>OY728139.1:585162074-595162074 GCA_963277665.1 Viscum album | reverse complement strand
GAGTATATTTTCTGAATTCATTTAATACTACATGGAAGTCTTCATGGATGACTTTTCCATTTATGTTGATTCATTTGAATCGTGCTTTAATTCACTCTCTCTAGTCCTTGAAAAGTGTGTCAAGTGTAAACTTGTGTTAAATTTTGAAAAATGTCACTTCATGGTTGCAAATGGGATTGTTCTAGGGAACATAGTTTCAAAATAGGGTATTAAAGTTGATCCTAAAAAAATGAAGTGATCTAGTCACTTCCTGAACCCACCTCTATTTGAGATATTCATTCATTCCTTGGTCATACTGGTTTCTATTGGCGATTCATCTATAACTTCAGTAGGATTTCCCTCCCAATCACTCGGTTGCTCCAAAATGATGTCACTTTCCATTTCGATGAGGTTTGCAAGAGAGACTTTGTTGAACTCAAAACTTCTCTTAAATATACCCCAATAATCCAATCCCCAAATTGGTCCTTACCCTTTGAGTTGATGTGTGATGCTTCTGATAGAGATGTTGGGGATGTTCTTGGTCAAAGAAGAGAAAAGATTCCTCGTGTCATATATTATGCCTCAAAACATTGGATAGAACTCAATCTCACTACACTGTCACTGAAAAGAAACTTTTAACAGTTGTTTTTTCCTTAGATAAATTTATTCCCTATCTCTTATGTGCTAAAATCATCATCTTCATAGATCATTCTACTATAAAGTTCTTACTCAAGAAAATTGATTCCAAACTGAGGTTAATAAGATGGATCCTAATTCTCCAAGAGTTTGACCTTGAAATCAAAGATAGTTTAGGAAAAGAAAACCCTATGGATGATCACTTGAGTAGAATTTCTAATTCCTCTCATTCAGAAATCATTTATCCTGAATTCACCATTGAGAACCTTTTATATATCACTATAAAAATACCATGGTATGACCCAATTGTAAATTACTTGGTTTTTGGTGTTTTTCCTAAATTTTTTTTAAAAGAAAAAAATAAAGTTGAAAAGTGATTCAAAATACTCTTTTTGGGAAGAAAATAAAATTTTAAAAACTAGGGCAGACATGGTAATTAGGAGATGTGTTGATGAAAATGAACATTCTTCCATCTTAGAATTCTGTCACCCACTTCTCGAAGGTGGCCACTCTGGACCAAAAAGGACCTCCCGAAAGGTCATAAACTCTAGATTCTTCTGGACTTCACTCTTCAAGGACTCACATGAGTTCTATCAATCATTTCCCACTTGGCAAAAGTTGGGCACAATTTCAAAGAGAAATGAAATACCCCAAAAGCCTTTAATTTTTTGTGAAATCTTCGATTTTTGGGGAATCAATTTCATGGGACCATTCCACCCTTACAATGGATTCTCATACATTCTTCTTGTAGTTGATTATGTTTCTATGTGGGTTGAGGCCAAACCCACTAGACATGATGATTCACATACTGTTAGTGAGTTCCTAAAGACACATCTTCCACCGATTTGGCACACCAAATGCATTTATAAGTGACTTAGAAACCCATTTTTATAATAGAACCATGAAATATCTTTTGAAAAAGAATAGGATTATACATAAAAATTCAATTTCTTATCACCCCCAAACAAATGGAATGGCTGAAATTTCTAATAGAGAAGTAAAAAGAGTGATTGAGAGAATTGTTAATCCCACCAGAAAAGATTAGCCTGATAGACTTGGTGAAGCACTTTGGGCTTATCAAACTGCCTATAAAACAACCATTGGGATGTCTTATTTTAGGCTAGTCTTTGGTAAAGAATGTCACTTACCAGTTGGAATCCTACATAAGTCATTTTGGGCTTTGAAAACTTATAATTTCGATTTTGAAAAATCTGGTGAAGAAAGATTGTTTTCAATTGGATGAACTGGAGGAGATTCGACTTGATTCCTAATAGAATTCCAATCCATACAAAGAAAATGATAAGGTACTCCATGAAAAAAACATCCTAAGAAAAGTATTCCATGAAGGTGAAAAGGTATTTCTCTTCAACTCTCGATTTTGGCTTCACCCAGGAAAGCTTAATTCTCGTTGGGAAGGTCCTTTTATTGTTTCTCATGTTTACCCATTTGGTGCAGTGAAATTCCAAGACCCCTCTTCCAAAAGGACATTCACAGTTAATGGACATCGGTCAAAGTGTTACCATGAGAGGACACACATCCTAGGAACCACCTCTACTACCATAAAATCCCCAACTTCCACTGACCCACCACTAGATAGGGACGATGACCCACCAAATCCAAACCAAGGGGCACCTCTTTCCCTTTAACTCTCTCTCTCTCTCTCTCTTCTTCTTCCTCTCTCATTTTCATTTTGTTTTGTTACAACTTTCCTCATCAAACTTTTTTTATTTACTCTTTCTCTTTTTTGTGGGTATGTATTTATAAACTAAAAAAAACCTAAAAAAAAAAATCATTTTAAAAAAATATATGGAAAATCAAGAGTCATACTTACTCACCTTCCAATTTTCAAATTTTGTCCAACGATTTTGGGGAGTCAAAATACATGGTTTCTGTTGGAGTTGGTGGCCTATAACCAACTAATTTTTACTTTATTCATTAATAAAAGACTTATCAAATCTTGATTGTTCTTCTACGTGACAATTCATCTAATAATGTCCTAAGGATAGCTGTTGCATTAAATGGTCATAGCGGATCCCTGCTATGATGAGAACCCGAAAGTGCCATAACAATGATCTTGAATATATGTTCTATGGCCGGATGATATTATTTTAGGGGCATAAATAATATAGGTCATTAGGGGTGAGGACTCATAAAACTTTGAGGCACCTTCTCATGGTGTGCTCCCTTGGTAATATCCAGGAGGATATTATGAGAACGAGACCCACTAGTAGGAAATCCACATTTCGTAGTGTCATTGGATGTTCCTATCTACGGATGTGTGTATTGATCCTTAGACTTTAAGATTATTATTAATGGGTATTAAAAATAACTCACTTAGATGTATTGATGAAAACTATGATGACACACTGTTCGCAATGAGGTAGGATACGTTGGGTGCGTCATGAGTAATACTGCATTGATAGATAATGCGAGAAAGGATTTGTCCCTTCTGTTCCATAACAGAAGTAGATATCTCAGGCCTTTTGATGGAATTGATATAACCTAAATAAATCCATGACCATTGTAAGTTATGGGCGAGTTCGATTCCGGAAAGTCAAAGAAAGAATAATCGAGCACATGGGTTGATAGCACAAGCATGCAACCCGCTTGATTAGAGATATCAAGGCAAAGGGATTATATTACAAGGTAAGCGTTCGTATGAGGTGACACGCCATTGTGGCATTAAATTATTTCTCTATGGGTGCCTTGGCATGTTGCTAGACTCTTACCATGGATTTTAGGCAGGCTCCGCCTAATGCCACTGATAAAGGGGCCTAGAGGGTCACACACTATGTGTGTCCATGTATCTCAGTTAAATATTAATTTAACAAGTTAAATAAATATTATTTCCGACTGTGGTTTAATAATTATTTAAGGATGCCTGATTGCATTTATTTCAACACTAGTTATTCGAGAGAATATATTGTGGGCGAAATAATACATTTATTAGCGAGTAATGCAATTACATTTATTTAAGAAATAAATAGCTATTACTCAAGGACTAATAAATGTGGTGTAGGAAATAAAGGAAAGTGGAAAATAAAAGTAAATGCCGTGTATATTAAATATACACGCCATGTAGTTTTATGGAAAACGAGTACACGCCATGTATTAATGATTACATGCCGTGTAGTTTTTCTAGTTGGGATTTTGAGGATATAATATTGTTTTATTAAATGATATTTATTATAATCAGCGTTGGCATATGTCAAGGAATTAATAATTCGACATGGGGGTTTTCAATAAGAGTTAATGAAATAAATAAAATGCGTAACGCATTTATTTATTGTCATAACTCTATAACCTCAAACCCTATTATAAATATCCTCACAAACCCAACACTTTTACACAAGAGAATCATTGTGCACAACAATTCTTGAGAATTCTTTCAAGCCCAAAAGAACTCCTTCCTCCAAGAATGCTCTCAAGACTGAGAGATCAAGGAGATCGAAGGCAGACATTGCAAGTAAAGGTTCTTCTGTGCTATCAACTGGAGATCCCTTCGACGAAGTCCAGAGATACGTGGCACACATGTGGATCACTGCTAGAGGAATCCTACACTTGGATTCTACGACGCAACGATGGATCACCGAATCATGATTGGACACATCAATGAAGAAATAATTCCACCAAGGTAATTATTATTAATTAATTAAATTAATTATAACCAACATATGATGATCCTATATCTATGGTTCCGGTATTCCCTCTTAAGTTTTTCATTCTTCATTCCATTCTGAAGATTAGGCATTTTATATCATGATAGATCTCGGATTGAACATTGTTTAAAAATTAAAATTAAAGTTGGGAAAACCCACCAATGTGCTTCCTCTGTTCCTGGAACCTACAAGTGGTATCAGAGGGTCATATCGTTGAATATAATTATTTAGTTTTTCGTTGATGTTTTATACATTTAATAATTTAGTTATTTCAATTCAAGTTTAATCGTTCTAGAAATATGAATCTCGAGATCTATTCCTCCTCCATCATTTCTCATTCACCTCACAGAAACAAATTTTTCTTTTAATTTTGATTAAAATAAAATAGAGGAACTCATCCAGATGAGCCAAACGTTTCTGGCTGTACAAACACCAAAATACACGACGTGTATTCAGAAGTACATGCCGTGTATTCTAGATTCATGCATCGGACTGATCCGCCAAATCAGGCCATGTATTAAATCCTATCTAAGTCATTAATGACACCATGCGTTAACCAGGAATAGGTGGAACACGGTTTCCAGATTACACGCCGTGTGGTCCAATGAACACGACATGTAGTCCCTTCGGGTTAGGGTTGGACCGTGTACCCCGTACATGGCTTGCCCGGTTGGAAACCGTGTAATGTGGAAACTACACGGTGTGTGTCCCACTGTACTCACCGTATACTCTGAAAATTTCTGAAGTACATTAACACGCCATGTCCCCGGGTGTGTACTTAGGATGGACGATGAAGAAAAGTACATGCCATGTAGTAGGAACTACACGCCATGTACTCACCCAAATTACACATATTTATTAAAATTTATTATTATATTATACAAACCCTTGAGATGTGTACCATGGTGCAGGCGTAAAGCTGAGGTACAACATGTGATAGATGTTTTATATATTTGTGTTTAATTTAACATCTGCGTAATGAACGAGAATTCATCAGGTTACCTCCAAGGTACAAGTTACGTACAAGGATAATTTTAAATGAATTTATTTGTTTAAAATTATGATGGATGAGAATCTCAAGGAAATTTAGAAAAGGGTTTAAGATAAAAGGATTGATTAATTAAAGATAATTAATTGATTCGAGCGTGATTTATCTTAAATAAGAACGATTAAAGAATTGAATTCTAGTTTTATTTTTGCGTAAATATCGTTGCATGTATGGATGATCATGAGCTAGACCGAGACCTTTGTATGTGAATGGTTTCTTTTAATTTTTTTATTTAAATTAAATTTATTGGCCTGCGAGCTATCTCCTCATTAATATATAGGGTCTGTGTGCCCAAGGATTATTTTATGTAAAAACCTCTTTTTACCCCTCACCTAAATGTGAGATAAATGCATATGTAATGGATGGAGCTTCCAAGATAGTGGAGGCAGCTCAAGTCAAGAGCCAAGGTGAAACCAATCCAAGGAGATACAAAGGTGGAAAGGTGGAAAGCTGTAAACATGAACCCGAAAGGTTCAAGTTGTTTCTCCCCAAGGTCTTGGGTTAGTTTATCAGCCTCTAGATAAACTAACCAATAGAAAAATCTCATGATCATACCATTTATTTTATTTCTGTCAGTTTCATGGTTTATTTATTGTGGGTGTGTTGTCACGATCACACAATTAATGAATTAAACAAGAATACAAGATGGAACTAAAATAAAACCGACTTATACGTAAATATTATCTTAGACATGGTTAATCACTTAATTATATCCCACTTAATATTAAAAATCATGTAATAAAAGATAATAAATTGGAAATTTACGTATAAGGATAAAATCCCTCAAAATAAATATTAAGTCGGTATATCCTTCCATAATATTGGTTAGAATCGAACCATAGTTCAAAGTGCTTGACCAACCCTAGTTGGGGTGATTTCAATTATTGGGGAATTCTAATTCAAGGTTTTGGGTTGACTTGACTTGGTTCGTATCAAGGGTTGACTGCCACCATAGGACTTGGTGTGACCAAGAGGCAAAGGTTGAAGAAATTCAAAATAAAAGGATTTCAGGATTGGGGAGTCCACTTAGCGGATCAAGGAGAAGCAAGTTAATGCAGTTGGAATTTGGAATCCCTACCTAAAACCCTTTAAGTTGCTTGACCAACCCTAGTTGGGGTAATGCTAAGGGTAATATGGATCCTTGCCACTAGATTATTTAGTCTACAGAATATTCTGAAGTCAATGGTTAGGGCTATTGGATTTCGATAAAATAGTGGGAGACTAATAAATATTAATTTATTCATCTCAGTTTTGTAATAAATTACTAAACCTTTGCTCATCTTAATTTGTAGAAATGAAAAGAAAATGATTTCAAACATATCATTGCGCACCATACTCGAGAAGGAAAACCTTCTCACTAGCACCAATTTCTAAGAGCGGCAGAGGTGTTTACGCGTCATCCTTCGCCACGAAAGGAAATTGTATGTACTGGAAGAGCCTATTCCAGTTGCGCCTGGGAAATAGGCCAATGATGAATAATTATCTCTCTATATGAAACACATGGATGATGCCATATATGTCCAGTGTTTCATGCTATCGGCCATGTCCAATGATCTCTTGAATCAACATGAAAACATGGATGCGTATAGCATGATGTCTCACCTTAAGGATCTCTACCAAGAGAAGGCGAGACAGGAGAGGTATGAGATCTCCAATGATTTGTTTACAACTAAGCTTGGAGAGTCTATGCCAGCTAGGCCTCATGTAGTCAAGATTATTGGCTACATTGAATGCCTGTACATCTTAGGGATTAAATTCCTTGATGAGTTGCGTACAGATCTCATCCTATCATCACTTCTTAAGACCTTCTCTAGCTTCATTTTCAATTATAACATGAGTGAAAATGAGAAGAGTCTATCAGAGCTTCTGACCTTGATTCACCAGGTATATAAGGACATGGGGTGTGACAAACCCACAATCCTTATGGTGAACAAGAAAAGGAAGGACAAGGAAAAGGGGACAAAGACTTATAAACGGTCTAAAGCCCCTGAGCACCGTCCCTCCAAGAAGGGGAAGATCCAGAGGTAGGGAAAGGAATGGGAGGAGGTGTGTTTTTCATGTGTCAAGCATGGCCACTAGAAGAGAAACTGCACCTAGAGGCATTGGGACACTAAAGGTGCGTTCGTTATCTAGTGTAATCTTTCCATTTCTACACATTGGGTATTAGATACAGCTTATGGGGCTCACATCTGTATTCAAATAGAGGAACCAAGTAGATTTAGAAATATTGCCAGAGGAGAGGTGGATCTTTGAGCTTCTAATGGCGCAAGCCTGGCTGCGTTGGCTATTAGCGATTACCACCTCTCATTGCCGACTAGAATGATTTTGGTTTTACATAACTGTTATTATGTGCCTAGTGTTACCAAGAACATAATTTTTGTATCTTGTTTGGATATAGATGGATTTATTTTCAAGTTTGGAAATAAGGGTTGTCTCTTTTATAAGAAAAACATATGTTATGATATGGCACATTTAAATAATGGTTTTTATGTATTAAATTATGAAAACCAAGTGTTGGAAATCGATAACGAAACAAAATCACATGACTCATACATCACCCAGTTTTGGCATCACTATCTCGGTCATGTAAATGAGAAGCACTTGACAAAGCTCTTCCAAGATGGCTATTTAGACTATACTGAGCTAAAACCACTTGATAGATGTCACACTTTTTTACAAGGAAAAATGACCAAGCCACCTTTTGGTGGACATGGTGAAAGGGCCACAAAGATTCTAGGATTGGTACACATAGATGTGTGTGGACCATTTCCAGTAGAAGCTAGAGGTGGATATTCTTACTTCATTACTTTTACTGATTACTTGAGTAGATATGGCTATATCTACTTAATGATGTATAAGTCATAGTCCTTAGAGAAATTTAAGGAATTCAAGAATGAATTAGAGAATCATCTTGGTAAGAATATAAAGAAACTTCGATCAGATCGAGGTGAAGAATATCTGAACCAAGAGTTCATCGATATTTTACAGGAGTCTGGTATTCTATCTCAGATCACTCATCCTTATACACCATAGTGGAATGATGTTAGTGAAAGGAGGAACCGCACCTTGTTGTACATGTTGAGTTTGATGATGAGTCATGCAGATCTTCTATTATCCTTTTGGGGGTATGAATTACAAACTGCAACATACACATTAAACCGAGTACCAACTAAGGTGGAAAATGGAATTCCCTCCGAGCTATGGAATAGAAAGAAACCCATTTTGTCGCACACACGTGTATGGGGATGCGGGGCATTTGTTAAGGCCTCTTCAGGAAACAAACTAGCACCCCAGGGCATGAGGTGTATCTTTATATGATATCCCAAGGAAACAAAAGGATATTACCTATATAACCCTTCAGACAAGAAAGTGACTGTCGCCAGACAAGCCGTCTTTCTTGAGAGGGAGCACATCCTCAAGAAGGATAATGGGAGAAAGATTGAATTCGACGAAGTTGATTCTCAAGATACACATGAGTTGGTACAGGAAAAAGTTCCACATGTCCCCATGGAAGAGGTTCTATAAACACAAGTACTGCGTAGGAGCTCAAGAGAGGTAAGGGAACCAGAGAGATTTGGTTTCCTAGTCACTGAGGATGGTGAATCATTATTTTTGGACAATGACTAACCTCTCTCCTAAAAGGAAGTATTATAAATCTCAGAAGCTTCAATATGGATAAAAGCTATGAATTCTGAGATGGATTCCATGTATCAGAACCAAGTCTGGGTTCTGGTCGATGAGCCAATTGATGTAAAACCTGTTGGATGCAAATGGGTATTCAAGAGAAAGCTGGACATGGAAGGTCAAGTTAGTACCTATAAAGTAAGGCTGGTGGCTAAAGGGTTCAAACAACATCAAGGAATTTACTATGATGAAACCTTCTCTCCAGTTGACATGTTTAAATACATAAGAATCATACTTTCCATAGTAGCTTACCATGACTAAGAGGTTTGATAGATGGATGTCAAAACAACATTCCTTAACGAGAACCTTCAGGAAGATGTCTATATGATACAACCAGAAGGGTTTGTGACACCAGGTGAAGAAAAATGGGTTTTCAAGTTGTAGAAATCCATTTATGGATTAAAGCAAGCATCTAGGCCATGGAACATTCGATTTGATGAAGCCATAAAGGAATTTGGGTTCATTAAAAACGAATGTGAGCCATGTGTTTATAAGAGGTTTAGTGGGAATGCGATCGTTATCCTAATAGTATATGTTGATGACATATTGATTATTGGAAACGATGTACTAGTCTTACAGTTAGTTAAGGACTAGTTGAACAAGTGTTTCTCCATGAAGGACTTGGGTGAAGCAGCCTACATTCTAGGGATCAAGATCATTTGTGATAGATCCAAAAGGCTTCTTGGACTAAGTCAGGGTACATACATTGACCAGATACTAAAGAGATTTAGTATAGAACAATCCAAGAGGGGATTAGTTCCAGTGTCACATGGCCTACATCTTTCTAAGAAAATGTGTCCTCAGACACAACAAGAGAAAGATAGAATGAGTAAGATCCCATACGCTTCAGCTATAGGATCCATCATGTATGCCATGTTATGTACTAGGATTGATGTTGCCTATGCACTGATCATGGTAGGTATATATCAAGAAGATCCAAGATAACAACATTGGACTACTGTTAATAGTATCCTTAAGTATCTGAGTAGAACTAAGGATATGTTCCTGGTGTATAGAGGAGATGAGGAGCTTGTCATCAAAGGGTATGTTGATGCTGGTTTTCAGACAGATTAAAATGATCTGAAGTCACAATATGGATATGTTTTCTGTCTCAATGGAGGAGCTGTGAGCCGGAAGAGTTCAAAGCAGCCAGTTGTCGCTGATTCTACAGTGGAGTCCGAATATATAGCGGCTTCTAATGTAGCCAAGGAATCTGTCTGGATTCAGAACTTTTTCCAGGAGCTTGATGTGGTGCCTAGCAGTAAAGATCCCATTACATTTTATTTTGATAATACTGCAGCGGTGGCTCTTGCGAAAGAACCAAGGTCACATCAACAGACAAATAATATACTCCAAAAGTATAACCTCTTGAGGGATTTCTATGAAAGGGGTGAAGTTGCAGTGAGCAGAGTGTCCACGACAGAGAACGTGGTGGACCCTATGACTAAAGGCCTATCTCAGTAGAATCATGAATATCATGTGAGAGCTAGCGGGTTAAAGGTTGTTAGTAGTTGGCTCTAGTCCAAGTGGGAGTTTGTTGGAGTTGGTGGACTAGAACCAACTACTCTGTACTTTATTCATTAATAAAAGCCTTATCACATCTTTATTGTTCTTATACGTGACAATGCATGTGATAATGTCCTAAGGATAACTATTGCATTAAAGGGTCATAGCGGATCCATGCTATGATGAGAACCCGGAAGTGCCATAACACTGTTCTTGAATATATGTTCTATGGCCGGATGATATTATTTTAGGGGCACAAATAATACAGGTCATTAGGGGTGAGTAATCATAAAACTTTGAGGCACCTTTTCATGGTGTGCAACCTTGGTAATATCTTGGAGGATATTATGAGAACGAGACCTGCCAGTAGGAAATCCACATTTCATAGTTTCATTGGATGTTCCTATCTGTGGATGTGTGTATTGATCCTTAGACTTTAAGATTATTATTAATGGGTATTACAACTCATGCACTTAGATGTATTGATGAAAACTGTGATGACACACTGTTCGCAGCGAGGTAGGATACATTGGGTGTGTCACGAGTAATACTGCATTGATGGATAATGAGAGAAAGGAGTTGTCCCTTCTATTACATAATGGAAGTAGATATCTCAGGCCCTTTTATGGAATTGATATATCCTAAATAAATCCATGTCCATGGTAAGGTTTGGGCGAGTTCGATTCCGGAAAGTCAAAGAAAGAATAATCGATCACATGAGTTGATGGAACTAGCATGCAACCCGCTTGATTAGAGATATCGAGGCAAAGGGATTATATTACATGGTAAGCATTCATATGAGGTGACATGTCATTGCGGCGTTAACTTCTTTCTCTATGGGTGACTTGGCATGTTGCTAGACGCTTACCTTGGACTTTAGGAAGGCTCCACCTAATTCCATTGAGAAAGGGGCCTAGAGGGTCACACACTAAGTGTGTCCATGTATCTCAGTTAAATATTAATTTAACAAGTTAAATAAATATTATTCCCGACTGTGTTTTAATAATTATTTAAGGATTCCTGATTGCATTTATTTCGACATTAGTTATTCGAGATAATATATTGTGGGCAAAATAATACATTTATTAGCGAGTAATGCAGTTACATTTATTTAAGAAATAAATATCCATTACTGAAGGACTAATTAATGTGGTGGAGGAGATAAAGTAAAGTGGAAAATAAAAGTACATGTCTTGTATATTAAATATACAGGTCGTGTAGTTTTATGGAAAATGAGTACATGTCGTGTATTAATGATTACACGCCGTGTAGTTTTTCCAGTCGTGATTTTGAGGTTCAATATTGTTTTATTAAATGATATTTATTATAATCAGTGTGGGTGCATGTCAAGGAATTAATAATTCGACATGGGGGTTTTCAATAAGATTTAATGAAATAAATAAAATGCGTAACACGTTTATTTATTATCATAACTCTATAACCTCAAACCCGATTATAAATATCCTCACAACCCCAACACTTTTATACAAGAGAATAACTATGCACAACAATTCTGGAGAATTATTTCAAGCCCAAAAGAACTCCTTCCTCCAAGAACACTCTCAAGACCGAGAGATCAAGGCGATCGAAGGTGGATATCGCAAGAAAAGGTTCTTCCGCACTAGCACCCGGAGATCCCTTCGGTGACGTCTGGAGATACGTGGCACACGTGTGGATCACCGCTAGAGGAATCCTAAACTTGGATTCTATGATGCAACGATGGATCACTGAATCGTGACCAGACACATCAATGAAGAAATAATTCCACCAAGGTAATTCTTGTGAATTAATTAAATTAATTATAACCAACATATGATGATCCTATCTCTGTGGTTCTGAGATTCCCTCTTAAGTTTTTCGTTCTTCGTTCCATTATGAAGATTCGGTGTTTTATATCATGACAGATCTCAGATTGAACATTGTTTAAACGTTAAAATTAAAGTTGGGAAAACCCACCAACGTGCTTCCGCTGCACCTGGAACCTACAGTTTCATCTAAAAAATCTTGTGTTTTCATCATATATTTGGATAAAGAATATTGTATCAAAACCAAAAAATTTTGAATGCTCAATTTTTGATTTGGAAAATAATTTTCCCCAACCATGAGGAACAACATTAGCTTTCATGCTAAGGAAAAATATGGTCATCTTTTCAAAATGTGTGTTTTTCACCCCCATTTGTGAAACTTGAGTTTTTAGACCTTCTATTTGAATTTCCTACTTTAGTTTGCATTAATACGATAGAGGAATTTTTCGAACCACATGAGAATTATAATATCCAAAAGGCCTCCCATTAACCATACATTAATACTCCTTCTGAAAGCCCCTTAGAGCCTATGAAAACCTTTTACTTTTATAGCCACATTACAATCCCAATACCTTATCCCACCCAATATCAACATATATTTTCATTGCAAATTTTTTTAAAATTTATGTGTGGGGGGAATGGATTTAATTTTGGGTACCCTTTGGTTGATTTTAACCATGTTATCATATGATTAAGGGAAAGAATCAATTTAAGTGTGGGGGAGAGGTTGTCCTTTAATGGGTTTTGGGAATGTATATATGTTTATCTTGTACAAATGATATTGAAAAGTGTTCAAAAAAATAAAAATAAAAATCAAAAAAGAAAAAGAAAATAAGAATGGGTTGTGTCCTAGGTGGGTCAAAATTCACTCTTCCTCAAACTTTGATCTTGTTATAACTATTACAATTAGTGTTGTGAGGAGATCAAACATGGGTTTGGAGATGAGTGTGAGATATGTTTCAAGTTCAAATTTCAAAAATAAAAAATAAAAATACAAAAGAATAAAGAAAAAAAATGAACACTTATTTCATTAGGAGAAGTTTCATGGTTTGTAAATATTTCATCTTCTCATGCACTTGAAATTTATTTCCTCTTTTGTGTCTTATTTCACAATTTCATTCCCTCGTAAATATGTGTTTCCACTTCCTTTCATGTCTCATTTCAAAAACAAATGTTCATTGATTTTTCCATATTGGTGTTTTACCCCCTTTTTCCTATATTTTGTATATCACCATCCTACCATCCCATAACCACATAAAACCCCCTAAAAAGACCTCTTTATTTTTGATAACTTTAGGATAAGGAGTGGAAGATGAGATCTCTTACAAACTCTAAGATTTTTACTTTTGGTTGGTGAATGAGTGAAGCTCCATAAATTAATTTTATCATCTTGAGAGGATTAAGTTTTGTGTGCCACCATTTTTCATTTCTAAATTTAAGAATGAAAAAATGAATTGTTTTTAGAACATTTTTTTTATAACAAGTTGCGGTGGAATTCAATAAGGATGAGTGAAATTGTCTAAACCTCCTTTGATTGGGGAAAACAAAATTTTAATATTTGTTGGTGAGTGAAAATGATTTTGTTGTGTTTTTATATTTGTTGCACAATAGGAAATTCACAAGACTAAGTGTGTGGGAGTTTATGTTATTAATATTTTCACAAATTTTTATATACTTCATTTACTGATTTTATATGAAATGTGCATAATTTGTGTGAAATATTAATGTTTAAATATTAATTATAATTTTTGAGCACTATTTGAATTCATCCAGATTCAAGTTAGTTTTATAGTTTAATAATAACTATCACCCTACTGATCCAAATTGTGTGGTTATTGTTTTTTATTATTCCTTATTAAATTTACCACATATCATTAGAAGGAATAATTGGCCAATTCTACCATTTGAAGGGTTATATAGACCACACAAGAAGGCCCATAGAATCTGTGAAGAAATTGGACCATCCATGAAGTTTGAATTACTGGGATCAATATAGAAGTTAAAATTCCTTAATTATCCTCAAAAAATATTATAACAATTCAATGAGTCATTAATAAAAATTTCAAGGCCCAAATCCAAAAATAATGGTCCCACAAGAAGCTTTGAAGTCCAGCCCACCATTCTGGACAGGAATTAAAATCAGGACACTATTCCTATATTTTATCCTGATTTATTCTTTAAATAAGGATGATATTTTTCAGTGTGAAATATAAGATATGGGAGTAAAACTTTTTAGAATAAATTATTTTTATTTTAGGGCATATTCCTCTTCAAAAACCCATTCACATTTCAGCCTTGGAAAACTGTTGATAAAAATGGACAGGTGAAAACTGTTTAGTAAAATAGACATATCTTTGGATAAAAAAGTCCAATGACCAATTTTTTTTGAGGTATCACAGTAAACATCAATATATAAAACTTGGAATAAGATAATATCTCTAGATTAAGCTTTTGGGATGGACAAATTGGCGATTCAAGTGGAGGGTCAGATTTGGAATGCAAACAGTCCACCTCCTTGGGCTATAAATACAACCCCATCTTCTCCTTGCATGAGTTTGGAATTTAAGAAGAGATGAGAATATATTTTCACGACCCAATACTTGAAAAATACTTGGGAGGAACTTCCATACTCAAGTTTTCACTTGAGATACCCTTCCCCCTCTCTTTGTTTTCATGTTATTTTGTGTTCTTCTTATTTGTAATCGTGTAAGTCTGTTTTCATTTCAATAGAATATTAATGCATGTTTCTTCTTCTTCATATATTATTCTCAGCCTCCTTCAGTTAAATAATATTCATGGTCTTAAATTAGTTTAAATACATTTGAATCCTCTTCCCTTATTTTTCTTCCCCATTCAATCGAAAGTCTATTTTTAATTCTCATCATTATTTGTGTGTGTGTGTTTGACGCACAACTATTTTCTTATCCTTTCTTTTCCTTATTTTTATAATTCATAATCATAAATATAATAAAACATATTAATAATCTACTTAATTTATGAGTAAATATGTCATTGGTGTGAGTTATAATTTAGGTATGTAAAGTGATTGAGAAATTTTTCTCGATGAATATTCTTTGAATTAACATTGTGTATGTTGGACTTAACATGTCATGGATTAATGGATTTTTTTGTTTAACGAGTGGTTTCCATGGATTATTGTAACCATAAATACACTACCATCAACAATATATTATTGATATTATAACCCTATGTTATGTTAAGGCTTGTATTAAAGCCTTAACACTTAGGAATTCCAGTCAATGTTATCTTGTGAAGTGGGTGTTAATTTAAATGCAATATAAAGCAAATCTCAAGGATACCACAAGATTAACTCCCTAATAATAAATTCACCCAATACTTATCAAATTTTTAAATCAATATTAACCAATAAATAATTTCAATTAAGATCTGAAAACAAACCCCCAATCAAAATACAATCAAATAAAAACAACTGACTATTAAAAAGTATCATCACCGAGGATTCGACCTGAGTGCTGATATACACATTAGCAGAGCATCAGAACCTTGAACGGTAGATAGGCGATAATCATCCGTGCTTTCAATGATCATCATTTATTATTATTTTATGTGATAATATGTTAATATTAGTATGAATATAATCTTTTACTCATTATAAAGAGTTATATACATGAGATAAATAATAGATTCATGAGGTAATAAGTAAAGAATTATTACTTCAACTGGACCACCAAAGTATATCTCATGGAATTTCATACAATAATTGATATATTTATGGGTGTATGATTATTGTAAATCCTTATTACATGAGGTTGGTGAGACACCTAACATGATAAAATTTATATTTTTATAACTTTATTATGTAATTCATTATGACTTAACTAATCAGGTGGTGGTTGGGTATGTTGCTAACCATGTCATTGGTTGGAGCATAAAAAAGATGAGATTTGTTCCCTTATATAAAGAGTAAATAAATATGGACCATTACTAAATTATACCATGTAAATACGTAGATATACTTAGTTGAGTGACATATGAAGTGTTCTACTAAATGGATAAAGGATATGCTATGTATTCATCGACTTGGACAGTCTATTTGAGAGAATTAATAAAAATGACTTAACCTATACCATATTGAAATGTTCCTCGTATGGTGGACACTTAGTGTCTTGGAAAAAATGGATTATATAGGTATAAATATAACATATATTATATATATTGTGGTGGAAATTTTGTTATGGATACATGGGTATGTTTGATAGAGATTACACCAGACCCCATAGTATATTGAGTAGAACAGATGCTTTTCTGGGAGATAATATTTGATTATAACTATAAAATAAATATTTCATATTTATTATCAATGTTAATAATTCCCACATGGTTTCACTATAATTACTTTGTATAATTATTAAGTTGTAGACAACTTTTTGTTCTAAAATGAATAGAGCTTGATAAAATTATTTCTAAAAATATTTTTGAATGGATTCATAGAGAGTTGTTATGTTTTTCATAAATTACTTATGTATTTTAGTTTTAGTGAAATAATTTTGGATTTAAAATAAAAATAAATACACTTATAATGCATATAAATTAATTATATGTTGCTACCAACATATCCTTAAGTAGAAACCCAAGCTTACGTTGGTTCCAACATAACCTGGTTGTATGCGATGCAACCTAATACTTTGTTTCAACCAATGTAATATATGGTTATTCATGGAATTAAAACATCAATCCCACATGATTTAATTTATTTACTAATACATGAGATAAATTAGTTATTACATAAACACCTTTATTAAAGTGTTCAATAAAGAATACCCAAATAGGAAATATTATATGTCATTACTACTGATGCTCTTCATTTAATGAATAGAATCGTACATGGATTATATAAAGGTAATGAGTTCCATCATTGGTTAGGTGTGTATGATCATAAATTTCATGTAAATATTTTTGAATATCTATTCTTCTTGATATACTTTTTATCACTGCACAGTGAAGGCACTAACACCCCTTCAAGCATACATGAATCCTAAATAATAATTCTAGGATCCTTTGATCGGTGTATTACCTATAGAAATAGGAAACCTAATTTTTTTACTTTAGTGATCATTATCAATCTCAAATGATCACAATTGAGACTACTATACAAGATTTAAAGTTATATTGTGTTCTTTGTTTCCAAACATGTTGATTCTATTGAGGATAGATCAGGTTGTGTTTAGGATTTATTCCACTGCTTATGATCATGGGATAGTCCCTAAATCCCATCACTATTTTTATATGGATAATTAAAATGAATAAGGAGATCTACTTGAGTATCCTATTCTAGATGGTGATCTAAAAGGTGGGTGATCATTGTAAGGGAGTTATATCACACCAATTAGCTATTAGTTTCATGTATTTTGGTATTAAAAATATTTTATTCATTTTTATCTTAACATGATTCTTATTTTAAATTTTTGTTTTGTTATGAAATAAGGAAATTAACTTTTGTTTCTAACAAATTAGTATGATATTTTGAGTGTGTGACTTGGGTTGTTCTCATTAGAAAAAACAAAAATCCTTTTATTTACCACATATTTGTGTTATCAATTTTCATTAGAATATATTTTATGATACATAAAGGATATACCTTGGATAAATTTTGGTCATGTTAAGGTTTTTTTATACATGAATTGATATAATGTTTTAGAGATAAATCAAGATTCTAGTTAACCTAAACCAAATAGTTACTCTAAATATAAATGAAATTTTAAAAACTATGAACTTGAAATGTTGTATAGTAAAAATTCAATGATAACCTTATCTTATTTCTATTAAAACCCAATTCATTTCATAAAATCATTAATATTAACTCAAGTAATTTTTATTTTTCATTTTACTTTGAAATATTTTAAAATCCCCCTTTTCTAGTTTCTTTTTAAATTATCTAAAAAGCACTTTCAAAACAAAAATTTTACTTGATATATGAACCAAGGTTTAACCTATAGTATAGTTAATAATTTAAAACTAATTAATTTGACACATCATGATAACATATTAAATTTTTTTCACTATTTTCAAGGAGTGCTATAATTTATATTATGTGTTTTTGATAAGATATTTGTGTATTTTTTAAATATATGATTATTTATTTTCAATCTTCTTAATCTGTATAACAAGTCATATTCTAATTTATTTTACTATTTAGGTTTTTTCTATGATGCATTTTGGATTGGGATAACTACCTCCTTTCAAAATTTAACTGAATAGGATACTACATGTTGGGAAAAAATACCTCAAGGCATCATTGAAGCATTTTTGAGGTGATTGTGTTTATTGACAAAACGGACGCCTGTGTTGTGATTGTTGACAAAGAAAACCATGACATACAAATTTGTTGAAAAAAGAGATTTCATGGTGGCTTGTCAAGTTAAAGGGTTGTGGTTAATGATCCATGATTGATTCAAGAACGTCAAAAAAGGAATGGATGATCTCGAGGTGGTATAAAAAGAACATATACAAGGTGGCGCCGTTTCCCAGTGTTTGCTAAATTTTTGGGCATGAAAATCGACAAATGAAGAAAAGTGGTTTTTGGAAAAGGGATTTGCATGTCATGTACTTGAAGGCTTGGAAACTTGCACGCAATATGTTTTTCAAGATCAGAACATAAAAATATGGCAAAGGGATAAGGGTTGTGCAAGTTTTGGGTTTGGTCGTGCAAGTGATTTGCGCGGCAGGAGACTTGCGCGCCGAAACTTGCACGCCGAGGGGAGACTTGCGTGCCGTCGCGTAGGGTGTACAAATACCTATAAATACATGTCAAAACCTCCTCATTCAGTGTAGAGTTCAACAATTAGAAAACTCAGAGCTCTCGTCGTGCAGGTGTAGTGGTCGCGCAAGTGGTTTGAGGTCGCACAAGTATAAGTTGTGCGCCAGATGTAAGTTTCGCGCTGATTGTTAGTTGCATGCCAAAATCAGTTTGGGAATAAAAGGAGGTGCGTCACGCAAGTTTGGAGTTGAAGAAGATTGTGTCACGCAAGTGGTTGAGGTGGAATTGCATGCCAGTTTTGACTTGCGTTCTGAAGACTTGCACGCCGTCTTGGGACTTGCGCGCTGGGCTTGGAGAAGCGTGCCAGGTGTTGTTGGAGAACGACTATCTTTTCGAGGCTGTGCAAAATCTGGAAGATTACCCGATACCTTCGTTGCAAAGTGAGATTCATCTACGGGTGAAATTTTGGACTTCAACAGAGCATCTACATACAACGGAGGATGCATTCATTAGTGATAATGAAGAGAACTACATGTCTATAAACTGTGAGTGGATCTTTTCCAGAACAGTGAGCAAAGGAAGAGGAAGAAGGTGATCCTCTCCACCGGCAGTGAGCCAGAGAGAGAGAAACAGGGAGTGAACCTTGGAAAAGTAGTGATATGACCCTAAACCTTGTAAAGGCAGTGAGCCTGGGCATAGAAGTGATCTATCTCAAACCTTGTAAACAATAGTGTGCTTTAGTGGATTTGGTACAGCGGCACATCGCCATTGTATGCTCCTTGGACATAGCCCAGTGAGGGTGAACCAAGTAAAAATCTCTATGTCTGTCTGCTTACTTCCCTACATTGCATTTAAAGCACCATCATCAGATAAAGAAGAAAAGAAGTGGTCATAATAAACAAAAAAGTGCAAACAAAGTGACCCTTATAATAAAGAGGTCAAGATCCAGTGGGGCATGGATAATTTTGAAAAAGAATATCCATACCTTGATTCACCCCCTCTCAGGGTATATAGGCCCCTATTGGTCCTAACAATTGGTATCAGAGGGATATGTTGCTTTTATCAGATTTGTTTACTACGACTTGGTTCAGTCGATTTTTGTGATTAAATTAGTCTTCTCTTATCTCGATGTTCCATGGAAAAGGGAAAAACATTAAAGAAGAATTAGAAGTCATGTGATATTCCTCAGTGTAGAAATGTGTATGGAAAAAAGTGTGATTCAACTAAAAGAATCAAAAATCTTACTGAAGGAAGGCCTGGATGAATCTGATAGGGAAAATATTGATTCACTCAATCATGATGTAGGAATGAGTGAAGTACTCAAACATCAAAGTGATTCCGAAACAATTGATGATGGTGAAGTTTTAAGAATGAGTCCACCATTAGATGTTGTCAAAATGACAAAGAAATTGGATCAGAACTTGGATGAAGAAGTTAAATCTAATGATATCTGGATCCAGGTATTGGAAATTGAGGTCAACAAGCTAAGAGGCTTAAATCAAAGGCTTATTGATGTGGCTACATAACTAATGGAGAAGAATGATTATCAAGGTGAAGAAATACAAAAGATGGCTAGAATGAAAGGAAAAAAAGGCTGATGATTATAAATAGAATCAAAAGTCAGATGAAGTTCAGAATCGGAAATACAGAAATGATGATCTAGTTACATAGTTGTCTGAAAATGTTCAGAAGAATCAAAGGCTACAACGAGAGAATGAATCTTTCTCTGAATCTATTTCTTAGGAAGAATTAAAAGGAAAGGAGAAAAGTGATATGGTAGAAAAGCTCACACAAGAACTGGAATATGAGATGAGTTGTGGAAAGAATCTAAGAAGATAACTCAATGCCCAACTTGAATCAAGGGATATGAAGATTCAAAAGTTGGAAGAAGAGCTAGAATCAATGAAGAAGGAAGTAGAGAAATCCAGTGCTAAAGAAAAGCCTAAAATGAAGGATGCCTTGAAATTACTATTTGATTATCCTTCTGTAGGTGATGATGAAATGAAAAGCAAATTTACTATTTCTGAAAAGAGGCAAGAAAAAATTTTCTCAGCTCAAAGACCATATATTTTGGGAAAAAATGGTATTAGATTTGATGAATCACCCCCTACATGATAAAAAGAGAGCTGTGAACACTTCCAGATGTAGAGAAAATCATGTAGGTGATGGAGATAATCTTAAGAGGATAGTTAAAAGAAGAAGTGACGATAGGTGCTTTTTCTGCGGGATTTATGGCCACACATCAAGCTTTTGTTCAGAGGCTCTAGAATAAATTTCAAGCTGTGAAAATATGAGATTTGATAAATATGAGAATAAGAATAAGCATCATGAGAAATCAGAGAGAAGAGTATCTCAGAGGAAAACATTCATCAGATGCTATTACTGTGGAAGAAATGGACACACAATGAGTATGTGTCAGGAAGCTCAGGAGCTCAACGTCAGAAGAGAAGCTCAAGCTGCATCAACATCTCGACATAGAAATGTTGAAAGAAGGTATGCCTTTGATGGAAAATGTTTTATATGTTCTGATTATAGAAATTTGGAAAGACATTGCAGCAAGAAGAAATCAGGAAAGGAAAAGGAACCCAAGAGGAGATTCACGACTCCAGTGGTGTATAATGATAAATCTTACACTGGAAGAGAATGTGGTAGATTGAAAAACAGGTTTACTACCTCAGGGGAATCACAAGGATATAAACGAAAGGTTTATCAATCACCTTCTCTGTCACACTCACAACAACCCTTGTGGAGAGAATGTGAACAAACTTGGAAGATTAAGGGGAAATCTAATCTAGCTATGATAAAGAAGAATGAATGTTCAATGGAGAATTCACCACCAGTGAAAAATAGAGTGGTGAATAAGATATCTGATAAAATAAAGATGAACAAAGAATGCATTAAAAAATATGCATGTCGTGTTCCTCAGCGAGAAGTGGAGGAAAGAGAAAGACCCCTCCAATGGTGGAAGAAGAAAGGAAATATGACAAGTAAATAGATTCCTACCTAGAGAAGGAATCAAGGGAAATGGAATTTTGGTAGAACATCAAAGAAGGAAGTGTGCACCAGTGGTCTTAAGCCCCAAGTTGTGAAAAAGGCTAGGCCTACAGAATCTATATATCAGAGAAAGACTTAGCATGTGGGTAATGAATGCTTAGTCATATGGCCATAGAAGTTGAAGTTTTCAAGGCAGCTTGAAGAAGTAAGGAAAGAGTGTGATGCTCTGCAAGAAAGAATCAAAGGGATGAACCATCAGGATCAACCACAATCCTCGTCTTGAGGATTCTAGAACCACCCCTCTCCCTATCTATATAAATGTAATTAACTAATGATTCAAGTGTTTCAGGTTTTAGGGAGATATGATCCAAGGGGAAGTGGCATATAAAGATTCAAAGTGGAGAAGTGATATGATTCAGAGTTTCAATTGAATCAAATCAGGTATCAAAGTTGAATAAGTAAGGTAGAAACAGAGCATAATAGGAAGTGATTTTGTTATTAACTTTATCTCTTGTTTCCTACATGGAGTTTCAACTCAGTAGGCTTATAGTTTTTATTAATGGCTCAATGCTGAGTGCCATATTGGTATAAATGATGCAGGTGGAAGATGAGAATAAATGATACAGGAGGAGAAGAATGTTTATGGGTCTAAATAGTGGGCCTAACCCTAGGAAGTGTTGCATAACATTAGGGGAGAACTCATTAAAAAAATCGGATGCAAGAGACATAAAATCAATAATTGGATGAATCAGCTTAGGTGTTTCCTATAGAGGGAAGAAAGAACCACATGGAGAAGCAGCAATAATCATGCATCTCATGCTTATCAATTTTGTTCTAAAAATATGGTATCAGTTGACTGTTTTCAGGATACTAAGAAGCTGTGATGGAATATCAACCTAGTATTAACAAGAATATCAGAAAATTATCTGAAATAAATGATGCCATTGAACAATGAAACAATGAGCAATTTCCTGATGAAAGAGTTGAGGAAGAAAGCAACATAGGGGGAGAATAAGTGACTGATGCTGATTTAGAAAATAATCAGATGTGGAAGATTGTTTCAAGGCCAGCAGATAAGAATGTCATCAGGACTAAATGGGTCTTTCGCAATAAGATGAACAAAGATGGCAGAGTGATTCAAAACAAAGCATGACTGGTGTGCAAAGGATACTCCCAAATAGAGGGTATTGATGTTGATGAGACATTTGCACCGGTTGCAAGGCTGGAAAAAATTAGATTATCTTTAGCCATAGTAGTGCAAAGAAAGTTCAAAGTGTTCCAAATAGACGTCAAATATGCATTTCTGAATGGGTTTCTGGAAGAAGAGGTGTAAATTATGTAGCTATATGGTTTTCTCATTCATGAGAATGAGAACAGGGTTTTCAGACTGAATAAGACATTGTATGGGCTGAAAAAAGCACCAAGAGCATGGTACTCAAGGCATGATCAGTACTTGAAGAATCTTGGTTTCCAGCATGGGTGAGTTGATTACAATCTCTATTTCAACAACAATAGTAATCAAAGGATGATGGTCCTGGTTTGTGTCGATTACATAATATTTGGAAGATCAGATGAAGCTCAATGCAGACAGTTTTCTGAATTCATGAAAACTGATTTTGAAATTTCAATGATTGGAGAGCTAACATTTTTCCTTTGTCTACAGGTGACACAAGGAAAGAATGGAACATTCATTTCTCAATACAAATATGAAAAGGAGTTTCTGAAAAGATTTGGAATGGAAAATTCCAAGGATATGAAGACTCCAGTTTCTACCTGGACGAAACTGTCCAAAGATGAGGATGACAAGACAATTAATATCACAGAATACAAGAAAATTATTGGAATTTTGTTGTACTTGACTACAACAAGGCCTGATATTGTTTTCGCCACATGCCAAGCAACGAGATATCAGAGTAATCCCAAGGAAATCCACATGATCACAGTGAAAATAATACTTCGATATATCAAAGGCACCATGGATTTCAGTCTGATGTATAATGCCAAATCTCAATCAGTGTTATTGGGTTACACAGATGCAGATTGGGCCGGATCAATAGATGACAGAAAATCAACATCAATATGTGCATTCTATCTTGTTGAATTGTTTATTTCTTGGATAAGCAAGAAGAAAGATTTCATTTTATTGAGCACCGTGGAGGCTGAGTATATTGCGGCCACTCAAGCATGCACACCGTTATTGTGGATGAAGAAGCAGCTTGAAGATATGGGAGTTGAAGTGAAGTCTCCAATCAAAATCCAGTGTGATAAATCAAGTGCTATAAATATCAGAAAAAATCCCGTCCATCACTCAAGGACAAAGAACATTGAGATAAAGTATCATTTTATCAAGGAGAAGGTTGAGTAGGGAATCATGAAGTTGGAGTATGTGCCTATAAAGGTACACGTTGTAGATATTTTGACAGAGGCCTTACCCAAGGAAGTGTTTGAAAGGCACCGAATGGATTTGGGAGTTTAGTCAACTCTCCGCACTTAAAAGAGTGTGGATGTGGAACACCCCCTCTCCCCGAGGTATGATGTGTTTTTCCCTAAATGTGCTGATATGTGTTCTCTACTCTGTTACAGACTGGAAAGAAGTGACCTTTGGGTTCGTTGACAAAGGGGGAGAAAATAGTGATTATTCATGGGGGAGATAGTGTGGCTATTTTAGAATTCATGAAAGATAGGGGGAGAAGCTGACAGGTGGAGAAACCAGATAGGGGGAGTTGAAGATGCGATGAAGAGGATTTGCAGCTAACAAGAGTTAAAGCTATGAGCAGATAGGGGGAGAGTTTTAAATCTGATGATTCTAGAAGTGATCGATCAAAGAATAGATATCACGATAGCTGAGGATCATGATAAAAGCGAAAGAGTGGTGCTAGAATGCGGTAAAATTATTTCCAACAAATTGGTATCAATTTGGTGTCAACAGTGGGTGTCAGAGTTAAAGTGATTCATTGATGAACTTATGCGGGCTTAGAGTATGTGTTGAGTAAATCCTTGATCTCTATCGGAATCGCAATAGGTGAATGGTGGCTGAAGAATTAATGATGTATCTTTTTATGGAAGAGTTTTTAACAAACCCAAAGGGAGATATTTTTGGGAAAAAATCCCTCAAGGAATCATTGAATCATTTTTGAAGTGATTGTGTTTGTTGACAAAGTGGATGTCTGTGTTGAGATTGTTGACAAAGCAAACCATAACATTTATTTTTTTTGACAAAGGGGATTTCATGGTGTCTTTTCAAGTTCAAGGGCTATGGTTAATGATCCATGATTGATTCAAGAACATTGACAAAGGAATGGATGATCTGGAGGCAGTACAAAAAGAACAGATACAAGGTGGCGCTGTTTTCCAATGTTTTCCAAATTTTTGGGCTTGGAAATCGACAAATGAAGAAAAGTGGTTTTTGGAAAAGGGACTTGCGCTCCTTGTACTTGAAGGCTTGGAACCTTTCACACCATATGTTTTTCAAGATCAGAACATCAAAATATGGAAAAGGTATAAGGGTCGCGCAAGTTTTGGGTTTGGTCGAGCAAGTGATTTGCGCGACAGGAGACTTGCGCGCCGAAACTTGCGCGCCGAGGGGAGACTTGCGTGCCATCACGTAGGGTACCGAAATGCCTATAAATATAGGTTGACCCCTCCTCATTCAGTGCAGATTTCAACACTTAGAAAAATCAGATCTCTCCTCGTGCATGTGTGGTGGTCGTGCAAGTGGTGTGAGGTCGCGCAAGTATAAGTTGAGCGCTGGATGTAAGTTGCGCACCGGTTGTTATTTGCGCGCCAAAATCAGTTTGGGCATAAAAGGAGGTGTGTCACGCAAGTTTGGAGTTGAAGAAGGTTGTGTCGTGCAAGTGGTTGAGGTAGAATTGCACACCAGTTTTGACTTGCGCGCTGAAGACTTACGCATCATCTTGGGGCTTGCGCACTGGGCTTGGAGAAGAGTGCTAGGTGTTGTTGGAGCACACCTGTCTTTCCGGGGCTGCACAAAAGCTGGAAGATTGCCCGATACCTTTGGTGAAAAGTGAGATTCATCTATGGGTGAAAGTTGGACTTCAACAGAGAATCTACATACAACAGAGGATGCATTCATTAGTGATAATGAAGAGACCTACAAGTCTATAAAATGTGAGTGGATCCTTTCCAGAGCAGTGAGCAAAGGAAGAGGAGAAAGGTGATCCTCTCCACCGGCAGTGAGCCAGAGAGAGAGAAACAGGGAGTGACCCTTGGGAAAGCAGTGAGCTAACCCTAAACCTTGTAAAGGCAGTGAGCCTGGGCATAGAAGTGATCTAGCCCAAACCTTGTAAACAGCAGTGTGCTTTAGTGGATTTGGTACAACAGCACATCATCATTGTATGCTCTGTGGATGTTGCCCAGTGTGGGTGAACCAAGTAAAAATATCTGTGTCGCTCTGCTTACTTCCCTGCATTGCATTTAAAGCACCATCAACATATAAAGAAGAAAATAAGTGGTCATAATAAACACATAAGTGAAAACAAAGTGACCCTTGTAATAAAGAGGTCAAGATCTAGTGGGGATGGATGAAGTTTGAAAAAGAATATACATACCCTGATTCACCGCCCCTCTCAGGGTATATAGGCCCCTATTGGTCCTAACACTACATCACCAACACCAAAACACATAAAATGAGCCTTTAAAGGAGGACACACAAAATATCAAGAGTCTTCTAAATTATTATTATTATTTAAAAATAAATTGAACCAAAAAATAATTTGTATAACATAGATAAAAATAAATGGAATTTAAAGGATTTAAGCTCACCTAATATTGAATATCAACCCACTAAAATCCAAATATCAGGAGTGGATCCTAATTTTTAATTAAAATATAGTTCAGTAAACTTATTTCCTAAATTTCATGGACATCCTAGAGAGTACCTAAATAAGAACTTGAAAAAATTTCATACTATTTATATGAACTTGAAACATATGATAATGTCTGAATATCATGTAAAACTCAGGGGATTACACTTTTCTTTAGAGGAAACTGTAAAATACTGGATCTATTAAGTGACTACCAAAATTAAATACTAGGAAATAATGAAACATATCTTTTTTAAAAAACATTTCTCAATATCTTAAACTAAAAAATAAGTAAATAAATCCATGGAATAATCCAATATAATGGGGTAACACTTCAAGAATAATAGGAATGTTTTAATAGTATTTTTTTACATTACACATACCACAGAATAATTGATCAAATTTTAATATAATATTTTTATAATGGTCTAATTACTATTTATTGTAATATGATTGATATTGTTTTAGGTGGAGTATTAGTGGATCAAAATATATTCACAATAAGTACCCTTATCATAAAAATGGAAAAAAACAATTGATATTTTGGTTCGAAATATAGTGTGCATGTTAGAGGAGTTAATGTGGTACAATGTTTTGATTTTGAGAAAAAGGTGGACATGAGGTTTGAATAGGTAAGTAACATTATCTAACAACTTTTACTTTTCCATGAGTTACCCCAACCACTTCATCTAATTCATTGTGGTATCTATGCTATCAACACACACTATTTTAGCCAATTCTCTCGATTGAGAGAAACTTTTGAGTGTTGTGAGGAAATATTCCCAGTCTACCCATACAAAAAACCAAATATACTATAACTATACTATCTATTCAACTCTATATAAAAATATAAAAAATTATACAGGTAAGGGGATTATTATAACTAAACTCAATAATTATAGAACCACCCATGGTAGGGTATTCATTCTCCACCACAACTAAAAAAATCCTTAACCACCACAAAGGACTTTCCAACAAACATATAAAAAATGAAAGCCTATCCTAAAATACCGAATGAAATAAATAGACACAAATAATATATAATTCTATAAAGTAACTCAAGTTTCAATTTAAGATCTAAAAACATAATTAGGTTAACTCATCTACTCAGTGGGGGGGAAATCTAAAGTCAAGGGTTAGGTAAAATTCATTCTGAATCTATATTTAACCCTAGGGATAAGGGAAATGTTAGTGCCATCATACTTAAGAGTGGTTCACAACTAAAAATCCCAATAAATAATCTATTATAGTCATACCTTCCTAATTAAGCCACCATTCCAACTATACCTAAAAATCCAAATAAAAAAAATTCTTGCCCAGAGAGGAGTACCCCTAAGGAAAGAGACTGTCCATTTATTAATTCTGTAGCCCGACCATTACTATCCCATTTATCAAAATATAAAACCAAAAAAGGAAGAAAAAATAAAATTATATTTATAAATAAATATTGAAAACATTTAAAAATGTACAGGTTAACATCCCTTTGATTGATGTTATGAATAAAATTCCATGATACACTAAGTTCCTAAAGGAGATGTTTTCCCACTGATGAAGACTTAAAGGGGATGAAAGGGTTATCTTGGGAAGGAAAATCTCTCCACTAAAATAACCATAACTTCCCACTAAATGAAATGATCCCATAATATTATCGATTCCATGAACTATAGGGGAGTATTTATTTTCACATTCTATGTTAAACTTGGGTACCTTGATAAATGTGATGCATCAATTTATTTTCTCTTATTTATAGGCCAGGGAGATAAATACTACTAAAAAAATCATTTAATTAAAAAATTAGAGTACCTCAAACCCTACTGGTGTGATCGATGATGTTCTTGTGAGGTTTAAGAATTTATTTTTTCTTATTGATTTTTATGTGCTTAAAATAGAAGATGATGGTATGAATGGAAATGCCCTAATTATATTGGGTATATCATTTTAAAAACTTAATGAACCATAATTAATGCATAAAATGGTATATTATTTATAGAGTTTTATGGTGATATTTTCCACTTCAACCTCCTTGATTCCATGAAGCACCCCTTTGAAGAATATTCCTATTTGTTAGTAAATTTAATTGATGTACTCCCTATACCCATATAAACTTATCTTATTTCCTTGGACCCATTTTTTAGTTTTCATCATTGATAGACATAATTGGTAATGATTCATATGATTTATGTTATAATGGTTTGAAAAAAATACCATTCATGTTTATTAATTGATGATTTCTTATACATCGAGGACTTAATGACCATCGAAGATTCTGCACATCTTGTAAAAGCTTATTTCTTGTTTTGGGATGTTATTATTGAGTAGTTAGATGAAATCATAGACCTATATCGTTATCATTACATACTATTAATCCAAATAAAACTAGAATTGGAACTTAAAACATTGTATCAAAATTTAAAATATTTATATATTGAGAATGGAAATAAGTTTTCCATCATCGTTGCTACTTCACATCCTCCAATGAATGGATTTTGATTGATTAAGATTTTAAGGGAGTATAAACAAGTATTGTGATGGAAAATATATAATATTACTTATATTATCCCATCATCATCATCATAAATTATTTTTTAAAAGTATAAATAGGTTACAAAACAACAAAGAAAATAGAGAATATCAAACAAAGAACACAAGCCTACCCCTTAAGGTGGTCTGAAGTGATGGAGACTGAGGGAATCCCCACTAATCAGATTCACCCCTTAGGGTAAGGTAATTCTAAAAAGGATAGTATGTAATGTTCTACTCATGATTGGATATAGAGGCAAGATAGTCCACCACCTTACTACCTTCATTACAAACGTGATGAATTTGTGCTTAGTTTCACATGAGAGCTCTACACCATATGACTATATAAGAAATGGACCACAAATATTCTCATGTATTTTTGGAAGAATTAAAAATTATTAAAGAATCTATCTCCACAACCATTAAACTCACATTTCATTGTCTGAATTTGAGTATTCCTTTGAGCATCACCATGACTTTAGCTTTGAAGGCGTGACCTTCCCAAAAAATGCTGAGTATCTGAAAATGAAATTTCCCTTGGGATCATGGACCAATCCACCTATGAACATGAGACCCATAGAACAATAACCATCAGAGTTATGTTTATGACATGAGCCTTGGGGACTCCAATGAACCCAAAAAACCTAAAAGAGAGCACAATCTGAGTGGTTAGAAGTAAAACCTTCCTAAAGTGGTCTAAGGGAGGGATATTATTTCCAATTATTCATGGGCCTTGTCATGTCTAGGAGTAGTTTTTTAGTTTTGATCACCAGAGTCTCACCTGAGAAATCACCTCATTCAAAACAAATATTATTCCATGCTTTCAATAAACACTATCAAATGGAAATTAACATAAAAAATCTCTCTTTCCTTTCAGTACCCACTTGTTCTACTCCCTGAAACCAGCTATTGAATAAGGGTAGGCCCGAACTATCACACACAAGAATACTAGTGAAATCAACAAAAAAAATTTTATATGATGTGATCCTAGTCACCCTCAAATAAGAAATTCTATGATATTTATTCCTACTACTCCTTGCAGTATGCACGTCTAGAAGCCAAGCTGAGTCCGAGTCTTTTAATGTTATCATCAATGGGTAGGGCTCAATTTATTATCCACCAAACAAGAAAAGTGTAATTTGTTGAAACCTACTTGCACCATAGAATATCGTCCCATGAATTCTGATGGTTTGAGGAAGTCATCATTTTATAGTAATCTTTAATTGAAAAAACTCCTAAAGAAGATTCCATAAAGATACATTTATCAGGATCATCATTGATATAGACGAGTTCAAATATTTCGTGTTGGTTTTTATCCAAAACTGTGTTAATGAAAACAGACTTCTTACTTGCCTTCGTGACGGTGATATCCATTGCTAGACATCCTAGGAAACTAAGGACATAGCCAACATAATTCTGGTGCCATAAGTATATCTCACCTCTTCCTACTATCCAACGAGAACAGTCCTTAAGAATTGAGTAGTGATGTTTAACCACATGCCAAATGGACCCTCCCACATTATTCTCTCCCCACCACCATAAAACTATATAGCTCAGTCCCAAATAATTTTTACTTAAACTACTTCCCATGAAATCTTAGAGTGTATTCCATGCAAGGTTTCCTAAATATTTTTCACATTAATAACTCCATCCTGTGTGGGTCTTGACAATCTCCTCCAGGATTCCTAGTGTGATGAGAATAATGATGAATAGAATCAAACCTACTTGATGTCATTAAAAAGAAGATAATGAAATTATTGGTTGTTGGAATATTTTTTCCTATATCATATAGCCAATGAACTAGTCTATTGTACACAGTTTCTAAGAAAACTTTTGTAAAAATCATTAAAAATAAAAAAAATGAATTAAAATCAACCTAGGTGTAAAATAATTAGTATGTGTGTATAGACTACCATTGATTAAATGAGTAGGACATTAAGGAATATTTCCCATTTCCATTTATTGACCAAATTCTATAGATTTTTGTAGGGAAGTCCCATTACTATTTCCTTAATGGATATTCAAGATATTTTTAGATTGATATTTTCCCATAGGATTATGAAAAAATAACCATCAATTTCTCATTTAGAAAATTAGCATATAAGAAGATTCCATTTGGTATATACAATTATCCAAGTACTTTCCAATTATGAATGGTTAGTATTTTATCAGATTATCTTGAGGATTTCATGGAATTATTCTTGGATGATTTCACTATTTACAGTTCTTATTTTGATGATTTTTTTATTAGTATTAGTGTTATCCTCCAACATTTTATTGAAAATAAATTTTTATTAAATTATGGTAAATTTCATTTTATGGTACAATAAGGGATAATACTTATACATTTAATTTCTAGAGATGATACACAAGTTGATAAATCAAAAGTGGATGTCTTTTCTTCCTTTTTATTTACCAAAAATGTATGGGATGTGTGGTATTTATTAGGACACACAATATTTTATTATTGTTTCATTTATGAATTTAACAATAATTCACTTCCCTTATCCAAATTACTCTATAAAGATAAATAATTTTTATTTGATAACAATTTTTAAGATTATTTTAATATATTAAAACAGATTCTTACTTCACCCGTTGTAATCCAACCACTTTAGTTGAATTTACCATTTGAGAACATGTGTGAGGCTTCCTACAACTACTACTACCACTAATATGGTTTTTTTATTTTTTAGAATAAAAAATTTTTATGGGTTGAATGTGAAACCACACAACTAAATAATAAAAATCAATTAAACCCAAAAATTCAAATTCAAATTGAAAAAAATTCATAGAAAATTTAAAATTTCCAAAATCATACCCCAAGGTGCACACCACTAGTGTAACGAACCAGGTATTTATAGAATAATATATTTTCATATATATTAATACTTATGAATAAGATATTAATTTTATGTTAAAGAGGACACTTTTTTCGATAGCGTACTCAACACACAACAATAAGTTTCTCCAAAATCTTACGTTTCACACCACATTGAGTTATACTGAAAAGTAATATAATAATAATATTATTTTAAATAGTAGTTAAGGCCTAGACATTATATTGGTGGGAATTAAAATAACTAACTAAAATATAATTATACATGTTTGTTAATTTTTTTACATTTATCCAATGAATTTTAGAGGATTAAAATGGCAATGAATCCAATTTTAAGCATAAAATACTCTAATATTTTTAAAAGGTCATTTTACCACCTTGTGATGGAGAAACCTTTTTAAAAATATTTTTTTTTTCAATTTTATATTTTATATTTTATAAAATAAACTTCTCATTTAGAAAAAGGACATAAAAATTTACTTCGTTTGAAATTTTGGTATTTTTCTGATAAAATCCATATTTTTATGAATAGTGAAAAATACTACATTTTAATTCAAAACTGCATTTTCATCTAATTTATTTATATAGTTATATTATACTTTTAATTAGTTTTAAAGTGTAATTGGATTAATTTTTTATCATTTAATCCAATGATGTTCATTGGAAGTATTTTCACATTTTAATTAGATATAAACACATGTCAATCTTTTGATAGTTTTTACTTCTTAAAAACCCATTTTCTGGTTTTGACAACAGGAAATAATTTTAAATTAATTTACGACAATTCCATGTTTTTAATTTAGAAAAATTTATTCCATATTTGGAATCATAAGGTCCAAATTATTTAAATAGGTACCTTTTATTTTTGGAAATTATGAAGAGTAACTTCAGTAATTATTTTTATTTACCATGGTAAAAAGATAAATTAGGTAAATAAGGGTAGAAACATAATATTATAAAAATATTAAACTACCCTAAAATGTATTATAATCCTATTTGATGATATATCTACGACCATGGTCATACTTGGGCTGAGTTTTGGACCCCATGGAGCCACTTGTGTGTGATAATGACATGTTATAAAAATTAATTTAAAGTAAAGAGAAATATAACATAAACATGTATCTTTTACTAAAAAAAATTTATTATAGGGTTATATAACTGATATATTTCACTATAAATATTCATTATAAATACAAAAAGATTTATTACATCATGTTATTTTATTTATAATTTTAGATATTAAATAAATAAATTTATTTATGACACAATGATGATATAGTGATTACCCTATTAATGAAAGATTCAAATAAATGATATTATAAATATTAAAATAAATATAATTTTAACATTTTTATTCCATAAAATAATTATATGTATGATTATGACATATTATATTTGGGTTAATTCCTTTGGTTCTAAGGAATCAAGTTGTTATGACTTTAACAAAAATTAATTACTAAATAGTGTCAAAATTGACATAAATGAGTTTTTAAAATAAATACTATTTTATTAAATGATACAATAGTCATAAAAATATAATATTCAGAAAAATACTTAAATAATGTTAAAATTTTCATTAATTATCCACTTGTGGTTTACGTGGAGTTTTATAGTAACTATAGTAACCATATATTATGAAAATACAAGAAGACGTGGTAAGAGTTAATGTTTTTAACTAAGTGTTAAAGCTAAAAGATAAGGTTAATTTTATGACATAAACTTGTATAAAACCTATTGGTTGAGATTATTTCGACCCATAATCATCTTATTCTCTAAATATATCACTTTGGAACTATTTTAATTCTAAAATCATTTTATAATAAAATAATATTTCAAGACTTACCTAAAGTGACTCTCCCCCTCTTATAAAAGGCCACCACCTCCACCCAATTACTCGCACATATAAACCCTCTTGGATCATCCAAATTCTGATCAAATAATCTCAAAACATCCCTACCTTTATCTTATAATCATTCCCTTGTGAATAAGGAAATTAAATAAAGCCATTTGGCTCAAATCAAAAGAAGTTACCCTATTTAGAGTTAACATCTTCTCTCAAGTTCCTTCCCTTTATTTTCCTTCTCCACTACCTATTCTCTTATTATTATTTGATTACATAAATAAACCATTATCATAAATATACTAGGATTTTTTATGATAATTATTCGAACCACACTTACACACACCTCCATCTAATGGATACTAACATACTATTTCTGTGTATGACGAACAACTGCCTCACGAAACAATGATTGTTCAATTTTCTCCTACCACCTCTCATGGTGGACATTATTATGGACCTATATTTATATATTATATATATTATATTTATATTGTATCTATTATTCTATAATTTTTATTTATAACATACCTTTATTCATTCCATGTTGTGTAAATACGATAATTTTGTTTGAGGAAGTTAGGACTACCTCCCCCTCAAAGTGATATGACACATTTATGCTATACATAGAACACATAAAGGATGGTTTTCTTAAACATATGAGAAATAAATGACATAAATATAATAATGGTATTATAATATACTTTTATATCATTTTTTATTATTCTTTTAAAACAAAAAAGAAATGAAAGTAGTGTTCATGCATACGTACGACCTACCGTCTCCATGAATGGTGCATTTCATTTATTATATCCAAATATTATGGGTATTATAAATACATATATACTTGATATATATTATATTTAAATAATTAATAATATTATTAAGATGATTTACTCATGACTACATGAAAAAATTACATCAAAACAAGTTCATTTTTGACTCAAGTACTGAACATAAAAAAAATGTCCGATATGAACTTAAATAATTAAGTGATTGTTATAACATGGTAATAAGTGATATAAAAGGAATAATAAAATTTTAAAAGGTTATAAAGAAATTATAAATTAAACTAAGTTTATTATTCAGGATCATAACGATTGTACGTGATGAGTCAGACTCAAGGTAAGATAATTTTAAACTCAATTTCCACTCATTGGTTTTTACGCATACTTTGTTGATTATAGTATTCTAAGATTATGTGTGGAATAAATGTTTATTTATTTATATTATAATTTAAAATTCCCTTTTTTTGGATATACTATTTCTGCACATAATCACTCCATTGATAAATTCTTATTCCATTTATATGAACTTTGTAAGGGAAATCTTAACTCAATCTCCATTCATTGTGCTAAATATCCGTGTCATTGGTTTTGTTTTTACAAGAATATGTGTGAATGACCTTTGATTTTTTTACACTAAATATCCACTTATATTGAGTGTATTTATATTTATTAGACATAATTATTTCATAGATTTATCCTTAATATAATGATATGATCTTTATAAAGGATTTCGTCTCAATCTCCTTTCATTGAGGCATATCTTGTTTTCATGCACATTTTTTATCCTATAATATGTATATAAAACCCTTTTGACTCTTTATATCATAAATTAGTATATTATCATGATATTTAAAGTTCTTTTTACTTTTATTCCTTAATTATTTTTATTCAAATGTTTCTCAAGTGGTACGAGACTCTTTAACTAAAACATTGTTTTAATTGTTTTAAAGATTTATTCATTTAAAACCTTATATTTAATGTCCATGTTTTCAAAATGGTTTTTAGAAATTATTTATATGGAAATGAATGTTTTGAAAATATAATTTATTTTAAAAGTTTCAAAGTGGTATGGGACACTATGATTCAAAATTTTCTTTATTAAAAATTTTAAATGGTTTTGGAAATCGATTAAATATTTCAATATCTTGAAATGATTTCTTTTGATTGGAATCTAGAAATATTATTTTACCATTATTCTTGTTTTATGTGTTATGATTATGTTACGGTACTTTGAAATTTGATGGGTGGTTACGTGATAAACCAAATATGGGTGGTTAAATGATAAACCAAAGACGGGTGGTTACATGATAAACCAAAGATGAGTGGTTCTGTGATAAACCAAGGATGGGTGGTTACGTTATAATCTTCAATTAATTGGTTATGGAAGTCAGCCTTATGGATATTAAATTTAGTGATATTTGTAGAAGTCAATCATATGGTTATTCCATTTAATTTTTTATGTCCCATGTTACCTCTATATGTTATATATTTATTTCAATGGGTTTATGGTAATATTTTGGTTATAAAAAGGGTAATAAAGAGCTTATATTTATTGAAGTATATTTACTACCTATTAAAGGTGAAAATTATTACTTTATGATAAAGTATTAATGGTATTCATGTTTTCCAAGACTAATATTTTTCCTTCTTTGTGTATCCCTTACTGAGTTTTTTATGCTCATCCTAAGTTTTCAAATGTTTTTCATAGGACTTAAAGAAGAATAGAGTCAATAATGTGATCAAGGAAAAGTTATGCCATTAAAACATGAAACTATACCATGTTTATTTTTAAATATTTTTTGTTTTATAAAAAAACTAGATAGTGAGTAGAAGTATCTAATTTTAATATTCAAGTATTTATGTATAAGTTATGGTCTAATTCTCTAAATCTCTAAACCTGAAAAGATCCTCGATGTGAATTAAAGTCAAATTATCGACTTATCTCATGACTAAGTAATGTTTAAGGCCGGTGCCTAAAAAATAGGAACTATTTTTTGACATGACTTGAGTAATAACTTCCCTAATCCTCATGTGAAGTTGGAACGTTGAGATCCAAGCCCAGTGAGTAATCCCTTCACAACACTACCCACCCAACACTATTGGATAGAATGCCATCCAACGTTAACACCACCAGACCCAATTAGAACCACACAACTCACCAATAAAATTCATCATTGAGGGTTTGACACCATCCACATGAGTTAAGATATTTCCATAAAAAATTTACCATTAAAAATTAAAACAATTAGGTTTCTACTAAAAACTAAAACCAAAAACCTTTGACACAATTATCGCCATCACAAATTAGACCAATAATAATGGGTGTAGTGGTTCTATGTTTATTGGTGGATGGTAGGTTCTTATGTGATGCTTCTAATTACACATTTAGGGTATTATTATCACAAAATTTTAGTTTATATCCATAAGTCATTACATATTCCTCACACACATTGGACCTTACCCATAAAATCTACACCATAACTAAAAATGAATATCTTTAATTTTTTTTTACCTTGGATAAATTTAGTTAATACCATTAGTTTAAAAAGTGAATATGTATTCTGATCATGAATACCCCAATCATATCACATTCACTGGATTCCCCTATTACAAAAAATTTAATTTAGAAGTTAGGGATATGAAATGATAAGATAATTTGGTTACTAACCATATTAGTTAGATCCTTCCATCCCTAGAAATAGAATCATCCCATGCCATTCCCATAAATTTCATGTTTCTAAATGAAAAATTATACCAAGTGAAATATTAAATTCCATGTTAAGTATACAATATAAATTATTTGTAAACATATTTCATTCCTACTTATTTCAATAAAAACCAAGCTAAGAATTTAATGAATGAGTCCCATTTGTATATTTGGGATAAACCCTACCTTTAGAACACATGTAGTGATAAATTCATTATTCATTATATTACCAATAATAAGTTTCAATAAATATTTAGGTTTTATCACACTATTGTATACAAGGTCCACTTAGGTTCTTAATGGACTGCTCATAAGGTTATTGATTTTGGCCTATTTTGCCAACCTTATTTCAGGATGCCCATGATTTTTATAGATCCTTTCCTTATTTATAAAGGAAATAGTGTATCCAAAAGAAATTAAATATAGAACAACCTTTGTTATTTGATGACATTTTCAATGAATTTTTTGTGTTTACTTAATCTATTCACTTATTACTTTACAAACTTATATATTCTTTTTATAGTGGTATTTGTATCAAAATGGGTAAAAACATGATACATAAGGACATATGACTATAATGTAGTTGTGTAATTTATTATAACCCAATTTTTTTAGGTTTATATTTAATAGGCTCATTATCAATTATCATTTTCTCATTTACCAAATTGCATAATGCAAGAACTTTTTCATTGGTATGGGGTTGGGCATTGGGTTTCCACAGATTATTAACCCTAAACAAATGGGAAAACCATGGTTTCTAATATATAGGTAAAATAAATCATTAAAAAATGGTTTAACCCAATAGAAAATATTAGAGTATTATAATTAATAATGATTTATATTCTTACCATGCATATTTCAAAACTCCCATTGGAATTTCACCTTATTAACTGATTTTTTAATTATTTTCACCTTCCCATTAAGATAGATCACTGAGACTATTTTCTTACAAAATAATTCAATTCAATTATTTCAGGTGTAGGTACTGAAAGGAAATTAATGACTCAAGAGTTTGAGGAAATACAAAGTGATTCATATGAGAACTCTTAAAATCTATAAGGAAAAGACCAAGGGTACCCATGACTATATTATCATACACCACCAGTTACACTTTTGGGTGAAGGTTATCCTTTTCAATGAAAGGCTAAAGTTTCACCAAGGTAAGATTAGTTATTTATATTTTAGCCTATAAATTATTATGAATGTTTATCATTTTGGGGTTTTGTAGGTTAAGAATGAAGAAACCCAATAGAAATTCACTGTTAATAAGTAGAGGATAAAAAATACCTGAAACCCTTCTGAATTCTCTATTGAAGGAACTAAACCTTTAAGAATCCCTCTATCTTTGACACCCACCAAGTTATATCATTTTTTCTCACATTATCTTTAATTTTAGTTATAGTAAGTAAACTATATATTCTAAGTCTGGGGGTGGAAACTTTCCTAAGATAGTTAGGACTTTCAAGTGGATTTTTTTCATCTTTCTTTAATCTTTATTATTTTCCTATCCTTTTCACTTATTTCATAGATTTTTTTTTATTTTTATTTTGTATTTATTCTTTTTATATACTTTTAGGTTGTTTCATGATATTTTTAAGTTTCCAATTATTTATATTTTTGTCTTTTTTTGTCACTTTTATGCTAAAATATTCAAATTCAATGCTTATCTCATCATGAAAGTTATTGAAAATTGTTGTAGAATTTATCTATTTCAAGTTGTTTTAACATTTAAAGAGAATTTATTTCTTTATTGGAATGAGAGTATAAGTAGGTATTCAATATTGATTAGAAATTTTAGTAAAGTTTCTTATTTTAAATGATATAAATGGTTTTATCATTATGAAATCTTTAAAATGTTGATAGTATCTATGTGAGTTTTTTATTAAAAAGTTTTATTATTTAATATCTATATACATATTTACAAAAAATTAGAAAAAATAAACCCTTTCTACTTAATTTAAGGCATATATAAGTTAGGTTAATTTTAGTTATCTTTCAAAAAAGTTTTTTTTTCTAGATTTATTTCTTATCCAATCAATTTTATTACAATACTGGATTAACTAGTAGTTGATACCTAATTCCACTATTGATTTTTTTTAAAAAAATAAATCAAAAAATTGTTGGCACTGGAAAATGCCTCCACAAAATTTTCAAAATTATTCCATACATGATCCAAGATTGTAGCCCATTTCTCAAGCTTCGATTTGGTAGGTTGTAGGGCCCAAACAGAGTTACAGATTAGGAGTTATGGACATTTGAAGTTGGGCTGGAAAACTGGTTCGCGAAGCCCATTCGTGAAGCCCCCTTCGCGCTCGCGGAGCCCCACTGCGAAGCAAGGAGGCAAGATGCTCTGAAAACCCCTTTAACGTTCATGACCTTTTGAAAAGACCCACCGTGAAGTAAGGAGGCAGGACAGCTCTGCGAGCTCGTTTGACGTTCACGACCCGCCGTGAAGCAAGGAGGCGGGACAGCTCCGCGAATCCCTTTGACGTTCGCGAACCCGCCGTGGAGCAAGATCCGTCTTCACGGAGAGAAAGCTATACTTTGCGGCGCCCCTTGCTTATTAATACCCAACTCACCCCAATTTTCCAGAGGGTCACTCCACCCCTTGGATGGACGATATCCCAGTTTGCGGAGCTCTGCTTTCCTTCGCGAAGCTGCTTCGTGAGCCCATGCTCTGTGAGCAGCTTCCTTCATGAAGATGCTCCACGAGTCCAAGATCCACGAGTAGCTTCCTTCGCGATGCTGCTCCATGAGTCTATTCTCTATAAGGCTATGCTCCGTGAGTCCATGCTCCACGAGACCCCATTTTCCATGAGCCCCTTTTCTCCGTGAAGCTACTTCGCGAAGACCTATCCTTTGCGAGGCTCATACCTTCACGCTCGCCGGTCCATACCACGGGAGATGAGCCCCTATTCCCCCACTCGTGGTCAGTGCAGGGCTGCGGTCCCGGCCCTTCGGGCTGGTCCCTTCGCTACCGTCACTGACCCCCATGAAAAATGGAGAGTCACACTACGAACTTTTCAGGCCAGGACGTCGACATTTTCCATTGCGCCCTTATGCACACCCACCTTCCACCTGTTGAATACCATGATTTGAGATACTCCTCCATACACAATGAAACACCTTGAGTCGACATATTCATCTTGGTTCGTTTCCCATGTTGTGAGTTGAGATTCTCATCATCAATTCCCCGAGTACCTTGAGTAGAACCATTCCTCAAGCAACTCATTTGAACCCTATCACCAGACTCCTATGCTAGGTTGAACCAGAAAGGGAAGCCCATGCGTAAGTCCCAACACCAACCATTGCTAGGATCCATATTCCTAACAGTCCTATCTACATGATTTTAACTGTAGTTCACCCTATGTTCCAAACATAGGACGCCTCTTACTCCAAACAGAAGATGCCTTATGCTTCAAGCATGAGATGCCAACAGTACTATCTACATGACTATAAACTGTGGTAATCCCTATATTCCAAACATAGGATGCATCTTAATCAATATAAGAGATGCCTTATTCTCCAAGCATAAGATTCCAACAGTCCTTTCTACATGACGCTAAACTGTAGTGCACCCTATGTTCCAAATACAGGATGCCTCTTGCTCCAAACATGAGATTCCTTATACTCCAAGCATCAGATGCCAACAGTCCTTTCTACATGACTTAGTATGCCCTATGTTCCAAACATAGGATGCCTCTTTCTCTAAACAAGAGATTACTTATGCTCCAAGCATGAGATGCTAGTAGTCCTATCTACATGACTTTAAACTGTAGTAATCCCTATATGATCAATATAGGATGCCTCATGCCCAATACAAGAGATGCCTTATACTCCAAGCATGAGATGCCAATAGTCCAATATACAAGACTCTAAACTACAGTACTCCCTATGTTCCAAACATAGGATTCCTCTTACTCAATACAAGATATGCCGTATACTTCAAGCATAGGATGCCTAATTCCATGACTAAAGTGGCGTAATCTCAAGAGAACTGGAATCCGTTCAAACATTCCATCACTCCACCTCATGATTTGCATATCCTTCATTTAGATATTTATCCTCTTACATATCTAAAGGGACCCCCTGACGGCCTGGTCCCATGATGAATAGGCTCACCTACCATCCTGGGCCAATGCCCCGGAAGACTTAGGAAAACACTTTGAGTCAGGTCCTGTGTTTTGAACATGGTCAGCAGTCGACCATCATTTGTTTGTCACTATTTCAGGATAACACGATATGGATGCTGTGTTTCAAACATGGTCAACAGTTATCCTCCATCGTCATGTCACCCTCATTGAGTTCTGAATGTCGAGCATGTGATTCACACATTCCATTCCCCTTTGTTTGGACTAAATCCAATTCCCTTGACATTATCCCTCTTGTGCGCTAGCGCAAAGGCAAAGGCCTCAACCCACCAGTGGGTTGGGATGCCCTCATGGCCAGACATGAGGAAGACATTATGGGCATCTTCTTCACGTAATCCCCATCCACCATTGACACTCCATAGCGGCACATAGGTAGCTTCCTTGCGTAATCCCCATTAACCATTTCCGCTCCATAGTGGCACACGGGCAGCTTCCTTGCGTAATCCTCATCCACCATTGCTGCTCCATAGCGGTACACGGGTAACTTCTTCACGTAAGCCCCATCCACCATTTCCGCTCCATAGTGGCACACGAGAAGCTTCCTTGTGTAAGCCCCATTCACCATTGCTGCTCTATAGAGGCACACGGGAAACTTCCCTGTGTAAGCCCCATCCACCATTGCCGCTCTGTAGAGGCACCCGAGCAACATCCCTGCATAAGCCCCATACACCATTGCCGCTCCATAGCAGCACCTAGGAAACTTCCTTGCATAAGCCCCATCCACCGTTTCTACTCCATAGCGACACCTGAGCTGTGATAATGCGTAATCCCCACTCCATTTCCCACGGATGCCCCTTTCATGATGTGATTGTCAGGCCTTTGCTGCCTCTTGTTTCTCACACCGAGCATGACTCACGTGGGCTTAGAGTAAGCATCGACCATGACATCCTATCTGGGTAGCCTAGAGTGTAATCCCCATGCCACCTGAACTATGAGGTCTTTGACCCTTACTAAGGCAAGGTACATAGGAAGCCTCCACAAGGTTCAATCCCACCACCCATTGGTCGTTCTGACCATCTTCACATCGATTCACCAACACTCTGGGCAGCCTAGAGGGTAAGCCCCATGCCACCTGAACTATGTGGACTTTGATCCTTGCCAAGGAAAGGTACGTAGGAAGCCTCCTTGAGGTTCAATCCCACCATAAATTGGTCCTGATCATCTTTGCGTCGGTGCGCCAAACACCCATACCTGAACTGCAAGGTCTTTGATCTTTACTAAGGTAAGGTACGTAGGAAGCCTCCATGAGGTTCAAGCCTACCACCCATTGGTTGTTCCAACCCTCTTCACATTGATTCACCAACACTTTGGGCATCATAGAGTGTAATCCCCATGCCACTTGAACTACGAGGTCTTTGATCCTTGCTAAGGCAAGGTACCTAGGAAGCCTCTATGAGGTTCAAACCAACCACCCATTGGTCGTTCCGACCCTCTTCATGTCGGTTCACCAACACTCTGGGCAGCCTAGAGTGAAAACCCCTTTCCACATGAACTATGAGGTCTTTGATCCTTACTAAGGTAAGGTACGTAGGAAGCCTCCATGAGGTTCTAGCACAACATCCATTGGTCATTCCAACCCTCTTCAAGTCGGTTCACCAACACTATGGGAAGACTAGAGTGTACGCCCCATGCCACTCGAACTATGAGGTCTTTGATCCTTGCTAAGGAAAGGTACGTAGGAAGCCTCCACAAGGTTTAATCCCACCACCCATTGGTCATTTCGAACCTCTTCATATCGGTTCACCAACACTCTGGGCAGCCTAGAGTGTAAGCCCCATGCCACATGAACTATGAGGTCTTTGATCCTTTCTAAGGCAAGGTACATAGGAAGCCTCCACGAGGTTCAAGATCACCACCCATTGGTCATTCCGACCCTCTTCACGTCAGTTCACCAACACTATGGGAAACCTAGAGTGTAAGCCCCATGCCACCTGAACTATGAGGTCTTTGATCCTTGCTAAGGCAAGGTACGTAGGAAGCCTCCATGAGGTTCAATCCCACCACCCATTGGTTGTTCTGAACCTATTCACATCGGTTCACAAAAACTCTGGGAAGCCTAGAGTATAATCCCCATGCCACCTAAATACATGGTCTTTGATCCTTGCCAAGACAAGGTATGTAGGAAGCCTCCCAAAGGTTCAAGCTCACCACCCATTGGTTCCGCCCCCCATCACGTCAGTTCCCACCCACCTGAACTACGAGGTCTTTGATCCTTGCTAAGGAAAGGTACGTAGGAAGCCTCCACGAGGTTCAAGACCACCACCCATTGGTCATCCCGACCATCTTCACGTTGGTTCAACAACACCTTGGGCAGCCTAGAGTGTAAGCCCCATACCTACCACCTGAACTGCATGGTATTTGATCCTTGCCAAGGCAAGGTATGTAGGAAGCCTCCCTGAGGTTCAAGATCACCACCCATTGGTTCTGACCCCCCTTACGTCGGTTCCCACACCACCTGAACTACATGGTGTTTGATACTTGCTAAGGAAAGGTACGTAGGAAGCCTCCCTGAGGTTCAAGCCCACCACCCGGTTGTTCCGACCATCTTCACATTGGTTCACAAACACCTTGGGAAGCCTAGAGTGTTAGCCCCATACCCACCACCTGAACTACATGGTTTTTGATCCTTTCCAAGGCAAGGTACATAGGAAGCCTCCCTGAGGTTCAAGCTCACCACTCATTGGTTCTGACCCCCCTCACGTCGGTTCCCACACCACCTGAACTACATGGTCTTTGATCCTTACCAAGGAAAGGTACGTAGAAAGCCACCCTGAGGTTCAAGGCCACCACCTATCTGGGCCCCAAGTACTCTTTCACATCAGTTCACCCCCGTCGTGCATGACGTTAAACTGTGGACCTCAATCAGCAGTAAGCCATTGTTCCCCTATTCAGTAGTAAGCCGTTGTCAACCTCATTCGGTGGTAAGCCATTGAAGTCCCCAATCAATAGTAAGTCATCGTCAGATGAACTTCATGGACTTTTATTTCCTCCCATGGGGATACCTAGGAAGCCTCCAGGAGGTTCAAGCACAACACCCATGTCTCATCCTGATCTATCCCTCGATCCCATGTGTTCTAAGAAGATCATGACCCAACCCAGAGGATATACTTCCTCTGGGCCCCATCCATGCGTCCATTCTCACGGGCCACATCCTCAGGTGTCCCATCATCCCACCTAACTATGTGGACTTTGATTCCCTACAATGGAGATACATAGGAAGTCTCTTCGAGGCTCAATACCAACACTACCGTCTCCTTCACGAAGGCCCCATATCATTCCCCCTCTACTCCATTCAACTCTCCGTCATCCATCATGATTCTCACCTAGGCCACCATATCCCGGTGGGATCATTCCATCCACCACCTCGTTGCTCCTAGTAGTACTTGGGCCGCAATTCACGTGTAAGCCCCAACATGCCTCCAGGTCGTTGTCCTTTGTGTACATCCCGATTCATCACCCCTTAGAACTACATGGGTTTTGATCCCTATCTTCTATACAGGGTACATAGTAAACCTCATTGAGTTTCAATCCCATCCAATAGTAATCCTTGGTGTCCCCCATTCTGGGGTGCACTCTCCCTGATCTGCCCTCAGTGGTGTTCAGATTAGCCATTGCAGTGTGACATCTCCCCTACACGAGGCACACCACCTCGGATCCGTCATCATTGGGCGTTCTGATCTATCTATCTTCCAGGTGTTCCCTCCTTGGGATTTACCAATCTGATCTATCTCTATGGGATGTTCTGATCACTCTCATTCCATCTCCGCAAGATGGTAAAATTGCGGCCAACCTCGTGTTAAACATGAGATGCCTGAGGATAACCTCAGAAGACATGCCTTTGGTGTAACCATATCTGGTAGATGTTAAAATTGTGGCATACCCTATGTTAAACATGGGAAGCTAAGGAAAATCTCAGATACATGCCTATGGAATATGATTCCCCACATTTGACATGGGATACTTGGGTTCGGTTCCCTTGAGATGCCCTATTATGAGGAAGAATACAGGTTCCCCAATGTCCACACATCCAGAGATGCCCCGACATGCCTGATGTTGTCATATACTCTGACCGAAGGTTGCTAACATGTCAAGACCCCATGGAATGTTTTGACAGAAGTAGTGTAATTAACCGGCGTCCACAAAGATATGGCATTGGGAATGAGATTCAAAAACTGCGACTTAATCTTTAAGGGAGACCCAGACTAGGTAACGAGTTCTGAGGAGGAATCCACGGTAGGAAGAACCAACATCCCATAATCCTGTTTCAATCAAGGAGAAACTTTTCCTGAATAAGGAACGGATGCCACCCACCTTTGGAAAGAAAGAATGTGGGGCAACAACTGCGCATCCTCCACATATGGATGCGTATGCCCCGACGAAAGCGTCAGAAACAAAAATACAACACAACATAAATGATAAAACCAAAAATTTTGAATTTTGAGAATGATTAAGTGAATTGGTTTTGAAATATGATTGTAAATGGTAAAGATCACATTCGGTGAAAAAAACCCAACTAATCTATTTTTTAAATGAACTGTATTTATTGAATGGAAGGTGGAAAGATAAGTATGAAATGGTAATCACACACATGTAATCATTTAGTGTCATGGTTAGCTTATGAATTATATTTAGAGGATTAATGTCATGTATCTCATTAACTTTTGTTCTAATACAATTTATAAGACACTCAATTTATTTCTTACTAAGATAGAATCCTTGGTGTGGTTCTTTCGTTGTCCACATTAATAATGTGAATCAAATTACCATTTAATATTAAATATTCATAGACCCAGAAAAATATCACTGCATGTATCTTGATTTTTTTCATACTTAATAAAATTTGAATTTGACCAAGAGTGAAACTTTTTTGGTTTGGGGGTGTGATCATATAACGATTCACTATTCTATTTATCCATTATACCACTGTTTTAAACTTCTTTTGTATTTTTCTCTCTAAATATACTAATAAATTATACTTCTCATTTGATTCATGCAATTAATTTTCAATATTTTTACAAGGGAAATGTCACTTGTTTTGATGTTTTCATTTTAAACAGTGGAAATTTGGAGAGTCCCTGATGATATTGATGAAAAATGGTCCAAAATGCATGGAATACCATACATACATGTGTACTAAAACCAATATTTTGGAATACATTCTTATATTATAATGAAAATAATTTATGGGATCATATTTAATCATGTGGGATATAATTATCTAGAATATTATAAATCCTAATTTATCCATTTTAAGGCCCAGAATGTGTTATCATTGGAGGGAATATTCACTATTCATAGTCATAAGGTCACTTATGCAATTTTCCTATAACTCAAGTACTAGAACTTAAATTTCCACCAAATTTAGTGTGAAGATATTAAATATATTATGGAAAACATTTTGGTTTTTTAAAAAGTGAGATAATACTGTCCCCTAGCCTAAATTTAGGTTCCAAGTGGTATTATGAAAACAATGTTCTAAAATCACTACCTCCCTTTTCCCCTTCCTTGGTCACCACATTTATGTGTTTTTTCAAGGAGTACAGTCATATAATTTTGGATAAAGTTAGGTTTATTCTTATCACTTTTTAGGTTTTAGATCTCCCTATCCTCATAAGGAGAGCTGAAATAAAGAAGAAGATCCACTCGAGCCTCCTCCTACTCTCAATGGAAAGCTAGACAATGAGATATCATTTCAAAGGAGCTACACACTTCTCAAGGGAGTTCCAAAAAACTAATTATCCACTATTTTGGGGTATTTTGGGTTTTTAAACATTTCATTTTATTTTATCATAACATGGTTTAGATTTTTAATCTTTATTTTGTTATGAAATAATAAAATAATCCTTTATTTCTAACTAACCAGTGTGATATTTAGAGTGTGTGAATTGTATTGTGATGGTTGGAAAATGAAAGAATAAATTTCTTTTCCAAATATTTTATATTTTAATGTTAATCAGAATCACTTATACCATGCATAAGGACTATACCCTTTTTACATGATTCTTATGTTAAATTCTGTTTCTACATGAATTTATATAAGGGATTATTGAGAAAACAAGATTTTTCTTATCTTAAACTAAAGAGTTAATCCAAACCTAAAGGAACTTCTAAGAAATATGAAATTTATTTTTTTTGTAAAATTTCAATGATAAACTTTCCCTCCTCTTAAAAGCTACTTCATTTAATAAAATCTTTAATATCAACTCAAGATCTTTTTTGTCTTATTTTGAAACATTTTCAACCCCCATTTTTAGTTTTTTTAAAATATCTAAAACACACTCTAAAATATTCAACACTCCTTGAGAGATTACCTAGGGTCTTCTATACACTATATTTTATCATTTAAAATATAATTAATTTGACATGTCATGATAATACATTAAATTGGTGCAGTTGGTGTTTATCGACATGTAGAGACAATTTTAGCCTATATATCCCACTCCTCCACCTTCTCCCTAGTAATCCATATATTATGAGTTATATGTTGATAATTCTCAGTATATTATCATAAAATATGAGATAATAAATTATATTATGGATACATTTCATCATTAATAGATATAGTCGGTGTGGCTAAGCGTGATGGAATAGGATATTATAGATGCATCTTCTAGTGTGTAATCCCCTACTAATGAAGTGAATATATTTGGAAAGATTACTATATTTTTCTATATTATAGATCTATACTTGTATGTTATATGAACACTGAGGCATGTATAAATTTTTTTATTTAATTTTTTATTTAAATTTTTTTTTATTTTCTTATATATATATTTAGGAATACTTGAAATATAAAGAGTAAATGTTTCTTAAATAATAACACCAAGCTTATACGTCTTTGGATACTTATTTCATGTATCTAAAGGTTCTATTAAAATATCAGTGTATGTTTTCTTGTTGGAGGATTACTATAAAAAACCAATGAATTTCAACATTTGTGAATAAATATATCAGTTAATAACTATGAAGAAAGATTTCACGGAGCTTGTTGTTTCTAATATGTTATACATTGGAGTACTATAAATATTTTTCATGTAAACTTATTATAATATTTCTTTCCATCACATCAATTTAATTTAATTTACAAAATTTTCACATTTTTTTTATTGAATTCCTATATTTATAAACTTTTTATCCAAAACAATACAACGTATATATACGGATTCATAGAACCATGATTCATTTATTTTGTAGTGTTAACTATGAATCATAAAAGAAAAAATAAAATATGCATATGATAGATTTATGGAAAAATAAATAAAGTGTTGGATGATTCTATATCTTGAGAGGTATGAGAACATAATTCATAACACTATTTTAATTCATGACACTATCAATAACATTATCACCCAAATTTGAATTTTTTATATTTCAGTACCTATTTTATGTTGTATGTTTTCTATCCAAAAAAATAATCAGTTACTGGTTTTGTTCCATACTTTGTGACATGAAGATCTGCTTTAAAGAAATATTGGACTAGTACGATATATTATTTTAATGTTAATAAATTATTTTAACATGATATTTTATTACATAATTTTAATAATATTAAAACATACCATAAAATGTATAAAATATATTGTTAATAAAAAGGGTAAGAAAAATCAAATATCTCTGTTCACTATTGATTTTTATTCTATAAGTAGTTTTGTTTAGTAATTGCTTTAAATATTTTTTTTTCAAACTACAATGTTATCAAAACAATAAATACATTGAATATGGGTATTATATACTAAAAATTATGTATGAAATATTTAAACTAGAATAATTAAATATTTTTACAAGGTTAGTTTTATCAAAATTTTTCCTTTTATATATCATATCATTATATTGACATTAATTGTTAAATAATTTTTTTATAGTGTGTAGCTTTTTTATAGGAATAAATCATCTACTTAAAATGATAAGAATAATTTACAAGGAATATGGATTTATTATTTTACAATTTTAGTTAAATTTTAGATTTTTTTGAATATTTGGTGTTATAGCTTTTGAATTATAATTTTTCTGTACTTGTAACATTATTGTAACACAAAATTATAACATTGAAATATTCTTGAAAATTTTACTATGTTTATGTACTAGTTTTTACTATTTTTTATGTCACATAGGTTCATGTTTAGTATGTTTTAAAAAATATTAAATAATTAAATGTTTCATGTTAATTATCTTAAAAATTTACATGAAATATGAAAATCAAGATCATTCTATGTCAGTTTTCCAAAAACATACATTAAAAATTAACTTCAATGTAATTTTTTTATAAAAAACAATATTTAATAATACATTTCCTGTTAGTTAACAAAAAATGATGTGTAATAGTAAAATATTTTTCATCATATTAGGATATTAAACCTCATTTTTATTTAAAATCTACATTGAATAATATATATGATGTCAGGTTTTTATAAAACTAACATTATAATATGAATTAACTTATAAAAATTATTGAGTGAAAACATATTTTATGTATTTATAGAATTTGTTTTTGAAAATATAATTTAATGTTGGGACATAAAAAATATATTTACTACATCTGATGAATTTAGGAGGCCTTATAACCAACTTAAAAGATAGAAAACAACATTAAAAACCCTATTATGTAGTAATGTTCCTGATATCTTGGCTATATTTAGGAGGAATATAGGATAAAGATAGTAGATCCCAAATGATTTCCACATTATGGTAAAATCTTGAATATATATTTTGAAAAGGATACTAGAGAAGCCATAAATTAATAAGATTTGGATATTATATATTTTATGATATTAGTTCGTTTATAGTTGTGGACAATAAAAAGCACACTCAATTTTATAGGATTTAACCTAAGGGGTAATACAGATCCATTTTTGGGATATGCTTTAAGGATACTTATATGTAAGAACAAATGTCTTGAAATATATCACATTCACTACTGAAGTAATACTAGTAGTATCTAATTTCATCAAACAAGATTTAATTGAAAATTTACAAGTCTATCATGGTAAGGAATTAGTAGATAAATCTAAAATATTCATAATAAAGATTCATATTTATGACATGCGTTTTTAAAGAATATATTTATAAGTTTTTTATTGGTTGTAACTTCCTATGATTTTAAATTATATTTTCTTTGAAACCTAATGTGTTAACTATCTTGATTCACATGCAACACCTAAAGTGACCCAAGACAATCATGACATAAATACTACATTAATTTCATGTTTTAAATAATACCTCTCAAAAATAGTTGCATAATGTCACGAACCAGGCCGGGTCGCTATCCGACCCGGTGCCCGACCCAGTCCGCAGCAAGGCCCGAAGGGCGTTCCCGATCCCCACGGGCTAGCACAAGTTCCCGGGTATCAAGAGTAACCTGTGGGAACGGTTTACCCGAAATAGTATGCACAAACACTAACAAGATAATAAAATAAAACTAGGAAATTGACAACCAACGAGACCATTGAACTGAAATAAAATTTAAAGGTTTACAATTAGAGCCAACATCCCAAAATAAACGACAACAAAAGAGGCCAAAACTATAACTCAAACCTCCAAGAGATAAGAGTGGGGTAGCATCCGCACACCACAAGACCAACCTGCACGAGAAAACCATCAAAGACCAGAACCACCATCACTGAGCACGACGCACAACCTGGAATACAAAAGAAACAAGAAGCTACATACACCCAGGGGTGTATGTAGGGCGTGAGCTAAAGGCCCAATAGGATGCCACCGAGAAAAAGTTCCATGACACAACATCAAAAGACAATTTAAAGTGCTTATTCAATATTACACTTTCAAAATGCTTTTGAAGAAAACATTTACAAACCAAATGCTAAAGGAAAACACTAAAAAGGACTCATTTCAGAGACTCAATTTTAAAGAGAAAGAGAAAAGTTCATTATGGGCACACACACACACACACTCTCTCTCTCACACACACACTCACACACACACACACACACTAAACCCAAGTGGTCATCCGTATGCCGACGGAAGGCACCATGCCATAGACGATAGAGCACTATAGGTAAACCCCTAAGGATCATCTAGCTCAAGTGGGACCCTAGAAACCTCGTGTCTCGGTGAAACGTGGCTTAGAAGGCCACGACCCTCAGAAAACGTGGCTTAGAAGGCCACGACCCTTAGAACACGTGGCTTAGAAGGCCACGACCCTCAGATATCATGTTTAGTTAGTGTTGCAATCGTCAATCCAGCTAAGTGAAACAGGGACGATACCCATCCGGTTCACTAGCGCACTAGTTCTAGTCCTCCCACCTAAATACCCAGGGTTTTCCCTTGTGCTCAATCATGTTTTACATTCACATAATGTATATCACTTTCACATATCCCGAACCAAACAAAACATCACACCTACAAGTCACCGCTTGCATACCCAAACACCATTTAAAAAAAACACACATGCACACCAAAACAATTTTGTAACATAGTTCGGCCCACATGCATTACTTGAAAATCTATTTAAACAATTTGAAGAACATTTCTAAATAGCACAATAAGAGTTTTCACAAGAGGCAAGCCCAATTTTACATGTAAGAATCCCCTTAAAAAAAAAAAAAAAAATTAAAAAAAAATAACGCACACGTAATTCTGTCAAACAAAACTCCCACGCTCCACATATAATCTAATAAGTGCAATTAACAATTTATAAAACATTTAAAATTAGAAAGAAAAGGTTTGCACAAGAAAGACGAACTTGATTTCATATATTAACGTCACTTTAAAACCAAAAGTGCAGCTCATACAATCTAAAACATGTTTTTCCATTGTTCAACCAATTTTCAGTTTAATCCCAAAAGTACGCGACATGGAAAACACACCCAAAGTGACTCATGTTCATCGAGAATCTACATTTAATTACACCGACACCTTAAAGAACTAGAAAACACATTCCTCACCTACCAAACAACCCCGAAAACCTTACCAACCATATTCCACATCTCAAACGACACTTAATTAAACAATTTCTCAATTAATAAAACATCACATATGCATACCAAAGGCCTCACTTTAAAACACACAAATTTTAAATGGCAGAACCATTTGAAAATCAATGCACAAACCCGACCCTTCTGAAACCTCATTCTCACCCCTAAAAGATGCTCAAGGTGCATAATAAAAATTAACACATCAAAATAGTTTACCTTATATTAAAAAAAAACTCAGTTTAATATCACCCGTACCTCAAGCGTTCTTGAAAACACAATTTTCACACCCTAAACAATTAACTATAATGCGTCTAAATATTTCAACAACACAACGCACAAGAAAATTTTGACATTTAGTTAACAACAACTCAAATTCATCAATATGCATATCGAAGCACGTCCAAAAACAAAATTCGCATCATGCAATTTATCACTAGAACACAATATAATTTAATTAATGAGCAATTAAATTATCTAAAGATGTTATGGCATGGAACCACCTACCTCGGGTGAAGGAATTCCATAAAATTCAGTGCGTGACTCCAAATATCCATCAACACAGCACAACAAAATCAAGATGAACCTTACAACATGAATCAGACCAAGGAAAACATCAAAACTGAACCAAAACCACCTAAAGCCTCACTGGTTAATCTACCAAAGGAAGAAACCAACCAAATTGAATAAAACGAACCTACGGCGGGGATATTGGAGGCTGGCTGAAGCTTAAAGGGGACCGTTGGAGGTGTACCGTGCTGAAAAAAAAAAAGGATCGGAAGGGATGGAGGTAGGCGGCCATGGGGGAAAGCGGTGCAAGCTAGATGGGTGGGAAGAGGAGGTCGATGGTTCGGCATGGGAGAGATGCAAGGCATCGGTTGGGAGGAAGACAATGAGTGGGGAGGCGTTGTGCGCTGGGAGAAAGTTTCGGCTAGGGCGAAGGTGTGACGGGCCGAGGGGAGGCCAGACGGGAGCGGAGGCGATGGCGTGAAGAGGTAGGTCGGCGGCTGGTATAAGGAGGCGGTGCGGGCTTGCGGTGGGTGCAACGGGGAGCCAGCAGGGAGCGGCTGGCCGGGACTGGGCGACGGCGAGGGGTTCCAGCGGGAGGGGGGGGGGGGTGCGACGGGCCAAGGGGCCGGGAGGAGGCCGTGACGGCGTGCGGATGAGAGAAGGCCGAGGCAGGGAACGAGATAGGGAGCAGGCGGCTAGGGTTAGAGGGGAGGGGGTGAGCCACGACGAGGAGGGGATAACAGGGGGGATCCGATGGGATTGTGAGGAGAAAAAAAAACGGAGGGAGGAAAAGAAAAGAAGGGGAAAAAAGAGAAAGAAATAAAATAAATAAAATAAAAAGAAATTAAAATAAAATAAGATAAAAAGAAATTATAATAAAAAGAAATTAAAATAAAATAAAATAAAATAAAATAAAAAGGAAATAAAACCTAAATTTAGTATTATTAATAATAATAATAACACCTCAAATTATAATATATTTATTGTTATCATTAAAAAAAACTATTAATCCTTATTAGTTTTATTATTATTATTATTATTATTATTATTATTATTATTATTATTAAGAGTAATATTAATAACGACACAAGACAAATTATATTCATAACACCGTTAATATTATTTTTTTATTATACTGATCCATTTCATTTAATTAATTAACCATCAAGCAGGGCGTGCGGTGAAACGGGTGGGGCCGCGTGGCGACCTAGGTGAGGCCACGTAGCTTCGGTCGCGTTGCGCTGGACGCAAACTAGTCAAAACACAAAGAACTCGAAATCTTAAGTTCAAGTTTCGACCCGAACTACCCAACGCAAATAAAATTAATAAAATAAATAAAATTAGAGATGACGAGTATGACAATTCCCCTCACCATAAAGCTTTCCGTCCCCAGAAATCCACAACTAAAACCAAAACTCAGAGCAGAAAACCACACTCCCTTTTGATTCAAAGGGAATCCCCACAACATCGAGCAAAAAGAGGCAAAAGCATCGTGCTCAGAGAGAGTGACTAAAAGACAACTTCAAAAAGGTCATGAAAAGAGTTTCTAATATGTATTGCCCGCCCCAAAAAGCTAGAATGCCTCCAGTTGACTAATCAAGGATGGGAACTCTCATACCTACAGAAAACAACTTCACAAGATGAAACACCTCAAGCACTATCAGATGAAAACCACACCATTAGGCTAGAAATAATAACAAGGTCATGTCACATCCACAAAACACTCTTATCACTTATTACCAACCTATCTTTAGAAACATAACCAAAAAGGTTAACGTGGGGAAGCACGAGGGGCTCCCCACCATTATGAACCTACTAACGCCCAAGACAAGACTGGAAAACCGACATGGGGAGGTTCGAGTGGATTCCCCACCATTAAAGAAATTTCCAACACTGTTTCATTCCAGAAGCATTCGTGCGAGACCCAATGTGGGTCTCCCCACCATTAAAACTAACATGAGATACATAACATTGGAAATTTCATGATGGTGACCAAACACCCCACCACAAGGGGCGGGGAGGGAGGGGCCCGACCACTAGGTGTCAAAACCACGGCCGACCACAAACCAACATATCAAAATTTTCTGGATGAACACCATTCAAATCTGAGACTGAGTTGCCCAAAGGACTCTCATAAGGACCACTCAAGCAATTACATCCAGTGGAACGAATCCCCCAAGACTTTAATGCACGAGACGAAGACTCCCCCACATGGTCACAAAAACTTTATGCAACCCGACGGCTCATTCGAACAGAACAACCATAGGGGACCATTTAAGCTGCTTTCACTTTCAACACCGATGACGGAAAAATTTCTTGGTCTCATACACTCTCGGGGTTCCTGACCACGCGCCAGATTTACTCCGAGGCCTATGGCTGGAGCCCTGATGTTTGAAGCATCTCCTGCCTCGCAGTCAGGTATTGAAGACTCTTGAATGGAGCTTCTCCTTTTGGTGTAATACGCGATCATACTGCAACTGAGGCAATACCATCAGACAAAACACATCATGACATCCAACTGATCATACACAAAACATTAACCAACATAAGAGCTGCAATGGTGCATGCGCATCACCCTTTGTCACACTGGATGGGAACATGACACCGCAAATCGTCACCGAACATGACCATTACTGTTGAGAGGAACATTATTTGGAGGACTTCAAACTAAGTCTTAAACAACACAAGATTCCCACAATTAACCGTAGCATCCCCATGTGACTGGGTCTTCCACACTAGTGGCCTAACGTAAACCTCTTTCTTAAATGAAACCAACAAAGGACCAAAAGTCATTTAGAATAGTGGCCTGCACCGACCACTATAGGTTGTTTCCACCTTTTTCCCCACTGGAATCTCCTTCACCGTTTCCAAACAAAACACTCATGTTAATGTTGTCAAACTTCACCCTTGACTGTCAAAGAAAACTCACACTGCAAGACGACACAAACATGACCCTTGCAGCTGAGGGCAACACTACAAACCTTTCAAGACATCGGTCAGCACAGATAATTCTGAACCGCCTTCAACCTTCCCCGTTGGAATTCCTTTCATCATTCCAAGGGAGGACCTTCAGACGCAACAACATCAAACTTCATACCCGACGACTTAGACAACTCAAAAAGACCGAAAATACCTTCATCTCCCATCGCGTCTGTTGTCCCGCTACGAGGGGATCCTCTTATTGTAAAAAGGGGAGGTGGGTTCAATTCTAGAATTCAAGAAGTGATTCTTCTGATCAACTGGAGGGTCGGCCAACGGCGAGTTGCCTATATCCACACTTCAATCACATGCCAATACTTTATGGGGGGCACACACTGGTTAATAAAGAAAACCATGGACCCAGTCAAAATGGTCCAATGGCCAAGACATACCACAAGTGAATGCTAAATGTGCAGGGGAAGCCACTGCAAGGGCTTCCCGAAGCACTATTTAAAAGAGACCATTAACCACATGCTTTCGCACCAACTGAGCAACTTAGAAAAAAAAGAAATCAAAATCAAAACACAAGTTAGTTAAAAATAATCTTCATCTTGAAAATCTTAACACACAACATTCTCAAAACACAAGGATACACCACGCAACCACCAGTTACTAAAGCACCAATTTTTTTTTTCATTTAACAAAACTTTTTGAAAATAAGCAAACCTAGTGGGTTGCACAAACACCAATGGCATCCAATGAACTTCTCACATGCATGTTCTCGTGCCACACTGGCACCCACCTCATGTCCATCCAGGAACTCATCCGCTCATGCCATTAACCATTTCCTTTTTCGTATATACTCATGCATATGGTTGTCCATGAGAGCGCCAAGGATCAAAACCAAACTTTTCAATGTTTTTTTTCAAAACCAAAACATCTAACCCACACTTTTCAAACATCACAAACCATTTCATTTTAAAGCACTTCATGTGAAAACATTTTTACTTAAAAACTGAATTTCCACAAATCCAAAACAAAGCGACGAGAAATGACGCAAGAGAAAACTTGTGTCAGCGGGTGGCCGGAACGTATGGTTAGCGACCACACGCCAGTCACGCCACTTCCACGGAGGGTATTCTAGGACAGCATCCTCGGCTCCACATGGCTTTCCAGACCCTGCGAGCTCACTAGGACCACTGACCTTAACCCTTTTCATTTCCCTTAGACAATATTATCCACAAGGACCAAAAACTCAGACAAGCCTCAACATACTTCGATAACTCGAGTCCCGTCACGAGGTGTGCTAGCCAGGCACATTGCTCGTAGTTAGAACTTCGAGTTCCGAAAACCTTAATTTTGGTCTACTCTGACTCTATCTCAAAAGAAAATGACCCAAGAGAGCAAACCTGCACCCTTTGATACCATTTTGTCATGAACCAGGCCGGGTCGCCATCCGACCCGGTGCCCGACCCGGTCCGCGACAAGGCCCGAAGGGCGTTCCCGATCCCCACGAGCTGGCACAAGTGCCCGGGTATCAAGAGTAACCTGTGGGAATGGTTTACCCGAAATAGTATGCAAAAACACTAATAAGATAATAAAATAAAACTAGGAAATTGACAACCAACGAGACCATTGAACTGAAATCAAATTTAAAGGTTTACAATTAGAGCCAACATCCCAAAATAAACGACAACAAAAGAGGCCAAAACTCTAACTCAAACCTCCAAGCGACAAGAGTGGCGTAGCATCCGCACACCACAACACCAACCTGCACGAGAAAACCATCAACGACCAGAACCACCATCGCTGAGCACGACGCACAACCTGGAATACAAAAGAAACAAGAAGCTACATACACCCAGGGGTGTATGTAGGGTGTGAGCTAAAGGCCCAGTAGGATGCCACCGAGAAAAAGTTCCATTCCACAACATCAAAAGACAATTTAAAGTGCTTATTCAAAATTACACTTTCAAAATGCTTTTGAAGAAAACATTTACAAACCAAATGCTAAAGGAAAACACTAAAAAGGACTCATTTCAGAGACTCAATTTTAAAGAGAAAGAGAAAAGTTCATTATGGGCACACACACACACACACACACACACACACACTAAACCCAAGTGGTCACTCGTATGCCGATGGAAGGCACCATTCCATAGACGGTAGAGCACTATAGGTAAACCCCTAAGGATCATCTAGCTCGAGTGGGACCCTAGAAACCTCGTGTCTCGGTGAAACGTGGCTTTGAAGGCCACGACCCTCAGAAAACGTGGCTTAGAAGGCCACGACCCTCAGAACACGTGGCTTAGAAGGCCATGACCCTCAGATATCATGTTTAGTTAGTGTTGCAATCGTCAATCCAGCTAAGTGAAACAGGGACGATACCCATCCGGTTCACTAGCGCACTAGTTCTAGTCCTCCCACCTAGATACCCAGGGTTTTCCCTTGTGCTCAATCATGTTTCACATTCACATAATGTATATCACTTTCACATATCCCGAACCAAACAAAACATCACACCTACAAGTCACCGCTTGCATACCCAAACACCATTTAAAAAAAAACACACACGCACACCAAAACAATTTTGTAACATAGTTCGGCCCACTTGCATTACTTGAAAATCTATTTAAACAATTTGAAGAACATTTATAAATAGCACAATAAGAGTTTTCACAAGAGGAAAGCCCAATTTCACATGTAAGAATCCCCTTTAAAAAAAATAAAAAAAAATAAAAAAAAATAAAAAAAATAACGCACACGTAATTCTGTCAAACAAAACTCCCACGCTCCACATATAATCTAATAAGTGCAATTAACAATTTATAAAACATTTAAAATTAGAAAGCAAAGGTTTGCACAAGAAAGACGAACTTGATTTCATATATTAACGTCACTTTAAAACCAAAAGTGCAGCTCATACAATCTAAAACATGTTTTTCCATTGTTCAACCAATTTTCAGTTTAATCCCAAAAGTACGCGACATGGAAAACACACCCAAAGTGACTCATGTTCATCGAGAATCTACATTTAATTACACCGACACCTTAAAGAACTAGAAAACACATTCCGCACCTACCAAACAACCCCGAAAACCTTACCAACCATATTCCGCATCTCAAACGACACCTAATTAAACAATTACTCAATTAATAAAACATCACATATGCATACCAAAGGCCTCACTTTAAAACACACAAATTTTAAATGGCAGAACCATTTGAAAATCAATGCACAAACCCGACCCTTCTGAAACCTCATTCGCACCCCTAAAAGATGCTCAAGGTGCATAATAAAAATTAACACATCAAAATAGTTTATCTTATATTAAAAAAAAACTCAGTTTAATATCACCCGTACCTCAAGCGTTCTTGAAAACACAATTTACACACCCTAAAAAATTAACTATAATGCGTCTAAACATTTCAACAACACAACGCACAAGAAAATGTTGACATTTAATTAACAACAACTCAAATTCATCAATATTCATATCAAAGCACGTCCAAAAACAAAATTCGCATCATGCAATTTATCATGAGAACACAATATAATTTAATTAATGAGCAATTAAATTATCTAAAGATGTTATGGCATGGAACCACCTACCTCGGGTGAAGGAATTCCATAAAATTCAGTGCGTGACTCCAAATATCCATCAACGCAGCACAAAAAAATCAAGATGAACCTTACAACATGAATCAGACCAAGGAAAACATCAAAACCGAACCAAAACCACCTAAAGCCTCACCGGTTAATCTACCAAAGGAAGAAACCAACCAAATTGAATAAAAAGAACCTACGACAGGGATATTGGAGGCTGGCCGAAGCTTAAAGGGGACCGCCGGAGGTGCACCGTGCTGGAAAAAAAAATAAAGGATCAGAAGGGATGGAGGTCGGCGGCCATGGGGGAAAGCGGTGCAAGCTAGATGGGTGGGCAGAGGAGGTCGATGGTTCGATATGGGAGAGATGCAAGGCATCGGTTGGGAGGAAGACAGCGAGTGGGGAGGCGTTGTGCGCTGGGAGAAAGTTTCGGCTAGGGCGAAGGTGTGACGGGCCGAGGGGAGGCCAGACGGGAGCGGAGGCGACGGCGTGAAGAGGTAGGCCGGGGACTGGTATAAGGAGGTGGTGCGGGCTTGCGGCGGGTGCAACAGGGAGCCGGTAGGGAGCGGCTGGCCGGGACTGGGCGACGGCGAGGGGTTCCAGCGGGAGGGGGGGTGCGACGGGCCAAGGGGTCGAGAAGAGGCCGTGACGGCGTGCGGCGTGCGGCTGAGAGAAGGCCGAGGCAGGGAACAGGATAGGGAGCAGGCGACTAGGTTTAGAGGGGAGGGGGTGAGCCGCGATGAGGAGGGGATAACAGGGGGGATCCAACGGGATTGTGACGAGAAAAAAAAAACGGAGGGAGGAAAAGAAAAGAAGGGGAAAAAAAGATAAAGAAAAAAAATAAAAAAAATAAAAAGAAATTAAAATAAAATAAGATAAAAAGAAATTAGAATAAAAAGAAATTAAAATAAAATAAAATAAAATAAAATAAAAAGGAAATAAAACCTAAATTTAGTATTATTAATAATAATAATAACACCTCAAATTATAATATTTTTATTGTTATCATTAAAAAAAACTATTAATACTTATTAGTTTTATTATTATTGTTATTATTATTATTATTATTATTATTATTAAGAGTAATATTAATAACGACACAAGACAAATTATATTCATAACACCATTAATATTATTGTTTTATTATACTGATCCATTTAATTTAATTAATTAACCATCAAGAAGGGCGTGCGGTGAAACGGGCGGGGCCGCGCGGCGACCCAGGTGAGGCCACGCATCTTCGGTCGCGTTGCGCTCGACGCAAACTAGTCAAAACACAAAGAACTCAAAATCTTAAGTTCAGGTTTCGACCTGAACTACCCAACGCAAATAAAATTAATAAAATAAATAAAATTAGAGATGACGAGTGTAACACATAACCTGAGGACCTAAAGGTTTATTATCTTGGAGATTAGCTATATAAACATTTTATTTTAAAACACTTGAAAAATATTCTCCATAATAACGATTACCTATCCAACTTTATATAAATCTCATATTATATAATCATGTTCATAAACCAGGTAATGGAAACAAAATAGAGGGGTGAGCTCATATGCTCAGTAATGAAAAAACTTATCACAATGTATCAGATCCTAAAAATGAAAGAGAACATGAGGTGGGAATAAATATATAACTAAAAGATAATGATACTATAAATGATAATATTATAATAATATATAGAAACATAATATCGTAAAAAATATCATTGAGGAAGAAAAATATATATGAAATGTCTCAAAATACATCTCAATAATCATAGAACATTTATGCATTACATATGAGTATGGAATATTCAAAAAATTAAGCATAACATGAAAACATGGAATATAATGAAAATAAAAAATCATCTTAGAAATGTGGAATGACATGATAAAAAACTTTGTAATTTTTAATAAGAATACGTATAGGTAAAAATTTGTAATAAAACTCATTATTCTCATGCTTATGTGAACAAAATCATTATGTCCATGCTAGAAAATGTGAGAAAAATCATTATACCCATGCCTATGTGAACAAACTCATTATGTTTACACCTAAATATATAATGAGATATAAAATTAAATAAATTCACTAGAGGATAATATAGGACCACACCCATTATCATCCATACACATGTGTAACACTTTGAATTAATCATCATTATATCTTAAATCATACATAAAAAGAGTGGGTTTCTTAAAATTTTCAAAAACATCGCATAAAATGGACTTAAGAAATAATAGGATATCAAAAATATAATATTCTAAAAAGAATCATATCATAATAAAATATATAGGGTTATCAAAACATCACTTCATTAGATATAAATCTTGGAGGGAAAATATAAGTTAAAATACAAAAGCTTTCACAAAACCTTTTAAAAAATGTTGTAAAAGATGAAGTGAAAATTACATTCAATTTTTTTTGGGAAGAGAAAGAGAATAATTTTGAAAACATTATTATAATTAGTTCCAAATAAAGGATCCATTAAAATAAAAAAATAAATCTAATAAATCATAATTGGTAAATAATTAAATGAAATTACTTTATTAAGCTCTTTAGGTCGTTTTAAAGAAAACATCACATAGGAGAAACATTACAAGACTTTAATTTAATAAAAGACATAAAGAAAGATATTAATAATATAAAATAAAAAATATATATTTTTATTTTTTAATAAAAACACTTTCTATAGGAAATACATGGACATGGAAGAAAAAAAATTCATTGGTAAGAATGAGAGTTATTCTTACCAACATTATACTTCCATTTTAGAAAACTTTTTATCAAAGAAGTGGTTATTGATAATGAGAAGTAATTAACCCAGGGAAAAAGAGGATATGCAATATAAAATATATTAAATTAATTTTAAAATAAAATTTTGAAAATTATATTCATGTAAGAGATATTATGACCCAATTAATTGAAAATTGAGTCTAGGAAACCCCTATGGCAATAGAAAATTTCGAATAAAACCCCTTAAAGTATTTGTTTTCAAATGAAACATTAAATATCATGAAATATGTTATGAAAATGATACAAATTATTAAATTTTAATTAGATACACCATTACATAGAAAACATGGTGTATAAATTGAAACATGTTTCACGGGGTGAAAATTTGAGACAAGAAACCCTTACTGTGGCCTTAATTCATTCTACGCACACACCTAACTTCCTAAATAATAAAATTAAGTTTATTATATACCTTATTAATAACATTATTCATCTATATTTCATTTAATACATACTATTTATTATCATATGATATATATTTATTGTATATTTTTTTCTTATGTTTGTGTGGAAATTGAATTGGTGTCAGCTTATTTCAGCAATTTTAGCGATCAAAGATGATATTTTAATAATAAGATAAATAATTAATATAACCTTTCTAGAACCATAAAATAATAATTATTAAATTATTAACTTATAATAATATTAATATTTAATTTCCCATAGTCGTCGATGATAGAGTTATATAGTGTTGTTCAAGTTGGTGGTTAGACCAACCCAAACACGAACATACCATAATTTGATGGGTGAGCATGGTTAATAAATTGTTTATTTTGACATAATATCAATATAAAATAAAAATAATTATATTATTTAGATGTTTTTAAAAATTTTAATCATATTTTATGTTGTTTTTATAAATAATTAAAATCAAGATGAAAAATGAAGGACGTTACTTCATGGAGGCGGTAGTCTGCACAACGCATGGTTAACAATTTCATTTACAAGATAAAAAGAGTGAATTAAAATGTATTATAATTTATCTATTAATAATAATAATTATATTATATATTTAAAATTTATTCTTCAATTAAATCCTTATACCCATATAATATTTGGTGGTGAAAAATGGAAGACGTCGCTTCGTGGAGGCAATAGTCTGCACAAACACACTGCTGATGTTATTTTGTTTTTGTTAGTGGATGGTAAGGAATAAATAATTATTGTTACCTTCATATAATAAAACATAATTATAATAATTATACTTATCTAAATATATTAATGTGGATATGGTAGGTTTGTAATTGAAAAAATGAGAAGAAAAAGATAAGGATTAAGTAATACTCACTTCGAGACTTTGAACTTTCTCTTGAAGTTATCCTTTGAAATTAAGTGATTAGGGTAAATAATTGAGAACATAGTCTTATAAAATTTAGATAGGTATATATGTGTCTTGAAATGGTAGATTTTTATACTGAAATTTGAATGAACAAGAATTGTATGAAGTGGTGGAAGGGTCCCCTTTTATAAGTGAATAAAAAGAAACTTATGTGAATTCCCATTATTTTTCAGTAACGGAATGACACTATTCAAGGGTAAATAGTTCCAAAAGCGATAAATAATGATTTTTGGGTGATATAAGGTCAATATATCCTCGAACTATCATTTTAAAACATGTTTTAGACACATTTATGTCATTTTCCATTAGGTTTTTACTTCTTACAATTTTTGTATCTACATTTGTAACTAGTTTTTAACTAAGTAATATATGTTTTAATAAAAATATAAAATAACCCCTTATTAACAAATTTGGGTGTTATTAAACTAAATTTCACCTCTATTTAATCCAATTGAATTTATAAATATGATAAAATTTACTTTAAAATTAAAACATTTAATATATAGACAAACAATTTTGTAGAAAAATGTTGTTTTTACCATTAAGTGTTCTTAATATTATTTAGTATTGATTAACAAGTGAATGAGTCATAATATTTTTAAATATAGGTTTATAAATTATATTAAATTAACTTTTTTGATTATATTATATTATATTATTAGATAAAAATTAAACTATATTAACAAGACAATTCTTTGAAAATAATAGTTTAACCATTATCATAGTCATTAACTTTAATCTTAGTAATCATACTTTTATGTAAAAAAATAAAATTGAACTTCTGAAAAAATTTGATAATGTTAATATAAAATATGAAATTAATTTTGATAGATTAAATTTCAACAATTTATGTAAAAAATTTATAATATAAGTGAATACATTAGTTTTTAGGGTAAAATAATACTTAAACTTCTAAAATGATAAACATGAGTTTTATAAATACAAAAAATAATTTTGAATGATTTATTATAAATATATATTTATATTGAATTTTTTTATAAAAAATCTTAATTAATTCTTTTATTATGATAATTTTATAAAATTGAGGCTTTTAATAAAATTGATTTTTTTCACTATTCACCTAAAAATCAATGCTTTCAAAAAAAATACCAAAAATTCGTAATAATATAATTTTGATATTATAAATCAAAAAATGAAATTATTTTTATCTAATTTAGATTCAAAAATTTATAAATTTACTTTTTTAAATATGAAATACAAAGAAAAAATATTTTTATAAAAAAATAAACATTTTTTTTATTTAAGGATCAAAATAAAAAATGTGTAAAATACATGTGATAAATAACTTCTTAAACTAATAATTACATATTTATATAATACTATTTCTTATATATATAATCCCTCAATATCACCACATGAGATATAAGTATAAGGTACACTATAGTGGTAGTTGAGGATCATGATTCAACCAACACAAATCTTGTGCAAATTTCCTCAAGCTTGAATTTTTTCTTGCATATGATTTCACTCACACCATAATTATTTGATTTTATCATGAGATTGGTCTAGATAAAACCCTAGTAAAGCTACCTCCTTCCCAAGATTATATAAATGAGCTTCATAAGGGATACTTCTTCTACCTGATTCAATTTATTTCTTTTTTGTTCATAGATTTCATAATATGATTACTTTCTTTTATAATTACCAATTTAACAGCTATATTATAATGGTAAAATATTATTTTAATATATCACAATTTTTTTAGTGTGGTATTTCATGTATAACAACCTATTAACATAATATTTATTTAAGTAAAATATATAGTAAAATTTTGGGTCAATACATTCTCCACACCTTACATAAATTGTATCCTTTAAAATTTAATAATAACTTACCAATGGGAATATATAAGGGTATATAAAATATAAAAATGACATAGGGTATAACTTATAGAGATATATCAACATTAAAAACAAGGAAACATATCTTTCTTATCATAATAGGATTAACCCTAATATTGAGTTTTACTCCAACCATTTGAGCCAAGAGTCTATCATTATTCAGTATCCTGACCCACATTATATAATTTATATTTTAAGTGTGTTAATAATAATCCATGAATTTATGGAATGTCATGAGTTGATATGAAATGTACTCACCTTATTCTAAATAATTTTCTTATAAGTGGAGAGAACCAATCCCTTAAATTTATCGAAAATAAGGGTGATATGATTTATAAAAATCACTTTCCTCTAAACATAAAATTGGCATACAATAATCATACCACTTGATGTTTTTTATTATTAATTTAACATCTAGTAATTTGGGTGACAATTTTATCTCCCTAGAAAACATTCTATGTACAAAGGAGTGGGTAGAACAATGATAAAACACAACACTCATAGTTCTCATTTAGAAGATAACTATTCCTCACTCCACATTATCTTTATAACCCAATTACATAGTTTTAGTTTCATATGAATTCTATTGTATTGGAAGTTTATGATGAATGTAATCATTTTTATCCCTTGTATTATGGCATTGACTTAGATAATATCAAATTTCCTCACATTTAAGATAGTGAATTGTCAGTAGTACTTTCAGATGAGATATTTTTTCCTTTCACCGTGTCCACTAAGCTCTTCAATTTTCCTAAAAAATTAGTTTCTTTATTTCCTCATTTATCATAGATAAAAAATCTTCTAGTTCCTTTGAGTCATTTACCTAGGTGTATCTTCCCACATTTTGATATGTAGAAAATTGAATATTTTTCCTACATTATTTTTATCACCCTAACTTCCATGAGACTATAATTATCTTCTTTGGTGTGTTTTGAAAATCAACAAAGTTCACATTGTTAATCATAATTATTGATATATGGTATAGCATAATCACAAGGTTTTTAACTCTATCTCATATCCCATTAGGTATATTTTTTGGAAAATCTCCACATTTTCCCTAACAAACTTTTTAAACTTGGTTCCTTTGAGATTTAACCATTACTAAAACTAGAAGTAATTAATCACAAGTGATGATTAATTAAAAACATAATATAATTAATATAAAATAATTACATGAAAAATTCAAACTCAAGATATATTACTTTTTAAAATTATTATATTATCTTTATGTTCAACCTAAATCACTCTTGGTTCAATCTAAGTTTATTTAGGTTGGGTTCTCTTATACTTATTATCATAATTAATTAACATAATAAATACTTGATAATTTATTATAAAAATAATTTTATTAAACAAATAATATCCACCTGGAGTTTCAAATTAGGTGTGTAGTTAGGACCCTTTGTTGCACACCGGGTGACAGTTGAGTTAATACCCAATGAAACCATTTAAGTGTTACTAACCTAGGAATATTTTTTCTAGATTATATATCTAATTATATTATCTATACATGGTTTTTATTTCTAATAAAACCACACAATCTCTACTTTTCCAAAATTTCTGGATGTTATCCTTTACTTAGACTTATCCATAAGGTTTTCACTAAAATTCATTAACTAATCCCCCAAATAACTAAACCCTCCTAATATACCAATTTAAGTGACCTAAGATAAATATAACTGAAATAATACATTAATTTTATTATTTAAATAATACATATAAAAAACAATCACACTACCCAAGGACTAAAAGGTTTTGTGTATTGGAGATTAGTTATATAAACATATTATTTTTAAAAACTTTCAAACCTTTCTCTATGATCACACTTCTATTGAACAATTTTTATAAATCTCACATTATATAATCATCATTATAACCAAGGTAATAGAAACATAAGTAAGGGGTGATATTATATATACAGTAAGGACAAAACTTATCATAACGTATCAAATCATAAAAATTAAAGAGAATAAGTGGAGTGGATAAATATATTATTAAAAGACCATGAAACTATAGATCATAATAATAAAACATGATATAGAAATAAAAGAGATTAAAAATATCATTAATTAAGTATAAAATTTATGAAATGGCTCAAAATACATCTCAATAATCACAAAACATTTGAGCATGAAATAAGATTGTAGAATATTTTAAAAATAAGGTGAACATGAAAACAAGGAATATCATGAAAATTAAAAATCATATTAGAAATGTGGAATAACTTGATAAATTTTTTTGGAATGTTTCACAACCATAATCATAGGAAAAACTCAATGTGAAAAATCATTATGAACACACCTACATGAACAAACTCATTATAACCATGCCTGAAAATGTGACCAAACTCATTATGCCCATTCCCATGCACACAAACTCATTATATCCATACACTATTATCTCATGAGATATAAACTTAAATCAATGAATTAGAGGGTGATATAGGAACCCATTTTTCATAATCCATAAATATGTGTTCCACTTAAAATAAATCATCATCATATCTTAAATAATACATAAAAATAATGGATTTATTAAAATTTTAAAAAAAACCACATAACATGACCTTAAGAAATCATGGGATATCAAAAATTTAATTTATAAAAGAATTAATATCATAATAAAATATATGGTGTTATCAAATCATTACTTCATGTGAGATAAACCTTTTAATTTTCTTTATAAAAGATGAAGTTAAAATTAATTTAAATTTTTTTTGAGAAGGGAAAGAAAATATTTTGAAAACATTATTATTAAGAGTTATAAATTAAGGATCCATGAAAAGAAAGAAAATGAAGCTAATAAACTTGGAGTGGTAAATAATGAAAGGAAATTAATTTATTAATATCTTTAGGCTGTTATAAATAAAAAATAACATAATTCAAACATTAAAAGACTTTAATTTCTTAAAATAGGTAAAGGAAAATATGAAGAATATAAAATAAAAAACATATTTATATTTAATTAAAGAAAAATATTTCGATAGTAAAAACACAGGCATGGAATAAAAGATCCATTTTTAAGAATAAGAGTTATTATTACCAACATTATACTTATATTTCAGAATTTTTTTATCAAAGAATCTGTTATTGATAATGAGAAGTAATTTACCTAGAGAAAAATTGGATATACCATATAAAATTGGGTAATTTTATGATCAAAGAATGTTTTTAAAGAAATTCTATTACCCACTGATCATAAATTGTGTTGATAAAACCCTTATGATATTAGAAACTTTTGAATCAAAACCCATGTAAGGAAATGATTTCAAATTAAATATTAAATATCATAAAAAATGATAGTATATTGATATAAAATATTAAATATAAAGTAGATATACCATTATAAATAAGACATGGTGTATAATAAGAAATATGTCTCAAGGAGAGAAAATTTGAATCAAGAAAACTTACTGTGGTCTTGAATCAATCTACACATACACCTAAATTTATGAATAATAAAATTAAGTTTATTAGATACCTTATTATGAATATTATTCATATATATTTCATTTAATAATTATCATTTTTATCATATTCCTTTTACTTATTATATTTTTTTTTCTTATTTTGGTGTGAAAATTTAATTGGTGGTTTCATATTATGATAAATTTAGCGATCAAATATGATATTTTAATAATAAGTTAAATAATTAATATATTCTTTAAGAACCATAAAAAAATTATTATTTTCATATTAAATTATAATAATATTATTATTTAAGTTCTCATAGTCAACCATGATATATTTTTATAGAATTGTTCAAATAGGTGGTTAGATCAACCCAAACATGAACATACCATAATTCGATGGGTGAGTGTGGTTAATAAATTGATTATTTTAACATAATATAATTATAATAGAAAAATAATTATATTATTTATATTTTTAAGCTTTTGAACCATATTTTAATTGATCTTTGTAAAGAATAAAAAACTAATATGAAAAATGAAAAATGTTACTTTGTGGAGGCGGTAGTCTCCACAACGCACAATTAATATTTTCCTTTCCAAAATAATTAGAGAGAATGGAGGTGGAATATAATTTATATCTCAATAATAATAATTATATTATACATATCAGATTTATTCTTCAATTCCATTCTTATAACCAGTGAAAAGATTCAGTGTTGAAAAACAGAAGACGCTGCTCTCTGGAAGTGTTAGTCCGCACAAATGCATGATCAATGTTATTTTATTTTTATAAGTGGATGATAAGGAATAAATAAATTTTTTCCATTAATATAATTTTTTTTATAATAATGATAATAAGGTCATTATAATACTATATATGTGGTATATTTTGAGATTAAGAATAAGAATAAAAGGATAAGGATTAAGTAATACTCACTTTGGGACCTTAAACTTTATCTTAAAAGTATCCTTGGAAATGATGGGATTTCAATAAATAATTGAGTCTATTGGATTATAAAATTGAGATAGGCTTATAGGGGGGAAACAATGGATAGGTTTTAGTAATAAATTCAAATAAATAGGTGTGTCATGAAATGGTGTAAGCATTCCCTTTTAAAAGTGAAGAAAAAAGAACTTTTATGAACAACCATTATTTTTCAATAATGGAATGACACTATTCAAGGATAAATAGTTCCAAAAGTGAGGAATAATGGAGTTTGGGGTGAGATAAGGTCGACCAATACTCTACCTATCATTTGAAAAAATATTTTACACATGTTTTAAGCCATTCTCAATTATGTTTTTACATTTTATGATTTTCATTTATTCTTATGTAACTTGTTTTTAACTAAGTAATTCACGTTTTAATAAAATTATAAATTATTAAAAAATTTGGATGCTATAGACTTAAATTTAACATAAATATAATATAATTAAATTTCTAAATAATATAAAATTAACTTTTAAACTAAAACATTTAATATGCATCAAAACTATTTTGTAGAAAAATAATTTTTGACCATCATAAGTTCTTAATATTTTTTAGTAGTGATTAATGAGTGATTGAGTGATAATATATTTAAATATAGGTTTAAAAATTATATTTTTTTTGAGAATTTTTTAATTTATTTAATTAGATAAAAATTTAAATATATTAATAAAAAATATGTTAAAGATTACAATATTACCATTATCATGGTCATTAACTTTAATCTTATTAATCCTACTTTTATGAAAAAATGAAAATGAAATTATAAATTAATATGATCATTTTTATCTAAAATATTAAATTAAATTTGATAGATTGAATTTCTATAAGATAGGAAAACTAATTTTTAATATAAGAAAATAAATGGGTGGAGGGGTGATCTGGGATGCGAGAGGCTCTGTGGTTATGGCATTTTTCGATCACATTGGCTATGACAATTTCATTTAGGCAGAGGCACATGCCCTTATCACAGGGATTAACCTGTATAATCAAAAAAATATCCAGCTTGTGGTAGTTGAAACTGATTCGATGGCCATCTTTAATATGATTAGTGACCGCGAGTCTATACCATAGTCTATTGAATATACCATTCGAAGATGTAAAGAGTTTCTAAACAACCACATGGATCTCTCTCATACATGGCATGAAGGAAACACCGTGGAAGACCTCCTGGCTTCCTATGCAACTCCAGATGAATAACATTCATGCTTCTTAAGCACTGGGTCTCTCCCCACAGATGTAGTGATTCTGGTGTGTGTGGACGCTCTTAGACTTCACTATTTCAGACCCCCATGATTCCTGGTCTTTTGTTTCTTTCTCCTCTCTACCTTGAAAAAATCAATAAAAAATTATTTTTCAGTCAATATAAGCAAATAAATTATTTTTTTGAGAAAAACATTAATTATGTTTCTAAAACAATAAACACGAGTTTTATAAATGCAAAATAGTAATTTTAAATGATTTATTTTACTTATAAATATATATTTTTAAAATAGGTTTCACAAATTTTTTATTCATTATTTTATTATGATAATTTCATAAAAGTGATAGTTTTAGCAAAATCAACATTTTTTAATATTCACCTAAAACCCAATATTTTTAGAAAAAATACCAAAAATTCATAATAAGATAATTTTTTTACATTTTAAAACCAAAAATAATTTTTTTATCAAATTAAAATTTTAAAATTTTAAAATTTATTTTTTAAATATGAAATTTAGAGAAAAACTATTTTTTATAGAAAAATATACTTTTTTAAAATTCAAAATAAATTTTTTTTAAAGTAAATGTGATAAATAAAATATTAAATTAATAATTAAATATTTTTATAATATGATTTTATATTCATATATCCCCTCAAGACCTTTGAGTAAGATCTATGAATAAGGTACACTCTAGTGGCGGTCGAGGGTGTTGATTCCATTAGAATATATCTCAAGGAAATTTCCATGATCTTGAATTTATTTCGCATACAATTTCACCCATACCATAATTATTATAGTTTGTCTGGGTATTAGTCTAGAGAAAACCCTAGTAAAGATACATCCATAACAAGATATGATAAAAAAGCTTCATTTGGGAGACATTTGCATTTAGAATATGCTATTAACATAATATATATTTAAGGAAAATACATAGTGAAATTTCGAGTTGTTAAAACATTGAACAAAAGAAATCCCAAGACATTATGTAGCTATACAAAAATAACCATTGAATTGGTGGGTAAAAATAAAGGTAACTAAATTATGAAATATATATAGAAATAAAAATAAATTATACTATTAATAATAAGGCATTTATAAAATTCTAAATAACTAATAAGAGTGATTTATGATTTAAAATGGAACCTTTCTAGAAAACATGATTCCCAAATTTTAGAATTTTAATTTGAGAAAAATGACTTTAATTTCTGAATTCATTATTTCAAAGTTATCTTAGAATAAATTTTTTATATTTTTATGAAATAATTCTTTTTTTGATGAATAGTGAAAAATTACAATTTTTATTAATACTGTAATGTTTATAACTTTATCACGAATTAATAATTAATTAAAAATTTATAATTTTTCTAGTCAAAAAATAAATTTAAGGAGTAAAGTGATTCATTTAACATACTATTTATAATTTATAAGACCCATGTTTAATTTTTTGGAAACTGAAATAATATTTTACTCTAAAAACTATTTTTATTCACTTGAATTAAAAATTAGTTTTCATAAATTGTAGAAACTAGATATAAAAAATGGATTTAATATTTTAGATCAACATATTAATATTATTTAATAAGTTAAATATAATTTTTAGTCATAAAATTATGATTACTAAGGTTAAAGTTAATAACCATGATAATGGTTAAAGTGTTATTTTCAAAGACTTGATTTATTAATATTATGTAATTTTTATCTAATAAATTAAATTGATCTATTTTATATAATTAATTTGGTATGATTTTTTACACACATATAAAAATATATTATCACTCATTTAATTGGTAATTAATGTTACATAATATTAAGATCACATAATGTTGAAAATGAATGTTTACTAAAAAATAGTTTTTATATATTAAATGTTATAATTTAAGAGTTAATATTATCTTATTTAGAAATTGAAATATATTAAATGTTTCAAAAATTAAGGTTAATAAACTCAAAAATGTTTAAGTGGTTTTACCTACTATTTTTAATAAAACATAAATTACTTGGACAAAAACTAGTTACTAAGGTAAAAATCAAAAGGGTAAAATGTGAAAATCTAGTGGTAAAAGACTTGAATAATGTTTAAAAAATATGTGATAATGAATTTTTGAGGATTTATAAACCATATATAATCCAAAAAATAATTATTTTACACTTTTGACCAGTTGAACCTTGAATAATGTCATGCCCTCATTTGAAAAATAATGGGTATTTACAAAAGTTCCATTTTCTTCACTTATAAAAGGAGACCACTTCCACCACATTTATCCACACATTAAAAATATTATATTTAACAAAACTTTTCCCTAGCATCTCATCAACCTACTCAACATGTTCTAGAGTCCTTTTTATTTCCAAAAAACCATGCTAAGGAGCTTTAAGGTGTTACCCAAGGGAGAACATCCAAAGGTAGAAGTAATGTTCTCAACCAATCTATCTTATTTATTTTATTCTTCCAACCCTTAAATATTTTATATCTATGAATTATGATAAAATAAGTATTATAAGTATTCTTAATTTTTTATACTAATGTAATATAACATTTATACCTTCCACCAAAGACATTAAAAAAATGAAGACACCTTCACGCGTATGTGAGGACTACTACCTCTATGAACAATGTGTTCTATTTTTTCATTTCTGCCTAATATGGATGAATTCAAAAATGTATTTAATTTATAAAAAAATATATTTATGACACTATTAATATTATTTAAGGGTAATATTGGACATTCTATAAATTATATAAACAATAAATGACAATAGTAAACATAATCCAATTAAATGAACATATTGATGCACCTTTCTTAATTTGAGTCCATTTTCAGAAAACCTATGAAACTATATATTTTTTTCTGATTAAAAAATAAAATACATAAAAGTATATAATTTTGGATATTATGAAGCTATTTTATAACACATTTGACCATGGTTAATATACTAAGGAAGTTTTAGATAAATCGACCAAATGACCATAAGTAACCACCATAAGAGAAATGTACTTTATTAAATAAATAACATATGATAATAAATAAAACTTATAAAATAAAATATAGATGAAAATTTTTCTTAATTATTTTTTAATATTTTTTTTCATTATGTTAGTCACACATGTAGAATGAATTAAGACCCAATGTTGGGGTTTTTGGATCTGAATTTTGTTTCATTGAGATGTGATTTTCATTAACCACTCCTTTATTTTCTATGGTGTACATACTGGGAATGGTTAATAAATTTCATAAAATATAGGGTTTTTATAAATCCAACTCATGTTCCACTTTACATGGATTTTAAATTCGAAATACTATAACTCTGTAAGGGTTTTGTACACCTCAAATTTTCTTCATTGAGATATAATGTGTATTCACCACTTGTTTCCTTTTTATGGTGTATATATTGGGCATAGATTTATTTTTTTAAAATTTTTAATTCAATTTAATGGATTTAAAAATTAATCTCAAATTCTATATTTCATGGTCTTTTTATTCAAAATATACCAAAGTTATAAGGGCCTTTGTTAGCTCACTCCCTTTATTGAGTTATATTGATTCTTCTTGAACTTAGTTCTTAAAAGATTAGTTTCATCCACCAAAATATTTTATTTAACAGTAATTTCTATTTATCACTAGGTAAAATTATTTTTTAAATCAAATAATTTTCCTTTATTAATTTATTCTACAAGAATTATATAATTGTTGAGAATATTTTTCATCCTCTTTAACGATGGGTTTTACTCCTTGTCCATATTTATCCTTACCACTAATGTTCTACTTCTTGTTTGGAAACCTAAATATGTAATATTACATTTAGTCTTCATATTTATCTTTATACCTTTTTAAAAATATGTTATTCATCCTTTTTACGATGTGGGTTTTCAATAAAGGTATTTTAAAGTATTAAAAACGTTTTTCTTTTCATTATAAATTATTTTATCATCCACTCCATGTTTTCTATGAAAAAATTTATGTAGTTTTTCAAGGTTATATTTTTAAATTTGATTTATAAAATTAAATATTTTCAAAATAATTACTCCAAAGTTTTCAAAATGACTTTTAAAAGTGACTTGTAACTTCCTATTTTTATGTAATTGTTAAAAATGTTTTATAAAAAAACTTTTACGATTTCACTTATATTATCCTATTTATTTTAAAATGTTTTTACCTCCTTGGGAGTTATATTTCATGTATTAAATTATAAATAATATCATACTATTTTATCTTTGGGTACCAATGTCATATAAAATCCATTACTACTTTTGTCTTACCTATTCATCCACTATGTATGGGCATGATTTTTCATCTAATGACCTTTCTCTTTGAAAGCCCAATTTTTATTTATTTTTTTGATGTAAATTAACTTAAATACCAATACATTTATTTATTTGGTAATTTATTTACTTACCTATATACCATTATTATATACAATGTTTTTTGTGGGATTCTTATATAGAAAGTTATTCCATTTATTTATTAGTTAAATAAATACAATATGTATACTTATCATTTAAATACAAACGACTATCAATTAATAAGGAATCATATTTATTTATTATATAGTTTATTAATTAATTCATATTATTCATTCACTATACTTAATTAGTGATGTGTGGGTCCCACAATAGGCTTTCGATGCATCGTTAGGTCTAATGAGACAAAATACCCTTGGAATTTGCTGTATTTCTGGCCATTTATTTAGAATTCTTGATCGTGGTCTTGACAAGAGGAAATTTTTTTGGAATAAGTCCTTGATGGTATGTAATGTTTTGGTACAAGAGCTTGAAAATTTCAGAAATATACATTCCATTACTATGAAATCAGTTATTATTTTACACATGTTTATTTATATTGTTAACCATGGATTTGTATCAATATATTATGATCAGTTATATGAAATTATTTGATTATAATTTATTTTTCTATTATATTATCCAGGAATTTTTTATTATATGATATATTATTGTAAATGATTTCACTTACTGAGAATTTGATATCACCTTTCTTATTTTTCAATTTACCTAGGTTATGAATAAAAGTTTTTCTCATGATATTTCTAGAAAAATTGCATGTGTGGAGAATTTGTGAGAGATGGTAAAGTATATTATAGATTAAATAGTTTATTATATAGTGGGAAAAATTTAAATTAGTGGAGAAGTTAATGGTATTCCTTAGTTAATTTTTTTTCAATTCATTAAATCTATAAACCTAAAAATTCATGGGAATGAATACAATAAAATATTTTCTTTAAGTCATATATTTAGGGTATGGTTATGATTGTGGTGTCAAATTGGTATTATATTATTTTATTGGTATATCAAGTATATGATTTAGATACCTTTAACCAAAAACTATGAGGTAATTTTTCTGAGATAGTTTAACAATCCCTAAATATTTGACTTTGTAAAATTTTATATTTATAAGATACTTTAGAATCTTGAGCATAAATATTAAGAAAAATGATAATAATTTATTATATAAAGAGGAATATATTATAGGATGTAAAAAATATTCCATACACGAGTTTATAATATTTTTTGAAGGTTGAGGGTTTTTGCAGAATGATATCTTCTTGGTCAAAACAAGAAGGATCTTGGTAAGAACTAGAATTTTTTTTCTAAAACACAATTCCAAGATGGAAGTGTGAATTAAAAAATTCATACAAAAATATCTAGAAAGGATTTGATAAAATAAGACCATCAAGTATATTTTTAGGAATAATCTAGAAAAATAAAAGTGATATAATCAATAAAATAGAATACAAAAGGATGTAAGATAAAACTATAGGTAAAAGTATAAGACATATCCTAGATATCCTAAAAAAAATATATATTTAGTTGTGTTTTTTGTTGGTTTTGTGGAAATATTTGTCACATATTATAAAAATTTCTAGTTATATACATGAAAATAGATAGTCACAAAGAAACATCAATATATAATAACTTTGAGATATTATTTTAGACTATTTGGGGAGAAATTATAGACTCTAATGTTGAAAGTTTATATTCATTATATTTAGATTATTTAGGAGAGGAATAATCTAACTCTGATGTGGAAGAGATGAAATCCAATATAATTTTAAGCTAACTTTGAATAATAATGATTCAAGTTAATGCACTATAATAATATCTAAATCTAGTAAAGATAGAGGAGATGAAATGTGGTATAGTTTATTATTAAAAAACATAAATACCTTCAAAAGGAAGAGAGTTTTAAGAAGGGTATATTCCTAAAGTTTATTGGTCTAAGGTATACCAAAAATTATGGTAATCATATCAAGAAATGGTTAATTTTTTTTTGTGTATGAATAGGTGGTTAAAGTATATAAACCAGACACTTGATTATTTTTGATTACTTTTATATAAATAGAAATGTTTAGTAATCATGTCTAAAATAATTACTAGTATAATCATTTTGGAATAAATTAGATCAACTTATATTCACTTTTCCAGAAAGGAAAAGATATAACAATCTTAATTATAGTAGTGGATGATTGTTTAATTAACTTATCTAATGCATTATTATGAGGATCACTAATAAATATTATTTTAGGTGCAGTTTCGGTGATGGTAATTCTATATTTTCTTGTGTTATTCATGGAAATAAGTGTTACAAAATCTTTAGAAGCTAAAATTAATATAAGGAACTTGTAGAAGATATTATGATATAAACATGATGAAAGATGTGTCAAAGTAATTAATCATATTTATGTGATATTCTATAATATAGGAGACCATATCCAAGGAAAGGTGTAGAAATATTTAAAAATACTTTTCAAGTTTTAAGAACATCAATTAGAGTAATTAATTTATAAGTTTTAAACCCTATGTTGTAACATGTACTAATAAATGGGTTTTAATGGATCCAAAGGAAAAAATGTGGAAGATACTTATTCCACATGTCACCATGAAGGTCACAAATAGTATTATAATATTTAACATTCAAGAATAATATAATATATATTTAGAAGACCCTTAATAAAAAAGTTATATTTGAAGATAAAAAATATTAAATCAGAAATACTTGATAACCCCTTGGATAATACAATACTTTTTGCATGAAAAGATAAGTACTTTAATAGAATAATCTAGAATATCGGTTTCCATATTTGTGGTCAAATAAAGGATAGTTTGAATACCCATATATGAATATCTAGAAACTCATGTTAGATATATGGGATCTTCATTATAAATTATAAAGTTAAAATAATGGAAAAAAGTAATGAATCCAAGTATTAGTGAAAATATATTTACCACCTTAGTGAATATATGATACAACTTCTCTTTCACAAGAATTGGGTTTTAGGGATTAATTTGAGAATCTATAGATTTATAGGTTATATTATTTAAAAATATGAAATTAGTGATTCAATAAGTTGTAATTTTTTTTCAAATTGCACTAAATGAAAGAACATTAATAAATAAATTTATTTTCTTTATTCCCCAATTACCAAATTACTTATTTATTGAAAATTGATTCATTATAAGATATCATACACTGAAAATATTTTTAGAAGGAATTATCCTAAATAATTATTTAACTATAACTACTTTTGAAAGTAATAAAATGGTTCCAGAAAAGTGAGTAATCATTATTCAAGTAGAAAAATATCCAGATGTGGATAGAGAATAAAAAAAATAAGGATTTAGTTATATAAATAATTATTTATATTAAAATTTACAAGGATAAATGAAGAAGATTCATTATTCAAGATAAGATATTACTTATCAAAAAACTGTTACAAACCCTCTAAAATTATATCAAGAGGAAATATCAAAGGATATAATTGTAACACCCCAATATTTTAAAATATATTCAATAACTTAAGTATATTTAATTATATGGAACATGGATTTTAGATATTGTTACATGAAACACTGAGTTTAGCTTGTGTTACATGCAACACTTAGTTTAGCATGTGTTACATGCAACACCAAGTCTAAACGGTCTGTGAAGTATTATTAAAATATAATTATTTAATATAAAAATTATAACCTAGAAGTTAAATTAGAGGGTATGAATATTAATATATAAATTAGGAAAAATATTTTTATCTATTTATTAGTAATAAAATAAAAATCATTTAGAAGAAAAATAATTGTTTTATGAAAAACTGTATTTTTTCTAAAAGATAGAATAATCATGCTTTGCGCACATAATTTAAAACGAATTTTTACCAATTTTAGAATTTTTTTTGAAAATGTATTTTTTTTTTAAAATTTAATTCCAAAATTATCTTAGGGTTAGTTTTTGGAATTTTTCTGAAGAGTTATTTTTTGAAGAATAGTAAAAAATACTGAATTTTAATTCAAAACTACTTTTTTGTTTAAATAATTTAAAATGTTAAATTGTATATTGAATTAGTTTTAAAGTAAAATTAGTTCAATTATATATAAATTAATTCAATTTAGTTCATTATAACAATTTTAATATTGAAATTTTATACAAAAACATTGTAAACGTTTGAAGATTTTCACTTTAAAAACCCATTATCTCATAATGTATACATGATTAATTTTAAATTAAAAATTTATACTTATATGAATTGAATTTGGAAAAATATATTCCATATTTAGAATCATAATAATTTATAATTAAGTTCAACTTATTTTTTTACCAAAATTAATAGTGAATGCATAAAAATTAATTACTGCGATTAAGGTAAAAATAGGTTTACTAGGCGGTTAAACTAAAAATATAAGGGTAAAAATGATCTATAAACTTGTATAAAAACTATTTATGGATATATTTCGACAATTAAACCTATATTGTTCAATAATTGTTCATTTTATACCCTTGTTAGATACGAAAAATGTGGGAGTACTCAATTATTTTTAAAATTATCAAGAGTGTCCTCTCCCCCACTTATAAAAAGACACCCCGTCTCCCCCCTCCTTCACACCTTCAAAAAAATTTAGTTTGACCAAGACCTAACTGAATAAATTTACAAATTCCATCTTCTCATCCTATAAGACTTAGTTTGGTCGTAACAACAACCTAGGAAGGCCTTTTGTGGAAACCTATGGAGGATACCCGAAGAAGATGCAATGTTATTTATTTGTGTCTTTATTTTATTTATTTCTTCATCTACTTAAGTTATTATTAAAACATGATGATATAATATCCAAAATATATTATATATAAAGAGATGTTATTGTATAAATTTTATAACCTAAATAATTTCCCTCTACCATCAAATGTGTTATGAAATCATTATTCGTGTATAGGATGGACTACTACCTCGCGAACCGATGTCATTTGTTTTTTCCATTACCACCTCTCACAGTTGGGTACAATGAATGATATAAAGTATATATATGATATTTATAACATATTTATATCTATATATTCATTATATCATATATAAACTTTTACATTCCCTTCCATAGGGGATATGATAATGTCGCTCGTGTATACGGTAGGCTACCGCGTCGCGAAGTGATTTGATTCATTTTTTACTAATGCATTATATAGAATGTAATAAGGGTAATGATAATGAATATATGTTATATACATGACATAATTATAATATTAATGGAATTTTTATCATTATATAAATATAATATTTCATTTTATTTCTTACCTTTTCACTCATTGAAAAATTAATATCGCCATTCATATACATGAGGAATACCGATATATTATTATCATTATGAAAAGAAAATATATTAGTTACCATATTTTCATTATGATCATTGGAAAACGGAAATGTTACTCAAGAGTATTTACAACCTAATATCTCCATGATTGTAACATAATTCATTTTTCATAACCATATTTCATGATTAGTTTTAAAAGTATAATTTATGTATAAATATGATAATTATTCCATGATTATTATTTTAGATATATTTAAATAATTAAATCTTTGACCATAGTCAACCTACCAATGTTGATTTTGACACATAATCCAAATATAGTAAAAACATCCGATGTAAATTTAATTGGTTATGTAATAATATAAAACATTGTAATAAGTGAAATAAAAGTAATAATAAACTTGAAAAAGGTTATTAAAAAAGTAAATAATTAACATAAGTTTATTATTCAGGAAGATAAAGGCCACATGACAAATCAGACTCAAGGTAAGGGAATTTGTATCAATTTCCTTTCATTGAGACTTATTTTTATGTTATACATCTATATTATTTTATTAGGAGCATATAAAACCCCTTTAACATGTTATATCATGAATTTATATATTATAATGGTATTTAATGTTTTTTAAATTTTATTCCTTAATGGGGCTTATGAATCAAATATTTACAAAGTAATAAGTGACTTTTCTTCTAAATAAATCCTCTTTTAAAGATTTCCTTATAAATTTATATATTCATTGTATATGGTTTTAAAATTTTTTATTAATGTTTTTCTATGGATATAAAATATTTATAAATTAAATTATATTTCAATTTTTACTTTTTCTTAAAATGTTTTCAAAAGGAATATTTTTATATGTTTTGTATAGAATATTTCAAAAAATAACAAAAGGAATGTTCTATTCTTAACATACCCAACGAAAATGAATTTTATTGCACCGTGGACATTATTTGATTTCTAGATTCCTTTTCAATATTTAATTTTTTATTCAAAGAAAATAACTCTTTATATTTTTTGGTGTTTTGGTATTGAAAATATTTTTTCAAAGAAAAGGGTGTTTTGGTATTGAAAATGGGGGTTTAAAAAGAAAAGGGTATTTTTATCTAAAATTATTTTTCATATGGGTTTAAAAGAGTTTTTAAAAGGTATTTATGATGAATGTTTTTTATTTATGATATGGTACTTGATAATTACATGTAATGGGTGAGACTGATACAAATTATACAAAGAGTGAGTCCCATTATAGATTACAAGTGAGTCCGATATATCTTATATAAAGGTTTAATCCCCATTATAGCTCATGAAAAATGGATCAACCTAATATAGCTTATATGAAGGGTTTATTCCCATTATAGATCATGAAAAATGGGTGATCTCGATCTATATTATATGAATGGAGAGACCCATTATATCTCTCTAATGCATTGGGTAATTATTATATTATAATTTGGCCATATGGTTATTCTAATTAAAAGGTTTTTGAAAGGGTTTTACGAATATGATGCTCTAAGTTACTGAAAAGGGTTTTAATTTCATGTTATGTGTTTTAAAGTGTTTTTTTAAGTAAACATGTGTGTGTTTTTTATATGAAATTTTTTACTTTATAAACTCAAAGAACATTGAAGTTAAAGGTAAACGTTATATGAGTTCCCATATTTTCACTAGACTAATGGTTTTATTTATTTTATATTTCCCTAACTATTATTTTTGTGCTCATTCCACATTTTAAAATTCATTTCACCTGGTTTAAGGATGGGTAATGGAAAATAAGAAGTCAAGTTAAAAGTCATAGAGAGTTTCCATGAAAATAAATCATTCTTTATTTTAAATTTTTTATATTATGAAAAAAATGACTCCAATAAAAAGTTTCCACTTTGTATTTAGTGGTTTTTTATATATGAGTTATGACCTAATTCTCTAAAAATATAAACTTGAAATGATCATCAAATGTAATAGAATGAATTCCTGACTTAAAAATCAAGATTATGTAATGTTTAAGGATGGGTCCTTATAGTTGGTATCAGAGGTCAATTTAAAAAACATAAAATGTTAGGATAATATTAATAGCATGCACTTGGACGGTTTTAATTTATGGTTAAGATTAAAAGATATAGAATTTTAAGATAACCATGCTGCTTCATCTAAACTATGTCTGTTCATAATGGTTTTATATAGAGGAAACAAGAAATATGTTGTGGAAAGGAATCAAGAGGAAACTGTCCGTCCAAATTAGTATCCTGAGATGGTTGGAATTGGAATAGAATCGTATATTACTGTGCTGGATTAGTTGACACAAGCTATAAATGGTGGTTGTATCCATTCTAGAGAGGAACCCAATCTACCATGAAGGAACATGTCAATAGTAGATAATTTTATGTGGAAAATAACTGCAAATCTCAGTGGGTAATCTAACCCCATGATAGATGAAGGATGGATCAATGCTGTAAAAAATACATTTAAAGTCATGAAATGTTCAAAATATTAAATGTTAACTATTTCTATTTATCGTTTTGAAGGTGAAGCTAATTGATGGTGGCATTTGGTTAAGAATACCAAGGAGAAATATGATATTGATACTATATAATGGGACACATTTAAGAATATTTTCCTTTATAAATATTTCCCTATGGTTGTTCGGCTTAGGATGTATAAAAAAATTTTAGAATTGAAGAAAAATGATGAATATTTGGTGTTAATATATGGATAAATTTTTACAAGGTTGGCCAGGTACGTACTAGATTTTGTTTGGGACATTGATAGTAAAATTAATAGATTTTAATCTAGATTAAAACCAATATTGTGAACAGATTTGGTCACATGAGAATTTAAAAGTTATTATAAATTTGTTTTTTGTATTGAGAAAGTTAAGATAGATTTTTTCGACACTTATTTTCCCCGATATGAAAAGAGTAAGAAAAAGTTAAAGTGAAAGGAACTAGAGAAGAAACAAACTAAGAATACTATAGTTAAGCCCCAAACATGTTCCAAGTGTGGTAAAATACATTTCAGGGAATGCATTTAGGTATCATGAATGTGTTACCGGTGTGGTAAGTTTGGTCACAAGGTTCATGATTTCATTGAAAAGATTCATGAACAATTCAAGAGTGAGATAATAAATATCCAATCAATAGTGATATGTTTTAGCTGTAATGAGTTGAGAAATTTTTATAATATATGTCTGAAGTCACTTAATCATTGTAGAAATCATTATGATTTGAAGAAAAAATGGGTGTAAAAATAATTTTCTATTTCTATAGTTGATATTGATCCATTTGGGGAATTGGTAACAACCCTAGGGAGCTCAGTATTTTTCAAATATTGATAATAAGATCAATGAATTAGGCACCTCTCTTTTGATGTTTTAAGTAATGTATATACTTTATGATATATTTATTGATTTTTCATAGATATATGAAATACATGTTTTAGAGGAAAAGTTATTTGAGGAATAATTACTTTACATGTCATAGACATAAGTTTAAATGTATTAATAACCTTTAGGGTTAATATAATCATTAATGACATTTTAATAATAATTAAATAATATTATTAGACCTTGTAAAAAAAAATTTGTATTGAAAACCTTATTAAAAATGTTATTAAATGATTAATTTTATTTAAAGGATGTCCATATTTTTTGGGAACGTTATAGGAATTATATTAACATATTTTATAAAAAAGAAAGATCAAATGTTAGGAAACAAATCATCATAATCGGTAAAGCCATATTTCTTTATCCCACAACCAAAGGTCAACAAGGATAAAACAACTATCACTGGACTACGTGATGTACTTGTTAATATGAAATTATTTTTAGTTAAAAAATTTGAAAAATAAATATTAATGTTGAACCAATGGTTTTACTTTTGAGTTTTATAGATTAATTTATTATATTGGACAACTTATGCTAACCATATTGGTTTTGGAAAATAGTTATAGATAAACGTAAATATTTTTCTCTCTTTTATGGATCTTACGATCCATTAAAAGTGAATTTTAGTGCTTCAGACATAAAAAATTGTTTTTTGGATATTCATTTTTTTGAATAAGGGATGAATTAGAAATTGATCAAAGCACATCCAAATTATGAAATTGTTCTTATGAAATAGAAACATATCAAGTAAGTATATTTACTTATATTCTTAGATAGTAAAAGAATTCCTAAAATTTAAGAAAAGGTTCTTGAAAATAAATGTTATCCTATTAAATTCATATCTGATGAATCATATGGTATTTCAAATTACTATAGATTTATGGTTTTTGAGGCAGTTAACAATCCATTGATCATTCAATTTTTTGTGATCAATGACCTCAATCACTCTCTATAATTATTTACTCTTTTATTCTATATCCTAAACTTTACTTTCCATAAAAGTTCTCCTAACCTAGTTACCTATTATTACATATGAACTCAATACTTAACTTTTTATCTTATTAAAAGGATATTTTATTAAACCTTTTTATGACGTATGTTTACAATAAAATTATTTTCAAATGTCTTTCCTTTGATTACCAAGATAATGTTCAAATTGCGAGGAAACACTTTATTAAGGGGCATGGGATGTAACAACCTAAGTTTTTATGATATATTAAATATCTTACATATATTTCATTATATGAAACACCTAGTTTATCTTATATTACATGAAACATTGAGTTTATCTTGCGTCACATGCAACACCCAGTTTAGCTTGTGTTATAGGCAACACCGAGTTTAAACAAAATGTAAATATTAATAAAATATTATTATTTAATATAATAGTTATAACCTAGTTATTAAATTGGAGGGTATGAATATTACTAACTAAAATATGAAAAATATGGTTATCTATTGATTAGTAATGAAATAATAATCATTTAAAATAAAAAGAAATGTTTTCTGAAAAACAGTATTTTTTCTAAAAGACAGATTAGTCGCGCTTTGCACACATAATTTAAAAATAATTTTTAAAAATTTTATAAAATTTATTTGGAAAATGAAAATTCATTTTTCAAATTATAATAAAAAATTATCTTAGGGTGATTTTTTTGTAATTTTTATAAAAAATTTAATTTTTGATGAATAACGAAAAAGTACTGAATTTTAATTAAAAACTGCCATTTCATTTAAAAAATTTATAATGTTAGATTATATATTTAATTGGTTTTTAAGTAAAATCAGTTCTATTATATATAAATAAATAAAATTTAGGTCATTTGAACCATTTTACTAGTGAATTTTGATATAAAAGCATTGCAAACGTTTGAACATTTTCACTTTAAAAACCTACTTTCTCATCATGTATGTGGGAATAATTTTAAATTAAATTTTTAAACTTCTATGAATTGAATTTTGAAAAATATAATAAATATTTTTAATCATCATAATTTATAATTTTTATTAATTTAAACTTAATTTTTCACCAAAATGAATAGTGAGTGCAGTAAAAATTAATTACCGCGGTTAAGGTAAAAATGGGTTTGCCAGGTGGTTAAAATAAAAATATAAGTGTAGAAATGACCCATAAATTTATATATAAATAATTATATGGAAATATTTAGACCATTCTACCTATATGGTTTTATTATGGTCAATTTTGGACCCTTATGACATGAAAAACATGGGAGTACTCATTTCTTTTCAAAAATAACAAGTGTGTCCTCTCCCCTAGTTATAAAAGGCCACCCCTATCCTCCCTTATTTAAACATTAAAACCACTTTTTTTTCAAAAAATGATATCCCAAATTAATTACCAACTTCCCTGATCTCATCCTAGAAGTCTTATTTTGGGAATAAAACCAACCTAGGAAGACCTTTGTTGGAAACCTAAGGAGGATACCCGAAGAAGATGTAACGTTCTTCAACGAGTGTCTTTAGTTTATTTCATTCAACAACTCCTTCAATTGTTATTAAAACATGATGATATAATAGCCTCAGTATATTATATTTATTATATTTTATTATTCTAACTGAATAACTTAAATAATTTCCATCTTCTATCAAATGGGTTATGAAATCGTTATTCATGTGTATGGTGGACTACCGTCTCGTGAACTGATGTCGTTGGTTTTTCCATTAACACATATCAAAGTTGGGTTTGATGATGGATATAAAGTATATATATGATATTTATAACATGATTATACCTATGGATTCATTATATCATATATAAAAGTTTACACTCCATTCTTTTGGGGTTACAATAACGTTGCTCGTGTGCACGACAAACTACCGCCTCACAAAGTGATGTGATTTATTTTTCATTAACGCGTTACATGGGAGGTAATAACGGTAATAGTAATGAGTATATGTGATATAAATGGAATAATAATGATATTAATGGAATATTTATCATTATTTAAATATAATATATCATTTTCTTTCTTACCATTTCACTCACTGAAAAAGTGATAATGTCGTCCTTGTACGTGTGGACTACCACCTTCATAAACCGATGTGACTCTATTTTTATCACCACACCACATGGATAATGAATATTAATATTTAATATGGTATATATGATATTATGATCATTATGGAAGGATGATATATTATATACCATCTTTACATAACGATCATTGGAAAATAGAAACATTACTCAAGCGTACGTATGACCTACCATCTCTATGATTGTAATTTAGTTCATTTTTCATAACAATATTTCATGATTAGTTTAAAAGTATAATTTATGAAAAAATATAATAATTTTTTCATGATTATTATTCTATATTTGTTTAAATATTGACTAATTTGACTATAGTCAACCTACCAAAGTTGATTTTGACACGTAATCCAAATATGGTCAAAACATACGACGTAAACTTAATTGATTAAGTAATTATATTAAATATTGTAATAAGTGAAATAAAAGTAATAATAAACTTGGAAAATGTTATCAATAAATCAAATAATTAAAATAAGTTTATTATTCAAGAATATAAATACACATGTGATGAATCAAGCTCAAGGTAAGGGACTTCATCTCAATTTACTTTCATTGAGTCAGATTTTGATGTTATCAACCTATATTACTTATGGGGAGTATATATAACCCCCTTGAAAAGTTATTTTTAGATCAGTTTATCTAATAATACTGATTAGGATCATAAGAATATTCTCTTTATGGTTAACTTACAAGAGGGGAGGTGAATTGTACTTTTAAAAACATAGTTTAAAATAATTAAACTAAACAATCGTAAAACCTCTTTAAGTATGTTTATCAGAATTGCTAATCAGTCTGATTAAATTGATATGAAAATATGTCTGATTAAATTAGATTTAAAATATCATAATCAATAATTATATGATTAACCAGATTATAATTATTGTAATAAAAGTTATTGCGATAAAACTATTCAGAATAGAAATATGAATACGATGTTTCACTTTCTATTAAAACGTGCAGCTGAAAATAAAACTTGTAAGAAACAAGTATTGATATATTATACAAATATAAGAATGAATTATAAATCTATTAAAAGAATAACCTCTTTTAACCTTAAAATTAAGGTAGTCTATAATCCAGACTAAAGGTTTCCCTTGTTTTTATACTTATAATAAAGTATATATTCCTTTACCTAGGAAGCCCTTGATATGAAGATAAGAATAGATCTATCTTCCTATCATCAGAATCCCTAGTTACGATGATCATATTCTCTTTCTACCTAGCCTCGGTATCCCTTGATCTGATGGATCAAATTCTCTGTCTTCTTATCCCTATAATCCCTCAATTGTAACAATGATCAGACACATATTAATATAAAAATATCCGGAAGGAGACAACATGAAAAGGTTTCATTAGATCTAAAAAACTCTAAACAATTACAAATACTAAGAACAAGATGTTCACCCTATAAAATATTTATAACTCTAACAAAGTGAGAAAATTTAAATAAATCAATCTAGCACATGAGACTCAACCTAGTTGGTGAGGTATCTTTAAGTGCATCCATGAGACCCAAGTTCAAAACCAGACGGAGGAATATTTCTGGGGTACTGTAGAAGTACTATAGCAGTGCTATAGTAGTATTTTACATTGTGTAGGTACTGTAGCTACCACTTTTGTAGGTACTATTTGATACTATAGCAGCTGTAACTATTCACCTTGGGCCACCAGTTTGGGCGTGGAGTCCTTAAGACCTTTGGGCCACCCAGGACTTTGGGTCGGTAGGGATTTCTGGCCACCTTTAAGGCATTCGAGCCACCTCAAGGCCTTCGGGACACATGTAGTTGCCCCAGATAGACTCTACAAAAAATGAGTAGCCCTAGGGGAGGATTTATAGCAGACACACTCACCAGAGAAGAACCAATGGATTTAGAAGAATGAGAGGGTATGGCTATGCCATCGGGACCAGTCTGTGCTTGCAAGGGAATCTTAGCCAAATGACCATCTGTAAGTGGAGAGCTACTATCACAATGTATATTCTAGGGAGGGGAAGTTCCTTTTAGTTATAGTTTGGTTAAATTCCCTAAGACCTTCATGTCATGTAATGTCTCTTAATCCTATGGGCCATGTAATCACTAAGCCTATGGGCCTTGTAAGGGTTCCCCCTCATCCCTTGAAATGGGGGTTATAAAAAATCAATAAAAATTAAGGCCTTGAGGCCATTCATGTGTAAATAAATCAATCTACTCCAAACTCTTTAAATGACCTCATATTTATAGGCTACCTTCCCAACAGTCGTCTTGATCTTCCAATGATCATATTTCTCTAAGTTTGTTTCAATGTCTTGGACACCTAGAACTCAACGACTCTATTGTAACTGAATTTAAAACGTCATATTGTTTTACACGATTACACTGTAAAATATTTCCTTACATTATAATTAAGTCTTCATAATATGATTATAAACTTAAGTCAGTATGAATTACTTCCTTATTATTGTAATTACAATAACCTTCTGAGTATCAATCTGATGTTTATCAGTACCAGTATCAATCTAATGTTTAAATTTTCTTAGTATGATAAAAAATACATAAGGTTTAATACCTAATCTGATAAGGGTGAATTTTATTGATTAGATACATACTCATTAAAATAATCATAATGAAGAATGTATTGTTTATTTTAATTATTCATTAGAACTTATTCTATGTATGGTAAAAGAATTTATTTTCTATAAAACCATTCTAAAACAATTTGTACATAAAAAGTTAGTAAATAAGTTTTAAGTAATAATTTTCTAATTTCAAAAAAAATGAATGGAAAAGTAAGAAGTAAAACATATTACTCAATAATCTCCCTTGTTTTATATATAAATAACCCAAAACTTGAATGAAAAATATCTTTGAAAAAGTTACAGTCCTTATTATTTTAATTACTTTGTATTCAGAGATAAAATTTGAAACCCTTAACCCCCCATGAGTTTATAAATCTTCTAAATATGATGGATATTATGATGTTGATTATGATTAACTTACCCTTAGGATAATTTCTCCCCCTAAGGATCATATTCTCCCTTTTTAAGAAAAATATACCACTTAATATAATAAATTAATCTTTGTAAAATCTTTTCACATTTAAGAATATTTATCCCCCTTTCTATAAAATTATCCCCCTTTGTAATTTTTAAAAAGTAATGGGGATTGAATCTGAATTTCACTGAAAATGGGTTAAAAAATAAACTATACAAAACAATATAATGAACTAACTAATCATCCACAAAAATTATGAAATAATAGTCAACCAATTAGAATTGGAAAACCATTAAAACTATCATATTTAGATGAAAAGTATAATTCATTCATAATCATTCAATAGTTTTTTAAAAAATACAATAAGAGTTCAAATAAAAAAAACATTATTTTTTTATTAGAGTCTTCACAAAAGCCTTCATATTCTTGAACTATTTTCTATCCTTACAAAAATTTTGAAACTTTTTTTTCATAAATTCTTTGTTTTTATTTAATGTATTTTAATTCTTTAGTAAGATCCTATTTTTTATTCATCAATACATTAAACTTCTCTTCATAGGCTTTGAGTATAGTTATCTTCAACTACATGTATCAGATATTCCAATTAAGATCTTTTATTTTGTCATTATGATTATGAGATGAGTCTCTAAAGCTCTCTAAAAACATGAATTTGTCTACCAAATCATTCAATAACCGACTGAAGACATAAACTGATTCATTCATTATCTTCTTCATTTCCTCAAAATTCTTATCACATAATTTGATATCTATATCAACTTGAATGAACCATTTCACCATCTGATTACATGACTTTCTAGGAGTTTGGGAGTTTTATGGATAAACTTTCAATTGAGCCTCAAGCCAAATAACCTTATTTGTTAAAGAATTTTTCAAATAAAATTTGTAATTAAGACCTTACTGAATCAACTGACACCCGAATTCAAGGTTTGGAAAATAAGTAATAGTTCTTTTAAGACTTTTTAAATCCCTAACAATGTAATACACTACTTCACAAGAAATTGTTCTAACTGAGTACAATCATTCTAGTTGCACCTCAGTAGGTTTGATTAGGCTTTTTCCAACTTCCATTTATTTACTTTTTTCTTTTACTTATTTGAAACTAATTTCAAAACATTCTTAGATCCTTTATTCTCAACTTCCTTATCATAATTTTTTTGAATATCCATATTTTTGGTGTTAGGTTTATCATCAACCTTAGTCTTTGAATTCTGATCATCTTTAACCTTCTTATATGATGATTTCACTTATTCGTCTAATGAATCTTCTTCATAACTTCATAACTTTTATTATTTATTATTTATAAAATGTATGTCTAATGATGATGCTTCCAATGATTTTTTATTGGATTAAGTTTTCTCATTTTTATATTTTTCATCATTCTCATTTTATTTATCTCGTTCCTCTTCATATTATTTTATTTCATCTTGAAAATTTTCTTACTCACCAACTTATTCTTATTCATATCCTTGTTCTTGATCTTTTTCAATTTTATCCTTCCCTTCAACTTCTTCATCAATAACCACGTCATGCTCTTCCTCAAGATATCAGACTGTTCTTAAACCACCCTTTCAAGTTGATTCATGTTCAAATTATTTCTCTTTAGAAAAAGGTCCGGATTATTCAATAATATCCTTTACATTTACTTTTTCAACTACTAAGGGAACATCAACATGAATGATCACTGTTTCTTCAAAGGATAATACAGTATTCAGATTTTCTTGATCGGTATGGGATATTTGGAAAAACCATCTTAAAGCTTTCTATACACCTTTCAAAAGATTTTCAAAAATTATAACTTAAATAAACTTATTATTTATCTTTTTCTTATTTTATTATTCCTATAGAGTATCCACGATATGAATTATTAAGGCCCAAGCCTCAATAAGGTCTATTCCGATTATCATACTCCCTGATTTCCTTTCATCTTTCTTCTTCATCCACTCATCTCTAACTTCATCAGGAAATTTCTTTTGTTTCTTTTCTTTATTTGGTGTATAAGTGTTGGCTTTACTTTTTTAATTTATTTTTTAGGATTATATATCTTTCTCGAAGGTTCTTCCACTAATTTTTCTCTCTAAGGTTTTTCGACAAACTTATTTGACTTTACATCGAAGATAAATCTCATACAATTCATCGTATCGTCGCCTATGAATGGAATCTTCTCCTTTATTGGATTTAATTAATTCATAATATTGAAAAATTTCATGCATTAAATCACCAATTTTATAATGAAGTATATAAATATAATGATTTTAGATTTTATAAAATTGGTCTTGATGTTATAAATAGTAATAAATATGAATTTGGTAAAATCGATCTTTCTCATGTTAACAAGAAAATCCCACAAAAAAACATCAAAAAACTTCAGTGTATCATGACTTAATTTTCTCGGTATAAAACACCCTTGCATCCATAGGGAAACCGTGTGATTTCCTAGTTTTAGATGAGAATTTTTTTTTAATTTTCTCATAATAATCAAATAAAAAATCTTTAGCCTTATTTCTATTAAAATGTCCAAGTCCATTAGGAAATTTGTGAGAAGGAAAAAGTTTATCTCCTTCTGATGGTACTCCTACAAAACTTGTTGATTAATTATATGATAGACTATACTTTTTCCCATAAAAATCAAATGATTTTTTTCTTTACTTCCTTAATGGAAAACTTAGTGAAAGCATAATAATATTTAACAAGATTAGGGTAAAAAAATTGGATTCTTTAACAACTTTCTAAACATAAATATATTCCCATCCTTGGAATTATATAATCTTATTTAATGTTGAGTAAAAATTTTAAAAGAAATTTCTTTCAATTAATCATTCCTTGAATGCATACCATTTATTATAATCTATAGTATATTCCATTGGGTTGAAATTGATGTCAGTTGATCGGATTAAAAGAATACTTTATCAGGTTGATAAATATAAAGGAAGTATCAACTCAAGGGAAAAAAACTAGAGAACTGATGTGGGACATAGGGGGGATCCTCCTTATATAGGATATCAGAGTGTCATTTAAACTTCAAAAATAAATCCAATGGTTGATAATAAAACTAAAATGATATGACTATTAAAATTTATTTGAAGAAAGATTTAAGAAATTTTAAACTCTTGAGGTTTTAATTTTTTTATCATATTGATTGTGAATATGATATGAAAGAAAATTTTATAAAAACTAAAAGTAAAACAACAACATTAAAATAAATAATCATAATGAAATAGTGAAAAATTAAAATAATAGAGAAGTAAATTTAAAAGTGAATAAATTTATTGGTAAAAAACTTGTTTTTCTATATTTTTTTAAACAGATTATGATAGTTTTTATTACAAAAAACTGATAAATTTTTTTAACTGAAAACCTAATTGTTTTTTACAAAATAAAAATTATGATTTATTTTGTTAGAAAAAACTAATCATAATAGTTTTATTACAAAAACATAATACGATATTCTTTAAATCTAATTTTTGTAACAAAATTTGAGTTTGGGAGGTTTTTTATAATATTTTTAAAGTCTAAGAATATTTTTTTTTCTATTTTTTACTCTGAAAATTTTATAAAGAAAATATGAGTTTGGGACACTCATTAAGATTAAATTTTTTAATTTTTTTTAGAAAACTAAATTTTTTAGATAAAAAACATATATATCCCCTATGAAAAGGAGTAACTTATTATAAGAAGATGAGTAAAGAAGAGAAAAATTAAATGTGGATTGGGATTTCACAGATATGAGAGACCATATCTCTCTAAAACCCTAGATCAATTAGGGATTACTCACCTATTTCCTTCGACCTGTACAAGAATGGAGGATTTCCTTACACCTCGGAGAATTCATTACGACCACTTTGCAACTCCTTGGATGAAGCAGGTGCCCCATTTTCATGTTCCTGTCGTGGAAAAACACAACGACGATAACCCTAAAGATATCTCTCACATTTGTTCCTTCCCCAGTAGATCCCAGGGGATCTCATTCTTGGATGATCTGAAGAGTACAGATTTAAGTAAAGAAATCATGATGAATCCTCCCCTTGTCAAGAGGCTTGATGATAGTGGGTTCTTGGTAGAATCAAAGCCGGATTCTCTTCAAAAATGCATGCTAATGTGAAAATTTTCTATCATGGGCCACATCTCTAACCTCAAAGGTAACTACCTTTGGAATTTATCTGAATTACATACCCATATTGCAGAATACTTGAATTATTTGAACTAGAAACTAATACAAATAGGCAAAGTATATTTTCAAATTCTATTGAAAATGCAAGAGGATCTAGACAGAGTTTGGAAGATAGGAAACCTTAATCTAAAACCAGGTTTTCTTAGACTTTCTGACTGGGACTCTACTTTCAATCTCCATACATATAGGAACACAATGTCACAAGTTTGGATTGAATTACATTGACTTAATTGGTTCTTTTTGCACCCAAAATTTCTGAATGATATTGTTTTCTGCATAGGATCTCCTCTCAAAATTGATCACCGAACCTTAAATGACGACTTAGGACTCTTTGCTATAGTTATGGTGGAAATTAACCTTGATTGAAAGTTGTCCAATATTATTAATTTCAATGATAATGACTAAAAAACCGAAATTATAATTGAATATGAGAGGAAACCTCTCTTTTGTGACCATTTCATAATCATTGGTTATACAATCTACAATTGTATGGTGATTAGAAAACAAGTAATTCAACCAACTAAAAATGATTGGAAGGAAATAAGGAGAAAGAAGAAAGATAAATCCCCCTTGATGGATATACCTAAACCCCAAAAAGTAAATAAGAAAATTGGGTGAAAAAATCAAACAGTTTGGCACACATAGGGGATAAATCAGGTACTAACTAGGCTGATATTGCTGAAGAGGATGACAACTCCATTAAAGATCAAGACATCTTTGAAGAAATTGAAATTCTGGTCTTAGACACTATTAGGTTATCCATTGAGAAGGAAGAACCTAATACATTTCTATTTGATCAAATCTCAAGTTCTATTCTCATACAAAATGCTGAACATACCCTGGGTAGGAGGGATAAACCACCTAATTTTTTGAAGTGTATTGCATGAAATGCATGCACTACATCCCCTCATATTTGCAATTGTCCTGGGGATAATTCTTCTAAAATTTTGGATGTACACACTCCAAATTGGAGGACTGGATAATCCCAGGACCCATTCATCTTAAATGAAAATGATACTTTAGGAGCTAAGAATCAAATCAATAGTAAAACAAATGACTTAGACTCTCTTCCCCATGTTAACAACACTTCTGTTAATGGTTCTAAAACACTGGATTCAACTGTCCATGATATAAAATCTAGGAATACACTGTTTAACCCAAAGACTGTATAAGACATTACATAATCTATTAATACTAAGGTGATTGAAACTATTTCTAAGAAATTGGAAACTATCAAACCATTGAGTACACACATGGTACATGATCCTAAAATGAAAGACCTCAAAGGCTCCACTAAGCAGCTTCAACCAATAGAGGATTCTGGGGAGGATAAACCTGACCCAACCCTTAATGTTTCATTAATTAAACCTACTATAAAATCTATTTTTGATAACAACAACACCTCTTACATAGCTAAAAATTATATTACTCTAGAAATGAAGAATGAAACCAAAACTAAAGAGAATGAACTAGTTTCTTCTCCCACTGCACACATCAAATCTCTTAGTAGTCCTATTGACCCTGAGAACCTGACCCTCATACCTAAGGTTATTCAAACCGTGAAACAAAAAAAAAATATTAATCATGGTAATACACCCTTGACACAGGACCCTAATATTATGTAGGAAAATAATGACACCTTAGTGCAAATGTAGTGTCAGCCTTCAGATCTGGACACCATCAAACAGTAGACCGTAGCTCCTTTAAAGGCTCTAGGTACTCCTATTTCTCCACTTATAGTTAGTGATGGCTGCTCTATGAAGTTTGGAAACATTATTTCTAATCAATTTATCAATCCTTTGTTGCTGTGTTCTAATAATTCTATAGAATCAACTGTGAATGATCCAATAAAGGAACCTACAATGAAGAACCCTATCACATATAGCAATGAAAAAGAATAGACCACTAGAACACAAGGGGTTAGAAGGTCTAATAGAAATAAAGGTTCCATAAAAAAAGAAAAAGGGGAGTTCTAACACCAAATTTAGGTTTAAATGAAGGTACTCTTTTGGAATTGTTAGGGTATCCCCAACTCTAACATGTTAATTGTTTTAAAAAGAATGGTAAATACCCATCATCCTATGTTATTTTATATTACTTAACCTAAAATTTCTTTTTTACTTTAAATACCCATATTTATGTCAATATAATTATGTTATTACTTGTTCTATCAATAATACTGTCAGTGCGGATTGGTTATGGATTTTTTCACACTCTTCTTTACAGAATATTAGTGTTTTCAATATATATGACTAGATTCTTAATTTCACCTTTAATATTTAAGGCACATATACTTTTTTCTCCCTTTTTTGTGATAAAAATAGATATCAAGAAAGAATAGCTCTTTGGAATGATCTCTTATATCTAGGAACTAGAATTAATTCCCCCTAATTTCTAATTGGTGACTTTAATGCCATTCTTAACTCAAGCAAGAAAATTGGACCATCTCATGCTTCTATATACACGAGATAATTTAAAGCCTCAATCGAATATAACAATCTCATTGAAATTAACCTCATTGGTGTGAAAAAAACTTGGTATAGGAGAAATTATAACAAAGTGGTCACCTCCAAATTGGATAGAGCCTTTACAAATGTCCCTACTTTAGATAACTAGGACACTATCTCCAACACCACTCTTCACAGGATTAAATCTGATCATCACCCCATCCTGGTTAATGTCTCTTCCAAAGGCATGAAACCGAGGTTGCCTTTCAGATTTAACAATGTGTGGTTCTCTAATGATGAGGCACCCATATCATCCAAAACTTTTGGTCCTTAATGTCTCATAACAATGATTCCTTTACCTATAAAATCAAATTAAAACATCTCAGAAAGACTCTAAAATCTTGATGAAACTCTAAATATGAAAAATTTAACAATGACATCATGATTCTTGATAAATAACTCAATGATATTCAAAACTATAACACCACATCTGACCTAAAAAATTATCCTACTCAAGAACTAAACATTTCAGTCAAACTAAACTCCTTACTCATGTTTAAAGAAAATATGAGAAAACAAGAATTTAGAGTTAAATGGTTAATTAACGATGACATAAATACCAAATTCTATAACTCACTTCAAATAATCAGGAAGGAATGCATGCCATTAACTTTATAAAGGATGGGGACAACTTGCTTTACAATGAAGAGGACACATCCCATAATATCGTCTCCTACTATGAATCCATCTTTAATGGTCCAGATATTAACAAAGACCTCCTTCATGAGGTCATTCCTTTAGTGATCATTGATGAGGAAAACACCTTCCTCCTCAACACTCCGATGGAGCATGAAATCAAAGACACCGTCTTTAGTCTAAATCCTGATAGTGATATGGGTCTTGATAGCTTCAATAATGGTTTCTTTCAATATTATTGGGATGTGATTCATATCGATGTTTGTAAACTGGTAAAATCCTTTTTTTCTAATGGGGTGCATCCTTATGCTCTCAATGAACAGTTTCTCAGCTTAATCCCCAAAGTGGATAATGCCTACGAGATTCACCTATTTAGACCCATTGCTCTTATCAATACTATTTATAAAATCATTACAAAAATCATTACTAACAGACTTTCAACTATTACGGAAAAATTATTTCCTGGATCCAATTTGGTTTTATAAAGGGTAGATCCATTAAAGACTGTATCTATCTTGCCTCTGAGTGTGTTAATAACTTGGATAAAAAAACAGAGGAGGCAACATATCAATTAAACTTGACATCAGAAAAGCCTTTGACACTATGGAATGGAGCTTTATCTTTAAAGTATTACAAGGTTTTGGTTTTAGTTCCTCTTTCATCACTGCAATCAGAACTCTATTCAAATCGGTTTATATCTCTATTTTGATCAATTGATCTCCCAAGGGATACTTTAAATGCACCAAAGGTGTTAGACAAGGTGATCCCCTTTCTACTATCCTCTTCTCGATAGTGAAAGACTATCTTAGTCATCTGATCAACAACATGGTGGTCCAAAATAAGTTGAAACCCATCCATGTCTCTAGGAATGTGAATTCTGATACTCACCTTTTTTATGATGATGAAATCATTATTTTCCTTCAAGGTGATAAAAGGAACATTATTAACCTTAAAACTTCACTCTCACACTATGAAGAGGTTTCTGGACAAACAGTTAATTAGAACAAATCATGCATTTTATTTGGGAAGAACTTTCCTCCCAACAGAAAATGTTACATTATCAATAACCTGGGTCCGAAATAAGGTAAGCTCCCTTTCACTTATCTTGGTGTTACTATCTTTTTGGGTAGTCCCAATTCCTGTCACTTTGCGACTATTGTTGACAAAATTGTAAACCATATTTCTTCTTGGAAAGGTAAATTTATCTCCCTGGTAGGTAGGACTTACCTTGTTAAATATACTATTGTCTCCAAGATGGTTTACTCCATGGTGGTCTACAAATGTCCTATTGGTATTATTAAAAAGATGAAAATCACTATTAATAATTTCATATGGATGGGTAGTACTCTAGAAAGAAAACTCGTGACTATTCCCTAGTCAACCTAGTGAAATCCCATTAAGAATGGTGGTATTGGTATAAAAAATTTAAAATTCTTTAATGAATCCCTTCAGAATAGGTTCACTTAGAACCTTCTTCATAATACTTTAGATGCTATTACCTTTCTAAAAAATAGATTCCTTGACAAAATTAAGGTGGGAAATTTGAATTGCATTAGTTCTTATATTTAGACTTCCATCAAACACTCCTTCACCAATATTATGAATAATTCTAGATGAATGGTCTCCAAAGACTCTTCTATGAAATTATGGTAGGATAACTGGACTAGCACACCTTTAATTTCTATGATATCTTCTGATCAAACTCCTGAAAATATCAACAACACTATCAGAGATATTTTAAACTCTCAATATGATCACCTCCCTGATACTATTTTTAATGTCATTTAAAGCTACTCTTTCACTTACACTGATAATTTCTTAATTTGGGAACCTTCTTACAATGGTATTCTTAACTCAAAAAATTTCTACAATTATTATTCCTAAAACTTTGATAATTATTACGACTAGGTAATTTTTTTTACAAACCTTGAATTAAACCTTCAAGATTTACTCTCATCTGGCGTATCACTCACAATAGAGTCCCCACTGATATTTGCCTCTAATCTTTTGGGATCCATATTTTCTCTTAGTGTAAAATCTGTAATAAAAAAGAGAAGATACTAACCACCTATTCCTTTCTTATGCTACTACTTCTTCTCTTTGGAACTATATTATTGACATTTTTAATTTCATATGGTTTATTATTGGCTCTTTAAAAACTCAACTAAAGAATATGTTCTTAAATGGAAGGCTCTCAAAAAATCAAGAACCTTTTCCTTGCTGCAGTTTCTAAGCTCCACCATGTGATCTGGTATGATCAGAATGCTATTATTCATAAAAATTACTCAGTCAATATAAATTCAGGTCGAATGCGGATTCTTATTTCCATACATGATGCTGCTTAGTTGCAAAAGGGACATTTCCACAACACCGTGATTGACTTTGTAATCTTGAAGCGTCTATGGATTAACAACAATTTCTATCAATTGAATCTCACTTTAGAGTTTTTCTGGAGATCCCATCTACCTGGATGAATCAAAGTCAATATTGATGGCACCTTCAAGGGAAACCTGAGCCCTACAAGGTGTGGTGTTGTCTTCAGGAATCAACTCGGTCAAATTATTGGATGTTTCATAGGTAATTATGGCATTACACTACCCTTGAAGCTAAGATGCTGATTTCGATACATGACATTTATTTTTCCAAGATCTTTGGTTGGAACAAACTCTGGATTGAAAGTGACTTGATGACCATCATACAAGTGATTTGGAATGGAGTTACTCATCTTGCATGGATGATTACTACATGATGAATAGAATGAAATCATCCACTTATCGATATTAACTATATGATCACACATGTTTATCGAGAAGAAAACATGGTTGTAGATGGCTTGGACAAAACGGGAGTAGAACAAGATATTTCTTGGTTTGAATACCACCCAGCTGATCTTATTTCCTTTCATGAAAAATATTTTAATTTGATCCCATATTTTCGACTCTTGTAAACTTACTTTTAATAATATTTGTGCTTTGGTTGTTCTGGGCCAAGGCATCGCCTTATAAAAAAATGAGTAAACAAGAAGTAGATAAGAATGATTAATTTACATGGATTATTCCTATAATCTATTTAATGTATTCAAATATATTAGAAGGTAGTGGTTTTGTAAAAATATCAGCAAGTTGTTCTTCCGTTCTGATAAATTGAAAAATGATATCTCCTTTTATTGTGTGATCCCTAAGGAAATGGTGTCTTATATATATGTGCTTATAATGAGAGTGATGCTATGGGTTTTTTTACTTATGGATATGGAACTAGTATTACCACATAGTATTTGAGTTTTAGTAAAACTCAATTCATAGTCAGTGAGTGTGTGTTGCATCCACAACACTTGAGCTCAAAAACTTCCAACTGCCACATATTTGGATTCAAAAGTAAAAAAGTTCTAATGAATATTATTTCTTACATGACCAAGAAACTAATTAATCTTATATGAAATGAAAAGTTCTAGATATTCTTTTTTTCTCTCTGTTATACAACCACAAAAGTCAGCCTATGAAAATATTTTTAATTCAAAAACATTTCAAAAAGAATAAAAAATTCATAAATCCATAGTTCCCTTAAGACAATGATTTTTTTACATATTTTAAATGGGACTCTTGTATTTTCTTGATACCTTTCACATAAGCATACATAAATCATTAAATCAAGATGACTGGTAGTTAAGTAAAGTAAACTTACAATCATAACTCTAAATGTATTTTGAGCAATTGGTTTCCCAACCTCATCAAGATCAAGGGTATTTTAGGTACAAATGAGAGTAATAATACTTTTAATATTTTCATATTCAAAATTTATAAAGAGATATTTTTTATACTTATGTTGAGATATAAAAGTTCTTTATGGTTTTTGTGAGATTTGAAAACTTAGAAAATATGTTAACTCACCCATCATACTCATTTCAAACTCATATTTCATAAGATTTATAAAAAAATCTATTAAATATTTTTGAGTTGATCTGAATATAATGTCATTAAAATAAATTTTTACAATCATAATATATTGTTAACTTATTTTATAAAAAGTATAGTATCATTATCTCCCTTAAGAAAATTTCTTTGTAATAAAAACCTCGTTAACCTATCCTACTAGGATCTAGGGAATTTTTTAAGTAAATATAAGGCATTGGTAAGTTTAAAAATGTATTTAGGATGTTTTTTATTTTCAAAACCAGAGGGTTTTTCAATATAAACTTCCTCATGAACATATTTGTTATGAAAAGAACACTTCACTTCCATTTTAAAAAGTTTAAAATTAAATAATACTACAAAGGCTAATATAATACAAATAGATTCAAGTATAGACAACGGTCCATAGGTTTCTTCATAGTGTATGACTTATTATTTATTATAAACCTTAGAAAAAAGTCTAGATTTATTTCTAACGATAATTAAATTTTCATCAAATTTGTTTCTAAAAACCCATTTTACTCTAATTATATAAGTTTATTGAGGTCATTAAACTAAATTCAATACTTTATTCATCTCAAATTCATTGATATAATCTTTCATTACCTTAATCTAATCCTTACCACCTAAAGCCTCATTAGGATTCTTAGGTTAAAATTGGTATTAGAAATCTAGATGTTCAATTTCATTTCTTAAGGAACTTCTAGTCCTAACTGGTTGATCAATATTACTAATGATACTCTCACTTGGATGATTCTTAAGAAAAAACTAACTTATTGCATTTTTTAAAACTAGATCATCAATATAAGGAAGAAAAGATTCCTGAGGAATAAATTCAGAAACTATTTCTTGAGGTGAATCCCTATGAGAAAATCCTCATATCAAAGGTTGAAAATCAATTTCTGAAATAACATACGAGGAGGATGTAGGTTGAGGTTATTTAAAAATAAAAGGATATATTTCATCAAACATAACATGTATTGTTTATTCAACAGTACAATAATTTGTTTTAAAAACTCTATATGCCTTAGAATTATCAAAATAACCTAAAAATATTCCTTCATCAGTTTTGGGTGTGAATTTATGTAAGTTATATATCATATTAAGGATGAATAATTTTCAACCAAATACTCTAAGGTAAGATACTTTTGGTTTTATACCTATCTATAACTCATAAAGATTTTTAATAATAAATGGTCTAATTAAAACTAAATTTATAGTATAGTTGTAAGTACTAATTTCTTAGGCCCAAAAATGTTTATAAATTGAGTATTCACTCAACATGATTCTTTTTATTTCTTGAATAATTCTATTTCTTCTTTCTAACTCACTATTTTGTTGAGGGAGTTTTAGGAGCTAAAAATTTATGTGTTATACCTTTCTTACAACAAAAAGTTTCAAAATCATAATTTTCAAATTCTCCACCATGATTAGTATGAATGGTTATGAAGGGATGGTTTTTCTCATTATTAACTTTAGATAAAAAAGTTTTAAAATAAAAAAGGGTTTATATTTCTTTATAATAAAATAATCCCATGTTTATCTAGTGTAGTCATCAGCTAAAACAAATACATTATATTTTTCTCTAATAATTCTAGTTTTTGTAGGACCAAATAAGTCCATGTGAACTAAATTTAAATCAATAGAAGTTTAAAATTCACTAATATATTTAAATCTTGACTTATACTACTTACTGTATTGACAAGGCTCACCAAATTTTGAAGAATCAAACCTAAGTTTTGGTAGATCCTTAACATGTATTTTCTTAGTCAACATAAATAAGTTTCTAAGGTTACAAAGTCTTATCTTTCTATTCCATAACCAATATTGATCTTCCATTTTATTAAGAAAATGTAATTCTTTTCTCCTAAGGTATTCTAAGTTAATTATTCAAAAATTCTCATGCCGATGCGCAGAAAGAATAAATTCATCCTTGAAACTATGTACTAAACATTTATCATTTCTAAAGTTCACAAGGTAAAATTAATCACATAATTGACTTATTATTATAAGTTTGTTCTTAATACCTCTAACAAATAAAACATTTTAAATTAAGGCTTTACTAAGAAGAACAATGTTACATATTCTGATAACTTTTCCTTGAAAATTATCTCTGAAAGTAAATTTACCACCTTTCATCTTGATAATATTTTCAAAACATTATTTTTTACCAATATTATTCCTGAAAAAAAAACTATCCATGTACCATGTATTCATGTTTTTGTTACTTTATTTATTTTCTTGAAAACAATAAAAATAGACTTTTGGCACACAAACCTTCTTGGGTTCAGTAGGGTTAGAAAAAAACTTAATAAATCCACATTTGTTTTAAAATATAGGCTTTATGAAATACTAAGGATTTAATTTTAGTTAAGGAATAATTCTTTTTCCAATGTCAATTACTTTGAAACTTAGCACAAAAATGAGCATTCTTTGGAAAAAGAAGTTGTTACTAAAAATAGGTTTCTTATAGGTAAAACCCATTCCAAAACTAGTATAATGAGAACGAATTTGTCTATACATTTTATCTAAGTTTTATTTACTAGTAGTAAAGCTTGATAAAAGTTTTATAAAATATTGATATTTTATATTTTATTTTTATAACTAAATTTTTATACTCTTTAGTATTAGTTTTGGAATTAAGATTATCCAAACTAGTTTGTAAACTATATTTTTCAGAAATTAATTTTTTAATTGTTTTTCCAAAATAGTTTCTTTATCTAAATTAACCTTATCAAGATATTTAGAAAGATCTAATATTTCATTTTTTAGAAAATCTATTCTTGAATCATCATTAACAAGTTTTTCCTTATAATTATCAGGTTTTTTATAAATTTTACAATTTTCATTTTTGAATAGTTTATAAAAATGAGAAACTTCATCATAAGAAGGTTATGTATTATCTTTAGTGGCTGAGGAATATTATTCTTCTGAAGATATATAATTTTCTCATTAGGATAATTTTCACTTAAATACATATTTCAAAGGTTCTCATAAGTTCATATCTTTTCCATAAAACAATGATTTTCAATAGGTATGCTTGCAAAAATACCTATGTTCCTCTGATTGGAACTTTCATTATCAGATGAATTGTAGAAGGAATAACCTCCACTGTCACTATATGTATCATAATCTTTGAGAGCTTTCATACCTTTGGATTTTTAACATTTCTTGGAATTCCTTTTTTAATTCTTTTCTTTTATATCTTTCCTCTTCTTCTTTGGACAATCTGGACTTATGTTTCTATCTTTATTACACTCATAGTAAGAAAATTCATCTTTATTATCACTTCTATCCTTACGAACTTTCTTATAAAGATATTGGAAATATTTATTTCCCACTTCTTATTCATCTATCTAGTGAGATTAATAAGATCATTATCAGAATGTTTAGAAGTAATTGAATCATATTGAACAATAACTTTCTTCTTCCTTGATAACCTAACAACTTTTTATGCTGATTAGAATTTAGTATGTAAGTTTGAAGTAGCATCAAAACAAAATCCTCTATTTTTATTTTTTAGTTTTTCATTACCTTTTTTTAATCTCCCCTCATACTACATAAGGGTTCTAATAAGACCATCAAGAGTAAGATTAGTCAATTTTTTAGACTCATTGACTTCCCATTCATTAGGAATGATATGAATTATCTTTTACACTAAGATTTAATTTTAAAGACATTTTTCACCTATAGCTTGTAAACAATTAGTAATTTTTATAAATATTTGGTTCATCTTGGAAACAGATTCTCTAGGAAGAAAATTAAATTCTTGATACTCAGCTCTTAACATAGCTCTCCTTGTCTCTACAAACTTTGATGTACCAAAATGTGTAACTTCTAACTTTTTCCAAATACTGTTAGCAGCTTCACAATATGGTATTTTACTATAAATTATTCTTTTTATAGAACACAAAAAAGTATTCCTTACTATTTAGTTTAACTAATATTCCTATTTTTCCTGATTTTTAAAAGTAGTAACATCATTATCAGAAATTTTGTAATTTCCATTCAACATGACAAAGTTTTCAATTCCTATGTTGATAAGAAATTATTAATCATATACCTTTAGTACTCATAGTTAGCACCATAAAATTAGGCAGTCTATTGGGATTCAGATAGTCTATAGATCCAAAGTTTAAACCTTCCATCTTTAAAAAACAAATACTATTTTCACAAGTACATGTTAGTGTAACAAAAGTTTATAAACAAAGAGTTTATATCAAAACATTTAACAAAACATGAAATAGTAAAGTAAGTAAAAACATAGTAAGTATATGAGTAGTGGAATCTTTCTCTGATACCAATTGTTGGTATCAAGATTTCAGAGATGTGGACTTAGATCTGATACCAATTTTTGGATCAATATATCTAATAATACTGATTAGGATTGTAATAATATTCTATTTATGTATAACTTTCAAGAGGGGGGGGGGGTGAATTGTAATTTTAAAAAATTAGTTTAAAAGAATTAAACTAAACAAACCCAAAAACTGTTTAAGTATGTTTATTGGACTTGGAATTTAGTATGATTAAATCTATATGAAAATATGTTCGATTAAATCAGATTTAAAAGATCATAATCACTAAGGATATTATTAATCATACTACAATTATTATAATAAATGTTTTATGATAAAACTATTCAGAATAGAAATATGAATATGATATTTCACTTTCTATTAAAAGTTTTAGCAGAAAATAAAACTTTTAAGAAACATGTAATATAATAGAATAAAAATATAATAATGAATTATAAATCTGTTAAAAGAATAACCTCATTTAACCTTAATATTAAGGTAGTCTATAACATATATTAAAGATATTCCTTATTTTATACTTATAAGAAATTCTATTTTTCATTACCAGGGAAGCCCTTGATATGAATATTAGAATAGATCTGTCTTCCTATACCAAAAATCTCTCTATATGATGATTAGATTTTCTATCCACTTAGCCTTGGTATCCCTCAATCTGATGGATCAAATTATCTATCTTTCTATCACTAGAAGCCCTCGATCAAAATAATGATCGAACATAAATTAATATGAAAAAGTTCTTATGGAAACAACCTGACAAGGTTTACTTAGAACTTCAGAACTCTAGAAATTATAAAGACTAAGAACAAGATGGTCATGCTATGAAATATCTAGATCTCTCACAAAATGATAAAATGAAAATGAATTAATATACTCCAAACTATTCAAATTATCTGGTATTTATAGGAAACCATCCCAATGATCCTATTGATCTTCCAATATTAATATTTCTCTATATTTGTTATAATGACTTAGACACGTGACACTCAATAACTCTATTGTACCTGAATGTCCGAAATTGTATTGGTTTACACCATTATAATGTAAAATATTTCCTTACATTATAAATAAGTATTCCAAATACAATTATAAACTTAAGTAAGTATGAAGTAATTACTTATGATTTTCATTATGATAAACTTATGAGTATCAATATGATATTTATCGGTATGGGTATGAGTTCGATATTTAAGACTTTTTCAGTATGATATACAAGATAGAAATTATAACACCTAACCCGATAAGGGTGAATTCGATTGATCGAATACATACCCATTACAATAATCATAATTAAGATTGTATAATTTATTTTATTTATTCCTTAGAACTTATTATAAGTATGCTAAAAGAATATTTTTTCTACAAAAAACATTCTAAAACACTTTGGACATAAAAAGTTAGTAAATAAGATTTAAGTAAGATGTTTGTGATTTAAAAAACAAAAGGAATGAAAAAGTAAGAAGTAAAAAATAAAGACTCAACAGTTATATCATGAATTTATCTATTCTCAGAGTATTTAAAGTTTTTTAAATGTTATTCCTTCAAGGGGATTATGATTAAAATATTTCCAAAGTATTAATAGACTTATAAAAAAATCATCTTTCAAAGTTTTCTTTCCAACTCTTTCTCTTCCTTGTCTATTTTTTTTTTAAAATTATTTTTTTTATTTTTTATATGGATATAAAAGATATATATTTTATATTTTATTTCTATTTTTACTTTTTGTAAAAGGTTTTCAAAAGGAATATTTTTAAATGTTTTATACATACTGTTTTTACACAAAAAGGGAATGTATTATTCTTAACATACATGATGAGGAATAATTTTATGCCACTGTGGACATTATTTTATTTTTGGATTCCTTTTCAATATTTCATGTTTTATTCAATGAAAAAACCTATTTCTCTTTTTTGGGTGTTTTTTATTGAATTTGTTTTCATAGAAATGGTTGTTTTGGTATTTAGAAATGGGTTTTTAAAAAGAAAATGGTATTTTTTCCAAAATTGTTTTTTTATATAGGTTTGAATGAGTTTTTCAAATATATTTATGATGAATGTGTTTTATTCCTGATATGTTACTTGATCATTATATGAAATAGGAGAGCCTGATATAACTTATACGAATGGTTGAGTCCCATTATAGCTCACAGGTGAGGCTGATATAGCTTATATGAAGGGTTGATCCCCATTATAGCTCATTAGAAATGGGTAATACTGATATAGCTTATATAAAGGGTTGATTCCCATTATAGCTCATGAAAAAATGGGTGATCCAAATATAGATTATATGAATGGTGATCCCCATTATATATCTCAATGCATTAAGTAATTATTATATTATAAGTCGGCCAAATGATTATTCAAATTAAAAGGGTTTTGAAAGTTTTTTATGAATATAATTCTCAAGGTTACCGAAAATGGTTTTAATTTATTGTTATGGGGTTTAAAGGAATTATTTAAGAAAAAAGTGTGTGTGTTTTTATGTGAAAATATTTTACTTCATACAATCAAATAACATTGAAGTTAAAGGTAATCATTTTACGAGTTTTTCTATTTTTCTATAGACTAATGGTTTTATTTATTTTTTATATCGCTTAATGAGATTGTTGTGCTCATCCCATGTAATAAAATGTTTTCACAGGGTTTGATAATAGTAAAGAAAATGGAATAAGTCAAGTTGAAATTCATAGATATTTTTAATGAAAATAAATTATGATTTATTTTAAAAGTTTTATATTATGGGAAAAAATGGATGCTAATCGAATGTGACCACTTTGTGTTTCATGTTTTTTATGTATGAGTTATGGACTAATTCTTTAAAACTATAAACCTAAAAAGATCCTCAAATGTAAGATAATGAATTATTAAATTAAAACTCAAGATTATATAATGTTTTAGGCTAGGTAACTATAATAATTACCTTAAAGATATCTGTATAGTAATCAGAATTTAGGGAGTTTTCTATCCAAATAGAATGATTAAGGATTTTTGGAAATAAATTCTAAAATTAGTCAATCTCAGATTAATCAGTTATAGTGAAATTCATCACAAAAGTGCATTATTCATGGTAATGAACCATGTAGAAAAATAGCATAGTAATATAATAATGGTGACTGATTACCATGATCTCAATAGTGTCACAAAGGATTATTGATGCAATATTCCTTATCAGGAGTATTTGAGAATTAATATTATGAATGAAAGGTAAATAGTGTATTCTAAGTTTTATCTTAAGTAATGATATTGAAATATTTATATTAAAGGAGAAATATCACCATTGATAACATTTACAATGCCAGAAGGGATTTTTGAATTGATAGTTTCACCATTTAGACTCAAGAGGAGACAATAAAATTTTCAGAGGATAACGGACAAGGAATTTGTTAGATTATCATAATTCTTTTTAGTTCACATTAATAATTTTCTAGTATAAAAATGATATAGAAGAGCATATCGATCACTTATAATGGGGGGATGGAGTTTTTAAAAAAAGGATGATACTTTCAAAATGAAATATTTTTGGATGAAACAAAAGATATAAATCTAAGGATTGAAGATATAAGGAAGTACAAAGAAACTTCAACCATACATATAAAATAAGTTAACAATTTTCTTTGATGAGCTTGTAGATCATGCAATGATAGGAGGTAGTAGGGTAAAGCAATGTATTATTTTTATTGATAAGAATTAATTGAAACAATTATTGATTGTCAAGGAAATTAATGAACTAATTCAAAAAATAGAAGAAACTATATAAAATAATATCCTTTAGATAAAATAATCATTTAACTAGTAAGGGTGAAAAACTATAAAGTCTAGGTTATTCTAAGAAAAAGGATTAAAAACCATGAAGTGTAGTAAAATGATCTTTAGAAAACAAGAATAAAGATAAAATTCATATTGGATTATTTATATGTAGAAAAAAAAAACCATTATATTACTTAATTTGATGAAAATATGGGAACCATAAAGTCTTGTAAGAACCAAAAAAATAGAAACAAATGGTGACTCTATAGAAAATGAGAAAATAATTTTTAAAAGTTAGGATGAGTAGGTTCAGTAAAATCATGACCAATATAATTATTTGGAAGAAATTGACCAACAAAAATTTTAGGAGAGAATTATTCAACATAAAGTTCATAAAGAACATTACCGAGAAAGTATAGATGCTGAACTATATGAGGAGACAAATCCAATGAAAGAAATATAGAAATATTTATGAAGGGTTTCAAATATTTTTAAAAATAAAACCATGGTTATTTATAATATAATTCACAGAAATAAGGATTATTATATATTTATAAGAGGAATGAATCATATTTTATATATATTTTAGTAATTCAATGAACATAAGAAGATTATAAAAATATATATAAAGATATTATCAATATAATCATTATTGAATAAATTAGAATGAAATTTTATGTTTTTGGTTTTATTAATAACATTAGAAAGATTAAGAAAATATTAAATGAAGAATTTATATCCCTAAATAGGTTTTAGAGAATAAAAGTAACATGAATTTATAAACTCTATATACTAGATAAGACATTAGAACCAGAAGAGTTTATTGAGAGTTAGAGTGCTTTTAGATTTATTTTTAGGATTTAATAAAATAAATTAAACATATAATTGAGTACCAAATATTGTGAAAATAGTTATAAATAATTAATACCTATTTTTTATAGTGTTTTTTATATAATAAATTCTATAAGATTAGAAATAGAGTTTTTTGTTATGAAACTTGTACCAATGTCATTGGACTAAAGGAATAGTCCAAAAAAGCATTCAAATAATCATAGTTTTAGTAATAAATATTATCTAGAGTCTAATTTAAATAAGATCTACCATGAATAAATTCAAATAGTATCGAGTATCAATCTGTTTGAATAAAAATCTATGAGAAATTTTTTTATCTTTTTACAGAAGACAATATGTTAGTTTCTATTAATGGAAGAGATATACCAAAAGAATAAATTTCACACTTTAAAAGATATATGGTGTAAGAAAAAAATCCTTAATGATATCAAGGAATAGAAATTATATAAATAAGATATACTTGTTTTTAGATATAATATTCAATGTGCCATCAAAGAATTAATGGATTCGAAGAAGTTAGAAAAAACAAATCTTAGTGGGAAAGATGGTTGTTTCTCTATAAGACTTTGAAGGATTTTAAGAGATGATCTAAACATTTTTAATATTCCTCATTAATTATGGGATCAAATTGAACATGTTAGATTTATATATTTTTTTGGATTTTATATATAAATTGTGTAGTGGAAGTTTATTTCTTGTGTGATCAAAATTTGGAGTTTTTCATTTCAAATTTTATTATTGCTTTTAGATTTTTCTTTATCAGTATCCTTTCAATAGAATCAGGATTTAACTTTTTTGGGTAAGATATGAACTTATGTTTATATAATAGGAAATTCTAGATCTTATTCTTAGAGGTAAAATTGTAATATAATTCAAAAAAATTAAATATTATATCATGATTTTACTCTTTCTCTTTCTTCATGTTCAATGTGAAAATCAACTATCGAAGGTGTACTTTGGAATTAAAGATAAGTAGTAACTTTATTACTACTTTTCTTATGATCATTATTATAGATTATCTTAATATATTTACTGATAGGTATAGAAAGTTAATAATAGAGTTATATTATAAGAGGTCCATAATTGAGAACCATTGTAATAACTCCAACCCCAGTAACCCGAAGCTAATATTTACTTTATTACATTAATACAAGTTATAAGGGATCACATCACAAAGTATTGAAATGTATAACATTTTTGGGGTAATAGATAAAAACACGTTTTCTATATTACATTTGAAACATATATTATATCTTGTAAACTTAATTTTTTTTCTTATTTCCCTTAGTACATCCTTGAAATCTTTCAAAAATCCCTTTTTAGTACCATTGGGAAAGAAAAACCTAATAAAGGGTGATTTCATATTCTCTATAAGGGTTGTGTACAATGAAAGGAATCATGAATACACAAGGCATAAAAAACATAGTATGGTGAATAATCATAAAATTTTCCACACAATCAAAAACTTGAGCATGAAATATATCCAAGGATAAAAATATAAATAATCACATGGATAATAATAACTTATTTTATAATGATGGAATAAATAATTCCAGACATCTTAATCCCCATTCCAAGACATTATGATCTTACTATCTAGGCCTCATTCTAATATATTATGCTATTACAATCAAGTCCACATTCCAATTTATCTTATATTTTTTTAAGTCCCTGTTCAAATACATCTTACATATATGGGCTGGAATACACTAAGAGAAACTCATTCTTGTTTGTCTCATGAGACCCATCGATGCATCAAGGGGATATATAATTCCATGTCCCACCCATCACTTATAAATGTCTAATTCATTCCTCATATACTGAATAATAAATACAATACATAATATACATGCCTTATTAATACAAAATATCTATATCAAAACACATATTTGGAATATAAATTTTCCCCAGTCAATGGGATAACTTTCTTAGTAAGATTACTTCAAGTATTACTGTACATAAAAATGATATATGAGTAAGAAAATATTAACATGATAAATAAATCTGTGATACTATAGAACATGAACATGAAGGATAAAATTAATGTTAAGTGAGGGATGAAAAGTGATTAATAAAATAAATTGAAAATCAATATATTCAAATCCTTAATTATGGTTCAAAAATAAGCATGTAAAATATACAAATAATATCCCCTAAGGATGTGAAACCATGTGTGTATTTAGACAAACTTATTGTGAATCAAGTTAATATTTATTTAATACCATGATAACCTATTGAATAGTTATTATCCTTAGGTGCATCTATGCATTAGACTATATCCACTTGTTTATATCTAGAAAGGGATTTAATTTCTAGGAAACCACAACTATTTACTCAACCAAAAGTTTATGATGTTATTTTATATTTATATTTACCCCTAGGGTTTTCAAAAATTTATTATAGACATAATATCTAAAAATAATTAAACCTTTAAAGGAAGTAAAATTAAATATATGAAATGTAGAGTGGATGATAAATATAAATGTGAAATGATATCCATTTTAAAAAATTTCATAAAAATAAAATCCTTTTATTTTAAAAAATTAATAGAATAGTTGCAATAAAAATTACTTTGGAAAAAAACTAATACTTTTAAATTAAGAAAAATCATGAAGAATGGCCATTATAGCAGGAAAATCTATTCATGAGAAAAATGTTAAAAAGTGATTATTTTCACAATTTTGTAAGGAAATTTCGAAATTACATTTACAGAAAACTTTAAAATATCCCTTTTAATTTTTGTTCAATAGAAATTAAAATTTAAAATAAATTTAATTTTAATAATTCATATAATTTCATAGTAGATCATTCTTAAATTAAAATAAAGAATACTGATATGGAATAAAACAATTCCTAACTATAAAGGAATAATAAGGTTAGTTTTCTTATAGAAGCTATTTTAATTGATTTTAGTACCAAAGAGAGGAAAAATGGAAATAATAATTGAAAAAAAAAACATAGAGGAATAAAATATATGGACTTTAATAGAGAAAGATCATATAATTCCCCCAATGTAAATTTAAATATAAAAATCTTGAAAAATAAGATTGTAAAATAAACCTTTATATTAAATTTATGCTTTGATGAATGCATTACATTCTCCTACATAAAAAACTCATATTTATTGTTCATATTAATAAAATATATATTTATATATAACTTTATGGATATATTTTATTCATAACTTATTTTTTACCTATTTACTCATAATTATTAATTTAAATAAAATATTTATCAGTTAAGTGTCCTGTTTCCCATGCATGTTTTGATTTGGAAGTTCTAGTTATTACACCTTGGTCCTTATTTTCTTACCTCCATAATGTTAATAATGTAATATATATCATAATTATACATTAACATTACATTTATAAAGATCGATGTGAGTTTTTTTTGAAAAATGAAATAAGTCATTCATGGAGGCAGTAGTCCACACATATGCATGAATATCATTTTTAGTTTTTGAAGAATAAAAAGAAAATAATGTAGATAATTATTTATCATTAAAAGACTAAATTATGTCATAAATATCATATTTATTCATTAAATTCATATATATAACCTAAAATGTGAGGTAGTGATGAAAAATAAAATATTTTTCCTCATGGAGGCTGTAGTCCGCACTTATGCATGATCCATGTTTTCATTTTCCAATAGATGGACATGTCATAGATGGTAGTTTTTACATTACAATAACTAAATTTTAGTAAAAAAATGTTACTAATTTCATTATTTTAAGATGGTTATAGATTATTTGGAAGAGGTTTAAGAATAAAGAAACTTAAAATAACTCTATTAAGACTTTTACTAATTCCTTGGATATCCTCTTTTATCTTACACCTTAAGCCTTGTTAGTTTAATATTTTTGTGAGAACATGAAATATATAGTGTAAAAAATATATTTGGGAAGGTACTTGGGTAGATAATTTTTTAGATAGTATTCTTTGGTCATGCTGATAATTTAGGGGAAGAGGCTCCCATTTATAAGTGAGAGGAATGATGATCTTGTAAATACTCTTAAATTTTAAAATTTAATATAATTATTTTGAAAGATAATGGATTTAATTTAGATCAAATTAGAATAAAATATTTATTTATTTATAAATCCACTCAAATAATCAAATTGAGACATGATTTAGTGATATTTTTAGCCTTATCTCTTAGTTTAAACCCCTCATTAATCCTTTTAACCTTTATCACCGTAATGAAATTTTACTATGAAAAATATTCATTATGAAAAAATAGTAATTATTAAATAATTAGAATATCATGATTCATAATATTTAATCCATTTTATATGATTAAATTACTATAGGTAGTAAAAATTAATTTTAATATAAGTACATGAAACACAATAAAAAATATATTTTTTAAAATGTCTTTTTAATCATAAAAATGAATTTATACCAAAATCATGTATAAAATTGATTATAATGAAATTTATTAGGTTATAAATAAAAAATATGATTATTTTTATTTAAAATGAATTCATAACCAAATTTAACACTGTAATTAATTAATTAATGAAAAGGATAAAAAATAGTTATTTTATTAGTATAAAACTTCACTTAGGTTTTAAAATGTCAAACATAGGTTTATAAATTTAAAATTATATTTTAATATGATTTATTTTACATATTAAATACATATTTGGTATATCTAAAAAGTTTTACAAACTTTAAAGTCATTATTATACCATAATGATTTCATAAATGTGATAATATTTATAAAAAAACTATTTTCACTATTCACCTAAAAATCAACATTTTCAGAAACAAATTACTTATATATAATTTTGGTATGAAGAATTATAAAATTAATTCCATTTAATCAAATTTAAATTAAATTTTTATGGAATTTACCTTTTAAACGCATTCTTGAATAATGCAATTTTAATTATTCTATAATACTGAGGTAATAGAATTTCCGTCATACCATAGTTTATGAATGTAGTGTTTAACCTATATAGTAGAATATTAGATATTAATTATCACCCCATATATAATTTCATCCTCAAAACTAGTGCTATACATCAGTTCATAGATAAATGTGGGTAATTCTTCATTATTTCTTCATCGGGTTACCACTTTGCTTATTCTATCATGCGATTCCTCCAAAGCACTTTCATCAGCCATCTTTCACCCTCGATTTCATTTACGTGACCCTTTATTTATGACTTATAAGTATTTAAAGTATATAGGTAATGTTTTGGAGGGTTTGGAGGCCTTTTCGAATGTTTTTATGGCTTTTTTAAAGGTGCGTTGTTAGTGCACAATTAGTGAAAACTGTGAAACTCCTATAGGAAACCGTACACAGTGACACAAGGTATAATGGGTTGGAACATGGTTAGGTTCATGGTTTGTCCAAATAATTTAGACACCTAGTATAAATCGTTGAACGTCAGATAATGATCTTTAGTATGGCTGACACATGATTTTTCAAACTGTGCGGGCTAACCGTTTGAGGTGTTCCTTTAGATAGATCCCGAAACACGGTTAGAGAACGATTTTTCTAACCATGTGAATAACAGTGCACGATTTAAAAAATATCCACAAAAGTAGATCTAAGTTGGTATTATGCTTTAAACCCTCATTTTACACCAAAACGGCCCTAACTCGAGATTATCTCCTCCCAAAGGTAGCGGAGGATTCTCCCATCGATCCAAAGGTGATTTGAAGGCTTCTCTTTGTGCATTGAAGCTGTATTATCACGGTAATGCATCATTTATGGTAGTTTTTTTTGTGGTTTTTCAAAGATCTACTTCTCCCTCTCTCTCTTTCTCTCTCTCTCTCTTTCTCTCTTGGTTTCTTAGATATAGTCCACTATGGATTGATATAAGGTGGTTTAAGCCAATAATGATTATATTTTTCCTTATTGTTGATATGGAAAGAGATATAAGGTGGGTTTTTTTGATTTTCAACCCATTTTTGTTGGAATTTTCATGAGGATTTTCATTTTCTCCATAAATCTCAAGGTAGGTGGCTTCACTCTCAATTCCTCTTTCTAAAACTGGAATACTTGATTTCAAATTTTTTGTTTTTCTTGAAATTGATTGCGAAATTTCTGTGCAATGGTTGTTGGAAATCTTCATGGGTGATAGTTTATAGAATTGTTAAAATTAAGTATTTTTATGGAAAGTAAAATTGGTTTCATCATTTTAAAATGATGATTTTAAAATGATGATTTTAGAAGGATGATTTTAAAAGGATGATTTTAAAATGATTATTTTAAAATGGTTATTTGGTTTTTATGCATAAAAAAATGGTTTTCAATAAAATATAGTTTTATTTAAATGATTTAAAGAAGATACATTAGCATGTGGCTATCTTAAATGGTTATGTGTGTGTGGAATGGGATTGATATTGGTAATGAATTACTACCACCAAAGGGATGTGTTATGGATGTGAAGTTCCACTGTCAAAGGTAACCGTAAGCTTTTATGATTGTGTGTGGATATGAAATTGAATGGGTTATGCCAATATGGAAATTTAGAAAAAGGAAAAATGACTTGTTTGGGTGATTTACTTGGAAATTCGTATTGTATTGAGAAAATAGTTTTACTATGGAAATTGTTTTATAAATTGTTTCCAAATGTTTTATATAATTTTTTTTATATAAATGTGATAACTTGTTCTTTCCTAGTGGCATGATTAGGAAAGTAATTTGGGGAAAATATACTAAGTTTCATTACTCACCCCTTCTTTGTAACTTTTGTGATTTTGAAGAAATTATTTATCGGAACATAGGTAAAGGTAAATCATCACACTTCTTTAGTGGTGCTTTGAAAAACTTTGCATGGAGTTGGAGTTGGAGGTTGGAGTTGGTGTATTTGGAGTCTTTGAGTTTTATTAGTTGTATTCCACTGTGTACATTGGTATTTGTAGTCTTCCACTGTGGTACTCTGTTATAGTTTGGTTTTGTTATCAAAGGTTTTACCTTGTGTTATTTAACATTGTTACCAATAATCATATAGCGGTTTTTGGTTATGTAATGTTTGGTTATGGTTATTTTATTCTCAAAGGAAAAATCATACCCCACTTTCTTATGAATATGTTGACATTTATTTCTAGCCTTTGGGGTACCGAGGATATCTCTTAAGTATAAGTAATGTCCTTACTCATTCTCAAGCCAATGATGTGGGGAATGATGTTACAAGTGGTATTAGTCTTGGTCCTTTCAAATATCTTTATGGAACAATTTGTATTAGCCTGTTTGGTCCTTGAATTGAAAGTGGTATTAGTCTTGGTTGGTCTTTGACTTGGTAATCCTTTTTCTTGATCTTAGAGTTGATAATCATTATGAGTAGGTTTTTGATTTGGGATCATAGAAAGGAGTAGGATTATCAGGATATGAAATGTATAGAATAAAAAGAAATAGCTAACCTTTTTATGATGAACATCAAGTTACTAGGTAGTTTGGTACATAAGTGTTTGGGAGACACTTATAGGAATTGAAATATTATTGTCAATGGTTTATTCAATGAGACAAGCATGGTATCCATTATAGAAAGACTTCCCACTAGTAGTGCATATTTTATTTTGAATAATGATATGTTATTTGGTACAGAAGTGTGATTTTTGAAAAAATTTGAAATTTTTTTCAAATGTGAAATTTTCAAAAGAGCATGGTTGTGGTATTTTGAAAATAGTTTTATTTTCAAAAGAAAGTTGAATATTTTCAAGAATGATTGAATGTGGAAAATGTTGAATTTTGGAAAGAAACTTTTTGATAGTATGACGTGGTATAATTTGAAATTATTAAGCCTTTAGTTTCTAAAGAGTGATACTTATGGCCTTTGTTGTCTCTATATAAAATGGCACTAGTAGGTGTTGTAGAAACCAACAGGAGGAAGATGTTGAGAATGTGGTTTCACCTAAGAAACAGGTAAACCGATAGCTAGTTTAGAGTATAGTCTATGATTTTAAAACTGTAGATACAAGGAACAGAAGGGATTACCCAAGGCAAGTGTATCATTCTATCAAGTTCCAGAAGTAGAATCCACCCATCTTCAGGGTGATTTAGAACCAGAGAAGATGAATGTGTGACTGAATTGAATGAATTGAATCTTTAATATCCTTATAATACCAGTGGAGTTTAAAGTTAAGTTGGCAATGCACATTCTGAAGGATATTTCATGATAATGGTGGGATTCAGCAGTTAAGGATAAATTAGACCAAGGCCTTGCATGGGTGAATTTTGAAGAATTTTTCAATAAACAATTCTATCCTCATACATTCAGAATTGAAATAATAATGTAATTCATCATCTTGAAATAGGAAAGCCTCACAGTGATAGAGTATATGTATAAATTCATGAATTTAGTCCTCTTTTAACCTAAAGTTGCTGCTAGAGCATCCTTGAAGGAACACATATTTGAATCAAGGATGAGTTAGGAGGTTTTATAGAATATTTTCATGCTCTTTATAACAGATTATATTGAGATAGAAAATAAAGAGATGATGACTGAAAGATATATCTCATGAGATATGGGAGGAGGAAGTATGTTGATTCCTATGGGAAATGTTGGGAACTCTAATGATGGGAGTAAGAGGAATAGGGACACCTATTTCCAAGGCAGGAGAACGGATCAGAATCAAATGGTTGGATTAATAAATCGTCCTCCAAGACCCGATAGTAATCCATTATGTTTCCAATTTGTTTCTTTGGACCACATTAAGTGAGAGTGTATGAAAAAACCTATAACATGCCACAATTTCAACTAGATGGGGAATCTTTAATGCTATTTTCATAGTTCTCCAAGGTCAGGTGTTCAACACACTTCTCAGGTTTCATAGGCATCGTATATTTTGATGGGATAAGGGAAGTAGAATAATCCTCATCTGTGGAGTAGACCTAGCCATGGTGATTATAGAAATACCATAACCCCTAAACAAGGGAAATCTCAAAAAAGAAACAATGACCAGTGTTCCATGAGTAAAAAATTATATGGAGTTAAACATGTTATTCTGGATGATCATTCTGGATCATCAATGGTGCAAGGTACGATTATTTTTAATTTTACACTTATATACACTTTTTTTGATATAGGTAAATCCAATTCCTTTATTGCTTCTTGTGTTTTTGATCTGCTAGGTTTAAAAGTTGAGATGATTCCTTTTATATTAAAACTTTAAACTCCTCTGGGTCAAAGATAGTGTCAAGAATTTATGTGTAGAGAATTTTCTATAACTATTTGTAGAGATGAGATGAAATGAGATGTCTCTATTTTGTAGATCGATGTCTATGATATAATCCTAGGTATTGCTTGGTTGAGTATGTTTAAGGCTCACATCAAATGTTATACAAGAAGGTTTAGTTTTACTATTGACAATGGTGGTAAGTATCTATTTAGATGATAAAGAAATGTAAAGGTAGGTGCAACTGCCAAAGAACGTCTTCAAGATACAAAGTTTCCTTGGGCTAGCTAGTTTTTACAATAACTTTGTTCATGAATTCTCACGACTGGATTCACCTATGATGAATTTTAAAAGGAATAATGTTCCATTACAATGGAATGAGGAATGTCATAAGTCCTTTCAAGAGCTTAATCTTTGTCTTACATCCACACCGATCATGATTTTTTCGGAATCAGGAAAAGGGTATGTGGTGTATTGTGATTCTTCAGGATCTAGATTAGGATGTGTTCTCATGCAATGAGATCATTTTGTTGCTTATGGATCAATAAAGTTATGGTTTTAGGAGAATAACTACCCAACACATGATTTATAGTTTTCTTCTATAGTCTATGCTTTGAAGACTTGGCGTCATTTCCTTTTTGGTAGGAAATTTATAGTGTTTATAGATCATAAGAGTTTGAAAAATATTTTCTCATAAAGGGATTTGAACCTGAGAAAAATAATTTGGATAGAGTATCTTCAAATGTCTAACTTTTATTTGATGTATACACTTGGTAAAGGAATTTTAGTGGTCGATGCATTAAGAAAAAAGTTATATGATTAGTTGGAAAAAGAGGCTTCAGAATAGGGGTAGTTGAAGTGTATTATAGTATACGTGAACTTGGAATGTGAAGACTGATGTAAAGTTATGGTTTTATTTTTAGTTTCATTCATTCATGATTTGGTGGAGATTGTTAAAGAGGAAAAGACATCTGATTCAAAATTTGTTGCAATGAGTTCAAAAATCAATGGTGGGGAGACCATTGAGGAATGAAAGCTGAATGAGAGTTCAGTGTTGTGGTTTAGAAATCAGATGGTCATACCTATGGTTTTCAAGGAACAACTTATTCATGTTTACCACTATTCGAGATGGGATGTACATCCTGTAATACATAAGATGTATATGGAATTGAAATCATAGTTTTGGTGGAACAACATGAAAAGGAAAGTAGTTGAGTTTGTTTCAATATGCTTAACTTGTTAGTAGGTTAAGGAAAAACATTATCAACCAACAGGTATATTATAGTATTTACCTATCCCTATTTTTAAATGGGACCAAATAGTCATGGATTTTGTAAAAGGTCTCCGAATAATGGTTCAGAAACATGATGCCATATGAGTGATAATGGATCGGCTCACAAATTCGGCATATTTCATCCATATTCATGAATCTCATTTGGTGGAAGAATTATAAAAAATCTATAAAAGAGAAGTTGTAAAGAGATGTGGCATATCTGTTTCAATAGTGTGAGATATATATATGAGGTTTATATATAAATTCTATAAATCCTTATAGAAATTCCTTGGGACTCAGTTGACCATGAGTACAAAGTATCATCTTCAGATGGATGGGAAATTAGAAAGGATGATACAAACATTGTAATACATCTTGTGGGATGGTGTAATGGATTTTGGTGGCTCATGGGAATATCATATACCATTAGTGGAGTTCTCATATAACAAGCCTCGATACATATGTATCCTTTTAAATCATTGTATGGGCGTCCTTATCATTATCCACATTGTTAGGTGTAAATAGGTAAGACTTCACTAGTTGGGCCAATACTTATCCAAGAAACAATAGAGAAGATTCAGTTGATCAGGAAATGGATGGAGATAGATCATAGTCGTTAGAAATTATATGCAGATCATACTCGATGTCCATTTTTATTCGCTATGTGTGATCATGTGTTCTTGAGAATCCCTCCAAGGCTTGGGCATCATTGTTTTGGAAATCATATCAAGTTATCTCCTTGATACAAAGGTCATTTTGAGTATTTGTGGGTTGGTGAGGTAGAATATCAGTTGTCTTTGCCTCCATGATTCAGTGCGGGGTATAATGTGTTTCATGTATCTTAGTTTAAAAAGTGTCATCTTGATACTAACTATGTGATTCGATGGGATCATGTTGACCTAGATCTAGATGCTTCATTGGTTTACATGCCAGTTCAGATTGCAGATAGGAAAGAGAAAGTCTGTTATGGAAAGAACATCAGTCAAGTGTGGGTTTTGTGACAACATGGTCAGATTTAGGAAGAGACTTGGGAATGTGATAAGGAAACGAAAGGAAAACAATCATAAATATTTCAGAGAAAAGATGGTTTTCTACTTTATAAGGACGGAAATAAAACCAGTGGGGAGAATGTATCACCCTCTGTTTCATGTAAGTAACCCTTTATGTTTTGTTTTCTAAGTATGTAAAGTATATAGGTAAAGTTTGAGAGGTTTTAGTGGCCTTTTGGAATGTTTTTGGGGCTTTTTTAAAGGTTCATCATTAGTGAAACTATGAAACTCCTATAATAAACCGTTCATAGTGAGACATTGGCTAATGGGTTGTTGCATGGTTAGTCGCATAGTTTAGCCAAACCACGCGACACGTAGTAGAAACTGTGCAATGTCAGATAGTGAGATTTGGCACAGTTGGTGCACAATTTTTCAAACCGTGTAGGCTAACCATGAAAGGTGTTCCATGAGGAAGATCCATGTTCATAGTTAGATCACGTTTTACCTAACCATGCCACTAACCATGCACGGTTTAAAAACAAGATCAAAAATGTGGATTGAATTTAGAATTATGTTTTAAGCCCTCGTTTTCCCCAAAAATTTTCTAAATCATGATTTTATACTCCCAAAGGTCATAGAGGATTCTCCCATTGATTCATAGGTGAACTGAAGGACTCACTTAGTGTGTTGAAGCTAAATTAACATGGTAGGTCATCGTTTATGGTAGATTTTTTTGTAGTTTTTCCTAGACCCACTACTCTCTCTCTCTCCCAGTTTCTTAGATATATTATACTATGGATATATGTAAGGTGTTTTAATATAATAATGATTATATTTTGAATTATTATTGATAGGGTAAGAGATCTAAGGCATGTTTTTGGAGTTTTAACTCGTTTTCATTGGAATTTTCACGCCTTTCTTCATTTTCACCATAAATCTTGGGGTAGGTGGATTCACTCTCAACTCCTATTTCTAAAAATGGAAGGTATGATTTCAAATTAGTTTTTTTTCTTGAAATTAATTTTGAAATGGTTGTTAAATTATTTTTGGAAACCTTCATGGGTGACAATTTTTGGAATTATAAAAATTGTGTGTTTTTTTAGAAAGTAAAATTGGTTTCATGATTTTAAAATGATTATTTTAAAATGTTTATTTGGTTTTAATGCATTGAAAAGTATTTTTAATAAAAATATTATTTTAGTGAAATGATTTCATGAATATGTATTGACATATAGTTGGAATAAATGGATAAGAATGTGTGGAATTCGATAGATATTTGTTGTGAAGTACCACCATCAAAGGGACATGTTATGGATGTGAAGTTCCACCATAAAAGGTAACACCAAGCTTGTATGGTTGTGCGTGTGTGTGTGGATATGAAATAGAATGGGTTATACCAAAATGAAAATTTAGAGAAAGGATAAATTACATGTTTGGGTGCTTTCCTTGGAACTTAGTATTGCCTTGATAAAACTTTTTTACTATGGAAATTGTTTTATAAACATTTTCAAATGTTTTATATAATTTTTTTTATATAAATGTGATAACTTTTCCTATCATATTAGAGTGAGTAGGGAAGTAATTTGGGAAAAACCTATTGAGTTTAATTAATCACTAATTCTTTGGAACTTTCATGGTTTTTCAGATGTTGTTTATCTGGAGAAAAGTAAAGGTAAAGTATCATACTTAGTTATTAGTGCTTTATGACACTTGTCATGGAGTTGGAGATAGATCTTGGAGTTAGTGTATTTGGATTATTTTTGTTATATTAGTTGTCTTACACTATGTACTTTTGTATTTTTAGTCTTCCTCTATGGCACTCTGTTATAGTTTGGTTTTGTTATCAATGGTTTTACCTTGAGTTGTTTCACATTGTTATCATGCATCATATAGTGGTTTTTGGTTGTGGAATGTTTGGTTATGGTTTCTTTATTCTCAAATGTAAAATCATCCCCCACTTGTTTATGAAACCTTGTACATTTTTTTGTTGCCTTTGGCATCCTGGGGATGTCACTTAAGGCTAAGTAATGTCCTTACACCTTCTTAACCCAATGAGGAAGGGCAAGATGTTACAAGTTGAGTTCTATAAATTCACAACACTCTCTTATGTCAAGAATATAGGTAGGGTAATAATTATAAGATAATTTAGCTTCTAACTCTATTTAATTAGTGGAAAGTACATGTGTTGGGTATGAAATATTTACTTAATAATTAATCATGGAAGATGTCATGCACTTTAGAGAGGCTGGGTGTCATAGCCAGACAGTGACCAAAATCTCCAATTCCCTATGAAATTTAAAAATTCATGATAAAACTAGGACTTAGTTTCCCTATCTTACCAAAACTTATAATTCCATTCTATATAGATACTTTTAAGAATACATGATCCCCACTTAAAATTCTAATTCCTTCCTTAAAATATTTGAATAAATCTTTTGTCTACTTTAAGCTATAATAATATGATTCTGAATGGTTCCTAATTTTTTCATTGTATCCTCAATGAGTTGTGGACCTTTAAGATTACTCTATCCAACTTCATCCTAAAAATTTGGTATCACTACTGCAGAAAACGTTTTTTACGGTGGTTATTTTTTATTTTTAACATCGGCTTTTGGATGGCGTTATTACAAGAGATGTTATAAACATAGTTTTTTACATCAGTTATTTTACAACCGATGTAAAAACACAAATCCGAAGCATTTTTCACATCAGTTGATAAAAACCCGAAGTGGAAAACGCTTCGGAGGAGTGATTTATTATGTCAGTTATTTAATAACTGATGTGATATATACCCTTTCACATCGGTTATTATATAAACAACGTCATAAAGTACTCTTCCAAAGCATTTATCACGTCAGTTATTTTTATAACCGATGTGATAAACCTGTCTGCCAAGCGGTTTTCAATGTCGGTTATATAATAACCGACATAAAAACATATTTACGATGTCAGTTATTTTATAACTGACATAAAAACTATCCATTTCAATCTATTACGTTGGTTATGAAATAACCGATGTAAAAACCATTTCCCATGAAGTTATTACGTAGGTTTCCAAATAATCGAAGTTAAAAAAAATACCAATGCATTTTTTACATCGGTTATAAAATAACCAATGTAATTTTTTTTAAATAAAAGAAAACCACCGCTATGCCCAGCCAAATAACCTAAAATAGAGCAAAAACCTACCAAAAACATACCAGAATAGACCAAAACCCACCACCACACCCCTAGACAGCCCCCCATACCCCTGGATAACCCCACCACCTCTGGATAACCCCCAAACCCCTGGACAACCCCCACCCTCTAGTATACCCCCGACCCCCTGGACAACACTCCCACACCCCTGGACAACCCTCCCACACCCCTGAAACAGACCAAAATGTTACCAAAAACAGACCAGAACCCCCTCACCCCACTTGACAGCCCCCACCACACCCCTGGAAAACCCCCCACCCTCCTAGACACCCCCACAACACTGGACTGCCCCACCACCCTCTGTACACCCCCACACCCCTGGACAACCCTCCTGGACACCCCCAAACCCTTGGACTGCCCCACCCCCAGGACTACCCCCACCCTCCTGAACACCCCCACACCACTAGACTGCCCCCACCCCTAGACACCCCCCCACACCTCTAGACAACCCCCACCCTCCTGGACACCCCCACACCCCTGGACTGCCCCCACCCCTAGGACTTCCCCCACCCTCCTAGATACCCCACACCTGGACTACCCCACCACCCCCTGGATAGCACCCTACACCCCTGGAAAACCCCCACCCTCCTAGACACCCCCACACCCCTAGACTACCCCACCCCTGGGAATGCCCCCACCCTCCGGGACACACCGACACCCCTAGACTGCCCCCACCCCTAGACATCCCCCACACCCCTGGACAACCCCCACACTCCTGGAAACCCCCCACACCCCTGGACTGCCCCCACCCCCAGGACCGCCCCCACCCTCCAGGACACCCACACACCCGTGGACTTCCCCCACCCCCTGGACATCACCCCATACCCCTAGACAACCCCCACCCTCCTGGACACCCCCACACCCCTGGACTGCCCCCACCCCCAGGACTGCCCCCCCCCCCCCCCCCCACCGTCCTGGGCACCCCCACACCCCTGAACTGCCCCCACCCCCTAGACATCCCCCCACACCTCTGGACACCCCCACCCTCCTGGACACCCCCACACCCCTAGACTGCACCCCACCCCCAGGACTACCCCCACCCTCCTGGACAGCCCCACACCCTTGGACTCCCCCACCCCCTAGACAGCCCCCACACCCTTGGACAACCCCCCCTCCTGGTCACCCCCACCCCTGGATTGCCCCCCACCCCCGGGACTTCCCCCCACCCTCCTGGAAACCCCCACACCCCTGGATTATACCCCACCCCATGGACAGCCCCCACACCCTTGGACGATCCCCCACCCTCCTGGACACCCCCTGAACATCCCCCACACCCCTGTACTACACCCCCACCCCCTGGACAACCCCCCACACCCCTGGACAACCCCACCCTCCTGGACACCCCCACACCCCTGGACTGCCCCCACCCCTGGGACTGCCCCCCACACCCATGGACACCCCTAAGACACCCCCACTCACCTAGACATCCCTACCACCCTCCTGGACACCCTCCCACCTCACTGGACAACCCCCACCACACCCCTGGACACCCCCACCTCACTGGACACCCGAGACAAAAAATAGACCAAAACCCAACCAAAACCAGACCAGAACCCCCCCACACCACTGGACATCCCCCACCACACCCCTGGACACCCCCACACCCCTGGACTGCCCCCACCCCCTGGATAGCCCCTGGATAGCTGGTGTTGGGAGAGGAGGTGCCGCCATCCCTCGGGGGGATGAATGCCACTGGAAGGTACTCATCACTCCCACATGCGAAGCTTGAGCTCTCAAAATGTTTCACCAATGCTTTCTTCCCCTGTAAACATCATTCATTCTATCAATTTGATTCTAGTATAACAATGGGGAAAACACCATCACACATGAAGTCGTTTCCCCTAGTTATACTGGCATAAAAGTGATAGAATGAATGATGTTTACAGGGGAAGAAATCATTTGTGAAACATTTTTGGAGTTCAAGCTTCTCATGTGGGAGTGATGAGTACCTTCTAGTGACGTTCAGCCCCCCGGGGGATGGCGGCGCCTCCTCTCCCACCCCCTGGACTGCCCCCCATCCCCATAGACACCCTGGACCCCCACCCCACTAGACAGCCCCCACCCCACTGGACAGCCCTCCCACACCCCTAGAAACCCCCCTCACCCCACAGGACACCCCCACACCCCTGGACACCCCCTATACACCCCCTGGATAGCCCCCACTCCCCTGGACAGCCCTTCCACCCTCTTGAAAATACTCCCACCCCCTGGACTGCACCCCACTCTCATGGACACCCAGGATACCCCCCACCCCACTGGACAACCCTCCCACACCTCTGGATACCCCCACCCCACTGAAAACCCCCACACCCTTGGAACTCCTCCCCCTAGACCAGAATCCATACCAGAAAAACCATCATAAGCAGACCAAAATAAGCAGTAGAGAAAAATTAAACATTCACATATATAACATTCAAAACTTACAATTTCAAATTAAAAAAAAAACTAAATCCAACCTAAACGACTACCAAATACACAATTACAATGAAAATATTCAAAATTACATTTTACACTACAAACAACTAAACTTCAATCAAACCTATAAAATAATTTGTCCATTCCACTTGTAAGTGTTTGATGTCTTGAGAACTATAGGATTTAGGGTCATCAAATATCTACAAAGTAAAAGGATAGTAGTTAACATGTATAATGAATAAATCAAATGAAATATTATGGACAAGTTTAAAAGGAAATCTTACCAGGTCAAAGTTCACAACTATCCCATTTGTTATTATTTCATACATAAATCTTAACATATAATATCCGCATTCGATGATGCCTTGTTGTTCTTGATAATTATGTTTGAATGATTGTAAATTAAATATATTATTTTTATTTAATAAATCAAAAAGTACAAATTATAAATAGATATTTACCTTTACATTTACATATTTGATCTTCTCACTCCTTTTCTTTGTATTTTTTTGAATGTAGACCCATCCCCTGTTAGAAAATAATATGAATGGGATAAATTTAAAATTCATTATAATATATAAAACTATTGAGAAATTGAAACTTACTTTTCCAACATTTTCTTAAAACTTTCCCGCTCATCACCATGGACATAGCATATCAAATAAAGTGTCTTCTCCCTTGGAAAAAAACACTAACATCCAATGATCTCTGATAAAAGAAAATTTAAGGTTAGTGGTTTTTAATGTTAAAAGATAATGAACTCTTTGAGAGAGATGTGTTTCATACCTCTCATAAAAAGGAATCATCTAACATTGTGTGACTATATTCTGTTTAAGTCTTTCAGAAATATAAAGCATTCTTTATTCCTCATCCAATGAACATGCTTCAGGGGAAATCAAATGCGGGTCCATGAACCCATATACATCTGTCCGCTCATTCTTCTCACATATGTTATCATGATAACTAATACAAAATAGAAATAAGTATACATGTTTAATAAATATAACGCAAGGAAAAGGTTTTAAGACTTACATGGAAAAAATTTTCACCACGTTGATGCCCAACTTATCTCCAGTAACAAGCTCCATGATATCAGTTTTCACAATACCCACAGTTATTGCACGTCCACAAACATGATCTTCCATTGGAAAATCATAATGATCTACCAACAAATTTGAATATCTTGACAATCTGTCAAAACTACTAGAATCTATATTTGATGTCATAGCCATTTGTCTTTTTTGTTTTCTATACAGTATTTCTTTACCTTTGAAGTATTCCTATAAAAATAAATATAAAAATATATTAGTTTTCAAATAATAAAAAAAATTTAATAAAAAAATAAAATATAAGATATAACATACATACCTCTATGGTAATGATTCGAAGAAGTCTGAATGGCCAAATTAAAAAATGGCCGATACTATGTCCAACTGTCGTCACCTCATCTGTAGGTAATGTTACTCGAGCTAATCTATCTATAATATCATGTATAATGACCCTCTTATTATCTTCCTCTAAAGGCTGATAATGAACTGTATCTCCTATACAATATACCAACCCATATGCAACTATATGATGTTGAGGATCATCAATATAAAACTCATAATAAGTAGGTAGCTGTGGCGGAGGAGTAGGATAAAAAATGGGGTCCGTAGGATGAGGTGGGGGAGTAAGAGATACTGGAAAAGGTGGAGGATAAAGAATGGGGTCTTTAGGGGGAGGTGGAGGAGTGGGAGCTGCAGTCTGAAATTGTCTTTGCATGTCTGCAAACATAGACTATACCGACGCTCTAATCTTTTCCTCCATTGTCGTATTAATATTATGAACTTCATCCTCCAAGGATTCTATTTTTTTATAAACACCCTCAACATAAGAAGTTTAAGAACGTGGAAACAATTTTCTTACCGATACACCTGCTGTATATACTCATACATGACCAGGATGTTCGGGCTTTCCCAATGCTGCAGATAAAATATCTTTCCTCCCAGCAGTTGTAAATACCCCCTGTGAGATCTACTCCTCAAGATAATCCTCTATTAATTAATTGAACATTTCTGTAATGATTGAAATTATATGAATAAAATAGTTAACTTAAATAAATAAAATAGATACCTTACAATCCTCTCAGCTATGATTCTCGAATCTTATGAAAGATATTTCCCTTTTTTTACCATCCGATCTCTCTTCTATTTTTCATGTCTAGATGGAGGGGATGGAGGGGATACCTCTCCAGAGCTTGAAGACTCAGCTCTTAGTTTTATTTTTATTTTTCCTCCATCATTTGTTCTCCCAATAATGTATACCCTCCCTGAGATAAACTATGAGGGTATACATTTTTAGATTGGATATTTTGATGAGATTTCCTTGTTTTCTATAAATTAAGAATAATAGATCATTAAAAAAACATTAATAATATCTTTTATATAAGAAAGATTATAAAAGTCTACATTTCCCTTAAAAAAATGAATCTTTTATTCTACTTTCAACAAATTGTCTCCATGTGTCTTCATCTATGAAAGGATATATACGACATGGATTGTCATGACTCCTATGACAAACAATGAAATCAGATGTGAGGGTTTATTTGAAATCCCTCCATCTCCTGGCATCCATCGATAAACATTTCTTCCTAACTCCTCCAGTGTCAGGAATATCAAATGTCATCTGATAAATAAGAGGTTAAACATATTATATATACTAGAAACATTTAAAGAATATGAAAACAATAGAAAAAGATCTTACCAAAATCGTCTCCAAAAACTGAGAGATTATCGCTTTTTCCACACTTCTCCAGTCATCATACAAAATGCTTACTTTTCTCTTACCCTGAGTTGATACAAAAATTTTAAAATCTTTTGCATTTGGACCTCTAGGAATATCATCCTCATCAAACTCAATGAGTATCCTCTGATCCTGCGGACGGGCAAGTGATAATTTTGGTAAATGTGTGCACCCATGTTTACCAACTCTTGAACTCTTTGTTGTAATAGGAGCACATGAAGAAGATTGGGGAACATCAAGAGGAGCATGTGAATTTTACTCCCTATAGGTATGACCAATATGCTCATATCCAGAATCATGTGGTTGATCAACTGATTGATCTGTCATTATCCTTCAAATAAAAAAAAACAAACATTAGTTCAAAAATATAAAAATTCAAATATTTTAATACTACTCTAATCAGAAAATAGAAAATTGTACTAAAGTTATGTAATAATAAACATGGTTAATATGGTAAGAATGTTAAATAATGGTAAATATGGTAAAGATGGTAAAGATGGTTTAGATGGTAAACATGGTAAACCTGGTAGACATTGTAAACATGATAAAGTAATTGTCATTGAACAAAAATAATAGATATATAATTTATGTAATGGTAAACATGATAAATTAAACTAAACAAAAATAAAACATGGTAAACCTGGTAAACATGGTAAACATGGTAAAGTAATTGTCACTAAACAAGAATAATAGATATATAATTTATGTAATGGTAAACATGATAAAGTAAACTAAAAAAATTAAAACAAACAAAAACATATACTTATTTTGTTTTAATACATGTTTTAATAATGAAAAAACTTACAATATCTAACATTTTATGAAAATAATAAATGTGAACAAGAAATAAACAAATGTTACCTGTAATTTTAGGAATGTACAAATGGATTGTTTTCCCAAATTCCTTCATCGTGATATTTCCTTATGGAAACAACCATGTCTTCAACATTCTTATCATTATGTTTTGTTAATATTTCCATGGAAGTAGGGATCTCACATAAATCAGCATCTTCATCAAGTTCATATTCACCAACAAATTGTTTTTTCCCTTGTAAAACAATAGCCCATTGCATATCTGATTGATATACTACATAGAAAATTTGTTTTTCATGTGTTTCCATTATAAAAGAATCAGCTGTGTCTTCCAATCTATTCAGTTTAACAACTATCATTCCAAATTCATCGTGTCTGACACTGTTGTTACCGATAAACCATTTACAGTTAAAAATAGGAACATTAATTTTAAAGTAATCAACCTCCCACATGTCTTAAATCACTCCATAATATTCACTTGATACAGAAATTGGGTTTTTGTCCTTCGCACTCAAAAAATGCATTGCTTCTGCAAACACCAATACACCACTATTCTAAACTGCACTTCTATTGTCCTGAGCATTCTTATAAAATATATAGCCATTAATGTCATAACTGGACCATGTTATCACATTTAAACATGGGCCACCCACTATCCATTTTAATGTCTCTAATACATCTAATCTACCAAGAAAGGTCTTTTTAAACCATGAAAAAAATATTATGTTGTTCTTATTCAAAATCCACATTTCTTTCTTCTTTGGATGACATTATTTCAACTCATTAATATGCAATGTGATATACAGTTGAGCATCAGCTATGTTATTCAAGATGTATGATTCTAGCTTCATCATCTATTCAGCTGAAAACGATTTGACTTTCAAGCCACGAATCCCCTTTCCCTCATTATTAACTCTTTCATGGAGAGATGGAGCAAACCTATGTGCTGCACCGTAGCCAAGTAGCTCGTAAAAAACTCTCCAACCTCCTCAGAAATATACTTTTCAATAATGGAGGCTTCAGGTCGATATGGATTCTTAACATACCCCTTCAATATTTTCATATACCTTTCAAAAGGATACATCCAACGAAGATATACTGGTTCACAAAGCTTTATTTCTTGAACTAGATGAATCATTAAATGCACCATTAAATCAAAAAAAGTTGGAGGAAAATACATTTCCAATTGACAAAGTATAAAAATTGCATCCTTTTCCAAAATGTTCAAAGCATTCACATCAATCACCTTATTACAAATTGAATTGAAAAAATAACACAAATTCATTATATTCTTTCTAACACACATGGGAAATATTCCATGCAATGAAACTGGTAGAAGTTGTTGCATAATGACGTGACAATCACGAGATTTCATACCTATCAACTTCAAGTCCTTCAATGAGACAATATTTTTTACATTTGATGAATAACCTTGAGGCACTTTGATATCATGAAGACACTGACAAAAGATAATTTTCTCTCTATTTGATAATGTATGACATCTGGATGAAGAAATGTTCATCTTCCATTAGGAGTGGGAGCTAACTCCAAACGTATTTCCATTTATAGTAAGTCTAATATTGCATTCAACCCATATTTTGTCTTTCCTTTAATATCTAACAATGTTACAATCAAACTATCATAGATATTCTTCTCCACTTGCATGACATCAATATTATGTTTAACTTCATGATATCTTCAATATGGTAGCTCAAAAATATTGACCTTTTCTTCCAAATATATCTATCATTACCAGATTTCTGTGTCTTTCCCACTGTCACATCAAGTTTTTTCAACCTCTCAAAATACAGATTAGGGGATAAAGGTTTTGGAGCAATATAAAATTCTTGTGAGCCATTGAATGACTTTTCTAGTATTCTATAAGAGTGATCCATAGACAAAAACTTTTGATGACCCATGTACACTGTTTTCCTCCCATGATGAAATTGACAATATGACGTCTGTTGTTTGCAAATTGGACATGCTTTATGCCCTTTAACACTATATCCATACAAATTTCATTATGCTGGGAAGTCATTTATAGTGAACAAAAGCACTACATGCAGTTGAAAATATTCCATTTTATAAGAATAATACACCCTAATACCATCCTCCCATAAAATTTTCAAATCATCAATCAACGGTGACAAGAAAACATTAATATCATTGCTAGGTTGCTTCAGACCAGAGATCATTATACTCAACATGGCATATTTGCACTTCATACAAACTTCAGGAGAGATGTTGTAAATTACCAATAAAATATGCCATGAACTGTGTGTGCTACTGAGGATTTGGTATGGATTCATTCCATCTATGAACAACCCTAGTCTGAGATTTCTAATTTCATTTCCAAATGTAGGATACTTCTCATCAATTTTCTTCCATTGTGGACAATCAGCTGGATGACATATTTTTACATCACATAACCGCTCATCAGCAAGCCATATTAACCTTTTTACATCCTATGAATTAGAAAATAAACATTTTAAACGATGAATTATAGGATGATACCAAAATACCTTTGAAGGGATATTTGTAATCTCTACATCAGCCTATGATTTTTCTTTCACCATATACTGTGATGTCCCACATTTTGGACACTTTGAAATAAATTAATATTCCTTCCTATATATCACACAATCATTCAAACATGCATTTATTTTCTTGTATCCCAATCCCATCTAGAATTATATATTCTTGGACTTATAATGTGAATCTGGAATATCGTTATCTTTTGGAAGAATGTATTTCATCAATTGTAGCAGCTCTGTAAAACTTATGTCACTCCATCCATGTTTTTTCCTTCAGGTAAACCAATCTTAACACTGCCGAAAAAACCATAAAATCTACACAACCAGTATATAATGGTTTTTTATCATCAACATATAGATGCACAACTATCAGTTCTATCTCAATTTGTTCTGCTGTAATATTGCAAATAATTTCTTCAATTCCATTAGAGTCACCATCTTGATAATCATCATCATCAGTGACATTCCGTCCAGTTTCACCATGCCAAATACAGGGGTTGTAACTCAGATTAAAACCATGACAAATCAGATGATCTTTTATCTCTCTAATTTTCAACATCTTCATATTCAAACATTTCTGGCATGGACAGAAAAAAATGTCACTACTTGGAACATTTCGTTTAGAAAATTCCAAAAAGGCATCAACACCTTACTCATATTCATTTCTCATTTGATGTGCTGTAATCCAACTTTGAATCATTATTACCTATAACAAATATCAAAATTATAAATCTTTTTAAGATAAGATAGATATATGTTTATATGAAAAAAAAATCATAATTTGAATGTAATTTTTTTTTTAAATATAAAACAAATATATGCGTATTTAAAAAAATATTCTTGAATATGATTTTAGAAAGAAAATATAGTTAGATATAATAGTTTTAAATTCATCTTGGATCCTTTCTTCTTAAGGATCACAAAGAATACATTCTGGTGCAATTGGATACCAAATGCACTCTTCTGTAAAAAATAAATATAAAGTATAACTATTAAAATATGTATTCATTCACTACTAAAAATTACACAGATCCAAACAATTTGAAACCTCTGGACAGCCCCCACCCCTTTGGAAAGCCCCCCCACCCCTGGAAGCCACCCCCACCCCCCCTAGACAACACCCCCACCCCCTTGGACACCACCCCCACCCCCTGGACACCCCTACCCCCTTGGACAACACCCCCCTTGGACACCATCCCCCAACCCCTTGGACAAAACCCCCACCCCCACCCCCTTGGACACCCCTGGACACCACCACCCCATTGGATAGACCCCACCCCTTGGACACCCCATGGACACCACCCGCCCCCTTAGACAGCCCCACCCCTCTAGATAACCCCCACCCCCTGGACAGCCCCCACCCTCTAGACAACCCTCACCCCCTTGGACACCCCCACTCCTCCTAATAACCCTAGAACACATCGATTACTATTAAACCATCAATTTAAAAATTACCAAACATCCCTAATAATAGAAGGAATGATGGCGAAGAAGAAGTGGAAGAAGAAGAAAAAAAGAAACAAAGAATAAAGGAAGAAGAAAATGGAATAAGTAACTTATTTAAGGAAATTCCATGGAATCCAAGAAAACCATGGGGCCTCCAATGGTTGATAGAAAATTGGAGAAAATAAAGTAAACCTGAGAATAAAATCATATTTAAAATAAAAACATGGATGAAGAAAATCACAGTGTAAAGCCTATCATCACGACACAATGTGTTCAAGATAACTACGCATCTTTTAAAATCACAACATGGTCTCCCCCATAACCCATAATTTTCTCATAGTCAATGACTGGTCAAAATATATATAACCAAATAGAATCATATTGCAACACCCCACATCTTTTCATAATGCTTGAATCCCTAAAAATCATAGTGGAAACCTGAAACATAGACTGTAACAACCCCCTTGGACACCACCCCTATCACCTTGGACACCACCCCCATCCCCTTAAACAACACTAATAAATTAGAGCCTAATATCCATGAAACAATACAATCATCATGTCATAATCTCACAAGCCACGATTAAATAGTCAATCCCAACTAACACTTATCCCCTGCACCCTTGGAGACCACCCCCACCCCATGGACACCACCACCCCCTTGGACAACCCCCACACCCCTGGACACCACCCCCACCCCCGTGGACACCTCCTGGACACCACCACCCCCCTTGGACAGCCCCCCACCCCTCTAGAAACCCCCACCCCTGGACATCCCCCCACACCTCTAGACCACCCCACCCCCTTGGACACCTCCACCCCTCCTGGACACCACCCCCACCTCCTAACCCCTTGGACACCCCCTGGACACCCCCAACCCTTTGGAAATCCCCTTGGACAACCCCACAAACCCTCTGGACCGGCCCCCACCACTTGTAAATCCCCCCACCCACCCCCTTCGATATCCCACACCCCCTTAGACACCCCCACCACCTTGACCCCCCCCCCACAGACACACCCCTGAATTGCCCCCCCACCACCATGGACACCCTGGACACCCCCAACCCTCTAGACAACCCCCCCCCCCCGAACCCTCTAAAAACCACCCCCCACCCCTTGGACACCCCATGGACACCACCACCCCCTTGGACAACCCCCACCCCTCTGGACATCCCCCACCCCCTGGACAGCCCCCACACCTCTAGACAGCCCCACCCCCTTGGAAAACCCCACCCCTCCTGGACACCACCCAACCCCTACCCCCTTAGACACACCCAACCCTAAAGAACACCCTCCTTGGACAACCCCCAAACCCTCTGGCCAGCCCCCCACTCCCTTGGACACCCCACCCACCCCCTTGGACAATCCCCCCACCCCCTTCGACCCCCCACACACCTGGACTGCCCCCCACCTCCCCGAACCCTCTGGACAACCCCCCAAACTCTATGGACATACCCAACCCTGGACACCACTCCCTACCCCCTTTGACACCCCCTGGACCCCCCCACCCAATTGGATAACCCACCCAACCCCCTGGACCACCCCCACCTACTTGCACAACACCCACCCCCTTGGAAACCCCCTGTACGCGCACAAACACATGATATAACACACAAAAAATGTAAACTTGCATGATATCACTTCCATAGGTTTATTTTACCAAAAAATAATTTAGCATGGTATATATTAAAACTATTAAACTAACCATGATTTCAAGAACAAAGAAAAATAACATGTCAACAATTCGTTTAGGGCATCACGGAAAAAAACTGAAAAAGAGTTGTGTGAGGCTTACTTGTGTGTTGTGAGTCTAAATGATAGATCTGATAATAATAAATATGAATAATGATGTTGGAAAGATGAGGTTGGAGGGAACGACTTGAACGAATCGATTCTAGGTTTTCCGCGCGAGAGAGACGAGTCGCAGGTCACCCGATCGAAAAAAACAGAATGACTGAATACGGGGTGTGATAAATCATTTATAAGATTTATCACATCGGTTATTTAATAAACGCTATGATAAACTATTTTTTTTAATGTTTATAACATCGATTATCTAATAACCTAAATATAAAACAATTTATCACATCGGTTATTTTATGACCGACGTGATATATGTCACTTCATAACGATGTGATAAATTGCTGATATTGGATTTATTGCATCGGTTTTTTTATAACTGACATGGTAAAGTGCCAAGCTTTCCTTTATCATTTTAGTTATTTAATAACCACCATGATAAAGCACCGAGATTTCCTTTATCATGTTGGTTATTTTATTACCGATGTGATAAAGCGCGCCAGATTCGATTTGCACGTCAGTTACACAATAACCAACATAAAAATGCTAATCTCCGTATATTTTACGTCGGTTATTTTATAACCGATGTAAAATATGGATCCTAATCTATATATCAAATTAGTTATAAAATAACCAACGTGATATATCGATCATTATAGCTTTGCACGTCGGTTATATAGAACTGACATGAAAAATGCCGACATTTTAAACGATTTTTCCACTAGTGTATATGACATCAATTCCCATATAATGCTTCATATAATGATATTTGAATGGTTGAGTGGAAGCTATTATTTCTAGAAAATTCTAACAAAGGTAGATATAAATCCCATGTACCTTGAAATTCAAGTGAAAACAACCATAGAATGAATTATAATGTTTGAATAGTTCTTTTATACCACCCATATATTTAATTAAGATAATATTTTCTCAAATATATCTTGGTGTTGAGATATTTCTAAGGACTCTTCTAGAACTTTGATATGAAGTTTTGGTTATTATTTGATATAACTGAAGGTGATGAACCATTAATTCTCAAAAATTCATTAATATCAAGGGCATTAAGGGGGTAAAGGGGTATATCCTCCCTTATATAAATAAAATGATCATACTTAGTAAGGTGATCCACAATAACCCATGCAGTATCATTATTATGAGGTGTCTTCGATAGCCTAATGTCAAAGTCTGTGGTAATATCTTCCCACTTCTATATAGGTATATACAGAGGTTGTATAAAACCTTTAAGATATTTCTACTATAATTTACTAGATGAAAAACCTAGAATATTGATACATAATTATCAATTTTTCATTTCAAATTGTCCTATAAAAAATTCTCCCTAAAATTGTAACGAACTAGCCTGAGCTTCCACCTGAACGGAACCCGACTCAAATCATCACTAAATAAAGGGGGGTCCTAGATCCCTATGAGCAAAAGAAAATCACTAAGGAATCATATATAGATAATATAAATTATTCCACCCTTAAATATGAGTTAAATAACAATGATACTTTCACTAGAAAACACAACATGACCTATATGTAAGTTGGATATCTATGCCAAAATCATATAAGAAAAAATTAAATAAAAAAATTTAAAATTTAAAAAATTTATAAGTAAATTATATCCTTCATATCACTTATAACTACCTTTATAGAAACAATTTCCACTAGTATACCCAATCTCCACATATATAATTTGAATCCACCAATAACTATAACTGAAAGTAGTAAACTACCACTTAGATTGCGTAGAAATGAAAACTAACTAAAACAAAATAAACAACTAACCTTAAATCCCCACTTGTCACTAATTGGTGTTGATTTCTGACATGCCACTTGAGAAACCAAGAACTGAACTGAGACCTAAAATAGAAATTTAATATTGGCATGAGCATAAAAACACTTAGTAGTTCGCCAATTCCCTTACCACATGCCAAAATTATAATTAAATAACTATTTAAATCTATTTTGAAATATAAATAGAAAATTAGTTTTTCAAACATATGTTTATGAAAAAACAATATCATGTCCGTTTTCTTTTCTTTTTTTAAAATTTTCCTTTGCATTTTTATTAAATGGTAATAATAACTTTAAATATTTTTTCTCTACCTAATCTATATATAGCCAAATACCCTATTTTAAAACCATTTTCACACCCAAAATTAAATCCATTAGTTCAAAATAGTTTTTCTAAACATCTTTTGACAATCATTTACAAAGATAAATCCAAACACAAAGGATCAAACTATTCTTCAGAGTATGAACCACAAGTCAATAGAAAATAATGAAAGTAAAATAAAGGTTCATCAAACAATATATGTAGGGGAGAATAATAAATAAAAATTGTGGAATACCTTACATTAACCACAAAAAAGTAAAATAGTTAGGGGCTACTAACCTAGGAACTTAGGTAATACAATCCTAAACTAGAAACAAGCACCTTAGGTTGTACTACAAGAACCTGTCTATATTGGTAGTCCCATAAAACTAATTAGGACCAATCCTATCAACCCAGGAGTGATAATATACATGTAGAACCATTTATGTTCACCCATAATCACAATACCTCTCTATCTAGATGCAATCTAAAATATATTTTTCACTCATCCATAACCCTACTAAGTTACCTAATATTCCCATGGCCAAATAATCAAACATGTTAGGAAATAAAAAATCAGTTGAAATAATACATGAAAAGGAACAAACAATATCTCCCATATCCAAATACATCAATAATCACCCATAGAATGTGGAAAATTCAAAGTGCATAACAAGGGTCATATATACTCACACCTTTTAAAAACCATTAAAATTTACGAATATGACTTTATGATATAAAATTTACTTGGAAGTACAAGTTACTCTACACCTTTAAAAGTTAATTTATTAAAAAATTATCTAAACATGGAAATTTAAAATCAAACTTTGAAATTCATTTTTAAATAATTCCACTATCATTAAAAACATCTAAATGTCTAAAACACCACCCTTTAATTTATTTAATGACCCAAATGGGGTGAAATCATTTTTAAACAAGGTAATTTATTTAAAAAATATTTCAAAACAATTTAATAATTCTTGTAATTTTAAATATCACATGGTATTTCCAGAAACATATTTAAAAAAAATTAAATACTTAAAACATTGGAAGGAACTATCATGGGTTCTCTCAAATGATGTGAAATTTTTAAGACTTATCTGTTGTAGAGTGTCTAACCAAGGCTATCTCTCAAAGGAGGAAGTAATTAAAACATAATATTAAATGATTTATAAAAATAAAATAAAATAAATGAAACAAAATATATAAAAGGATGGGGGGGGGGTGTTGTTTAAATTTTATAAAACTAGAATATTTATTCTGGAAGAAGATTGTATTTTTTTTTTTGTTTTTTTCTTTTTAGAATTGATTGAAAAAACAAAATGAGAATATTTTTTAAAAAATATTTTAGAATGATTAATCTATATAATTATACCCCATCACTTAATAATTAATAATTATAAGTCTAATTAAAATTCACTTAATTATGATACCCAAATTTTTAATCCTCGAACCCTATGAGAATTTACCTCAACCACAAAGATGAAATGAATTAAACCCTTGGCTATATTTAGAACATGAAATACTAAAACCTTGCTTTGAAAATCATTATAAGGATATATTATAGTTAGTGGTGAATTAGTGATAATATACATATTGTAAATGATAATGAATTGAGTTTTGGTATTATATTTTAACTCTACAAATTGATCTCATATTGTTTTGTTTTACTAATTAATATCATGCTCTCACAATTCACACATTACTCGACCTCATGTGTTTTGTGTTAATTGTTAAATTTATTTTCTAGTTTATTTTAAGTTAAAAAATCAATTCATAGAACATATTATATGAATTATAGTATCTCATTGATTCAAAATAAACAAGTGGATAATGTGAGAATTAGATCTATTACTAAGAGAAATTCCTCTTTCATGGGGGGTGTAGTAATCATAGAAACATTTTGTATGTGGAAAGGTTTATAAAGGGTATAAACCAATAAATTTTAAATATTTATTTATATACCATATAAGTGATTAAATATGAATAAAATTGAACAAAATATAAGAAATGGAAGAGAAACTAAGAATTTTATTATTCAAACAAAAACATTACAACGCGAAGAAGAAAAAGAAGGCTTCGATGAAGGGATCCCTAATTTAAGAGATACCCATCTTAAAATGATTTGATAAATTGAGTGAAACCACGTCCCCTAAACCTAAATCATCTAATTCATGTCAAAACGTTTCCAATGGATAAAAATACCCATTTATAGAGGCTATGGGAGGATAGGGTTCCGTGATTTTATAAGTGTGAAAGAGAAATTATAACGACCCATACTTTACATACATTGTTAATACTTCAAAATTGAAGCACACTTATTACAACATATGACAAAACCACAAAGGACCGTATAGGTATAGTGTCTTTAGAAACTGGGAAACATAAACAACTGGTTCATAAATCTTCTACAGTGTCTCCCATTTATTTCATCATATCTAGGGTCCCTTTTAGCATATTCTAGTTAATATCCATCTTCCTGACCTGGGGAAAAGAAAACATAAAAGGGTGAGCTCAAATGCTCAGCAAGGGCAAATAAAGGAAATAAAAATCATATCATATCTTTATCAAAACCTGCAAAAGAGATCATAATATCTTAACATGGAATAAATCATAGAAGTGAAAATGAGATCCCCATAATCATAACATAAAACTTGAAACTATGTGGCATGCACACATAATCAGGGAAATCATTTCTTGTTAGTCATGACTCATTGCCAAGACTATCTTAGTGGACAAAGTCCCTTTCTGAACCGAGTTCACTCCTCGTTTCAGTCCTGTATCACTGAACCGAAATAGCCTTCCGTTCCAGCCATGTCTATCTCATGAGATATAAAATCATTACCCAATGCATTGGAGGGAGATATAGGTCCCACCCATCTTATAATGAATCCTTTCTTATGTGTGCCACGTAATCATAAAACATACATCATCGCATAACACATATAACAAAAATGGGATTCTTGAAACATCATGACATCATAAATCAATTCATATATGATAAAGGAATTCATAAACATAATTCCATCACAACATAGTCAAACCAATGTAAAAATATGGATAGAAAGAGAACCCTTTATTATCTTAGATGGAAAATAATTTTGATAAAACACTTGAATTGAATTCTTGAGGAAAATATCCTTTCTTCTTCAAAAACATTTTTCCTTTCATAACATGTCATACAACTTTAAAATAAAAGAAGTTGATTAAAAATAAACTTGAAAACTTGTAAAGGAAGCTTCTTTGAAGTAATGTTTTAAAAATCCATTCATGCCGTATAAGTTAAAAAAAACATTCTTCGTACTTTTGTCGGAAAAGTCAAAAAGTACCTCGTACGGAAAAACGACAAAAGATTCCTTTCATATTATTTACTAAAAACTCACCTAAAGGTAAAATTGGATTTAAACTATTTCAAGTGGATGGAAACAATATTACATATTGAGGGAACATGGATGTGGATGATAAAATACACCCCAGTAAATACTTACGAATAAACAATCTCGGATAAAAATGAGATTGTGATATTTCCCTTACCTTAGGTCCGATTAGCTTTGTACGTGTCCGAAGCTCCTGTATAATGGTTTAAATAATGTTATTGACTTATTCCAGAATCATACATATTTATATGATATCATATATGGTCATATTATTAGCTTCTTGTTAGTAATATTTCATTGTTACTTGTTACTCGGGTCTTTATAACTTTTTGTTCTTATGCGTGTTTTGTCGAGTAAATTCTTATTCTTATCTTTAGGTTATAGATAATTCATTTCCAGAATGGTATTAGTGTAGTATATACCATATTAATTCATTCAATTCATTTATATAATCATTATTAAATGAAGATCATGTAGAACGAGTCGCATCACATCGTGGAGACGGTATTCCGTACGTACGCACGAGTGATGATATCGTTCCTATGATCGTGGAATTGTATTGGAGTATATATATATATTATTTCAGTATCAATATTACTTCATAATAATCATATATAGTTACTCATTACACCATTATACCCATCCTTGTAAGGTGATGGTGGAAAATAGATTACACCACGGCGTGGAGACGGTATTCCGTACGTACGCACGCGCGGTGATTTCATTTTTCCGTAGGATGGATAGAAGGTGAATTAGGGTTGTTTCATATTTATAATAACATATAAGTATGTAAGTAATACTGATGTTATTACTTTATCATGAAACAACTAAAGGAGAAGAAGTTGAATAAGAAAGAAATTGAAAAGATCGGTAATGGATATTACCTCTTCTTTGGAACGCCTCTTTGAATCCTCCACTTAAGGAACTAAGATTGGTCTTTGGAGAATACCAGGACCTCTAGGATTATTCTAGGGAAGTGGAGAGGAGAAAATGGCAGGGGTTGGCCGAGCTTGAGTGCTCAAATTGGTGTGAGGAGGAGGGGGAGGAGGTGCCCTTTTATAAGGGAGGAGAGGGGCACCTTAGGAATATCTCAAAATATTATTTTATATTAAAGTCAAAATCGATTTATAATGGTTCCAAAGGGTCTTATTTCGAAGCTAAAGTGGGGATGGGTCGAAATCCTATCAACCAATAGAATTTAGACAAGTTTAGGATATTATTTTAACCTTATCAATTAAATTTAACTCTAAGTTAAATAATTTAACTTTTACCATGTCTTTTTGTTTTCTTTCACTATATGGTTAATACACTTACTATAACATGCCAAAAGAACCCCAAATTGTTTATTATTAATATATATATCCTTATCTAAGTCATTTGGCCGAACCTTAGATTTTTAGGAATAAAATAACAATTAATAATATAATATTTGATTTAAAAACTATTTTGTGTCAATTTTGACACTATTTGATATATGATTTTTGTGAAAGTCATAACAGAATTATATGTTCGAACCAAGTTTATTAAATCAATACTAATATATCATAGTAACCTAGAAAATTAGTGGAATTCATAAAAAGTCTCAAATTACATTTATTTTGGTGTTTATAACATCAATTATGTCAATATTTCATTAATAAGATAATTACTGCATCATCATTATGTCATAAATAAATTAAATTATTTAATGTCTAAAAATTACTAATAAAATATCATCATATAGGAAATCCTTTTATCTTTATAATTAATATTTAGAATTGAATTTATCTTATGTATAACCCCATATTAAAAATGATTTACTTATTAAACTTTGATTTTAACTATTTTAACCCTTCTTTAAATAAATTAATAATAAATGTCCTAATCTAATCCAAGTGGGTCTAAATGGTCATATTTTATTCCTAAGATTTCTTTTGGTCGAATTAAACTTGTCCAATATAATTAGGACATGTGTTAGGGTAATAGTAATATCATATTTACCCTTAGTTACCCTATTTACTATTAACCGCGGTAAAAAAAGTAAAAAGTTACTATTCCACAAAAAATTATTTTCATCTCATTGAACCACATTTTAGTCCTTGATATTAACCGTGTCTCTCGGATTTTCGAAATTCCATTCACAGAAGCGGTAAAATTAAGTTTTATGCAAAATTCAGTTTTTAACCTACCACTTAGTGGTTTCACTATTCATCAAAAATTGAAAGTTTTCAGAAAAATAACAAAATTTCACCCTAGGCTAATTTCGATATTCTGAGTCCAAAAATGAAGTCCATTTTGAAAAATAAAATTTATAAAATTTCAAAAAGTGGTTATTACTATTCATAACGGCTAGTTTTAATAGCATATTGTTGTTTAGTGAAACTCGGTATTGCGTACGACGCAAGCTATCGAGGAAGGTCGCGATTGCGTGTAAAGCAAGCCAAGCAAGTGTTGTGTAGAAAAAGATTCCTTTGATGATTTATATAACATAAAAGTCTCGGGTGTTACATTCTACCCCCCTTAAAAAGACTTTCACCCTCGAAATTCGTCACTTTGTAACAAACAGATGAGGATACTTCTCCCTCATCATATCCTCAAGCTCCCATGTAGCTTCTTCAAGTTGGTGGTTCCTCCATAAAACTTTCACCAAACGAGTGGTCTTGTTTCGTAGGACTTTTTCGCTACGATCCAGAATCTCTATCGGCTGTTCTTCATAAGAAAGATCTTGCTCCAGCGGTACAACTTCTGAGCTGAGTACATGTGAAGGATCTTGTATGTACTTTCTCAGGAGAGATACATGGAACACATCGTGAACTTGAGAGAGATTCGGTGGAAGCTCCAATCGGCAAGCTACCTTCCCAACACGATCCAGTATTTCAAAAGGACCGATATATCTAGGGCTCAACTTCCCCTTCTTTCCAAATCTCATAACCCTCTTCCAGGGAGATATTCGTAAGAACACTTTATCACCCACTTCAAACTCTAGGTCTTTTCTTCGGTTGTCGGCAGAACTTTTCTGTCGACTCTGAGCTGCTCTTATGTGTTGTTGAATAGATCTGACCTTTTCTGCCATTTCATCAACGAGATCAGGTCCTAATAGCTTTCTTTCCCCAACTTCATCTCAGCAAGTTGGAGTCCTGCATTTCTTTCCATAGAGAGCTTCATAAGGAGCCATCTGAATACTGGAGTGAAAGCTATTATTATAAGAAAATTCCACCAAAGGTAGGTGTTGATCCCAACCTCCTTTGAAATCCATAGAGAAAGATCTCAACATATCTTCTAGGGTTTGAATTGTTCTCTCAGACTGACCGTCTGTCTGGGGATGATAAGCAGTGCTGAAACTCAACTCTGTATCCAGAGTATGCTGAAGACTTCGCCAGAACTTCGAGGTAAATCTCGGATCTCGATCAGATATAATAGAAAGTGGTACTCCATGCAATCTTACCACTTCCTTTACATATATCCTGGCAAGCTGATCTAGAGAGAAATCCTCTCTAATAGCAATGAAGTGTGCAGACTTTGTAAGACGATCAACTATGACCCAGATAGCATTATTGCCTTTGGATGTTTTAGGAAGTCCTGTGACAAAGTCCATAGTGATGTTTTCCCATTTCCATTCGGGTATGGGTAATGGTTGTAACATCCCCTTAGACTTCTGTCTCTCAGCTTTAACTTGTTGACAAACCAAGCATCGAGAGACATATTCAGCAACATCTCTTTTCATGCCATCCCACCAGAAGTACTCTTTCAGGTCCCTATACATCTTCGTGCTTCCAGGATGAATAGAGAATGAAGAACTATGAGCCTCATCCAGCAGATCTTTCTTTAATTCGGGGATGGGAGGAACGCAAACCTGATTCCTGAACTTTATTATCCCATCACAATCAAGGTTGAATTCAGGAACATTTCTCACCTTCTTTTGTAACTCGACATCTTCTTTCTGTGCCTCTTTAATCTTCACATGTATAGATGGTTGAACATTCATTTGAGAAAGATAAGATTTTTCCCCTTCCATTATAATTCCAAGATCCATCCTTTGTAAATCCATAAATATTGGATCTTTTGTGATCCTCATCATGGATAAACTAGCATGGTCTTGTCGACTTAATGCATCTGCCACCTTGTTTGCTTTCCCAGGGTGGTAATGGATTGAGCAGTCATAATCCTTAATCAGCTCCAACCATCTTCTTTGACGCATATTCAACTCCTTTTGTGTGAAAATATACTTTAAACTTTTATGATCAGTATAAATATCACACCTTTCACCATAAAGGTAATGCCTCCAAATCTTTAATGCAAAGATTACCGCAGCCAACTCCAAATCATGTGTTGGGTAATTTTGCTCATGGATTTTCAACTGTCGTGAGGCATAAGCTATCACCATATCATTTTGCATAAGAACACACCCCAATCCCTTCTTGGATGCATCACTGTAGATCACAAACCTTTCTCCACTACAAGGCAGTGTGAGCACAGGTGCACTGGATAACCTTCTTTTCAACTCCTTGAAATTCTCTTCACATTCCTCTGTCCAGACAAACTTAACTCCTTTCCGAGTCAACTTGGTGAGTGGATTAGATAATCGTGAAAAATCTTTTACAAAACGTCGATAATATCCAGCCAAACCAAGAAAACTTCGGATCTCAGTTACTGTGGTTGGTCTCGACCATCTTTCGATAACCTCTGTTTTTGCTGGATCCACAGATATCCCCTCTTTTGAGATTATATGACCCAAAAATGCAACTTTTTGAAGCCAAAATTCACACTTGGTAAATTTGGCATAAAGCTTCTCTTTTCTCAGGGTCTTCAATATAATTCTCAAGTGATCTTCATGCTCTTCCTTGCTCTTTGAATAGACAAGAATATCGTCTATAAAGACTACCACAAATTGATCAAGATAGTCTCTAAAGACTCTATTCATTAGATCCATGAAGATAGGAGGGGCATTAGTAAGACCAAATGGCATCACTATAAATTCATAGTGTCCATACCTTGTACGGAAAGCCGTCTTTGGTATATCCTCCCTTTTGACCCTTAATTGATGATACCCTGAACGAAGATCAATCTTGGAAAAGTATTGAGCTCCGCGTAGTTGGTCAAATAAGTCATCAATGCGTGGGAGAGGATATTTGTTCTTGATAGTGATCTTGTTAAGTTCTCGATAATCAATGCAGAGTCTCATTGATCCATCTTTCTTCTTAACAAATAGAACAGGTGCTCCCCAAGGTGACGCACTAGGGCGTATGAATCCCTTATCAAGATTCTCTTGGAGTTGCTTCTTCAATTCCTGCAACTCAATTGGGGCCATTCTATAAGGTGTCTTTGAAATAGGCAAAGCACCCGGTACGAGTTCTATTGAAAACTCAACTTCACGATTTGGTGGAAGACCCAGTAATTCCTCCGGAAAGACATCATCAAACTCCCGTACAATGGGCATATTCTTAATCGTGAGTTTCTCACCAACCATTTGAGATAAATAACCTTCATTTAGTGGAATCAATACCCATAAGATGGAAGAAATTTCCACTGGAAGGTTATGTTCATCCTTGCATTGATAGACGATCGTAGATTGATCTGGAATATGAAATATGACTTCCCTTCTTTGGCAATTGATATGAGCTCCATGTAGAGAAAGCCAATCCATGCCAAGAATCACATAAAATTCCACTAAGGGAAGGATTACAAGATTTGCAGGAAGCACTTTCCCACAAACTTCGATCGGAGAAGAATTATAAACTTTTGATGCGATTGATGTGCCATTAGGTGTTGTCACGCCTAACTCAACATCTAATTGTTGAGGTAATATGGTGATACCCTTAGAAAATTTTTCAGAAATAAAAGAGTGGGTGGATCCAGAATCAAATAAAACATTTGCTACTTTAGAGTGGATGGCAAGTGTACCTTTCACCACATCGTTATCGTACTCCACATCGCTGATAGAAATTGCATGTGACTTTCCTTTGTCTTTAGCCTTAAGAGTTTGTTGACGTCGACCATCATCATCAACCCTTGGATTTGGGCATTGATTGGCATAATGCCCCATCTCCTTGCACTTGAAACATTGAAGTGTAGCAGGTTCATTCTGTGTATCCCTTCCTTTGTTTGCATCATTAGACATCTTCTTCCCATTATCACGGCATTCAAATGCCCGATGACCTTCCTTTCCACATTTAAAACATTTACTTGTCCCTTTAAGACAACTCCCTCCATGTTTCTTTCCACACTTTGAGCATAAGGGAAAGTTCATCTTCTTTTCCGTGTGCTCTTTAGATTTTTCTTTGAATTCCATCTTCCTCTTCTTATCAAACCCATGTGACTGATGGGTTACTCCAATCTCCATCTCGACTTTGAGAGCACATCGAACGATTTCCTCGTAGCTATTGAAGTCCCTTATGGCTAACGCCCTTCGAAGACTTGGTTTTAAGCCACTAAAGAATCGATCGATCTTACTCTCAGGTTGGATAATAATACCAGAAGCGTACCTTGCAAGTCTGGTAAAATTTGCTTCATAGGTACCAACAGATTCATCATCCTTTTGCTTCAGTTCAAGGAACTCTTTCTCCATCTTTGTTCGGAGAATACGAGGGAAGTACTTATTGAAAAATAAGTTCTTGAACTCGTCCCATTCCATAGACTCAATTTCATCCCTTTGCCTCGTATTCTTAACAAGATTCCACCATTGATACGCATCTCCTTCCAAACGATACATTGCTAGGATGACTTTATCATGCTCAGAACATTGAAGAACTGAAAATATCTTTTCAGTAGTACTAATCCATTGTTCAGCAACTAATGGATCAGTAGACCCGCTGAAAGATGGTGGACGCTGCCTCATGAAGGATTCAACAGAATGTTGCTCCCTTCTTTGTTCGTTTGGAAATCCTGCATGATTCATAGCTTGAGAAAGTTGTGTGAGCATGGCTACAAGATTTTGCATTCCAGCTCCCATATCGTTTGGTTGCTCAGGGGGACAATCATTGCATTGCCCATCGCATTCCGCATTAACACGGTTCCTTCGGGTTCCAGCCATTGACTAAAACCAAGAAGAATAGTGTGAGCAACACTAATTATAATAGGAAACCACATAATTCAAGAAAAAAAAAATTTCATGCTTATGGTCTTATCCTAGGTTATTCATGGCCATTTCTAAGATTGTGTTCTATGCTTAGACTTATCCTTAGGGTTCTTACTAAGGCTTTCACATCCTAGTTTCCAAAGGTTGACTATACCTTTTCTCTGATACCAACTATAACGACCCATACTTTACATACATTGTTAATACTTCAAAATTGAAGCACACTTATTACAACATATGACAAAACCACAAAGGACCGTATAGGTATAGTGTCTTTAGAAACTGGGAAACATAAACAACTGGTTCATAAATCTTCTACAGTGTCTCCCATTTATTTCATCATATCTAGGGTCCCTTTTAGCATATTCTACTTAATATCCATCTTCCTGACCTGGGGAAAAGAAAACATAAAAGGGTGAGCTCAAATGCTCAGCAAGGGCAAATAAAGGAAATAAAAATCATATCATATCTTTATCAAAACCTGCAAAAGAGATCATAATATCTTAACATGGAATAAATCATAGAAGTGAAAATGAGATCCCCATAATCATAACATAAAACTTGAAACTCTGTGGCATGCACACATAATCAGGGAAATCATTTCTTGTTAGTCATGACTCATTGCCAAGACTATCTTAGTGGACAAAGTCCCTTTCTGAACCGAGTTCACTCCTCGTTTCAGTCCTGTATCACTGAACCGAAATAGCCTTCCGTTCCAGCCATGTCTATCTCATGAGATATAAAATCATTACCCAATGCATTGGAGGGAGATATAGGTCCCACCCATCTTATAATGAATCCTTTCTTATGTGTGCCACGTAATCATAAAACATACATCATCGCATAACACATATAACAAAAATGGGATTCTTGAAACATCATGACATCATAAATCAATTCATATATGATAAAGGAATTCATAAACATAATTCCATCACAACATAGTCAAACCAATGTAAAAATATGGATAGAAACAGAACCCTTTATTATCTTAGATGGAAAATAATTTTGATAAAACACTTGAATTGAATTCTTGAGGAAAATATCCTTTCTTCTTCAAAAACATTTTTCCTTTCATAACATGTCATACAACTTTAAAATAAAAGAAGTTGATTAAAAATAAACTTGAAAACTTGTAAAGGAAGCTTCTTTGAAGTAATTTTTTAAAAATCCATTCATGCCGTATAAGTTAAAAAAAAACATTCTTCGTACTTTTGTCGGAAAAGTCAAAAAGTACCTCGTACGGAAAAACGACAAAAGATTCCTTTCATATTCTTTACTAAAAACTCACCTAAATTTAAAATTGGATTTAAAATATTTCAAGTGGATGGAAACAATATTACATATTGAGGGAACATGGATGTGGATGATAAAATACACCCCAGTAAATACTTACGAATAAACAATCTCGGATAAAAATGAGATTGTGATATTTCCCTTACCTTAGGTCCGATTAGCTTTGTACGTGTCCGAAGCTCCTGTATAATGGTTTAAATAATGTTATTGACTTATTCCAGAATCATACATATTTATATGATATCATATATGGTCATATTATTAGCTTCATGTTAGTAATATTTCATTGTTACTTGTTACTCGGGTCTTTATAACTTTTTGTTCTTATGCGTGTTTTGTCGAGTAAATTCTTATTCTTATCTTTAGGTTATAGATAATTCATTTCCAGAATGGTATTAGTGTAGTATATACCATATTAATTCATTCAATTCATTTATATAATCATTATTAAATGAAGATCATGTAGAACGAGTCGCATCACATCGTGGAGACGGTATTCCGTACGTACGCACGAGTGATGATATCGTTCCTATGATCGTGGAATTGTATTGGAGTATATATATATATTATTTCAGTATCAATATTACTTCATAATAATCATATATAGTTACTCATTACACCATTATACCCATCCTTGTAAGGTGATGGTGGAAAATAGATTACACCACGGCGTGGAGACGGTATTCCGTACGTACGCACGCGCGGTGATTTCATTTTTCCGTAGGATGGATAGAAGGTGAATTAGGGTTGTTTCATATTTATAATAACATATCAGTATGTAAGTAATACTGATGTTATTACTTTATCATGAAACAACTAAAGGAGAAGAAGTTGAATAAGAAAGAAATTGAAAAGATCGGTAATGGATATTACCTCTTCTTTGGAACGCCTCTTTGAATCCTCCACTTAAGGAACTAAGATTGGTCTTTGGAGAAGACCAGGACCTCTAGGATTATTCTAGGGAAGTGGAGAGGAGAAAATGGCAGGGGTTGGCCGAGCTTGAGTGCTCAAATTGGTGTGAGGAGGAGGGGGAGGAGGTGCCCTTTTATAAGGGAGGAGAGGGGCACCTTAGGAATATCTCAAAATATTATTTTATATTAAAGTCAAAATAGATTTATAATGGTTCCAAAGGGTCTTATTTCGAAGCTAAAGTGGGGATGGGTCGAAATCCTATCAACCAATAGAATTTAGACAAGTTTAGGATATTATTTTAACCTTATCAATTAAATTTAACTCTAAGTTAAATAATTTAACTTTTACCATGTCTTTTTGTTTTCTTTCACTATATGGTTAATACACTTACTATAACATGCCAAACGAACCCCAAATTGTTTATTATTAATATATATATCCTTATCTAAGTCATTTGGCCGAACCTTAGATTTTTAGGAATAAAATAACAATTAATAATATAATATTTGATTTAAAAACTATTTTGTGTCAATTTTGACACTATTTGATATATGATTTTTGTGAAAGTCATAAAAGAATTATATTTTCGAAAAAAGTTGATTAAATCAATACTAATATATCATAGTAACCTAGAAAATTAGTGGAATTCATAAAAAGTCTCAAATTACATTTATTTTGGTGTTTATAACATCAATTATGTCAATATTTCATTAATAAGATAATTACTGCATCATCATTATGTCATAAATAAATTAAATTATTTAATGTCTAAAAATTACTAATAAAATATCATCATGTAGGAAATCTTTTTAGCTTTCTAATGAATATTTAGAATTGAATTTATCTTATGTATAACCCCATATTAAAAATGATTTACTTATTAAACTTTGATTTTAACTATTTTAACCCTTCTTTAAATAAATTAATAATAAATGTCCTAATCTAATCCAAGTGGGTCTAAATGGTCATATTTTATTCCTAAGATTGTTTTTGGTCGAATTACACTTGTCCAATAGAATTAGGACATGTGTTAGGGTAATAGTAATATCATATTTACCCTTAGTTACCCTATTTACTATTAACCGCGGTAAAAAAAGTAAAAAGTTACTATTCACCAAAAAATTATTTTCATCTCATTGAACCACATTTTAGTCCTTGATATTAACCGTGTCTCTCGGATTTTCGAAATTCCATTCACAGAAGCGGTAAAATTAAGTTTTATGCAAAATTCAGTTTTTAACCTACCACTTAGTGGTTTCACTATTCATCAAAAATTGAAAGTTTTCAGAAAAATAACAAAATTTCACCCTAGGCTAATTTCGATATTCTGAGTCCAAAAATGAAGTCCATTTTGAAAAATAAAATTTATAAAATTTCAAAAAGTGGTTATTACTATTCATAACGGCTAGTTTTAATAGCATATTGTTGTTTAGTGAAACTCGGTATTGCGTACGACGCAAGCTATCGAGGAAGGTCGCGATTGCGTGTAAAGCAAGCCAAGCAAGTGTTGTGTAGAAAAAGATTCCTTTGATGATTTATATAACATAAAAGTCTCGGGTGTTACATTCTACCCCCCTTAAAAAGAATTTCGCCCTCGAAATTCGTCACTTTGTAACAAACAGATGAGGATACTTCTCCCTCATCATATCCTCAAGCTCCCATGTAGCTTCTTCAAGTTGGTGGTTCCTCCATAAAACTTTCACCAAACGAGTGGTCTTGTTTCGTAGGACTTTTTCGCTACGATCCAGAATCTCTATCGGCTGTTCTTCATAAGAAAGATCTTGCTCCAGCGGTACAACTTCTGAGCTGAGTACATGTGAAGGATCTGGTATGTACTTTCTCAGGAGAGATACATGGAACACATCGTGAACTTGAGAGAGATTCGGTGGAAGCTCCAATCGGTAAGCTACCTTCCCAACACGATCCAGTATTTCAAAAGGACCGATATATCTAGGGCTCAACTTCCCCTTCTTTCCAAATCTCATAACCCTCTTCCAGGGAGATATTCGTAAGAACACTTTATCACCCACTTCAAACTCTAGGTCTTTTCTTCGGTTGTCGGCATAACTTTTCTGTCGACTCTGAGCTGCTCTTATGTGTTGTTGAATAGATCTGACCTTTTCTGCCATTTCATCAACGAGATCAGGTCCTAATAGCTTTCTTTCCCCAACTTCATCCCAGCAAGTTGGAGTCCTGCATTTCTTTCCATAGAGAGCTTCATAAGGAGCCATCTGAATACTGGAGTGAAAGCTATTATTATAAGAAAATTCCACCAAAGGTAGGTGTTGATCCCAACCTCCTTTGAAATCCATAGAGCAAGCTCTCAACATATCTTCTAGGGTTTGAATTGTTCTCTCAGACTGACCGTCTGTCTGGGGATGATAAGCAGTGCTGAAACTCAACTCTGTATCCAGAGTATGCTGAAGACTTCGCCAGAACTTCGAGGTAAATCTCGGATCTCGATCAGATATAATAGAAAGTGGTACTCCATGCAATATTACCACTTCATTTACATATATCCTGGCAAGCTGATCTAGAGAGAAATCCTCTCTAATAGCAATGAAGTGTGCAGACTTTGTAAGACGATCAACTATGACCCAGATAGCATTATTGCCTTTGGATGTTTTAGGAAGTCCTGTGACAAAGTCCATAGTGATGTTTTCCCATTTCCATTCGGGTATGGGTAATGGTTGTAACATCCCCTTAGACTTCTGTCTCTCAGCTTTAACTTGTTGACAAACCAAGCATCGAGAGACATATTCAGCAACATCTCTTTTCATGCCATCCCACCAGAAGTACTCTTTCAGGTCCCTATACATCTTCGTGCTTCCAGGATGAATAGAGAATGAAGAACTATGAGCCTCATCCAGCAGATCTTTCTTTAATTCGGGGATGGGAGGAACGCAAACCCGATTCCTGAACTTTATTATCCCATCACAATCAAGGTTGAATTCAGGAACATTTCTCACCTTCTTTTGTAACTCGACATCTTCTTTCTGTGCCTCTTTAATCTTCACATGTATAGATGGTTGAACATTCATTTGAGAAAGATAAGATTTTTCCCCTTCCATTATAATTCCAAGATCCATCCTTTGTAAATCCATAAATATTGGATCTTTTGTGATCCTCATCATGGATAAACTAGCATGGTCTTGTCGACTTAATGCATCTGCCACCTTGTTTGCTTTCCCAGGGTGGTAATGGATTGAGCAGTCATAATCCTTAATCAGCTCCAACCATCTTCTTTGACGCATATTCAACTCCTTTTGTGTGAAAATATACTTTAAACTTTTATGATCAGTATAAATATCACACCTTTCACCATAAAGGTAATGCCTCCAAATCTTTAATGCAAAGATTACCGCAGCCAACTCCAAATCATGTGTTGGGTAATTTTGCTCATGGATTTTCAACTGTCGTGAGGCATAAGCTATCACCATATCATTTTGCATAAGAACACACCCCAATCCATTCTTGGATGCATCACTGTAGATCACAAACCTTTCTCCACTACAAGGCAGTGTGAGCACAGGTGCACTGGATAACCTTCTTTTCAACTCCTTGAAATTCTCTTCACATTCCTCTGTCCAGACAAACTTAACTCCTTTCCGAGTCAACTTGGTGAGTGGATTAGATAATCGTGAAAAATCTTTTACAAAACGTCGATAATATCCAGCCAAACCAAGAAAACTTCGGATCTCAGTTACTGTGGTTGGTCTCGACCATCTTTCGATAACCTCTGTTTTTGCTGGATCCACAGATATCCCCTCTTTTGAGATTATATGACCCAAAAATGCAACTTTTTGAAGCCAAAATTCACACTTGGTAAATTTGGCATAAAGCTTCTCTTTTCTCAGGGTCTTCAATATAATTCTCAAGTGATCTTCATGCTCTTCCTTGCTCTTTGAATAGACAAGAATATCGTCTATAAAGACTACCACAAATTGATCAAGATAGTCTCTAAAGACTCTATTCATTAGATCCATGAAGATAGCAGGGGCATTAGTAAGACCAAATGGCATCACTATAAATTCATAGTGTCCATACCTTGTACGGAAAGCCGTCTTTGGTATATCCTCCCTTTTGACCCTTAATTGATGATACCCTGAACGAAGATCAATCTTGGAAAAGTATTGAGCTCCGCGTAGTTGGTCAAATAAGTCATCAATGCGTGGGAGAGGATATTTGTTCTTGATAGTGATCTTGTTAAGTTCTCGATAATCAATGCAGAGTCTCATTGATCCATCTTTCTTCTTAACAAATAGAACAGGTGCTCCCCAAGGTGACGCACTAGGGCGTATGAATCCCTTATCAAGATTCTCTTGGAGTTGCTTCTTCAATTCCTGCAACTCAATTGGGGCCATTCTATAAGGTGTCTTTGAAATAGGCAAAGCACCCGGTACGAGTTCTATTGAAAACTCAACTTCACGATTTGGTGGAAGACCCGGTAATTCCTCCGGAAAGACATCATCAAACTCCCGTACAATGGGCATATTCTTAATCGTGAGTTTCTCACCAACCATTTGAGATAAATAACCTTCATTTAGTGGAATCAATACCCATAAGATGGAAGAAATTTCCACTGGAAGGTTATGTTCATCCTTGCATTGATAGACGATCGTAGATTGATCTGGAATATGAAATGTGACTTCCCTTATTTGGCAATTGATATGAGCTCCATGTAGAGAAAGCCAATCCATGCCAAGAATCACATAAAATTCCACTAAGGGAAGGATTACAAGATTTGCAGGAAGCACTTTCCCACAAACTTCGATCGGAGAAGAATTATAAACTTTTGATGCGATTGATGTGCCATTAGGTGTTGTCACGGCTAACTCAACATCTAATTGTTGAGGTAATATGGTGATACCCTTAGAAAATTTTTCAGAAATAAAAGAGTGGGTGGATCCAGAATCAAATAAAACATTTGCTACTTTAGAGTGGATGGCAAGTGTACCTTTCACCACATCGTTATCGTACTCCACATCGCTGATAGAAATTGCATGTGACTTTCCTTTGTATTTAGCCTTAAGAGTTTGTTGACGTCGACCATCATCATCAACCCTTGGATTTGGGCATTGATTGGAATAATGCCCCATCTCCTTGCACTTGAAACATTGAAGTGTAGCAGGTTCATTCTGTGTATCCCTTCCTTTGTTTGCATAATTAGACATCTTCTTCCCATTATCACGGCATTCAAATGCCCGATGACCTTCCTTTCCACATTTAAAACATTTACTTGTCCCTTTAAGACAACTCCCTCCATGTTTCTTTCCACACTTTGAGCATAAGGGAAAGTTCATCTTATTTTCCGTGTGCTCTTTAGATTTTTCTTTGAATTCCATCTTCCTCTTCTTATCAAACCCATGTGACTGATGGGTTACTCCAATCTCCATCTCGACTTTGAGAGCACATCGAACGATTTCCTCGTAGCTATTGAAGTCCCTTATGGCTAACGCCCTTCGAAGACTTGGTTTTAAGCCACTAAAGAATCGATCGATCTTACTCTCAGGTTGGATAATAATACCAGAAGCGTACCTTGCAAGTCTGGTAAAATTTGCTTCATAGGTACCAACAGATTCATCATCCTTTTGCTTCAGTTCAAGGAACTCTTTCTCCATCTTTGTTCGGAGAATACGAGGGAAGTACTTATTGAAAAATAAGTTCTTGAACTCGTCCCATTCCATAGACTCAATTTCATCCCTTTGCCTCGTATTCTTAACAAGATTCCACCATTGATACACATCTCCTTCCAAACGATACATTGCTAGGATGACTTTATCATGCTCAGAACATTGAAGAACTGAAAATATCTTTTCAGTAGTACTAATCCATTGTTCAGCAACTAATGGATCAGTAGACCCGCTGAAAGATGGTGGACGCTGCCTCATGAAGGATTCAACAGAATGTTGCTCCCTTCTTTGTTCGTTTGGAAATCCTGCATGATTCATAGCTTGAGAAAGTTGTGTGAGCATGGCTACAAGATTTTGCATTCCAGCTCCCATATCGTTTGGTTGCTCAGGGGGACAATCATTGCATTGCCCATCGCATTCCGCATTAACACGGTTCCTTCGGGTTCCAGCCATTGACTAAAACCAAGAAGAATAGTGTGAGCAACACTAATTATAATAGGAAACCACATAATTCAAGAAAAAAAAAATTTCATGCTTATGGTCTTATCCTAGGTTATTCATGGCCATTTCTAAGATTGTGTTCTATGCTTAGACTTATCCTTAGGGTTCTTACTAAGGCTTTCACATCCTAGTTTCCAAAGGTTGACTATACCTTTGCTCTGATACCAACTATAACGACCCATACTTTACATACATTGTTAATACTTCAAAATTGAAGCACACTTATTACAACATATGACAAAACCACAAAGGACCGTATAGGTATAGTGTCTTTAGAAACTGGGAAACATAAACAACTGGTTCATAAATCTTCTACAGTGTCTCCCATTTATTTCATCATATCTAGGGTCCCTTTTAGCATATTCTACTTAATATCCATCTTCCTGACCTGGGGAAAAGAAAACATAAAAGGGTGAGCTCAAATGCTCAGCAAGGGCAAATAAAGGAAATAAAAATCATATCATATCTTTATCAAAACCTGCAAAAGAGATCATAATATCTTAACATGGAATAAATCATAGAAGTGAAAATGAGATCCCCATAATCATAACATAAAACTTGAAACTCTGTGGCATGCACACATAATCAGGGAAATCATTTCTTGTTAGTCATGACTCATTTCCAAGACTATCTTAGTGGACAAAGTCCCTTTCTGAACCGAGTTCACTCCTCGTTTCAGTCCTGTATCACTGAACCGAAATAGCCTTCCGTTCCAGCCATGTCTATCTCATGAGATATAAAATCATTACCCAATGCATTGGAGGGAGATATAGGTCCCACCCATCTTATAATGAATCCTTTCTTATGTGTGCCACGTAATCATAAAACATACATCATCGCATAACACATATAACAAAAATGGGATTCTTGAAACATCATGACATCATAAATCAATTCATATATGATAAAGGAATTCATAAACATAATTCCATCACAACATAGTCAAACCAATGTAAAAATATGGATAGAAACAGAACCCTTTATTATCTTAGATGGAAAATAATTTTGATAAAACACTTGAATTGAATTCTTGAGGAAAATATCCTTTCTTCTTCAAAAACATTTTTCCTTTCATAACATGTCATACAACTTTAAAATAAAATAAGTTGATTAAAAATAAACTTGAAAACTTGTAAAGGAAGCTTCTTTGAAGTAATGTTTTAAAAATCCATTCATGCCGTATAAGTTAAAAAAAAACATTCTTCGTACTTTTGTCGGAAAAGTCAAAAAGTACCTCGTACGGAAAAACGACAAAAGATTCCTTTCATATTCTTTACTAAAAACTCACCTAAAGGTAAAATTGGATTTAAACTATTTCAAGTGGATGGAAACAATATTACATATTGAGGGAACATGGATGTGGATGATAAAATACACCCCAGTAAATACTTACGAATAAACAATCTCGGATAAAAATGAGATTGTGATATTTCCCTTACCTTAGGTCCGATTAGCTTTGTACGTGTCCGAAGCTCCTGTATAATGGTTTAAATAATGTTATTGACTTATTCCAGAATCATACATATTTATATGATATCATATATGGTCATATTATTAGCTTCTTGTTAGTAATATTTCATTGTTACTTGTTACTCGGGTCTTTATAACTTTTTGTTCTTATGCGTGTTTTGTCGAGTAAATTCTTATTCTTATCTTTAGGTTATAGATAATTCATTTCCAGAATGGTATTAGTGTAGTATATACCATATTCATTCATTCAATTCATTTATATAATCATTATTAAATGAAGATCATGTAGAACGAGTCGCATCACATCGTGGAGACGGTATTCCGTACGTACGCACGAGTGATGATATCGTTCCTATGATCGTGGAATTGTATTGGAGTATATATATATATTATTTCAGTATCAATATTACTTCATAATAATCATATATAGTTACTCATTACACCATTATACCCATCCTTGTAAGGTGATGGTGGAAAATAGATTACACCACGGCGTGGAGACGGTATTCCGTACGTACGCACGCGCGGTGATTTCATTTTTCCGTAGGATGGATAGAAGGTGAATTAGGGTTGTTTCATATTTATAATAACATATAAGTATGTAAGTAATACTGATGTTATTACTTTATCATGAAACAACTAAAGGAGAAGAAGTTGAATAAGAAAGAAATTGAAAAGATCGGTAATGGATATTACCTCTTCTTTGGAACGCCTCTTTGAATCCTCCACTTAAGGAACTAAGATTGGTCTTTGGAGAAGACCAGGACCTCTAGGATTATTCTAGGGAAGTGGAGAGGAGAAAATGGCAGGGGTTGGCCGAGCTTGAGTGCTAAAATTGGTGTGAGGAGGAGGGGGAGGAGGTGCCCTTTTATAAGGGAGGAGAGGGGCACCTTAGGAATATCTCAAAATATTATTTTATATTAAAGTCAAAATCGATTTATAATGGTTCCAAAGGGTCTTATTTCGAAGCTAAAGTGGGGATGGGTCGAAATCCTATCAACCAATAGAATTTAGACAAGTTTAGGATATTATTTTAACCTTATCAATTAAATTTAACTCTAAGTTAAATAATTTAACTTTTACCATGTCTTTTTGTTTTCTTTCACTATATGGTTAATACACTTACTATAACATGCCAAACGAACCCCAAATTGTTTATTATTAATATATATATCCTTATCTAAGTCATTTGGCCGAACCTTAGATTTTTAGGAATAAAATAACAATTAATAATATAATATTTGATTTAAAAACTATTTTGTGTCAATTTTGACACTATTTGATATATGATTTTTGTGAAAGTCATAACAGAATTATATGTTCGAACCAAGTTGATTAAATCAATACTAATATATCATAGTAACCTAGAAAATTAGTGGAATTCATAAAAAGTCTCAAATTACATTTATTTTGGTGTTTATAACATCAATTATGTCAATATTTCATTAATAAGATAATTACTACATCATCATTATGTCATAAATAAATTAAATTATTTAATGTCTAAAAATTACTAATAAAATATCATCATGTAGGAAATCTTTTTAGCTTTATAATTAATATTTATAATTGAATTTATCTTATGTATAACCCCATATTAAAAATTATTTACTTATTAAACTTTGATTTTAACTATTTTAACCCTTCTTTAAATAAATTAATAATAAATGTCCTAATCTAATCCAAGTGGGTCTAAATGGTCATATTTTATTCCTAAGATTGTTTTTGGTCGAATTACACTTGTCCAATAGAATTAGGACATGTGTTAGGGTAATAGTAATATCATATTTACCCTTAGTTACCCTATTTACTATTAACCGCGGTAAAAAAAGTAAAAAGTTACTATTCACCAAAAAATTATTTTCATCTCATTGAACCACATTTTAGTCCTTGATATTAATCGTGTCTCTCGGATTTTCGAAATTCCATTCACAGAAGCGGTAAAATTAAGTTTTATGCAAAATTCAGTTTTTAACCTACCACTTAGTGGTTTCACTATTCATCAAAAATTGAAAGTTTTCAGAAAAATAACAAAATTTCACCCTAGGCTAATTTCGATATTCTGAGTCCAAAAATGAAGTCCATTTTGAAAAATAAAATTTATAAAATTTCAAAAAGTGGTTATTACTATTCATAACGGCTAGTTTTAATAGCATATTGTTGTTTAGTGAAACTCGGTATTGCGTACGACGCAAGCTATCGAGGAAGGTCGCGATTGCGTGTAAAGCAAGCCAAGCAAGTGTTGTGTAGAAAAAGATTCCTTTGATGATTTATATAACATAAAAGTCTCGGGTGTTACAGAAATTCAGAAAAATATTTTAATCAAAATTTAACTAACTTGTTGACCAAAACATTCATGAAACATCTTTTCTTATAGAATGATTATTTTTTAGGAATTGGGTTCTCTATCCTATTTTTAAATTTGAGATGAATCCTCACTGTACTAAGAAGTTATAGCCCAAATAGTTAAGTGTTGTCCAATCTGGAAATTCCAGCCAAGATTTGACTTCATAGACCATTTACTCCAATAAAATACATGATCCAACTCAGATGATCTAAATGAAAGTTTTATCCCATTAGTGTAAAGTTATATCAAAAAATGTAAAACTCAAATAATTTACATAAAAAAAGTTATGACTAAAACACTAAAGTTCACTTTAAATGGTCAAAACTGAAATTTTCATAAAATTCAAAAATGAATGATCTAATACCAAATATTCTATAAATAAACATATTTAACACGATGTGAGAAAATCATGTAATTTTTTATCAAAAAAATATTCAATAAAAATAAGTTTTTATCAAACATATTTATAAATTTCAAATGTAATTTTAAAATCCATTCAAGAAACTCCTCAAACCATTAGAGAGAGCAGTTTAATAAAAAAATTTGTGCAATTCTTTAAAATTAAAAAACCCACTACCTTCTATAGAAACCAATGAAAAACCAATTTTTCTATTTAAAAATTGAATAAAAATTATTTAATTATATAATTTAATAATAAAAACATTAATTTGAACAATAATCTATAAAATATTCTAAAATCAAAGGTTCAATCATGGGAAACCCTACCTAGAATCAAAACAGATAGTGTAGGACATCAGATAAAGAATGAACTAAGTCCATAAAAGACATCACATGCTCTAAAATAAATAACAAGAACTAATTTTAGAACAAAAACCCTATATAGGGTTTTATTGAAATGGTTTCTATGAAGGTAGAGGAGGAAACCAGGAGGAAAAAGAAAAGTTATGGAAGAGGAGACCAAGACTTAAAGATTCAACTGAGAATTGTGATGAAATCATGATGAAATCACCAAGGGGGAGTGATATCTGAAGGAGGGAGGCATGCTATAGAGGGAGGATTATCTGGGGTCATGTGAAATGGTATGGTGGAGAAGAATAGAGGTTTTATCCTTCAAAAATTAAGAGGGAAATATTTGTAATTTCCTAAAACATTAAGTTCTTGGGAAACTTGCACGATTTTCCCACAAAGTTTACCAAATCAGGAAATAACCATGATTACCACACTACCTATACAAAATATTCATATATGGTTTCCCAAAAGACTTTACATGGTTTAAAAAATCATGCACTAATCATACCAAATGACACTATCATGTCACAAACTCAAACACACGATTGTTGTACGGTTTACCAGACCGTGCTAGATAAATGTGTGACCCTTAAAATATTTTAAAATTTTATGTTTGAAAAATATTAAAACATATAAAACTCAAAATAATAAAAATTAATATAAATTAAACTCTATGTAGATATTTTATGTGTCAAAATTCTCCCAACCATTCCACTTTATACCCCTAGAAATTATAATTTCAATGTAGAAAGAAGAAAGAAAACTAGATCCTTATACTATCTATGGAGGTGAGTAGTTTAAGTAAATACTTAATATATATTGAACAAAGGAGAAACAACCATCACAACCTATCCTTGAAAATTACATCTCAAATCTTTTAAAAGATCAAACCAACTATCCAAAATTTTCCATACTTCTAAGAGAACCAAAACTCAAACCTCAAACCTAAAATCCAAAGAAGAAAGTGTTACCTATAATGGTCTCCCAACCATTTATAATTTCTCTAACATGGTGTAACTGAATGAAACAAAAAAGAAACGTCCTCGAACATGTAAAAAACTATAAGAGGAACCCATACATGAACATTAACACTTATAACCCAAAAGAAAATGAAAAAACACATAAGAGTTATAAGCTAGATCCAATACACACAAAGGTAACTTGGGGATACAAACTAGATGACCATACCATGGTGAATTCATAAGAGTCCAAGCCTAACAATAGTTAGATCATAATACCAACTGATGATTCACCCACTCTATTTACCTAAATAAAAACCTATGGACTTTCCTCATGCCTAACCAGTAAGAACCCCAAACCTCAATACAACCAAACACCACAAACTGATAACCTCAAGAGGGATACACCCAAGAAATATGGAACACTAAGAAAAAAAAACCCATAACAACAAGAACCTCAAGAAACCATATTCTACCAACCAATGCAAACATAACCATAATCATTCAATATTTTACAATACTTCACCACTAGAGTACTAATCAAGTATAAACTCATGAAGATGAAGCTCTAATCCCTCTCCACCAATCCACTATTTCATTAGAACTTAGATCACCATAGAGAGAATGATAAAACTCATCCAATAAATCCTATATTTCAAAGATGTTATAGAACCAACACTCTACTTGAAGTATAGAAAGAATCTGGAATGAGGGAAATATCCTCCAATGATAAATAACCCATAAAAAGGGTTATCCTATGATAAAATCCTTTTATTTTCATTAATTTACATTCTGGGAGGCATATAAAAACTAATGAAAAAAATGTACCCTGACCAGTCCATATTCCATAAATCAAATTATACAATAATATACAACCCAAAACAACATCAAATCACAACTCACCTGACTAATAAAAAAAATGCCACTTGCACACCTTAAAACCTCCTTTTTCTTTTTAAAAATTATCGACCAAGAATAAAAATTCAATTATCTTTTAATTTTGAAAAAAATTTCAAAATTGATTATCTTACAAAACAATCAAAGAACCAAGTTGAAAAATCCCATTTCAAAAATTAATACCTCAAAAATTACTTTAAAAGTAGTTGTAAAACACTCCCCCCGTAAATTTTCTTCCCCATCCTAAAAAACATTTTATAAAGAAACTTTTGAAACAAATTTTAAAACCAACTAAAACTAGTTTTTATGAATCCAAATATTTCTTATAAAATAAGAAAACCCCATTTTCAACCAATGTAATCATTTAAAACTTTTTCACAACAAAAAACAAGAAATAATAAATCTCACCACATTAAATTGACTCAAAAAACATAAAACATAACCAACCCATCTTTAAATACCCTAAAAAATTGATAATTAACTATAAGATCAATTTAAGAATTGGAGGGGGGAAAATATTAAATAAAACATAACACCACTTATAGTTTTAGTGGAGTCCCTAAAACAATCCACATGGTTGGCTAGACTACGGGGGCTAGCCGTGTAGCTCTATCTCTTCATTAACCATCACCCCAAGATCAAGAGACCCCCTTAATCACTCTTAACCCATTAGGAATTAAAAATTAATCACAATTTTAAACATATAAAACAGTTTAAGAATAAATTAAAAAAAAACTCGATCCTAGATCACCCTTGGAAACTTGAGTCTCTTAACAGAAAAGAGATAACTAGAATCTCACCCAAACCTACCTCCCAATTTCCAATGAAAATATTACTTTATCTTACCATGAAACGAAAAACAATATAAGGGTTACTAAAAAACCCGGGATACCATCATAGAACCTAGGATTTAATACCATACTTAACAAACCAGCCTGGGATTCCACATGAATCAATGATCAACCTATATCTCTACTGACCCATGGTGAATTCTGAATCACCATGGGATGGAAGCAATCCCTATGGAATCATATGTATAAAATGAGAATGATTTCACTCTTAAGTCAAAGTTAAAGAATAATGTTCCTTTCACTTGAAAATATGACATGATCCATCCATAAGTTGTAAGTCTATGCTAAAATTATATAAATAGAAAACAATCAAGAAGATATACAATTTAAATATTTTAAAAGCAAATGAGACACCTCTGCTCACCCCCAAATCCCTATATAGAAAAAAACACCACCAATATCCCTATTATCCATATATATAATGTGAATTCACCAATAACCATAACTAAAAGTAGTAAAGGATTACTTGGATGGTGCAATAAAGAAAACTAAATAAAACAAAATAAATGACTAACCTTAAATCCTCACCAATCAATAATAGGACTTGACACTGGACACACCCCATTAGTGAACAAGAACCAAACCAATATCTAAAACTAAAATGTAATATAATAATGAGAAAAAAAATACTCATTAGTTCACCACCCACCTTTCCACATAACAAACTTTTAATTAGATATCCATTTCAATCTAGTTTAAAATATAAATAGAAAATAGGTTTTCAAATATAATTTTATAAAAACCAATATCAAGTCCATTGTAATGTTTTTAAAGTCCCTTTTTATTTTTATTAAATAAAAAAACCACTTTAAATATGTTTCCTTATCCCAAGTGGTGTTTTTTCAAATACCCATTTTTAAAACCATTTTGAAAACTAAAAATGGAAGCCTTTAGTTTAAAATGGATTTTCTATATATTTTTTGAAAATAATTTTAAATAAATAAATCCAAACAAAAAAGGATAAAAATATGCTGTAAATTAGGCCCCATAAGTTAATGGACAATAAAAAACTTAAGAAAAATAAAGGTGTTTTAAATAATTCAAGTAGGGGATAAGAATCAAGAACAAAAGTGGAATCCCTCACATCATCCACCAATAAAAGTACAAGAATCATAGTATACTAACCTATGAACTCAATTAATACAATTATAAATTGGTGAAAAGAACCTTAGATCAACCTATAAGAACTTATCCATCCTGATAGTACTATTGAACTTGATGGGACTAATCACATTAACCCAGGAGTAAGATGTTACCATGGGGAACTATCTAGGCACACTCATTAACTCGTTACCTATCTATCTAGACACATGCTAAACTATATTTTTCACTTATCAAGGACCCAACATAGTTACCTAAAATTTACATGAAAAAATAATAATGCACACAAGTAGATGAACAAGCATTCAAAATAATGCGTGTGTAGGGACAAAAAATATCCCCATCTCTAAATACATCAATCACCACCCATATACTATGGAAAGAAATTAAAAGGGCATAAAGAGTTTTATACATACTCACAAATTTTCAAAAACATTAAATAATCCAAACAATCCTTTAGGAAATAAACTTGACTTGGAAGAAAAATCCACTTTACACACTTTAAAGTTCATTTACAAAACCATTCTTGAAACACTACCCCAAAAAATCACACTTTGAAATTCATTTAAATATCAACTCTTTTTCTTTGAAAAATAAATGGGTCTAAAACACCACCCTTTAATTTATTCAATGAACTAAATAGGGTCAAATCATTTTTAAACCACACAATTTATTTAAAATAAATCTCAAAATAATTCAATAATTCTTTGTATTTCAAGTATCACATGAAGTCCCATGTAAAATATTTTAAAAATAAATTTAAATGCTCAATAAATATTTATAAATTTCAAATAAAATTTAAAATATATTTGGTAAATTCTTCAAACCCTTGGAGGGTGCAATTTAATAAAAACAAATTTTCACAATTATTTAAAATAAAAAAACCCACCGCTTTATATGGAAACTAGAGTAATTTTTTTCTCTTTATTAAATAAATAAAAATAGTTTAATATAATAATTTAATAATTATAAAATTAATTTAAACCTCAAAAAATAAATGATTCTAAAATAAAAGGTTCAGACATGGTGAAACATACCTAGAATCATGGAATATTGTCTGAAAATTTGGATACAAAATGAAAAAATTACAAAGAATACATCACATGTCCTAATATCAAGAACCATAAACAACTTTATAAATGAAAACATACCTAGTGTTCAGATAAAATGGGCACATTAAAGGCAGATGATGAAACTAAGAGGAAATGGAAAATTGTGCGAAGAGTAGACCCTTTTTTAGAAATTCAACCAAGAATCATTAAGAAACCATGATGAAATCGCCAAAGGGGGTGGACATATAAAGGGGGGAGGAATTACATGAAGAGGGAATCATCTAGGGTCATGTAAATTATGAGGGAGGAGGAGAAAAATGGTTTATCCCTTTAGAAACTAGGAGTGAAATATATGTATTTTTTTAAAAAATATGTTCCTAAGAACTCGTACGGTTTACCAAACCATAAAATAACCACGCTTCCCAAATTTACTAGAGAAATAGACCTATATGATTTAACCTAATTCTATAAATAGATTAAAAAGTCAAGCACTGATTACTCCAAATAAAAATATCAAGTTATAGACTCAAATGAACTGTTCTAACTTTGTTTACCAAACTAGGATGGCTAACTGTGAAACCCTTAAAAAATTTTAAAATTGTAAAATTTTAAGCATGAAAATTAATGAAACCAAAAAAATAAAAATAATATAAAATTATATAAATTAAAATACATAGTTACATAATGGGTTCCACACAAATCCCTATAGATATTGGTGCTACCAGGGTGTATAAAGAAACTTGATCTATGGGCTTTATCTTGTAACTTTATCTTCATATCATGTATGGATGGAACACATATAATCTTTATAAATTTTAATACATAATCTTAATTTATGAATTCTACTAACTTCACATCATTAAAACCATTAATTTTCTTTGGTAAAATTTTTCTTCAAGATAAGACCTTTGTACCTTCTCTGGTAAAGAGGGTTTAGAAATAATTTAGAAAAATAGTGATGTTTTCCCTTCCCTAATAATTCCCATACACATCTTCACTAAATCCATGAATATAGGATCATTTTATATCCAAATATTATTCAAAACTCAATGATACTTCCTACTTAATGCACCAACCACCATGTTTTCTTTTATAGGTTGGTAGTGTTTAGAGACATCATAGTCCTTAAGTAGTTCCATCCATCTAATTTTCCCCATGTTGACCTATTTTTGAGAGAAGATACATTTTAAAGTCTTGTGATCCATATATATTTCACATATATGACTATATAGATATTGTCTCCATATATTCAAGGAACAAATTTTGATTTTTACTTCTAGATCATGGGTTAGATAATTTTATTCATGGATCTTTATCTTCCTTGATTAAAAATCAAAAACTCTATCATTATGCATAGGGACACAACCCATTCCTTTTTTATTCATCATTATATATTAAAAATCATTCTATTCCTGATGAAAATGTTAATAATGGTGAATTAAACAATGTTATATTTATCTCCTCAAATATTTATTCACATTCCTTTGACCATGTGAATTTGACCCCTTTATGTTCCAACTTGGTTAATGGGTTATCCAATTGGGAATTTGTTTGAACAGTTCTATGATAGTTTCCTACCAATCCTAAGAAACTATGTATCTCAGATACATTTGTCTGCATGAGCCACTATTTGACTACCTTTTTCTTAGAAGGATCAACATTTATCCCATCCTTTGATACAATATATCCATGAAAATAAACTTCCTGAAGAAAAAATTCATATTTGATAAATTTAACATATAAATGTTTTTTTAGAGTTTCAAGAATAATTAAAAAATGATTCTTATACTCTTTATATCTTTTATAGTATAACATGATATCATCATTAAATACCAAAAAAAGATTATCATGTTAATTCTTTAATACAATGTTCACTAGGTCCATAAACATAGAGGGTTCATTATTCAATCCAAAAGAAATTTATCTAAACTCACAATTCCTATACATCTTATAAAATACTATCTTTGGTTTATCATTCTTACTTACCTATAATTAGTGATACCCTAAACTAAATCAATCATTAAAAAATATTAATATCCTTGATATTTATCAAAAAAGTCATCAATATGATGAAGATGATACTTGTTCTTTATAGTAATTAATTTCATCTCCCTATAGTTGATTAAAAACCTCATAGACCAACCCTTATTCTTAATAAAAAGAATAGGGGGTCCCATAGGTGAAACACTAGGGTGAATAATTCTCTTTTCACAAAAATCCAATAGTTATTTCTTTAGTTCCACAAATTTATTTTAGGATATTCTATATAGAGTCTTGGATATAGGTTATTCATTAGGGATTAATTCAATGGAAAACTCAACTTCACACTTAGGTGGATGTTTAGGTAATCCTTAAAGAAATACACCAACATATTCTTGCACAATAGAAAAATTGTCCATTCTTAGGCCTCCTTTCCTATTAGTAGATTTTATTTTCTCTTCTTCTACAAGTATTTAATTAAGGTGATCCACTAGAGGTGGATCTGTATATAACTTAGATAAGGAAATTTCTCCTCTAAAGATAAGAAATTTCATACCACTTTCATGAATAATAATTTCATCCCTTTGGAAATAATTTTTTTCACTATACTTTGAAATCCAATCCATACACATGACTATATAAAAGTAAAAAATTGGTATGATAATCATGTTTATAACTAAGGTAAGTTTATTAATTATAATGGGGATTGACAAGAATATATTGATTGAAATAAGATTTTAACTATGTATCTTGATTGAAAAATTCTTTTTCAAGGTGCTAGGGAATGTTCTAATATTCTTAGCAAATAATCATGATATATAAGAGCGAAATGTTCCAGAATCAAATAAATAATTGCTAGATTTGAGTTAATGATCAATTTACATTTTATAACATATTTAGTAACTCCAAATTTTTCTAATTAATTTCATAAGTTAAGCCTTTCCCCTTGGACTCTTCAGAGAGAGATTCCCTTGAAACTTGGGGTATTTTTTCAAATAATTTCCCATCTCATTGAAGTTAAAGCACTGGATATTTATGAATTATTTCTTTCCATTACATTCATGAGCCAAATAAAAACTTTATACGCACTTGAAACAAACCCCCATTACCTTCAAGAAAGTACTAGGGTGTTTCTTTCCACAATTATCACATGTTGGATGCTCCACCCACCCTTCTTCTTCTTCTTCACCACATTTATTTTTTCCTTTATTTCAGGAAACATAGGGTATACCATTAGTTTGGAACCATTGGTATATAGTGTAAAACTAATGGTATAGCCTATACTAATGGTTCTCTAAATAATTGGGAGTTTATCCATGGGTATAGGAATATACCAACAATTTTCTATACACTTTTTGTATTGGCCATATTGATGTACACTATACCAACAGTTTCTTTAAATCATTGGTATAAAACTATAACAATGGTTTGGAAACCATTGGTATAAGACATCTACCTTCAAAAAATACCAATGGTTGAAAACATATTCGTATATAGTGCTCTAACCTTCATAGTAGCACCCATATCTTGGCTCAAAACACCAACACCTATAACCAGAACCTACAAAAAATACTACACCATCACCTTTAAAAACACTACCAAACAGCACCCTCAAAAGAACTACTATACAATATATATAATTCAAAAATCTAATTAATGTATTCAACCAGTGAAAAAACACATTTAAAATGTCACATATATGCATTCACATCCAATCATCAGACATCATGTTTCATAAATATTCGTAAAAAATGTAAAGGATCAATCTATTTATCATCAAAACCAATATGAATTTGAGTTAAAAATACCAATTCCACAAGGATGGAATATCTAAAATTCATTCTTGGAATGATCCATATTATGAAGAAATCATTAAAAAGATATTGGAAATAATTAATAGTCATAAGAAGAATGAAAAAAGATGCATACATCATTAAATTTCTTAAATTAAAACAGTGATTAATTCTAACCATCATAAGTATAGTTTTTTCTACAAGCTCATCCCATCAAGATTGGATAAGTTAAATTGACAAGTCTCTAAAGATAAAAGAGGTAATAATGTAAGATGAATTTACATGTTTAAAAAGCAAATCCTATCAAACTATTCATTCTATCATTATAAAAAAAATACTAAACTAGTACCTTAACCTCAACACACATGTGAATATGGGTGAAATCCTAATCCATTCATCATTTAGGGAAAAAATCTGGGTTCCAAAATAATAAAAAAACCTATTTAGAAATGGTTTTTCCAAGGTGTATTCTATGTTCCTATTACAGGGACACTGGGTACTTTATGTTCTTAACATGACAACCTGTTCCCATGGAATAGCTTCGGGTTCCACATATACATTCCAATGCAAAATCAACACACTAAATAATTAAATAAAAATTTATTTTTATTTTGCTGTTGTTTTGATTTGAATACACACTAAAAAAATCTATGTTTGTGGCATGCCACTTGATCAAAAAATTTATACCTATCCATGGAAATCACAACATTCATGAAACATCTATATTGTCTAAATTTCAATTAAAAAATATATTTTTATCATAATATATTATTAAATAGTGAGGAATATATTCATTTGAAATATATAGAGTATTGAGATATTTCTAGTTTAGTCTATTAGGAATCTATCCAAATGTGGTGATGGGAATTTCACCATGGAGGATTTTTAATAATATTCCTTGATTTTTTCATTTTTTGGATTTTTGAGTATTGGTGGTTGTGTTACACCTTGATCCTAGATTAGAGTTTATCATTATTGAAGACGATGTTGATGATTATACTATGATCTCTAGATTTTCAATCTTTGTTGCATGACCCTCTTGATAGAAACATGATATTAATTGGTTATACTGAATTTAAATGGTTTGATTCCCCTATATTTAGGTATGATTTCAGAAAATATTTTTGACTAGGACACCATTTATTTATGAAAAAGACAATCACAAATTGATATTGTTCCATTTTAGTTTAAATATAAATATAGTTTTCCCACAGTGTTCTCTCCAATTATCTAAACTCCCTTCAGAATCTAGGAATTATTTGTATTATATTGGGTGCCCTTCATCCATTGTTTAGTAGATGCTTATCCTTATATTGGGATGTTTTATATTTTGTGTTCTAAGTCACGTTTCTTTATCTTTTATTCATTTACTCTTGATTATATTATTCAAAATGGTTATAACAGTGTGGTTTCTTTAGTTCTATAATTTCTTAGTGGAGGTTATAATGGATTTTTGATGTGGTTATTTATTTTAGTGTATCATTTTGAGTTTAGTGGTTCTTTATCATTATTTATTGATCATTTTTATTCTATTACTTAAATATTTATTTATGACAGACACTTCAAAATTTATCTTCATTTTAATATCTAAATCATGGATTACTATTGGTTTATCTTTCAATAGATGAGTGGTCAAAATTATCCCAAAAAACATAATGAACTGGACATGAATAAATTAATGGAGATATTATGTTCAAGAATAATGTACTTGTTTTAATTTTTATTCCCAAAATTTATTAATTAATTGATGTTTTTGTGTGAAGATAATGTTGTTGTGTTTTGTTGTTATTGATGTGTTTTATATTTTTTTGTTGTGTTGAGCATGTTTATAACTGGTTAATGATATAAATATCAAAATTGAAGAGGAAATTAGAACTTTAAAAATCTATTATGTCTAAATTTAAGTAAAAGGTTAATTATTTAATGATAAATAATGTTTAATTGGATTGATAATTGTTTTTTACTGCTATAAAGTTCATACTAATATAATATTGATTGTAGCTTGATGTTTTCGGGGTTCTAATTGTTTTTTATGATTAGGGGATGATTTTTTGGTGTGTGTGTTAGATTTATATGTATGGAATGAATTAAATATTAAATTAATTTGTTTAATGTGAAATGGGAATAGGATAAATTCATTGAATAAAAATTGGTGGGTATTGGCTTGTAAAAATTGAAATAGAAGTCGAAAGAAGTGGTTAATGGATAAATAGAAATAAATGAATGTTAAAATTGTTGGTAATCTGAATGCGATTACTATTAATACAATAGGAAGTTCAATATAATTTTTTCAATATTTTTTGAGGATAGATAGGGATGGTATACATTATAGTAATGAAAATATTTAATGTAGTGGAAGCTGTAGTCAATGGAGAGGGGGTATTGAAGATGAGGTGGTCGTTATCGGTTGTTATAGTGTGTTTTGATTGTATACCCTAAAGAATTGGGTTGTTTGATATAATATATCCCATAATATTTTCTTTTTTATTTCATGAACACCACCACCCATGTTGGTGAACCTTATTGATTTCCATATGGTTTTGATTTCTGGCAGTTTCTCTAACATCCAAGTTTTGTAAGAAATGAAGTCTACTACACTCGCTTCCCAACTATATCTTTTGGAATATTACATGCTATAATTATTTAAGGTTTATATATATATATATATATATGTGGGCTATAATAGATTAGGATCTTTTGGTAAAATAATTTTTCACCATCCCCATTCCATTTCAAAATTCAAAACTTAATTTATTCACTTTAAAACATCAGATTTTTCCACAGTAAGAAATATTATAAAATACCATCACTAGAGGATCACAACCTAATTTAATAATACCCCTCCAAATATTACGTCCATTTAAAATATATTTTAATTACTTAATTTTATTTAAATTATAAATCACAACGTTACAAGTTAGCTTCCTTTAATAGAAAGCACTATCAGAATCATCAGAATTACTCGCACTCGATAATAAAATTTCTATTTGGTCATGAATAAAAAGTAGAGACTACCATGATTAGAAATATGTTTTCAAAAAAAAATATGGATATTAATCACTAAACAGAGGATAATATTGTTCTCTCTAGTAAGATATGAATAAGGAAAATATCTTAGAATCTCATTGATATATTGAAATCTGAAATCAAGAAAAATGATCAACATATATTACTAATAGAAAACTAGTATCATGATATATAATATAATATTAAATAGTGAAAAATAATTAATATACATGTTAATAAAATAAAAACAGAATATATGGACATGCTCAGTAAACAATTTACCATTTTCAAAATAAATACTACTATGGATATAGAGAAAGAGAACCATAAAAATTTGAAAAATCCACCTGCCCCACATCATTCATACATTAGCCATGCCAAACCATTTCCACCACAACACATATATCACAATTAAAATTATAAATATAGTTACATATATCCAATAAAACTCAAATAAAATTATTGATAAATAGAAAAAATATAATAAAAAAATAATTACTATAATCCATGATTTCCAACACTAACCCTTGTTCAATGAATATAGAAGAATACTTCCATAAAAAATCTAGTTTAGTGTTTTGTACCTAGAAAAAAAATGAAAATGATTCTTGGAAGATGATATGAGAGATTTGTAACTCACTAATTTTGTGTTTATAAAAAAATAAAAGGAAAAATATTTGATGATAGATCGGTGTGGATAGAAAGAAAATGGAAGTCACTCATAGGGTTCTAGATGGGAGTCAAAATTAAAGAGGTGGAAGCTGCGTGATTGGTTTTGGGAATAACTCAATACCAATGGTTTTTTTAAATTGTTGGAATAACATATTGATACCAAATTTTTTAAAAAAACATTGGTATATATTTAAACTATACAAAAAATTATCTATAACCACTATTATAGAGCACACAGAGACCATTCAATACCAATATTTATAAAAACCCATTCGTATAACCCTTATATAAATAATCTATACCAATGATTATGAAAGACCATTGGTATAGAGAGACCTATACCAATGGTTTTTTAAAACCATTGGTATAGTTTCATTAGTATAGGTTTATTTTTCACTAGTGCTTGGTGCTCATCCTCTTCTTATCTTTCCTTACTTTGAAAATATAATATTTAGAGAATTATTTATCTATCTTGATGAAAATTGAAACTATATCATCATATAATGAAACTTTCTGAGAGACTAGTACCCTTTGGAGGCCCATATTAAGTCTATCGTAGAAACAATTAATCTTACTTTTCATATTACATAAATAATTCAAAACATTCCTGTATAATATTGTAAAGATATCCACATACTTAGTTTTAACCCATTATTCCTTCTACTATAAACTATGAGATTTCTTTTATATATCATCTTTTTTTCTCCTGATGAAATTATTTATCAAATAATATCAACTTAAATGAATTATATTCCATGTTCTCTATTTCTTCATCCTCTTTATTATTTTGAATCAATGATCACCACTAGTCACCATATCCCTTTAAGAAATATACTTCCAAAATAACGTTCTCCCTCTTATTACTTACAAATCGAGGAATGTATTTTTGAGAGATTTTATCCATTTATCAGCTACTAATGGATCTTCATTTACATTAAAGGATGGAGGATCCTACCACATGAAGCAGTCCATTATTGTTGCACTATGCTGTGAAGCAATGAGTCGATCCATTTTGGAATGTTTATTGGTCATATATCGATGGAATTTCCCTAATATAACAATAATATTACTAGTTCCAAAAAAACCATATTTAATTTCTCAATAGGTAAGTCACTACATTTATTATAAGTGTTGATATTATGAAGACCATACCTTTTCTTGCCTTACTATTACATCATTTTAAAGGTAAACAATATAATAGTGTTATAGAACCAGGATGAAAAGTTTTAATGTCTTGGAAAAATTAGGACCATACATAACTTTTACATAATAAAACATAAACATTTATTTAATTCCTTTTTCTCTAGATTCTTATTGGCCCTTGTGTTCTCCTTAGTACAAGTAATCACCTGAGAATATATATCAAATAAAGGGGTGATCTAAAATCCCATTAAGAGGCTAGATAAGAACATGAATCAATATAACATGGGTGAGAATAATCCAGATCATAACATAATTATGGTATCATCAACTTAATCATGATAGGAAACATTATAAAAATACATGGAATGTTGAAATGCATAAAAACAAAACACCATGTCTTAGTGGTCAAATACCACACATAGTTGTGAACAAAGCTATCATCATGTTCATATAAAAAATTTGTTTATAATCATAAAATCATAATTGTGAAAAATTATAGCATCATGTTCATGCTTATTTCACATTATCTCATGAGATAAATTACATTAACCAATTCATTAGAGCACTATACAATTCTTAGCGCACCTGTCACATCATAACATTTACATAATCATGAATGCTACATAGGACATATTTCAATATTAGACATAAAATAACACATAGAAAAGAATGGGTTTCATTTCATAAATCATAAATTTGTGAACAAAATTTGGGGTCTCAAAAAGGGAATAACATACTGGCATAAGAATCATCAATGTTGAATGAAGAATAAAAAATCTAAAGATAAGTAAAAAATATGCCTTTAGAAAGAAGATTTCTTTTGGAAAATATTTGTATTTTTTATAAAAACATATTGAAAAAATGTATATCCCATAAATGAAAAGTTAATTATAATGAAATTATATTTTATTATTTTTAAATGAACAACTACTCTGAAATTTTCCTCAAAAGTGGAATAACCTAAGGAATGAAAATTGGGTTTGAGAATCCCTTTAACTTATGTCTAAATGGTTAATTCACTTTAATATCATGGACAATAAAATTAGATTAATTAATTAATAAATATAGAACCTCTTATACATTAATTTTATTTATTATAATTTCATTAATTTCATTTCTGGAAATTATGATGTGTTATAATGTTCAATTTCATCATTCGAGAGTGCTCGTTTCTTGGTTTCCATGATTTGTTCACTTGTATACAAGTATAGAAATTCATGTAAGATGATAATAATTATCCAAAATTGAAATTATATGTTAATAGTGAACGTAAATAATTTTAATTGGTCTTATATACTATTTTAATTATATATATAAGGAGAATAATTTGATAAAATTTTAAAGATAATCGTTCAGATTAATTTTGGAAGTTTTCAATTACAACAAAATTGTTAAGTTTTATTATTTAATATTATGTATATATGTTAGTTCCAAAACATAAAAAAGTTTATAGAATAAATTTTACAATATGTATCAACCATTAAATTGGTTTTATTACCAACCATGAAGGTGGTAAAGTAAAATGAAATGTTTTCATCCTCGAAGGTGATAAATCAACACCTCATGTGTGGTGTTTTCATTTTAAGAATAAAAGGTATAGGAGAAGAGGATTAATGATGAATTATTCCATTAACATAATAACATTATAGTGTATATAATATACTATAGTTATCATTATACTTGGTTGAGGGGAGGTGAGGAGAGAATAATAAAACAAAAAATTGAAAGAAATTAAAAGAAAAAGAAAGAGCCTTTTACCTCTTAAATTATTCTCCCTCAGAACCTCCTTAGAAATTTCGATTTTGGTATTTTGTAAAGACCAAAGGATCCAAGAAGTGTGAGAAGTTAATGGGAAGAGGAATGGTCATAAATTAGACAAGTTTCAAGGCGTTGAGGTTATGATGAGAAGAGGTGGTGAGGGGTAGTATTTATAGGGGAGGATAGGGATGTTTTTTTCGTTATTTTATTCATCATTTTATTATTTTGGCTCAATAATATCTATAGTTTGAAATTTATCACTAAATATATTTAAATAATGAAGGATACTTTATTATTATGGGCTTACTGTAACATCCCAACTATATAAAGAAATATGTCATTTTCATATTTATTAATATTTGTGAATTAAATATTAATTTTACTTTAAAGGGGTTGCTATGTTCAATGGCGTACCTGATATGAAACAATGAGTTTCTTTGAAATCTTACATTACACACTAATAAATTAATAATATTATTTTAAATGGTAGATAATTTCTATCCGTTGTATTGGCGGGGAATGAATATAAATAACTAAAATATGATTATATATGTTTTTTAAATGTTTATACATTTATCCAATAAAAGTTAGAGGCTTAAAATATGAATAGATCCAATTTTAAGCACAAATACTCTAATATTCCTTAGAAGGTCGATTTACCACCTTTTGATAGCGAACCATTTTTAAATCTAGTTTTTGTCACTTTTATGTTCTGTTTGACAAAAAATATTATTCTTTAGAATCAGGATATCAAAATATAATTTGGCTGAAATTTTGGTATTTTTCTGATAAAGTTCATTTTTTAATGAATAGCGAAAAATACTCTATTTTAATTCCAAACTGCCTTTTAATCTAATTTATTTTTATGGTTAGATTATATTTTTAATTGGTTTTAAAGTGAAATTAGATTATATTTTTACTATTTAATCCAATTTTTGTCATTTGATGTAATTTCACTTTGAAATTGGTCATAAATAAGTGTCAATCTTTTGATAGTTATTATTTCCTAAAAAAACACCTTTTGTATTGACAATGAGAATTAATTTTAAATTAATTTCTAACACTTCTCTATTTTGAATTTGGAAAAATGGATTCCATATTTGGAATCAGGAGGTCCAAATTTTGTAAATAGGTAACTCTTATTTTTAGACATTATGAATATTTACTTCAATAAATATTTTATTAACCATGGTTAAAGGGTAAATCTGGTAAATAAGGGAAAAAAATATTATTATAATAATATAAAGTTACCCTAACATGTGTCCTAATCCTATTGGTTGATACATATCCAACCATGGGCATACTTGGGTTTATTTTGGGTCCCCATGGAGCCACTTGGGAGTGATACCGACACTTTATAATAATTATTATAAAGTAAAGACACAAATGACATAAACAAATATCATTTAGTAAATTAATATTTATATAGGGTTATATAAGTTATCGTTTCAACTATAAATATTCTTTGTAAAGATAAAAATATTTCCTACATCATGGTATTTTTTTATAATTTTTAGACATTTAAATAAATTAAATTATTTATGAGACAATAATGATGCAGTGTTCACCTCATTAATAAATGATTTAAATAAATAAGATTATAATGATTAAAATAATATCCAAAACCTGTTAAATTCTTATTGGATTATTTTATTTCGACCATGATTCATTTTATCTTCGACATTAATAAGTTTTAGATCTTTAGAAACCGAAAATAATTATATAATAAAATAATATTTTCACACTTTCCTAAAGATCTCCTCCTCCCCCTTATAAAAAGCCCTCACCTCTAACCCATTCCTCACACCTCTCAATACCCTTGTCTTGTCCAAAAACTTCCCAAATAAGCTCTTACGATCCCTCTCTTCAACCTAGATTCCTTAACTTAGGCATAAGTCACTTCAAGAAGTCCTTTTAGTTCAAACCAAAGGGAGTTAACCGAATTAAATGAGATTAAAGAATGAATGGGTCAAGTCGGACATGAGGTAAGGGACTTCGTCTCAATCTCCTTTCATTGAGTCATATTTTGTTTTATACCCTACTTTATTTTATAAGTTGTATAAACCCCTTTTATTTTTAGTTTTATTCAAAAGGAATCTTTTCTCTTCTAATCATTTTACTGAATGAAAAAAAATAATTTTTCTTTTAACGCACGTGGTGACAACGACCTTTCCTCTGCTGCGAGTATTATTTGATATTTGGCTTCCTTAATAAGATTTAATGTTTTTAAAAGGAAACTAAATACCATTTACTCTTTTTTATGTATATTATTATTGATTTTTTTATAATGAATTGTTCATTTCAATATATTTAAATAATATATTGTGATTAAAATGTGGAAATTTTATCTTTCAATTATGTTTTTTTATGTGCCATGAATATGTTATAGTTCTTGGGAATTATTTACATATATGGGTGGTTCCATGATAAAACTAGGGTGGGTGAGCCTGAGATAGCTCTCCAATTAATTTTGTAATGTGGAAGAGGTAAATGTGAATGTTTCTCCTAAGAGATTTAAGGAATATACTGTGATGGGTATTCCAAATGTAACTTCCTACGTAGTTGTGATAGATATAATGTAAGTATGATATGGATGCCACAAGTTATATTTATGATTTATGATTTCTATGTGTTATTCATAAATCTTATGATTTCATGAGGTATGTTAATGATCTTATGTTATGTATGTATTGCTGAACTAATGTTTTATTTCTTTGGTTTATAACCCTTAATGATATTTTTATGCTCATCCCAAGTTTTGAAATGTTTTTCATTGGACTAAAAGATGAATATAGTCAAGGATGGGATCAATGGAAAGTCATTCAATATAAAACATGGAACTAGACATGAATCTTTTTTTCAAGAGTTTTTATTTTGTGAAAAATTGGAAATTGAGTAGAAGTGTCTACTTTTTAATTCTGGAGATGTAATGTAATAGTTATGGATTAATTCTCTAAAACTCAAAACCTGAAAAGATCCTCAATGTGAATTATTCATTTAATTAAATATTATTTAATGTTTTAAGGATAGGTCCTTATAGTTGGTATCAGAGGTTGGTTTACATAACTTTAAGAGTTAGGGTATTATTAAATTAATATCCATAAATTAATTTATGTTAATATTGAAATGATAGCATTCACAGATTACCATGTTTCTTCACCTAAGATATCTCAGTGTTTAGAATTGTTTTTTCGCAGAGGAAATAGGGTATCTATGTTGGTAAGACATCAAGAGGAAGAAAACCTTCCAAATATGCAACCTGATATGGTCGGAATTGGAACTGAACAGTTTTTTGTAGTGACGGAATAGTTAACTCGTGCTATAAATGGTGGTGGTGTCCATGCATGAGAACAACCAGATCAACTACAGAGGAACATGTCAGCATTGGAGGATTTCATGAGGAAACATCCCCCATCTATCAGAGGATCATCTGACCTTGTGCTAGCTGAAGGGTGGATTAAAGCACTGGAGAAGATTTTTGATGTTATGGGGTGTTCAGAACATCAAAAGGTTAGTCTCACTATTTACCATTTTGAAGGTGAAGTTGATCAGTGGTGATCGATGGTGAAAAATATCAAGGATAGTGAGGAGATTGATTCTCTCGATTGGGATGAATTCAAAGGTATGTTTCTTGAGAAATATTTTCCTAAGGTGGTTCGTCTTAGGTTGGAAAAACAATTCTTGGAATTGAGGCTGGAGGATGACTCAGTGGCTTCTTATGAAGCAAAATTCACTCGACTGGCAAGGTATGCTATAAATTTCATACGAGATTTTGATAGTAAAATCAACCATTTTTAATCAGGATTAAAGCCAAAGTATTGAAGGGATATAGATTATCGTGAGTTCAAAAGTTATGAAAAAATTGTTCGATGTGCGGAGAAGGTGGAAATGGAGTTTATTGATGATCATGTCTTCTTTGAAAAACAACAGAATAAGAGGTCGAGGTGGCAGGTGAAAGGGAAGAACTCTTCAAAAAAGTCTGATGGTAAGAAAATTAAGTTTATAGTTTGTGAAAACTATGGTAAAAAGCATGCTTGGGAATGTATTTTGAATTCTAGTAAGTGCTACCAATGTAGTAAAATGGGACATAAGTCTCATAATTGCACAGAAAAAGAGTTGGGTAATGGTAAGAAAAAAAATCTAATTTACAGTCAGTAAAATGTTTTAAGTACAATGTAATGGGTCATTATGCAAAGGAGTTTCCAACGAAGAACTTAACTGAGGGAAAGAAGCTTGAATACAAGGAGAAAGGGGTGGTGAAATCCTTTGCAACTACTTTAGCAGATGTTGGGCCATCAAACGAAGTAGTATCAGGTACACTATTTGTTTGTTCAGATTATTCCAATGTGTTGTTTTATTCAGGGTATACACATTCATTCATTTCTGAGAAGTTTTATAGTAAATTGGGAATTCCATATCAAGATATGAATTCTGAACATATTGTAAAAACCCAAGGAGGAAATGTTGAGAAAAAAAGAAATTATAAGAACCTTCTGGTCCTTGTGTGCGGAAAAAATCTACCTACAAACCATATTGTTTTGACTCTGGTAGAGTTTGATGTTATTTTGGGTATGGATTGGATTTCTGTTTATCATGCTAAGATTGACTGCAGAGCTAAAGAGGTTTGTTTTCAGAAATATTTTCAGTTTGTATACAATAATGAACCCTTAATTTTGATAACATACTAGGAAGCTGAGAAACTAGTAAAATATGTAAATGAATGTTACCTTGCACATATTGTTGAAAATAAAGGAACTATTCAAATTAATGATGTTCAAGTTGTAAATGAGTACCTTGATGTTTTTCCTAATGAGTTTCCTGGTATTATACCTGATCGAGAAGTTGAATTTACTATTGACTTAGTTCCGGATGCTAATCTAATTTCAAACCCCCTTATCGAATTGCTCAAATTGAACTTTTATGGTTAAATAAGCAATTGTAGGAGTTATTAGATAAATGTTTCATTCAACCTAGCACATCACCATGGGGTTCTTCTATCCTATTTGTTAAAAATAAAGATGGTTTAATGAGACTTTGCATTGATTATAGAGGATTGAATAACATCACTATTAAGAACAAGTATCCTTTTCCTCATATCGATTATTTTTTTGATCAGATCCAGGGAGCTCAGTATTTTTCGAAGATTGACTTGAGGTCGGGGTAACATCAGTTGAAAGTAAAGGAAGCAGACATTCCGAAGACCGTGTTTTGTACTAGATATGGCCATTATGAATTTGTAGTTATTCCTTTTTGTTTAACCAATTCACCTAATCTATTCATGGATCTTATGAATATAATTTTCTATGAGTTCTTGGATAAGTTTGTGGTTGTGTTCATTGATGATATTTTGGTTTATTCAAAAAGAAAAGAGAATCATGAAATTCATTTCAGGGTTTTCTTGAAAACCTTATAAGAAAATAAACTATTTGGATAATTCAACAAGTGTTAGTTTTGGTTACAATAAATTTTTTCCTTGGTCACATTGTTTCAAAAAATGGAATAACTATTGATATTGCTAAAACCAAAGTTGTTAAAGAATGGAAAAGACCCACAAATACAACCAAGATTCATAGTTTTCTTAGTTTGGTAGGTTATTACCAAAGGTTTGTTGAATATTTTTCACAGTTATCTAGTCCAATGACTAAGTTAACTCGAAAAGGTTTTAAGTTCGTTTGGAAAAAATAATGTGATGATTGTTTTTAGGAATTGAAAAGAAGATTAGTGAATGCTCCTGTTTTGTAACTACCTTCTAGAATTAGTGAGTTTGTTATCTACAGTGATGCTTCATTGAATGGACTTGGCTATGTCCTTATTCATAATTATAAGGTAATTGCTTATGCTTCAGGTCATTTGAAACCTCATGAGTTAAATTACCCTAAACATGATTTGGAATTAGATGCTGTTGTTTTTGCTTTAAAAATTTGGAGGTGTCATTTTTATGGAGTAAAATGTGAAATATACACCGACCACAAAACCTTGGAGTATATATTCACTCAGAAGGAATTAAAAATGAGACAGAGTAGATGGTTGGAATTAATCAAGGATTATGACTGCATGATCCATTACCATCCGAGAAAAGCAAATAAAGTGGCTGATGCTTTGAGTCAAAAAAGTAATGCTTCATTAACCATGATAAATTTGGAACGAGATCCTTTGGTTTTCAATTTGATGAACTTTGGAATAGAAGTTGTTGGTGAAGGAAATTCTTCTATTTTATTTTAGGTGTTATTGAGATCATCTCTATCAGACAGAATTAAGGAAGCGTAGAAGGAAGATAGTGAGTTACAGAAAAAGGTAGAGTTGGTTAATAAGGGTAATTTTCCAAAATGTAACATTGATAATGATTGTGTTTTGAGATTTGGAAAGAGATTATGCATGCCTTGTGATTCATAGCTAAAGAATGAGTTGTTTTGTGAAGCGCATAGTTCTCCATTTTCAGTTCATCCTAGAAGTACTAATATGTACATAGATATTCGGGAGTATTGCTGATGGGATGGAATGAAAATAGATATTGTTGAATTTACTGAGAGGTGTTTGACTTGTCATCAGGTTAAAGTAGAGTGGCAGTTACCAAAAGGGAAACTTTAGCCTTTAACATTACCAGAGTGGAAATGGGAAAATATATCCATGGACTTCGTTGTAGGATTATTGAATACATCTTGAGGTAATATTGAAATCTGTGTTATTATTGATCGATTGACTAAATATACTAACTCCCTTACTATTCAAGATACTTTGTCTCTAGATAAACTTTCTCGGTTGTATGTTAAAGAGATAGTGAGGTTGCATGGTGTTCCCCTCTCCATTGTATCTGATCGTGATCCCAGTTTTACTTCTAACTTTTGGAAAGGCCTTTAGAAGTTTTTGGGTACTAACTTAAGTTTTAGTACAACTTTTCATCAGCAATCAGATGGGCAGTCAAAACAAACAATTTAGACCTTAGAAGATATTCTACGTGCTTTTTCACTAAATTACTAGGGAATTTGTGAAAAACATATTTCTTTGGTTGAATTTTCATATAATAATAGTTTTCATTCTAGTATATAAATGGCTCCATTTAAGGCATTATATGGAAAGTGTTGTTGAACTCTATATTTTTGAGATGAAGTTGGTGAAATGAAGTTGATGGGACCATAATTGGTAGAAGAGATGTCAGAAAAGGTTTAGTTGATTCAGAAGCACATGAGAACAACTCAGAGCAGGCAGAAAATTTATGTGGATAATCAGAGGAAGGATCTTTCTTTTGAGGTAGGTGATCATGTCTTTCTCAATGTTTCTCCATGGAAAAGTGTGATGGGTTTTGGTAAGAAGGGAAAGATGAGTCCAAGGTTCATTGGACCTTAATAAATCCTAGAGAATGTTAGATTAGTTGCATACAGAGTGGCTTTACCTCCAATTTTATCCTAGGTACACAGTGTTTTTCATGTTTCAATGTTGAAAAAGTATTTGCTATATCCATATCATGTTTTGAGTCCAGAGGTAGTTCAGTTGGAAGAAAATCTCTCTTATGAGGAACAACCAGTCTAGATTCTTGACCGAATAGAGAAAGTGTTACGAATTAAGGTAATTCATTAGGTAATGGTTTTAGGAAAAAATTATATGTTTTAAGAGGCAACATGGGAATCTTAAAATGCTATGAGGGATAAATACGCCCATTTATTTAATAAGTGAATAAAATTGCGCGGATACAATTTCCAAAAGGGGGAAGGATGTAACATCCCAGGTAAATAAAGAAATATGACATTTTCATATTTATTAATATTTGTGGATTAAATATTATTTTTACTTTAAAAGGGTTTCTATGTTTGATGGCATACCAGATACGCAACAACAGGTTTCTTTGAAATCTTACGTTACACACTAATAAAATAATAATATTATTTTAAATGGTAGTTAATGCAAATCCATTGTATTGGAGGGAAAGAATATAACTAATTACAATATGATTATATATGTTTTTTAAATGTTTTTACATTTATCCAATAAAATTTAGAGGCTTAAAATCTGAATGAATCCAATTTTAAGCACAAATATTCTAATATTCTTTAAAAGGTCGATTTACCACCTTTTGATGGGAAACCCTTTTTAAATCTAGTTTTTGTCACTTTTGTGTTATGTTTGAAAAAAAATATTATTCGTTAGAATCAGGACATCAAAATATAATATTGATGAAATTTTGGTATTTTTCTCATAAAGTTCATTTTTAATGAATAGTGAAAAATACTGTATTTTAATTCAAAACTTCATTTTAATCTAATTTATTTGTATGGTTATATTATCTTTTTAATTGGGTTTAAAGTATAATTAGATTATATTTTTACTATTTAATCCAATTTTGTTCATTGGAAGTAATTTCACTTTGAAATTGGACCTAAATAAGTGTCAATCTTTTGGTGGTTATTATTTCTTAAAAACATGCCTTTTGTTTTGACAATGAGAATTAATTTTAAATTAATTTCTACCACTTATATGTTTTTAATTTGGAAAAATGGATTCCATATTTGGAATTAGGAGGTCTAAATTGTGTAAATAGGGAAATTTTATTTTTATACATTATGAATATTTAGTTCAATAAATATTTTATTTACCTTGGTTAAAGGGTAAATATGGTAAATAGGGGGAAAAATATTATTATAATAATATAAAATTACCCTAAAATATGTCCTAATCCTATTTTTTGATACATATCCGACCATGGGAATCTTTGGGTCGATTTTGGGTCCCCATGGAGTCACTTGGGAGTGATACTGACACTTTATATTAATTAATTTAAAGTAAAGATAAAAATGAAAAAAACAAATATCTTTTAGTAAATTAATTTTTTACAGGGTTATATAAGTTATCTTTTTGACTAGAAATATTATTTATAAAGATAAAATGATTTCCTACATCATGGTATTTTTTTTATAAATTTATACATCAAATAAATAAAATTATTTATGGCACAATAATGATGTAATGTTTACCTCAGTAATAAATGATTTAAATAAATAAGATTATAATGATTAAAATAATATACAAAACCTGTCCAATTCTTATTGGATGATTTGATTTAGACCATTAGTCATCTTATCTTGGACTTTAATAAGTTTTTGACCTTTATAAACCGAAAATCATTATATAATAAAATAATATTTTCACACTTTCCTAAAGATCCCCTCCTCCCCCTTATAAAAAGCCCTCACCTCTATCCCATTCCTCACACCTCTCAAGCCCCTTGACTCATCCAAAATCTTCTCAAATAAGATTTCAATATCCATATATTCCACCTATAATCCTTAACATAGGCAGGAGGTACTTCAAGAAGTCCTTTTGGTTCAAACCAAAGAGAGTTACCCGAATTAAAGGAGATTAAAGAACAAATGGGTCAAGTCAGACACGAGGTAAGAAACTTCTTCTCAATCTCCTTTAATTGAGGAATATTTTGTTTTATACAATACTTTATTTTATAAGGTGTATAAACCCCTTTTAATTTTAGTTTTATTAAAAAGAAATATTCTCTCTATTAAGCATTTTACTAAATGACAAAAAATAATGTTTCTTTTAATGCACACGGTGACAAAGACTTTTCCACTACTGGGAGTATTATTTGATCTTTGGATTCCTTAACAAGCCATAATGTTTTCAAAAGGAAATTAAATACCATTTACTCTTTTTACGTATATTGTTATTGAATTTTTTTTTGATATTGGAATGGTTATTTCAATATATTTAAATGATATATTGTGATTGAAATGTGGAAATGTTATCTTTCAATTATGTTTGTTTTATGTGATATGAATATATTATAGTTCTTGGGAATTGTTTACATATATGGTTGGTTCCATGATAAACCTAGGGTAGGTGAGACTGAGATAGCACTCCAATGCATTGGGTAAGTGACGAAGGTAAACATGAATGTTTCTCCTAAGAGATTTAGGGAATATACTGTGATGGGTATTCCAAATGTAACTCCTTACATAGCTCTGATAGCTATAATGTAAGTATGATATGGATGCCACAAGTTACCTTTATGATTTATGATTTCTATGTGTTATTCACAAATCTTATGATTTCATGAGGTACGCTATAGAGCTTATGTTATGTTTTTATTGAGGAACTAATGTTTTCTTTCTTTGTTTTATAACCCTTAATGATATTTTTATTCTCATCCCATGTTTTGAAATGTTTTTCATAGGACTTAAATATGAATAGGGTCAAGGATGTGATCAATGGAAAGTCATGCTATCTAAAACATGGAAAAATACATGAATCTTTTTTTCAAGAGTTTTTATTTTGTGAAAAAATGGAAACTGAGTAGAAGTGTCTAATTTTTAATTCTTGAGATGTAATGTAATAGTTATGGCCTAATTCTCTAAATCTCTAAACCTGAAAAGCTACTCAATGTGAATTATTCATTTAATTCAAGATTATTTAATTTTCTAAGGCTGGCTCCTTATAGTTGGTATCAGAGGTCGGTTTAGATAACTTTTGGAGTTAGGGTATTTTTAGATTAATATCCATAAATTAATTTATTTTAATATTGAAATGATAGAATTTACAAATTACCATGTTACTTTGCCTAAGATATCTCTTTGTTCAGAAAGGTTTTTCGTAGAGGAAACATGGCATCTATGTTGGGATGACATTAGGAGGAAGACAACCTTCCAAATCAGCAACCTGAGATGGTCAGAATGAGAACTGAACAGTGTGTTGCAGTTATGGCATAGGTGAATCAAGATATAAATGATGGTGGTATCCATGCACAAGAATTGCCAGATCAACTGCATAGAAACATGTAGGTATTGGAGCATTTCATGAGGAAACATCACCCATTTTTAGAGGATCATTTGACCCTATGCAAGATGAAGGGTGGATTAAAGCACTGGAGAATATTTTCAATGTTATGGGGTGTTCAGAACATCAATATTTTAGTCTCCCTATTTACCATTTTGAAGGTGAAGCTGATGATTGGTGGTTGATGGTGAAAAATATCAGAGATAGTGAGGTGATTGATGATATTGATTGGAATGAATTCAAAGGTATGTTTATTTAAAAATATTTTCCTAAGGTGGTTCTTCTTAGTATGGAAAAAAGTTCTTGGAATTGAGGTAGGAGGATGACTCAGTGGCTGCTTAAGAAGAAAAATTCACTCGACTGGCAATGTATTCTCCAAATATCATATGAGATTTTGATAGTAAAATCAACCATTTTTACTTAGTATTAAAGCCAAAGTATTAATGGATTTAGATTATTGTGAGTTTAAAAGTTATGAAAAACTTGTTCGATGTGCGGAGAAGGTGGAAATGGAGTTTATCGATGATCATGTCTTCTTTGACAAACAATAGAATAAGAGGTCAAAGTGGCTAGCGAAAGGGAAGAACTCTTCAAAAAAGTATGACGATAAGAAACTTAAGTTTACAGTTTGTGAAAATTGTGGTAAAAATCATGTTGGGGAATGTCTTTTGAATTCGGGTAAGTGCTATCGATGTGGTAAAATGGGACATAAGGCTTGTAATTGCACTGAAAAAAGTTGGGTAATGGTAATACAAAATCTGATTTACAGTCAGTAAATTTTTTTTAAGTGAAATGAAATGAGTCATTATGAAAATGAGTGTCCAACGAAGAACTCAAATGAGCGAAAGAATCCCAAATACAAGTAGAAAGGGGTGGTGAAATCCTTTTCAACTACTTCAACAGATGTTGGGCCATCGAATGAAGTAGTATCAGGTGCACTGTCTATTTGTTCAGATTATACCAATGTGTTGTTTGATTTGGGGTCTACACATAAATTCATTTCTGAGAATTTTTCTAGTAAATTGGGAATTCCATCTCAAGATATGAATTCTGAACTTATTATAAAAACCTCATAAGGAAATGTTGAGACAAAAAGAAATTATAAGAACCTTCCGGTCCTTATGTGCAGAAAGAATCTACCTACAAACCTTATTGTTTTTCCTCTAGTAGAGTTTGATGTTATTTTGGGTATGGATTGGCTTTCTGTTTATCATGATAAGATTGAATATAGAGATAAAGAGGTTTCTTTTTAGAAATATTTTCAGTTTGTGTACAAGAATAAACCATTAATTTTGATAACATATCAGGAAGCGGAGAAACTAGTAAAAGATATAAATGAATGTTACCCTTCACATATTATTGAAAATAAAGGAACTGTTCAGATTAAGGATGTTCCAATGGTAAATGAGTACCTTGATGTTTTTCCTGATGAGTTGGCTAGTATTATACTTGATCGGGAAGTTGAATTTACTGTTTACTTACTTCATTGATTCTAATCCAATTTCAAAACCCCTTATCGAATGGCTCAAATTGAACTTTTAGGGTTAAAGAAGTAATTGTAAGAGTTATTAAAATAAGATTTCATTCAACCTAGCACATCACCATGGGGTGATCTTATCTTATTTGTTAAAAAGAAAGATGGATCAATGAGAATTTTCATTGATTATAGAGCATTGAATAACATCAATGTTAAGAACAAGTATCCTTTGCCTCATATCAATGATTTGTTTGATCTGCTCTAGGGAGATCAGTATTTTTTAAAGATTGACTTGAGGCCGGGGTAATATCAGTTGAAAGTAAAGGAATTAGACATTCTGAAGACCACGTTTTTTACTAGATATTTCCATTATGAATTTGTAGTTATGCCTTTTTTTAACCAATGCATCTACTGTATTCATGGATCTTATGAATAGAATTTTCCGTGATTTCTTGGATACGTTTGTGGTTGTGTTCATTAATGATATTTTGGTTTATTCTAAAAGTAAATAGGAGCATGAAAGTCATTTAAGGGTTGTCCTGCAAACCTTAAAAGAAAAGAAACTATTTGGGTAATTTAGTAAGTGTGAGTTTTGGTTACAACAAATTTCTTTCCCTAGTCACATTGTTTCAAAAAATGGAATAACTGTTGATCCTGATAAAAAAAAAGTTGTTGAAGAATGGAAAAGACCCACAAATATAACTGAGTTTCATAGTTTTCTTGGTTTGACAAGTTATTACAAGAGGTTTGTTGAAAATTTTTCACGGTTATCTAGTCTAATGACTAAGTTAACTCAAAAAGGTGTAAAGTTTGTTTGGAAAAAAGAATGTGATGATTTTTTTCATGAATTGAAAAGAAGATTGGTGAATGCTCTAGTTTTGGAACTACCTTCAAGAAATTGTGATTTTGTTATCTATAGTGATGCTTCATTGAAAGGAATTGTTTGTTTCCTTATGAAGAATGATTAGGTAATTGATTATGCTTCATGTTAGTTGAAACCTCATGAATTAAATTACCCTAAACATGATTTGGAATTAGCTGCTATTGTTTTTGATTTAAAAATTTTGAGGTATCATTTGCATGGAGTAAAATGTGAAATATATACTAACCACAAAAGTTTGGAGTATGTATTCACTCAGAAGGAATTGAACATGAGACAAAGGAGGTGGTTGGAATTAATCAAGGATTATGAGTGCACGATCCATTACCATCCGATAAATGAAAATAAAGTGGCCGATTCTTTGAGTCAAAAAAGTAATGCTTCATTAACTATGATATGTTTGGAATGAGATCCTTTGGTTTTTGATTTGATGAACTTTGGCATAGAAGTTGTTGGTGTAGGAAATTATTATGTTTTTTTTCAGGTGTTAGTGAGATCATCCCTATCAGACAGAATTAAGAAAGCACAGAAGGAAGACAGTGAGTTGTAGAAAAAGATAGAGTTTGTTCAGAAGGGTAAGTTTCTAGAATGTAACATTGATAATGATTGTGTTTTGAGATTTGGAAAGAGATTATGCATTTCTTGTGATTCACAGTTGAAGAATGATTTGTTATGTGAAGATCATAGTTCTCCGTTTTAAGTTCATCTTTGGAGTACTAAGATGTATAGAGATATTCGAGATTATTACTGGTGGGATGAAATGAAAAGAGATATTGTTGAATTCACTATGAGGTGTTTGACTTGTTAGTAGGTTAAAGTAGAGAAGCAGTTACTAAAAGGGATGCTTCAGTATTTATCGGTACTAGAGTAGAAATGAAAAATTATATCCATGGACTTCATTGTGGGATTACAGAAGAAATCTCAAGGCAATAATGTAATCTGGGTTATTGTTGATCGATTGACTAAATCTACCCATTTCCTTCCTATTTGAGATAATTTGTCTCAAGATCAAGTTTCTCGATTGTATGTTAAATAGATAGTGAGGTTTCATGGTGTTCCCCTCTCTATTGTATCTTATCATGATCCAAGGTTTACTTTTAACTTTTGGAAATTCCTTCAGAAGTCATTGGTTACTGACTTAAATTTTAGTACAACTTTTTATCCGCAATCAGATGGGAAGTCAGAACAAACAATTTAGACGTTGGAGGATATGCTACATGCTTGTTCACTGGATTACCAGGGAAGTTGGGAAGAACATCTTTCTTTAGTTGAATTTTCATATAATAACAGTTTTTATTCTAGTATACAGAAGACACTATTTGAGGCATTATATGGAAAGTGTTGTCGAACTCTAGATTTTTGGGATGAAGTAGGTGAAAGGAAGTTGATGGGACCAGAATTGGTAGAATAGATGTTAGAAAAGGTTCAATTGATTCAGAATCACATGAGAACAACTTAGAGAAGACAAAAAATTTATGCTGATAATTAGAGGAAGGATCTTTCTTTTGAGGTAGGTGATCATGTCTTTCTTAAATTTTCTCTATGGAAAAGTGTGATGCGTTTTGGTAAGAATGGAAAGCTGAGTCCAAGGTTCATTGTACCTTATGAAATCCTGTATAATGTTTGATTAGTTGCGTAAAGAGTGGATTTACCTCCATGTTTATCCCAGGTACACAATGTTTTTCAGGTTTCAATGTTGAGAAGAATATGCTAAATCCATCTCATGTTTTGAGCCCAGAGGTAGTTCAGTTGGAAGAAAATATATCTCATGAGGAACAATCAGTCCAGATTCTTGACGGAAGAGAGAAAGTGCCACAGAATAAAGTAATTCTTTAGGCAAAGGTTTTGAGGAAAAACCATATGTTTGAAGAGGCAACATGAGAATCTGAAAATGATACGAGGGATAAATACCTCCATTTATTAAATAAGTGAATAAAATTGTGAGGATACAATTTCGAAAATGGGGGAAGGATGTAACATTACAGGTAAATAAAGAAATATGAAATTTTCATATTTATTAATATTTGTGAATTAAATATTAATTTTAATTTAAATGGATTTCTATGTTCGATGGCGTACCCGATACGCAACAACGGGTTTCTTTGAAATCTTATGTTACACACTAATAAAACAATATTACTATTTTAAATGGTAGTTAATTCCTAGTCATTGTATTGGTGGGAATAAATAGAACTAACTATAATATGATTATACATGTTTGTTAAATATTTTTACCTTTATCCAATAAAAGTTAGAGGCTTAAAATGTGAATGAATCCAATTTTAATCGCAAATACTCTAATATTCTTTAAAAGGCCGATTTACCACCTTTTGATGGAAAACCCTTTTTAAATCTAGTTTTTATCACTTTTGTGTTCTGTTTGAAAAAAATATTATTCGTTAGAATCAGGACATCAAAAAATAATTTGGATGAAATTTTGGTATTTTAATGATAAAGTTCATTTTTTAATGAATAACAAAAAATACTATATTTTAATTAAAAACTTCCTTTTAATATAATTTATTTGTATAGTTAGAATATATTATTAATTGGTTATAAAGTATAATTAGATTATATTTTTACTATTTAATCCATTTTTTTTCATTATAAGAAATTTCACTTTGAAATTGGATATAAACAAGTGTCAATCTTTTGATAGTTATGATTTCTTAAAAACACGCCTTTTGTTTTGACAGCGGGAATTAATTTTAAATTAAATTCTGTCACTTCTGTGTTTTGAATTTGAAAAAATGGATTCCATATTTAGAATCATGAGGTAATTTTTTTTAAATAGGTAACTTTTATTTTTAGACAATATGAGTATTTACTTCAGTAAATATTTTATTTACCATGGTTAAAGGGTAAATCTGGTAAATGATGGAAAAAAATATTATTATAATAATATAAAATTATCCTAAAATATTTCCTAATCCTTATGATTGATACATATCTGACCATGGGCATCCCTAAGTCGATTTTGGGTCTCCATGGAGCCACATGAGAGTGATACTGACAATTTATATTAATTAATTTAAAGTAAAGAAAAAAATGATGAAGAAATATCTTTTTTTAAATTAATTTTTATATAGGGTTATTTAAGTTATCTTTTAGACTATAAATATTATTTCTAAAGATAAAAATATTTCCTACATCATGGTATTTTTTTATAAATTTTAGACATCAAATAAATAAAATTATGTATGACACAATAATGATGCAGTGTTTACCTCATTAATAAATGATTTAAATAAATATGATTATAAAAATTAAAATAATATCCAAAACCTGTCCAATTCTTATTGGATGATTTTATTTCGACCATGAGTCATCTTATATTCAACTTTAATAAGTTTTGGACCTTTAGAAACTGAAAATAATTATATAATAAAATAATATTTTCACACTTTCCTAAAGATCCCCTCCTCCCCTTATAAAAGCCCTCTCCTATAACCCATTCGTCACACCTCTCAAGCCCCTTAGATAATCTAAACTCTTCCCAAATAAGATCTCAAGATCCCTCTCTTCCACCTAGAAGACTTAACTTAGGCATAAGGCACTTTAATAAGTCCTTTGGATTCAAACCAAATGGAGTTACCCAAATTAAAGTAGATTAAAGAACGAACGGGTCCAGTCGGACACGAGGTAAGGAACTTCATCTCAATATCCTTTCATTGAGGTATATTTTGTTTTATACAATAATTTATTTTATAAGGTGTATAAACCCCTTTTACTTTTAGTTTTATTTAAAAGTAATCTTTTCTCTACTAAATGTTTTACTAAACGAAAAAAATAATGTTTCTTTTAACGCACGCGGTGACAATGAACTTTCCACCGCCATGAGTATTATTTGATATTTGGATTCCTTAACAAGACATAATATTTTTAAAAGGAAAGTAAATACCATTAATATTTTTGCGTATATTGGTATTGAATTTTTTTTGATATTGTATTGATTATTTCAATATATTTAAATGATATATTGTGATTGAAATGTGGAAATGTTATCTTTCAATTATGTTTGTTTTATGTACTATGAATATGTTATGGTTCTTGGGAATTATTTACATATATGGGTGGTTCCATGATAAACCTAGTGCAGGTGAGCCCAAGATAGCTCTCAAATGCATTGGGTAATGTGACAGAGGTAAACGTGAATGTTTCTCCTAAGAGGCTTAGGGAATATACTATGATGGGTATTCTAAATGTAACTCCCTATATAGCTGTGATAACTACAATGTATGTTTGATATGGATGTCACAAGTTACCTTTATGATTTATGATTTCTATGTGTTATTCATAAATCTTATGATTTTATGAGGTATGTTAAAGAGCTTATGTTATGTATGTATTGATGAAATAATGGTTTCTTTCTTTGTTTTATAACCCTTTATGAGATTTTTAGGCTCATCTGAAGATTGAAAATGTTTTTTCATAGGACTTAAAGATGAATAAGGTCAAGGATGGGATCAAGGGAATGTCATGCTATCTAAAACATGGAATTGGACATGAATCAGTTTTTCAAGAGTTTTTATTTCTTGAACAAAATGGAAACTGAGTAGAAGTGTCTACTTTTTAATTCTTGAGATTTAATGTAATAGTTATGGACAAATTCTCTAAAACTCTAAACCTGAAAAGATCCTCAATGTGAATTATTCATTCAATTCAAGATTATTTAATGTTTTAAAGTTGGGTGTTTATAGTTAGTATCATAGGTCAGTTTAGATAAATTTAGGAGTTAGGGTATTTTAAAATTAATATCCATAAATTAATTTATGTTAATATTGAAATGATATCATTTGCAGATTACCATGTTGCTTTTCCTAAGATATATCTGTGTTCAGAATGGTTTTCTATAGAGGAAATAGGGCAGCTATGTTGGGACAACATCAGGAAGAAGACAACCTTCCAAATCAGCAACCTAAGATGGTCAGAATCAGAACTGAACAGTTTTTTATAGTAATGTCATAGTTGAATCATGCTATAAATGGTGGTGGTATCCATGCATGAGAATATCCAGATCAACTGCAGAGAAACATATCAGTATTGGAGCATTTCATGAGGCAACATCCCCCTTCTTTCATAGGATCATCTGACCCTATTCTAGTTGAAGGGTGGATTAAAGCACTGGAGAATATTTTCAATGTTATGGGGTGTTCAGAACATCAAAAGGTTAGTCTCTCTATTTACCATTTTGAAGGTGAAGTTGATCAGTGGTGGTCGATGGTGAAAAATATCATGGATAGTGAGCAGATTAATGCTCTTGATTGGGATGAATTCAAAGGTATGTTTCTTGGGAAATATTTTCCTAAGGTGGTTTATCTTAGGATGGAAAAAAAATTCTTGGAATTGAGGTAGGTGGATGACTCAGTGGCTTCTTATGAAGGAAAATTCACTCGACTGGCAAGGTATGCTTTAAATTTCATATGAGATTTTGATAGTAAAATCAACCATTTTTTACTCAGGATTAAAGCCAAAGTATTGAAGGTCTTTAGATTCTCATGAGTTAAAAATTTATGAAAAACTAGTTTGATGTGCGGAGAATGTTGAAATGGATTTTACCTATGATCATGTCTTCATTGAAAAACAATTGAATAAGAGGTCGAGGTGGCGGGGAAAAGGGAATAACTCTTCAAAAAAGTCTGACTGTAATAAACTTAAATTTACTATTTTTGAAAATTGTGGTAAAAAGCATGCTGGGGAATGTCTTTTGAATTCTAGTAAGTGCTACCGATGTGGTAAAATGGGACATAAGGATCATAATTTCACCAAAAAAGAGTTGGATAATGGTAATACAAAATCTGATTTACAGTCAGTAAAATGTTTTAAGTGCAATGAAATGGGTCATTATGAAAATGAGTGTCCATCAATAAACTCAACTGATTGAAAGAAGCCATACTATAAGAAGAAAGGGGTGGTGAAATCCTTTTCAACTACTTAAATAGATGTTTGGTCATCGAATGAAGAAGTATCAGGCACACTGTTTGTTTTTTCAGATTATTCCAATGTGTTGTTTGATTCGGGGTCTACACATTCATTCATTTCTGAGAAGCTTTCTAGAAAATTGGGAATTCCATCTCAAGATATGAATTCTAAACTTATTGTAAAAACCCCAGGCAGAAATGTTGAGACAAAAATAAATTATAAGAACCTTCCGGTTCTTGTGTACGGAAAGAATCTACCTACAAACCTTGTTGTTTTTCCTCTAGTAGATTTTGATGTTATTTTGGGTATGGATTGGCTTTCTGTTTATTATGATAAGACTGACTGTAGAGATAAAGAGGTTTATTTTCAGAAATATTTTCAGTTTGTGTACAAGAATGAAACCATAATTTTGATAACATATTAGGAAGATGAGAAACTAGTAAAAGATGTAAATGAATGCTACATTGCACATATTGTGAAAAATAAAGGAACTATTCAGATTAATTATGTGCCAGTGGTAAATGAGTACCTTGATGTTTTTCCTTATGAGTTTACTGTTATTATACTTGATAGGGAAGTTGAATTTACTATTGACTTAGTTCCTGATTCTAAGCCAATTTCAAAACCCCCTTATCGAATGGCTCAAATTGAACTTTTAGAGTTAAAGAAGCAATTGTAGGAGTTATTAGTTAAATGTTTCATTTGACCTAGGACATCACCATGGTGTGATCTTATCTTATTTGTTAAAAATAAAGATGGTTCAATGAGACTTTACATTGATTATAGAGCATTGAATAAAATCACTATTAAGAACAAGTATCCTTTTCCTCATATCGATGATTTGTTTGATCAGATCCAGAGAGCTCAGTATTTTTTGAAGATTGAATTGAGGTCCGGGTAACATCAGTTGAAAGTAAAGGAAAAAGAAAATCCAAAAAACTCATTTAGTAATAGATATGGACATTATGAATTTGTATTTATGCCTTTTGGTTTAACTAATTCACCTGATGTATTCATGGATCTTATGAATATAATTTTCCATGAGTTCTTGGATAAGTTTGTGGTTGTGTTCATTGATGATATTTTTGTTTATTCTAAAAGTAAAGAGGAGTATGAAAGTATTTTAAGGGTTGTCTTGCAAACCTTAAAATAGATGAAACTATTTGGGTAATTTAGAAAGTGTGAGTTTTGGTTACAATTTTTTTCCCTGGTCACATTGTTTCAAAAAATGGAATAACTGTTGATCCTGCTAAAACAAAAGTTGTTGAAGAATGGACAAGACCCACAAATATAACTGATATTCGTAGTTTTCTTAGTTTGGAAGGTTATTAAGAGAGGTTTGTTGAAAAGTTTTCCCGATTATCTAGTCCAATGACTAAGTTAACTCGAAAAGGTGTTAAGTTTGTTTGGACAAAATAATGAGATGATTTTTTTAAAAATTGAAAATAATATTGGTGAATGCTCCAGTTTTGAAACTACCTTCCAGAAATAGTGAGTTTGTTATTTATAGGGATGCTTCATTGAAAGGAATTTGATGTGTCCTTATGCATAATAATCAGGTAATTTCTTATGCTTCATGTCAGTTGAAACCTCATGAGTTAAATGACCCTACACATGATTTGGAATTAGCTGCTGTTGTTTTTGCTTTAAAAATTTGGAGGCATCATTTGTATGGAGTAAAATGTGAAATATATAATGACCACAAAATTTTGGAGTATATATTCAATCATAAGGAATTGAACATGATACAGAGGAGATGGTTGCAATTAATCAAGGATTATGATTGCACGATCCATTAATATCTCAGAAAACCAAATAAAGTGGCAGATTCTTTGAGTCGAAAAAGTAATGCATAATTAACCATGATTGGAACGATATAATTTTTTTTTGATTTGATGAACATTGGAATAGAAGTTGTTGTTATAGAAAATTATTCTGTTTTATTTTAGGTGTCAGTAAGGTCATCTCTATCTGACAGAATTGAGCAAGCGTAGAAGGAAGACAATGAGTTGCAGAAAAAGGTAGAGTTGGTTTAGAAGGGTAAGTTGCCTAAATGTAACATTGATAATGATTATGTTTTGAGATTTGGAAAGAGATTATGCATGCATTGGGATTCACAGTTGAAGAATGAGTTGTTATGTAAAGCTCATAGTTATTTGTTTTCAGTTCATCCTAATTGTACTAAGATGTACAAAGATCTTCAGGAGTATTACTAGTGGGATGGAAGGAAAAGAGATATTATTGACTTTACTATGAGGTTTTTGACTTGTCAGTAGGGTAAAGTAGAGAGGAAGTTACCTAAAGGGATGCTTCAGTATTTATTGGTACTAGAGTGGAAATTAGAAAATATATCCATGGACTTCGTTGTGGGATTACTGAAGACATCTCGAGGTAATAATGTAATCTGGGTTATTGTTTATTGATTGACTAAATCTACTCATTTCATTTTTATTCAAGATAATTTGTCTCTAGATAAACTTTCTTGTTTGTATGTTAAAGAGATAGTGAGGTTGCATGGTGTTCCCCTCTCCATTGTATCTGATTCCATCCCAGGTTTACTTCTAACTTTTGTAAAGGCCTTCAGAAGTCATTGGGTACTGACTTAAATTTTAGTACAACTTTTCATCTGTAATCAGATGGGCAGTCAGAACAATCAATTTAGACCTATGAGGATATGCTACGTGCTTGTTCACTAGATTACCCCAGAAGTTGGGACTAACATCTTTCTTTGGTTGAATTTTCATATAATAACAGTTTTCATTTCAGTATACAGATGGCTCCATTTGAGGCATTATATGGAAAGTGTTGTCGAACTCTATATTTTTGGGATGAAGTAGGTGAAAGGAAGTTGATGGGACCATAATTGGTAGAATAGATGGTAGAAAAGGTTCAGTTGATATAGAATCACATGAGAACAGATCAAAGCAAACAAAAAAGTTATGTGGATAATCATAGGAAGGATCTTTCTTTTGAGGTAGGTGATCATGTATTTCTCAAAGTTTCTCCATGGAAAAGTGTGATGCGTTTTGGTAGGAAGGGAAAGTTGAGTCCAAGATTCATTAGACCTTATGAAATACTAGAGAATGTTGGATTAGTTGCGTACAGAGTGGCTTTACCTCCAAGTTTATCCTAGGTAAACAATGTTTTTCAGGTTTCAATGTTGAGAAAGTATATTCCAGATCCGTCTCATGTTTTGAGCCTAGAGGTAGTTCAGTTGGAAGAAAATCTCTCTTATGAGGAACAACCAGTATAGATTCTTGACCGAAGAGAGAAAGTGTTGTGGAATAAGGTAATTCATTAGGTTAAGGTTTTGTGAAAAAACCATATGTTTGAAGAGGCTATATGGGAATCTGAAAATTCTATGAGGGATAAATACCCCCATTTATTTGATAAGTGAATAAAATTGTGATGATGTAATTTCCAAAAGGGGGGAAGGATGTAACATCTCAGGTAAATAAATAAATATGACATTTTCATATTTATTAATATTTGTGAATTAAATATTAATTTTACTTTAAAGGGGTTTCTATGTTCGATGGCATACCCGATACGCAACACCGGGTTTCTTTGAAATCTTACATTACACAATAATAAAATAATAATATTATTTTAAATGGTAGTCAATACCAAGAAATTGTATTGGTAGGAATGAATAGAAATAAATACAATATGATTATACATATTTGTTAAATGTTTTTACATTTATCAAATAAAATTTAGAGGCTTAAAATGTGAATGAATCCAATTTTAAGCACAAATACTCTAAGATTCTTTAAAAGGTCGATTTACCACATTTTGATGGAAAATTATTTTTAAATATATTTTTTTGTCACTTTGGTGTTCTATTTGATAAAAAATATTATTCGTTAGAATTAGGACATCAAAATATAATTTGGATGAAATTTTGGTATTTTTCTGATAAAGTTCATTTTTTAATGAATAGTGAAAATACTGTATTTTAATTCAAAACTTCCTCTTAATCTAATTTATTTGTATGGTTAGATTATCTTTTTAATTGGTTTTAAAGTATAATTAGATTATTTTTTACTATTTAATCCAATTTTGGTAATTAGAAGTATTTTCACTTTGAAATTGGACATAAATAAGTGTCAATCTTTTGATAGTTATTATTTCTAAAAAACACGCCTTTTGTTTTGACAACGAGAATTAATTTTAAATTAATCTCTACCACTACTGTGTTTTGAATTTGGAAAAATGGATTCCATATTTGGAATCAGGAGGTAAATTGTTTTTTTAAATAGATAACTTTTATTTATAGACATTATGAATATTTACATCAGTAAATATTTTATTTACCATAGTTAAAGGGTAAATCTGGTAAATAAGGGAAAAATATTATTATAATAACATAAAATTACCCCAACATGTGTCTTAATCCTATTGTTTGATACATATCCGACCATGGGTGTACTTGGGTTGATTTTGGGTCTCCCTGGAGCCACTTGGGTCTGATAATGACACTTTTTATTAGTTAATTTAAAGTAAAGATAAAAATGACATAAACAAATATATTTTCGTAAATTAATTTTTATATAGGGTTATATAAGTTATCTTTTCTACTATTAACATTATTTTTAAATCTAAAAATATTTCCTACATCATGGTATTTTTTTATAATTTTTAGACATAAAATAAATAAAATTATTTATGACACAATAATGATGTAGTGCTTACCTCATTAATAAATGATTTAAATAAATAAGATTATAATTATTAAAATAATATAAAAAACCTGTCCAATTCTTATTGGATGATTTTATTTCTACCATGAGTCATCTTATATTCAACTTTTATATGTTTTGGGCCTTTAGAAACTAAAAATCATTATATAATAAAATAATATTTTCACACTTTCCTAAAGATCCCCTCCTCCCCCATATAAAAAGCCATCACCTCTAACCCATTCCTCACACCTCTAAAGCCCTTGGATCATCCATCATCTTCCCAAATAATCTATAAATATCCCTCTCTTCCACATAGAATCCTCAACTTAGGCATAAGGCACTTCAAGAAGTCTTTTTGGTTTAAACCAAAGGGAGCTACCCGAATTAAAGAAGATTAAAGAATGAACGGGTCAAGTCGGACATGGGGTAAGGGAATTCGTATCAATCTCCTTTCATTGAGACATATTTTGTTTTATACACTAATTTATTTTATAAGGTGTACAAAACCCTTTCAATTTTACTTTTATTCAAAATGAATCTTTTCTCTGCTAAGGGTTTTACTAAATGACAAAAACTAATGTTTCTTTTAATGCATGAGGTGACAATGACCTTTCTGCCGCCATGAGTATTATTTGATCTTCGGATTCCTTAAAAAGACATAATGTTTTTAATGGAAAGTAAATACCATTTACTCTTTTTATGTTTATTTTTATTTAAAATGTTTTTGATAATGGATTGATTATTTCAATATATTTAATTGATATATTGTGATTGAAATGTGGAAATGTTATCTTTAAATTATGTTTGTTTTATATGATATGAATATGTTATGGTTCTTGGGAGTTGTTTACGTATATGGGTGGTTCCATGATAAATCTAGGTCGGGTGAGCCCAAGATAGATCTCTAATGCATTGGGTAATGTGATGGAGGTAAATGTGAATGTTTCTCCTAAGAAATTTAGGGAATATACTATGATGGGTATTCCAAATGTAACTCCCTATGTAGCTATGATAGCTACAATGTAAGTATGATATGGATGCCACAAGTTAACTTTATGATTTATGATTTCTATGTGTTATTCATAAATCTTATGATTTCATGTGGTATGTTAAAGAGCTTATGTTATGTATGTATTGATGAACTAATGTTTTCTTTCATTGTTTTATAACCCTTATTGAGCTTTTTATGCTCATCCTAAGTTTCAAAATGTTTTTCACAGGACTTAAAGATGAATAGGGATGGGATCAAGGTAAATTCTTGCTATCTAAAACATGGAACTGGACATGAATCTTTTTTTTCTTCAGGAGTTTTTATTTTGTGAAAAAAAGGAAACTGAGTAGAAGTGTCTACTTTTTAATTCTTGATATGTAATGTAATAGTTATGGCCTAATTCTATAAAACTCTAAATCTGAAAAGATCCTCGATGTGAATTATTCATTTAATTCAAGATTATGTAATGTTTTATGGTCGATTACTTATACTTACACCATCCATACATCATCTATGACTCAATAATTCATGTATTTATTACATAACATATTTCATTATTCACAAAAAATTCAACTATTTTAGAAGAATCAAAAAAATTAAAACTAAACATTTTTCAATGTATAGAATTTAAAAATTAACTAAATTTTATGAAAATAATTTTCTAAAAATGAGAAATTTAATTTTTAATTAATATCATCATTTATTCAAAAAATACCAATTCTAAAATTATTACTGATTTTATGACACTTTTAAGAGTTAATTAAGGTCTCATAAAAATATAATATAATCATATGAAAAAAAATATATCAATTTATGAATACATTTTATGAAATTAAATTTCCTTTTAAATCATTATATTAATTATAAAATTGTAATTAAATATTTATGACTTAAAAAAATACCAACACTTAATTTATCATTTATAAAACATTAATTTAATTATACTATTATATAGTTATATCATATTTTCAATTATAAGATGCATAAATTTTATTTATTCTTCCCTTTGTGAGGTTAGAATTATATTGGATGGATTAGTATTCCTAATGTTCATGTTACTATTCCAAGGTTCAAGTTAATATTTTATCAGTATTGGTTCCTAAACTTCAAGAAATACCTCTTATTTCATCAATTCTTCATTTATAAAGTTTTTATTGTGTTCTCCATGTGATTTTATTTGATTTATACTATATGTAATAATTATAAAAAGGTAGTTTCCATTGGTAAAATTATGAGTTGTTAAATTCTTCCCCCCTTATAAAAATTTTCCACCATTTTTTTTACTTACTATGGTGAAAACAAGAGAGGGTAGTTCTCCTTCATAGCTTCCTTCGGTTCCCATGTCACCTCTTCATACTTATGGGTTTTCCATAACACTTTTATTATGTGAGTAGTTTTATTGTGTATAACTTTATCTCTATGGTCCAAGATCTTCACCGGATGCTCCTTGTATGAGATATCATCTTCTAACTATACCACCTCTAGATTCAATATGGGTGAATGATCTGGTATGTACTAACTCAAGAGGGATAAATGGAATACATCATGAAATTGAAACATGGTAGGTGGAAGTTCTAGTCAATAGGCCACAAATCTAACATGATCAAGAATATCGAAGGGTCTATGTACTTGGGAATAATATTTCCTCTATTCCCAAATCTCTTGATCCTCTTCCATGGAGATATGCATAGGAATACCATATCTCCAGCCCTAAAATCTCGATCCCTCCGACGATTGTCTACAAAGCTCTTATGTTGAATTCGGGCTACCTTGATGTGATGCTGAATATATTCCACCTTTTTCGTTATTTCTTCAACCATTTCAGGTTCTAATATCTTACATTCTCTAACTTCATACCAACATGTTGGAGTTCTACATATTTTCCCATAAAGGGATTCATATAGATCCATTTGGATTCTCAAGTGGAAACTGTTGTTGTATGAGAACCCAAATAGAGGGAGGTGGTGTTACTATCTTCCTCTAAAGTACATAGAACATTACATTAACATGTCTTTCAGTTTTTGAATAGTCCACTCAGATTGGATATCAGTTTGAGGATAATAAGCCATACTTAATTTTAGCTCAGTGTTTAATGCATGTTAGAGACTTTTCCAAAACTTAGATATGAATCTAGGATGTTGATCAGATACAATTGACATTGGTACTCTATACATCCTTTCCACTTCTCAAATGCATATTCATAAAAGTTGATCGAGTGAGAAGTCCTATCGAATTTCGATAAAGTGATTTGTCTTTGTATGATGATCCACAACAATCCATATAACATTGTTTCCTATGGATGTCCTTTGATGTCTGGTGACAAATTCCATGCTGATGTTTTTACATTTCCATGTTGGTATGGGTAATTTTTAAATCATCCTCTTATACTTTTGTCTTTCTGACTTAACTTACTGACATATTAGGCACTTTTATGTATATTTAGTGATCGCCTTCTTCATATTGTCCCACCAATAGTTCTCTCAAATATCTTAATACATCTTCGTCCCCCCTGGGTGAATAAAGAAGGTTGATGTATGTGCATCACTCAAGATATCTTTCTTTATCTTTTTATTAGATGGTACACATAGTCATGACCCAAATCTTACAACTCTTTCCTCATCGATTTTAAACTTTGAGGATTTACCCTTTCTCATAGCTTCCACCTTCTTCTGAATTTCCACATTGTTTCTTTGAGAATCCTTCATTTTATCCATGAGGGATGGTTGAAGAATAATTTGAGAAAGGATTCATGATGTTTATTATTTAATGATTCCCGTATCCATCCTTTTCAAATCTAAGATGATTGGATCCTTCTCAATTATAATCATTGATAATGTTGCAGGATACTTTATACTTAGAGAACCCACCACTTTATTCACTTTTCTAGGATGGTAGTGGATTAAGAATTCATAATCCTTGATGATCTATAACCATATCCACTAGTGCATATTAATATCCTTCTATGTGAATATATATTTTAGGATCTTATGATCAGAATATATTTCACACTTCCCCCTATAGTGAAAATGCCACCATATTTTTAGCGTGAAGATCATAGTTTCCAACTCCATAGCATGTGTTGGATAGTATTGCTCATGAATTATCAACCTACTCAAGGCGTATGCTATCAAATTATCATTTTTAATTAGTACATAAACTAATCCCTTATTTTAAGAATATTCATACACCACAAATAGTTACCTACTTTTCAAAAGTTTGAGTACTGGCATGGCGATAAGCCTCTTTTTTAACTCTTTGAAGAAGTTTTCACATTCATTGGCCCATAAAAAATTTTCTCCCTTCAAAGTAAGATTGGTTAGTTGGTTTGGAAATTTTGATAAGTTATTCAAAAATCACCAGTAATACCCATATAGACCAAGAAACTATGGATCTCCATTACAGATGTTGGCATGTGCCACTCTTCGATTGACTTTGTATTGGAAGGGTCCAAAGATATTCATTTATTGGTGATTAAATTCCCCAAGAATGATACTTACTCCATCAATAACTCACATTTACTATAATTTGAATATATATTATCCCTTTTTAATGTCTTTAGTACAATAATCAAATGATCCTCACATTCCTCTTTCCTATTGTAGTATATCAAAATATCATTGATAAAGACTACCACAAATTTGTCGAGGTAATCTCTAAAGACACTATTCATTAAGTCAATGAATATTTCTGGAACATTCATGACTAGAATAGAAATCTATATGAATTCATAATGTCCATAACTCATTCAAAAGGCTATCTTGGTAATATCTTCCTTCCTCACCTTTAATTGGTGATATGCAAACGAAAGTTCCACCTTAAATAAATAATTATCCCCAAACAGTTGATCAAAAAGTCATATGTCCATAGAAGAGAACACTTTTTCTTTATCTTGATTTTGTTGAGCTCATGATAATCAATACAAATGTGAATTGATCCATCCTTATTCTTGACGAAGAGAACTGGTACACCCCATGGTGAAACACTCAGATATATGAAATCCTTGTTCAGATTATCTAGTAACTGCTTCTTCAGTTTTTACAACTCAATGATGTCCTTTATCTAAAGTGTATTTAATATCAGTAGAGATCCAATAATAAGTTAAATTGAGAATTCAACCTCCCAATCTGAATAAAGACTAGAAAATTCTTTAGGTAACACATCAGTGTAGTCCCTCAAAATGGGCATGTCCTAGAGCATGGTTCTCTATTTTATCTCAATAATTTGAGATAGATATGCTTAATGATAAGTAAATAGTATCCACAAATGAGATGATGACTCTATAATAGATTCATCATTATTCTAATAATTGTAAAAAATTAGAGGATTCCTTAGGATGTTAAGAGTGATCTCTCTTTACTGACATTTGATCTTGTATTTGTATAAAGATAGCCAATTCATGCCCAATATAACATCAAAATCCACCAAAAGAAGTAAGACAATATTTTCTAGGATGTTCATTAGACAAAAATTAATTTGGGAGGAGTTATATACTTTGGATGCCATAATTTCCCCATTTTCTTTTCCTATAGATAACCCAACCTCCATATTTTGAGGTGGTGTTTGAATAGTTCTACTAAACATTCAAGACATAAAAGAATTCATAGGACCAGAATCAAATAGTAGGTTTTATATTCTTGAATGAATAAACAATATAACTATCACCATATCATTTTCAGGATCCAACTCAGTAGTAGTGATGGAATAAGATTTCCCTTGATCATTTTTATTTGGTGGCTGCTGAAGCAGATTACCCTTGATAACTTGAGTTTTAGTGCACTAGATTTCATAGTTCCATTTCTCCCTACAATTGAAGAATTGAACCATAGGTAGAGATCTCCATTATTCTACCACATTGTCTATCTTCCTCATTTATCTCCTATATTCATGATCTTGGTGTCCTTCTATCATACACATAAAGAATTTCCCCAACCGTTTGAGGAAATTCCCACGATGCTTCTTCCCACATTATTTACATGTGAGTGGTTGAGTTTTCTTTCCACATTTTTAAGTATATCCACTATATTGAAACTTCATATTTCATTTATTTTCATTATAACCATGGGTCAAATCTCTAAACACCATCTCCAATTTGAGATCACATCAAAAAACTTCTTTATAACTCCCAATGTTTTGAATTGAAAGAGCCTTTTAAAGGTGTGGTTTTAAACCAGTAATGAATCTATCTATTTTGATATCATTTTTTACAAAAAAAACCCATGGTGTAACTTTCAAGTCTTGTGAAATTTACTTTGTAAACCATGAAAGATTCACCTTTCTTTTTCTTTAGTTCTACAAATTCTCTCTCCATATTTGTATGAAGAGTTTGAGGGAAATATTTGTTAAGAAATATTTTCAAGTCTCCCCACTCCATCTCTTAAAATTAATCATTTTTTTTCATGATCTAAATAAATACCCACCATTGGTTGACCTATCTATCTAAATGATAAATGACCATAATATCCTTCTCCATCTAAAAATTGTGAAGCACAGAAAAGATCTTATCCACTGAGTTGACCCATTATTTTGCGACTAGTGTATCAAAATATCTACTAAATATCGGTGGTTTTTGTCACATAAAAGTCTCGATAGCCAGTTGTAACCTCTTAGGTATAGGAGGATGTTCCAAATTATTCAGTTTATTGTTCATAGCCAGAGTCATCTGGGTAAGCATTTCTAGGAAAATTTTAACTCCACCTCCTAAGGCATCGATGATGTTTTTTGGGCATTCACTGCATTTTCCCTCACATGGATTTTTGTCCTTGTTTCTCTTTGTTCCCATTATTTTATAAAATAGAAAAGGTTTAAACAAAACATATGTCAACAAGTGATGAATAAATAATTTATTCCTTTGTGAAATTAACTCTAAAGGCATATCTTGTGGGATTCCTATGTTTAGATTTTTTTTTAAAATAAAGCTTCTTGGGGGCTTATATATACTTAGTATCATATTAAGGGTTTTCACTAATTTTATCTAATATTAATTCCCAAATTAACTAAACCATGATCTAATACAAACTACAACAACCCTAATTTTTCTTACATTACTATTACATCATTTTAAATTTAAACAATATAATAGTGTTAAAAAACAAATATCTAAAGGTTTATTGTCTTGGGAAAATCAGGAACATACATAACTTATATGTATTAAAACATAACTATTATTTAATTCCTTCTTCTCTAGATTCTTAGTTTCCTTCGCATTATCCTTAGTAAAAGTAATTACCTGAGGATATACATCAATGAAAGGAGTGAGATAAATTCCCTATAATAGGATAAATAAGAAAATGAATCAATATAACATGGGTGAGAATAATCATCATCATGATAACATAAGTGTTGGATCATTAACATAATCAAGATAGGTAGCATTATAAAAAGTCATGGAATGCAGAAATGCATAAAAATGAATGTAGAGACCCGAAGCTTGACGTACATGGACATTACATTACTTTTGCAGAATACTTAATACATAATAAAAACAGACACACAAGGACCGTAATAGTTTAGTGTCTTTGGAAACTCGGAATAAAATCATCTAATCGTGGTGAAAGATATTCAACATCTCCCAATAAAGATCTTCCTTTTTTTTCTTACCTAAAACCTTTCTTTACATACTGAGGAAAAGAAAACATAAAAGGGGTGAGCTCAAATGCTCAGTAAGGGTAAACAAAAGAAATATCAATCACATCATATACATAAGAACATAACTTTTGGAAATCTTAACCCGCAAAAGAGATCATAATATCATAACATGGGATAAATCATAGAAGTGAAATGTAATCCCAATAATCATAACTTAAAACATTAAACTTTGTGGCATACACAAATAATCATAGAGAATCATTTATTATTAGTCAAGACTCATTGCCAAGACTATCTTAGTGGACAAAGTCCATTTCTGAACCGAGTCACCCTCGTTTCAGTCCTGTTTCACTGAACCGGTATAACCTACCATTCCAACCATGTCTATCTCATGAGATATAAAATCTTTACCCAATGCATTGGAGGAAGATATAGGTCCCACCCATCTCATAATGATACCATTCTTATGTGTGCCACAAAATCATAAACCATACATCATAGCATAACCCATGTAATAAAAATGGGATTCTTAAACATCGTGACATCATAAAACAATTCATATAAGATAAATAAATTCATAAATATAATTCCATCACAACATAATCAAATCAATGTAATAATAGAGATAGAAACAAAACCCTTTATTATCTTAGATGGAAATAAATTTCGATAAAACACTTGAACTCCATTCTTGAGGAAAATATCCTTTCTACTTCAAAAACATTTTTCCTTTCTTAACATGTCATAACATTCTAAACTAAAATAAGTTTATTAAAAATAAATTTGAAAACTTTTAAAGGAAGATTCTTGGAAATAATGTTTTAAAAATCCATTCATTCTGTATAAGTTAAAAAAACATTCTTCGTACTTTTATCAGAAAAGTCAAAAAGTACCTCGTATGAAAAACGACAAAAGATTCCTTTCATATCCTTTACTAAACACTCACCGAAGGGTAAAATTGGATTTAAACAATTTTAGGTGGATGGAAATAATATTACATATTGAGGAAACATGGATGTGTATGATAAAATACTCCCCAGTAAATAACAAAGTATAAACAATCTCGGATAAAAATGAGATTGTGATATTTCCCTTACCTTTGGTCCGATATGCTTTGTACGTGTCCGAACCTCATGTATAATGATTTAAATAATGTTATTGACTTATTATAGAATCATACCTATTTTTATGATATCATATATGGTCATATTCTTAGCTTATTATTAGTAATATTTCATTACTACTTGTTATTTGGGTGTTTATTACTTTTTGTTCTTATGTGTGTTTTGTCGAATAAATTCTTATTCTTCTCTTTAGGTTATAAATACCTCATTTAAATAATGGTATTAGTGTAATATATATCATATTAAATCATTAAATTTATTTATATAATCATTATGAAATGAAGATCATGTAGAACGAGTCACATCACATCGTGGAGACGGTATTCCGTACGTACGCACGAGTGATGATATCGTTCCTATGATTGTGGAATTGTATTAGAGTGTATGTATACTATTTCAGAATCAATATCACTTTATAATAGTCATATATAGTCATTATTTACACCATTATACCCATCCAAGTAATGTGGTGGTGGAAAATAGATTACACCACGGCGTGGAGACGGTATTCCGTACGTACGCACGTGCGGTGATTTCTTTTTCCGTAGGATGGATAGATGGTGAAATAGGGTTGTTTCATAATTATAATAAAATATCAGTATATGAGTGATACTTATGTTATTACTTCATAATGAAACAACTAAAGAAGAAGAAGTGGAAGAAGAAATAAAGATGAAAGCATCGGTAACAGACATTACCTCTTCTTTGAAGTGCTTCTTTGAGACCTCTTTTTAGGGTACTAAAATAGGTCTTTGAAGAAGATAAGAACCTATAGGATGTTTCTAGGGAAGTGGAGAGAAGCAATTGGTAGGGGTTGGCCGATCTTGAAGGCTCAAAGTGGTGTGAGGAAGAGGGGGAGGAGGTGCCCTTTTATAAGGGAGGAGAGGGGCACCTTTGGAATAACTGAAAATATTATTTTATTATAAAGTCAAGTTCTTTTTTAAATAGCTCCAAATTGAGTTATTTCAAAGATAAGGTGGGTATGGGTCTATATAATCTCATACAATATAATTTAGACAAGTTTAGGTCATTATATTAACCTTTTATTTTAGTTTTAACTCTTAGTTAATTAGATTGACATTTACCATGTCACTTTGTATTTTTATATTATATAGTTAATAAACTTAACATATACATCCCAGCGACCCCCAAGTTGTGTTTTATTAATATATATAACCTTATCTAAGTCATTTGGACTAACCATAGATTTTTAGGAATAAAATAACAATTAATAATATAATATTATTTTAAAAACTATTTTATGTCAATTTTGACACTATTCAATAGTTGATTTTTTTGAAACTCATAACAGAATGAATACTTAAAAAAAAGTTAATTAAATTAATCCTAACATGTCATAGTAACCTATAAAATTATTTTAATTCATAAAAAGTCTCAAATTATACTTATTTAGGTATTTATAATATCAATTATTCTAATTTTTTACTATTATGGTAATTACTGCATCATCATTGTGTCATAAATAAATTAAATTATTTAATGTCTAAAAATTACAAATAAAATACCATTATGTAGGAAATCTTTTTATCTTTCTAATTAATATTTATAGTCTAATTTATCTTATGTATAACCCCATATTAAAAATAATTTACTTATTAAACTTTGATTTTAAATATTTTAACCCTTCTTTAAATAAATTAATCATAAATGTCCTAATCTAATCCAAGTGGGCCTAAATGGTCATATTTTATTCCAAAGGTTGTTTTTGGTCGAATTAAACTTGTCCAATAGAATTAAGACATGTGTTAGGGTAATAATAATATCATTTTTACCCTTAATTATCCTATTTACTTTTAACCGTGGTAAAAAAAGTAAAAAGTTATTATTCACCAAAAATTATTTTCATCTTATTGAACCACATTTTAGTCCTTGATATTAACCGTGTCTCTTGGATATTCGAAATTCCACTCACAGAAGCGGTAAAATTAAGTTTTATGAAAAATTCAGTTTTTTAACTACCACTTAGTGGTTTCACTATTCATCAAAAAATGAAAGTTTCCAGAAAAATACCAAAAATTAGGCCTAAGATATATTTGATATTAAGAATTCAAAAATGATGTCTATTTTACCAAATTCAGAACATATCATTTGCATTAATTAATTTAAAAATTAGTTCCTGTCGTCAAAACAAATAGCACGTTTTTAAGAGATAATAACTATCAAAAGATTGACACTTGTTTATAACTAGTTTAAATGTGAAATTACATCCAATGAACAACATTGTATTAAATTTTAAAAATATATTCTAAATATACTTTAAACCACTAAAATTAATAATTTATCACTATTAATTATTTCAATTAAAAAAGTTGTTTTTAATTATAATTTAGTAAATTTCACTATTCATCAGAATATGAAAGTTATCTGAAAAGTACGAACATTTCACCCTAAGATAATTTCGATATTCCGAATCCAAAAATGAAGACCATTTTGAAAAATAAAATTTACAAAATTTCAAAAAGTGGTTATTACTATTCATAACGGCTAGTTTTAATACTATTTTAATAGCATATTGTTGTTTAGTAAAACTCGTTACTGCGTACTACACACGCTATCGAGGAAGGTCGCGATTGCGTGTAATGCAAGGAAAGTCAAGGATGCATGTTTTGCAAGCTCCTTTTGGTGTAGCGTACAACACAAGACATTAATGAAATTAAAAAGAATATTTTTTTATAAAATCTCGGGCTGTTACATTCTACCCCCCTTAAAATAAATTTCACCCTCGAAATTCGTCGGGGTTATAAATGGTTTACTACTCGAAAGTTTCTTTAATAGAAACCCACATCGTAAAAAGGAATACCAAAACTTGGCTTTAAAAACTAAAGTATGAAATGTAACGATTACCCAAATAAACTAATCACTGGGTTTCCACATAGTTGAAAATATGGATATGGAAGTGAAATCTAACCATCATGTTATGATGGAGAGTGGTAGAGAATATGGCTATGGAAAAGCCAGCAATCACAAAGCCATAAATTTGTGACGATCTAAGGTACCATCTAATTCATCAGATATAAGAGCACTAGGACAACATTTTTGGTTTTCAAGATCATTTCCCTAAAGTTGATGAAATTAGAAGATATACTTTCGTGATTTTGGTATAGTCTCACCATTTGTCATTCTTTGGACAATTTACACTTCATCTCTTAAAGAAATGAAGTTGAATTTGTCATTCGTGATGTGTTAGAAGATCATGTGATAGAATGGTGGGTCATTCCATCTGTCTCAAACAAAAGGTTATAAAAGTTATCAAAAAATACATAAGTCCATCTATAGTGAGATTAATCATATATAGTTCCTAAAATGGACTTATACTTCATATATCATACTACTTAATATAATAAAACTAGTTTCTACTAAACAGGGACTTCCTGTAGGCCAGTGGTAGGCGATGAAGGCCAGTCGCACTTCGGTTGTGGGTTCGATTCCCATAGCCTTATCCGACGCGATGGGCTGTCGCCCATCCTGCAGGTTATCCTTTTTTCTAAAACTACATTACTATAACATCAAATAAATAATATCAAAAAAAAGTTCTATCCTTAAAAAATACTAAATTATGGTTAACACAATCCATTCCAATCTTTAGGCTTATCTAAAATACTTCGGTCCAAGCTCATAGTATAAAGAAAACGATAACTTAAAATGTCGTCAATCAAGCATGTGAATACCATCATTTATCCCCCATATATCTTGTTGGTCACATTCCAATCATGTGAATACTTTAATGATGTATTCTCTTGAAAAATTAATACCCATTAAACCTTAGTGAAAACTTGAATGCTGTCAAAAGTTAACTCTTTCCACATACCAAAATCCAAAAATTCTATATACTCAAACCATGATATAAACTTCTCCTTATATCAGTCATGAGCTCATGAATACTATCAAACATTTAATTTTCTCCTTATCCCTTCATTATGCACATATAATATATATTCCAAAAATATATGAATAACCTTTCATGGATACTGGTAACATTAATCATACACTTTCAAAAAACAAGGAAAGACAACAGTGTAACAATCCTTAGATGTCTCTTTATTCTATAGTACCATGAGATTACTTATACAACATTGCACATGATAAACATGTAATAATTCCACTACATTCTTAAACCATTGACTGAGCTTCAAAAATTCTTTCATCTCACATATCATTTGTAGTCTCTTCATCATCATCCACATAAATACTACCCATACGACCATACTGATTCACTTCATGAGACTTTCCCTTAGGGAATTAGTTTACATAATGCCCGTACATTCCACATTTAAAACATTTAACCATTGTTGATGTCGTAGAAATACCATTATCCTCATCCCTGGTGTTAACTGAACCTTTTCCTTTGCACTTACTGGATTTGTGTCCTTCTTTTCCACACCCAAAGCATCTTCCAGTTCCTTTGAAACATTCTCCTTGATGCCTCTTCCCACATTATTTACATAGGGGAAATTGAACTTTCTTTCCTCTATGATCATCATGAAACTCCATCTTTCTCTTATTAGCCGAGTCAGGAAATTTACCAAATTTTACTTTATTGATCATATTATGAGATTGCGGATTCGGCATAATACTGATGTTCGGACTTCCAAATCCCATTTCATTTGGTTTCTCATGAAGAATATCATTCCATTGTCCATTATATCCTCCATTATCGTGAATCATCTTGTTTCCAGCCATTTACTAAAACCCAAAAAGAATAGTGTGAGAGGCAAAAATCATAATAAATGGGGAGTAACTTCAATATCTAACATCTTTGGTTTAATATAATATCGTTACCATAGTTCTAGGACTATATCTTATACGTATACTTATCCTTAGGGACATCCCTAGACATACCTTAGAAATATCTCTAGGGATCTCACTAAAGTTTTCGCATCCTAGTTTCCAAAGGTTGACTAAACTTTTCCTCTGATACCAACTGTAGAGACCTGAAGCTTGACGTACATGGACATTACATTACTTTTTCGGAATACTTAATACATAAGAAAAACAGACACACAAGGACCGTAATAGTTTAGTGTCTTTGGAAACTCGGAATAAAATCTTCTAATCGTGGTGAAAGATCTTCAACATCTCCCAATAAAGATCTTCCCTTTTTTTTCTGACCTAAAACCTTTCTTTACATCCTGGGGAAAAGAAAACATAAAAGGGGTGAGCTCAAATGCTCAGTAAGGGTAAACAAAAGAAATATCAATCACATCATATACATAAGAACATAACTTTTGGAAATCTTAACCTGCAAAAGAGATCATAATATCATAACATGGGATAAATCATAGAAGTGAAATGTAATCCCAATAATCATAACTTAAAACATGAAACTTTGTGGCATACACACATAATCATAGAGAATCATTTCTTATTAGTCAAGACTCATTGACAAGACTATCTTAGTGGAAAAAGTCCATTTCTGAACCGAGTCACCCTCGTTTCAGTCCTATTTCACTGAACCGGTATAACCTACCATTCCAGCCATGTCTATCTCATGAGATATAAAATATTTACCCAATGCATTGTAGGGAGATATATGTCCCACCCATCTCATAATGATACCATTCTTATGTGTGCCACAAAATCATAACACTACTGGAAAAATGACCTATACCCACGGTTCAAAACCGTGGGTATAGCCCCCAAAACCGTAGGTATAGCCTATACCCACGGTTTTGGGAACCGTGGGCTGGAGAGGCATCGGTATAGGGGTCTCATCCAATACCCACGATTTTAGAGAACCGTGGGTATAAGTGAGTCAAATGTGGCACACCACGCGTTCCAGCGTGGCACACAACAAACCCCACAATTTTCAAACCGTGGGGTATTGAAATTCAAAAAATACGCGGCCAGCAGGTTTTGAAACCGCACCTCTCACTGCGCCTTGCACCCATGCCACCCCTCCGCACCAACCGAGCTACAGTTTTTATTTTTTATATATAGATATATCTGCTCATATATATTAATATAATCAAAGTCTTATATTCCAAAAAACGCATCCACCGGGTTTCGAACTCGCACTGCCGGCTGCGCTACGCGCCAGCACCCCAGGACGGACCAACCGATCTGTGAATTTAATTTTTTTATAAAAACACATATCTTCATATATATATTAATATAAGCAGTATTTAAATTAAAAATTCACAGGAAAGGGGATTCGAACTGGGGTCTCACAGTTCGACTCAGCGCCTCTATTCATTGAGGAACCAACCGAGCTAATTTTTTTAATTTATATATAGACATTCAGCTGCATATATATATTAATATTATTCGTGAAAAAATGTATTCCCACCACATTTTTTCATTGTCCCGTGTAATATTTTTCCCCGCCTTATGGAGGGAAAGCTATACCCATGGTTCTTTAAAACCGTGGGTATATGTCTTCAAAAAAAATACCGCTATACCCACGGTTTTGAACAACCATGGGTATAGGTCATCCGAAAAAACTATATGCCCATGGTTTGGACAAAACCGTGGGTATTGGTCTTTGAAATTAAACTATACCCACGGTTTTGACAAAACCGTGGGTATAGGTCCCCATATTATCCCTATACCCACGGTTTTCAAGAACCGTGGTATAGGGGTACCCTATACCCACGATTTGTTGAAAAATCGTGGGTATAGGCCCATTTTCCAGTAGTGTAAACCATACATCATAGCGTAACCCATGTAATAAAAATGGGATTCTTAAACATCATGACATCATAAAACAATTCATATAAGATAAAGAAATTCATAAATATAATTCCATCACAACATAATCAAATCAATGTAATAATAGGGATAGATACAGAACCCTTTATTATCTTAGATGGAAATTAATTTTGATAAAACACTTGAACTCCATTCTTAAAGAAAATATCCTTTCTACTTCAAAAACATTTTTCCTTTCTTAACATGTCATAACATTCTAAACTAAAAGAAGTTGATTAAAAATAAACTTGAAAACTTGTAAAGGAAGCTTCTTGGAAATAATGTTTTAAAAATCCATTCATGCCGTATAAGTTAAAAAAACATTCTTCGTACTTTTGTCGGAAAAGTCAAAACGTACCTCGTATGAAAAACGACAAAAGATTCCTTTCATATCCTTTACTAAAAACTCACCGAAGGGTAAAATTGGATTTAAAAAATTGTAGGTGGATGGAAATAATATTAAATATTGAGGAAACATGGATGTGGATGATAAAATACTCCCTAGTAAATACCAAAGTATAAATAATCTCGGATAAGAATGAGATTGTGATATTTCCCTTACATTTGGTCCGATATGATTTCTACGTGTCAGAAACTCCTGTATAATGATTTAAATAATGTTATTGACTTATTACAGAATCATACTTATTTTTATGATATCATATATGGTCATATTCTTAGCTTATTATTAGTAATATTTCATGACTACTTGTTATTCGGGTGTTTATTACTTTTTGTTCTTATGCGTGTTTTGTCGAATAAATTCTTATTCTTCTCTTCAGGTTATATATAACTCATTTAAATAATGGTATTATTGTAATATATATCATATTCATTCATTAAATTCATTTATATAATCATTATGAAATGAAGATCATGTAGAACGAGTCGCATCACATCGTGGAGACGGTATTCCGTACGTACGCATGAGTGATGATATCGTTCCTATGATCGTGGAATTGTATTGGAGTGTATGTATACTATTTCAGAATCAATATCACTTTATAATAGTCATATATAGTCATTATTTACACCATTATACCCATCTAAGTAAGGTGGTGGTGGAAAATAGATTACACCACGGCGTGGAGATGGTATTCCGTACGTACGCATACGCGGTGATTTCTTTTTCTATAGGATGGATAGATGGTGAAATAGGATTTTTTAATACTTATAATAACATATCAGTATATGAGTTATACTGATGTTATTACTTCATAATGAAACAACTAAATAAGAATAAGTGGAAGAAGAAATAAAGATGAATGAATCGGTAACAGACATTACCTCTTCTTTGAAGTGCTTCTTTGAGACCTCCTTTTAGGGTACTAAAATAGGTCTTTGAAGAAGACCATAACCTCTAGGATGTTTCTAGGGAAGTGGAGAGAAGAAATTGGAAGGTTTTGGCCGAGATTTAAGGCTCAAAGTGGTGTGAGGAAGATGGGGAGGAGGTGCCCTTTTATAAGGGAGGAGAGGGGCACCTTTGGAATAACTAAAAATATTATTTTATTATAAAGTCAAGTTCGGTTTTAAATAGCTCCAAATTGAGTTATTTCAAATATAAGGTGGGTATGGGTCGAAATCCTCTCATCCAATAGAATTTAGACAAGTTTAGGTCATTATATTAACCTTATCTTTTAGTTTTAACTCTTAGTTAATTAGATTGACATTTACCATGTCACTTTGTATTTTTATATTATATAGTTAATAAACTTACCATATACATCCAAGAGACCCCCAAGTTGTGTTTTATTAATATATATAACCTTATCTAAGTCATTTGGCCGAAACTTATATTTTTAGGAATAAAATAACAATTAATAATATAATATTTGTTTTAAAAACTATTTTATGTCTATTTTGACACTATTCAATAGTTGATTTTTTTGAAACTCATAACAGAATTATTACTTCGAAATAAGATAATTTAATTAATAGTAACATGTCATATTAACCTAGAAAATTAGTTTAATTCATAAAAAGTCTCAAATTATACTTATTTAGGTATTTATAATATCAATTATTCTAATTTTTCACTATTATGGTAATTACTGCATCATTATTGTGTCATAAATGAATTAAATTATTTAATATCTAAAAATTTCAAATAAACTACCATTATGTAGGAAATCTTTTTATCTTTCTAATTAATATTTATAGTCGAATTTATCTTATGTATAACCTGATATTAAAAATTATTTACTTATTAAACATTGATTTTAACTATTTTAACCCTTCTTTAAATAAATTAATCATAAATGTCCTAATCTAATCCAAGTGGGCCTAAATGGTCATATTTTATTCCTAAGGTTGTTTTTGGTCGAATTACACTTGTCCAATAGAATTAGGACATGTGTTAGGGTAATAATAATATCATTTTTACCCTTAATTACCCTATTTACTTTTAACCGTGGTAAAAAAAGTAAAAAGTTACTATTCACCAAAAATTATTTTCATCTCATTGAACCACATTTTAGTCCTTGATATTAACAGTGTCTTTTGGATTTTAGAAATTCCCCTCATAGAAGCGGTAAAATTATGTTTTATGAAAAATTCAGTTTTTTAACTACCACTTAGTGGTTTCACTATTCATCAAAAAATGAAAGTTTCCAGAAAAATACCAAAAATTAGGCCTAAGCTATATTTGATATTAAGAATTAAAAAATGATGTCTATTTTACCAAATTCAAAACATATCAGTTTCGTTAATTAATTTAAAAATTAGTTCCCATCGTCAAAACAAATAGCGTGTTTTTAAGAGATAATAACTATCAAAAGATTGACACTTGTTTATAACTGGTTTAAATGTGAAATTACATCCAATGACCAACATTGTATTAAATTGTAAAAATATATTCTAAATATACTTTAAAACCACTCAAATTAATAATTTATCACTATTAATTATTTCGATTAAAAAATTTGTTTTTAATTATAATTTAGTACTTTTCACTATTCATCAGAATATGAAAGTTATCCAAAAAGTACCAAAATTTCACCCTAAGCTAATTTCGATATTCGGAATCCAAAAATGAAGACCATTTTGAAAAATAAAATTTACAAAATTTCAAAAAGTGGTTATTACTATTCATAACGACTAGTTTTAATAATATTTTAATAGCATATTGTTGTTTAGTAAAACTCGTTACTGCGTACTACACACGCTATCAAGGAAGGTCGCGATTGCGTGTAATGCAAGGGAAGTAAAGGATTCATGTTGTGCAAGCTCCTTTTGGTGTAGCATACAAAACACGACATTAATGAAATTAAAAAGAATATTTTTTTATAAAATCTCGGGCTGTTACAATGAAACACCATGCCTTATTGGTCAAATACCATACATAGTTTTGAACAAATCTGGAATCATGTCCATGAATAAAATATGTTCATAATAATAACATCATCATTGTGAATAAATATTGCATCATGTTCATGCATATTTCACATTATCTCAATGATATACACCATATTACCTAATGCATTTGGGCACTATACACTACTGGAAATACACTATTTCCCAATGGTTCACAACCGTTGGGAAATCCCCTCAAACCGTTGGTATATCATATACCAACGGTTCTGATAACCGTAGGGAAGTAAGATGTTGGGAAAGGTTTTCCCAACGGTTTACTGGAAACCGTTGCAATAGGCCCATAGAAGTTACCCTATCCCAACGGTTCTTAAAAACCGTTGGGATAGTTTTCCCAACGGTTTGGGGCCAAACCGTTGGGATATACCATGTGGGAACATTTTCCCAACGGTTCCAAACCGTTGGGATATACCATGTGGAACATTTTCCCAACGGTTTCAAACCTTTGGGAATTGGTGAAGTCTTTCCCAACGGTTTAGAACCGTTGGGAAAAGACATGCTAAAAACTTATATGCCAACGGTTTGAAATCGTTGGCATACCCTATGCTGCAAATTGCAACACCCTGCAATTTGCACAGCCCATGTCCCCTGTCCATCACCACCAGTCATCAGGCCTCATTTTCACCTCATTTTCACCTCATTTTCACCTCATTTTCGATCCAACTATTGTACCAGTAATAAAATAAAACATACATATTCAATTACGAACAAATTCATACACATTTAACATATAATGGATCCTGAAACTATACAAATCCATAATTAAATTACAATTCATAAACATACATAATTCATATAGAATTCAATTTAAAATTTAGATGACAATTATACGTGGAATCTGAAATTCAATTCATAATATGATCGGTTTTTTCTATACCATATATTTTTACCTCAAATGATGTCCATTTTAAACAAAATACATACACCTAAAGTGATACCGGCCACACCGCACCTCAGATTGAGGCGGGGTTAACTCGTACACGTCACATTTGACTCATGGATCGTTGTGCTAAAGTATCGACAGAATCCTAATGCGTTTGGTCGGTTTTCCGTATGCCAGTTGATGTTTTTCACTTAAAATGGCGTCCTTTTGAAACAAAAGATGGACACTATGAGTGGTGCCGACCACACCGCGTCTCCAATTGAGGCGGGGTTGATTCGTACACGTCACATATGACTCATGGATCGTTCTCCTAAAGTTTAAATGGAAACCGAATGCGTTTGGTCGGTTTTCCGTATGTACTTAAAATGTTGTCCATTTTAAACAAAAGAGTGACACTTAGACTCATCTCGACCACACCGCGAATCAGATTCATCCTGGGTTGGCTCGTACATGTCACATATGACCCATGGATCATTGTGATAAATTATCAAAAGATTCCGAATGCGTTTGGTCGGTTTTGCGTATGCCAGTTGTTCTTTTCATTTATAATCATGTCCATTTTAAACAAAAGAGACATAGTTAGAGCGGTGTCGGCCACACCACATCTCAGATTAAGACGGGGTTGACTTGTACACGTCACATATGACCCATGGATCGTTGTTCTAAAGTATCGATAGAATCCGAATGCGTTTGGTCGGTCTTCCGTATGTCAGTTGATGTTTTTCACTTAAAATGACGTCCTTTTGAAACAAAAGACGGACACTTTGAGTGGTGTCAGCCGCACCGCATGTCGGATTGAGGCGGGATGATTGGTACACGTCACATAGGACCCATGGATCGTTCTCCTAAAGTTACAATGGAAACCGAATGCGTTTGGTCGGTTTTCCGTATGTACTTAAAATGGTGTACATTTTAAACAAAAGAGATCCATTTAGACTAATCCCGGTCACACCGCGACTCGGATTGACCCGGGTTGGCTCGTACACGTCACATATGACCCATGGATCGTTGTGATAAATTATCAAAAGATTCTGAATGCGTTTGGTCGGTTTTGCGTATGCCAGTTGTTCTTTTCACTTATAATCCTGTCCATTTTAAACAAAACAGACACAGTTAGAGCGGTGTCGGCCACACCGCGCCTCGGATTGAGGCGGGGATGATTCGTACACGTCACATATGACTCATGAATCGTTCTCCTAAAGTTTCAATGGAAACCGAATGCGTTTGGTCGGTTTTCCATATGTACTTAAAATGGTGTCCATTTTAAATAAAAGAGAGCCACTTAGACTGATCTCGGCCACACCGCGGCTCAGATTGAACCCGGGTTGCCTCGTACAGGTCACATATGACCCATGGATTGTTGTGATAAATGATCAAAAGATTCGGAATGCGTTTGGTCGGTTTTGCGTATGCCAGTTGTTCTTTTTCACTTATAATCATGTCCATTTTAAACAGAAGAGACATAGTTAGAGCAGTGTCGGCCACACCGCATCTCGGATTGAGACGGGGATGATTGGTACACGTCACATATGACCCATGGATCGTTCTCCTAAAGTTTCAATGGAAACCTAATGCGTTTGGTCGGTTTTGCGTATGCCAGTTCTTTTCACTTATAATCCTACCCATTTTAAACGAAACAGACACAGTTAGAGCAGTGTTGACCACACCGCGCCTCGGATTGTGGCGGGTATGATTCGTACACCTCACATATGACCCATGAATCGTTCTCCTAAAGTTTCAATGGAAACCGAATGCGTTTGGTCGATTTTCCGTATGTACTTAAAATGATGTCCATTTTAAACAAAAGAGATCCTCTTAGACTGATCCCGGCCACACCGCGACTCGGATTGAGCCCGAGTGGGCTCGTACATGTCACATATGACTGATGGATCGTTGTGATAAATTATCAACAGATTCAGAATGCGTTTGGTCGGTTTTGCGTTTGGTCGGTTTTGCGTATCCTGTCCATTTTAAACAAAATATAGACAGTTAGAACGGTGTCGGTCACACCGCACCTCGGATTGAGGCAGGATTGACTCGTACACGTCACATACGACCCATGGATCCTTGTGCTAAAGTGTCGACACAGTCCGAATGCCTTTGGTCGTTTTTTCGTATGTCACTTGATGATTTTCACTTAAAATGACGTCTTTTTGAAACAAAAGACCGACACTTTTTGAGTGGTGTCGGCCACAACGCGTCTCCGATTGTGGCGGGGTTGATTCTTACACGTCACATATGACCCATGGATCGTTCTCCTAAAGTTTCAACGGAAACCGAATCCGTTTGGTCGTTTTTCCGTATGTACTTAAAATGGTGTTCATTTTAAACAAAAGAGAGCCACTTAAACTTATCCCGGCCACACCGCGACTCGGATTCATCCCGGGTTGGCTCGTACACGTCACATATGACCCATGGATTGTTGGGATAAATTATCAACAGATTCGGAATGCGTTTGGTCGGTTTTCCGTAAGCCAGTTGATGCTTTTCACTTAAAATGACGTCCTTTTGAAAAAAAAGACGGACACTTTGAGTGGTGTCGGCCACACCGCGTCTCCGGATTGAGCTGAAACCACCGTGAAACATTCTAATTATTATTCGTGACGTGTACGCGCAGACGGCACGTCAATCGGACGTGCGGTTTGCCCGGTACGGATCAATATTCATGTTTTAAGTGATGCGCGCGCTTCGAAACACGCGTGAGGGGGTCCAAACGGGCCGAACGATGTCGGAATGGCCTGAAATCAGACGATAAATACGGGTGAGTGATTTATGAAGTGGTCGAGCAGACGGCACGTCAATCGGACGTTCCGTGTGCCCGCGGTGACCGACAACGCAGTTATGGTGTCATAAACGGCCAAAACGGGCGTCCAACGGTCAAATTCATAGCGGACGACCACGAATTCACCCGAAACCACCGTGAAACATTCTAATTATTATTCGTGACGTGTACGCGCAGACGGCACGTCAATCGGACGTGCGGTTTGCGCGGTACGGCTCAATATTAGTGTTTTAAGTGATGCGCGCGCTTCGTAAACGCGCGTGAGGGGGGTCCAAACGGGCCGAACGATGTCGGAATGACCTGAAATCAGACGACAAATACGGGTGAGTTATTTATGAAGTGGTCGAGCAGACGGCACATCAATCGGACTTGTCGTGTGCCCGCGGTGACCGAGAACGCAGTTATGGTGTCATAAACGGCCAGAACGGGCGTCCAACGGTCAAATTCATAGCGTACGACCTCAGATTGAGCTGAAACCACCGTGGAACATTCTAATTATTATTCGTGACGTGTACGCGCAGACGGCACGTCAATCGGACGTGCGGTTTGCGCGGTACAGCTCAATATTCGTGTTTTAAGTGATGCGCGTGCTTCGTAAACGCGCGTGAGGGGGGTCCAAACGGGCCGAACGATGTCGGAATGTCCTGAAATCAGACGACAAATACGGGTGACTGATTTCTGAAGTGGTCGAGCAGACGGCACGTCAATCGGACTTGTCGTGTGCCCGCGGGGACCGACAACGCAGTTATGGTGTCATAAACGGCCAGAACGGGCGTCCAACGGTCAAATTCATAGCGGACGACCTCGGATTGAGCTGAAACCACCGTGGAACATTCTAATTATTATTCGTGACGTGTAAGAGCAGACGGCACGTCAATCGGACGTGCGGTTTGCGCGGTACGGCTCAATATTCGTGTTTTAAGTGATGCGCGCGCTTCGTAAACGCGCGTGAGGGGGGTCCAAACGGGCCAAACGATGTCGGAATGGCCTGAAATCAGACGACAAATAAGGGTGAGTGATTTCTGAAGTGGTCGAGCAGACGGCACGTCAATCGGACCTGCCGTGTGCCCGCGGTGACCGACAACGCAGTTCTGGTGTCATAAACGGCCAGAACGGGCGTCCAACGGTCAAATTCATAGCGGACGGCCTCGGATTGAGCTGAAACCACCGTGGAACATTCTAATTATTATTCGTGACGTGTACGCACAGACGACACCTCAATCGGACGTGTGGTTTGCACGGTACGGCTCAATATTCGTGTTTTAAGTGATGCGCGCGCTTCGTAAACGCGCGTGAGGGGGGTCCAAACGGGCCGAACAATGTCGGAATGGCCTGAAATCAGACGACAAATACGGGTGAGTGATTTCTGAAGTGGTCGAGCAGACGACACGTCAATCGGATGTGCCGTGTGCCCACGGTGACCGACAACGCAGTTCTGGTGTCATAAACGGCCAGAACGGGCGTCCAATGGTCAAATTCATAGCGGACGGCCTCAGATTGAGCTGAAACCACCGTGGAACATTCTAATTATTATTCGTGACATGTACGCGCAGACGGCACGTCAATCGGACGTGCGGTTTGCGCGGTACGGCTCAATATTCGTGTTTTAAGTGATGCGCGCGCTTCGTAAATGCGCGTGAGGGGGGTCCAAACGGGCCGAACGATGTCGGAATGGCCTGAAATCAGACGACAAATACGGGTGAGTGATTTATGAAGTGGTCGAGCAGACGGCACGTCAATCGGACGTGCCGTGTGCCCGCGGTGACCGACAACGCAGTTCTGGTGTCATAAACGGCCAGAACGGGCGTCCAACGGTCAAATTCATAGCGGACGGCCTCGGATTGAGCTGAAACCATCGTGGAACATTCTAATTATTATTCGTGACGTGTACGCCCAGACGGCACGTCAATCGGACGTGCGGTTTGCGCGGTACGGCTCAATATTCGTGTTTTAAGTGATGCGCGCGCTTCGTAAACGCACGTGAGGGGGGTCCAAACGGGCCGAACGATGTCGGAATAGCCTGAAATCAGACTAAAAATACGGGTGACTGATTTCTGAAGTGGTCGAGCAGACGGCACGTCAATCGGACGTGCCTTGTGCCCGCGGTGACCGACAACGCAGTTCTGGTGTCATAAACGGCCAGAACGGGCGTCCAACAGTCAAATTCATAGCGGACGGCCTCGGATTGAGCTGAAACCACCGTCGAACATTCTAATTATTATTCGTGACGTGTACGCGCAGACGGCACGTCAATCGGACGTGCGGTTTGCGCGGTACGGCTCAATATTCGTGTTTTAAGTGATGCGCGCGCTACGTAAACGCGCGTGAGGGGGGTCCAAACGGGCCGAACGATGTCGGAATGGCCTGAAATCAGACGACAAATACGGGTGAGTGATTTCTGAAGTGGTCGAGCAGACGGCACGTCAATCGGACGTGCCGTGTTCCCGCGGTGACCGACAACGCAGTTCTGGTGTCATAAACGGCCAGAACGGGCGTCCAACGGTCAAATTCATAGCGGACGGCCTCGTATTGAGCTGAAAACACCGTGTAACATTCTAATTATTATTCGTGACGTGTACGCGCAGACGGCACGTCAATCGGACGTGCGGTTTGCGCGGTACGGCTCAATATTCGTGTTTTAAGTGATGCGCGCGCTTCGTAAACGCGTGTGAGGGGGGTCCAAACGGGCCGAACGATGTCGGAATGGCCTGAAATCAGACAACAAATACGGGTGAGTGATTTTTGAAGTGTTCGAGCAGACGAAACGTCAATCGGACGTGCCGTGTGCCCGCGGTGACCGACAACGCAGTTGTGGTGTCATAAACGGCCAGAACGGGCGTCCAACGGTTAAATTCATAGCGGACGGCCTCGGATTGAGCTGAAACCACTGTGGAACATTCTAATTATTATTCGTGACGTGTACGCGCAGACGGCACGTCAATCGGACGTGCGGTTTGCGCGGTACGGCTCAATATTCGTGTTTTAAGTGATGCGCTCGCTTCGTAAACGCGCGTGAGGGGGGTCCAAACGGGCCGAACGATGTCGGAATGGCCTGAAATCAGACGACAAATACGGGCGAGTGATTTCTGAAGTGTTCGAGTAGACGCCACGTCAATCGGACGTGCCGTGTGCCCGCGGTGACCGACAACGCAGTTGTGGTGTCATAAACGGCCAGAACGGGCGTCCAACGGTCAAATTCATAGAGGACGGCCTCGGATTGAGCTGAAACCACCGTGGAACATTCTAATTATTATTCGTGACATGTACGCGCAGACGGAACGTCAATCGGACGTGCGGTTTGCGTGGTACGACTCAATATTCGTGTTTTAAGTGATGCGCGCGCTTCGTAAACGCGCGTGAGGGGGGTCCAAACGGGCCGAACGATGTCAGAATGGCCTGAAATCCGACGACAAATACGGGTGAGTGATTTCTGAAGTGGTCGAGCAGACGTCACATCAATCGGACGTGCCGTGTGCCCGCGGTGACCGACAACGCAGTTCTGGTGTCATAAACGGCCAGAACGGGCGTCCAACGGTCAAATTCATAGAGGACGGCCTCGGATTGAGCTGAAACCTCCGTGGAACATTCTAATTATTATTCGTGACGTTTACACGCAGACGGCACGTCAATCGGACGTGCGGTTTGCGCGGTACGGCTCAATATTCGTGTTTTAAGTGATGCGCGCGCTTCATAAACGCGCGTGAGGGGGGTCCAAACGGGCCGAACGATGTCGGAATGGCCTGAAATCAGATGACAAATACGGGTGAGTGATTTCTGAAGTGTTCGAGCAGACGGAACATCAATCGGACGTGCCGTGTGCCCGCGGTGACCGACAACGCAGTTGTGGTGTCACAAACGGCCAGAACGGGCGTCCAACGGTCAAATTAATAGAGGACGGCCTCAGATTGAGCTGAAACCACCGTGGAACATTCTAATTATTATTCTTGACGTCTACGCGCAGACGGAACGTCAATCGGACGTGCGGTTTGCGCGGTACGGCTCAATATTCGTGTTTTAAGTGATGCGCGCGCTTCGTAAACGCGCGTGAGGGGGGTCCAAATGGGCCGAACGATGCCAGTTGATGTTTTTCACTTAAAATTATGTCCTTTTGAAACAAAATACATACACTTTGAGTTGCTCCGACCACACCGCGCCTCGGATTGAGGCGGGGATGACTCGTACACGTCACATATGACCCATGGATCGTTGTCCTAAAGCATCAACACATTTCGAATGCGTTTGGTCAGTTTTTCGTATGTCACTTTTTGTTTTCACTTAAAATCTTATGGAAATTCATATAGAATATTTTTATATCATATTTAGTATGGATTAGATTTTAGTTGGTCGTGCTATGAAACATTTCAGAGCTAATGAAATTAAGGAAGGTGGAGGGGATGTCCGGGGGGCTGTCCGGGGGGGCTGTCCGGTGGGTGTCCGGGGGGCTGTCCGGGGACCAAGGAGGAGGGTGGGGGGGCTGTGCGGGGTCTGTCCGGGGGGTTTTTGGGGGTTGTTCAGGGGGTTGTCCGGGGGTGTTCAGGGGTCTGTCCGGGGGTTGTTCAGGGGGTTGTTCAGGGGGTTGTCCGGGGGTGTTCAGGGGGCTGTCCGGGGGGTGTTTGGGGGGTTGTCCGGGGTCCAAGGGGGGGTGGGGGGGTGGGGGGGTTGTCCGGGGTCCAAGGGGGGGGGGGGTTGTCCGGGGTCCAAGGGGGGGGGGGGGGGTGGGGGGGTTGTCCGGGGGGCTGTCCGGGGGGCTATCCGGGGTCCAGGGTGGAGGGTTGGGGGCTGTACGGGGGGCTGTCCAGGGGGCTGTCCGCGGGGGCTGTCCGGGGGGGCTGTCCGGTGGGTGTCCGGGGGGCTGTTCGGGGACCAAGGATAAGGGTGGGGGGGCTGTGCGGGGTCTGTCCGGAGGGTGTTTGAGGGTTCTTCAGGGGGTTGTCCGGGGTTGTTTAGGGGGATGTCCGGTGGTTGTTCAGGGGGTTGTCCGGGGTTGTTCAGGGGGTTGTCCGGGGGGTGTTTGGGGGGTTGTCCGAGGTCCAAGGGGGAGGGTGGGGGGGTTGTCCGGGGGGCTATCCGGGGTCCAGGGTGGAGGGTTGGGGGCTGTACGGGGGGCTGTCCAGGGGGTTGTCCAGGGGGCTGTCCGCGGGGCTGTCCGGGGGGTGTTTGGTGGGTGTTCGGGGTCCAAGGGGGAGGGGGGGTTGTCCAGGGTCCAGGAATGAGGGGGGTTGTCCAGGGAGTTCTCAAACACACAACCACTAAAAGACAACAACATCCATAAAAACAGACAATATATAAAAATAACTCAACTCCAATACTATACTACGAGTCTAGATAAAACCAACAACTAGAATAGATTAAACATCAAATCTCAAGTCAAAAATGTAACGGATCAATATGTCCCACATCAGCATCACCATCTCCATCATCATCATCATCATCGCCCTCGTCATCGTCCTCCTCATCGTCCTCACCCTCCACAACGCCTTCCTCCTCGCCTTCGCCCTCCTCCTCGCCCTCCTCATCTCCCTCCTCTTCCGCATCAGACTGCTCGCCATCATCATCTTCAAGCTCGACATCGGCCTGACCACCACTAGAACTGCCACCTGGTGCACCATATATAGATTGTATCGACGACATGTATTCATCAATCGCTGGGCTGGCCTCTGCTGGAAGTGTTGGACGTAGAACTTCAATAAATTTCATAAATGCACTGTTTGCCCTTGCAGACTGTTCTTCCGTCTCTGTGGCCCTTTTCTCAGCCTGTTCTGCCTGTGCCCTAACTTGCTGCAGCTCGGTGGAACTACAACTCGTACCTGAGGCAGGCCAATACCTCGTCGGGGCTATCCTAGGTCGGCAGCGTACTCTGCCAGAATGATCATCTCCCAACACCTGATGTAAGTGATCAGATGGCCCAAAATTGTCTGCTTCTTGGGCATCTAGGGCCTCTAAAGCATCCTGTTACAAATATAAATATATTGTTAAGTTACAAAATAGATATTAAAATATAAAATCAACAGATTAAAACTTAGAATCTGCTGCTGAGTCGCTTCGTTGACAGCACGTCCATCCTTTTTTCGTCAACTCGAGCAAAACAGTTTTGCTCGAGGCACACGTCCTTCAATATTTTGTACTTGCCTCTAAAATGAAATTGACAACAAAATTTATATAAAGACTTCAGCAAATAATTAAATAATTGAGGAAAAAAAAGAAAATGTAAGTCGTAAAGAAAACTTATAAACAATTGTCATACCTGCTGCCTCTCATGATCCGGCATCGTCGTGCGTCCTAGTGTATGGAGGTATTTTTTTGCATCAATGTTTTTTTTTATTTTTTCCAGATGATTCCTAAATAAAATTCGATAATGCAAAGGATAATATTAATGCAAAACTTGAAAGTTATTATTTAAATACCTCAAATGTAATTCATACCTTAAACTGGGTACTCGTCCAATGAGTAATCATCTGACGATACTGCTCTATAGGACAATCATCCACGACTGGTACCGCCTCTAACTCAGTGCCAACTCTAGCACGCCAGCCAATATACAGCTCATTCTTGTAGGCTCTCCAAAGCTCGCCTAAATCCTTTAGACGTTCCATTCGTGCACCCTCACCATCAGGAAAATTAAATCGAAGCTGAAATGAAAATATTAATTTATATAAATACAAAAAAAATTCATGGCATTAAATACAACAGATTTTTTTACCCATATCTCTGCCCAAGCTCTATCTTTGACCTCATGTGGAAAATGTCTCCACGACAGCGGGCTGACGGGAATGATGTCAGAGTATTTGGCAAGAGTCGCCATAAAACTCCGACATTGCTGCCCTGTTTTCTCAACCATCTGATTGTCTTCATTATATTCCACCATAACCTGTGTGCGACGGTTCCACACCGAACGCATGCGTGTACGGCCCCGCCCCCGCCTCCTTTCAGTAGATGTATCTGTCATGAAAGAAAAACAAATATTTTATCAAAACATGTTATAATTAAAATAAATATTGCTATAAAAATTTGATAGGGTTTTATAAATATACCTGTGATAGTCTGATCAATGAGTGGCGCCGGATCCACAGAACCTGATGGAACACCCTCTGGTGGAACAGGAGTCGAAGACGATGGAATATAAAAGCTCGGAGAGACAGAAGTAGAAGGAAAAGAAGATGGAACAACTGTATGACCTGATGCTGAATGGGGAGTGGGAATCATCATGGGATGTGAAAATGATGGGGCAGAAGATGCAGAAGGTAGCGAAAACATGGGAGGTCTAAATATCCCGTGTGTCCCTAACGACACACCGGGATCAGAATGTGGGAAGGCTGAAATGTTAGTGGGAGGGGCAGGGTCTAGTCGGGCACGCGCAGCTCTATGTCCACCTCTGGTACGAACCCTCCTCGTACCACCGGCCTGAGTACTAGGACCAGTACTAGGCTCCTCGTCGAATAACTGTCGACGTAATGGTGGATCCTACAAAAAAGTTTACAAAAAAAATTAATCACATGACATTATATATTCTGTAAATATATATATATATATTTGAAATAAAGTACTCACTGTAGGCACTAATGGTGGAATGCCCATCTCCTCCATCCGACGATTGTTCTCCGCCATTGTTTTTCTTCGTCTCTCTTCAATTGGCTTCATTTCCTGCATTGGAAAACAAATATGTAATTAATTAGAAAAAGAAAATTAATGTGTAAACCAAAAAACTAAATATATGAGGGAATGAGGGGATTCATTGGTAATTTAGCTATCAATTGTTTTAGAAGAGCTTGAATGAATTTAATAAAACATACAAGTTTTAATGTTCACCAAGTTAGAAATATTGTTTGATTTGGTTTGAATACAGTTCAATTCCAAATTAGAAAATGCAATTCAAATAAAACAGCAACCAATAAACATTGAAAATTCACATAACGGTCAAGTCAGCTAAAACATATTTGTGATCAATACTAAATAAATATGAATATTACCAACCTTAACAACCCAACTCGAGGTAAACCAAAAGAATTGAGAACATGGATGAATGATTCTATATATTTCCAACCACAACTTCAGGTTCACAATCAACTCTGAAAATTGAGCTATTGGAGTCATCAAAAGAAATAAATGGATTGGTTCCAATGGCAATAGGGACAGTGTCAATTCCATCATCAGCATCATCAAAAATATGTCTTGGAATTACTTCAACTACGACACCAAATTCAGGTTGAAGTTGATCTTTGACATAAAAAACTTGTTTAGCCATTGATGCCAACACATATGGTTCTTCGGTTGCAAGAGTGCGGGTCATATTAATTACTCGAAATCCACAATCATCAATAAATGTGCCATGTCTCGTCATCGAATCAAACCAATGGCATTTCATCATTGTGACTCGTCCATGAGAGTAATAATCCAATATTATTATTTTCTCAACGACTCCATAATAACCCACATTTTCAAGTCGCGGTCTACTATCTGATGCGCTGGCATAACAATCTGTTGTGTCAGTAACCATAATACCATCATGTTGTGTTCTCATGTTTTTGGCTCGTTCAGTGATAATAAATCTGTACCCATTGATAACAATTGATTTACAGTCACGAACCACGGTATTAGGACCAAAAGCCAAAGCTCTTATTTCCTCAGAGACAGAGTCAGCAGACAAACTCAATACCTGCAATATAAATGACAGTTAAACTTAAGTAAATATTGAAATAATTAATTTAAACAGTAATATTTTTACCTTCAATTTTAACCAAGCAGAAAACTCTTTGCTATGCAAAGTCTCTCTCCTTCTCAAAGATAAAGAACGATGCTTCCTATTTATCATTGTTTTATGTTCCCTGTAGATAAAAAAATATGAATAGTTTAACAGATATATATGTAAGATATACATATTCAATTTTGTTACCTGATATAGTCATCGAACAAATCACAGTTGAACAAAACTGTGCGATGTGCCATCTCCTGCTCTTCATGGCTTAATGTCTTCAATGTATATGATCCAGGAATTCCTCCTGTTTGAGGAAGTGATGGAAAACTGGGTTCAATTTGCTCATATTGTTCTTCTTCATTTCTCATTGGTCTGTTCATTCTTGTAGTAAGATCAGACAAATACATTGAACGGAAATCCATACATTCTTGAGCTAAGTAACCGTTCACGATAGAACCTTCGGGATGATTCTTGTTTCGAACATAAGACTTTAATGTGAACATATTTCTTTCAGTTGGATACATCCAACAAAAAGAAACAGGTCCTCCGAGAAGTATTTCAGTTGGAATATGGACAGTCAGATGCAGCATGCATGTGAAAAATGATGGGGGAAATATTTTCTCCAACTCACACAAAATTAATGGGGAATCTGTCAACATTTTTTGCAAGAAAGACTTGGACAACTTCTTAGCACAAAGATCTCTAAACAAATGGCACAACCGAATAACACCCACCCTTACATTATTGGACAAAAGATGACGGATTGCTATTGGAAGCAACTCATGCAGTAGAATGTGATAATCATGAGTCTTCAAAGATTTTAGCTTCAACTCTCTTCTGTTGACCCGTTTAGATATGTTGCTTGAATAGCCATCAGGAACTCTAATAGTCTCTAATACTTCCAAAAATTGTTTTTTTTTCAGTAGGTGTCATCACATAAGAAGCACATGGAAGTTGCCATTTATTTTCACTGATACGCACAGGATGCAATTCTGGTCTGATGCCCCAATCCACCAAGTCACGTCGAGATCGTAAATCATCTTTTGTCTTCCCCTTGACATTTAGAAGAACTGAAAGCAACATTTCACATATATTCTTTTCAATATGCATTACGTCTAAGCAATGACGTAGCAAATTGGTTGACCAATAAGGCAAATCAAAAAAGATACTCCTCTTCCTCCAATTGTAACAGGTTTCTGTGGAAACATTCTTTCTCTTTCCAGATTTCATTTGACCCTTCCTGAACGAAAAACTGAAATCTTTCAATTCATTAAGCACATCAGTTCCAGACATACGCTGAGGTGGATCATCGGTCTCTATAGTATTATCAAATCTTCGACGATTCATTCTATATGGATGATCCTTTGGCAAAAATCGTCGATGTCCCATAAAACTGAAACTACAATGATGTTTCAGTCTTCTGGATCGTGTATTCTTCATACAAACTGGACATGACAGTTTCACCTTCGTGCTCCATCCAGACATCATTGCATAAGCCGGAAAATCATTGATTGTCCACATAAGCGCAGCGCGCATCTGAAATATGTCTTTTGAACATGCATCGTATGTGCGCACACCCACATCCCAAAGAAGCTTCAACTCTTTTATTAAAGGTTGCATGTATACATCAATATCAATGCCAGGATCAGAAGGACTAGATATGAGTATAATCATGAAAGTGAAAGGTTTTTTCATACACAACCATGGGGGAAGATTATAAATGTGTATAAAAACTGGCCATGTGCTGTGCGAAGTAAGCATCTGCCCAAACGGATTAAAACCGTCGCATGAAAGACCCAGCCTCACATTACGCACGTCAGCTACAAAATCAGGATGTCGAGCATCAAATCTCTTCCATGCAAATCCATCTGCAGGATGAACCAACTCATCATCAATCTTCTTTCTCTCGGTATCATGCCATCTCATTTTTATTGATATGTCATCAGACATAAAATGATTCTGGAGTCTGGGGATCAATGGAAAGTTCCACATTACTTTCTGTGGAACGCGGGATGGTGTTCCATCAGATTTTGACTTCCAGCGGGATGTGCCACATTTTATACAATCATTTCGTTCAGCGGTTTCCTCCCAGAATAAACTGCAATCTTTCGGGCAAGCATGAATTTTGTTTCTTGAAAATCTAAGTTCCTCAACTAACTTCCATGCCATATAGTGGTTTGAGGGAATATCTGCATCATCTGGAAGTAAATCCTTCAAGAGGGTAAGAATGTAATCGATTGCTGTATTAGAAATCCCATACATAGTTTTCCCATGAAATAATCGGATTAAAAATTCCAGCTTTTTCATTTTATCGCATTGCCGATATACTGGAGTCGTGGCAGCATCATTCAATTTTTTCACCCTATCAATATCATCATTTTCACTAGATGCATCAGCTGTCCTCATATCGAAGTCTTCTTGAGTCGAAATCCTTTATTTTTCATGATGACGAATAAACGGAAACCGATCATCTAACAAATTCTCCATTCCAGTCTTTTCATTTCGATCATCACCAATTTGAGATTTCGTTTTCTCCCCATTGTGATACCACAAAAAGTAGTTTGCTTGAAACCCATTTTTGGTTATGTGGTAGCTGACTTCTTCACGGCTCAACCAAGGTCTACCAACACAATTGGAACATGGGCAGTGTATGCGACCACTATCTGAAGCATTGTGAAATGCAAAATCTATAAAGCTCTCCAAATTGTTTTGAAAATCATCTGAGATCCGATCGGTTTCATACATCCAACTTCTGTCCATTCTGTAAAAAGAATTTATATAAGTCATTTTGTCATAAAAAATTCAACAGGCATTAACTATAATAGAATATACATTTAAGTAAACGATAAAGGAAGAAAATAATCAAGGTATCAACTACACATGTCAAAAAAACATACAAATGTGTTATTGAAAAAATGTAAAACCAACAAGAACTTAATGTGTTATATCACATAACAGCATGACTCATCCCATAACCATATTAGTAGGGTATCATGAACATGAATAACATCAACCTTGTGCCATCCTCCTACCCTACATGACCCCAACCACATGCCACATCTTATTATAGCCTTATCCCATCACACCTCATCGAAAAACACTAGGGAAATCATAGTACATCTCACCTGAAGACACATGGACAATCACATCGCATCTTGCCTAAAAACACATGGTCAATCACTTTTGAAGGAAGAGTAGGGAAGACATGGTAGCTATCCAAACATATAACCACCATCCTAGATATTAGAAAAAATACCCATAACTCAAAACCTCTGATCGTTGGTAAGTTTATCCAACTCTGGTTGGGAATGTGTAGAAATAACATAAAAATACATGATATATAGATAGAACAAAATACTCAACCTATGGGTTCACATTAACTACATAATCACACACTTCACTACTACCATAAAACACATAAACCACACCACCACCACACAAGACGCATATCATTGGAATATAATTCTACATTCAATAAGTCTATCTATGGAATTATCATAAGAATCCATGTATCAATTGGAATATAATTCTATATTCAATAAGTCTATCTATGGAATCCCTCCCTTGGATCCATGTATCACCAATGGCTTAATCAATATTCAAAGAAATGAGTCTATCCGTGGAATTCCACTGTGAATCCATTTATCACATAAAGCATATAAGTTAATAGAAACAAGATTATATACTTGACATCCTAATAGAATCCATGTATCACTATTTACTATTAATCATTTAATGAATTTCATTTCATTTAAACAATTCATTAAACATACCAAGGTCAAAAACAAAGGTATTTAATACAACTCACCTCAAAATGGCGACTCAATCAAATAATAACCTGAAAACAATGAAGCTTCATTTACTCATGTTGTAATGACAAGATAATGAGATTCTCTTGCTTAATCAATCAATTCCATATCATGGTCTCAACATAACTCATAATGGCTAGAAATTCAATGAAAATTCAAGCACTCACATGGTAATTTTTAATATAACACTCCTAACAAGACTATAAAGATATCACATGCATTAGTTATAATATATCTAACATGGTAGCATAAAATATAAGATAAATTCAATCCAATTTCATAGATTCATAGCATAGTCTCTACTTTACTTACATTGGCAAGGCAATACAATTAAAACATGTGTTAAGAAATAATTGGCATTCATGTGTTAAAGGGGAATGCAAACCATAAAATACCCTTAATTAATTTAATTTACAATTCAATTCAGAAATCGAACAATCAATTCGATTTATATAACCTTTCACAAATGACATCCCATGTTCAAGGGGTAAAATCCAAAAAGGAATTTTCAAGAAAACTCACCCTTAGGCGCCGGCAGTAGCTCCAAAATCGTCTAAACTGAAGGGAAAAATAAAAATAAGTTTAAATACTATCCAAACATTTGAATACCTTTTGGTGGTGTGAATTTCACTTTGAATTGTTAAAAAATCAAATTGGTAGGATGTTAGAACCAAAGTGATCTGAGTTTGAGAATGATAATGATTTTTTATTTTTGTAAATTTATTTTCAAGTTGATCAATGTATAAATATGAAGGACTAAGACATAATTTATTTCATGATCCATAAAATACATTCCCAATAATAAAATCCAAGGATCTAGAGAAATCACATCTTTGTAAGATTACAAACATAAATTCATGATCAGAAATGTAAAAAATAGGATTATTTAAAACTCTACATAATTCTTATACAATCCTTAGAAATTATAAAACTATATATGACAATCCAAGGCACAAAAAAACAACTTTGAAAGTTCTCACAACACCCCACAAGCCGGATGCCACACTAGTTAGGGATAACACTCAACTAGATGGAGGTTTTACTCATTGAGATCCAAACATTTGAATACCTTTTGAGATAAAGAAGAAGAAGAACCTGAAGAAGAGTTGGAATCCGGCCGGCAGTATCTCCAAAATCGGCTGCTGCTGCTCCCGTTAGGGCTCTGTAACGCGAATGGGGGAGAGAACGGGCGGCTGGGTTTTTTGGGGAAAACCTTTGCCAACGGTTTTAAAAAACCGTTGGCATATGTATGTTTTTCCCAACGGTTCTCATGAACCGTTGGGAAAAAGCCTCACATATATGCCAACGGTTCATGAGAACCGTTGGGAAACACTCCCCAATACACATATATCCCAACGGTTATAATGAACCGTTGGAAAAAACCTCCCCTATTCACATATATCCCAACGGTTCTAATGAACCATTGGGAAAAGCCTCCACTATTCACCTCAATACCAACAGTTTACTATAACCGTTGGTAAAGCCTTCCTAAACAATCCTACCCCAACGGTTTCATAGAACCGTTGGTATGTAAGTGTGGGGAAAAACCCAAATTCCAGTAGTGATATAATTCTGGGTGCATCCATCACATCATAACATTTACACAATCATGCATGCCACATTGAACATATATCAATATTTGACATAAAATAACCCATAGAAAAGAATGGATTTCATTTAAAAAACAATAGATTTATGAACAAACTTTGGGGTTAGAAAAAGAGAATAAGATACTGGTATAGAAATCATAAATCTAGAGTGAATTAGAAACAATATCAAGAGAAGTAGAAGATGCGTTTTAAGAAAAAGAGTTCTATAGGAAAATCTTTGTATTTTTCATTAAACTAGATTAGTTTCATGTATATCCCAGAAAATAAAATGTAAGAAAAATGAAATTATATTTGATGAGTTTTAAATGAACATCCACACTAAAGTTTGGCATGAAAGAGGAATAACCCAATGAAAGGAAATTGTGTTTGAGAATCCCCTTACCTTATGTATGAATTCTTTATTCACTTTAATATCCTATATAATAAAATTATATTTATTAATTAATAATTCCAGAAACTCTTATTCATGTTTCTAGTCAGAGTGAGTATCTCAAGAGGGTGGTGAATTGAGTACCTAATAATTTTTTTGTTAAAATGGATTTAAATAAAATTCCCCAATTTAAATAAAATAATCCAGTTATTTAAAATAGAAATTTTATATAAGTATTGAACTTTAAAATGAATTATCAAATATTTATTAAGTCTCAATGAAAATAATATTACTTTAACCTTTGAAATAAATTTAATAAATCAACAATTTATATAAACACTAATTAAAAATGACTATAAAAGTAGTGGTTTTGTTTTCTAGATTAAAAAAGATACAATTTAAATAAAAGAAATAAAGTGAAACAAAACAAACAAAACACACACCATAATTTGAATACAAGAGGTTCAGTCACAAGATGAGACTTAGTCCTCTCCACTTGGAAATCACCTACTTACAAATAGTTTATATAAAATAAAATTTTTATCCAGAACCTGGATCATGTTTTATAATAGTATACAAACTCTCCAGACCACACATGGCCTCTTCCATATTTTTTGTGAGAGTATAGAAAAAATAGGGTACAACTGGACATCTACCACAATATGTGGGAAAGAAGAGTAAAAGGTGTTCAGAAGACATCTATGTATCTTCCGGTTTAAAGTATGAGATAATGTGTGTTTTATAAAATAGAGTATACAAACACCACATGTAATGTAAATATAAATAAACAAATAGATCAATTAAGTTGTGTAGAGAGATCATGTTGATTTTTTTGATATTATTTATAGCTCATGACTCTAAAATGAAGTTTTAAATGCATCTCGAGTCATGTTTAAGAATTTTATTGCAGAACAGAGTGTCCCAAACTTCTTTTTTTGAGTCTATAATAAGTTTTCTAGATGTTTAATGGGATTCTATGTGTCTAAAATTAATCACATATAAGAATTATTCATGTATGGAACACTTCACAACTATATAACTCTCTTCATGTGTATAGGTATATATTTTCATTCAACACTTATCACTATATCCCTTACATGAGGGAGTCTGCTTCATTTTTTAATATTAGAAATAGTAGTAGAGAGAATCATAAGTATCCTATGTGTTTCTCTTATTGTAAGTATGACACATAATTTAATGCATTTTGTTAAGAAATTAAGAAAAAATAATTAGAATAAGTTTGAGCATTAAATTCAATAAACTACTATTAGATAAATTTAATTCAAAATAAACATAAACATTGGTGGTATATCTTTTGAGTGGTGAAACTTCTGGTAGTTAATCCTTGGAATAATGACACTTCTAGTGGTGTCTAAGTATGTTAGCAAGACATTGGAACAATGTATTTATTTGGTGGTGAGTTAGGGTCTTGTGGTGTCTGAGTTTGGTAGTGTTTTGGGATTGCGATAGGTTTCATCTGTGGTGACTCCACTCTGGTGGTGAGTCTTTTTGACACTTAGAAAATATTTTTTTTCTGGAGGTGAGACACAGTTAGCGATGAGATTTTTCTATACTTTGTCAAATTCTCATCTCAGTGGTGACTCATTTCTGACGGTGACTCATCCTTAGTGGTGTCTCAAGGAGAAGATGAGACTTCCTTGGCGATGATTCTTTTTTAATAGTGTCTCATACCTAGAAAAGTTTCACAAATATTTCTCATAATATAAAATGCCAACAGAAAAAAATTAAAATCATTATTTATCACAATAATCATGATTTTATGATCATTTAAAAAAGGATGTCAAAAATCTCCCCCGTTTTAATGATAAAAAATCATGAAATTTTATATTCATGGAATCAATGTTATATAATGACATTTTAGATAGATGGTACCAAAAATAAAGAAGGGATCGAAGAAAGAAATTGAATCAAATAGTATCAAAGGAGAACATTTTTACATAAAGTGGAAAGCTATAAAATGAAAATAAGGAAAGAAAGATATCACATAGTATCAATAGAAGGTAGAAACATATATGGTATTATGATAAGAAACAAAATTACTTACGAAATAAATGCCATAATAGATTTCTCACCCTTTTGGAATTATCAAAAAGTGCACAATAAAATAGTAAAAGTGATTGAATATGAATAAAATAGGAAATATAAGAGAAAAAAAAGAATAAAAATGAACAAAATAACAGTAATCAAACAAATTCTATTGACAAAGTCAGTGGGGGTGAAATAAAAAAGTTCCAAAAAAAAAGTTACAAAAAATATTACCATAAAAAACACAAAGTCTGTTGATCAACACTGATCAAGTTGAGTTGATGGAAACATTGGATATTTTATCTTGTCCTTGGATATGGAAGAATACTCAACAAAAAAATAAACTATGGTTGGGGTTTCTATAGAAACAATAGCAAGAAAATCCTATAGATAATGGGGTTCTCTAAAAAATATAAGTCTGAGGTGATAAAACAATTCTCTTAGAGATAAGGCAAAAGGTTGGAATCTGGACAAAAATGGTGCATTCAGATCTCTAGTAACTCTTAGCCAAATGGAGTATTCTATAGGAGGTTTCAGATTGGTTGTCAATGAGATACAATGGAAGAGTTATACACATAAAGAAATGGTTTCATAAGGTGTATGACTTGTATTATAATATTTCCACCTCACTCTATTAAATTGAAGAATTATTTATTCTCTTCCATAAAAATATTCAATAGAGGAGCCGATACTTTTAACTGATCACCTTATTCCCTAAAGACTCAGTTCATAGGAGGCATCCTAAATTTTTCAACAAGAAACTTGAAATTGGAATTCATGGAATTCTTAGTATATATCCAGGAGAGATAATTCTTAATTGCCTTGGTTATTGTCTCTTAGTGAGAATTTACATAATTAACATATTTTGTAATCAACCTGAGAACATATTCACTTTTATACATTATTTTTCTAAAGGTTTCTTGAGGTTGTGTTGTAGCATCACTTGAAGCACTTGTTGAAGCAGCTATAAGATCTTCTCTGATCATAGACATGAGTAAACCAAAATAAAATATAGGAGGAGGAAGATAATTAGAACTATATTATATTAAAGTAATATTCATACTCGCCAATAAAGCATCCATACTGGCTGTAAAATCAGAAAACATCCCATCCATAATAGATCTCAAAAATCCATCTCACTAGCAAGTCTTTTATTCTCAATTTCCACTTCCTGAATATAGTGCGTCATCTTTGGTTGAATATGGTGAATCACCAATTAAAATAGATATATCAAATATTTTTAATTATATTAGTAAGGAATGAAGATTGAATTTTCAAAATTTTATCAAAATATGAAACCATATTTTCTATGAATTCATCCAAGTCAATATTGGTGACTATATCAATAGAAACTGGAGGAACAATAGGAGTAGGTTCTCTCATAGAAGTAAAACTTTCTAAGAAACTAGTAACATCAATATGATTTATCATTGATATTTTAGGACCTATTTATTCTTTAATTAAAGGTTCACCATTATTTGGATAACTTATAGGAAACAAACCCAATTCTTCATACATTGGTTCTATCCAACATTCTGAAGGCATACTAGGAAGCTCAACCACCAAAGGATTTGTAGCTATATACACATATATATCTAGAAAAAGAACATGAGAGACCTCTCGAGCATGAGTCTCAATAGATCACTATTTATCAAAAATATACTCTACATGATCAACTTCCTTCATGTTTATACATATTCTTTTCAACAACATCAATAATTATCATCTTCTCAACAATAGCTTGATCTGACTTTGTTTGATCATCAGCAACATACACACAATTTCCATCAAAAACAACATCAACAACTTTATGAATTCCCAAAAATGGGAATTTATACCCCTCAACGAATGCATCTCCCTATTCTCTAGTAGTAATACTTAATTCACTAACAAAACTCAGTCTCTCCTATGATCTGGAATAGAACCTCCAGGTGAAAGAAGCAGCTCTTGAGGAATCTGAACATCCTCTCTTCAAATTTTCCCACTGAAACCATCAGTATATGATCCTTTATCATCATCATCATCATCATCATCATCATCATCATCATCATCATCATCATCATCATCATCATCATCATCATCATCATCATCATCATCATCATCATCATCCTCGTCATCATCATCATCATCATCATCATCATCATCATCATCATCATCATCATCATCATCATCATCATCATCATCATCATCATCATCATCATCATCATCATCATCATCCTCGTCATCATCATCATCATCATCATCATCATCATCATCATCATCATCATCATCATCATCATCATCATCATCATCATCATCATCATCATCATCATCATCGTCATCATCATCATCTTCATCATCATCATCATCATCATCATCATCATCATCATCATCATCATCATCATCATCATCATCATCATAATTTCCACTACCATCCTCATAATATTTTAAATTTCTCTTGAATTGATCTTCACTAGAGATTTCAACCTCTTCATCGTCACTTTTTACCTATTTATCTTTTTTAGGTAGAGTCCTAGGTGGACTAAGAGCTCTATCCGAGATAGTAGGAGATCTGGGAGACAGTTCAGGGTCACTTCACTGATCAAAATTTTTTACTCTTCTTCTATAGAGGTAATAGACTCTTCTTCCTTACTACTATCAGAGTACTCAAAAATTTAATTAGGCTCTAGACTAGGATCAATAAGGTTTATTGGTATAGATGGATGGTCAACTGGACTAAAATCATCATAAATATTTTCATTATCACTAACCAATTTCTTTTAAAAAGGGTTCAAAATTATTTTCAACCTTATAAAAATTATCCTTATGGTATAAAAGCCACCATAGTCTACTATATCTTGTAAATATTTATCAATAAAACCTCTTTCCTACAACATAACTGAAATAATCATTGGGCAGATCAAAGAATCTAATATCAAAGTTAGATTGGTTACTTCTAAAAAATGAAGAATCAAATATATGAAAAGCTTTATCTTAAATTTCATTTTCATAAGACATAAAAAATACACATCCTCATACCTTAAGGTAGAAAATTCACCCTTCCTTGGGTAGAGAATATGCTGGATAAATTTTAAGGGAAATATGAAATCCCTATCCAAATCAGAGGCAATCAACCTTTTAACTATTCCATCTCCAGTCAACTTAGCATGGGATTATTCATAGATGAATCCATCATCATCATATTGAATAGTTCCTTAATAATATTTTTTAATACCCTCATGTGTTAATTTTAAAAATTCAGCCCAATTTCTTGAATAAAACACAAACTTGTGGTCATTGATCCCTATTCTTACCCAATATTTATTTTATTCAATAGAAAACTCAACATAATGAAAGAACTGATATAACGTCTTGGGATAAAATGGTCTCTTATATTATGAGAACTACATCAACTATCCTTGATCTTGAATAAATTGAAGCACTAAATATCTACTTGAATGAAACTATTCTGCTTTAACTTCTTTCTTTGGTACAACTGTATGCTTTAATATCTCATTATTTACATGCTCTATAACAGAAGGAATAATTTTCTCCCCTTTATGATACTTTATGAAACACGACTCATCGAGAGAAGAATCTGAAGGTCTGTTAACTTTGGGCATAGAGGTCAGCTCAGTTGGTTTGTGAGAAGTTGAAGGAAAATAGTTGGAAAGGTTGGAAGAGAAGGATCACATAAGGCTCAAGAGAAAAAGGCGGGAGGAAAAAGGTGCATTAAAATTAGACAAAGTATCACATTTTTTATAATTTCAGAGTTTATGGATTCAGAAAAGCAGAATTGAAAATTGGAAAAAAAATTGAGTCAATTAAAAAATTAAATAAACTTAACCAAAAAATAAAAATGGTGGTTCAAAACAAATATTTGAAAACTTGATAAAGGCATGAGAAAATTTTACAATGGTGAGAAGTCCAATAATGAGAAGTACAACGGTGAGAAGTCTAATAGTTGGAAGTCCAACAGTGATAAGTTAAACTATGAGAAGTATTAATGTTGAGATATTCATAATGGTGAGACATTCACAACAACGATACATTAATAACAAGGAGAGATTCATAATGACGAGACATTTACAATGGTGAGTCCTAGAAAATTAAAATTAACCAAAATTGATCACACCTAAATCATGTTTGATGTAATTAATTCTATCTAAATTCAAAGGATTAGTGAATATATCAGCAATATGATAGTCTATATTAATGTATTCAAGATTAATATCAACCTTTTGAAAAGGTTTTCTCAAAATGTGTTCTATTGTATCAATTTTTTTTATTCTAGAATGTGATACATGATTCTTAGAAATTTTTTTGACACATGTGTTTTCACAGTTTATAGGGAGATTTCAGAATTGATATCCATAGTCTAGTAATGTGTGTTTCATCTAAATTTTTTTTCATAGTAGCTACTAACATCTAAATATTAAACTTTGGCAGTAGACAATGCAACATAATTCTGTTTCTTACTACACAATGAAACTAGAGACTTGCCTAAAAACTGACATATTCTAGAGGTTCTTTTTTTCTTTCTAACATAAATTGACCAAAATCAGAATCATAATAACTAACTAATTCAAATTATTGTCCTCTGGGGCAAAAAAATCCTAAATTGGTATTATATTTGAGGTATTGGGAAATTATTTTCAAAACAACTAAGTGTGACTCTTTTGGATTTGCTTGAAAATGAGCACACATACAAACACTAAACATAATATCATGACAACTTGTAGTTAGGTAGAGAATACTTCCTATTATACCTCTATAACTGTTATGATCTACTGGTTTCCTAGATTTATAAACATCCAATTTAAAATTGGTACTCACAGGAGTATCACTACTCTTAGTGTTATCCATATTAATGCATTTTAAAAGATCCTTAGTGTGTTTATTTTGATTTAAAACAATTCCTTATTTATTTTGAAATATCTAAAAACCAAGAGATAATTTTAGTTCATCCATTATACTCATTTCAAATTAATTTTTCATTATTTTAGAAAACTCAGTACATAATTAATTTCTTAATGTCCTAAAAATAATGTCATCTGCATAGATTTTGTATGATTAAAACATATTTTTAAATTCATTTTATAAAAAAAGGTTGGATCAACTATACCTTTTGAAAAACATTTTTTAATAAGAAAATTTTTAATCCTATCATACCATGCTCTAAGAGACTATTTGAAACCATATAAAGCATTAGATAATTTAAGAACTTGATTTTTAAAATGGTTTTTTTGAAAACCAGGGGGTTGTTCTATAAAAACATCCTCAAATATATACCAATTTAAGAAATTAATCTTGGCATCCATTTTAAAAAGATTAAAATATACATGAGCTACATAAGTTAGCATTATTCTAATGGATTTAAGCCTGAATACTGGTGCAAATGCATCTTCATAGTCTATTCAATCTTATTGACTATAACATTATGAAACTAGTCTAGCCTTTTTTCTTAATATTGTTGTCGATTCATCTATATTATTTCTAAACACCCATTTAGTTCCTATAGTCAAGGTGTGTTTGTGTCTATTAAAAAATTCCCACAGTTTATTTCTCTTGAATTGATATAATATTTCTTGCATATCCATTACCCATAATTCATCATTCATTGCATCATTGATGTTCTTTGGTTCTAACTAAGAAAATAATTCTTGATGTTCAACCATATTTAGTATAAAATATCTAGTTTATGTACCTCTATCTAGGTATCTAACTAAAACATCTAAAGGATGGTACTTAAGAGTCCTAACTGCTCTATAAAAAGTAGGAATGGTCATTTCAAGTTCTTCTACTCGTTTGGGTTCTAGAATATCTAAAAATTCCTCAATATTAGATGATTTTTCTGACCGTTTTATAGAAGAATCAATAGATTTTGAATTTATGTTTAGAGTTTATAAATCATCCTCAAGGTTTTTAAAGAGTTATTAGGCTCATGTGGATCTATATCATCAAATTTGATGTGAAAAGACTCTTCCATGGTCTTGGTTATTTTATTAAAAACTCCACAAACTTTACTAGAGGTTGGATAACCTAGGAAAATTACTTTATCACATTTAGAGGAAAATTTTTCTAGATTATCTCCAGTGTTAAGAATAAATTCTTTGCAACCATTAACTCTGACCTTAAACTTCCTATTATTCCAAATATCATAAGGTGTCTTTTTCAAGATAGGCTTAATTAAAATTCTATTGATTATATAGAAGGATGTATTTATAGAATCTTCTAAAAAGTATATAGTTAAGTCATATTAATTTAGCATGGTCTGGGAAATCTCTTAAAGAATTCTATTCCTTCCTTCAAAAACCCCATTCTGCTAAGGGGTCTTAGGAGAAGAGAAGTTATTCCAATAACCATTTTGTGAGAAAAAGGATCCAAAGTCCTGATTTTCAAACTCACAAACATGTTCACTTATTTAGGCCTTAATAATAAGTCCACTTATGTTTTCTATAGATCTTTAATACTTGGTGATTTATGAATAGACATCACTTTTTTGATCTAGAAATAACACCCACTTATGCCTAGAAAAACCATCTACTAGTAAATAAACATAGTGCTTCCAATTTAGACCAGAAAATCTTGATGGTCCAAATAAATCCATATGAACCAACTCAATAGGTTGAGATGTTGTAACTTCTTTCTTTGATTTAAAATATATCTTGTGCTATTTCCATTTTTGATAGGGGTAAGAAACTTTATTATTTGGGAACTCTAGTTTGGGTATATCCTTAATTAAACCTTTCATAGTAATCTTCTTAAGTGAGTGAATATTATAAAGGCATATTCTCTTATGAAAAATCCAATATTCTTTATAAAATACACTCAAGTAGTAAACATTTCTAGAAATTAAAGAATTAAGATCAATAACAAATAAATTTTCATTCCTAAAAGCATTAAAAATTAAAGTATATTTATAATTAAAAACATTACATGCATTATTCTAAATTTTAAATGAAAGCCATCATCACATAATTTTGAGATGCTTAGTAGGTTATAATTTAAACCATCAATAAATACTACATTTTAAATTAAAATATAATTAGTTTTACCAATTTGTCCATGGCCAATGATTTTCCATTTAACATTATAACCAATGGTTACATGACCACTATTAACCTTTTTTAGGTTTTTAAAGATAGAATAGTCTCATGTCATATTCATTGAACATCCATTGTACAAGTACCATATAATTTTATATGAGGTATTAAAGTAGTTTCCCTACAAAAAAAATTATACAAGTAATGATTTTAGTACCTAGATTTTTTTGGGTTCATAAGTCTTAGTAATTAGGAATTTAAGAAGCCACATTTTTCTAATAGGTATCTTATAAACAGATTGTATGATTTTTGAAATAAAAACGTTGTTTGGAAATTTTAAAAAATAATCAGTAGTAGAACTTTCAGATTTAGTTGTAAATGTTCTCTTGTCTATTATGATATGTCTAGGTTGGTATCCTGTACCTCTAACATATTTTGGAGTAACTTAGTTTCCTAGAATCTGAATAAGTTTTTTTCTACCATTGTTAATGCTTTCTATGTCATTCTTCAGTTGTTCATTATACATTTTATGTTCAGTATTCTACTTTAACAACTGTGAATTTTTCTCTTTCTCAATAGATAAATCAGATTTAATATTGTAAGATAAAACATGTTTTCTCTTCATAACATTATATTTAACGTTAAGTTCATAAAAATCATACTATAACATTTTTAAATATTCAAATATCTCTTCTTGAGACATTTCATCATAATTATGTTCATTATCATAATTATTATCATCAAGAATAAGAAAAACATTATAAATAATAGGTAACTCAGTTAAATTAGTCATGAAGTACATGTTGGATCAATTTGACTTTTGTTCAGAAGTAGAGTCAGAATCACTGGAGCTGTCCTTAGAGGCACTCTATATTGGTTTCATAGATTTCTAAAACATTGGATCATTATTATCATTTCTCTTTTTGTATTTTATTTATGGACAGTCATCCTTAACATGTCTTTTTCTTTTCCATTCATAGCAGATAATTTCATTTGCTTCTATTACCTTTTCTAGTTTCCATTAATGTTATAATTTACTTTATAATTAGTATTTATGAAAACATTATTCTTCATATAAAACTTCTTAAACATTCTTCCCAGATGGGCCATCTCCTCATCACTATCTAGAGGTGACTCACTGTCACTTGAATATTCATTTTGAATCTTTTTTCCCTATATTTGGATGAAGTATACTTGAAAGCTACTAAATGTATTTTTGGATCATAATCTTCCTCTCAATTTAATTTTATTTCTTATTTATACATCATCAGTTTCCCAATCGACTCCTTGATTCACAATTTTCTGATGTCACATGACCCTCTAATTATTACAGATTTGTCTCTCCATATTTCTGTAAGGAAACTGAGAAATCTGATAATTCGGTCTTTGTAAAATATAGGATGTACTAGTGATCTCATTGTTTTCAAAATTTCATTAAACCTGAGATACATATTATAAATTAATTCATTAGGATTCATCTTAAAAGTATCATATTTAATAGTATATGTATTCAACCTCATCTCTTTAACATTAGTTGTTCACTCATATGAAATAGCTAAAGTATCCCATATTTTAAAAGTAGTTTTAGAAGAAAAAATTATATTGAACTCCTTACCTCCTAAAGAACAATAAAGGAAATTCATAGATTTAGAATTATTATTATAATTAGTTTTGGTAGCCTCGTACCATGTAACTCTAGAAATTGCAGGAAGTTAATATTTATCTTCTATGGTAGTCTATATTTCAAAACTCATACTCTCTATATGAATTCTAATCTTTATCTTCCACTAATCATAGTTATTTTCATTAAAAAAAGAAGTTATGTAGGTAGTAGAAATTTCTTATCAATTATCCATTAAATAATTAAAGTAATAACTAACAAAAATTTATGTTTTTAAAGCACAACTAAAATCAAATTTAATTTTTTTTGAAAACATTGATACCAAAGATCAAAACCTTTGATACCAAATTTTGGTCGGAGTGAGTTTCTCAAGACGGGGGTGAATTGAGTACCCAATAAAAATTTATGTTAAAATAGATTTAAATAAACCCCCGAATTTAAATAAAATAGACCAATTAGTTAAAATATCAGTTTGATACAGGTCTTGAAATTTTAAAATAAATCTCAAATATTGATTAGGCCTCGAATAAATAATATTAATTTGACACTTTTAATCAATTTACTAATTCAATACTTTATAAAAAAACTAATTAAAACTAACTATCAAATTAGTGATTTTGTTTTCCAGTTTAAAACAGATACAATTTAAAGAAAAGAAATAAAGTAAAATAAGAAAAAACACATTGGAATTTGAATAAAAGAGGATGAATTTCAAGAAGAGACTTAGTCCAATCCACTTGGAAATCACCTACTATCAGGTATTTTATATATAATAAACTTTTTATCCACAGTTCAGATCAGGTTTTAAAATAGTATACCAATTCTCCAGACCACATAAGGCCTTTCCCATAGTTTCCATGTGATTATAGAAAAAAATAGTACATAATTGGACCTCCACCACAACACTAGGGAAACAAGAGTAAATGATGTTTAGAATATTTCTATGTATCTTCCAATTTAAAGTATGGGATGATGTGTATTTTATAAAAATAGTATGCACACACTACTCATAATATAAATATAAATAAACAAATAGAGTAAGTAATAAGTGTGGAGAGATCTTGTTACTATGTATAATATTATATAAAACAAGTTACTCTTGAATGAAGTTTGAAATCGAGCTTGAGTCTAGTTTTAGAATTTTTCTACAGAACAGAGTGTCGCAAAATCCTTCTTGTGAGTCTGTAAAAAGTTGTATTGATGTTTAACGGGATTCAATTCATATATAGTTAATTTAAGGTAAGAATGTTTTTTATAGAACACTTCATATCTACACATGTATCTTCACATATACAAGTATATCTTATTTATGTAGCACTTCTCACTATATCCCTTGAATGAGGGAGTCCTCTTATTCTTTTAACAATAAGAGAAACAACTAAGAGAATCATCTGGATCCTGTATGATCCTCATACTATAAGTTTGAAACATAATTCTATGAATAATGTCAAAAAATTAAGGAATAATCATTAGAATAAGTTTGATTATTAAATTAGATAAACTATATGTTAGATAAATTTAATTCAAAATAAACATCAACACTATCGGTGTATCTTTTGAGCGGTGAAACTTATAGTGTTGAATCCTTAGAACGATGAAAATTCTAGCAGTGTCTAAGTATGGCTGTGAGACAATGGAATGGTGTCTTGATCTGGTGGTGAGTTAGGTTCCAGTAGTTTCTGAGTCTAGCGACGTGTCAGGTCAGTGGTAGTTTTATTCAGTAGTGACTCCACTCTGGCGGTGAGTCTTTCTGACACTTATCCAATATTTTGTTCTGGAGGTGAGACACAGTTGGTGGTGATAATTTTCTCTACTTTTCCAAATTTCCATCTAAATAGTGAATACATGCCGATGGTGACTCATCCTAGGTGGCATCTCAAGGTGACAATGAGACTTCCTTGGTGGCGAGTCTTTGTTGGTGGTGTCTCATAGGAAAATTTCTCCATTCTATCTCATAATATAATACGCTAACAGAAAACATGAAACTCATTAATTATCAAAATAATCACTATTTGATGATAATTAAATTTAGGATTTAAAAACAAATATTTTATTTATGATAATTTTATTAAGTTCATTTATAGACATTATGATTATTTATAGGTTTCAATTTCATCATTCAGGAGTGTTCGTTTCTTGGTTTTCATGATCGGTTCATTTGTATAGAAGTATAGGTTTTAATTTATGATGATAGTAATTCTCCAAGATTGAAATTATTTGTTATTAGTGAAATTAAATAATTTTAATTGGTCTTATATTTTATTTAGTTTCCAAATATGAAGATGATTCATTATATAAAATGTTAATGATAATCGTTTTGATTAATTTTGGTGGTTTTCGATCCCAATGAACTCATTTTTTATTATTATTTAATATTATGTATATATGTAAGTTATAGAACATAAAACGTTTATAAAATATATTTTAAAATATGTTTCAATCATTATAATGGTTTTATGACTAACATTGAAGGTAGTAAATGAAAATGAATACTTTTTGTCCTCGAAGGCGATAAATCAGCACCTCACAGAGGACGTTTTAATTTTTAGAATAAAAGGGAGAGGCGAAGAGGTTAAATGATGAATTTTTTACATTAACATAATAAAATTACGTTATATATAATATATTGAAGCTATCATGCCATTTGTATCAAGGTAGGTGAGGGGATAATAATAAAAGAAAAGAAATTGAATGAAATTAAAAGAAAAAGAAAGAGGATTTTACCTCTTGAATTATTCTCCTTGATAACCTCCTTAGGGAAATTATCTTTGTTTGTTTTTTGATAATAAAGTATTATGTACATGGGGGAGGGGTTTTTAAATAGGATTTAGTAGAAATTGGTCAATATTATGGGATTTAAAGGTGTTAGGAGAAGAGGCGGTGAGGGGTGGTATTTATAGAGGAGGAGAGGGGTGTTTTTTCAATATTATTTTCATTATTTAATTATTTTGGATGATGACTATAAATATTTCAAACTTTATCACTGAATATATTAAAAAAATTAATTAGAGTTCTAGATTATGGGATTACATCACCCATACATAATCTATGACTTAATAAATAATATATTTGTTAAATACCATGTTTCACTAATCACTAAAAATTCATTTATTTTAGAAAAATACCAAAAATACACCCCAACAATTTTTTAATGTGTAGTTTTAAAAAATGAACTCCATTTTAGAAAAATAAATTTCTAAATATGATAAATTTAAATTTTAATAAAAATGATCATTTATTCGAAAAATACTGATTTTAAAATTATAACTGATTTTATGACACATTGAAAAATTAATTATGGTCTCATAAAATTATATTATAATAATAATACAAAGAAATATTAATTTATGAATACATTTTTTTAAATAAAATTTCTTTTAAATCATTATATTAATTATAAAATTTTAATTAAATATTTATGACTTACAAAAATACCAGCACTTAATTTATCATTTCTAAAACATTTATTTACTTATACTATGATATAGTTATATCATATTTTAGTTATAAGATTCCTAAATTTCATTTATAATACCATTGATGTGGTTAATATTCAATTGGCTTAATTACTATTCCTAATGGCCATGTTACTATTCCAAGGGTCAATTTAATATTTAATCAATATTGATTCCTTAACTTCTAGAAATACCTATTATTTATTTATTTATTTATTTATAAAGTTTTTATTGTGTTCTCTATGTTATTTTATGTTATTTTTACTATATGAAATAATTATAATAAGGTAGTTTCCATGGATAAAATTATGGTTTTTTACAGATATTATTTCCATTCCTTTCATTAGGTTTGATCTGTAAACAATGGAAAAAATTTAATTACATCATAACATTATGGAAATTGTACATTACATATACATTATATTGTAATTAATAGTTATTGAGTATTATAAAGGTATTATTATTATTCTTATAAAAGATGTGTTCTTTTAAGATATAGTTTGCAAGGTTCTTACTAAACTTCATTTGATGCCAAATATAATAACCCCAACTCTAGTAACTAAGAGATGATGTTTACTTTATTACATTGGTACAAGTTACAAGAAATCAAACCTTAAAGGATCAAAAAACCTAGCAATCTTAAAAAACTATATACATACATAATTTACAAATTATATAGGAAAAATAATACATAACTTGTAAGATTTATAATTTTTATTTATTTATTTTATAATATTCATTAAATCAATCAAAGATCTCTTCTTGGTACCTTGGGTAAAAGAAAACATAATAAAGGGCTAGATCAGATACATAGTAAGGGTTGCATATAATAGAATATATCTTGAATACATAAGAGATAAAAAATATGGTAGAGTGAATAATAAATAAATATAAAACATAATAAAAAAATTGAACATGAAATATATCCAAACATAAGAATATTAATAATCACATGGAAAATAATAACTGAATTTGTAATGATGGAATGCATAATACCAAAATTTTTAATCCTTAATCCAAGACATCATGATATTACCAACAAGACCTCATTCTAATACATCATTATGTTACCATAAAGTACCCATTAAAATTAATCTTATATAAAGTTAAAGACTCATTCTACGACCTTTTATATATATTCAATGGCATACACTAAGTTATACCCATTATCGTTTGTCTCATGAGGCCTATCGATGCATAGAGGGGATATATAATTCTAGGACTAACTTGTCACTTACACATTTCCAATGCATCCATTATATATTAAATGATCATTATAATACATAATAATCAATACTTATAAATAAACAATATCCATATTGAAATAATATATGAAATATCAATTTTACCAAACTTTATTAATAAGGTTCCTTCAAGTATTACCGTATATAGAAATTTTATAAGGTTCATACATTATTGACATTATAAATATATCCATGATACTAAATAAAATGTACATTGAGGAGAAAATTATTTTCAAAATAGGGATGAAGAATGATGGAGAATATAAATTGAAAATCAATATATTTAAATCCTTCATTATGGCTCGTAAAGAAACATGTGAAATATCTGAATCATATCCTTTGAGAGTGTCAAACCAGGTATGTAGTTACACATAATATTTTTGATCCAAGTGAATATTTTGATAAATACCCAAACAATTTTTTAGGGTTATACCCCTAGGTGAATCTATATTAGAGCCTCTATTAACTTGTTTGTATCTTGAAAGAGACTTAATTTCTAGGAAACCACCACTATTACTTCACCAAAAGGTTAGTACATTTTTCTATATTTATATTTATCTATAGGATTTTCAAAAATGTACTGTAATTTCCAAAAATAATGGAATAGTTAAAGAAAATAAAGTTAAATATAATAAATTTAGATTTGAAGAAAAATTATAACATGGAAAGGAAACAAAATTATGGATAATGAAAAAGATAGTGGGAAAATCCATTCATATAGAAAACATTAAAAATTGATTTTTTCAGAATATTGTGAATAAAGTCCAAAATAAATTATATAGAAAACTTTGAAAACATTCCATTAATTTCTGTACGAGAAAGTAATTGTAAATTAAAGTCGAATTTTAATAAATCATTGAAGTTAAAATAATATTATTATTGAATAAAAATAAACAATATGAATATGGAGGAAAAATATTCTTGAAGAAAAGTCAAAATAATGTCCGCTTTTTTTATAAACATTATTTCGGTTGATTTGAGTACCAATTTGAGGAAAAATGGAAAGAATAATTTAAAACCCTATAAATAACCATATGGAAAGAAAATATATGGGGTTTAATATTGTAAGAGAATATAATATCCCCATTGTAAATTTAAACATAAATAATTTTGAAAAAAATGAAATTGTAAAATAAACCCTTACTTTGGATTCCCGCTTGGATGGATGTGTTATAAAGTCCTCTATAAAAAAATAATATTCATTATTAATCATGATATGATCCAAATTTAAATCTATATTTAAATATATAATTTATTCATAACTTATTTTTACTTATTTACTCATAATTATTTATTAAAATCAATTATTTAGGAGTTAAATGTCTAGTTTCTCATGCATGTATTGATTCTATGGTTCCGTCCATTACACCTTGTTCACAGTTTAATTACCTACATAATTTTAATCATGTAATATATATCATATTTATACATTAAATACATTTTTATAACCATTTATATAATGTGATTATGAAAAATGAAATACGTTGTTTATGGAGGCGGTAGTGCCCACATACGCATGAGCGACATTTTCATTTTTCAACAGATGTAAAGAAAAAAATATATAAAATGATTTATTATTATAGAAACTTAATTATATAATAAATATCATATATTTTTATTAAATTAATCTATATAACCATCCATGTTATCTAGTGATGAAAAATGAAACATGCCACTTCATGGAGGCGGTAGTCCACACGTACGCATGATCAACATTTTCATTTTCCAACGAATGGAAAAAGGTATATAATAGTTATTCCATAGAAATAATAACATTTACTTAAAATAATTACACTAATTTAATAATTTTAATATGATCATAGAATATTTTTACGAGATTTAATAAGAAGTAATTTTAAAAGTACTCAGATAAGACTTTTACCTCTTCCATGGATATCCTTTTTTGGCTTACACTGAAAGCCTTCTTAGTTCGGTATTTTCATTAGATCAGAACATATAAGATGTGAAAAATATATTTGGGTTTGGATTTTGGAATATATTGGTATTTCTGGAGATATTTGGGTTTTTGGATAAGTGAGTAGATGAGGTTCCCATTTAAAAGTGAGACAAGTGAAAATCCTGTAAATATTCATAACTTTTAAAATATAATAGAGTAATTTTCAAGGATAACGGTAATAATTCATCTCAAATTTGATGATAGTATATTTTAAGTCATAAATTCACTCAAAAAAATAAAATTGAAACATTTTTTTAGTGATATTTTAATTCTTATCTCTTAGTTTAACCGCATCATTAATCATTTTAACCATTACCATGGTCACACATTTTACCATGGTAACACTTAATTATAAAAAAATGAAATGAGAATTATTACATAATTTGAATACACTTATTCAAAATATTGTATCCATTTGAAAATATTCAATTCCTATTGGTGGTAAAAATAAATTTTAATATAATTATTCAAAACACAATGAAATATAGTTTTTAGAAATATTTTAAGCATAAAAATTAATTTATGAAAAAAGACTTATAAAATTTATTATTATGAAATTTATTGATTTTTAATTAAAAAAGTAGAGTTATTTGAATTTAATAATTCAATATTTAATTTAACCTTGTAATTACTTAATATAAAAATTATTCAAAAATATTTCTTTCCATAGAATAAAACTTCACTTTGGTTTTAAAATTTCAAACATAGGTTTTTAAGTTTAAAATAATATATTTAAATACTACATAAATATATATTTAGTCTATAATTTTTTTTACCAACTTTAAAGTTATTATTATACCATAATGATTTTATAAAAGTGATAGTATTTGTAAAAACAATATTTTCACTAGTCATCAAAAACTCAACCTTTCCAAAATATTCCCCAAAACTCAACCTAAGATAATATTGGCATGATGAATTAGTAAATTATGATTTTATCATCTAATTAAACTTCTAAAATTTGGGAATTTATCCTTTAAACACATTCTTGAATTAATATATTTTTCTTATAATAGTGAGGTAATAAAATGTGCATTATACTATAGTTACAAAATGTTGTATTCACCTACTATCATAGAATATCATGTATTACAACCATATGAAAAAAATTATATTTTTGATTATGAAAATTAAAAACATTTATTTTTTATTCAAATATACCTCTACCACAATATGTTGTTAACAAGAGTAAAAGGTGTTCAGAAGACATCTATGTATATTCCAGTTTAAATTAGGAGATAATGTGTTTATTATGAAATAGAGTATACACACACTACGTGTAATGTAAATATAAATAAACAAATAGATCAATTAAGTTGTGTAGAGAGATCATGCTGATTTTTTTTGATTTTCTTTGTAGATTATGAGTCTTGAATGAAGTTTTAAATGCATCTTGAGTCATGATTAAGAACTTTATTATAGAACAGAGTTTCCCAAACTTCTTCTTGTGAGTCTGTAATAAGTTTTATATATGTTTAATGGGATTTTATTTTTCTAAAATTAATAACATGTAATAATTCTTTGTGTATGGAACACTTCACAACTATAGAACTCTCTTCATGTGTATAGGTATATCTTTTCATTCAACACTTATCATTATATCCCATATATGAGGGAGTCTGCTTCATTTTTTATTAGTAGCAGTAGTAGCATAGAGAATCATAAGGATCCTTTATGTTCCTCTTATTGGAAGTATGACACATAATTTAATGCATTCTATTGAGAAATTAAGAAGAAATAATTAGAATAAGTTTGAGAATTAAATTCAATAAAATCCCATTATATAAATTCAATTCAAAATAAACATAAACATTGGTGGGATATATTTTGAGCAGTGACACTTCTGAAAATGAATCCATGGAATAATGACACTTATAATGGTGTCTAAGTATATTGGCAAGACATTGGAACACTGTATTTATTTGGTGGTGAGTTAGGGTCTTGTGGTGTCTGAGTTTGGAAGTGATTTGGGATTTTGATAGGTTTCATCTATGGTGACTCCACTCTGGTGGTGAGTCTTTTTGACACTTAGAAAATATTTTGTTCTGGAGGTGAGAAACAATTAGTGGTGAGACTTTTCTATACTTTTTCAAATTCTCATCTAAGTGGAGACTCATTGCTGACAGTGACTCATCCTTAGTGGTGTCTCATGGAGAAGATGAGACTTCCTTGGTTGTGATTCTTTTTTAATAGGGTCCCATACCAATACAAGTTTCACAAATATTTCTCATAATATAAAATACGAACAGAAAAAATTAAAATCATTATTTATCACAATAATCATGATTGATGGTCATTTAGAAAATGAGGTCAAAAATCACCCCTGTTTTGATGATCATAAATCATGAAATTTTATATTCATGGAATCAATGTTATATAATGACATTTTAGACAGATGGTACCGAAAATAAAGAAGGGATCGAAGAAATAAATTGAAACACATAGTATCAAAGGAGAATATCCTTGCATACAGTGGTAAGCTATCAAAGGAAAATAAGGAAAGAATGATATCACACAGTATCAAAAGTAGGTAGAAACATATATGGTATTATGATAAGAAACAAAATTACTTAAGAAATAAATTCCATAATTGATTTCTCACCCTTTTGGGATTATCAAAAGTGCACAATAAAATAGGAAAAGTGATTAAATATGAATAAAATTGGAAATCTAAGAGAAAAACATAATAGAAATTAAAAAAATAAGAGTAATCTAAAAAATTATACTAACAAAGTCAGTGGGGGTATAATAAAAAAGTTCCAATAAAAAGTTACAAAAAAATATTCCCATCAAAAGCACAAAGTACGTTGATCAACACTGATCAAGTTGAGTTGATGGAAACATTGGATATTTTATCTTTTCCTTGGATATGAAAGAATAATCAATAAAAAAAGCAACAATGTTTTGGGTTTCTATAGAAAAAATAGAAAGAAAATCTTATATTGAATGGTGTTATCTTAAAAATATTGGTTTGAGGTGCTAAAAAAATTCTCTTAGAGATAAGGTAACAGGTTGGAATCTAGAAAAAAATGGTTCATTCGGATCTCTAGTCACTCCTATCCGAAGGGAGTATTCTATAGGAGGTGTTAGATTGGTTGTCAATATAATGGGTTCATGAGATAAAATGGAAGTATTATACACATAAATAAATAGTTTAATAAGGTGTATGATTTCCATTATAATATTTCCACCTCACTCCATTTAATTGATGAATTATTTACTCCCTTTCATAAAAATATTCAATAGAGGAGCCAAGAATTTTAACTGATCACCTTATTCTATAGAGGCTTAGGTCATAGGAGGCATCCTAAAATTTTCAATAAGAAACTTTAAATTGGAATTCATTGAATTATTAGTGTATATACAGAAGAGATAATACTTGATTGACTTGGTTATTGCCTCTCAGTTATAATTCATGTACTAAAAATATTTTATAATCAACCTGAGAACATAATCACTTTTATACCTTATTTTTCTTAAGATTTCATGAGGTTGTGCAGTAGCATCACTTGAATCACTTGCTGAGGAAGCTCTAAGATATTATTTGATCATAAACTTGAGCAATACAAAATCAAATATAGGAGGATGATGATAATTATAACTAGATTCTACTAAAGTAATATTTACACTCTCTCCAATAAAGCATCCATACTGGTTATAAAAGAAGACTACATCTCATCCATAATAGATCTCAAAAATCCATCTCACTAGCAAGTCTTTTATTCTCAATTTCCACTTCCTGAATACGGTGCATCATCTTTGGTTGAATATGGTGAATCACCAATTCAAATAGATATATCACATCTTGTTTAATTATCTTAGTAAGGAGTGGCGATTGACTTTTAAAAATATTATCAAAATATGAAACCATATTTTCTCAGAATTCATCCAAGTCAATATTGGTGACTATATAAATAGAAACTGGAAGAAAAATAGGAGCAGGTTCTCTCACTGAAGTAAAACTTTCTAAAAAACCAGTAACATCAATATGGTTTATCATTGATACTTTAGGACCTCTTTCTTCTTAAATTGAAGGTTCAACATTCTTTGGTTAATTTATAGGAAACAAACCCCATTCTTCATACATTGGTTATATCCAACATTCCGAAGGCCTACCAGGAAGCTCAACCACCAAAGGCTTTGTAGCTGTATACACATCTATAACTAGAAAAAAACATGAGTGGCATCTCAAGCATAGGTCTCAATAGATCATTATTTATCAAAAATATACTCTATATGATAAACTTCCTTATGTTTAGACATATTATATTCAACAACATCAATAATTATCATCTTCTTCAACAATAACTTGACCTAACTTTGTTTGATCCTCAGCAACAGACACACAATTTCCATTAAAAACAACACCAACAACTTTATGAATTCCCAAAAATGGGAATTTATACCTCTCAACAAATTCATCCCCCTCTTATCTAGTAGGAATACCTACTTCACCAACAAAACTCAGTCTCACCTATGATCTGGAATAAAACCACCAGGTGAAAGAAGTAGCTCTTGAAAAATCTAAACATCCACTCTTCAAAATTTTCCATTGAAACCATCAGGACATGATCCTTTATCACCATCACCATCATAATAATTTTTACTACCATCCTCATAATATTTGAAATTTCTCTTGAATTGATCTTCATTAGAGATTTTGGCCTCTTCATCATTAATTTTTACCAATTTCTCTCTTTTTGGTAGAGTCCTAGGTAGACTAAGAGCTCTATCCGAGATAGTAGGAGATCTGGGAGACAGTTCAGGGTCACTTACCTGATCAATTTTTTTTACTCTAATTCTGTCGAGGTAGTATAATATTCTTCCTTATTACTATAAGAGTACTCAAAAATTTCATTAGGCTCTAGACCAGGATTAATAAGGTCTATTGGTCTAAATGGATGGTCAACTGGAAAAAATTCATCATAAATATTTTCATTATCACTAACCAATTTCTTTTTAAAAGGGTTAAAAATTATTTTAGTCCTTCTAAAAATTATCATTATGGTATAAAATCCACCATAGTCTACTATATCTTGTTCATCTTTATCAACAAAACCTCTTTCCTACAATATAACTAAAATAATCATTGGGTAGATCAAAGAATCTGATATCAAAGTTGGATTGGTTACTTCTAAAAAATGAAGAATAAAAGATATGAAAATTTTTGTCTTATATTTTATATTCATAATACATAACAAATACACACCCTGATACCTTAAGGTAGAAAATTCACCCTTCCTTGGGTAGAGAATATGATGGATAAATTTTAAGAGAAATATGAAATCCCCATCCAAATCAGAGGCAATTAACCTTTTAACTGTTCCATATCTAGTCAAATTAGTAAGGGATTATTCATAGATGAATTCATCACCATAATATTGAATAGTTCCTTGATAATATTTTTTAATACTCTCATGTGTTACTTTTAAACATTCAACCCGATTTCTTGAATAAAACACAAACTTGTGGTCATTGATCCCTATTCTTACCCAATATTCATTATATTCAAATGAAAACTCAACATAATGAAAGAAATGATATACTGTATTGGGATAAAATGGTCTCTTATATTATGATAACTACTCCAACCATCCTTGATCTTGAATAAATTGAAGTACTAAATGTCTACTTGAAAGAAACCACTATGCTTTAACTTCATTCTCAGGTACAACTGTATGCTTTACTTGCTCATTATTTACAGTCTCTAAAAAATAAGGAATAATTTAGTCCCCTTTATGATACTTCAGGGAACATGAATCATCTAGAGAAGAATCTGAAGGTCTGTTAACTTTGGGCATATAGGCCAGCTTAGTTGGTTTGGGAGAAGGTGAAGGAAAATAGTTGGGAAGGTTGTAAGAGAAGGATCACATAAGGCTCAAGAGAAAAATGCATGAGGAAAAAGGTGCATTGAAATTAAGAAAAGTATCACATTTCTTATAATTTCAGAGTTTAGGGATTCAGAAAATCAAAATTAAAAATTGGGACAAAAAAATTGAGTCAATTAAAAAATTAAATAAACTGAACAAAAAAATAAAATTGGTGGTTCAAAACTAATATTTAAAAACCTGATAAAGGCATGAGAACATTTTACAATGGTGAGAAGTCCAATAATGAGAAGTCCAATGGTGAGAAGTATAATAGTGGGAACTCCAACAATGATAAATTCAATGGTAAGAAGTATTAATTTTTAGATATTCATAATGGTGAGAGATTCTCAACAGTGATGCATTCATAACAATGAGACATTCACAACGGTGAGACATCCACAATGATGAGTCCTAGAAAATTAAAATTAACCGAAATTGATCATACCAAACTCATGGTTGATGTAATTAATTCGATCTAAATTCAAAGGATTAGTGAATATATCAGCAAGATAATGTTCTATACAAATGTATTCAAGATTAATATCAACCTTTTTAAAACGTTTTCTCAAAATGTGATGTATTGTATCAATTTGTTTTATTCTAGAATGTGATACATGATTCTTAGAAATATTTTTGACACTTGTGTTTTCACTGTTTATAGGGAGATTTCAGAATTGATATATATAGTCTAGTAATGTGTCTTTTATCCACAAATTTTTTTATAGTAGATACTTGCATCTATATATTAAACTTCGGCAGTATACAGTGCAACATAATTATATATCTTTCTACACCATGAAACTAGAGACGTGCCTAAAAAGTGACATTTTCTAGAGGTTCTTTTTTTCTTTATAAATTAAATTGACCAAAATCAGCATTATAATAACTAACTAAGTCAAATGATTGTCCTCTTGGGTAAAATAATCCTAAATTGGTACTATATTTGGGGTATTGGAAAATTATTTTCAAAACAACTAAGAGTGACTCTTTTAGATTTTCTTCAAAATGAGCACACATACAAACACTAAACATAATATCAGGAAAGCTTGTAGTTAGGTAGAGAATAATTCCTATTATACCTCTATAACTGGTCTGATATACTGGTTTCCTATCTTTATAAAGATCCAATTTAAAATTGGTACTCACAGGAGTATCACCACTCTTATTGGTTTCCATATTAATGCGTTTTAAAAGATCCTCAGTATATTTATTTTGAATTAAAACAATTCCTTCTTTATTTTGAAAAATATAAAAACCAAGAGATAATTTGAGTTCATCGATTAAACTCATTTCAAATTCATTTTTCATTATTTTAGAAAACTCAGTACATATTTAATTCCTTAAAGTCCTAAAAATAATATCATCTGCATAGATATTGTATAACTAAAACATCTTTTTAAATTCGTTTTATAAAAAAAGGTAGGATAAACTATACCTTTTCAAATACCTTTTTCAATAAGAAAAGTGTTAATCCTATCATACCAAGCTCTAAGAGACTATTTGAAATCATACAAATCATTAGTTAATTTTAAAACTTGATCTTTAAAATGGTTATTTTTTAAAACTAGGGGGTTGTTCTATAAAAACATCCTCAACTATATACCTATTTAAGAAAGTAATCTTGGAATTCATTTTAAAAAGTTTAAAATCTATTTGAGCTACATAAGTAAGCATTATTCTAATGGATTTAAGCATAGATACTAGTGAAAATTCATCTTCATAGTCGATTACTTTTTCTTGAATTTAACATTGTGCAAGTAGTCTAGCCTTGTTTCTTACTATTTTTCTCAATTCATCTATATTATTTCTAAACACCCATTTTGTTCCTATAGTCAAGGTGTGTTTGGGTCTATTAAAAAATTCCCACTGTTTATTTATTTTGAATTGATATAATTTTTCTTACATATCCATTACCCATAATTCATCATTTATTGCATCATTGATGTTCTTTGGTTCTAGATAAGATAATAATTCTTGATGTTCAACCATATTTAGTATAAAATATCTAGTTTATGTTCCTCTATCTATGTATAAAACTAAAACATCTAAAGGATGGTACTTAAGAGTCTTAACCGCTCTATAAAAAGCAGGACTAGTCATTTTAGGTTCTTCTACTCATTTGGATTCTGGAAGTACTATAAATTCTTCAAAACTAGATGATTTTTCTGACTTTTTTATAGAAGAATAAATAGGTTTTGAATTTAGGTTCAGAGTTCATAAATAATCCTCAAGGTTTTCTAAAGAGTTCTTAGGCTCATGTGGAACTATCTCATCAAATTTGATGTGAAAAGACTCTTCTAGAGTCTTTGTTATTTTATTAAAAACTCTATAAACTTTACTAGAGGTTGAATAACCTAGGAAAATTACTTGATCACTTTTAGAGGAAAATTTTTCCAGATTATCCTTAGTGTTAAGAATAAATTCTTTGCAACCAAAAAATCTGACCTTAAACTTCAAATTATTCCAAATATCATAAGGTGTCTTTTTCAAGATAGGTTTAATTAAAATTCTATTGATTATATAGAAGGATGTATTTATATCCTCTTCCAAAAAGTATATTGGTAAGTCATATTAATTTAGCATGGTCTGGGAAATCTCTTGAAGAATTCTATTCCTTTATTCAACAACCCCATTCTGCTAAGGGGTCTAAGGAGAAGAGAATTTATGAAAATATCCATTTTGTGAGAAAAAGGATCTAAAGTCATGTTTTTCAAACTCACAAACATGGTCACTTATTTAGGCCTTAATAATAAGTCCAATTAAGTTTTTTAAATATCTATCATACTAGGTGATTTAAGAATAGTCATCACTTTTGTGAGCTAGAAATAACACCCACGTATGCCTGGAAAAACCATCTACTAGTAAATAAACATAGTACTTCCAATTTTGGCCAGAAAATCTTGAGGGTCCAAATAAATCAATATGAACTAACTCAATAAGTTGAGAAATTGTAACTTATTTATTTTATTTAAAATATATCTTATTCTATTTCCATTTTTTATAGGGGTTACAGACTTTGTTATTTGGGAAATCTAGTTTGTCTATATCCCTAACTAAACCTTTCATAGTAATCTTCTTAAGTGAGTGAATATTATAAAGGAATAGTCTCTTATGCCAAAGCCAATATTATTTATGAAATGTACTGAAGTAGTAAATATTTCTAGAAATTAAATAATTAATATCAACAATATAAAAAACTTAATTCCTTAAATCAATAAAAATTAAAGCATCTTTATAATTAAAAACATAACATGCATTGTTCTATATTTTACATGGAAGACATCATCACATACCTTTTAGATTCTTAGTAGGTTATAATTGAAACCATCAATAAATAGTATTTTTTAAATTAAAATAGAATTAGTGTTACTAATTTGGCCATGGCCAATGATTTTCACTTTAGCATTATCACCAAAGGTGACATGACCACTATTTACCTTTTTTTAGGATCTTGAAGCTAGAATAGCCTCATGTCATATGCATTGAAAATCCATTGTACAAGTACCATAGAATTTTATATGAGGTCTTTAAGTTTTTTCCTTACTAAAGGAATTATAAAAGAAATGATTTTAGTACCTATATTTTCCTGGGTTCAGAAGTCTTAGTAATCAGGAATTTAGGAACCCACATTTTTCTAATAGGTATCTTATAAACAGATTGTAATATTTTTTAAATAAAAACATTGTTCAGTCCTTTTGAAAAATAATAAGTAGTATAACTTTCATATTTAGTTATAAATGTTCTCTTGTCTATTATTCTTTGTCCATGTTGGTATCCTATACCTATAACATATTTTGGAGTAACTTATTTCCCCAAAATTTGAGTAAGTTTTTTTTCTACCATTGTTAAGGCTTTCTATGTCATTCTTCAGTTGTTCATTAGACATCTTATGTTCATTATTCTCCTTTAACAATTGAGAATTTTTCTCTTTCTCAATAGATAAATCAAATTTAATATTGGAAGATAAAACATGTTGTCTCTTTAGAACATTATATTTAACTTTAAGTTCATTGAAAACATACTATAACTTTTTTAATTTTTCAAATAACTATTCTTGAGAAATTTCATCATAATTATGTTCATTATCATAATTATTATCATCAATAATTGGAAAAAAATTAGAAACAATAGGTAACTTTGATAAATTAGTAATGAAGAACATGTTGGATCTATTTGACTTTTGTTCAGGAGTAGAGTCAGAATCACTGGAGCTATCCTCAGAGGCACTCCATATTGGTTTCATAGATTTCTTAAACTTTGGATCATTATTATCAGGTCTCTTTTTGTATTTGAGATATGGAAATTATTTCTTGACATGTCCTTTTATTTTCCATTCATAGAATATAATTTCATTATCATATTTGTTCTAATACCTTTTATAGTTTCTATTAGTGTCATACTTTCCTTTATAATTATTATTTATGAAAAATTTATTATTCATATAAAACTTCTTAAATATTTTGTCCAGATGGGCCATCTCCTCATCACTATCCAGAGGTGACTCGCTGTCACTTGAATATTCATTTTGAATCCTTTTTTCTCTCTCTATTTAGATGAAGTATACTTGAAATATACTAAATGTTTTTTGGATCATAATATTCCTCTCAATATACTTTTATTTATTCTTTATACACCATCTGTTTCCCAATCAACTCCTTAACTCAAAATTTGATGATGTCACATTACTCTCTAATCAAAATAGATGTGCCTCTCCATCTTTCTATAAGGAAAGTGAGCAATCTCATAATCTGGTCTCTGTAAAATATTGGATGTACTAGTGATCTCATTGTTTTCTAAATTTCATTAAACCTGTGATACATATTATAAATTAATTCATCAGGATTCATCTAAAAAGTATCATATTTAATAGTATATATATTCTACCTCATCTCATTAACATTAGTTGTTCACTCATATGAAATAGCTAAAGTATCCCATATTTCAAAAGTTTTTTTATAAGAAAAAATTATATTGAACTCCTCATCTCCTAAAGAACCATAAAATACAATCATATATTTAAAATTATTATTATAATTATTTTTTTGTAGCCCCGTACCATGTAAATATAGCAGTTGTAGGCAGTTCATATTTATCTTCTATGGCGGTCCATATTTTAAAACCCATACTCTCTATATGAATTTTCATCTTTATCTTCCATTAATAATAGTTATTTTCTTTGAAAAAAGGAGTTATGTTGGTAGTATAAACTTATTATCAATTATCCATTAAATAATTAAAGTTATAACCAATAGAAATTTAAGTTTTTTAAGTCATAACTAAAATAACATTTATTTTTTTTGAAAACATTGATACAAAAGATAAAAACCTTTGATACCAAATTTTGGTCTGAGTGAGTAGCTCAAGAGGGGGGGTGAATTGAGTAACCAATAATTTTTTTTGTTAAAACAGATTTAAATAAACTCGCGAATTTAAATAAAATAGGCCAGTTAGTTAAAATAGAAATTTGATACTGGTCTTGAAATTTTAAAATAAATCGAAAATATTGATTAGGCCTCGAATAAATAATATTACCTTAACCCTTTAAATCAATTTACTAAATCAATACATTATATAAACACTAATTAAAAATAATTATCAAATTAGTGGTTTTTTTCCAGTGTAAAACAGATATAATTTAAAGAAAAGAAATAAAGTAGAACAAGTAAAACAAAAAACACATTTAAATTTGAATAAAATAGGCTTAATCTCATGAATAGACTTAGTCCTATCCACTTGGAAATCACCTACTACCAGGTATTTTATATAAAATAAACTTTTTATCCACAACTCAGATCATGTTTTAAAATAGTATTCCAATTTTCTAGACCACATATGGCCTTTTCCCACAGTTTCCATGTGATTATAGAAAAAAATAGGCCATAATTGGACCTCCACCACAAAACTTGGGAAACATGAGTAAATGATGTTTACAATATTTCTAAGTATATTCCAATTTAATGTAGGGAACAATGTGTGTTTTATAAAAAAGAGTATGCACACACTACTCATAATATAAATATAAATAAAAAATAGGGAAAGTAAGAAGTGTGTGGAGATCTTCTTACTATGTATGATATTCTATGAAATAAGTGACTCTTGAATGAAGTTTTAAATCTACCTCGAGTCTAGTTTTAGAATTTTTCTCTAGAACAGAGTGTCGCAAACTCCTTCTCTTGAGTCTGTAGGAAGTTGTATTGATGTTTAATGGTATTCAATTCATCTATAGTTAATTAAAGGTAAGAATGTTTTTTATGGAACACATCATAGCTACACATCTCTCTTCACATGTACAAGTATATCTTCTTTATTCAGCACTTGTCACAATATCCATTACATGAGGGAGCCTGCTTCATCTTTTAACAATAAGAGAAACAATTGATAGAATCATCTAGATCCTATATTCTCCTCGTACTATAATTTTGAAACATAATTCTATGAATAATTTCAAGAAATTAAGGAACAATCATTAGAATAATTTTGAGTATTAAATTAGATAAACTAGATGTTAGATAAATTTAATTCAAAATAATCATCAACACTATCGGTTTATCTTTCAAGCGGCGAAACTTATAGCGTTGAATCCTTAGAATGATGACAATTCTAGTAGTGTTTAACTATAGCGGTGAGACAATGGAATGGTGTCTTGATCTGGTGGTGAGTTAGGTTCTAGCATTGTCTGAGTCTAGCGGTGTTTCAGGTCAGTGGTAGGTTTCTTTAGTAGTGACTCCACTCTGGCAGTGATTATTTCTGACACTTAGCTAATATTTTGTTCTGGAGGTGAGACATAGTTGGTGGTGATAATTTTCTATAATTTTCCAAATTTCCATCTCAGTGGTGACTACATGCCGATGGCGAATCATCCTTGGTGGTGTCTCATGGATACAGTGAGACTTCCTTGGCGGTGAGTCTTCATTGGTGGTGTCTCATAGGAAAATTTCTCCAATCTATCTCATAATATAAAATGCTAATAGAAAACATGAAACTCATTAATTATCACAATAATAACGATTTGATGATAATTAAATTTAGGATTTCAACACATATATTTGATTTATTATAATTCTATTAAGTTCATTTATAGACATTATGATTAGTTATAAGGTTCAATTTCATCATTCGGGAGTGTTCGTTTCTTGGCTTTCATGATTGGTTCATTTGTATACAAGTATAAGAGTTAATTTAAGATGATAGTAATTCTCAAGGATTGAAATTATATGTTATTAAAGAAATTAAATAATTTTAATTGGTCTTATATATTATTTTGTTTCAAAATATGAGGATGATGCATTATATAAAATGTTAATGATGATCATTTAGATTAATTTTGGTGGTTTTCAATCACAATGAACTCATTTTTTATTATTATTTAATATTATGTATATATGTTAGTTATAGAACATATAAAGGTTATAAAATATATTTTAAAATATGTTTCAACCATTATAATGGTTTTATGACTAGCCTTGAAGGTAATAAATAAAAATGAAAACTTTTCATCCTCGAAGGCGATAAATCAGCACCTCACAGAGGGCGCTTAAATTTTTAGTATAAAAGGGATAGGAGAAGAGTTTTGATGATGTATTATTACATTAACATAATAAAATTCCATTATATATAATATATTGAAGTTATCATGCCACTTGTATCAGGGTAGGTGAGGGGATAATAATAAAAGAAAACAAATTGAATGAAATTAAAAGAAAAAGAAATAGGATTTTACCTCTTGAATTATTCTCCTTGATAACCTCCTTAGGGAAATTAGCTTTGGTCATTTTTTATACTAAAGTATATTGTACATGTGGTAGGGGTTTTGGAATAGGATTGAGTATAAATTGGTCAATATTAGGGTCATTGAAGGTGTGAGGAGAAGAGGTGGTGAGGGGTGGTATTTATAGGGGAGGAGAGGGGTGTTTTTTCATTATTATTCTCATTATTTTATTATTTTGGTTGTTTAATATCAATATTTTTAACTTTATCACTGAATATATTAAAAAAATTAATGATATTTCGAGACTATGGGATTACATCACCCATACATCATCTATGACTCAATAAATCATATATTTGTTAAATACCGTATTTCACTAATCACTAAAAATTCATCTATTTTAGAAAAATAACAAAAATACACCCTAAATAATTTTTGATGTGTAGATTTAAAAAATGAACTCCATTTTATAAAAGTAATTTTCTAAATATGATAAATTTAATTTTTAATTAATATCATCATTTATTCAAAAAATAATGATTTTAAAATTATAACTGATTTTATGACACTTTGAAAAATTAATTATGGCACCATAAAATTATATTATAATAATAAGAAAAAAAATATTAATTTATGAATAATTTTTTTTAAAATAAAATTTCTTTTAAATAATTATACTAATTATAAAATTTTAATTAAATATTTATGACATACAAAAATTCAAGAACTTAATTTATCATTTTTAAACCATTTATTTACTTATACTATGATATAATTATATCATATTTTAGTTATAGGATGCCTAAATTTCATTTATGCTTCCATTGATGTGTTTAATATTCTATTGTCCTAATTACTATTCCTAATGGCCATGTTACTATTTTAAGGGTCAATTTAAAATTTAATCAGTATTGGTTCCTTGACTTCTAGAAATACCTATTATTTCATTTATTCTTTATTTATAAATTTGTATTTTGTTCTCTATGTTATTTTATGTGATTTATACTATATGAAATAATTATAATAATTTAGTTTCCATTGATAAAATTATCATTTTTTACAGATATTATTTCCATTCCTTTCATTAGGTTTGATCTCTAAACAATGGAAAAAATTTAATTAGATCATAACATTATGGAAATTGTGCATAACACATACATTCCATTGTAGGTAATAGTTATTGAGTATTATAAAGGTATTATCATAATTATTATGAAAGATGTGTTCTTTTAAGATATAGTCTTCAAGGTTCTTAATAAACTTCATTTGATGCCAACTATAATAACCCCAACTCTAGTATCTCAGAGATGATGTTTAATTTATTACATTGGTACAAGTTACAAGAAATCACAACATAAAGGATCAAAAAATTTATCAATCTTAGGAAACTAGATACATAAATAATTTACAAATTATATAGGAAAAATAAGGCATAACTTATTATAATTTTTATGTATTTATTTTATAATATTATTTAGATCAGTCAAAGATCCCTTCTTGGTACCTTGGGGAAAAGAAAACATAATAAAGGGCTAGACCAGATACATAGTAAGGGTTGCATATAATGGAATATATCTTGAATACAAAAGAGATAAAAAATATGGTAGATTGAATAATAAATAAATATAAAACATAATGAAAAAATTGGGCAAGAAATATATCCAAACATAACAATATTTATAATCACATGGACAAAAATAACATATTTTGTAATTATGGAACGAATAATACCAAAATTTTTAATCCTTAATCCAAGACATCATGATCTTACCAAAAAGACCTCATTATAATACATCATGATATTACCATCAAGTACTCATTAAAAGTAATCTTATATATAGTTAACGACTCATTCTAAGACATCTTATATATATGCAATGGCATGCACTAAGAAATACCCATTCTTATTTGTCTCATGAGGCCTATCAATGCATAGAGGTGATATATAATTCTAGTAATAGCTAGTCACTTACACATTTCCAATGCATCCATTATATATTAAATGATCATTATAACACATAATAATCAATCCTTATTAATAAACAATATCCATATTGAAATAATATATGAAATATCAATTTTCCCAAACTTTATTAATAAGATTCCTTCAAGTATTACCGTATATATAAATTGTATAAGGTTAAGACATTATTAACATTATAAATATATCCATGATACTAAATAAAATATACATTGAGGAGAAATTTAATTTCAAAATATGGATGCAGAATTATGGAGAATATAAATTGAAAATCAATATATTTAAATCCTTCATTATGGATTGTAAAGAAACATCTAAAATATATGAATCATATCCTCTAAGAGTGTCAAACCAAGTATGTAGTTACACCAAATAGTTTTGATACAAGTGAATATTGAGCTAAATACCCAAACAAATTTTTTAGGGTTATACTCCTAGGTGAATCTATATTAGAGCCTGTATTAACTTGTTTGTATCCAAAAAGAGACTTAATTTCTAGGAAACAACCACTATTTAATTCACCAAAAGGTTAGGATGTTTTTCTATATTTATATTTATCTGTAGGATTTTCAAAAATGCATTGTAATTTTCAAAAATAATGGAATCTTTATAGAAAATAAAGTTAAATATATGAAATGTGAATTTGAAGAAAAATTGAAACATGGAAAGGAAACAAAATTATGTATAATGACCAAGATAGTGGGAAAATCTGTTCATATAGAAAACATTAAAAATCAATTTTTTCACAATTTTGTAAATAAAGTCCAAAATAAATTATATGGAAAAATTTAAAAACATTCCTTTAGTTTTTTTAATAGAAATTAATTGTTAATTAAGGTTTAATTTGAATAAATAAATGAAGTTAAAATAATATTATTATTGAATAAAAATAAATAATATAAATATGGAGGAAATATATTCTTGAAAAAAAGTAAAAATAATGTCTGCTTTTATTATAAACATTATTTCAGTTGATTTGAGTACCAATTTGAGGAAAAATGAAAAGAATACATTAAAATCCTAGAAATAACCATATGAGAAGAAAATATATAGGGTTTGAGATTGTAAGAGAATATAATTTCCCCAATGTAAATTTAAACATAAATAATTTTTAATAAAATGAAATTATAAAATAAACCCTTACTTTGGATTCTCGCTTGGATGGATGTGTTCCAAAATCCTCTATAATAAAATAATATTTATTATTAATCAAGATATGAAACAAATTTATATCTATATTTAAATATATAATTTATTCATAACTTATTTTTACCCATTTACTCATAATTATTTATTAAAATCAATTATTTAGGAGTTAATTGTCCTGTTTCTCATGCTTGTTTTGATTCAATGGTTTCGTCCATTAAACCTTGTTCATGGTTTAATTATCTAGATGATTTTAATCATGTAATATATATCATATTTATAAATTAAATATATTTTTATAACCATTTATATAATGTGATTATGAAAAATGAAATACGTCGTTTATGGAGGCGGTAGTCCCCACATACGCATGAGAGACATTTTCATTTTTCAACAGATGTAAAGAAAAGATATATAAAATGATTTATTATTATAGAACCTTAATTATATAATAAATATCATATGTTTTTATTAAATTAATCTATATAACCATCTATGTGATCTAATGATGAAAAATGAAACATTCCACTTCATGGAGGTGGTAGTCCACACGTACGCATGATCAACATTTTCATTTTCCAACGAATGAAAAAGGGTAGAAAATAGTTATTCCATAAAAATAATAACATTTAATTAAAATAATTACACTAATTTAATAATTTTAATATGATCATAGAATATTTTTACGTGATTTAATAAGAACTAATCTTAAAAGAACATAGTTAAGACTTTTACCTCTTCCATGGATATCCTTCTTTTGTTTACACCTCAAGCCTTCTTAGTTTGGTATTTTCATTAGAGAGGAGCATATAAAATGTAAAAAAGATATTTGGGTTTGGATTTTGGTATATATTGGTATTTCTGGAGTGATTTGGGTTTTTGGATAAGTGAGGAGATGAGGTTCCCATTTAAAAGTGAGGTGAGTAGAAATCATGTAAATATTCTTAACTTTTAAAATATAATAGAGTCATTTTCAAGGATAATGATAATAATTCATCTCAAATTTGATGATAGTCTATTTTAAGTCCTAAATTCACTCAAAAAAATAAAATTGAAACATTTTTTAGTGATATTTTAATTCTTATCTCTTAGTTTAACCCCATAGTTAACCATTTTAACCTTTACCATGGTGACACATTTTACCATGGTAACTATTCATTATAAATAAAAATGAAATGTGAATTATTATATAATTTGAATAAGTTGATTCAAAATATGGTATCAATTTGAAAATATTCAATTCTTATTGGTTGTAAAAATAAATATGAAAATGATTGTTCAAAACACAATGAAATATAGTTTTTAGAAAAATTTTAAGCATAAAAATTAATTTATGCAAAAAAAATTTAAATTTTATTATTATGAAATTTATTGATTTATAATTAAAAAATTAGAGTTATTTGAATTTAATAATTCAATATTTAATTGAACCTTGTAATTACTTAATATAAAAATTATTCAAAAATAGTTCTTTTATTAGAATAAAACTTCACTTTGGTTTTAAAATGTCAAACATAGGTTTTTAAATTTAACATAATATATTTAAATACTCCATAAATATATATTTAGTCTATAATTTTAATACCAAATTTAAAGTTATTCTTATACCATAATGATGTCATAAAAGTGATATTATTTGTAAAAACAATATTTTCACTATTCATAAAAAACTCAACCTTTCCAAAAAATTCCCCAAAACTCAATCTAAGATAATATTGACATGATGAATTAGTAAATTATGCATTTATCATATAATTAAAATTCTAAAATTTGAGAATATATCCTTTAAAAATATTCTTGAATAAATATATTTTTCTTATAATACTGAGGTAATAAAATGTGCATTATACTATAGTTACAAAATGTTGTATTCACCTACTATCATATAATATCATGTATTACAACCATAGGAAAAAAATTATATTATTTATTAAGAAAATTAAAATCATTAACTTTTTATTTAATATAACCAATTTTGAATTCCTACATATTTAATAATTATAGTTTTTAATCAATTTATTTATATTAATTTATAAGTATTATTAAATGGTATCCTTTTATCTAAAATTACTTGTAAAGTAAATATATACCAAAATATATATATTTATTTTTCCTTTACTAAAAAATTTTTAATTAAATTGTGAGGTTTCTTCGGGTAAAATGAAATTCATATAATATATCAAAAAAATAATAAAAATTAAATCCAAGATCGCTATAAATGAAAACCCAATATCACACTATATATAAAATGAATAAACAACTGTATGAGTACCTTAAACTGATGTTTTTCTACTCCATCTTCAATCATATGGGAGTGATGAAGATCATAAAGAGAGCCAAAATGGATCACTTCTATTTGGTGTATCCATGGGTCTTATGAATCACTCTAAACTCAATAGGGATTATTTTATTCTCAATGACATGATAGCACCACACTAGGTAAAGGAGGAAGAAAAAGAGAGCTACAATAGGGAGAGTGATTCACTTGATTGATTTCAAGAGAGCCACAAAATACATCAAATGGGTATTTATTCTTTATATAGAGCTCGATATAACTCCCAATCCATTGTATTCATTTATTAATTCATTATAATTCATGAGTTAATGGAATTAATATATTCAAGAATTAATCACATGAATATATATCCCATGGATTTCATCTTATTAAATGAACATAATGATGAGAGCTTAGATTACGTTGAAGACTAATCAAATGATAACATTTAACACTCAACTATCATCGACATATCTCAATTGTATATTACAATTGATCAAGAAATATTATGATATAAAAAATTAATGATTTATTATATATCATTTTAGTATATATATATCATATAACACAATATTACTTATATCTTCTCAAATGATATAAATTTACATGATTTTTAAACTTAGGTTTTAGGAAATATCACTTTGAATCTCCCACATTCACTAAAGACTCGTAGACTTAGTGTCACGTAACCTTATATTATATAATATAAAATAACATATGAAACCAAATCCAAATAACCATTTTGGATATCCTTTAAAACACTTTTGTAAATATTTCATCAATATCATCGTATATTACATCATATGTAATACCTTATGAATTCAAACCCAAAAATACTTTTGGAAAAAATTTAAACATTTTTAGTGAATCTCTATATGTCAAACTCAATCCCCATTTAGTCAACCACAAAGTGTGAACCAATGGGACTTGGTATTTTTGATAGATTAAAATTAATTCCTAGTTCTATAAATATAAGAAAAAATTGTCTCTTGTAAACCATCGGTTCTAATAAAGCTACAATGGGTTCTGGTGTGATCTCCATCAAGAATATGTATGTTTATAACCATGTCCTCTAGAGGTATCATATATAATAATTACTTTTAATATGATTCATTTGTCTAATACATTGAGTTACCATGATACATGAAGTATTTCAATCCCATATAGCCTAGTCATAATCCTTGATAATCTGAGTGTAGACTGAACAAGTAAATAAATACATCACAAGACATTCGCCTTTATGATTGATCACGTCAAATTCTCCTTATCTGAATAGATCAGAACATCATAATTACTATCTAGTTATGACTTTGAACATCCTTAGTATATCTTAATATAGGTCCTAAATGTCATACTAATCATACAGGAGTAAAAATATTATATAGGTTGAGCTCCAATAGATGAAATGATCAACAACACTACCAACCAACCCTTGATTAGATTTTACTTAGGGCTTGTATTAGAAAGGTATTAAAGTATAAAGGTAATCATGCTAAACATCTCTCCAAAATAAGGTATTGGGGACTCCAAATATAAAACTTTCACCCCTAGTATACCAGATACATAGTGAATGACACTCCATGTGGTATACATTATGGTTCATCTAGTACACAAAACCCATTTGGTACCTCATGAGAATATTTCATATCCCAATACAAAAACAATAATCAAAATAACATTAAAATTCCTTTATAACCTATAATAACCCATGATGAACATTGGTCAAGGATAAATCAAAGTCATACTTTAGGAGGTTAATAGTCATTTAAATTCATGAAATATTTATCAATATATACATATATGTATCCAATGTGAAGGAATTATAAAACAGATATTTCATTTTATTCAACATGATATATTAATATTATTAACCTCTTTTAAGAAAAATTAAAAAAACCAGACCTAATTTCCTATCTAACATATGATATATAATAGACTTTCAGACCAACCTGATGATTTCTGCACATTCAGGGGTTTTTTTATACTCAATACATATCTATGTAATCTATACCACATCACTATGTAACCATCTGATAAAACCCTCCCACAAAACTCTTTAGCGAGTACTATATATGAATAAAGTATTTTTGAATAATGGTGAGAGTTAGGAATCATATTCCTAATGTTTAACTCATTAAACATATTTAAACTCCTTAACTCCACAACATCAAATGTTATGATGTTAATAACTTATGTTGTCCACTTATAACTATTTCAAAGTTTATCATCATTATACTTGGAGCCTTTTTCATCAAATTTTTTCCTTTAATATTTATTGTAACTATTGAAACTCTTTATATGAATCTTTTACCAACATACCAAAAACATTTTATAATATTTAAGTTACATTCAATTTGTATTTTGACTAGACTAAAATTTTATTTGTTAATATTAAATAAATTAAGTACAAACATATTGTCACTAGTCTCTTAGACACTATTTTATCTTCAAAATATCATGATAAGATTCAAAAACTCCTTTGTGTTTAGGAAATAAATATGATTTATTTTTAGAGGAAAATTTAACAAATAAACTATTATATCTATATTATATATAATATTCTATGTGTTTGGAGAATTTTCCTGAAAATCAAATTATTCTTTAAAATATCCCACTAAAGTCAATGAGATTAAATCCCTAATATTGTTAAAAACATATGGGTAAAAATTTACCTAGAATAAAATATTTTTATCATTATATTTTTCTCAAAACATGTTTTGGAATCGAATAAATCATAAACCGTGCATATTAATCTCATGTTGTTCATAAAAACTCTTTGTATGTAAATAAATTCTATAATCATATAAGATAAATGAGATAACCATATGTATCCTAGATTGATATATATTCATTTAAATTCAAATATTTGATATAATTTTTTTTTCATTTGTCACTTGAAGGAAAAATATAATATCTATCGATTCATCACTTGATTTTAAAATCGTATATATTTAAAATATTTGTATAGTATACATTTGGAATCATATAAACTTAAAAACAAAATAATGTATGTCTATAACATTGATACCAAACATGTAAATTCTATAGAGTTTCCAAACCCCTCCAGGTATCTTGAAAAATTCCATCGTTAGGAAGCAATATTCCTTCTTCTTGAAGACACATTTAGGTTTCAATAGACTTGGACGGATACTTAATGAAACAATATTGGATTTTCTAACTAACATTTCTTCTTCCATTTTGAAATTTTATCCACTTTTACAATCAATAAAACACTAGATCCAATACATCAAGTTCCACAGTTCATATATTCTAAAAACTTTGAGAAAATAGGGTAAGCATTTCTTGAATACATTCATATTGTTAGATCATTTCCAATATAATGATTCCTCATCTAGAACAAGCCTAATAGTATATAATAATTCCCACCTAGTCATTGATATACTCAATCATATTGAGTATATGAATGGAGACTAAAGTTCCATAGGTTATTTTGCATTTAATTCATTTAAATCCTTCAGTAAATCATTTTATTCATCATAATCATCTAGATTCATTTATTAAAAAACTTCTATAAGTTATTTATTCAGAAAGGTGTTCATATAAAAAATATAATTTATCTTAAGAACATTTCTTAAGTTACAATTCTTTGGAGTTAGTTACATTAAACTTCTCTTTTAAAAGGATTAATTTCAAAGTTACAGTTGGAGATGATGATGGCATACGTCTAAAATAGAATCATTTATTAAATGATTTCGATGTTTTAAAAATATTTTTTAAGGAATTTCATTACATGTGATCATAATAAAATAATCACCCATTTCAAATCATAATTAATTACTTAACTAAAGAAAATAACTTAATAAAATCCCAAGTTAAGGCTGAAGGAAACTAAACCAACTTTCTACCTGACATGTATCTCTTTAGAAGCATGTATAATGAATTATAATCATTTTAACAATTTAAAAAAATAATATATAAACACTTATAATATAATAATTATTTTCATGAATAATATAGGTCATAAAGTAAATAAATTAAAAAATCATAAATCTAAACATGAGATGCATATTTATGAAACAATTTATAAATAATGTTAAAACTAAAAAATTTATAATTTAGTTTTTTATTATGTAAATTTAATAATTTAAACAAATATAAATACATAATATTTATTTCCAAAAATAAATTCTTCATATTGTTATATTATATGGAATTTAATTATATATGTGATAATATAATAAATATAAACTTTTTATAATTCTTTTCAATAATGTAAAAAATTTTCATAATATAAATATCACTTATTAATATTATTTAAACCTTAACCAAATCAATTATGAAAACTCATTTAGATGAAGTTTGAATAATTTTCTAAATATGGCCTTAATTTGAGAAATAAAAATTATTTAATTACAAACAATGCCTAATTAAATATAAATTCTTATATTTGTCGTTATTTTTGAATTATATAAACATTTTATAAATTACCATTATAATTTATAAATGAGAACTTTTTTTCTAAGTCATAAAACATGCCATATAATTTGAAAAATACATTTCAGTATTAACAATTAATATTTATAGTTTATTTATTAAATATTTCATAATCATTTAAATAATTAATTATAAACAATTTATAATTTTTTAATTTATAAACACCTTAAAAAATTAATAAATATACTGAAATACATTTTACAATAATTTATGAATAATTTATAAATTTTACAAGTCAATTATTATTGGATTTAAAAGAATTTGTTTCCTAGTATATCATTATTGATGATATATATATATATATATATTGCATTCCATGATGAGAGTGAGATGTATAGGAATTACACATGTTCTGGTATAATCCTACATGTGATTAACTTTGTTTCGGTGACCTATTTCCTTATTTAGGTGTTAATTATTTATGATATATATGTTATATGTAGGAATAACTAACAATGCTCAGTTTATTGTATGTAGCCTTAACTGCATGTGACTTCCACCTACATAAGGATAACAACCACTATATTTGATGCAACATCTATTAAGTTCTATGATATGGTCTCTATGAAAGAGAAAAATAATTCACCTTTGATAGGAATGATGTAGGATTAATTCCGCACATAACATATGTGTGGATGCAATGACTTACAATATGGGGTATGCATAAAGAGAGCATCGATGCATGTTAGTATTGTATGAGAACAAATAGAACCAATCTCACATAACATAGGTAATCACCCCTTATGATAGGGTCATTCATAGGATTAATCTAAGAAGTATAGAGGTATAAATAAGATTAACTTTCATTAGATTAACTTAGCACCTCAGTGCCTATATAAGATAACATTGTAGGTCTAGTTATCATGACCTACAATATGTAGGATATATAAGATTAATTAATTGATTATCATACATAGTCTATTATAATTCCTCAATATCCCCTTTATCCTTTTATCTAGTCATATTTTATGATATTACCCATATCGTATATACGATACGATGATTTATTTTATTATTAACATAAACTCTCCACATTCAGCATGACTTCAATAATTAAATGACATAGATAGGCTCTAATACTATAGTTAGTGGAGGAATATATATTCCTCCTATTAAAAAATACAACATTACATCCATATAAAACTATAAAATCACTAAATTTCTCCAACTCTTTTGGCTATGTAACTTTTTATATTGACAATGGAGCTCTGAAGAAGAGAGCCATACATTGTCACTATTCATGAATAAGAGGTCCCATGAATCAGTTAACTCTTTAAAAATATATTCAATAAAAAAATTTGTTTCTTAATATCATTTTAAATTATTTTAAGACATTTAATTAAATAAAAAAACTTAAATATAAGATCTCCATGCATAAAAACCCGATATCATGCTACAAATCAAATAAAGAAACCATTATTTGAGTACCCTATAATGATAATGATGTTGATTCATCTTAAATCATATAATATTGATTATGTTAACAAGAGGAACCCAAAATACATCCCTCCTCCATGGAATATCCATGGGTTGGCTTAATCACTTGACACTCGAGTAGGATTTCTTCACTCTCCATAGTATGCTAGTGCCTCACTAGGTAAAGGAGGATGAATAAGATAGCTATGAGAGGGTGATTGGTTCTATTGGTTGCATGAAATAGAGTCACACAACTCATAAAATAGGTATTTATGCTTTATATAGGGCCCATGATTACTCTTGATTCTTCTCATAGATTTACTCATGCATTATAATGCATGAGTAAATGAGATTTGACCATTCAAGTATTAACCACAATAATGTATCTCCTATGCATTTCATATTATGAAATGTATATAATAATGATAGATTAGATTAAGTGTAATACTACTTAAATGTTAACATTTAACACTCTAACTATATACAATATATCTAAATCATACATTATGATTGATAAGGTAGTAGAATGATATAATCAAATTCATGCTTTATGATATACCCTTTCAATATAGATATCATATAATACAATATCTATTAAATCATCATATATGTTATAAATAGAAATTCTTAATAAAAATAGGATTTAGGGAATATATAATTCATGAAGTCTATAAAATTAAATGTTATTTTTGGAATACATTTTATTTATTAAAGGTATAACATAACTTTAGTTACAATCTTAATTCTATATGTGATATAACATGAGCATACTATATCCCAACACTTAAACTCAATTATCCTAAAGTATGTATCACCACAACATCTCAAAAAATTATTATCAATGAGTATAAACACTATAATAAATAAAATAAAAGAATTATCAGTGAGTATAATCTTTCAAACATCACATGAAAACATCTTTTCACCTCCTCATTTTCAAGAAATTAAATCAATCATGTATTTTACTTTTAATATTTAAAAATTAAACTCCTCTTATATTTTTTTATTATCTTTAAAGTTATTATTTATATTCATGCATAATTTAGTCAAAATTAATAGAAATATTTTCTCTCATCAATGAAGGATCAGTTATTTAGAGTTAATCTCAATCCTCAAGTGCATGAATTCTGACTATTAGCTTGTAATGAATCTAAATATATACTTTAAAAGAAAAAAACTCTAATCATGATGAATTTTGATTTTTTGGAAATAAGGATAAATGAGTATTTATGTTACAAATCAAACATCTCAATAAAGAGGATCAACTCTTAGGTATAATTCATGATTTTGAATTCAAACATAATGAACATTACTCTAATATTTTCTCCACTTTTTCAAAAAAAAACCCATTTAAACTCATTTCTATTTCCAAATAGTCTTAAAATCCAAACCATGAAAATAATGAAAATACCTCATCATAATATTTTTCTTTTCTTAGAGTAAATATATTAAATTATAAAAAAATACTTTTTGAACCTTTCTCCCTTAACCAATGACACTTATTTAGATATTTATTTTTCAAAAACATGAAAAAAGTACTACCACACACTTATTTCAGTAGTAATCATAGAAAACACCAAGAGTAGGGTAATAAAAGAAATATTATATTGTAATTTAACTCTTCTAATAATTTTCTAATTGTTTTTATGGGTCTAAAAAAGAATAAAATTTAAGGATAGTCTTAATAGTTTAAGGGGTTAAAACTCAACAATTCCATCAATAATATTAATGTTATTTGACTAATATAGTTTTGAAAAGTAATAAAGGAATTTTTTATAGTCTATGAATCCCAAGTATCTCTCAAAAATGATTTTATTAAGAAAAAACATGTCAAGTTATTTAGAATTATTCTCAAGAATATGAATTTTAAGATTAGTCAAACACTTAAGTTTTAATAAAAATAATCTTTCAACAGATAATAACTTTATATAATTCAAGTATAGTATTATTTTTCAAATTTTATTTATATAAATCAAATAATCTATTAAAATAATAATTCATTAAATTAATATCCTCATGCATTTATTTACTTAACCATCCACTATCTTACTTATTTATTCCCATAAAAAATAACATTTAAAACAAGTCATGATTGAATTTATAAAAAATCACTTGTATCTTAGATCAATAATATATCCAAAATTAAAGTGTCTCATGTAATTTTTTACTCTTCAATTATATATGTTAATTAAATATATGGAATATATAAATATATAGTATTTAAATAAACACTTCCCTATCCATTGAATCACTTTATTCTTCCCTATTACTAATACTATTACTTTCCCCATCATTATCTTGGACATACAAAATAAAAACAGATAAGTAAAAGTAAAAGTTCTATTCTATTAAATATTAAAAATATATGGTGGTTTAATTTCTTAGGTCCTATATAATTAATAAAATGATTCCTAATTATTACTTCCTACTAAGCCAATAAATACATGGATTGACTCCTGTATGTTCTTTTTTTAACATCTTTTAGATATAAAAGGACTTACCATGTCATGTAATGGGAGAGAGCAAAGAAGTTAATCAGATCATATTTTACCATGATTAAGTTTTTTTATCATCCATAAATTTAATTATCATCCTTTTGTTGATAGTAACTTGAAATTTTTTGTGTGGTGAAAACCATTATTTGGAAAGACTTAAAGAATGAAAAATTAACTCATGGATCGACTAAACCATGTAATAATGATCCTTTAAATCTTTATCTTTCTTATTTTCTTTAATTCATTTAATATGCCACATGGTTTAAAAAATTTACACTCCCCATACATTTTTTTTCATTGTTTCTTCGTAGAAAACTTGTTCTTATTAATTTTTAGAATGTGTAGGTGTGTATTTCATCCTGGTTCCTATCTCCGTTTCATATTTATTATTATAAAACTCATTAGATTTACCTTTAAAATCAAGTTCATGATCATATTTCTCTATAATTTCTCCCTTGAATTTAATTAACTCATTTAGGAATTCTATTTATTTTACTAACTCTTTATCTATTTTATCAAGTCATTCCAATCCTTCTTTTAATATTTCATCAATTCTATAGAGGATTTATTTTTTTTTATATTTGGGTAGTGTGGTTTTAGACCACATCCTCAACACTTCATTTTCCTCTTGATCATGTTAATTTATTGACCAAGACAATCCTTTTGTATGGAAAAGCTTATGTGGGCAGTCATGATGTATATAAAATAGACAACCATAACCAAAAACAACCATGAATGTAAAAGAAATATATCCATACATAATATGTAGATAAAATCAATATAATAATAATATGTTTTGTATATCAAAATACACATGTAATTCTGGTCCCACCCCACATATAATGTGGATCTCAGCTGGTCATCTTATTCCAAAGCCTTCTGGAATTCACTAAGTTTCCCCTATTTTTCTTGAAAACCTTTGATCTCATGTATATTTAAACAACATACCACACAACCTCTAATAGAAATATAAAAAAACCTTTTCCCTTGAAATATTACATTTAAACATAATTTGAACAACTCTTACATTCCATCCTTTACCATAAATCTATTAGGATGACTTTACGATGAATTTCATATACGCTTGTAACTTCCACCCAAACTATTTCTAGTGAACTGACCACCTATAAACAATACAAAAAGAAAAAATCTTCTTATCAACCTTAAACCATTATATTCTACTATCATTTTTTCAAACCATCTGGCTGAGGTAACTTCTAGAGAATATCCTTTTGGTCATTTTAATTGGTACATTAAAACTAACTTCAACATTCTTAATGATATAATACCTAGAGACTATTTTCAAGGAAACCTTAGAGTCATCATACTCTTGGTAAAACCTTTAACATTATGAAAAAACAATAAGTTCCCCCAAATTTCTATCACTATATTCCCATTGAGTCATAATATTTCCTGAGGTCTTCATTGAAAATAACCATAGTAAATATGTCTTCTATATTTTTCTTCCACTTAAATTCTATAATTCTAAAACTCTCTCCTATAGTAACTTATAGAAAAATGATATTTCAGGTTTATGTGTTTTTTCATTTCCTATAAATTTATATTGTTAAAAAGATATATTTCACTATGACCATCATAGTAGATCAATGAATTCCCTTGACACCTTTGGAGCTCTTACGATAAACAATTGAGCCATATCAGTTCTTTCCCCACTTCAGTTGCTGCCACATACTCAGTTAACATTACGTAGAGTACTACCAATTATTATATCTTTATCATCCTACTAACTTCCATTCCTATAAAGGTAAAAAATAACATATGGAATTACTACTCAGGTATTTATCCTATCTAAATCCATAATCCACACATTCTTTCAATGGATCATCTATCCCAAAGCATAGAGATATAACTTATGATCATTTGAGATACTAAAGGATATACTTCATAGATTATTAGTGATATTTCCTTGGATTTTCCATATATTTACTATTTAATCCAACTATATATATAATATCTAGGAGAGTACAAACCACATAATACGTCATATTTCTTACTCATGATGCACACAAAACCCTCACTATAAAATTCACCACATTTTTTATTTTTGGTGCTTTATCCTTAGATAACATGAAATTATTGACCAAAAAATTTGAGAATGAATTACAAAAAGATATAAAAAATCTTTTAACTATCTTTTAGATATAGTCTTTTTGAGGAAACACCAAAATTTCAAATTTCTTAACCCACCCAATCCTCATCCTTAATATTTTGTTTTCATTTTTGAGATATTTTATCAAAAATCTTTTGAAAACCCATTATTTATATATTTAATCCTCCAAATTTATAGTCTTTCCAAGCTAATGTATACACTTATAGGATTAGGATGATAAATATACCATCATTATATACCTTTTGGTAGAAATCCTGATCCAATTTACTCTATATAAAACTCTTATCATCCATTAATGAATCAAATATAAAATTCCAATACGTTGGAGAATATTTAAAACCACAGAGACTTATCTTTATCTTATATACAAATCCCTTATTCCAATGAACTACAAAACCTATAGATTACTTCATTTAAATTTCATTCTCGAAATCAATATAGAGAAATTACATCTTTACATCCATTTTCTCCAAGTGAAAATATTCAAAAGAAACTAAACTTAAAAATATTTATATGGTAGAATTATTATCTAACAATGAAAATATTTTAGATAATTAAACCCCTTTTATACTCAAATTCCTTCACCAATATCCTTTTACTATTACACTTCCTACTACTAACCTCTTCTTTTAACAATAAGATTAATTTTTTATCTAGTGGTTTCTTTCCATGTGGTAGCATTATTAGCTCCCACATGAAATTTTAATAAAGTGAATATAATTCATCTTTTAGGGATAACTCTCACTAAACAAAATATCTAATATTGGCCACTACTTTTAATATCTTGTGTTCACTTTGATTATTTAAAAGTAAGAAATTTACTTCATCTCCACACCTCTGAACTAGCCATCTTACTATGGTATACATTTGCAATTCTACTCATGGCTCTACTGTTTCCAAAACTGTAACTCCAAAAATATCAACTTCCAAAACTCTAATTCAAGACCCCTAATTACTAAGATATATAATACATCTTGCACTAGTATAATTCCAAAACTTTCGGTTCCCTTTCAAATCAACAGAACTTATTTCCTTCTTATATCATAGTTTAGGTCAACATAAACTTAGTCAGTTGAGACTTTTTTCTCAACCTCCTTTAAAATTTATTAGTATTTCTATAAGAACTACAAATAGAAGATAATATTCTTGCTTCTGCTGGCTTTTTACTTTTCATTATCCCATGTTTAGAACTCAGTCTTTTTATCACCATGTCCCACAAAAAAAACTTATGTGGGACTTAGCTTAGAGTTTTTCTCAATCTTTGGCATCCACATGGATACAATAATGACTCTAAAAAACATTGAGTTTGTTATGTTCTATTGAATTTCAAAACTATAGAAATTTTTTATATTCTTCTCCATTTTTTCTGAAGTACTTCTATTAAGTAAGTACACTATATAACTGATCACTATTTACCAAATTTCCTTGTATATTTTATAATTAAACTACATAATCCATTATTTCTCTATTAATATTTAATTAATTTTACCAACCACATTATTATGTTCCGGTTTCCTAGGTATAATATTCTCAAGTAAAATCCCTCTATTATTGGAAAAAATTTAGAAGATATTTCTATTATACTCACCCCCATTATCAGATCTTAAGTACTTTATCTTACATACAATCTCCCTTTAAACCATAGCCTTCCATTAAATTAACACTAAAATAACATTAGATTTGCTTTTCAAAAAACAAATCTATACTTTACTCATGGTTTCATTAATTAATTTCATGAATTATTTTGACCCTATGTGATATCGAATTGGGGAAATTCCCCAAATATATGTATACAAAAATTCCAACTTTCAAAACATTATTTACATTCATTAAAATTGAAAAAAACCATATCTTTTTTTTATTATTATGAAACTCACATAAATATTTTAATTCCATGTGTTCTAGAATGAATATTAATTTTTCTACTAGTACGTTAACTTTCTTCTAAAATAGGTTCCTAAGTACGAAGTTCCAAAACTCTAAGAAATCTAATGTTGATGATTTGAAAATTTTATCTTTTTCCACCTTTCTAGTCAGATACAATATGCCATTATTTACACCTCTTACAATAACCATGAAACTATGGGTTATATTATACACTCTATTTGTGAATATTGTTTCATAACATGCCTCATCTAGGTGACCATTATAAAATAGATTCATCAATAATATTTGAATGTGTTGAACAACCTTCGAATCTGGAAAGATTCCATCCTTCATTTGGACTCTGACATATCCCTTCTACATAATCTTTAGAGCCTTATAATAAGCTAATTGAACCTTTCTAAAACCATGGGATACATTATTAACCTTGTATCCATTTTATCACATTAATTGGAATGATACACCACAATAAATGATCCATGATTCCATCGAAACATTAACACTAAGTAGTAAATTGGTACTACCCTCAGCTGTAGTATTGAAAAAAACTCAAAATTTTGGAATATTTATTTCTAGAGTTACCCTATGATGCCTATAATCCGTCTTGAGATTTCTTTTCTTACCACAGTTCCAACATTCAACGTTGGGTCTAATTGAATTACCTCCACTCCAATATCTATATTTATCTTTGGATCATCTTTGACTTCTTTATTAAGGTGAATATACTCTAACTTTATCATTTAGTGGGTTTCTGGTAGGTGTATGAAATTATTTACATCCAATTTCCTCAATTAATATGGGCACTTTAACATCTGTAAACAATATCTCTTTATTACCAAAATAATTTCTCAAAAAGTTACCATTGTATCCAAACTTTTTTAAAAAATGATAACAACAATAGTTCCCAAACTTTATTTGTGGAATTTACATTAACCGATTCAAGTTGTCTATAAATCAGGTTAAATTCATTCACATGATATACTAAAAGGTTTTATTTTGACATTATCATACCAAATAACATCTATATCAAGAATAAAATTTTCGTTTCAATTAAATTTTCATATATGTCTACTAGTTCATTCATCATCTCCAATGTGGTCTTCACTTCTCAGATGTTATTGGTGAAATTTACATTAGTGACATCTGAATGAAGCCTACTACCTTTCTATCCATCCTTTCCCATTTTTTACTCCATTTCCTCCATTTTTAATCCTTTCAATGGAACTTTTATGTCATTATAAATGAGATAATTCTCTAAACTAATTCTTTAGAATCCGAAATCTGTTCCATTAAACTTGTCTATATGAACCATTCTTTCCTTAGACACTATACATTTGAAGTAAATGAATCCAACTAAATTGAAATAACATCAAGAAAAGTGAGAATGTTACCTGAGTTTTTATTGAGTATATTGATGAGACTTTCTAAATACACAATATTTTACACCATTGGTTTAGAATCCCATAAAACTTTCAAACATACATAAAAAGTTAGATAAATATTTGTTATAATGTATGAAAAAATAATTATTTAGAATCGTCCTAAGCTTTAGTCTACCCAAATTTATTAAGTAAACCTCTCCCTAAATCACTACACAGAGTCAAAATACCCTGGTGATTCCACTTGGAACTCATAAAAAACATTTAAATGAAAAATGATTTAAATAAGAAATGAAAAATTTATTCTATGTTTTTTATACATGAATCCCACATCCCTGATATAACACTAAAATCATTTTTCTTTATCATAGGATACAATGATTTAAATTCAAAATTAGTAAAAAAAATTGACATCATAATTCTTTATTTTATAAATCACAATAATAATGTACAATTTATCCCACCCTATATATATAGCAGGTCCTATCCAGTCATCTGATTCCACCCCCATTTAAAATTAATAGGGGGTCAACTATTTTCCTTGGTGACCTTTTATATCTTATAGCTTTTATCATCATGATTTCCAGCCATTGGTAGAAGTGTAAGTTACCCTTTCATTCCAGAAATTTAACCTCACACATTATTTGAAGGACTATTATATTCCATATTTTACTAATAAAACTTGTAAGATGAATCCAACACAAATTTTATATGTGCCCATAAATTCCACATGAACTTCTTCTGGTACACTGTTGACGCTCCTTTCATCACAGAATCTAAAGATTGGAAAAGGGGAATATATGAGCACAAAGTGATTCAACCTTTGAAGAAAACATCAAAAATTGACAAAGGGATGAATAAGGAAAACTTTGCCCATAGGACGCGCAAGTTTCCCCATGGTCGCGCAAGTGTACTTGCGCGACTCACTTGGCGTGCCAGTGACTTGCGCGACCTAATTGATAACCGCCCGGTAACCGCTCGGGGTCTTCTTCTGCCTATAAATAGACCCTGTGGGCCCCCCATTCGAGAGGATTGATTTCAAGGAACTCGGATTGATGCTCCCGACGCCCAAGTCCCTTCTCAAAGCTTCCGGAACACTTATAAGGTAATTTCTTACCTAGAACGGAAGATCTAAAGAGAAGGAGGAAGGCTTAAGTGTTGAAATACATCAACACTTGCGCGCTTGAGTGGCCAACCCTTAAGGGAAGTGAACACACTTGCACGCCGCCTTTACTCCTTCGATAGAACTTGCGCGTCCCTTTACTGGGAGAACCTAAGGAGGATTCTAAAGGCTTTAAGAAAGAGTCGCTCAAGTATTTTAATGCTGGGTAAAAATCGCGCAAGTACCCCACATGTCACGTAGGTATACCTGCGCGACCAATACTTGCACGCCCACGTAAGACTTGCGCGCCTTTCAAGACTTGCATGCCCCTGCCTTTTTTGGGTGCCCATCTTGCCCATTTTACCCCTCTTAAGCCATTTCACCTTTCCTATTCAAGATTCAGTCTTTAAGATACTCTTCAAAGCCATTTATGGCATGATTTATTGATTTGACTTCCTTATTTGAAAGGAATTATATGGAATATCTCTCAAAACATAGTGATTTATACATCTTTATGTCACCAAAGATTGAGAGTTCATTCATTCAACCTCATCCTTTAAGATGAGAGAATCCTTAACCTGGGTCTCCTTGTTAGGAATAATCCCCAGTTATAAGTCCTTTAATCTGGCCATCTTCCTCAGGAGTAAGCCCCAAATTCTTAAAGTTACCAAACTTGTGCATCCTCATTAGGAGTAAGCCCCAAACCTTAATTCCTTAACTTGGGCCTCCTTTTCAAAAGTAAGTCCCAATCATAATCCTTTAACCTGGGCTTCCTTGTTAGGAATAAGCCCCACTCATAAATCCTCCAAACTTGGGCCTCCTTTTCAGGAGTAAGTCCCAAGTCCCCTAACCTGGGTCTCCTTTTCAGGAATAAGTCCCAGTCATAATCATAGGCATCCTCTTTAGGAGTAAGCCCCAAGTCCCTTAATTTTTGGGCATCCTTCTTAGGAGTAATACCCATATCCTCATAAATTTGGGCTTCCTTTTCAGGAGTAAGCCCCAAATCCCTTAAATTCTCTTTAACCAGTCCTAAATTACGTTTGATATAGGATTCCTTCTCAGGAGTAAAACCCAATTATCAATCCTCTCCTAATTTGGGTTTCCTTTTCAGGAATAAGTCCCAAGTTAGAGTATTCAAATCTCCATGAAGCACATATACCTTTATGGACCCTGTTCCTGGATTTTATCCCTAAAGTAAATCCTAACCTTCATTTATCTGGGCAGTCATACATACATAAGCCCCAAACCATTTCTTATGATTACATCTTTCATGGCCCAATTGTCTATTTTATTACCAATACCTCTTGTTTCTCACACTGAGCATGAATCAAGTGATCTTAGAGGATAAAAGTAATTATGACATCCTTCTTTGAGCCATTAATCATAAATATCATACTCTATTTCTCGTACTACATGGGTTCTGATTCCTTTACCAAAACAAAGGATATGTAGGTAGCCCATCTGCAGGTTCGATCCCAACTTTGAAATAATTCATGTCCTTCTGAATGACGATAAACTTCAAGTGCCCCACTGAGTGGCTTTAAAACCAGCCTGGTCATCATAATGACCAAGAGACTTTTATATAAATGTTTTGAAGGATACCATTGACCAAGAATCTCTAAATAGATACATATGATTCTCTATTGATGAAGAACCTCGAATACATATAAAATATTCTCTAAATTTCTTACATATTTAATCATTGATTGTTAAAACTAAAGGAAAGCTCATTTTATACTTGGTAATGTAATAAGGATTCACGAATATAACTTAAATATATAAAGAGAGTCCCGGAGTAGACAATAATTCCCCTCAAAAAGGTGTGATGAGTCCGACCTCCCATCCTCTCGACCAATACAAATTCCTAAGCCTCATCAGTCCACAAGCTAATGAGCGCCTACCTTTGGAAAGTAGGTCCAAATGGATGTGGAATCATTGGATGTTTCCAGTTCTACGAACAAACCCGTTAGAAACCGATCGGAACGTTTGAATCTCCCATCCATGAGGTCATCCCTGAATTCCGTGCGAAACAAAAATGGTGAACCTGACGTGAATCCTTAACCAAGTTAAAGTGGTGTTTTACCTATTTGTTAAAGACCCTATTTAAAAGTCAGTAAGAGGGATAACAAAAACAATCATTGACATATGTGCTCATCCAAAGGATGAAGTGGCTGAATTTTATCTTGATTACATCTGTTATATCAAACAGGAACTCTTTTCCAAGATCTTCTGTATTTCCATAATGGCTGCTCTCAAATTCACATCTGTGAATACTGCTGCTGCAAATACCACTGCTGCTATTCCTACTGGATCGCCATCTGCTCTGAGGATGACATCACCTACTCAGCGTCTTCAACGCTGGGTATCAAATGCACTGGTTAAGGAGTACCGTCAACATGGTACCATCCCAACTCTGGAGGCTGCCCAACAGGCCCTCCAAGTAAACAACTCACACAGGTCGTCCGGACAATGACGACCAGTGATTAAGAGGCAGGCGGTGCTGACTACCGTCTCCAACCGTTTCGGGTCGTTATGCCCGGAATGCAATTTCCATTCGCTCCCTTACTCTGAGGAAGTGAGTGAGCAGGTCCCTCAGGACCTTAATCCAAAAAGATAGGAGTCCTTCCCGAGGGCTCCCATCAAAAATCGCCGCCAGACTCGTGCGGTAGTGCGCCCTCAAAATGATGAGGGTACCGACTCCAGGCATTCAGCTCAGGTTCCTCGAACTCGAGAAGGCAAGACGAATCGCCAGAGACGGAATCTGGTTAACAATGGGCAGGTTATCATCCCTACCATCTCCGGAGAAGTCCACCAACCTAACTTGGTGTCAAACAATGAACAGGCACACACACATGTCCGTTTTAATTCCACTGTCCAGCAGACTCGTCTGGCAGCATCACGCCAATCCCGCCAGGCAATTCCGGCGGAGTACTATAGGCAGGAACATACAGGTTCTTATGCATCATCAGTTAGTCAGCATGCTTGTTTGACTACATATGATGGATCTCGTCAACCGCGTTTGGCGAAGTGTAATAAGCAGGAATATTCACCTACTAATACTAATCAATCCTACCAACAGTCTCGCTTGGTAGCGCACAGAGAAGTCAGTCGGAAAGCCCCGACAACAAACAGGAGGCAGACTCAACTCTCTACCCCCACACTTGAGTACTGTCAGGATTCACTGATAGGAAAAGGAGGACAAGAGCAGGCACATACACCTACTCCAAGCCCGGAATGGATGTATATCCCCGTTCCGGCAGCTGAAGTCACCAAGCATATTTTGTCAATGGTGAAAGAGCAGAAGCAAATTCCTGCTCATATTCTGGATGCTTGCCAGGATATCATAACAACTTCGGCATCATCTTAGGGAAAGACACATAAATCTATCCCTAGCAGTGGAGTGACACATCAACGATTCACTCCGGAACAGACACACACATCTGTTCCAGTCCAAGAGGGTTATGGGGCATACTCCCCCATATCATACAGACAACCAAGTCAGGCACATACACCTGATTTGAGTGGAGATCGTCAGCCTAACCTGACCATCTTTCCTGATCAGGCACATACACCTGCTCAGAGTAACCACTTTCCTCAACAAGTGGTTTCCAAAGTGAGTAAGAAGGAATCTAAGAAAAAGATCCACCCAGCATAGTCAGGAGATCAAAGGCCAATCTGTAACAAGCCCTTGCTCGATGCTGGAGTTCTTGAAGCCCTCAAACATTTATCTATTGGAATTCAAGATTCTACTCCCTCAGTTCCCAATAATGGGAACATTAATTCCCAAAGTCTTAAACAGACACTTTCTCATGAATGCTTTCTTCGTGACAATTTGTTCAATCTTGAAGTTTCCTCTTCAGATGAGAGCCACAAGAACCCTCTATGTGGTCAGAAGACCTAGGAGCAAGAGATCTCATCTTTTGTTGTAACCCATTATGGTGTTCCTCCCCATGATGATGAATTTCGCTGCGAAAGTCCTCTCCGCAGTAGTGATTCACATTGCCTGGAAAATACTCCAGTGGACAATGTAGTGCCGAGAAAGCCCTCTTATCATGAGGCACTTTCAAATGCGAAACTAGTCATGTCTAATGCTTTATCGCTAACAAGTGAAATACTTTCTCAATCAGAAGATAGCCCAGGGTGTAGGTCATTTTCCGAACCACCCCTAAGTCATGCATCTTCTAGTTTGATCAATGATATCTCTACCAATCTTGTTGAATCCGATGAAGCAACAAGGAAACACCAACTCTGGTCAAAACAGCTAGAAGAATCTTCATTTAATGATAAAGAGGAAATGCTGAACATGAGAAAAAAATTGGCGAAAGGTGAGGTACCAGTCATGTTTTGGCCTTTGGCTGACTCCCAGTACGACATTCCAAAGATGTTGACAGATGATGGAATCCATGATATTCGTCTCAACATATGGAAAACTCTTTGTCAATTGAAGAAGAAGTTATTATCTTATGATGAATATGAACATCATCTTAAGATAATAGAAGGGATACAACGTCATATTGATTTGGCATCTTTATCAGTCTCTCGGTATCCGAAGGCTGAAAAGCAGCAGAGAACCCTTCAACGTTCATGCCTTGGCGCACTAAGAAAATTGTGTCAGTTAATTGTCAATGCTCCATCTGGTGTTCATATCAGAGGATGGGGTGTTCACGGAGCACTACATTTCACAGTGCTTTCCAATCAGCAAATCCCGCCAAAAATGGTCTCATGCAATGTTATTGCCCATGGCCGGCCACAGTCAATGGGATTTATTTGTAATCAAAAGCTTTCTCAAGAAAAGGCTTCAACTAGTTCCTCTCAAAGTCAAGCATATAGGGAACAAGTTGTTGAATTTCTCCTACATCAAGCAGGAGAGAATATTGAACAAGCCTCTCGTATGGAGCAAACACATCATCAAATGACAGAAATTTTGGAAATCATCCAACGGTCTGTTGAACCAGGTGATAAAAGTGGATACAGGTTAATGCATCCAGCTAATTTTCGAACTAAGGTTCGCAAGATCAAGATAGATTTTAAGAAGATCTCAGACATAGCATGTCAAGAGACACCCCAGCTTGTCAGACTGGGGACTTCTTTAACCCAACCCTCAGATTCAACAAATGGGATTCGAGGAGTTGAGCGGAAATAACAGGAACATCCCCAGTTCACAAGACTGGGGACTCTTTCAAATCATCAATCCCCTCCTCAGAGAATGTCGGTCTTTTCTCGATTGGGGAAGAAGCCACAAGAGGAACGAAGAGCCAAATTATCAGGAGATTCCCTCCAAGTTATAGCTCATCAAGAAGTTCCTAAAAGATTGAATCAACAAAAGTCAATGTCTCATCAAAGACATGAAAGAAGACAATATCACAGAAATGTTGATAGAAGGGATGCGATGCATTATGAATCAATCAATGTCATCAATGCTGTTTTTGCTAATCCACCAGAGGAGGTTCAATCAGGGGACTCAGATGAAGAGTGTCCTGCTCAAGAAAATGTATGCACCGATACAAATGAATAAGGTGTGCGTACACGAAGTCAAAGGATTACTCAGAACCTAGGTAATCCACTTCCCTCTCTCTAAAAGGTATCCAACAAAGGGAAGGGAAAGAATCAGATTACATATCCTTCCTCTGGAGAAGGTCAATCACTCTCATTAGAGCAAAGGTTTGCATAACAGGAGGAAGAAATGAAAGAATTAATAAGGTTGAATGCAGAACTACTTCAGAGTAGTATTCTTCTTAAAAATGCTGGAGTCCGACAGCGAAAGGAATTTGTTGCAGTTACTGAGATGGATCAGGAATATCCTCCTTTATCAGTACACCCTCAGAAGTCTAATCCTATGGGTCAAGTGAAACAACGGTTGGCAGCACTACCATCAGTTGCAGCACCAACCACCACGTCTGTCCAAGCTCCATTCATTGCACTTACCCAAAACCAAGTTCAACCAGATATTTCTGAAAAGTTGATAACTACTATTGAGTCATTAACAGCTCGATTAGAATCTATGGAATGGAAACGGGCGCAAGTTCAACCTAAAAAGAAAGTTTACCCTGAATTGGTAGATTCAATTTCTCCTCCATCTAGTTTTGGAAACCCTGTTTTCCCTACTTTCAATGGATCAGGCAACCCTGAACAACATTTGACACATTAAGTGTCTTGTTGTGATCCTATGATGGTAACTCCAGAACAGCAAGAAGTAGTGAAACTCAGATGCTTCGTTCAAGCCTTGCAAGGACCAGCTTTTGTCTGGTATACAAGCTTGCAATCCCGGTCAATCATCGGATGGGAGGATCTTCGTCAAAAAATTTCTTCTTCAGTTCAGCTCAACTTTGCCAAAAACGACAGTTTCCGATCTTACAAACTGCAAGCAAAGGGAGAATGAAAGAGTCTCTAATTTCATTGCTCGCTGGAAGGGATTAACATATTCCCTGAGTTTAGCACTTCCTCAGGAGGAACTGTTGCCAATCTGTGTGGCAAATTTGCGTGACGAATTACGCATGCCATTGATCCCTGTGAAATACACAGGAGGGTTTCGAGATCTTACTTCAATTTCTCAACAGATTGAATATTCCCTTATACAGGCTAAGGCTAAATATCGTGTAATTCCATCAGCTTCAGGAAGGAGAATGAGTGAAGCGGAAACTGCTACAGTTATGCTTAAACAAGCACCTGTACCTATTTTTACTTCAAAACCTTCATCTTCTCGAAGAGATCCACCTCCTGACTGCCAAAAACAGAGGCCGTTTCGTCCAATTGATCAAAAAGATCAATGGAGAAAAAAATTTGAGGATTTGAAGAGTAAAACATACTCTTTCCGAAATGATCAGGTTCCTGGTTACTTCATTTCAGCTCTGGAAAATAATTTGGTTCAATTACCAGTGCCCAAGAGGCCAAACAAGGAAGGAGATGAAGACCATCCCAATTATTGTCCCTTTTATCAAATGTTAGGGCATCCCATCAAGGAGTTTTTTGTCTTTAAAGACCTCCTTTAAAAGATGGTCGACTTGGGACAAGTCAAGTTGAAAGGTTCTTCGACTCAGGTATCCTGTGTCACTACTACAGTTCTAGAGGAATAAGGTGAATGGAAAGAAGTCAAAAGTAGAAATGCACAAAAGTATGATGATTGGATGGTCAGAAAGACAATCAATCGGACTCATGCCATTTTGCGAACACAATTAAAGAAACCAATAGTGTCTTTTACCATGAATATTGCGGTAAAACCCTCTTCATCAGGGGGAAAATCCTCAAAGAAACAGCTTGATTCAAAGAAGAAAAAAGAATCATAAGAAGATGAGTATGTGTCAAAGCCTAAATTTTCTTTGACTCTGGCAGACTTTATGCCATCTACTTCAAAGCCACGGGCACCGCCCCACCAAACGGCACAGCCTAAATAGGATAATCAGGCAGAGTCTTCATCAGACGAAGAGTTAATATTTGGTTCTGTTAATATGATTCAATTAACAGATCCATATGCCAGTCGCAGTTTCAATTTTGATGAGCCTGAATTCCCTGTATCAAATAAGGAAATCCGAGGAAGTTCTAGAGGTTCATGATATAGGGGAAGATGTGGATCTTTTCGAAGCCACTACTCCAATTATACCCCTGCTAGCACTGTGTATGCAGCAGAAACTCGTGGTAGAACCCTTTAGCGAGCTCAAAAAGAACAAGAAATTTCTTCTACAAATAGCCAACTCAGTTTTGGCACAGTTATTTTGGAAGTCCGATTAAAGGTTCCATATTCTTTATCTCAGCATGTAAATGGATCTAATCAGTCTAATCTTCTAAAACCAATGATGTTGCCAACTTCAATACAAGATGCATCAGCTTCCAAATCATCTGCTTCCATGGTACCTGCTAAACCGCATATTCCTGTTGGGAAACGCAGACCTCTAGATCAAAATTATGATATATTGAAACACTTGGCCCAAGTACCAGCCATGTTATCAATTTTGGATGCTTTGAATATGTCAAAAGATCTTCGGGAAGCATTCATCGAAGCTTTATCAAGTCCTCATGAGTTTGAAGCTGAAATTGCTGCAACTGAAGTCTATCACATAGAGAATAATACTGCAGAATTCCATGCAATGATATCTTTTACTGATAGAGATGAAGATGATGTTGTGCATGGGCACATAAAACCTCTATACTTATCTGGAAAAGTCAATGATGTAGATATCCGAAGAGCTTTCATTGACAATGGTTCAGGAGTCAACCTCATGCCCATTCGTACACTTTCTCGATTGGGCCTCACGGAATCTGATTTATCTCCTTCTACCATGATGTTACAAGAATATGATAAAAATGAACAAGAACCACTGGGCGAAGTTACACTCAGAAATCAGTTTGGAGATCTTGTATCCAATTCGGATTTCATGATTGTTGATCAAGACTCAGCTTTCAATGTCTTTCTTGGAAGACCCTGGCTACATCAGCATGGAGCTATCCCTTCATCATACCATCAATGTCTCAAATACTGTTTCAATGGTCAAGTTGGAACATTGTATGGTGATAAGGCCCCGTTAAAGACATGTGAGTCTCAATACATTGAGGCGGAATTTTATCACATGAAGGGAAGAAGGAAATCTACAATAAAGGAAATTACCAAAGTTAATGCCCCATATGGTTTGGAGAAGATTCCAATAAATCCATTTACACATGTGAGTACACATTATGTGTTACCTATTAGTCAAATTGACAAAATAGGCCCAAATCAAAATACTCTTATGGAAAGATCCATAATGTCAATTACGGTAATCGAGCCAGACAACATGGGAGAAATTGGTAACCTACCAAACAGTGATGAAAGCATAAGTGGTGAAGTTTTCATTTCATCTGCTGAAGTCCAACAAGTCTATACTTCTCCAATCAGGCCAGAAGAAGTTATAGCAACATTAGAGGTGAATAATGATGTCGATTCACAATCCATCATCTCCTCTTTATTTCCCAAAGAAGACCCTTTATTATCAATAGGGTCGGAAATGGAAGCTTCTTCTTTAAAATGTGAAAATTTTGACATCTCTTATGATCATGAGAATTTCGTTTTGTCATCTACTATGCAAGTAGAAACAGAAGAAATAACACATGATGAAAAGGAAGAGGAAGATCTTAGAGATGCTCCTCCAGCATTTGAAGAGGGTATCTCTACCATTGTGGATGAACTCAGAGAAGTAAATCTGGGTACAGAGAAAAATCCAAGCCCCACTTTGATTAGTGCGGCCATGACCCTTGAAGAGAAAGAGATGTATATTTATTTTCTAAAGAAAAATAAAGATATTTTAGCTTGGAACTATACAGAAATGCCTGGGCTTGATCCTGATGTTGCTACTCATCATTTGGGTTTACCAAAAGAACATCGAGGATTTAAGCAAGCCGTGAGAAGAACACACCCAACTTATGCTTCCAAAATTGAAGCTGAAGTGGATAAGTTGATCAAAGCTAAATTCTTCAGAGAAGTTCAGTATCCCAAGTGGTTGGCTAATATTGTCCCTGTAAAGAAGAAGAACAGACAAATTAGGGTTTTCATCGATTTCAGAGATCTTAATCGGTATTGTCCTAAAGATGATTTCCCAGTTCCGATTATAGAACTCTTAATTGATGAAACCGCTGGCTATGAAGTACTTTACTTCATGGATGGATATTCTGGATATAATCAGATCCGAATGGCCCCAGAAGATGAGGAATCTACAGCCTTCATAGCTCCTCATGGTGTGTTTTTTTACCGGGTGATGCCCTTTGGTTTAAAGAATGCAGGTGCAACATATCAACGCGCCATGCATCGTATCTTCAAACCTTTCTTAGGGAAGTTTGTTGAATGCTATGTAGACGATTTGGTGGTTAAATCCAAACAACGTTCTAATCACTTGGCTAATTTGGAAGTCATATTCCACAAGCTTCAACAACATAATTTGAAGATGAACCCCTTAAAATGTGCTTTTGGGGTAACCTCAGGAAAATTCCTCGGCTTTGTTGTACGCCATCGTGGTATTGAAGTCGATCCTGAGAAGACCAAATCAATCCTTGGTATGTCACCTCCTAAGAATTTGAAAGAATTAAGAGGACTTCAAGGACACTTAGCCTATATTCGGCGTTTCATCTCCAATTTGGATGACAAAAGTTTACCCTTTACCAAATTATTGAAGAAAGGAGTCACTTACCAGTGGACTGAAGAATGTCAAGAAGCGTTTGATGTTCTCAAGAAATACCTCTTGAGTCCACCAGTACTCATGCCACCTGTTGAAGGTAGACCACTTATCCTCTATGTGACAGCTCTAGAGAGATCATGGGGTGCCTTTCTCTCTTAAAAGAATGATGCTGGGAATGAAAATAGCCTCTACTATCTCAGTAGAACTAGGCTTGAAGCAGAAACCCGGTATTCAAGTATTGAGAAGTGATTCCTGGCATTAATCTTTGCAGTTCAGAAACTGAGACACAACCTGCAACATCACGAGGTCCAATTGGTATCTCTCAATAATCCTCTCAAATTCATCCTTAGTCGTCCAATGCTTGCAGGACACCTAGCAAGGTGGGAAGTTATTTTGCAGCAGTTCGACATTCAGTATGTATCTCAAAAGGCAATAAAGGGCCAAGCTCTGGCTAATTTCCTGGCTGAACATCCTTCAGTAGAAGACATGTCTTCATATATTGAACTCCCTGATGAGGAAGTTTTCTCTATTCAAGAAAATCCTCAAACATGGGAAATTTATTTTGATGGTGCTTCCAGAAGTCCAACAGGGAAGAAAATGGAAAATCCTAAATTCAACAAAGTTGGTTTAGGAATTGTGCTCATTTCTCCAGATAAGGCAGTGTTACCTTTTTCCTTTTTATTTTGGGAAGTTGGTACCAATAATGAAGCCGAATACCAAGATCTCATTACAGGCTTGGAGTTAGCGCTCCAAGAACAAGTGAATCACTTAAAGGTGAAAGGTGATTCAGACCTGGTAATCAAACAAGTCAATGGGGATTATTCCATCATAAAAGAAGAATTAATCCCTTTGTATGATTACGTCAGAGAGTTAATGGAGGAATTCCCTTCAGAACCGACATTTTCTTATGTCCCAAGATCACAAAATGCTCAAGCTGATGCACTAGCCAATATAGACACAGCTCTAGCAGATCCAAACCGGGACAAGACAACCATCAGTATTGCCCACTGTCGTGCAATTTCACCTTATGTTCAAGATAGAACAGAGGAAATTAATGAAATTAGTCCCATTCCTGAACTATATGTTCATACTACAGGATGGATGTCACCTATCAGGGAATACCTTCAAAATGGAACACTTCCACCTGATAGAGACGAGAAAGAACAAATCCAGCAACGTGTGGTCAATTTTAATCTTTATGATAGCCCAAACCACTTAGAGAAAATTCTCTAACGTGGTTTTGATGGAGTTCTCTTCAGATGCATTGATGGTGAAGAGACAATGGCTGTCATAAAAGAAGTGCATGCAAGAGTCTGTGGTGCCCACCAGTCTGGACATAGACTGTCTGATCAAATTCGAAGGCTTGGATACTTTTGGCCTTCAATGATACAAGATTGTGTTAATTTCACAAAGAAGTTTCATTCATGCCAAGTATATGCCAACTTCATTCATGAATCTCCAGAGTTTCTTCATACAACTAAATACTCGTGGCCATTTGCCACATGGGGAATGGATGTGGTGGGACCTTACCCTTCAGCTACAGCCAAGCAGTTTATGTACATTCTTACTGCTACTGATTTCTTTTCCAAATGGGAAGAGGCAGTACCTCTCAAAGAAGTCAGTTATAAATGCATTGTTAGCTTCATCAAGTCTAACATCATTACTAGATTTGGTGTCCCTCATACCATATTGACGGACAACGGCACCAACTTCTGTTCTTCTGAGGTGAAGAAATTGTATCAAGAATACAACATTAAATCCAACCATTCATCTCGGTATAATGCGGCGGCCAATGGCCAAATAGAAGCCTTTAACAATAATCATTCAAATATACTGCAAAAGATGGTGGATAAAGATAAGAGATCATGGCCTGATAAACTCTTTCATGCTTTATGGGCTTATCGAACTACCATCCTCAATGCAACACGGTGAACTCCATATTTGTTGATATATGGAACAGAAGCAGTCTTGCCAATTGAATTTCAATTGCCCTCACTCAGAGTAGCCATTTGTGATCAGTTATCTACAGATGAGCAATCCCAAAAGCGATTGAATGAATTGGAACAGTTAGATGAGAAAAGATTGTGCACTTTGCACCACTTGGAAATCTATCAGAATCGAATAGCACGAGCTTTTAACAAAAACGTTCGTCTTCATTCATTCATTCAGGGAGAATTGGTATTGGTTCTCAGAACACCAATGATACCAGGAAAGAAGCCTCCCAATCTTGAACCAAAATGGGAAGGACCTTATTCAATACATAAGGTATACTCCAATGGAGCTTATTCATTAATCTCAATGGATGGAGAACTCATCATGACTCCAACCAATGCCAGATTTCTAAAGAAATATTTTGTATAAACACAAAATATGGTCCCCAAAACCAAGATTCTTACAATTGGTTCATACAATTCATCCAACATGACGTTAAACTGTAGGAAAGTCCCTTACATTCGGAAAGACGTTAAACTACATAAGCGCTTAAAGGTCCTGTATGACTTTAAACTGCATCATCCACAGTCTATGCATATGACCTTAAACTATTTACACTTTCGTCCAACATGACGTTAAACTGTAGGAAAGTCCCTTACGTCCGGAAAGACGTTAAACTACATAAGCGCTTAAAGGTCCTGTATGACTTTAAACTACATCATCCACGATCTATGCATATGACCTTAAACTATTTACACTTTCGTCCAACATGACGTTAAACTATAGGAAAGTCCCTTACATCCGGAAAGACGTTAAACTATATAAGCGCTTAAAGGTCATGTATGACTTTAAACTGCATCATCCACGGTCTATGCATATGACCTTAAACTATTTACACTTTCATCCAACATGACGTTAAACTGTAGGAAAGTCCCTTACGTCCGGAAAGACGTTAAACTACATAAGCGCTTAAAGGTCCTGTATGAATTTAAACTGCATCATCCATGGTCTATGCATATGACCTTAAACTATTTACACTTTCGTCCAACATGACGTTAAACTATAGGAAAGTCCCTTACGTCGGGAAAGACGTTAAACTACATAAGCGCTTAAAGGTCCTGTATGACTTTAAACTGCATCATCCACAGTCTATGCATATGACCTTAAACTATTTACACTTTCGTCCAACATGACATTAAACTGTAGGAAAGTCCCTTTTTCGTCCAACATGACGTTAACCTGTAGAAAAGAAGATGTCCCTGCAACATGACACTAAACTGTGCAACACCAGTTTGTCCTTGCTATATGACGTTAAACTATACAGCAATGGTCCAGTATGACCTTAAACTGCAACTTCGTCCCACACGACATTAAACCGTGAAAAAGTTCCCTAAAAAAAGTCTTGTATGGCCTTAAAACAACACCGCCGTCCAGCAAGACATTAAACTGCACCATCCATTGTCTATGCATATAACCTTAAACTATTTGCACTTTTGTCCAACATGACACTAAACTGTAGAAAAAATCCCCAATGCATCCAACATGACGTAAATGGTGAGTTATTTTGACCTTACTGCATGACATTAAACCGCACAGTCCCCCTTTCGTCCAATATGACATTAAACGGTATTGTCCCCATCGTCCTAACTACATGACGCTAAACTGTACAGAAAGTCCTTGATATGTCCTACATGACATTAAACTGTATTTTGTCCCTGCTACATGACACTAAACTGTGCAACACCAATAGTCCTAACTGCAAGACTTTAAACTACATAGTCTCTTTTTATGTCCTACATGACATTAAACTGTATTTTGTCCCTGCTACATGACACTAAACTGTGCAGCACCAATAGTCCTAACTACAAGACTTTAAACTGCATAGTCCCTTTTTATGTCCTACATGACATTAAACTATGCATCGTTAAGGTTTTTGTTACCTCTTGTTTCTCACACCGAGTATGACTCACGTGAGCTTAGAGCAAACCTCAACCATAACACTCTCTTTGGGCAGCTAACCATGTGTAAGTCCCAATTTTTTTTTATTAGATCGTTTTCCCCAAGAAAAACTTGATCATTAATTCATTCTTTAATTGAACTACACGGACTTTGATCCTTACCTTCTAGGCTGGGTATGTAGGCACCCTCCCAAGGTTCAAGCCCAAAACCAATCTCTTCACATTGGTTCACCACCGTCTCATATGATGTTGATTCTTGAAACCTCCCCTAGAATCAATATCTTTACATTTGTTCACATTCATCCTTGTTATACGACGTTAAACTATACAACACTTTTGTCCGGTATGACAATAAACTACAATATTCTTTGATTTCCTCATTTGATAGGGAACCATTATTTACATTGATTTTTCAATCATGTTTTATTTAAAAAGACTACGTGCATACATGGCAATGCCTAATTTTTTTTTTCTTGGGTTAAACCATCATTGTACTAAAGTCCCCTTTCACCCTTCACATGTACGGACCAAATTTGTACAAATGTTAGTTCTAGAACTACGTGGGCTTGATTCCCATATTTATGGGATACATAGGAACGTTCAAGTATCCCTCGAATCCAGACCTAAGTCTTTTGGGCCTAACCCCAAATTTCACTTTAAGTACCTTGGCTGAAAAGTCCTCATGAAAACACACACTGTGTATTCATTATTATGGTCCGAACTCTATGCCCCTAAACTAAGATCTCTCATATTTTCGTCTTGCACGACGTTAAACTGCATTTCAAGAACTACATATGGCTTGATTCTCATTCTTAGGAGATACGTAGTGAAGTCCAAAATTTCAATTCATGACTCAGCCACAACATGATTATGGTTATAATTGACGTATGTATCTCTATATACATTGGACGATACCCATATTTATGTGTTATAATCCTAAACCTTAAATATTTTCAGATCTTCATAACCCTTTTCATGACTTTTAGTCACCAAAATGTCAAACTTCTGAGAATTCTTTTGTCTGACTATGCAGTACGTGCCCATAGGTGGCCTTGCATAAACATTCCCCATAACAGACTTGTTATCCAAAAGATACTATTTTATTTAACTATGCAGCCAATGCCCTTAGGTGGCCCTGCATAATTCAACACCCTAACGGGTTTGTTAAATGATGGTAACTTCATTCTTGGGAAGAATGCCTCTTTTGTCCTTATTTGTCTTAAACGACAGTATGTAGGGATCCGCAAAAAAAATAGCCATCCTTAACATATTTGTCCTATATCCTTTTTCATGATCTGAAAGTATTCAAGTCTATGGTTTATTCATCTTCCCTACGTTTGGGTCAGACCTTCATAGGAGAGATATTCATCCAGTTCTTCGATAATCTTGTCTGGAAATATCTTCTCCATATTCAAGTACCTCTTTCCATATAGAAAACTCTATACTTTGGAATATTTGAATCTCCATAAAATTTCAATGGATTTTAGTACTAGGAAAGTAAATTTCTGAGAGTTCTTGTTGCCTGACTATGCAGCACGTGCCCATAGGCGTCCTTGCATAAACAGTCTACATAACAGACTTGTCAGCCAAAAAAATGCTATTTATTTGACCATGCAGCCAATGCCCTTAAGTGGCCCTGCATAATTCAACCCCCTAACGGGTTTTGTTAAATAATAGTAACTTCATTCTTAGAAACTACTTCTTCTGATGCCTTTTAGCTCTTTTTCATATCATTTCTCAGATTCAAATATTCTTAAGCCATAGTTTACATTTTTTCTCCCTCATACTTGAGTATGGTAATATGTTTTCAGATAAATTGTCAAGGAATTGAATCAATTTTAATCCATTATGGTCAAAGCTATTTCGACCTTAAACATTATCCCCTTTATGTCCATCATGCATGACTTTAAACTGCCCACAGAAGACAAAGGAACTCTGAATAAAAGTCAAGTTCCAGCTCACTAAATATACATTTTTGTATGATTTAGGTAATATTGAGCAATTAAAAGATTCAAAGTTTATAGGGTTATTTTTAATAATCCTAGTAAAAATCAAACTATTCTTACTAGGCCCATTGGATTAAGTAAATTTGAAGTAGGTAGTGACAGAATGCAGGTACAAATGATTGAAGATGAAAGTGTTTTTCATTGATACACAGGAGATAGAAGGACATCCACAGACTAGAGTCTCTTATCTTTTTCAATAATTACAGAAGACTGTCAACATAAGTCTTCATTTGATGTATAGCATCCTGAGCTTTATCAGCAGTTACTTGAAGCTCGTGCACTTGACCAGCTTCACTCTTTTCAGTTTGCTGAAGTTCCTTCTTAGCATCTGCAATGGATTTCATGCCATTCATATGAGTTTCATCCAATGATTTATTAAGCTGATCAAGTTCCCCAGTAACAGCATCTAACTGTTGCTGGAGTTGTACCTGCTGGACGACCTTTTCTTTGATTTTATGATTCAGATCCTTCATCTTGGCAGCATGATCTGCTTCAGCTTGGGATACCGCAGCCTCAAATTTTCCTATGTTGACTGACAATTTCACTCTGGTCAAATCTTCGTGACTTGTTTGCACTTGCTCCCTCCTGAAAATGATCTGTTTCACCGCAGCATGGATCTTTTCATATCTAAAACCACTAAGTCCCAGTATAACAAATTGGGATGACAATCGAGGAATTTTTTATGGTAGCTCTTCTAAATGCACCCCAGATATAATGTTCCATATGTTGTTCCATGCCTTACATCGTGAAAAGCTGAACGCTTTAGGCATCTCTGGATCTGATTCAACATCATCATCGGAGGGGGGTATGTAATCTGGAATTAATGCGCTTAAGGAAGTGCCCTGTCCTGCTCTTTCCCCCCTGATTTGTGCTTCTTCACTTTCAATTCCCGTTGGGGCAGAGGCTGAGGCCTCATCTCCGGATCTAGCCATTGCAGTTGATGGCCCTGCATGATTAATTAAAAGATTTAGTTAGCTTCAAAGGATAACAAAAGAATGGATTGTCTTGCAAATAAAGTACAAACACAAATATTGTTCTCCCTTACCCAAGGGTGGTTCAGCAACCTGAGAAGACTTCTCCCCATCTTTCCCGGTCTCAACAGGATTTTCAAGATGGGTCTCAGGAGAGTTTATTGGGTTTAGATCTACTTGAGCTAATGTTTCTGCAGTCGTAGGGTTGACATCGATGTCCACACCCTCTTCAGGCATTGTCAGTTCAGCAGCTTCTATGGATGAAACTGCATATTATTTTCAGTCATGGTTAGAAGTGTAATTTTTAAAAAAAAATTGGGCGAAGGGTAGCACTCACGCCCAAGGTCTTATAAATCACATGACAACTTAGCATGATCATAAAATTCTTCAAAAGTCATTCCTTGGTTCATCATTTCATCCAATGATATTTCAGAATCCTGGTTAGTCTCACCAGTGGGAGCATTTGCTACATCCTCTTGCTGACTTATGTCCTGCAACCCCTGACCCTGGACAACATCTTCAGCAGTAGGAGGGATACTGGGAATGGATGCTAGCTCTTCTCCAGGAGCAACCAAGTCATCTTGGGTCTGTGATTGTTCTACAACACCCTCCACGACCTTTGAAGGAGGGTCAGTCCCTTCCCTCAAGGGGGAAATTGAAGAAGCCCCTGCAATCCTCAGAAATATGAGTAACCATGTGATTATGAGTATAAATTCATTATTATTCGAAGGACTTACCGCTACTAATGAAGCGTTTAGCTGTGGATTTCCTCCTTCGTTGCCTTTGCTTCTTTTGTTTTTTCGGAGTATCAGTAGTCTCCCTTATTGGCACTTGGATTGGCGAATGAACGACTATGTCCAGCGCCTCATTCATGGCCTGCTGGCCTGGAGATATCTCGCCTGGTTCGCGAGGAGAATCAGAAGCAGCCCCGATAGCAGTACCACCAGGTCTATACTGTGGCGAAGGAACCCCAGTTCCTTTCTTTGCAAGCTGCAAGATGAAGAAAACAACTTCCTTAAGTAACAAAGCTTCAACTGAAAACAAGTTGCAATGAAAATAGGGAAAGAAAACTTAAATCTTCAGGAGCTACGTACTCTTGCCATTCCTCATCTCCAGAACCACCAGCCCCCTCAGCAGAGCCACGATCAATCATTTCCTTCACCCGCCTGGTGATAAGAACAGAGTCATCAGTGGAATATATGAGCATTTCTATCTCTCTGATATAAGCTTGCACTTCATTGGGGTTATCTTCGTATTGAAGATTTTTAGAGGCCATAAGATTTCCTATTCCCGGAAGTTGTAGGCCCTCACACAAGTCCAGCCAGGCGGTATCAGTACCATAGTATAAGCTCTGCCATAGCTGAACAGCCTCTGATCTTAGATACGAAGGCTGTGAGGAAGGTCCTACAATTTTTGACTTTAATTTCTTCCCATCTCCTGCAGCTACAAATAGAGAATAAGAAAGAAAGACTTATTGCTTTATAAAGTAGCAGTAATTTAAATTACTACAATAAAACAACTCACCAGGTGTTGATGGAGTGGGTCTTTTAATTCTGGCCGGAGGATTATATCAGGCACGAAACCGCTTTGCTGCCGGTTGTGCCTCATCATCCCCATCATGATAATCCAGTGAATCAGTTCTAGAAGAGGAGTCTGTTGAATCAATTTCAGGTGGGGAAGAATCACCTTCATGAGGAAGGGTTTCTTTCTCTACAGTCCTCTTCCTCTTTCCCACTTGATATACTAGGTGATTCAATATCCCTTTGGGGTATGATGCTATCCAGTGTTCGACATAATATGTAGTCAAATTATGTGCCGCTTTTTCAACTGATAGATCAAATACTGCCCCAGTCTTCTCTCTTGATGTCAGTATCCATAGTTGTCGAGTAACCATCGGATGTTTCTCTGACCTAACATGTACTGGAGGGGATATAACAATCTGTTGTAGACATTTTAATTAGCGTGAAAATCTATATAGAGCATAGGCCTCACATATGATCTCTCCATCAATCCTGGCTACTAACACACCATCCCTGCAAGCTAGCATGTATGCCCTTAAATCCAAATGGGCTGTCCCATCATCAACAAACCGCCCGGATGGTGGACTTCCATAGGGAAAGAAGTTGAATTCCTTAAACATTCTCAGCCTCACTTTCATGTCATAGCCATTAACATCTAATGGAGCAATTCCAGAGAATGCCTGCATTGATGGTCTGAAGGAGCTTCCAGGAATTTGTAACCCATTCTGTACATTGTAAGTCCTGAAGTGAGTGGCGATCCATCCCCACAAAACTTGGAATGGTCCCAATATTCTTAAAGGAGATTTACCCACGAAGACATGAAGTAAACTCCTGTGAATCTTTTCTAAAATGGGGGTAGCTAACCCAACCATTTTCCCCTCAGCCAACTTTGCCGCAATGAAGAAGGTCCCTGGCCTAACGCCTCCCTTCGAATCCCTGACCGACAAGAGATAAACACTGATCCACATTGCCAAGAAACCCGCCAAATGAGTCTTCTTTGGAATTCTTTGATTCACTTCATATCCCCACTTTTCAAACTCTCCTACTTCTAGAGTTGGCCAGAATGTTCCAGGAGCTCCTCTCTTCTCAGGTTTTGGACAGGTGGTAGGACGTTTGGGCCTGGTATCCTTGGATTTCTTTTTCTTGGATCCTTTTTCTTTTAGATCCATCTCTTTCTTCTCAATAAGAAATACCTTCATCCATTCTTCCGGATAAATATCTTTTCTAAAATGAGTTAATGAGGTCTCTAAACTCTTGAGCCTGTGGAAGATCTTAAATAATTCTCGAGCTAAAGCAGGAGTCTTCTCAGAATCATTCCAAGTCACCTTGGGAGGAATGAATTCATCATACATATCGCCCAAAATTGGATCCCTGGAGATCTTATGGACATCCCACAAACTGATACCTACTTCTCCATGAGTCAAATGGAAATAATTAGTTTCTGGGCTCCAATGGCTGAGTAACTCTGGCACGAAGTTATCATGTCTGTAAACATATGTTTGCCCAACCCAGACAGCTTCGTATATTGCAGTTCTCTTCAGATCTTCGATAAACTCTGCGCAGGTCTGTCGCACCCAGTATGACCACATCCAAGTTGGCTTCACACCTCCCCAAGGAAGGAAGTCCCAACTTTTCTTCCAGCCTTTTGATTGATCCTTCTGAGCATTTCGGAAGATCGAAGGATGAAAATGTGGTTGAAGCTCTGGTGTATGTTTTTTTAGATCTGGTGTGCAAGGGCTATGATGCATCATATAGGCCTTCTCCACTATTCCAGCATTTATAAATACTCCTCCACCTGAGATATTTGCTGAATCAAAGTTGGTATAATTTTGAAACCACGAAAATGGAAGATAATTCTTTACTTCTGGAATAGTGACTTCTTGTAGATGACTATAGCCATACAAAGGTAGATAAGTGCTTTGAGGAGAGTTGAAATGATATTTCTTCAGATACTTAGCCAAATTTGGAAGAGTAATATCTTTGACAGTATAATAATCATGGCCAAGGATGTTCATCATATCATCTATCCGCTTGCTAGCCAGTTCATCAATTAATCCGGGTCTAAGAGCCATTTTATTCTGCACAAAGATTTGAATAAGTTAATTTATAAATGAATTAATTTTTCACAAACTTTGTGAAAGAAATCAAAAAAATGGCTAAAGGCATTAAGGCGTTCAAGTATGGAGATGTCGCGCAAGTGTTACATAGGCCGCGCAAGTTTTTGTCGCGCATGTATCACCGCGCAAGTCCTATTACCTTGTAAGTAGTGCGGCAGCGAGGAAACAGTGGAAAAAGATACTTGCGCGGAAAAGATGGCTTGCGCAACGAGAGCTCGAGAAATTCGGGATCAGATGCTTTGTACGGAGGTGAGGCCATGTATTTATAGGCCAGGAGGTCTATCTGCGCGCCGTACCCAGTGCACTCAAGGCCCGCGCGCCGCCCTCTGCGCCCTGATAGACTTGTGTGCCACCTTTCCTTTGGATGTATTTGATTTCCTCAGAGTCAAATCCTCTTTTCTCTCCGGATCCAACTCTGAGGGGGGACTTTTGTTGACGCTCCTTTCGTCACAGAATCTAAGGATCGGAAAAGGGGAATATATGAGGACAAAGTGATTCAACCTTTGAAGAAAACATCAAAAATTGACAAAGGGACGAACAAGGAAAACTTTGCCCATAAGCCACACAAGTTTCCCCATAGTCGCGCAAGTGTAGTTGCGCAACTCACTTGGCGTGCAAGTGACTTGCACGACCTAAGTGATAACCAACCGGTAACCGCTCGGGGTCTTCTTCTGCCTATAAATAGACCCTGTGGGCCCCCCATTCGAGAGGATTGTTTTCCAGAAACTCGGATTGAAGCTCCCGACGCCCAAGTCCCTTCTCAAAGCTTTCGGAACACTTCTAAGGTAATTTCTTACCTAGAACGGATGATCTAAAGAGAAGGAGGAAGGCTTAAGTGTTGAAATGCATCAACACTTGCGCGCCTGAGTGGCCAGCCGTTAAGGGAAGTGGACACACTTGCGCGCCGCCTTTACTCTTTCGATAGAACTTGCGCGTCCCTTTACTGGGAGAACCTCAAGAGGATTATAAAGGCTTTAAGAAAGAGTCACTCAAGTATTTTAATGCTGGTTGAAAATCGCGCAAGTACCCCACATGTTGCGCAGGTATACCTGCGCGACCAATACTTGCGTGCCCACGTAAGACTTGCGCGCCTTTCAAGACTTGCTCGCCCCTGCCTTTTTTGGGTGCCCATATTTCCCATTTTACCCCTCTTAAGCCATTTCACCTTTCCTATTCAAGATTCAGTATTCAAGATACTCTTCAAAGCCATTTATGGCACGATTTCTAGATTTGACTTCCTTATTTGAAAGGAATTCTGTGGAATATCTCTTAAAACATAGTGATTTATACATCTTTATGTCACCAAAGATTGAGAGTTCATTCATTCAACCTCATCCTTTAAGATGAGAGAATCCTTAGCCTAGGTATCCTTTTCAGGAATAATCCCCAGTTATAAGTCCTTTAATCTGGGCATCTTCCTCAGGTGTAAGCCCCAAATTCTTAAAGTTCCCAAACTTGGGAATCCTCCTTAGGAGTAAGCCCCAAACCTTAATTCCTTAACTTGGGCCTCCTTTTCAGGAGTAAGTCCCAATCATAATCCTTTAACATGGTCTTCCTTGTTAGGAATAATCCCCAGTCATAAATCCTCCAAACTTGGGCCTCCTTTTCAGGAGTAAGTCCCAAGTCCCCTAACCTGGGTCTCCTTTTCAGGAATATGTCCCAGTCATAATCATGGGAATCCTCTTTAGGAGTAAGCCCCAAGTCCCTTAATTTTTGGGCATCCTTCTTAGGAGTAAGCCCCATATCCTCATAAATTTGGGCTTCCTTTTCAGGAGTAAGCCCCAAATCCCTTAAATTCTCTTTAACCAGTCCTAAATTACGTTTGATATAGGATTACTTCTCAGGAGTAAAACCCAATTATCAATCCTCTCCAAATTTGGGTTTCCTTTTCAGGAATAAGTCCCAAGTTAGAGTATTCAAATCTCCATGAAGCACATATACCTTTATGGACCCTGTTCCTGGATTTTCTCCCTAAAGTAAATCCTAACCTTCATTTATCTGGGCAGTCATACATATATAAGCCCCAAACCATTTATTATGATTACATATTTCATGGCCCAATTGTCTATTTTATTACCAATACCTCTTGTTTCTCACACCGAGCATGACTCACGTGAGCTTAGAGGATAAAAGTAATTATGACATCCTTATTTGATCCATTAATCATAAATATCATACTCTATTTCTCGAACTACGTGGGTTCTGATTCCTTTCCCAAAACAAAGGATACATAGGTAGCCCATCTGCGGGTTCGATCCCAAATTTGAAATAATCCATGTCCTTCTGAATGACGATAAACTTCAAGTTCCCCACTGAGTGACTTTAAAACCATCCTGGTCATCATAATGACCAAGAGACTTTTATATAAATGTTTTGAAGGATACCATTGACCACGAATCTCTAAATTGATACAGATGATTCCTTATTGATGAAGAACCTCGAATACATATAAAAGATTCTCTAAATTTCTTACATATTTAATAATTGATTGTTAAAACTAAAGGAAAGATCATTTTATACTTGGTAATGTAATAATGATTCACAAATATAACTTAAATCTATAAAGAGAGTCCCGGAGTAGACAATAATTCCCCTCAAAAAGGTGTGATGAGTCCGACCTCCCATCCTCTCAACCAATGCAAATTCCTAAGCCTCATCAGTACACAAGCTAATGAGAACCTACCTTTGGAAAGTAGGTCCAAATGGATGTGGAATCATTGGATGTTTCCGGTTCTACGAACAAACCCGTTAGAAACCGATCGGAACGTTTCAATCTCCCATCCCGAAGGTCATCCCCGAATTCCGTGCGAAACATACACTAAACACCTACACACAACATCAGAAGATAAAATATTCTTATCAACCTACCCCCACTGGATTCAAATTCTATTTCACTAAATCATAAAGATATGGTAACTTCTGGAGCTTCTTCTTCCATTCATTTGGATCACCACTTTAAAACTGACTTTAGAATTCTTAAAAATTTATATATAGAATACTGAAACTCATTCCCTGATAATTAATGAATCCAAGAAACTAGTTCATTCAATGAATTAAAATATATTAGTCAATAAAAATGATTATTTATAATGAAAGAAGATAGGATGTGGAAGAATAATTTACTACATAAACCCATAAAGAATCACCCTTAGAAACGAATAACCCAATTATTCTATCACCCTTCATTATAAAATTTAGTGCATGAATTTTTACCCCTCCATGTTTCTATAAAAACCAAATATTGATTAATTTACCACATATAAGTGAGAAATAAATATATTAATCTAATTTATAATGAGAGTACTTAAGCTCTAGGAACCCCAAAAAAGTCTCTTCCTCTTAATATTGTTTCATTGTTGTGTGTTTATGTAAATTATTTAAGAAAATGCCTTCCTTTATATAGAATATCAACCTTTATGTCTATTATATCTTAGTCTAATTATTCTATTTAATTGGTGGGAAAATCTCATTAAAATTTAAATTAAAAGTTGAGTGGTATATACCAAATACCTCACCAAAGTTATCTTAATGTTTTCTTATTTAATCAAGATATAAAAGCTTCAAAATCAAATGAAATATATAGAACCATGCCCTAACACTTTAAAACATGTAATGGTTTTACCCCATGGTGGATAGTAGTGTCTATAATACATCCATATCTATTATAAATGGTAAAAGACAAAAAATAGTCTTCCATCATGTGATGGTTTCCAAGGACAAATTTAAGTCTTCCCAAAGTCACCTAATTGGCCTCTAATCAATTTAAAACTTCTCAAATGGTTCCTAAATTCTATCCATGACCCAAATTCACGAAAATCACTTCTTAATATTTTTACTCATAAAACATTAAAACCAAAAAGTGGTATGAGAAACCATGGTGCGGTTTTCATATATCTTCATCTAAATCTCTAATATCCAGTAACCACACAATTTTCCCACAATATTTGGGCTTAGTTTTTATATCATATGTAAATATATCATCAAACCATGATGATATTTATATAAAAAATGACGTGGTTTAATCGATGATTGTATTTTAAACCTTGGGAAATGTATTTTTATGACATTATATTCTCATTCTTACCAAAATTTCCTTTAATCTTGCATGAATTGTAAAATATGATTTAATTGTAAAACCATGATCTTGTTTTCATAATAATGATATAATTATCCCTATGGTTTACCTATGAAAATTTCAAAATCCTTACTTTCCATGACCAATCCTTCCATGAAATAATTTCATTTGACATCACTATTTTTACATTCATGGAACAAACCATGGTGTGGTTTTCTTAATACCACAAATTTTTATCATATTTCCCATAATAAATAAATAAATAATTTTTTTAGATTAAAAGAATCAAACAAAAAACACTAATATAGTAAAATTGGAATGTTAAAATTAAATAGGAGTTATACTACTAATATTACTATATATATGATATATTTATAATAATAAGGCCAACTAAAGGTTAAGATATTCATAAATAGATAAAAAATAAAAAATTATTTTCATGATATTTTTTCACCAGTCTATGTCTATCACTATGATAGATAAAGGTTTTTCATGAGAAGTGATATAAAAATATCATTATTTATGAAATGATTATATGATCTCTGTTACTGGGGGTAATAGATAAATATCATTGTTTGTGATAGGTGTGTAATATGTGATATATGTTTCCCAAAATAAAGTGAATTTAAAAGGGGGATATATTAATGATTTAGAAACATATATCTAAAAACCCATCAAAAGAAAAACATAGTTTTGAAAACATGTTACAATGTTAATAAAGTTTGAAAAATTGCTTCCACAATGAAAACAAGGTCAAATTAAAAAACTATTGGAGAAAAAAACAATAGAAGGTAATAAATAATTATACGAAATATAAAGAGTTAAAACTAAATTTTTGAAAAGAAAATATTGAAATAAAGTATAGATTTTAAATTAAAACATATTAAGTAAATTTAATTTCAATGTAAAGAGGAATAAATTAAAATATTTTAAATAGTTTCAAGATATAGAATCATTAATCTTGAATTTATCAAACAATTATATATAACAAGTTCATATGATCAGATATTCTTTAATTTTAATCCAATATTTCATGATAATATTTTACCCAAATCCAGATGATTCAATACTGATTACATGAAATGATCACTTAGAACCAACTTTTTATAAACCTAAATTTTTCGATCAGAAGATCAGTAGTAATATAAGGAAATTTAAATAAAAATAATTATTTTATTTATATATTAGTAATAGAAAATTTTTTATTTAAGGAATAATACAAGTAAGAAAAACTGTAAAATATTGTTGAAGTATAATGACTTATTCATGAAATGATGGGAGCTCAATATAATTGATTATGTGTGACTTTTTACATCAATAGTTTAGAAGTTTGATCTCTCATCCCAATTAATAGGAGTATGCAATATGTTCTATAAGGAATTTAAATCCAATATTATCAATACTCAAATATTTTTTCTATCTTCCATTATTATTAGACCTCATTATTGATTTTCCTATTATTTTTTATTAAATGTATTCATTGAGAGATTTAATAATCAGGCATTAAGATTAGTGTAGACTAAGGCTTTGGTAAGGGATATATTGCACTTTTTATCATCTATTTCTTAATAAGTCATCCATATTTCATCACAAAATTCAAATACTATTGAAGTATTCTGGAATTTGTTTCCATGCTTTCCATATTTCAAAAAAAAATAGAATGATTTCATTTACATTATATAGTATATATACACTAATGAATTTCAAGGTTTTTATCATGGTTTAAAACTATGTCTATGTGTCAAAAAACTTTTGAAGTATCTCAATGACATATTTTTGATAACCAAGATATTTTATATCATCAGTATAGGTCTAAATTCACTATTTAACTATTATCACAGTTTTATAATCTATTCCCAAAATTTTGAAACTATAGAAATTGGGATATTACATAACCAGAATTTGGTCATATAGTGATCAAATAATTACCTATAACCATGGTTTTAGAACCATGAAAATAGAAATACTATAATAAAAAAAATACTTGATGATGCGGGTTGAACTGATAACCACCATTCATTAATACAAACACTTCAACCACACACACACACATAAATAAACAGACACATACACACAAATTCATGGTGCTCCATATTTATATAAGATTGATATAAGATCTAGATATCATTAGTTTTAAGTAAGAATAGAAGATATCCTAAAGACTTAAATTCTAATGGGGTGTGGTCATTGAGAATTTATGGTTATTCACTTTGGTTTCAAAAATGAACCTATTGTATTCTTAGATTTAATGAATATGACCATTAAATACTACCTTGATAAGTTTTTGATAATCATTATTGATGATATTTTAATTTATTATAGAATTAAATAAGATAATGAAGATCATTTAGGATTTTTATGAGAACATTAATAAAAAATAAATTACATGAAAAGTTTATCATGTGTGAGTTTTATTTGAAATATGTTTTTCTTTTTGGTTTTATAGTAATTAATAAAGGGATTTATGTGGATCCTTTAAAGACTAAGGTGATCAAAGAATATCCAAGGACATATAAATTAATGAAAATATATAGATTTATTATCATAGTATAGTACTATAGTTACTTTAAAAATAGTTTTTCATGATTATCCAACCCACTTTCCAAGTTAACAAGGAAGGGGGTTAAGTTTATCTAATGTGAAAAAATATTCCAAGAGCAAAAAAATGTTGGATTTTCACTTGTATTATCCTTTACATATGAGGTAAAGGTTTAGTGATGTTAGATGGTTTTAATTTATATTTTATTTTTCATTTATTAATTATATGTTTTATTTGATATTAAACATTGGGTATAAATTCAATTTTATCTTATAAGTTTTATAGTGAAAGGATTTATTATAGTCTAATTCTTAGTTTTGGTTATAAATTACTGATCTAGAATTAAATTTCAATGTTGATTACTGTAATATGGAATTAAATGAGAATGTTCTAGATTTTTTTAATATTATAATTAAATTGATATATCATATTTAATTTTACACATTGCTAATATAAATTTTTAGTTGAATTGTCTCCTATATAATGTGTGGATATTTCATTTTTTAAAATAATATAGAAATAAATACATATTGTATTGAATGAACATTGATACTAGACTTTTATTTTTTTAATTGGGTTGACTAATATGGCATATTGAAGTTGTTCTGTCCCTTTAGAGAGGCTTGTATAAAACCTCTTAAAGAGGATAGTGACATTTACAAACCAAAAGTATGAATTAATGTAAAATTAGGAAAAAATACCACAAAATTATAGGGGGGGACCATATTATTTTTTTAACACCAAAAAGATGAAATAAAATGAACCAAATTCCCTCCCGCTATATTTTTACCATCAGACGTGTCTCCGCCACTCTACTCTAAAAAATCACCCATCTAAATCAATCGATCACCATCACCTAATCCTAATTAAAACCATAGTTGGTACCACACTCTCCTAACTATAACCATACATCATCATCACTATACTCCCATCTAAGACTGCAACTGACCATATTCCTTTAAATAGACAGATCTCTTCCCATGATTAGTGAGGAACATACTATGACATATTCGGTGTTCGGTTCTCAATAGAGTTAGATTTGTGATCCATGAAGATTGTTTAGAATTATCAACTCATAGATATAAATATTCCATTAACTCCTTTTTCTATAAACATAAGGTCCTTCCATGATCACATAATTTCATTCATCTAAAAGCATTCATGTTGCTGCCTTAGTTATATCTAAGGATAGTTTTCCAATAAATCATACAAACCTATATTTTTTAATTTATTTGGTTAATTTATGTTTCCAAAAAATATTTTCTTTTACAATTATAGTATGGAGAATACAAGGTTCAAATTAAGAGTAAGGTATTATATGGTTTGAATAAATTATGATATGTTTTTATTTTTTTGAAAGAAATATATATTTATTTTTTGAGTGAATTTCATTTTTCTATAATATGTTTCGAAATTTTTCTAATAAATAAAGGTGTATTTAAAAATGTCGCGTAAGCTAAGTATTTTATATTAGACGCATGGTTTAAAATTTGTAAAAATCAAAATGAAAAATATGATATGATATAAAATAATGATAGGGATGAAATAAAAATTTATAAATATAGAATTTATAAATTCTATATGTTCAAAAAATTTATTTAAAGTGGTTGTATATTATATTTTAAGAGATCAAATATCAAAAGTATTTGTGATATAAATGATATTTTGTGGATTTATATATTTTAAATTCCAATGGATAATGAGAGAGATTTGTGGGAATCCTGTAGATGCTTTGACCCTCAAACTTTTTGAGGAACTATGAGAGGTAAGTAAATTAATATTATTATGGTTGACTTTAAATATATATTAAGAATTACTTTTGGAGATAGAGCTATAATTTTGGAAAGAGATAGTAAAAAGTAAAAACATATGAGAAATGTTCATAGGGGAAATAATTTTACTTCACCAAGGGAAACTTTTTTTGGAGGTGTGAAGGGTAAGGTATTTGTTAGGATAATTAGGATGTTTACCTTATTTAAATTGTTTAATTATAATTAATGTTAATTTATTAAAGAAAAATATATTGAGATGTTGTGTGTCTATTAAAATAAAGTTCGAGAATGGGATTAGTCTGTCTTTTTTGATGGATCTTGTTTCTAAAGTGGATTTTTATAATAATTTTATATAAAAAAGATATAGCAATATGCACATAGGTGTAGGTTTGGTGGAACTATTAGTATGTTTCAAAAGATTTGAAAATTAATAGATTCATTTTTATCATTTAATAAATTTATTCTATTGTTATTAATATATTGATATTTCATTTTAGTTATTCTTCTTCCTTCACTTCATAATTGGAAACATTCACAATCGGGGTGGCCATGCAGTTTTACAATTTTGGTATGAAGGAAACATGAAAATATCAGTCAATATTGAAATTATTAGAAAAAATGAATTTTATATGCCCGTATGACTTCCGTAGAGTGTAATTTTCCAGATGAATGAATTTTCACCCATTTGGTATCATGATAATGTTAAAATTATATTATGCTTAATTACAATATTATTATTGTAATATTTTTTATAGTTATTCACTAGTGTTACATTTTTAATTAATTTTTATATTTTTTTTTATTTTTTACACCCCAAAAATGTTGTAATACCCATGTTAATTTTATATTATTCTCTATTTTATTTTTAATAATATTTTTCATTTTTATCAACTAATAATTTTATTTTAGTTCCCTTTTCATGTCAATTTTTGATGATTTACAGACATTTTTAAATTTTATAATGTTAGTGTAAAAATAATGAAGCTATGTGTTAAAATTTGGAAAATTGGTGGTAAAATATGTAATTGAAAAATAAATGATTTGAAAGATCTAATATTACCTATATAGTATCTATAAAACCATTGTCTTTATTACACATAAGTTAAAAATTTATTACATAGGAATACACATAATATAACCCAGGAGATCAAGAATCCTATTTTATTTTGGTAATTAGGTACATTATATAAAAACTTTAAAATAGGTGGTACATTGGTATTATTGAAACTTCCTTACCATGATCATAAAATTATATCATTATTAAAACTACATGGGATAATATGGGTAAATAAATAAGAAAGGGGTGATCTATAAATCCTATTAAGGTAATAAAAAAAATCATATCATGAAGAAATTATTACATGTTAGACACTAGTAATTTCAATGGGACATAAAATGGTGAGAATAATAAACACGAATAATTATGCATTATGTAGCATGATAACAAAAAGAAAACATGGTAATGTGGAAATAACTTTAAACTTGTATCCATTAGCATAAGTCAAGTTTAATCACCAAGACATTATAAGATAATGTACTTAGGATAACCTCCCATGCACTATACATGGAATCTCATGAGATAAAAAGATTACACAATGCATTGGAGAACTATATGGTCACACCCATCTTAATCATATCATGTACATGTAGAAGTGTTCCACATAGATCATATAACATAATAACATATTTCATCCCATTTAATACCAAGATTAAGGACTATGATTTTCATATATTTAAGTCCCCAATAAGTTAATTATAGGTAAAAGTGTGTTAATACCTTGTAGTGGAAATGGTTATGAGTATACACCTCATAAATGTTTGGCATGGAAAATCGTGGCAACATATCGACAACGTAACGACAATACATGATGATTCATATAATAGTTTAATGAAAGAAAAATGGGTCTATCATCACTTTTAATTCAAAAAAATATTTGGGATATGTAATAAAATAATAAAACATGAACATTTGGGGATTAATAGGCATAAGACAATGAGGGTTCTTGAATATAAACTTGACATGAAAACAAATCATAGGATAATTTTGACAGTGTAACGAGGGTACATAATGAATCATGTGAGGGGTTAAGAGAGTTAAAAGGGTAACTCATAACTTGTAAATCATAAGGGAGGTAATATTTATGTGGGATAGCAGACACCATAAATAAGAATTGGAATAAAAAGTGCATTACATAAATAAGGTGCTTGAATAAAGAGGATAAAGAGAAGATCCCTTACTATATTTCAGCATAGAAACGACTTAGATAAATGATATAATGATAGGGGATAAATGATATATCATTATTAATAAATAAATTTTATAGTATATATATATTTATAAAGTAATGAAAACATAACCAATAGATATTCAAAAGTCTAATTACAAAGATGGTTCTTAAATGGAAAAGAAGAGAGAGAAATACCTTACTAATTTTGACATAGTAACAACTTAGGTAAACGATATAATGATAGGGGATAAATGATAAGAAATTATTAGGAAAAAATTTTTAAATTATAATTATCTTTATTATGTCATTAAAACATAACTAATTTTGATTCAAAAGGCTAAATACAACGAAGGCGCTTGAATTGAAAAGGAGAGAGAGAGAGAGAGGTCCCTTACTATATTTTAGCATATTAACGACTTAGGTAAATTCTACAATGATAGGTTATAAATTATATATAATTATTATTAAATAAATTTTAAATTATAATTATTTTTATAAAGTCATTAAATCATAAAAAATTGATATTAAAAAGGCTAAATACAAATAAGGTGCTTGAATTAAAAAGAAGAGTGAGAGGTCCCTTACTAAATTTTGGTATAGTAAAAATTTAGGTAAATGGTATAATGATAGGGTATAAATGATATATAATTATTAGTAAATAAATTATAAATTAAGGTGATATTTATAAAGTCATGAAAATATAACCAATTTATATTCAAAAGGCTAAATACAAAGAAGGGGCTCGAATTGACAAGAGAGAGAGGTCCCTTACCTTGAGAGGGTGATTCTAAAAGCTCAGGAGGAGAATCTTAAGATATTGGGGAACCTTAAGATGATAATATATAGGGTAGGTAATATTAGGAACATGATATGAGGTATTTTAGTGTGGGTTAAGTGAATATTGGGTGGGTTTATATATGTAAAGTGAGGTGACTTCTTTATTATTTCTCAAACATAGGTTTTAGACTCTATATAATAAAGTAATAAAACCATAAACCTTATCATGGTTTTTCCCATGGTTTCTACCAATGGGAAGTAATTTTAATTATTTTATAAGTATAAGTTCTTAAATAAATAAAATATCACCCTTTGTTATGTGGAAGTGAGTCAGGTTTATAAAGAATTAATTTTAAAACCTTAAAAATATAATATAGGTTTTGGAGGATTCATAAAGGATTTAAAAAATTAATAAAATACCATCAAGACACATTATTTTAAAGTTAAAACATATATTTGGTCATGGATAAACTTTATATCATTTATTATATCACTTTTGAGTAATTATGATGTCATAATAGACACTATATATATATCATATTTAATTTTAACCCAAAAATTCAAATTTCATAGAAAATTATGAAAAATTCACTATTGGATAACATTTATGTGATTATTTAAAAAATAATATTTATTTTGACAACATAATTTTCTAAATATGTGAATTTTAAATTTTAAATCAAGTATCGGCACTTATTGATAAATTTTTGGCTTTTTTGACAATAACAGTTTTCGAACCCGTATAAAACTTACATTTGGCTTAATAAAAATTATATTATAATTTATATTTAAAAAAATTATTTAATTTTATTATTTTATTAAAATATAATTTATTTTTAAAATTCATGAATTCATAAAAAAAGGAATTTCTTAATTGAAATTTCATATTACAAAAAACTACAATTTGTATTTTATGATATCCAAATAAAAATAAAAATTATTTATAAAGTAACAAAAAATATAAAAATTATTTAAATTAAAATAAAATATTCTGATTCATTTTGTTAGGGTTTTTATAAAAATTTCTTTATTACACAAAAAAAATCTCTAAGAGTAAGGTGTGTAATGATGATATTTTCATGGGGTGGTTTGACGTACATGGTTTGGGCCATGATCTCAATGAACATGAAATTTTACTATAAATAGTTTCAATCATGATTTAGTTGTTGGATATTGTATTGGGTTTGGTCAAGGGGAAATACTAGTGATTCTATATCCCTTAGAATCTCTAATAAATGGTTTTCATAGGGTATAATTCTGATGGTTGAGGCCACTGCTTCTTTTGTCTGTATCAATTGTATTGATCATAAACCTATATTTATACTAATCATATTATCACTCTTCAAAATCTATTTTATCAATAGTTGTGATTCTTAATGGTCTTTTGAAATTTTATAAAATATAATAAAACCTAATAAGTTTATGTTTTTTCTATAACCATAATAGTTCATTTAATTCAATCACAAAGGGAATTTTATTTAAAACTTTTTAGGGTGTTACAATATTCCCCAATTCAGAAATACCACCCTAGAAATTTCCTTTGCACACACTAAAACAAATGAGGGTAATTATGTTTAATCACCATATCTATTTTCCACATCACATTTTCAAACTTTTGGTTTCTCTATAGCACTCTTACTAGTTGCATTGTTTTATTTCATATAAATTTTTATCTACAATCTTTGATCTTCATTGGATTCTCTTCATATAAAATATAATTTTCAAATAGTACCACCTCTTAATTCAAAGCATGTGAGAGTTCTAGTATGTACTTACTCAGGAAGGATACATGGAACACATCATGTACTTTAGATAGGTTATTTGGAAGTTCTAGTAAATAGGCCACCACTCCAATGCAATCAAGGATCTTAAAGGGACCGTTGTATTGTGGACTAAGATTTCCCTTCCACCAAAATATCATTAATTTATTCCATGGAGATATGTAATGGAATAAATTATCTCTAAAATCAAAATCCAGGTCTTTTCGATGATTGTTAGCATATATCTTCAATCTACTTTGAGAGGCCCTAATTTTCCATTGAATGGTCCAAGAATTTTCCACCATTTCCTTGACCATTTCAGGACACATTAGTTTGTGTCCACAAACATCATCCCAGCATGAAAGTGTTATACATATCTTACCATAAAGGTATTAATAGGGATTGATTTGGACTCTTTAGTGTAAAATATTATTTTATGATAAATCAACCAAAGGAATATATTAATCCCATCCTCATTTTAAGTCCCTTAAGAATGTTCTCAAAATATCCTCAGGTGTATGGATAGTTTATTGTGATTGGACATCAGTTGGAGGGTGATAAGCCATGATAAATTTCAACTTAGAATCTAGAGTATATTAGATACACTTCTAGAACATTGAGTTAAATCTAGGATATTTATCATATATAATCAATAATGGTGTTCCATGAAGCTAACCCACTTCTTGAATGTATATCCTTGCAATTTCATTGAGTGATAAGTCCTATCAAATTGAAATAAAGTGAGAAGTATTTATAAGGTGATCCAAAAAAACCCATCTAACATCATTTCCTCTTGATGTATTCAAAAAACCAATGAAAATACCTCACATTTACATGTAGGTTTGGGTAATGGTTACATAAACCCCTTGAAGTTTTTCCTTTCAGCCTTCACCTTCTAACATGAATGACACAATGATGTATATTCCATGATATCCTTCTTTATATTATCCTACAAATAGTTCTATTTGAGATCTGTATACATATTTTTGCTCCCTAGATGGATGTATATGGCCAAGAAATGTGTATAATCCTACAAATACTTCTTTAACATAGGATTTTATGGTGCAGATTTTCATGACCTAAATATTACAACCGATTCTTCAATAATTTTTATCTCTAAGGATTTATTGTTTCTTATATCTTCCACTTTCTTTTGAATTTACACATCATCTCTTTAAGTATACAATATCTTCACCATAAGGGATGGTTGATCAATCATTTATTAAAGGATTGATGATTTTCCTTCCTTTATGATTCCCATGTCCATCCTTTTCAAGTCTAATATGATTATATCCATATCAATTACCATAAATGATAAAATTGATGGATACTTTCGAATTAGAGAATCATACAATTTATTTGATTTCCCATAATGGTAGTGGATTGAGTAGTCCTAGTCCTTAATCATCTCTAACCATATTCATTTTTGCATATTTATCTCTTTCTATATGAATATATACTTGAGGCTATTATGATCTGTATATATTTCACACTTCACCCAAAAGAGATAATGCCACTAGATTTTCAACATAAAGATTTCTACAACCATATTCAGATATTATGTTGGGTAGTTATGTTCATTAAATTTAATTTTCCTTGTAGAATAGGCTACCAATTTTTCATTATGAATTAATGCACAACCTAATCCCTTCTTGAAATAATTGTTGTATACCTTGAAATGTTCCCCACTTTTGGGTAGTGTATGTACAAGTGCAATGATAAGCCTTATTTTAAACTCCTTTAATATATCTTCACATTTATTATTATAAAAAAACATTACCCCCTTCCATGTTATATTAGTTATAGGGTTTTAAAATCATGAGAAATTTATCAAAAATTAATGATAGTAGCTTGCTAATCCAAAGAAACTATGGATATCCATAACAGCGGTTGGTCTTAGACTTCCTTTAATTGAATCTATTATTAAGGATATATAGATATCCATTTTTTTGGTAATTAAATTCCCAAAGAATCTTACTTGTCCTAGGTATAAGTTTTTTTGAGAACTTAACCACTCTATTAAGAGGGATACTAGGTCATTCTTTAAGAAACACATCAACATATTCCATCACAATAGGAAATTCTTCAAGGATGATATTTTCCTTAGTCTAAATCATTTGATCTTGATATTATTACTCATAGGGAAATAATATACGTGATTTAGATAATTATACCATTGAATATTGATCCTTCTTCTTGCACTTGTATAGAATCAAATGAGGATTTATGGTACAAAGGGTTAATTCCTTCTACCGAAAATTTATGTTTAATTTATAAAGTAAAAATCATTCCATAACTATGATAAAATAAATTCCACCAAAGGGTGAGTGATACAATTTCCAAGAATAACATTACCACAAACTTCAACACATGATACAATAATCTTAAAAGTTTTCCATAATGATATCAAATCACTTCAGGTGGAGAATCAATGTTCTTAGAAAACTCACATGATATGCTAATTTGGATTGAATTGAAATAAAAATGACATACAAAACTAGTGAGTATAGGTTACATGTACTTTCATCATCATGATCTATCTCATAAAAATAATTTAGTTTTTCCCTTTGTCTTGATTATTATTGGTTCTCATCATGTTTGTTAGCCCTTAGAATAGAGCATTGTCTTGGATAATTCCCAACTTCTCCACATTTACGATATAGAATTTTATAAGGTATCTTTTATTAAACTCTATTTACCTCTATCATGTTATTAATGTTTACATGGAAATTGGATAATTTATTCCCCACTTTTCCACACATAAAACATCTCCCATTTCCTTTGTGATGATTCCCTTGGTTCCTATTTCTACATTTTTTGGAAAAAAAGAAATTAGGTCTTCTTTCCTTTATCATTATTATCAGATGAAATTCATTGAGATGTATTCATCCTCTTCTTTTAAGCCATTGAAAATTCATTATGTGATAGTTGTTAATCATGACTTTTGATAGCTGATTTGGAATAATCACAACATATCTTACTTGATCTCCCATTATTCTAAGAATCTCATTTAGAAATTTATCACATCACCCTTCACATGGGTTTTTACTTGGTTCCTCTTATTTCTAGACATTCTCTAGAATAAAGTGAAAATTATGAATGAGTACTTTTAAACTATTAAATACAAAAACATGAAACTAATAAAATTAAAGGGGTAATTTATAAATGCCATGTATTTATTTAACCTATGAATTTCTTGGATGTAATCTATGTTATCCATGATCAATTTACTAAAATAGAATCTTATAGTCATTTTTGTTCCATTAATAATGGTTTTAAACGAGCTTGTGAATTTACCAAAGCATATTCCCCTGGAGTGTAAAACCATGTTTCCATCAAGGCCCATTACCGTGCACTAGGTAATGATCAAGTCTAGCTCAATACATCCTTTTTAGTCTTATTACCCTTAGTTATCTCTTTTCCCCTTCCACATACAATTATAGTATCCATACAAAGATGTATTTTCTTTGAAACCACTTACTCTATACTTTAACAAAACATATATTTGTTTTCCTATATTCAGTATTATCCCTAATTCCTTCTAAATAGTTTTCTAATCCTAATCTGAAAAGTGACTAAAATTTTCTCTAACAACAACTATGAAAACTCTTGTATTTATTACAGATCAATTAATGATTTATTAAATAGGAATACACATAATACAACCAAGACCATCAAGAATCCTAGTGTCTTTTGGTAGTTAGATACATTACATAATAACTGAAAATAGGTGGAACATCAAAATTATTGAAAACTTTCTTAACATGATCATAAGATTCCATAATTCTCAAAACTGCATGGGATGACCTGGGGATATACATAATAATGGGTTGATCTATAAATCATAGTAAGGGAATAATCAAATAATAACATGGAGAAATTATTACATGTTTGAAAATAAGCATTTCAGTGGGACATAAAAGAGGTGAGAAACAGAAATGTAATGACCCAATGTTTTATCAATGGAAATTCCATTATTATAATTATGTCATATAATCACATGAAATCACAATACAATGAACTACTAAGTACTATGTGACCTTTAAACATAATATTTTTACTTATGTGTTATGAATTCAAAAATCTGACATACACTATTATGATCAGTAAGATGTTTGGAGTTCGATAAGACAAACTTAAGTTTTGGTGAATAATAAACTACCCTTATGAATATTAATATGAACCTTATAAATAGAAAATAATCTAAAATAATTGTAACCTCATCAATGAATGTATAAATAAAATTTAGACATCTTATAAATGATAATATGACCATAGTAAAAGTATTGGTATTTTTTGTAACTCATAGATAAATAATTATAATTAATTAACTAATTCAAAAGAAAATTTATTTTCCTAAAAGTGGTTCATAAATTAATAATTTTACTTCTTCTAGTTTTAAGGTAATTTTATAAGACCTTACATAATTTTTTAAAGGATTATAAAACCAGTTATATTTTTAAAATCTGTATTTTTCAAGTAAATTATGAATTTAATTAAAAATTAAATAAATCATATTTTGAAAACTAATTTTAAAAAATTTAGTTCAATTTTGGATTCTACATGTCAAAAAATGGTTATGGTGATTTTTTTGGGATTTTTCTAAAATACATGAATTTTTATGAATAGTAAAATATGATAATTCATAATAAATGAGAAAACCTGAATTTCTACATCATGATTTAGTCATGGATGATAGAAATAGACATTGGTTCAAACTAACATGCACATATTACTATTTTTGGTCATAATTATCATTAATATTGATTTTCTTATGGATAAATAATAAACTAATGATTATAATATTAAGAAAAACCCCCTCCCCTCTAATATAAAAACCACCCACACTCCCCTATGCTCTTCAATCCTCTAAAGCCTTGTTCCTTCCCTAAATTGTTTAAATATCTCTCCCCAAGATCCTCCCATAAATACAGAAACCCTTTATCTCCTTAAAATACTAAATCCTCTCCCTATAAGAGGCTCTTAAAAGAGATAAACTCAAGAGGTAAATTCCTCTTTCCGATTATTTGATTTTCATTCAAGTAATTTTATTTCATTTCAAGTTATTTTATTTTCTTTTTTATTTAATCACCTACATTCACCCAAATGGTATGATAACTCCATTAACAAACATTTACTATAATTATATTATAATAATGGTATATTTTATCATAATCTCTCCTCCCCCTCCCTTTATACTATAAATGAAAACACCGTCTGAGATGTGTTGATTTATCAGATTTAAGGACGACAGGTTTTTAATTTTCATTACTATCTTAAATTATGGTTATGAAACCATTTTTATGGTTGACCTAGGATATTAAATTTATATTTTATTCTATTTGTTGTTCTTTAATACTTTTTCACACATGATGTAAAATAATAATACAAAAAAAGTTAATGATGAGAAAAATCACCAAATTAATCCAAGCATTTATCATTAATGTTTTATATAATGATTGACCTTCACTCCAAATAAAAAAAATGAATTTTACAACCATTTAATATTATGAATGTTCACTAATGTCATATAACACCAATTATGGATAACCACATTCATCATACATGTGTATCCGAACATGAATATAAGTGAACCAAGGAAACAAACGGACCCGAACAATGAGATGGAACCTCATAATCAATCATAAAGTCCATGAATGAACAAAAAAAGTTTATAAAAAATATTTTACATATAGAATAGGTTTCTTAATTATTAATTATTGAACTTAATTTTTTTCTTCATGTCATTAATATCAAGTGGATAACACCATCAGGCATAAGGTAAGGGATCCTCTCTTTCTCACATTAATTCAAGAATCTCTTCCATGTTATGCCCTTTTACGTGTAATTCCTAATAGTGGGGTATGATTTATCACCTACACCATAATTACCTCATGATTTATAAAAGAAGATAAATCCATTTCTCTCTCCCTAATCCCTCTTAATTACACCGATACCATACCGATATTTGGTAAGGGATTCCACCTAAACTGCCTCTATTCCTTCGGGTTGCTTTATCTTTATTTTTACCCATGTGAAGCTATCTTTTATTTTTATGTAAAAATTATAAATAATATTTATATGATCCAAAATCATGTTTCAATATCCAACCCTTATTCTCTTTCAGGGATATACATGCTTTTAAGCGATTCCCTCCTTGATACTTTCCAATAGGAAAAACCCATTTTAAGGGAACTTCTCAAATTTATACCCAATTTCATGTTAACTATACCATTTGATTTAAGCCAAACTTTTTTATAAAATCAAAATTTTTATTATGAAAACCTTATTTTTTCACTTATGGTTTTATATAAATTGTTATTCCCTTTTGAATTTTAAATCCCCTTTATTATTTTCCTTAAAACCACATTAAAATGTTTTAATGATAAGAATTTGCGAATAATATTTCTACATGTTGTCACTTCTATTTGAAATAAATTATGATGATATATGACTATTTTACCTTATTAATTTCCATATATATTTTAATTTCATTCTCTTGTGGACACTAGTATGATACGCCCATTCATTATGCTTTATGACATGAATGTGATATCAATTTCTCTCCATGGGTTCCCTTATATTTCTGTATGTTTGATTATGTATGATTATTTATGTAGAAGGAATATTAATAAACATGTTAAGATGGGTGTACCCAGATAGCACTCCAATTCATTGGGTAAAATTGAGTCTCATGAGACATTGTGTGCAATGGTCTTGACAGTTATCCTTGACTCGTGCTACCATGTGCAATGGTCTTGGCCATTAACCTTGACTTGTGCTCCTCTATATGAAATGAGCATTGAATCATGCTAAATTCATGATTTATGTTCTAATACATTACAATGAAATCATGTTTATATGATCCCATGATTATATGTTATGATTCCACATGTCATTTTATATCATTATGTAATGTTTTATAACCCTTGTGCTAAAGCCTTATTCTTATATTTATTTCCTTACTAGGATTTTAACTCATCCCTTAATTCATTGTGATAACTAGGGTACCCTATTCAGATGTAAGGGATAAAAGGAAGTTAGGAGCTCTCTATGAATATTAAATAAAGAAGTGGTTTTTAGTCCCATGTTTTAAGTTTTATGTACCTAGTCTTCCAAGAAACTAAACTTCATGATCCTTGGATTATACTATGATGTTTAATTATACATAAAATCATGTAATATTATGTGTAAAAGGTTAGGTTCTCTATAGTTGGTATTAGAGCATGGTATAGTTGTTTTTGGAGATTAGAAGTAGAGAAATTTAGTAAGAACCTTAAGGATGAGACTAAGTATAAGAAAACATCTCTATATTTTGGTAAGTTTAGAGTACGTGGTTTATCAAGAAAATACATCCCTGTCTAGATACAAATAGGTAGAGGAGGCTTTGGAACATATGTATCTAGAGGTAAAACCTGAAAACACCACTTTGATCTAGATTTGAATAGGAAATGGTGCATGATAATGGGCCATACTACACTCTTGGTTTTATACTCCCAGGGGATATGATTTGGTAAATTCATGAGTTTGGTACAAACCATTATTTAGGGAATTAGAAAAAATTGTAAGAATAAAAGTTATGAAATAGAACAAGGATAACCTATATTAAAACACAAATAATCACAAGTTAGGATATACTTATCTTTTACAATTTTATACTTTTATGTTCAAAGTTTACTTTTTTTTCTCAATAGATAAGTATTGAAGCCCTCTAATTGTACATTATTTTCTTAGTTAATGGTAGGAAATAGAAGAACACATTCCAATAATCAATGTGATAGAGAATGTGAATATTTCCCTAATGATATTCCTGATATTATGGGAATGAGTTCTCAAAACTTCATGACAGTACTTTCTTAGATAGATCAAGTTAGGAATGATAACTTGAATCATGTGGAACACCCTCCTCTTATAAGGAAAGATAACGTTTCCTTTGAATCCTTCATGCCAAAAAGGACTCCCATGTTTAGTGGATCTTATGATCCCCTCCCTATAGAACAGTGGATTAACTCCATTAAAAATATATTCTCTATCCTCTGGTGCTCAGAATAAGTAAAAGTCATACTGGAAGCATATCATTTTTATGGGGAAGCTGATAAGTGGAAGACACTGATCAAAAATATGAAGCACTATGAGGAAATTGATTCCATGTATTGGTGGAATTCAAGATAATATTTTTCAATAAATATTTTCCCTGAACCCTCCGCCTCAAGATGGAAAGAGAGTTCCTCAGACTCAAGCAGTAGGAAGATGAGTCAATCAGGGTGTATGAATCAAAATTGACAAGGATTTCAAGGTGTGCCTCTGGATTTGTCTTGAAAAAAAAGAAAGATGGTTTGCTTCTTTAGCAGACAAAAGATGAGTCTACAAAAAGTGTTGGTGATTCTAGACTTTGACAGTTATGAGGAGATTGTCCGTTCTGCCCTTAAAGTTTAAATGGAGAACGGAGAATCTCAGTGGTATCGTGGGACCAACAAAAAAAAGAGAAAAATGGAATATAATGTGGGTAGTTACAAAAATAAATTTCATAATTTAAAGAAGATATATCATCCAACATGTAAAAATTATGGGAAGAAGCATCCTGAGAACTATTTAAAGGGAACTAGGAATTGCTTCAACTGTGGAAAGTTGGGACATTTGGCTAAAAAATGTTGACAAGATACGAAGAATCCTACAAATGTGTAAGAATAAATGAAGGTTCAGATCAACAATCAGCATGTAGTGTAGTGTTACAACTGAAAGGAGCATAGGCATTACGGGAAAAATTACCCTAAACCAAGGGTTGTTAGAGGCAATCAACAACAACCTCCATGGCAGCAAGGAAGGGCTTATGCTATCACTACTGCTGAGGTGGAGCCAGAAAAAGATGTGGTGACTGGTACACTAGTTATTAATTCAAGAATAATGAACTTACTATTTGATTCAGGTTCTACACATTCTTTCATATCTTTCAAGTTTAGTAGAACTATTCAAACACCACAAAATTTGGAGGATAGGTTATTTGTGAGAATAGAGAATGAAGAAATTATTATTTCCATGGTTTATAACTCATCCCTGTGTTATTTTTTGTGCACTTAACCTCCAATAAAATCTCATCATACTTTTTTTAGTGGAGTTTGATGCTATCTTGGTCATTTATTGGATATCTCTATACAATGCCAACATTAATTTTTGGGAAAGCGAGATCACCCTCCACATCCCGAAGTATCATAAAACTATTTAAAAGTGTAAGGAGGATTATGAATATCCTTTAGAATCATTGTCTCAAGTGTGGATATTAACTCCTTATGAGAAAGCATGTCTAGCTAAAATGATTGAGACAAATGAGAGAATCATGGTTGAAGACATGCCCATCATGAGGGATTACACTGATGTATTCCCTGAAGAGTTTCATGTTCTTCATCCTGATTGAGAGGTTGAGTTATCAATTTAAATTATTAATAGATCTCTTCCCATATCAAAGACACCTTATAGAATGGCCACCTTAGAGCTAGAAGAGCTGAAGAAGTAGTTATAGAAGAATCTGGAGAAGGGTTTTATACACCTGAGTGGTTCACTAAAGGGTGCACTCATCCTCTTCATAACGAAGATGGATGAATCAATGCGCCTATGCATTTATTATGATAAGATCAATAAAATCACTTAAAATAATGAGTATCCCATTCCATAGATGAATGACATGTTCGATCAACTTCATGGGTCTAGTTATTTCTATAAGGTGGACCTTCAGTCAGGATATCACCAATTAATGGCGAGGAAGGAAGATATTCTTAAGACTTCCTTTAAAACAAGTTATGGACAATATAAGTTCACAGTGATTCCCTTCAGACTCACTAATGGTATATCAATTTTCATAGATTTAATGAATAGAGTCTTTAGAGATTACCTCGACAAATTTTTAGTAGTCTTTATCGATGACATTCTGATATTCTCTAAGAGCAAGGAAGAAAATGAAGAGCATTTAAATACTGTGTTGAAGACTTTGAGAAGGGATAATCTGTATGAAAAGTATATTAAATGTGAGTTCTGGATGGAGGAGTTATCATGATTGGGGAATTTTATCACTAACAAAGGGATATATGTGGACCATTCTAAGACAAAGGAAATTGAAGAGTGGCCCATGACAACATCTGTAACGGAGATCCACATCTTTCTAGGTCTATCTTGGTATTAATGACGATTTGTGAAGAAATTCTCATGATTGTCGAACCCAATGAACAAGATAACATGAAAGGGAGTAAAGTTTTTGGGACTCAATAATGTGAAGACCGCTTTAAAGAGTTGAAAAGAGGCTTATCACTACACTAGTACTCACACTCCCAACAAGTGGAGAACTATTTGTGGTGTACAAGGATGCTTCAAAGAAGTGATTAGGATGTTTAATGATGCAAAATGATAAAGTGACACCCTACGCCTCAAATCAGTTAAAAATCCATGAGCAAAACTATCCTACACATTATTTGGAGATGGCGGTTGTAATATTTTCATTAAAAATATGGCGGCATTATCTCTATGGGGAGAAGTGTGAGATATATACTTATCACAAGAGTCTCAAATATATATTCACACAGAAGGATATTAATATGAACCAATGGATATGGATAGAGATCATCAAGGATTTTGGCTGTTCAATCCACTACCGTCCTGGTAAGGAAAACAAGGTAGGAGATGCTCTAAGTATAAAGGACCCTTCATCTTTATTATGTTGAGAATCTAAAAGGATCCAATATTCTTAGATTTGAAGAGGACAAACATGGGAATCATTAATAGAGGAACATAATCAATCCTTTCTAAAATTACTGCTCAACCATCTCTCATGGAGAAAATAGAGGGTGCTCAAAGAAAATATGTGGAAATTCAAAAAAGGGTGGAAGCCATTAAAAATGGGAAATCCTATACATTCAACATTGATGAGGAAGTAGTTGCTAGATTAGGGTAATGATTAAGTGAACCATCCAATCCAGATATAAAGAAGGAGATTTTTAATGATTCACATAGCTCAACATTCTCTATTCACCCAAGGATCACAAAGACGTATCAAGATCTCTGAGAGAACTTTTGGTGGGACAATATAAAGAAATAGATTGCTAAGTATAAATCAAAGTGTCTCGTATATCAACAAGTAAATAATGAAAGACATAATTATAAAATGATGATGCAACTACTACCCATACCAAAATGGAAGTGGGAGAACATCACCGTGGACTTTGTCACTGGACTTCCAAGGACATCCAGGGGAAACAATGCTATATGGGTCATTATGGATCATCTAACAAAGACAACTCATGTTATCACAATTTGAGAGGAATTCTCATTGGATCAACTTTCATAGATATATATCAAAGAAGTGGTAAGGTTTTAGGGAGTACCACTATCTATTGTATCTGATAGAGATTCTAGATTCACCTTGATGTTCTGGAAAAGTCTCCAACATGATCTAAGAACTGAACTGAACTTCAGTACGACCTATCATCCTCAAACTGATGGAAAATCTAAGCGAACTATTTAGACACTAGAATATATATTAAGAGCGTGTTCAATGGACTTCAAAGGAGTATGGGACCAGCATATTCCATTGGTTGAATGATCCTACAACAATAGTTTCCACTCAAGCATCCAAATAGAACCATACTAAACCCTTTATGGGAAAAGGTTCAAAACACCAACATGTTGGGATGAAGTTAGTGAGCATAAGCTGCTAGGACCTAAAATGGTTGATGAAATGGTGGAGATGGTGAAAACCATTTAGCAGCACATCAAGGCATCCCAAAGTCGATATAATTTTTATGCAGACAATCATCGACGAGACCTTGAGTTCAAAGTTGGAGACATGGTATTTCTATGAATATCTCAATGGAAAAAGGTTTTGAGGTTTGGGAAGAATGGAATGCTAAGTCCCAGGTACATTATACCCTTCAAGATTTTTGATCTTGTTAGGGATTTGTCCTATTGACTAGAACTTCCACCTACCGTGTCCAAAGCACACGATGTATTTCATGTATCCCTCTTAAAGAAGTACATACTAGATCTTTCACATGTACTCTTTTAGAGGTGGTATATTTGATGGATTATCTTTCTTACGATGAGCATCCAGTGAAGTTATTGGATCATAGAGATAAAGTTATATGTAACAAGACTACTCAACTAGTCAAAGTACTATGGAAGAACCATAAGTACAAAAAGGAAACATGGTAACAGGAGGAGACAATAAAGGAAAAGTACATGCACCTGTTTATGGCTTGGATTGTAAAATTTAATTTCGAGGGTGATATTTCCTAATGAGTGAATAATGTAACGACCTAATGTTTTATCAATGGAAATTAACTTCTTATAATTATTTCATATAATCACATGAAATCAAAACACAATGAACTACTAAGTACTATACAACATTTAAACATAATATTATCACTTATGTGTTATGAATTTCTAAAATATGACATACACGGTTGTGATCAGTAATATGTTTGGAGTCCGATAAAACAAAATTAATTTTCAGTGAACAGTAACCTACCCTTATGAATAGTAACCTATCCTTATGAATAGTAATATGAACCTTATTAAAATTAAATAATCTAAAATAATAGTAACCTCATCCATGAATGTATAAATAAAATTTAGGCAACTTATAAGTGATAATATGACCATAGTAGAAGTATTAGTATTTTTTGTAAGTCATAAATAAATAGTTACAATTAATTAATTAATTTAAAGAATTTTTTTTCTCTAAAAGTTGCTCATAAATTAAAATTTTTATGTCTTCTAGTTTTTATATTATTTTATAAGACCATATGTAATTTTTGAAAGTATTATAAAATCTATTATAGTTTTAAAATTTGTATTTTTCTAGTAAATAATGATTTTAATTAGAAATTAAATAAATCATATTTAGAAAATTATTTTTGAAAAATGGATTTTAGTTTTATATTCTACGCAACAAAAAATGTCTAGGGTGAATTTTTTGGATTTTTCTAAAATACATGAATTTTTTATGAATAGTAAAATATGATAATTCACAATAAATGTTAAAACCTGAGTTTTTGCATCATGATTGAGTCATGGATGATGTAAAAAGCCATTGGTTCAAAATAACATGCACATATTACTTTTTTGGGTCATAATAATCATTAATATTTCTTGTCTTATGAAAAATAATAAACTAATGATTATAATATTAAGAAAACCCTCCTTCCTTGCACTGTATAAACCACACACTCTCCCCTCCTCTCATCACTCCTAACAAGCCTTGTGCCTTCCCTAAATTCGACCAAAATATCTCCCCAAGATCCTACCCCATGTACATCGTCTCTTGGTATCCTAAAAAGACCAAATCCTTTCCCCTTAAGAGGTTCTCAAAGGAGACAAACTCAAGAGGTAAATTCCTCTTTTCGATTCTTTTATTTTCTTTCAAGTTATTTTATTTTATTTTTTTCTTTCCTCACCTCCCTTCAACCAAATGTTATGATAACTCTAGTAACATAAATTTACTAGAATTATATTATGATATTGGGATAGTTTATCATAATCTATTTTCCCCCCTCCTTTAATACAATAAATGAAAACACTGTCCGAGATGTGTTGACTTATCACATTCAAGGACAGTGGGTTTTCAATTTGCATTACCATATTCAATTATGGTCCTGGAACCATTTTTATGGTTTAAATAGGATATTAAATATGTATTTTATTCTATGTTTTGTTCTGTAATCATTTTCACACATGATGCAACATAATAATACAAAACAAGTTAATTGTGGGAAAAATGGCCAAATTAATCTAAGTGTTTATCATTAATGTTTTATATAATAATTCACCTTCACTATAAATAAAAAAATAAATTTTACAACCATGTAATCTTATTTATGTTCACTAATTTCATATTACATCAATTCCGGAAAACCACTTTCATCATACATGTGTATCTGAACAAGAATATAAGTGAACCAAGGAAACAAACAGCCTGAACAATGAAATTGAACCTCATAAACAATCAAAAAGGTCATGAATGAAATTAAAAAGGTTATAATAAATCTTTTATATATATAATATATCCTGTAATTATTAATTAATTGACCAACTTTTATTAATCATGTCATTAATGTCAAGTGAATACCATCGGGCTTAAGGTAAGGGATCCTCTCTTTCTCACATTTATTCAAGAATCTCCTCAATGTTATGACATTTTACGTGTAATTCCTAATTATGGGGTATGATTTAACAACTTCCCCATACTACCCTAATTATTTATATAAGATAATAAATCCATTTATCTATCACAAATCCCTCCTAAGTACACCTGATACCGTGCTGATATTCTGTAAGGGATTCCACCCGAACTGCCTTTATTCCTTCGGGTTGCTCTATTTTTCTTTTTACCCAAGTGAATTTGTCTTTTATTTTTATTTAAAACTTATAAATAATTTTTATATGCTCCAAAATAATGTTTCAATATCCATCACTCATTCTCTTTTGGGGATATACATGCTTTTAAGTGATTCCCTCCTCGATACTTTCCAATAGGAAAACCCCGTTTTATGGGAAATTCAAAATTGTTTACCCAATTTCAAGTGCACTCTACGATTGGTTTTAAGCGACCATTGTTTTTATAAAATCAATATTTTTATTATGAAAAACTTTATTTTTCACTTCTAATTTTATATAAATTACTATTCCTTTTTTGATTTTAAATTCTCTTTAGTATTTTCTTTAAAACCTTAATAAAATGTTTTAATGATAACAATTTACTAAACACTCTTTATAGATGTTTTCAATTATATTTAACATAAAATACCATAATATATTCCTATTTTACCTTGTTAATGTCCAGGTATGTTTTAATTTCTTTCTCTCATGGACACTTGTATGATACACCCATTCATTATGCTTTATGGCATGAATGGGATATCCATTTCTCTCCATGGGTTTGCTTATTTTTATGTATGATTGACTATGTGTCAAGAATATTCATGAAAATTATAAGATGGGTTTTCCCAGTTAGTTCTCCAATGCGTTGGGTAAAGTTGAGTCTCATGAGACATTATGTGCAACAGTCTTGGCGGTTAGCCTTCACTCGTGACACTATGTGCAACGATCTTAGTGGGTAACCATGAATTGTGCTCCTCTATGTGCATTGAGCCTTGAATAATGTTAAATTAATGATTAATTTTTTTACAAAATTACTATTAAATCATGTTTATAAATTATTATTATATATTCCATTTTATATCATTATGTCATGATCTCTAACCCTTGTTCTAAAGATTTTTTCTTATGTTTATTTCCTTACTGGGATTTTAGCTCATCCCTTCGTTCATTTAATCCCCATGGTACCCTATGGAGATTTAAGGGATAAATAAAAGTTAGGAGAAATCTATTAAGATTAAATAAAGAAGTGTTTTTTAGTCCCATATTTTAAGTTTTATGTACATAGTCTTCCAAGACACTAGACTTCATGATCCTTGGATTGTACTTTGATGTTTAATTATTCTTAAAATAATGTAATATTATGTGTAAAAGGTTAGGTTATCTATAATAAACATGATAAATGAGTAATGATATATAATTATAACATAAAAGTAACATGGGAATTTGGAAACAACATTAAACATTACATCATAAGAATAAGTCAATTTTAACCACCAAGAAATCAAAACATAATGTTCATAGGATAAACTCTTATGCTCTATACATGGAATCTCAAGAGACCAAAACATTACCTAATGAATTTTAGTGGTATCTAGGTGCACCCATTTTAATGATATCTTGTATATTCATACGTATACCATATAGATCATATAACATAAATAGAAATTTGATCACATTTAATCCCACAATTAAGGATTACGGGGTTAATACATGAAAGTAACCAATAAATAAAGTATAGGTATAAATATTTTAATACCCTTAAGTATATGAGGCTATAATTATAGACCTCACAAATGTTTGGCATGGAAAATATCAACGGCATTTTGTAAGCGTAATGATAGTACATGAAAATTAATAAAATGGTTAAATGAAATATAAAGGGGTATATCATCACCTGTAAGAAAAAAAAGGATAGTACGAAGGATATTTTAGAATATAACACAACATGAAATTTTTTTAATTAATATGTATAAGACAAGTAGGGATCTTGAATAAAAACATGGCATGAAAAAATCAAAGGATAATTTCAGCAGCTTAACAAGGGTACATAATGAATCATGAGAGGGACTAGTGAGATTGAAAGAGGTAAATCATCACTTGAACATAATAAATTTAGTAAGAGGGATTTTTAAGATCATATACCATTAATAGGAATTGTAATACAAAGTTCATTACATAAATAAGGTTCTTGAATAAAGAGGAGAGAGATGGGATCCCTTACTATATTTTGACATAGTAACAACTTAGGTAAATTATATAATGAGAGGAGATAAATGTTCTCTCATTATTAGTAAATAAATTTTAATTTATGTGTATCTTTATAAATTCAGGACAACATAAACAACTAAGTTTCAAAAGGAAAACTACAAATAATGTTCTTAAATAAAAAATAATAGAGGGAAATCCATTACTAAATTTTGGCATAGTAAAAACTTAGATAAATGATATAATGAGAGGAAAAAAATGATATATAATTAAGAAGAAATAAATCTTTCATTATAGGGATATTTTTAAATTAATTACAACATAACCAATTGATATTCAAAAGGCTAAATACAAAGAAAGTGCTTGAATTGAAAAGAATAGAGAGAGAGAGAGAGAGTCCCCTTACTAAATTTAGGTATAGTTACAGATTATGTAATTTCTATAATGAGAGGAGATAACTGATATATCATTATGATTAGAAAACTAGATAGTACATGGATCTTTATAAAATCATGAAAACATTACCAATTGAGATTAAAAAGGATAAACACAAAGAAGGTTCTTGAATTAAAAAGAAGAGGGAGAGGTCCCTTATTAAATTTTATCTTAGTAATGGCTTAGGTAAATGCTACAATGAGAGGGGAAAATGATATATCATTATTATTACATAAATTAGAGAGAATATGTTTTTTTATAAATTCATGAAAACATAACCAATTGAGATTAAAAAGGCTAAATACAAAGAAGGTTCTTGAATTGAAAAGAGGGAGAGGTCCCTTACATTGAGATGGTGTTTTCAAAAGATTACGATGAGCTTCTTAAGCGATTGGGGGAACCATAGTAAGAATATGGATAGGGGAGTGAAGAGTAAGGATGTTATACAAGGTTTTTAGGGAAGATTTAGTGGATCTTGGTGGGTTTATATTGGAAAAGAGTGGGAAGTTATTTATTATTTCCCGAACTTTTATTTTGGACTATATAAATAAATTAACCAAACCACAAACCTTACCATGGTTTTTTCACATGTTTTCTATCAAAGAGGATTGTTTTTAATATTTTTATAAGTACAGTGGCCGAACTCAATAAAAATACTACCCTTGGGGATGTGTAAGTGAGTAATGTTTATAAATAATTGATTTTAAAACCTTAAAATATAATATAGGTTTTGGGGGATTCATAAAGGATTTATAAAATTAATAAAATAACATTAAAAACACATAAATTAAAAGGGAAAACATATATTTGGTCTTTTATAGCCTTTATAATATTTATTAAATCACTTTTGGGTCATTATGATGTCATAATACATACCATATATTTACAATGTATTTAATGTTTACCGAAAAATTTGACCATCTCAGAATATCATGAAAAGTTAATTGTTGTATAATTTTGAAATTATGATTACAAAAATAATATTTATTTTATAATTTCTTTTCTAAATATGTGACTTTTCAATTTTTAAACAAGAGTCGACACTTATTGAGAAATGCTGGTTTTTCTTGATAATAATAGTTTTCAAAACCTTATAAAAATTACATTTGTCTTCATAAAAATTATATTATCATTTATATTAAATAAAAATTATATAATTGTATTGTTTTATCAATATATAATTATTTTTAATATTTATTAACTCATCAAAAAAGAATATCTTAACTGAAATTGCATATTACATAAAAATAAAATTTGTGTTTTATAATATCAAAATCAAAATCATGTAAAAAGAAACAAAACAATGTAACCATTATTCTATTAAAAATACAATATTCCTATTCATTTTATTAGGGTCTTGATACATAGCCCTTTATAACCCTAAAAAATTCCCTAAGATTAAGGTGCCACTACTATAAAACATAGCTTTAATAGTGCTAACCTTTATCAGTGCTTGAAAAAAATGCTGATAAAGGGTACCTTTTATCATCATTTTTTAGCTCTGATAAAAGGTACCCTTTATCAATGATTTTTTATCACTGATAAATGGTACCCTTTATCAATGCTTTTCTTTAGCACTGATAAAAGGTACCCTTTATCAGTGCTTTATTATTAGTGCTAATAATGGGTACCCTTTATCAGTACTTCATTTTTAGCACGGATAAAGGGATCCATTATCAGTGATGTTTTAATGTCGATAAAGGAACAAAAGAAATGAAATAATTAATTAAATAAAAATTAAAAATGAGTTTATTTATAAATATAATAAAAATTATTTAAATTAAATAATTATTGATAAAAATGAATAAATTTAATATACTATATATAAAATATAAATAATAATAAATAGTATATATTAAATATATAGATATGAAATAATTAAAAAAATAAAAAATAAAAATAGGTGAATTAAGAAAAACACTGAATATTTTCTTAATAAAATAATTATGGATATAAATAAATAAATGTAATATACATATATATAGATTATATATATATATATTAATAAATAGTATATATTAAATATAGATACATATGAATTTATATAATATTTCCTAAATATGATTTATATAATGCAAAATATGTATGCTTTACATTAAATAAGTCATATATTTAGTGAAGAATGGTTTATAATTAAAAAGTAAGGTGAATTAAAAATACTAACTAATTTCAATGAGTAATGGACATACTTGAATGTCATTTGATTTTTCAATTTAACATATATCAAATGTGTATTATATTGATTTCACATACATATAGTTAATTAAGGCATTTTTATATACAGAAGACACACACAAATATTTACGTAAGTAATGAAATCTTATATAAAAACACATACACATAATATTTATGTAGTTTAATCAAATTTTACTATTTAACATAGAGTTTCATTATAACATGATAAATGTAATATATTATGTATTTAATCAGTAAATTTTATTTTACTTATTTAATTTTATTACAGTTAGGTATTAATTAATTTTTAATATTTAAGGTTTTTTATTTTTTATCTGAATTTAATCATTTTATGTTATTTATTTATTTTTATATATTGACTATATTTTAATATTTTCCATAAATATTCATCTTTATTTCAATATATATCTACATTTTTTTATTAATTTATTTTTAATTAATAAAACTTATCCATTTTTTCAATATTGTTAAAGTGTACGCATTTTTTACACAACAACTCAACCATGGATTTGTAAACCAAATACATGACACCAAATTTATTACCAAAATTAAAGTGTACAAGAAAGGTAATGGGTTAAACAAAGAAGAAGTTACCACATCAGAAAGAGAAGGAAAACATAGGAAGTCATTTCCTACTAGTCACTTGAGATCCCACATTCCTAGGATATCATCCTTTTCCCTTTGGATAGAATCCTCTCCACTATGTCTTGGCTCATTGTGGGAGCTCATGTTCTTCATCGGATGAAAAGTGAGATGAGGCCACTGGCATGTTGCAAATCGTAAACTTCCAAAATAGTTCTTGAAAGTCTATTGTTGAATTGTATTGAAAGACATCTTCAATATTAACCGATATCAACTTTTGTACTATTAAATAGTTACAAAATTAAACACCTTTGGATCCATCATAGAATAGGTGGCTTTAATTTGTGAGAGAAACAAATCTTTTGCTTCTTTATTAAGGCATTCAGTAGGCCTTTCACCTTCTCAATCTTCTAGAGGGATGATAATAATGTTTTTGATTCGTGCAGTAGCACACTCCTCATCAGTTTCCATGCTAAAAGAGACATACTCATTTTTCATTAAATCATTAAAATGGGATGTAAAATACAACTTCAAATTTTCATATCCATCAACATTCATGAATGAGGGGCTATTAGCTAAGTGTTCCACCTGAAGGGGAGAAACCTTAATAGACTTTCCATTGGGATTGTTATTCTACATTTGGGATGGAACCTGTATAGGATATTGAGTCCCATGTGCTTTATATTTCTAAATAAATAATTGTAAACCATCTTCATCCACTTATTTTTTCTTTAACATGATCAAATATTCATGTTGAATGCTCTACTTAGATTCCTTTCCAATACCACCCCTTTCACCCTTGTTTACATCAAGGGTGACATTTTCAATGCCAGTACACCTATGTATTCCACAAACACCAATAGGAGAGTCATCCGTTTCCACAAAATTATCTTGATGATACATTCCACCTACCATTTCTTTATAGCTCAAGACTTTTGGACTATTCAATTATGGCCTCAGAGCCAAGAAAATTGGGCCAAAGGGTGCAACATCATCCAATTCTATGGTTTGAGAGCTCACTCTAGGATTTAATTGAAAAGGAACCTAAAAACTCAGTTTTATCTTTCCTTTTTGGGATCTTGAATCAATAATTTGTTCTTAGAAGAGATATAGATCACCCCTATCTTAAGAAGATGTTTCATCAAGAGATTTGACAATCTCATCACAAGATCGAACTTCTTTATTTCTATTAATATCAACATTACTTTCTGGAGGCTAGTAGTGATGACTTGTGATTCCTAGTGAATCTGATAACTTCTTCTCCTTATCCATTTTTTCTAGCCATTTTCCATGCTATTCAACAGAACAAGGTCCATTAAAACTTTCAGAATGCACTATTATCATATTACTAGGCTCACTATATAGACCATGCCCCTACATAAATTCCTAAGATATATCTATAAATTGACCAAAATTAACATGATCACCATGAACAATAGAACCCAAAGTCCTAAATTTCTTAAATCACACATTTTACTCATTTCAATTAATAGAATCGAAGGCACAAACATCCGAACACTTGCAGGTCAGAGTACCATGTACAATAATTTTAAAATCCTTGAAAAATCATGTAAATTTTTCATAGTCAATCTGTATTTCAAGATAATCATCATCAGTCATAATAAATTATTTATCAACTAAGGTGAAACACATGTCACTTTCTAATAAAATAGATGCATAAGGGACAAATATGGCCAATTCAGTTTCCAAATCTAACTTAATTGGAATTCTAATGGCCAATGCAACGTCAAATGAGATTTTGGGGTGCTCGAGTACCCAATTTATTCCATACATATTTACCCATAGTTGGATGGAGGTATTACTTACCTCCAAAAGAATGAAACTCCAATCCCAATCTTAGATATGAAAGATTCCAGGTTTGAGATTAAATACCTAAAGCCTCATGCTCTCATTTTCATATCTTTAGAGGGGAAGAGGATGTGAAATAGATCACACCCAAAAGAAACACACTTCCAATTTAAGAATACCCAGACATCAGAGATCCCCATAATTAAATCCATAATTTTCAATGTCCTTGATCCCCTAAAAAAATAAGACATGTGATAATGGAGTGATTACCAATTTCAAGGCAATCCAAAATGGCATCTGAGCTTAACTTCACATAGAAAACATTCCCTTTCTATCAAAATCCACATACAACCGATCTTTTGAAGAGAGAAAAATTATGAAGAGAGGAATTATAAATAAATAATTATATTTTTAAATAATTATAAAATTATAATAAATATATTTAAATAATGAATATATTTAATATATTTATATTGATATATATTTATTAAATATATGTTAATATATAATTATATAAATATATTTACTATTTTTTTATTTATAATTATAATTGGAAATACTTTATTAGCACTATGTTTTAGCACTATTAAAGATACATTTTATTAGTGGTTTCTTTGAACTAATAAAGAAAGAGCATTTTTAGTTCCAAAAAATTACTGATAAAATTCATCTTATCAACATTTTTTATGTGATGATCAAGATATATCATTATTAGTTCTAGAAAAGCACTCATAAATATAAATTTTCTCAATGATTATTAATTTAGCATTGATAAAAGGGATCTTTATCATCACATTTTAAGAAGTGTAGATAAAAGTGTCCCTGATCTATTTAAATAACCCTAACCATTCATGAACCAGTCGTGATATCCAAATATTTCTGTGGAAGTTTCTTATTGACGATGCTTCTCCTCATCGAATCCAATCTTGAATCAAGGCTCGAATCAAGGCTCAAAAAATAAAAGTCTCAAATACAAGGTTCAAATGATTCAAGGGCTGATTGAATCCAAGGCACGAATGAATCCAAGGTTTGGTGATATATCAACTTTCTCTCAGATTATTCAAAGCATAAATCCTAGGTACGTTCTTTTCTCCTCCTCCACACTTATTGATTTCTTGTTTGGGAATATCTATTTATATATATTTTTTCATTGTATCTTTATATTCATTATCCATAACTGATTTCATTCTAGAATGAATTTTTATTTGGTGTTTTTATGGTTTTGGGATTCTATTGACCATTTAAGGGATTATTTTGCTGCTTATAGAATATTAAGAATTTTGTACATCGATTTGATCATTGTAGCATATTAAGTTTAAATTTTTTGAAACTCATTCCATGGAAATAATGCACACAATGTTTTTGTTAAAATTCTACCCATGGTTTTTATTTAAAAAATATAAATGGATTTCATGTAATTATTTCTTAAAGTTGAGGTGCATTTTGTTTGTTTTTTTTCTTTTTTGATGATCAAGTGGTATTACATCGAGATTTTTATTTTATGTTAAGTGTCCTAAGTTTTATCTCTTTGTTTTTTTCTTGTTATTCTATATGAACACCCATATATATACATGAATTTTGAAATATATATATATATATATGAACAAATTATTTAATTTATATATGTAAGAATGTATTCATATGAAATATATATAGGATTCATTCAATAGAGTAGACGATAATTTTTTTCTTGGTTTAAAAAATTCATTCTAATAGAGATTATTAATGTGTGTGTTTTAAAACCATGAATTTGAGGCATGTTTGGAATTTTTTAAAATTATATTGGTTCTCACTTTGTTATTCTGAATAATATTGAAATAAAGAAGTATTTTTTTGAAAATTATTAGTCGTATCAAGTGTTAAGGTATTTTTTTGTACCATAAAATGGTTTTTATAAAAAGTTATCACTATCAATAAAAGATATCTATATTAGTTTTGATGAGGTATGTTTTTGTTTCTTTTAAATACAGTGATCATATTGATGGGTGTTGGATGGATGTTTGAAAAGAACAGTTTGGGTTATGTTGATTGTCTATTGATATGTATTATAAAAAGGAGACCATACCTCCCATTAATTTCAAAATAGGGATCATATTAACCTTAGTGAGGGATGAGAGACAGTTATAATGTAGTCCTGATTAGATTGTATAGGTCCGCACTTGTATTAAAGTCTATATGGGAGTCTAATAAGGTAGGATAGTTGTGGGTATCTAGTAGGTTATAAACCTAGTATTTAATCATCATGCTTATAGGTGGTTCCAACCCAATTATGTCCATTGCCACCTCAAGGGATGTTTTTGGAATTTCTCAAGATTACATATGCTTAATCTACTACTATTTACACGAGTTTTATTTTTTAATTACTCTACATTTAGTATTGATCCATTATAATGTGATCTATTTTTTATATTTTTAATTTGGTTGTATTGATTTATTTATTTTTTTGATTAATGTTTTATTTTATTAGTATATATTATTCTTCATGAGTATGGTTATAAAGAGGCATATTCAAGAACCCTATAATATTTATAGAGTCTATAAGTATATTCATTCAATAAAATATCAGTTATTAAGGTGAACATATTTATTAAGAGAAGCTTTAGAGATTAATGATATTTAATATATCATTAATATTAAATGTAATAATTCCTTAGGTTGTTACATCACATGTTCCCAAAAACATAATGGAGGTTATAAAATTCTATATATATTGAAATAATCATTAGAAATTATTTTTAGGTATTCATCATTTTAGGTCTACATGTATTGGCTCCTCCTCTAGGAATCTCTGATTACCATCCATGTATTTAAAATAATTTTTTATTTATTAAAATGAATTATCAATAAATTTTAATATCTTTTAGTTGATTGAAAAAGAGTTTATTATTCTTATTTATCATATTTGGGTTTATAATTACTTCTTAATTGAATTTATTATATTTTAATTTATTTAGGGGATTTAAGAAAGACTTTATGGGTCATTTTAATAGAGGTAGGACTAGTCTTAGTTAGAGGATTGAATGTAATAAAATTGATATTTATCTTATTAATATAGAATTCATAGAGGCCCCAAGGATTCATATATCATAACATGTCCCCATCGAGACCCTTAAATAAAAGACAAGAATGTGTATTCCCCCAAAATATTTCCTTTAATACGCCCCGAGTTAATAACTAGTTCCAATGGTGTAATTCTCATAAATGAGAGATATTTCCCCTTTTAGAGAACATAATGGAGTAAAATTTTCAACCCCATCAGTCGCATATCCCAAACATCTATTATTGAAAATTGTTGTTTGAGACCCATCCACTATCTCCTTTATGTTTCTTGAATTAGTATGAGTAGTATTTATCCAATGGATGACTATTACTGATAGTAGTTTAAAAAACATAAGTTCATGTCTGTAAGATATGAAAGACAAGTCTCAAACAAAAAAATCAATAATTACTATTCAGTAGATGAAACTGATGAGGATAATTGTCTATAACTTTCACCTTTGGATGAATTCATAGTATAACACCTACCATAGTGGATTAATTTTTTTCTTAAATTTAAATACCCAGTTCCTTAAAAGCATACTGAAATTATTTGAAACAATAAAATGTTGGGTTCCCTTATTATAATTATCTATAACTTTACCTTTGATAATGAATATATTATGTGCATTTATTTATTTATTTTATAAAATTAATATGTTATGAATCTAATAGGATGTATATGAATAAAAAATGGATGCATTATAATCTTTTGACAAAAGAGTATGAAGATGAAGTTAAATAGTTTATCAAGTTTACAATAGATCTTGTATACAATCCTTCTCAAATCCTTTATCTATGTTTATTTTGTTTTTATTCAAGAAAAAGTAGTCGAAAAGAGTTGAAAGAACATTTGATTTTTCATATAATAGATCATATATAAAAATGTTGGACTAAACATGGAAAAAACTGAATGTGCACACCGATAGGGATGATACTATGGTTTAGGGATCATTTGATCTGAATACCAGTATAAATGATTATATAGATCACATGGAAGAAATGGAAATGGAAATTAAATATGACCTTTGTGATTTTACAATGTTTTTTGAGAAGTTAAATAGTTGTGATAAGAGACCATTGTATAATGATGGTATTAAATACACAAAAGTTTATGATATATTGAAGTTTTACAATTTGGAAGATATCTGTGGATGGAGTGACACCCGATTAACAAGGATACTTAGTTTGATGGATGATATGATCCTAAAAAATGAACTACCATGTCAAACATATAATTCTAAACGAATTCTACATTCAATGGGAATTATTTCTAAAAAAATACATGCTTTTCCAAATGATTTCATATTGTTTCATAAGGACCATAAATCACTCATAAAATTCCCTAATGTGGAATGGATCGATACAATAAAAATTAATCAAGTACTTTGAAATCTATAAAGAACTTCCTATCATTTCATAGTTTATAGGATTATATGGATGTTCTAAAACTGAAAGAAAATTAAAATGACATGTAGATACAATAATTAAATATAGGAACCTAATTCATCTAGTAGATTCTTCTCATTGGAAGAAAAATGATTATGAGTATCCTAAATTTGGAAATGTGCTGAAAAACTCTCATCTAACGTTATCTACAAATGGAATAAATCCTTTTGGTTTATAGAGTAGTAATCAAAATACATGGCGTATAATGTTGGTAAATTATAACTTTCTTCCGTGGTTATGCATGAAGCATAAATACATTATATTGCCTCCGCTTATATCTAGACCAAATAATCTCAGTAAATATATTTATGTATATTTTGATCCATTGATTGAATATATGAAATTGATGTAGGATACATGTGTTATACAATGTATGATGCTCATAGAAGTGAAGAATTCACATTGGGGGCCATATTGTAAGGGAAAATTCAAGAATTTCCTTATTATGAAAATTTATTAGGATATAACATTAAAGGAATGTTGGGGTGTCACATTTGTGAAGAATTCAAACACTTGGTTCTATTGAAACATTCCTCAGAGACTGTGTTTTTAGGACATTGGAAATTTTTACCTCGATGATATAAATACCAATCATGAAAAAAAAATTCGATGGGAATATCAAAAATGGTACAACACCATATCCACTAACATGTGATCAACTATTCGATAAAGTAAAAGATATTGACACTTTTTTTTGTAAAAATTTTTCAAAAAACCATACAAAATCAGTTTGGAAGAAGAGATCAATTTTCATTGAATTACCATATTGAATTTTTTTATACTTCATAAAATTTCTTAATGTCATGAATGTAGATAAAATGTATTTTATAGTGTTATTGGAATGTTACTAAATGTCCTTGTAAAAATAAAATATTTCATCAAGGATACGTTAAACATGATTAAAATGGGGATAAAAGAAAAGTTGAATCAGGTGAATGGTAAAGGGAGGAATTTTCTTCCCCAGTAGATTACACTTTATCTAGATAGAAAAAATTGAAATTTTAACATTATTGTAAACGTTCTAGAGTGTTATTAATAAAATATAATGAATTTCATTTCAATGACTAATTTGAAGTTATAGAGACTAAAATCACACGAATTCCATGTTTTGAGGCAAGATTTGATGATTGTTGCTTTCCATCACATTATGCCTAAAAATTTATAATATAAATTAACCTGAATCAATTTCTTTTTCAAGTACATATGAATTAAAGTTATAGAACCGATGAAGTTTGAAATCATGAATAAGGTGGTTGCAATCCTATTATGGCAATTAGATATGTTCTTCCCACCAACATTATTTGATATAATGGACCACCTTTTGGTTTACCTGGTTAAATAGGTTCAACTATCCAGTCCTATCCATTATAGATAGATGTACCCCATTGAATGGTATATGAAGATTTTGAAAGGGTAAGTTAAGAATCGAAGTCATCCAGAAGGTTGTATTTCAGAATGATATATTGTGGAAGAATCCATTTAATTATGTACCGATTACTTATTATATGTTGAAATAATTTGTCTCCAAAAGTATTATCACAATAAACACCATATGGGAAAGGGATTTCTGGAAGATTTGTTGTTAGAATTATATTTATAGAGCAGGAGCAAGCGTACCTTTACAATTTTCATAATAGTGAAGATGTTGATCCATACATTGAAAACCACAAAGAAAATATTAGATATTTGAATCCTTAAATGGTTGAAGGATGGATATCAAATACACATAATCAATAGTTTATTGGATGGCTCTGAGATAAAATTTATAAGGAGTTATCTGAAAGTGAAAATTCAATTGTTGAATAACTTCAATGGCTAGAGAGGGGACCGAATGAAAATGATATATCTTAAACTAGTTTTGTAATCAATGGTTATACATTCTATACAAAAGAACACTATGAATTCAACAAGATTAAAAATAGTGTTTTCAAACTTGTGGTAGAAGTAATTTACATATCTTGTTCCAAGGATAGAAATATAATTTATGAAAATATTTCATATTTTGGCATTAGAAAACAGTCACATGAGTTGCATTATACAACATATCATGTTCTGATTTCCTGTTTCAAATGGGTTGAAAATAGGACTCCAGTTAATGTTGATGAAATGGGATTTGTAAAGATGAATTTCAGCGTGGAAGAGGAAAAATATGAGTTATTCACAATGAAATCTCAAGAAATTCAATTATTTTATTTCTTAGTTCCAGCTGATAAGAATTGTTAGTTTTTCCTACCGGTGATGAAAATAACGGTCTGTTCAGATGAAACTTCAATCAAGGATGACCCTTTCATTGGGATATCACAATAAGTTCATGTCAGTCCCAATGTAGAGAATTTCATGTACATTAAAGGTGACCAGAAAAAAGGATTTACATTATTGGTAGAGTATCCAAATCCCTAAAACTATTAAAAAATAAAGATAATTCAAAGAGAAGGTAAAAGTTTTTTTAATATTCTATTTTTCATCATAATTTTATATATTCTATACTGCATTAAAATAATATTAATTAAATGTTTTACTACTATTGGAAACAATGTCTTATACACATGATGATGTTACTAATCCCACATATAATAGACTACAATTAAGGAAACCCTTTGGGAAGATGCAAAGGTAAGGTTACAGTATACTTTCTCTATTTTAACAAAAAATTATATCATAAAACATTGATTTAATTTCCATATTCCTAGAAGATTTCTTTTATTTTAAAATATTTATGTCTAACTTTCATACCATTCTTCACCAAAACTTCCCCAAAATTCTCCTACCTCAAACCCTTTTTACTCCTGCAGTGTTGTAATTTATCACCTTCCTTTAAGTTCCCTCCACTGCCCTTCCAGGAAGAGCAATGATGCTGCCTCTACTCAATCACATAGGTAATATTGTTTTTTCATAGTTAAATCATTTTACATAAAATTAATGTATTATTTCATATTTATGTTTAATTTTTTTATTTTTATTATTACTCAGATCAATTTGTTTTCTTATACAGATAGATTCTTTTGTTCGATTTGGGGTGGTTTGTTCAAAGCTACTCATTCTCATGATAGATTGGACTTTTAGGGTACAACTAAGATAATGAAAATAAGGAAATTGGTCATTAATGTATACAACCATCATGAAAATTTGAATTACTACTACTTATTTAATTAATTTTTTCATCATTTTATCTACTATTTTTATGTTAATTTCCTTATCATTTTTATCTAATACTTATGTAGTTACTTTCATAGATATTTTGGGAAGTAATATTTTTATTTGAAATATCTACAACAATATGAAAAAAAGATAACAGGTTTCTTTCTACCAATGTTACCATGATTTCCATTTCCTTTGTTTGTCTAACATCCAAAACTTCATATTGAGTTCATTTTCTTAGCTGAAAACCTATTTCATCTAAAATCATCAACTCAATATGCAGTGTTGGATGTTTGACAAAAACATTCAATGGAAATTATGATATAACTGGAATTTGGTATTTTTTTGAGACTTTGGTATGTGTAGGTATCATCCACACCTCAATTGGAGGCATGGTGTTACCGTTATGACTTAAAGTGAATCTTTTTATTTAAAATTGACATGGATTTTAATAAAAATACAAATAACATACTAAAAACTAAGAAAAAACATTCTCATTGTTTTGATACTTTAGTAAAACAATCTATAAGTAAATTTTGACAAGTAGGAATTATCCACAACTTAATTCAATACACGATGTGCCTAGTATGGCTCAAAGTGTATATTTTTAGTTTAAATTTGACATTTTTGTTCAACAAATTTCAATCAAAAAAAAACTAAGGAAAAAATTATGGATTGTCTAGATAATTTAGTAAAATGATTCATAAGTCATTTTTGACATGTATTAATCAATCTCATGTCAGACTGACACATGACGTGACATTTATGACTCAAAGAAATGTTTTTCATTTTAAAAAGAAATTTTCGTAAGAAAGAAAACTGACATAATGAAAACCATGAAAACACATTTGGATTGATTTTATACCTTATGAAAATAATACATAAGTCCTTTAGGACTTATAGGAATCATACACACCTCAATCCAACACATGGTGTGACCGATATGAATCCAAGTGCATATTTTTATTTAAAATTGACTTTAATTTTATTAAAAAAGAAAAATGGAATACTCAAAGATGAGTAAATTCATTCAAATTGTTTTGACAATTTAGAAAATCAATCCATAATTCCTTTTTTATGTGTAGGAATTAGCCACACCTCAAACTGATACATGATGTTCCCGGTATTACTCAAAATGTTTGTTATAATTTTTAAATTGAACTTTTAGTTCAAAAAGTTTCACTCACTAAAAAAGGAGAAAACAAACTTTTATTGTCTTGTTAATTTAATAAAATTATTTATAATTCATTTTTAATGTGTAGGAATTAGTCTCACATCAAACCGACACATGATGTGACTGGTATGACTCAAAGTTCTTGTTTCCTATTTAAAATGACACTTTAGTGAAAAATCAAGTGACATAATCAAAATAAATAAAACATGTTAAAATTGTATTTATAATTTAATAAAAATATCCATAATTAGTTTGGGAAGTGTAGGAATTATTCACACCTCAGTTTGACTCATGGTGTGATCGTTTTGACTCAATGTGTGTCTTTTTTTTAAATTGACATTAATTTTTGTAATTAAGGATACTGGTCTACTCAAAATGGAGCAAACACATTCATATTTTTTAATACTTTATTAAAAAAAATACATAAGTCATTTTTTACATTTAGGAACCATCCTATCCTCAATATGATACACGATGTGCCCGGTATGACTCAAAGTGTCCGTGATCAGTTGAAAATTGACATTTTAGTTCAAAAAGTGTTACTCACTGAAAACTAAGAAATGATAATTGTATTGACTTTATAATTTATTAAAATGATTCATAAGTCATTTGTGATGTATAGGAATCAGTCTCACATCAAAATGACACACGATGTGACAAGTATGACTCAATGTGACGCGTTTCTAATTTAAAATGGGATTTTAGTAAAAAAGATAAACAGCATAATCAAAACTAAGAAAAAAATCAGATTGTTTTTATACTTTAATAAAACTATTCATAAGTAATTTGGTACAAGTTGTAATCATATTCACCTCAACTCGACACAAAGTGTGACCGATATGACTCAAAGTGCGTCTTTTTATTTAAAATTGACATTAATTTAAGAAAAAAAGACAACTAACATACTCAAAACTAATAAAGCACATTTATATTGTTTTGAATCACTATTAGAACAATCCATAAGTAATTTTTGATAGTTTGGAATAAAACTCACCTTAATATGATACATTATGTTCCCAAAATGACTCAATGTTCCCATTGTCAGTTTAGAATTGGCATTTTCGTTCAAAAAGTGCCACTCACTAAAAACCAAAAAAATATTTTTTTATTATATTAATAATTTAAGAAAAATATTCATAATTCATTTTTGACATGTAGGAATTAGTCTCACATAAAACAGATGCACGATGTGATTTGTATGACTCAAAGTGCATGTTTTCAGTTTAAAATGATATTTTAGTAATAAAAGAGAAGTGATGTACTCAAAACTGAAAAAATATTAATATTGTTTTGATACTTTAGAGAAATGAACCATAAGCCATTTGGGACATTTACTAATTAGCATCACCTCAATCTGACTCATGGTGTGACTGATATGACTCAAAGTACATATTTTTTATTTAAAATTGACAGTAAATTTAGTAAGAAAAGACAACTAGCATACTCAAAACTGAGAAAATGCATTTTGATGATTTTGATAATTTAGGAAAATGATCCATAATTAATTTTTGATGTGTGTGAATCAACTTCACCTCAATCTGATACATGATGTTCCCGATATGACTCAAAGTGTTTGTATTCAGTTTGAAATTTCCATTTTAGTCCAAAAAGTGTCACTCTCTCAAAACCAAATAAACACACTATAATTTTATTGAAAATTTATAAAAATGATTAATAATTAATTTTTTAAATTAAGCAATCAATATCACATCAAACTAATACATGATGTGACTGGTATAACTCAAAGTGTGTGTTTCCAGTTTAAAATGAAATTTCAGTAAAAAAGACATGTGAATTACTCAAAATTGAGAAAAAACATTACGCTTATTTTGATACTTTATAAAAATGATCCATAAGTAATTTGGGATGTGTTGGAATAATTATCAACCTCAATATTATGTATTGTATGACAGGTATGACTCCATATGAATCTTTTTATTTAAAATTGACATTAATTGTAGTAAAAAACACAAATCACATACTCAAAACTGAAGAAAGGAATTCATATTGTTTTGATAATTTAGGAAAAATATAATTAAGTAAATTTTGAATTGTATAAATCAGTCTCACCTCAACTAGATACCTAATGTTCAATTTATGACTTTGAGTGTCTGTTATAAGATTCAAATTGACATTTTAATTCAAAAAGTGTCACTCAGTGAAAACCAAGAAAACGTGATCATATTATCTTGATAATTTTGGAAAACAATCCATAAGTAATTTATTATGTGTAGGAATTAGGCTCATGTCAAACATACAAATTATGTGATCAATATGACTCAAAGTGTCTGTTTTGAGTTTAAAATGAAGTTTTTGTAAAAAAGACAAGTGACATACTCAAAACCAAGAAAATTAATTTAGATTGTTTTGATACTATAGGAAATAAATTCATATGTCATTTGAGGAATTTAGAAATCTGTCTCACCTCAACATGATTCATGTGTTTATTGGTATAACTCCAAGTGTGTCTTTTTATTTTAAATTGACAATAATTTTAGGAAAAAAGAAAACTAACATACTCAAAACTGAGAAAAAGATTTAAAATTGTTTTGATACTTTAGGAAAATGTTCCATAAGTATTTTTGATGTTTACGAATAAACTGAACCTAAATAAGATATATTATTTGACCAATATGACTAAAATTTTACATTATCAATTTAAAATCAACATTTTAGTTCAAAAGGTGTCATTCACTGGAAACGTAGAAAACATGCTTTGATTGTCTTGATAATTTAGTAAAATGGTTTATAAAGAATTTTTATTGTGTATTGATCTCTATCACATCAAACTGGCACACGATGTGACCGGGATGACCCAACGTGTGTGTTTCCATTTTAAAACAACATTTTAGTAGAAAAGACATGCGATGTAATCAAAAATGAGCAAACATAATCATATTTTTTTGATTCTTTATTAAAAAGATACATAAGACATTTGGGACATGTGGGAATCATTCAAACCTCAATATGATTCATGGTATGACCGGTATGTCTCCATGTTTGTCTTTTTATTTAAAATAGACATTTATTTTAGTAAAAAGAGAATTGAAATACACAAAACTAAATAAATTCATTCAGATTATTTTGGTACTTTAGGAAAATAATCCATAATTATTTTTTGATGTATAGGAATTAGTCTTACCACAATCCAATACATGATGTACTTGATATGAATCAAAGTATTCATTATCATTTTACATTTGACATTTTAGTTCAAAAAGTTTCCGTCACTAAAAACTCAGGAAACACACTCGAATTGCCTTGATAATTTAGGAAAATTTTTCATAAGTCTTTCATGATGTGTAGGAATAAATGTCATGTCAAACCGACACACGATGTGACCAATATGACTCAAAGTCAGTGTTTCCAATTTAAAATTTCATTGTAATCAAAAAGACAAGTGGCATACTCTAAATCAAGAAACACATTGTATAAAACAATGTTTTAAATGTATATAATATAGTTTTTCGGTTTTAACTTGTATTTCCTTTAAGTTCTATATTGGTACTTAATTTTTCTGATTTTTAGTGGTGCTTCTAGTGTAGAAGTGTGCTGTTACAACACATTGTAGTATGCTTCTTTATCAGCGCTTCTAAAAGAATTGATAAAGGACCTCTTTATCGGTGCTAAATTGAAGAGCTGATAAAGGACCCCATTATCAGTTGTCTTTTTAGTGCTGATAAAATCCTAGGGATTTTAATCTCACTCTAGTATTCATCACTTTTTTAGTGTTGTTAAAGGCCATTTTTCACACTATTAAAGGTGTATTTTGTATTAGTGTGCTTGACAGTTAGATTTTCATGGTGTGGTTTGATCTACATAGTTTGGGACATGATTTGTATGAGATTAAACTTCTCCCAAAAACATTTTTCTCATGATTTAGTTGTTGGATCTCATATTAGGCTTTTTCAAGGGAAAATTCCAGAGATGTTATCTCCCTTCGGCCTGGCTCGATCTTGAAGGGGCCTCTCCTGGATCGGCTCTGCCTCTGTATGGCTTGGTGTCAGCATGGCACAATGGGTCTTTGGCGTGGCCGGAGTTGTCTCCTATTTTTATCAGTGCAGTGTTGCTTGGCCCTTCGGTGTTGCTATGGCTTCACACGACTCCATTCTCGGCTCGTCCAGAGCGGCTTGGTCACACCATCATTCTATCGGTGGGGTTTGATGCGGCTTGGCCATGATGACATGCTCAGAGTGGATCTGGCGGTTCGGTCTAGAACATCCAAGTGACTCTTTAGACAAGCTTCTGGAGTGGCTCGATGATAAATTTGGTGTGGTTCAGAGGGGGGAGGTCCTGGGATTTAGTTTTCTGTATGGTTTTGTAGGTTTTTTATTTGGATCGTCCACAGTTTGGTTAATTCGATGTGAAATTTGTTGGATGTAAAATTGGTGTTGTGGTTGGTTGATTGTCATTAGAGGTGCAAGGGATCGTCTGTTGGGGAACCCAGACAGTCTACAGTGATTGTCTTCAGATGAGGATAGATCTGATTGTCTCCACCATGCATGACTCTTCGAATTTGGAATATTGAGAGGGTATGTCATTGCTATCAGTACCAGCCCTGTACTTTTTTTCATGGGATAACATGCTGAGTAACCATGCTCTGGTGGAGGTGTGTCTTAATTATACTAATACTGGGAGGAGTCACTTCTACATAGTCTTGTTCTGGTTTGCAACCCTCTTGTTTTTCGAATTTTGTTAATTTCATGATGTCCTTGAAGTCTTGGTCCCCGCCTTTAACCTTAAAAGGGGTCTTATCCAAAATCAATAAAAATATTGTCCTTCGGGCCGTTTAGTCAATAATATGACCACTATTCAATAGTTATTTTATATTTGGATATGATGATTAATGTAATTGTAAATTAGTTAGGATATATTAAAACCAAATATGTTCATATGTTTTCTAAAACCATAATATGAAATTTAATTTAATCACAAAGGGAATTTTATTTATAAAATATTTGTTCATTATAGTATAATCTATTGTTTTTATTCTCAATTTTTTTAAATAATTTTCATTACAATCTATGAATTATTTGATAAAATATATAAGGTTATTGTCTATAGAGACCCACATTTTTCATACAAGGATATTACATCTAAATAGATGAATATTCTTTACATAACATAATGATCTGCACCATAATCATATAGGTTTAGTATCTTTGTAAACATGGAAACATAAAAAAATAGTTCATAATAGTTATACACCATATACCTCTTAGATCTTCATAAATATCACACTTCTTAGATATATAATACATAAATATTTTCTTCATAACCTAGGAAAGGAAACATAAGAAGGCTGAGATTTGATGCATAGTAAGGATACACAAGGGAGATATAAATGTTTATATAAAAATAACATGAGGAAAAGTGTATGAGAACATGTGATTAACATTTCAAAACCATACCCTTCATATCATAGATCATAATATTGAGTCATGAAATAAATCTTGGAATTTCATAAGACATGAATCATAAAGTAATTAAATAACATGGGTCATGAGATCATAAAATTAGTATAAAACATAGAATTGTGAAATACACAAAAGCATAGAAAATATTTTTTTAGTAGTCAGGGATATTTGTACAAGACTATCATAGTGTAATGGGCTCTCTCCCCAAATAATCAAAGTAGTCAAGGTTTACTCCCAAGACTATCATAGTGAATAAAGTCCCTTACTAAATTGAGTTCTCTCCACATTCTAGTCCTATTTATCTAATGAGATATCAATTTTTACCCAATTAATTGGAGGGAGATATAGGCCCCACCTATCACATATTTAAAATCATAAATATGTGTAACAAAATATCCTAAAACATTCATCATATCTGAACCCATGAAAAAATGGGTTTCATAATCATTTCATCATATCAGAACCCCCTGAAAAGAAATGAGTTTCATAAATATTTTATCATAGTATAACCCATGGAAATAAAATGGGTTTCATGAAAATATTATCATTATAATAATTTGATCATGACCCCAATAAATCTTAGGTAATATTAATGGATCTTATATTATACGAAAAATGAATTTGAAAGATCACTTGGAACATTTCTTGAGAAAAATATACCTTCCACTATGAAAATCATTTTTATAAATTTAAATACCTTTCACATTTAAATAAAAAATTTTATTTAAAAAATAATTATAATCATGTAAATTAATCTTCAAATCATTTAGGTTTCATGATAAATGGAAATTATGTTCATGCTTTGTAAGTTAAGAAACATTCCTTCCATACTTTTATTAGAAATGTCACAATGTAAATTAATAGGAAAATTAACAAAAAGATTTATTTAAAACAATTTAATAAAAATTAAAACATGGATATAAATCGCTTTAAAAATTCATAGGATAATATTAAATAGTTTCTTTATTTTTTTAGAAAACATGGATGTGAAAAAAATGGGTTTTTTATCTAAAGAGATAAATGAAATCAGTTTTTCTTAAAAACATAATTCCTTTATCATGAGTACTTAAGGTGAGGTAAATGAAATTAAAACATATATTTTCCACAAAATAATTATTTAATTATAAAATTCTTCAGTATCTTGAGATTTTTATCATAATATTTCATCTTTCTGTGTTAATCAAACACAATCTTGATAAACAATGATATTATAACATAAAACCCTTACCTCGAGTTCTAATTTCATTAAAATCACTCTATCCACCTTTGTAATAAATTTAAATTTACTATAATTATAAATAGTATTCACTTTCAAACTTATAATATCATATAATATCCCTTTATAACATTTCAACACCCTCTTTTTAACAAAAATTTTAAAATTTTTATTTCTGGGTGTTATCTGTTTTGTTTATCATGAGTATTTTAGTTCAGCAATTCCAGTCCATGTAAATTTATCTTAGTTACATAATATCCAGAATATTAATCATTATATAAATATCTTATATAATCATTATATACATATTTTTATTCATCTATAAAATTTATAGGTAGAAAAATTAATTACACCGTTCATGGAGACAGTAGGTTGTACGTATGCATGAACACTATTTTAATTTTTTTATTTATGGAGTGAAAGAACCATAAATATTAATTAAAATTTATAATATCATTATTTTATATATAATATATATTCATTAAAGTTTTACTCAATACATACCAATTAAAATATAAATGAAAAATGAACCACATCGCTTCATGGAGGTGGTAGTCTACACGTAAACACGAACGACGTTATCATTTCCCAAACAATTGGATGGTAAGTATGTAGATGTGATATTATAGTTATAGAAGTACTTTTATTTCATAAATATCATATATTAATATTAAACAAATCATAATCCCCATCCACAAAATATGGTGATGAAAAATGAATTGTATCACTATATTGAGATGGTTAGTCGTGCGTACGCATGAGAGGTACTTTCACTTCACATTTATTGGGAAAAGGGTGTATATTTTTATTTGAATAATTATAATAAAATTTATTAAAATTTATTATTATTAATATATTATTTTATTATACATACCATATATTTATAGAAGGTAAAGAATAGTAGAAGAAGAAAATGATCGAATAAGGCGATTGGTGCACCCAATTTGTGTATACATTTCCATATATATAATTGAAGATAAAAGCATGTTTTCAGAAAATATTTGTGGTTTCATGACCATATTCTTTGATTTTAGTGAATCTGTTTACTTGCAGGAGCTTTCTGGATTAATACACGGATCAAGGGAAGTTTGTCAAATTTTTGAAACTACAAGGCGTGTACTTTCTATACACGTTGTGTACAACCAGACAAGGACACAGACCAAAGCAGGGAGTACATGCCCATGTCTCCAGGCAGAGATGCACACCATGTGGGTCGGCGCTACACGTTGTGTACCACTTTCTAGAAGTAGTGGTTATGGAGAAAAGTCCACACAACCATGTGGTCGTTGATGAAGACACGGCGTGTTTGAACTTTTAAACGCTGTGTATGCTATTCTAGAAGGGGATGGTGGTGCAACATGTCGTGTATGGCGGTGTTACATGCCGTGTTCACTCAACTTGCAGGTGGCGCCATGTGAAAAAGTCAAGAATGGTGTGCTCGGCTACTTTCCAGTGAAGAAAATGGCGCCAATACGCGTTGACGAAAAGTACACGGCGTGTACTTTCTATACACGCCGTGTACTTTATTTTTCTATAAAATGAGGCCTTGGCCTACGGATTTTGGGAGTTGAGAATGATTGGAGGAAAGAGAAGTTCTACTACCACCATTCCTGAAGCCACCGAGGTGCCGTCATTCCTCTATTCCGCCATTCCACCTTCCGATACTCTACCTCAACGCCTACACGATGAATCCGTCAGGTATCACGTGTGGTGTTTCTCTCCTAAATTCTATGTGTAACTAAACCCCTCGTGTTGGGGCTGTGGATGATGGGATCATAATTTGTATATTGTTTTATATATTTGTGTTTGAATCGTTGTAATTCATCTTACTCTTCTTAAACCACTGTATAATATAACTGAGAATTCGTAGCCGGGCCAAGGAAAGGATTCTCAGCGATACAAATGAAAAGTAACGGTGAAAACATCCATGACCATTGGAAGGTTTTCACCGATTCAAGTAATGGATTGGACGCAATAAAGAATTAAGGACATTGACTACCAGAACAAGGAGTCAACTGCTCTAATTCCAACAAGAGGAACCGGACCAAGGAAATCTTGTAACAAAATGAAATCCCGAATGATTGAATTATTATGAACAACACAACCATTAAGACAATCTGCATAAGAACTCCTTGTTCACCACAACCCTGACACGTATTTTCTTTCCATTTCTAAGAACTCTTTAAATTTACCCGTTGTTTTCTTTCAAACTGTATCCATTCTTCAAAGTAAATCAATTTAGTTTCAATCAAAACCCAAAAAAAATCAACCCAATCATTTCTAAATTTTGCATACTTCACCTAATTAAGTATTAATTCAATTAAATTCATGCACGCCACGGTTCCCTATGGATCGACCCCGAACTTATTCTATACTAAAGTTCTAAGAATGTTTAATTAATTTGGGACGCATAAAACTTCAATCAACGACAAGCGTAGCCCAAATTTTGGTGCCGTTGCCGGGGATCGAACCCGGTCACCTGCGTGACAGGCGGGAATACTCACTAATCGTTTCTAAATTTTGCATACTTCACCTAATTAAGTATTAACTCAATTAAATTCATGCACGCCACAGTTCTCCGTGGATCGGCCCTGAACTTATGCTATACTAAAGTTCTAAGAACGGGTAATTAATTTGGGACGCATAAAAATTCAATCAACGACAAGCGTAGACCAAATTTTAGAACCGTTTTCGGGGAATCCCGTTTGGTTTTAGTGCTAAGATTTAAATTGTGTTAATAATTGATTTATGTGAAAATTAAAATCAAAAAAAATTTATAAAAAATCTCTTTTCTAATCCCATTTCAAATTATCTTTTTTTTTATTTTTCCCTTTTACGCCTGGTTTTTGTTTTTGTGTTGTGAAGCGCTTCAAGTGTATGCTTCGATGCTTTACACAATCCAGAAGTACCGAGTCTTCGGAATTAGTTCCGCTTGACCCGAAAATCGAACGGACCTTACTTCATCATCGGTGTACACAGACAGAAACTCACAACCATCAACCACAACTCATGGCAAACAAGGAAGAGGGAGCACCAGCCGTAGATGCTATGACTGAGCATCAGTACCAGGATCAGCAGCCTCCTGCTGCTGGTCTACCTGAGCAACCTCCTAGAGCCTTCATGGAATTCCTCCCAAGGGATTACTAACGACCGCTACAATAACTCTTCCCACGACCATACTTTACCCCTCAGGAGCAGTTTATGCAAGTTCCACCCCATCAAAAACAACCTCCAAGATGTACCCTTATGGAGTACAGACTTCCTTCGATTCACGGAGCTGATACGAGAATCGTTCGTCCTCCGGTCCAGGCCCATCACTTCGAGATAAAGCCTGCTATCATGCAACTGATCCAGAACACCGTCCAATTTGGAGGCATGGCCAGTGAAGACCCGAACACCCATCTCTCCAATTTTCTGGAGATCTGTGACACCTTTCGGTACCATGGCGTGTCCGAGGACGCCATCCGTATTCACCTATTCCCCTTTTCTCTACGGGATAAGGCAAAGGACTGGATCAAGGGGTTTCCACAACGATATATCTTCACCTGGGAGGAGCTAGCCCAGGCGTTCCTGTCCAAATACTTCCCACCATCCAAGACGGTGACACTCCGAAATGAGATTCATAACTTCCAGCAGCACGACTCCGAGTCATTGTACGAGTCTTGGGAACACTTCAAGGAGATGTTATGAAAATGCCCCCATCACGGACTCCCACTCTGGATGCAAGTCAAAACCTTCTATGGAGGACTTACCACAAATACCAAGTCCGTGGTGGACGCTGCTGCTGGAGGTACGGTGATGCGGAAGTCCCCCAAAAAAGTATTCGAACTACTGGAAGACATGTCAGCCAATATCTTCCAGTGGCACTCCAAGCGGGGGACTCAAAAGCGAGGTATGCACAAAATTGATGCTACCACTATGTTAGCTGCTCAGTTTGATGCCGTGTCCAAGAAAATCGACGCATTGAACCTCAAAGGATCATATCAAGTTCATGCGGTGCACCATCCAGCATGTGGCGACTGTGGTGACAACCACATCATGGGAGAATGACCGGGATCGAATGGAGGCCCCTTGACAAGCGAGGTGAGTTATGTTGCCCAAAATCGAGGGCCCAACCAATACCAGCAGTACCAGAACCTGGCATGGCGAGATCAACAGAACACAGGTTAGGGTGAACAACAGTAGAATCCTCCGCCCTAGCGACCACCCAACTACAACCAACCTCCATATCAGAACCAATTCCAAAGGCCACAATAACCCCAAAAAGTTCCTTATCAGCAACAAGGGTATCAAAACCCTCGTCCACAACAGCCACGACAGTCACCTCCTCCACCGGCTCAACAACCACCTTAGTAGGAGAACACCTCAAGGTTAAAGGATCTGATGACTAAATTCATATCTACTACTGAGACTCGGTTCCAAAATTAGGAAGATTCGATTCGAGGCTTGGAGAATCAGATTGGCTAGCTGGAAAATCAACTCTCAGGGAGGCATCCCGGTACACTACCGGGGAACACCAAAAAGAATCCAAGGGAGGAGGCCAATGGTATCATGCTCCGGAGTGGAAAAGAGCTCCACTAGAACCAATCATCACAGCAAGGTGCATCCATACCCATGGTTGAAGAAAAAAGTACCAATACTGACCCCTCATCATCCAAAATCCCACAAGAGGAGGTTTTACAAAATAAAGAAAAGGAAGTAATCCAACCATTCAAGCATGCCTTACCCTTTCCGGATATATTGAAGCAGAGGAAGCTGGACCACCAATTCAGCAAATTCATGGATGTTTTCAAGAAGCTACATATCAACATACCATTTACGGAGGTCCTAACACAAATGCCAACATACGCCAAATTCATGAAGGAAATCCTCTCGAATAAAAGGAAGATGGAGTATTTGGGCGTTATTGCACTAAAGAAGGAGTGCCCCGCGGTGGTTCAACATTCCATTCCACCCAAACTCCAAGATCCAGGTAGTTTCACTATTCCTTGTACTATTGGATCCTGCAAGTTTGGGAAGGCCCTCTGCGACTTAGAGGCCAACATGAACCTTATGCCCCTCAGAGTTTTCATATAACACCCCGAGCCCACTCTTCCAGAATCAGTGCTTAAAAAATGCTGTGAATTTTTTTAAAATTAAAACTGAACAATTACACAACACTTTAAAGAAACGAGGATCTTTTACTGGTCTAGGTTCTGGAAGATTAGACATAACCATACATTATCAGAGTTGAACAAAAATAATAAAAGTTTCCATTATGCTTCCGCGCGCGTTAACTCCATAAGAGACGACATCTACGATAAACTCCGAAGATACCTGTGAAAACATTTCAAATCTTGGGGTGAGCACAAAAGATGATCAGTAAGGGGTTTTGAAAACCTTTGATAAATGGCTTTCAAAAAAATATCCTTTCAATAATACATTTGAAAAATTTCAATTGTAAATTCATTCGTAAAACAACCATTATAAAATAATATAATCCTTTTGAATAATAATTATACTTTGAAAAAACTTTTAAAATAAATCCATTGATTCAGTTGAAAATATTAAGCAAGATCTTAAAAAAAAGCTGAGGCCACTTGAAACTTTGAAGGCTATCTTGGGCCTACCCACTTGAGGGATGGATTCGTTATCCAACTCCCTATCATATTTACAAAGTTCTAGCACCATTTTCTTTATAAAATATTTTTTAGCTTGCCTTTCTTATTTATAATTTTCACTGGAGTTTTAAATTTTGAAAATATATTTAAAATAATTCTTGGAACAAGTAAATACCATTCTTTACTGAAAACTACATTTTTGAAATGGTATGATCTAATCGTTGCATAATCCCGTGTATGATAAATCAACATCCACACACTTAAAATTTTAAAGGCATATTTATTAGAATTCATTTATGCATGAAGGTAAACTGATAACAATAACAATCATATAATTCTATCTTCTTAAAATCAATCAATATCAATGAATAATTATATGTCACACACAAAATTATCAAAGCAGTATAATAAAGGCATACATTTGTATGCACTTAGGTTTTATGAAACGTGAATTTAAGAAGTTTATAAAAATATACATAATCGTAGAACATGAATTAGAACCAACGATCTTAAAATTTAAATAAATTATTTTTTATATGTATATGTTTGATTAGCATGTACATATGTATCTCACTCCAATAATTAGATACTTGGATTGTTTAAATTAAAGTGTGAAAAATAACACTTCAATATAAATATATATATCAAGAATTTACATATACTATTAATAAACATGATAATTTATAAATATTCATATAAATATATCATGCATGAAGAAAGACCAAATGTATTCATTTGTGAGTTCAAAGTATAGATTTGGATTTCATGAAATTAAAATATTTAAACTATTAAAAACCACAAAAATGGGGATTATAATTTTTAAAGGAGAAAACTCCCCTACACAAAAATAGAACTTATAATTTGAATTCAATAATTAAAATTCCCTTACTAAAATAATAATCCGAATTGTACTAAAATTATACATAAATCCTTATACATAAATATAATTAATTTTTGAAATCCTTATATGAAAAATGGAGAAAAAATCTATTGCGATCAACATTGAAATGTGAAGAAATCAGATATAAAATTAATATTCATTGCGAAAATATAATTTGGGTAGAAAATAATTTGGCATGACAGATATAATGAAGTAGCAGAGTACATATTTGAAAATAAAGTCCCTTACTATAATCTACCACAATTTCAAAAGTGAAAAACATGCTGATTTTCATTTGAAAAAATCATAAAAGAAATAAATTTCACTTGCATAATTATAATTTTTGAAGAAAAAAAATTGACAGAATAAATAGAAAGATCCCTTACTAAATTGTTATGCAGATCTATTCTTACATCTCCTTTACAAGATACTTTCCACTCAAAGTTTCCAAGCCAGGAAAAACCACGTATTCCATTTGTTTTATACAACCATCCCGCACCCCTATATTTATACACCCACCATGATAATATAATTGATTATATTTTTTTTGAATTTGTGAGAATAGTTTATTGATTGGATGTACATATAATATATAAACATCCATATCCAAATTAAAAGCATGGATTGAGTTGTTTCAAGTAGAGATATGAAACAATTTTATGATAATAATTTTTTGGAAATAGACAAATGCAATTTAAGTTGGATATTTATAGGTATATATATTTTTTATTCTAATGACAGTTACTTTATGGAATCAATCACGGATAGTTCAAACAGGAACCACAAAGTTCTTCAAGAAGCATTCAACGCCAGTCGTTCATAAAATGAATTCCTATTGACATCAAGCTCCAAAAATAAGAAAAATAAATAGGATTGGAGGAAATCATCGATATGGATGAGATAAAGTACTATTTATCTGTTTTCAAAAGATTTGGATAACAAAATATATTTATATAATCGGTACCCATTTGCGGAAACCAGACGAAAAATCAAAATCGCGGGTCATTTTTATCCCAAATCTGATTCAGAAGCTTCAACATGAAGCAGATCGAGTGAGTTATGGACTTAGAACTTGGATCAGATACGGATCAGACTCAAACATAACCCTAAAAAACAAATAAACAGTGTTGTTATACCCGATTTACATCTCTTCTCCATGATAACCTCGATCGAACTCCACGAAATCAGAATACCCATTCTCGTAGTTGACTCCGAAGACAAACCCAACATTTTTGACCTCACCGTGCAACTGCTCAAAGCTCCGTGAAACCTTCTGTGTCGGACTCCCCTGAAAAACCAGCCTCAAATCCCCAAATATCAATTTGATGAATCTTTTATTTCACCCATTTTATTTATTTGTTTTATTTTTATTATTGTTATTATATATATACATATATATATATATATTACTCATATTAATATTTAAATTTCATAATATAGTTTCTAAATATATTAATTTTTAATGCTTAAAACATTATTTATTAAATTGAGTATATATATATATATAAATAAAGTTTGTTTATTACATATTAATTTCAGTAATAATATTTAAATTAGTAATGTTTTTATTCAGTTATTTTATTTATACATCAATAGTCATTTTTATTTAAATTTTTAAAAGTAATAACGGATAGTTTTTTTTGTAACGGTCGGATAAAACTCTATAAATACCAATGTTTTATGGGTCGTTCAAACACTCAGAAGAAAAATATCACGATGCTCACGCCACTGCTTTTGGAGATGGTTTTATATATTCCTCTTATTTTTAGTTTCATTTCTATCATCCTTGCCATAACGTTTGTTCTTCTATCAGATCCAAGAGATGATAACTACTCTATTGGCATTGTTGTGTTTCTCGGTAGTCTTCCAATTGTTTTATTATCAATATCAGTGGGTTTAATGGGTTAGTTCTTGTGTATCAAGGGTGTATTCTGGTATTTGTATGAATAAAGTGCTCTCTAATTATATATTTGCATTTGGTAATTTATTTTATTACATCTTGGAAACATTGGAAAAACATAAAACTTAATTTTAAACCTGGGGTGTTACATTCTACCCCCCTTAAATAGAATTTCTCCCTCGAAATTGATTTACACTTATCGCTCTTAATTCCCATCTATTCTGAGTCTTACATGATGTCCCCAAGGTCTGTATAGTTGTCTTCCACGGTTTCCAAGTATTCCTAAGAAATTAAAGTTCAATGTGGCTTTGAAATCTTCCACTTCCTTCACCCAAATGGAACTACTGCAAGAGGGGTTGTATGGATGTTGGAACCGGAAGACAGTCCTCAAGGAATGATAATCAATATAGTATCCGAGAAGTTCGTCTTGAATTTGATTCATATAAGAAAGTCTCATTGCTTCGTCTTCGAATATTCCAAATTCATCATAAATTCTTCCTATGAAGCAAAAGCTTAAAAGTTGACACATAAATGTTGCATGAATATTTCCTTCTTTAGATGCTCTATAAAAAATTGAGATTGATTCTGGTTGCTCAAACATTGTAAAGCACCTAAAAAGTCCTTCGTAATATGGACCTTGGCGTTGATAGAAATGACGTTGGATCTGCCTGATATCTTCGAAGATGAAACCAGAACCACGATGAAAACGAAGTATATCTGGTGTGCCTGATATATTATAGAGATGTTTACAGGAAAGCCGCATGGCTTCATAGGGCTCAGATTCTTCTTTGCATGATTTTTCCATGATCATAGCGAGTAATCCATCAGAAAGGCTTAAGAGACTTGTTTGAGTTCTCCTTCCTTCCATCTGAAAATTACAAAGAGGAATGTTGACTGAGAAAGGACAGTCAATTTATCAAAGGGTTCTAACTTTCCAGAGTTATCTAGACCGTTCCTCTGATACCAATTATAACGCCCCGATCCCACTCTTCCGGACTCAGTGCTTAAAAAATGCTGTGAATTTTTTTTTAAATTAAAACTGAACAATCACACAACAATTTAAAGAAATGAGGATCTTTTACCAGTCTAGGTTCTGGAAGATTAGACATAACCATACATTATCAGCGTTGAACAGAAATAATAAATTTTTCCATTATTCTTCTGCGCACGTTAACTCCATAAGTGACGACATCTACGATAAACTCCTAAGATACCTATGAAAACATTTCAAATCATGGGGTGAGCACAAAAGATGCTTAGTAAGGGGCTTTGAAAACCTTTGATAAATGGATTTTAGAAAAATATCCTTTCAATAATAAATTTGAAAATTTTCAATTGTAAATTCATTCGTAAAACAACCATTATAAAATAATATAAACCTTTTGAATAATAATTATACTTTGAAAACACTTTTAAAATAAATTCAGTGATTCAATTGAAAATATTAAGCAAGCTCTTAAAAACAAAAAAACTGAGGCCACTTGAAACTTTAAAGGCTATCTTGGGCCTACCCACTTGAGCGATGGATTCGTTATCCAACTCCCTATCAAATTTACAAAGTTCTAGCACCATTTTCTTTATAAAACATTTTTTAGCTTGCCTTACTTATTTATAATTTTCACTGGAGTTTTAAATTTTGAAAATATATTTAAAATCATTCTTCGAACAAGTAAATACCAGTCTTTACTGAAAACTACATTTTTGACATGGTATGATCTAATCGTTGCATAATCCCGTGTATGATAAATCAACATCCACACACTTGAAATTTTAAAGGCATATTTATTATAATTCATTTATGCATGAAGGTAAACTGACAACAATAACAATCATATAATTCTATCTTCTTAAAATCAATCAATATCAATGAATAATTATACGTCACACACAAAATTATCAAAGCAGTATAATAAATTAATACTTTTGTATGCACTTACGTTTTATGAAACGTGAATTTAAGAGGTTTATAAAAATTGACATAATCGTAGAACATGAATTAGAACCAACGATCTTAAAAGTTAAATAAATTATTTTTTATATGTATATGTTTGATTAGAATGTACATATGTATCTTAATCCAATAATTAGATACTTGGATTGTTTAAATTAAAGTGTGAAAAATAACACTTCAATATAAATATATATATCAAGAATTTACATAAACTATTAATAAACATGATAATTTATAAATATTCATATAAATATATCATGCATGAAGAAAGAACAAATGTATTCATTTGTGAGTTCAAAGTATAGATTTGGATTTCATGAAATTAAAATATTTAAACTATTAAAAACCACAAACATGGGGATTATAATTTTTAAAGGAGAAAACTCCCCTACACAAAAATAGAACTTATAATTTGAATTCAATAATTAAAATTCCCTTACTAAAATAATAATCTAAATTGTACTGAAATTATACATAAATCCTTATACACAAATCTAATTAATTTTTGAAAACCTTAGATGAAAAATGGAGAAAAACTATATTGCGATTAACATTGAAATGTGAAGAAATTAGATATAAAATAAATATTCATTGTGAAAATATAATTTGGGTAGAAAATAATTTGGCATGACAGATATAATGAAGTAGCAGAGTATGTATTTGAAAATAAAGTCCCTTACTATAATCTACCAAAATTTCAAAAGTGAAAAACATGCTGATTTTCATTTGAAAAACCCATAAAAAAATAAATTTCACTTGCATAATTATAATTTTTGAAGAAAACAAATTGACAGAATAAATAGAAAGATCCCTTACTAAATTGTTATGCAGATCTATTCTTACATCTCTTTTCCAAGCTACTTTCCACTCAAAGTTTCCAAGCCAGGAAAAACCACGTATTCGATTTGTTTTATACAACCACCCCACACCCCTATATTTATACACCCACCATGATAATATAATTGATTATATTTTTTCTCAATTTTTGAGAATAGTTTATTGATTGGATGTACATATAATATATAAACATCCATATCCGAATTAAAAGCATGGATTGAGTTGTTGCAAGTAGAGATATGAATCAATTATATGATAATAATTTTATGGAAGTGGACAAATGCAATTTAAGTCGGATGTTTATAGGTATATATTTTTTTTATTCTTATGACATGTACTTTATGGAATCAATCACGGATAGTCCAAACAGGAACCACAAAGTTCTTCACGAAGCATTCAACACAAGACGTTCATAAAATTAATTCGTATTGACATCAAGCTCAACAAATAAGAAAAATCAATAGGATTGGAGAAAATCGTCAATATGGACAAGATAAAGAACTATTTATCTGTTTTCAGAAGATTGGGATAACAAAATATATTTATATAATCGGTACCCATTTGCGGAAACCATAAAAAACATCAAAATCACCGGTCATTTTTATCCCAAATCTGGTTCATAAGCTTCAACGTGAAGCAGATTGAGTGAGTTATGGACTTCGAACTCGGATCAGATATGGATCAGACTCAAACATAACCCTAAAAAAACAAATAAACAACTTTGTTATACCCGGTTTACATCTCTTCTCCGCGATAACCTCAATTGAACTCCACGAACTCAGAATACCCATTCTTGCAGTCGACTCCGAAGACGAACCCAGCATTTTTGATGTCACCGAATAACTGCTCAAAGCTCCGTGAAACCTTCTGCGTCGGACTCCCCCAAAAAACCAGCCTCAAATCCCCAAATCTCGATTTGACGATTCTTTTATTTCATCCATTTTTTTATTTGTTTTATTTTTATTATTGTTATTATATATACATATATATATATTACTCATATTAATATTGAAATTTCATAATATAGTTTCTAAATATATTAATTTTTAATGATTAAAACATTATTTATTAAATTGAATATGTATATATATATAAATTTTGTAATTACATATTAATTTTAGTAATAATATTTAAATTAGTAATTTTTTTATTCAGTTATTTTATTTATACATCAACAGTCATTTTTATTTAAAAATTTAAAAGTAATAACGGATAGTTTTTTTTGTCATAGTCAGATAAAACTCTATAAATACCAATGTTTTACAGGTCGTTCAAATACTCAGAAGAAAAATATCATGACGCTCACGCCACTGCTTTCGGAGATGGTTTTATATATTCCTCTTATTTTTAGTTTCATTGCTATCATCCTTGCCATAAAGTTTGTTCTTCTATCAGATCCAAGAGATGATAACTACTCGATCAGCATCGTTGTGTTTCTCGGTAGTCTTCCAATTGTTTTATTATCAATAGCAGTGGGTTTAATGGGTTAGTTCTTGTGTATCAAGGGTGTATTCTGGTATTTGTATGAATAAAGTACTCGCTAATTATATATTTGCATTTGGTAATTTATTTTATTACATCTTGGAAACATTGGGAAAACATAAAACTTAATTTTAAACCTGTGGTGTTACATTTCAAGAAGCTGGGACTCCACGAGCTCAAGCCTACCCGCATCGCCCTTCAACTTGCTGATCGATCCATCAAGCACCCGAAGGGACTACTTGAGGATGTACTGGTCAAGGTGGGTAGGCTGATTCTCCCTGCTAATTTCATCATCCTCGACATGGGGGATGACCAGGAAAGACTTATTATACTTGGAAGGACGTTCTTGGAAACTGGGAAGGCACTGATCGATGTGCACCAAGGGGAGCTTAATTTTCGGGTAGGTGATGAAAGAGTTTCCTATAACGTCCTCAAAGCCATCAAACATGCTTTTTTGTCAGAGCATGAGAAATTTTATGCGGTGTCCACCATGGATAATCATTTTAGAGACAGAAAGGATGAACTGTTATGTTCTTTTATTTCGAATAATTTAACTAATCTAGATATTCTATTAGAAGAAGTTCCAGAAGACTTGAAATTCATAGAAGGCCAGGGCGACCACTATTGGCAGCGTGCAGTTGTTCCTGACAGTTTGGAATGGGACAAGGTGCAGCCACTTGTGCCTTCGATTTTAAAGGCACCTGATCTCGAACTGAAGCCTCTTCCATCTTCTCTAAAGTATGGGTATTTAGGACCCAATCAAACTTTTCCTATTATACTTAATGCAGAACTATCACAGAAGTAGGAAGATGCACTTCTGCAGGTTCTCAAATAGTGGAAGCATGCTATTGGGTGGACAATCGCTGATCTGAAGGGCATCAACCCTACCATTTTCACTCACAGGGTTCTACTTGAAGAGAGTGCCAAGCAATCTCGGAAACCACAATGGCGCTTGAATCCTCCCATGAATGAAGTTGTAAAGAAGGAGGTGATCAAATTGGCATCATCTATCCAATCTCAGATAGTCCGTGGGTGAGTCCTCTATAAGTGGTACCCAAAAGGGGGGTGTCACTGTGATTTCAAATGAAAAGAATGAGCTCATCCCTACACGCACTATCACGGGCTGGCGAGTCTGTGTGGATTAACAGAAGTTGAATGATGCAACAAGAAAATATAACTTCCCCTTTCCATTCATGGATCAAATGCTAGAGAGGATAGCATGGCACAACTTCTATTGCTTCCTCGATGGTTTTTCCGGTTACAACCAAATCTCCATTGCTCCGGAGGATCAAGAAAAGAGCACTTTCACTTGCCCCTATGACACATTTGCTTATCGAAGGATGTCTTTCGGCATGTGCAATGCCCCCGCCACCTTCTAGAGCTGTATGCTGTCCATCTTCCACGACATGGGGGAATGAATCCTGGAGGTATTCATGGATGATTTTTCCGTTTATGAAAAAATCATTTACCATTTGTTTACGACACCTAGAGCTTGTTTTGGAAAGATGTGAGCACACTAACCTAGTCTTGAACTGGGAAAAGTGTCATTTTATGGTGCAAAGTGGCATAGTCCTTGGCCACGTAATTTCAGAAAAGGGGATAGAGGTTGACCCGGTGAAGATTGAAGTCATTTCATGACTTCCAACACCGACTTCCATCCGCGCCATCCGCAGCTTCCTGGGGCATGCAGGATTTTACAGGCGGTTTGTCTGCGACTTCTCCAAAATAGGCCAACCCCTCACCAATCTTCTAACCAAGGATGCCATATTTGAGTTCGATGACCATTATGTCAGATCTTTTGATCATCTGAAGCAGCACCTTGTGGAAGCTCCAATTAGGATTTATCCCAACCGGGAGGAACAATTTTAGGTGATGTGTGATGCGAGCGACTACACAGTGGGAGCAGTCTTGGGCCAGTGACTTGACCGGATTTTCTGACCTATATATTATGCCAACAGGACGCTCAACTAGGCACAAATTAACTACACCACCACAGAAAAGGAGATACTCGCAATGGTTTTTGCATTTTACAGGTTTTGTTCTTACTTATGGTTGTCTAAAGTTATTGTTCATACTGACCATGCAGCACTAAAGTACCTACTCAACAAGAAAGACGCGAAGCCCCGATTGATCTGCTGGGTACTCCTCCTACAAGAATTTTATCTTGAGATCTGGGATAAGAAAGGGAGTGAGGACTTCATTGCAGACCATCTCTCCCGCCTCGATCTGCCTCACATGGAGAAGGAAGAAGATCAGTAGATCAGGGAGCATTTTCCTGATGAGCACCTCTTTTCAATCTGTGAAACACCTCGACCATGGTATGCTGATATCGCTAATTTTCTGGTTACAGGTGTCATTCATCCCGACCTCTCCTTCTAGCAAAGGAAAATATTTTTCTCTGATGTGAAAAGGTACTTCTGGGAGGATCCTCTGCTATTACAATCCTGTGCAGTTGGAGTATTCCACCATTGCATCTCGGAGAATGAAGTTCACGGTGTCCTGGAGTTCTGTCACGCCTCACCAGTAGGAGGAAATCATGGCCCGAACCGTACCATAGCTATGATCCTGCAGTTTGGATTTTTCTGGCCCACCATGCATAGAGATGCCCGGGCCTTTGTTTCCTGTTGCGATCGGTGCCAGAGGACAGGTAATGTGGGACGTAGAGCCAAGATGCCTCAACACCCAATTCTGGAGGTCAAGATTTTCGACATCTGGGGCATAGATTTCATGTGTCCTTTTCCCCCATATTTTGGGAACACTTACATCTTGGTCTGAGTCAACTACGTCTCTAAATGGGTGGAAGTTACTGCTACAGCTCATGACACAGACAAGGTAGTCATAAATTTCTTAAAGAAAAATATCTTTAGCAGATTTGGAGTTCCACGGGTACTAATCAGCGATAGATGGACCCACTTCGACAACACACTGATGAGAGGAATACTGTCTAAGTATGGAGTGAAGCATCAGATGGGGACACCATATCATCCCTAGTCCAGTGGACAGGTAGAGCTCTCCAATCGAGAGCTCAAGCAGATCCTGGAAAAAATAGTGAACACTTCACGGAAGGACTGGTCCAAGAAGTTAGATGATGCCTTGTGGTCATATCAGACTGCTTTCAAAACACCATTGGGAATGTTCCCGTTCCGCCTCGTCTATGGAAAGTCCTGCCATTTGCCAGTAGAATTGGAACACAAAGCCTACTGGGCCGTCAAAGCCCTGAATTTTGATCTAAAGGCAACTGACGAGAAACGGAAGTTCCAACTGTCAGAACTAGATGAGATCCGATTAGAGGCATACGAGAATGCCAGGTTTTATAAGGAGAAGACAAGAGCCATTCACGACCGGATGATATCACGAATATATTTTCAACCCGGTGATCAGGTACTTCTCTTTAATTCTCGTCTTCACTTATTTCTAGGGAAGTTAAAGTCACGTTGGTCGGGACCATTCCACGTTATCCACATATTCCATCACGGAGCGGTAGAAATATCTGGAGAATATGGTTAACCATTCAAGGTAAATGGGCAGTGCTTGAAAGCTTACCATCCTACAGATAACATGGTGGGAACATTGTCCACCATACTCCTCCGGTAAGCAAGGTAAGTAGGTCGAGCCAACAACCTAAAACAAAGGCGCTTCCTGGGAGGCAACCCAGAGGTTACATGCCGTGTCCCACTTATATACACAGCGTGTACTTATCTTTTTAATTTGTAAACTTAATAGTATAAATCTATAGAATAACAAATAACTAACCAGGTATGATGCCAGTGCCGATGGCAAAGTCATTGGAGTTTATTTGAGCCGTCCTCGGTTCGAATCCTCCAGACCTACCTTCGGCACGGGGTTCCTCCTTTTAATTACACGACGTGTGTGGTATTTTAAATCTATATATATATATATATATATCCATGTGTTTAATAAAACCCATGGTGGGGATGGGCCGGTTGGCTGGAATCGTGATCCGGTTCCAAAAGACTCGGGTTCGAATCCAGAAAACCGTCCCATTTCCATCATTTGTTCTTTCAATAAAACCACACGATGTGTACTCTGATATACGCCGTGTGTTCCATGAATTTTCAAATATATATGAAAACCGTTTTAAAAATAAGAAATTAAATGCGGGTGAAGTTGGCGGATTGGCAAAGTCTCGACACCAGGTTCACAAGACCCGGTTTCGAATCGTGCTAATCTCCCCGCTTCACCCCCATCCTTTCCTAAATAAAAACCACACGCCGTGCTTTTCTTTCTTTCCATGTGTATAATCCATATTGAATAAATAAATATATATAAAATAAATATGAACAGTAGAACAACCTTTTCTCCAGTGGGTGAGGGCGTCTGTTCGAATCAGCCGATCGCCGGTTCGAATCCCGCCCCAAGCACCGAACCAAAGGTTGTACTACTCTTTTTCTTATTTTAAAATACACGGTGTGTATTTCCCGATATACGTCGTGTATAGGATTATGTATAATAAATTGTTTCAATATTTCTATTTTTAATAATAATTATTATATAGTTTACTATAATAATTATATTTTATTAATTAAAAATAAAACAGGATACACGGCGTGTACTTTACATACATGCCGTGTACCTCGGCTATATAAGCCGCGGACCACCCGGCTTGAGGCCATGTTGCACGGCCGCCCCATTCCTCCCTTCTTCTCATTTCTTCTCCCGAACTCCATCCGAACCCCCTTTTGCCAAATCCGTCGATTTGGGGCGTTTCAAGTTCTTATTCTTCTCACATTGTGATCCTCGATCCAAGTACACCATTCTAAACCCTCTGTTTCAAATTTTTAGACCTGTTTAGGGTGTTTTTCGGATCAGCCGACCGTTCGGCTTTCGGCAGTACACGACCAAGAAATGAAGAACACACACCGTGTACTTCTGAACACGGTCTCAGAATGAAATTTCAGAAATTTGAATATACACGGTGTGTATGTTCGGTACACACCGTGTCCGTTTCATCGTGCCTGAATACACCTTCACACACGGTCTCACACACCATTTTCATTTACATGGCGTGGGTGTTTGGTACACGCCATGTCCATTGTTTTTGTTGGCCCCTTCGTGTGTGGCACATAACACGGCCTGTCACCCCATGTTCCAGAACACGATGAGTATGTTCGGTACACGCCGTGTCCTCTATATCTGTGGCCGGCCCATGTCTCCCCCTCTGCATGGCCGTGGTCTTCGTGTGCAGTCCACGCCGTGTCCAGAAACTACATGGTGTGTATTGTTTTCTCTGAACTGATAAAAACTTGCCCGTGTCATTTGTTACACGACCACCTGCACTTTGATGTGAACACGTCGTGTATGTTCGGTACACGCCGTGTTCTATTACATTGTCTCTTTCCACCCTCGGCATGTCTTTCCAGAGAACACGAGATACTCTCCATTTCTGGCTACACGCCGTGTACTCTGGAGTACACGCCGTATACTTTTATTTTCCAGTTTTCTCACATTTTCTTTGTTTTATTTTCTTCCTTTTTCCTTTATTTTGTTTTGTTTTCTTTTTATTTCTATTTCAGGATATGGTAGATAATGATCATTCGCGCGGGAAGCGGCCAGCCTCCGCCACTGAGGGCAAGGAGTCTAGTTATCATTGAATCCAACTCCGACCACCTACGCAGCCAAACCCCGATGCTTCGGTCTTTGAGCTCCCTCCATTGGCCGTTCTGCCGCCACTCACTCCCTCCGAGGTGGCCGGACCTTATTCTACTGCACCAGATGCTACTTTCCCTATACTATCATCCTCAGAAGCTAGTCCCTCTTCGAGCACACCTTCCACCAAGCCACCTTCTTCCTCGGTGGATCCACCCCCAGAGCCAGATACTTCTGCTGCACCGACACCTGGGCCGGGACCTACAGGTGCTCCCTATCCCTGCACGGTATCCCCAGTCACCGAAATCACATACGACAGGCTCTGACACTTTTCTCGTCGACCAATACCATTGAGCGGCCAGTACCTTGACAGTAGTATTCCGCAGCGGCTCGGTATTTGGGAGGAGTTGGAGGTACTTCTCAGGCACACGACACTCCTCGAGATTTTCTAGGTCAACACTCCTGTGTTCTGAGATTTATTTTTGGAGTTTTCAGCCTCCTTTGAGTTCGATGGAGTGGAGTACCGAGAGACGCCTGGAGATGCGGTGCCAGTAGTTCGATTCCGGCTAGGCGGCTGACGGTTTTCTCTGACGATGACAGAGTTTGGCCGAGGGTGCAGTTTCTACCCCCGTCCTTTCACCCCACCCTCGTTTCTGACTTGAACCAGCCCGAGCGCTCTGACCTCATTGCCATGTGGCGGGAGATCGCTAGGCCTGACCACCGGTACTCCCCCACTTCTCAGAAGAGCACTCTTATAGCCGACCCCGTCCTTCGCTTCACCCACCGATGCTTCAGCGCCATCCCCTTCCCCCTCCATGAGGATATGGGGGTCGTGACCAGCCATGACATGGAGCTTCTTACCTATGTCATCCGGCACGCCTACCCAGATCTTCCATTTCTTGCCGCCTCCTATTTTCACTCTATGTTTACCGGCCGTCAGGGAAACCTGAACGACGGGTTTTACACCAAACGTCTTTCCCACCACATGGGGGTATTTGAGCCCTCATTACCTCATGACTTGATAGGTTCCCCCCCCCCCCAGCGGGTGGAATTCCTCATGCTCATTCACATGAGATTGGTCTGGAAGCAGGGGGCGCCTACATCCTTGCTCAGGCTCGAGCCCCGCCTCCAGCTTCTCCTGCCCCACCTGCTGACCCTGCCCCTCCTTCCCCACCCCCTCCAGCTTCTCCTCCTCATCCACCTCCTACTGACCCCCACTTCTATTGACGTTACTTCTTCTGTCTTGTCCCCCATCCCACCTACGCCCGCACCCTCGGTCGATCAGGCCATTTCCCTCCGCCTAGCCATGATGGAGCAGAAGTTAGACCGTATCATCAGCCGCCATGACACCATTGCACGCCATTTGATTCGTCTGGACTACCGCCAGGACCGTATGGAGCATCTTTTGGTACATATTACTCAGCATCTTGGTGTTCCACTACCTCATCCTCCAGCCCCTGCCTTCGTTCCTGGCCCTTCTGCTGCTGCTGCCACTTCTGCCAAGCTAGGGCCTACTGCTGAGCTTCCGATCCCGAGTCTAGAACCTACGACTCCTACTTCTTCAGCTACCCTTACCGATTCTGAGTCAGAGCCTCACCCTTCCACGACTCTTGTGTCGTCTCTACTGGTCGATTCTGTATAGAATGATGCCTCCCCTGAGGTGATCCCGTGATAGTGACATTTTCCTTTATCTTATATATCTCTTCTGTCATTTTCTGTGCTGTGATGTTATGCATGTTTGTAGTTTTTTTTCTCGACAGTCACAGGTACGGGCATGGAACGCTTTGGGCATCACTTTTCATGATGGGAGTATTTTTCCATTTCTATTTTCTTTCTTTTTGGATTTACTTCTTCCACTACTTTCCCTCATTTTGTCCCCCATTTTTCCCCGCTACCTACCCTTTACCTTGGTGTTGCACTTGGTGGACCATGTGCAGTGTTAAGTGTGGGGGAGCATCTATATCTTTCACCTTAGTCTTTGCCCTTAAACTAACCTAGGAGACATCATTATTAGACTCTATATTTGTAAATTTAAAGCAATTTTTGTTAATCAATCTTATAAATGATAGAGTTATCAGTAAGAAATTTTGGAAAAGTTACATGCTTTTTCGTTTTTTTAAGTATTTTAAAATGATTGCTAATATAGTTTCAATTACAACCTTTCATCCTTGATTAAAATTACATTAATTAGGATAATCATTTATATGCATGTCATGATCTGATTGTCCCTTTATTATTTTCCACTCCTGAGAGGTATTCTGAACCCTTTTTCGAATTTCTTTTCTAATACCCTCTTTCTTGAGAGATTCTTAGGATATGCATCACTACCAGAAGTTTCAAGTTTCTTGTCGAAACATGAAGACATTTTTGAATTACTTTAACATGATTGAGGCATTTGATTGTTTCAACCCCTTTATATTGAGACCTAACCTACATTTAATCTTTGTTAATCCCATTGAAGCCATGAACAACCTTTATAGGAAGCCACATTACAAGCCTATTTCCCTTCCTACGCTATTTCTTTTTAAACTTTGAATGATTATTCGTTTAATCTTTAAAGAGGGAGTTGGAAATACATGGTATATTTTTATGTATAGCCATGAAATAAAGTGTGGGGGAGTGCCTCTTGATTATTTGGGGTAGAATGGGTTCCAAACATGTACTCATTGTATTCATAAGGGATTACCTTGTGTTTTGTTGTTTATGAAAAAAACAAAAAAAAAACAAAAAAAAAAACAAAAAACAACAACAAACAAACAACAAGGGGACCTTATGCTTATTTTCCCATAAACTCTACTTGCCTAAGGAAGTTGGTGACGACTACAAAAGAATTTGACTGATCTTTTTAAGGATGTATTTTCAATGAGCTTTACTTTAAATATCATGCAATGTTTTTTAAAGGAATTAGCCATCCTTTTTCAAGCCTCAGAATTTATTTTCACATCTGAACCTACCAACCCTTAGACACAGAAACATCTAAACCTTATTGACAAAGTCCTCATGATTTTTGTAATTCAATTTTTCTAAAGTGGAGAACTAGATATCTTGAAAACCTATGGATAGAATGTATATGCCTTGGATTGAGCATAACTTCGATTTAAACATCTTGAGTGTGGAGTGTGATTTTAACTGGTAAGGTAAATCATCAAGTGGCATGCTTATTTTTGAAAGGTTCAACAATGTGTTGAAAAAGGATAAGAGTAGTTAATTACATTATATATGAGGCATGATTTTAATATCTTATGAATTGAATTTGTTTGTGCCTTTTAGAATTTTTCCTCAGTAACTTTATTAGTTATACGTTTGATTAATTAAATGCCTTCCTTTTCGAAGTATATGCTCTCTTAATTAGATGTTGAGATTTTGCTTAAGGGCAAGCAAACGACTAAGTGTGGGGGAATTTGATGCACCCAATTTGTGTATACATTTCCATATATATAATTGAAGATAAAAGAATTTTTTCAGAAAATATCTGTGGTTTCATGAACATATTCATTGATTTTGGCGAATCTGTTTACTTGCAGGAGATTTCTGGCTTAACACACAGATCAAGGGAAGTTTGTGAAATTTTTGAAACTACACGGCGTGTAATTTCTATACACGCCATGTACATCCAGACAAGGACACTGAACGAAGTAGGGAGTACATTCCCATGTCTCCAGGCAGAGATGCACGTCGTTTGGGTCCGTGATACACGCCGTGTACCACTTTATAAAAGCATTGGTTACGGAGAAAAGTCCAGACGACCATGTGGCCATTGATGAAGACATGGTGTGTTTGAACTTTTACATGTCGTGTCTTCTATTCTAGAAGGGGCTGGCGGTGCTACACACATTGTATGGTGGCGCTACATTCCGTGTTCACTCAACTTGCAGGCAACGCCATGTGAAAAAGTAAAGAATGGCGTGCTCGGCCACCTGCTAGCGGAGAAAATGGCGCCAATATGCATTGACGAAAAGTACACAGCGCGTACTTTCTATAAACATCGTGTACTTTATTTTTCTATAAAATGAGCCCTTGGCCTACAAATTTTGGGAGTGGAGAACCATTGGAGGAAAGAGAAGTTCTGCTACCACCATTCCCGAAGCCACCGAGGTGCCGTCATTCCTCTATTCCGCCATTCCACCTTCCGATACTCTACCTCAACACCTACACGATGAATACGTAAGGTGTCACGTGTGTCATTTATATCCTAAATTATATGTGTAACTAAACCCCTCGTATTGGGGCTGTGGATGATGGGATCATAATTTGTATATTGTTTTATATTGTTGTGTTTAAATCGTTGTAATTCATCTTACTCTTCTTAAACCACTGTCTAATATAACTGATAATTCTTAGCCGGACTAAGGAAAGGATTCTCAGCGATACAAATGAAAAGTAACGGTGAAAAAATCCATGACCATTGGAAGGCTTTCACCGATTCATGTAATGGACTGGACGTAATAAAGAATTAAAGACATTGACTACCGGACCAAGGAGTCAACTGCTCTAATTCCAACAAGAGGAACCGGACCAAGGAAATCTTGTAACAAAATGAAATCCTGAATGATTGAATTATTATGAACAACACAACCATTAAAACAATCTGCATAAGAACTCCTTGTTCACCATAGCCCCGAGACATATTTTCTTTCCATTTCTAAGAAATCTTTAAATTTACCCATTTTTTTATTTCAAACTGTATCTATTATTCAAAGTAAATCAATTTAGTTTCAATCAAAACCCAAAAATAAAATCAACCCAATCGTTTCTAAATTTTTCATACATAACCTAATTAAGTATTAACTCAATTGAATTCATGCACACCATGGTTCCCTATGGATCGACCCCAAAATTATGCTATACTAATGTTCTAAGAACAGGTAATTAATTTGGGACACATAAAACATCAATCAAAGACAAGCGTAGACCAACGATTGCCTATTCTTTTAAACGACGTCTTTACATATCATCTAAAGGGTTCTACGATTGGTATTTTGCAAAGAATATAAACATTAGACTATGGAAATGGATTTTTATTATAGAAACTGGCATAGTTTATTTGAACTAGACAGATAAATTTTGTGTGAAGAAGTGAGGGAAGAGGTTCCCTTTTATAATTGAGGTGAGGGGCACTTTTGGAATTTTTCAAAAGATTAGATTATAATAAATTCATTGAAGATCCATATGACTCAAAATGTATAAGTATTATAAGATAAAGTAATATAGGGTTATAATAACATAAAATAATGGAATTTAGACATGTTTTTTTGTAATTTTAAACCTTATCATTTCGATTAACCTTTATTTGACCAATTAAAATTTTAATTAAGGTAATTTTTTCCAATATTAAATGGTTTTAATTTTCACTCAGAAGGTGAAAATTGAACCATAAATATAACATTTATGAACTTTTAGACCATATAATATCAAATTTTTCTTATTTTAATATTTTTTTTATTTTTAAATAGTTTAATAAAATATTATTTTGACAATATATCGTTATTATCAATTTTGACACTATTCGTTTATTTCAACATTAAATACATCAATTCAAAGGGGAAATTCAAATATAATTTTATAAAACCTCCATAATATGTCCTATAGATCTATAAAATTATTTTTTCATATTAAATAATTCAAATTATATCACTTTTAATGTTTTTAAAATTATTTATTATATTTTAAATTAAATGGAGAAATAATACATCGGTGTTTCATAAGAAATTGAGATCATTATATAATTCCAAAAAATTAAAAATAAATTTATATCATAAAAAGAACATTATTGATCTCAAAATAAAAACATATATTCGCTAATCACTTAATTTTATCCCAATGTGGACATGATTAGACAATAAAAAAAGATATTTTAATTACATTTTAATGGTATTAAATGTTCAATTTTGATCTTATGGTCCTGGGTTAGTGGATTTAAATTTTGAACATCCATTCTTATCATTTCTGCTCTTCATGCCTAATGTACACCAATTTAGGCCAAATGATTCATCTGATTTTCAGGATTCTAATTATCCATATTTTAATTTTATATTTTGGTAACTGTATCTACACTTAAATATGAACATTTTTCATTCAGGGATCAATGGAGTATTAATAAAGGATTATAGAGATATTTGGTGATGAGAGGAAACAATTCTAGAGAAGGCTGATTGGACACTAGCCAACTGATGAGAATGTGGGACCCACATTACAAACCCAATGAAGACAAAATTTCGTGGGAATATAGAATACATATATAGGAACATATATTTCTTCAGGATCCAGTGCTAATTCGTCTTCTATTGTGGATATGCATGCAGACCAAGTTCAAGATAAAATTCAGGGCCAGATTCTGTGGATCAAAAAAACAACCCACCATTTTACACATATCTCGTAAACCATAACTCATGATAGGTTTAAACTTTACAGAAAGTTAGGGTACCTCCATAGATACATTTTATGCTTCTATGGACCACTCTAATTCGGCAATCTTGAAGCTCATTTAGGTGCTTCTATTCGGTGGATGCAAGCTGGCTGCCACCTCGGGTCAAGGGTGGAAAAGTATACTCTCCCTTAACTTTAAACCCAACTAGGCCCACCACCATTAATTTAGGTGAATTACAATATTGTATGCTCGACCAGAGGCTTCAAAATGTCCTATTTAAGGCAGTGTTGGTGGAATATTTGATCATATTTTTAGCTTTCTTTCATTGTAATGTTATGCTTCTATTTTGTTGTCTCAAGATTGTCTTTCACATGTAAGTTGTTTTAATTCATCCTAGTTTTTTAATAAACGTTCTTATTATACAATTATTATATTCTTATCCATCTAACATTGATACTTTTTCTTCATGGTGTGAATTTATTCACACCAAAACTTTTGAAATTATTCACACAATGGTGGAGTGATCATTTTCTTTTTATTGTTTTATTTACTTCTTCAATTCCTCCCTCATGAGTCTACTTCCCGCTTCCATTGCAACCATAACATCAATGGAGGGCTAACCCACTTACGGGTTTATCTAAGGGATTAGAAAGGGGATTTATTGGATGTTATTTATCACCCCATTAATGTTTAATCCCTTCTTTTAATTGATATTTTTATTTGAGGATTTTAAAACTTCTTCGTCCTTGTTGAATTTTAAGGACACATACTTTAAGTGCTAATACAAAAATTTACCTAGGAGTGATCATAAATTTGATCCTCCAAGTGTATATTTGATTAGTATTTTGGTGTTTAGGTATAAAATAAGTAAGTGATTAATTTTTTTGATATCCTTAAATGAACTCATCTCAAATATAAGAAATTGAAATAATTGAAAAGGGAATACGTCCAATCCTCCCCAAGTGATAACCTATGATCAAATAATTATTTCAAAATGAATTGAATTAAGTCTCTTAGAGTTAATTTAAAACCATCTTAAATCAACCCAAGTTGGCCACTTCAAAGCCAAAAACAATCCATAGAATGTACATGTATATATGTTACTTCATAGGTCTCTGAGGATTCGACAACCCAAACTAGACTACAAGGACCGTTCTACCTTTATCTCTTGGGTAAATTTGAGCATGAATCAAATTTTAGTTCCATTTCCAGGGACCCAAGTAATTCATCTCAACACCCATTCTATTCTCCCCCATTTATTCTATTCTCATCCAAGATCTCTTATCTTGTCCCTTTCTCGTTGTTTTCTTTTGGCGCATGTCCGCCTACACCCGCGACCAATAAAACCGTCTAGTTATGGTAGAAAGTCCTAGGGTTGGGGAGCCAAGTAAACCTAGGGGATTTTTTTCATTAGATAATAATCCTCATGATATTACAAAGTCCAAAATTGATCCCATTTTAATGAAATGTCTTCAAATAAACCAACTCATAAACCCGGGTGGAAACCAAAATGAAAATCCAAATGAGGCAGCCCCAAACTTGGGGAGTGCGGTCGGTCAAAACATGAATGACTACCTCAAACCTTCCTATACCAATGCCCCATCATGAATTAGACACAATTACCTAGGAGATTCCATATACATCTTTAAACCCCATGTTCGGAACCACCTTCCCACATTCCATGGAATGGAGTTTGAGATGCCCTACCTTCACGTTAAGGAGTTCAATGAAATTGTAGAAACCATGTGTCCCCCACATCAACTAGAATAATCTAAGATGAGGATATTTCATTTTTTAAAGGATTGAGCTAAAAATTGGCTAAAAAATTTGAGACCATCATCCATCAACTCTTAGGACCAACTACAAAGATAATTCTACAAAATATACTTTCTCCACCAAAAAATAATTGTACTTAAAAAGAGTATCCAAAATGTTTTTGAAAAAGAGAGAGAGTCATTCTATAAAACATGGGAGAGGTTCAAAGACACTCTAAACATGGTTCCACACCATGGTTTTTCTATTCTTGAACAATTGATAATTTTCTATGAAGGGTTGGGTCCAGGCAACAAACAATTCATTGACATGATGTGTAATGGAACCTTTAAAACTAAAGCCCCAAATGATGCTTACGAGTATCGGGAAATCCTTTCTGAACAAAACCAAAAATGGGGAACTTCAACTTATTATGAAAATCCAGAAAGAACTACTATAATTCATACACTTATTGAAGAGGAATGCCTTAGGGATAAACTCATCGCACTCTCTAGGAAGGTTGAAGAGATAGACCTTAAGAAAGTCCATGAAATCCAAACTATAGAACCTGTTTGCAAAATTTGTGACAAATATGACCATAAGATAGACAACTGCCCAACCATTACATCCATCAAGGATGTTATTTTAGGAGGAACCCCAGCAGAAGTAAATTCTTTGAACTTTCAAAAGCCTTAATACAAAAAAACCTTCAACCCAAGGTATAATGACCACCCAGGCTTCCGTTGGAAATATAACTAACAACCTAGCCAACCACAGGAAAAAAATACTTACCCCCATCAAAACTACCAAACCAATAACCAGTTATAAAGCCAACCTATCCAATACCAACATCCACCAGTCCATTTTCAACAAACCATCCCACCTCTAAAAAATCCCCCTCGGATAAACCAATCTTCTCAAGCACCAACCCAAAATGTTCCAAAAATCCTACTAGAACAACTGGGAAAACAAATGGAAAGGATGAACTCAGAAGTCTATTCCCTTAAAAAAGAAATTCAAATAATCAAAACTAGAAAGGCACCCATGCCTACTCAGGAGGTTCCATCCTCAAATTTAAGGGGAGAGTCAATCTATACTCAAACAACTCATGAACAACTAAAGGTTGTGACTGTTTTAAGAAGTGGGAAATAAATTCAGAAACCTGAACAACTAATTCAGAACCCATCTAAAGATTCCAACTTGGATGAAAATTCAAATGAACTAAATGATCAAACTGAAAAACATGAGAACATTTCCAAAGAAACAACTCTTCAATAAACAACCCCACAACCTGCACCATTTCATCAATGCATAAGGGGGAAAAGAAAGCCGGAATTGAGTGAAACATTGAGGGAAATATTCTCACAAGTCAAGATGAACATTCCTATTCTCGATGCAATTCAAAACATACCTTCATACTCAAATTACCTTAAAGACATGTTCACTTTTAAAAGAAAATTTTCACATAAAAACCAAATCCTTTTGGAGGCTAATATGAGTACCACCATTCAATGGACCATTCCTCCTAAGTTGAAAGACCCGGGTTTCCCTTAAATCAATATTGAACTAGGAGAGAGAAAATTTGTCAAGGTCTTGTGTGACCTAGGTTCTAGTGTCAATCTCACCCCCTATGCTGTGTATTACTAGTTAGGCCTAAAAGATCTCCAACCCAAATATGTCACAATTAAACTTGATGATCGTAGAATTATGGTTCCAAAGGGTATTTTAAAGGATGTTCTGGTAAAGGATGAAAAATTCATCTACCCTACCGACTTCATTGTCCTTGACAACCATCCAAACACAGGAAATAAGAAAAAAACCCCAATAATCCTTGGTCATCCTTTCCTTGTAACAATCAACTATGTTATCCGAGTCCAAAATGGGAACATGACCATCACCTTTGGAAACATGAGTCTAGACTTGAACATCTATAATGCAAGCTCACAAATTGGGGATGATGAGGACATTCATTAAGTAAACATGATAGGAATAATTGAAAATGAATCTACAGAACATCAAGGAATATTTGATGGATGTTTAAGTCAGGATGATATTGATTTCCTTTGTTCACATGAAGGAAGTTTATCTCCTTGTCTTGAATCATTTTTAAAATACTCTTATGATGTAGTATTAGGTCCAACAATCAGTGAAAACTTTCAGAAAACCACTTTCATGGAGACCAATCAAACATCCTTCACTAAATCTGATCAAACCAATATTGTAGCTAAAACTTCTACACATGTGGAATAAATCCTATCTAAAACTCTAGGAAACAAAATTGATCTTGACCCAATGTCCCAATATTCTTCTGAAATTATGATCCAACCTGATCTTGAATTGAAGGAACTTCCCACTGCACTCAAGTATGCCTTCCCAGGGGACAATAAAACACATCCAATTGTCATTTATTATTATCTTGAATCCAATCATGAGAAGATGCTTATAAATGTTCTTAGGAAACATAATAAATCCATTGGTTGGACCATGTATGATATTCATGGGATTATCCCACTTATCAGGACTCATAGGATTGTTCTGGAATCTGATTCAAAGCCATGCCATCATCCTCAATGGCAACTCAATACTAATCTCATGGAGGAAGTAAGGAAGGAACTTATAAAATTGTTAAAATCTGGTATTATATATCCCATAGCTGAGAGTGAGTGGGTCTACCCAATCCAATTGGTTCCCAAGAAGGCAGGAATCACAGTGATAACCAGTAAGGATGGAGAGATTATTCCAACTAGGGTGAGTAGTGGCTGGAGAGTCTGCATCGACTATAGGAAGCTAAAATCATTTACCAAGAAAGACCATTTTCCATTACCATTCATTGACCAATTCTTGAGAGAGTGGAAGGTCATTCCTTATAATATTTCTTAAATGGGTACTCGGGGTACAATCAGATTGAGGTATCCCTAGAGGATCAAGGGAAGACTACATTCAGCTGTCCATTCAGCACCTTTTCCTTCAAACACATTCCCTTAGGGTTATGCAATACCCCTGGAACCTTCCAGCGGTGTACGATGGGAATCTTATCAGACATGGTAGGGGATTTTCTTGAGGACTTCATTGATAACTTCTCTGTGTTTGGGGATATATTTGAGGGATGTCTGAGGAATATGGAGAGAGTCTTGTTAAGATGTGAAGAAAAGAATCTGGTCCTAAGATGGAAAAAATGCCATTTAATGGTTAAATAGGGACTAGTTCTAGGTCATCTGGTCTTAGGTAGGGGGATTGAAGTTGATAAAGCCAAGGTTGACATCATTTATCACCTTCCATCACCCAAAAATGTCAAGGAAGTGAGGTCTTTCTAAGGATATTCTGGTTTCTATAGAAGATTCATCAATAACGTTAGTTCAATCTCCCGTCCCTTTTGTGCTCTCCTAGTAAAGGATGCTCCATTTGTTTGGATAGAAAGCTATGAGGGTTCATTCTCAACCCTCAAATCCTCTCTCACCTCTCCTCCCATTATGAAATCTCCAAATTAGAACCTTCCTTTTGAAATTATGTGTGATTATAATGACTTTGCTATAGGATTTGTGTTAGGACAACGTTGTGATAAAACTCCTTATGTCATTTCTTATGCAAGAAAATCCTTAAATGATTCCCAAAGCAACTACACCACCACTGAAAAGGAGTTACTTGATATCGTGTTTTCCTTAGAGATGTTTAGGTCCTACCTCTTAGGATCCCTCATCACTATATTCATTGACCAATCTTCACTAAAATACCACTTCAAAAAACAAGATGCTAATGCTAGAATGATTAGGTGGGTCCTTCTATTATAAAGAATTTGAACTCACAGTCCAGGATAAAAAGGGAGTTGAAAATGTTGTAGCTGATCACCTCTCTAGGATGGAATTCAAAGACAAATCAAATCACCTTTATGTGTTTGATTCATTTCCTGATGAACACCTATATTGTATGAGTGATTGCCCTTGTTATTCCAACATAGAAAATTTCCTAGTTACAGGAGTCATTCAAAAATTCTTAGGGACTCAATCTCAAAGGAAATTACTTTATGATGTTAGACACTAGGTGTTTGATGATCCATACCTCTATAAGTTCTACCCTAACCAAGTCATTAGGAGGTGTGTCCCAGAATCTGAACAAGAGTCCATTCTTAAATTCTGTCATAGTGAGGCACGTGGAGGTCACTTTACCTCTAAGAAAGCATCTTCTAAGATTCTTCAGTGTGGTCTCTTCTGGCCCAACCTCTCAAGGGACTCGTACACATTTTTTCAAAGCTGTCCTAAGTGTCAACAAGTAGGGTCAATCACAAAAAGGAATCAAATGCCACTCACTCCCATCTTAGTAATTTAAATCTTTGACTCCTGGGGAATCAATTTCATTGGTCCCTTCCCAAACTCTAGGGGATACCACTATACCCTCTTAGCTATTGATTATTTCTCAAAATGGGTTGAATACATTCCCCCCAAGTCTAATGACCATCATGTTGCGATCCGATTTCTGAAGGAGCACATATTTTCTCGATTTGGAATTACTAGGGATATAATCAGTGATCGAAGAACCCATTTCTACAACCGTCTATTCTCTTCACTCATGTCTAAGTATGAGATTTCTAATAAAGTTTCCACTGCGTACCATCCTCAAACCAATGGTCAAGCTGAGTTAGCAAATAGGGAGATTAAGAATATAATTGAAAAAACTGTCAATCCTTCTAGGAACGATTGGTCCGAGAAACTCTTGGATGATCTTTGGTCATATTTTACTGCATACAAAACCATCCCAGGAATGTCACCATATAGGTTGTTTTGTGGGAAATCCTTCCATTTACCTGTTGAAATTGATCATAAGGCTTTTTGGGAAATTAAGAAAACAAATTATGACCTCACATTGTCCAGAGAAAAAAGGAATTAGATCTCAATGAACTTGAGGAACTAAGGATGAAGGCTTATGAAAATTCAAGGATTAACAAATCTAGAGTTCAAGCCTACCAATCTAGTAATATCAAAGTCAATCATTTTTAACAGAGACAATTCATGCTCTTGTATAGTTCAAAACTTCATTTACACCAGAGAAAGTTAATGTCTATATGGTTAGGTCCTTTAATAGTGCATCATATGTACCCCCATGGGGAAGTAGAGATTTAAGATCCAACTAGTGGTCACATTTTCAAGGTCAATGGTCATAGGTTAAAACCATCCATTAAATCATTCAATAAACTGGAAATAGTGGTTGAGTAACTAAGACAACCTATGAACTTGGAAAAAATTGATAGATTTAGGATCCACGTCGGGCTAACGACATTAAACAAAGGTGCTGCATGGGAGGCAACCCGTGGTTTTCATGTTTCCAATATTTTTGGAATCATAATTATTTTTTAAATATGATTAATTAACTATTTTGATATTTAAAAATAATAAAAAAATATATTACTAACCTATTATTCTATTATGAGTATGGATGGGTATGAAAGGGGAGCACCATATTCATTCGTGTCACGTGGTGTGATCCTTGAGTAATACCTTACCCAGAAATTTAAAAAGAAAACAATGTATCATCAGTTCATTTTATTTTTATGTGTTTATAGGTTTAAAAAAATACAAAAAAATATTAATAAATAAAAAAAGGACACGTCATAGGTCATGGAGAAAACCCCATCACATTCGGTGAAGCTGCGGGGAATCGAACCTGGGGCCGAAGGGAGACTAGGGAACGCTCTTACAAATGACCTATTTCTCATTGTGCTTTATTATTCTATAATTTTTATATATATACTTATATTTTACTTTCTTTATTGTATATATAAATATAGTTTTTTTTCTTGTTTTTCTTTTTGTCCACTAGGGAATTCTCAGAGTGTCATCGAGATCATTGGATTAAAAGGGAGAAAAAGAATTTCAACTTCTATTACCAGGTGACTTCATTCCATGATCCTCATTTTCAATTTCCTTTTTTAACTCTCATTTTCTACCTCTACCCCCTTATAAATTTTCTTTGATTTAATCAGTGGGGATAGTGTTATTTTAAGTTAGGGGGGAGATAAAATAAAAAATTCTTTTGAGTCAAAAAAATGAATGATTTGAAAAAAAATGTCTATAAATGGAAGAAAAAACTCTTTTAACTTTGAATAAGGTAATACAAATTTCACAATTTGAAACTAAATATCAAATAAGTTAGCATGTACCGATTCAGATTTTAATCCTCGTATAATTTCATGAGCATATATTTTGGGAAGTGTGGCTATCCAATGTGATATTTCATCGTTTATATTTTTATCCAAATAAAAAAAAGATCACAATGCACATCCTTTGGATAGTGGGGTATTAGTTTGAGTTCACGGGGTTCCCAAAATAAATGTCATAGGTTTGGTAATAATTTTAGTTTTAATATGAGTATTCAATAAAAAATTTAAAAAAAAGAAATAATTTGCGCGTAGAGCAATGAAATGACCAAATGCGTGGCTTTCAGCACTTGGGGATCGTGACTCCATAGTTGTCTGGCCCAGATTTAGTAATTTTATCTCTATTTTTGGTAATTTGATTTTGTTTTTTATTGAGTTAACTCGAGATGATTCCTGAGTATGTGGGCTTCACTTGGTTCCCTAAGGTCTTTGAGCCTGGGAGTCATCGGAAAAGTCTCACTAAATGGGTTGACTCTTTTGAGTGCAATTTCAATTACCATGGAAAAATTAAAACAAAAAATTAAAACAAAAAAATACAATATTTTTTTTTAATACTGATCTTAATATTTAAATTTGATTCCACCTAGTGCTTCCATCATTTCCCTCTTGAATAAAGATGAACCCCCATGTCTAATGTGATGCACAACACATCATCACTCTTAATTGATATTGGATGAAATATAGCGATGAATTTGAAAAAAGGAATAGGATTGAGACTGGTATATTCTTATGAAACTATCTTGTATTAAAATATTTTGATGGGTTTCAAGATTGTTTGATATAAGGGTTTTTGGTGATCATTGTGTATTAAAATGTTTTTTGGAAAAGGGAATTCGAATTTCATATTGTTGAGATACATTTTGATCAGGACTAGAAAATCTCAAGTTGGGGGGTATTATTAGAAATAAAAATATATATTTTAATTACATTTTTATGGTATTAAATGTTCATTTTTGATCTCATGTGCCTAAGTTAGTGGATTTTAATTTTTAACATCCATTCTCATCATTTGTGCACTTCATGCCTAATGTACACCAATTTAGACCCAATGATTCATCTGATTTTAAGGATTTTAATAATCAATATTTTAATTTGATATTTTTTTAACTCTATATAAAATTAAATATGAACATTTTTTATTCAGGGACTAATGGAGGATTCATAAAGGATGATGGAGATATTTGGCGATGAAAGGAAACAATTCTGGAAAAGGCAGATTGGACACCATCACACTGATGAGAATGTGGGACCCACAATACAAACCCAATGATGCCCAAATATATTGGGACGATATAAGACATATATATTAACATATATTACTTCATGATATAGTTCTAATTCGTCCTTGATTGGAGTTATTTAGGCGGACCAATTTAAATATTAAATTCTGGTCCAGATTCTGCGGCCCAGCAAAATAACCCACCATTTTACACATATCTCGTAAACCATAAACTATTTTGGGCTGAATCTTTACATCCATTTATGAGAAATCTAGAGATTCATTTTATTATTATATGTAACACTCTAATTTGGCCATATATAAGCTCATTTAGGTGCTTCGGTTCGGTGGATGCATGCTGACTGCCACCTCGGGTCAAGGGTGGAAAAGTCTACTCTCCCTTAGCTTTTCACCCACATAGGCCCACCAACATTAATTTAGGTGACTTAAACTATTGTAGGATCGACCCAAGGTTTCAGAATTACCTATTTAAGGAAGTGGTGGTAGAGGATTTGATCATCTTTTAAGCTTTATTTCATTGTAATGTTATGCTGCGATTTTGTTGTCTCAAGTTTGTCTTCCACATGTAAGTTGTTTTAATTCAATCTAGTTTCTTAATAAATGTTATTCTTCTACTATTATTCTGTTCTTCTCCATATAACTTTGATACCGTTTGATCATGGTTTGAATTTATTCATAACAAACCATGTAAAATTATTCACACAACGGTGGATTTATCATTTTCTTTTTATTGTTTTGTTTACTTCTTCAATTCCTCCCTCATGAGTCTACTTCCTGATTCTATTGAAACCATAGCATGAATGGAGGGATAACCCACTTATGGGTTGATCCAAGGGAGTATCAAGGGGCTGGATTAGATGTTATTTATCACCCCATTAATTTATAATAACTTATTTTAATTGAGATTTTTATTTAATGATTTTAAAACTTCTTCGTCCCTTGTTGAATTTTAAGGCCACATACTTTAAGTGCTAATACAAAACTTTACCTTGGAGTGCTCATAAATTTGATCCTCCTAGTGTATAGGTGATTAGTATTATGGTGTGTTGGTATAAAATTAATAAGTGATTAATTTTTTTGATCTTCTTAAATGAACTCATCTCAAATATAAGAAATTAAAATAATTGAAAAGGGAATACGTCCAATCCACCTCAAGTGATAACCTAGGATCAAGTCATTCTTTAAAATTGAATTAACTTTAGTCTCTTAGATTTCATTTAAAACCATCTTAAATCAACCCAAGTTGGCCACTTCATATCCAAAAACAATCCATAGAATGTACGTGTATATAGGTTACTTCTTAGGTCTCTGAGAATTCGACAACCCAAACTAGAATACAAGGACCATTCTTCCTTCATCTCTTGGGTAAATTTGAGCGTGAATCAGGACACATAATACATATTAAAACAAAAGAGAGTTATATTTTATAACTTTCAATGATTTAAATTATATATAAATAATTTTTTTATAAAAGTGTCCATTAAACTATTTAATTTCGATCTTGAGGTGATTTGGGTAGAATTAACTTCATAAAATAAGAAATAAGATGAAAAATGATAGCCTTATGACTTATTTATAATCTAGATTATCCCGATTTACTCTATACTAAGGTGATAAATTTTACCATGGTTACTATTCATATTGACCAAAAATTAAATGGGTCTACTTACCAAATTTTAACCCCTTAAATCTTAATATGGAATCAATTTTATCAAAGTAAAATTTTAAAAGTGGTATAAATTAACTTTATTTTAAATGAGAAAAATGTGACAAAAATTAATTTTTATAAAAGGTAAATTCTTAAGCATTAAACTATATTCATTCTTATTTTATGCCTTGAAAAATATTTGTTGAATGTTTTAAAATTTTGATCAAGTAAATAATATATAAATTTCATTGAAATCATTAAAAAATATTAATTAATTTAATTTATTAATATAAAATCACATTACATGCATAAAAACAATTTTTCAAAAAAAATTTTCTTTTTTATTAAAATGTTTTTTATTTTCATTTAAAATCAACTGAAAACCAATTAATTAATTATATATATAACCATAAAATTTTCATAATTAAGTTATTTATTTTAATACCCACTAATATAAAGGCTATGAGATAAATTTCATTTAAAAAAAAAATATTATAATAGTATATCATGGTTCATTTAAACTTGGTGTTGTTTGAAATACAAGATATAAAAGAAATATAATTATTTTAAACTAAATAATTCATAAACATTCTTAGGATGTTACATTATTTCCCCTTAAAAATCAATTTCTCCAGTGAAATTTTTCACTTTGATACAAAAAAATGAGGATACTTTTTCTTCATTACATCCTTATGTTCTCATGCAGCTTCCTTAAATTAGTGGATTCTCCAAAAAACTTTGAAGAGGTGTGTGGTATTGTTTTATATCACATTATCTCTAAAATACAGAATCTCTACCAATTTTTCTTAATAAAAAATATCATTATCTAGTGGCATGACCTATGAGTTTAGTACATGTGAAGGATCAAGTATGTACTTCTTTAGTATATATACATGGAACATATCAATAACCTGAGAGAGATTTGGTAGAAGAACCAATCGATATGATATTATCATAGTACGATCCAGAATTTCAAAATGGAATATATACCTAGAACTTATCTTTCCCTTCTTTCAAAATATCACCACCCTCTTCCTGGGATATATTCATTGGAATACCTTGTCACTAACTTTTAACTCTAGATCCTTCCAATTATTGTCAACATAAAATTTTTGTCAACTTTGAGCTGATCTTATGTGATGTTGAATGGATCTAACATCTTATACCATTTCCATATTTAGATTAGGTGACAATATCTTTCTTTCTCTAACTTCATTCTACTATGTTGGATTTCTATACTTAATAGAATTGAAGGATTTATAAGGATATATATGAATGTTGGAGCAAAAGATATTATTTTATGAAAATTCCACCAAAGGGAGGGGTTGATCCCAAACACCTTTGAAATACATAGAGAAAAATCTAAACATGTCTTCTAAAATTTGAATAGTTCACTCTGACTGAACATATGTCTAAATATGATAAGACATTATGAAAATTAACTCTATATTTAGATACCACTGAAGACTTATCCAAAACTATGAGGTATTCCTTAGATTACGATCATATACACGTGATAGTGGCACACCATGAAATATTACCACTTCTTTAATGTATAAATGTGTAATTTTATAAGGAGAGAAATATAATCTAATGGAAATTAAGTTCACTCACTTCATAAGATGATTCAATACAACAAAAATATAATTATTCCCTTTACATGTTTTGGGGAGTTTGATGACAAAATCCATGGTGATGTTTTCCCATTTCTATTCCGACATGGGTAATATATTAACATCCTGTTAGATTTTTGTCTCTCAGCCTTAACATGCTTACAGAACAAGCCTTAAGATATTAAAGCTACAATATATCTCTTAATTACATCCCACCAAAGATATTATTTCAAATATCTATACATATTTTACTTCAATGATGAATAGGAAATGAAGACCTATGAAATTCATCCATCAATTTCTTTTTAAAATCTAATACCAAAGGGCCACAAACATGATTTCTAAAGCTTATTATTCCATCCCAATCAAGTTTGAACTCAGGAAAATTTCTCACATTATTTTACATATTGAGATATTCCTTATATACCTCTTTAATATTTACTTAGATAGATGGTTGAACACTAATTTGAGTGTAAAATCCCAACCTGGGTCCTACTAAATGGTTCCCTAATCTGGTGTGTCACATGGCCTCAAGCACACCTCTTGGTATGCTAGAGGCTACTGACTAGCTGTGAGGGAATAGGGTGTGGCTGTGGGGAGATCATTCCCTCATTCTAGAGTGTGACATAGTGAAAATGATCATTTCAATCAGGTATCATAAGAAGTTATAATAACTAAAAAGTAGGTAGAATATTAATATCCATAAGAACGTAATAAATAATAAATATAAAATTAGTATTATATAATATAATGTGTCATGTAACTACAAAGCAAGAAAAATTTATATATAAATCTAGTATAATACATGCATTGAAAGCTATAAAAGACAAAAAATAACTATCCCATATATCATCACTATCCTTTCTTGGTCCCACAGTCCCCTACTCCTACATAACAAACAAGTAAAGAATCGTACAATTAGATCTTTCCCCAGACCCTACCTAAATCCCTGAAGTTTGTCTAGGTATCCAATAGTGGCCTGAACAGGGTGTTAGATAACACTCAGTTGGCCACTACAAATAGTGTCTATAACAAGTCCAGTGTATGTAATATAAAAAAAGTAGTGTGCAATATATAACTGGTATAACTATATTAAAAGTAAAGAATCAAAATGCAACGTGACCCTATCTAGAAAAACATAGATCCCTATAAATAATAATCATGCTCCCATAATCAAGGGTAGTTTTAAATAAAAAAATAAAAAGTTTTGATATAGTCCAGTCTAACCATAGTAATTTGATACCCATACCAAGGCTATCTATAAGCATAGTAATATATCCACCACAACCACACCATATAACCATGTGTTAATATCCACAAAATCCATTAAATATAATCCAATGTAAAAAATCCACAACATGATATGTCATGTAATCAAAATTATCATCCATAATGGCCTCATTGTGTAATAAAAAGTGTTAGACCATGAAAGGTCGAATCCAAGGTATAAAATACCACGACATCCTCATCGAGTCCCATGAGCACCTTGATGGAAACTTAGTAAGTGGATGGAGTCCAAGGGGCATGTCAATAGATAATTTCCAATAAGAGTCCAATAAATTTAAATAGAAGGTGTAACAAGGCTCTTGGGATCCTACAGAATCAGGTTCCAATGAGTAAATAGGTCTAAGGTATCCACTAACATAATTAGGACTCATGGAGTATAAATTTCCATGGAGTCCTATGGAATTTGGATCCAAGGTGTTCATCTAAGGAATACACTACCATAATCAATTTATTATCTCATTTAATTCATCATTTTATAATCATTCACATTCCATTAGTTCATCTAACTCCTATAACAATTTACATTTATACAAGTAAATCAACTCCCATCATGTAATCACATGGAAAAGAGGCATAACTTTCTCCTAATCATTAATTTAACTCTCATTCAATTTATCAAGGCTCCCAAAATAAGTGGTGAGCTCACAACCACCCACCATGGTGGTATAACATAGGTAAATAGAAGGGAACACCCCATGGTAGGCATAGGTTGGGGATAATAACCTCCAACAATAAAAAAGGTACTAGTGGGAAACCTAAACAATTTCCAATTCATCTATTTTAATCGTTAAATTAATTTTAGGGACAATGCTGGAAATATTATTGTATCGCACAAAGGATACATGGTTATAAAACACCAAATCATGAGGGAAATGGTATAGAACACCTATGATAGGTCTGTAGTAGGGCACTCATCTAGTATTATTATCTGATTCGGCCCAAATTGGAATAAAAACAAGCAATGAATGAAAATAATAGAAATATGGAATAATAGATAGTACCTAAATAACTCCATTAATATGAATAAAAACAAATAATTAAACAAGAGAATCTAAGTACTTACCAGTAGGAACCCAATGAGACAAGCAATGCTCGAATCGGTGTTCAGATGAATTATCGGAGGAAAATCCGAATTTAGGCTTCAGAAAGAGCTCAGAAAGGAGGATAAAGCTCCCTCTTTCACTAGAGAATAATAAATAAAAGTAGGGTTTAGGTTTTAAAATCACCAAGGGAAATATATTTATTTTGACTCAAGAAAATAGGGTCATACAGTTTGGCCACACTGTTAGCCAAACCATGCTCCAACCGTGTGCTCTTCTCTGTCTCAAGGGGGACCTCTCACAGTCATGGAACATGGTTTGAAAAACCATGTGTTGACCATTCATCAAGATTCTTTTAAAACTGTAGAACCCCAACATGTGTATGTTCCCATGGTTTCATTATTTCTTCCAACCATGTAGCCTTCTATTTCCCTATGTCCCACCTCACACAGTTACTCCTAACCATGTGGATTTCTTTTCATGGTTACTAACAATGTGGTTGCCCAACTATTTTTCAAAAAGTTTGACATAATGATCTAAACAAGACCCAGATACTAGTGAAACTACCGTTATCTCATTATGTACTCACATTAGGTCAAACAAAGGGGTTAAACTGAAAAAATTATTAGCACTTCATATGAAAATATGAAATATTATATTAATAAAGACACTATTTGTCCCCTTCCTTAGATATTTCATGATACATAAATTTTTAGTTCATAAATATTGTATCTTTTGTGAACCTCATCATAGATAAGCTAGCATGATCCTATTGACTTAGAGCATCTTTCACTTTTTTCTCTTTCTCAGGGTGGTAATTTATTAAGAAATCATAATCATTAATCATCTCCAACCATCTTCTATGGTTCATATTCATCTATTTCAATATAAATATATACATTAGGATTTTATGATTAGTGTATATGTCACACATTTCTCCATAGAGATAGTGCATCCATATATTTAATGAAAAAATTACCAAAAACAACTCCAAATCATGATTTGGGTAATTTTTCTCATATAAATTTAATTTTCATGAGGCATAATGTATAAACATATCATTCTTCACGATGATGCATACAAATCCATTCTCGGATATATCACTATAGATTACAAAACCATCTCAAATATAGGGTAGTGTAAGAACAAGTGTACATACAAGACTTATCTTCAGTTAATTTAAACATTCTCCACATTAAGCCATCCAAAGGAACTTGAATCCCTTATGAGTTAACTTAGTGAGTGGATTTGAGAGCCTTGAACAAATATCCACAAAGCACCGATAATATTCATCCAACCAAGAAAACTACATATATCTGTCACAATCATTTTTCTAGGCCAATGTTCAATAACTTTTGTCTTTGAAGGGTTTACTTATATACCGTCACATGAGATTATATGAACTAAGAATGGAAAATTCCAAATATAAAATTAACACTTGGTAAATTTTCCATAAAGTTTCTCCTTCCTTAGGTTCTTTAACACAATCCTTAACGGATCTTCATTCTCTTCATTTATCTTTCAATAAAAAAATTATCTTCTATAAATACTACCACAAAATGATCTAGGTAATCTTTGAAGACTATATTCATAAAGATTATTAATATAGTAGGGGAATTATAAAGGCTAAATAGAATCACTATAAATTCATAGTGTCGATACCTTGAATAAAATGATGTCATGGGTATATTCTCCTTCTTAACCCTCAATTAATGATATATAGAACAAAGTTACCTCTTAGAAAATTATTTATCTCTACACATATTATCAGACAAGTCATAAATATGGGGTATAAGATACTTATTCTTGGTGATGATCTTATTTAGTTCTATATAATCAATGAATAACCACATTGATTCATATTTCTTATTAGAAAACAATACAAGTTCACCCTAAGGTGACACAATTAGATGAATGAATCCATTTTCCTGATTCTCCCAGATTTTCTTCATCAATTCTTAAAACTCAGTTGGGGCCATTTTATATGGTGTCTTGGAAGTAGGTGTAGCATAAGGTATGAGTTACATTGGATACTAAACTTCACGATTCAGTGGAATACCATAAAAATATTATTTAAATACATCAATAAACTATCAAAAAATAGGAATATATTTTATTTTTAGATTCTCTATAACCATATGAGACAAATATATCTTTTTAATAGGAATCATGACTCATACAATGGATGAAATTTCCATTAGAAGTTCATTTTTTCATCACACTAACAGGAGATCAAAGGTTAGTCCTGAATGTCAAACATAACTTCATTTCCTCAAAAATTGATGTATAATTTATATAAAGAAATCTAATACATGAACAAAATAGTATAAAATTAAACTATAGGAAGAATGATGAAATAAAAATATTACCAAAAAGTGTAACCATAGAAGAATCATATAATTGGGATGCGTTAATCATACTATTAAGGGTTTTTACTACTAACTCAACATCTAATTTTTGAGGTGGTACGCTGATACTATTATAAATGTATTTAGATAAAAAATAATGGGTAGATACAGAATAAAATAATACATTAATAGATATAGAGTGGATAGTGAAAGTAAATTTCACCATGTCATTATCATACCCCTCATATAAAATAGAGATCAATTGATATTCCCTTTTATCTATTGGATTAGGAGGGTTTTACATAGATTATCATCATTAGAAATTATATTTGGGAATTTGTTAGATTAATTCCCATACTCCTTGCACTTAAAACACTATAGTGTGTGTGGGGAATTTTTTAGAGATTTCTCTCTATTCATATCATTAACTTACTTTTTCCCATAACTTTAGCATTCTATTACCCGATGACCTTCCTTTCCACACTTGAAACACTTAAAAATTACCTTAAGAAAACTTTCCCCATGTTTCCATCCACACAACGAGTATAAAGGAATAATTATCTTCTTCTCTCTTTGGTTTTCATAATTACCTTTGAATTATATTTTCCTCTTTTTATAAAAATGATGAAATTGATGGGTAACTCCTATATCCATCTCCACCTTTAGAGAACATCAAAAAATTTCTTCATAGCCATTGACATTCCTTATGTCCAACTTAATTAAAACACTTGGTTTTAAGCCTATGAATAATTGATCATTCTTACTTTTAGGTTTGATGAAAAACTATAATTTTATCTCACATATATTATAAAATTTTCCTCAGAAGTTCCAATAGATTCATCATCCTTATACTTTAAATTAATCTATTATATCAGTATTTTTGTACGAAGAATGTGCATAAATTAATTTTTAAAAAATAATCTACTTAAAGTTTTCCCAATCCATAGATTAAATTTCTTATTATTCTCTTGTATCCTTAATAAGAGTCCACCACTAATCAGATTCACCTTCCAAATGATAAAAAACCAAAATAACTCTCTCATGTTCATAACATCGACGAACATGAAATATATTATAAATGGTACTAATCCATTTCTCAATGAATAGTGGATCAATAGATTCACTAAAAGAAGGTGGATGTTGCCTCATGAAGGAATCAACATAAGATTATTCTCTTCTTTTCTCATTTGGAAGATCAATGTGATTCATAGCTTGAATTGTTTTTGAGAATGACAACATGATTTTGTATTCTATCTCCCATCACATTTGGTTTTTTAAGAGGTAATAATTTCATTGTCTATCACATTCATCATTAACATGATTCCTCTAGGATATTAATATTAACTAAAAAAAATCATATTATGAGAAATAATAATCATTATGGTAAACTACATAATCCATACAATTCATTTATAGTATGTCTAAATCAATACATCTTATTCAATGATGGATTAGGTTTATCCTAGGTCATTCATGATCATTACCAATACTTTAAGATTTAATACTATAAATAGACTTATCCCTAGGGTTCTTACAAATGTTTTCTCATCCTATTTTCCAAACATTAACTAAACCATTCTTTGATACCGACTATAGAGACCCATACTTTTCATACATAGTTATTACATCTAAATAAATGAATATTTTTTACATAACATAATGATCTATGCTCGAATCATCTAGGTTTAGTATCCTTGGAAACATAAAAAACTGGTTCATAATAGTTCCACATAATTTCCCACATATATACTCATAACTATCACCCTTCTTAGAAATATCACACATAAAATGTTTCTTCATGACCTAGGAAATGAAACATAAAAAGGGTGAGATCTGATGCTCTCTAAAGGTGAGAAAGAGAGATATCAATGATCATGTAATAATAAAATGATAAAAAGGGTATAAGAACATAATCTTAACATTTTAAAACTATAAATTTCATATCATAGATCATAATATTGATTCATGACATAAATATTGGTAGTTAATATGACAAGAATCATAAATTAATTAAAGAACATGATCCATTAGAGCATAAAATTGGTATAGAACATGGAATTATGGCATACACAGAAGCAAATAAAATCATTTCTTTAGTAGTAATGGTTATTTTACCAGAATATCATAGTGGAATGGGTTCACTACCCAAACCATCGTAGTAGTTTAGGTTTACTCCCAATATAATCATAGTTGACAAAGTCCATTACTAAACTGGGTTCAGTCCCCATTCCAGTCCTCTTTATCTCATGAGATATCAATATTTACCAAATGAATTAGAGGGAGATATAGATCCTACCTATATAATAATAAAAATTATAAATATGTGTGAAAAAATATCATAAAATACTCATCAAACAATAACTTATGAAAGGAAATTAATTTCATAAATATTTCATCCACTACTACAAAAACGGGCATTAACAACGCTAAAAACAGGCTTTAACAGCGCTAAAAAAGCGTTGTAAAGCTCGGCGCTAATAAAGGGTTACTTTATCAATTCTAAAAAAGCACTGATAAAACATCCCTTTATTAGTGATAAACAAGCGCTTCTTTAGCACTGATAAAGGTGTAGTTTATCAGTGCTTTTTTAGCACTAATAAAAGCACTATTTATCAGCGCTAAAAGAGCGCTGATAAATGCCCTCTCTACTGCTGTGATAAATCTGCAGCAGTACACCCAAACACCTGCAAAAAAAGCATCTCAATAAGCCAATTAAAGAAAGTATACCCATACAAAATTAACTCATAAATCATAAGCAAATTAGACCATGTATACCCATACAAAAATTATACTCGTACACCATTAACACATAATTTATAAGTTAATAAAGTACTTAAAAAAATCAATTCCGAATTCAGGGGGTTTGGGGGTTGTTCAAGGGTTTGGGGTAGCTGTCCAAGGGGGGGTAGGGGGTGTTTGGGGGGCTTTCCAGTTCAATCCTAAGGCTCCACATGGGTGTGTTTTATCAATATATAAATCTTTGGGATTTTCTCTATCCACTATGCATAATGTTCTCAACCTCGAAGAAGTTATAAGGTATGTACACACACTGAGGTGCACATACTTAGGGGGGATTAATCTCATTAATAAACCCCCAACATTAAACCTTCAATAGGCTATTATAAGTGCATGATCAGGAAATATGCACAACCTAGTTGAGAAATAACTGGAATAAAACTAATAAAAAAATCATCATTGATCCTCAAATCCATGACCATGATTAAACCCAAATTAATTTTCCAAGTGATGAACTATTACCAAGAATTTCACAAGGATCATTTCAACATTATAAAAATATAGTTTGACCAAGTCCTACCCCATCTACATCAAGACACATTTATTCTCAAGTATTAAAGCTTGATCAACCATACCTACTTCATCCAATGTTAGGGTTTCTCTGAGTACATCATAGGAACCACACAAAACATATAATATACCATGGTCTCCCCACTATATACATAATTATCATTGACCTACAATATGTGAGTTTTATTTAAACTCCATCATGGAAATCCACTTATGGGAGTTTTCTCATACAGGGAATACCCTCAACAGTATCTCAGACCACCCATATGTGTTCTTCCAATTCTGAGGCATAAGACCTACAAGGATCTCATCCCTATACTATGGGAGTACCCTTATTTAGGGAATAATACTAAGAAGCATATATTCTTTACCATATGGGAGTATTATCATCCAAATAATAATCCCTAGAAGCATATCAACCCTCCAATATGGGTGTATTCTCATTTTAGGCAAAATCTATATAATCATCTCAGCCCTCCCCTGTGGGATTATTTTCATTTAGTGAATATTCTCGATAAGAATCGCATACCACTCCTATGGTTGTATTCTCATTTGGGGAATAATACCTATATACATCTCATACCTCCCCTATGAGAGTATTCTCATTTAAGGAATAAGACCCATAAGCATATCCACCTTCCCAAATGGGAGTATTTTCATCCAGATATAAGCCCATAAGTATCATAGACCCAAACACATGATCACCCTAGTATACCAGGCCAACCATGAATTGATATATATGAGTCCCCTGATAGATCCCATTCCATGACCCCCCATTTAAAAGATCAATGCAATCCGAATGCGTTTGGTCGGATTTTGGTAGGTCAGTTGTTGTTTTCACTTAAAAACTTGTCCATTTTAAACAAAATAGAGACCTTTTGAGTGATATATGCCACACCGTGCCTCGGATTGATGCAGGGTTGACGCGTACATGTCACCATAGACCCTTGGATCGTTCTTATAAAAGATCAATGCAATCTGAATGCGTTTGGTCAGATTTCCATAGGTCAGTTGTTGTTTTCAATTAAAATCGTGCCCACTTTAAACAAAATAGAGACCCTTTGAGTGATACCAGCCAAACCATGCCTCAGATTGAGGAGGGGTTGACTTTTACACGTCACCAAGAACCTCTGGACCTTTCTTATAAAAGATCAATGCAATCCGAATGCGTTTGGTCAGATTTCCATAGGTCAGTTGTTGTTTTCACTTAAAATCTTGTCCATTTTAAACAAAATAGAGATCCTTTGAGTGCTAGCGGCCACAACATGCCTCATATTGAGGATGGGTTGACTAATACACGTCACCAAGGATGACTGGATCATTATTATAAAATATCAATGCAATACGAATGCGTTTGGTCAGATTTCCGTAGGTCAGTTGTTGTTTTCACTTAAAATCTTGTCCATTTTAAACAAAATTGAGACCCTTTGAGTGCTAGCGGCCCCACTGTGCCTCGGATTGAGGCAAGGATGACTAATACACATCACCAAGGACACTTGGATCGTTCTTATAATAGATCAATGCAATCCGAATGCATTTGGTCGGATTTCCATAGGTCAGTTGTTGTTTTCACTTTAAATCTTGTCCATTTTAAACAAAGAGACCCTTTGAGTGCTAGCAGCCACACCGTGCCTTAGATTGAGAAATTGTTGAATACTAAACGTCAAAAATAACCCTTGGATTGTTCTTATAAATGATCAATGATATCCGAATGCGTTTTCATGGATTTATGTAAGTCAATTGTTGTTTTCACTTAAAATCTTGTCCATTTTAAACAAAATAGAGACCCTTTGAGTGATAATAGCCACACCGTGCCTCAGATTGAGGTGGGGTTGACTCATACACGTCACCAAGGATACTTTTATCATTCTTATAAAATATCAATGCAATCCAAATGCTTTTGGTAGGATTTTCGTAGGTCAGTTATTGTTTTCACTTAAAATCTTCTCCATTTTAAACAAAGTAGAGACCCTTTGAGTGCTAGCGTCCTCAACGTGCCTCATATTGAGATGGGGTTGACTCATACTCGTCAAAAATGACCCTTGGATCGTTCTCATAAAAGATCAATGTAATCTGAATGCGTTTGGATGGATTTCTATAGGCCAGTTGTTGTTTTCACTTAAAATCTTGTCCATTTTAAACAAAATAGAGACCCTTTGAGTGCTAGCGGCCACACCGTGCCTCAGATTGAGGCAGAGTTAACTCGTAAACGTCACCAAGGACCCTTGGATCATTCTTATAAAATATCAATACAATCCGAATGCATTTTGTCATATTTGCATAGGTCAGTTGTTGTTTTCACTTAAAATCTTGTCTATTTTAAACAAAATAGAGACCCTTTGAGTGCTAGCAGCCACACCATGCCTCGGATTGAGGTGGGGTTGACTCGTACATGTCACCAAGGACCCTTGGATTGTTCATATAAAAGATCAATTCAATCCTAATGTGTTTGTTCATATTTCTATAGGTCAGTTGTTGTTTTCAATTAAAATTGTGTCCACTTTAAACAAAATAGAGAACCTTTGAGTGATAGCGGCGACACCATTCCTCGGATTTAGGCGGGGTTGAATCGTACACATCACCAAGGACCCTTGTATTGTTCTTATAAAATATCAATACAATCTGAATGCATTTGGTCAGATTTCCGTAGGTCAGTTGTTGTTTTCACTTAAAATCTTGTCCATTTTAAACAAAATAGAGACCCTTTGAGTGCTAGAGACCACACTGTGCCTTAGATTGGTGGGGGGGGGGTTGACTCATACACGTCACCAAGGAACCTTGAATCTTTATTATAAAATATCAATTCAATCTGAATGCGTTTGGTTGGATTTACGTAGGTCAGTTGTTGTTTTCACTTAAAATCCTGTTCATTTTAAACAAAATAGAGACCCTTTGAGTGCTAGCGGACACCCTGTGCCTCGGATTGAGGTGGGGTTGACTCGTACACATCACCAAGGACCCTTGGATCGTTCTTATCAAATATCAATGCAATCCGAATACGTTTGGTCAGATTTCCGTAGGTCAGTTGTTGTTTTCACATAAAATCTTGTCCATTTTAAACAAAATAGAGACCCTTTGTGTGCTAGCGGCCACACCGTGCCTCAGATTGAGGTGGGGTTGACTCGTAAACATCATCAAGGACCCTTGGATCGTTATTATAAAATATCAATGCAATCTGAATGTGTTTGGTCGGATTTACGTAGGTCAGTTGTTGTTTTCAATTAAAATCATGTCCACTTTAAACAAAATAGAGACCCCTTGAGTGATAGAGGCGACACCGTGCCTTATATTGAGGATAGGTTGACTCTTAAACATCACCAAGTAACCTTGGATCGTTCTTATAAAATATCAATGAAATCTGAATGCATTTGGTCAGATTTCCGTAGGTCAGTTGTTGTTTTCACTTAAAATCTTGTCCATTTTAATCAAAATAGAGACCCTTTGAGTGGTTCAAAATTATTGCATGTTGCTGGTATATATCATCTGTTAAAATGGGAAAATGACTCATTGGAGAAAATCTGTTTTATTTAATAACAATTACAATTTTCCTATGAACATTTACATACAACAATGTTTCATCTTTTGATCCCCTTAACCCCTCTCAAAAATGAACACAAATTATACATGTCCCCAAGTCAGAGCTTCATTGTATTTGTGCACAATCTTCCATCAGGTATGTGGCCCACTCTTTTCTGAACACATATATATCGTCTTTTGAGTATGAGGCTTTTCGGTAGTCATAGTATTACTGCAAAAAAAAATAAAGAATTAATAAATAACTTAAACGAACTAGTAGTTGTTTTTAAAAATACCTCTTTAGGGATGCTAGTTTGCTGATGAAAAATGATCTCTTTCATAAATTTACAAACATAATAACCGAAATCATTATCGTTTGTTTATTTTGGACACTTCCAAAATATTGATCATTAGGAGAATAAGTAACTTGTGTTGAGATGTGTTTGGATAGTGAAATTTTATTATATATTCCCTTATATTTGTCCAGACGTAGTACTTCCTCACCTCCTTATGCTTAGCCCCTAGCCTCATTCCTTTTTTAGATGATAATGATACACCTCCCTATTATTAAAAGATAATATAAATTATATTACTTTATGTTTAGACCTAAAACGTAAGATGTAGTGTCTTACAGATTCACAAACTCCATCATGTGTGGCCGGTTTGATGGATATCCTTGATTTGAATCTAGAAAATAAATCTTCGGAGTATCCAAGTTCACCACAATTAGAAACCAATGTTTCCTAAAAACACAAAAAGGAATAAGTGATAAAGAAGTGAAAATATAATTGATATGCTTTAATCACAGATTATTACCCCTGCATGGTTGGTATTAGGAAAATTCTGTCATCTGTAGTCTTGTGTTCAAATGTTTTCAGCAAGAAATTCACTATTTCATCCCTTTTTGATGGATCTATTTTTGTATGGTGTGTTGATGTGATATGAGGACTAACCAGTCCAAATCTTGGCTCATGGGAAAATTCCTTCAATTGTTTTTCATAAATGTGTCTGTCAACAATATAAAATGCATTTAGTCATAATTTTCATGCTAGATCAGCTTTTAGAGAATCAATTCATGGAAACATACCTCATATATACATTTACAACTGTGATGCCTAGCCAACCATTTTGAAGGATTTCATTTAAATTTTCAGCAGCAACAAAATCTTTACTTTCCTCTCTGTATATATTCTCTTCGAAAACCACTATATGAATATTACCATCTTTTATCTTTGTATCCACATGAGTCTTAAATGCTAGTAAATGTTGAAAGAGAACAGGTGGTGTTATTGTGCATTTAGTAGCTCTTTGGGATCGGTTGGTCGATCCTTTAGATGGTTTTGAGCCGACATTTTTCACCCCTTCCCTTTCTCCGTTTATAACCACAATCATTGGTTCATACCCTTTTTTCATTAATTGTTAAGGGTTTAGCTTGAAAAGAAAAGGAAATAAATACCTCTTTGTCCACATGTACTCTTACAAGTTGATATGGCCATGCAATGAATGTCCCAATAACCTTTTCGTTCGTATGAATATCATCATCATCAAGTGGAATAGGTCGCTTTTCCTTTGGCTCATGAGCTACAGTAATCGTCACTTTCTAATGATCTTTCAGAAGTGGTCTATTATGCAGTGTGGCATCTAGGATATTGAACACTGTAGCCCTCGATACAAGGTGATAGGTGGGTGTTGACAGATATAAATCACAATCATTATCACCCTGTAGAAGATGAGTACAGAAAAATTATCAGTTTTTGCCTGATTCATATTTCATGGGAACAATTATTAGAAAATTGATTACCACAGCTAAGATAGCTCTTTGAGGCGAATGGCTCGCCTCAAAGCTGGTGGGGGGTGGGGCGGGATGTTCATGCGGCGGTTGTTCTTGAGTTCTGGCTTCCCTTTGCTTCCCACCCATAAAAGTTGCTAGAAACTCTCCCTGCCATTGCAATTTTTCTTCAAGGGTTGCTATTTTTTTCTCTCATTTGTTCCAATTTTTCATCTGTATCATCAATTTTTTTCTTCTTCTCAAAATATACTCGGGGTGTCACCCCAAAACCTGCACCTCTAGCATGACTGTATTTTTCTGGCTTCTTCAAAGCCATCGGTAATAGGTTTGTATCAGCTATAGGAGTAGCTGATTCCTGTGACCATCAGATATAGAAAAATAACTAATTATTTTTATGTAATGGAAATTTTAAATAAATTATTTTATCGCCGTTTCATACTTACACATATTTCCCACACTTTCTGTGTGTTCTCATCTACTATCTTCCCATCTTTGTTCACACGTGCCTCCTTCCATAGCACATGACGTGGGATGGAAGTGCATTTTGTTTTAGACTCATCAATCTACATATAAACCTAGAAAAATAATTATGATTTTGTTTATTGGAACCGGAAAATATTATTGTAAATTTAAAATATGTACCATTTTCTTTTCTAATGAAGTGTACCCCATCCATGCTTTACGATAGGGGTATGTTGGTTTTGAAGCATGTTCCTTATTTTCAGTACAGAGTTTCTATTTCATAAATGAAATATTGAAAATCAAAGTGATGATTACAGGTATCCTCAAACAACGTATTATCACTCACAATGTACCTAAAACTTCTCATCCCCACGACGGCCAATAAATGCATCCCAGGCTTCTTGGGATATCAGGTGAGCGTAGACAATGGGTCAGTGCAGATTTATTTTACCTTTAGAATATTTGAGGTGACATCTTGTTAAAATAGTGCGAAAACCTCGATGAATATTTCCTGAAAGCCTTAGTACATAATCCTTGTGTGAATCGTCTATTATAAATGTACTCTGCAAGAGATTGAGAAGAGTAATACATTGTTTCATTATTTTATTTTCTAGTAAATTAAAGAAATAAATTCATAATGTTACCTTAATTTCTTCCCAGATCACATCTTTCATCCCGGACACAACATGGTGAAATGAATCTATGTCAATCGGCACGCGTTGCCGAGTGAAAACTCCAATGTAGCTGCTAAACATAGCCTTGTTGGGATTCACATGTTGGCCTCGTGCATTCCATCCGACTTCAAATTTTATGCCTTTTCTTTTTGCCTTAATAATTTTGGCTAACACCGTCAAACTACGATGCACCTGTGATTTCTGCGACGCTGGTCCTTCATTACCGACCATTTCATTGATATCAACATCATGTATATGTTAATCTAGAATGGTATCAATGAAATGTGTTGATGGTTGTTGGACCTCAACACTAAGAGCACCAGGAGAAGCAGTAGTAGGAGAAGTAGAAGGAGCAGCAGCAGTAGGATCCTCAATAGGAGGAGCAGCAGGAGCAACCAGAGCCGCAGCAGGAGCAACAGTAGAAGCAGCATGAGCTGTAGGAGCAGCAGGAGCAGCAGCAGGAGCAACAGCAGCAGCAGCATGAGCAGCAGGAGCAGCAGCAGCCATAGCAGCAGCTGCTTGAGAGACTTGTTCAGCCTCAAGGTTAGGAGCATCAGAATATGCATAAGTCATTATCTGCAAAAGTGGTTGAACAGTTAATTCAGATTAAATAAATTTTGTAATGATAAGATAATAACATGAGATAACAAAATCTATATTACAAACAAAATATAACCTGTTTACTTAACTCTCTTTGTAACACCCCGACCCTAGTTACCCAGAGTCGGTGCATTATTACATAACATTGGCATGATCACAAAAGATCATGTCTCGAAAGACCGATTAGTTTAGTTGCCTTGGAGATACTAGATACATTCATAATTGTTACATTACATCATAAAGTGAAAAACTACAATAACAGAGTCTCCATAGTCCACACTCATATCCTCTTCTGACTATCCTTGCAGGTCATTCATAAAATACTTCTTCACATCCTGGAAAATATTAAAACATTAAAAGGGGTGAGGTCAAATGCTCAGTAAGGATAACAATATTACGGAAGATTTCATAAATAAAAATTAACATTTAAGTCAATGTATAACTAAAACAAAAGCCTTTTTAAACTTGAACTTCAGCATGATATGGCAAAAATAAAATTAAATAATGCCATTTACTTACTCACATGGATATTCTACTAGTCGAATAATCCCATGCAATATCAATAACCACTTTCATAATGATGGAATGCATAATGCCAGACTATCATAACCATGTAGTAAAGGCCTCGTGCCAAGACCACAAATAAGATTTTGTCAAGGCCTCGTGCCAAGACACTAGTTTGTCTCATGAGACCTACCGATGCATCGAGGAGCTATAGCGGGCTCCACCCGTCACTTATTAAGTCCAACGCATTCCTCATATGAATAGGTTTAAACATATTATAAACCATAACATAATCATATCACATAAAACATGCATAAAGGAAACATAACATTTCCACATTTCAATCACAAGATATAAATACAACAGATTGATATAATAAAAACACTTTCAAAACCATTTTCAATACCAAAATAAAAGAAAGTTAAAACTTTGTATTTATTTTTCATTAAAAAAAGTTATGGATTGTAGAGGAAGCTGAAACTCAAATAATGGTCACGGCGGTGGAGAAGTCGTTGTCGCCGCATATGTACAACAAGAAAAACATTCCCTTTTTGTCGTTTAGTAAAACGCTTCATATAAAAAATATTCCTTTTGAATAAACGTAAAATTCAAAGGGGTTTATACACCGTATAAAAGAAATTTGTGTATAAAACAAAATATGCCTCAATGAATGGAGATTGAGACAAAGTACCATACAAAGATCATTTTTTAAAATAAAATAGATATATTATGTGTATTCACTATAAGTAAACATAATGAAATTGCAAATACTAGATAGGATATAATAATATCATGACATAATTTGAAAGTAGGAGATTAACCCAAAGAATAGAAATTGGGTCAAAAAGTTCCCTTACCTTGCATCCTCTCTTGACTCGACCATTCTTTAACCTCCTGAATAATAAACTAGAGTTAATTTATAATTTCTTAAGAACCTTTTTCAAGTTTTTTATTCCTTTTATATCACTTATTACCATGTTATGAACATTATGTAATTATTTAAGTTAATAACGGTCGTTTTGTTGATCTTTGGTACTTGAGTCAAAAATAAACTTCTTATAATTACAAGTTGTTCATGTGGTGATATATCCATTTATCAAAAATTATATTCATGATATAGATATCATATATCTCATATATATCCAGTATATACATGCATTTATAATATTCCATAACGTTTAGAGGTAAGAAATGAAATGCACCGTTCATGGAGACAGTAAGTTGTACGTACACCTGAACGCTACTTTCATTTCTATTTCGTATCTAATGTAATAATAATTATATAAAGTTATATTATAATTACAGTATAATATCATATATAATATCATTTACTCCATCCTTTATACATCCCACATATGCGATTAACGATTCAAATCACTTTGAGGGGGCGGTAGTCCGCACTTCCTAAAATGAAAATATCGTGTTTACCCATAATGGAAACAATAAAGGTATGTAATAAATGAAAAATACAGAACCTTAAGTAAAACATAAACATATTATATATCATATATATAAATATAGTTACATCTTAATGGCCACCTTTTATGGTGTTATATGAGTGTTGAACAATCATCGTTTCGTGAGGCAGAAATTCGCCATCCACAGAAACAGTATGTTCTTTAACCATTAGATGTAGGTGTGTGTAAGTGTAGCTCTAATAATTATTATAAAACATCCTAGTATATTGAGGATACTGGTTTTGTTACAAAAGAAATGAATAAAAAGAGTTTAGGGGGTTGGAGAAGCAAACTAAAACAAAATAACATAAGAGAACACATTACCTTAAAATCGGGTAACTCTTTTTTTGATTTGAGCCAAAGGATTCCTTGGGAATAATTCTGCCCAAAGTGAGGCTTCTAGGAGTAAGATAGGGAAGTTGGGAGAGTATCTGGGAAGAGGTTGGCTGAGCCAAAAGGATTTTAAAGTGTGAGTAAGGTGGTAGTGGTGAGGGCCTTTTATAAGTGGAGAGGAGGGGCACTCTTGGAAAGTAATGAAATGTTACTTTATTATATAATGAGTTTCGGATTTCAAAGGTCACACACTTATATAATTCGACGATAAGGTGATAAGGGTTCGAAATATACTCATAAAATAGGTTTTTGACAAGTGTAAGCCTTGAATTTTACATTATCTTTTCATTTTATTTAAATTGTTAATTAATGAGGTAATCGCTGCATTATCATGATGTCATAAATAATTTAATTTATTTAATTTCTAAAAATTATAAAAAAACTATCATGATGTAGGAAATCTTTTTAGCTTTCTAATGAATATTTATAGTAAAACATATGACTCGTATAACCCCATTAAAAAATTGTTTTTGTTTGTGACATTTTTATTTTAACTTTAAATAAAATTTATTTATGTCATTTTTCTACCAAAGTGGCTCCATGGGGTCCCCAAGTTGACCAATGGATTTTCTTGGTCGGCCATGACAAATCCAATAGGGGTAGGACAAGTGTAAAGGTATTTTCATATTTTTATAATATCATTTTTACCTTAAATATCACTAATTACCTTTAATCACGATTAATTAAACTTAAAAGTTACTATTCACCAAACAATTATTTTAATCCCATTAAACCACATTTTACTTCCTAATGACAACCATGAATGTTATATTTTTGAAAATCAAATCACAGAAGTGGTAATGTTTTATTTAAACGAAAAATCAGTTTTTAACTACCACTTAGTGGTTTCACTATTCATCAAAAATTGAAGTTTTTCAAAACAATGCCAAAATTTCACCCTAAGCTATAATTGATATTCCGAATTAAAAAATGATGTCTATTTTACAAAATTAAAAAAATATAAGTTTCATTAATTAATTTTAAAATTAATTCCTGCTGTCACAATAAATAGCGTGTTTTTAAGAAATAATATATATCAAAAGATTGACAATTGTTTATGTCTAATTTCAAAGTGAAATTAATTATTATGAACACCATTGGATAAAATGGTAAAAAATATTCTAATTATACTTTAAAACAACTCAATAGTATAATTTATCACTATAAATTATTTTGATTAAAAAAGTTGTTTTTAAGTATTTTTCACTATTCATAAAAAATTGGAAGTTCTCAGAAAATTACAAAAATTTCAACTTAGGATAACTATGATATTACGAATACAAAAACGAAGTCCATTTAGAGAGATAAAATTTATAAAATTTCAAAAAGTAGGTAATACTATTCATAACGTCTACTTTGATTGGTTGTGGTGTGTGTTAGAACTCGAAGTTGCGTACAACACACGCTACTGTATTATTCAAAGAGAAGTGTACCACAGAAGCTTGGGGTGTTACATTCTCTCCTCCTTCAAATAATTTCGTCCTCAAAATTTCATATAATATCACTATATAAAAAGACTCGGGTGATTCTTCATCATAAGTTCCTCAGGTTCCCACGTTGTCTCCACCATCTTATGGTTTCTCCATAGAACTTTTACCAGACGAGTCGTCCAGTTTCTCAGCACTTGTTCTCTTGTATCAAGAATCCTGACAGGCTCTTCACAATAAGACAGATCGGGTTCCAGTTCTAATTCCTCATAGGTGAGTACATGCGTTGGGTCGGGCATGTATTTTCTTAACAGTGATACGTGGAATACATCATGAACTTTGGAGAGACTTGGCAGCATTGCCAAACTGTAAGCTACAGTCCCAATTCTTTCTAGAATTTCTAATGGTCTGATGTACCTGGGACTCAATTTACCCTTCTTACCGAAACGTATAACTCCCTTACATGGTGATACCTTCATGAAAACATGATCTCCTACCTGAAATTCCAAATCCTTCCTTCGATTGTCAGCATAACTCTTCTGCCTACTTTGAGATGCTTTGATGTGGTTTTGGATTACCTTCACCTTTTCCATCGTTTCCTCCACCAGTTCTGGGCCTACAAGTTTTCTTTCACCCACGTCATCCCAACAGGTTGGTGTGCGACATCTCTTTCTGTATAACGCTTCATATGGTTCCATCCGAATACTTGAATGGAAGCTATTATTATAGGAAAATTCTACAATAGGTAAATATTGATCCCACATTCCTTGAAAGTCAAGTGAGCATGATCTCAACATGTCTTCTAAGGTTTTAGTAGTTCTTTCTGATTGTCCATCTGTTTGAGGGTGGTAAGCAGTGCTCAAACGAAGTTTAGTATCCAAGGCCTTCTGAAGAATTTTCCAGAATCTTGATGTAAAGCGGGGATCACGAGCCAAGAAAATCGATAGGGGTACTCCATGAAGTCTCACAACTTCATTAATATATAGTCTTGCTAGACGTTCAAGTGGCAGATCTTCCCTTATAGCAAGAAAATGTGTTGACTGGGTGAGACGATCAACAATGACCCATATTGCGTCATTCCTTCCAGGGGTCTTTGGTAGTCCCATGACAAATTCCATCGTAATATTATCCCATTTCCACTCAGTTATGGGAAGAGGTTGCAATACTCCACCAGGATGTTTCCTTCCAGCTTTCACTTATTGGCAAACCATACATCTTGACACAAAATAGGCAATATCCCTTTTCATGTTGTCCCACCAAAAATTTCCCTTTAAATCTCTATACATTTTAGTGCTTCCAGGGTGTATAGAGAAATTGGAACTATGAGCATCATCCAACAATTCCCTCTTTAAATCAGGTATATCAGGAACACAAAGTCTCCTCCCAAATTTCAAAATTTCATCTTCATAAAAAAATCTCTCAACTGCCCATCATTCACCGCTTTAATCTTCTTTTTCAACACTTCATCATCGGACTGAGAACTCTTGATCCTTTATAGTAAATATGGTTTGGAAACCATTTGAAAAAGTTTTGATGTTTCACCCTCCATGGTGATTCCCATATCCATCTTTACTAGATCCATGAAAATATGATCCCTTTCTACTCTCATCATGTTCAAAACTCCATGATCTTTTCTACTCAAAGCATTTGCAACCTTATTTTCCTTTCCTGGGTGGTAGTGTATCGTGAAATCATAATCATTGAGTAGTTCAAGCCACCTTCTTTGCCTCATGTTGAGTTATTTTTGTGAGAAAATATATTTCAAACTCTTGTGATCGGTATATATCTCAAAATTTTCACCATAGAGATAATGTATCCATATATTCAAGGAAAATATTACAGCAGCTAACTCGAGATCATGAGTAGAACAGTTTTGCTCATGAATTTTTAGCTGTCGTGATGCATAGGCAATAACCTTATCATTCTGCATAAGGACACAACCAAGTCCTTTCATTGATGCACCACTATAAATAACGAACCCATCATTCCCTGATGGTAGAGTCAATATAGGAGAATTGACTAATATTCTCTTCAGTTCTTCAAAACATTCTTCAAACTCTTTTTTCCAGACAAATTTAACCCCTTTACGTGTGATCTTCGTTAATGGGTTCACTAATCGGGAAAAATTCTGGACAAAATGTCGATAATAACATGCCAAACCAATAAAGCTGCGTACCTCAGTTATACTTGTCGGTGCTAGCCATTCTTGGATTGCCTTGGTCTTAGAAGGATCAACGGAAATTCCATATTTAGAGACAATATGGCCAAGAAAAAAAATCTCTTGAATCCAGAATTCACAATTGCTAAATTTTCCATATAATTCATGCCTTCTAAGAGTCTTCAAGATAATGCGCAAGTGATTTTCATGATCTTCATACCTTTTGGAGTATACCAAGATATCATCAATGAATACCACCACAAAATCATCAAGATATTCCTTGAAAACTCTATTCATTAGATCCATGAATACAGAGGGTGCATTAGTCAATCCGAAAGGAATTACTGTAAACTCATAATGCCCGTATCTTGTTCGAAATGCTATCTTCAGAATGTCATCCTTCTTCACACACAACTGATGGTATCCAGATCGAAGGTCAATCTTTGTAAAGTATTGAGCTCCATGCAATTGGTCAAATAAATCATCAATGCAAGGTAGGGGATACTTTTTCTTTATTGTTATACCATTGATCTCCCTGTAGTCAACACACAACCTCATAGATCCATCTTTCTTCTTAACAAAAAGGATAGGGGATCCCCATGGAGAAACACTAGGGTGAATAAATCCATTATTACATAATTCCTCTAGTTGTTTCTTTAGTTCAACTAATTCCACGGTGGCCATTCTATAAGGGGTCTTCGATATGGGCCTTGACCCAGGAATTAAATCAATGGAAAACTGAACTTCTCGTTCTAGAGGATGTCCAGGTAAATCTTCTGGAAACACATCTACATATTCTTTCACAATAGGTACATCCTCTATTTGAACATTCTTTTCCTCACCATTAGTCATTTCATTCTCTTCCTCCCCAATAATTGAATTTAGTTGAGCTACTGGGAGTGGATCTAAATAAGAATTAGGTGTTGACGATTTTGCTCTAAAAATAAGGTGTTCCTTATCATCATCATCAAAAATAGTAACCTCCTTCTTCTTACAATAAATCTTTTCATCATAGTCAGAAATCCAATCCATACCAAGGATTATATCAAACTCAATCATAGGTATGACAATGAGATGAGCAGATAAAGAACAGTTATGTGCTCTAATGGGGACTGATTCACAAAACTTTGTTGCAATAATACTTCCCTTAGGAGTTTTGACTGACAATTCTCTTGTTAAATCAAACTGGAAATATATAATTTTCATAGAAAACTGAGAAGATATGAAACAATGCGATGATCAAGAATCAAATAATGAATTTGATAAACTTGAGGAAACCATTAAATTACCTACCACCACGTCTTTCGGAGCTTCAACCTCAGTAGTAGTGATAGCATAAGCTTGGCCTTGATCCCTTGGCCTCTTCTGAGTTAAGTTCCCCTGAAGCTTAGGACATTCATTTTCATCATGCCCAATCTCTCTACAATTATATCATTCCACATTGACAGGAACTTTCTTTCCCTTGCAATCATGAGCTTGGTGGCCTTTTTCACCACACTTGTAACATACTCTCATTCCCTTCAAGCAAGTACCGGGGTGTTTCATTCCACATTTATTTTAGGACTAATATTCAACTCTTCCCTTCTTCCCCTTATTTACATTTCCAGATTGATCATAAGATCTCTTCTTTTGTTGCTTTTCTTTAAATTCATGAGACTTAGAGAATTCCTTTTCCGTATTGATAGCACACGAGACAATATCTTCGTATGACGAGAAGGTTTGTGAGACTAATGATCGACAGAGAAATGGTTTTAACCCATCAAAGAAACGATCAATCTTACTTCTTGGGTTACGTATATAATCTACAGCATGCCTCGCTAACCTTGTAAAGTTAGCCTCATACTTTGTGACATTATCATCCTCCTTCTGCCTCAGAGTCAGAAATTGCCTTTCCATATCTGCTCGATGGTCATGCGGAAATTATTTTTCTAAAAAAATGTCCGTAAACTCCCTCCATTCCATACTTGATACTTCTTCATCTTCCTTTGTGTTTTGAATCAGCGACCACCATTGATCGGCATCTCCAGGTAGGCGGTAGACTTCCATGACAACCTTCTCCCTTTCGCTACTCCCCAAGGTGTGGAATATTTTCTCTAAGGATTTTATCCATTGCTTAGCTACTAATGGATTTGTACCCCCATTAAATGTTGTCGGTTGTTGCCTCATGAAGTGTTCTAACATTGATCCTCCACGTTGCGGATTAGGGTGCTCTATACGAGTAAGGTTATTATTCATAACCTGAGTGAGTTGTCCCAGTGTGGTAATAAGTTGATCAGCACTAGTTGTATCTCTAGATCCATAATAATTATCTTGAGCAGGAGGGAAATCCCTACACGGAGTGCATGAATTGATACAGTTTCCATTCCTTCCACTAGGATCCATTTCTAAATAATGGCATAAACTAGATTAGTTTATGAATCAAAATATATAATTCCATACTTATAAAATACTTAACATAAATTGAACTATTTATGGATATAATCCATAATCATAAAAATGTTTTCTTTGAAGAAGTATATACTCATAACCCTTCATAGTGGTTTGTAAAGAAAACTTGAATTATCCTAAGCATATCCCCCAGGAGTGTCGTAACCAAGAGTGCAGCAAGGCACGTTGTCGTGCACCAGTTCCCGTTCGAGTTTAGCTCAAAGCGGTGTTTTCGGGTTTTACCCCTAGGTACATCTATGCCAGAGCCGCCTCTACCTGCTTGTATCCAGATAGGGATGTATTGCTCGGAAAACTCACAAAATCTCTATAATACCAAAATTCTAGGAAGTTCTTATATACTAATCCTCAAAGTTTATCTTCAGGCTATGTGCTCTAATCAGAGTTTATCTAAATATAGCTTCCAAGGTTAGTACTAAAATACCTCTGATACCAACTGTAACGCCCCGACCCCAGTTACCCAGAGTCGATGCATTATTGCGTAACATTGGCATGATCACAAAAGATCAAGTCTCAAAGGACCGATTAGTTTAGTAGCCTTGGAAACACTAGATACATTCATAAATGTTACATTACATCATAAAGTGAAAAACTACAATAACAAAGTCTCCATAGTCCACACTCATATCCTCTTTTGACTATCCCTACAGGTCATTCATAAAATACTTCTTCACATCCTGGAAAATATTAAAACATTGAAAGGGGTGAGCTCAGATGCTCAGTAAGGATAATAATATTGCGGAAGATTTCATAAATAAACATTAACATTTAAGGAAATGTATAACTAAAACAAAAGCTTTTTTAACCATGAACTTAAACATGATATGGAAAAAATAAAATTAAATAATTCCATTTACTTACTCACATGGATATTATACTAGTTGAATAATCTCATGCAATATCAATAACCACTTTCATAATGACGGAATGCATAATGTCAGACTATCATAACCACATAGTCAAGGCCTCGTGCCAAGACCACAAATAAGATTTTGTCAAGGCCTCGTGCCAAGATACTAGTTTGTCTCATGATACCTACTGATGCATCGAGGAGCTGTAGTGGGCTCCACCCGTCACTTATTAAGTCCAATGCATTCCTCATATGAATAGGTTTAAACATATCATAAACCATAACATAATCGTATCACATAAAACATGCATAATGGAAACATAACATTTCTATATTTCAATCACAACATTTCAATACAACACATTGATATAATAAAAACACTTTCAAAACCATTTTCAATACCAAAATAAAATAAAGTTAAAACTTTGTATTTATTTTTCATTAAAAAAAAGTTATGGCTTGTAGAGGAAGCTGAAACTCAAATAATGGTCACGGCGGCAGAGAAGTCATTGTCGCCGCATATGTACAACAAGAAAAACATTCCCTTTTTGTCGTTTAGTAAAACACTTCGTATAAAAAATATTCCTTTTGAATAAACGTAAAAATCAAAGGGGTTTATACACCGTATAAAATAAATTTGTGTATAAAACAAAATATGCCTCAATGAATGGAGATTGAGACAAAGTACCTTACAAAGATAATTTTTTTAAAATAAAATAGATATATTATGTGTATTCACTATAAGTAAACATAATGAAATTACAAATACAAGTTATGATATAATAATTTCATGACATAATTTGAAAGTAGGAGATTAACCCAAAGAATAGAAATTGGGTTAAGAAGTTCCCTTACCTTGCGTCCTGTCTTGACTCGACTGTTCTTTAACCTCCTGAATAATAAACTAGAGTTAATTTATAATTACTTAAGAAACATTTTAAAGTTTTTTATTCCTTTTTTATCACTTATTACCATGTTATGAACATTATGTAATTATTTAAGTTAATAAAGGTCGGTTTGTCGATCTTTGGTACTTGATTAAAAAATAAACTTCTTATAATTACAAGTTGTTCATGTGGTGATATATCCATTATATACAGAATTATATTCATGATATAGATATCATATATCTCATATATATCCAGTATATACATGAATTTATAATATTCCATAACGTTTAGAGGTAAGAAATGAAATGCACCATTCATGGAGACGGTAAACCGTACGTACGCATGAACGCTACTTTCATTTCTATTTCGTATTTAATGAAATCATAATGATATAAAGGTATATTATAATTCCAGTATAATATCATATATAATATCATTTAATCCATCCTTTATACATCCCACATATGAGATTAATGATTCAAATCAATTTGAGGGGGCGGTAGTCTGCACTTCCTAAAATGAAAATATCGCGTTTACCCATAATGGAAACAATAAAGGTATGCCATAAATGAAAAATACAGAACCTTAAGTAAAACATAAACATATTATATATCATATATATAAATATAGTGACATCTTAATGGCCACATTTGAAGGTGTTATATGAGTGTTGAACAATCATCATTTCGTGAGGCAGAAATTCGCCATCCACAGAAACAGTATGTTCTTTAACAATTAGATGTAGGTGTGTGTAAGTGTAGCTCGAATAATTCTTATAAAAAAATCCTAGTATATTTAATATACTGTTTTTGTTACAAAATAAATGAATAAAAAGAGTTTAGGGGGTTGGAGAAGCAAATTAATACAAAATAACATAAGAGAACACATTACCTTAAAATCAGGTAACTCTTTTTTTGATTTGAGACAACGGATTCTTTGGGAAGAATTCTGCCCAAAGTGAGGCTTCTAACAGTAAGAGAGGGAAGTATTGAGAGTATGTGGGCAGTGTTTGGCCAATCCAAAAGGCTTGGAAAGTGTGAGTAAGGTGGTAGTGGTGGGGGCCTTTTATAAGTGGAGAGGAGGGGAACTCTTGGAAAGTAATGAAATGTTACTTTATTATATAATTAGTTTCGGATTTCAAAGGTCCCACACTTATCCAATTCGAGGATAAGGTGATAAGGGTTTGAAATATACTCATCCAATAGGTTTTTGACAAGTGTATGCCTTGTATTTTACATTATCTTTTCATTTTATTTAAATCATTAATTAATGAGGTAATCGCTGCATCATCATGGTGTCATAAAAAATTTAATTTATTTAATGTCTAAAAATTATAAAAAAATATCATGATGTAGGAAATATTTTTATATTTCTAATGAATATTTATAGTAAAAGATATGACTTGTATAACCCCATTTAAAAATTGTTTTAGTAAAACAACTTATGTTTGTGACATTTTTATTTTAACTTTAAATAAAAGTTATTTATGAAATTTTCCTACCAAAGTGGCTCCATGGGGTCTCCAAGTTGACCCATGGATTTTCTTGGTCGGACATGACACATACAATAGGGGTAGGACAAGTTTAAAGGTATTTTCATATTTTGATAATATCATTTTTACCTTAAATATCACTAATTACCTTTAATCACGATTAATTAAACTTAAAAGTTACTATTCTCCAAAAAAATATTTTACTACCATTGAACCACATTTTACTTCCTAATTACAACCATGAATGTCAGATTTTGAAAATAAAATCACAGATGTTGTAATGCTTCATTTAAACGAAAAATCAGTTTTTTAACTACCACTTAGTGGTTTCACTATTGATCAAAAATTGAAGTTTTTCAGAACAATGCCAAAATTTCACCCTAAGCTATAATTTATATTCTAAATTAAAAAATGATGTATATTTTAAAAAATTCCAAACATATATGTTGAATTAATTAATTTTATAATTAATTCCCACTGTCATAACAAATAGCGTGTTTTTAAAAACAATATATATCAAAAGATTGACAATTTTTTATGTCTAATTTCAAAGTGAAATTAATTATAATGAAAACCATTGGATAAAATGGTAAAAATATATTCTAATTTTACTATAAAACCAATCAATAGTATAATTTATCACTATAAATTATTTTGATTAAAAAAGTTATTCATAAGTATTTTTCACTATTCATAAAAAATTGGAAGTTCTCAGAAAATTACAAAAATTTCAACTTAGGATAACTCAGATATTCCGAATACAAAAACGAAGTCCATTTGGAGAGGTAAAATTTATAAAATTTCAAAAATTAGGTATTACTATTCATAACAACAGCTTTGATTGGTTGTGGTGTGTGTTAGAACTCGAAGTTGCGTACAACACATGCTACTGTATTATTCAAAGAGAAGTGTACCGCGGAAGCTTGGGGTGTTACACTCTTTCTTTTTTTCAAAGGTTGAAGGGATTTTACACCTCTATCGACTATCCAAATCCCTTTATTGTGGTATCCTCTAATATAAAAAACATCATCTGCATTGGGACCGCTCCAAAATGATTGCAATGTACCACTAAAAGGATAATCCTCACTTGAATTTTCATCAGAACCTTCAGTAGTTTTGGACGATAACAGAACAATCGACCACTTTTGGTTTGCGAGATCTGGAACATAAAAAACTTGTACTGCTTCTGATGCCATTATAAACTATTCATCTTTGTACCCTTCTTTACTAAAATCAACTTTCACAAATCCCCATTCATCTATTTTAACACCACTGTTGTTATCAATCCATTTGCATTGAAAAATCAGCAATTAGAATGTCCTATAATCCAACTCCCATATTAGTTTGATAATGCCAAAGTATGAAATATTTTCATAAATTGGATTTCTGTCCTTACTACCAGAAACATACATCGCTTCATCCACTAGTGTAACTCCACTATTTTGCATGGTACTATCTTCATCATGTTCATCTTTATAGAATGTATAACCATTAATTACATAACCACTGTAAGATAATAAATACACACTTGGTTCAGTGGCTAGCCATCGAAGACGTTCTGAAATTGAAATCGGATTTTCATCCAACTGCTTAAAAATATTGTCCTGAAACCATCCTATAAACTGGTGATTATGTGTATCTGATAACCATTTTCAGCCCTCTATGGACTAAACTGCCTAAGAATTTATTTGTGAGTTTCAATATATGGAGCAACCACCCAACTGTTATGCCAAACATAAAGATGATCCTGCTCCTAATCTGTAATACTGACTGTCACAACTCTCTTCCAGAAATTACCTCACCCTCAATGCGTCCAATGTGAAGAGATTTCAGAATACCAATGCTTTCCACATCAGATAGGTATTCAGTAAAAAATTCATTGGCTTCCTCAATAATATATCGCTCCACTATACAACCCTCTGGATGACTTCGATTTTTGACATACCCTTTAAAAATCCTCATATACCATTCAACAGGATACATCCATCTATAGTGCACAGGACCACAAAGTCGAATATCTCTCACCAAGTGAATCTTCAAATGAACCATCATATTAAAGAATGTTGGCGGGAAGAACATTTCTAATTCACATAATATGATGACAATTTTTTTCCATAGCTGGCAATTTCCCCGGGTCTAATACTTTTCTACATATAGCTTTGAAAAAGAAACAATGTTTGGTTAACATATGACGATCATTCTTGGGAAAAATGCAATATAAAGCTACAAGAATTAGATCTTGCATCAAAACATGGAAATCATGTGATTTCAAACCTTTTAACTTCAAATAATTCATTGAAACAGTGTTCTTGATATTTTATGAGTACCCCTATGGAAACTTTATATCACTGAAGAAGTTGCAAAACTAATATCTCTCCTCCCTAGAAATAGTATAAGCAGCTGGAGGAAGAAACATTCGATTTTCACCCTTCACAGGAGCCAACTCTTCTTGTATTCCCATGTTAACCATGTCCAACCTTTCCTTAATTCCATCTTTTGTTTTTCCAGGGGCATTTAACAATGTTATGATAACACTGTCACATAAATGTTTTTCCACATTCATCACAACAAGAAAATGTCTGACGTACAAACAATTCAAGTATGGTAATTCAAAAAAAACTGATCACTTTTTTCCAACTGATTTTCGTAAGGTTTTTCAAAAATGGTTTACCAAAAATAGTGTTCAGATCTTTTACTTTCCGAAACAGCTGATCACCTATTAGTGGAGATGGTGTTGCACATTTTTCTGAACTTCCATTGAATGATGTCGTCCAAGATCGGTACTTATGCCGACGAGGTATAAATCTACGATGTCCTAGAAACACAGATTTTGATTAAAGTTTCAACCTAATTGATTCTGTATCTTCTTCGCACACGGGAAACCCTTGAGTTCTTTTAATTATATAGCCTGAAAAATTTCCATAAGCAGGGAAATAATTTATTGTCCCATACAACATCACTCTCATCGTGAAGTATTCACTTTTATAATCATCATACAACATTACACTTGAGTCCCACAATAACTTCAAATCCTAGATCAAAGGAGCCAGATAAACATCAATTTCGTTACCTGGTTGTTTTGGTTCTAATATAAGCATAGGTACCATGACGAATTTCCGCTTCATGCATAACCAGGGTGGAAAGTTATAGTTTATCAACATAACATGACATGTACTATGAGTGCTAGTTTGAAAACCAAAAGGATTCACTCCATCTGTAGATAACGCAAGACGAAGGTTTCTCGGCTCTTTTCCAAATTCAGGATACTCATGATAAATTTTCTTTCATTGAGGAGAGTTGGCCGGATGATGTAATAAACCATCTTTATTTCTTTTATCTGCATGCCACGACAATTGTCTTGCAGTTTCTTCACATCTATATAGACGCCTAAACCTTGGAATGATTGGAAAGTACCATAAAAATTTCGTAGGATTGGATTTATCTTTCTTGTATCGAGAAGCACCACACTTTGGGCATTATTTAAGTGATTTGTTCTCTTTGCGAAACAATATACAGTATTTTGGGTAGGCATGTATTCTTTCAGAAATCATTCCCATCGAGCGTAGCATTCATCTAGCTTCATATGTCCGGCTTGGGAGCTCATTATGTTCGGGGAGCATGTCATTCAAGAGAGCAAGTAGTTCCGTAAAATTGACATCACTTCATCCGTTGCCTTCTTTCAATTTTTACAACTTCAGTACAACTGACAATGTTGTATACCTAGTGCAAGAAGCATACAATGGCGTCTTTGCACAACTCTTTAACTTCTCAAACAATTTTGGGCAATCACGGAGTTCATCTTGAATTCTATTTTTCATTTCCTCAATATGATATTCATAATCATCGAAATCTGTAATCACATCCTCCATACGGTCTTCTTCATTATCCATATTTGTATTCATATCTGACGATCCATAAAACAAAGTTTTATCCCAGCCAGTAGCTACATTCGCCTTTTCTCCGTGTTTATTACAACATTTATAACTCCGATCTATTCTGCGACATATCAAATGTTCTTCCAACTCCTCTGGAGTAATTATTCTAGAATAACAACAACGTAAACACGGACAAAGGATTTGAGAAGGATCCTTTTCATGATCCTTTTCAAACTTGATGAACTCTTTCACTCCGTTCTCGTACTATATTGTTAAACGATTAGCATCCATCCAATCTTTATTCATCTCCATCCTATTAGAATCTCAAATATTAGTATTTATATTTCAAGTACACAAAACAAGAATTCCAAATACAGTAGAAGAGAACCACTTTGTTATAAAAATGGAGATTAATAGAGCCTAACCATTAGTATTTATTCATCATGCCTAAATAATCACTGCTGGTGGAAGTGAAACCGTTCCTCATGATCATTCCAAGAAGAAATGGAAACCAAAACGGGGGAGTGAATCAAAATACCCCAAAAAATATGAAAAAACATGTTATTTGAGAATAGGTTAGTGGCTTTCATGTTGGATAGACACCTATCCAATAGACTCCGCAAGCGGTGATGGCCCCTACAGTTGTTGCACCAGGTGAAACTGTCACCTGAGAAGCTAAGATCAATGAGGCCCTTCCCAGCCATGAATTGAACAAACTCCATGATGGCCTTCCTCTGAAATGGGATTCTACCTTTCCTTTCCTTTGGGTTGGAAATGACATTAAAGTCACCCCCAACAAACAATGGATGGTGGTCGGGATCGAAGGTATTTTTTTCAAAAGGAAAATCAATCCCCCTCAATTTTTTAAAATACCAATACCATAAACCATTTAAAAACAAGACATTTTAATTTATTTTGGAAATCATTCCCAAAAAAATTCAACATACAAACACATGCCAAACCATTTGGAATTTTATTTAATGAATAAACTTCTATTTATTTTAAACGATGATTTTCATTTATAATATCAAATCCACCAATGGTAGAAGGAAAACTAATTTATTTCAATGAAAAAGGTTAATTCAAAACAAGATACCACCCATTCCATATATTATTTTCATTAATAGGGTTATTTTGTGCTTCAAAATGATCAAAACATGTCTAACCAAATTCAAATGGATAAAATATGAATTCAGGAAACACATGAATCCCAAAAAGAAGATATAGTATAGAAACACCCACTTGGAATCTGAATGAGTCTGCTCAAATGAAGAACATCATACATCTCCAACTACATCGATGCTTTCTCATATACAACGACACCACTAGCTAGATAGTGGCCCTCACCAAGAACATCATACATCTCCAAATAAGAGACTACAACCACTAACCATGAAGAACATCATGAGATGGAAATATAATAAGAACACATCCCTTCACCCAAATAAGAGACTACAACCACTAACCATGAAGAACCACTAAGAGCATAATTTGAAACCTAAGGAAAGGTACACCCAAAACATACCAATGAATTCAAATGAAATACTTTCTAAACCAAACCATTGAAATCTTCAAATGTTCCTAACATCAAACCCCGTCATATCTCCTAATAAAATTCATTGATAACACTATTTCATGTCCTATACCGATTTAGACCCCTCTATTGGTTAGTAGATTATAGTCCAGTGATCCTCTAAAACCATCCTCCAACATGTCATGGGTTAGTGAATGCACCGAGGGTATTTATCACAACCATGTGAAATGTACTTCTAATAATAAATAATTGATATAGTTTAACATCAAGTTGTATAGATGATTTTTTTAATGATACCAAGTGAAAGTTAGTATGGTAAATATGTGTGATAAGAAATTTTTGGTCTAACTAAAAGGGGATATAGCCTAATGAGTGTATTTTGGATTCACAAAAAATATGACTCTATGTGGTATAGGGTTTTTTCAACTAGTAGGAGTATGGACCACTATGTGAATATGGTCCTTTATGTGTGTGAATGTTTTCATTTAGAGTATGGCCTAATATGTATGGTTCCCATAGAATAAGGCCCATTTGAATTGGATATTTGGGCTCATTACACAAGGTGGATCACATTTTTCATGTGAGGAATCTACAAAAATTTGGTTCATAAAATATATTCATAGCACATAAGGATTTCTATATTCATCAACTAATGAATCATGTTCTTATCACACCAGGTAAGAACATAAGATCTTATACTAAGGGAAGTGTTTAGAGATCATATGCTCATCACATAGGGGATTCTTTGGCACACCGCCTAAGGAATCTCATGCTCCTCATGTGAGGTATAATCCTAGGATCATTACCTAGGAGATGAATAAGAGATCTTATGATCATCACTTAGGGGATTCTTAGGAATATCCCCAAATGAATCTATTTATAATCTCATGAGGAATAATCAAGGGAACATTATTTGGGAGATAAAGAATATCTCATATTCCTATAACATAGGGACTTCGTATTCTCGTCACCTAATATGAGTGATAGAAAAGCACTGATAAAGACTCCCTGTATCAGCACTTTTCCAGCGCTGATAAAGAGGCCCTATATCAGTGCTAGAAAAGTGTTGATATAGGGTAACCTTTATCAGTGGTTTTGCTTAGCGCTGATATAAGGGGGAACTTCCCTTGCCTATTTTTGTAGTAGTGATCATATCAGAATCCATAGAAAAACGGATTTCATAAACATTTCATCATAGTATAACCTATGGAAATAAAGTAGGTTTCATAAAAATATTGTTATCATAACAATTGTATAATAACCTAGTTAAATATTAGGTAACATCAAAGGATTATATATTTTATGTAAAATGATGTTGAAAGATCACTTGGAACATTTCTTGAGGAAAATAGACTTTCCAATTTGAAAAAAACTTTTCAAATTTAAAAACTACAAAAATATTAAAGAAATCATTTTATTTGAAAATATAATTATATATTTGCAAAGTAGTCTTCAAATAATTTTTGCACCATGATTACTATAAATTTTTTGCATTCTTTATAAGTTATAAAATCATTCCTTGTATACATTTTTCAAAAAAGTCACAAAGTACCTTATTTGGAAAAATGAAAAAAAGATTACTTTCAAAAATATTTGTAAAAATCAAAACATTGGTAAAAATGACCTTAAAAAATCACATGATAATGGGAAAAACATTATTTAATTTTTTTTAAAAATATGGATATGGAAGAAAAATGTTTTTTTGACCAAAGACAGTAATGAAGTCTTTTTTCCTTAAAAACTATTTCTAGTATCTTGAGGACTTTAGGTGAGAGAAATAAAAGGAAAAGATGTATATTAAATAAATTACCATAGGATAAAAACATTCATGAGTATTTTTAGAGTTTTATCATAATATTTCATCACCAAAACATAATCATAAACAACCTTGATAAACAATGAGATTGCAATATAATACCCTTAACTCAAGTTCACCTTTCTTCGAAAGCACCCTATCCCCATGTATAATAAATTAAAATTTTTTATAATCCAATATAATATTCATTTTAATAGTTATAATATAAAATATTATACCTTTATAATGTTTCAATACCCTCTTTTTATCAATAATATTAAAATTGTTATTTCTAGGTGGTAATTGTTTCATTTAGCATGAGTATTTCAGTTTAGTAGTTCTGATCCTTGTAAATTTATCATGGTTAAAAAATAACTATAATATTATTAATAATATAAATATAGTATATATTCATTATATCCATATTTATATTCATACATAAGATTTAGAGATAGAAAAATGAATTACACTATTCATGGATATAGAAGGCTGTATGTACACATGAACAATGTTTTCTTTTTTGATCGATGGAATAAAAGAAAAAAATGTTAATTTAAATTTATAGGATAATTATCACATATATCATATATATTCCTTAATTATTTCCTCATTACCATCCAAATAAAATATAAATTAAAAACAAATCACATCGCTTCATAGAGGTGGTAGTTCACACGTACACACGAACGATGTTATCATTTATCAAAGGATTTGATAGAAAGTAAGTAGATGTGATATTATAATTAAATATGATTTATTATTTTATAAAAATCATATATAAATATTAAACCCATAAAAACACCCATAATAAAATATAGTGATGAAAAACTAATTGTCTCACAATATGGAGACAATAAGCCGTACGTACGCATGAATGATACTTTCACATATAGTTTGATATCAAAGAAGGTGTATAATTGTCTCTTCATAATCACAATAAAATTTAATAATATTGAGTATAATTAATTAATTATTTTATAATACATACCATAGATTTATAAGAGATAAAGAAGAGTAGAAAAGGAAGTGATCAGGTAAAGAGATTACATCTTCTTTGAAACGACTCCTTTAAATATCCTCTAAAGGGTTCTAGGGTTGGTATTTTGGAATGAAAAAAACCTCTATAATCTGGATAAGTAAGTATATAATCTAAATTGTTAAAGTTTTTTCAATATAAAATTCTCAAAGTGCTATGAATAAGTGAGGGATGGGGTGCCATTTATAATTAAGGTGAGGGGAAAATGTAATTTCTTAAGATATTAAATTTAAATAAATTCATTCTAAATAAATATGACTCAATTTTAAAATTAGTTAGAATATAATGTAATATGGGGTTTTAATTCTATCAGAAAATAGAATTCAGAAAAGTTTTGGTGTAATTTTAAACCTTATTGATTAACCCTTAATTAACAAATTTTAATTTTAACAACGATAAAAAACATTCAATATTAAAAGGGATTCAATTTTTATTTATATGGTGACAATTGAACCATAAATTGATAATTTATTAAATTTTAGACCATATAATATCTAATTTTTATTATTTCAATATTTTTATGATTTTTAATTAATTTAATAAAACATTATTTTGATAAAATTTCATTGTAGCCAATTTTGACTCAATTCATTTAATCTAAAATTAAATAAATCAAGAAAAGGGGGAATTAAAATATAATGATTTTAAAACTCCATAATTTGTCCTAAAGACCTATGAAATTCATGGTTCACATTAAATAATTCATATTATTATACTTTTAGTATTTTTAAAATCATTTATTATATTTTTTTTTTAAATGGAGAAATACTGCATCAATGTTGCATAAAAAATTAAGGTCATTATATAATTACTAAAAATAAAAAAAAATGTCATCAAAAAAACTTTATTAAGGTAAATATAAATACTTATAGTTGTTTATAACTTACTTTTGTCAGTATATAGACACATATGACATTAAAAACCGAGTGATATTTTGTAACTTTCTTTAATTTCTATAGTATATAAATTATTTTCATGTAAAAGTGTCCATTAAACCAATTAATTTCAAGAATAAGGAGATAATGGTCGAATTAATTTCATACAATAATAATTTGGATGAAAAATTAAGTCCTTATAACTTATTTTGAATCTTGATTAACCTGATTTACTCCTTACCAGGGTAATAAAGTTTAGTTCAGTTATTAAAAAGACAATAACATGGGTATATTTAACAAATTTAAAAATAATAATTCTAAATATATAATATATTTTATCAAATTAAATTTTTAATAGAGTAAGAAATCAATTTTAATGTAAGTGCTCAAAATGGTACAAAACCCATTTTTTTTAAAAAAATCACCCTAAAGCATAAAATGGATTTATTATTATCCAATGCCTAGAAGTTTTTTTATAATTTTTAATTTTTTTATCAAGTATATAATAAATAATTTTCATTAAAATAATTCAAAAATAGTGATTAATTTATTAATATAAAAAGACATTTTGCATATAAAAGTTTTTTTTTCAGAAAAACATTTTTTTATGTTTCAGATATTTTTTATTTTAATTTTATACATATAAAAATATAAAATGTTTCATAATTTAGTTATTTTTATTCATATCTTCCAATACAATAGATAGGTGAAAACTTTCATTTTTAATAAAAATATTTTAATAGTATATCACGATACATTTATACTCAGTTTTTCATGTAACGCAAGATATCAAACTAATACAATTATTTAAATAGAAACATTTCATAAAATATTTTGGGGGTTTATAGTGTTAAAATATATTAGGTTCCAAAATCTACGAAGTTTCTCTTAAAATTTGGAATTTAGTTTTAAAATATGTAAATATGGTTTTAAACTGAGTAATTTCAAATTGTTGATTTTTTTAGATCTCATGTTTCCTATACTCTATCATCAATTGGTATTTGTTTTTAATATAAAAATGTTATATTGTGGAAGATAAGTGATAAAATAATGAATTTGAGTGTAAAATTATGGAAATTAAATGTTAAAAATGGAATTAAAAATCATGAAACAATATAGTCATTATGCTCACTTAATCTTATTTTTAAATGATTGATTTTTGTTATAATTTAAATTTTTATCTACAAATATTTTATTTTTAATATATATGTCATGATGGGGATAACATATAGATTTTAGGTGATAAATTATTAATTAAATATCTCTGATATGTTAGTCCTCAATCTCCCTTTATTCTAATCTCCCTAAAAAATTTCTATAATTTTAGTGTTTAAATATGGAAGTATGATTTTAAAATATAAAAGATCATTGTTAAAATATAGAAGCTGAGTGTTAAAATATTTAAATTAGAAATAAAAATGAGTTTATGAAAATTGGTGTTTTATTAATCCTCATGTTTCCCTGATTCTTGTATCAAATATTTTCTTTTTAAAAAAATTTCACTATCAATGATGAATCATTTTTTTGAATATATGAATTGAGTTTTTTTAAACCGATGTTAAAATATAGTATGTTATTTTTAAAATAAATAGGGATATTTTAAAAATATTGAATCAAAATGTTATAATCTAAAAATAAGGTGTTAAATTAAGTTATTGAAAAATGTTATTCTGTTAGTCAATAATATTTGTCATATTAATTTATTTTCCATGATGGTCTTTGTTTTTTCCTAAAAATATTAAAATTTGTAAGTTATGTATTACAAGTTTGAGGTTATTTTAAATTTTAAAAGGAATGTGTTAAGATTTAGAAATAAAAATACAAGAACTGTACATTAATCATGCTCACTTTGTCATATTTTATTATTCTTTCTTTTTATTACATTTTTCATTTTAATTTCCTATGGTATCTTTTTAATACACATATCATGTCGGGTGTTATATTATGGAATTTGGGTGTTAAAATGAGTAACTAAAAATCATAGATTTTTCAGTCCTTATATTCCTATTATTGCATCCTCCCTTAAAAATTTCTATATTTTAGGTTTTGAGTTTTTTAATGTTATTGCTAAAATTTTGAAACTATGTGTTAAAATTATAGAGTATAGGTATTAAAAATTTTAATTGAAATTCACTAAATTTTTAGTCATCAAAACTTTATGTTATTTTCAAAAGTTTTATTTTTTATTTGATTTCTATTATCATTAGTGAATGATTTTTAATGTCCGTTTTCTTAATGTCTTATTTTTTATAAATTTTTTAAAATCATAGTGGTTAGTGTTAAATATTGAAAGTTTAATGTTATAATTATTGAAATTTTGTTGTTAAAATATATAAACTAGGATTCATACTTTGATATCTTACTATTAAAATTTGGAAGTGTTCTAGTTTATAACTTATATGAATTTTAATATTTTTCTTTTCTAGTTTTTAAGTTTAGTTTCTATATTTTCACAACTTTTAATATTTGAAAGAGTAGTGTTAAAATATTGATTCATAGTGTTAATAACATGGAATCTTTTCCTTAAGTTATGGAATCTAGTTTAAAAATTTCTAATTCAATTGTTAATATATTAACAACCATTATATCTTAGAGGATATAAAGTCCCTGTATGATTGATTCATGAAAGGTGTTAATGAGAAACTATAAGAACTCCTTAGAGTTCAATGGAAATTATTATAGGAACCCTCTAATGCAGAAGAAATAACATTAAACAAAAATGAAGAGGAAGAATCAGAGGAAGAGGGAGACTCTGAGTAGAATTCAAAGGATTTTGAAGAGTTATCCGAGGAGGTAAATAAAATTGTGGTGATAGAGGAATTTGAAGAGGAAGATTAAGAGGAATAAAAGTGTTATATTTGAGTAAGGAATATGATGAGGAAGAGGGAGATTTAGTGGATGTGAATATGGAAGTTCAAAAAAGAGTGTATAAATATGACTTTAAACTAGGATTGAGAGAATCATCTGAAGGAATGAATTTAAATATCTCACAATGAAGGAAGATAAAAAATGGTGACTCAATATTCACCAGTATCTAAGAGGTCAAAGTGAAATTAAAAAGGTTTTATGAATAGTTCAACTCAAGAATGGATCAACAAAAAGGTTTGAATTTAGGTTTTCTAATCAACTATTTATTTATAGAACTCATCAGTAACATATGAATAACAATGTTGGGATTATAGATGGTGACCATGATCATAGAACACATGTAAATGATAATAAGTCAGATGAAATAGTGGAAATACATATATTTGATAAATTAATAATTGAACTTATTTCAAACATCTATTAATGTATAAAAAACAGTTTTATTATCTCTCATATATTTTCATCACCTATTGGTATAAGATAAAATTATATTATGAAAAGGGGATTGGAAAGTGACTGATGTTTTGTGAAATGTCATGCCTAATATTGTTGGGTATAATATAATATATTGCACGATCATTTTTTCACTATGTTGTTGAAAATTAATTGGTTTTTTAAATTCATCAAATTATCAATAAAGACATGAAATATTCCTTACATACTTGGTACAAATCCATTAATCGTGAAAATTTAAAACTATATACCATTAGGTAACTTCAATCGACCTAACTCTTCATTTTTAAGGTTAATAAAAATAGTTAATGTTTTAGATCATTTTAATTTATTATATATATTAAATTTCATATATATTAACTACCTTATTAGTATTTTTTGAAAACTTTCAAGATAGGGATGATATTATCCATCAAAATTTAATGTTTTTATGAATATTTTTAGTTACAATATAATTGGTAAAATAAGTTACTGACTATTGTATTTTTAAAATCTAGTATTGTTATTTTATAGGGAATCATTTTCTTATTTCTTTAGTAATGATTTTGGAATTCACTTGATTATATACCTAGAATAATTGGATAACATGATAGAGATTAATGATTATATTGATTTATGTATTTTATTCTTTCTTATATATGGGGTGTTCTATCTATTATTTAGAAATTTTTCTATCATCTATTCTAGAATAAAATTTAATGTAAATTAGTTGAATTAATATAGTTTCTAGTGAACCATCACATATATTTTAGGTGGTAAGAATATTTTCTAGTGTTATTCACTGAAGGCATGATTTAAAGAAACTGTGTATTGGAGATGAAAATTGTGACTGATTGGTGGGAACATTAAAACTGTATACTGGAGACGAAAATTGTAATTGATTTTATGGGTTCTGAGATATTTTTTTTATTGAGAACATGGTTGTATTAGAAAACATATTTCATATATTTATCTCATTTATGTTAAAATGTGAAAGTATAATTTTTTTAATAGTATCCTTCCATAATTTAACCCTAACAAATGTAAATGTAACAATTATTGGGAAGTCTATTAGGCGCATGGTTGTATCTGAAAAAACGTCTAGAGATTTAATGAGAAACAATGATTGAGAAATCAATGTTATGCCACATATCTTAATTATTTCATTAATATTTTCATAAATAACAAAAAATCACTCTCAAAGGATACAAGGAATGAGATTTTGGTTTAATTTATTTAAAAATTTCCATAAGACAAAAAAGTAAAAATAGTATAATTTTATCATCAATATTAAAAAAATTATAGTAGTTTGTTGTGTGCTTGGTTATATATAATTATCTTAATAAAGGTTATTTGGATTATTTTTATATCCACTTCTATTGAAATTTCCTTTGGGAAATAACATGGTGCAAGAAGTAGAATTTTTTACTCCATTATTTCTAATTGGAAACTTGGAGAACACTTTGTGAAACTAGAAAATTATCAACACCACTTTCCTACAATTTAACACTGATTAATAAAAATTTATCAATTTCTAGAAATTTTACTATTTATCTTATATTGTGGTAAAATTATTGATTTTACTGGTAAAATATAGAAGATCTTGTTAAAATATGTAAATTCGTTGTTTAAATTTAAAAATGTAGCGCTGATACATATTATTGAAACTTTTATACTATTGAATGGTTTTTAATTTGTTAATAATATTAAAAATTTCAAAATAATTGTAAAAGTTAATGAATATTGAAAATTAAATTTTTTATCATAAATGTTATTTATTAAACATTAATTTTATTAAAAATTGTAAATAAAATTTAATGTTATATATAAGTATTTTTATTATACATTTTTTCTAATAGATTCAAAGTTCTCTTCATTTCTAATACATTAATCAAATATGTAAAGAATCATTTACCAAAATTTAGGGTTATCAAATATAAAAATTTTGTAACAAACACCTTATCAATACAAATTAAAAATGGCATTACTGATATAGAAAAATTGTTTTAAAATCCATTTATACACGCAACACTATTGAAAACTGATATAAAAAATAATTCTAAGATTAGAGTTTGAAATAGAAAAGAAAATTTTAACAAATTTTTTATAAACATATTATGGAAGAATGATATTATCCAAGATACTGCCTTTCAATAGAAACATTTTATAACTAAAAGTATTTACTTAACAACAATGAAATGATCAATCCTTTATGAAAAAAATATAATGTGGTTTTCAAAAAGGATTCATGATAACACAACATAAATTTTAACCCAATAATATTTTCATTTCTTTACCCAATTCCTAAGACATGTGAATGCCCGTGTAACATATATAAATAAAATAATGTAAGAAACTAGGGTGCATGAATTCAAATAATAATTTCAGGGAATATATAATTCTTAAACAAGTGGACATTCTTAATGAATATTTCACAAACAATAAAAAAATAAAATCAGAAACAACAATGTTAAATATGGATGATATATTTTAAAATATAGAATATGCATTTAAAGATATTAAAATTATATCATTTAAAATTAATGACTTGGTTTAAATGTTAGACTACCATAGATATTATAGACCACATCAATGAATATAAAAAAACTAGTTATTAATCACACCTAATCATCATTTTAATTAATCTGAAACCATAATAAAATAAAATTAATATGATTTAAATATTATAATCCTATATTTCATCAACTATACAAAAAAATAACATTCTTCCATAACAATATATTTAAAATTTCCAAATATACATTAAATCCTTATCTAACATGCCCTTCATTAGACACCATTTTTATAAAACAATTATCATTCCCATTGTTAACGAAAAAACCAAACCCAATTTTATAGAAAAAAAGTATGAATTACTCTTGATCATCATTTTAATTAATTCAAAACAGTATGAAAATAAAATTAATAGTATTTAAAAAATAGCTCCCATATTATAATTAGTAAAAAAATACCACCCTCTTATATCTTTCTCATTGACTTGGATTAAGATATTTGAATATTTCTCATGTCTTCTTATCTTTTTTGTAATAGGAAAAATGAGACATATTATCATTTTTAAATTGAAACTCAATACTCTTTTGAGATAGATTATAAAAAGTATGGGAATTCTTCAATGGATGCAAAAATGTTTGATTCATATAATTAGTATATTTAAATTCATTTAATAGTTTAATACAATTGGTTTTATCTAGATGCATAACTCCAAGATAAAACATTTCTTCGGTGCTATGAAGATTTCAAATTTTCCCAAAATTATAAAAGTTACCAAGTATTGTTTTTATTGATGATCACACATAAGCACAAGGGATACAACTCATTTTTAATTATTTAAAAGTAAATTCAAAAGTATATAGTTCTATAATGATATACACATCACTAGTCTAAACTATGATTATATAATTTTCTTATTATTCCACAACCATGGTTTTATCCTTTAACACATTCACCATCAATTTTTCCTCAATATTGGGACCAGATATATTTATCTACCTTTTCATATCTTCCTTAATGGAAAAAATTATTACTCAATTTATCACAATGACCATTAATCGACACACAAATGTTAATTTGCCTCTTATGGATAATCAATGAATTGAATGGTTTGGATAAATTTGTTATGCTATACTTCTATAAAAAATTTGTAAATTGTGTTATTCCTCACCTATCAAAATCACCATGATTTTCAACCCATCATGCCAAATTCAACAAGAATTTTCCCAAATTATTTATAGCCATGCCCAAATCATAATAAAATTGATAATAAATAATGGTATGAAATAATTTCAATTCTTATTCTTTTGTTTCTATTCCTATTCCCATATATAATTTTTTAATTTCAAAGACAAGATTTTACTTCACATGACAAAAAAATATTCATGTCTATATCTCAAACATATTATACATAAAATACTTTCATTCGAATTATATCAGTAAAAAAAAATAACTAGTTGAATATAACCTATTAATTCTTTCATGTTGTTTAAATACCGTTTTAAATCATCTTATGTTTTACCCCTAAAAATTTAAACTGCCAATGAGAATAGGTCTCTATCCATATCATATGATGATATTACCAACAACATGCCTTTATATATACAATTTAGGTGAAACCCACCAATATTCAATACAGTCTAATCACCTAATGAGAATACATTTATGCAATAATCATATATAATGAATAATCTTCCAAAGATTCCATTTTTAAGCTACCCACTAGGTTATTTTTTATGAATATATTTCCATTAGTCTATTTTATATTCAAGGGATTGATATATATGACTATTCTGGAACCCCACATATTTAACCAAATTATTTATTCCTTAGTTCATAGTTATTGATGGAATATTAGGGATATACCATAGTGTTTTTACAAATCAACATTAATCAAGATGGAATATTTTTCAAAATTCAAATTCAACCCATAAAAAATGATAGATGAAATTAATGATTCCTCTGGTCTATGAGAAACTTTTATTCTATCTTGAGTTGAGTTCATGTGATAATTTTGAAATGTTTTCACATTAATAAATGGATTTTAATTCCCTAACCCATATGTTGGTAACTTCCATGTAAAACTCTCATCTTTTCATTTAATAATAATATTTTTAGGACTTTTCCTTAAAAATTCATAGTAAAACCTATTAGAAATGCTATAATTGATCTTTGGATGATAGAAAAATTTATCCAATATCCAAAAAGAAATCACTCCATAAAATATAATTAAACTCTTTCATGAAATAAGGGAAACTAATAATTGAACAAGGTAACATTTAGACATCAACATTATATGATAAATTCTTTTGTGAATTACCATTACCTACTTTGACCCTAAAATCCAAATATCAAATGATAATTCATTAATGAAATGTGATAAATACATCAATATTTTTTTTGAGATATTATTACCTTTAAACGATGTCCCCCAATTACTAAAAGCATTAATAAAACCTAAAAAATAATTTATACATGTTAAAATATTTCATTGAAAGTGAATTTTATCTCTATTCTCACAGAAGGCCTAAAATTAATTCTTTTCATACTCCACCTAGTGATTTTTCACATTTATAATAATTTTTACTTGTACATCACTGACATATACTTCATCAAAATGATAATAATATAATATTTCTTTTTATAAATAATTTTCTATCAACTCATATCAATCAACCAATAACATTAATGAGTATAAGACATTAAGTCCCATTATTAGTTAGTATTTACATATTAATAGGACATGTTTCCCTAATAATTATTTAAAACTATAAGCGAAATTATAGAAATATACATTCATAATTTTTTTAGGTATTAAAAATCAAAATAGTAAATAATATTGAATGAAAAAATCTTGGTGATTGATTCATTGTGGATGAAGAAAAAATTCAAAAAAGGGAAGGAAAATGACTGAGAAAAAATAAAATATTATATAGTTACATGGATCTGTATGTTTAGGAATCATGTGTGTCAATTTCTATGTAGGTCACATGAATTGATATATTGAAGCCCCACCTGGGTTAGTGATTAGATAAGAGTGACACCCTAAGATTACCTCCAACATGATAGAGGTTGATGGATAACACCATGTAGTCATATCTCATAATTTGGGATTCATGAGCATATAAAAATCTATAATAAACACATATAAAATACAGAAGATAAACCTAAAATGCTAGCATGATATATACAATCAACTAAACTGAATATAATTAATGAAAGAGATAACAAGAACTTGTACATCTCATAAGGTAAATATAATGAAAACAAAACATTTGAAATGTATTTGAACATAAAGCACCAAGAATCTCCTATACATTGCATGTACTCTTAGATCACTCACCAAACACAATGATCACCACCAACATCACAAATCACCTTTTTTTTGTAATGTGTCTCCAAAAATCACTAGGAATCATCTATAAACAATCCATAGTAGAACCATAGATATCTATCCCACCTTTTATCTCATGAATCAACTATATAGACACAACACACGTGGGTAAAAGGCTCTTGTGGGTGTGAGTATAAACATACTCATGAGAATACTTAGAAAACCCAAAAGGAAACAGAAAAAAATAAGTCAAATCAAATCATGGTATGAGAGGTGACTAGGAGGAAGACAAATAAGATAAACTGGAACACTATTTTATCCCAAAGATGGTGGTACTGAAGAGTCATTGAATGAATGAAAATGAAGAAATATTCAAGATATCATTTACAATAATAATTATGAAGAATGAAAGAAAGGTCCGAAACATTATTTCCATTACCCTTGATATTAATACCACATGATAAATCAAGGATTATTGTAATATTTAAGATTATAAAATTCACAAAGACAATTTTCATATGTATTTCACATCTCAAAGGAAGCACTACAGGGTACTGAGGATTCAAAAGTCTCGATGAATCTCACATGGCTCGACCTCTCCTTTTACCACACCACTATTAGAAACCAAAAAGAAGATCCAAATCATCTCTAAATAATGATCATTAGTGGAGGGGGAACCACACCCTACAGTCCACCATTACCATACCATCAATCAAACTTTTGGACAGTCCATGCCAAACAACCCACATAATCTAACAAGAACTATAAAGGGAAACTTGTTCCTTGTTTAAATAATCCTTAGTTAATGAAGCACAACCTGTAAAAAAATTATCCCACACCCCAAGTGAACATGGGGGATTCTTTAATCCACATGTAGGATGATATATGGGATCTCATGCCTTAGGTATACAGGAAGGGGGGTGGGGGATTCCAAAACCTATATTTCAATTAGTACGTATATAGAGAATACCATACTTAGGTATAGAGGGGATACCTAGTCCTACCTTTTGAATTATATAGAGGATCATGTGCCCAAGTATACAAATGGATACCAAAACCTATATATAATTTTACTTATAGACATAGGATCCCACACCCTAGGTAAAAAAGGGGGATACCTAACCCTACCAGAAGGATGTGAACACTCTTATCATCACACCCAAACCCCTTTATTAATAATCCTAATTTAATGAGGGTTGCTCACTTGTGATAAATCATTTCTCATCTCTAATATCAATATAAAGGCCACCACCACTTTCTATTTGAAAAAAAAATCTTAATGGTATATTAAATTTCCCAAATTTGAGTTTTAAGTAAGAAAATATGACAAGTCATTAGGTCTAGAAGAAGAACACAATGTGTTTTATAGGGTACAAAATGTGAAGTCCCTATGTAGTATCTTGATAGTGTACTGAAACACTACATGGTATATAATATACATGTAAAAAACAGTTATGTTAGGCTACATGGAATATTAGACCAGGTGGGGTACTCGATCCATACCACCACAACTTGTGTCATGTACCACCATTAAATGATGTGTGTTCCTAATACAAACAGTGTGTAAGGTCAAAAAAACACTTGGGAGTGTACTCCCTTTGCATTCCCTATGAGTATGATAGGGGTATACATCATGTTGGTTATGTTACATGTGTTGTGATATCTAACTTCATATGAAACCTTAGCAGTCACACTTGATAAATACACAATGTGTTTTCTTTTGAAATATACATAATGTAGTTTGGTTTCTAAACTAGATTCATCCTCGAACATAAAATTATTATTTTATTCTACAATTTTCAATCAATTATTACCATTTCTTTATCTATGTCTCAAATTATGGGTGTAAAACTAATGAACAATGATATTTAGCCATCGATTTCCCAAATTAGAATCCATTGATACCCTGTGAGACTCTAATAATCTTTATGCTGGTGCTTGGTGAATAAATCCACACCTTCTTTCCTTCACAATCCACCATCAACCTTATTCCACTTTCCCAAACCTTCATTTTCGAAACGAAAAAAGTGAACATGGTCTATGGATTTGATTGCAATTCGAATCAGACTAATAAATCTGAATCACTGGACTAACCAAAGGTTGATGAATAATATGTGAACAACATGGGAAGAAATAAAAATACTTAATGTATGTGATTATCAATGACGTACATTTCAAACCTATACATTAATTGTATGTTTGAAAACCAACTATTAGATAGAATCAATGCAAAAAAATAATCCAGGCCAATAGAAATCCATAAATCTATAGGGCCATGTAGTACAAAAATTGATTAAATAATAATCATTCTATTCGTGAAGAACATACAAAATAAGGAAACAATAGACAATAAAAAATACATACTTAAAGGAACAAGGTTTAATGACTAAACTTCACATCTTTTTCATGCTTGACTCATCAAACTCATAGTGAATTAGTCCTCATTCCTCCGATCTGAGGTCATTGCCACAAATTTCATATTTTTCTCGCTACCCTATCCTTCTCCATAGAGTTCACCTTATTGAAAATGGATTACAATATAAATGAACCATCATAGAGTTAAAATAGAGGTAATCCCTAGGGTTTCACCATTTAAGAACCGATTAATTAATCAATTAATTATATGAATTAAAAGAATTAATTAATCTAAATGTGATGTAAAAAACCCTAGGTTCCTGGTGTAAACAAAACTAACACCACTCTTAAGGAAAAATTCCATTCCATACACAACCAAGGCATCAGTTTCCCATATGATGATCTATTACATTTATATTGTAATTTTTTAAAAAAACATGTGTGGGGGATAAAAATAATATAATATACTTAATATATTATTCTTAAAGCTTGTTAACACCCATAATTCCATATTGGATCAAATTGATGGTAAAAAAATACCCCAAAATCAATAAAATCATCAAAAAAATGTTATGTGACCTTTTTCAAGGTTAAATTTACCATTTACCAAAAGTAGGGTCATGAGTCTTTGGAACAAAAAGCTGTGCTAAATATCAATTGGGAAAAAACCATATCTCTACATCATCCCCACAGTTAATGACTTCCATCCATAAAAATAAAATAATAGAATCCAAAGACCAATAAAAATAAAAAAAATATAATGTGGGAAAAATAAACCCTCATACATAATTCCTCCATCTTTAGGGGTTTGACTCTAAGAGAGATCGATACACCATTATCCAAGAAAGGAAAGTTCACTTTATTATTATTGATGTTATCATATCCTTTTCCTCTCAAATAAAGGATTGAATAGAAAAATTCATCAGATCAATATGAGTCTTCTCAATACCCAAACTTTATAACCTCTTCTCATCAGAAATTTTGTAATGTTACACAGTACCAAAAAAACCCACCAACTATTGACATATATCCTCAAAGGGCCTGTCAAAAAGGTTATCACTAGTGGGATCACCAATTTCGTCACTTTTATAGATAATTATTTATGGTTTTAATATAAGATAATTCCATTTATGCATCACACCACCATTGATCACATGATAGGAATTATCACTAAAACTAAAGGAGTTTCAAAACAATTAACTCTTAAAAACCAATGCAAGTTCCTCCATCATCTCTTACCCATAAGACACTATCACCCACATCACTATGTTTTGTAATAATAGGAACATGGGATTTACACCTCAAATTATTCACCATCACTCACAATAACTCTTCATCCATATCTTAGAATCAAATAAGTTCTCATTTCTTATCAAGGGTAACTTAGTTATATAATAATTTATCTTTTGAAGAAGTTACCGAAGAGAACATCAAGTACAACATCGACCTCATCAAACTACTTATCATAAAACCTCTAATAATTGTGTGAACTAATCAACTACAATCAGACATAATTGTTTTGTACTATTCATATGAATATGCACTGTTAGATCCAGACCCTAAGATAACACCTACCAAAATTGAGAGATAGAAAACCATGATCTCTAGATAAAACCTCCTTCATCTCATAGAAAGAGTTTCTAGGTGATGGGTACACCACAAAGATATACTTTACAAACTGTACTCATGTGTATGCTATATATGGGTGGTCACCACTTAAGATTTAAATCAAAATACTTATTACAAACAATTAGAGGAAACTACTATCCACTAAGGGAAGTGGTGGATGTACTCACCACCTTTAAGAAAAATCCTCTAGGTCCATCACTTGAAAAAACTTTGTCACCCTAGACCACATGGATGATGTTACCACCACATGAATCTCTCAGAAAATGAAATATCATGGGGCCATTATCATCAATCTAAGGTAATAAACATTTTTATCTTCTTTCCAAAAAATTATTTTATAAACTATATACTCAAGAAAAGTCTATTTGGATTATGTAAAGTCTTTTTATGTATAATAGTATGTTAAAAAAAAGTAGAAACTTAAAATAACTTTTTTTCTGTTTTGAATCTGTGATAAAAAATATTCATCATGTGGCTGTGAAGTAATTAGAAATTATGAATTTATGATGGTTTCAGCGTGGTGGTTAGTGATCGTACCACAATTCATAGTTTTATTCCACCCTTACACCGCAATTTTAAACTAGTTTTGTAATGAATATTACAAATAAAATAATAAATTGCACTTTATGTTTCAATCAATTAATTAATGTTAATCAATATTATAATAGGAAATGTTACTTGTTTTTATTTTTTCAATGTAGGTGGAGGTGATTTGGAGGGCCCTTGATGAAGTGAAAGAAAATTGGGCCAAAATTGCATGAATCCATGGACATCTGTCCAATGTTTTGCATATTATACGAAATCCGTGCATCTAAATAGGTTGAAATTTTGTGGACCTATCAAAAATGTAATTGGATACATTTAATATTAGGAAACTCAATCCTAATTCGGCTTCTATGGGGCCCATCCGAACTGATCTGTCCAAGCCACCGAATTTGGACCAAGTCAAATGCGGTGTTCTGTATTTTATCAACATCAGGAGTTATAGTTGTCCAAACGGTGCCAAAATTTTGGTGGAGACATTCAAGAGGTAGGAATAAAACTTTTCTATTTTCTCCAAAGCGAGATAAGACTGTCTGAAGGATGAAACGCGTCGTGCGAGTGGATTGATGTAATCTGTGTGCCTAAAACCACCTTCCAATTTTCCTATAAAAGGGCACCAAGGGGACCTCATTTGCAAGTTCGGCAAAGTAGTGAAGTGCTACCAATTTGGAGTCCTAGATGAGTCTCCTAATCACCTTAGAGGTTCTGGAGGCCCCTATCCTCATAGGGCGATCAACAATGAAGAAGGAGTTCAACCCGAGCTTTCTCCTCCTCCCGATGTCGAGCTAAAAGTAGGGTGTTCGTTGTGAGGGAGCTAAACACATGTAAAGGGAGTTACAATGCATAAACTAGCTACTGGTTTGGAGTAATTTTGGTCTTTAAACATTTCTTTCCATGTATCTGATTTTATTTCAGATTTGAATTCTTGATTTGATATATGTGAGTGTTATGCTCTTAATTTATAACCGATCGGTGTGAGGTTTTGAGTGCGTGACTTGTGTTGTTCCGATTGAACATCACAAGAATCCTTTTCATAGCCAAATTATTGAGATTTCAATATTCTTTGGAAGCTCTTATTCCATGCATAAGTATTGGAACTTGACAATACGATTGTTACATCAAGGTTTGGTCCTTAAAGCATTGAAAGAAAAGCTTAGGAATTAATCGGGATTCCAGTTAACTCCAACCAAAGAATTACTCTAAACCCAAGATGAATCTCTATGAACAATGAACTTGATATGTGTTTAGTGAAATAAAATCTACCCTTTTATCTCATATTTCTCAAAATCCACTTGGTCACTCATCTTTTAAGCTATTTCAACTAAGTCATTATTTTAAACTGTTTTCAAAACCACCCCCTCTCTTAGTTAATTTATTAAAAATACACACTCTAAACCTACCAAATCTCCTTGAGAGATGACCTAGGGTCTTCCCTAGACTATAAATCAACCTTAAAAATATAATCAATTTGACGTGTCATGACATCGTGGTCAATTTTTTGCACCGTTGCCGGGGAGCGCTTTGGTTTTTTGTGCGTGTTTTTGATAATTTTTTTGTAATTTTTGTGAGTATTTGTTTGTCTTATCTTCTACCCTTGAATTTATTTTTGTGTTCTAATTTATTTATTATGTAGGATCTGTGTATGATGCATTCTACTCCAGTAGACCTACAAACTTTCATTCTCGAACCAGAGAGGATCCTACATCAATGAAACCGAGACACACAAGACCACACTTTGAAGGAGGATACATAAAATATTAATATTCTTCTTGATCCTTCTTCTTCTTCTGAAACCAAAGTTAAAATTGAACATAACTTGTATAAAATGGATGAAAATAATATAACACTAAAAAAACTAACCTCACCTGATGTTGATATCTAATCCACTTACATTCAATTACAAGGCGAGGCACCCAATTTTGAACTAAAATCTGGTTTAATTAATTTATTACCAAGATTTCATGGAATGCCTGGAGAAGATCCACATAAGCATTTAAAAGAATTTCATACTGTATGTTCAACATTAAAACCTACTAATGTGGATGAAGGAGAAGTAAAACTTAGGGCATTTCTATTTTCATTAGAAGACACGGCTAAAGATTGGTTGTATTATGCTAATTCACCTATTAGAGGTTGGGCGGACATGAAATGACTTTTTCTTGAAAAATACTTCCCAGCCTCTTGAACTGCAACAATAAGGAAAGAAATATGCAGGATAAGAAAATCTCAAGGAGAAATCCTTCATGAATATTGGGAATGATTTAAAATATTGTGTTCAAGTTGTCCACATCACCAAATAAGTGATCAACATTTAATTCAGTATTTTTATAAAGGTTTAATACCTATTGATCGAAACATGATTGATGATGCTGCAGGTGGTGCACTAGTGGATAAAACCCCAATCACTATAAGGACCCTAATTGAGACCATGGCAGAAAACACTCAACAATTCAGTTCAAGGTCCAGTGTACCCATTCGAGGTGTCCATGAGGTGCAAATTATTGAATTCGAGAAGTAGGTAGACACAAAGATTGAAGAGGTGAGTACACTTCTATGAAAACTTTCTCTTTACCAAGGGAAATTCTAATCTCCTCCTCCCATACATTGTGGTATATGATCTTATGATACCCACTACTCTGACTAATGCCCCCAATTGAGAGAAACTTCTGAGAGTTGTGAGGAAATATTCCCAGGACGCCCCTATAACCAACCCGTTAGGCAAAAACCTTACTATCCATCCAACCCTGGGTGGAAAGAATACCAAGCCTATAAGAAAGGGGGGTATTCAAACCAGCCTCATCAACCATGGAACCAACCAGGGCAAAGTAGTCATCAACCACCACCACCCAGAAATTTTCAACCACCCCAAAGGCCTTTCCAACAACCCCTCCAAAAACTGATCCTAGCCTAGAAGATATGATGAAACAAATGGCTTCCAATAATCTCCAATTCCAACAAACCACCCAAGTAGCCATACAAGACCTCAAAACCCAATTAGGCCAACTAGATAACTCAGTTAGTGAAATCCAAAGCCATGGGTCTGGTAAACTACTATCTCAACCACTTGTCAAACCTAGGGATAAGGGAAATGTTAGTTCTATCACCCTTAGGAGTGGAACTCAACTTAAAATCCAAATAAACCCTCCATTAGAGTTATCCTATCCTAAGGAAACCACCATCCCAACCATTGAAAAAGGTTCAAATGATATGGAACCTTGTCTTGAGAGAAGTCCTACCAAAGGAAAGAGTGTGTCTATTGATGAGTTACCAAGCCTAAGAATTCCTCTTCTATTTCCCCAAAGAGCCACCCAACCAAATAAACAAAAGTAAACTGAACTTGATAAAGAAATCTTGGAGACTTTCAAAAAAGTGCAGGTTAACATTCCATTGATTGATGCCATCAAGAAAATTCTAAGATATGCTAAGTTTCTGAAGGAGATGTGTACCCATCAAAGGCGACATAGAGGTGATGAGAAGGTGAGCCTGGGGAGGAATGTCTCAACATTGATACAACCATCACTTCCCACCAAGTGCAATGATCCTGGAACATTCTCGATTCCGTGCACCATAGGGGAGTATTCATTCTCCAATGCTATGCTTGACTTGGGTGATTCTATTAATGTGATGCCTCACTCCATATACTCTTCTTTGCAGGTCGGTGAACTAAAGCCCATAGGAATAGTTGTTCAGCTAGTAAATCAGAGCACGATACACCCTTCTGGTGTGTTAGAGTATGTTCTTGTGAGGGTTCAAAATTTAATATTTCCTGCTGATTTTTATGTGCTAAAAAAGGAAGATGATAGGATGAATGGACATGACCCAATTATATTGGGGAGACCTTTCTTGAAAACCACAAAATCCATAATTAATGTCCATAATGGTACATTATCTATGGAATTTGGTGGTGACATAGTCCATTTTAACATCCTTGATACCATGAAGCACCCCTTAGAAGAACATTCCTCTCTCTCGATAAATTCAATTGATGTACTCCCTTCCCCTAAAATCACTTCATTTGTTTCCCCTGATCCCTTTCCGAGTTTTCTTATTTGATTGAAATTCTTGGTAATGAGTCATGTGATGATTGTTGTAGTGGTCTAGAAAAGTGTCATGCATGTTTATTAATTGATAATTTCTTGAACACGGAGGATCACATGAACATCGATGATACTCCTACGCTTGTAAAAGCTAATTACTCATTTGAGGATGATACCATTGAGCAGTTAGATGAGATTAATGAACTCTCACTTTCACACACACTCCCATCAATCCAAAATCCACCTAAATTGGAACTAAAGAAACTGCCTCAAGATTTAAAATATTCATATCTTGAGAATGGAAACAAGTTGCCCATTATCATTGCTAGTTCACTCCCTCCTAAGCATGAATTGCGACTGCTTGAAATTTTGAGGGAGCATAAACAAGCCTTGGGATGGACACTTGCAGACATTCTTGGTATTAGCCCATCAATTTGTACACATCATATTTTATTAACTGATGAGGCTAAACTAGTGAGGCAGGCACAACGTCGACTGAACCCAAACCTCTTAGAATTAGTTAAAAAGGAAGTAACAAAATTATTGGCTGCTGGAATCATTTACCCCATCTCTGATAGACAATGGGTCAGTCCCGTTCTAGTAGTTCCTAAAAAAACTGGACTAACGTTAATTAAAAATGAAAACAATGAATTGGTTCCAACTCGTGTGCAGAATAGTTGGCGTGTCTATATAGATTATTGCTGACTAAACCAACACACTAGGAATGACCATTTGCCCTTTCCATTCATTGACCAAATGCTAGAGAGGCTAGCGGGGAAGTCCCATTACTATTTTCTTGATGGGTATTCTGGATACTTTCAGATCTATATTGCCCTCGAGGACAACCTTCACTTGCCCCTTTGGCACATTTTCCTATAGAAGGATGCCATTTGGCCTGTGCAATGCTCCGGGTACATTCCAGCGATGTATGGTTAGTATTTTTTCGGATTACCTGGAGGATTTCATGGAAGTTTTCGTGGATGATTTTACTATTTATGGATCCTCTTTTGATGAATGTCTATGTAGTCTTGGTTCAGTCCTACATCATTGTATTAAAAATAATCTTGTATTAAATTATGATAAATGCTATTTCATGGTGCGACAAGGTATAGTTTTGGGACATGTCATTTCTGGTGATGGTATCCAAGTAGATAAATCGAAAGTGGATTACCTAGGTTCAAAATGGGTAGAGGCACGGGCCACAAGGAAAGATGATTCCAAAATAGTTGTAGAATTTTTGTGAACTCAGATCTTTTGTAGGTTTGGATTACCTAGGTTCATTATCAGTGACCAAGGTTCTCATTTCTGCAACTGAACAATGCAATCACTTTTGAGTCAGTATGGGGTTGGTCATCGAGTTTCTACTACATATCATCCACAGACCAATGGTCAAGTTGAGGTGTCAAATAGAGAGGTAAAAAAAATTCTTGAAAAAATGGTTCAACCCAATAGGAAAGATTGGAGTCTTAGACTTGATGATTCATTATGGGACTACCGTACTGCTTTCAAAACTCCCATTGGAATGTCACCCTATCATCTTGTGTTTGAAAAGAGTTGTCACCTCCCTGATGAGATTGAGCACCGGGCCTACTGGGCCATCAGACAATGAAATTCTAATAATTATGGTGCAGGTGCTCAAAGGAAGTTGCAGATTCAGGATCTAGAGGAAATGATAAGAGATGCATATGAAAACTCCAGGATTTATAAGGAGAGAACCAAGGCTTCCCATGACCATATTATCCTTCCTCATCAGTTCCATATTGGACAGAAGGTCCTCCTTTATAATGCAAGGCTGAAGTAGCATCCTGGTAAGCTTCGTTCTCGCTGGTTTGGACCATACATTGTTACTAATGTCTCTCCATTTGGTGTTTTTCAGGTTCAAAATGAAGAAACCAAGCTAACCTTCACTGTCAATGGGAAGCGGCTGAAGCACTTTCATAAACCCGTTCTGAAGTCCCCGATGGAGGAACTCCAAGTTCCAGAAGCACACTATGAATTACATCCACCAGGTTTTATCCTTCCTTCCCGCATTATCTTTTACTACAGTGAGGACACTGCATACTCTAGGTGTGGGGGGTGGATACATTCATGGGATAGTTAGGAATTTTCATTGTTTTCTCCTTTTTTTTCTCTTTTTGGCCTTCTTTATGGTATTTTCATTTTCCCCATCAATAATTTCAAAGTTCCATGATTTGGCGACCATAATGTGGGGAAAGTAAAAATACCATAATGAAGTATAAAAAGAGTATTTGTATGAATTTAACATCAGGGAGTGTTTTTTAGTGAATTTGTTTTCTATCAATGATATAAATGGTCGTATCTATGTGAAACCTTTGAGATGATTGATGCCCATTGTGTGAGTAGTTTTTGGGAAAACTGTGTCACTAATATCTCCACAAATATTTGCACCAAACTACAAAGTGTGATTATTTCATACTTAATATAAGGTAAATATATGTTGGGTTAATATTTTTCAGCTTTAAATGATATTTCCATACGTTCGTTCCTTATCCGATCTTTTTCATTACTGTACCAGATTGACCTATGTGTCTGTACCTAATGTCCGACTATTGTACACCCTCAAAAAAAATTGTTGTGTCTTGGGCAGTTCAAAAACCACTCCTCCTCAACCTTTGATCTTGTTATAACTATTTCAATTAGTGTCGTGAGGAGATCAAACAAAGGGTTGAGAGATGAGTGTGATATTTTTTCCAATTGCAACTTCAAAAAAATATGTATAATAAATGAGGGGATTGATGAAATGTGAAACATATGGGGATATCTAGGTCGGGAGCTTATGGTTTGACTTCTGGTAATGCTTAAATGAGTGGGTCTTGAAATATTATTGCAAAGGATGTAGGACAGGTTCAGTGAAAAATCATTTAAAGCTAAATAATGTTAAAATAACCTATATTTATTTGATAGAAAGTGGAAAGAATAGCATGGAATGGTTTTCACAAACACACATGGAGAGTTAGTGTAATGGCTGACCTTTGAATTCCTTGCTCATATTGGTGTCATAAATCTCTTTGAATTTTATTGTGATATAATTTATGAGACATCTTTTTCCATTTTCACTGGGAAGAACTCCTTGGTGTGGTTTGTGCATTAATCACTTTACTTGAAATAAAAATTCCTCAAATGCTAAATCTTCAGGATGTTGGAAATTTATATATATATATATATATATATCATTGTACTTGGATATGTGAATTTTCCCAGGAGTGAAAATGTTTAGGTGTGGGGGTGTGATCGTACCACGATTCACTATTTTATTCTACCCTTACACCGCAATTTTAAACTAGTTTTGTAATGAATATTCCAAATATAATAATAAATTGAACTTTATGTTTCAATCAATTAATTAATTTTAATCAATATTATAATGGGAAATGTTACTTATTTTTATTGTTTCATTGTAGGTGGAGGTGATTTGAAGGGCCCTTGATGAAGTGAGAGAAAACTGGGCCAAAATTGCATGGATCCATGGACATCTGTCCACTGTTTTGCATAGTACACAAAATACATGAATTTAAATGGGCTGAAATTTTGTGGTCCAGTCCAAAATTCAATACGCTACATTTCATATTAAAAAACCCAATCATGATTCGTCTTCTATAAGGCCCATCCATACTGATCTGTCCAAGCCACCGAATTTGGACCAAGTCAAATGCGGTGTTCAGTATTTTATCAATATCATGGGCTGTAGTTGTCCAAATGGTGCCAAACATTCGGTGGAGACATTCAAGTGGTAGGGATACAACTTTTATATTTTCTCCAAAGAGAGATAAGACTGTATGAAGGACAAAACACATTGTTCAAGTGGATTGATGTAATATGTGTGCCTAAAACCACCTTCCAATTTTCCTATAAAAGGGCACCAAGGGAACCTCATTTGATAGTTCGGACAAGGAGTGAAGTGCTGCCAATTTGGAGTCCAAGAGGAGTCTCATAATAACCTTGGATGTTCTGGAGGCCCCTATCCTCATAGGGGGATCAACAATGAAGAAGGAGTTTAACCTGAGCTTTCTCCTCCTCCCGATGTCGAGCTAAAAGTAGGGTGTTCGTTGTGAGGGAGCTACACACATGTCAAGGGAGTTCCGATGCATAAACTAGCTACTGGTTTGGAGTTATTTGGGTGTTTAAACATTTCATTCCATGTATCTTATTTTATTTCAGATTTGAATGTTTGATTTGATACATGTGAGTGTTTTTCTCTTAATTTCTAACCGATCGGTGTGAGGTTTTGAGTGTGTGACTTGTGTTGTTCCGATTGGACATCACAAGAATCCTTTTCATACCCAACTTATTGAGATTTCAATATGCTTTGTAATCTCTTATTACATGCATAAGTATTGGACCTTGACAATACGATTGTTACGTCAAGGTTTGGTCCTTAAAGAATTGAAATAAAAGCTTAGGAATTAATCGGGATTCCAATTAACTCCAACAAAACAATTACTCTAAACCCAAGATGAATCTATATGAATAATGAACTTGATATGTGTGTAGTGAAATCACCTCGACCATTTAATCTCATATTTCTCAAAATCAACTTGGTCACTCATCTTTTAAGCTATTTCAACTAAGTCATTATTTTAAACTGTTTTCAAAACCACCCCCTCTCTTAGACATTTTTATTAAAAAAACACACTCTAAACCTACCAACGCTCCTTGAGAGAAGCCCTAGGGTCTTCCCTAGACTATAAATCAACCTTAAAAATATAATCAATTTGACGTGTCATGAAAACGTGGTCAGTTATATTAGTAGATTTTCAATATTTATTAGATAATCAAAAGGAGTTAGTGTCTATGTGGGAATCACCCATTTCATGGAATTTATAGGAAGAATTTAAATAAATAGAAGCACTTTGGTTTTACCATCTATTGGAAGTTTTTTTGAGGAATCTAATAGGGATTCAGTTGTTTCAAATTCCAATATATGGACAAACGCAGTTTTAGGAAGTTAGTGGAACCTGATGATAGGGCATGAACGTCTATAATAGGGGGTAGAAAAACATTGTTGATATAGATACCTAATCTTAATATGTATTTAATTTACATTCTTTACATGATTTAAAGCATTATATTTCATAAATAATAATATCCTATAGACCAATAAGTTCAATGTATTTAAAAACTAGCTACATAATAAGCTTAATTTACAAAACTCAAGATCATTTCTACAACAAATAAACCCAGGTTACACTCAAAACTGGAACTCGACCCGATCCATCACGTACCCTAAGGGCATTCTTGATCCCCATGGGTTGAAGATAAACCAGAGGGATCAATTTCTCCAAACTTGTATAAACACATGGTATATATATAAACATAGAAAATAAAGATAAAATGGAAGAAAAATAAATATATTCCATTGCTATAAGAAATGTAGCTATAGGGTCCTGAAAATTCCTCCAAGGGAAGAAAGTTCTCCATCAATAACTTTGCAGAAGGAAGAAAATACTCCAAAAAGTATAAAAAGATAATTGACTCAAATTAAGTTAAAAATTTCAAAATAAACATGAAGGAATTCATGTTTTTAAAGGATTCTAAGTGGCCCACATACTAGCACCAGGAAGGGTTCACAAACTACTTGGATCATGAACCATTGGTCCGTGAAATGATCCATGAGGCATTTTCCCGAAAAGTTATGGCCAGAAAACCCAGTAGACTGTGAACCATGTTGCCGAAGGACTCATACACACGAAGGCCATCAACATACCATCTCGTAAACTCAACGGTTCAAGAATGAAACCAACTGATAGGGTTTTATAAACCATGATCTCGAACCACATCCTCCACAAACCACGGATGACCGAATCTTCCACGGGTTTGGATATCTCTTCCTGGGCATCAGAAAATGGTGCTGCATGACCATTGATACAATTTACCCAATGCTCTATAAAAGGATAATAGAAGGAATTGAGAAGAAGGATGGATTAATAAATCGTGAAGGGAACCCATAGAATGGAAGAAATAACTCAGGGAAGATTCCAGCTTCAGTTTTGATTCATCGATGAAGGCTGAACTCTGAACCACACTCTCCACAGGTACACCCAGCTACGAACCATAAAATGGGGGAACCTAACAATAATAACAGAACCGTAAACCTAAATGGGGAAATCGTAAACCATAAATTTCCCATGGATAGACTTCCCAGGAATGAAAGTCCCCCAGAACCTCCTTCAATATGGTGTTCCATGTAGTATAACGCTATGAAAATTTAACCTGACACCGCGTACCACACTAGTAAGTGGGTGGTACACAAAGAGGCATGATGGAACACATTCAGGACCACATACCACTATGGAGAATGGTGGTCCATACCCATGCACGCACACCACATTAATACACGGGCGAACCATATGCCTGCATACCACTACGATATACAGATCTTCCCCCATCCCATATAAGAAAACAATACCTGGAAAGGGGTATTTTCAAGTATTATTTCCTCCAATTCCAATATCTCTCCTCTATTACCGTCTTGTACTCCATAATCCCTCTATGAACTTGTCCACCAGAACTAGGCTAGAGACTCCTCCAAATCCACCGCACCCATATGATCAGACCATTGGGTGTATCAATGCACCCCCTTGAGTCTATATACCCATGGTAAGTGGAGTCACAAAGGATATCCACAAGATGGTTTGGACTTCAGGGTTGTCTATGGGTATACATTCCATGGTAACCAAGAGTCCAACCTTGGAATACCGACGTGAACCTCCCATATCATGGTATTATGGGTGATCACCTGTTTTTCCATTCAATAATGAATGGTGAGCGGTCAAAGGGGTTATGTTTTCTTCCCCTTTTGATTAGTACAACAGTACTCCCTTTCCCAGAATGCGTTCTGGGGCACTCCCACTGAGGTAAGTCCCCAATATTATGAAGGCCGAGCCACATGACCTTTAATGTCATTTCACATTAAAAGGTTCATCGCTCCATGCCCCAACCCATAGTCTTCCCGACCTCTTCTTCCATAGGCTCACCCTCTCCCACCAGTATGACATGAAGCATGTGGTTGGTTGGTTCTCTCACATCCTCTTGTTTCTCACACCGAGCTTGACTCATGTGAGCTTAGAGATTTGTGAATAATACAATATCTACACATTTCTAATCTATGAGAACTATGATTCCTGATCAAAACAGGATATGCATGACGCCTACTTGAAGGCCCAATCTTAAAAGGGTGCCTTTCCAAAAGGGTTTACCCAATAATGTCCTATTAAATGGGAAGCCTCTATGTGTAAGACCTAGTAAGTCCAAACTATGAATGTTATGATTCCTCTCTCGATGATATGTAGGAAACCCAAATTATGGGCCTGATCCAAAAATCAAGTCACCTTTTATACCCCCTGGATGGGGATAAACTCTAGAGTGCCTTATTGTATGGATCAATCCATCATCACTTTCGTGGCATCAAATCTATATATGCTTATGACAATATTGCAAACTAGTGGTAGCCTGTGGATGCACTTTTTGGAAATGAACCAAGGATTAACGAACATATGAACACAACTTAAATATATAAGAGAGTCCTAGAATAGGTAATAAGCCTCGCCCAAAAGTGGAGTGGTGAGTCAGACTTCCCATCCTCTCAACCAATGGAGTTCTTAAGTGTCGTTGGCCAAACCATTGTCAAAAGAGAGCCTTCCTTTGGAAATCAGGTCCATGAATCATAGATACAAGTGATGTTGGGTGTTTCTAGATCCATGAATAAATCCATTGGAGACCATCCGAGGAAGTTATATCCAAGGAGGATTGATTTCACAAATACATGATCACATGTAATCGCCCACTGGGACAATCTGATTGTGGCATCCATTTCACAATACAAAAGGGGTCAATTACCTAGTCCCGTGGGGTTAATCCAAACATTATTTAAAGGATAATTATATAGAATTGGTCAAAATAAAATAAATGGTGAATTTGACAAGAGAACATCTCTAGAAAAAGACACGGGTGATGATTCTCGTCGGACAACTTCATCATCATTCAGAAATGCGCCACCTCATAGGTAGAATAAAAATGGTGAACCTAAAATGAATCCTTAAGCAAGGTGGTGGTTCTACCCCAATGATAATAGCTAGAAGGATGTTACACATTATACCATTTTGGTTTCCCATTTACATGAAGAACATGCCACCTCGAAGGTGGAACAAAAAAGATGAACCTGATGTGAATCCTTATCCAAGATAGAAGTTCTAACCCAATGATAATAGAAAAAAAGATGTTTCATGTCAGAATATTTTTTTATCCCTTATATGCACAAAATGCACCACCTAAGAGGAAAAATAGAAATGTTGAACCCGACATGAATCCTTAACCAAGGTGGCGATTCAACCCCACTCAAGCCCCTTCGCCCCAGAACAAAGAAGAGAGGGGAGAAGAGGGCCAGGATGAATCGTCTGATATTCATATCTTTCAAAGAATAAAACTTTGATGAGGTTTGTGTTCTATATGTCATATATGTATATTTCATGTTCCTACAAAGCATCATTTGATCCAAATGACATCCCAATAACCAATGTAGGCACACACATCAATGATCTCACAGGCCCCTGAGGCCCTAAGGGAAAGAAGGACCCCCTCACCTACCTAGCATCTTCAATACTGGGTTTCCAACACACTGATTATATAGTACCACCGAAATGGTACTATCCCCATAGTGGAGGCCGAGATAAAGACCCTCTAGTCTATGAAGACTCACCAGCCACCTCTTTAGCCACGACCGACACCCCAGCATAAAGCGACCCCTATAGTCATCTCAAACCATTCCAGGATCCAGTCCCTAAAACGTGACAACGAGCACCTACCTTATCTTAAGGAGGAAGATGAAGTGAATGTTTAAATCTTCATATCAACTATATAGGGGTCCTACTCATGATCCCCTGCTAGAGAGCATCACCGCTGACACCAGGCGACCAGACCTCCGCCCACCGAAGATGACCTTATGCCGATGAAACCTGCCGATATCCAGGAGACCTGGGCCCCTCGTGTTTCCCACCAAGGGTAGAGAATATATAATCTGTAATGTGCTATCACCCTATTTCTTGAGGAGAAACTCCGCCGTACTAACATGATGGCTTACAACGGGCAGACATATGACTCTTCCCCCTCCACTCAAGACCACCAGAGAAATATGGTGGCACAATATGAGTACATGCACATTCCTGCTAGTCCTCATAAGTCCAGCCGTGCAGACAAATCAGCAAACTATAAGGAGATGCAGATATCTGACGATGCATAATAAGACCGTCAATAAAATAGTGAAGAAACCGGCTATACGTGGGAAAAATACCTATTGATGCATATTAATCCCATCAACCAAATAAGGCAGGAACTGGCTACATGTAGGCACAAATACCTACTAATTCATATCAAGACTGTCATCCAAATAGGGTGAAAAAACACAAATATGAGAAGAGTAAGATTCATATGGATGCATACAAATCCTATGAGACAAATACAGCAGCAAGTGATAAGATGAAAATTCCTGCTCGTGAATATAAAGACAACCAGTAAAATACGGTTGCAACTAGAGAAGGCAACCGGTGGTGGACTCATTCCTCTGTCTCAACACCGAAGAAATGCCAATATCTACTGGAAATTCATAGAGGAATGGAGTAGGAATAAAATCCTTCTCCAATATTGGAATGGGACTTCATACCCATTCCATCCAAATATGTATCTTATCACATCCTAGAAATGATGTAAGATCATACATCTATCCATGACCATATCATCCAAACATGCCAAGACATTATTGCATTAGTAGTAAAGGTGAGAAAATGGGCCCAGGACGTAGTTTCCTCGAGCGGAATGGCTTACTCAAAAAATGGGTCAGTCACTCTAGAGAAATTATGCATCCCTAGTCTAGTCCAGGAGGGTCGACGACAACATCCTGCAATACAAGGACTACCATATCGGGAACAAATACTTGTTCCAACTAGGGGATGCTGGTCCAACGTGGTGGCCACTCCAGGGAATGCATATATCCCTACCAAAACTCAAGATGCTTGTCAGTGTATCCCGATGGCATCACGAGACCTAACAAGATAGGGACCCGTATATTAAGGTTGTTACCAACAGCATACGACCCTGATTACCCACAAGAGAGTGCTAAAAAATGAAACACATCAAAGGAAACCTGAAAATTAAGAGCATTTACATGATCCTACTCTTCTAGAAGATGATATTCCTGACACCCTAAAACATATATCAATAAAATCCCAAGACCCTTTCATTCAATTACCAAATTATGAATGTGGCAGTAGAAATTACGAATGCCCTCCCCACAATATCGCTACCAACAACTCTGAAGGTCCTCTCTAGAGAACCCATGGGGGATCACTCTGTGGGCCAGGAATGATCAATCATGAGAGCCTATATTATGATATGTGTCAGGGTATCCCTCCCATCGACCTGATGATCCGACAACAAGAATGTCCCCCCCCCTTTTGTCGTCCTCCTCGATGGTCATTATCAGGGTATACACTACAAAAATTCTTCTCCCCGTAGTCATAAATAAATTCATGATGGTAATCCTCACCATAATTACATTCATTGCGAAGGACCTCCCTACAATGTCCGTTTGTATGAAGGTACTCCCCATAGTAACATCATGCAACCAGAATGTTCTCCTCTCATTATAGTACATCCTGAAGGCCCTCCCCAGGATGTGAACTGCATAAATTCTCCTTATAGCCAGGTATCAAGTCGTGATAGTAGTCCTCTCCATCACAACAGTCATCAAGAAGGTCCTCTACTCAGTGAAATAAAATTGAAAGAAGGTCCTCCTCTCATTGTAGCCCACCCTGAAGGTCCTCCCCATGGTATACACTGTAAAGACATTTCCCACGGTCAGACATCAATTTGAAATTGTATCCCTCTCCATTGCAGTACCAGTTGAAAATGTCCTCAAAAGAAAAATTCATATGGGAAAGAAGGTTCTCCCCTTGCCGAAAAAAATGTGAGAAACCCATCCTGTGATGATGTGCTTAGAAAGATGGAGTCAGACACATCAGACACTCCACATATAATGAGTGATATTCTTTCTCAACCAGAGGATGGCCCGGGGCCACACTCATATTCTAAGGCACCCCTGCACTATCCGCATATCAATGGGGATCCCACCATCCTAGATTCATGTAATTAAATCATTAAGAAGAAGCTGAGTTGGGCATATCAAGTAGAGGATACCTTGGAATAACATCATTAGGATATGTTTTCTGTTATAAAACAACTAGCTAAGGATAATATTCTAGTGATGTATTGGCCTACGACCACTGCTCACTTCGACATACCTGGAGATTTGTTTGGGAAATGTAAACATGACATTCAACTCAATATATGGATGAATCTTTCTCACATGAAAGAAAAATTCCTACCCTACAAAGGGTATGCAGACTATGTCAACACGTTAGGGGAACTTTTCCGTATAATCGACTTGGAATCCCTCCCTCCTGCACGACAACCACAATTAGAAAGGAGAAATAAAAACCTTGAACTGGCTTGCCACCATGAACTTCATAAGTTGATTTGCCTCATTGGCGATGCCTCAACTAGAGTTCACATTCGGGGATGGGGAGAACATGGAGCTCTACACTTCAGCCCTCATCTCATCCATCAAACTCCATGGGAAATGACATCTTGAAATGTCATCACCCAAAGACAGCAATAAAGTGAAACCCCTACTTAGGAAAGATGTTATACTCAACAAAAACAGGTCCGGAGTAAGTCTCAAAAGCATCAGGATCGAAGAGACCAAGCCATCGAAAAGCTTCTTGAGTCAGGAAACCAAGAACATTCAACAGGCTTACCTCCTAAGAGAATCACTATTAGAAAAATGATCTATAGCCACTGATCTATAGCCACATGTTTATAGACCCATGGATATAACTTAATTCATTACCAAAATTCAATTATAATTGTGGCTATATGGTTATTTGAAGTCACAGTTCTGTGGCACCAGCTTCATTCCGTCACATGACTCTCTTCTTCTCCCTGACCCCTCCCCATTACCCTCACGGCCTCTCCTTTCTATGACCATCCTCCACCCCCGTGACCTCTCCTCTCTCAGTGCTCCCCCCATTACCCTCATGAGATCACCTCTCTGTGGCCCTCCTCCACCCTCAAGAGCTCTCCTTTAGGAGGCCCTCCTTCCCCGACGCTGCCTCCCAATGCAGCCACCCCTCCGTGAGCTCTCCTATCCGTGACCCTCCCTCGACGCTGCCATCCAACACAGACACTCCACCTCCTCTCTGACACTACTCTTAGGTTGGCTCCCTACCACCTCCTTCAGACACTACCAAAAAACTGGGCAAGACTAGTGCCAGCCTTTATCAGTGATAACGAAAAAGTGCTGATAAAGGGGGGGGGTACGTTTATCAGCGCTCTTTTTTATCCCTGATAAAGGTATGCCCTTTAACAGCTCTTTTTTACCATTGTTAAAGGGTACCCCTTTATCAGCGCTTTTTTAAAAGCACTCATAAAGGGTCTACTTCCAAAAAAAATTCATTAAAAAAATATATTAATATTTAAATATATAGATATAGTTATATTGATATAAATATAATATATATTTTTTAAATATAATTTTAAATATATTATATATAAATATATATATACAGTTACACTTAATATATATGATTTTAAGTGAAAATGGCTTATAAAAAAATTAATAAAATATTTTTAGTAAATAATTTTATAATTATTATGGATTAATAGTCATTTAATAACAATTTGAACACTAAAAAAATAAAAAAATAAAAAAGATCCAAAATATGTTGAAAACAAAACTCGAACTTCAAACAACCATAACTTCTGATCCGGGTGTCCGTTTGAGCTGTACAACATATCAAATCGAAGAATGCGACGAGCTCTACGGCCTAATAATTTGAGGGTACCCAAATAAAGATTTTTTCGAGGCCAAAAAATGCCCATAAGACCTCCAAAACTGAGTTTTTAGTCGGGATACCCTAATGTTTTAACATTTTGTGGATTTTCAGCCTCATTTTAGGGTGTATTATTGGATTTTTTTGGGGGGTACTAAATTTATTCCAAGGTATTACATTAATATTGATATTATTTCTTTGAAATTTTATCATTTTTTATAATTCACTTCTATTTATAATCAAATATATAACTATATATACATATTTTTTATATATTCACACATAAAATTTTAATTATAAATATAAATAATAAAATATATTTATATATAAAATGTATTAGTTTTATCTAAATAATAAATAATATCCATTTTATTTAAAATAAAAATATAGTAATATTTATATACCTATATATTAATCGAACTATATATATATATATTAATATAACTACATATATATATATTCATATAACTATAAATATATATATTAATATCACTATATATATATATATTAATCTAACTATATATATATATATTAATATAAATATGTATTACTATTCGAATAAATATAACTATATATATATATATATACAAATAGAGATATCATGAAATGGAAAAAAAATCAAAATAGAGGAGTGGTAAGGGCTTAGGCGCGCAGGGGGGAGGTCTCGAGTTCAAAACCTGGTGGAGGCAGGGGCGCGTGCATGGGGGTGGATTGGGGGGGGGAGGTATAGCGCTGATAAAGGTTTAGAGGGGGTGTGTGTGGGCGCTGGAGGGGCTAGAGAGCATTGTTAAAAGGGGGGATCAAGCGCTCTAAAAGCCCCCTATTGGAATGTTTTTTTTAATTTTTTTAATTTTTTTAATTTTTTTTAATTTTTTTTACTTTTATCAGCGCTAAAAAAGCGCTGATAAAAGGGGTCTTTTAGCAGCACTGATAAAGGACCCTTTTATCAGCGCTTCTTTTTAGCGCTGATAAAACCCCCTTTTATCAGTGTTTTTTAGCGCCGATAAAAGAGTTCTTTATCAGCACTTTTTGGAGCACTGATAAAGGGGACCCCCCGTTATCTTCGTTGGCTTTAACGATGCTTTTCTAGTGCTGTTAAAGGCCATTTTTAGCGCTGATAAAAGTCATATTTTTAGTAGTGAGCGCACCAACAAATCCAGCCTTGCGAAACCCTAACACAATTCCGACCAACTTCAGTTCATCACAGATTTTTATTCCACCCCATAGACTTATCCTCATGCATAGTAGAATCCGCATCATGACGTGTTTCTATAGATATCCCCTTTATTGGGACATCTATTGATGGTAAATAAAGTTATTTCAACTACTTGGTTCTTTAAACCCTTCGAGATCTTAGTTTATATTTTAGAAAAAACAAAAATATTGGATTTTTCTACTCAGTTCAATGTTATGATGAATGCGTTTCATATTTTAAAACTTAGGAGATGTATACTTGATCCTACTAATGATGTTCAATTTGATAATTTTGAGTTGGAATCTAGTGGTTCCTATATGGAATGATCAGTTGGTATCATCAACTAATATGAGAAGGATTTATAAGGGATTCTCACATTGATTGTTAAAGAATATCGATTGTTTGTATAGCTTCATAATGAAACTTATAAACATTTATTTTTAATTATTTCTCAATGTACAAAGTTTTTCTCTCAGGAGTCTCATTAATGATTCTTGGTGAGGGGATGCCTAGTAATGAGAAATTTATAAGGAATATCATCATTATGAGTTAATAATTACATTAATTTGAAGTTAAATATTATTAAAATGGATAAACATGGAAATTTAGGGGGGTTTAATAAGGATCTAAGAAGGGTAAAAGGAGTTTAGTGTTAAAAAGGTAAGGTGTATGGTGTAGTTGTAGAAATAAATACCTAGTTTTCTGGTACCAAGTATTTAGCGGTGTCAGGTATAACTATCAGTAACTACTGGTGTAACCACTATATACCTAGTGCCTTAGAATAGGAAACTAGTAAGACAAATATGAGTTTTTTTAAATAATGGTTAAAATAGTAATTTTAAATTAGATAATTAACACCTAAAACACCCTTTATTGGGATTTAATTTTGATTCTCATTTTGTAACACCCTTGAGAGGCTATCCTTCATCGATCTCTAGCTTCCATTGAACATAACTTCGATTCTTATCTAAATTTATCATTGAGTTTCTGAAAATACCATAACATAATAGAACTAATGTTGTGAATCCATTGTTTTATTTATTTTACTACTCTTCATGTGAACTGAGAGTGAGTCCCTAAATTCCTCAATTATCAAGGTTTTGAATTCTTGTTTTCCTTTCATCATTCTTAAACAGAATAGTAGGATGGGGTGTTAATTCATGATCTTAAGGTAAGGAAATAATATAAATTTAGATTTTTATTTCTTCCATATATAACGGGTTAAATCCTAGATTACATTTGTCTTAGGTTTTCTAAATATTATTAGGAGTTTCATATCCTCATCATGATAATGCTTGAGTTGTTCTATCTTGTTCGAAACATCATAATGCTTAGTTAAGCCTTGGTCCCAGATTTTATTGAGTAAAATAAAATGAAAGAGGGATGAGATGATCATGAGGAAGAACTTATTGATAAATTAAAGAACCTAATGAGTTTTCCTAGAATAATGTAGATCAAGTTGGGTCTATTCTTGAGTTATTAAGACTAAATTATTGAGATTGGAGCTATTTTTGTGAGTCGTTGATCTTAATGACTGAGACAAAGAGAACATGTGATAGAAGGCTAGGAATTTACTCAAGCCTAAAATGAGATATATTATAAGTCTCTTAAATATGGAAGTGAAGAATTCATAAGATTCATATTCTAAACTCTAATGATCATTACATCATAAAAGAACCAGCAATTCATTATTGAGAAGAAAGATGAAGAGATGATCTGGCAGTGATGTAGGCTTTGAATAAAAATAATTATTGTTTTGAAATTAAAATCACATCAACGCAAAAATGAGGATATCCTCTATACTTACTGATACTGTGTTTTAAAATATCCATGAAGATTAATATGAAGTTTTTGTATAGAGAGTATTTTGAGATGAAGAAATAATTGATCTCACTTGGGGACATAATTGGACAAGAAGTGAATAAAAATAAAAAGAAAAGGGTATTTGTGGAAACCTAGTAGAGATAAACATTAAATAAATAAAACAACCAATCAAATGGGTTAAAATTGTTTCATGAGAAGATATAGTTAGTGTGCCAAAGATTTGGTTGAGTTATTTGAGGATTTTGAATAATAAGAATCATGATCCACTACATACTATATAAAGTAATAAGAAGAGTGTGTTGAGATAGTGATAATGAGTTACAACCAACCTAGTTTCGATGAAGAATATAAATAGATGAAGAAAGATAAGAGGAAGCTTTCATTTGAGTTTGAGAATCCAGTGAATATGTTTTGAAGAATTGGTAAGTGATAATAAAAATAGAGACCAAGTTTGAAGTGTTTCTTTATGATTTGTTGAAGACTTTGTTTGTGGAAGAAGATTATTTTTGTGATATAGGGGCATCTTGGATAGTATTTGTGATCTACTCTAATGAGATAAGGAATATGATATGATGAGCAAGTGTGATGCTATTTTGATGAATGTGGGATGTAGTATAATGGTCCATTCACTGGTGTTATGGAACATCTTAGGTTTTTTCAGGAGTGGGAAATCTTTTTGTTTATGTTTTCTTATCATCTAGTTGATCATTTGAAGCTTTTGGGAATTTTGGATCTTTGAAAGAGATATATCACTATTACTATAACATCTCATCTTGTGAATGAGGGGTTCATTCCCTGAATTCTCATGGATTCTCAAGACAAAGAGCCCTGAGTTAGGTAACCTCTATCTTAAAGGTTCTTTAAACTTCCCCATTAATGAAAATGATTAAAATCAACATCTCCCACTTAATGTTAGGATTTTATTTTCTCACTCAAAAATGAGAGAATATTAATCCATACCATTTCGATGAAGCTTTTCATAGAACCATCTAGAATTCTGATTTACATGATTTTAATAGGTTATAGTAGCTTCTCAAGCTTTTATGCACCTTTCTCCCCCACAAAGAGAAACTGTAAATTATCTTCATCAATGTGGATCTATTATATAGATATATTTTGAGATATACCAGATTGATAATTCACTAAAATGGATTACTTGATGTAACATTATGGATTTTATAGCTTGTAAAATTTCTTGAGTTCTCGTTGAGATCTAGCTTCACCTTCATTTCCATTCATGGTTAGAACATAAATACAATATGAAATAGAATAAGGTGTTGCCGTTGGTTCCTTAGTGTGAACAGCAAGGTTGGGAATGTTTTTCTAAACCAAGTTTCCCCTTTCTTAATATTTTCAAATTTTTATTTGAGATTTGTTTTTTTCTTTTTGGAGCATGGAGTTCTTCACTTTCAACTTATTTATGTGAGATATTCTTCTTTTCATAGACCATCAAGGCACATGCATCACTTAATGTAATATTTATCTTCTTTAGGGATATTTATTATACCAATAACCTGATTAAGGAATTTTTGGAACTATGTCCATCCATATTACCTGTTCCTCATTGTTTTAGACTACCTTTGGGGTTTTTATTTATTGAAAACCTCTCAAGAAATTTGACTTCTTCATACTGAATTTCCTCATTTCCTTTGGAAACATATTTTATAATTGTTTCCTTTATAATTACTTCATTTTTTCCAAATATACGAGACATATTACCATGAACTCTTTAAGTACACATTGGAATTTCCACATGGAATCTTATTATTTATTTTCACGAGACCAATTTATTTGTATTATCCTTAGACAAATCTTCCATTATGCTATTTCTTTCCTCTATTTTCACATACAAGCAAGGCTTGTTTTAATGAATCTAAGGTTTTCTCCTTCTTCCATGATAGAAGAAAATGATCCTTTTTATTTTTCACTTGGATTAGACTTATTAGGTTTATTACCTAAGGTTTTATGATTAGCCTTCTTCGAAAATTTCACGGGAAGAGTGTTTCCAACTTCATTTTTTTAAAATTTTAAAAAGGAATTTTTCTTCAATTTTTCATCATAAGTGGTATTCATTATCAATTTTTTAACACATTATTAGATGAGAATGCTCTATTCTAGTGACCACAATCTATTAAAACATAATATTGATCTTAAATATGTTTAAATATGTTATAGGTAGATAAATACTTTTAGTTTACTATTTAAATTCTGAAATGATCTTGATTTTATTCCCCTTGACTTGGGAACTTTCAAATTTTCAGGAATTGATAGATTATACAAACAATAAAATGATCTATTCACAAACCTATAAAGGGGGATAAGGGGCATTGTGCAGTGGGGGTGTAGGTGGTGGGGGCAGTTGGGGTGCATTGGGGGGGGGGGCAGTGGGGGTACAGGTGGGGGGGGGGTAGTGGGGAGGTGAAGGTTGGGGGGCCATTGGTGGTTCAAATGAGTGGGGGTGAAGGGTGGGGGGAGTGGGGGTGCATTTTTGTGGGGGGTAGTGGGGATGCATTTAGGGGGGGGGGGGGTGAGTGGATGTGCAGGTGTATGGGGGCTATTTGGGGGGGGGGGCTATAGCCATTATTTCACAACCTTTATTAGCACGACCAATATGAACCTGTTTTATTACTTGTTTTATTGGTTGTATTATTTTATGTTAATATCTCATTTCGCCCGTGCGTTCGCGTGACACTATGTTGAATTCAACAAGATATTGTTTTCTCGATGTCTTAATCTTGCTGATGATGCTACATGTTGATGTTTTTATCATCATCCCCTATTATATTATTTCCTTTCTCACTAATCATGTTCCTCCAACATCAATTTTTAGGTTCAATTAATGATGATTCATCAGATCACTGAAATTTTGTTGAAGTCTCCCAGGACCCGTTCATGTGTGTTGTGGAAACAAGAGTCAAAGGTGACTCACCGCATATGCATAGGTAAGAATATATATAATAAGTTCTCCTATTATATGTATATCCGCCTATGAAAGCACGATTACATATAAGGGGCTAGATGTGCTTATGTATATATATGGAAAATGCTTACATGTGTGGGTGATAATGGGGTTGTGCATTTGAGCATATATATAATGATCCTCTTGTGTGTTTTCAAGGCCATTCAGACATGTATATAGGGGTTAGGGAGTTTTTATTTATATGGAAAGGTGAATATGCCCAGAGGACGGATGAATCAACTTAGAGTTGACGCTGATAAAAGTTTCAAGCACCGAGTGTGGCTTGGATCATTTGAGGTAGGGTTCCTCTCCTAGCCTCTTTAATTCAATAATGTTTTAAAATTCATTTATATTCCTTCTTAATTCTTCTTATATTAAATTTCAATTCTTGACTAAGTGTTAGTTAAGTTAATTGCTATTTTGATAAACAAGTCTTGGATCTTTAATAAAACCCCTCCAACCGAGGTGCACTGTATGAAAAAACTCAATGTGGTATACCTTGTTTTACATTATTTCATTTATGTTTTCATTATAATTAATATTGTTTTCAGTCGGAAAGCACAAATCGTACTTGACCCTTTTTATATCCTTGCAGGGGGTTTCCCACTTTTCAGATGAAGAGAAGTTCATAGCGAGCCAAATCCCCTTATTTTTAGAGAAAAGTAATTGAAAAATGTTACCTCTCCTTTCTTTTCAATTTTGTTCTAAATTCTTGTGTCACTGGTCAAGTGGGAAGAACCACAATCAAGAATCCATGACTTGGTTCTCTTGCATGAATCCATGACTTGGTTATCTTGTAGGTCATTAATGAAAACCTTAGTAAAGAAAGGCTTATCCTCCTTATCCTTCTTAATTATCTTTCCATTCTCACCATAAGAAATAAGTTCAGGTAGGCCAATCATGTACTTCTCAACACAATGACCCTATTGGTCACATCTGCCAATGAATTTTCTAAGAAATAAAATTGGTTATGTGTTTAAAGAATAGATGATTTACCGGTCAGAGTTTGCTTCCTTTTAGAGTATCTTTCCATTTTATCAGAATAACCCCCCCCCCCTTGATTCACGCCTCTTCTCTAGGAGTAACAAATTGAACCAGCATGAGTAGGCTTTGTGTCCAAAATCTCCACAATTCCAACAATAGTCTCTGAACCCTGATCTTCCATAATGTTAATAATTTTTTCCAGAATATTTTTGTCGATGTCCTTCCAAAAACCATGCATGTATTCACTTTTATAGAAGTGATCTTCTTGAGATATCCTTATCTTATTTTGATTCAAAAAGGGTTTTCCATTAGTCTTTCTGGTCCAAGATGTTCCAGATTTGGTTTTATTACATGCACTATTAGAGGCAACATGTTTATTTTGAGAATTATTAGGATATAAATTAACCTGCATCTTTGGACCCTTCTTTTCACCAGAAAACTCAAATACCTTGTTTCTCTTATCTTCTTCAAATCATTTTAAACATAAAGATAATTTGATTGTGTCTTGATTACTACTTATTCTCTCAAAGTAATTTTCTACTCAAGGTTACTCAAAATCATATCCTCATCAACCACATTCAATTTGAAATTTTTGATTTCATTAATGTAACTGGCTTCCAACTCGATATAATCCTTTCCTTCGATCATCTTTTCAAATAATTGCATTAGTAGCCACTTCTCCTTCATGAGTTTTGTGTTCTTTCAATACATGCTTTCAATTCAGCCTTCACATGTTTCCTAGATTTTTTGGTTCACTTTCATCTTTCTCGTTGATTGAGGTTTAAACACCACTTTTAAACATGAGAGATAAAATTAGTGATATTTTCAACTGATTCATCTTCGTCCTCATCATCAAATTCACTTGACTGTATCCTCATCTTCTATAAAATTATATTTTCTAATAGCCTCAAAATCCATTTTTATATTTGATATTCTTTTTAGAAGATATAATTTTTCTATTTCATAAGAAATAAGAATATTATGTAATTAATCAAGGGTAAGATCATCATTATCTTATCAAGAATAAATCTTAGGATCAATCTTGTCCTGAAATTTTCTCATCATCTTTTTGAAATTTTTTGAATAAACCAACTTTTCTCCATAGCCTCAAATATTGTTGACAATTTCATTAAGTCTTCTGAAGTACTCATCAATGTTTTCTTTATCATACATCTTCATGATAGGTTTTAGAGAGAAAGAAATAATTTTAATGATATTAATAGAAAAACGAACTAAAATTTTAGTATAACAATGTGTAAGAAAAAGAAAAAATGAAGAAGAAATTGGAAGAAGTATAATCTCCCAAAGAAGTTTCAATATGAGACTTAGGTTTCAACCTTCAATCTACACAATAGATACAACTTCAAAACATCTATAATACCACTGCCATATATCCTTCCTCTATTCAATACCCCAGCCAACCCCAACTAACCTACTCTAATCCTCATTCACCTAAATGTCCCTAGTAGTTATTACACACTCAACCCGATCCCAAGACAGCAACCATCCCCTAACCTTGTAGGGTTTTCAGCAAATGAGTACCCTTACAACACAACCATTATGTAGCACCGAATATATCCTTATACAGTTGATCCCATAGAACCATTACACAAGGCTACAAGAAGACCCTCATGCCACCCCACACAAACAGCACCCCAACCTACCTTTCTATTTACAGAATAATACCTGTGTTGAACTGTTTTTTTGAAAATTTTAGTGGGGGATGATGTAGACTTAGGGAATGTGGGGGGGGGGGTGTAGGGGGTATTAAGGGATGGTTGTGGGGGGGGGGACAGATTAGGGGGGCTAGTTTGGGGGGAGGCTCGTGCAGGGGACATGGTGGGGGTGGTGCAGGTGGGGTTGGGGGTGGTGCATGCTAGGGGTTGGGGGGATGGTGCAGGCTAGGGGCTGGGGGTGAGGGGGGGGGGGGCAAGGGGATAGGGTGGTGCAAGGGGGTCCTGCAGGGTGAGAGGGGACCGGGGGGGGGGGTGAAATGGATGTGTGTGTGTGTATGTGAGGGGGGGGGGCAAGGGGGCTGGGTGGTGCAGGGGGGGTCCAACAGGGGGGGAGGGGACCAGGGGTGCAAGGGATGTGTGTGTGCGTGTGTGTGAGGGGGGAGGGGTGAAAGGGATGTGGGGGGGGGGGGATAATGACCAAGGGGTGTGGGGGGGGGGGGTCTAGCAGGGGTGGTGCAAGGGGGGTCCTTTGGGGGGGGGGTGCAAGGGGGGGGGGGTGAAAGGGGGGTTTCTTTCTAGGGGGGGGGGGTGTTGTCCGGGGGGTGAAACGTGGGGGGGGGAGGTGTCTAGTAGGGGCATGGTGGGGGAAAGGGGTGTGCAATGGGGGTTTTTAAGGGGGATGAAATGGTGTGTGTGCAAGGGGACCAGGTGTGCAAGGGATGTGTAGGGGGGTTCTATTTAGGGGGTGTAGGGGGTGTCCAGTAGTGGTGGTGACAGAAAGAGGGCCCCGAAGGGGGAAGGGGTGTGTGCAAGGGGACCAGTGGTGCAAAGGATGTGTGTGTGGGGGGGGGGTGTTGTCCGGGGGGTGTCTGTCCAAGGGGGTGGGGGCTGCTGTTCAGGGGGGTGGGTGTCTGTTCAGGGGGGTGTCTATCCAGGGGGAGGGGGTTTATCCAGGAGGGTGGGGTGGTTGTCTGGGGGGGGAGTGGGGGTGTCCAGTAGGTGTGTGTAGGTCTTCAAGGGGACTAGGGGGTGTGCGAGGGGGGGGGGTTAGGGGTGTGTGTGTGTGGGGGGGGGGGTGTAAGGGGTGTGTAGTGTGGGTGTAAGGGGTGTGTATGGGGGCGCACGAGGGGCAGTGTAGGGGGGGGGTGCAAGGGGGAATGGGTGAGAAGGGGAGTGTAAGGGGGTCTATCTAGGGTGAAAGGGGGGGTCTGTCTAGGGGTGAAAGGGGGTTCTGCAGGGGTTCAAGGGGGTATGTCCAGTGTGCAAGGGGGGTCTTTCCAGGGGTTCATAGGGTGTGTCCTGGGTGTGTCTGTGTGGGGGGGGGGAAGGGGGGGTGTGTCTAGGGGTGCAATGGGGGTCTGTCCTAGTGTGCAAGGGGGTTCTATAGGGGTGTAAGGGGGGGGGGGGTCTGTCTAGGGTGCAAGGTGGTCTATCTAGGGGTGTACGGGGGTCTTCCCAGGGTGCAAGGGGGTCTGTCTAGGGGTGAATGGGGGGGGGGGCTGTCCAGGGTACAAGGGGGTCTGTCCCGGGGTGTACGGGGGGTCTATTCGGGGGGGGGGGGGGGTGTGCAATTGGGTTCTGAATGGGTTCAAGGGGGTCTATCTAGGGGTGGACAGGGGGGTAGGGGTGCAGGGTGGTTTGTCCGGGGGGGGGGGGCTATTTTTTTAAATGGGAGTGATATAGCCACAATTTCAAACCATGGATAAATCCCAATAGCCATGGTTCATTCATCTATGGCCTGTATTGGCGTGGCTATAGGTAGAACCCTATATCCATGCTAACACCAACCATAATTCAATGAACCGTAGCTATAACCTATAGCCATGGTTTTGGGTTTATATCCATGGTTCCAAACCATGGCTATAAACTAAATTTATAGTAGCGAATCCAACAAGAAAGAAGTGATTATGTCTTCAAAAGACCGTAGACTTCATGCATGCCCAATGCTATACTCAACTCACACCTGCGTGGGAGTACATGAAATTGAAAAGGAGGAAATAGCGGTGGATAACTCTAAAATGTAGGAACAACCCCATCCCAAAGGGATGGAGGCATTTTGAAATCAAAATTCCCCCATAAGACCAACAAATCCAGGCCATATCGCATCGACGGAAGAATCAGAACATCCCCATCACGCAGGTTTGGGGGCATTTTTACGTCAAGTCCCAACAAAAGGGACATCTATCTTCTCTTGTCTAAGAATAATGATGGATAGAGGAGTCACCCATGACACCCTTTCTTGTGGATATCAACCTTTGAGAGAAAGTCACATCACAAGGTTAGAACAGGTCTCCCTTTGGGTCAATCTTTTCCAATAAACCCGAAGAATACTGCAGAATGGAAAGAGAAAGTTCAATAAAGGATGCAGAAAGCCTTCCTACCATTCGACACCAGGTACACCACTGCCAATGTAGTATGTATCAGTGAGCATGGTAAACTTAAACCACACATATCTCACAGGTAATGGTATAGAGGGAGAGGAAGGAAGGGAATATGGTTCCCTCCCAGAAACATCCCACACTGAGCCCGATGGCGTGTATACCCGAAACCCGAGGGCGGTCCTAAATTTGGGATCCACCTCAAATAATCCATAATTAACCCCCATGAAAACCCCAAAAAGTAGATTAATAATTCCAAGGTCATATATGAACCACCACCTCCTTCCCCTGAGAATGTGTTCCTCACTCTCAAGTAATGGTTTTCCAAGAAGGATGAATAAATGAAAGAGCTCCTGTGAATTAATGATGAGCTACGTTGACAGAGCTACCTCATCGGATGTGTTTCCCCTACAGAATGTCATCATGTGATCCTAGAATATGTGCCCTTGCCATATGCACACATCCTAGTGAATGTAGCTAAGATCAGAGGTGTAAAGACCCGTAAATTTCAAGGAAATTTTTTTTTCTTAATTTTCTTTGGAATTTTACAAGAACGCAGTTTTCTGACGGCGCCTGATTCCGAGGCCCGGTGTGCCCGGAATCTTTTTCTGAAGTTTGGCTCGGGTACGTTCAGTGAACGGACGAGCGGGTTTTTCTAACTTTTGAACCGGTGCCCGGAATCGAATTCTGAGGGAACCGATGAAATCGCAGCGCCGATATTCGCTTAGAAACGCCTCTTCCGGAGTTGCGTTTGCTCAGGTGTGGTTTTTAATTTTCGGTCTTAAAGTTAAGAAATAAAATAATTTTGCGACAAATTTATTTTATTTCACTTAAGCCACTTGGAAGCCACTTGAAGCCACTTAAAGGAGGCTTGAACTGAGTTGAACTGGATAGGATGCTATCCAGAAATATCCTACCCCCTTGGTAGGATATTTGTGAGGTGGGGCCCGCACGAGCCCCGCCGTTTCTTTCCGCTATGAAACGCACCCGTGAAAACCCGTCTTAATGAAAGTCAACCGACGCGTTTTCTAAATTCTTAACAGACCATTTAATTGGGCGGTTTATTTCGTGAATTAAATGGGTCGTTTCTTTAATTGAATTAATTCAACGAATTGATGGATCGTTTCTTAACCAGTTTTTCAAATTCGTTGGCGTAATAATAAAATAAGACCAACGCTTAACCTCTGGTTATTTGCGCTTGAGAAGATTTGGGAGAACCCTCGCAACTTCTTCTCCCTCGCGAAGAACGCGAAGAACGCGAAGAACGCGAAGAACGCGAAGAACGCCGAACCCGGAAATCGACGACGCCTTCGCCCGAGACGTTCTTCCGATCTCCGATCTCCGATCTCCGATCACCGACCATTCGAGGTGAGTGCTTTCGGATTTCCTCTCAAGTTCTTTTCTTTGGTTTTAAACGAAACACAGATTTAAATATTAATAATTTAAATCTGTTGTTCTTGATTCGTTGAGCTCGCCGACTCAACGCCGGAATCCGCGACGACGCGACGCCTCCCCGTGACGACGCGACGATCGATCTCTTCCGCGACGGTCTCTTCCGCGAAGAACGCCCGCGCACGACGCTCATCAAGGTAGGGATTCATTTTGGAAAATTACCCCTTTTTAATTTTCTCGTGAACGTTCTTGAAAATTAAAAAGCCGGTTTTCAATGAACAATTTTATTTTAATTAAAATTGTTGGATCATTTGTTGATCGTTTTTTCTCCCGGTTGTTTATCTCTAACGCGGAGGGTGCGGGCCGAACGAACACGGCCCGACGACCCTCCGCCGTTCTTCATTTTGTGCGGATTTGACGGTCGACGACGGAACGTGCCGCAGCGGACGTTTGACGATCCCGCAGTAAAGAACGGATCCCGGGAGGAGCAATGGCCCAGACGGGAAAGAAAACGGGCCACCGGAGCGACGCCGGCGGCCCGCGGAAGTTGCCGGCGGCCGGAGGCGGCGGCGCCCCGGCGCGCCGCCGGACGAAATCCGCCGTGGCTGAAGCCGCGGCGACGGCGGCCAAACGGACCCGCGGCGCGCGGGTCCGGTTCATCCGGGCGGACGCGGCTCAGCGCGTCCGCGGCTCGCCAGCGCGGCCCGCACGCGGGCCGCGGTCCTTCCTCAAGCCGCGGTTCAGCGCCCGCGGCTTCCACCCGCGCGGATCGGCCAAGCCGAGCCGGACCGGCCCTGGCCGGGCCGGGCCGGGCCAGCCGGGTCGGACCCGGGTCGGGTCGACCCGGTTCGGGTCGATCCGGTTCAGGCCGACCCAGGGGGGGGGTCGGGCCGGGTCGGCCCGGGCCCGTACCCCCCATCTTCGGACGTTTTCGTTCAAACGCCCGTATCTTGAGCTTCGTGCCTCCAAACGACTCGCCGTCAGCGGCAACGCGATCCTTGGATCGAGACGGTCGTTTCGGTATATCGCACTCAAGGTTTCGGAATACTTTGAGTTCGGCCGGGTTGGTTCGTACACGAGACCAACCGGGCCCTCGGAGCGGAAACACTCATATCTTGAGCTACGGACGTCCGATTGACGTGCCGTCAGCTTTGTTGAATTCCTCTAAGTGAGACGGATCTTTTGGCATACTCCGCCCGAGGTTTGGACACAGGTGGAGTGCGGTCGGGTTGGTTTTGCCTTAAAAACCAACCGGGCCCCTAGGACGAAAATGCCAATATCTCTCAGACCGGGCGTCTGATTGACGCGCCGTCTGCGACGTTGAGTTCCTGTTGACGATACGGAACTTTTGGATACATCAACTTTGGACTTCGTGTCAGTTGACGTATCAGCCTCTCGGCTCGTGGAGCAGACCTTCCCGAACGAGCTTGCTGTGTGCGGGAACCCTAGTGCTGGCTGCGACTGCTACTTCGACAGCGACGACCGTGCAGAGATCCTCAGTGGACTGCGGCGACGACCGTGCAGAGATCCTCAGTGGACTGCGGCGACGACTGTGCAGAGATCCTCAGCGGACTGCGATGACTACTGCACTCAGCGATCCTACGTGGATCAGTGCTACCGGTCCTGTGTGGGCCCGATCCTGTGTGGGTCCGATCCTGCGTGGGTCAGCGCTCAGCGGTTCTGTGTGAGCCAGCGCCTACAGGTCCTGCGTGGGCCCGGTCCTGTGTGGGCCCGATCCTGTGTGGGTCATCTCTCAGCGGTTCTGTGTGAGCCAACTTCTACAGGTCCTGCGTGGGCCCGATCCTGTGTGGGTCACTGCAAGGTTAGTACCTATCGATCCTTCGTGGGTCCGACGACTTAGATGGTTCAATGATCATCTTTATCGTCATCTGAAGAAGTATACCTGTGTGAGCTGAATCTTGTGTTACTCTCCTTTGTGGATTGTGTTGATCTATCCTGTGTGGATTTACTTTTTACTCTCCTTTGTGGATTGTGTTGCTCTATCCTGCGTGGGTATACGTTTTGCTTTCCTGTGTGGACTGGGTTGTGCTTGGGCTCGGACGTTGGAGCCGAACGGGAATTGAAGACTTAGGTATATGTATGGGCATATACCTAAGCCGTGTCAGATGTTACTTTGTGATTGTATCTTTTCTTTGTGTATTATCCTTTGTGGATTTTGGGAGACCTTTGGGGGTCTCGGGGTCCCTACTGAGTAGCTTATACTCACCCCTGCACGGGCTATGCCCGCACTTCGTGGTGTTGGTTGCAGACGACGGACAGCGCTGATCGTGGAGGAGGCGTGCAAAGCAGGACAGTACCTGGAGGTGGACCACTGGGCGGGACGTACTCGGAGCGGTTAGGTGGACCCGAGGAGCAGTGGAGGCTATCTGTACCCACCCTTCAGGTGGGACTTCCGGAGGACGGCTCGTCGCTGCAGTTTTCCCTTTTCAGTTGCTGTTTTTCCTTTCAGTTGTACTTTACAGTTGGGCTTGTATTTCCGGCCCCTTTTTACTTCCAGCACAGCTTGTACAGTTTTACTTAGTGTTTACTTTTCCGCTTGCTTGCTCTGTGGTGCTTGTTTACTTTTCAAAGGCAATGCCTTCCCTTTTTGTTGGGATTTACGCCTTGGTGCTAGTCGCCAGCCCCTGTCCTATGGAAGGCGGGCTTGGGGTAGTCACGACACGGGCCCCGAGGACGGGTCGTGACAAATTGGTATCAGAGATGGTCGGTTCTACCGCAGACTCTGATCTTTCTTCTATGTGAAGAAAAAGTGTTTAGTGTATTGAGTGTGGTTATCAGTCCAGGGAGTCCAGTGTTGGTGTGGCGGCCGACGTATCCATACACCAGGACCCTGACTTCTGATTCCCGACTTAATGTACGAAAACCTTGTTTGCATGTGTGTTTCAAGTTTTCTTTGTGATTACTTGTGTCAGCTCACCAGGTATACTGTTCTGACCGTGGCATACTTGTTTCCTTTCAGGATGGCACGACGACAGCAGCCAGCTAGGGTTCCCAGAGTAGGGCGCGACGACAGCCCGCCGAGCGATGAGGCCTCGGTACAGGGCCCGTTGACAGCAGAGGCACCGGCAGTACCTTTACCCGCCGAGCCCCCAATGCTTCCAGCACTGGCAGCTGACGACGCACGACGCCTCGGAGCTCTGCACGAGTTCCAGCGCCAGCGACCACCCAGGTTCCGTGGGGAGTCGGACCCCCAGGCAGCCGAGGACTGGCTGGAGGCGGTCGTCCGAGTTTTCAGGCTAGTGAGGACGCCAGCAGACCTCATGGTGATCCTCGCGGCGAGCTTACTGCACGCAGCAGCCGGACGCTGGTGGAGCCTGATGCTCCAGGTACACGATGAGGCCTCCCTCATCTGGACGGACTTCGAGAGCCTCTTCCGCTCAGAGTTCGTCCCGGCCACCCTCCGAGCGGTGCGCATCCAGGAGCTTCTTCAGCTGCGGCAGGGCAGCTTGACGGTCGCTCAGAACGCGGCGAGGTTCACCGACCTTTCTCGGTACTCGACATACATGGTACGGGACCCCTTCATCCGAGCCCGGACCTTCGAGTAGGGTTTGAGACACGAGATCAGGGCATCTCTGATCTCCCTCAGCATCCCGACCCAGGCAGGAGTACTGGAGCGAGCCCTCCTGATCGAGAGCTTCCTGGCTGAGTCCACAGCGAGACCCACCGCAGGGCGGCAGATAGCGGAGTCTTCAGCAGCTGGTAGCCGGCGGATGACTCAGGGTTCCAGGCGGACCAGACCTTCCGGAAGGCGACCTCGGGACGCTGGCTCAGCAGTGCAGGGAACTCGGCCCGGAGCCAGCCTTCCGAGAGGCAGACAGTGCTACGAGTGCGGCGGGCAGGGCCACATGGCTCGTGACTGCCCGACCCGTCGTACCGAGGGGCAGCAGACGGTGGAGGGGCCACCCAGGCAGAGGCATAGGGTCGACCGTGGTGGTCCGCAGGGAGGAGGCGGACGAGGCAGAGGAGCTGGCCGAGCAGCAGGTGGTGGGCGACGCTTTGAGGCTCTGCCACCACCACCACCAGGAGGCCCGCCCCGACCACAGGGAGCTGGCGGGCAGAGACAGGCTCAGCTCCAGGCAGCGGAGGCCTACGACCACGGCGCGCCAGAGATGATTCGAGGTACGATCTGTGTCTATTCCACCCTTGCTGCAGTTCTGATAGACACAGGAGCGATTCACTCTTTCATAGACACTGCCCTTGTTCGGAGCTCGGAGATTCCGACAGAGCCGTTGGCTCGATCCTTACGGCTAGAGACTCCTACGGGAGCAGACTCGACGATTACGCACTGGTGCCGGCAGTGTGAGCTTACTCTAGGAGGTGAGAGCTTCGGCTGGGATCTTCTTGTAGTGGCGTCGAGGCCTTACGACGTCATCTTGGGCATGGATTGGTTATCTATGGTCCATGCTCAGATTGACTGCATTAGGCGCAAGGTGCGATGTGTGCGCACCGACGGGAGCAGGTTCACCTTCACCGGCGAGAAGGGAGCCTTAGCAGCACAGGATGGACTCACGCAGAGGAGAGGTCAGCCCATCACTCATCAGTTGGCTAGCCTCATCCTGGGAGCAGTTGACGTGCGGAGTCCCAGTTTTCCTGCAGTGGTGGATCAGTACGCGGACGTCTTTCCCGACGACGTTCCAGGACTACCTCCTCGCAGAGAGGTAGCCTTTTATATTGACCTGTACCCCGGGACAGCCCCGATATCCACTCCAGCATATCGGATGGCCCCCGCTGAGCTTCGAGAGCTGCGAGTACAGTTGGAGGACTTGCAGGGCAAGGGGTTCATCCGACCCAGTGTTTCGCCCTGGGCTTCCCCGATTTTGTTCGCCAAGAAGGCGGACGAGAGCTTGTGACTCTGTGTCGATTATCGTCGCTTGAATCAGGTGACAGTGAGGAACAAGTATCCGCTACCCAGGATTGATGATCTCTTCGACCAGCTCAAGGGAGCACGGTGGTTCTTGAAGATAGACCTCAGGTCAGGCTATCATCAGCTTAGAGTTCGAGACGAGGATGTGCAGAAGACGGCCTTCAGGTGTCGGTATGGCCACTTTGAGTTCTTGGTTATGCCTTTCGGTGTGACCAATGCTCCAGCAGTGTTCATGAGCCTCATGAACAGGATCTTCCAGCCATACCTCGATCGATTTGTCGTGGTCTTCACCGACGACATTTTGGTGTACTCGACGACAGAGGAGGAGCACGCCTACCACCTGCTTGTTGTACTAGACACACTCCGAGAGCACCAGCTTTATGGCAAGCTCTCGAAGTGTCAGTCCTGGTTGCGTGAGGTCCACTTCTTGGGGCACATCATTTCTGAGGCGGGAGTTGCAGTGGATCCCGCGAAGATAGAGGCAGTGCTAGCTTGGGAGCCACCCAAGAGCGTGACAGAGGTGCGGAGTTTCTTGGGCCTAGCCGGATACTATCAGAGATTTGTGCCAGACTTCTCCAGAGTTGCGGCCCCACTCTCAGCGTTGACGAAGAAGGGGAAACCCTTCGTGCGGTCAGACGGATGTCAGCAGAGCTTCCAGGAGCTGAGGCAGAGGTTGACCAGCGCACCTATCTTGAGGTTTCCTGAGGAGGGAGTTGGATACGTAGTCTACTGCGATGCATCAGGGACCGGACTTAGGTGTGTCCTGATGCAGGAGCGGGCCGTGATTGCCTACGGATCACGTCAGTTGAGGCCGCATGAGCAGAACTACGCTACCCATGACTTGGAGTTGGCAGCAGTGGTCTTCGCCCTGAAGACATGGCAACACTATCTGATGGGCGAGCGCTTCACAGTCTTTTCTGACCACCAGAGTCTCAGGTACATCTTCTCTCAGAAGGACCTGAACCTGAGACAGCGGCGATGACTCGAGTTCCACTAGGACTATGACTTTGAGATAGTCTATACTCCTAGGAAGGGGAACGTGGTGGCTGATTCCCTCAGCAGGAGGACGGGCATCCAGCTACTTGAGGAGGCGACAGAGCAGCTAGCCGCTTTGCAGATATCCTTCGTGGATAGAGACGGAGCATCCTTCCTTCAGTCTCTCACAGTCTCTCCTCCACTTCTTCAGCGGGTCAGAGAGGCACAGCATGGGTATGTTGACTGTGAGACGCGGCGTGCACAGATATCCTCGGGACGGGCACCTGATGGTTTCTCCCTTGGAGCAGAGCACGATGTCCTTTTCAGAGGACGTACCTTGGTACCAGTCGCCTTACGAGAGGAGGTGCTGAGAGAGTTTCACACTTCTCCCTTGGAGGTACATCCTAGAGTGGCGAAGATGTACCAGGATCTCAGGCGACAGCACTGGTGGCCGGGCATGAAGAAGGCTGTGGCAGAGTTCGTTTCACGGTGCCTCACCTGCCTGCAGGTGAAGGCAGAGCATCAGGTACCAGCAGGCTTGGTACAGCCCTTGGAGGTCCCGGAGTGGAAGTGGGACGGGATATCTATGGACTTTGTGACTGGACTTCCACGCACTTCCAGAGGTCACGATTCCATTTGGGTGATTGTTGACCGACTCACCAAGTCGGCACACTTCCTACCCATCCGAGAGCAGGTCACAGTGGAGATCTTGGTGCGTCTCTACGTTCAGGAGATTGTACGACTTCACGGTGTGCCATCGACTATCGTCTCCGATCGGGACGCTCGTTTTACTTCCCGGCTTTGGAAGGGGTTGCAGGAGGCGTTCGGGACGCGATTACGTCTTAGCACCGCCTTTCACCCACAGAAGGATGGTCAGACAGAGAGGACCATTCAGACTCTCGAGGACATGATCCGTGCATGTGTCCTCGACTTTGGTCGCAGCTGGGAGGACCACCTACCCTTGGTAGAGTTCGCGTACAACAACATCTACCACTCCACCATCGGGATGGCACCCTACGAGGCGTTGTACGGCAGGCCTTGCAGATCTCCTTTGTGCTGGACAGACCCTGGAGAGTCAGAACTTGTGGGACCAGAGATGGTCCGGGCCACGACAGAGAAGGTCCAGGTCATCCAGGAGCGGATGAGGACAGCACAGAGCCGGCAGAAGTCATATGATGACAGGAGGCGGAGACCACTAGAGTTCGAGGATGGCGACCACGTCTTCTTGTGGGTCTCACCTCGACATGGTTTGAGGAGATTTGGCCGAGGCGGAAAGTAGTCTCCGAGCTTCATCGGACCCTTCCAGGTCCTCAGCAGGGTTGGCGAGGTGGCTTATCGCCTGGATTTTCCACCTCAGTTGCACCGGGTGCACGACGTCTTCCACGTATCCCAGCTGAGGAGATACGTACACGACCCAACGCACATCATTGACTATGGGGAGCTAGACGTGGATGATGGGGTGACTTTTGCGGAGATCCCAGTGGAGATAGAGGATCGACAGGAGCGGGTCCTACGTGGGCGATCGATTCCTCTTGTGCGCATCAGATGGCAGCACGGGAACCTCCAGGAGAGCACTTGGGAGCGGGAGGCTCAGATGCGTGCTCAGTACCCACATTTGTTTCCCTAGTTTTTGATGTATCTTTACAGGGACGTAAAGTCCTGAGGTGGGAGTAATGTAAAGACCCGTAAATTTCAAGGAAATTTTTTTTCTTAATTTTCTTTGGAATTTTACAAGAACGCAGTTTCTGACGGCGCCTGATTCTGAGGCCCGGTGTGCCCGGAATCTTTTTCTGAAGTTTGGCTCGGGTACGTTCAGTGAACGGACGAGCGGGTTTTTCTAACTTTTGAACCGGTGCCCGGAATCGAATTCTGAGGGCACCGATGAAATCGCAGCGCCGATATTCGCTTAGAAACGCCTCTTCCGGAGTTGCGTTTGCTCGGGTGTGGTTTTTAATTTTCGGGCTTAAAGTTAAGAAATAAAATAATTTTGCGACAACTTTATTTTATTTCACTTAAGCCACTTGGAAGCCACTTGAAGCCACTTAAAGGATGCTTGAACTGAGTTGAACTGGATAGGATTCTATCCAGAAATATCCTACCCCCTTGGTAGGATATTTGTGAGGTGGGGCCCGCACGAGCCCCGCCGTTTCTTTCCGCTAAGAAACGCACCCGTGAAAACCCGTCTTAATGAAAGTCAACCGACGCGTTTTCTAAATTCTTAACAGAACATTTAATTGGGTGGTTTATTTCGTGAATTAAATGGGTCGTTTCTTTCATTGAATTAATTCAACGAATTGATGGATCGTTTCTTAACCAGTTTTTCAAATTCGTTGGCGTAATAATAAAATAAGACCAACGCTTAACCTCTGGTTATTTGCGCTTGAGAAGATTTGGGAGAACCCTCGCAACTTCTTCTCCCTCGCGAAGAACGCGAAGAACGCGAAGAACGCGAAGAACGCGAAGAACGCCGAACCCGGAAATCGACGACGCCTTCGCCCGAGACGTTCTTCCGATCTCCGATCTCCGATCTCCGATCACCGACCATTCGAGGTGAGTGCTTTCGGATTTCCTCTCAAGTTCTTTTCTTTGGTTTTAAACGAAACACAGATTTAAATATTAATAATTTAAATCTGTTGTTCTTGATTCGTTGAGCTCGCCGACTCAACGCCGGAATCCGCGACGACGCGACGCCTCCCCGTGACGACGCGACGATCGATCTCTTCCGCGACGACGCGACGCCTCCCAGGGGGGGGGGGGGGGTCGAGCCGGACCGGGCCGGGCCAGCCGGGTCGGAAACGGGTCGGGTCGACCCGGTTCGGGCCGTCCCAGGGGGGGTCGGGCCGGGTCGGCCTGGGCCCGTACCCCCCATCTTCGGACGTTTTCGTTCAAACGCCTGTATCTTGAGCTTCGTGCCTCCAAACGACTCGCCGTCAGCGGAAACACGATCCTTGGATCGAGACGGTCGTTTCGGTATATCGAACTCAAGGTTTCTGAATACTTTGAGTTCGGCCGGGTTGGTTCGTACACGAGACCAGCTGGGCCCTCGGAGTGGAAACGCTCATATCTGGAGCTACGGACGTCCGATTGACGTGCCATCAGCTTTGTTGAATTCCTCTAAGTGAGACGGATCTTTTGGCATACTCCGCCCGAGGTTTTGACGCAGGTGGAGTGCGGTCGGGTTGGTTTTGCCTTAAAAACCAACCGGGCCCCTGGGACGAAAATGCCAATATCTCTCAGACCGGGCGTCCGATTGACGCGCCGTCTGCGACGTTGAGTTCCTATTGACGATACGGAACTTTTGGATACATCAACTTCGGACTTCGTGTCAGTTGATGTATCAGCCTCTCGGCTCGTGGAGCGGACCTTCCCGAACGAGCTTGCTGTGTGCGAGAACCCTAGTGCTGGCTGCGACTGCTACTTTGACAGCGACGACCGTGCAGAGATCCTGAGTGGACTGCGGCGACGACCGTGCAGAGATCCTCAGTGGACTGCGGCGACGACTGTGCAGAGATCCTCAACAGACTGCGACGACTACTGCACTCAGCGATCCTATGTGGATCAGTGCTACCGGTCCTGTGTGGGCCGATCCTGTGTGGGTCCGATCCTGTGTGGGTCAGCGCTCAGCGGTTCTGTGTGAGCCATCGCCTACAGGTCCTGCGTGGGCCCGGTCCTGTGTGGGCCCGATCCTGTGTGGGTCATCTCTCAGCGGTTCGGTGTGAGCCAACTTCTACAGGTCCTGCGTGGGCCCGATCCTGTGTGGGTCACTGCAAGGTTAGTACCTATCGATCCTTTGTGGGTCCGACGACTTAGATGGTTCAATGATCATCTTTATCGTCATCCGAAGAAGTATACCTGTGTGAGCTGAATCTTGTGTTACTCTCCTTTGTGGATTGTGTTGAGCTATCCTGTGTGGATTTACTTTTTACTCTCCTTTGTGGATTGTGTTGCTCTATCCTGCATGGGTATACGTTTTGCTTTCCTGTGTGGACTGGGTTGTGCTTGTGCTCAGACGTTGGAGCCGAACGAGAATTGAAGACTTAGGTATATGTATGGGCATATACCTAAGCCGTGTCAGATGTTACTTCGTGATTGTATCTTTCATTTGTGGATTATCCTTTGTGGATTTCGGGAGACCTTCGGGGGTCTCGGGGTCCCTACTGAGTAGCTTATACTCACCCTTGCACGGGCTATGCCCGCACTTCGTGGTGTTGGTTGCAGACGACGGACATCACTGATCGTGGAGGAGGCGTGCGGAGCAGGACAGTACCTGGAGGTGGACCACTGGGCGGGACGTACTCGGAGCAGTTAGGTGGACCCGAGGAGCAGTGGAGGCTATCTGTACCCACCCTTCAGGTGGGACTTCCGGAGGACGGCTCGTCGCTGCAGTTTTCCCTTTTCAGTTGCTGTTATTCCTTTCAGTTGTACTTTACAGTTTGGCTTGTATTTCCGCCCCCTTTTTACTTCCAGCACAGCTTGTACAGTTTTACTTAGTGTTTACTTTTCCGCTTGCTTGCTCTGTGGTTCTTGTTTACTTTTCAAAGGCAATGCCTTCCCTTTTTGTTGGGATTTACGCCTTGGTGCTAGTCGCCAGCCCCTGGCCTATGGAAGGCGGGCTTTGGGTAGTCACGGCACGGGCCCCGAGGACGGGTCGTGACAAGAGGACCATCCAATTCGGCATCAGGATCGACAACCTACTTGAACCTGGCTCTAGAAAGGGCATCAAGACGTTCCCCCGCTGGGAAGGCTGCCAAAATATATTCAGGTAAACCCAGAAATGATACCTCTATCTAGGTATCAACCCCAAATTCCATAGCACTGACACACCCAACTACGGCCACTGCTACACCAACCCAAGATCAATCCCAACAGGATATACATCAAGGGCTCTTGAACACCATCAAGCAACTAATGGCTCGAGTAGAAGACATGGAGGGGTGGCATGCTCTGATACAACTAGAGTGAAAACCCTACCCTGATTGGGTAAGCAATGTTCCTCCACCACCAAACTTGAAAATCCAGTATTCCTAGTACTCAATGGCTTTGGGGACCTAAAACAACATTTAATGCACTATACCTCTTACTACGACCCCATGATAGGCACTCTGGAGTAGAAAGAAGTAGTAAAACTCGGGTGCTTCATACAAACCCTACATGTCTTGGCTTTCGTATGGTATACTAGCTTTCCATCCAATTCACTCATAGAATTGGAGGAGCTTCGATCACAATTTCTATTCTAGTTCAATTCAACTATTCCTAAGACAATGGTATGTGATCTCAAGAATTAAAAGTATTAAGAGAATGAAAGAGTCTCAGACATCATTTCCAGATGGAAAGGCTTGACTTATTCCCTAAACCGACTACTCCCCCAGGATGAAATGATCTCTATGTGCATCAATAATATCCATGATGAATTGAGAACACCAATCATCCAAGTGAAGCACACAAGTGGGGTGAGACTTCTCTACCATTGCCTAAATAAAAGAATCCTCCTTGAAATGGACTAATCTTAAGTCCCGAATAGCACCATCAGCCCTAAGGAAAAGAACGAGAAAAGTTGAAGAATATTCTGTCATGATTAAGCCACACTGACACTATCTCTAGTTGAAAGTACCCCACTGAACCATGCGGGACCCCCTGTGCACTGACAGTCACTCCCACCTCAGCAAGATGAGAAACATGGTGCTAAGATAAATCAGTTTGAAGAATGAAGAATAAAATCCTACTCCTTCTGAGATGACCAGGTCTGCGACTACTTTATTGCTGCCATGAATTTCAACTTGCTCTAGCTACCAGAGCTGAAGAGAGCTGATGAGGTGGGTCTCAACGATCTTCTAAATTATTTTTCCTATCAGCAGATATTAGGACACACCATCTAGGAATTCTTTGTTTTCAAGGACCTCTTACAAATGATGGTGGATTCCAGACAATTAAATTTTACCCACCACCAGCACAAGTGGAATATGATTCCCCCTCAAACACAAGAGAGGAAGAGGAATGGAAAATAGCTTCTACTAATATGGAGAAAAAGTTTGAAAATTGGATGACCCGGAAGACAGTCAACCGAGTCCAGGGCATCCTCCAGGTGTATTTGAAACAATCAATAGTTCCCCTAAAAGCTCTTAATACAACACAGTCATCCTTCTCAGCCTCACAGTCCTCTAAAGTCTAGAAGGGCAAAAAGTAAGAAAAAGAATAATAATTTACACCAATGTAAAATTCAGTGTTGACACTTTCCAAATTCATGCCAACAAACTTGGTATAACATGAACTACCCTTCCAAATGGTACAACATGCACCGCCTCACTAAATGAAACCATTTGAAGAAGATAGTCAGAAAGAAACAGTGTCGGATCAAGAACTAATCTTCAACTCCATTAATGTAATTCACTTGATGGCCCCCTTCTCAGACGGAGACTATGACCTCAAACCCAAATTCCCCACACCCAAACAGAAAGCTAAATAAAGAGGCCACATAGGTTGGAGGTTTCTTAGAAGGAACAATCATGACATGAGTCAAATTCTTGGCCACCCCATATGTCAAACCGTTAACATCATGGAAACTCAAGGGAGGACCCTCCGGTAGAAACAACAAGAACCAAAATTCTCTTCCACCCCATCAGACTAAATCCAAGCTCAATTATCTTATAATATCCATTAGGGGAATAACAAATATCAAATCACCCAAGGCATATAGGCAAACCATTTCAGCCAAACCTGAAAAGGAGTGCAACACCACTTGCTCCTGTCATAGAGGCCGAACTATCTATGTCCAAGGCCAAATACACTAATGTGTTTGTCAAAGAGAAACACTGATCCAAGAAGTTCCGATCTTTAGAGAAGAAATATGATATTCTAAAGCATATGGCTTTAGTACCAGCAAAGCTATCAATCCTGGATGCGTTAATAATGTCCGTTGATCTTAGGGAGGTAGTCATCAAAGCCTTACTAATTCCCCAAGAGTTTGAGGCTAAAGTAGCAGTAGCTAAAGTCTATCAAACAATGACCAATCCAAAAAAATGTCACATTGTCATCTCCCTCACAGACAGTTATGAAGATGCCATTATGAAAGGGAACATCAAACCATTATATGTGTTTGTAAAGATAAATAGAATTAATTTCAGTGGATTTTCACCGACAATAGCCCTAGATTCATCCTCCTCTCAGTAAGAACACTTCATCAGCTGTGATATGATAAAGACATATTGACACCCTACACTACAACTATATTGGGATATGAAAAGAGAAAGTAGAAAATGATGGGACAAATCATGCTTAAAACTTGGTTTAGAGACCTCATGTCAAATTCTATGTTCCTGGTAGTGCGACTAAGTATGACCTTCAACACCCTATTAGGGAGGCCTTGGCTGAATCAGCACGCTTAAATTCTATCATCATACCATCAGTGCATCAACTATTTCACTAATGGAAAAATATGACATTTCATGCTAATAAATATCCATTTGAGTCCTCTGACTCGTATTATATTGACGTAGGGTTCTATGAATCGGAAGAAGAACAACTTTTGGCCAAGAACATTGACTGGATTACTTCCCTGAATGGATAGGAAATGAATCCTGCCTACCCCCTACAACATCTTGGGGAATAGTATCTATTGCCTATCAACCAAGTTGAATGACTATGTGCAAGTCCGAATGGAGACTCAATTGTATACATGGTCTCTATTAGGGCCTCCAAGTCTAAATCCATGGAAGAGCAGACTGACTCCAATGATTTTAGGAAAATCCATAACAAAGATGCTCCTGACCCATCCAAGAGACCCCAAACTACCCTCTCCTTACTAACCAAGGTGAAAGAAAATTTATCTCCCAATGTTGGAGAGTTCGTCTCAAGAATACTCTCTCCATCAGAATAGAAAAAAGAGGAAGAAGATGAAGATGATGAAGAATAATAAGAAGAATAAAACCACACAGATGACCCTCCTACATTTGAAGAAGGTGTCTCCACCACAATTGATGACCTTAAAGAGATACACCTAGGCATTGAAGACAACTTGTGGCCCACTCTGATCAGAGAGGCTATGCCTATCAAGGAGCATGAGGTATATAACTCCTTAATAAAGAAGAATTGAGATGTGTTTTTTTGGAATTACACAGAAATGCCAAGCCTCGATCCTGAGGTCACCACTCATCATTTTGGATTACCAGAAGATCACCAGGCCTATAATTAGGTAGCCAGAAGGACCCACCCAACGCATGATTCCAAAATAGAGGTTGAATTTGAAAATTTGATCTAAGTGAACCTAATATAAGAAGTTCAGTATCAAATCTCACTAGCAAACACATTCCCTATCAAAAATAATAATGGAAACATTAGTATCTGCATTGACTTCAGGTACCTTAATTGATATTTCCCTAAACACGATTTCCTAGTCCTAATCACAAAATTGTTGATTGATGCAACCAATGGATATGAGGCCCCCTATTTCATTGACGACTATTCTAGATACAACTAGATCCGGATGGCCCCGGGGGATTAAGAAGCTATTACTTTTGGGGCCCCCAGGGAGTGTTCTATTATAAGGTATTGCCCTTTGGTCTAAAAAATGCTGGTGCCACATATCAGCGAGCCACGCATCAAATCTTCAAACCCTTACTGGGAAACTCCATCGAGTGTTATGTTGATGATCTACTGGTTAAATCACTACAAAACTCAAACCACCTACTTGATCTTGAAACTATCTTCAACAAACTACAACACCAGAGTTTAAAGATGAATCCCCTAAAATGTGCCTTTGGAATTACCTCTGGAAAATTACTTAGCTTCGTCATATGCCATCACGACATCAAAGTTGATCCTGAGAAAAAAAAACCTTCCTTGGCATGTCCCCACCTCGCAACCTCACAAAGTTGAGAGGTCTCTAAGGGAACCTAGACTACATCCAACACTTCATAGAAAACTTAGAAGTTAAATATTTACCTTTCACCAGGATGATGAAGAAAAGAGTTATGTATGAGTGGGAAACGATTGTCAAGAAGCATTCAAAAATCTCAAAAGATATCTCCAGATCCCACCAGTGCTGATTCCACTAGTTGAGGAGAGACTACTCATTCAGTACGTAACCACCTTATAACGATCATTGAGAACCTTCCTTACAAAGATGAATGATGTCAGAAGTGAGAAAATTCTCTATTACCTCAACTGAAAAATTATTGATTCTGAAACTTAGTATTAAAAATTTGAAAAGAACTACCAAGCCTTAATCTTCGTCATTTAGAAACTTAGGTATTACCTACAGCACCATGAGGTCCATCTAGTCTCCCGCTACAACCCACTCAAATATATCCTCAACCATACCATTATTAATAGATTATTATCATGATGAGTGGTCATCCTAAAACATTTTGACATATGGTATGTACCCCAGAAATCCATCAAAGGCCAGGCATTAGCAAACTTCCTAGCAGGGAACCCCTTAGAAAAAATAACACCATTTGATGCCGAACTTTCGGATGAAGAAGTGTTCGCTATCCAGGAGGACCCCTATATATGGGAAATGTACTTCAATGATGATTCTACAAGTCTCATAGGGAAAAAGATAAATGTAATTCCTTGACCCCAGTTACCCAGAGTCGGTGATTTATTACATAACACTGGCATGATACAAGGACTAATATCCTGAAAGATTGATCAGTTTAGTATTATTAGAAACAAGATACATATATAAGTTCAACATTACAACTTAAAAAGAAATAAAACACTAATTTATTCCATTAAAAACATCCAATACTCCTAGATTATTCCTGAAAGTCACTCATAACTAACTTCTTCATATCTTGGAAAAATAAAACATAAGAAAGGGGTGATCTCAAATTCTCAGTAAGGGTATGCAATACAATGGAAGATAACATAAACATAAGGCATGATGAATAATTTAAAACACATTCCCTTAAAAATAATAAAGATGAAAACTTTATATCAAGAATATGAGTTGAGTAAATAATGCCATAAAAAAAATATACATGGATATTCTACTAGACAAATAACCACATGAACCATCAATATTATTTTCATAATGAGGGAATGTATAATGCCAGACATTCTAAACCATTTTTTCAAGGCCTCATCCAAGATTTCTAAAAATGATTAATGCCTTGGGAAAAACCATATATCAAATTGGAAAACGCCTTGGACAATTCCACGTCTAATTGTCTCATGAGACCAACCAATGCATCGAGGAGCTATAGCGGTCTCCACTCGTCACATACTAAGTCTAATGCATTTCTCATATGAAAATGTTGAAACATAACATAATCATTCGTTTTAAAAATATCATAATAATTTTCAAAACTTTTACTATAAACCATGAATGGTATAAAAATAACACATCCACAGTCAAACATATAACAAAACCTTCAATACAATATTGAATATTTTTATCGTAATAAATCAATGTCAAACAAGTTTAAAATTCATCAAAGGATGTTGACATAGATGAAAAATATTTGTAAAAATATTTGAGATGAATATCCATTTTTTATAAAAACATTTAAAAGTCACACAATTTATGAAGGAAGACATTTAAAGACATTTTTGGAATAAAAGTGTCCCATACCACTTTTAAACTTTTGAAAGTAATTAACATTTTAAAAACATTCATGTTCATATAAATAAATCCTTAAACCCATTTTGAAAACATTTACATTAATGAGAAAGGTTTCAAAGAATAAATATTTAAAATATTCAAAACGATGTTTTATTAAAAAGTCCCTTAAAAATAATCCCTTTGAAAACTTTTTTATTAAACATGGACATGGTTAATAAATATGTCCTAGTAGATACTTACGTAAAAACAACCTCGGATAATGAAGAGATTGTAGAATTAACCCTTACCTTGTACTTTTCCTTGGTCGAGGGTATGTTAACATCCTATATAATAGTTAAATAATTTTTATTAAATTATAAAATAACAATATACATAAATATGATATCATATAATATCCACTAATATTTCTTTGTTAACAATATTTCAGTAGTATCATCATTTTGATGTTAACTGATTCGTTTTCATTTATATGCTTGGTTACGTAAGCCATATTTTTTATGGATATGATGTATTTGATTCGTATATAGAATTATATTATGTTCATAAAAATTATTTTTAGTCATAAAATGAAAATTATTCTTGAATGGTTACGATGAGAAAATGAATCTCATCGCGTTTGTGGAGACGGTAATCCGTACGTACGCACGAGCGACAATATCATTATATTGATGGTGAAATCGTATGTAATTGGATGTTATATCATATATACATAATCAATAAAATTTTATATTTATTATTTACATCAGTTATACTCATTATTATACCCATCTAAATAATGAAGTGTTTGAATAACAAACTACACCACGACGTAGAGACGGTAATCCGTGCGCACACACATATGGTGACTTTGTCATTTATAGGATGGATAGAATAATGAATATGGTTGTACCATTTTTATAATAAAATCAAAATATATAGAGGATACTAGATTTATTATTTTATAATGTAAACAACAATGAAAGAAGAATTGGAAGAAGAAAATAACTTGAAAGAGGTGGTGAAATATTTACCTCTTCTTCGGGAGATTCCATTTGAGTTGATCAAAAGGTCTCCTTAGGTTGGATTTATGATCAAACTAAGGCCTCTAGGTTTAAGGGAGGATATTTGGGAGGATATTTGGAGTGGGTTTGTCCTAGACAAATGGCTTTGGAGGTGTGAAATTAAGAGAAGGGGAAGTTCCCTTTTATAAGAGAGGTGAAGGTCACTTTAGGAAAAGCATGAATATTATTTCATAAAAAAATCAATTTCGGTTTATAATGGATCCAAAATGATTTATTTATATGCTAAGGTGGGTAGGCGTCAAAAAAATATCAACCAATAGTTTTTATACAGGTTTTGGTCACCATATTAACCTTATCTTTTAGATTTAACACTTAGTTAAATAGTTTGACATTTACCATGTCTCTTTGTATTTATATATAATATAGTTAATAAACCTACTATAAACATCCAAGAGAACACCAAGTGGTTAATTAATGATACAAATATCATTATATAAGTCTTTTGGCTGAACACTATATTTTTAGAAATATTATATCAATTAATGATAAAATATTTTTTTAAACTCTTTTATGTCAACTTTGACACTGTTTGGTATTTTGTTTTTGTTAAAGTCATAAAATCATGATTAATTCAAAAAAAATAATTTAATCAACCCTAAAATGTAATATTTACATATTGAATTCGTGTATGGAATCATAAATTTTAAATTATATTTATTTTAATATTTATAATATCATTTATTTGATTGTTTCATTAATAAGGAAAATAATGCATCATTATTATGTCATATATAAATGTATTAATTTTATGTCTAAAAATTATTAATAAAATATCTTGCTGTAGTAAATACTTTTATCTTTATAATTAATATTTATAGTCGAATATATCAATTATATAACCTCATATAAATTTTTTTTTACTAAAATATATTTGAATTGGTTATTTTTGTCTTTACTTTAGATTATTTAATATAAAATGTCATTATCACTCCCAAGTGGCTCCAGGGGGTCCCAAAATCAACCCAAGGATGCCAATGGTAGCCCATGTACTAGAAAATGGGGTCAGGATACATTTTATGTTTATTTAAAATTATTATAATATTAATTTTTAAACCTTATTTAATAGATTTACCCCTTTAACCATGGTAAATGAAATATTTACTGAAGTAAATATTCATAATTTCTAAAAATAAAAGATTCCTACTTACACAATTTGGACCTAATAATTCAAAATATGGAATCCATTTTTCCAAATTCGAAACATATAAGTGGCAGAAATTAATTTAAAATTAATTCCTGTTCTCAAAACAAAAAAGCGTGTTTTTATGAAATAATAACTATCAAAAGATTGAAACTTGTTTATGTCCAGTTTAATCGGGAGATTACATCCAATGATCTAAATTATATTAAATGATAAAAATATAATCTATTTATACTTAAAAATCATGAAATTTTATAATTTAACACTATAAATTATTTTGATTAAAAAGTTGTTTTTAATTAAAATATAGTATTTTCACTATTCATCAAAAATTGAAAGTTTTCAGAAAAATACCGAAAATTTACCCTAAGATAATTTCAATATTCCAAATTCAAAAATGAAGTCTTTTTTGAAAAATAAAATTTATAAAATTTAAAAAAGTGCGTATTACTATTCATAACAGCTAGTTTGATTGGTCGCGGTGTGTTAGCATAACGAAGTTGCGTACAATGCAAGCTATTGAATTATTCAAAGGGAAATGTACCATGAAATCTTGGGGTGTTACATTCTTCCCTCCTTAAAATAATTTCGTCCTCAGAATTTCTATAATACTACCGCATAAAAAGATTCTAGTGGTTCTTCATCATAAGTTCTTCTGGTTCCCATGTTGCCTCTTCTATCTTATGGTTTCTCCACAGAACTTTTCCTAGACGAGTCGTCTAGTTTATCATCACTTGTTCTCTTGTATCAAGAATTTTGATAGGCTCTTCACAATAATACAAATATGTTTCCAGTTCAATTTCCTCATTAGTCAGTACATGGGTTGGGTCATGCATGTATTTTATCAATAGTGATATGTGGAACACATCATGAACTTTGGTGGGACTTGGTGGCATTGCCAAACGGTAAGCTACAACCCCAATTCATTATATAATTTCAAAAGGTCCGATGTAACTGGGACTTAATTTACCCTTCTTACCAAATCGTATAACTCCCTTCCACGGAGATACCTTTAAGAAAACATGATCTCCTACCATAAATTCCAAATCCTTTCTTCGGTTATTGGCATAGATCTTATGCCTACTTTGATCTTCTTTGATGTTGGTTTGTATAATCTCCACTTTTTCCATTGTTTCCTCAACAAGTTCTAGGCCTATGAGTTTTCTTTGCCAACATCATCCCAACAAGTTGGTGTGCGACATCTTTTTCCATATATTGCTTCATATGGTGCCATATGAATACTTGAATAGAAGCTATTGTTATAGAAAAATTCTACCAAAGGTAAATATTGATCTCACATACCTTGAAAGTCAATTGAGAAAGATCACAACATGTCTTCTATGGTTTGAATAGTCTGTTCTGATTGTCCTTTAGTTTGAGGGTGGTAGGTAGTGCTCAAACGAAGTTCAGTATCCATGTCTTTCAAAATACTTTTCCAGAATCGTGATTTAAAACCGGGATCACAATAAAAAACAATCGATAGGGGTAATCCATTAATTTTTATAACTTCATTAATATACAGTACTCCTAAATGTTCAAGTGGTAAATCTTCTCTTATAACAGGATAATGTTCTGACTTGGTAAGACGATCAACAATGACCCATATTGCATCATTCCTTATAGGAGTCTTTGGTAGCCCCATGACAAATTCCATCATAATATCATCCCATTTCTACTTAGGGTATGGGAAGAGGTTTCATGACTCCTCTAGGATGTTGTCTTCCATCTTTCACTTGTTGGCAAACCATACATCTTGACACAATATCAACAATCTCTCTTTTAATGTTGTCCCACTAAAAATGTTCCTTCAAATCTCTATAAATCTTGGTTCTCCCAGGGTGTATAGAGAAATTGGAGCTATGAGAATCATCCAACAATTCCCTTTTTAGATCAGGTATATCAGGAACACAAAGTCTCATTCCAAATTTCAAAATTCCATCTTAATATATGAAGTAACTCAATCTCCCATCATTTACAGATTTAATATTCTTTTGAAACTCCTCATCATCAGTCTAAGAACTATTTATCCTTTATAGTAAGGATGTTTTGACAACCATTTGAAAAAGTATTGATATTTCACCTTCCATGGTTATTCCCATATCCATCTTTACTAGATCCATGAAAATAGGATCCCTTTCAACTCTCATCTTGTTCAAAACTCCATGATCCTTTCTGCTCAAATCATCTGCCACCTTATTTTCCTTCCCCAGGTGGTAGTGTATTGTTCTATCATAATCATTGAGTAGTTTAAGCCATCTCATTTGCCTCATGTTTAGTTCTTTTTGTGAGAAAACATACTTCAAACTCTTGTGATCAGTATAAATCTCACATTTTCACCCTAGAGAAAGTGTATCCATATCTTCAGAGCGAAGATTACAGCTACTAAATCAAGATCATGAGTATGATAGTTTTGCTCATGAATGTTTAGCTGTCGGGATGCATAGGCAATAAATATATCATTCTACATAAGGACACAACCAAGTCATTTCTTTGAAATCCATCATTCCCTGATGGTAGAGTCAAGATAGAAGCATTAACTAATCTTCTCTTCAGTTCTTCAAAAAAATTCTTCACACTCTTTTTTACAAACAAATTTAACCCCTTTAAAAGTGATCTTGGTTAATGGGTTAGCCAACCGGGAAACATTATGGACAAAATACCGAAAATAACCTGCTAAACCAATAAAACTACATACCTTAGTTGTACTCATCGGTGCTAGCCATTCTTGGATTGCCTTGGTCTTTAAAGGATCAATAGACATTCCATCCTTAGAGACAATATGGTCACAAAAAGAAATCTCATGTAGCTAGAATTCACACTTGCTAAACTTCCCATATAACTCATTTATTTCAAGAGTCTTTAGAATAATGTGAAAGTGATTTTCTTGATCTTCGTATCTTTTGGAGTATACCAAGATATCATCAATAAATACCACTAAAAATTCATTAATATATTCCTTGAAAACTCTATTCATTAGATCCATGAAGACAGAGGGTACAGTAGTCAATACAAAAGGCATTACTATAAACTCATAATGCCCGTACCTGGTTCGAAATGCTATTTTTGGAATTTCATCCTTCTTCACACATAACTGCTGATATCTAGATCGAAAGTCAATCTTTGAAAAATATTGAGCTCCATGAAGTTGGTCAAGTAAATCATCAATGTGAGGTAGGGTATAATTGTTCTTTATTATTATAGCATTGATCTCCCTATAGTCATTGAAAAACCTTATAGATCTGTCTTTCTTCTTAATAAAAAGTACAAGGGCTCCCCATGGAGAAACACTAGGGTGAATAAATCCCTTATTACCCAATTCCTCTAGTTGTTTCTTTAGTTCCACTAATTACACAGTGGCCCTATAAGGGTTCTTCAATATTGGCCTTGAACCAGGAATTAAATCAATGGAAAACAAAATTTCTCATTCTGGAGGATGTCCAGGTAAATCCTCTGGATACACATCAACATATTCTTGCACATTAGGTACGTCTTCTATTCGAACATTATTTTACTCACCCATAATAATTTCATTCTCATCCACCCCAATAATTTAATTTACTAGAGCTACTGGGGGTGGATCTAGATAAGAATTAGATGGTGACATTTCTACTCTAATGATAAGGTACTCCTTATCATTATAGAGAATTGTAACATCCTTATTCTTACAAAAAATTTTCACATCATGGTCTAAAATCCAATCCATACTAAGGATTATATCAAATTCAATCATGAGTATGACAATTATATCTTCTGATAAATATAATTTATATGACTTAATGGGAACTAATTCACAAAACTATGTTGCATTGATACTTCCCTTAAAAGTTTTGACTGACAAATCCTTCATTAAATCAAATTGGAAATATCTAATTTTCTTAGAAAATTGGAAAGATATGAAACAATGAGATGATCCAGAATAAAATAAATCATTATCTAAACTTGAGGAAACCATTAAATTACCTACCACCACATCTTTCAGAGCTTCAACCTTAGCAGTAGTGATCACATAAGCTTTGCCTTGATCCCTTGGCCTTTTCTGAGGTATGTTTCCCTGACGCTTAAGACATTCATTTGCATAATATCCCTTCTCCCTGTAATTGTATCATTGAACATTGGTAGCTTCTTTCTTACCCTTACAATCACTAGTAAGATGACCTTTCTGTCCACATTTGTAATACTCTTTTTCCTTTTAGACACGCACCAGGGTGATTCCTTCCACAATTATCACAGGGTGGAAATTCAAGTCTTCCCTTCTTCCTTGTTTCCTTATTTCCTTTCCTAGAGTGTTTAACAAATCTATTATTCTCTTTCTTTCCTTTAAAGTCATAAGACTTAGAGAATTACTTTTCTTTCTTGATAGCACAAGAGAAAATATCTTCATATGATGAGATGGATTGTGAGACTAATACTTGACAAAGAAATGGTTTTAAACCATCAAAGAAACGATCAATCTTACTTCTTGGGTTATATATATAATCTGTAGCCTACCTTACTAACCTTGTAAAGTTATCTTCATACTTTTCAACATTCTCATCCTTCTTTTGTCTCATACCCAAAAATTTCCTTTCCATATCTTCTTGATGGTCACGAGGAAAGTATTTTTATAAGAAAAATATCTTTAAACTACCTCCATTCCATACTTGATACTTCTTTATCCTCCTTTGTGTTTTGAATTAATGACCACCAATGATCTGCATCTCCGGTGAGGCAATAAACTGCCATGACAACTTTTTCCCTTTCGCTACTCCCCAAAGCATGAAATGTTTTCTCTAAGAAACTTATGCATTGTTCATATACAAATGGATTTGTATACTGATTGAATGTTTGGGTTTGTTGCCTCATGAAGTGATATAACATTGATCGTCCACGTTGTGGATTAGGGTGATCCATATGAGTAAGGTTATTATTCATAACCAGAGTGAGTTGTCCCAGTATGGTGATAAGTTAATCAACACCAGTTGCATCACCAGCTCTGCTATAATTATCTTGATCAGGAGGAAAATCCCTACATGGGTTACTTGAATTTATATGGTTTCCATTCCTTCCATGAGTCTTCATTTCTAAACAATGGCATACAATAGATTAGTTTATGAACGAAAATACATAATTCCAAACTTTTAAAACAGTTAACATAAATTGAACAGTTTGTGGATATAATCTATAATCATAAAAAAAACTTTGAGTAGGTATATACTCATAAATCCTTCATAATGGGTTTTAATGAAAATGATAATTATCCTAAGAATATCCCACAGAAGTGTTGTAACCAAGAGTGCAACAAGGCCCATTGTCAGGCACCATTTCCCATTCGAGTCTAGCTCAAAGTGGTGTTTTTGGGTTTTACCCCTAGTTACATCTGTTCGAAAGCCACCTATACTTGCTCATATTCATAAATGGATGCATTTCTTGGAAAACTCAAAAAATCAATTCTATACTAAAATTCTATGAATTTCTTCTATAATAATCCTCAATGTCTATCTTAGGGTAATGTTCCTTAATTAAAATTTTTATAAATCTAGTTTCCAAGGTTTGTACTAAGCTTCCTTTGCTTCTAACTGTAACACCCCGACCCCAGTTACCCAGAATCAGTGATTTATTACATAACATTAACATGATACAAGGAATCATGTCCCGAAATACTAATCAGTTTAGTATTATTGAAAACAAGATACATGCATAATTTCAACATTACAACTTGAAAAGAAATGCAAAAATACTTTATTCCATTAGAAACATCAAAGCCTCCTAGATTATGCCTAAAAGTCACTCATAAATAACTTCTTCATATCATGGGAAAATGAAACACAAGAAATGGGTGAGCTCAAACACTAAGTAAGGGTAAGCAATACAATGGAAGATAACATAAACATTAGTCATGGTGAATAATTAAAAACACATTCCCTTTCAAATAATAAACATGAAAACTTTATGGAAAGAATATGATCTGAGTAAATAATTCCATAATAAAACATAATCATGGGCATTATACTAGACTAACCACATGAACCATCAATATTATTTTCATAATGAGGGAATGTATAATGCCAGACATTCTGAATCATTTTGTCAAGGCCTCAAACATAATGTCTAAAAATGATTAAGGCCTCGTCCAATACCATATATCAAAATGGGAAAGGCCTCAGTCAATTCCAAATCTAATTTTCTCATGAGACCTATTGATGCATTGACAAGCTATAGCAGGCTCCACCCATCACATACTAAGTCCAATACATATCTCATATAAAAATGTTGGAACATAACTTACACATTTTTATTAAAACTAGCATATGAATTGTCAATACATTAACCAAAAACCATGAATGGTGTAAAAATAACACATCCACAGTCAAGCACATCACAAAAACTTTAATATAGTATGGAAGATTTGTATCATAATAAATCAACTTCAAACAAGTTTAAAATCCATAAAAGGATGTTGAGATAGTTGAAAATGATTTGTAAAAATCTTTGAGATAAATTTCCCTTTTTCATAAAAACATTTAAAAGTCACAAAATTTAGAAAGGAATACATTTAAAGACATTTTTGAATCTAATTATCCCATACCAATTTGAATCTTTTGAAAGGAATTAACATTTTAAAAACATTCATGTCCATATAAATAAATCCTTAAAACCATTTTCAAAACATAGACATTAATGAGAAATATCTAGAAGAATAAATATTTAAAATATTTAAAATGATGTTTTAGTAAAAAGTCCCTTAAAAATAATCCCTTTTAAAACTCTTTTATGAAACATGGACATGGATAATAAATATGTCCCAGTAGATACTTACGTAAAAGCAACCTCGGATAATGAAGAGATTGTTGAATTAACCCTTACCTTGTAATTTTACTTGGTTGAGGGTAAATTAACCTCCTGTATAATAGTTAAATAATTTTTATTAAATTATACAAGAACTATATACATAAATATGATATCATATATGATCCTATAATATTTCTTTGTTAATAATATTTCAGTAGTATCATCGTTTCGGTGTTAACTGATTCGTTTTCCTTTATATACTTGGTTACGTAAGCCAAGTATGTTAAGGATATGATTTATTGTATTCATATGCATAATGATATTATGTTCATAAAAATTATTTTTAGTCATCAAATGAAAACTATTCTTGAATGGTTATGATGGGGAAATGAATCTCATCGAGTTCGTGGAGACGGTAATCTGTACGTATGCACGAGCGAAAATATCATTATATTGATGGTGAAATAGTATTTAATTGGATGATATATCATATATACAGAATAAATAACATGTTATATTTATTATTTACATCAGTTATACTAATTATTATACCCATGCAAATAATGAAGTGTTTGAATAACCAACCACACCACGACGTGGAGATGGTAATCCGTACGTACACACGTATGGTGACTTTGTCATTTATAGGATGGATAGAATAATGAATATGGTTATAAAATTTTTATAATAACATCATAATACATAGAATATACTAGATTTATTATTTTATAATGGATGCAACAACGAAATAAGAAGTGGAAGAATAAAATAACTTGAAAGCGGTGGTGAAATATTTACCTCTTCTTCTCGTGATTCCTTTTGAGTTGATCAAAAGGGCCCATTAGGTTGGATTTATGATCAATATAATGCCTCTAGGTTGAAGCTAGTAAATTTGGGAGGATAGTTGGGTAGGGTTTTGATGAGAAAAATGGATTTGTTGGTGTGAAATTAAGAGAAGTGGAAGTTCCCTTTTATAAGATAGGTGTGGTTCACTTTAGGAAAAGATTGAAATATTATTTTATAATAACATAATTTTCGGTTTCTAATGGATACAAAATAATTTATTTAGAGTATAGGGTGGGTATGAGTTTAAAACCACTCAAACAATAGGTTTTATAAAGGTTTAGGTCACCATATTAACCTTATCGTTCAGATTTAACTCTTAGTTAAATAGTTTTACATTTACTATGTCTCTTTGTATTTTTATATTATATGGTTAATAAACTTACTATAATCTTCCTAGAGAACCCCAAGAGGTTGATTAATGATAAAAATATCATTATATAAGTCTTTCTGCCAAGCCATGGATTTTTAGAAATATTATATCAATTAATAATATAATATTTGTTTTAAAACTCTTTTATGTCAATTTTAAAACTATTAGGTATTTTGTTTTTGTTAGAGTTATAACATAATGATTAATTCAAAAAAAATTCATTTAATAAACCATAATATATCATATTAACATATAAAATTTTTGGATGGCATCAAAACTTTCAAATTATGTTTATTTTAATATTTATAATATCCTTTATTTGAATATTTTATTAATAAAATATTGTATCATTATTGTGTCATATATAAATATAATTATTTTATGTTTTAAAATTATAATTTAAATATCTTAATGTATGGAATATTTTTATATTTATAATGAATATTTATATTCTGATAGATCAATTATATAACCTCATATAAAAATTGTTTTACTAAAAGATATTTTCTTTTGTTATTTTTGTCTTTACTTTAGATTATTTAATATAAAATGTCATTATCACTCCCAAGTGGCTCCATGGGGTCACAAAATCAACCCAAGTATGAAAATGGTCAGAAATGTATCATCCAATTTGGTTAAAAAACGTTTTATGGTAATTTAATATTATTTTTTAAACCTTATTTACCGGATTTATCCATTTAACCATGATAAATAAAATATTTACTGAAGTAAATATTCATAATGTCTAAAATTAAAAGTTAAATATTTTTACAATTTGGACCTCCTAATTCCAAATATTAAATTAATTTTTCCAAACTAAAAATAGATAAGTGGAAGAAATTAATTTTAAATTAATTCCCGTTGTGAAAACAAAAAGCGTATTTTTATGAAATAATAACTATCAAAAGATTGACACTTATTTATGTCCAGTTTAATTGGGAGATTACATCCAATGACCTAAATTATATTAAATTATAAAAATATAATGTAATTATACTTAAAAACCTTTCAAATGTATAATTTAAAACTATAATTTATTTAGATTAAAAATTTGTTTTTAATTAAAATTTTGTATTTTTCACTATTCATCAAAATTTGAAAGTTTTCAGAAAAATATCAAAAATTTACCCTAAGATATTTTTGATATTACAAATTCAAAAATGAAGTCAATTTTTCAAAATAAAATTTATAAAATTTCAAAAAGTTGGTATTACTATTCATAATGGCTAGTTTGATTGGTCGTGGTGTGTTAGAATCACGAAGTTGCGTACAATGCAAGCTATTGCATTATTCAAAGGGAAATGTACTATGAAATCATGAGGGGTTACAATAAAGGATACCAAGATCAACAAAGTGGGGAAGGTAATTATACTCATATCCCCCAAAAAGTTCGTCCTGCCTTACTCTTTCCAACTTTCGGAAGGGTGTACAAATAATGTAGCAGAAGATTAGGGCCTCATTATGGGCCAAGAATTGGAACTTCATATGAAATCCAAACACCTAAAAATAAAGGGTGATTCATAGATAGTCATTAAACAGGTCAATGGTGACTACACCATTAAAAAAAGTATTGGCCCCCTTGATGAACCATGTTCGATAATGGATGGAAGAATTCCCATCAGAACCAACATTGACCTATGTCCCCCAGTCTCAAAATGATAAATCTAATACATTGGAAAATGTAGCCATGACCTTGGAAGATATAGAATGGGATGAAATTTTCATTAGCATTTCCCACTACCGGATGATCTTTCCATTTATCCAAAGCAGTTCGGAGGAGATTGACAAAATTAGCCCTATTTTTGAGCCTTATGGTCACACCTCTGACTGGATGACGCCCATTAAAAATTTCTTTCGGAAGGGGGAACTCCCACCAGAAAGGGCTGGAAGAGAACATGTTTGAATACGGGAAGTCAAATTGGTCTTGTACAATGGGGTAAAACAAGAAAAGGTTCTCTATAAATGAGGCATCGATGAAGTCCTTCTTAGGTGCATTGGTGGAAAAGAGACTGCTACCGTCATGAAAGAAGTGCCTGACAGAGCTTGTAGAGCGCACCAATCACCAACCATGCTCTATCATAAAAATTGATGGCATGGTACTACTAACCCAATATGATAAAGTATTGTTCAATATTCACCAAAAGTTCCATTTCTACCATGTTCATGCCAATTTTATACACAGACCCCCAAAGTTGCTTCATTTAGCTATGTACTCCTGGTCATTCGCCACCTAGGGGACGGATGTTGTGGGACCATATCCTCCTACCACAACCAAAAAATTCAAGTTCATACTCACAGTTAATAGCTTATTTTCAAAATGGGTCGAATCCATACCCCTTAAAGAAGTTGGGGTGAAAAACAACGTTAGCTTTTCAAAGGCCAAAATTGTTACCAGATTTGGTTTCTCTTATACAATACTAATAGAAAACGTCACTAATTTCTACTCTACTAAGTTGGTCAAGTTATACCAGGAGTATGGAATCAAATCCAACCATTTGTCTTGGTACCATGTGGCAGTCCATAGGTAGATAGAGGATTTCAACAAGACTCTGTCTAACATACTCCAAAATATGGTTGATAAGGATAAGAAATCATGGACGGAAAAGCTCCTTCATTCATTGTGGGCTTACTAGAACATGACCCGCACCGCCACCCAGGAGACCTCGTACTCAATATTATATAGAGTAGATTTAGTTTTAACTATCTAAATCCAAGTGCCATTACTTTGTGTGGCCATTTGCAATAAACTATCCATGGACGAGTAACCCTAGAGATAGTTTGATGATTTGGAGTAGCTAAATGAAACGAGGCTCCACACTTTACACCATTTGGAAATCTACCCAAATTAGATTGTACGAGCCTTTAACAAAAAGGTTTGTCTTTTATTTTTCCTCGAAGTAGAAATGATGTTAGTCTTTATAACCCTAATGATACTCAGGAAGAAGCCCTCAAATATTGAACCAATATGGGAAGGAACCATTTCCATATATAGGGTCTATTCCAATGGAGCTTATGCCCTAATATCAATGGAAGGACAACTCATCATGGCTCCCACAAATGTAATGTTTTTGAAGAATTATTTTTCATAATAGAAATGCAAAGTCACGATCAAAACTCTAAGACCTTAAACTTTGAGTAATAATAATACAAAGTCACAATCCAAACACTAAGACCTTAAACTATGAGTAATAACACTGTAAAGTCACGGTCCAAACTCTAAGAACTTAAACTATGAGTATTAATAATACGAAGTCATGGTCCAAATTCTAAGACCTTACACTATGAGTAATAATATTGCAATGTCATGGTACAAACTCTAATACCTTAATCTATGAGTAGTAATACCGTGAAGTCATGGCCCAAACTCTAAGACAAAAAACAATGAGTAGTAATACCATGAATTCATGATCCAAACACTATGACCATAAACTACGAGTCATAGTCCTTTCCACATCACGTTAAACTGTAAGGAAATCATCCTTGAAACATGACATTAAACTAGGACTCCTGTCCTCATAGTAATACATTAAACTACATGAAAAAATCATCCTAATCACATGATGATAAACTGCATGATCTCTCATAGAAATACATACGGCTTGATTCTTGCCCTCATAGGATATGTATTAATGCCTCGATCCTTGATCTTGTCCTAGACCCTATAAAAAATGGCATTATCATATCATATATTTCCCCACACTAGCATAGGAAACCCTTGTCACTCCTTGTTTCTCACATCGAGTACAACAAATGTGAGTTTAGGATCAGTGGTAAGGATTTATTTATGAAAAAATTTAAAGAGATTTATGGTAGACCTAACACCTATAGAGAATGAAACAAAAATGTTCTTACCCCCATGGTCCAAGCCAAATCAGTACAAGGAACATTCAGAACTAAGTATGGCTTGATTCCTACTCTTTCAGGATATGTAGTGATGCCCAGATTTAGTATCCCGACCTAGCCATCAAAAATAAAAATAAAAAATCCCTCACATGTCCCTACACATAGACTAAGCCAGATCGGTACATGGAATGTTAAGAACTTCTTGTAGCTTGGATCATACTCTTGCAGGATACATAGTGATGCCTGAATTTGGAATCCTAGCCTAGCCACCATAAAAAAATTCTCCTTTCCCTCTGTGTAGGTCATAATTATATGAGGATCCCATAAAAGGTCCTAAACGCATGAAAATAATTTTTTAAATACTTAAAGAGTTACATCTGTCCCAATTCTGTATTTTACAAGATTCAACACGTTCCCTCCATTCATGTGAAGTCAAAAGATCCTGCTTCCCCCTGTACGTATGAGTTAAATCTATGTGGAAGTTCTAATAGTTCATGGTTAATCATGATCTGGATATTTTCTCCATTTTTAGACACATATTTCAGATTTTTCAAAATTCCATACCCTGAGAAAACTTGGATCCCCATAATCATTCATAGTGTCCTATGAGAACCTTTGTTTGACTATGCATATCATGCTCCAGTGGCTTTGCATATGTTTCCACCAAAAATGGACATCAATCAAAGGAAAATTCGTCCCCATGAGAGTACTCTACCATCTCAGCATGCCTGATAGATTCCAAGCCCCATGTCGTCCCTCCTGATCCAAGTTCCCCCCCTAAGAATATGGTTTACACGTTCTATCATCACTGAAATCTAAGGAATGATAAAACATACTAATTGCTATTAACCCAAAGCTATTAAAGATATTTATGACAGTGTAATATTCCTAACTGCATGACTCTAAACTTCATAGAATCATGTACTCACCACAAAACGTTAAACTGCAAGGCCAAAATAATCCTTGTTGTATGGCGTTAAAATATATAGCAATGGGTTAAGCCCAAAGTTCCCTTTGATGTTGATTTTTATACTCTTGGGTAATGAACAAGAATCCTCATAATTTCTTGTTTCTCATACCGAGCATAGCTCACATGAGCCTAGGGATCATATCGAGAGATCCACTGTGACATTATGGAAAAAAGTCTAGGAATTTGGTCCTAGAAGCATGACCCTAAAAGGAATGCTACGGTTCCCTCCCCTGAGAGGAACCCCATGTATTGGCCATATGAAATTTAATGACCAGGTTCCCCAAAGATGGGAGGAATGCATCACCCTGCATACGAGTCATATTTTCATAAGGGATTCCTAATTCCATGAGTAAATCGCAACACAAATGTATCCAATGTATCCAGATACACTTCTCCCATACCTAAAACTCCATGATCTAAGAGATCTTAAATCCCCATAATCTTCATGGATATCTTAGATGGAAGGCCACTGTCCTGCGAACACCATTGTTTTGGCTTTGCACATAATGCCATGATGGATCTGCATATGTTTCCCAAAAAAGTAAAAATCAACCAAAGGAAAATCTGTCCCTACAAGATTCCTCTACTATCTCAGTATTCCCAATGGATTACAAGCCTCGTAACATCCTTCCTAATTCAAGGTCCCTCAAAGTCATGGTTTACTCCCTATAAACATCATTGATATATCAGAACATGTGGTCCTGACTCATCTATTGTATCTTTTGAGGTTCCTAAAGATACACCTTCTATATTCATGAAGTTGATCCACATACAAAATTGGAATGTCACCACTCATTTCTGGGTTTCCCTGAAGAAGTTCAGTTAAAATTCCCCCCTTTTGGGTTCAGGTTCACCCCTTGTCAAAGGTCACATACCGCACGAGTCAAACTTGTTGTGTGAGCCTCACACTCCCGCAAATCTTCCTTTTGGGTGTCCACCAAATCACGAGCTTTTGCCTCCTTGGCAGTTAGGTGATCAAATTCCTCCAAAACATCTCGAAGGGTCACCACCTAGTGATGGGAAGAATTGAACTTGGAAAATTTTCCTCACAGGAAGCAGGGTATTCTCGAGCTATGATGATTTTGCAGATGAGGAGGTGTAAGTGCCAATAATCAAAACCTTCAGAGCCCAGATTAGAAAATAATATCTGAAAATTGTCAGTCTCTTTAGAAAAATCGGCCATAGGTTTCTCCGCAACAAGATCACAAAACTAGCGCCATGCCTTTTTTCGCACTGCCTGATTCCTCCCCGCGGCACAAATACCTTGATAATACCCTCCCATAACATGTATATATGTAGTAAGTGTTATTATAGGAGTGGGAAGGGACCTAATATAGGTCAACCAGGATTGGGGGATCTCCTTGACCTTAGATTGTTCGACCACTGGGGCCAGATGCGGAGGACTATCTGTGACCTCCGAAATGTCCGGCGATACTCTGCTGGGACGAACCTCATTAAGTTCATGGGATGTACTTGCAGGTGGGGGGAAATATGAATCACTCCCCACTGAGATTAATTGTACCGATGAAGCCCCTTTGAGTTGCTTCTGCTAGTGAACTGAGCATCTTCTTACCATAAGAGTAGGAATATGTGGCGAATTTGTTTTGGAAGCTTTAGGGACAAGAGTAGAAGGTGTAGATATCAACCTCTTCACTATAAAAGGAATGTGTGACAATGTTATTGGGGTAAGAACGGGTCAGGGAATGGTTAAAGGTTTATGCACCTGCCGAACTGGTTCACTAAGCACCCCATTATGGTAACAAGCCGTCCAAAGTTGGGCATACTCCAACGATAGAAAGTTGGATCCCATTGTGTTAGGGATGATAAAATCCTTAGTGTCTCCTTCATGCATCATCATAAGCCATAACTGGAAAATAATTATGGGATGAGACACTCCCCTTAATTGAGTAGCTGGAATAAGTACAACATGTTGGGACCACTTTGTGTATAAGGTGTATTTATTGTCAACTGGTGTCAGTAATGGTAAAAATTAATAAGAAACTCCAAATTGAATAGAGATTGATTGAATATAAGATTCCTGAAAAATTGTTATGGATTCATATCATTTGATTCCATGCTTGAGAAATTCTATATGTTTTTATAAATCAGATGATTGATGTGATCCTCTTAAGTTCAAAGAACTTGTATCATGTTTGATACATTGTTTAAAACATTGAAGTAGCATCCTATTAAGGTTGATTTAAGTGCTATTTTGAATTCAAGTTCAAAAAATAAAAAGTGAAGAAGGGAATTCTTGGGATTGAAATTTGAAGAAGAATAGGCTTGAACGTTGAGGTGGCCATGAACATATTTTAATATGTCCATGCATTTCACTTAGAAAGTTTATTTCTGGCTTACAAAAATTTGGGCAAACTCTTGATCTAGCCAGCTATCATTGTACCAATGGTATGTGCGAGACCACTAGGGGTCAACCGCGCCCATGGGGAAGCCAGACCAAGTCTTGGCCAGAGAGCGGCAGTGGGTGCAAAGGGGGCACCACCATGCGGGGAAGCACAAAGGCACAACGGCATAATGGGATCTATGTACGCACCTGAGGAGGCAGAGTGGGTGCTAAGAGCACACCCGCAGAGAACTGGTGCAAGGAGGCATCAGAGGGGGGATAGGAGAATTCTAAACTGATGCCGAGATGACTTGATTGATGAATTGAGCCTCTCCCACATTATCATTTATATGTGGGAAAATATTTTAAAAATGAAGATGTAATCTCAGTTGCTCATCTCATTCAACATCTCAGTCAACCGTGTGATCAATCTGTGAAAAATGGTTGTAATATCCACTCCTCATCTGATCTAGAACCCTGTGCATTTGAGTTAGAGTTGTCTGATCCCCCCATGGATTTGAACCATCCACACCATCATCTTCAACCTCTATCACTTTCCAGTGCTGTTGTATCTCACCAGAGCTAATGGAAAATCATGTCCGAACCACCATACCTTATTATTTAGAAACCATGTGGATCATCAGATCTAAATAAGACCATGCATGCAATCTACATATTGCATGCATGTGATATATCAAATAAGAAGGATCAGACGAGGAAAATGGAGTTGCTTAAGCCACATGGATTCATGCATGATTTAAAAACGAGATACATAAAAAAAAATGCATACACATGATCAAGAAAGGATCCCACAATCTAAAAGGAAACATCCACAAATCCTAGTGTATCTCAAACGTGGTGTGAATTTTTTAAAGAACTGAAGATCTCAGAGTAAATCTTAGCCGATTCATAGGAGATATTTGAATGCGGATGAAGAAGTGATCCTCGCCGATAAAATAAGAGGACCCAAGATTAGAGAGGCTGCTGATCCCACATATTTGAGATCTACTGTTTCAAAAAAATAGAGCATCTCTCTATTCACCACTTCGCAAAGAGAAACCAGTAGTTCTGTGAGCTTTCTACTCAACAAAGAAGACTTCCCACAAGCCTTCGACAAGTGCTATGAACCCTTGAATAGCTTCATGAAGAATGGACACCCGAACATTCAAAAAGTTTTGTAAAACCATCATAGTGATTTACAAAGGACATGCCATCGTGAGACAGTGGTTTAGCATTAGTCTCTCACTGTGCTTTGTGAAGAAGCAGATATGTGATTCTTGTGCATAAAGAAGAACTGTGAATCTCACGACCTTCCCAAAGGTGAGCACCCACCTATTTACATGTTTATCCTACTGTTGGAAGGGGTTCTAGTTTTTAGGAAGAAGGAGAGTTGATGAAAGGGGAATAATGTGTTGCATGAACCTATGTGAATGGTTTGAAGAAAGCCCGAGGCCTTAAGTGGTTGGTTTAAGAATAATCTCGCACAAAGAAAGTGTTTCAACCATTCGGGTTTGATGAAACATATAAATATACACCTAATGAAACACCCTAACCAAGTGTAATATAAATAAAGAAAAGAAAGAATAGAAAAGTAGTATATTTGAGTCCATGAATTCATGCATGCACATGCATGTGAATTCACTTAAATAAAGAACAAAAAACAAGTGTGTGCACGTGTGTAAAGAAGAAGAATAAAGAAAGGGAAGATAAGGTTCATTCAATATGCTATATGCATGACTACATGCATTCATGAACAAGAGAGAAGAATTGATTCAGATGATTCTATGTGAACTGATCTTTATTTATTGAATAATTACATTGGTGTATATGATTATATCCAAGAAGAGAGAAGAAGTTCTAGTGCAGTTGGTTGTTGCACTAGAGAAGAAGAGAGATAAATAATTGTGAAGATGGTTTTTCACTAAGAGATAGAAGGAATAATTTCATGCCTACTTCTTTGAATGTAATCAAGTGAAGATCACTTAATAAGATCAAGAGTAGAACCTACCTCTTGAATAAAGAAGAAGACTGTCTCCATAGGTAGTATAAAGAACTATCTAGAGGCTGCAAGTTGGACTAGACTATCAACAGTCCAGGGAAGAGGATTGTTTCCCACCCCCTCCAAAGTGTAGGGACCCACACTAACTAGAGGATTGTTTTCCTAGTCACTCCACTGTAACAACATATCATATTATATTGGAGAATCCATGCAATGGTCATTCCCATGCATGAAAAGGATGTAGCAGCCCTTATTGAGTGGTGAACATTGTAAACATATCATGTGCATATTTTTATAGATTTTTATTATTATATGTGTTTGGTAAAAGATAATAAGAGAATAAAAGTCCTAACAGGTCAAGAGGTACAAGGATAAAAATATTGAATTGGTTTCAAAATACCCCAACTCAGATTCACCCCCTCTTTGTGTTAGTTATATCCCAAACTGGTCCTCTCAATTAGTATCAGAGCGACAGGTTGACCTCGGTTGGATTACATATAGAGAAGGTATTCTCTTTTGAAGATTGGAATTCCTTTCCTGAGGTATCAATGAAGTGCAATTTTAGAGAATATTCAGTTATCTCTGAGAAGAAGGCGAATCTACCAAGACCATGATGAACAGGAAAAGGAAGGAGAAGTTAATGTTTAAGAAGAAGTCCCTCTTACCTAAAGAAGAAGAAGCATCTGGTTTTCTATATCTGGATGACATTTAAGACACACTAGATATGGAAAATAATGAGAAGGTGGGTCAATCCCCACTAGGAAGATGGAATACCTTCCTACCTCAACTAATCAAGAGGTATGTGTTAGTACATTTTGAAATTATTATCATTATGAAAATTCTAGCACAAGTGATGATGATCAATCTACAAAATCTTAAGAAATAACATTTGATAGATTAAGAATAATTCTGTGTGGTATCCTCGAAGAAGGTACATCCCAGGTTTGTGGAGTATTTCAATGCATGTATTAAAATATCACTCAACTGTAAGAAGAAACTGATGTTTTGGTGAAAGGCTTAAAAGAAAAAAATTGTTGAATTTTTAAGGTTCTCTAAACAGGTTAGAACCTTTTTAGAAACAAAGAGGGGATTTTAAGTAAGTTCTTCATGTAGCTCAATGATTTTGAAGAAAAATAGGGAGTCAACAAGACTCTAGAAGATAAGATCCATGAAATTGAAGATGAGATGAAAAAGAGCAATGATGTCAAGGGGGTATATTTTAAAGAAGACTCCAAAAAGATATAAGAAATTGACTCTTTATTACAAAACAAAGTAAATATGTAGGAAGATGAAGTTGAAATATTAATGAAGTATTTTGAAGAGAAGATGAAAATTATTGAAGGCCATGAAGTCATCCTCAATACGAGATGTCTAGAATTGGAAGTTGAGTTGTCCAATCTTGAAAGACACATATTGAGTCTCCACAAAAGAAGAAAATAGTTTCTTCTAGTACTCAATTCTCACTGGAGGATTCTACTCTCAAAGGACCTCTAACATGTGATAATAATATCATGACTTCACTCATTGATCCATCACAAGTAGTTGAGAAAGTACAGGTACCATCCATACCAACTTGTACTAATGTTTCTAAAATTGCTTCAACAAATAGTGCATTTTGGAAAAAAATTCTAAACAAGTATGTATGAATAAGAATGAGAAGAAACCTACCACCATTTATAGGGTGGATAGGGGAAAGAGTGTAGAAGATATCTCCCCATAGAAAGAACAAAAATTCAAGAAAAATACTCAGCAACCTTATAAAGAAGTGGTCAATAAGTCAAGGTTTGTTGGTCAATGATGGTGTTGTAATAGATTTGGGAATTGTGCACTGGATTGCTGACAAAATCCCTTAAAAGTAAAAGTATAGAGAAATCCCATATCAAGGGGGAGAAATCCAAAGAAGAAAAAGAAACATCCAAATATCCAGAAGCATCTATATACTGTAAACGGATTTGGAATGTTTGATAACATCTGTGATGTATGGAATAGGAGTGGTTAGATGAATGGTGCATGTTAATTTCAATAAGTAACCAAAGCTGATAAGAAAAGAAGATCACAGGAGCTCGTTACGAAAGAAGAAGCATCCTTGGGATGTAGTCAGAATAATGTTGAAAAAAATACTCCCTAGAAGACTATAAGGAGTAAAGTTGAGAAAACCTTGGATTCTAAATCCAAGAAAGGGAATGGTAGTGAATCCAAAAGAACAACTAAGAAGGATGACAATCAAAAGAAGACATGTAGAAGATCCAATCTTGATGCCTCATTCCATAATAAAATATTTGTGGTTTAGCCAAAATATTTGGAAATAATGAGAAAGATGGAAGATGCACATGCTAAGGCTAGTGATAAAAATAAAAAGAAGATTCTACATGAAGGAAATCAAATTCTATGTGTGAGGTGAAACAAGTTTGGACACACTGTTATAAGATGCTTTCAATTTAATCCATCCCAACAAGAATTACTCAAGAAGATTAATGTTTCACTCGTAGATTATAGTTCTTTGAAAGCCCTTAAAGAAAAAAGACTAACTCAAAAGGAGATGTAAGAAATAGTGACTTCCACATAATCATATTCAGAATTAATGATTTGTTGTGAAAGTTTGAAGAATAATCTGAGTTGTGAAAATCATAAAAACATTATTGTTCACATTGATGGAGCAAGGATGATCAATATTATTCCTTCAAATCATTATGTATTGTATTTTTTTTATTATATAGGGAATTAATGTTGAGGCAAGATCTCAGGGGGAGAACCTGTGATTCAGTTATAAGAAGTGTTACCTTGAGGGGGAGACACATGAAGAAAGTACCAAAGTCATTATCTTAATCAGTATCAATTGATCAGTTGGTATAAAACTCAACTACACTGAAGATTGTCTGAAGATTATTTCATTGGAAAAGGTATGTTATTTCTAAATATCTCATTCTTGGTTACTCAAAATAAAGACCATTCTACAAAGGTGGAGTTACAAAGCAAATCAGTGACATAAGAAGAGTGAAAGTGACCCAAGGCCACTTATCCTAAAAATTTCACTTGGATGTTTTTTATCCTTTTTTTGGAGAGAGTGCAGGAGTTTCAGGTTGATTATTTCATATCGCACTAATTTTCCTAATCCATGAATGAAAGTGGAAATCCCTTGAAGAAAATTACACGAGTTCTCATCTCATGAGGTGTCATTTTTAGTGGGTAATGGATTATATTTTTGTCTAAATCTAATCCTATTGTATTCCACACCAAGAATTTATCAAGTATACTTAGAGTGAAATTATTGATGGCACGTTTCTTAAATATGAAATGATACCCTCTCAGCCATGAACTTTGTATTTCTTGTAAATAAGGGGAAGACAAGTGAAATGAAAGTCTAAGGGAAATAAATAAGGGGGAGATAGAGGATTTTCATTTTTACATTAACACATTCATTTTAGGAGAAGTATTAAGGTATTGACAACAAAATACAAAGGGATATATTGTTGGGACCACTTTGTGTATAAGTTGTTTTGTTGTCAACTGATGTAAATAATGGTCAAAATGAAGAAGGAACTCCAAAGTGAATGGAGATTGATTGAAGAAAATATTCTTGGATAATTGTTATATATTCATAGAATTGGATTCGATGCTTGGGAAATTATCCATGTTTTTATAAATAAGATGATTGATGTGCTACTTCTATGTTCAAAGAACTTATATCATGTGTGATACATTGTTTACATCATTGAAGTAGCATCCTATTAAGGATGATTAAATTTCTCTTTAGAATTCAAGTTCAAAAATGAAATGGTGATGAAGGGAATGAATGGGATTTTCATTTTAATAAGAGGCTTGAAATTTGAGGTGTCCATGCACATATTTTAATATGGCCATGCATTTCACTAAGAATGTTAAATTTTGGCTTAAAAAAATTTGGGCAAACTCTTGAGCTAGCTAGCCAGCATTCAACCCAAGGCATGTGTGAGGCCACTAGGGGTCAACTATGCCCATGGGGAAGCGAGGCTGAGTCTAGGACCAAGAGCGGCAATGGGAGCATAGGGAACACCACCATGAAGGGTGGCACATAGGCACAAGGTAATAGTGGGAGGTAGGTGAATGCCCGAGGAGGAAGAGTGGGCGATAATAGATCAGTCGTAGAGAACCGGTGTGGGGCAGAACAGAAGGGGGGAGAGGAGAATTATAAAAAAATGTTTAGATGAATTGATTAATAAACCTAACCTCTCCTGCGTCACAATTTTGATGTGGGAAAACATTTAAAAAACATGGATGTAATCTCAACTGATAATCTAATTCTACATCTCGGTCAACTGTCCAATCAATCCTTAAAATATGGATGTAATATCTTCTAATCATTTGATCTGGCGCCCTTTACATTTGAGTTAGAGTTGTCTCATCCCCCTGTGGAATTGAACCAGCCACGCCGCTGTCTTCAACCTCCATCACTTTCCAACATCACTATATCTCACCAGAGATAATGGATGATCACATTTGAACCACCAAGCCTAATTATTTTGACACCATGGGGATCATCAGATCGAACCGAGACTATGCATACAATCTACGTCATGCATGCTTGTGATATATCAAAGAATAAGGATAATCATAAGAAAATGGAGTTTCTGTGGCCACGTGGATTCATTCATGATTTAAAAATGAGATATATGAAATTATAAAATGCATGCAAGTGATCAAGAAAGGATACCATGATCAAAAAGGAATCATAAAAAAATCTTGGCATATCTCAAACGCAGTTTGAATGTTTTAAAGAACCAATGATCTCAAATTGAATCTCAGTCAATTCATAGGAGATATTTTAATGCATATGAAGACGTGATGCTTGCCTATAAAATGAGAGAAACCAAGTCGAGAGAGGTTCCTGCTCCCACATATTCGAGAGGTCATGTTTTTAAAAAAAGTATCTTCATATAAACCACTTCACAAAGAGTAACCAGGAGTCCCACCAACTTTTTGATCTGTGAATAATAGTTCCCGCAAGCCTTCAACAGGTGATACACACCCTCTAATAGATTAGCGAAGAACCGGAACCCAAACACGTGATAGGTTTTTTAAAACCCTCATTGTGCTTCACAAAGGTCATGCCATCATGATCCAATGGTTGAGCCTTAGTCTATCAATATGCTTTGCAAAGAGGAATATCTATACTGCTTGTGCACGAAGAAGAACCATGGATCTCACGACCTTCCCAAAAGTGAGAACCCTCATATTTGAAAGTTTATCATACTGTTTTTTTGGGTTTATAGTTTTAGTGAAGAAGGAGAGTCTAATAAAGAGGCAGAACGTGTTGCATGAACCTATGGGTATGGTTTGAATAAATCCTAAGGTTTTGAGTGGTTGGTTGAAGAATAATCTATCAAAAATAAAGTGTTTCACCCATTCAGGTTTGAAGAAACATATACATATACACATAAAGAAACACCCTAACTAAGTGAAAGAGGAAAAAAGAAAAGAAATTAGAGAAAAGAAGAAGAGGTGAGTGCATGCATTCATGCATGCACATGCACACGAATTCACTTAAATAAATAACCCAAAAACAAGTTTTTGAACGTGTGTAAAGAAGAAGAAGAAAGAAAGGGAAGATAAGGTTCAATCAATATGCTATATGAATGATCACGTGGATTCATAAACAAGAGATAAAAATTGATTTAGATGACTTAAAGTGAAATGATATTCATTTCTTGAATAATCACATTGGTGTATGTTATTATAGGAAACAAGAGAGAAGAAGTTATAGTGTAGTTGGTTGTCGCACTAGAGAAGAAGAGAGAAGAAGAATAGTGCAGTTGGTTTTGCACTAAGAGAAAGAAGGAAGAATTGATTTCCCACTACTTTGAAAGTAATCAAGTGAAGAGCACTTAAGAAGATCTTGATCATCACCTACCTTTTGAAGAAGGAAGAATACTATCTTTATAGGAAGTATAAAGAACCAGCTAGAGGCTGAATGTTGGACTAGGATTTCACCAGTCTGGGGAAGAGGATTGTTTACCACCCCCTCCAAAATTTAGGGACCCACACTGACTAGAGGATTGTTTTCTTAGTCACCCAACTGTAACAACATAACATATTATAGTGGATAATCTATCCACTGTTCATTACCATTCATGGAAAGGATGTAGCTGCTCTTGTTGAGTGGCGAACCTTGTAAAAATATTGTGTTTATATTTTTACAACTTTCCATTATTGCATGCGAGAGGGAAAAGAGAATAAGGGAATCAAGATCCTAAAAGGTCATGAAGTACAAGTATAAAAAGTTATAATTGATTTAAAAAGTCCCAAACACTAATTCACCCCCCTCTCAGTGTTAGGTATAGCCCAAAATGGTCCTCTCACAGCTTCTTGAAGGCACCCGAATTGCCTGGGAAACTGGTAAGGCAGGTATGGATCACAAATGGCTACTCAATCAATACGAGCAGTGAGCATCCTATCCTGAAGTGTGATAATGTATGATAATTTCTCTGAAGAACTGCCATTATCACCTATTAATGACCCATTAGGGGTAATATGTGGTTCAAACAAGAAGCAAGAAGCATCATTCATCAAACCAACTACATCAATAATGATGAGAGTCTTAGGAAGAAAAACAGAAATGTTGAGACAGGCGGGATGAAAGCTAGATTGAGGAACCTTTGCAGTATGCCGATATTCATAGTAGGGTAAGTGTTCTACCATAAACCCATACAAGAATTGGAATGGTCTGCTGAGATGATGTGGGGGCCTGCCTTCCTATATTTGTCCAAATGGTTTGTAAAGTAGGGCGAGAGTGGGAATGGAAAAATTGATGGGCCGAACCTCTGCAAGCGTAGTCGCCATCATAAAAGTATAGGCATGAACCCTGATATATAAATCGTGTGATGGGAAAATCCATCCACTCAAAAACATGGAAAAGAAACCATCTAATCTAAGTGCAGGTTACATGTCTGCTTGAGTCTTATATTCTTATGTGGTATATCATCCCACTTCAAGGGTATCACACTCTGACCCTAGAGTCTTGCAAGAATAATGGAATAGTTGTCTTCGACTATGGTGATCCCTCGGCTTAGGTTCATTCGCCTACAAGAATAATACTATCCACGCCTCGAATGGGATAAGAGAGGGAGCCTGGAGGGTATGATCAAGTAATCCCTCTTCCATAAAAAATTAACTCCTTGTCAAAGGGGACACGTGGTCAGGGTCATTCCAAGTAGCCGCTGCCAGGAGAAACCCACCGTACATCTCTCCAAGGACGGGGAGTCCTCCAAGCTGGTGGATATCCTAAAATATGATTCCAACCTCCCCATAAGATAAATGGAAGGTGTTGGTACTTGGACACCAGTGACTCAGCTACATTGGAAGGATTTCTCCTGGGGATAAGGTTAGGAACTGAGAAACCCAGGATACCTGATATAATCCCACCACCTTCAACTGGTTAGGGGACTCCAAACAGGTCTGATGTACCCAGAATGCCTAGGACCATTCATTAGAGAAACATCCTCTGGCCCGTAGATCCCACTTGGTGCTCCACCCACCGTTTGGGTTATCTTGGGAGATGTTGATAATGGATGGGTACTCTTTGGAGGATAGTTTTAGGACATTGTTATGACACCTATGGTTTCCCTGAGTCTATTTCGAGCCTCCTAGTATGAATAAGTTCTCCTGAATCAGAGTGGATATGAATTAAACTACTGGGAAAATTTTGGCTCCATAATGTCCTTGCAATGCTTCTAAGAGGAAGAAAGGGGTATCAGGGTCGGCCAATGGTAGAGGAACATAATTAGGGAGACCAAAGTTGTAATGTGGGAACTGTACAGATAATAGATAATCTAGGAGGTCTGGAATCAAGAAATCCTTTAACAAGATATCAGGAGGAATAATGTAGGATCGAAGACAATACTAACTATTCCCCACCATGGTCACCCTTGTCTTCGTCAATTTTGTCGTGACCTTTGAAAGATCCATTATAACCTCTATGAGAGGATCCAAAAGCCAACAAAATGCCAAACCAATAATTTTTTTTGGATAAAAGGATAAGAAATAATTGATAAAGGACTTCAAATATGTCCACATAGAGCTCCACATACTATTTCATGAAATGGTATGTTGTAGGAATAACCTGTGTACAGCGTAATGGGTGGAAGCATTCGCCACATATTGCTATGGTACACGGAAATGTTTCACCGTGTAGAACCATGGTACATGAACCATATGTGAGGTGATGGCTCACGAATCATTGGATGGAAAATAGAAGGGTTCATGGGATGTGGTTACCATGAACCTAAGCCTCATTAAGTTCATTTTAAAGATTGCAGATTAAAAGTTTAAGTTCATATTAATAAGTCTTAATGTTTGGTTCACCAGCCCTAGATCAGTATGTGAACAAAAAATAAACATAGTGTTCTCCTATGTGGAATCCGGTTTTTGATTTTAAAATTACACAATTAAAATTTTAAAATCCATAATTTTGTTCACAGATAGAGAAATGGAGAAAATATTTGGTTCATGGAACGTATGAAGCGGTTCTTGAAATGATTTTTCCAAGTAACGGTATGAAAATGAAGAGGAAGTCGGGGAATCCGAGAGCACTTTTCACTACGAGAAATGGTAAAAGAAAAATGACATGGGCCCATATATATAGATGTGGTCTCCTCCTACTGAGAATATCAATTCTACCATGATCCATTTCAGTTTAGGACCGCTTCTTTATCGGAATATTCCTCTTTTCTTTTCGAATGGACCCCATTCCAATGGGGGGAATTTGTAGGGTCGTGAAAATTCCTACAAGGGAATAAAATGCTCCCATAATCACTTTGAAGAAGGAAGAAAGTACTCCTACATGTCTAAAAAGGTGAATGGAATCAATTTGAGTTACAAATTTCAGAACAAATTTGATGGAATTTAAATTTTTTCAAAGGATTCTAAGTGGCCCATGTACCAGCATGGGGAAGGGTTCACGGACCACCTGGATCACAAACCATCAGTACGTGGAACGACCTGTGAGGAGCTGGACCATAGAGTGACAACCAGTGAACCAAGTAGACTGCGAACTGCTTTGCCTAAGTACTCATGAATGCAATGCCCATCTGCATACATTCTTGTGAACTCAATAGTTCTTGAATGAAGCCAACCAGTACGGTTCCACGAACCATGATCGTGAACCAAAACCTCTGCAAACTCCGGACTACCGAGTCTTCCGCGGGTAAAGATATCTCTTCATGGGACTCCGAAAATGGTGCCACATGCACATAGATACGATTTCCCCAATTCTGTATAAAAGGAGCATAGAGGGAATTGAGAAGGAGGATGAATGAATAAACCTTAAAGGGAACCCAATGGTTAGAATAAAGAACCTGGGGAAGATTCCGACATCATTTTTGAATCATTAGTGAATCCCGAATTTCAAACCACACTCTCCACAGGTACACCCATCTGCAAACCAAAAAACAAGGGAACCTAACAATAATAAAAGAATCGTGAGCCTAAATGGTGAAACCACGAACCATATATTTCTTGAGGATGAACTCCACGCAAACGGCAGTCCCCCATAACCTCCTTAAATATGGTGTTCCACATAGTATATCACTATACATATTTAACCCGGTGCTGCGTACTACGCTAGTACACGGGTGGAAACCAAGAGCCTTGACAGACCACATTCAGGACCGCATACCACAATGGTGCGCAGTGGTCCAATCCCTTTCTGGTGTACCACATCAGTATGAAGATGACCCCTTTGCCCACAGACCACTACTGTGTGTGGAGATTCCCCCATCCCGCTTAAGAAAACAATATGTGGAATGGGGTATTTTCATGTATTCTTTCCTCCAGTTCCAATCTCTCGCCTCCATTACTGTTCAGTCCTCCATAATCCCTCTGTGAACTAGTCCACTGACACCAGGCCAAAGCCTCCACCAAATCCACCAAACTCATATGATCAAACCATTGGGTGTATCAGCCTGCCCCCTTGAGTCTACATACCCATGGTAAGAAGAGTCACGAAGGATCTCCCCATGATGGTTCAGACATCGAGGATGTCTTTGGGTCGACATTCCCATAGTAACCCGATGTACAACCTTGGGATGCCAACATGAACCTCGAAATTCTTGGGATTAAGGGTGATCACCTGCCTTTCCATTCAATAGGGAAAGGTATTCATTCAAAGGGGTTATGTTTGCTTCCACTTTTGAAGAGGACGACACTCCTCCCCTTCCAAGAACGCATTTTGGGGCACTCCCACTGAGGTAAGTCTTTAATATTCCAAAGGCCAAGCCACATGACCCTTAATGTAATTTCACATTAAAAGTTTCTTCACTCTACACCCTCTCCCATGGTCTCCCCAGCCTCTTCCATCGTAGGCTCTCCCTCTCCCACCAGCAGGAGAGGAAGCATGCGGTTGGTTGGATCTCTCACATCCTCTTATTTCTCACACCGAGAATGACTCATGTGGGATAAGAGAATTGTGATGATTAAAACATCCACACAATTCTGAACTTCGACAACTCTGATTTCTTATCAAACCAAGACACGTTGGACACCTACTTGAAGGCCCGACCTTAAAAGGGTTCCCTTCCAAAATGGTTCACCCAATCATGTTCTCTTAAATGGGAATCTTCTATGCGTAATCCCTAGAAATTCCGAACTACATGGGTTCTGATTCCTCTCCCAAGGAAACGTAGGAAACCCATCTTATGGGCCTGATCCCAACATCATGTCACCTTTCACCCCCCCTAGATGACAATAAACTCCAGAGTGCCTTACTGTATAGCTCAAGTCAGCATCATATCTATGGCATCAAAACCATATATTCTTATGAAGATCCTGAAAACAAGGGTTATCTCATGGAAACACTCTTTGAGAATGAACCATGCATTCATGAACATATAAATTTGACTCAAATCTATAAGAGAGTCCCAAAACAGGCAATAAGACTCCCCCAAAAGGGGTGTGGTGAGCCCGATTACCCATCCTCTTGACTAATGGAGTCCTTATGTGTCGTTGTCCAAACCATTTCCCAACGAGAACCTACCTTTGGAAATAAAATCCATGAATCATGGATACTAGGGCCGTTGGGTGTTTTTGGATCCACGAATAAACCCATTAGAGACCATCTGAGGATGTTATAACCAAGGAGGACCGATTTCATATGGACTTGATCCCATGAAATCACCCATTGGGACCTTATGATTGTGGAATCACATTATCAATATGAAACTGTGGAATTACCCAGTCCCCGTGGGGTTAATCCAACATTCCTTTAAAAGTATAATGATGCAGAACATGTCAGAATAAAAGAAATGGTGAATTTTAAAAGAGACCATCTCTAGAAAAAGAGACTAGTGACGATTATCTTCAAACAATTTTATCATCACCCAGAAACACACCTCCTCGAAGACAAAACAACAGTAGAAACAAATGATTGTAAAAGTAGATAAAACTCTAAAAGACTAGTCTAACATAAAAGGAATAGAACCAAACATCTACTCCATGTGATGGCATGGATGAACTCCCCCAATATCACCATCAACAACACAACTCAGCTAACATGAAACTTCACCACCTCACTTAGTGCCTTTCTTTTCCCTATACTAGAAGAAATAAAATGGTCTATGCACCACCGAAGAGGAGCGTAGGGTGTGAGCTAACAGGCTCAGTATGATCCAACCTCGGTGTTCCATAACCAGTCTCAGTATAAAAATTACTCTATGTTCTTTTTAAATATAAGATGTCATGATAAGAAATAAATCTGTTTTATATAGAACATGGTAATCATTTCCCTTTTATCACAGTTCAAAAAAAATCTGGTATATCAATTTGAAAGGACATTTTCTATATCATATTTCTCAAGAATCAATATAAATATAAAGGATGAAACAACAAAAATCCAACCAATAAAAAAACAATCATATAAGCAATAAATGTATCATAATACTAAGTAATACAAAAGGTCTGGTAGTAGACTACTCATACCCATTAATCTATGAACAGTGCACAGTGTTACTTGAAGCCAATGATATACACTCCATGACTTGGGAGAAACCCCATAAAGTGAAACCCCAACATCATATATGTACCTAGTTATAATAATCTACACTCTAGGACAAGAGGAACACCCCATAAAGTGAACCCCCACAATGGAAGATGGCCTCAAAATAAACCTTCCACCTAGTAACTAATGTAACCAAAAGTTCTCATTTTCACAATCATTTCAATGTTTAAAAAATTAATTTTAGAACTATTTCACAAATAAATATTCAATGCTTCCAAAATAATCTTTTTCTTTCCATTTATCAATAATTAGGGAAAAACCATTTTTCCTTCAAAACAATTTTCAACACACACATCGATTATACAAATTTCTCATATAAATTAGTATATAATGAAAGAACAATAAGGTTCATCAATATATGCTAGAGACAGAACCACCTACCTCGAAACTCATGTCACACATGCCCATAATGGTATCCACTAATAATGATAACCCAATGGTGTCTATGAGGGCCCTAGAATCTAATCCAAATCATAATATTGATCCAATTTAGAAAACAAGGGGTTGACAGAAATAAGGAAACCCATATACCTGAATAAAAAAAACCGGTCGCATCATGACCAATAAAGGAATGATCTCCAGAATAAAATCGTACAATAGATATTGAAGAAGGCAAGGGAAAACCCCAACTTAGACAAATAGATTTGATAATGCAAACCAAGGGAGCTACCATGGTAAAGGAAAATGATGAAGTGGAAAGATAACTTAATGGGAGAGACAAACTGTAACCACAATGAAGATCAAAAACTGAATGGATATAAGGATTGGAGTCTCCTAGAATTTTCATAGAGAATATTTGGTTCAAGAGAAATAGAAAATTGGCAGCCTAACAGTCACTAAAAAACAGAATGACGCCCTAAAAATTCCCTACTCATGGAATTACACAACATTTAATTCCATTACATGTTGTAAAGTCCATGATGTTTAAGTACATTAAGAAATCCATCGTCTGAGATAAAAAATTCATTACTTAAAAACACTCACAATGAGAAACATATATTCATGTCGTGTAATCATTAATAGCATAAATTCTTTCATGACTTGCATCTAACGACTCTTAAATGCCGTGTAACCTAGTTACACAGTGGAAAATCCTCCTTTAGCCTATAGAAAAATCTTGTTAAAGCTAAGAGTCCAAAAAATATGTGACTTCACCATTATAGGTATCCTCCCATTTTTTTCTTGGCCCCTATATAGATAATGAGAAAACGTAAAAAAATGACAAGGTTAAAGGTTAACCTTATAGATCAGAATGGTATATTTTAATTTCTCCTTAAAGTCACCATAATAGACCTCCTTCTAGACATATTAGTTGTAAGCCTCATCCTCATAACCTTGGGAATGAAAATATAATAAAGGGTTGCGCACAAATGCTTATAAGGGGTGAATATATATTTCATCAAGGATGTGTTGATAATAATAAGTAAAAACATGAGCATAAGATAAATATCATAACATCATGAGTGAGAACCATGAAATATTAGTGAGATTCAATGTACATGAAATAAGAACTTAATACCACTAAAGATACAGATGGAAGCATAATAGATATAACATAGATTAGAAAAATATAACATAAATATTGAATCTAGAGAGCATAATACCATAATGTATAACATCCTTCTACTATGGAACACACATTATCATAGGTAAATATTAATTTTATAAGCCACATCATCTGTTCCCATTCTAACATGAGCATACAAAGTACTCTTGAATACCTATCTCGTGAAATATAAATGATTAACAAATGTATTAGAGGGTGATATAAGACCCCAAACATCATACATCCATACATTCATGTTCTGTATAAACATAATTAACTATTTAAATTATAAAAAAACCCATGGAAATACAAATAAGTTTCATAAAACATATAAATGGAAATCATTCACTTTTTTATAATAAACCCATGGAAATAAAATGAGTTTAATTAAATATAAATATTAAAACCATTTAATTTTAATAAAAAACATATGGAAATAAAATTGGTTTTTATAAAACATAATGATGAAAATAATTCACTATTCCTAAAGAGCTATTGAAAATAAAATGGGTGCCCAAAAATATCAAAATGGTTTAAAATATCATCATGAATTAAATCAATTGATACAAAAATTTTATTACCGAAAATAATGACATAGTAAAAGGAAAATATTGGGTGAAACATGAAACATAACTAAATTAGAGAATGATAATTTTAAATGTATATTGTAAAATTTAAAAAGTCATTAGAATTGATTTTTTCAAAACATTTTGTATACATCGATGTAGAAGCCACAATTATGATTATCTTTTCAAAAGTTATCCTTTGTTGGTTTTAAAATGGGGAAAAGAAAACATTTCATATAATTCTATTTGGTTAAAAGACTCATTTTACATATAAATAAATAGTTGAAATCATTCGAAATTGAAATTATTGTAAAAAATTAATTTCAATAAAAAAATTTATAACTCAAAGAAAGACGTTTGAGTTTCCAAGTCCCTCACCTTTACCCATGTTTTTCACAAATGCGAATTAAACTATTGTATCATAAAGATTAATATCTTACTTAACTATTTTAGAACCTTATTCATATAAATGTACTTTTATAATATTTATTAATAACAATTATATTCATTTATTATATTATAATAATCTCTTTTCAATATTGGGTGTTAATAATCATAACTATTTTGAACTAGGTTCATAAAAGTGGCGTCAATATTTCTACTTATTATAAATTCAATCATTATCTAACCATAAAAGGTACTATAATTTTTGTCTTATAAAGAAATAAAATTTTATAATTCCATTACATGTGATATTTAGTCATGTTTTGTGAAGATTAAATCAGTGTTGAACAATATTTAGGTTATTTACTAATTTCAACGAATTACCTTATAACTATCATTAATTTTTGGGTTATACATAGAGAAACATATTCATGATATATATTAATTATATATATATATATACTAATCAATTATAAACAAAAATCATCCATGATGGTGGTATTGGAAAACAAAATGCATTGTTTCATGGATGGGGTAGTCCACACATACACATGAAAGTTCATTTAATTTTCAATAGAATGAGGAAATTGGGTAATATGATGTTTCATTTAAGAATATAAAATATATCATAAATATAATACATTTGTTTCAAAATATTTTTAGGAATATCCTTGTAAATATATTATGGAAAATGAAGTGTGTTTCGTTGTGGAGGAGGTAGTCCTCACAACACATCAATGACTGTTTTTTCTTAATAGAAATGGGAAAATGTGGTTAATGAATGTATAATCATTATAATAAAATAAAATAATAATAATTATACATATTTTATAATTTTAAGATGGTTTAATTGAATTTTTGGTTGAATAAATTCATATAAAGAAATAGAAATGAGAAAGGAGTGGTTAGAAAATTATACCCCACTTCTTTGATTTTCTCCTTTGCAAAGAGGGTTACACATTTTAGGGAAGGTATTTTTAGAGAAAAAAACCTATTTATGGTGTCCATGACTTTTAAATATAGATTTGGGTATATTTGGGGTTGTAAAAAGTTGGCCATGTTGTGAAGGGAAGTGAGGATTGGAGTGCCCCTTTTATAAGTGAAACACGATGATTCATTTTTGTAAATACCCAAAGAGTTTCAATAATAGTAAGTTAATATCAAGGGAAGTAGATCAAAAAAAATGATAAATAATTGAAATGAGATGTGGTAATGTTGAATAGGTAATCAAAATAACATCCAAACACATGTTCGAAACATGTTTGAGGTCTTTTACTCTTAGATTTTTACTTTTTCAATTTTAGTTTTTACTGTGGAAAGTAGTTTTTACCTTTGGAAAATTATCCTTTATAGAAAAACTAAACCTCGATTATTACATACTTTGGGCCTAAAAATTCAAAATTTTAAGTCCATTTTATTTTATTTTATTTATAAGAGTGATAAAAATTAATTGTAAAATGAACAATTTGTAATGTAATGAAAATAATTTTTTAGAAGAATATCACTCATTTTCTAAAATGTTAGTTATAGGTTTATAAACCAAATTTGGATTTTTTAAATTTATAATGACACTTATAAAGTACATATTTGTTCTTATACTCTTTTTATGAATTTAAAGTCCATACTTATATAGTAATAAGGTCAAAAAGATCACGTTATTTGTAAAAATGGTATCTTACACTATTCACCTAAAAATAAATCTTTTTTGAAAAATCCCAAAAATTAATAATAATTTAATATTGTTATGATAAGTATGAAAATAAATTTAATTTTTTGAAATTCAAATTCTAAAATTCTTAAATTTAAATTTAAAATGAAATCATGAAATATTGTGAAAAAATATTTTTTATTGGAAATAATTTCTTTTGTATATTAACTAAAATTCTAAAATTAGTGCTAATCACAAACATGTAGAAAAAATATCTATTTTATAAAATAAATTTTAAGAATAAAAATTATTTTATTTTCTACTTAGTTGCAATTAATTGAATAGTATTAAAAGGGATCTTTATTTCAAAATTTGGTTATAGATATTTGTTCTCTCTTATTTAACAACTTCCATACATTGGTCAATATATATTTTAATAAAAATATTTGTGATCCTTTATGGATTGGTATTACATATAGAGAAATATATTGAAAAAAATATTTATTTAGGGATGAATATATCACTAAAATATTTGGTAGTCACATTCTAACCCCTCTTAAAAATAACTTCATCCATGAATGTTTATTTCTTAGATGAATAAAAGTCAGGATAATTTTTCATCATCGCTTCCTAGGGTTACCATGTTGCATCTTCAAAATTATTATCTCGCCAATACATTTTGATGAGATGGGTGTTTTTTTTTCAACACCATGTCTCTATGATCTAAGGTCCCAACTAGTTGTACCCCATATGAGAGATCATGATCCAATTGTAAGGATTTCAAGATTAGAACATGTGAATGGTTAGTTATGAGGTGAATCTAGATTTTTATACATAAATATTACATCATTTTAGATAAAAACGTAAAACAAAACATTATAATCCACACCATAACCATAAAGGATTAGCGACTTTGGAGACTAGATATATAAAAATATCATTTAGGTACATTCTTTATGATATCTCTTAATGTTAATCTCACCATGTATCCTTCTTGACATACCATAATCAAATATTTTCTTCCTATCATGGGGAAAGAAATCATTATAAAAGGCAAGATTAGATTCTCAGTACAATATTCTTGAAAACATTTTAGATAAAACATGGTGTTGGAAGAAAAAGATTCCCAACCAAAGAGAAAATGAAGTTTGTTTTCTTTGAAATAATTTTCATGGAAATATTAAGTAACAAATAAAGGATACTGATAATAATACTTAAAAATATCAAGAATAACTATATGATGATAAAATTAAATGTATTTATCAAATAAGGATCATATAATTTCTACAATGGAAATTCCAACTTTAACTATCCCGATTAAAATGGGATTAAGAAAATAAATCCCTTACGTAAAGTTTCATATTTATTTGTCTGTGTTTGATACTACTATATAATAAATATATATTTATTATACATATATTACATAAAAATAAAAATATATATAATTCTATATGTGATTTACTTATAACATCTCATCACCTATTTATTAATAATTCACTATTAAAATCACTACTACTGGTGAAATCTGCTTTATTTCTAATTCATGTTTTGGTTTGAAAGTATTGATTATCGTACATTGATCATTATTACATCATATACAGAATTTTAATCATGTATATTTTATGAAATTTTATCATTAAATTACCTTTTATAACTATTCATATAATGTGGTGATGAAACAATAATTACATCACTTCGTGGAGATTGTAATCCCTATATACGAACGAGCGGTGTTTCCAATTTCTGATGGATGAAATTTAAGAAAGTAAAATAATAATTCAAATTTAAAAAATAATTATATATATAAAAAATATCATACATATTCATTAAATCCATCATTACAACCATCAACGTAAAGTGGTGATAAAAAGACACATTGCTTCGTGGATGTGGTAGTCCACACGTAGACACGAGAGATGTTTTCTTTTCCCATATGATGGAAAGTGGGTGAAAAATTATTTTTCTATAATAAATAAAAATTTAGTATGTTTAAGTTACTTAGATCATTATTTTATAATGGATATGATATATTTAGAATATGTAGAATATGAAATAAAATTTAAATCACTTGGTTAAGAGTTATACCTATTTTTTGAGAGAACTCTTTTAGATTACACCATAAGCCTTGGAAGGATGGTAGTTTTTCACGACTAGAAGTTATATGAAGTGAATAAGGTAGATAAGAAGTTATTATGTTATGTATTGGCTGATATAGAAGGCTCATGAAGTGTGGAGAAGATAGGAGAGGAGGTATCCTTTTTTAAGGGAGGAAAATACACACTTGTAATTACATAAAAGATTAAATAATATATATATATATATATATATCATAATCATGTCAAGTGGAACCAAGTTACCCCAAATTAAAATAAAATATGATATATGGTGAAAATAAACTAAACAAATAACATTTAGGTAAATTTTGGGTAAATTTTAAGACTTATATTCTTGTTAAACCATATTAAATCGGTAAGATCCTACATCCAGATGGGATGGAAAATTTAAGAAGGAATTGTATGTTTCATTTACTAGATGGGTAGATTTTTAGATATGAATCAGAATGAAATTAAAAGTTTTGGAATTCTTAGAAGTGTTTTTATATGAGAAATTATTCTTAGGAGGTAACTCGAGAGTTAAGATGAGTTTTGGAGGCTTCAGGTTAAGTTTCAAGAGTTTTGGAGTTGTCCAGACAGGGTGCATAGATTAGTATGCATTGCATATGAAAATCCATGTGAAACCTTGTTGATATGAGGGATTTTAGGTCATTTTGAACCAACCATGGTCGTTCTTCATGGTAATGACATTGTTAGAGAAAACATTTTCTGGGTTCAAGGGGAAACCATGCTAGGTGATCAGGGCAAGAGACATTGTGGAAAAATTTCATACGATTTTAGAAAGACCATGAAACATATTATAGAAGGGGTCTAGTGGGTGTTTCATGGTTGGATCATGGTTAGTAAGCCATGTGTCCAAGCCATGAGAGGGGTGTTTGTGTTGGACTATGGGAGCCACACAATTGACACATGATTTTTTAACCATTATACCTAACCATGAATGGCATTTGTGATGTAGAAATGAGGGTGCAAGGTTGGAACATAGTATTGAAAACCATGTATCCAAACCATGAGACTACACATAATTTCATTAAAATTGTGATTTTACAAAAATTACCCCTAAATATTTTTATCCACTCCACCCCCTTTATCCCCCATTCAGTGCACCTGAAATTGGGGGTTCTCAACCCCTTCCTCCCCCCTTCTTTGATTTTGGGGTGTGTTCAAGGTGTTCTATAGAGTTTTAGGTGGGTTATTCTCTAATTATGTATTTATTTATTATTATTATTTCTCATCATTAATTTTGGAGTTCTTTGTTTTAGGGTTTCTTTACAATTCCCTTAGATCATGGTGGAATCATCCATTTCTTAATGGTAATTTCGTTATCTTGCATTGAGGAGATCCTGAGACAATTTTTGCATGTTAATGAGTGATGATTCCTTATGGTATGAGGCCATGATTAATTTTCATTGATTTTTCCTAATAGATTAATCTAATTTTTTAGTGGTATCTCCTCTTAGTTATTTTTCTGATAATGGTGTTGGGAGTCTATGGTGGATGAATTTTTGTGGTTTCATGATGTTTTGATAAGAGGTGAGAAACTAGTGTGTTTTATGTAATTATGCCTAGATGGGTTTTAGTTTATTATTTATTTATAATAGTTATTATTAATTAATTGATGTTACTTGGTGTAAGGTTAGATATTGGGTTGTTGAGACAATCTCATTTGGATACCAAGGAGTTTGGATGAGGCTTGGATGAAGATTGTCAAGGCTATTGTGCTTTAAATTTTTTTGGAATGATTTATTGATGAGGTAAGTGGTCTAAGAAATTTAACAATTGTCTTTTTATATTATTTACCTGTGTATGGGGTATATGACTTAAATACCTTGTGTGGTGTGTTTTATTCCTAATTCAAATTAAATGGATTTGGGATTAAGATTGGTACCTTAGGCCTTCCATGGATCCCATCAGATCCATTAGTATTTATAAGACTAAACTTATGGCATCCCATGGGGTGTGATATTTCTTGAAAATGGTAAGTTAAGGTTTTAAGAGTAAAGTAGGTGGTTTATGATCTTAATATGTTTAATCTCATTGATTTTATTAATTAAATGGTTAAAGATATAATGGGTAGAACATGGAACTAAATGGTTGTGACTTGTAAGTGGGTAAAATGTGCTATTTTCATGTGTTAAGATTTTTTAAAATGACAATGAATTACTTGAAAGGGTTTTAACACTGTGTGTGGGTTTTGAAAAGAAGTTGGGAATTAATGGGGAATGTTATAATTCTAAATGGGTTTTGTTTTTAAAAGATGTGTTGACCTCCAAGATTTTTTGTAAAAAGAGATTTATAAATGGTTCTCAAATGTGATTTGGATTAGGTGTGTTGTTAACCCTTTGGATAAATTCCTTGAAGGTTATTTTTAAATTTTTATCAAAAATAGGGGTTTGGAAATTATTTCGGGGTTAAAGTCCCAAAGGGATATTGGTAAATGATAAGGTTTGGATAAGGGTTTATTCGTAAAATTTTTACTATTGTAAGGTTAGGATGTTGAACCTTAGTATTTGTGAAATTATGGAATGGTTTATGTTCCAGACTGATTCCATAGTCAAAAGCAGTATACTACCTGGATTAGGTGTCAAACCGAGGATCTGAAAATTGATATTATAATATATTGTTTTATTTCAAGGATAATTCTCTAGGAACAATGGTATACAATATGGGAATGGATTGTGGGATGACACTCTTCGTTGATGGTTTATGGTTTTTGATTGATGCTCTGGGAATTATTGTTTAATGTATGAGTAGGTGACTGACTGAGGATCCGGGCACTATTGTTGTGATGTATGATTGGAATGAAATACGCGATGCTTCGTATCAGTACCAATATTTTCGTGTATGGATTTAGTATGTGAATGAGGTTCCAAGAATAATTAAAACTCTCATTTATGATTTCCTGAGACATATTGTAAATGAAATGATTTTTTTTAATGTTCACTGTATGTATCACCTTATGTTTTCAGGATTAGATGACCAATATAGGCGGAGGGAGGTTTGGTTAGCCTGGGTTTCACCTTAAAACCCAAGAGTTAGGGGGGATTAGACGAGCTATTATTTTCCTTGGAATTTTTCTTCTTTTGGAACTATTTATTTATTCCATTGTTTATATCCACTCATCAATGATCTGAATAGTATTCTCTTTAGACACTATTGGTGGTGCCCTACTGAGTTTTTTTGAGCAAGTGTGGTCTTCAAAAACACTCTATTTTATTAAGGGGGAGATTGTTGATAACAACACTCTATATCATTGTGATGTTTTCTATGATCATAAATACCCTTATTTTTATTCTAATGATTTTACAATGAATATATTTTAGGAAATTAATATTATTTATTTCTTTTGTTTTGAAATAATATTAAATCATTTTAATCAACGTGGAATACTTGACAAAGTATTCGGAAATCATTTTTAGCACATTAGCGTATTCTAGAAACACTGTTCATTTTATACATGTTCAGAAATCACTTTAGCATGTTATGGAAGCATTGTTCATATCCTATGTTAAGGAGCATAACATAAGGATGAAAATTGTCACTTACGTGTTATCAAAAAAGTATGGTTAAGCAACCAAACTTAATCAGAAAAGTCTGAAAGAAGAATCCCACGTCTGGAAGGAACCATACGTTTGGAATATCAGAAAAGTATGAAAGAAGAATCCAACATTAGTATGGAATGTCATGTTTGTTTCTAAAAATTATTTTTCATCAACCTTACTTTTGTAAAGTACCTTATGTTGGATTATTTAACTTTCATTTAGAAGCTGATAAAAGTATAGATTATATACCGAATGTTTGAAATTTGAAGAGAAAAGTATGGATGATAAACCTTATGTTTGTGATCAACCTTAAATTTGAGATCAACCTTACGTTTAGAGAATGTATGCTATCAAGTTCAACCCTAGGTTTGGAATCAGAGATTTAAATTATGACTTTATTGAGCAACAATATTTATGTAGATTATTTGGTTGATTTCAAGCCATATTAAAAGCCCAAATCTAATGAGCATCTTTGACTGATTCAAATCCATTTATTTATGATTCAAATTATTTTTTAAGAGGATATTTTCATGGAGAATTTTAAGGGGAGTTACGACTACACTGTTATTCAAACTTTTTAATATCGCGATTCTGAAGGCGAATTTTGTGGATATAAATTTAAAAGGAGAATGCTCATCTTTATTCTATATATACCTGTATTATTTTGTATTACAAAAAAGAGTAAAATAATTGAAAATAAGAAAAATATTTATCAAGCTCTTGAGTTTTTAACTACTACAATTTACAGAGACAATCGAGACTTACAGATCTACTGTTATGAAGAGCGATGAAGCTCAGTTTTCTAAAGAAGAAGAAACAAAATTGAAGATTCACCGATTCTACATCGAATATATTTTGTGAATTGACTATTGTTAAAGTTATGATTTATATTTTATGATCTAATGCAACCAGATCGACTTAGAACTACTCTTACCTGAAGAATAACATTTTTGAAAATCGACGATCCATAAATTGTCAATTGCATACTATTGCAATTGTGAAGAACAACTGGAAAGTATTTCAAAGAACAAATACTCTTTTACTTTGAGTGACTGAATTCTCATACTAAGTTGTGTGTTAGGATCTGTGTGTGAACCATAAGGATCTATATATCCTTAAAGTTATAAAGGTGTCAATTGCCTATACTCAGTTGTGGGATGGTCTGTTGATAAGAGGACCAGATAGTGAAAGTCACCAAGATCGTAGAGTAGAGCATTGGTGGAGTAGACTAGAGGCCTTTTATTCCCCGAACCACTATACATCATGAGTAATTTTCTATTTATCTTCTGCTGATTAATCATTCTGATAAAGTTAAAAGGAAATATCTTGATCTTGTGAAGAAATTGTATTACATAAAATTCACCCCCCGCTTGTGTATATTTGGTATAACCTGATCCAAAAATTGGTATCAGAGGTGGTTCTTTTGATAAAGCTATAACAAGATAAAAGTTTTTGGATTATTCAAAGCTCAATGGATGATACATGAGAGGGTATGTAAATGGTTCGAGCTCTGTACTTCAACAGTGAAAATTATGGATGCTGGAAATCAGGGATGATCATTTATTTAAAGAACCTTGGATACATAGTCTACTAAAAAAATTCTAACTCCTTATGGGATTCCAGAAAAAACTGAAACATGGAGTACTGATATAGAATCATAGTTTGGAACAAACTCGAAAGCTATGAATGCTAACATCTATGGTCTTGGACCAGATGAATTCAATAGAGTATCTTAGTGACTGATGGCTTATGAAACGTGTTAGATGATTGCAGTTGCCTATGAAGGAACTGAAAATGACAGATAGATGAGGTATTGCACTGAAAAATTGAAATTTGACACATTTAGAATATTTTAAGGAGAATGTATCACCCAAATGAATGGAAGGCTCACCGAAATTATTAATAACATCACTACCTTAGGAGATCCTATCAAATAAGGACATAATGCCCTAAAAGTACAGAGAGTACTACCATGTAGATGGAATGGGATATCGAATCCTATTAGGAAATCCTCAGCTGTCAAAGATCTTATAATTAGATAGTTATTTGGAACTCTTAATAAGTATAAATATGAGATAAAAGATGAAGAAAATGAGCTAAAAGTTTTAATGAAAAAGGAAAATACTGCTTTGAAGGTAACATCTCAAAAGAAAAGTAGAAAAATGAAGAATGGAATCAAAGTGAAATCAAAGAAGTCTGATTCATTTGATTCATACGTGGAACTGGCTCAACTGGCCATAAAGTCCATAAAATTCTATAGAAGGAAGAAAGTATTTATTAAATCCTTTAAAAAGGTTGAAAAATAACCAATAGAAGACATATGATATGAATGAAAAAGATGGGTCACATCAGACCTGACTGCCCTCAATTAAAAGGAGAAAAGAAGAATAAATTTTTCAAAAACAATGATAATGAGAAGAAAGACAAAAGAGTAATTAAAACTACATGGAGTGTTTCTGAAGGCTCCAGTATCTCATCAAAGTCTTATTCAGAAAAATAAGAATCAAATCTGAAAGCTAACATGTGATTTTTGGCAGACGATGATGAGGTACAATCTTACTAATCATATGATTCTGATTCTAGTTCTAGTTGTTCAAATAATAAACACACATCCTACTGTAATATGATGGGAGAGAAATATGATTCCTTATTTATGAAACATAAATCAATGAAAAACATTCATACTATAGTTTAAGGAGAAATAGACACTCTACTAAAACAAAATCAAGAGTTAATTGAAAAATATAACTCATCAAACAGAAACTGTACAGATAATTAAACTAAACTAAAAACACTTCAAATAGATGTAAAAACATACAAAAGTGCAGATCTTATTTTTACGAAAGGAGAAAATACACTAAATGAAATACTTTGAAATAATGTGATTAAAAAGGAAAGATATGGAATAGGTAGTAAAGGTGGGAAACCTAAATTGTATAAGAACTATTTGGTTCCAATTAAAAATGGAAGAATTTGTAACTACTATGGAACAAAAGGTCAAATATCTAAAAACTATTATTTAAGGAAATCAAAAATAATTGGGATTATGAGAGCCTTTGTTTCAACCAGTTTATATGATTTTATTGATTATAGAAAAACAAAGAAAGTCTGGATTCCCAGGTCTTTGCAAGAAAACACTACTAGACCCAATAGAATATGGCCACCAAAACAAAACCTTTGTTTAAATGCCATTGCAGGAAGCATGTCACAGAAGCCAAATTGAAATCTGGTATATGGATAGTGGATGCTCTAGGTATATGAGTGGAAACTCATCAAATTTTAGAACACTAACTCAAAAGGATGGAGGATTAGTCACATTTTGTGATAATGACAAAGGTAAAATAGTTGTCATTGGAACAATTGGATATCGAGAAGCAGTCTTAATTAATAATATACTCTATGTACAAGGATTGAAACACAACCTGAAAAGTATCTCTCAACTCTGTGATAATGGTTATTCTATTTATTTTTCTAACAACTACTTTTCTGTTTTTAAAGATAAATTTCTTAAATTTAGAGCACCTAGAACTAATAATGTTTACACCCTTAAGTTATATTCCTTGTGTAAACAAAACTAAAAATGCTTAACTACTAAGTTAAATGAATCTTAGATCTGGAATATAAGACTTAGACATTGAAATATATATTCTTTACATAAGTTATCTATAAAACAATTAGTTTCTTATTTTCGTAGTATCAAATTTTAAAGTGATGGATTCTGTGATGCATGTCAACGTGGCATGCAGTACAAATCATCCTTCAAATATGTTAACATAATTTCTACATCTAAACCTCGTGAACTTATCCATATGGAAATTTTTGGACCTTCAAGAATAGAAAGCTTGGATGGTAAATTATATGTATATGTTTTAGTTGATGACTATTCTAGATTTACTTGGATATATTTTCCAAAATATAAAAATGAAGTTTTTACTATATATGAATGTTTTTCCAAAGCTGTTCAAAATGAAAAATATTCTAAAATAATTTCATTAAGAAGTGATCAGGGTGGAGAATTTGAGAATCTAGAATTTAATTCATTTTTCTCAAATATGGGTATTAAACACACCGTCTCTGCACCAAGTACTCCACAACAAAATAGAATTGTTGAAAGAATAAATAGGACTATTCATGAAATGGATAGGACTATGCTAAATGAATAAAATACTCCTACCTATTTCTAGGAAGAATCTATCAGAACAACCTGTTATATAATGAATAGAGTTTTAATCAGGCATTTTTTTTAAAAAGACACCCTATGTACTCTGGAATAATAGAAAACATAAAGTAAATTACTTTAACGTTTTTGGATGCAATGTTTACACCTTAAACACCAAATAAAATCTTGGTAAGTTTGATCTAAAATCCGATGAAGGAATTTTCTTAGGATATTATACTACTTCCAAATCCTATAGAGTTTTTAATAAAAAGTCAAGGATTTTTTATGAATCAGTTCATGATAAATTTGATGAATCTGATCCCTTTGAGAAAAGGGAAGACCAAATTGATGAATTTGACTGTAATCATTACATGAGACTTGAGAACTTAAAATATTACTTTGAAAAAGATTTAAATGAAATTCATTCCAGTTCAGAAGGACATGACATTGAAGAACTAATAGTGTACTACCAAGATAGTATAGAACCCTAAATAAACACACTTTAGAAATTGGTTTACGAGACCTATACACTGTAATAAAAACCAGAAGAAATATAGGAAATATTATTGAATTCTATGCCTTTCTATACCAATTAGAACCTAAGACATTAGAAGAATACTTAGTTAATGAAAGTTGGATGATATGAATTCAAGAAGAACTAAACCAATTAAAGATAAATGAAATTTGGAATTTAGTTGAAAGACATCAGAACTATCCAGTTATAGTAAATAAATGGGTCTTTAGAAATAAAAAAGATGATAGAGGAATAATAACTAGAAATAATGCAAGAATAATAGCCAAATGTTATAATCTGGAAGAAGATATAGATTATGATGATACCTTTGCACCTATAGCTATATTATAAACCATTAGGATCCTTTTAGCCTATTAATCTCATATGAACTTTAAATTATTTCAGATGGATGTTATGTATGCCTTTTTAAATGGTTACTTATTGGGGGAAGTTGATGTTGGGAAACCTCCTAGTTTTATAAATTCACAAAAACCAGATTCTATTTTTAAACTTACAAAAGATCTTTATGGCCTTAAACAAGCACCTAGATCTTGGTTTAAAATATTAAGGTCTTTTCTTTTAAAAAATGATTTTATTGTTGGGATGGAAGATCCAACATTGATTAAGAAAACTATCAGATCTAATATTTTATTGGTTAAAATTTATTTTGTTGATGTAATTTTTGGTTTAACAAATAAAAATCTTTGTCATGAGATTTCAAATTTAATGAAAAAAGTATTTAAAAATATTATTATAGGAGAATTAAATTTATTTTTAGTAATTCAAATTTATCAAAAAGATTTTGGAAATGTTTTAAATCGAAGAAAATACATTACTGATTTACTAAAAAAATTTTGACATGAAAAAAATAGACATATTCAACTCCTATGTGTACTAATATTATTTTTTTTTGGATAAAACAGAAAAACCAGTTGAAAACTTGTTATATAGTGGTATGATTGGTAGTTTATTATATCTTACTTCTAGCATTCCAGATATAATGTACTCTGTATATCTTTGTGCTAGATTTCAATATGATCCAAAAAAATCTCATTAATTGCTATAAAAAGAATCTTTAGATATTTAAAAGGAACTGTTTTCAATCTCTTATCTATCCAAAACTTATGATTTTAATTTACATTCATATTCAGATGCAGGCTTTGGAAGTTGTAGATTATATTGAAGAATCACCTCATGGAATTTTCGTTTTTTAGTAAAATCCTTAGTTTCATTGTCTAGTAAGAAACAACACTCAATTTCCTTGTTAACAGCAGAGGTAGAATTTGTATCTACTGGCAGTTGTTGTGCACAAGTTTGGTGGATGAAAAACACTCTTATAGATTTTGGAAATTTTTTTAATAATACACTTATTTTATGTGATTATACTAGTCCAATAAATATTTCAAAAAACCTTATTAATCATTCTAGAACTAAGCATATTGATATCAGACATTACTTTCTAAGAGATCATGTTCTTAAAAATGATATATTCAATGAATTTGTAAGAACTGAAATTCAATTAGCTTATATTTTTACTAAACCACTTCCCACTACTTTGTTTGATTTTATTAAGGGGGATCTAGGTTTATTTATTTTTAAATGATTTTTTACTTATTTTAATATTTATTTGTTTTTTACTTGTTTTAAGAAAAATTTAAAATTTAGTTTGTTAGGTTTTTAATTTTTTTCTGTGTATGCTTTACTTTTAAATAATGTAATTATTACTATGTTCATAATGACATAAGAATGAAGGATGTTAGAAACCGTTTCAAATTCCAAACCCATTATTTTTTCTCAAAACCATTCGAATTCCCAAATAACCCTTACCGCTCTTCTCTACCCACACCTGAACCATCGAAACCTTAGCTTTTTGAACCTTCAAAAATCTGTGATAGCAATGGCCAAAACCAAAAAGACTGATGACCCAGAAACAAGCAACGCCAAGTGGCATCACTCAGTAGGAAAAAAGATTTTGTAGGGAAAAGTGATTGATCTGGAATAGTTGTACAAGACAGATCTATCGCTGATGGAAGCCCTAGCCTTTCAGAAACTCAAGAAAACCTTTAATGGAGACTATAAAAAGTTTCTACATGAGGTATAACTTTGTCACTTTTTTAAATCGATTCATTTAAGTCTATGAGAAGATGAAGATTCAATAATTTCTAAGATCAAGGACAAAGATTTTTCAAATTTATTCTATGGAGATAGACAAAATTATTAACTTCCCCCATGAGGGAGTTTTCCATTTTGATTTAAATAATATTGTTGATAATTTCCATAATTCTGAGGACAATATGTCTTTTCTCTTTGGCTCTACAAATATAAGTAAGATGTTAGTGAGGGATTTAGATCCTGGGGAAAAGATTTTAGTTAAATTTGTGCAAACAGGTATTGCACCCAGAATATAAGGACCGGGCCTTAAAAAATTACATAATCATGAATTAAATGAATAATTCATATTAAGTATATTTTCAGGTTTATATTTTTAGAGAATTAGGCCACCACTATTACATTTCATTTCAAAAAAAAATACAAAGTAGACACTTTAACTCAGTTTCCATTTTTTTTCACAAAACAAGAACTCTTGAAAAAAAGAGTCATGTCTAGTTCCATGTTTATGACAACATGACTTTTCCTTGATCCCATCCTTGACCCTATTCCACATTATGTCCTGTGAAAAACATTTCAAAAATGTGGGATGAGCATAAATATCTCAGTAAGGGACGCACAAAGAAGGAAAACTGTTAGTTTTTCAAAACAATAAGTAAACCATGAATACTTTAACATAAGTAATACTTTTTATCCTTATGAAGTAGTAAATACTCTTCACTAGATAAAAGATCACTAATTACCATTTTGTAACCAAAATATTACCATAAAACTCATATAAAGAACACATAACAAATAAAGTTAACTTGGGACATAAACATACTTAAATGAAATAACCATATGGTCGACTTCCACACATATCACTAAATGAAATAGTCATACGACCGACTTCCATACCCAATGCATTGGAGGTTATAATGCAACCACCTATCCTAGTTTATCACAACACCACATGTCATTTGGTTTATCACATAACCACCCATCAAATCTCCAAGTACCATTAAAAAATCATAACACATAAAACAAATATAAAGGAAAGAAAAAATTTCCACATTTCAATCCCAATTTATCACTTAAATATATTCACATAAAAAAAATCCATTTTTACAACCATTTTCAATACCAAAATACATAAAATAGTGTATGGTATTTATTTTCCTTGAAAAAAAAACACTACAACTTGTTATGGATTCCAAAAAACAAGTAATATTCACAGTGGTAGAAAGGTTGTTGTCACTTCTTATGTTAATAAAAACATTCCTTTTTGTCGTTTAGTAAAACAATTCATAGAGAAAGATTCCCTTTAAAATTTCAAGGGTGTTTATACAACGTATAAAAGAATGTTGTATATTAAAACAAAATATTCCTCAATGAAAGGAGATTGAGACGAAGTCCCTTACCCCATGTCCGACTTGACCAGTTCGTTCCTTAATCTCATGAATAATAAACTAAGCTAATTTATAATTAATTAAGAACCTTTTTCCAAATTTATTAGTCATTTTATATCATTTATTACCATGTTATAAAAATTATGTAGTCATTTAAGTTAATAATGGTCATTTTGTCGATATTTGGTACTTGAGTAAAAAATGAACACCTTATATTTACAAGTTGTCCATGTTGTCAATAGCCCATTATATCCAGAATGATATTAATTATTTAGATATAATATATATAATATATATCCAGTGTATATATATATATATATTTATAACATTACATATCATCTGGTGGTAAGAAATGAAATGCACGGTTCATGTAGACAGCAAGCCGTACGTACGCATGAACGCTACTTTCATTTCTATTAATTATTTTAATGGAGTTAAAACATAATGATATATAGGTATATTATAATTCTAGTATAATATCAGATATAAAAACATTAAATCCATCCTTTATATGTCCCACATATGGCATTAATGAGTCATATCACTTTTAGGGGGTGGTAGTCCTCACTTCCTCAAATGAAATTATCGTGTTTGTCTATAATAAAAACCATAAAGGTATACTATAAAAAGCAGAAGCATAAAGAAAACATAAAAAAAAATATATCATATATAAATATAGTTTCATGATAATGGCCACCATGAAAGGCGGTAGGAGATAACCGAACAATCATCGCTTCGTGAGGCGTTAGTTTCCCATCCACAAAAATAGTATGTTCTTCACCCATTATATGGAGGTGTGTGTAAGTGTTGTTTGAATCCTTCTCATAACAACATACTAGTATATTTAAGATATTTTTATTATTATAAAATAATGTAATAAAAATATTTTATGGGTTGGAGAAGTAAAATAAAAGAAAAGAAGTTAAGAGAAATCGTTACCATTAATTTGGGTAACTCCCTTTGGTTTGAACCAAAATGGTTTGTTGAAGTGACTTATGCCTAAGTTAAGGCTTCTAGGTGGAATAGAGGGATATAGGGATCTTAATTGGGCAGAGTTTGGACGATACAAAAGACTTTATAGGTGTGAGGAATTGGATAGAAATGGTCTCCTTTTATAAGGGGGAGGAGGGGCTCTTTAAGAAAATGTGAAAATATTATTTTATTTTGTAATGATATTCTGTTTCTGAAGGTCCAAAAATCATTACAGTCAAAGATAAGATGACTCATTGTCTAAATAAAATCATCGAATAATAATTTTCCAGGTTTTGGATGTTATTTTAATATTTATAATTTTATTTATTTAAATGATTTATTAATGTGGTAAACACTGAATCATTATTGTGTCATAAATAATTTAATTTTATTGATGTCTAAAAATTATAAAAAAATACCATTATGTAGGAATTTTTTTTTATTTTTAATGAATATTTATATTCCAAAAGATTAATTATATAACACCATAGATAAATTTATTTACTAAAATATTTTTATGTCATTTTTCCTTTACTTTAAATTAATTAATCTAAAGTGTCATTATCATTCATAAGTGGCTCCATGGGGTCCCAAAATCGACCCAAGGATGCCAATTTTAGTCCATTACTCATACAATAATTTTAGAACAATTGTTAAAGTAATTTTGAATTATTATAATATTCTTTTTACCTTAAATTACCCTATTTACCTTAAACCGCAGTAAATAAAAGTCAAAAGTTACTATTCACCAAAAATATTTTCATCTTATTGAACCAAATTTTACTTAATAATAACAACAATGTATGTTGGATTTTCTAAATTCAATTCACAGAAGTGGTAAAATTTCATATAAATGAAAAAGTCATTTTTTAACTACTACTAAGTGGTTTCACTATTCATAAAAAATTGATGTTTTTTCAGAAAAATACCAAAATTTCATCCTAAGATATATTTGATATTAAAAATTAAAAAATGATGTCTATTTTACCAAATTATAAACATAGAAGTTGCATTAATTAATTTGAAATTAATTCCCGTTGTTAAAACAGATAGCATGTTTTTAAGAAATAATAATTATCAAAAGATTGACACTTGTTTATGTCCAAATTCAAAGTGAAATTAACTCCAATGACCAACATTGGATTAAATGGTAAAAATATATTCTAATTAAACTTTAAAACCAATTAAAAAGATAATATAACCATATAAATAAATTATATGAAAACAAAGTTTTGAATTAAAATACAATATTTTTCACTATTCATTAAAAAATGAACTTTTTCAGAAAAATTTAAACAATTTACACAAAGTAAATTATGAGGTCCCCATTATAAAGAAGGATTTTATTTGGTCAAATAGAATTTATTAAAATTACCAAAACTATATTTAAATATGGTTTGCCATTAATAGGTGGTAAATCGACCTTTTAATGTAAATTATGCTTAAAATTAGATTCATTCACATTTTAACCCTATAAATTTTATTGGATAAAAGTAAATACATTTAATAAACATGAATAATCATATTGTAGTTAGTTTTTTTCATTCCTGCCAAGACAACGACAAGGAGTTAACTTTCATTTAAAATAATAATATTATATTATCAGTGTGCAACGTAAGATTTCAAAGAAGCCTGTTGTTTCATATCGGGTACGCTATCGAACATAGAAACCCTTTTAAAATAAAATCAATATTTAATTCACAAATATTAATAAATATGAAAATCTCTTATTCATCATTTACCTAGGATGTTTCATCCCCCCCTTTGTAAATTGCATCCTCGCAATTTTTATTCACCTATCAAAATAAGTGGAGGTATTTATCTCACATAGCATTTTTAGATTCCCACATTGCCACTTCAATTATATGGTTTTCCAAAAAACCATTACCTGGTGAATTACTTTATTCCGCAAAACTTTCTCTCTAAGATCAATAAGTTGGACTGGTTGTTCTTCATAAGAGAGATTCTCTTCCAACTGAACTACCTCTAGACTCAAAACATGAGATGGATCTGGTGTATACTTTCTCAACATAGAAACATGAAAAACATTGTGCACTTGTGATACAATTGAAGGTAAAGACACTCTGTATGCAACTGATCCAAATTTATCAAGGATTTCATAAGGTCCAATGATCCTCGGACTCAACTTTGCGTTCATTCCAAAATGCATCACACTTTTCCATGGAGAAACTTTGAGAAAGACATGATCACCTACCTCAAAATAAATATCCTTCCTCCGGTTATCCGCATAACTTTTCTGTCCGCTCTAAGCTATTATCATGTGCTTCTGAATCAACTGAACTTTCTCTGCCAACTCTTCCACCAATTTTGGTCCCATCAGCTTCCATTCACCTACTTCATCCCAAAAAGATGGATTTCAACCCTGCTTTCCATATAATGCCTCAAATGGAGCCATCTGTATACTGGAATGAAAACTCTTATTATAAGAAAATTCAACCAAAGAATGATGTTGATCCCAACTTCCCTAGTAATCCAGTGAACAAGCTTGTAGTATATCCTCTAAGGTCTGAATTTTTCATTCTGACTGCCCATCTAATTTAGTATAAAAAGTTGTACTAAAATTTAATTCAGTACCCAATGACTTCTGAAGGCCTTTCCAAAATTTATAAGTAAACCTAGGATCATGATAAGATACAATGGACAGGGGAACTCCATTCAACTTGACTATCTCTTTAACATACAACCGAGCAAGTTGATATAGAGACAAAGTATCTCGAATAAGAAGGAAATGAGAAGATTTAGTCAATCGATAAACTATAACCCAGATTGCATTATTACCTTGAGATGTCTTTTGTAATCCCAAAACAAAGTCCATGGATATATTTTACCATTTCCACTCTTGCACTGGTAATGACTGAAAAATCCCTTTTGGTAACTGCTGCTTTGCTTCAACCTGATAACAAGTCAAACACATCATAGTAAAATCAGAAATATCTCTTTTCATTCCATCCCACCAGTAATAACCCCAAAGATCTATGTACATATTAGTACTACCAGGATGAACTGAAAACGGAGAACTATGAGCTTCACATCACAACTAATTCTTTAATTGTGAATCACAGGGCACAAATAATATCTTCACAAACCTCAAAACACAGTCATTATCAACGTTAAAATCAGGAAACCTACCCTTCTGAACCAACTCTACCTTTTTCTGCAACTCATTGTCTTCCTTCTGCACTTGCTTAATTCAGTCTGATAGAGATGATTTCACTGAAACCTGAAACAAAATAGAAAAATTTCCTGCACCAAAAACTTCTATACCAAAGTCCATCAAATCAAAAACCAAAGGATCTTGTTCCAAATGTAGCATGGTTAATGAGAATTTACTTTTTCAACTTGAAGCATCAGCCAATTTATTTGATTTTCCCAGATGGTAATGGATCATGAAATCATAATCCTTGATTAATTCCAGTCATCTCCTCTGTCTCATATTCAATTATTTCTGAGTGAATATATACATTAAACTTTTGTGGTCAGAATATAATTCACATTTTACTCTATAAAAATTATGCCTTTAAATTTTAAAAGAAAAAATAACAGCAGTTAATTCCAAATCTTGTGTTGGGTAATTTAACTAACGAGGTTTCAACTGACGTGAAGCATAAACAATTACCCAATCATTATGCATAAGGACACATCCAAGTCCTTTCAATGAAGCATCACAGTAAATAACAAACTCACCATTTCTAGAAGGCATGGCCAAAACTGGAGCATTCACCAATCTTCTTTTCAATTCCTAAAAACAATTATCACATTCTTTTGTCCAAATGAAATTAAGACCTTTTCGAGTTAACTTAGTCATTGGACTAGATAACTGTGAAAAATTCTCAACAAACCTCTGGTAATAACATTCCAAACCAAGAAAACTATAGATCTCCGTTATATTTGTGGGTCTTGGCCATTCTTCAACAACTTTAGTTTTAGCAGGATCAACATTTATTCCATTTTTTGAAACAATGCGACCAAGGAAAAAAAACTTGTAACCAAAACTCACAATTTCTAAATTTTCCATAAAGTTTATTTTATTTTAAGGTTTTCTAGATGACCTTTAAATGACTTTCATTCTCCTCTTTACTTTTAGAATAATCCAAAATATCATCAATGAACACAAACACACACTTACCCAAGAAATCACAGAAAATTCTATTCATAAGATCCATGAATACAGCAGGTGCATTGTTTAACCCAAAAGGCATAACTAAAAATTCATAATGTCCATATCTAGTATGAAATTTGGTCTTCAGAATGTGTTCTTCCTTTACTTTAAATTAATGGTACCCCGATATCAAGTCAATCTTTGAAAAATAATGAGCTCCCTCGAGCTGATCAAACAAATCATCAATATGAGGCAAATGATACTTTTTCTTAATAGTGATTTTATTTAATGCTCTATAATCAATGAAAAGCCCCATTGAACCATGTTTTTTTAACAAACAAGACAGGGGCACCCCATGATGATGTGATAGGTTGAATGAAACCTTTATCTAATAACTCCTGCAATTACTTCTTTAAATCTAAAAGTTCATTTTGATCCATTTGATATGGGGGTTTTGAATTTGGCTTAGCCCAAGGAACTAATTCAACAGTATGTTCAACCTCACGATCAGGTATAATATCAAGAAACTCATCAGAAAAAACATCAAGATACTCATTTACCACTGGCACATCATTAATCTTAATAGTTCCTTTATTTTCAACAATATGTTCAAGGTAACATTCATTTCCAACTTTTACTCGTTTCTCTGCTTCCTGATATGTGATCAAAATAAAGGGTTCATTCTTGTACACAAACTTTAAATCTTCCTGAAATGAAACCTCTTTAGCTCTACAGTCAATCTTACCATGATAAAAAAAAACCAATCGATTCCCAAAATAACATCAAACTCCACTAGAGGAAAAATAATAAGGTTTGCAGGTATATTCTTCCTGCACACAAGGACAAAAAGGTTCTTATGTATTCTTTTTGTCTCAACATTTTCTCCATGAGTTTTTTCCATAAGTTCTGTATTCATATCTTGAGATGGAATTCTCAATTTATTAGAAATATTCTCAAAAATTAAAGTGTGTGTAGACCCTGAATCAAACAACACATTGACATAATCTTAACAAACAAATAGTGTACCTGATACTACTTCGTTTGATGGCCCAACATCTGCTGAAGTAGTTGCAAAGGATTTCACCACCCCTTTCTGCTTGTATTCTGGTAGCTTTCCCTCAGTTGAGTTCTTTTCTGGACACTCATTTTCATAATGACCCATTTCATTACACTTAAAACATCTTACTGATGGATTTTCATTTCCTGTTTGATCATCTTCCTTATAGTTAAGAGCCATATGACCATACTTACCCCACCAGAAGCACTTTTCAGACTTTGATAAACATTCTCCGGGATGATTTTTACCAAACTTCTCACAAGTTGGATGTTTAATTTTCTTAACTCTAGGATTCTTTGATGAATTCTTTCCATTTTCCTGCCAACTGGACCTCTTATTCTGTTGTTTGTCAATAAACACCAGATTATCTACAAACTCCATTTCTACCTTCTCCGCACATCGAAAAAGTTTTTCATAACTTTTGAACCCACGATATGCTAATGCTCTTCGATATCATTTCTTTAGTCCTGAGTAAAATCAATTTATCTTACTATCAAGATCTTGAATGAAATTTGGAGCATACCTTTCCAGTTGAGTGAATTTTTCTTCATAAATAGCCATTGAGTCATCCTCTTGCCACAATTCCAAGAATTGTTTTTTCCATACTAAGACGAACCACCTTATGAAAATATTTCTCAAGAAACATACCTTTGAATTCATCCCAATCAATAAATATCTTCACTATCCCGGATATTTTTCACCATAAACCACCACTGATCAGCTTCACCTTCAAAATGGTAAACAATGATACAAACATTTTCATGGTTTGAACACCCCATGACATCAAACATCTTCTCCAGTTCTTTAATCCACCCTTCAGTTAGCATAGGGTCAAATGATCCTCTAAATGATGGGGGATGTTGCCTCATGAAATGCTCCACTACTGACATGTTCCTCTATAGTTGATCTGGATGATCTCGTGCATTGATAGTAACACCATTTATAGCCTGATTCAACTATGCCATCACTGCAACACACTGTTCAGTTCCGATTCCGACCATATCAGGTTGCTGATTTGGAAGGTTGTCTTCCTCCTGATATCATCCAAATATAGCTGCCTTGTTTCCTCTGTGGAAAACCATTCTGAACACAGAAATATCATAGGTTAAGCAACATGGTAATCTATAATTCTATATCATTTCAATATTATAATAAATTAATTTATGGACATTTATTTAACATTACCCTAACTCCTAAAGTTGTTTAAACTGACCTCTAATACCAACTATAAAGACCCGGCCTTAAAACAATACATAATCATGAATTAAATGAATAATTAACATTAAAGATCTTTTCAGGTATAGAGTTTTAGATAATTAGGCCATAACTATTAAATTTAATTTCAAAAATAATAATACAACGTAGACACTTCTGCTCAGTTCCAATTTTTTCAGAAAACTAAAACTCTTAAAAAAAAGCATCATGTCTAGTTCCATGTTTTAGATTGCATGAATTTTACTTGATCCCATCCTTGACCCTATTACATGTTATGTCCTATGAAAAAAATTTCAAAAACATGGGATGAGCATAAAAATATCAGTAAGGGATACACAAAGAATGAAAACTGTTAGTTTTTCAAAACAACAGGTAAACCATGAATACTTTAAAATAAGTAATACTTTTCACCTTTATGAAGTAGTAAATACTCTACACTGAATAAAATATCACTAATTATCATTTTGTAACCAAATTTTTACCATAAAACTGATATAAAGAAAACATAACATATAAAGGTAACTTGGTACATAAACATACATAAATGGAATAACCATACGGTCGACTTCCACACATATCACTAAATGGAATAACCATATGACGAACTTACATACCCAATGAATTGAAGGTTATAACATAACCAACTGTCCTGGTTTATCATGACACCACCCGTCATTTGGTTTATCATGTAACCACCCATCAAATTTCCAAGTACCATTATAAAATCTTAACACATAAAAAAATATAAAGGAAAGAAAACATTTCCACGTTTCAATCACAATATATAACATAAATATATTGACTTAAAAAATCCATTATCAAAACCATTTTTAATACCAAAATACGTAAAATAGTACATAGTATTTATTTTCCTTGAAAAAAAACATTACGACATGTTAAGGAAGCCAATGAACAAATAATACCCGCAGTGGCAGAATGTTCATTGTCACTGCTTACATTAAAAGAAACATTCCTTTTTGTCATTTAGTAAAATTATTCATAGAAAAATATTCCATTTGAAAATTCAAGGTTGTTTATACATTGTATAAAATAATGTTGTGTATTAAAAAAAATATTCCTCAATTAAAGGAGATTGAGACGAAGTCCCTTACCTCGTGTTCGACTTGACGTGTTCGTTTTTTAACCTCATGAATAATAAACTAAAGTTAATTTCTAGTTTCTTAAGAACCTTTTTCAAGTTTATTAGTCCTTTGATATCTATTATTACAATTTTTTTAATATTATGTAATCATTTAAGTTAATAATGGTCATTTTGTCGATATTTGGTACTTGAGTAAAAAATAAACACCTTATATTTACAAGTTGTCCATGTTTTCAATATCCCTTTATATCCAGAAAGATATTAATTATTTAGATATCATATATATCATATATATCCATAATATAGATATTTATAACAGTACATATCATTTGAAGGTAAGAAATGAAATGCACCGTTTATGAAGATGGTAAGCCGTACATACGCATGAACACTACTTTAATTTCTATTTCTTATTTTAATGGAATTAAAACATAATTATACATAGGTATATTATAATTATAGTATAATATCTTATATAATATCATTAACTCCATTCTTTATACATCCCACATAGGGTATTAATGAGTCATATCACTTTGAGGGGGCAGTAGTCCGCACTTCCTCAAATGAAATTATCGTGTTTACATATAATGGAAACCATAAAGGTATGATATAAAAGAAAAATACAAAATCATAAAGAAAACATAAATATAATATATATCATAAAGAAATATAGTGTCATCTTAATGTCCACCATGATAGGTGGTAGGAGATAAACGAACAATCATTGTTTCGTGAGGTGTTAGTCTGCCATCCACAGAAACAATATCTTCTTCACCCATTAGATAGAGGTGTGTGTAAGTGTAGTTAGAATAATTCTCATAAAAAAATACTAGTATATTGAGGATACTGAGGTTGTAATAAAATAATGGAATATAAAGAGTTTAGGGGTTGGAGAAGTAAAATAAAAGAAACGAAGTTAAGAGAAACCGTTACCTTTAATTCGGGTAACTCCCTTTGATTTGAACCAAAATGGTTTTTTGAAGTGCCTTATACCTATGGAAAGGCTTCTAGGTGGAAGAGAGGGATGTAGGGAGATTAATTGGTCAGAGTTTGGATGAGAAAAAAAGGCTTGAGATGTGTGAGGAATTGGTTAGAAATGGTATCCTTTTATAAGGGGGTGGAGGGGCTCTTTAGGAAAGTGTGAAAATATTATTTTATTATATAATGATATTCGGTTTCTAAAGATCCAAAAATAATTAGAGTAGAATTTAAGATGAGTGATGGTAGAAATAAAATCATAAATTAAGAACTGGACAGGTTTTGTATGGTATTTTAATATTTATAATCTTATTCATTTAAATGATTTTTAATGAGGTAAACACTGCATCATTATTATGTTATAAATAATTTAATTTATTCAATGTCTAAAAATTAAAAAAAATCCATGATGTAGGAAATATTTTTAGAATTACAATTAAAATTTATAGTCAGAAATATTTCTAATATAACACCATATAAAAATTAATTTACTAAAAGAACGTTGTTTATGTCATTTTTTCCTTTACTTTAAATTAATTAATCTAAAGTGTCATTATCATTCATAAGTGGCTCCATGGGAACCCAAAATCGACCCGAGGATTCCCATGGTCAACCATTAATCATCCAATAATATTTGGACTAGTTTTAAGGTAATTTTGAATTATTATAATATTCTTTTTACATTGAATTACCCTATTTACCTTTAATTGCGGTAAATAAAAGTCAAAAGTTACTATTCATCAAAAATTATTTTTTTCTTATTAAACCAAATTTTACTTACTAATAACAACAATTTATTTCATATTTTCAAAATTTAATTCACAAAAGTGGTAAAATTTCATTTAAATGAAAAAGTCAGTTTTTTAACTCCCACCAAGTGGTTTTCACTTTTCATCAAAAATTGACGTTTTTAAGAAAAATACCAAAAATTCAGCCTAAGATATATTTGATATTTCAATTAAAAAATAATGTCTATTTTACCAAATTCTAAACATATAATTTTTATTAATTAATTTAAAATTAATTCCCGTTGTTAAAAAAATAGCGTGTTTTTTAAAAACAATTACTATCAAAAGACTGACACTTATTTATGTCCAAATTTATTGTGAAATTAATTACAATGAAAAAAATTGGATTAAATGGTAAAAATAAATTCTAATTACACTTTCAAAACAATTAAAAAGACAATCTAACAATATAAATAAATTATATAAAAACGCAGTTTTGAATTAAAATAAAATATTTTTCCCTATTCATTAAAAAATGAACTTTATCGGAAAAATTCCAAAAATTTACACAAAGTAAATTTCGATGTCCCAATTATAAAGAAGGATTTTATATGGTCAAATAGAATGTATTAAAGGGACCAGGACTAGATTTAAAGAGGGTTCTCCATTAAAAGGTGTTAAATCGACATTTTAATGTAAATTATGCTTAAAATTAGATTCGTTCACATTTTAAGCCTCTAAATTTTATTGGATAAAATTAAATACATTTAAAAAACCTGTATAACCATATTTTAGTTAGTTTTGATCATTACAAACAATACAATGACTAGGAGTTACTTCCATTTAAAATAATAATATTATATTATTAGTGTGCAACGTATGATTTTAAAGAAACCCGTTATTGTGTGTCGGGTACGCTATCGAACATAGAAACCCATTTAAAGTAAAATTAATATTTAATTCACAAATATTAATAAATATGAAAATATATTATTCTTCATTTACCTGGGATGTTACACCAAATTTCAGAGAGGTAGAAAATATTGTACCCTTATATGTACATAATGTTTTTGTTTATGAGTGATATTATCTTGAATTTTCTGAGATATATGGTGATATATATCAACTAATAATACCAACCGGAAGTGAGGATGAACTTCTATCCCTTTGTAAGGTTCTTTTTATATATTTTATTTAAGACAGATATGATAAGGCTGGTGGATTCCTGAGTGAGATGCCACCATAGCAACATCTTTAATACTGGAACACTAAGGTAGATTTGTTTTTTTTGAAGTACAATAAAAAGAAAACTCATGCCTGTTGGAGTAGAAGAAAAACAATAGAGTGCTTAGGAGATACTTTCAAAATCAAAGGAAGGAGTGGATGAATCTAGAACTAGTGGAGTATCAAGGAGGATACAGTTTGAGGTAGTCGATACACCTGTTGATGAGGAAAATCAAGAACGACTTTAGAGGAGAAGGTGAAGAGTAGGTCAAGCTGATGAGGAACCTGTTCAAGAAAATTTTGGAACAACTGAACCTCTTTTAAGATAAAAATTTATTATAGAATCTACAGTACATGAAATTTCACGACCAACAGTTTCTTAGATTGAAGTGACTCCTCTAGTAGAAAATGAAATTGTGCACCCAACTATTGAAAATCCTGGAGAAGTTAAAGTGGCTAGATCTGAAACTGTACAGCCTACTGAGATTCTTCCAAAGGAATTATCCCAAGAGGAACCTGTTTTAGAGGATCTAACCTTGGAAGAACTCAATGAAAAGGATTCTTAGGATGATAAAGAACCTGTGAATATGAATCAAGCAGAGAACCTTTCTGAAATTCAAATTGAAATTATTGGTGAAGATTTTTTTGTGGATGAGTCAGGAAAGGACTTGAAGGAAAAATCAGTGGAGAATCTAGTACAGAGGAACGATGAAGAGAATTCAGATGTTTAATCCTTGCCTCTAGCACTGATAAATCCAGTGGAAGCTTAGAATGCGAATCAAGTACAAGGTTCCTATGATTCTAATAATTTTCACATGGAGGAGTTGATCTGAAAATTTAATAAAGTTCAAGAAAAAAATGATTCTTTGAGAAGATCATTAGAAAAGGAGAATCTGAAATTTCAAATGCTGAAGGCCAGTTCTGTTTCTAAGAAAGAAGTTAAAAATTTAAAGAAGGAAATGTTGGATGAAGTTGAAAATATCAAATATGAAATGGTGATGAGGTTAGATTTACAAGAATTTAAATTTTTCATGGGGAAACAATTCACAACTGTCAAAAATAGTGAAGCCAGTACATTAGGTACTTCACCTGATCTGATCAGAATATTTTAGGCCATTACATCAGCTATGAGCAATATTATTGACATACTACAAGACCTTCAATTAAATAGTGATTATTTATATGTGTTTTTGGACAATAAAAAGTTTTGTATTGACCATTTGATTTCAAATGAACCTGGAATTAGAGTTTTGATGAATCTGTTCGGTGATAAGTTAACTCTTTTCATGGAAAAGGAAGAGAGGTTACATGTGTTTTTCAGAGTCAATTTTATTGAAGAAATCCATCCGACTCAATAAGGAATAGATATCATAGTCCAATTAGGTGATGGACTAATGAAAAGGTTGATACTACAGATGTAAAAGCTCAAGGAAAGCCTTCAGAGGCACTGAAACCCGTTTTGAAAACCCTTTTCACCCAACCTTGATTCTCATTATCATTACTGTACATGTAATTATATTTTCAATAACATTTATTTGAATAAGATGTTTATGTGTCATTAATTTGTTTTACTATACTTCCTATGTTAGAATGCCAGTAATCCAGCTTCAAATATTGATAACTAGTTTATCAAATAATTTTTTTAAGTTCAGTGCTACATTAAAATGTGTTATATTCCTTCTTCTATCATTCTTTTTGATATCACAAAAGGGGGAGAAATATGGATAAACACAACGTATTTGTTTGGGAGAAATTTTTGGATGAAAAAAAAATTATTTATTTATAATGGAGGAGATATTATTTTACTTTATAAAGGGAGAGAAAAATGTAAAAATTAAGAAATAATTTTGATAAAATAAAATATTGTTTTTATCTTTTCAAAATTATAAATTATATTCCATTAATTTTGTAAGATAATTTTATTTGTTATTTCATAGGTTTTGTGATCATAAAAAAGTGAGAGATTGTTGAGCAAGTGTGGTCTTCAATAACACTCTATTTTATTAAGGGGAAGATTGTTAAGAACAATAATATATCTCTTTGTGAAGATTTTGAGGTTCAAAAATACCCTTATTTGTTATTAAAATGATTTTATTTTGAGTATATTTTATGAAATTAATATTATTTATTTATTTATTTTGAAATAATATTTAAGAATTTTAATCTCTGTGGAATATTTGAAAATGTATTAGGAAATCATTTTTATCACATTAACACGTTTTGGAAACATTTTTCATGCTCTACGTGTTCATAAATCACTTTAGAATGTTCTGAAAACACTATTCATATCCTACGTTGAGGAGTGTAGCGTAAGGATGAAAAATATTTCTTATGCATTATTAGAAAAGTATGGTTAAGCAACCATACATTATCAGAAAGTACGAAAGAAGAATCCTACATTTGAAAGGAACCATACATTTGGATTATCATAAAAGTATGAATGAATAATCCTACGTTAGTATGGAACATCATGTTTGTTTCTCAAAACTCATGGAAAATTATTTTTTGGAAAATAACTGATTAAGGAGTAAAAATAATTTAACCTTAAAATAATGTAATAAATTGGTTTACATTATTTTTTTTTATTTAATAAAATTAAGTTTTTCAGAAGTTTAAATCAAGTGAAATCCAAATTTCATCTTCCAAAAATTCTATTAAATGAAAAGGCCCAAAAATAGTTTTTAATTTGAATAAGATATAACTCATCTTTACAAAAGTCATGATTGGGTTCATAATTTAAAAAGAATGTTTTAAATTACACAATTTAACTCCATAAAAATAAATTTGGTTTACCATCACTCATCAAATAGGATATTTTCATTTTATGGTTATTTTAATGTATTAACCTATAGTTTTAACCATGTTTAACCTGTTTACCTTTCCGAGGTGACAAAAATTTACAATGGTTACTGTTCATAATGGAAAAGAATTAAGTTAAACCTTTAAAATTTTATTAATTACTCTAATTAAAAATATGGAATCAATTTTACAAGTCACAATTTATATAAGTTTCATATGTTTATTTTTAAAAAAGCACACAAAATTAAATGAAAAGTACTTTTAAAAAAAAATCATTTTAAAGCATAAAACGGAATTATTCTTATTCCATGAATATTAAAAACCATAAAATTGGTGTAAAATAGTTTTATTTAATATATAATATAATAATTTCATTAACATCACTGATAAATAGTTATTTATTTAATTAATAATGTTAAAAACACATTGCACGCATAAAAATAGTTTTCAGAAAAATGCATTTTAAGCCAAAAAATGAACTTATAACTAAATCAATTATAATGATGATTACCGTATAATTAATTATATATTTTATAACAAAAGGATACTTATGTTAATTTAAGATCAAATACATATCATTATTATATCTTTTCAATGAAAAGTAATTACAATTTTATAGAAATTGGTATCTTTCACTATTCGCTATAAAATAATATTTTCAGAAAAATCAAAATTTTCACCTAAGATAATTTTGATATTATTACTTCAAAAATGATATCATTTTTTCAAATACCATTTCAAAAATTAATATATTTTAATTATAATATTGTCTCCCAAAAATCAATAAAACCATTTTTGATGAAATTGTATTTTTGATGTATAAAATGAATTTATAAAAAATAGGTAATAATTTATCAATAAATTTTTTTATATAAAATATTTATACATATTTCTTATAATGTGGTAATTAATTTATATTTTTTCAATTTTAATGGATAGGTTATAATGGTCACATTTAAATAATAATATTTATATAACTGTTTTTTAAACCCAATGTTCCACGTAAAGATATCTATTAAAGAAATAAAATTATGTAAAAAGATATATATAATAAAATCTTGTGGTGTTAAATCATAACCTCCATTAAATAAATCTCACCCTCAAAATTATTGTTTTTGTAATCAACGGTTCCATATTTTAAAATGCCTTGGTCGTAAACCCACATCATATAATGGGATAATAAAACTTTCTTTTTAAAAGAGGTAAAGGGAAATATGAAGTTCATTTGGAATAAAAAATACATTGGTTTAAAAATTGGAGAACTTTAGTAGGAAGTCAAAATATGGGAATGGATGATACAATTATTGTACAAATAATGATGGAGATTGATTGAGAATATTGATCACAAGAAATTGAATGATCATGAGAATATAAATGACCACAAAACCATAAATACAATAGGGGTAAAAAATTCCATAGAGTTAATAAAAATAAATTTAAAAGAATAAAATAATTATTTAAATACCATTTTATTAATGTTTATGGATTGTTTTACTATCAACATAGAAAATAGAATAAAATATATTTACTTGATTTATTTTAATTTTATAAGAAAAATTTCATCCTTGGATTGTGCTTTGATCGATTTCCACTTAATCTCTTATTAAAGTAAATGAAAATTCATGATGATTTTTTCATTATTGAAGCAATAAAATTAAATTTTAACAAGTCATAATATCCATTAAATAATGACAAGTCATTACTCATCTCTATAAATATTTTACAAAAACAATTGTTATCACAAGTTTTATATATTGATAGATATAATACAATAATATTTAAAAACATAACTATAATACCCAAAGTTCAATATAATCTATTCTATAAATATTTAACCTTTAGACTCCTCCAAAATATGTCTATCCAAATTCAAAACCCAAAAAATCCAAAATTACTAATAATTTAAATTATGTTTTTCTAAGATCAATATTGACATTTACCCCTAGACAACATGAAGTAAATGTCAATTTCATATTCCAAACATGTGAATTACATTATCATATATTCTCTTTAAGCATTACAATAACATGAATCAACATAAAACCTCAATGAAAAAATAAATTCTTTCAAAATTTAACTCTATACAAACTATCCAATTTAATTATTCACAACTTTTCCCTGTTAAAAATTATTATCTCAACATGAGGAAAATATTAAGGGTTATATATCCCTCAATCCCATGTTTAAAAAAATATAAACATACCACTAAATTATATTTATATTTTATTAGCACCATATGACATATTCTTAAAAATCCTTAAGAGAAACCAGTGAAAAATAATCTTTAGAAGTTTCATGATTCTTAAATCCATAATATCCCTAACAAAAAAAATTCTAAAACATAAATCTTGAATCCAAAAACATAAAACATCAATAATTACACTTCCTTATTAAAAAATTTACTAGTCTTCAATATCTTATTCATTAATACCAACTTCTTTTTGATATATAATTTTTAATATTTTCATCATCAACATTAAAAAAATTACGTGTACAACCTTATGAATACATTTCTCGAGATTTCCCTCTGGGGCTTAAATTTGCATAATCCTATAATTTCCACATTTAAAACATTCAACTATAAATAATACCTTCGGGAAAATATTATTCTCATCTTTTTAATTAATGGAAATTTTCATTTTCCAAAGAACTTACTTTCTCTACATCATTAATTTCCACACCCAAAACATCTTCCCATTCATTTGATACATTCCCCTAGTTATTTCTTCCCACATTCTTAGCAAGAATTAAATTTAACTTTCATTACTTCATTATCATTACTACCTAACCATTGATAAAATTATAATTTCATCTTATTTAACATGTTGGGAAACTCACCTATGTTTGGTTAGTTAATAATATATACTAAGAGATAAATAAGTATAAAAATAAGGTTTTTCCTTCCAGTTCCCATCACATTCAGATTGTCAGGAGGACAATTATTTCATTATCCATCACATTTATTGTCAACATTATTCCTCATGGTTAGATGTATTTACTAAAACTAAAAAGTATATCATGAGAAACAATACTCACAGCGATAAATCATAAAATCTTGAAAAATCATTCATAGGATGTATAAATCACGACACCGTCTTTTCAATCTATGTTAGCTTTAATTTAACCTAGTCCATCCCTTATTAGAATTTATTCAAATCCTTCATAATAGTTCATAAGGAAAATTTTTATTAACCCAATAATATCCCCTGGGGGTGTCAAACTAGGTGGGTAGTAATGGTACTTTCACCATAAACCATAATGATAACCGATATATAGTCTAACGTTTTTCAGGGTTTTTACTCATAGATACTTAAATTTCAAATCCATGTCCACTTATAGTATCCAAAAAAGTATTTTTTACTAATAAAACCAAAAAATATCTTTATTAATAAAACTTTTGGATATTTTCTTATACTTGGGATTATCCTTATGATTTTTAATAAATTTATCTAATCATAATGTCTAAAGATTAACTAAATCATGAACTGATACCAGTTATAGTGACCTAATATTTTCATATACAAATTTAATGTGATTTTATATGAATATTAAATACAAAATATTACAATCCATTCTAGAACCATAATATATTATCATATTTGGATACTAGATACATAAAAATATTATTTAGGTACATTTTAATTATCTGTCATAAAGGTCTTATCACCTTTTATCCTTCATGAAAAAAACTACATAAAACTTTTCTTCATAATGTAGGGAAATTTAGCATAAGAAAGTGTGAGATTAGATGTCCGTAATGGTAAACAAGGGATATATCAATCAATGATCATACAAAAAAATAAAATAATTATATGGTCATGAGATCATGAATATAACATACAAATATCATACCTAATTTATCATGAATCATAATCATGAGTCATGGAATAAAAGTTCATCATTTCAAAGATATGAATTATAAGAGTGAGAAATCATCATTAATGAATCATGAAATATGAGTTCAAATGATATTCATTAAAACATTCCATTAAATTATGTAACCATGATATGTATAGAAACCATTTCATATATCATGGTTAACTACCAAGACCATAAAATCAATATCAATTGAGCATCAAAACCTATTTCCAATGTAATAAAAAATAATGCATCACCACCAGTTTCTTATAGTAGATCAAGCATCCATACCTTTTTCCTACAGTGTATCTATAACAATATCTCATTTACCATAATTATATCATGATATGTAAAGCATTATAAAATGCATTATAGAGCTATATAATTTTTGTATGACTCATCACATTACCATATTCCAAACATATGTGTTCCAAAAGATCATAAAAATTTAATTATATCATCATATCATAACACATGCAATGAAATCAGGTTATATAAATATTTCATCAATTATTTATAGAATAACCCGTGGGAAATAAAATGGTTTAGTAATCATCTCATCCTCAGAATCATAAACCATAAAAAAATGAATAAAGATGGTATCATTGGATCTTGTCACCAGTAAAGGATGTTGTCATAGATGAAAGATTACTTCAAAATATAATTGGAATATTTATTTAGGAAAATATAAATTTCATTTTGAAACCCCTTACTTAAAATCAAAACATTTAAAAAATATTAAAGTAATTTTGTTAAATGAATATTGTAATGGAATATTCAAATAATTTAGTGGTAATGACAATGAGATATTTCATTCATGTTGAGTAAGCTAAAATAAAGATTCCTTTCACATTTTTGGTGAAAAGTGAAGAGTTCCTCATTCAAAAAATAAAAATAAGATTCTTTTGAATTTTTTTATAAAAATGAAAACATGAGTATAAATTAAATTAAAAAATAATTGGATAATAGTAAAATATTCTTGAAAACATTTTAGAGAAAACATAAACATGGAAGAAAAAGATTATCAAGCAATGAAAAAATCATGTCTATTTTTATTAAAACATTCCTAGTAAATGTTAGTACCAAAGAGAGGAAAATGGTAATAATACTAGAAAATTTCATGAATAACCAGAGAATAATTAAATTAAATGGATTTATCCTATAAGGATCATATAATTCCCTCAACAAAAATTCATGTATAAATAATATTAATTAAAATGGGATTAAAACATAAATCCCATAACTTTAGTCTTTTATTTATTTATGCATGTTGGAAACTCTTATATAATATATATATATATTTATTATAAATATATGCTAGAAAAATAATCATATGTATAAAATACCATATATGATTTAGTTATTACATCTTATCACCTGTTTATTTATAATTATTTATTAAATTCAACTTCCCAGTTGATAAATTCTTCATTTCTCATGCATGTTTCAGTTTATATGTCACGATACTTGAAATTTTATTACAGTTACAAAATATAAATAATTTTAATTATATCATGAGTATCACATGTAATAATTATATACACTTTTATAAATATTCCTTTAAATTTGTTATGAAAAATGAGTCACATAACTTCATGGAGACGATAATATGTATGTACACACGAATGATGTTTCAACTTTTTGATGGAAGGAATAGAAGGAATTTAAATAATAATTCAACATTATATAAAAATTATTATGTAAAAAATATCATACTTATGTAGAAAACCCATCATTATAACCATTAAAACAAAGTAGTGATGAAAAACTAAACACATCGCTTTTGTAGAGGTCGTAGTCCACACATATGCATGAGAAATGTTTTATTTTCTTATATGAAGTAAATTATGTGAAAAATGAATGTTACATCATCATAATAACAATTTATGATATTTATGATACTAATGTAATTATTTTATAATGGATAAAATATATTTAGAAGTGGTGAAAGAAGAAGAAAAACTAAAATTACTCGGTTAAGAGTTTTACCACTTTGTTTAAAAACCACTTTTGGATTACACTCTAACCCATTAATGGATGATATTTTTCAAGACCATAAGATTTATGATGTGTATAATGAATCTAGGAAGGTATTATTCTTCAGAGTTTCTAAACTATAAGTCACATGAAGTGTGGAGAGAAGATGAGAGGTTGAATACTTTTATAATTGAGGAGAAGTACACACTTGTAATTAATTTATTAAATAATATATATATATATATATATATATCATAATCATGTAAATTGGAATCAAGACACAAAAAATTAGAATATAAGATGTTATAGGGTTAAAAACACTATTCCAATCACATTTTGGAATGCGTTGGATACATTTTAAGACTTATCTTATAGTTACACAAATTTAAACCCATTTTAACCATAATCATGATAATGTAACTTTTTACCATGTTAAATTAATGATATGATAAAAAATAAAAGGGTTCTTATACAAAAATTAAAAATTAGTATTTGAAATTTTTTACTATTCACTGAAAGTCAATCTTTTCAGAAAAATCCACAAAATTCACCCTAAGATATTATTTATATTATGATTTTAAATATGATATATTTTTTATAACATATAATTTCTATAATTTTTATAAATTAATTATGAAATGTTCCCAAAAAAAATCAATAAAAACAATTTTTGAAGAAAAATTATTTTTGAAGCATAAATTGATTTAACTAAAAAATTAATACTTATTTATCAATACATTTACAATATATAAAAAATGTATACATATTTTTCATATTTTTTTATTCATATATGTACCTATAATTTTAATGGATGGGTTAAAATGATCAATTTAGTTAATAATAATTATATCACAGTTCATTTAAAATCAGTGTTATATGTAAATCAAGCTACCAAAGAAAGAAATTTTATTTAAATATAAATATATTATAAAATATTGGGGTGTTACATGGTATGTAATTTCTTAAATGAGTTACATGGTACACATATTGTACTTGGGAGGGGTATGTAGGGAGTGCTAAGTGAAAAGATAGTACCCTAATAGGATCAAGGATCCTGAAGGGACTAATATACATAGGGATAAATGTGACTCCCCGGACCCATATGCTAATTAATAGGTGCCCTGATCCCGATGGGAAACATGGCCTCAAGCGCATCTCCCCAAATTCCAGAGCCTTCCGACTAGCAGTGAGGACCTAGGGTGTGTCTGTGGGGAGACTATGCCCTCATTACCAGAGTGTGGCACGTAAGATAAATATAAATAGTGGTAAATAGAGGAATAAATTTAAGTAAACAGTGGAAGTAGACAAAATTGATAATTATGAAAGGATAACAATAACTGAAATAACTAGAATAATTGACCATGATATGTCATGTCACTAGAAAACTAGAAACCATGGATACAAGAAAACAAGAATAACATGTTCCACAAAAGTATAAAGGAAATAAAAACACTACCCCATGAATCTCAATATCCAGATTAGGCATATTCTATCAAAATCCTTCCTAAATAGAAAGAAATCAAGTATTCGAATCTGTATGCCACCCTTTTTCAACACCTAAATTCTTGTAATCTGTCCCAGGTACCAAACGGTGCCCGAGGAGGGTGTGTGATAAATCTCAATGGGCCAACACCAATGGTGTCTATTACATTTGTCTCATGTAGTGGAAATATTATAGTGTGAAATCATGAAAATATAAAGCAAAGTAGTACAATGTAACTAAAAAACAAAGTACCAGCTTCAGCCCACGATTTGTGTCTAAACATATAACCAGTTTATTAATTGATTATTATCAGTTTAAATATAATTCATATAATATCCATAGTTTAGTTTTTGATATGTAACAAAGAAAACTATAATGATATTTAATACTAAAGTTCCACAGTTGTAACCAAGGAAATGTAGACCTCAAGGGTCACTTAATAGGTAATGACTGTATCTTGGCTAAGGGTAAGAGTGTAATCCAAGGAGTATAGTCAAAGTAATTCCACAAAAATACACATCCCAATTCCAAGGTGTTCATCCATGGTAAAACAAGCCAGATAAATGATTGGGCCTAATGGGATTTAACCATGGAACCTACTAGTCAATGTTGGATCCAAGAGTGTATCCAAGGAATCCTGTATTAATAAATAAGGGATTCTATGTTGTCATACCAAACATCCAAAGTTAGACAAGGATGGGGTTCTAGGTGGGTGATAACCTAAGAAAGTTGTATCCATGAATTAGAATGGGGTTCTTGAGTGCTCAAGGAATTCCCCATTCAATCCAAGGCGAGCTCGAGTCATGCCACTCCTATTTGATAATGATTTCATATAATATTTCATAAGGTTCAAGAAATTACCATTCATTGGTGTGACAAAGACTAATACAATGAAACCTTTTATTTTATCCATTTAAGGCAATTTCTTAAATCATTCTTCACTATACTACCTTCTATTAACTTGGTAAAGGGTTTTACAGAAATTCAACCTATTATTCAATTACGTTTAAAGAGGCCAAGTCATATATTTAGTTTACTTGCGAATTTCCATTTCAAATTTAATTATCACATTGAATAATTTACCTTAGGTGGGTCATGTGGTGAGCATACCTGGTACTTTCCATTATGTAATTTACAATTTAAATCAATCCATTCATTATATAAAATCATACCCATAGAAGGGTCAAGCCAAGGAACCTAAATGACGGCTCAAATAAGTAAAAACACTAAAATGAAAAATATGAAAAAACAACCAACATGGAATAGATAGAGTTGTGGATATAACCATTGAAAAATAATACCTTATTTGGAAAGATCATAATGATATAGTTCTAATGATTAAAAGTATGGAATATAAATTCAATAACCGTCACCCGATGAAATCTGCGGGCCCCACACAACAATTCCAAAATCAGCAAACTTGAGGGATGATTTATAGACCACCCACCTTAGGCTCGTATGACTCTCCTCTTCTTTTATTGGCCACTGATTTGTCTTGGATTCGAGTATATATGAGAAAATGGTAAAAACACACACACCTTGAAAATTAGGTTGAGAGAAAGAGAGATGAAGAACGTCTTAAACTTGCTTTATTACTTACCATTGTGCATCAAACATGATGAAAAAAAGATAGAACAGACCCCAAATGAAGGGGATTTCTTGATCCCTATATTTGGACTTCAAAAAGCTCCAGAATGAGAAAAATGGACGCTAATCATGTTGGAAATCACAATAGGGAAGAATAAGTGACTTTATTAGATCATTAAGTGAAAAAGGTAAAATTACCCAAAAATTTAGCATGTGAACAGTTTCCCAAACCATTTTCCAAACCCTGAGAAAAACATGAATGAGTACCTAAAGAAAGGGGCATACTGCACAGTTAGGCCACACAGTTAGGGAAACTGTGCACCAACCGTGAAATATAGCTCTACCCGAAAATGCAAACCATCTGCACGGTTAGATATAACCATGCACTCTTCCTGCACAGATTACTCTAACCATGTGGCATGGATATTTTTCAAAAATATTTGGGTTCTAGGCTCTGAACAAGCCCCAAACACCTTTGGGACCTTCACTAACTCAAAATCATCCATATTAGGTCCAAAAAAAAATAGACCATAATTTAAAGGATCCACACCTGAGTGAAAAAAATTGTTCTTACAGTCTTCCCCCATAAACGAACTCATCCCCGAGTTCACCTTCCACGGGTGGTGAAACACCATCTGAGAAAAAAATCTAGCCACTGGGCATGTATTTCAGCCTCCCACTCCCATGTCTCATCTTGCATTCAGTTATATTTCCATAACACCCACACTAGAGGGACAAAGCAGTCTCGGAGAGACTTCATGCTCTAGTTAGAAATACATAATGGATAATCCTAAAAGGTATAATCAACATCTAATTGAATTTCCTTGGGATCAAAGGTACATGACAGGTCGGTATGATATTGGAGAAGCTATGAAACATAGAAGATTTCGTACGTGGAATGGTACCTCTGAGGTAGTAACAATCGATAGACTACCAGCCCGACTCTCTCTGGAATCTAAAATGACCCTATTTAATGTTGAAATATCTTCCCCTTCTTCTGTAACCATATATGAACTATCATGGGTTCTACTTGAAGGAAATTATGAACCCCAACATTAAACTCTAGAGGTCATTGAAAACGATCGAGATAAGATTTATGTATAGACCAAGGAGTAGTCAAATGCTTTCTGATCAGCTGAACCTGCTTTGAAGTCTCCTGAATGGGATGAGGTCCAAGTAGTTCTACCTAACCTACCTTTATCCTACACAGGGGTGGATGAAACTACCTACCATATAAGGAATCAAAAGGATCCATCTAAATTGTCACCTAAAAGCTGTTATTATAGGTTAAATCAATGATAACGATATGATTCTCCAAAGAACCAATAAAATCAAGGGCACATGCACATAGAATATCCTATAGAAACTATATCATCCATTCTAATTTTCCATTGGTATAAGGGTGAAAAGTTATTCTTAGAAGAACCTTTGTTCCCATAACGTTCTGTAATCCCTGCCAGAACCGTGATGTGAAATTAGTATCCCTATCTAAAATGATAGTATGAGGGACCCCATAGAGTCGTATGATCTCATAGACAGACAATACTCCCAACTGAACAAATGATAATGTCTCCCTAACAATAATTAAGTGATCCACTTTAATTAGTATGTCAATGACAACCCATACAATGTTTCTACCTCTAGGGAACCTAGTTAAACTGACTACAAAGTCCATGTGAATACATTCCCATTTCCATTTGGGGGTGGGAAGCATATGTAACAAGGTTGTAGGTCTCTGGTGCTCTAATTTTAACTACTAGTAGTTGTAACATCTTGTGATAAAGCCTAATATCTGATATTTCATCCCAGACCCCCAATATTGGCATTGCATATCTCGATACATCTTGGAGACACCTGGATAAACTGCCCATTGAGAAGCATGTGACTCCTTAATCAAATCCCCTATCATATCTATTGGAAACTAGACACATCCCTATACACATAGGATATTGTCTCTATCCACATACCAATCTATAGGTGGGTCACCTCTTTATATACTCTCATGGAGAACCAATCCCTCAGGATCTTAAAATTTTATACCCTTCACCTTCTTAAGAAGAGAAGAGGTAACTATCAAATATGAGAGGCAATACGTCTCATAACTATCATAAACCACCAAATGCATCTCATATAAGAGGGGCATTAACTTCCATTCATCACTATCTTCCCATATTGCATGCATTTGAGTTTTCTGACTCTGGACATATGTAACTACATTGCCCTTCCCAGGAGTATAAGCACTCTCAAAACAAAAGGATTTTAGATATTTGACCTATCTTTACTATCTGAGGTTAATGTCAAGATTTTAGAAGATATATTTTAGGCTCTTGTCTTCTGTGTACACCAAAATGTGATCACCCAATAGATAATGTATCCAGTAATGTATGGTATGAACAACTACTTCTAGCTTGAGGTTGTGCATGGAGTAATTTCTCTCATGAAGCCTCAACTATTAGAAACCTCACGCAATGAATCTATACTACGACATCGACACTACTCCTAGGTTGATGCCTAATGCATGAAAAAATAAAATATAACATATTATTGACTCTGGATGAGTTAAAATAGGTTCTAAGACAAGCATCCCACTCAGCTCCTGAATGGATTTCTTGCATGCTTCTAACCATAGGAACTTAGAACCTTTCTTTGTAATAATAGTAAGAGGTGAATAACAATGTGACAAGTAATTTATGAAATACATGTAATATCCATACAACCCTAAGAAACTCTTTATATCTAACATGTTCTTGGGATATTCCCAGGAAACTATAGCACTAAATTTTTTGGGGTCAATAGTTACTCCTGATTCTAATATGATATGACACAAGAAATGGTCTTTTTCAATCTAGAAGTGGAGCTTAGAAATATTGGCATAAAGATGATGCACTCTTAGTGTGATAATATTGTTCTCAATATTATTGGAATGGTTGTTATGAGTGCGATAATATATCAAGATGTATTCCATTAATACCATGAGAAAAGAATCATTATAGGGATGAAAAATCATATTCATTGGAGCCATGAAAAATGTGGGCGGATTTGTTATTAGGACCAAGATGAAGGAAGAGTTGGTTTTCATGGATTGTCTTTTGTTGATCTTGAGGAAGTTTTCATTAAGGAAAGACACCTTGAATTTCTAAGAATTAGGAAGCTAGAAGCTTGAAGATTCGGAACCGAGTATATTGAACATTTGAAAGCTGGTGTTCGAAGAATTCAGAGTTTGGAATTCGGAGACTGGAAATTGAGAAGTTCAGAATTGGGAAATTGAAAACTCTCAAAAGCTGGCTGATAGGAGATGTGAAGGCATTAATTGTAACGATGATTTGCTATTTTGTAACTCTAAAATTGTGAGTATATGCAAGTACTCACGATGCAAGAAAAAGTTGTATCGAGAACCAAAAGTCATTACGAGAATCAGGAAGATCCATTCCGAGAACTAGAAGTCGTTCCAAGAACCTGAAGTCATACCGAGAATCAAAGAAGTCGTATTGAGAACCAAAATCCATTTTGAGAACTAGAAGTCATTCTGAGAACCTGAAGTCCTTCTGAGAATCGAAGAAGTCATATTGAGAACCAAAAGCCATTCTGAGAATCAGGAAGAGCCATATCGAAAACCAGAATGCCATATCGAGAACTGGTGAAGTCGTATCGAGACCCAGAGGAGTCATACCAAGAGTTACAAATCTTCGGTATCGATAAATAAAGAAGTGACATACCAAGAATTGAAATGGTGCCATGTCACGGAAGCAAAGAAGAGTGGATCTGAGAATGTCATGCTCAGAAATCAGAACAGTAGATCCGAGAATGTGATACTGAGAAATCAGAAGAGTGGATTCGAGAATGTGACTCCGAGAAACTTGCGTAACAAGGTTGGATCCAGAAAATGCCAAAGCTCCAAATCAAGAGAAGGGGAAGAAGATTCGAGAAGATTCTATAAGCGTTGAAAAAGTCTTAATTACTCCGAGATTTTAGGAGAAATTAAGATTTGGGTGAATTTAAGTGAGCGGGAAAATTAGTTTGGTTTCCTACCTAAGTATACTTTGGAGCACCTATAAAAGGAGATCAGAGTACTAAGTAAATTGATTGATGATGCTGTAGTGAGAGAAGCTATGATAATCTAGAGAGAGAAAGAAGTGTGTGGCCGACTGAGTTTTCATTGCAGTTTCAATTGAAAAGAGAATTTGATACTGGTTGACACCGTATTGAGTTTCTCAGATTAAAGAAATCTCAGATTTAAGAATCAGAGTGAATGTGATGAAATGGGAGTGGAGATTCAAAGTGTAAATTTGGAGTGGAGATTCGGAGTAGAGATTCGGAGTGGAGATTCAGAGTGGAGATTCGGATTGAGAAAATTCAAAGTGAAGAAGAAAAATTCGGAGTGAAGAATTCAGAGTGGAGATTCGGAATGGGGAATCAATACTGGATGTCACTATATCGAGTTTCTCAGACTGGGGAATACTCGGATTGATGAATCAGAGTGAAGGAGAAAGTTTGGAGTGAAGAAGAAAATTCGGAGTGAATAATTCATAGTGGAGATTTGGAATGGGATGTTTTGGCTATGATTGATCTATCTCTAGTCTAAGAATTCCTTGCCTTCCTTCTGGGTAAGGAATTGAAGATTTGTTCTGAACCTGCTTATACTTGTATATTTTAAAGGAAGTGCAGGTAACATAAGTTGTTACAAGAAAAGAGACGTTTCCCTATTGTGCTAAGAGGGTGCACGCGCACTGGAGTGATTATTTCATAGTGCTTCACGAGTTTAAGGGTATATCCTACTCATTGTAATCCAAGGATTGTTTTCTTAGTGGATTTTATGGTGCTGGATTGTTTCCAACCATACTAAGGACGTAGCTATTCTTATTGAATAACGAACCTTGTAAATTGTTGTGTTCCTTTAGATGTATGCTTGTTTGTTTCTTAGCAAGGAAGCATATCTTTAATAGGCGGAAAAGGTTGTTCTCATTTTAAGGTAACTTAAAAGAAGAAAAATGGGTACCACTGATTCACCCCCCCTCTCAGTTGTTCATTACTCCAACTGGGTCCTTACAAGTGGATGATAGGGAGATTGCCTTTGTTTTCCGTACTGATGGAGAATCTGAATTGTGTGAACAATAAAGGAATTATGGTATTCGATGGGAAGAACTATCACATATGGAAGGATAGAATTCTACCATATCTCATGTCTATTATTTATGTAGTTCTTGAAGCTGCAACAGTTGGGTTTCCCCCCATTAAAGACAATGTTCCACTTACACCTATTGACAAGAATTTTCTTGAGAATGATGAAAGATCCAAGAATGCTATATTATCTTCACTTTCTGAAAGTGAATTCTTAAGATTAAAAGGAGTGGCCACAAAAAAAGGTATATGGGACAAAATGAAAAACATATATGAAGGCAATACAAAAGTCAAGAATGAAAAACCTCAAATCTGGAGATTGAAGTATGAAGACTTGAATATGGGAGAGCATGAATCTGTTGGGGATTTCTTCACTAGGGTAAACGATATTGTTAGTACCATCATATTTCTTGGTGAAGAGCTGAAAGACTCTATTGTGGTGAAAAAAATATTGAGGATTCTTCTTGATAAATTTTATGCGAAGGTATCTTCATTAGAAGACAGATACTCAGAGACTCTATCTCTTGATGATTTTCATAGCACACCCATTACTTATGATATGAGAAGAGAAAAGGCTATGAAGACCATGAAAAAGGTTGATAGAGAATTATCTTTCAAATCCATGAAGAAGGATAATTCTAAGAAGATATTGATTAAATAAGATAGTGGTGACTCTAACTCTGAAAGTGAGGTATGTAAAAATCTTAACGATATTTTATCCTTGTTTTCAAAAAATGTTAAAAGAGGCACAATTAAATACAAGTAAAAACTTCCCTTGAAGTGTTTTGAATTTAGAGTCATTGGCCACTTTGGGACTAACTGTCCTCGAAGGGATAATGAAGAAGACAGAGATGAAGAAGAAAGAATGCCAATAAAGTTATGGATGAAGTAGGGTGGTAAACGAAAGTCGGGGAAAGAAAAGAAGTTCTTCAAATCCAAGAAAAAAATATTTCTATCCATAAATTAAGAAGATGAAGAATGTGATGTTGAATCTGAAAAATCAGTTGAGCATGGTGTTGAGAATACTTTCATTGCAATAGTAAATGATGAGGATTTCAGAAGTAGCAGCTCAGAAGAAGAATAAACTAAGCTAGAGATGCATCTAAAAGAATAATTTAAGGAATGTTTAAGGAAGATCAGAAGGCTGGAGAAGCTTAACAAAAAGTTGGAAGATGAATGCTTCTCAGCATCCAATCAAGTAAATGATAAAGAAGAATTAAGAAAGATCTTGATGACTTGAAAAAGTCTCTTTAAGATGAGAAAAATTAAAATGATCACATGAGAGTTAAGATGAAGGAAAAAGAGGAAGATACTCCTTCTATGGGTACTATTGGTATTGTGGTGAATTCAGACATACAATGAATATGTGTTGGTTCAATCAACATTATTACCATCACCCAACAAGTTATGAAAGGAAGAGATTGAAGGGGAGTCAATCTCCTCAGAGGAAGAAGAGTGAGAAGGTTTTCTTGATGAAAGTTGAGAAGAATGAAGTAAAGACAAAAAACAGGTTCCAGCCTCTGGAGACCATTTGTGAAAGGTGTGAACAACCTGGACACCTTGAAAAAGGATGTATTGTGTTGTTACCGGCTCAACAAAAAGTTCTTCATTTTCAGAAGCCGAAGGTGAAGAAAGAAGTGAAAGAAGAAAAATCTCTTGTTTTTGAAACAGCTCTAAAAGTTATAAAGGAAGAACGACCTTGGATACTTGATAGTGGGTGTTCATCACATATGACAGGAGACTTGAAGTTGCTAAAGAATATGAAGAAGTTTAAAGAAGGAAATGTGACATTTGGCAATGATGAATCTTTAAAAATTTAAGGTGTTGGATCAACCATCATTGGGAAGGAAAAATTAAAGTCGAAGAAAACTCTGTATGTTGATGGGATGAAGCAAAAATTGCTGAGTGTATCATAATTTTGTGATGAGGGTAACAATGTTATCTTAAATAAATATGGATTTATTGTGAAAAGTGAATAATATGGGCATATCGTTACAAGAGGCCAATGAACCAAAGGAAATATGTTTCAAGTTTGAAATTCAAAAATCTCTTGTTACATGAGAATAGTGGAAGAAAATCAGTTCTGGCATAGAGGACATGGAAACATGTGTCAGAGAATTATGAGCAAGTTATCTCAAAGGTATAGTGTTCGAGATATTTCATATTTTCCAAGAAGAATAGATTGGTGTTGCACTACCTGTCAGAAAAGAAAGATTACAAGTGTTGTACATAAGAAGGTTGACATTTTTTCAAAACAACCCCTTGAACTCATACATTCTGATATATGTGGGCCAATGAGAAAACAATAAACCTAAGGAGACAAGTAATTCATCTCCTTCATTGATGATTTTACTCACATTACATGTGTTATGTTTATGAAGAACAAGTCAGACGCCCTGAAAATGTTTAGAAGCTTCAGAAGGAAAGCTGAGCAAGAATGTGAGTACTCTGTGAAGAAGTTGAGGACAGATAATGGTGGTGAGTGTAGAAGTGAAGAATTTGAAGACTATATTGAGAATCATGAGATTAAGCATGAATATAATGCTCCATATACACCTCAACAAAATGGGGTCACTGAAAGAAAAAATAGAAGCTTTGTGGAAATGGGAAGAACCATGTTGCTTGAACATGGCCTTACTCATTAATTTTTGAGGCAAGCTACAAGTACAGATGTTTATTTTCAAAATCAATGTTTCTATAGGCCTCAATCAAAAAATACTCCATATGAACTTTTCTATGGAATTAATCCAAGTATGAAGTATGCTAATGTTTTTGGGAGCCCATGCATTATAAAGAAGAAAGGTTGAAGTAATGGAAAATTTGAGTAGAAAGGAGAAGATGGAATTTTTCTTGGTTATGCACCAGAAGGAAGAGGTTATAGATGATTTAACAAAGAAACATGAATAATGGTGGATTAATTTGATGTAAAAGTCATTGAAACTCTGGGGAAAGATAAGCATGTCTAAATAGACAAGGAAGATGAGGAAGACGATGTTAATGATTCAGATAAGGATGCAATGAATTTTAATCCTAATCAAGATGAAGATTCGGATTCAGCCATATCAAGTGATGAGGAAGGAACACAGAAAACTTATCCAAGACTAATGAAACAAGTGAAAGCTCAGAATATTATTGGTGATCAACGTTACATGGTTCAAACAAGAAGAACAAGTAATTCTATATCACATACTTCCTTGTATTCCAAAGTGGAACCAAATGATGTTAAAGAAGCCTTTGAGCATCCGAAATGGGTTCAAGCCATGAATGAAGAATTGGATCAGATTTAAAAGAATGAAACATGGGAACGCGTACCCAAGACTGAAAATAAGAACATTATTGGAACTAAATGGGTCTTCCGGAACAAGTTAAATGAAGATGGTGAAGTTATTATAAATAAATCAAGATTGGTTTGCAAAGGCTACTCTCAGATTGAAGGAATTGACTTTGAAGAAACTTTTGCTCCGGTAGCCAGATTAGAAACTATCCGAATCCTTCTTTCTATTACTGCACAAAAATGCTACAAAATCTTTCAAATGGTTGTTAAATCCAAATTTCGTAATGATGATCTCAAAGAAGAAGTTTATATTGAGAAACCATGTCTCTTTGTTGTTGGAAAAAATGAAGGTTATGTGTGCAGGTTGAAGAAAGCCTTATATGGGCTAAAGCAAGCTCCAAGAGCATGGTATTCCAAACATGATATTGGATTAAAGGAGATGAAATTCATGAAAGGGAGATTTGACAGCAATCTGTACATCAAGGAAATCCAAGATCTTTATCTCATTGTGATTTTCTATGTTGACGACATTATTTTTGCTGGGAATGATGAAAGAAGTTGTGAAAGGTTTTCTGAAGAAATGAAGAATGTCTTTAATATGTCCATGTTGGGTGAAATGAGATACATTCTTGGGATACAAATTTTGCAAGAGAAATAATTCATTTTTCTCTCCCAAGAAAAGTATGCTAAGGAACTTCTTAAGAAGTTTGGGATGTGAAACTCAAAACCTGTATCAACTCCTATCTCAGTGGGAATGAAGCTAAGAAAAGATGATGAAGGAGAAGAAGTTGATCAGAAAGAATATCTAAAGCTAATTGGAAGTTTGTTATACCTGACTGCATCAAGACCAAATATTTTTTTGCTATTACCTTATGTGAAAGATTCCAAAGTGCTCCTAAAGACTCACATCTTGTTGCTAGAAATAGAATTATCAGATACATAAAATGCACAATAGAATTCAGAATCAAGTATAGTGTCTCAAATAACATCAATTTGTTTGGCTATTCAGATGCAGATTGGGTAAGAAATGTTGATGATAGAAGATCCACTTCTGGTGGAGTGTTCTTTATAGGAAAAATTTGTGTTGGATGGAACTCAAAGAAGCAAAATTCTATGACACTTAGTATGGCTGAAGCTGAATATGTTTCTACCACCATGGCCGCTACTCAACTTATCTAGTTGAAGACACAACTGGGAGATTTGTTAGTGGAAGTGAAGCTGCCCTTGCTCTTGGGTTGTGATAATCAATGCAGAATTAATCTTTCCAAGAATCTATTCCAACACTCTCATTCAAAGCATATTGACATCAAATATCATTTCATCAAAGAGAATGTGGAAAATACTGAACTTAATCTTGAATATGTTTCATCTACTGAACAAGTTGTTGTATTTTCACGAAACCTCTACCAAAGGAATCATTCTCAAGATTGAGGATGAACATAGGTGTCCAACCTCTTTCTCTTCAAGGCTAAGGTATGTTGTTCCGTCCCCTCTCTCTTCTTACCTTTGGATTGTTTTGTCAAGGGGGATAAGTTGTTTGTATCATTAATCTATTGTTCAAAGAGAGAGTTGTGGGTAAGATGTGAACTTAGAACTACTTGTGTATGTGAACTATTCTAACTACATGTTGGAGTGGTTGTAGGAAAGAACATGAAGTTGTTTACTGGATGTATAAATATGAAGATATATGAAGATGACGATATATGAAGCTGAAGATGTATGAAGTTGAAGATGTAATTTTCACTAACTATGGACAACATGGTTTTTTTGTCAATGATTCTTGTTTCCTACAATTATTTAGCTCATGTAGGCCTAGAATTATTGATAAGTAATCCATTGCTTAAGGTTACAAAGTTTGGTGATTTATGAAAACTTGGTTGACAACAAAATCCAAAGGGGGAGATTGTTAGGACAAAGCTGAAGGAAGAGATGGTTTGCATGTATTGTCTTTTATAGATCTTGAGGATGTTTTCATAAAGTAAAGACACCTTGAATTTCTAAGAATTTAGAAGCTGGAAGCTTGAAGATTCAGAACCGAGTATATTGAACATTCGGAACCTGGTGTTCGAATAATTCGGAGTCTGGAATTCGGAGTCTGTAAATTGAGAAGTTCGGAACTAGGAAATTGAAAACTCTCCAAATTTGGCTGATAGGGGATGTGAAGGCATTAATTGTGATGATGATTTATTGTTTTGTAACTCTAATATTGTGAGTATATGCAAGTACTCACGATGCAAGAAAAAGTTGTATCGAGAACCAAAAGTTGTTCCGAGAATCAGGAAGAGCCGTTTTGAGAATCAGAAGTCGTTCCAAGAACCTGAAGTCGTACCAAGAATCGAAGAAGTCGTATAGAGAACCAAAAGTCGTTCCGAGAACCAGAAGTCGTTTCGAGAACCTGAAGTTGTACTGAGAATCAAAGAAGTCGTATCAAGAACCAAAAGTCATTCTGAGAATCAGGAAGAGACGTACTGAGAACCATAATACCGTACTATGAACTGGTGAAGTCGTATCAAGATCCAGAGGAGTCATACCGAGTGTTCAAAATATTCGATATCGATGAATAAAGAAGGGTCATACCGAGAATTGAAATGGTGTCATGACGAGGAAGCAAAGAAGAGTGGATATGAGAATGTCATGCTGTGAAATCAGAAAAGTGGATCCGAGAAAGTGATACTGAAAAATCAGAAGAGTGGATCTGAGAATGTGACTCTGAGAAACCTGCGTAACAAGGTCAGATCTGGAAAAGGCCAAAGCTCTAAATCAAGATAAGGGGAAGAAGATTCGAGAATATTTTAGAAGTGTTGAGAAAGTCTTAATTACTCTGAGATTTCAGGAGAAATTATGATTTGGGTGAATTTAAGTGAGCGGGAAAATTATTTTGGTTCCCCGCCTAAGCATACTTTGGATCACCTATAAAAGGAGATTAGAGTACTAAGTAAATTGATTGATGATGCAATCGTGAGAGAAGCTCTGATAATCTAGAGAGAGAAAAAAGTGTGTGGCCGACTGAGTTTTCATTGCATTTTCAATTGAAATGAGAATTTTATACTGGTTGACACCATATTGAGTTTCTCAGATTAAAGAAAACTCAGATTGAAGAATTAGGGTGAATGTAAAGATTTTGGAGTGGAGATTCAAAGTGGAAATTCAGAGTGGAGATTCATGGTGGAAATTCGAAGTGGATATTCAGAGTGGAGATTCAGATTGAGAAAATTTGGGGTAAAGAAGAAAAATTAGGAGTGAAGAATTCGGAGCAGATATTTGGAATGGGGAATCAGTACTGGCTGTCACTGTATTGAGTTTCTCAGACTTAGGAAGACTCGGATTGAAGAATCAAAGTGAAGGAGAAAATTCGGAGTTAAGAAGAAAATTTGGAGTGAAGAATTCGGAGCGGAGATTCAGAATGGGAAGTTCTGGATGTAATTGATCTATCTCTAGTCCAAGATGTCCTTTCCTTTCTTCTGGGTAATGAAGTGAATATTTGTGCTGAACTTGCTTAAAAATGTGTATTTCAAAGGAAGTGCAGGTAACATAAGTTGTTACAAGATAAGAGACTTTTCCCTATTATGCTAAGAGGGTGCACATGCACTGGAGTGATTATTTCACAGTGCATCATGAGTATAAGGGTATATCCTACTCGTTGTAATCCAAGGATTGTTTTCTTAGTGGAATGTATGGTGTTGGATTGTTTCCAACTATACCAAGGACGTAGCTATTCTTATTGAATAGTGAAACTTGTAAATTGTTGTGTTCCTTTGGATGTGAGATTGTTTGTTTCTCAGCAGGGAAGTATATATTTAACAAGAGACAAAGGTTGTTCTCATTTTGAGGGAACATAAAAAAAGAAAAATGGGTACAAATCATTCACCCCCCCTCTCAGTGGTTCATTACTCTAACTGGGTCCTTACATTTGTACGACTGAACTCCATAATAAGGTACTCATACAAACCATACCTTCTATGAAATATTGTATGAGTTATGTATGATGGACTAACTCATACTTGGTGATATGATGACCTTAGGTTGGTCTTATATAATACCCTAGCTACTAAGAGCTAGTTAAAGAGATCATCTATTCTAGGTAGTGGATACTGATTCTTGACCATTGGATGATTAATTTTTTTAATCCATACATAAATGTAAGGTTTCATCCCCCTTATTTTAGAAAATCATGGGTCAAACTCAAGAGGATGTACTGGTCTGTATAATACAATTGGCCTCTAAATCCTATATCTACCACTTGAGTTTTGGATGCTCTGTAGGTGCCATCCTGTAAGGATAAATGGACAATACAGCTATAATGACCCTAATTTTCTTACATTACTTTTACATCATTTTAATGATAAAAAATATAAAAACATTACAAAATGAGGATCCAAAGGTTTAATGTCTTGGAAAAACTAAGACCATATATAACATTTACAATGTAAATCATAAACATTTATTTAATTCCTTCTTCTCTTTCTTTGTATCAGCCCTTATATACTCCTTAGTACATGTAGTCAACTGAGGATAAACATCAAAAATGGGTGAGATAAAAGTATAGTAATAGGAAAGATAAGAATATAAAACAATGTAACATGGGTTGAGAATAATCATAACATCATTTATATACTAACATGGAATGTTACAATTCATAAAAATGAAACATCATGTCTTTGTGGCTTACTACCACACATAGCTGTGAACAAAGGTTGCATCATGTTTATGCATAAATTCAATTTAACAAATGAGATTCATCACTTTAACCAATGAATTGGAGCACTGTATAATTCTGGGTGCACCCATCGTATTCAAGCATTCATATTGTGCTATATAATTCTGGGCACACCCGTCACATCATAACATTTTTATTGTCATGCATGCCACATAGAAACTATGTAAAACTTGAAAATAATATAACCCATAGAAATAAATAGGTTTAAAATAATAAAGAATAAATAAATAAACATTTGGTTCCCAAAAATAAAGAGGTAATATCATTCTTGAGATAGAACTGTTAACATTGAGTGAAGATTAAGACAATCCTCGAGAAGTAAAAAAGGGTGTGTTTATTTGAAAGAAGCGTTCTTTTGGAAAACAATGGATTTTTCATGAAATAAATTATATAACATTTATATCACATAAATGTTAATATAATAATGAATAAATGACTTTTAAGTCATATCCAAATAGAAAATTGGTTTAATAGGGAATACCCAAAGAAAGAGAGTTGGGTTCGAGAATTTCCCCATACCTTGGGACTGAATGGTTTCTTCACTTTAAAATCCTATATAATGACATTAGATTATTTAATTAAAAATTAAATAGACTTTAATATATTAATTGTATTAATTATGGTTTTTGTTAAGTTTTTTATGGTATTTTGGATTATTTATAGAGTTTAAATTCATTGTTCAAAAGTGTTCTTTTTCTTAGTTTTCATGAACGGTTCACTTATACACAAGAATGGATGTTTGTGTAGAATATGGTTAAACCTAAAATACTGATATTAAATTTTATTAATGATATTAAAGGATTTTAAATGATATTTAAAGGAATTATGTTATATACCTTGTGGCAGAATCATTAGTTAAAATTTAATTATTTCTGTTTTAGATTAATTTCGGCGGTTTTTTGATCACAATGAACATGTTTTGTTTTTTCATTTAGTATTCTGTATAAATGTTTTTAGAGAACATAAAAGGGGTTAAAACATAAATATTAAAATTATATATAACCATTTAATGTTTTTATTAACATCCCTGAAAGATTCTAAGCAAAAAAGAAGTGCATCACCAATGATGTAGGTAAATTAACACATTACGGGAAAAAATTTCATTTTTATAATCAAAGTGAGAGGGGGAGGAGTATAATGAATAACATTCCATTAACATGATAAAATAATAGTAAATAAATAATAAATTTGGTTATGATAAGTTTAATATACGAGAAGAAATGAAATGAAATTTGAAAGTAATTTGAAAGAATGAGAGAGAGAAATAACCTCTTGAATATATCTTCTTTGAGAGCATCTTTAGGGGATAGATTTTGGTATTTTTATGAGAAAAAGGCTGATGAAAATGTGGGAAGGTCTTGGGAAGATATTTTATAAGAATATAGAGTTGGAATAAAGATTTATTATTTTGAGTAAATGATGTTGTGAGGGGTGGTATTTTTAGTTGAGTGGAGAGGGGTTTTCTTAATATTATATTTATTAATTTATTATTTCTCCACAAGACATGAAATAGTGAGGATTGTTGTGAATAAAAATAGTAATAAGTGCATGTGAGTTTAAACTAATTTCCATTTACATCATCCATGACTCAAGAATGATGCATAAATTTAATTATTCAGCTTATTTTGTAAATTATCAAATTTCACTATTCACCAAAAAATTAAAGTATTTCAGAAAAATCCCAAAAATTTAACTTAACCATTTTTCGACGGGTAGAATCCAAAAATGAAATCCATTTTTCAAAAATAAATCTCTAAAAATGAAAAAATTATTCTTTAATTAAAATCATATTTTACATGAAAAAATAGATTTTAAAATTAAAACTAATTTTATAATGCTTTCAAAAATTACATACGGTCTTATAAAATTATCTTAAAATAAGAAGACATAAAAATTTTAACTTATGAAAATATTTTAGGAAAATAAATTTTCTTTTAAATTAATTAATTAATTATAATTAATTATTTCTGAGTTACAAAAATACCAATACTTTTAATATAGTCATATTGTCACATATAAGAAGCCTAAAATTTATTTATACATTCATGGGTGAGGTTAATAATATTTTGGATGATTGAATATTCATAAGGGTCATATTACTATTCATAAGTGTATGTTTCTTTTCATAAGGGTCAGTTACTATTCACCAAAAATTAAGTTTGTCCTATTTGAATCCAAATATCTTACTGATCACAACCGTGTATGTCTAATTTTAGATATTTAAAACATAGAAGTGGAAAATCTATGTTTAAAGGTCATAGAGTAGTTTATTTAAGCATGATTTGGAATTGTGTTTCCAAATGTGATTTTATATTATTATGATATTACTACAAGAAGAGAGAAATTGCAGTAATTAAGGCTTCAGTCATTACATTCTTCCCCCCTTTTGAAATTTCACCCTTGAAATTTTATTTTACATAAACAGGTGAGGGTACTTCTCCTTCATCACATCCTATGGTTACCAAGTTTCTGTTACATAATTTTTTTCCTCCATAACACTTTGACAAGGTGGGTTGTCTTGTTGCGTAGAACATTATCTCTTTGTTCAAAAATATTTTCTAGCTACTCCTCATAAGAGAGATTATCTTCCAACTATACCGCCTCTGAGTTTAGTACATGTGAGGGATCTAGTATGTACTTCCTCAAGAGTGATATGTGAAACACATCATCAAGTTGAGCCATATTTGGTTGAAGTAAAATCCAATTGGCCACGAATTCTATGCAGTTAAGGATCTCAAAGGGACCAATGTACCTTGGGATTGACCTCCCTTTCTTTCCAAACCACATGAATCTATTCAATGGTGATATTCGAAGGAAGACTTTACCTCCAACGTCGAACTCCAAGTCCCTTTGATGGTTGTCATCATGTATTCTTTTACAACTATTTGAAGATTTGATATGTTTCTGGATGACTTGAACCTTCTTTGTTATCTATTTCCCAAGACCAGGTCCAAGTAGCTTTCTTTCTCCAACTTCATCCCAACAGGCTGGAGTTCTACATCGCTTTCCATACAGAGATTTACATGGAGCCATCTGAATACTCGAGTGGAATCTATTATTGTATGAGAACTCAACCAATGGGATATGAAGATCTCATCCACCTTTGAATTATAAATATCATAGTCTTACCATATCTTCGAGCATCTGAATAGTATTTTCAGATTGTTTATCATTTTGGGGGTGATAGATCGTGCTGAAATTTAATTCAATACTCAAAGCATGTTAGAGACTCCTCTAGAATTTATATGTGAACATTGGATCATGATCAAGGAAAATTGAGAGTGGAACCCCCTGAAGTCTCACTACTTCCATCACATATATCATTAAAAGTTGATCAAGTGAGATATATTCTCGAATAGAGATAAAGTGGAATGTCTTGGTAAGTCATTTTGTTGGGACCATGTTGGATGGATAACGAAGTAAGAAAAGTTGTTGTTATAGAGTGTTGTCTTTTGTTGTCAAAGAAGCTAAATCAATTCACTTTGTAAAGGACTTATAAACTATGACGATCCTTTTTTGATTTGGCTTTCACAAATATCATAAGTTTGGAGAACCTGTGATGCTAGGCTTATAAATGATAGAGGGAGTAAAGAAGTATTTTAGGAAAAGGAATGAAAGTGTCGTGCAAGTCAAAAGTGGCGTGAAAGTGTGGCACACAAGTATATGTGGTGTGAAAGTCATATTTCAAGATCATCACATCAAAATTTGACAAAGGAAATAAAATGGAGCCCATGTTAAATATTGGCGTGAAAGTCAAAAAGTGGTGCACATGTATAAGTGGTGTGCAAGTTTAGTGTGGATGTATAAGTGGCGCGCAAGTGTATGTTGCGTGGAAGTCATATTCCAACATCATCATAACAAAATATGACAAAGGAAAGAAAGTGTCTCGCTAGTGATGGAAGGGCGTTCAAGTGATGGAGTGGGGTGCAAGTGATGGAGCAGCACATAATTAGGAACAACGCGTAAGTGACGGAGCGACGCGCAGGTGATGGAGCGAAACACAAGTAGGAACGACGCACAAGTGTATGTGGCGCACAAGTCACCAAAATGCCTATAAATAGATGACTATCATCCTCATTTTTCTATTCTCAACACTTAAGAAAAAATTAGAGCTATGATCTCCCAAGTAGTAGAGGGTGATTTGATTCTGCAAGTAGCAAAGGGAGGCATGCAGGATGAAGTGGCGCACAAGCTGAGGGTTATTTATAAGGCGCACAAGTAGGGTGTTGTGCAAGTTTTGTCATGCAAGTTTTTTTCGCACAAGTTTTTAGAGGCGCGCAAGCAGGGAGGTGCCTTCAAGAAGTGGGTTGTGTATAATCCAAAGGTGGCGCGCAAGTTGTGAGCTGTGCTCAATGGTGGCATGCAAGCAGTGAGTAGGTGCGCAAGCAGGTGGCACACATGCAGTGAGGCGCACAAGCAGGTGGCGCGCAAGTAGGGAGGCACACAAGTAGGTAGTGACACGCAATCTGTCTGCACCAGGAGGTTCTTACCAGCTTCTGGCTAGGAAAGTGAAGAATTTTTCTGAATGATAAGATTTGTGAAAGTTCATTAAGAAGCACAGAATCATTACATTACCCTATTTGTGCTAAGAGGTAGCCCACACACTATTGGATTTTTTTCAAAGTGCTTCAAGAGTGTAAGGGTATATCCTACTCATTGTATTCCACATAAAAGGATTGTTTTATAGTGGATTGTGTGGTACTGGATTGTTTCTGTACCATACCAAGGATGTAGCTACTCTTGTTGAGTAGTGAGCCTTGTAAATCTTATGTTCCTGTGGATTTTTGTGTTCAGCAGGAAAGAAAATCTTTAACAGGAGGCGAAGTTTGTTTCAAAAAATAGGAAACATAAAAAGAAAAAGATATCACTATTCACCCCCTCCCCCTCTCAGGGATACATGGATCTTGACTGGAAACTTCAATTGGTATTAGAGCAACAGATTCCCTTAGTTTATTCTTTACCGAAGTGGTTGAAGAGAAGTTGTGATGGAGAATCTAAATTGTGTGAAGAGTAAGGGGATTCTAATTTTTGAAGGAAAGAACTATCACATATTGAAGGAAAAAATTATTCCTTATCTTATTTGTCTTGGATATGAAGTTCTTAAAACTACAACAGATGGATTCCTGCAATTGATGACAAGGTTCCTCTTATTCCTATCGATAAGAATAATCTTGAGAATGATGGAAGAGATAAAAATGAATTACTATCATCTATTTCTGAGATTGAATTTTTAAGATTGAAAGGTGTTTCTACTTCCAAAGGAATCTGGGACAAACTGAAGAACATCTATGAAGGAAATACAAAAGTGAACAAGGCTAAACAAAAAATATAGAGACTGAATTATGAAGACTTGAAAATGGGAGAATCTGAATCTGTTGGGGATTTCTTTACTAGGATAAATGATATTCTTAGTACAATCTGATGTCTTGGTAAAATGTTTTAGGATTATACAGTTGTCGAAAAGATCTTGAGAATTCTTCCTAACAAGTTTGATGCTAACGTGTCTTCATTAGAAGAAAGAGACCCTGAAACATTATCTTTAGATGATTTTAATAGCACACTCATTACTTATGAGATGAGAAGGTAGAAGACTATGAAGGAAAAAAAATATGATCGATAAATTTCATTCCAGGCTACAAAGAGAGATAAGTCAATGTAAACTCTTATTAAAGATGATGCTGGTGAATCTAATTCTGAATTTGAGGCTTGTAAAATTTTTGATGAAATTTTATCTCTGTTTTCTAAGAATGTGAAAAGTGGTACATGGAAATACAAGGGTAAACTTCCATTGAAATGTTTTGAGTGTGGCACCGTTGGTCACATTACGGATAACTATCCTTAAAAGAATAAAGAAGAATATATTGATGATGACAACAGAAGGCCATGAAGGTTGTGGAAGAAACTAGCTGGGAAAGATAAATATTTTTCAAAGGGGAAGGATAAAAAGTTCTTCAAATCAAAAAGATGATTATTTTTATGTAAAGATGAAGATGAAGAAGATAGTAAAGATGAATCCGAGAAATTATTTTCCAAAAAAACTAGAGAGAATACCTTTATTGTTGCAGTTAATAATGAAGAGTATGAGAGAAAAAATTTAGAAGAAGAAGAAACTAAACATGAATATCATCTGAAAGAAGAGTTGAAAGAATGCTTGAGGAAGATTAGAAGGCTTGAGAAGTAAAACAACAAGCAGATAAATGGAAATTCCACATTAAACAATCAAGACGGTTTTACTGATGAGAAAATAAAGATGGAAAAGGAGATTTATGATCTGGAAAATTCTCTTGAGAATATAAATAATCGTTATTATCATCTTGAAGTAAAGTTTAAGGAAAAAAGAAGAAGAGTGGGAACTTGTCCAACAAAAACTTTATAAATCTAAAGAAATGAATATCAGTTTCAAAAATTCTATCTCAGAAATTGGTGAATGTTCTAGTAAGAATGATCCAAACAAGGATCGAAAAAGTTACCTTCAAAGGTCAAAATGAACGAAATAACTAGTTCTGATAAGAACAAGGCTGGAAAGACCATGTATGTGGTCAAAGTCATCAATGATGAAAAATCAAAAGTGCATAAAAATCACGACTCAAGAAATAATTATAACACTTTTAGTGCTGTTAAATATGAAATGAGAAATGGAGTTACAAATGAAAACATGAAGGTTGATGGTCAGCACAGTTCTATTAAGAAGGTTGTCGAGAAGCGTGTTCACAAATCTGGTCAGTATAGAAGTTTCAGAAGCAAATATTCTTTCTATGGTTATTGATAGTATTGTGGTGGATTTGAACACACGGAAAATATGTGTTTGTTCAACCAACAACATTAAAACTATTCAATATGTTTTGAAAGACAAGGATTGAGGGGGATTCAATCCTTTCAAAATAGAAAGTCTCCAAATAAATTTCAGAAGATATTTGAGAATACTAGTGTGAAAGTTGATAATAGGTTCCAACCACTGAAAACTATTTGTGAAAGATGTGATCGACCAGGAAATATTTCCAAGGGATACCTTAGTGTGTTACTAGAGAAAAACAAGATTCTTAATAATTCTCAAAATCCAGAGTTTTTAAAATCTAAAAGGGGAAAGTCTGATAAGTTTGAAAAGAATGGGTGCATGGTTTTCTAGCCAGAACACATTGACCTGACTAGGAAATTGGAGGAAGCACAACAAGATGTAAAGGAAAAGGAAGAACAAAAATCTCTTGTTGTCAAAACTACTTTGAAAGCTACAAAAGGAGAATCTCCATGGATTCTTGATAGTGGATGTTCCTCTTATATGAAAAGAGACTTAAAGCTGCTAAATAAAATGAAAGACTTAAAAGAAGGAACAATGACATTTGGAAATGATGAATCTCTAAGGATCAAATGTGTTGGATCGGCCATCATTGGAAAATAAAAGATGAAATCCAGGAAAACACTATATGTTGATGGGTTGAAACATAACCTTCTTAGTGTTTCACAACTTGGTGATGTGGGAAACAAAGTTATCTTCAGAAAAGATTGATTTGTTGTGAAAAGGGAAAATGATGGAAGTATTGTTATAAGGGGCCAATGTACAAAAGGAAACTTGTTCCAAGTTGGTGAAGTTCAAAATTATGGTTACATGGGCATGGTGGATGAAAATCGGTTATGGAATAAAAGGATGGGACGTATGTGTTAGAGTAACATGTGTAAGTTATCAACAGGAGACAGTGTCTGAGATATGCCTGATTTATAAGGAAGAAGAGATTGGTGCTGCACTATCTTTGAAAAAGGGAATATTACAAAATCTTTTCATAAGAGAGTTGAAATTCATTCAAAACCACCCTTGGAACATATACATTCTAATATATGGAGACCAATGAGAAAGTAATCAACAAATAGAGATAAGTACTTCATTACTTTCATTGATGACTTTACTCACATTACTTGTTTTATGTACCTAAGACATAAGTCAGATGCTCTAAAAATGTTTAAGAGTTTCAGGAGGAAAGAAGAAAAGGAATGTGAGTATTCAGTGAAGAAGTTGATAAGTGATAATGGTGGTGAGTGTAATAATTAAAATTTTGAAAGTTACCTTGAGAAACATGGAATTCGGAATGAGTTTAGTTCACCATACACACCTCAAAAAAATGGGGTTGCAGAATGAAAGAATCAAAGTTTGGTGGAAATGGGGAGAACTATGTTACTTGAACATAGTCTTTCTCATTATTATTAGAGGCAATCCATGGGAATTGTTGTTTATATTTAGAACTGATTCTTTTATAGGACAAACTCAGATATGACTCCATATGAAATTTTCTAGGGAAAAACTCCAAGTCTGAAACATTTAAGAGTATTTGGGAGTCCATGCATTATAAAGAAGAAAGGTGGAAACCTTGGAAAGTTTGAGCAAAGAGGAGATGATGGAATGTTTCTTGGATATACTCAAGAAGGAAGAGGATATAGATGTCTCAACAATGAAACATTAATAATTATTGATTCTTCAGATGTAAAATTTGTAGAAAATGTGGAGAAAGAAAAGCATCCATATGCTGATGTGGAAGTTGTGCAGGATAGAGAAGCTTTTGTTAACAATTCTGATAATGCTGTAGACTGTGTTAATCCTACCCAAGAAGATGAATCCAACTCAAAAATATCAAGTGATGAAGATGGAGTTCAAACAACTCATCCTAGGTTGAGGAAGCAAGTGGAGGCTCACAAAATAGTTAAAGATAAAAATCATAGGGTTCAAACAAGAAGAACAAAGAATGAAATATCACATTGTTTCCCTCAGAATTCGAGGATGACCTCCTTGATTGAAGGTTCAAATATTCCAATTGGTTTATAACAGATTTGTTCATAGAACCGGAAACATCCAATGATTCCACAAACATTTGGACCTACTTTCCAAAGGTAGGAGCTCATTAGTTTGTGGGCTGATGAGGCTTAGGAATTTGCATTGGTCGAGAGGATGGGAGGTCGGACTCATCACATCTTTTTGAGAGGAATTATTGTCTACTCCAGGACTCTCTTTATAGATTTAAGATGTGTTCGTGAATACTTATTACATTACTAAGTATAAAATGAGCTTTGCTTTAGATCTAACAATCAATGATCGATATGTAGGAAATTTAGAGAATCTTGTATATGTATTCAAGGTTCTTCATTGATAGAGTATCGTCTGTACTTGTTAGATATTATTAGTCAATGGTATCCTTTGATACGTAAAAGTCTCTTGGTCATTATGATGACCATGCTGGTTTTAAATCCACTCAATGGGGAACTTGATGTTTATTGTCTTTTAGAAGGACATGGATTATTTCAGAGTTGGGATTGAACCCGCAGATGTGATACCTACGAATCCTTTGTTTAGAAAAAGAATTAGAACCCACGTAGTTCGAGTAAGGGAGTATGATGTTTATGATTTATGGCTCAAAGAAGGATGTCATAATTACTTTACACTCTATGCTCCCGTGAGTCATGCTCAGTGTGAGAAACAAGAGGTATTGGTAAAAATCATACAATTGTGCCATGAAAGATGCAATCATAAGAAATAAGGTGGCACTTATGTATGTATGTGTGACTGCCCAGATAAATGAAGATTTGGATTTACTTCAGGGAAGAAATCCAGGAACAGGGTCCATAAAGGTATATGTGCTTCATGGAGATTTGAATACTCTAACATGGGGCTTACTCCTGAAAAGGAGGCCCAAATTAGGAGATGACTTATGATTGGGTTTTTACTCCAGAGAAGGAATCCCAGATCAAAGGTAAATTAAGACTGGTTAAGAGGAATTAAGACTAGGGCTTACTCCTGAAAAGGAGGCCCAGGTTAAGAGACTTGAAAAAATTAAGGGACTTGGGGCTTACTCCTGAGGAGGATGCCCATATTTGAGACTGGGGCTTACTCCTAAAAATGAGGCCCAGGTTAATGATTATGACTGGGGCTTATACTTGAAATGGAGGCCCAGGTTAAGGGAATTAAGGTTTGGGGATTACTCTTAAGGAGGATGCCCAGATTTGGGAACTTTAAGAATTTGGGCTTACTCCTGAGGAGGATGCCCAAATTAGGGGACTGGGGATTACTCCTAAGGAGGATGCCCAGATTTGAGAATTATGAATGGGGCTTACTCACGAAAGGGAAGCCCAGGTTAATGAGGACTTGGGGCTTACTCTTGAGAAGGATTCCCATGTTAGGAGAATTATGGTTTGGGGCTTACTCCTAAGGAGGATACCCAAATTAGGGGACTGGGGCTTACTCCTGAAAAGGAGGCCTAGATTAATGAGTTCTCTCATCGTAAAGGATGAGGTTGAATGAATGAAATCACAATCATTAGGGACATAATGATGTGTAAATCACTAGGTTTTGAGATATATTCCACATAATTCCTTTCAGATAAGGAAGTAAAATCAAGAAATCATGCCATAAATGGCTTTGAAGAGTGTCTTGAAGACTGAATATTTAATAGGAGAGGTGGAATGGCATAAGAAGGGTGAAATGGTCAAGAAGGGAACCCAAAAAGGTAGGGGCACTCAAGTCCCGGCAGGTGCATAGGTACTGCCTGGGCGTGTAAGTCCTGGTCGCGCAGGTATACCTGCACGACACATGGGTACTTGCGCGACGGTTAACCAGCAGGGTAATACTTGAGCGACTCTTGTTGAAAGCCATTAGAATCATCTTGAGGTTCTTCCAGAAGAGGGGCACACAAGTTCTATTGAATGAGTAAGGCGATGCGCAAGTGTGGCCATTTCCCTTAAGGGATGTCCACTCAGGCGTGCAAGTGTTGATGTGTTTCAACACTTAGGCCTTCATCCTCCTCTTTAGATCTTCCTTTCTAGGTAAGAAATTACCTTACAAGTGTTTCAGAAGTTTTGAGAAGAGACTAGGGTGCCAGGAGCTTAAAACTGAGTTTCTGGAAAAAATCCTCCTGAAATGGGGGGCCCATAGGGTCTATTTATTGGATGGATAAGACCCCGGGCATTTATCACTTAGGGCGCACAAGTCACTTGCACGACCATTAGGCGGCGCACAAGTATACTTGCGCGACCCTTGTGCATTTTAAGCCTTGTTCATGCCTTTGTCTATTTTTGATGCTTTCTTCAAAGGCTGAATCAATTTGTACTTAAGGTATTTCCCTTTCCATTCATTTAGACAATGTGATGAAAATGATCTTCAACAAAAGTCCCCCCTCAGAGTTGGATCCAGAGAGAAAAGAGGATTTGACTCTGAGGTTAGAAGAAATATAAAATCTGGCAGTTTAAAGTCATGCATGTTGGACTAAAAAGGCTAACGTTTATGGTCAAAATAGCTTTGACCGAATGAATTAGAATTGACTCAATTCCTTCATAATTCATTGGAAAACATAGTACCATACTCATGTATGAGATAAAATATGTAAACTATAACTTGAGAATATTTTAATCTGAGGAATGATATGAAAAAGAGAAAAAAGGAATCAGAAGAAGTAGTTTCTAAGAATGAAGTTACTATTATTTAACAAACCCGTTAGGGGGTTGAATTATGAAGGGCCACCTAAGGGAATTGGCTTCATAGTCAAATAAATAGCATCTTTTGGCTAACAAGTCTGTTATGTAGATTTTTTATGCAAGGCCGCCTTTGGGCACGTGCTGCATAGTCAGGCAAAAGAACTCTCAGAAATTTACATTCCTAGTGCTAAAAGCCAATTAAAGTTTATAGAGATTCAAATTTTCCAAAAGTATAGAGTTTTTTGTATGGAAATAGGTACTTGAAATATGGAAAAGATATTTCCAAACAAGATTATCGAAGAAATGGATGGATATTACTCCTACGAAGGTCTGACCCAAACATAGGGAAGGAGAATATAAACCATATACTTGAATACTTTCAGATCATGAAAAAGGATATGGGACAAATATGTTATGGATGGATATTTTTGGGGATCCTTACATACTGTCATTTAAGACCAATAAAGAAAAAATAGTCATTCTTCCCAAGAATTAAGTTACCACTATCCGAAAAACCCGTTAGGGGGTTGAATTATGCAGGGCCACCTAAGGGAATTGACTGCATAGTCAAATAATAGTATCTTTCGGCTGACAAATATGTTATGTACACTGTTTATGCAAGTCTGCCTATGGGCACGTGCTGCATAGTCAAGAAAAATAATTCACAAAATTTTGACATTTTTGTGACTAGAAGTCATGAAAATGGTTTATGAAGATACGAAAATATTTAATGTTTGGATTATGACACATAAAGATGGGTATTGTCCAATGTATGCAGAGATACACAAATCAATGCTAACCATAATCATGTTGTGGTTGTGTCCTGAATTGAAATGTTGGACTTCACTACGTATCCCATAAAAATGGGAATCAAACCCATACATAGTTATTAAATTACAGCTTAACGTCGTGTGGGACAAAAGGATTATAGATCTTAGTTTAGGGTCATAGAGCTTGGACCATTGTAAGAAATACACAGTGTGTGTTTCCATAGGTACTTTTCAGCCAGGGAACTGAAAGTGGAATTTGGGGTTAGGCCCAAAGACTTGGGGCTGGATTCGAGGGACACTCGAACGTTCCTACGTATCCCATAAGGATGGGAATCAAGCCCACATAGTTCTAGAAATACCCTCTGTACAAATTTGGTTCATACATGTGAAGGGTGAATGGGAATTTTAGTAAAATGATGGTTTAACCCAAGATAAAAGGTTTGGGTGTTGTCATGTATGCACGTAGTCTTTGAAATGAAACATGATTGAAAAATAAATGTAAATAATGGTTCCCTATCAGGTGAGGGTATCAATGAATATTGCAGTTTATTATCATACTGGACAAAAGTGTTGTATAGTTTAACATCGTATAGAAAGGATGAAAGTGAACCAATGTAAAGATATTGATTCTAGGGGCGGTTTCACAAATTATCATCATATGAGATGGAGATGAACTGATGTGAAGAGATTGGTTTTGGGCTTGAACCTTAGGAGGTTGCCTATGTACCCAGCCTGGAAGGCAAGGGTAAAGTCTGTGTAGTTCAATTAAAGAATGAATTAATGATCATGTTGTTCTTGGGGAAAACGAACTAAAAAATGATGTTGGGACTTAAACATGGTTAGTAGCCCAGAGAGAGTGTTATGGTTGAGGTTTTCTCTAATCTCACGTGAGTCATACTCGATGTGAGAAACAAGAGGTAATTACATCCTTAACGATGCACAGTTTAATGTCATATAGCAGGGAGAAATGAAGGGACTATGCAGTTTAAAGTCTTGCAATTAGGACTATTAGCGCTGCACATTATAATGTCATGTAGCAGGGATAAAGTACAGTTTAATGTCATGTAGGACATATCACATACTTTCTATACAGATTAACGTCATGTAGTTAGGATGATGGGGACAATATATTTTAATGTCATGTTGGAGGAAAGGGGGACTGTGCAGTTTAATGTCATGTAGTGAGGACAAAAGAGTACACCATTTAATGTCATGTTGGATGTATTAGGGACTTTCTGTACAGTTTAACGTCATATAGTCAGAACGATGGGGACAATATAGTTTAATGTCATGTTGGAATAAAGGGGGACTATGCAGTTTAATGTCATGCATTGAGGACAAAAGAGTACACCATTTAATGTCATGTTGGACGTATTAGGGACTTTTTCAGAGTTTAGCATCATGTTGGACGAAATTGCGAATAGTTTAAGGTCATATGCATGGATCGTTGACGAGGTAGTTTAACGTCTTGCTGGATGGTGGTGTAGTTTAAGGTCATACATGATCTTTGATGTTTATGTAGTTTAACATCTTTCCGGATGTAAGGGACTTTTATTCAGTTTAACGTCCTGTAGTTAGGACATCACATTTTAATGTCTTACTGGACGTAAGGGTCTTGAAAATAGTTTAGGGTCATATGCATGGACCGTTGATGATGCAGTTTAAGGTCATACTGGACCATGGTGCAGTTTAAGGTCATACCGGACCATTTATGGAACTTTTTCACAGTTTAATGTCGTGTGGGATGAAAGTACAAATAGTTTAAGGTCATATGTATGGACCATTGCTGTATAGTTTAACGTCATATAGCAAGAATGATTGTGCAGTTTAAGGTCATACCAGACGATTTAGGTAACTTTTTCATAGTTTAACGTCGTGTGGGATGAAAGTACAAATAGTTTAAGGTCATTTGTATGGGCCATTGCTGTATAGTTTAACATAATATAGCAAGGACGATTAAGGTTTTGTGTTTATATAAAATACTTCTTCAAAAATCTGGCAATGGTTGGAGTAGTGATGAGTTCTCCATCCATCGAGATTAATGAATAAGCTCTATTGGAGTAGACCCTATGTATTGAATAAGGTCCTTCCCATTTTTGATCAATATTGGGAGGTTTCTTTCCTGGTATCATTGGATTTCTAAGAAATAATACCAATTCTCCATGAGTGAATGAACGAAGATGAACTTTTTTGTTAAAAGCTCGTGCTATTCGATTATGATAGACTTCCAAGTGGTGCAAATGCACAATCTTTTCTCATCTAACTCTTCTAATTCATTCAATCGCTTGTGAGATTGTTCATCTATAGATGACTGATCACAAATGGCTACTCTGAGCGAAGGAAATTGAACTTCAGTGGGAAAGATGGCTTCCGTTCCATATACTAGTGAATATGGAGTAGACCGAGTTGCAGTGCGGGTGGTAGTCCGATAAGCCCATAAAGCATGAATGAGTTTATCAGGTCATGACTTCTTATCTTTATCCACCATCTTTTGCAGTATATTTGAAAGTGTCTTGTTAAAGGCTTCTATCTGGCCATTGGCCACTGCATGATACCGAGATGAATGGTTGGATTTGATGTTGTATTCTTAATACAACTTCTTCACCTCGGATGAACAGAAGTTGGTGCCATTGTCCGTCAATATGGTATGAGGGACACCAAATCTGGTAATGATGTTAGACTTGATGAAGCTAACAACTCATTTTGAACTGACTTCCTTGAGAGTTATTGCCTCTGCCCATTTGTAAAAAAAGTCAGTAGCAGTAAGAATGTACTTAAACTGCTTGGTCGTAGCCGAAGGGTAAGGTCCCGCCACATCCATTCCCCATGTGGCAAATGGCCATGAGTATTTAGCTGTATGAAGCAACTCTAGAGGTTGATGAATGAAGTTGGCATGTATTTGGCATGAATGACACTTCTTTGTGAAATCAACACAATCTTGTATCATTGAAGGCCAAAAGTATTCAAGCCTTCGAATCTCATTAGACAGTCTATGTCCAGCCTGGTGGGCACCACAGAATCCTGAATGAACTTCTTTCATGACATCCATTGACTCTTCACCATGAATGAATTTGAAGAGAAATCCATGAAAACCACGTTTGTAGAGAATTTTCTCTAGGTGATCTGGGCTATCATAAAGAGTAAAATTGACCACACGTCGCTGAATTTGTTCTTTCACAGCTCTATCAGGTGGAAGTGTTCCATTTTGAAGGTATTCCCTGATAGGTGACATCCATCCTGTAGTATGACCATATGGTTCAAGAATGGGACTAATTTCATTATTTTCCTCTGTTTTGATTCGAACATAAGGTGAAATTGAACGATAGTGGGAAATACTGATAGTTGTCTCATCCCCATTTGGATCTTCCAGAGCTGTGGCTCTATTAGCCAGTGCATTAGCTTGAGCATTTTGTAATCTTGGAACATAATAAAATGTTGGTTCCAAAGGGAATTATGCCATTAACTCTCTGATGTAATCATACAAAGGGATTAGTTCTTCTTTTCTGATGGCATAATCCCTATTGACTTATTTGATTACCAAGTCTGAATCACCTTTCACCTTTAAGTGATTCACTTGTGCTTGGAGTGCTAATTCCAAGCCTACGATGAGACCTTGGTATTCTTATTCATTATTGGTACCACCTTCCCACAATAAGAAGGAACAAGGTAACACTACCTTTTCTTGAAAATGAGCACAATTCCTATGCCAACATTGTTGAATTTAGGATTTTCCATTTTCCTCCCTTTTGGATTTCTGGAAGCACCATCAAAATACATTTCCCATGCCTGAGGACTTTCATGAATAGAGAAGACTTCCTCATCAGGGAGTTCAATATCTAAAGATGTGTCTTCCACTGAAGGGTGTTCTGCTAGGAAATCAGCCAGAGCTTGGCCCTTTATCACCTTTTGAGACACATACTGAATATCGAATTACTGCAAAATAACTTCCCACCATGCTAGACGTCCTGTAAGCATTGGACGACTAAGGATGAATTTGAGTGGTTTATTGCAAGATACCAATTGGACCTTGTGATGTTGTAGGTAGTGTCTCAACTTCTGAACTACAAAGATTAATGCCAGACATCACTTCTCAAAACTTGAATACTGGGTTTCTGCTTCAAGCATAGTTCGACTGAGATAGTAGAGGTTGTTTTCATTCCCAACATCATTCTTTTGAGCAAGAAAGGCACCCAATGATTGCTCTAGAGCTATCACGTAGAGGATAAGAGGTCTTCCTTCAATAGGTGGCATGAGTACCAGTGGACTCAAGAGGTATTTATTGAGAATATCGAATGCTTCTTGACATTCTTCAATCCAATGGTAAGTGACTCCCTTCTTCATCAATTTGGTTAAGGGTAAACTTTTTCCTGCTAAATTTGCAATGAAATGCCGAATATAGGCTAAGTTTCCTTGAAGTCCTCTTAATTCTTTTAAATTTTGACGAGGTTACATACCAAGGATTGACTTGGTCTTCTTAGGATTGACTTCAATACCATGATGGCATACAACAAAGCTGAGAAATTTTCCTGAGGTTACCCCAAAAGCACATTTTTAGGGGTTCATCTTCAAATTATGTTGTCGAAGCTTGCGGAATATGACTTCCAAATCAACCAAGTGATTAGAACTTTTTTTGGATTTAACCACCAAATAGTTTACATAGCATTCAACAAACTTCCCTAAGAAGGGTTTGAAGATACGATGCATGGCATGCTGATATGTTGCACCTGTATTATTTAAGCCATAGGGCATTACCCGGTAGCAAAACACACCCTGAGGGGCTCTGAAGGCTATAGATTCATCGTCTTCTAGGGCCATTAGGATCTGATTATATCCGGAATATCCATCGATGAAGGAAAGTGCTTCATAGCCAGCTGTTGCATCAATTAAATGTTCTGTAATCGGAACTGGGAAATCATCCTTAGGACAATGCCGATTAAGATCTCTGAAATTGATGAAAACTCTAATTTGTCCGTTCTTCTTATTTACAGGGACAATATTAGACAACCACTTGGGATATTGAACTTCTATGATGAATTTAGATTTGATAAGCTTATCCACTTTAGCTTAAATTTTGGAAGAATAAGTTGGGTGTGTTCTTCTCACAGCTTGCTTAAATCCTCGATGTTCTTATGATAAACCCAAATGATGAGTAGCAACATCGGGATCAAGCCCGGACATTTCTGTATAGTTCCAAGAAAATACATCTCTATTTTTCTTTAGAAAAGAAATATACATCTGTTTCTCTTCAAGAGTCATGGCCACACTGATTAAAGTGGGGCGTGGATATTCTTTTTTACCCAGATTTATTTCTCTGAGTTCATCCAAAATGGTAGAGATACCCTCTTCAAATGCTGGAGGAGCATCTCAGAGATCTTCCTCTTCTTCTTCATCAAGTATTATTTCTTCCATTTCTACTTGCATAGTATATGATAAAGTAGAATTTTCATGATCAGAAGAGATGTCAAAATTTTCATATCTTGAAGAAGAAGCTTCCATTTCCGACCCGATTGATGATGAAGGCTCTTCTTTGGGTAAAAAAGAGGAGATGATGGATTGAGAATAGACTTAATTTTTAAACTCTGAGTTTTCTATAACTAATTCTGGCCTAATTGGAGAAGTATAGACTTATTGGATTTCCGCAGATGAAATGAAGACATTACCATTTGTGCTTTCATTACTGCTTGGTGGGTTACCAATTTATCCCATGTTGTCTCGCTCAATTTCCATAACTGACATTATGGATCTTTCCATAAGCGTATTTTGATTTGGGTCTATCTTGTCAATTTAACTGATAGGCAACACATAATCTGTACTCACATGTGTAAATGGATTTACTAGAATCTTCTCCAAACCATATGGAGCATTAAATTTGGTAATCTCCTTTATTGTGGATTTCTACCTTCCCATCATGTGATTGAATTATGCCTCAATGTATTGAGACTCACATGTCTTGAATGGGGCCTTATCACCATAAAATGTCCCAACTTGAACATCGAAACAATATTTGAGACATTGATCGTATGATGAAGGGATAGATACATATTGATGTAGCCAGGGTCATCCAAGAAAGATGTTGAAGGATGAGTCTTGATCAACAACCATGAAATCTGAATTGGATACAAGATCTCCAAACTGAGTTCTGAGTGTAACTTCGTCCAGTTGTTCTTGTTCATTTTTATCATATCCTTGTAACATCATGTTAGAAGGAAATGAATCAGATTCTATAAGGCCCAATCGATGAAGTGTACGAATGGGCATGAGGTTGACTCCTGAACCATTGTTAATGAAAGTTCCTCGGACATCTATTCCATTGACCTTTCCAGACAAGTACAAAGGTCTAATATGTCCATGCACAACATCATCTTCATCTTCATCAGTAAAAGATATTATTGCATGGAATTCTGCAAGATTATTCTCTATGTGATAGACTTCAGCTGCAACAATTTTAGTTTCAAACTCATGAGGACTTGACAATGCCTCGATGAGTGCTTCCCAAAGATCTTTTGACAGATTCAGAGCATCCAGAATTGATAACATGCCTGGTACATGGGCCAAGTGTTTCAATACATCATACTTTTGATCCCGATGTCTTCGTTTCCCAACAGGAATATGTGGTTTAGCAGTTACCTTGGAAGAATATGCTTTGGAAGTTGATGCATCTTGTATTGGGATAGGAGTTGGGAATATCCCTGGTTTTGGAAGATTAGACCGATTAGATCCATTTATTTGCTGAGAGAAAGAATATGGAACCTTCAACCGGTCTTCCAAAATAACTGTGCCAGGACTGAATTTGCTATTGGTAGAAGAACTTACTTGTTCTTGATGAGCTCACAAAAGGGCTCTACCATGAGTTTCTACTACATACACAGTTCTAGCAGGGGTAGAATTGAAGTAGTGGCTTCTGAAAGATCCATGCCTTCCCCTATATCTTGATCCCCTGGAACTTCCTCTGATTCCCTTGCTTGATATAGAGAATTCAGGCTCATTGAAATCAAAACTACAACTGGCATATGGATCTGTTAATTGAATCATATTAACAGAACCAAAGATTAACTCTTCGTCTAATGAAGACTCTGCTTGATTAGCCTGTTTAGGTTGTGCCGTTTGGTGGGGCGGTGCCCGTGGCTTTGAAGTAGATGAAATGAATTCCACAAGAGTCAAAGACAATTTAGGCTTTTACACATACTCATGTTCTTCTGATTCTTTTTCTTTCTTTGGATCATGCCGCGTCTTTGAGGAATTTCCCTTTGACAAATAGGGTTTTGCCACAACATTCATGGCAGAAGACACAATCAGTTTCTTTAATTGTGTTCGAAAAATATCATGAGTTCGATTGATTGTATTTCTGACCATCCAATCATCATACTTCTGTGCATTTTTTCTTTTGACTTCTTGCCATTCACCTTCCTTCTCTGGAACTATAGAAGTAACACATGCTACCTGAGCTGAAGAACCTTTCAGTTTTACTTGTCCCGAGTCGGCCATCTTTTGCAGGAGGTCTTTGAAGACAAAAAACTCCTGGATGGGATGCCCTAACATTTGATGAAAGGGTAAATAATTGGTATGGTCTTCATCTCCTTTCTTGTTTGGCCCCTTGGGCATTGGGAATTGAACCAAATTATTTTCTAGAGCCGAAATGAAGTAACCCGGAACATGTTAATTTTGGAAAGAGTATGTTTTTCTCTTCAAATCCTCAAATTTTTTTTCATCTTTGATATCTTTGATCATCTGGATGAAATGACCTTTGTTGTTGGCGCTCAGGAGGTGGATCCCTTCGAGAAGATGAAGGTTTTGAAGTAGAAACGGGTACATGTGCTTGTTTAAGCATAACTATAGCAGTTTCTTCTTTACCCATTCTCCTTCCTGGAGCTGATGGAATTACACGAGATTTAGCCTTAGCTTGTATAAGGGAGTCTTCAATTTTCTTAGTGATTTAAGTAAGGTCTCGAAACCCTCATGTGTATTTCACAGGGACTAACGGCGTGCGTAACTCATCACACAAATTTTCCACACAAATTGGCAACAATTCTTCTTGAGGGAGTGATAATCTTAGGAAATATGTTAATCCCTTCTAGTGAGAAATGAAATCTGAGACCCTTTCATTCTCCCTTTTCATAAAGTTTGTAAGATCAAATACTTTTGTCTTTGGAAAAGTTGAGCTAAACTGAAGAAGGAATTGGTGACAGAAATCTTCCCATCCAGTAATTGATTGGGATTTCAAGCTTGTATACCAGACAAAGGCTGGTCCTTGCAAAGTCAGTACGAAGCATTTGAGTTTTACTGCTTCTTGCGGCTCTGGAGTTCCCATCATAGGATCACAACAAGACATGTAATGCGTCAAATGCTGTTCAGGGTCGCCTGATCCATTGAAAATAGGAAATATATGGTTTCTAAAACTGGATGGAGGAGAGATTGAATCTACCCATTCAGGGTAAAATTTTATTTTCTGGTTGAACCTGCGCACGTTTCCCTTCCATAGTTTATAACCGATCTATTAATGACTCAATAGTAGTTATTAACTTTTTAAAAACATCCAGTTGAACTTGTACTTGGTTAGGTGCAATGATTGGATCATGGACAGATGTGGTGGTTGGTGCTACAACTGATGGTAGCACTACCAACTGTTGTTGCACTTGACCCATAGGATTAGACATGTGAGGGTGTACTGATAGAGGAGGATATTCTTGATCCATCTCAGTAGATGAGACAAATCCCTTTGGTTGACTGACTCCAGAATGCTTAAGAAGACGACTACTCTGATGTAGTTCTGCATTCAACCTTCTTAATTCCTTTATTTCTTCCTCCTGTTGTGCAATCCTTTTCTCTAGTGAGAGTGATTGGCCTTCTCCAGAGGAAGGATATGTAACCTTATTCATTCCTATCTCTTTGTTGGATCCTTTTTGGAGAGGAGGAAGTGGGTTACTCAAAGGATTACCTAGGTTCGGAGAAACCCTTTGATTTCGTGTAGGCACACCTTCTTCATTTGTGTCAGTGCGTACATCTTCTTGAGCAGGAACCTCTTCATCTGAGTCCCCTGAGTGAGCCTCATCTGGTGGATCAGCAACAACGACATTGATGACATTGATTGATGCATAAAACATCACACTACAGTCCGTTCTATCAGCATTTCTGTGTTATTGTCTTCTTCCATGTCCTTGATGAGACATTGCATTTTGTTTATTCGATCCTTTAGGAACTTCTTGATGAACCACAATTTGGAGGGAATCTCCTGATAATTTGTCTCATCGTTCCTCTTGAAGCTTCTTCCCCAATCAAGAAAAGACTGACTTTCTCTGAGGAGGGGATTGATGATTTGAAAAATTCCCCAGTCCAGTGGACTGGGGCTGTTCCTTCTGTTTCCGCTCAACTCCTCGAATCCTATTTGTTGATTCTGAGGGTTGGTTTAAAAGAGTCCCCAGTCTGGCGAGCCGGGGTGGCTCTTGACATGCTATTTCTGAGACTTTCTTAAAATCTCTCCTGATCTTGTGAACCTTAGTCCGGAAATTAGCTGGATGCATTAACCTGTGTCCACTTTTATCACCTGGTTCAAACGACCGTTGGATGATTTCTGACACTTCTGTCACTTGATGATGTGCGTGATCCATACGAGAGGCCTGTTCAATATTCTCGTTTTCTTGATGTAAGAGTAATTCAACAACTTTTTCTCTTTATTCTTGATTTTGAGAGGAACTAGTTGAGGCCTATTCTTGGGCAAGCTTTTGATTACAAACAAAGCCCATTGACTATGGCCGGCCATGGGAAATAACATTGCATGATGCCATTTTCAGCGGGCATTGCTGACTGAAGAGCACGGTGAAATGCAGTGCTCCATGAACACCCCAAACTCTGACACGAATACCAGATGGGGAATTTGCAATTAACTGACGCAATCTTCTTAGCGCACCAAGGCATGAACGTTGAAGGGCTCTCTACTTCTTTTCAGCCTTCAGATATCGAGAGACTAATAGAGATGCCAAATCAATCTAACATTATAACCCTTCTATTATCTTAAGATGATTTTCATATTCATCATAAGATAATACTTTCTTTTTCAACTGACAAAGAGTTTTCCATATGTTGAGACGAATATCATGGATTTAATATTCCGTCAACATTTCTGGAATGTCATACTGAGATTCATCCAGAGGCCAAAACATGACTGGCACTTCACCTTTAGAAAGTTGTTTTCTCATGTTCACCATTTATTCTTTATCATTGGATGAAGATTCTTCTACCTGATTTGACCAGAGTTGCTGTTTCCTTTTTTGCTTCATCGTATTCAACAATATTGGTAGAGAAATCATTGATCAAACTAGAAGATGCATGTCTTAGGGGTGGTTCAGAGAATGACCTACACCCTAGGCTATCTTCTGATTGAGAAAGTATTTCACTTGCTAGCGATGAAGCATCAGACATGACTGGTTTCTCATTTTAAAGTGCTTCAAGATAAGAGGGATTTCTCAGAACTACATTATCCACTGGAGAATTTTCTGGGCAATGTGCATCACTACTGCGGAGAGGACTTTCGTAGCGAAATTCATCATCATGGGGAGGACCACCATAATGGGTTACAATAAAAGATGAGATCTCTTGCTTTTTGGTCTTCTGACCACACAGAGGGTTCCTGTGGCTCTCATGTGAAGATGAAACTTCGAGATCAACCAAATTGTCATGAAGAAAGCATTCACGAGGAAGTGTCTATTTAAGACCTTCGGAATTAATGTTCTCACTATTGGGAAATGAGGGAGAATAATCTTGAATTCCAACAGATAACTGTCTGAGGGCTTTAAGAACTCTAGGATCAAGAAAGGCCTTGTTACCGATTGGCTCTTGATATCCTAACTGTGATGGGAAGGTCTTTTTCTTAGACGCCATCTTACTCACCTTGTAAACCAGTTGTTGACAAAAGTGGCTTCTCTGAGTGGGTGTATGTGCCTGATCACGAAATATGGCCAGGTTAGGATGACAATCACCACTCAAATCATGTGTATGTGTCTGACTTGGTTGTCCGTATGATATAGGGGAGTATGCCCCACAACCCTCATGGATTCGAGCAGATGTGTGTGTCTATTCCGGAGTGAATTGTTGATGTGTCACTCCACTGGTAGGGATAGATTTATGTGTCTTTCCCTGAGATGCTGCTAAAGCTGTTATAATATCTGGGAAGGCATCCAGAATATGAGCAGGGATTTGATTCAGCTCTTTCACCCTTGATAGAATATGCTTGGTGACTTCAGCTGCCAGAACGGGGATATACATCCTTTCTGGGCTTGGAGTAGGTGTATGTGCTTGCTCATGTCCTCCTTTTCCTTGTTAGTGAATCCTTCCAGTACTCAAGTGTGGGGGCAGAGAGTGTCTTCTGCCTCCTGTTTGTCACCAGATCTTTCCGACTGACTTCTCCAAATGCTACCAAGCGAGACTGTTGGTAAACTTGATTAATACTAGCAGGTGTATGTGACTGCTGATTGCACTTCGCCGAACGCGGTTGACGAGATCCATCATAAGTAGTCAGACGAGCCTGCTGACTAGATGATTATGTATAAACAGGTGTATGTTCCTGCCTATAGTACTCTTCCGGGATTGCCAGGCGGGATTGGCGTGATGCTTCCAGACGAGTCTGTTGGACAATGGAATTAAAATGGGCAGGTGTGTGTGCCTTCTCATTGCTTTCCACCAAGTTAGGTTGGTTGAATTCTTCGGAGATGGAAGAGATGAGAACCTGCTCATTGTTGACCAGATTTCTCCTCCGGCGGTTCGTCTCGCCTGCTCGGGTTCGAGGAACCTGAGCCAAATTCCAGGAGTCAGTACCCTCATCATGTTGAGGGAACACTGCCGCACGAGTCTGGCAGCGATTGTTGGTGGGAGCCCTCGGGGAAGGACTCCTGTCTACTTGAATTAAGGCCCTGAGGGACCTGCTCATTCACATCCTCAGAATAAGTGAGTGAATGGTGATTGCGTTCTGGGGATAATGACCCGAAATGGTTGGAGACGGTAGTCAGCACCACGAGCTTCTTGATCACTAGTCATCGTTGTCCAGACAAACAGTGTGAGTTGTTCACTTGGAGGGCTTGTCAGGCAGCCTCCAGAGTTGGGATGGTACCCTGTTGATGGTACTCCTTAACCAGCACATTTGATACCCAGCGTTGAAGACGCTGAGTAGGTGATGTCATCCTCAGAGCGGACGACGATCCAGCAGGAGTAGTAGTAGTGGCATTCACAACAGCATTATTCACAGATGTGAACTTGAGAGCGGCCATTCTGGAAATGCAGTAGATCTTGGAAAAGAGTTCCTTTTTGATATAACAGACGTAATCAAGACAAATTCTGCCACTAAATATTTTGGATGAGCACATATGTTAATGATTGTTTTTGTTGGCCCTGTCATTGAGTTTTAAATAGGTGCATACCAAATAGGTAAAAAATCATTTTAACTTGGTTAAGGATTCATGTCGAGTTCACCATTTTTGTTTCACTCAGAATTCGGGGATTACCTCCTTGGTTGAAGGTTCAAACATTCCAATCAGTTTCTAATGGGTTTTTTCGTAGAACCGGAAACATCCAATGATTCCACATCCATTTGGACCTACCTTCCAAAGGAAGGTTCTCATTAGTTTGTGGACTAATGAGGCTTAGGAATTTGCATTGGTCAAGAGGATGGGAGGTCGCACTCATCACACCTTTTTGAGGGGAATTATTGTCTACTCCGGGACTCTCTTTATAGATTTAAGTTATGTTCATGAATCCTTATTACATTACCAAGTATAAAATGAGTTTTTATTTAGATCTGACAATCAATGATCGATATTTAAGAAATTTAGAGAATCTTTTATATGTATTCGAGGTTCATCATTGATAGAGAATCATCTGTACTTGTTATAGATTCTTAGTCAATGGTATCCTTTGATATGTAAAAGTCTCTTGGTCATTATGATGACCATGCTGGTTTTAAAGCCACTCAGTGGGGCACTTGATGTTTATTGTCTTTTAGAAGGACATGGATTATTTCAGAGGTGGGATCGAACCTGCAGATGGGCTACCTACGTATCCTTTTTTTAGAAAAGGAATCATAACCCACGTAGTTCGAGTAACGAAGTATGATGTTTATGATTGATGGCTCAAAGAAGGATGTCATAATTAATTTTACACTCTAAGCTCACGTGAGTCATGCTCGGTGTGAGAAAAAAGAGGTATTGGTAAAAATCAGACAATTGTGCCATGAAAGATGCAATCATAAGAAATATGGTGGGACTTATGTATGTATGACTGCCCAGATAAATGAATATTTGGATTTACATCAGGAAATAAATCTAGGAACAGGGTCCATAAAGGTATATGTGCTTCACGGAGATTTGAATACTCTAACATGGGACTTACTCCTGAAAAGGAGGCCCAAATTAGGATAGGACTTATGATTGGGTTTTTACTCCTGAGAAGGAATCCCAGATCAAAGGTAAATTAGGACTGGTTAAGAGGAATTAAGATTGGGGCTTACTCCTAAAAAGGAGGCCCATGTTAGGATACTTGAAAAAATTAAGGGAATTGTGGCTTACTCTTAAGGAGGATGCCCATATTTGAGACTGGTTATTAATCCTGAAAAGGAGGCCCAGGTTAATGATTATGACTAGGGATTATTCTTGAAAAGGAGGCCCACGTTAAGGGAATTAAGGTATGGGGATTACTCCTAAGGAGGATGCCCAGGATTGGGAACTTTAAGAATTGGGGCTTACTCCGGAGGAGGATGCCCAAATTAGGGGACCGGGGCTTACTCCTAAGGAGGATGCCCAGATTTGAGAATTATGAATGGGGATTACTCCCGAAAAGGAAGCCCATGTTAATGAGGACTTGGGGCTTACTCTTGAGAAGGAATCCCAATTTAGGAGAATTACGGTTTGGGGCTTACTCCTAAGGAGGATGACCAACTTAGGGGACTGGGGCTTACTCCTGAAAAGGAGGCCCGGATTAATGAGTTCTCTCATCGTAAAGGATTAGGTTGAATGAATGAAATATCAATCTTTAGTGATATAAAGAGGTGTAAATCACTAGGTTTTGAGAGATATTCCACAGAATTCATTTCAAATAAAAAAGTCAAATCAATAAATCATGCCATAAATGGCTTTGATGAGTGTCTTGAAGACTGAATCTTGAATAGGAGAGGTGGAATGGCTTAAGAATGGTGAAATGAGAAAGAAGGGCACCCAAAAAGGTAGGGGCGTGCAAGTCCTGGAAGGTGTGCAGGTACTACGTGGGCACACAAGTCCTGGCCGCGTTGGTATACCTAAGAGACACATGGGTACGTGCGCGGCGGTTAACCAGTAGGGTAATACTTGAGAGACTCTTGTTTAAAGCCTTTAGAATCATCTTGAGGTTCTTCCTGAAGAGGGGCACGCAAGTTCTATTGAAGGAGTAAGGCAGCACGCAAGTGTGGCCATTTCCCTTAAGGTATGGCCACTCAGACGCGTAAGTGTTGATGAGTTTCAACACTTAGGCCTTCCTCCTCCTATTTAGATCTTCCGTTCTAGGTAAGAAATTACCTTATAAGTGTTTCAGAAGCATTGAGAAGAGACTAGGGCGCCAGGAGCTTAAATCTGAGTTTCTGGAAAAAAATCCTCATGAAATGGGGGGCCCACAGGGTTTATTTATAGGCAGGAGAAGACCCCGGGCAGTTATCACTTAGGGCGTGCAAGTCACTTGCGCGACCATTAGGCGGCATGCAAGAAAACTTGCGCGACAGTGATGTAACTTGCACGACCCTTGTGTATTTGAAGCCTTGTTCATGCCTTTGTCGATTTTTGATGCTTTCTTCAAATGATGAATCAATTTGGTCTTAAGATATTTGCCTTTCCATTCTTTTAGACAATGTGACGAAAATGATTTTCAACACACATACATATCTTTATTCGAAATTCAAACCAAATAATGTAAATGAAGCATTTGAGCATCCAGAATGGGTTCATCTAATGAATGAAGAGATTGTTTAGATAGAGAAGAATGATACTTGGGAACATTTACCCAATCCGGAAAACAAGAACAACATTGTTACAAAGTGGGTTTTCCAGAACAAGATGAATGAAGAAGGTAAAGTAATAAGAAACAAAGAAAGATTGGTTTTTTAAGGGTATTCATAAATTGAATTCATTGATTTTGATAAAACCTTTTCTCCGGTGGCAAGATCAGAAACAATCAGAATCTTTCTTGCTATTGCTGCACAACGAGGTTACAAAATTTTTCAAATTGATGTAAAATCTGTATTCATGAAGGGTGACCTTGACGAGGAAGTTTACATTGACCAACCTTGTGGATTTGTTATTGGAAAGGATGAAAGTTATGTGTTCAGGTTGAAGAAGGCTTTGTATAGGCTAAAACAGTCTCCGAGAGCATGGTATTCTAAATTAGATACTTTCTTAAAGAAGATGAACTTTAAGAAAGGGAGAGTTGACTGCAATCTCTACATCAAGGAATGTTATGAGTTTTCACTGATCGTTATTGTTTATGTCGATGATATTATATTTACAGGAAATGATGAAAGATCATGTGAAAAATTTGTTGAGGAGATGAAGAAGTTATTTGAGATGTCTATGTTGGGAGAAATGAAGTAATTTCTTGGGCTAAAAATTTCACAGAAGAAGATTCACATTTTTCTGTCTCAAGAAAAGTATGCTAAAGAACTTCTAAAGATGTTTGGCATGAAAAATTCAATACCAGTTTCCACACCAATTTTAGTGGGAACCAAGTTGTCTAAATATGGTGAAGGTAAGGAAGTTGATCAGAAAGAGTTTCGAAATCTGATTGGAAGTCTTTTGTATTTGACTACCTCAAGACTCAACATCGTCTAAGCTGTCACATTATGTACAAGATTTTAGAGTGGTCCTAAAGAATCACATTTGATTTTTGGAAAAAGAATTCTCAGATATATCAAAGGCACAACAAATTTTGGAACCATGTATGATGACTCAGGAAATATTGATCTATTCGGGTATTCTGATGCTGATTGGGCAGGAAATGTTGATGATCGAAGATCCATATCTGGTGGAGTTTTCTTTCTGGGGAAAAGTTGTGTTAGTTGGAATACCCTGAAATAGAATTCAATAACTCTTAGAATAGATAAATATGAGTATATTGCTACTACTCAAGCTACAACTCAACTAATGTGCATGAAGACTTAGCTAGGAGATCTACTTGTTGATGTAAAGCGACCATTGCTCTTGGGTTGTGATAATCAGAGTGAAATAAATCTTACATGAAATCCAATGAAACATTATCATTCAAAACACATTGATATAAATTTCCACTTCATCATAGAGCAGTGGGAGTATAATGAATTGAGGTAGGAGTATGTTTCTACATCTGAACAAGTTGATATTATATTCATAAAACCATTACCAAAGGAACCATTTAAAAAATTGAGGTTGAGAATTGGTGTCCAACCTCCTTCTCATCATGGTTAAGGTACATGTTTATGTCCCCTCTCCCGTCTTACCTTTGGATAGTGTTTTTAAGGGGGAGAATTGTTTCATAAATCTATCCTTATGGAAGCATGCATAAAGGGGGAGTTGTGGGCAAGCTATGAATCCAGCATGTATGTGTGTGAACTATTATAACTGTTTGTTGGATTGGTTGTAGGGAAAAAAAAATTTTCTAGGAAAGTTGATGAAGTGAAGAATTCTGATGTAGAAGCTTGAAAGATGATCTGAAGAAGGCTGAGGAGGTACACTCTTGATAATTCATAGTAACTGCTTTTGGACAACATGGTTTTGGCTATCAATAATTCTTATTTCCTATAATGAGTTAGCTCACGTTGGCCTAGAATTCTTGATAAGTAATCCATTGATTAAGGTTACAATGTTTAGTGATTTATGAGTCATGGTTGAAAACAAAATCCAAAGGGGGAGATTGTTGGGACCAAGTTAGATGGATAAGGATGTAAGAAATGTTTTCTGTTTCAAAGTGTTGTCTTTTGTTGTCAAATAAGCTAAATCAATTCAATTTGTAAATGACTTGTAAACTGTGACAATGCTTTTCTGATTTGTATTTCACAAATATCATATGTTTGGAGAACTTGTGATGCTCGCCTTATAAAGGATGGAGGGAGTAAAGAAGTGTTTTTGGAAAAGGAAAGAAAGTGTCGCGCAAGCCAAAAATGGTGCACAAGTGTGGAGTGCAAGTATATGTGCTGCACAAGTCATATTTCAAGATCATCACATCAAAATTTGACAAAGTAAATTAAATGGAACGCAAGTTAAATATTGGCGTGCAAGTCAAAAAGTGGCTCACAAGAATAAGTGGCGCGCAAGTGTGGTGCCCAAGTATAAGTGGCGCACAAGTGTGGCACCCAAGTATAAGTGTCATGCAAGTGTATGTTGCATGAAAGTCATATTATAATATCATCATATAAAAATATGAAAAAGGAACGAAAGTTTCATGCTAGTGATGGAAGGACGCACAAGTGATGGAGCGGCACGCAAGTGATGGAGCGGTGCACAAGTAGGAATGACACACATGTGTATGTGGCACGCAAGTCACCAAAATGTCTATAAATAGATGACTAGACTCCCCATTTTTCTATGCTCAACAATTCAAAAAAAAAGAGATATGATCATGGAAGTTGTAGAGGGTGATTTGATCACGCAAGTAATAGAGGGCGGCGTGCAAGCTGAAGTTGTGCGTAAGCTGAGGGTTATTTATAAGGTGCGCAAGTAGGGTGTCGTGCAAGTTTTTTCGCACAAGTTTGGTTGTACAAGTTTCCAGAGGCGTGCAATAAGGGAGGGGCTTTCAAGAAGTTGGCTGTTTATAAGGCAAATGTGGCACGCAAGTTGTGAGCTCTGCTCAATGGTGGTGCACAAGTAGTGAGTATGCGCACAAGCAGGTGGTGCGCAAGTAGTGAGGCGCACAAGCAGGTGTCGCGCAAGCAGGGAGGCGCACAATTAAGGAGTAGATCGCAAGATGACTACACCAAGAGGTTCTTACTAACTTCTGGGTAGGAAAGTAAATAATTTTTTTAAAATATTTGATTTATGAAAGTTCATTAAGAAGCACATAATCATTACATTAAACTATTCGTGCTAAGAGGGAGCACACACACTATTGGATTGTTTTGAAAGTGCTACACGATTTTAAGGGCATATCCTACTCATTGTATTCCACAAAAAATGATTGTTTTCTAGTGGATTGTGTGGTTCTAGATTGTTTCTATACCATACCAAGGACATAGATACTTTTGTTGGGTAGTGAACCTTGTAAATATTATGTTCCTGTGGTTGTGGTGTTCAGCAGGGAAGAAACTCTTTAATAGGAGGCGAAGGTTGTTTCAAAAAATAGTAAACATAAAAAGAAAAAGATATCATTGATTCACCCCCTCCCCCTCTCAGTGATACTGGGATACTGACTGGGAACTTCACATTTAACCACAACCCATGTCGCATTATTTCCCTTAGACATATTTGGGAGACCCATGACAAAGTCCATAGTGACATTCCCCCAATTCCACATGGGTATAGGAAATGGTTGCATCACCCCTTTGTATTTTTTTCACTATTATTTAACTTGCTGACATATCAAGAACCTTGAGATATATTCAGCAATATCCTTCATCATGTTGTCCCACCAAAAGTGTTCTCAGATATCATGATAGATCTTGGTGTTATCGGGATGGATAAAGTTAGGTGATCTATGTGAATTATCAAATAGCTCATTTTTCCATCCCAAGTGATGAAGACACACAAAGATGTGTTCCAAACCAAATCACACCATCATCGTCAATATGGAACCCTAGAAGATTCCCTTCATTTACAACATTCACCCTCTTTTGTAGTCCCAGATCATCCCTTGGTGCTTCTTTAATATTATCTTGGATAGATGGTTGGGAAATAATTTCATCAAGGTAGGATATATTCCTTTCTGTTATCATTTCCAAATCCATCCATTGTATATCCACGAAGATATCGTCTTTCTCCATCTGCAACATGGATATAGTAGTAGTTTCTTTTCTACATAGAGAATAAGCTACCTTGTTTTCCATACTATTATAATAGTGAATAAAGAAATTGCAATCTTTGATTATTTCTAACAGTCTCCTTTGTTGCATATTTATCTCCTTTTGTGCGAATATATACTGTAGACTCTTTTGATCGGTGTATATGTCACAGTTATTACCATAGAGGTAGTACTGTCGGATATTCAAAGAAAAAATCACTACTGCGAGCTCTAGATCATGTGTTGGGTAGTTCTGCTCATGGATATTTAACTACCATGAGGTGTAGTCTATCACATTATCATTTTTCAGGAGTACACAACCCAAGAATTTTTTTGAAGCATAATTTTATACCATAAATCTTTCTGCACTCTTCGGTAATGTGAGTATAGGTTTAGTGATCAACCTTCTGTTTTTATCCTTGAAGCTTACCTCACATTCTTCCATCCAGACATACTTTACCACTTTCCTAGTTAACATAGTTAGTAGTTTGGAAAATCATGAGCTTTGTTTCACAAAACATCTATAATACCTCGCTAATCAAATAAAAATATGGATTTATGTGACACTAGAGGGCCATGACCATTCCTAAATTGCCTTGGTTTTTGAAGGGTCCATAGAAATTCCATCACCTGTGATCACATTCCCTAAGAACAATACTTTATTCATCTAAAAGTATCACTTTCTAAACTTGGCGTACACCTTATCCTTTCTCAACTTCACCAAAATAAGTCTTATATGTTCTTCATGTTACTCATTTCTCTTGGATTAGATGAGAATATCATTGATAAAAACTACCAAAAGTTTGTAGAGGTAATGTCTAAATAATCTATTCATCAAATCCACGAGGGTTGTAGGAGAATTAGTAATTCTGAAGGGAATCACCAAAAACTCATATTTCCCATACCTTGTAAATAAGGCAGTCTTCTAAATAAATTCCTTCTTCACCTTTAACTAATGACATATTGAATGAATATCCACCTTTGAGAAGTACTAGGCTCCTTGTAGATGATCGAACAAGTCATCAATCCTTGGGATAAGATACTTGTTCATTATGGTGATCTTGTTGAGTTCCTAGTAATCGATACACAACTACATTGATCCATCATTATTCTTAAAAAAGAGCACTAGCACACCCCAAGGTGATTCACTAGGGAGTATGAACCCTTTGTCCAAATACTCTTGAAGCTACTTCTTTGACTCCTCCAGTTTGATAAGTGCCATCCTATAGGGACACTTTGAGATAGGAGTAACTCCATGTATGAGTTCTATGGAGAATTACACTTCATGATCTGGGGGAATTTTGGGTAACTCATTGGGAAATAAATAACCATATTCCCTCATCACAGTAATTTCCACTAGGTTGACACTTTCCTTTAACTCAACCATTTTACCAAGGTATGTCTGTTCACAGGGAATAAACACCCACACTGTTGAATGATTTTTGAAAGGAGATTAATGATATTCATTGAATTAGTATAGGATCATGGGATGGTCAGAATATGAAAAGAAATTTTATTTTCCAGATAGTTGATATGTGCTATATATAAAGAGAGCCAATCCATTCCCATTAAAGCGTCAAATTCCACCACGGGAAGTAGTAATAGATTCACTAGAATAAAATTTCAACATACTCCAATAGGATAAGATTCTAGCACTTGGGTTGCAATTATTTCACTACTAGGTGTTTTTATGGATATCTCTACTTCAAGGTTTCTGGGCTTCGATTCCATAGTTCTAGAAAAGTTGTAAGATATAAAGGAATGCATATAACCATAATCAAATAAGATTTTTCTCATTCTTTATTGAATAGGAAGTGTACCTTGTATGACATAATTTTCTTGCTCAACTTCTGTAGTAGTAATGGAATAAGACTTACCTTGTTTATTTGGCTTTGTGGGATTCTAACACTGATTACCCTCGTAGGATTAAGGTTTACTGCACCGGATTCCATAGTTCCCTTGCTCGCTACAATTGTAGCATTGGACCATGGGTAGTGATTTCCGTTTTTCTACATCATTCTCCTACCTTCTTATTTTTGATATTAAAGAGCCTGGTGGACTTATCTACCACACTTGAAACATTTCCCCATCTCTTTGAGGAAATTCCCATGATGATTTCCCACACTTGGAATGTGAAAAGTTGAGTTTTGTCCCTCCTTTATCATTAGATCCTCCAGCTTGAAACACCACCTTTCATTTTTTATCACTATATCCATGGTACCATTCTCCAAACTATATATCTACTTTGAGATAACATTGAATAAATTCTTTATAACACTCAAATTCATGAATTGTAAGAGGCTTTCAGAGGTGTGGTTTTAACCCACTAAATAATCTATCAATTTTTCTATCATTGTTGATAAAAAAACCTAAAGAGTACCTTGAATGACTTATGAAATTAAATTCATAGGATGTAATAGATTTTATTTCCTTTTTCTTAATCTCTATAAATTATCTCACCATATTTGTCGGAAGCGTTCACAGGAAATACTTATTATGAAACATGATATTAAAGTCTTTCCATTGTATCTCTTCAATTTTGTCAGATGGTATGGTGTTCTTAATCAAATATCACTTTTGATCAGCCTCTCCATATAGATGATAAATTTTTAGAGTCACCTTATCCATCTCAGAATAGTGAATGAAAAAAGAGATCTTCTCTATGGAGTGGACCCACTATTCCATAACTAGTGGATCAGAAGATCCACTAAATGTTGGTGGCCATTACCGCATAAAACAATCGATATCCAGTTTCTCCCTCTTAGGTGAAGGAGGAAATTCTACATTATTCAGGTTATTATTCCTAACCTGAGATAGCTAGGTAAGAATCACCATGAAGTTTTGAAATCCACCTCCCAAATCCATGGGGATGTCGTTCAGGTAATTTTTGCATTTGTCCTCTCATGGGTTATTGGCATGGTTTCTTCTGGTTACCACTATTTTCTATAATAGAAAAGGTTAGAACAAAATATAATTCAACAAGTCACGGTTAAATAACTTTTTCATTTGTGAAATTTACACTATAATAATATATTATGGGATCCGTCTGATTATAAAATCTTCGTGTGTGCATATTTTTACTTAGCCTCGTACTAGAGTTTTACTTTAGTGTTTACTCATCCTAATTCCCAAATTAACTAAACCATTTCTCTAATACCAACTACAGAAACCATTCATTTCTTACATTAATTTTACATCATTTTAATGATAAAAAACAGAAAAATTTTACATAATGAGGATACAATGTTTTAGCATCTTGGGAAAACTAGGGCCATACATAACATTTACAACATAAAGAACACAGATTTATTTAATTCTATCTTCTCTAGATTCTTATAGGCCCTTGTGTACTCCTTAGTACATGTAGTCACCAGAGGATATACATAAAAAAGGGGTGACCTAAATTCCTAGTAAGAGGAAATATGAGAACACGAAACAATGTAACATTGAGTGAGTATAATCATTACATCATTTATATAAAAGCATAGAATGTGGAAATGCATAAAAATGAATCATCATGTCTTGGTGGTTAACTACCACACATAATTGTGAAAAAACGAGAATCATGATCACACATCATTTAGTTTTAACTCAAGATATTCATAACTTTACCAATGTATTAGAGAACTATATAATTATGGAACACCCATCACATTCAGACATTCATATTGTGCAATATAATTCTGTGCACACCCGTCACATCATAACATTTAATTATCATGCATTCCCCATAAAAAATATGTCAAAATATAACATAAAATAACCCATGGAAAGAAATGGGTTTTAAATCATTAAGAATACATTAATAAATTTTTTTCCCCAAATAAGGATGGAATGTCATTCTTGACATAGAACCATTAACCTTGAGTGAAGTGTGAAACAATATTCAAGAAGTAAAATGGGTGTGTTCATTTGAAAGAAGAGTTTTTTTGGAAAACATTGGATTTTTCATAAAATCAAGTATATAAATTTAATATCCTAGAAAAGGTAAGATATTGATGAATAAAATATTTTTATGTCATATCCATAATGAAAATAGGTTTAATGGGGAAATCCCAAAGAAAGAGAGTTGGGTTCGAGAATTTTCCCCTACATTGTGTCTGAATGCTTTCATCACATTAAAGTCTAGTATAATGACATTAGATTCAATAATAAAAAATTACATATCCTTTAATACATAAATATTATTCATTATGGTTTTATTATGTTCTCTTATGGTATTTTTAATGAGTTATAGAGTTTAAATTCATAATTCAGGAGTGTTCTTTTTCTTAGTTTTCATGAACGGTTCACTTGTACACATGAATGGATGTTCATGTAGAACATGAATAAGTATTAAAAACTGATATTAAATGTTATTAATTATTTTCAATGAGTTTTAATTATTTTTTATGAAATTATTTTATATACAATGTGTGTGAATCATTATTTAAAATTTAATGATGATCATTTTAGGTAAATTTGGGCGGTTTTTAGATTATAACAAACATGTTTTGTTTTATAATTTAGTATTATGTATAAATTTTTTTTCCAAAATATAAAATGGGTTAAAAACTAAATATTAAAATCTATTTTAAACCATTTAATGGTTTTATTTATAGCCTTTAAGGAGTTGAAAGAAAAGAGAAAGTGTGTCTCCCATGATGTAGGTAAATTAACACATCATAGGAGACTATTTAATTTTTATAAAAACCGTGAGATAGGTAGGAGTATAATGAATAATCATAACTTAAAATGACATAATACCAGTATATCAATCACATTGGAGTTATCGTGACATTTGGACAAGATAAGTTTAGGATAAGAGAATAAAAGAAATGAAATTTGAAAGAAATTTGAAAGAATGAGAGAGGAAAATTACCTCTTGAATATATTTTCTTTGAGAGAATATTTAGGGGACATGTTTTGATCTTTTTATGAGACCAAGGATTCTAGATGTGGGGTAGGATATTGGGAAGATATTTGATTATAATTTGGAGTATTAACAAGGCTTCACAGGTGTAAGGAAATGAGGTTGTGAAGGGTGGTATTTATAGTGGAGGGGAGAGGGGTTTTCATCATATTATATTCTTTAATATATTATTTCTCCACAAGAAAATAAATAGTGAGGATTGTTGTGACTAAAAATAGTAATAAGTGATTGTGATTTCTAACCAATGACAATCTACATCATCCATGACTCAAGCATGATGCAGAAATTCATTTATTTATCTTATTTTGTAAATTATCAAATTTCGTTATTCACAAAAAATTAAAGTATTTTAAACAAATACAAACAATTAATCCTAACCATTTTCAACATTTAGAATCCAAAAATGATCTTCATTTTTAAACAATAACTGTATAAATATGAACATTTTAACTTTTAATTAAAATTATAATTTACTTGAAAAAAATATATTTTAAAATTAAAACGTATTTTATAATTATTCCAAAAATTACTTAAGATCTTATAGAATTATAAAAATTTTAATTTAAAAAAATATTTTAGGAAAATAAATTTTATTTTAAATAAATAAATTATTTATAATTAATTTTTTATGACTAACAAAAATACCAGTACTTCTACTATCATTATATTGTCACTTATAAGGTGCCTAAATTTTAAATATACATTTGTGGGCGAGGATACTAATATTTTGGATGATTTAATATTCATAGGGTTCATATAAATATTCATAAGCGTAGGTTTCAATTCATAAGGGTATTTTACTATTAACCAATAATTAAGTTTATCCTATCAAACTCCAAATATATTACTGATCATAACCGTGTATGTTAGATTTTCAAAATTTAAAACAGAGAAGTGGAAAATTGCTGTTTTAAGGTCACATAATAGTTTATTTAAGCATGATGTGGGATTGGGTTTTTTAATGTGATTTTATATAATTATAAAATTACTAGAAGGAAGAAATTTAATTGCTAAAAGTTTGGTTCATTACAAGAGATACTCCTAGAACAAGATCGATCATAATCTATAAATCTATTTGAGGAGGTAAGATAGAAAAATCCTTATGAAATACATCCATGAAATGATCCACTACTATAAAGAAATTAGATTGACCTAAATGCCAATTATCCATGAAGATATTTCTAATCTAGGTGGTCACTCCACCTATCCCATGATGCTATGGTCTCTCTCTACCCGCCTGGACACCCTACTCACACTTATATAGATAAATACTGACATCTAGTGATATAAACGACACCCTATAGTGATAGACATATAGAAAAGTGTAATAATAAACCAACCAATCCATCCTGAGAATGAAATCGATGCATATCATCTTGAGAATAAATAGGTTCCATAAGAAAGGTTCACTACTTACCTCAAGGGGATAACCCTTACATTGGTGTATACCCTCTTACCGCACTCTTAATGGTGTATTTAGGGTCATTACATCACCGTAATACTATATCTCCAATCTGAGACTTTCCTTGATAGATACATAAATAAAAGAGTTCGAAGAAACCATATCAAATAAAGAAGATACTATATTAGATGCCACTAGAATAGTACCTCATACTATAGATGGTCCTATAGTCAGATTCTCAAGTATCAGATGTAGTGCATGAAACTTGCCTGATCCATAACCCTGTGAAATAACTAGACTACGACAATCATAACTACTCTGTTGGTGCTACTGGTGACCAAGGGTCTTACTATTGTAGCCACGAACTCCTCCTCACCCAGTTTTGGTGGAGCTATTCCTACTCCCATCCTGATGTGATGAAAAATAAACAACTCTAGAAGGTGGAGGTGGTGAAGAACCTTTTACACTCGAAGCTGATGGAAAGGTCCTATAGAAACTTTAAATATTACCCATACAGACAAAATCCCAACACTCCATTGGTTAGCTATCAAAATGGGGATTTATGTGCCCCTATCGTCCACACTGATGACACAACATGGAGTTATTAAAATGGGTACTCTGATTATCATTTCCATGAAAAGAAACCTCGAGGGAATGATACATACCACTGGAAGAACTACTGGAATGATGAGACATTAATCCTCTATTCCTCATAATATTTTCTTCCCTCAGGTTATTCTCATTGATAGGATCCCAATTGACTATTTTAGAAAATGTAGGTAGGTGAAAGACATTCACCCGGGTACGGATGGTGTACACAAGACCATCCTTGAAACATATAGTATGTAAAATATCATCACCAGCTAGCAGTGATGCAAAGTGTTGTAACTCAGTGAAAGACCCTGAATAATCCATAACTGACATAGAACCCTACTCAAGATGCATAAACTATTTAGCTTTTTCATCTCTCATTGTCTATGGAAATAAATGATTATATAAGGAAGTCTAAAAATCAACCCATAACATTCCCTGATGGAGATGAGCTCAAGTAATCACATCCCACTTGTTCTTGGACGAGTCACACTACATGTATGTGGACAGATTGACCATCTTCTTTGGAGGCATCTCTAGATGCTAAAAGATAGACAAGGTGTCCTCTAGAGAAGACTCAATAGCCTTTTAGAACTCCATCCCCTGAGAAAGTAGGAGGATGCTACTACTGGAGCTCGCAAGTCAGATCAACCATTGTAGGTTCAACTCATAGAGCACCACACACAGAATGCATCAGATGCAGGAAGATACCATTAACATGGGAATTAGTGCCCAGATCAGGTACAACAGGCGGTACCTCATGTGGAACTCCTGGGGGGTAATACAGGAGGTTCAAGGACCTCCACATCTAGATAATGGTCGTCACCACCTTCCTAGCGTAGTATATGAGGGAATTGTCGAGGCATTAGTATACAATTTCCATGAACATGCCTCAGAACAAGAATTAAGTAGATAGATAGAAACACTTATGGAATCTAAACAAGGATAGGCTCACTACCCAAGGTTTACTACCCCAATTACCCACTTTTATGGCTAGGTACTGGTAAGTGATCAATTATAAGTTTCATTTAATTTTACATTTAATTACTAAGTTCACTCCTTTTCCTTTCATAAACATGACAAGGCTGGATAAGGAAGTGAAACCATTTCATTTTAGATGTCATGTTTCAATTTATAGTAGATATCCATTCCCATTGAATTATTGACCATACACTTTGTCACTCAAAATGATACCAATTTATTTATATCATAATTATTCAATTCGGTAAATTACTCATCACAACCCATGAGGGTCCATACACCTCATGAATTGAGGCATCCAATCACTCAATCAAAAACAAGAGTAATACAATCATAAGATAACTATTACAACATCACTTAACAATCATTGTCCTATAAAGTAATGTAAAGTAGTGAAATGCACCAATATAGAGTGACAATATGCATGACAAGTGAATTCTAGGTCCCTATATTGATTCATGTAATAATTATCCTTTCCCTCATATCATCAGGACAAAGATAAAATAGAATTTAATTTATAAGAAAAAACAATAACACTGCACAACATATGCATCAAACAAAGGTGAAATAATATCTACTATAATAGGAAAAACAACAACAATTATATTTTGGGTGAATTGGATTTTACCCCGAACCTGGGATCATGACACCAAATCACATATTATGACCAAGTTTCAAGCATTCCAAATCTCTTGACTATTGTATCCAAGTAGTAAAGAAAAAAATAACCACCTTTGATACCACTTTGTGATAAGCTAGAAAAAAATTCAACTTAATAAGCGCCCCAAGCTTGGTGGGCCACATCGCCTCTAGCGCATCTCCCCAAATGCCAGAGGTTGCCGACTAAGAATGAGGCCATATGGTGTGTCAGTGGGTAGAATATTCCCTCATTACTAGAGTGTAAGTAAGAAGATAAATATAAATAGAGGTAAATAGTTTATACAATATAAGTAAATAGTGGAAGAAGAAAAAAGTGATAAATAAGAAAGGATAATAATAACTGAAATACCTAGAACAACTGATGAAAATATGTCATGTCACTAAAAAACATGGATATATGAGAGAAGGCATAACATATTCCACAAAATTATAAAGGTAGTCAAAAGAATATCACAATAATCCCTAACTCCATCTCGATCATCTACTATCAAGATCCATTCTAAACAATAAGCAATATTTTTTTTGATGTCCTATGCTTCCCTTTATAAACACCATCATTCATGTAATCTTCCCTGGGTACCAAATAGTGTTTGGAAAGGGTAAGAGATAAATCTTAGTGGGACACCACCATTGGTGTCTATAACATCTGGTCCATTTAATGGAAATGTAACTGTGGGAAAGCATGGATATGTAGAGAAAAGTAGTATAATGTAACTAAATTCCCAAGTACCTAGCTCATCCCTCAGATAGTGCCTAAACATGTAACTAGTTTATTAATTGATTATTAACAGTTTCAAAATAATTCCCATGATAACCATGGTGAATGTTCTGAGATGTAACAAGGAAACCTATAAAGATATTTAATAAGGAAGTTCTAAGGTAGTAACCAAGGAAACATAGACATCAAGGGTTTCCAAATCAGTAATGACTATAGCCTAGTAGAGGGTAAGAGTATAATTCAAGTCTAATTGTCCATGACATTACACAATATGAAACCTACTAAGTCCAAGGAGTTCATCCAAGGTAAAACAAAGCTACGAATTGACTGGTCCTAATGGGATTCACCCATTCCACCAACTTTTCAATGCTAGATATATGGAGTGTATCCAAGGAATCCTGTAATAATACATGAGAGATCCTATAGTGTCATAGAGGGAATCTAAAGTTAGACAAGGATCCGATTCTAGGTGGGTGTCAACCTAAGAAATTCATATCCTTGAACAAAAATGGTGTTCCTAAGAGCTCAAGGCATTCCCTATAATATCCATGGTGAGTTCAACTTAGGCCACTCCTATTTGATAAAGATTTCATATAATATTTTATAAGGTTCAATCCATTACATTTATTTGTGTGACAAGGAAAATTACCATGAAACCATTTATTTAATCCATTTAATTTTTTTTCATAAATCAAGGTTCACTATGCTACCTTCCATTAACATGGTAAGTGGTGTTACAGACGTGTAACCTATCATTCAAATACATTTAAAGAGGCCAAGTCATATACTCACTATACTTACCAATTTCCATTTCACATTTAATTATCAAATTAAATAACTTACATTAGGTAGGTCAAGAGTTGAGAATACATGGTAAATGTCACTATGAAATTAATAATTTAGATCAATCCATTTATTATAGAAAACTGTTCCCTTAAAAGGGTCAAGCCAAGGAACCCGAATGACGAATTAAACGTGTCAAAACACTAAAATGAAAAATCTGAAAAAAATCATACATGGGATAGAACAAGTTGTGGGAGTAACCATTAACATGTAATCAAATATTTGGATACATCATAACCATATAGTTATAATGATTATAAGCATGTAATATAAATTCAATAAATGACACCCAATTAAATCGGAGGGCCATATACAACAATTATAAAATCAATGAACTTGATGGATGAGTCACTACTAAAAAATAAGGCTATAGCCACAGTTTGGAACCATGGATATAGGCCCAAAAACCATGGCCATAGGTTATATCCACAGTTTCATAAACCGTGGCTGGTATTGTCATGGATATAGGGAAAAACCTATAGCCACATTTTGAACTGTTGCGATATCCCTATAGCCACAGTTTGAACCATGGAAACATCCTATAGCCACGGTTTTCAAACCATGGAAGAAGCCTAAGTTAGGAAATATATATAGCCACGATTTCAAACCGTGGATATAGGCCTTTTCCATGATTTTAAACCTTGGTTATATCCATATAGCCACGATTAAAATCTGTGGTTATATGTACCCCCATTCCATAAAAGAACAACCCCTTTTCCCCTTCCCCAGCACTGCCCCCTGCACTCCCCCTGCCCATTGCACTTCCCCCACAGCCCACTGCACACACTCCTGCCCCTGCCCACTACACCTCCCCCCAGCCCACTACACCCCCCTGCACACACACCCTTCCCCTGCATGTCCCCCCATCCCACTGCGATTCCCCCCAACCCCTAGAAAACTACCCCTACCCCCTCACCATGTCCCCTTCACACACACCCTGCCCACTGCACTTCCCCCCCACCCCACCGCACTTCCCCCCATTCCCCCCATCCCACTACACTTTCCCCCTTCCCCTTGCCCCCTGCACCCCTGCCCCCTTCCTCAGCACACCCCCTACCCACTACACTGCCCCCCAACCCACTGCACACCCCCTTCCCCTTTCCCCTACCCCCAGAAAACCCCCCCTTCCCCCTCACCCTGTCCCCCTCCCTTTCCCCCTCCCCCAGCAAACCACCCCTGCCCCCTCACCCTGTCCCCTACACACCCCCTGACCCCTTCCCTTGCCCCCCTACACACACACCCTACCCCCTGCACTTCCCCCCCCCAGCCCACTGCACTTCCACCTTTCCCCCTCACCCCCTGATCCTGCCCCCCATGCACACCCCCACTCCACCCCCAGCCCACTGCACACCCCCTTGGCCCCCTTCACTTCCCCTCCCCCCATCCCACCGCACTCCCCCCCAGCCCACTGCACTTCCCCCCTTCCCCCCTTCACATACCCACTTCACCCCTAGCCCACTTCACCCCCAGCACACCCCCTGAACCCTACCCCTGCCCCTTGCAAAAGAATCCAACACACCCCCTGCCCGTTACCCCCTCCACCCTTGGAAACTGGTTAAAATCCTTTTAAAGAACAATAACACATTGTGATCATGTACGATAATTGGAGGATGGGTGATTCTAATGACCAAGAATCAATTGAATTTTCCCCATTAGTTACCATATCATCTCATATAGGCTGGGGGAAGGTTAGTATAGAATTTAACCCTGTGTTTAATGTGATGCAGGAACAAATAGAAAGTGGTAAAATGACACTTGAGTGTTCACTGTTTGATGATCATGTGTTACAATTTTATAAGAGTTATAGTCCTTGAATAATTTGGTGAATAATTTATGAGAGACTATCATACCTATGTGGTTTCTAAATCCTAGAGAGACAAATAAGTGTGATGAATTCAGGTGTCTGTTTTGGTGGACATGGACCTAGTAGAAATTATAGGAATGTTTTATATCTGTGAAGAATAATACTATCATGGAGTTCCCTTAAGAATTATATCCGCGAGAGATGCACATATTATGCCATGATTTTTGGAAAGGGTTTAATATGACCGTAGGGAATCATCTAATATCGAGCACAATGTACCATCAATATATAGACAGACACTAAGAGTAGATGATACATATATTGGAGGATATACTTCAAGATTGTGTTCAATACATTGTTGGATCATGGGTTTAATATGACATTAGGGAATCATCTAATATTTATTGAGAGATGCAATAGCACACCAGCGGGTGAAACCAAGAAATTTCAGGAAAATTCATCTAGAGGAGAACAGACTGGCGTTTTTCGTGGGGTTGGATGCAGTAAGATGAAAACCGCATTGAGATCATTTTTCAAAATCCAATTACCAGGTTGATAAACCATTGGAAGATCAATCTTAGTTGAAAATTCATATGGTTAGGATCACTATTATGTTTAGTTGAAGGGTGAACCCCCTATCTAGAACATTTCTAGCTGTGAACCTCAGTTCAAGCCATGAAATTCCCAGGGGTAGGGATTCATGGTGTGAAACCCCTGGTCACACCGTGAATCATGCCTAGGTGGATTTATTTTAGTAGGTTAAATTCTATCTTTTTCTGGGTCAAGTGTTTCTCAATGATGAGACTGAAGAAAGTATCAAGTTTTCAAAGATGGTTGTTTCTGTTTGATGAAATGAAAACAAATATTATCTTTATGTTTTAGATTTTTATGAGAATGATCGGTTGATGCTTTCTCATAATGAAGACACTATCATCTCTAAAGTGAAAGAAAATTTGATTTTCTACTATTGAGTTGGTTGAAACATTATACTATTCCACATTGAAGGCTTAGGGAAATCATGTAAAACAGGTGAAAATATCATTATAAAGAGACACAACCAATTTTAATAGAATATACACATTATGTAATAATGAAAACATGTTTTTAAAACACTCAAGCAATTATAGAATTCAAATTAAAGTGTTAGGCAGAGGAAACTTACCTCAACATCAAGGTGCTGATTTTGACCACAACTCGAATCTTCCTTTTTTTTTTCTCTTGAATGCATATGAAACTTCACATATATATAAGGAAACTTAGCCCCTATGTACATATTTTAATGACCAAATATGCACAAGGGGGTCCTTAGATATATGTTTATACTTGCATACACCCCTTTACACTTACACATGTATGCATTTTTCATATCTATATATAAGCACACCTAGCCCAATATATATATACATACTGCCATGAGTGAATATATATAAAGGGGGAACTTATATATTCCTATGCCTAACTATTCATACACATGTAAGCCATCGTCAATGGAAACTTGAATCCACCTGCACCCCCACTGCCCCCAGCCAGCACAAGTCCCCCTACACCAGTCTCCCCCTCCTCCCCACCCCAAAACACCCCCACCCCACTGCCCACCAGCCATCACCAGTCCCCCTGCACCACTCCCCCAGCCCCCCAGCACCCCCCTCCCGCACCAGCCCCCAGCACCCCCCAACTTCCCCCAACACCACTCCCCCCCCACTGCCCCCTACACACCCCACCCCACCCCACTGCACCACTCCCCCCAACCCCTCCCCAGCCCCCCACCCACCTGCACCCCCACTGCCCCCAACATCCCCCACCTGCACCCCACAGCCCTCCCCAGCACCACTCCCCCAGCGCCCCCACCTGCACCCCCATCCCCCCCCACCCCCCACCCCCACCTGCACTCCTCCAGCCTGCCCTGTACCACTCCCCCCAGCCCCCCCCCCATTCTGCACCAGTATAATCTTCTTCTTCTAGGATATCTTTGGTATTATTTAGAATACAGTTATTTAGAAGTCAGTAATACTCTTCTTATTCTAGGATATCTTTAATTAAATGAATTATACGATTCCTTTCCTGAATTCATTCCATTTTTTTTACTTTAGCTCACTTCCATCAGTCATGACGTTAATGTCCAATTTTCAATGGTCCATGATCTGGACTGTTCTTCCATAGTGTAGGTAGTTCATCTCCATTTCAACATCCTCTTCACTTTCATCAGTCATGATGTTATTAGGACAACATTCACTATACTACTTTCCAAATGTCTTGTATCACTATTATTGAAAAATAAATCACCTTCTCTTTCTATTGTATGTAGTATATCTAGTTTTTCTTGCTTTGTATTTTTGTAAAACAACAATATGATATTGATATTTATTTAGAGATCCAAGTATTTTATTCATGTTCATAGCCAAATTGGATGATATGGATGGATTCTCATTATTTAATCACACCCATATTTGTACATAATTTGTTTTTAAACCATGGGTAATAGATAAATATGCATGAGTAACAACGGATTTATCAGGATAGTCTGTCACATTCCTCCATGAGCTTACAGTGAAAATAATAGTGGATCAATTAATGTTATTTTGATAGAATTATGAGTCTTTTTGTTAGTAATATTATCATCATTAGTTTGTGTGGTAGCTACTCTTATTTTCCTAAAAACATGTAATGATTCAACTTGGGTGACTTCTTGATTTAAGATCACTATTGTATTTTAATTGAGTGTGGTAACTATAATGGAGCATGCTCATCTAATAATGTGTTAAAAACAAATGGATAATAAAGACCACCGATGATGAAAAATGGAAGAAAACTTCCTTTGGAAAATTTTAAAAAAATGAAGCTGGAAACACTATTCCCAAGAAGTTTTTAAAGAAGGTAGATCATACATCCTTGGGTAATAAACCTAAGAAGTGTAATCCATGTGCTAAATATAAAAGGACTAGTTCTTCTATCATGGAAGGAGAAAAACTTAGATTCATGCCAACAATCCTTTCTTGTATGTGAAAATAGAGGCAATAAATACCATAATAGATGATTTGTACAAGGAGAATACAAATGAAGGTGGAAGAGGGCTGGTGTGGACTGGATGTGGCTGGAGAAGGGCCAAATCATGGCATTACCACAGCGTGATCGTGGCATGACCACGGCGTGACCGCGATGTGTTGGCCCAGTCCAGCGATATCCACAGGGAAACATCTTCTAGCTATGAGTTAAGGGAGCGGGAGGAGGCTGGAATTATGGTGGAAGGGGGATAGTTGCAGGTGCTGGGGGGGATGGTGTGGGATGATTCGAAGGTGGCAGGTGGGGCTGTTGCAGGCTATAATGTTGGTGGCAGCGGGCTGAAATGAAGGTGGAAGGGGGGTGGTGTGGGATGGATTTGGCTGGAGAAGGGCGAAATCATGGCATTACCGTAGCGTGACCACTGCGTGACTGCGGCGTGATAGCGGCGTGACCGCGGCATAATCGCGGCCTGACTGTGGCCTGACAGCGGCGTGACAACAGCGTGACCGTTGCATGACCGCGGCGTGCTGGCCCAGTCTATCGACATCCGCGTGGAAACATCTTCTGATCAGGAGTGAAGGGAGCGGGAGGAGGTTGGAATGCTGGTTTAAGGGGTCTTATTGCAGGTGATTGGGGGATGGTGCGGGCTGATTCGAAGGTGGAAGGGGGGGGGAGCATTTGCGGGGTGAATTGTTGGGGGAAGCTGGATGAAATGAAGGTGGAAGGGGGGTGGTGTGGGCTGGATGTGGATGGATAAGGGCCAAATCATGACATTACCACGGTGTGATCGCGACGTGACCACGACCTGACAGCGGTGTGACCACGGCGTCACCGCGGTGTGACCAAAGCGTGAAAGCGGATTGATAGCGGCGTGACTGCGGCGTGACCGCGGCGTGACCGCGACGTGTTGGCCCAGTCCAGCGACATCCGCAGGGCAGCATCTTCCGGCCAGGAGCGAAGGGAGCGGGAGGAGGCCGGAATGCTTATGGAAGGGGGATGGTTGCAGGTGTTGGGGGGATGGTGTGGGCCAATTCGAAGGTGGTGGGGGGGGGGGTGGGCTATTGCGGGCAAGAATGTTGGTGGAAATGGGCTGAAATGAAGGTGGAAGGGGGGTGGTGTGGGCTGGATGTGGCTGGAGAAAGGCCAAATCACAGCATTACCGCGGCGTGACCGCCGCGTGACCGCGGCGTAACCGCGGCGTGACCGTGCCGTAACTGCGGCGTGACCGCGGAATGACAGAGGCGTGACCGCGGCGTGACCGTGACGTGACCGCGACATGTTGGCCTGGTCTAGCGACATCCGCAGGGCAGCATCTTTGATCCATGAGCAAAGGGAGCGGGAGGAGGCTGGGCAACATTCTGGTCATCGCCCCTCCGATAAATGATAGAACATATCAACTATGTAATATGCTATAACAAGGGATCACTAGGGAAGGTTGTAGAAAGCGGAACAATGACACAATGTCTAAAGGGAAAAAAATGACAAAAAAGAATCATACACCCTACACAAACCATTTACAAATTCATTCACTTTTCCTAAACATGGAAATTTTATTTATAATATTCAATGCGTGAAAAGGAAAGTGTCATGGTCAAGGCATATTCCTACTCGGGTAATGTCATTTGAGTTAAACGAGTATGATAGGCTAGTTTATATTATTCAACGGAAACAAAAACTAACTAGACACAAAACAGACACCAACAAGAGACATATGAAAGACTCAAACCAAATCTAAACATGATACAAATAACTATCACTACTCTTTGGTTTAGAAGACAGCGCACCTCCGTTGGAGGTGATTTATTATAAAATCATACCATTGCTTTATCACACAATTCATTTAATTATATTTAACATTTATTATAAAACTCAATCAGCAAAAATCAAATGCAATAATTAAAGCAACTAGATCAACATAACTATCATTGTGAGTTTTTGCAGACAGCGCACCTCCATTGGAGGGGTTTTATTATAAAAACATGACTTTATTTATCAAAAGAAACAATTATATTAAAGAACACTTATTCAAGATATGCAAATCAATATAATTAAGCACAATTAAGAAAGAAGCTAAATTCAATTTAAAGAATTTTTGAATTAAAGAGGCTAGAAGAGGGATCCTATCTCAAGGTGGAACCAAACCATCCACTTCGGCTCTTGGAGCTTTATAACTAAAATTTGATACTCCCCCATTGGGTATACACACCTTAACACACATGTAGGGACACCTAGCCCCTATGCACACACTCGCATGGCCATGAGCATGTGCAAGGGGATCCTTGCACATATGATTATATGCATATACCAGTCTCCACTCACCTGCGTATGCATTTATATATATATATACATGGGCACACATAGCCCCATACGTGCATAATCACTACCATGGTTGACTATACACGTAACGGGGGAACCCACATACATGTACTTTCTTACCTATGCACACGCAGGTGAGTCACCCTTAACTTGGCTACTCAAAACCAATGAGCAGGGATCAATGCGCTACACAAAGGATATTAGGAACATTAAAACACATAAAGAATGCTACATAACCAGTGAGAAACCAACCAATGACATTAAAGCCTTACCTCAATTGGGAGAACCAAATACACCTGAACGAACACGAAATGATCCAACGCCCTACTGAAAACATAATATAGAGTCAAAAACACTGAAATCCCCAAATACATGAGGTGCGACACAAGTAGTAACCATATAATCTTTCCTCGGATCAAAGCCAGCAGACTGAATCAATCTGAACCCCATTTTTCCCCCTTCGCAGAATCTAATTACCCTTTGTCCACTGAAAGAAGTAAAATACCTAAGTGGCCAATGTGATAAAGAAAATAAAATAAAAACTAAAATAAATATACCTGTCTAAAACATTCTATATTTGATAACATTTTCATTTGCAAATTATAACACCCCATTCACATGACAACTGCATCCACAAAGCATCAATGGTATGAATAATTCTACAGATAAAATATTCTTAACATTTTTATGAGCTCCAAATGATTTCACATAGAAATTTCCCAGGTTTTATTTGAAATCATGTTCTTAAATATATTTTATATAAAATATAATTGCAAGTAGTATTAGTAAAACATTTCAAATAATAAAGGAAACTGAAATCTAAAACATTCTATATTTTATTATAAAAATAATAATAAAAATTATATATTTTATCATAAAAGGAATCCTAAAAAAGGATATGGAAGAAAGATAACTTCAATGTAATGGTTGAGAACCAGTAACTGAAAAACTCTGAAGTCTTGTCTTGGAATATCACCTCTCCTCGGAATTTCCACTAACCTATGCGTCTTTAAAATCTACTCATTTTTTCATTTTCTTTTTTTGCATACTTCCATGTAAAAAATTATTCATCAACACATCTGTCCAAAACTCAACCAAAGTCATTCAATCAGTGCCCTATGATGTAAGAGATAATAAAAAGAACATTGTACTGCATGGTTTTTTAAACTTTTTCCCAAGAGACGGCTTCCACGTAGGAAAACATGAGCAATGATAAAAAACACTTCCAAATAAATAATTAAGCCCCAAAATGTATTTAAATCCAAAAAATAACTTGCATATCAACAAAAATAAAGCACCACAAGAAAGGTCACTTAAAAGAAAATGCAATTAACATTGTTTAAAATATTTTACAATGTGACATGACATATTGTTAGTATTTTCTGTTAAAATTCAAAAACATATAATAAGTAGCATGTTTTATTTTCAGAAAATATCCCCAAAACTTATTCAATATTTCATATAAATTCCAATAATTTAAAAAAAATTTACCCCCGTGTAGCAGTATTTTATTGTTTTAATCAAGAATTAGATATTATGAAATCATAACCTTGAAATAATACAAGTTTCAATCACCTTCTAGAATTCAGATTTTGATGATTTAATAATTGTAGAAGATTCTTCAAAACCTTCTCTGATTTTCTAACCTTCAAGAAGACATTGTAGTTTTCAAAAGTAATAATGATCCAATTTTGAATAGTACTAAATTTCGATCAATTTCAAGATAGATATCTGCACCTTACTTTACCTCTTCTTATTCTTCTTCTTATTTAGTGAAACCAATCTACACTAGATATCCAATTTACAATATCCTTAATCCATAAAACTTATTCAAAATATATTCAGTTTCAGATATATTCTTTCCTTCAATACCCAAGGAATTTGTCTATAGGATTCAATATCAGTTATCTCTTATGGATGCAAGGATTTTTCTTTCTTGGAATGGTAGTTTCAAACTGACAATTTCATTGACATGAAGTATATATATATATATGTGATACATGAATCAATATCCGTTATATTAATTTTGTTCTTTATCTCTTATCTATAAACATTATACCATATAAATACTACATTTTTAATTACTATAATTCTCAATAATTCAAAATTCCTAATATCTTGACATTTCAAAACTCCCACTACTTCTCTTCACAATTGCTTGTAACTGTATACAGACATGTAGACTTCACATCATAAAAAACTCCATGTATGAATAAATTATATATAAAAATATTCATGGTTTCATCTCCTCATTTCATGGTGTGAAGATTTCTGTAAAACATGAAGTTATGAAATGGAAGCCTGTATCACAATCTTTCTTTACGATATTTATGTCGATGAAGAACAGATCACTATGCATCATCATATTTAGTTTATCATATTTTATTTTCTTTTGCTAATCCTAATTTGATAAGACTTTCAGATTAGTCTTATAATTTATAAAGTCTTACATAATTCCCTCAAAGTCTTATGAAGTTCAAGACTTATGAAATTTCCTCAAAGTCTTTCAATTCAAAGTCATATGGTATTCCATACAATGCCTTATGAAGTATGATTATATTAGTATGGCTTCCGGTAGTGGTAATTAGGTTGAATCAAGATCCATTATCAAAAAAGGATTATCATATGTTAGTGTCATTAATAATTCTTGATAGGTATAAGGGCCATATGTTTCCATGTTAGACATCATCCTCCTACTGATCCGTCAGTGATATTACATCATGGAATTCTACAAGATCAATTCCTATATGATAAAACTATGTGAAAAACACTATGAAATCTAATAGTTGATGGCCATAAAAATCATCAATGAGTTCTTCCCAGAGATCCTTTGATAATCTTAGGTAATCTAGGGTTGATAAATTGGATGGTTTATGGTCCAATTGCTTCAACACATCATTCTTTAGATCTACGAGTGTATATTTTCATGCATGGAGTTTCTCTTTATTCATGTTCCATGGAAGCTGATGCTTCAGACATGGATGGACCCCCTATTGGGGAATACGTTTAATGTACTTCGAATGAATAGTCTTCTAAGGATATTTAGAAACACCCAAATTCAACATAACATTTCAAATAAAGCTCTTCATGAACTCTATATGGAATTCCGTCAACTTTATACAGATGTGAATGTACCTTATAAATAACCATATATTGGAATATATCAATCCTATATTCTTCCATTTTCATTTAAAAAATATAACCTATGAAGATGTTTTCACATACCTTATAATTCCTAGGATTCTTGAATATGGCATGAGTTTCTCATGATCTCACATTGTGGATCACTCTATAATTTATAGTGCGGATAAACTATAATCATAACACAAACTAACTAATTTAAGAAGAAAACCTATAATATAGAATATCAAGTACCAATGGCTGAGTTTTTAAATGATGACCAATAGTTCTATTTGATGTGTCCCACACTAGACTTCTGTTTGTGAGGACACGTATTTATTACCTATAACACTCCTTAGTCTGCCATTAAAATCCATTATGGTCACGGTTCTATCATGATTTCCTGTATAGTGGTTCTAACCTTCACTCTTCTCCAATAAAAAATTGGTGCACTCTCCTGAGGTCGTTTTTTACCATCACAGGATTTTATACATTCCATCCTAACTGGAATGACTTTAATCTTGGCCACCTGTATCTAATGACTTAGCTTCATGGGTAGTGCTGTATTAAGGTATTTTTTTTATAAATCCATATCCAACATTTAAAACAAATAGAAAAATCATAAGGGTCAACTATGCACTCATAAAAATATTCCTTTGAAAATATCTCAGCAAAAAATCACTCATAATCCAAGTTAAAAAACAACTCAATCATAAATATTCCTTTTCAAATATAACAATATCCTATACTCCAATAATATCAAAAAAAAATTAATCTTCCTCGACCTCATATATGTATTTTCCCAAATAGTTTTTTACCTTCCAAGATTATATAGATAAGAAAGGAACTTCTAAAATACCTTCATCATACACATATAAGATTCATCATTATAAATTCTCCATGCAACTGAAATCTTTATTTAAATTTCCTTTTCAATTTCCCTTTTTAAAACTAGAATATTCCAAAAAAAAGAATATTGGAAGTAATTCAAGAACACTTAAAACATTTTTTACTTTATATAAATGAATCTCCAAAACTCCAAAGGTAAGGTATTCCCTTTTCATATGAGGAATGAAAAGAATTTCATAATCAAACATAAAATATGTGTCTATAAAATAATTGTAACAATTTTAATGATTGTAATGGATAAAATTACAATAAATAGTAATTGATAATTGATAAATAGTCGAACTACACACCTTTTATAAAATTATCCCCACCCAACCCTTTTGTAAGGCACATAACAATGCCGTTGTCAATACTATTTGTAATGACGCATGACCTGAAATCATAAATCAACATTAATGAAATGATAACAATATCATGTGTTCACTAATTACAAGAGTAGACATATTAATTTTAATCTTGAAAATAAGATGATATAGCAATTTTACCCTTTTCAATGCCATTGATGGTGGAAGATGAATCAGCATCACCTAAACTAGAGATTTCCCCCATACATTGAAAACATTAAACAAACACACATGAAACTACATCATATTATGAAAATGTGATTCTGGGGTTAAATTGCATATTTGAGGATGCAATTGAGTAAAAAAGAAAACTTTTCATGATGTAAAAAATGGTGTGGTAAAACCATACCTTTGGCGACGGTGGATAAGATGACACCGTTATGGAGGGCGTTGAGCAGAAGATCTGACAAAAGTCAGTTTACCATAAAAATATGGCTATTGCACATGTTAGAGGAGGGTGTGTAGTAGCAGTAAAAATCTAGTGGGTGTCGTAGCAAGTACCGACAAAAATCATGAGTCAGAAATGCCGAAGTAGGGCATGGAGTATACAGAAGTTAAAAATTGTAGTTGGTACCATAGAAATACCCGATGGAAATCATTGTGGGAAAATTGTATAAAATAACCTTTACCTCCTGCATTTTATATTCACGTCAATCCCGATTGCAAGTCGTGGGAGAAAATCAATTGCATCAGCTATGTTTTCTTATTCGTTCTCGGCTATGGCATGCATCCCTATCTTGCACACCAATACAAGTCATCAAACTCAAAATATGATCAGTGAAACTAATAGAGGGGCCACCTCAATAAAAAATGGAAAATTGGACTACATACCGTCCGAGGTGTGCTAGAGGAGATAGAGGGGATGCCTCATAACAGCGTCATCGAGGAGGTACGATGGTCATGTTGGAGGAGGATACAATTCAATATAATAATAATAAAACATAAATACAACATAAAAATATGTAGAAATATTTATAAACACCGCAATAAAATTCAGTATTTAAATAATAAAACCTCATTGCATAAAAAAATTACACATATTAACAATCCAAAAATACAATTAACATCAAAAGTGAGTCTCAATTTCAGTATCCTAAAATTCATGATAACCCTAATCCACACCTCCTATAGAAACACCATCAACACCTATTATGACACTAGCATCATCATCAACATAAGAATCAGTACCGACACCGACACTTTGACCGGCTTCAGCTACAGCTCCAGCTCCAGCTCCGGCTATGGCTACAGCTCCGGCTCCAGCTACAGCTTCGGCTCCACCAGCAGAACTCATCGACATCAAAAATGTGTCAACCACTGCATCTTATTCTGGTGAATGTGCAGAAGAAATGGCAGACATAACTTTCTTCATATTTTCAAATATCGCATTTTCTGCTTTTTGGGTTGCTTCTTTGATTACAGAATTCATCTTTTCCAATGTGAACAAACCAGAATTGGTACTCAAAGAAACATTTTCAGTAGACCAGAATCGAGATGGTATAATATTCTTCCTAGGCCGACAATGTACTCTGCTTTGATGATCATCTCCTAATACCTGATGTAGATGATCGTTCGTGCCCAAATTGTTAGGCTCTTTTTCTGCCAATGTCTCCTAATCATTCTGTCGATTGATATATAACATAAATTAAAATGATAAAAATAATATAATGAATTAAATTCAGTCAAAATAAAAGAAATTGAAATATAATTACAATCACCTTCTCGATGTCAGTATTTGGCATAGTACCATCTTCGTTTTTTATGCTTATACAAAACAAAGTAGGCCGAGGAACGCGACCCTCAATATTTCATTCTTTTTTTCTAAAAAAAAAATAAATCAAAATTTTAATTCATAAAAATTACACTAAACAAAGCTAAATATTTTAAATATTAAATTACCCGTGCTTGCTCAAGATCTTGGAGTGAAGTGTGTCCACGAGTATAAACGTGTTTCATTACACTCTTATTTCTATTATTTCTATCTGATTTATCCTATAAACAAATAATTATATAAGTTCATTAACATAATTAAAACCCATTTTCAAATAAATAAATATAAATAAATATATATATATATATATAAATTTAACAAATACCTTAAACTCTTGACTCTTCCAATAGTCGATCATCTCTTTGTATTGTGATATTGGGCAATCATGAATCACTGGTACTTCTTTAAGCTCCGTGCCAACTCTCTTTTTCCAACCATGATATAAGTCATACTTATAAGCTCACCACATTTCACCTAAATCCATTAACCTTCCAGCATTAGAATTTTGTCCATCAAAAAAATTATATTGGATATACAATGGAAAAAATATTTGTTAAGAAAATATTATAAATTAATATATATAAAATGTGATTAACATCACTTACCTAGATCACTGCCCATGCATTGACCATTATTTGTTCTCCAACTTCTCTACAACTTATTGGTTGAACCGTAATGATATTACTGTGTCCAGAAAGTGTTCCTATAAAGCTTTTACATTATGTACCATTTGTTTGATTATCGCTTTGTCCTCATTGTATTTAACCATGATTTGCGTGTGTCGATTCCAAACCTCTCGCATTTTTGTGCGGCCTCATCGTCTGGTGGATAATGGGGCTAATAATGAAAAAAGGTAAAAAAGATAATAATATATATGAATTTTTCATTAATCACTAACAGTTTTTTTAAACACATACCAGTAGATGGGGGATTTGTTGACCCCTGAAGTGCAGCGTCTAGAGAGGGAGTAGCCTCTGTGGTAGGTGGGATATCTGAGGTAGGAGTAATCTGTACAGTAAATGGATAACCCTATACAGATGAGGGTGGATATGGATATGGATATGGCGATGGGATATATGGGGGCGCAGTGCCCATTACAGTGGATGGTGGGAATGGAAAATAAAAAGGGATGTGAGTCTGAGAACTACCATCTGATGTGGGTGCAGGCAGAAAGGGATATGGATAATGTGGGTATGGATAATATGAAGGTGGAATAATGGGAGGATGACCTTCTGGTGACTCAAGCAGCATAGTATTAGGGTGAACTGTAGAATCAATACCCCCCACCATACTATCAGCCTCAGTAGTATAATTCAACCGTCTCCTCGACAAAGTATCCTAAAATAACATAGATAATAAAATTATACGAATGATAACAAGATAAATGATATAAAAAACCATAATATTCAAACATAAATTGCACTTATAGTGTTGGATAGATGAGACATATGTTTTTAATTTCTTCATATTCTTCTATTTCTTCTAATATCATCATATTCAGACATTTTTTCCTGGAAATTTAAAATAATATTTTCAAATAAATATAAATAATGAAAAATGTTAAATAATAAAATTTTATCATAAAACAATGAGATAAATTTTCAATGTGATATTTATATTGATAAAATATAATAGTTAATTTGATATCATGTATGGAAGTTTAAAAAAACACATACAATATTACGATAATGTCAGGTAAATAATTACAAATGTATCAACGTTCTGTGTGGTCTGTGATAATTTATGGTTCACAATATATTCTAGCAATTGAGTCATATGTGTCATTAATTGAAACATTCAAATAAATACTAATAGGTTCATCCACAACATCATTATCATCTATGTCTTCGTCAAAAATATGTCTGGGAATGACATCAACAATAACCCCAAATTGTTTTTGTAATGGGTCAGTTACATAAAACACCTGTCTAGCCTGTGATGCAAGAATATAAGGTTCATCGGTGTGAAGCTTCCAATTCATATCAATCACTATAAATCCATAGTTATCAATATGCATTCCTTTTCATGTCATTGAATCAAACCACTTACATTTTATCATTGCGACGCGACCATGTGCATAGTAATCTAATAAAATGATTCTTTCAACAACACCATAATATGATATATTTTATGACTGAGGTTTTCTATCTGATGCACTCACATAACAATCAGTTGTGGTTCTTATCATCACACCATCATTCTGTGTTTCCATTTTTTTTGCACAGCTATTTATAACAAATTTAAATCCATTGACAACCATTGCTTTACAATCACGTACAACGTCGTTTGGACCAAAGGATAATGCTCTTACTTCATCTGATACTTTATTCATTAGTAGAGTTAAAAACTAAAAGATACCAACATTGAATATTAAACAGAGACATGTGATTATGTTATATGAAGAAAAAAAATCTATTACCTTTGACTTTAACCAAGTAGCAAATTCTTTGATATGCAGCTATTCCTTCCTCTTGATAGATTGAGAGAGATGTGTCTTTTTTATAATTTTTAAATGTTCTCTACAAATATGAAATCTTAAAAATGTCAGAAGATATGAAGAAATAACATAATGAAAAAAATTAATATTTATTAGTTTACTTACTTGATATAATCATCAAGAACACCACAGTTGAATAATACAGTACAATGAGCCATTTCCCACTCTTCCCCGTTTAAAGTACACAAGGAGTACGATCTAGATATCCCCCCTATTTGGGGAAGTGAAGGAAATGCAGGCCCAATAGGATCATATTGCTCATCTTCGGTTCTCATAAGTCGATTAGAACTCCTGGTGACGTTAGCCAAGTATGATGAACATAAATCCATGCATTCTTGTTCTAAATAACATTTCACAACAGTGAATTCAAGGTGATATTTATTTCTCACATAAGATTTCAATGTAAATATAATTCTTTCTATAGGATACATCCACCAACTCGAAATAGGACCACCAAAAAGAACTTCTGTGGGATGATGCATAGTCAGATGTAACATACATGTGAAAAATGATTGTAGGAAACTTTTCTCCAAGCCGCAAAGAATAATCGGTGCATCTCTCTGCAATTTATAAACAACACATCTACTCAATATTTTGGAATAAAGGTCTTGATTAAAATGACATAACTTAATCATAGAAACTCTAAAATTATGTGAATGTAAATGTCTAATGGAAATAGGAATAAACTCATGTAACAAGACATGGTAATTAAGGGTTTTATGAGATTTTAGTTTCACATCTTCTGTATTCACCCTTTTCGAAATATTATATGAATAACCATCTGGAACCTTCAAACTTTCCAAGACCTGAAGAAATTGTTTCTTCTCCGCATTTGTCATCAAATAAAAGGCAATATGGACTTTCCACTTATTTTGACCAATTAACTCAGGATGAAGTTTTACTCTTATACCCAAATCCATCAAATCAAGACGAGACTGCAAATCTTCTTATGTTTTTACATTAAAATTTAAAATAGTACCAAGTAATATCACACAAATGTTTATCTTGATATGCATTATATCCAAACAATGAAGCAATAAATTCGATGACCAATACAGCAACTCAAATAATATGCATTTCTTTCTCAAATTGTTATTGGAATTTTAATTAACATGTTTTCAATTTTTGATATTTGATTGAATTTTTCCAAGAACATAATTCAATTCATCAAGTTATTTAAAAATATTATTCTCTGACATTCGTTGAGGTGTCTCATCTGTCTCGATGGAATTATCGAACTATCTTTGATTTTTTCTGAATGGATGATCCATCGGTAGAAATCGTCGATGCCCTATGAAGCTGAAAGTTCGTCGAAACATTAATCTTCAGAAATTGGTATTTTTCATACACATAGGGAAAGATAATTTCCCTTTAATACTCTAACCAGACAACATTCCGTAGGTAGGGAAATCATTTATCATCCATAATAAAGCTGCATGAAACATAAATTACTCCTTCCTGAATGGATCATACGCATGTGTACCAACAATCCAAAGATCCTGTAACTCCTCTATTGATGGCTACAAGTATATATCAATATCATTTCTAGGATCACTGGGTCCAGATATCAATATACTAATGATAGTAAATGGCTTCTTCATAAAGAACCACGAAGGAAAGTTATAAATGTGAATGAAAACATGCCAAGTACTGTGTGTTGTATGAATTTGGAGAAATGGGTTGAAACCATCATAGGATAATCCCAATCTAACATTTTGTGGGTCAGCTACAAAATCCGGATGTGACCTATCAAATTTCTTCCAAGCCAACCTGTTTGCAGGATGCACTATTTGATCATTATCTTTATTTCTTTCATCTTCATGCCATCTCATATTCTTTTCCATTTATTCTAACATAAAAAGTTTTTGAATCCTGGCAATTAAAGGTTAGTGCCACATCATTTTCTCTGGTATGCGAGATTGCATTCCGTCTTTATTATTCTTCCACATTGATATGCCACACTATTTCCACTGACTTAACTCTTCTTTTTCCTTCCAGAACAGACAACAATATTTGGGGAAAGAATGAATCTTAATAGAAGAAAATCCAAATTTGTTAACAAACTTTGATTCCATGTAATTATTTTATAGAATACATGCATCATCAGGCAGTAAATACTTAATAAATTTCAGGGGATAGTCGGCTGTAGTATTATTAAATCCATACATTGCTTTTCCAAGATATAATCACATTAAAAAGTAAAGTTTTCTCATTTTCCCCATGCCTAATATACTAGAGTATTTTCATCTTCCATCATCTTTCTAACACTCTCAATATCATCATCCTGATTAATAGACAAAAACTGTGTTCCGGTATTCATTTTCTTGTGCACTGGTCCACATGAGGAGTTGGCTTCAGGAACAAAAGGAAACCGATCAGAAATCAGATTTTTCATACCAATCCTTTCTACTAAATCGATGTCATTCACAAATTTCACTTTTTCTCCATTGTGATACCACACATTATATTTTTTTTTGGAAACCTTGTTTAGTGATATGATAACTCACTTCCACGCTAGTTAACCATGGTCTTCCAACACAATCATAACACGAGCATCAAATCAATCCGCCATCAGAATCATTAGTGAATTTAGAGTCCAAGAAATGTCGTAACTCCTTCTAAAATTCATCAGTGATCCGATCAACGCTATACATCCAGTATCTATCCATTCTAAGGTATATAAACATAAATTAAATAAAAAATCAAGAAAATGACTTAACATTATATTTATTGTTCCATAACATAATAAGTAACCATCAATAACATGTCAATAAAAAAAACATAACAAATATTATGGTTAAGGGAATTCATAAATGTTTCAAATTATAAAAAATCATGAATAGTCACACCTTTCTATGACCACATAAGATTATTTTGGTGTACCTTCAACACCAAAATTAAAACCTAGATGTTTGAACAATGACTTATTATGTTTTTTATAGAATTCCTTGATGTGAACCCCTCCACCATCCCTCTTGGAAGCCCCCCGGATACCCCCAATTCCCTCCAAGGTGGCCTCCCTGACCCCCCTGGACACCCCCCCTACCCCTAAACCCCTACACCCCTTTCCACCCTCCCTGACCCCTACACACTTCTCTCCCAGACCCCTTCACCCCCTCCAAGACAACCCCCCTTCCCCGTGCACCTTTACCCCTCATTGCCAAGCAGATTTTCCCTATCTATTATAAAGGTTTACAGACTATAAGCCTTCGTGGTTCTTTTAAGAGAGTTATAGAATTTGGTATTTCCTTTACCGTCGGTTAACCATTTAACTTTAAATTCTTGTTTTCTTATATTTTCTTTGAACGTGAGAAAAGAGTTGAGTTTGACTATAGTGTTTAGTTCTTGAGTAGGATCAGTGATGAGGTCGGACCTGGTGTTTTTGTTTTGTAGATCATTGAGGACTTTATCAAGAAACATGATGTCATTGTTATCTTTTTTGGCTTTAGATCTACACCAATTTTTTATAGTCTATTTGAGATGTTTCAATTTGAGGTTTCATGCAAAGGCATCATTTTTATGAGACATTGAATACCAATAGTTCTATATGATATGGGTGAATTCATCATTATAGAACCACAAATTGTTAAATATAAAAAGCAATCAGGGTTTCATGACATTAGAGGAAACATTGACAAAGATGGTATGATGATGAAAATTTATCTTGTGAAGAGTGGTGCTGGTGATAGTGTCCCATAAATCTATAGCAGGGACATTCATGAAGTCTCTATTCAATTTGGAGGCAACCATTTTTTTTGTAATGTCTTCTATACCAAGTGTATTTTACACGAGTGGGATTAATTTCAATGATATTAGTGTCTATAATCAAGGCTTTAAATTATTTCATTGAAATTGAAGCATGGTCCAATTTTCTTGTTTGAGTTAAGAATGGAATTAAAGTAGCCAATTTGAAACCAGGGGTAGTTATGTTAGTGCCAAGGGATGAGAGATCATTCCAAATAGTTCTTCTTTCTTGATATTTATTTTTACAATTGACAAAGGAGCAGAAAGTATGTGTTCCATATATGTTAAAGTTGCAAGTAAATATCTGGAGAGATATTGAAAACACTAAAAATGTGTAAATAAAAGTGTGAAAAAATCTATAAAGAATCAGCATTGAGTGTATTATTGACTACACCAGTAAAAACATAATTATGTTGGCATAAATGTGATTATACAGATGAAAACAAAATTTTAGGTTTAGCAATGGAAAAAAACATAGGATGATGGTCTTTTTAAAACAATGAACATGTCATAGTTAGCGATACCCTGATAATTCCAAAAGGGGATCATCATTTAAACCTGAATTTGGTGTAAGAACACCATTTTCTCTTTATTCTAGAGCCTTTTTTTCTAGTAGTCCTTCTAACCTCTAGGTTATTTTTAGTGGCATGTTCTTGTTCATTCCTATATGTGACTCGAATTTTCTTTATCGGCTTGCTAATTGGATCATTCATAGGAGAGTCTACAAAATTATTAGAATAGATAGACAAAGAATTTATATTATGATGATAATTCAAGTTTCCATATTTCATAGAGAAATCATCATTAATTATAGATATAGAAATAGGAGTACCTGAAAACATTGAAGTATCCACTGTCTGTTGTTAGGCAGTATCCAGATCTGTTGGATGGTACAGATTCAATGGAAAGGAAATATTACATGCCTACATATGTTTAGGGTCCTGTACCGGGGAGGTTCAAGTAGGTTTGATAGGTTATACATCATTTTTAATATTTTTAGAAGTCATTGTATGTGTCTCAGTTGAAACAATCCTAAAAATACTCATCTGACTCCTTAATTCTACATAACTGGTAATAGATTTAGAGTGCCCAAGGGGAGAAGGAGCTAAATCCTTCTCTAAATTTATGGTTACCAACTTCATTTCAAGAGTAGTATTATTTTTAGATATGACAGAGAAGTGATTAACATATCTCATAGAAGAATGAGTTAATGTAGTTTTAATGGTTGGGTCTGTAGGTTTCTAATTACAAATCATCAGAGAACTAATGACATCAACACTATTAGCAGGTTCTGAACCATAAAAAGAGTATAAAGTAGAAAAAAACGTTGTAACTAGATCCTTTTTTTCTCCACCTCGGTATCCTCAACGATACCTAAATTTACCCACCTTTTAATATGAAATGTGAGTTATACTTTCACCTGCATTTTTTATTTTTTGATTTATACCATGAAAATTACATCCTGCAGATCTCAAAGGAGATCTTGTCTCCTTTGTCAAAATTTAATATTATCTTCTTAAAATTTTAACATATTCTTAATATGTTAACTTATTTTTAATAAAAAATATAATTTTGTTTTATATAATGGTTAATAGTATATTTTTTATAAATTTTTATTCCTCCCATATAAAAGGAAGGTTGGGTTATTCCTTAGATAAAAAAGGATGATAGGATGTGAATCCTTTAAAATTATGGGGTTATAACATTAGGTGTGAAAGATATAAGTTTTATTTGTATGTAATCAGTTTACAACTCCAATTCAAAAGTGATGATTTAGTTCTTAACAGTATAATCATGGTGTAGAGGTGATTTATGAGGGGACTAGGATATTAGTGATCTGAACCTCTATAATTACATCCAATGTTATATTTTCTTCTACAACGTTTTCACTATTATAATATTGATAAATATAGTATTTTTAGTAATAAATCAACAAGTACTATTCTCCCCCTCTAGTAACTATTGGCATACCAAGGGACATAAAAATTGGAATTATAGTGTGGCTCATTTTTTAGGATTTTTTAATTGTTTCATCATCTATTTCTATACTAACCACTATCCTATATTGAATAGCCTTAGGAAAATATCCACTTATTTATTATGGTTAATAAGTATTTTGAGATGTTGAATCCTATAAGATCACCTCACTTCAATGGAAGTGACTATTTCTATTGGAAATATATAATTTTGGTATTTCATAAACATATTGTTTTTGATTATTGGGCTATAAATTCAAAATCATATAAATTTTCTGAAATTGATTTAGAAACTCACATCGGTAATGGTGCTTCAAAATGTATTTTAAATTACAATGTTTTGAGTTACATTTTATAATATATAAGTAGAAATATATATATATATATATATATATATAGAAATTTTTATACTTGAAAACTACTTCTGACATCTATAGCACATTAAACGTTACTCATTAAAGAACTGATAATTTTCAGATTTCCATGTTATGTATATACTAGGTTGAGTTTCATGAATTCAAGTAAAATGATTGAAAAGGAATAACTAAGATGTACATTAGATTCACCAAATTTTCAACAACATGGTTTCTCTTAGAGATACCATGAACAATGAAGATATCATTGGAGGACTACATAGAGCTCTACCAAAGTGATGGAATTCAAAGAAAGTCTCCATTAAAGAATGTATGTATTTTACTGAATATTACATGGATGAGTTGATAGGACCACTAATTCAATACAATATGGAAATTATGAATGAAAATGTTGATGATCACAACAAAATGAATGTTATATAATTTAAATAAAATATAAATGTTATTGATAATTTTTATGATTCTGAGTTACAACAATTTGAGATGGGTGAAATTGAAAATTTTCCCAATGGTGTATTCAAGTACATACCATGTAAGAGATGATTTATAATGATTCTTAGAAGAGATTATCAGTAATATGATAAAAAGTGTAGAAAAAGCTGAAAATTAGTAAATATGATATTTTCAAATTAATAAGCTATGAGTACAGAAAAAGGGGCTCGTAAAATTAGATTTTTACAAATTAAAAGAAGAAGTAATGGAAAATCAATACATGAAGGAAAATATATTATGAAGAATTCCAGCAGAGAGAAATATGTGTATGTAATTCAGATAAATTCGATCAATTTGAGGTGCGAGAGGTGAGATGTTACCCAGAAGTAGACCGGGTTTCCTCGTTCGGTGGAAGTGATAGGCAGCGTCGCAAGGGGATGAAGATGGGGCAGCGGCATGATGGCCGTCCGAGAACTGTTGGGGATGAGGATCTGGGAGATGAGATGACTCCAAGGCCATTGGGGAAGAAGGGTCACCGCTGAGAGGAGATGTCACCACCGAGAGGATATTTCATCGCTGAGAGGATACGTCACCACCGAGAGGAGTGGTCGCCATCGAGAGATGATAATTCTCAAGGGTGGAGGATGGCAGCCGAGAGAAGAAGTTGCGCGGAGAAGAGAGGCCAGGGTCGCGGGGATAAGCTGGGTCACGAGGGTTGGGGGAGAGGAATCGCGGAGGAGCCCGATGGAGGGTCAAAAAAAAACTAACATACAAAATTTATTAAACGTGGATATAAACAAGGATTTACCCACAATTTTAATAAAAGTGTGGCTATAAACAAATCTATAGCCACAGACTTATAAAACCGTGGCTATAGGTCTGTGGCTATAGCCTTGTTTTCTAGTAGTGATTTATAGACCAAGCACCTTAGGCTCATATGAATCTGCTCCTCCATTAGTGGCCTCTAATTTTTTTTGGATAAGATTAGATCTAAGAAAAAGATAAAAATGCTCACACCATTATTACTAGGATGAGATAAAGAGAGACTAAGAATGACTCAAATGGACTCGGGTACCTACCTTTTTGCATCTAACGTGACGAACATAAGCTCAAATGGATCTTGGATGAAGGAGATCTCTTGATCCCTAAAACAGGCCTTCAATAACATAAAAAATGATAGAAACGATGGCTAAGACCACTAGAAATAATAAGAGGTAAGAATGAGGGGCTTCATTAGATCATTAAGGGGAAAAAGTAAAATTACCCAAAATTTAGCTTGTGCACGGTTTGCTCGCACAGTTTGCTAAATCGTGTGCAAACCATGAATGTGTACCAAAAAAGGGGCATACCTAATGGTTAGGATGCACTGTAAGTTAAATGGTGTGCCAAACATACAAGATGGATTTTTCCAAAAATGTATACCATCCGCACTCTTGGATCTAACCATGCAACCTTCTCACACGGTTTACTCTAACCGTGCAACGTGAGCATCTTCCCGAAAATTTGGATTCTGTAACCAAACAAGCCCTGTAAACCCTTGGGTCCTTCTCTATCTCAAAATGAATCCATATTAGGTCAAAAATAAATAATTATACTAAAATTTAAATGATCTATCCCTGAGTGAAAACTGAGTTCATACAATCAAATTCATTTTCTTTTCAAATATAATAACGTGATTTCAATGAGATATCAAAAAGAATAAATTATTACCAACATAAAAATCTAGACCTCATCCACAGTTATCTACATAAATATCATATCATATTTTTATCTATTTTATGTTCCCTTGAATGGGTAGAACAATTTTCATCATTTCTAGGAAAAGGTTAGGACCTATCAACTCACTCTCTCTAGCTTCATCCCAACACATTAGAGTCCTATATCTCTTCCCATAAAGAGACTCAATTGGCTATATCTGAATGATATATTGTAAAATATTATTATATAAAAACTATAGTAGGAGATGTGTTGATCCCACAATATTTTGAAATTCAAATAACAATATTTCAACATATCTTCTAGAGTTTAAATGGTCCTTTTAGTATGACCACTCATATACAGATGATGAACTGTGAAAAAGATCATCTGTGTCTCAAAATATTTATGAATACTTCTCTTGAATATTAAAGTAAACCTTAGATCCTAATCAGATATAATGTATAGTGGTACTTCATATATACTCACCACTTCTCTTATATATATCTTGGGGAGTTGGTCAAGAGAGAATCCTTCTTTAATGAAAATAAAATGCGCTGACCTCATAAGGTAATTGAATACAACCCTAATATAATTATGGAACTTATACTTTTTGGGGAATCCTATGATGAAATCCACGGTGATTTTTTTCCCATTTATATACCATCATAGTTAACGGTTGTAACATATAATTATAATTTTTTCATTCATCCTCATCTTTCGGGGATACCAAGCATCAAGATATGTATTCATCAATATATATCATCATGTTATCCCACCATATGTTATTAAATATATCTTGATACTTCTTCATGATTCCTATATGAATAGAGAAGGATGATCTATGAGATCTATCCAAAATCTCCCTCTTTATTTTTGGTTTTTATGGAACACATTTCAGTTTTCAAACCTTATAGCACCATTTTTATCAAAATTAAACTCTATAATACTATCCACCTTATTTAGTATCTCCTCATAATATTTTTTGAAATCATTAGTCTTCTTGTAGATTAACGGTCAAGAGTTAATTTGGTAAATTTTGGAATTCTCACATTCCCTTATAACCTCAAGACTCATCCTTTGTAAACCCCTAAATATTGGGTTTGATTCAACCTTCATCATAGATAAGGTAGAATTATATTTCCAGCTCAATGCAACAAGAACATTGTTTTACATCATAGGGTGGTAATGCATTGAGATTTCATAGTATTTAATCAATTCCAACCATATACATTGGAACAAATTTATATCCTTTTATGTGAATATAAATTTCAAACTCTTGTGTTTGGTATAAATGTCATACTTTTCACCATATAGATAATTCCACCAAATATTTAATGTAAGGATCATCACCGCTAGCTATAAATCACCCATCATGAAATTTTTCTCACGAGTTTTTAGTTTTTTTGAGGAACAATTATTTAATTTTTCAGTATTTATAAGGATTCATACTAATTCCTTCTTCAAGGAATCAATATATATTACAAAACCTTCCCCACTATAGAGTAATATAAGTATAGAAGTTGTGATCAACATCTTTTTCAGTTCATTAAAATATTATCCACATTTCTCCATCAAAAGTAACTTAACTCAATTCCATGTGAATTTTTTTAGTGGATTTTATAACCATGATAATGTTCTCATAAATCAGTGACAATATACTACTAACCCAAGAAAACTATGAATAATCATTACAATGGTTGTTTTGGGCCATTCATTAATAACTTTTATATTTTAAGGACATAAAAATATGCCCTTATTGATGATTATATAACGAATAATGACACATTTTATATCCATAATTCACATTTGGTAAATTTGTTATATAACTTCACATTTCATAAGTCCATAAAAAAATTCAAAAATTATCTTTTGTCACTTACTTTATTAAATACCAAATTGGAATATCATTTAGGAAGATAATAAAAAATGATCCAGGTAGTCTCTAATGATGATATTCATTAGATAAATTAATATATAAGTGGAATTATTCAATAGAAATGGAATCCATATAAATTCATAGTGTACAAATCTCATTCAGAATGATGTTTTTAGAATATCCTCTCTTTTAACCCTTAATAGACAATATCCAGATTTATGGTCAATTTTCAAGATGTAATGATCTACTTTGAGTTGATGGAAAAGGAATTCGACAGAGGGTAAATGATATTTATTCTCAATTGGTATCTTTATAATCTCATGATATTCAATACAAAGACACATTGATCCATATTTCATTCTAATAAAGAGGACTGGTGGTCCATATTGTGAAGTACCAGGGTAGATAAAACCCTTTCCAATATTCTCCTATAGTTGTTTATTTAATTCCTAAAAATTTAAATGCATTAATTTGATATGGAATCCTTGAGTTAGTAAAATTTCTTAGTATGTGTTATATTGAAAACTCAAACTCATACTCTCGTAGAAGATCTGATAGTTCATTCAAGAATACATCAATATATTTTCATACGTTGTGCATGTCATCAATACTAACTTCTAATCTGGTCATTTGAGCTAGGCATACCTCAAAGCAACTAGGAAATAAACACCTAATATTGGGTTTTAAAGAGAATATTATCAACCAAATCATATCCTATAGGACTTTCAATAGAGATGTGTAGTCTTAATCCCACTAATCATATACCAGGTTGAATATCCCGTGAAGGTTCAACCAAGCCTTTTCAGGGTAATTACCCATAGGTGCATCTATGCCCCAAAAAATCTACATTATAATATCAAAATAGGGATTAATTTATAGGAAAATAACATACTCAAGGGCTTTAAAAAATTTTAGGGTATCATTGTATACTTAGACTCGTATCTAGGGGTTTACACTAAGGTTCTCTAAACTAATCTATAAAAATAACTAAACCTTTTATCTGATACTAACTATAGAAAACAAAGATAAACATGACTTTATTTTACATTAATTACATGATCTAAAACATTATATGTCATATATAATATTATCCCAAGAACTAATAGGTTTATTTTTTTGGACAATATCTACATAATAATCTTATTTTACAAATATCGCGATCATTTCTCCTAAATTCACCATACTAAAACTTATTATAGAAATATCATTAGTAATACTCATCATCATAACTTGGTTAATGAAAAAAACAAGAAACATGTGTGCTAAGGTGAATAAACATTTCATTAAGGATGATATCATAATAATAAATAAAAACAATATCATTGGAGAAATATCATAACATCATGAGTGATAACCATAAAACATAATAAGAAATTGAAGACATGAATGATTAACATGGGAAAATAATAGCTATAACATGGATTATAATCATTTAACAAAAACTATGAATACCGAGAGCATAAAGTCATAATTAAAAATATCCTTTAACTTTTGTAAAAAAATTATCATAGGGAAATATTAATTTAATGAGCGACACAATCATTTATCATTATTATAATATACTAAAAATTAATTGTTAATACATATCTCATGAGACATAAACATATTAACCATTTAATTGGAAGGTGATATAGAAACCTAAAAATAATTCATCCACAATTAGGTGTTTCACATAAAAATCAGTCAGTTTTCAAATCAAAAAGAAACCATGGAAATAAAAATGGGTTTCATAAAACTTCCAAATTGAAATTCTTCAATATTCATAAAGATCCCCTCGAATTAAAATGAATTTTATAAAAAATAAAAATTCAAACCGTTAAATTTTCATAAAGAACACATAGAAATTAATGGAGTCTATAAAACATCAAAATGTAAGTCATTATCTTTTTATAAACAGCCTATGGAAATAAAATGGTTTTTATAAATCATCAAATGGTATAAAATAACAACATTAATTAAATTGATTTATACTGAATACTTGACCACAAAAAAATAATCACATAATAAAAGGAAAATATAGGGTGAAACATGAAACATAAATCCATTAAAGATATATCATTTTTAATATAGGGAATAAAATGAAAACCAAGTATTTTAAAGAGATTTATTGAAAATATTTTTTATTCATCAATGTAAAATCCATAGTTACAAGTATATTTTCAAAAAGGATCCTTTCTTTTTAAATATAAAATACGAAATTAAAATATTTCATCAAATTATATTGGGACAAAAAAAACTTTCTACATAGAAATAAATATATAACATCATTCAAAGTGGAAAGTCTTGGAAAAAAATTTTGAATAAGAAATTTTATAACTCAAGGAATATAGTTTTAGTTTCCATCAGCCTTACCTTTACACGTGATTTCCATGGAACTGATTTAACCTATTTTATCATAAATATAATCTTATTAATTAAATATTTTATAACCTTATTCATATAAATTCAATTTTTTTTCTCTTTATTAATAAAAATTCCCATTAGGTATTATATTTTTATAACTTATTTTCAACATCAGGTGTTAATTATCATGATTGTTTTGAACTGAATGGTAAAAGTGGCGTTGATAGTCCTTATTCATCAAACTTTTATTAGTAAGAAACTATTAAAGGTATTTTAAATGATGTTTTATAAATATCTATAATGTTATAATTCCATAAAATGGGATTTTTAGTTTGGTTTCCTCAAGAGAATATCTATTTTAAACAAGATTCAGTTTATTTAATGATATTGATGGATTATATTACAAGGATGATTAATTTTTTATACATATAGAACCGTATTCATGATATATATTACATGTATATATCATATATACTAATTAAATATAAAATAAAACTATCATTGATGGAGGTAGTAAAAAATATAACATATCATTCCATGGAGGTGGTAGTCCACACGTATGCATGGATGTTGATTTCCTTTTACCTAAAATAGGTAAATGGAATAATATTGCTTCTCATTTAAGAATATAAAATATTCCTTCTATATATTACTTATATATTAAATTTCAAATTATTACATGCCTTATGGGGTAGTAAATGATAATAAAACATTTTCTGTTATGGATGTGATAGTCCGCACAACACACATATGACAGAAAACATTTTTCCTAATAAAAAAGAGAAAATGTGGATAATTCATGTAACACCATTATAATTAAATACCAAAATAATAATTATTATAATGATATCATTTGAAGTTGGTAACAAAATATTAGGGAGATAAATTTCACTTAAATAAATAGAAATGAGAAATTAGTGGTTAGAAATGTATACCTCACCTCTTGGATTTTCTACTTTAAAAAGGTTGTTAAGCCTTTAAGGGATGATATTTTGATAAGAAAAGAATCCATTTAAGTTTTATATGAATATTTTATCAATTTTTGGGTATATTTGGGTCTGAAATAATTGGGTTGTGGTGTGAGGGAAGTGAGGAGAGGAGTTCCCCATTTATAAGTGAAAAGGGTTGAAATTTTTGTAAATACCAAAAAAATTTCAATAATAGGAAGTTAATATCAAGTAAAGGAGCTCCAAAATTGAGAAATAATTGAGATTATAAGTGATAATTTCAATGAATTCCTAAAACACATATTCCAAAACATGTTTTAAACATGTTTGAGGTTTTTTATGGGGATTTAACAGTGGTGGATCTCGATAGCAATAGTGGTGGTTGGATTAGGTGGCAGGGGATGGTGGTGGGTCCAGTAGTGGACATAATGATTCAGTGGTAGTTTGGGTGAAGGAGATCATGGATATGATGTGAAGAAGATTTGGTTATGGATTTGTCCTCATCGGCGGACAACAAGGTGATTCGGTCGATGTAGGGAACTGGCTTGGGTCTTTGCAGGTCTAGTGAGGATGTTGGTGGTGATAGGTGGAAATTCAGTGGTGATTTTACTTTGTGAGGTGGTGGTGTGTTTTCCAATTTAGGGTTACCTTTCCTGGACCTTTTGGTGATGTATGAGGACTTTATTGGGGCTCTTAGGCCTCTAATTTCATAAGAGATGTGCCAATTGGCTTTCGGGCATGTAATGGGTTCCCCTTAACCCATTTAAAAATTGTTTTTTTTAATTTTTTTCATTTTAAGAAATGGTGAGAAGAATTTGATTATGATTGTTCTTGCCTAGATATGTACTAATATTTTCATAAAAGTTATTTTATTTGTAAAAATTATATTGTACACTATTCACTGAAAAATTATTATATTTAGAAAAATCTCAAAAATTATTCTTAAGTTAATATTATTGTTACAAACTAAAAATTTAATTGATTTTTTTATAATTAATATTCTAAATTCTCTACATTTAACTTTCAAATAAAATCATGAAATATTTTGAAAACACAATTTTTTATTAGAAATCATTTTTTTATAATAATTATTTTTATAAAATTAGTGCTAATAAAAGACATATAAAACATGAAAAATATAAATTTTGAAAAATACAATTATAGTATAGAAAATATTTTAGTAACTGATTAGTTCTACTTGTTGAAATAGTTTTAACATTGTCCTTTATTTCATAATTTTTATATACCAGTTTGTTACCTATTACTCAACAGTTACAATGAATTGGTTAATATTTATTTTAATAAAAATATTTGTGGTCTATCAGGTTTGATGTTAAATATGGAGAAATCCATCAAACAAAATACTTATTTAAGGAGGAATAAATAACTAAAATATTGGGCTGTCAAAGTTGAGGTGCCATGTAATATTTTTAGTTAGTGATTTATGTGGATTCATAGTCAAAAGATATTTCCACTTTGTATATGTAATGAAATTAAAGACTATGATGCTTCTCCCCAAAAATCTAGGATGAAAGTCTAAACTATGTTCTTCTTGTTGTTTCCTCTTATTTTCCATCGATGAAGGTGATTTTCCTTTCTGGTGTGGTGTCGAATGATGATGTTGATGGTGTAGATGTGGGTGAAATGATGATGGTGTAAATTTTTTCGAAAAGGATGATGTGGTGGGATGTATTCAGTGGTATTTTCTCCGGTCATCAGCTCTGGCTGCGATGGCGGACGGTGACAGGACTAGGGTGTGTGGTGGAAAATGAAGTGACCTAGCTATGATGGTGGATGACGATGCGACTGGTTATCATAGGTGTCTCATGGATCAAGGCTTCTAGGGTTTGGTGTCCTTTTTTGTGTTTGAATATTTATTCTATGATATTTTTCTGCTGGAATACATGGTCTGTTTTTGGGTTTTGAATTTTGAAGTAGCGATCACTTCCTGCTGGAATGTGGTATTTGGAATTGGAAAGGTCTCCACTTTCCCCTTAAAGTGGATTTTATGAACATAAAAAATGATTGGTAGGTTGTAAATATTAATATTTACTTTAAATGATTTCATTTATATTTTATATTTTCAATGAATGTTTAATTTTGTTGGACCTAACATTATTGATTAGGTGTAATTCTCTATAGTGATTAGTGTGTTGTTTTTCATCCTAATTTAGATACATTGAATCTAGGAGGATTTATTCCAAATATATTTTTCTTATAGTGTGATATTATAAGAATAAATTCTATTTTTTATTGTTTCAAGTTTTATTCTAAGAAAATGTTATTAAATAAGTAGGATGTTTTCTCAGAGGGTTAGTTGTTGACTTTAAAATAGATTAGGTAATATTCTTAATTTGATCATATTTTGTTGATTTAGTGGGATTATTTGTTTTATAATGTTATTATGTTATAAGATAATATAGTACAATTTTAAAAATTCAATGGAATAGATTTTTTATTTTGGAGGATGTGGTTGGAATTTTACATCATCCAGAAAGACATGAAAGTTTCATTAAAAGGTGTTAATATGAATTTAATGAAAAATGAATAATGATAAAGATTAAATAGAAAATTTATAGGTTTTTGGAGGATTTCATTGAACCAAAATATGTCTTGTAACAGATAAGATAAGAAGGATATGAAAAAGTTTATGGAAACATTGGCAGACATGTACGAGAAGCCACCAAACTCAATATGGTGTGATTAATGAAAATAATATTCAATATGAGGTTATTGGAAGGATGGTATCCTAACAGTCAATAAAATAATTTCAGTATGATTATAGTCTAGATCAAGACTATAATGGTGAATTTTTGGGATGATGTCTAGGTTATATTGTTGTTATCTTCATTATCAGAATATTGGGATGTATTGTGATAATAGTAAGAATCCTTAAGTGGAAATAATAAATTGATATTCAATGATGTTTGTAACATGATTTTGATTGTAGATATTCGAAGGATATAGATTCATGTACCTTCCATTATTTCATTTAATGTAGATGGAAGTGAGAACTCACCTCATAAATGAATACAAAAATGATTAGAATGGAATTTAAGATACAACAGAAGAGGTAAAGCCACTAGACCTGGGCCAACATGTTGGCACTGTCGAAAAAGTGGTCATCTCAGGAAATATTATCTGAACCCAAGAGGGATTATGGAAGAAATAATTATATAGATTTATGTTCTATTGGTTCAATAAGTGAAATTATTTCAAATATACTTTTATGAGTAAATAATTCATTGTAGTATTTGATTATATATTTAAATGATTCCTAGAACTCCACTGGTGAAAATGGATAAGTTGAAAATTAGGTGGTTAGGAGCATTAGAAGATTGCATCTATATGATTATGAATCTCCTGATATTGTGGGGGTAAAGGAGGTGTCAAAAATTAGATGAAGAATGGAATTGTACTTATGTTGAAGGAAGTTCAAAACATAACAAACTTTAAAAGAACTTAATTTTAGTTGATTAGTTAGATAAATTATGACATATAACTATATTTACTGATGGATTGTGGAAAATAACTTGGTACCCTTGGTTATAGCTAGAGTTGTAAAGGATGACACACAATATATGACCATATGGGTAGTCATAGATACATTTTTGGAACATAAACAATAAGAAATACATATATGTGGAACTGGAATATTGGGAACCTTAGTAGGAAATGTATAAAGGTTTTAGTGGAGAAATAATTGATGAAGATGGATTATTCAAACTTCTATAGTCAGAATATTTTCATATTGTGTAAGAAATGGAAGGTATGTTTTATGTTGAGTAGAAGAACACTAAAATTCCAAAAGATAGAGTTGGTACATAAAAATGTTTGGGGACCCACCTCAGTTAAATGTCACAGGTGTTCACAATATTTTTTGACTTTAATTAATGTATCCATGAGTTAAGTATGTGTATAATTACAAAAACATAAACCAGAAGTGTTTAGAGTGTTCATTGAAAATAAATATACGGTTAAAAAGAAAAAATATTTGTAATCTAAAATGTATAAGATCATATAATGGTGATTATTATACTAGAAGAAGTAACCAGAACTTCTCGAGACACAGAGGCATTAGTACTGAGAAAAATGTGACCATAACACTAGATAAAATTGGTGTAGTTGAATGGATGAATCAAAATTTGACATAAAGGGTGCAGAGGATGAATTTTCATTTAGAAATTCCCAATATTTTTAAGGAATATATAGTGAACACCATAATATGACTAACGAATTTGAGCCCCTTGACACCATTAGGGTACAATTTAACAAAATCTACATGGACTAGAAAATCACTATATATTTCCCACCTCAAAGTCATTGGAAAATTTTCCTATATAGATTTGGATTCCATAGATAGAGATAATGTAGAAGAAAAATCTATTTATTGTTTCTTTTTTGGTATATGGAGATGAATAAACTAGATTTTGAGTTTGGGATGATGAGAAAATAACAATCACCAGAAGTAGACATGTGATATTTAATGAGAATTTCCATTGGAAATATATGAACATAAAGGAAAAGGATGTTAAATAAAATATTTAACTTCATTTAAAGTTAATCTTAGTGGAAAAAAAAATATTCATAAATTCCTGAGCTTTTTGATAGATAGGTTTCTATTAGATGTGTGAAAATTCCAGAGTAAATTTCACATGAAAAAATAGAGGTTTTTATATGAGACTAGTGGATAATATACATGAAATGTGAAAAACCAGTGTGGCTTGATTTAGATTTTCAAAGGTTAATATTCTAAAGGATTTATTATAGGAAAGGTAATAACCATAAGAATATTTATAAATACATATAGGTGTTAGACTACTTTTATAGAGGTATGTAGTTAACATAAACTTCTTAAATTTAAAATATGTCATAAAACTATAGATACTGAATGTGGTGGATAATTGTATGAACTCTAATAATATGGAATTGTTTATGAAGTATGAGCTAGATTAATTTATGTGAAAACACATGTTATTTAGTAAAACTACCTACTATAAAGAGGGAACATGAAAAAAAGTTAGTGTTACAGTTGAAAAATGAAGTTTATGGAAGTAGAAGGTATAAGGTGAAGTTATTATTCAAGGTATTTTAGTAGATGAAAAAAATAATTTTTAAATATTTTATATGTAATAGTATATAATCTTACTAATTTTACCCTACTCGGTTTGGTTACTTCTAGAGGTTTAAATATAGAATAAATGTATGTGAAGATAGGTTTTCATCATGGAGATATAGAGGAAGAAATCTATATGAAGTAAACTTCTGTTTTTTAGGATCTTTAGAATCCATCTTGGTGTTTGAACTCAAGAAAATTTTGTGCAGTTTGAAACAAACACCTGTAGAATTTAATAGTAAGTATGAATCTTCCATAGAGGATAAATATTTCATTTATGGAAACCTAGACCATTTTTATTACCAAAAAGATTATTGTTATGGGAATTTCTTAATTATACTATTTTATGTTGATAAAATGATTCTATTGGGTCCATAAAATCAATTCATTTAGGAGATGAGGATAGACTTATTTAATAAGTTTGAAATGAAATATCTTGGTAAAGAGAATAAGATATTGGGAGTAAGGATTGAGTGAGATAATAGGGCTATAATTTTTTATTTGTCTTAAATGAATATGTCTGGAAGGTGATAGAAAATTTGTGATGAATCGATGCGATTTATTTTGAATCAACTTACTAGACACTTAAATCTCTTGTAGTAAAAAACACCACAAATATATGAATGAGAAAATATCATAGAGAGAATACATTATACATCATTGGTAGGAAGTCTCATTTATTTTATGGTGTACACTATACTAAATATTGACCATGAAACAAGAGTAACAAGTAGGATCATGTTAAAAATAAGGAAATAACATTTGAAATTAATGAAGTGGATCCTAATATATGTTAAATTAATGAAATATGTTTTCATTTTCATTATTGATAATGATATGTAGGTTGGGTATTCTGACACAAACCTTGGGGGAGACTCAAATTGAAGGAAAAGTGTATCTGTTTCTATTTTTTACATTCTATGTAACTAAAAATATCACATGTAAAGGAATTAATTATTGATCACACTCTCTAAAGGGAAGTTGAATATATGGAAATAATAGAAGAAAATCAGGAAATGGTATATTTCGGTGTCTGATTGAGGGGCTCATATGCAACCAAGTAAGTGGTTTACTTTATAGCCATAGTCAAAGTGAAATCCATTTGGCTGACAATACAGTGTTTCACTAAAGGAAAATACACATCAACATAATTTACAATTATATATAGAAGATTACAGAATATATAGAGTTAGAGCTATAAAATATTAGTGGGAAGAAAAATCATATTTATATATTTACAAAGGCATTAGTATAATATTATTTTATGAAACATCATTCATTAGTTGGACTTGAGTGAACAAGAATGAGAAAGAGGGGCACTGTATGAAATGGGAGTTCAAAGAAAGTTCATACTTTTTAAAAGTATTAGTGGGTTCCATGGGATCCTTGAAGCAATCTTCAAGTGGGATAATTTTGGTATTATTTGATGCCTCTTCAAGTACATGAGTAAGTTTACTATATAAAGAAACTCCATAGAACCATTTTTCCTTATTAGTGTAGCAACATTTATATTCAACTTGTATAAGTGAAATTGTCAAAAATTATGAATTTAAAATTGTTTCTGTATAGTTTTCATAAAATGAGAGGCTTATAATTTTTCATATAATTAGAAGGAAGTATTATTTTAATGTGAATCACTATACACATAGACTTTGTGGGAACAATGTGAATTGTTGGATGAATTATTTTTTATCAGTGATTGGCAATATTTCCATGGAATTAAATAAGGTGTTAGTAGGTTCACATTTCAATCGATGGATTCTTAAAATTGTAGGAAGTTAGTGAATCCTTTAACTATGTGGGACCTTGTAGGACTGGTGGGAGAGACCACATTCATATGGTGTTAGGGAATCTTATGAGTCAGTGATATACCAATCTACTTAGTCATAGGAAATCTTAACTTCATAATTTTGATGAAATGAAATATTGTGATGATTTTCTTAGTGGATGTTGGATGAATGTTTGATCCACATAAATATTTTTGTTTCCTTTACATGAGATAATTTTTATTTTATATTTTAATTAAATGTTAATGTGATTTGGAGCTAACATGAATGAGTAAGTAAAATTCAATGAAGTAATTAGGGGGATGGGTTCTCTTCCTAATTTTCCAAATATTTGTTTCCATTAGTGTGATATTTTAGGGATGAATCTATAGTGTTTGAATTTTTGAGTGAGATAATAAAAAACATCATCAATTATATATTGAGTCCTTTACTTGAAGTACCATCCCCCATGACACTAATACACTAGTAAGGTCTCCTTAACTACTAAAAAAATAACTTCATGAAATACAATCACCACTCCATAAATAAAAAACTCACATTACTATGGGTTACTACCCAGGTAACACTCCTTTTTTAATGCTATATAAATTCCTCAAACACCTATCAAGCTCCTATATAAACAAATACAAGGTATGATTCAGTTTTCATGATTTGTAAATTCCAAAAGGCTATTCATCACCCCACTCAAGAACACCTGAACACTACCTCTAGAATTCATGATAACTCACACACCAATACTTAATCAGTGAAAAACATGGGACTCAATTAAAAATAATTCATTTATTCCTCAACTTTCACATGAAGAGGATTCTCATCCATCCATATAGTCCATGAATCTATCCTTACCATATGATGTGAATCTAACTACATCTCTTTGAGGTTGGACTTTTTTCACTACACCTGAAGAGATACCACCCACTATAGGGGGTGGACCTCATCTCACTAACTCAACAGTATAACACCACACAATAGAGCATAGGTATCCAACACATACCAAGGTAAGAACAATTAGATACCATCTCTTCCATAATGGAATCTATTTAAAACCTCCTTCCCCAATAAATAAAAACTCACTCTACCTGGGGGGAGGTGAGTATTAGACAATATACATTAGTCTAAAATAATTTTATTGGTCTAGGTTCTAGATTGAAGTTACATTGAATTCACAAACTCTTGAATATTATATAAAAAATGAAAGACTTGTGCCAATTCCATCTATTACAAGGGGCCTTGTAAAAATGATAAATATAATAATCCAAACTATATCCCTTGATTCCTACTCGTATTCATCCATCAAGAAAATATTACTGATGATTTTATAGTATGTACCCCACGTCTAACGGAAAAAAAATATGGTAATTATGGGAAGGATTATATAATTATCCATCTCCATATACTCATAAACCACTTGCTTCACTTCTGAAGCCACTCCCCTTCTAGCCCCTACCTATAACATGAAATTATATTATTTGCAAGATATTTTTACATATGGATTCTTCCACAACACCACACCAAGTGTCTTTAGGTAGAATTATAACATGCTACCTCAGTAAGGGAACTTCCTCTCAAAGACTAATCAACAATTAATTCTTACTCTAGTTCTTTAGAATAAATGGTGTTTCATGAAAACCAAAACACAACTTGACAATTACTCCTATAGAGTGTCTCAAAAAACCACTAAACATGAATAATAACACTAAAAAATTTCCAATGAACATCTTGTGAGTTATTTTGGCTTCATCATATACTTAAACATGATCAAGATACCTTGTAGACGGTCAAACATCCATGCGTAAAACTCTATCATAGAAAATGGCCCAAACTCTAACCACTGTAGAGTAGTACCATAACGAGTTTAAGAAAAACATCATACAATAATGGTTCACTTTTTTGAGCAAGGATATTATCACATGAATCACCATCCAATTAGGGAAACTTCAAAAAAGAAGGAAATGTGAGTCCTAAAATCTAATCAGACCTATTTCATCGAAGGACCAGGCTCCCTAAAAAACCCATGAAGCCTATATTGATAAAATGAAAAAATATCTCCATCTTAAAATTAGTCTCATATAAATCATTAGAATCTACCACCACTCTGTAAGAAATATCTTCACTATGAAAAAGGGGATAAAAACTTTTTCAGATCACATAGAAGTAAAATTATAATACTAGGTATCAATATCAACGCCTCAACATTCGCTAACCGATGAAGAGAGTTATAACTACAATCATGGAATCATCATCACCCATCCTCTATATCTAGATGACTATTAGTGGGTATCATCCATCATTTGATAAGATAAACCCACAAGGGTAAGATTATATCTTGATGATATGATATTGGAAGGAAATGAAATATCATAACTAGCCCTATATGATGCTGCACCAACATTCCTGTACCTTGAATTGTTGAATCATAGATATGGGTAGATTAAAATGTAATCAGAGTCTTGGTAAAATGATATGTTAACAATCACAACTACACTATTATCTCTAGTCCAATAAAAAAAATGTAAACCCCCTTAACATTATTTCCATAATGTTCCCAAACCAATCCTCACATGACTACTAACTCAAAACACAATCCTTGGGACTAACCTAGTTTGATACCACTCTACCATGTATTGACCCACCTGGTCCTAACCTTGGTTGGATATATTCTAAGAGTGTCACCATAATACTTCTTTCATTAGGACTAGGTATGGTGACTAGTACTGATTAGGAAAATCTCACAATATGGGATGTATTAGCCTATGACAACTTGCAATAAATACATCAAATATTAAAAAATAAACCCAAATATAAAAAAGATCTATGAAATAATCTAATCTGTATATAATTAATACAAGAGAAAACAATCCCACATCCATCCCATAAGGTAGGTGTAATGAAAATGGATATCTAAAAATTCTTTAAAACACAAATCACTGAAAAGCTCCTCCAAGATGAAAGTACATCTGGATCGGCCTCCATCCACAATAGCCACCACAACCACCAAAAATTACCCAACTTCATAATGCCTAACCAAAAATTATTGGGTGGAAGTTCTAAATAAGACAGACCAATTCCACATCTATCCAACCTATCTATGATCCTTCATGTTAGTTACACATGCAAAACACTTGTGGGAATAAGGTTTATATATAGCTGTGTATAAACATACCTAATAGTACACCATGAAAACCCCAAATGAAATAATGAATAATAAGTTATCTATACTCATGGTATGAGGGGTGATAAGGAGGAAGATAGAGATGATAAACCAGAACACTAAATTAGATAAAATATCTTAGTACTAAAGATTAACTATATGGATGAAATGGGAAAACAATATAGATATTATTTATAATAATAATTCTCAGGGATGAAAGAAACCTTCATATCATCATTTCTATGACCCTCGATAGTCCTACCACTTGATAAAATGGGAATATCAGAATAATAAAGCATCTAAAAATTCAAAAATCAATATCTAACTGCATACTTAATCTTAAAGGAATATCATTGGGGTACTAAGGAGTTACAAGTCTCGATGAATCCCACATAACTCAAACTCTCCATATAGCATATCGTTGTTAGAAACCCTTTAATGGGTCAAAACCATCACTAAATCCACTTCATTAGATGAGGTAGAAATAAACCCTATAGAAATAAATACTATACCAATGATCTAACCTCCAAATTATCCATTCCATACAACCAATGTAATCTCATAAGAACTATAATGAGAAACTCATAACTTTATGGAATACACCTTTGTTGATGGAGAATGGCCTATAAATATATGATCTTACACCCTAGATGAGTTGGGGGATACCAAACTATACATGTTGGATAAGATAGGGCTCTCATACCCTAAGTATATAAGGGGGGGGGGGGGGATAACTAAAACTACCAATTTTTATGGTTTGTAGATAGATGATCTTGCGCCTGGGTATAGAGAGGGATAACTGACCCTATCTATAAACTGTTCCATAGATAGAGAATCCCACCCCATAAGAAAATGTGGGGCATACTTAACCCTACCTATATAATGATATTTCTTGGATATATATTCTTAATATCTATCATTTAATATCTAATGTGGAAGATATTGAACATATCATATCACCTCGTATATTATATCTAACATAAAAGTAATTCTACCATGATGTTCTATGTAGAAAAAATATTATAATGGCCAATTTACATTCCAAAATTAGTGTTTCATGTAAACGTATATGATAAGTCACTAGTTATGGAAGAATTACATAATGTGTGATACAGGGAACACAATGTGTAGCCACTAATAAGTATCCTGGCTTTGTACTGGCACACTACATGGGGTTCGTGGACCACATATATAGAATGTATATTAGATTGCAAAGGGCTTTAAAAATGGTGGGGTACTCAGTGTGTGCCACTAAAACTCATTTCATGTTCCACCATTACATGATGTGTGGTCTTGACCCATATAGTGTTTAAGGTCAAACATCCTCCTGTGCATGTAATCTCTATAAACAGTCTATAAACTGAGTAGGGATACACGAAATATGAGTTAAATCAAATGGTTTTTGATATTTAACTCCCTTAAAAACCCTATCCACCACACCCATAAAATACAAAGTGGGTATTCATGTGAAATACACACCATGTATTCTAGTTTCCAAACAATATTTAACCCCTCACCCTAAAATATCACTATTCATTCAATGACATCAGTTTCTTCAACCAAGGCTCTGATCATGGGTGTGACACTACCACACATCAATCTATGACCATGGACTACCAAATACCGAATGCATTTCCACCCGTGTGAGACTCCCATCACCCATTCACCACTACTTAGGTATAGAAGACACACACATATTCCTTTATGATCCAAAATTTCCCTAATTCTTTTTAGCTTATCCTTCAAATCTAAATCTTAAAAATATGCATGGTCTGAGGATTAAATCAGGTTTTGAATATGAATAATAAAATTAAATCATCGAATCAACCATAGGATAATTATTTATATGAAAATAATAGTGGGATAAAGATAAATAAATAATCAAATTGATTATCAATGGTGTAGGTTGTAAACTTGGACATCGATAATTGGTGAACAAATCAAATAACATATTAAATAAATGAAAAAAATAATCCTAGCCAATTAAAATTCATAAATTGGTAGGAAAATGAAATAAAAAATTTATCAATGAATAATAATTTTATATTTGTAGAATGTATAAATTGAAGAAAAAATTGATAAAAAAATTCCTACCTCAAGGTAGAATGACTGGTGTTTGAATCTATCATTATAGTATTTCTTTCCTCATCAACGTCACTAAGAATAAGAGTTAGTTACCCTGATATGATTCCATTACCTATACAGTCCAATTTCCCTCTCTACTCTCCCTGTATATCTAGTTTTCTCATTATTGAAAATGGATAACTCCAGAGTGGATCCATCATAGTGTTAAAATTGAGGGACTCCCTATAGTTTCTACATTTATTAATTGATTAATTAATTAATCTATTAATTTAATTACTTAATCCCCCAGTGATCGAAACCAGATGAGGGTAACTAACACATATCCTAGGAAAAAACCATTTTTCTCAACCCAATTGAAGTTTCAGTTTTACTATATAATTTTCTCTTTAATAGATATAATCATTTCACCAAAAATTCACACTTATACACTAAAAATAATATATTATATGTAGATATTTTATTCCAAATATTTGTAGTGACAAGAGTCCCACACTGACACTTCTTGAGGGTAAATAATAGACAAAATAATCAAAGAAACAATCTATTGTTTTCTATGGTCATATGATAGATTAATTTTACCATTTCACCCCTAGGAGAGTCTTGAAACTCCAGAACTCAAAATTGAACTAAGTATCGATAAAGAAAACATCGATCTCTATAGAAAAACCCATTCACCTAGATATATATGAGTTGGAGTGAAAAATAATTCATGGGAGTTTATATGAGTTCTAAAGGAGGGGTGTTCAACTTATTGGGTGTTTTTTTCATTATAGTTAGTGAGAACTCTGGGATGTTTGATGTGGAACAAGTGGGGGGAAAAGTGCAAGGTTTTTATGTGGGTGAGAATAGAGGGACATGGTGAATAGAGAGAGTGGGTGAAATTATGGGTATTTTGGTCACTTAATGTATAAAATATATGTATATAGAAATAACATGAGGTTCTCTATTGATTTTCTAATTCCATAATCCTAATATAATTAATGGTTGATTTTGGCCTATAAATTTCATTAACCTATCTTGAAGTGGCTTCCTAGGGTGCTAAAGATAAGGGTTTATTAGTGGCTAGATAAAAATAATAATGATGCTTTAGATCACTTACACATGAGGTCTCTCTATCATCAATTGTCTGATATTATAGGTAGTGTATTGATGTGCGGTAGAGTCCATTAAAAATCCATTTACTTCTATGATATTTGATAATAGAGGGATACTCGATGTTGAGGAACCCTATAGGAGTTTATTTATATATATCTATTCCAATTGATGGAGGTCAAATCATGGAATTTTCAATGCGTTTTATAGGCTATATTTGAAGGTTTTTTGGGGTTGATGATGCTTATCATGGAAGGTACATAGTCATTATAGTTTTTTTTATGATGGATGAACTTGGATCTCATTATTACTAAAATTGAAATAATATCTTATAATATGGAAGGTTTAAAGACACCCAATGGATGTTAAAGAGTCAATGTGGAAGATCATATGGTCATTGGGATAGGATGATCACTACATGTGTGTTTTTAGAGGTTTAAGAGTTCTTGATTTGTGGTATTATTGAGTATAGAGCTAATAGGTTTACCATCAGATAGAGGGTTTAGTAGACGGTTACTAAATTCTATTTTTGGTTCATGGGAGATGGTTCTTTCTTATATAACTGTTCAAAGTGAAGAAACTATTCCAGTTGTTTGTTGTGTTCAATTATTTATAGGTTTATATTATTGGACTAAGAATAAAATATAGTTCATTTATGTTCAATGGTTTGAGAAAAATTGGCCAATTCATATGATCTTGAGTACTTAACTGGGTAGATCAGTACACTACTTATTTAGGATTCCAAAGGGACAAACTAGGTAAAAATTTAAGAAAAGTGAATTGGATTAAGGTGAAAATGAGGAGAACCATTATCGAAACACTAAAAAAGAAATCTAGAAAAGGAACTTGATTTGGTTATAAGGTATTCAATAATTTGACTAGTGGTGACCAATCATAAGTTACACGATCCTATGAGTTCCTATCATGTTTACTTGAGGCTTTATTTGAATGATAAATATCCAAATGATATTTCTTTTATTTTTATAAATTTTATAGAGACTTCTTGGTCCCCATTCCAAATCATTAAGACACATTTTTTATGATTTTTATCTATATTTTACTCTCTAATTCAATTTATTCTAATTATGTTATCATATTCTTCTACTTCTTCTTATTCATGTTGTGGTGTTTTTATTTCACCGATTGAGAATTATCTTTCTAAATTTAAGGAAGGTAGACAATATATTTATTTTTTTAGTTATATTACCTTAAATTTTATCATATTCTTATTTTGAGATGGAAAAAGGTATTTAAATTGATGGAGGTGAGTGATTTCCCTTTTTCTATATCTATTATGTTTCTTTTCGCCTGGAGATTCATTTTAATTCTCTCTATCTTCATATTTTTTCATACATTATAGATGAACTTTGAATGGAATATTTGGTGATTCATTTTATAACAAATATTAGTGGACATTTATATATATATTGTGGTCTAAAGGATACGTTTTTATAATTAGATAAATAGTTGTGTAATATAATTATGTTGATCCACTCAATGAATAATAATTAATAGATAAAACTTTATTTTAATAGAATGATGGATATTCTCCCCTGATGAGTTCTAAATGAAAATATTATTCTCCCAACACTTGTATTAATAGTTTAATTACTTGAATATAGTTTATTTCATATAATAAATATGGATTATATCTCTATTTCATCCTCCATAAAGAATATTTTTGTATTTAGTTTAAAATAAACTTCAGTTAATATAAATAGTTGTGATAATAGAAAGAAACATTGTGAGATAACAATCCTCCATGAGATCAAATCTAGGTCACATGAAAATATCAGGCATGATTAGGTAATAATAAATACATATTGAATCTATTAAAATGAAAAAAATCCTTCTTTCAGTTATTCATCAACATTAATTATTTAAAGATGGTTCTTGGTTATATCTTGAATTATAATGATATGGTTATAACATACACCACAAGAAAATTGAATACCCATAGGAAAAATTATATTACTCATTATTTGGAATTGGAGATAGTATTAATTTGTAACAAGCTAAACTGTAGTAACCTAGAGCTAGTGGTTTCTATATTACATTGTCATAGAATATAAAATTTGTCATCCCAAATTCGAAGGGAGATTAGAAAAGTAACCCTTACCTCAAACTTCCTCTTACTCACATACACTCCAAATTCAATATATAATAAATGAAGGTTTATTATTTATTAAAATAAAAAACATATACATATTTATTTTACTTTATATCATATATTTATTGTTTTTCATTAACCATATATTAATTGTTATCATTAAAAATTACCATTTGGGTGTTAACTATTCTATTAACCTTGCATGCTTTGGTTTGGTAGTTTCAGCACTTGAGTATTATTTATTTATTAATCCTATACAAAATATTCATGAAAAGGTAATTCAATTTTTTGATATATTTATGGATTAAAATACTCATTTCATTGAACTTATGTTGATGGTTCACATGAAACACTTAAAAATTCTCTTTTTGGTGATTATTTAATTAGCAAAAAATTTGAATTTATAAGTAATTAAAATTTTCAATATTACCACTCCAAAATTAAAATAACTACTTATATTCATCAAAATTAGATTTAATTTTTGGGTTTTGTGTTTTATTATTCATTTATTAGTAGAAAATTATAATAAGGTCTATTAAGGTGATAAAACCAAGCAAAACAAAAAAAACACTATAAAAGTTTAATAAATAAGAAAATGTTATTGTTTAGTGACACTATAATTTTTATAAAATAATAATGGTTAAAAAATATTTTTTTTAAAGTGATAAATAATATAAAATAAGAGTTATATTTTAACACCATGAAATTATAGAATAAAAATGTTTTATTCGATAGTGTATTCGACATGCAACACCGAGTTTAAACAGCCCACAAAATATATTTCCTTAAATTTAATCAATTTGATGCCTTCAGGAACACACAAACCCAAGTATAAATAAACCATAATATAATATAACATTATAAAATATCCATTAAATTGAAATGTGTTAATTTTTCTAACTAAATTATAAAAATTTTGGTTATCTATTGATTAGAAATAAAATAAGAATCATTAAAAAAAGAAATGTTTTCTAAAAAAATGATTTTTTTCTAAAATATGGTTTAGTCCTATTTTGTGCTCATAATTAATTTGTAAAAACTTTTTATTTTTTTTTGAAAAAATAAAATTCATTTTTGAAATCATAACATTAAAATTATTATAGTGTAATTTTTTCGATTTTTATGAAATATTTCATTTTTTGATCAATAGTATAAAATGCTGAATTTTAATTATAAGTGACTATTCATTAAATTTATTTATAAAGTAAAAATATTTTTTTAATTTCTTTTCAAGTATAATTAGTTCAATTATATATATATTAATCCAATTTATCTCATTGGAATCAATTTAATATTGAATTTTTATATAAAAATATTGTAATATTTTGACCATTTTCTCTTTGAAAACCTACTTTTTCATCAGGTCTATTGGATTAATTTTAAATTTCATTTTTCAAATTATTTGAATAGAAGTTTGAAACATGTATTAAATATTTTTAGTCATAATAAATTTTATTATCTAATAAGTTCAACTTATTTTTTTACCAAAATGAAAAATCAAAACATTAAAAATTATTTACCGTAGTTAAGGTAAAAATGAATTAACAGAGAGTTAAATTAAATTGATAAGGGTTAATATGACCTAAAAACATATATATTATCTATTTTATGGGAATAATTTAACCTTATAATTTCTATTTACCAATAATACTTTATTTTTTCCCTTATAGAATGTGAAAAATGTGAGTACACATGTGTGTTTTAAAAAATTACAAGTGTTCCACTCACCTCACTTATATTAGGCCACCCACTATCCTCTCCTATTAACACATTAAAAACATTTTGGTTAGTAAAACAACTAACCAAAACACTTATAAAAATCCCTTATATAATCATCTATTAATTTTTTCTTTTTAGGAATACAACCTTGAAAGGATTTTGGTGAAAACATACGGAAGTTACCTGAGGAAGAGGTAATGTTCTTCATCAAGCATTTTTGTTGCATTTCTTCCTAAACATCCTTAAATCATTATATATTATATAATAAAATCATTATTATACATATTATAATATTTTTTATGTTAATAAAATAACCTACAACCATCCCCAATTCCATCAAATGGGTTACAAAGTCATCATTCATGTGTACAACGGACTACCGCCTCACGAATCGATGTTTTTTAGTTTTCCAATATTACCTCCCATAGTTGGGTATGATGATAGATATAAAGTAAATATATGATTATTATAACATAATTATACATTTATTTTCATTATATAATATATACTATTTTTACTTTATCTTCTGTAGGGGATACAATAAAGTCGCTTGTGTGTACATTGGATGACTTCCACATGAAGCGATGTGATTCATTCTTTCACTAATGATTTAAATGAATTGTAATAAGGATAAATTTAAGGATTTTATGTTATATAAATTAAATAATTATGATATTAATGAAATTTTTATCATTATAAAAATAGAATATATAAAATTTTATTTCCAACCTTTTCACTCACTTAAAGATGAAAACATCATTCATGTATGTGTGGACTACTGCCTTGACGAAGGGATGTAACACTATTTTCATCACCAAAACTCATTTATGATAAATATAAGTATATTTAAAGAAATAATATTTTATTTATAATATTATTATAAAATTTTATGATAATATATTACTTAACACCTTTCCATAAAGAGCGCTGAAAAATAGAAATGTTACCCATGCATACGTATGACCTACCATCACTATGCTCGTAACATACTTAATTTCTAAAAACTATATTTTATGATTACTATAGAAAGAATAATTTATGTATAAATATGATAATTATTTAATGAATATAATTTTTAATATTATTTAACTATATAATATTTTCAAGAACCTAATCATTCACGATGAAACGCACATGAGAAAACAAGTCAAACAATATTCAAAATAATGAAAAGTAGGAAAGATAATTAACGAATGGGTGATAATATATTATAAAAATATAATATATGATATTATAAATATGAATATGGTTCTGTTATTAAATAATAAAATTCCTAAAAGTACTATATAGGAGGTTAAATAATGTTTAACCAGAAGGAAGCGTAAGGTAAGAGACTTCCTCTTAATTTCCCTTCATTGAGCCACATTGTAATATTATGTTCCAATTTTTTTTATATGGTGTATATTGTACCAATTTTAAATATAATATATTTATTTCTTAATAATTAGTGGAATTTTTTTTCTATTTCAATTATATCATCAAATGTGATTTTGATTAATTGGTAAAGAACTTCATAAATCAATTTCTTTCTTTGGGTTATATTACTTCATCATTATCTTTAACATTCTAAGAAAATGTTTGAAAATAATTTTGTCTATATTATGATTTATTTCCAAATATTTTATTTGTATTTAAATTTGATACATATAATAAAATAATTTCTTAATCCTCACTTCAATGTTATGATCTTTGTAAGGGTTTATTTTAGAATCTCATTTTTATCAAGATTTTTTATGCATGAATTAACATTAAAGGAAATTATTTTATAATTAGAATATAAAAACATTTAATTTTATTATACTATAGTTATTCATGGTGTTTTCAAGTAATAGTACCATTTTATACTCTTTGGTACTTATAAATATTTTGATTATTTTTTAATTAAATTTGACTTCATTTCTCTCTTCGTTCAAAAAACCATTTTCTTTCAAAACCATGTTTTTTTTAAAAATATTTCAAAAATGTTTATAACAATTTAAGATGATTTATTAAAGAAATATTTACCCATTTTCAATTTTTAGTTTTTTTAATGGAATATTCATGTGACTTTCAACGAAAGGTCTCGTTGGATTTTACCAAAAATTAGAATGAAATATTTGTTTTAACATAATTGAAAATAATAAAATCTCATTCCATAATAAATACTAAATGTTTTAAATATTTCATTTTAAATTTCAAATATTAATTTAGTATAAAAATATTTTCACAATGTTTTAGGAACTTTTATTTTTAAAAAGAAATTTTCGAAATGAAAAGGATATTTTCCTCTAAAATGTTTTTAAAGATATTTTATGGTATTTAGATTAATTAAAAAATCAACCTTTTATTCATAATCCAATGGGTATTTTTTGTATTGATACTATTATTATTATTTCTTTGAATGTTTTATGATCATTTGTACCAAATAATGTATTTACACTCGCCTTATTGATTAATTTTTGTTGCCCTTAACTTTCCATTGTAATATTTACATACCTATGATCATTAAAAATTAAATTTAACCTAAATATACATATTATTTATCATGCATATGTTTAATTATTAAAATGTATATCACTTATACATATGATTTTCTATACTGAATGTTATTTTTTATTTGGGGAAATATTGATAAATTTTTATTTTTTACTCGATACAGATATTTGATTATAAGGAACACTATTCATGAAGTAATTAAATTATTCAGTATATGAGGAATAATTAGCACATTAATACATGTGTGGGTCATATTTATAGATATCTCTTTGATGCATCATAATTCTCATGAGATGAATCAGTTGGATAACCGTAGTTAAATGGGTTTTTGGTGTATATCAACCCATTTGTTTTAAACTATATTGAAGAAAGATCTTGATTGTAGAGGTATCATGAGACATGAGATCATGATGTTAAATAATTAAGCATTTCCTTCATTAAGAATTAATATATTTGTATCCATCATATTTTTATAATGGTATTATCTCTGGAAGCATTTAATTCTTAGTATTTTGATTAAATGTCAAGTGTTTTCAGTTATTTACCTTTCCATATTTATTATTCCTAATCTAGTTATGAAAGTAAAGTTATTGACTAATTGAAATGTGTTTTAATTTATTTATCATTTCATATTGATTATTTATTATCCTTTTATGATAGTAAAATTATTGATTAAATGGAATGTGTTTTCAATTATTTACCTTACTATATTGATTATGCCTTTTCCAATTATGACAATCAAGTTATTGATTAAATGGAATGTGTTTTTAGTTATTTACATTTCCATATTAATATTAATTACCTAATCATGATAGGAAATATATTTAAATGAAATGTGTGTTTATTTATTTACCTTTCTGTATTGTTTTATTCTTATTGATTCATGATAGATTTCACTGTACATAAACCTTTCTAAGAATTTGATTTAACCCTCATTTTCTTTCCCTTATTAAGAATCCATGAAGTGTATCATAAATGATATTCATGGATATGTTATAGGGAGTAATGATAATCTCAAAAAATTATTATACTTTTTTCTTAAATATAATGGAAAACTCAAATATGCATCTAGTTTACCAAGATTACTAAACTATTCCTTCATCAAAGATGTGAATCATTGTATCTTATACAAATCTAATAAATCAAATACTGAATCTGGGCTATTGGGACCAGAGTCACTATTGTTGGTATTTGAGGAAGATTAACAGAAACATTCGAATCTAGATTCGTGAAAAAATAGATTAGGGATCATAACCGTATAATGGACTTCAAAGATTAGTATAGAATATTATCTTAATAGTTTTGTAAGGTAGATATTGTGTTTGATTTCTTTGAAATACCTCCCTATGTAGATACTAAAAGTGTATGTGGTTTTGGAACAAATGTACCTAGGAGTAATAAATATGGAAAGGGGAATTTAGGATTGACCCAGTCATCAAATAGTGCACAATAATGGGTCTTACTACACAACTAGTTTAACTCTCCTAGGGGATATGTTTACGGTAATTTACAATTTATTTACAAACCATTATGAAGGATTTTAATAGATGATTACAATGAATAAACTAGGTTAAAACTATGGTGTATTATATTGAAAATAATGTTTCATTATTTAAAAGTATTATAAATTATTATATATTTTTTCCACTTTGATTATTGTTTCTCATGCTAGGTTTTTTGGTTTTAGTCAATGGATTGAACCCAAAATAATAATGGTAACATTTAATACTAAGGAAATGGTGGTAACTATGAGTAACCAAATGAGATGTTGACTGGAGTGAATGATATTGTGATTATTTCTAATTAGTTATCCTAAAATACGATTAATAACCTATATGTCGTCCAACTCTCAGACTCACTAATGAATAGAAGGATAAGGTTCCCTAAGAGCTCAAGTGCTGGAGACCATGGAGGAAAGAGTTCTTGATTTCCAAAAATTGAGAAATGTAGAACGATACACCTCAGAAAGTGTTGAGTAAAAATTATTCATTTTTAAATTTTCTATTCCAAATTGTACTAGAAATTACAACCTCTATTTTCAAATAAATTCATATATTTTATTTTATTTAAGGTTTTTGGTTGTATTTTTCTTCATTATGATTTTTCATATGAACAGGATAATAATTGTACCCAAAAGGATAACTATATTACATGATTATCATTATGACTTCCGATATGATTTTCATCGTACTCATTGGATATGATTTTCATCGGACACACCAATTATGATTTTCAATGTAAGCATCGTTCAATATCATACAGACAAGATAAATTGTATTCACTGTCTTAACTAAAACCATTATACTAATTGTTTGTTCACATTCTATTTTATTAGAAGAGAAAAACTATTTAAAGACTCATTTTATTGTATCCAGAAAAAAATATCATATCGAAATAAAAAACATTTTATCAAAATTATATAGTATATTATGTTTCAATAATTATTATAAAACGATGTCTTTGTTTCAGTTACAAGATGAAATTTGGAGTGCCTGGTGTCCATGTCCATCTGCATTTTTAAGAGAAAACCTGACTATGGGAATCCAAGATGACCATTGGGATGCTGGCCTTTAAATAACACATTATTCTAATGAGCTCAATGCTGATGTTCTGTTGAGTTTCAAAACAATTAAAGATATATTTCAATTTTATACTTCATGTGAAAGACTTTGAAGTAATGTTGTTGACATCTTGTTCTATACATTGGTCACTCTCAATAGATTTGATTTTCTTAGTACGACACTGATTTTTGGAGATTAAGATCGATGGATTCTATGGATAGGAAGACAATAGTGCCATTATTTTGAGGATTGAGGGATTCTAAGGATGCAAATACAAAGGTTCTGATTACCCTTTTAATCAAAGCCTTTCATGAATAGAAATACCGAAGCTGGTCATCTTATTGAGGTCTTACATAGGTGTGGGTGATACATACTTTCTTGAAAGTGTAAGACAAGGGACCAATATCCAAGGTTATTGGATACCCTACTTTTGGTTTAAACGAATTTCATTCTTTTACTTTTTACATTTCTATTGCTTTGTAATATAATGTGAATTGTTTTATATTTTCATTTTTTCTATCGCTTATTTTTTTATTGTAACAAATATGATTATCATAATTTTTTTAATATAATTTGATTACAATATTTTTATTTATAATATTTGTGATTATGATCATTTCAATTACTCAATACGATTCAGTATGCTATATTATAGAATCATTGCATTATTTTACTCAAATAATCATAACCATTGGGATTGTGATATTTTATATGCTTACTCTGTTTAAATCATTTCAACCATGAATATGATTAATTTAATTTATGACATGTAAATTAAATTATCATAATCAACCCAATTGCAATTGTTTTATAACCAGACCCAAGGTGTTGTCCAATTAATGTTTTAATACAACAAGAGGTATTGTGAATTGAATTAGTTTACATTCTTTTAAATTAAACTCGTTTATGGATAAAAATGAAAAGTTTTTAAACCTACAATTTACACCCCTCTTGTATTGTGCTATATACATATACATTACGATCTAAAAAATTGGTATTAGAGGAGGTTTCCACTTCTCATATATTTTCTTACATTATTTTTGGAAGTTAGTTATTTTTCCTTTATAAACCTTTTGTTTATAAATATTTGTTAGAGTAACGTGTACTATGGAAAATGAAATTTTGTATTGTTTTAAAGGTGGTAGGACTTAATATTGGTTCAATTGACAATATCAGCCCTACAATACCACCAATTTTTGATGGAAATGATTATTAATATTGGAGAGAAAGAATGAAGACCTTTGTGATCAACAGTGGAGTTGAAAATTTTTTCATGCTGATAGGAGAGTATAAAATTCACGACGAATAAGTTAGACTCTTTAAAAATCAAGAAAAGAAAGAGTATCAATTGAATAAATTGGTTTTAAATAATTTGCATAATTCTATGAATAGAAATATATATACCACGATTTCATCTTGTGAAGCATCCTATAGTATTTGGAAGAAATTATAGATTATTTATTTTGGTACATCTAAAGTGGTTGAAACTAGAAGAGCTATGCAAAGAGAATACAATCAATATTTTGAATTCCCTTATGGAGAACCTGTTTGTAAGCTATAACCAAGATTTATGACAACTGGGAATAGTTTAAAATCTATAGTAGAGAAAGGACTGGATGATTAAACCCATATTGATAAGATCATAGACATCATTCCTAATGAGTTAGAATAAAAAATAACTATTGTTGATTAATTAATAAAGGTTACAAGTGTTACTCTGAATGAGTTGTTTGGAAATTTTTTTCAACACAAAAAAAGATTAAAAATAGATGTAGAAAAAGAAAAGAAAAATAATGAGGTAGTTAATTTTACTTTTACTTCAGTTTAGAACAAATCCAAGACCCCTGAGAATATTTTAAAGTCTACAACGGAAAATAAATCTATGATTCAATTAGATTCAATTGAATCAAAACATTAAGATAATGAGTTATCAAATCTTTTTCAAATAATGAACATGATTTTTAGAAAGAATTATTTTCAGTAAAGATATAAGAAAAGAAATAAAGATAATAAATATACTAAAGTTACTTGTTATGAGTGAAAGAAAGCTGGAAACATCAAATCCAATTTCCCTAAGTTGAAAAAGAAAGATAGAAAAGAAATACATTCTGAAAGGAATAAAAAAAGTACTATAAGCTAAAAGGAAAGAAAGTATTAAAGGAATATTACTCTTGGAGTGCTAGTGGAGGAGACTCTTTAGATGAATCTTCAAAAAATGAGAATTATGTACAGAAGAATATTGGTCTTCCTTATAGAATAACTATTGAAAATCAATTATTAATGGTAATGGTACACACAGCGGAATCCTTAACCAATATTTTTTAAGTGAACATTATCATGATGAGAAGAATTATACATCTTCTGATAAAGAATCATCCTCAGCTAGTGATAATAATACATTTCATTCATATGATGGGGTTTCTAAATCTTTAAAAACATGAAAATTGAAAATGAAAAGTAAGTACGAAACTTGAAATGAGAAATGCTAGAATAAGTGTTTTAACAAAATAATTATCAGATCTTTCTAACTATCTTGATAAAAAATATTTTGAAATATATTCTATTTCAAAAGAACATGAGAAAGATAATAATTAGAAGGGTAATATTTCTAATGACTTTGAAAAATTAATTTCTGAGAAATATGTTTTAGATTTAAAACTCACTCATGAATCTAATACTAATGTGTATATAAATTTAGTTTTAATACTATAGTCTGAAATATTTTCATTAAATAAACTTTTGAAAAACACTAGCACCAAAAAAATGTTTTGAAAAATTATATAAACATCTTTTTTCATAATGTAATAGTTCTGTAATAAGATATACTCATTAAAAAATAGTTTTTAGAAATACTTATTTTGTTCCATAAAATTCACCCCTTTTCACTAAATATAAATGTTGAGGTTATTAGAATAATTTTTCCCTTAAATAAAATTTAATCTTTGGGGTTCCACAAAGCCAATTTTTCAAAACAATTGTGGGTTCCAAAATTATTTTATTCTAATATTTCTAGATCAAAGAATGTTTGGACTCCAAAAACCTAATTGTTTTATTTTAAGGGAAAAAAAGAAAGTACCATCAAAGAAAACATATGTTACATTGATATTGGATGTTCGTAGCATATGACTAGTAACCATGACTTCTTTAAAATATTATTAAAATGAAAGGTATATATGAGGACCCAGCCTTAAACATAACTTATTCTATTGACTTATGACTATAATATATTTTCATTCATTCCCAAAGTTATTTTAGGTCAATAATTTTAGGGAATTAAGAAAAATATTACGTAAACATTCATTATTAAAAAGTAGATAACTCTACATTCCATCCATTTGTTTTCATAAAATAAAATCTTTTAAAATGAAACATGATTTCTTATCAAGAAAATTATTAAAATAATTTCATAATTGGATGTTCTTTGTCATAAACAATATTAATACCTATTGAAAACATTTAAAAACATGGTATGAGCAGAAAAATCTCAGTAAGGCAAAACAAGGGAAACAGTTTACATGTGATCTTTAGAGATATAAATAAGAACATGATGACTTTCATAAATCCATGAGAAATGGGAATATCATAACAATAATAACATGGATCATAACCCTAAAAATGTAGCTACAATATTGAATTTTTACATTAATAAGAATATCACCAAGTCCCATCCCAAGGTGTCATATCACCAAATTCTATCCCCATGGTGTCATAAAAATTACAAATGTTATTCAGAAATGTATCGTAAAACTTTTCATCTCTAGAGATTAATTTATTTTCCCAATTCATTGGAGAAATATGCGGGAGCACCACTAATATGTCTTTATTTTCATGTGATCTACATAGATAATAATAAAACATTCTATAAATAACCCAAAGAGAATAAATAATATGGGTTTCATATCAAAATCACGATTTTTTAAAAAGGGCATAAAAAATGATCATTATGTCATTTATAACCCATGAAAAGGGAATAGGGGTTTTTGTATGTCAGTAACTGAATAAAATATACTATTTTTATATATTTATGAATACCCCATGAAATGAAATGTGTTTGATTATTCATATAAATTAAATAAGATAATTTCTTGAAAGAAATAGAGATATTTTGGGATGAGAATTCTGTAGTATAACGACTAGGCAACATTGTTTAAGAAAATAATAAAAGGAGAGGAGAAAAGGGTAAATATTTCATAAAATACTCATAGAAGAGTATATTTATAAAATAAAATTGAAATAATAACATGGAATGGAAATATTAAAGATATCAAACATAAAAAGAGAACTTGAAAGGAAAAGAGAAGTGGAGAATTCCCTTACCACATAAGAAACACTTGAATATGTATCATTAAATAATTACATTATAAAAAAGTTCAAATATCACGGGGATATAATAATTCATGATAATATTAGTCAATGGGAATTATATACAACTTATACTAAAATAAAGGTGCATAACATCAAGATATTCCCCAAAGAAAGGAGATTGAGATGAAGTCTCATACCTTGAGTCTAACTTGTCTCGTTTGTTCTTTACCTTCCCGAATAATAATATTAAGTTAATTTATAATTTTTTTAGAACCTTTTTAAAATTTTCCCTTATATATATATTATTACCATGTTATAAGAATTACTTAATGATTTAATTTCTTATTGGACGTTTAGTCTATATTCGGCACTTGAGTAAAAAATGAACTTGTTATGATTTCAAATTGTACATATGGTCATAAGTCCATCATCTATAGAATGATATTAATGATTTAAATAAAATATAAATAATATAAATATATATATATACATATTTATGTATTTATAATAATCCATAACATTTGGAGATAGTAAATGAAATGCACCGTTCATGGAGACGAGAGGTGGTACCTATGCATGAATGCTACTTTCATTTATTTGTCATATTAAAAGAATAAAAAAAATTGATAAATGTGTATATTAAAATTAAATTATAATATATATGTTATATATGTTTCATAGTTTCATTAAATCATTCCTTTATACATTCCATGTATATCGTGAACAAGTAATATCACTTTGAGTGGGTAATAGTCCACACTTACCCAAATGAAGTTATTTTATTTATATAACATGAAAAGCATAAAGGTATGGTATAAATGGAACTTAAATTAGAATATAGATAATATAAATATCATATATTTCATAAATAAATATAGTTACCTCATAATTTCCTCCATGAGAGGCGGTAGGAGACAATTGAACAATCATCATTTTGTGAGGCAGTTGTTCACCGTACATAGAAACAATAGGTTCTAAATCCATTAGATGGAGGTGTGGGTAAGTCTAGGTCAATATATTATTAAAAAAACATTATATTATATTTATGATACTGGTGTTTTTATTAAATAATGGAATAAAGAGAGTTTATGGGTTTGGAGAAAGAAAATAAAGGAAAAGAGCTTGAGAGAACATGTTGCCTCTAAATCAGGTAACTCATTTTTATTTGAGCCAAAAGGATTCCTTGAGTTGCCTTCTGCCAAAGGTAAGTCTTCTAGGAGTAAGGTAGAAAGGTTGGGAGATTATGTGAGCATATTGTGGATGATCAAAAGGGATTTACATATGTGAGTAAGTGGGTAGAGATGGTGGCCTTTTATAAGAGGGAGGAGTGACACTTTAGGAACGTCTTGAAATATTATTTTACTATGACTCTATTTTCGAATAATGATAACTCCAAGGTGATATATTTCATGGATAATATGAGAATAGATCCAAATCATCTCAACCAATATATTTTAGACAATCTTATATTACAAAATTAATCTTATCTTTTATCTTTAACCCGTAATTAGAAACATTAACTCTTACTATGTCTTCTTGTATTTTAATAATATATTGTTACTACAATTACTATAAAATTCTAGGAGAACCAAAAGTGAATAATTAATGAAATTTTTAACATTATATAAATTGTGTGGTCAAATATTGGATTTTTAGGACTATTATATCATTTAATAAAATCGAATTTGTTTCAAAAACTCATTTATATCAATTTTACACTATTTAGAAATTGATTTTAGTTAACGTCATAGCAACTTTATTCATTAGAAAAAAGATTTAATTCAAATATAATTTTCCATAGTAATCCATAAAATTCGTGTATGATATAAAAATTTTTAAATTACACTTATTTTAATATTTATAATATAATTTATTTGAATATTTAATTAAAAAATAATCATTGAATCATCATTGTGTCATAAATAAATTTATTTATCTAATTTATAAAAATTATAAATAAATACAAAAAAGTAGGAAATAATTTTATATTTAAAATTACTATTTATAGTCTAAGATATAATTTATATACACTAAATTAAAATTATTTTAGTTAAAAGATACATGTTTATGTTATATTTCCATTTTCTTTAAAATAAATATTATAAAAGGCCATTATCACACCCTAGTGGATCCATGTAGTCCTAAAATCGACCCAAGGATTATTATGGTCAGAAATAGCTCATAAAATTGGATTAGAAAATGTTTTATGGTAGTTTTATATTATTATAATATTATTTTTTACCCTTGTTTACTTAATTTACCCTTTAACCATGGTAAAAATAAATAATTTCTGAAGTTACTATTCATAATGTCAAAAAATAATGGGGACCTATTTACATAATTTGGGAATTCTGATTCGAAATATGGAATCAATTTTTCCAAATTATAAAAAAAATTGGAATAAATTAATTTAAAATTAATTCCCATTTTCAAAACCAAATAGCGGGGTTTTAAGAAGTAAAAACAATCAAAAGATTGACATGTGTTTATGTCCAATTTCAATGTGAAATTACTTCCAATGTGAAATTAATTCCAATGAAAAAAAATTTGATTAAATGATAATAACATAATCCAATTTTTACTTAAAACCAATTAAATGGAAAATTTATCTATATATAAATTAGATAAAAATACAGTTTTGTATTAAAATGCAGTATTTTCACTATTCATTAAAATATAGATTTTATCAGAAAAATTCAAAAATTTCATCAAAAGTAATTTTTTTCCCGCTTCTAAATAAGAAGTTTATTTTGTAAAATAGAACATATAAATGTGACCAAAACTAGATTTAAAAAGGGTTCACCATCAAAAGGCGGTAAGATGAACTTTTAAAAATATTAGAGTATTCTATGCTTAAAATTGGATTCATTCTCATTATATGTATATAAAATTCACTGGATAAATGTAAACTTTTTTATTAAATATATAAAATAATAATATTTTTAATTCTATTCAATCCCGCCAAAACAACAACTAGGCATTAACTACCATATAAAATAATAATAATATTACTGTATTATTTTTTAGTATAACTCAATGTTCTGTGCAACACAAGATTTCGAAGGAACCTGCTGTATCGTGTCGAGTATGATTTCGGATAGAGCATCCCCTTTAACATAGAATTAATATCTTATTCATAAATTTTAATAGATATTAAAATGTATTAATCTATAAATATTTGGTATGTAACATCTTTCCCAGCTTTTGTAAATTTTGTCCTCACAATTTTGAAATTAGGCTCTGTAGCTTCATTGAAAATAACACATCCGAAAAAGAGTAAAAAAACTAACACTTTTAAATAATGAAAGATAAGTACAAAGTTCACGCAAGATAACACATAATAGGATTCAACATAAGAAATAATGGATATGGAAGAAAAGATAACCATCTTGTTCTGATGGAGAGTGATAAAAAACATGATGAGGATAAAGTTAACAATTAGAAAACCATATAATTATGATGGGTTAAAAAGTCTTTTATTTCCCAGTAGGAAAACTAAATGGACAAAGATTTTTTTAGGGTCCTTTTTTATAATGTTGAGGAATTTATTTACCAGAGTGACTAAGAACATAAGGAAACATACTTGTTAGGTAGAGTTTTATCCTTTAATAAATTTCTACCACAAACTCATATTTTCTCAAAAAGAACATTGTATTCAAGATGAATTGGAAACACCTCAAGCACTATAATCAACTTCTAGAGAATCACATAAATAAAAAATTATTAACTATCTATTCATCCAATTTGAAACAGTAACCAAAACAAAAACGTTTAGTAAAATATCAGAAAATCCCCCAAAAGAATAATACTTTATAATGATAAGGACTACTTTTAATCTCCAAAATTCAACAGTAATACCCATGTTCTAAAAAGACCAATCAACAAAAATTTTTCCTAAATTTTTTCAAAATAATCCCAACTAAGATTAAAACCCAAAATACATAAGGATTTGATTACATATCATTCCAAGAAAATTCTTGACATGTATCTCCAAATAAAATCAGTCACTCCTAAAGTCTCATACCAAAAAGTAATTAACCTAATCACATATTCTCTAAAACAGGTTAATCACTTCCATAAATTACCTGAATCACCATAACTCCATAATGAAAACATAGATTATTCCAAAATAAAATCCAACTATTACTCCATTAAAATCCCATAGTGTTATATTTACCTTAATCATAAAATGTTCCCAAAACTATGAATGTATTCCAAAATAACATTTATCATCTAATCACCAAATAATTTTCCTATACTAAGGATATCTATTTGATAAAATATATATTTCCAAAATAAACTTATTATTATTCCATAATATAATTCAATTAAAAATAAAAGTTAATACTAACTAGTGACTTCATGTACACTAGTGGTAGACGATGCACCCTCATCGTAATTCTATTGTGTGTTTGATTCCCACAACCTGGTCGTACATGATGGGGTTTCACCCATCCTATAGATTTTACTTTTAATTTAACTATATAATTCTTATAAATCTCCTAACACGAGAAAACATTATCCAAAATAACTATAACATGTTTTAGCCTCAAATTTTATTCTTTATGTTTCATTTTTTATCCTCAAAAGTATTAACCCATAACTACCTCAAAAATACGTGTCTCCTAAAATAACATTAATTTCCTTGAAATTTCATAACATAATCCTCAAAAATGTTTTATAATACATTGAACTTATGATCATCCTTAAAATTATAAACCCATGATGATATCCATAACTCTTAAGAGAACATCCTAATATCCAATGTTGTTTAAACCTAGCTATGATACCAACTATAAAGACCCGACCTTAAATACAACGTATTCTAGTGAATTTTGACGAGAATTTATTTTAATTCATTCCCAACGATCTTTTACATCTATATTTTTAGAGAATTAGGACAAAATATTACATAAAAATTCAATATTAAAAAGTAGATAATTCTACACGCCATCCATTTTTTTCATTAAAAAACTATTAAAATGAAACATGGTTTATTTTCAAGTAATATCTTAGAATACATTCATAATAACATCATCTTTGTCCTTACTAATATTAATACATGTGAAAATCATTTAAAAAATTGGGATGAGCACAAAATATCTATATGGAAAAACAATGGAAATATTTTACATATGATCTTGAGAGATATAAATATGAACATGATGACTTACATAAAGGCATGAAAAAAAGGAATATCATAAAAATAAGAACTTGGACCATAACGTGAAAATTAGGATATAACATTTAATTTATAAGTTCATAAGAATATCACCATAGTCCATCACCAAGGGGTCATGTCACCAAGGTCCGTCCCTAAGGTGTCATAAAAATTACCAAGGTTATTCACCAAGGCATCGTAAAACATATCATCTCGAGAGATTAATTTATTTACCCAATGGATTAGACAGATATCAGGGATCACCCTTAATATGTATTTATTTTCATGTGACACACATATATCATAATCAAAAATTTCATAAATAACCCAAAGAGAGTAAAATAAAGGGGTTTCATATCAAAATAATGATGTTTTAAAAAGTTCTTAAAAACATGATTATTTTTTCATTTATAACCCAAAAAAAGGGAATTAAGGTTTTATGTATATCAATTATAGAATAAAATATATAATTTTTATGTTTTTTTAATACCCTAGGAAATGAAATAGTTTTGGGTATTCACATAAATGAAATAAGAGAATTTATTGAGAAAAAGAAAGAGGTTTTGAGACAAATATTCTGTATCATAATGACTATGCAACATGGATTTATAAAACATTAAAAAGGTAGAGGAGAAAGGTCACCCATTAATAAAAGACTCATAATATAGTATTTGGAAAGAATAAAATTTAAATTAGAACATGTTATGGAAGATTTAAATACATAAAACATAAAAAGAGAGCTTGAAAGGAAAAGGGAAGTGGAGAATTCTCTTACCACACAAGAAACATATGAATACATATCATTATGAACATAAATTATAAAAAACATTAAATATGATTATAATATAATAATTCTTGATATAATGAGTCTAATGTATGTATATAAACCTTATAGTAAAATAATGGTGCCTAACTTTAAGATATGCCCCACGGAAAGGAGATTGGGATGAAGTCCCTCACATTGAGTATGACTTGTCTCATTCATTATTTATCTTCCTGAATAATAAAATTAACTAAATTTATACTTTTTTATATTATATATTTCCTTTTTAATACCTTTTATATCACTTATCACCATGTTATAACAATTAATTAATGATTTACGTTCATATCAGATGTTTAGTCGATATTTGGTACTTGTGTCAAAAATGAACTTTTTATGAATTCAAATAGTCCACATGGCCATACTTCCATCATCTCCAGAATTATATTAATGATTTAAATAAAATATAAATATCACACAGATATATATATATATATATATGTGTGTATTTAGATCAATACATAATATTTGGAGATCAGAAATGAAATGTACTGTTCATGGAGACGATATGCCGTATGTACAAATGAATGCTACTTTCATTTATTTGTCATATTGAAAGAATGAAAAATAATAGATAAATTTTTATAATAAAATTCCAGTATAATATATATGTTATATATTTTACATAGGTTCTCAAATTTATAATTTTTACATTCCATTTATAGCATGAACGTGTCATATCACTTTGTGGGGGCTGTAGTCCACACTTCCCAAATGAAATTATCTTATTTATACAACATGAAAAATATAAAGGAATGTTATAAATGAAACTTAAATAATAATAAAGATAATATAAAGATAATATATACCATAAATAAACATATTTCCATCATAATGTCCACCTTGAGAGGTGGTATGAGAAAATTGAACAATCATCATTTCGTGAGGTAGTAGTTAATCGTACACAGACATATTATGTTCTAAATCCATTAGATGGAGGTGTGTGTATGTTTAGGTTTCAATATTACCATAAAAACATACATTATATTTATTTACTAGATTTTTTATAAAATAGTGGAATAAATAGAGTATAGGGGTCTTAGAAGGAAAATAAAGGAAAAGAGCTTGTGAGAAGGCGTTACATCTAAATCGGGTAACTCCTTTTGATTTGAGCCAAACAGATTCTTTGAGTTTCCTTATGCCCAAGTTAAGTATTTTAGGAGGTATTTAGGGATATTGGGAGATTATTTGAGAATAATTTAGATGAATCGACGGTATTTAGAGGTGCGAGTAAGTTGGTAGAGGTGGTGGCCTTTTATAAGAGGGAGGAGGGGAAATTTAAGAAAGTAATGAAATATTATTTCATTATAAATTGATTTAAGAATTATAATATCTTAAAGATGATATATTTCAAGAATAATATGATTATTGTTATAAATACTCTCAACCAATAGGTTTTATGAAATTTTAGGTCACAAAAGTAACCTTATTTGTTGGCTTTAACCCTTAGTTAAAAAAATCAACTCTTACCAAGTCTTCATGTATTTTAATAATATATTGTTACCATAGTTACATTAAATAAAAATATAACCACAAGTGGATCATTAATGAAAATTTTAACATTATATAAATAATTTGGAATAATTTTGGATTTTTAGGACTATTATATCATTTAATAAAACCATACTTGTTTTAAAAACCCATTTATGTCAATTTTGACATTATTTAGAAATTGACTCTTTAGTCCATAAAAAACTAGATTAATTATAAATAAAATCACTAAATAAAATATAATATGTCAATTTAATCCATAAAATTCGTTTATGGAATCAAAATTTTCAAATTACATTTATTTTAATATTTATAATATCATTTATTTGAATATTTCATTAATACGGTAATCTTTCCATCATCATTTTGTCATAAATAATTTTATTTATTTAATGTATAAAAATTATAAATAAATTACCATGATTTAGGAAAGTTGTTTATATTTATAAATATTATTTATAGTCTAATTTATCAATTATATAAAACAAATTATTATTGTTTTAGTTAGGATATACTTGTTTATGTTATATTTCCCCTTTCCTTAAAATAAATATTATAAAAGGTCATTATCACACCCAAGTGTCTATATGGGGCCCTAAATTATACCAAAGGATGATAATGGTAGGAAATATTTCATCCAATTTTATGAGGACACGTTTTAGGGTATTTTTATATTATTATAATATTATTTTCCCCTTATTTACCTGATTTACCCTTTAACCATGGTAAAAATAAATAATTACCAAAGTTACTATTATGAATATTAAAAAGTAAAAGGGACATATTTAAAAAAATTGGGACCTAAGATTACAAACATGGAATCCATTTTTTAAAATTTAAAACACATTATTGGGTGAAATTAATTAATATTAATTCCCATTTTTATAACCAAAAAGCATATTTTTAAGAAGTAAAGACTATCAAAGGATTGACATGTGTTTATGTAAAATTTCAATGTTAAATTACTTAAAATGAACAAAAATGGATTAAATTATAAAAACATAATCCAATTACACTCTAAAACCAATTAAAATGATAATATATATATAAATAAATTAGATGAAAGGGCAGTTTTGAATTAAAATGCAGTATTTTTCACTATTCATTAAAATATGGATTTTATCAGATTAATACAAAAATTTATTCAAAAGTAAATTTTGATATCCCAGTTCTAAATAAGAAGTTTATTTTTTTCAAATAAAAATATAAAAGTGACAAAAACTAGATTTAAAAAGGGTTCACCATCAAAAGGCGATAAAATGGCCTTTTAAAAATTTGAGAGTAATTTATGCTTAAAATTGGATTCATTATAATTTTAAGTCTCTAAAATTTATTAGATAAATGTTTAAAAATTTAAAATATATATAAAATAATAATATTATAAATTCTATTCCTTCCTGTCAATACAACTACTAGGTGTTAACTACCATTTAAAATAATAATATTTATCGGTATAACTCAATGTTGTGTACATTGTAAGATTTCTAGGAAACCCGTTGTTGCATGTCGAGTACACCATCGAGAAAATCATCCAATTCGACATAAAATTAATATATTATTCATAAATATTAATTGATATGAAAATATATTATTCTATAAATACTTGGTATGTTATAGTGGATGAGTTACCTTTGGAGAAAATGCTCAAGGAAAGATAGTTGGTATAGGTAATGTTGTCCTTCTTGGAAAATATTTGATTTCAAATGTATTATTTGTAAAAGGTATTGAGAAAAAAATTATCAGCATAAGTCGGTTATGTGATGAAGGTTACCTTCTAAATTTTAGGAATGATAAATGTGTAGTACACTATTCCAAGGACGAATTCATTATTTCTACCCATCAGCATGAGAATGTTTACAAACTAAACATAGAAGAACTCAGGTGGAAAGACATACATTTACCTAGTGTAATGGAATATCAATCATGGTTATAGAATAAAGGCTTATGACATTTTAACCATAGGAATATATAGAAATTTTCTATGAAAAGACATATTAAAGATCTAATAGAACTTATATTTGATTCATCCAAAGTATGTGAACCTTATCAATATAGCAAGGAATATAAGTCAATATTTATATCAATCAGTTATGTATCAACTTCTACTGATTTAAAATTGGTGCACATAGAATTATTCAGTTCTCAAAAAACTGTAATTATTAGAGGAAAGTATTTGGTATTTTTTTAGTTAATGACTACACAAGATATACATGGTTCTATTTTTTTAAAAAATAAATATAAATACCATTGTTATTTTAAAACTTTTTTAGCTAAAGTTAAAAATAAGAATAACTATTCATTGATAACTATTCATAGTGATCATGATAGAGAATTTGTAAATTCTGATCTTGAAATAATTTTTGGTAAGAAAGGAATTACACACAAATTTTCAACACCTAAAACTCCATAATAAAATGGTGTTGTTGAAATAAGAAAACGTATTCTTCAGGAGACAAAAAAAATGATTTTGAGTGAATATTATATTGAATTTTTTTTGGGAAGAAGCTGTGAGTATTGGTTATTATACTATAAATCCAGTTTTAATTAGACCATTTCATATTAGAACACCTTATGAGTTATTGACAGGCCGAAAACCAAAAGTTTCATACTTAAAAGTATTTGGATGAAAAGTATTCATTTCTAATACAAAATACAATTTACATAAATTCTCACCCAAATTAAATGATGGTATAATAATAGGTGATTCCACAACATTTCAGGATTATTGAGTTTTCAATAAAAATTCATGTATTGTTGAGGAAATAGTATATGTTAAATTTGATGAAACTGGTCCTTTTTTTCATTAATCCCAACCAACATCATTCGATGTATTATCAAAAACTAATTATCAACTTTGATAGAAGACTCTTATAATAAAAAAAACTCAATAAATTGTTTCTAAATTATTCACTCTAGAATAGTTTTTATATGATGTTGATGAACATGTTTTATAGAACCCAGATCAGTTATTTTCTAAGAATCATCCTAGTAATAGTATCATTGGTGATTTAAATCAACCTATAATGACAAGAAGTTATTTGAAAAATTAAGTATAATATCTAGAATTTCATTCAAAATTAAAACATAAAATTCATTATGAGGTTTTAAGTGACAGATATTGGATTAAATCAATGAAAGATAAATTAAATGAATTTTAAAGGAATAAAGTCTTGTCCTTGGTTGAAAGACCTAATGAAACTTCTGTAATTGGAGTAAAATTTGTCTTCAGAAACAAATGTGATGAAAATGGTATAATCATTATAAATAAATAAAGAATAGCTGATAAAGTTTATATTCAACAAGAGGGAATAGATTATGAAAAAAACCTTTGCTCCAATAGCTAGACTTGAATCTATTCGTATGCTATATGCCTTTATAGTATTATTTAATTTTATGTTTATTGAAATGGACATGAAGTGTGCTTTTCTAAACGGATATATTCAAGTGGATATTTTAATTGAACAACCTATTGGTTTTGAAGATACAAAACATCTTGAATATTTTTATAAGCATAAAATAGATTTATATGGACTTAAACAAGCCCATAGAGTTTGTTATGATAGATTAACAAGATTGTTAATAAAAAATAATTTTTTTTAATGGAACAACTGATCCAACTAATTTTATAAATAAAGAAAACAAAAATGTTTTTATCATTCAAATTTAATTTGATGACATTATATTCAGATCAACTCAGTGATCTTTAATAGATTCATTTGCAAATCTTATGAAATCTATGTTTGAAATGAGTATGATGTATGCGTTAACATTCTTTCTTGTTTTTAAAATTCCTCAAAAACTAGACGGAAATTTCATATCCCAACATAAGTATATTAAAAATGCTATTAAAAATTATATATATGAAAATAATAAAAGAATTAGTACTATAATAAATACCTCAAATACTCTTGAAATAGATGAAGCTGGACAACTAGTAAATCAAACAACTTTTAGAGGGACGATAGGAAGTCTATTATACTTAAGAGATATTCATCCAACGTTAATGTTCTTAGTATCCTTATGTGAATCCTATCAAGAAAATCCAAATAAATCCCATTTAAAGATGTAATTTTTTTGTTATTTAATGGGAACTACATATTTGAGATTGTTTTATTCTTCTCAAAATGATATTGAATTAATTTTTTTTTGAATTTTGACTTAGGTGTTTGTAGAATGGATAAGAAAAGTACATCCAAAACTTGTTGTTTCTTAGGTGATTCGTTAATTTCTTGGTCTTTTAAGAAACAACACTCAATAACACTTTCCACTGCTGAAGCTGAATATGTGGAAGATATAAGTTGTTGTGATCAATTGTTGTGGATACGACACACACTCAGTGATTATAGAATGATTGTTTTTAAAACTCAAATACTATGTTATGACATTAGTGCCATATCTCTAAATATAATCCTTTCACATCACTCACATGAAAAACACGTAGATATTAGGTATCACTTTATTATAGATCACATACTTAAATGAAATATAATTTTACAATTTAATATAACAAAAGAGAAACTTACTGATATATTTTAAAAAACTATAACCTTCTGATAGGTATGAATATATTAAATAGAAACATGGAATGATCACTGTAAAGTTACCACTCATGTATACCCCATGCTTAAACTATATCTTTACATTAAGTTTCTCATTTTCTAAAGGGGAGTGCATATGTTTTTCCATTTTTAAAGACATTTATTTTTTAAAAAAAATTTCAACACCGAATGTCTTTGGTACTAATTTTTTTTTTCCCTAGAAAAGTTTTTTCGGCAGCACAAAATTTTTCACCACAAGATATGTTTCAACACTAGAAAATATTTCTTCATCAAAATTTTATTTTGTAATTTCTTTTAAAGAATTTATTTTCTTTTTAAAAATAATTATTGAAACCAAAAAATATATCTTTAGATTCTAAAAGGTACAATTACTTATACTTTTAAATGTTTTTCAACATATATATGTTTATTTTTATTTTTTTTAAAATATCATCAGATTCACTTCCAATACGATAATTTTTTTTAAAAAAATATTCAAGAGTTTATTTATTTAAACCATTAGATACTCTATATATAATTTGAATCATATAAGTTCAATAGTTATATTTACTTCACCTATACAAAGGGACCCCTCCCTATCCCAAATCTTTTTCCATATTATTTGCGATGAAGCTCTACTGCTCCTCATATAGTCGAGTCTGATGGTTTCCATACCCATTGAATTCAATTTTAATCATATATGAATCATTAGAAACTTCTCCAACGGAAATGACACAAAAATTTTCTAAAAAATGATCTTCTTTAGGGAAATATTGCTCACTAGAGAGTTTTATGACAAGTATAGTTCATCTCTGAAAAGAATTATTTAGTTTCAAGGATAGGAGTTAGTGTGTGTAGAGAATCCTAAAATTCATGATCCGATTATCATGTATAAAGTGATACAATTATATAAAATAGTGAATATTGATGAATATATAAAGGTATATTTTTGTATTTCTGATAGCGAAATAAGTATGTCTTCTAAACAAGAAGCACACTTTCTTAATGTTCCATATAAAGGAGATGTTTTTTGTCCCTTGCATATGTTTCCAAAAAAAGGGAACATTTATAAAGGATATAGATGAGAAATATCTTTTGGAGATTTATGAAGATAAAAGAAAAAACACTCATCTTTCAGTTGAAAATAGACTGATCGCACACTAGATGCAAGGTTTCTTAATTCTTAGGAGTGGTGATAGAGAAACTCTCAATGTTGTAGATGTCTTTACACTTTCTTATCTTGTTAATTTGAGGAAGATAAAATTAATGTGTAATATATTGAAAACCATTAATAATCTCTAGTATGGAGAAATAATGTCTTAGTTGATCATGATTCTAGGTATCCATAATAATTTCATCCCCAAAATTTAATGTCTTTCAATATTCCTCTTCATTATGTTTTGGGAAATATGAGAATTATCTATTTTAATGACGATGCTATAAGAATATTGAAACATTATGATGATCTAAATTCTAAAAATTTCATTAAAGATATTGAAGATGAACCTCCCAAAGAGACAGTAGGATGAATCGAAGGAATACCAAAACAATACAGACCGATCATTCTAGAGAAATATATGAAATCCATGTATGAAAAAAAATAAAGCAGAAGAAGAAAAAGAAGGGATCATATTAAATTATATCTTTGTGGAGAGATGATCATGCTAATAGAAAATAAGGAGACCCACAATTCAGTCTTAATTTATTTGAAGGTCTTTCCCAAAAGATTCAGACCAATGAAACCCTTAAAGAACAAAAAAAGGAAAATAAATTGAAAAAGATAAATTCTAGTAGTTTTGATATAGATAGTTTGATGAATAATGTTGAAAAATAATGTTTTAGGGAACCAATTCTAAGAGAAAAAATTACCTCCTTTATACAAGTTAAATGAAATGGTAAGAAAATAGTTGGAGAATCCGATCAACCAAAAGTATCTCATGAAAATGTTTTAGAACAACAAGAGGATTCTAAAATAAGAGAAATAGATGAATATCTCAGGGAAGAAGATGATAGAGATGAAGAAGAACTGGTTGAAAAATAATTAAAGGAAAAGGAAGCTGGTGAAGAAGAAAAGTCTCAATCTGATAAAATTCATGCAAAATACTCAGATGAGAATTATTATAAGATACCTTCTCCAGAAATAGAATCCTTAAAAGAATACCCAAAAGTAAAAGTCAATAAAACATTGGATAAATTGGAAAAAACTAGATCCGATGAAAATAGGAATCATATTTCAGATAATGAAGATGTCGGAAGTTATATTGCTGAGCTTCCCAATTATAAAGAATACACTGAATCAGAAATGAAAAATTATTTAAAAAAAGATCAATGTGTTGTTCAAGAACATAGAATAATTGTAAAGGAAATAATTTATTTACCAATAATAGAAGAGACTATTTATTTTCTTATATATAAAAAAACAATCAAAATCTATCAATCTTAAAAGAAAAATACTGATGAAACTCAAGGATGATTTCAATGTATTGGAATAAAGCACCAAGGAATGTAGAAAGTCTTGTAATAAAGTGGTGAAATGGTTGCATAAGTTTGATGAAATTTTCAACCTCCATAAAGAGAAAATTGAGGATCTTAGAGAACTATTGAATGAATACTCAGTTGCTTTCAACATGTTACATAATTATACAACTCAAAAATTAAAAATAGTTAGAGGGACAGATGGAAGCCATTATGAATATTTCAAAATGATTGAAAAGAATATGAATTTTATTAAATCAAAAGTCTCAGAGGTAATGTTTTGTAAGGATGATATTATTGACATGAAAAATCAAAATGTATTGATTATTGAGAGAATTAAAGTATAAGAGAAGAAGAATAATGATCAGGAAGTTCAGATTCATTCCCTGGAAGAGAAGATGAAATCCCAAGAACTAATTCTTACCCCGAAAACATTGTTTGAAGATCATTACTAGAAAATACGGTCTCAAAAAAATATATTGATAAGTTGATAGAGGACAGGAAATAATTCATAAAAAGGAAAATTATTTTCCTAGATCTCAGGAAAAGGGAAAAGAGAAAGAAAAAAAAGAAATTAATATTTTTGAAGTCTTGTTGTAATATATTTCAATCTCTAAATGAATGTCTTTGACATCTACATTTGTTTTTATTGAATTTTTTCAATTTTTTTAATGAATGTTATTTCAATTTTTATAGATGATAAAATTATTTATTTCTTCATATGTTATGTCACTATATCCATTTTTTAAGTATTAGAATATCTTCCCTATCCCATTTGTAAAATTACAAGGGGGGAGGGATAATTCAAAAAGTGGTGGGGGGCAGTTCATAATGGGGGAGAATGTATTCGACATGGGGAGAAATTCCTAAAAGGATAATACTTTTAGTAAGGGAGATAATTTCTTTATAAAATACAATCCTTATGGATTTTGATATCTTAAGGGGGAGTTTAGTCATATTCAAATTACACATAGATGAGTTTTAGATCTCAAAGGGAGATAATTATTAGTGTTCAATTCTAAATACAAAGGCCGTTTATTTTTTTAATACTTTGTTTGTTTTAACTTTTTCTTTGTGATTTCTAAAAAGGGGGAAATTGTTGAGTCAAAATTCTTATATAGACTTTTCTATTCCTTATTGTTTTGGAAATCACAAACTCTCTTTTCAAATGAATTCATATATTTTAGTTACCTTAAGGTTTTTTGTTTTATTTTATTTATTAGTATTTTTTCATATGAATAGGAAGATAATAGTACCCATAAGTTTTACTATATTACATGACTATCATTCTGACCATAGATATGATTTACATTGTACTCTCTAAATAGGATTTTCATCAGACATGTTGATTATGATTTCCATCCAATGCACTGTTCAGTATCACATTGACCAGATAAATCATACACACTCTCTTAACTAAAATATTTGTTCTCATTTACTATTCACATTCAATTTTATTATAAGAGGGAAATTATTTTTGACTTATTTTATCATATCTATAAAATATTATTGAATTGAAAGAAAAACCATTTAATAAAAATGATTTTTTATATTATGTTTTAATATTTATTATATAACGATGCTATTGTTTTAGTTAAAATATGACTATTGGAGTTCCAGGTGTCCAAGTCCATATGAATTTTTAGGAGAAATATGACTTTTGGAATCAAATATGATCATTGGTATGATGGAATATAAATAACAGGTCATTCGAATGAGCTTAATGGTGATGTGCTACTGAATTTATGAAAAATTAAAGATATCTATCAAATTACTACTTCTTTCTGAAGAATCTAAAGTAAATTTGTGGAATTATCATTCTACATACATGTTACTCTAAAGAGTTTTTCATTTCTTAGTGCAAAACTAATTGTTGGAGATTATGATCCAGGGCTTCCGTGGATTGGAAGATAGAAATGCTGATCATTTGTAAATCAAGGGTATACAAGCATAGGAAGATAAAGGTGTCGATTACCTTCTTAATCAAGGTCTTGTGGGGATGGAAAGACTGAATCTATTCATCATATTGAGGGCTTACCCTGGTTTGGTTAAGGCATAATTTCTTAAAATTATAAATCAAGGGTCCTCTATCCAAGGTTATTGGATATAATTCTCTATGGGTTAAAAGAATTGTATTATTTTACTTGTTTAAATTTCGGTTGCTTTATAATAGAAAGTGAAATGTTTTATATATTAATTTTTTCTTTTTCATACTATATTTATCACAAGTAATCTGATTATGATACTTTTCTAATATACACTGATTATGATCATTGTAATTACAATTTTTGTGATTATGATATTTTTAATTACTCAATTTGATTCAATATGATTTATTATTGAATTGTTGTATTGTTTTAATATAATAATTTTAACCATTGTTATTTCAATATTTTACAATATTAAATTTTTAAAATAATTTCAACTATAAATAAGATTAATTTCATTTATGACCTATGGATTACATTATCGCAATCAACCAAATTATGATAATTTTATAACTATATCCAGGGCCCTTCTTGATTAATGTTTAATGAATTAATAGGTATTGTGAATTTAATTAGTTTAAAATATTTAAATCTAAATTTTTTAGGGATAAATTTAAAAAAAAATCACCTCCTTTTGTATTGTTCCATATGTGTATACATTATGATCCAATAGAATGTATCTCAATGGAATGTGGAAATTCGTTATGTTTGGAAAGAAGGGAATAATGAAAAGAATTACCGAGGAAAAATAAAGAGTACGATGGAAGAAATAAATCTCATCCTAGGTATCTATTTATTTTTCTTTGTCTTAAATGTAGGGAACCTTGGAATTATCCGAGTCATTTCCATCTTCTAAAGGTCAATCACTTGACTAAGGAATGACTTTTGTGGGAATAATATGTTTGAGTTATTTAGCTATCAGGAATCATAAATTAAATTGTAGGAGTATTTTTACTAATGGTATTTTGGTTATATGAATAATGAAACATCTAAGGATTTTAATAAATTTTAGAATCATATATGAATTATTTATCATTATAGTTATGGATACAATTATGGGTTATGGGTTTAAGGTTGATCATAAGTTTAAGTCTTAAAACCTACATTTTAGGTTTTATATTATGAGAGTTTATAAGGAATAATAATTTTTTTGGAAAACATTTATTGGAATAAAACTATTAGTTTAGTATTTGAAAAAGTTATTTAAGGACTAATTCCTCCACATTTTATGGAAATAAGATCAAAGGTATTGGTAACCTTTATGGTTTATCATATCATTGGTATTGAGGTAATTTTAGGTTATTACACTTTCGAAAATGTTATAAGAATTATATTAATATGGTTTTAGAAAACGGAAACCTGTATACTTGGTGACAACCCACCACATTCGGAAAGGCTGTCAGGAATAAACCCACAATCAATGGATGATATAGGTTTAACACTAACTACTAACCTAAATGATATCCTGGGTAATATGTCATTAGTTAAATTATTTGAAAAATAAATATAAATGACGAACCAAAGATGTTACTATTGAGGATTATAGATTAATATATTATATTAGATAATTCATACTATATATATTGTTTTTATAAAATAATTAGAGATAAAAAGAAAGACTTTCCACCCTTTTATGGATCATAAAATATAACAAAATTGTTTTTTAGTGCTTCAGGAATATTTTTTTATTTCTAAGAGTTTGTGACAAATTGATAATTGATTGAAGCACAACACAAGGATGAAATTGTGCATATCAAATAGAAACATATAATGTAAGATTATTTCATTATATTCTCTAATAGTAAAGTAGCTCCACTCCTATAGAAAATAAGATATAGAAATATAAATTTTACCCTATTAAATTCATATCCAAATAATCAGTTTCCCTTTTAAATAATCACAATTTTATGGTCTTGAGGTCCTTATCATTTCATTGATCAGTGACATTATTATGATCAATGACCTCTCTTATTCTCTATAATTTTTTATGATTTTTTTCTATGTCCATATATTTAAATTCCACTAATGTTCTCTTATTTTGAAACATGATTATGTGATATTTTATATGTCCTTTATATTTCCATTTTCCTCTTATTAATAGTATGTTTTATTAAATCTTTATATGATGTGGGTTTTCAACAAATGATTTTTCAAATATAAAACCCTTGATTACTGAGATCATGTTTAAATTTCGTGGATGGAATTTATTTAATCTGGGGAGAATATAACACCGATAAGTTATAAAATAAAAACATTGTATTGGATAGTGTATTTAACACACAACAAAAATATTAAACAATATACAAAATATATTTCCTTAAATTTAATATATTCGTTATCTTGCAGAACATGAAAACATGAGTATAAATGAACTATAATATAACTTTACATTATAAAATAAATGTTAAATTGGAAAGCATGAATAATAATAACTAAATTATGAAAATTATTGTTATATATTAATTTGAAATAAAATAAGAATCATTTAAAAGAAAAATAAATGTATTTTGAAAACAATTATACTCTTTTGAAAGGATGGTTAGTCCTGGTTTGAAAAAATAATTAATTTTTACCACTTATATAAAATTTATTTGAAAAAATAAACTCATTTTTTAAAATAATAATATAGATATTATCTTATCATATTTTTTTTACTTTTCTGAAATATTTCATTTTTTAATAAATAGTGAAAAATAATGAATTTTATTTGAAAAATATATTTTTAATTTAAACTATTTATGAAGTTAAATTATATTTTTAATTGGTTATAAAAAAAATAAGTTCAATTATGTATCTATTAATATAATATTTTTCATTGGAAATGATTTTATATTTAATTTTGATATAAAAACGTTGAAATTGCTAAAACATTTTCTCTTTGAAACCCCTCTTTGTCATCGCATTTGTGGGATTAGTATTAAATTAAAAAAATTTACATATATGAATGTAATTTTTAAAAATATATTAAATATTTTTAATCATATTAATTTATATTATATATTTTGGAAAAATTAATTTTTTTCCAAAATTAATATAGAAAACAATAAAAATTATTTAAAATAGTCAATGTAAAAAATGGATTAATAGGAGGGTTAAGGTAAAAATGGATTTATTGGACGGTTAAAATAATACTTTGAGGGTTAAAATATTATAATTTGTTTTATAAAATTTATTGGATTGAAATATTTGGACCTTAACATGTATAAATATTGATAATATTCCATATTTTTACGCTTTTTCATGTCTATTCCAAATTCCTTTTTTTAATTTTCCAAAATCAACTTTTAGTTTGAGTGAAAAACTCACATGTATTGGATTAAAATCTCAAAAATTACCCATTTAAAGAAATACCACAAAATACACACTTAAAAATCCACTTTAATTTTAAAAATCAAATTCAACAAATAAAAATCCACCAAGCCCAAGAAAAGCAGCTCCCCGGGGAACCCGTATTGAGGAAAGGCACATCACTGAGTCACCATCATCACATTACTAGCCAAATCGACAAAACACCATCACCATCATAAAATAACCTTCGTCATCAAGCCATCATCTTAACACCATTGGCCAGAAGGAAACACATCGATGTCGATGTAGTTATAGATGTTGTGCTGCCACAATGACCATCAGAAAATGTAGGTATTAAGACTCTACGAGCATCACAACCTAACACCCAAATTGCATCTGAACTAAACCATTAAGCCGTCAGTGAAATCTAAAATGTCAATTAGAACTCACCCAAAACAATAATAATATATCCTCATGAGGACATGATAATTTCAAAATAGCAATCCACCGGAATAAATCAACACCACATTCATCAATAACCACCAAGTACCACACCTCCACAAAACTACTCTAATCGATGAACTGATACAATAAAGCCATAACCTTCATCCTCTTGGGACTAAAGAAAATAAAACCGCCAGAAGTCTAGACTGCTCTAACTTACATACCAAAGAACCTGAGAGACCACCATGAAAATCTACATCAAAAAATTTGGTCATGACCTGGAGCTAGAGTAGAGAAATAGGTGGATGAAGACCATGATAGAGCTCATCAATGAAACCCCCATACACATAACCAAAACTAAATACAATTCAACCAAAACAAAAAAAAACACTGAAAATGAGCATGAAACATAAATAGAAAATAGAAAATGGGGATGAAACCATAAGGGACTTCATAACAGAGACGAAAGACAAAAAGATAGGGGAAAAATCTCAAAATAGAAGGAATGTAGACATCGAGAGAACCCAAAACTACTAATCCTCATCCCAAGACCTCATAGAATCTAATGCTTAGATCCGACTGGGAGGAGAGCATTGGAACACAAGGTTAGAGTGTGTAACAACAACCTAGGGTAAGATATAAGAATCTACAATGAAGAAAAATCAATGGTTGGGACTAAGAAGAAAACCAGTGCAACCCATCCATAAAAGGAAGTAGGAGAAATAAACCTCGTAGAATCCATTGAAGAATTTTGGCAAAGAAGAGGGATGCGAAGAGAGGTGAGGAAGCTTTAACAAGGAGTGGATTCATGAGAAAACCCAATACATTGAGAGGGTGGAGCAATTAGGAGAGAAGATTGAGTGGGGGGAATGCAGGACCATTTTTCCTCCCTTGGTTACATTTTTTCTGGTGAAAATCACGGATACACCTTTTTTATTTTAAAAAATTACAATTGTGCCACTCACCTCACATATAAAAGGACAACCCATATCCTATTCACTTTACACCATAAAATATATTTTTTAGCCAATACCTACCCAAATAAATTCCCAACATCCATCCTCTAATTATACAAGATTTATTTTGATCATAAATACAACCTTGAATTGATTTTTCTACAAACCTTATGAGGTTACCCGAGGAAGAGGTAACGTTCTTAATCAAGCATTTATGTTTTTTTATCACCCTTAATCATTAAATTATTATTAAAACAAGATGATATAATATAATATTATCTTCCATATAATTAAAATATTTCTATTATGTTCTTTACCTATATTTATCCGCACTTCCATCAAATGGGTTACAAAATCATTATTCATGTGTACGGTGGACTACCGCCTGACGAACTGATGCCATTCATTTTTCCATTACCACCTCACACAGTTTGGTATAATAGTGGATATAAAGTATATATATGATATTTATAACATAATTATAACTTTTGGGTCATTATATCATATATAAAATTTGAATTTTCATTCTATTGGGGATATAATAACGTCCCTCGTGTGTACGGTGGATTATCGTCTCATGAAGTGATGTGATTCGTTTTTTCACTAACTTTTTACATGGAATGAAATAATGATAACGTTACGAATTATATGTGATATAAACTAAATATGTATTAAATAAATTATATATTAATAATTCTTAAAAGATAATATATATCATATTATATCTTACCTTTTCCCTCACTTAAAGATGACAACATCATTCATGTACGTGTAGACTACTTCCTTTAGGGAGTGATATGACTATATTTTCATCACCAAAAAAAATAGATGATATATATAAGTATATATAAAGAAAATAATATAATATAATTATGACTATGGTATGATAAAATATTACTTACCTTTTATCCATAATGATTATTGAAAAATGGAAACATTACTCTTACGTACATGCGACCTAATGTTTCCATGATCGCAGCATACTTCATTTATAAAAACCATATTCCATGATCTATATGAATGTATAATTGATATATAAATATGATAATTAGGTAAATATTTTTATTTAAAATATTATGAAACTATATAATATGTGAAAGAAATAGATCTTTCATGATGAAACAAACATGAGAAAACAAGGTAATTGAGACCTGGAACAATAAAAATAAGGAATCATAATTAATAAATAGTTGATAAGATGTTATAAAAAGAATATATATGATATTATAAATATAAATATGGTTCTATTATAAAATAATAACATTGTTGAAACCATTATGCATTTGGTAAAATTATATTCAACCAGAAGGAAGCATAAGATAGGGGGATTTATCTCAATTTCCCTTCAATGAGGCATATTGAAATGTTATGAACCTAGATTATTCAATATGGTGTATATAATGACCCTTTGATATGTAATATAATTATTACTTAATAATTTATGTTATTTTACATTTCAATTTTACTTATTTCATCCAAACATATTTTGACATAAAATTTTCCCGGTGGGAAAGAATTTCATAACTCAATTTCATTAAATTTTCTTATATTAATTATTCACTATCATTGAAATTTCATGATTATGTGTTTAGATAATTTTAAATATCATCTGTTGTATTTAAAAAGTTTTATGTGAATTTACAGTTGGTACACATAATCTATTCATTTATTAATCCTCACTTTAACATTATAATCTTCATAAGGGTTAATTTTAAAATCTCATTTTAATCAGGATTTGTAATGGCCCAGACCTCTCCGGACCTTTCCTTTGTCAAAAAGAAGTTCAACAAGTGTTCCGGAGGGTAAAATGGTCTTTCCCACACTCTCAAGATTTTTTGAAACTACACGCCGTGTAGTTTGAGTACACGCCGTGTAACCTCTTACCGGGTATACCCCGTGTGGATGGCCGTGTCTTTTCCATGTGAAGAAAATGGGTGCATGCCGTGTGTCCAGTTCTACACTCCGTGTAGTCCTTCCCCGCGTACGCGTTACCATTCAACGGCCATGTACCGTGATGAAGCCGTGTCCTTGTCGTGTTCAATAAATGAGTACACGCCGTGTGTCTAAACTACACGCTGTGTAGTCCTTCCCCGCGTATGTGTTACCCTCAAACCGTGTGTTGACCAGTCAAGGACCGTGGAACCGTGTTGGAGGCCGCGTGGAGACTGTGTGAAAACGGCCGAGTACACGCCATGTACCAAATGTACACGCTGTGTACTTTTTCCTTTCACACCTACAAAAGGAGGGGTCCCCTCCTCTTTTCAACTCACACCTCTCCTCCCCTCTCCTCTGAGCAGAGCTCTCTCAAGAGACTCGAAGGCTCTTCCTTCCATAACCTCTTCGTCTGAGCTCCGATTTAAGATCCATCAGCGGCCACGGGATCGTAACGAAGAGGCGGAGCTTCCGATCTTGGATCCGTTGTCTTTCCTTCGGCCTTTCCTTTCCAACTTCCACACGATAAGGTTTTTCCGGGACCTGAAAGAAGTGACGGATGCCAACAGACGTCTTCTAAGGTTGATCCGGAGGAGCGTTGCAATCAAGAACCTGTTGAGGTAGGTATTTTACCTTCGTCTCTCTAATTTGTGCATCATGCGTGGTGGATATCCTTTTATTTTCATGAGGAAAGGTTGAACAATTAAATAAAAATAATAACTAGTTTAAGAACGAGGGATGGGAAGTTTGTGATTACTGTTACTTTATCTTTTGTATCCTGTGATATTATGCTGTGAAATAAATAGGCTTATGCCTACTGAAAATCACGGTCATTGGGGGCCTTTTATTGCGCAATTAAATGTTGCCCTATCTTTCTAGACCTTTTTTGTTAAAGAAACCTTATTGAATGTGGAAATTTGTTAATCATGTAAAGGTAGCTGTTTAAATGAAAATCTGGAACCCTTGTGTGATCACCCCAGTTGAACTAAAATGGAATAATGAACATGTGGGTGTTGTCTTGGTTACGTGGCATGTTATGGGTGTGGATTTTGGGTTGTTATGGAATGGGTGAGCAGCGGGGCTGCAGTTGGCTTGGTTGTGGGAATGTTTGAATGTTTAATGGTGATGGGCAGCGGGGCTGCGATAAAGGGTATTAAAGGGATAATGATGTATGGTGTGGTTATGGTGGTTGGACGTGGGGCTGCAGGGATGGGTTTAAAAGTGAATGGGTTATGGGTTGTGATTATTAAATTATAGTGTAAGAGTTAATGAATGGTGGGGCTTGGTAATGAAATGAAAATAATAATCAATGGGTTGGTTGGTTGTTAAGAAGGGTTTTGTTGTGCTGCTTGTGTTTCCCTAACTTGTTTTTTGGATGGCTTGGATATGTTTTATGAATGATTGAAGTGGTTGGTTGTGGATAGTTTCCCAGTAGTTATGGAACTAAATAATCTAATTTCTACTGAAACGTGAAAACCTTAATGGGGTTGGGGTTGGTTGTTGTATGCATGCTTCGTGGTAGCAGTTCCGAGGCATGTGCTCAGTTTCTCTTTTAGAATCCATAGGTTGGGCTGAGTGGTTGCTGTATATATATATATATATATATATATATGTATCTTTTGTGTTTTATCGCACCGCACCCATGTTGAGAACTTAGTGCCAAACACTCCCATTTCACGAGAGAGGGTTTTTTCCCATAGTTACTAGCTCCTTCCTGCTCCTTCTCCCCTAGGCTGTGATGTCTTGAGGCGAACTTACACCGAAGACTCTTCGGGGTAGGTTACGATTGGGGTGATTAGACCCAAGACTCTTCGGGCATGCTTATAGGCTGTAATGGCTTGAGGCGACCTTACACCTAAGACTCTTCAGGTAGGTTTCAAATTCAGGCCCAGGTGTCTTCAGGAGAGAGTTATATTACTATTACTATTCCCAAGAATCTTCGGGATGAGGCCCGGGTGTCTTCGGGAGAGGATGTGGTTGTGGTTGTGAGGCCCAAGTGTGTACGGGCGGGATACGTGGTTGTGAGGCCCAGGTGTGTGCGGGCGGGGAGAGTGTAACAGCGTCAGGACGTTCGTCATTAGGAAGAGCAGCTAACTAAAGGGAAATGGTGCGGGGTACCCAATACTCTTGTTCTTATACTACTACTACCTGTTGTGCTTGTGTTTTGGTGAGTGTGGCTAGTGAGGTTGGGTGGATAGGATTCCTTGCTAGGTTTCTTCTGTTGTTCTCATGGGACATTAGGATGTCTCCCCACTTGTGCATGAGAGCTTTAGGTTTCCCTACTGAGTATACTTGTATGCTCACCCTACGTTTACTTTCAGGTTTCCAGGAGGACTACCAGGGCCATGCGAGACCCTACTAGTCAGACCGTTGGAGTTGTTGCTATTGTTGTACCTTTGTTTTTCTTTTGGTATTGTACTTTGAGCATTCTTATACTTGTACCTTGTTATAAATTGTTTAAACATGCATGTGGGAGTGGTTTGGGGTTTATTTCTATATACTTTCTCTTTTCCTTTTCGGTGGTTGACTTGTCCTATTTCCCGATCTTTAAAAATAAAAAGGGTAATGCCTCCCATATTTGTGAAAAACTCATACCCTTGGTGCTAGTCTCCACCCCGGGGCCTACTGGAGGCGGGACTCGGGGGTCATTATCTCACTTTCACCATTTCCATCTCAGGAGGGGCATCTTTGGTTGGAGGGGGTCGTGATAGAATGGTATCAGAGGTGATGGTCGAGAGATAGGATGGAGTTTGGAGTTAGGCACAGTGAGGATTGCATGGGATGGTAGGGAAATAGTGTTAGTTAATCTTGGTGCATGACATAGGCTAGGGAAGACTGGCTAGAACACAGGATTTTAGCCCCCCCCCCGTGATCCGATGCAAGGACTCTGAGCCTACCGAACAACCAAGTTAGACTTCATTTATTTTAGGGTAGAGACCCTAGGGAAGGTACATGCATCATCATGATTGTGTTTTACATGATTTTGGTGTTCTGGGAAAGAAATTGAAATAAAATGATAATTAAAACTTTGAGAAAATTCCTTACTAATTGGGCTTAGGCGATCCTTGTTTACCGTACAGCTATGGAACCTAGACGTCGTCCCTGGGTGGCTCAGATGGTCGAGGACCAGCAAATCCAGGCGGTCGATCGGTTGAGGATTTACCGAGAGGAGGAAGATAGCCAGTGGCAGAAGACTCTCTGTTCCTTCCAGCGGCAGACCCTCAAGAAGTACGAGGGCAGTACTTTAGATACGGAGATGGAGGGGTGGCTTGAGGAGCTAGGGATTTCTTTTACCTTGATCCGTGCTCCAAGGGAGTACTGGGTTCCCCTAGCAGTCAGTCAGCTGAGAGGTGCAGCGCGACAGTGGTGGACGCTCTACCTCGGAGAGAGGATAGCGGAAGAGGTTCTGTGGGATGACATTGAGAAGGAATTTCGATAGGAATTCCTTTCTTCCATGATCAAGGCGGAGAAGCGGCATGAGTTACTCTCCCTTCAGCAGGGGAGTATGACGGTACGAGAGCTGTGGATCAAGTTCAAGGATCTCCTGCGCTTTGCTCCGGATCTCTTTCCGGATGAGGAGTCTCGAGCGAGATGTTTGGAGGAGGCGCTTCGTCCTTCGATCCAGTATGTTGTCACCCCCTTCACCCTTTTGACGTACTTGGAGGTACAGAAGAAGGCAGATGTTGTAGAGAGGATACACTCGCTGGGAGGTGCACCCCGAGTGGGGATCCAACCAGGCTCGTCGAAGGGGAAGGCAGTCAGCAACAGGTCTCCTGCGACGGGACCATCCAGGTTCAGGCCAGTGGGGAGAAAGCCCCAGCAGTTCCAGTTCAGATCTTCGGGTCCTCGTACCTTTTCCATGAGCCCATGACTGAGGTGTTTTTCTTGTGGATGTTTTAGGAACGTTCAGAGTCAGTGCCCGACCCGAGCTCAGTACGGTGGAGGTGGGCAGGTTCAGCGCCCACCTCAGCAGCACCAGTTGCCGGCGAGGCCCTTCTAGCAGCAGCAGGAACATGCTCCTCCGAGGGCAGACTTTGCGGGAGGAGGCCGACCTCAGGGTGCTCCTCAGGGACCTCGACCAGGGCGTGGTCGGGGAAGTGGACGACATCAGAGAGGCAGAGGAGCTGGGCGTGGACAGTTGCACGCAGCATAGTTGGCAGCTCCAGCAGGACCAGAGGTGGTTCGAGGTATGATTTGTTTGTTCAGCACTCTTGTTTCTACTTTTTTCGATTCGGGAGCTTCACACTCCTTTGTTGCACCTGGTCTAGCCCATGCATTGGGACTATACGTAGAGAGACTTTACGTACCACTAGTGCTAAGTACACCAGTTGGAGGTCAGACCAGCGTATCTTTTGTTTTTCGGGGATTTGGGCTGACGTTGGGACCACATCGATCTAGTGGGGACCTTCTTCAATTACAGATGCAATCATACGATGTCATCCTAGGCATCGACTGGTTTTTTTCTGTTAGTGCCATTATCGACTGCTTCCAGAGAAGAGTCGTGTTCTCCGACATGGATGGGTAGCGAGTATTTTTTGTTGGTGAGAGGAGCTATCAGGCGGGAAGCCGACATGTGGAGCCTCTCCTCTCCCTGTTAGGAGGGTAATCAGAAGTTCCAGCTGATACAGAGATGATGGATGTCCCAGAGGTTGTTGGGGAGTTCCTCGATGTTTTTCTTGAGGAGGTTGTAACTTTACCCCCCCCCCCCCCCGACGTGACGTTCAGTTCAGGATAGACTTACAGCCTGGTGCCTGTCCAATTTCGATGGCCCCTTATTGGATGGCACCATTGGAGTTGTAGGGGATGCAGATTCAGATTGACGATCTGATGGAGAAGGGTTTTGTTCGACCCAGTGTGTCGCCACGGGGTGCTCCAGTTTTGTTCGTGAAGAAGGCAGATGGTGGTCTCAGGCTATGCATAGACTACCGAAGTTTGAACCAGGTAACGGTCAAGAACCGTTACCCCCTCCCAAGGATAGATGACCTCTTCGACTAGCTAAGGGGAGAAGGTTGGTTTTCTAAGATTGATCTACGATCGGGATATCATCAGCTGAGGGTAAAAGACAGTGACATCTCAAAGACGGCTTTCAGGTTCAGGTATGGGCACTTCGAGTTTGTAGTAATTTTGTTTGGAGTTACTAATGCACCGGATGTGATCATGGGACTTATGAACTTTGTCTTCCGAGAGTTTCTAGACCGGTTCGTCGTTGTGTTTATCGATGATATCCTGATCTACTCAAGATCAGAGGAGGAGCATGTTGAGCATATCAGGGAAGTCTTGGAAGTCCTTCGACACCACCAGATTAATGGGAAATTGTCGAAGTGTAAGTTCTTGACACAAGAAGTACACTTCATTGGGCACGTGGTGACTTAGCATGGTGTGTCAGTGGACCCGTAGAAGGTGGAGGCAGTTGTTTCTTGGGCAACACCCAAGAGCGTGGCAGAAGTTCATAGTTTCCTGGGGTTAGCAGGTTACTATCAGAGGTTCATCTCAGACTTCTCTCGAGTTGCTGCTCCTTTTGACAGCTTTGAAGAGGAAGAACCAGGTCTTCCTATGGAGTGAACAGTGCCATAAAGCTTTTGACTACCTAAAGGAGAAGTTGGTATGTGCTCCTGTACTCCGGTTTCTAGAGGAAGGGTTGTTGATTGAGGTGTTTTGTGATGCTTATGGCCTCGGTCTGGGGTGCGTACTGATGCAGAAGAATGGAGTGATTTGTTATCGGTCTAGGCAGTTGCACCCTCACGAGCATAACTATGCCACCCATGACCTGGAGCTTGTAGCAGTAGTGTTCGCATTGAAGATTTGGCAACATTACCTCTTTGTGGAGCGCTTTGTGGTTGTCTCAGATCACAAGAGCCTGCGTTATATCTTCTCCCAGCGTGACCTGAACTTGCGGCAATGGAGATGGGTCGAGTTTCTCCCAGAATATGACTTTGATATCTCTTACACTGAAGGTAAGGGCAACATTGTGGCTGATGCCCTGAGCAGGAATTCACATCAGGAATTGGTTCGGGAATCTGCTGATGCTTGGAAGGCAATGGGAGAGTTGGATGCCTTGCACATGGATGCCAGGGTAGAAGGTGTTAGAGTCTGTTTGTTTCAGATGTTGGTGCAATCCTCCTTGTTGCAGTAGGTGGAAGAGTCTCAGTGGGGGGACTCTGAGGCAGAGGTGATGCAGGATCGTGTCGGTCAGGGGAATGCTCCAGAGGGATGGTTAGAGGACAACCGACATCAGATGCTTTTCCATGGAAGGTTGTTTTTCCCAGAGGCGATGCGTGAGGGAGTTCTTCGTGAGTTCCATAGCTCATCCTTGGTGGTATATCCAGGAGTTTCAAAAATGTACTGAGGCCTGAGGGATCAGTTTTGGTGTCCTGGGGTGAAACGGGCAGTGGCAGAGTTTGTGGCCAAATGCCTCATGTGTCCGCAAGTGAAGGCTGAACACCGTGTTCCTTGTGGTTTGTTTCATCCTTTAGATGTCCCCGAGAGGAAGTGGGATGAAATCTCAATGGACTTCGTCACATGACTACCTAGAGCTCAGGGTGGTTATGATGCTATCTGGGAAGTGGTGGATCGTCTGATGAAATCGGATCACTTCTTAGCAATCAAGGAGTCGGGCCTAGTGCGTACCTTACGTAGACGAGGTGGTGAGCTTGCATGGCGTTCCGAGGACTATCGTCTCAGATCGGGATACTCGGTTTACCTCAAGAGTCTGTAGGGGGTTACAATATGCTTTTGGAACCCAGCTACGCCTTAGCACTGCTTTCCACCCCCAGACTAACGGGAAGACAGAGCAGACTATCCCGATGCTGGAGGACATGCTGCGAGCATGCATTCTGGATTTCGGAGGATCATGGGTACGACACTTTCCTTTAGTAGAGTTTGCCTACAACAACAGCTTCCACTCTACTATTGGCATGGAACCATTTGAGGCTTTGTATAGAAGGCCATGTAGTTAACCCATTTTCTGGGCAGAGGATGGTGAGACAGGTTCTCTTGGGACAGAGGTAGTGTAGAGCACCACAGAGAAAGTCCAGCTTGTACGTGAGAGGATGAAGGCGGATCAGGATAGACATAAGTCTTATACCGATCATCGGAGGATGCCCTTGGAGTTCAAGGTGGGATACCATGTGTTCTTGAAGGTTTCCCCTCGATGGGGGCAGCAGAGGTTTGGGAAGGCGAGGAAGCTCTCACCTAGGTTCATCGGACCTTTTGAGGTGCTGAGGCGAGTCGGCGAGGAGGCATATCCGCTGGCCCTGCCACCTCAGTTGGAGAAAGTTCATGACGTCTTCCACGTATCCAATCTTCGTCGCTACTTACACGATGACTCTCACATTATCGACTGGGGAGAGTTGGATATGGGAGACGATGCGACCTTTGAAGAACGGCCAGTCAGAATCGAGGATCGTAAAGAGAAGGTTCTTCGTGGACGTACCATTCCCTTGGTCTGTGTGTTTTGGAGTAATGGTGGTCTCGAGGAGAGCACTTGGGAGCGGGAGACCAAGATGCATGCTCAGTACCCGGAGTTGTTTTGACTTGTGTTTTTCCCTTGTTCTTCTAAGCTTTGTGTTGATGTTGTACTATGTACCCTTGTTATATGGAATGCTTGTCTTGTCAGTTGTGAGACCTTTTGTTTCCTTGTTCCCTGGTAATGTGTAACATGTCCGGATGTGTGGGAAAGTGAAAAACCAGACCCTTAATTGAGATGCATTAATGTTGATGTGATTGAACCCGTGCTGGCAAGTCAGTGCCGCCTAAAGCGGATAATATCTCGACATAGGTGAAGGAATTTCCCAAACCCACGTGTTCGGGTAGTGTGTTGGTTGTGTGGTTTTGGGGTTAGTGCGAGTTGAAAAAAAAATCCTAATGTATGAAAGTGGGAAGACCCAATTATTAATCGAGATGCATTAATGAGGATGCGATTAAACCCGTGCAGGTGAGTCAGTTCCGCCTAAAGCGGATAATATCTCAACATAGGAGAATGAATTCCTAACACATATGATTAGGGTTGTTGGTTGGGTTCCTGTTATAACGAGAACCCTAAGAGCTATCTTTTTGGGTTCCTCTGGGTTGGTTTTTGAATTCTCGGGGATGAGAATGTTTTAAGAGGTATCTGATGTAATGGCCCGGAGCTCTCCGGTCCTTTCCTCTATCAAAAAGAAGGTCAACAAGTGTTTTGGAAGGTAAAATGTACTTTTCCAACACTTTCCAGATTTTTTGAAACTACATGCCGTGTAGTTTGAGTACACGTCGTGTAACCTCTTGCTGGGTATACCCCGTGTGGATGGCCGTGTGTTTACCGCGTGAAGAAAATGGGTGCACGCCATGTGTCCAGTTCTACATGCCGTGTAGTCCTTCCCCACATACGCGTTACCAGTCAACGACCGTGTACCGTGTTGGAGCCGTGTCCTTGCCGTGTGCAATAAATGAGTACACACCGTGTGTCTAAACTACATGTTGTATAGTCCTTCCCCGCGTATGTGTTACCCTTAAACCGTGTGTTGACCAGTCAACGGCCGCAGAACTGTGTTGGAGGCCGCGTGAAGACCGTGTGAAAACGGCCTAGTACACACCATGTACCATAAGTACATGCCGTGTACGTTTTCTTTTCACGCCTATAAAAGGAGGGGTCCCCTCCTCCTTTCGACTCACACCTCTCCTCCCCTCTCCTTTGAGCAGAGCTCTCTCAAGAGACTCGAAGGATCTTCCTTCCATAACTTCTTCGTCCGAGCTCCGATTTACGATCCGTCAGCATCCATAGAACCGTAATGACGAGGTGGAGCTTCCGAGCTTGGATATGTTGTCTTTACTTCGGCCTTTCCTTTCCGACTTCCACCTGAGGTGGTTTTTCCAGGACACGAAAGAAGTGACGGACGCCGACGGACGTCTTCTAAAATTGATCTGGAGGAGTGTTGCAATCAAGAACCTGTTAAGGTAGGGATTTTACCTTCGTCTCTCTAATTTGGGCATCATGCTGGGTGGGTATCCTTTTCTTTTCATGAGGAATGGTTGAACCATTAAATAAAAATAATAAATGGATTAAGAACGGGGGATGTGAAGTTTGTGATTACTGTTACTTTAGCTTTTGTATCCTGTGATATTATGTTGTGAAATGAATAGGCTTATGACTACTGAAAATCACAGTCGTTGGGGGCCTTTCCTTGCAGAATTAAATGTTTCCCTATCTTTCTAGACCGTTTTTGTGAATGGAACCTTGTTGAATGTGAAAATTGGCTAATCACGTAAAGTTGGCTGTTTAAATGAAAATCTGGAACCCTTGTGTGATCACCCCGGTTGAACCAAAATGGAATAATGAACATGTGGGTGTTGGCTTGGTAACGTGGCATGTGATGGGGGTGTTTTGTGGGTTGTTGTGGAATGGGTGAGCAGCGGGGCTGCTGTTGGATTGGTTGTGGGAAGGTGTGAATGTTTAATGGTGACGGGCAGTGGGGCTGCGATAAAGGGTATTAAAGGGATAATGATGTATGGTGTGGTTGTGGTGGTTGGCAGCGAGGCTGCATGGATGTTTTTAAAAGTGAACGGGTTATGGGTTTTGATTATTAAATTAAATTGGAAGAGTTAATGAATGGTGAGGCTTGGTAATGAAACAGAAATAATAATCAATGGGTTGGTTGGTTGTTAAGAAGGGTTTTGTTGTGCTGCATGTGTTTCCCTAACTTGTTTTGTGGATGGAAAGGATATGTTTTACGAACGATTGAAGTGGTTGGTTGTGGATAGTTTCCCAGTAGTTAAGGAACTAAATAAGCTAATTTCTGCTAAAATGTGAAAACCTTAATGGGGTTGGGGTTGGTTTTTGTATGCATGCTTCGTGGTAGCAGTGCCGAGGAACGTGCTCAGTTTCTCTTTTTAGAATCCATAGGTTGGGCTGAGTGGTTGCTGTATATATATATATATATCTGTATATTTTGTGTTTTATGGCACCTCCCCCATGTTGAGCACTTAGTACCGAACACTCCCATTTCATGGGAGAGGGTGTTTTCCCATAGTTACTAGCTCTTTCCTGCTCCTTCTCCCCTAGGCTGTGATGGCTTGAGGATACCTTACACCCAAGACTCTTTGGGTAGGTTACGATTGGGGTGATTAAGCCCAAGACTCTTCGGGCAGGCTTATAGGCTATAATGGATTGAGGCGGCCTTACACCTAAGACTCTTCAGGTAGGTTTTGATTTCAGGCCCAGTTGTCTTCGGGCGAGAGTTCTATTACTATTACTGTTCCCAAGAATCTTCGGGATGAGGCCCAGGTGTGTTCGGGCATGGATGTGGTTGTGGTTGTGAGGCCCAGGTTTGTGCGGGCGAGATATGTGGTTATGAAGCCCAAGTGTGTGCGGGCGGGATACGTGGTTGTGAGGCCCAGGTGTGTGCGGGCGGGGAGAGTGTGACAGCGTCAGGACGTTCATCGTTAGGAAGAGCAGCTAACTAAAGGGAAATGGTGCAGGGTACCCAATATTCTTGTTCTTATACTACTACTACCTGTTGTGCTTGTGTTTTGGTGAGTGTGGCTGGTGAGGTTGGGTGGATAGGATTCCTTGCTAGGTTTCTTCTGTTGTTCTCACGGGACATTAGGATGTCGACCCACTTGTGCACGAGAGAGTTTTATGTTTCCCTACTGAGTATACCTATATACTCACCCTAGGTTTACTTTCAAGTTTCCAGGAGGACTACCAGGGCCGTGCGGGACCCTACTAGTCAGACCGTTGGAGTTGTTACTGTTTTTGTACCTTTGTTTTTCTTTTGGTATTGTACTTTGAGCTTTCTTATACTTGTACCTTGTTATAAATTTTTTAAACATGCATGTGGGATTAGTTTGGGGTTCATTTCTATATACTTTCTCTTTTCCTTTTTGGTGGTTGACTTGTCCTATTTCCCAATCTTTAAAAATAAAAAGGGTAATGCCTCCCATATTTGTGAAATACTCATACCCTTGGTGCTAGTCGCCACCCCGGGTCTACTGGAGGCGGGACTCGGGGGTCATTATCTCCCTTTTACCATTTCCAGCTCAGGAGGGGCATCTTTGGTGGGAGGGGTTCGTGACATGATTGTTTATGATTGAATTTACAGCAATGAAAGTTACTTTATAATTAAATAATAAACACATTTGATTTTTTTCTCCTCTATTTTTTCATGATGTTTTCAAGTAATAGTAACATTTTTATACACTTTGGTACTGAAAAAAAATTAAAAAATTGTTTTAAAGAAAATTTGACTTCATTTCTATCTTTGGATGGAAATCCATTTTCATCCAAAACCTTATTTTCTAAAAATGTTTTCAAAAATATTTTTAATTTTTTTAATATTATTCATTAAATACAGTCTTACCCATTTTCAATTTTTTTTAAAATGTTATCAAATGAGTCTTCATGTCATTTTAAAAATAAGGCTTGTTTTTATTTTATCAAAAATTTTAAAAGAATATTTGTTTTATCATAATTAACAAGTAAATGATTTCCTACTATAATGACCCATTAATATTTTTAATATTAATTTATATTTTTCAAATATTATCCTAAATGATTTATTTTTTCAATATGTGTTGTGAAATTTTAATTTTAAAAATTGGGTTTCAAAATAAAAAATGATATTTTCCTCAAGAATGTTTTTAATTATATTTTTAGGTTATTTATCTTTATATATGATTAAAAAACCTTTATTATTACTTTATGGGTATATTTTTCATTGATACCATCTTTATTATTTTTATAAATGGTTTATGATCATTTAGATTATTGAAATTATGGACACTCAATTTCATGATTCATTTTTGTAGTTATAAACTTTCTGTTGAAATATTTACTTACATATGATCATTGGACATTTTATTTACCCTAAATATACATATTATATATCATGAATATGTTTATTTCTTAAATTGTATATCACTTCTACATATGGTGTCCTACATTGAAAGTTATTTTTTTATCTCAAGAAAAATAAATAAATTTTCATTATTTATTTAATACATATATTTGATAAAAAATCACATTGTTCATGAATTAAATTGATTATTAAATAAATGAATAATGATTTGTACATTAATACTTTTGTGGGTCATGAATATAGAGAGCCCCACAATGCATTAGTTGTCTCATGAGATGAATCAGTTGGATAACCTTAGTTAAATGGGTTTATGGTCTGTCACTATCAATCAGTTTGAAACTATCCTGAAGAAATATATTGATGTTAAAGGTATCGTAGTACCTGATATCATTTCATCCAATAATTAATAATTTACTTCATTGATAATTTAGTTATTTTTCTCCATGATATTATTTTCAATGATATTATCTCTAAATCCATTTTATTCTAAGTCTATTGATTAAATGGAACACATTTTAAGTTATTTACCTAACCATATCGATTATTCCTTATCCAATTATGATATTCAAGTAATTTATTACATGGAATATGTTTTCAGTTATTTACCCTTCTATATTTATTATTCCATATCCAGTTATGATAGTCATGTTATTGATTAGATGGATTGTTTTCTAAATTATTTACTATTCCATATTGATTATGTCTTATCTAATTATGATAGTAAAATTATTTATTAAATGGATTTTGTTTTTAGTTATTTACCTTACCAAATTGATTATTCCTTATTTAACAATTATATTCCAATTATTTAAATGGTATTTAGGTTCAGTTATTTACAGTACCATGTTGTTTTTGTTCATTGATGAATGATAGCTTTTGTTGTACTTAACCCTTATTAAGAATTTGATATCACCCTTATTTTTTTTCATTTCCCATGAATCCACGATGTTTACTAGGAATTATATTCAAGGATATGTTAGAGGGAATAATGATATTTTAAAAACATGTGTTGTAATTTGTGTTTTCAAATGTAATTCAAGACTCAAGTATATATCTTGTTTACAGAGACAAATAAACTATTCTATCCTTTGAGTCAAGATTCTTTCTCTCTTATTACAACGTAATAAATAATACAGTGGATCTATTCTAGTGGAATTGGCATATTTACATATTTAAATAAACAAAATTAAAGATAATGGTAAGAACTTATTACTTACAAAGTGTCGCAATATGCCCATTTTAGGTGATAATATTTACGATGAATATTTACCATCAATATCAATACTATAATAGAAATATAACATGGAAAAAAACTTAATCATTTTATAAATGTAATATTTAATCATAAAACCCATTTTTATATCTATAGATGTAATGAGATGATGAAAAATAAAATCAGTCATTCTTGGAGGTGGGAGTCCGTATGTAACACAAGTGACATTTTCATTTTCTAATGGATGAGAATGAAGAAGGTAAAATTTTATCCATAAAAATAAGAAATATAAGTATACTATTTATATTTACTTTATAATATTATTATAGATAAAATATATTTGGTTGATGTTAATGATGAAATAAACTTCAAAGGAATCGATTAAAATAATTACATTTTCCATGGATATATTCCTTTTGATCTCTCCTGAAGACTATGTATATTGGTATGAGGGCTGCCCTCTCCCTAAAATTTCTTTCAGGGAAGCATGCAGAAGTTTTGAATTCATCCAGGAGAACCTTAATCCTTCTCAACTTTCCTTTTTTAATAGTGTGGTCATGAGCGATGAACCAGATCGCTGCTGCTTTATAGAGGTTGGGTCGGGGTGTTCCTGTTTGAAGGGTTTCCGAAGGATTGATCGAAGGAGCGGTAATCGGGTGTCTGGAGGGATGACCACGTGGTGCAAAGAAATTCCAGCGAGAATGAACTTCCTAGTGTGGCGGATTCAAAACTGAGCGGTTCCCACAGAGGAAAACATTCAGAGGAAAGGGATCTCATTGGCATCCCGCTGCTGTTGCTGTTAGAACCCAAACCGGGAATCAACACTTCATCTGTTCTTCCAAGAAAGATGGGTTGTGTTCCTCTGGTCCCAGTTTCACCCTTTCAGGTTTGCATCTGATGAGTGTCTTTCCGTTTGCGATCACATTGTCTCTTGGTTCTCGAGTTCTGGTAGCAGAACAGAGGAGTGTTCGGTAGCCAGTATCATTCTGGTTGCTGTATGCTGGACCATTTGGGAGGCTCGTAATCAGATACTGTTAGGAGGCAGGAAATCTCCGCTTGCGTTGCATGTTCGTATGAGGTTGGTTATTGTGGAACTTGCATCGCTTTTCAAGAAGGGCTTGCAGGAGGATGTCCTGGGGAACCTTGTTCATGGACGGTGCATGCAGAAGTTGCAGAAGGGTGAGTGGGTAAGGTGGCACCCCCCGGTCAGCGGGTTGAAATTGAATGTGGATGGTTCCTGCTTGGGAGGAATCATGAGAGGCGGTGGTGTTCTACGGGATTGTTGGGGTTCAGTGCACTTGGCGTTCAGTGCCTATTACGGAACGGGATCCTCTTTGGACGCGGAGTTCAGGGCCCTTCTTTTGGGTATCACCATTTGCAGGAGGAGAGGTCTTCAGGTGTCTGAAGTGGAATCTGATTCTGAGGCTCTGGTTAAATCGCTTTAGGGGGCTTGTGACATTGCTTGGAATCTGGTGTACATTGGTAGGAGATGCAAAGCAGAGACCAACCAGGGTAGGATGGTTCATCATAGTGTTCGGGAATCCAACTATGCGGCAGATTCTATGGCTCATGGGGGAAGACCGGAGGAGACCTTGATAGTATATGATAGACTTAACTCCTTACCACCTAAATGTGTCAATGTAATCCAGAAGGACGTTCTTGGACTTCATTTCTTCCGTCCTCCGTGATGTGTATCTGTGGGTTTAAGGGGCAAAAATAAATAATAATTTTCAGCAGGTTATAATATAACCTCTAGGACATGTAAAATAGTGTTAGGCACTTATGTTTTTATGTTTTTTTGAGGTAATATTCTCAAGGTGTGGGGAGAAGTAATGTAGTGAAGGTTTCCTTTTATAAGTGTGTGTGGTGGAATTTTTGAAAACACTCCTAATCTTAAAATAAAAAATTTAATATTCCATAAAGGTGAAAAAATTATCCAAAACTAAATTATATGATAGTATAGATTGATAATACAATAAAAAAACTATTTGGGATAATTTTTTGTGAATTTTTAAGGATTATCCCTTATTTTAACACCCTCTTAAACCCTTTTTACCTCTAGGGAGGTGATAAACTTTTACCATAGTAACTCATTTTTATGACCGAAAATAATATTAAAATTATTAATAAATGTGAATATAAAGATAAAAAACATAAATAAAATTTTATTATATTTATTTTATAAATTTTTTAAAAATTAATTTCAATAAAAGTATGAATATCGGTAATAATTCTTTTTTTGATAAATACACTTTTATGAGTAAAAACGAATTTTAGAAAAAATAAATATTAGAATTAATTCCATGAATTTTTCAGATTTATTATTAAAAAAATATTATTATTGGAAATTTACATCAATAAAAAATTGAATATGTCCTTTTGAATATTTAATTAAAGAAAAATTGTCAAAATAGTTTTTTATTAGAATAAAATATATCTTAGGTTCTAAAATTTCATACACAGTTTTATAAATTGAACATAATATTTTTAATTAAATTATTCAAATTTTTGAAATAATTTTTGTGTTAAAAAATTGCTGTATAAATTTTTATTCATTCTTATATCATAATGACTTCATAAATGACATGGTATTGGGAAAACCGTATTTTTTCTATTAACTAAGAAAACAACCTTTTTAAAATTTGTCAAAAAATCAGCATAATTTAGTTTTGACATGATAAATCCCAAAATTACTTAAATATAATGAAATTAAAATTCTAAAACTTAGAAATATTTCTCTTAAATATATCCATGAATAAAAATTTTTCTATTATTCTATGAATAGAATACATGTGTTTCTATTGTTTAGGGATGTAGTATTTACATACTGTAATTGAATCTTGGGCATTGTATTCTCCCCACATTAAATAATTTCATCCTCCAAATCTGATATATGTCATCCCATAAAAAAATGTGTGAAATTATTTAGCATTTATTCTTCAGGTTCCTATTTTTATTCCCCTATCTTAAGATTCTTCAATGTACTTTCACCATACATGTTATTTGATTCCATTACACTTTCTCTCTAGTCAAGAATTTGGAAATACTCTTAATTATAAGACAACTCATGTTCCAAATCTATTTCTTTAGTGGAAATTACATGCCTTGGGTCTGTAATTTACTTCCTCATCAGTGAAACATGGATAACATCACGTAATTTATATAGTTTAGGCATCATAGGACGATTCAATTCCACAACTCTAATTCTATCTAAAATATCAAAGGTCCCAACAAACCTAATACTTTTCTTCCACTTTTTACCAAACCATATAACTCATTTTAATAATTCTTTTAGGAATACACAATCCCACACTAGAAATTATAAGGCCATCATTCTATTACCTACATAACACTATTGTCTTATTTGTTCTATCTTAATATGATTTTAAATAACTCATACCTTAATAGTAATATTCTCAACAAGTTATATGCCTACTAGATTTCTCCCTCCAACCTCAACCAAAAACATTCGAGTATGATGCCTTTTCTCATACAATGATTCATACGATACCATTTGAATTGTTGAATGGAAGCTATTGTTATATGAAACTTCCAACAATTATAGATACTAGTCCAATGTTCTATGAAAATGAAGATATAATGATATCAACATGTTTTATAATGTCTAAATAGTCTGTTCAGACTACCCATTAGTTTGAGGATGATAGGCGGTGCTCAAATGTATCTTAATATTGAGCACATCCTAAAGGCTAAACTAATTTTTTGATGCAAACCAAGGGTCACAATCAGATTCAATTGATATATGTGCATCATAAAGTCTCATCACTTCATTAATATATAGATTTTGAAAGGTGTTCTGGGGCATATCCTTCATTATTTCTATGAAATGTGATGAATTGGTAAGGTGATCCAAAATGACCCCAATAGAATCATTCAACCTATGATTCTTTAAAAGTATAGTGATGAAGTCCATTATAACATTGTCCTACTACTAACCTAGTATAGGGATAGGATACATGACTCATTTAGGATGTTTTCTTTCAGTCCTTACTGACTGTCACACCAAGAATCTAGACACATAGTCTACAACATCCTTCTTCTTACCATCCCACCCAAAATGTTCTTTTAAATATCCACACATATTTATTCTACTAGGGTGTATAAAATAAATTTGATCCATGAGATTCATCTATTAATTTTCATTTTATATTATGTACGAATGAAATACATAGAAACTTTCTAAAAATAAACACAACATCTTCTTAGATGAAGTATGTTAATGTCAAAGAATGCATGGATTTATTTTTTTTGTAAACTCTTATCATCTTACTGAGACTCTTTATCTTATGAAAAAAAGATAATTTACAAATTTATCAGAAATTCAATGATATTTCCCCTTGAATAACAATTACCATGTCTAAATTTACTAAATCCATGAATATAGTATCCTTATTTATCTTCATCATGGTCAGAAATATGTGTTCATTCCTACACAATGCATCAAATACATTGTTTACTTTCCCAGGGTGGCAGTGTATCAAGTATTCGTAATACATAAGTAGTTTTAACCTTTTCCTTTTCCTGATGTTGAGATATTTTCAAGAGAATATCAACTTCAATGTTTTGTGGTCCATATATATGCCACATCTTTCACCATAGAGATAGTGTATTCATATCATTAAAGAAACTATTACAGCTACCAACTTAAGAACTTGAGTTATATAGACTTGTTCAAGGACCTACAATTACCATGATTCATAAGAAATCACACTATTTTTTATATATAGAAAAACCCAATTCTTTCTTTGATTCATCACTATATATTAAAAATAATTCTTTTAACTGATGTTAAATTCAAAATGAGTACATTATCTAATATCATATTCAACTCCTCACAAAATTCTAAACATTCCATTGTAAATGTGTATTTGAATTCTTTATATGTTGACTTAGTTAATGAGTTTTCCAATTACCAAAATGTTTGATAAAATCATTGATAATAACCTGATAAATAAAGGAAACTACATATCTTAATTATATTCATTATTGTGGGAAATTGCTTGAATAACTTTATCTTTGAATTATCAATTGATATTTTATCCTTGGAAATAATATTTCTATGAAAAGAAAATTCATTTAGCCAAAATTCAAACTTAGTGAATTCCCAATCTAATTTATTTTCCCTAAGAGTTTTGAGAACAATTTATAAATGGATCTTATGCTCCTCATTGATTTTGGAGAATATCAATATATAATTAACAAATAAAAAAACTAATTTAACAAGATTGTATTTAAATGATCTATTCATCATATTTATAATCACAAAGAGTGAATTAGTTAGTCCAAAGGGCATTATCATAAACTCATATTGTCCACACCTCGTACGGAATTCCCTCTTTGGTATATCATTGTTATTAAACATTAATTAATGATAACCAGAGTGATGATCGATCCTTGAAAAATATTAAGCTCCCCAAATTTGATCAAATAAGTTATAAATCCATGGTAATCTATAAATATTATTTATATTATTGGAATTTATTTCTCTATAATCAATGAAAATCTTCACATAACAATAATTATTTTTCACAAATAAGATAGTAAATCCCCATAGTGAAACACTATGGAATAATAACCCCATATCACCTAAATGCTATAGTTTTTTATTCACCTTCATCAACTGTAGTGGTTAAATTTTATAAAGAGTCTTATATATAGGTTTTTAATTAGGGTTTATTTAAATGGAAAACACACATCCTTAATCACGTGGCCATCAGAGTAATTATTCAGGAAATAAATTAATTTATTCTTGAATAATTATTATATCCTCTATTCTTAAGATATCTTTCTCATCCATATAATGAGTTTTCTCTTCCAATTCTACCATAATTTCATTAAGATGAGCTACAATAGATGGACTCGGATAAGTCTTAGATAATAATGTCTCCTCATTAAAGATAAGGGATTTAATACCTCCTTATTAAACTATAACATCTTTATCTAAAAAATAATTTATTATTTTATTCCCTGAGAGACAATATATAACAAGGAATATATAAAATTCAGTCATAGGTTGGTCAATAATATCTGAAATAAGAGAATATCTATATATCTTAATAGAGGCTATATGTTATATTTATATATGTTCCATTAATATTTCCTCTAAGTTTATTTATTGATAACTCATTTATGTTGTTGTTAGGGAATAATTCAATAGTTTCAAAAATCATGAAAGACCTAAAAGAGTGTATAGATCTGGAATCAAACATAAAATTATTTGACTTTTATTTTATGATCAAATTACTTGCTATCAAATCACATAAGATTGACATTTCTCCCTTGGCCTCTTCTAAGGTAAAATCCATGTATGCTTGGGGTAGTACCTCAACTCCTTAGAGTTAAAGACATGTAAAATATTGGATTCTTCCTTAACATTTAATTTTTGAGAATGACAGCCTTTATCTCTACACAAGAATAAAATCTCATTCCCTTAAAGGATACACCATGGTGTTTATTTCCATAACTATTACATGTTAGAAATTCCACCCTACCCTTATTCCACATTCCAACTTTTCTCTTTATAGAGTACTCTACCGCATTCTTCCATTCTTTATTTCCCTTGAAAATATAATTCTTGAATAATAATTTATATATATTTATGAAACTTGATACTATAAACTCATATGTTGATTTGTTTTGAGAGAGTAATCCTTTTTAAATGGAAGGATTTATCCCATCAAAGATCCGATCAATCTAATTTCTTTTATTACATACATAATCTGCAGAATGAGTTGTTATCCTTATAATAGTAGCTTCATATTGAATAAAATTTTAATCATTATTTTATCTTAAATTGCATAATTTCTTTTCCATATCATCTCATTTAACAAGAGGAAATTATTTTTCTAAGAATATTACCTTCATATTATTCTATTGCGTACTCTCAATCTCAAATGTCTCCTTAGTTTTTTTTGAATTAATGAACAACATTATTCAAAAGCTAACATTAGATAATAAAACACCATGATAATTTTCTACCTCCCAATACTTCCCAATGTGATAAATATCATATATAGGGATTTTATCCATTGTTTAGATATAAGTGAATTAACCGTTCAATTAAACGATGTTTGTATCTATCGCACGAAGTGGTCTAATAATATTGTTCAATGTTTTGGATTAGAAGGTTTCTCGATACTGGTAGGTTTATTTGTCATAACCTAGATCAAATTCACCAATATAGTTATAATATACTCATCTTCCACACCATACATAATGGATTATTTAACATGATCATGCGTGAAATCCCAATATAGGTTATGAGTGAAGATACAGTTCCCATTCCACCAATCAGGATACATTTCTAAAAGAATTTCCCCTTGGATGAGTAGTATTTTTTTCAATGATTCAATATGTGTTTTTTTTAAGAAGTGGTGACACTTAAAATTATTTTTATAGATGTTATTATTGATAATGCATCTATTCACACAACTTGATATAAATATTAGTGTTTTTCTTGAGGACCTTAGATATATAGATATGAAGTAGTATAATAAATGTGATTATTAATTAGATGATCTTAGAGGAAAATAAAATAATGTATTGGTGGATGTAAAGAAAATATCTTCAAAGAGAAACCTGAGACCCACCCTCTTGGGATCTATGTAAAATCTTATACGTTTACAAATTAAATTTTCTACCATGTGATATTATTTAAGATAAAATTTCTAAAATTTCACATTAGTTTAAATTCCAAAATAATATCTCAAATTTATAGAACCTTTTGTTTTAGTTTCTTTGAGGAAAAACTAAATAATCAATATATTTTATAGCATGTGAAAAAATTTATCAATAATAAAAATCCACTAGACTTCCTTCTAGGCATTTAAAAATTAATATCAATATTCATAACCTAGGGAAATAGAAATATAAGAAATGAGAGATCTCATATGACCAGTAAGGGTAAATATAGATGATAAAAATCAAATATCATAAGTGAATATAAAATAATAATTTGGGTATAATTAGGATACATAAGGGAGTTATACCTAACAAAGAATAGATCATAAATCATGGCATAATCTAAAAGTAATGAAACAATAGAGTGTGGAAAAAACAGTCAATAAATAATATCCATGTGAGAGAAACCTCAAGATAACTTAGAAATTTTGTAAAAAATTAATATAGGGAACATTAATTTCATTATCCACACCATCAATGTCTATACCTACAAGAAAATAAAAAGTACAGATGAATTATTATCTCATGAGATATAAAATGTTAATCAAATAATTGTAGGGATTTAATGGAATCTAACTATCTAAATAATTTATCACACCCAAATCATATTAGTTTTTTATTATACCCATAATATCATAGAAATTTATCAAACTCAGAAAATCTCGGGGATTTATTGGACCCAAACCATCTCAAAGATTTATTGGACCCAAACCAACTTAGAGATTTCTCGGACCCAAATTGTATCATGGATTTATTAGACCAAAAAAAGATTCCTAACAAATATACCTAAAAAAAAGTTCCATACCAAAAATAAATAAAATATCATAACATGAAGAACCCATAAAATTAAAATGGGCTTCATATCATTTCTAGATAGAATCACTGAAATTGATGTCAATAATGTAAATGATTGATACCCAAAATTCAATCACCAAAAATATTATTTTATGAGGAAATTTAGTGGGGGATTCATCAAAAATAATTTCAATGTAAATAAATAATTTGAATATGAGTATTAAATAGTTGATAAATCATAAAAGTGTTTTTTTAAAACACTCTTATTATTCGTGTAAAAGATAAAGTTATAGTCAGTACAAAACTTTATTTTGAAAATTTGAGTGAAAACCATTAAAAGATATTTACTATTAAAATGAAATTTCAATTTTGGATCCTTGAAAAATAAATAAAGGATTCAAAAAGGTGAATTCTAAACAAATTAAAATCATTAATTTTTTTAAAATAATCCTAAATAATGGAGCCTTGAAAATAACACAATGTTTTCCAAAAAATGAGACTGAAAAAATATAGAAAAAAATTATTCTAAAAATAATATTCCATAATATATTGTTGAAAATAAAAAAAGGTTTTCCAAATGAAAAGTTTAGTATAAGGTAAAAAATTTTATTTTTAAAGGATGGGAAACCTTTTGAATATCTTGAAATAACTTTTTAGAAAACCTTATTAAAAAAATATGTTTTAAAACATATTTTTTTAAAGAGGATAATAGAAATAAAAAGGTAACATGAGAGAAAATATATTTGGGTTTAAAAATAATAAAAAAAACACTTTTTCAGAATAATGAACATGGAAATGGGGGAAACCCATATTGAGAGGAGATGATATTTTTTCTAAAAAGTTTGAAATTTTATGAGAAAACAAGTCATCAAGAAATGATATTTGAGTTGAAGACATAAGTTTTCCCATAGCTAAAAGTGTAAATAACTTATAGAATAATAAATAAAATAAATTATCATATTTATAAGAAGGATTCTGAAGGAGTAACATTTTAACTAAAAAAATTAAACTTTAGTTAACCAAATCAATTATAGGTGTCCTAATTCATCAATCAAGAAACATTTAGAAATGGGATTGTGTTGTAGAAATATAAATACCTAGTAAGAAAAGAGAAAATACAATGTAATGAAATAAAAAATAATACTGTCTGTAACTTAATATAAATATGTTCAAGAAGAACCATCATAACTCAATGAATAAGAATTGAGATTTTTTTAAAAAAATTATGGTTATATAAACAAAAAAATTAATGGGTAACCATGAAATGTAAATTAAAATATCATGAAACAAAAGACATTCCTTATAATTGAAGTAAATACGGTAGTGAATACAATATATAATAGAAATATTAGTTGACAATATGAAACATGTCTCGTGGATTTTAAAATTAGACAAAGTAATAGTTATCGTGGTCCAGGTTCACTCTACGCATGCGCCTAACATCACTGGGACCTTGGAATTTATATGAACCCATAATTTTCATACATAGATATTAATTATTTTTAAATTAATATGAAATAAATTTCTCAAATACACATCCATGGACAATAAAAGTTTCATGTATTTAGATACTATATGCACAATATTCTTAAATAATGAATGATCTTCAATATCACCCATAAAGATCGTCTCACAAAGTACTCCTCATTAACATACCCTTATTGTCACTAACAAACTCGGGTACCCTGGTAACCCAATAACCGTGTCAGTACTAACATAGCCCAATAGGGATTTCCTTATCCCCACAGATCGGTGACTAACGCCCAAAATTATACAAACTAAATGTGGGAATTATTTCTTCCACCGACAATGCAGAAAGAAAAGAAAACAATATATTATGCATATCAAAGGAAAACTCCATTAAGAGTAAAGTACTAGAAGTTAAATAGAAATGACCTCAAAATTACTATAGCATAAGTACAAAAAGGGATAAAATAACCCAATGTCCATGAGGAAACAAATTACCAAGACCAAAGTTCAACAATCGGATCCACCTCCAAGAGATCCCTTTCCTCCACTCAAACTTGGAAGGGTAAAATGTATAAACAACTGAAGGAAAAAGTAGTGTTTGAGCCAAATCCCAATGGGATTTCACCCAAATATTCTATAATAGATTATGATATCAATTTATCCAAAATGGGGTTTTAATTTTAAAAAAAGGATCGGATTTAACAAACAATATTAAAACATAATTCTTTATAGTTTAAAAGATGGAAATACCTTTATCAAATATTTTTATACATTTAAAATGATGTAAATTTTTTCAAAAGATGGAATTTTCTTTTAATAAAAGGATACTTTTCAGAAACAAAAATTCTCACAATTGGCTTAAATAAAAACATTATATAAATATTTTATATAAATTCTCAAGGCATGTAAAACATTTTATAACATTGAAATATATATGAATTTAAGAAAAAATGAAAATGAGCAAGCAGCATGGTCATGTTCTAAATAGGTACGATAGATCTAGACTATAGGGATCTAACATTGTGAGTATGAAAAAGTCTGTAAATACAACCATTTAGGGATAATGTTAAGGGATCTCATCACTATCACTTAAGGAATGGGATATGCCGATATGATGATTTATAACATTGTAGAATCATAAAGTTCCACCCAAAATAACTCACTAACTACCAAAGGCTTTCATGTGATCAAGTACAAATAAATTATATGAAATTCACTTTATATCAAAGATGCAATTCATCCCCTTTTCCATTTCAAATATTCCAATTTTCTCATTAAAAACCACAACGTTTTTTTAATAAAAAACATGCCTTTTGAACATGATGAGACCCTATGGTTTCTATCAAAAAAATTTAAGACATTTTTCACAAAACTGAGATTTTAAACCAAAAAAAAAATTCCATCAATTTCATAAAAAATCCCCAACCCACTTTAATCGAAGTTTTTCACAAAAATTCCATCAAATTTTTTTTCTTCAATTATAATATATATTTAAATTAACTCAATTCTAGTTGAAATGAAAATTTAAATTAATAAATTTAAATATCACAAAATTCAAATTTCAAGACAAAACTCAATTTTTTTCAATAAAAAAACCATTTCATCTGAATTTGGTTTTTTCGAATAAAAGTATTTAAATCCATTTGATTAAAACATAAAAAACTCTATTTAAATACAAAAAATTGAAATTTAAACAAAAAAGTTAGGTTCAATAATAATTAGTCTTCATAAAAAAACCACCAATAGAAAGAAATGGATCATGCAATTCCAAACCATAATTGGGATTTTCCAATGAAGAATGAATATCACCCAAATGGGGATCAAAAATTGGTTTAAGATGACAAAAACAAAGGGTATTAGATCCACAAATCAAAACCAAGATCCATGGACCCTAAGGAGAAAGAGATAGATCATGAGAGTAGAAGAATGTGAGGAGGAAACTAACTAGAAGAAGATAGAATGATGTTGTCTTAGCATCATTTCTCTTCCGGAAGGGGTTCAAGAGTCCAAGAATCCTTCTTGGGAGCTCCAAGGAAGAGAGAAAAGTGTTTGGGTTGAAGGAGGTCTATCTGAGACCAAAGAAGGGGGATTGGGAAAATTTAATAATTTTTTTGGATCTATAAAAACCTATCCTTCTAGTTTCTTTGGAAACTACACATGGTTAGGGAAAATCGTGGCCAGACCATACAGATCCCACTATCCAGAACATGGCATTGGGGCATGGTTTTCCCTATCCATGTGCAGGTCGTGCAAAAATTGTCCCCTGCCCAGAAACCTCCATAATTCTCAAAAATTCACCCTAAATGACTCCCAAAGAAACCCAACCAAGTCTTAAACAAGTGGGGGGTATAGGAAAACCAAAAAATAGTAAAATTATGTTACAACCTCCCCAAAATAGATACTTTCTGTCCCAAGAAATTCTACAAAGAAGGCTCCTCGCCAAAAAGATGAGGCCACTACTCTCTCATTTTTTCCTTTGTCTCCTATGTTTCCTGAGAATTAGAACCATGACACTATAACACATAAACCAAAGGTATAGTTATATAAAGAAGTTTCTTGGTCTCAGAATTAACTATCAGAACTGGTCATTCAGTCACATAAAATGAGGTTCCATTTCGTGACCATGCCAACTCAGAACATGAGATGGGTCACCTTCGAAGCTGAGATATATGAAACATGTTATATATTAACGTCAACTGCAGTGGAAGTGATAACCAGTAAGAAACATTCCCCACCTTATCAAAAATCTCAAAAGGTCTATCAAAATGAGGATTAATATTCCCTTCCACCCCAAGCCATCCATGAACCAACTGGGGTGAAACATTCAAGAAAACCTAGTCACCTACTATGAAATCCAAAGGTCCATGATGAAAATCAACATATGACTTGTATCAGCTATGAGATTTCAACATTATCTAATGAATCAACTGAATCTTTATTGCTGTCTCTTGGAACAAGATTGGTCCAACAAAGGAACTATCACTGATATCTAACCATCAAAATGGAGATTTATAGGTCAACCATACAAGGCCTCAAAAGGAGAAATTATGATTGAAGACTGGTAACTATTTTTATATGAAAACTCATCCAACACCAAATGATTATCCCATTATCCACCAAAGTTGAGAATTAAATTGAAAATCATATCCTAAAGAATCTATATAACTCTTTCCATTTGGCTATCTGACTGCAGATGGTATGCCATACTCAACGAGACGTAAAATCCCAATGCCTCTTGAAGGCCTATCGAAAAGTGAGAAGTAAACTAAGGATCTCTCTCAGAGACTACAAATGAATAAAATCCATATAACCAAACAATATCTTTCACATAGAGACTTCCCAAGTCCTCAACTTTGGTCGTATCATGAATGGGTATAATGTGAGACAATTTCGTCAGCCTATTGACCACCACCCAAATCACAACCTTATTCAATTTGGTACATGGAAACTAACCAAAAGGTCCATAGAGATCTCATCCCACTTCCAATCAAGGACTGGATGTGACTAAAGTAACCACAAAGTTTTGTGGTACTCATCTTTAACCAGTTGGCATGCATTGTAATGAGAGGAAAACTCTGAAATGCCTCACCTCATACCTGACTAGAAGAATTTCCACCTTATGTCATAGAACATATTTGTGGTTGAAGGGAGCAATATTGTTGGGGGGGTGTGAAACTCACCCATCATAGCTCCCCTTATAAAAAATACCACAAAATGATTCTGATAGCATATAATTCCATCTTTGGATAATGAACATTGGGAAACTGTATCCCCACCATTAAAAGAGTCTCTAATGCTACAGAATTCTTCATCAAGCTGTTGGTCATGAAGAATCATTTCAATAAGAGAGGACATACACTGAACACTGGAGAAGGAAATCTCATCCCCTGACTCTCGAACTCCAATATGAAACTGTGCAAAGAGAGCCATGAAGTTCAACTCTTAGAAGATTGTCTAATTACCTAGGTCAGAATCATTATGCTAAAAGAATACGAAACAACATTCCCTTTCCCTTGGGTATAGAAAATTTCAATATCAAAAGACTACAGGTAATCCACACAGTGCCTCTCGCAGAGATTCAAATATTTTTTGGGAGTAGATATAACTCATGCTTCTGTGTTCTGAGAACACAGTAAACCATTCACCATAAAGATAATTCCTCCAAATCATGATAAAATGCATCACAACTTCCAGTTCAAGGTCTTGGGTCAGATAGTTATTCTCAAGCATCCTATTATTATGAGATTCATATGCAATCACATGATCACCCTCCATAATAATGTAGTCCAAGATTGAACCTGATACATCACAAAAAACCACATAGACATTCCAGACCTCTAGAAGAGTTAAAACCAATACTATAGTAAAAAAAATTCAACTCATTAAAATAAATCAGACATTTATCACTCCACATAAACATCACTCCTTTTTGAGTAAGAGAAGTCTTTAGAGAAGCCAACTTTTAGAAGAAGTTCCAAAACAGATGGTAATATCTAGCTAAACCCTAGAAGCTACGAATCTTGAAGAAATTTCGTGCTTGATCCAATGTCAAAACCACTTTGAAATTTTCAAGGACAATTGGAATCCCATTTTCTGACACCATGTGTCCAAATAACATCACTTCTAGAATCCATAATTCACATGTTGAATGCTTGGCATAGAGTTGGTGATTTCTAAAAAACTGAACGTTGTTCTCAAATGATGCACATGATCTTCCTCATATTTAGGGAACACAAAGATATCATCCACAAATACCACCACAAAGGTATCTGTATACCCATTGAAAAACATGTTCATTGAAGCTAGAAAAACTACCAGAGCATTGGTTAGACCAAAGAGCATGAAAAGGTACTCATAATGTCCATGCCTGCTCTGAAATGCAGTTTTCAGAATGTTAGATTATTTTATCATCAATGGATGGTAACCTGGGTGAAGAAAAATGTTTGAGAACCACTTCGCTCCTTCAAATGATCAAATAGATCATTAATATGTGGAAGAATATACATTTTCTTTACAATTACCCAATTGAGCTTTCAGTAATCAATGCAATGGAGGATTAAACCATCAACCGTCTTGGAAAAGAGAATCGGTGCCACCCTAGGTGACACACTTGAGCATATAAATATTATCTCAATAAATTCATCCTTGTATGACTTCATCTCATTCAATTCTAGTCATTCCATGTAGTAAGAAAGAATACATACTGGTTGAGTACCAGACATCAAGTCAATGGAATACTCAACCTCTCTTACTAGTGGAGAACCAGAGAAGTCGGATTGAAACACGTAATGAAACTCAACGACAACTTGAGGGAGATCCCCACTCAAAGATTTCCACTCCAAGTCAGAGTAAAATGATGATATTACTTTACCCAAATCTGGAAAAGATGGTTCGTCCCTGATCAACCTCGGGTCACATTCTCCCTAAAACCAAAAAGACACACCACCAGGTATAGTGAAAGAGACTCATCAAAGATATAAATCAATACAATCTTTATTGGAAATGAGCCAATCCATCCCAAAGATGATGTCGAAAATTTTCATATCAATAACCAGAAAGGTCCAATATTACTCAACATCTAATAGAGAGAAAACATAAGAGGGACTTGGAAGACCCTTCTCTCTCTTCATACCAAGGGGTGTAATAATATCCATTAAACAAGACAAAATTTCCATAGGAAGATTAAGATAATTTCAAACACGAGTGGAAATAAATGAATGAGATGCAGGAGTATCAAATAAAGTAGTCACTAATGATGAAGCTATAGTCATGGTACCTATCACAGTTGCTGGTCCTGTTTCTGCTTCCTCTAGAGACTCTTCCACTACATGAAGAAGCTTCATTCCAAATTCCTATTGCTAGAACCCTATTCCACATGAAGAATTTGATTTCCCTAGAGTTATATGAGGATATGATGATCCTTTCTCACTATGCAGAGTGGAATAAATATGAAAAAACCTATTTATGTTCCCTAAAAGACCGTAGGAGCCACAATTATTGGGTGCCTCAATGCGAACCTTCTTATAATTCCCTATCAATCAACATTGGTAACAAACCAATGGACCTCTACCTGGTACTATAGGAGGTTTAGAAAAACCCTACCATCATGAAGTACCATGAGAATAACCATGATTTCTTTTTCCCTTGAAGGAACTCACACCCACCAATTGGAGAAAAATAAACTCTAGAAAACAGTGACTTAACATCCAGGTCCATCTCGACCATCAGAGATATATCCAATACATCAGTATAAGAAGGTAATGTTAGAATAAAAACCTGAGAATCGATATCTGGATGAAGTCCCAACTCAATCCTTTTAACCTTCATCCTATCATTTGAAAAACTTTCAGGTGAAAAGTTACCAAGCTCTGAAAAAATGTTTTCATTCTCTACTACAGACCCGTCTTCCTGCTCAAGTCTAAAAAATTTTTTCGACTTGGCCAATAGCATCGAATCTGGAAAGAATTGGTCGATGAAAGGAACTTCGAACTCTTCCCACTCTATAACCTCTTATTTCTTCGTTGTCACCATAGTGTCCCACCATCTTCTTCTTGGTCCTTCCAACAGAAAGGCGGCACACTATACCATTATCTCCTTAGGAATTTCCAAAAAACCAAATACGTTTTCTAAACTTCTCAACCACTCCTCAGCCTCCTGAGGGTTATTTGAGACATTAAATGGTGCTAGTTTCTGGAAAAGGAACTCTTGAGAACTAATCTTGAGGAGGTACCTCTGAGGTCCTATAATGGGAGATTGAATAATAACTAGAGGTGGTGACTTTCCTAGAGCTTAGATAGTCCACATAATCACCTCAATCAGATTTGGATCCACAATATGATTTTCTCACAGAGCATCAACTACAGATTTTTTTTGGGCTGGATTCACATATCTTCGTGGAGGAATAATGATAGAAAACATCATTAGTCAACAAGAAAGATATTAGGAAATTATCAAACTGAGAAATGAGAAAAATTAATCCATATAGATAGGATGTGCAGGATTTGGATTTCAAGCTATCCAAATCAAAATAGGGAAAATAATATAATTAAACCACAAGAAGTCTTTCCCTTACCACCCCTATCATCTTAAGGTTAATCTTAGTGAGAGATATCCCATAAATCAATCGAAACTACCTCCTAAATACCAACAAGATTTTATAGTGAATAAAAAATATAAGACAAAAGATAAATCAGGATATCTGATTCAACTTTTTCATGAACCTACCTGGGGACCCTGGTATCCCGATAATTGAGTCGGTCCAGACATATCCTGAAGGGTATTTCTGATCCCCATAGGTTGACGACTAGAACCTAGAATCATAAAAACTAAAAGTGGGAATGATTTTCACAACAAAAAATGTGGAATGAAAATAAAACAAGACAATATGAATATCAAATGAAAATCCACTATGAGTAAAGTAATAGAAGTTAATGAGGTATAAATGACAAAGTACTACAACCGAAGTAAAAAAAGCATAAAACAGACCAATGTCCATGAGGAAACAACTCCACAAGACCAAAGTTCAGTAGTCAGATCTACCTCCAAGAGATCCATTTCCTTTACTCTAACCTGGAAGGAACAAATCTACTAACATCAGAAGGCACAAGTAGGGTGTGAGCCAAATCCCAGTAATATTTCACCCAAAGATTCCATAATAGATACCAATATCAAGTTAAATGAAATAGGCTTTAAATTTTAATACAAACATGTTCAGATTTAACAAATCATATTTACACATAATTCTTTATAGTTTGAAATGTTGAAGTACATTTAGCAAATCATGCAATACATTTCAAATGATGGAAGACATTTCAAAAGATGGAATTTTCCTTTAATCCAAGGATACTTTTTACAAAAATAAATTATCACAAATAGATCAATAATCACTTTATATAAAAATTTTATATAAATTCGCAAGGCATGTAAACCATTTTATAACAAAGGAATATATACGCATTAAAAAAAATAAAAATGAGTGAGCATCATGGTCAAGTTTCAAATAGGAACGATAATTTCAAGCTATAGGGATACAATATTGTGAATACATATAAGTATGTACATATGCCCCTTTAGGCTAAAGGGATCTCATCACCAACACCTAATGAATGGGGTGTGATGATATGATGTTTTAGAATGTTGTAGAATCATTAGGTTTCACTCAAAATAACTCACTAACTACTTAATTCTTGCATGTGCTCAAGTACAAATCAATGATGGGAAATTAACTTTATAACAATGATGCAATTCATCCAATTATCCATTTCAAATATTCCAATTTTCTCTCTAAAAAAATAATAGGTTTTTAATAAAAAACATGCCTTTTTACTAAGATGATACCCTATGGTTTCCATCAAAACATATTAAATCATTTCTCAAAAAAACCGTGACTTGAAATCAAATCAAACAATTCCATCACTTTCATAACAAACATGCAACTCACTTGAATCTAGGTTTTTCACAAGAATTCATTAAAATAGATTTTCTTCAATTAAATTCAATATTTCTATTGACTTAATTCCCATCAAAATGAAAATTTATATTAAAAAATTTCAATCTCACTAAATTCAAATTTGAATCCAAGAACCTATTTTTTTACTCAAAAACCCCAATTCATCAGAATTGGGTTATTTTATAATAAAATGACTGAAATTCATTTGATTCAAATATATAAAACTGTATTTAAATCAAAACAATGGAAATTTAAGCAAACTAATTTGGTTCAATAAAAACTGGGCATCGTGATGGAACCACCTACCGAAAAAATGGATCTCACAATGAAAAATCCTAATAAGGATTTTCAAACGAATTATGAAGATCACCCAAACAAGGATCAAACTTTGGTTTAATATCCTAAAAACAAAGGGTATTAGTATCAAAAATCTAAACCAAGATACATGGAACCATAAGGATAAAGATATAGATCACAGGAGGATAAGAATGATAGGATGAAACTAACTAGAAGGAGATCGACCGATGTTCAGCTAGCTTTGGATTGTTTCAAGAAGAGTTTTGAGGGGACAAGAATCCTTATTGGGAGCTTCAAGGAAGAGAGAAACATGTTTGGGTCAAAGGAGGTCCATCTTGGACCTAAAAAGAGGGCTCAAGAAATTTTAATAAAAATTTTCGATATAGAAAATCCAATCCACTTTGTTTCCTAGGAAACTGCACATGGTTAGGAAAAATTGTGCGCATACCATGAGAGGACCACTGTCCAGAACATGGCACTATTGCACAGTTTCCTCTAACAATGTGCATGCCATGTGAAAACCGTGCCCCTACCCAAAAACCTCTTGAATTCTCAGAAATTCACCTGGAACGACTCCAACATAAACCCCACCAAAGATGAAAAAAGTGGGTGGTTTAGGAATGCCTAAAAATCATAACAGGGTGTTACACTTCTTAAACATTTTTTCATAACCTAGGGAAAACAAATATAAGAAAGGATGACCTCAGATTCCTAGTAACGGTAAATAATGTATATATCATTGGTCACTTAAGTATAACATGATCATAACGGTACGAGTACTTGAGCATGAAATTTTGAAACCATATCCTTCATATTGTAGATCATAATATTATGTCATGGTGTAAAGCTTGGTAGTTCATAAGAGATATATCATAAAGGAATAAAAAACATGATTCATGAGATCATGAAATTTTTATAATACATAAGATTATGACTTAAACATTAGAATAGAAAATAATTTCCTATGTTGTCAATTCTCACTAACAAGACTATCATAGTGGATTGGGTTTCACACTCAATTCCATCATATCCTTAGTTCAGGTTCGCTCCCAAGAATAACTTAGTGGATTGGTTTCACTATCTATTTCATATTCATGGTCATTTCCAAGACAATCATAGTGGATTGGGTTCACTCCACATTCAATATACAAGGTTCACTCTAAATACTATCATAGTGGATAGAGTCCCTTATTGAATGAGGTTCACTCCCCATTTCAGTCCTTATTATCTAATGAGATATCTACGTTTACCCAATGCATTAGAGGGATATATAATTATGAATCTCCTATCACATAATGAAAATAATAAAAATGTGTTACACATGATCATAAAACATTAATAATAGAATATTCTATATAAATGATAAGGTTTCAAAAAATGTCAATGTTAAATCATATCATAATCCATAGAAAAAGATATGAGTTCCATAAAGGTTTAATCATAACTTAATTTACGCATGAGAAGGAAATAAGTCTCACGTAATAATACTTAAATCACCATAATCCATCCAAATAATGAAGGTGGATGGAATTAATGTATTATGTCCATAGTAAATCATGTCTAACATTAAATGATGTTATCATATATGAAAAATTCTTTTGAAAGATCACTATAACTTTTTTTGATAAAAATTTCCTCTTCACTTTGAAAACAATTATTTTAAATCTAAAAATTTCACAAATATAAATGAAAAATGTCATATTAAAATAAAATTAGAGATGGGTAAAGGAAGCTCCAAATCTTTTAGTGGTCATGATGGCGTGAAATTCCATTGATTTCATGTACATTAAAACAAAAATTCCTTCTATATTTTTAGTAAAACGTTAACAGTACATGATTCAAAAAATGAAAAAAAAAATTAAATTACAAATATTTTTTTTAAAATTAAATAACAATTTAAAATTCATTTAAACCATCATAGGCCAATATTAAATACATTATGTTTTTTTTATAAAAATTTGTAATGGAAGAAAATATATTTTTGATTGAAGAGAGAAATAAAGTCGATTTTCCTTAAAAATATTCATTCAATATGTTAAGTACTTAAAGAGAGTAAAATGAATATAAACCATGTAATATCCAAAAATAAATATATTATAATAAAATTTATGAATTTCCTGAGAGGTAGATTATAAAATATTATCATCAGATACTTAATCATAATCAACCTTGATAAATAATGATATTGTAACATAAATCTACAACCTCAAATTTAACATTCATAGAAGTCACAATGACCTCTTATATAATAAATTTAAATTTGTTATAAATATATAATAGGAAAATTTACATACTTATATTATCATATACGACCCTTTTATAACATTTAAACATCCATTTTTCAATAATTCCAAATTAAAATCCTATTTATGGATGGTAACTGTTTCATTTTTCATGAGACATAATTTCAGTAGTTTCGACACTTGTAATTATATCATGGTTCCATAATATCCATAATATTAAAAATTATATAAATATAACATATATTAATTACATACATATTTAGAATCATCTATAAATTGTACAGATAGAAAAATGGATTACACTGTTCATGGAGACAGTAGATTGTTTGTATGCATGAATACTATTTTCACATTTAGAGGGATAGAGAAAAAAAAGGTAAATAATAACTAAAATTTAAAAAATAATTATTATATCATATATATTAATTAAATATATCCCTTTTACAGTACAAGTAAAACCAAAATTGAAAATGAATCACATCCCCTCATAGACGTGGTAGTCCACATGTACACACGAGTGATGTTATCGTTTTCCAACAGATTGGAAGGTAAGAAGAAAGCTATTATATGATAATTAAAAAATCATAATTATATGAAAAATATTATATAAAAATTTTAAATCCATCATAAAAACCATTCATAAAATATTTTAATGGAAAATGAATTATAACGCTACATGCATATCGTAGTCCACATGTACGCATGAGCAATGAATTCACTTCCAATTTTATGGAGAAGATGATGGATAATGGCAGTTACATAATATTAATAATGGTTTAGTATATTGACTCTAATTAATTTATTATTTTATAATAAATAAAACTAATTTATGTGAGGTAAAAGAAAAATGAAATTGGAAGAGGTTGAGTAAGACGATTACTTCTCCTTTCGTTGGCCTCCTATAGATCATATCTTAGAGACCCTTGAAAGGTATTTTAAATATATAATCACCTATAAGTCATGGATATGAATGTTGGAAATCAAATTGGGGAGGGTTTTCTCTAGGTATAAGGCTAATATATGTACAAATAAGATAAAATAGGGTTGTTATTTTTTAAGTGGGGTGGAGGACACACTTGGAATTTCAAAAAAAGATTAAAATCCAATAAATTCATTCTCAAGAATAATTATTTCATATGGATAAATATTTAAATTTTGGATTTTATTAGGTATAAATAAGGATATAAAATGTATTTTTACATGTTTATTTGATAATATGACCCTTATTTTGTGGTTTCACCCCTTGGTAAACCCATTTTAAACTTAACTGCATTGATTTTTTTACCGTTTTTACTATTCATTGTGACAAAAAATGAAAGTGGCCTCAATGAAAAATATATAAATGATAATTAAAATATTTATTCCATTTTATCAACTTCAATTTAAATAAGAAACATAATTTTATTTAAAATTAACCCCACAAAATGCGATGTAAAGTTGTTTTCAAAAAAATGATTTCTTAAATATAATTGTTTTAAATGAAAATGAAAAATAAAATAAAATCACATGAACATAAGTATATTATTCACAATATAAATGTAATAATGTTACTAAAAAATCATTTTAAAATAAAAATTAAATTTTTGTATTCTTTAAACAAAAAATAGTTATCAATAAAAATCATTATTTTTTACTATTTATCAGAAAATAAATCTTTTCAGAAAATTCTTACACAATTAATTGTAAAGTAATTTTCACATGATGATTTCTAAAATTAAGTTATTTTTTTGAAATAATTTTTCAAAAATTAGAAAATATGAATTATATTATTTTCCCACAAAAAAATAATATCTATTTTAAGGGAAAATATATTTTGATGCATATAATGGATTTACTAACAATTGATTACTTTTTTATCAATATATTTTATTTAACTAAAATATTTATACATAATTTTTAAAATGTGGTTATTCGAATTCACAATTCTAATTTTATGGTATTTTTATAATGGTATTCCATATTATGGTTTATTTAAACATGAGGTTGCGTGTATCACAAGCTATAGAAAAAAATTAATTTATTTGAAAAGAAATATATCATAGAATATTAGTGTGTTACCTTCTACCCCCTTAAAATTAATTTTCCCATAAAATTACATCAATTTAATTTAAAAAATGGAGATATATCTATTTCATGATATCCTCATGTTCCCAAGTAACTTATTCAAATTTTTTATTCCTCTTAAGAACTTTAACTAGATGGGTAATCTTGTTCTGAAGAACATTATAACTACAATCTACTATTTCCTTTGGTTTTTCATTATATTAAAGATCATGATTTAGTGTTAAAACCTCTATTTTCAGTAAATCTAAATGATCCTATATGTAGTTCATCAAGACAGATATGTGGTACACATCATGAACTTGGGAGAGTTTTGGTGGAAGTTCCATTTGATACACTATTTCCCTACTTGATCATGAATCTAAAATGGTCCCATATAATTATGCCTTAGATTTACCATCTTATCAAATATCATAAATTTATTTCACAATGAAATTTACATGAATACCATCTCACCAACTTTGAATTTTATATTTCACCTATTATTGTCAGCATAACTTCTATATCATCTTTGAGATACTTTGATATGTAGAAGAATGGATCTAACATTATTTACCATTTCCCTAGTTAGATTACATTCTAATAGTTTTCTCTCACTAAATTTAACTTTTCACAGGGAAATTATACATTTATTTCAAAATAAGGATACATTAAAAGCCCTGTTAATACACGAGTGAAATCTATTGTTGTATTAAAACATGACTTGAGAAAGTTGTTGATCCCAACAACCTTTGAAATACATAGAGAAACATTTCAGAATATCCTCTATTATTTAAATGGTTCTCTCAGACTAACCATTTATTTAATGATTATGTGTAGTTATGAAGCACAACTCTAAATCTAGATCTATCCAACGATTTCACTAAAACATTTAGGTAATCCATGAATCCTGATCAGATATAATAGAATATATTACTCTATAAAAACTTACCACTTCCTTAATATATATTCGGGAAAGCTAATCCAGAGGAAAATATTATTTAATAGAATTAAATTGTGTTTAATTTGTAATGTGATAAACTACCACCCAAATAGAATTATAGTCTATTTTTGTTTTGGAGAGTTTGTTGAAAAAATATATGGTGATGTTTTTCCCTTTCTATTATGGTATAGTTAACAATTTTAACATCCCCTTATAATTATATATATTATCCTTTACATACTAACATATGAAGCACCAATATATATACTCTTCAATATCTCTTATTAGGTTATCTCATAGGAAATACTCATTTATAGATCTATACATCATTATACATGTAGTATAAATAAAGAATGATGAACTATGAGATTTATCCAACAACACCTTCAAATCTGGTATGGATGGGACACATACAAAATTCCTAAACATTATCATTCCTTTAAAATCAAAGTTAAACTAATGAAAATTTATTTTATTATTTTATAATTCTACATCTTCCTTTTTCCTCTTTTTAGTATTTACTATGATATATGGTTGGGCACTCATTTGATCAAAATAACGTTTCTCCACTTCCAAAAATCAATCTAGATCCATTAATTATAAATTTCGAAATATGGGTTCTATTTTTTATCCTTATAATATATAATCGTTCATGATCCTATCGACTCAGGGAATCTGTCACATTTTTCTTTTTACATTGGTTTATATTGATTAGTCATAATATTTAATAAACTCCAACCATATTCTTAGATACATGTTCAATTCATTATGAGTCAGTATATAATTTAAACTTTTATGATCAATAAAATTTTCACACTTATCCCCATAAATATGACTCCTCCATATCTTTTATGGGAAATTTACTACAACTAACACCAAATCATATGTTGGGTAACTTTTCACATGAACCATCAATTACCTTGAGTCATAAGCTATAACCATATCATTTTACACGAGGATGCATCCCAGTATCTTCTTAAATTCATCATTATGGATCATAAACCCTTTCCCACTGTTGGGTAATGTACACATAGGTGCACTGATTGACCTTCTCAACAATTTCTTGAAATTTCCCTCACAATCATCTATATAAATGAACTTGGATCTCTTCTAAGTTAACTTGGTGAGTGGATTATATATCGATGATACATTATCCAAAAAGTGTCTATAATATCCCCCCAAACCACTAAAAATATAGATCTTAGTCATAGTTATTAGTCAAGGACAACATTCAATAATTTTTTATTTGATGGATCCACCGGTATACCCTAACTTGAGACTATATGACTGATAAATGGAGGAATTTTATAGCCAAAATTCACACGTGGTATATTTTTCAAAAATATTCTCCGTCCTTAGGGGTTTTATAAGAATAATAAGTCACATTCATGATCTCCCGTCTGATTCAAATATATAAGAATATAAACTATAAAGACTATCAATAAATAATCAAGGTAATATCTAAAGACACAATTCATTAATTTCATGAATATAGAAGGGAAATTACTAAGACCAAATAGAATAACTATATGTTCATAGTGTCCATCACTCATATGAATGGTTTTATGAGGTATGTATTCACTTTTGACTCTAAAATGATAGTATTCAGATTAAATATCAATTATAGAAAAATATTGGGCTCCTCATAATTGATAGAAAAAATCATCAATATATTTGATTATGATCTAGTTAATTCCCCAATTATAAATGTAGAGTCACATTGATACATATTTATTATTAAAAAAATAATAGGTGCACCCCATGTAAATACACTTGGAAAAATGAATCCCTTATAGAGATTCTCTCGAAGTATCTTTTTTTAATTCATATAACTCAATTAATGCTATTCGACATGGTGAATTTGAAATTAGTATAGAACCAACTAAGTGTTCTATTGAAAACTCAACTTCATGATTTGGTGGAAGACTAGATAACATTTCCATAAATACATCAATAAAATCCCACAAAATAGGAATATTTTCAATATTGAGTTTCTCCCCAACCATTCATGATAAACACTATTTTTGAATAGGAATGAAGACTAGTACAGTAGATGAAATTTCCATTGGAAGTTTATATTTATAATATAACTGTTAAAAAATCCAAGGATGGTTTGTTATATCAATTATAACTTCCCCTCCTTATAATATGAGGCTGTATTAATGTAAATAAAGCCAATAAATGCCCAAAATAACATCAAATGCAAATTGATGTAGAATAAAGAGATTTTTAGGAATCATATTCCCACATTCTTCAATAAGAGAATAATTATATACTTGATATGTGATCTTCATACCATTTGGTGTTTTCACTACTAATTCAATATCTAATCTTTGAGGTGGTATTGTGACACACTAAAAAAATTATTTAGATATAAAATACTGCTTAGATCTAAAATCAAATAAGATATTAAAATTTATAGAGTGGATAATAAGTGTACCTTTCACCACATTGTTATCATACCCCACATTAAAATTAGTGATCACATTAGACTACCATTTATCACTAGGCTTAATAGGTTGTCGATGTAGATCATCATCATTAAAAAAATTTATTTGTGAACTAGTTATAGCAATACCCGTTATCATATCATTTAAAACACTAGTGTGTGGGTGGTGTATCATATGTTGTGTTTTCTCTATCCTTAGTTATCTTCAATTCCATCACTTCAAAATTAGATTTCATAATGACTGTTCTTTATATGCATAGACTATTTACTAGTTCCCTTAATAAATTTCATTTATGTTTTCTTCCACACCATGAAACTAAAGTATATTTCATATTATTCTCTACAAATTTTTTAGAATTTATATTAAATTATTTTTTACATTTCTTATTAAAACCATGATATTGATGGGTAAATCCAATCTCAATCTCAACCTTGATCGTACATTGAATGATTTGTTCTTAACTACATATGTAACATCCCATGTATTTATTGAATAATATGTTGTCATATTTATTAATATTTATGAATTAGAAAGTAATTTTTCCTTAAAAAGGTGCTATGTTCGATATCGTACTCAACACACACCAATGGGTTTCTCTGAAATCTTATGTTTCATACTGTATTAAGATATAATGAAAAACAATACATTATTAATATTATTATTTAAAATGGTAGTTATCGCATAGTCATTGTATTTGATGTAATTAACAGAACTAACTATATTATGTTTACACATGTTTTTAAATGTTTTTACATTCATCCAAAAAAATATAGAGTCTTAAAGTGAGAAAACCCAATTTTAAGCATAAAATACTCTAATATTTTGAAAAGGTATTATTATTTCCTCTTGATGTATAATTCCTTTTAAATATAATTTTTTCACTTTTATATATTATATTTTTGTAAATAAAATTATTATTTGGAATAGGGACATGAAAATTTACTTTGGTTGAAATTTTTGTATTTTACTAATAAAATTCATATTTTATTGAATAGTGAAAAATAATGTATTTTAATTCCAAACTACCTTTTCATATAATTTAATTATCTTGTTAGATTATCCATTTAATTAGTTTTAAAGTATAATTAAATAAAGTTTTTATTATTTAATCCAATTTTTTTCATTGGAGGTAATTTCACATTGAAATTATATATAAACACATGTCATTCTTTTGATGGTTTTTACTTTTTAAAAACCAGTTTTCTCATTATGACAACATGATTAATTTGAAATTTAATTTTTCCACTTCTATGAATTTAATTTCTAGAAACTAACATACCTGGTCATAATCAGAATAAAATGTGTGGTTTAATAGGATCAAAATAATTTTTGGTGAATAGTAACTTTAGTATTTTATTTACCACAGTCAAAGGGTAAATTAGGTATATAAGGGTAAAAATAATATTATAATAATATAAAACTACCCTAACACGTGTCCCAATCTTATTGTATGAGATATGTCCGACCACGAAAACCGTTGGGATGACAATTTGGCCTTTGAAAACCACTTGGAGGTGATTATGAAATTTATAACTTTTAATTTAAAGTAAATGAAAAAATTATTATAAACATGGATCTTATTAATAAAACAATTATAATATTGGGTTATATAAGTGATATATTTTATTATAAATAGTCATTATAAATTTAAAATTATTACCTACATCATGTTATTTTATTTATAATATTTAGTCATTAAGTATGTAATTTTAATTATGACCCAATGATGATGTAGGGATTACTTTATTAATGAAATAATCAAATAAATGACAATATAAATATTAAAATAAATATTATCTAACATAATTTATTTCATCCATGAATTTTCTATGTGAATAGGATATGTTTTAAGACTATTAACAGGGTTGTATTGATATTGACTCTCTATTTTAATTTAATTTAAATTCAATAAAATGAATGGTGTAAAATTTGACATAATTGATATTTTATAAAAAAAATAATTTATTAAATTATTTAAAAATAAGAAAAATAGTTTAAAATAAAAAATTGATCATGATAAGGTATAAAAGTTCATTAAGTGTCCATTTATGGTAAATTTACCCCATATAAGTAAAATTTATAGCCTCTTAATTTTTAAAATGTTGTTTGAACAATTAAAATTAAAGGAGAATTAAAAAGGGTAAACAAAAAAGATAAGGTTTAAAAAAATTCAATACATATCTTAAAATCATTGGATTATAGTTTTTAGAACTATAATCATCTCATATTAGACATATATAAATTGGGAATCATTTGGATTAAGAAATTAATTTATATTAATTTAATATTTTGAGAGTGTCCAATGGTGCCCCTCCCCTCTCCTACAAAAACACTACTAGAAAACGACCCTATCACCAAAGTTTGAAACCATAGGTATAGCCCTTGAAACTATGGGTATATGATTAACCCACAATTTCAAGGAGCCTTGGGAAACCAAGGCATTAGTTTTGCCTCAAGCTATACCCAGGATTTTGGAAACCATGGGTATAGGTCCACTCCATCGTGTCATTAACTTATATGCACGATTTATAAAACTGTGGGTATAGCTTTGAAAATATATACAGTCATGATATTCAATCCTTGGACCACCCGTTTACTCTTACAAAACCTAACCACTACCCTATTTCAATTACTAGTATATAAATATATTTTTACTTATAGATATTTATATAAAACGTGACTATAAGTAGAAAATCATGCGCATAGGTGTTCCCGTGAAAATTTTGTGTGTCCTACAAATTTATTTTCCACCATAAAATAGGAAATAGATACCCACCATTTTTGAAAAATGTGGGTATAGTTCCTCAAGAAATAATCCTATACCCACAGTTTTAAAAAAACTGTGGGTATACGTCTCGAAAAACAACACTATACCCACGTTTTAGAAAAAACCATGGGTGTAGGACTTGAAAAAATAAATCTACCCACAGTTCTCCTAGAAACATTCGTATATGGGGGCCTATACCCGTGATTTTCCAAAACCATGGGTATAAGCTCTCATACTATTCCTATACCCATAGTTTTGGGAAAACCCTGGGTATAGGGCCATTTTCTATTAGTGAAAGGTACCCATTGTTCTCTAATAATCAAACTTTAAGAACCATTCTTTTCAACCAATATCTACCAAAAAATCTTTCTAAAATACCTCCCCATGTCCTTGATTCCTTAGTTTCGGTAGAACACCATTCTTAGTGGTGTCACGGTGTTCTTCAATGGTGTTCTACCAAACAGGAGGTATTGTTTTTAAGCGTTTCAGTTTTATTTCTTCTTCCAATTATTATAAATATTATCCTTCTAATATGAAATAAAAAATCTAGTATAATGAATATACTGAGATGTTATTATGTTAATATCATCACTTAAATCCATATCCAATTTAATCAAATCAGAATTAAACATTTCATTCATGTGTACGACGGACTACCGCCTCAAGAACTGATAAGGTTTGTTTTTCATTACCGTCAATCAAGAATAGTTGTAATGATGAAATAAAGGATTTTATAGGATATTCATGACATATTTATCATTTTAAAATATCAATATTTCAATTATGTTTTTACATTCCATGCACATAAAAACGATAACGTCGTTTGTCCGTACGTGTGAACTATCACCTCCCGAAGCAATTTGAATCATTTTTATTCACCACATCACATGTATGATATATATAAGTATATTTAAATGATCATTATGATTTTAATAATATTATGATAATTTTTTAAAGGTATAATAATAATTAATTTATTTCCATAATGATCAATGAAAATTGGAAATGTCACTCATGCGTGTGTACGACCGACCGTGTCGATGATTAGAAAATTGTTCATTTTTCATACCATAAATGAATATTTTGATATAAAAAGTATACTTGATGTATAAAACTTATTATTATGTCATGAATATTATTCTGGATATGAAGTAATTATGACTACATGGACTATTGACATCAATTCAGGTTCATTTTTGACTCAATCACCGAATGTCAACAAAATGTCTGATATAAAATTAAATAATTATGTAATTTTTATAACATGGTAATCAGTGATATAAAAAGGAACAATAAACTTGAAAAGGTTTCTAAATAATGTTGAAATTAACTTATCCTTATTATTCTGGAATATAAATATATTACGTGATGAGTTAGACTCTCTATAATGAACTTCATCATGATCTCCATTCTTTGATGCGTATTTCAATAATATAAACCACCTTTTTTATATGCTATATAATCGATACCTTTTAATTTTATTTTTATTCAATGGTTTTCAAAATAAATTTTTTATATTAATCTGTTTAATAAATGAAAATATGAATGGTTTTAAAAAATACAAAGATGATGAATTTTTTGTCACCATGACCATTATTTGGTATTTAGCTTCCTCTAGAAGCCGTAATGTTTTTAAAATGAAATTAATTACCATATTACCATTTTAGGTATTTAGGTATTGAAAAAGGTTTTGATAATGGATTTATTATATCAATATCTTAAAATGATATCTTATGATTGCAATGGGGAAATGCTATTTTTATTTTATGCATGTTTTATGTGTTATGATTATGTTATGGTTATTGTTAATTTCTTATGTATATGGGTTATTCTGTGATAAACCAACGATGAGTGAACACATGATAGCTCTATAATATATTGGGTAATGAGACAGAGTTAAATGATAAGGTTTCTCCTAAAAGATTTAGAGAATATACTATGATGGGTATTCGAAATTAAACTATGAGGGTTACTCCATAGGTAGTTGTGAATTCTACATTGTAATAATGATATGGATGCCACAAGTTAACTTTATGGTTTATGATTTTTTTGATGTTTTTTAGGATTTTTATGATTTCATGGGTTTATAAAAATTCATAGACTAATGTTTTATTTCCTTATTTTATATCTGTTACTGAGATTCTTGTCCTCGTGCCATGTTTTTTAAATGTTTTCACAGGGTATGAGGATGTGTAAGGGAAAGGAAGAAGTTGAGAAGATTTTTACCAAGAATAAAAAACTAGATTTACTTTTAAAATGTTTGTATTATGGAAGAAATGTACACTATTGTAGTTTTTTATACTCTTTATGAAATTATGTTATTTTTAATAGTTATGTCCTAATTCACTCAAACTGTAAACTTGAAAATATAGTCGATGTGAATTAAAGTAAAATTATTGACTTATCTTAAGATTATTTAATGTTTTAAGACTGGTTCTTTATAGTTGGTATCAAAATTCTATTTAGATAACTTTAAGGGTTAGAATATTGTTAATAGAAAATAAAGAAATGATTCTTACTTTATGGCCAAATTGAAATGATATAGAATTTGAGGATTACCATGTTTCATCATCCAAGATATAAATGTTAATAATATTTTTCCACATAGAAAATAGGGAAGTTGTGCTGGGATGACATCAAGAGGAAAAAATCTTCCAAATTAGTAACATGAAATGGTCAAAATCAGAATTGAAGAGTGTTATGCAGTGATGGAACAATTGACATAGGCTATAAATGGTGGTGGTATTGATGCATGAGATAAACCAGATCAACAATAGAGTAACATGTCTATAGTGGAGCATTTCATGAGGCAATGCAATCTATTATTTTTAGGATTAACAGAAGAGTGGATTAAATCACTAGAAAATATTTTCGATGTCATGGGGTGTTCAAAAAAATCAATAGGATAGTCTTCGTGTCTACCATTTTGGGGGTGAAGCTGATCAGTGGTGTTCGATAGTTAAGAATATTTGGAAAATTGAGGAGTTTTATTTACTTAATTGGGATGAATTGAAAGGTAAGTTTCTTGAGAAATAATTTCCTAAGTCTGTTCGACTTTGGATGGAAAAACAATTCTTCGAACTGAAGAAGATGGATGACTTGATGGCTTCTTACAAAGAAAAATTCACTCGATTGGCAAGGTATGCTCCAAATTTCATCAAGGATCTGCATAGAAAATTCAATCATTTTTACTCAATATTAAAGTCATAGTATCAAAGGGTTTTGTATTCTTATTAGTTAAAAACTTATGGATAACTTGTTTGACATGCAGAGAAGGTGTAAATGGAGTTTGCTAATGATCATGTGTTTTTTGAAAACAAGAAGAGTAAGAGGTTGATATTGCAGACCAAAGTGAAAAATTATTCAAAAAATACTGATGGTATGATAATTATGTTTACATTTTGTGAAAATTATGGTACAAAGATTATTGGATAATGCATTTTGATTTCAAGTAAGCGTTTCTGATGTGGTAAAATGGGGAATCAAGCTCATAACTGCACTGAAAAAGATAATGGTATGAAAAAATCTAATTTACAGTCAGAAAGATGTTTTAAGTGAAATGAGAAGGTTCAATATGTGAATGTGTGTCCAATAAAAAAATAAAATGATGGGGAGTGGACAGACTATAAACATAAGGACCTGGTTAAAACCTTTTCAACTACTTTAGAAGATATTGGGTCATCAAATGAAGTGGTATCACGTATATTGTTTGTTTATTCAGATTATGTCAATGTGTTGTTCGATTCAAGGTCTTCACATTCTTTCATTTCTGATACTTTTCTAGTAAATTTGGAATTCCACCTCAAGAAATGAATCCAAAACCTTTGGTAAAAATACACGGGGGAAATATTGAGGAAAAAAGAAATTTTAAGAATCTTCATATCCTTTTCTGTGGAAATAATCTACCTAAAAACCTTACTGTTTTTCCTTTAGTATATTTTTATGTTATTATAGGTATGTATTGTCTTTCTGTTTACCATGCTAAGATTTAATGTAAATCTAAAGAAGTTTTTTTAGAAAGACTTTCAGTTTGTGTACAATAAAAAACCCTTACTATTGATAACATATCATGAAGCTGAGAAACTACTAAAATATTGTAATGAATATTACTTTTCATATATTCTTTAAAAAAAAGGAACAATTCAGATTAATTGTTTTCTAGTAGTAAATGAGTATCTTGATGTCTTTCCTCATGAGTTTCCTAGTACTATACCTAATCGAAAAGTTGAATTTACTATTTAATTAGTTCCTGATGCTAAGAGAATTTCAAAACCCCCTTATCGAATGGATCAAATTGAACATTTATAGTTAAAGAATCAACTGCAAGAGTTATTAATTAAAGGTTTCATTTGACCAAGTACATCACCTTGGTGGGATCATATATTTTTTATTAAAAAAATAGAGTTCAATTAGACTTTACATTGATTATAGAGCCTTGAATAACATCACTATTAAGAACAAGTCCTTTTCCTCATAACGTTGATTTTTTTGATTATCTCTAGGGAGAAAATTATTTTTCAAAGGTTAACTTGAGGTTGAAGTATCATCAATTAAAAATAATGAAATAAAAAATTTTAAAGACTACATTTCATACTAGATATAGCCATTATGAATTTGTAGTTATGTCATTTGGGTTAACTAATGAACCTACTGTATTCATGGATCCTACGAATAAAATATTATATGAGTTCTTGGATAAGTTTGAGGTTGTTTTTATTGATGAAACTTAGATATATTATAAAATAAAATAGTTGTATGGAATTTATTTAATGGTTATCATGAAAACTTTAAACGAAAATATACTATAAAAGAAATTTAGAAAGTGTGAGTTTCAGTTACAAAAAATTTCATTCCATGGTCAAATTGTTTCTAAAGATGGCATAACTATTGATCTTACTTCAATAAAAAGTTGTTGAAGAATGGCCAAGACCCAAAAATATAACCGAGAATCCTAGTTTTCTTGGTTTATCATGTTATTACTGAAGGTGTTTTGAAAATTTTGCACAGTTATCTATCCCATTGAGGAAGTTCACTCTAAGTCTGTGAAGTTCATCTGGACAAAATAATGTGATGACTATTTTTAGTAATTGAAAAGAAGATTGTTAAACGATATAGTTTTGGAATTACATTCTAGAAATTGTGAATTTTTTATCAATAGTGATGCTTTGTTGAAAGGAATTGGATGTGTCCTATTGTATAATGATCATGTAATTGTTTATGCTTTACGTCAGTTGAAAACTCCTGAGTTAAATTACCCTACAAATGATTTAGAATTAGGTGTTGTTGTTTTTTATTTAACAAATTTGAGGCATTATTTGTATGGTGTAAAATATGAAATATAAGGTCACTAGAAATGTTTTATGTATATATTCACTCAAAAATAATTGAACACGATACAGATAAGATGGTTGGAAGTAATCCAGGATTATAATTTCATGATTCACTACCATCCTAGAAAAGAAAAAAAAGTGGTTGATGTTTTGAGTCTGAAAAGTAATGATAAATTAAACATGTTATGTTTGGAATGTGACCCTTTGAATAATGATTTGATGAACTTGGGTATGGCTATTTTTTGTGCAAGAAATTTATCTATTTTTTTTCAAGTTTCAGTGCAATCATCTCAATCAGACTAAATTATGAAAACACAGAAAGAAGAAATTGAATTGTTAAAAAAGATATAATTTGTTCAAAAGTTTAATTTTCAGGAATTTAACACTGGTAAAGATTTATTTTGATATTTGTGAAGAGATTATGTTTTCCTAGTGAGTCACAGTTGAAGAAATATTTGTTATGTAAAGCTCATAGTTCTTCATTTTATGTTCATCCTGTAAGTACTAAGATATACAAAGATCTTCAAGAGTATTACTAGTGGGACAAAATGAAAAGAGATATTTCTGACATTACTATGAATTATTTGACTATTCAATTGGTAAATTCAGATTGGAAGTTACTTGAAGGGATGCTTCAGCCTTTTCTAGTACCAGATTGAAAATGGGGAAATATATCCGAAAGATTTTTTGGTGGGATTACCAAGGACTTATCAAGGTAGAAATTTAATTTGGGTTATTGTTGATATATTGACTAAATCTTATCATTTTATTCCTATTTTAGATACATTGCCTCTAGATAAACTTTATTAGCGGTATCTTAAAAGGACAGTAAGGTTATATGTGGTTCCTATCTCTATTGTATTTGATCGTGATCCCAGGTTCACTTATAACATTTTGAAAGGCCTTCAGAAGTCATTGTGAACTAAATTAAATTTGAATAAATATTTTTATACTCAATAAGATATGATGACATAAAAAAATTAAAACATTGGAGAATATGATATATGTTTGTAAAATGGATTAATAGGGGAATAAGGACTATCATATTTATTTGGTTGAGTTTTTTTATAATAATTGCTTTCATTCTAGTATACAGATGGCACCCTTTGAGGAATTATATGTAAAGTGGTATCGAACTCCAGCTATTTGGGATGAAGTAAGTGAAAGGAAATTGATGTGACCAAAATTTGTAGAAGATATGGAAGAAAAAGTTTAGTCGATTTAGAAACACAAGAGAAAAGCTTAGAGAAAGAAGAAAAGTTATGCGAACAACCATAGGAAGGATATTTTATTTGAGATTGGTGATCATTTATTTCTCAAATATTTTCCATGGAAAATTGTGATCTGTTTCGGTAATAAGAGGAAGTTGAGTCCATGATTCATTAGACCTTATGATATCCTGGATAAAGTTGGATTAGCTACCTATAGAGTGGATTTATCTCTGATCTTATAGAAGGTACACAATGTTTTTCATGTTTCAATGTTAAGAATGTATATTCCATATCCATATCATGTTTTGAGTCTAGAAGAAGTTCAGTTGGAAGAGAATCATTCTTATGAGGAAAAACCAGTCCGAATTCTTTACTATTGAGAGAAAATGTTGAGGAATAAGTTGATTAAATAAGTTAAGGTTTTTGGAAGGAACTATATGGTTGAAGTGGCAACATGAGAATCTGAAAATGATATGAGGGATAAATACCCCCACTTATTTGACATGTAAATAAAATGGTGGGGATGCAATTTCCAAAAGGGGGGAATGATACAACATCTTATATATTTATAGAATTATAATTTTTCATATTTATTAATATCTATGAATTCGATAGTAATTTTTACTTAAAGGTATGGTATGTTTGGTAGTGTAATCAACACGCAACAACGGGTTTCTCCGAAATCTTATGTTGTACACAAGATTAAGATATACCAAAAAATAATACATTATTAATAATATTTTTTTAAATAGTAGTTGACGCCTAGCCGTTGTATTGGAAGGAAAACAAGACTAACTATATTATGATTACATATGTTTTATAATTTTTTTACATTCATAAAATAAAATTTAGATGCTTAAAATGAAAATAAATCCAATTTTAAGCATAAAACACTCTAATATTTCTAAAAGGCAGGTTTACCGACTTTTGATGGAGAACCATTATTAAATCTAGTTCTTGTCAGTTTTATATATTCCATTTGAAAAAATAAACTTCTTATTTGGAAGTAGTACATAAAAATTTACATTGGTTGAAATTTTGGTATTTTCCTAATAAAATTTATATTTTAATGAATAGTGAAAAATAATATATTTTAATTCAAATCTTCATTTTCATCTAATTTAATTATATATTTTGATTATTTCTTTAATTGGTTTTAATTTATAATTATGTAAAATTTTTATCTTTTAATCCAAAATTGGTCATTGGAAGTAATTTCACATTGAAATTAGATAAAACTGTATGTCAATCTTTGGATTGTTTTTACTTTTTCAAACCTCGTTTTCTCATTCCGACAACCTGATTAATTTTCTATTTAATTTTTCCACTTCTATGAATTAAATTTACAAAAAAATAACATAAATGGTTTTAATAAGTATGAAAAGTGTGGTTTAATATGATCAAAATAATTCTTGGTGAAAAGTAAATTTTGTATTTTATTTACCGCAGTTAAAGGGTAAATCGGGTAAATAAGGGTAAACATTATATTATAATAATATAAATCTACCCAAACACTTATACTAATCTTATTTGATGAGGTATGGCCGACCAATACAACCCTTGGGATGATAATTTGTCCATTGTAATCCTCTTGGGTGTGATTATGACATTTATCATTTTTAATTTATTGTAAAGGAAATATCATGACAAAAATTCCATTTATTACTAATTTTTTTAATATGGGGTTATATAAGTGATATATTCATATATAAATATTAACTATAAATATAAAAAAATTAAATAAATCATGGTATTTTATTTATAAAGTTTAGGTGTTATGTAATTAAATTTATTTATGACATAATGATGATGTAGTGATTGCCTTATTAATGAAGGAATGAAATAAAAGATATTATAAATATTAAACTAAATATTATTTTACATATTTCATGCCATAAATGAATTTTATTGGTGAATATGACATATTATAAGACTATTAAATTGGTTGGTTTGAAGTTATATCACTTTTTGGATTTTATTTAAATTTAATAAAATGAATAGTGTAAAGATTGACATAATTGATATTTTATAAAAATAATAATTTATTAAATTATTTAAAAATTATTAAAATATTTTAAAACCACAAAGTGATTATTATAAGGTTTAAAATAACATTATGTGTCCAATTATGGTAAATTTATCGCATATAAGTAAAATTTATAGCCTCTATATATATAAAATGTTTTTGCCGCAATTAAACTTAAAATAGAATAATTAAGGGTAAAATGAAAAGATAAGGTTAAAAATAAAACAAATACATGTATATTGTATGAGATTATTTATAACTATAATAAAATTATATTATACATATTTCAGTTTGGAATCATTGTAATTAAAAAATTAATTTAATATTAATTTAATATTTTAAGGGTTTCAAAAGGTGCCCCTCCCCTCTCCTATAAAAAGGTACCCACTCTTCTCTAATAATTATACTTAAATAACAATCTATTCCAACCAATTTCTATCCAAGAATCTCCTTAAGATACCTACCCACATTCTTGAGGCTTTATTCTAGGTAGGATACCATTCTTTGAGGTGTTAAGGTATTCTTCAAAGGTGACCAACTGAAGATGGGGTATCATTTTTTAAGTGTTTCTGTTTTATTTGTTCTTCCACTTCCTCTAAATATTATCCATATAAGATGAAATAATAACTAAAATATCCTAAATATACTTAAATTTTATTATTTTAATATCATAAACTAAATCCATCTTCAATTTTATTAAATGGGAAAAATGAACATTTTTTTCGTGTGTACGACAGACTACCACCTCGCGAACCGATATAGTTCATTTTTCATTACCATCAATAAAAAGTACTAATAATGATGGAATGTATTGTTTTAAATGATATTATAGATATATTTATCATTTTAAAATAATAATATTTCAATTATTTTCATACGTTCAATTCTTATAAAAACAATAACGTCGTTCGTGCATACATATGAACTAGCACCTCCACGAAGCGATGTGGATCATTTTTATTAACCACATCACTTGTATGATATATATAATTATATTTAAATTAATATTATAGTGTTAATAATATTATAATAATTATTTAATGGTAAAATAATAATTAAATTATTTCTATAATGACCAATTTAAAATAGAAATATTACTCATGCGTACGTACGACCTACCATCTCTATGATTTCAATATTGTTCAATTTTAATACCATAAATGAATGGTTTGATTTAAAAAGTATAAATGATGTATAAAAGTTATTATTATTTAATTAAAATTATTCTGGAGATGATGGACTTATGACCACATGGACTATTAACATCATGCCAATTTCATTTTTGACTCAAGTACCGGATATCGGTAAAATTTCTGATATGAACTTAAATAATTATGTAATATTTATAACATTATAATAACTGATATAAAAAGGAAAAATGAATTTGAAAAAGGTTCACATTCAAGTTGAAATTGTTCTATTTTTTGTTTTTAGGAATATAAATATTGTACGTGATGAGTCAGACTCACGGTTTTGGACATCGTCTCTATCTCCTTTCATTGAGGCCTATTTCAATAATATACACAAATTTTTTTATATGGTGTAGAATAAAATCATTTTATGTTTAATATCATTAAACAATTTTAAAAAGAAATATTTGTTATAAAAATCATTTTACTAAATAACAAAAGTAATGTTTTTTCACATATGCGGTGACAACGACCTTTCCGCCTCCATGACAATTATTTGTTATTTGGCTTCCTCTACAAGCCATAATGTTTTACAAGAAAATTAAATAATATATTACCTTTTTAGGTAATTTGGTATTGAAATTTTTATTGAGAATGAATGGATTGTATAAATATATTTAAATGATATCATCTGATTTCAATGGAGAAATTTTATTTTTTCCTTTATGCATGTTAATTATGTTATGATTATGTTATGGTTCTTTGGTATTGCTTATGTATATAGGTGTTTCGATGATAAAATGAGGGAGGGTGAGCCCATGATATCAATCCAATGAATTGGGTAATGAGAAAGCCTTAAATTATAAATTTTATCCTTAGAGATTTAGGGAATATATTGTGATGGGTATTCCAAACGTAACCATGAAGCTTACTCTCTTTGTAGATGTGAAAGCTATAATGTAATTATGATATGAATTACACTAGTTACCATTATGATTTATGATTTCTATGAAGTTTTTCAAGATTCTTATGATTTCATGGGTTTATAAATATTCATGGACTAACTATAACATCCCAGGTAAATAAAGAATATGAAATTTTCATATTTATTAATATTTGTGAATTAATTATTAATTTTACTTTAATGAGGTTTCTATGTTCGATGGCATACCCGATACGAAACAACAGATTTCTTTGAAATCTTACATTGCACAATAATAATATAATAATACTATTTTAAATAGTTGTTAACATGTAGCCATTGTATTGGAGGGAATTAATAGAAACAACTAAAATATTATTATACATGTTTGTTAATTTTTTTTACATTTATCCAAAAAATTTTAGAGGTTTAAAATTCAAATGAATCCAATTTTAAGCATAAATAATCTAATATTCACTAAAAGATCGATTTAACACCTTTTGATGGAGAACCCTCTTTGAATATAGTTTTGGTCACTCTTATACATTCAATTGGACCAAATAAAATTCTTCTTTAGAATCGGGACATCAATGTTTAATTTGTGTATGTTTTTGTTATTTTTTCCAATAAAGTTCATTTTTTAAATGAATAGTGAAAAATGTAGTGTTTTAATTCAGAACCTCATTTTTAATCTAATTTATTTATATGGTTAGATTATCTGTTTAATTGGTTTAAAGTGTAATTAGAATATATTTTTACCATTTAATCCAATAGTGGTCATTGGAATTAATTTCACTTTGAAATTGGACTTAAACAAGTGTTAATCTTTTGATAGATATTGTTTCTTAAAAGCACGCTATTTGTTTTGACAATGGGAATAAATTATAAAATTAATTAATGAAACTTATAAGTTTTGAATTGTTTAAAATAGAACTAATTTTTCAATTTTGAATATCAAATATATCTTAGGGTGAATTTTTGATATTTTTCTGAAAAACAACAATTTTTTATAAATAGTGAAACCACAAAGTGGTAGTTAAAAATATTGATTTTTTATTTAAATGAAATTTTACCACTTCTGTGAATTGAATTTCATAAATTTGACATACATTATTGTTATTATTATGTAAAATGTGGTTCAATGGGATGAAAATAATTTTTGGTGAATAATTACTTTTGACTTTTATTAACTGCGATAAAAGGTAATTAGTGTAATTTAAGGTAAAAATAATGATGTAATAATATGAAATTACCTTTACACATGTCCTAATCTTATTGGATAAGTTTTTTCTGACCAATAAAAACCATGGGTCAATTTTGGGACCCCATGGATCCACTTGGGTAAGATAATGACATTAATACCTTTTTATTTAAAGTAAAAATAAAAATGTCACAAACATGTATTGTTTTACCGAAACATTTTTTACATGGGGTAATATAATTGATAAATTTGACTATAAATATTCATTATAAATTCAAAAAAATTTCCTACATCATTGTAATTTTTTTATAATTTTTAGACATCATATAAATAAAATTATTTATGACGCAATGATGATGCCGTGTTTACGTCCTTATTGAATAATTTAAATAAATAAGAATATAATGTTTAACAAAATATCCAGAACTTGTAAAATTCTTATTATATGATTTTATTTCGAACATGGGACACCTTATATTATAATGTAATGATTTTTGGACCTTTAGAAACCGAAAATAATTATATAATAATTTAATATTTTCAGGCTTTCCAAAAGAGTCCCTCCTCTCCCTTATAAAAAGACCTCACTTCCTACCCATTTCAAACACTCCTCAGGCCCTATGGATCATCCAAACTCTACCCAAATAAGCTCCCAATATCCCTATATTCATCATAGAAGCCTTACCTTAGGCAGAAAGCACTTCAAGAAACTTTTTTGGTTCAAACCAAGGGGAGTTACCTGATTTAAAGGTATCGTCTTCTCTTATGTTCTTTTGTTTTATTTTGCTTCTCCGACCCTATAAACTCATTATATTACTTTATTTTGTACAAAAACATAAATATTCAATATACTAGGATGTTGTTACGAGAATTATTCGAGCATCACTTAAACACACCTTCATCTAATGGGTGAAGAACATGTTGTTTCTGTGGATGATGAACTACTGTCTCACGAAATGATGATTGTTCAATTATCTTCTACCGCCTTTCATGGTGGACATTAAGATGTCACTGTATTTGTATATGATGTATATTCTATTTATGTTTTCCATATTCTTCTGTATTTCTTATTTATGGCATACCTTTATGGTTTCCATAATGGGTAAATGCGATAATTTCATTTTAGGAAGTGCGTACTACCACCCCCTCAAAGTGATTTGAATCGTTAACGCCATATATGTGATGTATAAAGGATGGAGTTAATAATATTATATATGATATTATACTGGAATTATAATGTACCTCTATATCATAATTTTTTCATTACATTGAATGCGAAATATAAATGAAAGTAGCGTTAATGCGTACGTACAGTTTACCCTCTCCATGAACGGTGCATTTCATTTATTACCTTCAAATGTAATGTACTATTATAAATAAATATTATACTAGATATATATGATATTTCAGATATCAACATCATGAATATCATTCTATAGATAATTAATATTTTACCACATGAACAACTTGTAATTAAACGAAGTTTATTTTTAACTCAAGTACTAAATATCGACAAAACAACCATTAATAACTTAATTGATTACATAATGTTCATAACATGGTAATAAGTGATATAAAAGGGATAATGAACATTAAAAAAGTTCTTAATCAAGTAGAAATTAACTCTAGATTATTATTCACGAGATTAATGAATGATCAAGTCAAGTGAGACACGAGGTAAGGGAGTTTGTCTCAATCTCCTTTTATTAAGGGATATTTTATTTTAATACAAGACTTTATTTTATACGTTGTATAAAAAACATTGAATTTTTATTTCATTCAAATGGAATATTTTTCTACAAAGCCTTTTACTAAATGACAAAAAGGAATGATTCTTTTAACGTACGCCATGACAACGACCTTTCCGCCGCCACGAGTATTACTTGATCTTTGGATTCTTTAACACGCCGTAATGTTTTCAAAAGGAGAAATACATAACATAAACTATATTATTTATTTTGGTATTGAAAATGGTTTTGATAATGGATTTTTTATGTCAATATATTTAAGTGATATATTGTGATTGATATATGGAAATGTTTTCTTTCCTTGGTATTTGTTGCATGAGTTATGATTTTATAATGGTACATGGAAATTTGACGGGTGGTTACGTGATAAACCAAATGATGGGTGGTGCCGTGATAAACCATGAATGGTGGTTATGTTATAACCTCCAGTGCATTGGTTATGGAATTCGGCTGTATGGCTATTCAATTTAGTGACATGTGTGGAATTTAACCGTATGGTTATTCAATTTAAGTATGTTTCTTTCCCAAGTTACCTTTATATGTTATGTGTTATTTATAGGGGTTTTATGGTGATATTTTGGTTACAAAAGGGTAAGAAATGATAGTCAATTCAGTGAAGAGTATTTATAACTTCATATAGGTGAAAATAATTACTTATGATTAGGTATTCATGGTTTACTTGTTGTTTTGAAAAACTAACAGTTTTCTATATTTGTGTATCCCTTACTGAGTTTTTTATGCTCATACCAAGTTTTTGAAATGTATTTCATAGGGAATAAAGTGGAATAGGGTCAAGGATGGGATCATGGAATGTCAGGCTATCTAAAACATGGAACTGGACATGACTCTTTTTTTTCTAAGTTTTTATTTTATGGGAAAAAATGGAAACTGAGTAGAAGTGTCTACTTTGTAACTTTTGATATGTAATAGTTATTGCCTAATTATCTAAAAATCTAAACCTGAAAATATCCTCAATGTGAAATATTCATTTAATTCAAGATTAAATAATGTTTTAAGGATGGGTCCTTATAGTTGGTATCAAAGGTCGGTTTAGACAACTTTTGGAGTTAGATTATTGTTAAATTCATGTCCAAAAATTAATTTATGGTATGATTGAAATGATATATCATTTAAAGATTACCATGTTGCTTTGCCTAAGATATTTCTGCGCTCAGAATGTTTTTCTGTAGAGGAAATAGGGCATCTATGATGGGACGACATCAGGAGGAAAACAACCGTCTAAATCAGTAACCTGAGATCGTCAGAATTGGAATTGAATAGTTTGTTGCAGTGATGGTACAATTGAATCAGGCTATAAATGGTGGTGGTATCCATACACGAGATCTACCAGATCAACCACAGTGGAAAATGTCAGTAGTGGAGCATTTTATAAGGCATCATCCCCATCATTCTTAGGATCATCTGACCCTTTTATAGCAGAAGGATATATTAATGCACTGGAGAATATTTTTGATGTCATGGGGTTTTCAAAACATCAAAAGGTTAGTCTCGATGTTTATCATTTTGAAGGTGAATCTGATCAGTGGTTGTCGGTGGTGAAAAATATCAGGGATAGTGAGGAGATTGATGATCATGACTGGGATGAATTCAAAGGTATATTTCTTCAACAATATTTTCCTAAGGTGGTTCATCATAGGATGGAAAAACAATTCCTAGAATTGAGGCAGTATGATGACTTAGTGGCTGCTTATGAAGCAAAGTTCACTCGACTGGAAAGGTATGCTCCAAATTTCATACAAGATCTTTATAGTAAAATCAATCATTTTTACTCAGGGTTAAATCCAATTTATCGATGGTCATTAGCTTCTCGCGAGTTCAAAAGTTATGAAAAACTTGTTCGATGTGCGTAGAAGGTGGAAATGGAGTTTGCCGATGATCAGGTGTTCTTCGACAATAAATAGAATAAGAGGTCCAGTTGGCAGGAAAAGGGAAATAATTCATAAAAGAAGCCTTGAGGTAAGAAAATCAAATATCCATCCAGTGAGAATTGTGGTAAAATGAATCCTGGATAATGTTTATTCAAGCCTGGAAATTGCTTTCAGTGTTCGAAGTCTAGTCATATTTCTTGTAACTGTATGGAAGATGGTCAAGCAGGCAATGAAAATCCTGTAGTAAGTTGTTTTAAGTGTAATGAAATGGGTCATTATGAAAATGTGTGTCTAATGAAGAACTAAACTAAGAGAAAGTGGATAGACTACAAGTAGAAAGGGGTGGTGAAATCCTTTGCAACTACTTTAGCAGATGTTGGGCCATCGAATGAAGTAGTATCAGGTACGCTGTTTATTTGTTCAGATTATGCTAATGTGTTGTTTGATTCAGGGTCTACACATTCTTTCATTTCGGAGAAGTTTTCTAGTAAATTGGGAATTCCATCTCAAGATACGAATTCTGAACTGATGGTAAGAACACTAGGGGAAACGTTGAGACAAAAAGAAATTATAAGAACCTTCCTATCCTTGTGTGTGGAAAGAATCTACCAGCAACCATTATTGTTATTCCTCAAGTAGAGTTTGATATTATTTTGTGCATGTATTGGCTTTCTGTTTATCATGATAAGATTGAATGCAGAGCTAAAGTGGTTTATTTTGCGAATGATTTTCAGTTTGTGTAAAAGAATGAACCCTTAATTTTGATAACATATCAGGAAGATGAGAAACTAGTAAATGATGGAAATGAATGTTACCTTTCACATATTGTTGAAAACAAAGGAACTATTCAGATTAATGATGTTCCAATGGTAAATGAGTATCATAATGTTTTTTCTGATGAGTTTCTAGGTATTATACATGATTGAGAAGTTGAATGTACTGTTTAATTAGTTTTTTATTCCAAGCCAATTTCAAAACCCCCTTATCGAATGGCACGACTTGAACTTTTAGAGTTAAAGAAGCAACTGCAGGAGTTATTAGATAAAGGTTTCATTTGACCTAGAACATCACCATAGGGTTCCCCTGTCATGTTTGTTAAAAAGAAATATGGTTCAACGAGACTTTTCATTGATTATAGAGAATTGAATTACATCCCTATTAAGAATAAGTATCCTTTTCCTCATATCAATGATTTGTTTGATCAGCTCCAGGGAGATCAGTATTTTTCAAAGATTGAATTAAGGTCGTGGTACCATCAGTTGAATGTAAATTAAGTAGACATTACAAAGACCATGTTTTCTATTAGATATAGCCATTATGAATTTGTAGTTATTCCATTTGGGTTAACCAATGCACCTGCTGTATTCAGAGATCTAATGAATATAATTTTTCACGGGTTCTTGGATAAGTTTGTGGTTATGTTCATTGATGATATTTTGGTTTATTCCAATAGTAAATAAGAAAATGAAAGTCATTTAAGGGTTATCTTGAAATCCTTAAAAGAAAAGAAACTGTATGGAAAAATCAGCAAGTGTGAGTTTTGGTTACAACAAATTTCATTCCTTGGTCATATTGTTTCAAAAAATGGAATAACTATTGAACCTGCTAAAAAAAGTTGTTGAAGAATGGCCAAGACCCACAAATATAATTGATATCTGTAGTTTCCTTGGTTTGGAAGGTTATTATTGGAGGTTTGTTGAAATATTTTCATGGTTATCTAGTCCAATGACTAAGTTAACTCGAAAAGGTGTTAAGCTCATTTGGAAAAAAGATGTGATGATTGTATTTAGGAATTGAAAAGAATATTGTTGAATGCTCCAGTTTTGGAACTACCTTCCAAAAATGGTGATCTTGTTGTCTACAGTAATTCTTTATTGAAAGGAATTGGTTGTATCCTTATGTATAATGATAATTTCTTATTATTCACGTCAGTTGAAAACTCAGGAGTTAAATTACCCTACACATGATTTTGAATTAGCTGTAGTTGTTTTTGATTTAAGAATTTCGAGGAATCATTTGTATGGAGTAAAGTGTGAAATATATACCAATCAAAAAAGTTTAAAGTATATATTCAATCAGAAATAATTGAACATGAGACAGAAGAGATGGCTGGAATTAATCATGGATTACGATTGCACAATTCATTACAATTAGGGAAAATTAAATAAAGTGGCTGATGATTTGAGTCAAAAAAGAAATGCTTCATTAACCATGCTTCGTTTGGAACAAGATCTAGTGGTTTTTGATTTGATTAACTTTGTCATAGAAGTATTTGGTGCAGTTAGTTCTTCTGTTTTTTTTCAGGTGTCTATGAGATTATCTCTATCAGACAGAATTAAGCTAGCATAGAAGAAAGATAGTGAGTTGCAGAAAAAGGTAGAGATGGTTCAGAAGGGCAATTTTCCTGAATTTAACATTGATAATGATTGTGTTTTGAGGTTTGGGAAGAGATTATGTGTGCCTTGTGATTCACAGTTGAAGAATGAGATGTTATGTGAGGCTCACAGTTCCCCGTTTTCAGTTCATCTTGGCATTATTAAGATGTACAGAGATCTGCGGGAGTATTATTGGTGGGATGTAATGAAAATAGATATTGCTAATTTTACTGTGATGTGTTTGACTTGTCAGCAGGTTAAAGCAGAGTGGCAGTTATTAAAATAGATGATTTAGTCATTACCAGTGCCAGAGTGGAAATGGGAAAATATATCCATGGACATTGTGTTGGATTACCAAAGACATCTCAAGGTTCATTGGACCTTATGAAATCTTATAGAATGTTGGATCAGTTTCATACAGAGTGGCATTACCTCCATGTTTATCCCCGGTACACAATGTTTTCATGTTTCAATGTTGAGAAAGTATATACCAGATCCATCTCATGTTTTGAGCCCAAATGTAGATCAATTGGAAGAGAATCTATCTTATGAGGAACAACTGGTCCAAATTCTTGACCGTAGAGAGAAAATGTTGTGGAATAAGGTAAATCATCAGGTGAAGGTTTTGTGGAAAAACCATATGGTTGAAGAGGAAACATGGGAATCTGAAAATTCTATGAGGGATAAATACCCCCCATTTATTTTATAAGTGAATAAAATTGAAAGGACGCAATTCCCAAAAGAGGGGAAGGATGTAACATCTCATGTAAATAAAGAATAATACATATTCATATTTATTAATATTTGTGAATTAAATATTAAATTTACTTTAATAGGGTTGCTATGGTTGATAGAGTACTCGATACACAACAACGGAGTTCTTTGAAATCTTATGTTGCACAATAATAATATAATAATATTATTTTAAATGTTATTTAACATGTAGCCATTGAATTGGTGGGAATGAATAGAATCAACTAAAATATGATTATATATGTTTGTTAATTTTTTTACATTTATTCAATAAATGTTAGAGCCATAAAATATGAATGAATCCAATTTTAAACATAAATACTCTAATATTCACTAAAAGGTTGATTTATCACCTTTTGATGGAGAATCCTCTTTAGAATCAGGACATCAAAATTTACTTTGTGTATGTTTTTGTTATTTTTTCTGATAAAGTTCATTTTATAAATGAATAGTGAAATATTTTGTGTTTTAATTCAAAACCTCATTTTTAATCTAATTTATTTATATTGTTATATTATCTTTTTAATTGTTTTCAAGTTTAATTATAATATATTTTTACCATTTAATCCAATGGTGGTCATTAGAATTAATTTCACTTTGAAATTAGACTTAAATAAGTGTCAATCTTTTGATAGATATTGTTTCTTAAAAACACGCTATTTGTTTTAAAAAAGGGAATAAATTATAAAATTCATTAATGAAACTTATATGTTTTGAATTTTGTAAAATATAAATAATTTTTCAATTCAGAATATCAAATTTATATTAGGCTGAAATTTTGGTATTTTTCTGAAAAACATCAATTTTTGATGAATATGAAACCACTATGTGGTAGTAAAAAAACTGAGTTTTCGTTTAAATGAAATTTTACCGCTTCTATGAATTGAATTTCATAAATTATACATAAATTTTCGTCATTAGTAAGTAAAATTTGATTCAATGGGATGAAAATAATTTTTGGTGAATAGCAACTTTTTATTGTTATTAACCGCGATTAATGGTAATTAGTGTAATTTAAGGTATAAATAATGTTATAATAATATGAAATTACCTTTACAAATGTACTACCTTTATTTGATGAGTCTTGGCTGACCCTGAAAATCCATGGGTCAATTTTGGGACACCATGGAGCCACTTTGGTAAGATAATGAGATTAATACCTTTTTATTTAAAGTAAAAAATAAAAATGTCACAAACATGTATTGTTTTACCAAAAACAATTTACATGTTGTAATATAATTGATATATTTGACTATAAATATTCAATAGAGATCTAAAAAAATTTCCTACATAATGGTAATTGTTTGATAATTTTTAAACATCAAATAAATAAAATTATTTATGACGTAATGATGATGCAATGTTTAAGTCATTATTGAATAATTTAAATAAATAAGAAGATAAAGTTTGAAAAAAAAATCCAAACCTTGTCCAATTATTATTGGATGATTTTATTTAGATCATGGGCCACATTATATTTTACATTAATGATTTTTGGACTTTTATAAACTGAAAAGCATTATATAATAACGAAATATTTTCAAGCTTTCCAAAAGAGCCCCTCCTCTCCCTTATAAAAAGACCTCACTTCCTACCCATTTCAGACACTTCTCATGCCCATTGGATCGTCAAAATTCTACTAAAATAAGATCCCAATATACCTATATTCATCATAGAATCCTTACCTTAGTCAAAATGCACTTCAAGAAACCCTTTTGGTTCAAACCAGTGAGTGTTACCTGATTTAAAGGTAACGTCTTCTCTTATGTTCTTTTGTTTTATTTTCCTTCTCCAACCCCCTAAACTATTTTTTTTATTTTATTTTGTAACAACACCACTATCTTAAATATACTAGGATTTTTTTATGAGAAGGATTCAATCTACACTTACACACAACTCCATCTAATGGGTGAAGAACATACTGTTTCTATGGATGATGAACTACTACCTCACGAAATGATGATTGTTCAATTATCTCCTAATGCCTCTCATGGTGGACATTAAGATGTCACTGTATTTATATATGATATATATTATGTTTATTTTTTCATTATGCTTCTGTATTTCTAATTTATGGCATACCTTTATGGTTTCCATAATGGGTAATCACGATAATTTCATTTTAGGAAGTGTGGACTACCGCCCCTGAAAGTGATTTGAATTGTTAATTCCATATGTGTGATGTATAAAGGATGGAGTCAAAAAAATATATATGATATTATAATGGAATTATAATGTACCTCTATATCATAATTTTTTTCATTCCATTGAATGCAAAATAGAAATGAAAGTAACATTCATGCGTAGGTACAGTTTACTGTCTCCATGAATGGAGCATTTCATTTCTTACCTTCAAATGTTATGTACTGCTATAAATACATATTATACTAGATATATATGACATATATGATATCTAAATCATGAATATCATTTTGGAGATAATTTATATTTTACCATAAGAACAACTTGTAATTATAAGAAGTTAAATATTTACTAAAGTACCAAATATCAACAAAATGATCGTTATTAACATAAATGATTACATAATGTTCATAACATGGAAATAAGTGATAAAAATAGATAATGAACTGGAAAAATGTTCTTAAGAAAGTAGAAATTAACTTTAGTTTATTATTCAGGAGATTAAAGAACGATCGAGTCTAGTCAGACACGAGGTAAAGGACTTCGTCTCAATCTCCTTTCATTGAGGCATATTTTGTTTTAATACAATAATTTATTTTATACGTTGTATAAACACCTTTGACATTTTATTTCACTCAAAACGGAATCTTTCTCTACTAAGTGTTTTACTAAACGACAAAAATGAATGTTTCTTTTAACATACGTGGTGACAATAACCTTTCCGCCGCCGAGAGTATTACTTGATCCTTGGCTTCCTTAACAAGCCGTAATGTTTATAAAAGGAAAAATAAATACCATATACTATATTATGTATTTTGGTATTGAAAATCGTTTTGATAATGGATTTTTTATGTCAATATATTTAAGTGATATATTGGGATTGAAATATGGAAATATTTTCTTTCCTTTATATTTGTTGTATGTGTTATGATTTTATAATGGTAATTGGACATTTGGCGGTTGGTTACGTGATAAACCAAATGACGGGTGGTGCCATGATAAACTAGGATGGGTGGTTACGTTATAACCTCTAATTCATTTGGTATGGAAGTTGGTCATATGGCTATTCCATTTTTGTGACATGTGTGGAATTCGACCATATAATTATTCAATCTATGTATGTTTATGTTCCAAGTTACCTTTTATATGTTATGTGTTCTTTATATGGGTTTTATGGTGATATTTTGGTTAAAAATGGGTAATAAATTATATTTTATTCCATGAAGAGTTTTTACAACTTCATATAGGTTAAAAGTATTACTTAAGATTAGGTATTCATGGTTTAATTATTGTTTTAAAAAACTAAAAGTTTTCATTCTTTGTGTATCCCTTACTGATATTTTTATGCTCATCCCATGTTTTTGAATTTTTTTTCATAGGAAAAAAAGTGGAATAAGGTCAAGGATGAGATCAAGGATTGACAGGTTATCTAAATCATGGAACTGGACATGAATCTTTTATTAAAAAGTTTTTATTTTTTTAAAAAAATGGAAACTGAGTAGAAGTGTCTACTTTGAAACTTTTGAGATGTAATAGTTATGGCCTAATTCTCTAAAACTCTAAACCTGAAAAGATCATCAATGTGAATTATTCATTTAATTCAAGATTAAGTAATGTTTTAAAGCTATGTACCTATTCTATAATTTTCTTTCTTTATTTTATATCCCTTACTGAGATTCTTGTTATCATCCCATGTTTTTAAAATGTTTTCACAGGGTATAATCATGGGTAAGGGAATGGAAGAAGTCCAAAAGATATTTATCAAGAATAGGAAATCATTTTTACTTTAAAAAGTTTTATATTGTGTAAGAAATGTATTCTTTTATAGTTTTATACACGTTTTATACATTTGAGTTGTTTTGTAATAGCTATGTTGCAATTCTATAAAACTCAAATCCTAAAAAGATCATTGATGTGAATTAAATTTAAATTATTGAATAATTTCAAGATTATATAAATATTTATGGATAGGAAATTAAAACAGAGGTCTCATATAGTTAATTCCTATTAAAGACATGGTTTTAATCCATTGAAAAATTGATAATTCTTAATTTTATGTTGGATGATAAAATAAAAATCATACCCCAAAAGTATTAATTTTTTTATCATATTTACGAATGGATTCATCAACCATTGTATTTAATTCAAGGAATTTAATCTCTATTTTCATACAAAGAATATGAGACATGTACTTTTTGTTATATAATCTCTTACACTCATCCAACTCCATTGAAAAAATATATTCATGTTACCTCATGTTTTTTATATGATTCTATCATTAATCTTTTTCACTTTCCAAATGATAAAAAACAAAAGTATAATTTAATGTTTTGAATATTAGATAATTGGAAATATAATTTGCCTGATACTTATTAATGTCTTAGAAATTAGTGGATCAACATACCATCTAAAAGAGGGTGGAATCTTCTTTATGAAGGGCTAAACAGAATTTTTTCCCTCTTTTTCTCATTTTGTATCTCATCATGATTCAAATCATGAAATATTTATGTAACCATAGGAATAATATTTTTCATTCTAACTCCCTTAAAATTTAATTTCTCAAGATTAAAATCATTACAATATCCATCGCATTCATCATTAACATGATTCTTTTAGGTTCCATCCATCGACTACAACAAAACATAATAGTGTGGGAAATAATAATCATAGTGGGAAACCACATAACATAAAAAATTATTTATAGGATGTCTAAATCATAACACCATATATTCAATATATGTCACCTTATGTTTAACCTTGGTTATTCATGGTCATCATCAATTAAAATTATTTATAATTGTTCATAATGAAAATGTTAATTAACCCATGCATATACCAAAGGAATATAAAACTAGTTATAAAATAAGGGTGCACTCACCATATAATAGAATGATTTTTGATATATACTAAACCAACTATTTTAAATATTATTACCCATAGATGCATCTGTTCTAAAACAATATCCACTTCTATTATCCAAAATTCTATGTATTACTAGGAAAACACATAATCGTTTCCTCACAAAAACATTATGATGTTATCCTATTTATTGAATGTTGCTTATTTTTTTCACCAAGGTTATATAATCCTATTATAAAAATATTTACCAATCGTTTACTCTAATACCAACTATAGAAAACCATACTTTTTATATATAAACATTACATATTTTTAGATGAATATTAAATACATTTCAAAAATACTTGACTGAGGACTATAAAGGTATAATGTCTTTGGAAACTAGATACACAATATTCTTATTTAATGAATGATATTCAACATCTCCCATAAATATCTTCCCATATATTACTCTTTATAGAAATCCTCTACTTAAGCCTTTCTTGATAACCTGGGTAAAGGGAACATAATAAAGGATGATCATAGATATTGAGTTAGGGTAAAAAGGGAGATATCAATGATCAATTAAGTATACTATAAGTATAAGGTAAGGAGAAAATGATCTTAATATTTTAAAACAATACCCATCTTATCATATATCATAATCTTATTCCATGGAGTAATTCTTGGTAGTTCATAAGGAAAAAATGATAAACGAAACAAAGAATACGCGCCATGATAGCATAAAATTTTCAAAATACATAATTTTGTGGCATAAACTGAATTATAGAAAATAATTTACATAGTAGTATAAGCTCACTAAAAATACAATCACAGTGGATTGGGTTCACTCCCCATTTCATCATATCGTTAGATAGGGTTCACTCCCTAGACTATAATAGTAGATTTAGTTCACTTCCCATTATGTAGTCAAGGTTTAATTCCAAGTCTTCCATAGTGGATTGGGGTAAATCACTATTATATATTCAAGGTTCACTCCCATGATTTTCATAGTTGATAAAGTCCATTACTAAACTAGGTTCACTCCCCAATCTATTTGTTATCATCTCACGATATATTCATCTTCACCTAATGAATTGGAGAGCTATATAATACTTATACCGCCCATAAAATAATGAAAATTATACATATGTGTTTCAAAATGTTATAAAATATTCATCATAGTACAGCTCAACGAAATGAAATGGTTTTTATAAACACTTCATAATTTCATTATAGCATAACCTATGAAAAAGAGATGTGTTTTAGAAAGGATTCATCATATCTTAGTTAACCCATGGGAAAGAAATGTGTTTCATAGAATCATAATTAAATCATTATAATCCATAAAAATAATGATAGTGGATGATATAATTATATCATACCCCCAGTATAAAATAATTAACTTTAAATAATTTTATTGTATATAAAAAGTGACTTTAAAATATCATTGAATCATTTCTTGATGAAAATAAACTTTTCACTTTGAAAATTTTATTTAAAATAATTTTTTTATAGAAAATAAGGAATGAAATTTTTCGAAAATATCCTTGGAAAAATTTAAATGAAACTTAAAATCATTTTGTGGTCATGATAATGGGAAAATCTATTCATGACAAGTACATTAAAACAAATATTAATTTCACATTTTTTTGCAAAAAAGTCAAAAGTACCTCATTTGGAAAATGAAAAGATGATTCTTTTAATTTCTTTGTAAGAATATAATCATGGTAAAATAATTATTTAAAAAATATTATCATATTATTAAAAAAATAATTGAAAATATTTTCAAAAAGCATAGACATGGAATAAAAATGATTTTTGGCTGAAGAGAGAAGCAATGATGATTTTCATTTAAATTATGCTTTCCATATCTTGAGTACTTGAAGAGAGGAAAATGAAAGGAAAATATATAATCATTAAATATAACCATATTATAATAAAATTCATGAATTTATTGAGTGGTATATCATAAAATTTCAGCATTTGGAACTTAATCATTAATAATCTCACTAAACATTGATTTCGTAACCTAAATCTGTTACCAAAAGTTGTAATTACATCGATGGTGATATAAAATCATGTTTAAAAATTTATGAGTTTTTTTATTAAGAATTAAAAGTTTTTATTATTATATACTAGCATAATTTACATACTTATAATATTATATATGATCCTATTATAACATTTCAACACCTATTTATTAACAATTCTTTATCAAAATCATTTTTTTAAGTTTAATTGTTTTGTTTTTCATGAAAATTTCATATTGGTGGTTCAGGTCCATGTATTTTGATAATAGTTAAATAATATGAATAATTTTAATTATGATATAAATATAAAATATATTCATTAAATACATAGTTATAATCAATCATAAAATATAGTGATAGAGAATTTAATTACACTATTCCTGGAGACGGCAGATTGTATGTATGCATGAGCAATGTTTTCTCTTTTTAAAGGATATAATGAAATAAATTTAAATAATAATTCAAATTTATAAAATAATTATTATATCATATATACACCTTAGATATATCCTTTTTACCCTCAATTTAGAATGAAAATGGAAAACGAATCACATCGCTTTGTAGAGGTGGTAGTCCAGAAGTATGCATAATCGATGTTATTATTTTCCAATGGATTAGAAGGTATGAATGAAGATATGATATTATAAATAAATGATAATAATTATATCATTAATATAATATATAAACATTAATCCATAATAATATCCATTGATAAAATTCAGTGATGGAAAATGAATTATATCGTTAGGTAGATGTGTTAAAACACACATATGCATGAGAGATACATTCACTTCCCATTTGATGGAAAAGAGGATGGATAATGGTTGTTCTATAATAATAATAAAATTTTATTATATTTATGATAAATAAGTGATTATTTCATGATTAATAAAATATATTTATATGAGGTAATAGAAGAAAAAACTGAATGAGGTTAAGTAAGACGATTACATCTCCTTAGGTTGTACTCCATTAGATCTATTCTTAAGGACCATATAAATGGTATTTAAAAAAAAATAAAAACCCCTAATTCATGGATAGATAATTATAGAGGATATTTTGATATTGTATTGATGGGATTTAAGGATCAGTGTGGTATAAATAATATAGGGTATTGGTTTTCTATTAAAATTTTGAGAGAGGGAACACTTACAATATCTTAAAAGATTAAAACGTAATAATCTTATTCTAAAAAAATGATTCTAAATGGACTTATATTTAATGGTGGGATAGTATTAGGTAATAATATGTCTATATGATACGATTTTGGAAAGTTTAATTTATAATATTATCCTTTTCGCTGGGTTTAACCATTGGTAAACCATTTTAACCTTAACTGTGGGGATACATTTTTACAGTCATTACTATTACTAAAAAATAAAATTGGAATCATTAAAAAAATGAAAATTTTTATTAATATATTAGATTTTATCAAATTAAATTTATTGATTTGTAAGAATTTAATTAAAACATAATCACAAAAAACATGATGGAAAGTAGTTTTCCAAAAAAATGATTTGTTAAGTATTAAACGTTTTCATACCAAAATAAAACGTAAAATTAATTCCAATGATAGTAATTGGATTATTAATAATATAAGTGAAGTAATTTTAGTTTTAAAACCATTTTAGAACAATTAAAAAAATTTAAATTTATTAATGAAAAAATATTTTTCAATAAAGATTATTATTTTTCACTATTTATTGAAGTTTGTTTTTATAAAATTCATCAATGATTCACTCTAAGATAATTTTGACATGATAATTCAAAAAATAATTTTCTTTTTTTTTTAAATTATTTTTTTATAATAGGTATAAAGGAATTATTTTTATTTCTCAAAAAAATATATAAAAATCATTTTGAGGAAAAAATAATTTTTGAAACATATAAAAAATTTCCAAAAAATGAGTTCTTATTTATCAATATATTTTATTTATCTAAAATATTTATACATTGTTTTGAAAATAATATTTTTTATATTTAATCTTCCTATTTAATTTGTAGTTTATAATGATAAAATATACTACATTTTTCTTAGACTCATGGTTTGATGTAGCAGAGGATACCAAAGTAAATAAATTTATTTGAAAAGAAATATATCATAAAATATTGGGCTTTTAAAATATTTTTATTGAAATCATATTGGTAAATTAATTGATTATTATATCCAATTGAGACCAATGGATTATGATCATGAGGGAGTTTTATTGGAGAAAATAATGGCATAGTTTCAAGAAGAAATTCAAAGGAATATGTAGGTCATGAAGTGGTGTAAGTGATCCCCTGTTAAAAGTGAATAAATGGGAACTTTTTTTGAACAACCAATATTTTTGAATATTATTTTGGAAATATTCAAGGCATAAAGTCTCGAAAGGTGATAAATCATGGAGTTTTGGTTGGGATAATTTTGATAATACCTATACCACTCATTTGAACACAAGTTTTAGACATGTTTCAAGTGATTTACCATTAGTTTCTTTTATATTTAACCATTTCGTTTTTACCTTTCTAAATAGTTTTTAACTAAGGAATAAATGTTTTAACAAAAATATAAAATAACTCACCATAAAAAATTATGGTCTTCAGAACCAAAAATTATCCTCTCTTTTATCCAAATCAATTTGAATATAATTTAATTTTAACTATTAAATCAAATGAATTAATATATAAAAAAATATTTTTTTGAAAATTTACTTTTTTTCATCAAGTGTCCTCACTTTTATTTAGTATTGATTTCTAGTCGATTAAGCCACAATATATTTACATATATGTTTAAAAATTATATTAATTTCATTTTTTAGATGAGATTAATTTATTTTTTTGGTAAAAATTACATAATATTAATAAAACATCTCTTAAAAAATAACGGTTTTAACATTAGAATAGTAATTACCATTAATATTAGTATTCACACTTTTTCTAGCCAAACATTAAATTTAAATTATTACATAATATTATAATATTGATATAATATATGAATTCTATTTTGATAGATTTAATTTTTACAAGTTCTGAAAAAAATTAATATAAATTAATTAAGAGTTTTTAGAGTAAAATATTACATATTTGTGCAAAAAATTACAAAAGTTTTAATAAATTAAAATTAATATTTTAAAAGATAATTATTTTTATAAGGAAAATCTTTCAAACAAATTTTATTTATTTTTCTATTATGAATATTTTAAAAAATTAATAGTTTTTAGAAAAATCGACAATTTCTCTATTCCCCTAAAAATCAATTATTCTATAAAAATTACTTAAATTCTCCCTAAGATGAAATTAAAATTATAAATTCAAAAATGATGTTAATTTTTAAAAATTGAAAATCTAATCTTTATAAAGTTATCTTTTAAATGAGAATAGAGTATATAATGAAAACCTTCTTTTTCGGAAAACACCATTTTAAAATATTGAATATTAATAATATTATTTTGATTTTATTTATAATTGATTACAATAATTTTATCTTTGATATGTTTTATTATTATTATAGTTTTTATTAATTTATTTCGATGATGAATTTGAAAAAATCTATCAAAAAAGTGTTTATTTAAAAGGAAAAAAACATTATAGTAAAATATTGGGACATTCCATACAACATCTTCAAATAGTGATTTGAGTTTATTAATAAGGGATGTAGATGGTTTCAGATGGACCAGAATAAATGTAAATCAAGTCTATAATTTCCATAATATGTTTGATACACATGATCGACCAATTGATATGGTCGATCTGTCTACTTTACATGGTCAATAATTCATGGTTGATACTTTTTTTCATGTAGTTGATCTAACATTATCGATTGAATACATCACTATTGATCCAAATAGATATTTATTTGTGCATGTGGTCGATCCATATGTTTTTTCTGGCATTTAGTTGTTTATATGGTCGATCCATTGAGTTTTTTTGGATATTAGGTTCTATATGGGGTTGATCTAGATAGATACATGTGGTTGCTCTACATAGAGACATATGGTTGATCCATACAGTCACTTTTTAGTTTCACAAGGTTAATAATCACTAAAAAAAGGTTGTACATGAGGTCGATAAAAATTGAGACATGTGGTTAATCCATAATGAGACATACCATCAATATAAACAATCACTTTTTAGTTTCACATGATTGATACTCTTCGATTGAAGGTTATAGCTGCATCAACTTCATAAAATTACATACATTGTAGATTATTTTCAGGGATTATTTTCCACCTTATATTTTATCACATACTTATATAAGTTTTTATTTATTTTTTAGGTTAGAATATGAGTTTATAGATTTTTTATATTTTGTTGAAATGAAATTATAACTATGTGATTCTATACTCCTAAATTATTAAATATTATGAATGATTATATTCACATAATTCAATATTATAACGAAGGTAAACTAGGTGAGGAGGAGGATCCACATACTAAGAATATTTTCATGCTGCAAGTAGGAGGCCCATGGGGAATAGATGCATTATTCCTTGCATGGAAATTTCAAATGTTTTAATGAAATGGATTTTCTGGAGGGATTCAAAAAATGAGATATCATAGCCTTTGAGATATTTAAAATGAATGATTGACTAGAGATATTGAATGATATTGTGAGGGAGAATTAATACTAGAAATACATCTTCAATTTGGATGAAAATATTTCACATACTAAAGATTGATATGGTTTATAAATTCAAATAGAAGCTAAATATTGTTAACATGATATTATTATATGAGTATGTATATGTGTAGTTATTGAAAATGAATTTAATTTTTAGTGAGAAAATTGAGAACCCAAAACTACACGATGTGAGAAAATAATGAGGGCTTGATAATTTCGTGTAATGAGTAGATAATAATATTATGATGTTTAGGATTTTTTTTGAAAATTAGAATTTATACCTGAGTATTCAGAAAGAAGTGGTGACCCAGATCATTCCTGATTTGGAGCGAGTTTCGATACCAAATTTCTAGCTCATCATTAATTATCATGAATGTTTTTAAAGGTGTTTTCATGAGTATTTTGGTTGATCTAATCTATTCATGGATGGAGATAAATAAAAAAGTGGAATAGAAGAAAAAATTAGAATAATATATTTATATAGGCCATCAAGAATGAATAAGAAGGTTTTGACTGGGTGTCTAACCTATCGCTGGAGGTTTGTGAATGGGGTATATAACCAATCAATTAAGGATTGAAATTAGGTCGTCTAACTAATTGATGTAGATTTGAAACTCAACTGTCTAACCACTTATAGCCACTTGTGTCTATATTTGAGAATCCATGTTAGTGTGTCTATCAAACACAAAAGGTGTTATATTTTATATCAAACCATGATAATATTGTGTAATTATCTCTCTTTCATTAATTATGAATATTATAAGAGTACGTGGATATTATTTACTAGACTAGAAATCTTAATAATTTTGATAGATTTAATTAAGAGGAGAATTCCCAAAATTGTTTTATTGATTCACCCCTTCCAGTACGGTAAAATAGCATGGGGAATAACACTAAATAATTATATAAAATGGATTAGGTCATAAAATTATGAATATTGAATCACATAATGTGATTCCTATGTATGTAAAATTTTCTATAAGGTTTTAATGAAAACCATAAGATTTTATCATAATGTTTGTGGTATTTACTTTTGTATCTCAAAATCTAGTTCCCTAGGTTTATTAACAAGTTATTCGATACCAACTATAATATCCTAGAATTGAATAACCTAGAGTTAGTGGTTACAATATTACATTTGTGTATAATAAAAAATATCACATCATAAACTCAAATCTAACTATATTTTTTATATGATAAAATCAAATTTATGGTTGAGCGTGAACCTTACATGTTACCAATATTTCTCAAACCAAATATAAAACTAATAATTAAGAAAACTTACATAAAACCATGGTATATACACCCATTAATTCAAATTTCAAAAAAATAATAATAATCAAATTTCAACACCTTGGGAAGTGAATATCTTTAATATGAAAACCTTGATGTGTTGCCACACCAACGTCATCACCAACATTGTTGGCGAGAACTACCCACTGTCTTCTACATGTTCAAGACGAATTTCACCTGAAAAATACCACCACTGATATTAAAACCCACTATAATAATCCCATCATAAAAAATAATAGAACAATAAAACAACTAGTTTTCTTCCCAAACTCCAACACCTATTAGAAACTAACAATGGAAGATTCATTGTCGATGCACCGTGTCACCTATGAATGAAACACCTCTATAAATAATTAATAGAACTAGAAAATTGAAAATTCCAATATCATCAAGCTGGAACACCATCACTAAACACTTAGACCACTATATAGGATGACATACCAAAATAGAAGAGAACCAAAAGATTATAAAAACCATGGATGAGAACAAACAGATATACAAGAAGCTCAACCAACCACATATCTAAATGTTACAAATTCTAAATTATAGTTGATAAAAAACCATACCAACTTGATTAAAATACCACCAAATAAAAGGAATGAATAAAGAAACATTAGAAAAGGAACACTGAAACCCAAATGAAGATGAAGAACCAATACAAGTTGAAACTTTGAGAATACTAGGGAACGATCAACCAACACATCAAAACAAATGCACTTGAAAACAACAACATTATATAAAAATTTTGAATAGTGTAGTATATATGGTTATAATAGTATATATTTGGTTTAAAAAGGTAATCGATTGAAATCCATGATTATTGAGAGACAATTGAATCATTAAAACATAGAAGAAAGGTATATCAAAGAGGAAACTCTAAAATTAAGAAAACAAAATCTACCCAGACCACCACCACATATCAAAACAATATGAAGAGTAAAAAAGATGAAAAAAAATTGGGATATTTCATGGAATTTATCATAGGAATGTATGTTCTAGTACATGATCTATGTCTCTAAAATTATATTCAAAAACTTCAATAAAAGAAGAGATCAGGGGAAACACACGTAAAGAGTTGAGGAATAATAAAAACCAATGAAAGAGATAAAGAAATAGTGAGTTAGAGGATTAAAGAAGATGATGTAATCATAATAAAATAATAATTTAAGAAAACCTATAAAAGGGAAACACTTAGGGAGATATTAAATCTAGGGATGTGGGTAATTGTACACCAAAATTAAATGTGATACTTGAAAAGTAACTCTTACCTAAGACTGTTTCCTTTTTGGAAGCACCCTAAATCCACAATATAATAAATTTAGTTTTATTATTAATTTAATTAAAATATTAATTCATATTTATTTTACTTCATACCATCTAGTAATAATATATTATTACCCATATAATAATGTTTTAATAATCGTTTTTTTATTTGGGCGTGAAAACTATTCCATTTCTCCATTATTTTTCAGTTTGATAATTGTATTCCTTTTTTCCATGTTCATGAATTCATAATCTATATAATTTTTATTCTATGGACATTATTGTGTTTGATATTGTTATGTGTCATTTGGTGGAACTTATATCAATGGTAAAAATGGAATGGTTGAAAATTCTCTTTTATGTGATTATGAAATTAACAAAAAAAATGAATTTATAGGTGAATATAATTTTTAATATTACCATTATAAAATTATGAATTAAAATTAGATTCATAATGATTAAATATTATTACTGATATTTAAATTTACTTAATCATTCATTAGATATACATTATAACAAGTCCTTGTAGGGGTTAAACCATCCCAAAAAAGAACATGTTATAACAGTTGAATTAGTAATAACACGTCATTATATTGTGATAATATAAATTTTACAAAAGAATAATGGTTTAAAAAATGATTCCCAATATATATATAATATTAAATAATATTTATTTGAATAAATTAATGAAATAAAATGATATGAAGTTACTAATTACAAAGTGCCTAAGTATTCTTATTTTAGGAGATTAAATTTTATTATGAGCATTTATGGTTGATATTATTATTAAAATTAATGAATTAAAATTTTAAAACCTTAATAATATTATAAATATTATATTTATTAATAAAATAAATTTTTATAGCTATCCATGTAAAGAGGATATTAAAAATTAATTACATTGTTCTTGGAGGAAATAGTCTTCTGGTAACATGACCGACATTTTGATTTTCTAGTACATGAGTGGGGGGTTGATAATATTTTTTAAATAAATATAATAACATTTAATTATACTAATTATATTTATTAAATTATATTACTATGTTTAAAAAAGATTTTTAAGAGGTAAAATCTGAACAAAACATGAAAGGACTCAGTTAAAAAAATACCACTTACTTGGATATATTCCTTTAGATCTCTCCTTAAGACTTCTTAGATTGGTATTTCGGTGAGAAGAAACCCTATTAGACATGGAAAAAATATTTTTGGAGGAATATTTTTAGGGATTGTTTGAGATAAAATGATCTAGGTGTGTGGAGAGGTGAGGTGGGTAAGTGATCCATTTATAAGTGTTAGGGGTAATACTTTTTGTAATAATATTAATCATAAAATAAAATAAATGTCATCCTCAAAGAACGTGAAACTAAAATCGATAAATTTGAATATAGTATAAGTGAGGTTTATAATACAATAAACCAATTAAATAGGGACAATCATTTTTTGATATTTTAAGCCTTATCCCATAGTTTAGCCCTATCTTTTACTCTTTTAACCTTTATCATACTAACAAAATTTTACCATGGTAACTCATTTTTATAACCAAAAAGAAAATGGAAATTATTAAATTTTTTGAATATTTTTATTCCAAAAAGGAAACAAATATTAGATTAAATTTATAAAGGTGGTAATAATTATGTTTGATGAAATTATGCTTAGCAATGTGAAAACTATTTTTTGAAAAACTCCTTTTTAAGCTTAAAAAAGGATTTTCACTAAAATAAATCCTAATATTGAATCACATGAAATTTATTGATTTATTATTAATCCATGTATGATTATTTTACATTTATATCAATAAAAAACTAAATGGGGCCTATTTAATTATTAATTAAAATAAAATTATCCAAATATTTTTTGTTGGAATAAATTATATCTTAAGTTCAAAAATTCCAAAAATAGATGTTTGAATTCAACGTAAAATTATTAAATAAATTACTTTTAAATCATTAAATTAATTTTTAGTTGATAAAAATGTTTTATGAATTCTTAATTCATTCATATATCATGATGATATCATAGAAGTCATTGTATTGGGAAAGCTGTTTTTTACTAGTCACTAAAAAATAATCCATGTGAGAAAATTCAAAAAACATAACCCTAAGATAGTGTTGAAATGTTGGATCCCAAAATTATATCCATATCATTAAATATATAATATAATATTTATGAATATTTCTTTTAAACATATTCATGAATAAATGTATTTTTATTATACTATTAATAGAATGCACATTGTGTTATAGTTTGGTGTTGTAGTGTTTACATACAATAGTAGAATCTCTGGTATTAAATATTTTCCCTAGTGATATAAAATTATTTTATATATGTATAAATAATTAAATATATATACCAAAAATTCTAAAATATATATTCACATAGAAGGAATTAAACACGAGGTCAAGGAGGTGATATGAGTAGGTGAAGGATTATAAGATGGTCAGGTTCAAAAAGTGATGTTCAATGATATTATCAATAATATTACTAGTATAATCCTTAATAGGAATAACTAATTTCATTATTTTGGAGGTAGGTTTAACATGGTTAATTTTGTTCCTCGTAGCCTATGCATGTTCTTGCGGTCATTAAACCTCATATGGGGACTATTTATAACATCGAGTGGATCTTTCCATGCTTCATCTGGTATGCCAACCTATCTAATAGATGTTTTTAGGAATCTTGGGAGAGATTATCAAATCCTATTATGGTTTTTAGTGTTGTAATTTATAGTGTCTAGGGATCTATGCAATCTTTGAAGGCCAAGCATGCTTGAGAGATCATCGAGGGGAAGTCATTATGGGAAAGGTTCATGCGTCAGAAGTATATAGATGACTGGAAATCCTAGGGAGAGGGATCTACAAGGCTTTCATGTATGGCATCGGGCATGTCTAAACATATAGAAATTTTTAATTATAAGGTTATATAGGTGTTTGTAAGTAGAGATCTATGTTATTGGAAGGATATCTAGGTTGGTCTTGAACCACGATTTTTTCCATGTTGTCCCATTTCTAATATTTTCTTCAAGGAGTAGAGTGTGTATCTAAGTTTTATTGAAGCTATGATGGACTATGATCAACTTATCATTCATGTTAGAACCTCATTAGGGATAGAACCATAAAAGTGTGTGTTTATAGACTCTATGATTGTGTGTTTTAGCAGAACATACTTTCATGAGGGGATTCAAAACTTTATTTCCTCCGATGTGTTGGCCCTAAAGATTTGGTGTAATAGGATTAATTTGAATTTAACTTTTATCATATAGACCATGAGGAATAATTCCATCCCAAATGATGATAATTTTTAAAGGAAAAGGATTCAATCCTACTCCTATTGTTGGTGTTGTTCCTTGCCATCTGTGGAATCTTCATGGAATATTTCTTTTAAGAGAGTCTGGGTGATTTTATATGGTTTTTTAGAAAGATCATGGGTGATTTTATTTAGGGAGAGTATATGGTTGACTCCTCGGAATATCGGATTCTTGATAATTGATTCTCTGGTGATGATGTAAACGGTCAGGAAGTGTTATCTTCGGCTATTTGTTTGACCATCTAGGAGTCTAATAATTTGTCGAGGAATGAAGGTATAGTCTCTTTTATAGGTGTAATGGTACGTCTTAAATACTTATTGTTCAAGCATTGATATATATTGGGAGGTAGTGTTTTCAGGGCTGAAATTATGGATTTATGTCTATTGGATCCCTCAATTCCGTGTTGAAGTGGAAGCTTCATTAGGGGCTTGTGGGTCAAATGGATTCCTCCATCACAGGGGCATAAACTAAAGGTTGATGGCTCCTGTATGGAAGGAATTATGAACAAAGTTGGTCTAGTGTAGGATTCTAGTGGTATTGTGTTTTTTCATTTTAATATATTTATTCGACCTGGGATTCCCTTAAAAGTCAATGTCCAAGCATTTCATAGTGGACTGGAGCTCTCTGATCTATTTAATATGAGGATCTCTTTGGATGAGTCTAAGTATTCTACTATGGTTGGCTTCCTCAAATCCAATATCTCATTTCATTGGGGACTCTATTATATTCTTTGGTATTGTAGGGTACTCCTTGGTCATTGTATTGACGTAAGTCACGCAGTTTGAGAGGGTAACTCTACTATAGATGTCCTAGCTAGATGTGAGAGTTCAGATGAGAGGATCATCACTCATTACTACTTGGATGCTTTTACTATGGGTTGTAAAAATAACATCCCTGGTGATGCTTTGTGCCTTCACTATTTTCGTCCCCTTTGACCTTTTTGATCCTTATTTTCATTCCTACCCATGGGTTTTAATAAAATTAACTGAAATTTGAGTGAGGATATAACATTATCCAATAATTAATAATATTGTACATTCAGATTTTAGAATCATAATGCAAGGAGTGACCACATATATTTCTTATATGGTGGAATAAATATCATTACTAAAGACAACTAAGATAAAAAAATGAATTGATTCTAGGTTTCTAAAGAAAAATGGAACTATACAAGAAGGTATGTTTTCCAATTTCAATGTTAATAAAGAGAGATTAATTCAATTTGGGAGGAGATTACATGTTACATTAATACCTGATATGGAAATCTAATTATAAGATAATTCCCATAACTAATCATTCTCTATACAAATTAAGAGTACTAGTATTTACATGGTTCATTAAGATAACTATTAATAGGATAATATTAAATATAAAATTACTTATTAAAATGAAAGGTACCTTATATTTCAAAACATAAATGTTTAATAATTGTTACCAAAATAAACGATGTAATATTTTCTTAAAATAGAGTATAATTAGGACAATATTAAAATATATTTTATCTTTAGTATTACAAGGACATAAAGGGGGAATAATTATGGAATGCTGAAAATGTGACCATCTTAATTACATGACTTAAATATAAATATTTCATGACAATACATTTCTGATACCTTTTAGGTTTATAGTACTAGAGAATTAGGACTAGACATTAACAAAAAAACTCATGTATTTGTCAACAAATGAAATTTTTTTCTACTATATAAGCAACTACTTAATGCTTAAAAATTATTCAACATCTCAAAAAAACGCTTCACACAAGTTACTAATATAGACACATAATACACAATAGTTTTTTTTCATAACATGGGGAAATGGAAACATAGGAAATTGGTGATCTCAAACTCCTAGTAAGGGTAAACATATGTTATTACAATCAAATACCATAAGTGAGCATAATATGATTATATGAGTATAATCATGATACATAAGAAAAGTATACCCAATGAATCATATATCCTAAAACATGAGTCATGAAATATGATATGAAATAACATAATAAATGAATTAAGATATTTTGGAAACATGATTAAATAAACATGATCCATGAGAGAATAACACAGTAATAAGAATAAGCATAATTCTATGGAAAAACATTAGCATAGGTAAACATCACCATCATGAGTCACACACTTTCACCCACTCTTGTAAGATAGTTATGTCCGTGTATAGATTTCACACAATATATAAATGTTTAACCAATGAATTAGATGGTTATATAGGACCCACCCATCATTCATTCATACATATTCATTCCAATTGAAATTAAAATTAATCATATCATAAAGAACCCATGTAAATAAAATGGGTTTTATATAACATACAACTTCAAATCATATACGTTACATAGTATAAAGAACCCAAGGAAAAAAATGGGTTTCATAACATTTTAAAATGGGATAAAAAAACAACATGAACAAAATTTATTAACAGTGAAAACTTTTTCACAAAAAATTGATCATCACAAAAAATAAAAATAGAGTATGAATCATAAAACATAACTCTATTCTTGATAAAGTGAAAATTGAAAAACAAATCACAAAAAATATATTGTTTGAATTTTTTTCTTGTTTTAATTAGTGTAAAATTCATAGTCATGTGTCTATTTGCAAGACATCATTTTTTTAAAGGTGAAAATGAGACTTCATAAAATACTACTTTCAATATATATCCCAATAATTTGATAAAAATGGAGCTTCATTAATAAATATGAAGTAAAAAATATAATAAAATATTTTTAAAAGGGTCACTTTCTTAATATTTTTAAAAAACCGTTCTTGAAACCAATGTCTCTAAAAAAGATAATAATGTTCTACTAGAAGAGATTATAATATAAATATGAATATTATAATAGAAAAAACATATTTATCTTTCCAAATAAAAATGTTCCGCTTTATTTGAAATTTGAAAACATGGGTGTGGAAAAAAATAACCATTAAAGGATACAAATCATTGATGTAAAATTTAATTTCCCTATAAATAAGGTGAAAATATATAATAAAATCATCATAAGTTATAATATATCAATCTAGAAATATTATTGTAAAAGTGTAGTTATTATGAACCATGTAAAAGATTTGAGTTAGTAACACCCCTCACCATTATACCCATTTAATCGAATGCACTCTATCCACCTTCAAATCAAAGATAAATATACAAATATTCTATTTAAAAAATATATTCATATGCATTATGTTTTATATATTGATTTAATAGTCATTTATTTATAATATCTTATTTATTTATCTACTCTTTTTAAAATTAGGTGTTAATAACTTTAAATGTTTCACACATGCCTTATGATGTCGATTTTAGTAATCATTTTTGATTGAAACTTTATCATTCCTATAACAGCCCCAAACCCACACTAATAGAACTAATGATAAAATCATAATATTTACATTTCCATATTTGATACTGATAAATGTGACCCAATTTGTTCTATAAAAACTATACAATATCAAAAGGAAATATTGGATGACTTGCATACCCAAATACCTTTTCGGATTAAGGTTTTTGATAATTTGAAAAAACTATTACAAAAAAACATATGACTTAGAGAAAGTATTTTTCCCACTACACCCATATTTTTTTATACCATTTATGTCATCATCATTATCCATATGGAACAATTATATACATAATTCATTTAATATCAGTATTGATAACATGTGGAAAAGAAAACATACGATGGGTGAGATCAAATTCCCAGTAATAGTCAACGTAATCATTGACAATTAAATTTCGTCATTGATCATAAGAATAACATAAGGTTGTGATGAAATAATAAGTGTTCATGAGGATAAAATAATAGAACTCATACCCATCATACCGGTATCAATAAACATATGGAATGATATAAATATTTAACAAATTCATGATTCATGGGAATCAATTATCAGGATCCATGGTATGTCAATATTGATCAATGGAAACATTTAAAATGAAAAAAAAGCCTAAATAAAATATATTGGTTTCTTGGAACATCATCTCCATAACCCATATTAATCCCATGTTCGAAATAACTAGATCCTAGTTAAATATATAGGGGGAAAACTCATGTAAATCCATCAATATTTCCTCTAAAGATAAAATATATTACCTACTTAATGGAGAGATATAATTTGGCTCAACCCTTTATGTAAGATATACCAGGATGAACCATGAGCTACAATAGGGCTCAGACCTTCATAAAATCTATATTAGTCTCACCTATGAGTTATAATGGGACTCAACCCATCATATTTTGAGCTATAATGGGGATAAACCAGTCATATAAGCTATATTAGGTTAACCCATGAGATATAATTGGGAAAAAGACTTAATATAAGATATATTGGCCTCACCTGTGAGATATAATGGGGCTCAACCATTTGTAAATAGTGTCCAAGAACCATAACATAAATAAAACTCTTAGAAAAAATCACTATTCTTTTCATAACTTCATTAAACCATGGAAAATAAATGTATTCCATGAAAATATCTTGAAATAATAATTATCTTTGTATAAAAAGAATAATGATAGTATCATTTCTACATATCTTAGTGGGAATATGTAACATCAAGGGTCGTTAACATGGATGATTATAAATATCATTAAAATATCATTAAAAACATTCTAGAGGAAAATAATATTTTCACATTGAGTAATTTCAAAGGATTTTATCTTGTATGGGAAATGATTGTGAAAGATCACATTCAATATTTCTTGATAAAAATATAACTTCCATTTTGAAAACACCTAATTAAAATTGGAAATGTTCTAAAAAAATAAGGAATTTTTTTTTATTTCAAAATAAAATTTAACCATAAAAATAAATCTTCAAACCATTGAGTAGTCATTATATTTTAAAATTGCATTCACACAATGTATATTTAAATAAATATTACATTAAATTTTTTAGTCAATGTAAAAAGGTGGCTTGTTCAAAAAATGACAAGAATATTCCTTTTAAATATTTTTTAAAAATAAAATTATGGGTAAAAATGAATTTAAACCATCATAATGGAAAAATCAAAATTCTTGAATTTTTTTATAGAAAACATGGACATGGAATAAAAAATGTTTTTAACCGAAGAGATAAATAAAGTCCGTTTTTTTAAAAAAAAATTCTTTTGGATTTTGAATATAAAGAGTTGTAAATGAAGGGAAAAATATTAATCTCAATAAATAATAAATTTCATGAAGTTATTTAGAAATATATAATAATATTTTATCATTGAAAGTGTAATTATAAACAATAGTGATAAACAATGAGATTGTAACATCAAACCACCTACCAATTTGGTAACTTTCAAATGATAATGACCATGAAAAAATAACAATAAATGATATTAAAATATATTTAGAATAAATAAACTAATGATATTACATTTTAAATAGGATGAATATACACCTCATAAAGTAATATAGGTGTATAACATAACATGTGTCCCAAAGAATATAAATTGAGACAAAATACCACACAATGATAAAACATTAATGATAAAATTAATCAATGAATTGATTTTATGTGTAAAATTTAAATAAACATAAAACTAGTATAAATAAAACATAATATAATCAAAATAAATCAAACACAGAATATTATAATATCCAAGAAAATGAAGAAGTATTATAACTCAATGTGATGAAATTGAGTTATGAAATTCTTTACCACTTGGTAACATCAAGTCAAATACAATTGGATGAAATAATTCAAATTGAAACATAAAATACCATGAATTTTAATTATTCATGATATTAAATGTTAAAAGTTTATTATATAAACCATATAGAAAAAATTAGGGGCATAACATTAAAATACACCTCAATGAAGGAGAATTGATACGAAGTCCTTTACCTTGAGTCCAAACATTATTATATGTCCTTTAACCATTGTATAATAAACTTATATCAAATATTTTATTTATTAATTAACATTTATAGGTTTAGTAACTTATATATTAAACATTTATATAATTTATTTTAATGTCATATTTAAATATTTATTTAGTTATGTCCACGTCATGTGTTTTGAGGACATTTGGTTCTTTGTGTGAAAACGAATTTGGTGTTTTAAACATAGTCAAAGTGGTCATTGTTTCATAATATAAAAAATAATAATAATGAAATATTTATATTTTTTTATACATAATTGATACTTTTAATGATAATCATTATTTTTTTATGGAAAGTGAACTACGTTATAATCATGAAGATGGTAAATGGTACATATGCATGAGTAATGTTACCAATTTTCAATGATAATTATAAAAATAAGGTATATGTTATTTTATAATTATGTAATTATAATAATATCATTAATAACATATTATTTCTTTAAATATACTCATATATATATTCCATGTGATGTGGTGAGGAGAAAAAGAATCGCATTGCTTTGTGGAGGTGGTAGTCCACACGTACGCACAAACTACGTTATCATTTTTCAATGAGTGGAATGATGGGAAATAAAGTGATATAATATATGTTAATAATGATAAATAGGTCATGAATATTATAATTATTTCATACCTATCACATATATTCCTTGTATTTATACTTTTTATGTTCCATTAAAATTATTTGTAAAAAATGAATCACTTCATTCCACGAGCTGGTAGTCCGTCGTACACACACGCAAAATTATTATATCCCCTATAAAATATTAATTATGAAGGTTTATGTGATATAATAAATTAATAAGTAAAATTATGTTAAAAAATTCTCATATATAATTTAAATCAACTATTTTGAATATTTGTGATATGAGATGATGGGAAATGAATTACATTGGTTTGCGAGGCGGTAGTCCGCCGTGCACACGAATGACAGTTTTATATCCCATTTGAAGTAAGAGGAGTTGGAAATGGTTTATTTCATTGAAATAAAAATATATAAATTTATGGTATACACTTGGGTTATTATATTTTAATTTTAATACATTAATGAAGGTTCTAAGATAAGAAGTAAGAAATAAATAATTTATTGAAGAAAATTTCATTTTTTTAGAACATTACCCTTTGGATCTATTATTAATGGCCCTAGGGTTGGTATTTTTAGATAAAAATAAGCTCTATAACATGTATAATTATTTTTTGGATGTACTTTTTTATGTTTTAATAGATCTAAATTGAATAGGATTTGTGAAAAATTGAGGGGAGGATATTACCTTTTATAATGCAGGAGGAGTGACATTTTTATAAACACCCAAAACTATTCTATACCGGGAATCCACTATAATCCCAAGTTCCACAAAAAAGTTATAATTAATGTATTATAGGGTTGAAATGGTTTACAATAGAAAAAAACATGTTTTAACCATGTTTCTCCTCAAATTATAAGATTCCTTTTACTATATTAGTTTTCACTATGGTACTAACCATTTTATCTATGTGATTTATAATTTTAGAATATACAACAAACATTATTAGAGAATTTATACCCACTGGTTCAAAATATTAAATATATTTTTTAAAATAAAATTCCTATGTTTTTAGAATGTTAATTTCAATACAAGCGCATGTAACATGCAAAACCCTCGTCCACTATTTACCATGGTAAACGCGTTTTTACATATTTAGGGGTAAATATAAATATTATAAAAGTAAAATTATTCCATTAATGGAGAATTATTTATATTTTTATAAATATACCAATTATTTGGTAAAGGATACTATTTTCTAAGAATTTTAATTCATTTAATATAATAATATTTATTATAAAATAACAATAATGTCAATTTTGACACTATTAATATAATTTGAATTTAAAAACATCAAGATAAAGGTTTAATTAGAATATAATATTTTAAAAACGGTATACCATGTTATATTTATCTATAAATTTCTTGGAGTATAATAATTCATTAAATTTATATTACTTTTAACATTTTTAGTACGATAAATTTTATTTTTCAATTAACTAAATAATTAATGTACTAGAATAGCTTAAACATTAAAAGTAATTATTTAATTTATAAAAATTAAAACTAAATTAAAAAAATTAAACCAATTTTATTATGATCAAAATAACCCTAAATATTCATTCATATATTCTTTTTTTCCTTTGAGAACTCATAATTTAAATTTAAAAGCATGAGGGTGACATTTTGTCGATTTCTTTACTCAAAATATTAATTTTATTAATTTCATTGAAAAGTATCCAAACATCCAATTAAAATATATAATAAGGTATTAAGGGGAATAATATGGCCACAAAATAGGAATTGAACAAGTTTTTATTTCATTTTAAACCTTATCATCTTAGTTTAACCCCCGGTAAACCCGTTTAACCTTAACCATGGTAAAAGATTTACTGTTTTCATAATTCATTATGATAAAAAATTAACATGACATAATTGGATAATATAAATTATTATTATTTAATATATTAAATTAATTTTCCCAAATTAAATTTATGAAAGTGGTATAATTTTAGTGACTATTAAACCTACAGACGTGATGAAAAGCGGGTTTTGATGAAATTTATTTTTCAAGCATAAGATGATTTTATATTAATAATATGAATAGTTATCATAATTTTATAAATTTTTAATAATATTTATTGATATATAGTGTATAAATATTATTTATAGCCATTCATATTTAGGGTTTTTTTAATGAGTTAAAATAGATAAACATTATGCACTTTAAAATAGTTTTTAGGAAAAAAACTCATTTTAAACCCAAAAATAAACTTATAGTAAAATCCAATATAAATATGACTAAAATTTAATTAGATATATTAAATATTAATAAATAATACTTATGTAACATTAAATCATATTAAATATATAATGGGTCATTTAAATTGCTTAATTTATTGAAAAGAAGAGACATTTTTTGAAATCCATTTTTCCCACTATTATGTGAAAACATAATATTTCCTGAAAGATACTAAACTTTCACCATAAGTTTATAATGATATGATGATTACAAATAATGAATTTAATTTTATAAAATTAAAATTTGAAAATATCTATAATGTAATTATAATATTTTCTCACAAAAATAAATAATAATTATTTTTGAAGAAAATATATTTTTGATTAATAAAATTCCATTACTAAAAATGGATTGATTATATTCAAATAATGTATCAATAAATTTATATTAATTTTTATATTTTTATATTTTTTTCATAAATTATTTAATACTATTCAAAATTTATAATTTAATGAATAGGTAATAACAATCATATTAAAAATAATATTATTTAATGGTACGTTTATGCTCGTTGTTTCATGTCATGTATGCTATGAGTAATAACTTCATTTTATTATATATAACTGTGTTAAAATTAATATCTCATTTATTCTCATAAAAATAAATAACTTATATCTATTTATAAATCACTCAAATTATTCCCTAAGTTTTTTAGTTATGTTTCTTGATAATGTAATTAGTGTCGGCTTATTTTAGTAATTTTAGAGTTTAATGATGATTTTTTAATAATAAGTTAAATTAATTATATAACCTTTTTAGAACCATAAAAAATAATCATTTTATTATTAAATTAAAATAATATTAGTATTTATTTTTCCATATTCATGAACGATATATTTTAATATCATCATTTATATAGGTTGTTAAACTATCCTAAACATGAACAAGATATAACTCGATGGGTGTGTATGATTAATTAAGTGTATAATATTCATATATAATAATAATAATTATATTATTTCTGTTATTTTATTTTATTCATAAATATTTTAATATTTTTTGGACAAATGATGAAAGTCAAGGTGAACAACAGAAAATGTTACTTCGTGGAGGAAGTAGTCCAGACAACATATACTTTACCCTTCAATTTCCCAACTAATGGGTGGGAATGAAGGCGGATTATAACTTTTATCTTAATAATAATAATTAAATTAAATATTTAGAATTAATTCTTCAATTATATCCTTATAACCATTTAATAGTGTTAGTAGGGAAAAAAGGAAGACGTTTCTTCGTGGTGGTGGTAGTCTGCACAAACGTACAATCGACGTTATTTTGTTTTTATAAGTTGATGTGAAGGAAATAATAATGGTTTTTACATTAATATAATAAAACATCAGTATTTTTATGGTATTTTTTCATTATTTTACTATTATTTGGATATTTATGGAAGGAAAATAATTAGAGGATACAATTGAAGATTATGTAATACTCACCTTGGGACCTTGAACTTCTTATTAAAGCATTATAGTATATCACGAAAATAGGATAATTTATGCTGAACAGGTGATTTTGTATGTGAAATAGAATTTTAGGATATTGAAATTGGTCATGGGTTCAAGGAATTTTTTAATGGTATGTTTATCTTTGAGAGGGTGGAAGAGGTCCCCTTTTATAAGTGAAGAAAATGACACTTTTGTGAACACCCATTATTTTTCAATAATGGAATGAAACTATTCAATGATAAATTGTTATAAAAATGATAAATAATGGATTAATTATTGATAAAAGTTTTATAAATTATCAACCAAGTATTTACATACATGTTTAAAATATTATTTAAGTCAACTAGTTTTTTATTTGTACATTTAACTTTTTTTTTGTTTTTACCAGGGTAACTAGTTTTTACCCAAGTTACTTATATATTACTAAAAATATAAACAAACCATCTCAAAAAATATGGGTGTGATGAAAAAGTATATAATATTAATAAAATATAATTCAAATTATAAATAATATATAATTAACTTGTAAATGTAAATATTTTATATATAAAAGAACTATTTTTTGTTGAAAAATAATGTTTAACCATAATGTGTTCTAAAAACTATTTATCATTGAATTTCAATTAAATGTATGATAATATAGTTATATATATGTTTAAAAATAATAATATAGTCATTATTTAAAACATATAAATCTAAATTATTAGATAAAAAGTAAAGAACATTTATAAAATAAATCTTTGAAAATAACTCCTTCACCATTCTGATGGTCATTTACTTTTATATTAGAAATCTCATTTTATACTCAAAAATGAAATTGAATTTATCAAAAAATATTTATATGATTATCTCAAATATGAAATAATTTAATACATTTAATTTATAAAATTAATAAAATCTTATTTCTAATGTTATCACACAAAAACAGTTTTTAGTGTGAAAATTATGGAGATGCTCATACAGAACAGAATAATAGAATAATAATTCCTTGTGATAAATTACTCTATATAAGACACTAATAATACGATGTTAAGGACTATCATTGGGGATTACAAAAGTGAATAGGCTTCTATGATTAACAAGAAGAACCTTGTTATGGTAAGAGGCTTCAATGAAGGGAAGATTAATCAAGGGGAGTACATGAAATCGTGGGAGAAGTTGGAGATTCTATTTTAATCATTTCTAAAGGATGATCCAGATACATCGATAATCTATATTATCTAGAAAACATTTAGGGATAATAATTGTAATAGGCTAAATTTCCCTTTTAATAATTCTATGTTCCAATTTTGTGCTTGTCCTCGGTGAATCATGGGGTTTCTCACTTTTTCTGTAAAAGTGTTTTCTTAAAATAAATAATTATGGTTCAATCAAAATGTTATATTTAAATTATTTATATTACTTATTAAATATACATATTTTATGGGAAACAATTTTCATAAAATTCTATGTTAATCCTATATTATGATATTTTTATAAAATTTATGGTATTAACAAAATAAATATTTTTACTATCTACCTAAAACTCCATTATGTTATAAATATATTTAAAATTAATCCTATGAAAATATTTAAATCATTAAACATAAAATGAAATTTTAATTTTTTAAATTAAAAATCCAAATTTTTTAAACTTATCTTTTAAATTAAATGAATAATAAATAAAGAAAAATTTATTTTTATTGAAAAAAACATTTTAAAAATTTTAGTGTTATTGATGCTATATTATATGAATTTACAAATGAGTACTATATATTTTTATCTACAACAGGTTTTTGTGTAGTTATAATTTTCTTATCTAATATATCACAAGTTGTTTTAGTTATATGTTTTGTGAAAAAACTATCGATCATATTAATTGTTTATGTATATATATATTCCATAATCTCGAGGTGTTAAATCCCCCCTTAAATTTTTTTATCAACATAATTATAATTATAATTTTCAAAATGAAAAATATAATGGATACATAATACACACAAGATATATATTTTAATGATATATTCACCTCATAATCCCTAGTAATATTAAAAAACTATTTATCATAAATATTCTTGTTTAAGAGTTCTTAGGGAAATACCTTTCCCAGCTTCATGTTTATGACCATATTTCCAACCAATTATTTAAATAAAATATTTTTATGATAATATCTAATAAAATAATAATACAAGATCATAATAATATGAATGTTTAATATTAAGATATATTCTTCAAGAAAACATTCATTCAAGCATATAATAATATTCCATACTTGGTTCACCCTATAACTATCCTGTTTATACCTAAGTTACTTTTTCTTATGTTCTCTCATAATTATTAACCAAATACCTTAATGTAATTTTAAAATATTTCTTCATAATGGGTTTATATAGAATTTTAATTAATCAATGCATATCCTCATGGAGTGTTAGGCTAGGTGTGCAATCTTAGGGCCAATAATCATGCACAAGTGTAAAGATTGAATTTATACTCAACCATCATTTTTAAGGGTGATTACCCTTAGGTTCATCAATGCCCCAACCACATACACTTTTCAATATCAAGATAAGATCTTAATTTGTAAGTGAACTATAGAATCTCTACTTTACAAAAACATTTGTATATCATCATATACTTAGACTTATACCTTATAATTAGACCTATAGTATTCACTAATTTTATCTTACCCTAATCCATAAAATATTAAATATTAATTTAACTAACCTAATGAGTTATTCATAACATTGGAATTATGATCAGCCTTAACTTATCAATACATAAATTATTCTCAGTAATCATCTCAATCTCTGAAGTTATCTAAAACTTTATTTGATATCATGTACAATGACCCACTAATGTGTCCATATCAATGAAATTACTTAAGAAAAATATTTCATTACAATACTTTACCAAAAACATTTATGTCTTGAGTTTTATAGAATTAGTAAAAAACATTAATAGAAAAAATTCATGATTTTTTCAACCAGTAAACATTTTCCCAAAATATATAAAACTAATTAATCCCAAAAAGTGTTAAACATAACAAAAAAACTCCCCCATAGACATTACTATTATAGAAACATCATACATGTTAACGTTATTCATAACCTATGGAAATAAAAACATAATAAAGGTGTTATCTCAAACACTTAGTAAGCATAAACCTAAGTGATAATAATAAAATATCATAAGTGAGTATAAAATGAGCATATGGTAATAATAATGATATAAAATAAAATCATCATTATTAACTAATAGATCTGAGAAATTGTTTCATGGAACATTACAAGTAATAATATAATACATGAATCAAGAGAGTGATAAAACAAGAGTCAATTATAACCCCTCAACCTTGAAGTCACTAAATGAGAACTCCAAGATAGTGCACTACATGGAATCAAACATTCCTCCCCACACACTAGTGGAATTTGACCAGGGGCGAGGCCTATGAGGTCACTTTAGGGATAATATTACATCATTACGAGAGTAGATACAAAAATGTGAATAATAACAACATAAAATTTTCAAGATAAAAGTTGTAGATAAGCATAGATTTTTTCAAAAGGAACTACAATATCAAATAATATCCAATGAATAATTCCAAAAATGTTATAACCAATCCCCCATGGCTTAATCACATACAAAGGCACAAAAGAAAAAATGAACAAAAAGGAAAACAGATCACCAGCCTTATCCTAAGTCCCACAAGGTCATATAATCCACAATCCACAAAAGCTAAGACAACCCCAACAAATATACAACCATGACTGCTTTACCAAACCAGAACCTATGACTAGGTAGTTTTTAATTGGGTAGCCAAGTTCTATTGTAGCTCGATTAGGGTGCGAGTAAAACATAATAAGACACCCAAAATGATGTCTTTAAAATAACCATTCCTTAAAAAAGTTCATGTATGAGTGCTATAATAAATAATTACCATTTAACCATTTAAAAAATAATAGTTTACCAATTTAATATGAATAATGTGATATAAAAATGCAAAAGAAATATCCAATTCTCAGCATCCAGGGTGACACCCAAAATTATTCTATACCTTATTCGACCATCACTAGTGAGTCTATAATCACAGTGTTGATCATGGTATGACTGGTTCCTAAGTATACATATATGAAAACCACAATTAAGAAAGAAAATGGGAATCTATAGGGGGTATATTAGGAATTCCCATATGACCAAGTCATCCAAAATCCGTTGATTTCATCAATGTAATTATTCTCACAACTATAAAGGAAAATACACGGATTCCATCCATCATATTATTTATATTGAATCCATGGGACTATGTTTCCAAAGAATTCAGAGTATTAGGCTTGTCTAGAATCCTAACCCACACCAATGAATTTCCATCTCATGTAATAAAGCTATATATATATAGATCATCCCATGAAGTTCATAAGGGAACCCCAGGGGAATAGAAGACATTAAACAATGGAATTAAAAACAAAATACATCAACTGAATCTAAGGGGTAGCCACCCTGAGGCATTCACAATGATGAATCAGTGAGGAATCCAAGGTGGATCATATAATTCCTTAGCTTTGTATATCCTTGTATCCAATGTGGAATCCTTTCATGGAATCCAAGAGAGTCCCCTAACATAGTCCATTCTCACTCAATGCATTCCGACCATTTCATATCCAAACGTCATTTTAACGGATAACACCCAATACATTCCCCACAGGAGAACCATGTACACATGAAATTATAATTAATCAAATACAAAAACATCAATAGAGATAATATCAGTGTACTTTCTCACATATATTTCACACAAACAGTATCATTTTATAAGGTTTTATTAAATAGGCTACCATTGACAATATATATATATATAATCATATTTTTCTTACTAAAACTCTATTTAATCAATAGGGTCATTAACATATCGAGAAAATTTAAAATTTAAATATTCAAATAAAAACATTTGGTACTATTTTTATAATCATGTTTCACTACCTTACTCAAATTTATGTCCTTTCAAAAATTACATAAACTTTTCACAAAAGTAAATCTCAATCCCAATTCCTCATTTCCATACACACACACAAACACACACACTAACAATTACCTTAGACTCATCTCAAGAATAATATCCAACTACCATTCAATACTCACACTCCACTTCTTACATTTAACCCATTAAAAAATTGTCGATGGTTGTGAAATTCTATTTCACAACCATCGATTCCAATTATTTCATCCCCTTTAACCTATATCATAGATAACTATATCTAACCATAATTATATTCATGGTTAAAATAAAATTAAGGCCAACTCTCCATGAACTACCATTTTTCAATAATTATACTCTTATTAAGTGAGACATTAAACCGATACAATCCAAATTTAAAATCCTTAACTTAAATCATAGTAAATTCACTATAGTGATGGTATGAAACATAATGAACACACTTATAATGTTGATATACCATGGGTTAATTTAAATATATCACCTATGTCATTATTATTTATTTCCACTCGTTGAGTATCAGTCTCCAGTTTGACCTAATTGGGAAAAAATTGATAAACCAAAAAAACAGCCTGAAAATATGACATATTCGAAATAAATAATTGAAACAACACCTCACATCAAAGGAAAAAAATATAGAGAGAATTTGATGTGTATCCTTTCCTTTAGATCATCCTTATAAGAGATGATTCTACAAATGACCATGAACAAAGGGATATTCTCCTTGGATAAGGAGGGGATATGGGTTAATAATGGGGTGCTACTAGCATTCTAGGTGTGAGAATACCACATATGCAGAATAAGGTGGTGACCCTAGATGAAGTGATAAGTATTAACCTAATAAAAAAATCCATGGGTGATATCATCTATCTATTTCTCCCCCAACAGCTAGCTAATGTGTCCAAAAGCCTTTACTGGGAAACTTGACACACCCTCAGGTATCTGGTGGCAGTGTAGCAGCCTTTCTACACGCCATAACTCCTCTCAATCCCTATTAATGCATACATGACCCACATAAACTAATTTTAGACCTATATAAATACATATTGAATGAGATAATATCCTCAATATTATATTCTAAACTACATTTCAAAATCCAACCAACTCACTAGTTTGGTAATTTATATTTCACCTTAAAATTCTATCTCGCTTGTATGTATAGGGCATTACAAAAAATCTACCATAAAACCTCTCATCACCCTGAATTCCTGGAAGACATCCAATGTATTTCTCAAAATATATTTTTTCAAATTTATGGAATAAAGAAAGTTCCAGTTTTTAATTAACAACAGTATTAAAAAACATAGAATACCAAGACATCCTATCTCCAACCATCATTCATGATTATCATTGAATACCATGATGATGATCTATAAATTTCACTAACCTCAATACAAACACAAAACATAATCAACCAAATTATACAAGAAATAGTGATCCATGATATTGTAATTAACTCACAAGGATAATTCCAATCCTTAACACACCATCCTATTATAATTATCATGTAGAAGCTTGTTATTAGTGGTCCATTAACCCACTACGCACTATTCCTATCATACCATATCCCAACATGAGTAGGGAACCTGTAAACTCAGATAATAAAGATCATTTTTTATTTTGGAGGCTAAATATAAGTTCCAAAACCAACCAAGATTAACATGAACATGACTACTATTTCTCAAAAAAACCATGTAAAAATCCCAAAACTCCCCCATCATGCCCCATGTGGCATACTAGTTACATTGTCAACCCAACACGTACAACTTCACATGGTAGAATAAGAAAAAAAAAACACTCCAGCTAATCTTATTCTAAAACATTTATTTATATGAATGTGTTAAATCCCTTTATGAACCCTAATCCAAGCTCTAAAGGCTTCCTAAAACATCCCAAGAATTCACATCGTAGTCCAAACCTAAATCTCAATGTTAATTCCAATTTAAACCCCATCTATCCAAAACTCAAGAACACTTGGACATTTTCACTAGAACTCCTTTATGTGGGTGTAGAATGATACCTTTCTCAATACAGGTATACTATACTCTTCCATACACATCGAGGTCCAACACAACCCTTCATGTGATTCCACAATCAAAGACTGACCACCCACACTATTTCTAGTACTCTCCAGGAAGCCCCAACGTTCCACCACACCAAATGAAGATTGAATCAAATCACTATGTACTAAGACTATAATAATCATAAACAATACAAATAAATCAGTTATTAACTTACTTCTATCATTACCTAAGGAATCCTAATTACATATTAAGTACACAAGAACATCCTCTGATACTATCACGACCATCCAAAGTTGGTCACACTCACCAACAACCTTTATAGCACAATGGTCACACACCCATGACTGACATGAGAATCCCCACAATAATAGTTTCATTTTCATAACTCCCTGGGTAATAAACCATATCTCATCACCCATATACCATTCTTCACTGAGCACATTAGTTTGATGTGTCAAAACCTTCTTATAACCTAGATCCATTCTAATCATTCAACAAAAATATGGTCTCAGGTCACGAAACACCACCCTTTGGAATCACTAAATCACAATTTAAATTGAGGTCACTCCCTCCTTGGATTATGGTGGGGCCTCTTCCATATATATTTCCTTTACACTAGTACATGAGTACTAAATCCCATGGGTCTTTCCAACCTCACACACATGTCACTCCACTAGATCCATGCACACCATACTGTTGATAGCTGGCTAGGATCATTTTTTTCTATTGAAAATGTGACAACAATATGATCCATTCTAATTTCTCCCCTATAAACTGATTGTATCATACCTTTCAATTTAATCCTCAAGTGACCAAGAAAAATCATCTCCTCAATTTAATCAACCCTCATATTTCGAACGACCTCTTGCTGACCCGACACTTGAGAGACACTATGATTAATTGAACACACTACCTTGATCCATCAAAAAATGATCACACACTCCATAACATCACCAGACACATACTATAACCCACAATACCATGGGTCATGTCACATAAAATCTTGGACATGCACCTAAACCAATAACCATGGTCACACTCAGGTTGACCTTACTTTACTGGGAGTACCATCAGTACTCTATTAAAAATGAAAACATCAATTATGCCACGGTCTACACATGATTTCTTATAAATTGTAATTGTTCCAGAATTAAAAGTATGTATCCATTCACACATGAAAAATATGTATGCATATCTTGAACTCGATATGGATAAACACTCAACCATCCATACCCTATAATGCCAACCTTGATACCAAGAACTAACACCCAATGTTCTTTCACATTTAAACATTCCAAGGAATAATATTTCTTATACCATACACATGGTAACACATCAGGTTCACAAATACAAACCCCACTCTTCAACTCTATTTCATCTAGAAAATGGGTGCTCACTCTTGGACCATCAAATATCACTGATTCCCATGGGTCACACACTCAACTATGACCAGTTCACAAAACCCAACTCATCATCCCATAAGTTGAGCATCACCAATCCTAGGATCTCAGGTTTATCTAGGTGGGAGACCATGCTCCTGGTATATCACTTATACTAATGAGATATATGTTATATTACCTAAAAGAATATCACAAAACGTCACATGTGTGATGATTATATGAAGGACCAACCATCATCCTAGGTGCCACTTCCAAGAACTAGAAGCTCCTCATCTAAATGAAACATTGTACCCAAATAACATACACAACTGTTAAGGTGGGGAATCTAAGTGACCATGCCCTTTAAAACTGTCTTGACACAAGGAAATATCTCTATAGGGTCTCAACCCCATGTATTAAAAAACATGGTAGCATAAAAAATGTGGGGATCATATATGTCAAGGAACCCACCCATGCCTCACACCTCAGAAGGTATATCACAAGATCAGGTCAATCACTCTTATGGGTTACCCTCATAGGTTAGAAAGAATAGACTCACTAAACTTGAGTTTCCCTCAAGGGTTACTAGGTTCTATAGCATATCCCATAATCCAAGGTCTCACTAAATCCCCTTCTCAAAGTATCATTGAATATAGCATGATGAACCCCCCATAAAGGGTTCTTATAGATCCAGAAATATCTCTAGCCCCACTTACACTCACCACGGACTAGCCAAACATAGAAATACTATAATATAACTTTTACGCTTAAGGTTCAAACCTTAAAATTTTCGTTATCATATCTCTACCATTTTATAGGGTTTAAAAAATAGTGTTAGTTAAATAAAATTTCAACCAAAATATATAAAGGAAAACACTTTATATATTTCTCACTGAATTTTTATTTAACCCAATTATCATTTTCCTGGAAAATACCACCTTCCAAAGATCCTATATTACCAAAAATTCATAGAGTTCACATTCTCAACTAGGTTTACATTCTCGTAGAACCAATGTTTATCAATATTTCCATAAACCCAAGGATTGATTAAATAATGTTTGATTCACATATTATAAGACCAAAAACCTTATAGGATTCTTAATATAACTTTTCTTAGTCAATACAATCATCAATATATTTACATTTCTTACATATAAAATATCATCATAGAATATGGCCAATTAAGATCTCACCATATCTATATATAGAAAAAACCATATATAACACTGAATAAATTTAAAATACCAACCCCCTAATTATGAGTTGAGTTTAGACAATATGAAGAAATAAATATGAAAAATATAACTAGGAAAACATAATCATAAGCTAATACAAATAAAAATTAGCATGAAATCAAAAAAATAAAATTCTTTCTCCCTAGAATAATGCATGTCATATGAATCCATATATGCCTAAAATGATGCACGAATACATATAAAACCATTTATATATTGGTAAACTGGTAAAATTACATAATATAATAACATCACAACCCATGTTCCTTACACAAGGTGAACATAAAATACATATGTAATAAGAGAAATATAAGAACTAAAATTCCCATCCCTAGAAACATAGGTTTTCCACCATGTGTGGGTTTATCACTCCCAGGAAAAATCTAATTACCATATTCAAAAACACTCCTAGTATCATGTCCAAAATTACCAAATAATTAGACAAAAGAAAACAAATTATATAATTTTGTATTACCCAGACCTAGAATCCACTAAATTGATGCTTCGAGCTAATGTACCACATAGCCTCTAGCACGCATCCATGTATACCAAAGGCTTCCAACTAACTCTGAGGTACTATGAGGTTACCATATAGATATTAATATCTTATTGTTAGAGTAGATACAATAGAAATAATAATGAAAACAAAAAATATTATAGATCACCATCAAAGATAAAATGTAAAGTGATAAAACTAACTATAATATCAAATGATACCTAATTATTGATTCCACACATTCTATAACTAACCCTTAAGGGAGAATCACATAAAAAGATCAATAGAAAAAATAAAACCAAAGGAAAAATTATCCCTATTCTGGTCATGCTTCCTTCCTGGTCTTATATTCCACACTCCTCTCAAGACAATACAAACCTAATAAATTTACAACCATGGGTGTTATCCAAAACCAAAGCATACATTCAGATATTATTCTTCTCAAGTACCCAAGTTCCCTGGTGTCCTGAGTAGGGTATGTGTAAAACTCAGTAGGCCATAATAAGGATGCCCCAAAAAATTACTAGTCCCTTATAGAGTGCATGGATGGGTGTTATAATAAAAAATTATTATTTAGAGATTTAACAATTAATAGTTTAACAATTTATAATTAACAGTGTTAAATAAAAATGGTTGATAAACAAACAACACTCAAGATACAGGGTGACCCATGACATCAGTCTATACCTACTCTGGCCATCGACCTTGAGTCTCTAATTATAGTATCAATCAGGGATTCACTGGTTCCCATGTATACAACTAAGGAAACCAAAAAGGAAAAAGAAAATGATAATTCATGGGGGCTCCACTAGGAATTCCCATCAAACAAAGTTATTCATAATCCTTGGATGTAATCTATGGAATTATTCTCACTAAAATATAGGAGAATCCAAGGAATTAATCCTTGTAATTATCTAAACTGATCCCAAGGGACCATGTGTCCATGAAATTTTAAATATTAGGATTGACCATAATACAACCCTATACCCATGTTATTATATCATGTTCAATAAGGCTGAATCCAAAGAGATTATCCTTTGAAATTCACAAGGGTACAATGAGGGAATTCACAACATTAATATTTTGTATTGAATGTATAATACATCACCGGAATCCAAGGTGGATCATTACTAAGTAATTTATAATGATGAATTAGAGAGGAATACAAGGTGGCTCATGGAATTCATTAGTTTTGTGAACCCTTGAATATAATTAGGAATTCACCAATGGAATCCAAGGGGCCACTTAACAAATTCCAAACTCACTCAAGTCATTCTAATCATTTTATATCCGAAAATAAATCCAAGAGATAACACCTAAAGATTTCCTCAAACAATAACCATGTACATGAGAAATAATAATTAACCAAATATGGAAGCATCAATAAACACCATGTAATTATATTTTCTAACATCCATTTCATATAAAACTTAATTTATTTAGGTTATATTAAATAGGATGTTATTGACATGATATATAGGAAAAAACCATGTAAGTTTCTTACTACAACTCTATTTAATCAACATGATCATTCACATATGAATAAAATTCACATGTTATCAATACTTATCCTAAAATTTGATACTATTTTTATAACCAAATTTAACCACCTTACTCATAATTATGATCATTAATAAATAAGATAAATGTTCCATAAAAATAAATCTCAAATACAATTAAACATTTTCACACACACACACACACACACACTTGTTGTTCCAATAGAATATTGTTAAGGGTCAAATTCATCTACCATTAAATTATTCAACTATACTAGGTCCACTTCCCATATTAAACCCATTCTCAAATTTTCAATGGTTTTGAAATTACATTTTACAAAATATAATTTTTGATTATGGATTCTCCTCTATCATTTAATTTTGATAAACATATATCGCACTGAATCCTGCGTGGTAAAAACCCCACTAAGGTCAAATCTGAAGGAACTGTTACTTTTATAAAATTGTATCCATTGAAATAAATCATTAAACCAAGACACACTTAATTTTAAAACAACAACATAGATCAAAGTCAAATAATGATAGGTCCATATTGACACATCATGCACACACTCAGAAAATGGAAATAATACGGGTTAATTTATATGGACCACCTACCTCATTCATAGTGTATTCCACTCTTAGATTATCAACAAATGATTCAACTTGATTAAGAAGAAGTTTAAAATACAAATAAACACATTGAAAATATGGTTTATTATAAAAAACAAAAATTTGTAACATTAATCAAAAGAAAATAACCAATTTTGATGGAATTGGATTCCTATAAGTACCTCTATCTCTCATTTTCCAGTAAATATGCTCCAAATGTCGAAGAACCAAGGAAGATTAACCTTAGATGGGATGTGGTGAAATTTAATGGAATAATGGGGATACCCCTCATTAAAAATATCCTAGGGTATCTAGATATCTTAGAGCCACCATTGGTTAATTGGTCTGTGCAAAAGCCTTTAACAGGCTACTGGACACACCACCGACTAGCTGGTGGATTTGAACTAGCTAGTAGGAAGAATTGTAGAAGCCTTACAGCATGAACCAGCTCCTCCTGAACCCTATGAACATGTCCATGACCAACCTAAACCCATTCCATTTATAAAAATCCATTTTGAAGGTATTCAAAGCCTCAAAAAACTATTCTAAACTACATTCCAAAATCTAATATGATCACCAGTTCAAGGATTCATCTTTCTATTAAAAAATTAAAAATATTTGTATTCATTGGGAATTGCATCAATAGATATTATCCATGTGAGAAAAAATAATCATAATAATAACCATATTTATTTGGTACAAAATTATCATAAGGAACTATCACCTTTTTGAGTCACACAATTGAACCCATTCATGTGAGAAAACTTAATTGTTCCAACATACATGTCTCGTGAGATATAGAAATTTTAATAATTTGTTAGATGGAGATATATTAATAGACCCCTAATACATCTACAATTACATTTTACAATTGAAATAAATTATTAACCACATTATAAAACCACATGGAAGAAAAATGGGTTTCAATTAATGCTTAAATGAAAATTATTCACTTTTCATTGCATAAATAACACATAAAAAGAAAATTGGTATGAACAAATTTAAAAATGGTATATAATTACATCATTAATTAATTTGATTAACAAAATAGGTTCACCCATCATATATCACTTCATAAAATAAAAAAAATATAGGTAAATCATATAACATTAATTAATTAGAGATAGAGAGGAAAAATGAAAACCAAATCACAAAAAAATTCTTATTTTTCTTGTAATCATCGATGTGAAAGTCGTAGTTATGAGTATCTTTTCAAGATACAATTATTTTAAAGGTGAAGATGTTACTTCATAAAATACTAAAGTAAAAAAATAGATATTTATAATGTAAAAATAAACCTTATTTATTAAATATGTATTGGAAGATAAAATAAAAAATTGTGAAAATAAATTATTTCTTAATATCTTTAAAATACCTTTCTTGAGATCCACATCATTGAAAAATAGAACAATGATATAAATGAATTTTTTAAATATACATATTTATATTATAATAGGAAAAACATATTTATCTTTCTAAATTATAATAAAGAACATTGGAAGCAATTTAAAAACATGGATATGAAAGAAAAGACCATAAAAGGAATGGACATAATTCTTATTGAAATTATAATGTTATGAAACAAGGGATTTATCAATGAATAATAAATTTAAATGAAAAATTATTTCCCCAAAAATAAAGTGTAAATATTTAATAAGATCACAATAAGGTATAATAAATCACTCTTGAATTATTATAGTTAAATAATAGGGATTATGATGTAAGAAAAATATTTGATTTAAGAAAACAGCTTACCTTTATTCCCAATGTTATATAACCTCCTATAGAAAAAACTAAATATCATAATATTATATTTAAATTATTTATTTATATAAATTTACTTTTATCTAATTCATTTATGATCATTTATTATTAATATATTAATTCGTTATCACTTACTTTAACCATCGGGTGTTAATAACAATAATTATTTCACTCATGCTTTTGGATATCGATTTTGGAAAACATTATTTGATACCAAGTTAATAATTAAAATACGATTTAAGGAACTATAAAATAAAATATATATTTATTCATAAATCTATTTTCTTAGTTTATAATTGTTATAGTTATGTTGCATGAAAATGGAATCAGTGTCTTTCTAATTTAAAAAATCAAGGGGTTGAAAATGATATTTTAATAATAACTTAAATACTTTCTATAACCTTTTCATAACTAAATATAATAATTATTTTATTTTTAAATTATAATAATATTATTATTTAGGTTACCACATTAATAAATTATTGATGTTTATAACATCGTTCATGTAGGTGGTTAAACTGACCCAAACAAGAATATGTTATACCTTGATGGGTGAATATTACTAAGGAAGTGTGTAATACCTTTATAAAAGAATAATAATGAAATTATAAAACAATTTAAGTGGGTGAATCTTCTTTTAATATATTTGGATAAATAATTATAATAATTGTGAAAAAATAAAAACATTACATCATAGAGGCGATAGTCCACTCAACTTACGCTTAACATTTTCATTTCCCAAATAATGGGGGGGATGTTGGTTGATTAAAATTTGTCTAATAATAATTATTATTATATTATATTAGACATATTTATTCTTTATTTCCATACTTATAACTATATAATATAGGTGGTGGTGAAAAAATGAAAGACATCACTTCGTAGAGGCGATAGTTCACAAATAAAAATGATCAACATTATTTTATTTTTCTAAGTGGATGGGAAGGAATAAATAATGGTTGTTCCATTAATATAATAATTCTTTAGTAAAATAATGATAATAATTTCATTATATTTCTATGGTTAGGATAGTTTTATATGATTTAGTATTCAAAGAAATAGGTAATGATTATGTAACGCACACTTTGGGACATTAAACTTTCTCTTTAAATTTTCTTTGTAAATGAAAGGATTAGGATAACATAGGGTGAAAAAGGATTTAGTATATGATATTTAATTCTATAATATATATATTTTCAGTTTTTTGGTCGAAAATTTTAAGGTTACATGTATCCTCGAAATGGTGGAAGTGATATCTTTTTATAAGTGAGGCAAATTGAACTTTCGTGAACACCAATTATATTTTCAATAATAAAATGAAACTATTAAAGTGTTAATGGATCAAAAAGTTATAAATAATGGATTATGGGGTTATATAATATCTCTAAATACTCACCATATTATTTATACACATATTTTCATTATATTCGATGTCAATTACTATTATATTTTTACTTTTATGTTTTTTATTGGGGTAATATGTTATTTCCAAGTGACTTATGATTTAAAATATATATAAAATTACAATTATTAACAAATAATAATGTGATTAAAATATGTCTAACATAATTTATATTTGAAATAATATAAAATTAACTTTTAAATTAAAATATTTATTATATAAAAAAATAATTTTTATATAAAACTAATGTTTTAACCATTATGTCTTCTTAATCTTATTTAGAATTGACTACCAATTAAACATACGTTAATATAATTATATATATTTAAAAATAATATTATATTAATTATTTTAAATATATAAATATAATATATTAGACAAAAAATTATACAACATTAATAGAATAATTATTTGAAAATAACCCTTTCACCACTATCATGGACATTAATTTTAATGTTTCTAATATCATTTTCATAATCAAAAATGAAATTGTATTTACCAAATAATAGGTTCATTTTGATATAAAATATAAAATCAATTTTTATATTTAATATATAAAATAAATTAAATCTTATTTTTAAAGTTATCACATAAAAACAATTTTTAATTTGAAATATCACTTGAGTTTTCAAAATGATAGACATGTGCTTTATAATTTCAAAATAATATATTTAAATTATTTATATAACTTATGAAATATATATATATATATATTATGGGAAAAAGTTATCATAATTTTTTTTATTCTTGTATTATGATAATTTAAAAACATGTAATGATATAAGAAAAATTGGTATTTTTTTTCTTTTCACCTAAAAATTACCAATTTTAGAAAAAATTTAAAAAATAATCCAAATCTAATATTGAACATCTTAATAAAAAGATGAAATTATCATATTATGGAATTTATTTTATTAAGTTTAGTCAAAATTAAGAACCATAAATTTGGAATTTTATAAAAGGGTCATTTCATATTTTTAGTAAAACAATAATGATAATGGATAATGATTATCAAGGTTAATATGAGAAAAAATGGGGAACTTAAGTGGATAAAACCCTATGGATTTTTCATGAAACATAGACCTTATAAAATAAATACTATAGTTTTGAAATTCATACACACATTTCTCTAAAATCTTTCCTCCACTAACTCACCAAACACACATTTAATCCTTTTCCTACCCCTTACCTAACTTTCATTTCCAAGTAAAAGTCCCTCTTTCTCACCTATAATAATATATCACTTCAAAAAAACTTTAGAACACACATATAATTAAAAAATTATTTTTAAAAACATCCTAAATAACCACATTATTATTCTACTTCTTTTTTTGGAATCCCATTTTTCTAATAATATTTTTTATGTCCTCCATTTCCAACGTATGCATCAAGAGAATATTTAAACTCGCAATGTGAGTATGACCCACTCTCTAAATTTATCTTCTCTATATTTCTCATCCACTATCTTATAAAAATATTCAATCCATTAAAATATAATTAAATAATTATCATTATTATACAAATATTTTTTTATTAATAAAAAAACCATTATCAATCACCATCCAAACCATCTAAGAAATGAAAACATCACTTGTGTTACATGAAAATTTCCCCCTCCATGAGCAAAACATTCCATTTTTCATTGAAACCATACATGTATTATGAAAAGGTGATATTTATTGAATAAATATTATATTTATAAAATTATTAATATTGAAAAAATATAAATCTTGTTATAATTTCTTTTAATTCTATGAAAAATGAGAAAAACATTCGTGTGTATGTACAGAATACAACCTTTGCAGAGTGACCTGTTCTATTTTTAATAATCTCATCACATGGATGGATATAAAATATATATGAGGAATATATTTGATATTAAGGAGTGATAATATGTTTTCAATATGGTTCTGAATGTATGAAAAAATTAACTATCATTACAAAATCATCAATTAATATTGGTAAATTACCTGAAACTAGTTCCTCAAGTATCCCATTTTATTTTACCATGCACATTATTTCCATAAAGTTTACATGGGGTTAAATAAATTATTCAGAAAAATTATTGAAATATATTTTATAATATGGGAATGATGAACATTCTCTCAATGAATAGGGTTCGACATCGTTATTAAAAAACATGGGTGAAACTATCAAAATTACTAAAATATGATGATAAAAATAAAAATTAATCAACTAATACATGTTTAGTGAATTAATATAACTATGTAATATAATATTTAATTTATATGAATATATTTCTCAAATAATTTATTAATATTCTAATGCTTATTATACATAATTTTAAAGATAATTCATGAATGCTGAGAAAAAGTGGTAGGGGTTTCTTTCCAAAAAAATTTTAAAATCAATATTGTTATGTATAAATTTCCATCTATAGAAAATTATATGAACTTTAACTCCTAAATCACTTCCATTTTCTTATCATATTGTTTATATTTAGTTTTTACATATCCTATGTCAAAATTATTTCCAGTGGTAAATAGTTTACCTGACATGACAGTTGTGAGACAAACCATCCTCATATATTCTCTTCAGTCGAGAGTTTTCCTTATCAATGTCCATATTCATTTGATGATTTTAGTGATGTAATTTTTTTATTCAATAATTTATTAAGGTATTTTTATAATATTCTTAATTTATTTACATGTTTTTTTGAAAGAAGTATTTTAAAAATTTCCACTACTTTTTTTTGAAAAAATCATCTATTTTAACATTTTCCTACCAAACACATTATTTCAGCATTATAAGAATTTTTTTTGAATATTTCATTATATTTTTTAAAAGGGTTTTCCATGTTTTTTAATACTTAATAAAATTTAAAAAATATATATTTCTAATTATTTTTTAAATTTATTTATTCGATAATCTTATAAGGATGTTTTTTCATCAATATCTAAATCCATTAATGTTCATTGTGGTATATGTTCTTACAATACCATCCACCATATTTCACTAGGTTGATTTTAATGATAATGTTTTATGAATTTTTTTAAAAAAACTATTGATTTTATATATCTTAATTAATATATAATTAAATAATGAATGTTTTTATGATGTCATTGTATAATTAGGCATGGTTTTCATTATGTTATGGGTGTGATCAGAATTATATATCCCTCAAATGAATTGTGTAGTTTTTTATTTATTATGAGATAAAATGTTACACATATAGTTATTCTAATCCCAAGAGAGTACACATGGGGTTATACCAATCCCAATAAGGTACATGGGTGGTAAGCCTAAAACAACTGTGATGCGAAATGAGCATCAATAGTATAAATATTTCTTCATTTTAGATGAATATTAAATATATATCACTATAATACATGCCTGAGAACTATAAATGATTAATACATTTGGGGAATAGATATATAATCAACTTAGTTATAAACAATCTTTGACACATATGACAAACATTCTTCACATATGGTACATTTATAGACTTATCTTATTGAATAACCTTTATCATAACCTGGGGAAATAGAATAGAAAAAGGGATATGCTAAGATTATTAGTAAGGGTAAACATAGTACATGTCTATTGATGATCATAAGTTGTCATAAAATAAGAATACAACTATACACACATGATAATAACTTATGAAAACATAACCAAAAAGTGAGAGACCATAAATAATGAGTCATGGAATAAGTATTTTTCAAAACAAAATACATGATTCATAGGTGTATATAATCATAAATAATAAATAATAATCCATTTGATCTTATAATAAGTATAATATATAATGTTTTATTATATAAATTCGCACAGAAATAATATTTCCAGGAAACCTACCAAGACATTGAACAAATAATAGGCTTGGTCTGACCACTAGTGTACCGTCATTAGCTTGGTCTTGTCATCCATGTACAGTCTTAGTCTTAGGATAACTACTCATGTACCTTTTGAGTTCACGAGGTGTAAAACATTAACCAATGCATTGAAGGGATATATTGTTCTGACCCAAAAATAATGTAATGAAAACCATAAATAATTGTTTTAAAATATCATAAAAGTAGTCATAAATTAATAAAATGTCTATTTACCAATTTTAAATAAATGGGATTCATAAAAACTTCCTTAAAACATCATCATCATAAGATATCGTGAGAAATATGGTTGATGGTATCATAAGAACATAACCTATGGGTAATATAAGAAGATGTAAAGTCTATTAGTAGGGGGAATTTTTAAGGATAAATCAATTTAAAAAATAATAAGAAATATAAATTTTATTTTTAAAATCATTAATAATTGATATTACTTATAAAATAATTTAAGAACTTATAGAGTAAAAATTGTAAAAATGAATTCTCAGAAAAAATAAATAATGTGTTCATACTGAAAATGTTAAAAATAGATACTTTTCTTATATTTAATTATGTGGAAAGCATTAAAAAATTCTTTTGAATCTTTTATAAATAGAATCAAAATAGTAGTAAAATTATTTACTCAATAATTTAATAAGTGATTATGATATCCATAATATTATTATAGACATATAGGAGGAAGTTTTTGGATAAAAAATATGGACTGGGGTTGGTTTCACTTTCAAGTCACATCTGGTAAATTGTTCAAAAAGGGAAATAAAATTAAAACTGGACATTTAAAATCCCAATAGAAAATGTAATATATTATAATGGATTATTTTTTAGAGATAAATTTCATTGAATTTTTTCTTAGATTAAAAAGAATTAATAAAAATAACAATTTAGAAATGATATTGGAAATAAACCCTTACATTTTTCTCCTAAGTTTCATGAATAATTTTCAACCGACTATATAATAGACACACCAATATTAATAACTTGTTTCATAACCTTATTAATATATTTTATCTTTTATATTATCTAATTATAATCATTTACTACACATTTATTAGTTAGTAAATCATTGTATTCTTTATCAGATGTTAGTAATTTTGATTACTTCACACTTGTTCTGTAATAGAAATTCCAAATACCATTATCTAATTTAAAGTTAGTCAATACTAAATGTTAAAAGATATTTAAAAAAACATTATTCAATTATTTATACATAATCATGTTCACATGATGGAAACTATGTGCATAATTCGTGATAATGGAATACATGATGAACTCATTTTTGGTAATTTATTGATATTAAAATATTAATTTCTTATGATAGTTATTTTTATGTCATCATTTCAGAACCATATAAATTATATATTTTACTCATTAATATCATATATATTCATAAAACATATTTTATAACTATTCATGTATGGCGTTTTTAAAAAATGGAACACATTACTCTATAGAGGCGGTAGTCCGCATATACACACGGGAAACATTTTAATTCTCTGTTGAACATAAATAAGGTAGTAATTTATTTATCTATAAAAAATATTAATAATGTAATAAATATCATTTTTACTCAATAAATAACACATTTTATACATCCATGTATGGGGATAATTAAAAATGTAACATATTGATCATGGAAGTGGTAGTATCTATGTAACACGAGCAACTTTCTTAGTTATTGTTAATAATAAGGGTGATAGATAATGGTTGTTCCATTAATATAATTATCACGACTCGTCCCCAGGGCCCAAGTTGTGACTACCCCATGCCTGCCTTCTATAGGACAGGGGCTGGAGACTAGCACCAAAGGCGTATTCCCTAAAACTGGGAAGGCATTGCATTTATAACTTGTAAACCCACGCTTCCAAACACACATCAATATATGAACGCAAGTCAACTGTATAAAAAACAAGTGAGTATAGTAAGTAAAAAGGGCCAGAATAAAAGCTCAACAAGAAAGTACAAGTACAAATGAAATGAATAACAACCGAGAAAAGATAAAGACAACTACTAGATCATCCTTCGAGGTTCCTACCTAAAGGCTAGGTATATATCTCCTCTTCGTCACTCATGTCCACCCATCTCCTCTGAGTAACATCATGTCGTATGGTCCACCTCCAGTTACCCTCATGTCGTGGTACTCTCATCCTCATTCAGCACTGTCCGTCTTCGGCATCCAACACAACATGGTGCGGGCATAGCCCGTGCAGGGGTGAGTATAACGACACTCAATTGGGACCCCGAGACCCTCTAGATCTCAAAAAATAAAACAAGGATAAAACACAAAGTATGAAATCAACAGATAACCTTTCCTAGGTATATTCCCATATATATACCTATGTTATTATGGAATCTATCCAATCATGAGGAAAACACAGAGGTTCTGATTCAGCTCACTATAGGATTTATTCTAGGGGTAGTGTTAAGGAACATTTTTAATCACAACATCGAACACCTTGGCTGCTGCAGAACTCCTCCTCTATCGAGTACAGTGGTCTTACCACGTCACATAGAGGCGCTTCCCACTAACCATGGACTACTGAGGTACTTCAAAAATTGAGTACTGTGGGTATGCCACGTCACACAGAGGCCCTCCCCACCGTGGGTTTGCTGCATCACACAGAGGCGATCCCCCTCGTGGCCTGCTAACGTACTCCTCTTGTTGAGTACCGTGGGTCTGCCGTGTCACCAAGTCAATCCCCATCATGGGTCTACTGCATCACCAAGGCACTCCCCACTGGTCCTATTGAGTCACTCCGAGTCGAAACTGTCAACAATCATTACGTCTCAGCCAGCCACTAGGTTCCCGCATTACGCTCACTCATCTCTGGGAGGATCCATTCCACGAGCTATTGGTCGATACTCCAACTTCCATGAAGTCCCACGAAGATGTATTATAAAGGTCCTCCACCTCATAGGGGTCTCAACTTAACAGACGTCACGTCATTCGGATGCCCAGTCTGTGAGTTATTAGCCTTTTAGTCCCGGGGTCCTGGTTGGATTCGTCCTCGATCTAACCAGACTGTTCCCCATCTTAATCCAAATCTCAGTGGGGTATCACTCAAAGGGACCATCTCGCTCCATGATTTATAGTGTCGTTGACGGTTCATCAAACGGACGCCCGATGCCAAAGTTATGGCCAAAATAATGTAATTGGGTCGTAGTGGGCCCGGGTTTGGTGTGACCCAGTCGGACCAACCCGGCCTGGACCGACCCGGTTCAGGTCAACCCAGCCCGACCAGCAGTGTGGACCGACTTGTTGGGTCCGGCCCGGACTGCGTGGGCCACGAGGGTGCCGCGAGGGCGGCTCAGCCAAGGGGTACCATGAGGGCACAGACCGGCCGCGATTTCTGCGAGGGTGCGGACTGGCCGCTAGGGAACAGACCGACCATGGGGTGCTGACCAACCACGAGTGCGTAGAGGGTCCGTGAGGGCAGCGGACTAGACGCGAGGGAAGTAGCTAATGGATTGAAATAAATAGGAATGAGGAATATCAAACCCTCCCATAATGATTATTCTCTATACCCATAAGTGAAAACATATGCAGATCAACTATTTAGAATGTTGATCCATGTTCCATGTTTTAGAATGGAATAACATGGGTAAAAAAATATAATCATTCACAAATTAAACCCCTAATTCAGGTTGTTCATTGAAATTGGAGCGAGAAGGAAGTATGGATGTCGATTCATCATAGATGAAGAAGTCCCACGTTGGAAGAATTCCTGATGAAGAAGTTCAAAGTCGAGGTCGGAGTTCATTGTTGGCGGAGTGCTCTTAGTTGGGAGGTCAAGTTCATCATTGGAGAACATTATTTCTCCCAAGGCTCTCTCCTCTCCCAATTCCACCCAACAATAGGAAAGAGGTTCCAATATAATTAACTTAATAAGAAATTATATTATCACACCGAAGTTGGCGTAATTAATGTACTGCTTTGGCACAATTAATCAGATCAATTAATTTGCCCAATTTTATGGCTCAATTTAAAGGAAGGGAGCAATATTGGGGAGTTAGGAGGTTTAGGCCTCAAGTGGTCCCCACCACCATAACCTCTCTTGAAAGGTTTGGATTGGGTGGTCACCACCACCATAACCTCTCATGGGAGGTTAACGTTTGGTGGTCCTCACTACTCAACTTCCACATAGAAGGTGGTTACAAAAAAATAAAATAAAAAGTGTTTTTATTTTATTTTATTATTTCCATGAAAAACCCAAAAATTAACTTTCACCCTCGACCAACTGTCGTCAAGGTGAAAGTCATCCTAAGAGAATACTAGCACTGCAAGTTCAATGGTGCCCTCAGATTTCAATTCTGAGCACTAGTTAAGGAGTAAGAAAACCCCGCTCCCACCTTTACTGAATGTACCCAAACAAATGTTCAGAAATTCATTCTAGGAACTTCGGTCATCAGAATTACGCAACGTCAGTTTTTGAAGACTCGTAAAATTCCCATTTAATTAAAAAAATTACACAAAATTTCTTGGTCTTTAAATTCTCACCACCTCAGGGCTTTACGTCCCCATAAGCTACAACTCAAACAAAGGGAACAAGTGGGGGTACTGGGCATGAATCTGAGCCTCCCACTCCCATGTACTCTCCTGGAGGTTATCGTTCTTCCAGTGAATGCACACCATAAGTATCGACCATCCATGAAGAATCCACTCTTATCGATCCTCAATATCCACTAGAACCTCTGTAAAATTTTCCCCATCATTGATGTCCAACTCTCTGTGTTCGATGATGTGAGAGGGGTTGTGCATGTATCTTCTCATCTGGGACACATGGAAGACATCATGCACCCGGTGTAATTGAGGTAAAAGAGGTAAGCGGTATGCCACCTCACCCACCCTGTCGAGTACTTGAAAAGGTCTAATGAATCTCAGAGACATCTTTCCGCCTTGGCCAAATCTATGCAGACCTCATGGAGGTGAGACCCGTAGAAAGATGTGGTTGCCATCCTCGAACTCCAGAGTTCTCTATCTCCTATCTACATATGAATTCTACCTGCTCTATGAAGCCTTCATCTAATCCTCAATGATCTACATCTTCTCTGTGGTAGCCCATACCATCTCTCTTCCCACTAGTGCTGACTCCCCAGGGTCAGTCCAGCACAAAGGAGATCTCCAAATTCGCCTGTACAATGCCTCAAAAGGTGTAATTCTAATGGTGGAGTGGTAGTTTTTGTTGTATGAATACTCCACCAAATGTAAGTGATCCTCCGAGCTGTGACCAAAGTTAAGGACACAAGCATGCAACATGTCCTCGAGGGTCTGAATGGTCTGCTCAGTCTAGCCATCCGTCTGAGGATGGAAGGCAGTGCTCAAACAAAGCTGTGTCCCGAAAGCATCCTGCAATCCCTTCCATATCCGGGAAGTAAAACATGCATCATTATTGGATACAATCGTTGAGGGTACTCCATGTAGCCGTACAATCTCATGCACATAGAGGCAACCCAAGATCTGTACCGAACCCTAATCTCTGATCAGTAGGAAGTAGGATGACTTGGTGAGTCAGTCGATGATCACCTAGATCGAGTCATGACCTCTAGATGTACATGGAATTCCTGTCACGAAGTCCATGGATATCCCATCCCACTTCCACTCTGGGACTACTTAGGGATGAACTAAGACTGCTGGTACCAGATGCCCTGCCTTCAGTTGCTGACAAGTGAGGCATCAATTGACAAACTCTGCAACTTCATTCTTCATTCCCGAACACCAGTGCCATTGTCGAAGATCCTGGTACAGCGTTTCCACTCCTGGATGTACCACTAGAGGGGATGTGAGAAACCCCCTCAACACTTCCTCCTAAAGTGGAACTGGTATCGTGGTATGTTTTTTGAAGAGGATGTCATGCTTCCCACCATCAAAAAATATATTAGGTACCTACCTTGTGGATATCTATGCACGCCGAGCCTCGTAGTCAGCGTCCCCAAGCTGCATCTCCCTGAATCGCTGAAGAAGTGGGGGAGTGACTGTAAGAGACTGAAGGAAAGCTGATCCATCACGTTCCACGATGGATATCCAAAAAGTGTCCAGCTGCTCCGTTTCCTCGCCTAGCAGCGGTATACTAGATCTCTTGTTGAGTGCATCTGCTACAATGTTATCCTTCCCAGGAGTATAGACTATCTCGAAGTCATAGTCCTAGAGGAACTCAATCCAATGTCACTATCTCAGGTTTAGGTCTTTCTGAGATAAGATATACTTGAGAATCTTGTGATTAGACTACACTAAAAAATTCTCGCCAATAAGATAGTGTCTCCACATATTAAGGTGAAAACCACTACTACTGACTCTAGGTCTGGGGTAGCATAGTTCTACTCGTGTTGCCTCAGCTGTCAAGAACCATATGAGATCATTGCTCGCTCCTACATCAGAACACATCTAAGTCTAGTCCCAGATGCATCACAATAGACTACATACCCAACTCCCTCCTCTGGTAGCCTCAAGATGGGTGCACTAGTCAACCTATGCCTCATCTCCTGAAAACTCTGCTGACGTTTATACGACAAAACAAATGGTTTCCCTTTCTTCGTCAAGGCTGATAGTGGTGCTGAAACTCTAGAGAAGTCTGGCACAAACATCTGGTAATATCCAGCCAAACCCAAGAAACTATGTACCTCCATCACGCTCTTGGGTGGCTTCCAAGAAAGTACTGCCACAATCTTCGTCAGATCTACTGCAACTCCGGCCTCTAATATGACATGTCTCTTGGATCCAAAAATGGCACTTCCAGAGCTTACCATAATGCTGGTGCTCTTAGGGTGTGTCCAGTACTACCTATAAATGATAGGCATACTCTCCCTCAGTAGTCGAGTATATCAGAATGTTGTCGATAATGACTATAACAAAGAGATCACGGTATGGCTAAAATGTCATGTTCATGAGTCTCATGAACACTACTTGAGCATTGGTCATGCCAAATGGAATAACCAAGAAATCGTATTGGCCATACTGACATCTGAATGCCATTTTCTTCACATCCTTATCTCAAACTCTGAGCTGGTGATAGCCTGATCTGAGGTCTTTCTTCGAGAACCACCATGATCCATTTATCTGATCAAAGAGTTCATCAATCCTCGGGAGTTGGTACCTATTATCCATGGTCATCTATTTCGGCCACCGATAGTCAACACAATGTCCCAAGCTCCCATCCGCCTTCCTAGTGAACAAAATCGGGGCTGCCCAAGGTGAAACACTAGGCCGAATGAACCCCTTCCCTTGTAAGTCCTCCAACTATACATATAGCTCAAGAATCCCTATAGGATCCATACGATATGCTGTTGTAGATATCGATATCGTCCCGGGGTACAAATCAATGTAAAATTCAACCTCTCTACAAGGAGGTAGACTCGAAACAACATTAGGGAAAACATCTGTGTACTGGTCCACCACTACAAGATAACTCAGACTCTCCACATCCACCACTCTGAGGGTAAGGCTATCCAACTGATGAGTGATCGGTTGCACCCTCCTCCATGAAAATACATCCTACAATGCAAAGGCTCCCTTCTCGCTGGTGAAGGTAAACCTGATCCCATCAATGTGGACACACCGCACCTTGCGCCTAATAAAGATAACCCAAGCATGGACTGTAGATAACCAGTTCATACCCAAGATGATGTCATAGGGCCTCGATGCCTCTAATAAGAGATCCCGGATGAATTTCTCACCTCCTAGAGTAAGCTCACACTGTCAGCACCAGTGTGAAATCTTCGAATCTGCTCGCGTAGGAGTCTCCGGCCATAAGGATTGAGCCAAAGGCTCCATCATAATCTCCAAGATCTAAAAAAGGGCAGTTGAAATAAAAGAATGGCTGGCACATGTGTATATGTGAACTATAGCTATAGTGGATAATACATTGATCGTACCTCAAATCATCTTTCGAGAACTGTGATCGTAGGCCTCAGCTACCTGGAGCAGAGCTCCCCTCTGTACACCTGCTTCATGCGTTCATGGTGGACCTCCTGGTGGTGGTGGTGGTAACATCTAGAATCCGCGCCCACCGCTAGCTACATGACCATCTCTTCTGTCACGTCCCCCCAATCCCTGCAGACCTCCTCAGTCGAATATCTGCCTCTTCTAGGGTAGTTCTTCGACCCTCTACTGATCATCCGTACGGTGTGTCGGACAGTCACAAGCCATGTGACCTTGACAACCGCATGCGTAACACTACCCACTACTGGTTTGACTGGATCTTCTTCGGGTGCCCCACACAACCGATCTTGAGTCATGCGGTCGTCCATTTGTAGGTCTGGTCCTCTTGGACCTCTGAAAATTTGTCTACTGCCAGCTGTAGAAGACTCCGCTATGTGATGACTGGTATGGGTCTCATAGCTGGTGATTTCTCAGCAAGGAAACTCTCCAACTAGATGTCTCTCTATAACACCCTCGCCTGTGTCGGGATGCTGAGTCAGATCACCGAAGCCCTGATCTCCCACCTGAGCCCCTGATCAAATGTTCGGGCCAAAAAGAAAGGGTCTCAGGCCATATCGGTGGAGTAGCGTGAGAGGCCATTGATCCTCGCTGACTACTAAGCTACAATCATGCTTCCCTACTGCATATAAAGTATCTCCGGAAATGCGCACTACACGAAGAGTCACTGTGAAAAACTCTGCCTGAAACAGGCTCTTGAATTATTCCCAGAGAAGCTTCCCCTCATCGTGAACCTTGAGCATCAAGCTCCACCATCTGTCTGCTGCTTCTTGTAGAAGGTCGAGGAAAAGGATCACCATGAAATCAGTTGGTGTCCGTACCAGTCGGAAGACACTCACTACAGCATCCATCTAATCCTCAGCTGCCTGCGGGTCTATCTTTCCCCTGAACCTGGGTTACCTCTTGCATTGGAACTCGCGCAATGCGCTCAAGATGTGTGCACCATCTACTGCTGGGGCTGGTGATATCAGTGGCCCAACGGGGAATGGTTCCACTGGTGCCTCCTCTAGAAAGGGGTCGTACACTGAGGCCTCATTTCTCGGTGGGCTATCAGTGCATACAACATTTAGAAAACTAGCTAGTTTCCTGTGTGGAGGAATCCTAAAAATAAACAGCCTCACCACGATCAAAATTTATACCTGGTGAGCTAAAATTTATACCTTGTGAGCTGACTCAAAAGATCACAAAGAAAACTTTTGAAAACACAAACGCAATCAGTGTTTTCATGCACTGAGTCGAAAATAATAAGTCAGGGTCATGGTGTATGGATACGTCAGCCGCCGCACCAACCCTGGATTCCTTAAACTGATAACCATACTCACTAAAATTAACATTATTTCCATTAAAAGAAGATCAGAGACCCAGTTCTGTGGTAGAACCGACTCCACTGATACTAATTCTTCACGACCCGTCCCCCAGGGGCCATGTCGTGACTACCCCAAGTCCGCCTTCCATAGGCCAAGGGAGGGGGACTAGCACTAAAGGCGTATTCCCTAAAATAGGTTTGGCATTTCCTTTATAACCTGTAGACACATGCAACCAAACACACAACAAGATATGAATGAAAGTAAACTATATAGAAAACAAGTGAGTACAGTAAGTAAACAAGGCCAGAATACAAGCCCTACTGGAAGGTACAAGTAAAACTAATATGAAAAACATCTAAGGAAAGAGAAATACAACTACTAGATCATCCTCCGAGGTTCCTACCTAAAGGGTAGGTATAGATCCCCTCCTCAACACACATGTAATGTCCAAAATTGTTTTCCATGTATTATTTTAATATAATATGGGAATTATTTCAAGACCAGGATCTTAGGCGCCATGCAGTTCCGAGGCTCGGTGAGCCTGGAACAAATGTTTGAATTTAATTTAATAATTAAATTACACGCACATGCGGTTTTCCTGAAAAAGTGGAAAAACTCTTGAACGGGTGCTTAGATCAGAAATCTGAGGGCACCGTTGCATTCAGAATAGCAATTTTACCTTAGGTGATTCCTAACATTAGCTGGCGTAGGTCAGTGGTGAAATCTGGTTTTTGGACGTAACCGTAATAAAATATTTAATTAAAATGTTTTATTAAATCTTGTTACGACATAGTATCTTATATTTTTAAATAGAGTTTTCGCAAGGGATCAGGGTTAAAATTCCCATAACCCTGAATTTCTCTAGAGTCTCTGGAAAGCTCTGGAGAAAACCTCCCAACGCGGTGACAGTGTTCTTGATGGGCTTCGCCAGCGACGACAATGCGCCAACCAGATCTTCGCCAACGAACGCCGCAGATCTAGGGAGGATGTTTGTTTTTGATTTCCTTCCCCGTTTTTTATTTACACAATGAACGTAGAACAGTCCATGAATAGATTAGCCCGCGGATCGATCAGTCTTTCCGGATGGTTTTTTGCGGGGATTTTGAGGTTGTTTTGGTTTTGATCTAACATCGACGAACCAGGATCGTCATAAACAACGATCGAGGTTTGTACCTCTTGTTTGATTTTTGTGATTCTTTCCTCACATTCTTCGTTCTTCACGGGATAAGAACAACGATTGATTATTCCTCCAATCTACGGAGTAACGATCCGAAATTTTAGATCCGACACTGGGATGAACCAATGAAGTTGCTATTGTGACGACAACAGACAGATCTAAGTGATTCGAGAGAAATTTCTCTTCGAGCGTATTTCCATCGGAAGATCATATATTGTTCATCGAGCCAATTCAAGGCCCAAAACCCTTGTATTCGGCATCACGATGTCGAGGAGACCATTGATCTTGAGTTTCACGGCAAATGAACCAGAGAAATGTGATCCGAAAGATCGGCCGAAGCGCGAGGAAGAAGACGGAGTTTCTGGAAATTTACAGACTACACGCTGTGTAGTATGGGCTACACGGCGTGTGTTCTTCGGTAGACCATGTGGAGTGTACTCTGGGAGTACATGGACACGGGTAGGGTACACGGCCATGGACACACCGTGTATACCCCTCCCCAGCCAGACCTATCCAAATTCATGGGATGCCCCATGTGCTGGTGCACGGGCAGGCTACACGGGCAAAGACTGTGTAGGGGCACATGGCCAGCGTACATGGACCAAGCCATATGTGCTCTAACATGGTGTGTGTTTCTTCTACATGTCGTGTAGTTACTTTATATCCGATAATCCGAACGACACAGGCCATTTTTACGAGTAGTACCCAGGGTCAAGGAACACGGTGTGTAACCATACTACACACCGTGTAACCAATCTTACATGGCTTGAGCCAATTGCCATCCCTGAATTGGGCTAGTTTCCTTAGGGTTCGTCCCCTTAGTATTTCTCCTAAATGTTTTCGGTATCATTTCCAACATATAGGAGTATGATCCTTTCAGTAAGACTTCCTGAATAGGGTTGATGGAATTTCCTATGTGAGACTAGAGCCAGATCCTCTATTCATTCCTGGAACCCTAGGTAGAGTTCTTGGTATCAACATTACCAACTTTACCTGGGCGCCAATCCTCTTCTTAGAGGATTAGCTCAGACTGATTTGTCGAAATCACCCAATGACTTGGTTGTGATCCTCATCTGAGCATCATGTTCTCAAAGTACTTGTGGAGTGTTTTCTCCCGGAACGAGTACTTCGTATCACTCTCTTCAGACTTAGGAGTGTGTTCTCCCAGTTACATGTTTAGTGGAATCTTCGAGTTGGATCCTAGTGGTGGTATTCACGATAGTCAATCGCGCATGAGTATATCTGGATATTCTTGTTATATGCTTGGTATACATATACTACGTAGAGCAGACAGTATCTTTACATTATGGTATTTTCCCTTTTTGTATTTATTTTTTGGTTTCGGGGTGTCCTACTGGGTATGGTTATACTCACCCAGGTGTGGGCTATGCCTGCACATGTCGTGTCTTGGGAAGACGAGCGATCCTTTGATAGGATTCTAGGTGGACCAGGACCGGAAGGTGCTCAGTGAGATCAGGCAGGTTGAGGTGGGTTCCTACAGCTACAGAATGCAGTCCCAGTACCTTTCCTTATAGGTTGGACTTTGTTATAGACTTTATTTTGGTGGGATTGTACTTTTGGCCCAGGATTTTACTTTATTGTACTTTACATTCCTATTTTACTCTATTGGTTGGGTTTTAGTATATGCATACGTCTTTGCCTTTGAGTAATCTTTACTTTTCAGCTTTGCGGGCTTGGAGATGTTTGTGTGTGTGTGTGTACAGGTTTTTAGGGAATGACTCCCATGTTAGTAGCATGCCTACTCAGTGCTAGTCACTAACCCCTGGCCTATTGGAGGCGGGCTTGGGGAGTTGCGGCTCGGGCCCCATTGGGATGGGTCATGACAGAGTGTTATCAGAGGTGGTCGGTTCTACCTTAGGACCGAGAGTCTGTGAGTTGGTTTGGGGAAACAGTGTCAAGTATTTCAAGTTCGGCTTCCATGCTAGGGACCCTAGTGTTGGTGCGGGAGGCCGACGTATCCATACACCAGGACTCTGATAACATGATTTTCGACTCGGAACATGAGAACACTAGTTTCAGGGGAAAAAAATGGTACATGCATCATATAGGAATGGGTTGTGATTTCCATGTCATTCTTGAGTCAGCTCTCCATATATACTCACTGACTGAGATACCTCTTGTTTCTTTACAGGATGCCTCCGCGACCCGTACCTGATAGTATCTAGTAGATTGGTCACGAGGATGAACCCCTCAGTGATGAAGCTTCGACACAGGGACTAGATCCCCCAGTTTTACCATCAGGTGGAGTGTCAGTTATTCCACCACCCGTGGAGTTGTGTTTGGTGCCTGCTGTACCAGTGGAGGTGGATCGCAGGCTGAGCGCACTCCACGAGTTTCAGAGACAGAGACCCCTTAGGTTTCGAGGTGAGGTTGACCCTCAGGCAGTAGAGGACTAGCTTGAGGTAGTGGCTAGAGTCTTCCGTTTGATCAGGACACCAGCAGACCAGATGGTGATCCTTGCAGCGAGCCTTCAGCAGGGATCAACAGGAAGATGGTGGAGTTTGGTTATCCAGATTCATGATGAGGTGACTCTTGTGTGGGCGTAGTTTGAGCGTCTCTTCATTAAGTAGTTTTCACTGGTTACACTGGGAGTAGTACATTTACAAGAGCTTCTTCAGCTCCAATAGAGAACCATGTCAGTGGCTGACTATTCATCGAGGTTTACTGACCTCTCGCGGTACTCGATGGATATGGTCAGAGATCAGTACTTCAGAGCTCTGACTTTTGATCGGGGCTTGAGCAGAGATATGCAAGATCGAATCATCCCTTTGATCATTCCTACTTATGTTGGGGTGCTCGAGTGAGTTTTGGTGGTCGAGATCTTCTTGGCAGAGAAGAGATAGCCGATAGTTATAAGTAGTGGGCAAGTTGAAGCAGAAACCTCGGCAGTAGGGAGCCGACGCTAGGGAGCCGAACATGAGAGACATTTTCAGAGGAGATTCTAGGATAAGGGATCTACCGTACAGGGTTCGCAGGGCGCATCCATCCAGCCTCAAGAGAGGGAATCCTACTCATGTGATGGCAGGGGACATCTCACTCAAGATATACCAACTCGATGTACTACTGAAATGGGAGCGGTGGATGGACCACCAAGGTAGAGGCAAAATGTGGAGTAGACAGATCCGCGGGGAGAAAGACGTGGTAGGGGAGCTGGAAGAGCTGCTGGAGGTGTTCGGTGTTTTGACCATTTACCACCAACACCCCCAGGAGGTCCACCCCAAGCTCATGGACCTAGTTGACAGAGGCAGGGACAATTGCAGGCAGTAGAGGCTTATGACCCACGTACTCCTGGAATGATTAGAGGTACAATCTATTTCTTTTCTACTTTGGTTGCCGTACTAATAGACACAGGTGCTAGTAATTCCTTTCTGGATTCTTATCTTGTTCGAGACCTTGATATTCCAGTTGAGCCACTAACTCGACCCTTATGCTTAGAAACACTGACTGGAGATGATTCAGAGATCACACACCTCTGTAGACAGTGTGACCTGACCCTTGGAGGTGAGAGTTTCGGTTGGAACCTATTGGTGGTTGCATCGAGGCCTTACGATGTCATTCTTGGTATGGATTGGTTATCCATAGTTCATTCCCATATCGATTGTTTTAGGTGAAGGGTGCGGTGTGTCCGCAGTGATGGAACAAGGTTCTCTTTTGTCAGTGAAATAGAGACCCAGACAGCACAGGATGGACTCATGCGTAGGAAGGCGCAACCGATTTCACAACAATTGGATAGCCTAGACCTTGGCACAATAGACATTATGAGTTTATAGTTTCCAACAGTAGTGGCTGAGTATGAGGATGTCTTTCCAGAGGATGTCCCCGGACTACCTCCCTGTCGGGAGATAGATTTGTGCATTGATTTACAACCCGAGACGACACTAATATCAGCATCAACATATCATATGGCTCTTACCGAGCATTGTGAGCTGACGGTGCAGATGGAAGACATGCAGGAGAAGGGCTTTGTGAGACCTAGCGTTTCACCCTGGGTGGTCCCGATTCTGTTTACCAAGAAGGCAGATGAGAGCTTGAGGATATGTGTGGATTAATGGCTCTTGAATAAGGTGACCATGAAGAATCGGTATCCACTACCGATGATCGATGACCTCTTCGTCCAGTAGAGAGGGGCATAATGGTTATCGAAGGTTGATCTATGATCAGGCTATAACCACTTGTGAGTACGGGATGAGGATGTACCAAAGGCAACTTTTAGATGTCGCTAAGGTCACTATGAGTACATAGTGATGCCCTTCGTCATGAAAAAATCCCCGGAACTGTTCATGAGACTCATGAACCAGATCTTTCAGACCTATCTATATTGGTTTGTAGTGGTCTTCATCGATGATATCCTTGTGTACTCTGTGTCTGAGGAGGAGAACGTGAGACAGCTAAGGATGGTTCTGGACACACTCTGAGAGCACCAGTTGTACGGGAAACTCCCGAAGTGTCAGTTTTGGATATGAGAGGTCCACTTTCCGGGACACGTTATATCAGCAGATGGTATAGAAGTGGACCCAGCCAAGGTAGAGGTAGTGTTAGCATGGGAGCCACCCCAGAGCATGAATGAGGTGCGGAGTATCCTTGGGTTGGTAGGCTACTATTTGAGATTCATTCTTGATTTCTCCAAGATTTCATCACCCATTACGGCTTTGACCCGAAAGGGGTAGCCTTTCGTTTGGACCGAGAGATTCCAGTAGGCTTTCCAGAAGTTGAGACAGAGTCTGAAGAGCGCCCCGATCCTGAGATTACTAGAGGAGGGTGTCGAGTGCGCAGTGTTATGCGAAACATCAGGAACTAGGATTGGTTGTGTCTTAATGTAGAGGAAAGTAGTGATTGGCTATGGATCACGTCAGTTGAGGCACCACGAGCAGAACTACGCGACCCATGATCTTGAGTTGGAAGTCGTAGTCTTCGCATTGAAGATGTGGCGGCACTACCTGATGGGCGAGCGGTTTACCATCTACTCTGATCACAAGAGTCTCAGATATATCTTTTCTCAGAAGGATATAAATTTGAGACAGAGGTGGTGGCTTGAGTTCCTCCAGGATTATGACTTTGAGATTGCTTATACTCCTGGGAAGGGGAGCATTGTGGTTGATTATCTTAGCAAGAAATCTAGTTCGCTATTTCTGGATGAGGCGACGAGGAATATGGACTCTTTATCGCTATCCTTCGTGGATAGAGATGAGTGAGATTACCTTCAATAGATGGTTATTACCCCTCCACTACTACATTGAGTCAGGGAAGAACAGCGCGTGGATGCTAGCTATGAGACTCTACTTGCTCAGATTTCCACAGGCGATGCTGCTGATGGATATTCATAAGGTGGGGAGCACGTTGTTCTTTTCAGAGGGCGCACAGTAGTACTAGTGATGTTGTGAGAGGATGTTCTGAGGGAGTTCCATACATCCCATTTGGCGGTGCATCCAGGTGTGGAAAAGATGTATCAGGACCTTTGATGTCAGTTGTGGTGGCTAGGATTGAAGAAGAGTGTGGTAGAGTTTGTTAATCAGTTCCTTACTTGTCAGCAAGTAAAGGTTGAGCACCAGGTGCCAGTAGGTTTGACTCAGTCCCTTGAGGTGCCAGAGTGGAAATGGGACGGGATACCCATGGACTTCGTGAAGGGTTTACCACGTACGTCCAGGGGACATGATGCCATCTGGGTTATCATTGATCGAGTCACCAAGTCGGCCAACTTCCCAACCATATGGGATCAGAGTTTGGTAGAGAGATTGGGGCACCTCTATGTACAGAAGATTGTTCGACTTCATGGAGTTCTATCCACGATCGTCTCAGATTGTGACACTCATTTCACATCCTGGTTGTGGAAGGGATTGCAGGAGGATTTTGGGACTCAGTTACGCTTGAGCATAGCTTTTCATCCCCAGACTGATTGTCGGACAGAGTGGACCATTCAGTTCCTGGTGGATATGCTTCAAGCTTGCATACATGACTTCGGTCGTAGCTGGGATGATCACCTACCACTGTTGGAATTTTTCTATAACAACAGTTATCATTCCACTATTGGTATGGCACCATTCGAGGCTCTGTACGGGCGAACTTGCAGGTCACCACTTTTCCGGACTAACCCAGGAGAGTCAACACTCATGGGCCCAGAGATGGTGAGAGCTACTATAGAAAAGGTGTAGGTCATCCTGGAGTGGATGAAGACTGCACAGAGTTGGCAAAAGTCTTATGCCGATAGGAGGCGGAGGCCCTTGGAGTTCGAGGAGGGAGACCATGTGTTTCTTTGGGTCTCACCTCAACGGGGGATGTGCAGATTTGGTCAAGGCGGAAAGCTATCTCCGAGGTCCATCGACCCTTTTCAAATTCTGAGTAGAGTTGGAGAGGTGGAGTATCACTTGGCTCTACCTCCTCAGATGGACCGGGTACACAACATCTTACATGTGTCATAGGTACAGAGGTACGTGCATGATCTATCGCACATCATTGACTGGGGCGAGCTGGACATCGATGATGGAACGACCTTTGCTGAGTACCCAATGGAGATTGAGGATCAGTAGGAGAAGATCCTTCATGGATGAGATATTCCCTTAGTGCTTGTCTGGTGGAAGCACATGAATCTCCAGGAGAGCACGTGGGATCAAGAGGCTCAGATTCACGTGTAGTACCTACATCATTTTGAGTAGCCCTTGTTTTGGCATTTCAGGGACGTAAAATCCCTAAGGTTGGTGTGATGTAATGTCCCAGATTTTTTTCCATGTATTAATTTAATATTATATGGGAATTATTTAGAGACCAGGCCTTGAGGTGGCATGCAGTTCCGAGGTGCAGTGAGCCCAGAACAAATTTTTGAATTTAATTTAATAATTAAATTATGTTCATGTGCGATTTTCCCTGAAAATGTGGAATAACATCGGAACGGGTGATCGGATCGGAAATATGAGGGCACCGTTGCGTGTAGGGCAATGCTTTTACCTTAGGTGAGGCCTAACATCAGACGGTGCAGGTCAGTGGTGAAATATGGTTTTTGGACGTAACTGTAATAAAATATTTAATTAAAATATTTTATTAAATCTTGTTGCGACAAAATCTCTTATCTTTTTAAATAGAGTTTCTACAGGGGATCAGGGTTACAATTACCATAACCCTGAATTTCCTTGGAGGCTCTAAAAAGCTTTGGAGGAAACCTCCCAACGCGGCGATGGTGTTCTTGGTGGGCTTCACCAGCGACGATAACACGACAACTGGATCTTCACCAATGAACGTCGTGGATCCTGGTAGGATGTTTGTTTTTGATTTCTTCCCCATTTTTAGTTTCCAAGATGAACTCGGACTAATCCATGAACAGATTAGCCAGCGGATCGATCGTTCTTGGGGGATGAGTTTTTGCGGAGAATTTGAGGTTGTTTTGTTTTTGATCTAACGATGACGAACCCGGATCATCACGAACAATGATTGATGTTCGTCCATCTTGTTCTATTTTTGTGATTCTTTCCTCGCTTTCTTCGCGCGCATTATTCGTTCTTCGTGGGATAAGAACAACGATCGATGACGCCGCCAATCTACAGCGTAACGATCCTAGATTTTAGATCCGACCCTGGGATGAACCAATGAAGCTTCGATTGTGACGAAAGCAGACAGATCTAAGCGACTCAGGAGAAATCACCCTTATAGCGTATTTCCATCAAACGATCATATGTTGTTCGTAGATACGATTAATGGCCCAAAATCCTTGGATTAGGCATCATGATGTCACAGTGACCCTTGATCTTGAGTTTCACGGCAAACAGACCAGAGAAACGTGATCTGTAAGATCGGCCGAAGCGCGAGGAAGAAAACGGTGTTTCGGGAAATTTCCCGACTACACGCCGTGTAGTATGGGCTACACGCCGTGTGTTCATCGGCAGACCACATGGAATGTACTACGGGATTACACGGACATGATCAGGGTACACGACCAAGGACACGCCGTGTGTACCCCTCCCCTGCTAGACCCGGCCAGATACACGGGATAACCCGTGTGCTGGTACACGGGCAAGAGACTTGGGCAGAGACCATGTACGGGCACATGGACAGTGTACACGGAGCAAACCCCAAGTGCTCGGACATGGCCTGTGTTTCTTCTACACATTGTGTAGTTAATTTCTATCCGACAAGCCGAATGACAAGGGACGTTTACATAGGCAGTACCCAGGGTCAAGGAACACGGCGTGTAACCATACTACACGCCGTTTAACCAATCTTACATGGCTTGAGCAAGTTGCCTTCTGTGACTTGGGCTAGTTTCCTTAGGGTTCGTCCCCTTAGTCATTCCTCTGAAGGTTTTTGGTATCAATTCCTACATACAAGAGTATAATCCCTTATGCAATACTTCCTTAATAGAGTTGTTGGAATACCCTATGTGAGACTAGAGCTTGATCCTCTATTCATTCCTGGAACCCTAGGTAGAGTTCATGGTATCGACGGGACCATCTTTACCCGGGCGCTGATCCTCTGTTTAACGGATTAGTTTAGATTGATTTGTCGTAATAACCCCATGACTTGGGGGTGATCCTCATCCGAGCATCATGTACTCAATGTACTTGTAGAGTGTGTTCTTCCGTAACGAGTACTTTGTATCTCTCTCTTTAGACTTAGGAGTGTGTTCTCTCGGTTTCATGCTTAGTGGAATATTTGAGCTAGATCCTAGTGGTGGTATTTGTGATAGTCGATCGTGCATGAGTTTATCTCGATATTCTTATTATATGCTCGATTGAAATATACTGTGTAGAGCTGACAATATCTTTCCTTTGTGGTATTTTCCCTCGTTGTATTTCCTTTGTGGTTTTGGGGTGTCCTACTGGGTATTTTTATACTCACCCATGCACGGGCTTTTATCACACGTGTCATGTCTTGTGCAGACGAGCGAGCCTTTGACAGGATTCTAGGTGGACCAGGACCGGACGATGCTCAGTGAGATCAGGCGGGCCGAGGTGTGTTCCAACGGCTACAGATTGTAGTCCCAGTACCATTCGTTACAGGTTAAAATTTGTTACAGACTTTCTTTTGGTGGGCTTCTACTTTTGTACCATGACTTTACATTCTTGTAATTTACATTCCTTATGTACTCTGTTGGTTGGGTTTTAGTGTATGCATGCATCTTTTTCTTTGAGTAGACTTTAATTTTTAGCTTTGTGGGCTTGGAGATGTGTGGGAATGTGTACAGGTTTTTAGGCAATTCTTCCCATGTTAGTAGCATGCCAACTCGGTGCTAGTCACCAGCCCCTGACCTATTCGAGGTGGGCTTGGAGAGTTTCGGCTCTGGACCCACTGGTACAGGTCGTGACAACTCATGTCCACCCGTCTCCTCTACGTACTGTCACATCGTATGGTCCACCTCCAAGTACCGTATTGTCCTGGTACTCTCAAGCTTAGTCAGTGTTGTCTGTCATATTCATCCAACACAGCAAGGTGCGGGCATAGCTGGTGCAGGGGTGAGTATAATGATACTCAGTAGGGACCCGGAGACCCTATAGGTCTCACAAAATACATCAAGGATAAAACAAAATGTATGAAATAAACAAACAACCTTACATAAATATATGCCCATACATATAACTATGTTATCAAGTAATCCATCTCAATCATGAAGAAAACACAATGGTTCTGACTCAGCTCACACCAAGATTTATTCTAGGGGTAGTGTTATGTAACATCCTTAGTCACAACATCGGACACCTCGGCTTTTAGAGAACTCCTCCCCTATCGAGTACAGTGGGAATGCCACATCACACAGAGGTGCTTCCCACTAACTTTGTACTGCTGAGGTACTCCTCCAGTCGAGTACTGTGGGTCTGCAGTGTCATACAGAGTCGCTCCCCACCGTGGGTCTGCCGCGTTACATAGAGGCGCTCCCCCTCATGGCCTGCTGAGGTACTCCACCTGTCGAGTACGATGGGTCTGCCTTGTCACCAAGGTGCTCCCCAGCATGGGATTTTTGGGTCACCAAGGTGCTCCCCGCTGGGCCTGTCGAGTCACTCCGAGTTGAAACGGTCAGCAGTCATCAAGTCATATCCATCCACTAGGTTCCCACACTATGCCCATTTGTCTCTTGGAGGATCTGCTCCATGGGATATCGGTCGATACTCCAACTGAAACGAAGTCCTATGATGAAGTATCTCAAAGGTCCGCCACGTCATAAGGGTCTCAACGTAACCGACAGCGCGTCAATCGGACGCCCGGTCTGTGAGTTATTATCATTTTAGTCCCAGGGGCCCGATTGGATTCATGCTCGATCCGACCCGACCATTCCCCATATTAATCCAAATCTCAATGGGGTATCTCTCAAAGGTACTGCCGCACTCCATGATTTTCAGCGCCACTGACGGTTCATCAAACAGACGTTCGGTGCCAAAGTTATGACCAAAAGAATGTAATTGGGTCATAGTGGGCCCGAACTGCAGTGCGGCCCGGCCTGTTGGGTCCGACCCAACCTGCAAGGGCCGCATGGATACTAAGAGGGCCGCTCAACCAAGGGGTATCGCTATGGCACGGGCAAGCCGCAAGCACTGCAAGGTGCAGACCGGCCGCGAGGGCGCGAAAGGGCCACACGGGCGGCAGACAGGCCGTGGGGGCGGCGGACAGGCCAAGGAGGTGCGGACCTGCCGCAGGTGTCGGGGACCGTCCGCGTGGGTCAAGAACTGGCGACGAGGTCATTGACTAGCCACGGGGCCTCGGACCGGCAGTAGGGCGGCGTACCACCCATAGGGCAGCGGTCCGGTTGAGGGGCGGCTGACTGGCCGACTGGCCGCGGGACAGCGGTCTAACAGTGGCGGCTCGACGGTCGACGGCGGCGGCTTGGCGGATGGCGGTGGTGGCTCGGCGGACAGCGGATCCGTGGGGTGCAGAGGTCATGAGGAGGCGGAGGCCATGGGGCGGGGGTCGTTGTGCCATCGCCTTCATCGCGTTCAACACCACAAATCATCACAAGATTTGCAGAGGGGTCAGGCCATGTTTGTTTGGCCCTTACCCTCCTCATTAGGGTGGTAGAAAACGGCTCAGTATAAACAAGAATGAATAACATCAAACCCTCACGCAATGATTATTCTCTAAACCCTGAAAAGAAAACATATGCGGATCAACTATTTAGAAAGTTGATCCACGTTCCTTGTTTTAGAAGGGAAGAACATTGGTAAAAAAAATATAGTCATTCAAAAATTAAACCCCTACATTGGGTTGTTCATTAAAGTTGGTGCGAGAAGGAAGTACATATGTCGATTCATTGTAGATGAATATGTCCCATGTCAGAAGAAGTATTGAGGAAGAAGGTCGAATTCAAGGTCGACGTTCTTCATTGTCAGAGTGTTCTTCGTTGGGAGGTGAAAATCTTCATTGGAGAACTTTATTTCTCCCAAGGATCTCTCCTCTCCCAATTCCACCCAACAATAGGAAAGAGGTTCCAATATAATTAAATTATGAAGAAATCATGTTCTCACACCCAAGTTGGCATGATTATTGTATTGTGTTGCCACAATTAATTAGCTCAATTAATTGGCCCATTTTAATGGCTCGGTTTAATGGAAGGGGTGGGATATTGGGGAGTTGGGAGGTTTAGGCCTCGGGTGGTCCCCACCACCATAACCTCTCAGGGGAGGTTAGTCTCGGATGGTCCCCACCACCATAACCTCTCATGCGAGGTTATGGTTTGGTGGTACCCACTACTCAACTTCCACATGGAAGGTGTTTAAAACAAAAAATAAAATAAAAAGTGCATTTATTTTATTTTATTATTTCCATGAAAACCCCAAAAATTATCTCTCACCCTCAACCAACTACCATTTAGGTGAAAGTCTTTTAAGAGAATACCAGCACTGCGAGTTCAACAGTGCCATCAGATTTCAGTTCCGAGCACTGGTTCAAGAGTTAGAAAAACTCTGTTGCACGTTTACTGAATGTACCCGAACAAAAGTTCAGAAATTCATTCCGGGCACTCTGGGCCTCGGAATCACACACCGTCAATCTTCGTGGACTCATAAAATTCCCCTTTAATTAAAAAAAATTATACCGAGTTTCCAGGTCTTTACAATAATAAAATCATACTATAATAATGATAATAATTTAATTATATTTTAATGGTTGGAATAATTATGAATTAGAGTGAATGATAAAGATATAGAAGATAAATTTAGAGAGTGTTTAATACTAAAACTGATATTTTGATTGTTCTTTTGATGGATCCTTTGTAAATAGAAAAATTAGAGATTTTTATTTGAAAAATGTGTTGAAAACATAAAATATGACTATATAAGTGACCGCATTGTCGTGACACGTCTAATTGATTATATTTTTAAGGTTGATTTATAGTCTAGGTTAAACCCTAGGTCGTCTCTCAAGGATCATTGGTAGGTTTAGAGTGTGTATTTTTAATAAAAATGACTAAGAGAGGGGGTGGTTTTGAAAACAGTTTAAAACAATGACTTAGTTGAAATAGCTTAAAAGATGAGTGACCAAGTGGATTTTGAGAAATATGAGATAAAAGTGTCGATGTGATTTCACTACACACATATCAAGTTCATTGTTTATAGATATTCATCTTAGGTTTAGAGTAATTCTTTGGTTGGAATTAATTGGAATCCCGATTAATTCCAAAGATTTTATTTCAATGCTTTAAGGACCAAACCTTGACGTAAAAATCGTATTGTCAAGGTCCAGTACTTATGAATGGAATAAGATCTTCCAAATCATATTGAAATATCAATAACTTGGGTATGAAAAGGATTCTTGTGATGTCCAATCGGAACAACACAAGTCACGCACTCAAAACCTCACACCGATCGGTTAGAAATTAAGATCATAACACTCACATGTATCAAATAAAGCATTCAAATCTGAAATAAAATAAGATACATGGAATGAAATGTTTAAACACCCAAATTAATCCAAACCAGTAGCTAGTGTATGCATCATAACTCCCTTGACATGTGTGTAGCTCCCTCACAACGAACACCCAACTTTTAGCTCGACATCGGGAGGAGGAGGAAGCTCGGGTGAAACTCCTTCTTCATCCTTGACTCCACTATGAGGATAGGGGCATCCAGAACCTCCAAGGTGATTAGGAGACTCCTATAGGACTCCAAATTGGCAGTACTTCACTCCTTGGCAGAACTTACAAATGAGGAGCCCAAGATTCCCTTTTATAGGAAATGTGGGAGGTGGTTTTGGGCACACAGATTTCATCAATCCACTTGCACGACACGTTTTGGCCTTCCGACAGTCTTATCTCACTTTGGAAAAAATAGAAAAGTTGTATCCCTACATCTTGACTATCTCCAACGAACATGTGGCACCTTTTTGACAACTACAGCTCAAGATATTGATAAAATACAGAATACCTCATTTGACTTGGTCCAAATTCGGTGGCATGGACAGATAAGTTTGGATGGTCCCCATAAAAGCCGAACCAGGATTGGGTTCAACAATATGAAATGTAGCCTATTGAAATTTGGACAGGCCCACAAACTTTCAGCCAATTTGAATGCACGGATTTCGTGTAATATGCAAAACAGTGGACATATGTCCATGGACCCATGCAATTTTGGCCCATTTTTCTTTCACTTCATCAAGGGCCCTCCAAATCACCTCCACCTACATTGTAATTTTCAAAACAAGTATCATTTACCTATTTAACAGTGATAAACACAAAATTATTGAATCAAACATGAATCACAATTTGATAATATTTTTATAATTTTTAATACAAAATATGTTTAGCACAGCGGTGTAAGGGTGAAAATGAAACAGTGAATCGTGGTACGATTACACCCCCACACCTAAACATTTGCACTCCTGGGCAAGGTCACATATCCAAATAAAATGATGCATATATATATATCTATATTTACAACATCCTGAATATTTATCATTTGAGGGAATTTTATTTAATGTAAATTGATCAATGAACGAATCACTCCAAGGAGTTCTTCCTAGTGAAAATAGAAAAAGATGTCTCATAAATCATATCATAGAGAAATTAAAAAAGGTTCATGATACCCAATTGAGAAAGGAATTCAGAAGTAAAGCATGACACTAACTCTCCATGTGTGTGTGTGAAAACCATTCCATTCTATTCTTTCCACTTGCTATCCAATAAATATATGTTATTTTAACATTTTTCAGCTTAAATGATTTTGTCACCGAACCTATCCTACATCCTTTGCAATCATATTTCAAGACCCACTCATTTAAGTATTCCCAGAAGTCAAACCATAAGATCCCGACCTAGATATCCCCATATGTTGCACATTTCATCACCCCCTCATTTATTATTTTTTTTTTTGAAGTTGCAACTGGAACAAATATCACACTCATCTCTCAACCCTTGTTTGATCTCATCACGACACAAATTGCAATAGTTATAACAAGATCAAAGGTTGAGGAGGAGTGGGTTTTGACCTTCCCAAGAGACAAATTTTTTTTGAGGGCGTACAACAGTCGGACATTAGTTACACACGCATAGGTCAATCTGGTACAGTAATGAAACAGATCGGATAAGGAACGAACATATGGAAATATCATTTAAAGCTGAAAAATATTAACCCAACATGTATTTACCTTCTATTAAGTAATAAATAATCAAACATTGTGGTTTGGTGCAATTTTTTTGGAGATATTAGTGACACAGTTTTCCCAAAAACTACTCACACAATGGACATCAATCATCTCAAAGGTTTCACATAGATACAACCATTTATATCATTGACAGAATACCAGTTCACTAAAAATAACTCCCCGATGTTAAATTCATACAAATACTCTTTTTAGCCTTCGTTATGGTATTTTTTCTTTCCCCACATTATGGTCGCCAAATCATGGAACTTCTAAATTGTTGATGGGGAAAAATGAAAATACCATAAAGAAGTCCAAAAAGAGAAAACAAAAGGAGAAAACAATGAAAATTCCTAACTATACCCGGAATGCATCCACCCCACACCTAGAGAATGCAGTGTCCTCACTGTAATAAAAGAGGCTATGGGAAGGAAGGATAAAAAATGGTGAGTGTTATTCATAGAACACTTCTTGAACATGGTGTTCCTCTGTTGGGGACTCTGGAATGGCTTTATGGAAGTGCTTCAGCCGCTGCCCATTGACAGTGAAGGTAGTCTTGGTGTCTTCATTTTGAACTTGGACAACACCAAACAGAGAAACATTAGTAACAATTTAAGGTCCAAACCAACGGGAATGAAGCTTACAAGGGTGAAACTTTAGCCTTGCATTGTAGAGAAGGACCTTCTGCCCGATGTGGAATTGGCGATGAAGGATGAGATGGTCGTGGGCAGCCTTGGTTCGTTCCTTATAAATTTGGGAGTTCTCATATGAATCTCTTCACATTTCCTCCAACTCCTGAATCTGCAACTTCCTTTGAATACCTACACTAGAAAGATTAGAATTGCATTTTTTAATAGCCCAGTAGACCCGGTGCTCTACCTCAATAAGGAGGTGACAACTCTTCCCAAAAACTAGCCGATATGGTGACATTCCAATTGGAGTTTTGAATGCAGTACGGTAAGCCCATAATGAATCATCGAGTCTAAGACTCCAGTATTTTCTATTTGGCTGAACCGTTTTCTCAAGAATATGTTTTACCTCTCTATTTGATACTTCGGCTTGGCCATTCATTTGTGGGTGATAAGCAGTAGACACTCAATACCCAACCCCATACCTCCGCAAAAGAGATTGCACTGTGCGGTTGCAGAAATGAGAACCCTGATCACTGATTATAAACCTAGGTAATCCAAACCTACAGAATATTTGGGTTCTCAAAAATTCCACAATTGTCTTGGAATCATCTGTCCTCGTGGCTCGTGCCTCTACCCACTTTGAAACAAAATCCACTGCCAGCAGAATGTAAAGGTTCCCAAATGAATTGGGGAATGGTCCCATAAAGTCAATGCCCCAGACATCAAAAATTTCATGGAAGAGAAAGGGTTGTTGGGGCATCTCATTTCTGTTAGAGACATTCCCCATTCTTTGACAACAAGGACAAGATTTACAGAATTCATGGGCATCCCTAAAAAATTTGGGCCAAAAGAGACCAGAATCTAAGACCTTGCGAGCAGTCCGTTGGGGACCAAAGTGGCCCCCACAAGCAAGTGAGTGGAAGAACCTAAGGATAGACTGAAACTCACTATCGGGAACACAACGCCTAATAACTTGATCACTACATGTGCGCCAGAGGTAGGGGTCATCCCAAATGTACCAATGAGACTCATGTTTTAGACGGTCGGCCTGGTTTTTGGTGAAATCAGTAGGAATGCAAGATGCCACCAAATAATTTACAATTTTAGCATACTAAAGAATAACATCTTTCACTCGGTACAATTTCTCATCAGGAAACAATTCATTTATGGGAATACAGGGGGATGAGTCAATGTCTGCGGATGGGGGAATCCTACTGATATGGTCAGCAACCACATTCTCTGCTCCTTTTTATCCCTAATTTCGAGATTAAATTCCTGAAGGAGGAGCATACAGCGAATGAGATATGGTTTGGCTTCTAGTTTCTTTAGGAGATATCGGAGGGCTGCATGGTCTGAGAACACAATGACTTTAGACCCTAAAAGGTATGACCTGAATTTATCCAAGGCAAAAACAATGGAAAGAAATTCTTTTTCACTTGTGCTGTAGTTTCCTTGGGCAGGGTCCAGAGTACGTGAGCCATAAGCTATGACATGTGGAGCTCGGTCGACCCTTTGTGATAATACTGCCCCAAATGCATAGTTAGAGGCATCACACATGAGCTCAAATGGTAAATCCCACCGAGGTGGTTGGATTACCAGGGGTGACGTGAGACTCCATTTTAACTTATTGAAATCTTCCTCACATTTTTATCAAAAACAAATTCTTTTTTTTGGAGTAATCGGGAGAGGGGGAGTGCAATTTTACTAAAGTCATGAATGAAACGATGATAAAATCCAGCATGACCCAGGAAAGACCGCACATCCCGAACATTTTTAGGAAATGGTAGTGAGGAAATGATATCTACTTTTGATTTGTCCACTTGGATACCTTCCCCAGAAATGACATGTCCCAAAACTATTCCTTGTCACACTATGAAATGGCATTTCTCATAATTCAATACGAGATTCTTTTCAATACAGCGACGTAGGACAGAAGCAAGACTACTCAAACATTCATCAAAAGAGGTTCCATAAATAGTAAAATCATCCCTGAAAACATCCATGCAATTCTCTAGGTAATCCAAAAAAATACTAACCATACATCGTTGGAAAGTACCTGGAGCATTTCACAGACCAAATGGCATCCTTCTATAAGCAAATGTACCAAATGGGAAAGTAAAGGTTGTCATTTCCTGATCCTCAGGGGAAATATGGATCTAAAAGTATCCATAATACCCATCAAGGAAACAGTAATGGGACTTCCCTGCTAGCCTCTCTAACATCTGGTCAATGAATGGCAATGGGAAATGGTCATTCCTAGTGTGTTGGTTTAGTCGGCGATAGTCTATACAGACACGCCAACTATTCTGCACACGAGTTGGAACCAATTCATTGTTTTCATTTTTAACTACAGTAAGGCCAATTGTTTTAGGAACTACTTGAACGAGACTGACCCATTGGCTGTCACAGATAGAGTAAATGATTCCAGCAGCCAACAATTTTGTTACTTCTTTTTTAACAACATCAAGTAGCTTTGGGTTCAGTCGACGTTGTGACTGCCTCACTGGTTTCGCCTCATCATTTAATAAAATATGATGTGTACAAATTGATGGGCTAATGCCAGGAATGTCAGCAAATGTCCATCCCAAAGCGTGTTTATACTTCCTCAAAAGATCAAGAAGTCGCATTTCATGATCAGGAAGGAGTGAACTAGCAATGATGATGGGCAACTTGTTTCTATTCTCAAGATATGGGTATTTTAAATCTTGAGGCAGTTGTTTCAGTTCCAATTCTGTGGGATTTTGGACTGACGGAAGTGTGTATGAAAGTGAGAAGTCACTGATCTCATCTAACTGCTCAATGGTAAAATCCGCAGATGAGGAATGAGCTTTTACAAGCTTAGCAGTATCATCTATGGTCATGTGATCCTCTGTGTTCATGAAATCATCCATTAACAAACATGCATGACATTTCACTAGACCGCTACAAAAATCAATGCATGATTCATTACCTAAAACTTCAATCAATGAAGAAAACTCAGAAAAGGGATCAGGTGAATGAAAATAAGTTATTTCAGGGGAAGGGAGAACATTAGTTGAATTGACAGAGAGGGAGGAGTGTTCCTCTGAGGGGTGCTTCATGGAATCAAGGATATTGAAGTTGAAAATATTACCACCAACCTCCATAGCTAATGTACCATTATGGGCATTAATTATGGTTTTGGAATTTTTCAAGAAAGGTCTCTCCAATATAATTGGGGCATGTCCATTCTTCCTATCATCTTTCATTTTAAGCACGTAATAATCAGTAGGAAAAATTAAATTTTTCACCCTCACAAGAACATCCTCTAGCACACTAGAGGGGTGTGATGTACTCTGATTTTCTAGATGAACGACAATACCAGTGGGATTCAGTTCACCGACCTGCAATGAAGAGTAAATAGAGTGAGGCATCACATTAATAGAAGCACCCAAATCAAGCATAGGGTTGGAACATGAATACTCCCCTATGGTGCACGGAATCGAGAATGTCCCAGGATCATTGCACTTGGTAGGAAGTGATGACTCTATCAATGCTGAAACATTCCTCCACAGGCTCACCTTCTCGTCACCACGAAGCCTCCTTCGGTGTGTACACATCTCCTTTAGAAACTTGGCATATCTTGGAATTTTCTTCACAGCATCAATCAAAGGAATGATAACCTGTACTTTATTGAAAGTTTCCAAGATTTCTTTATCAAGTTTGGATTCTTTTTTTTCCTAGGTTGGGGAGCCCTTTGAGGAAATGGAAGAGGAATGGTTGGGATAGGTGGCTCATCAACAGCCACAGTCTTTCCTTTGGAAGGGCTTCTCTCAGGAAAAGGGTTTTCTTCTCTTGGACCATTTTCAGCTGTTGGGATGGTGGGTTCCTTTGGATGGAAGGACTCTAATTGAGGGTTCATTTGGCTTTTGATTTGTGTCCCACTCCTAAGGGCGATGACACTAACATTTCTTTTATCCCTAGGGTTTACTACTGGTTGAGATGGTAGTTTACCCGACCCATGACTTTGGATTTCCCCCACCGAGTTGGCAAGTTGGCCTAGTTGGGTCTTTAGGTCTTTTATGGATACTTGGGTGGTTTGTTGGAATTGGATATTATTGGCAGCCATTTTCTTCATCATATCTTCTAGGCTAGGCTCGGTTTTTAGAGGGGGTGGTTGGAATGGCCTTTGGGGTGGTTGAGGATTTCTGGGTGGTGGTGGATGACTACTCTGACCCTGATGGTTCCGTTGCTATTGAGGTTGGTTTGAATACCCCCTTGCCTATAGGATTGGTTGTCCTTCCACCCTTGGTTGGATGGATAGTATGGTTCTTGCCTAAAGGGTTGGTTAAAGGGGCGTCCTGGAAATATTGCCTCACAACTCTCAGAAGTTTCTCTCAATTGGGGGCATTGGTCAGAATAGTGGGTATCAGAAGAGCATATACCACAATGTATGGGAGGAGCAGATTGGAATTTCCCTTGGGAAAGAGCAAGTTGTCGTAGAAGGGTACTCACCTCTTCAAACATTGTGTCCACCTTCTTCTCGAATTCAGTACTTTGCACCTCATGGACACCTCGAATGGGTACACTGGACCTTGAACTAAATTGTTGAGTGTTCTGTGCAATGGTCTCAATTAGGGTCCTTGCAGCGATTGGGGTTTTATCCACTAGTGCACCACCAGCAGCAGCATCAATCATGTTTCGATCCATAGGGATTAATCCTTCATAAAAATACTGAATTAAAAGTTGATCACTTATTTGGTGATGTGGAAAACTTGAACACAATCTTTTAAATCATTCACAATATTCATGAAGGGTTTCTCCTTGATATTGTCTTATCCCACATATTTCTTTCCATATTTTTGTAGTTCGAGAGGCTAGGAAGTATTTTTCAAGAAAAAGTCGTTTCATGTCCGCCCAACCTGTAATAGGTGAATTAACATAATACAACCAATCTTTAGCCGTGTGTTCTAATGAAATGGAAATGCCCTAACTTTTACTTATTCTTCATCCACATTAGTAGGTTTTAATGTTGGACACACAGTATGAAATTCCATTAAAAGTTTATGTGGATCTTCTCCAGGCAGTCCATGAAATCTTGGTAATAAATGAATTAAACCAGATTTTAGTTCAAAATTGGGTGCCTCGCCTTGTAATTGAATGTAAGTGGGTAAGATATCAACATCAGGTGATGTTACTTCTTTTAGTGTTCTATTATTTTCATCCATGTTATACAAGTTATTTTCAGTTTTAACTTTGGTTTCAGAAGAAGAAGAAGGATCATGAATAATTTTAAGATTTGATGTCTCCTCCTTCAAAGTGTGGTCTTGTGTGTCTCGGTTTCGTTGATGTAGGATCCTCTTCGGTTCGGGTTCAAAAGTTTGTAGGTCTCCCGAAGTAGAAAACATCATACAAATAACCTACACAATAAATAAATTAGAACACAAAAACAAATTCAAAGGTTGAAGATAAAACAAACAAATATTCACAAAAATTACAAAAACATTTATCAAAAAAACGCACAAAAAACCAAAGCGCTCCATGAAAACGGCGCCAAAATTTGACCGCGTTTTCATGACACGTCAAATTGGATATATTTTTAAGGTTGATTTATAGTCTTGGGTAAACCCTAGGTCATCTCTCAAGGAGCATTGGTAGGTTTAGAGTGTGTATTTTTAATAAAAATGACTAAGAGAGGGGGTGGTTTTGAAAACAGTTTAAAACAATGACTTAGTTGAAATAGCATAAAAGATGAGTGACCAAGTAAATTTATAGAAATATGAGATAAAAGTGTCGATGTGATTTCACTACACACATATCATGTTCATTGTTTATAGATATTCATCTTAGGTTTAGAGTAATACTTTGGTTGGAATTAATTGGAATCCCGATTAATTCCTATGCTTTTATTTCAATGCTTTAAAGACCAAACCTTTTCATAACAATCATATTGTCAACGTCCAGTACTTATGAATGGAATAAGAGCTTCCAAAGCATATTTAAATCTCAATAATTTGGGTATGAAAAGGATTCTTGTGATGTCCAATCGGAACAACACATGTCACACACTCAAAACCTCACACCGATCGGTTAGAAATTAAGAGCATAACACTCACATGTATCAAATAAAGCATTCAAATCTGAAATAAAATAAGATACATGGAATGAAATGTTTAAACACACAAATTACTCCAAACCAGTATCTATTGTATGCATCAGAACTCCCTTGACATGTGTGTAGCTCCCACACAACGAACACCCAACTTTTAGCTCGACATCGGGAGGAGGAGGAAGCTCAGTTGGAACTCCTTCTTCATCCATGATTACCCTATGAGGATAGGGGCCTCCAGAACCTCCAAGATGATTAGGAGACTCCTATAGGACTCCAAATTGGCAGCAATTCACTCCTTGGCCGAGTTTACAAATGAGGATCCCAAGGTGCCCTTTTATAGGAAATGTGGGAGGTGGTATTGGGCACACAGATTTAATCAATTCACTTGCATGATGCCTTTCGGCCTTCAGAAAGTTTTATCTCGATTTGGAGAAAATTAAAAAGTTGTATCCCTACCTACTTACTGTCTCCACCGAATGTTTGGCACCGTTTTGACAACAACATCTCAAGATATTGATAAAATACAAAATACCGCATTTGACTTGGTCAAAATTCGGTGGCATGGACAGATCAGTTTGGATGGGCTCCATAAAAGCCGAATCAGGATTGGGTTCATTAATATTAAATGTATAATATTCAATTTTGGACAGGTCCACAAAATTTCAGCCCATTTGGAAGCACGGCGGTCGTGTAATATTCAAAACAGTGGACAGATGTCCATTGATCCATGCAATTTTGGCCCATTTTTGAGTCACTTCATCAAGGGCCCTCCAAATCACCTCCACCTACATTGTAATTTTCAAAACATGTATCATCGATGTATTTAACAGTGATAAACACAAAATTATTGAATCAAACATGAATCACAATTTGATAATATTTTTATAATTTTTAATACAAAATATGTTTAGCACAGCAGTGTAAGGGTGAAAACGAAACAGTGAATCGTGGTACGATCAATGAGAGGTAAAATTGTAGTATATTCATAATATTTTAGAATTATAGGCATTTCATGAAGTGAGTGGAAGTGAATTTCATTATTTGGGTGAGAAAGAGGGACTCTAACTTGGAAATGAATGTTAGTGGGGGGGGGGGGTAAGAGTAAAATTTCTCAAGAATTAGTTATGTTAGGTGAGTAAATATTTGCGGTACATGTGGATATGTGTTTAAAAACTACCAAATGTATTATTTAAGGTCTAAGAATCACATAAATATAACAAAATTCAATCTACTTATGTTACCCTTTTTACCCTTATTTACCTCGATTAAAAATTAACCATGATAATTATTATATTCATAAATATAAGCTAAAATAATACCAAATTTTGATGCCATAATTTAAGAATTGGACTCTATTTAGACTAATTCCATATATAAATAATATAAAATTATCTTTTAAATTAAGACATAATATATATATATATACAATTTTTATAAAAACAATTTATATACATTAATTGATTTTAATATTATTTCTTATCGATTACATACAAAATTAGTGTTAAAATATTGTTGATATAAAAAATACAATTTTTCATCATTTAAACTGAATTGATTTAGTTTATTGAAATAATAATACATAATGCATAAAATTTCACTTTTTGAAAAAAGCATAAAATGATCTTAATAGTAATTTAAATATAAAAATTGAATTTTATCAATGAGATAGTTTTAAAACTGACATTTAATTTTTATTTTAAACTTATTTGATAATGAATTTATGTATATTTTTACCCTCCAATGCAATGAATATTTTACAATTTTTGTATCATGATTTTTTTGTTCAGTATTTTTTGTGAGTAATGATCTCAAATGCAATGAATTTATTTAAGAGAAATATATTTTTAAATCGGTGGATTTTAGATTCTACAACCATTCTAAGAATTTTAACTTGAAATTATTTTATTTTAATTGACACATATAGGGATATTTCTACCTTATTACATCATTGGTTTCTTGTATATTTTCCTCAAATTTATGGTTTCAACATAATAATTTGACCAGGTGAGTTGTATTGTTCTATAACACATTATTTACCCAATCCTGAATCTCTATTGATTGTTATTCATAAGAAATATCATTATACAACTATACATACTCTAATATTTAAACATTTTAAGGATCATTTATGTACTTACTCCAAATAGATACATGTAATATATCATGAAATATAGAGATATTGTGTGTAAGTTCAAAGTGATAAACCGTATCTCTAATACAATCAAGAATATAAAAGGAACTGATATATCTAGGGATCAAAATCTGATTCATTCTAAATATGATAAACTTATTCTAAGGAGATATATATAGGAATATATTTTCACAATATTTAATGTTGATATCTTATCGATAATTTTAATTATAACCTTTTTGTCAACTATGAGCTACCATGACATCCTTATGAATGTATATATCATTTTATTCCATTTTGTCAGTTATGTCATGTCCCAATAGCTCACTTTATCTATCATAATACAAAAATATTGGATTTCTACACTTCTTTCTATATAGGGTTTGATAAGGATCTATATGAATTCTTGAGTGAAATTTATTATTGTAAGTAAATTTGATTAGAGGATGGTATTGATCCCAACTACCAACCACCTTTGAAATTACTAGATAAAATATCTATATATTTTCTAGGGTTTTAATGGTCCACTTTGACTTACCATATACTAAAATATTATTCGTAGTTCTAGTGATAAACTGTACATTTACATTCTTGCTAAATACTTCTTCAGAGTTTGAAGAAAAAACATAGATTTCAATAATATACAATTGGTAATATTAACCCATGAAACCTTACAACTTCCTTAATATATATCATGGAAAGTTTCCCAAGAAATAAATGTTATCTAATATCAATGAAATATACTGAATTTATAATCTAATCAACTAAAACACAAGTGATGTTATGGACTTTGAATAACTTTTGGAGTCACATTATGAAATCCTTGGGGATGCTTTTACCATTTCTATACAGATATGGGTAATGGTTGGATCATTAACTTGTACTTATAAAGTTTATTTTTAAATTTAAAAAGTACTAGGAATTGGGATACATAATCCATAATATTTATTCATGTCTTTCCAAAATAAATGCTCATTGAGATATCTCTAAAAATTTATTCTTATAGGGTGGATAAAGAATTATGAGCTACACTCTTCATTAAATAGCTCATTATTTAATTCTAATATTTAAGGGACACATATCTAGTTTCTGAATCTTATTAGTCCATTAAATTAATGGTGGAAAAATTAAAACATCCTTACCTTTTTTTTAATTATAAATACTTCTTTTGTGCCTCTTTAATATTCACATGGATAGATGGTTGAACAATTAGTTGGGCAAGATAAGAGTTATCCACTTCCCTCATGATTTCAAGGTCTATCTTCTATAAATCCATAAGTGTGAGATATTTCTCAATCCTTAAAATGGATAATCTACAATGATTATTTTGACTCAGGGTATCATCCACCTTTTTTCCTTCCCATTGTTTTAATTTATTCGGCAGTCATAGTCTTTAATCAACCCAACCATATATTTTAGTTCATATTTATTGCTCTATATACGAATATTTGGTTAAATATTTTACAATAAGTATATATATTTGAAGTTTATTAATACCACATTATTTTATGAAATATTTATTTTTAAATAAAATTTTTATAGTGATCTTTACACACTAAACTGAGTTTAAATTAAAAGAGATATACTATTGAAATATTATTATTAAATATGGATTTTATCGCCATGCTGCTGGATTGGTGGGTATGAAGTTGAAGAAATAAATTATAAGATATTTATTTGTTGTACATGGGTAAAATGAATTCAATTTTTATCTGTTTATAAATTAAAATAAATGTATTTGATGGTAAAAAACAAACGTCTGTCTAAAAAACAATTTTTAGGTTCATAATATATTTTTATACTAATAAATTAAATTAATTTATTTTATTGAATGATATATACCAAATGTCTATATAATATATTAAATAATTTTTTTATCATGCATCTATTTTTTTTACATGGAAATGAATTAGAATAAATTCATTTTTCTTCTTAAAAAGGCATTTTTCTAAAAATATTTTTGTTGTGTTTTGAAGACTTATTTTAAAATTAATTCCTACCCCTTATTGAAATTGAATCGTAGAAAATGGATTCCATATTTTAAATCATAATTTTTAATATAACTTAGTGAGGTAAAATTAATTGTTGGTCATAATGAATAGTTACCATGGTAAAAATATTGTTACAGTGGTAAGGGTTAAAAGTGTTAAAAGAGGGGTTAACCTAAGAGACATGGTTTGAAATATAAAAAATCACTTTCCTTAATTTTAGTTTTTTATAGGATATAAAATGTAGACATATTAAATTTTAATATTCTAATTTTTAAGCCAACTAACTTAATTAAGACATATATTATATAATAATGTTTCCATTATATACCAGTTTGACACAAATCTCACTTATAAAAGGGAACCTCATATCCTATCTTATCCACACAACATATTCAATTTATTGTAATAAATACCTACCAAAATATGATTCCCATATCTTAATACACTACCATTATGTGTTGGTATTTGAAAATGACCCATCCATGAAACCTTAATTTCCCATTCTAAGGAGAATACCCAACGAAGAGGTATATTTTCTTACCAACCTTAATCATTTTTTATTCTTAAACCTCCTCCAAATTCTATATAAAAATCCTAAAATAATTGAATCAGAATATTAAATATAATGGTATATTTTTATTATTAGTGGTATATACATTTTCAATCTCCCTTCCTACTATTGGAAAAATGATAATGTCGCTCTTGCGTACATGTGGACTTCAACCTCTATGAATGGATGTGATTAGTTTTTCATTTTCTATTTACATGGATGGTCCTCAAGATAGATTTAATAAATGAATATATTATATTTATGATATAATTATTATTTTTAAATGTAATTTATTATATACCTTTCTTTATCTCCATCTATCGAAAAGTGAAAACATCACCCATACGTACGTGTAAATTAACACCTCTATAAAGTGATGTAATTCAATTTCATCCCTGATGTATGTTAATGGTTAAAGAAGTTTATATAATGAATAAATATAATAATTATTAAATTATTTATATTCATTATTTAATGAAACCATTTCCATGGTACCGGTACCATAACCATCCAACCAAAACATGCATGGATAACATACATGTTTTTACCCGAATAATCATTTAAATAAAGAAATTATTAAAAAATGGATAACTAGAAATTATAAATGAATTTTTAATAGTAATTTTTGTATGAATATTGTTTAGAATATATGTATAATTAATATAAATATATTATAAAGTATGTTTTAAGATTTACCAACCAAGACAAGACATGAGGTAAGGGTTTATGTTATATTCATATTTCCATTCGAGATTGTCCATGTTAAATTTAATTTAAGGGAAGTTATATAAATATTATCCATTAAACCATATATATTTTTTCAATTATATTTATTTACTATAATTTTCATGTAATTGTATTATTTTTCACTATTTGGTACTTAAAATTATCAAGAAAATGTTTTTAAGAAAAAGTGACCATATTTCTATTTTGGTCGATGAACCATTTCTTCCATGTCTGTGTTATTAATTTTTTTTTCCAAGAATGCTATTTTATATGATCCAATTATTTTTTAAATTTATTTTCAAACATATTCAATTTTAATTTCAATGGTTTGAAAAAAAATTTGTTAAAAAAACTTTCTGATAAGGCAATTTTAGTATTTTTATAAAAAGAGTTAAAGGGATATTTTTTTAATATTTATGAAAGAAAAGGGAATTTTCCCTATTTTCAATGCAATATTCAGATGATATCATAAAGGTATTTTTTATCTATGTCAACATCATTTATGTTTTTTAATTTCAGTTGGGACATGATATTTTGAGACCGATGTATTTATTTCTATATATGGATTTTGATAATTTTTATTTTAATATTATTTTATAAAAACCATCTCTTTCACATGGGTAAATTATGTTATGATGGAATCATTATGAATATCATTTAATTTATATGATTTATTATATGATTATATGATTAAGTATTTATGAAATGTATTTCCTTTACACAGGTCATAATATGAATGACTGGAGAAGGTTTTACGATCTTATTACATATATATTTATAGTTTTAATTATGTTATTGTTGGTCCCGAAATTATATATCACTCGAATTCATTGAATAAATATTTATATCTAATTATATAATATAAACTATATGGGTGAGTGAACTCAGTTTATTAAAGGATTTCTCCAATATGATAATCTTTCGAGTGAACATTGACTGGGGAAATGATGGAATGGGGATTGATCCTAATCCACTATGATAGACTTGGTAGTGATCCTTGACTAAGGAAATTATTTTCTATGATTATTTTTATTCCCCAAACCTATATATTTAGCTTATAATATTTTCTCATGGCTCATGACTAATTTATTTTGATTCCACACACTTATTACTTATGTATTATATTATAACAAAGTGTTATGCCATGATTCATGTTTTAAGATATTTGAGTGATTGGGTATTAATATCTTAAGTTGTGATTATGTTATCATAAGATTATTATTATGTTATTCTTATTAATGATCATTAATTTAAATCTATTTTTTTTACTCGTACGGAGAATCTGAGCACACCCATTCTTATGTTTCCCTTCCCCAGGTTATGAAGAACGGTTTTATGTAGGGTATGTCTAATAAGTTTACTATGTTAGAAGAACATTGTAGGAAATGTGGAATATCTTTTATGAATTAAGATGATTATGTATATAATTTAAAAAGAAAATAAACCTTTATGGTTATATGGTATGAATTTTCATGAGATATATTGAATATTAATCGAAAATTATGTAATATTTATGTATGAACTGATCATATTTCCTCAGTTGGTATCATAGTGCGGTTGTTTCTATATATTATGATGAGGTAACTTTTTTGAGAACTCCAGGTATTAGTCTAAATATAGGATAACATCCTAAATTTTTTGATAATATAAATATATTTTATGGTTTCCTGGAAATAAATTCCATATCTAGATAGTGTAAATTAGATATGGAATTGGGACAGATTCACCTATGGGTAATCACCATAAAAAATGGCTATCTAAGTATCAACTAGATCTTTACTCGGTACATAATGGATGGGAAAAATAATCCTCTCATAGTTAGACACTCATGGGGATATGATTTGGTTAGTTAATTTTTTATGAATTATTAAGATGAATTTGAGGAAATAATATATTGCAACCTACGATATGCCATAGTGCTAAGTGTTGAACTTAATGTGACAAGGGATAAAATAAAGAGTCATAATTCAGGAAATCAAAATAATAATTTTACTTAATTATATGATTATTTTCTTTGATTATTGATGATTGATACTCACACTATATTTTTTGGATTTAGTCAATATCTAGAACTAGGAGAAATAATGTGAAAATATGTGATGACAAATGAAATGACTATCCTCATGAGAATCCCAATGAAATGGGAACTATGATAAAATAACCTATAGTAATGCTCACCCAAATCTCTCAATCTATGAAGGATAACATGGATTATTCATAACTTCTAAATAACCAATGGATGGAGAAACTAAATATTTATTTTTTATAATGAAACATCCACCTTACTTTAGTGGTTACTCTAATCCAGTTATTGCTATGTAATGGATCAATTCTATACAGAAGATATTATTTTTTCTATAATAATCAAACCATGATATGGTTATTATGGTTTTGAATCATTTAGAAGTTAAAGTTGATCAATGATAGAATTTTATCTAAAATATAATTAATGAGAGTGGAATTGAATCCATGAGATGGGAAGAGTTTACGAAGGTATTTTCAATAAATATTTTCCCTAATATATTTTTATGAAAATGAAAAAAGAATTTATAAAAATAAAGTAAAAGGAAAAAATATATATCAGTTCCTATAAGGAATATTTGATTATACATGAAATGTATGCATCTAGTTTTATCATTAATCATGAATGTAAAGTTGACCAATTTTTTAGTTTCTTGACAACAAGTCTTTGGAAGGAATTGAATACAAGAGACCCTTATAACATAAAGAAATTAGTCAATGTGATCTGAATCTATAAATTGATATTATAGACTCACATTGTTCTAATGGGGAATTTTGGAATTTATTTTTGGAATTATGATTAATTTTTTAGAATAAAACCATAAAGGAAGAAAAATTAATCTTCCTTAATGTCATAAGTGTGGAATTATTCATAAATTAAATTTCTTTATAGGGGTTATTAATTGGATTATGTTCGTAAAAAAAATTGTGAGGCCAAAAAATGATGATGTTGTGTTATGAGCCGAGTCAATAATGTTGAGTAATCTCAACCTAATGTGGAACCCAAACTATAATGTTATAATTTTAATGAGTATATAAATTACACCAATAAATTAATAAATTTGAGTGTTGATGAGGAAAATTGACACTAATAACCTTTTATTCCAATAGACAAAGTGAAATCTCATTATTTTCGATGGAAATGAGACTTTGTTGGCGAAATCATTATTTCTGAACGGGTTCCAATGGGTTTGTTCATGGAACTAAAAACACCCAATGGTTCTGTATACATGGGGTCTTACTTTCCAAAGGTAGGAACTTGTTCTATATTTTTACTCTCAATTATTAAGAACTTTAATTAGTTGAGTGAATGGGAGGTTTGGAAAATCACACCCTTTTAGGGGGAATTATTTCATACTCCCAGACTCTCTTATTGATTTAAGTTTTGTTCTTGAATCCTCTATTAATTCTCATGTATGTTGTGGGTCATCCCAAGATTATAAATCCATTATTAGCATGTGTGGAATTCATAATCATCTGTATGAATTTGAGTTTATTCATCATTGGAGATATATGTATGTATCTGAGGTTCTCTATTGATTTTATCCACTTATATACTACTTAGAGATTATTTGGTCTCTATTACGATGATTCTAGTTTTCTAGCTATATAGTGGGAAACTCTAGAGTTTATGGTAATCCTGGTAGATGAATGTCACTATATAATTGATTATAATCTAGGGAGATATAAGTGGTTATTATGTTGGGATCAAACCCATAAATAGGATTCCTACGTATCCTTGTGAAAGGAATCAGAACCCACATAGTTCAGTGCCTCTTAATGGAGAAGGTTATTGTAACACCCTGACATTTTATGAAAAATATTATTTTTAATTTCATTAATTTCTTGTGTTGTACGCTACACCAAAATGTGCTTGCACATCCTTGACTTGCCTTGCATTACACGCAATCGTGACCTTCCTTGATAGCGTGTGTAGTACGCAATACCGAGTTTCACTAAACAACGATATGCTATAAAAATATTATTAAAACTAGCTGTTATGAATAGTAATAACCACTTTTTGAAATTTTTTAAATATTATTTTTCAAAATGGACTTCATTTTTGGATTCGGAATATCGAAATTAGCTTAGGGTGAAATTTTGGTACTTTTCGGATAACTTTCATTTTCTGATGAATACTGAAAATTACTAAATTTTAATTAAAAAAACCTTTTTAATTAAAATAATTAATAGTGATAAATTATTAATTTGAGTGGTTTTAAAGTATATTTAGAATATATTTTTATAATTTAATACAATGCTGGTCATTGGATGTAATTTCACATTAAAACCAAACATAAACAAGTGTCAATCTTTTGATAGTTATTATCTCTTAAGAACACACCATTTGTTTTGACGATGAGAATTATTTTTTTAAATTAACTAATGCAACTGATATGTTTTTAATTTGGTAAAATAGAAATCATTTTTGAGTTAATAATATCAAATATATCTTTGGCCTAATTTTTGGTATTTTTCTGGAAGCTTTCATTTTTTGATGAATAGTGAAACCACTAAGTGGTAATTAAAAAAATGAATTTTTCATAAAACTTAATTTTACCGCTTCTGTGAGTAGAATTTGAAAAAATTGAGAGACATTGTTGATGTCAGTAAGTAAAATGTTGTTCAATTAGATGAAAATAATTTTTGGTAAATAGTAACTTTTTACTTTTTTTTACCACGGTTAAAAGTAAATAGGGAAATTAAGGGTGAAAATGATATTATTATTACCCTAACACATGCCTTAATTCTATTGGATAAGTTTAATTCCACCTAAAACAACCTTATGAATAAAATATGACCATTTAGGCCCACTTTTATTAGATTAGGACATTTATTATTAATTTATTTGAAGAAGGGTTAAAATAGTTAAAATCAATGTTTAATAAGTAAATCATTTTTAATATAGTGTTATACATGAGATAAATTCGACTATAAATATTTATTAGAAATATAAAACGATTTCCTACATAATGATAATTAAATTTTAATTTTTAGACATTATATAATTTTATTTATTTATGACACAATGATGATGCAATAATTATTTTATTAATGAAATATTGACATAATTGATGTTATAAATACACAAATAAATGTAATTTGACACTTTTTGTGAATTACAATAATTTTCTAGGTTAATATGACATGTTAGTATTGATTTATTTAACTTTTTATGAACTAATATTTCTGTTATAAGTTTCAAAAAAATCAATTACTAAATAGTGTCAAAATTGACATAAAATAGTTTTTAAAACAAATATTATATTATTAATTGTTATTTTATTCCTAAAAATCTATGGTTCGTCCAAATGACTAATATAAGGTTATATATATTAATAATAAACAACTTGGGGTTTTTTTGGCTTCTTATAGTATGTTTATTAACCTTATAGTGTAAGAACATAAAAAGACACGGTAAAAGTAAAATTATCTAACTTAAAGTTAAATATAAATGATAAGGTTAAAATAGGAACCTAAACTTGTCTAAATTCTATTGGATGACATTATTTCGACCCATCCCCACCTTAGATTAGAAATAAATCAATTTGGATCTATTTGAAACCGAATATGACTTTATAATAAAATAATATTTTTAGTTATTCCAAAGGTGCCCCTCTCCTCCCTTATAAAAGGGCACCTCCTCCCTCTCTTCATCACAACACTTTGAGCCTTCATGCTCTGCCAAACCCTACCAATTTATCCTCTCCACTTCTATAGAAACATCCTAGAGGTCCTGGTATTATTCAAAGACCAATTTTATTACCCTAAGAGGAGGACTCAAAGAGGCGCTTCAAAGAAGAGGTAATGTCCGTTACCGATTATTTCAACTTTATTTCTTCTTCCACTTCTTTTTCATTAGTTGTTTCATTATGAAGTAATAAAATCAGTATAAATCATATAATTATATTTTATTATAATTATGAAACAACCCTATTTCACCATCTATCCGTCCTACGGAAAATGGAATCACCGCGCGTGCGTACGTATAGAATACCGTCTCCACGCCGTGGTGTAATCTATTTTCCACCACCTCCTTACTTGGATGGGGATAATGGTGTACATAATAACTATATATGATTATTGTAAAGTTATATTGATTCTGAAATAGTATACATACACTCCAATACAATTCCACGATCATGAGAATGATATCATCGCTCGTGCGTACGTACGGACTACCATCTCCACGACGCGATGAGATTCATTCTCCACATTAACCATTCATGAATGATTATAAAGTATATATATTAAGTAATCATGAAATATATGAAATAATAATGACATTGGATTTATGTGTATTTCATATACTTAATTCCATTCAACTCAATAAGGAAATGAAAACAACGTTCATGTGTACGTACGGCCTACCGTCTCCATGAACAGTGTATTTCTTTCCATTTAATGATCTATTATATATATGTATATTCTGAATATATATTATATATAAATCATGTTTTATATTCTGTAATTAAGTAATCATGATTTATGTAATCATATGAATAATTACAAGTCAAAACACGGACGACAAATGAAACGATTTTACCCAAAACGCTATTTCACATGGAATTTACAAAAGAACGGGTAATATAAAGTCATAAGTGAACCATATATGATATCATAACAATGAGTTTGATTCTGTAATAAGTCAATTAAATTATTTAAATCATTATACAGGAGGTTCGGACACTTACGAAGAAAATCAGACCTAAGGTAAGGGGCAATATCACAATCTCATTTTTATCCGAGATTGTTTATACTTTGTTATTTACTGGGGTGTATTTTATCATCCACATCCATGTTCCCTAAATATGTAATATTTTTTCCATCCACATACAATTGTTTCAATCCAATTTTACCCTTCGGTGAGTTTTTAGTAAAGTATATGAAAGGAATATTTTGTCGTTTTTCGTATGAGGTACTTTTTGACTTTTCCGGAAAAAGTACGAGAAGAATGTTTTTTTAACTTATACGACACGAACGGATTTTTAAAGCTTGATTTTCATGATGATTCCTCAAAAATATTTCATGACTATTTTCAAGAAAATCCCTTTCTTTTAAAAATGCTTGACATTTTGTGAAAAGAAAATTATTTTAAAGATGAAAGGATATTTTCCTCAAGAATTCATTTCAAGTGTTTTATCAAAACCATTTTCCATATAAAATGAAATTATTTCATATGTGTTTGTTTTAAGTATAATGTCTCTAGGATTTAAATGGTTTCAATTTTCTTATTATGAAATGATATCCTTTTCTTTTATATGGATTATGTTATGATGGGATGATGTTTATGAAACCCATTTTATTCATTGGGTTATTATGAATGATGTATGTTTATATTGTGGAACATGAAAGAATAATTTCAATATGAGATGGGTGGGACCTATATCTCCATCCAATGAATTGGGTAAAGATTTATATCTCATGATATAGACATGGCTGGAACGGCAAGTTAAATCGGTTCAGTAATACAGGACAGGAACGAGGAGTGAACTCGATTCAGAAAGGTACATTGTCCACTAAGATGGTCTTGGCAGCAATGCATTGGATAATATGGAAATCATATCATGCGCTTAATGGTTGACACAATTACATGTTTTATTCCCATGGTATTTTATCATTCTTAATGTTTCTTTATGATCTATGACTTACGTACTTCCATGTTTTATGTCATTGCTCAAGATTTTGATGTTTAAACATTATGTTCATGTTTTTAAGTTCAAATGTATATAGTATGTTTTATTTTTTCCATGCTTACCCTTACTGAGCATTTGAGCTCACCCTTTTTATGTTTTCTTTTCCCCAGGATATAAATAATGGTTTTAGGTAAGAAAAAAAAGGGGAAGATCTTTATGGGAGATGTTGATGATCTTTCACCACGATTAGAAGATTTTATTCCGAGCTTCCAAAGACACTAAACTATTATGGTCCTTGTGTGTCTATTTTTGTTATGTATTGATTATTCTGCAAAAGTAATTTAATTTCCATGTACATCAAGATTCGGGTCTATACAGTTGGTATCATTGTAAAGGTTTAGTCAACCTTTGGAAACTAGGATGCGAGAACTTTAGTGAGATCCCTAGAGATATTTCTAAGGTATGTCTAGGGATGTCCCTAAGGTTAAGTATAAGTATAGTTTATAGTCCTATAATTACGGTAACGATATTAGAATTAAACCTAGGATATTAGATGTTGAAGGTACTCCACCTTGATTATGTTATTTTCCTTGTATGAATTTTGCCTCTCACAGAATTCTTTTTGTGTTTTAGTCAATGGAGGGAACCAGAATGAATTCAGTTAGCATTGAATCCAATGGAAAAATTGGTGACTATGAGCAAAAAAGTGTTTAATGCCTAGAGACAAAGATACTGTGATTATGCCAAATCAGTCATCACGATATATGATTAACAAGGTGAAATTTAGTGGTATGCCTAATTCATAAAATAAGAGGAAGATAGACTTTTATGCATGTTCGCATGTTGAGGAGCATAAAGAAAGGAAGATTGAGGTTTATAAAGAAGGGAAGAAGAACCTTGAGTAATACCTCAAATGGAGGGACAAATGTTATCTTTGTGGAGAAAAGGGACATAGAGTGACAGACTATTATGGAGTTCAATGTATTATTTGTGGAGAACATGGGCATTAACCAACTCAATTCCCTGACCTAAAAAGTTACTTCTAAATTAAGGAAGTACTTATTCTAGGACAATAATTGAAGATGATGGTTTGAAGTGTTTATGTATTGGTATTCAAGAATAATTTTATTGAGATACTTTTATGGTATATTGGAATATCTATGTATTGGTCCATTGTGGTTTTCTATAAGAATATGGCATCGGTAACCATAAAAAGTTATTGAAATAACTTTTTAAGGCAGATGATATGCACTTAATTAAGGGATAAAGAGAATAAAATATGTTTTATAGTATTCAAGAGATCATGATTGATATAAGTACTAAGTGGTATCATGGTTTGAGTATATAGAATTTTTGGGATTTTGGTATGTGAAAAAGAGTTAACTTTTGACATCATTCATGTTTTCACTAAGGTTAAATGGGTATTCATTTTTCAAGAGAATACATGATTAAGGTATTCACATGTTTGTAATTTGACCAAAGGTGCCCCTCTCCTCCCTTATAAAAGGGAACATCCTCCCTCTCTTCCTCACACCACTTTGATCCTTCAAGCTAGGCCAACCCCTGCCAATTTCTCCTCTACACTACCCTATAAACATCCTAGAGGTCATTTTCTTCTTCAAAGACCAATTTTAGTGCCCTAAGAGGAGGACTCAAAGAGGCGCTTCAAAGAAGAGGTAATGTCCGTTACCGAATATTTCAACTTTATTTCCTCTTCCACTTCTTCTTCTTTAGTTGTTTCATTATGAAGTAATAACATCAGTATTACTAATATACTAATATGTTATTATAAGTATGAAACAAACCTATTTCACCATCTATCCACCCTATAGAAAACGAAATCACCGCATGTGCGTACGTACGGAATACCGTCTCCACGCCGTGGTGTAATCTATTTTCCACCACCACCTTACTTGTATGGGTATAATGGTGTACATAATAACTATATATGATTATTTTAAATTGATATTGATTCTAAAATAGTATACATACACTCCAATACAATTCCACGATCATGAGAACGATATCTTCGCTCGTGCGTATGTACGGACTACCGTCTCCACGACGCGATGAGATTCATTCTCCACGTTAACCATTCATGAATGATTATAAAGTATATATAATAAGTTATCATGAAATATATGACATAATAATGATACTGTATTTATGTGTATTTCATCTAATTAATTCCATTCAACTCAATAAGGAAATGAAAACAGCGTTCATGCGTACGTACGGCCTATCGTCTCCATGAACTGTATATTTCTTTCCATTTACTGATCTATTATATATATGTATATTCTGAATATATATTAAATATAAATCATGTTTTATATTATGTAATTAAGTAATCATGATCTACGTAATCATATGAATAATTAAAAGTCAAAACACGGATGACAAATGAAACGATTTTACCCAAAACACTTGTTCACATGGAATTTACAAAAGAACGGGTAATATAAAGTCATAAGTGAACCATATATGATATCATAACAATGAGTATGATTTTTTAATATGTCAATGACATTATTTAAATCATTATACAAGAGTTTCAGACACTTACGAGGAAAATCGTACCTAAGGTTAGGGGAAATATCACAATCTCATTTTTATCCGAGATTATTTATACTTTGGTATTTACTGGGGTGTATTTTATCATCCACATCCATGTTCCCTAAATATGTAATATTGTTTCCATCCACCTACAATTGTTTAAATCCAATTTTACCCTTCGGTGAATTTTTAGTAAAGTATATGAAAGGAATCTTTTGTCGTTTTTCGTACAAGGTACTTTTTGACTTTTCCGGAAAAAGTACGAGAAGAATGTTTTTTTAACTTATATGGCACGAACGGATTTTTAAAGCTTGATTTTCATGAAGCTTCCTCAAAAATATTTCATGACTATTTTCAATGAAATCCTTTTATTTTAAAAATTCATGACATTTTGTGAAAAGAAAATTATTTTAAAGAAGAAAGGATATTTTCCTCAAGAATTCATTTCAAGTGTTTTATCAAAACCATTTTCTATCTAAAATGAAATTATTTCATATGTGTATGTTTTAAGTATAATTTCTCTATGATTTAGATGGTTTAAATTTTCTTATTATGAAATGATATCCATTTCTTTTATATGGATTATGTTATGATGGGATGATGTTTATGAAACCCATTTTATTCGTTGGGTTATTATGAATGATGTATGTTTATATTGTGGCACACGAAAGAATGATTACAATATGAGATGGGTGGGACCTATATCTCCCTCAAATGCATTGGGTAAAGATTTATATCTCATGAGATAGACATGGCTGGAATGAAAAGTTAAACCGGTTCAGTAATACTGGACTGGAACGAGGAGTGAACTCATTTAAGAAAGGGACTTTGTCCTCATAGATGGTCTTGACAAAAATGCCTTGGATAATATGGAAATCATATCATGTGCTTAATGGTTTCCACAATTACATGTTTTATTGCCATGCTATTTTATCATTCTTAATGTTTTTTTATGATCTATGCCTTACATACTTCCATGTTTTATGTCATTGCTCAAGCTTTTGATGTATGTTCATGTTTTTAAGTTCAAATGTATATAGTATGTTTTATTTTATCCATGCTTACGCTTACTGAGCATTTGAGCTCACCCTTTTTATGTTTTTTCCCCAGTATATAAATAAAGGTTTTAGGTAATAAAAAAGGGGATGATCATTATGGGAGATGTTGAAGATCATTCACCACGATTAGAAGATTTTATTCCGAGTTTCCAAAGACACTAAACTATTACGGTCCTTGTGTGTCTATTTTTGTTATGTATTAAGTATTCCACAAAAGTAATGTAATGCCCATGTACGTCAAGCTTCGGGTCTCTACAGTTATTATTTTTATGGACATGTTATGAGGACCCAACCATACTATTTAACATCATGTTGCAAGGAAGATTATGAAGAATGTTCCTAGTCAAATTTTAGTGTGGTACTTATAATGAAACAACCTATGGAACATGGAAGGCATGTGAGTTTCCATGAAAAATTAGACCCGATTAGGGATATGACCCCAAAAGAACATGGTTGATTTAAGAGTTGGATTTTAACCTTAGAGAGGCTTCCTACATATCCAATTTGGATGGGCATAAAAGACAACATAGTTCATCAATAAGGACCTATTCATATTGAGGAACTCAAGGGTATGTCTCGTAGGGGAGTATGACCCTTCGAGTTGATAGGTTGTGGTTACTACTAAGAAGGATATCCCCCGTCAAGGGACTATGAGGGATGTTTTATCTCATGGTTATTTGAGGTATTAATTCGGGGTTTACACATGAGGGGGATACCAAAATTATTGGAATTATGATTTAGGGCTTATTATTAAGGAGGATTACCATTGAGATCAGACCCAAAGTGGGTTTCCTATACATCTAGGTTATGATAGGAACCAGAGATATCATAGTTAAATCCTTAAGGTTGATTGTGTGGGTTTCATGATCATAACTAACCTCTAAGTAAATGTGAGTCATTCTTGGTGTGAGAAACAAGAGGAAGGAGAATAATTGACAAACCACACACTTTCCCCCCTTTGACGGTGGAAGAGGCTGAGTCTATGATGGAAGAGGTCATGGATACGATGGAAGAGATATTTGCCAAGACCCTTCCATATCTTCACTTTACATTGGAAGAGAGTAAAAGGTAAGGATGGAATAAAGGATAAGGATGCCGATGTGAGAGGGGAGAGGGATCAGGTACCCATACCCACTCTATCTTAGTGGCCAGGAGGTAGAGAGGATAAAAAAAGTGAAAACTCATGCATGAAAAGATAAGGGATTACACCAGGATGAATTCACAAAAAATTGTCTCATAGCGAGGGAGAATGATTTCATTCCCAATCAAAAGAAAATGAAAGAATAATCATCACCCTCCCCACTAAAGGCTAGAGGCTCCAGATCTCAATGATGGGAAAGTATAGATGAAGTCATATCCCTAGAATTTGATATCGGGAACTCCTCAACACTGTCCTAGGGGTAAGGATAATCATGACCCTAGATATCAAAATCTATAGATTCCTTGAGGATCCATACCCTCTAGAAAGACAAATACTGGAAGCCTCTTACTATAGAAATTGAAATATAAATGGGAGACACATTGATGTGTCACTCCCTATGTTTTTGTAAACCATGAGTTCTTGGTGGAGGTTTCAATAAGGCCCATTTCATAAAAGGGATCCAAAGAATAAGTGGCTCTTCCTTGAGTGAATTTGAGTAAGGCCAAAAGGGTGGCTCATGTAGGTCCTATGTGAAGGTGATCAGTATAGGTATACCATATATTTGGGCCATATAGGCTCTCGGGGAAATTGAAAAGTGATTCACATTGGGGAAAAAGGGAAAAGCAAGCAGAATATACCTTAATTAATAGGATATTGATGTGACAAATGTTTGGGCTCAAAACTGAATTCGAAGGAGAAAGCACCCCGAAAGGTAGTTTCCATGATTGTTTTCTTCAAAAATATTGTAAATTCCTGGTTTTTATTAGGAATAGGTTGCACAAAGTCTGAGATTCACGAATAAGCAGAGAATCGCAAATAATCATCATAAACGACATGATGGGTTGATGGTAATCTCCATGAATATGAGAATATGGATGAGGAGGTTGAATTTAAAAGGAGATTTATGAGTGAGGGAGCTTCACGATAAGGGTTTTATAATTTTATGAAAAATATTCAAGAGGCATGAGGGCGTCAGGGAAGGATGAGCCTATAAATAGGTGGCTACCCCACTATGTGACGCATGAAAATAATTGAATAAAAGTATGAATCGATGTGAATTTGTGAAGCCCAAGAGATTTCTAAATCATGTGTTCAAAGTGAGCTTGAGAATTGTGAAAATAATTCTCTATTTTTGACCAATGCTTAGGTATCTTGGAAAGAGGATTTGCATGATGATTAAATATTCCACGATGACTCATAGAGGGTTGTGAAGGAAATTTTTTTATAAAAGCAGTTTTGTTTTGGAAGGTAGTGATATTTTCAATGGAGATTCACATACAACTGTATTGAACATATAGTTTATGTGAATAGTTAATCTAATTGCATCAAATTGGGAATATAATGCAAGAAGAGTCACATGATAATCGAAGGTAAAGGCTTTAATGAAAATCAACTCAAGTGACCAAAATGTTGTTAAACTAATTGATACATTACCCAATGTAGTGATCTAGGAAGAGTCGATGGAAGTGTTATGAGGGAGGTAGTGTACTATCCCTAAAATCTTATAATGGAACTATGTTGGGAACAAAGTGACTATGTATGAACATACTTATTCCACAACTACTAAATATGAGTTGATTTGGTATGACCAAAACAATGTCAGCGTATGCTACTTAGACTATCCCTTAGTGGTTAACGAATTAATGTTGTTTTGTTGTCTCCATACATGTGAATGTTTAATTACTTAAAATTACTATTAGAAATGTTTAAGAAGTTACTACTAACATAGGAACAAGATTCATTGGTTTAAAATAAAATGTTGACACACAGATTTACCCCTCTACTATCAGGGTGTTCTAGGGTCCCACAAGTGGTATAAGAGAAAACGTGGTTTTGGTGTCAAATATGTTCTCTTTTGTGGTCATGGGTAATTTACTAAACGTTAGGTGATTCCACCTATTTTTATGGAATAAGATTCTATATTTGGTTGAACATGATAAGATATCATCTGAAATCTATTGGAATGGAAGTAACTCTTTCCACTACACAGAGGATTCATGTCACTAATTCAAACATACTATCTATGATTGAAACTAATTGGAAGATGATGGATGAAGACGCCAAAGAATATAATTACCTCACTAAATCTCTATCTAATCAAATCTATCTAAAGGTAATGAGTTTAACTTCATCCAAGTATATGTGTGAAAAACTATAAAATATATATAAAGGTGAAAACAAAGTGAATGAGTAAAAAATATATGTTTTTTATAATAGGTTTGAAGATCTGAAGATACATCCTAATGAAAATGAAGATACCTTTTTTAATTAAATAAATGACGTTTATGGTTCAATTCAAGGAATCAGTGATGAAATTAGATATATTTATATCAAAAAGATAATCTTAAGAAGGCCTATATCTCTCTACAATCCAAAAGTGTCAGACCATGAAGAAAGGGATATGTCTTAATATTCACTTGATGATATTCTATGAAGTATGGTGGACTTTCAAATGAGATTCAAAATAGAATATGTAATAACTCGAGTGAGAAATGATATGGAATTCAAATACATGGAAAAACATGAGGTTTCTAGAGATAGTGTTGATGAATATAATTTAGAAGATGAACTTTCCCCCCTTTTCAAATAAATTCAAGAGAGTGAAAACGAGAATTGAAGGAATGTTTACTGTGGCCTATTTAGGATGTGGTAGAGTGGGGTACAATGCCTATCAAATCGTAATGAAGTTTGATGATGATAAAAGTGATGTTAGAAACATGAAAAATCCTTAGAAAGGCCTTCCCCAAAAGGGAGACTTAAAATCTAGAAAGAAATTATAGAGAAAGGTTTTCATCTATAATAAAGAACAAGATTATAATGAATTTTTTAATTATGAAGAACTATAGTTTAAATATGGAACCCAAGAGACAATGATGGCTATTGTTGAAAATCCAAAACCTTTAAAAGATAAAGCTAAATATAATCAGTTGATTGGTGATGTTGATCCCAAGTTGGAACATGAGGATTATCTTGGTAAGAATGAAAATAAAATAAATAGAAATGGAAAGATATGATCCATTCTAGAAAATTCATCAAATAATGTTGATCATCTAAAAGTAGAAATTGATCAATTGAAAGAAGGAGAAAAATAAAATTTGAAAACTGTTGAAAAATTAGAAGATGATGTAGTATTTAATCTTAGTATTTAATAATTGATAAAGGTCATCAATGACCTTTTATCCATACTAGAACAGAAAGCAAAAAAAAATTGAGGTCCTGACGAATAAGTTGTTACTCTATGGAGAAAACTTGAAACTATTCAAATTCGAGGTAATTAAAGAAGAAAATACTATTTTGAAGATTCATAGATTCATAGATATTAAAAAGGGTTATGCATGTTTTTGAGGGAGTAGAGAGGGCTTTGAATGATCAAAGATCCATGTTTATGGGAAAAAGTGGAATTGGCTGTGATACTAAAACATCGAAGGCTAGGAACATGATGAGTCAAAATAAAGGGAAGCAGAAAGTTGGACATATCACAAAGTCACATGATGACCTAAAAAAGAAAGCCTCAAATAAAATATAATGGAGAACTAAAAACCATCCACAAGTATCCATAGATGATCAATAGTTAAATAATTTTCCAAAGGAAGGGGAAATGTGGAGGAATGGATGTGAGAAGACATTTCATCTTATGAAATTTAAATTCTATAGATATCTAGGTGACACCATGTCTTACTATGAAGAGGAAAGGATCTATTGGAATAGGGTATCACGTGAGAGTCAGCAAAAGAGAATGGGACCACATCCTTCATCAAATAGAATATATATTTTAATGGATATTATTTTCATTATTCTGAATATTGAAATAATGATATTCATTTCAAGCAGAAGAAAGATGAGAACAATACCAACAGAAATTCAAGACAAGATAATATTCTACCAACAAGCGAAGTTTCTCTTGTGATTACGTATTCTGATATGGAGTTAGAATATTAGTATGATAAACCCATGAATATTGAAAATATATTGTAGAGTCTATCTTTATCCTCTACTCAATAAAACAACTCATATAAGGAAAATAAGAAATTGATACATCCAGCATTGCTGAAATAGAACTCAAAGTTACAAAGAACAGTATCACCTGGATTATTGACAGTGGATGCTCAACCCATCTGAAGCGAAATGAAGATTTATTGAATAATTTTTTGAAAATGGTTGATATAATAGTAAGGTTTTTTAATGATGGATCTTTAAATATAAAAGGTATTATAAGTACATAACTAGAAATTACATGCTTAAGAAAACAGATGTTCTCTATATGGATAGAATGCATCACAATATCCTGAGTATGAGTCAAGTATGTGAATTGGGACAAATAGTGACATTTAATAATAAAGGGGCGCACTATAAAAATAAATACATATAATTCTCTCATGAAATTATTTATAACCAATGAAAATTTATACTGGGCTGACAGTAAAGAGAAAATTTGTTACATAATAGTTAAAGAAGAAAATAACTTTTGGAACCATAAGTTGGGCCACGTTATTTGAAAATACAAAGAAAACATATCTAAGATGAAGATATCCAGTGATATCCCTAATATGTAGTATGAACAGGAAAATACATGTGATGATTTCAAATGAAGAAAATTGGTTTATAGTTCATTTAAGTTAAAAAATAAAAGGGAATAAAATGTTCTTGACCTCATCCACATAGAGATATGTTTTACAATTAATGTGGATGACACATATTGGGATAGGTACTTCATTATTTTTACATACTATTATAATATTGTTTCTTGTGTAATGATTATACAAAGGAAAAAAATATTCTTGATTGCATGAAGATTTATCATCAAATTGATAGGAATGATATAGGATGCACAATCAAATTTATGCAATATGACAATGGAGGGGAATGCACGTTGATTGAATTTGAAAATTGGCTAAAAAATCATTGAATAAAGCACGAGGTGTATATAGTTAGAACCTAAAAAAACGTATTTGTTGAAAATAGAAATTGACAGGTAAAATAGTGTTCCATAACTTTGAGGATTGAGATTCGTTTCTCTTTTCATTACTATAAAGAGATTGTTCTAGTAGAAGTGCACACTCAAATGATAACATGGATTTATATGTGTGAAAATGAGAAACAATATGAGTTTTTGTATGAAAGGATGACCTCTATGAAGTATTTTCTTTGTTTTTCATAAGTAAATGTTTCATCTGAAACAAAGATGAAAATCTAGGTAAGTATGGTGATGCTATAGATGAGGGAATATTCCTTGAATATTCAATGAAGAGTAAACCCTAAAAATGATTAAAAAATAATCTTGGACTTTTTTGTACAGATTTTATGTCAATATCATTGATGATAAAATGAAAAATACCTCTTAGAGTTCATATACTGATATGATAAAAGATAAAGAAGAATGTTGACTTGGAATATATTCTAATTTATTAGTAGATAAAGGTGTGAAAAACATTAAGGGGTTACAAAACAATGATTATTTATAAGAAGAATCATAAGAGGAAACCATGGCTGAAGAAACTTTATCTGAACCACACATGAGGAATAAAAGATTATAAATTGATGAATCCAACATCATTGGGGAGTAGACTACTCCAAAATATATTTGGATAATGGGGAACAATTCTCCTTCATACTTCCTATAAATTTTGGATCCATCATAATTTAAAGAAGCAATGAAGGATGAATTGTGGGTTAAGGCAATGAATAAAGACCTCGATCAGATTGACAAGAACTAGAAATTGGATATTGTTAAAGGACTTGAAAATCCCAATGTTATTTGAAAAATGTGGATATTCAAAAACAAATTTTATTATCATGGAAATGTGATCAGAAATGAAGCGTACTTAGTGTGTAAAGTCTATACCCAAATTGAAGGCATTGATGTTCAAGAAATTTTTTCTCCAGTAGAAAGACTGAAGTTGATCAAGATTTTCCTTGCTATTGAAATTCCAAGAGGATACAAAGACTATCATATGGATTTCAAAACAATATTCTTAAATGAATTTCTTAAATAAGAAGTTTACATTGAACAACCAGTGGAGTCTCTGATTTGAAATGATTTAGAAACAGTTTTTAGACTAAAGACGACCCTCGAGGGTCTAAATAAGGCACCACATCAATGGTATTCTCGACTAGATCTTCATGTGAAGAAGATTAAATTCCAAAGTGGAGGTGTCAATCATTATCTCTAGGAGAAGAATTCAAAGAAGATCAATTTATGGTGCTCATGTACATGGATGATATTATATTTGGTGAAGTAGACATGGTTCAGTAGAAGAATATTATAATCCCATGAAATAAGAATTTAAAATTTCAATGATTAGTGAAATCACATACTTATTGGGGCTGTAGGTGATTCAGAATAATTATTACACTTTCATTTTTCAGAAAAAAAATACTCAAGAGAGTTGCTGAAAAAATCCAATATACATGACTCCAAACCAATATTGACTCTGATTGTGGTTGAAAAAGAATCTTTGAAAGAATGAGTATGTGAATTTTGTGGATCCCACTGTGTACATGAGAATCATTAGACATTTATTATACTTTACTAAAACATAACATGATACTGTCTTTGAAAAATTATTGGCAGCCCACATTCAATGTAATCCTAAGGAAGAGAATTTGTAATATGTTAAATGAATCATGAGGTATATTCAAGGTATGATGAATTCATCATTATAAATTTAATCAAGAATAGACAATGAATTATAATCATTTTCTGAAGCTGAATGGTCTAGAGATGTTGTGGATAGAAAGTCACCAAGTTGTGGTTCTCTTTTCCTTGTTAATAATTGCGTGAGATAGTTGAGAAAGAAATCGAAAATCACTTCTCTTATCAGGAATTAAAACAAACATTATCTACGATACAAAGGATTGAAATCATCCATTATGGATGAAGAAAAAACTAACTGATATTGGTGATGAGGTGAAACAAAATATTGTGATTCCCTATCCCAACAAGAGCACAATCGATCTTATGAAGAATCAGGTTTAACACTCTCATACCAAACATATTGCGATCAGATATAATGTCATCTAATAGAAAGTTGAATAATGTGTGATTAAAATGAAGCATCTTGGGGCTGACAATCAAGTGGCGTACATTATGACTATGTTGTTGGCAGCACATGTGTTTGAGAAACATTAGTTTGACCTCGACGTTTAGCCACCTCCCAATTCATGACTAGGTTACTGTTATTCCCCAATCCAAATTTCTGTTAACTAATTTAATCTTTTTGTGGAAGTGATGTAGGATTATAGGGTAGATACGATCCATGGGGAGTGACTTTTTAACTATACAAGTACAAATATAGGTTCTTTGGGTTTATTTCCAAACGGAGAGAATGGAGAAATTCAGAGTTTTAAAATGTTTTCTAGTTGTAGGTTTTTGAAAAACCATGAAACACTGTTGTGACATGATGGTATCAGATATTAGCTTTGACATCATTAATCATTATAAAACATGAGAACCAAATTCATGTTTCCGCTTTTGTTTTCTACACTAATATTTACTCATATGGACTTAGAGTGTTGTTTGAGTTTCTTCTCAAGTATCAAGTTTTGATAGTGACGGGTGGTTTATTGAATTTTTCTGCAAATTTTCACCCAACCCCAAGGGGGAGATTATAGAGACCCTAGCCTTTTACAAATATCATTACATGATTTTAAGCATAATAAAGAATCATATTACCATCCATGAATCATAAATTCTAGTGTCTTAGAAGACTATGTAATAAAACAGAAAACATGTGACTCAGTAAAAAATATGGTTATTTAATATTCATAAAGAGATTTAAACTTACATTGTGCACATATATGTTCATAGGATAACCTGTGGATAACATGAATAAAGAGATGAGCTAAAATCCCCATAAGGTAATAAACAAAATAATAAAGCTTTAGCACATTGGATAGAAGGCATTTCGTAATGATATAAAAGGAATAGAACATATGGATTCATAACATATAAACATGGGATTATATAAACATTGAATCAAACAATTTTATAAGAATCATAAAACATAAATTTATCACTATTCATTGCTCATTTCACATAGTGAAGCACAGGTCACGGTTAACCACGAAGATCATTGCACATGGTATCATGATTAAAGGCTAACCGCCAAGACCGTTGCACATAACATCTCATGAGACTCAAATTTACCCAATGAATTAGAGTGATATCTGGGTGCACCCATCATAAAATTTTAATTAATATGATTTCCACATATATAATCATACATAATCAATAATTTATAAAAATAAGGGTTACCCATTGTAATATTTGGGTATCATAATCATGTCATAAAGCATAAAAATGGGAGTATCATAAAAATGTCCATTAAGAAAAGGAGTTATATCAGGCATGGAAAATCATAGGGTAGGATAGGAATATATCATAAATATCTATGTCAACATTAAGTAATAACATGTAAAAATATTACTTAAACAACATTTGAATTAAAACATTTTAGTGCATTGAAAGGAAAATATCAAAGGACATTTAAAACATAAAAGGGAATAATATTTCATATAAAACCAGAAGTGAACAAATAAGGTTTTTAGAATAAAAAGAGTAGTTTTATAAAAACAATGGTATCTTAAAAACAGATTATACAGTATACTTGAAAATTGGTATGAATTTGGAACGTTCCCTTAAAATGGGGGTGCCTTTCAGGAATAATAGTGGAGGGAATCCTTTAAAAATGTATATCCCTAAAAGAGAATGATGAATGGATCATGATACATGAGTTTGGACCATATACATAGAATTTATATTATGTTCATAAAAATAATAGATAACAAAATTTGGGTAAAAGTTAATATAGAACAACTCGAATGAATAATTCAGGTTCGGTTAGAATCCCATAACTTAAGTACGGTGGTGTCTTTCACATGATCTTAATGTCATGGATAAAAAAATTAAATTCATTAATTCATATTTATAGAACCTTTTATACATGGAATTGATTTATTATAACCTTATAAATTTCACTCATGACCTTTTTTGATGGATTAAGAGGTTCAATTTCATTGTTTTGGGAGTGTTTGTTTCCATGGTTTCATGATTGGTTTACTAATATACATGTAAGAATAAACATTTAAGGTGATAATGGTTTTACATATTAGGAGTTATATTTTATTAGTTAAAATAAATAAGATTACATGGTTATAAAAGTCATTTGGTTATTTGGAGTGAACATGAATCATTATATAAAACGTTAATGATAACAATTTTGGTTAATTGGCAGGTTTTGATCACAACAAACTCATTTGGAAATATAAATTAATATCACGTGTACAAAAATTTATAAAAAACTAAATTAGAAAAAAAATATTTTATAGTCTGGTTCAACTATAAAAATGGTTTGATGACCAGAATCGAAGATGGTAAAGGACATTGAAAACACATTGTCCTTAAATGTGATGAATTAAAAAATTTCGGATGGTGTTTTCATTTCTAGTATAAAAGGAGGGTAAAGAAGATATGGTGATAAATTATTAGATTAGCATAAAAAACAATACATGTAAGCTGTTGGACTTATCACACCATTTTGATGAGGATAGGGAAGGATAAAAATGGAAAAAAGGAACATGAAATGAAAATAAAGGAGAAGAGAAATTTACCTCTTGAATATATATTCCTTGAGATCCTATTTAGGGAAGAGGTTTTCTTCTTTTTTATGAGAACAAGACATTCTGAAAGTAGGGGAGGGGTTAAGGAGAGATTTTAGTATAATTTGGGCTAGGCACAGGGCTTGAGTGGTGTAAGGAGATGAGGTAAAGAGGGGTGGTATTTATAGTGGAGGAGAGGAGGGGTTTCCCATTATTTTAATAATTAGTTTAATATTTTTTTCTCAAGAATATGAATAGTATTTATTCTTATGAACAAAAATAGTAACTATAGAATACGAGATTGAACCAATGAACATTTACATCATCCATGACTCAATAATGATGTATAAATTCATTTATTTTGCATTTATTAGAAATTATTATATTTTATTTTTCACAAAAGAAATCAATTATTTTAGAAAAATACCAAAAATTATACCCAACCATTTTTAATGTACAATTTATAAATGAAATCCATTTTATGAAAATAATTTTATAAATTTGAGAAATATGTTTTTTAATTAAAAGAATAATTTAGTTGAAAAATACAAATTTTAACATTAAAACTGCTTTTCTAACACATTGAAAGATTAGTTAAGGAATTTTTAAATTATCTTATAATCATAAGTCATAAAAATATTTATTTATGAATAAATTTTATGAAAACAAATTTTCTTTTAAATTATTAAATTAATCATAAATTTGAAATTAAATATACATGACTTACAAAAATACCAACACTTAAATAATAATTATTTAAATATTGACTTATAATATGATATGCTAATATCATATTGTCACTTATAATATGGATAAGTTTTATTTATACTTTCTTTAGTGAGGTTACTATTCAATTGGCCTATTTACTATTTATAAGGTTCGCATTACTGTTTCAAAGGTCAAGTCACTGTTTCATCGGTATACATTCCTTAACTTCTAGAGATACCTTTTATTTTACTCATTATTTATTTACAAGGACTGTATTATGTTATATATGTAATATTATATGATTATACTACAGTACATAATTATAATAAGGGAATTTCATTGATGAAACATTGGGACATTATATTCTCCCCCTAAAGAAATTTCACCCTCAAAATTTCATTTTACATTATATGATGAAAATAAGTGTGGGTATGTTTCCTTCACTACTTACTCCGTTTCCCATGTTTCCACTTTGTTCTTATGGGACCACCAATGTAATTTGACTAGGTGAGTAGTCTTGTTATGTATAACTTTATCTCTATGATACAAGATCTTCACTAGATTCTCTTCATAAGAAATATCATTCTCTAACATTACAATCCCTGAAGACAGTACATGTGAGGGATATGGTGTGTACTTATTTAAGATGGATACATAGAAGACATCGTGTACTTTAGACATGGTAGGTGTAGGTTCTAGTTGATAGGACTCAAATTTAAAACAATTAATAATATCAATATTTCCAATGTTCATAGGAGTTAGCTTTCCTTTCTTCCCAAATCTCATCACCATCTTCTATAGAGATATGAAGAGAAATACCAAGTCTCAAACAATAAATTCAAGGTCACATCGATGATTGTCTGAATAGATATTTTTTTTGACTTTTGGATGACTTGATGAACTACTATATTTTTTAAAATTCTCCAGCATTTCATAGACCATTTCATGTCCTAACATGTTGATTCCACCAACTAAATCCCAACACATTGGTGATCTGAACCTTTTCCCATAAAGGGCATTGCATGGTTCCATTCAGATGATTGAGTGGAAACTATACTTGTAATAGAATTTGATAAGTGAAAGATATTGATCACATACTCTTTTTAATTCCATGGCACATGATATCTACATATCTTCTAGTGTCAGAATAGTATGATCTGATTGGCCATCAGTTTGAAGATGATAGGACGTATTAAAGTTCAGTTCAGTCCTTAGATCATTAAGGAGAATTTTCCAGAACATCCAGGTGAATCTCGGTTATCTATTAGATAAAATAGATAGTGGTACTCCATGTATCCTTATGTAAAGACCCAGAAATTTCAAGGGAAATTTTTTCTTAATTTTCTTTGTAATTTTACAAGAATGCAGTTTATGACGGCGGCTGATTATGAGGCCCGGTCTGCCCAGAATCATTTTTCGAAGTTTATATCAGGTACGTTCAGTGAACGAACGAGCGGGAATTTCTAACTCTTGAACCGATGATCGGAATCAAATTCTGAGGGAACCGATGGAACCGCAGTGCCGGTATTTGCTTATGAACGCCTATTCCGGAGTTGCGTTTACTCAAGAGAAGTTGATAAAAAATGTGGATGTTAAAAATAAAAATTTAACAACAATTTGTATTTTACTCTAAGTGTTTAATCCTTTGGAAGGTTGGGAGGTTATGAGGGTGGTGGGGCCCACATGAACCCCACCCCTTCATATCCTCTAACCGCCTCAACTCAACATTAATATTGTTCGCATAAGTTATTAACTTATGACATTAATGTAGTGAGTTTAATGAGAGTTTTTGAAATTCAAACACTTGAATTTCAAAATCCATGTTGAGTTAATAAATTAAGTGTGGCTTAATTTATTTTGGGTTAGTTCCTTTGTTTCTTGAGATGACTTGGAGGAAAAAGAAGGCAAGGAACATAGAGATCATCTTCTTCATCTTCGATGAAGAACGTGAAGAACGAACGATTCCCAACGAAGAACGATGAGCCCTCTGAGACCGTATACCGCGACGCCATACCCGCGACGTGCCACCCTTCATTCTTCTTCCCACGTCAAAGGAAGGGAGACGACGTTCCATCTCGGACAATCTTCGCCAACGTCTTTGAAACCTCTTTCCGCGACGTCTCTTTCCGCCTGCGACGAATTTCTCCGTGACGAAAACCTCGTTCAAGCCGCGCTCGAGGTAGGGGGTTTACGTGATTTTCCTTACGTGATTATCTTCTGTCTTTTATCCGCGATATTTGGACCGCATGATATCAGTAAACGGGTAGAGGACAGACCGCACAAACACAGTCGTTCCCCTCCCTTATTGTTTTTCTTGTTGTTGCAGATCAAATAAAATTGACGCGGTGCCGTCACACCGCACGAGATTGAGCGGCAAGGATGCGCGACATCGTCACGCCGCGTGGGATCGAGCGGCAAGAATGCACGACATCGTCACACCGCGCATTCAATTTTTAAACTCTCGTGCGTGGGTATTTTATTGCAAGGTGTTCAGATAATTTATTTTGGATAAATTATACCCTCGTCAATTATTAAAATCATGTGTTTATTATTTTCCAATTGATAACACCTAACACGGAGGACGTGGGCCAAACAAACACGGCCCGACAACCCTCCGCAGCTTGTTAATCGATGTGCGGATCAACAGACTACAACAAAGCAGACGTCTATGTCATTTTAATCCCTTCACAGTGAAGGTCTTTTCTCGGGAGTACCGTTGGTGAAGACGGAAGGAGAAACGGAGCACCAGAGCGCGTCTGGTGGTCCGCGGAAGGCAGGGACAGCGCACCACGCCGGCGCGGTGGCGCTGGCGACCGGCAGCGGTTTGTCGCCGACTTCAATTAGCGGCGAGGGGGGGTGGGAGCCTCGCACCCCGCCTGCGGATTTCTCTTGGCTGTGCTGGCCAAGCCGCGGCTGGCTGGTCGGGCTGGGCCGGGCCCAACCGCGTCAGACCCGGGTCGGGTCGACCCGGTTCGGGCTGACCCAGGGGGGGTCGGGTCGGGTCAGTCTGGGCCCAAACCCCCCGTTTTCGGACCCACTTTGGTCTTTTGCCTATATCATGGGCTAAGGACTTCCGATCGATGCACCGTCAGTTGCATAGAGATCCTTCGAATGAGACGGTTGTTTTGGTATATCACACTCAAGGTTTCAGAATACTTTGGGTTCGGCCAGGTTGGTTCGGATACGAAACCAACCGGGCCCTCGGAGCAGAAATGCTTATATCTTAAGCTCTGGACATCCGATTGACGTGCCATCGACTTTGATGGATTCTTCTAAGTGAGGCGGATCTTTTGGCTTACTCCGCTCGAGGATTGGATGCTGTCGGAGTGCGGCCGGGTTGGTTTGCTCACGAAACCAACCGGGCCCCTAGAACGAAAAAGCCAATAACTCACAGACCGGGCGTACGATTGACGCGCCGTCTGTCTCGTTGGATTCCTCTTGATGAGATGGAACTTTTGGCATACTTCGCCCGAGTTTTGGTTTCTGTTGGATAGTGGACGAGTTGGATTGTACCTGAAATCCAACTAGGCCCTTGGAACAGGAAAGCTATTATATTTCAGACCAGACATCTGTTTGACGAACCGTCAGTGGCGTTGGTGATCTCATTGAGAAACGGTCCCTATGAGTATACCCTATGAGAGTTCAGGGTACAGTTGAGATACAGCCGGGTTGGTTCGCTCACGAAACCAACCGGGACCCTGGGACGAAAAGCCTAATAACTCACAGACCGGGCGTCCGATTGACGTGCCGTCTATTGTGTTGAGACCCCTATGACGAGGCGGTCCTTTGAGATACATCTTCGTGGGAATTTGAGATACTTGGATTATCGACCTATAGCTCATGGATCGGACCCTCCCAGAGTCGAGCACATGGAGTACGGAGACTGTGTAGCCAACTAAGACCTGACGACTACTTGACCGACTCGACTTGAAGTGAGTCGACTAGCCCAGTGAATGGAGCACTACTTTGTTTGGGTGCAGGCCTATGGGGGATGGAGCACTACCTGTGTGATAGTGCAGACCCGCGATACTCGTCTGGAGAGTACCTCAGCATGCTACTAGGGGGTGTGCACTACTGTGTTTGGGTGACATACACTGGCGGGAATCACTACTGTGTTTGGGTGGCTGACCCGCGGTACTCGATAGGAGGAGTACCTCAGCAGTCTTAGGTTAGTGAGCAGTACCTCGGAGTCGTGACAGGACCACTGTACACTCCAGATACGGGGCTCTTCAGCGGTTACGGTTTCGATAATGAAAATCCTGGTTTGAGCTGAGACTTTTGCCCTTTGTGTTTACATCATGATTGAGATGGGTCACTTGATAACTTAGATATATGTATGGGAATATTCCTAGGTAGTGGTTATCCGTTGATTTCATGATCTTGGTGTTTTCCTCAACATTGATATGGGTTACTTGATAACATAGGTATATGCATTGGAATATACCTAAGTAGAGGATATCTGTTGATATCTTCTTTGTGGTTATCCATGTTGGTTTTTAGTGAGACCTTGAGGGTCTCAGGGTCCCTACTGAGTATCGTTATACTCACCCCTACATAGGCTATGCCCGCACCTCGTTGTGTTGGTTGTAGACGACGGGCAGTGCTGACGGAGGCCGAATGTTCGAGGATTGGACGTTACCAGGAGGTGGACTACACGACGATTCAGTACCCAGAGGTGGACTACACGACGAGTCAGTATCCGGAGGTGGACTTCGTGATGAGACGACACACGGAGGAGGTTGACGGGTGAGAGCGTTGTGGAGGCTATCTGTACCTACCCTTCAGGTAGGATCCGTGGTGGACTATCCAGGAGCTGCGCCATCTTTACCTACCCTTCAGGTCGGATCTGAGGAGGACGAACCAGGAGCCGCTTCTGTTCTTCCAGCTGTTGTCTTTTTTTGTTGTACTTTGTTCAGTTGTGGTTGTACTTTCATTTGGGTTTGTATTCTGGACCATTTACCTTTCAGCACTTCTCTTTGTACTTAGTGTTTTACTTCCGCTTGTACTCTGTGGTGTTTTGTTTAATTTTATAAAGGAAATCCCTTCCCAGTTATCGGGATTTACGCCTTTGGTGCTAGTCGCCAGCCCCTGGCCTATGGAAGGCGGGCTTGGGGTAGTCACGACACTGGCCCCGAGGACGGGTCGTGACACCTTACCACTTATTTGATATATATATTTTTATGTTGGTCCAATAATAAGATACCTCAAATTGAGATAATGTGAGATATCATTTTAAGATGATCCACAATGACCCAGATAGCATTGCTTACTCTAGATTTCATTGGAAGTCCTATGAAAAAGTCCATGGTGATTTTATCCCACTTCCAAGATTTTATGGGAAGTAGTTGCATTATCCAATCAGACCATTTCCTTTCATCCTTCATTTTCTGACATACCAATCAGTTTGATGTATACTTAGTAATGTCCTTCTTCATATTGTCCCACCAATAACTCATCTGGAGATCCTCATACATCTTTGTGCTCCCTAGGTGAATAGAGATGGTGAGCTATGTGCGTCATTTATAGGATCATTATTTATCTCTAGATCAGATGGTACACATAATCATGACCCAAATACTAAAACTCCATACTTGTCAATCATGAACCCATAGGATTTTCCATTTATGATATCTTCCACCCTTTTTTAAATTTCCACATCATTTCTTTGAGGATCCAATATTTTCTTCACGGGGGATGGTTTATAAATCATTTGAAAAAATATTTATGATTTTCCTACCTTAATAATTCCCATGTCTATCCTCTGAAAATATAAGAATATTTGATCCTTTTCAATTATCATCATTGATAAAGATGTTATATCACTTCTACTTAGAGAAACAGACACCTTAATTTCATTACCGGGATGGTAGTGTATTGAGCAGTCATAATCCTTGATGTGATCTAAAAATATTCCCTAGATCGTATTAATATATTTATATGTGAATATATTTTTGAGACTCTTGTGATTAGTATATATCTCACACTTCTCCCCATAGAGATAATACCACCGTATTTTCAATGAAAAGATCACAAACGCCAACTTTAGATCATGTGTGGGATTGTTTTTCTCACGAATTTTCAGAATCCTTTAGGTGTAGGCTATCACTTTTTCATTTTTCATCAGCATAGAACCTAACCACTTATTTTAAGAACCAATTTACACCATAAGGAGTACTCCACTTATCATGAGTGTGAGTACTGGTGTAGTGATAATAATCTATTTGAGATCCTTAAATCTTCCATCACATTCTTGAGTCCAGAAGAACATAAATCCCTTCAGTGTCATCTTGGTCATTGGGTTTTAATATCATGATATGATATTCAAAAATCATTGATAATACCCAGATAAAACCAGAATGTTGTAGATCTCCATTATAGATATTTTCCTGGGCCACTTTTCAATTACCTTTTCTTGGAAGGATATAAAGATATTACTTTTCTATTGATAACATTCCCCAATAATGAAATTTACTCCATATAGAACTCACATTTATTGTACATATAATTAATTTTATCCCTTTAAAAAGTCATCATCATAGTATTCAAATGCTCATCATGTTCCTCCTTTCTCTTGGCCTAAATCATAATATCATCGATAAAGAGTACCAAATATTTATCGAGGTAATATATAAAGAATCTATTAATTGAATCCATGAATATTTCTGAAGAATTAGTGAGTCATAATGGAATATCTATGATCTAAAAGTTTCCATACCTCATTTGGATGGATATTTTGGGAATATCTTCCTTCCTCTCCTTTAATTGGTGAGATCCCGAACGAAGTTCCAACTTAGATAAATAACTGGCCCCATGTAGAAGATTGAAAAAGTCATCTATCTGAGGGGGGGATATATATTATTTATATTGATTTTATTGATCTCACAATAATCAATGTAGAGTAACATTGATACAACCTTCTTCTTAATAAATAGGACAAGTTCACCCCACATTGAATCACTCAGGAATATAAAATACTTCTCAAGATTCTCTTGTAACTACTTCCTCATCTCTTCTATCTCAACAATGGCCATTCTACAAGGTGTATTTGATATCGGTAGGGATCTAGGAATATGTTCCATTGAGAACTAAAACTATCGATCAGGATAAAGACTAGGAAATTATGTAGGGAATACATCAGTGTAATCCCTCATGATGAGAACATATTCAATAAGTGTAATCTTCTTTTTCTCAATCCATTAGAATTATATTATTTCCTAAAAGGTAACATTATCGAAACTATAGATAATGATTCTGAAGAAGACTCATCTTCCTCATTACACATGTACAAGATTGTAGGGTACCCTAGAATGTGAAGACTAATCTCCCTTTCCAAATATTTAATGTTGGATTTGTATAAAGACAACCAATCCATTCCCAAAATAGAATCGAACTCCACAAAAAGAGTATGACCAGATATTTTGGGAGGTTCAATCCACAAACATTTACTTGGGAGGATTTATAAATGTTGGATGTAGTAATTTCCCCATTTTTTATTCTCATAGATAACTCATCCTCCAAATTTTGGGGTGGTGTTTTAATAGATATACTAAAATTAAAATATATAACTTAATCCATAGAACTAGAATACAATAGTAGGTTTACTATTCTTGAATTAATAACTAGCATACCTATCACCACATCATTGTCTAGATCGACCTCAGAAGTAGTGATAACAATAGACGTTCATTTTTCCCATGGAGGTTGTTGTTTATTTCCTCATATAACCCTTGGCTTAGGGATATTGTTCTCATAATACCCATGTTCCTTACAGTTTTAAAACTACACTAAATACAGAGTGTTGATCTGAACCTTACTTTCTTCTTCCAGTTTAGTGGGGTTCTTTATATCCCACCATAATTTCTTGTCCAGATGACCCATTCTTCTGCATTTGAAGCAATTCTTGGTTCCCTATAAATAGTTCCCAAGATGATTCTTCCCACAATTTTGAAATGTGGGATTTTTGATCTTCTTTCCATCATAGTATTTATTTTCTAAACCACCCATATTAGACTCCATTTTCAGTTTTTTTTTCACCAAACCCACGTGACCATTGAGAGTCTCTGATCTCCATTTCAAACATGAGGTAACAATATACAATTTCTTCATAATTGTCGAATTCTCAACTCCCCAAAGCTTTTTATATACTTGTATTTATTCCACTAATGAAGCAATCCACCTTTCATTTGGTGTTCCTGAAAAGGAAATAGGAATATCTTACTATCCTTGTGATGTTTTCTTCTTACACCCTGATAAAATTGTCTTCCTTCTACTTATGTATAAGGAACTCTTTTTCCATCTTAAGATGAAGGGTTTGGGGAAAATATTTATAAAAACTCATTTTATTGAATTTATCCCAATACATGGAATCAATTTCCACCTTTTACTTCATGTTCATGATCAGTTTCCACCACAGATCATTTTCTACACCAAAATGATAGATTTCCAGAATGAATTTCTCTTCTTTTGAGCACTATAGGTCAGAGAATATCATTTCAATGGAGTTAATCCACTATTCTGTGAGGATGGGATCTAAAGATACACTAAACATGGGAGGCCTTTTCCCTATGTATGATACAATGGAAAATTGATCTTCCCTTAGAGGATGATGGAATTACACATGAATCGATTTATTATACATAACATCATACAATTGAGAAAATACTTTCATAATGTTTTGAGCACTTGTTCCCATAATACCAGGCATATTATTAGGGAAATAATCACATTTCCTATCATATTGATTATTGTCACATGTTATTATATTTCCCTCCAATAATAAATAAAAAGGAATGTAAAATTATATGGCTTGAATACATAGTTAATAAGCATAAAAAACAATATTTAAAAATATAAGGATAAACTCCTAAATGAAAATTAAATCCAAACTCGTGATTATCTATATTTAAATATAGTTTACCCATGATCTATTTACTCACATGTATTCTTATGGGCTTCTTTTTTTTCATTCCCTTAATAATAGTTTATAGATAACTTATAAATTTACCAAAGCATATATCCCAATAGTATCAAACTAGGAGTGTAGTAAGGTCCATTGTCATGCACCAATTCCTGTTCATGCCTAGTTCAAAGAAGTGTTTTCAGGTTTTACCCCTAGACACATCTATGCCAAAGACATATCCACTTTTTCATATCTAGACAAGGATGTATTTTCTTGAAAACCCACTTATTTTATACTTAAAAAAATTAGGGACATTTTCTTATACATAGTCTCATCCCAAAGGTTTTTAATAAAGTGAAATATTCCTAATCTCCAAAAATAACTAGACCTTCCTTGTATACTAATTATAGATACTCAATCCTTTTATACATATCATTAAATGTTTTATGAATAATAAAGAATCATATTACAAGCAAAGGATCATAATGTCAAGTGTCTTGGAAGACTCGGTAAATAAAACTAAAATCATGGGACTAAATAAAATATTTCTTTATTTAATATTCAAAAGGATCTCTTAACTTCCGTTTTGATCATATATCTTCGTAGGATAACCAAAGGATAACATGAAAAATGGATGATCTAAAAATCCAAGTAAGGGAATAAAAAAAAGAATAATGGTTTAGAACACTGGTTATCAGGCACGAAATAATGATATAAAATTCATGGAACATATGGATTCATAGAATATAAACATGGGATCATCAAAACAGGGATTCATAATGTTATGGAAGGAAAATATAACATGAATTTATCACAATTCAAGGGTTATTTCACATAGAGGATCACATGTCAAGGTTAACCCTTTGGACCGTTTCACATGGTAGATTGAGTCAGGGCGACCGCCAATACCATTGCACATAACGCCTCATGAGACTAAATTTTACCCAATTCATTGGTAAAATATATTAATACAACCATAATAACATATTCATTAATATTCTGACAACATATATAATCATACATAATCAATCGGACATAAATATAAGGGTTACCCATGTTAAGAATTGGGTATCATAATCATGTCATAAAGCATAAACAATAAGAGTATCATAAAATGTATTTGAAGGAAAGGAATTGGATCACACATGGAAAATAATAGGGTACAATAGGAATATATTGTGAAAAGATATGTCAACATGAAGCAATAACAAGTAAAAATAGTACAAAAGAAACTTTATAATTAAAACATTTTAGTGCTGTTAATGGAAAATATCAAAGGTCATTTAAAACATAAAAGGGAATAATATTTTATTTAAAATTAGAAGTGAACCACTAAGGCTTAATAATAAAAATAGTGGTTTTATAAAAATAATGGTATATTACAAATATATTATATAGTTTACTTGAAAATGGTTATGAATTCAGAATGTTCCCTTAAAAAGGGATTGCTTATCAGGAATAATTGGGGAGGGAATCATTCAAAAACACGTATATACATGAAAGATAATGATGAATGGATATTGATACTTTTTTTTGAGAATATAAAAATAATTTATAATATGTTCATAAAAACAATAGATAACTTCATTTGGGTAAAACGAAATATAGAAAAACCTGATGGAAGAATGGATGTATGGGTAGAATCCCTTACCTTAAGTATGATGGTGTCCTTTACTTGATATTAATGTCCTGGATAACCAAATTAAATTCATTAATAAAAAATTTTAGAACCTATTATAAATTAAATTGATGTATTACAACCTTATAATTTTCGTTCTTGACCTTTTTGGTGGTTTAAGAGGTTCAATTTCATTGTATTAGGAGTGTTTGTTTCTTTGGTTTTCATGATTACTTTACTTATATATATGTACTGATAAACATGTATTGTGATAATGATTGTCCATAATTGGAGTAATATGTTATTTTTGAAAATAAAAAATATTACATGGTTATAAAGTTCATTTGTATATTTTGAGTGAAGTTGAATCATTATATAAAACTTTAATGATAACTGTTTTGGTTAATTGGTGATTTTTGATCATAACGAACAAAGTTTTCTTTATAAATTAATATCATGTGTAAAAAAGACACCTAACCATAAAATTTGAAATAAGAAATATATTATATTATGTTGTAACCTTAAAAATTGTTTCATGACTAGAATTAAAGACAATAAAAGTAATAGCAAACCTGTCCTCCTTGAATGTGATGAATTAACACATCTAGGATGGTGTTTCATTTCTTGTATAAAAAAGAGGGAAAATTAGAGATGATCATGAATTATTACATTAGAATAAAACAATTCAAGTACATTTAAGGTAATGGATTTATCACACCATTTGGATGAGGATAGGTGATGATAGAAATGAAAACAATGGAACATTAAAATAAAATAAAATAAAATAAAAGAGGAATTTACCTCTTCTATATATCTTCATTGAGAGCCTCTATAGGGGAAATGTTTTGGTATTTTGTAGGATACCATGGGATATTGAACGAGGTATTGGGGATTAGGGAGAAAATTGACCATAATTTGGACTAGTAACAAGGCTTCAGATGTGTGAGGATAGGAGGTAAAGAGGGGTGGTATTTATAGTAGAGGAGATGAGGCATTCCCATTATTTTAATAAGTATTTTAATATTTTCGCTCAATGCTATGAATATTATTTATTTTTATTACCAAAATTAGTAAATAGATCGTGTGAGTTCTACTAATTGGCCATTTACATAATCCACGACTCAAGCCTAATGCAATAATTTATTTATTTATCATTTATTTTAAATGATCATATTTTATTAATCAGCAAAAATTCATGAATTTTAGAAAAATCCAAAAAATTAACCCAATCATTTTTCAACATTAATAACAAAATTATGAACTCCTTTTTATGAAAATAATTTTCTAAATATGAGAAATTTAAATTTTTTATTAAAATAATAATTAATGTAAAAAATACATATTTTAAAATTAAAACTACAATTCTAACACTTTGAAAAATTTATTAAGGTCTCTTAAAATTATATTGTAATCATAAGTAATAAAAATAATTATTTATGAATACATTTTATTCCAATAAAGTTTCTTTTAAATTATTAAATTAATCATAAAATTGTAATTAAATTTACATGACTTACAAAAATACCAAAAATTAATTAACAACTTTTAAAATATTTAATTACTTATACAATGATATATTTATATAATATTTTAATTTAAAATATGGATAAAGTTTATTTATTCTTTCATTAGTGAGGTTACTATTAAATTATATGGTTTACTATTCATAAGGGTAACATTACTATTCCAAAGATCAAGTTACTACTTAATCAGTATATGTTCCTTAACTTCGAGAGATACCTTTTATTTTACCCATTATTCATTTATATGTATTTTGTTGTGTTATATATGTAATATTATATGATTATCATATAATAAAAAATTATACTAAAGGAATTTCATTTTTAAAACATTGGTTTATTATAGAGATTGTCGGAACTAAAGATTTTCATAGCTGGATATAGAGTCTTGTTTCTATTTGTTATCAATCCACACTGGATTGATCAAATATTTTACAGGGAAAGTGATCTTACAGTACAAGAGGACTACATTATTGAAAGTGGCATCATTTCCCAGTGTTTTCCTAATTATTCATCTAAAAATTATGAGGGAGGTTCATGTATCATGAATGGTAGTTTTCTTTTTCTAATTTTCTCTTCATAAATATTTTAAATTCATGGTTTTTGAAAAGACTGGGTTTTTCAAAGGCTAATATTTGAGAATATGTCGAGAATCATGAACAATCATTGTGAACAACCCAAAATTTTTATGGTAATCTCTATGACTTCGATAAGCTTCATGAGTAGGTTGACTTTCAGATGATCTTCATGATTGAAAAAGATTCACAGATAAGGTTTTAGAGTTTAACAAAAAAATACACTAGAGGTGTGGGAGAATCATGAAAGGATGAGCCTATAAATAGATGGTTACCACCACTACATGAAACACACAAATAATAATATAAAAGGTTGAATATATCTAAATTCAAGAAGGATATGAGATTCATGAATAAAGTATTCAAAGTGATCTTTAAAACCAAAAAAGTACATCTCTAGTCTTGAACAATGCATTGTTATCTAGGAGAAAGGAATTTCTTAGTGATGAGGTATTCTGTGATGATATAGTGAGCTTCACAAAATAGTTTTTTCAACAAATGTTTCTTACATCATGGAGGTAGTGAGCCTCATGTAAGAGATTTTTGAATGATATTATTAAGCATATTGTTTTAGTGAACAATTATTTCATGTGAATCAAATCTGGACTATGATGCAAAAACATTATCATGCTAGTTAGGAACACATACTTAAATTGAAATATATTCAAGTGGCCTTAAAGTCATTAAAATGAGTGTTACATCACCCAAAGTAGCGAGCTAGGGGGAGTCAACTAAATTTTTCTGAGGGAGGAAGTGTGCTATCCCAAAATATTATAAAGGTAGTGTGCCTAGAACACTGTGACAATTTAAGAATGTATGTATTCTAAAACTAGTCAAATTAGTGGATTTAAGTATAACCGTCACACTATCAATGTATTCTTCTTATACTATCTCTTAGTGGTGAACCAAGTAAAACTAGTGTGTTGCCTCTCTACATGTGAATTTAAAATTACTATAAATTACCCCCAGGAAAGTTTATCCAGTTTATTCCAATTTAGGAACAAGATTAATAATTTTAGAACAAAAATTTTACTCCTTGATTCACCCTCCCTTCTTAGGGTGTTCTGAGGTCCTGCAATAATGTAATTCAAGGAGCACCCATTTCAAAATGGTAAACATAAATAAATATTCCATAAGATTATTAAAAAATTCATCATTTAATTATAGTTTAATTCTTCCATTGAAAAGAAATGGGTTACCTAAAAAATACTATAAAACATATTCATTATAATCTATCCGTATAGATAAAGTGGATGGTATGAAAAAACATGTCCCAAGTATAACATAAGGCAGATCAAATTATGTTGACATAGATGAAGGACATTTTTTGTGATTATTGGATAAATGAATTTCAATAAAAAAAGAAATGCGCCATTTATTTGTAAAATAATTATTTTTAAAATAATTGAAAATAAATAAAGGAATATTTGTGAAGAATAATTCCTAAAACAATGAAGGAATGTGTTCCCAAAGAAAATTAAAAAATGGGATAGTTTTTTCAAAATGACACATTTTGAAATCATTAAAACATTATTTTAATTTTATAAAGAAAGATAAAATAGTTTAAAATGAACACAATCAACTATTTAAACATGTATACGGACATCTATAAAAAAAATGGATATAGAGGGGAAATATTCATGAAACAAAGAAGAGGCAGAGTCAGTTGCAGTTTTATACAAAAAATCAAGTAAATTATTTAATATGGGAAATGAATTTGAAATAGAACATATAAAACCCCCATAAGAACTAGGGGATAAAACAACATTGATTTTTTTTTATAGAAAATGCCCCTAAAAGTTTTCATGAATGAAATTTATTTCTAATAATATCAATTCAAAAATGTGATTGGAATGAAACCCTTACATTTTTTCTCATGAATTTATGATTTTTTTTTAAACATATATATAATAAAAAACAACATATTAATTACTTATTTACATACCTTATTAATATTTATTAGTTTTTATATTATCCAATTATAATCATTTACTACACATGTATTAGAAAGTTAATGTTTATTTTTGTCATCAGATGATTGTAATTTTTATTATATCATAATTTATTTTTAAAAATGAAATCACGACCAATTGGCACCTATCGACAGGTCAAGGTTCAGGTGCCTTGATAATGTGTATATAAGCACTCAGGTCAAATCCCCGGTGATGATACTTTTTTGTAGTCAGTTGTTTTTAGTTAATTGTATTATGATCGGGGGGGTTTGTTTGCAGAGCGTATGAAATAATTTATGGATGATTTTTTGTTTAACAAATTGATAAATATTGGGGTGAGTTCATTATTTTGGATTTAAGCTTATGATATCCTAGAGCTTTTCTTTATGTTTCATTAAATTAATACCCACTTTACAAGATGATTTTGATCAGAATTCCCAAGTGTTAAATCTTTAATACAAGCTATTACTTAACATAGGGTTCTAATCATTACCATTACATGTTTATGGTATTGTATTTGTGGTTCCAATAATCCATTGAATACACATATTAAACAAAACATGTCACTAATCCATGACTTATAATGTTAAACATACACAATATTTACTCAAAAAATACTCATCCAACAATGGATCTCAATCACTTAATATCCCTAAATTATAACTCACCCAAATGGTAGATTTACTCATCCATTTAAATGATTAGTAATATGGTTATAATTATTACGATGATAAATTAAGAATATAATAAAAAGAAAGGGATAAGAGAAGAGTGGTGCGTCGAACACACACCCAAATGATGAAGGGAAATAAATACCAACATTAGATTGAATGAGAAAGAAAAATATTGGAAGGGGATTCAACTGTATTTAAACTATTTTAAGAACATTAGTATTAAACTATATAAGGTGGATTATATTAAGAGATATTGAAGAAGAAACATTCATTAAAATATAATTACAACGAAAGAGACTCACAAGATTACAAAAAATGAAGAACACAAAAGTAAATGAAAACAAAGAGAGGAGGAATGATATCTCAAGTGAAAACATGAGTATGTTAGGTCCTTCAAACCCCTTTTAAAGGACTTGGTCGTTCCAATATGTGATCTTCTCTTTTGAAATTCCAACTCCTTTGAAGGTGTGTAGGGAGATGTATTTATAGCCCAACGAAGTGGACTGTTGGCATTCCCAATCTGTCCCTCTACCCAGATCCATGATTTGGACATCCTTACATCCGAATATAAAGATAAATCCTTCTTGAAAGTTATATATATTAATTATGGATGACCTATGTCAAAATTTATTGTCATTTGGACCTCTGGATCCAACCTTATGGTGGTTTTATTAAACAATGTTAAACTGTCCATTTCAATGCATGCTTTTTCGATAGACATAATGTGAACTGATTTTGGAATAGGAAGAGGCCTTCAAATCAGAATGATTTCTCAAACAAAGTCATCAAACTATATCTCCTCTTTCGTAATGAAACATCTCATTTTAATTTCATAAATATATCTGGATATATGTCATGAATTTAGTACTGATTTTAAAATCCCTTCCAAAATGGTAGGTGGAGTTTAAATGAATAAATTGGTCCCCTTGTATTTGGATTTGGGCCCTTAAAGTTTTATACAAGACTCAGTAAATTGTCCCCAAGAAATTTGTGGAGAATGAAGTAATTGTAACTTCTATATTGAGCCCAGTAATTAAATCTTCATGGCTGGTCCAGTTTCTTCACAGATTCTGTAGGCCCTCTTGTGTGGTCCATATGAGACTTAAAATGGAAGAATTGGCCCATTATCCCTTCTAATGAAATGATTCATATTGAATTAGGAATCCTAAAAAAACAAGAACCACATAATTGGGATCATTAGGAGGAGATATATAAATAAAATAGTAAACTAACTCAATCGGAAAACTTCTAAAAATGCTCACAAATTATACTTTGTATTAAAACATTAATATTTCACACAAATTATGCACATTTCATATAAAATAAGTAAAGGGAGTATATAATAAGTCAGTAAAATATTAATAACATCAAAAAACAACTTTTAAAACCATTATTCGATACTAATTTCATCACAAAAATATTAAAAAATATATTTAAATAATATATTTTTAATTATTTATGCATACCCATGTTCACTTTATTAATGCTATGGGTAGGGTTTGTGAGAATGTGATACATGATGACATTATTTTGAAACATTTAATGACAATTTTTTTTATTTAATTCTTTAAATAATGTAATATTGAAATATATTACTCCCAAATATAATTTATATTCATAAAATATATTTTAAAATCATTCAATTCACATATGTTATGAAAAATATAATAAGTCTCTCCACAGAGGCGATAGTCCCCATATACACATAAAAGATGTTTTCATTTTCTATAGAATGAAAAGAAGGTAGAAATTTATTTATATTTTTATAATATGAATAAATTTATAAATGTCAAAATTATTCATTAAATAATCCATTTTAACAAAATATGTAAGGATGTTAGGAAAAAAGAAACATGTAGCTCAGGGAGGCGGTAGTCCGTATGTAAATTCGGAGACTTTTTAATTTATTGAATGGTTGTGAGTGAGACACATAATTTTAGTTCCATTAATATAAAAAAATTCAGTATACAAATGATACTTAATTAATTATATTATACATATGAGAATAGTTTTGCAGGAGTTTGGATGAGAAAGATATATAGGAGAATACTATATATTCGGAAATACTCACATTGAGAGTTTAATTATTATTTTATAGTATCCTTTACAAATAGACGGTTTAGTGACTCTTATTATAATAAGGGGATACCAAACATGTTTAAAGAATCTTGGGGAAGTTAAAGTTTTTTAGTTTTAAAAGACTTTATAATGAGAGGTCTGTCTTGTTGTGGTTTAAAATGAGTTCCTTTTAGAGGTGGGGAAGAGGGGTTTCAACAAATAAATGAAAGTTAGGTATGGGGAAAGAATATAGTTACATGATAATTAGGTGATTTAGGGAATGAAAGGTTGGTGAGCCATGTCGGTATGAATTTAGAAACTACAAAAGGGGTTAAAAAAGTCTAAATTGTCATGTAAAATTAACAAAATTTGAGTCAATTATGTTACCTATTTTTACACTTATTAAACTTGAATAACAATTAACCTTGGTAATTATTTTTTTACTAAAAATATTAGATGAAACCTCTATAAAAACATTTATGTGAAGATTCTAAATTTGGAGTTCATTTAATTAAATTAAATTTCTATTTATAATAAAACTAAATTTTAAATTAAACAAATAAGATATGTATAGAAAACTATTTTATAGAAATATAATTTTTATATATTATTTATATTTAATCTTATATCCTTTAAATTAATAATTAAATTATTGTTAATATATTATTCAAATTAATGCTATAATTTATCACCATTTGACCATAAAATATTATGTTTTAGTAATAAGAATATATACTAGATAACGAGTTAAATTTATAAAATAAAACATTTTTAGGTATAAAATGATCTTATTTGTTATTTAGATATACCGATAAAATTTTATCAATGAATTAGTTTTAAAATTTTGATTTATATTTACTTATACAACAATTTAATAATGAAGTTAACCATAATTATTCCCACCAATTCAATGAATATATCAAAATAGTTGTTATGTGATATTTTGGTTCGATGTTGCATGCTACATATATTAAAGAACATAATAAATTAATTTAAAAGAATTATATTATAAAATATTGGGGTGTTATATTATATGTGGTAAATGTCTTGGTGGGTGTCTAAGACATATGAGTTCTATGATTTTGTGTTTTCCAAAAACTTATATATTATTCATATGATATGATCTCATGGATTATGATTACTTATCGATGATCCCACACTCTTCTGACTCATTCAATTTATTATAATAAATAATTTTTCCATGATACTAACTAATGGTCAATGACCTTTTGGGTATGTTTTCATATGTAATGATAATGTTATTATATCTTTATAATTATCTTTTACTCACTTATGATAATCAAACGTTATCTCTGAATTTTCCCGTTACTAAGAATATAAGCTTATTAAATCTTAATTTTCCTTTTCCCTATGTTATGATGACATTTATTAAGTAAAATTAGTCTAGAATGGTACCATATATAAGGAATTATTGTTGGTGTTATTAGATATTTCTTATAAAAATGTTTATTATGAATTTAGTCCCTTAATGAACTAAACCATTATGGTTATCAGGTGTGTATTAATATGTGATATATTGAATATTAATCTAAAATGATTTAATATTTATGTAAGTGATGCTTGAATCACTAAAAAAAGTATTGAAATCCATCTTTTGGGGATATAGTTAGTGCATGAAAATTACAAATCCTAGAGTTTACCAAAAATATCCTAGTGAAGGTGAAGGTTATCCAACAACACATTTATGTGACATATATTAGGTATAAGATCTATATATATGAATAATGTAATTTTTTGAGTTTTATGATAATTATTGAGTTTTCTAGAATATATATCCTTGGAAATGAATCATGTGATTTTCAATGGAAAGTAAATCCCAATGTATATTATCCCCTTTTAAATATTATAGGGAATATTACCACTAACTTATCAATTATATTTAGAAATTAAACATTCCTGAGTAGATGATATTTTTCAAGTATATATACTAAGTATGTATATTCCAGAAACATAAATTATAATATATATTAAAGAGGCACATCTAGAAATGAATCTATCATAATATTTGAAATTGGTTCATATTATCATCCAGAGAAATAAATATCTACAAAAACATACAACTCAACTACTATAAGTAATTTTGAGGGGAAACATGTTTGAGGAAGAATAATGAAATCCTATGTAATTAATTAAAAATATGTTCTGAAATCCATTTTTGGAATAAAATATAGTTTGAAATCCCATCGATGGAATCTCTGAAAGGGGGGATATAAGAACTAAGAGTGTGTGTGTGTATATATATATATATCAATTTTTATTAAATTATTGATTAAACCAATATAAATATAACAAATAAATTAAAATTAATAACACCAGGAAATTAATATTATTTTATCATTTCATAATTAAATATTACTAATCAAGGACTAATTCATTTTCTATAATGATAAAAATAAAATGAAATCACATAATAAAAATTGAGAAGTCCATGAATTGAAGTTGGAAATATTTTGGACCATATTATCCCATAAATATCATAATTATATGAAACATGGTTACTAGAAAGAAAAAAACTATAAATTAATTTTACATTACTCTAATATCATGGGAAAAAATTTACATAATTGAAGATATATTTTATTGAGTATAGTATAATAGAATTTATAGCAAGTAAAAATGGTAACATTACTACTGAGGGGTAACATAAAAATTAGAAATTACAATTAAAATAGTAAGATGACCATTATAATAGTGTTTTCACCATTAGAATAACATTTTAACCGTAGAATATCATTATATCTATTTAGTGACCATTAAGGGTGATCTACATGTTACCATTAAAATTAATGTCAAAATATTTGTAACATCTGTATAATTTTAATCAATAATATTTATAAAATAAACAAATTTAATATAATTTCATAAAAATATCTCAGAATACTAATCTATTCATAATTAATTTTTTAAAATATATTTCATTAAATATATGATTTTTAAATACACAAAGTTTTGTTTAATAATTTATTTTTTTATAATTAGAGGTTGATTCCCATAAAATTAATTTAAATGTGGATTCATTACAATAATATTAGGTAAGGGTAAAGTTATTATATTTACCATAAGTAGTAAAATCAGCATGTAAATAGTAAAATAAGATTACTATGATATGTAGTGTAATAAGACATAAAACTATCAAAAGGATTCATAACTGATATAAGAAATAAATTGTATGTAGTAATTTTGGAATAAGTTTTCATAGTATGAAAAATAATTACTACTATGCGATTTTCTTTTAAATTATTTTTATTCAATGTTTATTTCATGTTTATTTAAATTTTATTGAAAAATTACATCATTTTTACCTATAAACCCCTTTCATTTCATACCATTATAATCATTTAAATAATATTTTCTCCTTTATTTCTCTCTAATTACATCTCTTAATTAATCATCTCTAAATTTTGTAGAATTGAGATGTTTTGAAATAGAATTTTTCAATGAAATGGATATTAATGAGGGAAGAGTTCATTTAATCTCCTCTCTTCATTTATTATTTTATGTAATTTATTGTAAAAATTTCAATGTTCAATAACTTTTTGGTTATTTTTAACACGCATTGTAGTACTACACATCATAGTTATCATGCATGGTTCTGAAAAGTTAATTTCATGTTTGTGAGTGTTTGTGAGAGGGGGGTGAGACAACCTCTGTATCTTTCCAAGGGAGGATCACATTTTTCATTTAATTATCTCACAGGGAATCATTTTGGGTAACACCATTAGTTTATTATTGTATAGTTACTTATTTTATTAATAACGTGAGGATCCTTTTGTATGACCCTTTCATAAGAAAATTGTTTCACTGAGTTACTATTATAATATAATTCACACCATGGATATCCTATAAATACATATTCTGATTAATGAGAATTCATTTAGATACCATTATCTTGTTAAGTGTTCTGAGATATACCAGGACATTCAAGAAAACTATTAATGGGATAATATGATGCATAAAATTATTGATTACAATAAAAGGTACCATCTATGTCCAAAAATCATTGTTTAATAGGAAATGAAATGATTTAATGTTTTCTAATTCCAGAGTGGGAGTTGAACAATATCAAAGTTTAGATATTTTATTAGTTTTATAATAAAATCATTTTTAAAAATTCTATTTATGTTTTTGGAAACCATTTTAAAAATACAAAATAATTTAATATAAAGAGACAATATATGTTTGTTGATAAATTTTATATGATCAATATAAGGGAATTGGTGTGGATTTTTGGAACATCTCTCTCAATTATATCTAATCATAATCAACTTTTTACATCCAAATTTTGAAGGGTTATTTAATGAGTTATATGTATAGTGATATATTTTGGTGTTAATTGACACCTATAGACTGATAAATAATTTAAAAGGGATATTCAGATTCTAGAGGATATTCTATGACCATTCTCAATCAATTTCCATGGAATTTGTGATCAAAATAATACTTATATTGATTTTTCAAATATTTATAGTTATCATTCAAGAATAAAGATAACACCCCATTATGCTTTGTTTGAGAAGAAGTGTTCAAATCTATCCCATGGGTATGAATACGTCACCTCTAAGTAGAAGGATATCACAGGACACATCAAAGTGACTCAAAATATTTAGAAGGTCTATGTAAACAATTGATTGTGAGAATTAGTGTTCCAAGTTTGTGGTCTTGTTTTCAAAAATATATCTCCTTGGGAAGGCATCATGAGATTTGTAAGAAAGTGAAAATTAAGCCCAAGGAATATTTTCCATTTTTAAATGTTGTTGCAAGAAAATACCCAATTTCATATCAATTATATTTTTGACAATACCTTTTTCATTTACATGATGTTTTTTAGGTATATAATATAAGTAAGTTTAATCTAGACTCCTCAAATATACCCAATATTAAAGAGGCATAACTTGAACCTATTTCATAGTAAAAGGAATTGGTTCATAATAATAACCAAATGAAGAAAATTATATAAAGTCATATAACCCAATGGGTAAAATTGTATTGGAGGAAACATAAGTTTGACGAAGAAAAGTGGGATCTTGATAGAGAAATAAATACGAATCACATGGAGAAATTTGATGAATCAAATATAATTTTTAAATTTGAATGATCAAATTTATATAAGGTGAGTGGATATAAGAAATGACTGTTTATATATATATATATTAATTATTTGTAATGTATTGACTAAATTAATATATACAATAAATAAACCCTGATTAATAATACCCTGAAATGAATATTATTTTATCATTTTATAATATATTATTATCATTAAATTATGCATTCATTCCTTATACAGAGAAAAAAATAAAATTGGCTATTAAATGTAGAAAATGATCATGAATAGATATTCGAAACCTTATGAATCATAGTATCCTATAAATACCATAACTATGAGAACTATGGTAACTAGAAAAGAAAAATAGTATAAATGAAATATACATTCTTTTAATCTCTTGAGTGAAAATCAATGAAATAAAATCTATAATTTATAAGTAGAAAATATAATAATATATAGGATGTAAAATTTGTAATATGATAATTAATGGGTGATGTAGTTATCAGAAATATAACCATTAAAATAAGAACATAAATATTAGAATAATATTATTTCTTTTTTAAAAGTTTAATGACCAATAATTAACAATTAAGAGTGATATAAATGCATTAATATTATTTTAAGATAAACACTGGTGTAAATATGATTAATATTAGATGATAAATTTTATTAAATTATATATAATTATATAATTTCATGAAAAATATATTAGGATAATAATTACTTCCTAAATAATTTAATAAAACCACTCACATTTCATTCATTTTTTAAATACATAGAGTGTTTAATTTAATAACAATATTATTCATAATTAGATTCTAATTCTCATAAAATTAAATTAATTTTTTCATTCAATTTTTTAAATTAGTTAAGGGTTAAGTTGTGATATTTTCCATAAATAGTAATATATATATGGAGAAAAAATATAATAAATATGGTATGTGATGTGATAATTAATGTCACTGTTTAAATAAGTTATATATGATTTAAAAAAAGATTTTGTAGACTAATTATAGAATAATTATTTATAGTTAAAAAATAATACCAACATGAGTTGTAAACATGTTGTTTTTATTAAAATTTTAATATATGTTCAATCAATTTTTATTGAAAAATTCCACCCTCTAACTATAAATACCCACCACTATATTCTATTATCCACAATTTATATCTAGTTCCCTCTTTTATTACTAAATTATTATATCACTTATTTATTGCACTCTCTAATTTGGATAATTTTGAAGAATTGGATGAGTTGGTTTTGAAGGAATAAAGTGTAGTGTTGTATGGGTTAGTTTTATCTCCTAATTTTATTTCTTAGTTTGATTTACTTTAAATTAATTCTTTACATGTTTAATTCAATTTCATTTATGATAATATTCTAATTATTGTATTACCCATTCTATTTATTATTATCATGTTTCATATATCCCCTTTCAAAAAACTATGTTTATCAGAAAAATATGTTCTTTTCCTAACCATTGAATATACCTATAAAGTTACTATAGAACATGTGTAAGGAATAATAATATAAATTTTTTAGGGGGAGGGGACTCAAAAAATATGGTTTTCTAAATTACTCTCTAATGATATTTGAATTATCTACCAGAGACTCTTTTGGTGTAGTGTCCTGGTATTCCCCTTCTGTTGTTATATAATCAATCGATAATATTATAAAAATTTCATTGTATGCTTAATTTAATTAGTTTATTATGGAATATATATATATATATATAATATCTAGAGGATAAGAGGTAGATTCATCCCATAATAATCTCTTTCAGATGTAATAATTTTCATGAAATCCTTCCCATAAACAAAACTAATTACCTTTTGATGAAAGTGATTGGTGGATACTGATTAATTTAAAAGGAATTTTACAAAGGATTTATTATGTCTCATATTTTACCTAAGTTATTAATTAATATATTGTTTAAATTCACATAGGAACAAACTTTAGAATTTAAGAATATCAAAGAATGTCTTTTAGATGTGGGGAAGTGTATGAATCTATAGTAAAGGTATTAAGACCATATGGGGATTCATATATATCCTTAATAGAGGAATGAAAACTTATATAATTTTATGAAATAGTTTAAATCCATATGGGAAGTTGTGACACTTTCATGAAATAGAATATTAATTTTATTATGATCAGGTAGGAACACTATACAGTTCATTTATAATAACGTTAAGTGTATAATATGCCATTTAAGGTGGTGTGATGAGGACTATGGTTATTCTTTTTAATGTCTGAAAATAAGGACCAATATTGTTCCTGTTAAGGTCATAAAAACAATACCAATGGTGTTCCTTTAATGTTATACAATAATGAAAAAATATTTAACTATTAAGGTCTGGAAATCAAGATGAACGCACACTTGCGTCCTAGATTTTGGCTGCAGTTGGGCGGATCACTTTCCCTTGGAGGTGTTCAAATACAACAATAGCTATCACTCAACAATCAGAATGGAACCATTTGAGTCCTTATACAGTCGACCTTACAGATCACCTCTATGCTAGACAGACCTAGGGGAGTCAGCACTTATGGGACCAAAGTTGGTGCGGGCTACCACTGTGAAGTTGAGGATCATCCTAGAGTGGATGAAGACTACATAGACATAAGTCTTATGATAACAGGAGACAGAGGCCCTTGGATTTTGAGGAGGGAGACCACATCATCCTATGAGTCTCACCTCAATGAGGTTTGTAGAGATTTGGATGAGGCGGAAAACTCTCACTGAGGTTTATCAGATCTTTTCTGATACATTGGAAGATTAGAGAGGTAGAATACGGCTTGGTCCTTCCACCACTATTGGAGAGGGTGCATGATCTATTCCACGTATCCCAGCTTAGGAGATATGTGCACGACCCATCTCACATATTTTACCCTGGAGAGATGGACCTTGATGATAGGGTAACATGTATAGAGGTTCTAGTAGAGATTGAGGATCGACATGAGCGGGTCCTTCGTGGATGATCGACTCGTCTGGTGCAAGTTCGCTGGCAGCACGGGAACCTCTAGAATAGCACATTAGAGCGGGAGGCTTAGATTCGTGATCAGTACCCACATTTGTTTCTTTATTCTATATTGTGGTTTTTTAGGATGAAAATCCCTAAGATGGGGAGAATGTAAAGACCAAAATTTTCCATGTAATTTTTTTAATAAATATTACATTCTAATGAGTGTGATAAAACTAACAGTGTGTGATTCTGAGGCCCTGTGTGCTCGGAATGAATTTCAGAACGTTTTGTAAGGTACGTTCAGTAAATGAGTGGGTGTTGTTTTCTTTAATTTGAATCGTTTCTCAGAATAAAAATTTAATGGAACCCTTGAATCTGCAACGCCATCATTCACTTAAGGGAGGATTCACTTCGACCACAGTAAGTCTGGAGAAAAAGTTAGATTTTGGAATTTTTAAAAGAATAATAAAATAAATTTTTTATTTTATTTCTTTCTTTCTTTTCCACTAACGTACAAGCGGCAGTGGTGGGACCGACGATGTTTCAATACATTAAATGGCTTGACTCCTCAAATCCTTTATAACATCTCTATTAGAATTAGGAAGGTTTCTATTAAATGAACCCCCATTAAATTCCATGGATGTTACTCACCCTCTCCCTCTCCAATTTATATGGATCTTAGGGATAGGTATTGGAATGACTTCACAAAGCGACGAAATTATGGTAATGTTCTGCGACGCCGACCCCTTGGAAGATGAATCCTGTTCCAGCGGGCAGTGACGACCAACATCAAATCATAAAACGAAGGACAATGTTTGAGCGGCAATGTTGGCGGTTTGTCATGGGGATGAAGAACATTGAATCTTCATCAATCGCGTGCATTATCCATCGATCTTGAGGTAGGGATTTATTTAATTATAATTTCAAGTGATTTTTTACTCCAATTTTTCCGTCGTGCATCGTAGGAGGAGGTCGCGGCACTATGTCGTGGCGGTTAGCAGAGCAGCTGGCACCGACCGACCGTGAAGGTGGTGTGGTGCACCGTCATGCGTCGCTGGTGGTAAATGAATTCGGTTGAAGCTGCGGATGGTGGAAGCGGAGTGGTGCACAGTCGCACGCCGCTAGAGGAGGCTACAGCTCGAAGCCATGAAAGGTACAAAGCGGCTCGACCCCGTTCTGTTCCAGGTTGGCGGACCCCAGGTTGGCCAAAGAGGTCAACTGTTACATGGTGATATAGTTCCCCACCAATTGGCTGAAACAGCACCGCAACCACAAGGACATCTGGGAAGACTAGTCCGCCTTCTTGCAGACCGGCCCAGACGCAGGCCCGCCGAGCGGGTCAGACCCGCCAACGGTCCGGGCTGAACCTGCAGGCTAGTGGGCCAACACGGGTTGGCCGAGCCCCACCTGACGGGCTGGGCCAACCACGACCCAATCCCGCGAACTGATCTGGGGCCATCCCTTAGGGGGCCGGACCTGAGCGGGGTCAGGTGGTCCTCGGGACCCGTTGCATCGGGCCAACCTGACCGAGTCCGACCAAGCTCACACCCAACCGGTCGCTGAATAAAGAAACTCCCGTAACTGAAAAACCTGGTGTCTGCTAGAAATGTCGTTAGTGGAGTTGGGATCATTTTTGAGAAGCGGTCCCTTTGGAATATTTGTGTAGGCCTGACCGAGCTGGGTCGAACCATGGTGTGAGCACCCCCATTTCACGAAAATGGGTGTAGCTTGAAATCCGAGCATCCGTATGAAAAACTGTCTACAGTACTGGGACCCTTATTGTGATAAAATCATTTTGGTATAAACCAATTTATTTTTGGAGAATGTTGGAGTATAGGTGGATTGGATAGAACCCGAAGCCAACTGGGCCATCAGAAATAAAACGGTTGTAAGTCATACACCGAGAGTTCGATTGACGCATCATCTATCACGTTGGAACCCTTAAGACGTGGTATCCTTTTGGGATACATATTCATGGAACTTCGTTATGGTTTAGTTATGAATGATGGATTGGGGATAAGTTCTCCCCAAACGTGCTATGATCGGGAATCCAGTGGTTGGAAGTGAGGCGGAGGTTGGAGATAGATCATATGGAGGTTAGTACCAAGAGATCCTGTGTGGGTCAGCATAGATCATGTGTGGGTCTATGCTCAATGATACTATGCGGGTCAGCACATATCAATCTTGTGTGGGTCAGATCCTGTGTGGGTCAGTGCTCAGCGATCATGCATGGGTCAGTGCATATAGATCATGTGTGGGTCAGATCATGTGTGGGTCATTGCGGGGGTTAGTACCTATCGATCCTGTGTGGATTAGAATCCGTGTGGTCAGTAGTAGTGTCTCTATATGGTATAAGTTGATCTATCTTATTGATTAATCATTTTTACTTATATACTTTACTAATACATGGCATGAGATGAGTCTTTAACCTTCGGGGTGTTACCATTGTGGTGCCTTCACCTTCGTGGTGTTGTCTTCATTTTTATATATGTGTGATTCTTTTACCTTCGTGGTGTTATCTTTATATTGTTGCCTATGTGGTCATTTTACCTTCGTGGTGTTACCTATGTGGTACCTTTACCTTCGCAGTGTTACCTTCATGGAATTACCTTTGTGATATTCTTCCCTCATGTATGAGACATGTATATCTTGATAACATAGGTATATGTATGGGAATATACCTAAGTAGAGTATATTATTTCTTCATGCTTTGTGATTGAGGTCTTTCATTGTGGTTTTTCCTTTGTAGAACTCTAGGAGACCTTCGGGGGTCTTGGGGTCCCTAATGAGTATTTTTATACACACCCCTCCATGGGCTTTTCCCACACCTTGTTGTGTCTTGTACAGAAGACATGAAATGTTGATCGAGGATGAGGGAGCATGGACAAGACGGTGCTCAGCGGTGGACTATTTGACATGATGTGACACAGGACTACTAATCGGGAGCTTTACCTACCCTTCAGGTAGGATCCTCAGTGGACATTCCATGATCTGTTTTCCCCTTTTTAGTTGTACTTGTACTTTTCATCTGGGCTTGTATGTCATCCCCTTTACTTTCAAAAAACTTTTTTACTACACCATTTTACTTCGTGGTTTCTTCTTGTTGTGTTCTTGGATTGTGTGTTTGTACACGTTTAATTGAAATGCCATCCTATTGTTGGGATGCACCATTCCGATGCTAGTCTCCATCCCTTGTCCTATAGAAGGCGGGCTTGGGTTAGTCACAGTACGGCCCCCAGGGGACGGGTCGTGACATCAAGGGGTTCATCATCTAATTTTATGTTAGATAATGTTGATTAAATTATAAAGATCACTATGATGATAATCTAATTGGAAGGATATAACCACTAAATAATTTACTTAAAACTCCCCTATATTTCCTCTACAGGGATGGAATATGTGACACATAGTCTTCTCTTCAATAGATATGACATTCTATAATCCAAAAAACATGACCCAGTAATAGTTAATTCTTTATGGGTCCCTAAAATTTGGTTAATATCTATCTTAAGTAGATATATAGAGTTTAATTTAACCATAGAACCTATTCATAATAGAGAGTATTAAGAAAATGGAAGTCACATTGAACAATATATATATCAATCGAATAGGGAATTCATGTTTATTATAGTTTTTGTTGCAATGTTAGAAGTCATTATACACCCATATCTACCCATTAATCTTCATGAATGGGATAATGTTAGCTAACCACATTAGGTAATTAACATCCCATCCAATGATATCATTAATCAACTAGTAAAATTTATACATTATCGTGAAACTTTTTTATAGGTGTAACATTATGGGTTCTTTATTAAATTCATGTTGAATGATTAGAATATCCAAAATTTAAATGGATACATGTCGATTGATCCTTGATATCTCTTAATAATTCTTTGAAAAAAAATAATTTCACCATGTTTCTTCAAGAATGAGACATTTTAGGATTCTCGAGCTCTTGCTTCGTCGTCCCCTGATGCCCTAGGTTATGGTTGCTCTGGAGCCTCCCGTCCTCGGCCATCCCCGACTAGGGGGGGGGGGAATGAGTCTCTTTCCTCCTCTCGTGCCCCATCATCCCTCAGCTTTCATTCCATTAATAGATCCTTCCTCGCTCTCCTTTCCCCCCTCCATTAACATCAGTCCTAAAGTACACACACTCATCGATGGCGTTACAATGGCTTCGATTTATCCTCTAGAGTTCACTAATGCCTTTGTGTTGATGAATCATTCATCAACTGCTCATTTCGGTAACAGAGAGCCCGCATCTGATGCTTTCGAAAGGTTAATCTTCAACTAGTGGCAGCTCCAGGAACAAGTGACTATTGGGCACTTAGATTCGAGGCACCTCGTGATTCACATCTCATCGGATGAAGATCTCGTATATGCCTTGTCTAGAACTCCTAGAGGTTTCTTAGGTATGCGATTTTTTCTCTTCTAGTGGTCTTTCAATTTCCACCTGAGGAGAGACCCCCCTGCCTCGACGATTTGGATCTTGCTCCCTAGCCTACCCCTCCGATTTCAGAATCCAGGTATTCTACCCAAGATTGGAAACCTATTTGGACGATTCATATGTGTAGACCAGCATACGAAAATCTTAACCCACCCAATCTCCCCTTGAATCTGCGTCGAATTTGATGTATCTAAGGACCAATTAGAAACCATTGGCATAGATATTGGAGGTGAGATTCGGTGGTATCAAATGGTCATCAATGAATCTTGGGTCGTCTTCTGTTCATCTTGCTGCCGTCTCGGTCACGATGTTTCTAGCTTCTTGAACCGGTCAAAGGGGCTATCTCAGGAATCATTAGACGAGGGTGCTCTTGTACATTGCATGGGGGTTTGTGGAAAGTCCATCTCGGTTTCCAAATTTATAGGTCACTTAATTGAGGAGGAAAACCCAGGAGTTGCGAGCGTGATTTTTCCCTTGGTTACAGTAGAAGAATCGTCGAGGAAGATGTTTGTAGTCTCTAAATCAGTTCTAGTGAAGGGTGTTGATATGGAGGCCTCAGATAGAAATCCCCTAGTTTGAAATGTTGTCAATCGTTGGAAGAGATACTTGGGTATGGAAAGTCCTATTGTTCAGATGGGAAAAGTGGCATTTGGTTCATATTATCTCGCTGCTGTAGTTGTCTGGGACCCTATAGTTGGATGTAACTCAGCTAGTGAAGCTCTAATGGGCTCTGAGGAATGTCCAGAGGGCCCCAGAGAAGCTTTTTATATGAAGGTTGGGATTCTAGGACTTGAGAACAAGAGATTGGAGGGTCCTCGGGTTGAGACATATCTAGTGCACAGATCTCACTCAATGAAAGTAGTTCCAACTATTAGGCTATGTAAACATTTTGAGAGTTTGGAGGATGTCAGGCTTGTCCATGAGGAAGATCGGACAAAACATCACAATGAGGAGAAGGGTATCCTGAAGGAAGAATCTATTAATGAATCTTCCAGCCAGCTATTAGGAGTCATTGCTCATGTGTTCTACGGTAGCAACACTTGCAGTCTGAGTAAGAGGAAAGGACAACGTGGCAGAAAGAAAGGAAATAAGGATTATTCTTACCTACCTTCACCAATGGAGACCCGATCGGCCAGGAAAGTGAAGGCCCAAGTGAAGGAAGGGGTTCTCAACTTCAATGGAAATGCAGTTCGAGCAAGGGATGCAGCAAATGAAATTGAAGGGGTTATTCCCATTAGGAATGTACTTCATATTTCATGCATGTATGATCGGAACCTTGTGATGTTTATATTGCATTCCAGAAAAGAAATGGAGGAGGAATCTTTTGGGACCAGTGGTTCAACAGATGAGGGTGCTATAAAGATGGAATGGACTATTTGGGAGGACACTAATAGAGAACAGAGGGAATGGATTTACAAGCAAAATTATATCCTAGTAAGAGGTCTCAAGGTGGAGAAAATCATCTAAGATGAATACATTAAAACATGGGATAGACTAGTGCATCGATTTGAAGAACTCATAAAGGATGATTCAGAATCACCAGAAACCTCTTTGTTCTGGGAACTTCTTAAGTATAAAAATGTAAATAAGATTAAATTTTCCATTCATAACTATGTGTTTTCTTGGGGTTTCTCACTTTTTCTTTAAAAGTGTCTCTGGTTATAATTAAAAAAATAAAGTTGGGTGGAGGTGGAACACCCCTTGGGAGTAAAGAATGAGTCATTCCACTCCAATTCTTAAGGATTATTTACAACCCTTTTCATTGTTGTAATAGATTATTCATCAATACAAATATTCTCATGTATCCTCTTATTGATAGTGGTGGAAACTCCATCATTCATAGAATTATGGTATTTATCCAGATTCTTCTCATCTGAGTAATGAGGACCAGAGGGGGTATTTCAATCTTCAGGAAATGGTGTGTGGTCGAATCATATTCCCCCATATAAGTGAAATATTATATGAGTGTTTTCTAATTCTCCAACTCTATATTAAATTTATTGGTAGATGTTGGGTTCCAAATCCATTTAATATTTTCAAATGAAATAATACCATTATGTAACAACACCATAGATAAATTGAAGAATAATTATTTTGTTTGAAAATTTTATATCCAAGGAAATAATATTTGTTAATATGTATAATAAAAACTATTTGACATGTTTTTGAAAGGATGTTACTCCATCTTCAGATGTTACTATCTCTCATATGTGATGCAGGTGATCTTGGAGAACTATTTTATTTCAAAATATAGTGTCTTCATAAATCAGAATAAGTTCCTTCATGATGTAGAATATTAAATACAAATCATTTTTTGAATTAATCTAATAGATTCCCCATGATGGATTTCATATCATTATTCATTTTAGTGAGTTTGACCCCTTCTACTTGGGGATTTTTCCAATCCTTTTTTAATACTAAACATCATTATAATGGGTTCTACATGATTAAATGAGGGAAATATAACCATTATGGGAATACTTATAAAATGATTAGTATAATGAAAAAAATACATCATTTAAGTGTTTCAAACACATAAAGAGTATGTTATTGAAATTAGTATCTTATAAGGCTAACCTGAACGTGGTATTAAATATCAATACTCTAATATGTTCCTTGAACAATTATATTTTGAGTGTATTTTTTCACTATTTTCATTATCCATAATTTTCTAAATGGATTGGGTTATATTACACTCTATATATCACTATTTTCAGATCATCCAAGATGGGATAAGACTGATCCAATAAACATTATCGCTAGATTCATTGAATAATAGACACCTTTGAGCATGCTTGAAAAATCAAAGACGTGTGCCTAGACCTATATAACCACAACCCCTTTCTACCTAGCAATGGAGATGGTGTTTTTAGATTATTTATGATCACCTTGTTCTATACTATATGAATTAATGGAATTGACTACAATTTTTATCATTATAGGGAGCCTTAAGTCTTTAATGATGAATTTTCAAAGTGTATTTGAAAATAAAAGTTCTTTAAGGGTTGAAAGACAAGCTGATATACCTAAAAGTTTATTCATAAAATTTTAATTTTGTGCTAGGCACATACATCAACTACCATGGGGTTATTCCCTAACCACAAATATAAAGAACCATGCTAATATATTAGAGTTATTTGACTGACACACACTAAATTATTATGGGAATCGTATGTCTATGACTCAAACAATTGATAAACTATCAATGCCGATCAAGTTTTTTCAAAATATTTTGTTTTTATGTATTTCTTCTATTGAAAATACTATGGGTGTTATCACATTATTACCTTAATAATATAGATAATCCTTTTAGGAATAATGATCCAAGAATTGTGAGTCCCCAAGGGAGGCCTTTTTCTGGCATGAGGATGTCTAAGAGAGTCTTTAGAAGGATTTGGTGGGAATGCTTCATCACTTGGATGATCAAAATGGACTAGAAAATAGATGAAATTAATAAGTAAAAATATTTTTTCTCATTGGATAATTATTATAGAAGTTATTAGGCCTAGTAATTTTCTCTCAACATGGGGGGAATGAAATACAGGAGAGGAAATACATTATTTTTCCCTATAAGGGGGTCCATATAATTGTTACACCGACTGATTTTACTCCATCAAGATATAGACAAATATGAACAAGATGATTCCTTAAAAATTATTAGTTTTCTGCAAATATATTTGATAGATTAAGTATAACAAAAATTACCCCATGGGATCGATCGATCAATGTTTAGGATATAAAATTATCAAAAAAATATATCCTCACTTGAAACTAATTTCAAATTATTTATTGGATCATAATCATCATCTAAGGTGGGAAACAATACTTTGATATACACCTAGAGATATAAAAATTATATCATTTCTAGGATATATCATCTTCTGGAGAAGATCCTTAAAAATGAAAAAATTATTGATTCTCTATCCAAGGATACTTTTTTATGGGGATAATAGTTGGGATGGTTTCTCATCACATCTTTTTATGGATTTATGATTTCTTGAATCTTGAAGAAGTTATTTTATATGGAATATAAAAAGAATCCTGTAAAATTATCATTAATGAAGAAGTTGACCCCATTAAACTGATTAGTGAATATATTGTCCATATTCTCATGATAGGATCCATTGAAATCATTCTATATAGAAATGACAACATGAAAAGTCTTCGTTAGTGGGTCCACCATGAAATGGATTGGTTGAGGGGATGAATATCGCATCACACCATACCTTTTTATGCTGTAATTATGTACGGTTTTGAGAAATATATGATATGTATTTTTCTTAGTTTACATAATGTTGTCCACAATACAATGTCCCCTCTCAGGGAACCCTCAAAATTTATTCATATTGTTCAAAAATATCATATTCAGGACTTACTCATCCTAGAAATTCCCGGATGTTCTTTATGCATATTCATTGAAAATAATATTGTGCATGATAAAGGATAAAGGAGTATGCAAAATGTAGGGACCCAAAGCTTGACGTACATGGACTTTACATTACATTTTCGGAATACTTATTACATAACAATGACAAACACATAAGGACCATAATAGTTTAGTGTCTTTGGAAACTCAGAATATAATCTTCTAATCGTGGTGAAAGATCTTCAACATCTCCAATAAAGATCTTATTTTTTTTTACCTAAAACCGTTCTTTATATCCTGGGGAAAATAAAACATAAAAGGGTGAGCTTAAATGCTCAGTAAGGGTAAACAAAAGAAATATCAATCACATCATATTCATAAGAACATAACATTTTAGAAATCTTAACCTGCAAAAGAGATCATAATATCATAACATGGGATAAATCATCGTAGTGAAATGTTTTAATGCCCCGACCCTAGTTACCCAGAGTCGGTTCATTATTACATAACATTGGCATGATCACAAGAAAGGTCAAATCTCGAAATACTGATTGGTTTAGTAGCCTTGGAAACACTAGATATATTCATTATGTTTTACATCATAAAAGTGAAAAATACAACAATATAGTCTCCATAGACCACACTATTATCCCCTCATACTATCCCTTCTGGTCATTCATAATTTACTTCTTCATATCCTGGGAAAAATAAAATATAGAAAAGGGGTGAGCTCAAATGCACAGTAAGGATAACAATATAGCAGAAACTTTCATAAATAAGAATAAACATTTAAGGTAGTGTATAACTAAAACAAAAGCCTTTTAATCTTGAACTTCAACATAGTATGGAAAAAATAAAATGAAATAATTCCATTTACTTATTCAAATTGATATTGTACTAAGTGAATAATCACATGAAATATCAATAACCACTTTCATAATGATGGAATGCATAATGCTAGACTATCATAACCACATATCCAAGGCCTCATTCCAAGACTACAAATATAATTTTTCCAAGGCCTTATGCCAAGACACTAGTTTGTCTCATGAGACCTACCGATGCATTGAGGAGCTATAGCAGGCTCCACCCGTCACATATTAAGTACAATGCATTACCATATGAAAAGGTTTAAACATAACATAAACATTCGTATTAAAACTAGAATACGAAATGTCAATACTTTCACCATAAACCATGAATGGTATAAAAATAGCACATACATAGTCAAAAATATCACAAAACCTTCAATACAATATAGAAGTTTTATATCATAATAAATCAACTTTAAATAAGCGTAAAATCCATCAAAGGATGTTGACATAGATGAAATCAAAATTCTTTTTAAAGAAATTTATCTTTCTATTTTGAAATCATTTAAGAGTCATATATTAATAAAATAAAACATTTTCTTTGAAAATATTCTTATATGCTTGTAAGGGAAGCATCTAAGATTTTATAAGGGCGAAAAATTGCCTCACCCGCCGTATAAGTTAAAAAAACATTCTTACCTTAATTCTGTCGAAAAGGTTAAAAAGCACCTTGTTTGGAAAATGATGGAAAGATTAATTTATAAACCTCTTATAAAAAGTTAAAAAAGGGTATAAATGACAGTAACCCATATTCTAGTAAATTTTAAAAATGTTTTGAAAATCATTTTTAAGAAACATGGATGTGGATGATAAAGAGATCCCAGTAGATTATTACGTATAAGCAACCTCGGATAATGAAGAGATTGTGAAATAAACCCTTACCTTGTACTTTTACTTTGATTGGGTAGGTTAACCTCCTGTATAATAGTGAACTAATTGTTATTAAATTATACAAGAATCATATACATTCATATGATATCATATATGATCTTTTAACATTGCTTTGTTAATAATATCTTAGTATTATCGTTGTTTCGGGTGTTAACTTACTCGTTTTCTTTTATATGTTTTGTTAAGTAAGCCATATTTGTAATAGATAGGTTGTATATTATTCATATCCATAATGATATCAAGTCCTTAAACATCATTTTTAAATCATAAAATGATAATTATACTTGAATGGATACGATGGAGAATGAATCTCATCGCGTTCATGGAGACGGTAGTCCGTACGTACGTACGAGCGACAATATCATTCCTTTGATATTAAAATAATATATAAATGGATGGTATATCATATATATAGAATAATTAACATGTTATATTTATTATTTACATGAGTTACACATCATTATTATACCCATCCAAATAATAATAATATGAATAACAATTACACTACGACGTGGAGACGGTAAGTCGTACGTACGCACGTATGGTGACATGTTATTCAAAGGGTGGATAGAATACTGAATATGGTTGTACCATATTTATAATAACATCACAGTATATATATGATACTGGATTTATTATTTTAGAATGGTAACAACAAAGGAAGAAGAAGTGGAAGAAGAAAGGAACTTGGAAAAGGGTGGTGAAATCATTACCTCTTCTTCGGGTTCTTCCTTTTGATTTGAACAAAAGGGCTTCTTAGGTTGGATTTATGATAAAACTAAGGCCTCTAGGTTGTAGTGAGGGAAGGTGGGAGAGTATTTGGGAAGATGTTGGCCCAAAAAAGGCTATGGAGGTGTGAAGAAATGAGAAGGAGGAGTTCCCTTTTATAAGAGGGGTGAGGGGCACCTTTGGAAATGCTAGAAATATTAATTTATAATAAATTCATATTCAGTTTCTAATGGATCCAAAGTTGATTATTTAAATGTTAAGGTTGGTATGGGTCGAAAAAAACTCAACCAATAGAATTTAGACAGGTTTGGGTCATTATATTAACATTATCTTTAAGTATTAACTCTTAGTTAATTAGTTTCACTTTTACAATGTCTCTTTGTATTTTTATATAATATGGTTAATAAACATACTATATACATCCAAGCGAACCCCAAGGGGTCCATTAATTATACAAATATTATGATATAAGTCTCTTGGCCAATACTTAGATTTTTATGAATTTAATATCAATTAATAATAAAATATTTGTTTTAAAAACTCTTTTATGTCAATTTTGACACTATTCAATAGTTGATTTTTGTGAAACTAATAATAGAATGATTACTTCGAATAAAGTCAATTAAATCAATCATAATATGTCATATTATCCTAGAAAATTATTTTAATTCATTAAAAGTCTCAAAATATATTTATTTGGGTATTTATAATATCAATTATTTTAAATTTTCACTATTTAGGTAATTACTACATCATCATTGTGTCATACATAATTTAAATTATATAATATCTAAAAATAAAAAATAAAATATCATTATTTAGGAAATCATTTTATATTTCTATGGAATATTTATAGTAGAAAATCCAACATATATAACCCTATGTAAAAATTGTTTTTCTAAAAGATATATACTTATGTCATTTTTGTACTTATTTTAACTTAATTAAAATTAAGTGTCCCTATCACCTACATGTGGCTTCATGGGGTCCCAAAATCGACGCAAAGATTCCTAAGGTCGAACATGTATAAACCAATAAGTATAGGACACGTTTTAGTGTAATTTATTATTATTATAATATTATTTTTTAACCCTTATTTACCGGATTTACCCTTAACCATGATAAATAAAATATTTACCGCAGTAATTATTCAAAATGTCTAAAAACAAAATTTACCTATTTACACAATTTAAACATCCTGATTCAAAATATGGAATCCATCTTTTCAAATTCAAAACACAGAATTGGCAGAAATTAATTTAAAATTAATTCCTGTTGTTAAAAAAACGTGTTTTTAAGATATAATAACTATCAAAATATTGATACTTGTTTATGTTCGGTTTAATTGTAAAATTATGTCCAATGAACAAAATTTTATTAAATTGTAAAAATATATTCTAAATATACTTTAAAACCACTCATATTCATAATTTATCACTATTAATTATTTTTAATAAAAAAGTTGTTTTTAATTAAAATTTAGTAATTTTCACTATTCATCAAAATATGAAAGTTATCCGAAAAGTACCAAAATTTAAACTTAGGATAAATTAGATACTCCGAATACAAAAATGAAGTCCATTTGTAGAGACAAAATTTCTAAAATTTTAAAAGGTAGGTATTACTATTCATAGCTGCTAGTTTGATTGGTTGTGGTGTGTTAGAATCTCGAAGTTGCGTAGAATGCACGTCCTTGCATTATTCAAAGGAAAGCGTACCTTGGAAGCTTGGGATGTTTAATTTTAAATTTTTTGATGTCCCCATTTAGTCAAAAATTTTAAAATATTGTATTTAAAAAGGTTTCACTATTAAAAGTTGATAAAAGTGCAACACTGAAAATGAATTTGTTCTTGCATTATGTCTAAGAAACTCATAATATGGATTCTAAAATTATAAGGATTATATAAAGATTAAAATTTAGTTAATAATATTCATAACCTTTTTTGAATGGCTTTTTTGGTAAGTCATGGTGCGATTGAACTCAGTGTTGCATGTAATGCAAGTTATTGAATTATTTTGAAGAAATAACACACTATGAAATCTTGGGGTGTTACAAATGTAATCCCAATAATCATAAATTAAAACATGAAACATTGTGGCATACACACATAATCATAGATAATCATTTATTTTTAGTCAAGACTCATTACCAAGACTATCTTTGTGGACAAAGTATATTTCTGAACTGATTTCACTCCTCGTTTCAGTCCTATTTCACTGAACTGGTTTAACCTGCCGTTCCATCCATGTCTATCTCATGAGATATAAAATCTTTACCCAATGAATTGGAGGGAGATACAGGTCCCACCCATCTCATAATGATACCATTATTATGTGTGCCACAAAATCATAAACCATACATCATAGCATAACCCATGTAATAAAAATGGGAATCTTAAACATCAGAACATCATAAAACAATTCATATAAGATAAAGGAATTCATAAAAATAATTCCATCACAACATAATCAAATCAATGTAATAATAGGGATAGAAACAGAACCCTTTATTATCTTGGATGGAAAATAATTTTGATAAAACACTTGAACTCCATTCTTGAGGAAAATATCCTTTCTACTTCAAAAACACTTTTCCTTTCTTAACATGTCCTACAATTATAAACTAAAGGAAGTTTATTAAAAATATAATTGAAAAATTGTAAAGGAAGCTTCTTGGAAATAATGTTTTAAAAATACATTCATGCCGTATAAGTTAAAAAAACATTCTTCTCGTACTTTTGTTCGGAAAAGTCAAAAAGTACCTCGTACGAAAAATGTCAAAAGATTCCTTTCATATCTTTTACTAAAAACTCACCGAAGGGTAAAATAAGATTTAAAAAATTGTAGGTGGATGGAAATAATATTACATATTGAGGAAACATGTATGTGGATGATAAAATACACCCCAGTAAATACCAAAGTATAAACAATCTCGAATAAAAATGAGATTGTGATATTTTCCCTTACCTTAGGTCTGATTTTCTTCATAAGTGTCCGAATCTCCTATATAATGATTTAAATAATGTCATTGACTTATTCCAGAATCATACTCATTGTTATGATATCATATATGGTTCACTTATGGCTTTATATTACCCGTTATTTTGTAAATTCCATGTTAAAGAGCGTTTTGGGGTGAAATCGTTTAATTTATCGTTCGTGTTTTGACTGGTAATAATTCATCTGATTACTTAGATCATGATTACTTAATTACAGAATATAAAACATTATTTATATATAATATATATTCAGAATATATATATATATATATATATAATAGATCAGTAAATGGAAAGAAATACACTGTTCATGGAGACGATAGACCGTACGTACGCATGAACGCTGTTTTCATTTCCTTATTGAGTTGAATGGAATTAAGTAGATGACATACATATTTATACACATAAATCCAGTATAATTATTATGTCATATATTTCATGATTACTTATTATATATAATTTATAATCATAATGAATGGTTAACGTGGAGAATGAATCTCATCGCGTCGTGGAGAGGGTAGTCTGTACGTACGCACGAGCGATGATCTCGTTCTCATGATCATGGAATTGTATTGGAGTGTATTTATAATATTTCATAATCAATATAACTTTACAATAATCATATATAGTTATTATGTACACCATTATACCCATCCATGTAACGTGGTGGTGGAAAATATATTACACCACGGCGTGGAGACGGTATTCCGTACGTACGCACGCGCGGTGATTTCGTTTTCCGTAGGATGGATATATTGTGAAATAAGTTTGTTTCATACTTATAATAACATATCAGTATATTATTGACACTGATGTTATTACTTCATAATGAAACAACCTAAGAAGAAGAAGTGGAAGAAGAAATAAAGTTGAAAGAATTGGTAACAGACATTACCTCTTCTTTGAAGCGCCTCTTTGAGATCTCCCTTTAGGTTACTAAAATTTGTCTTTGAGGAATACCAGAACCTCTATGATGTTTCTAGGAAAGTGGAGAAGATAATTTGGTAGGGTTTGGCAGATCTTGAAGGCTCAATGTCATTTGAGGAAGAGAGGGAGGAGGTGCCCTTTTATAAGGGAGGAGAGGGGCACCTTTGGAATAATTAAAAATATTATTTTATTATAAAGCCAAATTAGGTTTTAAATAGCTCAAAATTGATTTATTTCGAAGCTAAGGTGGAGATGGGTCGAAATAACATCATCCAATAGAACTTAGACAAGTTTATGTTCCTATTTTAACCTTATCATTTATATTTAACTTTAAGTTAGATAATTTTACTTTTACCGTGTCTTTTTGTGTTCTTACACTATAAGGTTAATAAACATACTATAACAAACAAAAAGAACGCCAAGTTGTTTATTATTAATATATATAACTTTATCTATGTAATGTGGCCGAACCTTAGACTTTTAGGAATAAAATAACAATTAATAATATAATATTTGTTTTAAAAACTATTTTATGTCAATTTTGACACTATTTAGTAATTGATTTTTGTGAAAATCATAACAGACTTATTAGTTCGAAAAAAGTTAATTATATCAATACTAACATGTCATATGAACCTAGAAAATTATTGTAATTCGTAAAAAGGCTCAAATTACATTTATTTTGGCATTTATAACATCAATTATGTCAATATTTCATTCATAAGATAATTACTGCATCATCTTTGTGTCATAAATAAATTAAATTATATAATGTCTAAAAATTAAAAATAAAATACCATTATGTAGGAAATATATTTAGATTTATAATGAATATTTATAGTCGAATTTATCTTATGTATAACTCTATATTAAAAATGATATACTTATTAAACTTTGATTTTAACTATTTTACCCCTTCTTTAAATAAATTAATAATAAATGTCCTAATCTAATCCAAGTGGGCCTAAATGGTCATATTTTATTCCTAAGGTTGTTTTCGGTCTAATTATACTTATCCAATAGAATTAGGACATGTGTTAGAGTAATAATAATATCATTTTTACCCTTAATTTCTGTATTTACTTTTAACCGTGGTAAAAAAGTAAAAAGTTACTATTCACCAAAAAAATATTTTCATCTCATTGAACCACATTTTACTTACTGACATCAACTGTGTCTCTCGGATTTTTGAAATTCCACTCACAAAAGCGGTAAAATTATGTTTTATGAAAAATCCATTTTTTTAACTACCACTTAGTGGTTTCACTATTCATCAAAAAATGAATGTTTCTAGAAAAATACCAAAAATTAGGCCTAAGATATATTTGATATTATGAACTGAAAAATTATGTCTATTTTACCAAATTCAAAACATATCAGTTTCATTACTTAATTTAAAAATTAATTCCCGTCGTCAAAACAAATAGCGTGTTCTTAAGAGATAATAACTATCAAAAGATTGACATTTGTTTATGTCTGGTTTAAATGTGAAATTACATCCAATGACCAATATTGTATTAAATTGTAAAAATATATTCTAAATATAATTTAAAACCACTCAAATTAATAATTTATCACTATTAATTATTTCAAATAAAAATGTTGTTTTTAATTAAAATTTCGTAATTTTCACTATTCATCAGAAAATGAAAGTTATCCAAAAGTACCAAAATTTCACCCTAATCTAATTTTGATATTCCGAATACAAAAATGAAGTCCATTTTGAAAAATAAAATTCACAAAATTTCAAAAAGTGGTTATTATTATTCATAACGGCTAGTTTTAATAACATTTTAATAGCATATCATTGTTTAGCGAAACTCGGTATTGCGTACAACACACGCTATCGTGGAAGGTCGCGCTTGCATTTAATGCAAGCCAAGTCATGGTCGCGTGTTGTGAAAGAATCCTTCATTGTTTCGTATAACATAATCCAACCAAATTTCATTTATACATTTAATATATATATATATATACTCAATGTTGCATAGAATAACTATTATCAAAATTGTGTGTAACATGATCCAAGAATAGGGTTGCGTATACTGAAAGCTAATACGGTGTTGCGTATAACGCAAGTTAATCTTGGTGTAGTATACAACACAAGACATTAATGAAATTAAAATAATATTTTTCATAAAATCTCGGGGTGTTACATTCTACCCCCCTTAAAATGAATTTCGCCCTCGAAATTGGTTGGGGTTATAAATGGTTTACTACTCGAATGTTTGATTAATAGAAACCCTCATTGTAAAAAGGAATACCCAAACTTGGCTTTAAAAACTAAAGTATGAAATGTAACGGTTACCCAAATTAACTCATCACTGGGTTTCCACGTAGGAGAACATAGGTGAAAATATGGATATGGAAGAAAAATCTAACCGTCAAATTATGATGGAGAGTGGTAGAGAACATGGATATGAAATATCCAACAATCACAAAGCCATAGATTTGCGATGATCTAAGGTACCATCTGATTAATCAGATATAAGGGCACTAGGACAACATTTTTTGTTTTCAAGATCATTTCCCTAAAGTTGGTGAATTAAAAGAAATACTTACATGATTTTGGTAAAATTTCACTGTTGTTCGTGCTTTGAACAATTTCCACTTCATCTCTTAAAGAAATGAAGTTGAATTTGTTATTCATGAAGTGTTAATAGATCATGTGATAGAATGATGGGTCATTCCATCTGTTTCAAACAAAAGGTTAGCAAAAGTTATCAAATATACATAAGTCCATATATGGTGAGGTTAATCATATACGATTCCAGAAATGAACTTATAATTCATATATCATACCACGTAATAAAATAAAACTAGTTTCTACTAACCAGGGACTTCCTGTAGGCCAGTGGTAGGCGATAAAGTCCATTCGCACTTCGGTTGTGGGTTCGATTCCCACAGCCTTGTCCGACGCGATGGGCTGTCGCCCGTCCTGCAAGTTGTCCTTCTTCTAAAGTTGTATTACTATAACATCCCATCAATAATATCAAAAAAAGTTCTATCTTAACTTATTTCCAACATAATCCATTTCAATCTTTAGGATTATCTAAAATACTTCGGTCCAAGCTCATAGTATAATGAAAATGATTACTTGAAATGTCAGATAACAATCACGTGAATGCCATCATTTATCCCCCTTATATCATAAGATATATCTTGTTGGTCAAATTACAAACATGTGAATACCTTAATCATGTATTCTCTTGAAGAATGAATACCAATTAATTGAACCATAGTGAAAACATGAATGTAGTCAAAAGTTAACTCTTTCCACATACCAAATCCAAAAATTCTATATACTCAAACCATGATATAACCTTCTCCTTATATCAGTCATGAGCTCATGAATACGGTCAACCATTTCATTTTCTCGTTTTCCTTTCATTATGCGCATATCATCTTTTTTTCCAAAAATATCTCAATCACATTCTATGGTTACCAGTACCATTGAAAACCACAATAGAACAATACACAAATATTCCAAGATACTATAAACAACATTATTTTGGAATCCCATTATATAAACACATAATCATTCCACCACATCGTTGTCATATTCAACATCGCCAATAGTGATCACATGTGACTTCCCTTTGTCCTTTTCCTTAAGTGGTAGCTCCTGTCGATCATCACTAACCCTTGGATTAGGGCATTTATTAGCATAATGCCCCATTTCCTTGAACTTGAAGAATTGAAGTGTTGGTGGTGCGTTCTCTATATAGTTTTCTTTATTCACATCATTAGAAACCCTTTTTCCATTACTTCGACACTCAGCTGCTCGATGACCTTCTATTCCACACTTAAAACATTTTCGAGTATCTTTAAGACAATCTCCACCATGCTTCTTTCCACACCTTGATCATAAGGAAACATTCATCTTCTTTTAACCATTATTCGGAGATTTCTCCTTGAACTCCATTTTTCGTTTCTTGTCAAAACTATGAGATGGATAAGTAACACCAACTTTCATTTCTACCTTGATAGCACAACACACAATTTCTTCATAGCTACTGATGTCTCTTATAGCTAATGCCCTTCAATGATTTGGTTTTAAGCCACTGAAGAATCGATCAACTTTACTTTCAGGTTGGATGATAAATCCAAATGCATAACTTGCAAGCCTTGTAAAATTCGGTTCATATATACCAACAGATTCATCATCCTTTTGCTTTAGTTCAAGAAACTCCTTCTCCATCATTGTTAGAAGAATACGAGGGATGTACTTATTGAAAAATAAGTTCTTAAACTCGTCCCATTCCATGAACTCAATTTCATCTCTTGGCCTCGTATTCTTGATAAGATTCCACCATTGATCAGCATCACCTTCCAAACGATACACTGCTAAGATGACTTAATCATGTTCAAAACATTGAAGAACTGAAAATATCTTTTCAGTAGTACTAATCCATTATTCAGCAACAAGTGGATCAGAAGACCCACTGAAAGAAGGTGGACGTTGCCTCATGAAGGACTCAAGAGAATATGGTTCCCTTCTATGCTCATTTGGAAGTCCAGAATGATTCATAGCTTGTGTAAGTATAGAAATATGATTTTGCACTCCATCTCCCATAAAATATTTGTGTTCAGGAGGAAAATCATTGAATTTTCCATTACATTGATCAACATGGTTCCTTCGAGTTCCAGCCATTGTCTAAAACCCAAAAAGAATAGTGTGAGAGGTAAAAATCACACTAGGGAAAACAATATAATAAAGGGGGAGTACCTCCAATATCTAACATCTTATGTTTAATTCAAATATGGGTAGCACAATTCTAGGACTATAAGGTATACTTACCCTTAGGGACATCCCTAGACATACCTTAGAAATATCTCTAGGGATCTCACTAAAGTTCTCGCATCCTAGTTTCCAAAGGTTGACTAAACCTTTCCTCTGCTACAAACTATAGGGACCCAAAGCTTGACGTACATGTACATTACATTAATTTTGCGGAATACTTAGTAAATAACAAAAACACACACACAAGGACCGTAATAGTTTAGTGTCTTTGGAAACTCGGAATATAATATTCTAATCGTGGTGAAAGATCTTCAACATCTCCCATAAAGATGTTCTTTTTTTTATACCTAAAACCTTTCTTTATATCCTGGGGAAAAGAAAACATAAAAGGGTGAGATCAAATGCTCAGTAAGGGTAAACAAAAGAAATATCAATCACATCATATTCATAAGAACTTAACATTTTGGAAAATCTTAACCTGCAAAAGAGATCATAATATCATAACATGGGATAAATCATAGTAGTGATATGTAATCCCAATAATCATAACATAAAACATGAAACTTCGTGGCATACACACATAATCTTAGATAATCATTTCTTATTAGTCAAGACTCATTTCCAAGACTATCTTAGTGGACAAAGTCTATTTCTGAACCGAGTTCACTCCTCGTTTTAGTCCTGTTTCACTAAACCGGTTTAACCTACCATTCCAGCCATGTCTATATCATGAGATATAAAATCATTACCCAATTCATTGGAGGGAGATATAGGTCCCACCCATCTCATAATGATACCATTCTTATGTGTTCCACAAAATCATAAACCATACATCATAGCATAACCCATGTAATAAAAATGGAATCTTAAACATCAGGACATCATAAAACAATTCATATAAGATAAAAAAATTCATAAAAATAATTCCATCACAACATAATCAAATCAATGTAATAATATGGATATAAACAGAACCCTTTGTTATCTTAGATGGAAAATAATTTTGATAAAACACTTGAACTCCATTCTTGAAGAAAATATCATTTCTACTTCAAAAACACTTTTCCTTTCTTAACATGTCATAAAATTATAAACTAAAGGAAGTTGATTAAAAATAGAATTGAAAACTTGTAAAGTAATCTTCTTGGAAATAATGTTTTAAAAATCCATTCATGCCGTATAAGTTAAAAAAACATTCTTCTCGTACTTTTGTCGGAAAAGTCAAAAAGTACCTCGTACGAAAAATGTCAAAAGATTCCTTTCATATATTTTACTAAAAACTCACCGAAGGGTAAATAGGATCTAAACAATTGTAGGTGGATGGAAATAATATTACATATTGAGTAAAAATGGATGTGGATGACAAAATACACCCTAGTAAATACCAAAGTATAAACAATCTCGGATAAAAATGAGATAGTGATATTTTCCCTTACCTTAGGTCTGATTTGCTTCGTAAGTATCCGAACCTCCTATATAATGATTTAAATAATGTCATTGACTTATTCTAGAATCATAATCATTGTTATGATATCATATAGGGTTCACTTATGGATTTATATTACCCGTTCTTTTGTAGATTCCATGTTAAAGAGTGTTTTGGGTAAAATCGTTTCATTTGTCGTCTGTGTTTTGACTTGTAATTATTAATATGATTACTTAGATCATGATTAATTAATTCCAGAATATAAACATGATTTATAGATAATATATATTCATAATATATATATATATAATAGATCAGTAAATGGAAAGAAATACACCGTTCATGGAGATGATAGACCGTACGTACGCATGAACGCTGTTTTCTTTTCCTTGTTGAGTTGAATGGAATTAAGTAGATGGCATACATATATATACACATAAATCCAGTATAATTATTATTTCATATATTTCATGATTACTTTTTATATATACTTTATAATCATTCATGAATGGTTAACGTGCAGAATGAATCTCATTGTGTCGTGGAGATGGTAGTATGTACGTACGCATGAGCGATGATATCGTTCTCATGATCGTGGAATTGTATTGGAGTGTATTTATACTATTTCAGAATCAATATAACTTTACAATAATCATATATAGTTATTATGTACAACATTATACCCATCCATGTAAGGTGGTGGTGGAAAATAGATTACACCACGGCGTGGAGACGGTATTCCGTACGTACGCACACGCGATGATTTCATTTTCCGTAGGATGGATAGATGGTGAAATAAGGTTGTTTCATACTTATAATAACATATCAGTATGTTATTTATACTTATGTTATTACTTCATAATGAAACAACCTAAGAATAAGAAGTGGAAGAAGAAATATAGTTGAAAGAATTGGTAACAGACATTACCTCTTCTTTGAAACGCCTCTTTGAGATCTCCTTTTAGGTCACTAAAATTGGTCTTCAAGGAAGACCAGAACCTCTAGGATGTTTCTAGGGAAGTGGAGAATATAATTTGGCAGGGTTTTTCTGAGCTTGAAGGCTCAAAGTTGTGTGAGGAAGAGAGGGATGAGGTGCCCTTTTATAAGGGAGGAGAGAGGCACCTTTAAAATAACTAAAAATATTATTTTATTATAAAGCCATATTCGGTTTTAAATTTCTCCAAATTGATTTATTTCTAATATAAGGTGGGGATGGGTAGAAAAATCTCATCCAATAGAATTTAGACAAGTTTAGGTTCCTATTTTAACCTTATCATTTATATTTACCTTTAAGTTAGATAATTTTACTTTTACCGTGTCTTTTTGTGTTCTTACACTATAAGGATAATAAAATTACTATAACAATCCAAACGAACCCCAAGATGTTTATTATTAATATATATGACCTTATCTAAGTTATTTGGCCGAACCTTAGATTTTTAGGAATAAAATAACAATTAATAATATACTATTTGTTTTAAAAACTAATTTATGTCAATTTTGACACTATTTAGTAATTGATTTTTTTAAAACTCATAACAAAATTATTAGTTTGAAAAAACGTTACATATATCAATACTAACATGACATAATAACCTAGAAAATTAGTGGAATTCATAAAAAGTCTCAAAGTACATTTATTTTGGTGTTTATAACATCAATTATGTCAATATTTCATTAATAAGATAATCACTGCATCATCTTTGTGTCATTAATAAATTAAATTATTTAATGTATAAAAATTAAAAATAAAACACAATTATGTAGGAAATATTTTTATCTTTCTAATGAATATTTATAGTCGAATTTATCTTATTTATAACCCTATATTAAAAATGATATACTTATTAAACATTGATTTTAACTATTTCAACCTTTCTTTTAACAAATTAATAATAAATGTCCTAATCTAATCCATGTGGGCCTAAATGGATATATTTTAATCCTAAGGTTATTTTTGGTCTAATTACACTTATCCAATAGAATTAGGACATGTGTTAGGGTAATAATAAAATCATTTTTACCCTTAATTACCCTATTTACTTTTAACCGTGGTAAAAAAAGTAAAAAGTTACTATTCACCAAAAATTATTTTCATCTTATTGAACCACATTTTACTTACTGACATCAACCGTGTCTCTCGGATTTTTTAAATTCCACTCACAGATGTGGTAAAATTAAATTTTATGAAAAATTCATTTTTTTAACTACCACTTAGTGGTTTCACTATTCATCAAAAAATGAAAGTTTCCAGAAAAATATCAAAAATTAGGCCTAAGCTATATTTGATATTATGAACAGAAAAATGATGTCTATTTTACCAAATTCAAAACATATCAATTTCATTACTTAATTGAAAAATTAATTCCCATTGTCAAAACAAATAGCATGTTCTTAAGAGATAATACCTATCCAAAGATTGACATTTGTTTATGTATGGTTTAAATGTGAAATTACATCCAATGACCAACATTGTATTAAATTGTAAAACTATATTCTAAATACAATTTAAAACCACAAAAATTAATAATTTATCACTATTAATTATTTCGATTAAAAAGTGTTGGAATCACCTGTTTTGATAATCCCAAATCATGCTTAAACATTGATTATGATGTATTAAACCTTTGCATTAATCTTATTATTCTATGCTTAAACGTATTTTATTCTAAATAGTTCATATTCTTACTCTCATAACTTTACTGTAACAGCTTACTTTAGCATTTACATAAGTTTGGTATTGTTAGCTACCAGTCAGAGTTTTATTTTCAAAGTCACAGATACAGTTAACTGTCACCACAAGGTTACAGTCGAAGACTAATACAAGCTTACAGTTACAAGTCTACTGCTATCTATTGTCAAAGCTCACAGACGAAGGTCACAGTTACAAGACTTCTGTTCAAAGTTTACTCTACAGTTGGAACTAGTTCACAGTCGAACAACTCTACAGTTGGAACTAGTTCACAGTCGAACAACTCTACAGTTGGAACTAGTTCACAGTCGAACAACTCTACAGTTGGAACTAGTTCACAGTCGAACAACTCTACAGTTGGAACAAGTTCACAGTCGAACAAGTCTACAGTCATAAGCCTACAGTCAAGGTTACAGTTAGACAGCTTCTGTCTACTAAGTCTACAGATGATCGAAGTCTACAATTGACAAAGGTTACAGCTCTACAAATTTGATGTTACAAGTCTACAGTTAGAAAGGCTACAGCTACATGGAGTAAAAGCTACCATTGCAAGCCTACAGACAGCAAGCCCCTTTGTTGAAGTCAGCAGTCAGAAGGAAGTCCACAGTTGGAAGTCCACAGTTGGAAGACCACAGTTGAAGTCAACAGTGACATACATTCTCGACTCACTATTTTAACTTCTTTATTTCCTATATTTAATTTATCTAACGGTCATATCATACATTTTGATGATTTGTCAAATATCTGATAAAGGTTGTCGGATGTCAGGAATCCGTACCTCGTACCTGCTGAAAAGAAATCTTTTCTGTCCCCTGTCGGGAGATAAATACGAGAAGACTACGCTGCCAAAGATATACAACGAATACACAGAGCATGCGAACCAGAGAAGTGCGTCGTGGACAAAATATACCAGAAAAACAAAAACGAGCTCCATCAAGAACACAGAGAAGTGTTATGTGCATACACGAAGAACCCTGAAGAACATCATCGACTACATTCTCACTACCTGTGAACCTGGAGCATACGACACTCTGTTTTTAGAACAGAAACGAGAAGAGGACTCAAACTCACTTCTGATCGAATACAAAGGAGTCAAGAGCTACACTGAGATTACCAGAACTACTTCTAAACTCTACATCTCTTGTTCTGTGATTTATTCTACCTTTTGAGCAGTGTGTGTTATCTGCTATATTAAACACACACACTGACTCCTGTACTTTCACTGGAGGATCTGTAAATCCTCAGCAAATCCTTTTACACCCATTTTCCCACTGTGGATAGTGGTAGAGGTCTTGTGACCTGGACAGCTTGCTGCTGTTGTCTGTTTTCCCACGTATAACTGTGGCAGAGGTTGTCAAACCTGGGCAGTTTGTGAAAACTGTTGTAAAGCCCGATACAGGCTGTGTATCAATCCTTTTTATCAAATTGCTTGGTGGCAGGTGATCACCAAGTGGAAGAGGACTAAGTCTCGGCTTGAGACTGAACCTCTTGGTTAATTCACTGTGTTTATAGTTATACTCTATATCCATACTATACATATTTAATTTCATATTCCGCTGCTACTACTTTGAAATACAATCTATCTTCAAAGCTACTTTGATAATTAAATTAGCAAGTGTTTATATTTGTTATAAATCAGTAAGTTAGTTTCAAAAGTTAATTTAATCAAAAGATTAAGTTAACTGAGACTTAATCAATCTTTGAGAAACTAATTGAACCTTTATAATCTATATAAATTCACTACAGTTTAATTTGTTTTTGAAATTGGGGGATTTTAACAGAAATTGTTTTTAACAGAAATTTTAATTGGAACTCAATTCACCCCCCTCTTGAGTGTCCACTCCGACCAACATTTGGTATCAGAGGTTGTTTTTAGCTCAGTTTTACTTGCTCAAAGTTTTATTTTAACTCTCTGTTTTTACACTGTGATTGTGGTTTTATCTAAAAGATCTTAAATTTCTGTTAGTTCTAAATTTTATCTCTTTAAAATATTTTCTAGAATTTCCTTATGGATAATAGACTAGAAGGTGCTGCTACTAACAGGCCACCCTTCTTTAATGGTGTGAATTATGCCCAATGGAAGCTCAAAATGAAAATTCATTTGGAAAGTATGGGTTTTGATATTTGGACTGCTATAGAGTCTCAATACAAGATTCCAGAAACTGAAAGAATAACTTGGGATGAACCTACTAAGGTAGCTTACAATAATAATTGTAAGGCTATGAATGCTCTCTATTGTGCTCTAGGAGATGAGGAGTTCAATAGAATTTCTGCATGTAAAACTGCTTTTGAAATCTGGGACACCTTAGCTGTTTCTCATGAAGGAACAACTAATGTCAAGGAAATGCGGTTAAACACTTATACTATCAAATATGACAACTTTAAGATGAAAGCTGATGAACCTATTTCTGATATGTATCTCAGGTTTAATGAGATAGTCAACACAATGAGCTCACTCGGAAAGATTGTTCCAGCAAAGGAGCAAATCATGAGATTGTTGAGATGTCTGCCTGACAGATGGAGAGGCACATCCGTTTCAATTAGAGAATCCTGTGATATTGGAACTTTGCCTGTCAAGGAGCTAATTGGTAAGCTGATGATGTACGAAGAAGAGCTAAAGGTGAACAAAGAGGAAGATGAGGAACCAAAACGAAAATCTGTAGCTTTTAAGTCTACTGCTTCAAAGAGCAAAGACAAGGAGAAAGTGCATATACCAACTGAAAGCTCATCTAGTGAAGACTTAGACTCTGACAGTGATGCCGAGATGGCACAAATAGCACGGAGATTCAAGAAGTTCTATAGGAAGAAGAAGTTCTTCAGAAGACCAAACTACAAAGGTAAGTATGATAGACAAGGTAAGTGGAAGAAAGATTGGAAGAAAACTGATAAAGAAGAAGACATAGTTTGCTATGAATGTAAAAGGAAAGGACACATCAAAGCTGACTGTCCTAAGTTAAAATTCAAGAAGAAATATGAGTACAAGGACAAGAATTATAAGAAAGCTATGAAGGCCACCTGGAGTGCTTCAGAAGACAGCACAAGTGAATCAGAATCCAGTGATTCTGAAAGAAATCGTGCTAATATGTGTTTCATGACAAACACATCTGAGGTAACCCTAGACACTCCCACTCTAAACTCTTATTATTCTGAAGGTGAAGCAGAATCTGGTTCTGATTCTGAAAATATGTCTAAAGATGAATTGACTGAATACTGTAATATGCTGGAAGAAACGTGTAATGAACTAAAGGATAAATATAAGTCTTTAAAGAAACAGCATGCTCTTACTGCAAGTGTCAAGTCTGCACTTGATGTAGAAAAAGAGAAAAATGTTCAATTATTAAAGGAGAATACAGAACTGAAACTATCTAATGAACAACTTAGAAAGGACTTAGAAACATTCACAAATGGAAAAGATACTCTAACCCAACTGCTAGGAAAGCAAGTTGCACCTAAGTATGCTACTGGCTTGGGATACCAACCTGGACAAAGACAGTTTGCTAAAACCCGATTTATTAAGTCTGAAAAAAATCCTGCTAGTTCTAGTTTTGGAAATTCGTATGCCTCAACTGGTTACTTAAATAGTTGTACATCAAATAAAGTATATCTCTCTAAATCTGTTGCATCTATTAATTGTATGGGACCCATAAAACAAATCTGGGTACCTAAATCCTTGATTGCTAACATATCTGGACCCAAGAAAATTTGGGTACCAAAGTCATTTCTTGTCTAATCTGTTTTGTAGGAAATCTGTTTGAAAAGAAATTACAAGAAGGTATGGTACTTAGACAGTGGATGTTCAAGACACATGTCTGGGGACTATTCCTGCTTCAAAAGCTTAATAAAGGTTGATGGAGGATATGTCACTTTTGGTGATAACTCAAAAGGAAAAATCATCGGCCTAGGCCAGATTGGTAACACTGACTCAGTATTAATTTCCAAAGTTTTATTTGTTGATGGACTTAAGTACAACCTACTTAGCATTTCTCAATTATGTGATGATGGTTTCAATGTAAAGTTTGAAAACAATTCTTGTGATGTTTATAATTCCAAAAATGCTTTAATATTTTCTGCCTTAAGAAATGAAAATGTTTATGCTGTTGACTTAAACACTTTAGCTAAACATGATGTTACTTGCTTAAATGCTTTTCATAAAGAGTCTTGGCTGTGGCATAGGAGATTAGGACACTGCAAAATTCACTCACTTAGAAAACTCTCTAAGAAACACCTAGTTAGAGACCTACCTAAGCTTGAATTCCCAAATGACAAAGTGTGTAATCCCTGTCAAAAGGGAAAACAACACAAAGTTTCTTTTAAACCAAAGAAAGAAGTTTCAACTTCTCAACCACTTGAACTGGTTCACATGGATTTGTTTGGACCATCAAGAATTTCAAGTCTAAATGGGAAGCACTATGTCTATGTTCTTGTAGATGACTTTTCTAGATATACTTGGGTATATTTTCTAGCTCACAAAAGTGAAGCTTGTTCTTACTTTGTTAAATACTCCAAGTCTGTAGAAAATCTTAGTGGAATCAAGATTAAGACCTTGAGGAGTGATCATGGCCGTGAGTTTGAGAATCAAGAATTTGAATCTTACTGCTCACACAATGGCTATTCTCATAACTTTTCTGCCCCTAGGACACCCCAACAGAATGGTGTAGTGGAAAGAAGAAACCGAACCCTGCAAGAAATTGCTAGGACTATGCTCAATGAATATGACCTGCCAATTTACTTTTGGGCTGAAGCTGTTAATACAGCCTGCTATGTTATTAATAGAGTCTTGATTAGACCGGTTCTTAAGAAAACCCCTTATGAGTTGTGGAATAATAGAAAGCCTAAGGTTAATTACTTTAGAGTTTTTGGTTGCAAAGTCTTTATTCTGAATACTAAAGATAACCTTGATAAATTTGCTCCAAAAAGTGATGAAGGAATTTTCCTGGGTTACTCTATGTCTAGTAAAGCTTATAGAGTGTTCAATAAGAAAACCAAATGCGTGGAAGAATCTGTTCACATCAAATTTGATGAGACTGATCCACATGAGCCTAAAACTTCTCTTGAAGATGTTGAAGAAGACTTATCTGTTCTGGACCTAAATGACAAATCCAAAGAACCTGTAATAAAAACATCCAGTTCTGGACTTTTTCCAGAATCTTCCTCTGTGGAACCCGAACCTATAAATGAACCTGAAATCTCTAGTCCAACCTTTACCAAATCAACTAGGATTCTAAAGAATCGTCCTTTAGATGCTGTTGTTGGTAATCTTGATAGAGGAACACAAACTAGAGCTTCTCTAAGAAATCAGGTTGAACATCAAGCTTTTCTTTCACAGCTTGAACCCAAAAATGTCAATGATGCTATCAGTGATGAATTCTGGGTAATGGCTATGCAAGAAGAACTAAATCAGTTTGAAAGAAACAAAGTTTGGGAATTAGTGGAAAGACCTAAAGACACTCTTACCATAGGCACAAAATGGGTGTTTAGAAACAAAGTTGATGAGTTTGGTAACATAATCAGAAACAAAGCTAGGCTAGTTGCACAAGGGTATAGTCAGGAAGAAGGAATAGACTATGAGGAAACCTTTGCACCCGTGGCTAGACTAGAGGCCATTAGGATATTACTTGCTTATGCTGCTCATCTGAATTTCAAGCTATATCAAATGGATGTTAAAAGTGCCTTTCTAAATGGATATATAATTGAGGATGTATTTGTGGAACAACCTCCTGGTTTTACAAATCCCCATTTTTCTAATCATGTTTTTAAACTATCTAAAGCTTTATATGGTTTAAAGCAAGCTCCAAGAGCTTGGTATGATAGGCTAAACTCTTTTCTTATTTCAAAAGGATTTACTAAAGGGATAGCTGATCCTACTCTTTTTATTAAATGGATTTCTAAAGATGTTTTAATAGTTCAAATTTATGTGGATGATATTATCTTTGGATCCTCTAAAAATTCTTTATGTGTTGATTTTTCAAAAATAATGCAAAATGAGTTTGAAATGAGTTTAATGGGAGAACTCAAATTTTTCCTTGGATTTCAGATCTTTCAAAATAAAAATGGTATTATTTTGAACCAAAGTAAATATATTAAAGATCTTCTAAAACGTTTTTCTTTGGATGGCACCAAAGGCAGTGACACACCTATGAGCACCACTTGCAAGTTGGATAGTGATGAAACTGGTGAACCAGTGGATCAAACCAATTACAGAGGTATGATAGGTAGTCTACTGTACCTTACTGCCAGTAGACCTGACATCATGTTCAGTGTATGCATGTGTGCTCGGTTTCAAGCCAATCCAAAAGAGTCTCATTTGACTGCTGTTAAAAGGATTTTCAAATATCTAAAACATACTCCCAATTTGGGATTATTTTATCCAAAAGGACAATCATTTGATTTATTAAGTTATTCTGATGCTGATTTTGCTGGCTGCAAGTTAGATAGAAAAAGCACCTCTGGAACATGTCACATTTTAGGCAAGTCACTAGTATCTTGGTGTAGTAAGAAGCAGAATTCTGTTGCATTGTCTACTGCCGAAGCTGAGTATATAGCTGCTGGTAGCTGTTGTGCACAAATCTTGTGGATGAAACACACTTTGCTAGACTATGGATATCAATTCAAACATGTCTCTATAAGGTGTGACAATACAAGTGCTATTAACATTTCTAAAAATCCAGTATCTCATGCTAGGAAAAAACATATTGATGTGAGACATCACTTTCTGAGGGATCATTATCAAAAAGGTGATATCACTCTTGAGTTCATTGGCACTGAACATCAGTTAGCTGATATTTTTACAAAGCCTTTGAATTCTGAGAGATTAAGTTACATCAAACATGAGTTAGGTATGATTAATTATAGCACAGTTGAAACCTCACAGTTTAAACCTCACAGTTGAAACCTCACAGTTAAACCTCACAGTTAGACCTCACCGGTGTACCTCACTGTTACATCTCTCTGTAGGCTGTTTCGCTGTTTAATCTTATTTTATTTTTTGCGGGAATTCGAACCGTTTCTTTTCTTTATACTTTTATTTCTAAATCCCTAAATGATAAAATTGAGAACATCGAACATATCTCAATCCACTCATCTCGACCCTTGCTCTCTCAAGTCCTAAACCCTAAACCTTCAACCGAACCTCGAAACCTCTTTCAGTTCCAATGGCCAGAACAAAGCGACCCCCGATTGTCAACGAAGATGCACCAATGCCGAAGAGAACTCGAGCCAAATCCAGTGGCACCAGTAATACCCCAACAAGACTTGCAAACCCGCATCTGACCAAGAGAGAAATCTTTGCGGAAAAGGAGCTAAGTGAAGAATGGTTGTTGTCGAGCAAATCGTTGGTACTGGAAGCACTAAATGTGCAAGGATGGACCGAATGCTTCACCAACAACAATGGACCGTACTACCCAAAACTTGTGAAAGAATTCTATGAATTCCTAAAGTTCGAAGAGGAGGATGATATGCATAGACTAATATCCAGAGTAAACGGCAATGAAGTTAGTTTCTATTCTGTCGAATGGGCTGCCTGTTTAAGAGTTCCTCATGAAGGAATATATGACTACTATTCTGGAGTAGCTCCTCCGGATAGTGGAATATTTGAGTATAAGAAGGCTCTGGAAGAACTGACAGGTGATGGTAAGTTAAGGAAGATTATTGCTGTCGAGATGAATGGAGAAGATAGACTTCTGTTTAAGTTTGTTCAGCATGTCCTAAGTCCCAGAAGAGGAGACTTTGCAGTACTGAAGTACCAGGACATATTCCTGATGTACTTACTGAAGCATGGAAGGAAGATCAACCTATGTAGGTTGCTGATGGCACAGATGGAAGATATGATTAAGGCCAGCTCAAAATCCAATGCCTTGTTTCATGCTAAGCTTATTTCGGTGATGCTGAAAGTAAAGGGTGTAGCTGGAAATCAAGAAGAAGTAATTGTGGCTAAAAACAGTGTCTGTATCTCAAAGGTAATCTGCAAATTCATGAAGATCAGCTGGAATCCTTGGAAAAAGGCATGGGTGAATGATGAAGAGAAAATTTATGAGAATTTTGATCCCTCTACTCATCCATCTAGGCCAAGAAACAAAAGACATCCAGGCTTAAAACCTGATGAGCCAGAACCTGTGTATTCAGATGAAGAGGAGGCTGAAGAAGCTAGTGACCCTACAAGAGAGAACACCCCCATTGATGATGGGAGTGACCCTGAGCTACCTCACAGTCCTGTCAGGACAATAACGTTTGGAGCAGCAAGCCCTCCAAAAGAACTGCCAAGTAGGGAGACTGTTCTAAGGGACAGTGACACCGAGTCTACTGAAGAAGAAGAAGATGAATCTCAATACGTTGTCAGAGATACCTCTGAAGAGGATGAAACTGTTGAGACAGAAGAGGCTGGGGCTAAGAATGAGAAAAATGAAAATGTTGCTGAAACTGAAGAAGAGGACAATGATGAAGAGAAAGAAAAAGAGCTCAGTTTGAGCCCTCCAATAGGCTATACAATTAAGTCGGTGTCTGACCAGGAAGCAGGAGTGGCATCCACTGTTGTTGATATGGAAGACATTGTTGACTCAACAGAGAAAGAGGCTAACCTCACTGCTGAACCAACAGAGGAAACTACAGTCGAACCTGCTGGGATTGCAGAAGAAAATATAGAGTTACCCAAAGCCGAACAGATAGAGGAAAATGCTCAAGAGAAAGCTCCAAGTGAGGGGGAGCATTTTGGTTCAGTGTCTGTACTTTATGATATAGAAGGATGGTCATCAGATCCAGGATATATGGTCCTTGGACTTAACTATGAAGATTCGGATGAGGAAGACAAGCCACCAAGGGATCCAGTTATCCTGACTAACAATCTTCCAATGCTTGAGACTGACAATTTGGCAACCAAGGAGGACCTTGAATCCTTAAAGGTTGAAATGAAGGAGGCTATAAGACAATCCATGGAAGAGTTGAAAACCAGTCTTTTTGCTGAGCTGAAAAATGTGGAGCAATCTTTAGAATTATCCCTGGGCTGTGTTGTGGCAAGCCCAGTAAAAGAAACGATGAATGAAGTTAAAGTATGTCATACTCAGATTGAAAGCTGGACTGAAGCTGTGGTTGCCCTAAGACAATCAGTTGATTCTTTGACTGCCATGAGCAGTTCTCAAACTCAAGTGGCCACTGAGATTCGGTACATCAAAGAGGTGATCAAACAATTTGTGGAAGTGTTTGAGCGTTTCAAGAATTCAGTCAAAGAACACTTCAGCAATCAGGATGCTATCATTCAGAAAGTGATTAGAAATCTGACTCAGTCTTTCAAGGAGACAGTGGCATTCTCAGTCAAGTCCCTTCCTTCATCTAGCTCTCCTGTGGACCTTGAGCAGTTTAGAAGCCTTCTCAGAGAAGAGCTTACTCAGGCCCGTGAAAATGACACATCAGACCTACAGATTCTTGCTACTACAAGAGAAGTCAGTGGTTTTGTTCGTGAGCACCTGCAGGCTGCTACTGCTTCTCAGGAGGCCATCAAAAGCAAAGTGGATTATTACTTTGATCGGATTTTCACCAAGCATCAGTTGACCAACCACTTCAAGCTCATGCTAGAAACTATGAAGCTGCCTCCTGTAACTCAAGCCTTCAAAGAACAAGTTAGCAAGCTACGAGAGTTGACCCCGGCTTTGGATAAATTCTTGGAAAACAAAGATGACTTCTTATCTGCCATGGACAGAGGAGGAAACATTATCATGGATTTCAGGAATCTGCTCCTACCTTTTCTTCATGTGGATTGCACACCTGTCATAGTTCCTCCTGCCCTACCTGTCTCCAACCCCAGTGGTTCTTCCATAATGTCTCCTGCTGAAGCCCTCCGAAGCCTTAGACCACTGATCCCTCGGCAAGCTACTCACTACCGGCCTTCAGGAGCCTCTGTTGCTGCCCCTCCAGACATTCCTGCTGCCATTCCTCAGCCTGTTGATCCTTCACCTCCTGCTCCATCTTCTTCCTCCAAAGGAAAAGATCCCTTACCTCCAGATGCAGAGGATTGAGTCTGTTTATTTTTTTTTGATAGGGATCATGTATTCACATTTTGAGTCATGTATTGTACTCCTTATTAATACAATGTTTATCTTCTCTGTCTCTGTCTTTCTTTTTGTTAATCACAAAGGGGGAGAAATAAAGAGAAATAGATAAGGGGAGAAATGGGAGAAATAGGGAAACTCAAGGGAAAAATGAAATTATACAGAGAGGAGAAATCCTTGCGGATTATACCTAATTTTTGTGCTCATATTGCCAATACTGTGTTTTGCACACTTCTCTCTGATACTTCTATATTTCATACTGACATAATTTGTGATTATCAAAAAGGGGGAGATTGTTGGAATCACCTGTTTTGATAATCCCAAATCATGCTTAAACATTGATTATGATGTATTAAACCTTTGCATTAATCTTATTATTCTATGCTTAAACGTATTTTATTCTAAACAGTTCATATTCTTACTCTCATAACTTTACTGTAACAGCTTACTTTAGCATTTACATAAGTTTGGTATTGTTAGCTACCAGTCAGAGTTTTATTTTCAAAGTCACAGATACAGTTAACTGTCACCACAAGGTTACAGTCGAAGACTAATACAAGCTTACAGTTACAAGTCTACTGCTATCTATTGTCAAAGCTCACAGACGAAGGTCACAGTTACAAGACTTCTGTTCAAAGTTTACTCTACAGTTGGAACTAGTTCACAGTCGAACAACTCTACAGTTGGAACTAGTTCACAGTCGAACAACTCTACAGTTGGAACTATTTCACAGTCGAACAACTCTACAGTTGGAACTAGTTCACAGTCGAACAACTCTACAGTTGGAACAAGTTCACAGTCGAACAAGTCTACAGTCATAAGCCTACAGTCAAGGTTACAGTTAGACAGCTTCTGTCTACTAAGTCTACAGATGATCGAAGTCTACAATTGACAAAGGTTACAGCTCTACAAATTTGATGTTACAAGTCTACAGTTAGAAAGGCTACAGCTACATGGAGTAAAAGCTACCATTGCAAGCCTACAGACAGCAAGCCCCTTTGTTGAAGTCAGCAGTCAGAAGGAAGTCCACAATTGGAAGTCCACAGTTGGAAGACCACAGTTGAAGTCAACAGTGACATACATTCTCGACTCACTGTTTTAACTTCTTTATTTCCTATATTTAATTTATCTAACGGTCATATCATACATTTTGATGATTTGTCAAATATCTGATAAAGGTTGTCGGATGTCAGGAATCCGTACCTCGTACCTGCTGAAAAGAAATCTTTTCTGTCCCCTGTCGGGAGATAAATACGAGAAGACTACGCTGCCAAAGATATACAACGAATACACAGAGCATGCGAACCAGAGAAGTGCGTCGTGGAAAAAATATACCAGAAAAACAAAAACGAGCTCCATCAAGAACACAGAGAAGTGTTATGTGCATACACGAAGAACCCTGAAGAACATCATCGACTACATTCTCACTACCTGTGAACCTGGAGCATACGACACTCTGTTTTTAGAACAGAAACGAGAAGAGGACTCAAACTCACTTCTGATCGAATACAAAGGAGTCAAGAGCTACACTGAGATTACCAGAACTACTTCTAAACTCTACATCTCTTGTTCTGTGATTTATTCTACCTTTTGAGCAGTGTGTGTTATCTGCTATATTAAACACACACACTGACTCGTGTACTTTCACTGGAGGATCTGTAAATCCTCAGCAAATCCTTTTACACCCATTTTCCCACTGTGGATAGTGGTAGAGGTCTTGTGACCTGGACAGCTTGCTGCTGTTGTCTGTTTTCCCACGTATAACTGTGGCAGAGGTTGTCAAACCTGGGCAGTTTGTGAAAACTGTTGTAAAGCCCGATACAGGCTGTGTATCAATCCTTTTTATCAAATTGCTTGGTGGCAGGTGATCACCAAGTGGAAGAGGACTAAGTCTCGGCTTGAGACTGAACCTCTTGGTTAATTCACTGTGTTTATAGTTATACTCTATATCCATACTATACATATTTAATTTCATATTCCGCTGCTACTACTTTGAAATACAATCTATCTTCAAAGCTACTTTGATAATTAAATTAGCAAGTGTTTATATTTGTTATAAATCAGTAAGTTAGTTTCAAAAGTTAATTTAATCAAAAGATTAAGTTAACTGAGACTTAATCAATCTTTGAGAAACTAATTGAACCTTTATAATCTATATAAATTCACTACAGTTTAATTTGTTTTTGAAATTGGGGGATTTTAACAGAAATTGTTTTTAACAGAAATTTTAATTGGAACTCAATTCACCCCCCTCTTGAGTGTCCACTCCGACCAACAAAAAGGTTGTTTTTAATTAAAATTTAGTAATTTTCACTATTCATCAGAAAATGAATGTTATCCGGAAAGTACCAAAATTTTACCCTAAGCTAATTTTGATATTCCGAATCCAAAAATGAAGTCCATTTTGAAAAATAAAAATTAAAAAATTTCAAAAAGTGGTTATTACAATTCATAACGGTTAGTTTTAATAATATTTTAATAGCATATCATTGTTTAGCGAAACTCGGTATTGCGTACAACACACGCTGTCGTGGAAGGTCGCGCTTGCGTGTAATGCAAGACAAGTCAAGGTTGCGTGTTGTGAAATAATACATCATTGTTTATTATAACATAATCCAACCATATTTCATTTATACAGTGAATATCTATATATATATATATATACTCAATGTTGTGTAGAATAACTATTATCAAAATTGTGTGTAACACGATCCAAGAATAGTGTTGCATATACTGCAAGCTAATACGGTGTTGCGTATAGCACAAGGTAATCTTGGTGTAGCATACAACACAAGAAATTAATGAAATTAAAATAATATTTTTCATAAAATCTCAGGGTGTTACACAAAAACTATCCGTATATCAACAAAAACTAGTGAAAATTTGAATACCCATTTTTCACATGGATAGGTCATTTTCAGTAATCCTATATAATGTAGAGAAAAACTAGTGGAGGAAATGTTGATGGAGTTCTCCCATCGTGAATCTAACCCTGGGTCCAGTTTAATGTTCCTATTAATTGATGGTATTTCCAATGTCTAAATGAGGAAGTGATGTTTGTTGATCTCCTACTACTATGGGGTCCCCAACATCAGAACACTCTGAGATGAAAAGTTTGTGATGAATATCTATGGGTCACCCACACTATAAATTGATAAAAAAATGGATGTTCAATTGTTGTTGTTGGTGTGACATGGTCCACCCATTCATATTATAGAATCATCTAATGATATATTGAATCCCATTATATTTCAATATAACCCATGAAAGTGATATGGGGACTAATCATATTATTGCTGACTTCCTCAGATGCATTTTTCATTTCTTATCAAATCACACTTGAAGTGGAGTACCCATGGTATAGGGAAAGAGAATTATGATGACTAAAAAGCAGAAGATACACAAGAAGTATCATATACGTTCTTATCTAGATAGAAAAATCTACATTGATTCTCATTTATTAACCAAATTATATCCTTTGAAGAAACACTATCAGTGTTTTTTAGGTTATAATTTATCATTATCCCAATAAATATGGTTTCCCTTGAGGTGAATTGATATAATTTGTTAATATCACTCTTCCTCACGATATATGGATGTGATTTGATAATCCTAAAATAATAAATTAGCATATTCATTCAAACCATAAGTCTTGTACATTCCTTTTTCATTGTTGAGTATTTAGTGGGTGTTAAGTTCTAGTATGGTAATGTGAATCCAAAATCAAATGATATGTGTTTTCTTTAATATGTGAAAAGATCCCGTGGGATTAAACTATCATCAATGGTCCTATGAGGAAAAATCATCCATGTCCAGTTCAATTTTCTAGCATTCTGGTTTTTAGGGGAATTGACTATGATTAAATTTTCCAAGGTTGTGGTTAGACACAAATGTTTTCATTATTGTTCGATGTAGAAGGAGGGCCATAATTTCCTTTCATGGAACTGCCACCACTTATTATTACTCTTGCTATAAATAATAAAAATGAGTATCGATATGAACTCTAGAATATCCCCTTCTTTACCATTTTAATTATTCTAGATATCTATATTGGTTCAGTGTGAAGTGTGGATATGAAAGAATCACTAAGAGAAATCACTCAAACATAATAGAAATGGTATCCATAAACTGTAGGAGGGACCTGTCTAAATCGTGTAAAAAATGAATTTTTTAAGGACTACGAAATGGTGATTGGAGTGATTGGTTTCCTGGGGGATATCAAAATATTCTTAATCAACCCCCCAAACAACCCCAACCAATATGATAGAGTCAAAGGGACTATAACCTACAAGTATTTATAAGGAATACTAGTAATGGGTATTTGTGGAAATAATAAACCCATAACTGGTTTAATAGTTCAGTGGAGGAATTTGAATGTAAATTCCAATGGTAAACACACCTAATTAATTAGTATGAGTTTAGGATACATACTTAAGTATTTGATAAAGGTAATAATGATTCTCCGTTACTCTAACCTAAGTGACGAATACATCACAAAATGCCACAGATTCCACCTCTATAAAACAACTAGGTGATGTTGTCTTACAATCATATTTTCATTATCGAAGGGAAGTATATTTAAGATTTATTCTACCATATCCAATGAATCATATATTGAAATATTCTTAGTTAGTTACACTTTTTATTAATGAATAAATTTTATCACATACCCTATTAATGATTTGATGACATTCACCAGAGTGTGTGTACTATTCCAGTAAATTCACACATTTTTGTACTGTTTCTATAGGGATATAATGTGATCCTATCCCCCATAGTAAAACAACCACTGAATATTAAGGTGATTGAACATCACCGACATATTTTATTGAACATTTTTAGGGGTTTCATGAATAATGTATATAATATAAAATCGTAGTGTTACATATAGTCAGAACATGACTAGAATATAGTTCATGGATAAGGACACCCATGGGTTTATACCACCCCCTCATCTCTTAAAGAGGGTAACTATTTCTTTGATGTACCAGGTCTACTCTTAGATAGCTTTCTTATGGAGGACCCATCACTTTATTCCTTTTTAATGGGTTTGGAGGGAAACCATATGAGGGATCAATGAGAACCTCCCTTATTATAGATCTCCAGGTATGATTATTTTTCTAGGAGGATTAATATTGATCAAGGGAGATGTATTATTGATTGGGTTTGGGTTTAACAAATATAACTTTTTTTCGGAAAACCTACATTCTCTTCTTAAAGGAACATGTTAGGCACTTAAGACCCCTCATGATACTGTTGTTTATCCAAAAATAATGGTATGAATATTTAAATATTCCCATATATAGTGTAGTGGTAGAGATAAACTATGATGATGTAACCAAGAACACTATTACTAATAACCCTTAAATATATGATGACAAATCCATTAATAAAAAACACATATTAAAAGTATTTGGGACTATATACACTTATTTTTACATTATTAACATCACCCACTACTAACTGGTTACTTCTATAGGTTGTAGTAGAGCTATGATGAACTACATTATGCATTTTGTGACTCAGCATTCTATGATATTGACGGTAAACCACCACTGAGTCCCCCTATTATCACTTTGGTACTGATATTATCTTCACCCATCTACATTCCTCATTGTATAACGGGAATAATTTCTGGAATAATTATCAGTGACACCACTGGGACGATCCATATTCTAGATTTTGAGTGTGTCAACCAAGCGTAGTACACATTGTGGATTTATCAACCTATGAACCTTGTGTGAACTTTTTTTCCTTAACAAGGTGGTAGGACAGAAAGGGATGAGATTATAGCTGATCAAGTGGAATCATTTGGGAAAGGGGTAGTTGCTGACCCCTAAAATTAACAACATTTATTTTGTTGAAGAGAAAAATAAATAGGAATACTGTTTTCTTTTTCAGGTATTGGTTTGGTGGTCCTATATTTATGGAATTTCATATTTGTGGGGTCCCTTTATGGAAACCCCCAAATAGAAACTAGAACTGGAACACCATATACCTCCTCCACTTTCTCATAATAGGGGATGATAACATCAACACACCCTGAGGAAAAAAATTATGATCAAGTTATTTTTAGTGATAGTTTGTTATTTCACAAATGATACCAATTTTTATTGTATTTATTATGTATTTTCATGGATTAAAGATCCTCCTATACCATTTTCTGGTCTGAATATTTCATTCATGTTGATACTGATAGAGAATGGCATCGATGGCGCTCTACTGTATCACCTCTACCAGGGAAAGAGGGCGAGGGTTCATGGTATCCATGGAATAAATAACTTTTCTAAATTTGGAATAAGTGTATTGGTATGATTTAAGTGGGGTTTTGGGGTTATTAGTAGTATCATTTTCATTCCTCATGCCTCCTCATCTATTAAAAGTAGGGAGGGAACATCATTTTTCATTTTTAATGGGTGATATTCTAAAATAATAGTACGTTTAAATATAACAATGAATGAAAAACATAATACTTGTGGTACCCAATTCTATTCACCATCTTGATATTTAATGATAATGGATCCATGTTAAGTTCACCAAATCTAATTCTTAAGCCTATCATTGGGACATGGGAACCATCGTGGGTTTCAATTTGGTCTTTTTTTCTATGATTATAAATGTGGGTGGAAACTCGCCATCATAATGATAATAATGAATAATTTGATTGACCAATAGTCAATGATTTCATATTTTAACATTAAGAAGATTATTACATAGTATAATACTTCATCATGGATCAAAGACATGTACAAAGAACCCCTTTTTATACCATCTTTATTGATATAGGTTAGTCACCTCATTATCAACCTTAATAGGGAAAACACCGTTTGGTTGGAGGGTTGAATATGATGGGTACATTGGATACTATTATATATTATGAATTCATAGACATAGGTGTATCTTATTGTCATCACATAAGAAATTATGGGTTTATAATTTAATTAAAACCATGTGACAACACTCTATATTTTGGTGAAAAATCAGTTGACACTCATGGTATAGAGTCTACTGGTGACAATATCGATTTCGAGTCAATGGGGGGAACTCTCAGTTTATAGTCAATTAGATACACTAATTGTTTGTAGAAGGGGTTTCATAGTTTAGATCTTATATGAGACACTATATGTAATTAAGACTCATAGGTAGGCACACAAGGGTGGGGGTGTTTAATGCTCTCCCTAACAATGATCCACCTATAAGGGAAACAACCCCTCAAGGTGATATGGATGTTAGGAATTATAGGTTTGAAACTCAAGGAGGTATTCTGTGTATTTTTTAGATAGGAAAAGAAACCCAAAAAGGTACCTGTTATACAATTTAAGATCATTTTATGGGACTGTTCAACGATGTTTAACATCATGAAATAATTATTATTATATATTTAGAGGAATGATAACATAAGATTGAGTGGGTTTTTGAATTGGACAACCTAGAAAGATAAATAGTACATACATTATTACTTGAAATGAACCTAGAATATGTGAGGATATGTGGTAAGAATATGTAAATCCTCCTGATCTAATTTCATATATAAATAGAAAAGTGTAAAAATATTGAAATTCTGTTTAGGTGAATTGAGTTTTCTTATATATTAGGTTAAAACTTTCACCGTATTTCATAAATCGAATGTATATCTCTATCTCCCTACATGTGATAAAAAATGAAAAATCTTAATATTCATTCACAAAAAATATAATTTCTTTGAGAATTTCACTTACATGTGGCTAAAATTCCCTAGCTTTGAAACTATTTATTAGAGAAGTTATAGTGAACATGATTAATTTATATGCATTAAAAGTAAAATTGATCAACAATTAATTTTTCTATAAAATTGATTATTTTTTCATTTAGGGGGTTTTTCTCATTTTATTGGGTATTAAAGTCCTTTTTAAGTTGCATAATTTTTTTATCATTTACGAAAACTCTTTGAATCCTTTATGAAATCATGCACCTTGTGGTAGTAGCGCTTGGGTTTTCTATATAGTTATGGAACATAGGTTTTCAAATAGTTTTACCTCAAATGAAAAACTATAAAAAATTAAATAGTGTCCAAAATCTGGACTAGAAGAAATTTTAGGAAACTGTAATACCAAGCTAATGAGTGGCTAAGAGGGGTATAATTCATCTTACTATTAGAACACAACTTTACAAACTATGTGACCAAATACTTCATGTGTGTGTGTAAAATAATTATTTGAAAGTACTATTTAATTTATATTAATTACCAATTTTGACAATTTTTTCTTTCTATTGAAGGCTCTCTTGGGTCTAAGGACTGAATATCCCATCAATAGAAAATTACGTCCCTTCAAATCTCAATTCTTGAAGATCCAATCTTGTTGATAATTGATAATTATTGTATGTGATCCATGATGATATGTTTATTGATATTATTCTAGATCCACCACTCTTCCATTGTGATTAATTATATATTTGTAATTTCATTTTATTATTTACATATTCATCATTGATAAATCTGTGATAAAGTTATTGTGTTGGTGGCCTTTCTTTCATCAATATAAGTTGTATTGTCATTGGAATATTCTATTAAGTTTTGGGTGTAATCTAGTCTCAATTATCTTGGAAACTAATTGAATCTCATTCTCAAACCCTGAGGTGATTGAGTTCTACATTAGCTTGGAAACTATAATAATTTCATTCTCAATCCCCGATGTCATTGAGTTGGGATCGGTTTTATGGGTTCTCATTATGTGGGTTTGATCTCGTTGGAATTTTAGAATCAGTCCATGATGGTATTAGAGTTTTTCAAAAGCAAGATAATGGTTGAATGATACATACCATTTGGGTCGTATATAGACTCTTGTTTCCTTAATGTGATAATAATTTTAGCATAGCTTATTTGACATTGACTTATGGGGATCTCATGTAGGTGTGGGATAATCCTATGAGACCCATACTTGATGAATAATTCAATTAGAATTCTAGTTTATATTTTCTTCATGAATGATGTTTATAACATGTAATTTTATGTAACTTAAAAAATCTCATGTATACCTGATGTGTCGTGACAATATAATCTCTACCCTCTTATTTATATCCACCTTTCCATTTTACGTACTTTTTATTTGGAATTAAAAAAAAGATGACCATCATTATATGGTTCACCCATAGAGTGGGAGTATGCATGAAATTCTACAATGATGATGATGGAAGTTAGAAAAATAAAGGGGAATGATAGTCATTTCATAAGATAAGTTGTACTGATATAAGGTGTGGGATGGCGTTATGGCTAAAACCAAGCCACTGATTAGTTATAACAGACACCTAACCAGTGATCATGATGGGGTTTTATTATCTTGTGGCCCAACACATTATGGGGGATGGATGAAAAGACATTGTATCTAGATCCTACTCAATAATTTGTGACTATTGAGATATATTTTCACTAGGATTATGGATTTCCTTTAATCACATATGATATCTGTTATGGAACTCCATCTAGCATATAACCAAATCAAGTTTTTGAGGAGTCGTCGCGGCTTATTTATCACATGAATAGTTAGCATATAATTATAGATTATTTAGCGAATTTTTATTATTATCATGGTATAAAATTGTTATACATGATCATGTATGTTAAAGACACATTGGTGGTGTCCAACAAGTATTTATTTCCAATATTTTTAAGGAATATCTCAATGTTCATGGAAAATTTATGATTAGGGACCAAGGAATGGGAAAGGGACTCATGGTGGGAAACTAGGATGTGTAGCTTTAAGATGGTAGAAGAACTTGAATGGACTCTAATGAAATTTTCATGGTGTTTCTTTATTTTTCTTCATACATATTTAATCTCTGGCTGGGTTTTCACATTTAGAGACTTATTTATTTGTAAATGTAATATTTTTTATATTTTTTATTATATTATGTTTACATTATATTCTTTTTAGATACTTTGAAATTATATATTTTATAAATGTTTATGGTGTATGATAATGAGTAATGAGGGTGTAGTTTCCACACTCCACTATTCGACCCTCACTAGTAATCTGACACCTCTTGTGTACAGTTAGGTGCACATGATGTAATTTTAACTCAAAAAACATTTTTTTGGGAAATTATGGGTTAGGGTATTGAAAAATTGTATTATAGAATCAGTTTCCTTTCTTATCATCTCAATTATTCTAGGACAAGTTATAAATGATATAGTTTGTGGGGGAATCTAGTAGGGTATCTTCCATGTGCTTGGCCATATCATGCATAATTTAATTCTTAGTTTTCATTGGTGGAATTTATATTATAGTTTTATCAGATTTTGTTATTTATATGAATCATGTGAAGGAATATAAAATCACATCTTTAATATTTTTTTTGAGTTCAAAACAGTATTTATTTTTAGACACATTTATGAAAGATATCTTTTAATGAAAAAAATGTTCTTTATTTGGTGATATAAGTATGTTATATGTTTTTTTAACATATCAATACTAGATTTATTTAGTTGAAATTGACTATACTATTGTGTTTTGTGGATATATTATTGTGACAAATGTGCATGATCTTGAGACTAATTTTTTTCTTTCAGAAGAGATAAGATGGGTATACCTCATGTGGGAGTCTCCCATAGGACATTTATTCTGATATAAACCCCTTAAGAATAACTTGTTACAATGTATGTTTTTCTCATAAGATGCATTCTTTAGGAATTCTAAATGTGTCTTTGTAATTTAATAAAATTACCACTACAAATATTCCTGAATGATCCCACTTTGGATGACGTGTAAATTCCAACATAAGATTTGTAGTAGGATGAACCTAACAATTCTACCATACCTTCTCTTGTGTTTCATGAATTTGAGAAACTCCAACCCATAATATATCAAATTATAAAATCACATTGTGGGGGAGTACAAAGAACCATAGTTGACTAGGCATGTAACTTCCATCTCTAGAATTCTTGTCCTTCCAGGGAATAGTGGGGTCATAGGATTCTATGTAATGAATAGGAATCATTGAGTTCATATTCAATATGGTCAAAAAACAACATGACAAAAAAGAAAATCTAACAGAATTTATTTTTTAGGGACCTTCTAGGAGGAGGTGGGGTCTCATAGGATAAAAAAGAGGATGTGATGGTCTCCCTTTAGGGTCATTAAACAACCTATTTTTTGGGGATTTATTTCCCAAAATGATCAATATAGATTGTGAATATGAATTAATGGATCTTATATTGAGGTCCATAATAGTTTCTAAATAATTTTATAATTTCTCTGAATTTCTTCATTTTTCTACCATCTTTGATGGAAACGAGTCATTTTATGCCATGAATATTTATATAGGTCTCCATTAAGATATCACATAATGGGTTATGACTTATTAGATAACAATATACTCATAGGTTTAGTATGAGGAAATAAATATTGAGAAGGATATGGAGGGGGATCAAGTTATTGTTCTTCTTTCATCATTTGGTAATCAGGCATATGGAACTCCAACTATTAAGGTGAGGTTCATATTTTATAGCAGGAAGAGTAAGACTAAGGACATGAAAGAGGGTGGTGATAAGCTGGTCAAGAAGAGTTTAGCTTCTACTACTCCCCTGATAATTGTTTCATAATGATTCAATTATATAATGGCTAGACATTAGTACATGTTTTTCCAAGTACCTAAGATCATGTGTAATGAATATTGAAATATGAATCATCATTAGTAGTTATAATCTAGAAAATTTAGGTTATGTTCATATAGGTGTGCATTATATGTGTGAACTATGAACCAAGGATCTGTCCAGGCTCCTCATCAGCATGTTTAGAATCTTTAGATGATTTTGAATCGGGTGATCTATTCTCCTCAATGATAGAGTTGTTGAGATGATTCAAAATAATGGAACTTGAAAGATCATGTTTCAAGTGTCTATAGAGAGGGACTATTAACCATTAAATGTTAATTCTTGATCACGTGGCCTATTTATACCATTCTATTCGATACTAGTTCATCAAATTAAATTATATTTTATCAGGTTTTCATTGTCTAAACATAATGATATTGATTTATCATGTGTTTTTCATCTCTAACCACACCCTTTTGAAAAATGTTGATCATATATAGATATCTCAAGAGTTTATTATATTTTTTTACGGTATATAAAAACATGTTAAATTTTACGATTCCGAAGATCGAGACCATCTATGTAATATTTAGAATGGACTAGCTAGATTGATTTCATTCTCACATTTATTTTTATTATAGGTGGGTATCCCTTATTTCAGATAAGGGATATATGTTTTTAATGACAGGAGAGTGAGATGACGATGATAAAAATTTGGGCCCATATTTAAGCTAGATTTGACCCATTATGACATCGAATTCAAAATTATCTATTTCTAATGAATATTATGTTGGGCCATTTTATATTCCTCCTATTTTATATCTCTAATAGGTCGTCCATATATATGGTTTCCTGGGTTATCCTTCATAGTGACTAAAATCATGTTGAGGGAACTACCTAATTTGAGTTGTTTATATTGTATTGTTCTAACGAAGTTGAGAGAGATTATGAATCATCTAAGGGCATGAACATTGACGGATTCATCAGATCAAGAACATCAATATAATGAGATCTTATGTAGTTCTACATTAATAATGATGTTTATCTTCAACTCTATATGGACTATAGAGGATTTATTAATTTTATAGTGAAGAAAATTTATCCTTTACATAGGATTAGTGTTTTCATGATCAACTATAGGGGGGATAGTGGTTCTATAGTATTGATAATCATTTAGGAAACCTTTAGTTTTGGTTTATATGTGATGATATTCTTATAATGTTTTTTAACAATATATATGGCATGTATGAGTACCTCTTCAAGAATTTTTCTTTAGAAAATTATTTAGTAGTGTTCCTATATTTAATGACTATGATATACCACTGAAATATCAAATCATCATTCATTTTTTTATTAACAATGTACTTATATATTCACATTCATATGAGTTATAAGATATAAAAAATGATTTTTAACCATATACACTCCAAGAATATAATATTTATGACATTATTTCATAGTGTAACTTCTGGATAAGAGATGTAAATTTAGTTAAACTTTTGAGATCTAATTTAAGAAATTTTATGGAATGTGGATTTGTTGGTATCAGCATTGTGTCTGATTGCCTCACCTTAATCGATGCCATTACCCACAATGATGGAAGACTCCAGTCATTTGGCCTCATCATCAAGAGAATTCTCTCGCTCCTCTAATGCTTCTCATTCTGAACCTTATCCTTTACCAAAATTAATGGAAACAATGCGGCCCATTAGCTGGAGGCTTCAGGCCCCTCTACTTCCAAACATCTCTGGCTGGACAATTTACCTTCATGGCTTTGCATATGTATGTCTGCTGACCTTCATAATTAATGATATATTTCTTTTCTCAATAAGAAAGTAGTGATTCCATTGTCTCTCCCACATAATATCTTTTATGTAAATAGATTCCCCATCTATATTGGATAATATTCATGGTTCAGTCAAGATATCTACCAGATAGAAAAAAATTACATGTATTAAGAAGAAGGAAGTCTAGTTTGAGTGGAAGGATTAGTCTATGGTGGGCTATCTTGTGCTGAAGAGGATATTTACTATATCTTATATTTTGATTCATCTAAATCTAATGATAAGATACATAGTGTATTGTGATAAATCAGGTATTGGTGTGAGACTTGTGTTGATACAATGGGATAATGTTTTTTAATATAGTTTATTTAATATATAAACCCATGAGTGGATCTAATATAATCATAACCTAGAGTTGGAAGGTTTATTCCATAGCCTGATGCATTGTAAATATTCTCTCTTCGGTGAGAGGTTTGTCCTTTATAGTAACCACAAGAGACTCTAAGAAATATTCTCTTAGAAAGACCATATTTTATGGTAGAGACATAGTGTGGAGTATCTAAAGACATTATTCATTGAGATAATCAATTCTCTAGGGAAATTTAATTCCATATTATAATCTTTTGTTATGAAAATGGTAGAGAAATAGTATCTCGTTGAGTGGAAATTACTAGAGGAATGGAATCTTAGGATATTGATGGAAGAATTTATTATGGATGTATATGAGGATTATCAAGTCATGATATTCACACATTTTTATTCATGTATTCATTATTGTACTTGGTGAATAGTATCTAGCAATAAAATCCCATCTGTTTGGTGACACAATAATGATTGAAAGAAGGTGGCCCATCACCTGGTCAGTCACAAGATGGTGATGATGTCATTATTCTATATGGAAGGTTTCTAGTGAAAGAATCCATTAGAGTGTATGTAAAACCCTAGATTCAAATATATAAAGTGAAAATTCTATTTAAATGATAATACAATAGATTTAAAATTTTACCATATCATGTCACACAATTATAATTTGATTTGATGAATATTTATTTCAATCTTACTCGGTCAAAATGAACTTATAATGTGTTTCTTAAATTTTACCCTATAAATGACTTTTATGAATTATTTAAAAATTTGTATATAAATTTTTCTCTTTTATTTATAGGAATGAGTTGAAACATTTAGAATTAATAAGTTATTATCAATTTATTTGATGGAAATAAAGATAAGATCATATAACGGTAAAAGGGGTAGTTTAAAAAACATCAAATGCGTAATATATTTTAATTTTAATAAATAAATGAAATCATTAATGATGAATTATTTAAAATAAATTTATAGAATATATATCTAATAATATTAATTTAATCCCATATAACATTGATCACTAGTCACATAGTCAATATAAGGTCATCTTATTCTTTAAAATGCTTTTCTTAAAAATATAATTTTTGACACCTTTTGCGGGTTTAATTTAAAATTGAATTATGAAATTATGTAAATTTATTTTGATATAATTTATTAAATAATATAAATTTATAAATTTATAATTTATAATATGTTCATCTTAATTATCTTTATAATGAATAGTAAAAAAGTAATACTAAATTACTACCGTTAAAGTGAAAACTGGTATATCGGGTGTATATCTATATTATTAAGGGATAAAATGACCAATAAACCTGATAAAATCCAATTTGATTGTTTTATTTAGAGTGTACTCATATCATCTTTGAATCTGAGACAATTTAGAGAAACGTTTTTTTAGAAATTTTCTTGTCATTATAGTAAAACATTGAAAAATAAAAGTGTTCCACTCATCACAATTTAAAAAGGGAACCTCTTCCCTTTACTTAATCACAAATATTAAAAACGTTTTCTCAACCAAAACCTACCAAAAGCACTCCCCAAAATCCTTACCCATGCTCAAGGGCTATGTTTATCCAAAAATACTAACTCAGTTGTTATTGATAAGAAATATAAAGGAATTTCTATCAAGTAGAAGGCAATCATCTTAATCAAGATCTTTATATTTACTTTTTATTTTACCACCAAAAATTATGTCTTTAAAATTAATATATAATATAAAAAATATATCTAAAAAATAGAATTTATTATATTTATGTAAAAATACTTATTCAAATATTGTTCATCAATAGGGAAATAGAACCATCACTCGTGCATACAATTGACTACCGCATCACAAACCAATTATTCTTTTATCCATCACTGAAATGAATGGATAGAAATAATTTCCAAACAATTAATATAAATTATAATTTTAACATTATTTTCATTCTATAATTTAAATTATAATTTATTACATACCCTTTCAACCATTAAGTAAATGATAACATCTCTTGTGTGTATGTTTTTTACACCATCCCACGAACCGATGTAATTCATTTTACTTTTCCAAATTTCATGTATAATTATAAAATGGTATAAAATTAAACAATATTACATTTATATCTTCAATATAATTCTGGTGATTTTGGAAATATATCTTTTGTTGAATAACTATATCTTCTATGAGAAAATGAATGGATAAATGAAGTAGTTAACACTTAAGAAAATGGTTATAATTAAATATTATTAATAACTGGGTGGTACGATGTTATAAGAGAATAAAATATAATATTATAAATTTGAATATGGTTATTTGATTAGTTAATATCATGTATAAAACTATTATACATGAGTTTCAAGAATGTTTAACTAAAGGGAAGTGTTGGGTAAGGAAATTTCATCTCTATTTCCACATCATTCATACATATTTGATATTATAGACCTATATAAAATTATGTGGCATACATACTACCCTAAAATATATTTAACATGAATATATATTAACTCAAGGTGATTAATGTTTCAATTAATTTTTAAACGTTTAGTGGGTTACAATTTTAAACATACCAAATAAGAAAGTATTTATCTTATAACCGACATTTTTTAGGATTGGAATAATTTTAATTGAAGGATTATTATGATCCACTATTTATAAAATAAATTAATTTTCTTATAATATAAATATTTAATTTTTTTTATTTTCATTAAAATTATCCTATATTAAAAAGTTGAGTCAATAAAATAAAATTTTAAAATAAATATTATTTTTATTTATCTTTTAATCTGCTATATTTTTATTCTACGTCCATATATTTAAAAATTGTTTAAAAATGTCCTTTTTTAATGAAATGATTTTTGGAGGAAAATTTATGTTATCGATCTATATTTAAATTGTAAGAAATTAATCATTATAATGTTTTCTAAAAGATTTTTTTTACATTTATTTCAAAAATACAAAATAAATGTTTCTATTTTAATGTATGTGTCGTTAAGAGAATTTCCCCACCATTGTAAATGTTTTATGTTATTTACATTATTCTACAAATTTTTTATGGTTTTAGAAGAAAAATATGTAATTAGAACTTATTTTTAAATTTTACTTCAATTTTCATTATTTTTTGATGAACATGATTTTATTTATAAACCTATATTTTTGATGAATCTATGTTTAATTCTATTCAATTATGAAATTTGTTTTCTTAAATTTCTCATGAAACATTCAATTTCTTATGGTCGTTGATAATAATATTTTTATGAAGTATTAATATTCTTGGTATCATGGTTAGGATTATTGTCTAAACTACCTAACATTTCTATTAATGGGGTTTACATTGAGATTTATTTTATCGAATGTGAAAATATTTATATTCTGATGCACATTTTATATGGTGTTAGAGAGACAAAGACTATGGAAACGAACATCCAAGATATTATGGAATCCTTTGAATAGAATACACATGTGGATGGAAGAAAATAGTAGGACTCATATATCATAATTTATAAGTATGTGGATGTAGGAGGAATCAACCTCTATATAGTGGTGGGATCCATTAAGGGCCTCCAAGAAATGATGGATTAGAATATTTTGGAAGGGTGGTCACGCCAGGTAATGTTTTTCAGGGGGATGTATAGTGATTATTTGAAATAACTCAACTATACTGTGACACCTTCAATGTCATCTATATTTATGAGCACCATGATAAGATAATCTTCATTGGATACTCATCGGGTGTCTTCTTAGTCATATCCTATGGAAAATCCCTAATTATTATCCTTGAGAATGATTTATGGGGTTCAATTATATGGTTCTAGAAACTATTGGATAAATAAATAATTTATTATTGTATCTAGCATCATGTGTCCTCAATGGATGAGTCAATCATGAGGAGGGGTGTTAGTGTAACACCCCCACCCTAGAATCCCGTAGCAAGTACTTTACTTTATTACATTTCATGATTACATAGAATTAAATCCTAATGGACAAAATGTTTATTATTTTTCAAAAACCATATTACGTACATGATAGTAATTTTACTTTGGGAAATGAAAAATTAAAAGTAATACATAAGAAAAAGATAATAAACTACATCCTAAAAAATTCATTCAATGAACTTTTCTTCATAACCTGGTGAAAAGAAACAAATGGTGCAATAAAATTCACAATAAAGGTATATAAAATAGAATAAATAATGAATAAAATAGAATAAATTAACACTTCCAAGTAAATAATTGTGAACACATTCCATTTAAATAACTGAGTAAGGTATAATCAATATGCAAGGTAAATAATTGAAATAAATTCCATTTAATCAATTTGATAAGAATTAAATACATCCACATATAGCGTCAAAGTGAACTATCATGCAGAAATAATAATAATAATAAAATAATTCCCAATTAGTATAATGTTTAATTATTATATGTTATGTTTAGGGAATATGCTAACCTATATTACTGAGACCATTCAGAATTTCATTTAAACCTATTGGATGAAACCCATTTAATTTGGAAAACATATTTTTGTTATGAGAACATGTTGATGCATAGGGGGTTTATATAAATTACAGTCCCCAACCATCTCTGTCAGTCAAAATATGTTTATATATGAAGTTATTGTTTTCATTTATAAATAATATACCTTATCAAATATTTGTATTGAATAAAGAATACATATTTACCAATATTTCCCTAGATCATAAAATAACTATCAATGTAATCGTAATATGTAAAACTTTTATATTTTTAGGAAATAACTATAACTATCACATAATATTATGTTTATCTAAAATAAATGTAACATACAATAAAAAAACTTATCATAAGGAAGTGGTTGTTTTAAGAGAATGTTAACAATCATAAAAGAATGTGAGATCACAAGGATAACATTTACCACTTTTTAATTTTCAAGTCAAACCCCCATAGATAAGATTATTTAGTTGGAAACTTAAAAGAACATGATTTATGATTTAATCATGATATTTAATTAAAAGGGGGCATTCTATACACCATATTGAATTTAATTTGTGGGTAACAATGAATAAGTCTCAAGGGAATCCAATTTGAGAAGAAATCACTTCAAACGTGGAAAATATTTAATTATAATCCAATTGAATGAAATATGTGAAGTTGAGGAAACATTTATATAATATAAAATAATTCGAGTGTATAAACCACACAAAATAAATAAGTGGTAAAACATGTGTTTCCCTCATAAAAGACAAAGTGAGACAAAAATATCATACCTTGCATTTCATTTAGGTAAAACATACTTTCACCTTGTTTATAATGAATTCAATCACATTATTAACTTATAATAGAACCATAATTATATTGATAATATCATATATTAACTTCATATAATATATTGTTACATATTTGTTAACAATATATCATAATTTTAAATATATCAGTTGTTAATTGACTTTATTGTAAGTATGTTTTGAATTATTACTTGTTGGGCCTCTTAATTATATAATTATTTCATCATATAAAGTATTTAAAACATGATTTAAATATTATATATAATTATTATATATAATTATTTAGAATAATACATTGAATTTGGAGATAGTCAATGAAATTAATCATTCATAGAGACGGTAGATCATACGTATGCATGAATGATACTTCCATTTATTTTTCCAATTAATGGATTGAAAACTAAATGATGTATATTTATATTATAATTATAATTATATCATTTATTTCATATATGGCACATACTTTTGTTAGAATCAATCTTAATACATTTCATGTATATGATGAATAAGTCGCATCACTTTAAGGAGACAGTAGTCCACATGTCCACTAAAAATGTCATAATATTATCATAAAATGGAAGGTATAAATGTATGTATTTAATAAATATTAAATAAGATTAAATAAATAATATATATCATATATATCATATATAAACTATAAATTCACCGTTATTTCAACTTCGATCGGTGACAATGAATGAACAAACATCATCGGTTTACAAGACGGTAGTCCTCCATACACACAAACAATGATTGCGTATCTAATCTGATGGATATGTGTGAAAGTGGAGAAAGAAAATTTTTCAGATAAAAAACTGAATATATTTAATATTAATAGTCTAATATATTATCCTGATATAAAAAAATGTATGTGGTTGCGAAGTAAATGAAACAAAAATGATAGTTGAAGAATGTTACATCTTATTTAGGTAACTCCTTTTGGTTTACACCAGAATCCTTCATTGGTTTCCTTTTTTCAATGTGAGGATCCAAGGATGAGGGTAAGGTTGTTATGATATTATTTTGGAAGGATTATTTACTATCTAAATTGATTTAGAGGTTTAATAAAGGGGAGTGTTGAGTGTCTTTTTATATTATATGGGGAGTGGACATATTGTAAATATAAATTGGTAAACAATATTGGAATGTCCCCCTTGCATCATGTTCCTACAATAATGAAATAATTAGATAAAAGGGTCTATATGGTCTAAATATTCCCATAAATAGGTTTTCGAGATTGTTCTCGGTCATTTTGGCCCTTAATTTTAATGTCTAGTCCCTTTTTAAGAATAATTGTACCTTAATAGTTGTAATTCATTTTTATTTCATTCACTATTCAATTTTTTAATAATATAATTTGAATTTATTATAAATTATAAATTATTATTATTCTGAATTTTGAATGAATTTTTCCAAATTAAAATCATATAATTGGAAGAAATTAATTTAAACTAGTAATTCGCCCGTGCAAACACACAGAATAATTAAATTTTCATTAAAATTATATAAATTATAAATTTTAATCTATCCATTAAAACAATATGTATATTACATTTTTCATTCCAATCACATCCACATGAACTCATGAAGGAAGTTACATTAGAGTTTTAAAGATTACATCTGAAAAAAAATGTCATGAAATGTTTAATGGAAACTAGAGTTGCATCAATGAAGGAGTGGCACTTGCCTCAAAAGCTACAACAACCCTATCCAACCCAATAGAATTATAATGCAGTGAAATTTTGGATATGAGGATGGGATTTAGAGAGATTAGAGACCATCTCTCTCAAAAAACCCTCAACACTTCACTGTTCCTTGACTTATCTCTGCGCCTTCCTCCTTAATGGTGAATTTCTTTGCGCCTGGTCGCTTTGATTCACACCATTTCACGAAGTCGAAGATAGTAAAATTTCCCCCTGAGTCAAGAATTACAGCGGCTACAAGAAATGAATAACCCCTGGAATAGGAACTCGTAACTGTGATCTCATCAGTAGATCTCAAGGGGTATCTTTCCTAGATGCAATGAAAAACTCTGATTCAAGTAACCAATTCAAGATGAAGCCCTCACCTGTCAAGTGTCTGTATGATGGTGGATACTTGGTGGAGGTAGATCAAGATTCCCTTCATCAAAGAGTGAAGATGCGCAAATTCTCAGTAATGGGATGCATAACCTACCACAAAGGTAACAGACCCTGAACATTAACTGAACTTCATTCTCAAATCACCCTTTCTAGAGTGCTATAAACTGGATTCTAATTCCCATAGGTAAAGGATATTTCCACATACTCTTAAAATATGATGATTATTTAGAATGATTTTGGAAGACCGGTACTCTAAACCTCAAACCGGGCTGATTTAGAATTTCAGAGTGGGACTACACTTTTAATCCGCACACACATAAAAACACACTAGCACAAGTATGGATTAAATTGAATGATCTAAAATTGTTCTTTTGGAACCCAAAAATCTTGAATGACATTGTCTCCTAAATATGAACTCCTCTCAAAATTAGCCATAGGACTTTAAATGCTAATTTGGGTCTATTTGTTAGAATTATGGTAGAAATAAATCTTGACTCAAATCTACCTTACTCAATTAATTTCAATACCAATGAGTATAAAACTGATATTAGAGTAGAATATGAATGGAAGCCCCCCTTTTCTAATCATTGTAAAACCATTGGGCACACTCTATACAATTGTAGGGTGACTAAAAATAAAGTAAATCATCCAAATGAGAATGATTGGAAAGAAATAATAAAAGGTAAAAAATACAAAACCCTGATGATAGACATACCTAAACCACCCAAAAAGGAAGTTTGGGTAAGGAAAACACACAATTTGGTGAACAGAGGGGACATCTCGGGTACTAACTGGAAAGATGATATTGAAGAAGAAAACACATTGATTAATGAAAAAATCGTCCTAACTGAAATTGAAAATATGGTACTAGACCCCATTAATCTATCCACTAAATATGAAAATGCATGTAACACATCCACTCCCACTCTCAATTATGATCACTGTCCTGACTAGGCAGAGGATAAAACCTCATGCAACCCCACCAAGCAGTCTATACCCATTCTAGAAACTGAAGTGGACATGAAAAAGGTCATGAAATATGTCTTACATAACAATGCTTCTTCGCTTCTAGATCCTTCAGATATGAAGGTTCTTAAAGACTCACTGAAACACAAGAAGAGTCACCAGCTAGCTATCTAACAGAAGACTACTTTGGACACTCTTGTCCCAGGTATGCCATCTCCTCCAACTGCTCATACAGATGTTTATTCAATGAAATCTAAAAACCTACTTTTTGGTTATAATGATAGTAATCTTATGATTACCTCTAAGAGTTCTACAAACACCTGATCTAATGTTCCTGCTGATAAATCTATTTCACTTCACTCAAGAAATATAAAAATCAATGAATCAGACCCTACTGCTGCAAAAATGAACTACAACAGGGATATGGATGTTATTCCAAATGACACCCCAATCAAATCGCATCCTCTTACAACTACCTTCATTCTCACTATCTCACTCAGTAAGGTTGATCAACCCTAGACAAAGTCTCTATGTATGTCCTCTACTATGCTTTCTTGATTTCAATTAGAATTGGTACCACATGACATCACACCTTCTATGCCAGAACCGATAAACATACAGGAAAATAAATACCCCCTTTTTATAGTGGATAAAAAGGTGAAAAATATTTCCATTTCCCCAACTATATTAAATACAGAATCCAATATTAAGACAATAAATCTAGTACCTCAATGTCCCAATAACCTTCCACCACTTTCAAAGGATACCATATATTTAGATATGGCCAAACACTTGAACAAACCCCCAACATATTCCCATACAGAACAAGAAATGACCACTCATACCGTAGAGGTTAGAAGATTCAATATAAATAAAGGATCTGGAAATAAGAAAAAAGGGAGTTCTAACTCCAAACCCTGGTATAAATGAAGATCCTTTTTTGGAATTGTTAGGGTATCGCCAAATATGACACCCTCAATGTTCTGAAAAGAATGGTTAACAAACATCACCATACTCTTTTTTCTATTGCAGAACCAAAAATCTACTTCTCCTCTAAATATTCTCACTTGTGCCAACACAACTACATGTTTTCTAGTGAAATCAATAATAATATAAATTCTGATTCTCTATGGATTTTTTTCATTATTCTTTACATAATTTTACTATATTTAGTATCTCTGATCAAATACTCATTGCACCTTTTCTATTAATGGTACTTGCACTATCTTATCCTTTGTTTTTTCTATGAATAAATACCGAGAAAGAAGAACTCTTTAGAATTACCACTCTCATTTAAGCACCAACATCAATTCTCCTTGGGTTCTCATGGGGGATTTTAATGTTATTCTTATCTCTAGGGAAACAATTGTCCCTTTTCATGCCTCTATCTCTACAAGGGAATTTAAAGCCTCGAATGTGGACAATAATCTTATGGAAATGAAAATCACTGGTGAAAAATAAACCTAGTATGGAATAAATTACATCAAAGTGGTTGCTTCCAAATTGGAAAGATCCTTTACGAATATCCAGACTTTAGATAAATGGGATACTATACCTAGAATCACCCTCCACAGACTAAACTTTGACCATCATCCCATCTTGTTAATCATTTCCTCCAAATACATGAAACCTAGATTTCCCTTATGCTTCAATAATGTGTGGTTTTTTGATGAATATTTCATTGCAATCATGTCATCCAAAATTTATGGTCCTCTATGTCTCACAGTAATGATGCCTTTTCATGCAACCTCAAACTAAAAAAACTCAAATAGACTCTTGAATCTTGGTGTAACTCCAAATCCAAACCAGTCAATAATGAAAATATTCTTCTTGAGAAACAACAATATGATCTCCAAAACAAAAACACCAACTTAGACCGCCACACTGATCCCTCACAAGAATGAAACTTTGCAGTCAATCTCAATTCCTTTCCCACCTTCAAAGAAAATATTAGAATGAAATCTTATAAAGTTAAATGGTTAACTGATGGTGACTAAAATACCAAATTCTATATTCCCTCCAAAGAACCAGGAAATCCAACAAAACTCTAACTTTTTTGAAGGACGGGGATAAGATTTATGACAAGGATGATGACATAGTTCAACATATAGTTTCCTATTTTGAAACCGTCTTTAATAGAGCTTATAATAGCATAGACCTCTGGTAACGACCCGAAATTTGGAATAAATTTTGTTTCCTAACATTGTTGTGTTGTTTCATTTTATACTCAACAAAACTATTTCATTTAATAAAATGAGACTATTGGGGTTTGACTATTATATGACCATTGGTCAGTATGACCGTTAGAAACTAAATGTTGCGATATTTGGCTTATAAATACTAGTGGTCTTGATTTAATTAACATAGAAAGAAGATTCGATGGCCCTATCTAGTTGTCTCGGGACGATTGAAGCCCATCTAATGGATCTCGAGAAAGAGGTAGCACCTTTGGGCTTTGCTCTAGACCAAACCCAAGACAAAATTATAAGGAACCAACATTAATCCTTACTTAATCTTGAATTAAATGAATAATTTACATTAATGATAATTGTTAGGATTATATTTCTTAGAGAATTAGGCCATAACTATTACATAACAACTTGAATATTACAAGTAGACACTACTACTCAGTATCCATTTTTTAATAAAATAAAAACTCTTAAAAAGAAAAATGTCTAGTTCCATAATTTAGACAGCATGACTTTTCCATTATCTCATCCTTGACCCTATTCATGTTTATGTCCTGTGGAAAACATTTCAAAAACATAGGATGAGCATAAAAAGCTCAGTAAGGGTTATAAAATAAAAAATGAAAACATTATCCCATCAATAAATACAAATCAATGAAACCATTCTCTTCAACCATACCATACCTTACGAAATCCTAATATTTATGAATAACACACACAAACCATAAATCATAAAGGTTACTTATGGAATCCATATCAAACATACATTGTAGCTATCACAACTATGCAGGGATTTACACTTGGAATAACCATCATAGTATACTCCCAAAATCTCTTAGGATAAACATCACGTTTACCTCCATCATGTTACCCAATGCATTGGAGAGCTATCTCGGGCTCACCCGCCCTAGGTTTAACACGGAACCACCCATACACGTAAAAAATTCCCAATAACCATAACATAGTCATAACATATAACACAAGTATAAAGGAAAGATATAATTTCAACGTTCCCCTATATCAAATCAAGATATTTAAATAAATAACTCTTTATCAAATCATTTTCAAAACCATTTAGAAATAGATTTTTGAATCAATGTGTTTCATACCAGTTTGAAGCTTTTAAATGAATTATAATTTGAAAATATTAATGTCCATATAAATAAATCCTTAAACCATTTTGAAAACATGGACATTAATGAGAAATATTTAGAAGAATAAATCTTTAAAACATTTAAAACGATGTTTTATTTAAAGTGTTTTTTTAACAAAAAGAGAGACACTTGAATACAAATAATTGAGGAATAAAATTTAATCAGAAAATTAAAATATCATGAGAATAAAGGAATTCATGATATAATATGTCAAATCACAGTATATACACCATATAATAGTGAATTGGTGCATAACAACAATTAAGTCTCAATGGAAATGTAAATAGAGATGAGATCCTTTATAAAGATGGTATCCATAAATTTAAGATAAATAAATAGAATAGTTATGTGTGAAAAATATAAATAAACCCAATATAAGTGGATATTATGTGTAAAAAATCATAGGTAATCCACACATATTCGTAGGATGACATATTATATAAGTACAAGTTAAACACAAAGAATTGAAATTGGGTGAAGAAGTTCCCTTGTAAAAATTCGACAGCCTAACGATGTCACATTAAAATTCAGAATATTAGTTGATGAGATAACAAGGGTATATAATCACTTGGAAAAAAACGTTTAAGTCAATAAGTATATATAAGAACATATCCGAACATAATAATATGTAAATTTAAAGACGTAAGAAAAATATTTCTTTTAAAAAAAGAGGGTGAAAGGTTTCCTTACCGATTTGGTAGCTTTCAAAACATATGCCACATTAAAGAAGGATAATAAAATGAAGATGTAAATACTCATAAATGAAATTATATTACACAAATAGTACAATCATGGGTAGTACATACACCACACAAAATGAAATAATGGAAAATATAGCATGAATCTCATGGGAATAAAAAGTGAGATGAAACCCTTTACCACGTTGTAATCAATTGAGTTGTATGAACAAAGTTAAATAACCACAAAATGAATCATAGAATACAATGAATATAATTAGAATCATGATAGTATATATCAAATTTCAGTACTCAATACACAAAATGAAATGAATAAGTGGCGAACAATGGAAATCTCACGGAATTAAACGTGATATAAGAAAATCCCTTACAAAAATTCGGCTGCCTAACGGCTCCACTTGAAAATTATTAAAATGAATTGATGAGAGTAAGAGGGGGTCTATTATCATATGAAAATAAAAATTACAGTATGTTTAATATAAAATAACATCCTCCAACATAATAACATTGAGCATAAAAGAAACGACATAAAAGAGAGCACTTGAAAAGAAAGAGAGAGGTCAGATCCCTTACCTTGTGTCTGAATTTACTCGATCATTCTTTAATCCTCTGAATAATAATCTAAAGTTAATTTATACTTTCTTAATAACCTTTTTAATGTTTATTATCCCTTTTATATAACTTATTACCATGTTAGAAACATTATGTAATCATTTAAGTTAAATTTTTTTGTTTTGTCGATATTTGGTACTTCAGTAAAAAATGGACCTCTTATAATTACATGTTGTACATGTGGTCAAAGGTTAATTATATCCAGAGTGATATTCATGATTTATATATCATATATATCATATATATCCAATATATAAATTTATTTATAATAGTACATAACATTTAGAGGTAATAAATGAAATGCACCGTTCATGGAGACGGTAAGTCGTACGTACGCATGAACGCTACTTTCATTTCTATTTCATAAATAAATAGAATTAAAACTTAATGATACATAGGTATATTATATTTCCATTATAATATCATATATAATATCATTACCACTATCCTTTATTCATCTCACATAAGTCGTTAGCATGTTAAATAACTTTAAGGGGGCGGTAGTCTTCACTTCCTCAAATGAGATTATCGTATTTACCCACTATGGAAACCATAAAGGCTTGATATAATTGGGTAGTAAAAAAAATAAAGAAATCATAAAAATAATATATATCATATATAAATACATTTCCATCATAATGGTCACCATGAGAGGTGGTAAGTTGTCGATGAACAATCATCGTTTCGTGAGGCATTAGTTTGTCATCCATGGAAACATTATGTTCTTTATCCATTAGATGGAGGTGTGTGTAAGTGCAGTTATAATACATCTTATAAAAACATCCTAGTATATTGAGGATACTGGTGTTATTACAAAATAAATTAATAAAAATACTTTAGGGGTTGGAGAAGTAAAATAAAAGAAAACAATTTAAGAGAAATCGTTACCTTTAATTTGGGTAACTCTTTTTGGTATGAACCAAAGGACTTCTTGAAGTACCTTCTTCCTAGGGCAAGGCTTATATGAGGAGGATAGGGACGTAGGGAGCTTAATTGGGCAGAGTTTGGACGAGACAAATGGTTTGAGAGGTGTGAGTAATTGGATAGAAATGGTCTCCAATTATAAGGGATAGGAGGGGCTCTTTAGGAAAGTTTGAAAACATTATTTTATTATATAATTCTATTCGGTTTCTAATGGTCCAAAAATCATTAATGTAGAATATAAGAAGACTAATATTCTAAATAAAATCATCCAATAAGAATTTTACATGTTTTTAATAATATTTTAATCATTATAATCTTATTTATTTAAATCATTTATTAATGAGGTAAATACTGAATCATTATTGTGTCATAAATAGTTTAATTTATTCGATGTTTAAAAATTATAAAGAAAAATATCATGTAGAAAATCTTTTTATATTTCCAAATAATATTTATAGTTTAAAATAGGACTTATATAACACCATATAAAAATTAATTATTAAAATATTGTTGTTAATATCAATTTGGTCTTCACATTAAATTAATTATTCTAAATTGTCATTATCACTCCCAAGTGGCTCAATGGGGTCCCAAAATCGACCAAAAGATGCCCATGGTCGTAAATGACTCAACCAATAATCTTTGGACAAGTGTTCAGATAATTTTGAATTATTATAATATTCTTTTTACCTTGAATTACCTTATTTACCTTTAACTGCGGTAAATAAAAGTCAAAAGTTACTATTCACCAAAAATTATTTTCATCATATTGAACCACATTTTATTTCTTGATAACAACCATGTATGTCGGATTTTCAAAAATCAATTCAACGAAGTGGTAAATTTTCATTTAAATGAAAAATTCAGTTTTTTTTAACTTCCACTAAGTGGTTTCACTATTCACCAAAAATTGAAGTTTTTCAGAAAAATATCAAAAATTTATCCTAAGCTATATTTGATATTCCGAATTCAAAAATGATGTCTATTTTTCCAAATTAAAAACATAGAAGTGGAATTAATTAATTTTAAAATTAATTCCTATTATCAAAACAAATAGCATGTTTTTATGAAACAATAATTATCAAAAGATTGATACTTGTTTATGTCTAATTTCAAAGTGAAATTAATTCCAATGACCAACATTGGATTAAATGGTAAAAATATATTTTATTTTAAATTTAAAACCAATTAAAAAGATAATATAAAGATGTAAATAAATTAGGTTAAAAGGCACTTTTGAATTAAAATACAATATCTTTTAATATTCATTAAAAAATGTACTTTATCTGAAAAAATCCAAAAATTTACACAAAGTAAATCTTGATGTCCCCATTCTAAAGAAGGATTTTATTTGGTCATATATAATTTATTAAAGTGACCAAAACTAGATTTAAAAAGGGTTCTCCATTAAAAGAAGATAAATCGGCCTTTTAATGTAAATTATGCTTAGAATTAGATTCATTCGCATTTTAAGCATCCAACTTTTATTGGATAAATGTAAATACATTTAACAAACATGTATAATCATATTGTAGTTAATTTTGTTCATTCCCGCAAATACAACGTCAAGGAGTTAATTACCGTTTAAAATAATAATATATTATTAGTGTGAAATGTAAGATCTTAAAGAATCCCGTTGTTGCATATTGGGTATGCGCTATTGAACATAGAAACCCTTTTAAAGTAAAATTAATATTTAATTCAAAAATTAATAAATATGAAAAATTAATATTCTTTATTTACCTGGGAGGTTACATCCTTCCCCTCTTTTGAGAATTGCGTCCTCGCAATTTTAAAATTTTGGATTGGAAACATTATTGAAAGCCCCATATCGGAAAAAGTGTTAGTAAAACTATCACTTTAAAAGAAAGAAATAGAAGTACAATGGTGACCCGAGTTAACCCATACTTAGATTCCATGAAAGCATGGATATGGAGGAGAAAACAACGAGTCATGTTCTGATGGAGAGTGATAGGAAACATGATTAGGAGGAAGTTTACCATAGAAAATCACAAACTTATGATCTATGTTAATGATCTTTGATTACCTAGTAAGAAACGTAAACCAACAACGTTTTTATTTTACATTTTTAAGAACCTAGTTTTTTCTATGAAAGACTTTGGAATATTCTTGATAATATTCCAGAGCAGTGCCTTCAGACGGCGTGCGATTCCGAGCCCCAGAGTGGCCGGAATTAAAATTTCAGTGCGTTCACACTGGAAACGCTAAATAAATGAGATAACTCCTAAACGGAGTTCCGGATCAGAGATCCGAGTGTACGGATGGGTCTGAAGTGGGGTGTTTACCCTAGGAATGACATAAAACTTGTCTGTGCGGGACGTTTGGACCCCTCGCCCGCTTCTGGAACGTTAAACGGATTAATTAATTAATTAATTAATTAGTTTAGTGATGAAACTCAAATATCTCTTAAAAGGTGGCTCAGATTGGAAAACTGAGGGCACCGTTGAGTTCGGGGCGTGCTGTTTACCCTAGGAGGGGTGTAAGTTTTGCGGGCGCGACCCATTTGTGAAAAATGGCCATAGGGGCGTTTTCTTAATTCGGAGGCTTTGGGCGTTCAGTTTCATAACCTTTGAACGGGGTCTCGGATTAAAATTCCGAGACTGCTGTTGTGCTTGAGAGGTGGTGTTCACCATAGGGGAGGCTTAACCTCGACCCCATCGGGCATTTCGGGTGCGGGTCAAAATTGAAGATTAAATTAATTTTTAATTAATTTAATTTTTTTTTCTTCTAAAACCCTAACCCCACCCCTCTTCTTCCCCTTCCCCTAGCATCCCCTCCTCTCCCTCTCTTCCTCCTCCTCCTCCGGTGAGGAAGCTCCGGCAAGGCGACGGTGCGGCGGCGGATCTCCCGTGAAGCTTCGAGCAACTCCCCTGCAAGTAGGGTCTTGTTGCGTTTCGTCCTCCCGCACCTACTTTGAGCATATTTAATACTGTCGGATTACTGTAAGATTTTCGAATGAAGCCCATTAATGCGTAGTAGAGATTTTTCCCTTTACAATGCATCTTTCGGATTCGAATTCCGAGCCCCGTGGCCTCCGCAATCATCCACCGAATCTGGCGGGTTTTCGGTTTCCGACGGGTTCGAGCGGCGGCTTGGCTTGGTGGAGGCGGCGGCGTGCGGGTGGCTCCAGCAGTCGGTGGCGCGGGTGATCAGCGGAGGAGGCAGCCTCGGCGAGCGGCAGCGGGCGCCTCCGGGGGTCTCGGCGCGAGGCGGCGGACGCGCCTTAGGAGGCCGGGGTTCTGGCGGAGGTCGCCAGGGAGCGCCGACCGCGGGGTCGCGGCGCGCGACCCCTATGTGGCGACTGTAAAATCCCCAAATGATTAAGGGTTAAATGACTAAATGATATGACTCATGTCAACAAGGTTCACCTTCCATTTTGGGAGCCTGCCAGATTAGAACTCCAAAGATAAACGTGCTTGGCTTGGAGTAGTGGTCAGGATGGGTGACCTTCTGAGAATTTTCCCAGGGTGTGTGCGAGTGAGGACATAGCACACTAGAAAGGACATGTATTGACCTATGGGGACTGTCATTAGTCAGATGACCCGTTCAGGCATGTGGGTGGACCCTTGGGTGGGCCCCACGTGTCTGCGGGGGCAACTGGTGGTACCTGGTAGGCCAGAACCCGACGGCCTTGTTAAGGTGCGGTGGTTGTGCAGTCACCGGGACCCGGTTGTCACAATTGGTATCAGAGGATGACCCCAGCCTTAAGTGCGGTGCACTGCCTGGGTTGAGATGTAGGGCCCACAACGAGGGCGTTGTGCTCTAAAGGGGGGGGGGTGATTGTAACATCCCCAAATGATTAAGGGTTAAATGACTAAATGATATGACTCACATCAACAAGGTGCACCTTCCTTTTCAGGAGCCTGACTGATTAGAACTCCACAGTTAAGCGTGCTTGGCTTGGAGTAGTGGTCAGGATGGGTGACCTTCTGGGAAGTTTCCCAGTGTGTGTGCGAGTGAGGACAAAGCACAATGGAAAGGACATGTGTTGGCCTGTGGGGACTGTTAGATGACCCGTTCAGGCATGTGGGTGGACCCTTGGGTGGGACCCACGTGTCTGTGGGGGCAACTGGTGGTACCTGGTAGACCAGAACCCGACGACCTTGTTAAGGCAGGGGGGTTGTGTTGTCACTGGGACCCGGTTGTCACAACGACAAAGACCCGCGCCGCGCGGGTCTTCACATGGCTGCCGCAACCCGCCCTCGTGGCCAGTCTGCGCGCGGCCCGCGTGTCCGCACCTGGCCCGCGCGGCCAAGCCGCGGGCCGGCCCAGGTCGGTCCAGCCCCAGGGGCCTTGCCCCCTCGGTGTTCGGATACCCATAATTCACGCTACGGGTGTCCATTTTGAGCACCGTCTATGGCAGTAGATCCGTATTGACGAGATGGTCTTTTTGAGATGGTTTTGAGAATTTTTAATTCCCGAAATGAGGGGCCTCGGTGGCGCGACACGTATTTAAGTGGACGAGCGTTTTCCCGAGAATCTTGTTTTGAGCGGCGCGGATCCGTCTGACGTCCGTTTTGAGCGCTGTTAGTGGCGTTGGGACCCTGACATCGAGGCAGAGCTTTCCATGGTGGTTTCAGGCATTGAGGCAGAATTTGAGGCGTGGGCCCCATGGCCCGTCTTTTGAGCTGCGAGTAGCGTTTAGCGGATTTTGAATCGGACGTCCGTTCGGGGCGTGCGAGCAGTCGATTCTGGATGTTTTTCCGAGGGGATTACAATGGTGCAATCCACCCGCTCTAATTCGACACGATGGTGCGGGGCCCATGAGGGTCGTTTGGGCGTCGACGGTGATTCTCAATCTTTATCATCGGGCAACCGTTTTGGACAAGTGAGTAGTCCACCTTGTGTGCTTTTACGAGAGGATCGCAATGGTGCGATCCGTTGGCAACGCTTCGGGACCGGGATGCGGGTCCCACACAGCACCGCTTGTGTGATGTGCGCCGGAATGCATCTTTTTCTCCGGATATCCATTGCGCTCAAGTGAGTAGTGCTTGTGACGTGTTTTCCCGAGGGTATAGCAATGGTGCGATGTGCCCGACTGTTTTCGGGGCCGAGGCTCGGGATCACGGGACGCCATTCGGGTGTGAGGTGGTGTTGGTGACTTTTCCGTCGGATATCCGTTGGAGGCAAGTAAGTAGTCTAACTCACGTGTTTTTCCGCGAGGATTACAACGGTGCGATCCGTTTGGCTGTGCGGAGCCTCTTGCACAATCTTATTAAGTGTGGAAGCATTAATGGTGCTCTGGTGGCAGTTCGTCCTACCATGTTTGTAGCGGACCCTTGGCGGGTGATTGCACACTCTTGGGAGAGTGATATAAATGGTTCACAAGATGTGGTTGGTCATGCCTGGGCCTTTGAGTTGGAGATGTTACGTCACGCCTTCGCGTTGACGTTGGGTGCCGTGTGCACAATGACCCTTGGGCTGAGAATGTGGTATACTTTGGGAGTATACGAGAATGCTTGGAGGTACATGTGGTTGTTCGTACCTGAGAACGTTTGGGAGCGTGGTTGGGGGTTGCGATGGGGCCACACATTGTGTGGGCCCCACGTGCATTCAGGGTTCTGCTTTGCGTACTTTGACCTCTCGCGGCGTAGAGAGTCTCTCTGTGCTCGTTTGTTTGACCAGCAGGGTTGAGTGGTCTCCCCCTGGTTTCGTTCTCGATGGATCGACCAGTAGCGGTGCTAGTGGCACCCCGTGATGGAACATGCGCTGAATCTTTTTTGGGAGAGTTGTTTTGGAGTTGGGTGGTTGCGTGATACCCAATCCGTGTTCGGTTGGCCAGTGTTATACCCTCCAGTAGAGATGTCCAGAGCAGTTCTGAGTTTTACCCTCCAGCAGGGTTGGGCAGTGGGTTACTCATCGACTTCTTCGAGTTTACCCTCCAGCAGGGCTGGGCAGTGGGTTACTCATCAGCTTCTAGGGTCTACCCTCTAGCAAAGACTAGGCAGTGGGTCACCCGATGCTATTAGGGTCTACCCTCTAGTAGAGACTGGGCAGTGGTTCGCCCGACGCACTTATGGTTTACCCTCCAGCAGAGACTGGGAAGTGGGTCACCCGACGACGTCTTAGGGTCTACCCTCCAGCAGGGCTGGGCAGTGGGTCGCTCGTCGTCTAGTTCCATGTCTACCCTCCAGCATGGTTGGGCAGTGGGTCGCCTGTCGACTTATCCCAGGTCTACCCTACAGCGGGGATAGGCAGTGGGTCACCTGACAATGTATTATGGTTTACCCTCCAGCAGGGCTGGGCAGTGGGTCACCCGATATCATATTATGAATTACCCTCCAGCATGGCTGGGCAGTGGGGACCCCGATAGGCATTCCAGGCTCAGTCCTTTCTACTAGGCTAGCCTGTGGCTTTCCTCCGTGGTTACCGGTGCAGGACCCTTGGTTATGCGGGTCAGTGTTGTGACAGTTTGACTTTGAGAAGACCTCTCGACTGCAGGGCAGTGACAAGGTGGGGTTTGCCTTTCCCTTGAACTCTTATGTACAAGGGGCACCTTTCCCAACGAGACGTGTTCTTGCGACGCGATCTAATACCGTATGGGCGAGTCAGTGCCGCCCAAAGCGGACTGTGTCAAGATGATGTGATTGAGCCCCTTGGCTTGCGGTTCAGAGCAGACGTGCGGGATGCTGGGTATCGATGATGGTGTTTCTTTTGGGACTGTTGGCGACGCATTTTGTTGGTCTGAGCTATGGGACAGAGATCCCCTTACGACGTGGTTCGGGCTTCTCGAAAGAGCATATGGATTTGTATATACCATGTTCCTGCACCCACTTATTGGGTTTGGTTTCTCTCATTCTAGGATAGGCAATGACGTGCGGGTTATGTCACGTGATTTCCGTGTCTAGCTTCTCATGGTTGGACGAGTCCACTCTCCGGCTATAGGTAGCAATGACTCGATGAGAAGTTCATCTTCTCACCGTTTCCAGCTTCTTTTGTCTGGAAGAGTCTACTTCCTTTCTTTTGTTGGGTTGAGATGGACTCTCTACTGGTATTCTACTTCACTTTCAGTTGTACTCCTCTACTTTTCCTATTCGCTCTACTTCTCACCCTTCGGTACCTCCTTTTTTGCTCCCTCGAGCCTTCGGGGTATCCTACTGAGTATTTTTGTACTCACCCCTTCTTGGGATTTGCCCGCACTTGGTGTGCCCTTGAAGACGATGGACATGTGGAGCATGGATTCAGTGGAGCGTAGGAGCTTGGGGGCTCAGACCGCGTGCGGTGGTTGTGGCCGGGTTCCAGGTGGGAGACCCATCATCTGTTTCCAATTTGTTTACCTGTTGCTGGGTTGTGGCACCTTTTCTGGTTGGGCACGTGTTTTGACCCTTTTTCCTTTTCAGCACTGTACTTTGTACTGTTAGAGGTCGATGCACACTATGGTTTATATATAGCAGTTTCCCTTTACATTGCTTGTCTTTAATTTTACTCTACTCTGTTGCATTGAGTTTGTTGCGTGTGTGTGTACAGGTACTTAGGCAAAGGCCTCCCCAAGTTATTGTGCCTTCGGCACTGGTCGCCAGCCCCTGGCCTATGGAGGCGGGCTTGGAGTAGTTGCGGCTCGAGCCCGAGTAAGGCCGGGTCGTGACAAAGTGGTATCAGAGGTGGTTCGTTCCTTAGGACGTTTTGCGGATGTCCCTAAAATAGGAATTGGTTGTGATATAGGGAAACAATGTTAACGTGTCCCGAGAGCGGCTCTCAGGCCAGGGAGTCCAGTGATGGTGCGGCGAACGACGTATCCATTCACCAAGACCTTGATAACCCGCTTGTCAACTCAGCATGCTGAGACACTTGTTGCAGGGAAATTTGTTTGTGCATCACATAGGACTGAGTCTTTGACTGTCCTTCTTGAGTCAGCTCCCCATCGTTGCTATTGGTATAGACATATATGCTCATCTGACCGCGACACTCCTTGATAATGATCAAGATGTCTCCGTGAAGACATCCAGCCAGAATACCAGCTCTGGTTTGTGACGACGACCTTGTGAGCTACAAGCCCACAGTCTAGGACCCATCATGCGAGCCCCTTTCTCCAGGTGGGCTGGTAGCAGCACCCCCACCTTTTGAGCAGCAGGAAGTTTTAGCAGAGCAGGCTGAGCTTGAGCGTAGGTTGAGCAAGCTCTATGAGTTCCAGCGACAGAGACCGCTAAGGTTCAGTGGTGAGCCAGACCCTCAGGCAGTAGAGGTTTGGCTCGAGACAATGGTTTGCCTTTTCAGGCTAGTGCATGTGCCGACAAATCAGAGAGTGGCTTTGGCATCCATCCTTTTCCGTGGAGCAGCTCGGTGTTGGTGGAGTCTGGTGACTCGGTTTCTTGACGAGTCATCGCTTTCATGGGGTGACTTTCAGTTGTTGTTCCATGAGGATTTCCCCCCCCCTACTTGGGCTCCTTTCGGATTCAGGAGCTCCTGCAGTTTCAGCAAGGAGGTATGACGGTGGCCGAGTACAAGGCTAGTTTTGCAGACCGTGCATGATTTTACCCGAACATGGTTCATGACGACAACCTCCGAGAGCGGAAGTTTGAGCAGGGTCTCCGCCGAGAGATTCGTGCTGTCGTAGCACCCTTGGGCATTCCCACACATGCTGGGGTGCTAGAGCAGGCGCTGGTGACAGAGGGCTTCTTGTCATGTTTTGCGGTTGGTAGTGGTAGTGGGCGTAACGGAGCCGAGACATCTTCCGTAGCTAGTAGGCGTTGGATGACAAAACCTCGATGCAGGTGGCCTTCCCACTACCGGTTTCGGAGACGTGGTCGTATACCACTGTGGAGAAATGGCGAAGGGCCTCAGCCGAGGATGACCTTCCGTGAGTGGATCCCGGGCCGTAATCGTACACTACAGTAGCGCCGGAGGGCACTAGTGCAGCCCAGAGAGGGTCGGTGCGATGCTTGTGATGGGTGAGGTCAATTGACAGGAGACTGCCCGACCGGAGCTGCTGAGAGCTTTGAGTAGGCAGTAGGTGCACCACCACGACAGAGGCATCTTCGTGATTGGAGTAGCGTCCAGAGAGGTGGTTCTAGCAGAGGAGCAGGAGGAGTTGGTAGTGGGGGACGACTTTACGAGATCTCCCCATCACCACTAGGAGGTCCACGTCAAGCTCCGGGAGCTGACGGTTGGGACCACGGACATCCACGAGCTTTGGATGTCTATGATCCTACAGAGCATGGGATGGTGGGAGATACCCCTTGCGACTCTTCTACTTTTTGCTGTAGAATTGTTAGGCTCTGCGTGTGAAAGGATTTTCTCCCTACTACTTGTTTGAGGTGTTACCAGGGTGACGCAGGGCGTTGGGTGTAACCCTGTGTTGGTAAGGGAAAAAATGCGGGGGACCTTTTCCTTTAGTCGATGGTGTCGACTCCATCCCTCACCGAGCGTGTAAGAGAGACTCGAATTTGGAACCTTGCGTGAGCAGATATCCTTGGGTGTTTCACCATATGGATATTCTAAAGGAGGGAATCACCAGGCCTTATTTCAGGTGCGGGCGGTGATTCCAGTCACGGTGTGCGTCGTAGAGGTTTGACCGGGGAGGTGATCTACCGCCGAGGGCCTTCGGGCCGTTTGAAACTGTGCAAAGGGATGACGAGGTTCCCTACCGCCTTGCCCTAGCCCCAAAGTCTAGAGTGGGTGTACGATGTCGGAAAGGGCCAAACTAGCGTGAACAGATCAATCCGTTGGTCAGTGTGTGGTGACGCAGAGCTGTGCCTGGGTTCTTATGGGTATGGGAAAGCGAGGTGTGGGCTTAGTACCCTATGTTTCTCCCTAGTTTTCTTTTTCAGGGATGAAAAGCTTGAAGGAGTGAATTATGTAAGAACTCAGTTTTTGATACGAAAGACTTTGGAATATTCTTGATAATATTCCAGAGTAGCACCATTAGACGGCGTGCGATTCCGAGCCCCAGAGTGGCCGGAATTAAAATTTTAGTGCGTTCACACTGGAAACGCTAAATAAATGCGATAAATCCTAAAAGGAGTTCCGGATCAGAGATCCGAGTGTACGTATGGGTCCGCAATGGGGTGTTTACCCTAGTAACGACATAAAACATGTCGGTGCGGGACGTTTGGACCCCTCGCCCGCTTCTGGAACGTTAAACGGATTAATTAATTAATTAATTAATTCGTTTAGTGTTGAAACTCGAATATCTCTTAAACGGTGGCTTGGATTGGAAAATCGAGGGCACCGTTGAGTTCGTAGCATGCCATTTACCCTAGGAGGGGTGTAAGTTTTGCGGGCGCGACCCGTTTGTAAAAAATGACCCCAGCGGCGTTTTCAAAATTTGGCAGATTTGGGCGTTCAGTTTCATAACATTTGAAAGGGGTCTCAGATTAAATTTCCGAGACCGCCGTTGTGTTCGGGAGGTGGTTTTTACCCTAGGGGAGGCTTAACCTCGACCCCGTCGGGCATTTCGGGTGCAGGTCAAAATTGAAGATTAAATTAATTTTTAATTAATTTAATTTTTATTTTCTTTTAAAACCATAACCCCACCCATCTTCTTACCCTTCCCCCTGTAAGACCCTCCTCCCCCTATCCTCCTCCTTATCTGGTAAGGCAGCTTTGGCAAGGTGACGGCGCGGCGGCGGATCGCCCGTGAAGCCTCGTGCAACGCCCCTGCAAGTAGGGTCTTGTTGCATTTTGTCTTCCCGCACCTACTTTGAGAATATTTAATACTATCGAATTGCTGTAGGATTTTTGAACGAAGCCCATGAATGCGTAGTAGAGATTTTTTACTTTCCAACTCATTTTTTGGATTTGAATTCCGAGCCCCGTGGCCTCCGAAATCATCCGCCGAAGATGGCGGGGTTTCGGTTTCCTGCGGGTTCGAGCGGCGGCGCGGCTTGGTGGAGGCGGCGGCGCGCGGGTGGCTCCAGCGGTCGGCGGTGCGGATGATCAGCGGAGGAGGCAGCCTCAGCGAGTGGCAGCGGGAACCTTCCGGTGTCTCGGCGTGAGGCGGCGGACGCCCCTCAGGAGGCCGGGGCTCTGGCGGAGCACCTCGGCGAGGCGGCGGTCGCCAGGGAGCGGCGACCGCGGGGTTGCGGTGCGCGACCCCTATGCGGCGACAACGACCCGCGCCGGGCGGGTCTTCACGTGGCTGCCGCGACCGGCCATCGTGGCCGGCCTGCACGTGGACCGCGTGTCCGCGGCCGGCCCGCGCTGCCAAGCCGCGGGCCGGTCCAGGCCGGGCGGACCGGCCGGTCCAGGCTAGTCCAGCCCCAGGGGCCTTGCCCCCTCGGTGTCCGGACACCCGTAATTCCCGATACGGGTGTCCGTTTTGAGGGCTGTCTGTGGCAGTAGATCCGTATTGACGACATGGTCTTCTTGAAATGGTTTCGAGAATTTTTAATTCCCGAAACGAGGGGCCTCGGTGGCGCGACCTGTCTTTAAGTGGACGAGCGTTTTTGCCGAGAATCTTGTATTGAGCGGCGAGGACGCGTCTGACGTCCGTTTTGAGCGCCGTCAGTGGCATTGGGACCCTGGCATCGAGGCGGAGCTTTCCAGGGTGGTTTCAGGCATTGAGGCTGAATTTGAGGCGTGGGCCCCACAACCCGTCTTTTGAGCTGCGAGCAGGGTTTAGCGGATTTTGAATCGGACGTCCGTTCGGGGCGTGCGAGCAGTCGATTCTGTATGTTTTTTCGAGGGGATTGCAATGGTGCAATCCGCCCGCTCTAATTCGGCATGATGGTGTAGGGACAAGGAGGGTCTTTTGGGCGTCGACGGTGATTTTCCATATTTATCACTAGGCGACCATTTTGGACAAGCGAGTAGTCCACCTTGTGTGCTTTTACGAGAGGATCGCAACAGTGTGATCTGTTGGCAGCGCTTCAGGACCGGGATGCGGGTCCCACGCAGCACCGCTCATTTGCGGTGCGCAGGAATGGATCTTTTTCTCCGGATATCCATTGCACTTAAGTGAGTAGTGCTTGTGACATGTTTTCCCGAGGGGATCGCAATGGTGTGATGCGCCCGACTGTTTTTGGGGCTGAGGCTCAGGATCACGGGACGCCGTTCGGGCGTGAGGCGGTGTTGGTGACTTTTTCATTGGATATTCGTTGGAGGCGAGTAAGTAGTATAACTCGTGTGTCTTTCCGCGAGGATTACAACGGTGCGATCCGTTTGGCTTTGCGGAGACTCTTGAACAATATTATTAAGTGTGGAAGCATGAAAGGTGCTCCGGTGGCGGTTCATCCTACCATGTTTGTATCAGACCCTTGGCGTGTGATCGCGCACTCTTGGGAGAGTGATATAAATGGTTCACAAGATGTGGTTGGTCGTTCCTGGGCCTTTCAGTTGGAGATGTTATGTCATGCCTTCGCGTTGACATTGGGTGTCGTGTGCACAATGACCCTTGGGCTGAGAATGTGGTATACTCTGGGAGTATACTAGAATGCTTGGAGGTACATGTGGTTGTTCATACCTGAGAACGTTTGGTCACTTGGTTGGTGTTGCGATGGGGCCACACGTTCTGTGGGACCCAAGTGCGTGTCGGGTTTTTCTTTGTGTACTTTGACCTCTCGCGACATAGAGGGTCTCTCTGTGCTCGTTTGTTTGACCAGAAGGGATGAGTGGTCTCCCCCTGGTTTCGTTCTCGATGGATCGACCAGTAGTGGTGCTAGTGGAACCCCGTGATGGAACATGCATTGAATCTCTTTTGGGAGAGTTTTTCTGGAGTTGGGTTGTTGCGTGATACCCACTCGGTGTTCGGTTGGCCTGTGTTATACCCTATAGTAGAGATGGCCAGAGAAGTTCTGAGTTTTACCCTCCAGTGGGGCTGGGTAGTGGGTTACTCATTGACTTATTCGGGTTTACCCTCCAGTAGGGCTGGGCGGTGGGTTACTCATCAGTTTCTAGGGTCTACCCTCTAGTAGAGACTGGGCAGTTGGTCACCTGACGCTATTAGGGTCTACCCTCCAATAGATAATGGGAAGTGGGTCGCCCGACGCACTTATGGTTTACCCTCTAGAAGAGACTGGGCAGTGGGTAACCCGATGACCTCTTAGGGTCTACCCTCCAGCAGGGCTGGGCAGTGGGTCACCCGTCATCTAGTTCCATGTCTATCCTCCAGCATGGCTAGGCCGTGGTCACCTGTCGACTTATTCCAGGTCTACCCTCTAGTGGGGCTGGGCAGTGGGTCTCCTGACGATGTATTATGGTTTACCCTCCAGCAGGGCTGGGCAGTGGGTCACTCGATATCATATTATGAATTACCCTCCAGCATAGCTGGGCAGTGGGGACACCGGTTGGCATTCCAGGATCAGTCCTTTCTACTAGACTAGCCTGTGGCTTTCCTCCGTGGTTACAGGAGCGGGACCCTTGGTTATTCGGGTCAGTGTTGTGATGGTTTGACTTTGAGGAGACCTCTTGACTGCAGAGCAGTGAAGAGGTGAGTTTTGCCTTTCCCTTGAACCCTCAAGTACGAGGGGAACTTTTCCCACCGAGACACGTTCTTGCGACGTGATCTAAAACCGTGCGGGCGAGTCAGTGCCGCCCAAAGCGGATAGTGTCAAGGTGCGGTGATTGAGCCCCTTGGCTTGCGGTTCAGGGCAAACGTGCGGGATTCTGGGCATCGATGATGGTGTTTCTTTTGGGACTGTTGGCGACACATTTGTTTGGGCTGAGCTATGGGACAGAGATCCCCTTACAACGTGGTTCGGGCTTCTCGACGGAGCATATGGATTTGTATATACCATGTTCCTGCACCCACTTATTGGGTTTGGTTTCTCTCCTTATAGGAGAGGCGAAGATGCACGGGGTATGCCACGTGCTTTCCGTGTCTAGCTTCTCGTGGTTGGACGAGTCTACTCTCCGGCTATAGGTAGCGAAGACTCGACGAGAAGTTCATCTTCTCACCGTTTCTAGCTTCTTGTGTCTGGACGAGTCTACTTCCTTTATTTTGTTGGGTTGAGCTGGACTCTCTACTTGTATTTTACTTTACTTTTAGTTGTACTCCTCTAATTTTTTTGTTCGCTCTACCGATCACCCTTCTTTACCTCCTTTGTTTCTCCCTCGAGCCTTCGGGGTATCCTACTGAGTAGTTTTTGTACTCACCCCTGCTTGGGCTTTGCCCGCACTTGGTGTGCCGTTGCAGACGACGGTCAGGTGGAGCGTGGATTCAGTGGAGCGTATGAGCTTGGGGGCTCGGACCGCGTGCGGTGGTCATGGCCGGGTTCCAGGTGGGAGACCCGTCAGCTAATTCCTTTTTGTTTACCTGTTGCCGGGTTGTGGCACCTTTTCTGGTTGGGCGCGTGTTTTCCCCTTTTTCCTTTTCAGCACTGTACTTTGTACTATTAGAGGTCGATGCACACTGTGGTTTATATATAATAGTTTCCCTTTATATTGGTTGTCTTTACCTTTACTCTGCACTGTTTCATTGAGTTTTCTCTGTGTGTGTGTGTACAGGTACTTAGGAAAAGGCATCCCCGAGTTATTGTGCCTTCGGTGTTGGTCGCCAGCCCCTGGCATATGGAGGCGGTCTTGGGGTAGTTGCAGCTCGAGCCCGGGTAGGGTCGGGTCGTGACAACATTCCTTTTCATAATTTTGAGGAATTCATCTTCTACATAAAATAAAAACAAAAGGAAATATACTTACCTTCAAGTATAGTTTCATATTTTAATAAGTTTCTACCAAAACTAATCATTTATCTAAACGATGAGCATTCAAAAAACTTGGTCATATCAAAAGCACAAAAATCATCTTCTATAGAATCACATAATCCACAAAAGGAGAACTATATATTTCCATTGTATTTAGTCATAAACCAAAATTGTTTGTACAAGATCAGATACTCACCAAAAGGATAATCCTTTATAAAAAGAAATACTACTCTTAATCTCCAAGATTCAACAAAATGAACCCAAGGTTCAAGAAAGTCTATTAAATAAACAGTTATCCTTAAAATTCTCAAAGTAATCCAAACTAAGATTGAAACTCAAATCTCTAAAGGCTTTAATCACATAGACTACCAAGGTAAATCCTAACATTAATCTCCAAATAACATCAGTTACTCTTAATGTCTCATACTGAAATTTAATTAACTGAATCACATATCCTCCATGATAGGTTAATCATTTCTATAGATAACCCAAAATCACCTTATTCTTGATTCATAAGATCATCCAACTAAAAATAATTAGTCATACTAACCAGGGACTTCACATAGACCAGTGGTATGTAACACCCCGAGCTTCCACGATACGCTTCTCAATCAATAATGCAATAGCTTGCATTGTACGCAACTTCGAGTTCTAAAACACCACGACTAATCAAAGTAGCCGTTATGAATAGTAATAACCACTTTTTAAAATTATAGAAATTTTATATTTCAAAATGGACTTCATTTTTGTATTCGTAATATCGAAATTAGCCTATGTTGAATTTTTGGTATTTTTTTGAGAACTTCTAATTTTTTATGAATAGTGGAAAATACTTAAAACAACTTTTTTAATCAAAATAATTTATAGTGAAAAATTATACTATTTAGTGGTTTTAAATTATAATTAGAATATATTTTTACCATTTTATCCAATGGTGGTCATTATAATTAATTTAACATTGAAATTGGATATAAACAATTGCCAATCTTTTGATATAAATTGTTTCTTAAAACACGCTATTTGTTGTGACAGTGGGAATTAATTATAAAATTAATTAATGCAACTTATATGTTTAGAGTTTTGTAAAATAGACATCATTTTTGAATTCGGAATATCAATTATAGATTAGGGTGAAATTTTGGCATTGTTCTGAAAAACTTCAATTTTTGATGAATAGTGAAACCACTAAGTGGTAGTTAAATAACTGATTTTTCGTTTAAATGAAATATTACCACTTCTGTGATTTGATTTTCAAAACTCTGACATAAATGGTTGTCATTAAGAAGTAAAATGTGGTTCAATGAGATTAAAATAATTTTTGGTGAATAGTAACTTTTAAGTTCTTAATCGCGATTAGAGGTAATTAGTGTAGTTTAAGGTACAAATAATGTTTTAATAATATGAGATGAGCATGAAACTTGTCCTACTCCTATTGGATGAGTAATTTCCGACCAAGAAAACCCATGGGTCAACTTGGGGACCCCATGGATCCACTTTAGTTGGAAAATGACATTAATATATATTTATTTAATGTTAAAATTAAATTGACACAAACATGAGTTGTTTTACTAAAATAGTTTTTAAGTGGGGTTACAAAAGTCCAAATTTTGATTATAAATATTCATTAGAAAGATAAAAAGATTTCCTACATAATATTATTTCTTTTATAATTTTTAGACATTAAATAAATTAAATTATTTATGACATCATTATGATGCGGCGATGACCTCATTATTTAACGATTTAAATAAAATGAGAAGATAATGAAAAATACAAGGCTTACACTTGTCCAAAGACTATTGGATGGATATATTTCGAACCCTTATCACCTTAGCCTCGAATTATATAAGTGTGGGACCTTTATAATCCGAAAAGCATTGTGAAATAATGTAACATTTCAATCTTTCCAAAAGTGCCCCTCCTCTCCACTTATAAAAGGCCCCCACCTCTCCCACCTTATTCACATCTTAAAGCCATTTGGCTCAGCCAAACTCTGCCCAAAGACTCTCACAACTTTCCCCTCTTACTCCTAGAAGCCTTAATTTGGGCAGAACTATTACCAAGGAAGCCTTTGGCTCAAATCAAAAAGAGTTACCCGATTTTGAGGTAATGTCTTCTCTAATGTTGTTTTGTTTTATTATTCTTCTCCAACCCCCTAAATTCTTTTTATTCATTTCTTTTGTAACAACACCAGTATCCGCAATATACTAGGATGTTGTTATAAGAAGTATTCGAGCTAAAATTACACACACCTACATCTAATGGTTAAAGAACATACGGTTTCTGTGGATGGCTAATTTCTGCCTCACGAAACGATGATTGTTCAACACTCAAATAACACCTTCAAAGGTGGCCATTAAGATGTCACTATTTTTATATATGATATATAATATGTTTATGTTTTACTTATGCTTCTGTATTTCTCATTTATGGCATACTTTATGATTTCCATTATGGGTAAAACGCGATAATTTCATTTTAGGAAGTGCGGACTACCGCCCCCTCAAAGTGATTTGAATCGTTAATGCCATATGTGGGATGTATAAAGGATGAAGAAAATGGTACTATAAAATATATTATACTGGAATTATATTATACATTTATATCATTATGATTTAGTTCCATTAAATATGAAATTGATATGAAATTAGCGTTCATGCGTACGTACGGCTTACCGTCTCCATGAACGGTGCATTTCATTTCTTACCCCTAAATGTTACGTAATATTATAAATGAATGTATATACTGGATATATAATATATATATGACATCTAAATCATGAATATAATTCTGGATATAATGGATATTCTACCACATGAACAACTTGTAATTATAAGAAGTTTATTGTTGACTCAAGTACCAAAGATCGACAAAATGGCCGTTATTAACTTAAATAATTACATAATGTTCATATCATTGTAATAATTGATATAATAAGGATAAAGAAATTGAAAATGGTTCTTAATAAGGTATATATTAACTCTAGTTTATTATTCATGAGGTTAAAGAACGGTGGAGTCAAGTCAGACACGAGGTAAGGGAACTTCTTAACCCAACTTCCATTCTTTGGGTTAATCTCCTACTTTCAAATTATGTCATGATATTATTATGTCTTATTTTGTATACTTTATGTGTATCTATAGTGAATATACATAATATATCTATTTTATTTTAAAAATGATCTTTGTAAGGACTTCGTCTCAATCTCCTTTCATTGTGGCATATTTGGTTTTATACACAAATTTCTTTTATATGGTGTATAAACCACTTTGACTTTTACATTTATTCAAAAGGAATATTTTTATACTAAGCGTTTACTAAACGACAAAAGGGAATGTTTTTGTCGTACGTATGCGGCGACAACGACTTCTCCGCCGCCGTGACCACTATTTGAGTTTCGGCTTCCACTTCAAGCCATACCTTTTTTTTGAAAAATAAATACCATGTTATACTTTTCTTTTATTTTGGTATTGAAAATGGTTTTGAAAGCGTTTTCATTATATCAATGTGTTGTATTGATATCTTGTGATTGAAATGTTGAAATGTTATGTTTCCTTTATGCATGATTTATGTGATACGATTATGTTATGGTTTATGAGATGTTTAAACCTGTTCATATGAGGAATGTATTGGACTTAATAAGTGACGGGTGGAGCCCGCTATAGCTCCTCGATGCATCGGTTGGTCTCATGAGACAACTAGACGTGGAATTGGCCGAGGCCCTTTCCCAATTTGATTTATGGTTTTGGCCGAGGCCTTAATCATTTTAGATGTCTTGGCCGAGGCCTTGACAAAATGTTTCAGAATGTCCGGCATTATACATTACCTCATTATGAAAGTGGTTATTGATATCGCATGTGATTATTCGACCAGTAGAATATCCATGTGAAGAAGTGAATGGCATTATCTCATTTTACTTTTGCCATATTATATTGAAGTTAATGTTTAAAAGGCTTTTTTTTAGTTATACATTGCCTTAAATTTCTATGTTTATTTATGAAAGCTTCCGCAATATTGTTATCCTTATTGAGCATCTGAGCTCACCCCTTTCAATGTTTTAATATTTTACAGGATGTGAAGAAGTATTTTATGAATGACCTGTAGGGATAGTCAGAAGAGGATATGATTGTGGACTATGAAGACTTTGTTATTAGTTTTTCACTTTATGATTTAATGTAACATTTACGAATGTATCTAGTGTTTCCAAGGATACTAAACTAATCGGTCTTTCGAGACTTGACCTTTTGTGATCATGCCAATGTTACGAAGTAATGCACCGACTCTGGGTAGCTGGGGTCGGGGCGTTACAGTTGGTATCAGAGGCAGTTTAGTACTAACCTTGGAAGCTAGATTTAGATAAACTCTGATTAGAGCACATAGCCTGAAGATAGACTTTGAGGATTAGTATAGAAGAACTTCCTAGAATTTTGGTATTATAGAGATGTTATGAGTTTTCCGAGCAATACATCCCTGTCTGGATACGAGCATGTAGAGGCGGCTCTGGCACAGATGTACCTAGGGGTAAAACCCGAAAACACCGCTTTGAGCTAGACTCGAACGGGAACTGGTGCACGACAACGGGCCTTGCTGCACTCTTGGTTACGACACTCCCGGGGGATATTCTTAGGATAATTCTCATTTTATTTACAAACCACTATGAAGGGTTATGAGTACATACTTCCTCAAAGAAAACATTTCTTTTTATGATTATGGATTATATCCATAAATAGTTCAATTTATGTAAAGTGTTTAACAAGTATGGAATTATGTATTTTGATTCATAAACTAATCTAGTTTATGCCATTGTTTAGAAATGGCGCCTAGTGGAAGGAAAGGAAACCGTATCAATGCACGAACTCCATGTAGGGATTTCCCTCCTGCTCAAGATAATTATTGTGGATCTGGAGATACAACTAGTGCTGATCAACTTATTACCATGCTGGGACAACTCACTCAGGTTATGAATAATAACCTTACTCGTATGGAGCACCCTGATCCGCAACGTGGAGGATCAATGTTAGACCGCTTCATGAGGCAACAACCACCAACCTTCAATGGGAGTACAAATCCTATCGTAGCTGAGCAATGGATAAATTCCTTAGAGAAAATATTTCATGCCTTGGGGAGTAGTGAAAGGGAGAAGGTTGTCATGGCAGTTTACCGCCTCACTGGAGATGTCGATCAGTGGTGGTCGCTGATTCAAAACACAAAGGAAGATGATGACGTATCGAATATGGAATGGAGGGAGTTCAAAGAGCTTTTCTTAGAAAAATACTTTCCTCGTGACCATCGAGCAGATATGGAAAGGCAATTTCTGAGTCTGAGGCAGAAGGAGGATGAGAATGTCGCAAAGTATGAGGGTAACTTTACATGGTTAGCGAGGCATGCTGCCGACTATATACGTAACCCAAGGAGTAAGATTGATCATTTCTTTGATGGGTTAAAACCATTTCTCCGTCGAGCTTTGGTATCACAATCCTTCTCATCATACGAAGATATTGTCTCGTGTGCTATCAAGACAGAAATGGAATTCTCTAAGTCTTATGACAACAAAGTAAAGAAAGAGAAGAAGAGAACGGTGGAACAAGAGACAGATAAAGGGAAAAAGGGAAAGAAGGATTTTCCAGTATGTGATAATTGTGGGAAGAATCACCCTGGTACTTGCCTAAAAGGAATGGGAGTTTGTTATAAATGTGGAGAAAAGGGTCACCAGGCTCGTGATTGCAAGGGAAAGAAAGAGGCTATCAATGTTGAATTCTACAATTGTAGAAAAATGGTTCATTATGCAAATGAATGTCCTAAGCGTCAGGGAAACTTACCTCAGAAAAGGCCAAGGGATCAAGGACAATCTTATGATGTTACTACAGTTGAAGCAGAATAACTAATGTATTGGTGCTTTTGGACTCATGGATTATATTCTGGTTATTAGAATAATGTGATATATATATATAAGGATTGTACTGCAGTACTTGTTGATTTCAGTAAGGTTTTAATATGATTAAGGTAATCATATTTTTAGTATGTGATAATAAGAGAAACTTTACTTTGTTTGGGGAATCTGATAAATTGATTTTGGAATTAAGAGACCTTTTAGAGAAAGTCTGGACAGAGGTATTTTGGATAACTATAAAGGTTGGAGTGAATTAAGTTGATCTTTGGATAGTATTGTTTAAGGTTAAAAAAATTTATGAAGATTATTTTTGGAATATTATGATACTATAGTTTTAGGAAAAGGACAACCTGCAGGGTGGGGCATAACCCGTCGCGTCGGACAAAGCTGCAGGAATCGAACCCACAACCATAGTGCGACAGGCCTTTATTTCCTACCACTAGCCTATAGGAAGTCCCTGGTTTTTACAAAATAATTTTACTAATCTAAATGATATGTGTTAACATTTGGAACCTTATACAATTAGGATAAGCATAATATTTTTGAGTACTATTATCTTTTGAGTGAAAGATGAGTTGAAGGTTGAAACTCTAATTGTCAAGCATAAATATATATATACCTATCTCTTATTCAATGAATAAATTAATTCTTAAACTTTAGTAAATGGTTATTAAAACAAAAAAATGTGCTATCCTAATACCTTATGTCTTGTTGAACTGATGATATTCTAAATCAACATAGATTGAAGGCTTTGAGGCCCTCAATTTGACAGTTGATTGTGATTGATGACCTCAATCACTCCCTACAAATATTTACGTTTTTCCTCCAATTATATGTCTCTAATTGTCACCAATGTTCTCCTTATCGAGATCATAATTTGGTGGTGACTTTCTTATTTCCATTTCCATCTTATTAAGGCTAAATTTTATTAATCTTATTTCCGATGTGGGTTTTCCACAAAGGTATTTTCTCTTTTCATCCTTTTATTTTCAAAGAAAAATTTCAAATTGCGAGGACGCAATTTATTGAAGGAGGGGAGAATGTAACACCCTGAGCTTCCACGATATGCTTCTCATTCAATAATGCAATAGCTTGCATTGTACGCAACTTCGAGTTCTAAAACACCGCGACTAATCAAAGTAGCCGTTACGAATAGTAATAACCAATTTTTAAAATTATAGAAATTTTATATATCAAAATGGACTTCATTTTTGTATTCGTAATATCGAAATTAGCCTATGTTGAATTTTTGGTATTTTTCTGAGAACTTCTAATTTTTTATGAATAGTGGAAAATACTTAAAACAACTTTTTTAATCAAAATAATTTATATTGAAAAATTATACTATTTAGTGGTTTTAAAGTATAATTAGAATATATTTTTACCATTTTATCCAATGGTGGTCATTATAATTAATTTAACATTGAAATTGGATATAAACAATTGCCAATCTTTTGATATAAATTGTTTCTTAAAACACGCTATTTATTGTGACAGCGGGAATTAATTATAAAATTAATTAATGCAACTTATATGTTTGTAATTTGTTAAAATAGACATCATTTTTGAATTCGGAATATCAATTATAGCTTAGGGTGAAATTTTGGCATTGTTCTGAAAAACTTCAATTTTTGATGAATAGTGAAACCACTAAGTGGTAGTTAAATAACTGATTTTTCGTTTAAATGAAATATTACCACTTCTGTGATTTGATTTTCAAAACTCCGACATACATGGTTGTCATTAAGAAGTAAAATGAGGTTCAATGAGATTAAAATAATTTTTGGTGAATAGTAACTTTTAAGTTCTTAATCGCGATTAGAGGTAATTAGTGTAGTTTAAGGTACAAATAATGTTTTAATAATATGAGATGAGAATGACACTTGTCCTACTCCTATTGGATGAGTAATTTACGACCACGACAACCCATGGGTCAACTTGGGGACCCCATGGATCCACTTTAGTTGGAAAATGACATTAATATATATTTATTTAATGTTAAAATTAAATTGACACAAACATGAGTTGTTTTACTAAAACAGTTTTTAAGTGGGGTTACACAAGTCCAAATTTTGATTATAAATATTCATTAGAAAGATAAAAAGCTTTCCTACATCATAGTATTTTTTTTATAATTTTTATTCATTAAATAAATTAAATTATTTATGACATCATTATGATGCGGCGATGACCTCATTATTTAACGATTTAAATAAAATGAGAAGATAATGAAAAATCCAATGCTTACACTTGTCCAAAGACTATTGGATGGATATATTTCGAACCCTTATAACCTTAGCCTCGAATTATATAAGTTTGGGACCTTTAGAATCCGAAAACCATTGTGAAATAATGTAACATTTCAATCTTTCCAAAAGTGCCCCTCCTCTCCACTTATAAAAGGCCCCCACCTCTCCCACCTTATTCACACCTTCAAGCCATTTGGCTCGGCCAACCTCTGCCCGAATACTCTCCCATCTTCCCCCTATTACTCCTAGAAGCCTTACATTGGGAAGAACTCTTCCCAAGGAAGCCTTTGGGTCAAATCAAAAAGAGTTACCCGATTTTGAGGTAATGTCTTTTCTAATGTTGTTTTTTTTTATTTTTCTTCTCCAACCCCATAAACTCTTTTTATTCATTTCTTTTGTAACAACACCAGTATCCTCAATGTACTAGGATGTTGTTATAAGAAGTATTAGAGCTACAATTACACACACCTACATCCAATGGTTAAAGAACATACGGTTTCTGTGGATGGCTAATTTCTGCCTCACGAAGCGATGATTCTTCAACACTCAAATAACACCTTCAAAGTGGCCATTAAGATGTCACTATTTTTATATATGATATATAATATGTTTATGTTTTACTTATGCTTCTGTATTTCTCATTTATGGCATACTTTATGATTTCCATTATGGGTAAAATGCGATAATTTCATTTTAGGAAGTGCGGACTACCGCCCCCTCAAAGTGATTTGAATCGTTAATGCCATATGTGGGATGTATAAAGGATGAAGAAAATGGTATTATACACTATATTATACTGGAATTATATTATACATTTATATCATTATGATTTAGTTCCATTAAATATGAAATTGAAATGAAAGTAGCGTTCATGCGTACGTACGGCTTACCGTCTCCATGAACGGTACATTTCATTTCTTACCTCTAAATGTTACGTAATATTATAAATGAATGTATATACTGGATATATAAGATATATATGACATCTAAATCATGAATATAATTCTGGATATAATGAATATTCTACCACATGAACAGCTTGTAATTATAATAAGTTTATTGTTGACTCAAGTACCAAAGATCGACAAAATGGCCGTTATTAACTTAAATAATTACATAATGTTCATATCATTGTAATAAGTGATATAATAAGGATAAAGAAATTGAAAATGGTTCTTAATAAGGTATATATTAACTCTAGTTTATTATTCAGGAGGTTAAAGAACGGTTGAGTCTAGTCAGACACGAGGTAAGGGAACTTCTTAACCCAACTTCCATTCTTTTGGTTAATCTCCTACTTTCAAATTATGTCATGATATTATTATGTCTTGTTTTGTATACTTTATGTGTTCCTATAGTGAATATACATAATATATCTATTTTATTTTAAAAATGATCTTTGTAAGGACTTCGTCTCAATCTCCTTTCATTGTGGCATATTTGGTTTTATACACAAATTTCTTTTATATGGTGTATAAACCACTTTGACTTTTACGTTTATTCAAAAGGAATCTTTTTTATACGAAGCGTTTACTAAACGACAAAAGGGAATGTTTTTGTCGTACTTATGCGGCGACAACGACTTCTCCGCCACCATGACCACTATTTGAGTTTCGGCTTCCTCTACAAGCCATACATTTTTTTTGGAAAAATAAATACCATGTTATACTTTTCTTTTATTTTGGTATTGAAAATGGTTTTGAAAGCGTTTTTATTATATCAATGTGTTGTATTGATATCTTGTGATTGAAATGTGGAAATTTTATGTTTCCTTTATGCATGTTTTATGTGATACGATTATGTTATGGTTTATGAGATGTTTAAACCTATTCATATGAGGAATGTATTGGACTTAATAAGTGACGGGTGGAGCCCACTATAGCTCCCCGATGCATCGGTAGGTCTCATGAGACAACTAGATGTGGAATTGGCCGAGGCCCTTTCCCAATTTGATTTATGGTTTTGGCCGAGGCCTTAATCATTTTAGACGTCTTGGCCGAGGCCTTGACAAAATGTTTCAGAATGTCCGGCATTATACATTCCCTCATTATGAAAGTGGTTATTGATATCGCATGTGATTATTCGACCAGTAGAATATCCATGTGAAGAAGTGAATGGCATTATCTCATTTTACTTTTGCCATATTATATTTAAGTTCATGTTTAAAAGGCTTTTTTTTAGTTATACATTGCCTTAAATTTCTATGTTTATTTATGAAAGCTTCCGCAATATTGTTATCCTTACTGAGCATCTGAGCTCACCCCTTTCAATGTTTTAATATTTTCCAGGATGTGAAGAAGTATTTTATAAATGACCTGCAGGGATAGTCAGAAGAGGATATGAGTGTGGACTATGAAGAATTTGTTATTAGTTTTTCACTTTATGATTTAATGTAACATTTACGAATGTATCTAGTGATTCCAGGGCTACTAAACTAATCGGTCTTTCGAGACTTGATCTTTTGTGATCATGCCAATGTTACGAAGTAATGCACCGACTCTAGGTAGCTGGGGTCGGGGCGTTACATGGTAGGTGATAAATACCAGTCACACTTTGGTTGTGGGTTCAATTCCCATAGCTTCGCCCGACGTGATGGATTGTCACACAATTTGCATGTTGGCCCTTTTCAAAAACTACATAATTTTATAACATTCCCAAAAAGAGATAAATTCATCAAAAATTTCCATAACATATTTTAACCACAGAGGTTATCTAAAAACATTCATTTTTCATCCCAAAATGTATTAACCGGTAATTTCCTCAAATTCAAGGATCATATAAACCAAAATGGTTCTTTATAACTATATACACAAAAGAGAATATAATTATTCCTAGAATAAAATTTTCATATATCAAACATTAGGGTTACACATACTATAAAAAGTCTTCTAATGTAATCCCATCATCAGAAGAGCCATAATACTTTTAAGAATTCCACTATCCTAAATTCTACCATAACTCTTGAATCCCTTATATGTTAAATTCTTACTCATTCAACATTATTTATGATCCATTTACCATTCCATTCTAACTTATTCTGAAATACTTCTTTCCTTCGAAAAAAATCATGAATCATATCCTAAGGTTTCAATAATAGGAAAACATATTTTAAGAAATAATCCATACAATTCATTGGTCATCATCAGTTTATTCATTCTCAATTGGAATCGAATTAGGTATTGGTAAACAAATATTTGTATGATCCTGGTGACACCATTCCAAAAACTTCTACATAAGACATGTGTTTGCATAATGACCATGCACACCACATTTAAAACATTCAATTGATCTTTAAAAAATAATTTCTTTCCATTTCCTTGAGTAAACTAGATGCTTCCTTTTTCCATGGAAGGTTCTTGCTTTATAACCTTCATTTCCACATCTATAGCATCTTCATGTCCCATTGAAACATTTTCCTAGGTGTTTCTTTCCACATCTTTGTAACATAGGTTTTTGAACACACTTACCTTTATGATTATTACCTGAACTTCCATAAAGATTTGTTTCTCGCATATATGATTCCTTATAAATATTACTATGGCTTAGGTGGTCAATCATGAATCCAGATAGTTGGTTGAGAATAAACACAGGTTTTCTCATTACAACTCCCATTTCATTCTGTTTATCATTTAGAAATCCATCACAGTTTTCTTCACATCCACTGTTACTTTGGTTCCTGCTAGATCTATCCATTTACAAAAACCAAAAAGGTTAGTTTGAGTATATCAGTAAAATCATCATATAATATCTTATGAGGAGGTTAATCACTATTATATACTTATTCATGTTATCTTAAACTCATTCACTTTATCTAAAAAAACTATGACTCTTTCTAAAATCCTAACCATTATGGTATTGTCACTTATGTTTCAAGAATTCCCTAACCTCTAAAGTTATTAAACTGACCTCTGATACCAACTATATGGACCCGACCTTAAAACTTACTTAATCTTGAATTAAATGAATAATTCACATTGAGGATCTTTTAAGGTTTATAGTTTTAGAGAATTAGGCAATAACTATTACATAACAACTTGAATATTACATGTAGACCCAACTACTCAGTATCCATTTTTTTTATAAAATAAATACTCTTAAAAAGAAACATGTATAGTTCTATATTTTAGACATCATGACTTTTCCATGATCCCATCCTTGACCCTATTCATATTTAAGTGCTGTGGAAAACATTTCCAAAACCTAGGATGAGTATAAAAATCTCAGTAAGGGTTATAAAATAAGAAAGAAAAACATTAGCCCATCAATAAATACAAATCAATGAAACCATAATTTTCAATCCTAACATACCTTAGGAAATCATAAGATTTATGAATAACACACACAAATCATAAATCATAAAGGTTACTTATGGAATCCGTATCAAACATACATTGTAGCTATCACAGCTATGTAGGGAGTTACACTTGGAATACCCATTACAGTATATTCCCTAAATCTCTTAGGAGAAACATCACATTTACCTCCATCACGTTACCCAATGCATTGGAGAGCTATCTCGGGCTCACCCGCCCTAGGTTTATCACAGAACCACCCATATACTTAAACAAATCCCAATAACCATAACATAATCATAACACATAACTCACGTATAAAGAAAAGATAACATTTTAACTTCCACTATATCAAATAAAGATATTGAAATAAACAATTCTTTATCAAATCATTTACTAAACCATTTAAAAATAGATTTTTGAATCAAAGTGTCTCATACCACTTTGAAGCTTTTAAATGAATTATCTTTTGAAAACATCAATGTCCATATAAATAAATCCTAAAACCCATTTTGAAAACATGGAAATTAATGAGAAATATTTAAAATAATAATTCATTAAAACATTTAAAATGATGTTTTAGTTAAAGAGTATTTTAACAAAAAGAGAGACACTTGATTACAAATAATTGAGGAATAACATTTAATCATAACTTTAAAATATCATAAGAATAAATGGATTCATGATATAATATGTCAAAAGACATTATATTCACTATATAAGAGTGTATTGGTGCATAACAATAATGAAGTCTCAATGGAAATGTAAATTGAGATGAGATCCTTTATAAAGATGGTATCTATAAAATGAGGATAAATAAATCACATAATTATGTGTGAAAAATATAAATACACCCAATATAAGAGGATATTAAGTGTAAAACAATCATAGGTAATTCAACCCTATTCATAGGATTTCATATTCAATAAGTACAAGCTGAACCAAAATAATTGAAATTGGGTTAAGAAGTTCGCTTGTAAAAATTCGATAGCCTAACTGCGTCACATTAAAATTCAGAAAATTAGTGGATGAGATAAAAAGGGAATCTTATCACTTGGAAATTTTTTTATGTATATAAGGATATAGAAGAAAATATCCCAACATAATAAGATGTAAATTATAAGACATAACAAAAAAGAAGTCTTCAAAAAAAAAGAGGGTGAAAGGTTCCGTTACCGATTTGGTAACATTGAAAACATACGCCACATGAAGGAAGGATAATAAAATGAAGATGTAGATACTTATAAATGAAATTATATTACAAAAATAGAACAATCATGGGTAGTACATACACCACACAAAATGAAATAGTGGAAAATATAGAATTAATCTCACAAGAATACAAAGTGAGATGAAACCCTTTACTACGTTGTAATCAACTGATCCATATGACAAATATTTAATAACCACCAAATGAATCACAGAATACCATGAATAGAATGATAATCATGATAATATATATCAAATGGTGGTACACAATACACCACATGCAATGAATAAGTGTTGAACAATGGTAATCTCACGGAATTAAAAGTGATATAAGAAAATCCCTTACAAAAATTCGGCAGCCTAACGGTGCCACTTAAAAATTATTAAAATGAATTTATGAGAGTAAGAGGGGGTCTCTAATCATATGAAAATACAAATTAATGTATGGTGAATATAATATAACATCCTCAAACATAAGAACATGGAGAAAAAAAGAAATGACATAAAAGATAGTACTTGAAAAGAAAGAGAGAGGTTAGATCCCTTACCTCGTGTCTAACATTACACGATCATTCATTATTCCCATGAATAATAAACTAAGGTTAATTTATTCTTTTTTAAGAACATTTTTAAAGTTTATTATCCCATTTATATCAATTATTACCATGTTATATACATTATTTAATCATTTACGTTAATAATGTTCATTTTGTTGATATTTGGTACTTGAGTCAAAAATGGACCTCTTATAATTACATGTTGTTCATGTGGTCCAAGGTTAATTATATCCATAATTATATTCATGATTTAGATATCATATATATCATATATATACATTATATACATGTATTTATAATAGTACATAACATTTATAGGTAAGAAATGAAATGCACCGTTCATGGAGACGGTAAGACGTACGTACGCATGAACGATACTTTCATTTCTATTTCTTATTTTAAAGTAATTAAAACATCATGATACATAGGTATATTATAATTAAAGTATAATATCATATATAATAATATTAACTCTACCCTTTATACATCCAACATAAGGCATTAATGAGTCACATTACTTTAAGGGGGCGGTAGTCCGCACTTCTTAAAATGAGATTATCGTATTTACCCACTATGGAAACTAGAAAAGCTTGATATAATTGGTTATTATAGAAGAATAAGGAAATAATAAAAATAATATATATCATATATAAATACAGTTCCATCATAATGGCCACCATGAGAGGCGGAAAATGTAATTGAACAATCATCATTTCGTGAGGCGTTAGTTTGCCATCCACAGAAACATTAAGTTCATTATCCATTAGATGGAAGTGTGTGTAATTTTAGTTCAAAAATTATTATAAGAACATCCTAGTATATTGAGGATACATATGTTGTTACCAAATAAAGTAATAAAACATGTTTAGGGGTTGGAGAATTAAAATAAAAGAAAACAATTTAGGAGAAACCATTACCTTTAATTTGGGTAACTCCCATTGGTTTGAACCAAAGGACTTCATCAAGTGTCTTATTATTAAATTAAGGCTTCTAGGAGGAGGAGAGGGATGTAGGAATATTAATCGGGTAGATTTTGGACGAGCCAAATGGCTTGAGAGGTGTGAGGAATTGGATAGAAATGGTCTCATTTTATAAGGGAGGGGAGGGGATCTTTAGGAAAGTGTGAAAACATTATTTTTTTATATAATGTTATTCGGATTATAATGGTCCAAAAATAATTAAGGTAGAAGATAACACGACTCATATTCGATATAAATTTATCCAATCAGAGTTGGACATGTTTTTTATAATATTGTAATCAGTATAATCTTATTTATTTAAATCATTTATTAATGAGGTAAATACTTTATCATTATTTTGTCATAAATAATTTAATTTTTTCAATTCTTATAAACTATAAAAAATAATATCTTGTATGAAATATTTTCAGCATTCCAAATAATATTTATAGTCAAAAATAGGTCTTATATAACACCATATAAAAACTGATTACTAAAAGATTTATGTTCATGTCAATTTTTTCTTCACATTAAATTAATTAATCTAAATTGTCATTATCACTCTCAAGTGGCTCAATGGGGTCCCAAAATCGGCCCAAAGATGACCATGGTCATAAATGACTCAACCAATAAGGTTTGAACAAGGGTTAAGATAATCTTAAATTATTATAATATTCATTATACCATGAATTACCTTATTTACCTTTAACCGCGGTAAATAAGTCAAAAGATACTATTCTCCAAAAATTATTTTCATCTTATTGAACCACATTTTACTTCCTGATAACAACCATTTATGTTGGATTTTTGAAATTCAATTCACAGAAGTGGTAAAATTTCATTTAAATGAAAAAGTCAGTTTTTTTAACTACCACTAAGTGGTTTCACTATTCATCAAAAATTGAAGTTTTTCAGAAAAATACCAAAAATTCATCCTAAGATATATATGATATTCCAAATTCAAAAATGATGTCTATTTTTCCAAATTCATATAATATAAGTGGAATTAATTAATTTTAAAATTAATTTATGTTATCAAAACAAATAGCGTGTTTTTAAGAAACAAAAACTATCAAAAGATTGATACTTGTTTATGTCCAATTTCAAAGTGAAATTAATTACAATGACCAAAATTGGATTTAATGGTAAAAATATATTTTAATTTAACTTTACAACAAATTAAAAAGATAATCTAAACATATAAATAAATTCGTTTAAAAGGCACTTTTGAATTAAAATACATTATTTTTCACAATTCATTAAAAAATGAACTTTATCTGAATAATTCCAAAAATTGACACAAAGTAAATTTTGATGTCCCCATTCTAAATAAGGATTTTATTTGGTCATATAAAATTTATTAAAGTGACCGAAACTAGATTTAAAAATGGATCTCCATTAAGAGGCGATAAATCAGCATTTTAATGTAAATTATGCTTAAAATTAGATTCATTCACATTTTAAGCCTCTAAATTATATTGGATAAATGTAAATACATTTAACAGACATGTATAATCATATTTTAGTTATTTTTGTTCATTCCCCCAATATAATGTCTAGGAGTTAACTATAGTTTAAAATAATAATATATTATCAGTGTGCAATGTAAGATTTCCAAGAAACCCGTTGTTGCGTATCGGGTACACTATCGAATATAGAAACCATTTTAAAGTAAATTTTATATTTTATTAAAAAAATAATAAATATTGAAAGTTAATATTCTTTATTTACCTGGGATGTTACAGAAATTCATCGTGTGAAGCTGGAACGGAATGGCCTTCACGAGAATTTCATGCTGATAGAAATCACTACTCGGGCAATGTTGTTCGAGCCACCCCAAGACTCTATCACCCTGGAACACCTTACTCGTAGGTCCTATGGTGGTGTTATACAAGGCTATGTAATATGACCATAACTTCCTTGTGTAATCCTTTGATTTAAATAAAAATTGTGATTTCTTTTTATGGTGGTGTTTGTGAATTTTCAAATGTCCGGATAAATATAGTATGCATATTACTGATAAATTTTAGAAAAAAAGATATTTTTAAAAATATTTATGTAAACCCTAAATAATTAATTATGTTTAATGATTTTTTAAAAATGGTCTTCTATATTTGTGTTCAGTATGAAATTTAGAATCTAATAAGATCAACTTAATTTTTGATAAATAGTAAATTATGAATAGTGATTTTATCCTTATGATTAGTAGTGTGATCAAATGGATTAGGTAACCTCACTTAAGAAAGTATTAATAAAATATAGGCACCTTGATTAAGTAATGAAATTCAATAAAATAGGTAAATAACTATTTTAGAAATTATTGGTTAAGTATCAGTTTTTTCGGGTGAATATTGTTTTTTATTTAAAAATTAAATTAAAAATATTTAGAAAATTATTTTCATAAAATGGAGTTCATTTTTAAAATCAGAGCATCGATATTTGGTTAAGGTGAATTTTTGGGATTTTTCTGGAATAGTTGAATTTTTAGTGAATAGTGTTTTTATTTAAAAATTAAATTAAAAATATTTAGAAATTTTTTTTTATAAAATGGAGTTCATTTATGAAATAATATCATTGATATTTCGTTCAGTTGAATTTTTGGGATTTTTCTAAAAAGTTGAATTTTCGGTTAATAGTGAATTTTTAGTTTAGAGTACCGGGTGTTTAATGACATCATTAAGGATGTAATAATTATGTAATAATTCTAGTCGACTTATGAATAGTAAGATAAAGTATTAGGTGTACCATGTGGCCAATACCATGGGCAAATACCATGGGCAAGCCCATGGTTTTTCCAATACCACCAATGAGATGTTCCTTGGCCATTAATGCCTTGTCCCCTCACTTCACTTATAAATACCAAGCCATTATCTCATACTTTCCATTAAAAAATAATCCTCAACGAATTTATAGTCTCCTTACCTCCCAAGGAGTCCTCCCAAGGTTCCCTCAAGCCTCCAAAGTCCCTACCTTTTATTTTTAGGACTTACATTTTAATGTAAGGGATCTTACCTCTCTCATTCTTTTCAAGTACTCTTTTGTATGTCATTTCATTTAAGACCCATGTTATTATGTTGGGGTATGTTCATTTATATTTCTATTAATTCCATTTTCCTGATCATATGATGGTAGATCCCCTATTAATCCCATAATTTCGTTTTAGGAATGTTGAAACGGTGCTGTTAGGCTGCAGAAGTTTTGTAAGGGATTCTTCCACCCTTCTCATTTTTCAAGTTCTATTTTCATGTCATTTTTTTCTAGTTACTTTTCATGTGTTGGGGTATGATCTTATATATCTATCATAATTTGATTTTTATGTTCATATGATGAGAGACCCTATTTTATCTCATCAATTCGTTTTTTATGTTTTATGTATCGCCGTTAGGCTGCCGAATTTTCATAAGAAAAATCTTATTTTTTTCTTCCTTTCATGTTTTTCATTTCATATGGTATATCTTTCAAATTTCATTAACATGTTTTTAAATACTTTATATTCTGTCCCCCTAGTGTTTAATGGATCATTTAAGTGTGGGTGACCCATTCCCCCTCACTTTTCAATGTTTTCTAAAACCCTGTAACATAGCTGTTATATTGTAGAATTTTTGTCTGAAAATGTCTTTCTATATTTCTAAAATTATTTTATTTTATTAAGTGAATACTCAAAGGTCTTTCTTATAAAAGTGTATTCACATATATATCAAAATATTTTATTTTAATTATGGGATTTACATACATGAAACCCACTTTCCTTTTCTGTGGGTTTAAAGTGACATAAAGATCATGTCTTTAAAGCAGTTTTTAAAACGTTATGATTATGAAATGAAACCCATTTATTTTTGCTATATGGGTTATTTATGAAATGTTTGATGATTATATATTCGGATCACATGATAATAATGAAAAATTAAGGGTGTTCCCTGATAGAGCTCCGATGCATTGGGTAAAGACTTAATCTCTAGAGATGACCATTTTAACGATAAGTTGGTGAATAACCTTGGTAATGTTTTTAATGACACCTTAGGGATAGACCTTAGTGATACAGAAATGATTGTCTATGTTAAATGTTGTAGCCAATAATCCATGTTATGTTTCAAGTTCATTTCTTTATGATATTCATATTCTTCCATTTCTCATGTCTTCTTGTTTTTATTCAAGTTCTTATTGATATCACAAGTACAATGACTCCCTTGTTTACCCTCACTAAGCCTTCTTCTCACCATTTACTTTGATGTCTATCTCCAAGAAATGAGATGCAGTAAATGTAAATAGGATGAACCTTTGATGAAGCCTTAAAAGTGGTTTAGAATAATATTTATGTTGTTTTCAAGTATTATGTTCCTGATTACCAAGACACTAGACTTTAAAGATCCTCCGTTTGTAAAATGTAATGAAATGTTATGTAATAAAAGGGAGAGATGCTATTGTTGGTATCAAAGGATAGTTTCGTTATTTATAGAAATTAGGATTTGATATCTTTAGGAAGAACCCTATAGAAAAGGTTAAATATATGAAATCTTCCTTGTATTTTTGTGAGTATCGAGTAAGTGGTTTATCAAGAAAATATATCCCTGTCTGGATACGAGCAGGTAAAGGTGGATCTTCCCCAGATGTACATAGGGGTAAAATCCAAAAACACCACTTTGAGCTAGACTCGAATGGTAATTGGTACAAAACAATGGGCCTTGCTGCATTCATGGTTACTACACACCTGGGGGATATGTTTGGTTAGTCGAAAGATGTTTATGAATCATTATGGAGGAATTATAGAAAAATGTAATTGTCTAAGCATGAAATTTTAAGACATAAAATCCTTTTTAGTAAAAATATTCATAAATGAAATATGTTTCTCACAAAGTATTTATTCTTTTAGAAAATGTTCGCATCATCTAGGAATATGTTGACGTATTTCCTAAGGAGTTACATGGACCTCCCCAAGAAAGAGAGGTAGAGTTCTATGTTGAACTCATACCTGGATCTCATTTAATGTCAAAGACCCCCTATAGGATGGAGAATGTGAAGCTAGAGGAATTAAAGAAACAACTCCCTGATCTTTTTAAGAATGGGTTTATCCAACAAAGTGTGTCTCCTTAGAGATCACTAGTTCTATTTGTGAAGAAGAAGGATGGATCTATGCAGCTATTCATTGTTTATAGAGAACTGAATGGGATCACAGTGAAGAATAAATACTCTATTCCAATAATTAATGACTTATTTGACCAACTTTTTGGGACTCAATTCTTCTCTAAGATTGATCTTCGTTCTGGTTATCATCAATTGACGGTGAAGAATGATGATATTCTAAAAACTGTTTTCCAATCAAGATATGGGAATTATGAGTTTGTACTTATTCCCTTCGGACTGACTAATGCACCTTCTATTTTTTTATGGATCAAGAATAAGTTGATTTTGGAAACATATGTTTTATCCTTTGTATAGGAAAATGATTTGGTGATTAAATGATAAAGGTTATTTTGGACGATGTTTTCTCTTTTGGAGTAAAATATGTGTAAGGGAAATATAATACTACAGGATTTAAATTGAGGAGGAGTGGTTGATTTTTTTATGTGTTTTTTGTGGACATATGGTGATTTGGGTTATTTCTGGAAAATGAAGAACCTATCATAGTGAATATGCGAATAAGATAATTACACTTTAGTTAGAGACTTTAATAGTAGTTGATGTTATTTGGAGATAAATGTTATGATTTATTGGGGAAGACTATGTGATTAAATCCTTCTGAGTTTTGGGTTCCAATCTTCGTTTGGATTATTCTGAATAATTTTAAGGATGATTGTGTATTGAATGGTCTTTCTGGAACTTTGGTTACTATTGATGAATTTTGGAGATTAATAGTCATATTTCTTTTTATAAAGGATTATCCTTTTTGGGGATTATATGATCTCGTACTAACCTTTTTAGTTTTAGTTGATTAATAAATACAAGGGGAATATATAGTTATTCTTTTGTGCATTATGTGATTATCTAGAAGATGATTCTTGTGCTTTTGATGAGACCAAGACTTTTTGAATGCTCATTGTTTGGAGAAAAGATTAGTCTTGGTGGAAACTTATTAAGGGATGAAACTCTACTTAAAGGTAATTATATTTCCTTTTTTTATTCTATTTAGTAAATGGATTCCTCAAAATTATGAAAATGAACGTAAAACAAAAACGTTGTTGGTTTGCGCTTCTTATTGGGTAATCAAAGACTATTTAACACATCTTAATAATGTGACCTTCTTGTGGTTAATTTTCTCCCAATCATGTTTTCTATCACTCTCCACCAGAACATGACCATTTTTTTCTCATTCATATCCATGTTTTCCTAAATGGAATCCTAGTATGGGTTAACTCGGGTGACCTTTGTACTTCCCTACCTTTCTATTAATGTAATATATTTACTGACTCTTTTTCCGATGTGGGACATTCAATGAAATTTCCAAGACCAATTTTAAAATTGTGAGTACATAATTTCTTAAGGGGGGAAGATTGTAACGACCCGAAATTTTGAATATTTTTTTCTAAACATGGTTTTTTTATTTAATTTTATACTCAAAAAAACTATTTTATTTATTAAAATGAGACTATTGGGTTTCGACTGTTATATGACCGTTGGTCAGTATGACAATTGGAAACTAAATGTTGTGATTTTTGTCTATAAATACAAGTGGTCTTGATTTAATTAATATAGAAAGAAGATTCGATGGCCCCATCTAGAAGTCTTGGGCCGATCGAATCCCATCTGACAGAATTCGGGAAGGAGGTAGCACCTCTGGGCTTTGCTCTGGACCAAAACCAAGCTGAACTTCATCATGTGAAGCTGTAATGGAATCACCTTCATGAGAATTTCAAGATGATAGAATTCACTACTCGGGAAATGTTGGCCGAGTTGCCCCAAGATTCTATAATCCTAGAACACATTACTCTTATGTCATATGCTGGTGTTATAAGGTGCTATGTAACAAGACCATAACTGCCTTGTGTAATCCTTTGATTTAAAAAAAAAATCTGATTTCTTCTTACGGTGATGTTTGTGTATTTTCAAATGTCCGAATCAATATAGTATGTATATTATTGATAAATTTTAGTAAAAGGATATTTTTAAAAATATTTATTTAAACCTTAAATAATTAATAATTTGTAATTATTTTAAAAAAGTTGTCTTCTACATTTGTGTTCAGTGTGAAATTTAGAATCTAATAAGATCAACATAATTTTTGATGAATGGAAAATTATGAATAGTGATTTTATGCTTATGATTAGTAGTGTGATCAAATTGATTAGGTAACCTCACTTAATAAAGTATTAATATAATCTAGGCACCTTGATTAAATAACGTGATTCAATAAAATAGGTAATCACCTGTTTTAGAAATTATTGGTTAAGTATTAGTTTTTCAGATGAATAGTGTTTTTAAAAAAAAAATTAAATTAAAAATATTTAGAAAATTATTTTCAGAAAATGGAGTTCATTTTAGAAATCAGAGCATCGATATTTGGTTGAGGTGATTTTTTTGGATTTTTCTGAGATAGTTGAATTTTCAGTGAATAGTGTTTTTATTTAAAAATTAAATTAAAAATATTTTGAAAATTAGTTTTAAAAAATGGATTTTATTTTTGAATTCCGAGCATCGATATTATGTTAAAGTGAATTTTTGGGATTTTTCTGAAAAAGTTGAATTTTCGGCGAATAGTGAATTTTCATTTTAGAGTTTCGTGTGGTTAATGACATCATTAAAGATGTAATAATTATGTAATAATTCTGAAAAAATTATTAATCATAATATAGGGTATGAGGTGTCCCAAGTGGCCAATACCATGGGCAAATACCATGGGCAAGCCCATGGTTTTTCCAATACCACCAATGAGGTGTCCCTTGGCCACTAATCCTTTCTCCCCTCACTTCCCCTTTAAATACCAAGCCATTATCTCATCCTTTCCACTAAAAAATCCTCCTAAACATTGTTCTAGGATCCTTACCTCCCAAGGAGTCCTCCCAAGGTGCCCCCAAGCCTAAAATTACCGACCATTGAGTTTTAGGACTTACATTTTAAGGTAAGGGATCCTACCTCTCTCTCTCTTTCCAAGTACTCTTTTGTATGTAATTTCATTTAATACCCATGTTCTTATGTTTTAAGATGTTATTTTATATTCATATTACTTACATTTTCTTGATTATATGATGAGAGATCCCTTCTTACTCTCATCATTTCATTTTATGAATGTTTAAGTGGCACTGTTAGGCTGCCGAATTTTTGTAAGGGATTCTTCCACCCCTCTCGTTTCTCAAGTTATATTTTCATGCCATTTCCGTCAATTTCTTTTTCTTATGTTCGGGTATGATATTATATATCTATCATAATTTCCTTTTTATGTTAATATTACTAGAAACCCTATTTTATCTCATCAATTCGTTTTTTTATGTTTTAAGTAACGCCGTTAGGATGCCGAATTTTCATAAGAGAAATCCTATTTTTTTCTTCCTTTCAAGTTCTTCATTACATATGGTATAGCTTTAAAATTTCATTACCATGTTCATAAATCCTTTATATTTCCCCCCCTACTATTTTATGGATCATTTATGAGTGGGTGAACCATTTCCCTTCTCTTTTAAATGTTTTTTAAAACCCTGTAACATAGCTATTATGTGGCACAATTTTTGTCTCAAAATGTCTTTCTATTTTTTCTAATTTTTTTTATTTTATTAAGTTAATACTGAAAGATATTTCTTCTATAGTGGTATTCAAATATATATAAAACTTTTCTATTTTAATTCTAGGATTTATATACATTAAACCGACTTTCCTTTTCCGTGGGTTTAAAGTGACATAAAGATCATGTCTTCAAAGCAGTTTTTAAAATGATAGGATTATGAAATAAAACCCATTTCTTTTATGCTATATGGGTTATTTATGAAGTTTATGATGATTATATATGTGTCTCACATGATAATAAATACATATTAAGGGTGTTCCCTGATAGCGCTCTAATGCATTGGGTAAAGACTTAATCTCTAGAGATGACCATTTTAACGATACCTTGGTGAATAACAAAGGTAATTTTTTTAATGACACCTTGGGGATGGACCATGGTGATATGGAAATGATTGTATATGTTAAAATTTGTATCCACATATCCATGTTATGTTCCATGTTCTTTTCTTTATGATATTCATATTCTTCCATTTCTCATGTATTCATGTTTATATTCAAGTTCTTATTATTATAACAAGTACACTAACTCCCTTATTTACCCTTACTGGGCCTTCTTCTCACCCTTTCTTTGGATGTTTGTCTCCAGGATATGACATGAAGTAAATGTACATAGGATTAACCTTTTATGTAGCCTTAAAAGTTGTTTAGAAGAATTTTTATGTTGTTTTCAAGTATTATGTTCCTGATTTCCAAGACACTAGACTTTAAAGATCCTCTATTTGTAAAAGGTAATGAATTGTTATGTAATAAAAGTGAGGGATGATACAACTCCTCCATAAGGTCATCCCTTTTGTGATCACTAACTCAGAAAATATTTTCCTTCATAATACACTATTGTATCATGAAATCAAAGAAATTTTCTTCAGTCAAAATCCCGATATTGCCCCGATTCCTGATGACTTTAACAATGGTTTCTTCCAGAATTATTGGGATGTGGTCCAATATGATGTTTGTAAGATTGTTAAATCCTTTTTTTCAAATGGGGTGCCTCCTCATGATATCAATTTTCAATTTCTGACCTTGATCCCTAAAGTGGATAATGCCTCGGAAATTCATCTTTTCAGACCCATTTCTTTTATCTACACCCTCTACAAAATCATTTCCAAAATCACTGCTAATTGGCCTTCAACCATTACTGACAATATTTTTTCATCATACCAATTTGGATTTAAAAATAGTAGATCTATTCAAGACTGTATCTGTCTTTCCTTTAAAAATATTAAAAACTTGAGAAAAACTAATATAGGAGGCAACATAGCTATTAAACATGACATTAGAAAAGATTTTGATGTTATGGATTGGTGTTTTATATTCAAAGTTCATCAATGTTTTTGTTTTAGTACGCAATTAATTGATGCGATAATGACTCTCTTCAATTCGGCCACCATATCTATAATAATCAATGGCTCTCCAAAAGGTTACTTTAAATGCAACAAATGCATAATACAAGGTGACCCTATCTCTGCCATTATTTTCTCTATAGTGGAAGACTACCTCAGTAGACTGATCAATCATCTAGTGAGCCAAAGAAAATTGAAACCTATTCATGTCTCAAAAAATGTTAATGCTCCCACTCACTTTTTCTATGTTGATAACATCATCCTTTTCCTTCAAGGAGACAAAATAAACATTCTTAACCTCAAAAATACTCTCTCACTCTATGAGGAAGTTTCTGGTCAAACCATAAGTTGGAACAAATCCTGTATCTTTTTTAGAAAGAATTTTCCCTCCAATAGAAAATGCAATATTATCAATGATCTGTATCTGAAAGGAGGCTCTCTACCTTTCACTTACCTTGGTGTCACCATTTTTTAGGGTAGACAAAAAGCTTGCAACTTTTTCAATATTGTTAATCATGTTTATAAGCAGCTTTCCTCTTGGAAGGGTAAGTCTCCCTCTATGGTAGGTAAGACTTGCCTTTTCAAATCCACTATTGTCTCTAAGATGTTCTACTCTATGATGGTTTAAAAATTGCCCATTAATATTATAAAAAAATGAATGTAGCTATTAAAAATTTCATTTGGACCAGTAGTACTCTTGAAATAAAACTCATGACGGTTGTAAAGACCCGTAAATTTCAAGGAAATTTTTTTCATAATTTTCTTTGGAATTTTACAAGAACACAGTTTCTGACGGCACCTGATTCCGAGGCCCGGTGTGCCCGAAATCATTTTCCGAAGTTTGGCTCGTGTACGTTCAATGAACGAACGAGCGGGTTTTTCTAACTTTTGAACGAGTGCTCGGAATCGAATTCCGAGGGTACCAATGGAATAACAGCGCTGGTATTTTCATATAAATGCCTCTTTTGGAGTTGTGTTTGCTTGGGTGTGGTTTTAAATTTTTGGCCTTTAAGTTATGAAATAAAATAATGTGGTACGACAAACTTTATTTTATTTAACTTAAAGCCGCTTAAAGCTACTTAAAGCTGCTTAAGCTGAGTTAAAGTGGATAGGGTACAATTCAAAATATCCTACCATCTTGGTAGGATATTTGTGAGGTGGGGCCCGCACGAGCCCCACTGTTTCTTTTATGCTATGTAACGCAGACACGAAAACCCTTTTTAATGAAAGTCAACTGGGGAGTTTCTTAAACTTTTAAACGCCCCTATTAATTGGGCAGTTAATTCGTTGAAATTAATTCTATGAATTAATTTGTTCATTTCTTAACCTGTTTTCAGACCGTTGGCATGTTAATAAAATAATACCAATGCACCTTTCTTGAGGATTGTTCGTTGAGAGAATTTGATCGAATATTTAAGTCCTCCATCCTCCTAACGCGAAGAACGCGAAGAACACGAAGAACGCGAAGAACGCCCGACCCCCGGAGATCGACATGATACCGACGCTTCTTCTACGATGTTCTTTCCCTGCGAAAAATATTCGATCAACTTCTTGAGATCGTCGACACGAAACCCTTCAGCGACGACACGACGCCCTTCCGCGATGACGCGATGCCCTTCCGCGATGCGACGATCACCTCCTACCGCGACGGCCAATTCCGCGAAGAACACTCGTTCGACGGCGACGGCGAAGTAGGGATTTTATTTGAAAATAGTATTATATTCCCGTGGTTGTTTCCTTCAAAAACAAAGAGCCATGATCAAAGTTCAATTTTAATTTATTAAAATTTTATCTTGTTGTGTTTTCATGTGTTGATCATTATTTCCCAATTGTTATCACCTAATGCGGAGGGTGCGGGCCAAACAATCATGGACCGACAACCCTCCTCAGTTCTTCGTTGATGTGAGAAATGGCAGAAGACAACAAAATGGGCCGCAGATACGATTTGTTGATTCCGCAGTGAAGAACAGGACCCGGGAGGAGCTATGGCGCAGACGGAAGTGGAATCGGACCATCGGAGCAACTCCAGTGGCCCGCGGAATGCACCGGCGGCACCGACGGCGCCGGCGGCCGGAGGCGGCGGCCGACCAGACCCACTATAAGGCCCCAGCCTTAAACCTTACTTAATCTTGAGTTATTATAATATTACACATTGAGGATCTTTTCACGTTAAGAGTTTTATAGAATTAGATCATAAAACTTGCATTACATTCCACATATAAACAAAGTGGTCACATGAAGATAGTATTCTTCATTCCCATCAATGGAAACATATTTAAAATAAAACATGGATTAATTCTTGACACTTCCTTGACACTATCATCATATCATGTACCTTTCCCTTGACCTGTGAAAAACATTTCAAAAAAACTTGGGATGAGCATAAAAAGCTCAGTAAAGGATATACAAATATGGAAAGGAAACATGGGTACATATATACATAAGGATGAGATCATACTTTACCCATAAAACATAATCACTTTAACATACTCATCAAATCATGAATAAATCATATAAATCATAAGACATAAAGGTAACTTGAGGCATTCATAACATTCTTACGTAGGGAGTAACCCTCTTGGTTACATTTGGAATACCCATAACAGTATATTCCCTAAATCTCTTTGAATAAACCTTAACATTTCACTCTTTCGCATTACCCAATGCATTGGAGAGCTATATCGGGCTCACCCACCCTTAGTTTATCATGGAACCACCCGTCTTCATAATAATGCCCAAGAACCATAACATAATCGTATCACATAAAACATGCATAAAGGAAACATAACATTTCCACATTTCAATCACAAGATATCAATACAACACAAAAAACATTTTGAAAACCATTTTCAATACCAAAATAAAAGAAAAGTAAAACATGGTATTTATTTTTCTTTTAAAAATAATGTATGGCTTGTAGATGAAGCCGAAACTCAAATAACGGTCACGACGGCGGAGAAGTCATCGCCGCCGCATACATACGACAAAAACATTCCCTTTTGTCGTTTAGAAAACGCTTCGTATAAAAAATATTCCTTTTGAATAAACGTAAAAGTCAAAGGGGTTTATACATCGTATAAAAGAAAGTTGTGTATAAAATAAAATATGCCTCAATGAAAGGAGATTGAGACGAAGTCCCATACCTCGTATCCGACTTGACCCAACCGTTCTTTAATCTCCTGAAGAATAAACTTGAGTTAATATTTACTTGCTTATGAACCTTTTTCATGTTCATTATTCCTTTTATACCATGTTATGAACATCATGTAATCATTTATGTTAATAATGTTCATTTTGTCGGTATTTGGTTTTTAAGTCAAAAATAGACTTCTTACACTTACATGTTGTTAATTTGGTCAAAGGTTCATTATATACAGAATGATATTAATGATTTGGATAACATATATATCATATATATTCATCATATACATGTATTTATAATATTACATCACATTTAGAGGTAAGAAATGAAATACACTGTTCATGGAGACGGTAAGCCGTATGTACGCATGAACGCTACTTCCATTTCTATTTCGTATTTTCTGGAATGGAATCATAATGATATAAGAGTATATTATAATTCCAGTATAATAAAATATATAATATCATTAACTTTATCCTTTACACATCCCACATATGGTATTAACGAATCAAATCACTTTCAGGGGGCGGTAGTCCGCACTTCCTAAAATGAAGATATCGTGTTTACCCATAATGGAAACCATAAAGGTATGCCCAAAATGAAAAAAAACAGAAGCTTAAGGAAAACATAAACATATTATATATCATATATAAAAATAGTTACATCATAATGGCCACCATTGTAGGTGTTAAATGAGTATTGAACAATCATCGTTTCGGAAGGTAGAATTTCGCCATCCACGGAAACTGTATGTTCTTTAACCATTTGATGCAGTTGTGTGAGAGTGTAGCTCAAATAAATCTTATAAAAAAATCCTAGTATATTTAAGATAATGGTGTTGTTTCAAAAGAAGTAAATAAAAAGAGTTTAGGGGGTTGGAGAAGCAAAATAAAACAAATGAACATGAGAGAATGAATTACCTTTAAAAGTGTAACTCCTTTTGATTTGAGCCTAAAGGCTTCCTTTGAAAGGATTATGCCCAAAGGGAATCCTCTAGGATGAGAAGAGGGATGTGGAGAGAGTAAATGGGCAGGGGTTGGCCATGCAAAAGGCTTTAGGAGTGTGTGAAATGAGGTAGAGGTGGCGGCCTTTTATAAGAGGAGAGGAGGGACACTTTTGGAAAGTAAAGATAAGTTACTTTATTTTAAAAAGAGTTTCGGATTAAAAAGCTCCCACATTGCTATAATTCGAGGATAAGGTGATAAGGCTTCGAAATCCACTAATCCAATTGGTTTTTTCCATGTGTAGGTTTTAGATTTTTCATTATCTTTCCATTTTATTTAAATCGTTAAATAATGAGGTCATTGCTGCATCATCATGATGTCTTACATAATTTAATTTATTTAAACTCTAAAAATTATATAAAAAATTCTATGATGTAGGAAATATTTTTAGATTTCTAATGACTATTTATAATAAAAAATCTGGTATTTATAACCCCATGTAAAAATTGTTTTTGTAAAACATATTATTTTTGTGTCATTTTAACTTTTACATTAAATAAACAGTTATTTATGTCATTTCCCAACCAAAGTGTATCCATGGGGTCCCCAAGTTGACCCATGGCTTGTCTTGGTCGGCCATGACACAACCAATGAGGGTAGGACATGTTTCAAGCTCATCTTATTTTATTAAATCATTATTTTTACCTTAAACTACACTAATTACCACTAATCACGATTAAAACTTAATAAGTTACTATTCACCAAAAAATTATTTTAATCTCATTGAACCACATTTTACTTCTTAATGACAACCATGTATGCCGGATTTTCAAATTTCAATACACATTAGTGGTAAACTTTCATTTAACTGAAAAATCAGTTTGCTTGATTTGCACTTACTGGTTTCACTATTCATCAAAAATTTGAGTTTTTCAGAAAATTACCAAAAATTCACCCTAAGCTATATTTGATATTATGAATTCAAAAATAAATTCTATTTTACAAAATTCAAAATATATAATTCACATTAATTAATATAATAATTAATTCCCGCTGTCAGAGAAAATAGCGTGTTTTTATGAAACAATAAGTATCAAAAGATTGGCACCAATTTAAGTCCAATTTCAAAGTGAAATTGATTCCAATGACCACCATTGGATTAAATGGTAAAAATATATTCTAATTTCACTTCAAAACCAATTCAAAAGATAATATAATCATATAAATAAATTAGATTAAAAAGTAGTTTTGATGCAAAATGCAGTATTTTTCACTATTCATTAAAAAATGAACATTGTCAGAAAAATACCAAATATTCACAAAAAGTAAATTTTGATGTCCCAATCATAAAGAATAAGTTTATTTTGAAAAACATAGTTTATAAAATTGTCAAAAGATAGGTTTAAAATGGGTTTTCCATCATAAGGCAGAAAAACAATCTTTTAAGAATATTAGTGTATTCCATGCTTAAGATTGGATTTATTTTCATTTTAAGCCTCTAAAACACTATCTTAATCATTAATAGACATAGATGAAAATATTTATTATTCATTACTTACTTGGGATGTTACATCCTACCCCCTTTAAAAAATTGCGTCCTCGTAATTTATTTACTTATCGAATAAATGGTGGTACTTATCCCTCATTGCATTTTCTGATTCCCATGTTGCCTCTTCAATCATGTGGGTTTTCCACAAAACCTTTACCTGGTGAATCACCTTATTCCGTAACACTTGCTCCCTGTGGTCAAAAATCTGGACCAGTTGCTCCTCATAAGATAGGTTCTCTTCCAGCTGAACTACCTCTGGACTCAAAACATGAGATGGATCTGGCATATACTTTCTCAACATCTAAACGTGAAAAACATTGTGTACCTGAGATAAAATCGGAGGTAAAGCCACTCGGTATGCAACTGATCCAACTCTCTCCAGAATTTCGTATGGTCCAATGAACCTTGGACTCAACTTTAATTTCTTACCAAATCTCATCACACTTTTCCAAGGAGAAACCTTGAGAAAAACATGATCACCTACCTCGAAAGATAGATCCTTCCTCCGGTTATCCGCATAACTCTTTTGCCTGCTCTGAGCTGTTCTCATGTATTTCTAAATCAGGTGAACTTTTTCTGCCATCTCTTCTACCAATTCTAGTCCCATCAACTTCCTTTCACCCACTTCATCCCAGAAAGCTAGAGTTCGACACCGCTTCCCATATAATGCCTGAAATGGTGCCATCTGTATACTGGAATGAAAACTGTTATTATATGAAAATTCAACCAAATAATGATGTTGGTCCCAACTTCCCTGATAATCCATAGAACAAGCTCGTAGCATATCCTCCAATGTCTGAATTGTTCATTCTGACTGCCCATCTGATTGAGGATGAAATGCTGTACTAAAATTTAATTCAGTACCCAACGACTTCTGAAGGCCTTTCCAAAAGTTAGAAGTAAACCTGGGATCACGATTCGATACAATGGAGAGAGGAACTCCATGTAACCTGAATATCTCTTTAAGATAAAAACGGGAAAGTTGATCTAGAGAAAAAGTATCTCGTATAGCAAGGAAATGAGCAGATTTGGTCAAGCGATCAACAATAACCCATATTGCATTATTACCTCGAGATGTCTTCGGTAATCCAATAACAAAGTCCATGGATATATTCTCCCATTTCCACTCTGGCACTGGTAAAGGCTGAAGCATCCCTTTCGGTAACTGCCGCTCTGCTTTAACCTATTGACATATCAAACACTTCACAGAAAAATCAGCAATATCTCTTTTCATTCCATCCCACCATTAATACACCTGTAGATCTCTATACATCTTAGTACTGCCCGGATGAACTGAAAACAGAGAACTATGAGCTTCACATAACAACTCTCTCTTCAACTGTGAATCACAAGGCACACACAATCTCTTCCCAAATCTCAAAACACAATCATTATCAATGTTTAATTCAGGCAACTTACCTTTCTGAACCAGCTCTACCTTTTTCTGCAACTCACTTTCTTGCTTCTGTGCTTGCTTGATTCTATCTGATAGAGAAGATCTCACTGATACCTGAAACAAAACAGAAGTACTTCCTGCACCAACAACTTCTATGCAAAAGTTCATCAAATCCTTAACCAAATGATCACGTTCCAAACGCAACATTGTTAATGAAGCATTACTTTTTTGACTCAAAGCATCGGCCACTTTATTTTCTTTTCCCGGATGGTAATGAATTGTAAAATTATAATCCTTGATTAATTCTATCCATATTCTCTGTCTCATGTTTAACTCTTTTTGAGTGAATATATACTTTAAACTTTTGTGATTGGTATATATTTCACACTTTACTCCATACAAATGATGCCTCCAAATTTTTAAAGAAAAAACAACAGTAGCTAATTCCAAATCATGTGTAGGGTAATTTACCTCATGAGTTTTCAACTGTCGTGAAGCATAAGCAATTACCTGATGCATTAGGACGCAACCAAGTCCTTTGAATGAAGCATCACTGTATATAACAAACTCACGATTCCTGGAAGGTAGTTCCAAAACTGTATCATTCACCAATCTTCTTTTCAATTCCTGAAAACAATCATCACATTCTTTTGTCCAGATAAAATTAACACCCTTCCGAGTTAGCTTAGTCATTGGACTAGATAACCGTGAAAAATTTCTAACAAACCTTCGGTAATAGCCCGCCAAACCAAGGAATCTACGAATCTCGGTTACATTTGTGGGTCTTGGCCATTCTTCCACAACTTTTGTTTTTTCAGGATCAACAGTTATTCCATCTTTAGAAACAATGTGACCAAGGAAAGAAATTTGTTGCAACCAAAACTCACACATGCTGAATTTCCCATACAGTTTGTTTTCTTTTAAGGTTTGCAAGATAACCCTTAAATGTCTTTCATGCTCCTATTTACTTTTAGAAAACACCAAAATATCATCAATGAAATCCACCACAAACTTATCCAAGAACTCATGGAAAATTCTATTCATTAAGTCCATGAATACAGCAGGTACATTGGTTAGCCCAAAAGGCATTACTACAAATTCATAATGTCCATATCTCGTACGGAACGCGGTCTTCGGAATATCTGCCTCCTTTACCTTCCGCTGATGGTACCCCGATCTCAGGTCAATCTTTGAAAAAAACTGAACTCCCTGGAGCTGATCAAACAAATCATCGATATGAGGCAAAGGATATTTGTTCTTAACATCGATGTTATTAAAGGCTCTATAATCAATGCAAAGTCTCATTGAACCATATTTCTTTTTAACAAACAAAACAGAACCATCCCATGGTGATGTTCTAGGTCTAATGAAACCTTTCTCTAATAAATCTTGCAATTTCTCCTTCAACTCTAAAAGTTCAATTTGAGCCATTCGATAAGGGGTTTTTGAAATTGGCTTAGCATCAGGAACTAAGTCAACAGTAAACTAGACTTCCCGATCTGGTATTATTCCAGGAAACTCATCAGGAAAAACATCAGGATACTCATTTACCACTGGCACATCATTAATCTGAACAGTTCCTTTACTTTCAACGACGTGTGCAAGGTAACATTCATTTCCATATTTTACAAGTTTCTCGGCCTCTTGATATGTTATCAAAAGTAAGGGTTCATTCTTGTAAACAAACTGAAAGTCTTTATGAAAAGAAACTTCTTTAGCTCTACAGTCAATCTTAGCATGGTAAATAGAGAGCCAATCTATACCCAGGATAACACCAAACTCTACTAGAGGTAGAACAATATGGTTTGCAAGTAGGTTCTTTTCACAGATAATGATAGGAAGATTCTTATAAATTCTTTTTTCCTCAACATTTCCCCCAGGTGTTTTTACCAAAAGTTCAGGATTCATTTCTTGAGATGGTATTCCCATTTTACTAGAAAAGGTTTCAGAGATGAAAGAATGTGTAGACCCCGAATCAAACAACACACTGGCATAATCTGAAAAAAACAAACAAAGTACCTGATACAACTTCATTTGATGGCCCGACATCTACTGAAGTAGTTGCAAAAGATTTCACCACCACTTTCTGCTTGTAGTCTAACTGCTTCCCATCACTCAAGCTCTTTGTCGGACACTCGTTTGCATAGTGTCCCATCTCATTGCACTTATAACATTTCACGAACTGCAAATAAAATTTGTTCTTACATTCACCTTGATCCTTTTCAGTGCAATCACGAGCCTTATGTCCCATCTTACCACATCAGTAACACTTTCCATAATTAAGAAGACATTCCCCAGCATGCCTTTTTCCACATTTATCACAAACTGGAAACTTAGTTCTCTTACCATCAGACTTTTTTGAAGAATTCTTACCTTTCTCTTGCCACCTCGGTCTCTTCTTCTGCTGGTTGTTATAGAACACTTGGTCATAGGCAAACTCCATTTCCACCTTCTCAGTACATAGAACAAGCTTTTCATAACTTTTAAACTCACGGGAAGCTAATTCCCTTCGATATTTTGTCTTTAATCTTGAGTAAAAACGATTGATTTTACTATCAAGGTCTCGGATAAAATTTGGAGCATACCATGCCAATCGAGTGAACCTTTCATCATAGGTAGCCACTGAATCTTCCCCTTGCCTCAATTCCAAGAATTGTTTTTCTATCCTAAGTTGAACAACCTTAGGAAAATACTTCTCAAGAAACATACCTTTGAATTCATCCCAGTCGAGAGCATCAATCTCATCGGCGTCCCTAATATTTTTAACCATAGACCACCACTGATCTGCCTCACCCTCCAAACGGTAAATAGCAAGACTAACCTTTTGATTGTCTGAACACCCCATGACATCGAAAATCTTCTCCAGTGCTTTAATCTACCCTTCAGCTAGCACATGGTCAGATGATCCTCTGAATGATGGTGGATGTTGCCTCAAGAAATGTTCCACCACTGACATGTTCCTCTGCGGTTGATCTGGCTGATCTCGTGCGTGGATACCACCACCATTTATCGCTTGAGTAAACTGCGCCATTACTGCAACAAACTGTTCATTTCCAATTCCGACCATTTCTAGATGCTGATTCGGAAGGTTATTTCCTTCTGTATGCCTTCCTAGCACTGCTTCCCTATTTCCTCTACGGAAAACCATTCTGAACAAACATTTCTTAGATGAAGAAACATGGTAATCTTCAAATGCTATATCATTTCAAATTTTTTTTGGATAATCATTTAATAGAATTCTAACTCCTAAAGTTATCTAAACCGACCTTTGATACCAACTATAAGGCCCCAGCCTTAAACCTTACTTAATCTTGAGTTATTATAAGATTACACATTGAGGATATTTTCAGGTTTAGAGTTTTAGAGAATTAGATCATAAAACTTGCATTACATTCCACATATAAACAAAGTGGTTACATAAAGATAGTATTCTTCATTCCCATCAATGGAAACATATTTAAAATAAAACATGGATTCATTCTTGACACTTCCTTGACACTATCATCACACCATGTACCTTTCCCTTGACCTGTGAAAAACATTTCAAAAAAACTTGGGATGAGCATAAAAAGCTTAGTAAAGGATATAAAAATATGGAAAGGAAACATGGGTACATATATATATAAGGATGATATCATACTTTACCCATAAAACATAAGCACTTTAACATACCTCATCAAATCATGAATAAATCATAGAAATCATAAGACATAAAGGTAACTTGAGGCATTCATAACATTCTTACGTAGGGAGTAACCCTCTTGGTTACATTTGGAATACCCATCACAGTATATTCCCTAAATCTCTTCGGAGAAACCTTAACGTTTCACTCCTTCGCGTTACCCAATGCATTGGAGAGCTATATCGGGATCACCCGTCCTTAGTTTATCACGGAACCACCCGTCTTCATAATAATGCCCAAGAACCATATAATAATCGTATCACATAAAACATGCATAAAGGAAACATAAAATTTCCACATTTCAATCACAAGATATCAATACAACACAAAAAACATTGTGAAAACCATTTTCAATACCAAAATAAAAGAAAAGTAAAACATGGTATTTATTTTTCTTTTAAAAAGAAGGTATGACTTGTAGAGAAGCCGAAACTCAAATAACGGTCATGACGGCAGAGAAGTCGTTGTCGCCACATACATACGACAAAAACATTCCCTTTTGACATTTAGTAAACGCTTCGTATAAAAAAGATTCCTTTTGAATAAACGTAAAAGTCAAAGGGGTTTATACACCGTATAAAAGAAAGTTGTGTATAAAATAAAATATGCCTCAATGAAAGGAGATTGAGACGAAGTCCCATACCTCGTATTCGACTTGACCCGACCGTTCTTTAATCTCCTGAATAATAAACTTGAGTTAATCTCTACATGCTTATGAACCGTTTTCAAGTTCATTATTCCTTTTATATCATGTTATTAACATCATGTAATCATTTAAGTTAATAATGTTCATTTTGTCAGTATTTGGTTCTTAAGTCAAAAATAGACTTCTTACACTTACATGTTGTTAATTTGGTCAAAGGTTCGTTATATCCAGAATGATATTAATGATTTGGATAACATATATATCATATATATTCATCATATACATGTTTTTATAATATTAAATCATATTTAGATGTAATAAATGAAATGCACCGTTCATGGAGACGGTAAGCCGTACGTACGCATGAACGCTACTTCCATTTCTATTTCCTATTTTCTAGAATGGAATCATAATGATATAAGAGTATATTATAATTCCAGTATAATAACATATATAATATCATTAACTTTATCCTTTACACATCCCACATATGGTATTAACGAATCAAATCACTTTCAGGGGGCGGTAGTCCGCACTTCCTAAAATGAAGATATCGGGTTTACCCATAATGGAAACCATAAAGGTATGCCCAAAATGAAAAAAACAGAAGCTTAAGGAAAAAATAAACATATTATATATCATATATAAAAATAGTGACATCATAATGGCCACCTTTGAAGGTGTTAAATGTGTATTGAACAATCATCGTTTCGGGAGGCAGAATTTCGCCACCCACAGAAACCGTATGTTCTTTAACCATTTGATATAGTTGTGTGAGCGTGTAGCTCAAATAAATCTTATAACAACATCCTAGTATATTTAAGATACTGTTTTTGTTACAAAATAAGTAAATAAAAAGAGTTCAGGGGGTTGGAGAATCAAAATAAAACAAATGAACATGAGAGAATGATTTACCTTTAAAAGTGTAACTCCTTTGGATTTGAGCCAAAAGGCTTCCTTTGAAAGGATTCTGCCCAAAGGGAATCCTCTAGGATGAGTAGAGGGATGTGGAGAGAGTAAATGGGCAGGGTTTGGCCGAGCCAAAGGCTTGAGGAGTGTGTGAAATGAGGTAGAGGTGGGGGCCTTTTATAAGAGGAGAGGAGGGGCACTTTTGGAAAGTAAAGATAAGTTACTTTATTTTAAAAAGAGTTTCAGATTCAAAAGGTCCCACATTGCTATAATTCGAGGATAAGGTGATAAGGCTTCGAACTTCACTCATCCAATTGGTTTTTTCCATGTGTAGGTTTTATATTTTTCATTATCATTCCATTTTATTTAAATCGTTAAATAATGAGGTCATTGCTGCATCATCATGATGTCTTAAATAATTTAATATATTTAAAGTCTAAAAATTATAAAAAAAATAATATGATGTAGGAAATCTTTTTATATTTCCAATTACAATTTATAATCAAAAATCAAATCTTTATAACCCCATGTAAAAATTGTTTTCGTAAAACATTTTATGTTTGTGTCATTTTTTCTTTTACATTAAATAAAAAGTTATTTATGTCATTTCCCAACCAAAGTGGATCCATGGTGTCCCCAAGTTGACCCATGGATTGTCTTGGTCGGAAATGACACAACCAATGAGGGTAGGACATGTGTCAAGTTCATCTTATTTTATTAAAGCATTATTTTTACCTTAAACTACACTAATTACCACTAATCGCGATTAAAACATAATAAGTTACTATTCACCCAAAAAAAATTTAATCTCATTGAACCACATTTTACTTCTTAATGACAACCATGTATGTCGGATTTTCAAAATTCAATACACATTAGTGGTAAACTTTCATTTAACTGAAAAATCAGTTTGCTTGATTACCACTTAGTGGTTTCACTATTCATCAGAAATTGGAGTTTTTCAGAAAATTACCAAAAATTCACCCTAAGATATATTTGATATTACGAATTCAAAAATGAAGTCTATTTTACAAAATTCAAAATGTATAAGTCACATTAATTAATTTAATAATTAATTCCCGCTGTCAGAGCAAATAGCGTGTTTTTATGAAACAATAAGTATCAAAAGAATGACACCAATTTAAGTCCAATTTCAAAGTGAAAGTGATTCCAATGACCACCATTGGATCAAATGGTAAAAATATATTCTAATTTAACTTCAAAAACAATTCAAAAGATAATATAATCATATAAATAAATTAGATTAAAAAGCAGTTTTGATGTAAAATGCAGTATTTTTCACTATTCATTAAAAAATGAACATTGTCAGAAAAATACCAAAAATTCACTCAAAGTAAATTTTGATGTCCCAATCATAAAGAATAAGTTTATTTTGAAAAACATAGTTTATAAAATGTCAAAAGATATATTTAAAAAGGGTTTTCCATCATAAGGCAGTAAAACAATCTTTTAAGAATATTAGTGTATTCTATGCTTAAGATTGGATTTATTTTCATTTTAAGCCTCTAAAACACTATATTAATCATTAATATACATAGATAAAAATATCTATTATTCATTACTTACTTGGGATGTTACACCCGCGACTGCGCGGGTCCAGCGAGACATAGGACGCAGCTTTGCCGCGTCTGCTGACCAAGCGCGGCCCCACGCGGGGCCGTGGCTCCTCTTCCCGCGGGGGCTGCACACCCCGCGGCTCCCCTTGCTCGGCCGCTCGGCCGAGCCGAGCCGGGCCGAGCCGACCCACCGGCCGGGTCGCGCCCAGGCCGGGCTGGGCCGCCCCGGCCGGGTCGGAACTGGGTCAGGTCGACCCGGTTCGGGCCGACCCAGGGCGGGGGGGGGGGGGGGGGGGGGGTTGGGCTGGGTCGGTCAGGGCCCAGACCCCCCGTTTCCGGTCTCTTTTCGGTCATTCGCTCATAACTTGAGCTACGGGCCTCCGAACGACGCTCCGTCAGCGGCGATTCGATCCTTGGATCAAGACGGTCATTTTGGTATATTACACTCAAGGTTTCAGAATACTTTGGGTTCGGCCTGGTTGGTTCGTACACGAAACCAACAGGGCCCTCGGAGTGGAAACACTCATATCTTGAGCTTCAGACGTCCGATTGACGTGCTGTCGACTTTGTTGAATTCCTCTATGTGAGACAGATCTTTTGGATTACTCCGCCCGAGGTTTGGATGCAGGTGGAGTACGGTCGGGTTGGTTTTTCCTTAAAAACCAACCGGGCCCTTGGGACAAAAAAGGAAATGACTCTCAGACCGGGCGTCTGATTGACGCGCCGTCTGCGTCGTTGAGTTCCTGTTGACGATACGAAACTTTTGGATGCATCAACTCTAGACTATGTGTCAGTTGATGTATCAGACTCTCAGATCATGGAGCAGACCCTCCCGAACGAGCTTGCTGTGTGCGGGTACCCTAGAGCTGGCTGCGACTGCTACTGTGAAGATGACGACTGTACAGAGATCCTCAGTGGATTCGACTGCGACGATGATGAAAACAGTACGGGAATCCTCCGTGTTTTCGGAAGTGACCACTACGGTACATCTTGGGATACGTCAACTCCGGACTACATGTCAGATGATGCATCGACCTCTTAGCTCGTGGAGTGGACCCTCCCAGAACAAGCATGCTGTGGGCGGAAACCCTAGAGCCGGTTGAGACTTGAAGACTGCTGATCGAACGACTCGGTGTGTTATGGATAGCCCAGTGGGGAGAACTTGGTTGTAGCGCCAGACCCATGGCGGAGGAGCGCTTGGTTATAGCGGCGGACCCACGGTACTCAACAGAAGGAGTACCTATGGAGGCTATGAGGGGGAGCGCTTGGTTGTAGTGGCAGACCCACGACGGAGGAGCACTTGGTTGTAGCGGCTGACCCGTGGTACTCAACAGAAGGAGTACCTCTAAGGCTATGAGGGGGATCGCTTGGTTGTAGCGGCAGTCCCATGGTGGGAAGTGCTTGGCTGTAGAAGCAGGCCCACAGTACTCGATAGGTGGAGTACTACAGCAGTCCAAGGTGAGAGGAAAGCACTTGGTTGTAGCGGCATAACCGCTGTACTTGATGGAGAAGGAGTTTCCCAATAGCTTTGGGTTCAACTTCATTATCGATCCTGTGTGGGTCATTGCGGGGGTTAGTACCTACAGATCATTTGTGGGTCTGACAGCTTAGATGAATCAGTGGCTACATCTGATCATCTCTAACGTCATATGAAGAAGTATACCTGTATGAGCTGAAACCATATTTTTCTTTCCTTTGTGGATTGTGTTGTGCTATCCTATGTGGATTTACGTTTTTCTTTCCTTTGTGGATTGTGTTGTGCTATCTTGTGTGGATTTACGTTTTCCATTCCTTTATGGATTATCTTTGTGGATTCTGGGAGACCTTCGGGGGTCTCGGGGTCCCTACTCAGTATCTTATACTCACCCCTGCATGAGCTATGCCCGCACTACGTTGTGTTGGTTGCAGATGACGGACAACGCTGATCGTGGTGGAGGATTGCGGAGCAGGACGGTACCTGGAGGTGGACCACTGGGCGGGACGTTCTCGGAGTGGTCGGATGGACCCAAGGAGCAGTGGAGGCTATCTATACCCACCCTTCAGGTGGGACTTCCAGTGGACAGCTCGACGTTGCGGCTTTACTTTTCAGTTGCTGTTTTCCCTTTCGAGTTTTACATTACTTTCGGTTTGGGTTTGTATTCTGGACCACTTAATTCCGCACTTACTGTTGTACCGGCTTTTACTTAGTGTTTACTTCTTCTGTGTGCTTGCTCTGTGGTGTTATTGTTTACTTTACAAGGCAATTCCTTCCCTTTACCTGGATTTACGCCTTGGTGCTAGTCGCCAGCCCCTGGCCTATGGAAGGCGGGCTTGGGGTAGTCACGACACGGGCCCCGAGGATGGGTCGTGACAAATTGGTATCAGAGGAGTTCGGTTCTACCGTAGACTCTGATCTTTCATCTATGTGAAGCAATAATGTTAAGCATATTGAGTGTGGTTATCAGTCCAGGGAGCCCAGTGTTGGTGCGGCGACCGACGTATCCGTACACCAGGACCCTGACTTCTGATTTCCGACTTAATGCACGAAAACATTGATTGCATGTGTGTTACAAGTTTTCTTTATGATTACTTTATGTCAGCTCACCAGGTATACTGTTCTGACCGTGGTGCACCTGTTTCTTTTCAGGATGGCCCCACGACGGCAGCCAGCTAGGGTTCCGAGAGTTGTACGTGACAACATCCCACCGAGTGACGAGGCCTCGGTGCAGGGCCCTTTGACAGCAGAGGCACCGGCGGTACCTCTACCCGCCGAGCCACCGATGCTTCTAGCCCCATCCGCTGACGATGCATGTCACCTTAGTGCACTGCATGAGTTCCAGCGCCAGCGACCGCCCAGGTTCCGCGGGGAGACGGACCCCCAGGCAGCCAAGGACTGGATGGAGGCGGTTGTATGAGTTTTCCGGTTAGTGAGGACACCAGCAGACCTTATGGTGGTCCTTGCAGTGAGCCTCCTGCATGCGACAACAGGCAGATGGTGGAGCTTGATGCTCCAGGTGCACGACAAGGCATCACTCCTTTGGACGGACTTTGAGAGTCTTTTTCGCTCAGAGTTCGTCCCAGCCACCCTCCGAGCGGTGCGCATCCAGGAGCTACTACAACTGCGGCAGGGCAGCATGACAGTAGCCCAGTACACGGAGAGGTTTACCGATCTCTCATGCTATTCCACGGACATGGTACAAGACCCATTCTTCAGGGCCCGAACCTTCGAGCAGGGGCTCAGGCGAGAGATCATGGCTTCAGTTGTTTCTCACAGAATTCCGACACAGACAGCGGTGTTGGAGCGAGCCCTCTTAGTGGAGAGTTTCCTAGTTGAGCAGTCTCCAGCAGAAGGAACCACCACTAGCCGACATGCAGCAGAGTCTTCTGCAGAGGGCAGTAAACAGATGACGCAGGGGTCCAAGAGGACTAGACCTACCGGTGGTCGACCGCATGACACATGATCATTTTTGCGAGGCACCTGGGGTGGACAACGACTTACAATGAGCAGACAATGTTACTCCTGCGGCGGGGTTGGTCACATGGCTCATGACTATCCAACCTACCATATGGATGACCAGCAGATGAACGAAGGACCTCCCAGTCAGAGGAAGAGGTTCGATCGAGGCAGATCGCATGGATCAGGAGACCGTGGAAGGGGAGCTGGCCATGCAGCTGGAGGTGGACGACGCTTCAAGGTGTTTCCACCACCACCACCAGGAGGTCCACCCCGACCACAGGGAGCTGGTGGGCATGGGAGAGCTCAGCTTCAGGCAGATGAGGCCTATGATCGTGGAGCTCCGGGAGCAGATGGATAGGAGCGGGACTAGCTCTAGATCTGGGTACTTTAGTTTATTTTTCTTCTATCTTTGTTGACGTTTGTTTGTAAATGTTTTGTGTCTTTGTACTTTGAGCTACAGTAATAAAAGACACTTTTCTTGTGGCGTTTACCTTCCTGTCCTCTATTTTAGTTATTACTAAGAGGTTCTGTTTTAAAAACTGTTGACTTGACCCTCACTTTGAGATACCTACTGGAGGAGACCCAGTGACCACACACCGATGCCGACAGTGTGACTCAACCCTTGGAGGTGAGAGTAACAGTTGGATCTCTTGGTAGTAGTGTCGAGGCCTTACGACATCATCCTTGGAATGGAATATTATCACCCATGTCAGGATTGACTGTATTAGGCGAAGAACAGGGTTCATCCAGGGGATGAGACCGGATTTCTCTTATCGGCAAAGAAGAAATCTCAGCAGCTCTTGTAGGACCAGAAAGGTCCAAGTCATCCATGAGCGGATGAGGACAGCTCATAGCTAACAAAAGTCTTGTGCTGACAGAAGGAGAAGGCCACTAGAGTTCGAGGATGGAGACCACGTCTTCTGGCGTGTCTCACCTCGACGTGGATTATGGAGATTTGGTCGAGGCGACAAGTTGTCTCCACGCTTCATCAGACCATTCCAGGTCCCCAGCAGAATTGGCGAGGTGGCTTATCACCTGGCTCTACCACCTCAGTTGCACCGAGTGCACAACATCTTCCACGTATCTCAACTGAGGAGATACGTGCATGACCCGACGCACATCACTGACCATGGGGAGCTGGACGTTGATGATGGGGTGACTTTTGCAGAGGTCCCGGTGGAGATCGTGGATCGACAAAAGTGGGTCCTACGTGGACGATCGATTCCTCTTGTGCACATCAGATGGCAGCACAAAAACCTCAGGAGAGCACTTGGGAGCGGGAGGCTCAGATGCGTGCTCAATACCCACTTTTGTTTCCCGAGCTTATGATGTATCTTTATGGGGACGTAAAGCCCTGAGGTGGGAGTGATGTAAAGACCCGTAAATTTCAAAGAAATATTTTTCTTAATTTTATTTGGAATTTTACAAGAACGCAGTTTCTGACGGCACCTGATTCTGAGACCCGGTGTGCCCAGAATCATTTTATGAAGTTTGGCTCGGGTACGTTCAGTGAACGAATGAGCGGGTTTTTCTAACTTTTGAACCAGTGCTCGGAATCGAATTTCAAGGGTACTGATGGAATCGCAGTGCCAGTATTTGCTTAGAAACGCCTCTTTCGGAGTTTCGTTTGCTCGGGTGTGGTTTTTAATTTTTGGGATTTAAGTTAAGATATAAAATAATGTGGTATGACAAACTTTATTTTATTTCACTTAAAGCCACTTAAAGATGCTTAAGCTGAGTTAAAGCAGACAGGGTACAACTCAAAATAACATAACCTCTTGGTAGGATATTTGTGAGGTGGGGCCCACATGAGCCCCACCGTTTCTTTTCCTCTAAGTAACGTACCCGCGAAAACCTTTTTTAATGAAATTCAACTGGGGCGTTTCTTAAACTTTTAAACGCTCCAATTAAGTGGGTGGTTAATTCGTTGAAATTAATTCTATGAATTAATTTGTTCCTTTCTTAACCAGTTTTCAGACCGTTGGCATGTTAATAAAATAATACCAATGCACCTTTCTTGAGGAATGTTCGTTGAGAGAATTTGACATAAACATTAAGTCCTCCATCCTCCTAACGCGAAGAACGCGAAGAACGCCCGACCCCCGAAGATCGACGCAACGCTGACGCTTCTTCCACGACATTCTTTCCCCGCGACAAATCTTCGATCAACTACTTGAGATCATCGACACGACGCCCTTCCACGACGACGCGACGCCCTTCCGCGATGCGACGATCACCTCCTACCACGACAGTCAATTCAGCGAAGAACGCTCGTTCCACGGTGACGGCGAAGTAGGGATTTTATTTGAAAATAATATTCTATTCCCGTGGTTGTTTCCTTCAAAAACAAAGAGCCGGGATCAAAGTGCAATTTTAATTTATTAAAATTGTATCTTGTTGTGTTTTCATGTGTTGATCATTATCTCCCAATTGTGATCACCTAACGTGGAGGGTGCGGGCCAAACATACATGGCCCGATAACCCTCTACAGTTCTTAGTTGATGTGCAAAACAGAGGACGATGACAAAATGGGCCGCAGAGATGATTTGTTGATTCCGCAGTGAAGAACGGGACCCAGGAGGAGCTACGGAGTAGACAGAAGTGGAATCGGAACACCGGAGCAACACCGGTGGCCCACGGAATCCACCGGCGGTGCGGGTCGCCGGCGGCGCCCTGGCGCGCCGCGGGACGGAGCCGCCGCGGCTTCAGCCGCGATGGAAGCGGGCGACCAGACCCGCAACCGCACGGGTCCATTGAGACACGAGACGTGGATTTGACACGTTCACTGACCAAGCGCAGCCCCACGCGGGGCCGCGGCTCCTCTTCCCGCGGGGGCTGCACACCCCGTGGCTCCCCTTGCTCGGCCGCTCGTCCGAGCCGAGCCGGGCCGGGCCGACCCGCCGGCTGGTCGCGCCCAGGCCGGGCCGGGCCGCCCCGGCCCTGCCGGGTCGTGCCAAACCGAGTCGGACCCAGTTCGGGCCGACCCAGGGGGGGGGGGGGTTGGGCCGGGTCGGTCCAGGCCCAGACCCCCCGTTTCCGCACATTTTTCGGTCTTTCGCTCATAACTTGAGCTACGGGACTCCGAACGACGTGCCGTCAGTGGAAATGAGATCCTTGGATCGAGACGGTCATTTCGCTATATCATACTCAAGGTTTCGGAATACATTGTGTTTGGCCGGGTTGGTTCGTACACAAAACCAACCGGGCCCTCAGAGCGGAAACGCTCATATCTTGAGCTTCGAATGTCCGATTGACGTGCCGTCAACTTTGTTGAATTCCTATAAGTGAGGAAGATCTTTTGGATTACTCCACCCGAGGTTTGGATGCAGGTGGAGTACGGTCGGGTTGGTTTTTCCTTAAAAACCAACCGGGCCCTAGGACGAAAAAGCCAATAACTCTCAGACTGGGCGTCCGATTGACACGCCGTCTGCGGCGTTGAGTTCCTGTTGATGATACAAAACGTTTGGATACATCAACTCTGGACTATGTGTCAGTTGATGTATCAGTCTCTCGGATCGTGGAGCGGAACCTCCCGAACGAGCTTGTTGTGTGCGGGGACCCTAGAACTCGCTGCGACTGCTACTGTGATGACGACGACTGTACAGAGATCCTCAGTGGATTCGACTACGACGATGATGAAAACAGTATGGGAATCCTCCATGTTTTCGGCAGTGACCACTACGGTACATCTTGGGATACGTCATCTCCGGACTACATGTTAGTTGATGAATCGACCTCTTAGCTCATGGAGTGGAAGCTCCCGAAACGAGCATGCTGTGGGCGGAAACCCTAGAGCCGGTTGGGACTTGACGATTGGTGATCGAACGACTCGGTGTGTTACGGATAGCCCAGTGGGGAGCACTTGGTTGTAGTGGCAGACCCACGGCGGAGGAGTGCTTGGTTGTAGCGACAGACCCGCAGTACTCAACAGAAGGAGTACCTCTGGAGGCTATGAGGGGGAGTGCTTGGTTGTAGCGGCAGACCCACGATGGAGGAGCGCTTGGTTGTAGCAGCACCAAGGAGCGCTTCGTTATAGAGGCAGACCTACGACAGAGGAGCGCTTGGTTGTAGCAGCTAACCCGTGGTACTCAACAGAAGGAGTACCTCTGGAGGCTATGAGGGGGAGCGCTTGGTTGTAGCGGCAGACCCATGGTGGGAAGCGCTTGGTTGTAGTAGCAGACCCACAGTACTCGATAGGTGGAGTACTACAGCAGTCCAAGGTGAGAGGGAAGCGCTTGGTTGTAGCGGCATACCCACTGTACTTGATGGAGAAGGAGTTTTCCAATATCTTTGGGTTCAACTTCATGATCAATCCTGTGTGGATCATTGCGGGGGTTAGTACCTATAGATCCCTTGTGGGTCTGATGGCTTAGATGAATCAGTGGCTACATCTGATCATCTCTAACGTCATATAAAGAATTATACATGTATGAGCTGAAACCCTGTTTTTCTTTCCTTTGTGGATTGTGTTATGCTATCCTGTGTGGATTTACGTTTTGCTTTCCTTTGTGGATTATCCTTTGTGGATTCTGGGAGACCTTCGGGGGTCTCAGGGTTCCTACTGAGTAGCTTATACTCACCCATGCATGGGCTATGCCCGCACTACGTTGTGTTGGTTGCAGACGACGGACAACACTGATCGTGGTGGAGGCTTGCGGAGCTGGACGGTACCTGGAGGTGGACCACTGGGCAGGACGTACTCGGAGCGGTCGGCTGGACCCGAGGAGCAGTGGAGGCTATCTGTACCCACCATTCAGGTGGGACTTCCAGTGGATGGCTCGACGTTGCGGCTTTACTTTTCAGTTGCTGTTTTCCCTTTCGAGTTGTACTTTACATTCAGTTTGGGTTTGTATTCTGGCCCACTTACTTCCGCACTTACTGTTGTACCAGCTTTTACTTAGTGTTTACTTCTTCTTTGTGCTTGCTCTGTGGTGTTGTTGTTTACTTTACAAGGCAATACCTTCCCTTTACCGGGATTTACGCCTTGGTGCTAGTCGCCAGCCCCTAGCCTATGGAAGGAGGGCTTGGGGTAGTCATGACATGGGCCCCAAGGATAGGTCGTGACAACGGTCCCTTGGTCAACTTGTTGCAAGCCTATTGAGAATGGCGACATTGGTATAAAAAACATAAAATACTTTAATAAATCCCTTCAAGGTCGACTTACTTTAAATCTCTTCCACAACACTTTGGAGTCCCTCGGTTTTCTCAAAAATTGATTTCTTGATAATCTTATGACTGGAAACTTATGATTTATTAATTCATCCATATGGCCTACCATCAAACACTCCTTCACCAACATTATGAAAAAATCAAGATAGATAGTCTGTAGAGTCTCTTCCACGAAATTATTGCTTGATAACTAGACTGAGATTCCTTTAATTTCTATTATTTTACCTAATCAATTTTTTGAAAACACCAACAGCTCTATCAAAGATTATCTAAACTCTCAACAAGATCATCTCCCAGATACTATTTTGAATCGCTTTGATGACTACTCTTTTGCTTATGATAATTATTTCTTAATTTTGGAGCCGACTCACAATGGAATGCCTACCTCTAAAAATTACTATACTCACATGTGTTGTAACAATAAAAATGATTACAACTGTATTTAACACTTCAAAAAACCTTGGATAAAACCATCAAGATTCAATATCATCTATCACCATGATCACAATAGAGTTCCCACTAATATCTACCTCCAACCGTTTGGAATTAAGATTTTCTCTAAATGAAAAATCTGTAATCAATATAGAGAAGATGCTAACCATCTCTTCCTTTCCTGTGCTACTACCTATGCTCTTTGGAATTATGTTTTTGACATCTTTGATTGCCGATGGTTAATTCTAGACTCTCTCAAAAATCAACTTATGAAATGTGCTGAGTTGGATGGCTCCCAACAAATCAAAAACCGTTTCCTTGCGGTGGTTGATGAACTTCCACATGTAATCTGGTATGATCAGAACACAATTATACAAAAAAATACTCAATCAAACATAATACAGGTTGTACCTGGATCCTTATTTCCATACAAGAAGCTGCTTTGATTCAGAAAGGTCATTGCCACAATTCGGTGCACAATTTTGGAATATTAAAACGTATACGGATCAACGACAACTTTTGTCAACCACACCACACTATGGAGGTGTTTTGGAGATCCCCTCTCCTTGTATGAATCAAAATCAATATATATGGCGCCTCCAAGGGAAATTTGGGTCCCACAAGATATGGTGCTATTTTCAGAAACCACCTAGCACAGATTCTAGGATGCTTCATGGGACATTGTGGCACTGCCTCCTTCCTCGAAGCTGAGATGATGGGCTTGATTCATGCAATCAATTTTTCCATGGTTTATGGGTGGAACAACCATTGGATTAAAAGTGAATCGACGACCATAGTTCAAGAAATTTGGAACAACATAACTCATTTATCTTGGCCAATCACTACTCGTTGGATGGAATGAAACCGTTTTCTCGCTGACCTGAACTACATCATCACACATGTTTATTGGGAAACAAACATGGTTGCTGATGGATTGGCCCACTTGGGTGTTAATCAAGACATTACATGGTGTGAAGATTTCCCAGCTGCTCTTCTGCCCTTCCATATAAAAATTGTAATTTGATCCCCTACTTTATACTTCTTTAATCATTCTTTTAATAAATTTTGTGCTTTGGTTGTTTAGGAAAAAGAATTAACATAAAAAAGTATTGAGATTTCCCCATTATCCAAATATCTATCTTCTTCAGTAAATCTCAAAAGTGGTGGATTTTGGGTTTTAAATCCCATATGAATAGATACGAATCAAGGGTAAGCAGATCCTTCAACCACTTTAGAAGACCGTACAAAATGAAATTTAATAGAAAAAATAGATGATGATAGATTGACTCATCATATATAATGAGACTTAGTATCACTATTCTACATAAACATGAAGTTTTATAATGTATAAGTGTAAATAAAATATGATGACACATACATTGAATACAAATTCCAGAAATATTTCTTTAGAGTTCAACAACAAATAAGGAATGAATGGAAGGGGAATAGAAAAATGATTACAAATTTTTACATAAACACAATACATGATATATGGGGACATCCATCTTGAACATTATTATTGAAGGTGATGTTTTAAAAAGGGAACAACCATCTTGGACACTATTATTGATCATCCAAGACAAAATATATGTAATTACAAAATACATTATCAATAATGTAAAAGAATGAGAAGTTTTTTAGTCTTAAATGTCTACTAAAATAACAATATTGAAGAATGGTTTTAATCATTAAAAAAATGTACAGTAAGAAAAAAAACCATGGTAAATGATAGAGATCATATTTGTCATTTGTTATGTATGTATATAGTAGTCATGTCCCATATTTTAATTAGATATTTAGTTTTGAGAATTAGAACGTAAGGTAGTGGAGTTAATATGTAAAACATTAATGTGGGTGATCAATTAAATTAAAAATATATCATGTAGACAAGAACATTAAAAAAATAAAAAAAATATACATACCTCTAGATAGGAATAATACTCCTTGAAGCCTACTCTTCATGAAGATCTCTTTTTTATTGGAAGGTGTGTGTTCTATCTCTGCACTGATATGTAAGATATTCTATAATAATAATTTTGAATGAAAAATCTAATATTTAAAAAACAATAGTTAAAAAATAGAATATTTTAAAGCATAACTTATTGTTAGAGGAGGTTTTGTTTTAAAAAACACGGGTCCTAATAGTTAAAAAAGGTTCTGTTTTTAGAGTATGTGTATAGTGGTGTTAAAACTGTAGCTCTATCAAAAGTTTTAGCACTTTAACTACAAAATATGGAACCCTTCTAATAGCCAATGTTGGGATCCTTCTAAATATGAAAGAGGTTTTTGTTTCGTTCCCTTCACTTATTTAGTTGCAGACCTGATCTTGGTAAGGTACTGCAACCTATGAGATGAGTCCATTATAGTAATTACAGTACTCAAAAAGCAGTCCAAAAAAATTGAATGATAACTCACAATGAATATGCGTAAGAGTTAGTATGTTCTGATAAAAAATTGTTTTACCCAGTTCTTGAAACTATAGTAGTGGAAAAGCTTTCTAGGACATGGTGTTTATTCAAATTCGACTATTTGGTTAACTATGTCACCATATATGGAGGATAGAAACCAAGCTTGGATATACTTTAATCTTCTATTTTCAAAATAGATTTCATTTGGTCATACTGTTTCAATATGAATGGATAGTCAATTAGTATGTAGTAATAGTTAAAAAAAATCAAATTTGAAATCATAGAAATATTTGGTTTCAGATGTAAGATTCATTGTATAATGGTGCATGTGCACAGAATCATCAAAAACCAAGAAAATGTTGTTGAACTCATATAGAGGTAGGAAGATAGTATTGTTGTTGAACACATTTAATGTTCTAATAAATGACCCACTTCTCAATAAAAAACATGATTCAATACTGAAATAAAATACATGTTCTAAAGGTCTAAAAATATATTCACTGTTCAAATTAAATACATTATCCACTACTCAATGAGAGTATATGAATTCTAAAAAATGAATCACATATCATTTTTAATATAAGTAAAAGAAACCATTAAGTAAAAAAAATAAAATTACCCACTGCTTGAAAATATACCCTTTCTCCAGTCTTCCATGATGTTGTATTTCTCCAAAATCAAATGTTATTCCACCTTGTTGCCTTGTAAGCAGGATGGAAACCCAGCATGTATATTGATTATAATGAATATATTGATAACATAAATCTATGGTATAGACTATTGAAATAAAATGCTAAAAAAGTTACAAATTATTTTAGTTTCTATGTATAATTTTCTATATGGGGACCTGTATAAGGTGATAGAGAAATGTAGGCTTATGAGAAGTTACTATGTATAATTATCTTACGTGAACATGAATTGTCTAACATGAACAATAGGTTAATCTTATGTGTGTTAAGTGATTATACCATGTAATAACAGTTAATCACCAATAAAAATATCATAATACCATCTATTTCATCTTTTAGTAATATTTAAAAATATGCACCATATCTTATATAAAACATGGTGCTCTATTTTTCTACATCATGAACGATTCAATCAAGTTATTCATTTTAGAACACGATCTTCTAAACCAAGAACAAGACATAGGTCTAATACCACTGATGGGGTTCAAATGATCAGAAGACTCTCGTTTATCATAGAAGAAACCATTATAATCCCCAAATCCTAATAACACCATGAATGGAACAAAAAACCATGATGTTTATTAAATAAATAACCAATCTACATACCAGTCAATATATTTCACTTATAATGAATTCTTCATTCCTATTTTTGATGAATATCCCTCCAAAGGCTTCCATCGATCCTCCGTCTACATTGTGTATCTTGGTGCCAACATTAATAACTCAATTCTATGGAATGATTTTCCAACATTCCACAATAAAGTGTTAAAAAAGATACAAATTATTTTATTACATTGGTAAAAGATGATTATTTAAGGATATATATATATATATTAATTTTTTAAAAAAACCAACCATTTTTTTTAAAAAAAGTTACAACCAGTGTTAAAAAAGATACAAATTATTTTATTACATTGGGAAAAGATGATTATTTAAGGATATATATATATATATATATTAATTTTTAAAACAAACCAACCAATTTTTTTTGAAAAGTTACAACCTGTTTAATAATTTATTGTGAAAATTTCATTCATTATAAAAAAATAAAGGATTTTATTGTGGTAATTAGAGGGAATGTATCTATGTAATCATGTTATAATATCAGTTATATGCTGAACGATCTTTGGATTTTCATTATAGCAGTCATAGCATCATTCCCATATTGGGTGTCTACAGACCTGTGTTAAAGATGGGGTGAGGAGGAATCTAATTAGAAAATTCTCCAACTAGAAATAGTTTTATCTCAGTTTCTATTAAATTTGATATAAAATTTTATTGGATAATTACTGCTCTGTGAGAATCAAATGTGCACTGAATGGTGGTGGATCTGACTATAAGGGCAGTTGAAACTACAATCTACTTGAATATTTCTAGATCTCTACATGGAAAGAGGCAGGAACACATTATTTCATGTTGGACACATATATAACCTCTATTTCCCTATAGTAAAATCAAAAAGTAAGAGAATGCAGTGTATAAGTGAGAATAAATAGAACACCCATATCATACCTGAAACAATCTTCAACAGTACCTGATAATGTCCCTCTCTTGTATGAATCATCATATGTTCCCAGAGGATTGCACCTGAGTTTGGAATAGACCACCTATAGCTTGTGGTGGGGTTGTCTTGAAACATTATTTATCTAGATTTCTTCTTAATCTCGCAGCATCTCCTACTGGTCTAATGAATCCACATCCAGAAGGAAAACCCTATAAAATATAGGGAGACCCCTAACTACAATGATGCCTTTCTAATATAGGTCCATCTACACTACTACCATTGTGAAAGTGAGTTCTTACATTGGTTGGGAAATTAAGAACCTTATATTACCTATAAATATATGCATTTCATTTCCAACATCCCTACTATATTAATCTATATAGAGATAAATAGTAAATTTCTAGATTACAGTTCAATATCTATACATAGAAATTCAACAATATCTATACACATATGTTAATATGTACACATTTTGGACAGCCAATCTTTGTACATAGATATTGTGATGAAGTCCCCTAACACGAAAGCATCATTTAATATTTTTTTCATTCAAATAGTATAATATTTTAAATGTTAGTTTCTTTATGTTCCTAATATAAAAATAACTCTGACAACCTATCATGATTTAAATTGTTTGAAATCAATGCATATAAAAGTGCAGACCCAAAGTAATAAATGTAAAAACAAACGAAGTGACCTAACCTGAAGAAGCAACAAAAATAGGTACAGATTTTAGATTTTTGGGAACATCTTGATGTGTTTCTCGAATATAATATTAATGTGACCTCAATAAAATAATGAAATTTTTATATAGTGTTTATAACCAATGAATCTAAGATAATTTGGACAATTTTAATTATTACGATGGATAAAATTACAATTAATATTAATTGATAGTTGATAAATAGTCTAACTACACACACTCTATACAATTCTCCCCACCCCAACCCTTTTGTAAGGCACATCACAATCCTGTTGTCAATACTATTTCCAATGATGCTTGACCTCAAAGCATAATTCAAATTAATGAAATGATAAAAATACCATGTGTTTCATTAATGACAATAGTAGATATTGAAATTTTATTATTTCAAATAAAGTGATATCGCTATTTCATCCTTTTGAATGCCATTGATGTTGGGAGATGATGCAACATCACTTAAACTAGAGATTTCACCCCTTCATTGAAAAAATTAAACAAAAAAAAAGAAACCACATAATATTATAAAACTTTGAGTATGGGGAATGAGTATATGATCTTAAAAAATGCACACTCCAAGCATGAAATGAAAAATAAATAGGTATCCAATTTAGCTACATTAATACCCGACACTAATTTGGATATGTCAAAACTTCAAAAAGTAATCTTCTACCTAAAAAAGAATTACTCTATCGATGGATAGTTTAAAATTTTACTGAAACCCACCTCCACATCCTTAGATTCGAAATATCACCAAAAATTGAATCTTGGTCCTGCATGCTCATCCTTAGATTAAATCTACTTTCATTTCCTTATTTCGAGACAAAGTTATAGGAATAACATATCCCTTTCTCTTTTATCTAGAAGCTATGTTTTTAAAAAATAGAGATACTTAATCATATACAATTGAAGTGATAGAATGAACGTTATCTAAACCTTGAATCAATCCCTAACTTGGTTCATTGGCTCAAATTCAAAAATATAACTAATGCAAATGTCGACTTCACATAGCGGTAGCGATCTTGGTGGAGGTTCTTCCTTGAAAAGACAGTTTCAGAAGTCAGAAGGGGGAAATATCCACAAACAGCTCGATTTGTGATCTGTCATGTCATCATTCTCACATCAACATTGAACTCGGTTCGAGCTTTTTATGTTGCGTCCTTGTCTTCCCAATAGTAGTGGTTCACCTGGTTCATCTATAACCTTTAGAAAATCTTGGAGATGTGAGTGGTGGTACTCTGTCAGAGATCTGGTTATGTCGTCTTGTTGAGAAGTCAACAGCGGTGACAAACTTTGCTTCAATTCATGGTGGAGGCTCATTTGATCATGTTTCAACAACACAACTTAACAATAAAGAAGCGAGTGAGAGGAGCGACAATAAAGGTGGTGGAATATGCGGGGGTGAAGGTGATATTAGAGGTGAATGCGCCACTAGAGAGAAGAATAGGAGGGTTTAGTGGGAGAGGGGAGTCAGGTAGGGTGGTGTGAAAGGGAAATCAAGGAGGGAGCAGGAGAGGGGATTCAGGGAGGGGGGATTCAGGGTGGGGTGTGGGAACCCTAGAATAGGGAGTGGGGAATCAGGGACAAGATTCGGTTGGGGAGTGAATATCTATGGAAAATACCATAGGGGGTGGTGTAGCAGATGTTTTTTGGGTTTGGAGGGAGGGATATAGAAATTGGGTGACGTGGAGGCATATGGTGGTGACACGTGTACTGGAAAATTCCGACTTTAGTATATATATATATTTAATCTAATAGACAGGATGACAAAGTAGGGTTTCAAAGTAAAAATGTTCAAAAGATAGAAATGTTTTAATATATGATTTCGTTGCAAAATTGATCACAATGACCTAAATTTTATTCATTGATATATAATGGATCTATTTAAACATTAATACCCATTTTAACTAATTTTTAATAGTATAAATTTTATAGATTAAAAAAGTAAATTTAAATTAAAATTAAGTATTTTTCACTATACATAAAAAATTATCCTTTATAGATAAATTTCAAAACTCCATCATAGATAATATTGATGTATCAATTTAAAAAAACTTATTTTATGTTTTCTTATAAAATTTATTAATGTTTTAAAATTCATGTTTCTAACAGGTACACAATTAAATGGCTGCCAAATTTTTTTATAAGAAATGTAATAATTTTAAGCATAAAAATGGATTCATTCTTATATTATTCATATAAAATATATTAGAAAAATTTAAAAAATATTATATTGAATATTTAATATATATATATATATATATATAATTGATTAACACAAATCTCTAATAGTATTTATTTTAATTTTTTATGATAAAATTACATTAGGTTATATAAATATATTTTTAATAAATTTATTCCCTTTATATTCATTTGGTTTCTATATTCATTTTTAATTGATTTTTAACTAATGAAATAAACAAAATATTTTCATAAGTTAATTAATCATTTTAATAAAATCCAATTTAACATCTTATATATTTATTATTATATTATATTTTGATATTATCAATAATATATTACGGTTCTATAAAACTCATTTTTCATGTTACACATGACATTAATGAAAATCATTATCATGTGTAATGCCAGATAACCTCAGTTTTATTCATAGCGAATGATAATTTTTTTTTGTGTGTAAAATAATATTAACATGGATACTCATATAAATCAATCTACAAACAAAATTATTTTTAAAAAATATTATTAAGTGTAGGGGTGTTACAGTCTCTCACATTAAATAATTTTTATCATCACAATTCAAAATTTCTCTCGATAATAAATGCATTGATAATTGAAAATAAAGTATTATTGTAAAACCCACATCATAAATAGGGTTAATAACACATCTTCATAAGAATAGGGGAAATGAAATACGAAAGTCACCACAAAACTGGGCTTTTGAATTTGAGAACAATAATGAAAACATTGATATGGAAAAGAAATATGACCATCATGTTCTTGTGAAGAGTTATAGAGAAAAAATTAACGATAATGTTTTTAACACAAAACCATAAACCATAGGTGTGAATAAAGGACATTGATATCATCAAAAATGATGATTATATGACACAATTATATTTCAAGACACATTTTTTATTGGTGAGGAATTATTTCACTCAAAAATAATTTAAGGAAATATAATTACATGATATGTTTCAATTTTATAAGCATAATATTACCTATTTCATGAGCCTTGAACTATTTATATATCATCCCTTAGAAAAAGATATTTCCAAGGTTGATGTAACACATTAATCTATAAAACCACATCCATATTTTGACATAAACTATTTCATAAATGGTTAACATTTCCAAATTATTATGATCCAAAAATATAGAATCATTTCTATGGTAGTTAGTATTATCCAATTTAAATTATCCATACCAATCATATCTTTTTCAAAACATCATATTCTCAAAATCAGGAATATAAAAAGGGTTATATTTCCCTCATCCATGTGTTTTCCAAAAATTTATACTTGCTACTGAATCAATTTTTTGGTACCATTAATCATATGATCTCAAATCAATTATTAAAAATTACTATAGTACATTCCATATAAATTTTATAAATCACTTTCTAAGAAAATAATCAATAAAATAATTTCAAAACATATTTCATATATCCAGATACAAAAGCACAGTAATTATTAATCTTCAATTATTTCAATAACATAAGCTTGTACTTGATCCCTTAGTCACTTTTGAGGTATATTCCCTTTACTCTTGGGGAATTTGGTTTCATAGTTCCCCATATTTATGTAGTTATAACATTGAATAGTAGAGTTCTCCTTCATCCATTTATTGTTTCCCCTAGTGAACCTTCTCTTTACACTTATAACAAACAATAAATCCCTTTAATTCTATCCCAGGGTGAATCATTCCATAGTTATCACATATTGGAAATTACTTCATTCTCATATTCTACATTTAATCATTTCCTTTTTCATTATATTCAAAAGACCACTTCTTCTCGTAGCTTCATCTAAATGTGAAATATCTTGATAATTCATTCTCTATTAAGATAGAACATAATACTATCTCTTTATATGATGAGAATTTCTAAGAAACTAATGCCCTACGAATGTTTGGATTAAGACAATAAATATAGTGGTAAATCATTAACTATGTGTTTAACATGTAATATTTATAATAAATGGATAATCGTGCAATGAAATATTCATAATCAATGTCAATATTTTCTTTATTTTTCATTAAGCTAATTAATTTCCATTTCAAGTCAGTTTGTTTCACATGAGGGAAACAAATTAAAAAAATACATTAAAATAATTCCAAACCAAGAGTTTTATTTCATCTACCTCACTATTATTCTTGATCAACAACTACAATTTATCATCACCTCCATTGAGACCACACACTGCAATTGTAAAATTTTACTCTTCACGACGCCCTAATGCTATCAATATATTCTCCAAATTATTAACACATTTTTCTTCTACCGTTGGGTCAATATTACCATTAAATTTTGGTGACCTCAACCGCATAAAGATATCTAACATTGGATAATCTCATTGTTGAACATATTTCCCCATCTGAAAAAGGTTATATGTCATAACCTAACTAAGCTTCCCTAATATATTAATAACATGCTAAGTTCCAATACGAGATATACCGGTTTTCTCAGTAGGTAAACCAATTAATTTTACATGAGTAATCACAACATTCATTCTTCCAGGATCAATTTCTTAAAAATTCCATACAACTTATTAGATCATATAATTATGAAATTTTCATAATTGTTAATTTGGTATAAAACATAAAAAAACTTAAAGGTTTATTCATAGATAATATCATTATCATAAACATGGATTTGTTGGGGATATCATTACGTTAAAATCCTTCTTAGTGGTTTATAGAAAAATTTTGAATTATCCTAAGAATATCCCCTTAGAGTTACAAACCAAGTGAAAATTAAGGCTCCTTATCGTACCAGGTTATGCTCAAGTCATGTCCAAAACACATTTTCAAAGATTTTACCCATAGGTTAATATGTTATAGAATCAACTCCACTTATAGTATCAACACATAAATTTATATATAAGAACACCAACATAATCTAGAACTTAACAAATTTCTTGTATGTTCATCTATAAATATTCATAATTTATGCCCTATGGTTATGTTCCCTAATCTATGTTTTCCTATATCTTGTTTCCAAGGATTTCACAAAACTTACTTTGATTCTAAGTGTATGCCCATCAACCAAGAATCATGGACATGGTGTATAAATTTATTACATTGCCATGACTAGAAGGAATAAAATCCAAAGGGATTGAATGTTTGGATGTTTTGAAAAACCATACTACAAAAATGATCCCATTTTACAATGGGGAATACAAAATGAAACTTAATACAGTACAAAGGATAATAAACCACAACTGTGAAAACTCATTCAAAGATATTTTCTCCAAAACATGGGTAAAGAAAATAAAATAAGTGTGAAATAAAATTCCCATCAATGTTATGTAAAGTGGAAGCAATAATTACTCAATGAGAATAAATTAACATGGAAATGTAAATAAGTAAGAACAAATTCCACAAAAATAACTAGATAAGGAATAATCAATATGGGAAGGTAAAAATCTGAAACACATGCTATATAATTAGTAATCTATGAATGAAATGCATCCATAGATAATATTAAGGAGTAAATATAATGGATAAATAATAAAAAAAAACTAGATGAAGTAAATTCATAATTATTGGACATCATGTGTGAGGCACATGAAAACCTATACCATTATTATCTTTCACATGATAGTTTAAAACTATAGGTATAAACCCATTTAATTTGGTCAACTGATTTGTCACATAAGAACCCATTGATGCATCAAGGGAATATATAAATTCTAGGACCCACCCATCACTACCAGTAGAAATCATTCTTCACATTGAGTAATTTATTTAATTAATAAATAATATTACTTATCAAACATCTATATTGAATAAAAAATATATATTTATCTAAAATATCACCAAATGATTCAATAACTATCAAAGTAAACACCATTTATAAAAATGGAATAAGATTCAACAAATAATTGTAATCATCACACAAAAGTATAGATATTTACAATAAATTTAAATTACAAAAATAAAAAATTTCATATGGATATTAATTTTTAAAATAAAGGTAAAAATAAAAAAATAAAGTTATATTGGGAGGACAACTTTTACCACATGGATAATTTCAATTAATAACCCCTTATATGGGATAATTCAATTTGAAACATATGATACCATTATGTATGTATATTTTGATAATAATATTAATTTCCAAATTCTTAGTATATACACCATATTTAAATGAATTGGTTCATAACAACAAATAATTCTCAATGGAATGTAAATTTTAAAAAATAACTTATGTAACATCCAAGGTAAATAAAGAATAAATCATTTTCATATTTATTAATATTTACGAATTAAATATTAATTTTACTTTAAAGGGGTTTCTATGTTCGATAGCATACCCGATACACAACAAAGAGTTTCTTTGAAATCTTACGTTGCACACTAGTAGTAAAATAATATTATTTTAAATGGTAGTTAACATGTAGCCATTGTATTGGAGGTAATGAATATAAATAACTAAAATATGATTATATATGTTTTTAAATGTTTTTACATTTATCCAATAAAAGATAAAGGCTTAAAATAATAAAATAATTCAATTTTAGGCATAGATACTCTAATATTCACTAAAGGTCGACTTATCACCTTTTCATGGAGAACCATCTTTAAATATAGTTTTGGTCACTCTTATACATTATATTGGACCAAATAAAACTCTTCTTTATAATCGGGACATCAAAATTTACTTTGTGTAAATAATTGGTATTTTTCCGATAAAGTTCCTTTTTTAATGAACAGTGAAAATTTTGTATTTTAATTCAAAACCTCTTTTTAATATAATTTGTTTATATGATTATATTATATTATTAATTGGTTTCAAAGTGAAATTAGAATATATTTTTACCATTTAATCCAATCGTGGTCGTTGGAATTAATTTCACTTTGAAATTGGACTTAAACTAGTGTCAATGTTTTGATATATATTGTTTCATAAAAACACGCTAGTTGTTCTGAAAGCAGGAATTAATTATTAAATTAATTAATGTAACTTATATGTTTTTAGTTTTTTAAAATATACATCATTTTAGAATTTGGAATATCAAATATATCTTAGGGTGAAGTTTTGGTATTTTTCTGAAAATCTTCAATTTTTGATGAATAGTGAAACCACTAAGTGGTACTTAAAAATCTGATTTTTTGATTAAATAAAATTTTACCACCTTTGTGTTTTGAATTTCAAAAATACGACATACATGGTTGTCATTAGGAAGTAAATTGTGGTTCAATGGGATTAAAATATTTTTTTTGTGAATAGTAACTTTTAAGTTTATTAATCACGATTAGAGGTAATTAGTGTAGTTTAAGGTAAAAATAATGTTTTAATGATATGAAATGACATAGACACATGTCATACCCTTATTTGATCTGTCATCGCCGACCCAGAAAACCCATGGGTCGATTTTTGGGACCCCATGGAGCCACTTGGGTATGATAATGACATTAATTCCTTTTATTTAATGTTAAAATAAAAATGTCACAAACATGAAATGCATTACTAAAACAATTTTTAAATGGGGTTATACAAGTCATAATTTTGGCCATAAATATTCATTGGAAGGATAAAAATATTTCCTACATCATGGTATTTTTTTTATAATTTTTAGACACTATATAAATTAAATTATATATGACACCATGATGATGTAGTGATTACCTCATTATTTAATGATTTAAATAAAATGGAAAGATAATATAAAATATAAGGCCTAAACTTGTAAAAAACCTATTGTATGGGTTTATTTAGAACCCTTATCACCTTATACTATAAAGTTATAATTTTGGGACTGTTTTTATCCGAAAATCATTTTATAATAAAGTGACCTTTCATAACTTTCCATGAGTGCCCCTCCTCTCCTCTTATAAAAGGCCTCCACCTCTACCACCTTACCCACACCTCTCAATCATTTGGCTCGGCCAAAACATGACCATTTTGTCTCTCCACATCCCTCTCTTACTCCTAGAAGCCTCACTTTGGGAAGAAGTCTTCCCAAGGAAGCCTTTGAGGTCAAATCAAAAAGAGTTACCCGTTTTAAAGGTAGTGTTGTCTCTTGTGTTCTTATGTTTTATTTTGCTTCTCCAGCACCCTAAACACTTTTTATTCCTTTATTTTGTAACAAAACCAGTATATTAAATATTCTAGGATGTTTTTATGTGATGCATTCGAGCTACACTTACACACACCTACATCTAATGGTTAAAGAACATACTGTTTCTGTGGATGGTGAATTTCTGCCTCACGAAATGATGATTGTTCAACACTCATATAACACCTTAAAAGGTGGACATTAAGATGTCTCTATATTTATATATGATATATAATATGATTATGTTTTACTTTAGCTTATGAATTTTTCATTTATTTCATACCTTTATGGTTTCCATTTTGGGCAAACGCGATATCTTTATTTTAGGAAGTGCAGACTACCGCCCCCTCAAAGTGATTTGATTCGTTAATACCATATGTGGGAGGTATAAATGATAGAGTTGAAGTTATTATATATGATGTTATAGTGGAATTATAATATACCTTTATGTCATTATTATTTTATTCCATTAATGTTTGAGATAGAAATGAAATTAGCGTTCATGTGTACGTATGACTTACCATCTCCAGGAACGGTGCATTTCATTTCTTATCCCCAAATGTAACGTACTATTATAAATACATATATATAATTGATATATATGATGTACGTTACATATAAATGATGAATATAATTCTGGAATTAAAATATACATATCACTCATTTAGTTTTAATTCCATTAATATGCCATAGAAATGAAAGTAGCGTTCATGCGTACGTACGGCTTACCGTCTCCATGAATGGTGCATTTCATTTCTTACCTGTAAATGATTATGTAATATTATAAATGCATGTATATACTGGATATATATTTTATATATGATATCTACATCATGAATATAATTCTTGATATAATGGATATTTTACCACATGAACAAACTTGTAATTATAAAGAGTTTATATTTGACTCAAGTAAAAATGATTGAAAAAACGACCATTATTAACTTAAATAATTAAATAGTGTTCATAACATGGTAATAAGTGATTTAAAAGGAATAATTAACTTGAAAAAATTTCTTAAACATGTATAAATTAACTGAAGTTTATTATTCAGGATGTTAAAGAATGATCGAGTCAAGTCGGACCCGAGGTAAGGGACTTCGTCTCATTCTCCTTTCATTGAGGAATAATTTGTTTTATACACAACTTTATTTTATATGGTGTATAAACCCCTTTTAATTTTAATTTTATTCAAAAGGAATCTTTTTATACAAAGCATTTTACTAAACGACAAAAAGGAATGTTTCTTTTAACGTACGCGGTGACAACGACCTTTTCCGCCACCGGAAGTATTATTTGGTGTTTGGCTTCCTCAACAAGATGTAATGTTTTTAAAATGAAATAAATACCATATAATCTTTTATGTATTTTCGTATCAAAAATGATTTTTATAATGGATTTTTTATGTCAATATATTTAAGTGATATGTTGTGATCAAAGTGTAGAAATGTTTTCTTTCCATTATATTTGTTTTATGTCTTATGATTTTATAATGGTACTTGGACATTTGACGGGTGGTTATGTGATAAACCATATGATGGGTGGTGCCATGAATACCAGCTTGGGCGGTTATGTTATAACCTCTAATACATTGGGTGTGGAAGTCGGCCGTATGGCTATTCCATTAAGCGATATGTGTGGAAGTCGACCATATGGTAATTCCATGTAAGTATGTTTATGTCCCAAGTTACCTTTATAAGTTATGTGTTCTTTATATGGGTTTTATGGTAATATTTTGGTTACAAAAGGGTAAATATTGATCTTTTATTCATTGAAGAGTTTTTACTACTTCATAAAGGTAAAATGTATTACTTTGATAAAGTATACATTGTTTACTTGTTGTTTTGAAAAACTAACAGTTTTCATTCATTGTGTTTCCCTTACTAAGCTTTTTTTTTCACCCCAAGTTTTATTGAAATTTTTTTCACAAGACTTAATGTGGAATAGTGTCAAGGATGGGATCAAGGGAAATTCATGCTATATAAAACATGGAACAAGACATGTTTCTTTTTAAGAGTTTTTATTTTATGGAAACTTAGTAGAAGTGTATACTTTGTAATCTTTTGAGATGTAATAGTTAATATATAATTCTCTAAAACTATAAACATGAAAATATCCTCAATGGGAATTATTCATTTAATTCAATGTTAAGTAATGTTTAAGGCTGGGGCCTTATAGTTGGTATCAGATGTCGGTTTAGACAACTTTAGGAGTTCGAAAATTATTAAATTATAAATTAATTTATGGTATGATTGAAATGATATAGCATTTAAAGATTACCATGTTTTGTCTTCTAAGATATATATGTGTTATGAATGATTTTTCATAAAAGAAATAGTGATTTTTTTTTGGGAAGGCATACATAGTAGAATGACTTTCCGAATCAGCAACCAGAGATGGTCAGAATCAGAATTGACCAGTTTACTATAGTGATGACTCAGTTGAATCAGGTGATAAATGGTGGGTGTGTTTATTGATTATATTTTTGTGTTTTCTAAAAGTAAATAGGAGCATGAAATTTATTTAAGGGTTATCTTGAAAACCTTAAAAGAAAAGACATTGTATGGAAAATTCAGCAAGTGTGAGTTTTGGTTACAAAAAATTTCATTCCTTGGTCACATTGTTTCAAAAAATGGCATAACTATTGTTCCTACTAAAATAAAGTTGTTGAAGAATGGCCAAGACCCACAAATGTAACTGAGATCCGTATTTTTTATATTTTGGTAGGTTACTACCGAAGGTTTGTTGAAAAAATTTCATGGTTATCTAGACCAATGACTAAGCTAACTCGGAAGGGTGTTAAGTTTATCTGGACAAAAGAATATGATGATTGTTTTCAGGAGTTGAAAAGAAAATTAGTGAATGCTCCAGTTTTGGAACTTCCTTCCAGGAATGGTGAGTTTGTTATATACAGTGATGCTTCATTGAAGGGACTTGGCTGTTTCCTTATGCAGAATGATCAGGTAATTGCATATGCTTCACGTTAGTTGAAAACTCATGAGGTAAATTACCCTACACATGATTTGGAGGCATCATTTGTATGGAGTAAAGTGTGAAAGATATACTAGTCACAAATGTTTAAAGTATATATTCACTCAGAAAGAATTGAACATGATACAATGATATGGCAGTAATTATTCAAGGATTGTGATTGTACAATTCATTACCATCCGGGAAAAAGCAAATAGAGTGGATGATTCTTTGAGTTGAAAAAGTAATGCTTCATTAACCATACTACGTTTGGAACGAGATCCTTTGGTTTTTGATTTGATGAACATTAACATAAAAGTTTTTGGTGCAGGAAGTTCTTCTGTTTTGTTTCAGGTATCAGTGATATCATCCCTATCAGACAGAATTAAGAAAGCGCAGAAGAAAGACAGTGGGTTGCAGAAAAAGGTAGAGATGGTTCATAAGGGTAAGTTGCCTGAATTTAACGTTGATAATGATTGTGTTTTGAGGTATGGGAAGAGATTATGTGTGCCTAGTGATTCACAGTGGAAGAATGAGTTGTTATGTGAGGCTCATAGTTACCCGTTTTCAGTTCATTCTGGAAGTACTAAGATGTACAGAGATCTACGGGAGTATTACTTGTGGGATGGAATGAAAAGATATATTGCTGATTTTACTGTGAAGTGTTTGACTTGTCAGTAGGTTAAAGCATAGCGGCAGTTACTGAAACGGATGCTTTAGACTTTACCAGTGCTAGAGTGGAAATGGGAAAATATATCCATGGACTTTGTTGTGGGATTACCGAAGACACCTCGAGGTAATAATGGAATCTGGGTTATTGTTGATCGCTTGACTAAATATGCTCATTTCCTTCCTATTCGACATACTTTCTCTCTAGATCAACTTTCTCGATTGTATCTTATAGAGATATTCAGGTTACATGGAGTTCCCCTATCCATTGTATCTGATTGTGATCGCAGGTTTAATTTTAACTTTTGGAAAGGCCTTCAGAAGTCGTTGGGTACTGAATTAAATTTTAGTATAACTTTTTATCCTCAGTCAGATGGGTAGTCAGAATGAAAAATTCAGACTTTGGAGGATATTATACGTGCTTGTTCGATGGATTATCAGGGAACTTAGGACCAACATCTTTCTTTGGTTGAATTTTCATATAATAACAGTTTTTATTCCAGTATACAGATGGCTCCGTTTGAGGCATTATATGGTAAACAATGTCGAACTACAACTTTTTGGGATGAAGTGGGTGAAAGGAAGATTATGGGACCATAATTGGTAGAAGAGATGTCAGAAAAAGTTCAGTTGATTCAGAAACACATGAGAACAGCTCAGAGCAGGCAGAAGAGTTATGCGGATAACCGGAGGAAGGATCTACCTTTAGAGGTAGGTGATCATGTTTTTCTCAAAGTTTCACCGTGGAAAAGTGTGATGCGATTTGGTAAGAAAGGAAAGATGAGTATAAGGTTCATTGGACCATATGAAATTCTAGAGAAAGATGGATCAGTTGCTTACCGAGTGTCTTTACCTCTGAGTTTATCTCAGGTACACAATGTTTTTCATGTTTCGATGTTGAGAAAGTATATGCTAGATCCATCTCATGTTTTGAGCCTAGAGGTAGTTCAGTTGGAAGAGAATCTCTCTTATGAAGAACAACCAGTCTAGATTCTTGACCGAAGAGAGCAAGTGTTGCGAAATAAGGTAATTCACCAGGTAAAGGTTTTGTGGAAAAACCATATGGTTGAAGAGGCAAAATGGTAATCTGAAAATGCTATGAGGGATAAATACCCCCACTTATTTTGATAAGTGAATAAAATTGCGAGGATGCAATTCCCAAAAGGGGTGAAGGATGTAACATCCCAAGTAAATAAAGAATAAATCATTTTCATATTTATTAATATTTACGAATTAAATATTAATTTTACTTTAAAGGGGTTTCTATGTTCGATAGCATACCCGATACGCAACAAAGAGTTTCTTTGAAATCTTACGTTGCACACTAGTAGTAAAATAATATTATTTTAAATGGTAGTTAACATGTAGCTGTTGTATTGGATGTAATGAATAAAAATAAATAAAATATGATTATATATTTTTGTTAATTTTTTTTACATTTATCCAATAAAAGATAAAGGCTTAAAAGAAGGTAAGAATTCAATTTTAGGCATAGATACTCTAATATACACTAAAGGCTGACTTATCACCTTTTCATGGAGAACCATCATTAGATATAGTTTTTTTCACTCTTATACAATCTATTGGACCAAATAAAACTCTTCTTTAGAATCGGGACATCAAAATTTACTTTGTGTAAATTTTGGGTATTTTTCTGATAAAGTTCTTTTTTTAATGAATAGTGAAAAATGTTGTATTTTAATTCAAAACCTCTTTTTAATATAATTTGTTTATATGATTAAATTATATTTTGAATTGGTTTTAAAGTGAAATTAGAATATATTTTTACCATTTAATCCAATTTTGGTCATTGGAATAAATTTCACTTTGAAATTGGACTTAAACTAGTGTCAATATTTTGATATATATTGTTTCATAAAAACATGCTATTTGTTCTGACAGCGGGAATTAATTATTAAATTAATTAATGTAACTTATATGTTTTGAATTTTTTAAAATAGACATCATTTTTGAATTTGGAATATCAAATATATCTTAGGGTGATGTTTTGGTATTTTTATGAAAAACTTCAATTTTTGATGAGTAGTGAAACCACTAAGTGGTACTTAAAAAACTGATTTTTCTTTTAAATGAAAATTTACCACCTCTGTGTTTTGAATTTAAAAAATCTGACATACATGGTTTTCATTAGGAAGTAAAATGTGGTTCAATGGGATTAAAATAATTTTTTGGTGAATAGTAACTTTTAAGTTTATTAATCGCGATTAGAGGTAATTACTATAGTTTAAGGTAAAAATAATGTTTTAATGATATGAAATGACCTAGACACATGTCCTACCCTTATTGGATGTGTCATGGCCGACCTAGAAAACCCATGGGGCGATTTTGGGGACCCCATGGAGCCACTTGGGTAATATAATGACATTAATGCCTTTTATTTAATGTAAAAATAAAAATGTCACAAACATGAAATATATTACTAAAACAATCATTAAATGGGGTTATAGAAGTCATAGTTTTGACTATAAATATTCATTGGAAAGATAAAAAGATTTCCTATATGATGATAGTTTTTTATAATTTTTATAAATTAAATAAATTACATTATTTATGACAACATGATGATGAAGCGATTACCTCATTATTTAACAATTTATATAAAATTGAAATATAATGTAAACTCTAAGCCCTACACTTGTCAAAAATCTATTGGATGGGTGGATTTCGAACCCTTATCACCTTACCCTCTAAAATTATATTTTTGGGACCTTTTTATCCGAAAATCATTTTATAATAATGTAACATTTTATAACTTTCCATGAGTGCCCCTCCTCTCCTCTTATAAAAGGCCCCCACCTCTACCACCTTACCCACACCTCTCAAGCCTTTGGCTCAGCCAAAACCTGACCATTTTGTCTCTACACATCCCTCTATTACTCCTATAATCCTCACATTGGGCCAAAGTCTTCCTAAGGAAGCCTTTGAGCTCAAATCAAAAAGAGTTACCCGTTTTAAAGGTAGTGTTGTCTCTTGTGTTCTAATGTTTTATTTTGCTTCTCCAACCCCCTAAAAATATTTTTATTCCTTTCTTTTATAACAACACCAGTATCTAAAATATTCTACGATGTTGTAATGTAAATGATTCGGGCTACAATTACACACACCTACATCTAATGGTTAAAGAACATACTGTTTCTGTGGATGGAGAATTTCTACCTCACGAAACGATGATAGTTCAACACTCATATAACACCTTAAAAGGTGTCCATTAAGATGTCACTATATTTATATATGATATATAATATGATTATGTTTTACTTTAGCTTCTGTATTTTTCATTTATGGAAAACCTTTATGGCTTCCATTATGGGTAAACACGATATCTTCATTTAAGGAAGTGCGGACTACCGCCCCCTCAAAGTGATTTGATTCGTTAATGCCATATGTGGGACGTATAAAGGATGGAGTTAAAGTTATTATATATGATTTTATACTGGAATTATAATATACATTTGTATCATTATTATATCTTTCCATTAAAGTATGAGATAGAAATTAAAGTAGCGTTCATGCGTACGTACGGCTTACCGTCTCCATGAACGGTGCATTTCATTTCTTATCCCCAAATGTGATGTACTATTATAAGTACATATATATAATGGATATATATGATGCATGTTACATCTAAATGATGAATATAATTCGGTAATTAAAATATATATATCTCTCTTTTAGTTTTAATTCCATGAATATGACATAGAAATGAAAGTAGCGTTCATGCATACGTACAGCTTACCGTCTCCATGAACAGTGCATTTCATTTCTTAACTCTAAATGATTATGTAATATTATAAATTCATGTATATACTAGATATATATGATATATATGATATCTACATCATGAATATAATTTTTGATATAATGTATATTTTACCACATGAACAAACTTGTAATTATAAAGTGTTTATTTTTGACTCAAGTACCAATGATCGACAAAACGACCATTATTAACTTAAATAATTACATAGTGTTCATAACATGGTAATAAGTGATATAAAAGGAATAATGAAATTGAAAAATGTTATTCCACAAGTATAAATTAACTCATGTTTATTATTCAGGACGTTAAAGAATGATCGAGTCAAGTCGGACCTGAGGTAAGGGACTTCGTCTCAATATCCTTTCATTGAGGCATATTTTGTTTTATACACAACTTTCTTTTATACGATGTATAAACCACTTTTTCTTTTAATTTTATTCAAAAGGAATCTTTTTATACGAAGGGTTTTACTGAATGATAAAAAGGAATGTTTCTTTTAACGTACGCGGTTACAAAGACCTTTTCCGCCGCCGTGAGTATTATTTGGTCTTTGGCTTCCTCAACAAGCCGTAATGTTTTTAAAATGAAATAAATACCATATACTCTTTTATGTATTTTGGTATTGAAAATGATTTTTATAATGGATTTGTTATGTCAATATATTTATGTGATATATTGTGATCAATGTGTGGAAATGTTTTCTTTCCATTATATTTGTATTATGTCTTATGATTTTATAATGGTACTTGGGCACTTGATGGGTGGTTACGTGATAAACCATATGACGGGTGGTGCTGTGAATACCAGGATGGGTGGTTACGTTATAACCTCAAATGCATTGGGTATGGAAGTCGGCCGTATAGCTATTCCATTAAGTGATATGTGTGGAAGTCGACCGTTTGGTTATTCCATTTAAGTATGTTTATGTCCCAAGTTACCTTTATATGTTATGTGTTCTTTATATGGGGTTTATGTTAATCCTTTTGTTACAATATGGTAATTATTGATCTTTTATTCAGGGAAGAGTTTTTACTAATTGATAAATGCGAAAAGTATTACTTTGATAAAGTATACATGGTTTACTTGTTGTTTTGAAAAACTAACAGTTTTCATTCTTTGTGTTTCCCTTACTGAGATTTTTATACTCACCCCAAGTTTTTTTGAAATGTTTTTCATAGGACTTAATTTGGAATAGTGTCAAGGATCAGATCAAGGGAAATTCATGCTATATAAAACATGGAACTAGACATGTTTCTTTTTAAGAGTTTTTATTTTATATAAATTTAGTTGAAGTCTCTACTTTGTAATCTTTTGAGATGTAATATTTACGATCTAATTCTCTAAAACTCAAAACTTGAAACGATCCTCAATGAGAATTATTCATTTAATTCAATGTTAAGTAATGTTTAAGGTTGGGGCCCTATACCTTACTAATTGGATACTTTAGAATTATAATCCCCATGAAATAAATAAATTGAAATGATACTCCAGATACATTTAAGAAAAATGGATTCATGATATAAAACAAAATAGGGGTAGTATATAAACTACACAAAATAAATGAGTGGTGAAAATTGAGTATGCCCCATGGAAGAAAAAGTGTGGCAATAATCTCATAACTTGTGTTTCATTTTTGGCGATTATAATTCACCCTCTTATATAATATTTTTAATATTGGTATTAACTTATGACATAACGATAATAATTTTTATAATATCATATATTCACTTTTTATAGTATCTTATTACCCGTTTATTAATAATATTTCATTTTCACTATTTTTAGTGTTAATTTCCTATAATTTCGAGTATGTTTTGGTTTGTTACATATTTTTTATGTTAATTAGATCATGATTTAATCATATTGAGAATTTAAACTATGATATAAATATAATATATATTCATTATATATTTCTTTGTAATAATCCATTGAATTTCGACATAGGAAGTGAAATGCACCATTCATGGAGATGGTAGGTTGTATGTTCGAAGGAACTCTACTTTTATTTCATTATTGTATTAAAATAATGACAAGTAAATGCTATATATGTATTTTATAATTCTAGTATAACATTAATTTCAAATATTTATCATATTTTTATTAATATATTCCTCCATACATTCCATGGATAAAATGAATGAATCGCATCCCTTTGAGGAGGTTGTAGTCCTCACATCCACAAATGCTATTATGTTATTCCCACAAAATAGAAAAAATAAAGGTATGTGTTATATAGAAATTAAAGTTGAATCAGGAAATCAAAAATAAAACATATATCATATATAAACTACAAATCCATCATTATTCAAACCTTGAATGTTGGTAATGGAATAACTAATGACATCAGTTCATGATGCGGGTTTTAACCGTTTATAAGAACTATGATTATATATCCCATTTTATGGATGAGTGTGTATGTTTAGGTGGAACACTTATCCTAACAACATATTAGCACATTTATGATACTAAGTTTATTAAATAGTTATTATATAAAAACAATTGAATTGTTGATGAAGTAAATGAAATAAAAGTGTTCGTTGAAGAACATTACCTCTTACTCAGGTAACACCTTTTTGTTTATACAATATTCCCTACTTGGATTGATTTTATCCCAATGTGGTGATTTTATGATGAGGGGAGGGATTTTGGGAGATTATTGGGGAAGATTTTTTATGATCCAAAATATATATAACTCTTTTTTCATACATCAACATTACATAACTATTTTGGAATACTTAAAAAATTATACAAATAGATGTCCAAACACTGTACTAATCTAGTGCATTTGGAAAAAATGAAACATAAAATCTAATACATAAGTTAGATAAATTATCCCCCTATTGGGTTTTCAAGACTAATGAATTTCTTAGACACATCAAATATAATACATATCTTTACAACCTTGGGGAAGGAAACATAAAATGGGGTGAGATCTGATGCCTAGTAAGGGTACACAAAAGAAGTATGTAAATATAATCTTTAGCTTAAGGGTATTGGAAAATGATCATGTAAATATAAGATAATACCTTTAAAATAAAATTACATACACAAGAATCATGGAATAATGCTTGGAAGTTCATAAGACATGAGTGATATGGAAATAAATAACATAATCCCTGAAATCATATCATAGGAATAAAACATGGAATTATTGTTGAAACATAAGAATATATAATTATTTATATATTATTCAATGCATTTTTGTAGTGACCATCCTTTTATTAAATTAGATTTACTAGAATGGGTTCACACCCCGTTCTAACCCTGTATTACTAAACAGAGTCCACTCCTCTTTCAAACTATTTAATACTGAACAGAGGACATTTCCCATTCCAACCCAATAATAATGAAATGAATCCATTTCCAATTCAATACATAATCATTACCCAATACATTGGAGAGAGGTACAGGTCCAACCCCTATCATAATGGGATTATACATACATTTTTAACAAGTACATAAACAATCATATAATTATCCATGAAATAAAATGGGAATTATAAACAATTAATCATATGATAACCTGTGAAAAAATGTAGGGTTCATAATCATTTCATTAGAAACATATATTGTGAAAAGAAGAGGGTTTCAAAAACATATAACCCATGAAAGGGAAACATGTTTCATAAAAATCATTCAATCATAAAATAATCCATTAATATAAATAATATGAATATAAAAATTTAATAATTTCCGTAGAACAATAGGAGTAAAAAATATGGATTACATCAAATATGGGAAGTAATTTTTAATGACGTTTTAAATACATTTTATGAGTAAAACATCATTTCTACATTGAAATTTTCATTTTAAAACATAAAACATTTTTGAAAATATTTTTATTTGAAAATTACAATGAAAACATATAAAGCAAGAATTGAAGACCCAGAAACGTTTTTAAAACCATTTTTCCTTGAAAATGGTCTTCAACGATCTTTTGAAAACATTTTTGAAAACATATTTTTTGAATACAATAGATTTTAGACTCGAGAAAGAGAGACAAACATATTTTACTTAAAAACAGTATCCCAAGTAACAAATAGTGGAATGATGTTAATTATACATGATAATGTCTTGAATAATCATATTATATGAAAATTCATGAGTACTCTGAAGATATGGATCATAATATTTCATCAAATAATGATAATCATCAACAATTCTGAAAAGCAATGATATTTTTTTAATAAAATTTTACCCCTCAGATACTTGGGATCATACTATCCATATATGAAAATGAATTTTCACGATGCTTAAAATATTAATAATATAATTATATTCATGATATAATATGTTAATTAGAATTATATACACCTCGAGAATAATTTAGGTTCATAAAAAAACAAGAGACTCAAAGAAGGAAAATTGTGCCAAAACTATTTTACCGATTTGGTTTATTTTGAAAATTAAACCCCATGAAATAATGATCATAATATGGATATGTGAATACAAAAAAAAAATTGAAAGTGAAATATAATACATTTATGTTATGTATATACACCATACCAAATATGTGAGTGGTGATTAAGTCATGTATCACATAGAAATAAAAGTGAGATGTGATTCCCTTACCTAATATCATGAATCTCGTCGTACTCATTCAAACCACCTGAATAATAAATATAAATTTATTATAAATAGTTTTCTATAACAATATTCTTATATATAATACCTTTTATGGTTTTATCATGACCTTATACTTCCATCTTGTTAACAACCCTATGTTATGGTTTCACTTTGGGAAATATTCGCTCTGTTCATCACATGTGTCTTAATTTGTTATATATTTATTCCATATAATTATTTCATGATTGAAGAATGTAAAAAATGATATAAATATAATTTATATTCATAATATTTGTATTATATTAATTTATATAATATAGAATTACAAAATTAAATACACCATCGATGGATACAATAAGTCGTATGTACACATGAACATTTTTTTTGTTTTTATTGTTGTATAGAGTGAATGAAAGAAAATGACATATTTGAACATATGTATATAATATCAGTAAATTGTCATTATAATGTTATATATATCAAATATTTTCGCTAAATTCATCCTTAACACATTCCATGTAGTGTGTGAACAAATCACATTGCTTTGAGGGGGCGGTAGTCCACACTTCATCAAACGAATTTATCATATTTGCAACAAAAGAAAAGTAAATTGATATGTGTTTTAAAGGGAATAAAAAACATTAAATACATAATTAATATAATATATAACATTTATAAAAATATTTTCCATCATAATGTCTACCATGTGAGATGGTAATGGAAAAATGATCGACCATCATTTAGTGAGGCAGTAGTTCACCGTATACATTAACAATATGTTAATTACCTATTAGATTGAGATTTGTGTATGCTAAGGTCAAAAAAATGAAATAAAAAACATATATTTATATATTGGATATTTTTTATTGAAAAAAAATCAGGTAATAAATACAGTGGAGGGTGTGGATAAGGAAAATAAAAGGACAGATCTTGAGAGAATGTGTAACCTCTTAAATGGGTAAATCCTCATGGATTGTGCCAAATGGTTTCCCTAGAATACTTTCATCAAAAAATGGAGGCTTAAAATATGAAGAAAGGGGTATTTTGAATTGTATTGGGAAGATATTTTCTGAACCTATGTGGTTTGAGATGTTTCAAAAAGGGGGAGAGTTGGTGGCCTTTTATTTGGAAGGAGTGGCACTCTTCTAAATATTTGAAGAGAGAAATCCACCCACACTTTTACTATTGAAATTGATTCCAATAATTATCCAAATTTTAGACAAGGTAGTATAGGGTCTAAATATTTCCTGATATTTATTTTGGAAGACTGTATAGGTAATTTTGGTTCTTAAGGTTATTTTCTAATCTCTTATTAAGATTAATTTAACCTTAATCGTTATAATTAATTTCAATAAATTTCACTAATATTTTTGGTAAAAAGTAATATTAACATATAACACATTATAAATTATTCTGATCCCAAATATGGAATCAATTTTTTCAAATTCAAATAACATAGATGGTATAAATTAATTTAAAATTAATCCCGTAGTCAGGTCGACATTTCATGTTTTTAATATAAAAATGATCAAAAGATTGAAAGGTTTTTATATCCACATTCAATGTGAAATGGTTCCAATTACCTAAATTATATTATATTATTATAATATAAAACAATTAATATTTTTAAAAATATTAATATAAATTAACCATATAACTGAATTAGATAAAAATTAACTTTTGAATTAAAATCCTGTATTTTTTAATTTTCATCAAAAAATGATGTTCCTCATAAAAAACCCAAATATTCACCCTTAGATAATTTAGAAATTATAAATTTAATAGTGGTATTTATTTTATGAAATTAAATTTCTAAATTTTTCAAAAAATAATTTTGTTATTTTTCACAAAAGATCATTAAAAGTTGTTCATATATGAAACTGATATTTTTAAACATAAAAGGACTTTACCAAAAATAATATAATTTGTTATAAATATTTTTTATTTCTAAAAACAAATTATAAAATATTTTTGAAAATTATTTTATACTGTTCATATAACTAATTTTAATAGCTATGATATAATTATCTCGTTTGAAGAATTATAACAAGAATGTGATGTTTCATAGAGACCTCAGTGTTTCATGAAACAAACACCTTGTTCGTGTTGCATGTAACATATGCCAAGTAGATGTTTAATGTTACATATTCCAAGTCAATGTTATGTGTATTATTTACCAAGTTGTTGTCGTGTGACGTATGCCAATTCGGTATCGTGTGAATGTAAGGTTTTAGTTTGTGTATAGTAATAAAAAATGAAAATCTAATTTATTTTAAAAAGGTCCATAAAAACTCAGTGTGTTGCATTCTACCCAATTCAAATAAATTTTACCCTCTAAATTATTCATTTGGGTAAACCAAATGAGGAAATGTTTACTTCAGCACATCTTCATGTTCCCATGTTGATTCCTCTAATAGGTGATTTCTCTAAAAAACATTGACTAGCTATGTGGTCTTATTTCATAGATCATTCTCTGATAAGTACATAATTTCAATTGGCCGGTCCTCATAAAAATGATCACACTCCAGCAGTATGAACTATGAGGATAGTACAAGTGAAGGGTTTGGTATGTACTTCCATTTAAGATATATATATAACACATCATAGACATGATAGTGATTTGGAGGAAGTAACAAGAGATGGGATACCATCCTGATACTATCAAGAATCTCAATTGGAACAATATACCTAGGGATTAGTTTTCCTTTATCCCATAATCTAATAAATGTATTCCACGGTGAGATTCCTAGAAAAACCTTTTCACCAAATTTAAATTCTAGATCACATAAATTGTTATAAGCATAACTTTAATTCTAACATTGAGCTTCCTTGATATGCTGCTGAATAATTCCTTCTCAACCATTTATTTAGAAATCTCATATCCCAATATATTTCATCCTCTTATCTAATCCTTACAGGGGGGAGCTTTTTATATATTATTATAGAGGGTTTTATATGGTATTATCTGAATTCATGAGTGAAAGTTATTATAGTATGGAAACACAACTAAAGAACTATGTTGATCCCAACCACCATTGAAATCCAGAGAAAAAGATATCTTCATACACTATAAGGTTTGAATTGTTCTTTTAGACTGACCATCCGTCTAAGGATAATAAGCCATGTTGAAACTCAATTCTATATCATGTTCTTAATAAATACTTCTCTAGAACATTGATGAAAAACTCAAATATTGATATGATACAATAGAATGTCGTTCTCTAGGAAACCTTTCAACATCATTAATGTATATCCTTGAAAGTGGATCCATTGATAAGTCTTCTAAGATCATCTCGAAGTGTGCTGGCTTTGTAAGGAGATCAATTACCACCCATCAATACTACACATATAGCCTTTAATATCGCTACAAAGGTGTTGTTTATCGTAGCATTGGTAAAGGCCTCTTTAATGAATGAAATATTTAGCACTCATAAAGGGGCCCCATTATCAGTGGTTCTTTTGTGCTGATAAAGGGATACCTGCCTGCAAGTGTGATGTTTATATAACAACACACCCTACCGAAACTAGGATCAATCCTGCACACCAAACATATATCAACATAAAGAAATCCTACTATACACATTAAATTTACATCGTGAACACAATACTATCCACCTATGGTATAAACCTAAATAAACACTTATATTTACATTTAAAACAAAATGTTTAATATATTTACCTTTACAATTTTCCAAAACCATTATAAAAAATTCATATTTCGTCTTTTGACACCAATGTTCCCCTCTCAAAAATCTACACCCATGGTATTAGTTTCCGGACAAATCATCTCAACTCTAGAAAAACATTCCACCTATATACAAAAACAAATATTATTTTCATAATACTATAAAGAAATAAAATAAACATTTATATAAAATAACACATTAATAAGATTCAATATTTAATAAAAATGACACATTTGGAGTTATACGAGTCACAGATTGTTTCCTATTAGAGTGGGATTGAATCCTACACATTATAAATGAGTCATGGGTCATTTTTCCAAAAATATAAAAACAATAATAATGTGTTTTATTGGTTTTGAGTATGTCTCTTGTTAGTTTATAAAATTAATTTCAATTTTAAATAACGACACATTTGGTGTTATACTGGCCACACCATGAATTGTATTGAGTTGTGGATAATTCCAACATGTCTCAAATTTAGGATGGATCATTGTCCTAAATTATAAAAACAACATGAATATAAGGGACCAGCCTCAAAAATTTACCTAATATTGAATTAAATTAATAATTCAAATTGAAGATCTTTTCAGGTTTAGAGTTTTAGTGAATTAGGCCATAACTATTACATTACATCTCAATGATTACAAAGTAGAAAATTCTGCTCAGTTTCCATTTTCTTCATAAAATAAAAACCCTTGAAAAAAGATTCACGTCTAGTTCCATGTTTTAGACCACATGACTTTTTTTTGATCCCATCCTTGACCCTATTTATCTTTAATTCATTTGAAAACCATTTCAAAACATGGAATGAGCATAAAAAGCTCAGTATGGTTTATAAAAAAACATTAGTTCATCAATACAAACAAAACATAATCTATTTATCATACCTCGTGAAATCATAAGATTTATGAATAACACATAGAAATCATAAATTATAAAGGTAACTTGTGGCATACATAACATACATACATTATAGCTTTCACAGCAACATAGGGAGTTACATTTTGAATAACCATCACATTATATTCCCTAAATCTTTTAAAAGAAACATCCACATTTACCTCTATCACACTACCCAATGCATTGGAGAGCTATCTCAGGCTCACCCACCCAAGGTTTATCACGGACCCACCTGTATACGTAAACAATACCCACGAACCATAACATATTCAGAGAACAGAAAACAAACATAAAGGAAAGATAAAATTTCCACATTTAAATCACAATATATAATTTAAATATACTAACATAAAAAATCCATTATCAAAACCATTTTCAATACCAAAATACGTATATGGTTTTTATTTTCCTTTTAATAACATTACAGCTTGTTAAGGAAGCCATATATCAAATAATACTCACAGTGGTAGAAAAGGTTATTGTCACCACATATGTTAAAATGAAACATTATTTTTTTTTCATTTTGAAAAATACCTCATAGAAAAAAATAACATTTGATTAAAATGAGAACTAAAATGTTTTTATACAATGTTTAAACAAAAGTCATGTATAAAACAAAATATTCCACAATGAATGGAGATTGAGATGAAGTCCCTTACCTCATGTCTGACATGACTCGATCATTCTTTAATCTCTTTAAAAATAAACTAAAGTTAATTTTAAATTTATTATGAAATTTTTTCAAGTTTATCATTACTTTTATATCAATTATTACCTTTCTATAATAATTTGTTAATTATTTGAGTTCCTATCAGACATTTTGTTGATGTTTGGAACATGAGATCAAAATGAACTTGTTAAAATTATAAATTGTCCATGTGGTTGAAATTCCATTATATAAAGAATTATATTAATGATTTTGATATCATATATATCATATGTATCTATTATATCTCTGTATTTATAATAGTACAAAACATTTGGAGGTACGAAATGAAATGCAACGTTCATGGAGATGGTAAGCCGTACGTAGGCATGAATGCTACCTTCATTTCAATTTCGTATTTAATGGAATAAGACGTTAATGATAAATAGGTATATTATAATTCCAGTATAATATCATATATAATTTCATTAACTCCATCCTTTATACATTCCACGTATGTAATGAACGAGTCACATCACTTTGAGGGGGGGTAGTCCGCACTTCCTAATATTATATTATCGTATTTACCCACTATGGAAAACCATAATGGTATCATATAAATGAAAAATATAGATTCATAGAAAAAATATAAAAATGATATATATCACATATAAATAAAATTCCATCTTAATGTCCACCATAAGAGATGGTAGGAGAATATTGAACAATCGTCATTTCATGAGGCAATAGTTTTCCATCCACAGAAACAATATGTTTTTACCCATTAGATGGAGGTGTGTGTAAGTGTAGTTAGAATCCTTCTTATAAAAACAACCTAGTATGTTGAGGATATAGGTGTTTCTATAAAATAATTTAATAAAAAGAATTTAGGGGGTTTGATTTGGAAAATAAAACCAAATAAGTTAAGAGAAGACATTGCCTTTAATTCTGGTATATTCCTTTGGTTTGAATCAAAAGGTTTACTTGAATTGCCTTATGCCTTGGGTAAGGATTCTAGAAGGAGGACCGGGATGTATGGAGCTCAATTGGGAAGAGGTTGGATGAGCCAAGGGGATTGATAAGTGTGGGGAATGTGTAAGAAGTGGGGGGTTTTTATAAGGGGGAGGAGGGTCTCTTTAGGAATGTTTAAAAATTTTATAATAATATATAATGATTATCGGTTTCTAAACGTTCTAAACTCATTAAAGTTGAATATAAGATGACTAATTTTCAAAATAAAATCATAAAATAAGAATTGGACATGTTTTGGTTATCATTTTAATAATTATAATTTTATTTATTTAAATCATTCATTAAAGAGGTAAATACTACAACATTATTTTGTCATAAATAGTTTTATTTATTTGATATCTAAAATTATAAAAAAATATCATGATGTAGTAAATCATTTTATATTTAAAATGAATATTTATAGTCAAATAGATAACTTATATAACCCAATGTAAAAATTGATTTAATTAAAGATATATATTTATGTCATTTTTGTCTTTACTTAAAATTAATTAATATAAGGTGTCATTATCCCTCCCAAGTGGCTCCATGAGGTCCCAAAATCGACCCAAGGATGACCATGGACGGAAATGTATCATCCAATAGTATTATGACACATGTTACGGTAATTTAATATTATTATAATACTATTTTCTAAAATTGTTTTCCAGATTTACCCTTTAACCCTGGTAAATAAAATATTCACTAAAGTAAATATTCATAATGTCTAAAAATAAAAGTTATCTATTTACACAATTTGGACCTCCTGATTCCAAATATGAACTCAATTTTTTCAATTTCAAAACATAGAAGTAGCAAGAAATTAATTTTAAATTAATTCCTGGTGTCAAAACAAAAAGCATGTTTTTATGAAATAATAAAAATCAAAAGATTGAGACTTATTTTTGTCCAATTTCAAAGTAAAATTATTTTCAATGACCAGAATTGGATTAAATAGTAAAAAAGTAATATAATTACACTTTAAAACCAATTAAAAAGATAATATATCCTTATAAATAAAATAGATTAAAATATATTTTTGAAATAAAATATAGTATTTTTCACTATTTATTAAAAAATGAAAATTAACTGAAAAATACAAAAAATTTACCAAAAGTAAATTTTGATGTCCCGATTATAAAGAAAAAATTTATTTTTTCAAATAGATCATATAAAAGTTACCATAACTAAATTTAATGAGGGTTCGTCATCAAAAGGTGGTAGATTGACCTTTTAATGAATATTAGAGTATTTATGCTTATAAATGGATTCTTTATTATTTTAACCCTCTATAATTTATAGGATAAATGTAAAAACATTTAAAAAATATTTATATTCATATTTTAGTTAGTTATATCCATTCCCACTAATACAATGGCTAGGTGTTTACTACCACTGAAAATAATATTATATTTTTTTTCAGTATGACCCAACGTTGTGTGCAATGTAAGATTTCAAAGAAACATGTTATTACGTATCATGTATGCTATCAAACATAGTATCCCTTTTAAATTAAAAATAATATTTAAATAAAAAATATTAATAAATATGAAAATTTCATATTCCTTATTTACTTGGGATGTTACATCCTTCCCCCCTTTTGGGAATTGCATCCTTGCAATTTTATTCACTTATCAAATAAATGGGGGTATTTATCTCTCATAGAATTATAAGATTTCCATGTTTCCTCTTCAACCATATGGTTTTCCACAAAAACTTTACCTAATTAATTACCTTATTCCACAACACATGCTCTCTTCAGTCAAGAATCTGGACTGGTTGTTTCTCATAAGAAAGATTCTCTTCCAACTGAACTAACTCTGGGCTCAAAACATGAGATAGATCTGGAATATACTTTCTCAACATTGAAATAAGAAAAAAATTATGCACCTAAGATAAACGTGGAGGTAAATACACTCTGTATGAAACTGATCAAACATTCTCTAGGATTTCATAAATTCTAATGAACCACAGGCTCAACTGTCCCTTCTTACCAAAACACATCACATTGTTGCATGGAGAAACATTGAGAAAGACATTATCACCAAAATCAAAATAAATATCCTTCGTACGATTATTCATATAACTTTTCTGCCAACTCTGAGCTGTTCTCAGGTGCTTCTGAATCAACTATACTTTTTCTGTCATCTCATCAACCAATTCTGTTCCCATTAGTTTCCTTTCAACAACTTCATCCCAAAAAGATGTAGTTCAACACATCTTCCTATATAATGCCTCAAAAAGAACCATATGTATACTAGAATTAAAATTTTTATTATAAGAAAATTAAACCAAGGAAAGATGTTAATCCCAACATCCCTGGTAATCTATCGAGCAAGAATGTAACATATCCTCCAAGGTCTAAATTGTTCGTTCTAACTTCCTATCTGATTGAGGATAAAAAGTTGTACTAAAATTTAATTCTGTACCCAACGAATTCTGAAGGCCTTTACAATGGTTAGATGTAAACCTGAGATCACTATTAGATACAATGAAGCGGCGAACACTATGAAACCTGACTATCTCTTTAACATATAACCAAGAAAGCTGATCTGGTGAAAATGTATCTCGAATAGGAATGAAATGAGGTGATTTAGTCAATCGATCAACAACAAACCAGATTTCATTATTACCTCGAGATGAATTTGGTAATCTCACAATGAAGTCCATGGCTATATTTCCCCTTTTCCACTCTGGAACTAGTAAATACTGAAGCAACACTATCGGTAACTGCCACTCTTCTTTAACCTGTGGTCAAGTCAAACACTTCATAGTAAAATTAGTAATATCTCTTTTTATTACATCCCACAAGTAATACTTCTGAAGATCTTTGTACATCTTAGTACAGCTAGGATGAACTGAAAATAGAAAACTATGAGATTTACATAACAACTCATTCTTAATCTGGGAATCACAAGGAACACATAATCTCTTCCAAAACCTCAAAACAAAATCATTATAAATGTTAAAATCGGACAACTTACCCTTCTAAAAAAACTCTACCTTTTTCTATAACTCATTGTCTTCATTCCGAGCATGCTTAATTCTATCTGATAGAGATGATTTCACTGACAACTGAAACCAAGCAGAGGAATTTTTTTCACCAACAAATTCTATTCCAAATTTCATTGAATATAAAAACAAAGGATCTTCTTCCAAACATAGCAAGGTTAATGATTCATTAATTTTTCGACTCAATGCATCAGTTACTTTATTTTCTTCTCCCAGATGGTAATGGATCATGAAATCATAATCCCTGATTAAATCCAACCATCTCTTCTATCTCATGATAAATTCTTTCTGAGTGAATATGTATTTTCAACCTTTGTGGTCAGTTTATATTCCACATTTTAATCCATAAAAATGATGCCTCTAAATGTTTAAAGCAATAACAACATCAGTTGATTCCAAATCATGCGTAGGGTAATTTAACTCAAGAGGATTCAATTGATATGAAGCATAAGAAATTACCATATCATTCTGCATTAGGACACAACCAAGTCCTTTCAACGAAGCATCACTGTAGATAAAAAACTCACCATTTCTGAAAGGTAGTTCCAAAATTGGACCATTCACCAATCTTATTTTCTATTCTAGAAAACAATCATCACATTCATTTTTCCAAATGAACATAATACCTTTTTGAGTTAATATAGTCATTGAGATTGATAATCATGGAAAATGTTCAAAAAAGCTTCGGTAATAACCTGCCAAACCAAGAACACTATGAATATCGATTATATTTTGGGGTCTTAGCCATTCTTCAACAACGTTTGTTTTAGAAAGATCTATAGTTATTCCATTTTTTTAAATAATGTTACCAAGGAAAAACAATTCTGTAATCAAAACTCATGCTTTCAGAATTTCCCATAGAGTTTCTTTTCTTTTGATTTTTTCAAGAAAACCCTTAAATAACATTCATTCTCCACTTTAATTTTAGAATAAACCAAAATATAACCAATGAATACAACCAAAAACATATCCAGGAACTCACGGGAAATTCTATTTATAAGATCCATGAATAAAGCAGGTGTATTGTTTAACCCAAAAGGAACAACTACAAACTCATAATGTCCATATATAGTATGAAATGTGGTCTTTGGAATGTCAGCTTCTTTTACTTCCAACAGATGGTACCCGGACCTTAAATCAATCTTTGAAAAATACCGAGCTTCTAGGAGCTGTTCAAAAAAATCATCAATATGAGGCAAAGGATAATTGTTCTTAACAGTGATGTTATTAAATGCTCTATAATCTATGCAAAGTCTCATTGAACCATATTTCTTTTTAATAAACAAGATAGGAGAACCCCATGGTGATGTGATAGGTCAAATGAAACCTTAATCTAATAACTCATGTAATTGATTCTTTAATCCTAAAAGTTAAATTTGATCCATTCGATAAGGGGTTTTTTTAATTGTCTTAGCATCATGAAATATGTCAACAATAAATTCAAATTCCGGATGAGGTATAATACCAGGAAACTCATTAGGAAAAACATCAAGGTATACATTTACCACTAGCACTTCATTAATATATATAGTTCTTTTTTTCAGCAATAAGATTAAGGTGACATTCATTTCCATATTTTACTATTTTCTTTTCTTCCTGATATGTTATCAAAATAAAGGGTTCATTTTTGTACACAAACAGAAAATCATTCTGAACGGAAACCTCTTTAGCTCTCCTGTCAATCTCATCATGATAAACAGAAAGCCATTCCATACCCAAAATAACATCAAACACTACTAGAGGCCAAACAAAATGGTTTTCTGGTAGATTTTTTATGCGCACAAGGACATGAAGGTTGTTATGTTTTCTTTTTGTCTAAAAAATTCATCCATGTGTTTTTAACATAAGTTCGTGATTCATATCTTGAGATGGAATTCCCAATTTACTAGAAAACTTCTAAAAAAAATTAAAGAGTGTGTAGACCCTGAATCAAAGAACTCATTGGAATGAAAAAAACAAATAGTGTACTTGATAATACTTCATTTGATGGCCCAACATCTGCTGAAGTACTTGTAATGTATTTCAACACTAGTTTCTACTTGTATTCTGGATGCTTCCCCTCATTTGAGTATGTCGTTGGCCACTCATTTTCATAATGACCCATTTCATTGCACTTAAAACATTTTAGTACCTATAAATCAGATTTTGTCTTACCATTACCCTAATCATTTTTTGTGTCATTACAACCCTTATGTAACATTTTACCATATCGGTTGCACTTTCTAGAATTCAAAAGACATTCCCCATCATGCTTTTTACAACAATTTTCACCAACTGTAAACTTAATTTTCTCACCATCATACTTTTTTGAGGAGTTCATCCCTTTTTTCTACCACCTTGATCTCTAATTCTATTGTTTTTCAAAGAACACCTGATCATCAGAAAATTCCATTTTCACATTATCTGTACATCGAACAAGTTTTTCATAAATTTTGAACTCACGAAAAGCTAAGGCCCTTTGATACATTGGCTTTAATCCTGAGTAAAAAATGGTTGACTTTATTATTAAGATCTCGTATGAAATTTGGATCACACCTTTCTAGTCGAGTGAATTTTGATTCGTAAACATGCAATGAGTCATCATCATGCCTCATTTACAGGAATTGTTTTTCCATCATTAGGTGAACTACCTTAGGAAAATTTTTCGTATGAAACGTACCATTGATTTCATCCCAATTAGGAGAATCAATCTCTTCACTATCCTTGATATTTATCCCCAGCGACCACCAATAATTAGCTTCATCTTCAAAACGGTAAACATTGAGACTAACCTTTTGATATTCTGAACTCCCCATGACATCAAAAATCTTCTCCAGTGCCTTAATCCACCCTTCATCTAGCATAGGGTCAGATGATACTCAGAATGATGGGGAATATTGCCTCAGGAAATTCTCTACTACTGACATGTTCCTATGTGGTTGTTCTGGATGATCTTGTGCATTGATACCACTACCATTTATAGACTTAGTCAACTGTGCCATCACTGATACAAACTATTTAGTTAAAATTCCGACTATATCAAGTTGCTGATTTGAAAGGTTGTCTTCCTTATGATGTGGTCCCATTATAACTGCCATGCTTTCTCTGTAGAAACCCATTCTGAAGGCAAAGACATCTTAGGCGAAGCAACATGGTAATGTGTAAATGTTATATCATTTCAATCATAACTAAAACTAAAAATAATTTATGGATATTAATTAAACAATATCCTAACTCCAAAAGTTTCCTAAACCGACCTCTGATACCAACTATAAGGAACCAGCCTTAAAACATTACATAATATTCAATTAAATGAATATTTCAAATTGAGGATCTTTTTAGGTTTAGCGATTTAGAGAATTATGCCATAACTATTTCATTACATATCAAAAATTAAAACGTAGACAATTCTACTCAGTTTACATTTTTTCATAAAATAAAAAATCTAGAAAAAAGTGTCTTGTCTAGTTTTATGTTTTAGACAACATGACTTTCCCTTGATCACATCCTTGACCTTGTTCATCTTTATGTCATGTGAAAAAACATTTCATAACTTGGGATGAGCATAAAAAGCTCAGTAAGGGTTATAAAACAATGAACAAAAACATTAGTTCATCAATAAATAAATAACATAATCTCTTTATCATACCTCATGAAATAATAAGATTTATGAATAACACATATAAATCATAAATCATAAAGTTTACGTGGGGCATACATAACATACTTATGTTGTAGCTTTCACAGCTACGTAGGGAGTTACTTTTGGAATATCCATCACAGTATATTCCCTATATATATTAGCAGAAACATTCACGTTTACCTCTGCCATGTTACCCAATGCATTGGAGAGATATCACGAGCTCAACCACCCTAGGTTTATCACAGAACACCTGTATATGTAAACAATTACCATGAACTATAAGATATTCATAGCACATAAATAAATCATAAAGGGAAGAAAATATTTCCACATTTCAGTCACAATATATCATTTAAATATATTGACTTAAAAAATATTTTATAAAACCCATTTTCAATAGAAAAATATGTATATGGTATTTATTTTCCTTTTAAAAACATTATTTCTTGTTAAAGAAACCTTAGATTAAATAATACTCATGATTGCGGAAAAGGTCATTGTCACTGCTTACGTTTAAATTAAACATTCCATTTTTTCATTTAGTAAAATGAATAAGAGAAAAGGATTCCTTTTGAATTAAATATGAAGTCAAATGTTTTTGTACACTGTATAAAAGAATGATATGTTTAAAAAAAATATTCCTCAATGAATGGAGACTGAGACGAAGTCCCTTACCTCGTGTCCAACATGACTCAATCGTTCTTTAACCTCATGAAAAATAAACTAATGATAATTTATACTTTCTTAAGAACCATTTTTTAGTTTATCATTCCTTTTATATAAATTATTACCTCTCTATAAAAATTAGTTAATTATTTGAGTTTGTATCAAACATTTTGTCGATGTTCAAAGCATAAGTTAAAAATGAACTTGTTATAATGGTAAATTTTCCATGTGGTTGAAATTATATAATATCCAGATTGATATTCATGTTTATGATATCATATATATCATATATATCTAGTATATAAATGTATTTATTATAGTACATAACATTTGGAGGTAAGAAATGAAATGCACCGTTCATGGAGACAGTAAGCCATACGTACACATGAACGCTACTTTGATTTCTATTTCGTATTTAATGGAATGAGAACATAATGAAAAATAGGTATATTATAATTCCAGTATAATATCATATATAATTTCATTAACTGTATCATCTATAAATTCCAGGTATGGCATGCACGAGTCATATTACTTTGAGGGGGAGGTAGTCCACACTTCCTCAAATGAAATTATCGTATTTACCCACAATAGAAAACCATAAAGGTATTCTATAAATTAAAAATAAATAAGAATAGTAACAATATAAATATAATATATATCTCATATAAATATAGTTCATTCTTAATGGCCACCATAGGTGGTGGTAGGAGAATATTGAACAATCATCATTTCGTGAGGTGTTAGTTTTCCGTCTACAGAAACAGTATGTTTTTTACCCATTAGATGGAGGCGTGTGTATGTTTTGTTTGAATACATTTCATAAAAACAACCTAGTATATTTAGTCTACTATTTTTTTCTATTAAATAATGGAATAAATAGATTTTATGGGGTTGGATAAGGAAAATAAAACAAAAGAACTTAAGAGAATATGTTACCTTTACATTAGGTATCTCCCTTGGATTTGAACCAAAAGGTTTACTTGAATTTCCTTATGCCTAAGGGAAGGCTTATCAGAGTAGGATATGGATTTAGGGAGATTACTTTTGTAGATTTTTGATGAGCCATGGGGCTTATGAAGTGTGTGTAATGGGTTAGAAGTAGGGGCTTTTTATAAGGGAGAGGAGGGGCTCTTTAGGAATGTTTAAAAATATTATTTTATTATATAATGATTTTCAGTTTATAAACGTCCAAAACCCATTAAAGTCAATAATAAGTTGACTCATGTTTGAAATAATATCATCCAATAAGAATTGGACAGGTTTTGGATTTTTTTAAATCATTATAATCTTATTTATTTAAATCATTCATTAATGAGGTAAATACTAAATCATTATTGTGTCATAAATAATTTAATTTTTTTGATATCTAAAAATTATAAAAAAAATATCCAGATGTAGTAAATATTATTAGATTTCAAATTAATATTTATAGTCTATGAGATAAATTATATTACCCTATGTGAAAATTGATTTACTAAAAGATATTGGTTTATGTCATTTTTGTCTTTACTTTAAATTAATTAACATAAAGTTTCATTATCAATCCCATGTGGCTCCATGGGGTCCCAAAATAGATCCAAGAATGCCCATGGTCGGAAATGTATCAAAAAATAGGATTAAGACACATGTTAGGTTAATTTAATATTATTATAACATTAATTTTACCCTTATTTACTATATTTACCCTTTAACCATGGTAAATAAAATATTTACTAAAATAAAATATTCCAATTTCCAAAAAATAAAAGTTACTTATTTACACAATTTGGTTCTCCTGATTCAAAATATGGAATCCATTTTTCTAAATTCCAAACATAAAAGTGGCAGAAATTAATTGAATATTAATTCCCGCTATCAAAACAAAAAGCGTGTTTTTAAGAAATAATAACTATCAAATGATTGACACTTATTTATGCCCAATTTCAAAGTGAAACTACTTCCAATGACCACAATTGGATATAATAGTAAAAAAATAATATAATTAAACTTTAAATTCAATTAAATAGATAATGTATCTTTATAAATAAATAATATTAAAAGAATATTTTGAATTAAAATCAAGTAATTTTCACTATTCACTAAAAAAGGAATTGTATTAGAAAAATACCAAAAATTAACCCTAAGTAAATTTTGATGTCCAAATTCGGAAGATGAATTTTATTTTTTAAAATAGAACATACAAATGTGACCAAAACTAGATTTAACGAGGGTTCTCCATCAAAAGGAGGCATATCGACCTTTTAATGAATATTAGAGTATTTATGCTTAAAATCAGAATCTTTCTTATTTTAATCCTCTAAATTTTATTAGAAAAATGTATGAACACTTAACGAACAAGTATATTTATATTGTAGTTAGTCTGTCTATTCTTTCCAATACAACTACTAGGTGTTAACTACCATTTAAAATAATAATATATTATTATTTTTTAGTATGACCCTACGTTGTGTGCAACATAAGATATCAAAGAAACCCATTGTTGCGTATCAGGTACGCTATCGAACATAGAATCACATTAAAGTTATAATTAATATTTAAATCACAAATATTAATAAATATGAAAATTCCATATTCTTTATTTACATTGGATGTTACAATGAAGGTGTTTTCTTGGTTTCTAGTATGTTAATTGTGTTTTTTTACTAAAATTCAATTTCCAAATGAAAACACACATTTTGAGTCATACAAGTCACATCGTATGTTTGTTTGATATGAAACTATTTAATACACGTCACGATGACTTATGAATCATTGTCCAAATTTATCAAGATAATTGGAGCATGTTTTCTTGGTTTTCAGTGAGTGAAATGTTTTGAACTAAAATGTCAATTTGAAACTGATAACAGACACTATTAGTCATACAATACAGATTGTGCATTGTATTGAGGTTTGGATAATCCCTACACATCAAAAATGACTAATTGATTATATTTCTAAAATAAAAAAACAATGTGAATTCATTTTCTTAGTTTTCAGTGTGTCACATTTTTGTTTTTATTTAATTAATGTCAATTTAAAATAACAGGAGACACTTTTAGTTATACCAGGAACACCATGCACTGTATTAGGGTGTGGCGGATCCTTATACATCAGAAATGACTAATAGATAATTGTACTAAAATATCAGAACAATACAAATGTGTTTTCTCTATTTTTAGAATGTCATTTGTTGTTTTTAATTAAGGTAATGTAAATTTTAAATAAGAAGAGACACTTTGAGTGATACATGTCACACCATATATAGAATTTAGGTGATACTAATTGTTAAAAATCAAAAATGAATCAGGAATTTTTTTCCAAAAGTATAAAAAATCTGAATGTGTTTGATTGGTTTTCAATACATCAAATATTGTTTTTACTTAAATTATTTTCAATTTTAAACAAAATGACACTTTGATTTGTAATGGCCACACTGTGTGGCATATTGAGGTGTTGTAGATACCTACATGTCACAAATTACTAATAGGAAATTTTTTAAAATATCAAAACAATATGATTCATTTTCTCAAATTTTAGTATGCCACTTGTTATTTTTAATTAAATTAATGTCAATTTTAAATAAAAAGTGACACTTAGAGTAATAATGGTCACATAAAGTGTTGGGATGAGATTAGGTTCACTCATACATGTCACAAATGTATCATGCATCATTTTCCTAATGTATCTAAATAATCCGAATTTTTTTGTTGGGTTTTTAGTATGTCAGTGGTTGTTTTTACTTAAAAAATATAAATTTTAAATAAAGATATACAATTTATGTAGTACCAATAACACCATTAATCTTATTGAGGTGTGACTAATCCCATCATATCATATATGATTAATATATCGTTTTCCTAATATATCAAAAAAATCTGAATGTGTGTTCTTAGTTATTAGTATATCACTTGTTCTTTTTTACTTAAATTAATGTCAATTTTAAATAAAAGGAGACACTTTGAGTGATATCGGGTACAATATGTGTCATATTGATGTGATACTAATTCCTTCATGTCAAAAAAGACTCATGTATAATTTTACTAAACTATCAAAACAATACGAATGCGTTTGATCAATTTTTAGTAGGTCACTTGTTGTTTTTAATTGAGTTAATTTCATTTTTAAATGAAAAGAGACACTTTAAGTTATACTAGTAACATCATGCAATGTATTGAGTGTTTTATGATTCCTAAACATAAACAATGACCAGTGTATTTTATTCCAATATTATAAAAACAATATGAATTTGTTTTCTTGGATTTCAGTATGTCTCTTGTTCTTTCTACATAAATTAATGTCAATTTAAAAAAGACACATTTTGATTCATATCGGCCACACCATGAGTTCTATTGAGGTGTATCTGATTCCTACAAATCACAAATGACTATTATATCATTTTCCTAGAGTATTAAAATGATAAAAATGTTTTTACGTGGATATCATTATGCCACTTTTGATTTTACAAAAATTTATGTCAATTTTTAATAAAAAGAAACACTTTGAGTTATACCTAACTCATCATGCATCATATTTAGGTGAAACTAATTAATACACGTCAAAAATGATATATAGATCATTTTCCTAGAGTACCAAACTATCTGAATATGTTTTCTCGCTTTATAGTATGTCAGTTGTATTTTTTTTAAATGTCATTTCATACTAGAAACATGCATTTTGAGTCATAACCTAAGGATATGAATCATTATAAAGGGTTATCATACAAATTAATTAAGTGTAAAAAAGAGAGATATAAATGATAATATAAGGATAACACAAGGATAAAGAGCTTATAAGGTGTTATTAACATTGAAAATTTATACCCTGCATACAGAATTCACGTCTTCATGCTATTTGTGTACATTCTTTCATGAGGTATGTTGCAAATTCATGTCTAAGAATATCTATATCATCTTCTAAATATGACTATTCTAGAAAATCATGGTGCTACTATAAAACTATAAATAAAAAATGGATTATTAAATATTTTAAATGAAATAGTAATTATCATTGAAAAAACCACTTTTGGGATTCTAGTTTCTTCATGAAATATGATCTATTTCATAAATTTACTAACATAATTACCACAACCCTTTCCATTGGTTTGTATCAGACACATTATAAAAATTGAGGAGAATAGGAAAGTTGTTTTGATATGTATTTGGATAGTGAAATATACAAATATATACCCATATATTGATCAGGTCACCGTACATGTCTTCTTTCTGGTCCTTATCTCATGGCCAAATTCTTATTTTTGAACAACAACCATACACTTCCCTATAATAATAGTGACCTCATTAAAAAAATAATATAATTTATATAATAAGATGTGTAGTTATACATGTTTTGATGAATATTATTAGAAATTTAAAAAATTCCATCCTATGTGGACAATTTGTTGGATATACATGAATTGAATCAAGGTACTAAATCATTGGAGTATCCAAATTTACTGCAATGAGCATCCAATTCTCCTTAAAAAATAGAAAAAGGAGAAAGTAATGAATGAAATGAAAATAAACTTGATATGAGTAAATTATAGAGTCTTACACCTGAATCATTGGTACTAAACAGAGAATATCATCCAAAATTCTTCTTTAAAGGGATTTGATCAGACCTTCCACTATTTCATCATTTTTTGGGGTTTATATTTTATATTTTTTCTATTTAGGTGACATTGGGAATAATTAATCTTAAGTTTTAATCATGGTAAAATACCTTAAATTGTTTTTCTTATACATTCTTTTGAAAAAATGATATTCAAATATTCATAATTAATACAGTATATCAGCTTTTGGAAAATAAAATCATGAGTACAAACCTCATGTATACATTTAAAACTAATCCACATAGAGAATCATTGTGGAGGATTTCAGTTTCACTTGAAACACCATTCAATTCATTATCTTTCTATCCACACATATTTTCTTCAAAATAAACTATGTGATTGTGACCATATTTAACATTGTATCCACATAATCCTTGAATTATAATAAATGTGGATATAGAACGGGTATGTTAAATGTGATTTTGAAAGAAAATTTTGATCGATTGGTCGATCCTTTAGATGGTTGTGTGAAAGACATTCATTTCATCCCCTACTCTTTGTCCATCTACAATAACATTCATCAGTTCAGATCATTTTCATTAATTGTTAATTGCATAGCTAGAAAAGTAAATTCAAAATGAATACCTCTATGTCACAATGATTTTTTACATGATTTATTGGCCAAGTGATGACTGTTACAACTTCCTTTTGGGCCATATTAATATCATCCTCATGAAATGGAAGAGGTAGCTCTGTGATCAGCTCATAGGCTATGTTGATCGACACTCGCACATGACCTATTGTAAGTTGTCTATTGGGTAGCATGACTTTTTGAATATTGAACACCATAGACCTTACCACAATATATTGGGTTGGTGTTTGTAGATATAAACCATAGTCATTATCCCCATGTATAATATTAGTATGGGAATTTTATAAGTGTCTTTCTAATTAACATTTCCCAAAAATATTTATTAGATCATTGATTACCTCTGCTAAGTAATCTATTTCAGGGGAATGACAAGCCTCATAGCTAGAGTGTGGTGGGGAAAGATCTCCAAGGGGTGGCGGCTCTTGAGTTACTTCTTCTCTTTGGCTATCCTTCATTAAAGTGTCAATAATCATTTTATTCCATTGGAATTGTCCTTCAAGGGTAGATATTCTTTCATTCATCTATTTTATTAATTCTGTTTTATCATCCTTTTTTTCTCAAAATATGTTCGGGGCGTCACCTCGATGCCCGTAACTCTAATGTGGCTATTCTATTCCGGCCACTCGACGACCACCGATAGTATATGTTCATCCTTAACAAGGGATTATGATTCTTGTGACTATGATGAATAGAAAATATCAGAAGGTAAGAAATCATTGTGATGTAATAGTGATTAAACAAAAGAAAAATTTATTATGTAATACCTACATATGATTACCATAATTTTTGGGTGTTCTCATCTATTAGTATCCCATGTTTATTTACACATGAATCCTTCCACAAAACATGTTTTTTTATAGATGTGGATATGGATTTCGATTAATCAACCTGCATAAAAATTGCGGAATATGATTATAGTGTTTTTTTATGTCACATAATAGTATTATGTTCAAATTAAATTACATACCATTTTTTCAAGTAAAATGTAACACATACTTGCATTATGGTAGTAGTTTTCTAGGTTTTCAACTCATTCCTTATTTCGAGAACTGAATTGATGTTTCATAAAAAAATTTCATTCAATTTGATGAATACACATAGTGTCAAACAACGTATTACTATAAAACATGTACTATAAATGGCGCATCTACATGACATCTAGTAAAAAAAATACCACATTTCATTGGATATCATGTGTGATTAGAAAAATGGAGGGTGCATGTTAATTTTTCCTTCCACATATTTAAGATAATGTCTTTTTTAGGATTGTTCTAAATATTTTGTGAATCCTTCCAGAAATCATTAATACACACTTCTTGTGGGATTCATCTACTATAAATGAACTCTACAATGGATGATGAATAGTAAGTCGATGTTTCTTTATATATTTTTTCTGAAATAATTAAATGATATCATAATGATATAATGATATCTTCCCACATTTGTGTCTTTATCCCAAGAACAACATGATTCTATGAATATATGTCAATCAGCATATGTTTCTGAGTGAGGATTCTAATATAACTGCAAAACATGGCTTTGTTGGGGTTCACATGATGACCCCTACATTCAATAACTCCTCAAATTTTATGGCTTTGACTTCCTCCATAATTATTTTTTGAAACACCATCAAACAAGGATGCTCCATTTTTTTCTATGATGTTAGTCCTTCATCGCCTACCATTTTCCAAGAATCAACATCACCTATATGTTCCTCTAGAGTGGTATCATTGGTATGTGCATATGGTTGTTTTACTAAGGAACTAGGAGAAACAACAGGTTGAGAAGCATCTTGTTCATCAGGAATGGGAGCACAATAACGTGTAAAAGGTTGTTCCTCTACACTACGACCAAAATAATGTTTGGATACTTGTGGTTTCTTGGTATTGGGTTCACCATCACGTGAGGAAGTAATTATATTCAGAAGTAAATTAACATTTAATATAGTGTACATAAATTAAGGAAACAAAAACAGATAATTACATGTTGTAACATTATGTAGACTATAGAAAATTTAACCAGATTATTGAAAAATCGTTTTATTTTTTAATTGATTAAAATATTTTATCCCTCTATAGATGATACAAATACCTTATTTGTGGTCTCCACTAAAATTCAAGACACCATCTACATTAGGGACGCTATGAAATGATTCAGACCTCCCAATGAAAAGGCCATCCTCCATTGAATTTTCATCTGACCCTTCAGTGGTTTTGGTCAACAACAGAATAGTTGACCACTTTTGGTTTCTGAGACCAGTAATATAATATAATTCTACTTCCAATGATTCAATTATGAACTATTCATCCTTATACCCTCCTTATTGAAACCATCTTTCAAAAGTCATAATTCATCTATTTTAATGGATATCCTGTTATAAACACACTTGAATAAAAATATGAGTAATTAGAATGTTGTATAATCCAAATTCCATATTTTTTTGAGGATTCCAATATATGAAATATTTAAATAAATTATATTTCAATACTTAGTAATAGAAACATGTATTAGTTCATCCATAACTGTATCTCTACTATTTTTCATGGTACTATCTTCATTATTCTCATTTTTACGAAATGTATAACCATTAATTACATAACCATTGAAACATAATACATAGACACTTGGTCCTCCATATAGCCGTCAAATTATTTCTAAAATTGAATATGGATTTTCATCGGACCCCTTTAAAATATGGTCCTGAATCCATCCTTTAAACTATTGATTTTGTTTGTTTGATATCCATCATTCATCCCTTGATGGATTAATGTTCCTAAAAATTTCTTTGTTGGTTTCAACATATGGGGAAACATCCAAACTATTATGAAAAACATAAATGTGGGCATGCTCTCAATCTCTAATATTTATTGTGACAACATATAATCAAAAAATTACTTCACTAATAAGTCACCTACTGTGATGAGATCTCATTAGACCAATTATTTCCACATGGTATAGGTATTCAGTATAGAATTTAACAACTTCCTCAACAATATATCACACTATAATACAACCCTCTAGAAAACATTAATTTTTTTATACTCTTTTTAAATAATCCTATAACATTCAATTGGGGTATATCCATCCATAGTTTAAAAGACCATATAGTCGAATCTCTCTCACCAATTGAACCATCAAATGAATCATCATATCAACTAATATTGATAGGAAGAACAATTCCATTTTACATAATATAAAGGAATTTTGTCTTTCCATAGTAATAATTTTTTCCAGGACTATACTTTTTATGCATATATCCTTGAAGAAGAAATAATGTTTGGGTAATGTATGATGGAAATTCTTGGAAAAAATGTAACACCATTCTATAGGCATTATATCATGCATAAAAAAATGGGAGTCATGTGATTTTAGACACTTTATCTTTAAATTGGTCTTTGAAACAATGTTCTAGATATTCGATTAATACACCTCTCAAACCTTTTTGTCATTCAAGAAGTTGAAAATTAGATATCTATCCTACGTGGAAAGAGATTACCCACCTTGAGGATGAAAGTTTCAATATTCACCCTTCACTAGCACAAAATCATCTCGTATTACCATGTCAACAATGTTAGACCTAGCCTTAATTCCAACATTTTTTATAGGTGCTGTTAGAAATTTACCGATGACATTATCACAAACGTTTTTATCAACATGAATTACTACACAAAATTTTCTGATGTATAGACATTTATAGTATGTTAATTCCAAAAAATATATCTCTTTCCCATTGGTTATCATATGGGTTTTTGAAAACAGTTTACCAAATGTAGTGCCACATCTTTTACATTCTCAAATAGTTGATCACCAATTAGTGGATATGGTGTTGTATGTTTTTATAAACTTCCATCAAATGATGTCATCGAATATCGGTAATTATTTCATTGGGGTATAAATAGGTGATTTTCTATTAACATAGTTTTAGATGAATACTTCAACCTAATTTATTTTGAGCATTGTTCATACAAGGGACACCCATGAGTTCCTTTAATGGTATTTCCTAATATAATTCCATAAGTTGGAAAGTCATTTATCATCACATAAAACATGGCTCTCAATTTGAAATCACCATTTCTATAATAATTATAGATTGTAAGATCTCATTCCCACTATAATTTCAAGTTATAGATCAATGGTGAAAAATAATCACCAATATAATTACCTACTTTTTTGGGTCATGATATAGGAATAAATAGCATGATGTATTTTTATTTCATGCATAACCACAATGGAAAGTTATAATTTACCAATATACCCATCCATGTACTATAAGTGCTGCATTGAAAACCAAAAAGATTCACTCCATCTATAGATAACACAATATGAATATTTCTTGGCATGATTCCAAAACAAAGAAACTCAGGATTGATTTTGTTCCACTGAGGAGAGTTTGTTAGGTAACATAGTTTCCCATGTTTATTTATTATTTCTCTGTGCCACGTCAATTTCCATATAGTCTCCACACTTCCATATGGGTACCTAAATATTGGAATGATTGGAATGTACCATACAACTTTCATTGGACCAGATTCATCTTTCTTATATTGAGAAGAACCACACTTCGGGTATTTAGTAAGTTATTTTTGGTCCTTGTAAAATAGTATACAATAATTCAAGAAGGTGTGTATTCTTTTATAGATCATACCCCTTGAGTTTAGCAATCATTTGGCATCATATGTTCATATCAAGAGCTCATTATCTTCTAAGAGCATGTCATTCAAGAGATCATATAATTCTTTAAAATGGATATAACTACATCCATAGATTTCTTTCAAATTATATAGATTCTGTACAGATGACAATGATTTATATTTAGTGAAACCACCATACAATGGAATCTTTAGTGTCACCACCATATGATGTTTTGATAGTTGTGTAAAAGATTTATGCATCATGAAGAAGGATCAAGAATCAAGTTGAAGATGGTTTCCCACATTGAAAAGATATGTCTTTATGTTCAAAGACTGATCCTTACACATGATTATTGAATCCTATACTACCTAATCTTGATCCATACACTATTTCTATTCATCTCTTCCACACAATATATCATGTAGCCACTTCACCACACTGAATTATTCATAACATCATATGTAAAGACCCGAACTTATTTCATACATAATCTTGAATTTAATCAAGAAAACACTTCATTTTACATTGAGCATCTTTTTATATTTAGAGCTTTAGAGAATTAAGACAAAACATTCATAACATTACACATTGTTACATAGTGGATACCAAAGAATCAGTTTCCATTTTCCTCATAATATAAAACATTAAAACCTAAAACAAGACTCCTTGACAATTCTTCAACATTTAACATGTCTTCCTTCCTTGTATTACTCATCATTAACCTGTGAAAAATCATTTAAAAACTTGGGATGAGCACAAAAGCTCAGTAAGGTATGAAAAATAATGAAAAATCACATTAGTCCATGAATACGCATGATGTATGAAAACTTTTTCAAAAGACATGCTTTCCACCCATAAAATCTTACTTTGTGTAACATACGATTTACACAAGATCCACACAAACATAATTATAATCATAGAGGTATATTAGGGAATTTCTTACATAATCTTGTAACCATCTTGGCTACCTTAAAATTTGTAACCCTCACGGCTACCTTACTTTGTGTAACCATCGCAGTTACACTTGGAGTAACCATACGACCGACCTCCAAATTACTCATACCCAATGAATTGGAGGGAAATATAGGTCCCACCCTTCATCATAAACAATGACCAATAACCAAAACATAATCATACAACATAAATAATAGCATAAAAACATTTCTTTTGAATAATGTTAAACATAATTTTAAAAGGGGATTTTAGAAGAAAAGACCCTTATAAACATCATATACATGAAGTAAGGCTTAATAGAGTGGATGTAATATGTATATAATCTGTAAATACACATAATGAAACATAATATAAACAAAACCCATCACAAAAACAATTTAAATAGCACATAAATTATAAAGTAGAATGTTAACCCAAAGTATGGATATCGGGTTAAGAATTCCCTTACCTTGGGCTTGTCTTACATAAAAATTGTTTAAACCTCCTGTATAATGGTTAAAATAGTGTTATTAGTATTTTACAGAAACATGTTCATGTTTATAACATCTTATATGGTCATTTCATCACCTCATTTCATCCCTTAATTGTTAGTATTTTGTTCCTTGCATTATTTTGGGTGAGTTCTTTTGTGATTTTCACGATCAGTTCACGATGAATCGTTCTTGTTGATTGGAAGTGAAACTCTAGAATTGGAATGGAGTAGTATCTAAATATTTCCAATACCATAATTTATACCATTTATCACTTTGATGCTTTATATGATGATGATTAATAAGTTAAAACATTAATTATGTTTGTTTAGATCATTTAAGTGGTTCTTTGAAAATTACAACTTCATTTAGTCTTATAAATTTGAATCATGAGTACAAAAAAATTACAGAACCCTATATGAGTCATACAACATATATTATAACCTGGTTCAACCATATAATTGGTTTCATGACCAGACTTGAAAGAATTAATGGAAATTGAACATACATCGTCCACGATATCGGTAATTCGACACAAATGGACAATGTTTTTTGATTCTTTAAATAAGTGAGAGAGAAGAGGAATAATGATTTGTAATTTTCCATAAACATGACCACATAGAGAATATACATGATTCCGGAGATTTCATGCCTCTTGGATAAGAGGGGTGAATAAAGAAGAGAAAGGAATCATGAAATGAAGAAAACATGAGAAATTTCTTACAAAAATTCGGCAGCCTAACGGCGTCTCTTCAAATTTCATAAAAACAAGATTGATGAGAGGAATGGAATATCTCATCATCATACAAACTTTGGACAGTAAGGGAAACAATTAATGAAATATCCCAAAAAAAAGACAAAGGGAATGGAAGAGAATAACATAAAATGGAAGAAAAGAATGAAAATGAAAGAGGATGTTTACCTCTTGATCTCTTCTCCTTGAGATCCTCCTTAAGGGCTTTGGTCTTGGTATTTTGGTGAGACCAGTAGCTCTAGGACGTGGGGAAGAAGATTGGGGAGGGAATTTGGTAGAAGTTAGACAATGCTCAAGGCTTGAGAGGTGTGGGAGGAAGAGGGGAGTGAGGGTGGTATTTATAGTGGAGGAGGGGAGGTTTTTTAGATTATTTTAATCATTATTATAATATTTTTATCAAGACTATGAATAATCTCAAAAAAGTGGCCCTAAATAGTGATAATATCATGTGATTTCGAAGCAGGTGTCCTTGCATCACTTATGATGTCATAAATAGTGCATATTTACTGATAAATAGATTATACGGTATTTTATCATATTTCACTATTCACTGAAAATTCAAGAGTTTCAGAAAAATACCAAAACTTTACCCCTACAATTTTTCGACGTGTAGAATTCAAAAGTGAAATCCATTTTTCAAAAATAATTTTCTAAATATTATTAATTTAATTTTTAAATAAGGTCACAGTTAATTCGAAAAATAACAATATTGAAGTGCAATTAGTTTTATGTGACATTGGAAAATTAATTAAGATCTCATTATCCTATTCCCATGGGAAAATAAAATAATAATATTATTTACTATTCATGAGGTCGTATTACTATTCATATTACTATTCATAAGGCCATGTTACTATTCACCAAAAAAAAGTTTGTTCTATCAGACTCCAAATGACTTACTGAGCACAACTCTAGATGAACATTTCTTGAAATTCAAAACATAGAAGAAATAAAATTATGTTTAAAGGATACTTATAAATATATACCTTAAACAAAATTTCAAGAATTTTCAATTTATTTTTAGAAAACCTTGGGATGTTACATTATCCCCACCCTCTTGAAATTGCGTCCTCGTAATTTTATTTTCTTATTAAACAACTGAGGGTATTTTTCCCTCATAGCATTTTCAGACTCCCATGTTGCTTCTTCAACCATGTGGTTTCTCCACAAAACCTTTACCTTGTGGATTACCTTATTCCGCAATACCTGTTCTCTTAGATCAATAATCTGAACCAGTTTTTCTTCATAAGAAAGGTTCTCTGCCAGCTGAATTGCTTCCGGCCTCAAGACATGTGATGAATCTGGAACATACTTTCTCAACATCGAAACATGAAAAACATTGTGTACCTGAAATAAGCTCGGAGGAAAAGCTACGCGGTATGCAACTGTTCCAACTTTATCCAAGATTTCAAAAGGACCGATGAACGGTGGACTTAGTTTCCCTTTCTTACCGAAACGTATCACACTTTTCCAAGGAGAGATTTTAAGGAAAACATGGCCACCTACCTTGAAAGAGTAGTCTTTCCTTCTGTTATCTGCATAACTTTTCTGCCTGCTCTGAGCTGTCCTCATGTGATGCTTGATCATCCTCACCTTCTCATCCACTTCTTCTACTAATTCTGGCCCCATCAACTTTCTTTCACCGACTTCATCCCAAAATGCAGGAGTCTGACACCGCTTTCCATACAAGGCCTCAAAAGGTGCCATTTGAATACCGGAATGGAAACTGTTATTATAAGAAAACTCAACTAATGAAAGATGCTGATCCCAACTTCCCTGATAGCCCATTTAACAAGCTTGAAGAATATCCTCCAAAGTTTGAATCGTTCGTTCTGACTGCCCATCTGATTGAGGATGAAAAGCTGTACTGAAATGAAACTCTGTGCCCAAAGACTTCTGATGTCCCTTCCAAAATTTAGAAGTGAACCTGGGATCTCGGTCAAACACAATGGAAAGAGGAACTCCATGTAACCTGACAATCTCTTTGAGGTACAATCGAGAAAGCTGATCTAATGTCATTGTATCTCGAATAGAAAAAAAAGAGCACAGTTTATTATCCTATCAACAATAACTCATATCGCATTGTTACCTCGAGAAGTCATTGGTAGTCCCACCACAAAATCCATGGATATATTCTCCCATTTCCATTTTGGCACTGGAAAAGGCTGAAGTATCCCCTTCGGTAACTGCCGCTCTGCTTTAACCTGATGACATGTCAAACATTTCATTGTAAAATCAGCAATATCTCTTTTCATCCCATTCCACCAGTAATACTCCTGAAGACATCTTAGTACTTCCAGGATGAACAAAAAATGGAGAACTATGAGCTTCACACAACAATTATTTCTTCAGCTGGGAATCATAAGGCACACACAACCTTTTTCCAAACCTTTAAACACAATATTTATCAAGATTAAATTCTGGAAACTTACCCATTTTAACCAATTCTACCTTTTTCTGTATCTCACGGTCTTCCCTCTGCGCTTTCATAATTCTGTCTGACAACGAAGACTGCACTAAAACCTGAAACAAAACAGATATATTCCCTGCACCAACAACTTCTAAGACAAAATTTATCAAATCATTAATCAAGGGATCATGCTCCAAACGTAGCATGGTTAATGATGCATTATATTTCTGACTTAAGGCATCCGCTACATTGTTTTCTCTTCCAGGATGGTACTTAATCATGCTGTCATAATCCGTTATCAGTTCTAGCCATCTTCTATGCCTCATGTTTAATTCCATCTGAGTGAATATATACTTAAGACTTTTATGGTCAGTATATATTTGGAATTTGGTTCTGTATAGATGATGCCTCCATATTTTCTAAGCAAAAACCATAGCTGCCAATTCCAAATCATGTGTGGGATAATTCAGCTCATGAGGTTTAAGTTGTCTCGAAGCATAGGCAATTACCTAGTCATTCTGCATCTAAACACAACCAATTCTCTTCAAAGAAGCATCACTATAGATGACAAACTCACCATTCCGAGAAGGTAAGGCCAAAACTGGATCATTTACCAATCTCTTCTTAATTCTTGAAAAGAAACATCACATTCCTCTGTCCAAACAAATTTAACCCCTTTCCATGTTAACTTAGTTATGGGTCTAGATAACCATGCAGAGTTCTTAACAAAGCGTCGTAATAACTTTCTAAGCCCAGAAAACTACAAATCTCTATAACATTTGTGTGTCTTTTCCATTCATCAACTACTTTTGTTTTGGCAGGATCAACTATTATTCCATCATTATTTACAATGTTCCCACGAAAAGAAATCTGTTGCGACCAAAAAATCACACTTGCTGAATTTTCCATATAGTTTCTTTTCTTTTAAAGTTTGTAAAACAATCCTTAGATGTTTTTCATGCTCCTCTTTATTTTTATAAAAAACCAGAATGTCATCAATAGATACAACGACAAACTTATCCAAGAACTCATGAAATTATCTATTCATAAGATTCATGAATACAACAGGTGCATTAGTTAACCGAAATGGAATAACAACAAATTAATAATGCCTATATCTAGTACGAAAGGCTGTTTTCGGGATGTCATCCTCCTTCACCTTCAGTTGATGGTATCCGGATCTCAAGTCAATCTTGGAAAAGTACTGAGCTCCCTGGAGATGATCAAACAAGTCATCAATTTGAGGCAAAGGATACTTGTTTTTAGCAGTGATGTTATTCAAAGCTCTATAATCAATGCAAAGTCTCATGGAACCATATTTCTTTTTAACAAACAAAACAGGGGCTCCCCATGGTGAAGTACTGGGACGAATGAAGCCTTTGACAAACAAATCCTGCAACTGATTTTTCAATTCAAGAAGTTCTATTGGAGCCATACAATATGGGGGTTTTGAAATTGTCTTAGCATCAGGAACTAAGTCAATTGTGAATTCGACTTCTCATTTAGGTATGAAACTGGGTAAATCCTTAGGAAAAACATCAAGGTATTCATTTACCACTGGTACATCATTAATTTGAATAGTTCTCTTGTTTTCAACAATATGAGCCAGATAACTTTCATTTCCATCTTTCAGTAGTTTCTCATCTTCTTGATATGTTATCAATTTTATGGGTTCATTATTGTATAAAAACTGAAACTCTTTCTGAAAAACAACTTCTTTAGCTCTATAGTCAATCTTAGCATGATAATCAGAAAGCCAGTCCATCCCCAGAATAACATCAAACTCGAATAAGGGTAAAACATCAAGTTTTGCAGGTAAAGTCTTTCCACATACCACAATAGAAATATTCTTATAATTCGTCTTTTCTATAACATTTCCCCCTGGTGTTTTAACAAGAAGTTCGGGTATCATTTGTTGAGGTGATATTTCCAATTTACTAGAAAATTTCTTAGTGTTGAAGGAATGTGTAGACCCCGTATCAAACAAAACTTTAGTAAAATCTAAGTGAACAAACAAAGTACCTGATATAACTTCATTGGATGGCCCAAAATCTGTTGACGTAGTCACAATGGATCTCACTACACCTTTCTGCTTGTAGTCTGGCTTCTTTGCATCATTTGGATCCCTCTTTGGACAGGCATTTGCATAGTGACCCATCTCACCACATTTAAAACACTTTACAGTTTGCTTATCAGGATTAGTCTTTGGATCATTTTAATTGCAATCTCAGGCCATATGTCCAAACTTACCACATTTAAAAAACTTCCCAGTTTTGATAAGACATTCCCCAGGGTGCTTCTTGCCACACTTTTCACAAACTGGAAACTGGATTTTCTTACCATCAGATTTCATTGGTTGATTCTTACCCATTTCTTTCCAATTGGACCTCTTCTTCTCTTTGTTTCCAAATTGCATGTGATCGTCAGAAAACTCCATCTCTACCCTCTCAGCACATCGGACAAGTTTCTCGTAACTTTTGAATTCACGGGAGGCCAGCGACCTTCGATACCTTGGCTTCAATCCTAAGTAAAAGCAGTTGATTTTGCTATCGAGATCCAGAATAAGATTTGGAGAATACCTCGCCAGTTGGGTGAAGTTCACCTCATACATAGCCACTGAATCTTCCTCATTTTGTTTCAATTCAAGGAATTGTTTCTCCATTCTAAGTTGCACCACCTTAGGAAAGTATTTTTCAAGAAAAACACTTTTAAATTCATCCCACACTAAGGCATGAAAATCCTCTCTACCCCTGATATTCATTACCATTGACCACCACTAATCAGCTTCCCCTTTAAAACAATAAATGGAAAGACTTACCTTTTGATTGTCCGAACATCCCATAACATCAAATATCTTTTCAAGGGCTTTAATCCACCCTTCTGCTACCACTGGGTCAGAAGATCCACTGAATGCAGGAGGATGTTGTCTCATAAAATGTTCCACCACTATCATGTTCCGTTGGGGTACCTCTATTTGTCCTCTTTCATGGATTCCACCACCATTTATTTCCTGCGTTAGCTGAGCCATTACTGTCACAAACTGCTCGGTTCCAATCCCTACCATTCCGGGCTCTTGATCAGGAAGGATGTCATTTTGTCGGTGCCTATCCTCTTTAGAATCCATGTTCCTTCTACGGACAACCATTCTAAACAAACATTTATTGGATGAAGCAACATGGTAATCTTTAAATGTTATAACAAATTAAACATAGAGTGAAAATTATTTATGGTATTCTATTAGCATCACCTTAACCCCTGAAGTTATCTAAACCACCCTCTAATACAAACTGTAATGACCCACACTTATTTCATACATAATCTTCAATTTAATCAAGAAAACACTTCATTTTACATTGAGGATGTTTTCAAGTTTAGAGATTTTGATAATTAAGACAAAACATTCATAACATTACACATTGTTACATAGTGGATAACAAGAATCAGTTTCCATTTTCCTCAGAATATAAAACATTAAAACATAAAACAAGACTCCTTGAAAATTATTCAAAATTTAACATGTCCTCCTTCCTTGTATTAATCATCATTAACTTGTGAAAAATCATTTAAAAACTTGGGATGAGCACAAAAGCTCAGTAAGGTATGAAAAAGAAGGAAAAATCACATTAGTCCATGAATACGCATGACGTATGAAAACATTTTCAAAAGACATGGTTTCCACCCATAAAATCTTACTTTGTGTAACATGAGATTTAAACTAGATCCACAAAAACATAATTATAATCAAAGAGGTATATTAGGGCATTAATTACATAATCTTATAACCATCTTGGCTACCTTAAAATTTGTAACCCTCACAGCTACCTTACTTTGTGTAACCATCGCAGTTACACTTGGAGTAACCATACGGCCGACCTCTAACTTACTCATACCCAATGCATTGGAGGGAAATATAGGTCCCACCCTTCATCATAAACTATGCCCAATAACCAAAACATAATCATACAACATAAATAATAGCATAAAAACATTGCTTTTGAATATTGTAAAACAGAATTTTAAAAGGGGGTTTTAGAAGAAAAGTCCATTATAAACATAATATACTTGAAGTGAGTCTTAATAGAGTGGATGTAATAAGTTTATACTCTGTAAATACACATAATGAAACATAATATAAACAAAACCCATCACACAAACAATTTAAATAGCACATAAATTATAAAGTAGAATGTTAACCCAAAGAATGGATATCGGGTTAAGAATTCCCTATCCTTGGGCTTGTCTTAATTCAAAATTATTTAAACCTCTTGTATAATGGTCAAAAGAGTGTTATTAGTATTTGAAAGAAACATTTTCATGTTTATAACATCTTATATGGTCATTTCATAACCTCATTTCACCCCTTAGTTGTTAGTATTTTGTTCCTTGCATTATTTTGGGTGAGTTCTTTTGTGATTTTCACGACCGGTTCATGATGAATCGTTCTTGTTGATTGGAAGTGAAAATCCAGAATTGGAATGGATTAGTATCTACATATTTCCAGTACCATAATTTATATCATTTATCACTTTGATTCTTTATATGATGATTATTAATAAGTTAAAACATTAATTATGTTTGTTTAGATCATTTAAGTGGTTCTTTGATAATTACAACTTCATTTAGTCTTATAAATTTGAATCATGATTACAAAAGAATTCCAGAACCCTATATGAGTCATAAAACATATATTATAACCTTTTACAACCATATAAATGGATTCATGACCAGACTTGAAAGAATTAATGGAAATTTAAAATACATCGTCCACGATATCGGTAATTCGACACAAATGGACAATGTTTTTTGATTCTTTAAATAAGTGAGAGAGGAGAGGAATAATGATTTGTAATTTTCCATAAACATGACCACATCCAGAATATTGATGATTCTGGAGATTTAATTTCTCCTGGATAAGAGGGGGTGAAGAAAAAAGATAAAGGAATCATGAAATGAAGAAAACATGAGAAATTTCTTACAAAAATTCGGCAGCCTAACGACGTCTCTTAAAATTTCATAAAAACAAGATTGATGAGAGGAATGGAATATCTCATCATCATACAAACTTTGGACAGTAAGGGAAACATTTAATGAAATATCCCAACAAAAGACAAAGGGAAAGGAAGAGAATAACATAAAATGGAAGAAAAGAATGAAAATGAAAGAGGATGTTTACCTCTTGATCTCTTCTCCTTGAGATCCTCCTTAAGGGCTTTGGTCTTGGTCTTTTGGTGAGACCAGCAGCTCTAGGACGTGGGGAAGAATATTGGGGAGGGAATTTGGCAGAATTTATACAATGCTCAAGGCTTGAGAGGTGTGGGAGGAAGAGGGGAGTGAGGGTGGTATTTATAGTGGACGAGGGGAGGTTTTTTAGATTATTTTAATCATTATTATAATATTTTTATCAAGACTATGAATAATATCAAAACAAGTGGCCCTAAATAGTGATAATATCATGTGATTTCGAAGAAAGTGGCCTTGCATCAGTTATGATGTCATAAATAGTGCATATTTACTGATAAATTGATTATACGGTATTTTATCGTATTTCACTATTCACTGAAAATTCAAGAGTTTCAGAAAAATACCAAAAAATTACCCCTACCATTTTTCGACATGTATAATTCAAAAGTGAAATCCATTTTTCAAAAATAATTTTCTAAATATTATTAATTTAATTTTTAAATAAGGTCACAGTTAATTCGAAAAATAACAATATTGATGTGCAATTAGTTTTATGTGACATTGGAAAATTAATTAAGATCCCATTATCCTATTGCCATGGGAAAATAAAATAATAATATTATTTACTATTCATGAGGTCATATTACTATTCATAAGGGCATGTTACTATTCACCAAAAAAACAAGTTTGTTCTATCAGACTCCAAATGACTTACTGAGCACAACTCTAGATGAACATTTCTTGAAATTCAAAACATAGAAGAAATAAAATTATGTTTAAAGGATACTTGTAAATATATACCTTAAACAAAATTTCAATCATTTTCAATTTATTTTTAGAAAACCTTGGGATGTTACATCATATCAACATGTTCATATAAATAAAATCACCTCATGAATACCAAAACAAACCAAATGAAACACCAAAAGTAATCACCACTTAATATTATATACAACAAAAAGAAAATCATATCCTTCTTATAAGACAAAATATTACACCCAAATATCACAAACACAATAGTTCATCCATCACTAAATCCTAAAAATCATCTATTATCCACTTACATATCTATAATCACAACTTATTTGGATTATTAAGGAAGGCAACCCCCACACCAACATCATAACACATTCCATCACCAAAACCAACCATAGTAATTACCAACTGAGACTACAAAACCCACAACAATGCTAACAAAACCAACCCCAATAAACCAAATAATAAAACAGAAAAAACAATCCCCCTTTAATCATTTTTTATAATAATTAAGTGTGTTCAATACAACATCATCACAAAATTCTAGATTTCTAAAATATTACTCAATACCTTCTTTAAAAGATTTACCTTTTATGTAAAGTTTCCATATTAATTCAATCAGATAAATAGCACATAATCTAGTTATGACGAAATATCATTAACAATGATCAATTTTCATAGATTTTAATGAATCACCATAGAAATTATAAACATACACTCAATAAAGTGTAAAATTAAAATTAATAAGCCTTTAGATTATCAAATTCATGTTTTAGGAAAATAGGTTACCAGAAAAATATATCAAAACCTTATTGAAAAATTAATAAAATGGAACATAAAAATTAATACCCCAAATTCTTTGATACATGAATTATAAGTCAATAATACCACTAAAACATGCTTCCATATTATAAAATAAATAATCCTCATGCTTAAATTTTATTCTTTTTGCTTGATGTGATCGAAATAACATGCATTAAAAATTTCACTACCATTTATAAATACCACTATATTACATAAATGGTGACATACATATTCATTCATACATAGGTGCAATATGCTCAACACATAAACATTCTTGAGAAAATATACAATAGTTATTTCATAATAATTCATGAAAACATATTAACTTTAGACATCCTTCTAAAGATATATAACTATATCTTACCCTTTTTATGTCACATACTCATTAAAATTTCAATTAAACTACACTAGTAATTGTATTTATAATTCAAAAGTTAACACATAAATATTTTAGTATCCCAAAACCATTGTTTTGATTCATATGGGGATTATACAAGTTCATTCAAGAAAAATTCATCTAAATTCCATTGGATTTCACGAAGGGAACTCAAAAAAGAAATGTGTAAGGGTAATCAGAAAGAAATGTGTATGGGAATTGAAAACATTGGTAGATTTAAAAAATTACCCAAGATTCATGTGATGGTAGAGTAGAGCTACGTAGTGGTAGGAATGAGGAGGGATCGCGCGACGGCGAAGCATGTCTTAACGGTGGTGGCAGATGATAGATTTGCAGCGGTGAGTAGGAGGAGGATTCAGTAGCTGCAGCATAGGAGGAGGAGGAGGAGGAAGAGGATTTGGTTGAAAGGGAGGAGGAAGAGGAGGAGGATTCACAACGACATTAGGGAGGAGGAGGAGGATGGGGATTTACTATATTTGGGTAAGGCTTCCATGAGATCTTGAGGCTTGGGACGTATAGAGGAGACTTTTAGGGTTTTTTATATAATCAGGGAAAGAATTTATCAGTGCTAGCTAAAAAGTGCAGATAAAGGCCAGTTTTATTAGTAGTAAATTAGAAAACACTGATAAAGACACGTTTTCTCAGTGCTAATAAATCTCTGGTAGAACTATGATGATAATAAATTATTTATATTTTTAAACATATTTTAAAAATAATATTTATAATAAATATAAATTTACTAATTTCTAACAATAATTATAAGAAAATATATATTTCTAATAGAATTAAAACGTATTTCATTATAAATAAAAAATATTGAACAAATATGTATTTATGATAAATATATATTTATTTGATAAATATATTATAATTATATAAATAAATATAAAAATATATTTAAATAATTAAAAAAATAAAAAAAATATTTATTAAATAAATACATATAATTAAATAAAAATATTTTAAAATATTTTAACATATTTATATATAAATATATTAATTATATATACACAAAAACAAATAAATAAATAAATAAATAAATAAATCAATATATATATATATTAAAATTCTTAGGAAATTATAATAAATATATTAATTATAAATATATTTTATAATATCATGATTATTTAAATAAATATATATTCATATTTAATTAATTGATAAATTATAGTATAAATATTTAAAATAAATATATTTATTATATTTACTATTATAATTAAATAAATTTTTATGTATAGTCATAAATATATATATATATATATATATATTGAAATCAAAATGAAACTAAAATAAATATATTAATTATAATGTTAAAATTATTTTAATAATAAAATATTTTTATTTAAATAATTATGATATTAAAAAATATATATAATTAATATATTCATATATTCATCTTCATTTCAAAAGTATATATATATATATTTATGACTATATATATATATTTATTTAATTATACATATAAATGTAATAAATATATTTATTATAATTTTATAAGTATTTAAATATATATATATTATTTATACTTATGAATATAAATATTTTTGTATTTCTATAAATAAATGTATATATGATTATATGTATATATATATATATTCATTAAGGACATATATATATATTTATATTTATATTTATATTTACAACTATGTATATATATATGTGTATATATATATTTAAAAAGGATTCGAATATAATTATAAATAAAATAATTATAAATATATATCATTTTATTAAAAAATTATATAATTTTTATAATCATTAGAATATATATACTTAGTTATATATATAAATATATTTTAAAAAACTATTTACTTATAACTAAATATTTAAAATTATATATATAATAAATACATTTATTATTTAAATATATTTCTCATGATTTTAAGTATTTATGAGAATATAATAGCTTCATGGGAACATGACTCATATAAACTGAGTAAAGTATAGATCATAACAAATAGTTCATCCTATATATAGACAATATGAATAGTAATTAGTGCGTAATGAATACATAAAAATTCAGGATGAATGCATAGAATATATATGAACTTCAATTATATCCACACATCAGTTGACCAATTCATTGGAATCTATAGCATCCCGTCTTTTTATAACATAAAATTTCATTTCATTACACGGAACTGAGGATCTTTATGGTTTAGTGTCTTGGAAACAAGGAAAATAATACATGAAAACAACATAAAACATTCTACTAAAACACTTGAAAGGCTTCTCCTTAAGTTCATACTAGGTTCATTACTGCATCTCATAACCTGGGGACATACATCAAAAGAAAGGGTGAGAAGAAGGCCCAATAAGGGAAACAAGAGAAACATTTTACATGTGAACTTGAGATACTTCAATAAGGACATGAAAAGAAATTTAAGGCATGCGAAAGTAATCATGAGATACATCATAATAAAAATGACATTTTTCATAACTTGAAGATGTGGCTGCAACATTTAATATTGACAATCATTTCGTTTCACCAAGGTCCATCCCCAAGGTGTCATTAAAAATTATCAAGGTTATTCACCAAGGTATCAGTCTAAAAAGTCATCTCTAGAGATTAAGCCTTTACCCAATGCATTGGAGCGCTATCTGGGCGCACCCTTGAAATGTCTTTATTATCATGTGAGCCACATATATCATCATCAATCATTTCATAAACAACCCATATATCATAAAAGAAATGGGTTTCATTTCATAATCATAACGTTTTAAAAACTTCTTTAAATACATGATCTTTATGATACTTTAAACCCACAGAAAGGGAAAGAGGGTTTCATGTATGTAAATCCCAGAATTTAAAATAGAACATTTTGATATATATGTGAATACCCCTATAGAAATAAGATCTTTTATTATTCACTTTATAACATAAAATAATTTTGAGAAAAGAGAGAGAGGCACTTTGAGACGAAAATTCTGCAGCATAACGGCTATGTTTCGGGGTTTTAGAAAACATTGAGAAGAGAGGGGACATGGGTCAAACATTCATAAATGACCCATCAAACAGTAGAGGGACAAAATATAAGGAATTTAAAAACATGGTAATGAAATTTGAAAATATACCAAATGAAATGAAGAACATGAAAGGAATAAAAAATAAGATTTCTCTTGTAAGAACTCGGCAGCCTAACGACGTCACTTAAACTTCAACAAAATTTCATTGACAAGGTCAAATAGGGTCTCTCATCATATGAACATAAGAGTATAGTATGATAGATATAGAGATCATACCCCAACATAATAGAAAGGAACTTGAAAGAATTGACATGAAAGTAGAACTTTAAAATGAGAAGGGTGAAGAACCACATAAAAATTTGGCAAACTAACGGTGCCACTTAAAACTTCAAAATTATGAATTGAAGAGATAAAATGGGGTCTCTCATCATATGGTCATAAAAGATCAATATGATAGATATAGAGTTTAAAGACCCGCACTTATTTCATACATAATCTTGAATTTAATCATGAAAACACTTCATTTTACATTGAGGATATTTTAAAGTTTAGAGCTTTAGAGAATTAAGACAAAACATTCATAACATTACACATTGTTACATAGTGGATACCAAAAAATTAGTTTCCATTTTCCTCAGAATATAAAACATTAAAACATAAAACAAGACTCCTTGAAAATTCTTCAACATTTAACATGTCTTCCTTCCTTGTATTACTCATCATTAACCTGTGGAAAATCATTTAAAAACTTGGGATGAGCACAAAAGCTCAGTAAGGTATGAAAAAGAAGGAAAAATCACATTAGTCCATGAATACGCATGATGTATGAAAACATTTTCAAAAGACATGCTTTCCACCCATAAAATATTACTTTTCGTAACATGATATTTACACAAGATCCACATAAACATAATTATAATCATAGAGGTATATTGGGGCATTACTTACATAATCTTGTAACCATCTTGGCTACCTTAAAATTTGTAACCCTCACGGCTACCTTACTTTGTGTAACCATCACAGTTACACTTGGAGTAACCATACGACCGACCTCCAACTTACTCATACCCAATGAATTGGAGGGAAATATAGGTCCCACCCTTCATCATAAAAAATTACCAATAACCAAAACATAATCATAAAACATAAATAATAGCTTAAAAACATTGCTTTTGAATATTGAAAAACAGAATTTTAAAAAAAAGGATTTTAGAATAAAAGTCCCTTATAAACATCATATACTTTAAGTGAGACTTAATAGAGTGGATGGAATATTTATATACTCTTTAAACACACATAATGAAACATAATATAGACAGAACTCATTACAAAAACAATTTAAATAGCACATAAATGATAAAGTAGACGGTTAACCCAAAGAATGGAAATTGGGTTAAGAATTCCCTTACCTTGGGGTTGTCTTACTTAAAAATTGTTTAAACCTCCTGTATAATAGTTAAAAGAGTGTTATTAGTATTTTACAGAAACATGTTAATGTTTATAACATCTTATATGGTCATTTCATAACCTCATTTTACCACTTAATTGTTAGTATTTTGTTCTTTGCATTATTTTGGGTGAGTTCTTTTGTGATTTTCACGATTAGTTCATGATGAATCGTTCTTGTTGATTGGAAGTGAAACTCCATAATTGGAATGGAGTAGTATCTACATATTTCCAGTACCATAATTTAAACCATTTATCACTTTGATGATTTATATGATGATGATTAATAAGTTAAAACATTAATTATGTTTGTTTAGATCATTTAAGTGGTTCTGTGATAATTACAACTTCATTTAGTCTTATCAATTTGAATCATGAGTAAAAAATAATTCCAGAACCCTATATGAGTCATAAACCATATATTATAACCTGGTTCAACCATATAAATGGTTTCATGACCAGACTTGAAAGAATTAATGGAAATTGAAAATACATCGTCCACGATATCGGTAATTCGACACAAATGGACAATGTTTTTTGATTCTTTAAATAAGAGAGAGAGGAGAGGAATAATGATTTGTAATTTTACATAAAAATGACCACATCCAGAATATACATGATTCTGGAGATTTCATGCCTCTTGTGTAAGAGGGGGTGAAGAAAGAAGAGAAAGGAATCATGAAATGAAGAAAACATGAGAAATTTCTTACAAAAATTCGGCAGCCTAACGACGTCTCTTAAAATTTCATAAAAACAAGATTGATGAGAGGAATGGAATATATCATCATCATAAAAACTTTGGACAGTAAGGGAAACATTTAATGAAATATCCCAACAAAAGTCAAAGGGAAAGGAAGAGAATAACATAAAATGGAAGAAAAGAATGAAAATGAAAGAGGATGTTTACCTCTTGATCTCTTCTCCTTGAGATCCTCCTTAAGGGCTTTGGTCTTGGTCTTTTGGTGAGTCCAGCAGCTCTAGGACGTGGGGAAGAATATTGGGGAGGGAATTTGGAATAATTTAGACAATGCTCAAGGCTTGAGAGGTGTGGGAGGAAGAGGGAATGAGAGTGGTATTTATAGTGGAGGAGGGAAGGTTTTTTTGATTATTTTAATCAGTATTATAATATTTTTATCAAGACTATAAATAATCTCAAAACAAGTGGCCCTATATAGTGATAATATCATGTGATTTCGAAGCAAGTGGCCTTGCATCACTTATGATGTCATAAATAGTGCATATTTACTGATAAATTGATTATACGGTATTTTATCGTATTTCACTATTAACTGAAAATTCAAGAGTTTCAGAAAAATACCAAAAATTTACCCCTACCATTTTTCGACGTGTAGAATTCAAAAGTGAAATCCATTTTTCAAAAATAATTTTCTAAATATTATTAATTTAATTTTTAAATATGGTCACAGTTAATTCGAAAAATAACAATATTGAAGTGCAATTATTTTTATGTGACATTGGAAAATTAATTAAGATCTCATTATCCTGTTGACATGGGAAAATAAAATTATAATATTATTTACTATTCACGAGGTCATATTACTATTCATATTACTATTCATAAGGGCATGTTACTATTCACCAAAAAAACAAGTTTGTTCTATCGGACTCCAAATGACTTACTGAGAACAACTGTAGATGAGCATTTCTTGAAATTCAAAACATAGAAGAAATAAAATTATGTTTAAAGGATACTTATAAATATATACCTTAAACAAAATTTCAAGCATTTTATTTTTAGAAAACCTTGGGATGTTACATAATCCCCACCCTCTTGAAATTGCGTCCTCGCAATTTTATTTACTTATTAATCAACTGAGGGTATTTTTCCCTCATAGCATTTTCAGACTCCCATGTTGCTTCTTCAACCATGTGGTTTCTCCACAAAACCTTTACCTGGTGGATTAACTTATTCCGCAATACCTGTTCTCTTCAATCAAGAATCTGAACTGGTTTTTCTTCATAAGAAAGGTTCTCTGCCAGCTGAACTACATCCGGCCTCAAGACATGTGATGAATCTGGAACATACTTTCTCAACATCGAAACATGAAAAACATTATGTACCTGAAATAAGCGCGGATGCAAAGATACACGGTATGAAACTGTTCCAACTTTATCCAAGATTTCAAAAGGACCGATGAACCGTGGAATTAGTTTCCCTTTATTACCGAAACGCATCACACTTTTCCAAGGAGAGATTTTAAGGAAGACATGGTCACCTACCTTGAAAGAGTATTCTTTCCTTCTGTTATCTGCATAACTTTTCTGCCTGCTCTGAGCTATCCTCATGTGTTGCTGGATCATCCTCACTTTCTCAGCCACTTCTTCTACTAATTCTGGCCCCATCAACTTTCTTTCACCGATTTCATCCCAAAACGCAGGAGTCCGACACCGCTTTCCATACAAGGCCTCAAAAGGTGCCATCTGAATACTAGAATGGAAACTGTTATTATAAGAAAACTCAACTAATGAAAGATGCTGATCCCAACTTCCCTGACAGTCCATTGAACAAGCTCGAAGCATATCCTCCAAATTTTGAATCGATCGTTCTGACTGTCCATCTGATTGAGGATGAAAAGCTGTACTGAAATGAAACTCTGTGCCCAAAGACTTCTAAAGTCCCTTCCAAAATTTAGAAGTGAACTTGGGATCTCGGTCAGACACAATGGAAAGAGGAACTCCATGTAACCTGACAATCTCTTTGAGGTAAAATCGAGAAAGATGATCTAATGTCATTGTATCTCGAATAGAAAGAAAATGAACAGACTTTGTTAGCCCATATCGCATTGTTACCTTGAGAAGTCTTTGGTAGTCCCACCACAAAATCCATGGATATATTCTCCCATTTCCATTCTGGCACTGGAAAAGGCTGAAGCATCCCCTTCGGTAACTTCCACTCTACTTTAACCTACTGACATGTCAAACATTTCATTGTAAAATCAGCAATATCTCTTTTCATCCCATTCCACCAGTAATATTCCCGAAGGTCTCTGTACATCTTAGTACTTCTAGGATGAACAGAAAATGGAGAACTATGAGCTTCACACAACAATTCTTTCTTCAGCTGGGAATCAAAAGGCACACACAACCTTTTTCCAAACCTTAAAACACAATCTTTATCAAGATTAAATTCTGGAAACTTACCCATTTTAACCAATTCTACCTTTTTTTGTAGCTCACGGTCTTCCCTCTGTGCTTTCATAATTCTGTCTGACAACGAAGAATGCACTGAAACCTCAAACAAAACAGATATATTCTCTGAACCAACAACTTCTAAGCCAAAATTTATCAAATCATTAATCAAGGGATCACGTTCCAAACGTATCATGGTTAATGATGCATGATTTTTCTGACTTAAGGCATCTGCTACTTTGTTTTCTTTTCCAGGATGGTACTTAATCGTGCAGTCATAATCCTTTATCAGTTCTAGCCATCTTCTCTGCCTCATGTTTAATTCCTTCTGAGTGAATATATACTTAAGACTTTTAAGGTCAGTATATATTTGGCATTTGGTTCCGTATAGATGATGCCTCCATATTTTCAAAGAAAAAACCACTGCTGCCAATTCCAAATCATGTGTGGGATAATTCAGCTCATGAGGTTTAAGTTTTCTCGAATCATACGCAATTACCAGGTCATTCTGCATCAAAACACAACCAAGTCCCTTCAAAGAAGCATCACTATAGATGACAAACTCACCATTCTGGGAAGGTAAGGCCAAAACTTGAGCATTCACCAATCCCTTATTTAGTTCCTGAAAACAAACATCACATTCCTCTGTCCAAACAAATTTTACCCCTTTCCGTGTTAACTTAGTTATTGGGCTAGATAACCGTGAAAAGTTCTTAACAAAGCGTCAGTAATAACTTGCTAATCCTAGAAAACTACGAATCTCTGTAACATTTGTGGGTCTTGGCCATTCATCAACTACTTTTGTTTTGGTAGGATCAACTATTATTCCATCCTTATTTACAATGTGCCCAAGAAAAGAAATTTTTTGCAACCAAAAATCACACTTGATGAATTTTCCAAATAGTTTCTTTTCTTTTAATGTTTGTAAAACAACCCTTAGATGTTTTTCATGCTCCTCTTTATTTTTAGAAAAAACCAGAATGTCATCAATAAATACAACCACAAACTTATCCAAGAACTCATGAAATACTCTATTCATAAGATTCATAAATACAACAGGTGCATTAGTTAACCGAAATGGCATAACAACAAATTCATAATGCCCATATCTAGTATGAAAGACTGTTTTCGGGATGTCATCCTCCTTCACCTTCAGCTGATGGTATGCAGATCTCAAGTCAATCTTGGAAAAGTACTGAGCTCCCTAGAGCTGATCAAACAAGTCATCAATATGAGGCAAAGGATACTTGTTTTTAACAGTGATGTTATTCAAAGCTCTATAATCAATGAAATGTCTCATGGAACCATCTTTCTTTTTAACAAACAAAATAGGGGCTCCCCATGGTGAAGTACTGGGATGAATGAAGCCTTTGACAAACAAATACTGCAACTGATTTTTCAATTCAAGAAGTTCTATTGGAGCCATACGATATGGGGGTTTTGAAATTGGCTTAGCATCAGGAACTAAGTCAAATGTGAATTCGACTTCTCGTTTAGGTATGACACTGGGTAACTCCTCAGAAAAAACATCAATGTAATCATTTACCACTGGCACATCATTAATTTGAATAGTTCCCTTGTTTTCAACAATATGAGCTAGATAAATTTTATTTCCATCTTTCAGTAGTTTCTCAGCTTATTGATATGTTATCAATTGTATGTGTTCATTCTTGTATACAAACTGAAACACTTTTTGAAAATCAATTTCATTAGCTCTACAGTCAATCTTAGCATGATAATCAGAAAGCAAATCCATCCCCAGAAAAACATCAAACTCGAATAAGGGTAAAACAACAAGGTTTTCAGGTAAATTCTTTCCACATACCACAATAGAAATATTCTTATAATTCCTCTTTGCTATAACATTTCCCCCTGGTGTTTTAAAAACAAGTTCGGTTATCATTTATTGAGGTGATATTTCCAATTTACTAAAAAATTTCTCAGAGATGAAGGAATGTGTAGACCCCGTATCAAACAAAACTTTAGCAAAATCTGAGTGAACAAACAAAGTACCTGATACAACTTCATTGGATGGACCAACATCTGCTGACGTAGTCGCAAAAGATATCACTACACCTTTCTGCTTGTAGTCTGGATTCTTTGCATCATTTGGATCCCTCTTTGGACATGCATTTTCATAGTGACCCACCTCACCACATTTAAAACACTTTACAGTTTTCTTATCAGGATTAGTCTTGGATCATTTTCATTGCAATCTCGGGCCATATGTCCAAACTTTCCACATTTAAAACACTTCTCAGTTTTGATAAGACATTCCCCAGGGTTCTTCTTGCCACACTTTTCACAAACTGGAAACTAGATTTTCTTACCATCAGATTTCATTGGCTGATTCTTACCCATTGCTTTCCAATTGGACCTCTTCTTCTCTTTGTTTCCAAATTACATGTGATCGTCAGCAAACTCAATCTCTACCCTCTCAGCACATCGGATAAGTTTCTGGTAACTTTTGAATTCATGGGAGGCCAACGCCCTTCGATACATTGGATTCAATCCTGAGTAAAAGCAGTTGATTTTGGTATCGAGATCCAGAATAAGATTTGGAGCATACCTCGCCAGTCGGGTGAAGTTCGCCTCATACATAGCAACTGAATCTTCCTCCTTTGGTTTCAATTCAAGGAATTGTTTCTCCATTCTAAGTCGCACCACCTTAGGAAAATATTTTTCAAGAAGAAGACTTTTAAATTCACCCCACACTAAGGAATCAAAATCATCTCTACCCCTGATATTCCTTACCATTGACCACCACTGATCAGCTTCCCCTTCAAAACGATAAATGGAAAGACTTACCATTTGATTGTCCGAACATCCCATAACATCAAATATCTTTTCAAGGGCTTTAATCCATCCTTCTACTGCCACTGGGTCAGAAGATCCATTGAATACAGGAGGATGTTGTCTCATAAAATGTTGCACCACTGTCATGTTCCGTTGGGGTACCTCTATTTGACCTCTTGAATGGATGCCACCACCATTTATTTCCTGCGTTAGCTGAGCCATTACTGTCACAAACTGCTCGGTTCCAATCCCTATCATTCCGGGCTGTTGATCAGGAAGGATGTCATTCTGTCGGTTCCTATCCTCTTTAGCATCCATGTTCCTTCTGCGGACAACCATTCTAAACAAACATTTCTTATATGAAGCAACATGGTAATCTTTAAATGTTATAACAAATTAAACATAGAGTGAAAATTATTTATGGTATTCTATTAGCATCACCTTAACCCCTAAAGTTATCTAAACCATCCTCTGATACCAACTGTAAATACCCGCAATTATTTCATACATAATCTTGAATTTAATCAATAAAATACTTCATTTTACATTGAGGATATTTTCATGTTTATAGCTTTAGAGAATTAAGACAAAACATTCATAACATTACACATTGTTACATAGTGGATAGCAAAAAATCAGTTTCCATTTTCCTCAGAATATAAAACATTAACACATAAAACAAGACTTCTCTACAATTCTTCAACATTTAACATGTCTTCCATCCTTGTATTAATCATCATTAACCTGTGAAAAATTATTTAAAAACTTGGGATGAGCACAAAAGCTCAGTATGGTACGAAAAAGAAGGAAAATCACATTAGTCCATGAATACGCATGATGTATGAAAAATTTTTCAAAAGACATGCTTTCCACCCATAAATTCTTACTTTGCGTAACATGAGATTTACATAAGATCGACACAAAAATAATTATAATCATAGAGGTATATTGGGGCATTACTTACATAATCTTGTAACCATATTGGCTACCTTAAAATTTATAACCCTCATGGATACCTTACTTTGTGTAACCATCACAGTTACACTTGGAGTAACCATACAGAAGACCTCCAACTTACTCATACCCAATGCATTGGAGGGAAATATAGGTCCCACCCTTCATCATAAACAATTCCCAATAACCAAAACATAATCATAAAACATAAATAATAGCATAAAAACATTTCTTTTGAATATAGAAAAATAGAATTTTAAAAAAGGATTTTAGAAGAAAAGTCCCTTATAAACATCATATACATTAAGTGAGACTTAATAGAGTGGATGGAATATGTATATACTATTTAAACACACATAATGAAATATAATATAGACAGAACTAATCACAAAAACAATTTAAATAGAACATAAATAATAAAGTAGTCGGTTAACCCAAAGAGTGGAAATCGGGTTAAGAATTCTCTTACCTTGGGCTTGTCTTACACAAAAATTGTTTAAACCTCCTGTATAATGGTCAAAAAAGTGTTATTATTATTTTAAAGAAACATTTTCATGTTTATAACATCTTATATGGTCATTTCATCACCTCATTTCACCCCCTAATTGTTAGTATTTTGTTCCTTGCATTATTTTGGGTGAGTTCTTTTGTGATTTTCACGATCGGTTCATGACGAATCGTTCTTGTTGATTGGATGTGAAACTCCAGAATTGGAATGGAGTAGTATCTACATATTTCTAGTACCATAATTTATACCATTTATCACTTTGATGCTTTATATGATGATGATTAATAAGTTAAAACATTAATTATGTTTGTTTAGATCATTTAAGTGGTTCTTTGATAATTACAACTTCATTTAGACTTATAAATTTGAATCATGAGTACAAAAGAATTACAGAACCCTATATGAGTCATAGAACATATATTATAACCTGGTTCAACCTTATAAATGGTTTCATGACCAGACTTTAAATAATTAATGGAAATTGAACATACATCGTCCACGATATCGGTAATTCGACACAAATGGACAATGTTTTTTGATTCTTTAAATAAGTGAGAGAGGAGAGGAATAATGATTTGTAATTTTCAACAAACATGACCACATACAGAATATACATGATTCTGGAGATTTCATGCCTCTTAGATAAGAGGGGGTGAAGAAATAAGAGAAAAGAATCTTGAAACGAAGAAAACATGAGAATTTTCTTACAAAAATTCGGCAGCCTAACGGCGTCTCTTAAAATTTCATAAAAACAAGATTGATGAGAGGAATGTAATATCTCATCATCATAAAAACTTTGGACAGTAAGGGAAACATTTAATGAAATATCCCAACAAAAGACAAAGGGAAAGGAAGAGAATAACATAAAATGGATGAAAAGAATGAAAATGAAAGAGGATGTTTACCTCTTGATCTCTTCTCCTTGAGATCCTCCTTAAGGGCTTTGGTCTTGGTCTTTTGGTGAGACCAAGAGCTCTAGGACGTGGGAAGAAGATTGGGGATGGAATTTGGCAGAATTTAGACAATGCTCAAGGCTTGAGAGGTGTGAGAGGAAGAGGGGAGTGAGGGTGGTATTTATAGTGGAGGAGGGGAGGTTTTTTAGATTATTTTAATCATTATTATAATATTTTTATCAAGACTATGAATAATCACAAAACAAGTGGCCCTAAATAGTGATAATATCATGTGATTTCTAAGAAAGTGTCCGTGCATCACTTATGATGTCATAAATAGTGCATATTTACTGATAAATTGATTATACGGTATTTTATCGTATTTCACTATTCACTCAAAATTCAAGAGTTTCAGAAAAATACAAAAAATTTACCCCTACCATTTTTTGACGTGTAGAATTCAAAAGTGAAATCCATTCTTCAAAAATAATTTTCTAAATATTATTAATTTAATTTTTAAATTTGGTCACAGTTAATTCAAAAAATAACAATATTGAAGTGCAATTAGTTTTATGTGACATTGGAAAATTAATTAAGATCCCATTATCCTATTTCCATGGGAAAATAAAATAATAATATTATTTACTATTCATTAGGTCATATTACTATTCATATTACTATTCATAAGGGCATGTTACTATTCATCAAAAAAACAAGTTTGTTCTATCAGACTCCAAATGACTTACTGAGCACAACTCTAGATGAACATTTCTTGAAATTCAAAACATAAAATAAATAAAATTATGTTTAAATGGTACTTATAAATATATACCTTAAACAAAATTTCAAGAATTTTATTTTTAGAAAACCTTGGGATGTTACATAGAGATCATACCCCAACATAAAAAAAAGGAACTTGAAAGAATTGACGTGAAAGTAGAACTTCAAAATGAGAATGGTGAAGGACCACTTAAAAATTCGGCAGCCTAACAGCGCCACTTAAAACATCAAAATACTGAATTGAAGAGATAAAATGGGGTCTCTAATCATATGATCATAAAAGATCAGTATGATAAATTTATAGATCACACCCCAACATAATAAAAAGGAACATGAAATACTTTACATGAAAATAGATCTTGAAAAATGAGAAGGGAGAAAGAATCCGTTACAAAAATTTCAGCAGCCTAACGGCGCCACTTAAAACTTTATAAAACGAAATAATGAGAGTAATAGGGGATCTCTCATTATATGAACATAAAAAGGGATGTAAGAGGAGTTTAAAAGAACATCCTCCAACATAAGAACATGGAGCATAAAAGGAATGACATAAAAGAAATCAGTTGAAAAGAAAGAGAGGGGTCGGATCCCTTACCTTAAATTGTAACTCTTAAACCTCAAAGGTTGGGAACTTGAGGTCTTGGGGGCACCTTGGGAGGACTCCTTGGGAGGTAAAGATACCAGAAATTCATTGGGGAAGAGTTGGGAGTCGAATGGATGAGAGGAGGGCTTGGTATTTATAGGGAAAGTGAGGGGACAAGGCATATTGGCCAAGGGACACCTCACATGTGCTTTTCTCAAACCCATGTGCTCTCCCTTGATATTTCCCATTAAGTTAGGCCACATGGGGCCCCCAATACAATAATTAATCACCCTTGGCCGACCAATCCTTAAAATATCTCATGACATCATCATGAAACAGCTATTATGTCATTAAACATACTGAAACCATTCAACTGCATTTTTACTATTCACTAAAAATTCAACTTTCTCAGAAAAATCCCAAAATTTCACACTAACCAAATATCAATGCTCTGATTTCAAAAATGAACTCCATTTTATAAAAATAATTTTCTAAATATTTTTAAATTTATTTTAAAAAAAAACTATTCACCAAAAATTCATTTTTTCAGAAAAAACCCAAAAAATTACCATAACATAATATCGGCGCTCTGAGTTCAAAAATGAAATACATTTTATAAAAATATTTTTCTAAATATTTTTAATTTAATTTTTAATTAAATAACACTATTCACTCGAAAAAACTAATTCTTGAATAATAATTTATGAAACCGTTATTTAACCATTTTATTGAATCACATTACTTAATCGAGGTGCCTAGATTATTTTAAAACTTTCTTTAAGTGAGATTACTAATCCATTTGGTCATATTACTAATCCTAATCATAAAATCACTATTCATAATTTACTATTCATCCAAAATCATGTTGATCTTATTAGACTCCGAATTTTGTACTAAACATAATTGTAGAAGACCATTTTTTGAAAATCATTACACATTTTTAAATATTTAAGGTTTACATAAACGTTTTTAAAATATCCTTTTTCTAAAATTAATAAGAAATATGCATACTATATTTATCCGGTCATTTGAAAATTCATAAACATCATCATAAGACGAAATACCAATTTTTATTTAAAACAAAGGATTACACAAGGCAGTTATGGTCTTGTTACATATCCCCTTATAATACCAGCATAGGACTTAGGTGTATGGTGTGCTAGGGTGATAGAGTCTTGGGGCGGCTCGGTCAACATTGCCCGAGTAGTAATTTCTATCAGTTTGAACTTCTCGCGAAGGCGATTCCGTTCTAGCTTCTCATGATGATGTTTGGCATGGGTTTGGTCCAGAGCAAAGCCCAATGGTGCTACCTCCTTCCCATGTTCGGTTAGATGGGCTTAGATCGGTCCAAGACTAATAAGTGAGGCCATCGAATCTTCTTTCTGTACTAATTAACCAAGATTACTTGTATTTAAAGACAATAATCAAAACATTTTGTTCACAGTGGTCATATTGACCGATGGTCATATAACAATCAAAACCCAATGGTCTCATTTTAATTATAATCATGTTTATCAAATAAAACATTTTTGTTGAGTATAAAAATAAAATAAAATAACACATGAAATTAGGAAAAAATATTTATTCAATATTTCAGGCCATTACAATCTTCCCCCCTTAAGAAATTGAGTCCTCACAATTTTTAAAATTGGGTTTTGAAATTTCATTGAATGTCTCACATCGGAAAATGAGTCAGTAACACAATTACTTTAAAAGAAAGAAAAGGAAGTACAAAGGCCACCTGAGTTTACTCATACTAGGATTCCATGTAGGAAACATGGACATGGAGGAGAAAACAAAGGGTCACGTTCTAAAGGAGAGTGATAGAAAACATGATTAGGAGGAAGTTAACCACCAGAAAATCCCAAAATTATGATGTGTGTAAGCGGTCTTTAATTACCTAGTAGGAAACGTAAAACAACAAAGTTTTTGTTTTACGTTCCTTTTCATAACATTGAGGAATTCATTTACAACATAGAACAGAAACATAAGGAAATATATCTACCTTCATGTAGAGTTTCATACTTTAATAAGTTTCTACCAAAACTAATCTTTTCTCCAAACGATGAGCATTCAAAACTACTTGGTCTCATCAAAACACAAGAATCATCTTCTAGAGAATCACATAATCCAAAAAAGATCAACTATCTATTTCTTCTATCATTAAACATTATCCAAAAAATAGAAAGGGTATGGTAAAACAACTCTTCAAAAAGAATCCCATAGGAATGGAAAATAATTTTATATCTTCAAAGTTCCATGGTACTACCCAAAGTTCATCATAGACCATTCCGTAAATAATGGTCCTTAAGATTACTCAAAATAAACCAAACTAAGATTGAAACCCAAATACAACAAAACATTTGATAACATAGTCTTCCAAAATAAACTTCATTGTTCATCTCCAAACAACATCAACCACTCCTAAAATATTATAACAAAAGTAGCTAACCTAAACATATTTTACCCAAGATAGGTTAATCATTCCCGTAAGTAACCTAAATTACTATAAGTCCACCTTAAATTCATCGATTATTCAAAATATAAGTCAACCTTACTCCTCAATAAAAATACCGTAGTAATCTATTTACCTCGATCAAATACGGCTCCCAAATTAATGAATTTCTTCCAAAATAATAATCATCTTTTAATCCCCTAATAATCTCTTTCATATTAATATGGAAATAGTTGCATTCCCTATTACATTGGTTATTGGGACATGTTCTTCCATCTCCCACCATTAACTAAGAGGAGAAATTATAATTAGAGGCTTAAATACTTAACCAATAATCATGAAAAGGAGCTTAAAGCATATAAGGATAACTTGTAGAAGAAAAGTATACCCTAACTTGTGATCCCCTAGGTTCCAACCTAGGTTATCCATGATCATATATTCTTATGTTAATCTTTGTTCCTTTAACAATGGTTCTTACTAAGATTATGAATTTACAAAAGCATATCCCACGGGAGTGTCGTAACCAAGAGTGCAGCAAGGCCCGTTGTCATGTACCAGTTCCCGTTCGAGTCTAGCCCAAAGTGGTGTTTTCAGGTTTTACCCCTATGTACATCTGTGCCAAAGCCACCTCTACCTGATCGTACCCAGACAAGGATGTATTTGATTGGAAACCCCTTACTCAATACTCACCAAAATACCAGGAAGATTTCCTATATTTTAACTTTTATATAGGGTTCTTCCTAAAGTTTTCATATCCTAATTTCCACAAATAACTAAACCATCCTTTGATACCAACTATAGCATCCCATCTTTTTATAACATAAACTTTCATTTCATTACACGGAACTGAGGATCATTAAGGTTTAGTGTCTTGGAAACAAGGAACATAATACATGAAAACACATAAAACATTATTATTAAACACTTGAAAGGATTCTACTTAAGTTCATACTAGGTTCATTACTACATCTCATAACCTGGGGGAATACATCAAAAGAAAGGGTGAGTAGAAGGCCCAGTAAGGGAAACAAGAGAAACATTTTACATGTGAACTTGAGATACTTCAATAAGGACATGAAAACAACTTTAAGGCATGAGAAAGTAATCATGAGATACATCATAATAAAAATAACATTTTTCATAACTTGAAGATGTGGCTACAACATTTAATATTGAAAATCATTTCGTTTCACCAAGGTCCATCCCCAATGTGTCATTAAAAATTACCAAGGTTATTCACCAAGGTATCAGTCTAAAAAGTCATCTCTAGAGATTAAGCCTTTACCCAATGCATTGGCGCGCTATCTGGGAGCACCCTTGACATGTATTTATTTTCATGTGAGCCAAATATATCATCATAAATCATTTCATAAACAACCCATATAGCATAGAAGAAATGGGTTTAATTTCATAATCATAATGTTTTAAAAACTGCTTTAAAGGCATGATCTTTATGTTACTTTAAACCCATAGAAAGGGAAAGAGGGTTTCATGTATGTAAATCCCAGAATATAAAATAGAACATTTTGATATATATGTGAATACCCCTGTAGAAATAAGAGCTTTGAGTATTCAATTTATAACATAAAATAATTTTGAGAAAAGAGAGAGAGGCACTTTGAGACGAAAATTCTGCAGCATAACGGCTATGTTTCGGGGTTTTAGAAAACATTCAGAAGAGAGGGGACATGGGTCAAACATTCATAAATGACCCGTCAAACATTAGAGGGACAAAATGTAAGGGATTTAATAATATGGTAATGAAATTTGAAAATATACCATATGAAATGAAGAACGTGAAAGCAAGAAAAAATAAGATTTCTCTTGTGAGAATTCAGCGGCCTAACAGCGTCACTTAAACTTCAACAAAATTGAATTGACAAGGTCAAATAGGGTCTCTCATCATATGAAAATAAGAGTCTAGTATGATAGATATAGATATCATACCCCAACATAATATAAAAGAACTTGAACGAATTGACATGAATGTAGAACTTCAAAACGAGAAGGGTGAAGAACCACTTAAAAATTCGGCAGCCTAACGGCGCCACTTAAAACTTCAAAATACTGAATTGAAGAGATCAAATGGGGCCTCTAATCATATGGTCATAAATGATCAGTATGATAGATATAGAGATCATACCCAAACATAACAAAAATGAACTTGAAAGAATTGATATGAAAGTAGAACTTCAAAATGAGAATGGTGAAGGACCACTTAAAAATTCAGCAGCCTAACGGCACCACTTAAAACATCAAAATTCTGAATTGAAGAGATCAAATGGGGTCTCTAATCATATGATCATAAAAGATCAGTATGATAAATTTGTATATCATGCCCCAACATAATAAAAACGAACATGAAATACTTTACATGAAAATAGATCATGAAAAATGAGAAGGGAGAAAGAATCCGTTACAAATATTTCGGCAGCCTAACGGCGCCACTTAAAACTTCATAAAACGAAATAATGATAGTAAGAGAGGATCTCTCATTATATGAACATAAAAAGGTCAGTAAGAGGACTATAAAAGAACATCCTCCAACATAAGATCATGGAGCATAAAAGGAATGACATAAAAGAGATCACTTAAAAAGAAAGAGAGGGGTCGGATCCCTTACCTTAAAATGTAACTCTTAAACCTCATAGGATGGGACCTTGAGGGCTTGGGGGCACCTTGGGAGGACTCCTTGGGAGGTAAAGAGACCATAACTTTGTTAGGGAAGAGTGGGGAGTCAAATGGATGAAAGGAGGGCTTGGTATTTATTGGGAAAGTGAGGGGACAAGGCATTAATGGCCAAGGGACACCTCACATGTGCTTTTCTCAAACCCATGTGCTCTCCCTTGATATTTCCGATTATGTTAGGCCACATGGGGCCTCCAATACAATAATTAATCACCCTTGGCCGGCCAATCCTTAAAATATCTCATGACATCATCAGGACACAGCTATGATGTCATTAAACATACCAAAACCCTAAAACTGCATTTTTACTATTCACTAAAAATTCAACTTTCTCAGAAAAATCCCAAAATTTCACACTGACCAAATATCAATGCTCTGATTTCAAAAATGAACTCAATTTTATAAAAATAATTTTCTAAATATTTTTAAATTTATTTTTAAATAAATACACTATTCACTGAAAATTCGTTTTTTCAGAAAAAACCCCAAAAATTACCATAACATAATATCGGTGCTCTGAGTTCAGAAATGAAATCCATTTTATAAAACTATTTTTCTAAATATCTTTAATTTAATTTTTAATTAAAAAACACTATTCACCCGAAAAAACTAATACTGGAATAATAATTTATGAAACCGTTATTTAACCAATTTATTTAATCACATTACTTAATCAAGGTGCCTAGATTATTTTAAAACTTTATTTAAGTGAGATTACTAATCCATTTGGTCATATTACTAATCCTAATCATAAAATCACTATTCATAATTTACTATTCATCAAAAATCAATTTGATCTTATTAGACTCCAAATTTCGTACTGAACATAATTGTAGAAGATCATTTTTTCAAAATCATTACACATTTTTAACTATTTAAGGTTTACATAAACATTTTTAAAATATCCTTTTTCTAAAATTCATCAAAAATATGCATACTATATGTATCCGGTCATTTGAAAATTCATAAACATCATCATAAGAAGAAATCCCAATTTTTATTTAAAACAAAGGATTACACAAGGCAGTTACAGTCTTGTTACATATCCCCTTATAATACCAGCATAGGACCTAAGAGTAAGGTGTGCTAGGGTGATAGAATCTTGGGGTGGCTCGGTCAACATTGTCTGAGTAGTAATTTCTATCAGTTTGAACTTCTCGCGAAGGCGATTCCGTTCTAGCTTCACATGATGATGCTCGGCTTGGGTTTGGTCCAGACCAAAGACCAATGGTGCTACCTCATTCCCAAGTTCTGTTAGATGGGCTTCGATCGATCCAAGACTACTAGGTGAGGCCATCAAATCTTCTTTCTATAATAATTAACCAAGATTACTTGTATTTAGAGACAATAATCAAAACATTTTGTTCATAGTGGTCATATAGACTGATGGTCATATAACAATCAAAACCCAATGGTCTCATTTTAATTATAATCATGTTTATCAAATAAAACATTTTTGTTGAGTATAAAAATAAAATAAAATAACACATGAAATTAGGAAACAAGATTTATTCATAATTTTGGGCCGTTACAGAAACATGTATTTATTTAAGTATTAAAATTTATTTATTTTATAAACATATTAATATAATAAATTTAATAAATTTAAATATAAATATACATATTTAAAAATGTATTTATATATATATATATTTAAAATGTAAATATATATAATTAGGAACATATAAATATATACATATAATCAATATATTTATTATTTAATGAAATCTATTATATATATTTTTGAAATATTAAGAAATATATATTTATTATAAACATGCATTTTTTTAATGTATACAAATAAACAGTATTTTTTAATATAAATATAATAATTTTATATAAATTAAAATCATTTTTATTAAAAAAATTATTAGCACTAAACATAGAGATGATAAAGGTCCCCATTTTATCAACACTTTCTTCTTTGTGCTAATAAAATCTGGCTCATCCCTTTCCCAGATCTATTGTAGTTTATATGACAATATACACATTAAAGGTTTTGGCTATTCCAACAACAAAATCCAAAGCGTTGTTCTCCCATTTCCATTCTGGTATGGGTAATGGAAGAAACATCCCCTTTGACTTTTACCTTTGAACCATAACATGTTAGCATACGAAGTACCAAGATACAAAATATGTGATATCTATCTTCATGCCATCCCGCCACATGCATTCTTTAAAATCCCTATACATCTTCGTACTTCATTGATATATAGAGAATGAATAAATATGAGATTTCTCTAAGAGATCCTTTTTAAAATCCTTTAAGGAATAAACACATACACGGTTCCTAAACCTTGTTAGTCCATCCTGATCAAGGTAAACTCTGGAACATTTCTACCATTCTTTTGTAGCTCCAAATATTCCTTTTGCGCCTCATTAATCATCACATGGATAGAGGGTTGAATGTTCATTTGATAAATATAATATTTTACCATTACTTTTGGATTTCTAGATCCATCTTGTGTAAATCATGAAATATTGGAACTTTCATGAACCTCGTCATCAATAAGCTATCACGATCCTTTCGACTCAACGAATCAACCACCTTGTTCGCTTTCCCAGGGTGGTAATATATTGAGCTGTCATAAGCCTTTATTAAATGTAGCCATATTCTCTTGAGCATGTTCACCTCCTTTTATCTGAATTTATATTTCAGACTTTTATGATCAGTATATATATTACACTTATATCAATAAAGATAATGCATCCAAATCACGAGTTAAAAAATTACCACAGTTAACTCAAAATCATGTGTCGGGTAGTTTTTCTCATGAATCATCAACTACCACGAGGCATAGGATATAAGAATGTTATTATACACAAGATCAAATCACAATCCCTTATTTTATACATCAAAATAGAATAATCACCCTTCTCCACCATAGGGTAATGTAAGAACTAGTTCATTGACAATCCATCTCTTCAATTAATTAAAATTTTCCTGACATCTATCTATCAAGAGGAACATGACACCCTTATATGTTAGCTTGATTAGAGGATTAGATTATAGTGAAAAATTTTCTATAAACCATCAATAATATCTAGTTAAACTAATAAATCTATGGACCTCATATAATATTTTGTTATGAGCTAGCATTCGATACCCTTAATCTTTGATGAATCTACTACTATACCTTATCTTGAAGTTGTGTGACCCGAAAATGAATCCTTTTGTTAAAATTTATTTATAATTTATAATTTTTTCATATATCTTATCCTTATTTAGGTTATTTAGTACAATATCCAATTGATATTCATTATATTCCATTACTTTTGAATAGATTGTAATATCATCTGAGAAGACTACCAAAAACTAATTGAGGTAATATATAATGAATCTATTCATTAAATCCATGAAGTTAGCAAGGTAATTATAAAGTCCAAAATACATCACTATATGCTCAATGTTTCCAAACCATGTACTGCATGTTTTCTTAGGTATATCTTTATTCTTGACCCATAATTAATGATATCCAGAAAGAATATCAATCCTAGAAAAGTATTGACCTCTGTGAAGTTTATTAAACAAGTCAACAATAGAGAGAAGATAAAACTTTTTCTAGATTTTTACCTTGTTCAACTACTAATAATCATTTCAGAGTCTCATTCATCTATCTTTCTTTTTCACAAAAAGAATGGGTTCCCCCAAGGTGACACACTTAACTGAATGAATCACTTATCAAAATTTTCTTGGATTTTTATATTCTATTCCTTCAACTCAATTAGAGAAATTCTATAAGGAGACTTTGATATTGGTGTGGATCCATGTATAAGTTCTATTGGGAACTGAACTTTCTGGTTTGGTGTTGAATTATGAAACTCTTCTTGAAATACAGGGTGCCTTTATCAGCGCTAAAAAAAGCGCTAATAAAAGTACCCCTTTATCAGCACTTTTTTTAGCACTGATAAAGGCCCCCCTTTAAGAGTGCTTTTTTTAGCGCTGATAAAGGGACCCCCTTTATCAGCGCTTATTTAGTAGCGCTGATAAAGGGGGGGGGGGGGGGCTTTTTCAGCGCTTTTTTTTGAAGCGCTGATAAAGGGTCGACTTCAAAAAAAATTTAAAAAAATATATTAATATATCAATATATTTATATAATTATATTGATAAAAATATAATATAAATTTTTTAAATATATTTTAGATAACTATAAATGTAAATTTACACTTAATATACTTATTATATAAGATATTTAGTGAAAATGGATTCATAAAAATTTAAAAAAATATTTTTAATTAATAATTTGATAATTATTATGGAGTAATAGTCATTTGATAACAATTTGAAGAAAAAAAAAATTAAAAAAATTAAAAAAAGATCCAAAATATGTTGAAAATGCAACTCAAACTTCAAACGACCATAACTTTTGATCCGGGTGTCCGTTTGACCTCCACCACATATCAAATCGAATCCTACGATGATCTCTACGTCGCTGTGACCCGGAGAGCCCCCAGTCAAGCGTTTTTTGAGGCCAAAAGAGGCCCAGAAGGCCTCCAAAACTGAGATTTTAGTCGGGGGTACCCAGATTTTTTAACATTTGGTGGATTTTCAGCCTCGTTTAAGGGGGTATTATTGGATTTTTTTTGGTGGGGACTGAATTTATTCCAAGGTATTACATTAATATTGATATTATTCCTCTAAAATTTTATACTTTTTTAATGCACTGCTATTTATAATCAAATATATAACTATATGTACAAATTTTTTATATATTCACACCTAAAAATTATATTTTTTAAATAAATAATTAAACATATTTACATATAAAATATACTAGCTTTATCTAAAAAATATCTAATATCCATTTTATTTCAAATATCATATATAAATATTTATATAACTACTATATATTAATATAACTATATATATATTAATATAACTATATATATATTTTAATATAACTATATATATATATTAAAATAACTCTATATATATATATTAATATAACTATATATATTAATATAACTATATATATATATATTAATATAAATATATATATTAATATAAATATATATTACTGTACGAATAAATATAATGAAATATATATATAAATAAATAAATATATCATGAATAAGAGAACAAATCAATATAGGGTAGTGGCAAAGGCTTTAGGTGCGCATGAGGGAGGTCTCGAGATCAAATCTGGGTGGAGGCAAGGGTGCGGGTGCAAGGGTGATTTAAAGGGCTAGCGCTGATAAAGGGTTCGTTGGATGTGCGGGAAAGCGCTGATAAAGGGGGGCTCAAGCGCTGTAAAAATCCCCCCCCCCACGAGATTGGCAGTATTTTGTTTTATTTTTTATTTTTTTTATTTTTATCAGTGCTAAAAACAAGAGATGATAAAAGGGGTATTTTATCAGTGCTAAAAAGAATGCGTTGATAAAGGTGTCTTTATCCGCGCTTTTTGGAGCACTGATAAAGGGGACCCCCCCCTTTATCTTTGCCGAAATTATCAACACTTTTTCTAGTACTGTTAATGGCCATTTTTAGATCTAATAAAAGCCATATTTGTAGTAGCACATTGATGCATGATCAATGAGGTGTTAGGAAATTAACATGTAACTTTCCTTACATGAAAATTCATGCGGGATTTATGCATATAAATCAAATCAATTCCAAAAATGAAATCAAATTCAGCTAAAGGAAGAATGACAATATTTATAGGGATCAAATTCATGCAAACTTAAACCAGAGAGGAATCATGGACATGATATGAAATAATCATACCATCAGGGGGTTACACTGCTAATTCAAACTCTAATTACTTTTGGGGAATCTTAAAACCATTATAAAAAATTTTATATATGAAATAGTTGGTAGATTCAGAATAACATATGATATTATCAGTTCTATATTGGATGGTCTATGAAACTTTGGTCACATTTTTATCAAACACTTCATCACAAATAGAGATTGTATCATATTTTCCATTACCCTTATCTTAGTTGGATCATGACATCAATCATCATCAATTGACTTTTCAGTTTGTGTAGTGGTTAGCATAATGACCATTGTCCATACACTTGTAGAATGGAATCATAGGAGGTTCATTCTATATATATTTCTCTTTATTACCATTTGTGATAACTTATTTCCATGATTTTGATAATCAATTTCCTGGTGACCTTCATTTACACCCATAAAACATTTAATAGAAACATTAAGGAAAATTCCTCCATGTTTTTCCCACATTTAGAGAGTAAAGGAATACTCAAATTCTTTTCACTGTGGTTTTTCAATTTTCATTTGAAATCACTCTTCATTTTTGTTTCAAACCCATTAGGTTGATACGTTACTCTAACATCCATTTCAACCTAGATTTGACAACAAAACATCTATTACTACATACTATTTTATATTTTGGAATGTTAACTTCTGAAACTTTTCTTTAGTCCACTTATGAACCAATCAAATTTACATTCAGGATGGATGAAAATTATTGAACCATACCACACAAGTTTCATGAAATTAGTCTCGTATCTCCCAAAAAATTAATTACCACTTTTATTAAACTCAAGGAACTATCTCTATTATGGTGAAAATAATCAGAGGAATATACTTATTGAAAAATAAGTTCTTTGACACATCCCAATATGTGGATTTAATTTTTTTTATATTCCTTATATTCTTAATTATATTCCCCCACTAGTTGGCTTCACCATCTAATTGATAAACATCCATAATGACTTTATCATGCTTCGAATATTGGATAATAGATAATATCTCTTCAGTAGTACTGATCCATGTTCATAAACATGTTTAATAGATGACCATTTTAAATAACGTTGATGTTTCCTCATGAAAGAATCTTGAGAATATTGTTCCCTCCTTTTTCATTTTGATGTCAATCATGATTAATAGATTGAGATAACTATGTGAGCATAAAAAAAGGATTTTCATTCCAAATATGATAACATTTGGATTCTTAGGAGTAAAATCATTGCATTTTCACCTGAAATCACCATTACCATGGATCCTTCTGGTTCATGCCGTTGAATGAATTAAAAAAATAGAGTAATATCTAATTATCATATTTTAGAACCACATAATAATTAAAATTCATATATAGTATGTATAAATTATGATATATTTTTTAGTCTATGACACCCTAGGTTTATCATATGTTATTCATATCTAATCTATATTTAATTTTTTTAACAATGGTTCATTAATTGTTTGTGAATTTCCAATGAATATCACCCAGGATTGTCAAACTAGGTGAGTAGCTTGGCTCATTGTTGTGTAATAGATTACACCTAGCCAGTAATTGAATATCTTTGCAGAGTTATTATCCATAAGTACATTTGTGCCAGATCCACATCCACTTTAGTATCCTAAAATGGTTGTATTTCTAGAAACCCAGTCACTATATCCTTTTCCAAAATTCCAAGACATTTTCCTATGATTTTATTTATCCTTGGATTTATCCGTAGAAATGTCCTTAGGGTTCTTACTACAATTTTAGAATCTTATATTAAAAATGATAAATAAAACATTACTCAGATACAAACTATGGCAATCCTCTCTTTTCATACATTAAAATTACATAAATTTGAGGAACACTTAAAATAAAATACAGAAATGCTCCCCAAAACCATACTAGTATAGTACTTATAGAAAAATTGTAATATATACAATGATACATATGTGAGCAACATTATATCCCACTAGGTTATTCTTGAATAAAACCCTTCCTATGCAAATCATACCTAATACAAATCTTCATAACTTGTGGGGGGAACATAAAAAGGGGTGACCTAAGATGTTTAGTAAAGGTAAAAAGAGAGATATTTAATCATAATAATGAGAATAATGGTATTCTAATAAGTACATAAAAATATAAGATCATACCATGTATATCAATGATCATATACATGAATTTTCGTATAAATATTGAATTTCCATAAGATATGATTCAGAAGTAAATGAAAAACAAAATCCAGGAAATCATAACATTGGAATAAAACATGAAATTTTGGTAGCCACATAAGAATAGATACTTACTTTCATAGTGTAAATTTTATTTATACCACAACCATGTTAGTGGATAATTACCTTTACTCAACCATGTTCACAACCTGTTCTAGCCCTATATTTCTTAACCGAGTTGACTCTCCATTGTAGCCTTATAATACTGAACCGAGTTTGTTTCATGTTATATCCCTGTAATACAGAATTGATTTCATTTCACTTTCCATAAATGTATATCTCATGAGATATAAATCATTAGTTAATGAATTGGTGGGAGATACAGGTCCCACAAACATCATAATGGAATAATACATACATTTTCAACATGATCATAAATAATCATATCATAAACCATGAAATGAAATGGGTGTTATAAACATGTAATAATATCATAACCTTTTTGTGTAAAAATTTTAATAATCATTTCATTATAAACATATCCTGGGAAATGAAGCGGGTTTCAAAAGAACCAACCCATGAAAGGGAAACATGTTTCAAAAACATCATTCCATCAAAACATGATACATTCAATGAATGAAAATGAATGTAAACATTGAATTATTTCCCATATAAAGGAATTATTAATAACAACATAGGTTATCTTATATGAAAAAATATAATAAGATATTTTAAATACATTTCTTCCCGAAAATATCCTTTCTTCTTAGAAATATACTTTATAAAACATAAAACATTTTTCAAAATATTTATCATATAAAATATCATTAAAAACTTATAAAGGAAGTATTGAAGTCCATAAAATGTGTTTAAAAACATTTTTACTTGAAATTGGTATTCAAATATCATGTGATGTTTTTTGAATACATGGTTTTTGAATATAGTAGATTTATTACCAGAGAAAGAGATAGTCAGATTCTACATAAAACAATTATCTTAAGTACCAAATAGTGGATATATTACTAATACATGAGGATATATTGAAAAACTAAAGGTAAAAAAATTCATAAGTTTTAGTGAGATATGGATTATAAAATTTCATAGAAGAAGCATAAACATTAACAATGTCGAAAAGCGATGAGTTTGTTTCAAAAAACACTTTCCACTTCGTTAATTAGAATCATACACTCCGATTAAGAAAATGAAATTACATAAATCTAAAAATATCATCAAATTAACGTGATTCATGATATAACATGTATAATAGATGCACATAGACCTCCATAGGAATTCCGGTGTATAACAAAACCTGAGTCTTAAAGAAGGAATGTTGAGACAAAACTATTGTTCCAATTTGGTATCTTTTGAAATGTAAACCCCAAGAAAGAAAATTTATAACATGGTTAGGTGATTACCCAAAAATATAGATTTATGATATATATAATACATCCATGGGAATTACATAAACGAAAAAAATAAATTTTCTAGTTATTAAGGCATGTATCTCACGAAAGTATAAGTGAGATGATATTTTATTACCTTGTATCTTGACTCTCATCACACTCATTAAAAAACTAGTAAAATAAATATATATTGATTTTAAATATATTAAAGATTCATATTATTATATATAATACCTTATATGGTTTTATCATTACCATATATTACCATATTATTAACAAGCCTATGTTAAGTTTTCACTTCAGATAATATTCACTTGGTTTTTCACATGTTCCTTCATTTGTTGTATATTTGGCCCTTATAATTATATAATTATTAAATAATTTAAACCATGATATAAATATCATATATATACATTATATTTTATTATAATAATCTATAGAATATATATGTATGAAATGTAATACACCGTTCATGGAGACGGTAAGTCGTACGTACACTATAAAGATGTTTTCGTTATTTTTATATTGAATGAAAAAAGGAAACTTACATATATTTATATATGTATATAATATCATCACAAAATAATTATAATTTTATATATATCATATATTTTAAATAAACAAATCATTAATACATTCCATGTAGTTTGTGAATGTATCACATCACAATGAGGGGGCATTAGTCCATAATTCCTCAGTCAAAAATATCTTATTTACACCAAAGAGAAAGTAAAAGAAAAAATTTACTATAAAAGTAATATATAGTTTAAAATAAATAATAAATATATTATATAATATATATATAAATATTTTACATAATAATTTATACCATGAGTGGTGGTAAAGGAAAAAATTAATGTTCATCATTTAGTGAGGCGGTAGTTCGATGTACACATAAACAGTATGTCTCTTACCCATTAGATGGAGGTGTGTGTATGTGTAAGTTTAAATGGTAGTATATAGAAATAACATGATATTGAGGATACTATTATTTAATCAATAAATTAATAATGTGAGTGTCTAGGGTGGAGAAGGAAAATAAAAGGATGGAGCTTGAGGGAAGGTGTTAATTCTTAATTGGGTAATTCCTTTTGGTTTGTGCCAAAAGGATTCCTTGGAAGAAATTATGAACAATGGGTCGTTTCATGGAGTAATTGTGGTATTTTGGTAATTTTATGGGAATATATTATCCTAAAATAAGTGGTTTGAGAGATATTACAAAGAGGAAAAGGTGGTTGTTTTTTATAGGGAAGGAGGAGTGGCACTCTTGTAAATATTCGAAGTGAGAATTCCAACCACATTATTCATGTTGAATGTGGATCCCATTATGATGAAATGTTTCATAAAATGTATTATGGTGTTTAAAAAGGATATATAATGTCTTTTGGAAAAGTTTATTGGCATTTCTTATCTTTATGGTAATGGTTTAGTCCCTTTTTATGTATATTGTATCCTTTATAAATGTAATTAATTTTAGTCACATTCACTATTAAATTTGGTAAAAAATATAGATTAACTTATTATAAATTATAAATTATTATGATTATAAATATGGAATCCATTTTTCAAAATTCTAATCATAGATGTGACAGAAATTAATTTAATATTAATCCCATAGTCGGGTCAACAATGCGGCATTATAAAGTAAAACTGATCAAATATGTTCTATGTTTTTATATCCAACTTCAATGTGATATTGGTATTAATTAACACTATTGGATTAATATATAAAAAATATAAAACAATTAAATTTTATACCAAAATAAAAAAAAAATTTAACCTTATAAATAAATTATATTAAAACGCAATTTTGAACTAAAATCCTGTATTTTTCAGTATTCATCCAAAAATGATGTATCTCAAGAAAAACCGAACAATTTACCCTAAGATAATTTAGAAATTATATATTAAAAAACGAACTTTATATTATCAAATTAAATTTATAAATGTGTCTAAATATTTTTTTTATTATTTTTCCTAAATGTACATTGAAAGTAGTTCATTTATGAAAATCGTATTTCTAAAAATAAATTGACATTACCACAAATCATCTCATTCATTATCTATATGATTTATTAATATAATAAAAATTATAAAAAATATTTGAAAATTAGTTATTAATATTAATATAAAAATGTTTAATGGTTATGTTATAATTATCTCATTTAAATAAATATAATAATAAAATGATATTTCGTAGAAACAACAGCCTTGTGTGTAATGTATATCAAGTCGGTGTTGCCTGTATCATACGACATGTTGGAATCGCATGTAAATTATGCTAGGTTGATGTTCTGTGTATCCTATTATAATTTAGTTCCATGTAACATATGCCATGTCAGAGTCATTTGGATGTAATCTTTGACATAGCACATTGCAGTACATAAATAAAAATTTAATTTATTTGAAAAAAAACTCACAAAAATACTGGTTGTTACAAAAAATGCTCGAGAGGTGTGAATAAATGGTATATGTGAGTTCGTTTTTATAGTTGAGTGGGCATGCCATTCTTATAAATATAAAAAGGTAAACACTATTCGAGAGGTATCCCCAAAATCATGTGCCACTAATAATGAGCTTAATTCTATAAAATGAATAATATGGTTGAAATATTTCCACAAAATAGGTTTTGGACATGTTTCTAGGTAATTTTGGATATTATATTATAGGTTTAGTCCATTTTTATATTTACTTTTATAATAATCATTGAAATTAAATTTAACTGTATTCACTAATTTTTTTGGTAAACAACTTATTTTATATTATTAGAAATTATACATTATTCTGATTCTGAATATAGAATTGATTATTTCAAATTCTAATAAAAATTGTGGAAGAAAATAATTTAAATTTAATCCCATAAATGGGATGAAAATGATGATTTTTATGTAAAAATGTTCAAACAATTTAATTTCTATATATCCAATTTCAATGTGAAATAGATTCCAATGAGAAAAATTGAATTAATTCATGCATAATTTATCTCTTTAAACATTAAAACCATTGTAAAATATAATTAAACATTATAAATTATATATAATACCTATATGTTCTCAATTAAAGTTCTATATTTTTAACTATTCATCAAAAAAATGAAACTTCATAGAAGAATATTAAAAATTCACCATAAGATAATTTTAACATTTTAATTTCATAAATGATGTTTATTTTGAAATATTAAAGTTATTAAAGTGTCCATCTTTAGTTTTAAAATAGGTGTACTCTTAAAAGGTGCAAAAATTACCTTTTAGAAAAATAATATTTTAATAATAATTCTATATTTATTATTATATTATTCCAAAAAAATTTAATACCCCACATTATTGGTAAATATATTTTTTATTTAATTTAATCTTTTTGATATTTTTCATTTCACACAAAATTTGAATTTATATTTTGTTATCGAAAAGCGCCAAATTATTATTTCATTGTATACAAAAAAAGTTGGTTTTTAACTAAAAACAACACATAGAGTATCTTAGGGTACATGGAACACTATGATTGGATTGAGTTACAATTAAAAACGAGTTCCTTCGATAACTTGTGTTACACACGTGAAGGCGTTTTACCAAACTAAAATATACTATAGTTAAAATTATATTTTAGTTATCACCTAACCATTATAATGGAAGATATAAATGAGATATACTAAACTATGAAACTATGGTTTATACAAGTATATACAATGGATCATTTTGTTATCAGTTAGTTGGAAATTAATGCAAGAACAATTTGAAAATAATGAAATTATATTTCTTAGAAAACTATTTTTCTATGAATAAACACAATTTTATCCCCATAAATTAAAAAAACCATTATGATTATTGGTTTCAATAAAATTTATATATTATAGATTCAATAAATAGTTTTTTACTCATATAATAGCTTTTGTAGGTATAAGATAAGAATAAATCCAGTTTTATGAATAAAAAATATATATTTTCTTAAATGAATATTGTACTTCCTTTTAATGGAAACCCCATTTTAAGTATAAATTTTTAAATTATTATATTTTTATTTGAAAAAATAATCTTTTTTTGAAATAATAAGATAATATATACTTTGGGTGATTTTTTGGAATTTTTCTGAGAAGCTTTTTTTTGATGAATAGTGAAAACACTGAGTTTTAATTGAAAACTAATTTTTCATATAAATAATTTATGGGTAAAATTATATTTTGAATTGGTTTTAAATTTATATTATATAAATTTTAAATAAATTAGTCCAATTAGGTTTGTTTAACTTAATTTCACATTGAAATTTTATATAAAAACATTTTAAACATATTAAAATTTTTACTTTAACAACCTGCTTTGTCGTATTATCTACGAGATTAAATTTAAATTAATTTCTTCCTCTTCTGGTATTGGAATTTTTAAATATGGATTCAATATTTATAATAATAATTTTTAATTTTTAATAATTTTAAATTAGGTTTTTACAAAAAATATTAATGAAGAAGATTAAAATTAATTACAGCTATTAAAATAATCATTTTCCTAACAAAGGTCTAAACCTTAAACATAAAGCCCAAAATGATCTAGAAACTTCTCTAAAATTCGTGATATAGTAATATTTTATCACATCCTCCCGTGTATCTTATTTTTACCATCATTTTATCCAAATTACATGAGATAAACATGGGTGGAATTCCTTTTTTAAAAAATATACAATAATTCTACTCCTCCTCAACTAAAAAAAGTAACTCACCCCTCTTACTTATTCACACCCCTCAAGACGTTTTTACCAAATAGTATATGAAAAAATATCTACAAAACCCTAAAATGAACCTATAATACTTTGGGAATATATCCAATCTAGGAATCTATTTGGTGCAAACTAAGGGGAGGTACCAAAATTAGAAGTAAAATCATTCCACAAGAACTTTTGTATTATTTTCATTACCCACCCAAAAAGAATCTTCTTACATGACTATAATGTAACCTAATAAGCCTCAATATGTTGAGTAGATTTTATTCTATGATTTTTACATACAATTACACACACTTCCATCTAATAGGTTACAAACTTACCTTTCATGTGTATGGAGGACTACTGCCTCATGAAACTATGTTGTTCATTTTTCATTTACCACCTCTCATGGTGGGAATTAATATTGAAAAATAGTTTCATATGTTATATATTATAATAATTATTTATTTATTCATATTGAATTATTACATGATACATAAACTCATTCTTTCCCATATGTGTAAATATGATAACATCATTTGCAGAAATGTGGACTGCTACCTTCAAAAAGCGATGTGATTCGTTCACATTATAGATAGAATTTATTATGGATGGGTTTATTAAAATTATATTATATATAATAAAATAAGTATAATATAATTATAATACATATTTTTATACATATACCTATATTTCATTTACATTCCTTCAATATGACATTAAAATAAAAACAATGTTCATGGGTATGTATGACTCACCGTCTCCCTGAATAATGTATTCCACTTTATATTTCTTTAATTTATAAATTATTTTAAATATTTATATTCTTAATAAATATTTTATTCTTATATTTTTTCATTCTGAAAATATTTTAATCACTAAATATGTTAGTGTATCATGAACAACATGTCATAATAGATACGAAAAAACAACAATATTACCTAGAACATAAAATTAGAACGAAATTGTTATGAAATGGGAAACATAAAGTCAAAATATAATCAAAAAATTTAATATATATATAATAAAATATTTCTTTTTTAGATTTATAATAAACTTATATTTTTTATACATGAGTTTTGAACATGAACGATGAAAATCAAGACTTAAGGTAAGGGGTTCTCATCTCACCTTTTATATTACTGAGATACATTCCTTATTCATCATTAAATTCTTTTTTGTGGTGTATATAATTATGATTAACTTATTCAATTTTTATTATAAATTTATTTATTTTTATTTACATATATAATTTACAATCTTTATTTTAATGTTATTATATCATGGGGCCATGACTTGATGGTTTCTATGTTGTATCAGTTTTTTTGTATTATATCATCATTAATCGGTATTATTTATGATTATACTACAATTGATGAAATTTTATAATTAATTCCATAGTGTATCTCACTATTATTATTATACTATGTTTATTAATGTTATAACCATGTAATTGTACAAATTTTCCACTCTTTTGAAGATGATATAATTAAAAATAATGTTTTTTATGAAAATTAGACTTTATTTCTCCTTTTTAATCAAAAATCTGTTTTCTTTCAAAAATATGTTCTCTAAATTGGTTTTCAAATATTTTTTAATTTTATATTATGATGTTTAAAAGAAAATTTTCCTATTTTCTCTTTAAAAAAAACAGGATTAAAATTAAACTTCTAGTAGTTTTCTTATTAAGGAACATTTCTAATCTTTTTAAAGTGGAAAAGTAATGTTTGAAATGTACAAAATTACCTATGGTCATGAATGTCATTTTTATGATGCTTCCTCTGTAAGTTTACAAGTTTCTTTTTAAATAATTTTTTTTCATATTATTCCATAATTTCATTTATTTTAAATTTGTTTTCAACTAATATATTTTCCAAAAATGTATTATATTTAAAATTCTTTTAAATAAGTTTTGAATTATTCCATTATATGTTTTAAAAATGTTATTTTCAAAGAAAATTGAATAAAAATGATTTTAGTCCTTATTTTTATCTTGTCAAAGTATTTTAAAAGGAAATTTTTTTGATATTTTATTTCAATCATTACTTATGAGTTTTGATGGTGATATCAAATAAAAGGTTTTTTAGAATAATTTCAATCATCTTTTATAAGTTTCTAAAACTATTTTAAAATAAAATGGTTTCTAAAAGACTTTATAAATGTATTTTTCTCGTTGAAAATGGCATTTTACTCTTGAAAATTTTTATATGAAATTTTAAGACTATATTTTTATGAAAATTATTTTTATGAAATGGTTTTATGAAAATTATTTTTATGGAAATGATATTTTCCTAAAAACATATTCCTTATGATGTTTGAAAATTATTTTCCATCAATGATAACATCCAATCGAGTTACTGACTTCTTTATATAGATATTATATAAAGACATCATTCATATTATTTATATTAATAGATTATGTTATTATGATATGAAGGTTAGGAAACTAGTTTCTCATTCATGAGTAATATTCTTTTGAAACCTGCTTTATTCATGGCTAGTGATTTGAAAAAATGACTATGAATATTTTCTCCTTTTATAGAGGATAATATATTATTACATTCTTATGAAACTAATTTCATTTCATGGGTCATGATATAAGTATTTATGATCTTGTGGCACATGTATGTATTATTTCATTATGAGATGGGCATGACCTATATCTCCATTCAACGCATTCAAAAAAAGATTCATATATAAGAGGATAATGATGAGAATGAACTTGATGGGATTGGTCCACTATGGTAGATAGAGAAACCTGATCCACAATGGGAATATAGGTAAGTGTGTCCTAATAGAGGAATATGGGGAAACAATATCCCTTTCAAGGAAATTATTACTTCTAGGGATGGTTTTGAGTCCCGCCTTATAGGTGTAGTCCCTATGAAGTGTGTCCAATATTTTTTCCAATAATCCTTTACTTCTTTTTAATGATTTTATATTCTTAGTTTTATAACAAAAGTCTATGTATTATTCAAATTTTATTCTCTCACAGATCATATTCTATGATTTCCATATGATTTCTGTCTTATGGACTATCAATGGTTATGACATGAATCATTATTATGATCATTGATGTGTAGGGTATGATCTTATAATGTTATGATCATTTGCGCAGACCCATATGATCATGTTATGTTTTTTTATCTTCCTGGTTTACCATTAATATTTGTTTATGATCACCCCTTTCACATGATTTATTTCCCCACCATTAGAAGAAAGGTTTTATGTTGGATTAATAAAGGGGATGTTCCTTAAGGGGAACATTAAATATCATTAAAAATGTTAGAATATTATGTTTCCATGATTCAAGAGAGACTAAAATATTATTATACTCAAGAGTGTATTTTTCTAATGTGTTGAATATTCATAAAAATGAATTAATATCCATTCATTTTAAGCCCTTGTCATTACAGTTGGTATAAGAGGGAAGGTTTACTGAACCTTTAGAAACTAAGATGAGAAAACTTTATTGAGATCCCTAGGGATATTTTTATGTATATTTCTAGTTATTCTTATAAGGATAACACAAATGTGTCATAGATTTAAAGGAAGGTGTAATAATTTAGACAAACAATAAGTGAGTTATCAAGATTATGTAGTTTTCCTCTATGATAAGTGGTTCTCAAACTATGATTTCTGGTTTTCATCAAAGGAAGGAACAAGAAGAAACTCAATTAATGTTGAATGTCATAGAATTGTTTTTATGAGAACTCAAATGGGATGATCACTAGAGTGATGATGTTGTAATCATGCCTAACTAGTTTCCACAGAACATGATAAACAATGTGTACTGTAAATTACATTCAGACTAACTGAAAAAGAGAAGGAAATATATATCTCAGACTTCGGTTTATATAAGTAATCAGTGAATGATGATTAATTTTCCTTTGTGTTGAGAATTTGGAAATAATCACCCTTGTGAATGTGTTAGAGGAACATGAATATGTTTTGACTATATAAGAGAAGGAAACATAGAAGGTAACTAAAAAGGTAAAATCAATAGTTTATTTAACATAATCAATGGTATTATTAACCTACCTTAGGTATTATCAAATTATTAATTCATTAAATGTTGTAGGTATGGGTATTATTTAAATTTGTATCATATGGGGAAGGCTCATGAAGAGAATTCGAAATTTTGTACAAGTAATGTTTTTTCTATTAATGATGAAGAGACCATGAATGACATATGAAAGTTATATGTTTCTCTAATTTTATTTTTATTAATGAATATATAATTTAGATTGATTAATATTAATACATGATTCATATTTCATATTTTAGGGAAGGTGTATTGAGGAATAAGATAATAACTCTTATTCAATTTTTTTAGAAGGAAGTGGGAGGAATGAAATATTTATGTTTTGGAATTCAATGATTTTTTAATAGAAATCATGTAATATGTTATTATTTTTAGTATATATTTTTCATTAAAGAGTTTAAATAATATTTTTAATAGTAATGATTATGTAGAAAAATGATTTCATGGAATGGTGACATTATTTCTATGGTAAGGAAACCCTTAATGTGTTCTTGGTGCTGAGGAATTTGTGTTTAGTAGGATAAAGATATGGTTGACATGGATAATGTAAATCATATAATATTAATGACCTCATAAATGATAATAGATTTATTGAAAATATGGTTAATACCATCATTGATGAAGTTTAAAGATTTTTTGGATTTATGAATATATCGAATAATCTTTGGAATAAGGAATCACGAATGTTTTCAACAAATTTTTACAATAGTTTAGGTTAATACCATGTTTTAGGATAACTCATGATAAATGAAATCCCATGTTTTTTATGTGAAAACCAAGAGATACTTTATGATATATGTTGGATCAATGCTAAGTTGATTTTGAGAAATTTAGTGACCTTATTTATAACGTTTTTTACTTTTATATTCCAGAAGTGTTATATGGTTTCCCATTTATGGAATTGATTATGTTAAAATTTGAATGAGGTTTTAGAGATTAATGTACTATCTCTCTATATGAGGGTTTATTCATATTTTAAAAATTTTACTAACCGTTTTCCAGTAATGATAACTAATGATATATGGAATGAATTCTCAATCTATGTATAAATATCATGATATGTTAGTCATTCAGGAATGAAAAAATCAATTTCATATATAGAGTATGAGAGGAAGTGAATATTTATCAATACAAAATAAAAGGGTGATATTTTTATGATGAAAGGAAATTAAATAACATAAGTATACCATCATTTAAAAACTTCATTAAAAATTAGAAACGGGGTCTTTAAATGAAATGTTTTCCTAATATTTTCAATTTCAATGATATTAATGTCATATTTCATGATTCATTATTTTATGGTTTTTATATTTTTATCTTTTTCAGGATCACCATATATCTTGTGATTAGTGATATTTATCAAACTCTATAATTATTTATTCTTTAATTCCATGTAAAATCTTCACTTCCAACCCATGTTCTCATACGTGGAAACATAATTATGTGTTATTATTTGTAATCATTATGGTTTAAACATTCCCTTTAAAAATAAGTTTCTTTAATTATTTTTATGACATTGGTTTATAAGAAATTGAAATTCATGTATTAAACCATTGATCAACCAAACTAATTTTGAGGGAAATTTAAATATTAATTATTTTAAATGGTAACACCATTAGTTTTTTTTAAATATTTTTTTTTCAAAATAGGTTATTCTTTTTCATATATTTAATTTCACACAACACTAAATTTATCTTCTATTATATGAAGGAACTATGTTATTTTTTCATTTTATGATACACAAAGTCTATATTTCATTACACACAACATAATGAGTGGATTTTGGTACACACACCAATATTCTTGGATTGTGTTTCAGACAATACCATGTCCCTTCAAAAATATGTGTCACAAACAAGGATGAGTTTTACTAAACCAAAATATACTTTTCATCAAATACTATTATAAATATCAACCAAATTTGATAATGGATGATATGAATGATATTCAATGAAATACTAAATTATGGTTTATGCATTTACATAAAATTAATCATTAAGTTATCAATTAGTTTGAAATTAATGTAATAATTATTTGAAAATAAAGAAATTAATTTTAAAAAATAAATTATATGTACCAACTCAATTTTATCCCAATAAATTAAAAAAATCTTTTGAGGAAGGTTTTCAATAAAATATTTATATTATTCATTCAATATATATATTTTTTATACTCATCTAGTACATTTTACAGGTATAGTATAAGAATTAATAAAATTTTATTAATAAAAAGAAGAATTTTCTAAAAGTTAATTTTTCATCCTTTTAATGAAAATCCCACATTAAAAATATTTTTATTTTAAAAAATAACCTCCAATTTTTAAATTTTTTCCAAAAAAGTTACTTTGGGATATTTTTTGGTATTTTTTTAGAAGTTTAATTTTTTTGAATAATTGAAAAAAATACAGAATTTTAATTCAAAAATAATTTTCTATCATAATAATTTATTGTATTAAATTATATTTTAATTTTTTATTGTTCTATTAGTTCAATATTAAATCCATTATTACAATTAAGGTAATTAGAATCAATTTCACATTTATATTGGATATAAAATTTATTCAATCTCTTGAACATTTTTTTATTAAAACCCCACTTTGTCGTCCCATCAATGAGATTAAATTTAAATTAATTTATGAATCTTATTGGAATATAATTTTGAAAAATTGATTAAAAAATTCATAATTGTAATTATTTATAATTTCTAATAATCTGAAAATCGTTTTTGAGAGAAAAAAATAATTAAAGTGATTATAATTAATTTCAAAGATCTATAGAAAAATTATCTTAACAAAGGACTAAACCATATAATTACGGGCCAAAATAACCTATACCCTTGTTCAAAATCCATTGGATGATCATATTTCCACTGTATCCTCAATGTTATTGTATTTGGACCACTATTGGAGCCACATGACATGGGAAAAACATTATTGGAAATCCCATTTCAAAGACTTTCAAGAATGCCACTCCTCCTCCACTAAAAAAGAAACTCACCCCTCCATCTTTTTTATCCCTATAAATATATTTATCTCCCACAAAAGCTTCACAAATGGCTAACATAAATACCTACATTCATCCAAGAAGCCTCAATATGTGATGAAATCTAAGCATGGAATCCCATTGGTGCAATCCATGTGGAGTTTGACAAAGAAGATATAACACCCTTCAACAACCACTTTTGTTTTATTTTCATCATCCACACCCTAAAATATTATTATTTAATTATTAAACAATAACCTATGATTCTTATGTTTAATTATTTTTTATTCTAAGGTATATACCTACACAATAAGAACCTAAATCTTTTTTGAGGTGTAAATCCATTTATTTCATTAAATTCTCAGTTTAAATGTTGTAATATTGCATAATATGAATTCAATTTGATGCCATGAAGATTTGTAGAGTGTATGGGGATGATTCATTTCCCAGATCCCATATTTTGGGTTGAAAATGTCTTCACTCATGTTTTTTCAATCTATGTGGGGAGGGCCACATGGTTGGAAGAAGTGAGCGTTGTATTGGAAGAGAGCCACTATAGGCCGCACAATTTCAGAAATATTGTGTGATTATGGTCACATGGATATGTAATCATCTTTGTTATCTTGACATGGGGTTTTTTATGGTTTCTACTATGTTAATAATATTGTGTGGGTAAACCTTGTGTTATTCCCCTTCATATAGGCAACAATGCATGTTTGGCATAGAGTTTCACAAACTATGTGCCTCAACCATGAGACCAATTATTTTAGATAAAATTTAATACGTTTAAATTAATTTAAATTATTTTTTAAAGATTAGTTCTGTTTGTCCTTATCATATAGAAATCTCAACTTTTAGAGGTCCTTCTTACTGTATAAATAAGAAATTTAAAAAACTCTTCTATTTGATCTTAGAATCGAATGTTGTTCATCTCATTATATATGTATTAACGATTTATCCAATCCATTTGTATCATTACTATTTTGGTTTGGTATGAGTTGAGTATTTAGGGGGAATATGATTTTACATTATATTAGATTATTCATATTTTAATCAGATTTCTCCCAATCTGAGCTGGATTTGGAGTTGATATTAGATGAGCTATAAACTACAGACCAAAGGTAAGTGGTCTCATTATATTATCATTATATAGATATATTTATATTTGATATCATGAAGAGTTAACAATTTCAATGTAATATTTGGAAATTAAAATGAATTTATAGAATCTCTATGCATGGACTATATAATTAAAGAGGCTTGTTTATGTTTGTTATAGTCTGAGAACCTTGAACATGAATCACCCCATTGGGTGTTAATTGATAAATGGAAAAATTGGTGGATTCAAAATTTGTTACCATAGGGTGTTCCTCTTCCGTTGATCTTTGGATTTTTAATTTAATTGATAATGGTTTTTGAATATTCAATTGATGAATTGAAATTCAAGTAGAATCGAACATTTAATTGAAAATGTAATGGTTTAATAGAAATTGATGAATAAAATGGACCTCATCCATATTATGTACAATAATGTGTTATCATCAGTACCCTAAATATTTAATTTCCCATAAGAGTTAAATAGAAGTTATTCCATGTATTGGGTCACTTATCCTGAATTTATCTGTATTTTGATATTCCAATGTGAGATTGATAAAAACTATTACATCTAGTAGTTTATTTTTTGTTTTAGGAGCATGTTAAAATGTTTTTACCATGCGGGTAACTAAATGGAAAGCCTTATAATCATGACCAATGATTGGGTCACTATTGATGTGAGTTTCAATTGGATTTGTTGGGTTTTGACTATGGCATGATAAATGAATTTGATTAAATGGTATTCAATGGATTTAATGATAATGTTCTTGGGTGATACATGGATTAAAATTATATTTCAATGGATAGATAAATCGGAATGAACCTTGATTATGCCTTTGGTAACCTGGATTAAACAATTAATTACTCATATGGACTCAATTTTCATTCACATTGACTATTCCTTGGTTATACTTGGACTCCCTAGTGCCTACCAATGACAGATTCTGAGTCATGACACAAAATCCATGTGATACGTGGATCCAAATGATAATTCCATGGAGGGAATCAATGGGAATTTTATCTTTTTATGACATGGGTAATACTCAGGCTCCCTTAGTGGACCACTGAGGATGGACTCAATTAGAAGAGACATTATGTCACACCAATAGAGATACAAGGGTTCTTTAGAGGTTCACCATGGATGGCCTTGTAAGGTGTTTGTTGATATTACACCTGGAGAGATACTTGAATTACAACCTAGTGATATCAAGGATGGGATCAGGTTATAAGTTGAATAATTAGTGAAGTGACTCATATGAAAGGTTTAATAAAAAAAATCAAAATCCGGGATTAGATCATAAATTATAATCTTCTTGATGGACTACATAGGCCTCTATCTTGATGTTGATTATATAAGGGATGTTTTGGTCACATTGGGTCTCGATACTTATATGTTAAATTAGATGGAATTGTTAAATTAATTTTGTTAATTGAATATGAAATTATATGATATCATTTTCTTATAGTATTTTACTTTTGAGTACTCAATTTCTTACTACATTAATTATTACACACTACCATTATATATATTTACTGGGTAATTGGTACAGAACCTAGGTGGTGGCCTATTGGGATTTATATCTCAAACCTTTATTGGGTCTCCTTTTTTGACCTAAAAATAATACATGATTGCAAGTATAGATAAGGTAAAGCACCATAATATAGATTCATGATTGCTTCATAGGAGTGTGGGATTATGTGATACATATGTGGCTCACGACGGTAGATTGACACTTTTTTTATTTTTATACTTTTGTTACATGTATTATATATATACCTTTTATAATTTTTTTGGTTCCTTTACTATATACATATGACATGTATCATCATCTGTATATGATATGACTTCTGGTTTTTCCATATCATTAGTCTTTTATTGTATAATTTTGTCTACATATTAAATGGATTCCATTATTTGAATGATGCTGATATTTTGGTGTGAAAAACTTTGGGGATGAGGTCATCGTCTCCCCACTAACACACATAGGCCCACCATAATAGTCAATAGACTTCGAACATTGGGGAGATGTCCTTAAGACCATGTGACTAATAGTGATTGAGGCACCATTGTGCAGCTTCTAGGTCGTAGATGTTACAAAGTGGTATCAAAGCATCATTTTCTATTTTGATTTAATATTTGGGGATAATGAAAAAGTGTTAAAAGTTATATGAATTTTTAATTAGTTATTATATGGGCATCTTACCTTTATATTGAAAAATAAAAATTTTCTCGAACTAAATTATTTTTTTCTACATTTTTACTATTACAGTTGATTTGATTCCCCTATTGGGTGAAGAACATGATTTTATGTTATTATAGATATCATTTTCATTCTATTGTATTTTAGTCTAATGAGATGATGGAAGTGCATCTCATTAATCATAGAGGAACATTCTGGAATTCACATTTTTTTCATTATTCCATTTCATTCAAGATAAAGTAATGTTTTCATGATTCTATGATGTGTGTTGTGATATATATACCACCAGTTGTGATAGGTATTTTTAATGTGTGATGGTAATAATCTAGTGGATTCCATACATTGTTCCCTAAGGAGTATGGGCCCTCTTGGATTGAAATCTATTAGACCATTGGTTCAACCATTTAAATGAAATGTGATAAATTTGAAATGAATCTAAAATGAAATAGGAATTGAAATGGCTTATAGTAAAGTACATGAAAAAACCCGGCCTTAGTAGGGGGATAGTTGTACCATCTATTATATATAATATATCTTTATAATACCCAGACCTAAAATGGGGAGTAGTCCTAGGGGTGTGTTCTTATACAAGAAGTAACACATATATCCTAGTTATATTTTGATGTTTTTGAGTTGTAGATCTATTTTGAATCTCGATCTATGGAATGGGTTTTCTATTTTAGTGGAATTCCAGCACAAATACCTATATTTTTATGCCTATAGGATGGTGAAGGCCACGCTTCAAAGGTGGCGGTCCATGGGATACCAATATATCCTCTAGTTGTGCTATTTGTGGCACTGTCTGCTATACCAGATGCAAATGAATAGGCACTGTTCTGTAATGGATTTATACGGTTCATTCAGACCATTCATGGAGAACCACGACCTACCCCATCTATAAGAGAGTCGCCATGAGAGTTTTAGTAGTAGAATAAAGACACATTTTTTAGGGGATAGAAGACCACATGTTGCTGAGTCATTGAAAGAGAACATAATATATATTTTCAAGCATTTAGAGACACCACCCGAGAGGAGGGTAAATATGTCTATGTACATGTTGTTGGATTCTTCCATGATGTGGTGGAATGTTATCACTCAGACGGATCATTATTATACAATTTCTTGGATGCATTTTCATATGACCTTATATGATTATTTCTATCATGAGATTTTGATGGATGATAGATCTAGGGAGTTACTACATCTAGAGGATGACATGCAAATAGTTATCAATTACTCGTCACATTTTACTAGGCTCCATCGCTTCTCAACTTTTCTAATGGTGGGTGATTTACCTAGTGATATATGATTCCAAGAGAGTATCTATCTAGAGACCCGATGATTGACGTACATGGACATTACATTACTTTTGCGTAATACTTAACACATAACAAAAATAGACACACAAGGACCGTAATAGTTTAGTGTCTTTGGAAACTCGGAATAAAAATCTTCTAATCGTGGTGAAAGATCTTCAACATCTCCCATAATGATCTTTCCATTTTTTCTTACCTAAAACCTTTCTTTATATCCTGGGGAAAAGAAAACATAAAAAGGTTGAGCTCAAATACTCAGTAAGGGTAAGAATGGATAAAATAAAACATACTCTATACATTTGAACTTAAAAACATGAACATAATGTTTAAACATCAAAAGATTGAGCAATGACACAAAACATGGAAGTACGTAAGGCATAGATTATAAAGAAACATTAAGAATGATAAAATAGCATGGGAATAAAACATGTAATTGTGGAAACCATTAAGCACATGATATGATTTCCATATTAGCTAAGGCATTGCTGCCAAGACCATCTTAGTGGACAAAGTCCCTTTCTGAATTGAGTTCAATCCTCGTTCCAGTCCTGTATTACATAACCGGTTTAACTTGCCATTCCAGCCATGTCTATCTCATGAGATATAAATCTTTACCCAATGAATTGGAGGGAGATATAGGTCCCACCCATCTCATATTGAAATCATTCTTTTGTGTGCCACAATATAAACATACATCATTCATAATAACCCAACGAATACAATGGGTTTCATAAACATCATCCCATCATAACATAATCCATATAAAATAAATGGATATCATTTCATAATAAGAAAAGTGAAACCATGTAATTAATAGAGTAATTATAGTTAAAACATACACATATGAAATAATTTCATTTTATATGGAAAATGGTTTTGATAAAACACTTGAAATGAATTCTTGAGGAAAATATCATTTCTACTTTAAAATAATTTTCTTTTTGCAAAATGTCATGAATTTTAAAAAGAAAAGGATTTTTTGGAAAATATTCATGAAATATTTTTGAGTAAGCTTCATGAAAATCAAGCATTAAAAATCTGTTCGTGCCGTATAAGTTAAAAAAAACATTCTTCTCATACTTTTTCCGAAAAAGTCAAAAAGTACCTCCTACGAAAAATGAAAAAAGATTCATTTAATATACTTTACTAAATACTCACCGAAGGGTAAAATTGGATTTAAAAAATTGTAGGTGGATGGAAACAATATTACATTTTGAAGGAACATGGATGTGGATGATAAAATACACCCCAGTAAATACCAAAGTATAAACAATCTCGGATAAAAATGAGATTTTAATATTTCCCCTTACCTTAAGTCTAATTTTATTCGTAAGTGTCCGAACCTCCTGTATAATGATTGAAATAATGTTATTGACTTATTCTAGAATCATACTCATTGTTATGATATCATATATGGTTCACTTATGACTTTATATTACCTGTTCTTTTGTAAATTCCATGTTAAAGAGCGTTTTGGATAAAATCGTTTCATTTGTCGTCCGTGTTTTGACTTGTAATTATTCATATGATTACATAGATCATGAGTACTTAATTCCAGAATATAAAACATTATTCATATATAATATATATTCATAATATACATATATATAATAGATCAGTAAATGGAAGGAAATACACCGTTCATGGAGATGGTAGGCCGTACGTACGCATGAACGCTGTTTTCGTTTCCTTATTGAGTTGAATAGAATTAAGTAGATGAAATACACATAAATCCAGTATCATTATTATGTCATATATTTCATGATTACTTATTATATATACTTTATAATCATTCATTAATGGTTAACGTGGAGAATGAATCTCATCGCGTCGTGGAGACGGCAGTCCGTACGTACACACGAGCGGTGATATCGTTCTCATGGTCGTGGAATTGTATTTTAGTGTATGTATAATATTTCAGAATCAATATCACTTTAAAATAATCATATATAGTTATTATGTACACCATTATACCCATCAAAGTAAGGTGGTGGTGGAAAATAGACTACACCACGACGTGGAGATGGTATTTCATATGCACGCACGCACGGTGATTTCGTTTTCCATAGGAAGGATAGATGATGAAATAGGGTTGTTTCATACTTTAATGACATATAATTATATGATTGATACTGATTTTATTAGTTCATAATGAAACAACTAAAGAAGAATAAGTGGAAGAAGAAATAAAGTTGAAATAATCGGTAATGGACATTACCTATTCTTTGAAGCTCCTCTTTGAGTCCTCCTCTTAGGGCACTAAAATTGGTCTTTGAAAAAGACCAAAACCTCTAGGATGTTTCTAGGAAGTGGATAGGAGAAATTTGCAGGAGTTGGCCTAGCATGAAGGCTCAAAGTGGTTTGATGAAGAGAGGGAGGAAGTGCCCTTTTATAAGGGAGGAGAGAGGCACCTTTGGAATAACTAAAAATATTATTTTATTATAAAGTCATATTCGGTTTTAAATAGCCCCAAATTGATTTTTTTAGAATATGAGGTGGGGATGGGTCGAAATAATCTCATAAAATAGAATTTAGACAAGTTTAGATTCCTATTTTAACCTTATCATTTATATTTAACTTTAAGTTAGATAATTTTACTTTTACCGTGTCTTTTTGTGTTCTTACACTATAAGGTTAATAAACTTACTATAACAAGACAAACGAACCCCAATTTGTTTATTAATAATATATATAACCTTATCTAAGTCATTTTTCCTATCCTTATATTTTTAGGAATAAAATAAAAATTAATAATATAATATTTTTTTTAAAAACAATTTTATGTCAATTTTGACACTATTTAGTAATTTATTTTTGTGAAAATAATAAATGAATGATTAGTTGGAAAACAGTTAATTAAAGCAATACTAACATGTCATATTAACCTATAAAATTAGTTTAATTCATAAAAAGTCTCAAATTACATTTATTTGGGTATTTATAACATCAATTATGTGAATATTTCATTAATTAAATAATTACTTCATCATCATTGTGTCATAAATAAATTAAATTATTTAATGTCTAAAAATTACAAATTAAATATCATTATCTTTGAAATATTGTTAGCTTTATAATGAATATTTATAGTTGAATTTATCTTATGTATAACCTTATATTAAAAATGATTTACTTATTAAACTTTGATTTTAACTATTTTAACGCTTCTTTAAATAAATTCATAATAAAAGTCCTAATCTAATACAAGTGGGCCTAAATGGTCATATTTTATTCCTAAGGTTGTTTTTGGTAGAATTAAACTTATCAAATAGAATTAGGACATGTTTTAGGGTAATAATAATATCATATTACCCTAAATTACCCTATTTACTTTTAACCGTGGTAAAAAAAGCAAAAAGTTACTATTCACCAAAAATTATTTTCATCTCATTGAACCACATTTTAGTTACTGAAATCAACCATGTATCTCAGATTTTTTAAATTCCACTCACAGAATTGGTAAATTTATGTTTTATGAAAAATTCATTTTTTTAACTACCACTTGGTGGTTTTAGTATTCATCAAAAAATTAAAGTTTCCAGAAAAATACCCAAAATTAGGCCTAAGATATATTTGATATTATGAACTCAAAAATGATGTCTATTTTACCAAATTAAAAACATATCAGTTGAGTTAATTAATTTAAAAAAGTAATTTCCGTCGTCAAAACAAATAGCGTGTTCTTAAGAGATAATAACTATCAAAAGATTAACACTTGTTTATGTTTGGTTTAAATGTGAAATTACATCCAATGACCAAAATTGTATTAAATTGTAAAAATATATTCTAAATATACTTTTAAACCACTCAAATTAATAATTTATCACTATTAATAATTTCAATTAAAAAGGTTGTTTTTAAATAGAATTTAGTAATTTTCACTATTCATCAGAAAATGAAAGTTATCCGAAAAGGACCAAAATTTCACCCTAAGCTAATTTCGATATTCCGAATCCAAAAATGATGTCCATTTTGAAAAATAAAATTTAACAAATTTCAAAAAGTGGTTATTACTATTCATAACAGCTAGTTTTAATAATATTTTAATATCAAATCGTTGTTTAGTGAAACTCGGTATTGCGTACTACACACGCTATCGTGGAAGGTCACGATTGCATGTAATGCAAGGCAAGTCAAGGATGCGTGTTGTGCAAGCGACTTTTGGTGTAGCATACATCACAAGACATTAATGAAATTAAAAAGAATATTTTTCATAAAATCTCGGGGTGTTACATTCTACCCCCCTTAAAATGAATTTCGCCCTCAAAATTCGTCGGGGTTATAAATGGTTTACTACTCGAAAGTTTCTTTAATAGAAACCCACATAGTAAAAGTAATACCAAAACCAATCTTTAAAAACAAAATTATGAAACATAACAGTTGCACAAATAAACTAATCACTGGGTTTCCACATAGGTGAAAATATGGATATGGAAGAGAAATCTAACCATCATGTTCTGATGGAGAGTGGAAGAGAACATGACTATGGAAATGCCAGCAATCACAAAGCCATAAATTTGTGACGATATAAGGTACCATTTGATTCATCAGATATAAGAGCACTAAGACAACATTTTGTGTTTTCAAGATCATTTCCCTAAAGTCGATGAAATTGGAATTAGAATAAATACTTTCATGATTTTGGTATAGTCTCACTATTGGTCGTTCATTCGAAAATTTCCACTTCATCTCTTAAATAAATGAAGTTGAATTTGTCATTCGTGATGTGTTAGTAGATCATGTGATAGAATGATGGGTCATTCCATCTGTCTCAATCAAAAGGTTAGAAAAGTTATCAAAAAATACATAAGTCCATATATAGTGAGATTAATCATATATGGTTCATAAAATGGACTTATACTTCATATATCATACTACTTAATATAATAAACATAATTTCTACTAAATGGGGACTTCCTGTAGGCTAGTGGTAGGTAATAATGGCCAGTCACACTTCGGTTGTGGGATCCATTCCCATAGCCTTGTCCGACGCGATGGGCTATCGCCCGTCTGGCAGGTTGTCCTTTTTCTAAAACTACAATAATATAACATCCCATTAATAATATCGAAAAAACGTTCTATCCTTAAACAATACTAACTTATGTCCAACATAATCCATTCCAATATTTAGGCTTATCTAAAATACATTGGTCCAAGCTCGTAGTATAATGAAAATGATTACCTAAAATGACACATAACAATCACATGAATGCCATCATTTATCCCCCATATATCATAAGATATACTTTATTGGTCAAATTACAAACATTTGAATACCTTAATCATGTATTCTCTTGAAAAATGAATACCCATTTAACCTTAGTGAAAACATGAATGCTGTCAGAGGTTAACTCTTTTCCACATACCAAAATCCCAAATATTCTATATACTCAAACCATGATACCACTTAGTCCATATATCAATAATGAGCCCATGAATACTATCAAACATATTAGGTTCTCTTTATCCCTTCATTATGTGAATATCCTCTACTTTCCAAAAATATTTCAATCACTTTTTATGGTTACCGATGCCATATTATTATAGAAAACCACAATGGAACAATACATAGATATTCAAATATACCATAAAAGTACCTCAATAACATTATTCTTGAATACCAATACATAAACACTTCAAACCATCATCTTCAATGATTGTCCTGGAATAAGACCTTCCTTAATTTAGAAGTAACTTTTTAGGTCAGGGCATTGAGATGGGTAATGCCCATGTTCTCCAGAAATAAGACATTGAACTCCATAACAGTCTTTCACTCTATGTCCCATTTCTCCACATAGATAACATCTGTCCCTCCATTTGATGTATTCCTCAAGGTTCTTCTTCCCTTCTTTATAAATCTCAATCTTCCTTTCTTTATGCTCCTCAACATGCGAACATGCATAAAAGTCTATCTTCCTTTTATTTGATGAATTAGGCATACCACTAAATTTCACCTGGTTAATCATGTATCATGATGACTGATTTGGCATGATCACAATATCTATATCTATAGGCATTACGCAATTTTGTTTCTCATAGTCACCAATTTTTCCATTGGATTCAACGCAAACCGAATTCATTCTGGTTCCCTCTATTGACTAAAACACAAAAAGAATTCTATGGGAGGAAAAAATCATACAAGGAAAATAACATAATCAAGGGGGAGTACCTTCAACATATAACATCCTGGGTTTATTTCTAATATTGTTACCATAATTCTAAGACTATAACCTATACTTATACTTTACCTTAGGGACATCCCTAGACATACCTTAGAAATATATCTAGGGATCTCACTAAAGTTCTTGCATCCTAGTTTCCAAAGGTTGACTAAACCTTTCCTCTGATACCAACCGTAGAGACCCGAAGCTTGACGTACATGGACATTACATTACTTTTGCAGAATACTTAGTACATTACAAAAATAGACACACAAGGACCGTAATAGTTCAGTGTCTTTGGAAACTCGGAATAAAAATCTTCTAATCATGGTGAAAGATCTTCAACATCTCCCATAAAGATCTTCCCCTTTTTTTCTTACCTAAAACATTTCTTTATATCCTGGGGAAAAGAAAACATAAAAAGGGTGAGCTCAAATTCTCAGTAAGGGTAAGCATGGATACAATAAATCATATTATATACATTTGAACTTATAAACATGAACACAATGTTTAAACATCAAAAGCTTGAGCAATGACATAAAACATAGAAGTATGTAAGGAATAGATCATAAAGAAATATTAAGAATGATAAAATAGTATGGGAATAAAACATGTAATTGTGGAAACCATTAAGCACATGATATGATTTCCATATTAGCCAAGGCATTGCTGCCAAGACCGTATTAGTGGACAAAGTCCCTTTCTGAATCGAGTTCACTCCTCATTCAAGTCTTGTATTACTAAACCGGTTTAAATTACCATTCCAGCCATGTCTATCTCATGAGATATAAATCTTTACCCAATACATTGGAGGGAGATATAGGTCCCACCCATCTCATATTTAAATCAATCTTTCGTGTGCCACAATACAAACATACATAATTTATAATAACCCAACGAATAAAATGGGTTTCATAAACATCATCCAATCATAACATAATTCATATAAAAGAAATGGATATCATTTCATAATAAGAAAAGTGAAACCATGTAAATCATAGAGACATTATACTTAAAACATACACATATGAAATAATTTCATTTTATAGGGAAAATGGTTTTGATAAAACACTTGAAATGAATTCTTGAGGAAAATATCCTTTCTTCTTTAAAATAATTTTATTTTTACAAAATGTCATGCATTTTTAAAAGATATGGAATTTCTTGAAAATAGTCATGAAATATTTTTGAGGAAGATTCATGAAAATAAATCTTTCAAAATCCATTTGTGCCGTATAAGTTAAAAAAACATTCTTCTCGTACTTTTGCCGAAAAAGTCAAAAAGTACCTCGTAGGAAAAACGACAAAAGATTCCTTTCAAATACTTTTCTAAAAACTAAACAAAGGGTAAAATTGTATTTAAAAAATTGTATGTGTATGGAAAAAATATTACATATTGAGGGAACATGGATGTGGATGATAAAATACACCCCAATAAATACCAAAGTATAAACAATCTCGGATAAAAATGAGATTGTGATATTTCCCCTTACCTTAGGTCAGATTTGCTTCGTAAGTGTCATAAACTCATGTATAATGATTTAAATAATGTCATTGAATTATTCCATAATCATACTCATTGTTATGATATCATATAAGGTTCACTTATGACTTTATATTACCCGTTCTTTTGTAAATTCCATGTTAAAGAGCGTTTTGGGTAAAATCGTTTCATTTGTCGTCTTTGTTTTGACTTGTAATTATTCATATGATTACATAGATCATGATTAATTAATTAAAGAATATAAAACATGATTTATATATAATATATATTCAGAATATACATATATATAATAGATCTGTAAATGGAAGGAAATACACCATTCATGGAGACGGTAGGCCGTACGTACGCATGAACACTGTTTTCGTTTCCTTATTGAGTTGAATAGAATTAAGTAGATGAAATACACATAAATACAGTATCATTATTATGTCATATATTTCATGATTACTTATTATATATACTTTATAATCATTCCTGAATGGTTAACATGGAGAATGAATCTCATCGCGTCGTGGAGACGGTAGTCCGTACGTACGCACGAGCCATGATATCGTTCTCATGATCGTGGAATTGTATTTGAGTGTATGTATACTATTTCAGAATCAATATAAATTTAAAATAATCATATATAGTTATTATTTACATCATTATACCCATCCAAGTAAGGTGGTGGTGTAAAATAGATTACACCACGGCGTGGAGACGGTATTCCGTACGTACGCACGCGCGGTGATTTCGTTTTCTGTAGGATGGATAGATGGTGTAATAGGGTTGTTTCATACTTATAATAACATATCAGTATATGAGTGATACTGATGTTATTACTTCATAATAAAACAACTAAATAAGAAGAAGTGGAAGATGAAATAAAGTTGAAAGAATCGGTAACGGCCATTACCTCTTCTTTGAAGCGTCTCTTTGAGTCCTCCTCTTAGGGCACTAAAATTGGTCTTTTAAGAAGACCAGGACCTCTAGGATGTTTATAGGGAAGTGGAGAGGAGAAATTGGAAGGTTTTGTCTGAGCGTCAATGCTCAAAGTGGTGTGAGGAAGAGAGGGAGGCGGTGCCCTTTTATAAGGGAGGAGAGGGGCACCTTTGGAATAACTAAAAATATTATTTTATTATAAAGTCATATTCAGTTTTAAGTAGCTCTAAATTGATTTATTTTTAAGCTAAGGTGGGGATGGGTCGCAATACTCTCATCCAATAGAATTTATACAAGTTTAGGTTCCTATTTCAAACTTATCATTTATATTTAACTTTAAGTTAGATAATTTTACTTTTACCGTTTCTTTTTGTTTTATTACACTATAAGGTTAATAAACATACTATAACAAGCCACAAAAACCCCAAGTTGTTTATTATTAATATATATATCCTTATATAAGTCATTTGGCCGAACCTTATCTTTTTAGGAATAAAATAACAATTAATAATATAATATTTGTTTTAAAAACTATTTTATGTCAATTTTGAAACTATTTAGTAATTGATTTTTTTTGAAATTCATAACAGAATGATTAGTTAGAAAAAAGTAAATTAAAGCAATACTAACATGTCATATTAACCTATGAAATGAGTGGAAGTCAAAAAAAGTCTCAAATTAAATTTATTTGGGTATTTATAACATCACTTATGTCAATATTTCATTAATAAAATAATTACTACATTATCATTGTGTCATAAATAAATTAAATTATGTAATGTACAAAAATTACAAATTAAATATCATTATTTAGGAAATCTTCTAATCTTTCTAATGAATATTTATAGTCGAATTTATCATATGTATAACCCTATATTAAAAATTGTTTACTTATTAAACTTTGATTTTAACTATTTTAGCCCCTCTTTAAATAAATTAATAATAAATGTCCTAATCTAATCCAAGTGGGCCTAAACGCTCATATTTTATTCCTAAGGTTGTTTTTGGTCGAATTAAACTTATCCAATAGAATTAGGACATGTTTTAGGGTAATAATAATATCATTTTCACCCATAATTAGCCTATTTACTTTTAACCGTGGTCTAAAAAGTAAAAAGTTACTATTCACCAGAAATTATTTTCATCTCATTGAACCAAATTTTACTTACTGACATCAACCGTGTCTCTCGGATTTTTTAAATTCCACTCACATAAGCGGTAAAATTATGTTTTATGAAAAATTCATTTTTTTAACTACCACTTAGTGGTTTCAATATCCATCAAAAAATGAAAGTTTCTAGAAAAATGCCAAAATTAGGCCTACACTATATTTGATATTATGAACTCAAAAATGATGTCTATTTTACCAAATTCAAAACATATCAGTTTCATTTATTAATTTTAAAAAATAATTCCCGTCGTCAAAACAAATAGTGTGTTCTTAAGTGATAATAACTATCAAAAGATTGACACTTGTTTATGTTTGGTTTAAATGTGAAATTACATCCAATGAACAACATTGTATTAAATTGTAAAAATATATTCTAAATATACTTTAAAACCACTCAAATTAATAATTAATCACTATTAATTATTTCGATTAAAAAGGTTGTTTTTAATTAAAATTTAGTAATTTTCACTATTCATCAGAAAATGAAAGTCATCTGAAAAGTACCAAAATTTCACCCTAAGCTAATTTTGATATTCCGAATCGAAAAATGAAGACCATTTTGAAAAATAAAATTTTCAAAATTTCAAAAAGTGGTTATTACTATTCATAACAGCTATTTTTAATATTATTTTAATAGGTTATCGTTTTTTAGTGAAACTCGGTATTGCGTACTACACATGCTATCGAGGAAGGTCGTGATTGCGTATAATGCAAGGCAAGTCAAGGATGCATGTTGTGTAAGCTCCTTTTTATGTAGCGTACAACACAAGACATTAATGAAAATAAAAAGAATATTTTTCATAAAATCTTGGGGTGTTACAATCTGGTAGAACATATGATCATAGGTAAAGTTCTTCTTGATGACTACTATTTTTGGGATAGTGAATCGGATTCTTAACATAGAGTGTAACATGAAAAATTCTGTAGGTTTGATCCAAGGAGGTCCAATTTCTAGATTTGGTACTCCATCCACAAGTAGTATGGATCATCATTTGGAGCTTCCATGTGATGAATATAGTAGGTAGATCACACACTTAGGTATCCATGTGTGGTGACTCCATTATGGTAGGCTGAAACATATAAGGCCCCAGTATATGAGGGACCCAATTGAGTGCTGGTTTTGCAAACATATGAGCCATCTACATCAGTTATGTAGAATGTTTCTACTAGAATCTTATAATAGAGGGTATGCACAAACTCCACATTATGTGGTTGGTTCAGTAGCTTCTCAATAGGTAGTGATTAGGAGTAAAGCTAGCTAATCAGGCTGAGGTGGTGGTCATGGCCATAATAGTCAGAACCCGGTTTTATAGTTATGGAAGGGTGGGATAGCTAATTCTGTCTAGGTAGTCTCATGGGGTCATGGTTTAGGTAAGGCATATGATGTGAAATAAAAACATGAGAAGAAACATCTTGTATGCCCTACTATCATAGGCACTATTCCAGTATCCCCTTCTTTAGTATCTACACATTTTGATATAGTGTCTTCTCATATCCTTATATCTATGCTTTTTGTGGAGATCCATGTGTTCTTTTTTTATGAATATGATAGTTTTTTTATGCAAGAAACATTATTGAGGATCAAAAAAGATAGTTTGTGTAAGTGAAGGTAGAACCCCCTTGCATTTGGTTCGTGTCACTTCATATGGACTCTCCTTGTCCTCAAGATGACAGGCTTTGATATCATTCTTGGGATGGAATGGTTGGTCCCCCTCATAACCTTCATTCATTTATATCTACACAATGGGATATTCACATTCCCCGAGGTCATAGAGTCTATTCAAAAAGGTGAATGGGATGTCCATGGGATCCGATCTAGACACAACCATTATTGGATGGCCTTGATGGCATCCCAGATTAAAAGTTTAAATTTGTATGAATATGGAACAAGTCCTAATGATTTACCTTTAGTGGTTGATCATTATTGGGATCTCTTCCCAGTTGAAATTTGTAGATTATTTTTAGTGAGAGAGGAGGTGTTCTCTATTAATCTAGCTCTAGGAGATGCACTAGTATCGATTCGTCCTTATAGGATGGGTTCGATGGAGTTACAAGAGCTGAAGAGGCATCTAGAGGATTTAGGAGAAAATGGTTTGATCTGACCCAGTACTTAACCATGTGGTTCTATAGTCCTTTATAAGAAAAGGCTGATAGAACTATTAGGCTATTTGTGGATTACCATAAATTGAACCAGATGACAGTTATGAACTGATATCATCTTCAATGGATAAAGGATCTATTTAACTAACCACTTGGAGCATGAATATTCCTAATTATTGATTGGAGATCTAGTTATTATCAGCTATGTGTTTTAGAATTAAAAATATATCACACATCCTTTTAGAGTTGTTATAGTTTATTTGAGTATTTGGTTACTTCATCCAATCTCACGAACACCCCATTCGTCTTCATGGAACTCACGAACCACGTGTTCCATCCATATATTGATCTGTTTGCGGTGGATTACATGGATGATAACATTGTGTATTATCAAAATTAACATGACCATGCCAAACATCATGATATCATAATGAATACACAAAGAGGGCATAATTTATATTCTATGCTCACAAAGTTCAACTTCTGGAAGGATCCAATTCACATCCTAAGTCACATCATCATAGATATAGTAGTATTAATAGACCCTGAGAAGGTGAGAGATATAGTTTCATAGGATCATCCCAAGAACATCATTATGGTACGAAGTTTATCAGGTGTATATGGTTACTACATTTATTTAATAATGTACTTCTCACACATAGAATCATGAAAGGTAGTTTTCACTAATAAAGCTATTAATTGTATGTGGATAGATTCCTATGAGATGGAATTTCAGGAGATTAAAGGGAGATGGACTTTAGTGCCCATACTAAATTTTCTAGAGCTAGGGATGAGTTACACTACGTACTATGATGCATTATATATAAAAATAAGAGAAGTTAATATACATGGGAGATAGAGTCATGGAATATATGTCTCCAAAGGTAAGGACACATGATAGGAATTACAAAATGCATGATCTAAAGTTAGTTGTGATTGTTCATGTTTTGCATTGTTGGAGTCATTACTTGCTGGGAGAGCGGTTTGTGGTGTACATGGACCACAAGAGAATCATGTACATGTTTACATAGAGTGATCAAAATAAGAGGTAGATAAGGTGTGAATGTTACGTATAGTCTTTTTTCTTTGATCGTTCCTACATTCTTGGTAATGGAAATGCAGTGGTCGATGCTCCTAGCATGAAGAATTGGGCATAGGTAGTGCAATAGGCCAATAGAGAATGCCAACTTTTGTCTTTGTTCTATGAGATTCACATGGAACTTCATGACACCCAAGGGATGTTCTTTCTATCATCCTTAGTTGTTTCCTCTACCATTCTAGATCATGATCATATGAGGCATATATCTAACATAGAAGGACTAGTCCTATAGGAGATTGTGGCAGATGAGGACCCACCTCCTCGTTAGATCATAGGAGAATATGAGATCTTGGGATTACGTGGTCATGTATGTGTCTCAGTAGATATGTACAAGGAGATGATTTAGGATTTTAATTCATCACCTAGTGAAGTACACCCTGGGCTCACCAAGATGCATTGGGATTTATATCACTAGTATTAGTGACTCAGTATGAAAGGTTATGTAACTAGATTTTCATGAGATGTTCCACCTACCCGTAGATGATGGAAGGATACTAGTGGCCAAATATAATTTTACAGTATCTTATTATTCCTGAGTTGAAAGGGAATGAATTCATGATGGATTTCATGACATGTCTACTGAGGTTAACTCAAGGTAATGATGTTGAAGGGGTTGTTGTTTTAAGCCTCACATAGGATGAAAATTTCCATGGGATCACAAAATCCTTCCATGTTGATGAGATCAGAAGGTTGAATATCTATGATATAGTAAGACATCATGGGGTTCGAAATACTATCATTTCAGCTGGGGATTCCCAGTTTACATCTCATTTATAGAAATGAATACAGATAGAATTGTGTACATATGTTCTTCTGAGCATGAAATAACACCCACAAATAGATGGAGAGTCAATGTTCACAATTTAGGTGGTTGAGGATATACTACAAACATGTGTCGAAGATTTTGGGGGCTCGTGGGAGAGGAAAATAACAGTAGTCAATTATTCTTTCTATAACATATTTCTACCTAATACTCAGATTTCACCTTTTGTGTATTTTTATGTTAGTCTTTTGAAATCACCCCTATTATAGTCAGAGGTTGGAGTTGTAGCTATGTGTGGACCTTATCTTGTCCACAAGGCCACAGAGTAGGGGAAGTTTATTTGGATGTGGATGGATACTACGCATTCTCGTAAGAAATCATATATCGATTGCTGCTAATTATGACAACCCTGCTTTTTATTACAACTGAAACATGATTTATAACATAAAACATCACTTGATACAACAAATAAGATTGAGAGGTTTAGTGTCTTTGGGGATTAGGATCATTACATAAAAACTTAAAACATGAAATAAAACATCTTTATTGAAAACTTCCTTTACATGACCACTACATTCCCTCGTACTTAGCATTGCATGGGATAACATGAGGACATGCATAAGAAAAGGGTGAGCTAGAAATCCCAGTAAGGGAGTACACATGGAATTACATGAGGAGTACAATACATGTTAGACAATAGGAATATCAATAGAGCATAAAAGAAACCTGAACATAAAGGCATGATAAGTCATGATAAAGCATGATAATCATAACATGGAAATGTGGCAACTACACTTAACATGGAATTAGCATGAGCCAAGGTTCATTGCACATAAAGCATGAGTAAATCCTCATTTCAAATGAAGCAAAAGTAAACCCTCATTGCACTTGAATTAGCATGAGTCAACACCCATTTCACATGATGTATCATGATACTACACTTTACCCAATGCATTGGAGCACTATAAGGGCGCACCCATCTTAAACATTTCATTTCATGCATAAGTGTGCCGCATTGATCATAAAACATAGATTCATAAAAAATAATCATTTATTCCACGATAAAGGAATGTGTAATTCATACATGAAACTTTATAATAAATAATTAAATGTTCATAAAGGTGAATACCCTTGATGGATAAATGGGCATGGTATTCACTACACAATGGCATTGGCTTAGAAAATCAGTGCAATTTCAGCAGCGTAACGACATGACATAAGAATTCATAAAAGTGGCTGATGATAGAGAAAGTGGTTTCTCATCATATTTTCATGTAATGGACAGTAAGGAGGTCATATAGATACAAGTCCCAACAATTTAAATGGAATTTATATTCATGATACAAATGTATTGCTTGAATGTGAAAGAGGAGAGAGAAGTTCCTTTCCGAATTTCGGCATAGTAACGGGTGTACAATGGGTGGCATTTAATGAGAGAGAAAGGGGTCCCCATAATTCAAACAATAATAGGAAAGTATGGTGGAGTCGAGAAACCATACCCCAATATTCATAATTGAAATTTAAAGGGAAATACAACTTAAAGAAAATTGACTAAAAAGAGAAAGGAAAAAAACCCTTACTTGGAAGTGTGCTTCAAAAGGATAGAGAGAGGCTTGTGAGAGGCTTATTGAGAGCTTGGGGAACCTTGGGAGGATTCTAGAGAGAGTAGGGTAGAGGTTGGACGAACTAAAAGGGCTTTGAGTGAGGAGGAAGTGGGATTCTGGGTGGGTTTATATAGGAAAGGTGAGGGAATTCTTTATTATTTAGGTTTGGGACCCCTTATATTAAATTAATCCAAACCACAAACCATCCCATGGTTTTAGCCCATGGTTTTTGGAAAAGGGAAGAGGAAAAAAATATTTTATAAGGCTAAAGTCAGAAATTCTTAAAATAATAAGGTTACTTATGTGGAGGTGAGTCACACTCCCCTAAAAATTAATTTAAAAAGGCAAAGTGTTGAATAAGTCTCGAAGGGTCCATTAATGCTTTAAAAAATAAGTCAAACAAACCCAAAATCAAGTTATTTTAATGGTAAAACATATATTGGCCGAACATAAGGATTATGGTATTTTATTACATCACCATTGGGTCATTATGATGTCATAAAACACATTATATATTTAAACGGTATTTAATTTTTACCCAAAATTTTGACTGTCTCAGAAAATTATGAAAAATTCACCGATGGATAATTTCGACGTCCTGATTCCAGAAATGACATTTATTTTATCTAAAAAAATTTCTAATTATGTTAATTTTCACTTTTAATATAAAAACCAACATTTATCAAAAATCCAAGGGTTTTGATAGAAATGGCTTTCAAACCTTAATATAAAATTTTAATTGCATTCATAAAATTATAAGATCATTTCTATTTAATAAAAAATAATTTAATAATATTATTATTATTTTATTAAAATATTATTTAATTCAAAAATACGTTAATTTAATAAAATAGATTTATTATTTAAATAATAACTAAAAACACCATTTGTACTCTAAAAACTATTTACAATGTATAAAAAATGACTTGAAATTATATTCATTATTATATACAAAAATAATGTACATGAACATAGTACTACTTATTTGTTACATAACCCCTTAAAACAGCCGCATAAGACCTAAGGGTAAGGTGTACAATGGTGACAGACTCTTGGGGTGGCTCGAATAACATCGCTCGAGTGGTAATTTCAATCAACTTCTACTTTTCCCATAGACGGTCACATTTGAGCTTGACATGATGAAGCTCAGCTTGGGCTTGGTCAAGAGCGAAGCACAAGGATGCCAACTCTTTTCCAAGCTCCAACAAATAGGCTTCGTATTTGGAAATTCTACTGGATGAGGCCATCACATCTTTTTTCCGAGTAAATTGGATTTGTTAAGGTCCTATATTTATACTAATCATGTGATCACTATACAACGACTATATTAACAATGGTCAAAATTCTCAACATAAAACCAAAGAATTTGACAACTTATAAAAACATTTTTCATTAACAGACATTTAACTGGATCAATAGGGATTTTCCATTAATGAAATATTGGGTCGTTACAATATTCCCCCCTTAAGAAATTTCTCCCTCAAAATTTTCCTTTTCCCATAGTAAAAAAAATTTGGGTAACTCAGATTCATCATATCCTCCGATTCCCAAGTCGCTTCTTCAAACTTGTGGTTTCTCCACAACACCTTAACGAGGGGCATTGTTTTATTTCGTAGAACATTTTCTCTATGATCAAAGATCGTCTTCCAATTGTACCACCTCAGATGAGAGTACATGTGAAGGGTCCGGTATGTACTTCCTTAAGTGGGATAAATGAAAGACATCATGTACTTTGGCCATAGTAAGTGGAAGTGCGAGTCGATAGGCCATAGCCCCAACATGATCAAGAACCTCGAAGGGGCCGATGTACCTTGAACTTAACTTCCCTTTCTTTCCAAAACTCATGACCTTTTTCCACGGAGATATGAATAGAAACACCATGTCTCAAACTTTAAACCCAAGTTCTCATCGACAATTATCTGCATAACTCTTCTGTCTACTCTGGGATGCCTTGATATGCTGCTGAATGGTTTTCACCTTCTCCACCATTTCTTCGACCATTTCTGGTCCAAGCAGCTTACGTTCACCGACCTCATCCCAACATGCGGGTGTTCTGCACCTTTTCCCATACAGGGCTTCATATGGTGCCATTTGGATGCTCGATTGGAAACTGTTATTATAAGAGAACTCAACCAGAGGAAGATATTGATCCCATCCTCCTTTAATATCCATTGAGCACACTCTCAATATATCCTCAAGTGTTTGGATAGTTCGCTTGGATTGGACATCAGTTTGAGGATGATAGGCCGTACAGAATTTCAGTTCAGTATTCAGAGCATGTTGAAGACTCTTCCAAAACATAGAGGTGAATCTTGGATCTCGGTCAGACACAATAGATAGTGGTACTCCATGCAACCTTACCACTTCCCTGAAATATATCTATACCAGTTGATCTAAAGAGAAATCCTCCCAAATAGAAATTAAGTGTGCAGTTTTTGTAAGACGATCCACAACAACCCATATTGCATTGTTGCCTTTGGTTGTCCTCAGAAGTCTGGTGACAAAGTCCATGGTGATGTTTTCCCATTTCCATTCTGGTATGGGCAATCGTTACATCATCCCCTTAGACTTCGGCCTCTCTGCCTTCACTTGCTGACACACCAGGAACTTTGATGTATATTCAGCGATCTCCTTCTTCATATTATCCCACCAAAAGTTTTCTCGGAGATATTGATACATCATTGTGCTCCCTGGGTGAATAGAGAAATTTAAACTCTATGCATCATCCAAAAGTTCCTTCTTCAGCTCCGGACTTGATGGAACACATAGTCTTTTCCCAAACCGCACAATTCCTTCTTCATTAACATTAAACTCTTAGGATTTCCCCTTTTGGATAGCTTCCACTTTTTCCTAAATTCCCAGATCATCCTTTTGAGTATCCTTTAACCTTTCAAAAAGAGATGGTTGAGCAATACTTTGTGAAAGGATTGATGATTTTCCTTTATCTATGATTCCCATTTCCATCTTCATCAAGTCTAAGAAGATTGGATCCTTCTCAATTTTCATCATTGATAGAATTGTTGGGTCCTTTATACTTAGGGCATCTGCCACCTTGTTCGCTTTCCCAGGGTGGTAATGTATTGAACAGTCATAATCCTTGATGAGCTCTATCCATCTTCTCTGGAGCATATTAAGCTCTTTCTGTGTGAATATATATTTAAGACTCTTGTGGTCAGTATATATATCACATTTCTCTCCATAGAGATAATGCTGCCAGATTTTCAAGGCAAAGATCACAGTCTCCAACTCCAGATCATGCATTGGATAGTTTTACTCATGGATTTTCAATTAACTTGAGGCATAGCATATCACTTTATCATTTTTCATCAGTACACAACCTAATCCCTTCTTTGAAGCATCAATGCATACCACAAAAAGTTCCCCACTTTTGGGTAAAGTGAGCACGAGTGCAGTGATAAGCCTCCTTTTCAACTCCTTGAAGCTTTATTCGCATTCATCACTCCAATCAAACTTTACTCCATTTTGAGTTATCTTGGTAAGAGGGTTGGACAATCATGTGAGATTTCTCACAAATCGTCGATAATATCCAGCTAACCCCAAGAATCTACGGATATCCGTTACAGATATTGGCCTCGGCCATCCCTTAATTGCATCTGTTTTGGAGGGGTCAATAGATATTCTATTGCTTGTGATGATATTTCCCAAGAATAAGACCTCCTTCAACCAGAAATCACACTTGCTGTACTTTTCATAGAGATTCTCCTTGCACAAAGTCTCTAGTACAGTTTTCAAATGCTCCTCATGATCCTCCTATGTTTTTGAGTATATTAGAATATCATATATAAAGACTACCAAAAATTTGTCAATGTAATCTCTAAAGACTGTATTCATCATGTCCATGAATATTTTTGGAGCATTGGTGAGTCCGAAAGGCATTACTATGAATTCATAGTGTCGTACCTTGTACGAAAAGGAGTCTTGGGGACATTTTCCTTCTTCACCCTTACTTGATAATATCCCGACCACAAATCCACCTTGGAGAAGTATTGTGCTCCACATAGCTAATCAAACAAGTCATCGATTCTTGGGAGAGGATACTTGTTCTTTATCATGATTTTGTTAAGTTCATGATAATCGATGCAAAGATGCAATGACCCATCCTTCTTCTTGACGAAGAGGACTGGTGCACCCAATTGTGAAGCACTTGGGTGTATAAACCCTTTATCCATATTCTCCGGTAGTTTTTTCTTCAGCTCTTCAAGATCTACAACAGCCATTCTATATTGAGTCTTGGATATTTGTATCACCCCAGGTATAAGTTCAATTGAGAACTCAACATCTCTTCATGGAGGAAGACCAGGGAGTTCCTTGGGAAACACTTCAGTGAATTCCCTCACAATATGCATTTCTTCACGGATGGTTTCTTCCTTGGACTCAATCACCTAAGCCAGATATGCGTGCTAATAAGGAAGTAATATCCATGCTTGAGATGATGGAGCAAAAAGAGATTCATCTTCCTCCTGACACTTGTAAAAAATTGGGGGTTGAGTCTCCATATGGAGTGTGATTTCCCTCTCCCTACAATTTATGTTGGCTCTATATAAGGAAAGCCAATCCATGCCAAGAATTGAATCAAATTCCACTAGAGGGAGTATGAAGAGGTTCGCCGGGAAATTCAATCCACAGATTATAACAGGGGAGGACTTATTTTCATGGGATGCAATGATTTCCCTATTTTCCATACTCACCGACATCTTTACATACATGATTTGTGGTGGTTCTGGGATTGTTCTACTAAACATTAGAGATATAATAGAATGTGTAGAACCTGAATCAAAAAGTACGTTCTCTATTCTTGAATGAATAACTAGCGTACCTGTCACCACTTAGTTGTCGGGGTTCACTTCGGTAGAAGTGATGGCAAAAGCTCTTCCTTTCTATATTGGAGGTTGTTGGTTGCCTCCGATAACCCTTGGATTAGGGAACTGATTTTCAAAATGACCCGGTTCTTTTCATTTTTAGAATTGAACAATGCGTTGAGGTTTGAACGGAGTGTTAATCTCTTCTGTCGCAGCTATGGGTCCTTCATGCCGACATTTAACAGCTAGGTTCCCTTCTCTTCCACACCTGAAGCATTTTCTCGTCCCCTTAAGGCAATTTCCAGGGTGCTTCTTTCCGAACTTTTGGAAAGTGGGGTGCTGGATATTCTTAGCAGCATTGGATTTATCCATCGGACCACCATCATTGAAGTCCACCTTACGCTTCTTGTCCCCATGATAACCCTGTGATTCCCCGATCTCCATTTCAACCTTGAGGGAACATCAGAAAATTTTCTCATAACTGCCGAAGTCACGGATCACTAATGCTTTCCGCAAGCTAGGATTTATCCCACCAAAGAAGCGGTCGACCTTGAATTAGGGGTTTACGACAAAGCCGGAAGCATATCGTGTAATCCTTGTGATGTTTTCCTCATACGCTCGAACAGATTCTTCATCTTTTTTCTTGAGGGAAAGGAAGTCCCTTTCCATCTTAAGCCGGAGGGTGCACGAAAAATATTTATCAAAAAACATCTTCGGGAAATCCTTCCATTCCAACGCCTCGATCTCCTCCCGAGGCTTCGTATTTTTGATCAACGCCCACCATTGATCAGCTTCACCCTCCATATGATAAACCTCCAGGAGAACCTTCTCTTGTTCAAAACATTGGAGGATGGAGAATATCTTTTCAGTGGAGTTGATCCATTGTTCAGCGATCGTGGGATCGGATGATCCACTAAAAGTAGGAGGAATTTGTCTCATGAAGCTGTCGATAGAGACTTGTTCTTTCGTAGGGGGGGGGGGGTTGAACGTTCCTCTTGACCCATGTTTCTATTCAAAACTTGATTTAGCTGAGAGAGAAGCGTGACAAAGTTCGTGATTCCCGCTCCCATTGGATTTTGTATCTCATTAGTACAGTCATCACACTGATCTTCACAACGGTTGTTAGCCCGAGTCCTCCTACTACATTCCATTGGATGGAATAAAAGGAAAGTTAGGGGTAACACATAAAGGGTAATCCAAAGACAGAAGTTGATGAATCTTAAATAAACTTTTATTTCCTTAACTCATGAGTCTATAGGCTTCAATAGAGACTTTTCATGATCTACTTTCTAACATATATTCTTAGGGGAATTTTTCTCTTAATAAGGGTTCATAATAAGATTGTGAATTTCTCAAAACATATCCCCGGTGAGTGTCATAACCCAGAGTGTAGCAAAGCCCATTCCTATGCACCAGTTCCTGTTCGATTCTAGCTCAAAGCAGGGTTTTCGAGTTTTACCCCTAGGATACATCTGTGCCAGAGCAGCCTCTACCTGTTCGTATCTAGACAGGGATGAATTTGTTTGATAAACCACTTACATAGTATTTACCAAAACATAGGGATGTTTTTATTATACTTAGTCTGGTATCTAAGGCTTTACTAGGGTTTCCTAATCCCAAAAATAACTAAACCTATCCTCTGATACCAACTATGACAACCCTGCTTTTTATTACAACTTAAACATGATTTATTACATAAAACATCACTTGATACAACAAATAATATCAAGAGGTTTAGTGTATTTGGGGCTTAGGATCATTACATAAAAACTTAAAACAAGAAATACAACATCTTTATTGAAAACTTCCTTTACATGACCACTACATTCCCTCATACCGAGCATTGCATGGGATAACTTGAGGACATGGATAAGAAAAGGGTGAGCTATAAATCCCAGTAAGGGAGTACACATGGAATAACATGAAGAGTAAAATACATGTTAGACAATAGGAATATCAATAGAGAATAAAAGAAACATGAACATAATGGCATGATAAAGCATGATAATCATAACATGAAAATGTGGCAACAACACTTAACATGGAATTAGCATGAGCCAAGGCTCATTGCACATGAAGCACAAGTAAACCCTCATTCCACTTGAATTAGCATGAGTCAACACCCATTGCAAATGATGTATCATGATACTATACTTTACCCAAGGCATTGGAGCGCTATAAGGGCGCACCCTTCTTAAACATTTCATTTCTTGCATAAGTGTGGCATATGGATCATAAAACATGGATTCATAAAACATAATCATTTATTCCATGATAATGTAATGTGGAATTCATACATGAAACATTATAATCAATAATTAAATGTTCATAAAGGTGAATACCCTTTATGGAGAAATGGGAATGGTATTCACTACACAATGACATTGGCTTAGAAAATCGGTGTAATTTTGGCAGCATAACGGCGTGACATAAGAATTCATAAAAGTGGTTGATGAGAGAGAAAGGGGTTCCTCATCATATTTTCATGTAATTGACAGTAATTAGGTCAAATAGATACATGTCCCAACAATTTAAATGGAATTTAGATTCATGATACAAAAGTATTTCTTAAATGTAAAAGAGGAGAGAGAAGTTCCTTTTCAAATTTCGGCATAGTAACGGGTGTACATGGGAGGAATTTAATGAGAGAGAAAGGGGTCTCCAATCATTCAAAAAATAAGAGGGAATTATGGGGTAGGTGTGAAAACATACCCCAATATTCATAATTGAAATTTAAAGGGCAATACAACTTAAAGAAAATTGAAGAAAAAGAGAAAGGAAGAAAAAACCCGTACTTGGAAGTGTGCTTCCAAAGGCTTGAGAGAGGCTTGTGAGAGGCTTCATGGGATATTAGGGCTCCTTGGGAGGATTATAGAGAGAGTAGGGCAGTGGTTGGACTAACTACAATGACTTTGAGTGAGGAGGAAGTGGGATCTTGGGTGGGTTTATATAGGAAAGGTGATAGAATTCTTTATTATTTAGGTTTGGGACCCGTTATATTAAATTAATCCAAACCATAAACCATCCCATGGTTTTTGCCCATGGTTTTTGGAAATGGGAAGAGGGAAAAAATATTTTATAAGGACAAAGTCCGAACTTATTAAAATAATAAGGTTTCTTATGTGGAGTTGAGTCACACTCCCATGTAAATTAATTTTAAAAGGCAAAGTGTTGAATAAGTCTTTAGGGGTCCATTAATGATTTGAAAAATAAGTCAAACAAACCAAAAATCACTTTATTTTAATGGTAAAACATATATTGTCCGAACATAAGGATTATGGTATTTTATTACATCACCATTGGGTCATTATGATGTCATAAAACACATTAAATATTTAAACGGTATTTAATTTTTACCCAAAACTTTGACTGTCTCAGAAAATTGTGAAAAATTCACCGTTGGATAATTTCGACATCCTGATTCCAGAAATGACATTTATTTTATCTAAAAAAATTCCTAGATATTTTAATTTTCACTTTTAAAATAAAAGCCAACATTTATAAAAAATTCACAGGTTTTGACAGAAATGGCTTTCAAACCTTAATATAAAATTTTAATTACATTCATAAAATTATAAGATAATTTATATTTAATAAAAATTACTATAATAATAATATTATTATTTTATTAAAATATTATTTTATTCAAAAATACCTTAATTTAAAAAAATATATTTCTTAATTAAATAATAACTAAAAATGCCATTTGTACTTTAAAAACTATTTACAATGTATAAAAAATGACTAGAAATTATATTCATTATTATATAAAATAATAATGTACATGAACATAGTACTACTTATTTGTTACATAACCCCTTAAAAGAGCTGCATAAGTCCTATGGGTAAGGTCTTCGATGGTGACAGACTCTTGGGGTGGCTCGGATAACATCGCTCGAGTGGTAATTTCAATCAACTTCCACTTTTCCCGTAGACGGTCTCATTCGAGCTTGACATGATAAAGCTCAGCTTGGGCTTGGTCAAGAGCGAAGCCCATGGATGCCACCTATTTTCCTTGTTCTGAAAAAATGGCCTTCGTATAGGGAATTCTACTGCATGAGGCCATCACTTCTTTTTTTGAGTAAATTAGATTTGTTAAGGTCCTATATTTATACTAATCATGTGATCACTGTTCAACGACTATATTAACAACGGTCAAAATTATTAACATAAAACTAAAGAAGTTGGCATCTTATCAAAACATTTTTCATAAAGAGACATTTAACTGGATCAAGATGGATTTTCCATTAATGAAACTTTGGGTTGTTACACTAATTAACTCTATAATTGGAGGTCATGTATAATGTTTTCTTATGTGTATCACCAATTTTGGGGCATAAGATGATCAAGATGCAGGGTAAATTTTCACCATGGTACATCAGATGGTTCTTGGTTTGGGAGAGATTTGGGCTTGTGGCCTATCAGTTTTAGTCACCTCAGATGTACAAGGACTTGCACAACATCATCATTGTTTTTCTCTGACACACATACAATTCAGACTCATCTCAGGCCATTCATCCTATGGAGGTTATGCTTCATGTAGATTCATCATTTGATGAGCATCATATTCATATTGTGAATCAAAACATAATGGTTTTCTAATTCTAATATGTTCCACTAGTATGGGTTGTATGGAATAATGAACAAGTGCATTATGTTACTTGGGAGAGGGAGTCTGATGAAATATCATAATGGTAGAAATTATACTCAGATCGAGCTTCACCACCATTGGAAGGGAAATTCATGGTAAAATTATCTTAAGGTGCATGTTTGTAAGAACATAGTTATTTTTCTATTAAAGGAGCCTTCTATTTCCATAAATTCCTTGTTTAAATGTTTAAATATATCCTAATAAGGATTACCTTTGAGATCATGAAGGTTTTTATAGATTTTGGGAGGTTTTTGATCTCCGAACCCATGTTTTCTGTTAAAAATGTCCTCAAGCACTATTATTGAAAACCATTCAGGGATGTCCATATTATTTAACAAACCATATGTGGTATGGGATGAGAGTAGATATAGTCCACATAGACATAGATAGACTATGTGATTTGCATTGCTTGGCCGTCTTTCCAACACTAGAATCCCCACAGTTGGTTTTAATCATGGTTTCAACATGTTTAGTCAATTTTTTCTTGTAAATAATGTGTTATGGCCCTTCCTATAAGAAACCATGCACTGTTGGAGCATAATTTTAAAAACTATGAACCTAAACCATGTAAACCATTATTAATGGGAAATTTTGGTAATTGTTAATTAAATTAAATTCTTTTAAAATCCTCAATTAGGTTTCTTCTTCCTAGATTGAAACATCAACTTTAAGATCCTATTCTTGGTGTCTAAATACAGAACAGAGTTAAATCTTTAGTCTGAGCTTAGAATCAATTGATGGTCACATTTTTGGATCGTTCATGGTGAGTTCCCCATTAATTTTGTTTCATTGCACTTTTGGTTTTGAATCAGTTTCACTATTTAGGTGAAATATGATTTAGCTTAATATTAGACTCTTCATATGGTATTATTTTTTCTCTTAATCTGGGCTGAACCAAAAGCTTTTACTGGATGATATTTGAACAAAAAATCAATGACATGTGGTCTCATGTCATTCATTTTATTTCAATCATTTTATATATGTCTTCGTTCAATGCACCCAATTTGGGGGAATCACATAAAATAAAAATTAATTTCTAGAATCTATAGACTTGTACTATAAAATTAAATATTATTTTTATGTTTTTTATAGGATAAGAACCTTGAAAATGAATCACCCTTTGGATGTTGATTGTTAAATATGACAATTTTTGGATTTGGACATGGTTAACTTAGGGTGTTCCTATTTCATTATCATGTGATTCATTGATTGAATTAATAATGGTTGCTGAATTATTAGTTGATGAATTGATAGGTGATTTGAATTGAAATATCAATAGACAATTTAATTGTCTAATAAAAAGGCATGAATTACATGGGAATTTGAAATATTATACAAATTCTTCATTAAATATAAACTGATATAAATATTGATTATTTTACTTATGACTTAAATATAATATATGAAATGTATTGGTTGACATAGCACGAATTGCTCTATATTTTGATATGACCATGTGAGATAGACAAAGACTGTGACATGTAGTATTTTATTTAATCTTGTTAATATTATTATAATGTTTCTCCCATGTGAGTAATTAAAGGGAAATCCATATAAGCACAACTAATTATAATGTTACTTTGAGTTTATTTTGAATCGACCTCTCTTGGTTTTGATCATGGAATGATAAATATATTTTGTTAAATGGTGTTGAATGTATTAAATGCTAAATGCCTTGGGTGATAAATAAAATAAAATGAGAATTCCATGGATAGAATAAATTATCTTGAAATTTTTTTATAACATAGGTTATTTATGGATTCAATGATGAATTATATGGTAAAACCAAGTCTTCCATTACTTTGATTATGCCCCAGTGATACATGGACACAATAGTTGAATTCCATGGATGGGTTCTGAGGAATGAATTTTACAGTGAGTGATACATTGATTCAAATGATAATTCCATGGATAGAATCAATGGGAATTTGATCTTTTATTCCATGGGTGATACTCAGGAACCCTTACTAGGCCGCTGTGGAGGGAATCAATCGTAAGGGATGTTATACCCTAACTAGAGTTTTAATTCGATTTCTATGAGGTTTTCTGTGTTTGGGATTCTATAGTTTTGATTGATATTAGACATAGAGTGATACATGAATTCCAATATAGAAATTAAAATGATGGGATAATAGTATAAATTGAATAATAAGTGAATTAACTAAAATGAAACATCTCTCAAGAGAAATAAAAATGTTGGATTCAGTCTTAACATAAACCATTTTGGATGACTTACTTATGTGGCTTTCATTCTATTGATTACATATTAGATGTCGGGCTTGCGCTGGGTCTAGATACTTCTATGTTAAATGATATTTATGTGTTAAATGATTTTGATTAAATGAAATGGATATTATATGATAACATGTTTATATAGGATGTTACTTTTGAGTAATTTTGTACTGAATACTTTACTAATTTCATGCTACCATTTTATTGATTCATTAGCTGATTTGAAAAGACCCTAGGTGGTTACCTAATGAGATTTATATATCACACCCTAGTTGGGATACCTTTTTATACCAAAACTGATTGTATGATTGTTGGTGTAGATAAGATAAAGTTACTAACTAGTGGTACATGATTTATTCATAGGATCATGGGAGCATGGGACCGAGATAAGGTGTGATTCTATCTATATAATTTTTTTTGTTAAATGTATTGTATATCTTCCTTATATACATATTCTGGCAGTAATACTAGAGAAAAATGACAAGTCACATCATTTTAATATGAGGGGACTTTTGTTTTTTCATATTATTAATCATCAGGTGATTACTTTTTCTAGATATTAAAATGATTTTTCTATTTTCCTGTTGTTTAATATTTTTGTGCTACACTCTGGTGATGAGGGAATAGTCTCCCAACTGACACACCTAAGACATCCCTAATAGACCATTGACACTTTTGTTTTGGGATATTCGCTTGAGATAGTGTTTACATGTAGAATCAAGGAAAAATTTAGTGAATCCGAGTCTTTGATGTTACAATATCCAACAAAAACATCCATATAATGGGTAACGAACTTGGTGCTCATGTGTATTATAGACTACTACCCTAGAAAATTATTTTTTTCACTTTTATTTTACAAAATATCATGGTTAGGATTGATATATACATACTATTTTATGTGGAATATATAATATTAATGATGTATTTATTCCCCTTTAATTATAAAATAAAACATAGAATAATTCTTTTCATTTTGTATGAATAGGATAACTACATTGGTAGACATGTGGACTACCACCTCCTCAAGGTGACAACATTCATTCCCACATTACATTGGATGTGTTAAGGATGGTTTTAGTATAATTATATGATATATATAAAATATGAATTCTTCTGGAATGATAATATATATTTATATACATATATTTCATTTACCTTCATTGTTTGAAGATGACAATAAAATGGAATATGCATTCATGTGCACGTACTGCCTACCATCTCCATGTGTACATATAAACTATAGTCACTTGTAACAAATGAAAGTGAAATCATATTGTCTGTGGATTTATTTTTCATTAGGAATGATATGAATATACCTTGAATTGATATAATTAATATTTTGTAGTTTTCCAAGTAGATATGTTGTTATATTCTCGCAGTGGACATGGATGGTCTATTTAAACACTAGGAGAATCTTCATTCCTCTAAAAGGATTATGGTTTATAATAACTCTATTATGTTAGGTTATAGGAAGCCTACACTAGAGAGATGTGTCTTATGGAATCCTACCAGTGGTGGGTTGAGTTTTAATAGAAATTACTCTATCTCGATTAGTCTCATGTGCCTAGGTGGTGTTGTTCACGACTCAAATGCTATGTGGAAAATCACGTTGAAGAACTTCTATAGATGTGGAAATTATCTTCTTTCTAAGGACAATGGGATTTTTATTAGGCTTGATGATTTTCATTATTTTTATACCACAATACGCATAATTGAAATGGGCTCATCAGTTCTTCTATACTCTCTTTAGATCAATATCACCACTCACTAGTCTAACATTGATATAATTTCAAGAGAAATGGGTACATTAAAAATTTACATTTGATACACACAAGAAATTAAGGGAACAATGTTATATACTACCTATCTTAAATACGTAATCAGAATAATCATTGAATGATTTTTTTAGAATTAGATCCCTCCCCTACAGGTGTGTTAATCTTGTTTATGTAGATACCATCTATAATAACTAATTTATACCACTCTTAATATGTTTGTATCTTGGTTCATTTTATAAGTTTTTTATATTGGATGGCATAAATTTATCTTTCAAATTATGAGAAATGCTTTGAACATATAGTCATAGGTGGGGCCCATAATCATATAACCCCTTGATGCATCGACATGTCTAATGAGAAAAATCAATCAACCAAATTAAATGGGTTTTTAGTGTATAACTACCAATAAAATAGTCTATTAATGTGAATAGTCTTGAATGTATAGATTCCATGATGTATAGGACCATGATGTCCAATATTGTACACTTACTTCACTGAGAATTCAATTATTATTACCCATGGGATTATTCCATCAATATTATCCATGAATTCATTTATTTTGGAATTTATTTATTATATATATATTTTTAGTTATTTCCCTTACAATATATAATATACCTTATTTTCAAATTATATCTCAAAATTTACATAACCTTTACTAATAATTTTACCTCAGCCTTATTTTCTTCTTTCCACGTGATATGAAGAATGTTTCTTTGAATGATTTCAAGGATGAATATTATTTTCTAATACAATTTTTTATGTTTTATTCCGAATGTAAAATGGGTGTCATGTATATAGCTAGCTTACCAAAACTGCTAAACTAATAGTATATTTTGTATTAGAACCCATGTATCTCTACAAATGTAATAAAACCGACACCAAATCTAAGATATTGGATTTTGGGTTTTTTTATAGTTGTTATCAGAGAGAAGTTTAGTAGAAATATTATTATGTATATATAGAAAAAAATATATTAAGGAACATAACACTATAAAAAATATTGAGGATGCTTCTATGTGTAGCATACCATCCTTTGGGTTTTTATAGTGTAGTTTAGGTTTTTTTAATAGAAATACATACCTTGTTGGAAATGACAAGTTGATATGGTTTGGGCATAGATTAATCTTGGTGTTTAAGTACCAAAAATATCTCTTCATGTATATCTCATCCATTAATCTGATTAATAATGAATATTCCCTTACTACACACCTACATTGACACTCAATGGGGGAAATGATCAAGGTAATTATCATTCTATTTAAAAACCATTATTAAATATTTCAATTATATTTAGGATTTAATGATATTCCCATAGAAACCAATTTTATGATTCTGAGATAGGTAATGCATCAATATTTAAATTATGTTATGTGTTACCTGAAAATTGTAAATATATATTATGATGTTAAAGTCCTAAAAAAATGAGATAATATAGTATATACCTTTGTTTAGAGATGGAAAATGGATGAAATATTTGTATCAATACTCATTTGTAGTAAAGAAATTGACCTAAAGGGAAACCCGATAGAAGTGAGAAGATCATGGACATATAAGGGAAACTAACCATGGTTATGACTAAAAACCTTCCACATATATATAAACATAATTTCCCATCATATTATATAGATATATTGGATCATTTAATGAAATATATTCCAATATCATTTAGTTGAACTAATAATCTATTCGTAGTTAATAAATGGATTAAGTCCCTTGAAAAGATATTTGAATCCCTAGGATGCAATGAAAGTGAAAAGGCTATACTATATGTATATTTTATAATGGGAGAATCTGATATATAGTGGTCGATGTCCTAGAATACTAGGAAGGAATAATAAATATAACACATGGAATAGAGATATTTTAATGTAATATTTTTTTAAAAAAAATCCCTCATGGGAAATGAACTAGAATAAAGAGAAAGTTCCTTATCATAAATCATAAAGGAAGTAGAAAATTATTATATAACAATGATACCATTCCAATATAATCCATCTATAATCTGGATTACATATATAATATTTAATGCGTGATTGAAACTTCATTTTAAGGGAGTATGCAAAGTCTTTGAAGGGAACTGGTCTCTCAAAATGTATCCCCATATGATGAAATACATTTATGCACCATCAAAACTATAGAGTTATCAATATAATATATATTTAAGGTAAATATATAGAAGAATATTTTTGATGAACACAAAGGAATATGTAACACATCAAAGAAGGAGATGAAAATGATTAAATTTGAATTGTTTGAAAATTGTGGAAAAACATTATACCAAATAATTCAAGGGAATGAGAGTTTGTTACAGGTATAGAGAGTATGTTAACATAGAAAATGAATGTTCTAGAAATAAATACACAATTCATATCAAGTTATTCTCCTATAATGACTTGGTGAGTTTTCAAACCAATTTCTAAAGAATCATGTAAATGTACCATAGAAGAGGCCATCAGGAGAGAACAATATTATGTGATCAGAACAACTGAGGTTGAATTTCAAAAAATATACGGTATCTGTTAAATTAATATTAGGAACAATTTTATTTAATTATTTAATTCATTATGAAGCCATTCCCTATTTTATACCATCCATATTTTCCATGAAAATTGGATAGTGTATGTCCGAACATCAATAGAAAATATCAATGTAATAAGTATATGTCAGGAATTTAATATTATGAAAAACAAATGTGCTCTATTTTTCGAATTTATTATTATATATTTTGTAGAATTTGATATAATACATGTTATAGTCTGGATTTAAAAATATGACCCAAAAATTTATTTCTAAGAGAATGAAATTCTGATTCATGATGAAGATGTTAGATTTATATATCAAGAGTAGAGACTTAATTATCTATGTTATGGTGTTATCCACCCCCATTATCCAATCTAAATGATATTTTTGAGGAATATGTGAAGAAAAAACCTTCATATTCTAAAATGTAATATTTAAATTGAATATGTACCTATTATATAAGAATACATTGATGTATTTCATAAAGAATTACCAAGACATCGACAAGAGCATGATGTAAATTTTTTTTCTTGATATAATTAGTCATGAATAATATCAATTTAAGACTCCATATATAATAGAAATAGTGAAATTAGAATAATTAACTAAACAACTAGTCTAATTGTATATTAGTTATAAATATTCATGGTTTGTAAAATAAGTGAAGGTTGAGAGACACCATCATTGAAGAGTCATGAAACCTCTACCTTTTCCTATTTGAAAATGTTAAAAAATTAATAAGGAAATCATCACTAGAATACCAATGTCTGTAAGAAATAATTACAAAATATGGTCTATTGTTGATCACATAAAAAATATTATACATTTCTTTTATATATGAGAACATTTAACTCTGGATTTCCTTTCAAGTGTCTATATTAATGATTTTATTAGACATCACGGTACCCCAATTTAAATTTAGTCTTATAAAGATCCATTATTTACATCAATATTTTAGAAAATTATTCATAAGCTCTTGATACTTGATTTTCTTAAGAACCACTTATCACTCTCAAATCAATGGACATACAAAAATTTATATTAAAACATTAAAATTCATATTGATATGAATATAAAAAGACATTAAATGTATTTGGTATTTTTATTTACCTTCAGTATTTTTTTACTATAATAATATCTCCAATCCATATATCTAAATGAAATAGTATGATGTACTATTGGTAAAGATGTTTCATACTAAAACATGTGGGGATAAAGTTGGTGGAAGGAAGATTATAGATTCATAAAATAATGGGGAGACAAATAAAATGGTAAATGAAATTAAAATTCATATAATATAATCCAAATGTATGAAAATGATTTATGATTATAAGAGAAGAAAATATTTTGAATTCAGTGTGGGGGATCACATTGTTTTAATTTTTTTTAGTGGAAGGGTGTTGTAAGGTTCAGTATAGAAGGGAAACATGAACATAGGTACTTCATACCATTTGAAATACAATTAAGATTTATTTTGTGGATTAATATTTTAAAATTCACCCAAATCTATGAAAATAACATGATGTGTTCTATTTATTATTATTATAGAAGTACATTCAGACCCAATGCATGTAATCAACAATTATGAATTAAAATTTTAAATTGATCTATATTACTATGAAGAAACCATAAAGTTTATTTGAAAAAGAGAGAATGTATTGAAGAATTAAGTCACAAAACCCGTAAAATTTCAATTGAGGAATAATAAACTGTAGGAATCAACATGGTAACTATAGGATTTTAGAATCAATAACCATCCTTATTTTTTTTGAATGTAATATCCCTGAAAATTTTGAGGATGATATTTTTATAATTGGTTAAAATTTGAAACTAGAGCACCAATTATATGAATTGAAAATTATATTTTACTAATAATAAAATAAAATTATCATTTTTTAATTTTATGGGACAAAATATTTAATTTTATAGGATGAATGAAAATTTTGAAATTACATTCTCAAAATAATCCTATAATGATTTATTGAAATTTTCCATTAGAGGTAAGCAATATGAATGATTTAAAATATATTATTTAACTACTAACCCCATTAACAATAAAAATGTTTTATAATAAATGGAATAATAATATTATTCAATATTAATTTTAATGAAATAAATATAATATAATTTAGATATAAAATTGCTATTTTTTTTGAAAACATTTTGTAAATGCATAATATGTTATCATTCTAAATTAATTAATATAAAATATAATATTGAAAGATTGAAATGAATTCCGATTTTATATCTATACATATAATAATTTATATTCATATATTTATGATTATTATTCACAATGTTAATGTACGATCATCTTATGATTGAAAAACACATTACTTGAAAACCCTTTTTCAATAATTATTTCATGTTTATAATAAAATTAAATTCTAACACATCCATGAGTTGAATTTGATAGAATGGATTCCATATTTTAACTGCCATTATTAACATTTTATAATATGGTCATATTATTTTTTTTGGTCATAAGGAATAGTAAAAATATTAAAAATTAATTACTATTGTTAAGGGCAAAACAGATTTATTGAGGGTTATTCGGTAATGAAATTGGATAAAATGGCCTAAAATTATTCTGAAACACCATTTATTTTTTATTTCAACCAAACCCACCTCCCTATATAATAGGATCTATTTTTTATACTTTTTTAAAAAAATTAACATGAGATTATTTCAAAACATTAAAAAATTACAAGCGTACCACTCACCTCAATTATAAATGGGCACCTTCTCCCCATTCTTATTCACAGTTATTAATACATTTATACAAAAGAAACTAAATTATCTCTGCCTTATTATTATACATGATATGGATCTTTTATTCCTCCAAACAGACAACCCCTATGATTCTTAATAAGTGATCCATTGGAGGATTATCTAAGTGAATGTAATTTCCATTACCAAACTCTTTCTCTTAATTAGCTTGAATTAAGTATTAATAATTAAACTATAATGAAACATGTATCTATAATATAAATAGTTTTAATTATTTTGACATCATAAGATTTATCCATCTCATTATCCATTAAATGCTAAAAAAAACCATTTATAGTGTGCCCGATGGACTACCACCTCACGAACCGATTTAATTTGGGTTCCATTACCAGCTCACATGGAAAGTCATAATTGATTAAATATTGGATTTATATTTTAAATATGATATAATTGTTATTCTTAAATTTAATTTTTCTTCTTTTTATTTTTCCATTCTCCCATTCAATAAATTATAATATTAGTCGTGTGTAGAAACATCGTACCATATCCACAATGTGATGTGGTGAATTTTATATTTACAAATGTCATAAATGATATTAAAGTTATTTCTTATTGGAATATATTGTATCTATAAATTTAATATAATTTTAGAGATGATGGAATTATATTTTAAAAACAATAATAAAAAAATCCATGACTAAACCTTCATGATAAAATTAAGCATTTAATATTTGAAACAATGGTAATAATAAAAAATTGTTAACACTTGTGGATGAGATGTTATAAGAGGAACACATATGAAGTTATGAATATTAATATGGTTTTATTATAAATTAATAACATGTTAAAAAAAGTAAATATGTTGTAAAATCATGTTTAACTAAAGGTATGTTTTAGGATTGGGAATTTCATCTTGATTTTCACTCAATGGAGGCATATTTTTTATGATTTACCAATTTACATTTATGTTGTGTATGTAAATCCAATTTGATTCATTTAATATCATTACCAATTTATTCCTTATGATTAATGTTAAAATTTATGTGTATTCTATGTAGGGGACACAATTTAAAAGTTTCCAATGAGGTAAATATTTATTTTACAATCTTATTTTTTGGGATATCCTGAATTTTCATTGAATTAAATTCATAATCCATCTGTAATAAAATAAATATCTTTTATTATCCCCCAAATGATTATGGAGTATCCAAATAATCTTACAACTTTTCATCTCTTGGGAACCTAATTCATTAAAATAAATTATTTAAAGGTAAAACATTATTTCCCTTTTAATTTAATAAAATTTCCTACCAATTCATATTTTTTAATTTTTTTTATAAAAGTCATTTTTTACTAAAATGACTTATTGGGGAAATTTTATGTTATAAATTAATTTTTAAAAGTTATTAAAGGAAGTTTTATAATATTTTTTGAATGATTATTTTTTGATTTAATTTACAATAATTCATACATAATATTTCATTTTTCATATTTACTACGTTAATGGAAATTCCCTGCCACTATTACTATTTTCAAATATTTAGCTTTTTCTACACATTTTCAATGGTTTAACATAGAAAACACTAAAATTATGCATTTTTTTATATATGTTCATCCCATATTTAATATATTTCTATATAAAATGATTTTTTAAAACCTATATTTCTGATGAATCTATGGTCATATCATATCTAAAATTAATTTTGTGTTCATTAACATTCAAATGAAATTTTTAATTTATTATAATAGTTGGATATAAAATTTCTATTTAATTTCCATATTCGTTGTATCATTGGTATTATTATTTTAAAAAACATAAAAAATTCATACATTCTCTGTTTTACAGTAAATTTTATTTGATTGAATGTGGAAGTATTTATATTTACTATTATTTATTCAATATTAATATTTATTGATAAGGAATATTGATCCTGAGTTAAAATGATCTTTAAATATTTTAGGAATGGTTTGGTAATGCAGTGATGGGTTTGGAGGACAATTTTTTATCCCATGGATGCATTTACAGATCTCAGGAGAAAAATAAATTTTCCAAATTTAATGGGTTTTTTTTGTATAACTACTCATTGCTTAAACTAATTAGTGCAAGGACTTGATGAGATAGGAATAATAATTTATGAGATCATGAAATCGAAAAATAAATATTTTCTTTATTTCCAATTACTTAATATTATCCATGGTATTATTTCAATGATATTATTGGTGGATGAATTTTGTAGTCGTTTTTCAATTAAATGACATGTGGTTTTAATTATTGATCATTACATATTTATTATGACTTCATTACACATGATAGCTTCCATTATATGTTACCCATGTTTATCATTTGAGGTCACCCTTATTTTTTCATATCCCCATGATTTGAATAATAATTATTTAATTAGTTTAGGTATGCCAAATATTTTCTATTAATTTGTTTCATATTTAATATCCTATGTAAAATGGGTACCATGTATATCTCACCGATACAAATAAAATGAACATTCCTTTATAACTAGAACGCTTGCATCTATGTTAGTGTAATAATTTAAAAATTGACTATGTGTTACTAGGTTATGGGTTGTAACATAGAATATGGTGAGATACTATCATGCATATAAATGGTTAGTGCATCTACAGTTAAAAAAGATGTACCATGACATCTGATGTATGTTATGGGGTCTTAGTAGGAAGAGGTACATTCTAGGTTTTGTTTAATGTTTCTTTTCTTAAAAGAGGGTAATGGATGAGCATCCGCATCTTGGTGGATTTCTCAAGACACTAATGGTTCAAATGTGGGTGTGATATGACATTGTAATGGACATCATGATAGGGTTACCTAGAACCTGAATAAATCGTGATGCGATTTGGGTGATATATGAACGGTAAATGAGATTTTATTATTTAATTATATTATGTCAGACTAATTAAATGGATAAGAAAGGAAAGACATATGTTATGTAGACTATATGATTACATGGAGATCCATAGAAAATTGTATCTGAAGGAGATGCATGAATCATATTTCCATTTTGGTAGGGATGGGAGATGGATTTGGGAAGTGAGATGAAACTATGAAAAGCATATCATACATAAGACTATGTTCAACCAAGATGATGATCCAGATATTGTAGGATATTCATCGGGCATAGTCCCAGATTTTGGAGAAGATTAGGATGATCCTACATCCTTGTTTGAATTTTCATACAATAATATATTTCTATAATATATTCAGATATAAAATTAGGAGGATCTTTATTGTCCACAAGGTCATTCGACACTATATTGGAAATAGGTTGGTAATTCATGTGTTTTAGGTTATTGCATGGTACAATAGACCTCTGAGAGAGTGAAGTCGATTAATAAATATTTGGAGTCCATTAATTGTAGGAAAAGATCATTTTTCTATTGAAGGATATGACCTTTGAAGTTCACTATTGGTTATTTAATTTTCTTTATATTGATTCCATAAATAATTAGTTTACTTTTTTTTGAAATAATGAAACCATTGATTGTGATATGATCCGATAATCAAGGTTTATAAGAATATTATAACTATAAAATACCATCTGGACCTTCCTCCATTCCTCCATGGTATGAAAGATGTGTTCTTTCTGTCTCAGATCTATAGGTACATAAACAATACTATGCATATGATTGACTACAAGGATATTGAGTAATATCCTGATGCATCATAGGTGGAATTCCCAATGCAGATTATAGAGGTGAGTGAGATGATGCTATGGGGGAAGTGTGAACAACATATGCGCATCCAATGTTTGCATAGATAGATCCGTGAGGAATATTAGGAGTGTGAGTCTAATATTCTGGGCCAATGTATACTTTATTTTTTCAAATATTTCTATATATGATTCTCAGCGATGAGACTTATTTAGAGGTGGTGATTATAACATATTTAGAATGTTTTTGGGGTTTACAAGTTATATTAATGAATAAATTGGTTTTATATTAACATTAAATTGTTTTTATTGTGTTTTGGGAGATTTTTGTTTTTCACATTTAGTATTAATGGCCTTTTTAATTTTTTTTGGTTTTTGAATGTTTTCCCCAAACCATGATGATCCTCTTGGAAATCATGTACCTAGTGGAAATTTTTTTTGGCTATCACATGATTAAAGAGTGTGGTTAATAAAACATTGTTTTCCCTAAAGACAAACAATAAAACATGATCATGTGGATAAAAGAATGGTTGGATCATGGTTTGAAAAATCATGCAATGAAACCATGTGGGGGTGATGAGGGGCAGAATGAATCACACAATTATTGCATAATTTTCCTAACTATGTGGCCAAACTGCATGTAAAAAATAATAATATGAAAATATATTTAATGGCCATTAATAACCTAATAAACATTCTAATTAATTCCCTCCCTAACCAAGAGACTCCATATCCATTACTTGGTAAATTATTTCTCTTCAATGATCAATTCAAGAGGATCCATGTGTGTCAATGTATGCGAATTATGGTATATGATCTAGAAACCCCCGTTATTTTTTGATTCATCTAAATATAAAATTATTCCGCTGAGTTAAATCAATGATATAATATTCCATTTAATTATAATTTTATTTAAATTCCATCTAATTTTGAATGGATGTATCTTCGATAGATTAATGATGAATATAATTCATTAGTGTTCTTTCTATGATAAATTTAATATCTAAAACCACTGGAATATAATGAGAGGTAAATTTTTATAAACATTTCTCAATTGGGTTGGATCCTCCTTTAATATCACTCAAGAATAGTGATGTGTTTGAGTATGGATCTCTGTTAGGGGGGTTAGTGTGTGGGATTGATATGTTGGACCTTAAGTATCATCCATAAATGGTTTTAGAGGTTTTCACCAATAATATTGTGACTTCTCAGACCGGATTCAATCATGAGTAACTTAACATGGTTGGACACATGGAAATAACTATGCATACCCATCGGAAAAAGGGTTCCATATAGAAGAGGGGGTCTATGATGGAATGTTTATGATACTAGAACCTATTGATCAGAATGAGACACATTAGTGACAAAAGATAAATCAGTTAAAGGAATGAAATACAACATAAGAGGCATAATAATGAAAATTAAAGGTTAATTAAATATTCAAAATAAATACTAGAAAATATAAAAATTATAGTATAATATATAAGTTGATCATTTCATGGTGCTATAGAAAAATTATGGATACAAAGGAGGCATGGTAGTAGGCCAACATAGTTCATGCAATAAGAAATAATCATAAAGGACAAATGTTATCTTAAATAACATCATGAGAATAATCTCTATCATACAATATCATAATTTAACCTCATATAGAAAATAAATCATCAATTGTAGGGATTTTTCCTTTGTACATGCCTCCATTCGTGATTTCTATTCAGGTACCAATTGGGTACCCAACCTAGGTGTGAGAAAAACTTAATAGGCTACCCTATATGATGTCAGTGAATATAAATAGATTATTTTTAATTTAGTAATCAAGTAAATTAAACAAATAAACCTTCATGTCTTGGGTTCTTTGGGGAATCCATATGAAAATATCTTCTATAGTCTAATCCAAAATAAATTTTAGTAACTAACCCTTTAAATTTAATAATAATACATGACCAAAGGTGAAGCTAATGTGTCCTTGACCATAGAAGGACGACCCAACTCATAGTAATAACTCATGATGTATGGATTTAGGGGTGTGAGTCTAATATGGGGATGAAGCCTTGGAAATTCACTATGGTGATCGTAAATTTACCATTACATAAGAGCATGTCCCAGGTAGCCATAGGCTTGACCTGATTGGAGACCAAGGTGAAAATATATGTCATTCCACTTCATAAGACATTAAGACAAACCCAAGGAAAATATCTCAGTAATTAGAATATATAGGTTAATATAATTGACGATTAGATGGAATCATAATGAGGTTGTCATAAATATATGACAAGGATGGATTCTAAGAGGGGTATCATTTTTTGGAAAATGAATTTCAGAATCAGCTGGTGTCCTCTAGGTATTCGTGGAATACCCAAGGGATAATTCATGAAATCCCTAAGGCAGACCGTTATATAAATCTATAAAATATTAATATTAATATCCAAGTGATGAATATTCAATTTCCAAATTAATTTTCTCTCATTTAGTAATGATCATAATTAAATATTTAACAAGGAATATGTAATACATTTATGGTATTTAAAATTTTATTTTAATCCCATTTATTGATGTGCATATGTCATGGTTTATTAGGGTCAAGTGACGGGTCCTTTCCATTAATTTATCATAATTAATCATTTAATATTTTTATTATTTATATTTTACGTATTGGATTATAAATTCCTAGTCACACCCACTATAGAAGATGTTTTGGACACAATTCATGGTATATGTGTCAATGAAAAATAATTAATGCACCCAGAGGGGTGGTCGGGTCAAGGACATAAACCTAAATAATTCAAGGGGTATATTTGAGTATATCATCATGGAATAAAATTTAATTTAAAAAATCTACAATTTATAGGAGATAAATAGAAATAATAGTCTGCAGAATAGTGAAATAATTAATTGATATCATTACTTTTAGGTAAAAGCATAAGACCACCAACCCATATACCATTAGATATCTCCATATCCAATATCAGCTTTAGATTCATTCTAGAACTAGAAAAAATAATGAAACTAGAAAAATGCCTCATGTTTACCAAACAAGACTGAAAATATTCTATTATGAGTCCAGAAAAGGGAGATCTCAGAAGGAGTAGAGAATAGAGAATAAAAAGATCTCCCACTACCACTGCTTATATACCTATGATAAGGAAGAAGAAAACAAAGGTTTTGATAAAATTGAGGAGTGATACTAGAAAATAACAATTTTTAAATTCATTTATGGTATTTAAGGTTTTAAAAATGGATTTATGGCATAAATTCACCATTAAATGGTGTTACCAAAGGACAATATATTTTGTAAATTAACAATTTACACATTAAAATCGTAATTTACTATTAGAATTTTTATTCTCAAAGTATTTATCATTTATTACATATCTACCATAACATATCAGAAAAAGATGTCTCCAATGTACAAAAAAAAATGAATAAACTCAAAAACCATATAATAATGTACCCATAAATGTATGGGATCTTATAGAATCCACCTTCAGACAACACATCCTCATGTTTCCCTACACACTTTTCTTGGACATTATCTTTCAATAACTATGGACACTAAGAAATTATATTGGACACTTTTTCCATGGTTGAGTCTTTTATGTTGATGTGCTTCCATAAAACCCTTACTAGATGAAATTTTTTATTTCAACACTTTGTATTAAAAAAAATATTTTTTTAAAAAGAATGTAATTTTTTCTTAAAACATTACACATAACACTAAGTTTATCTTGCATTATAAGAAATATTATGTTTAAATGATACATGTATTATTATGAAAATGTTATTCTATTAAATTTATCACCAAGTTGATCGAATGGAATGTATGAATATAATTTAATATATTATGGAAATATATCGTTTAATATTTTATATAAACTTAATTTTTTGGTGACAAATTAATTTAAAATGAAATATAAAAAATCTTTGAAAATGAACAAAATATTTCTCTAAAAACTATTCTTATATAAAAAAACAGATTTCACCATAATAAATTAAAATAAAATTTTGTTAATGATTTAAATTAAATTAAGATATTATATATTCAATAAACGTTTTAATATTTTCCTTATGTTTTTTTCTAGATAAGAGATAATACGAAGTCAAATTTTACACCTAAAACTGTATTTTTTTATAAAAATATATTTCATTTACTTTTTTTATAAATATTTGAATACTAATTTTTAAAATTTTAATAATTTTATTTGGAAAAATAAATTTAACTTTTCACATCATCATGTAATAATTATATTATGGTGAATTTTTTAGAATATTTTTAAAATATTAGGTTTTCGATAATTTGTGAAAAATAGTAAATTTTAATTGAAAATTGCCTCTTTGTTTACTTTATTTATGAAGATAAATACCTTTTTCAATTGGTTTTAAATTAAAATTTTCTCATTTATAAATTTATTTATCCAATTTATGTAATTTTAGTCATTTTAATATTAATGGATGATATAAATACCCTGTAAACTTTTGAACATTATCTCATTTAAAATCTATTTTTTCGTATTGTCTCTTGGATAAATTTTAATATAAAATGTTCTTCTAAAATAAATTTAATTTAAAAAAATGGATTACTAATTAGGAATCCTAATTATTCACATTATATTATATGTTCAACTTATTTTTCAACCAATATTAATAATTAAAACATAAAAAATTAATTACAATGGTTATGGTAAAAATGTGTTTACAAGGGGTTAAATTAAAAATATAGGTGTTAAAACTACCTAAAATACTATCTAAAATATATTTTATAGAAATATTTCTACCTAGGGAGGTAAAAAGATCTTTATTAATCCATTTTTAAAATTTTAATATTCTAAAAACAAGTGTATTCCATTTTCTTCAAAAACAAATCACAAGTGTTCTTCTTTCCTCACTTATAAAAGTTCACCACATCTCCTCTCTTATTCACACGTCTAAACACAATTTTTCAGCCAATACATACCCAATTAACTTATAAAATTTCCTCATATATTCCTATTATCCATATTTTGGAATAAATCCATCCATGGAATTATTTTGGTGTTAACCTAATGAGGTTACTCGAAGAAGGATAACATTCGTTAATGATGTTTTTTATTTTATTCCTTCCTCTACCTCGATCAATTATTATTAAACCATGATGATATAACAATATGAACAAAATACATATAATATGATGTTTTTATGACATCTTAATCACCTAAAAACAACTCCACATCCATCCAATGTGGTATCAAATCATCATTCATGTGTACGGAGTAATACAACTTTATGAGTGATGTCATTAATTATTCTATTACCACCTCTAATAGTTGTGTATGGTGATATAAAATTTATTACATATATATATATATATATATATATATATTATAAAATAATAATATATATATATTAATTATATCATTTATATATTACATTCTATTCTATAGGGGATATGATAGTGTCTCTCTTACATATAGAGGACTAGCACCTCATAGAGTGATGTGATTCTTTTTTCACTATCAGTTTACATGGAAGATGATAAATATAAATTTAATGAATATGTGTGATATAAATTAAATAATTAAAATATTCATGAAATATTTATCATTATGAAAATTTAATATATCATTTTTATTCATATATTTTCACTCACTAAATATTATAACAACATTCATGTGTGTGTGGCATATCACCTTCACAATGAAATGTGATACTAGCCTTTTATAACAACACAACATAGATTATTTTTATAAATATATTTAATATAATAATATTTTATTCATATTATAATCATTTTCAATGGTAAATCAATACATAACTCCTTTCCATAATGATCATTGAAAAATTAAAACATAACTCATGAGTAAGTATGACCTATCATCTCCATGATGGAATCATACTATATTTATAAAAAAAAATTTCATTATTGATCTTAAATATTTAATTTGTTTATAAATATGATAATAAAGTAATTATTATCATTATTATAATGATTTAATCATGATCAATGTAATATGAACACAAATAATAAATCCAAACATTTATGAAAAACAAAGCGGTTATTACCTAAAACATGATTTCAAGAAGGAATTTGTAATAAATGGGTAATCAATGATCATGAGAAAATAATATATGGTGTAATATATAAATATGGTATATAATTTATATATAATAAAATTATATTTATTATTAAGGATGTTCAAATTTGTACGAAGGAAGTTGAGACATACGGTAAGGGATATCTATTCTCTCTTTTATTTTTGAGAGACATATACAATGTTACCATTTGATTATTTTTTGTAGTGTATATAATAACACTTTATCATGTTATATTAATAATTTAATCGTTTTAATATAATTAAATTATTCATTTCATTTTAGTTTTAATTGGGTCTTGTGATTCAAATGATTTCTAAAGTGGAAAGGAATTTCCATCTCACATTATACTTATGTGAGATGCATGCCATATTCACCACATGTTTCTTATAATTGGTTAATATAATATACATGAATGTATCTTATATTTAGTTTTATTAACATTATGTGGTATTTAAATAATTTTTTGGATATATCTTTCATTGGGAATATGGTTCAAAATATACCCATGTTGTAAGGGATATTTTTCATGATTTTCTTTCTTTCATAGATATTTTATGTTGCGAACCTATCTTCTTTATGTGGTGTATATACAACCCATTCAATATTTAATACCCTGAATTTATTTATTCCATTGATATTATACATTTCACATAATTTCATTATTTGAGTGATTTGATGATTAAAATATACCAATATTATAAGATTTTTATGTTACTATCTCAGTATTTATCAGTATTCCCTAGGATTTTGATTCCAATGATGAAATATAATGATCCAACTCTCAATAAACTCAATACTATTATTATAATGTGTTTATTTTTGGACAATATATTTTCCCCCTTTTTTCCCACTATATGTAAACTCATGAGTTCCAAAAAATTTATTTAATAAAAATATATTGTTTTTATCTATGGAGTCAAAAAATAGTTTCCCTACCAAAACCATACATTCTAAAAATATTTTTAATTTTTTTAACATTATTAAAAAAATTATCATATAAACTTTTAGAAGCTTTTTATTTTTTTAAAAAAATAATTGAATCTTCATGTCCTTTTTCAAAAACATTACCATTTTTTATTTACCGAATGTGTGAATGGAATATTTTTTTATCATGTACGAAATGAATAGAAATTCATAAAGTTACAGATGTTATATTATTTGAATATAATGAAATATTATTTATTATTTTCTTCCATGGAAGGGTAATTTAAATATGTTTTAATTTTTTTAATTGGAATTGATATCTACCTCATGACGTTTTTTTAAAGATTTTTAACACACTCTTTAATTGTTTTGATGGTTAATTTAAAATAATATAATTTAAAAAATGATATAAAGAGTGTTTTGAAAGTGGACATGATATTTCCCTCATGAAATATTGTAATGGATTTTAAATCCAACCTTATAATTTTTTTTAAAAATCAAATAAAATCATTTCCAAAATGCTTTTCAAATTTTGGTTTTTAAAGAGGGATTTTGAAAGTAAAGTTATATTCATATTAGAAATTATCCATGGGATTTATAATTCTAAATCATATTCCATAAAATATGGAATCCATTGATGCATTAATTTCATTAATAGGGATATAATAGAAGGATTAAATTCAAATTATTTCTCTTAAAGTATTATGTTTATTCTGAAAAGATGTTCTTAAAACCCATATTTATTTCATGGGTTATACTAAGATAATATTCTTATGAAGCCCACTTCTTATTACAATATTTTTGAAATTATTTAATGATTTTTAAACATCTTCCTTTACTATAAGTTATGATTTTATATCATATATTATGATATGATAAAAGTTTAACTAAATTGTGAAAAATATATTTATGATTTTTTATGGTGTTTAATTATAAAAAAGGAAGGTTGTTATATAATATCCAAATATAGATGGGGATTATATATCCCTAAAATTAATTGGGTATAGATTTATATCATCTGATATAGACATGATTACAACATGGAGTGAATCTAGTAAGGTAAAGGAATTTTTTTCTATGATGGCCCTATGAGTGAACATTTACTACTCTAATTGTTTGTGTAGTGAACCCATTCTACTATGATATCCTTGGTAGTCATCCATAAATAATATAGAAATTATTTTATATGATTTTATGTATTCCACCATTTTATATATTATGTAAATGATGTTACCTCATGGATAATGTTCTTTGATTCCATTATGATTCCTATCTTCTAAACTACCTATATTTATCCAATCACCCAACATACTGGTCATTGATAAGAAGGTATTGGTTTTCACATGTTAAGAAAATTTTTCCTAACATTATGATCACTTTATTCTTATTTATATCCATTTTTACCCTTTTTGAGTATACAAGATCACCCATTATTATGTTTCATTTCCCCTTATTTTGAAGAAAGATTTTATATAGTGAATGCTAGTGAATATCTATAGAGGATAATATTATTATGAGAGATGTTAATGATCATTCAAAAAATAATAATATTTATTAATTAGTCTCCAAATACAATTAAATATTATGATCCTTAGGTTTGTGTTTGTGAAATTTATTAAATATGCATATTAAAAGATATAATATCAATGTGTTAAAATCATGGTCTTCATTATTTTGTATCAAAGGAATGGTTTAGTTTACCATTGGAAAATAGGATGTCAAACATTAGTGATATCCCTAGATATTTTTATAAGCAAATACATAGGTATTTCTCAAAGTACTAGTTTATGTAAGATTCATTATATAGAAAAATGTCCTTAAATTTTTGTAATGGAATTAATATGTGGTTTCCCTAAAATTGAATCCATGTTTGGGCAATATAAGTGGAAATGGCTCTAGAACAGTAGTAACTATGCATAATAAATTCAAAAATGGCACATTGTGATGGAATAGAACATCACTTGGGATATGACAACATGTATAGGGATCTAAGCATAAACATTATATTATCTTATGTTTTATTTGAGTATTTACTTTATTTCACTTTGAGGGTCATTTCAAGATCATATTTTTACATAATTATGTCATAAATCATAAATTTAAATACCATTTAATACAATTTAAAATTTTTTGATCAATATTTATTTTTCTAATAATATAAATCTTCTTAATGAGAACATAGTTTTTTTCCATGAAAAAATATCAAGAAATTATAATTGATTTCATCTATTCCCTTACCCATCCTGTGAAAAAAGTAGAAAATATGTTTTTAGCCAAAAAATATAAGTAATAGATATATAAGTAAGAAAAATATTACAATAGTGAAACTTGAAATCCCCTAAAATAATTTCATTTATATTAGTGTTCTTTTAGTGAAAGAAGAAAACAATTTTCTAATGAAAACCCCAAAAAAGTTTTTCTCAATGAAATACTTTTTAAAAATTATAATAAATTTAAAACCCTTCTCAGTAACATATAGAATCCCTTTCATAACATGTTTTAAACCCATGCCAAAAGAATCCAGATCACATTTAAATCCAATGGATATCTCCTTTATTAACTCCCTCCATTTTTTAAGATAAGGAACATTACCCAATGCATTGGAAAGGTATATGGGAACACCCATAGAATAAGATATAAAAAGGTTGCCTATTTCTATCTAGGATACCCCATTATATATGTTGTAATAGGTCACCAGAACCTATCTAGGAAGCCCAATCCTATAAGCTATCTGTGCTCACCCGATTCTATCTAGGAGAAACCATTACACATGTATAATTTTCATGTACAATATCATGAAGAAAACATTTTTATCCTTGATGTTTATCATTATGAAACAGAAGAAAACTCTTTTAAAATCATAATAAAATATCATTGGGATTTGAAAATAAAATATTCATTTAAAATTCCATTTTGAATAGTAAAACAATATTTTCATTGAAAATCTATTTTGAAAACCAAAAAAACATTTTTATTGAATAAATTATTGGATAAAATTTTTTTAAAAATAAAATGTTTTTTCATTAAATTAAATATAAAATATTCCAATGGAATCTAGAAATAAAATAATGGTCACAATGGTAGAGAAATCATTGTCACTATGTACATTAATAATAGAATAATCCATTTTTTGTTTTCCCAAACATTCCTTATATAACAAATAAAAATATTTCTTTTGAAAACATTTAAAAATAATGTAAAATGAGACAAAAAATTAACATTATAAATATCTTATGTCTATATATATTTTTTAATAAAATAATTTTATAAACATTAATCACGAAGAGAAAGGTAGTTTGGTGGAAGAAATTAATCTGGATTTTTTAAAATGAAATGACCCTTATCATATTATAAATATTTGAATTATAATCCCAATTAAAAAATAATATTAAAAAAACATATATGTTGTGAATATAAAATTAATTTCATAGAATTTTAAAGGGTCTATATTTACTCCTAATAAAATAATATAGGTTCATAGAATCAAAATATGCCCTAATGAACTAAAATTGAGATGATGTTCTTTAACTTGTGTCTAACTTGTCGCATGTGTCATAATCTTCCTGAATAGTAAAAATATTTTAATTATTTAGAAGATTGAGAGAATTTTTCACGTGTATTTTTTTATAAAAATAACTTATTACCATGTTATATATTATTGAACAAACAATTATGTTTATGTTTGATATTTCTATGATATTTTTATTATGTGTCAAAAACGAATTACGTAGGTTGACTATGGAAAATAGAAAATTATATAAACATCTATTGAATGATAATCTTGAAATAATTTAAATATTTATAAATCAAATAAACTATTATGAATAATCATGGTAGTTTATTTTTGAGAAAATAAGTACATTCTGATCATGGATATTGTAGGATGTATATACGCCTATGTAACGTTTCCAATTTTCAAGGATCATTATCCAAAGGAGGTATGTATTATTTTATATTTTAAAAATTATAATAATATATTATATACCATATTTTTACAAAAAATATACTTATATAAATCACTCATGTGTTGTGGTGAAAAAAAGAGAGTCACATCCCTTTATGAAGGTTGTAGTCCTTATATAAAAGAACGAAGTTATCACTATTTCAGTGAGTGAAAAGATAAAAATGTAAATAATATATTATATTTATTGAATTATACCATAAAGATTCGAGCATGAGTTGGTTTCCCAACCCATACCCAAGAAATATATTAAAAGAAAAGGCAATAACAAGGTGAATACATAAGGTGCAGTGTATTTGCACCAACTGGGAATCAGAAGATTACAAAATGATAGTTAGACAAGAATTTGCACCTGCCATCCTTTTTGGTTTTGTTCAGCATCGTCCAAACATTTACAGATCCAATGATTCACTCCCTTCTTCAAGGTCATCAGAAGAGAGACATGCCATAGTCATCCTTCCACTGCTTATATTGTAGCCACTGCTTCACTAGAGGAAATCAATCCAGAATTTTCTATGCAAAGAACTGCTATTGTAGCTGATGATACTCAGTTTGCTGCTCTGCACCAGGCCTGTCCCTACTGCTAGTGCATCTGCAACGACCTCCCAAAATCCCAAACATTCAATAGCCCCATCATCTTCTGTGATGTTCCCCCAAATCATTCCTGCAATGACATTGGACAAGCCCCAAAATCTAGAAAAATGATGTGCTAGAGCAATAAGGAGACCATGAATGAAGAAGCGTTATTCCCACCAAAGCTGGAGATAATCAAAATCAGGGTTCCGATCAAGCTCAAATTCCACCCTATCAAACATACGCTCCCTGATAATGAGATAGTCATCAACAAATATTTCTTTATTACAATATCTTCTATAATACAACCTTGCTTGCTCCTCAATCCAAGTTTATAAATCCTCCTTGTATCCTTCCTTAATATCCCGAGTGCAATTTCTAAGCATAATTCTATCCGCCCGATCCTCAATCCATGAGTAGGGGGCCTCTTCATCTGTGGAGGAGTCCCCTTCATTAAAGGATTCCGATGCAGAAGTACTCTTGCTGACAACCGGCTGTGTAGGGATGTTAGTTTCCTCCACACGAGGCCCAGAAGATCTAGTGACAGTGATCCGTTCTAACTTAGAATAATCAATTCCCTTTCGAGTCTTCTTAGGGTGTGGAGCGATAAAACCATCAGGATCAAGAAAAGATTTCTTACCTTTTTTGGCACTCAAGCGTTGGTATTCCTCCTCAATTTTATCTGATTTCTCACTAACATCATGACTGGAATCACCAGAAACAGAGTGAGTCTCTTGTGCTGGCTCATTAGAGGTTGGAACAACCCTAGGGTTGTCAGTGAAAAGCTTAGCATTATTGACCGCATCCAAAAAATCATAAAGAACCGAATCATTATCACAAGTAGGTTGTGCTAAGCAGGAAACCAGAATAGATGAGGACACCAGTGGGTCCTTAGAATTAGAAGGTTCATTCTGTTCAATATGAGGCCTTCGATCCTTCTCAATCCAGACTGATTTCCCATTATTCAGCAAAGGTTTCCCAAGATTCTAACTATTCATGGGGTCCTTCCAAGAACCACAATCTCCAAGGGAGTGGCCAATATGAAAAAAATTAGAGCAGTAGCTCGGTAAGGATTCATAAACCACTTCCTGAAAAAAAAAACCGGCATCCCCATTCTGGATCCAAATAATGGAAGGTAGTTGCTGCGAAAGATCAACCTCAACACACACACATGCAACCGAAGGCCTTGAGAGCTTCTGAGTAGCAGAATCTCACTTAATGGGATTACCGATCAGCTTAGAAATAGGGAAAAGAGCAATTTTCTTGATGAGATGCATCGGCAGACCTGGAAGCCCTAACCAAACAGGTGCAATCGGAGATTTAGAAAAGCAATCAAATGAAGGGGACCACTTTAGGACTTTCAACGTGCAGCCCCCAAAACTCCAAGAACCCCTAGACCAAAGTCGGTAGTAATCATTTGCATAGGAAAGTAAAATCGCGATATGCATTGAGTTGAGGAGGATGATTTAAAAATCAACAAATCCAATGGATTCAAATGATTTCCGTAGGAAGACCAGAGAGGGACGATGTTTAAAAAATTTACCAACAAGAACAAATCGAAAATCAGAAGCAAGAAACTGAACCTCCGCCATCGAGAATGAAATGGCCGCATGACCACTATGTCAGAACTGCTTCGGGTGAAAATAATCAGTAGGAGGCAGAAATTCATCCAAATCGAGAGATCGAATATGATCAGTCCCTGCGACCACATCTAAGAAGCTTCGCGGATCTCGTCTGCGTTCATCGCCCTCGTTCCGCGTTCGGTGCCCTCGTTCATCGCCCTCTCTCATCCGCTCCATCTTTATTGAATTATAAACATTTCATTAATTCCATAATTATTCCATTTATATCAAATATATTCTTTATCATTACCATTTTTACCTTCCATTTAATGTGTTAGTGAGAAACGAATCACATCACTTCGTGTGGTTGTAGTCAGTTGTAGACACGAGTGATGTAATAGTACCCCTTAATGAATGGAATGTAAAATGTTATATATATTTTATAATGAATCCATAAATATAAATATAATATTAATATCATATTTATATTTTATATCCATCATCATACCAAACCGTTTGAGGTGGTAATGTAAAAACGAACAACAATGGTTTGTGAGGAGGCAGTCCTCCATACCCACAAATGATGATTTCCAAACCCATATAATGTAAGTGGAGATGGTTTTAGATAATGGAAATTTTATAAATATATCAGAATATATTGATGATAATAAGGTTATTATATCATCACATTTTAATAATAATTGAATCATTTAGAGAAGTATGTAAAAAATGCTCATTAAAGAATCTTACCTCTTCATTGGGAATCCTCCTTAGGTTTTCACTAAAATCATTCCTAAGTTTGATTTATATAAAATAATAGGATTATTGTATGAGATTTTGAAATTATAAATGTCATTTGGGAATATATTTTCTGATCCAATTTGTTTTTATGTTGTAGATAGAGGTAAATAGGGGGTGGCCTTTTATAAGTGGGGTAGATGACACACTTGCTACTTTTGAAAAGAAATGATTGCCTCATATTTTTAATATGTCACAAGGATAAAAATGATGCATCAATGATACAGAGAGGTGTAATGGTCTAAATATTTCCCAAAATTATATTTTAATCATGTTTATAGTCCATTTTTACTCTAATCATTCAAGTTTAACCGCACGATAAACTCGTTTTTACATTTATAATAGTAATTAATTTTTACTACATTATGTACTCATTTTAGTAAAAAATTATGATCATTATATTTGATAATATATATTATTATGATTAAAAATATATAATACATTATTCGAAATTTCATTCATAATAGTTGAAAAACTTTATTTTAAATTAATCACACATATGTGATAAGAAAGCAGGTTTTACAGAGAAAATATTCAAAAGTACACATTGTATTTAAATAATAATCCTATATAAAATTGTTTCCAATGAACATAATTGTATTGAAGAAAATAAAATATTTATAATTTTACTATAAAAATACTTGAAAATATAATTTATGTTTATAAATAAATTAAATGAAAAGGTAGTTTTTAATTAAACTTCATTATTTTTCACTATTCATCAAAAAAAAGAAAATTTCAATATAAAATAGAAATTAACCGTAAGATAATTTTGAATTGATGATTTAAAAAATGTTGTTTATTTTATAAAATTTGACTTCTATAATTTAGACACTAAAATATTTAATTAAAATTTAGTTGAAATGTTTTTAAATAAAATTATTTCCTTTTAAAAAAATACTTAATATTTTAATATTGAATATAAAAATATAAATAAACATGATAGTGATTTCTTATGATCTTTAAGTAGGTTGTTACATTCTACCCCAACCCATTTATAAATTTATTCCTCATAATTTTATTCACATATTATAAAATTGGGGATTTTATTCCCTAATAGAATTTCAGATTCCATTTTTTCCTCATCAACTATATGGTTTATCCATAAGATCTTATCTTGTTGAATCACCAGATTCCGAAACACTAGTTATATATCATTAAAACCTGAAAAGTATGTTCCTTATATGAAATGTTCTCTTTGAACTAAATTGACTCTCGACACAAAACATTAGAAGAATCCATCCCATATTTCCTTAATATTGAAACATGAAATACATTTTTTACCTAGGATAAACTCATATGTAAGGCTATTGGGTGTGAAGTTGATCCACTTTTCTCATGGTTATTATATAGTAAAATGAAACCAAAGTATTAACTTCCACTTCATAATAATAGTAATTACACATTTAGTTGAAAAATTGATTAATTCATGGTCACCTACCTAGAATAAAATATCATTCCCCTGGTTATATGCATTTATTTTCTAACTTCTCAGAGCCATCCATATTTATTGCCTAAACAATTAAAACACCGTACCCATTTCAAAAAATAATTTTTTTCCTTTCATGCTCTTATAAAATTTATTTTATAAAACAATTTCATTAATTAAAAAACCAAAAACATGTCTATGAAAATGTTAAAAAATCTATTCATAAGTTACATAAATATTGAAGGTGCATTTGATAGCCAATAAAACATTACCAGAAACTCATAGTGCCCATATCTAGTCTAGAAAAAAAATACTTGTAGTGTCTTCTTTCATTTCATTCAACTGATGGTATCATCACCTCTGGTCAACATACGAAAAATACAATGATCCCTAGATCTAATCAAAAAAATCATCGATATGAGGAAAAGAATATTTGTTTCTAATATTTTTTTCACTCAACAATCAATAATTAATTGATTGTATCATTGAACTATAGCTATAAAAACATGATCACCCCATGGTGAACCCCTAGGATAGATTAAACCCTTATCTAACAACTAATGATTTTTTCAGTTATAAAATTTCAAATTGATCCATTTTATAAGGTTATTTAAAAATATCCTTTGAATCATGTACTATGTCAATAGTAAACTCACCCTCCCGACCAAAAATAACACTTGAAAAATAATACAGATATACAACTGTGTAATTATTTTCTACTAGAACATCACTAATTTGAAAATATTATTTATTTTCAATAATATGATATAGGTAACTATCACATCCATCTCTTATTAATTTCAGATCTTCTTAGTAAGTATCTAAGGCCCAAAATCATTTAACATAAATATCATTACTCTATAATATATATTATCATGATAAAGTGATATCCAATCCATAACATGAATGATATGAATCTCCACATTTCCCATTTCAAAATTATTTTCATGAAAGGCCATCCCACTGATAAAAATATAAGGATTCCTATATATATTAGGTTCTTTTATAAATCCACCATGTGTTTTCACCAAAAGTAATATCTAACATTAATGAGATGGTATCCCAATTTACTTGAATATTTACAAGAAATTAATTAATTTGATGATCCATATTTAAAAAGGGTATTGAAATAATTTTATCAAAAAAGTAACATACATGTCACCACTTCATTTGATGGAAGAACATTATTTTCATGAGAAGAAAAAATACTTTTCCACACCTTCCATTTTTCGATCATAATGATTTTAATCCTATAAATCTAACATCATAAAAACATTAGAATAATGACCTAACTAATTAAAACTGAAAAACGTAAACATAGTATGGATATCAACTACCTCATTCCTCGTTTATTTAGGACTCCTTTATTTATAGTAACAAAAACTGTGACTAAACTGACCACACCAAAAAAACTTCCTTTTTATAACCAAATATTCATTGAAATTCCCTTTTCCACACTAGAAACATTATGGGGGCTTACCTCCACACAACATGGATATATTTTTCACTATTTCCTACTACCTAAAAATTTTCTTATTATAGTCATGTCGAGGAACATATGTGTCATAAAATTCCATCTCAACATTCTCATCACAACGAAACATTTTATTATTGTTACGTCGAAAGTATTCTTTTGACTTTTACATCTTCTGTTTTGAATATCCCTAATATCTTTATAATCAATTCTCAAGTAAAGGATGTACTTCTAATATGGGTTTCATCTTATCATACCCACACTATTCATCGTATGTATGCTGAATATCATACTCACTATTTTATCATAATCAATATTTCTTTGTACTAACTATTCCATCATACTCATATCATTAAGTGGATATATCATATCCACACTATCCACCATACCCACTATACTTATCATACTTACATTGACCATAATACTCAAAATGTGTATCGTACCAACTTTTCATTATATTAGTAAATTGCATTATATTCATACTAACAATCTTACTCATACCTATCATCATAACAGCGATATCAGCCGTACTCATGTTAAAAATTTATCATGTGATTTTTTCAATTATTTTATGAAAATCCATGTTTTGAAACAATTTTACTCTTATTATAATTTTCATATATATATATTTTTAATCCAAATGATGTTGTGGAATTATTTATAAAATAATCTAAATAATTTCGTGTTTTCTATTTCAATAAGACCATTATAATTCTAGGGGTCCACGACCCTCTGAATGTTTTGTAGAAATATGAAAGTTGGATACAATGAAACTATTGGAATGAAAAGAATATAAATATGAGGTCATTTAAACAAGAGAGAATAACTCTTCCTTCTTCCATGTTTTGGAGAGAGACTGTGTGAGATCTCTCCGACTTCATGTGAAAGCCATATAATTACAAAATGTGAATGCCTCATTCATAATTTTTTATATTTAAACGAGTTATTTGTTTTTCTTTGTGCATCTGATCAAGTGATAATAGTTGAGGGTTGCTGGGGATATGCAGACGGTGTGATCATTATTCGTATCTAGGGAATTCAAATGTTTTAATGACATAGGTTCTGGTTAAGAATTAAATTGAGACCTTGCGGGGTTAGAAAGATAGATGTAAGGATCATCGTATTGAGGGATTACAAGTGTTGGTAAGACACACCTATTATCTTAAGTGAATGGATTACCTACTCTTTGGGTTAAAATAATTGTAATACCATTTTATTTTCTAATGATTATTGACATAGAAAAAGAACCCTTTTATTTCTTATTTCTATTAGTATTATTTTATATTGTTATTTGTTCAGCTACAATTTATACTTTTTAGTATTGATTCTATATGCTATATAGTAAAATCTTTTATAGTTTGCATAGTATTTGTTTTTTGTTCAACCAAAAATACAATTATTTCATAACCAGTGGTATCATAACTGTATCATCAGACCATGAGTCAGTCTGATCATTTGTTTTTGTGAATTGTTTTAGATTAAGTATTATTAAACTAAGAACCTTACTTAATGGTTTAAATATAAAATTTTAATCATAAAATTCACCACCCTATTATATTTGTTTCATCTCATATCAATTTCGATACATCAATTATTACTTTTAAATTATTAGGATTCTAATTCTCTTCATAAACATAGTTTCAACCCACGATAAAACATTATAACATTTATAAAGGTGTCCACAATAGTATTTGGTACATACCAAGGAAATCATGTGATATTTTCTTCATATGTAGCTACAAATTAATCAAATTTTTGGCTGAATTCCATGAATTGTTTCTTTATCAGTTACTAAACAACTATAAGGAAATATTTCTCAAGTAAATGGTTCTTTAATGTTTCCTATTGCAGGGAATCAATATCATATTTCTCTATATTTTTTTAACCATGGACCACCAAAGGGAAAAATTACCTTCAAAATGATAAATGTTAGGACTTAAATTTTTACATTCAGAACATCCCATGAATTCAAAAATCCTCTCTATGGAATTGATCCATCCTCTTTCCACCACATAGTCAAATGATCTACTGAATAATGGTGAATGTGGGCTTACAAAATTATCCACAAAGGACATGTTTTTTAATGGTATATCGGGATCCTTTCTAGAATGGATACCACCACTAGTAATTTATTGTGTCAACTAAGCCATACTGTTATAAAGTTTTCTATTCTAATTCCAATAATATCAGGAGTTTGATTTGGAATTACATTTTCACTATGTTACCTTCCCAATACATCATCCATATTTCCTCTTTAGAAATCCATTTTGAATAGAAGTAGTTTAGAAACAGAAACATAGTAATCATTTAGTGCTATATCATTTTCACTTAACCATGTGGTAAAATATTTCAAAAGAATGCTATTGAAATTATCCATAAAAATAAATTTATCTAAAATTTATTTTGATACCAACTATAATGACCAAGATGAAAACATTTAATAATCATTAGTATCTAGGAAGAGTATAATTTTATTCACATAGAATACACTTTTTGATTTATAGTTTTAGAGAATTAGATCATAAAACATAAATTAAAAACCATATAATACAAAGTGTACATTTCCAATTAGTATTTATTTTTTCTCAAAATACCCAACATTTTAAAATAGAACATTATTTCATTCCATGAAAATGATTGAAAAAATTAAAATTGACTTCATTCATTCAATTAACTATTCTATGAAAAACATTTAATAACATGATATGATCACAAAAATATTATTAAGAGATTTTAAAATAAGAGAAATAGATAGTTTAGTAAAAAATAAAACTTATTAAATAATTAATTTTATATTAGAGTAATTTGAGTAACGGAAAAAAATTCAAATAAACATACACACGTTTTTATTATGTTAATAAATCAAAATAAATAAAATCAAATTAAAAAAACTTATCATTAAGTTTTATCATCACATTCATAACAAATTTTAATCCCATTCCAAAATTAATAGGATCCATGTAAAATCCATAGTAGAAAACCCTTGGAAACTCCATCTTTAATTCTTATTTAGAAAAATAAAATTATAAAAATAATTTCATCCCTATCAAGGGACATCCATAGTTTAATAAATCATATAATCACCTAGTTATATCTTCTTCACCCCATTGTATAACATATAACGGGATTATCTGGAACTATTTGGGGAACCCAATCATATAAACTATAATAGGCCCACCTGATGCTATTTGGGTGTACCCATTAATCATCTGTAATGATTTGGTACCATATCATGAATAATTTTTTTCAGGTTTTATTTTTTCATCATAAAACATTAAAAACTATTCTAGACTCATAAAAATCCGTTGTAGATATTAAAATATTGGTTTCATCTAAAACATATTTTCTTTTCCAAAATACTCTTTTCACTAAAATACCTTTTCAATACGAAATGACTCATTTCTTTGAAAACCAATTTTCAACCCCTAAATTACCAAAAAATAAGGAAATGGGTTTCTAAATGAGGGAATCATTAAATCATGAAAATTAATCCACACATAAATTAATGGTTTGTGCAGCGAAAAAGACCTTTTCATTGTGTTTGTTAAGAATATATCATTACTTTTTTTATTTATCACAACATTACTTATAAAACACGTAAGATGATTGCTTTTGAAAATTATGGACAATAATTAAAAATGGAAATATAATTTATTTTTTAAATAATTTTTATCCATATAAAATATTTTATTAAATTATTTTAAAAACATTAATATGGAAATGAAAAAGAGTTTGAAGGAAAAATTTAAAAGTGGATTAAATTGAAAATTAATGTCCCTTACCACAATAGAAATATTGGAATCATTCGAAGAAAAAAAATAAAATTTAGAAACATTAAATACCATGATAATTGGTAAGTTCATGATATAATATTTCATAGGGGAAATATATACATCTTATAAATGAATATAGATGCAAAATTTAAAAATATTCATTAATGAACATAAATTGGGAAGAAATGCACTACCTTGAGTATGACTCGTCATGTGTGACATTTAATTATGGAATAATAAATTTATGTTAATTCTTACATTCTTGAGAAAATATTTCATGTTTATTATTATCTTTATTTCACTTATTTTCATTTTATATATAATTACATAACTAATTAATTTTACATCACATTTTATGATGATATTTGGATTATTTTTCAAAAAAGACTTCACTAGGTTGATTATGGTCAAAGAAGTCATTATTTAAACATATAAAGAGTACTAATCGTCAAATAATTATCATATATATACATAAATTAAAATTTTAATACCAATCATGAAATTTGGTTTTTAGAAATGAAGTATGATACCATCCTGGAGATGGTATATTATGCATACACATGAGTAACATTTCAATTTTTCAATGATCAATATAGAAAAAAGGATTTTAATGTATTATCACTAAATAATGATAAAACATCATATATACCATATTAATTTAATAAATATGACTATATATATTATACATGTGGTGTGGTGATGAAAATAATGTCACATCATTTCATGAAGTGTCAATCCATACGTACACAAATGACGTTATCACATTTTCTATGAGTGAAATGTTAAGAAATAAACTATTATATAATATTTTAGTAATGATGGCTATGTCAATAATATCATAATTTTTTAATTCATATATCATATATTCATTATAATTTCTTCTATTACCTTCTATGTAATCTGTTAGTGAAAAACAAATCACATCACTTAGAGAGTTGGTAGTCCTCCTTACACTTGAGCGATGTTATCTTTTCCCCTATAAAATGTAATTGGAATTTTATTTATGATATAATGACTATATTGGTATAATTAAGTTATAAATATGATATATATACATTAGAACCATTATCATATGCATCTATTATATGTATTAATGGAAAACGGAATGACATCAATTCACATGGCAGTAGACCGCAATACACCGAATGATGATTTTGCAACCCATTTGATGGACCCAGAGTTTATTATTGCTAAATAAATTATTATAAAAAATTATTTTTTTATAGAAGATATTGAAGTTTTAATATCAGCATGTTCTAATAATAATTGAAGAACGTGCAGAAAGAAATAGATCAAAAACACATGATGATGAATGTTACCTCTTTTTTAGGTATCCTCCTAAGGTTTTCACTAAAAGACTTCATTGGATGAATTTATTTCAAAAAAAAATTAAATAATGATATTAGTGAATAATAAAATTTATATGTTTAGGGATTTTACAAAATCCAATGGGGTCTTATTGTGTTAATAGATGAGGAGAGTTGGTGTCCTTTTATAAGTGCGAGAGAGGAAAAACTTGGTATTTTTTTAAAACAATTGAGTTCTCGCACATTTTCCATATGTCCCATGATTCCTAAATGGAACATTAATTAAAATAATTGGTGTAATTGTATAAATATTTCCAAACAATTGTTTTTAGACAAGTTTATTGGTAATATTTACCCATATCTTTTTAGTTTAACCCTTAGTAAACCAATTTTTACCTTAATCAGAGTGATGAATTTTAACTGCAGTCACTGTTCATTTTTCTCAAAAACTAAATAACCTTATTAGATAATATATGTTATTCTGATTAAAAATATAGAATCCATTATACCAAATTCCATTCACATAAGTGAAATATTTTAATTTAAAATAAATCCCTCAAATGTGATGACAATAATGAATTTTAATGAGAAATAGTTTTAATGATTTTAAATTTATTATATAAAAATTCAATGTCAAATTTATTCAAATGAACATAATTGGATAAATTTATCTATAAAATAAATAAATATAATTTAAAATAAAAAAAATATAATCTATCTTTATTAAAAAATTATATGATAAAAAGTATTCAATAAAAATTCAATGTTTTTTACTTTTCAACACTAACTGAAAATGTTTTGAATAATACAAAAAAAATTAGCCTAAAATAATTTTGACATGATTATTTAAAAATAAATTATTATTTTATGAAATTAGATTCCTAAAATTTATAAATTAAATATTTTAATTAAAACCTTATAAAAAAATTATTTAATTAAAACTATTTTCTTTCATTATAAAGTATTACTTAATATTGGTATAATGAATAGAATTATATTAATAAACATGAGAGTGATTTATTCTCTATTTATCTAGGATGATTAGATGGGCCTTGTTGCACACCTAGTTTGAAACACCCATGGGATATGCTTTATAAATTCCAAAAATATTTATAAACCCTTATGTAGGATTTAAATAGATGATCACAATGAATGTACTAGGATAATCCTAGGGTTTCATTAATTAAAAACAAGGTTTCATGATTTAGATATCATATATATAATTTTTCAAGATTATGTGGTTCTACAATATGATTATTATTTCTCACAATATAATTTTTGGTTTTTGGAAATGGGTGAATGATAAGGAACTCACTTAACATTGAATGTGATAGGAAATTTATAGATGATAATCGCAATAGGATGATGACTATTGTGAGTTATGTTATGATTATGCATAATTAGTTGTCAGTAAACATGATAAATAAAAATTTCTCTAATGAATAGCCAGAATAAAAAGAGAATAGAATTAAATAGTTCATTGATATGTTAAGTAGTGTAGACCCTTGTGGAAAGAATATTCAGTTTCTAGTATGTTAATAATGTGGGAAGAATCACAAAAGGGAATTTCTCAAAGGTACAGAAGATATTTTTGGTGTGGAAAATAAATACACAATTTAATTAACTACAAATAAAATATAAAACGTTATATTAATAAAATAGTTGATAATGATGGTTTTCCTAAGGTATAATATACTATTGAATGTTTTTAATAAAGAAGGTATTCTTTTCATACCAATGTCTAAATGGGTTAACTTGTGAAGAGAATCATCATGGTTGCTTTTGTAATAGTTTTTCTATTGATGATTATGAGACTAAAAAGGACATATGAAATGAAAGACGTGTTACTAAATACTATGATTATTCCTATATAATATTTTGAGAATGATTTGGGGTTATTGAATTATTGTTGTATTGCACTTCAAGGATTATATTATAATAATCATGAAATATATAAGGATTTTTTAGTACGAGTTTTTTGTTAAGTATTTTAAAAAATAAGTTTAATGGTATATATTTAATAGAAACATGATTTAATGGAAATGTGATATTTTGATTTTTTATTATAATTTATAATATATTCCGGACAATGAGAAAATGATGTTGGGATAAAGAGTTGTTGGACATGAATAAGTATGTCGAATAGCAATGCATAACATGGTACATGAAAATGATTTGATGTCAAATATGTTTATCCTATCATTGATGGACTATATATAATTTTTATATTTTACTAATATATCCAATAATATATATTTTATGTAAGAATTGAGGAAGTATATATATTTTTAATATTTGTTTATCATAATTCAGTTTATTACCATGTTTTAAGAGAATACATGATAAAGTTATTCACATGTTTGGTTTGTCAAAATCAGGATCTACATTATGTTATATGTGGATTAATGTTTTTTAGATGTCTAGAAATTTGTAAACCTTTAATATAATTTTTTAATTTGTCATGGGTTATAATGTTAACCATTTATGTAATAGATTATGTTAAACATTGGATAGGGTTTTATGGATTAGTGTATTACTCTACTATATAATGATTTTTCAATATTATAGAACCATTTTTAACTATTCATTACTATAGATAGAATTAATGACTTAAAATTCTATTTTAGATCATATTTATTGCTTCAGACAAGAAAAAACCCATCTCTTAGAGAAATAGATGTTGCATAAATTGATAAAGGCACAACCAAATGATGATATTGAGCCTATTAAATAAAATCATATCAAGTAAGAACATTTTCATATGTTATATGACTATATAGAAAAAGAATTCACAAAAATTATAAAATAGTTTTTGAAGTATAATTTATTCATGTTTTAACTATTTTTATGATATCAATGTCCTTTACTATTCCTCTTGGGTATTTTTATTTTTTGTCATTAACATTCTATGGACCATGGTCTATATCATTATCAATCAGTTTTTTGGTGTTAGTTTTATATTCTATGTTCAGGCATCACTTCCCACCACTATTCCCCTAGTTTTCAACTGAGTATATTTTATTCTATATGACTATTTGAGCATTATTGTCTCCTTTTTCAATATGATATTTTATTAACCATTTTTATGAAGTGGGATTCGATGAAAAAAATTCCAAATGAAAAACCTTTGATGACAAAAAAAAATTTAGAGAGAGAAATTAATTTTAAGTGAGGTAGAATATTACCCCCCGATATTTTATGATATATATTTTTTTGAAACGAATTTAATATTATCAAAATTTTACATTACATGTAACATTGATTTTAACTTGCATTACATGTAACCCTGAGATTAAACAAAACAAGTCATATTAGTAAAGAATTATTATATGATAGTTATCACATAGCACTTGGAATTATGGGAATTAATATTAATATATAAATTATAAAAACAAATTTTTTATTCATGGATATAAAATTAATTCTGTAGTGTCTAAGTAATTATAAATTAAAATAAACACGTATTTTAAAATAAAAGTAAAAATTCTCTAAAAACTATTTTATGAAAACAACATATTTTACCTGATTAAATTATAAAATAAATTTTTGTTCATTATTTTGGTAAAATATATATATTATATATTTAATTAACTATTTCACATTCATCTTATGTGTTTTTTTAAAAGGGATCAAAATAAATCAAATTTTATGCTAACAAAATATATGTTTCTAAAAAGAATTTTTGTTTACTTTTTACAATTATTTTGAAACTAATTTTAAACAATTCAATAAATTTATATTAAATAATAATTTAAATTTATAAAATTAGAATGTACAATTTATATTACAATGATTTTTTTTAATTTTCTGAAATGATAATTTTTTATGAATGGTGATAAATAATGAATATTAATTGAAAAAAACATTTTCATTTAATTTAATTATAATGTTAAATTTTATTTTAAATTTTATTTAAAATTTTATTACGTCAAATATATATATAGATCAATTAATCCAATTTAGGGCATTTGAATGATTTTTATTGAATATTTGAATAAAAACCTTGTAATCTTTTGAACATTTTCTCTTTGAAACCCCTCTTTGTTGTTGAATCTATGAGATAAATTTATAATTAAAATTTTACACTTATGTGTGTTAAATTTTTATAAATAATTCAAAAATTTTAATAAAAAAATTTTATTATTAAATAATTTTTACATATATTCTGAAAAAAATGAATACTGAAAAAGGTAAAAATTAATTCCTGCAGTTAATGTAAAAATGTGTATACGGAGGGTAAAACTATAAATATAGGAACAGAAAAAGTCCAAGAATATGAATAAAATATATTTTATGGAAAAATTTTACACCACAGATTATAATTCTTTAGAATACTCTATTTTTTACCCATTTTAATTGTATGAAAAATGGGTTGCTCGTTTTCTTTTAAAAAATTACAAGTTTCCCACTCACCTCATTTATAAAATGCCACCCCTCTCCTATTTTGGTCACACTTTGAGACACTTTTAGTTACAACTATACATAAAAATAAACTACCCAAATTAAATAAACTCATTCTATAAGCCTTAGTTTGTGCATAAATCCATCCATTGATTCCTTTTAGGGAAACCTATGGAGGTTACCTGAAGTGGTGGTGACATTCTTCAATGAGCATTTTTATTTTATTCCTTACAATACTTAATTCAATTATTATTAAACTAGTATAATAAAATAACCACATTATATTACATATTATATTATGTTTTTATCTTTTGGTAATGGCATAAAAAGTCTCAACTTCCATTAAATGTGTTATAAAATAATCATTAGTATATATGATGGAGTACGTCCTAGCGAACAAATGTCAATTGATATTTCATAACCACATCTCACATTAGGTTTGATGATGGGTTAAAAAAATATATAAGTTATGTGTAACATAGATATCTCTATGGATTCATTTTATAAAATATTATGTTTTTTACATTCCATTTAATAGAGGATATGATAAAGTCCCTCATGTGTACGGAGGACTACAACATCACGAAGCGATGTGATTCATTTTCACAAATGATTTAATTGGATGATAATAATGATATATTTAATGAATATATGTTATATAACTATCATAATTATGATATTCATGGAATTTATTTAATTCTTCAATGATTAAATATTATTTCATTTCATAACTTCTCACTCACTAAAATATGATAAATTCCTTTATTTGAGTGTGTTTACTACTGCTTTACCGAAGCGATGTGACTCTCTCTTTTCACCACCAAATCCCATGGATTATATGAATAATTATATTTATAGTAATAATATTTTATTTATATTTTTATCATTATAGAAAGGTTAAATATTTATTTTCTCCATTAATTAATCGTAATTAAAAAATTATTATGTTACTCATGTGTATGTACGGCATACCGTCTCTATGATCATAACTTACATCATTTCTCAAATATATATTATATAATTGGATTTAAAATTATAATTTATAAATAAATATTATTAATATTTAATTATTATTAGTATAGATATGAATGAACCATTATCAAACTAAGAGGGTCAATAATATCAAATCAAAACACACACACAAAAACACATTTGTTATTACCTGAAATCTAATTTTAACAAGGAATTGGTAATGAATGAATATTTATTGGTCATAGGTAAATAATATATTGCATAATATGTAAAATTATGTTTCAATAACATATTTATAATAAATATATAATTATTATAATGTTGGTTCAGACATGTACAATGGAATTCAAGGATTACAATGACAGATTTCTATTCACTCTTTCATTTCTGGCTTAAATTTACAATGTCACTACTGGTTTCATTTTTTTAGTATATACTTCCCCCATGAGAAGTTATATAATTAATATCCTCTTTTTCATGATATTTAAAGTTTGTTTTTATGTTAATCTTTATTTTTGATGTTGATTCAAAATATTTCAAAAGTGGTAAGGGATTTTATTTCACTTTTTTACTTCCATGATATGCATGTCATATTCAAAATATATTTCTTATATCTAGTGATTAAAATTTCTAGTAAATTATTTTATATTAGATATCATAAATATTGTGTGTATTTAAATTTTAAATTTATGATCTCTCTTACATGGTGTTTATGGTTCAAAAGATATCGAACTAGTAAGTGACATTTTTCACAATTTTCCATCTTTGAGATATATGATACATTATGAACCAATCTTCTTAATGAGGTGTATATACAAACCCTTAAAAACTTAATATCCTTAATTTATTTAATTTCATTATATTAATGTTTCATTTATGTTTATTAGTTCAAGGGGTTTATGATTCAATGTTACCGAAGTGGTAATGATTTATACTTAAATATCATCATTTATTGGGATTGCTTGTGATTATGCTTACAATGATAAAATATTATGATCTACCTCTCAAGAGAAACAATAATTTTCATATACACTATTTTCTTATAGAGAATTCATTTTTTCCATTTATTTTCCATGGATTATCCACCGAGCTATTGAAAATAAATATATTATGAAAAAACATATTTATTTCTCTATTTGGTCCAAAAATCATTTTTCTTCTGAAATTTTTTTTCTTCTAAAAGTACTATTTTTTTAAATTCTAATTTTTTTTGTTAAAGACTTTGTTTCCCATTTTATACTTTGTAAATTTCCAAATAATTCCCATTATGAATGTAACTAAAAATTTGAAGTGATTATTGTAACATCCCAGGTAAATAAAGAATATGACTTTTTAATATTTATTTATTTTTGAATTAAATTTTAATTTTACTTTAAAAGGGTAGCTATGTTCGATATCGTACCCGATACACAACAATAGGTTTCTTTGAAATATTACATTGCACACTAATAAAATATTATTATTTTAAGTGGTAGTTAACTCCTAGACATTGTATTGGCGAAAATGAAAAAAACTAACTACAATATGATTATACTTGTTGGTTAAATATATTTACATTTATCCAATAAAAATTTGAAGCTTAAAATGAGAACGAATCTAATTTTAAGCATAATTTACATTAAAATGCCAATTTATCACCTTTTAATGGAGAACCCTTTTTAAATATAGTTTTTCTCACTTTAATACATTCTATATGACCAAATAAAGTCCTTATTTAGAATGGGGACATCAAAATTTACCTTGTGTAAATTTTTGGAATTTTTTCAATAAAGTTCATTTTTTTAATGAATAGTGAAAAATATTGTATTTTAATTCAAAATTACCTTTTTAACCTAATTTATTTATATGTATAGATTATATTTTTAATTGGTTTTAAAGTGAAATTAAAATATATTTTTACCATTTAATCCAATGTTGGTCATTGGAATTAATTTCACATTGAAATTGGACATAAACAACTATCAATCTTTTTATAGTTATTATTTATTAAAAACATGCTATTTGTTTTGATAACATGAATTAATTTAAAAATTAATTAATTCCACTTCTATGTTTTTAATTTGGAAAAATAGACATCATTTTCTAATTCGGAATATCAAATATAGCTTAGGCTGAATTTTTGGTATTTTTCTGAAAAACTTCAATTTTCGATGAATAGTGAAACCACTTGGTGCTAATTAAAAAAACACACTCTTTCATTAAAATGAAATTTTACCACTTCTTGGAATTGAATATAAAAAATACTACATACATGTTTTTTATCATGAAGTATAATTTGGTTCAATAAGATGGAAATAATTTTTTGTGAATTGTAACTTTTGACTTTTATTTACTGCAGTTAAAGGTAAAGAAGGTAATTAAAGGTAAAAAGAATATTATAATAATTCAAAATTATCTTAAAACTTGTCCAAACATTATTGGTTGAGTCATTTACGACCATGGGAATCTTTGGATCGATTTTGGGACCCCATTGAGCCACTTGGGAGTGATAATGATAATTTAGATTAATTAATTTAATGTGAAGACAAAATTGACATTAACAAAAATCCTTTAGTAATTAATTTTTATATGGTGTTATATAATTTATATTTTCAACTATAAATGTTATTTAAAAGTATAAAGATAGTTCCTACATGAAAGTATTTTTTTCATAATTTTTAGACATCGAATAAATTAAATTATTTATGAAACAATAATGATGCGGTATTTACCTCATTAATAAATGATTTAAATAAATAAGATTATAATGACTTATATATTATATAAAACATTTTCAATTATGATTGGATTATTTTATTTCAAATATGAGTCATCTGATCTTATACCTTAATTATTTTGGGACCATTAAAATCTGAATAGCATTATATAATAAAATAACGGGTTCACAATTTCCTAAAGAGCCCCTCATCTAGCTTATAAAAGAAGACCATTTCAATACAATTCCTAACACCTCTGAAGCCATTTTCCTCGTCCAAACTCTACCCAATTAATCACTTTACATCCCTCTCCTCATCCTATAATTCTTACCTTAGGCAGAACACACTTCAAGAAGTCTTTTGTTTCAAACCAAAGGGAGCTACCCAAATTAATGGTAATGGTTTCATATAAATTGTTTTCTTTTAATTTAATTCACTAACCCCTAAACTCTTTTTATTCCTTTATTTTATAACAAAAACAGTATCCTAAATATACTATGATGTTTTTATAATAAGTATTCAAAGTACACTTCCACACACATCCATCTAATGGATAAAGAACATAATGTTTCCGTGGATTGAAAACTAACGCCTCACGAAACGATGATAGTTCAATTACATATTACCGCCACTCATGGTGTCCATTATGATGGAACTATATTTATATACGATAAATATTATTTTTATGATTTCCTTATGCTTATGTACTACCCAATTATATCAAGATGTTATGGATTCCATAGTGTGTAAATATTATAATCTCATTTGAGGATGTGCGGACTACCGCCCCCTTAAAGTGATGTGACTCGTCAATGCCTTACGTGGGATGTATAAAGGATAGAGTTAATGATATTATTTATTATATTATACTGTAATTATAATATTCATATGTATAATTATGTCTTAATTCCATTAAAATAATAAATATAAATGAATGTAGCGTTCATGCGTACGTATGGCTTACCGTCTCCCTGAACGGTGCATTTCATTTCATACCTCTAAATGTTATGTACTATTATAAATACATGTATATACTGGATATATATGATATATATGATATCTAAATCATGAATATAATTCTGGATATAATGAACCTTTTACCACATGAACAACATGTAATTATAAGAGTTCCATTTTTGACTCCAGTACCAAATATCGACAAAACAAACATTATTAGCATAAATGATTACTAAATGTTTATAACATGGTAATAAGAGATATAAAAGGGGTAATAAACTTTAAAAAGTTTCTTATAAATTTAGAAATTAACTTTAGTTTATTATTCATGAGATTAAAGAATGAGCGAGTAAAGTCGGACATGAGGTAAGTGATCCGACCTCTCTCTTTCTTTTCAAGTACTCTCTTTTATGTCATTTATTCTATGCTCAATGTTCTTATGTTGGATGATGTTCTTTTATATTCACCATACTGTAATTTGTATTTTCATATGATGAGATACCCCCTCTTACTCTCATCAATTCATTTTCAGAATTTTTATGTGGCGTCGTTAGGCTGCCGAATTTTTGTAAGGGACTTTATTATATCACTATTAATTCAATGAGATTTCCATTGTTCGACACTTTTTCATTGCATGTGGTGTATTTTGTACTTAAATTTGATATATACTATCATTATTATCATTCTATTCATGGTATTATGTGATCCATTTGATGGTTATTTAGTTTTGGTCATACGACTGAGTTGATTATAACATGGTAAAGGGTTTCATCTCACTTTTTATTCCCGTGAGATTCATGTTATATTTTCCACTATATACTTTTGTGTGGTGTATGTACTTCCCATTATTGTACTATTTTTGTAATATAATTTCATTTATGAGTATTTACATCTTCATTTTATGATCCTTCTTTCATGTGGCATATGTTTTAAAAGTTACCACATCGGTAAGGGAACCTTTCACCCTCTTTTTTTAAAATAATTATTTTTGTTATATCTTTTAATTTACATCTTATTATCTTGGGATATGTTCTTATATATCGTTGTTGACTTAAACGTTTTTTCCAAGTGATGAGATGCCCCTTTTATCTCATCTACTAATTTTCTGAATTTTAATGTGATGTCGTTTGGCTGTCGAATTTTTACAGGGGAACTTCTTAACCCAATTTCAATTCTTTGGGTTCAACTTGTAGTTCTTGAATATGTCATCCTATGAATATGTGTGAATGACCTATGATTTTTTTACACTTAATATACACTTATATTGTGTGTATTTATATTTGTCACATATAATTATGTGATTTACTTATCCTCAATTTATGGATACCATCTTTATAAAGGATCTCATCTCAATTTACATTTACATTAGGACTTCATTGTTGTTATGCTCCAATTCACTCTTATATGGTGTATATACTGTCCTTTGACATATTATATCATCAATCCCATTATTCTCATGATATTTTAATGTTCTTATTAAATTTTATTCCTCAATTATTTGTATTCAAGTGTCTCTCTTTTTGTTAAAAAACTCTTTAACTAAAACATCATCTTAAATATTTTAAAGATTTATTATTATAAATATTTCTCATTAATGTCCATGTTTTTAAAACGGGCATTAGGATTTATTTATATAGACCTTAATGTTTTCATTTGATAATTCATCGAAAATCATCAAATTAGTATGAGACACTTGGATTCAAAAATCCCTTTTTAAATGGTTTTGAAAATGATTTGATAAAGCATTATTTATTTCAATATCTTGATTTGATATTGTGGAATGTGGAAATGTTATATTTCCTTTATAATTGGGTTATCTGTTTTGATTATGTTATGGTTATTGGGAATTGTTTATGTATATGGGTGGTTCTGTGATAAACCTAGGGCGGGTGAGCCTGAGGTGGCTCTCTAATGCATTGGGTAACGTGACAGAGGTAAACGTGATGTTTCTCCTTAGAGATTTAGGGAATATACTGTGTTGGGTTTTCCAAGTGCAACTCCCTATGTAGCTGTGACAGCTATAGTGTAAGTTTGATATGGATTCCATAAGTAACCTTTATGAATTATGATTTGCGTGTGTTATTCATAAATCTAATGATTTCATAAGGTATGTTTTGATTGAAAAGTATGGTTTCATTGATTTTTATTTATTGATGGGATAATGTTTTCATTTATTATATTATAACCCTTACTGAGCTTTTTATGCTCATCCCATGTTTTTGAAATTTTTTCCACAGGACTTAAAGATGAATAGGGTCAAGAATGGGATCATGGATAATTCATGTTGTCTAAAATATGTCACTAGACATGTTTCCTTTTTAAGAGTTTTTATTTAATAAAAAAATGGATACTGAGTAGTAGTGTCTACTTGTAATATTCATGTTGTTATATAATAGTTATGTCCTAATTCTCTAATACTCTAAACCCGAAAAGATCCTCAATTTGAATTATTCATTTAATTAAATATAATTTAAGGTTTAAGGCCAGGTCTTTATAGTTGGTATCAGAGGTTGGTTTAGATAACTTTAGAGGTTAGGGAATTCTTTATGCATAAGTGACATTACTATAATGGTAAGGATTTCAGAAAGAGTTATAGTTTTTTAAGATAAAGTCAATGAGTTTAAGATAACATGAATAAGTATATCTTAATATTTAACCTCCTCATAAGATATTATATGATGATTTTTCTGATATAATCACACTGACCTTTTTAGTTTAATAAATAGCTGGATCTAGCAGGCACCAAAGTAATAGTGGATGTGAAGAAATATATGATGGATTACTGAATGAGAAACTGAATTAAATGGGAGCTGCAATGAGAACACTTGTGGTTATTCTCAACCAAATATTTGGAGTCATGAATGACCACCTGAACCATAATGATCTTTATAAGGCATCATATATGCGAGAAACAAATCCCTATGGAAGTTCAGGTATTAATCATAAATTTAAGTTTGTTCAAAAAACTATGTGTCAAAGATGTGGAAAGAAACACCTAGGAAAATGTTTCAAAGGGACAGAAAGATTCTATAGATGTGGAAATGAAGGTCATAAATCAAGAACCTTCCATGGAAAAAGGAATCATCTATTTGAATCTAGGAAAGGGAAAGATGTTCTTTCTAAAGGATCAATTGAATGTTTTAAATGTGGTTTACATAGTCATTATGCAAACACATGTCCTACAAAGAAGTTTTTGGAATGGGATCACTAGGATCATACAAATACTTTTTTACCAATACCTAATGACATTCCAATTGAGGATGAAGAAACTAACAATGACCAATGAAAGGTATGGATTATTTCTTAACATATGTTTTCTTATTATTGAAATCTTTGGATATAATTCATGATTTTGTTTGTAGGAAAGAAGTATTTTAGAATAAGTTTGAATGGAGTGGATAATGGATCATGAAGAATGTTGAATTAGTAATAATTCAACATATAAGGGATTCAAGAGTTATGGTTGAATTTAAAATGATGAAATGCTTAAAAGTATTAAGGCTCTTCTGATGATGGGATTACATTAGAAGACTATTTATAGTATGTGTAACCCTGATGTTTGATATATGAAAATTTTATTCGAGGAATAATTATCTTCTCTTTGGTGGATATAGTTGTAAAGAACCATTTGGGTTTATATGATCCTTAAATTTGAGGAAATTAACAGTTAGTATATTATGGGATGAAAAACAAAAGTTATTAGATAACCTCTGTGGTCAAAATATGTTATGGTTATTTTTGATGAATTTATCTCTTTTTGGGAATGTTATAAAATTATGTAGTTTGTGAAAAGGGACAACACACAAACTGTGTGACAACCGATCACGTCGGACGAAGCTTTGGGAATCGAACCCACAACCAAAGTGCGACTGGTATTTATCACCTCCCACTAGACTACATGAAGTCCCTGGTTAGTATGACTAATTTTTTTGTTATATGATCTTCTGAATCAGGAATAAGTTGATTTTGGGTTATCTATGGAAATGATTAACCTATCACTGAGGATATATTATTAGGTTAAATACTTTTCAGTATGAGACTTTAAGAGTAAATCTGGTTATTTGGAGATAAATTTTAAGATTTACCTTGGATGTCTATGTGACTAAATCCTTCAGAGATTTGGGTTTCAGTCTTAGTTTGGATTACATTAAAGAATTTTAAGGATAACTGTTTATTTAATGGTCTTTCTTGAACCGTGGGTTCTTTTTATTTAATTATGGAGATCAAGAGTAGTATTTATTTTTATAAAGGATTATCCTTTTGGTGATCATCTGATCTTCTACTAACAATTCTGGTTGATGTCTGAATACAAGGGAAATAGATAGTTCTCCTTTTGTGGATTATTTGATTCTCTAGAAGATGATTTTAGTGCTTCTGATGTGACCATGTTTTTTTTAATGCTCATTGTTTAGAGAAATGATTAGTTTTGGTAGAAACTTATTAAATGGTCAAACTCTACTTGAAGGTAAGTATATTTTATTATGTTTTTATTCTATGTAGATGATGAATTCCTCAAAATTATGAAAAGGAACGTCAAACAAAAATGTAGTTGGTTTATGTTTCCAACTGGGTAATCAAAGACCGTTCACACACATCATAGGTTTGTGATTTTCTTTGGTTAAATTTATCCTAATCATGTTTTCTATCAGTCTCCATTAGGACATGACCCTTTTTTTCTCCTCCATACCCATTTTTTCATGGAATCTTAGTATGGGTTAACTCTGGTGACCATTGTACTTCTCTTTCTTTCTTTTAAAGTGATAGTTTTAATGACTGTTTTTCTAATATGGTACTTTCGATAAAGTTTCCAAGCCCATATTTTAAAATTGCGAGTACACAATTCCCAAAAGGGTGGAAGGATGTAACATCCCAGGTAAATAAAGAATATGAATTTTTTATATTTACTAATTTTTTAATTAAATATTAATTTTAATTTAAAAAGGATTCTACGTTCGATAGAATACCTGATACGAAAAAATGGGTTTCTTTGAAATCTTACATTGCACAATAATAATATATTAGTATTTTAAACTGTAGTTAACTCCTAGACGTTGTATTGGAGGGAATGAACAAAACTAACTACAATATGATTATATATGTTTTTTAAATGTATTTACATTTATCCAATAAAAGATAAAGGCTTAAAATGGGAATGAATCTTATTTTAAGCATAATTTACATTAAAAGGCCGATTTATTGCCTTTTAATGGCGAACCATTTCTAAATCTAGTTCTGGTCACTTTAATACATTTTATATGACAAAATAAATTCCTTATTTCGAATAGGGACATCAAAATTTTCTTTGTGTAAATTTTTTGAATTTTTCTGATAAAGTTAATTTTTTAATGAATAGTGAAAAATATTGTTTTTTAATTCAAAAGTGCCTTTTAACATAATTTATTTATATGTTTAGATTATCTTTTTAAGTGGTTTTAATTTTAAATTAAAATATATTTTTACCATTTAATCCAACGTTTTTCATTGGAATTTATTTCACTTTGAAATTAGATATAAACAAGGATCAATATTTGGATAGTTATTGTTTCTTAAAAACACGCTATTTGTTTTGATAATAGTAATTAATTTTAAACTTAATTAATGCCACTTCTATGTTTTGAATTTGGAAAAATAGAAATCGTTTTTGAATTCGGAATATCAAATATAGTTTAGGCTGAATTTTTGGTATTTTTCTGAAATACTTCAATTTTTGATGAATAGTGAAACCACTTAGTGGTAGTTAAAAAAACTGAATTTTTCACTTAAATGAAAATTTACCACTTCTGTGAATTGAATTTCGAAAATCCGAAATACATGGTTGTTATGAAGAAGTAAAATTTGGTTCAATAAGATGAAAATAATTTTTTGTAAATAGTAACTTTTGACTTTTATTTACCGCTGTTAAAGGTAAATAAGGTTATTCAAAGATAAAAGAATATTATAATAATTCAAAATTATATTAACACTTTTCCAAACCTTATTGGTTGATTCATTTACGACCATAGGCATCTTTGGGTTGATTTTGGGACCCCATTGAGCCACTTGGGTGTGATAATGACAATTTAGATTAATTAATTTAATGTGAAGACAAAATTGACATTACCAAAAATCTTTTAGTAATTAATTTTTATATGGTGTTATATAAATTATATTTTCGACTATAAATATTATTTGGAAATCTAAAAATATTTCATACATGGTAGTTTTTTTATAATTTTTAGACCTCGAATAAATTAAATTTTTTATGACACAATAATGATGCAGTATTTACCTCATTAATAAATGATTTAAATAAATAAGATTATAATGATTAAAATATTATTCAAAACATGTCCAATTCGGATTGGATGATTTTATTTCGAATATTAGTCATCTTAGTTTCGACCATAATGATATTTGGACCATTAGAAACCGAATAGCATTATATAATAAAATAATGTTTTCATACTTTCGTAAAGAGCCCCTCCCCTCCCTTATAAAAGGAGACCATTTCTATCCAATTCATCACACCTCTCAAGCCATTTGGATCATTCAAACTCTACCCAGTTAATCTCCCTATATCCCTCTCCTCCTCCTATAATCCTTAAATTAGGAAGAAGGCACATCAAAAAGTTTTTTGGTTCAATCCAAAGGGAGTTACCCAAATTAAAGATAACAATTTCTCTTAAATTGCTTTATTTTATTTCAATTCTCTAACCCATAAAATCTTTTTATTAATTTATTTTGTAACAACACCAGTATCATAAATATACTATTATGTTTTTATAATAAGTATTCTAACTACACTTACACACACCTCCATCTAATGGATAAAGAACATAATGTTTCCGTGGATGGCAAACTAACGCCTCACGAAACGATGATTATTCAATTACCTCTTACCGCATATCATGGTGGAAATTATGATGGAAATGTATTTATATATGATATATATTATGTTTAATATTTCATTATGTTTATTTACTACCCAATTATATCAAGCCTTTATGGTTTCCATAGTGGGTAAATACGATAATCTCATTTGAGGAACTGCTGACTACCGCCCCCTTAAAGTGATGTGACTCGTTAATGCATTATGTGGGATGTATAAAGGATAGAGTTAATAATATTATATATTATATTATACTGGAATTATAATATACCTATGTATAATTATGTTTTAATCCCATTAAAATAATAAATAGAAATGAAAGTAGCGATCATGCGTACGTACGGCTTACCATCTCCATGAACGGTGCATTTCATTTCTTACCTCTAAATGTTATGTACTGTATAAATTCATGTATATGCTATATATATATATGATATATAAGATATATATGATATATAAATCATGAATAAAATTCTAGATATAATGAAACTTTGACCACATGAACAACATGTAATTATAAGAGGTCCATTTTTGACTCAAGTACCAAATATCGACAAAACAAACATTATTAACTAAAATGATTACATATTGTTTATAACATGGTAATAAGTTATATAAAAGGAATAAAAACTTGAAACAGGTTCTTAATAAATTAGAAATTAACTTTAGTTTATTATTCAGGGGATTAAAGAACGATCGAGTAAAGTCGGATACAAGGTTAGGGATCCGACCTCTCTCTTTCTTATACTCTCTTTTATGTCATTTATTTTATTCTCCATGTTATTAAATTGGAGTATGTTATTTTATATTCAATATAATGTAATTTTTATTTGAATATGATGAGATACCCCCTCTTACTCTCATCAATTCATTTTAAGAATTTTTAAGTGGCGCTGTTAGGCTGCCTTATTTTTGTAAGGGATTTTCTTATCTCACTTTTAATTATATGAGATTTCCATTGTTCACCACTTATTTCTCGCATGTGGTGTATTGTGTACTTCCATTTGATATATATTATCAATATTATCATTATAGTCATGGTATTCTGTGATTCATTTGCTGGTTATTTAATTTTGGTCATACGACTCAGTTGATTACAACGTGGTAAAGGGTTTCATCTCACTTTTTCTTCCTGTGAGATTCATGATATATTTTCCAATATTTCCTTTTTGTGGTGTATTTACTACCCATTATTGTACTATTTGTGTAATATAATTTCATTTATGAGTATTTACATCTTCATTTTATGATCCTTCTTTCATGTGGCGTATGTTTTGAAAATTACCAAATCGGTAAGGGAACACTTCACCCTCTTTTTTTAAAAGACTTCTTTTTGTTATGTCATTACATTTACATATTATTATGTTGGGATATGTTCATCTATATCCTTATTGACTTAAAAGTTTTGTCCAAGTTATGAGATACCCTTTTTATCTCATCAACTAATTTTCTAAATTTTAATGTGACGCTGTTAGGCTTACTAATTTTTACAAGGGAACTTCTTAACCCAATTTCAACTCTTTGGGTTCAACTTGTACTTCTTGAATATGTCTTCCTATGAATATGTCTGAATGAACTCAGATTGTTTTTCACTTAATATCCAATTATATTGGGTGTATTTTTGTTTGTCACATATAATTATGTCATTTATTTATCCTCAATATATGGATACCATCTTTATAAAGGATCTCATCTCAATTTACATTTCCATTGAGAAATAATTGTTGTTATGCTCAAATTCACACTTATATGGTGTATATACTATCCTTTGACATATTATATCATGAATCCCTTTATTCTCATGATATTTTAATGTTCTGATTAAATATTATTCCTCAATTATTTGTATTTAAGTGTCTCTCTTTTTGTAAAAAAACACTTTAAATGTTTTAAAGATTTATTCTTCTAAATATTTCTCATTAATGTCAATGTTTTCAAAATGGGTTTTAGGATTTATTTATATAGACATTAATGTTTTCAAATGACAATTAATTTAAAAGAATAAAAGTGGTATGAGACACTTTGATTCAAAAATAGCTTTTTAAATGGTTTTGAAAATGATTTTATAAAGCATTGTTTATTTCAATATATTGATTTGATATAGTGGAACATAGAAATGATATCCTTCCTTTATACTTATGTTATGTGTTATGATTATTTTATGGTTATTGGGAATTGTTTATGTATATGGGTGGTTCCGTGATAAACCTAGGGCGGGTGAGCCCGAGATAGCTCTCCAATGCATTGGGTAATGTGACGGAGGTAAACATGATGTTTCTACAATGAGATTTAGGGAATATAATGTGATGGGTATTCCAAGTGTAACTCCCTACGTAGCTGAAATAGCTACAATGTAAGTTTGATATGGATTCCATATGTAACCATTATTAATTATGATTTTTGTGTGTTATTCATAAATCTTATGATTTCGTAAGGTTTGTTATGATTGAAAAGTATGGTTTCATTGATTTGTATTTATTTGAGTAGGTAATGTTTTCCTTTCTTATTTTATAACCCTTACCGAGCTTTTTATGATCATCCCATGTTTTTGAAATGTTTTCCATAGGACTTAAAGATGAATAGGGTCAAGGATGGGATCCTGGAAAAGTAATGTTGTCTAAAATATGGAACTAGACATGTTTCTTTTTAAGAGTTTTTATTTTATTAAAAAATGGATACTGAGTAGTAGTGTCTACTTGCAATATTCAAATTGTTATGTTATAGTTATGGACTAATTATCTAATACTCTAAACCTGAATAGATCCTCAATGTGAATTATTCATTTAATTCACGATTATTTAAGGTTTTGGATTCGGTCATTATAGTTGGTATCAGTGGTTGGTTTAGATAATTTTAGAGGTTAGCGAATTCTTTAAGCATAAGTGACATTTCTATAATGGTTAGGATTTTAGAAAGAGTTATCATTGTTTAGATAATGTGAATGTGTTTAAGATAACATAAATAAATATATCATAGTGTTTAACCTACTAATAAGATATTATATTATGATTTTACTGATATACTCACACTGAAATTTTTGGTTTTACTAAATGGCTGGATCTACCAGGCACAAAAGTAACAGTGGATGTGAAGAAAACTATGATGGCTTTCTGAATGATAACTTGAATGAAATGGTAGCTACAATGACAACTCTTGTGGTTATTCTCAACCAACTATCTGGAGTCCTAATTGACCACCTGAACCATAGTGATCTTTATAAGGCATCATATATGCGAGAAACAAATCCCTAAAAAAGTTCAGGTAATGATAAAAAAGGTATGTGTGTTCAAAAACAAATGTGTCAAATATGTGGAAATAAACAACTAGGAAAATGTTTCAAAGGGATAGATAGATGCTATAGATGTGGAGATGAAGGTCATGAAGCATGAACCTGCCATGGAAAAAGGAAGGATCGAGTTAACTCTAAGAAAGGGAAAGAAGTCCTTTCTGAAGAATCAATTAAATGTTTTAAATGTGGTGTGCATGGTCATTATGAAAAAAAAATTCCTATGAAGAAGTTTTTGGAATGGGATCACTAGGATCATACAAATATTTGTTTACCAATACCTAAATCCATTCCAATTGAGGATGAAGAAACTGACAATGACCAATGAAATGCATGGATTATTTCTTAACATATGTTTTCCAATTATTGAAATCATAGGATTTGATTCATGATTTTTTTGTAGGAATGAAGTATTTCAGAATAAGATTGAAAGGAATGGTTAATGGATCATGAAGAATGTTGAATGAGTAAGAATTAAACATACAAGGGATTCAAGAGTTATGGTAGAATTTAGAATGGTGAAATTCATAAAAGTATTAAGGCTCCTCTGATCATGGGATTACATTAGAAGGCTATTTATATATGTGTAACCTTGATGTTTGATATATGTAAATTTTAATCGAGGAATAATTATCTTCTCTTTTGTAGATATAGTTATAAAGAACCATTTGGGTTTATATGATCCTTGAATTTGAGGAAATTAACGATTAATACATTTTGGGATGCAAAAAAAAGTTATTAGATAACCTCTGTTGTTAAAATATGTTATGGTTATTTTTAATGAATTTATCTCTTTTTGAGAATGTTATAAAATTATGTAGATTTTGAAAAGGGACAATACACAAATCGTGTGACAACCCATCGCGTCGGACGAAGCTGTGGGAATCGAACCCACAACCAAAGTGCGACTGGTATTTATCACATTCCACTGGACTACGTGAAGTCCCAGGTTAGTATGACTAATTATTTTTAGTTATATGATCTTATGAATTAGGAATAAGTTTATTTTGGGTTATCTATGGAAATTATTAACCTATAATGGAGGATATGTGATTATGTTAATTACTTTTCAGTATGGGACTTTAAGGGTAACCGATATTATTTGTAGATAGATTTTAAGATTTAACATGGAAGTCTATGTGATTAAATCCTTCAGAGATTTGGGTTTCAATCTTAGTTTGGATTAATTTGAAGAATTTTAAGGATAACTATTTATTTAATGGTCTTTCTTGATCCTTGGGTTCTTTTTGTTGAATTTTGGAGATTAAGAGTAGTATTTATTTTTATAAAGGATTATCCTTTTAGTGATTATCTGATCTTGTACTAGCAATTTTGGTTTTTGTCTAAATACAAGGGAAATATATTGTTCTCCTTTTGTGGATTATGTGATTCTATAGAAGATGATTTTTGTGCTTTTGATGTTACCAAGCCTTTTTGAATGCTCATCGTTTAGAGAAATGATTAGTTTTGGGTGAAACTTATTAAAAGAAGAAAATATTTTTGAAGGTAAGTATATTTCATTATGTTTTTTTTATGTTGAAGATGAATTCCTCAAAATTATGAAAAGGAACTTAAAACAAAAACATTGTTGGTTTACGTTTCCTACTGGGTAATAAAAGAATGTTTACACACTTCATAGGTTTGTGATTTTATTTGGTTAACTTTGTCCTAATCATGTTACCTATCACTATCCATCTAAACATGACCCTTTTTTTCTCCTCCATATCCATGTTTTCATGGAATATTAGAATGGGTTAACTCTGGTAACCATTTTACTTCTTCTTCATTCTTTTAAAGTGATAGTTCTACTGACTCTTTTTCTGATATGGGACTTTCAATAAAGTTTCCACGCCCAAATTTTAAAATTGCGAGGATGCAATTCCCAATAGGGGAAGGATGTAACATCCCAGGTAAATAAAGAATATGAATTTTTCATATTAATTAATTTGATAATGAAATGTTAATTTTACATTAAAAGTGTTTCTATGTTCGATAGCGTACCTGATACACCTCAACGAGTTTCTTTGAAATCTTACATTGCACACTAATAATATATTATTATTTTAAACGGTAGTTAACTCCTAGAAGTTGTATTGGCGGAAATGAAAAAAACTAACTACAATATGATTATACATGTTTTCTAAATGTATTTATATTTATCCAGTAAAAGTTAGAGGCTTAAAATGTGAATGAATCTAATTTTAAGTATAATTTACATTAAAAACCGATTTATCACCTTTTAATGGTGAACCATTTTTAAATATAGTTTTGATCACTTTAATACATTATATTGGACCAAAATTTACTTTGTGTGAATTTTTGGAATTTTTCCGATAAAGTTCATTTTTAATGAATAGTGAAAATATTGTATTTTAATTCAAAAGTGCCTTTTAACCTAATTTATTTAAATTTTTGGATTATATTTTTAATTGGTTTTAATGTAAAATTAATATATATTTTTACCATTTAATCAAATCTTGGTCATTGGATTGAATTTTACTTTGAAATTGGACATAAACAAGTATCAATCTTTTGATAGTTATTGTTTTTTAAAAACATGCTATTTGTTTTGATAATAGGAATAAATTTTAAAATTAATTAATTAAACTTCTATGTTTTGAATTTGGAAAAATAGACATCATTTTTGAATTCGGAATATCAAATATAGCTTAGGCTGAAGTTTTTGTAATTATCTGAAAAACTTCAATTTTTGAGGAACAGTGAAACCACTTAGTAGTAGTTAAAAAAACTGAATTTTTCACTTAAATGAAACATTTCCACTTATTTGAAATGAATTTATAAAATCCGAAATACATTGTTGTTATTAAGAAGTAAAATGTGGTTCAATAAGATGAAAATAATTTTTGTAGAATAGTAGCTTTTGACTTTTATTTACCGCGGTTAATGGTAAATAAGGTAATTCAAGGTTAAAATAATATTATAATAATTAGAAATTATCTTAATACTTGTCTAAACGTTATTTTATGAGTCATTTACAACCATGGGAATCATTGGGTCAATTCTGGGACCCCATTGAGCCACTTGGGAGTGATAATGACAATATTGATTAATTAATTTAATGTGAAGACAAAATTTACATTAACCAATATCTTTTAGTAATTAATTCTTATATGGTGTTATATAAGTCATATTTTCCACTATAAATATTATTTACAATGCTGAAAATATTTCCTACACGATAGTATTTTTTTTATAATTTTTAGAAATTGAATAAATTAAATTATTTATGACACAATAATGATGCAGTATTTACCTCATTAACAAATGATTTAAATATATAAGATTATAATGATTAAAATATTATTAAAAACAAGTCCAATTCTGATTGGATGATTTTATTTCGAATATTATTAATATTATCTTCGACCTTAAGGATTTTTGAACCATTAGAAACCAAATAGCATTATATAATAAAATAATGTTTTCACATTTTTCTAAAGAGCCCCTCACCTCCCTTATAAAAAAAGACCATTTCTATCCCATTCCTCATAGCTCTCATGCCATTTGGCTCGTCCAAACTCCACCCAATTATGCTCCCTACATCTCTCTCCTCCTCCTAGAAGCCATAACTTAGTCAGAAGCCACTTCAAGAAGTCCTTTGGTTCAAACAAAAGGGAGTTACCCAAATTAAAGATTACAGTTTCTCTTAAATTGTTTTCTTTTATTTTACTTCTCCAACCCGTAAAATCTTTTTATTACTTTCTTTTAAAAAAAACAGTATCCTAAATATTCTAGGATGTTTTTATAATAACTATTATAACTACACTTACACACACCTCCATCTAATGTATAAAGAAGATAATGTTTCTGTGGACGACAAACTAACGCCTCACGAAACGATGATTGTTCAATTACATATTATCACCTATCATGGAGGCCATTATGATGGAACTGTATTTATATATGATATATATTATGTTTAAGATTTCCTTATGCTTCTGTACTACCCAATTATATCTAGATTTTATGGTTTCCATAGTGGGTAAATACGATAATCTCATTTGAGGAAGTGTGGACTACTGCCCCCCGTAAACTGATGTGACTCATTAATGCCATATGTGTGATGTATAAGGGATAGAGTTAATTATATTATATATGATATTATACTGGAATTATAACATACCTATGTATAATTACGTTTTAATTCCATTTAAATAAGAAATAGAAATGAAAGTAACGTTCATGCGTACGTACTGCTTACCATCTCCATGAATGGTGCATTTCATTTCCTAACTCTAAATGTTATATACTATATACATTAATGTATATACTAGATATTTATGATATATATTATATCGATATCATGAATATCATTCTGGATATAATGAGCCTTTGACCACATAAACAACATGTAATTATAAGAGGTCCATTTTTAACTCAAGTACCAAATATCGACAAAACGAACATTATTAACGTAAATGGTTACATAATGTTTAAAAAATGGTAATAAGTGATATAAAAGGGATAATAAACTTGAAAAATATTCTTAATAAAGTATAAATTAACTTTATTTTATTATTCAATGGATTAAAGAACGACCGAATACAGTCGGACATGAGGTAAGATATCCGACCTCTATCATTCTTTTCAAGTACTCCATTTAATTTATTTTATTTTATGCTCCATGTTATTATGTTGGAGGATGTTCTTTTATATTATCCATAATGTAATTTTTATTTTAATATGATGATAGAACCCCTCTTACTCTCATCAATTCATATTAAGAAATTTTAAGTGGCGCCGTTAGGGTGCCGAATTTTTGTAAGGGATTTTCTTATATCACTTTTAATTCCGTGGGATTTCCATTGTTCGCCACTTATTCATTGTATGTGGTGTATTGTGTACTGCCATTTGATATATATTATCATGATTCTCATTCTGTTCATGGAATTCTGTGATTTATTTAGTTTTTTTTTAATTTTGGTCATACGACTCAGTTGATTACAGTGTGGTAAAGGATTTCGTCTCACATTTTATTCCCGTGAGATTCATGATATATTTTCCACTATTTCCTTTTGTGTGGTGTATGTACTGCCTAGGATTGTACTATTTGTTTAATATAATTTCATTTATGTGTATTTACATCTTCATTTTATGATCCTTTTTTAATGTGGCGTATGTTTTGAAAGTTACCAAATCGGTAAGGGAACCTTTCACCTTTTTTTTAAGACACTACTTTTTGTAATGTCTTTTAATTTAAATATTATTATATTGGGATATGTTCTTCTATATAATTATTTACTTAAAAGTTTTTCCAAGTGATGAGATACCCTTTTTATCTCGTCAACTAATTTTCTGAATTTTAATGTGACGTCGTTAGGCTTTCGAATCGTTACAGGGGAACTTCTTAACCCAATTTCATTTCTTTGGGATCAACTTGTACTTCATGAATATGTCATCCTATGAATATGTGTGAATGATCTATGATTATTTTACACTTAATATCTACTTATATTGGGTGTATTTATATTTGTCACATATAATTATCTGATTTATTTATCCTCAATTTTTGGATACCATCATTATAAACGATCTCATCTCAATTTACATTTCCATTAAGACTTCATTGTTGTTATGATCCAATTCACTCTTATATGGTGTATATAATTTCCTTTGACATATTATATCCTGAATCCATTTATTCTCATTATATTTTAATTTTCTAATTAAATGTTATTCCTCAATTATATTTATTCAAGTGTCTCTCTTTTTGTTAAAAAACTCTTTAACTAAAACATCGTTTTAAATGTTTTATAGATTTATTCTTCTAAATATTTCTCATTAATGTCCATGTTTTTAAAATGGGTTTTAGGATTTATTTATATGTACATTAATGTTTTCAAATGATAATTCATTTAAAATCATCAAAGTCGTATGAGACACTTTGATTTGTAAATCTCTTTTTAAATGGTTTTTAAAATGATTTGATAAAGCATTGTTTATTTCAATATCTTGATTTGATATAGTGGAACATGGAAATGTTATCTTTCATTTATACATGTGTTATGTGTTATGATTATGTTATGGTTATTGGTAATTTTTTATGTATATTTGTGGTTCCGTGATAAACCAAGGGCGGGTGTGCCCAAGATAGCTCTTCAATGCATTGGTTAACGTGACGGAGGTAAACGTGATGTTTCTCCTAATAGATTTAGGGAATATACTGTGATGGGTATTCCAAGTGAAACTCCCTACGTAGATATGATAGCTACAATGGAAGTTGGATATGGATTCCATAATAAACCTTTATGAATTATGATTTGTGTGTGTTATTCATAAATATTATGATTTCGTAAGGTATGTTATGATTGAAAAGTATGGTTTCATTGATTTGTATTTATTGATAGTCTACTGTTTTCCTTTCTTATTTTATAACCCTTACTGAGCTTTTTATGATCATCCCATGTTTTTGAAAATTTTTCCACAGGAATAAAAATGAATAGGGTCAAGGATGGGATCATGGAAAAGTCATGCTGTCTAAAATATAGAACTAGACATGTTTCTTTTTAAGAGTTTTTATTTAATAAAATAATAGATACTGAGTATTAGTGTCTACTTGTAATATTCAAGTTGTTATGTAATATTAATGACCTAATAATCTAATACTATAAACCTAAAAAGTTCCTCAATGTGAATTATTCATTTAATTAATGATTATGTAAGGTTTAAGGCCAGATCCTTATAGTTGGAATGATAGGTCGGTTTAGATAACCTTAGACGTTAGGGAATTCTTTAAGTATAAGTGAAATTACCATAATGGTTAAGATTTCAGAAAGGGTTATAGTTTTTCAGAAAAAGTGAATTAGTTTAAGATAACATGAATAAGTATATCTTAGTGTTCAACCTCCACATAAGATATTATATGATGATTTTATTGATATACTCACACTGACCTTTTTTGTTATAGTAAATGGCTGGATCTAGAAGGCACCAAAGTAACAGTGGATGTGAAGAAAACTATGATGGCTTTCTGAATGAGAAACTAAATGAAATGGGAGCTACAATGTGAACTCCTGTGGTTATTCTCAACCACTATATGGAGTCATGATTGACCACCTGAACCATAGTGATCTTTAAAAGGAATTATATATGTGAGAAGAAAATCCCTACGGAAGTTCAGGTAATTATCATAAAGGTATGTGTGGTCAAAAACCTATGTCTCAAAGATGTGGAAAGAAACACCTAGGAAAATGTTTCAATGGGACAGAAATATGCTATAGATGTGGAAATGATGGTCATAAAGCAAGAACCTTCCATGGAAAAAAGGAAGCATGTAGTTGAATCTAGAAAAGGGAAAGAAGTTCTTTCTGAAGGATAAATTGAATCTTTTAAATGTGGTGTGCATGTTCATTATTAAAACACATTTGCTATGAAAATGTTTTGGAATGGGATCACCAGGATCATTCAAATATTTGTTTTCCAATACCTAATTTCATCCCAATTGAGGATGATGAAACTGACAATGACCAATGAAAGGTATGTATTATTTCTTAACATATGTTTTCCTATTATTTAAATATTAGGATATGATTCATGATTTTGTTTGTAGGAATGAAGTATTTAAGAATAAGTTGGAAATGAATGGTTAATGGATCATGAAGAATGTTGAATGTGTTAGAATTCAACATATAAAGGATTTAAGACTTATGGTAGAACTTAGGATGGTGAAATGCTTAAAATTATTAAGGCTCTTCTGATGATGGGATTACATTAGCCGACTTTTTATTGTATGTGTAACCTTGATGTTTGATATATGAAAATTTTATTAGAGGAATAATTATCTTTTCTTTTGTGTATACATTTATAAAGAACCATTTGGGTTTATATGATCCTTGAAATTGAGGCAATTACCTATTAATACATTTTGGGATGAAAAACTAAAGTTATTTGATTACTTATGAGGGTAAAATATGTTATGGTAATTTTTATGAATTTACCTCTTCTTGTGAATGTAATAAAATTATGTAGTTTTTGAAAAGCGACAACACGCAAAACGTGTGACAACCCATCGCGTCGGACGAAGATGTGGGAATCGAACCCACAACCAAAGTGCAACTAGTATTTATCACCTACCATTGGACTACATGAAGTCCCTGGTTATTATGACTACATCATTTTAGTTAGATGATCTTATGAATCAGGAATAAGTTGATTTTGGGTTATCTATGGAAATGATGAACCTATCATGGAGGATATGTGATTAGGTTAATTACTTTTCAGTATGAGACTTTAAGAGTAACTGATGTTATTTGGAGGTAAATGTTAATATTTACCTTGTTAGTCTATGTGATTAAATCATTCATAAATTTGGGTTTGAATCTTATTTTGTATTACTTTGTAGAATTTTACAGATAACTATTTATTTAATGGTCTTTCTTGCACCTTGGGTTCTTTTTGTTGAATTTTGGAGATTAAGAGTAGTATTTATTTTCATAAAGGATTATCCTTTTGGTGATTATCTGATCTTTTACTAAAAATTTTGGTTGATGTCTAAATACAAGGGAAATATATAGTTCTCCTTTTTTGGATTAAGTGATTCTCTAGAAGATGATTTTTGTGCTTTTGATGTGACCAAGTCTTTTTTAATACTCATTGTTTAGAGAAATGATTAGTTTTGGTAGAAACATATTAAAAGATGAAACTCTAGTTGAAGGTAAGTATATTACTTATGTTTTTATTTTTTGAAGAAGAATAATCCCTCAAAATTATGAAAAGGAATGTAAAATAAATACTTTGTTGGATTCCATTTCCTACTGGGTAATCAAATATTGTTTACACACATAATAAGTTTGTGATTTTATTTGGTTAACTTTCTCTTAATAATGTTTCCTATCACTCTCCACGAGAACATGACCCTTAGTTTTCTCCTCCATATCCATGTTTTCATGGAATCTTAGTATGGGTTACCTCGGGTGACCATTTTACTTTGCTTTTTTTTAAAGTGATAGTTTTACTGACTCTTTTTCCGATATGAGACTTTCAATAAGGTTTCCAAGCCCAAATTTTAACATTATGAGGAAACAATTCCCAAAAGGGGTGAAGGATGTAACATCCCTGGTAAATAAAGAATATGACTTTATAATATTTATTAATTTTTTAATTAAATATTAATTTCACTTTAAAAGGGTTGCTATATGCGATAGCGTACCAGATACGCAACAACGGGTTTCTTTGAAATCTTACATTGCACACTAATAATATATTATTATTTTGAACAATATTTAACTACTAGACTTTGTATTAGCAGGAATGAAAAAAATAACTTCAATATTATTATACATGTTTTTAGATATATTTAAATTTATCCAATAAAATTTAGAGGCTTAAAATGTGAATGAATCTAATTTTAAGCATTATTTACATTAAAAGGGTGATTTATCGCCTTTTAATGGAGAACCATTTTTAAATCCAGATTCAGTCACTTTATGATATTCTATATGACCAAATAAAATATTTCTTTAGAATGGGGACATCAAAATTTACTTTGGGTAAATTTTTGGAAATTTTCTAATAAAGTTCATATTTTCATGAATAGTGAAAAACATTGTATTCTAATTCAAAAGTGCCTTTTAACCTAATTTAATTATATGCTTCAATTATCTTTTTAATTGGTTTTAAAGTTAATTAAAAATATATTTTTACCATTTAATCCAATGTTGGTCATTGGAATAAATTTCACTTTGAAATTTGACACAAACAAGTATCAATCTTTTGATAGTTATTGTTTCTTAAAAACACGTTATTTGTTTTGATAACAGGAATTTATTTTAAAATTAATTAAGGCAACTTATATGTTTTTAATTTGAAAAAATAGACATAATTTTTGAATTCAGAATATCAAATATATCTTAGGCTGAAATTTTGTTATTTTTCTGAAAAACTTCAATTTGTGAGGAATAGTGAAACCACTTAGTGGTAGTTAAAAAAACAGACTTTTTCATTTAAATGAAAATTTTCCACTTCTGTGAATTGAATTCGAAAATCTGACATACATGGTTGTTATCAAGAAGTAAAATTTGGTTCAATAAGACGAAAATAATTTTTGGTTAATAGTAACTTTTGACTTTTATTCATCGCAGTTAAATGTAAATAAGGTAATTTAAGGTTAAAAGAATATTATAATAATTCAAAACTATCTTAACACTTGTCCAAACATTATTAGTTAGTCATTAATGACCCTGGAAATATTTGGGTTGATTTTGGGACCCCATTGAGCCACTTGGGAGTGATAATGACAATTTAGATTAATTAATTTAATGTGAAGACAAAATTGACATTAAAAAATATCTTTTAGTAATTAATTTTTATATGGTGTTATATAAGTCCTATTTTCTACTATAAATATTATTTGGAATTATAAAAATATTTCCTATATGATAGTTATTTTTTTATAATTTTTAGATATCGAATAAATTAAATTATTTATGACACAATAATGATGCAATATTTACCACATTAATAAATTATTTAAATAAATAAGATTATAATGATTAAAATATTATTCAAAACATTTCCAATTCTTATTGGATGTTTTTATTTATAATATGAATTATCTTATATTCTACCATATTGATTTTTGGGCCATTATAAACCAAATAGAATTATATAATAGAATAATGTTTTAACGCATTCCTAAAGAGCCCCTCCTCTCCCTTATAAAAGGAGACCCTTTCTATCCAATTCCTCACACCTCTAAAGCCATTTGGCTCCTCCAAACTCTGCCCAATTAAGATCCCTAAATCCTCTTCCTCTTTCTAGAAGCCTTACCTTAGGAATAAGGCACTTCAATAAGTCCTTTGGTTCGAACCAAAGGGAGTTACCAATATTAAATTTAACAGTTTCTCTAAAATTGTATTCTTTTATTTTACTTCTCCAACCCCAAAAATATTTTTATTACTTTATTTTGCTACAACACCAGTATTAGAAATATACAAGTATCTTTTTATAAGAAGGATTCAAACTACACTTACACACACCTCTATCTAATGGATAAAGAACATAATGTTTCTGTGGATGGAAAACTAACGCCTCACGAAACAATGATTGTTCAATTACATATTACCACCTCTCATGGTGGACATTATAATAGAACTATATTTATATATGATATATATTATGTTTAAGATTTTATTATTCTTTATTCCTACCCAATTGTATAAATCCATTATGGTTTCCATAGTGGGTAAATACGATAATCTCATTTGAGGAGGTGCGGACTACCACCCCCTTAAAGTGATGTGACTAGTTAATGCCTTATGTGGGATGTATAAAGGATATATTTAATGATATTATATATGATATTATACAGGAATTATAATATACTTATGTATTATTATGTTTTAATTCCATGAAAATAAGAAATATAAATGAAAGTAGCGTTCATGCGTACGTACGACTTACCATCACCATGAACAGTGAATTTCATTTCTTACCTATAAATGTTATATAATATTACAAATACATGTATATAATGGATATATATGATATATATGATATCTAAATAATTAATATCATTCTGGATATAATGAACCTTTGACAACATGAACAACATGTAATTATAAGAGGTCCATTTTTTACTCAAGTACCAAATATCGACAAAACGAACATTATTAACTTAAATGATTACATAATGTTTATAACATAGTAATAAGTGATATAAAAGGGATAATAAACTTTAAAAAGGTTATTAAGGAAGTATAAATTAACTTTAGTTTATTATTCATGGGATTAAAGAATGATCGAGTAAAGTCAGACACGAGGTAAGGGATCCGACCTCACACTTTTTTTCAAGTACTTTCTTTTATGTCATTTATTTTATGCTCCATGTTCGTATGTAGGAGGATATTATTTTATATTCAATATAATTTAATTTGTATTTAAATATGATGATATACCCCCTATTACTCTCATCAATTCATTTTAATAATTTTTAAGTGGCACCGTTAGGCTGCCGAATGTTTGTAAGGGATTTTATTATATCACTTTTAATTCCGTGATATTTCCATTGTTCACCATTTATTCATTTCATGTGGTGTGTTTTGTACTTACATTTGATATATATTATCATGATTCTCATTCTATTCATGGTATTCTGTGATTCATTTGGCGGTTATTTAATTTTGGTCATACGACTCAGTTGATTACAACGTGGTAAAGGGTTTCATCTCACTTTTTTTCGTGAGATTTATTCTATATTTTCCTCTATTTACTTTGGTGTGGTGTATTTACATCCCATGATTGAACTATTTGTGTAATATAATTTCATTTATGCGTATTTACATATTCATTTTATGATCCTTCTTTAATGTGGCATATGTTTGGAAAGTTACCAAATCGGTAAGGGAACCTTTCACCCTCTTTTTTTTAAAAGACTTATTTTTGTTATGTCTTTTAATTTACATATTATTATGTTGGGATATGTTCTTCTATATACTTATTTACTTAAAAAAATTTTACTAGTGATTTGATACCCTTTTTATCTCATCAACTAATTTTCTGAATTTTAATGTGACGCCGTTAGGCTGTCGGATTTTTAAAAGGGAACTTCTTAACCCTATTTCAATTCATTGGGTTCAACTTGTACTTATTGAATATGTCATCATTTGAATTTGTGTGAATGACATATGATTTTTTTTAAATTAATATCCACATATATTGGGTGTATATATATTTTTCACACATAATTATTCGAATTATTTATCCTCCATTTATGGATACCACCTTTATAAAGGATCTCATCTCAATTTACATTTCCATTGAGACTTCATTGTTGTTATGCACCAATTCACTCTTATACAGTGTATATACTGTCCTTTGAAATATTATATCATGTATCCCATTATTATCATGATATTTTAAAGTTCTTATTAAATGTTATTCCTCAATTATTTTTATTCAAGTGTCTCTATTTTTTAAAAAAACTCTTTGACTAAAACATCATTTTAAATATTTTAAATATTTATTCTTCTAAATATTTCTCATTAAAGTCCATTGTTTCAAAATGGGTTTTATGATTTATTTATATGGACATTAAATTTTTAAATCATAACTCATTTAAAGGTTCAAAGTGGTATGAGTCACTTTGATTCAAAAATCTATTTTTAAATGGTTTTGAAAATGATTTGATAAGGCATTGTTTATTTCAATATCTTGATTTGATATAGTGGAACGTGGAAATGTTATATTTCCTTTATACTTGTGTTATATGTTTTGATTATGTTATGGTTATTGGGCATTGTTTACGTATATGGGTGGTTCCGTGATAAAACTAGGGTGGGTGAGCCTGAGATAGCTCTACAATGCATTGGGTAAAGTGATGGAGGTAAATGTGATGTTTTTCCTAAGATATTTTGGGAACATACTGTGATGGGTATTCCAAGTGTAACTCCCTACATAGTTGTGATAGCTACAATTTAAGTTTGATATGTATTCCATAAGTATCCTTTATGATTTATTATTTGTGTGTGTTATTCATAAGTATTATGATTTCGTAAGGTATGTTATGATTGAAAAGTATAGTTTCATTGATTTGTATTTATTGATGGGATAATATTTTCCATTGTTATTTTATAACCCTTACTGAGCTTTTTATGCTCTTCCCATGTTTTTGAAATGTTTTCCATAGGACATATAGATGAATAGGGTCAAGGATGGGATCACGTAAAAGTCATGTTGTCTAATATATAGAACTGGACATGTTTCTTTTTAAGAGTTTTTATTTTATAAAAAATGGATACTGATTAGTAGTGTCTACTTGTAATATTAAAGTTGTTATGTAATAGTTATGGCCTAATTCTCTAAAATTATAATCCTGAAAATATCTTCAATGTGAATTATTCATTTTATTCAAGATTAAGCAAGTTTTAAGTCCATGTCCTTATAATTATTTTTCATAATGTGTATAAAATGAATGTAAATTAACACTGTTATGACTGTTATTTCCAATGAATATTAATTTATTAATTTTCAGGTTTATTATCATAGAATATTAATGTCAAAAGTTTTTAAATTGTGTTTTCAATGTAGAAATGTTATTTTCCAAAAAAGGATTAAAATTCTTTTTAAAACATACTTTATATGCTTCCAAATATAGTTTAAAATAAAAGGATTTTCATTAATGTTTTAAAAATGGTTTTCAAAGAATAATTGATATTTTAATCAAGAAATTATTTAAATGATTTTTAAATTCTTCCATTATACGTTTTAGAGTTTATTTTGATGTAAAATATTTTTAGAAATTATTTATTTATTTCGATTTATTAAAAAAATGGATTTTAAAAGAAATTCTATTTCCCCCAAGAAATGCTCCTAGTGATTTAACATTAAAAAACATTTTCTATCTATGATTATGTAATTTTAACTAAGTTATTATTTACTATGGATATGATCCAAGTATACCATTTTTATACTTCCATTGAATTGTTTATATTTTTTATGAAAATATATTTATGAATCATGGTTCTCTCCCAAAGGTTATTCCATGATAATATTATTGTGAAATATAATAATTTTTATATGGGTTATGCTATCACGTGTTGAGGAAATGATTAATAGTCCTGGAAATTTTCCCCAAGTAATTATATGTTCAATTGTGTATAAAACCCAATTAATTTAATGGGTTATGATGATATTAATGTTTTATGATATTGTGGCACACATTTGTATTATTTTGATTATGTGGTAGTGGTTACGATATAAATAATGATTATTTTCACATTATATACCAAGATGGTTGGGAACTATATGTCCCTCTAATCCATTAGGTGATGATATATATCTCTTCAGATAGACATAATAGGAAAGGGGATGGAACCTGGTTCAATAATGGACTTTTTCCACTATTATTGTCTTAGGAGTAAACCATGACTACTATAATGGTTTGGTAAGTGAAACCATCCCAATATGATATCCCTGATAATGAGTTATGAAAAATATGGAAATTATTTTATATACTTATTTATATACCAAACTTCCATTTATTATGCCGATGTTATTATATCATAGAATATATATTTTTATTTCCTTATTATTCATGTATTATGAACTTCCAATATTTTTGTCATAACACAAGATTCACATATTTGATATGTAGTGTCCTGAACCATCCTTGATACCCTGGTACTCTGATAACTTGGTCAATCCTGAAATGGTCTGAAGGGTATTATCTATCTACCTGGGATAGAGGTAATAACCTATAATCAACAATGAATACTGTGGGAATGGTTTTTTCAAATAAAAAGTAGATGAAACAGTTAAAATGTAGTATGACTAAAAGATAAATCTATAGAAATAATAGTACCATAAGTCATGTAGGTATTTAAACCCCTAAGTACAAACATAATGTACCAAAAATCTAGAAGATAAAATCAAAAGTATTAATGGACACAACTCTACGTGAGCCAAGGGTTAAAAACAAGAACTGCCTCTAGGTGGAACGTTAACCTTTCACAAACATGGAAGATGATAATATCCAAACACCCAAGGGAATATGTATGGTGTTAGATAAAATGCCAATAGGGTGTCACCAATGATTCCATAAAAAGATACCACATAAATTCAGAATATAAATATTTCAATTTTAAATAAACATCCATGAAATTAGAAAATAATTTTTAAAACAAACCATTCATTAAATTTCAATATATTCAAAATATTTATAATAAATGGATTGATAATAATTTTATATTAAACAATTCATACAAATTCCCAATGAATGTGAAAAAATGTTTAAAAACAATGGAATATATATCAAAATAATCAGAAAAGAGAAACATTGACATCTTCTAAGAGGTATTGTAGTTACAGGTTATGAAATCCTCACACACTCAAAAGATGAAACTGGATATGTCGACACACATATCTTTGAGACCATCCAAATAAGACTAACCATATTCCCACTGGGGATAATAACATCCAATAAGAATATAGTAGAGTTTTAAAGAATTAATCTATTTCTGGGGAATTCCAATCCAATATTTTTTTTTCAAAATAACACATAATCTACTTATACATTCATGTTCTAAAACAGCAATCAATAATTTCAAATTTATTTTAAGAAATTTTACAATAAAAGTATCTTATTTTCCATTTCAATATCTAATATTCCATTTTTAAAACTGAAATTATTGTTTGGTTAATTCCTGTCTTTTCCAAGAAAAAAACCTTGGATTCTTATAAAAAATAATTAATATATTTTTCTAAAATAAAAATTTGAAATCAATTTCAAAAGTTTCGTCAAATTCTATAATAACACACCAATTCAATGGAATTTTGGTTTTCTCCAATTTTCATTCCAAATAATATACAAACCAAAATCTACAACCAATTGTTTTTTTTGAAATTTTAATTTAATGAATTTAAATTTAAATCATGTAATTTAGGGTTAAATCAATTGACAATTCTGAAAAAGAACCATCAACCCTTTTCAGGGTAACATATTTCCCTCAATGGAACCTTCCAATAAGAACAAAGGAACATAAGATATTGGAACTCAACCAAGAAATTATATTAAACAACATGATGTTTTGATCCATCCATCCTAAGTGGATCCAAAAACTATACAGAGGGAAATAGAATGATATTGAGTGATAGGGATACTATGTTGGTAGAGAATCACACAATAACCGCATCAATGATCAATAACTAAATTAAATGACCAGTAATGGTTGGAGGGACTAAAAATTTAATGTGGTTGGATCTAGGTCAATGTAAATGAATCATTGAGGGAAGGGAATATAAATTTCATATGAGAATCGTATTTAAAATAGACAACATGCCTTTACACAATGAGTTTTCCCTCGTACATTCAATGTTATTGACGCATCACATATATTCTTAAAAGCATGTATAATTTTATAAAAAATATATTTATTATTAATTTAGAATTTACAAATCATGTAGCCATATTACATGGCCTATAAATTTTCATCCATATACAGAACCATCAGTTTTTATACTGAAAATTCCAAGAATTTCTTGACTTCACCAATATAGGTATCCTTCTGACTCCTTTGCAGCCCTTCCCAGATGAGGAAAATGGAATACCAAAATAAGGCTTAAACATACCAGAGTGAGAGGTAACAATATGTTACAAACTCACCATAATAAAAACGTTTTTCCCCCAGAAATCCAGTCAAGAATCTTTTGTATCGAAAAGGTAAGGCCACAACTCTATCATTTATGCCTCAGGATCTCATGTCTCAGTAGAATCAAAATCATTCTACCATAACACTAAAACCAAAGATACCTTCCTACCATAAAGTTCATTTGTTTCAGAATCAACTATCCAAACTAGATTCTCAATCAAGGATATATCAATCTTAAAAATGAGATCACTATAGCTCAGTGCATGAAATACATTAGAAAGTTATTTCCATAGCTGAGATACAATGAACACACTAAGTGTAAAGGTCAACTATGGTAGATATTCTAAATGGTAATCAACTTTTCCCACCTTGTCAACAACCTCAAAAGTTCCCACAAAATGAGGAGAATGTTTTCCATTCCTCCCAATCCATAGATGAATGTAATGTGGTCAATCCTTCATGAAAACCTAACCATCAACATAAATTTCAAGAGGTATACAACAAAAATCATTATAATACATATACTGTCCCTATTCCATTGGCACTCTCTGAATAATCAATAGAAACTTGTTTTTCATACCTTGAACAAAGCTCAGAACAACTAAGGAAAAATCACCAATCTCTTACCAGCACAACATATTTTTAAAAGAATGGCCATTAAATGACCCAAAATGATCCATCCTAATCAAAAACTGGTAACTATTATTATTAAAAAAATTCAACCAGCCCCAAATGGTCAGCATAAGCTCTAAAAAATTTTAGAACACAGATGAAGATCATATCCTCAAAAATCTATATATCTCTTTCAATTTTTCTATATAACTATAGATAGTGTGCATTACTCAAAAAAACCTGAGATCCTAGTGCCAAATAATGTTTCATACTATACCAAGAAGAAAATTCAGGGTCTCTATTAGAATCTAGAACATATGGTACTCCATGATAATGAATAATAACAATCTATAGATATTTCTCAGATCCTCACTATTGTTGCATCAAGAATGTGTATTAAGTGATATGAATTTGTTGTTCGATTGATCAAAACACTTATTTCACTATTTCTTATTTGGATATGATGAATCCCAACTAAAAAGTCCATAGTGATATCATCCCACATCCATGTTTTCATTAGAAGTGGTTGAATAAAACCCAAATTTTATTGTTGGTCATCCTTTACCTATTGGAAATTATAAAAAAAATTATAAATTCCCTATCTCATACCCATACCCCATAATCATTACCGCATATCATAGAACACATCCATGGTTTATTGTATCACGTCCAACTATCAATTATGGAAACACCTCATCATATATTTCCTTACTGATAAAGGTATAAAAACCTGTTCTTGATAACAAATAATTCCCTCATTGATGAATGACTGGTTAGTAATGGTCACCGCACCATAAAAAGAGTATCTAATTCCCCAGAACTCATCATCAATCTACTTTTTTATGAAACATCTTGATAATATATGAATTCAATTGAAATATATCCAAAAATAACCCCTTGATTTGAAGAATCCAAACTATAATTGTTCAAAAATATACACCATGTTCCTCTCTTAAAATTATTCATTTATGTCATACATTAGAAGTTCCAACTCAAAGTATCTGAGAAGAAATTCAAATTCCATTGGTTATAGGCGTTGTCAAAGTCTAAATATTGTAGGTACTCTACACAATTACTCTTTTGTAGAGTCAAATCATTTTTTTAGAGATGATATAACTCAAAAATCTTCTGGTCATAATACACTATAAACCTTTATCTGAAAAGCTAATTCCCCAAACTCATGAGCACGTGCACCACAATAGCAAGCTCAAGATGATGGGTTAGTAATTCTCATCTTATGGAATATGCTACAAGTATAGATATGTGATGGAATTTTCACCTTACATAAGAAAAGATTCGAAACCTGAACTTGATGTGTCATAGAATACTACATATCCCTTCACAACCTCTAGTAGTGTACACAATGGTGAATTATTCAAAAGTTATTTCATCTCAAAAAAATTATATTAAATTTTTCATCCAAATAAAACATAACTCCATTCTATATTATAGTGGTCATTGAGTAATCCGACTTTGTGAATTCCATTAAAAATCAGAGAAAATATGTATCTAATCTCAAGAAGCTCCAAATCTTGAAAGAATTTAGTGGTTGTTAATATGTCATAACAGACTTCACCTTCCCAGTATCAACACAAATACCATGTTCCAACACCAAGTGTCCAATGAAATTTACACCCCAAATCAATAAATTTCAATTTGATAGCTTGGAATGAATTCGATGATATCTCAATAATTCTACAACATCCTTCCTCCTCCAATGGCCTGAAGGCCTTCATTTTTATTTATTTTTGATAATACAACTTTCAAGGGATGATGTGGAACCCTACAATGCCCGTAGGTGAATGATTACATGCCTGTAGGCCATAGAGGAATTCATTGCCCGTAGGCACAAACATTACATACAACCCAGACTAACAACTTTGAACTGCTCCTCCCCAGCATCTTCATCGTGAAATCAGCTCTCCACCTTCGTATGGATCTTCGTCTAGGAATTCCCGTGCATGTACAGGCATGTCCCGATGGTAGGTGCCATACCCTCTCATTCTTGTAATCCGTTTAGCTTCTGTTGTGGTAAAATCTCCTTTGTTCATCCTCCTTGTAGAGCATGTTACTTGTAGTTTTTGTCTAGTTTTCATCTGCAGGTGGCCCGAAGGCCTTGAGATGGCCTGAATGCCCAACTGACCCGAAGGCCTGGCTTCCTGAAGGTCTATGAAGGACTCGGGGACCAAATCTAAGGCCTGAAAGCCCAAATGGGGGCATATTCCCTGCCGCTACAGTGCCAAACAGTGCCTTCTACAGTTCCCGCTATAGTACCTGTTACAGTACTGCTACAGTACCTGCTACAGTCCTTCTACAGCCCTGCTACAATACCAGGAAATACTGCCTCCACCTGGATTTGATCCCTGGTCTCTTAGATGCACCAACAGAGACCTTGCCAACCGGGCTAAGGCTCATGTGCAGATCTACAACATCTATCAAATGACACACATTCTCCTCTTTGGACATATATTATAAAGGGATTTTGTACACAAATACTGCCATGAAATTATCAATATACTCTTGTAAAATCATTTTCAATAACTATATATATACTAAAAGATAATTGATTATCCAAATGTCAAGACAAGGTACCTATAACATCTATATCTTCCCCAGAAGGTGGTTTTATAAACATCAGATTATTTTATTCTATACTGATGGCGACCAAATTGATGATCAATCTTCAAGAATGACTACACTCATTTCAACTGGTCAAAAAATTCATCAATCCATGGAAATTGATATATTTTTTGTACTATAACATGATTGAGGTTTATGTAATCCACATAAATGAGATGTGTCCCATCTTATTTCTTAGCAAAGAGAACCAACACCGCCCCAGGTGACACACTTTGATGTGTAGAGCCATTCTATAAAAGATCATCCAACTGAGTCATCAACAATTTCTTCCCAACTAGTGCTATGTTGGAAGAATGAATATATATTGGATGAGTACAAGACCCGGAACCATTAGTAAAATCTACCTCCCTTACCTGTAGATAACCGGAGAAGTTGGAAGGAAAATTATTTGGTAACTCAATGAAAACTGGAGGGAGATCATCACTCAATGATTCCTTCCCCAGATCAAAATTGAGCACTAATATCACTTCCCCATCTATGAATAAGAATATATTTCTCTAATAACCCTCAATTCCCACTCTTCTGGAAAGATAAATCACACCCTATCAGGCACTGTAACGGATACATGTTGAACAAAACAATCAATCTAATAATTATTCAAAACAAACCAATCCATCCAAAAAACAATATCAAGAAGTTTCATGATGTCAAGTAGAAAATCCCAAGTATCCTTGATATTTGATAAATGTGAAAACACAATCAAGACTATGAATACCATACTCTCTCTTCATTCTGAGGAGAATAGTAATATCCAACACATAAGATAAAATATACATAGGATGATTTAGAAGGTTTTCAATATGAGTAGAATTAAACTTATGAGTTTCACTAGTATCAAATAAAGCCTTCAATAATGATGAATCTAGAGTGATGGTACCTCTCATAGTCATGACACTTGTATTTGTTTACTCAAGACACTCTTTCACTATTTGAAAAAGCTTTGTTCCAGATTCCTATTTTTGGAACCCCATAGGTCATGAAGCATTTGATTTCACCATAGTAAATCTCTATTTTGATGATCCAATGAAACTATGTGGATAAAAATAGATAATTCCTAAATTATTTAGGTGGAGGGTGTATCCATGTGATCCATATATCTTGGGTGCCTCAGTTTAATCCTAATTTGAATTCCTGGACTTGCCACACTGGTAACCAATCAACGGGCCTCTGTTAAGCACCATATGAGGTCTAGAAAAAACCAACTATCAAGAAACTCCATGAAAATAATAATACTTACTCTTCCATTTATGGTAACACAAAAAACTACCACTTAGAGAAGAGGGAACTCCCTTCAACCCTGATATACAAGCTAGGTCTATCCCAACCATCAATCTTTTATCCATCACATCAACATAAGGAGAAATATTTAGCAAAAAAAGGACGAGAAAGAATATTATATCTAATTCGGATATCAAACCATCAAGTATTCATATTAAAATTCGATATAATATCATGTTAAAATTCCACAAGTTCATGAAAAAAATATTAAAATTCTTTCATGGTCATGTCATCTTTCTCGGGTTTATAAAGATCAATATCATTTGCCCACATCATTTACTATGGATTGAACTGGATGGAAAAAAGTGATTTAAAGTACTTCCACTCTATTACCTCATACTTATTCATCATAAACATCATTTCCCACTATATAATTCTATATCCCTTTAGATTTAAGGTGGTGCATTTCACCATGATTACATCCGACATTTATATGAACTCAAACAAAAGATTGCTATTTCTCAACCAATTATCATTCAATTGAAGATCAATAGATCCTTGGATGAATAATAACATTTTAATAAGGTGAAACTGTGAAATTTTATTCAAAAAAACACTTTCATGATACACAACTAGAGCCCAAATAAGTATGGGGATAGGTTCTTTTCCCAGACCACAGACAACAAGAACAAAAACCTCATCCATATTATGGTGCACAATTGGATTTACTCATTTTTTCATCTGTATATTCCTCTTGGATTAGATTTTCCAATATTATAGGAGCCATGATGCTACAAAACATCAAAAACAAAATTGAATACATCATAAGATTACTCAGATCATGAAATCAAACAATAAAAACATGGACATTTCAACCATTAGATAAGAACATAGTATTTTTATTTCATACAATTTAAATAAAAATCATGTATAAGTCTAGAAATAATCCATGATATGCCTATCCCAAACCACCCATAGTGACATAAGGCTCATTGCAATGAGATCTCTTTGGACACACACTCATTAATACCTCATAAGTCCCGATAAGATTACTCAAACAACACACATACATCTAGGAAATATGTAAAACCACCATTCATACGACTTTTTCACAAAAAATCCTAGATACCCTGGTACCCTAATAAATAGGGCAATCCAAACATGGCTCAAAGATCATTCTTGATCCTCACAGGTTGTCATGTAACACCTATAGTCTTGAAAGATAATGGTGGGAATATTTTTTACACATAAAATGTGGAAGAAACAAATATAATTCCATATATCTAAAAGAAAAAATCATAGGGAAAATTGTATGAGAAGTCAAATAGGTATAAACAACCCAATGTACAACCATAGTGTACATGAAAATATGAAGATACAAAAATTCACAACAGAAACAACTCTCCACGAACCATGGATCAATGACATAAACACCTCCAAGTGGGTATTTACCCTTTCTCGAACCTGGAGGAAGAAAATCTACAAACACATGGAGAAACATGTAAGGTGTGAGGTAAAATCCCAGTAGTGTATCACAATAAATTCTATAATAAGATCACATATAAATTAAACACATAAAAATTTGAATTTTAAATAACTCATAATAATAGAAGAATCATAATTAAAACAAATCATTCTTCGCATTTCAATTGGTGTAGAAAATTTATAAACAATGGATTAACAAAAATTTTATAGGAAGGGGTTTATTTGAATTCACAAGGAATGTGTAATATAGTCTATAAAAAATTGAATTTATTTAAAAAAAATCACAAGGAGAATAATTGAAATCTTCCAAGAGGAAGTATATTTCAAGGTTATGGGATCGTCACACATTCATATGATGATAATTCAAATGTGCACACATGACATTCTGACAATATCTAAACAAGACAATCCCATATCTCACTGGGTATATGATATATCAATAGTTTTATTATAGAGTTGTAGAGAATTATTCCGTACCTAGGGAATTAAAATAATAGATTTTTATCCTCAATAAATCACTATACCTAGGCTTTCATGTCCTCAATGAATAATCAATAATGGGAAATAATTTCAAAACTAGTAAAAATACAATTAACCCATTTCCTATATAAAAATTTTAATTTCCATTTCAAAATAAAAATCGTTTTTAATAAATTAATTCATTTTTATAGGATAAAAAAATGAGTTATTATAGAAAATAATTACACAGTTTTTTCTCCAAAAAATTTGAAATAAATTTCACACGTTCCATAAAAATCCACAATCACATCACAATTAATTGGAATGGGGGTTTTCTCGAATTTTGATGCCAAATAAAATCAAAATCACAATCTTCAATGAATTTATTTTTCATAATTTTATTGAAAGTAATTTAATTTTATTCTAGTGATTTATGGTTAAATTAATTGGTTAATATTGAACTGAACATCCTACAGTTTTCATTAAAATGAAATGCCTGCAATGGAACCTAACAACAAGGATGGAACCACAAATGATCTAGGAACTAAACCTAGAATCAATATTCAAAAACATGAATTTTAGATCCAACAATCCCAATATGATCTAATAAATTCAAAGGGAAATAGAATGATATAGAGAGATATAGAGGCCTCTTACCCAGAGGGTCACATCACAATAAGAACAATGATCAATTGCTGAATGAAATGGACGAAAATGGTTGAAGGGATCCAAAATATTGTGGGACTGGCTCTTGGTTGAGGTCATGGAATCCCAGAGGAAAGGGAATATATACTTCATCTATGAAGCCAATTTAATTTCAACACTCATTAGTTTACATTTCATGTAACACAATTACACTAAATGTAATAGACATATCCAATAAACAAATAAAAACCAACAACCATTTGCTAAAAAATATATTTATTATTATTTTTTAGTTTACACATTATGTAATGATATTCAACCACATGTAAATCACCAATTTGATATAGAACCATCATGTTTGTTTCATAAAATTCCTAAAAATCCTTGAAATCGCCATTACAGGTATCCTACCAACTCATTATAGGCCATAGCTAGAAATAAAAATATTCATACCATGATAAGGTTTAAAATATACCTGATATAAAGGTAACTGGATGTTACAAGAAAGGTATGTATTTATAAATACCATTAAAATTTAGAAACAACAACACTATATTTGATATCATATGAGACACAAAAAATAAATATTAAACACCTCACAAAATATATTTTAGTATATTTAATCTCTTAGATTTAATGTAGATCATGGAACAATCAAAACCTGACCTAATGGGGTTAGAGACACATAATCCCCAAGACCTCCTCTAATAGGGTAGGGATCAGAGACTATCGTTGAGTATGAATATCACAAAGATGGGAGGACTTTTCCTAACATACCAATACAAAAACACACCCAAAAGCACCTCCATGAAAATAGTCCAGATATATAAAATGAAGGAAAATAAAATGCACACGAACATATATACCAAACTATATTACAAAGGATGTACAGAAGGCATAAAGTGGAAAACAATTCCCACCAAAAAAATTAAAATAATTCAACCTAATCAGAAAGATGGGATTGTTTTCAAATGAAACTTCCTTAAAGATCCTTGAACCAGCTCCGGTACATATCCCAATAGGTCTACATCACTAAGAACCAACTCCCTCAGTCCATTAGAGAATATATTTAATGGAATGTTATATGTATAATAAACAACACATTTAGGAAAATCTCATTCGAGGGTGAGTGTAACAACACTCAATGTGATCCCCCAAAACCCAAAGGAAAAAATGACGCAACTAAATGGTAACAGTCCACTCGATCTAGCTATATGGAATCCAATTGAGAGAAAAACTCCATCAAAAACTATCCTCATCTATACATGATTTTTCAAGTTAGTACATAATGGGTGTCAAAAAAGACATTTGAAAAAAACATCAAGGACTCCCAGAATCACCCAATTATACTTGTATCAGACTCCAAGCCTCATGAGGTTCTGACATCATAGCATGAAATATGGATGATACAGAAGGCTCTAAAGGTAACAAACAACTATGAGAACATAGAACACAAGCTCATCCACCCAAAATTGAACCTATGAATGAGATTTACTCTATTTAGTACCACACTACTATTCCCAATTATATACTTTAAGGAAATAACTCCATTAGAAACAACTCACTATATTATAATATAGTGCCTAGTAGCATAGGTCCTCCAATCACTAACATGAACCTTGTGAAGGGCTGTATGAACCCAAGTGGAGTGATCCTACCCTCACCTTTGCACATTTCTGTGGGAGAATAGCTACAAAATATGTACTGTGTGAATCCTCTCTACGAAGAGATATTGAAGGGATATCACTTCACCACATCCTTGTAGTTGAAGGATTACTATCTATTAATGAACCCACGAAACCTCTGTCTCTCTTGTATAGAGTGGCCCGATCCTCACTCCATCGGGGGAGCATTAACATACAATTAGGTATTTCATGTAACTAGTGGAGGGGAATGCTCATTGAAACAATTATCTATTAACTAAGATACCTCTAACTCCAGTTGAAGTCCTACTCCCCACTACTACTAAAATATGAGGGAGTACTACACTATTGATGAAAACCCGCACCCATGAACGATAGGGGGTTCAAAACATTTTATATATGACCCTAACTCTGACATGAATTGGGAGTACCACTATATTGATAAAGTAACAACATACTAGTAAGATAGTGGAATGCCACTCTACAAAAATTATCACTATAGGGGACCGACACCCTGGCATGATAGTGGGTGTAGACCCCAAGCAATAGGACCCACTCCATTACATGTCTTCGAAGTACTAAAATTTCAAGAACAATATGTATGGAGGTCCCATATTATGGAACGATAGGGGATTTTTGACTCGATGGATAAAATAACCTCAATCTAATACAGTAGGGGAGTACCCACTCTATCTATACATCACATATAGAGGACCTATACACTTACATGGTATGTGAGTACTGACTCCATGGATAGAGGACCTACACCTTGGTTCAACATGGGAGTACCTACTCTATCTAGAAAATGATTATGGAGGGCCCCCTCACTTTCAAATTAGGGTATTGTTGCCTCTAACTGCACAAATGATACAAGAAGCCCATGCCATGATCCATTAGGGGCATACCAGCACTGGAAGTACTACACCATGGTTAGAGATATTAAAACCATGATGTGGGAAGCCCATTATCTATGGAAGGAGTGAGGTAATGGAAAACCACACCTTGATTTCATTAGGGGAGTACCAGTGCTAGTTTATCTCTCTAAGAACCATAATGATCCATAGAATTGGTCAAGATCTACTGAAAGGAGAATCATGCTAATCATACATCTCATAACTACATTATCATGGGAAAGGACCCATGCCCTAATGTGGTAGGGGATAAATGTTGTACCATCATAATGAATATCAAAGACACACATCCTAAGGTGATTGAGAATGGAAACAACCCCGATGTCCATATAGTGATCCACCCTAATAACTATCCAAGGTTAATCACCACCACTAAAAAGTCATTTTCAAATCATTCCCCAAAATATCCCACATACTAATATGGAAGACACCATCATGTTTTATGTGAAAAAACCCTAAATATAGGATACTACTAAGACATAATACATGTTTTTGATAAGGATATACACAAGGTGAAAAATATAATAAGATCATAAGAAATTACATTGCATGCACAATGATACACATGGTGTGTGAAACCACCCAAGAACCTAGATGTGTCTAATTTTTTCATAGATTCTATAGCCATGTAGGTGTACATGGCATGTGTACTGTGTATATTGGGTGTCTTGCCTCACTCGGACCCGATCATGTTCTTCCTCCACATGGTCCAACCATCAATTTCTCCCACATGGCATATAACCCATGGAACAAGATGTGTCTAGGGAAAAAATCCACTACGTCGTATTGCTTTTACATACCCATGTCTGACATCCCATCCCTATGTACTATGGTCATGTACCATTACATGACCATGTACGGTCACACGACTACCCTGTTCAAGTCCTTTGGGATTACGACATGAATTCAATACATGATGGTTATCCACAGTACATTGTGTGTGGTCTCAAAAAGTCATATTCACCAAACATGAAGAACACATGGCATGTATCACTGGTTTACTTTCCATGTAAACTGGAATTATTATGTGAATTAACTTTCAAGTTATTTGGTTCACTCTAATTCCCCCGAAAACCTACATTTTGACCTACAAGGTATCCCTATAAATCATAATATTTCTCTACAAACATAGGAAAAAGATAAAAATTTGATCGAGACAAGAACTTAAATCTGTCTACCTCATCGAAAAACATATAAACATCGAATCCAAAAAGATTCCTAGATCATGTTGCTCCTCAATATTATAGTGATTGATTCCATCAAAGGATATCGAAATCACATCCTCAACTTGATTTTGAATTGGGTTCATCTAAATCTATAATGGGGGAGGAGGCTTGTACCTCTCATCTGTGTTATATGTGCAAAAGGGGTGGGAGAGGGGTTAATTTGTTTTACATTTTTAAGCCAATTAAATCCCTTCAAACACCATACCACCAACTCACCTTTGTTTGAACACCTAACACTGGAAAATTTTCTGTTGTCTCTAGGGTAAACATAAAATTATGAATTAATTCATTTTAATATAATTATAATTCAATGCTCCTCTAAAGTGGTATTCCATGTTCCAATTGAAACATCAGGAAAATGATAATAAATATTTAATATTTATACTTTTACCTCTCTAAGGCCCTTCATACCCCATAATCCCACCCCAACTCAGTGACTGGATTTTCATGTATTCTAAGAAATATTACAAATTGTAATAGATAAAAACCGGACACATTAAATTTCCCTAAAATTAAGGCTTTTTATCCACAAAACGTGACATCCAAATCATAATGGATATATACTAATCCCTCCTCTAGAACTCCCATGAAAGCGAGATCACTAAGAGATCTCGTGAGTCTCAAAATCCTTTACTTAGGATAACCACAATGGACAAACCACACTCATGTATAGATTCTACATGATTAAAATAATTCAATATGTGGGAAAATTTATATTCAGTCGTGACATGTGGACTACCCCATGCACCAAGGTCTGTTTGTATTCATTGGGTCTAGAAGTACACCACCTCACTAACCTGACATAGATACTGATGTAACCCTGTAGTTCAGATGAAACCATGGATGTACTACACCATGTCCTCTTCCATTTTCTTACATACAAGGTTGGTGTCAGACACGCAAGCATACATAGAAACAATTGAACACCCTCTAATGGAATCCCAGCTGAGTATGGATTCTATCTAACCAATCCAATCAGTAGAGTTGTCGTAAGATCTAAATCTTCTACTATATAACATTTATATTCAAGGATCTCCCTCCACCAAGGCTACCAATCCAAATTGTCTTGCTGAAATGATCCACTAGAAATTACAAGAGCTTCTCTCACACTCTTAATCACAACCTTTCCCCAAAAACACAAGTCTAAGGAACTCATCCACGACTCCTTGACACTATATAATTGGAGTGAACGGACTTCCATACCTAGTTTGGATGAAGTCCCAAAAACAAATCTTGGATGGAAAAGAATCTAACATCTTTTTGAGTCCAATGATACATCAACAACACCCATACATGGCTGTACTAACTACCTAGTCAACCTGGTTAAACTGTGAGCAAGAAAAGGAATTTAAAGAGTAACATTAAATAGTATCTAGAAATTACTACTATTGAAACTAGAAATTACATAGAGGGAACATCTATTCAACATCAGAACCTCTAGGTAAAAGGCATCTAGATCCTGATACTATCTGTTCCCCCATCCTCCATCTCCATGCGCCTAGCGTGGGTCACCTAAGGGTGGTGATGGAAATTTATTGATCTGTCTACCATCTCCTGCTACTCTCATAGTTATTCCACCTTTTACTCTATCATGTAGAACTACTTTATCCAAAAACTACAATTTTTAGGGCGGTCTTTCATCCATATCCCTCTCCACATCAAAACGAGAAATATGTTCTCTGGAAAAAGTCCTCAAACTTAATAAGAATAAAATTTCCTATCCTACTGCTGAACAAATCCCCAAAACATATCCATTTCTATAGGACTTTATGTCTAGGTCTAGGAATGGGTATTATTCATGTTTCATGATCCTTTTCTCTATTTTCATCCAATGGTTTCATATGTATCAGCCTCATGGACACCATAGTGGGCCACATCCACCCATCCTTCCACTATGAAACTCCCTACTACCAAAGCTCTCTCTATTATCCCCACATAGAAGGGAAGCCATAATGAGAGCACACCTACTTGGATGTATCTATAGAGACCCTAATCAATGGTTCAAGCTCTAAACAATGGGTCTCAAACTATATACAGGGAGTATTATGAATTTTTTTTGAGCCTCACCCAATACACTTCCATGGTCATTCTACCATGATGAATCCATAGAAAGTCTTGTATGTTAAAATGGTATGTATGAGTATGATATACTCTATTATAACAAATGTAGGATCGAATATGTAAAATGAGATTCAATCACAATAGGGGGGTGAATTGTATTCTTTAAAAAAATTCTTATAAAATTTTGTGTAACCAAAATTCACAACACTTCTAAGCTCTAAAAACATGCTTGATTCCAGAAAAATTATTCCAGAAATGAAACTTTAAAAAAATTTACAACAGATAAGATTCTACCTTAAAGCGCATATAATCTAACTAAATAAGAGTACAAAAATTAGGAGGTATAAAAAAGTTATACTTTCCTAAACAATACAAATGCAGTGGAAAAACAAATTAGTAAAACTACAAGTAACAAGTATAAAAACTTTTAACACAAAGAGGAGGGTATCCAAAAACCTGGGATAAGAGGTCCCTTGATTTATACGGTCAAGAACGTATGTCTTACCCAAACCCAGGTAATCCCTCAATACAAAGATCGGTATCTGTCTTGATATCCCCATAAGCCGTCGATTTGTAAGGCAATCGACACCTCTTACTTCACAACCCAATGTCTCTAATTTTTAAGGTAATCGAACCTCTGCACTAAGAAAATCTACATGAAGTAGAGTTTGAACAAGCAGTTCAAAACTTTATTCACGAAGCTCGACAGTTTATAAGATCTTCTCTCTCTAGAAATCACTTCAACAACATTTTTTCAATGAACAGTGTCAAAGTTGTGAGATATTTTCAAATTATCTCCAATTTATAGGCACAGATGCAACGATCGACTCCCTCCTCCAACGGTCATATTTTTCCTTGAATTTCGGAGGGACCTATACATGTGTCACTCAAACAAAGGTTAGTTAATAACTGAAAGCACGACATCTTATGATAACAAAATGAGTGTAAGTATAACCAAATTTTAATATTCAAAATGAAAGAAAAATAAAAGTTTAGAGTCTAAGTAAAAACTGAATTCGGGGTCTACAACACAAGGATATTTGGATTCTATTTTCAAGGAATTCGAAACCTAAATTTTGTAGAAATCCAGAGTCTAAATTTCAAGGAAATTTGGAGTCTAGACTCACCCGAATGGAGAACCTGAACATACAATGTTCGGAGTCAAAGTTCATGAGCATTCGGAGTAAAAACTCATAGGAGTTTGGAGTCTGTATTCAAAGAACTTGGAGTCCTAACTTTGACAAGTTCGTAATCAGAATTCATAATAGGAATTTGGAGTTAGAAAATAGAAGAGTTTGTATCCAGAATTTGTAATCAGAATTCATGAGTAGAATTCATAGTCGAACTTTACATAAGCTCTTAATCAGAATTCGAAGTGGAACTTCATGAATGTTATTATTAAGAATTCGGAGTTGAACTTCATGAGAGTTCGTATCCAGAATTTGGAGTTGAACTTCATTAGAGTTCCTATCCAGAATTTGGTGTCTTAAATAGAATACCTCATATCTAAGTATTATATTATTCCGAGGACTCGATCCGAGTTATACACTTGGATAAATTTTTATTTAAGAAAAGAAAACATGGTAAAGATAAACTTCCTTCGGGAAAGAAATTTTCCTTATAGGGGTAAAATAAAATTTCCCTTAAGATACGGTTTTTTTGATTTTCAAAACAAGAGGAACGATCAAGTCATAAGGAAAGAATGATGACTTATCAATCTCCCCCTTAAATAAAGGAATGGAAAAGTCATAAGTAAAACCTTATTGACACAAAAATCACCCCCTTTTTGGAAAGAACAAACTTCCTTATGAAAAATAATGTAGGAACTTAGAATAAATTTATATACTTTGAAATTAAAGCTTATCACTATTTGTTTATGTTCAATGGTTAATACGACTAAATCCCCATAAGGCATTGAAACTCTAAGGATCGTATTCTAGATTTTGGGAATGAGAAATTTTATTTGAATGTGGAAATCTTCATAATGATCACTCTCCCTTAGATAACTCCCACTTACATAGGTATAGTTCTTCTTCACATAGAAATTTTTCCTTCTCAGTTTTATAATTATTTTTTCACTACTGGAAAAAGAACCTATACCCACGGTTCAAAACCGTTGGTATAGCCCCCAAAACCGTGTGTATAGCCTATACCCACGGTTTTGGGAACCGTGGGCTGGAAAGGTGTCGGTATAGGGGTCACAGCCTATACCCACGGTTTTGGAGTACTGTGGGTATAGGGGTGTCTAATGTGGCACACCAGCTGTGCCACTGTGGCACACAACAGACCCCACGGTTCTAAAACCGTGGGGTATTTAATTCAAAAAATAGGTGCCCAGGGGGTTTTGAAACAGCGCCTCCTTCTACCTCGCGGATCGGAACCACCCTTGGACCAACTAAGCTGTGAACATTTTTTTTATATATACAAATATATGTTTATATATATTAATATAATTCTGGTCAGGATTTTAAATTCAAAAAACATGCTTCCTAGGATTCGACCCGAATCTCCAGCAGCTCCTCGCGCACGGGCACCACAATGGACCAACCGAGCTATTAAAATTATTTTTTATATACAGATACATGAGCGTATATGTATTAATATAATGGGGTATTTAAATTCGAAAAGCGTGGCCACTGTTATTTGAACCACCATACATCAGAATTCCTCAACACATCTTTTCAGTAAGATACCAACCGAGCTGACTTTGATCTTTGATATATATATATATATATATTAATCTACCTATATATATTAATAGGATCCATGAGAAAATATCTTCCCACCAAATGTTTTCCAGTGTCCCACCTCATGTTTTTTCCCCACCATAACACGGGAATGCTATACCCACGGTTCCGGAGAACCGTGGGTATAGGTCTTCCAAAAAAATGAAATACCTACAGTTTTGAAGAACCATCGGTATAGGTATTCGGAAAATACCTTATTCCCACGGTTTTCTCCAAAACTGTGGGTATAGGTCTTAAAAGAAAACAATACCCACGGTTTTTGGCACAACCGTGGGTATATGTTCAAATACTATCCCTATAGCCATAGTTTTGGAAACTGTGGGTATAGGGGTACTCTATACTAACTGTTTGTTGCAATACTGTGGGTATATACCTATTTTCCAATATTGTTTCCTTCTCCCCCTTTGTGATTTTCAAAAATAGTATAATTGAATGAAAAATAATAAAGTACCTGAAATATTAGTATAGACAACCAAACACACAACTAAAATTCCATTACGATTGAAAGAATTAGTGCAGTGGAAAAATACAACAAAATATCGGAGTGGTCTATTTTGTTTCTTTTTCCCATGGGAATTAGCATCTTGACAATGGTATTCAATTTTTTCAGCTCTTTATGATCCTCCTCAGCTTGCTTTTCTAAGGCCTTGATCTTTTCTTCCTTAGCCTTCAGGTCCTCTACCTGAGCCTTCATGGACTCTTCTTGATCCTTTATCAATTCATCTTACTTCAAAATCTTTTACTGCATCTCGCTTCAGAGATCCTTCTCTGTTTTCATTCTTTGAACAATATAGCTCATCTTCCAATTTAGATCTTTTACATCCTAAATCCGAGAACATTTTTCTAGACTTATCTTTTCCTGAAAACTGTCTGAATGATTTTTTATTTTGACATCTTTGGTACCAAAAGAATCCTTGACATCTTCTTGGAACTGATCAAGCTCTTCCATATCTTCAATAATTTTCTTAGACCATTTGGTCATATGCTTTCACGATTTCCTATGGGATTCATAGTTGATCAGAAAATTTTTGTGATCATCCTCTATCTTAACAAATCTATCCATCACCATTGATACAGATTCCATCTTTTGATTCATACAGTGTTGAAGCATCTGGCATTTGGACTCAATTCCTGGAAAGATCGAAATGGTATCCACCACCTTTTTCAGAGATTTAACAACAAAATCATTCCCTAAGGCAGATGAATCTAAATCTGACAATTTACTTGGAGAGTTTTCTTCTTCTATTTCTAGCATCTTTCTCTTCGAAGAGCCTACAACTTCCATTTTCCTCAAAATTTCTTTTTTTGGGGTATCCACAACTATTTTGTTTTCCCTTACTGATTTTCATATTAGACTCTTCATCTGGTGATTCATGATCACTTCCTGATAATTGTACAATATTGTCTTCATCAAGTTTTTTCTTCTCATCTCTAGCTTTAAGTAACATGGAAAATCTAGTTACTTATTCATAAGAAGGTTCATCATTTTCTGATGATGAAGTATCTTCATTTGAAGTACTATGTTCAGAATAGTAACTCTTATCAAGTGATAAATTTGTTAAAGCCTCGGCAGAGTGTACCTTGGACATAAGACATGTATTAGAGAAAGAAGTAGCAGAAAAGAATCCCATATTCTTCTATGCTGAAGAATCATATTAGGAAGAATCACTTTCTAAAGAGTCTCTACAACTAGCACACCAAGTATAATTAGCTTTAATACTTTTCTTGTGCTTGGATCAAGAAAATTTCTTCTTATTCCTATCTGAATTTTTTTCCTTCTTATCGTTCTTCTTTAAAAAAGGACAATCAGGTTTGATATGACCTGTTCTTATACATTCGTAACAAGTAACTTCTCTATATTTCTTATCTATGTAGTCTTTCTTCTTGTACTTATTCTGATAATTCTTCTTAACTACAATCTTGTTTATTCTCTAAGAAAGATTAGCTAATTCATTCTCTGGCTTTTTTATATCACTAGATTATGACTGAATAATGACTTTCTTTGTCTTTGAACTAGTTTCTCATTCTAGGGTCTTGGATTTCATATGTTTAGAAGTGATAGTAAAAGAAACTCTTCCATTCCCATTCTTTTTATTAACATTCTCTGCATCTCTCTTAATTCTGGTTTCATGCTGAAGAAGAGTTCCAAATAACTCATTTAAGGAAATCTGCGTGACTTATTGTTCTCATCAATGGTTATCCTCTTGGACTCCCATTCATTTGGCATGATATCTATGATCTTATCCAAAAGATCCTCATCATCCAAACCTTTTTCTCCCATATATTTCAAGCTATTCACAATTTTCATAAACCTTTGTTGTACTTTTCTTATAGGTTCTCCATAGGGAAAGTTAAGAATATGGTATTCAGCTCTCAATATAGCTCTTATCTTCACTATGACTTTGGATGTACCAAAATTTGTAACTTCAAGTTCATTCCAGATACTATTTCCAGCTTCACACGATGATATTTGACTATAGATGTTCCTAGTCATGGAACACATTAAGGTATTTCTGACTCTGAAGTTTTCTTTATATACTGACTTCTCCTGATTTGTAAAGGCTCTCAATTCCTTATCTGAAATCTTATAATCTCGAGTCAGCATTATATAGTTATCAACTCCAGTATTGATAAAAAAAAGTCTTCATCCTATCTCTCCAGTACTTAGAATCATTTCCATTGAAAATAGGAGGTCTGGTCGGATTTAGATTATCTATGGAACCAATTTTTTAAACCTTCCATTCTTAATATAATCTGTTGCACACAAACATGTGAGTAGTATGAGTTTGTAAAAAAGGAAAAAATATCCTAAGAACGGAAAATTTAGAGTAAGAGTATCTCTAAGAAAAAATGAAGCCGAACAATATCAGTCTGAATATATGAATCTGAAAAATATGATTCCGGAAAATGTAATACCGAAAATTCCCATATGAATCTAATTGTGAGATTAATTCAGATTGAACCAATCCTCTGATACCAATTGTTATAATAGTATGTCTGATTATGATATACTCTATTATACCACATGTAGGATCGAATATGTAAAATGAGATACAAATACAAGTGGGGGTGAATTGTATTCTTTAAAAAATTCCCTAAGAAATTTTGTGTAACCAAAATTCACAACACCTCTAAGCTCTAAAAACATGATTTATTCTAAAAAATGATTCCAGAAATGAAAAATTACAAATGTTTACAACAGATAAGATTCTTCCTTAAAGCATATAGAATATAACTAAATCAAAGTACAAATTTGAGGAGGTATAAGAAAGTTATATGTTCCTCAATAATACAAATGCATCAGAAAAATGTAGTAAAACTACACGTAACAAGTATAAACTCTTTTAACCCAATGAGGACGGTATGCAACAACCCTAGATAAGAGGTCCCTTGATTTATACATTCAGTAATGTTTTTCTTTCCCAAACCTACATAATCCCTCAATCCGAAGATCGATATCTGTATTTTTATCCCCGCAAGCCCTGGATTTGTAAGGAAATCGACACCTTTGACTTCACAACCCAAAGTCTCTGATTTTTAAGGTAATCAATCCTCTACACTAAGCAAATATGCATGAAGAAAAGTTTGAACGAGCAGTTCAAAACATTCTTCATAAATCTTGAGAGTTTATAAGAGCCTCTCTCTCTAGAAATCACTTCAACAACACTTTTTCAAAGATCAATGTCAAAGTTGTGAGCTCTTTTCAAATGAGCTCCAATATATAGGCGCAGCTACAACGGTTGGCTCCCTCCTCCAACAGTCATATTTTTCCTTCAATTTCGGAGGGACCTGTACAGATGTCACTAAAAAAAATGGTTAGTTAATAACTAAAAGCATTACAGCATTTTATAACAAAATGAGTGTAAGTATAACCAAATTATAATATTTTGAATGAAATCAAAATAAAAGATCGAAGATTATGTAAAAAATGAATTCGGAGTCTGCAACACAAGGATATTCGGATTCTGTTTTCAAGGAATTCGGAACCTAAATTCTACATAAATCAAGAGTCTGAATTTCAAGGAAATTTGGAGTCTGGATTCACTAGAATTCGGAACCTGAACATACAAATTTCGGAGTCAGAGTTCATGAGAATTCAGAGTCAAGACTAATTGGAGTTCAAAGTCTTTATTAAGATAACTCAGAGTCAGAACTTGGAAAAGTTGGTAATCAGAATTCGTAATAGGAATTCGGAGTCAAGACTTAGAAGAGTTCGTATCTAGAATTCGTAATCTTAATTCACGACTAGAATTCATAGTCGAACTTTACATAAGTCCATAATCATAATTCATAGTCGAACATCATGAAAGTTCATATCCAGAATTCGGAGTTGAACTTCATGAGAGTTCGTATCCATAATTCGAAGTCTTAAACAGAATACCTTATATTGATGTATTATATGATTCTGAGGACTCGATCCGAATTATACACATGGAAAATTTTTGATTCGAGAAAATAAAACAAGGTAAAGAAAAATTTCTTTAGGGAAGGAAATTTTCCTTATAGGGGTAAAAAAAATTCCCTTAAGATAAGGTGTTTTTGATTTTCAAAACAAGAGTAATGGTCAAGTCATAAGAAAACCTTGATGACTTATCAATATCCCCCTTACATAAAGGAATGTAAAAGTCATAAGGAAAACCATATTGACTCAACACTATATTCACACTTATCCAAGCATGGATAGATAAAGACCATCCTTGAAGAGAGTCTCAAACTCTAAAAAAGTTAGAATGACTTCATCATGTGTTTATGTTACTATAATCCACCATCCATGACCAAACCATGAATAAGCCTCACTTCTAAGACCACCATCTGATCAACAACTGTCCTCACAAGGTGGAAATTGTTTTGATGGCCTAAAACTAGTAATAAGATGCCTAGGGGTCTGGATCAACCTAATACCTCAAAGGTCTCTATATCAATAATACAGTTAGTTCACATTCTGTGGGCACATTCTCGAACAGAACTATAAGAAAAACCAGGTTCCCAATGGGTGGCAGATAAACTGGAGGGCCACCTGATGGTACCGTCTTTCAACCAGTTCCCAACACAGAATCTGTGTCATAGAAAATATATTCATATCAATCCCATCATGTAACCCAATCTGGATGTCCTCATGATGGAATCCTGAAATAGAGTCCAGGCATGTCTTGGATAGAGGGTATATTGGAGGAGCAGACCCAATAAGGAAAAAATCCCTAAACCCAGTCCTATATGATGCTTGTTTGAAAATTTCCCTATTAAAAATGTCATAATGTATTGAGTAAAAAATTAGGTTATGAAAGACATATTGAATTGATATGTTGGTCTTCACAATAACACTATAACCTCTTTCCTGAGATCCAAACTCAAAAAACCCTCAAATTTTCACTATGATTCCCAAACCATGCTCATGACACATGAGGTCCAAATATGGAACATTCTCTAAAACAGCTCTATCACTACCTAGACGAAAGGGGCCCAATCCATGAAATCCCCAAACCCTCCTCCTTATTAAATGGGATAGTTACTAGAGTTGACTAAGAATATCACACATATGGGAGTTCTTTTCTTAATGTACAATACAAAAACACTCACAACCACATCATTAAATCATGGTATAAATCCCAAAAGATGGAGACTAAAATGAATACATACATATATCCCAAAAAAGTGAAAAATAGGAATACTAAAAGAGTAAAATGGATAATCACAAACCCACCAAAAACTGTAATTGAAACCAACCTACTCAGAAGGAGGGGTACGATATCAAATGAACTTGTCAGAATGTTTCTCAACCAAGATCCTATTAACATCTTTGTCATCCACGCTCACTAATTTATTCCTTACTTTTGTCCTTTAAGTACTGCATCAAAAGGATTGTGGTCTGACAATGAAAAAACACATGATCGAATATCCGACATAGGGTTGGGTATAAAAATACTTAGAGGGCATCCCAAATCCCAAAATAAAATATATAATCTAAATGGAAATAGTCCTCTAGACATATCTAGAGGGAACCCAATCAAGAGACAATATCCATCTCAAAACGTCCTTAGGTAAACAAGACTATCTATATCAATCAGTAAGGTATGTCAAAGTTTCTACATAAATAAACAGCAAGGGCTCTCATAATTATCCTAATATAATCATTTAACATTTCATGTCTCATGTGGTTTTAACTACATAACCATATACATGATTCTTCTAGAGATAATAAAGGTGTCACAAAACGAGGAAAATACACTCCATAAACTCATCCATACCAAATCGAACCTATACGAGAGGTAAACCCTATTTTGTACAACACTACCATTGCCATCAATACATCCGAATGAACATGTTCTATTGGGAATAACATTCTAGTTCAATAATTAGTGAACAACACCTTTGGTCCTTCCATCGCTAATATACATGTTTTTTAATGATGTAAGAACCCATGTGGAGAGGCCCAACCCTCAACAATACAAATTGATGAGAGAGAACTTCTCCAGACTATGCACCACATGAATACTCTCTAATGAGAGCAATTAATGGGACCCTCCCTTCACCACTTCCCAATAGCTGAGGGAGTACTGACTTATAACTAATACAAGAATCCTTTTTCACTTCTATATAGAGTTTCCACCACACTCTGTCATGGGAGAAAAAACATCTAACCTTGTAATGTAAGTATCTAATGGAGGGGCCTGCTCCTTAAAACGGTTATCTAAATCAGAGAAATCTCTTACTCTAGGTAGGGATCCGATTCCCACCACTAATCAGAAAATTGGAGTACTACTCCATAGATTAGGACACTCAGACATGAATTAATGTGGAGTACCACTGAATAGACAGTGGACCCCCATCCTCAGAAAACCTGAGAGTACCTTTCTATAGCTAGAGTACCTCCACCCCGGTACGCAAGGGGAGTACAAATCTAGCCAAATAATCACAATGGGGGACCCACACAGTAACATGACAGGGGATACTGTCCCCATTCTATAAGAATCATAGCTTGAGATAGTATGGGAGTACTAACTCTTCAAGAATAGTATGTATGGATAACCAATACCATGCACCAAGAGGGTTGTTTTAAATCCAAGGATAGTGGAATATCACCCTAAAGTTATAGGGGAGTACCCACTATATCTATATTCCATGACACAGTGGGGGAGTACCAAATCCATGGATAGAGGTCCAACACCCTATTCCAATAGTGGAGTACCTACTCAATCTATTCAACGAGTATAAAGTTACTTCTCTCAATCACTGTGGGGGAGTGTCCGCTCTAACTACTTGATCAACATGGGGATGATGATCCCTAATCCATAAAGGGAGTAAATCCCCTATAAGAACTACTCCATGGTTAGCGAACCCACACCTAGGATGTCGTGAGTCCCATATCTATAGAAGCAGATAGGTAAGGGAAACTCCCATCAAGATTCCATATGGGTATACTAGTCCTAGAATCTATCTCTAGAACCACAACGATCTCCAGCAACATACATGTTCCACTAAAAGGGGAATCACACTTGTTGTACCTCACGTCGCAAATCTTGAATGGGTAGGGGACCCATACACCTATACAATAGGTGATCACCTCTATGCCTTCTTGAAGTGTCTTGGGGACCCATAACCTATGGTGATACGGAAAAATACTGAATATGAAATCAATGACATGACCCACCCGGATCACTACCCAAGGATAAGCACCACTATTATGGCTTCATTCCTTAATTATTCCCGATTATATGATTCAAGCCAATGATGAGGTCATCATCATGTTATACATAGGAAATTTATTAGTTAAATCTATTCATACGTCTGGATCTGAGTATAGTGAATGAAATATTAAATGTTTAAGATCACATGGATATATCAACAAAGTACATAGTGTGCATTTTCATCTACACGGTGTGAGAACCCATTCAAGTACATAGATTTGTTCTGTATTTTTATGGATTGGCTAGCCATGTAGGTGTAAATGCTGTGTACAGGCTATAAAATGTGTGCCCCTCCTCACCCATCCCCCAAAAATGTTCTTCCTCGACATAGATTATCCAACCATTTCTCCCATATGATGTGTACCCCATGGTGCGTGGTGTGTCAATGATAAATAGAAAGTTAGAATTTTCATTTCACAATGCCTAGGTTCAAAACCCTATGCCCCTGTAAATTGAAATAATACTATCACACAACCAAGTACTATCACATTGCCAACGTTTCCATGTCCTATGGCCACACAACATGAGGTCACTACACAATGGGTAACCTCAAGACAAAACAAGGAGTCTCTAAAGGTAATATTCCCTAAAAGGGAATAACCCAAAATTCATATCACTAGATTATTTGAATTTTACATATGAATTCTGATTGTAATTTCTTTGTGATTTTCCTAATTCATAGCAGTTTCTTCAGAAATCTACAAATCGACTGATAAGAGATCCCTATCCATCATAATAGGGATCTACAATATTAAAAAAACATATAACAAAGGGTATTAGGACTGAAACTAAAATATTACTACCTCATGGGGAAACACCAGATATTTAGGTCTAAATAGACCCCAAGATCATGCTTCTCCTTGAGATTATGAAGATTAACCCCTAGATTGGAGATCGATAGTACCTCACCACCTCGATTTGGCCTCGGTTCATCTAATTCTCCATGGGGGGAGGTGGGGGTGTGCTTATTATCTATGTCCTGCGCACCAAATGGGTGGATAAGGGGTTAATGGGGTTTCATTTATTAAATCAATAAACTCTAATTTAACATCCCACTTCCAAATTTACTTCAGTTAAGCACCTATCATTGAAAAATTTGGTGTCACGTCATGGTTCAACATGATATTCTAAACTCAACCACAGTCTAAGAATTCAGATCCAAGACTCTAGATAGGATTTATTCCACATTTCAATAGAAACTATACTTGTGTGATAAAATATGATTAATATTTTTAGTATAACCACACCGAGGCTCTCCGAGCCCTATAATGTTGCACTAACTCAATGCACTGCTTCAAAAATATGCATTCAAATATTCCAAAGTCCTAGACGTCAAAACCTGAGTCATTATAGAAACCATGACTCTAAATGAACCATAATATTGAGTACCACAGTAACCAAGTCATCAATATTGTGGTTAATAATAGTAAAAAATAAAATCTAAAAAATATAGTTATTTATTGATTATAAATAATTAATATTAATTTAAATGAAAAATAATTATTTTCAGAAAAAACTATTTTTTTCCAAAATACGGTTTAGTATAACATTATACAAGTAAGTTAAAATTAATTTTCCATATTAAATAATTTATTTGATAAATTTATCCTCATTTTTTGAAATTATAATATCAAAATTATCTTTCGGTTAATCTTTATTATAATATTGTATTAGATGAATAGTAAAAAATATAGAATTTTAATTAAAATATTACTTTTTCTTTTCAGTTATTTATAATGATGAAATACATTATAAAATAGATTAAAAATAATTTCAGTCCAATTATATATCTATTAAACTAATTTTGGTCATTGGAGTTAATTTGATTTTAAATTTTGATATTAAAACATTGTAAACCTTTGAAAATTTTATATTTAAAAACCCACATTCTTATCACATAAGCATCATTATTTTTAAACTATTCTTTCCAATTATATGAATATAATTTATAACATTTTAATACATAATTATAATAAACATAATTTATATTTTCTGATATGTTCAAATTAATTTTTCACCAAAATGAATTGTAAAAATAGTAAAAATTATTCATTGTGGTTAAGGTAAAAGTTTATTTACAAGGTTTTAAGGTAAAAAAATAGTTTTTTTAATGTCTAATAAACTTCTATAAACTTATTTGATATCTATAATTTGAACCTATCGTGTATGATGCTCAATAATATTCTATTTTGGAACCCTCTGGTATGGTGAGAACACGGGTAATCCTTTTTCCTTTCAAAATATTACAAACATTCTGCTCACCTAACTTATAAAAGGACACATACTCTTCTCTTCTTTTCATAGATTAAGACCCTTTTGGATTGGAAATGACCATCCCATGTAACTAAAGAAATTACAACCCCTCATCTTAGAACAATTATTATGGGAAAAATTCTAACATTGGATGATTTTGGTCAAACTAATAGAGGTTATCCAATTAAGATGTAATATTTCTAAATGAATGTTTTAATATTGTTTATTAATACATTAACTATAATTATTATTAAACAATGATGATATAATAATATCAATAAAACAAAAATACCAATTTTTTATGTTATGGTCATGACATAATTCTATCCCTACTATCATAAAATGTATTAAGAACCCTACATTTATGGGTACAGTTGACTTCTGCCTTGCAAACGGATTCCATTTTTTCCATTAATGTAATTCCCCGACCCCTGTTACATAGGATCGGTTCATTATTACATAAAATTTTCATGATCACAAAAGATCATGTCTCGAAAGACTGATTAGTTTAGTAGCCTTGGAAATACTAGATACATTCATAAGTCTTATATTACATGATAATGCGAAAAAAACTACATCAACATAGTCTCCATAGTCCAGACTCATATCCCCTCAGACCATCCCTACAGGTCAGTCAAAAAATACTTCTTCACATCCTGGAAAAATAAAACATAAAAGGGGTGAGCTCATATACTTAGTAAGGATAACAATATAGAATAAACTTTTATAAATAAGAATAAACATTTAAGGAAATGTATAACTAAAACAAAAGCCTTTTAAACTTGAACTTCTGCATAATATGGAAACAATAGAATGAAATAATTCCATTTACTTATTCACATGGATATTATACTAGTCGAATAATCACATGAAATATCAATAACCACTTTTATAATGATGAAATAATTAATTCCAGACTATCATAACCACATAGTCAAGGCCTTCTTCCAAGTCTAAAAATAAGATTTTGTCAAGGCCTTATACCAAGACACTAGTTTGTCTCATGAGACGTACCGATGCATCAAGGAGCTATAGCGGGCTTCACTCGACACTTACTAAGTCCAACACATTCCCCATATTAACAGGTTAAAACATAACACAGACATTCATATTAAAACTAGCATATGAAATGTCAATACTTTATCCATAAACCATGAATGGTATAAAAATAACACATCCATAGTCAAACATATCAAAAAACCATCAATACAATATGGAATCGTTTTATCATAATAAATCAACTTCAAATAAGCTTAAAATCCATCAAAGGATGTTGACATAATGAAATCAAAGCTATTTAAGAGAAATATCACTTTTTTGAAATCATTTAAAAGTCACATAATTATATAATAAAACATTTACTTTGAAAATGTTCTTATAAGAGGGTAAGGGAAGCTTTGAAGATATTATAATAGCAGAAAATATCTGCACCCGCCATATAAGTTAAAAAAATACATTCTTACCTTAATTTTGTCCGAAAGGTTAAAAATGACCTTGTTTGGAAAATAACGAAAACATTCCTTTATAAAAATCTTATAAAAATTTTAAAAAGGGTATAAATTACATTAAGCAATAGTATATAAAATATTAAGAATGTTGTGAAATAGATTTTAAAAAAACATGGATGTGGATGATTAGGAAGTCCCAGTAGATAATTACATGTAAACAACCCCGGGTATTGATGACATTGTGAAATTAACCCTTACGTTGTACATTTCCTTGGTTGAGGGTAGGTTAACCTCATGTATAATGGTGAAATAATTGTTCTGAAATTATACAAGAATCATGTACATTAGTATGATATCATATATGATCTTTTAACATTGCTTTGCTAATAACGTCTTAGTATTATCGTAGTTTCTTCTGTTAACGAATTCATTTTCCTTTATATTTTTTTGTTATGTGAGTCATATTTGTTATGGATGGGATGTATCTTATTTATATCCAGAATTATATCATGCCTTTAAACATTATTTTTAATCATCTAATGAAAATTTGTCTTAAATGGATACGACGGCGAATGAATCTCATCGCGTTCGTGGAGACGGTAATCCGTACACACACACGAGTGACAATATCATTATTTTGATGTTAAAATAATATATAAATGGATGTTATATCATAAATACAGAATCATTACCATGTTATATTTATTATTTACATCAATTACACATCATTATTATACCCATCCAAATAATAATGTATTGAATAACAATTACACCACGGTGTGGAGACAATAAGTCGTACGTACGCACGTATGGTGACATGTCATTCAATGGATGGATTGAATAATTAATTTGGTTATAAAATATTTATAATAACATCATAGTATATATATGATACTAGATTTATTATTTTATAATGAAAAAAACAATGAAAATGGAAGTGGAAGAAGAATGCAACTTGAAAGAGGTGATGAAATATTTATCTCTTCTTAGGGTTATTCCTTTTGATTTGATCAAAAAGGGATCCTTAGGCTGGTGTTATGACTAAAGTAAGTCCTCTAGGATGAATGTAGGATAGTTGAGAGGGTATTTAGATAGAGTTTTTCCTAGCCAAATGGCTTTGAAGGTGTGAATTATAGAGAAGGAGGAGTTCCCTTTTATAAGAGGGGTGAGGGGCACCTTAGGAAATGCTAGAAATATTATTTTACAATAATTTAATTTTCAGTTTATAATGGCTCAAAAGTTGATTATTTATAGGATAAGGTGGGGATGGGTCGGAAAACACTCAAAATATAGGTTTTAGATGGGTTTGGGTCAATATATTAACCTTATCTTTTAGATTTAACTCTTAATTAAATAGTTTGACATTTACCATGTCTCTTTGTATTTTTATATTATATGGTAAAAAAACATACTATATACATCCAAGAGAACCCCAAGTGGTTAATTAATTCTAAAAATATCATTATATAAGCCTTTTTCAAATTGATATATTTTTAGGAACAAAATAACAATTAATAATATAATATTTGTTTTGAAAACTCTATTATATCAATTTTTACACTATTTGGTATTTTGTTTTTTGTAAATTTATAACATCATTATTACTTCGAACAAAACTCATATAACCAACCCTTACATGCCATATTACCCTATAAAATTATTATAATTCATAAAAAGTCTCAAATTACATTAATTTGGATATTTATAATATCAAATATTTTAATATTTCGTTAATTAGGTAATTACTACATCGTCATTATGTCATAAATAAATTAAATTATTTAATGTCTAAACAATATAAATAAAACACAATTATGTAGGAAATATTTTTATATTTGTAATTAATATTTATAGTCTAATTTATATATCTATAACCCTGTATTAAAAATGTTTTAGTTATTAATGTTTGATTTTAACTCTTTTAACACTTCTTTAAATAAAAAAATAATAAGTGTCGTATTCTAATCCAAGTGGACCAAAGTGGTTTATATTTTTTTACTAAGGATGTATTTGGTCGAATTATACTTATATAATAGAATTAGTACATGTTTTAGTGTAATAATAATATCATTTTTACCCTTAATTACCATATTTACTTTTAAACATGGTAAATAAAAGTAAAAAATTAATATTCACCAAAAATTATTTTCATCTTATTGTACCACATTTTACTTACTGGTATCAACCGTGTCTCTTGGATTTTTGATATTCAACTCACAAAAGCGGTAAAATTATGTTTTATGTAAATTTACAAATGCTCTTAGGATGTGGGTAAAAGACGGTAAAAAATTCAAAAAAATATTTATATATGTGAAATTATTATAAACTGACTCCAATGAATTACATTGAACATATATTGGTGTATTTATTTTGATGTAAAATAAATTTATATAAAATAAATAATCATTTAAATGAAAATTTTGTTTTAAACTATAACTCAGTGTTTTCACTATTCATCCAAAATTTAATGGTTTTAGAAAAATACCAAAAAGCAACCCTATGATAATTTCGATATTCCGTATCAAAAAATGAAGTACATTTTGAAAGTTAAAATTTATAAAATTTCAAATATTTGGTATAAATATTCATAACGACAAGTTTGATAGGTTGTGGTGTGTTAGAACTCAAAGTTGCATACGACACACGCTATTGTATTATTCAATGCGAAACATATTGTGGAAGCTTGGGGTGTTACATTCTCCCGTCCTTCAAATAATTTCATCCTTGAGATTTATAGAATATTACTGCATAAAAATACTAGGGTGGTTCTTCATCATATGTTCCTCGGATTCCCACATTGCTTCTTCTATCTTATGGTTTCTCCATAGAGCTTTTACCTAACGAGTCATCCGGTTTCTCAGCATTTGTTCTCTAGTATCAAGAATCCTGATGGGATCTTCGCAATAAGACAGATCGGGTTCTAATTATACTTCCTTATAGGTGAGTAAATGTTTTGGGTGAGGCATGTATTTTCTCAATAGTGATACATGGAACACATCTTGAACATTGGAGATGCTAGGAGGAATTTCCAACTGGTACGCTACAGCCCCAATTCGTTCTAGAATTTGGAGAGGTCTGATGTACCTGGTACTCAATTTTCCCTTCTAGGTGAAACGTATAACACCCTTCCATGGAGATAACTTCAAGAAAACATGATCTCCTTCCTGAAATTCCAAATCCTTCCTTTAGTTGTCATCATAGCTCTTCTGCCAACTTTGAGCTGCTTTGATGTGGTTTTGGATTAGCTTCACATTTTCAATCGTTTCCTCTACCAGTTCTAGGCCTACGAGTTTTCTTTCACCAACATCATCCCAACAGGTTGGTGTGCGACATCTCTTTCTTTATAACCCATCATATGGTTCCATCTAAATACTTAAATTAAAGATTTTGTTATTGGAATATTCTACCAGAGGTAAATATTTATCCCACATACCTTTAATGCCATGTGAGCATGATCTAAAAATGTCTTCTAAGGTTTTAATAGTCCGTTATGATTTTTCCTCAGTTTGGGGGTGGTAGACAGTGCTCAAATGAAGTTCGGTACCCAGGGATTTCTAAAGAATTTTTTATAATCATGAAGTAAAACGAGGATCACGATTAGAAACAATCAATTGGGGTACTCCATAATTTCTCACAACTTCATTAATATATAGTTTTTCTGGATGTTCAAGTTGTAGATCTTCTCTTATTGAAATAAAATGTGCTGACTTGGTAAGACGATCAACAATGACCCATATTGCATCGCTCCTTCTAGGAGTCTTTGGTAGTCCCATGACAATGACCATCGTAATATTATCCCATTTCCACTCAGGTATGGGAATAGGTTTCATGAATCCTATAGGCTTTTTCAATCCAGCTTTCACTTGTTGAAAAACCATACATCTTGACACAAAATCAGAAATATCACTCTTCATGTTGTCCCACCAAAAACTTTCCTTCAAATATCTATACATTTTGGTGATCCAAGGGTGTATATAGAAATTGGAACTATGAGCATCATCCAACAATTTCCTTTTTAGATCAGGTATATCGGGAACACAAAATCTCTTCCCAAATTTAAAAATTCCATCTTCATACACAATTTCACTCAATTTCCCATCATTCATAGATTTAATCTTCCTTTGAATCTCTTCATCACCGGCCGGAGAACTCTTTATCCTTTCTAGTAAAGATGGTTTTTCAACCATTTGAAAAATTATTGATTTTTCCCCTTCCAGGGTGATTCCCATATCCATCTTTACTAGATCCATTTATATAGTATCCTTTAAGACTCTCATCTTGTTCAAAACTCCATGATCCTTTACACTCAAAGCATCTTCCACCTTATTTGCCTTCCTCAGGTTGTATTGTATCATAAAGTCTTAATCCTTGATTAGTTTAAGCCATCACGTTTGCCTCATGTTGCATTCTTTCTTTGAGAAAATATACATCAAAATCATGTGATTAGTATAAATCTCACATTTTTCACCATAGAGATAGTGTCTCTATATCTTCAAAGCAAGGATTACAAATTCTAACTCTAGATCATGAGTCGGTTAGTTTTTCTCATGAATTTTTAGCTCTCGTGATGCATATGAAACAACCCTCTCATTCTGCATAAGGACACAACCATGTCCTTTCTTGGAAGAATCACTATAAAAAAAACCCATCACGGAAACAATCAATCTTACTTCATGGGTTACCTATTTAATATACAGCATCCCTTGATAACCTTGTAAAGTTACCCTCATACTTTGCAACATTCTCATCATCCTTTTTCCTCAGACTCAGAAATTTCCTTTCCATATCTGCTCGATGGTCACGAGGAAAATATTTTTCTATGAAAATATCTTTATACTCCCTCCATTATATATTTGATACCTCATCATCATCCTTTGTGTTTTGAATCAATGACTACCATTGATCAGCATCTCTAGTGAGGTGGTAAACTGCCATGATAACTTTTTCTCTTTCACAACTCCCCAAGGCATGGAATATTTTATTTAAGGAATTTATCCATAGCTCAGATACTAATGGATTTTTACTCCCATTTAATATTGGTGGTTTTTTCCTCATGAAGAAATCTATCATTGATCCTCCATGTTGTGGATCAGGGTGATCCATACGGGTATGGTTATTATTCATAACCTGAGTGAGTTGTCCCAGTATAGTGATAAGCTGGTCAGCACCAGTTGTATCACCAGCTCCACTATAATATTAATTAGAATGAGGGAAATCAATACATGGAGTAGGTGCCTTGATACAGTTTCCATTCCATTCACTAGGAACCATTTCTAAATAATGGCATAAACTAGATCAGTTTATGAATTGAAATACATATTTCCAAACTTGTAAAACACTTAACATAAATTGAACAGTTTATAGATACAATCCATAATCATAAAAAATGTTTTCTTTGAGGAAGTATATACTCATAAACCCTTCATAATGTTTTTAAATTAAATGATAAATATCCTAATAATATCCACCGGGGGTGTTGTAAACAAGTGTAACACCCCAGGTAAATAAAGAATATGACATTTTCATATTTATCCATATTTGTGAATAAAGTATTAATATTACTTTAAAGGGTTGCTATGCTCGATGGCGTACCCAACACGCAACAACGAGTTTCTTGGGAATCTTACGTTGCACTCTAATAATAAAATAAAATTATTTTAAATAGTAGTTAACATGTAGTCGTTGTAATGGCGGGAATGGATAGAAATAACTAAAATATGATTATATATGTTTTTAAATATTTTTACATTTATCCAATAAAGGATAGAGGCTTAAAATACGGAAAGAATTCAATTTTAGGCATATATGCCCTATTTTTCACTAAAGGTTATCTTATCACCTTTTGATATTGAACCATCATTAAATATAGTTTTGTTCACTCTTATACATTCTATTTGGACCAAATAAAACTGTTCTTTAGAATCGGGACATCAAAATTTACTTTGTGTAAATTTTTGGTATCTTTCCGATAAAGTTCATTTTTTTAATGAATAGTGTAAAATGTTGTATTTTAATTCAAAACCTCTTTTTAATATAATTTATTTATATGATTAGATTATCATTTGAATTGGTTTTAAAGAGAAATTAGAATATAATTTTACCATTAAATCCAATAGTGGTCGTTGGAATTAATTTCACTTTGAATTCAGACTTAAACTAGTGTCAATCTTTTGATACTTATTGTTTTATAAAAACAGGATATTTTCTCTGACCGCGGGAATTAATTATTAAATTAATTAATGTGACTAATATGTTTTGAATTTTGTAAAACGGACTTCATTTTTAAATTCGGAATATCAAATATAGCTTAGGGTGATGTTTTGGTATTTTTTTGAAAAACTCCAATTTTTGATGAATAGTGAAACCACTAAGTTGTAATCAAGCAAACTGATTTTTCAGTTAAATGAATGATTACCACTAATGTGTATTGAATTTTGAAAATCTGACATAAATGTTTGTCATTAGTATGTAAAATGTGGTTTAATGGGATGAAAATAATTTTTTGGTGAAAAGTAACTTATTATGTTTTTAATCGCGATTAGAGGTAATTAGTGTAATTTAAGGTAAAAATGATATTATTAGAATGTGAAAACACCATGACACTTGTCCTAAACCTATTGGGTGAGTCATGGACGACCAAGACAAGCCATGGTCCAACTTGGGGACCCCATGGAACCACATTATTTGGAAAATGACAATAATATATTTTTATTTAATGTTAAAATTAAATTGACACAAAAATGAGTTGTTTTACTAAAACAGTTTTTAAGTAGGGTTACACAAGTCCAAATTTTATTTATAAATAGTCATTGGAAAGATAAAATGATTTCATACATCATAGTAGTTTTTTTTATAATTTTTAGACATTAAATAAATTAAATTATTTATGACATCATAATGATGCAGCGATGACATCATTATCTGACGATTTAAATAAAATGAGAAGATAATGTAAACTCTATGACCTACAAATGTAAAAAACTTATTTTATGGGTGGATTTAGAACCCTTATCACCTTATCCACGAATTATATCAATGTGGGACTTTTTAAAACCCAAACACATTTTCAAATAAAGTAATATTGCTTACTTTCCAAAAGTGCCCCTCCTCTCCTCTTATAAAAGGTCCCCACCTCTACCTCATTTCACACACTCCTCAAGCCTTTGGCTCGGCCAACCCCTGCCCATTTACTCTCTCCACATACCTCTACTAATTCTAGAGGATTCCCGTTGGGCATAATCTTTTCAAAGGAAGCCTTTAGGCTCAAATCAAAAGGAGTTACACTTTTAATGGTAATTCATTCTCTCATGTTCATTTGTTTTATTTTGCTTCTCCAACCCCTTAAACTCTTTTTATTTTCTTCTTTTGTAACAACACCAGTATCTTAAATATACTAGGATGTTGGTATAAGATTTATTCGAGCTACACTCTCACACAACTACATCAAATGGTTAAAGAACATATGGTTTCCGTGGATGGCGAAATTCTGCCTCCCGAAACGATGATTGTTCAATACTAATTTAACACCTTCAAAGGTGGCCATTATTATGTCACTATTTTTATATATGATATATAATATGTTTATGTTTTACTTATGCTTCTGTATTTTTCATTTTTGTCTTACCTTTATGGCTTCCATTATGGGTATACGTGATATCTTCATTTTAGGAAGTGCGGACTACCGCCCCCTCAAAGTGATGTGATTCGTTAATTCCATACGTGGGACCTATAAAGGATGGATTTAATGTTATTATATATGATTTTATACTGGAATTATTATATAACTCTATATAATTATTACTTCTTTCCATTAAATTATGAGATAGAAATGAAAGTAGCGTTCATGCATACGTACGGCTTACCGTCTCCATGAACGGTGCATTTAATTTCTTATCCCCAAATGTAATGTACTATTATAAGTACATGTATATAATGGATATATATGATGAATGATACATCTAAATTATGAATATAATTCTGTAATTAAAATATAAATACCTCTCATTTAGTTTTAATTCCATTAATATGACAAAGAAATGAAAGTAGAGTTCATGCGTACGTACGGATTACCGTCTCCATGAACGGTGCATTTCATTTCTTACCTCTAAATGATTATGTAATGTTATAAATGCATGCATGTACTGGATATATATGAAAAATATGATATCTACATCATGAATACAATTCTGGATATAAAGAACCTTTGACCACACAGACACCATGTAATTGTAAAAAGTCCACTATCGACTTAAGAACCAAATATCGGCAAAACAAATATTATTAACTTGAATGATTACATAATGTTTATGACATGTTAATAAGTGATATAAAAGGAATAATGAACATGAAAAAGGTTCTTAAGGAAGTATAAATTAACTCAAGTTTATTATTCAGGAGATTAAAGAATGATCGAGTCAAGTCGGACCTGAGGTAAGGGATCCTACAACTTTCTTTCTTTTTAAGTACACTCTTTTATGTCATTTCTTTTAAGCTCATCTTTCTTATGATTGGGATGTTCTTTTATATTACTAATACTGTAATTTTTATGTTCATGTTATGAGAGACCCTATTCTCTCTCATCAATCCATTTTGGAAGTTTTGAGTGGCGCCGTTAGGCTGCCGAACTTTCGTAAGAGATCTAACCCCTCTCTTTCTTTTTATGTACTCTCCTTTATGTCACTTCTTTTATGCTCCTCTTTGTAATGTTGGGGGATGTTATTTTATATTACTATTTCTGTAAAGTTTATTGTAATGTGTTGAGATAACCTATTTGATATCATCAATCCATATTCGGACGTTTTATGTGGCGCCGTTAGGCTGCCGAGTTTTCGTAAGGGATTTTTCATCTCACTTTTATTCCCGTGAAATTTTTGCTACATTTGCCACAAATTCCATTGAGTGGTGTATGTACTGCCCATTATTCTACTCTTTGTGTAATATAATTTCGTTTATTTGTATTTACATCAATGATATATTGTCCTTCTTTCACGGGGTGTATGTTTTGAAAGATACCCAAGTCGGTAAGGGAACCTTTCACCATCCTCTTTTTTTAAAAGACTTCTTTTGTTGGGTCTTTTAATTTACATACTGTTATGTTGGGATATGTTCTCATATATCCTTATTGATGTAAATTTTATGTCCATGTGACGAGATACACTTTTTATCTCTCATCAACTCATTTTGATGTGATGTCGTTAGGCTGTCAAGGGAACTTTTTAACCCAATTTCGATTTCTTTGGGTTCAACATGTAGTCATTGAATATGTCATCCATTGAATATGTGTGAATGACCTTTTCTTGTTTTACACTTAATATCCAATTATATTGGGTGTATTTATATTTGTCACACATATTTGTGAGATTGATTTGTCTTTAATTTAAGGACACCTTCTTTATAAGGGATTTCATCACATTTGACATTTCTATTGAGAGTTCATTGTTGTTATGCACCAATTCACTCTTATATGGTGTATATACTATCCTTTGGAGTATTATATCATGAATCCATTTATTCTCATGATATGATAAAGTTATGACTAAATGTTATTCCTCAATTATTTTATTCAAGTGTCTCTAATTTTGGTAAAACCCCTTTAACCAAAATACCGCTTTAAATGTTTTAATTATTTGTTCTTATTAATATCCATGTTTTCAAAATGGTTTTAAGGATTTATTTATATGGATATTAATGGTTTAAAATTTTAAACTTCAAGGTGGTATGGGACACTTTGATTCAAAAATCTCTTTATTAAATGTTTTAAATGGTTTTGGAAATGGTTTCTTTTTGTATGGATTCATTATTTCAAAATACTAAAATGTTATATTGTGATTGAAATGTGGAAATGTTTTGTTTCCTTTAGGCATGTTTTATGTGATAAGTTTATGTTATGGTTCTTGGGAATTGTTATGAAAAAGGGTGGTTCTGTGATAAACTAAGGGCGGGTGAGCCCGATATAGCTCTCCAATGCATTGGGTAACGCGAAGGAGTGAAACATTAAGGTTTCTCCGAAGAGATTTAGGGAATATACTGTGATGGGTATTTCAAATGTAACGAAGAGGGTTACTACCTACGTAAGAATGTTATGAATGCCTCAAGTTACCTTTATGTCTTATGTTTTCTATGATTTATTCATGATTTTATATGCCTGTGTTTTATGGGTAAAGTATGATTTCATTCTTATGTATATATGAACTCATGTTTCCTTTCCATATTTTTTTATAACCCTTAATGAGCTTTTTATGCTCATCCAAAGTTTTTGAATTGTTTTTCACAGGTCAAGGGAAAGGTACATGATGTGATGATAGTGTCAAAGATGTGTCAAGAAAGAATCCATGTTTTATTTTCAGTATGTTTCTATTGATGGGAAGAATAAATACTGTCTTTTATGTAACCAATTTTTTTAAATGTGGAATGTAATGCAAGTTTCATGATCTAATTCTCTAAAACTCTAAACCTGAAAAGATCCTCAACGTGTAATCTTGTGATAACTCAAGATTATGTAAGGTTTAAGGATAGGGCCTTATAGTTGGTATCAAAGGTCGGTTTAGATAACTTTAGAGGTTAGGGTATTCTCTAAGCACAAGTGACATTACCATAATGGTTAGGATTTCAGAAAGAGTCCTAGTTTTAGATAAAGTGAATGAGTAAGTATATCTTAGTGTTTATCTTCCTCATTAGTACATGATGGTTATGTTGATATACTCACACTGACCTTTTTGGTTTTAGTAAATGGCTGGATCTAGCAGGAACCAAAGTGACAATGGGTTTGAAGGAAACTGTGGTGGTTCTCTGATTAAGAGACTGGATGAGATGGGGGATTCAATGAGGAATCTCATGGTTGTTATAAACCAACTATCAAGGAGTCATGATCAACCACTTCAACCTTGGTGAGTTCTCTAATGCATCATGTACGAGATGGCCAACTCGATGTGGAAATTCAGGTAATAATTATTAAGGTAACCATTAGGGTTTATATGATCCTTACTTTTGAGGTAATTATGTGTTATTATATGTTCTGATGGAAAATGAAAGGCATGAGATAAACATGAGGTTAAAATATGTTATGATCATCTTTGAAGATTTTACCACATTTTGGGGAATGTTTTAAGAATTATATAGTTTTGGAAAAAGGACAACACGCAGACTGTGTGACTACCCGTCGCGTCGGACAAAGTTGTGGGAATCGAACCCACAACCAAAGTGCGACTGGTATTTATCGCCTACCACTGGACTATGTGATGTCCCTGGTTAGTTTGAATGATTCTTTATAGTTATATGATTTTATGAATTAAGAGTAATATGATATTGGGTTATTTATGAAAATGATTAACCTATCATAGAGGATATGTGATTAGGTTAATTACTGTTCAATACGAGACATTAGGAGAAACTGATGTTGTTTGGAGATAAATGTTACGATTTAACTTGGAAGACTATGTGACTAAATCCTTCAAATATTTGGGTTTCAATCTTATATTGGTTTACTTTGAAGAATTTTATGGTCAAATTGTTTATCGGATGGTCCTCGTTGAACTTTGGGTTTTGTTGGACAAATTTTGGAGATTAAGCATAGATTTTCTTTTTAAAGGGTTATCCTTTTTTGGATTATCTGACCTTGTACTAACCTTTTTGGTTTTGGTTTTGGTTAAAGCCTAAAGACATGGGATGTATATAGTTCTCTTTTTTGGATTAGGTGATTCTCTAGAAGTTGATTATAGTACTCTTAATACAAACAAGTCTCCCTAAATACTCGTCTTTTGGAAAAAAATATAAGTTCGATTAAGGAATCTAGTAAAATTTGAAAGTAAACATGATAAGTGATTATGTTTCCTTATTAATAAATTCATCAATAAAAAGTAACTTAAAAAAATGTTGTCTATTAACTTTTCCTACTGGGGAATCAAATACCATTTAACCCATCACAAGTTTGTGATTTTCTCATTGTTAACTTTCTCCTAGACATGTTTACTATCACTCTTCCTCAAGAACGTGACCCTTTGCTTTTCTTCCATGTCCATGTTTTTCAACATGGAATCCTAGTATGGGTTAACTCGGGTGACCTCTGTACTTATCTTCCTTTATTTTAAAGTGATTGTTTTACCAACTCTTGTTCCGATGTGGGACGTTTAAGGATGTTTCCAAGCTCAATTTTAAAAATTGCGAGGACGCAATTCCCAAAAGGGGGGAAGGATGTAACACCCCAGGTAAATAAAGAATATGAAATTTTCATATTTATCGATATTTGTGAATAAAGTATTAATATTACTTTAAAGGGCTGCTATGCTCGATGGCGTACCCAACACGCAACAACGAGTTTCTTGGGAATCTTACGTTGCACTCTAATAATAAAATAATATTATTTTAAATGGTAGTTAACATGTAGCCATTGTAATGGCAGGAATGGATAGAAATAACTAAAATATGATTATATATGTTTTCAAATGTTTTTACATTTATCCAATAAAGGATAGAGGCTTAAAATACGGAATGAATTCAATTTTAGGCGTATATGCCCTATTTTTCACTAAAGGTTCACTTATCAGCTTTTGATGTTGAACCATCATTAAATATAGTTTTTTCACACTTATACATTCTATTTGGACCAAATAAAACTCTTCTTTAGAATCGGGACATCAAAATTTACTTTGTGTAAATTTTTGGTATCTTTCCGATAAAGTTCATTTTTTAAATGAATAGTGTAAAATGTTGTATTTTAATTCAAAACCTCTTTTTAATCTAATTTATTTATATGATTAGATTATCATTTGAATTGGTTTTAAAGATAAATTAGAATATAATTTTACCATTAAATCCAATAGTGGTCGTTGGAATTAATTTCACTTTGAATTCAGACTTAAACTAGTGTCAATCTTTTGATACTTATTGTTTTATAAAAACAGGATATTTGCTCGGACCGCGGGAATTAATTATTAAATTAATTAATGTGACTAATATGTTTTGAATTTTGTAAAACGGACTACATTTTTAAATTCGGAATATCAAATATAGCTTAGGGTGATGTTTTGGTATTTTTTTGAAAAACTCCAATTTTTGATGAATAGTGAAACCACTAAGTTGTAATCAAGAAAACTGATTTTTCAGTTAAATGAAAGATTACCACTAATGTGTATTTAATTTTGAAAATCTGACATAAATGTTTGTCATTAGTATGTAAAATGTGGTTCAATGGGATGAAAATAATTTTTTGGTGAAAAGTAACTTATTATGTTTTTAATCGCGATTAGAGGTAATTAGTGTAATTTAAGGTAAAAATGATATTATTAGAATGTGAAAACACCATGACACTTGTCCTAAACCTATTGGGTGAGTCATGGACGACCAAGACAAGCCATGGTCCAACTTGGGGACCCCGTGGAACCACATTATTTGGAAAATGACAATAATATATTTTTATTTAATGTTAAAATTAAATTGACACAAAAATGAGTTGTTTTACTAAAACAGTTTTTAAGTAGGGTTACACAAGTCCAAATTTTATTTATAAATAGTCATTGGAAATATAAAACGATTTCCTACATCATAGTAGTTTTTTTATAATTTTTAGACATTAAATAAATTAAATTATTTATGACGTCATAATGACGCAGCGATGACATCATTATCTGACGATTTAAATAAAATGAGAAGATAATGTAAACTCTATGACCTACACAAGTCCAAAACTTATTGGATGGGTGTATTTAGAACCCTTATCACCTTATCCACGAAGTATATCAATGTGGAACCTTTTAAAACCGAAACACAGTTTCAAATAAAGTAATATTTCCTACTTTCCAAAAGTGCCCCTCCTCTCCTCTTATAAAAGTTCCCCAACTCTACCTCATTTCACACACTCCTGAAGCCTTTGGCTCAGCGAAACCCTGCCCATTTACTCTCTCCAAATCCCTCTCCTAATCCTAGAGGATTCCATTTAGGCATAATCCGTTCAAAGGAAGCCTTTAGGCTCAAATCAAAAGGAGTTACACTTTTAAAGGTAATTCATTCTCTCATGTTCATTTATTTTATTTTGCTTCTCCAACCCCCTAAACTCTTTTTATTTTCTTCTTTTGTAACAAAAAAAGTATCATAAATATACTAGGATGTTGTTATAAGATTTATTCGAGCTAAACTCTCACACAACTACATCAAATGGTTAAAGAACATATGGTTTCCGTGGATGGAAAAATTCTGCCTCCCGAAATGATCATTGTTCAATACTCATTTAACACCTTCAAAGCTGGCCATTATGATGTCACTATTTTTATATATGATATATAATATGTTTATGTTTTACTTATTATTCTGTATTTTTCATTTTTGTCTTACCTTTATGGCTTCCATTATGGGTATACGCGATATCTTCATTTTAGGAAGTGCAGACTATCGCCCCCTCAAAGTGATGTGATTCGTTAATTCCATACGTGGGACCTATAAAAGATGGATTTAATGTTATTATATATGATGTTATAATGGAATTATTATATACCTCTATATAATTATTACTTATTTCCATTAAAGTATGACATATAAATGAAAGTAGCGTTCATGCGTACGTACGACTTACCGTCTCCAAGAACGGTGCATTTCATTTCTTATCCCCAAATGTAATGTACTATTATAAGTACATGTATATAATGGATATATATGATGAATGATACATCTAAATGATATATATAATTCTGTAATTAAAATATACATACCTCTCATTTAGTTTTAATTCCATTAATATGACAAAAAAATGAAAGTAGCGTTCATGCGTACGTACGGCTTACTGTCTCCATGAACGGTGCATTTCATTTCTTACCTCTAAATGATTATGTAATGTTATAAATGCATGCATGTAATGGATATATATGACATATATGATATCTAAATCATGAATAAAATTCTGGATATAAAGAACCTTTGACCACATGAACAACATGTAATTGTAATAAGTCCACTTTCGACTTAAGAACCAAATATCGGCAAAACAAATATTATTATCTTAAATGATTACATAATGTTTATGACAAGTTAATAAGTGATATAAAAGGAATATTGAACTTGAAAAAGTTTTTTAAGGAATTAGAAATTAACTCAAGTTTATTATTCAGGAGATTAAAGAACGATCGAGTCAAGTCGGACCCGAGTTAAGGGATCCTACAACTCTCTTTCTTTTTAAGTACACTCTTTTATGTCATTTATTTTAAGCTCATATTTCTTATGATTGGGATGTTCTTTTATATTACTCATACTTTAATTTTTATGTTCATGTGATGAGAGACCCTATTCTCTCTCATCAATCCATTTTGGATGTTTTGAGTGGCGTCGTTAGGCTGCCGAACTTTCGTAAGAGATCTAACCTCTCTCTTTCTTTTTATGTACTCTCATTTATGTCACTTATTTTAGACTCCTCTTTGTAATGTTGGGGGATGTTATTTTATATTCCTCTTTCTGTACATTTTATTTTAATGTGATGGGATACCCTATTTGATCTCATCAATCCATATTCGGAAGTTTTATGTGGCGCCGTTAGGCTGCTGAGTTTTCGTAAGGGATTTTTCATCTCACATTTATTCCCGTGAGATTTATGTTACATTTGCCACAAATTCCATTTAGTGGTGTTTTTACTACCCATTATTCTACTCTTTGTGTAATATACTTTCGTTTATGAGTATTTACATCAATGATCTATTGTCCTTCTATCATGGGGTGTATGTTTTGAAAGATACCCAAGTCGGTAAGGGTACCTTTCACCCTCCTCTTTTTTTAAAAGACTTCTTTTGTTGGGTCTTTTAATTTACATACTGTTATGTTGGGATATGTTCTCATATATACTTATTGATGTAAATTTTAAGTCCAAGTGATGAGATACACTTTTTATCTCTCATCAACTCATTTTGATGTGATGTCGTTAGGCTGTCAAGGGAACTTTTTAACCCAATTTCGATTTCTTTTGGTTCAACATATAGTCATTTAATATGTCATCCAGTGAATATATGTGAATGAACTTTTATTGTTTTACACTTAATATCCACTTATATTGGGTGTATTTATATTTGTCACACATATTTTTGGAATTGATTTGTCCTTAATTTAAGGATACCTTCTTTATAAGGGATTTCATCAAATTTGACATTTCTATTGAGAGTTCATTGTTGTTATGCACCAATTCACTCTTATATGGTGTATATACTGTCCTTTGGAGTATTATATCATGAATCCATTTATTCTCATGATATTATAATGTTCTGACTAAATGTTATTCCTCAATTATTGTATTCAAGTGTCTCTAATTTTGGTAAAACCCCTTTAACCAAAATACCGCTTTAAATGTTTTAATTATTTGTTCTTATTAATATCCATGTTTTCAAAATGGTTTTATGGATTTATTTATATAGATATTAATGGTTTAAAATTTTAAACTTCAAGGTGGTATGGGACACTTTGATTCAAAAATCTCTTTATTAAATGTTTTAAATGGTTTTGGAAATGGTTTTTTTGTATGGATTCATTATTTCAAAATACTAAAATGTTATATTGTGATTGAAATGTGTAAATGTTTTGTTTCCTTTAGGCATGTTTTATGTGATACGTTTATTTTATGGTTCTTGGGCATTGTTATGAAAATGGGTGGTTCAGTGATAAACTAAGGGCGGGTGAGCCCGATATAGCTCTCCAATGCATTGGGTAACGCGAAGGAGTGAAACGTTATGGTTTCTCTGAAGAGATTTAGGGAATATACTGTGATGGGTATTCCAAATGTAACCAAGAGGGTTACTCCCTACGTAAGAATGTTATGAATGCCTCAAGTTACCTTTATGTCTTATGTTTTCTATGATTTATTCATGATTTGATATGACTGTGTTTTATGGGTAAAGTATGATTTCATTCTTATGTATATATGAACTCATGTTTCCTTTCCATATTTTTTTATAACCCTTACTGAGCTTTTTATGCTCATCCCAAGTTTTTGAAATGTTTTTCACAGGTCAAGGGAAAGGTACATGATGTGATGATAGTGTCAAGGATGTGTCAAGAAAGAATCCATGTTTTATTTTCAATATGTTTCTGTTGATGGGAAGAATGAATACTGTCTTTTATGTAACCACTTTGTTTAAATGTGGAATGTAATGCATGTTTCATGATCTAATTCTCTAAAACTCTAAACCTGAAAAGATCCTCAACTTGTAATCTTGTGATAACTCAAGATTATGTAAGGTTTAAGGCTACGGCCTTATAACAAGAGTGCAACAAGCCCCATTGTCGTGCACCAGTTCCCATTCAAGTATAGCTCAAGTGGGGTTTTTTGGTTTTACAGCTAGGTAAATCGGTGCTAGAGCCACCTCTACCTGGTCATATCCAGAAATGGATTTATTGCTTGGAAAGCTCAAAAAGTCTCTACAATACCAATATTCTAGGAAGTTCTTCTATATTAATCCTCATGTCTATCTTAGGGAAATGTGCTCTAATCAGAGTTTATCTAAATCTAGATTCCAAGGTTTGTACTAAACGTTCTCTGATACCAACAGTAATGCCCCTAGCTCAGTTACCTAGAGTCGTTGCATTATTACATAACATTGGCATGATCACAAAATATCATGTCTCGAAAGGCCAATTAGTTTAGAAGCCTTGGAAACAGTAGATACATTCATAAGTCTTACATTACATGATAATTGAAAAAAACCACAACTACATAGTCTCCATATTCCCACTCATATCCAATGATACTATCCCTGCAGGTTAGTCATAAAATACTTATTCATATCCTAGGAAACATAAAACATAGAAAGGGGTGAGCTCAGATGCTCAGTAAGGATAACAATATAGTAAAAAATTTCATAAATAAGTAAAAATATTTAAGGCAATGTATTACTAAAAAAATCCTTTTAAACATGAACATCAGTATAATATGGGAAAAATAAAATGAAATAATTCCCTTTACTTATTCACATGGATATTCTACTAGTCGAATAATCACATGCAATATCAATATCCACATTTATAATGAAAGAATGCATAATGTCAGACTATTAAAACAACATAGTCAAGGCCTTATGCCAAGAATACAAATAAGATTTTGTCAAGGCCTTGTGCCAAGACACTAGTTTGTCTTATGAGACCTAGTGATGCATCGAGGAGCTATAGTGAGCTCCACCCATCACATACTAATTCCAATGAATTCCTCATATGAATAGGTTTAAATATAACATAAACATTCGTATTAAAACAAGCATACAAAATGTCAATACTTTATCCATAAACAGTGAATGGTATAAAAATAACACATCCACAGTAATAAAATATCACAAAACCTTCAATAAAATATGTAAGTTTTGTATCATAATAATTCAACTTTAAATAAGCATAAAATCAATCAAAGGATGTTGACATAGATGAAATTAGAACTATTTGAGAGAAATATCTCTTTTTTGAAATCATTTAAAAGTCTCATTATTATAAAATAAAATATTTAAATTGAAAATATTTTTATAGTCTTTTATGGGAAGATTTGATGATTTTATAATGGTGGAAAATATCCGCACCCACCGTATAAGTTAAAAAAATACATTCTTACCTTAATTTTGTTGAAAAGGTTAAAAAGGACCTTGTTTGGAAAATGACAGAAATATTACTTTATAAACATCTTATAAAAAGTCAAAAAGGTTATAAATTACATTAATCTATAGTTTATAAAATAGTAAGAATGTTTTCGAATACATTTTTAAGAATCATGGATGTGGATGATAACATGGTCCCAGTAGATAATTACATATAAACAACCCCAGATAATGAAGAGATTGTGAAATTAACCCTCACCTTTACTTTTCCCTGGTCGATGGTAGGTTAAACTCCTGTATAATATTGAACTAACTATTATAAAATTATACAATAATAATATACATTAATTTGATATCATATATGATCTTTTAACATTGCATTGTAAATAATATCTTAGTATTATTATTGTTTTGGGTGTTAAAAAATCATTTTCCTTTATATTATTTATCATGTGAGTTATATTTGTTATGGATGGGATGTACCTTATTCATATATAGAATTATATCAAACCTTTATATTATTTTTAGTCATGAAATGAAAATTAGTCTTAAATGGATATGATGGGGAATGAATCTAATCGTGTTCATGGAAACGGTAATCCGTACGTACGCACGAGTGACAATATCATTATTTTGATATTAAAATAATATATAATTGGATTTAATATCATATATACAGAATAATTATCATGTTATATTTATTATTTACATCAATTACACGTCATTACTATACCCGTCCAAATTATAATGTACTGAATAACAATTACACCACGACGTGGAGATGGTAAGTCGTACGTATGCATGTATGGTGACATGTCATTCAAAGGATTGATAGAATAATGAATCTGGTTGAACCATATTTATAATAAAATAAATTTATAGAGAATATACTGTAGTTAATATTTTATAATGGAAACAACACAAAAAAGGAAGTGGAAGAAGAAAGGAACTTGTAAGAGGTGATGAAATATTTACCTCTTCTTCAGGTTCTTCCTTTTGATTTGATCAAAAGGGATCCATAGGATGTATTTTTGACTAAATAAATGCCTCTAAGATGATGGGATGATAGTTGAGTGGGTATTGTTTTAGGGTTTGGCCGAGCCAAATGGATTTGAAGTTGTGAATTAGAGATAAGGGGGAGTGCCATTTAATAAGAGGGATGAGGGGCACCTTAGGAAAAGCTAGAAATATTATTTTATAATAATATAATTTTCGGTTTCTAATGGATAGAATCTGTATAATTTAAAATATAAGGTGGTTATGGGTCCAAAACCACTCAACCAATAGGTTTTAGATAGGTTAGGGTCACTATATTAACCTTATCTTTTAGATTTAACTCTTAATTAAATAGTTTGACATTTACCATGTCTCTTTGTATTTTTATATTATATGGTTAATAAACATAGAATATACTTCCACGATGACCCAAAGTGGTTCATTAATGATACACCTATCATTATATAAGTCCTTTTGAAGAAACATATATTTTTAGGAGTAGAATATCAATTAATAATATAATATTTTTTTAAAAAACTCTTTTATGTCAAATTTGACACTATTTGGTATTTTGTTTTTTCTAAATTTATGACAACATTATTAGTTCTATAAAAATTTATATACCAACCCTTGAATGTCATATTAGCCTATAAAATTAGTTTAATTCATAGAAAGTTTCAAATTACATTTATTTGGATATTTATAATATCAAATATTATAATATTTCACTAATTATGTAATTACTTCATCATCATTGTGTCAAAACTAAATTAAATTATTTAATGTCTAAAAAATATAAATAAAATACCATTAAATAGAAAATATTTTTATATTTAGAATGAATATTTATAGTCTAATTTATCTTATGTATAACCCTATATTAAAAATGTTTTAGTTATTAAACATTGATTTTAACTCTTTTATCTCTTCTTTAAATAAAATAATAATAAGTGTCCTAATCTAATCCAAGTGGACCAAAGAGGATCATATTTTATTTCTATGGTTGAATTTGGTATAATTATACATATCCAATAGAATTAGGAAATGTGTTAGGGTAATAATAATATCATTTTTACCCTTAATTACCCTATTTACTTTAAACCATGGTAAATAAACGTAAACAATTACTATTCACCAAAAATTATTTTCATCTTATTGAACCAAATTTTACTTACTGCTATCAAACATGCCTCTCGGATTTTTTAAATTCAACTCACAGAAGCGGTAAAATTATGTTTTATGTAAATTTTCAAATGTTCCTAGGAGATGGGTAAAAGACGGTAAAAAGTACAATAAATTTTTTATATAATTAAATTATAATAAACTGACTCCAATGAATTAAATTGAACTTATATGAGTATTATCTATCTATTTTGATCTAAATTAAACATAAATAAAATAAATAATTATTTCAATAAAAATTCAGTTTGAAACTATAACTCCGTGTTTTTCACTATTCATCCAAAATTGAATGTTTTTAGAAAAAATTCCAAAAATTCACCCTATGATTATTTCCATATTCCAAATCCAAAAATGATGTCCATTTTTAAATAAAAAAATTAATAAAATTTCAATAAATGGTTATTACTTTTCATAACGGCTAGTTTGATTGGTTGTGGTGTGTTAAAACTCGAAGTTACGTACGACACACGCTATTGTATTATTCAAAGTGAAACGTTCTGTGGAAGCTTGGGGAGTTACAATTAACAACTCTGAAAGTATGGTATGATTTTTAATATAAAGGATATATATTATATTTATAAAATAATTATACTTATTGGGTCATTATATAATATATAAAATTTTAATTTCAATTCTGCAGGGGACACAACCACATCGATCACTTGTACGGAGGATTAACACCTCACAAAGAGATGTATATAATTTTTCAATAACAATCCACATTGAAGGTAAAATGGATGAATTTAGTGATAATATGGGATATACATGACAAAATTATGATATTCTTGTAATATTCATTATTATTAATATGATATATTATTTTCCTTCAGACTGTTTCCGAATCATTCCCTAGGGACCGTCTACGTGTCGTAAATGGAATGTGTTGGCTTTTTGTTGCAAGATATTCCCAATTTACAAATTAAAAAAGGTTTAATAAGATCAAATAGTGATGTATTACCCTTGATCAATGTGGTATAATGGGATTTCGATTCCTATTTCAATGGATTCCTCCCTGGAGCACATTCCCTAGTCCGTGTCTCCCTCATAGATTAAGTCATGTTTGTGGAACTCATTCCTAGTGACATACCTATAAGGATAATTATTAATAAAATTTATTCTTTATTGATTTATAAGAAAACTTTTTTCTAGAGAGTATTCTTTTTGGGTGTCTCTGGGCATTTGATGGAAATTGGCACTTCAGACACCCATGAGTCCATCTCTTAGAATAGAATCTCATATGAAGAATCCTAATAAAAAAACCCAAATAATCTCATGTTTATGAGGATGTAATTTAATCCAAGGGGTAATTATTCCAAGGACCTTTACCTCAATCACCTCATTATTATGCATAGGGTAGGTATTTTTGGACATGACACATTTTCAACATCATATGGATATGGATCAGGATGTCTAGTTGAGAAGGATTGGTGAAAAAGTTTAATTTCATGTGGAGATGGATTGGTGGATCAGAACACCTCATAGATGAGGATTAAAGAAATGTGCCCCATGAATGTAAGGTGCCACAGTGAGATGGTTTACTGATGGATCTGTACACAATGCAGAGGTTGATACTGGAGATGAATCCTTAGGAGGGAGTACATGAGTTTACCAATGTAGGTATTAATCCTAAGGGAGGAATCCTACTTACAATGTGTAAAATATAGGGATCATATCCCATATTGTATGATTATATAGTTTTGGATCATGTTACATTAATGATATATTCAGATTAATGCCATGTTGTATGGACTCTCTAGTCATGATATGATCATGGATGAGGGATAATGTGGGAATTATGCATGGGTCCTACCCCTTGAAAAGTGGATAGATCACTGTGCCATGGTGTGGGGATTACCTATAGAAGATACCCATCACTGTGGTCTTATCGAACATAGAGAGATGACATTTTTTTTATTTTTCAAGGAAGCTTCATGTTGCGGGTATATCATCTTCTATTGGGGAAGGATGGTGTGGGGACTGTGTGTGAAATTTTTTCAGAGTGATGTTCGGTGGCTTGTGAGTGTGGGAATAATGTTTTTTAGATCCCCTGATGTTATTCTATGTGGCTTGGGATTGAAGCTTTGTGTTTTATGGTGGGATAGAATTGCATTACATGATGACCATACATAGGGCATCCTATGTTTTTTACAAAGTGTAAGGCAAATGTTTTAATATATATGTTGAGGATGTTGTAGTGTAGTTTAACATTTTATGTCTAGCACATGGAACAATATAGTTTCATGTCATGAAACTCAGTTGTGGTGGGACTCACTCCTCACCCCTTCAGAATACATAACCGGTGCGTATTCACCTTTGATATGGGTATGTAATTGGAATAGCCATGTAAGAGTGCTCAATCATGAGGTCATTGTTATATTCCCCTTGGTTAGAGGAAAAAATGGGTCAAGTACCCATTATTAGAAGTAACAGGAATAATGGGGGAATAGGAAGCAATTAGAGTGAAGTGGGAAGACATAAGAGTGTTTGGCCACTAGTGCAGAAAATGTTTTTTACGTTGGTTGTTTTTTTACATCAGTTTTTGGAAGATGTTATTACACGAGACTTTATAAATAATGATTTTTTCATTATTTATTTTAAAAATAATCTAAAAAAACATAAATCTGAAGCGTTTTTCATGTCAGTTCCTAATAGAACAACATGGAAAACGCTTCGTACTGGTGATTTATTACATAGGTTTTTAAATAAATGACATGGTATATAGTGTAATAATCTGGTTATGTAATAAAAGATTTAATAAATTTTTCCTTCGAAGCATTTTTAGTGGAAATAATTAAAAAACTGTTATGAAAAAGAAGTTTGTCACATCAGTTATTTTCATAACTAACATGGTAAACCAGTATGTAATGAATTTGTTTTCATGCCAGGTATTGTTTAAATGATGGGAAAACATATATACTATGCCGGTTATTGAATAATTGACAAAAAAACATTCCCATGCATTGTTTTACGTTGTTTATTTTATAAACGACATAAAAACTAGTCTATGAGGTGTTTTTCACGCCTTTTATTGTCTAATAGACGTGAAAACATACATACTACATCAGTTATTTAATAACCGATGTAAAAAACCATTCCCATTCATTTATTATGTCAGTTATAAAATAACAGACTTAAAAACCAATTTTTTTTAATAAATCCGTTCAACCATTACAATGCTCTGCCAAAGATGTCCTGAAAGAGACATACAACAGACCATAACCACACCAAAACCAGAACATAATATATACCATAAAAACATTAGAACTATACCAAAAGATGAAGAACCATAGAAAAATTAAACATTCACATACATAACATTTTAAATAAATAATGTCAACTAAATGAACTGAAAACCACTTGGACAGACCCTACCCCCATGGATAGCCCCCACCCCAATGGACTGCCCCCCCCCACCCCCTGGACACCCCCACCCCCTGGACACCCCCACCCCATGGACACACTCCGAAACTCTAGAAAGCCCCCCTGGACACCCTTCCACCCATTGGACACCTCCCCACCCCACTAAATAGCCCCCACACCTTGGGAAACCGCCAACTGCCTAGACACCCCACCCCCTTAACATCCCCCACCCCCTAGACATTCCCCACCCCTAGACACCCTCTAACCCTGATAGACACCCCTAACCCCTAAAGACCCTCTCACCCCTGGACACCCCCAACACTGGACACCGTCCAACCCCCTGGACACCCCCTCCCCTGGACATCCCCCTACCCCTAGACTTCCACCCCCTTGGACACCCCCACCTTGGACACCCACCCTGGACACCCTCCCACCCCCTGGACACCCCCACCCATGGACCTCCCTCTCCCCTGGACATCCCCCTCCCCCACCCCTAAACACCTCTCCACCCCACTAGAAAATCCCCTAGACACGCCCACCCCCTAGACAGCACCCACCCCTAAAAACCCTCCACCCCTCTGACACCACTCATTAGACACCCCCACTCCCTGGACAACCCCCCACACCCTGGATATCCCCCACCCCCTAGACAATCCACACCACACTGGACAGCCCCCACCCCCTTGACACCCTCCCACCCCCACCCCGTTGGAAACCCTCCCACCCCTAGACACCACCCCACACCCCATGGACTACCCGCACCCCATGGACACCCCCTACCCCTTGGATAGGCCCCACCACCCCTGAATAGTTCCCATCCACTATACAGCACCCCACCCCACTGGATGACCCCCACCCATTGGAAACCTGCACCCCCTACACCTTTGGACACCCTCCCACCCCCTAGACACCACCCCCACCCCCATGGACAACCCCCACCCCCTGGACACCCCCTACCACTTGGATAGCCACCCCTGGACACCCCCACCCCAATGAAACCATTACTATGCTCTACCGATGTATGAAACAAGTAGAAAAAAAACCAAAAGAAGACAAAAAATAGATCATATTCTATACCAGAAAAATATTAAAACTAGAAAGAAAACAAGGAGAACCAAATAAGAATTAATCATTCACATATATAACATTCAAAACATAAAATTTCAACTAAAAAAACCTACATACAACAAAATTAACTATAAAATACACAATTATAATTACAATATTCAAAATTACATTTTACACTACAAAAAAACTAAAATCCAATCAATGTTGTAAAATAATTTTACCATTCCACTTGAAAGTGTGTGACCTCTTGAGCACTATAGGGTTGAGAGTCATCAAATAGATACAAATTAAAATGATATTAGTTAACATGAATAATGAATAAATCAATTGATATATTATAGAAAATTTTATAATGAAATATTTCTAGGTCAAAATTTAGAAGTGTCTACGTTATAATTATTTCATACATAAATATTAACATATAATATCCGCAATCGATGATGCCTTGTTGATCATGAAAATTATTTTTAAATGAGTGTCAATTAAAAATATGATTATTATGTAATACTTCAAAAAGTAGAAATTATAAGTGGATATTTACCTTTACTTTTACATATTTTATATTGGCACTCTTTTTCTTTGTGTTTTTTTTTGATATTAGTCCCATCACCTATTAGAAAATAATTCCAATGGGGAAAATTTACAATTCATTATAATATAAATAGCGATTAAGAAATTGAAAATTAATTTTCCAACATATTCTTAAAACATCCCCACCATCACCAAGGACAAAGCATATCCATTAATTTTTTTTCTACCTTGGACAAAAACACATAACATCCAATGATCACTTATATAAAATAAAATTTAAGGTTAGTGATTTTTTATGTTAAAAGATAATGAAAACATTTCTCGATATATGTTTCATACCTCTCACAAAAAGGCATCATCCAACACTGCATGATTATATTAAGTTCAAATCGTTCAGTAATATAATGTGTTCTTTGTTCATCATCCAATACATGTTCTTAAGGGGAAATAAAATGTGGGTCCATGAATCCATATATATATTTCCTCTCCTTATTCTAACACATGTTATAAAGATATATAATTCCAAACTGAAATATGTATACAATTTTAATAAATATAACGCAATGAAAGGTGTTGAGATTTACAGGAAAAAAATCTACACCATGTTAATGTAAAAATTATCACCAGTAACAAGCTCCATGATATCATTTTTTATAATCCCCACACTTATTGCACGACCAAAAACATAAAATTAAATTGGAAACCCATAATAATCCACCAATATATTTTAATATCACAAAAATATATCAAGACTAATAGAATATGTATCTAATGTCATATCCATTTTTCTTTTTTTTTTCTATAAAGTATTTAATTATCTTTGAAGTATTCCGGTAAAAATAAATAGAAAAATATATTAGGTTTAAAATGTTAAAAAAAATTCTATAAAAAAGAAAATAAAATATATAACATACATTCCAATATGTTATTGAGTCACAGAAGTCCTGATGGCCAAACTAAAAAGTGGATGATACTATGTCCAACTATCATCACCTCATCTGTAGGAAATGGTACTCGAGCTGATCTATCTATAATATCTTGTGCAGTGACCCTATGATGGTTTACCACAGACTGTTGATGATGAACTGTATCTCCTATATAATATACCACCCATATGCAACTATATGATGGTGAGGATAATCAACATTCAAATCACAATAAGTAAGAATCTGTTGCAGAGGAGTAGGATAAAAAATGGGGTTTGTAGGCTGAGGTGGGGGAGTGGGAGCTACTGGTAGAGGTGAAGGATAAATAATTGGATCTGTAGGGGAGGTGGAGTAGGAGCTGCAGTCTGAATTTTTCATTGCATGTCTGCAAACATAGACTATAACGAAGATCTAATATTTTCCCCATCATCACATTAATATTAGGATCCTTATCATCCAAGAATTCTATTTTTTATTTTTGATAAACACCCTCAATGGAAAAATATGAAGAACATGGAAACACTTTTCATACTAATATACCCATTGGATATCCTCGTACACGAACGGGGTGTTCGGGATTTCCCAATGGTGCAGATAAAATATCTTGACTCCCAACAGCTATAGGTACCCCCTGTGAGCCCTACTCTTCAAGAGAATCTTTTATTAATTAATTGAAGTTTTCAATAATGATTTAAATTATATAAATAATAAAATTAACATAAATAAATAAAATTAATGTCTTACAATCCTCTCCGCTATGATTCTCAATTCGTTCGAAATGTATTTACCCTTTTTTCCCATCCGATATATCTTCCATTTTTATGTCTAGATGAAGTAGATGGAGGGGAAACATCCCTAGAGCGTGAAGACTCAACTCTCAGTTTTTAAATTTTTCAAACATCATTTATTATCCATTTAATGTATTCCTTCCCTAAGATAAACTATGAGGGTATAAATTTTTAGATTGGATATGTTGATGAGATTCCCTTGATTTCTATAAATTAAGAATAAGAAATCATTAAAAAATCAATAGGATCATTTATATATGAAATCATATAAAAGTTTACATTTATTTTAACAAAAATGAATATTTTCATATACTTTAAACAAATAGTTTCCACGTGTCTTTATCTATGAAAGGATATATATGGCATGGATTTTCATGATTTTTATGACCAAAAATGAAATTATATGTGAGGGTTGATTTGAAATCCCTCCATCACCTTGCTGACATCGATAAAAATTTCCCCCAGACTCCTCTATAGTTTGCAATATCAAATTTCATCTGGTAAATAAGAGGTAAAACATATTATACTAAAAAAATTTAAAGATTAGTCAAACAGTATGAACAAATATTACCAAAATATTCTCCCACAATTGAGATATTATCGGTTTTCCCACATTTCTCCAATCATCATACAAAATGCTTACTTTGATTTTACCCCGAGCTGATACAATACACTTAAAATATTTTTCATTTTGACCTCTAGGAATATCATTCTCATCAAACACAATGAGTATAATATTTTCCTAGCTATGAGAATGTGATAATTTTGGTAAACATGTGCAACCAAGTTTACCATCTCTTGAACACTTCTTTGTCGTTATGGGAGCACATGATGACGATTGAGTAACATCAGGAGGAGCATGTGAATGTTCCTCCCCTGAGGTATCATCATGATTCTCATATCCTAAATCACGTGGTTCATCAACTTATTGACCTATCATTATCCTTAAAATCCAAAAAGAAAACATTAGTTAACAAATTTAAAGATTCAAATATTAGAATACTAATGTAAAAAAATGGAAAACTGAACTAAGTTATGTAATAGTAAACATGGTAAATTTGGTAACAATGATAAATAATGGAAAATATGGTAAACAAGGTAAACATGGTGGTGTAATTTTCATTAAACAAAATCAATAAATATCTATGATACGTAAAGGTAAATTATGGTAAACTATGGTAGACATGGAAAATATATTAAACACTATAAACATGGTAATCATGGTAAACAAAGTAATCTTGGTAAAGTAATTCTCATTCAACAAAATCAATTGATATATAAATTAAGTAATGGTAAACATGAAAAACTAAACTAAAAAAAATTAAAATAATCAAAATTTAAAAAAAATTAATAAAATAATAAACGTAAACAATAGATAAACATATGTTACTTGTAATATTAGGAATATAAAAATGGATTATTTTCCCAAATTCATTTATCATTATTGTTCCTTATAGAAAAAATCATGTCTTCAATATGCTCATCCTTATTTTCTTTTAATCGTTCCATGGAAGTAGGGATCTCACATAAATCAAAATCTTTATCAAATTGATCCTCACCCACATGTTTTTTCTATAGTAAAACAATAAAACAATATATATATGATTGATCAACTATATATAAAATTTGTTTATCATGTGTTTCCATTATTAGAAGAATATGATGTGTCTTCCAATCTATTCAGATTAATTACTGTCATTCCAAGTTCATCATATCTGACACTGTTGTTACCGATAAACCATTTGTGGTTAAAAACATGAACTTTATTTTTAAAGTAATCAACCTTACAAATTTCTTCAATGACTCCATATAATGAACCTGAGGCAGAGATTGTGTTTTTTTCTTTAGAACTATAAAAATTCATTTCTTCTAAAAACAAGAATACACCACTATTCTGAACTGAACATATGTTGTCTTGAGATTTTTTATGAAATGTATAGCCATTAATGTCATACCCAGAATACATTATCACATTTAAACATGGTCCACCCACTAACCATTTTAATGTCTCTAATACATATGGTCTACAAAGAAAGGTCTTTTTAAACCATCAGAAAAAAGTTTTGTTGGGCTCATTCAAAATCCACATTTCAATCTTCTTTGGATCACATTGTTTCAAATCATTAATACGTAATGTGATATATGGTTGAGCATCAGATATGTTATTTACGATGTATAATTATACCTTCCTAAAAATTTTAGATGACAATGATTGGACTTTCAAGCCAAAAATCTCCTTTACCTCATTATTAACTCTTTCATGGAGAGATGGAGGCAAAGATATGTGCTCCAAAGCAGCCATGTAGCACCTACAAAACTATGCAACCTCCCCAAAAATATACTTTTAAATAATGGAGGATTTAAGAAAATATGGATTCCTAACATACCCCTTCAATATTTTCATATTCTATTCAAAAGGATAAATCCAACGAAGATATATAGGTCCACAAAGATTTATTTCTTGAACCATATGAACCATTAAATGAACCATTTTTCCAAAAACAATATGGAGAAAAATAATTATACAATTTTAAACGTATATAAATTTCATCCTTTTCCAAAATTTTCAAAGAATTCACATCAATCACCTTATTATAAATTGAATTGAAAAAATAACACAACATTGTTATGGTCTTTCTGAAATGGATGTTCAAAATTTCACACAATGCAACCAATAGAAGTTGTTGCATCATAACGTGACAATCATATGATTTCATACCTATCAACTTTAAATTCTTCAAAGAGACAAAAGATTTTACATTTGACGAATAACCATGAGGCACATTGATATCTTGAAGACACTGAAAAAATCTAATTATATCTCTCTTGGATATTGTAGGACAAGCCGGGGGAAGAAGTGTTCATCATCCATTAGGAGTGAAAGTGATCTCCCAACATATTCCCAATTATAGTAAGTCTAATCTTGAATTCTACCCATATTTAGACATTCCCTTAATATCTAACAATATTCTAATCAAACAATCACATATATTCTTCTCCACGTGCATGCCATCAATATTTTGTTTCAATTCATGATATGTCCAATATGGTAGCTCAAAAAATATTGACCTTTCTTGCAAATATGTCTATCATTACAAGATTTATGTGCCTTTTCCAATGTCACATCATGGTTATTCACCCTCTCAAAATACACATCAGGGGATAATGGTTTTGGATAAATATTAAACTGTTGTGTACCATTGAATTAATTTTTTAGTATTATATAAGAGTGATACATTGGAAAAAACATTCGATGACTTGTGTATACGGTTTTACACCCATTATGGAATTGAAAACATGTAGTATGTTGTTAGAAAATTGGATATGCTTTATATCCCTTAACAGTATATCCATACAAATTTCAATATGCTGGGAAGTCATTTATAGTGAACATAAGCACTGAATGTAGTTGAAAATATTCCATTTTATAAGAATTATACACCCTAATACCATCCTCCCATAAAAGTTCCAAATCATCATTCAATGGTGACAAGAAAACTCCAATATCACTTCCAGGTTTCTTTGGACTAGAGATCATTATACTCAACATGACATATTTTCACTTCATAAAAACATTAGGAGAGAGGTTGTAAATTACCAAAAAAAAACAGGCCATGGACTATGTGTGCTACTGAGGTTTTGTTATGGATTCATTCCATCTGTGCACAATCGAAGTTTGATATTTGTAATTTCATTTCCAAATGTTGGATACTGCTCCTCAATTTCCTTCCATTGTGAACAATTAATTGGATGATGTATTTTTTCATCACATATATACTCATATGCCTGCCATCTTAACCTTTTTCATCATGTTAATTAGAAAATAAATGTTTCAAACGAAGAATTATAGGATGATACCAAAATACATTGGTAGGGATTTCTATAAACTCTACATCTGCCTGTGATTTTTCTTTCAACTTATACCGTGATGTCCCACATTTAGGACACTCTGAGAGAAATTCATATTCCTTCCTATATATCATTAAATCATTAGGATAATCATGTCTCTTCTTGTATCATAATCCCACTAGGAATAATATTTTCTTTTCCTTATAATGTGAATCAGGATGATCTTTGTCTTTTGGAAGAATTTATTTCAAAAATAGTAGCACCTCTGTAAAACTTCTATCACTCCGTCCTTGTTTCACTTTTAGGTTAATCTATATTAACACCACTGACAAAACCGCAAAATCTGTACAACCAGGACACAATGGTTTTACAGTATCACCATATAGATGCACAAATTTCGGTTCTATCTCAATTTTTTATGCTACAATATCACGAATCGTTTCTTCAATTCCATTGGAGTTTCCATCTTCCAAATCATCATCATTAGTAGATCTAACATTCTATCCTGTTTCACTATGCCAAATCCAAGGCTGTAACTCAGATTAAAACCATGAAAAATCAGATGATATTTGATCTCTATACTTCTCAACATCTTCATATTCAATCATTTAAGTTGTGGACAGAAAAAAATGTCGCTTCTTGGAACATTTTGTTTACCAAATTCCAAAAAGGCATCAACATCTTCCTCATATTAATCACTCATTGGATGTGTTGTAATCCATCTTTGACTCATTATTACCTATAACAAATATCAAAATTATACAACATGTTAATATAATAAAATTTTATATTTATATGAAAATATCACAATTTTAATGTAAAATAGTTTCTAAATATAAAACAAATATATGTGTATTTGAAAAAGATATGCATGAAAATGATATTAAAAAGAAAATATATTTAGATATAATAGTGTTAAATTCATATTTGATCCTTTCTTCTTAAGGATCACAAAGAATATATCCCGGTACAACTGGATACCAAATTCACCCTTCCATAAACAAGAAGTATGAAGTGTAAATATTAAAATATGTATACATTCACAACTAAAAATTACACCTATCCAATTGATTTGAAACCATTGGGATAGCCCCTGAATCCATTGGGATAGAATATCCCAACAGATTCACAAAATTTTGGGATAGAATATCCGAATGGTTTCACACACCGTTGGCATGATGGCTATTGCAATATCCCTATAACAACGGTTCTACAGAAACTGTTGGTATAGACCGCTTGAAGTTAATATATGTCAACGGTTTCAATGAAACCATTAGGATATATATATACCAATGATTCAAGAAAAGTTTTTATACATTTTTTCTAGCATATAATCTATTCCAACAGTTTCATGGAATCAATTAGGATATATGTATACCAGTGGTTCAAGAACTATTGGAATATACTCTCTAGTATATAATCTATTGCAGCAGGGGGTGGGGGTTGTCCATGGGTGTGGGGGGCTCTCCATGGGGTTGGGGGTGTCTAGGGGGTGGGGATGTCTTGGGGGTGGGGGTGTCCATGGGGGGTGGGGGGTGTCTGGGGGGGCTATCCCGGGGGTGGGGGGTGTCTAGGGGGTGTCCAATGGGGTGAGGGGGTGTTGAGGGGGTGGGGGCTATCCAAGGGGGTCGAGGTTGCAAGGGTGTGGGGGTGGTGTTCCGGGGGTGAGTGGTTGTCCAAACCCCTACCCCCTTGGAAAGCCCCACCCCTGGACACCCCCACCCCCTAGGACACCTCCACCCCCATGGACAACCCCCCAATCCCCTAGACTGCTCCCCTAACTCCCCCACCCCATGTACACCCCCAAAATCTTGGACAACCCCCATCCCCTTGAATAGGGCTCCCCCACCCCCCAGACACCAACTCTCCCTAGACACCCCTACCCCCTTGGACAACCCTAACCCCATGGACACCACCCCCCACACCCTAGACACCACTATACCCTTGGGAAACCCCCTCATCCCCTGCACACCACCCTCCCCCCCCCCCCCCCCCGCCCCACCACCATGGACACCCCTAGACACCCCACCCCCTTGGACATCCCCTACCCCTAGACATCCCCACACCAATGGAAACCCCCCAACCCCCAAGACATACCCCCCTCCCAGACACCCCCACCCCCTGAACACCCCCTCCCCCACCACCACCACCTTGACACCCCCACCCCATGGACACCCCCTACACCCTCAAACTTCTCCTTCACCCCTAGACACCCCTACCCCCATGGAGAGCCCCCCTCACCCCCTAGACACCACCCCCACCCCCTTGGACTCCCCCTGGACACCACCACCCACTGGGACAACCCCCACCCCTTGGAAAACCCCCACCCCTTTGGACTCCCCCTTTCCCTGGACACCCCACCACCCTGGTCACCCCCTACCCCCTTAGATATCCCCCACACCCCAGACACAACCCGCACCCACTGGAAACCCCTACCCACATGGAAAGCCCCCTCCCCCTAGACACCACCCCACCACCCCCTTGGACACCCCCTACCCCCTTGGACAACCCCCTATCCCACCTGGACACCACCACCATCCCCTTGGACACCCCTGGAAAACCCCACCCCCGTTGATAGCCCCCACCCCCTAGACTCCACAACCCCCTCGACAGCCCCCACCCTTAAACATCCCCCACCCCTGGACAACCTCACCCCCATGGACACCCCCCAACTCCTTGGACATCCCCCACCCCAGACACCTCCACCCCCTTGGACACCCCTGCCCCTTGGACAACCCCCTCACCCCATGGACACCCTCACCCCTTGGACACCCTACCCCCTTGGAAATCCCCCTCACCCCTGGACACTCCCTACCCCCATGGACACCCCCTAGACACCACCAGCCCCTTGGATAACCCCCACCCTTTGGACAACCCCCACCACCCTGAATACCCCCACCCCTTGGACACCCTCTACCCATGGACACCCCCACCCCCAAGGCGCCCCTCACCCCTAAAAACCCCACCCCCTGGACAACCCCAACCCCTAGACATCCCTACCCCCTTGGACATCCCACTCACCCCAGGACACCCCCAGGACACCCCTGGATAACCCCACCTCCTGGACATCACACCACGCCCGTGACACCCTCACCCCCATGACACCCCCCACATACACATGAAAGTACATGCACACACACATGATAGAACACACAAAAATCATAATTTTTTTTGATATCACTTCCATGGTTTATTTTACCGGAAAATAATTTAGTATGGTCTAAAAGAACACCCTAAAACATAGCCGACATATAAGATCTTTTATCATGCAAGTTATTTTATAAATGACCTGATAAATGATGTTTTATCCCATCAGTTATAAAATAACCAATGTGATAAATCACGGAGATTTGATTTATAAGGCCTCTTATAAAATAATCGAAGTGATAAAATGACCATATTCAATCGATCATGTCTATTATAAAATAACAGATATGATAAATATAATCTCGGTATTTCTTACATTGGTTATAAAATAACTGACGTAAAAAATCGAATCTCACGATTTATCACATCTGTTATAAAATAAATGACATGATAAACCAATTTTTTCTACTTTGCATGTCGGTTATATGGAACTGATGTGAAATAACGCCGATGTGTTAAATGTTTTTTTCACTAGTGGGACTGGTCGTATGGGGACATGAGGTGGAATTGTACCAGTCTGGGATTAATACAGTGGTCTTGTGTATTCAACCTTCATGAAGGGGTGTTAAAATAAGGGAGGTTCCATGGATAATCCCAAGAGAGATGCTTTGTGAATATTAGATTTTTATATGTGAGGTTCTTGAAAGGAATGGGGTCCTCATATAGGTAGGGGATTTGTGAACGAGTATACTTCATGAAACAGGGGAACCCTACCACAATTTGAAGTCCTGATTCATAGAGATATTTCTTTAAAAAGGTTGATTTCGTCACAATGCCTCAGGTGCCTTAGAGGGAATTCCTTTATTCTGAAGGCCATGGGATTCCTGAAAGGAATATCCACTTGCGTTGAAGGATAACATGAACACATGGAAGGTGGTTTCATTATGATTATATTGTTTGGGTGATCCATTTTCTCTTTCCATAGTGATACTCATGGGTTTCATGAAAAGAGATAGATTTTGAAAGTCAAAAGGTCTTCAAGCATCATTATAAATTTGGATTTAAATTTTTATTTATAGGGAATGGGTTTTGAAAATATTGTTGGCACTCATAAAGATGCATTGATCATCATGAAGGGTTATGGTTGTACGAGTCTAAGTTTCATATTCATGGAGACTACCATTATCCCTTTGTACATTCTCTTATTCCTTCACCACTCTGAATTTTTCAATGTAGAGAATTCCATTAGGACTCCACACACATGCAAATAATATCTTGTCCCGAGTATTCAATAATCTCTTACCATTCTCAAAGAATCCATGATTCATGAAGAATATCCTAAGTGGGATTTCTGAGCCATGTGGCTCATATTTTACCTAAAATGTCTATTCCGACCATTATTTCCTCAAATTCACCAATGGAATTCAATTTTTTTTGATAAGAAATCCCCCATGATAATGAAATATAAATAGGAAAGGATGGTTAGATTCTGAAGAAGAATCCCCAAATATTGGAAATCAACACCCTTTGGTGAATATCGATCACAAATAACATTCATGATTCCCACATCGTGAAGATAATTTTGATCCCAAGGCTCACCAACAACCTATAAATTGAAGAGGGTAACCATTAAAGGATCACTATAATTTCAAGAAGATAAATTTTTTGTCTCTCTTTTCATAAAGCTCACACCCTTTTCAGGCACTCTGTAATTCCAATCCTTATTATTCTTGAAGATCCCATTCCTATGTGATATTTGTTTTTGTGGATCATTCCATGTGAACTCAACCTACATGAACTGGATCATCATGAATAATGTCTGTGAGCATCCTTTATGAACCATAGTCATGTTAAAAGATAGTCCTTGAAATAAATGGCTGCTCAAGGAGTTGATGAATCTTTTAAACATCTAGAGGAACTGGGTGGGAATATATTGATTATCGGGATTTTTTTGAGGGCCTCAGACCATGATTTTCTCATTGAAATCCAAAAAAAATGATAAAATGGAATATCAACTATTCATGAGATTCTTCTCTAGGACATTGTGAAGAGAGTTGATATTTTTATCCCAAAGTAGATCATGGATGAGTCGTCCTTATAGTTTAAAAGAACTCCCAGATAGTACTAGGGACATAGTGATTGAGGATGCCAAATATATAAGGACCCTATGCCAATACATGAAGAAACTCATATTAGACACACAAATAATATCGATGAAGAGAGGTTGGAGTACATGGAATCACCCTTCACAATATGATATGATTTATAAGATGGGTTTGGGGGATTTTTTCAAATGATATATGGTCAACTAGGACCTATGCTAGGGTAGAAACATCACTATCGAATAGGACTAGGCTTGTTGGGTAGGGAAATTATTCCATGAGTTCAAGGATGAAATGATGAGAGTTGGACTCTATGAGTCCGCATGGACCTTGAATTTTCATGTGTACCCCCACTACGATATCATCCCTATGATTCTGAGAATGGATTCTCCAGGGACCAACACATTCCAATTGTCTCTTGGGGAGGATAGTATTAGGTTATGCAATTTTTACCAAATCATTAGGATCCCAATCTCTGTGGGGATTTATGATGAGTTCCTCCCCACATAGAACATGTGAGAGGATCGGGAGAAAATTTTATCCCTTGTGAGGTCATTTCAATTTTAGGTGTAGGGAACCAAATAAAAGAAGTTGGGGATGAGGGATATCCCATTATAGAAATTGTATAAGTATTTCCTAAACCATACCAAACTAGAGCAGAAAGTACATGAGGGGGATGAGCTAGGAATGATGCCATCTAAAATGTTTTGAACATATCATGTAGAAGACTATTAGGGAAAGGATAATTCATTTTAGAGGATCATGGAGGCAAGACAGAGGACTCTATGGGGCTATAATTTCATTCTGAAGCTCCCATGGTCTGGCAGCCAATGTTCATAACCATGCTTATATGTAGATGGATTCTCCATATGAGGGAAGTACACATGGTGGATGTAGCTAATAAACGTCATTGTTATGGAGATGTTGGAAATAAGACATCCCCTAAATTTAGATTTACCATTATTGAAAATGATATATAATTATCATTGTCGCATCAATGAAACAATGAATCTACTCCATGTGTGTGGGCCTCTGAAATTCCTTAATAGCTTGGTGGCAGCACAGATGGAGATATATTATTATCTGAACCCCATCAATCTTCATTACATGAAATATTCGATAATGATCCTAATAATTATTGGGGGTTAATCCCTCATGTTTTTATTTGTGGAAGTGCTAGAAAAGGTTGAACTAGTAGTGAAAATTAGTGTTCACCCATTACCCCTCTCAATACGGATGATAACTGATGATGATATGGGAACCATTGAGCAGTGATTGTACCTCCTAGACATATTATGTGGGGTATTAGTGGTGTGGGATGACTGTGAGATAATTTTTGAACCATAAATTCCATATTAGTTCCTATGTAAATTCAATTGTCTATAGCGGTTGACACTGAAGGAGAATACAGAAGTACTCCATGAGTGAAAACCTTCGGTTATGAGGATTATATCACACATATTCAAGCACGAGGATGGAAAATTGAAAAATTAGATTCCACCACCTACCACTGAAAATGGGATAATCCATGAATATGTTCGGATATGGGATATCATATATCCTGGTTAAATGTTGAAGCTTTTGAAAACACGAGTCAATAAATTAGAGGCCCCACAACAGTGGTGTTATGGGTGAGTTCTTTTGGGAGAGCACCATGGAGGTATAGTTTGACTAGTGGATGGGGAAGGTGTAGTGTGGTCGATAGTACATAGAATAGTATTTTAAGAATCTATAGGGAGAGGATAAAAAGTACAAAGTTCATCTCTCATATGAATGTGATCACTGGAGGAACGAAAACCCTCCAGGGTAGTCCTGAGAGAATTTATTCAAGTCCTATTAAAGAAGGTGCATTATCTAGATATTCTTATCGATGATGTGTTTACAATTTAATACTAGGGTTATGTACTTCACAAGATATTAACCAGCCCTTGGGGGTATTGAAATACCTCATCACTAATGGGATACACCTCACTGGGCTAGGCATCAAATTTTAGGATTCACTGTTCATCACATTGAGGTGATGTAATAAACAGGGGGAATGGAGAAGGTTGTATGCTCTCATGTTTCCATTGATCCCTTGAATGATTAGGTAAGGGTTTTTTTTGAAATACATTTCCCTCTGTAAATTCTTGTGGGTCATGGGGCTAGTGGGTTGCTATAGAACCAAATTGAACTAAGAATATTGTAGTGATGAAGAAGTGTGTCCTGTATTTTATGATTATAATGAATACCGTAAGGATAGTATGTGGACCCTATAGAAAATTTACTAGAGGTAGGGTGAGCTCGGTCACTCAATCCCTAGTTTCAATCATAGAATAATTTTTGAAAAGAAGAGGCTCTAATATGAGGGTTACCATTTAAAACATTGATTTGTTCCTTAAAAATTTGTATGATTGTACATTTTCCTTCATTTTAAGAATCCCACTTCAATAATATTCATAATACATCCATAAAATGTCACCTAGGCTAGGGTGATCCATGTTATGTGAAAGAAACAATTGATTACCATGTGATTTCTATGTTATGTGAGAGTTTCAAAAAATTCTCAAGCACTTGGGGCCTGTATTGGCTGACTGACCACCAACAATTTTTAGGCTGAGATAAGATGCAGAAACAGAACATGGGCCTTAGAACATTTGTCATTCTCTCCAAAAATGTGAAAGTGCATGTATTGGATAATGCCAATGGAATAGAATTTGAAGAGAATAAAAGGTAATGGATAACTTGAATCTTGATATCCAAAATCATGAACACAAGGCGTGCAGTGTGGAGGTACATGATAAATACCAACTAGGTTTAAAAAAACATCCATACCTCAGTCTAGTAATCAATAAATTCCACTAAGGTGTGACAACTGACCATGTTCAAAAATAAATTTTGTCACATTATTGTCTAAATTCTTCTATGATATTTTCCCTTGATGGAAGGCGATCCATTCTTTCAATGCATCATTATCATTAGCAAGAACCATCGAACTTGTAATAGGATGAGGATCATAATAAGGGGAACAAGAAGCATGTATATGATGTGATGGAATGTTTGAATGGATTTGAAAATCCTTGAAATTAATCTACCATGAATTATAGTAAATATTTTTGGGAATATTGGTCTAAGAAAAATTAAAATCATTCTCTAGGGGAGAATCATCTAAAATTCTAGGTGATGGTCAAAAAAGATGAACGATTGGATAGGTTACATGTACTGAATGATGGGTCTCACCAGACATGGGTCTATGATGCTACACTATTTTATATCCAGAAAGGGGATGATAAATATATATTTTAACATCACATAGTGAGGAATTTGGACATGAATATTAATGTCATACATTGAGTATGACTCATTGGATAGTTTAAAATCATGTGATCAATATGTGGGATGAATGGTTTATGGCATGATCTTACCATCATTAGATTCCCATGAATAGATATGTTGGAATCCATTGGCCATTACACGGGGTCGGGTTACAGTTTAACTTCATTTGAAATAACGTGGTTCCTGTTTGAATGAGGATCCTAGGAGGTATTGGTGGAGAAAATATATTGTAGGCAACTTTTATGTATATAGTCTAAGTTCATCATTCATAGAATATGACACATAGTATAATGTCATGGAGTTTATATCAAGGTAAAATTGTTTATATTCATAATGAGTGGACAAAAGACTTTTCATTAATGTAAAAAATCATGTTAATTTGGTATGCAAATCTCAAGTGGATGAATGTAGTGAGAGAAAGTAACAAACCCTACTTGAAAGATGGTTCAAGGGGTCTCAACACCACCCAATGAATTCCTAAGATAAATTTCATGCAATTTAATGTCAAGATTCATGGACTAGGGATCTTTGTTTATTTTCAAAGAGTCTAGACCGACGGCTTGCATGCCTCAACCTTACATAGGAAAACCTCGTCCAACCCACTAATCTCGTGTAAGCCATTTTTGGTGTGAGGAATAATAATTTGGTATGTAGTTCATGTTTCTTATAGAGGACAATTCAATAATGGGATTAAGTGGATAAAAAATCTAATGATGATGATAATTTGGACTTCCTTGACCCAAAAATGGAAAAAGGGAAATAAAAATGGATAGAGTGCAACTATTGATCATGTTAGAATCACAATTTCTATACATGAATCACTTTTAAATGATTAAACCTAATTTAAGGTAAGTATTTAACCATTTTCAAAACATGGGATCTAATATTTTTGTTGAAGGTCATTTAAGGTGAGAAACGATGACTATCTGTGAGCTGGTGAGGCCATACCACGTTGTTGTTAGAGATCTTGTCTAGATTAGGGATGATGATGGCTAGAACAATATAGAAAAGAATAGAAAACTAGAGACATAATTTTGTAGAAGACTAAAAATAGTATGGTGGTTTCCTCTTTGGAGAGCATTCTAGATCATCTCAAATTATGAGGTATCTCTATTTCATATGGGGTAATGTGTTGTTCACATCGTTCTAATTATATAAATAAAAAAAATTTCTAATGGGGTAAATAACCATAAAATACTAATCATAAAATGATTCCAAATTTCAGATAGAGTAAGATCACCTCTCATTAAGAGGCATCCATTTTTACACGGGGTAAAACTGTAGTTTACCAGCAATAATTGAAGATGTTAGGATGGGATGATTTCATTCACACAACATGGACTACATGGTTGATACTAGTTTAATGTCATAGAACATAGACTATTTGGATTATATCTGGTTTAAGGTCGTAATGCTTTTATTAGTGGGACACAAGAATCCCAATATAGTTTTTGTAACAAGGATGAGTGAAAACCTATCATGATTGGAGGTCCAAACCGACCCTTATCCATGAAAAACCATGACAAACCATATCATTGGTCAACAACATGATATTGGGGGAGAGAGGGCCGCATAATACATTTATGAGGGGGCCTTGATGCAACATAAAAAATATTGGAATAATTATATATCCCATGAGGCTAGGAATCAAGTCACACATATTTTTATATTGAAGGTGATGGTATTTTATTTTTGAAAATAAAACCATTCAGTAGATGGGTGGATGCATATAGATTAGGGTCATAGTTTATAGAACAAGGTAGAGGATTAAAGGAAGATCATGTAGTAAAGAAGAGTTAAAACCTGATGTGATTGGAGACATGGAGGAACTACCCCACATGAAAAAATCCAAAATATTGTTGTTCATAGTTTGATTTTACACGGTCTAGACCATGATAATCATTTAAATTTCATGATATTGGCGTATAGTTAAAAATCAATAGTTCTTGTTACACAGAACATTATCAAACAATTTTAAGTCATGATTCGTGGACTTTGGGTGATTAGTTTGAAGTTGTGATTCATAGAATATGGATTTTTCTATTTCAAGGATATATGTGTGGCATCAATAGAGGTAGAACCCAACTTAATTGGAGGTAAAAAAAGCTGGAATAAAACCAAAGTAGTAGAAAAAGCAGAATATATTTTAACATAATTATACTTTTACTGAGGGAAGAGTTGTTCCCAACGGTGTTTATGTGGCATGGAAGAGGAAAGACCCATCACAAAAGGAGCCCCAGAGGATTCCATAAAACACGAAAACATTCAGAAGAATTGAAATCAGTTTAAGGTTGTAATTTAGGGACTATAACTGCATCCAAGGGGATGATGGGCTGTTAAATTTGGTACTGGGCTTGACTATGTGATGTGCGAGCATCACTATGTATCCCATGAGGATGAGAATCATAATTCACAACGTTCATTTCTATGGAACATCAGGATATCACTACAAGTTTTTGTAAATTTCTCCATCGAGGGAATTGAGGAATCCCAGGTCTATCATTAGGCATTCCAAGTTCATAGAATGGGTTAAAGATTTTTAACTATCCTAGGATTATCGTATAAGAAATCCCATTTCGTATATGGGGTAAAATAAACTATCATCAAGAAGAATCCCGACCTTTCACACTATAAAATCATAGTTTAATAGAATGAAATGTATTTTAGGATTTTTAGTTTAATTTCATATAGCTTGAACAATAGACTCTTAGTTTATGGCCATTGAGTTTGGATTGGGAGGATCTTCTAATCAGAATTATATCATGAGGAACCGGGATTTGGTTGGTGGTGTTATAATCACTATGTCTATGGTGACCAAAGAGTACGCTCCGTCAAAATAGAACATAGGGATGATGTATGGTCATTTGGACATGGGAACCAACTTTTGGGGATTATTTCCAGATATCATTGGCCTATTGAGCTCTATTATTGTGTCACCATTGAGAAATGATTGTAGACGAACCTCCTTATTGAATGGTCTCCCTATACAGTTTTGATGAATCTCTATATTGTGTGAGGCATGGATCTTGTTCTTGTTGAGGGTCTCCATCTCAGCAAGATAGATTTATACTATTTTTTCTAAGGACATCTAGTCATAGATAACTGTATGGAGTGAGGGAAACTGAATCCTGATGGGAAAGACTGCATCTTTTCAATAAACTGGGAAGTATATGATGACCTGGCTAGCATTTTAGGTCATCATTGGGTTGACCCAGATAGTTTGTATGACATACATCATTTTTTATGTAACATTGCATAGAATTTTACAAATAGTGGCTCATTTAAGGATTTGTGTATTTGAAAGAAAGGTACATAATACATGAAAAACATAAAACATTATTTTATTCCACATAGAAGGATCTTAAAGGTTCATCCTAACTGTATTTATTGCATCTCATATCCTAGTGATATACTTCATATAAAAGTGTGATCTTAAGGACCAGTAAGGTATAATAAGGGAAATAATTTACTTGAGATCTGGAAGAATATCACTAAGAACATGTGGAATATCATAAGAACATAAAAAAATAGAAAAAATAAATAAATAAATTAACCATAATAATAACATGTAAATGTGGCTAAAACATATTATTTAGACATTTATAAGAATATCACCACTGTCTATCCCCAAGGTGTCCAAAAAATTACCATAGTTATTCACCGACGAATCATAAAACCGGTCATCTATATTAATTAAATTATTTACCCAATGCATTAGAGAACCATCATGGATCACCCTTAACATATATTTATTTTCATGAGAGTCACATATATCATCATAAAAAAATTCCTAAATAACTAGCGGAGTATAAAAGAAATAGTTTTCATATCCAAATCATGGATTTTTAGAAAGTTCACAAAAAAGATCTTTATGTAATTTTAAGACCATGGAAAAGAAAGGAAGGTTTCATGTATGTTAATCCCATAATAAAATAGATAATTTTGAAATCTATTTTAATACCCCTATATTTTTAACAGGTTTGGTTATTAAAAACATTAATGAATTTCTTGAAGAAAAGAGAGAAATTTTGAGAGGAAAATTCTGCAGCATAACAGGTATGAAACTTGGTTTTAGAAGACATTAACAAGAGAGGAGACATGATTCAACCATTAATTAAAGACTCATAATATTGTATATGTACACAATAAATTGATAGTGTAACATGGTATGCATATTTGAAAGATGCACCATATAAAAGAAAATTATAAGGGAAAAGAAAAGATGAGATTTATGTTAGGAAATTTCGGCAGCATAAAAGCGTCACTTAAATGTTCATAAAATGTGTTAATGTGAGAAAAATGGGTCTATCATAATTTTTAAATAATATTAAAAGTAATAGGGATATGTAATTACATATTCCAACATAAAAATTTAGAAATTAAAAAGGCATAGCATTAAAGTAGTGCTTTAAAAAAAGAAGGGTGGTAGATTCCCTTACATTGGAGAGTGACTTTGAAAACATGAATATCTGGACCATGGGGGCTTGATAACACCAATGGAGTGCACCATAATTGGTAATAATATTATATATTTGAGTATATTGAATTGGGAATCAAATATAATTGAGTAATGGGATGGTATTAAAAGAAAATGTGATGGATTATTTTATTAATTTCTAATGAGACCTTAGTTATGGTATTTGAAAAACCATGGGCTTTACCATGGTATTGGCCACATGGGACACTTCATATCATACTGTAATTCATAATATTATACCAATATTTTAAATTATGTATTACATCATTATGATATCATTAAACACGCTGAAAGTTCAAAATAGTAATTTTACTATTCATAGAAAAAATTATATTTTTTAAAAATCCCATTTATTCACTATAACCTAATATGAATCATCTAAATTCAAAAATGAAATATAAGTTTTCATAATAATTAATAAATATTCTAAATTTAACTTTTATCTTTAAAAAACATAACTCTTAGAAATAATAAAAGACAGAAAATTCCTGATAAACTACATAGTAAAATTTTCAACACATGAAAAAAATTATTTTATAATTTTCAAATAAAACAGAGTGTTTGTATAACACTATTTTATTATAATAAAAATAAATAATAAACCAGTAGATTTATATAATAATTTATATCTCTCTAAAAATTATAATTTTTAAAAAAAAAATCAATTTATTTAATTCCATCTCTATTTTTATGAAAAACTATTATTCTATTGGAAATGATGAAATAATATTTTTATTTTAACAACGGGATTAAATTTTATGTAAATATGGACTTGACATACAACCCCCTAATAACACATACAGACAAGGGGTATGTTTTGTGATGATGATGGACTATTGGGGCGGCTCAGATTACATTTACTGAGTGGTAATCTCTGATAACTTGAAATTTTCTCGTAGGCTATTTTTTTCAAGAATAACATGTTGATGCTCGGATTGGGCTTGTTCAATAGAAAATCACAGTAATGCTACCTCATTTCCAAGCTCTACAAATGGTATTTACATGATCTTATTATTCTAGATGATGTCATCAACTTATACTTATTCATTAACCCACCATTATAATTTCTATTTATAAAAAATAAAAAAAATGTTAAAAGTATATTTTACAATAGAAATATTGAAAAATGGTCTTAATTGACCAATGGTAATTTAATGGTTGAAACCCAATTGTCACATTAAATTATATTCACTTCATTATTAATGGGATTTAGATCTAATATGTAATAATATAATTCATATCTTAGGAACTGATTATCATTCAAAAAGATTAGGTCATTACATTTAACCCTCCTCAAGAAATTTTATCCGATAAATTTCAACATATTTAATTAGTCATAAAACTATTGGTACTTCAACCTGATTGTTTCCTCAATTTCACACGTCACTTATTAAAATTTGTGGTTCCACAAAAATACTATAATGAGGTGGGTAGTCTAGTTATGTAGAACCATGTCTTTATAGTCAAAGATCTCCACTAAATACTCCTCATAAGATAGTTCATGTTTTATTTGTACCTCCACCAGATTATGTACATGGAAGGGTTAGGTATATACATCCTCAGGAGAGATACATAGAAGAGATCATGAACTAGAGATAGATTTGGTGGATGTTCCTTCCAATAGGATACTTCTCTTTTTTGATCAAGGATTTCATAAGGGAAAATATACATGGGTTTGAGCATTCCATTCTTCCGAAACTACATCCCTATTTTCCATGGATAAATTCTATGGAAGTATTTGTTACCAACATAAAACTTCATGTCCCATTTATGGTTGTCTGCATAACTCTTCTTCTGAATATGGGAAGCCTATATATATATATTCTTTGATGGATTTAATCTTTTCTATCATCTCTTGAACATGACTTGGCACAAGAACATTTCTCACACTAGCTTCATCCAAACATGTAGGAGTTCAACAATTATTTCCATATAGCTCTTCATATGGTACCATTTGAAAAAAATGAAAGGAATCTTTTGTTTTATGAGAACTCAACTAATGGGAGATGTTGATCCCATATGCCCTTAAATTCAATTGAGAATGTTCTAAACATTTAATCTACTGTGTGAGTAATACTTTTGGATTGGAAATTAGTTTGGGGGTGATAAGTCCTACATAAATTAAATTCTGCACCTAGAGAAACTTTATGACTTCTCCATAATTTTGATCTAAACCTTAGATCATGATCAGATCCAATTGAATGTGGAACTCCATACAAACTTACTACTTACTTCAAGTATATCTTCGCAAGTCTTTCAAGAGATAAATCTTCTTAAATAGAGATAAAATGTGAAGCATTGGTGAGACGATCCACTATAACCTATATCACATTGTTTCCTTCAGATATTTTGAGAGACTAGTGAAAATGTCCAAAGTGATATTATCCTACATCAATGCTGGTATGGGTAGTTGTTTTCATTCCCATTCAATAATTTTTCTCTCTTCCATTGCTTTTTGACAAACTAGGCACATTTTAGTGTAGTCAAGAATATCCCATTTTCATGTTATCCCACCAATAATGATCAGTAAGGACCCTCCTGATTTCTATACTTCCAGGATATATAGAGAAAGTATATCTATAATCCTATTCCTTCAACTTCTCTATTTTTTGGAATATAAAGAACACATATCCCTATATGAAATTTCAATAAACCTTCTTAATCAATATTAAACTTAGGAAACATTCCATTCTTCAAAGAAACTTACTACTTCTATAACAAGGGATTATCTCTTAGAGATTTCTTGATCTTTTCTATTATCAATGGTTGAGAAATTATTTTGAATAGGTTTGATGATTCCCCTTCCCTTATGAATCCCATTTCATGTTTTAATATGTATTTGATCAATGTATCACATTGAATCCACATAAATTCCCACACAATACGGTCTATTTTTTACTTAATGAATCATCAACATTGTTTTCTCCTTCAGGATGATAATGAATTGAACAATCATAATATTTAGAAAATTTCCAACTATATTCTCTTTCTCATGATAAATTATTTTTTTTGTAAAAATATACTTTAATAATTTTTGGTCTTTGTATATATCAAATTTCTCCCCATAAAAATATATCCTCTTTATCTTCATCGTACAAACAAAGGCATATTGCCATAGGTCATGTGTAGTATTGTTTTTATCATGATGATTCAACTGTTTAGATGTATAAGCAACCAAATTGTAATTTTTCATGAGTATTCACCCAATCCCATTAAGAGATACATCACTAAAAATAATGAATCATTCTCTGATATAGGGTGTAGTTAACATGGGTGTAGTATCCAATCTCTTATTTAAATCTTAGAACCATTCCTCACACTCCATTATCAAGAAGAACATGACCCCTTTTCATGTTAACAATGTTATTGTATTAGAAAGTCAGGAAATGTTTTTCACAAAACTAATATAATGTCCTACTAAACCAATAAAAAATGAATCCCTATTATTTTTTTAGGATTAGGACACTCCTCCACAACCATTTTCATTGCAGGTTCAATTGAAATTCGTTCATTGGATATGATGTTCTACAAGAAAGGAACTTTTTGTAACCAAAATTCGCAGTTCTAAACATTCCCAAAATCCAATCCTTCCATAGATATTGAAAAAGATCCCTGAGATGATCATTATGATCTTATATAATTTTTGAATTTATCTAAATATCATTGACATAATGTACAATAATGTTTACAAGGTTTTCCTTAAACACTCTATTCATCAAATCCATAAAAATAGATGGAGCATTGGTCATGCCGATAAGTATAACAAATAACTCATATTGTGCATATGTTGATCATAAGGAAATCATTGTAATGTCTTATTTATTCATCATTAATTGAAGATAACCAGATCAGAGATCAATTTAGGAGAAGAACCGAGCCCCGTGAATCTATTAAAAAAAATCAATTCTTGGAAGAGGGTAATTGTTCTTCACATTGATCCCATTATGATCTCTATAATCAACTCATAACTGCATTGATCCATAATTATTCTTCAGAAAGATAATAGTAGCTCTCTATGGAGGCACACATTGGTAGATAAACCTCTTCTCCAAAAGATCCTTTAGATGATTCTTTAATTCCCTCATCTCCACATTTTACATACTATATGGGGTTTTTGATATCGGCATATAACCAGAAATGAGCTCAATGGAGAACTCTACCTCTCTTTATAGGGGATGAAAAGGAAACTCATCTTGAAATTCGTCCATGTATTTTTGAATTATGGGGACATTTTCTACATGAATACTTTCTTTTTTTCTTAATATTCACTGATAAATTCCATAATGAATGATACAGGTGGTTCTTCAAGATAATGATTTGGTTGAGATACCGTTCCTTTAAATATAGATGTAGGTTGTCCATTCATGGTTACTAATATTTCCCTTATTCTACATTTTATTATATTGTTATTATTTTATATAGAGTCCCTCCCTATTATAATGTCTAATTACAACTTTTGAATGACTACTAGATTTTCAATTAGATTATGCTAACTAATGTAAATACTATTGTTTCAAAACACTTTTGATTATTGGATAATAACATTGGGAGTCTTAACTGATATCTCTACTTTTAGAAATTCATGGATTTATTATAATTTTCTTTCAAACAAGGATTACATAGTGGAATTAGTAGAACCATATACAATAAAAGTACTTTCTATATTTGAGAGAATAATAGGAGTATATACCACCACATTATTAGGATGTTAAAATTCAGATTTGAATATAGAATAGCACAACCATGCTCACTTTGACTATGATAAGATTGATGGTGATAACCATCCACTGCCCACATATTTGGACCATGATTAGAAAAGTACCATAGCTAATCAAACATGAATAATTGGACTACAAGCAGGGATGCACCATCTTCCCTTTGTATTTATTATTGATATGTTTATTATTAACCTCAATATAATAGATCCTAGCTATATTGCCTTTTATTCCAGACATGTAGCATTAATTTCTCTTGAGAGAGTAGTTCCTCAAATTATTCTTCCCACATTTATTTCACGTGGAAAGTTGAACATTCATTCCTCCTCTTCCCAGATCAAAGCCCCCACACATGCTTTGATACATTTATATTTTATTTTTATTTGGATTGTGGTACCATTATGTCTCACCTAACTCTAGTTCAACGATCATTGAACTCCATATGATTTCTACATATCTATCATAGTCTATATTGGATAAATTTTTTTTGAGATGAGTTATTTGTCCACTAAGGAATATATCAAACTTACCATTATGATCTATGAAAAAAGTGGATTAATGTGAGATTACTTTGAGTTTTATCTCATATTTGCCTATAGATTCATTCTCATTCTATTTTTTTATTATGAATTCCTTCTCCGTTTTCATTATCATCAAACGAGGGAAAAACATATTTAAAGAGATTTCTTAGAACTCTTTCAAATCCATAACCTTAATCTCCCATATTAGTCTCATATTTTTTCTCAATAACCACCACTGGTCAACTAATCATTCTATGTGGTAAATATCTAGGGTTACATTATCTAGTTCTGAACAACTATGTACAATAAATTTTGTTTCTATAGAGTTGATTCACTGTTCTGCAATCAATTGGTTTGTAGATCAACTGAACGTTGGTGGTCATTGACACATAAATGATTGAATATATTGTTTTCCCTTCATGGTGAAAATGGTCTCTCGGCATGATTCATTTTATTTCAAATAACTTGAGATAGTTTATTCATCATTCTCATGAGGGATTGTATTCCATATTCCATTGTAGGGCCATCCAAGCATGGTCCGTTGCGCTCACCATTTGTATGGGTCCTCATCTTTACCTCCATTTTATAAAATAAGAAAACCTTAGTGAGAAATGTTTTTCATTTAATAATCAAATAATTTTAAAATAATTTCATGTCTTATATTATCATTCATAAATATATTATTTGTTAACAAATATTATATTTAATATAAATCCTTCATAATAGTTCATAAAAAGCATGTGCTTAACAAAAAATATCCCTTGGGAGTGTAAAACTAGGAGTTCAAAATGCCCTATTATCATTTAGAAGTTCCCATTCGAGTATATCTCAAAGTGTATTTTTTGTTTTACCATGAAGATACATATGTTATATAGAAACATACACTTTTTCATATCTAGAAATAGATTTCTTTGTTTATAAATAACATACTACATTACAAAAATACAAGGATGTTTTACAATTTTTAACCTTTTATATAATGTTTTTCATAAATTTTTTAAATCATAATTTCCAAAAATAACTACTCCTTATTTTCATATAAACTCTTACATACTTCTATTTTATTATGCAACTTTATATAGCATTTTATAGATTGAGTATCTTTAAAGGTTTAGTGCCTTGAAAACAATGGTACATAATACATGGAAACATAAAACACTCTTTGATTCCACATAAAAGGATTATTCAAGATTATTACTATGTAAATTTACTGCATCCCATAACCTAGGGACATACATCAATTAAAATGGTGAAATTAAGTCTCATTAAGGGATAACAATGGAAATATTTTACTTTCATTCTTGAGAAATATCAATTAGAACATGATGAATACCATAAAACATGATAAAGAGTCATATAATAAATAAATGAAAATGAATCATAACATGTAAATGTGGTTATGACAGTTACTTTAGATATTTGTAAGCATATCATAAAGTTTTTTCCCCAAGGAGTCATATAAATTACCAAGATTCACAATCAAGGTATCATAAAACCTATCATCTATTAGGATTAAATTATTTACCTAATGCAATAGAGAACTATCAGTACACACCCATAATATGTAATTATTTTTATGTGATACACATAATTATTCATAAAAAAGTTCATAAATAACATGTGGAGAATAAAATAAATGTGCCACATATCAAAATCCTATCATTTTAAAATGTGCTTTAAAACATATATTTATGTCATTTTGAACCCATGGAAAAGGAAGGTAGGAGTCTTGTATGTTCATACCAGAATAAAATATATCAATTTTGGAATCTATTTGAATACCCATGGAGAATAAATAGATTTGATTATTCAAAAAGGAAAAGTAAATAATTTCATTAGAAAAGGAGTGATAGTTTTAGAATACAATTTTGTGCCATAATGTGTATGAAACATGGTTTTAGAAAACATTATACAGAGAGGATAAAAGGGTAACCCAGTCATAAATTCTAATAATAAAGTGTAGGTAAACAATAAAAAAACATAATAATATGGTAAGTTAATTTAAAAGGAAAATTTAATAAAATAAATATTAAGGTAAAAGAGAAGATGAGATTTCCCTTACGAAATTTCGGCAGCCTAATGACGTCACATTAAAATTCATAAAATATGTTGATTAGAAAAAAATGGAAATCCAATATTTTTTAAATAATATTGAATGTTATGCATATATTTAATGACATATCCCAACATATTAAAACTGAAATTAAGAAGGCATAAAATAAAAGTATTTTTTGAAAAAAAGGGTGGTAGATTCCCTATCCTTGAAGAGTGACTTATAAAACTAATGATAAAGACCTTGGAGGCTTGAGGAAACCTTGGGAGGACTCATTGGGAGTTAATAGTTTAATATATTCTAGGATAGTCAATTGTTAATGAAATATAATTGAGAAATGTGTGGGTATTTATAGAAAAAGTGTGGTTGTTTTTTATTTATTTCTAAGGACACTTTTGTAGTGTTTTTTGAAAAACCGTAGGATTTTGCAATGTATTTTCCAATGATATTGGCCACATGGGACACCTAATATAATATATTAATTAAAATGATTCTAAAATTATTTTAAATTACATATTACATCATTATAATGTCAATAAACAAAAAAACCCAAAACTCAATTTTTACTATTCACCGAAAAACAAAATATTTTATAAAAAACCCATAAATTCCCTGCAACCCAATATCAACCTTCTGGATTTAAAAATGAGACATTATATTATCAGAACTATTCCCTAAATATGATAAATTTAAATTTCAAATCTAAAATAAATAATTATTAAAAATAATAGTGGACATAAAATGCATTGTAAATTGTATAGTAAACTTTTCGACACATGAAAAAATAAAATTATTTTTTTCATTTTTATTTAAAATGGAATGTTTTTATGACACTATTTAATAATAATAAACAATATTAATAAAACATTAGTTTAATATAATAATTTATACCTCTCTTAAAAGTATATTTTTACCCAAAAATCAATTTATCATTTTTCATTTAAATTATTATGCCAAACTATTCTTAAAACAAAAATGATGGGAAAAAATTACTTTAAACAAAGGGATTAAATCTTATTTATCTTAGGAATTGGAACATAACCCCTTAAAAAAATTTCACTCGATCTAAGGGTAAGGTGTGAGATTATGATGGACTCTTGCAGTGGCTCAGATAACACCGTCTGAGTGGTAATCTCCATTAACATGAACTTCTGCCATATGTGATTTCGTTCAAGCTTAACATATTGAAAATCAGCTTGGAATTGTTCAAGATAGAATCATTGTTACACTACCTACTTCCCATGATATGAATAATTGGATTTGTATGTCCCTATTCTACTAGATGATTCCATCATCTCTTCTTTCTGAATTATCTAACCATTATAATTTCTATTTAAATACTATAATCAGATTGTTAAGAGTATAGTTCCCAATGGTCATATTAACCAATAGTTATAATAGACCAACAATCATATTACAGTCAAAATCTTATGGTAAAATTAAAATATATTGTCTTCATTATTAAGGAGATATAGTTCTATTGTGAAATAAAATAACACAAATTTTCTGGAAATAATTATCATTAAAAATGTTCGGGTCATTAATGTATTGGGGATATAATCTCACCAACTCTTATGTTCTGGCCCACCATTTTTTGCAAAATTCTGGTGATGTTATTCATTTATTCATTACATTTTACTAACCCCTTTACTTATTTTATATGAAAAGTGCATAATTTGTGTGTAATATTCATATTTTAATATTAAATATAATTTTGAGCACTATTTGAATAAATCCAAATTTGTGTTAGTTTAATGTATATCTATAACTGTTACTATACTGAACCAAATTTCATGGTTTTTGTTTTGTAGGATTAATATTTAAATTTAGAACATTTCATTAGAAGGGATCATGATAAATTCTTCCATTTGAAGGTTCATATGTACCACACAATAAGGCCCAATGAATATGTGAACAAACTAGACCACCCTTGAAGATTGATTTACTGGGATCAATCTAGAAGTCCAAAATGGTTTATTCTCCACCATAGTTCTGGGGACCCTATCTTTCATCTTGGATAATAATTTTAAGGCCCAAATCTAAGTACAATAAGCCCAAATGATGCTTTACAGTCCATCCCATCATTCTGGACGAGAAATAAAATCAGTATAGTATGCATGACATATCTCATGATTTAAGCATCAAATAGAGCTAATATTTTTCGGTGTGAAAGAGGGGATATAGATGGCCGACTTTTTTTAATAACCCATTCTGATTTGAAGGCATCTTCATATTCAAAAACCATTTCACATTCTGGACATCAAAAAGACTGGATTGAAATGGACAGTTTTACTTTGTTTAATCAACCGGCCATAACCTTTGATCCTTAAGTCCAAATGACTTCAAATATTGCGAGTAGTAAACCCACTCTATTATCTACAACATTTAAGAAGGACAGTTCTCTATATTCGGTTTTCATAATGTCAATATCGGCGAGCCAAGTGTAGGGGTATTGCTGGAATGTAAATAGTCCACTCCTTGGGCTATAAATACTCTCCCCTTCTCTCCTTGATAAGGGTTGGCATTTCAGAAGAGAGGAGAACATATTGGCATGACTAAGTCCCTGAACAAGGCTTTGGAGGATCTTACATACTCATGTTTTCACTTGAGAGACCTTTCCTCCTCTCATTGTTTTCACTTACTTTCGTGTTCTTCGTTTTTGTAATTTTGTAAGTCTCTTTCTTTGTAATTCTGTTTTATTGAAAGTTACTTATTCAATATCCCTTATTCTCATCCACCTTCTGTAGTTTAATATTTATGTTCTTTAAATAGTTTAAATTCAGTTGAATCTCCTTCCCTTATTTTTCTTCCTCATTCAATCAAAAATTTGTTTTTAATTATCATCAATGTTCGTGGGTGTGTGTGTTCGACGTACCACCCTTTTCTAATCCATTTATTTTTATTCTATTCTTAATTTATCATCATAAATATTATAACCAGAATATTAAACACCAAAATGGATGAGTAAATATCTCATTGGGGTGAGTCAAAATTTAGGGATGTTAAGTGATTGAGAGTATTTGCTCGATGAGTATTCGTTAATTTAACATTGTTTATGTTGGACTTAGTATGTCATGGATTAATGACATCTTTTGTTTAGCATGTGGTTTCCATGGATTATTGGAACCATAAATACACTACAATAAACAAGTACTGATTGATTTTAGAATCCTAGTTATGTTAAGGCTTGGATTAAAGTCTTAACACTTGGGAATTCAAATCAAAGTCAACTTGTGACATAGGTGTTAATTTAAATGCAATATAAAGCAAAGCTCAAGGATATCCCAAGCTTAAATAAACTAATGATGAAATCACACCAATCTTTATCAACTTGTTAAATTAAACATCATCTATTAGTCATTTCAATTAAGCTCTGAAATCAAACCCCCCAATCAGAATACAATTAACTAAAAACAAACGACTATTTCAAAGTATCATCGCTGAGGACTCGACCTGAGTGCTGCTATACACATTAGCAGAGCACCAGAACTTTGACTGGTCGATAGGCAACAATTGGCCGCACTCTTCAGCTGGGGAGGGTACTATTGAATGCATTAATTTTCTCACTATCATAAACAAGTTTGTGGAAATTTTTTTTGTAATGAATGATTTATTTGGCATACAACCAATATAGAAAGGTATCTCAAAAGTTGGTTTCGATATTAGTGAGAATAGTGTGAGGAAACCAAAATTGATTTATGATGTTGGGGATCATGAACATGATCAAATATCATTTCCCAAATTTCGTAACCTGGATCGATTCATCTCACATAATGAAGAAAATTATTATGGTTTGAATAAACCTACACTGAATTGATCTTAATGGAGGGTTTAGACCCACCATATTTTTCCCTCACACTACAATGGGCCAGGAATACAAGGTGGTGTCAAGGTTCTCTATCAGTCGATAAAGAAAGTTGGCATAGATTAGATATTCTTGATCACTCTTGGCCCAATAGAGGATATTTTAGACCCTGTGGGGCTTCATGTAGACCATCCTATGATTCTTATTGGAGAGATTCAATCCTACATAATGGGAAGTAATGTACCCGACATTATCATCCTATATAATATGGGGAATCTCATCTTCATTGATGAATTTAGAATAATTCCATCAACATAAAATCTATTAAGAGATTTATCAAGGTTTTGTCCCATGTTGAATGGTAATCTTACCTATTTACTGGTGAATTCAATCATGCTCAGCTTGATCTGGTGGGTGAGTTCAATTCTGGAGATACTCAATGATAGGAGTTATCCAATCAGTCATTTCCCTCTTATGGGGTAACCTAAGGGTCCTAGCATAGAAGGATTGAAAGCCACCTAGATTACTGGTTTCCAATTGACATCATCTGATATGATTAGTGTGATACTCCTCCAATGCGCCACATGGATGAACATATCATCCTTTCTAGGATCTTCTATAGACAATGATAATATTTCCAAGGAATTATCTCTTCCATTATACTGTAGGGGGGACATGAGTAACTTCATTCTTATATGGGAACTAGGCCATTATGTGACGAGTAAGCTTCAGTAGGGGAATGATCACTAGATTTCTAATGATGTATTCACCAATAATCTATTTGATGACCAGCTCAAAGTCTCCCTTAACATGAAATCACAAGACATGACCATCTACATCCATTTCAAGACTTCTAATGATAGATTAATACTCTACATCCATATTGGAATGGCCCAATTACAATGGGAATGAGTATAGAAGGACGACTTGTGTAAGAGTGATAATGTAGATCACCATGCCCACACTATTATCTTTGGGATTATTAATCCTTCTACAAGTATATATCCATGATGAATGATCAAAATTTATCTTCCCCTTAGGATTTTCCTTGTCCACTGGTAGGATGGAATCATCTAGGAATTCAAAATCTATGGAAAACTTTTCAGGGGTTGGATGGGCAGCCAAGATGTCCCCCAATGCATGAACCTTGATGGATTTCAACACAATAAAGCTGATGTTGAACTACTGAAGGATCAATTCTCATTGTTCTATTCATTTGGTCAGCATGGGGCAGTTTAGAAGATACATCAATGGGTCTACACAAGACACTAGCAGTAGGTCACTCCCACTCCCCACAATGATACATCAATGGGAGGAGAGAGATGGTGACCTCTCATGTCCCACAACCTATAGGTCCATGATTTGAGACTAGCAATGATCATATAGTAAACATTCAAGTGGGAGTAATTACCCTCTAATAGAAACATATAGGGGAGAGATATAAAAATGATTCAAAAAACAATACATGTTTAGACACACACAAACACACACACATACATACATATATATGTATATATATATATATATGAAATAGCAAGTATTACATAGAATTTTAAACAATACTAATCAAATAAACAAAAAACTACAAGCACAAAATTTGAAAGACAACAATGAATTCTACGCCCAAATTGCTCATGATAAACCCCAATCCACTAATAACTAGGCTGATCACCAACCTACTCCATCTAACCTAAAAAAACACTATATATATACAGAGCGTGAGTATAATTGTATACTCGATAGGATCCTCCTAGGATCCTCTCTTGAAAAATATAATTAATGTACACAAAAGAATAATGAACTATATTGAATCTATCTTGTCACCTAAAAAGGTATTATAAGTTCCAAACTTATCCCTGGTTGTCTCTAACCAATTATCTCTTACAAGAGATAATAATATAATATTAATAAAACATCATGGGTACCCCCTCTCTCTATTATTCACCCGTATGTCGCTTTTACACAACATAGAATTCACAATGTATCTCTATCCAAAAGTAATACATCACCAAAACACCTATGCTCGATATCAAAACATGAATCCCATGCATAAATAAACCAACACATCCCATACATGTAACTAAATATAGTAAAATATTATTTTTCAAAAACCACCATATCATGTATTACATATATCAAACAAAGGGTATTATACCACAAGCCATTACATTCCATACAATTAGTAAGGACCTCAATCCATCAAATCCAATACACTACATACTTTTATTAATCCTTTGGATACTATATCCAAAAATACATGTTTGTGAAATAAACATAACCAACACATCCTTATACACACATATATTGGAAAAGTAACTTCATTTAATACCATCATAAGTAACTACCCAGAGAAGAGAGCAGAGCCATAGGGGTAGTCAACTATCTATCCCTATAATATGATGTTGGGTAAAACGAACTCCTAGAGTCTAATAGGTGTCATTTTTCCTAACTGAGATTGGTGTAGTAGTGTATGAAATCAAAAAAAAACATATGTGGTATAATGTCGCTCACAATAATAGTATGAGAGTATCATAGTCTTAGAATCGACTTCAACTATTGTCACACAAACACCCATCTACAACATGTATTACTAGATATCCATTATGTACACACGAATATATTAGGGCTACATTAATATCATTCTTTAATTTATATAAATTTCATCTATTAATTAATTCTTTTTTCCATTAATTATCCATTTACATTTTTCCACATTTCATTACATTTCATTAAATATCCGAGTAAATTCCAGGCCCTCTATGCATCATCCAATCCAATAACATGGCTTATCAAGATTAATATATTTTAACATTTTTATTTCAACATCAACCTATTCCATGGGACAAACATTTATTAATTATTATCATTATCCCATATCTAGGTACTCTAGTAAAACCTTCCTATGCTACCACCAAGAAGAAACATGAATCCAAGAACATACATCTACCTTATGTAGTGTGAAAGGAAATGAAAATTAACAATAAAAATGACCATCAACCATTAAACATATTCATGTGGGAATACAAGCTCTCATAGTCACATCCATAGGTAATCCTAGGTTTAACCCCCTTTGAGACCCATAATTCCATCCTCGTGACCCACATGTATATAACAATGAATCTCCCCTTCACATGCAACAAATTTTTTCAAATCATCCATGCCTCCATGCCCACATATCAAAAAATCCATCCCAGGCTCATCCATAGTAGGCCCACATCACATCCAAGCCTCCATGTACACATATCACAAGCCTTAGAAACAACCAAGTTAGTAACATGCCAACTGGGCCCTCAAAACAAGATCTTAAACATATCATGAAAATGATTTCTCATGGAACATAAACAAGGAAGTCATCCTTCTCAAGAAAAAAAGAAAATACAGACCTATAAAAAATTCATTATTAGGCAAATAGTTCTTATTCCATCCTTAAATAACAGATTCATTTATTAACAGGTTTCAATGATGGGAAACCTAAGGAATCAAACTATAACAAACTAACAACGGAAAATATTTGCTCTTAGAAATTCTAATATTTTCATCAAACCCTAGTAGATCCATTCACAAATAAGATTCCTTTCCAAATATTATCAATAAAAAATATTATCATGCTTCAAATAATTTAACAATTCCATTAATCACATGGAGGATCCAATCTAATGAATTAGGCCATTGCTTCTATTTTTTTACCATCAAATAACACTAACAACCAGATTACAAAATGACTCATCCATAACTATTCATAATCCATTTAATTATCAAATATTTATACATTTATGTTCTTTACCAACTTCCATCAAACCAATATTCTTAGAAAGAACGGCCTGAATATCACATTATCTAGAAAATCAATACACAACCTTTTTTAGGGTATAAAGAAAAAATGTCGCCAACATACGATCAAAAGAAAATTATTTAATCCAATTATGATAATTATCTAGTTAAATGAATCACCATACAAAGGTAAAATCATGATTAATTTAAAATATCATATAAATAATTCAAGAGATGAAAAAACCTACCTCAAAAGTTATCAACATTCATCTCATTGGAACAGACCAAGTTGAAGATCTATGATCACCACTCCCATAAGAATTACATCCATAAAAGTATTCCACAATAAAACAGCACTAGAAAAAAACCATGAAAACCACATTAGAAACATGGGAGACAAATCACCATGTAATATTGAGAATATACAAGAGGAAATGATATCAAACTACGAGATCCTACTGGAGAACGAGGGAAGAATGCACCTTAGATAACCACATATCTCTGCAGATCGAATGTGGAATGATAATGGTTCATTCTCATTGAAGGGATCTCACAAATACAAAGGGTGTAATCCATTGGTCACATGGGACCTGAGAATTCCTTGGTTTTGGAGAAACCATGACTGGATAAAAGATCTAAAGATATACATCATGGGGAATTACATGACGTGTAATCCCTTTTCATGACAGGTAATCATTATGGTTAAGTTAATGCCAAAAAAATCATTTTTATTATTTAACCCGGAAAAAATTCACATCCTGAACCATCCCTGAAAAAGTCATGAACCTCACTCAAATGGCTCGTAAGGCTTACACAACATGTAATCTCTTTATCTCCATATATTTTTTATCCATACCCCTCTTGACTACTTTCAAGACTCCTTTTAGTTCCATTAGATATGAAAATTCACAAAGGGTTGGTCCATATAGATCTGGACCATTATATTAGATACTTCATAACAGATTTTCATCCTTAAGAATCCAAACAAAAATAGAGTGAAAAGAAAGGGTTCATTCAAACAACCACCCATCGATATACATATCAATGTTTGCACCACCATAAGATTAGAACCACCTAATAAGAAGATAACATTGAAAAACTATGATACAATTGAAACCATATCCTAAACAATATCTTAGTAAATATACCTCTCAAGAAAAAGTGAAGACACAACAATAAATAAGAGGAATCCATCTCATACCCAAGAGAGATAAATATCCTCAAGAGGAAAACATTACAAGAGAAGATCTAAGAATCAAACTTCTTTGGGTACTAAGCATGCATATGCGACTTGTGTTACCATGTACTTTCCTCAATGCCACAATTTCACCATAGGTAATGAACCAAGGGAATAGAAAACCTTTGAAACGCCGTATCCAAGAATCCTTGGATCTACCTGGGATTATCTTATCATGTCACATCATCACCATCATTGAGTATTCCCTAATTGATGAAGTGAGAGTCATCATGAAGATAATGAAAGATTTGTGACATGTGAAAACCATCATGTATCCTTCTCATCTACTAGGGAAGTTGTATATCATATTACATAACTCCAACACAAGAAAATGCCTCCAAAGGCTTAAAAATATGGGTAGAAAGCTTAATCGCAAAACAAAACTATCACTTCCTAGGACAAGGAGTCACATTTAAGAACACATGATCTCATAAATACAACTCTAGATGTCTCCTCCTATGGTAAACATTGGATTACTGATATTGATACAATTATTTTATCTTCTCACGAATGACCTAAATCATCTCTTTCAACTTCTGTTCTAGTTCAAGACTATGAATTTCTTTCTCTCCTACCCAAGTCCATCACAATAAAGAATGACATGGTCATATGATGAATACATCAAATGATCGAATACCAGTGGAAGAGTGGAAACAATTATTGTAGGAAAACTTGACCGAGAGAAGTTTCCCCATCCATAAGACTCCAAAATCCATGAAACAATAGAAAACATGTCTTCAATAGTTTGTGTGGTCCTCCTTGTCAAACCAACTTTCTGTGGATAAAAATAAATTCTATGGTGAAACAGATATCCCAAAAAACACTAGAGAGATCTCCACACCAGGGAGGTAAAACTTTGATCTCGATCAAAAATTATTATCCTCAGAAGTCTGTGGAGTCACACCACATCACTTGGTACTACGTAGATAATACCACATCTGATCTCGACTCCTTGATCACTATAATGTTGGAAGATTTCATCAAAAAATCTAATATCACCCATATAGAATCATAGAATCAATGAGATCAATAAAAACTGGCAACAAATTCCATATAGATATCCTATCACATCCACTGGTGAAATTCAAATGGATGGAGAAATCCAAAAGAACATGGTTATCGTCCTTCACTTTCGGGAAGACCAAACATCGAGAAACAAGATCTCTAATTTCATACATCAATGTACTTATCACAAACTGACCACTCAATGCTTGGTAGATCTTGTTAACACCAGTATGTACCACCAATGTAGCTCTATGTTACTCCATAAGACCTATCTCACACATCCCTGAAGGAACAAAACACATTCCCTAAAATAACACTTGGAGTTGTCCATCATTAGAACATACATCAGGGGAATCCCAAAAAACAGACCAATCTCTATAGACCTCCAACTTAGAATCCCCCAGTAGGGACTTCTCAAAATGATTCACCAAAGAAGACTACACACTCATTTGAAAATGATAACTCCTTCCCCCAACATCTCCCATTTCAAGGCCTATCATTGAGATATATTCCGTCACTCTGCTGGACTTTGTAGATTCATCCATGGAATCACTACATGACTTCATACTTAGTGAATCAACTAAAAAAGAACCCATTCTAAATTTATAATAAATTTCAACATTCAGATCCTACAATAATTCAATTCACCAACACTAATGCATGTTCATGTAATGGTGTGATAAGACACACTTATGGCTCTTATTTTTAGTGAAAACCACAATATTCTCACCAATGAGTTATTGTTAGGATAATTTCAATGTAACCACTAATAAATCTAATTCATGTTCATTGGTAGTATAGTTACATTCATGATGATGTAAATATATATACCCATAAGAATCTACTGATCTCATCTACATCATAAAATAGATTGAGATCATACACAACGCATCACATAAGACCACATGCTAAACTCCTTCAGTTGGAAAACCAAGAATCAAAGTATTGACCAACTTTTCTTTCAGGTAATCATATAGTATCTGACATTAGTAAGTCCAAAATTATTCTATATCCATTCTATTAAAAGTTTAATGATGAGTTACAACATAACTGAAGACTGATATGAACATTCTATAGTAACGACCAAGACCAAGGAAACTCTTGAAAATTCAGTTATCTAGGGGGATTCCAAGACATAAATTATCCAATCTTTTAAGGATCCAAAGCTACTCCCTGTTAAGACATAGGATTCCCCAAGAAACAAGTTCCATGAGATAATAAACCACAATTTTAAAACTTCTCAAATAGATTCCCACGATGAACTCCAAAAATGGAACATATATGCTCTACATGATCTTCCTCATATGCGAATTACTCAAGGATGTCTTTAAAGAAAACTACCACAAACTTATCTAGGAACACTCAGAACATCATGTTCATCAACCCCATGAACAGAGCTAGATCATTATTCTTAAGGCATGAAATTTTAATGAACACAAAATGCCCATGATGACAACATAACATAATAGTCAAAATATCATCATCATTCACCCACATCTGATGATATCCATACCTAAAATCGATCATTGAGAACCAACATTCTCCATTCATTACATAGAATTAATCATTAATCAATGAAAGGGGATACCAATTATTCAATATCACATAGTTCAGGTGATTATAATTGATATAAACCCTCAAAATTTTATAATATTTTTTCATAAACAAAACTGGTTGACCCTTAGGTGACACACTCGGCCGAACATAACCATTAAACAATAGATCATTGAATTTTAATAAAACCTCTCTCAACTCAAAAGGGTCCATCCTATATGAATACATCATGTTAGGAGACATTCATAGCTCGAGCTTAATCCGAAACTCATTATCCCATTATAGGGGTAATGCTACATACTCATCTAGAAAGACATTAGGGTATTCATCTACAACCTTGGAAAACACCAACTATTGAACCTATGATGTACTTAGCATCAAATCAGCCATCAATGATGACAAGGATGAAACACACCTATCACTTATCTGAGGGTCTTGCAGACCAATAGAAACTACTAATTCTCTATTAGCATCATTGAAAAAACATACCTCATGAATAGATCCATAATTTCTGGCAACAAACACAACCAATCCATGAAATGAATGATGTCAAATTGATTTATATGTTAACATAGAAAATTTATTCAAGAGATTTTTTTCCACATGCTCTCAATATTTACATACTTCATAAAAGTGACCTTAACCTGCAACTAGCATAGTCAATGCTCTGGGAACTAGAATACTCTCTACCTCAAGTCCCAAAGCATGGAACCATTTTGGTGATTTAATGGATTCTGTACCTCCTAAATCAAATAATGCATAAAACCATGTATAAAATAATAAAAAGGAACCCCAATCAACATTGGATCTCCTAACAATGGAAATTCTAACTATTGAACCTAACCACTACCTTCCCCATAACCTATCTGGCCTTGTTGATGGCCACCATCATGTTAATTCCCTTCTCTCTGAGTATATGGACCTTCTCATGGTTTCCCTCTACCTTTATCATCTCCTATCTGATGATCCCAATCTACACCACCCTATTATAACTACCTTGGTTAAAACTACCTCAACGAAGGAACCTGAAGTAAAACTCCTAGAACATGCTAACTACTCAGAGAGGTTGGGAACTCTTACCATGGTAAAATTGTTATTATATAAGAGAAATATATTTCTGATCCCGTGGAATAAGTCTAATAGCTATTTCCCAGGGATAAATGATATACTAAGTGAGGAGACCTTCCCCCAGCTAAATGAAAACTATTATTTTCTTTAAACTGGGAACCCGAGACAATAAGATAACTTTGTGAGGAATCATAATTGTCCCCCTATCATGACAACCATGTCTTGTTTAACATATTATTGATAAAATCTACTCTTACCATCACCTTGAGATACATCTTCAACATAAACATAGTGACATGGCACTAGATTTCTAGATTCAAAGCATCCTTGAAATGTCTCTACCTATCCTCCTCTTATGGTAATAGGTATGAAGAAAATTACAAAAGGGACAAGAAACAAAACTCGAACTCTCTCAAACTGAAGCACCCTATCAAAGGGTAATTACCTTAGTGAAACTGTCCAACGTCTAGGTCAAAGAAAAAAAATCTTCTCTAGAATGTTATTATAACTTCTTCTATGATACTGTAAACAACCCATGATATTTTAGGAAGATGAATAACCAAATACTCAATCCTCCATGCAGTATCATCATAACCAATGAATCTTAGTGGTCCTTCTGAGCATGAATCAAAATTAAATCGATATCATCATCTCCTAACCCGTATTCTGTGATTTCTTTAAAAAGGAGCAATCATACTTTTGTATACCCTGGTGATGAAACCCTCATATTGGTCTCCACCAAGTGAAAGGTTGGTAAATTTCGTATTGGGATCGACTCTGTGAAGTGCGAGAATCACTATGTATCCCATGAGGATGAGAATCATAATTCACATTGTTCATTTCCATGGAACTTTAGGATACCACTACCAGCTTTTGTAAATTTATCCATCGAGGGAATTGAGGGATCCCATGTCTGTCGTTGGGCATTCCAAGTTCATAGAATGGGGTAAATATTGTTAACCATCCCAGGCTTATCATATAAGAAATATCATTTTGTATATGGGGTAAAATCAACTATCATCAAGAGGAATCCTGAACATTCGCACTATAAAATCATAGTTTAATAGAATCAATTAAGTATTTTAGTATTTTTAGTGTAATTTCATGTATCTCAGACAATAGACTCATAGTTTATGGACATTGAGTTTGGATTGGGGGGATCATCTAATCAGAAATATATCATGAGGAACTGGGATTTGGTTGGTGGTGTGATAGGCTCTCTGTGCATGGTGGCCAAAGAGTAAGATCCATCAAAATAGAACATAAGAATGATGTATGGTCATTCTGACATGGGAACCAACTTTTGGGGCTTATTTCTAGGTATCATTGGCTTATTGAGGGCCATTATTGTGTCCCCACTGAGAAATTAGTTGAGACAAACCTCTTTATTGAATGGTCTCCCTATCCAGTTTTGATGAATGTCTATATTGTGTGAGGTATGGAGCTTGTTCTTGTTGAGGGTCTCCATCTCAGCATGATAGACTTAGGCTATTTTTTCTAATGAAATCTAGTCATAGATAACTGTATTGAGTGAGGGAAACTGAATCCAGTTGGGAAAGACTGCAACTTTTCAACAAACTGGGGAGTATAGGATAACCGGTCATGAATTCTAGGTTATCGTCTAGTTGGACCATAGAGTTTTTATGACATAATTCATTTTTGATGTGACATTTCATAGAATCTTACAAATAGACGATCTTTTAAAGAATTGTGTATTTGAAAAAAGGTACATAATACATGAAAAAATAAAACATTATTCTATTCCAAATGAAAGTCTCTTAATGTTTCATCCTAAATAAATTTATTTCATCTCATATCCTGGTGATATACATCAATGAAAAGTGTGATCTTAAGGACTAGTAAGGTATAATAAGGGAAATAGTTTACTTGAGATCTTGAGGATTATCTGTAAGAACATGTGGAATGTCATAAGAACATAAAAAATAGAAATAAAATAAATTAATTAACAAGAATAATATCATGTAAATGTGGTTAAAACATATAATTTATACATTTATAAGCATATCACCATCGTTTATCCCCAAGGAGTCATAACAATTACCACGGTTATTCACCAACGTATCACAAAACTGGTCATCTCATGTGATTAAATTATTTACCCAATGAATTAGAGAACCACCATGGAATACCCTTAAAATATATTTATTTTCATGAGAGTCACATATATCATCATCAAAAAATTCCTAAATAACTAGTGCAGTATAAAAGAAACAGGTTTCATATCCAAAATCATGGATTTTTAAAAAGTTCGTTAAAAAGGATCTTTATCTCATTTTGAGACCACAAAAAAAAGGAAGGATTCATGTATGTTAATACTAGAATAAAATAGATAATTTTTAAATCTATTTTAATACCACTATATATTTAAGAGGTTTTGGTATTAAAAACATAAATGAATTTCTTGAGCAAAAGAGAGAAATTTTGAGAACAAAATTCTGCAGCATAACAGGTATGAAAGATGGTTTTAGAAGACATTAACAAGAGAGGAGACATGAGTCAACCATTCATTAAAGAATAATTATATAGTATATTTACAGAATAAATTTATAGAGTAACATGGTTTGTTTATTTAAAAGACACACCATATAAAAAAATTAGAAGGGGAAAGATAAGATGAGATTTACTTTAGGATATTTCAGTAGCCTAAAGGCGTCACTTAAATGTTCATAATATGTGTTGATGAGAGAAAAATTTGTCTCTAATAATTTTTAAATAATATGTAAAGTAATAGGGATATGGAATGACATATTCCAATATAATAATGTAGATATTAAAAAGGCATAACATAAAAGTAGTGCTTGAAAAAAAAGAAGAGTTGTAGATTCCCTTACATTGGAGAGTGACTTTTAAAACATGAAGATCTGGACCATGGGGGCTTGATAACACCATTGGAGTAAACCATAATTGGTTTTCTATTATATATTCAAGTATAGTGAATTGGGAATCAAATATTATTGAGGAATGGGAGGGTACTAATAGAAAATGTGAGGGATTATTTTATTACTTTCTAAAGAGACCATAGTTATGGTTTTTGAAAAACCATGGGATTTGCCATGGTATTGGCCACATGGGACACTTCATATCATACTTTAATTGATAAGTGTATACCAAAATTTTAAATTACGTATTATATCATTATGATTTCATTAAACAGGCTAAGGATTCAAAAAAGTAATTTTACTATTTATAGAAAAAATTATATTTTTTAAAAATCCCATAAATTCACTATAACCTCATATGAATCATATGAATCAAAAATGAAATTTAATTTATCATAATAATGTCTAAATATGTTAAATTCATCTTTTATCTCTAATAAACTTAATTATTAAAAATATTAATAGTTAGAAAATGCCTGATAAACTGCATAGTAAAATTTTCAATACTAGAAAAAAATTATTTTATAATTTGTAAATAAAACAGAGTGTTTGTATAAAACTATTTTATTAAAATAACAAATAAATAATAAACCATTATATTAATATAATTATTTATATCTCTATAAAAATTATAATTTTTACACCAGAAATTCAATTTCTCCAATTCTATCTCCATTTACATGAAAGAATTATTATTCTAATGGAAATGATGAAATAATATTTTTATTTAAACAACGGGATTAAATTTTATGTAAATATGGACCTGACACATAACCCCATAAAAAACATACAAATAAAGGGTATGTTTTGTGATGATGAGGGACTCTTGGGGCGGCTCAGATTACATTGCCTAAGGGGTAATCTCCGATAACATGAAATTTTCCCGTAGGCTATTTCATTCAAGAATAACATGTTGAAGCTCGGATTGGGCTTATTCAATAGAAAAGAACATTCATGCTACCTCCTCCCAAAGCTCTAACAAATGGGATTTATGTGACCCGATTCTACTAGATGATGTCATCGACTCATATTTATTCATTAACACACCATTATATTTTCTATTTATAAAAAATAATAATAATGTTAAAAGTATATTTTATAATGGTAATATTGAAAAATGGTCTTAATTAACCAATGGTAATATAATGGTTGAAACCCAATTGTCACATTAAATTATATTCACTTCATTATTAATGAGATGTAGATATACTATATAATAATATAATGCACAACTTATGAACCAATTATCATTAAAAAAGTTCAGGTCATTGCATTTAACCCCCTTAATAAATTTCATACCATAAATTTCAACTTACTCAATTAGTCAGAAAGCTATCCGTACTTATACCTTATTGTTTCCTAAATTTCACACATCACTTCTTCAAATTTTTGGTTCCACCAAAATATAGTAATGAGGTGGGTAGTCTTTTCATGTAGAACCTTATATTTACAGTCAAAGTTCTCCACTAAGTGATCCTTATAAGATAGTTAATGTTCTAGTTGTACATCCACCAAATTAAGTACATTGAAGGGTTAGGTATATACTTCCTCAAGAGTGATACATGGAAGAGATCATGAACTAGAGATAGATTTGGTGGATGTTCTATCTAATTGGCTACTCCTGTTTTGCGATCATGGATTTCATAGGGGAAAATGTACACGGGGTTGAGCTCTCATTTCTTCCCAAACTACATGTCTATCTTCCATGGATAAATTCTAAGGAATTCTTTATTACAAACATCAAACTCCATGTCCCATTTATGGTTGTCAGCATAACTATTCTGCCGAATATTGGTAGCCTATATATATTCTTGGATGGCGTGAATCTTTTCTCGCATCTCTTGAACATGACCAGGCCAAAGAACATTTCTATCACTAGCTTCATCCAAAAAAGAAGGAGTTCAACAATGCGTTCTATATAAATCTTCATAGGGTACCATTTGAAAAAATAAATGGAATCTTTTGTTGTATGAGAACTAAAATAATGAAATATATTGATCCCATATTCCCTTAAATTCCGCTGAGAATGTTCTCAACATTTCATCTAGTGTATGAGTAGTACTTTTGGATTCGAAATCAGTTTGGGGTTGATAGGTCCTATAGAAATTAAATTTGGTACCCATAGCATCTTTAAGACTTCTCCATAATTTTGATCTAAACCATGGATCATGATGAGATCCAATTGAATGTGAAACTCCATACAAACTTACAAATTACTTCAAGTATATCTTTGAATGTTTTTCAAGAGTTAAATCTTCTTGAATAGAGATAAAATGGGAATCATTGGTGAGACGGTCCACTATAACCCATATCGCATTGTTTCCTTTGGATATTTCAGGAGACTAGTGAAAATGTCCAAAGTGATATTGTCCTACATCAATGCTAGTATGGATAGTGGTTTTCATACCCATTTAGGAATTTTTCCCTCTTCCATTACATGTAGACACACTAGGAATATTTCTGTGTAGTCCAGAATATCCCTTTTCATGTTATCCCACCAATAATGACTGTGAAGGACCCTCCCAATTTCTATAATTCCAGGATATATAGAGAAAGTATATCTATAAGCTTATTCCTTCAAATTCTTTATTTTTTGAATAGAAGGAACACATATCCCTATTTTAAATTTGAATACATATTCTTGATCAATATTAATCTTAGGAAACATGCCATTCTTCATAGAAACATACTTCTTCTTTAACAAGGGATTATCTCTTCATGATTTCATGATCTTTTCAATCATCAATGGTTGAGAAATTATTTGGGATAGGTTTGATGATTTCCCTTCCCTTATGAATCCCATTTCATGTTTCAATATGTCTTTGATCAAAGGATCACATTGAATTCCCATAAATTCCAACACAACAAGGTCTCTTTTTACTTAATGCATCATTGACATTGTTTTCTCATTCTGGATGATAATTAATTGAACAATCATAATATTTAAAAAGTTACAACTATATTCTCCTTCTCATGTTAATTATTTTTGTAAAAATATACATTAAACATTTTTGGTCTATATATATATCAAATTTCTCCCCATAAAAATATTTCCTCTATATCTTCATAGTACAAACAAATGAAACTTTCCCTAGGTCATGTGTAGGATTGTTTTTATCATGATGATTCAACTATTGAGATATATAAGCAATGAAATTGTAATTTTCCATGGGTATTCACCCAATCCCGTTAAGAGATAAATCACTAAAAATAATGAATCATTATATGATAGAGGGTGTAGTTAACATGGGTGTAATAGCTAGTCTCTTCTTCAGATCTTGGAAACATTCCTCACACTCCATTATCCAGAAGAACATGACCCATTTTCATGTTAACATTGTTATTGGATTATAAAGTCAGGAAACATTTTCAACAAATCTCATTTAATATCCTACTAAAAAAAAGAATCCCCATTACTGTTTTAGGATGAGGACACTCCCCCAGAACCTTTTTTTGTAGATTCGATTGAAATTCATTCATTGGATATGGCGTTCGACAAGAAAGGAACTTGTTGTTACCAAAATTCCATGTTATAAGCATTCCCAAAACCCAATCCTTCCATAGAGATTGAAAAATATCCCTAAGATGATCATTATTATCCTCTATAATTTTCGAATTTATCGCAATATCATTGATATAATGTACACTAGTGTTAACAAGGTTTTCCTTAAACACTCTATTCACAAGATCCATAAAAATAGATGGAGAATTAGTCAAGCCGATAATCATAACAAATAACTCATAATACACATATCGTGATCAGAAAGATATTTTGGAATGTCTTATTTATTCAGCATTAATTTAATATAATCGGATCAGAGATCAATCTAGGAGAAGAACTAAGCACCATGAATCTGGTCAAAAGATAATCAAATCTTGGAAGAGGGTAATTGTTCTTCAATATAATCCCATTAAGTTCTCTATAATCTACTCATACCTGCATTGATCTATAATTCATCTTCATAAAGTGAATAGGTGCTCTCTAAAGAGACACACATGGGTAGATAAAGATCTTCTCCAAAATATTTTTTAGTTTATTGTTTAATTCCCTCGTCTCCACATTTTCCTTACTATATGGGGTTCTTGATATCGGCTTAGAACCAACCATGAGCTCACTGGAGAACTCTACGTCTCTTTATAGGGGAGGACAAGGAAAATCATCGTGAAATACGTCAATGTATTTTTGAATTATGGGGACATTTTAAACTTGTATATTATCTTTTTTTTCTTAATATTCACTAATAAATTCCAAAATGAAGGATACAAGTGGTTCCTCTAGACAAATATCAGGCCGAGATAACTCTCCTTTAAAGATAGATTTAGGTTGTCCATTCAAGGTTACAAATATTACCTTTATTAAACATTTTATCATAGTGTTATTCTTTTATATAGAGTCTATCCCTAGTATAATTTCAAATTACAACATTGGAACGACTACTAGATTTTCAATTAGATTGTGCTAACTAAAGTAAATACTATAGTTTCAAAACACTTTTGAGGCATGTATAATCACACTGGGAGTCTAGACTGATATCTCTACTTTTTTAAATTCATTGTTTGATTCTATATTTTTTTCAAACAAGGATTAAAAAATGGAATGATTAGAACAATATACAAACAAAGTACTTTATAGCTTTGAGAGAATAATAAGAGTAACTACCACCACATTATTATGATCTTAAAATTCATATTTGAAGATAGAAAAATCACAACCATGCTCACATGGACTATGATAATATTGATGGTGACAACCATCCACTGCCCTCATATTTGGACAATGATTAGAAAAGTACCATAGCTATTCAAACTTGAAGCATTGGACTTCATGCTGGGAATGCACTATATTCCAATTGTATGTAGTATTTAGATGTTGATTCTTAACCTCAATACAATAGTTCCAAGCTATATTGCCTTCTATTCCAGACATACAACATTTATTGCTCCTGAGAGAGTAGTTCCTCAAATTCTTCTTCCCATAATTATTTCACGTGGAAAGTTGAACATTCTTTCCTCCTCTTCCCTGATCAAAGCCCCTACACATTATTGTATCCATTTAACTTTTTTTATTTGGTTTTTGAGACCATTGTGTCTCACCTAACTCTAGTTCAACCATCATCACACTCCATATGATTTATACATAGCTATCATAGTCTCTATTGGATAAATTATTTTATAGATGAGGTATTTTTCCACTGAGGAATATATCAGCCAAATCATTAGGATCTATGAAAAAACAAGGAGAGTATTGTGATATTATTGTCAGTTTCATCTCATATCTTCATATAGAATCATTATCCTTATATTGTTTTCATTAATAATTCCTTCTCCATTTTCATTCTCATCAAACGAGGGAAAACCTATTTAATGAGGTTACCTAGAACTCTTCTAACTCCATAACTTTAATCTTCCATATTAGTCTCATATTATTTTATCAATAACCACAAATGGTAAATTAATCATTCTATGTGGTAAATATATAGGGCCACATTAACTAGTTTTGAACAACTAAGTACAATAAATTTCATTTTTATAGAGTTGATACATTGTTCTGCAATCAAAGGATCTATAGATCCACTGAACGTTGGTGGTCACTGACACATAAATGTCTGAGTATAATGTTTTTCCATTCATGGTGAAAATGCTCTCTCGGCATGATTCATTTTACTTCGAATAACTTGATATAGTTTATTCATCATTCTCATGAGGGCTTCTATTCCATCTTCCATTGTAGGGTCATCAGAGCATGGTCTGTTGCGCTCACCATTTGCATGCTTCCTCCTATTTGCCACTATTTTCTAAAATAGGAAAACCTTTGTGAGAAATTTGTTTCATTTAATAATGAAATAATTCTAAAATAATTTTGTGTCTTATAAAATCATTCATAAATATCTTATTCATTAAAAAAATTACATTTAATCTAAATCCTTCTTAATAGTTCATAAAAAGCATATGATTAACTAAAAATATCCCCCGGGAGTGTAAAACCATGAGTTCAAAAATGCATATTGTCATGTAGAAGATCCCATTTGAGTCTATCTCAAAATGTATTTTTTGTTTTACCCTTAGGATACATAAGTTCCATAGCCACATCCACTTTTTAGTATCCAGAAATTGATTTCTTTGTTTAAAAATAACATTCTACTTTACCAAAATACAAGGATGTTTTACAATTTTTAACCTTTTATATGAGGTTTTTCATATATTTTTCAAATCATAATTTCCCAAAGCAACTAATCCTTTTTTTCATTTAGACTATTACATCCTTCTATTTTATTACATAACTTTACATAGCATTTTACAGATTGAGTATCTTTAATGGTTTAGTGTCTTGAAAAAAATGGTATATAATACATGGAAACCTTAAACATTATTCCATTCCACATGAAAGGATTATTCAAGATCATTACTGTGTATACTTACTTCATCCCATAACCTAGGGTCATACATCAATGAAAATAGTTAAATTAAGGCTTAGTAAGGGATAACAATGGAAATAGTTTACTTTCATTCTTGAGAAATATCAATAAGAACTTGATGAATACCATAATAACATGATAAAGAGTCATATCATTAATAAATTAGAATTAATAGTAACATGTAAATGTGTTTATAACAATTAATTTAGACATTCATAAGCCTGTCATAAAGGTTCATCCCCAAGGTGTCATATAAATTACCATGATTCGTAAGCAAAGTATCATAAAACCTATCATCTATAGAGATTAAATTATTTACCTAATTCAATATAGCACTATCATTACACACCATTAATATGTATATATTTTCATGCAAGACACATAAATCATCATAAAAAAGTTCATAAATAACATGTGGAGAATTAAATAAATGTGTTATATATCAAAATCCTAGCATTTTAAAACGTGCTTTAAAAAATTTTGTCAATTTAAACCCATAGAAAAGGAAGGTAGGAGTCTTGTATGTTCATAACAGAATAAAATATATCAATTTTGGAATCCATTTGAATACCCATGGAGAAGAAATATGTTTGATCATTCACAAAAGAAAAGAAAATAACTTCTTTAGAAAGGGAGTGAAAGTTTTAAAATAAAATTATGTCCCATAATGTGCATAAAATGTGGTTTTAGATACATTATACAGAGGTGATAAAAGGGTCACCCATTCATAAAAGACTAATAATAATGTTTAGGTACAGAATAAATGAACATAATAATATTATATGGTAATTTAAAAGGAATACAGCATAAAATAAATATTAAATTTGAAAGAGAAGATGACATTTCCCTTACGAAATTTCGGCAGCCTAACGACGTCACATAAAAATTCATAAAATATGTTGATTATAGAAAAATGGTAATATAATATTTTTTTAAAAAAATATGTAATTTTATGGTTAAATTTAGTGACATATCCCAATATATGAAAATTGAAATTAAAAAGGCATAAAATAAAATGATTTCCTGGAAAAAGGGTGGTAGATTCCATCACCTTGAAGAGTGACTTATAAAACTCAAAGATCAAGACTTTATAGGCCTGATGAAACCTTGGAAGGAATACTTGGGAGTTAATAGTATAAGAGATTATAGGATAGTCAATTGGTAATGAAATATAACTGAGAAATGTGTGGGTATTTATAGGAAAAGTGTGGTTGTTTTTAATTAATTTCTGAGGACACTTTTTCAGTTTTATTTGAAAAACCATAGGATTTTGCATGGTATTTTCCAATGATATTGGCCACATGGGACACCTAATATCATATATTAATTAACAAGAGTATAAAATAATTTTAAATTACCTATTAAATCATTATAATTTCATTAAACAAAAAAAAACCCCAACAGTATTTTTACTATTCAACGAAAAACAAAATATTTTATAAAAAACCCATAAATTTCCCACAACCTAATATTGACCTTCTGGATTTAAAAATGGAATTTATATTATCAAATTATTCCTTAAATATGATAATTTTAAATTTTAAATCTAAAATAATTAATTATTAAAAATAATAGCGGACATAAAATGCATTGTAATCTATATAGTAAACTTTTCGACACATGAAAAAAATAGAAATATTTTTTCATTTGTATTTAAAACGGATTGTTTTTATAACACTATTTAATAATAATAAACATTATTAATAAAACAATAGTTTAATTTAATTCTTTATACCTCTTAAAAAGTATATTTTTACCCAAAAATTAATTTATCATATTTCATTTAAATTATTAAGCCAAACTATTCATAAAATAGGAATGATGAAATAAAAAATTTAGTTTAAACAAAGGGAATATATCTTATTTTACATAGGACTCGGAACATAACCCCTTAAAAACTCCGCACTCTATATAAGGTTAAGGTTTGCGATTGTGATGGACTCTTGGGGTGGCTTAGATAACATCGTCTGAGTGTTAATATTCATTAACATGAACTTATCCCGTATGTTATTTTGTTCAAGATTAACATGTTGGAACTCAGCTTGGTCTTCTTCAAGATAGAATCCCAGTTACACTGCCTACTTCCCATGATCTTAAAAATGGGATTTTTATGTCCCTATTCTTCTAGATGATTCCATCATCTCTTCATTCGGAATTATCTAACCATTATCATTGATATTTTAGAACTATAATCAGAATGTAAGGAGTATAGTTTTCAATGGTCATATTAGAAATTTTTCATAATAGACCAACAATCATATAAAAGTCGAAACCTTACGGTGTCATTAAAATATACTTCATCATTATTATCTAGATATGTTTCTATTGTGTTATAATATAACAAAAATTTTCTGTAAACAATCATCATTAAAAAATTTCAGGTCATTAAAGTGTTTGGGATATAATCCGTCCAACACTTCATGTTCTGGACCACCATGTTTTGAAAAATACTGGAGAGGTTAATATTGAATACATCAATTTTATCACTTTCCTAAACATGTTAGTGGGATTTATGGTTGCAATTAATGATTTATTTGGTACACAACCAATTTATCTTTGTATCTCAAAATTTGGTCCCGATATTAGTGAGAATAGTGTGAGGAACCCAAAATTGATTTGTGATGTTGGAGATCAGGAACATGATCACTTATCATTCCCCAAATTTCCTAAGGTGAATTGCTTCTTCCCACATAATGAAGAATGTTTTTATGGTTTGAATGAAACTACACTGAATTTCTCTAAATGGAGGGTTTAGACCCACCATATTTAGCATGCACACTACAATGGGCTAGGAATACAAGGTGGTTTCAGGGATCTCTATGAGTCGATAAAGAATGATGGCATAGATTAGAAATTCTTGATAAATCTTGGCCCACTCGAAGAAATTTTGGACCTTGTGGGGATTCAAGTAGACCATCCTATGGTTCTTGTGGGAGAGATTCAATCCAACATAATGAGCACCAAATTACCTGACATTTTCATCCTACATAATATGGGTAATTCTATCTTATTTGATGAAATTTAGGATAATTCCATCAACACAAAATCTACTAAGATAATTATCAAGGTTTTGTCCCATGTTGAGTGGTAATCTAACCTGTTTTTAGGTGAATTCACTCATGCTCGACTTGATCTGGTGGGTAAGTCCCATGCTAAAGATACTCAATGATAATAGTTGCCGAATCAGTCATTTCCCTTTTGTGGGGTAACTTGAGGGTCTTAACATAGAAGGATTGAAATCCAATTGGATTACTGGTTTCCAATTGACATCATCTGATACTATTAGAGTGATGCCCCTCCAATGCTCCACATTGATAAACATATCATCCTTTCCGAAATCTTCTGTAGATAATGATAATATATTCAAGGAATTATCTCTACCATTCTACAGGAGGGGAACATGAGTGACTTCATTCTTAGAAGGGAACTATGCCATTATGTGATGAGTAAGGTTTAGTAGGGGAATGATCACTAGATTTATATTGATGTATTCACTCATAATCTATTTGATGACCAACTTAGAGTCTCCCTTGACATGAAATCACAAGACATCAACAACTACATCTATTCCAAGACTACTAATGATAGCTTAATACTCTACCTCTTTATTGGCATGACCCAATTAAAATAAGAATTAGTATGGAAGGATGACATGCGTAAGAGTGATAAGGTAGATCACCATGCCCACACTATTATTTTTGGGATTATTAATCCTTCTACCAGTTGAGATCCATGAGGCACGATCAAGATGCATCTTCCCATCAAGAATTCCCTTTTCCACTGGTAGGATGGCATCATCTAGGAATTCAAAATCTATGAAAAAAATTTTAGGGGATGGATGGGCGGCCAGGATGTCTTTCAATGCCTAAACCTTGATAGATTTCAGCACAATGAAGATGATGTTGAACTACTGTAGAATCAATTCTCATTGTTCCATTCATCTGGTTAGCATGGGGCAGTTTAGGAGATACATCAATGGGTCCACACAAGACACTAGCGGTAGGTCACTCCCCCTCCTCACAATGATACATGAATGGGAGGAGAGAGATGGTGACCTCTCATGTCCCGCAACCTGTAGGTCCATGATTTGAGACCTGAACGGATCATATAGTAAACATTAAATTGGGAGGAATTACCTTCTAAGAGAAACATATATGAGAGAGATATAAAAAAGATTCAAAAAACAATACATGTTTAGACACACACAAACACAAACACACACATAGACATATATATATATATATATATGAAATAGAAAATGAAACATTGAATTTTAAACTATACTAATCAAATAAACAAAAAACTACATGCACCATATTTGAAAGACAACAATGAATGCGAAGCACAAATTAATTTTGATAAACCCCAATCTACTAATAACTAGCCTGATCACCAAGCTACTCTAACTATCCTAAAAAACATTATATATACAGAGGGTGAGTGTAATGGTATACTCAATAGGATCCTCCCTGGAGCCTCTCGTGAAAAATATAAAGAATGTACCCTAAACCATAATCAACTATATTGAATATAGCTCATCACCTAAAAAGAAATAATAACTTCCAATCCTAAACATGGTTTTATCTAAAAAATTATCTCATACAAGAGATTACAATATAATAATAATAAAACATCATGGGTACCCACCTCTCTCTTCTCCATATGTATATTGCTTTTACACAACATAGCATGCCCAATGTATCTGTATCCAAAAGTAATCCATCACAAAAAACACCTATGCTCGACATGAAAACATGAAACCCCTGCATAAATAAACCAAAACATCCCATACATGTAACTAAATATAGTAACAAAGTATTTTTCAAGAACCACCATAGCATGTATTATGTTTATCAAACAAAGGTTATTATACCACAAGCCATTAAATTCCATACAAAGAGTAAGTACCTCAATCAATCAAATCCAATACACTACATACCTGGAGTAATCCATTGGCTACTATATCTAGAAATACATGTTTGTGAAATAAAAAATACCCATCACATTCATATACACACATATATAGGAAAACTAAATTCATTTCATACCATCATAAGTAACTACCAAGAGAAGAGAGAAAAGCCATAGGGGTAGTCAACTATCCATCCTCACACGAGGATGTTGGATAAAACACCCTCCTAGAGTCCAATGGGTGTCATTTTTCAAAACAGATATTGGTGTTGTAGTGTGTGAAATAAAAAAAACATACATGGTATAATATTGCTCACAATAATAGCATGGGAGTAACCTAGTCTTGGACTCAACATAAATTATTGTCACTCAAACTCCCGTCTGCAACATCTATTAACAGATATCCATTATGTACAGAAGAATATACTAGGGATACATTAATATTATTCATTAATGTATATAAATTTCATCTATTAATTAATTATTTATCTGTTAATTAACCTTGTTCATTTTTCCACATTTCATTAAATATCAGAGTAAATTACATTCCCACTATGCATAATCCAATCCAATGACATGGATTATCAATATTAACATATTTTAACATTTTTATTTCAACATCAACCTATCCCATGTTCAAAAATATTTATTAATTATTATCATTATCCCATATCTCGGTACTTTAGGAAGACCATCCTATGCTACCACCAAGAGGAAACATGAATCCAAGAACATACATCTACCTCATGTAGTGGGAAAAGAAATAAAAATAAACATGAAACTCAACCATCAACCATTAAACATATTCATGTTAGCATACAAGCTCTCATAGTAACATCCATAGGTAAGCCTAGGTTTAACCCCTTTTAAGACCCATAGTTCCATCCTCGAGACCCACGTGCATATAATGATGCATCTCCCCTTAACATGCATCAAATTTTTCCAAATCATCCATGCCTTTGTGCCAACATATCAAATCATATATTCCAAGCTCATCCATAATAGGCCCACATCACATCCAAGACTCCCTGTACACATATCACAAGCCTCAGAAACAACCAAGTTAGAAACATGCCAACTGGGCCCTCAAAACAAGGCATTCAAACATCTCATTAAAATTATTTCTCATGTAAAAAAACAAGGAAGTCATCCTTCTCAAGAAAAAAAGAAAACATGGCCCTATAAAAACTTCATTATTACACAACTAGTTCTTATTCCTTCCTGAAATAACTGATTCATTTATTAACATGTTCCAATGATGGGAAACCTAAGGAATCAAGCTATAACAAACTAAAAAAAATGAAAAACCATGATCTTATAAATTTTTATATTTTCAAAAAACTATAGTAGAACCATTCACAATTAATATTACTTTCCAAATATTATCAAAAACAAATATAATCATGCTTCAAATTATTTAACAATTCCATTAATCACATAGAGGATCCAATCCAATGAAATAGGACATTGCATCTATTTGATTATCATAAAATAAAACTAACCACCCTATTGAAAACATGAATCATCCATAATTATTCATAATCAATTTAATTATGAAATATTTCTACATTTATGTTATTTACCAACTTCCATCAAACCAATATTTTTTGAAAGTAAGGCCTAAATATCACATTATATAGAGAATTAGTACGCAACCTTTTGTCAGGGTATAAAGCCAAAAAATCACCAACATACGATCAAAAGAAATTATTTAATCCAATTATGATAATTATCAGGTTAATTGAATCACAATACAATGGAAAAATCACGATTAATTTACGATATCATATAGATAATTCAAGAGAATAAAAACCCTACCTCAAAAGTCATCAACATTCATCTCATTGGAACAGACCAAGTTGAAGATCTACAATCACCACTCCCATAAAAATTACATCCATAAAAGTATTCCAAAATAAAAAAACACTAGAAAAAACAATGAAAACCCCATTAGAAACATGGGAGACAAATCACCAAGTAATATTGACAAGATACAAGAAGAAATGAGAGAAAACTAGAAGATCCTACTGGAAAACGAGGGAAGAATGCACCTTTGATCACCACATATATCCGAAGATCGAATGTGGAAGGATAATGGTTGGTTCTCATTGAAGGGATGTCAAAAATACAAATGGGGTAATCTATTGGTCACATGGGACATGATAATTCATAGGTTTTGGAGAAACCATGACTAGATAAAAGATCTAAATATATAAATCATGGGGAATTACATGATGTGTAATATTTTTTCATGATATGTAATCCTTATGGTTAAGTTGATGAAAAAATATAATTTCATTTTTATTATTTAACCAGGAAAAAATACACATCATGAACCATCCCTGCAAAATCCATGAACCTCACTCACATGTCCTGTAAGGCTTACACAACATGTAATCTCTATGTCTCCATATTTTTGTATCCATACCCCTCTAGACTACTTCAGAGCCTCCTTTGAGCTCCACTAGATATGGAAACTCACAAAGGGTTGGTCCACATAGATTTGGGCCAATATATTAGATAAATCATACCACATTTTTATCCTCAAGAATCCAAACTAAAATAGAGTGAAAATAAAGGGTTCATCCAAACAACCACCCATCGATATACATATCAATGTTTGCACCACCACATGAGTAGAACCACCTAATAAGATGAGAATATAGAAAAACCATGCTACAATTGAAACCATATCATAAACAATATCTTGGGAAATATACCTCTCAATCAAAGGTAAAAACACAATAATTAATAAGAGGAATCTATCTCATACCCAAGAAGTATAAATATCCATAAGAGGAAAACATTACAAGAGAAGATCTATGCATCAAAATTCATTGGGTATTAAGCATGCCTAAGCAACTCATGTTACCATGTACTCTCCTCAATGCCTCAATTTCACCATAGGTAATAAAACAAGGGAGTATTAAACCTTCGAAACGTCATATCCTAGACGCCTTGGATCTACATGGGATTATATTATAAGGTTACATCATCACCATCATAGAGCATTCTAAAATTGATGAAGTGATAGTCATCATGAAGATAATGAATGATTTTAGACTTGGGAAAACCATCATGTATCCTTCTCATCTACTAGGGAAGTTGAATATCATGTTCCATAACTCCAACACAAGACAATGCCTCCAATGGCTTAAAAATATGGGCAGAAAGCTTAATCCCAAAACCAAACCATCAATTCCTAGGACAAGGAGTCACATTTAGGAACACATGATCTCCTAAATATATCTCTATTTGGCTCCTCCTATGATACACATTGGATTCTTGATAATTATACAATTCTTCTATCTTCTCACGAATGACCTGAATCATCTCTATCATCTTTTGTTCCAGTTCAAGACTAAGAATTTCTTTCTCTCCGACCCTAGTCCATCACAATAGAGAATGACATGGCCATCTAATGAAAACTTCAAATGATGGAATACCGGTGGAAGAGTGGAAACAATTATTGTAAGAAAAAATGACCAAGGAATGTTTCCTCATCCATAAGACTCCAAAATCCATGAAACAATAGAAAAACATATGTTCAATAGTTTGGATAGTCCTCCTTGTCTAACCAACTATCTGTGGAAAAAAATAAATTCTATGGTACAAAAAATATCCCAAAAAACACTAGAGACCTCTCCAAACCATGGAGGTAAAACTTGGATCTTGATCAAAAATTATTATCCTCAGATGTCTGTGGAGTCGCACCACCTCCACTAGGTACTTCCTCGATAAAACAACATCTGATCTCGACTCCTTGATCACTATAATGTGGGAAGATTTCATCAAACGGTCTAATATCAACCATATAGAATCATAGACTCAATGATCTCAATATAAACTGGTAACAAAGTCTATATAGATGTCCGCTCACATCCACTGGTGAAATTAATATGGTCGGAGAAATCCAAAAGAACATGGTTATCATCCTTCATTTTATGCAAGAACAAACATCAAGAAATAAGCTCTGTAATTACACACTTCAACGAAATACACAAAAACTAACCACTCAATTCTTGGTAGATCTTTGTTACACCAGGATGTACCACCAATGTAGATCAATGTTACTCTATAAGCACTATCTCACACATCACTGAAGGAACAAAACACATTCCCTAAAATAACAATTAGAGTTGTCCATCATTAGAATAGACATCAGGGGAATTCCCAAAAATAGATAGATCTCTATAGTCCTCCAACTCAGAATCCCCCAGTAGGGACTTATGAAATTGATTAACAAAACAATACTACACACTCATTAAAAAATGATAACCCCTTCCCCCATCATCTCCCATTTCAAGGCCGATCATTGAGATATATTCCGTCACTATGCTGGACTTTGTAGATTCATCCATGGCATCACTACATGACTTCATACTTAGTGAATCAACTAAAAAACCCCATTATATGTTTATAAGAAATTTCAATTTTCATATCCTATAATAATTAAATTCACCAACACTAATGTATGTTCGTGTAACGGTGTGATAAGACACACCTATAGCTCTTAGGGTCAGTGAAAACCACAATATCCACACCATTAAGTTATTGTCACAATATTTTAAATGTAAACACTAATAACTCTAATTCTTGTTCATTGGTAGCGTAGTTACACTCATGAGGATGTAAATATATATACCCATAAGAAACTACTAATCTCATCTACATCATGACATAGATTGAGAACATACATGAGGCCTCACATAAGACCACATACTAAACTCCTTCAATTGGAAAACCAAGAATTGTAGTGCTGACCAACTTTTCTTTCAGTTACTCAAACGGTATAAAAAATTAGTCAGTCCATAATAATTCTATTTCCTTTCTAGTCAATGTTAAATGATGAGTGATAACATAACTAATGATTGATATGAACATTCTATAATAACGAGTAATATTGTAGAAACTCTAGACAATTCAACTATCTAAGGGGATTCCACGACATAAATTCTCGTATATTTTAAGTATCCAAAGTTACTAACTATTGGGGAAAAATATTCCCCAAGAAAAAACTTCCATGTGAAAATAAACCACACCTTGAAAACATCTAAAATAGATTCCCATGATGAACTCCCAAAATGGAACCTAGATGCTCTACTTGATCTTCCTTAGATGTGAAGTACTCAAGGATTTCGTCGAAGAAAACTACCACAAACTTATCTTGGAACACTCGGAACATCATGTTCATCAACCCCATGAAAAAAGCTGGATCATTATTCTTACAAAAAGAAATTTTAATGAACACATAATTCCCATGATGACAACATAATGTAATATTCATAATATCCTCATCATTCACCCACATATGATGATATCCAAACCTAAAATCGATCATTGAGAACCAACATTCTCCTTTCATTAGATCAAATTAATCATTAACTCGTGAATTATGATACCAACTCTTTACTATCACATAGTTAAAGGGATGAAAATTGATATAAAACTACAGAAGTATTTCATATTTATTTATGAACAAAACTTGTTGACCGTTAGGTGACACACTCAACTGAACATAGCCATTCAAAATAGATCATTGAAATTTAATAAAATCTCTCTCAACTCAAAAGGATCTGTCCTATATGGATACATCGTGTTAGGAGAAATGTCTGGCTCGAGCATGATCGTAAAATCATTCTCCCATTATGGGGGAATGCTAAAAACTCATCTGGAAATACATTAGGGTATTCAACCAAAACCTTGGAAAACACCAACTATTGAACCTCTGATGAACATAGCATCATATCGTCCATCAATGATGACAAGGATGAAACACACGTCTCACATATCTGAGGGTCTTGTAGATCAAATGAAACTACTTACTCTCTATTATCATCATTGAAGAAAACCGACCTCATGAATACATCCATAATTTCTTGAAACAAACACAACCAATCCCTGAAATGAATGATGTCAAATTGATTTATCTATTAACATAGAAAATCACTTCAGGAGATTTGTTTCCTTTCACAAGATCACAATCTTTACATAATTCATAAAAGTTAGCTTAACCTGCAAATAGAATAGTCAATTCTTAGGTAACTAGAATACTCTCTACCTCAAGTCCCAAAGCATGGAACCATTTTGGTGATTTAATGGATTGTTTACTTCCTAAATAAAATAATGCATGAAACTAGGTATAAAATAAGAAAAAGGAACCTCTGTCAACATTGGCTCTCCTGGAAATGGAAATGCTAAATCTTGAAGAGAACCACTACCTTCCTCATAACCTGTCTGGCCTTGTTGATGACCACCTTCATGTTCATTCTCTTCTCTTTGAGTATTTGGACCTTCTCATGGTTTTCTTCTACCTTTCTCATCTCCTCTCTGATGATCCCAATCTAGACCACCCTATTATAACTACCTTGGTTAAAACTACCTCAACGAAGAAACCTGAAGTAAAACTCCTAGAAATTGCTAACTACTCAGATTGGTTGGGAACTCTAACCATGGTTAAAATATTATTCTATAAGAGAAAAACATTTATGATCCCTTAGAATAAGTCTAATAGCTATTTTCCAGGGATAAATGATATACTAAGTGAGGATACCTTCCCCTAGATGACAAAAAACTATTATTTTCATAAAACTGGGAACCCTAGACCGTAAGATAACTTTGTGATTAATCCTAATGGTTCCCCTATCATGACAACCATATATTTGTTTTAACATATTATTTATGAAATATACTCTTAACCTCACCTTGAGATACGTCTTCAACATAAACATAGTGACCTGTAACTATATTTCTAGATTCAAATATTCCTTGAAATGTCTCTACCTATCATCCTCATATGGTAATAGGTATGAAGAAAATTAGAAAAGGACCAAGAAACAAAACTCGAACTCTCTCAAACTGGAGCACCCTGCCAAAGGATAATTATCTTATAGAAACTGTCTAATTTCTTGGTCAAACAAAATAAATTTTCTCTAAAATGTTATTAGAACTTTTACCATGATACTATAAACGCCCCATGATCTTTGAGGAATAAGAATAACCAAATACTTACTACTCCATGCAGTATCATCATAGCCAATGAATCTTAGTGGTCCTACTGAGCATGGATCAAAATGAAATCGATCTCAAACTCTCCCAACTAGTATTATGTGATTTCATCTAAAACAATGACATAATACTTCTGTATACCCTGGTGATGAAACACTCATATTGTACTCCACCAAGTGACCACATCTTTAATCTCCACTATATGGGGATCAGATGGTACATCCTTCTAAACATCTTCATAGAAAACTAGGTGAATATTTTTTCCTTAATTCATTCATATGAAAATAAAAAATAGTTAGAGATAATAATGCTATAATATGGAATATTGATAATTAATGGATTTATCAATTTATTATCTTGTTATGGATTTAACTTATTCATAGGACTAACCATTTCAAACACTGTCACAAAAAAAGGAATAACACTAGATCCTTTCCAATTTATCTACCCTAAAAACAGTTTCACTTAGTTAAGAAGTAATTTGTAAACATAAATTTATGTATATCAGATCATAGGGGCCCTAAATACTATTGTATTATCTGTTCTGCTATTTCTATATCACTTTCTAAACTCAAATGACACCATTTCCCAACCAAACAGTGAAACCTCTACTATAATGAACTCCGAACTCCATCGAATCCCTCATACATGATCCTTTAATACCACTCACTCATGACCCCCTCCATGCAAAGTTTCGAAAAATGGAGGAGAGAGATTGTGACCACCCTAGTCCCACATCTTGTATACCCTGGGTTGGCGAACGACATTGAGGGTACAGTAAACATGAAAATGGGAGGCATTACATTCTAAGAGAAACATGTTGAATATATAGATAAGGATTATATTACAACCAACACCTTCTTAGACATATATATTTAAAATAAATACAAAGTGAAACATGAAACATCATACAATACTAAAAATATTAATTTAAAAATAAAAGTATTAAAAAGGGAACAATGGTAGCAACCATGAAGCCTAAACAACTCCTTTTATACCTCGAGCTAGTAATATCCATTCTGATCACCATCGAACACCAATTGTCATGAAAAATAGATTATATATACATTGTGCGAGTTTGACAAAATTGTAAGTAGGATCCTCTCAAGAGAATCTCATGCAATATTAATGAATGTGTTCTAAAGAATATTGAAAAACAGTGAAACTAACTCACAACCTAAACGTGTATATGATGTTACTAACCTCAACATGGATATCTCTCCCCACGTTCCTCACTCAAGAGAAAGTATGCTTGAATAATAAAACATCTAGGGAACCCTTCTCCCGCTTCCCCACTGGTTTCTCGCTCTACCCCAATGTCTTACATCCGATGCTTTACTCTTTAAAAGTAATATATCCTAAAAATTATTTGGTTGGGAGTCACGACATGATACTCGTACATCATAAAACCACACTGACCCATAAATGTATCCAAAAAGAGTAACAAAGTATTTCTCAAAGGAACCACATCATGTATGGAATATATCAAACATCCAGTAATATAAATCAAGCCATTTCATCCCATACAATGAGTAATTACCTCAAGCCATCGAAACCCTCTACACACAAACATGGGAAAACTTAAATTTATCCATACAATCATAAGTTTCTACCATGATAATATAGCAGGACCAGAGGGGGTAGTAATCCATCCATCCTCTCACCAAGTTGTTAGGGGAAACACCCTCCCTAAGTCCAGTTGGTGTTAGTTTCTGTAACTGATAATGATGGTGTAGCATATGAGATCACAAAAAATAATAATGATATAATATAGATCACCAACATACTGTGGGAATAACCAATTCTTAATCTCAACTACATCTAATGTCGCTCGAACTATAGACGACCACTTCTAAGACTATATATCCTATAATAACACAATCATATAAAAGAAAAACATTAAATTCATTCATTACAATATTTCAATTCATTTCAGTAATTAATTCATTTGAAATTAATCATAAATTAAACTTTTTCCACATATCATTACATCATGTTAAATGTTAGATTAAATTACATGATCTCCATGCATAATCTTAACCAAGTACTTGGATTTTTCAAGATTAACATATTTTAGAAATTTTTATTTCCACATGAACTAACCTCATGGGACAAAATTTTATTTATTAATAGATTTATTACATATCAAGGTACTCTAGTAAAGTGATCCTAAGCTTCCATCAGGAGGATGCATGCAAACAAGTACCTCTAGTGTCCTATAGATGTGGGAAATGAATGCAGATAAACAAGTAACATAGGCATCGACCAATAAATAAATACAACCAAAAGACCAGATCTCAATATCTCATCAACAGGTAAGCCAAAATTTATCCTGTTCCATTTGCACTAGTTACATCCCGGACACCCATATGCATAAACTGATGCATCCCATCATCAAATTTGTCAACTACTACCAAATAATCTGATCCTCCCTAACTACATATCAAAACATCTATCCTAGGATCAGACATACCTGGCTCACGTCACATCTATGCCTCCCTAACCACATATCACAAGTAGTAGAAACAACCATGAAAGAAAAAAAATGACTAGGAACTAAAAAATAGGCATTATCCTTATCATGAAAATGATCTCTCGCAGCTCAAAAACAAATAAATCATCATTCTCACTCAAACTAGAATCTCAGGCCTCGGATAAATCTGTTTATCACACAACCAGTTCTTATTCCATATTGAATATATGGATTCATTTTTTTACATGTTCAAAACACAGGAAACCTAAGGAATGAAGCTAAAACAAGATAACAAATGTAAATCATGATCCTAGAATTTATTCCCCTTTCAAAAAACTAGAGAAAACCAATTATCAATTAAGATGCCTTTCTAACTATTATCACCAAAAAGAATAATCATGCTTCTTTTTATTTTTCAATTCCATTAATAAAATGAAATATATAATTAAATTTAATAATAAATTAAATTAATTATTTTATCATCAAATTATACAGACCACAGGATTATAGACATGTCACTTATTTAGTAATTCTTGAGACAATTAATTATAAATAATTTCCAGCTGTACATTATTTTCCAATTTCCCTCAAAAATAACATGTTTACAATGAAATTCACATATATCACAATATCAAGAATATCAATAGGAATTCCACTATCATGGTATATGGGAACAACATCACCTACATGTGATCAATAAAAATTTTATTAATCCCATAAAATTATTATTATGTTTATTCCATCAACATCCAATTGAAATATCATGATTAATTTAGGATTTTACCTAAATAATGTAAGGGAAGAAACATATAACATACCTCAAAATCAATAAAATTTGTTCTAAAAATTACATCCAATGTTACAGATATTCGATCACCTCTCCCATTAGAACTACATCAATCCAAGGAAATCACAACACAATTGCAATAATAGAAGACCAAAAAACCATTCTGAACGTGGGTGAAAAAACACCACGGTATGGTCAGATGATATGGGAGGAAACGAGATCAAATCAGGATAACCATATGAAAAATGTGGGAAGAATAAAACACTCATCACTATGGATTTCCATGATTTTAATTGTAAATGCTAAGGATTGATTCTTACCAATGGGATCTCAAGACACCGTAGAGGGGACTCCCCTGATCACTTGGAAAGATATAATTTGTAGGGTTTTTAGAAAAACTGATAAAGTGAAACATTTAAAGATACACATTATATGGGAATTACACGATGTGAAATACCATTTCTATCGTGTACTCCTCAATGTTAAGATGAAAATGAAAAATACATTGATTTTTTATTATTTAACCCTAGAAAAATACTCATCATGAATTAGTCAAAAAAATGTCATGAAACTCACTTATGTGGAGTGTAAGGCATTCATGGTGTGTAGTATCCTTGTTTCATATTTTCGTTGCTAGACACCTATAGACTAATTCAAATCCTCCTCTTATATCTAATATCCTTGAAAACTCACAAAGGGTTGTAACACATAGATTTGATCCCTAACATATATCTCATGCTGCTGTGGATAATGGCGTAAACTATCTACTACAATGAAAATTGCGTGGAAGCTCTTCCCAATGGGGGAGTATCTGGTTTCTGTTTCATGAATCAGGAGACTGAGATAATATAAATTTTTTCCCTTCTATCATTCTTCCTCTGGGTTACAAGGACACCGACAAACCATTCTTGGGCAGTAAAATAGAGAATGAGATGCTTCTCGGTGATCAGTGGAAATGAACCAAATGATATAGAGGATACTGCTTGATTTACTCAAAGGTGGTATGGAACTACTTGTCCCACTAGTAAATGACTACATTATTCATGAGTCTTAAAATTTTATTACACTTGCAAGCATGATTTTCTATTAATCAGAATATGTAGGCTATGTGGACTTGGAAGATTTTTAGATCCTAAAGTTATCTCAGGAGAGATATTTTGATAATTACCTTGATATTCATAGGGTCGATATTGAAGCCTATATATCTAAAAATGAATATGTTAAATGTATCAATGGTAACTCTGAATTCACACATCAAGGGAATAATCTTCAAAATTTAGGATAAGAGGAAGGAGAACACTTTCTCAAGGAATCTGAAGTGATCATATCATTTTCAGGATTTACCACCAATCCATACACATAGAATTCCCCCAATTTTTAATGATTTAGTTTGATAATGTGATACTTTTCCCATTGATATGTGTATCATTCTTTTTTAGGCTAATCGAAATTACTAGATAGTAAATGATCCCTTACCCCACTATGAATGAGGTGGACTCCTCATCCTTGGGATCCTTCAAGATTTGGTTTTCCTCAGATAATACATTTACAAAGTAGATGGTGTGGAACCTATCTATAGTATCGATCAATAGCTTTACAACCATAAGGGGTAAAATATCCTTTGGAAAATAGAAATTAAGTTCCAAGAAGTCAATATCGTCTCTGACCTACCCATTATTCATCCAGTTAGGGATGATGTTAGCTAGACACGAAGGGCACTAGAATTCCTTATTGAAGATGCATTTGATAATATTATCATCCTTTACCTCGATCAATATACTACCATAGGGGTGAATCATTCTAGGAGGATGATTAAAACCATGATGACTTAGTGGGAATCCGAAGTAGTGGTCGGTGACCTAAGGTAATAGAAATGGAATTTCATCCTTTTTATAGGAAATTACATCAATGTTCTACATAAGGAAGGCCGCATTTGGGTGCTACTGATATGGAAAAATCGATGTACTGACCATCATTAACCTCGAGTCTTCATGGGAACATGTTACACCTGAATCAACGCAATGCAAATGGTGGTTACACCCTCCTAAAAGGCAGGAGGGGAATCTCCCAAATCCTCTTAATTGTCTGGAGAAATATAATTAGTAAGAGGGGTGGATCTTCAATGCTAGCTAACTCATGAGAAACACAGGTTCCTACTTGAGTAGACATGGAGTCATCCTTAAGGGTTCATGCTAGGATGAAACTATGGTGACAATGGATATAAATACAATCTATCTATCCCCAATAACGAGTTCCAAGATTTATGTCAAATTAATGGTTATGATTAATATTTCATCAACTCAATACAGGTCTACCAAACATGGAAAAATTTCATCAAATAGTGGCCATAAGATGAACTTCATTCTTCGTTGCATGGTTAGGGGATTATAGAATCACTTGTGCATATACCATGTATGATTATGAGGTAATTTGAGAATGTTCCTCTTTATTAAGGACAACAAACAAATTTTTCTTATAGATAATAAAGGAATATATCTGGTCCTGTTTTCTGGGTTTGATATGTTGAATCGGGAAAATAAAAGCATCATATAAGTCTACCCATAGACTAGCTACGGATGTTTTCAGATCATGGGTGTGCTCATCCTCACAGGTCTGAATCTACTTAATCTATGTATTATAGTAGGTGGAATCCATATTGTTTTATGGAAAGGTGTTTATGGTATATTCATCAACATGGAGGTACCCTACTCAACCATTAAAGGAGTACATGAGGCAGTATCGATATGAGAAGGGGAATTCTGCATGCAGATGAAGCCAGCACCTTCTCCATAGTTAATTGTAGGTGCTAACTTATAAAACTACTATAAACATGATACTTACTATTATGGAACCAAACTTTTTTCCACATTGAACATGCCATATAGTTTCTTATCTCTACTATCATATTATTGGATATCTAGGTCATAGAAAGTCAAATCTTCTTGACTTAGTCCCAGGTTATGATATATCCTGGTTGGGATGAGGATGATCCTTAAACCACATTCCCCCAAGAAGTAATAAAACTATATTCTATTTAAAATGACCTATAATGTGTAGAGGGTTTATATTTACATGCACGATGGTGAGAACATATTCCATGGGAATGAGATGATGTCTGTAACCACTCAAAATTTTGAATAATTTTTGTTTCCTAGTTTTGTGTGTTATTTTAATTTATACTCCTCAAAACTTTATTCTTTAATTAACAAAGTGAGTATAATTAAATGAGACTATCATGTTTCGACTGTGATATGGCTATTAGCCAATATGACTATTGGAATATCACTATTAACATTTAAATTATTGTTTATAAATACAAGTGATCTTTGTTAATTAATACAGAATGTAGATTCGATGGCCTCATCGAGTAGACTCGGGCCGTTTGAAGCCCATCTGACGGAACATGGGAAGGAGGTAACACCACTGATCATCGATCTGGACTAAGCACAAGCCGATTTTATTCCTGTGAAGCTTGAACGGAATAGTCTATGAGAGAAGTTCAAGTTGATATAGGTCACTACTCAAGCAATGTTGGCTGAGCCGGAACATGATTCTGTCACCTTAGCACTACTTACACTTAGGTCCTATGCTAGTGTTATAAGGGGCTATGTAACGAGACCTTAGCTGCTTTGGGTAATCCGTTGATATAATTAAAATTTTTATTTATTATTATGGTAAAGTTGTGAATTTCAAATGACCGGATAAATATAGTATTTATATTATTGATGAATTTTTAAAAAGGTATACTTTAAAATATTTATGTAAACCTTAAATAATTAATAATGTGTAATGATTTTCAAAAAATGGTCTCCTATAGTCATGTACAACAAGAAATTTAGAGTCTAATAATATGAACTTAATTTTTGGTGAATAGTAAATTTTGAATAGTAATTTTGTGCTTATGAATATTAATGTGACCAAATGGAGTAGTAAACTCACATAATAAAGTATTAATATAATTTAGGCACCTTGATTATGTAATGTGATTCAACAAAATAAGTAAATAACTCTTTCAGAAATTATTAGTTAAGTATTAGTTTTTTCAGTTGAATAGTAGATTTATATAAACATTAAATTAAAAATATTTAGAAAATTATTTTCATAAAATGGAGTTCATTTTTTAAATCAGAGCATCGATATTTGGTTAAGGTGAATTTTAGGCATTTATCTGAAAGTGTTGAATTTTCATTGAATAGTGTTTTTACTTAAAAATTAAATATCTCATAATTAGAAAATTATTTCCATAATATGGAGTTCATTTTTGAATTCAGAGAATTTATATTAGGTCATGGTTAATTTTTTGGGATATTCTGAATCAGTTGAATTTTAAGTGAAAAGTAAACATTACAGTTTTGAGTTTCAGGTGTTTAATGACATCATTAATGATATAATAAGTATGTAATCATTCTAGTTGACTGATTGATAGTAATATATCCTATTAAGTTTCCCAAGTGGCAAAGAACTTGGCCAAATACCATGGGCAAGCCCATGGTTTTTCCAATACCACCGATGAGGTGTCCCTTGGCAATTAATGATTTATCCCCATACTTCTCCTATATATACCAAGACATTCCCTCATTAATTTCATTTCCAAATCATCTCCAATTATGTTCTGGTCTCTTTACCTCCCATTCATTCCCTCCAAGGTTCCCTCAAACCTCCCAAGGTCCCATCTTTCAAGCTATCGAAGTTTCTCTTTAAGGTAAGGGAATATTTCACCCTCCTCTTTTAAGCCATGACTTCCATTATGTTGTGTCATATAGTTTCCATTTATTTATGTTGAGGGTATTTTCTAATATATTATCATTATTTTCCATTTCATGTCTAATTATTGAGAGACCCTTTACACTCTCTCCAATTTGTTTTCCAAATTTTTTTTATGTGACGTCGTTAGGCTGCCAAATTTCACGTAAAAGAAATCACATCTTCCTTTTTCATTATTGTTTTATTTTTCATATGGTATGTCATTAAAATATCCATAAAATGATATTATTATTTACTCATAATGTATTATTAATTATTTATGAGTGTGTGACCCTTGTCCCCTCTATTTTCAATGTTTTCTAAAACCATGTTTTATATCCATTATGCTATAGAAATTTCTCCTCTAGATCTCTATCTCTTTCTCTCCAGAAATTATATTGTTTTATTTATGTGAATACCCAATCCTATTTCATTTATATGGGTGTTCATAAATATATAAAGGTGATATATTTGATTCTAGATCTGACATAAAAATAACCGTCACTCCCTTTCCATGGGATATAAATGACATAATGATCATATTTTAAGAACTTTTAAAACGTCAAGATCTTGAAGTGAAACCCATTTCATTTATTCTCCATGGGTTATTTATGAAATGTATTATTATGATATATATGTCTCACCTGAATGTAAATGCATATTGAACATTCTCCCTAATATAATCCGATGAATTGGGTAAAGATATTAATCTCTAGAGATGACAAGTTTCATGATACCTTTTTGAATAACCTTGGTAAATTTTATGACACCTCGGGGATGAAGCATGGTGATATTTTCATGAATGTCTAAATGAAATTTTGTAGCAACATATTAAAGTTATAATTAATTCTATATTTATTATGATATGCATCTTTTCCATTTCTCATGTCTTCATATTATTCATCAAGTTCTTATTGATATCACAATTAAACTGATTTGCTTGTTTACCCCTTACCGGGCCTTCTTCTCACCCTTTCCTTTGATGTATGTCTCTAGGATATGAGATGCAGTAATTGTACATTGGATAAAACTATGATGAATCCTTACAAGTGGATAAGAAGAATTTTTTATGTTGCTTTCATGCATTATGTTCCTGATTTCCAAGACATTAGACTTTAAGGGTACTCTATTTGTAAAATGTAATGAAATGTTATGTAATAAAAAGGCGTGATGCCATAGTTGGTATCAAAGGATAGTTTAGTTATTTATAGAAATTAGGATATAAAAACATTAGTAATAATCCAATAGGTAAGTTTAAATATAGGAAAACTTCATTGTAATTTGGTGAGTATTGAGTAATTGGTTTATCAAACAAATACATCCTTGTCTAGATACAGGCAGGTAGAGGTGGCTCTGGCACAAATGTACATATGGGTAAAACCTGAAAACCACACTTTGAGATAGACTCGAATGGGAAGTGGTGCACGTCAATGGGCTTTACAACACTCTTGGTTACGACACTCCCGGGGGATATGTATGGTTAATCATAAGCTTTTTATGAATCATTTAGATGGATTTATTGATAAATGTAATTGTTTAAAGCATGAAGTTTTAATACATAAAATCCATTATAGTTAAATGATTCTTAAATGAAATAAGTTTCTCACAACATTTTTATTATTAAAAAAATGGAGGGTAATAGGAGGAACCATGGAAATGGTGACTGTAATGAACCATGCACTAATGGCCCTCTAATGGATGCCAGATGGAAACATTATTGCGAATGATGAACCAACTGACTCAAGTTATGGAAAATAACTTGAATAAAGCTGAGAGACCGATCTCACCACAAATGTAACACCATTATGTTGAGTCCTTTATGTGTCAACGACCACCAACCATCAGTGGATCAACTTACCCATTGATTGCTGAGAAGTGGATCAGATCCATCGAGAAGATCTTTTCTATGCCCCGCTGTTCAGAGTAATAGAACGTCACCCTGGATGTCTATCGCTTAGAAGGTGAAGCTGATCAGTGGTGGGAACTGATTAAAAACACAAGGACATGAGTGTAAGTGGATGCTATGGAGTGTAAAGAGTTCAGAATGACATTTTTCAGTAAATATTCCCCTCGTTCCATGAAAACAAGAATGTTGAAGGGGTTTCTTGAGCCCAAGAAGAAATAGAATGAATCTGTGGGAAGCTACGAGATGAAATTCACAAGGATTTCATGATACACATCTATCTTTTTCATGGATCCAAATGGTAGGGTTGATAGATTATTCTGTGGACTGAGACCTCATCTGCGGAAGAATCTAGCCAACCGAGACTATGACACCTATGTGGAGATCGTGTGGAGTTCAATGAAAGTCGAGTTGGAGTTTGCTGAGACGCAGTGGTATCATAAATCAAATTACATGAATATATCGATGAATCCCATCTTAGGTAGGACCTTTGATTAAGGAATATGAGGCAAGAAAGTGCAACATTAAACGTGCAATAAATGAGGGAAGAAGCATTCAGGGAACTGCCTGCTTGGGAGAAGGAAATGCAAAAAGTGTGGAAGAGATGGCCATATTTTGAGGAATTGTCATAGTGAGGTGAAACCTCAACTTCCTAAAACATATGACAAGGGGAATATGGTGTGGGACCTACCTGATGTCTAGTGCTTTAAGTGTGGACAACTTGGGCACTTTTCCAATCACTGTACAAATCTGAGGGCAGTGGAGGGGAACCACCATCAGCCTCATCAACGGCCAAGGGTACAAGGTCATACATTTGAAATCACTATGTCTAAAGTTGAAGTGACAATTGATGTGGTGGTAGGTACTCATATTGTTCTCTCAAATCTAGAAAGTACTTTGTTTGATTTTGGTTCTATTCATTTCTTTATTTCTTCCAACTTTTCAACGAATTTAGAATCAACCCGTGATTTTCTAAAAGTAGAGTAATTATTCAAGACTCCTGGTGGGATTATCCAATCATTGTCAGTGTTTTGAAAATATAGTATTTACGATGGTGAGGACAATATTATCTCAAATCTAGTAGTCATTCCCATGCTGGAATTCGATGTTATACTAGGGATGGACTGGATCTCAAAGTATAATGCTAAGATCAAATGTAGAAGCAAGGAAATCTCAGTAGTCTTGAATAGAAAACCTACAATTATCTTCCAAGGGAAGATATCTCAACCTGATCTTTGACTAGAAGAACCCCCTATATCATTCTTTATGGATTTTTTCGGTGAAGAAGAAGAAAGAAATGATAGATTAAGTATAGAAAGTGTCCCCATCATCTAGGAATATGTTGATGTATTTCTTGAGGAGTTTCCTGGACCCCCCCTGAAAGAGAGGTAGAGTTATCTATTGAAATTGTACCTGTATCTCATCCAATATTAAAGACCCCATATAGGATGGAAAATGTGGAGCTAGAAGAATTAAAGAAACAACTCCAAGATCTTTTTGAGAAGGGGTTCATCCGACCGAGTGTGTCTCCTTGGGGTGAACTAGTTCTATTTGTGAATAAAAAGGATGGATTGATGCAGCTATGAATTTATTAAAGAGAACTGAATGGGATCATAGTGAAAAAGAAATACCCTCTTCCATGAATTGATGATTTATTTGACCAACATTATGGCGCTCAATTCTATTCTAAGATTGATCTTCGATCTGGTTATCAACAATTGAGAGTAAAGAAAGAAGATATTTCAAAAACTGCCTTCCGATCAAGATATGGGCTTTATGAGGTCATTGTTTTTCCCTTTAGACTGACTAATTCACCAGCTATTTTTACGGAGCTGATGAATAGAGTCTTCAAGGACGACCTTGATAACTATGTTGTAGTTTTTATTGATGATATTCTGGTATATTCCAAAAGTTGTGTTGATCATGAAGATCATCCAAGGGTTAGATTACATACACTATGGAAGGAGAGGCTTTTTGGAAAGTTCATAAAATGTGAATTCCAGTAACAAGAGGTTGCTTTCTTAGGGAACATTATTACCAATAAAGGAATCACAATTGACCCTGCAAAGACAAAAGTTGTAGAGTAGTGGCCACAACCGACAAAAATAATTGGGATTCGATGTTTCCCTAGATTATAATGATATTATAAGATGTTTGTGAAAAACTTTTCATGAAATTCTAATTTATTAACCATGTTAACTCGAAAAGGGGTCATGTTAATCTGGAAAAAGGAGCGTGCGGAATGTTTCTAAGAGCTAAAGAAGAGGTTGGTTACTACAGCCGTGTTAACTCTACCCTAATGTGGAGAAGGATTCGTTATTTTTAGTGATGCATCTCTCAAAGAGATTGGGTGAATCCTTATAAAAATTGAAAATTCATTGCTTATGCGTCTAGACAGTTGAAGAATCATGAGCAGAACTATCCTACACATGATCTAGAGCTGGTTGTGGTATTGTTTCTCTAAATATATGAAGGCACTACCTTTAGGGGGTAAAACTTGATATATACACATACCATCAAATTTTGAAGTATATTTTCACAAAAAAGGAATTGAACATGAGACAAAGGAAATGGTTGGAGCTTCTTGAAGACTACGATTGTTCAATTCATTATTATCCCAGAAGACCAAACAATGTTGCTGATGAATTATGCAGGAATGACCCAGTTGTTCTTTCCATGACGGAGATTCAAAAAGGTCCTTTGATTAATGACCTAGTAAAGCTGGACATGGGAATTGTAAGGGAAGGGACATCATCAACCCTTACCCAAATTATTTCTCAACTGTCATTATTAGATAAGATCAACAATGCTCTAAATGAAGATCCTTTGTTACAGAAAAAGTTTGAAGCTGTGAAGGATGGTAAGTTTCCTGAGTTCAATATTGATCAAGAAGGTGTACTAAAATTTCATACAAGACTATGTAATCCATCTATTCCAGAAGTAAAGGAGTTGATGGATGAATCCCATAGTTCTACTTTCTCTATACATCCTATAAGAAAAAAAATATATAGGGACATTCGTGATCATTTTGGCTGGATAATAAGAAATGGGAGATTTCTGACTACACCTCAAGATGCCTGGTATGTCAGCAAGTGAAGGTAGAGAGACAACTTCCTAATGGGGTATTGAAACCACTACCCATACTAGCATGGAAGTGGGACAATATCACTATGGACTTCCTCACTGGTCTCTAGAGAACATCCAAGGAAACAATGCGATATGGGTTATTATGGACTGTCTCACCAAGACATCCCATTTTATCTCCATTATGGAAGATTTATCTCTGGATAAAATTTCCATGATTTATGTGAAGGAAATGGTAAGGTTTCATGGAGTTCCACGTTCTATCATATCTGATCATGGTCCAAGGTTCACATCAAAATTATGTATAAGTATACAACATGATCTAAGCACTGAATTTAATTTCAGTACAACCTATCACCACCAAACTGATGGCCAATCTAAAAGAACTATTCAAACACTCAAGGATATGCTAAGAACATGCTCAATGGAATTTAAAGGTTGATGGTATCAAAATCTCCTGTTAGTTGAGTTCTCATACAATAATAGCTTTCACTCAAGCATTCAAATGGAACCATATGAAGCTCTATATGGGGAGTGATGTATAAATCCTATGTGTTGGCATGAAGTTGGTGAGACAAATCTTCGTGGGCCTGATATTGTGTAAGATATGATAGAAAAATTCTAGGCCATCCAACAACACATTTAGGCCACTCAAAGTACGAAAAAGATCTATGACGACAACCATCGATTTTTTTAGAGTTTTATGTTGGTGACAAGGTCATTCTTTGAATTTCACCTTGGAAGAGAGTCATGAGGTTTGAGAAGAAAGTGAATCACATCCCTAAGTACATTGGACTCTATAAAATCCTTGATCGTGTAGGAGTAGTGGCATATCGGCATGTAGTTCCTCCAAATTTATCACAAGTTCATGATTTTTTTCCACGTATCCCTCTTGAGGAAGTACATACCTGACCCTTCACATGTACTAAACCCAGAGGTGGTACAACTAGAACATGAACTCTCTTATGAGGAGTAACCAGTGGTAATCTTGGATCGTAGAGATAAGGTTTTATGCAACAAGACTACCCACCTTGTTAAGGTGCTGTGGAGAAACCACAAATGTGAAGAATACACGTGGGAACTAGAGGAGTCTATGAGGTAGTAGTACCCTCACATTTTATTTTCTAAGTGTACAGGTTAAAATTTCAGGGATGAAATTTCTTAAGGGGGGAAGAATGTAACGACCAAAATTTTTGATTATTTTTTCTTTCCTAATTTTGTTTGTTATTTTAATTTACACTCAAAAAAACTAAATTCTTTAATTAACAAAGTGAGTATAATTAAATGAGACTATTGGATTTCGACTATTATATGACCATTGGTCAATATGACCATTGAAAACTAAACTCTTTACATTGAAATTATTGTTTGTAAATACAAGTGATATTGGTTAATTAATACCGAAAGAAGATTTTATGGCCTCATCCAGAAGACTCGGGCTGTTTAAATCCCATATGAAAGAACTTGGGAAGAAGGTAACACCACTGGGATTTTCTCCAAACCAAGCCCTAGACGAACATCATCATGTGACGCTTGAACAGAATCTACTACGGGGGAAGTTCAAGCTGATAGAGGTCACTACTCGGGCAATGTTGGATGAGCCGCACCAAGATTCTGTCACCTTAGCAGACCTTACACTTAGTTCCTATGATGGTGTTATAAGGGGTTGTGTAATGAGACCTTAGAATCTTTCTGTAATCCTTAGATATAATTAATACTGTTATTTCTTCTTATGGTAAAGTTGTTAATTTCAAATGTCCAAATAAATATTGGATGTATATTATTGATGAATTTTGGAAAAAAGTGATCTTTTAAAATATTTATGTAATCCATAAATAATTAATAATTTGTAATGATTTTCAAAAAATGTTCTTCAACAGTTGTGTTCAGTAAAAAATGTAGAGTCTAACAAGATCAACATATTTTTAGTGAATAGTAAATTATGAATAGTAATTTTGCGCTTATGAATAGTAATGTGGCCAAATGGAATAATAAACTCACTTAATAATGTATTAATATAATTTTGGCACCTTGATTAGGTAATTTGATTCAATAAAATTAGTGAATTATTGTTTCATAAATTATTAGTTAAGTATTAGTTTTTTCTGGTGAATAGTGTTTTCATTTTAAAATTAAATTAAAAATATTTACAAGATTATTTTCATAAAATGGAGTTCATTTTTGAAATCAGAGCATCAATATTTGGTTAAGGTGAATTTTTGGGATTTTTCTAAAATAGTTGAATTTTCAATGAATAGTGTTTTTAAATAAAAATTAAATATCTCTTAATTAGAAATTTATGTTCATACAATAGAGTTCATTTTTGAATTTAGATCATCGATTTTAGGTCAAGGTGTATTTTTTGTGATTTTTCTGAAATAGTTGAATTTTCGGTGAATAATAAAAATTACAGTTTTGAGTGTCGAGTGTTTAATGACATCATTAATGATATAATAAGTATGTAATTTTTCTGGTTGACTTATGAATAGTCAGATATGCTATGAGGTTTCCTAAGTGGAAAATAACATGGCCAAATACCATGGGAAACCCCATGGTTTTTCTAATACCACCGATGATGTGTCCCTTGAAAATTAATGATTTATTCCCTCACTTCTCTTATAAATACAAAGCCATTCCCTCATTCATTTAATTTATAAATCCTCCCCAATGAATTTATGGTCTCTTTACCTCCCATGGATTTCCCACAAGGTTCCACCAAGCCTCCCAAGGTCCCGACCTTCATGCTATCGAAGTTACTCTTCAAGGTAAGGGAATATTTCACCCTCATCTTTTAAGCCATGACATCCATTATGTTGTGTCTTCTAGTTTCCATCTATTTATGTTGAGGGTATGTTCTTATTTGTTCCCATTACTATCCATTTCATTTTTAATTGTTGACAGACCCTTTCCTCTCCCGTCAATTTGTTTTCTGAGTTTTTTTAAGTGACACTGTTAGGCTGCTGAATTTCTCGTAAAAGAAATCGCATCTTCTCTTTTCTTTAATGTTTTATTTATCATGTGGTATGTCATCAAAATATCTATACCATGATCTTATTTTGTACCCATAATTTATTATGAATTATTTATGAGTGTTTTATCCCTGTCACCTCTCTTTTCAATGTTTTCTAAAACCATGTTTTATAGCAATTATACTGCAGAAATTTCACCTCAAAATTTCAATCTCTTTTTGTCCAGAAATTTTGTTGTTTTATTTATGTGAATACCCGGACCAATTTAGTTTTTATGGGTGTTCATAAATATATAAAGGGGATATATTTGATTCTATAATTTACATACATATAACCCTTACTCCCTTTCCATGGGTTATAAATGACATAATGATCTTATTTTTGAGAACATTTAAAACGTTACGATCTTGAAATGAAACCCATTTATTTTATTTTCAATGGGATATTTATGAAATGTTAAATTTTGATCTATGTGGCTCACATTAATGTAAATAAATATTAAGTGTGCTCCATGATTTCACTCCAATACATTGGGTAAAAAAATAAATCTCTAGAGATTAAAAGTTTCACGATACCTTGGTGTATAACCTTGAAAATATTTATGACACCTCAGGGACAAACCTTGGTGATATGTTCATGAATGTCTTAATGAAATGTTTTATCCACATATTCAATATATGATTCATGTTATTTTTATTATGATATTCCTCGTTTTCCATTGCTCATGTATTCATATTTTGTATCAAGTTCTTAAAAATATCAGAAGTAAACTGATTCCCATGTTTACCCCTTACTAGGAATTCTGATCACCCTTTCCATTGATGTATATATCCATGTTATGAGATGTAGTAATTATACATTGGATGAACCTATGATGAAGCTTTACAAGTGGTTTAAAATAATGTTTTAGGTTTTTTTCATGCATTATGTTCCTGATTTCCAAGACACTAGACTTTAACGATCATCTATTTGTAAAATGTAATGAAAAGTTATGTAATAAAAAGGAAGGATGCCATATTTTCTTAGAAATCCCATTAATCAGCCTCTTCTACATTGTATTTCTCTATTGAATTTACCACTATATATAAATTTAGGGGTATTTTGTAGGATCATTCAACGGCCTCATGTATTTATTCTGACATTCAGATGGCTTTAACAAACAAAATCCTTGTGGGTGTTATTGAAGGGTGATTCAAAAAACCATATTATTATTTTTCAAAATTCATGTTTTTCTTATATGAGGTGTCACATGGAAGAAGGCACAACCAATACTATATGAGGTACCAATATGTTCCAATTTGTGCTAGAAGTACATGACTACTGACTATATGACCCAACATGAACCTATATCAGATTACTATTTGTTGAAGGAGGCTCGACTCTAGATGGGTGTAGTCAATCATGACACAGCCATGGATGGTCAACTTGGTCAACTAACACAAATGGCTATGGTGGGGAACAAGGTAGAGAATTATGGATAGAAAGTGACTATTGATCTCTGCACAAAACATGCTTCCTAGATTCTATAGCATGCACTTCTTGGTTTGAGGTTTCGACCAGAGTATTCTAGTGGCTCACATGTCCTTGACATTTCCTTCATTGGTGTCAATTAGAGCCACTATAATGGTTATTTGGGTATTATGTAGTGTTTTTCCCCTTAAAGATATCAAAAATATTTTACATAAGAATACACCTACTCATCATCATAGGGTTTTTCCAATTCTAGGTGGCCCTATGAATTAATCCAAACTTATGGGTATTGAAGTCGATGAGAGTGTGATATAGTTTCAGCAATACGGAGGGTTCACATTTCCATTTCCATGTCGATACCTGTTATTCCTATACATGGATATATGCGATGTGAATATAGAAATAGTATCTGGATAAGATGTGGTGACCACATGAGGTTTTGGCCCAACCAAATGAACATAGATGATACTGTGGGAGAGGAAAATTGCTCTGTGAGCCAACCAGTCATCTTACTTCTAGGCCGCACCGCTAGAACCCAAATGAAATTTTTCTGATCCCTCACTATCACTACTATGTTATAAAGAGATATGAATCGATTATAATAGAGGTTCATTGTACTTGATTAACCATTATCCTCTGGGTCTAAGAGCCAATATTTGAAGACATGTCATTCATTAATTTTATGCATCTGGATCCTATGGTAAGAGAAGTGGTTGAGGTGGTCAGTGCATCTAGTTTCTAGGGGATTATTGAAATTTAGAAACATTAGGATCCCCTTATCTAATGTACTGAGGAAATATTATATGAACAATGTATCCTTCAAATAATATTTCTGGTTCCTTCTTTCTAGAATGGGGGAATATCCTTGATGAGGAGATGGATTAACAATTTATCTTCTAGGTTGTTATTCATGGGTAAGAAGTTCCTACAGGTTCTATATAGGGAGATTCTATTATTGGTATGGAAAATTCACATTTCTAGGATCTTTAGAAAAATCTTATAATAACTCTACTAGCTTGGGGGCCTCTTCATATATAGTAGTGGTAGTTTCAGTTTTAGCATTAATTTTGAACGAGAAAGGATAGGAAACAAGTGTGCCTTTATATATATATATATCAACTTCGATTCGTCAGAAAACTATAACTTTTTGGAAAACACTTGTATACCACCTATAATGTTCTATGTTATGAGTGTATAAATCAGCCTAGTCAAAGAATTCCCCATGTATATTACTATCAGCTTCTCTTGAGTCTGAAACATGTTAAGTATATACATGAGGCCTTTCCATTTGGTAAAAAATAATGACTCATTAGGAATTTTATTTCACTTGAATTGGATTGGAATACATTTCTTGTACATGGTGGAGTTGAAATGGTAATTTTACTATCTATGAATATCTTCCCAACCATCGATGGACCATATCAGTAGATTGATATACTAAATGAATGCAGATCCTTCTAGTGTTTGAACAAAACATCATTGATTGGTGACCTCCTTACATTTTGGGGTTCCCAATAAAGGTTCACACCTTGATATGATGTGTTTCAAGGCTGCAATGGGACATCCATACTATTGAATGGGGTGAAGCTATGATTTCCTAACCTTGATGGTTCTTAGATATTTTCTACCCTTACTATATAATTCTTTTCATCTTGTTGGTTATCCACTTATTGTGTTTTACAGCCTCAAATTGAGTGGTCATAAAATCAATAAAGTCATCCCTAATGGGGTTTATATATTGATAAAGATCTTTGACCACTAATGAAATCAGAAACTCATCGACTCAGGGATAAATCACATTAACTCAAGGAGCATAACGATTCAGATCCTGAGGAGGATAATTGCACTGATCATATGGTTTTTGAGACTAAAAACCAGGATACATTACACATAATCATACCTTTTCTCTTCTTGGAAGTGTGAGGTTCCCAAGACCGACAAGGGGAATGTGACCAAGGATGACTTGATTCCCTGATAGATGAGAAATGAGGTCCTATCTTGTGGCTCCTATAATGTCCCTTACCCAAATTCCACTAAATAGTACTATAAATCTAGTTTTCCATATGGCCTCATATAGAACTACATGAATTACCAAGGCTTCCAACTAGAATTGAGGACCTAGGTGTGTTTATTGGGATATTATTCCCTCATCACCAAAGTGTAGCACATCAGTTTATCAATAATATACAAGGTGAGGAATGAGTTTAATATCCATACAAGAAGAAAACAATGGAATACTTCTATATAAGAAATGATAGACGTAAAAAATATAAAAAATTACTATTGATGACAAGTGTTTCTAATAAATAATCTAAAACATGTAAACAATGTAGATATACAGTACATGGAATAAAATTAAAAATAGGTCAATAGTATCCCATCTAGAATTGCGATACTCAACTCAGTCACATGCTTCCATGCAAAAAATCATCAATCAAGTACCTTAGTAGGGTACTTGACCTTATCCATAACTACAATCATATATTCTATTTGGGTACCCAATGGTTTCCCAACCAGGATGAGAGTAATAATCCAACTAGGGAATCACCCTTGTTCTGGTGCCAATTAGTTAGTGAATATATATATATATATAACAATAGTGCACATTCATAAATATAACATTGGAAGTACTCCAATGTAAACATATTATATGTCAAGGTACTCATTTAATAAATGATTATCTAATTTAATAGTCATGAGTATGTCAATTATAAAAAAGTTAAATTAATGATTGAATTTCATTTAATCCATATGCCTCAATACCCAGGATGTAGCCTAGAATCCCCTATAGTGATATTTCTCCTGGATGACTAAACAAACCATCCATGAAGTGTAAGAAATGACTGAATCTATGATATTTCATTGTCTTGGAAGACACATCATAACAACCATTTCAATAATTAAGAAAATTTTATTCTGATTTTATCCATGTTATTTCTAATTTGGAATCCATTTATCACTCCAGGTAAGACCTAAACCAACACCCTGTAACCTCATCCATAGTGATCCTCAAGAATGTAGTTATCACTCTCTGTGTGGTATAACATCCTGCCCATTATTTTTCATACTTTCTTGTCCATTTAGGGAGACCGGGTATCACTTAATGCATAATGATCAATTTAAAAATGAGTTCATTCATGGAATTATCATATGAATGCACGTATCACTCGTCTTGTAATAGTTTATTCATTGAGATTATATTGTTAGTTCTCTAGAAAGTCCAAGTATCACTCAGTTGTAAACTAGGTACATTCCATGGTATTCTCTATCAAATCATTATATCACCCAAGTAATATAAGAATTTAAAAATTCATTATCATCTAACAACAATCATTATACCATGTGTCATCAACCTATCCAATATAGTATAACTGACCTCAAAAGATGACCCAAGTCATTGGGAAAGTAGAAATGGACATTCCTTATGTAACACACATTGGAAAATAATTACAACAAGAATATCATGATTAACAAACTATTTCAAGGAATACAATTCATTAAACTCAAAATGAAATATCAGTATATAGGTAAAACATGCATGAAACAGAAATTTCATAACAGGGTCCAATGATCAAGGTCATCCCATCTGTTGCATTTAGTCCATTTCATTTACAATGTATATCACCATCCAATTTAAAAATATCTATTAACATTAAATATCCCCTGAAAAGGAATAAAAGTAACATCAAATTGTTTCTAATGTCAAACCACCCATTGTGATTATTTTAAAATAATATACATAACCCATGGTTGGTTCCAAATCAAATATGATATCGTTTAAACAATAATAAAGGGGATCATCCACTACAAATTACATACCTAGAAATTTAATTTATGGATTCAAACCCATTTAAGGGGGTACAGTATGACAATGAGTTTGTAAAACACAACAATATATAAACACCTAGACACTTAACAAAATGCGTGAGACCACCTAGAATAGGTTTGTAGTTTATTCATCCTCTAGTATCAGCTCCAAATTACATCTAGATCAAAATAAATTATAAGAACAAGTGAAGAACCTAAGAATTGGGAAAATTATCCTTCACCTTAATAGGGGGTTGATACCAAACATAAATAATAATGAAACAATAATAATCATGATCTTGCTGGTGTGTATCCAATGAGAAAAATGATTTTTGAATTCTACATCGGTTGGAGGAGGAGGATAAAATCTTTGATTAGTCACCAAGGGAGATCTCAAAATGGAGAGGGTTATGTTTGTCAAATGAAAATAGTTATAATGGTTCATCTAACAAATTAAATATGGGAATTTTTTATAATTTACCCAAAATTATAGTGCTATATGGTTTGGGTTCATAGTTTGACAACCCGTGTGAAAACCATTCATGGAATGATAGAGAAATGAATACCTCCAAATGTTTGACCACATGGTTTAAATAATCATGCACAATCAATGAAAACCAAAAATTAAAAAATTCAGACCTTTCGACACAGCCATGCAACATAACTCATTTGATTTACTCTGATCATGTGCCCTGCCATTTCCACCAAAAAATGGGTTCTGTGCTCCAATCTATCCCCTAAAAATCTTGATACCTCCATACCCAAAAAAAGAATTCATATTTGTGCATGATTGAACATGTAAAATAATAATTTATAAAAAATAGAGGGTTTTTTCCTCAATGAAGTATTGGGTTCTCATAAACATTCACCTTAATGAAAGTCACTCCTAAATGTCCCTTACAAGGGTGGTGATGCAGAATTTGAGAATAACTATAGACACTATAATAATACATCGACTTCCCAATCCATGATATTGTCTTATAGTAGGCCATGATACCAAAGCACCTATACTAAAGGAACTAAGCAACCTCAAAAAACCATCATGATATTATCCACAATAATTACAAGATTCTCCCCAGAGGATGCATCTACTTCTTACTCAACTACCTATGGCTATAAGTCTCGAGACATGTCTGAATGATAGTTGAAAAACTAAGATACATGGAATTTTTCTTGCATGGATAGGTAACTCTAAGGTAGCTACAAATGAGAGGCTACAAACCATACTCTCTCTAGAATATTGAATGACTTGACATAACTCAGTAAAATATTACCATGTCTCATGATCCTCCAGTGTCTCACCCTCAGGGAAACAAATAAAAAACCCAATCCCTGGCCTAGATCTTGAGAGATCATTTCCAATGAATGGTATATGATTTCTAATGATATTTCTCGATATTTATCTAATTCAGAACCAACTACCCCAACTCTAAGGTCTCCTGAACAAGATGATGTCCAAGAATTGATGCCTCTCTCCCCTCTAACCAACACTGGGGTGAAGGGTATGTCCTACAATAAAAAGCCTCATAAGGTGCCATCTGAGTTATACCATGAAATCTATTGTTGTATGTGAATTAAATCAAGGGTATATGCATCCCCTAAGAGCCCATGAAATCTAGGAAACATGATCATTGCATGTCATCAAGGACCAGAATCGTGCATTGTGACTTGAAATCATTAGGGGAATGGTTGGTTGTGCTAAGAATCACCTATCTATCTAATTCCCTCTATAGACCTTTAAATAATTGTGATGTAAATTAGGTTTTTTTATCAGAAACAATAGTATGTGGGACATCATGAGTCATATTATCTTATAAATATAAAACCTTACATTCTCATCCACATTGATGGTTTCCTTGTCCAGTATGAAATGTGAAACTGTCATGTGACTATAAAAAACAACCCAATTAAAATTATCACCATGACGATAACTTAGTAAAAATATCCTGAAATCCATCACAATATCATTATATTTCCACTTGGGGATGGGTAACCTCTTCAATTTTGTATTTGGTTGAGGGTGTTCTTCCTTCACCAACTGATATGTGGAAGAAATCATAAAAAACTCCTAAATATCTTTTCATCATCGACAACAAATATTCACGATTAAAATACAGATACATCTTTTCGATTCCAAGTTTCACTACCCAAGATAAATAATAAAAATAATACATCATCTCCTTACACTTATATGCTGATACTAATGTGTGATTATGTACTAGGGAAATTTTATCCTCGATTATGGTTCAACTAGGAGGAGAGTCCTCACCTACCACACTATCCTGAATAACTAGGCCCTTAGAATCTGATACTTGATTCATCCTAAATATATTGAGTAGGGTATATGTAACATCTAAGGATGATATGAAAATTGACCCCTCAATGTCATGACCCTCCATGTTTGTATCAGAGAAAAACTACATGAGCTCCCACTCACTACTGGCTTGTTGAAATATTTCCATTTGATCCCTCATACTCAATGTATCATCCACTAAATATCCTATACCACTAATATTGGAATGATCGAAATTGAAAGACTACAGTTATTCAACCTACCATAGATTAATCAAATTCAGATCACCCTTTGTAAATTGAACTTGAGGCTTTTGTGTTTTATGTAAACCACAAACTCTCTCCTAGTATGTAATGTATCCAATAGTTAAATATTTTAAAAACTATAACTAAATAGAGATCATGTGTTGGGTAATCCCTCACCTATGTTCTTAACTTCCAAGACTCAAATTCCATGACTCTATCACCCTGCATAAGAACTACTCCTAGCCCGATACATAATGCCTCATAGAAAACAATGTAACTCTTGTCTTGATGTATAAAAATCATCTTCATTTATGAATTCAATAAAACCTTTTGATCCTGAATTTTCATAAATTATGAATAAATCTATAAAAAATTCACACCCTTCTTTGTCTAGAATGTATGTTCCACATCTATGTGTGATAATTCTTGTATTATATTCCTGTTATATCCATAAGAACTATAAAACTCTACACCTTAATAAAATTCTTGAGCTTCTCCTATAAAACTAGAACTCTCGCCTTCTCAGGGTCAACTGATACACTTTTCTCTGAGATAACGTGACCTAGGAAATGAATATTATCAACCTAGAAGATGAACATTGTGATTTTATCATATAAATTTTTATCTCTTAATGTATCCAATATGATATAAAAATATTATGTATAGTCATGGAGATTTTCAAAATAAATGAATATATACCCCATGAAACCCACCACAAAATAATCAAGATAAAGATGGAACACTCAGTTAATCATATCCATAAAGATCTCTAGTGTATTTGTGAGAGAAAACAACATAATCAAATACTCATATAGACTATAACTTCTGTGAATTGTTGTGAAAGGTATGTATAACGGTCTAACATGAACCTAATACTAACCAGATCTAAAATCAATCATTGAGAAAACCCAAAATCATTTGAGTTGGTAAAAGTTATCTTCTTTCCATGGAAGATGATACCATTTCTTAATAGCCAGCTCGTACAATTTTTGATAATCCACATATTGCCTCAAGGAACCATCAACCTTTTTAATAAAAGGACCAATGGACCCCATGGAGAATACAAGGGTAGATAAACCAATTTTCTTCTAAATATTATAGTATACTCTTGAGCTCATTCATCTATGTAGTATCTATCATATATGGAGAAATGGATACTGATGCAGCTCTTAAAATTAGTTCAATATCGAACTCTACATCTCTCACTGGAGGAAATCATATGAAATTTTTCTTTGAAAACATCCTCGAACTAATCAAGAAACTGAGGGAAATCCATTTTATATGTTTTCTGATCATCCATATATAAACATGAAATATAGGATGTCATCCTGCCAAGACCATGATGACCTAGTCCATGTCAGTTTCCCTAGAAATCCCATTCACCATTGTGAATAAACTCTATTCCCTTTGGTGATGTGAATATAACCCTACGATGATAGAAATAGATGGAATCATGAAAGGGAACCAACCATTCCATCCCATGAATTATTTAAAAACACCTAATATTAATAAAAACATTTATTATATGAACTGACATCCAAAAATATCAAGGGGGAACTCCGTTCACTAAAATTAATCCTATGTTCTGATCCCCAATAAATTAGCAAGCATCAAGAACACATCTTTAGTATAAACACTAAGCCCAAGCCTCTCCACAGCTATCATGGATTTAAAACTATGATAATACCTTGTATGAATAAGTTGAAAAGATATTGTAGAGAATAATAGAATATTACCTATTATAATAGATGGTTTGGGATCATTCTTCTAAGGGTTCTACTACATTGCGAATATCTAGAATGAACCATAGCCCTGTGATACTGCATGGAAACCTTATGTAGATCCACATTGCATGCACTGTAAAACCGTGGTTTGACTACCACATCCATGACCACCAACTTCGCCTGATTGGCTATCTATACTCCATCTTCTTGTCTGATGAGAAACTAATGTCCCCGCTCCCAAATCTGGAGTCAGTGCTAACCCTCACTCATTGAAAACTAGAGGAAACATTTTTCAAAAGCACAGTATATGATGAATGTTAATGTGTGATGGTTACTCAATTTGTTCCATCTACCATGTGGCCTCGTATATCATGGTCTACTGCACTAGTATCACCTAACCTAGCAACCATAGTATATGATATAACATCTAATATCACGATGTGGAACATTCATATAATGATTCCTACAACCGTTCGATGAAATACCCGATAAGGATAATAGTCCACCTTGGCTTGAACCTCCATCCTCTCTCAAGTTATTCTCTATGATTAGCACCTGATTCAATGTTCAAGAAAAAAAATCAACCAAAATACATTAACCTATGATTAGATGTCTTTCCCTAGAACATCCTTGAATCTATTAGAATTTGACAACTCATCACCCAGTCGGGTATGTTTGAAGAACTAGAGCTCAGTAAAACGTGCCAAATATTCCACAATAGATAACATTCCATGATCCAGGTTCCTGAAATCTCAAGATCTATGAACCCTTAATGTCTCGGGATATAACTATCTATAAAAGCGAGTATGAAAATATTTCTTGTCCATCTCTCGATGGAGATATTTTTAAGTAATAATATCCTACCATATATTTGTGAAATAACACATCATATACGTAGTGAGATTAACCCTCCCCTCAAGAGGCATCTCCATATTTTCAAATACTTCTAGAATGATCTATAACCAAGACTCTATAGCCTATGGTAAGTGATCCCTCTAAAAACGTGGGTCGATGGTGCTATTGGAAGTCATGTTTCAACTCTTTCATACTCAGGGCAGGTCATAGTGCTCCCTAAATACTTTTATAAAGTGAAGGAACACATCATGGAACTACAAATAAGCACTTAAATCCTCTATACCTATTGGATCGGAATCTTGAACCACTAGAGCATCTACTGGTAGCCCATGTCCCACCATCACTTGAGTATGGTCATCGCCACCCTCATGGCTTCTGACTAGATACTGTCATGGTGACATGCCTCTAAAATTTAAAAAAAATGTATTAGTCCAAGATCATTATCAAATTTTCCATAACAAAAGTGCATATATTTCAATGGGATAGGCACAAGGCTTCCCATAAAAGAAAACACCCATTTTCCTGGTCCATGAGTCAGGTCTGAACATCGTATAGATCATATGTAAGCAAGATATACAACCTACTTCCCATACTAATGTTGGGTATGGGTTAGGTTCCCTAATATAGGAAATATTAGTTTCCATTTCTTTTTAATTTATACTCATTTCAAAATTATATATAAATTATATTTTAAATGATGAATCAATAGTCTGCCAAATTCCAATCCATGAGGTCCTCTTGTCTTCGAGATCCAAATTCCAGCGTCCAAAAAATTCGCAACATAACATATTCTATAAAACCTATAAAAAACAAAGAAAATGTCTTTCATGATACCAATCACACTAGAAAGAAACAGTTAATGCATCCTAATTAGAATGACATAATGCATGGCATGTTATTCTCGTAAAATTCCCAACATGATGCATGATATAAAATACCCTCATCTCCTCTGGTTGTAACAAAATAGAACCCACAATCATTTCTATAATAACATCATAATTCTTTTTCATCACCCAGTGGTGGAATCAAATAAACTATAATAGTGAAATTCTAGAAAACAAATATTTAATTTGAGGTAATTAGGACTTTCCTATAAGAATGATACCTATGTTCCTGAATAACTCATTAATAAATTCATATCCCCTCCTATGACTTTATATTATCGCAAAATTATAATAAAAACTATAAAATAATGCTCTAATACCACTTTGTAATATTATGGCCCAGGACACCACTCAACAGTGTCGTGATCCAGATTGGCCACATGGCCTTGAGCGCATGTCCCCAAATTCTAGAGGCTATTGACTAGCTTCAAGGGCTTATTTTTGTCTAGAGAGAGATAATTCCATTATCAACAGAGTGTCGTATAATATAATATCATCAACATACAAGAAGATAATGTAGCTTAATAACAATACAATAAGTAAACAGTAGAAGACATATGTATTTTTAATTCAGGAATCCACCTAAAATAAACAATGATGATACATGTCAGTAGTTTCTAACATATCATACAAAAAATTTATAAAAGGTAGATTTAATGTAAAATTAACAATATTAAAATGGACAAAAGTATCCAATCTAGCATAGCGGGCCTCAGCTTGGTCCTATGATTCCTTACTATAACGAATAAATCAAGAACTTATAGTTGGGTAATTGGACTTATCCATTCCTGTAATAATATTATCTATTTTGGTACCCAAAGGATTCCCAAACTGGTTGGGGAACATAATCATAGTAAGAAACCACATAGGGTTTAGTGAAAATTAGTTAGTGAATATATATAACAAAAATTTTAAGGAATACATATAAAAATTAATTGAAGTAATCAGATGTAAATATTATATAAGTATAGGTTCTCATTTAATACAAATTCCTTTAATCCATTCATTTAAAATTTGAGTCTTTTAATTAACATTATGAACTATTTCAATTATAAAGAATTTCAATTTATTATTCAATTTTACTTAATCCATAAGTCTTGAGACCAAAAAAGTATCCTAGAATCCCCCATACTAATATTCTCAAGGATTCCATAATAATACATACATAAATTATAATAAAATACTGAATCCAAGCTTGTTCATTATCTAGGACGATTTTTTATAATAGATATTTAATTTAATAATCAATTTATAACCTGAACTCTTCCATGGAATTCCTAATTTGTAGTTCAATAATCTATCCAGGTTTCACATAAAAAACACCCTACAATCCCATCCATGGAGATCTTCAAGAACCCTTATATCGCTCTTGGTGTTTTCTAACATCCCTATTGGTTGATTCCATCCTTGGCGGTCCACTAAGGGTGACAATGAATCACCAATGGAATAATGATTAAAATCCATTTGAGCATATCCATCACATTATTATATGAATCCATATATCCCACGATATATAATATTTAGGCCTCTAATTCCATCCTTGGTAGTCCTCTATGGAGTCCATGTGTAACTTAGTCATAAAGAGGATATAATCCACTTGAGTCCATCCATGGAAGTATTAATTCAATCCATGTATCACAAAAGGTATATAATCATTTAACAATTCAATATCATTTAACCACAATAATTATACCCAGGGCCACCACCCAAATCATTTCAATTCAAAACACATCAGAAGGTAACTCCTATCATTGGAAAAGCTTATAAGGGTTGGCCTAATCTAAACCACACAGGAAAATACTCCCAAATATCATCTCATTATTAAAAAACTACTACCTAGCACAAAAATCATTTAACTAACAAGGGAATACATGTAATAAGGTAAAACATTCTTAAACAATAAATTTCATTATAAGTGCTAATGGTCGAGGTCGTCCCATGCCTTAAATTTAATCCATTTCATTTATAGTAGATATTACCATCTAGTATACAATTACTAATTCAATTTTAAAAACCCATGACAAGGGGAAAAAGGAACACCTAAGGGTGTCAATAGTCAAACCCCCCATGGTGTTACATTTAATATAATTGACACAACCATTGGTTGGTTCCAACTAAATTCTCATATCCTTTAGTAAATTATACCAGTGCTCACCCATTTCAGAGGTAATACCTAGAAATTTTATTATAGGATTCAAAACAATTTCAAGGGATACACTTTGAAAATTGGGTGGATGACACAATGGAAACATATAAATACCTTGAATAATAACTATAGTCATAGGACCACTTACCATTGGTCTGTAGTTTATAGATCATCCGTTATCAGCTACTTATATGTCACATATGAGGGTAAAATTGAAGAACAAACAAAGAACATAATAATTGGTAAAATTATAATTCACCTAAATAGTGACATTTATTCCAAGCCAAAAGAAGAACCACACAAAAATTCAGATCTTAACTATGCGGATCCAATGAGGTAGACATTTATTGAATCAAACACTAGGTGGAGAATCAAATCCTAGAGAGGTCACCAAAAAGTGATCTCAAAATGGAGGGGGTATATCTATTGTATGAAAATAGAAATTAGTGTCTATTTAATATATTAAATATGGTGTATTTTTTGTAAATTTTTTCAAAATTATTTGGGGTCACAATTTGGGTGTGCAATTTAGCAAATCATGTACAATCCTTACACAATAACTTATAGGAAGGAATACCTTGCACGCTTTGGACAAAAAGTTTTACTAACCATTCCCAATCCCTGAAAATCACCCACGTTTAATAAAATGAAAACCTGGATGCATTGTTATGTAGCACAACATGCACAGTTTACCATAATCATGTTTCGGGCCATTTCACCCCAAGCATGTGTTTTGGGCTCCGAACGAGCCTTTGATACTCCAAATATATTCATACCCACTAAGTGGATTATTATTAATTCATATTTAAACATTTCAACTAAAAAATAATGAAATATAAATGATCCATACCTCAAAGAAAAATTGGGTTCTTAAAATTACCCTAATCCAGACATTGATTGAAAATCAGATCAATGATGAGTCATTTCTTCTATTCGAACAATTGGATCAAGTATGCTATTGTGTGACCATCCACTATCATCAATGTTACCTTGAATGTATTGGGTGGTTCAACATGATCCTTAAACATTTCAATTTTCCAATGGGAATGCACCAATTTTTCATTAATGGGATCCCTGAGGTCATGTTCCTACCATTACTGGAGGGCGATAACACATGTTAGAGGGTCTACCTTCTAATGACCCAAAGATTGTCAATGTAAATTACCTTCTTATAAATATGTCATAAAATAACATTAAAACCCAACTAAATTAACTACTAAGTGATAAGTTACCTTTAAACATAAGTTTGTCACTTCTATGTTTCTAATTTTTAAAAGCCGATATTCACGGTTGTGTTCAAGATGATTTATGGAGTCTAATGAAACAAAAATAATTTTTGGTGAATAGTAACCTACACTTATGAATAGTAACCTACCCTTATGAATAGTAATATGACCCTTATGAATAGTAAATAAGAGTAACATTACCTATGAATAATAAAATAAAATTTAGACATCTTAGAAAGTGACAATTTGACCCTAGTAAACGTTTTTGGTATTTTATAAGTCACAAATAATTAATTATAATTAATAAATTAATTTAAAAGAATAATTATTTAACTGATATGTATTCATAAATTATTTAATCAATGTCTAATATTTTTTAGGTAATGTTGTGAAACCCCGTGTAATTTTTGAAAGAACTATAAAATCAGTTTTAATCTTAAAAACTATTTATTAAGTAAATAATGATTCTAATTTTATATTAAATTAATAATATTTAGAAAATTATTTTTGAAAAATGGACTTCATTTTTTCATTCTACACATCGAAAAATGGTTGGGGTAAATTTTTGGGATTTTTCTGAGATACTTGAATTTTTTATAGTTGAATCCGATAATTCACAATAAATGCTAAATAATGTATTAATTGAGTAATCGATGATGTTCTACTGATGTAAGCCCACTTGGTTCGGGATTAAATTATAAAATTTCTATTCTTGGTCCTTTAAGACTCACTATTCCTTGTCTTAGGTGAAATTTATAAACTAATCAATTTTTTTATTAAGGAAACCCCTCTCCTCTCTACTATAAAAGCCACCCTTCACTCCCTCATTTCCTCACACCTCTCAAGCTCCAAGCCTTCTCTAAACTCTACCCAAAAATCTTCCATAGAACCTCCCCCACGTCCAAAAGCTGTTGGTCTCATCAAAAGACCAAGACTAGCTTCCTTAAAGAGGATCTCAAGAGGAAGATTTAAGAGGTAATTTCTCTCCCTCTTCTCATTTAATTTCCTTTCATGTTCAAGTTCCTTTCTTGATCTTTCCCCACCTATATTCATAAAAATTGTTTTTTAACTCTATTATTATAAATATAATATAATTTTATGATTATAATGGGATATTATATCACCCCACACCCTATCCCTCTTCCTTTTATTTTATTAAGGGGAACGTTGTTCATGAGGTGTTAATTTATCACCTTCAAAAACGACATGCTCTCTTCTTCCATTTCTACCATAAGATCTGGTCATGAAACTATTTTTATGGTTGAAACAGAATATGATATTTGTATTATGTTCTATTTATAGTTCTGGAAATAACCTATGTCCATTTTACTAATTGAAAAGTTAAAACAAGTTCGTTGTGATCCAAAAAACCGCTCAAATTAACCCAAATAATCATCATTTAATTATTATCTAATGATTCATCCACATGGACCTAATGTAATTCATTATAAAATGATTCAAGCTCCTGTAATATAATTAATGAAATGTAATTTCATTTCTGTATGTTTACTCATGTTCTACCCAAACATCAATTTAAGAATACATGTGAACCACCCAAGAAAAACCATAAAAACAAACATCCTCGAACAACGTTTTTAAACTCTATAAGTCATCCGAGGAACAAAAGATGACATAATGAAACCAGAATGAAGCCTATTAAAGCACAAATGGTTCTGGATTTCTAATTAATGAATATAATGTCATTATACAGGACATTAAAGAGAAGCATGCATTCGGGTACAAGGTAAGGGGACATTCTTGAACCCAACTTTCATCCCTCGGGTTCTACCTCATTCACTCCATTTTTGTATGGTCACTCCTTAAAGAACATCTGTTCATCATTGTATTTCATTTTTTGGGATACACATTTTTTATAATGAAGTTTATGTCAATCCAAATTTTTTCTGAAAGAACTCTTTTCTTATGAACTCAACTTTTACCTCTCATTCAAGGTTGATGATTCTTGTATCAAGTATGTTGTTCCCTCTTTATTTTGGGAACCCAAAGTTTATGAATGTGTTTTTATGAGATTAAACCCATTAATTTTGATGGGTTAGTTATTTTCATTTTATATGTTAATTGTGGAATGCATTATAAATGATAATTTTATTATGTGACGGGTGCACCCGTAATTATATAGCACAATATGAATGTTTAAATATGACAGGTGCGCCTGAAATTATATAGTGCTCCAATGCATTGGGTAAAGTTATGAATCTCATGAGTAAATTTGACATGATGTGTGAACAAGATTCTATCTTGGTTCACAAGTATGTGTGGTAGTTAACCACTAAGAAGTGATTTTTTATTTTTATGCATTGCCACATTTCAAGTCTATTATTTATGCTCCTCTAATGTTCATGATATCTTTCCTATGTTATGATTATGCTCACGCCATGATATATTTTTCTTATCTATCCTCATACTGGGCTTCTAGCTCACCCCTTTTTATGTATATACTCAGGTGGCTACATGTACTAAGGAGAGGACAAGTGCCAATAAGAAGCAGTAGAAGATGAAATTAAATGAATGTTTATTCTTGATGTTGTATTTTTTATGTATGGTCCTAGTTTTCCCAAGACACTACACATTTGGATCCTCTATGTGTAATAATATTATGTTGTTTATCATTGAAATGATGTAATAGTAATATAAGAAAAGTCTGGTTCGCTATAGTTGGTATCAGAGGAAAGGTTTAGTTAATTTGGGGATTAGGATTAGTGAACCCTAGAGAAAACCTAAAACATGAGACTAAGTACAAATTTGCACACAAGGATATTTACCTAAGGATCCCATATGTTATGTTTTTGTTATAATTTTTTAAATAAATAAGTTATTCATGACCTTTTTACTTATGTTTTGTTCTAACCTTTTCTATTTTAGAAAATGGTGGGAACGAGGTGAGGTAATGAAGGAGAAGTACCCTCACCTTTTTGTGTAAAGTGAAATTTCGGGGGTGAAATATCTTAAGGGGGAAGAATGTAACGACCAAAATATTTTAAATGGAAATTACCTTCTTATAAATATGTCATAAAATAACATGAAAACACAAAAAAAATGAACTACTAAGTGATAAGTGACCTTTAAATATACGTTTGTCACTTCTATGTTTGGAATTTTGAAAATCCAACATTCATGGTTGTGTTCATGATGATTTTTGGAGTCTAATGAAACAAAAATAATTTTTGGTGAATAGTAACCTACACTTATGAATAGTAACCTACCCTTATGAATAGTAATATGACCCTTATGAATAGTAAATAAGAGTAACATTACCTATGAATAATAGAATAAAATTTAGACATCTTAGAAAGTGACAATGTGACCTTAGTAAACGTTTTTGGTATTTTATAAGTCACAAATAATTAATTATAATTAATTAATTAATTTAAAAGAATAATTATTTAACTGAAATTTATTCATAAATTATTTAATCAATGTCTAATAGTTTTTAGGTAATGTTGTGAGACCCTGTGTAATTTTTGAAAGAACTATAAAATCAGTTTTAATCTTAAAAACTGTTTTTTTAAGTAAATTATGAATTTAATTGAATATTAAATTAATTATATTTAGAAAATTATTTTTGAAAAATGGAATTCATTTTTGGATTCTACACGTTGAAAAATGGTTGGGGTAAATTTTTTGGGATTTTTCCGAGATACTTTAATTTTTGGTAGTTGATTCCGATAATTCACAATAAATGCTAAATAATGTATTAATTGAGTCATCGATGAAGTTCTGCTGATTTAAGCCCACTTGGTTCGGGATTAAATTATAAAATTTATATTCCTGGTCCTTCAAGACTCACTATTCCTTTTCTTAGGTGAAATGTATAAACTAATCAATTTTATATTAAGGAAACCCCTCTCCCCTCTACTATAAAAGCCACCCTTCACTCCCTCATTTCCTCACACCTCTCAAGCTCCAATCCTTCTCTAAACTCTGTCCAAACATCTTCCATAGCACCTCCCCCACGTCCAAAAGCTTCTGGTCTCATCAAAAGACCAAAACTAGCTTCCTTAAGGAGGATCTCAAGAGGAAAATTTAAGAGGTAATTTCTCTCCCTCTTCTCATTTAATTTTCTTTTCAAGTTCAAGTTCCTTTCTTGATCTCTCCCCACCTATATTCATACAAATTGTTTTGTAACTCTAGTATTATACATATACTGTAATTTTATGATTCTAATGGGATATTATATCACCCCACACCCTTTCCCTCTTCCTTTTATTTTATTAAAGAGAACGTTGTTCATGAGGTGTTAATTTATCACCTTCAAAAATGACATGCTCTCTTCTTCCATTTCTACCTTCAGATCTGGTCATGAAACTATTTTAAGGGTTGAACCAGAATAGTTTATATGTATTATGTTCTATTTATTGTTCTGGAAATAACCTATGTCCATTTTACTAATTGAAAAGTTCAAACAAGTTCGTTGTGATCCAAAAAACCGCTCAAATTAACCCAAATAATCCTCATTTAATTCTTATCTAATGATTCATCCACATGGATCTAATATAATTAATTATAAAATTATTCAAGCTCTTATAATATAATTAATTAAATGTAATTTCATTTCTGGATGTTTACTCATGTTCTACCCAAACGTCAATTTAAGAATACATGTGAACCACCCAAGAAAAACCATAAAAACGAACATCCCCGAACAATGTTTTTAAACTCTATAAGTCATCCAAGGAACATAATATGACATAATGAAACCAGAATGAACCCTACTAATGCACACATGGTTCTGGATTTATAATTAATTAATATAATGTCATTATGAAGGACATTGAATAGAAGGGTGCATTCGGGTACAAGGTAAGGGGAAATTCCTGAACCCAACTTTCATCCCTCGGGTTCTACCTTATTCACTCCATTTTTGATACGGTCACTCCTTAAAGATAATTTTTTCATCATTGCCTTTCATTTTTTGTGAGATACATGTTTTATAATTAATTTTATGTCAATCCAAATGTTTTCCGAAAGAACTCTTCTCTTATGAACTCAACTTTTACCTCTCATTCAAGGTTGATGATTCTTGTATCAAGTATGTTGTTCCCTCTTTATTTTTGGAACCCAAAGTTTATGAATGTCTTCTTATGAGATTAAACCCATTACTTTTCATGGGTTAGTTATGTTCATGTTATATTTTCATTGTGGCATGCATGATAAATGATAATGTTATGTTGTGACGGGTGCGCCCGGAATTATACAGTGCTCCAATGCATTGGGTAAAGTGATGAATCTCATGAGTAAATGTGAAATGATGTGTGAACAAGATTCTAGCTTGGTTCACAAGTATGTGTGGTAGTTCACCACTAATACATGATGTTTCATTTTTATGCATTTCCACATTTCAAGTCTATTATTTATTCTCATCTAATGTTCATGATCTTTTTCCTATGTTATGATTATTCTCACCTCATGCTATATTGTTCTTATCTATCCTCTTAATGGGCTTCTAGATCACCCCTTTTGATGTATATCCCCAGGTGGATACATGTAATAAGGAGAGTACAAGTGCCAATAAGAAGCAATAGAAGAAGAAATTAAATGAATGTTTATGCTTGATGTTGTATTTGTTATATATGGTCCTAGTTTTCCCAAGACACTAAACCTTTGGATCCTCTATGTGTAATACTATTATGTTGTTTATCATTGAAATGATTTAATAGTAATATAATAAAAGGCTGGGTCGCTTTATACCTGGTACTGTATCACCACATGAAGAGAATATTCCCTTCTAATACATTCATTTATTACCATATTCTACAGAATCTAGATAACTAATACGTTTATATTATTATTACTTGGGGGGGACTATCATCATCAGTGGGTAGGTCAGGCTGTCATAAGATAGGAATGATTTAGAGACTGGAAAATGATCCCTAGCCCCTGATTTTCATATTTGAAGATTCATGTTCCATAATTTGGAGTATCACTATGAGGATCATGAAATAGGTATGTTGAATCATTTTGAAGAATCCCAATTAAGTGGGGAACTGAAACAGCGGGCGTTTCTTGCTCTTGACACTCTGGAACTATCGTTAAATGGCCTCCAGGTACTCCTAGCTTCCTGGATAGTCCAACCAATGATCATAGAGACGGTGAAGCATTTCCCACATGATTTAGTAGAAATATGTTGCCTGGACCTCAGTACAAGACTTTAGGATGTCTAATCATGGAGTTTAATGTGGTTAAAACAACACTAAATGATGGTCAGTAGAGTGAAAATCCCATAATCCCTCTTTTTTAGATAAAGGTGAATGCTCTTTGTGGTCCTGTGCTATAATCAGTGCTGGAAAATAAATGGGTGGAGGCACTGATGTTGAAATTTATCCTACTAGTTGAATGGATGATGATTCACTGATTCAGTCAGATTTTTTCACTCCAAGATGTCTCTTAGGGTTGATAAGAACCACATAATACCATCCCTGTAGGATGGGGTGTTCCACATTTCCTAATGCACAACAATAGTTTTATTCATATATAGATCAGAAGAGTGCTCTCCATCTGATGGTTTTGGCCTACATCCCAACTTTTCTCCCATGTCTTGTGTATAGGTTTAGAGGAGGGAAACTAATAGGGATAGATATGGATAGAATTTGATTCCCTAGAATGGGACACTAACATCCTTTATATACAAGTACATGTAATGGGATCTGATGATCTAATGGATATCAACATTCAGGATGGAGTACTTTAACATTCAGGCCCCTACCAATGACTTTCATGGCTGGGGTGATGGCCTCATATTCAAGTCATATTTCCTATTATAGATTGATAGGTCCACAAGGTCCATGATGACTTGATAGTTCCCATGATTTTAACTTCGACAACAAGTTTCCACCCTTCTTCCCCAAGATGGATCTTTAGGGTTGGGTACCTTTTTGACATATGGGGCCTCTATGATGGTTGGTGGTGATGAGTGGATGAACACCACTTTGGTTGGATAGAAAACTGGGAGGGCCACTATATATGTTATTGTTAGAGCAGGGTGGACCTCCCTTTTGACTAGTTTCAATGAAAAGAGGACCTCATCCATGACTGAGTAAGGAGTGGGGAGGGCCTCAAATCAAGTTGGTAATGAAATGGGTAGGTCCTCTAGGTTTATATGTCACAGTATAGGGAGGTCCTCTATATGGGTTTTGAAAATAGTAGGGAGGACATCAACTATGGATATCGACAATGTAGGTAGGTTCTTCTCTCGGGTTGGAAGTGGCATCGAGAGGTCCTCTTTGATAGTTATTAAAAGAGTGTGTGGGGGGACCACTGTTTGGGTTGTTGGAATTATAGATATGGAATGTACATTAATACTCATCATCACAAGTTAACATGTAACAACTGTGGTGGATCCAGTGACTGAAAAAGTGAAATTGAACTAACTATGAGGCAGTTGAGGTCTCAATCCCAATTGAGTGAAGATGGATCCTACTTCTTCTACTATAGGGATCTAGCAGTATTAAACGATGATGAAAGTGCCTTTAGAGCCTTGGGAGACTCCCATAAGTAGTGTCTTGAGCCTTATCCTAAAATTGATGTCATGTGATTCAGACCAGGGCCGATGGAGCAGGGATGATTTCCAGTAGTTCATCATCTAATAATACAGATCATTTTAGACATTGAATAGACATAGTGGGATAAATCCATAATGGATACCAGATGGTGGTCATGGTCGATGTGACTCAAAATTCCCCCACCTCCTCAGTGCGGGGGAGTGAATCATTATATTTCTATTGGGAGAGACTCCTGAAGCAGTTCATTATTTGAATAGGGGTTGTTTCCCTCAGAATGTCATTCAAGGTCTATAGTGTTGAGGAGGCCATGATGCCTTTAAATAATATTGGCCCATATCCAACAGGGTTATGATCTCCTACTACTCATATAGGTGTATAATGGTGTTGATCACTATCTTGTAGATGATATCCACGGGTGAGAATGTGTGCGGGTTCCCAATAGCCAATGTAGAGATAGAATCATGGTTGTGTGGGATGGATAAATCAAAATTCCTTTAACCATAAAGATTGTGGGTGATGGATATATTACTTATTGTAGAACCATTTATATAAGGAAAATATATTATGTTGTCATTACAGATACAAGGAAAGAAATGTCCAATGCCCCAATGTTTTTAAATATTATGATGTAGAGAAGGATCCATGGTAAAAATGTATTAGACCAATGATAAAAATTGATAAATACCCCAATATTCAAGTCATTTTAATGTGGGTTCCACCATTTTCATGGTGGGACCTTGATCCAAATACCTGAATCCAATGATAATATAATATTCTTGTTTCCCAAACCCTAATAGTCTCCATGGATGAAGGAGAAGAGTTTCACATCGGGTTAACCAATTTTATTTCTGATTCATTCACCTTTTCCCACCTTCGTGTCACAAATTTCATATTCTAGGTTTTTATTACCATGCATTACCAATTTAAAATAGTGATCATATTTCCTCAATATTAATGGTGATTTTTACTACTTGACCAAAATAGGATGATGTGATTTCAGTTCCATCTTCCAATGATTCCTTTTTGGGGCTCGTTTCCTAGTCAGGATCTCCCTCGAATATTAATTAGTGTTTGTGGAACTCATTAACAGTTCCATATTTATTTTGACAAGGGTTGACTAAACTATTTCGATATTGATTGGGAAGTAAACATCTGCAAGGACTGATGTCGGGTTGGGCATCCTGGGGATTGTTTTGACATTGGTTATATTGGCCACCTATGGATCTTCCTCACAGGAGGGAATCTCATATGAAGAATATTAGCCATAGAACACATGAAATCATATTTCTATCACGAGGAAATTGATTATAGGGGAAATTTTTTCAAATGATGTTTGACATATTTATCCCATGTTTATGAAAATGGTAGTTATTTTTGGCTAGCTCATAGGTTCTACAGTTTGTGGATATAGATCAAGACATCATTTTGAGATATATTGGGTCATGAGTTTAATTTCATATGGAGATGAATTGGTTGATATTAATTTCTAATGCAGATGGATAAATGAGTTTCATCCCTTTGAAGGAAGGTGTAACACTAATATCATTTAAGGATGTAATAGAATTCTTCATAATGGTATATTCTAGAAGTGAATCACAATGAGGGATCAATTGAGTTTAAAAATGTAGGGATTGAACCTTAGTGAGGTTTCATACATACCTTATTTAGAAGACAAAGATCAAAATCCACATAGTTTGATGCCCCTATTTTTAAGTAGTGTGATAGGACTAGTCCCGAGAGCTTAATTCCATGAACTAAGGAAACTAGTTTGGTTGAAAGTGTATTGAAGATGGATAGTTTGGGAATTACACATGAGATCTTCCCATTCAAAATAGGATGGATCTTGGGGGAATTGTGTCGGGGTAGCCATTGATGATACCCACCATAGGGGGGTCTCATCACACCTAGATAGATGAAAATATGGGCTTATTCATGGAAGAATACTAGTGAAAGTTTCTCATCCCTTGGTGGGTAATGATTTTCTGGGGCTTACATGTAAAATACCCTTGTAGTGATGCTTTGTGGATAGAAGTTGTGGGGATTATTCATGTTAGCTACCTAGTGTGATTATTTTTTATCCTATAGTGAATCTATGTGGCCCACGATTGGCGAGGGTCGAATTCCTTGATGATCATACATATCGAATATTATGTTTTTCACACAGGGTAAGAGTATAGTTTTATGTCATCTATTGAAAATGTTTTCATTATGTTTATATTCATATGATGATGATGTCGAACTGGGTAGTGTTATGTCTAATAACTTAGACGTTGAGGTAACCACTCCTCACCCATTGGGCTTACGTTACCACCACTCATGCTCCTTCAGTTGGGGAATATTAATGGAGATTATATGTAGTAATTGTTAATAAAGGGCTCCACAATGGATTCCCCATGCATATAAGAAAAACAGATTAGTGTACACATGGTTAGAATCAATATGCTGAATCGGGGACTTGGCCACACATTGAGATAAGTGAGCAGAAACATTAGTGTATGGCATTGGTAACATGGGTACTCAAGGTGAATCTAAACCATTACTAGATTGGTATGGTGGTATTGGATACTATACCTTAGAAAATGGATATCAACATAAGGGAGGAACCATAGAGAGTCTCGTTAGAGTTTCTTTACAAATATTTTAGTTTCACAAAAGGAAGGTCTTTTAAAGGCATGGGGTATTCACAGAGGTCATGGGATCTACAATAGAGTATTATTCATTAAACAAGGTGACCCTACCTCAAGATTTATGTATAGATTCATATGGTGAGTGATTTTATATGGATGAAATCTTCGAAAATACTCTAGTTACTCAAAGGTAATTCATCTTTCTCAAAGGGAATAATCTTTTAGAAAATTAATCTCCAGTTGTTGTGGAGGTTCTCATTAACACTAGCTGTGTGGTTTCACAATGATTATATACCACAGGTGTATTATTTTGGATTTTGTTCACAACTCTTAGGGGGATCAAAAAAGTATAGTGATTTCAAATGTCTAATGGTTTTCATCTATTCCAAAATTTTCATATGTAATGGGATATTTATAGGGCGTGTGTTTCATGAATATGTGGGGCTCTCACAAAGCTATATGATATTCTTGAAGGGGTGAAGATCCATGACTCCAAGTGTCATATTAATGTATATTATTATCAATCATTCATGGTGTATCATCACACTCCATGACCAAGACGGTTACTATTAAAAGGTAACCATCAAGCATCTGTGTGATTATGAAGGATCTTCTGGCCTGAGTGTTTTTCCAGCTCCAGTCATTCATGGGGAAGTTGAGATTCACAATGTAGTTCCTTAAAAAAAAATTTATCTATTTATCCTCGATTTTACCCAAAATAGCCATTCTATCCATTCTATCATCAACATATCCTATGGAAAATGTATTTTTTCCCCAACGCATACAACGAAAAATGATAACATTGTTCGTCTATGTGTGGACTACCACCATTACAAACTGATGTAACTCTATTTTTATAATCACACAACATGGATGATATATATAAGTATATTTATGGAAATAATGTGGTATATAGGATATTATTATAATTATTAAAAGAAAACATATTACTTACCTTCTTTTTATAATGATTCATGAAAAATTGAGTCGTTGTTATATGACATACCCTCACTATGATCACAATATAATTTATTTCTCAAAACCAACATTCATGATTGGTCTTAAATGTAATAATGATGTATAAATATGATAATTATGTCATAATTATTATTTTTAGATGATGTTAATATATAATATGCACCAAAAAATGAACATTCAAAACAAAACATGAATGAGAAAATACGACAATTAACACCCGAACAAACGAGAATAATGAAACACTATTATTGAATAGAAAATATGAATTCATAAATTGATCATATATGATAATATATGTATTAATATATTTCTATAATAAGTTAATAAAATTTTTATACCTCTATAAAGGTTTTTATATCATGTTAAACCAAAAGGGTGTGTGAGGTAAGAGACTTCATCTGAATTTCCGTTCAATGAGAAATATTTTATTGTTTTTCACTTAATATAACATATATAGTTTATATAATGATCCATTGAAATTTAATATCATGATTAAAAAATAATTCATGGTATTTTAATTTAAAATTGTAAATATTTCATCCATGGTAGTTCTGAATTAAATGTTATCATATGGTAATTAATTTTATAACCTGATTTCATTTCATTGAATATATTTCTAATTTATTGAATTTTATATTATAAGATTATATGTATAATTAAACTCACCTATATATATTTTTATTTCCACTTACTTTATGTGAATTTAAATTTTTTACACTTAATTGATTTTTTGGTTGATTCTCTCGACAAATTTATGATTATTGTAAGGGTTTATTTAATAATTTCATTCTAAAAAAATTATATATTCATAAATTTTAGTTGAAAGAAAATATTTGATAATTTTACAAAAAATAAATTTAATTTTATTATCCTTTAGTAATTTATGATATTTTAAAGAAATATTACAAATTTTTTACTCTTTGGTACTAAAAATAATTGAGAATTTTTTTTTATGAAAAGCTAACTCATTTCTCATTTCGATCAGAAATATATCTTCTAGAAAAAATTATTTAAAAAATTATTTTTAAAAATTATTTTTTAACCTATAAAATGATTTATTAAATAAATTTTTTCCTATTTTTTATTTTTATAAAATGTTTATACATGAAACTTAATTCCATTTACAAAATAAGGCTCGTCTAGATTTTTCCAAAAATAGGAAATTAATATTTTTTAATGTACTTGGTGTGTAAATAATTTTTAGCCATCATGAATAGTATGTGTTTTAAATATTCCATTATAAGTTTCAAAATATATTTTTGAATAATAGTATTTTTGATTTTTTTTAAAATATAATTTTCAAAGTGATTTGGAAAATGAAAATGATATTTTCCCCATTAATATTTTTAAATATATTTATATAATATTTATATTCAAAATGACAAAAACTATTTATTTTTATTATACTCCATTATTTATATTTCGTATTGATTTCATCTTTAGTCTACCCCTTGAGGTTTTTTGATTATTTTGAAAAAGGAATGTATTGGTATTCACTTCCTTCATTAATCTTTCCTAGTCATTAGTTTTCCATTGATATACTCAATTTCCTATGATCAATGGAATTTTAATTTTTTCTAAATATCCATATTTTTAAGCATGTGTGTGCTTATTTGATAAACCTTATATCAATTATACATACAATGCTCTACTTTGAATATTTTTTATTTGCTATAAAAATATTGATTAGACATATTCTTTCTTCAATATTGATATTTAATTTTAAGGAATATTGATTCCTTAATTAAATTTATCATTTGATATGTGAGGAATCATTTGGACCTATAGTGATGGATGGACCTAGTATTATATAGCTCTTTTGTGGATTGATATGTATCATGAGACAAATAAGTAATCTAGCATTAAATATGGTTTTAGGTGTAGTTTAAAACTATGTTGTGAAACGTTTTGATGGTAGAGGTATCATGTTCTTAAGAGATGAAATCTAATAATTAATAATTTAATTAATTAACAATTAATTTATTATTATAATTGAGATTTTCCCAATGATATTATCTCTAGATGGTTATTCTTCTCAGTTTTTTGATTAAATGGAAAGTGTTTTCTATTATTCAAATTTTCCTATTGATTATTCTTTATAAAGATATTTAAATGGAATGCATGTATATTTATTTTCCACTCCACATTGATTATTATTGCTGATTCAGTATATCTTCCCCTCTACATAACCGTTAAATATTATTTGAGCTCACACTTATTTTTTTCCCATCAATCCTTGAATTGTTCCATGATTAATATGAAATGATATGATATAGGGAATAATTTTATTCTCAAAAAAATATTATGTTGAATTTTTTGTTTTCAATTTCAATATGGTATTGTTGTATATATATATTTTTTAAAAGAATGATATTCTATCCAGGTTTTCATGATGTGATTTTTTGAATCTTTTTCCAATATAATATATTATTATATCGGCTTTAATTTTCTTGAGCATGGGTTGTTATAGTTTTTGGTAGAGAAAGTTTAGTAAAAAAATTTGGAAGTATATTTAGGAAATCATATATTAGGTATAATAACACAATGTTAGACATTAAGGATTATAATGGAAAAAAATCTTAATTTTTTTAATGTATAGGATATTTTTTCAATGGAAATATATCCCTATGTTGACACTACATGTGGATCTGGTTCTAGAATAGATAAACCTAGGGTTAATAACTCTAATAGGTGTTCATTATGATTTAACCAATTTTCACATGGTGTAAAAAAAGACTTAATGTGCACCTGGTCTGAAATTCCCAAAGCATATTCATAGAATAATTCACATTTTCATTACAAACCATTATAATGGATTGGAAAAGAAGGATATCCCCAATGAAACTGTCTTAATGATTATGAAATTATATATACCTATATTTGCTAGATTATGTTACCTATTTTACTATTATTGGGAATATACAATATGTTTCATAAGGATAATATCTAATATATTATATTCCATCATATATAAATGGAACCTAGTATATGGAATGGGAACGACATCAATGCCCATAATTCAATGTGTAAGACTGATAGTATCATTAAAGAGATAAAACAAATAATTCAAAGGGAACTAGTCTCTCAATTATTCTCAACATACGAGGAAATGGTGTCATGTGATAAAAATATAAATAAATAATTATATATGTATTTTGAATTGGAAGGGAATAAAAAGAAGAATGGGAATGTTGGGATAAATCCAGATAAAGGGAACAAGGGAACAAATGATTTTCCCACATTTTATAATGGTGGAAATAAACAACCTGGTTTATTCATAATTGGAATTGTAGTTTATAACGTTTTTGGAAATAAATTACACCATACTTATGATTGAAAGGGAAAGAACAAATATTAAAATGTACAATTCTTTATCCGTAAGGATATGGGGAACTACCCAAATAAATGCCTCCATCATCAAAAGAATATTCATCAATAGAATGTAATGGATCATGTTAATCATATTATATTACCAAAAACTAAGTGGAATTTTTTATATTATTATTTTTATAATCAAGAATTATGTAATTTTATTATTTTATCAATGATATCCTGATAATAACAATTCATAAATGTATATTTGTTTTACTATATTACATTTTTATTAAGGGATTGAAGACATATTTTTAATCAAAAATATTACCAAGATAAATTATTTAGTGTAAGGTTTATCATCTTGGAAAACACATGAATGAGGAAAATATAATGATTAATATATACCTTATGATGATATAACTATTTTTGGATAAAAATATTGTAGATATATATAACGTAAAATGGATAGTACTCACTACATTGATACTTATTAATGATTTTCTTATAGTTTAATTTATACTATCATATATAGTCTTTAGGGAATTTTTTTATTTATAGAATATATCAAATAATTTGTGTTTTAATGATGGAATAATGAACCATAAATTTTATCCATAATATTTTATGGAATTCACGTTATTACCATATTAGACTAAAATACTTGATGAAGGTATTCACATGTTTGGTATGTGACGAAAAAGAGATAATTAATTTATTTAAGGGATTAATGGTAATTTAATTTTATATATTTAGTTGGATTACTTATAATTTTTTGGATAATAATGTTTTAAAAGGGTCATAATGTTAACCATTTCTTAAATGGTATAGGTTAAAATATGAATGAGGTTTTACATAATAATGTTTTTCTCCACAATTTGAAAATTTGTGCATATTTTATAACCTTTTGTTTCAATTTTATCATTATAATTAATAGACATTTAAGGAATTAAATTTCATTCTATTGTTGATAAAAAAATCCATTAAAATATAATTTTACTGTTTCTGGAAAAAATAATCACAATTTGATATTCATTTCATGGATTGAAAGATGAATATAGAATTGATCAATGGAAAAATAATGGATGAAATTGTGTTTATGAAATTAAAATGTATCATGTAGTTGTTTTACCATATATTCATAGACATTACGATAATAAATAATATTTATGAAATTAATCATGAAACAAAAAGGTTTTTCTATTACAATTATTTATCATGAACGGATGATATTTTAATTCATCCAAAATTTACACATTTGACATTCTTAGATTTCCATCGGTCTCTCACATTCTTGTGACCAGTGACTTCTATCACTCTCAATAATTATTTTTTATTTTATTACACTTTTATATATTCAAATTCCACCAATTTTCTCATATGTTGAAAAAAAGTTATTTTTTATTTTTTATGACCATTTTACTATCATTTTTCTCTTTGTTGGACTCGCCTATTTTGATAATCCCAAATCATGTTTGGTAATCCCAAATCATGTTTTGATAACCCTGAATCATGTTTCGATAATCCCAAATTGTGTGTTTCTAATCCCAAATTTTGTTTTAATTTAAGTGAGAACCATGTTTTCATTCTATGCTAATTATGTTTCATTAATGATTCTCGTGTCTATAGAGTAATATTAATATACTCTCAATCTCACAACTTGATTGGTGGAGCTTACAGTGCAAAACTTATTTAAGTAAAAGGTCACCAGTACAAAGTTTACCGATACAAGGCCACCAATATAAAGGTCACAGATACAAGGACACCAATACAAAGGTCACAGATACAAGGTCACTAGTACAAAAGGTCACTGATACTGGGGTCACCGATATAAGGTCCCCGGTATAATGGTCACCAATACGAGGTCAATGGTACAAAGGTCACCGATACAAGTTCACCAATACAAAGGTCCCTGATACAAGGTTACAGATACATAGTCACTATTACAAGGTCACTGATGCAAGACTACTGTTGATGGTAACCGATGAAGGTTACCGATGGATGGTTATAGTTGTAGGTTGCTGATGTGCACCTACTGTTGAAGCCTAACTATGTGAATTCTACTGTTACAAATCGAATCATACCCTTAATTTTTCAAATTCAAGATATTTTTCAAATAGTCATATTTTATAAATTTATTGCTTTTGACTTAATTAATATTTGTTGAAGACATATCTAGAGACCATATATTGACAGTACATGGTACGAGAAAGATTTCACATGATCTATGTACTCCTATCGTCAGACATCAAATAAGAAATAAAAAGATCGATGAAAAATAAGATATTTATAGTTTCACAGAGAAAATCTAAAATACGAAGTGAAGTTCACAAGTCGAGTGAATATGGAAGAAACTATTGAAAAACAATGAAGGAAATTTTTTGAGCACCATCATTGTGAACCCCTAAAACTACAAGAAGATCATTTAATGAAAAACAACTTGAGGGTGCCTTATGTGTTTCATAAGCTATCAATCAACTCAAGAAGCAGAACACTCAATTTCTAAAATCCATTACAAGGAGTTGTGACACTCTATTTTGAAGACAACTACCAGAGGTAGACTCAAGATTCATATTATTCAATGAGTAAAGAGCTAAACTGAAAACACATAGATCATTCTAAACTCTATGACATCATAATTACACTATATTGTTTCTTTATTTCTATTACATTTCTAAGAAGTGTGTCTGCGTGCTTCACACACTGTCTCTTGTGCTATAATTGGAGGATTTGAATATCCTTACTTCAAACCTCACTTACATTTTGTTCCCACATAAAATTGTGGTAGAGAAAGTGTGTGGTATATGTTTTTTTCTTTGTCATGAAGAATAGTGGTAGAGGGTGTAAACCCTACACAGTTTGTGAACACTATTATAAAGCCCGATACAGGATGTGTATCAAGATTATTGCTAATATAATTTACTTAGTGGCAGGTGATCACCAAGTAGAGAGGATTAGGTATCGACTTGATATTGAATCTCTTCTTTATATTGATTTTCTAATCCTTATATAATCTATTTTATTTTATCTGCTGCTTATTTTTTTCAAAGACAGAAAACTATTTTTACATTCACTCTGATAGTTAGTTTCGGATAGTGTGTATATATTCTTAATTCAGTAAACCTATTTCAAAATTTGAATTAGTGATTGCATTGATTCAATTGTTGACTAATCAACCTTAGAGAAACTTTTTGAGAAATTAAACATTTATATCTCTACTACCTTAATTTACTGGGCTGTTTTGAATTGGGGTATTTTTATCATAAAGTTTCTAACAAAAAATTTAATTGGAACTCAATTCACCCCCCTATTGAGTATCCACTCCAATCAACATTTGTTATCAGAGGATATTATTTTCAAGTGTTTAAATTCTTTTCAAATGTGATTTTAGTTGTATTTTAAAGATCTTAAAATTTATTTCATATCTAAAATTTTAGTTCTTTAAATTCTATGTAACTATAGAAACTAGATTTGACAGTGCTGCTACTAACATACCACCTTTTTTTAACAGTAATAACTATGCACAGTGGAATATAAAAATGTAAATGTATCTAGAGAGCATGGGACCTGAAATATGGGATACAGTTGAAGAAAAAAATGTATTTCCTACTACTGCTAGGGACACATGGCCTCAGTTAACAAAAGCTACATATAATAATAACTCTAATGCAATGGATTCTTTATACTATTCTCTAGGTGTTGATGAATTAAATAGAATATCTGGTGGTAAAACTGCATAAGAAATTTGGGATACTTTATCTATTTCTCATTAGGGAACAACTAATTTTAAAGAAATTAGATTAAATACAAATACTATTAAATATGATAATTTTAAAATGAAGCATGATGAAATTATTTCTGAAATGTATCTTCAGTTCAATGAAATTGTGAACACCATGAGTCTACTTGGAAGACTAGTGGACAGAAGTGACCAAATCATGAGACTACGTCAATTCCTACCTGATAGATGGAGGGGCACTTCTGTTTCTATTTGAGAATCTTGTGACATAAGCAAGATACTAGTAAAGGAACTAATTGGAAATCTTATGATGTATGAATAAGAGATTAAGGTGAATCATGAAGTAGATGAAGAACTATGGAAAAAGTCAATAGAATTCATGACTTCAACCTCAAAGATCAAAGAAAATGAAAAAGTTCACGTTCACGTTCATGTAGACAGTTCCACTAGTGAAGAGTCAGATTCAAACAGTGATGACGAGTTGACTCATCTTGCTAAAAGATTCAAAATGTTCTTCCAAAAGAATAAATTATTCAGGAAGTCAAACTACAAGGGAAAGTATATTAGTAATGTACAAAGGAAGAAAGACAAAAAAAATGGAATGACAAATGAAATGAAATAATCTTCTATGGGTGAAAATGAAAAGGTCTTGTGAAGGAAGAATGCCCTAAGCTGAAATTTAAGATGAAATATGAAGATAAGGGCAAGGGTTATAAAAAGGATATGAAAGCTACTTGGAGTGCTTTAGAAGACATGTCTAGTGGATTTGAAGCTTCTGATAGTGAAAAAAAAACAATCATGGTTTCTTATGTTTTATGAAAACAACATCTGAGGGGACACTTAATTATCTTATACACAATGCCTATTATTTTGGGAGTAAGAGTGAGTCACACAATGATGAAGATATGACTAAGGATGAATTATTTGAATACATTGAAATTCATGAGGATACCATTAATGTGCTCAAAAACAAATATAAATCATTAAAGAGATGACATGCCTTAAATGAAAATTATAAGTCACATATGGATATTGAAAAAGAGAAATTATCCTAAAAGTTAAAAGAAAACACTGAACTTAGATTATCAAATGACCAACTAAAGAGAGATCGTGAGATGTTTAATATAGGAAGGGAGACCTTAACTCAGTTGATAGGAAAAAAGATTTCCCCAAAATATACAACTGGTATAGGATATCAACCAATATAGAGAAAAATTAGCTAAACCAAATTTATTCCACAATCTGAACAGTTCAATTCTATTTCCAATTCTGGACCACATTTTTAGAGGCAATTTTCTAAATGACATAAAAAAGAATTTATGCCTTTGAATATATATGATTATGTTAGGAAACCTATAAAGAAAATATGGGTTCCCAATATTTTACGTGATAACCTCTCTGGACCCAAGAAAATATTGGTACCAAAGTTACTCCATGCCTAAGTTGTTTTGCATGGATGTTGCCTAAAGAGTTACTATAATACCTTGGGGTACATGGATTTTGGATGTTCAAGAAATATGATAAGATATTATTCTTGCTGGAGATGCCTATTCAATGTTGATGCTGGACATGTAACTTTAGGTGATAATGCTAAAGGGAAGATCATTGGTTTAGGCCAGATTGGTAACCCTAATGCTATATTAATTTCAAAAGTACATTTTTTTGAAGGGTTAAAATACAATCTATTGAGTATATCTTAGTTGTGTGATAATGGTTTTAATTTCAATTTTGAAAATGATTCATGTAATGTTTTCAGTTCTAAAAATGATTTAATATTTACTTCTCTTAGAAATGATAATGTATATGATGTAGATTTAGATTGTTTAGTTAAGAAAAATGATTCCTGTTTAAATGCATTTCATAAGGAATCTTGGTTTTGGAACAAAAGACTAGGACACTACAATGTACAATAACTTAGGAAACTGATTTAGAAAGGTTTAGTTAGAGACCTACCTAAATTGGAATTTCCTCTTAACAAAGTGTGTAATCCTTTTCAAAAGGGAAAACAAAACAATGTTTCTTTCAAACCAAAGAAATAAGTTTCTACATCTCAACCGCTTTAGTTGGTTCACATGGACTTGTTTAGTCCATCATGTGTTTCAAGTTTAAATGGGAAGTACTATGTATATGTTCATGTAGATGATTTTTCCAAGTACACTTGGTTATACTTTCTGGATCTCAAAAGTGAAGCATGTTCTTATTTATCTGTTGGACTCATCATGTATTAATTATGTTTTAATGATCAAAAATATTATTACTGTCAATTAATCTCCATCATAATTGCACATCTTGTTAATGATCTCACATCTCAATAATAATCGCACATCAGGTTTTAATTATGTTTTAATGATAGAAAATCTAATTACTGTCAATTAATCTCTTTATTATTTACAAATCATATGCATGATCATAAATCTCACTTATTGTATCAAACCTCTATATTTATCTTATAACGGTTAAGATTAATTCATTTTATGCATATTACTATTTAAGTTTGAATACAGATATTTTTCTATGTATTAAGACACTGTGAAGTCCTAGTCTTAGACACCGTGACCAGTGAGACACCGTGACTTCAACATACTGTGACCGAAAGCCTGCCAACGTGAAGGACACACCGTCACTCAGACACCATGACCTAGGCACCGTGAAGGACACACCATGACTCAGACACCATGACCTAGACACTGTGACGGACACGCCGTGACTCAGACACCGTGACCAAGACACCGTGACAGACAAACCGTGACTCAAACACTGTGAGCTAGACACTGTGACATAGACACACCGTGAAGCACATACCGTGTAGGAGACACCGGTTCAAAGATACACCATTTGCACAACTACTACGACACTGTTTCTTAACCCTTTTTTCAATATTATTTAAATAATACTGATGGTCATATTATATGTTTTTAACGCAATTAATGTTATTTAATGATAGTTGTTGGTTTTTCATAAAATCGTACCTCGTACCTATGGAAAGGAAATCATTCCTATTGCCGGAGCTCGTGGAATATAAAGAAGCTTGAGCTGCAGTAAAAAAGGATGCTCGTTCTTGACACATCTCGACACTCATACTATAATACACGCGAACTATGTACTGAACCGAAGAACAATCCTGAGCATAACAGTGAAGAACATATTGCACGATCCTCAAAAAAGTTCCATACATACAATTATACATTACTGAAGAACACAAGAAGTACTCTAGATTCAAGAGAACATCTTCTATCCTAAAGAAAAAAAAGCTGAACCATGACACTCTGTTTTTCAATAGAAAAACTAGAGAAGGACTAAGAAGCATTTCTGCTGAATCCAATGAGTCCAGAGCTGCACTACCAATCACTAGAGCTTCCTAACCTTCATATACTATCTCTAAGTGATTTATTATCTATTTTCGAGTAGTGTCTGTATCCTATTTATTTTACACACACACATTGTCTACTGTGCTGAACAAGAGGATATCACAATCCTCAAACCAAAACTTCTTACTCTTGTTTACCCATGACAATTGTGGAAGAGCTCCTTGTGTGGCCTGGTATTTTTTTTCCCATGAAGAACAGTGGTAGAGGTCCCTGCATGGCCTGGGAAGTTGTGTACTGTTATTAACCCTGATCCAGGGTGTGGATCAAATTTATATATATATTTTAGAGGACTAAGTCTCGGCTTGAGACTGAACCTCTTGGTTATATATGTTGTGCATTTGTTAGTTTATGTTCAAACTACAATATGTAATTTATATTCCCCTGCTTATTACTTTGAAATACAAATATGTTTTAATGTTACATTGATAGTTAATATAGAAAGTGTTTGTATCTATTGTAAATCAGCAGGTTAGTTTCAAAAGATAATTTAATCTTCTGATTAGATTAACTGAGAACTAATAAATCTTTTGAGAATCTAATTGAACCTTTACAGTTTTACAAATTCAATACAGTTTAACTTGTTTTCAAAATTGAGGGAATTTAATAGAAAATGTTTTAATAGAAATTTAAATTGGAACTCAATCCACCCCCCCCCCCCTCTTGAGTGTCCAATGTGACCAACATTTGGTATCAGAGGAAAGTTGTTTTTTATTAATACAAGTTTTCAAAACAATCTTTTTTTCAACTGTGATTTTATTTGCATCATTAAATATCAAAAATTTCTGTTAGTTTTAAATTTTATCTCTTTAAATATCCTTTCTAAAATCTAGCTACAGACAATATACTAGAGTGTGCTGCTAAAAACCTGCCACCTTTCTTCAATGGTAAAAACTATGCCCAATGGAAACTTAAGATGAAAATTTCTTTAGAAATCATGGGTTTTGAAATCCGTACTACTATAGAATCTCAATATAAAATTCCAGAAACTGAAAGAACAACTTGGGGTGAACCTAAAAAACTGCATACAATAATAATTGTAAAGCTATGAATTCTTTATAATGTGCTTTTGGAGATGAGGAATTCAATAGAATATTTTCTTGTAAAACAGCTTTTGAAATTTGGGATACTTTAGGTGATTCTCATGAGGGAACAACTAATGTTAAAGAAATGATATTAAATACTTATACTATTAAATATGATAATTTTAAATTGAAAACGGATGAACCTATTTTTGATATTTATCTCAAGTTCAATGATATAGTCAACACAATGAGTTTACTTGGAAAGGCTATTCCAGAAAAGGAACAAATCATGAGGATACTGAGATGTTTTCTAGATAGATGGAGAGGCACTTCTATTTTAATCAGAGAATCATGTGACATTAGAGCTCTTCCTATCAAATAGCTTATTGGTAAATTAATGATGTATGAGGAAGAACATAAGGTAAACAAGGAAGATGATGATGAACCCAAGAGAAAATATGTGGCTTTCAAGTCTACGTCTTCAAAGATCCAAGACATGGAAAAAATACATGTACCTACTGAAATTTCAACCACTGAAGATTCAGATTCAGATAGTGATGCTGAGATGGCTCAAATAGCTAGGAGATTTAAGAAGTTCTATAGGAAGAAAAATTCTTCGAAAAAACAAACTACAAAGGTAAATATGAAAACAAAGGTCACCAGAAAAAGGATTGGAAGAAGTCTGATAAGGAAGATGATATAGTTTTCTATGAATGCAAAAGGAAAGGACACATCAAGGCTGACTGTCCAAAATTAAAATTCAAAAAGAAAGATGATTATAAGGAAAAGAAGTACAAGAAAGTAATGAAAGCTACTTGGAGTGCTTCAGAAGATAGCAGACGTGAATATGAAATTTATAATTCTCAAAATAATCATGCTAACATGTGTTTCATGACCAACACATCCGAGGTAACCTTAGATACTCTTGTTTTAAATTCCTATTATTCAGGAGTTGATGCAGAATCTGATTCTGATTCTGAAGATATGTCTAATGCTGATTTATCTAAATACTATAACATGTTGTAGGAAACATGGAATTATCTTAAGGGAAAATATAAGTCATTAAAGAAGCAACATGCTCTTACTGCCAATGTTAAATCTTCCCTTGATATTGAAAAAGGAAAGAACAGTCAACTGTTAAAGGAATATATTGAATTGAAAATTTTTAATGAGAAAATTAGAAAGGACTTATAAAGATTCAAAAATGGAAAAGATACACTTACTAAAATGTTAGGAATGAATGTTGAACCAAAACACACTACAGGTTTGGGATACATACCTGTAAAAATACAGTTCACTAAAACTAGATTTATTCCTAAATCTGGACAAAATTCTGCTAGTTCCAGTTCTGGAAATTCGTATTCTTCAACTAGTTTTTCATATATTTATAGGTCAAATAATGTTTATCATTCAAAATATATTGATTCTATAAATTATATGAGACCCATAAGTAAAATTTGGGTACCAAAATCATTGATTTCTAACCTTACTAGACCCATGAAGATCCAGGTACCAAAGTCATTTTCCATCTAAATCTGTTTTGTAGAAAACCTGTTTGAAGAGTTCCCATAAGAAGAGTTGGTATTTGGAAAGTGGATGTTCAAGACATATGTCTTGATATTACTCATTCTTTAGGAACCTAATCAATATTAATGGAGGCCATGTCACCTTTGGTGATAATTATAAGGGAAAAATCATCGGCCTAGGGAAAATTCGTAACACTGATTCAGTTCTAATTTCAAATGTTCTATTTGTTGATGGACTATAATATAATATATTAAGAATTTATCAATTATGTGATGAAGGATTTAATGTTAAATTTGAAAATGATTCCTGTAATGTTTTTAATTCTAAGAATTTTTTAATATTTTCTTCTTTGAGAAATGAAAATGTTTATGCTGTTGATTTAAATTATTTAGCTAAGAAAAATTTTACTTGATTAAATTCTTTTCATAAAGAGTCTTGGTTATGGAATAAAAGAATAGGACACTACAATATACACCCACATATAATACTAACTAGGAAGAACTTAGTTAGAGACTTACCCAAACCTGAGTTTCCAAATGACAAGGTTTGGAATCCCTGTGAAAAGAGAAAACAACATAAAATCTCTTTCAAATCAAAGAAAGAAGTTTCAACCTCTCATCCTCTTGAGTTTGTTCACATGGACTTGTTTGGACCATCTAGAGTTTCTAGCTTAAAAGGGAAGCACTATGTCTATGTCTTAGTGGATGAATTTTCTAGATATACTTGGGTATATTTCATAGCCCACAAAAGTGAAGCTTTCTCTTACTCTGTTATATACTCCAAGTCTGTAGAAAACCTTAGTGGACTTAAGATCAAAACCATGAGAAGTGATCATGTCCATTAGTTTGAAAATCAAGAATTTGAATCTTATTGCTCACACAATGGCTATAGTCACAACATTTCTGCTCCTAGGACACCTCAACAGAATGGTGTAGTAGAAAGAAGGAATTGAACCCTTCAAGAAATAGTAAGAACCATGCTTAATGAGTATGACCTGACTATTTATTTTTGGGTTGAAGCTATAAATATAGCTTGTTATATCATCAGTAGAGTCTTATTTAGACCTGTTCTCAAGAATACCCCTTTTAAACTATGGAATAATAGAAAGCATAAGGTCAATTACTTTAAATTTTTTGGCTGTAAAGTCTCTATTATTAATACCATGGATAATCTGGATATGTTTTCTTCTAAGAGTGATAAAGGAATATTTTTAGGATATTCTATAACTATCACAGCCTATAGAGTTTTCAATAAGAGAACCAAGTGTGTGGAAGAATCTGTTCACATCAAATTTGATGAAATTGATCCACATGAACCAAAGTCATCTCTTGAAAATCTTGATGAAGATTTTTCTATTCTGAACCATAATGATAAAATCAATGAACCCATTCTAAAGACAACCACTTCTGGAAATATTTCAGAATCTGCTCTAAATGAACCCGAATCTAGAGAAGAACCTGAAATATCTAGCCCTACCTTTACTAGATCAACTAGGATACTAAATAATCATCCTTTAGATGTTGTTGTTGGTAATCTTGATAGAGGGACACATACTAGAGTTTCCTTTAGAAATCACGTTGAACATCAAGCCTTCTTGTCACAAATTGAACCTAAAAACATTGATGATGCTATTAATGATGAATTTTGGGTAATTTCTATTCAAGAAGAACTCAAACATTTTGAAAGAAATAATTTTTGGAAACTAGTATAAAGACCTATGGAAACTTTCACCATAGGCACTAAATGGGTGTTTAGAAATAAAGTAGATGAAGCTGGAAATATAGTTAGAAACAAAGCTTGGTTAGTTGCATAAGGCTATAGTCAAGAGGAAGGAATTGACTATGAGGGTACTTTTTCTCTAGTAGCCAAACTAGAAGCCATTATGATCTTACTTGCTTATACTGCACATCTAAATTTCAAACTATATCAAATGGATGTCAAGAGTGTATTTTTAAATGGATATATTATTGAGGATGTTTTTGTTGAACAACCACCTAGATTTACAAACCCTCATTTTCCAAATCATATTTTCAAATTATGAAAAGCTTTATATGATTTAAAACAAGCTCCAAGAGCTTGGTATGATAGATTGAGTACTTTTCTAATTTCTAAAGGTTTTACAAAAGGAATAGCTAATCCTACACTTTTTATAAAACAAATTTCTAAAGATGTTTTAGTTGTAAAAATTTATATAGATGATATTATTTTTGAATCTTCAAAATCATTTTTATGTACTAATTTTTCTAAAATGATTCAAAATGAATTTGAAATGAGTTTAATGGGTGAACATAAATTCTTTCTTGGATTTAAAATATTTCAAAGCAATGATGGAATTATTTTAACTCAAAGTAAATATACTAGAGATCTTTTAAAACGTCTTGGATTGGGTAACACTAAAAGTAGTGACACTCCCATGAGTACCACCTATAAGTTGGATCTTGATGAAGATGGAAAATATGTTGATAAAACCACTTATAGAGGAATGATTGGAAGTCTTCTCTACTTGACTGCTAGTCGTCCTGATATTATGTTTATTGTGTGTATGTGTGCTCTTTTTCAAGAAAACCCTAAAGAGTCACATTTAAATGTTGTAAAGAGAATTTTCAAATACCTCAGTCATACTCCCAATTTATGACTGTTCTATCCAAAAGGATAATCTTTTGAACTAGTTAGTTATTCTGATGCTGATTTTGCCGGATGTAAGTTAGATAGAAAAATCACCTATAAAACATGTCACTTTTTAGGAAAGTCACTAGTATCATGGTGTAGTAAGAAACAAAATTATGTTGCATTATCTACTGTAGAAGCTGAATACATAGCTATTGGCAGTTGTTGTGCAAAAATTTTGTGGATGAAACACACTTTACTATACTATGGATATAAATTCATACATGTCCCAATAAATTGTGACAACACAAGTGCTATTAACATTTCAAATAATTCTGTTTCACATTCTAGGACAATGAATATTGATGTAAGACATCAATTTTTGAGGGATCATTATCAAAAAGGTGATATCACCTCGGAATTCATTAGTACTGATTATCAACTTGCTGATATATTCACTAAAAAATTAAATTCTAAGTTATTAGACTAAATCATACATGATCTTGGTATGATTAATCACAAATAGACGTCTTATAGATCTCGCTATTTACTATTTTGTTATATTTTACTTTACGGTTTCATGTTCACTATTTCTCAATTACTGTTTCATGCTTACGGTCTCACTGTTAAAACCTTGTGTTCATGGTCTGTCACATAACTGTCCCACCCTGACAGAAGAGTTCACTAACTCTCTCACCGTGATAAACATCAACTGTCTCACCGTGATGACTTTTTCTCATCGCACCGTAACGCCTATTCATGGTTTCACCATGGAGATTATTTATATATTTATTTTAACCCTCATTGCGGTAATTTTTATTTCACCACTGTTTACTTTTTCGTGTTTTTTATGACATTTGACATTCCCAAATGATAAAACAGAAGGGTTTTCACTTGATTCCTTAACCGAGATCTCTCATGCTCTCTCTCTCTAAAACCCTCTTTATCTTGAAAACATTCTCTCCTTCTCTCTCGCTAAAATCGTCAGTGGATGCCCAGGATGAAGCATCCATCTTCACCCTCATATGAGAAGCGCCACACGAAGAAACAGAAAAGAGAACCAAGGATAGCACCCGAAGGACCCCAGAATATAAACCTTGTAAGTCGTACCGTAGTACCCGAAAAAGAGATTTCCCCTATGTGGCTGCTGTCTAGAAATTCATTGGTCTTGAAAATCATAAGATAAAAAATATGGCTCGAATGATTCTCTAGACAAGATAGACCAATTTATCCAAGGTTTGTATCTCAATTTTACAAGCATGTAATTTTTTCCTTTGATGTTGGAGAAAGCTATATAGTAACAAGATAGGTTAATGGACGAAAGTGTTCATTTACATCAAGGTTATGGACTACATGTATGAGGACTCCACATAAAGAATTTTGTGACGATTACCATAGAGACCCTCTTCCTTCAACTGACATATTTGACCTGGAGAATGCTTTGGAAATCCTGAATGGAAATGGCACCAAGGGAAGGGCCATAGCAGCTTAATTGGATGGGGAGACAAGACTGCAGTTCAAATTTGTTCAGAATTCTATTAGTCCAAGAAAAGTAGATTTTTTTTGTGATGAAGTATCAGGATGTGTCCCTGATTCACTTGTTGAGGAATGGCCATAAGATAAATCTTTGGAAATATGTCATTAACAATATATGTGAGCTGATTAAATTCACTTCCAAATACACCTCCTTTATTTAATCAAGGATGATTTCAGCCATGATAGTTGCCACAGGAGTGGTTGGACCGAATGAAGAAAAGATATAGGATTTTGATTTCTATTTATCCAATCCTATCATCAGAAAAATGAAAATTAATTGGATCCCATGGAAGAAGTAGTGGGTTGAAGATAATGATCAACTTTGTAAGAAGTATATTCCTATTGATTATCCAAGAAAACCAAAGAATATAACTGATCATGGATTGGAAGCAGATGAAGTGGATGAGTACCTAGAAGAAGAAGAAGAAGAGGATGAAATAACTCAAGAGGAAGCATATCCTATTGAGAATGAAATGACTGATGTCCCTGCTAATGTTCGTGTTGAAATACCTCTTAGAGAGGAAGTTGTTGATGGTTTTAGAGCAGAAGAATCTCATGCTATTCTTGGAGAGGAATAAGTTCTTTCTTCTAGAGATAATGTAAATCAAGAAACTCATCCTATGGTTGCAAGAGAATCAGTTTTCCCTGTTTTAGAGAAGCATGCCATGTAAGAGAGAGATCATGTTGAAGAAGATCTCCCTGTTGAAAAAGAAGCAACTATGGAAGCACAACAAGTGGAACAGTCGGTTCCTGAGAACATACCCTCTGCTGAAGAGTGGATGGAAATTTCCTTTCAGCTGGCAAGGAAAGAATTTGCTGAAGAGATTAGAACTGATCCTGTGGATCTTAACCCAATTCCTGAGCCTCACGAATCTGAAATGGAAGCACATTTTTAGGGGGAGGAACCTCAAAAACTTGAGATTGATGAAGCTGGACCTACAAAAACCTCTAAACCAACTGTCACATATTCTGTGTACACTCGGTATGATTTTCCAAGTTTTTATGATGTGAGTGAATCACAGCAAGTGACTGCAACTGGTATCGATCTCTCTTCTTTGTTTCAACTGAGGTCAATAGCTCACCCATAACCAGAACCAGAACCAGATCCTGAACCACAACCTCAATATGAATATGAAACTGAAACTAATTCTGAACCGCAACTATAATCTACATCAGAACATTTCCCTCTTCCTTCACCTACTCTCTTACCTAACCATCAACCATATGTAACTAAGGATGACTTGAAAGTATTTGGAGAGACAATCCTGGCTAGAGTTGATAAGATTATATCCTCTCAACCTCGTCTAGTGACTCAACTAAGTCAAGAAGATGAATTGATTCTTTTAGAAAACATCATTCTGCAGATTCAACCAAGGATGATCTGAGAAATACAAGAAGTCAGAGTTGAAAATATGTTTCTTAGTGCTGATGTTGCAAATTTGAAAGGTTTAGTGGAAAACCTGCAAACAGAATTGTCTTCATGATAAGAGCCTGCTCCTGTTTCTTCTCCTGCACCTGTTGCTACTTCTCCTGAACCAGATTTTTCCAACATTTCATGAAAGATTGTGTCTCAAGTGCATCCTTATCTGTTATCTTTTGATGAGAATATTGGAACAAGAAACACAAATATGTTGCAATGCATAAGAGAGCTTGTAGAAAATCTAAATAAGCTCACAGATGATTACATTGGATATCTGAAAAACGTTTTGAAACTACTCAACATTTTAACCATAGTTGTAAAGTCTTCTCCTCTCTCTGGTCAGACTTCTATTCCCTCTTTGGATGATTCTGTGCTTAGATCCATAATCATGGAAGAAATTAAGAATTCTTTCGGTGGCCACGATTTGTCTCCTTTATGTGAAGTTGTGAAGAATAGTGATAGAGCACTTGATCTTGTTCAAATTCATTCTAAGATTTCCAATGATGCTCAATAATAGATCACCAGGAAGATAGACTTTTATCTCAATCGGATTTTCTCTAAAAGTGACATGACAAATCACTTTAAATATCTTGTGGAGAATTTGAAAATCCCTCTAGTGAATCAAGATTTTAAAGATCATGTTTAGAAGCTTACAGAGTTCACCAGATTTTTGGACATGTTCATGGAGAATAAGGACGATTTTGAAAAGGATTTGAAATATGGTGGAGAAATCATTACTGATTTCATAAATCTTTTTAAGCCATATCTTCATGTGTAGAGTAATGCTATCGTGGCTCTAGCTGCTACACCGCTTAGACCTGGTTTACCTGCCCTAACCTCAACTGTTATGTCAGTCAGCCAAGCCCTCTCTCAGATCAAAACATTCATTCTTGATCAACCATAGACTAGATCATCTATAGCTCCTACCTTGGATCCCTCCATTTTTGAAGGACTACCTTTACCATCTTTGACTACTACCTCTATGCCTTCTTTGACATCAGCACCAACTCCTTCTGCTGATAAAGGCAATGAAAATATCGATCCCTGATGATTCTAGTGACTACTCTTTTTATGATGGGATGTCTTTCCTTTTCTGTATCATGTATTCTGGACCTTTTTTAATGACAAATACATTGTTTCACCCCATTCTTTCTGTTTCACTTTTTGATAATCCCAAAAGGGGGAGAAAGAATACAAGTATTCTATGTGTTATTTTCTGTTATTCTGTGTGTTATTTTCTCTAATGTTGCATTTCATTTATATTCTTCCTATACATGATTTATGATCATCACAAAGGGGGAGATTTTTGGACTCCTCATGTGTTAATTATGTTTTTATGATCACAAATCTTATTACTGTCAATTAATCTCCATCATAATTGCACATCTTGTTAATGATCTCTCATCTCAACAATAATCACACATAATGTTTTAATTGTGTTTTAATGATAGAAAATATTATTACTGTCAATTAAACTCTTTATTATTTACAAATATTATTCATGATCATAAATCCCACTTATTGTATCAAACCTCTGTATTTATCTTATAATGGTTAATCATAATTAATTTTATGCATATTACTGTTCAATTTTGAATAAAGATATTTGTCAATGTATTAAGACACCGTGAAGTCTAAGTCTCAGACACCATGACCAGTGAGACACTATGACTTCAACATAACTTCACAGTAAGCCTGCCACCATGAAGGACACACCGTGACTCAGACACCATGACACATACACCGTGAAGGACACACTATGACTCAGACACCGTGACCCATACACCACGACGGACACACCGTGACTCAGACACCCTGACCCAGACACCGTTACATACACACTGTGACTCAGACACCGTGACATGGACACACCGTGAATCACATAATGTGAAGGAGACACCGGTTCAAAGAGAAACTGTTTGCAGAACTACTGTGACACCATTTCTTAACCTTTTTGTCAATATTATTTAATAATACTAACAGTCATATTTGATATTTTTAATGCAATTAATGTTATTTAATGATATTTGTTTGTCTTTCAGGAAACCATACCTCATACCAATGGAAAGGAAATCATTCCTATTGCTGGAGCTTGTGGAATATAAAGAATCTTGATCTGCAGTAAAAAAGGAAGCTCGCCCTTGACACATCTCGAAACTCATACTACAATACACATGAGCTCTGTACTGAACTGAAGAACAATCCAGAGCACAAATGTGAAGAACACATTTCATGATACTCAAAAAAGATCCATACATACAATTCTACATTACCGAATAACACACGAAGTATCTACAGTCAAGAGAACATCTTCTATCCTGAAGAAACAAAATCTGAACCACGACACTCTGTTTTTAAACAGAAAAACTTGAGAAGGACTCTGAAGCATTTATGCTAAATCCAACGAGTCCAGAGCTTCACTACCAATCACTAGAGCTTTCTTAACCTTCATATACTATCTCTAAGTGATTTATTATCTATTTTCGAGCAGTGTTTGTATCTTTTTTATTTTACACACACACTATCTCCTGTGATGAACTGGAGGATATCATAATCCCAACACAAAAAATCCCTACTCTTGTTTACCCACGACAACACTGGAAGAGGTCCTTGTGTGGCCTGGTCTTTATTTTTGTTTCCCACAAAGAACAGTTGTAGTGGTCCCTACGTGGCCTAGACAGTCGTGTACTATTGTTTACCCCGATCCAGGGTGTGGATCAAATTTATATATATATTTGAGAGGACTAAGTCTCGGCTTAAGACTGAACCTCTTGGTAATATCTGTTGTGCATTTGTTATTTTAAGTTCATACTACAATATCTAATTTATATTCCGCTGCTTTTTACTTTGAAATACAAATCTATTTTAAAGTTACTTTGATAGTTAATCTAGCAAGTGTTTGAATCTATTGTAAATCAGTAGGTTAGTTTCAAAAGCTAATTTAATCTTCTGATTATATTAACTAAGAACTAATCAATCTTTTGAGAATCTAATTGAACCATTACAGTTTTACACAATCCCTATAGTTTACCTTGTTTTATAAATTGGGGGAATTTAATAGAAAATATTTTTGACAAAAATTTTATTTGGAACTCAATTCACCCCCCTCTTGAGTGTCCACTCTGACCAACATTATCAAATAATCCAAGTTTGTAGAAAATATTAATGGACATAGAATTAAAACCATGAGATGTGATCATGTCCATGAGTTTGAAAATCATGAGTTTGAATCTTATTGATCACACAAGAGCTATAGTCATAATTTCTATGCTCCTAGAACACCTCAAAAAAATGGAGTCGTAGAAAGAAGAAATAGGACACTTTAAGAAATTACCCGAACTATGCTTAGTGAGTATAATATACCTATTTACTTTTGGGTTGAAGCTATAAATACATCTTGTTATACCATCAATAGAGTCTCGATTAGATATATTCTTAAGAATACCCCTTATGAAATTTGGACCAATAGGAAGCCTATGGTTAACTACTTCTGATTATTTGGTTGCAAATTCTTTATTCTTAACACTAAGGACAATCTTTACATGTTTGCCTCCAAAAGTGATGAAGAAATTTTCCTAGGTTACTCAATCACAAGTAAAGCTTATAGAGTATTCAATAAGAAAACCAAATGTGTGGTAGATTTAGTTCATGTCAATTTTTATGAGACTGATCCACATGAACCCAAAACCTCTCTTGAATATCTTGAGGATGATATGTCAACTATGGGCCTTAATGATAATGAAAGTGAATCCCCTGTAAAAGTAACTAGTTTTCGGAATCTTGCAGAATATACACTTGTTGAGTCCGAACCTATAAACAACCATGAGGAGTCTAGTTCAACACTTTCTATAGGTATTATAACACTCAAGAATAATCCATTAGATGTTTTAGTAGGTTATTTAAATATAGGGTCATGAACTAGAGAATCCATAAGAACCTAGATAGAACATCAAGCTTTTCTTTCATAGCTTGAACACAAATATATTAATTATTCTATTAATGATGAATTTTTGGTGATGGCTATGCAGGAAGAATTAAATCAATTTGAATGAATCAATGTATGGGAAATAGTAGAAAGACATAAAGACACTTTGATAATAGGAACTAAATGGGTTTTTAGGAATAAAGTTGATGCGTATGGAAATATAGTTAGAAACAATACTAGGTTAGATGCACAAGGTTATAGTCAAGAGGAAGGAATTGACTATGAGGAGACATTTTCACCTATAGCTATCTTAGAGGTCATTATGATAATACTTTCTTATGTAGATCATCTAAATTTTAAGATTTATCAAATGGATGTTAAAAGTGCTTTTCTAAATGGGTACATAGTTGAGGATGTGTTTGTTGAACAACCCCTAGTTTTACAAATCCCCATTTTCCAAATATTGTTTTTAAACATTCAAATGCATTATACGGTTTAATGTAATCTTCAAAGACTTGGTATGATAGGCTCAACTCTTTTCTTATTTCAAAACGTTTCACCAAAGGAATAGATGATCCCACTATCTTCATTAAAATAATTTCAAATGATGTTTTGATAGTAAAAATTTATATATAAGATATAATTTTTGGATCTTCTAAAAATTATTTATGTTTTGATTTTTCAAAAATAATGAAAAATGAATTTGATATGAGTTTAATCGGAGATCTTAAATTTTTCCAGGTATTTCAGATTTTTCAAAATAAAGATGGTATTGTTTTAAATCTAAGTAAATATGTTAAGGATCTTTTGAAATGTTTTTGTTTGGATGGTAGTAAAGGTAGTGATACACGTATGAGTACCACTTGTATGTTGGATGTAGATGAAACTATAGAACCAGTGGATCAAACCAACTACAGAGGTAAGATAGGTAGTATGCTCTACCTTACAGCTACCAGACCTAAATATATGTTCAGTGTATGCATGTCTGCTCATTTTCAATCCAATCCAAATGTGACTCATTTAAATGATGATAGAAGGCTTATTAAATATCTCAAGTATACAATCAATTTAGGACTATTTTATCCAATATGATAGTCATTTGATTTAATAAGTTATCCAAATGCTGACTTTATTGGTTGCAAGTTAGACAGAAAAAGAACCTATAGAACATGTCACGTTTTTGGAAAGTCACTAGTATCATGGTGTAGTAATAAATAGAATTATGTTGCATTATCTAACTCCGAAGCTAAATATATAGTTGTTGGTAGTTGTTGTGCTCAAATTATGTGGATGAAACACACTTTACTAGACTATGGATATCATTTAAAACATGTCTCTGAAATCGGTGACAATACAAGTGATATTAACATCTCTAAAAATATAGTATCTCATGCTATGACAATGTAAATTGATGTAAGACATAACATCTTATGAGATCATTATCATGGAGGTGATATCACTTTTGAATTAATTTTTACTGAACACCAATTGGTGGATATATTCACAATGCCTTTGAATTCTAAGAGGTTAAATTAAATCAAACATGAGTTAGGTATGATAAACCAATAGAACTTACCGATAGGACCTCGCCGTTTGACCTTATAGACATGACCTCACAGTTAGACCTTACTGATAAGACCTCAACGTTAGACCTTACTGATAAGACCTCACCGTTAGACCTTACCAACAAGACCTCACTGTTAGACCTTACCGATAGGACCACACTGTTAGACCGTAGCAATAGGACCTCATGGTAAGAACTTACGGATGGGACCTCACCATCAGACCTTACCGATAGAACATCACCGTTAGACCTTTCCAATAATACCTCACCATTAGACCTTACCGATAGGACCTCACCGTTAGACCTTACCGATATGACCTCATTGTTAGAACTTACCGATAGGACCTCACTGTTAGACCTTAACAATATGACCTCACCATTAGACCTTGCCGATAGGACCTCACTTTTAGACCTTACCGATACATCCTTACCGATAGATGACTTGAATCAGGGACTTTTTATTTTTGTGCTCTCATCTGGAATCTGAAACATTTTATGCATATTACATATTAATTTTATGTGTTTTATTTTTCGATCCCTAATTGATAAAATTAAAAAACGGATCACTTCTCAATATACATCAAACCCTCTCCTAATCCATTTCCTCCCCAATCTTAGAAACTAAACCACTATTGAAACCTTGAGCCTCTCCAGATCAATGGAAAGAGTCAAAAGGCCATCAGTTGCTGATGAAGGTGATGCGCTTGATCCTAATAGATCTCAAGCCGAGTCGAGTAAAGGAATCCATACAGTGGAAAATGTGACGATCCCGCATTTATCCAAGAGGTAAATAGTTGTTGAGAAGGTGTTAATTTCGTAGTGGCTGCTGTTGAGCCGATCGTTAGTACTTAAGGCACTGGAAGCTCAAGGCTTGGTTGAATGTTTTGCGAACAATACTAGACCCGTAGTTAGTGAATGAATTTTATGAGTACCTCATGTTCGAGTAGTCTGAGGATGAGTACCAAATGATATCCATAGTAAATAGAGTATGTGTGATATTCTCCTATGCTGAATGGGATGAATGGTTGAGTGTTCCATATGAAGGTATTTTTGATTTCAACTGAAAACTGGTGCCTCCCAATAGTGAGTTCTTCTTCTATGAAAGAAAAATTAGCTGAACTAATATGGGATTTGAATTTCTAGTAAAGTCATTGCTACTGAAACGGTAGGAGAAGATATGATGATTTTCAAGTTTATTCAACATGTTTTAAGTCTCAGGAGAGCGGACTTTGCAAATTTAAAGTATCAGGATGTCTTTCTCTTGTATTAGTTAAATAATAAACAGAAGATCAACTTATGTATTTTTTTGATGATTCAACTAGAATATATCACCAATCCTAGTTCCAAATCTAATTCCTTATTCCATGCTAAGTTGATATCCCTTATGTTGAAAGTGAGAGGAGTTGCTGGAGATAAGGAGGAAACTGTTGTGGTGCATGATATCCATTGCATCACCAAAGTGATCTGCAAGCTGATGAAGATTAATTAGAATCCATGGTTGAGGAGATGGGTCAATGATGAGGCTATGGTGTATAAAGATTTTAATCCTATCACTCATCCTACTAGGCCTAAGAATAAGAGAGACCCCAGTCTTAAGCCTGATGAAGTAGAGGCTGCTTATTCAGATGAAGAAGGAGAAGAAGTTGATGTTGTGTAAGAAAGAGTAGATTCTCCTATAGATGAGAGGAGTGACCCTGGCCTTCCCTCAAATCCTCATGCAAATACTGTATCCTTTGGTTAGCCTATCCTACCAAATAGAATACCTACAAGGGATGCTTTCCTATGGGACAGTGATAAGGTAAACAGTGAACAAGAATGGGTTGAAATTTTCTTAAGAGAAGTTAGAGATACCTCAGATAAGGATGAGGACTCTGAATCAAGTCATGATGACATTGAGATAGATGCAGCTGAAAATGAAGTGGAATGTCTAAGTCTTAGTCCTTTAATATTACATACAGAAAGGGTAGAATGTAGAGATGGAGAAGTTTCTGGTTCAGTTGAAGCTGGTCTTGTTCTGGAAGTTGTTGAAGATTCTGTGGAGGAAGTGGCAGTGAACCTTAATTTTGATGAAGTTAATCAAGATGTTCAGATGGAGATAGATTTGGTTGTTCAGGAGAGTTCTCCATGTGAGGGGGAGGAACCTGTTGCTACAGTATCAGTTATTGTTGATCAAGAGATAGAGGAATGGATAGAAGCTCTTAGCTTGGTGGTTTCAGGACTAGATTATGGAGACTCTGAATATAACCATCCTATTAGAAGCCCTAAAATTCCTACTATCTCAGAAACTATCATTGAGCACCCAGTGGTTTTGTTACCTCGAGACAATGTAAAGAAGGATGAATTGGATTCTTTGAAATCAGAACTGAATAGGTATTTTGATGAGAAAAACAGTGATATAGTGAGAACAATAGCTCAAAATCAAGAACTCATGACATCTACAGTGGAAAGGATAGTCTATACCTCTCACTCAACTATGTTACAAGAGGTCATGTAATTTCTGAATTAGGTAAGTGAGTTTGAAGAGTCTATGGAATCAATGAAATAGTCTATGCCCAACATAGATGCATATATGGCTTGAATAGCTCATTTGGAGAGAGAACATAGATATGTTAAACGTGTGGTTCATCAAATGGTCACAATGTTTGATAATGTTATGAAATCTATGGAATCACATGTGAAAGGTGAAGATGATGAAGTAAAAAAGGATGATCAGTGGGCTTACCAAATCATTTAAGGAGATAATGGATTTCTTTATGGTACCTTTGGGTGCATCTTCTTCCACTTCAGAGTCTCCACCAGCTGACATTAAAGCTTTTAGGCCCGTTGTTAGAGAAGAAGTGGAAAGGTTATCAAGTGATAATGCCTCAGACTCTCAGGTCATTTCCATCACCAGGGAAATTCATAACCCTATTGGAAGTTATTTAAGGGATGATGATCAAGATTAGAAGGCCATCAAAAATCATGTTGAATTCTATTATAAATAGTTTTACACTAAGCATCATATGGATATACACTTCAAGTTACTGTTGGAGAACTTGAGGATTCCACCTGTCACTCAGGAATTTAAAGATCAAGTGAGCTAGCTTCAGGAGCTGACTCATGCATTGGAAAAAATCATGGAGAAAAAGGATTATTTTATTTCTACTATGGAAAGAGGGGGAAGAATTATTATGGACTTGAGAAATATTCTCTTGCCTTTCCTCCAAGTGGACTGCAATCCCATCATTGTTCCTCCTTCTATTCCTCTTCTTCAGCTACCTCGGGTTGCACCAGTACTACTCCGTTGATGACTCCTGCCTAGGCCGCCATATGTTTGACCCTAATGATTCTTCAGAGATCGACTCACTACAGGTATACTGATGACTCAATGGATGGTCCTCTTATACTACTTACTTTTATCCCTTGGCCTATCCCTCAACCTTTAGAACCTGCCTCCTCATCTTCCAAGTCCAAAGCATCAATGGACATCTCTGATGTGGATTGAGTGCAGACTGTCTTGGCTGATAGGGATTGGTGTATCTCTTTTTGTATATTGTTCTACTTTTTTATTAATAAAAACCCTCTATTTTCATTTTTTTGCACGCTTTTTGTTAATCATAAAGCGGGAAAAGATATTCAGGGGAGAAAATATAGAGAAAATATTCAAAACCTGAATTCTCCGAGGGAACGAATTGTTGATATGTGTTTGTATATGTTCTGACCTAAATGTAGTGTTCTCTGTAATATTTGTGTATTCTCACAACACTGATTAAATTAACAGATGTGTTTTATTTTGAATCAAAACTCTTAAATCTAATGATTCAATGACATAATTTGTGATTATCAAAATGGGGGAGATTGTTAGAATCACCTATTTTGATAATCCCAAATCATGTTATCATAATTCCAAATCATGTTTTGATAATCCCATATCATGTTTTGATAATCTAGAATCGTGTTTTGATAATCCCAAATATTTTTTTCATTTAAGTGAGAACCATGTTTTCATTCTGTGCTAATTATGTTTCATTAATGCTTCCTATTATATATAGTAATATTCATATACTGTCAATATCACTAATTTATTGGTTTTGATTACAGTGAAAAATTTATCTAAGTACAAGGTAACCAGTACAAAGGTCACCAATAACGGGTCACTGATACAAAGGTCCCTGATCTAAAGGTCACCGATACAAGGTCATCGGTACAAAGGTCACCGATACAAGGTCACTGATACAAAGGTCACCGATACAGTGGTCATCGATAAAAGGTCACCGGTACAAAGGTCACTGATACAAGGTCACCAGTACAAAGGTCACCGATAAAAGGTCACTGATACAAAGGTCACCAATACGAGGTTACTAATACATGGTCACCGTTACAAGGTCACTGATGCAAGCCTACTATTGAAGGTCACCGCTGAAGGTTACTAATGAAAGATTACATTTGTAGGTTTACGATGTGCACTTGATGTTGAAGCCTACCGATGTGAAGGGTACCGTTACCAGTCTACTGATACCCTTACTTTTTAAAATTCTTGATATTTTTCTAATGGTCATATTTTCTAACATTAATGCTTTTGAATTAATTAATATTTTTTTTTGACATATCTAGATAAATATATTGATAGTATGAGGTATGAGAAGTATTTCACATGATGAACGTACTCCTATTATCTGACCTCAAATATGAATGAAAAAGACCGAAGAAAATGAAGATATCTATAGAGGCACAAGGAAAAAAAATGAAGTGAAGTTCAAAAGTTGAATTCATAAGGAAGAAACTATTGAAGAACAAGGGAGAACCATTTCCAATCATCTTCACAGTGAACCCCTGAAAATACAAGAAGATCATTTCGGGAAAAACAACATGAGGCATCCTTCTGTGTTTCATAAACATTCAATCAACTCAAGAAGCAGAACAATCAATTTCTAAAAGCCAGTACCTGGAGTTGCGACAATCTATTTTGAAGAAAAAATATAGAGATAGACTCAAGCTTCAAATTCTTTAAAGAGTCAAGAGCTGAACTGAAAACACATAGATACTTCTAAACTCTATCGCATCACAATTTCTCTATTGTGTATCCTTATTTCTTTAACATTTATGAGAAGTGTGTCAACGTGCTTCAAACATTTCTTCCTATGCAAGAACTAGAGGATATTGAATATCCTTACATCAAACCTCACTTAAATTTTGTTCCAACGTAAAACTTTGGATGATACTGTGTGTGGTATGTGTTGTTTGTCTTTCCCACAAAGAACAGTGGTAGAGGGTGTGAACCCTGGACAGTTTGTGAAAACTATTGTAAAGCCCGATACAGGTTGTGTATCCAGTTTATTACTAATACAAACTACTTGGGGGCAGGTGATCACCAAGTGGAGAGGATTAGGTCTCGGCTTGTGACTGAACCTCTTCTCTATATTGTTGTGTTAATCCTCATAAACTTTTTTTTATTTTATCTGCTACTTATATTTTTCAAAGACAAAAAATAATTTTTACATTCACTCTAATAGTTAGTTTTGGTTAGTCTGTATATATGCTAATTTTAGTAAACCTGTTTCGAATGTTGAATTAGTGATTACATTGATTCAACTGAGGACTAATCAACCTTAGAGAAACTAGTTAAGCAATTTTACTTTTATATCTCTACTACCTTAATTGACAGGGCTATTTTGAATTGGAGGATTTGTATCATAATGTTTTTAATATAAATTTTAATTGGAACTCAATTCTGCCCCCTCTTGAGTATCCTCTCCCACCAACACTTTTATTAAGAATAAGTTTTATTTGTCCTTTTATGATGTGGGGTTTTTAGGAATTGAATTTCAAAATGGAAAACCTTTGACCCCCAAGATCATTCTTAAATTAAAAGGAAACAATTTATCTATGGTGGTAAGAATGTATTAAAATGAAATATTGAAATAATGACGTTTCATTTGATAACATATGAAACATAGAACCCCAAACCTAAACAACCCACCTTATATATTTATTTGAATTTAATCTCTTTGATTGCTTTTGGAAAATGCAACACTAAATCTAAATAAATTGTAGTATTGAATACGTTTAAAACCTCTCTAATAAATTTTAGGGAATAAATAATATTAACTGAAATATTAAAATTATAGTTCTCTATTGATTGTAAATTAAATTGTAATCATTTAAAATAAAATGATTTTTTTCTAGAAAATTATATTTTTTTCAAAATATTGTGTAATCATGATTTTCACAAAAAATATAAAATTAGTTTTTTCCCAAATTCAGAAACTTTATCAGATTAAATTAATTTAATTTTTCAAATTATAATATTAAAATTATATTAGGGTAATGTTTTGGAAACTTTTTGAAATTTTTAATTTTTTAACTAATATTGAAAATGAAAAATTATAATTGTAAACTATATATTAATTTAAATTAATTATAAATGTAAATTATATATTAAATTTGTTTTAAGTTTAAATTAGTATAATTTAATATATATAAATTCAATTTGGTCTGTTGGAATCATTTTTATCTTCAGTTTTGACATAAAACATTGTAATATTTTTAACATTTTCCCATTAAAAACGTACTTTCCCATTGCATCTGTGGGATTAATTTTAATCTAAAATTTTCCACTTATGTAAATAGAGATATTCCTAATAGATTATAAAATTTTAATTCGATTAATTTATATTTTCTAATAATTAAAAAAATTGTGCCAAATTGAATTGTGAAAATAATAAAAATTATTTACCGTAGTTAAGGATAAATTGGACTTATAAGTAGGTTAAACTAAAAATATATTATTCCAAAAAAGATAAAAATGTATATATATATATATATTCCTATATTTAGAAAATATAATGTATAATTTTCAATAATAATTCAAATTTGACCATTTTAGGATGTGAAAAAAAGGGATACACCTTTTTCTTTTCAAAAAATTACAAGTGTATCACTCACTTCACCAATTAAAGTCTACCCACTCCCCCTCTGCATCGCACCATAAAACTATTTTGGTTTGTAACATAACATCCCAAATAAAATTACAAATAATAACACATATTTATATAATCTTTATATTTTTTATAAATCATTCCCCATAATTCCTCAGTCGAATCCTAAGGAGGTAACCAGTGGAAGAAATATTGTTCTTCAATGAGCATAATTATTTTATTTCATCCACTGCCAACAAAAAATTATAATTGAACCATAATGATATAATAAACTAATTATATTAAATATAATTATATATTTTTTATATTAATTTAATGACCTACATTTATTTCAACTCTTATCAATTGGTTTACAAAATCATTATTTTTCTATATGGTGGACTATTTCCTCATGAACTAATGTCAATCGTTTTCCATTTCCACCTATAATGTTTTCTATAATGATGGATATAAAGTATATATATTATATTTATAACATAATTATACCTTTTTATTAACTATATCATATATTCCTATTTCATTTCCATTCTATATGGGATTCGATAACAACGCTCATGTGTAGGACGAACCACCGCCTCAAAAATCCACGTGATTAGTTTTTCACTGTTCCTCTACATGGAATGAAATAATGATATGGTTAATGAATATATTTGATAAGAACTAAATAAAAAAATATTAATGAAATATTTTGATTATAATTATATAATATATCATTTTATTTCTAATTTTGAAAAATAATAACATCATTCATGTATATGCGGACTACCGCCTCTACGAGGCGACATGACTTTTTTTATTAGTAAAACACATGTATTATATCTATATATGTATATTTAAATAATTATTAGGTTTTATATGGTATTTTTTTAATTATATAAATAAAAAATATTACTTCCCTTTTTTCACTAATGAATATTCAAAAAATGGAAGTGTTACTCATGTGTAAGTATGACCTACTATCTAGATGATCATAACATACTTCTTTTCTCAAAACCATAATTCATTATTTATATTAAAATTATTATTGATGAATAAATATGATAATTATATCATGATTATTTCTATATATTTTATGGAACCATATAACATCCACCATAACCAGAACATTCCAAACAAATCATGAATGAGAAAACAAGGTAATGAATATCTGAAACATTTAAAATAATTAAAGATTGTTATTGAATGGGTGATGTGATTTTATAAACGGATCATATATTATATTATAAATATTAATATGGTTATTTAATATGTTAATAATCTTTTTAAAACCACAATATATGATTTTAAATAATTTTCAGCCAATAGGACGTGTGAGGTAAGAGACTTAATCTCTATTTCCCTTCATAGAGAAGAATTGTATGTGCTTTCAACTAATTCCTCATATATGGTGCATATTATACCCCTTATTCATGTAATATTTGTCTTAATTAAAAATTCCTGTTATTTTATCTTTTAATATGAAATATTTTACATTAGGTGGTTTTTTGTAAAAGATACCAAGTGGTAATGAATTTCATAACTGAATTTTGTTTTATTGGGTTATATTACCCCTTCAATGTCCCTGAAATTCTATGATTATTTTTATATTTAATTTTGAATATAAATTATTTAATTTTAAGATTTATTATGTTGAGCTAAGTCTAATCCACATAATCATTTCATTTGTTAATTTTCACGTCAATGTAATGATCAAAATAAGGGTTTATTTCAAAATCTCATTCTAATTGAGATTGTTTATTCCCGAATATTAGATGAAAGAAATTATTTTATAATTTTCTTATTAAAAGATTTAATTTTATACTACTTTGGTTATCTATGATATTTTCAAGTAATAGTTTAATGTTTCCACTATTTGGTAATTAAAATATTATAGAAATTGTTTGTAATAAACTCTAACACCATTACTCTCTTCGGTCAGAAATCCATTTTATAACAAAATCATATTTTATAAAAAATTTAAAAATTATTTTTTATTATTTTAAAATTAATTATAAACATATTTTTACACATTTTTAATTTTTTAATTTTTTTAAAGAATATTCATCTAGTTTTCATAACGAGGAATGTTTGGATTTTTCTAAAAATTTTAAATAAACCATTATTTTAATGTAATAAACATATAAGGAATATCTATCCATTACGAGCACTCAATTTTTAATATATTCATAAAAATATATTTAAAAAAACTTCTAATTAAATGAATATTCAAAATATTTTTTCAACTATTAGTTTTGAAAGTAGATTTTCAAAATAAAGAGGATGTTTTCCACTGTAATGTTTTGAATGTTATTTTTAGGCTATTTCAATTCATTAATAAAAAACATATTTTTTTATTTATAATGAACATGGAATAAATTATTTTAACAACACCCTTGTAATTCATCTACATATTTTATGATAAATGTGACAAAGTATAGTATTATAATTCCTTCCTTCATTCATTTTTTAATTAAAATTCGCTTGAAAAATTCACATTCGTATGATCGTTTGATATTAAATTTACCATAAATATCCATATTATTTATCATAGAGATTATTTTTTATTAAAATATATTTAATTTCTATATCATGTATTTAATTATAAAGTTATTTAATTATCTATGATAATTTTGAAAGTCTATATTCTTTATTCAATGAGGATATTTAATTATAAGTTCTATTGATTCATGAATTAAATCAATCATTCGATATGTGGGGATTTCATTGGAACTATAGTTCCAGGTGGGCTCCTATTTTATATAGCTCATTGATGCATCCTTATATCTAAATTGAAATTTTAGTAATGTAGAATTAAATTGGTTTCTACTATTAGTTTTAAACAGTATTCTAAAATGATTGGACAATATAGGTATAATGTTCCTATGATAGGATGTATAATAGTTAATAATTTTATCATGAATAATATAGTTATTATTTTCAATGATATTTTTATAAGGATATAATCTATGTATTCATTTCATTGTCTATTTATTTATTTAATGGTTTGTTTTTTATTTTATTTACCTTTCCTTACTTATTATGCCTTATCAAGTCATTTAAATGGAACGTGTGTTCAGGTTTTTTCCTTTTCATATTGATTATTCTTATTGATTCATGATTGAATCTATTGAACATAAAAGTTACTAATAATTTGAGCATTCCAATATTTTTAATTTTTTATAGGAATCCATGATGTGTACTATTATTTATAAGAAATGACATCCAAAAGGTAATAATTTTATACTCAAAAGAAATATATTGTAATTTTTTTTAAAATGTAATATGGGAATATGTATCTACATTACCAAGAATAGTAAAATATTCAGTCCTTTAGGATGTGATTCCTTTCCTCTTATGAAAATTTAATAAATTAAGTCCCCCACTCCGAATTATGTGAGTTTGTGTTGTTACAAACATACTAAGTTATTATCACGTTCTCCTGCAATTATGTCCATGTTATGAATATTTATCACCCTTATTTACCCATAATGATAATATGATCTCACCAAATATTATTTTTTTTCCTTTACATTGGTTATGAATCATGGTTTTATGTGGGGTATGTTTTTTATGAGTACTAAAGGAGAAGATCTTTGCTGTAGATATTGAAAATCCATCACAAAATTATATGATTGTGTACTTAGTATCCAATGACAATAAAATACTATAGTCTTTAGGTGTTTGTTTTTTTAATGTATTGAATATTCATTTAATAATATGAAATATCCTTGTATGGAAATATCGGGCCTCTTTATAACCTACCTTAAAGAAAACTTCTGTTATAATCTACAATAAGAACTTGATACTCCTCAAAAGAAGTATCATCATCCAACTCAACCTCATCTGGATAAAGTACACGGGGTGGGTATGAATTATAACTACGAATTAGTGAAACATATAGGAATTAATTCATTGAATTGTACTTCTCATATAAAAATGAATGATAGTATACCAAATTGACTCTATCTTTGGTCTCAAAAGGCCTAAAAATCTAGGATTCATATTCCCTTGTCTCATAATATGACAATGAACCTATCATGGAGAGACATGTAAGAGGGACTGATACACTACCTCGAACTCTAGAGATCAATGATGATAATCGGTAAAATACTTGTACCTTTAATGAGTTGTATACATATGATTTCTGATCATTTGTACGTATTCTGATGTCTATTGAACGAAACAATTTCCTTTTTGTATTGCCTCACTGACCTCTAACTATAAGAGGGGTGAACAACATGACCTAAAATATAAGGCCCTATGGGTAGTGATCTACATTGACACTTGGAAGAAATTAGTATAACAAAAATTAAAAAGAGATATATATTTCTCTCTAGAACCTCCATAATTGATGTTGTATTCTTAGATCACATTCTTCAAAACCTGTATAGTATGATCAGATTTACCATCTGTCTATTAGTGATATGTTCTACTCGTATGTACTTGTAAAACCAAATACCTTTTCATTCCATGCTAGAAATGAGAATTAAAACATAAATTCTTATTTGATATGGTAGAATTTGGGGCCCAATATGACATATAATAAATAGGATGTAGTGTATCCCAAATTCTACCACTTACATTGTCTTCAAATAAGTAGGAAACAGTTTTACTTATTTATCCAATCAATGATAACCCAAATGGAATCCCTCCTTTATGGGGACCTTGGTAAGAACATAATAAAATACATAGTCACATCATCCCATTTCAATTTAGGAATTGAATGTTTATGTAAAATCCCTTCAAGTTTCTAGTGTCCCACACTCACCTTATTACATGTGGAACACTAAGGTTGAAACCTATCACATTCCTCGTCATCCTTGACCACCAATACAGTCCTAAAAAATCATGATACATCTTAGTAAATATAATAGCTATTTCTTATTTTTAATCATTATATTATCATATAAATTTCTCTCACATGTATCCAGGAACCCAAAAATTTTCATTGATATGCAATGTTTGATTCTCATTGACGACCCAAATAGGTGACATGTTTATTCTTGAAACACTCTCCTTCAGGACAAAGACATCTGGATCTAAAAGCTATCTCACCTTTACCCAATCCAAAAGAGAAGAGTTAACTAATAAATAAATATTAAAATGATTCACATGACACTTATTAATCTCAATATGCATCTCCATAAGTAGTTCCACCAACTTCTACTCACTACCAGCACCTTGAACTCCCTATGTCTGAGTTTTTCATCTCGTCACATTATCTATTACATTACTATTACCATTAATATTATAAATCTAAAAAACAAAGGATTCTGGTATTTTACCCACCATCACTATTTAAGGGTCATGAACATCAATGGGGATATATATTTGAGCCTTCTGTGATCCATCTATATAATTAATTGTTTCCCAAAAAGGATTTCCTCCGACAACGCATGTCAAGAACCACTACAACTATTTCGAAGTTATATGTTTGATAATTTCCCTCATAAGGACTCAATATAAGAGAACCATATGGCATGACTCGGTGTATATTCAAAAAAATGTCTCTCATCCCAATAAAGGATGTTTTTTGGTGATGAACATAACCAATAATAATATCTCTAAAATTAGGATTAGTGCTGAGGTATGTATCCCATTCTCCTCCTATAAGAATTTTTTTCACATGATCCATTACCTGAAAATTTATCAATATTTTTTTAATACCATATGTGGTGCAACAAGGTTTCAACATTAGTTAATAAAATTTAAATAATATCCATATAGCCCCAAGAAAATTTTAATATCAAATAATTTCTTGGGATTCCCCCATGAAACCATGGATATCACCTTCTCTGGATCTATAGATACTCCTGCTTCTAATATGATGAGACCTAAGAAGATATACTTATCAATATAGTAGTGAACTTTAGTGATCTTGGCCTATATTTTATTCTCTCTCAGTGTGATCAATATGATATCAATATTTTTGGTAGGATCATGTCAAGTCTATGAGTACAAAAATTTTCATCCACATAAATGAACACAAAAAAATTTTGATATAGGGGGATAACTCGATTCTTCATATCTTGGAAAATATTCCATCAATATATATGACTCAATGACATTTCCAAATACTCGGAAATTCTAAATAGAATAAAAAATGTTATATGTTATATATTAGGGTCCAATTAATACTGGTTGATAGTATGATATCAAATCAATTTTTGAGAAAACCATTTCTCCAAATAGATGGTTGAATAGTTCATCTAAACAAGGTAAATGGTACATTTTCTTGTAACAATGCATAATTAAAGAATATGAATATTTATTCTATATCATGTAAGAAACACGACATAAAATGTTTATAGAATATAATACCCTAATACATTAAAATATATTTACTATTTTTAATAGATTCGATATATTCTATATTTGGTTATTATATACAATACCAAGTGTAAAAAGAAAATATATTGACCAGATATATTATGATCATAAATAAATATTTTATATTTGTTATATTTTAATGTCCTCAATACTATGTTTTCTTTCATTGTATGCAAGAGCGACTGTCCTCTATAGCTTTTGTTACACGCAAGACCGAGTTTCACCAAATTACAACGTAATATTAAAATAATAATATTTAATATAATATGATTTAAAATAGACATTAAATTAGTAGTTATGAATATTAATAACTAACTTATAAAAATTATAGATTACACCATTATAAAATAAATTCATTTTATACCTTTTAATGAGATATACAAATAAGAACCAATTTGGTATAAAGAATATTATTATTTTTGTGCTTCCAATGAATTTTTATTTTAATACAAATAAGTTTTTACAATTAATTAATTATTTTATTGTAATATTTATATTACACATTCAATAAAATAGTATTTATATTTATCCATTATCTTTGATATTCATTAGATAAAAAACTCTATTTTTACGTATAGAAACCTATATTTTTATTAAGGCATTTTTACCATCTTTTAATGGAAATCCCAATTTAAAGGAAAGTTTTTCAAAAAAATTATAAATATAATATGTAATAATAAACATCATAGTTTAATAAAATCTTAAATATATCATAGGGTGAATTTTTTTTATTTCAAATTGAAGAATTTGTTTTAATAAATACTGAAAAATACTACATTTTAGTTCAAAACAACTTTTTTATCTGAATTATTTAAAATGATAAATTATAATTATAATTTGTTTTATGATTTAATTATATCATAAATTTTTATAATAATAGGATTTATGTCATTATATCAATATCTTTTTGAAATTTATTGTAAATACTTATCGAACTTTTGATCATTTCTACTTTAAAACTCTACAATGTTGTCCCACATTTTGGATGAATTTAAAATTAATTACTGACAATCGAATGATTATAATTTATAGAATTGTATTATATTTTATAAATAATAATAATTTAAAATGTATAATAATACCAACATTGTATTTACCAAAAAAATATGAGGGAATGTAAATAAAATTAATTTCAATTGTTAAGGTAATATTAAGCTTAATTATGGACTAAACCTTCAACATAAAGGCCCAAATTACCTATTAATTTTTAAAAAACCCATTGTTTGGAAATAATTCTACCATAAACATTATATTACTGAAATTGGTGGGTTTTCTAATAGTTTTTATGGTTAAAACATAAGTACAACTAACTCTTTATCAAATATACCAAGTGAGTACTTTTCCTCCCTTATAAAAAGTTGCCACCTATCCCCATTCCATAGACCTCTCAAAACATATATTATTATCCAATGTATTCCCATATATATTCCCAAAATCCTTCTCCAAGAACATTAATCCCCAAATTATTCATAAATCGTTTAAAATAATCTTTTTGGTGCAAAAAAAAAGTTACCCGATTAAGAGGAAACATCTTTTCTCAAGATATTTTTTTATTACAATTTTCCACCACCAAAATCTATTTATTCCATTCATATATAAAAAAATAAATATCATATATATACTTGGATGTTTAAATTTAAATGCTTTGTTATAAACATAGACACACCTCCATGTAATGGTTAACAAATATATTATTTCTATGTGCGGAAAACTACTACCTCACAAAAAAATGATTGTTAATTTTTCCTTTACCAGTAATTATGGTGGCCATTATGACAGACAATATATTTATATTTTTTATATATATTATTTATAATATCTTTATTCTTAATTAATTTTCATTTATAACATACCATCATTGTTTTCAGCTTTTTTAAATATACTAATTTCTTTTGAGAAAGTGTTGACTACCTCCCCCTCCAAGCGATGTTACTTGTTCGTACCATAAATGGAAGGAATAAAGTATGGGTTTAATAATAATATGTAAAATATATAAAATTTAAATTATAAAATAATTATAATACTTATATGTATCATTTTTTCATTCATTTAACACAACAATGGAATTAATGTAGCGTTCATGTGTACGTACGACCTACGATCTCCCTGAATGATACACATTATTTATATTTTAAAAATATTATAGGTTACAATAAATGTATATGTACTGAATATATTGGATAATTATATAATGGTTTAAATTATCTAGATGATTAAATAATTATATATGTAATATTAATAGAAAATTAAAAGTCAGTGCATACTTGATAAAACTAGTCAATTTACTCCCAAAATTGGGAAAATAATGAATTAGTGTTAACAAACGGGTAATTTAATATTATAAAGAATAAATATATGATATTATAAACATGTGTATGGTTATGTTATAAGTTATAAAAATATTATACACCAATATATATGGGTATAAAGACCACAAAAATTAATAAACAGTTTGTTTAAGGTAACTTCATGTCAATTCACATTCTATTGAGACTTATTTGTTATTTTATACAAATTCACTTCCATTTAGTTTATATACAGACATTGAATATGTTATATATTGAATCATCATACTATAATGATATTATATGTTTAATTAAATTAAATTAAATCATGAGGATTAGTATGTAAATGTTTCAATGTGGTATGGAACCCTTTGGAGTGCTTAAATATTATTATTCTAAAGAACGTTCTTAATGATTATCTTTTCATTTTATTTTGTATCATGTTTTTATTTTCTATTTCAAAAAATATTATTAGTATTCTATATGTAATCTTGATGTATAAGACATATAAATAGATATTTTATTAAGTATTTGACAAATAACATTAACTGAAACGAGCAACCTATTCCATTGAGATAATCCCATATGCTAAATCGCATTATGAGGTATAATCCCTAATAGTTTAGTGGGAATAATAATCCAATTATATTTAATTTTTTTTATTCTATGTAGAAGATATTTAATACCTTGAGTGACACGGAAAGCAATTGGTTACACGTTAGGTATATTGTCTCCAAGGAGATGCTCACCAATGGTGGACTCTAATCGAAAATACATGTGTTGAAGAAGATATTGAACTCATGGAGTGGAAATTTCTTAAGGGTAATTGCTTCGATAAATACATTCTTCTGGATTAAATAATTTAGTTTAATAGGAAGTTACTTAATTTAAAAAAATAGGATGAATGTGTTGCAAATTTTGATGAAACAATTATAATAATATCAAGGTATGATACAAATTTCATAAGTAACATATTATGTAATATTGATAATTTTTTTGAAGGAATTATGAAAATTCACCAAAGGGAAGGGGTTTCTCATTATTTTTCTTCATACGATGACATATTTTTTATGCTATCATGATAGAGAAATAATTCTCCATGTCTTATGTCTTCAATGGAAACCAAGAGAAGTGTAGATCTTAGGAACACTGTGAAAATGGTAATGAATCCAATCAAATAAAGGAGAATAATGATTATCCAAAATGTGATAATTGTGGAAAAAGAAATCCTTGTAAATTCCTGAAACGATTGACAGTTTTTTTAATGAGTGGATAGAAGTGTCTCGTGGAAAAATAATGCAATATAAAGAAGAAAAGAACTATTATTAATTGTCACAACTATAAGGATATTGGGAAATACATAAATGAACTTCCCAAGCATCAAAGGAATATAACCCTGAAAAAGCTATGGGATCATGGTCAAGTATAATTTATTCAAATGACTGATGTGGAATGATTAATGTACTTTGGAAATTTGATCTAGGTTTTCTGGTAAAATTATTTCACTAATTATGTTTTCATCAAGTTAATTATAAAATATTCAAGTATTATACTATAATACATTTTCAATAATAATGCGAGATCATATGTTGAATGGTATCAAGAAAAGTTATTCAGTAGAATTATAATATTTTTTATAAAACATTATTTCTAGAAATACAACCATTAATATGTTACTTATATTGAAAAAATAATGATGTAAGGATTTATTTGGATAAGTTATAATTACCTTGGAACTGATTAATGACTTGATGAGAATTTGTATATGATATCATTGATATATTTTATAAAATATTTTATATAAGAAACATATCCAATACCACATGTCTTATAGGAAGAATAAGGTAGAAGGAATGTTTCAAACAAGGATTTATGGTAATTATAGTTTTTAACATATTTCAAGAATATATATGATGAGGTAATTCGCATTTTTTGAATTTGAATTTTTATAAATGCATTATGTTTAATAAAGGGTAATGATATGTTAATTTTATAATTTTAAAGACCTTACTTCTAATATGTTTGATCATAATATTTTGGAATAGTTAAAGATTTATGAATTGGATTAAGTGTAACATTGGACCTAGTTTTAGATAAATTTTTATTACACCATTATGCAATGAATATTGTTCTAATAGATGATGTAGAAATATTTCAATGCAAGACCAAATGATAAGACTATGCATATAGAAATTTTCTAAGTATGTATATTAAGTTATAATCCTAGAGATTAAAAGTAGTCAACCCCAGAAAAAATAATCTTGATCCTAAATTTTTTTTCATTGTACCTTCATTCATGGTGAATTAAATTGGCTATATATCATCACAAAATTAGGGCTTTCTAATTGTTATAATTTTCCAACCCATGTTCTCTAAACCCCCCATCAGAACACGATTATTATATTCCTTCTCTGTATCCATTTTTCTATTTCCTACCTATGTTATCTTACTAGGGGACCATGGTACTTTCCTTTCACTATTATTAATAATTTATGAAATTAACCATTTTTATGAAATGGGTTTTTCAACCTTATTTGATTTTGTCTCTATATTACTGAGATCAAGTTTAAATTATTAGTACACAATTTATATATGGTGGAAAAATCTAACATCTTGAAAATATAGACTGTGAATATTATATTTCATAGTTTGTATGACATGCGATATAGAATGCCTAAATGAATATATTACCTCGATACTTTAAAATATATTTACAATTTTAAATATATTTCATATATTCTAAATTTTTTATGAAATGAAACACCAAGTGTAATAATTGAATATATTAATGTGATAAATTAAAAAATTAAATAATTATGAAATATTGTACAACTTTTATTGTATGAAACACTATATTATCTTGCAATGTAAGTGGGAGTGACCTTCCTCGATAGATTATGTTACACGCAATACTAAGTTTGACCAAATAATAATTGTATCATTAAAATATTATAATTAAATATTATATTTTATAAACTGGCATCAAAATATTATTTATGATTTGTAATAACGAACTTAATAAAATTAAGAATTAAAATAATAAACAATAAAATAATTTCTTACAAATTAAAGAGAAACAATAATAAGAACAATTTGGATATAAAAATATTATTATTATTTTTATGCATGTAATTGATTTTTATCTTATTAAACATGATTAATTTCAATTATTTAAATATTTCATAGAAATATATATTTTATATATTCAACCAAATGTTTTTATATTCATCGATTAGGTTTTATATGCATATTAGAAAATCGAACTCTATTATACACATAAAAACCTATAGTTTCAATAAGTCATTTTCAACTATTTAATGGAGTATCCAAATTAAATCCAATTTTGACACATTTATAAATTTAATATGTAAAATTAAATTTAATAAATGGAAGCGAAACATCATAATTATCTTATGATTAATTTTTGATAATTTTTGTGAACATTCCTTTTTTATTTAATAGTGGAAAATACTGAATTTTAGTTCAAAACGACTTTTTCATCAAATTTATTTAAAAATTTAAATTATTATTGTATTTTGTTTTAAAGATAAATTAAATCATATTTTTCTCAATTAATAAATGTTTGTTAATTGGGATCAATTTCACATTGAAATTGAATTTAAAAACATATCAAATATTTCATTATTCTTACATTAAAAACCCGCACTATCACCCCACCCGTGGGATGAATTTAAAATTATTTTACACCAATTATCTAATTAGAATTTTGAAAAATTGATTCCATATTTTGAAGATTCAAAATATATAATTTCTAATAAGTCCAACCTAGTTTTTACCAAAAAAATATTTGTGAATGTAATTAAAATTTATTACAATTATCAAGGTAAAATTTTGCTTAATAAAGGAATAAACCTTTTACATAAGGGGCCAAATGGCCTTGAAACATTTTCAAAAAAAATTTTCTGGAAATAAATTTTCCATTAACATTCTAGTAATAGGTTTTTTATGTTTTTGAAGTCTTTTTTCGGGTAAAAACGTTGGAACACATAACTTATGTTAAAAAACACCAAGTAAATCCTTTTCCACCCTTATAAAAAGCCATAAACTATCCCCATTCATCACACCTACCGAAACAATTAGGTTCAACTGAGATAATCCCATATATCTTTCCAAAATTCCTTCCCTCGAATATTAAGCCTCCATTTTTTTGGAATAATTCCTTCTTCAGAGGATTTTGGTAAAAACCAAAATGAGTTCACAGATTAAGTGGTAGCATCGCCTCTGAAACACTATATTTTTATTTCCATTATCCACACCCTAAAATTTCATTATTTAGTGACTATATAACAACAAAATTATCATAAATATATTATTATATTGTTATATAAAGGATTATACATAAACATACATACAACTCCATCTAATGGGTAACAAACAAACTATTTCTGTGTACAAAGAACTACTACCTCACGAAATGATGATTTCTTATTTTTCTTGTTCCACCTATCATGAAGACTATTATGATGAAAACGATATTTATATATGTTATATATGGTATTTATAATTTCTTTATTCTTCTGTAATTTATATTTATGACATACCTTGATGCATTCCATTTATGCAAATATGATAATTTCATTTGAGGAAGTGTGGACTGCCTCCCCCTCAAAGTGATGAGATTCGTTCATGCCATACATGGAATGTATAAAATATATTTTTAATTAACCTATTTAAAATATATAACCTATATATGATACTATAATTATTATATCCAAATTTATCATTTAGTTTTCATTATTTTAATTTAAAATTGAAATGAATGTAGGGTTCATGCGTACGTACGACCTACCGTCTCCATGAACAGAGCAATTTATTTCTATTATCCAACTATTATACATTACACTAAATGAATATTTAATGAATATATATGATAATTATATCATTAAATACATTCTTGGGATGATGAAATCATTATCTATGTAATATTAACAATAAATGAAAAGTCAAAACATACTTATGAAAACTAGGAAATTAACACCCTAAATAGTTAAAATACTGAAAGGTTGTTTAAAATGGGTAATAATGTAATATAATGAATTATTATATGATATAAAATATATGAATATGGTTCTCAAATAATATATTAAATTTTTTTAAACCAATATAATTGGGTATAAAGACCACAAAAAATGAAGTTTAAGGTAAGGGAATTTCATCTCAATTTACATTCTATTGAGACATATTTGTTAGAATACACCAATTAAATTTTTTTTGGTGTTTATAATCATTTTTAATAAGTTATTTTAGGTTATAAATGGATATTTAGTTTTCTCAATTACAATAGTTGGGGGATAATTGAAGATTTAACGTACTTTCGTTTTTATCCCTAAGAAAATCTATGTTTAAAAAAGTTAAACAAACTAAATTCAGAAGACATATTTAGTTCATAATAAAGAAAATAAAATTATTAGGATCTGATAATATAGATAATATAATTAATGTCAAACAATTTAACATAAGGTAAATTTTACGTTAATGCATATATAATCTGAATTATAGTTTGTACGTGTATATGAAAATGTAGGAAAGCTACATTTTTTACCTTTAAAAAACTACAGCGGAAATAAGAAATTCATAAAAAATAAGTAAAAAATTAAAATAAATTTTTTAACCTAATGAGTATGGTATCCAAAAACCTTGGATGAATGTTCCATGATTTATACATTCAATAATGTATGTCCTACATACTCAAGGGTAAGCCCTTGATATGAAGATCAGTATTTGTCTTTCTATCCTCCAAAGCCCTCAATTATGTAGTTTATAGACACCTTTTTTCATATCCCAAGAATCCCTCAATTAATAATAGAAACAATCAAATTCTCACTAGGATGGTTAATCAATTTGTTCTCATCATGAATAAGTTGTTCACAACATTCACACACAGTTGCTTTGAGCAGAGCTCTTGTAGAGCATCACATCATTCCAAATATAAACAGCTCTTGACAAAAACTCCACACCAAAAATGAATTCAAATGGATGGGTATTTATTGGCATGATTTCAAATTGGTGAATTCCTCATCAAATGGTCATTTTTTCTTTAAAATATTGGAGGGACCTATAACCTTTTCACATAGGTAATAGTTATGTTAAAACAGATTAGATGAGATTGATTTATATAACTAACTTTGTGAAACATGAATATGACTAAGAAACAATATCAAATATAAGATATGAAAAAATGTAACTCTATATTAATGATATTTTATAACATTAACAAAATAAATTATTCAGATTCTTAAAATAGTGTAATTCAGAGTCCAAAATAATTAAAAATTGGATATATGAAAGTAGACAATAAGAATCAAATGTAAATAAAAGTTAGAGTATTTTTTTATAAGAATAGGAGACTGATTTTGGAGATAGTTAGAGTATGATTTTTGAGAGAATAGATGAATTATTTCTGTGAGAATCGGATTTTGATTTCTAAGAGAATTAGAGTCTAATTTCTAAGAGAATCAGAGATTTATTTTTGAGAGAAATACAATCTTATTTATGAGATATTTGATGTCCTATTTCTGATGAAACAGGATTCCCAATTCTAGAGAAATTAGATTATGAATTCTAGAGATATCAGATTCTAAATTCTATAGAAATTGGATTCTAAATTCTAGAGAAATTGGATTCTAAATTCTAAAGAAATTGGATTCTGAATTATATAGAAATATGACTCTAAATTCTAGTGAAATTTGATTATGAATTCTTGAGAAATCAGATTCTCAGTTCTAGAGAGATCGGATTGTGAAATCTGGAGAAACATGATTCTCAATTTTAGAGAAATTAGATTCTAAAGAACATTAATATTCTGAGTTGGATAAGGATCCAATTTTTTGACTTAAGGAAAAAAGGTTATATTTAGTTTAGAAAACATTAGCTAAGGCATTGGAAACCATAGATAACGTCAAATCCATTCACAGAGAAAGAATAATTTCCATAAGAATATGATTCTTTGAAAAAGATATTTTTCCCTATGAAAATTAGTTTGTAATTTCTAAAACATTAAGGAAAGAAAAGTGATAATGAAACTTTTTGACTCAATAATATTCCCCCAAAGCACAAAACACATTTCATAAAATAATATAAGGATCTGTGGTTTTCATGGATGAACTTGATAGTAATATTTATCTTCATTTTTGGTTATCGATCAAGATGAATACAACTAACTCCTGCTTAGGTTATGAAATCCCTAAGGATTGTGTTCTTGTATTTAATAGAGAAATAACTCCTACTTACTTAAGAGTTTCTTCTTTACATAATATCCCCACTTTATTTTGTGTTCTCTTCCTTTAACATAATATTATCTTTGAAAATTACTTTTCCCCCCTTTGTGATTATAAAAAAGGAATGGGGGGGAAAAATTACCTGAAAGGTTAAGAATCATACGAAACAAAACAATTCAAAGATACACTTTCATTAAGACTTTAAATGCATCGAAATTTCTGTACAACAAAAGATTAGATATGAAATGAAAATTATTCATCATTATTTTTCTCTTTCGGAATCAACTTTTCAAAGTGGCCTTTAGCTTATTCAATTATTTATGACCAGCTTCAAACTTCTTGAGAAACTCTTCTTGATCCTGATTTTTTCTTTCAGGATCTTTGAATCTCTCTTACCAAGACGTAATTATATCTCCTTGATAAATTACCAAATATTCCTAGTCTTTTATTTTTTCATCCAAATCTTCATTGATTTCACTTTCCCTTTTTATATGAAGAGAAACAGAGTTTAGTTTAACATTTAGATATTTGTCTTCTTATTTGAGGCTATATTGTTCTTCTTTCAGTTTTTCAAAAAATATTGTTGAGACATTTTTTATCTTATCTTCAATTTTTTCAAAATAATCATTGAATATATCAGTGAAATCATCAATAATATTAATATGGTCTATAACTGACTTGAACCACTTTTTTATTTCTTTGAATGACTGTATATGAGCATCATAACTAATCTGAAAATTCATGAACTCGGCATCATGTTTGATGAATATCTTCAAATTAATATTTATTGAATATATCGCAGATTAACTATTTCATGAATCAGGTGACATCTAGATTATATACATGGATGTATTGAAATGGAGTTTAAAATCATCTTAAAATATTGGACCATGAAACCATGTCCTAATGAAGAGGAATATTCCAAAACCTACTCTTATATTGCTGAGGAAACATCATTTTTCTGATCTTTTTTTATTGGTGTTCCAAAAATGCATATCATCGAAGTTGTGTTTCTCAAATATAATTTTTGATAAAAATATATTTAATATTGGATTAAACTTCAATATAATGGATGTTGTTTAAATTATTTGTTCATATTTTTCATCACACTAATATAAAGACCTTATATGGTTTGAAATACCAAACATGAATTCTTATCTTCAATGATTGATGTGGGTTTTATCTAAAAAAATAAAATCCATTCCTAATATAATATCAAATTCAATAAGGTGTAGAGTAAACTTTTTTCAGGTACCACATTCTTATAGACACTAATCAAGGAATAATTGCACAAATTTTATGTGATCATCAAACCACTATGAGTTTTCACTACTAATACAATATCTAATTACTGAGTTGGTATTGTGATATATTTATAATTTTCTTTATATAAAAATGTGTGTGTAGATATATAATTAATTAATATATTATTAGTTTTCAATTGGATGGTAAGTGATCCCATAACCACTTCATTATCAATATTAATAATATTAAACGCATGAGATTTATGTTCGCCTCTGGGGATAAGAGGTTTTTGACATCAATCGTCATTATTTACCTTCAAATTTGTGAAATATTTAACATAATGTATATAATACATTAATTCTAAAAACATGAGTGTGGTTGGTGTATTTATTGGATTTATTTCTACATCGTTATCAAACATATTCATCCCATCACTTCACCACTAGATTTCTTGATGATCGTTGTTTCCTCACTTAAAATATTTATCAATCCCCTAACAAAAATTAAATTTACGTTTCCTACCACATATTGAGTATAATGAAAACATGAACATCTTACTTACATGGTTTTGAGAAATTCCATTGATACCCGTATTTAATTTCTTTTCAAAAACATTATATTGATTAAAAAATTCAATCACAATCTCCACTATTATATCACATCAAATGATTTCATAATATCAACTAAAATATTTTATGGATAAATCATTACAGAGACCTGATTTTAATCCACTAAAGAATTATGAAATATTACATTTAGGTCGAATGATAATAACATATGTGTACCTTACCCATTGTATAATATTTTCCATATTTTTACGAACATACTCATCATCCTTTGGCATTATCTTGAATAATTGTTTAACCGTTTCCATAAAACAAATATGAGGAAATTAGATAACAAAAAATTTGATCCAGAACGCAACCTAGTCTATAAATTCAATTACATTACATTTCTTTATTTCCTTGAAAATATTAAGTAATTGATCTTCTTTTCCATCCAAATTATAATGATCTAAAACACTTCTTTCTTGTTCAAAAAAATGAATAATGTGTAGTGACCATGACCCCAGAATCCTTGAGATGGTGCCTATTACCATTAAATTGGTATAAGATACAATGAATAACATCCCAAAGGATTGATCAGTTCAGTATTATTGAAAAAAAAATAAATATAAATGAGTCATATAATAAATATGGAATAAAAAATTTAAATAATTATTTCACAAAAAAATAAATTTATTCCTTCTAGTGTATACCTATATATCAGTCCTAGAAAATATCATTGAATATTAGGGAATTGAATAAAAATAATTGTGACATAAAATTCTCAGTAAAGGATAGATATAGAATAATAAATAATGAATCAATGAGGATAATAAGTATTCTAATGTATATAAGATAACACACATTCCATGTAATCAATAATGAAGTGCATAAACAATATTGAATGGTAAATACCGAAAACCTATTCCATTTATTCAATAACATGGATTAATGAACAGATACCAATGAAACAATATGGAATGGTAAATAACATAAAACCATTAAATTTAATCAATAAAATAATAATTAAATGCCTCCATTGATTTTTTTTATAGAGAAAATATCATGGTTAATATTAAAAAAATCTGAATAAAGGTAATTCTTAATCATTAGACCCCGTGTTTCTTGGGAACATGGATCCTTTAGTATGAAGATCATTCAAAAAATAGTTTAGTGTATACTAGTTGAAAACCCATGAGTCAAGGTTATCCAACTTATTTTTCCCATGATACCACCAATGCATTGATGGTATTACCTTAAACGGTCCACATCTCATTTTATATGATTCTAAAACATTCCTCATATATCGAATAATTGATTTAACTCGTAAACAATATACCTCATAAAATATATTTATTGGGTAAAGGATACATATTTATCAATATTTACCTATATAATCAAATAATATTCATAGTAAACACCGTATGTTAAAAATGTATATATTTTAAAAAATAATCTTATCCATGAGAAGTGATATGGATATTGAGGAGTAATTTAATGTTCAGTGATCACATGGAAGTGGATAACTCAAGAGGAGGTTACTAGAAAATAGAATGATTCAAGGAAGTGAATTTCAATACTACCATTGGTCCTAATAACCATAAGCCTCCAGATGAAGAATTCAGATAATATTAGTACAAAATGTCTCCATTGGAGTCACAATAAAGGTTTCAGATGTCAATGAAATAAACAAACCTTAAATACATTCTTAAAGAAAATATCATTTCCATGTTGAATGACATTATGAAAATCATTTTCATTATAATTCATTTTGAAAACATTTTCTATAAAAATATCATCATAAAATATCAATGTATGTATCAATGAAATGAAAATGGGTAATTACATACATATCGTGAAAGGTAAAAAGAACATTCCTTTTATAGTGTAATAATGTAAGAAAATATTCATGCCGGAAAAAATAAACGAAGATTCATTTAAAATATTCTAAAATGAAAAAATGGGTGAATTTTTAAGAAATAATTTTAAAAAGGTTAAAAAAATAGAAAATATTTTTAGAATCGATTGTCTTGTAAGAAAAACGATTTTAACCAATGAGAGAAATGATGTATTATTTTCCTAAAAACATTTTCTAAAATATTTTATTTACCAATGGGAGGAAAAATTGTAACACCGAATGTTTTTATAATAAATAAATAGAAATGCATGGAACATTGTTTAAAATAAATATTTTTAATAAGCCTTTAAACATAAATTTTCTACTTATATGTTCTGAATTACAAGAAACTGTCATCTAAATTTCTATTCAGTATGTTATTTGGAGTCTATTAAAACTAAATTGTTTTTTGGTGAATATTAACCTACCCTTATGAATAGTAATATGAATAGTGATATGACCCTAATGAATAGTAAATTTTATTATTATTTTATTTTATTAAGGCTTTAATATAATAGAATCTAGGTTAATTTTTCATTGTGATATGGATGTAGTTACAAAATTAGAATTGTTAATTTTTTAATTAAGTATGATTTTATTTAAAAATTAAATTAATAATATTTACAAATTTTTTTTCAAAAAAGAGTCTTCTTTTTTTAACTCTACACATCGATAAATTGTTAGGGTGAATTTTGGGAATTTTTCAGAAACATTTTATTTTTCAGTGAATAGTAAAAAATACAGATTTTTGTTTCAGTGTATTAATGAAATCATTAATTATATAATAATGATGACCTAAATCTGGTAAACTTTTGTACAGTTAACTAATATGTGAGGTGTCCCAAGTGGCTTATTCCATGGGAAAATACCATGGGCAATCCCATGGTTCTGTAAATACCACTCCTGAGGTGGCCCTTGAAAATTATTAAAATAATCCCTCACTTTTCCTATAAATACCAACTCTTTCCTTCATTGAATTCGTTCCCAATTCTCCATTAACGAATCTTTGGCCTCTTTACCTCCATATTAGTCCTCCTAAGGTTTCCTCAAGCCCCCAAGGTCCCAACCATAATTTTCTAAGGGTTACTCTACAAGGTAAGAAAATTCTCAATTTCTTTCTTTTTTCCTTTCAAATTCTCTTTTATGTGGTATAATTTTCATTTTTCCATACCATGATATTATTTTAATATAATTATTGATCTAATATATATTATAAATCATTTCTGGATGGGTGACCCTCATCCCCTCTCTATTTAATGTTTTCTAAAACCATGTTGTGTAGCCGTTAGGCTGCCGAATTCTTGTAAGAGATTTCTCACTTTTTATTTGATTTTGAGTTCCTTCCTTATTATTTCTTCATATCTCCTTACCCAAGAGGAATTAAATCTTAAGATATCATGTATATTCTAGGTTTTATCATTTTTATGAAAAATTAATCATCATTATTCTTCTCCTCTCCCACTTATTTAAATAATAAAAACATACTCTGTTTCTGTCGAATTATCGACATCATGGATGATGTGATTTCAATTTCCTTTAATTCCTCAAAGTATGGTCATGGAACCATTTATATGGTTGAACCAGGTTATAATATATGTTTTATGACACACACATGGTCCCGGAATTCATTTTTACTCATGGTTCTAATTTATAAGACAAAATGAGGTTGTTATTATCAAAGAACCACTAAAAGGATCTAAACGATCATCATTAATGTTAAAACTTATGAATCATCCTCATGTAAGAATTCCAAATGATAAATGTAATAATTTATGTCACTGGTTATATAAAAATATTACTCCATTCCAATTATGGAGTTTCACTTCCAATCGACAAGAATGTCAACCATGAACCAATCATAGAAATCATGTAAATAATTCAAACAAAAAAAGTGAAAGGGGAGAATTACTAACAATTAAGGGTGAAAAGATGTCATGAAATGATCATATAAGATGATATAAACAAGAAAATATTTCTATAAAATATTAATAACACTATTTTAACCATTATACAAAAGGTTTAAACAAGTTGGATGTAAGACAAAACCGAAGTATGGGAATTCTTAACCTGATTTCCCTTCTTTGCGTTAACCTTCTACTTCATTATTTATGTTCTATTTAAATATTTTGTGTGATGGTTTATATTTATATTATGTTTCATTATATTTATTTACAGTATATATACATACTCCATCCAATCTATTAATTCTCTCTTCAATTTTATGATGTTTATAAGTGGATTTTCATTAAAACTCCTCTTTTTAAATTCGGCTTTACAAAATTCCAAAGCAAGGTTTTTTATGGAATTTTTCATATTGTATTATTTTGTATTGATTATTGGGAATTATTTATGATGAAGGTTGGGACCTATATCTCCCTCCAATGCATTGGGTATGAGTATGTTTGAGGTCGGATTTATGTTTACTCCAAGTGTAACAGCGATGGTTAAACAAAGTAAGGTAGCCTTGAGGGTTACAGATTATAAGGTAGCCAAGAATGGTTACAAGATTATGTAAGTAATTCCCCAAGATACCTCTATGATTATATTTATGTTCTAATGTTTGGTTTGGATCTTGTGTGAATCTCATGTTACACAAATTAAGTATATATGAGTGACAATCATGTCTTCTGAAAATGTTTTCATACGTTACGAGTATTCATGGAATATTGTGCTCTTTCCTTCCTTTTTCATCCCTTACCGAGCTTTTGTGCTCATACCATGTTTTTATATGATTTTTCACATGTTAATGGATGTGTAATACACGTAAATAAGACATGTTAAATTTTTAAGAATTGTCAAGGAGTCTTGTTTTATGTTTTTCTATTTTATATTTTGAAAAAAATGGAAAAAGTTTTTTTGGTACCCACTCTATAATAAAGTGTAATGTTATGAACGTTTTGTCCTAATTCTATAAACCTCTAAACTTGAAAATATCCTCAATTTAAAAGGAAGTGTTTTCATGACTAAATTCAGGATTATTTATGTAATAAGGATGGGTCTTTATAGTTGGTATCTAAAGATGGTTTAGATTACTTTAGGGGTTAGGGTGATGTTAATAGAATAACATAAATTTTTTTACTCTATGTTTAATTTTAAATGTTAAATAATTTAATGATTACCATGTTGCTTTATCTATGAATAGTTTTTTCAGAATTGTTGTCCGTAGAAGGAACATGGATGCTGAAGAGGAGAGGCACCAACTAAATGAAATCCTTCCGAAACTACATCCCAGAATGATAGGGATCAGAACTGAGTAGTTTGTGACAGTAATGGATCATTTAACACAGGAAATAAATGTTGGTGGAATCCATGAAATAGAATCAATAGAGGTACCACAATGGAACATGTCAGTAGTGGAACATTTTTTGAGACAACATCCTCCTGCATTCAATGTATCTTCTGACCCAGTAGCAACAGAAGGATGGATCGAATCCCTTGAAAAGATATTCTATGTTATGGGATGTTAAGACAATCAAAAAGTAAGTCATGAAATTTATCATTTTGAAGGGGAAGCTAATTATTGGTGGTCAATGGTAAGGAATATCAGTGGTAGGGAGTATTTTGATGCCTTAGAGTGGGATTAATTTAAAAGCCTTTTCCTTGAAAAATATTTTACTAAGGTGTAAAAATATAGAATGGAGAAGCAATTCCTCAAATTAAAATAGAAGGAGGAAGAATCAGTGGCTGTTTACGAAGCGAACACCACCCGACTGGTGAGGTATACACGAAATATTATTCTGGATATTGATAGAAAAATCAACCGCTTTTACTCAGGACTGAAGCCAGGGTTTCGAAGGGAGGTCGCCTCTCGTGAATTCAAAAGTTATGAGAAACTTGTTTGATGTGCTGAGAGGGTAGAGATAGAGTTTTCTAATGATCATTTTCATTTTGTAAACAAAGATAAGAAGTGGTCCAGTTGGCATGAAATGGGTAAGAATAAACCAAAGAAATATGTTGGTAAGAAAATCCAATTTACAGTTTGTGAAATATGTGGAATTAAACACCCTGAGGAATGTCTTAGAAAAACTAGTAAGTGTTTTAAATGTTGCAAGTTTGGAAATATGGCTCGGGATTGAAATGAAAATGATCTAAAGACTAATCCTGATAAGAAAACTGTAAATTGTTTTAAATGTGGTTAGATGTGTCACTATGAAAACATCTGCCCAAAGAGAGATTCGAATGATGCAAAGAACCCAGATTACAAGTAGAAAGGTATATTGAGATCCTTTACGACTACATCGGAAGACATCAATCTATCCAATGAAGTTGTATCAGGTACTTTTTTTATTCACTCAAGTGTTTCTAATGTCTTGTTTGATATGGGTTCTACGCATTCCTTCATCTTTGAGAAATTTTCTGGTAAATTAGAAATATCACCTCAACAAATGAGACTTGAACTTGTTGTTAAAACAGAAGGGGGAAATGTTATAGCAAATAGGAATTGTAAAAATATTTCTATTGTGGTCTGTGGAAAATATTTACCTGATAACCTTGTTGTTTTACCCTTAGTCGAGTTTGATGTTATTCTGGGTATGGACTGAATTTCTGATTATCATGCTAAGATTGACTGTAGAGAAAAATAAGTTGTTTTTCAGAAAGGGTTTCAGTTTTTATACAAGAATGAACCCATACAATTGATAACATATCAGGAATCTGAGAATATATTGAAATATGGAAACGAATGTTATCTTGATCATATTGTTGAAAACAAGGAAACTATTCAAATTATTGATGTTCCAGTGGTAAATGAATACATTGATGTTTTCTTGATGAGTTACCCGATTTCATACCTGATCGAGAAGTTGAATTCACAATTGACTTAGTTCCTAATGCTAAGACAATTTCAAAACACCCATATAGTATGGCACCAATAGAACTTCTTGAATTGAAAAATCAGTTACAAGATTTTCTTGACAAAGGCTTCATTTATCCTAGAACTTCACCATGTGCATCCCATATTTTTTTTATTAAAATTAAATATGGTTCCATGCGACTTTGCATTGATTATACAGCTTTGAAGAACATCACTTTTAAAAACAAATATCCTTTTCCTCATATTGATGTCTTATTTGATTAGCTCCAGGTAGCTCAGTATTTTTCCAAGATTGATTTGAGATCTAGATACCATCAGCTGAAGGTGAAGGAGGATGAAATCCCAAAAATAGCCTTTTGTACTAGATATGGGCATTATGAATTTGTTGTTATTCTGTTTGGATTAACTAATGCACCTGTTGTATTCATCAATCTTAAGAATAGAGTATTGTATGTGTTCTTGGATAAGTTTGTGGTTGTATTTATTGATGGAATTCTGGTATTTTCTAAAAAGAATGAAGAGCAGGAAAAACATCTAAGGGTTGTTTTATAAACATTAAAAGAAAATAAACTATATGGAAAATTCAGAAAGTGTGGTTTTTGGTTGCAACAGATTTTTTTCTTGGACACATTGTAAATAAGGATGGAATAACAGTTGATCCTTCCAAAACAAAAGTAGTTGATGAATTCCCAAGACCCACAAATGTTACTGGGATTCGTAGTTTTCTGGGCATAGAAAGTTATTACCGATGGTTTGCTAAGAACATTTCATGGTTATCTAGCCCGATAACTAATTTAACACAAAAAGGGGTTAAATTTTTTTAGATATAGGAATGTGATGTTTTTTTTCAGGAACTGAAGAATAGATTGGTGAATGATCTAGTTTTGGCCTTACCTTCCCAAAATGGTGAGTTTTTCATCTACAGTGGTGATTCTTTGAAGGGACATGGTTGTTTTTTGATGCATAATGATCAGGTAATTTCCAATTCTTCAAGACAACTTAATCATTATGAGTTAAATTATCCCACACATGATTTGGAATTGGCAACACCGGTTTTTACTTTGAAAATATGGAGGCATCATCTATATGGAACCAAATTCAAATATATACTGACTATAAAAGTATAAAGTATATATTCACTCAGAAGTAATTAAACATGAGGCATAGAAGATAGTTAGAACTGATAAAGGATTATGACTACACGATCAATTACCATCCTAAAAAATCAAAAAAAGTAGTGGATGCCTTAAGTCGGAAACATCAAGCATCATTAACCATGCTAAATTTAAAACATGATCCCTTGATTAATGATTTAATGAATTTTGGATAAGAAGTTATTGGTGCATGGAATACATCTGTTTTGTTTCAGGTTTCAGGGCAATATTCGTTATCAGACAGAATTAAGAAAGCGCAAAAGGAAGACCATGAGCTAAAAAAATTTAGAATTGGTTAAAATGGGTATGTTTCCAGAATTTAATCTTGATAAATATTGTGTTTTAAGAATTGGAAAATGGTTGTGTGTGCCTAGTGATTCTCAATTGAAGAATGATTTGTTTTTCAAAGCTCATAGTTCTCCATTTTCTGTTCATCCTGGAATTACTGAGATATACAGAGACATTCAGGAGTATTATTGGTGGGATGGAATGAAATGAGATATTTCATATTTTAACATGAAATGTTTGACTTGTCAATAGGTTAAAGAAGAGCATCATTTACTGAAGGGGATGCTTCAGCCTTTTCCAGTGCAAGAGTGGAAATGGGAGAATGTATCCATGGACTTTGTGGTGGGACTACCAAAGACATAACGAGGTAACAATGCGATTTGGGTTATTTTTGATCCTATAAGAAAGTCTTCCTATTTTCATTCTATTCAAGATACAAATACTTTCGGTCATATTTCATGATTGTACCTCAAAGTGATTTTCAGGTGACATGGAGTTCCTCTTTCCTTTGTATTTGACCGAGATCCCAGGTTCACTTCTAAATTTTTGAAGGGACTTCAGATGTTTTTGGGCACAGAGTAGAATTTCAGTACAACTTTTTATCCTCAATCATATGGGCAGTCAGAATGAATGATTCAAACTTTGGAGGATACGCTTCGAGTTTGTTAAATGGACTATTAAGGAAGTTGGGATCAACAGCTTTCATTATTTGAGTTTTATTATAATAACATTTTTCATTCAAGTATTCAGATGGAACCTTTTGAGGATTTGTATGGGAAGCGGTGTCGGACCCCAGAATTTTGGGATGAAGTCAGTGAAAGAAAGTTGATGGGGCCAGAATTAGTAGAAGAAGTGGCTGAGAAAGTGAGGATGATCCAGAAGCACATGAGGACAGCTCAGAGAAGGAAGAAAAGTTATGCAGATAACAGAATGAAAGACTTCTCTTTTGAGGTAGGTGACCATTTTTTCCTAAAAATATCTCCATGGACAAGTGTGATGCATTTCGGTAAGACAGGAAAGCTAAGTCCATAGTTCATTGGTCCTTTTGAAATCATGGAGAATGTTGGAATAGTTGCATACCACATAGATTTTCATCTGAGATTGTTTCAGGTACACAATGTTTATAAGGCCCCAGCCTTAAACCTTACTTAATCTTGAGTTATTACAAGATTACACATTCAGGATCTTTTCAGGTTTAGAGTTTTAGAGAATTAGATCATGAAACTTGCATTACATTCCACATTTAGACAAAGTGGTTACATAAAAGACAGTATTCATTCTTCCCATCAACGGAAACATATTTAAAATAAAACATGGATTCTTTCTTGACACATCCCTGACCCTATCATCACATCATGTACCTTTCCATTGACCTATGAAAAACATTTCAAAAACTTGGGATGAGCATAAAAAGCTCAGTAAGGGATATAAAAATATGGAAAGGAATCATGAGTACATGTATACATAAGAATGAAATCATACTTTACCCATAAAACATAAGCACCTTAACATACCTCATAAAATCATAGAAATCATATGACATAAATGTAACTTGAGGCATTCATAACATTCTTATGTAGGGAGTAACCCTCTTGGTTACGTTTGGAATACCCATCATAGTATATTCCCTAAATCTCTTCGGAGAAACCTTAATGTTTCATTCATTCGCGTTACCCAATGCATTGGAGAGCTATATCGGGCTCACCCACCCTTAGATTATCACGGAACCACCCATTTTCATAACAATGCCCAAGAACCATAACATAAATGTATCACATAAAACATGCATAAAAGAAACATAACATTTCCACTTTTCAATCACAATATAACATTTTAGTATATTTAAATAATGAATCCATTCAAAAAGAAACCATTTCCAAAACCATTTAAAACATTTAATAAAGAGATTTGTGAATCAAAGTGTCCCATACCACCTTGATGCTTTTAACATTTTAAACCATTAATATCCATATAAATAAATCCTTAAAACCATTTTGAAAACATGGATATTAATAAGAACAATTCATTAAAACATTTAAAGCGATATTTTGGTTAAAGGGTTTTTACCAAAATTAGAGACACTTGAATACAATAATTGAGGAATAACATTAAATCAGAACTTTATAATATCATGAGAATAAATGGATTCATGATATAATATTCCAAAGGACAGTATATACACCATATAAGAGTGAATTGGTGTATAACAACAATGAAGTCTCAATAGGGATGTAAAATGTGATGAAATCCCTTATAAAGAAGGTATCCTTAAATTAAGGATAAATTAATCTCAAAATTATGTGTGAAAAATATAAATACACCCAATATAATTGGATATTAAGTGTAAAACAATAAAAGGTCATTCACACATATTCAAAGGATGACATATTCAATAACTACATGTTGAACCCAAAGAAAACGAAATTTGGATAAAAAGTTCCCTTGATATCCTAACGGCATCACATCAAAATGAGTTGATGAGAGATAAAAAGTGTATCTCATCACTTGGACATAAAATTTACATCAATAAGGATATATGAGAACATATCCCAACATAACAATATGTAAATTAAAATACCCAACTAAAGAAGTCTTTTAAAAAAGAGGAGGGTGAAAGGTTCCCTTACAGACTTGGGTATCTTTCAAAACATACACCGCATGAAAGAAGGACAATAGATCATTGATGTAAATAATCATAAAAGAAATCATATTACACAAAGAGTAGAATAATGGTCAGTACATAAACCAGTCAATGGAATTTGTTGCAAATGTAGCATAAATCTCACGGTAATAAAAGTGAGATGAAAAATCCCTTACGAAAACTCGGCAGCCTAACAGCGCCACAAAAAACTTCCAAATATGGATTGATGAGATCAAATAGGGTATATCATCACATTAAAATAAAATGTATAGCAATAGGAATATAAAATAACATCCACCAACATTACAAATTGGTTCTTAAAAGAAGTGACATAAAGGAGAGTACTTAAAAATAAAGAGAGAGGTTAGATCTCTTATGAAAATTCGGCAGCCTAACGGCGCCACTCAAAACTTCCAAAATGGATTGATGAGAGAGAATAGGGTCTCACATCACATGAACATAAAGATTACAGTAAGACTAATATAAAATAACATCCCAATAACAAGAAAGATGAGTTTTAAACGGAATGACATAAAAGAGTGTACTTAAGAAGAAAGAGAGGAGTAGGATCCCTTACCTCAGGTCCGACTTGACTCGATGATTCTTTAACGTCCTGAATAACAAACTTGAGTTAATTTCTACTTCCTTAAGAACATTTTTCAATTTCATTATTCCTTTTATATAACTTATTACCATGTCATAAACATTATGTAATCATTTAAGTTAATAATATTCGTTTTGCCGATATTTGATTCTTAAGTCGAAAGTGGACTTCTTATAGTTACATGTTGTTCGTGTGGCCAAATGTTTATTATATACAGAATTGTATTCATGATGTAGATATCATATATGTCATATATATCCATTACATGCATGCATTTATAACATTACATAATCATTTAGAGGTAAGAAATGAAATGCACCGTTCATGGAGACGGTAAGCCGTACGTACGCATGAACGCTACCTTCATTTCTATTTCGTATTTTATAGAATGGAATCATAATGATATAATGGTTTATTATAATTCCAGTGTAATATAATATATAATATCATAGTTCCATCCTTTATACGTCCCACATATGGTATTTAACAAATCAAATCACTTCGAGGGGGCGGTAGTCCGCACTTCCTTAAATGAAGATATCACGTTTACCCATAATGGAAACCATAAAGGTATGCCCAAAATGAGAAAAAACAGAAGCTTAAGGAAAACATAAACATATTATATATCATATATAAAAATAGTGACATCATAATGGCCACCTTTGAAGGTGTTAAATGAGTATTGAACAATCATCGTTTCGGGAGGCAGAATTTCGCCATCCACGGAAACCGTATGTTCTTTAACCATTTGATGTAGTTCTGTTAGAGTGTAGCTCGAATAAATTATATAACAACATCCTAGTATATTGAAGATACTGGCGTTGTTACAAAAGAAGTAAATAAAAAGAGTTTAGGGGTTTGGAGAAGCAAAATAAAACAAATGAATATGAGAGAATGAATTACCTTTAAAAGTGTAACTCCTTTTGATTTGAGACTAAAGGATTCCTTTGAAATGATTCTGCCCAAAGGGAATCCTCTAGGATGAGGATAGGGATGTGGAGAGAGTAAATGGGCAGGTTTTGGACGAGCCAATTTCTTGAGGAGTGTGTGAAATGTGGTAGAGGTGGGGGCCTTTTATAAGAGGAGAGGAGGGGCACTTTTGGAAAGTAAGAAATATTACTTTATTTGAAAATGTGTTTCGGTTTTAAAAGGTCCTACATTGATATTATTCGTGGATAAGGTGATAAGGGTTCGAAATCCACCCATCCAATAAGTTTTGGACATGTGTAGGTCATATATTCTACATTATCTTCTCATTTTATTTAAATCGTCAGATAATGATGTCATCACTGCATCATTATGATGTCATAAATAATTTAATTTATTTAATGTCTAAAATTTATAAAAATTTACTATGATGTAGGAAATCTTTTTATATTTCCAATGACTATTTATAATAAAAAAAGATGACTTGTATAACCCCACTTAAAAATTGGTTTAATAAAACATATCATATTTGTGTCATTTTTACTTTTAGATTAAATAAAAAGTTATTTATGTAATTTCCCAATCAAAGTGGCTCCATGGGGTCCCCAAGTTGACCCATGGATTTTCTTGGTCGGCCATTACACATCCAATGAGGTTAGGACATGTTTCAAGTTCATTTCATATTATTAAAACATTATTTTTACCTTAAACTACACTAATTACCTCTAATCGCGATTAAAAACTTAATAAGTTACTATTCACCAAAAAATTATTTTTATCCCATTGAACCACATTTTACTTCTTAATGAAAACCATGTATGTCGGATTTTTTAAATTCAAAACACAAAGATGGAAAAATTTCATTTAAACGGAAAAATAAGTTTTTATAAGTACCACTTAGTGGTGTCACTATTCATCAAAAATTGATGTTTTTCAGAAAAATCCAAAAAATTCACCCTAAGCAATATTTGATATTCAGAATTCAAAAATGAAGTCTATTTTACAAAATTCAAAACATATAAGTCACATTAATTAATTTAATAATTAATTCCTGCTGTCAGAGAAAATAGTGTGTTTTTATGAAACAATAAGTACCAAAAGATTGACACTGGTTTAAGTCTGATTTCAAAGTGAAATTAATTCCAATGACCACTATTGGATTTAATGGTAAAAATGTATTCTAATTTAACTTTAAAACCAATTAAAAAGATAATCTAATCATATAAATAAATTAGATTAAAAGGCGGTTTTGAATTAAAATACAACATTTTACACTATTCACTAAAAAAAGAACATTATCGGAAAGATACCAAAAATTTACAGAAATTAAATTTTGATATCCCGATTCTAAAGAAGAGTTTTATTTGGTCCAAATAGAATGTATAAGAGTGAACAAAACTATATTTAATGACGGTTCTCCAGCAAAAGGCGATAAGTGAACCTTTAGTGAAAACTAGGGCATATACGCCTAAAATTGAATTCTTTCCGTATTTTAAACCTTTATCCTTTATTGGATAAATGTAAAAACATTTAAAAACAAATATAATCATATTTTAGTTATTTCTATCCATTCCCGCCAATACAACGGCTACATGTTAACTGCCATTTAAAATAATATTATTTTATTATTAGAGTGCAACGTAAGATTCCCAAGAAACTCGTTGTTGCGTGTTGTGTACGCCATCAAGCATAGCGTCCCCTTTAAAGTCATATCAATATTTTATTCACAAATTTCAATAAATATGAAAATGTCATATTATTTATTTACCTGGGGTGTTACATCCATACCCCCTTTTGGGAATTGCGTCCTCGCAATTTTTAAAATTGAGCTTAGAAACATCCTTGAAAGTCCCACATCGGAACAAGAGTTGGTAAAACAATCACTTTTAAAATAAATAAAGATAATCACAGAGGTCACCCGAGTTAACCCATACTAGGATTCCAAGTAGGAAAACATGGACATGGAGGAGGAAACAAAGGGTCATGTTCTGATGGAGAGTGGTAGAAAACATGTTTAGGAGAAAGTTAACAATAAGAAAATCACAAACTTGTGATGGGTTAAATGGTATTCGATTCCCCAGTAGGAAAAGTTAATAGACAAAATTTTTGTTTTAAGATATGTTTTATTGGGGAATTTATTCACAAGGAAACATAATCACTTATCATGTTGACTTTTAACTTTTACTAGATACCTTAATCAAACTCATATTTTTTTCCAAAAGACGAGTATTTAGGGAGACTTGTTCGCATTTAGAGTACTATAATCAACTTCTAGAGAATCACCTAATCCACAAAATTGAACTATATACTTCCCATGTCTTTAGACTTTAACCAAAACCAAAACCAAAAAGGCTAGTACAATATCAGATAATCCATAAAAGGATAACCGTTTATAAAAAGAAAATCTATTCTTAACCTCCAAAATTTGTCCAACAAAACCCAAAGTTCAACGAGGACCATTAGATAAACAATTTGTCCATAAAATTCTTCAAAGTAAACCAATCTAATATTGAAACCCAAATATTTGAAGGATTTAGTCACATAGTCTTCCAAGTTAAATCGTAACATTTATCTCCAAACAACATCAGTTTCTCCTAAAGTCTCATATTGAAAAGTAATTAACCTAATCACATATCCTCCATGATAGGTTAATCATTTTCATAAATAACCCAAAATCAACTTACTCTTAATTCATAAAATCATATAACTAGAATTAATCAGTCAAACTAACCAGGGACTTCACGTAGTCTAGTGGTAGGCGATAAATACCAGTCGCACTTTGGTTGTGGGTTCGATTCCCGCAGCATTGTCCGACGCGACGGGTTGTCACACGGTCTGCGTGTTGTCCTTTTTACAAAGCTATATAATTCTCAAAACATTTCCCAAAACGAGATAAAATCTTCAAAAATAAATTAAACATATTTTAACCTCAAGTTTACCTCATGCCTTTAATTTTCCATCATGACATATAACAACCCATAATTACCTCAAAAGTAAGGATCATATAAACCCTAATGGTTACCTTTTTAATTATTACCTAAACTTCCACATCGATTGGTCATCTCGTACTTGATGCATTATAGAACATACCAAGGTTCACGTGGTTTATCATGACTCCTTGATTGTTTGATTAGAACAACCACGAGTTTTCTCATTGAATCCCCCATTTTATCTAGTATCTTAATCATAGAACCACCACAGTTTCCTTCAAACCTGTTGTCTCTTTGGTTCCTGCTAGATCCATCCATTCACTAAAAATAGAAAGGTCAGTGTGAGTATATCAACATAACCATCATGTACTAAGGAGGAAGGTAAACACTAAGATATACTTACACATTCACATTATTTAAAACTAGGACTCTTTCTGAAATCCTAACCATTATGGTAATGTAACTTATTCTTAAAGAATACCCTAACCTCTAAAGTTATCTAAACCGAAGTTTGATACCAACTATAAGGCCCCAGCCTTAAAACTTACATAATCTTGAGTTATTACAAGATTACACATTGAGGATCTTTTCAGGTTTAGAGTTTTAGAGAATTAGATCATGAAACTTTAATTACATTCCACATTTATACAAAGTGGTTACATAAAAGACAATATTCATTCTTCCCATCAACGGAAACATATTTAAAATAAAACATGGATTCTTTCTTGACACATCCTTGACACTATAATCACATAATGTACCTTTCCCTTGACCTGTGACAAACATTTCAGAAACTTGGGATGAGCATAAAATGCTCAGTAAGGGATATAAAAATATGGAAAGGAATCATGAGTACATGTATACATAAGAATGAAATCATACTTTACCCATAAAATATAAGCACCTTAACATACCTCATAAAATCATTGAAATCATATGACATAAAGGTAACTTGAGGCATTCAAAACATTCTTACTTAGGGAGTAACCCTCTTGGTTACGTTTGGAATACCCATCACAGTATATTCCCTAAATCGCTTTGGAGAAACCTTAACGTTTCACTCCTTCGCGTTACCCAATGCATTGGAGAGCTATATCGGGCTCACCCGCCCTTAGTTTATCACAGAACGACACGTTTTCATAACAATTCCCAAGAACCATAACATAAACGTACCACATTAAACATGCATAAAGTAAACAAAACATTTCCACTTTTCAATCACAATATAACATTTTAGTATATTGAAATAATGAATCCATTCAAAAAGAAACCATTTCCAAAACCATTTAAAACATTTAATAAAGAAATTTTTGAATCAAAGTGTCCCATACCACCTTGAAGCTTTTAACATTTTAAACCATTAATATCCATATAAATAAATCCTTAAAACCATTTTGAAAACATGGATATTAATAAGAACAAATCATTAAAACATTTAAATCGATATTTTGGTTAAAGGGTTTTTACCAAAATTCGAGACACTTGAATACAATAATTGTGGAATAAAATTAAATCAGAACTTTATAATATCATGAGAATAAATGGATTCATGATATAATATTCCAAAGGACAGTATATACACCATATAAGAGTGAATTGGTGTATAACAACATTGAAGTCTCAATAGGGATGTAAAATGTGATGAAATCCCTTATAAAGAAGGTATCCTTAAATTAAGGATAAATAAATCTCAAAATTATGTGTGACAAATATAAATACACCCAATATAATTTGATATTAAGTGTAAAACAATAAAAGGTCATTCACACATATTCAAAGGATGACATATTCAATAACTACATGTTGAACCCAAAGAAAACGAAATTGGGTTAGAAAGTTCCCTTGACAGCCTAACGGCATCACATCAAAATGAGTTGATGAGAGATAAAAAGTGTATCTCATCACTTGGACATAAAATTTACATCAATAAGGATATATGAGAACATATCCCAACATAACAATATGTAAATTAAAAGACCCAACAAAAAAAGTCTTTCAAAAAAGAGGAGGGTGAATGGTTCCCTTACCGACTTGGGTATCTTTCAAAACATACACCCCATGAAAGAAGGACAATAGATCATTGTTGTAAATACTCATAAAAGAAAGAATATTACACAAATAGTAGAATAATGGGAAGTACATACACCACTCAATGGAATTTGTGGCAAATTAAGCATAAATCTCACGAGAATAAAAGTGAGATGAAAAATCCCTTACTAAAACTCGGCAGCCTAACGACGCCACATAAAACTTCCGAATATGGATTGATGAGATAAAATAGGGTATATCATCACATTACAATAAAATGTACAGAAAGATTAATATAAAAGAACATACCTCAACATTACAAAGAGGAGCTTAAAAGAAGTTACATAAAGGAGAGTACTTAAAAATAAAGAGAGAGGTTAGATCTCTTATGAAAATTCGGCAGCCTAACGGTGCCACTCAAAACTTCCAAAATGGATTGATGAGAGAGAATAGGGTCTACCATAACATGAACATAAATATTACAGTATGAATAATATAAAATAACATCCCAATAACAAGAAAGATGAGCTTTAAAAGGAATGACATAAAAGAGTGTACTTAAGAAGAAAGAGAGAAGTAGGATCCCTTACCTCGGGTTCGACTTGACTCGATCATTCTTTAACGTCCTGAATAATAAACTTGAGTTAATTTATACTTCCATAAGAAACTTTTTAAAGTTCATTATTCCTTTTATATCATTAATTACCATGTAATAAACATTATGTAATCATTTAAGTTAATAATATTCATTTTGCCGATATTTGGTTCTTAAGTCGAAAGTGGACTTCTTACAGTTACATGTTGTTCGTGTGGACAAATGTTTATTATATCCAGAATTGTATTCATGATGTAGATATCATATATGTAATATATATCATGTACATTCATGAATTTATAACATTACATAATCTTATAGAGGTAAGAAATGAAATGTACCGTTCATGGAGACGGTAAGCCGTACGTACGCATGAATGCTACTTTCATTTATATTTCGTATTTTATAGAATGGAATCATAATTATATAAATGTATATTATAGTTACAGTATAATATAATATATAATATCATAGTTCCATCCTTTATACGTCCCACATAAGGTATTTAACGAATTGAATCACTTTGAGGGGGCGGTAGTCCGCACTTCCTTAAATGAAGATATCGCGTTTACCCATAATGGAAACCATAAAGGTATGCCAAAAATGAAAAACAAAGAAGCTTAAGAAAACCATAAACATATTATATATCATATATAAAAATATTGACATCATAATTGCCACCTTTGAAGGTGTTAAATGAGTATTGAACAATCATCGTTTCGGGAGGCAGAATTTCTCCATCCACGGAAACCGTATGTTCTTTAACCATTTGATGTAGTTGTGTAAGAGTGTATCTCGAATAAATATTAAAACAACATCCTAGTATATTTAAGATACTGGTGTTGTTACAAAATAAGTAAATAAAAAGAGTTTAGGGGTTTGGAGAAGCAAAATAAAACAAATGAAAATGAGAGAATGAATTACCTTTAAAAGTGTAACTCCTTTTGATTTGAGCCTAAAGGCTTCCTTTGAAAGGATTATTCCCAAAGGGAATCTTATAGGATGAGGATAGGGATGTGGAGAGAGTAAATGGGCTGGGGTTGGCCGAGCCAAAGGCTTGAGGAGTGTGTGAAATGAGGTAGAGGTGGGGGCCTTTTATAAGAGGAGAGGAGGGGCACTTTTGGAAAGTAAGAAATATTACTTTATTTGAAAACGTGTTTCCATTTTAAAAGGTACCACATTGATATTATTCATGTATAAGGTGATAAGAGTTCGAAATCCACCAATCCAATAAGTTTTGGACATGTGTAGGTTATAGAGTTTACATTATCTTCTCATTTTATTTAAATCGTCAGATAATGATGTCATCGCTGCATCATTATGATGTCATAAATAATTTAATTTATTTAATGTCTAAAAATTATAAAAAAATCACTATAATGTAGTAAATCATTTTATCTTTCCAATGAATATTTATAATAAAAAATATAACTTGTATAACCCCACATAAAAATTGTTTTAGTAAAACATATCATATTTGTGTCATTTTTACTTTTACATTAAATAAAAAGTTATTTATGTCATTTCCCAACCAAAGTGGCTCCATGGGGTCCCCAAGTTGACCCATGGCTTGTCTTGGTCTTCCATTACACATCCAATGAGGTTAGGGCATGTGTCAAGTTCATTTCATATTATTATAACATTATTTTTACCTTACACTACACTAATTACCTCTAATCGCGATTAAAAACTTAATAAGTTACTATTTACCAAAAAAATATTTTTATCCCATTGAACCACATTTTACTTCTTAATGAAAACCATGTATGTCGGATTTTTGAAATTCAAAACACAAAGATGGCAAAATTTCATTTAAACGGAAAAAATCAGTTTTTATAAGTACCACTTAGTGGTGTCACTATTCATCAAAAGTTGATGTTTTTTAGAAAAATCCCAAAAATTCACCCTAAGCTATATTTGATATTCCGAATTCAAAAATGAAGTCTATTTTACAAAATTTAAAACATATAAGTCACATTAATTAATTTAATAATTAATTCCCGCTGTCAGAGCAAATAGCGTGTTTTTATGAAACAATAAGTACCAAAAGATTGACACTCGTTTAAGTTTGATTTCAAAGTGAAATTAATTCCAATGAACACTATTGGATTTAATGGTAAAAATATATTCTAATTTCACTTTAAAACCAATTAAAAAGATAATCTAATAATATAAATAAATTTGATTAAAAAGTGGTTTTGAATTAAAATACAACATTTTACACTATTCACTAAAAAAAAGAACATTATCGGAAAGATACCAAAAATTTACACAAATTAAATTTTGATGTCCCAATTCTAAAGAATGGTTTTATTTGGACCAAATAGAATGTATAAGAGTGAACAGAACTATATTTAATGACGGTTCACCATCAAAAGGCGATAAGTGAACCTTTAGTGAAAACTAGGACATATACTCCTAAAATTGAATTCTTTCCGTATTTTAAGCCTTTATCCATTATTGGATAAATGTAAAAACATTTAAAAACATATATAATCATATTTTAGTTATTTCTATCCATTGCCGCCAATACAACGGCTACATGTTAACTGCCATTTAAAATAATATTATTTTATTATTAGAGTGCAACGTAAGATTCCCAAGAAACTCGTTGTTTCGTGTTGGGTACGCCATCAAGCATTGAGTCCCCTTTAAAGTCATATCAATATTTTATTCACAAATATGGATAAATATGTAAATGTCATATTCTTTATTTACCTGGGCTGTTACAATGTTTTTCAGGTTTCTATGTTGACAAAGTCTGTACCAGATTAATTAGATGTCTTGATCCTATAAGTAGTTCAGCTAGAAGAGAACCTTTCTTATAAAGAAAAACTAGTTCAGATTCTTGATCGAAGAGAACATGTATTGCGGGATAATGTAATCCACTAGGTAATGGTTTTTTGGAGAAACCACATGGTTGAAGAATCAACATGGGAGTCTGAAAATGCTATGAGGGAAAAGTACCCTCAGTTGTTTAATAAGTAAATAGAATTGAGAGGACGCAATTTCAAGAAGGTGGGGATAATGTAACACCCCAAGTTTTTCTAAAAAATAAATAGAAATTCATAGAACTTTTTTTAAATAGATATTTTCAATTATCCTTTAAGGATAACTTTTCTACTTTATGTTCTAAATTTCAAGAAACTGTCATCTACATTTGTATTCAGTATGTTATTTGGAGTCTATTAGAACCAACTTGTTTTTTTGGTGAATAGTAACATACCCATATGAATAGTAATATGAATATTGATATGACCCTAATTAATAGTAAATTTCATTATTATTATTTTTATTAAGGCTTTATGATAATATCATCAAGGTTAATTTTTCATTGTGATATATAAGTAGTTAAAGAATTAGAATTGTTAATTTTTGAATTAAGTATGATTTTATTTAAAAATTAAATTAATAATATTTAGAAATTTATTTTCAAGAAATATAATTAATTTTTGAAATCTACACATCGATAAATGGATAGGGTGAATTTTGGGGATTTTTCTGAAAAATTTGATTTTTTGCTGAATAGTAAAAAATACCGTTTTTAGTTTCGCTGTATTAATTACATAATTAATGGTATAATAATGATTTCATAAATCTGGTTGACTTTTTAATAGTTAAATAATATGTTAGGTGTCCCATGTGGCTTATACCATTGGAAAATACCATGGTCAAGCCCATGGTTTTGTAAATACAACTCATGAGGTGTCCCTTGAAAATTATTAAAATAATCCCTCACTTTTCCTATAATTACCAACTCTTCCTTTAATTTAATTCATTTCCAATTCTCTCTAAACGAATCATTGGACTCCTTAAATTTATTTTATTCTTCCCAAGGGTTCCTCAAGCCCCCAAGGTCCCAACCTTCATGTTTTATGGGTTATTCTACAAGGTAAGAAAAGTCTCAATTTCTTTCTTTTTACCCATCAAATTCTATTTTATGTGGTATGATTTTCATGTTTCCATACCATGTTCTTATTTTATTATAATTATTGATCTAATATATATTATAATACATTTCTGGATGGGTGAACCTTATCCACTCTCTTTTTATTATTTTCTAAAACCGTGTTGTGTGGCCATTAGGCTGCCGAATTTTTGTAAGAGATTTCCCACTTTTTCTATTATTTATATTTCCTTCCTCATTACTTCAAAATATCTCCTTAACCAAGAGGCATGAAATCTTCATAGATCATGTATACTATGGGTTTTATCATGTTTTTGAAAAATTACTCATCATTATTGTTTTCCTCTCCCACTTATTTAAAGAATAAAAACATTGTCTGTTTGTGTCAAATTGTCGACATTGTGGATGATGTGATTTCAATTTCCATTAATTATTTCAAGTCTGGTCATGAAACCATTTATATGGTTGAACCAAGTTATAATATATGTTTTATTACTGATCCATTGTTCTGTAATTCTATTCTACTCATGGTTCTAATTTATAAGACAAAACGAGGTTGTTATTATCAAAGAACCACTAAAGGATCTAAACGAACATCATTAATGTTCTAAATTATGAATCATCCTCATTTAATAATTTAAAAAGATAAATGGAATAATTTTTGTAATTTTTTATATAAAAATACTACTCCATTCCAATTCTGGAGTTTTACTTCCAATCGACAAGAATGTCCACCATGAACCAATCATAGAAATCATGTAAAGAATTCAACCAAAAACAGTGCAAGGGGAAAAATGCTAACAATTAAGGGTGAAAAGATGTTATGAAATGATCATATAAGATTTTATAAACATGAAAATGTTTCCTTAAAATATTAATAACACTCTTTTAACCATTATAAAGGATTTTTAAACAAGTTTTATGTAATACAAACCCGAGGTAAGGGAATTCTTAACCCGATTTCCATTCTTTGGGTTAACCTTCTACTTCATTATTTATGTGCTATTTAAATTTTTTGTGTGATGTTTTATATTTATATTTTATTTTATTATGTGTATTTATAGTATATATACTTACCCCATCCACACTATTAAGTCTCTCTTCAAATGTATGATATTTATAAGTGGATTTTCTTTAAAAATCCTCTTTTTAAATTCGGCTTTATGAAATTCCAAATCAATATTTTTATGGAATTTTTCATGTTGTATGATTATGTTTTGGTTCTGGGAAATTATTTAGGATGAAGGTTGGGACCTATATCTCCCTAAAATTCATTGGGTATGAGTATGTTAGTGGTCATTAGTATGGATACTCCAACTGTAACTGCGATGGTTACACAAAGTAAGGTAGCCGTGAGGGTTACAGATTATATGGTAGCCAAGAATGGTTACAAGATTATGTAAATAATTCCCCAAGATACCTCTATGATTATATTTATGTTCTTATGTTTGGTATGGATATTGTGTGAATATCATGTTATACAAAGTATGTATATATGAGTGACAAGCATGTGTTCTGAAAATGTTTTCATATGTTATGAGTATTAATGGACTATTGTGCTATTTCCTTCCTTTTTCATCCCTTACTGAGATTTTGTGGTCATCCAATGTTTTTAAATGATTCTTCACAGGTTAATTGATGTGTAATACAACGAAGGAAGACACGTTAAATTTTGATTAATTGTCAAGGAGTATTGTTTTATGTTTTAATGTTTTATATTTTGAAAAAAATGGAAATAATTTTTATGGTATGCACTCTGTAAGAATGTGTAATGTTATGAACGTTTTGTCCTAATTCTCTATAGCTCTAAACTTGAAAAGATCCTCAATGTAAAAGGAATTGTTTTCTTAACTAAATTCAAGATTATGTATGTAATAAGGACGAGTCTTTATAAAAATGGTACAATTAATTTAATAAAATAATTAATTACCATAGAAGAATAAAATTAATTTTTGTTTAAAAAATGACCAAATAATTTCTTTCCATTGAAATTCAAGTGTAAACAAGCCCAAATAAAACGTGATTTTGAATTAGACCCTTTTGAAAGATCATAACATTGAAGTTATAATCTACCAATGAATAGATTATGTATATTAATATTAACTTCACATAAAAAAGTTGAAATAAAAAAATATATAGTAAAAACTAATTAAACACATAATATTATAATATTACTGATAATTAAGATGTAATATAACCCAATGAATTGGAATTGAGTTATGGAATTATTTAACACTTGGTAATGATTAATTCAATTTCTCTTATATAAATTAAATGAAATTAAAAATGTAATTATCATTAATAATGAATCATTCATGATATTACCTTTGAAGAGTAATTATATAAACCATAAAAAACTAATTTTGTTTATATCCTTATAATATGTCTCAATGAAATGAAATTTTCACAAAATCCCTTAGATCACACTTTCTTTTTGTTCATGATTTCTTTATCCTCATGTAAAATGGTTGTAATCATGTTATTAACATATTCAAGAACCCTTTTAATATATATTATCATATATTATCCTTTTGTAATTTGTAATTACCAATTTATTAAAAAAAATTCGTTATTTTCAACATTTTGTGTATTGATTGCCTTGTTTTTTTAGTATGTTCTGACTTGTTATTTTTTTCATTATTACTTTGATCATTATATCATCTTCTCAGTACATAAAATTGTTATTGAAATATCTTATATATTCATCATGTTTTTATTTACATTAATCAATAATATTTATTAATTGGAATTGAAAAACATCATCCATGGAGATGGTAGGTTGTACGTATGCATGATTGAAATTTCCATTTTCTTGTCATATTAAATGAAAGAAAAGAATATATATATATATATTATAATTATAGAATATTTTTTATGTAATTTATATCACAAATTTTTATTAATGAAATTTTCTATACATGCAGTGTAGAGTGTGAACGAATCACATCACTTCATGGGGAAGTAGTCCATCAAACCCACGAGCGACATCATCATATTCCCAAAAAATATAATGAATGAAAGTATTTGATATATAATAATTAAATATTCATAAATAAATCATAAATATCTTAATATAATATTTAATTTTAATTTTAATTATTATTCCCTACCATGATATGTGGTACCAGATGAATGAATGTCATCGGTTCACGAGGCGGTAGTTCGTCATACACAAGAAAGATGATTTCATAACTCATTTATATAAGTGTAAGTGTTTTTAGGGAATAATACTTGCATAAAAATTGTAATTATATTTGGGATTATGAATATATTATATAATAATTATATAAAATTAATTTAAGGGTGTGTATAAGAAAATAAAATGAAAAAGATTTAAAAAGAACACTACCTCTTATTCAGGTATCCTACCTAAGATTATAGTAATGAATTTTTATATTGGATTTCTACCAAACATAAGGATTCTAGGATTATGAGAAAAATATTTTATAGTTTTTTTCTTTTCTTGGTATAACCAAAGTATAATGAGTGGTGTGATTATGGGGAGATGTGGAGGACTTTTATAAGTGGGGTGAATGCAACCCTCATTAATTTCTTAAATATGGGATTATACCCATGTTTTTTCTATTTTTAGAGGCTAAAATAATGCACAAAAATTTATTAAAAAAGTTATAAGTTATAAATATTAATATTAAATGGGTGTTGGGAATCCTTTTAGGTCATTCGGCCCATTATGTTTAATGTTTAGTCCCATAGTAAACTCATTTTTATATTTATTGTTGTAATTACATTTAATAGCATTCACTGTTAACATTAATAAAACATTATGGTTTCCAAATTAGAAACAATAAATCATTGTTAATAATAATATTAAATCCAATTTTTCAAATTAAAATAACAGAAGTGGAATAAATAAATTTAATATTAGTCCCATAGACAGAACAAGGAATCGTGTTTTTAAAGTGAGAATGTCTGAAAGTTAGTTTTTTATATCTAAATTCTAAATAGAAATAATTTTAATAAAGGAAATTGTATAAATACATGTATAATATTTGAAATATGATTTTATAAAATTTGGAAATATAATTTATCAATAAAAATTATTTAGATGAAATAGATGTTTTTACTTTAAATTTAGTTTTTTCACAATATCATTAAAAAGTTTCCTAGAAACATACCAGAAATTTATCCTTATATTATTTTTACATTAAAATTTAAAAACATAATTGTATTTTATCAAATTATTTTTATTAAATTGTAAAATTTTATTTATCAAGAAAGTGTGTCATTAAAATCTGGCAGAAATACCTTTTGAGAAATATAACTTTTTATGCATAATATTAGATTGTCTATTATCTTATGACAGTAAAATTTATTTATTAATGTAAAAAAATTAATATATAATATATAAATCATATAAGTATCATCTACTAATAGTATTGAATTTAGTTTATTAAGAAAAAACAATTTTGGTGGATAATAATATATTTTTATAAATAAATTACCATTATATTAAATTTTATTTAATATTCATAACAAATTAATTTGTAACTAATGAATTAAATAATATATCAAAATAAGTTTTATAATACTATTCATATCCTTCATTCTAATTTAAAGGGGTTAATTTTCGTTTTATATAAAACTGTTTTTAGTTGTCAGTTCGACTCTATCTTACGTGTAATGCAAGCAATCAAAAAAACTTGTTATTTTTGTGTAACTCAAGACAAATCATTGATGTGTGCTTTGAATGGCATATAATATATTTTATTTACGTAAAATATTAAATATTTTTTAATAAATCAAGATATTATATTCCCTTCAATTCTTGGTGTTATGATTCATACAGGCTATCGATTTTGATATTCATATTTTAATATTTTTAGTATGTTACATTCTCCCCATATTAAAAAAATTACAAAATTGCATTTTAAAAATGATCTCAGTAATCAAGGGATTGACAGTTGAAAATAAATTTTTTGAAAAACCCATTTCATTAGATGTGTTGTTAAATATAATATTCAAAGTAGATAATATGAAGTATGAAGGTTATGAGGAATAAAAAATATCATGGATTTTATGTAGGAGGACATTAATTGAATGTAAAGACATATAGATAGTGGAAAATAATAATACTTTATAGGGAGTGATTGAGGTCATTTATCAAAAAAAAAATGTATAATAAATATAATGTAAAGAATAAAAATACATTAAATATAATAGTTGTGAAATGATGATTTATATCATAAAAATGATGGTAATAGGAGATCATTTTATCTATGATTCATATTTCAAATGTTGAGGAATTATTTTCCTATCTATGAATATAAATAAATATAAACTAATGAATTGTTTTGATAAACACAATTTCTTAATTATGTTTTTCTTAGATAAAATTATATTTCAAATCTTATTCCGTAAAATAAATATCCCTAAATGAATATTATATAACTTGAACAATAAAATTTACTTTTAACAGATCATAATATCCCTAAATAGATTGATCAGTTGTCCCATATTTCTCTAACTATTTTTTAAAACAAATATGGTTAATAATTTAACCAAAAAACCTAAAACAATAAAACTAATTGCCCATATTTATTATTTATTCATTAAATTAATTAACAAAAAATAGTGAAAAATTAAATATTACATCACATAAACAACATTTATGCATGAAACCCTTATCATTTTTCACTTTTCAGTTCAATATTGAACACCATTTCAGACATGATGGGTTGTCACCCTATATAATGGTCATCATTTCAATAAAATTATAATATTTTAATTCCTATAAATTTACCCAAAAAATTACTATGGACATACTTGATTAAAATTAATCATTAAATAACATTTTCATCGTTGTTTTCAACACAATTTATTTATTTATATTATAATCTGTAATATTCTTATTTTACTATTATTACAATTCCATTATCACTTTAATATTAATGGTCACCAATACCATTAATGTTATGTTTGTAAAATTTAGAGACATTATTCCTGAAAATATGTTTTCCTCTAAAATATATCATTGCCAAAACATTCTCAAAAAATATACTTGATTTTTTCACGATTATACCACATTAGTCCTTAAAGAGTGGAGCATAAGACTGTGAACATTTTATCAATATTAAACACATTAAACCATGATGGTATTCATTACTACTATTTCAATGAAGAAGAAAAGGCTCCAAAATATTATCACAATCCATATATATTCCATAATTCATATCACCAAAATATCATTGGTAAAATAATTTTAAAATTTAATTTATGAATATCAATACATAAATACTTCTTTATTTTTATTTATACATAGGTCCTTTCTTGGTGTATGTTTTAACCTAGGTCATTCCTTATCATTATCTATTCAAATCCATCAAAATGTGTTGTAAATAAATTTTTAATTATCCTAAGCATATCCCCCAAGGTGTTTCAATCTAGGTGTAGAGTAAGCTAGTTTTTCATATACTTGGAGACACTCGAGTCATGCTCGATGCATCCTTTTTAGAGCTATGACACATATGGACATCTATTCAAAATCCATGACCACTTTTAGTATCAATGCAGGGATGTGATTCAAAGAAGGCTCACATTTTCTCTCCCCTAAAAAACATTAGGATTTTCTTCTATACATAATATCAAATTATATAATATGGTTACAATCCCTAATCCATATTTTCCTAAATCTAGTTCCCATGTTTCTATTAAACATCAAACGATACCAACTATAGCAACCCTGACCCTAGACTATTAATATTGGTACCTGGTAAAATTATATTTTCACAATATACATTGAATCATATACCAAAATGACCGATTGGATTATTAGTGTTGGTAAACTAGATATATAAACGAGCATTACATTATCTATTTAATGAAAATTATAATGTAATTTTTGAGTAAACTTTATTCCATATAGTTTATCCATGCATATTAGTCATAGTAGACATTATGGAATCCATTGTGGAAATAATAAAAATAAGGGTGATCTTAAATTATTAGTAATGGTTAAATATAGCATAATAGATAATAAATCCATGAGAGTAATCTATATTAAAAGATAAATAACTAGAAACACATTTCACATAATTAATAAAGAATTGTATAGACTATATTGAAAGGTAAATAATAGAAAACAAAAGTCATTTAATCAATAACATGTCTGCACGAATAGATAAGTATGAATAAATATTTAAAGATAAATAACTAAAAACCCTTCCATTTGGTTAATAGAGAATGTAATCATTACATATATTATTTCATATTGAAAATCTCATGTATAATAATAAGTTTATTGGAATAAAGTAAATGATTAATTATTTGACTCTATGTTTCCCAAGAAAATGTAACATTTTCCATTAAGACATTTCATAAGAAAGTTTAAATATTACTTTGTGAAAATCCAATATCTCAGGCAATCCAATTGATTCATCCCACGAGACTAATGATTCATCGAGGGGTTTACTTTAAATGGCCCCAACACATGTCATACATGTCTGAATAATTCATCATATATATCGAATAATCAATTTGATTCCTAAAAAATGTTCCTCGTCAAATATTTTTATTGAAGAAAGGATAAAAATTTATCATTATATCCCATGTTAATAAAATAAATTCAAAGTAAACTATATTTATAAAATGGTATATTTTTCATGAAATAATCATATCCATGATAAATGATATGGATATTTAGGTGAAATATAATGTTCTATTTTTATCGGGAAGTTATTAACTCAAGGAGAAGTTAATAAATAAGAAATGTATTAATGAAAGTGAATGTAAATACTATTCATGTTTAAAATAATCAAAATTCATCAAATATAATAATAATAATGGTACTAATACAACATATACCCATTTTTGTAAGAATAATGGTTTTTATTTTTTGATGAAATAAAAAATACCTTTAAAAACATTCTTGACAAAAATATACTTTTAATTTTAAAAAACATTTTTAATATCCTTTTCTATGCAAATTTCCTTTTAAAACATTTTCATTAAAAATATCTTCTTTAATATGAAAATTAATTTTCATAGAAAAAATAGTGTGAAATTCCAAAAATTTAGTACAGGGTAAAAATAATATTCTTTTTATATTATAAAATGGTTAGAAAATTTTACCTTATCTTGAAAATTATAAGAAGATTACATTCCAAATATTTTTTAAAAATTAAAAATGGGTAAAAATGTATGTAATAAAATAATTTGAAATGTTTAAAAACATTTTTTAAAACATTCTTAGGAATCATTTTTTCTAAGAAAATATGTTTCCAACTGATTAGGGGAATGATATCGGTTTTCATAGAGACATTTTCTTAAACCATGTAAGGGACAATGAGTGGAAACATATACTACTATAGAAACATAATCTTGAATAACTATATGAGAATAAAATTAATGTTTTTCTTAAATAGTGATAAAATTATTTCCTATAATGGAAATTCAAGTGTATAGAATCTGTAATAAAATAAGATTATGAAGTAAATCCTTTACAAATATCATAATTCTGAAGTGAGAATTGAAAAGTTAATTGATAATATATATCAATAATATTTCCACCTAAAAAAATTGTAAATACAGAAATATATATTCAATATTCATTACAGATAGAATAATGTAATAATAATGACAACAGGGAAGTAATATAACACAATGAAATCAATTGAGAAATGAAATTCATTACCGCTTGGTGACATTTAATTAATATAGAATTAGTAGAAATAATTAAATTGGGAACATATAATACCTTGAATAATTATATATTCAAGATATTAGATTTCACATAGAATTATATTAACCTTATGAAATTAGTTAGGTGCATAAAATTATAATATGTGTGAATAAAATGAAATTCAGGAGAAATACCTTACCTCGCGCTTTCCTTTTGTTCGTACATATATTAACCACTTATATAGTGATTTTATAAATGAGATAAAATTATTATTTATATATAATAATATTTATAATATTATATACGATCAATTTATATAATTTCATTACATGTTACTTAATAATCATTTGTTATTTTCATCGTTTATGGTGTTAATTGCCTAGTTTTTGGTGTATTTTTTAATTAGTTAACTATTGTTCCTCTTACATATATCATGATTTCATAATATAAATAATGTAAATAATGGTTTAAATATCCTATCAATTTACTATATGTGTATTTATATTAATCCGAAAAATTTGTTGATAGGAAATAAAATACATCTTTCATTGAAATCTTCGGTCATACATACGCGTGACGCTTGTTTCATTTTCAGATCATATTAAAAGAAATAAAATTAAATTTTAAATAAATTTATTATAATAAAAATTTGATTTTTATATAATATATGTCACATATGTTTCTTAAAGCCATGCTTATTATATTCCATGTAAATCTTGACCAAATCACATCACTTTACGAGGTGATAGTCCGCAGTATACATGAGTGATGATATCAAATCCCCACAAAATAAAAAGAATGAAGGCATGTGTTATAAAATAATTCGATAAATATATATGAATCATAAATATAATTAATATAATATCAAATAATTATTATAATTATTTTTCCCAACATTGATATCTAGTAATTGAAAAATGTACGACATCAGATTGTGAGGTGATAGTGTGTCGTACAAATAAACGATGATTTCGTAAGCCATTTGATGGAATTTTTTTTGGTTTTAAGTCATAAACATACCATAAAAACATATTTGTATATTTAATATACTTATCATATAATATAATCATTATATAAGAATAATATAAGGATGTGGTGAAGGAAATAATATAAAAATTCTTTTAGAAAAACATTATCTATTCTTCGAGTATACTCACTAGGTTTGCACTAATTCCATCCTATATTGGATTTATTACCAAGATAAGGACACATTTATTAGGCGTAGGATTTTTTGTAGGTATTTGGGTAGGTCTTGGATGGAACATTTTTATATGAGAGGTGTGATGAAGGGGGAGAGTCTGAGGCCTCTTATAAGTTAGTTGACTAGAAAAATTGTATCGTTTTGAAAGAAAGAAATCCTGAAACATATTTTCCAAATAAATTAAATCCAATAATACATAAAAATATATAATTTCTGTTATATGGTCTATATATAGTTATTAAAGTGGTTGTGGACTAGTTTCTTGGACATTTTCTCCCATAATTTTAAAGATCCATCCCTTCGTGAACTTGTTTTTAATTTTAATTATTGTAATCAGTGTTAATTTATTTAACAAATCACTTTGTTAATAAATTATTTTTTCCATATTAGAAAATATAAATTGTTATGATTAAAAACGTTTAATCCATTTTTCAAAATTAAAATCAAATAAGTGTAAAAAAATAATTAAAAATTCTTCCTAAAGATGGGGCAAGAAAGTGGGTTTTTAAAGTGAGAATGTTCAAAAGTTTACTACTTTTTTATATCTATATTAAATATAAATGTGATTATAATAACATATATTTAGTTAATATAATTATAATTTATCTATTTTACATTAAAACAAATCGAAAATATAATTTAATAGTATAAATCTTTAAAATGAGAATGTATTTTTCAATTAAAATTCAGTATTTTCAGCATACATTAAAAAAAGAGGAGTTTATTAAAATTATAAAACAATTACCATATGATAATTTTGAAATTAAAATATAAAAAATGAGGACTTATTTTTAAAATTAAATTTATAAAACTAGAAAAATTTTATTTTTTAATCTTTTGCGCCATTAAAAAATGACAAAGTTGCTTTATAAAAATACAGATTCTTTGAATAAAAATACTTTTTTATTATCTTATGTCTATAAAAGAAGTTGGATGAATGTAAAAAAATTATTGACTATATAATATATTAATTTCATTAATATAATAAACTAAAAATAATTAATTTATATTATTATAATAAAAAATTATTGTACCATAATGATAGTTTTTTACATAAACATCTCTTTTATATTCAACTGGTTTGTATAATAATTTTTCATTAATTTATAACCAATATATTCAAATATATATTTTCATACGATATTTAATCCTATTAATAGCCTCTGAATTAGAATTGAGTTGATAATTTTGATTTTAAATAATAATTTTTATATAATTTTTTAAAAAACTCGGCATTGCGTGTAATGAAATATATCAAATAAACTCGTTGTTGCATGAAACGCAAGATAATTGAGTGTTTCATGTATTTAAATCTAAATCATTAATTGTATTTATTTAAAATAGTAAATAAATTTTAATTTATTATGGTATTATATTCCATAATATGTATGGGGTGTCATATCATACACTCTATCATAAGTGATATTCATATATTAGACTTTTAGTGGGTTATGGAATAGAAAGTATCATTTCAGTGGCACTGATCTATTTTTTAGAAACTAGTGGATCAGTGTACCCACAAACAGAAGGTACTTATTCCCTTAATAAAGATTCAATATAATATTTTTCCCTACTATTCTAATTTTTAACATCAATATGATTCATATCATGAGATAGATAAGTAAGGATAACAAAAATATTTTTTATTCCATCCCCAATAAAATTCTGTTGCTCATGAAGAAAATTATTTCATTATACATAAAAATCATTTGTAAAATGGTCTTTTGGGTTTAATACTTTTGAAAAAACTCTAAAACATAGTTTTAGGAAAAATTATATGTGTTGTAAACTACATAATAATCAAACAAATTTGGTTCTCTAAATCAACACACCTTATTTTTACCCAAATAAACCTCATGTTAATCTTGGGTTTTCTAGGGTTATTACCAAATTCATATAATTTTATTCTATACATATACAAATCCATATGGTTTTCCCTAAATTTGTTTCATCATATTTTCCAATGTCAACTAAATATTTCTATAAAAAAACTATAGAGACCTATACATTCATTTTAAAAATATTATATATAATTCGATGAATATTCAATAACTAACATTATGATCCAAGAAATAATTTTTTGGGTTTAATGTATCTGGTATCTTGGATATATAAAATAAAATTTTGAAATATATTTATATCATCACCCACTATGTTTATCATAATTATTACCCCTCATTAACATATCATCCTTGAAACATTTTATAATAACATGGGGAAAGGAAATATATGAAAGGTTGTGCTTAGATGATTAATAAGTGTAATGAATGTATTTATTAATGATCAAATAAATATATCCTGATCCAGGGGGTATGAGAAAAGGTGATTAACATTTTAAAAACATGACCTATATAACATAGGTCACAATATTTCATCATGGAATAAATATTTGTAGTTCATTAGAAATCAATAAAAATGGTCAAAGGACATTAACCATGGGATAATAAAATTGGCATATGACTAAAACATTCATTTAGATAATCATAGAAAATAATTTCCGTTCCCAAATATCAGTAAAAAGACTTCATATTAGATTAGGTGCACTCCACATTCCATCATAACATTAGTCATGGTTCACTCCTAAGACTCTCTTAATTGACAGAGTGTCTTATTGAATTAGGTTCACTCCCCATCCAATTCCTTATTATCTCATGAGATATCAATATTTATCTAATGTATTAGAGTGATATATAATTTTAGTACCAACCATTAAATTATCATAATCCAAAAATATGTAATGGACAAGATCATATATATAAATTTTTATAATTCATAACCTATGGAAATGAAATGAGTTTCATAAAAATTTCAACATTTCTTCATAACAAGATGAATGAAAAATATATGGGTATGATATTACAATCATTAACCATATAGAGAATAAAAAACGATGGTATCATAGTATAACATACCATATAAAGGATAAGTAACATCAAAAGAAGTAATCTTATATGAATATATATTTAAAAGTTCACTTAGATTGTTTCATGATGATAATACCATTTTCACGTTGAAATTTAATATTTCAAATATTTAATCTTCTGATATATTAAATAAAGAATTCTCAATGAAATTTAATAATGAGACATTTAATGGAATTTTTGAATCATTGAGAGGTCATAATGGTGATAAATTCCATCCATGAAATTTATATTAAAAAACAAACATTTATATATTCTGTGAAATTTCAAATATAAATCATTAAAAAATTGAAAAATAATAATGAATTTACACCATTATTTTGGAATACAAAAATTGGCTGAGTAAATTTATTCAATCATTTTAGAATAATAAAAACTTTTTTTAAAAATAATTTAGAACACATTTATATGAATGAAAAATAATTTTCTACAGAAGAGAGATGTAAATTATGGTTTCCTTAAAAACATTCACTTGGTTTCATGAGGTTGTAAATATAGTAAAATGAAATGTAATCCTAAATTCTATTGAAGTAACCATATGGTAGGAAAATAATTTATACTCTTGAGAGTTAGATAATGAAATTTCATCATTGAAAATTTAGTCATAAACCATCATGTTAAACAATGAGAATGTAAAGTAAAACTATACCATAAAGTTTAACATGCATTGAAAGAGCTCTATCATCATGGAAAAAAAATTAAATTCTATTATAACTGTATTATAATAATGTTCATAATTATAATATCATATATTATCCACATATAAAATTTCTACAAAAATTTATTAATAATACATTATTAAAATCACCACATTAAGGTGTTATGCCACGACCCCCTCCCACCAAAGATGCCCCAACTGAGCTGGAAATGCTGAAATAAAGATAATTACCCCTGAGTCCCGCCTCAAGTAGGCCTCGGGGTGGCGACTAGCACCAAGGGTATGAGTTTTCACAAATATGGGAGGCATTACCCTTTTTATTATTTAGGATCAAGAAATATAACAAGTCAACCACCAAAAGGAAAAGAAAAAGTATATAGAAATAAACCCAAACTAGACCACATGCATGTTTAAACAATTTTCTAACAAGGTACAAGTACAAGAAAGCTCAAGTACAATACCAAAAGAAAACAAGAGAACATCAACTGCAACAACTCCAACTGTCCGACTAGTAGGGTCCCGCACGACCCTGGTAGTCCTCCTAGAAGCTTGAAAGTAAACACAGGGTGAGCATACAAGTATACTCAGTAAGGAAACCTAAAGCTCTCGTGAACAAGTGGGGAGACATCCTAATGTCCCATGAGAACAACAGAAGAAACCTAAAAGAAAATTCTATCCACCCAACCACACCAACCACACTCACCAAAAATGCAATAACAACAGGTAGTAGTATATAAGAACAAGAGTATTGGGTACCCCACACCATTTCCCTTTAGTTAGATACTCTTCCTAACGACGAACATCTTGATGCTTCCACACTCTCCCCGCCCGCACACACCTGGGCCTCACAACCACGTATCCTGCCCGCACACACCCGGGACTCACAACCACGTATCCCGCCCACACACACCTGGGCATCACAACCACGTATCCCGCCCACACACACCTGGGCCTCACAACTACATATCCCTCCCGCACACACCTGGGCCTCACAACCACGTATCCCGCCCGCACACACCTGGGCCTCAAAACCATGTATCCCGCCCGCACACACCTGGGCCTCATCCCAAAGATTCTTGGGAAACAGTAGAACCCGACCAAAGAGTCTTGGGCTAAAGACACCCCAATCGAAACCTACCCGAAGAGTCTTAGGTGTAAGGTCGCCTCAAGCCATCACAGCCTAGGGTAGAAGGAGCAGGAAGAAGCTAGTAACTAAGGAAAAACACCCTCTCCCATGGAATGGGAGTGTTCGGGACTAAGTGCTCAACATGGGTGGGGTGCGATAAAACACAAAAGATGCAGATAGATATATATATACCAACCAAACAGCCCAACCTATGGCTTCTAAACAGGGAAACCGAGCACGTGCCTCAGCACTGCTGCTACGAAGCATGCATACAACAAAAAACCTCAACCCTATTTAGGTTTTCACATTTCAGTAGAAATTAGTTTATTTAGTTCCTTAACTACTGGGAAAATATCCACAACCAAACACATCGATCGTTCGTAAAACATATTCATGTCATCCAAAAATCAAGATAGGAAAACACAAGAAACACAACAAAGACCTTCGTATCGACCAACCAACCAAATTGATTATTAAACCCATTCCGCTACCATGCTCCACCATTAATTAACTCTTCCACTTTTTATTTATTATTCACAACCCATAGCCCGTTCACGTTCAACCCAATCTCGCAGCCCCGATGCCAACCACCATAACCACAACCACAACGAAAACCCGTACATCATTATCCCTTTAATACCACTTATCGCAGCCCCACTGCCCGTTATCGACATAGCATTTACACCAACCCACAACCAAGCCAACCATAGCCCCACTTCTCACCCTATCCACAACCCACAAAACACCCCATCACATGCCACGTATCCAAGACAACACCCACATGTTCATTATTCTGTTTTTTGTTTAACCGGGGTGATCACACAAGGGTTCTAGATTTTAAACAGCCAACATTACATGATTAACTGAAATCCACATTCCACAAAGTTCCATACACAAAAACGGTATAGAAAGATAGGGAAAAATTTAATTATGCAAGCAAAGGCCCCCAAAAACCGTGATTTTGAGTAGGCAGAAGCTCATTCAATTCACAACATAACGTCACATGATATAAATTAACAGCAATCACAAACTTCCCAACACTGTTCTTTAACCATTTATTATCTTCATTTAATGGTTCAACTGTTTCTCATGAAAACAAGAGGATACCCACCCTGCATGATGCAAAAATTAGAGAGATGAAGGTAAGATCCCTACCGTGACAGGTTCTCATCACAGCGCTCCCCCAGATCAACTTTAGAAGAAGTCCGTTGGCGTTCTTCACTTCTGTCGGGTCCCGGAAAAACCTCCTCGGGTGGGAGTCGGAAAGGAAAGGTCGATGGAAAGACAACAGATCCATGCTCGGAAGTTCCGCCTCGTCGTTACGATCCCGTGGCCGCTGATAGATCATAAACTGGAGGTCGCACAAAGAAGTTATGGAAGAAAATGATCCTTTGAGTCTCTTGGGAGAACTCTGCTTAGAGGAATGGGGAGGAGAGGAGTGAGTTGAAAGAAGGCGGGGACCCCTCCATTTATATGCGTGAAAACGAAAAGTACATGAAATTTACTTTGTGGTACATGGCGTGTACTCGGTTATTTTACACGGTCTCCACGCGGCTTTCAACACGGCTCCGCGTCTGTTGACTGGTCAACACATGGTTTGAGGGTAATGCATACGCGGGGAAGAACTACATGGCGTGTAGTTTGGACACACGGAGTGTGTCCATTTATTGAACATGGTAAGGACACGGCTTCATCACAGTACACGACCGATGACTAGTAACGCATAGGAGGGGAAAGACTACACGGCGTGCACTCATTATTCCACACACAAGGACACGGTCTGCAACACGGGGTATACCCAAAAAGGGGGTACACGGCGTGTACTCAAACTACATGGCGTGTAGTTTAAAAATTTTTTAAAGTGAGGGAAAAGTCCATTTTACCCTCCAGAACACATCGTGACATTATTTTTGACAAAGGAATAGGCCAGAGAGGTCCGGGCTGTTACATCAGATACCTCTTAAAAGATTCTCATCCCTGAGAATTCAAAAACCAAACCAGAGGAACCCAACAAGATACATCTTAGGGTTCCCATTATAATAGGAACCCAACCAACAACCCTAATCATATGTGTTAGGAATTCCTTCTCCTTTGTCGAGATATTATCCACTTTAGGCGGCACTGAATCACTTTCACGGGTTCAATCACATCCTCATTAATGCGCCTCGATTAAGAATTCTGTCTTCCCACTTTCATACATTACGATTTCTCAACTCGTACTAACCCCAACACCACACAACTAACACACTTCCCGAACACGTGGTTTTGGGAAATTCATTCTCCTATGTCAAGATATTATCCGCATTAGGCGGCACTGACTCGCCCACATGGGTTCAATCACATCCGCATTAATGCGTCTCGATTAAGGGTCAGGTTTTTCCCTTTCCCCACACATATGGACATGTCACACATTACCCGGGAACAAAGAAAAAAGGTCTCACAACCGACAATCCATGCATTCCATATATCAAAGGTACATAATACAACATCAACACAAAGCTCAGAAAAACAAGGGAGAACACAAGTCAAAACAACTCCAGGTACTGAGCGTGCATCTTGGTCTCTCGCTCCCAAGTGCTCTCCTTGAGGCCGCCATGCCTCCACAACACATGAACCAACGGAATGGTTCATCCACGGAGAACCTTCTCTTTACGATCCTTGATCTGGACTGGTCATTCCTCGAAGGGCACGTCATCTCCCATATCTATCTCTCCCCAGTCGATAACGTGAGAGTCTTCGTGTATGTACCGACCAAGTTGGGAGACATGGAAGACGTCGTGAACCTTCTCCAACTAAGGTGGCAGGGCCAGGTAATATGTCACCTCACCAACTCTCCTTAGCTCCTCAAAAGGTCCGATGAACCTAGGTGAGAGCTTGATCCTTTTCCCAAACCTCTGCTGCCCCTGTTGAGGGGAAACCTTCAAGAACACATGATCTCCCATCTCGAACTCCATGGGCCTCCTCTGACGATCAGAATTAGACTTATGTCGGTCCTAAGATACTTCTATCCTCTCACGTACAAGCTGGACTTTCTCTGTGGTGCTCGGCACTACCTCTAGCCCAAGAGCACCTATCCCACCAACCTCTGCCCAGCAAATCGGTGAATTACATGGTCTTCCATAAAACGCCTCATACGGTGCCATGCTAATAGTATAGTGGAATCTGTTGTTGTAGGCAAACTCTACTAAAGGAAATTGTAGTACCCATGATCCTACGAAATCTAGAATGCATACTCGCAGCATGTCCTCCAACGTCTGGATAGTCCGCTCCATATGCCCATCGGTCTGGGGTTGGAAAGCAGTGCTAAGGCGTAGCTGGGTGCCAAAAGCATTCTTTAACCCCCTCCAGACTCGTGAGGTAAAACGAGTATCCTGATCTGAGATGATAGTCTTCGGGACTCCATGTAATAGCACAACCTCATCTACGTACCTATGTGATAAGGTACTCAATAGGACCGACTCCTTAATTGCTAAGAAATAAGCCTATTTCATCAGCCAATCCACCATTACCCGGATAGAATCATAACCACCATGAGCTCTGGGTAGTCCTGTGATGAAGTCCATTAATATTTCATCCCACTTCCACTCGGGGACATCTAAAGGATGCAACAAACCACTGGGAACCCGGTGTTCAACCTTCACTTGCTGACACACTAGGAATTTAGCCACAAATTTCGCCACTGTCCGTTTCACCCCGGGCCACAAAAACAATTCCCTCAGGCCTTGGTACATTTTGGAAACTCCTGGATGTACCGCCAAGGCTGAGCTATGGAACTCATGGAGAACTCCCTCATGCATTGTATCCAGGACAGACAACCTTCCATGGAAAAGAATCTGATGTCGGTTGTCCTCTGACCATCCCTCTGGAGCGTTCCCCTGATCGACATGATCCTGCATCACTTCCGCCTCGGAGTCCCCCCATTGAGACTCTTCCACCTGCTGCAACAAGAAGGACTTCATCGTCATCTGAAAAAAACAGCCTCTAACACCTTCTACCCTAGCATCCAAGTGCAAGGCAGCCAACGCTCGCATCGCTTTCAAGCATCAGTGGATTCCTGAACTACTTCCTGATGTGACTTCCTACTCAGGGAATCAGTCACAACATTGCCCTTACCTTCAGTGTAAGAGATCTCAAGGTCATAGTCTTGAAGAAACTCGACCCATCTCCACTGTCGTAAGTTTAGGTCACTCTGGGAGAAGATATAAGGCAGGCTCTTGTGATCTGAGAAGACCACAAAGTGCTCCACAAAGAGGTAGTGTCACCACAACATCTGTGGGAACACTACTGCTGCAAGCTCCAGGTCATGGGTGGCATATTTACCCTCGTGAGGGTGTAATTGCCTAGACCCATAACAGATCACTCCCTTCTTCTGCATCAGCATGCACCCCAGACCAAGGCCAGAAGAATCAAAAAACACCTCATAAAACAACCCTTCCTCTGGCAACCTGAGTATGGGAGCACTGACCAACTTCTCCTTCATGTTGTCAAAAGCTCTCTGGCATTTCTTGCTCCATAGGAAGACCTGGTTCTTCCTCATCAAAGATATCAACAGAGTAGCAAATCGAGAGAAGCCCGAAACGAACCTCAGATAGTAACCTACTAATCCCAGGAAACTACGAACTTCTGCCATGCTCTTGGGTACTTCCCAAGAATCAACTGCCTCCACCTTTGATGGGTCTAATGACACTCCATGCTGAGACACCATGTTCCCAAGGAAGTGTACTTCTTGTGTCAAGAACTTACACTTCGACAATTTCCCATAAAGCTGGTGGTGACGAAGGACTCCCAAGACTGCCCTGATATGCTAAACGTGATCCTCCTCTGACCTTGAGTAGATCAGGATGTCATCGATAAACACAACAATGAACTGGTCTAGAAGCTCCTGGAAGACAAAGTTCATAAGTCCCACGAACACAGAAGGTGCATTCGTAACTCCAAACGGCATCACCACAAACTCAAAGTGCCCATACCTGCACCTGAAATCCATCTTCAAGATGTCGCTATCCTTTAACCTCAGTTGATGATATCCAGATCATAGATCAATCTTGGAAAACCAACCTACTCCCCCCAGTTGGCCGAAGAGATCATCTATCCTTGGAAAGGGGTAACGGTTCTTGACCGTTACCTGGTTCAACCTTCGGTAGTCTATGCATAGCCTGAGACCACCATCTTCCTTCTTCACAAACAAAACTGGAGCACCCCATGGCGATATGCTGGGTCGAACAAAACCTTTCTCCATCAGATCATCAATCTGAATCCGCAACTCCCACAGCTCCAAAGGTTCCATCCGATAAGGGGCCATCGAAATCGGATGGGCACTAGGCTGTAAGTCTATCCTGAACTCAACATCACGTCGGGGGGGGGGGGGGGGTAGAGTCACATCCTCCTCAGGAAAAACATCGAGGAACTCCCCAATATCCTATGGGACATTCATCATATCTGTATCAGCTAGAACCACTGATAGCCCACCTAACAAGGAATGGAGAGGATCCACAGACCGGCTTTCCACCTGATAGCTTCTCTCGCCAACAAAAGCTACATGATACTTGTCCACGTCGGAGAAAACGACTCTTCTCTGGAAGCAGTTGATAACGACACTAACAGAAAGCAACCATTTGATGCCTAGGATGACATCATATGGCTGTATCTGTAATAGAAGAAAGTCCGCACTAGATCGATGGGGTCCTAATGTCAGCCCAAATCCCAAGAAAACACAAGATATGCTGGTCTGGCCTCCAACTAGTGTACTTAGCACCAGTGGTACAGAAAGTCTCTCTACGTCTAGTCCCAAATCATGGGCTAGACCAGGTGCAACGAAGGAGTTCAAATCTCTCGAATTGAACAAAGCAGAAACAAGAGTGCTGAACAAACAAATCGTACCTCACACCACCTCTGGTCCTACGGGAGCTGTCAACTCTGCTGCGTGTAACTATCCATGCCCAGCTCCAATGTCTCTCTGATGTCGTCCACCTCCCTGACCACGCCCTGGTCGAGGTCCCTGAGGAGCACCCTGAGGTAGGCCTCCTCCCGCAAAGTCTTCCCTCAGAGGAGTATGGTCCTGCTGCTGCTGGAAGGGCCTCGCCAGCAACTGGTGATGCTGAGGTGGACACTGAACCTGACCACCTACACCGTACTGAGCTCTGGTCGGGAACCGACTCTGAACGTGCCCGGTTCTGGGCTCGTGAAAAAGGGACGAGGACCCGAAGATCTGAACTGGAACTACTGGGGCCTGCTCCCCATTGGCCTGAACCTGGAAGGTCCTGTTGCAGGAGACCTACTACTGACTACCTTCCCCTTCGACGAGTCTGGCTGGATCCCCTCTTGGGGTGCACCTCCTAGCGAGTGCATCCTCTATACAACCCCTACCTTCTTCTGTACCACCAAGTATTTCGGAAGGGTGAAGGGGGTGAAAGCATACTAAAGAGAAGGACGAAGCGCCTCCTCCAATCATCTCGCCCGAGACTCCTCATCTGGAAAGAGATCCAGAGCAAAGAGCAAGAGATCCTTGAACATGATCCCCAGCTCTCGTACTGACATACTCCCCTACTGAAGGGAAAGTAACTCCTGTCGCTTCTCCGCCTTGATCATGGAAGAAAGGAATTCCTCTGGGAATTCCTTCTCAAAGTCAGCCCAAGGAACCTCTTCCTCGATCCTCTCTCCGAGGTAGAGTGTCCACCACTGTCGTGACGTGCCTCTCAACTGACTAACAGCTAGCAGAACCCAATACTCCCTCGGAGCACGGAATAAGGTAAAAGCGATCCCTAGATCCTCAATCCACCCCTCTGTCTCTGTATCCGAAGTACTAACCTTGTACTTCTTGAGGGTCTATCGCTTAAAAGAACGGAGAGTCTTCTGCCACTGGCTATCTTCCTCCTCTCGGTCAATCCTCAGCTGATCGACCGCTTGAATCTATTGGGCCTCTGCCATTTGATCCACCTGGGGATGACGTCCAGGTGCCATAGCTGTATGGTAAAAAAGGATCACCTACGCCCATGTAGTAAGGAAAACACAAGGTTTTATTTTATCATTTTATTTCAATTTCATTCCAAGAACAACAAAATCAAGTAAAACACAATCATGATGATGCATGTACCTTCCCTAGGGTCTCTACCCTGCAATCAATGTAGTCTCACTTGGTCGTTCGATAGGCTCAGAGTCCTTGCATCAGATCACAGGGGGCCCTAAAATCCCGTGTTCTAGCCGGTATTCCATGGCCTATGTCACACACCAAGATTAACTAACACTATTTCCCTACCATCCCATGTAATCCTCACTGTTCCTAACTCCAGACTCCATCCTATCTTCAACCATCACCTCTGATACCATTCTGTCATTACCCCCTCCCACCAATGATGCCCCTCCTGAGGTGGTAATGGTGAAATGGAGATAATGACCCCTGAGTCCCACCTCCAGTAGGCCCTGGGGTGGCGACTAGCACCAAGGGTATGAGTTTTCACAAATATGGGAGGCATTACCCTTTTTATTATTTAGGATCGGGAAAATAGGACATGTCTAGAACCAAAAGGAAAGAAAAAAGTGTATTGAAATAAACCCATACCAGCACACATGCATGTTTAAACAATTTTATAACAAGGTACATGTACAAGAAAGATAAAAGTACAATACCAAAAGAAAACAAGAGAACAACAACTACAACAACTCCAACTGTCTGACTAGTAGGGTCCTGCATGGCACTGGTAGTCCTCCTGGAAACCAGAAAGTAAACGTAGGGTGAGCATTCAAGTATACTCAGTAGGGAAACCTAAATCTCTCGTGCACAAGTGGGGAGACATCATAATGTCCCGTGATAACAACAGAAGAAACCTAGAAAGGAATTGTATCCACCCAACCTCACCAGCCACACTCACCAAAAACGCAATCACAACAGGTAGTAGTATATAAGAACAAGAGTATTGGGTGCCCCACACCATTTACCTTTAGTTAGCTACTCTTCCTAACGGTGAACGTCCTGACGCTTCCACACTCTCCACGCCCGCACACACCTGGGCCTCACAACCATGTATCCCACCCGCACACGCCTGGGCCTCACAACCACATATCCTACCCGGACACACATGGGCCTCACAACCACGTATCCCTCCCGCACACACATGGGCCTCACAACCATGTATCTCTCCCGCACACACCTGGGCCTCACAACCACGTATTCCTCCCGCACACACCTGGGCCTCATCCAGAAGATTCTTGGGAAATAGTAGAACCTGCCTAAAGAGTCTTGGGCTGAAGACACCCCAATCGAAACCTACCCTAAGAGTCTTAGGTGCAGGGTCACCTCATGCCACCATAGCCTAGGGGAGAAAGAGCAGGAAGGAGCTAGTAACTAATGGAAAAACACCCTCTCCCATGGAATGGGAGTGTTCGGCACTAAGTGCTCAACATGGGTGGGGTGCGATAAAACACAAAAGATATAGATATATATATATATATATATATACCAACCACACAGCCCAACCTATGGCTTCTAAATAGAGAAACTGAGCACCTTCCTCAACACTACTACGACGAATCATGCATACAACAAACAACCTCAACCCCATTTAGGTTTTCACATTTCAGCAGAAATTAGTTTATTTAGTTCCTTAACTACTGGGAAACTATCCACAACCTACCACATCGATCGTTCGTAAAACATATCCCTGTCATCCATAAATCAAGTTAGGAAAACACAAGAAATACAACCAAGCCCTTCTTATCATCCAACCAACCCCATTGATTATTAAACCCGTTCCACTACCAAGCTACACCAATCATTAACTCTTACACATTTTATTTATTATTCACAACCCATATCCCATCCACATTCATCCCAATCCCGCAGCCCTGCTACCGACCACCATAACCACAACCACACCGAAAACCTGTACATCATTATCTCTTTAGTACCACTTATCGCAGCCCCGCTTCCCGTCATCAACGTAGTATTTACACCAACCCACAAATATGCCAACCGCAGCCCTGCTACTCACCCTATCCATAACCCACAAAACACCACCATCACATGCCACGTATCCAAGACAACTTCCACATGTTAATTATTCCGTTTTTTGTTTAACGGGGGTAATGACACAAGGGTTCCAGATTTTAAACAGCCAACTTTACGTGATTAACCAAAATCCACATTCCACAAAGTTCCATCCACAAAAACAGTTTAAAAAGATATGGCAACATTTAATTGCACAAGCAATGGCCCCCAACGACTATGATTTTTAGTAGGCAGAAGCTCATTCAATTCACAACATAACATCACAGCATATAAAGTAACAGCAATAAAAAACATTGCAACCCCATTCATTAACCAGTTATTATATTCATTTAATGGTTCAAATTTTTCCCATGAAATCAAGAGTATACCCACCCTGCATGATGCACAAATTAGAGAGACGATGGTAAGATCCCTACCTTGACAGGTTCTGATAACAACGCTCCCCCTGATCAACTTTAGAATATTTTCTTTGGCATTCGTCACTTCTGTCAGGTCCCGAAAAAACCTCCTCAGGTGTAAGTTGGAAAGAAAAGGCTGAATGAAAGACAACTGATCCAAGCTTTGAAGATTCTCTTCGTCGTTACGATCATGTGGCCACTGACGGATCATATATCGGAGCTCGGACAAAGAAGTTATGGAATAAAAGGAGCCTTCGATTCTCTTGGGAGAACTCTGCTCAGAGGAAAGGGGAGGAGAGGAGTGAGTTGAAAGGAGGAGGGGACCCCTCCTTTTATAGGAATTAAAAGGAAAAGTATACAGTGTGTACTTTATGGTACACGACGTGTACTCGGTTATTTTACACAGTCTCCACGCGGCTTCCAACACGGCTCCGCGGCCGTTGACTGGTCAGCACACGGTTTGAGGGTAACACATACGTGGGGAAGGACTAAATGGTGTATAGTTTGGAAACATGGAATGTATCCATTTACTGGACATGGCAAGGACACATATTCAACACGGTACACGGCCGTTTACTGGTAACATGTACGCGGGGAAGGACTACACGGCGTGTAGAACTGGGCACACGGCGTGCACCCATTATTCCACACAACAAGGACACGGTCTGCAACACGGGGTATACCTGGAAAGGGGGTAGACAGAGCGTACTCAAACTACACAGCGTGTAGTTTCAAAATTCTTGAATGTGTGGGAAAAGTCCATTTTACCCTCCAAACCACTTAGTGACCTTCTTTTTGACAACGGAATGGTCTGGAGAGGTCCAGGTCATTACATGTTAACTATTTCCTTCTTCATAGAAATTTCAATTCTCTAGTTCTAGCCCATATAAATTGATCAATGATCAATAATATCCATAATTTAAAAAATGATATATCTAAAGACCCAGATTTTCCATGTAAATTTGTTTTGATTATATGTAATTATTATGAGTCTAAAAAAATTGACAGTGTGTCATTCCGTGGCCCGGTGTGCCCGGAATAAATTTATGAACTTTTTTAAGGTACGTTCAGTAAATGTGTGAGTCGTATTTTCTATCTTTTTAAATGGTTATCGGATTAAAAATATGAGGGCACCGTTGAATCTGTAGCACAGGGGTTTTCTTAAGATAGGCTTCACTTCGACCCCATTAGGTAATGAGAAAAAGTTAGATTTTGGGACTTTTTAAAAGAATAAATAAAATAACTTTGTTATTTTACCTTCTTTCTTTTTCCTCCAATGCACAAGAGGAAAAGTGGGACAATCGACGTGTGAAGCCAATAAATGGATTGACCTTTTAATCCTAACCAACAACAACTTTGGGTAATTAGGAAGGTTCGTAATTAATTATCCCCCATAAATACAATGAATATTGCTCGCCCCCCCCCCCTCCTATTCATATGGAGCTTGGGGGGAGAAATCAGCACTGCTTCACCAAGAAACGAAGTGCTGAAAAAGTGTCGAGATGCCAAACCCTTATAGGGAGGATCCGGTTCCAGCGAGCTATGATGAGGGACACCAAAACCCCAAATCAATGGTCAACGACTGAGCAATGAATTTGGTGGCTAGTTGCAGGGGACAATGACTGCCAACCTATTTCCTCCACATCGAGCATTTATCCATCATTTATGAGGTAGGAGTTTGTTTTTTTGTTTAATTGAAGTGATTTTCTTGAACACTTTAGTCCTCACTCATAATTACAAGCTAACATAGAGGGAATGAGCCTAATGAATATGGCACAGACCCTCCGCTACCTTGCTACCCTTGCACCTCCATGGAAGACTGTCAGCGTGGAAAAACCCACCGGCTACGATGGAGGTGGCACCCCGTTTCACGTCACAAGAAGATGCAGCATCACTAAGCCATGGCGTTCAGTGGAGCGGCCGACACCGGTAGACCACGTAGGAGGTGTGGCGTGTCGTCGCACACCCCCAGTTAGAATGGGGTCGTGACTTGTCAGAGGCGGTAGTCGGTGGAGGTGTCCAACACCTCGGTCTGCTGCTGAAGGGAAGGGAGGAAAGACCAGCACCCCGTTAGTCATTATGAGGTCACGACAGACGCCACAACAGAGGGGGAACCCATTCCATCGGTATGTTCCATGGAGATCAGGTGTCGCCCACGTGCTGCTGCCAATTCACAAGCTGAACGACCTCCGAGATGTTCGGGAGACTGGGGGACTCACCACCCCTCCCCCCCACCCATGTGGGCTAGGTTGGACCCCACTGTGGGCCGGACTGGTGATCCATTCCCCCTTGGAGTTTGGGAATCCCTTTGTAGGCCACCCCCTTTCTGTTCGGGCCACCTTTGTGGGCCGCCCCCTTGCGGGCCAGACCGCCCTGTGCCTGCCATCCCCTTGCAGGTCGAGCCGCCCTTTTCAAGCCAACCCCTTGCGGGTTGGGCCACCCATTGTGGGCCTAGCCTGCCACAGCCCAGCCCAGTAGGGTCAGACCTAGATTGGGTCGGGTCGACCCAGACCGTGTCGTGTCGGACCAGACCCTGGCCCAACTAGACCCAGAATCACTTAAAGGGCCATAACGTTAGAACTGAGAATCCATTTGGAGAACTGTCTGTGGCGATGAGATAGTTGGATCAAGACTATAATCTTGGTATAAGACACTTGAGTTTAGGAGATAGTGGGATTATGGATAGGCTGGATAGATCCAAAATCCAACCAGGCCCTCAAAACTAAAACTCTTATAACTCACAGACTGGGAATCCGATTGACGCACTGTCTATCACGTTGGAACCCTTACAACATGGCAGTCCATTGGGTTACTCCTTTGTGGAGCTTAGTGGTGGTTGAGGTATGACCAATATTTCGAGGGGCAGATTATACATAATTGAAGTGTGTCGGATATGAGGAATCCTATGGCAGGTTTTAATGTGAAGAAGGAACATTCATCCCCAATGTGTCAGCATCTATCAATCCTCTGTGCGTGAGAATATATTGATCCTGTCTGGGTCAGCTTCTATCAGATCCTGAGTGGGTCAGTCCTTAGGGATCCTGTGTGGGTCAATGCATACCGATCCTATGTGGGTCATATCCTGTGAGGGTATGCCGGGGTTAGTACCTATCGATACTATGTGGTTCATCCGCAGTTCTCCATAATAGATTAAGATCATCTAGTTTATGAATAATCAATTGTACTACTGTACTTAAGTTATACCAGACTATGAGTTCATTGTTTTACAATCGTAGTTTTATCTTTGTGGTGTTTCCAATGCGGTACATCTATCTTTGAGGTGTTACCTATGTTGTACTTCTAGATTCGTGGTGTTACCAGTGTGGTACTTCTACTTTTGTGGGGTTTCTTTTAGGGTGTTAACTGTGTGGCACTTCTAACATATTTGTGTTGTCTTTGTGGGGTTACTTATGTTGTACTTCTATCTTCACAGTGTTACTTGTGTGGTACATCTACCTTCATGGTGTTACCTTTGTGGTATTCTTCCCTCATGTATGAGATTATTATGTCTTGATAACTTAGGTATATGTATGGGCATATACCTAAGTAGAGTTTATGTCTATTTCTTCGTTCTTTGAGATTGAAGTCTTGATTTTTGGTATTTATTTTGTGGAACTTTGGGAGACCAACAAGGGTCTCAGGGTCCCTACCGGGTATCGTTATACTCACCCCTGCACTGGTTATGCCCGCACCTTTTTGTGTCTTGTGCAGATGATGGACAACATTGATTGAGGCTAAGGGAGCCAGGACTGGATGGTACATAGAGGTGGACTATTTGGTGTGACGTGACATAGGGACTACAAATCATGAGATTTACCTACCCTTCAGGTAGGATCCTCAGTGGATGATCTAATAGATGTTTTTCACTTTTCAGTTGTACTTTTACTTTTTAGTTGGGCTTGTATTCTGGCCCCTTTACTTTTAGCACACTTTCACAACAATAGTTTATTTCGTGGTTGGTTGTTTTTGTGTTCTTGGACTGTGTGTCTGTACAGTTGAAAAGGCAATGCTTACCCATTTTAGGGATATACCATTCCAGTTCTAGTCACTAGCCCAAGGCCTATGGAATCCGGGCTTGGGGTAGTCACGATATGGGCCCCGAGGGACGGGTCACGACAAAGTGGTATTAGAGGAGTCGGTTCTACCGAAGAACTAGGACTCTGATATTTTATATGTGGCAATATTGATATATGTTATGAGTATGTTTTTTAGTTTTGGGAATCTAGTGTGGGTACGGAAGCCGATGTATCCATACACCATGACACTGAGTTCTAATTTCTTACTCACTACAAGAAAACACTGATTGTGTGTGTTTTAGAAGTGTCTTTCTTATGATCTCTTAGAGTTAGCTCACCAGGTATAACTTATTGACCATGAAACACCTATTCCCTTTCTAGATACTTCCATGTAGATAGAGATCAATAATTCCTGAGAGATTACACGATGACGGCCCACCAAGCGATGAGGCCTCAGTGCAGGGCCCTCTTATGGTGTTCACACCTCTGGGTTGGGTACCAGTAGCCCCACTACCCATAGGGTATCCATAACTACTAGTCCCACCAGTAGAGGATTCACAAAAACTGAGTGTGTTTCATGAGTTTCAGTAGCAGAGGTCTCCGAGGTTCCAAGGCAGGATGGACTCGTAGGTGGTTAATGGATGGCTGGAGGCTGTAGCCAGTGTTATCCACCTGGTTGGGATACCAGCTAACCTTATGGTGATCCTAGAAGCTAGTCTTTTTTAGGAAGCAGTAGAGAGATGGTGGATCTTGATGCTCCACATACATGATGAGGTGACCCTCATATGTGTGGACTTCAAAATCCTTTTTAGGGCAGAGTTGGTCCCAATGATTCTTTTCTCAGTGTGTATACATGAGTTTTTTCACTTACAGTAAGGCAGTCTGACTGTTGCCCAGTACTCGGGGAGGTTCACTGATCTCTCCCACTACTCCACCTACATGGTACGAGACCCTTTAATTATGGCTAGGACCTTTGATCAGGGTCTCCAATAAGAGATCAGAGCAACGATCATATAGCTTTGCATTCCGACGCAGGGTGGGGTGATAGAGCGATCACTTTTAGTGGAGAGCTTACTAGCTGATCACGCAACGACAGTGAGATCCACCACCAGGAATTAGGTATCAGAGTCATCTACAGGTGGCAGTAGGTAGATGATGCAGGGGCCTAAGTGGTATTGGCCTTATGGTGGACAATATTAGGATACAGGATCTGTGGTGCAGCAAAACACGGGACAGAGAAGGATAACTGAGGAGTAGGCAGTGCTACATGTGCAGCGAGCAGGGTCACATGGCTCATGACTGCCTGACCCACCTTACGGGTGACAAGTTGACAGACGACGGACCATCGAGGAAGAGGCAGAGATTCAATCGAGGACGTATATAGTTAGTAAGAAAACTCGGTAGTAGAGCTGGTCGTGCAATAGGTAGTGGGTGGAGATTTGAGGTTCTACCACCACCACCTCCACTATGTGATCCACCTCGACTATAGGGAGAAGGCGTATAACGATGAGATCAGCTTCAGGAAGATTAGTCCTTGGACCACAGTGATCTAGAGATAATTATAGGTATGATATGTGTCTACAATACCTTATTTTCAGTACTTATAGACACAGGTTCCAATCACTCATTCATTTCCATGACCCTTGTTTGGAGCTTGGAGATTCTGGTGGAGCCATTGGGTCCATTCTTACAGCTAGAGACTCCTACAAGATGGAATTTAATGATTACACAATCATGCAAGCAGTATGATCTTACTCTAGGAGGTGATAGATTCTAGTTGTGATCTTCTAGTAGCGGCGTTGAGGCCTTACGACTTCATCTTGGGTGTGGACATGTTTTCCATAGTTCAGGCTCAGATTTATTGTATTAGGCGCAACGTGTGGTGTGTCTGCGAGGATGGGACTAGGTTTTCTTTCACTGGCAAGAAGGTAACCTCTGCAGCATAAGATGGACTTACCCAGAGAAGGGTCCTGCTGATCACCCATAATTTGGCTAGACTTACCCTCAGAGAAGTTGATGTTGAGAGTCCCAGCTATCCCGTAGTGGTGGACTAGTATGTTTTTGTCTTTCCTGATGTTGTTCTAGGGCTACCTCTCTGAAGATAGGTGGAATTTTAAATTGACATGTACCCCGGGATGGCACTGATATCTAAAACTTCATATCAAATCTCTCTCGCGGAGCTTCGTGAGTTATGGGTATAGTTGGAGGACTTGCAGAGGAATTGGTTCATATGATCAAGTGTTTCTCTATGGGAAGCCCCTATTTTCTTCTCTAAGAAGGCATATGTGAGTTTGAGACTCTGTGTGGACTACCGGCACAAGAACCAGGTGACTGTGAAGAACAAGTATCCACTTCTGAGGATTGATGATCTTCTCGATCAGTTGAACGGAGCTTATTGGTTTTCGAAGATAGACATTAATCTGGTTATCATCAGCTCAGGGCATGAGATGAGGATGTGAGGAAGACGACCTTTAGATGTTGGTATGGCCACTATGAGTTCTTGTTTAGGTCGTTCCTCATGACCAATTCCCCTGAAGGGTTCATGGGACTCATGAATAGGATCTTCCAGCCATACCTTGATCACTTTGTGGTGGTCCTCATCAACAAAATCATGATATACAAAGCGACGGAGGAGGATAATGCCTATCATCTAAAGATAGTTCTTGATACACTTAGAGAGAACCACATTTATGGTTATCTCTCAAAGTGCCAGTTCCGGATACGAGAGGTTCACATTCTGGGACACGTTTTCTTAGAGGCCGGAGTTGCAGTGGATCCAGAAATGATAGAGGATGAACTTTCTTGGGATCCACTTAGGAATGTGACTGCGGTGCAAAATTTCCTGGGATAGGATTGATACTATTGGAGATTCGTTCCTGACTTCTCTAGAGTTGTGGCACCCTAGTGTTGACAAAAAAGGGACAACCCTTCGAATGTATGTAGAGATTCCAGGAGAGTTTTTAGGCATTGAGGAAGAGACTGAAAATTTCCCCCATCTTGAGGCTACCAGAAGATGCCGTTGGGTATGTAGTATAAAGTGATGCATCAGGGACTAGAGTTGGGAGTTTCATGATGTAGGAGTGAGTAGTGATCGCCTACGGCTCATGAAAGCTGAGGAAATAAGAGAAAAAATACTCTACCCACAACCTAGAGTTATCCGTAGTGGTCTTCTCCCTGATGATGTGGCAACATTACTTTATGGATGAACATTTTATAGTCTACTCTAATCACATGTTACTTAGGTATATCTTCTCTCAAAAGAAACTGATCCTCAGACAACGGTGATGGATAGAGTTCCTCTCAGACTATTACTTTGAGATATTTTATAATCCTAGAATGGGGAATGTGGTAGCAGATTCACTCAGCAAGTGTTTTGGAATGTCATTGCTGAGTGAGGCGATATAATAGCTATCCGTGTTGCAGATATCATTCATGGTTAGAGATGGAGTAGCTTAACTCCAGTCTATGATAGTCAATCCCCCACTCCTTCAGTGAGTCATGGAGTTTTAACTTGAGGACATTGATAGTGAGGATCGACATGCTCAGATATCCTTAGGACAGGCAGCTAAAGGTTTTTCTGAAGGTGGGGAGCACGTCATCCTATTCTGAGGATGTACCATGTTACGGGTGGCGCAACGAGAGGATGTGTTAAGGGAGTTCCATAAGTCCCCTTTGGTGGTGCATCCTGGTGTGAATAAGATGTACTAGGACCTCTGGCATCAGTACTGGTGACCAGGGATGAAGAAAGCAGTGGCAGAGTTTGTTTCTTGATTCGTCACTTGTCAGCAAGTGAAGGCCGAGAATTAGGTTCCAACAGTCTTAGAACAACCACTAGAGGTGTCAGAGTGGAAGTGGGATGAAATCTCTATGTACATGGTGATATGGAATCCACGTAAATCCATGGGACATGATACCATCTAGGTGATCATTGATCGTCTCACCAAGTCATCCCACTCCCTACCAATCTGAGAGAGGGTATTAGTAGAGGGCTTGGGATGCCTCTATATACATGAGATTGTGCAACTTTATGGGGTGCCATCGACAATCTTCTTTGACCATGAGGCACGTTTTACATCCCTATTGTGGAAGGGATTATAGGAGGCATTTGGGACTCAGATACAATTGATCACTACCTTTCATCCACAGACAGATGGTCAAATGGAGAGGACCATACAAACACTGGAGGACATGCTTCATGCTTGCGTCCTCATTTTTTTTCATAGTTGGGAGGATAACATGCCCTTGGTGGATTTTGAATAAAAAAACAGTTATTACTCAACCTTCATCATGGTACCATTTGAGGCCTTGTATGGTCGACCATGCAGATCACCTCAATGCTGGACGGACCCAGGGAACTCATCACTTATGGGTCCAAAGTTGGTACGGGCTATCACTGAGAAGGTGTAGATCATCCAGGAGTGGATGAAGACTGCACAGATCAGACAAAAGTCTTATGCTAATAGGAGAAAAGACCATTGGAGTTTCATGAGGGGGACCATGTATTCTTGTGAGTCTCTCCTCGATGGGGACTACAATGATTTGGATGAGGCAGCATGTTATCACCGAGGTTTATCAGACCATTTCTGATACAACGGATGATAAGTGAGGTGTAACTCCCCGACCTTAGCTACCCGGAGTCGGTGCATTACTTCGTAACATTGGCATGATCACAAAAGATCAAGTCAATAAAGACCGATTAGTTTAGTAGCCTTGGAAACACTAGATACATTCATAAATGTTACATTACACCATAAAGTGAAAAACTACAATAAAAAAGTCTCCATATACCACACTCATATCCTCTTCTAACAATCCCTGCAGGCCATTCATAAAATACTTATTCACATCCTGGAAAATATTAAAACATTGAAAGGGGTGAGCTCTGATGCTCAGTAAGGATAACAATATTGCGGATGTTTTCGTAAATAAACATTAACATTTAAGGCAATGTATAACTAAAACAAAAGCCTTTTTAAACTTGAACTTCAGCATAATATGGAAAAAATAAAATTACATAATTCCATTTACTTACTCACATGGATATTCTACTAGTCGAATAATCACATGAAATATCAATAACCACTTTCATAATGATGGAATGCATAATGCCAGACTATCATAACCACGTAGCCAAGGCCTCGTGCCAAGACCACAAATAAGATTTTGTCAAGGCCTCGTGCCAAGACACTAGTCTGTCTCATGAGACCTACCGATGCATCGAGGAGCTATAGCAGGCTCCACCCGTCACTTATTATGTTCAATGCATTCCTCATATGAATAGGTTTAAACATATCATAAATCATAACATAATTGTATCACATAAAAAATGCATAAAGGAAACATAAGATTCCCACACTTCAATCACAAGATATAAATAAAACACATTGATGTAATAAAAACACTTTCAAAACCATTTTCAATACCAAAATTAAAGAAAATTATAACTTTGTATTTATTTTTCATTTTAAAAAGTTATGGCTTGTAAAGGAAGCCGAAACTCAAATAATGGTCACGACGGTAGAGAAGTCGTTATCGCCGCATATGTACGACAAAAACAATCCCTTTTTTCGTTTAGTAAAATGCTTCATATAAAAAATATTCCTTTTGGATAAACGTAAAAGTCAAAGTGGTTTATAAATTGTATAAAAGAAGTATGTGTATAAAACAAAATATGCCTCAATGAATGGAGATTGAGACGAAGTCCTTTAAAAAGATCATTTTTAAATAAAATATATCTATTATGTGTATTCACTATATGTACACATAAAGAAAGTATAAATACAAGATAGGACATAATAATATTATGACATAATTTGAAAGTGGGAGATTAACCCAAAGAATTGAAATTGGGTTAAGATGTGCCCTTACCTTGCGTCATGTCATGACTCGACCGTTATTTAACCTCCTGAATAATAAACTAGAGTTAATTTATAATTTCTTAAGAAATTTTTTCAAGTTCATTATCCCTTTTATATCTCTTATTACCATGTTATGAACATTATGTAATTATTTAAGTTAATAACGGTCATTTTGTCGATCTTAGGTACTTGAGTCAAAAATATGAATCTTATAATTACGAGTTGTTCATGAGGTGATATATCCATTATATCCAGAATTATATTCATCATATAGATATCATATATATCATATATATCCAGTATATACATGCATTTATAATATTCCATAACGTTTAGAGGTAAGAAATGAAATGCACCGTTCATAGAGACGGTAAGCCGTACGTACGCATGAACGCTACTTTCATTTCTATTTCGTATTTAATGAAATAATAATGATATAAAGGTATATTATAGTTCCAGTATAATATCATATATAATATCATTTACTCCATCCTTTATACATCCCATATATGGTATTAACGATTCAAATCACTTTGAGGGGGCGGTAGTCCGCGCTTCTTAAAATGAAAATATCGCGTTTACCCATAATGGAAACAATAAAGGTATGCCATAAATGAAAAACACAGAACCATAATTAAAACATAAACATATTATATATCATGTATAAATAGAGTGATATCTTAATTTCCACCTTTGAAAGTGTTCTATGAGTGTTGAACAATCATCGTTTCGTGAGGTAGAAATTCGCCATCCACAGAAATTGTATGTTCTTTAACCATTAGATGTAGGTGTGACTAAGTGTAGCTCGAATACTCATTATAACAACATCCTAGTATATTGGGGATACTTTTTTTGTTATAAAATAAAGGAATAAAAAGATTTTAAGGGGTTGGAGAAGCAAAATAAAACAAAACAACATAAGAGAAGACATTACCTTAAAATCGGGTAACTCTTTTGATTTGAACCAAAGGCTTCATTGTGAAGAATTCTGACCAAGGGGAGGCTTCTTGGAGTAAGGGAGGGAATTTGGGAGAGTATTTGGGCAGAGGTTGGATGAGCCAAAAGGTTTGGAAAATGTGAGTAAGGTGGTAGTGGTGGGGGCCTTTTATAAGTGGAGAGGAGGGGCACTTTTGGAAAGTAATAAAATGTTACTTTATTATACAATGATTTTCGGATTCTAAAGGTACCACACTTATATAATTCGAGGTTAAGGTGATAAGGGTTCGAAATATACTCATCCAATAGGTTTTTGACAAGTGTAAGCCTTAGATTTTACATTATCCTTTCATTTTATTTAAATCGTTAATTAATGAGGTAATCACTGCATCATTATGGTGTCATAAATAATTTAATTTATATAATGTCTAAAAATTATAAAAAAAATTCATGATGTAGGAAAGCTTTTTTAGCTTTCTAATTAATATTTTTCGTCAAAAATATGACTTGTATAACCCCATTTAATAATTGTTTTAGTAAAACTACTCTTGATTGTGACCTTTTTATTTTAACATTAAATAAAAAGTTATTTATGTCCTGTTCCTAACAAAGTGGCTAAATGGGGTCCCCAATTTTACCCATGGATTGTATTGGTCGGCCATGACACATCCAATAGGGGTAGGACAAGTGTAAAGGTCATTTCATATTTTTATAATAACATTTTTACCTTAAATTTCACTAATTACCTTTAATTGCGATTAATTAAACTTAAAAGTTACTATTCACCAAAAAATTATTTTCATCCCATTGAACCACATTTTACTTCCTAATGACAACCATGTATGTCGGATTTTAGAAAATCAAATCACAGAAGTGGTAATATTTAATTTAAATGGAAAATCAGTTTTTTAACTACCACTTAGTGGTTTCACTATTCATCAAAAATTGAAGTTTTTTAGAACAATGCCAAAATTTCACCCTAAGCTATAATTGACATTCCGAATTCAAAAATGATGTCTATTTTATGAAATTCAAAACATATAAGTTTCATTAATTAATTTTATAATTAATTCCCGCTGTCACAACAAATAGCGTGTTTTTAAGAAACAATATATATCAAAAGATTGACAATTGTTTATGTCCAAATTCAAAGTGAAATTAATTCTAATGAACACCATTGTATAAAATTGTAAAAATATATTCTAATTATAATTTAAAACCAATCAATAGTATAAAATATCACTACAAATTATTTTTATTAAAAAAGTTGTTTTAAGTATTTATCACTATTCATAAAAAAATGGATTTTCTCAGAAAAATACCAAAAATTCAACATAGGGTAATTTCGATATTACGAATACAAAAATGAAGACCATTTTGAAATATAAAATTTCTATAATTCTAAAAAGTGTGTATTACTTTTCAAAATGGCTACTTTGATTAGTCACGGTGTGTTAGAACTCGAACTTGCGTACAATGCAAGCAATTACATTATTGAAAGAGAAGCGTATCGTGGAAGCTCGGGGTGTTACATTCTACCCTCCTTCAATAAATTGCGTCCTCACAATTTGAAATTTTCATTTGAAAATAAAAGGTTGAAAATAGAAAATACCTTTGTGGAAAACCCACATCAGAAATAAGGTTAATAAAAATATAAATTTAAAAGAAATAATGATAAGTACAAAGGTCACCCGAGATAGCCCATACTAGGATTCTATGAAAATATGGATATGGAAGAAAAAAAACCATAAAGGTATGATGGAGAGTTGTAGAAAACCAGATTAGGGGAAAGTTAACAACAATAAAATCACAAACTTGTGATTGGTTAAACAGTCATTGAATCCCCAGTTGGAAAAGTTAACTGGCAACGTTTTTTTAAGTTACCTTTTATAAAGGTGAAGAATTTATTTAGGAGATTTACTAAGAACGTAAGGGAATATACATACTTATCATGTAGACTTTCATTCATTAATTTTTTTTACCACAAACCCATCTTTCAGTCTAAAAGGTAATAGAACTCAAAAATATTATATTTATCTTAATTTTATAAGGTTCCAAATATTAACACATACCATTTAGAATAGTAAAACTATTTTGTAATAACCAGGGACTTCCTGTAGGCTAGTGGTAGTTAATAAAGTCCTGTCGCACTATGGTTGTGGGTTCGATTCCTGCAGCTTTGTCCGACGCGACGGGTTATGCCCCACCATGCAGGTTGTCCTTTTCTTAAAAATATAGTATTATAATATTCCAAAAATAATCTTCAGAAATGTTTTAACCTTAAACAATACTATTCAAAGTTCAACTTAATCCATCCCAAACATTATATTTATCCAAAATACCTCTGTCCAAACTTTCACTAAAAGGTCTCTTAATTCCAAAATCAATTTATCAGATTCCCCAAACAAAGTAAAGTTTCTCTTATTGTCACAAACTAAAAATATGATTACCTTCATCATATTAAAACCTTACTGAAACAACAAGTACTGCAGTACAATCCTTATATATATATCACATTATTCTAATAACCAGAATATAATCCATGAGTCCAAAAGCACCAATACATTAATTATTCCACTTCAACTGTATTCATAGCATAAGATTGGCCTTGATCCCTTGACCTTTTCTGAGATAAGTTTCCCTGACGCTTAGGACATTCATTTTCATAATGACCCATTTCTCTACAATTGTAGCATTCAACATTGATAGCCTCTTTCTTTCCCTTGCAATCACGCGCCTGGTGAACTTTTTCTCCACATTTATTACAAACTCCCATTCCTTTTAGGCAAGTACAAGGGTGATTCTTCCCACAATTATCACATAATGGAAAATCCTTCTTTCCCTTTTTCCCTTTATCTATCTATTGTTCCACAGTTCTCTTCTTCTCTTGCTTTACTTTATTGTCATAAGATTGAGAGAATTCCTTTTCTGTCTTGATAGCACATGAGACAATGTCTTCGTATGACGAGAAGGTTTTTGAGACTAATGCTCGACGATGAAATGGTTTTAACACATCAAAGAAATGATCAATCTTACTTCATGGGTTACGTATATAATCTGCAGCATGCCTCACTAACCTTGTAACGTTGGCCTCATACTTTGCGACATTCGCATCCTCCTTTTGTCTCAGACTCAAAAATTGTCTTTCCATATCTGCTCGATGGTCGCGAGGATAGTAATTTTCTAGGAAAATACCTTTGAACTCCCTCCATTCCATATTTGATACTTCATCATCTTCCATTGTGTTTTGAATCAATGACCACCATTGATCGGCATCTCTAGTGAGGCGGTAGACTTCCATGACAACCTTCTCCCTTTCGCTACTCCCCAAGGCATGGAATATTTTCTCTAAGGAGTTTATCCATTGCTCAGCTACTAATGGATTTTTACCCCCATTAAATGTTGGCAGTTGTTTCCTGATGAAGCGGTCTAACAATGATCCTCCACGTTGCGGATCAGGGTGCTCCATAAGAGTAAGGTTATTATTCATAACCTGAGTGAGTTGTCCTAGTATGGTAATAAGTTTATCAGAACCAGTTTTATCTCCAGCTCCACAATAATTATCTTGAGCAGGAGGGCAATCCCTACACGGAGTGCGTGCATTGATACGATTTCCATTCCTTCCACTAGGCGCCATTTCAAAATAATGGCATAAACTAGATTAGTTTACGAATCAAAATACATAATTCCAAACTTGTAAAATACTTAACATAAATTGAACTATTTATGGATATAATCCATAATCATAAAAATGTTTTTTTTGTGGAAGTATATACTCATAACCCTTCATAGTGGTTTATAAAGAAAATTAGAATTATCCTAAGCATATCCCCGAGGGGTGTCGTAACCAATAGTGCAGCAAGGCCTGTTGTCGTGCACCAGTTCCCGTTCGAGTATAGCTCAAAGCGGTGTTTTCGGGTTTTACCCCTAGGTACATCTATGCCAGAGCCACCTCTACCTGCTCGTTTCCAGACAGGGATGTATTTCTCAGAAAAATCACAACATCTCTATAATACCAAAATTCTAGGAAGTTTTTCTATACTAATCCTCAAAGTCTATCTTTGGGATATGTGCTCTAATTAGAGTTTATCTAAATCTAGCATCCAAGGTTAGTACTAAACTGCCTCTGATACCAACTGTAACGCCCCGACCCCAGCTACCCGGAGTTGGTGCATTAATTCGTAACATTGGCATGATCACAAAAGATCAAGTCTCGAAAGACCGATTAGTTTTTTAGCCTTGGAAACACTAGATACATTCGTAAATGTTACATTACATCATAAAGTGAAAAACTACAATAACAAAGTCTCCATAGACCACACTCTTATCCTCTTCTGACAATCCCTGTAGGTCATTCATAAAATAATTCTTCACATCCTGGAAAATATTAAAACATTGAAAGGGGTGAGCTCAGATGCTCAGTAATGATAATAATATTGTGGAAGCTTTCGTAAATAAAAATTAACATTTAAGGCAATGTTTAACTAAGACAAAATCCTTTTTAAACTTGAACTTCAGCATAATATGGAAAAAATAAAATTAAATAATTCCATTTACTTAATCACATGGATATTCTACTAGTCGAATAATCACATGAAATATCAATAACAACTTTCATAATGATGGAATGCATAATGCCAGACTATCATAACCACGTAGCCAAGGCCTCGTGCCAAGACAAAAAATAAGATTTTGTCAAGGACTCATGCCGAGCCACTAGTTTGTCTCATGATACCTACCGATGCATCGAGGAGCTATAGCGGGCTCCACCCGTCACTTATTAAGTCCAATGCATTCCTCATATTTATAGGTTTAAACATATCATAAACCATTACATAATTGTATAACATAAAACATGCATAAAGGAAACATAATATTCCCACACTTCAATCACAAGATATCAATACAACACATTGATGTATTAAAAACACTTTCAAAACCATTTTCAATACCAAAATTAATGAAAATTAAAACTTTGTATTTATTTTTCATTTTAAAAAGTTATGGCTTGTAAAGGAAGACGAAACTCAAATAATGGTCATGACGGCGGAGAAGTCGTTGTCACCGCATACGTACGACAAAAACATTCCCTTTTGTCATTTAGTAAAATGCTTCGTATAAAAAAGATTCCTTTTGGATAAACGTAAAAGTCAAAGGGGTTTATACACCGTATAAAAGAAGTATGTGTATAAAACAAAATATGCCTCAATGAATGGAGATTAAGACGAAGTCCCTTAAAAAGATCATTTTTAAATAAAATATATCTATTATGGGTATTCACTATATGTACAAATAATGAAAGTATAAATACAAGATAGTACATAATAATATTATGACATAATTTGAAAGTAGGAGATTAACCCAAATAATGGAAATTGGGTTAAGAAGTTCCCTTATCTTGCGTCCTGTCTTGACTCGACCGTTCTTTAACCTCCTGAATAATAAACTAGATTTAATTTATAATTTTGTAAGAACATTTTCCAAGTTCATTATCCCTTTTATATCTCTTGTAACCATGTTATGAACATTATGTAATTATTTAAGTTAATAACGGTCATTTTGTCGATCTTAGGTACTTGAGTCAAAAATAAGATTCTTATAATTACAAGTTGTTCATGTGGTGATATATCCATTATATACAGAATTATATATGATGATATAGATATCATATATCTCATATATATCCAGTATATATATGCATTTATAATATTCCATAATGTTTAGAGGTATGAAATGAAATGCACCGTTCATGGAGACGGTAAGCCGTACGTACGCATGAACGCTACTTTCATTTCTATTTCGTATTTAATGAAATCATAATTATATAAAGGTATATTATTGTTCCAGTATAATATCATATATAATATCATTTACTCCATCCTTTATACATCCCACATATGGTACTAACGATTCAAATCACTTTGAGGGGGCGGTAGTCCGCACTTCCTAAAATGAAAATATCACGTTTAACCATGATGGAAACAATAAAGGTATGCCATAAATAAAAAATACAGAACGTTAAGTAAAACATAAACATATTATATATCATTTATAAATAGAGTGACTTCTTAATGGCCACCTTTTAAGGTGTTTTATGAGTGTTGAACAATCATTGTTTCGTGAGGCAGAAATTCGCCATCCACAGAAACCATATGTTCTTTAACCTTTAGATGTAGGTGTGTGTAATTGTAGCTCTAATACTCATTATAAAAACATTCTAGTATATTGAGGATACTGGTGTAGTTAAAAATGAAAGGAATAAAAAGAGTTTAAGGGGTTGGAGAAGCAAAATAAAACAAAACAACATAAGAGAAGACATTACCTTAAAATCGGGTAACTCTTTTGATTTGAACCTAAGGCTTCCTTGGGAAGAATTCTGCCCAAGGTGAGGCTTCTAGGAGTAAGGGAGGAAAGTTGGGAGAGTATTTGAGCAGAGTATGGCCGAGCCAAATGGTTTTGAAAGTGTGAGTAAGGTGGTAGTGGTGGGGGCCTTTTATAAGTGGAGAGGATGGGCACTCTGGGAAAGTAATAAAATGTTACTTAATTATACAATGCTTTTCGGATTCTAAAGGTCCCAAACTTATATATTTCGAGGATAAGGTGATAAGGGTTCTAAATCACCTCATCCAATAGGTTTTTTACAAGTTTAAGCCTTAGATTTTACTTTATCCTTTCATTTTATTTAAATCGTTAATTAATGAGGTAATCACTGCATCATCATGGTGTCATAAATAATTTAATTTATTTAATCTATAAATATTATAAAACAAATATAATGATGTAGGAAATATGTTTAGATTAATAATTAATATTTATAGTAAAAAATATGACTTTTATAACCCCATTTAAAAATTGTTTTAGTAAAACAACTCTTATTTGTGACCTTTTTATTTTAACATTAAATAAAAAGTTATTTATGTCCTTTTCCTACCAATGTGGCTCCATGGGGTCCCCAAGATGACACATTGATTGTATTTGTCGGACATGAAACATTCAATAGGGTTAGGACAAGTTTAAAGGTCATTTAATATTTTTATAAGACCATTTTTACCTTAAATTTCACTAATTACCTTTAATCGCGATTAATTAAACCTAAAAGTTACTATTCACCAAAAAATTATTTTCAACCCATTTAAACAAATTTTACTTCCTAATGACAACCATTTATGTCGGATTTTTGAAAATCAAATCACAGAAGTGTTAATATTAAATTTAAATGGAAAATCAGTTTTTTAAATACCACTTAGTGGAGTCACTATTCATCAAAAATTGAAGTTTTTCAGAACAATGCCAAAATTTCACCCTAAGCTATAATTGATATTATGAATTAAAAAATGATGTATATTTTATAAAATTCCAAACATATAAGTTTCATTGATTAATTTTATAATTAATTCCCGCTGTCACAACAAATAGCGTGTTTTTAAGAAACAATATATATCAAAAGATTGACAATTGTTTATGTCCAAAAATAAAAGTGAAATTAATTCTAATGAACACCACTGGATAAAATTGTCAAAATATATTCTAATTATACTTTAAAACCAATCAATATTATAATTTATCATTACAAATTATTTGTAGTAAAAAATTTGTTTTAAGTATTTTTCACTATTCATAAAAAAATTGGATGTTCTCAGAAAAACACCAAAAATTCAACATAGGCTAATTTCGATATTATGAATACAAAAATGAAGTCCATTTTGAAGTATAAAATTTATATAATTCTAAAAAGTGGGTATTATGTTTCATAACGGCTACTTTGATTAGTCGCGGTGTGTTAGAACTCGAACTTGCGTACAATGCAAGCTATTGCATTATTGAAAGAGAAGCGTATCGTGGAAGCTCGGGGTGTTACATGAGGTGGAATAATGTTTTCCACTTCTAACACAGTTGGAGAGGGTGTGTGACGTCTTCCACATATCCCAGCTGAGGAGATACATGCAAGACCCGTCTCACTTCATTGACTATGGTGAGCTAGACTTTTATGATGGCACAATGTTTACAGAGGTTTTAGTAAATATTGAGGATCGGCCGAGCCAGGTCTTTAATGGATGGTCAATACCTCTAGTGATCATTTGAAGGTAGCATGGGAACCTCCATGATAACACTTGGGATCGGGAGGCTCAGATTCATGCTCAGAACCTCCATTTTTTAGTTAATTTGTAGCTTCTGGAGATGAAAAAACCTAAGGTGGGGATAATGTAAAGACCCAGATTTTCACTGTACTTTTTTTTAATTATATGGAATTGTTATGCGTCTAAAAAAATTGACGGTGCATGATTCGGAGGCCTGGTGTGCTTGGATGGATTTCTGAACATTTTTAAGGTATGTTCTATAAATGTGTGAGAAACATTGTTTTAACTTTTGAACCAGTGATCAGAGTGCACCATTGAATTCTTAGTGCCGAGATTTTTTTAAATGAGGCTTTACTTCGACCGTAGCAGGTCTAGAGAAAAAGATAAATTTTGGGAATTTTTAAAAGAATAAATAAAATAACATTATCATTTAACTTTATTTCTATTTCCTTCAATGGACATGAAGCAATGTGGTATTAGTGATGGGTCAAGACAATACGTGGATTGACCATTCAATCCTATGTAACAACAAATTTGTGGAATTAAGAATGCTCCTAAATAATGTGCCCCCATTAATCCCACGAAAAATGCTCACCCTCCCCCACTCCTATTCATTTGAAGTTTTTGGGGAGCAATCAGCACTACATCAGCAAGAAAAGAAGTGAAAAGAAAGTTCTGAGACACCAAACCCTTGGAGGACGGAGCTGGTTTTGCTGGATGGTGATGAGAGACACCGAAACCCCGAACTGAAGGACGATGATCGAGCGACGTCATTGGAGGCTAGTTGTGGGGGATGGAAAACACTGACCAACTTCCTCAACAACGGGTGTTTTACCATCGTTCTTGAGGTAGGGTTTTTTTTAATTCAAGTGATTTTTTTGAACCCTTTAATCATCCCTCATGATTATAAGCTAACATTGAGGGTGTGGGCCTAACGAACCTAGATCGGACCCTGCGCTACCATGAAACCCTTGAACCTCCATGGAAGACCATCGGCATAGCAGCACCAACCAGCTATGATGGAAGTGGTGTTCCATCACACCCCACAAAAGGAGGTCGCTGCACTTTATCGCGGCAGTCAGCGGAGTAGTCGGCACCGACCGACCACGAAGGTGGTGCGGCGCGCCGTCGCGTGTCGTCAGCGAGCAAGGGGTCACAGCTTATCAGCCGCGACGGTCAGTGGATGCATCTGGAACATCAACCAATAGGGTAAGGGAAGGGAAGTGCATCTGGTATGCCGCCGGTGAGCAGGAGGTTGTGGTCGAAGCCACGGTGGAGGAAACTCTATACCTCTGGCGTGTTCCATGACGATCAGGTGACACCCACCTAGCCCCACCATTTCACAAGTCGAACAGCCTCCGTATCAGTTGCAAGACCGAGGGACTCACCCCCCCCCCCCCATTCCGGCTTAGGTGGAACAAACCACGGGCCGGACAGGTGGGCCCCGACCCCTTGCATGCAGGGCCGCCCTTTGCAGGCCAACCCCTTATGGGTTGGGATGCCCTTTGCTGGCAGCCCCCTTGTAGGTCGGGCCACCCTTTGTGGGGGCCCCCTTGCAGGCCGGACCATCCTTTTTCCAGGAACCCCCATGGAAGAAAAGGCTACTGCAGCTTAGTCCAGCCAGGTCAGACCTAGATCTGGTCGTGTTGTTCTGACCGGGTCGGACCCAACCCAGGCCCAACTGAACCCAAAACACTTAAGGGGGCATAACTTGAGAACCAAGCATCTGTTTAACGAACTTTCTATGGCACTAAGATACTTTTATTGAGGTATTCATTTTGGTGTAATCCACTTGAGGTTTAAAGACTGTTGGAGTACAATGCGGTTTGATCGAACCCGAATCCAACTGGTCCCTCGGAACTGAAACGCTTATAACTCAGAAACCGGGCATCCGATTGACGAACCGTCTGTCGTGTTTGAAGAATTACGATATGGAGGTCCTTTGGTTTAGACCTTTTTAGAGATTAGTGGAGGTTGAGGTATGACTACTATCTCTAGGGGTAGATTCTATAGAAGTAGAGCGCACTGGGTGCGAGGAATCATGTGGCATGATATAACATGATGAAAGATCATCGATCCTGTATGTGTCAACATCTATTGATCCTGTGTGGGTTACCATCTACCGATCATGTGTGGGTAAGCTTCTATCCGATCCAGTGTGGGTCAGCGCTCTGCGATCCTATTTGGGTAAGTGCATACCGATCTAGTGTGGGTCAGCGGGGGTTAGTACCTATCGATCCTGTGTGGGTTAGCTACAGTGATTATTAATAGAATAATATGATATAGCATATGACTAATCATCTATACTATTGTACATATGTTATAACTAATTGTAATCTAGTTCTTTTACTCTCGTGGTGTTATCTTCGTGGTGTTAACCATGTGGTACTTCAATCTTTGTGGTGTTACCTATGTGGTACTTTTATCTTTTTGGTGTTACATGTGTGGTACATCTACCTTCGTGGTGTTGTCTTTGTGGTGTTATGTGTGTGGTACTTATACCTTCGTGGTTTTTTCCTCATGGTGTTACCTTCTATTTTCATAGTGTAACCTGTGAGGTACTTCTACCTTCATGGGGTTACCTTTTTGGTATTCTTCCCTCATGTATGAGATGATTATGTCTTGATAACTTAGGTATATATATGGGAATATACCTTAGTAGAGTTGATTTCTATTGCTTCGTGCTTTGAGATTTAGGTCTTACGTTGTTGTATTTCTATTGTGGAACTCTAGGAGACATACAGGGGTCTCGGGGTCCCTACTAAGTATCTTTATACTCACCCCCACACAGGCTACACCCACACATTGTTTTGTCTTGTTAAAATTAAAGATGACATTGATCGAGGCTGAGGGAGCCAGGACTGGACGGTACTCAGAGGTGGACTATTTGGAATGACATGACGCAGTGACTACTGATTGTGAGATGTACCTACCCTTCAGGTAGGTTCCTCGGTCGACAATCCAGGAGATGTTTTTCATTTTTCAGTTATAATTTTACATTTGAGTTGGGCATGTATTCCAGCCCCTTTTCATTCAAAATATTTTCTACAGCGGTTTACTTCATGGTTGCTTCTTGTTGTGTTCTTGGACTTTGTATCTATACAAGTAAAAATGCAATGCCTTTCCATTTTAGGGATATGTCATTCCAGTGCTAGTTTCCAACCCTTGGCCTATGGAAGGAAGGATTGTGATAGTCACAAAAATGGGCCCCAAGGGACAGGTCATGACAAATAAATATAATAAATATTAATTTTATATATAAATTTATTTATCCAAAAGAGGATGATATATAACAATTAATGACACTGTTTGTGAAGATGGTAGGTCATACGTATGCGTGAACGTTGTTTCCATTTGTCAGTAAAAGAAAGGTAGATAAAAATTCTCTATTTTTTGAATAATTATATATTATATATATATTATATATTCATAAATTTTATCCTTTTTACCATTCATGTAAATTGGAAATGAAAAACTATTTTCATCGCTTCCTGGAGGTGGTGGTCCGCACATACGCACGAGAGATGTTATCCCATTAAAAATAATTTGAAGAAGATGTAAAATGGTTATTCCATCATCATAATAAATATTATATGCATAAGTTAATATTTTCTACTGGATACTTTAGGGTCCTGAAAAATCTGCAAAGAAGATTGTACCCAATTCCCCCCAAAGAATTGGAGGGAAGAATGGAGATTACTCATAGGATGCACAAAGAAGAACCGGTCTACAAACCATTACAAATGATGATGCCACACGGCCAGTTCTGTGAATCACCCCCTTCATGGACTACTATCGTTCTTGGAATGGAGGCGGAGATCCTCCACAGGCACGAAGCAGGACAGGCGCCGAACCGGTCCACTGTCACGAACCACCCCAGCCGTGGACCACCTCAACCGGTCCGGTCTGCATCCGCTATCATTCGAAGAATGGAGGCGGAACCCACCGCGACCATGAATCACTCCCTGAGCTCGTTTGGTTCATGGGGGTACATGCTCTCAATGCCCCCCGTGTGTTGCGGATTGACCGAGTCATCCGTGAATCGGGTTTTCGGTCATGGGCCTCTGCAAAAGGTTTCTCATGACCATAGATACTTATCTTTCCCCACTCTATAAAAGGAGACCAAGGGGGAAGAGAGGGGAGTTTGGGAGGAGATCGATCAGATTCGAGTGGAAGGATTTCAAAGGAAGGCTTAGGATTTTGCAAACAGCGAAGTTCCAATTCGCGAAACACAGTAGGTATGAACCTGGGAATGAACTAATAAGGAACCAAAAACACATAATAACTTGGTGAACGAAGACCGTGAACCATGGCCCCTCCGCGGATTCATTCACCATGGACCAGGGAGTTTATGCCTCTCTTCTAATCCGCTTCACCAAGTAGCACCCTCCTACGCGGGCGAAGCCCCAACCGACGAACCCCCAACCTGTGCCTCCATTGGCCACCGCTTCTCGCATGGAAGACTCTGCGAAACACCCTAGTACGTTGATCGAACTCGAAGCCGTGAACAACCTTGGTTCACGGGATGCTCACCGTTCCGCGGACCACCCTAGTTCGCGGGATGTACACCAGTCTCCAGAACACCCTGGTTTTCGGGATGCCAATCAGTCCGCGAACCACCCTGGTTAGTGGACGGCTTCTCCAACCATGTAGCACTTACCTTCGTAAAGGGTTCCACCACCCATACCCCCGTGTGGCCCGCCGAATCTTTCGGAGTTCCCATTCCCCAAGCCAGATAAAACCCTCCGAATCCGGCCTGATCCTCCATGACTCCCTCATTGGCCTACTCATCGGCCCCGAGCTGAGGCCTCCACTAGAGCCACCAGATCCATGCTGTGTAACCCTCAGGCACATCAGCGCGCCGTTTTGTGTTCACATACCCACAGTAAGCAGGGGTTTCCCCGACCCTTGAGCAGTTTCCCAAAGCATTCCTGAGTTCACATTCACACGGTAATGTGGAGTATGAGCTCGGGAGTCCCCTTTTTAGCCCTCCACTTGTTAGGGTCAGGGAACTTCTCCCTTATTCAGGGGTAGTAAAATAACCACCATAAGGAAGCCCCCATGCACTTCTGTACTTCCCCCGGGAACAAGAGAGGTGACAGCCATATGAGCACCTCTTTCCCTCTCCCGCTCTGCTTTGTCGCCCTGGGCGTCCATTTCGGAGTAAGCCCTGACCTTAGGGGATACTCTATGTGTAAGCCCCATTCCACTTTCCATGGACGCAACTTTTGCAAAGTGATCTCTTGGTCCCTTCTGACTCTTGTTTCTCTCACCGAGCATGACTCACGTGGGTTTAGAGTAAGCATCGACCATGACATCCTCTTATGGGATTCCTCAGAGCATAAGACCCACTCATGCGAACTATGAGGACTTTGATTCCCCACCACTGGGATACGTAGGAATCCTCCAAGAGGTTCAAGCCTGATCACCATCGGACTCTCGGGTCCACCTTCACATCGGTTCTCCCAAACCCCAATTCGAACTACATTGATTTTGATCCCTGTCTCCTAGGGAAGGTATGTAGGAAGCCTCCCTGAGGTTCAAGCCCAACAACCAGCTGATCCGATTATCTTCACGTCAATTCACCTCACCAACCCTAGTGCCGTCTTAATGATTCAGACTCCTCGGGGTCATTAATCCAATGAGGGATGGTAAACCTCGGGAATAAATGATTCTGAACCCCTGCTTCCAGGTGACCGTTTCCAATCAGAAGGAATCTGTGGATACTCTGCTTGGGTATAAACCAAATATTCGCAAACATATTAACACATCTTAAATCTATAAGAGAGTCCCAGAATAGGGCATAATTACCCCCAAAAAAGGTGCGATGAGAACGACATTCCATCCTCTCGACCAATGTGATTTCTTAAGTATTGCGGGTAAAAACACCCATCAAACACCTGCCTTTGGAAAGCAGGTCCATGTATTATTGGATATGGAACCATTGGGAGTTTTGTGGGGGAAAACAGTGCACCCAATAAGATTGATTAAGTAGAACCCAACCTCCTCTAATCAACCATCAGGTAGCACACGTTTCTTCCCAACGACCCCGTCGTACGCCTCTGAGACAAAAAAATGGTGAAACCGAAAGTGAATATTTAACCAAGAATGACAGATTCAACCTAATTCTACTCTGTGACCCCTTTACACTCACAAGGGGGGCCTATCAAGGTCATTAATTATGCATGGGATCATGAGATGTTGCTTTGACGGGTTTGTTGTTTTTATTTGTTAAAATGTTTTATAGGTACCACACCGAACTCCCTTCAATCCAATGGCATCACGATGGAAGTCACACGTGCGTGCTTCCAAAAATACAATGACCGGACATCCTCACCAACGAGGGACCCTGTCACCCACCCAACATCTTCAACTCTGGGTCTCAGATGCGTTAATCTGAAGTACCATGCGAATGGTACTCTCCCGACGGTGGAGGTGGCCATGCACGCCCTCCAATACACCAGGACTTGCCGGTCGCCTGCCCAGTAGTGGCTGCAAAGGCAGATCCAGATAGCCCATGTTGTTGTCTCCAACCATTTCGGGAGTCTACCCCGGAACTAGGCAATGTGTACCTCCTTAATCTTTGAGAGGCGGATGAGGTCGATGCTGAGGACCACATCCTTGCTAAACGGGGGTTCTGCTCTAAGGCCCCCACCGGAAGACGTCATCATGGTCACTCCATGACCCAAAATTCTCTCTCCAGGGAGGAAATCACCCCGAGGACCCAGGCCCACGCTCCCCGAGCTCCGGCCCTTCGAACTGCCTGACGTGGGTGACAAACGTGCAATCAGGTACCAGACATCACCCTGGTCTCTATGGAGGAGCTTCATAGACTAGTAATGGAGACACATCATGAAAAGGGACATACACTTGTTCGCTCCTCCAAATCTCATCGTCCATACATGGTGGCATAATGAGAACAAGCACGCATCCCCTCCAAGCTCCATCAAGCCCATCACTCACACAATAAGGCACTTACTGGGCAGGCACCTATCCCTACCCAGTGTCGTGAAGCCCACCAAACCGACGTGGTGGCGACCCAACGTCTGCAGGGACAGCTCCTAGAAGATCCTCTTGATTCCTACCAACCTAGCATGGTGGAGATCAGCAAAGCCCTCCATCCGGATATGGCGGCAACTCATAGGCGGGCACGTCTCCCTGCTAACAAAGGCCACCGACTCGATATGGTGTGAAACAAATATATGCAGGGCCAACTCCCTGCGGATGCTTGTAATTTCCTCCATCCCGATGTGGTGGAAAACTGAGAGATTAACCAGTGTATCCTGTTACATGGTCAGATTCGTTTACCTGCCCCAACACATTAGAATTGTCAATACCCACTGACCACTGGATGACTGGAGCAGGATATTCCTACTTCAATATCGGAATGGGCCTTCATACCTTTTCCAGCAAAAGATGTCACTCTGCATATCCTGGCAATGATGTAGGGGCATCTATCAATCCCATATCATATCTTGCAGACTTGTCAGAATATAATTGCATAAATGGAAACAACATGGATTCAGGAATGTGAGCCCATATCCCTAATTGAGGTGACTCATATAAGAGATGATATAGCTTCCTTAGAGTAGATCTGCATCCCTACGTTCACCCAGGGGGGTCACTGGCTATATTCCATGATGAAAGGGCTGCCAAATCGAGCATCATTACTCGTTCCAGCTGGGGGACACCCGTCCATCACTGTGGATGCTCCAGAGCAGGGATATATCCCTTCTAAAAGTCAAGATGTTTTTCGGAATATCCAAGCAGAATCACAGGGCCCATTTAGATAGGGAACCAAAGGTGAAGGCCGTTTTCAACAGAAGACAGTCCCCGCTGCCCAAAAGAAAGCGTCCCGAATGCAACGAAGGAAGCTGGAAAATAAAAAGCAGGTTCATGAATCTGCTCTGCTAGAAGCTGGGGTTCACAAGGCCGCTATGCACATATCGCTGGTTCAGAACCCTGCCCACGCATTACCATATTATGGGAGTGGCAGTAGTAGTTGTGAAGGTCCTCCCTACAATGTTACTACCAGTATCTCTGAAGGTCCTCCCTAGATTACCCATGGGGGCCTCCCCCATGGGCATATAACGATCGATCACGAGAGCTCCTCTTTTGACGCGAGTCACAGAAACCCTCCAAGTAACCAGAAGATCGAGCAGCAAGACTGTTTTCCACTTGTTGCGGTCCACCCTGAAGGTTCTCTCTGGGGTTTACACTGCAAACACTCTCCATGTAGTGGGAACATAGATTATGTTGGTAGTCCTCGCTATCTTAATGGCAACTACAGAGGCCCTCCCCGCAGTGATGTCTCATCACGACAAGAAGGATCTCCCCTTGTCGTGGCATGCCCTGAAGGTCCTTCCCAGTGGTTACGTTGCACCGACACTCTGCGCAACCGGGCATCAGATCATAGATGTAGTCCTTGTCACCCTGATAACGGAGGTCCTAGCTGTATAGACATCAAGCAACGAGAAGTCCCTCCCCTAATTGTAGTACATTCTAAAGGCCCTCCTCTGGGTGTTCCCTGAAGATATTCTCCCTCCGGAAGCTATAATGGAAGTTCTCTCCATTGCAGCATCTGTGATGGTAGTCCTCACCACCACGACCGCCATTGTGAAGGTCCTCCCCGCAGTGGCCCCAAGAAATAAGAAGGTCCTCCCCTTGTTGCAGTGTGTCTTGAAGGTCCTCCCCAGGATTCACAGCGAACGTCAAACCATGATGGTCATTCTCACCATGATGGCGGTTTTTGCGAAGGCCCTCCCCATAACAATGCTAGGCAGCCAGAAGTTCCCCCCTTGCTACGACACGCCTTGGAGGTCCTCCCCAGAGTATGCACTGCAAAATTCCTCTATGTAGTGAGGCTTCAATCTGTTATGGATGTCCTCTCCATTATATACGCTATTGCGAAGGTCCTCCCCGCAATGACATATCGTATCGGCAGGAAGGTCCTCTCCCTGCCCAATCAATCACAGAAAAGTCCTCTTATGCCAAGGAACTCAGAAGGATGGGATCAAGCATGTCAGTTTCCCAGTTAGTCTTAAAATACTTCCTTCTTCAATAAAAAGACATTTGGCGGCCATGTTCATCTTCTGAACCACCTCAGAATCTCCCACATGATGATTCCGCACCTACCAGTCCCACTCCCTATGACAACACTATCAGTGAGTGCCTCAGTTGGGCAGACCAGGTAGAGGAGTCACTAGTGGAGGAGTATGCCGACATGTTTCACCTGAGGAAACGACTGTCTATGGGTGATATACCAGTTGTGATTTTTCCTATGACCACCTCTCACTTCAACACACCCAAAGAGTTGTCGGAAGAATGCGTTCACGACATCTTCCAAAATATATGGACGGCTCTCCTCTGGCTAAAATCATGCTTCCTGCCCTACGACGGGTATGTAGACCACGTTAAGACAATAGGAGACCTCATGTGTCACATTTAACTAGAAGATCTTCCTTCAGTGTGGCAACATCGACCCAAGAGTCGCAAAGGAAACATGAAGATAGCCTACCTCCATGCACTGCACGAGCTGTGTCGCCTCATCGGTGACGCTCCGACGGTATTCCTTATTAGGGTATGAGGGAACATGGAGAATTTCATTTCACTTCGCTCCCCACCCAGAATAATCATTTCGGCATGGTGTCTTGCAACTTCATCACGTCAAGGCGACAATCGAGTGGTCTCCCGATTCACGAAAGGCAACACACCCAACATAGGCATGCCTAGGGTAAGTCCCAAAAGAATTAGGCCCGATGGGAACAAACCATTCAAGAACTCCAAAATTAGGACACAGAGATAATACAACTGGCCTCTTGCCTTAGAGAGTCCAATCATCAATCTTTTCCTGCCTCCTAGAAGGGACAGATTCACAGAAGAACTCGGCACCAAACCCAGTTCATCCCCAAATGGGGGAACGCAAGATCTGGTAGGTAGCGATAGCTACAGCCACTACCGCAATCTAGGGTCAACCCCAGCCTACATGGTTGGGGGAATTTCTAACAACAAATTCCCCCGTAAGGCCAATAATAATGGGAAGATACTCAACTTCCAGGGAACGAAACCAACCCCAGCACTCAGGGCTGGGGGCATTATTACCCCCTCAACAACAACCTCCCCCACGGGAGTCAGTATTATGTCATCTTGGGAGGACAGTCATAAGATTAGGTTCATGTCCTATACCGTAATTTGAATCATTATCCCCTCCGAGAGGAAGGAGAACCGTAAGGTCACATAAAATAACTCTCCGCGTCACCCTTCATCATGAAGTCCAAAGGAAATCCCAGGTCATGAAATGGACGGCCAATAGAAGACGCGGGAGATCCTCTTCCTATTTGGAAGACGACATCTTCTCCGCCCCATGATATGCATCTATCAACGTCATAGAGGTTAACCCCACAAGTGACACCAAATATTCTGCAAGTCAGGATGGATCAAGAGATGATGGTTTTAGTCACGCTGTGACTCACAATGAACCACCAAGTGTGCACACCCGAAACAAGAGGGCTGCCATAAATATGGTTGCCCTTTAGCTAACCTCCCTCCTCTTACCCTGTGAGCTTCCAAAAAGGATAATAACAAAGGAACAATTACCCTTAACCTGCCTCCTTCTCTTGATAAAGACGATCCACTTATGCTCAATGAGAGGTTCACTCGACAGGAAGAGGTGATGAAAGAATTGACACGTCTTAACGCTGAGCTACTCTATAGGAATCGTCTTTTTGAAAACGCTTCCCAAGAAGAGCCACATCATGCACTCATAGTAAGTGCACCTCAAAGACCAAGGTTTTCCCGAAAAATGAATCACGGTTAGGGCTCCCGTCAAACGAGGCTCCTGGCCCGTCCAACTACCTAAATAAGGATTCGGAGGAATACTAATACATCCCTCCAATCAGGAAGAAACCAAAGAGCGTACGTCTAAACCCTCCGAAGGTGTCACAAAAAGCACATGCAGTCTTAGTACCAACTGGGCTTGATCCTCAAGTAATGTCTGAGGCTACACCTTCTCAATATTAGGCCAAACAGGATGTAAACCTGGGTCTATATAATACCATCAAGGCACTGATAGCTTGATTGGAAGTGATTGATGGCCTACGCGCCTCGATACAGCCATAGTAGAAGCCATACCCGGATTGGGTGAGCTACACACCTCCCCCAACCAATTTTGAGAGCCCTGTATCCCTATATTCAATGGACCAGGTGATCCAGACCAACATTTGATGCACTACACATCCTATTGCGACCCTATGATGGGGACTCTGGAACAACAAGAAGCAGTGAAACGTAGATTATTCATACAGACCATGCAAGGATCCTCCTTTTTCTGTTATATGAGTCTACCAACCCAGTCAATAAAAAGCTGGGAAGACCTTCGACAGCAGTTCTTGTTCCACTTCATCTTGACGTTACCTAAGACAACAGTTAGCGACCACATGAACTGCAAGAAGTAGGAGAATGAGAGAGTCTCAAATTTCATCGCCAGATGGAATGGTCTGACCTACTCTCTAAACAAGCTAATTCCTCAAGATGAGTTTCTTTCCATATGCATCGACAATATTTGAGATGAGCTGCAAACACCGCTCATACCAGTGGAGTGTACCACTGGATTTGGATATCTCTCGTCCATTACGCAGTGAATTGATGACTCCCTGAAACGGACCAATTTGAAGTCCCTAGTGGCCTCACAGGATCCTGCAAAGAGAACAGTTAGAGATGAAGCGTCTTCTGTCACGCTCTAGCTAGCCCCTGTGCCCGCTCCACCGCTCAGGCCTCCAATAAATCATCAAGGGCCCCCTGTATATCAATGGCCACCTCCACCTAAGCGATATGATCAGAGAGGATCGAATCGGAACCAGTTTGAGGAATGAAGACACAAAGTGAACTCGTTCTGAGATGATCATATCCGTAGATACTTCATCGCCGCCATGAATTGCAACTTTCTCCGCCTCCCGAAGCTGAGAAAACCCAATGAAGTCGGCCACGATGACAGGACAGACTACTGTCCTTACCATCGAATGTTGAGGCACAATATTCCGGAATTCTTCGTCTTCAAAAAACTCCTTCAAAGGATGGTAGACTCCAGGTAGGTTGAGCTGGGACCAACCTAGCACATGTGACATATATTTATACCACTAACTCTAAAAAAGGGAGGTTTGGAAGCAAGTGACCACAAAAAGGGGAAGAAATTTGATAACTGGATGACTTGGAAGAATATTAATCGGGCCTAGGGCATACTCTGAGCTCAACTACAACAACTGGTGTTGCCACCAACAGCCCCTGATGCCGCACAACTGACAATATCAGCCTCACAACCCTCTACAGGCAGGCCATCCCGGCGTAATCGAAAAGGGAGGAGATAAGATCAAGAGGTGAAATCCGAAACAAGGATGAAGTTATCCCCGAAAATGTCAGATTTCATGCCCACAAACATGGCGCCACTGGCACTGACCCACCAAAAGGCACCATCTGGGACAGTTGACCAGGTTGACCTGTCAGAGGATGAAGAGCCAATCATTCATTCCATCAACGTCATCCATCATATGGAATCATTACCTGATAAAGGGTGTGGTTATGAACCTGAGATCACAATATGAGGAGTTGGGATGAGGAATCGCAGAGGCAGGGGATATCACGGATGGCATAGTAGCTTCTGAAACCAACCCTATGGTTGGATCTCATCCCAAACCGTTAATATCGCAGAAACCCATGGGAGATTCATTCAACAAACTCAGTAGGAGAAATAACATCCCTCCAACGCCACAAGCAGCCACTCTGCCCCCATCATTATGAGGTACCCTTCCGAGGAGGAAAAAATGTCTAGCCGCCTAGTGCGCACAAACAGACCGGCCAGGGCGAGTCCCTAGAACATGGAAACTTCGTCGACATCTGACCCCGTGAATGGTCCCTCCTCGTCACATACTCCAACATCCAAGACGCCTGCTAGAAATCCCCCCCAGTGGAGAAGCGTCTGCCGTTGGAGAAAAAGTACGACATCCTTAAGTAGCTGACGTCAGTACCAGCCAATTTGTCCATCTTGGAGGCCCTGGGATTGTCTGCCGACCTCAGGGAGGTGCTTATAGAAGCCTTGCTCAGCCCCCATGAGTTTCAAGTAGAGGTAGCTGCCATCGAGATTTACAAGATGGAGACTGTTCCGGCTAAATGCAATGCGGTGATTTCCTTCACCGATCAGGATGACGATGCCATCATGTAAGGAAACATCAAACCACTATATGTGTCCGACACATTGAATGATATTAAGATCCGCAAAGTCTTCATCGATAATGGATCTAGAGTTAACCTCCTTCCCCTACTGACACTTCGTATGTTGGGATATAGTGAGGATGAATTAATACCCTAATACACATCTCTATTAGGGTACGACAAGAGTGAGCAGAAGCCAATAGGAAAAATTAAGCTAAAGACCCATTATGGCGACCTCGTGGCCTACTCATAATTCTTGGTGGTCCGGTAGAACACAACATTCAATGAACTGCTGGGGAGGTCATGGATCCATAAGCACATGGTCATTCCTACGCCATAACATCAGTGTATTAAGTAATGCGTCAATGGGAAAAGTGGGACATTGTATGCCGACAAGGCCCCTTTTGAGCTCTCTGAGTCACACAACATTGATGCCCGATTTTATGAGTAATAGAAGAAGAAGCCTTTGGAAGATGGTGTTGACTGGATCCCCACTCCAATTGGTCTAGAAGTGGTCCCTGAGGACCCCCTCAGGAAACTTGGCAGAGACTACACACTTCCCATCAACGATATTGAGAGAAAGGGTTCATGTTCGGACACACACTCAGCTGTCTTAATGACTTCTGCCACAACGGCTGAGTGTGAAAATGAGAGAACGTCCACCAACCCATAATCTAGGGATGAATACATGAGCGAGGACTCCCATGAAACCTCACCTTCAGATTCCCAAGAACATGTGATAGGTGTTCTCCCCTTGTTAAATTTAGAAGATGAGGATTCATGAGAAGTGGAGGAGGAAGATCTCAGGGATGCATCTCGCGAATTTGAGGAAGGCATCTCCACCACAGTGGACGAGCTCATGGAAATAAAACTGGGTACTGAGGACGACCCGAGGCCCAATCTTGTTAGTGCAGCCATGTCCCCCGTGGAGCACAAAGTATATGCATTTTTCTTGAAGCAACACTAGGATGTCCTTGCCTAAAATTACACAGAAATATTGGGACTCGATCCCGAAGTGGCAACGCACCGCTTAGGTCTACCAGAAGATCACCGAGGCTATAAACAGGCCACCAGAAGGACGCACCCATCACATGATGCCAAAATATAGACTGAAGTCATTAAGCTCCTTAAAGCATGCTTCATTTGGGAGGTCTGGTACCCCATCTGGTTGGCCAACATCGTCCCCGTCAAGAAAAAGAATTTCCAAATCTGCATCTGCATCGATTTAAGAGATCTCAATCGGCATTGCCCAAAATATGACTTCCTGGTCCCGATCACCGAGTTATTAATTGATGTAATTGCCGGGTATGAGGTTGTGTCCTTCATGGACAGCTATTCTAGCTATAATCAAATTAGGATGGCCCGAGAAGATGAGGCAGCCACTTTCTTCAGGGCCCCTCAAGGAATATTTTGTAACAGAGTCATGCCCTTTGGTATCAAGAATTCTGGAGCCACATATTATCACACCATGCATCTTATTTTTAAGCCATTCCAGGGGAGATTCATTGGATGTTAGATAGATGACTTGGTGGTTAAGTCCAAAAAATGCTCAGATCACCTGTCATACCTTGTGACCGTATTCAACAAACATTGACAACATCGGCTGAAGTTGAACCCCTTGAAGTGAGCCTTCGGTGTTACCTCAGGGAAATTCCTTGGCTTCATCGTACGCCATCGTGGCATTGAAGTCGACCATGAAAAGACAAAGAAAATCCTCGGCCTGCCACCTCCCCGCAACCTCACTGAGTTGAGATCATTACAAGGGAACTTGGCCTATATCAGCTGGTTCATAGCGAACCTGGCAGGAAATTTTTTACCCTTTACCGGGTTAATGAAAAAGGAAGTTACGTACCAATGGACAGATGACTTCCAAGCAGCGTTTGAAGACCTAAAAAGGTGTCTTTTAAGCCCACCGGTGCTCATGCCCTCGGTTGAAGGAAGACCTCTCATTCTATACGTGACGGCCCTAGATCGGTCACTAGGATCCTTCCTTGCACAAAAGAACGACCCCGAAATTGAAAACATTCTCTATTACCTCAGCCGAACAATGATTGATGTTGAGACTCGATACTCAAACATCGAGAAGTGCTTTTTGGACTTGTTCTTAACAGTTCAAAATTTGTGAAATTATCGAAAACATCATGAAGTCCACTTGGTCTCACGTAATAACCCACTCAAATACATCCTCAACCGCCTGATGCTGACTGGGAACCTATCCTGATGGGCAGTCATCCTGAAATAGTTTGACATCTGGTTTGTGCCTTAGAAAGACATCAAGTTCCAGGCATTAGCAGGTTTTCTGGAAGATCACCCCTCACCAGGGACTATCACAACTGACATTGATCTACTAGATGTACACATCTTCGCGGTTCAAGAGGAGCTCCCAACATGGGAAATGTACTTCGATGGCGCATCCCGAAGCCCAACTGGGAAGAGGATGGAAGACCCCAAATTTAACAAGGTGTGCCTGGCGATAATATTCATGACCCTGGAAAAGGCAGTCTTTCCATATTCCTTTCTCTTGTCAGAAAGATGTAGGAACAATGAATCATAGTATCAAGCCCTCATTATAGGCATGGAGCTCGCACTCCAGGCACAAGTACAGAACCTTAAGTTAAAAGGTGACTTTGAACTGGTCATCAAGAAATTCAATGGTGACTATGCTATCAAAAATGAGGAGTATATTCCACTATTTGACCATTTTCGAGGGTTAATGGAGGAATTTTCTATAGAACCAACATTAACCTATATTCCCTGGTCTTAGAATGCCATGGCCGATGCATTATCCAATGCGGCGACAGCCCTAGCTGACCCAGACTGGGATGAAACAATCATTAGTATTGCTCACCGCCGAATGGTCTTACCGTTTTCCCAGACCAAGATGGAGGAAATCCACAATGCCAGTCCTGTCTCTGAGCCATATGCTCCCACCATCGGTTAGATGACCCCCCTTGCAAACTACCTTCAATAGGGAGAACTTCTATCAGACAGGGCTGAACGAGATAAAATAAGTAGAAGGGCAATCAACATTGTCCTATATGGTGGTACGAGTCAGCAAGAAGTCCTCTACAAATGAGGCCACGATGAAATCCTCCTCCGTTGCATTGATGGAGAAGAAACTTTCACCATTATGATTGAAGTTCATGCCAGAGTATGTGGAGCACATCAGCTGGGGTCCAATATTTCCCATCAGGTTTGAAGACTCGAGTACTATTGGCCCACAGTGGAATGAGATTGTGGGTGTTTTACCGCAAAATTACACTCGTGCCAAATCCATTCCAACTTCATACACCAACCCCTAGAGTTACTTCATCAGGCCATGTACTCCCGGCTATTTTCTGTCTGGGGAATGGGCATCATGGGACCATATCCCCCCACCACAACCAAACAGCTGAAGTATATCCTCACCGCAACCGACTTCTTTTCCAAATGGGAAGAAGTTGTACCCCTTCAGGACATCGGGGCAAAAAACGTTTTCTGCTTTGTGAAAACCAATATCATCACCATATTTGGTATCCCACATATGATAATGACAGATAACGACACCAAAATATGCTATGTGGAATCAGAGAAACTATACCAAGAGTATGGTATCATGGATAACCACTCATCCCGCTACAATGCAGCCGCCAAAGGATAGATAAAGGCTTTCAACAAGACCCTATCCAAAATTCCCTAGAAAATGGAGGAAAAAGACAAGAAGTCATAGCCATATAAACTCCTTCATGTATTGAGGGCCTACCGAACCACAATCCGCAGTGCTACTCAGGTGACTCCTTACTCATTGGTATACGGAACAGAAGTGGTCCTTCCCATTGAGATCCAATTACCTTCCCTCAGCATTTCCATTTTTGATCAGTTATCCAACGATGAGAAATCAGAAAAGTAGCTAGGTGAATTGGAAAAGCTAGAAGAGATGTAGTTGCACACTTTGCACCATCTGGAAGTATACTAGAACCAGATTGCACGAGCCTTGAATAAAAAGTTCCATCATCAGTCTTTCTTGGAATGAGAATTGGTGTTGGTCCTCTGGAACCCAATGATACCTGGATGGAATCCTCCAAAGCTGGAGACCAAATGGGAGTGACCATATGTTATACATAAGGTATACTCCAACAGAGCATATGCACTGATCTCTATGGACGGGCAATTCACCACTGCTCCTACAAATGTGAGATTCCTGAATAATTATTTCGCATAGAAACCAAAAGTATCACTCGTCCTTACCGCACGACGATAAACTGCACAGATAAGGGAAAAAAGAAGGGAGTGTCCGAGCTTCATGACATGAAACTGCCAAGCACCCAACGGTCCAAACTCTATGACCCTAAACTAAGAGTATTACATCCGCACAAGCATAACTAAAAGCAGTGATCGTAAGTGTTGTAGGACATTAAACTGCCAAGAACCCAACGGTCCAAAATCTATGACCTTAAACTAGGAGTATTTTTTCCTCACTACATGACGTTAAACTTCACAGACAAGATGTTTTAAAAATCCCCCCCCCCCCCCCCCGTGTATAGACCAGACCTAGACGAGGTGTATTGTCTTTATGAGAACTATGTACTACTTGATTCCTACCTTCGCAGGATACATAGTGAAACCAGGACCCTTCCCCCATCCTAGCCCAGCCACCCCTGAAAAAAAATAATGAAAGATAAAAATGCCCCCTCCCCCCGTGTACAGACCAGACCTGTATGGGGTGTAGTCCTCATCCTGACCACATGACGTTAAACTGCACGAATTTTAGAGAACTCTGTGCGGCTTGATTCCTGCCTTCACAGGATACATAGCGAGGCTAGGGTTCCTCATCCTAGCCCAGCCACCCCTCAAATAAAAAAAATTCCCCCTTCCCCTATGTACGGACAATACTTGGACTAGGTGTATTTAGTAGAGAACTATGTACGGCATGATTCCTGCCTTCACAGGATACGTTGCGACGATGGGATCCCGTCCTTGCCCAGGTACTCCAAAATTAAATAAAATAAAAGTTTACAATGTCCCCTTCCCTTGTGTATAGACCAGCCCTGCACGGGGTGTACTTCTTTCAGAGAACTACACGCGACTTGATTCCTGCCCTCACTGGATACGTATTGACGCCAGGGTTCCCCATCCTGGCCCAGCCATCCCCGAATAAAAGTTAAGAATGCCCTCTTTCCCCCGTATACAGACCAGACCGGCACAGGTTGTACTCCTTGTCCGTACTGCATGACGTTAAACTGCATGGATAGGGAGACTTAAAAATTCCCTCTTTCCCCCGTATGGGCAAGACCTATACGGGGTGTATTTCTACGTCCTCTCCACACGATGTTAAACTGCATGGTTAATGAAAGTAAAAAATTCACCTTTCCCCCGTGTATGGACCAGACCTGCACGGGGTGTATTTTTCATCCTCAGCACACGACGTTAAACTATACAAACCACATCCTCACCACACGACGTTAAACTTCACGAACCATGTCTTCACCGCACGACGTTAAACTGCACGGATTGCATCGCGAAACACCTAATATGTATGGAGAAACAAGGTGGAAATACTCCTTGTGCATTTGGATACATCCACCCCATACATCAGACCCCACATCCCGGATAATTATGGATCTTCATAACCATTCATGGCCATCGGAAGTGGATAGTCATCGACTTGTGGACACCTTTCCACGACTATTCATACACTGTCCTCGGCGTATAAGGCCCCAGCCTAAAACCTCACTTAATATTGAATTAAATGAATAATTCAAATTGAAGATATTTTTAGGTTTCGAGTTTTAGAGAATTAGATCATAACTATTACATCTCAAAAAATTACAAAGTAGACAATTCAACATAGTTTCCTTTTTTTTACAAAACATGAACTTTTAAAAAAAATGTGTCATGTCTAGTTCCATGTTGAAGACAACATAAATTTTCCTTGATCCCATACTTGACACTATTCCACATTTTGTCCTGTGAAAATCATTTAAAAAAACTTGGGATGAGCATAAAAAGCTCAGTAAGGTATACACAAAGAAGGAAAACTGTTAGTTTTTCAAAACATCAAGTAAACCATGAATACTTTATCAAAGTAAAACTTTTCACCTTTAAGAAGTAGTAAATACTCTTTACTGAAAAAAATATCATTACTTACCCTTTTGTAACCAAAATATTACCATAAAACCCATATAAAAAACACATATCATGTAAAAGTAACTTTAGACATAAACATACATAAATGGAATAACCATACGGTCGACTTCCACACATATCACTAAGTGGAATAGCCATACAGCCGACTTCCATACCCATTGCATTGGAGGTTATAACGTAACCATATGTCCTAGTATTCAAGGCACCACCCGTCATATGGTTTATCACGTAACCACCCATCATGTGTCCAAGTACATTTATAAAATCATAATATATAAAACAAATATAATGGAAAGAAAACATTTCCACATTTTGATCACAATATATCACTTAAATATATTGAAATAACAATACATTATAAAAAACATTTTCAATACCAAAATACATAATAGATTATATGGTATTAATTTCATTTTAAAAACATTACGGCTTATTGAGGAAGCCAAATACCAAATAATACTCGCGGCGACGGAAAAGGTCGTTGTGACCGCGTACGTTAAAAGAGACATTACTTTTTGTCATTTAGTAAAACAATTCATAGAAAAAGAATCCTTTTGTATAAAATTAAAATTCAAAGGGTTTTATACACCATATAAAATAAATTATTGTATTAGAACAAAATATGCCTCAATGAAAGGAGATTGAGATGAAGTCCCTTACCTCTTTTCCGACTTGACTCGATCACTCTTCAATATCATGAATAATAAACTAGTGTTTATTTATACTTGATTAAGAACGTTTTTCAAGCTTATTAGTCCTTTTATATAACTAATTGCGATGTTATAAACATTATGTAATAATTTGAGTTAATAATGTTTGTTTTGTCGATATTTGGTACTTAAGTCAAAAATGGACTTCTTAGAATTACATGTTGTTCATGTGGTCAAAGGATCATTATATTCAGAATGATATTCATGATTTCGATATCATATATATCATATATATCCAGCATATACATGTATTTATAATAGTATATAACACCTAGAGGTATGAAATGAAATGCACCGTTCATGGAGACGATAAGCCGTATGTACGCATGACCGCTACTTTTAATTTCTATTTCGTATTTGATGGAGTGAAATCATAATGATATATAGGTATATTATAATTAAAGTATAATGTAATATATAATATAATTAACTCCATCCTTTATACATCCCAGATATGGCATTAAAAAATCAAATCACTTTGCGGGGGCGGTATTCCGCACTTCCTAAAATGAAATTATCACGTTTACCCATAATGGAAAACATAAAGGTATGCCATAAATGAAAAATACATAAGCACAATGAAAACATAAAAATAATATATATCATATATAAATAGAGTTACATATTAATGGCCACCATGAAAGGTGTTAAAAGAAGATTGAACAATCATTGTTTCATGAGGCAGAAATTCACCATCCATAGAAACATAATGTTCTTTAACCATTAGACACAGGTTTCTGTAAGTGTAAATAAAATCCCTCCCATAAAAACATACTAGTATATTTAAGATACTGATTTTTTTACAAATTAAAGGAATAAAAAGAGTTTATGGGGTTGGAGAATCAAAATAAAACAAAAGAACACAAGTGAAGTCATTACCTTTAAATCAGGTTACCCCCTTTTGTTTGAACCAAAAGTGTTTCTTGAAGATCTTTTTGCCTAAGGTAGGGCTTCTAGGATGAGGATTGGGATGTGGAGAGATAAAAGTATTAGATCTTGGCTGATCCAACGGCTTGAGATGTGTGAGTAATGTGGTAGAGTTGGGGGCCTTTTATAATATGGTGGAGGGGCACTCTTGGAATGTTATAAAATGTTACTTTATTATATAATGAGTTTCAGATTTTAAAGATCCCAAAATGATATATTTCGAGGATAAGGTGATTAGAGTTAGAAATACACCCATAAAATAGGTTTTTGAAAAGTTTGGGTCTTAGATTTTACATTATCTTTTCATTTTATTTAAATCTTTAAATAATGAGGTAATTGCTACATCATCATGGTGTCATAAATAATTAAATTTATTTAATATCTAAAAATTATAAAAAAATATCATGATTTAGGAGATATTTGCATATTTATAATGAATATTTATATTCAAAACGATGACTTGTATAACCCCATGTAAAAATTGTTTTAGTAAAACAATACATGTTTGTGACATTTTTATTTTAACTTCAAATAAAATGTTATTAATTTTATTTTCTTACCCAAGTGGCTCCATGGGGTCCCCAAGTTGACCCATGGATTTTATTGGTCGGCCATGACACATCAAACAAGGGTAGGACATGTTTCAAGGTAATTTCATATTATTATAACATTATTTTTACCTTAAGTTACACTAATTACCTTTAATCACGATTAATAAAACATAGAAGTTACTATTCAAAAAAAATTATTTTAATCCCAGTGAACCACATTTTATAGCCTAATGACAACCATGTATGTTGTATTTTTGAAATTAGATTCACAAAAGTGGTAAAGTTTAATTTGAATGAAAAATCAGGTTTTTTAACTACCACTTAGTCGTTTCACTATTCATCAAAAATTGATGTTTTTTCGAAAAATACCAAAAATTCACCCTAAGTTATATTTGATATTCCGAATTCAAAAATTATGTCTATTTTACAAAATTAAAAACATATATGTTTAATTAATTATTTTAATAATTAATTCCTGTTGTCAAAACAAATAGCATGTTTTTATGAAATAATATATATTAAAATATTGACACTAGTTTATGTCCAATTTAAATTTGAAATTAATTTCAATGACCACTATTGGATTAAATGGTAAAAATATATTATAATTGAACTTTAAAACCAATTCAAAAGGTAATCTAATCATATAAATAAATTATATTAAAAAGAGGTATTGAATTAAAATACAATAGTTTTCACTATTCATTAAAAAAGAAACTTTATCAGAAAAAACCAAAAATTTACACAAAGTAAATTTTGATGTCTCGATTCTAAAAAATAATTTTATTTGGTCCAATATAATTTATAAGAGTTACCAAAACTATATTTAAAGAGGGTTCTCTATAAAAAGGGGATAAGTCGACCTTTTAGTGAATATTAGAGTCTCTAGGCCTAAAATTGAATTCTTTTATTATTTTAAGCCTTAATATTTTATTTGATAAATGTAAAACATTTAAAAAACATATATAATAATATTTTAGTTATATTTATTCATTCTCTCCAATACAATGGCTACGTTTTAACTATCATTTAAAATAATATTATTATATTACTAGTGTGCAACGTAAGATTTCAAAGAAACTCTTTATTGCGTATCGGGTACGCTATCAAACATAGAAACCCCTTTAATGTAAAAATAATATTTAATTTGGAAATATTAATAAATAGAAAAATGTGTTATTATTTATTTACCTAGGATGATACATCCTTCCCCCTTTTGGGAATTGCGTCCTTGCAATTTTATTCTCTTATCAAAATAATTGGGGGTATTTATCCCTCATAGCATTTTCATATTCCCACATTACCTCTTCAACCGTATGGTTTTTCCACCAAATCTTTACCTGGTGAATTACCTTATTCCACAACACTTTCTCTCTATGGTTATGAATCTGGACTTATTGTTCTTTATAAGAGAGATTATCTTCCAACTGAACTACCTCTAGGCTCCAAACATGAGATAGATCTGGCATATACTTTCTCAACATCAAAACATGAAAAAAATCGTGTACCTGAGATAAAATAGGATGTAAAGACACATGGTAAGCAACTGATCCAACTCTCTCCATAATTTCATATGGTCCAATGAGCCTTGGACTCAGCTTTCCTTTCTTACCAAATCGTATCACACTTTTCCATGGTGAAACTTTGAGAAAAACATGATCACCTACCTCAAAAGATAGATCCTTCCTCCGGTTATCCGCAAAACTTTTCTGCCTGCTCTGAGCTGTTCTCATGTGATTCTGAATCAAATGAACTTTCTCTACCACCTCTTCTACCAATTGTGGTCCCATCAACTTCCTTTCACCCACTTCATCCCAAAAAGATGAAGTTCGACACCGCTTCCCATATAATGCTTCAAACTGAGCCATATGTATTATGGAATGAAAATTTTTATTATAAGAAAACTCAACCAAAGAAAGATGTTTTTCCCAACTTCCCTGATAATCTATCGAGAAAGCATGTAGAATATCCTCCAAGATCTGAATTATTCATTCTAACTGCCCATCTGATTGCGAATGAAAAGTTGTAATAAAATGTAATTCAGTAACCAATGACTTCTGAAGGCCTTTCCAAAAGTTAAAAGTGAAACTGGGGTCACGATCATATACAATTGAGTGGGGAACTCCATGCAACATGACTATATCTCTAACATACAACCGAGCAGGTTGACCTAGGGACAATGTATCTCGAATAGGATGGAAATGAACAGATGTAGTCAATTGATCAACAATAACCTAGATTGCATTTTTACCTCAAGATGTCTTCGGTAATCCCACAAAAAAGTCCATGGATATATTTTCTCATTTCCACTCTAGCACCGGTAATGACTGCAACATCCCTTTCGTTAACTGCCACTCTACATTAACCTGCTGACAAGTCAAACACTTCATAGTAAAATCGGCAACATCTCTTTTCATTCCATCCCACTAGTAATACTCCTGCAGATCCCTGTACATATTTGTACTACCAGGATGAACTGAAAATGGGGAACTATGATCCTCATATAACAACTCATCCTTAAACTTTGAATCACAAGGCACACATAATATCTTCCCAAACCTCAAAACACAATCATTATCAATGTTAAATTTAGGAAACTTACCCTTCTGACCTATCTCTACCTTTTTCTACAACCCACTCTCTTTCTTCTACGCTTGCTTAATTTGGTCTGATAGATATGATCTCACTGAAACCTGAAACAAAACAGAATAACATCTATCATCAACAACTTCTATGCCAAAGTTCATCAAATCAAAAACCAAACGATCCCATTTCAAACGTAGCATGGCTAACGAAGCATTACTTTTTCGACTCAAAGCATCAGCCACTTTATTTGCTTTTCCCAGATGGTATTGAATTGTACAATTCATAATCTTTGATTAATTCCAGCCATCTCCTCTATCTAATGTTCAATTATTTCTGAGTGAATATATACTTTAAAAATTTGGGATCAGTTTATATTTCACACTTTACACCATACAAATGATGCCTCCAAATATTTGGAGAAAAAAAAATAGTAGCTAAATCCAAATCATTTGTAGGGTAATTAACTCAGGAGTTTACAACTGATGTGAAGCATAAGAAATTACCTGATCATTCTGCATAAGGAAACAACCAAGTCCTTTCAATTAAGCATCAATATAGATAACAATCTCACCATTCCTGGAAGTTAGTGCCAAAATTGGAGCATTCACCAATCTTCTTTTCAATTCCGGAAAACAATCATCACATTCTTTTATCCAGATGAACATAACACCTTTTTGAGTTAACTTAGTCATTGGACAAGATAACCGTTAAAAATTCTCAACAAACCTTTAGTAATAACATTCCAAACTAAGAAAACTATGGATATCAGTTATATTTGTAGGTCTTTGCAATTCTTTAAAAACTTTTGTTTTAGTAGGATCACAATTTATGCCATTTTATAAAATAATGTGACCAAGGAATGAAATTAGTTGTAACGAAAACTCATAGTTGATGAATTTTCCATACAGTTTCTTTTCTTTTAGGGTTTGCAAGATAACCCTTAAATGAATTTCATGCTCCTCTTTACTTTTTGAAAACACCAAAATATCATCAATTAAAATAAACAAAAACTTATCCAAGAACTCATGTAAAATTCTTTTCATAAGGTCCATGAATACAGCAGGTGCATTGGTTAACCCAAAAGGAATAACTACAAATTCATAATGTCCATATCTAGTTCGAAACACAGTCTTTGAAACATCAGCTTCTTTTACTTTCAACTGATGGTACCTCGACCACAATTAAATATTTGAAAAATACTGAGCTCCCTGGAGATGATAAATAAAATCATCAATATGAGGCAAAGTATACTTGTTCTTAACTATGATGTTATTCAAGGCTCTATAATCAATGTAAAGTCTCATTAAACCATCTTTGTTTTTAACAAACTAGATAGGAGAACCCCATGGTGAAGTTATAGGTCGAATGAAACCTTTATATAATAACTATTGCAATTTATTCTTTAACTCTAAAAGTTCAACTTGATCCATTCGATAAGGGGGTTTTGAAATTGTCTTAGAATCAGGAACTAAGTCAATAGTAAATTCAACTTCCTGATCATGAATAATACCAGACAACTCATCAGGAAAAACATCAAGATACTCATTTATCTCTAGCACATCATTAATATGAATAGTTCCTTTATTTTCAAAAATATGTGAAAGGTAACATTCATTTCCATCCATTACTATTTTCTCAACTTCCTGATATGTTATCAAAAGAAAGGGTTAATTCTTGTTCACATAATGAAAATCATTCTGAAAAGAAAACTCTTTTTCTCTGCAGTAAATATTAGAATGATAAATAGAAAGCCAATCCATGCCCAAAATAAAATCAAACTCTACTAGAGGCAAAAAAATAAGATTTTCAGGTAGATTCTTTCTTCACACAAGGATAAAAAGGTTATTATAATTTCTTTTTATCTCAAAGATCCCTCTAGGTGTTTTTACCATATGATCAGGATTCATATCTTTAGATGGAATTCCCAATTTTCTAGAAAACTTATCAGAAATGAAAGAATATGTAGAACCTAAATCAAACAACACATTGGAATAATTTTAACAAACAAACAGTGTACCTGATATTACTTCATTTGATGGCCCAACATATGCTGAAGTAGTTTAAAAGGATTTCACCACCCTTTCTGCTTGTAGTCTGGATGCATTACCCCAATTGAGTTCTTCGTTAGACAATCATTTTCATAATGAACCATTTCCTTACACTTAAAACATCTTACCACTGGCTTTTCATTGCCTGCTTGATCATCTTCCTTACAGTTACGAGCAATATGACCAGACTTACCACACTGAACGATCTTTCTGGACTTGGATAAACATTCTCCAGGATGCATTTTACCACACTTCTCATAGGATGGACAATTGGTTTTCTTAACTCCTTGATTCTTTGATGAATTCTTCCCTTTTCTTGCAAACTAGACCTCTTATTCTGTTGTTTTTCAAAGAACACCTAATTATCGGCAAACTCGATTTCCACCTTCTCCGCACATCGAACAAATTTTTCATAACTTTTTAACTCACGAGAAGCTAAATTTCTTAGTTAATTTGGCTTTAACCATGATTAAAAATGGTTGATTTTAATATCAAGATATCGTATGAAAATTGGAGAATACCTTGCCAATCAAGTGAACTTTTCTTCATAAGCAGCCACACAGTCATCCTCCTGCCTCAATTCTAGGAATTGTTTTTCCATCCTAAGACGAACCACCTTAGGAAAATATTTATCAAGAAACATACCTTTGGATTTGACCTAGTGAACATCATCAATATCATCACTATCCCTGATATTTTTTATCATTGACCACCACTGATCTGGTTCACCTTCAAAACGGTAAATAACAAGACCAACCATTTGATGTTCTGAACACCCCATGACATCAAAAATATTCTCTAGTTATTTAATCCACCCTTCTGCTAGTAGAGGTTAAATGATCCTCTGAATGATTGGGGATGATGCCTCATGAAATATTCCACCACTGACATGTTCCTCTACGGTAGATCTGGCTGATCTCGTGCATGGATACCACCACCATTTATAGCATGATTCAATAGTCCCGTCACTGCAAAAAACTGTTCAATTTCGATTCTGACCATCTTAGGTTTCTTATTTAGAAGGTTGTCTTCCTCTTGATGACGTCCCAACATATCTTCCATGTTTCCTCTACGGAAAACCATTCTGAACATAGAAATATCTTTTGTGAAGCGACATGGTAATCATTAAATTCTATATCATTTCAATCACCCCATAAATTAATTTATAATTTAACAATTTTCTAACTCCTAAAGTTTTCTAAACTGACCTCTGATACCAACTATAAGGACACGGCCTAAAACCTTACATAATATTGAATTAAATGAATAATTCATATTGAGGATATTTTCAGGTTTAGAGTTTTAGATAAATAGATCATAACAATTACATCTCAAATGATTACAAGTATACGCATCTACATCATTTCCTTTTTTACAAAACATAAACTCTTGAAAAAAAGAGTCATGTATAGTTCCATGTTTAAGACAGCATGTCTTTTCCTCGATCCCATCCTTAACCCTATTCCACATTATGTCCTGTGAAAATCATTTCAAAAAAATCTTGGGATGAGCATAAAAATCTCAGTAAGGGATACACAAAGAAGGAAAACTTTTAGTTTTTCAAAACATCAAGTAAACCATGAGTTCATTATCAAAGTAACAATTTTCACCTTTAAGAAGTAGTAAATACTATTTACTGAATAAAATAACATTACTTACCCTTTTGTAACCAAAATATGACCATAAAACCCATATAAAGAACACATATCATATAAAGGAAACTTTGGACATAAACATACTTAAATGGAATAACCATACGGTCGACTTCCACACATATCACTAAATGTAATAGCCATAAGGCCAAATTCCATACCCAATGCATTGGAGGTACTAATGTCACCACCCGTCCTGGTATTCATGGCACCACCTGTCATATGGTTTATCACATAACCACCCGTCAAATGTCCAAGTACCATTATAAAATCATAAGACATAAAACAAATATAACGGAAAGAAAACATTTCCACATTTTGATCACAATATATCACTTAAATATATTGACATAACAAATCCAATATAAAAACCATTTTCAATACCAAAATACATAAAAGATTATATAGTATTTATTTCATTTTAAAAACATTACGGCTTGTTGAGGAAGCCAAAGAACAAATAATACTCGCAGCAATGGAAAAGGTCGTTGTCACCGCGTACGTTAAATGAAACATTCCTTTTTATTATTTAGTAAAACAATTCATAGAAAAAGATTCCTTTTGTATAAAATTAAACTTCAAAGGGTTGTATACACCCTATAAAACAAGGTCTTGTATTAGAACAAAATATGCCTCAATGAAAGGAGATTGAGACAAAGTCCCTTACCTCGTGTTCGACTTGACTCGATCACTCTTTAATCTCCTTAATAACAAACTACTGTTTATTTATAATTTCATATAAACCTTTTTCAAGCTTACTATTACTTTTATATAACATATTTCCATGTTATAAACATTATGTAATCATTTATGTTAATAATGTTCGTTTTGTCAATATTTGGTACTTAAGTCAAAAATGAACTTCTTACAATTACATGTTGTTCATGTGGTCAAAGGTTAATTATATACAGAATTATATTCATGATTTTGATATCATATATATCATATATATCCATCATATACATGTATTTATAATAGTATATAACACTTAGAGGTATGAAATTAAATGCACCGTTCATGGAGACGGTAAGTCGTACGTACGCATGAATGCCACTTTCATTTCTATTTTCTATTTGAAGGAGTGAAATCATAATGATATAAAGGTATATTATAATTTCAGTATAATATCATATATAATATCATTAACTCCATCATTTATACCCCCCACATATGGCATTAACGAATCAAATCACTTTGAGTGGGCGGTAGTCCGCACTTCATAAAATGAAATTATCACGTTTACTCATGATGGAAAACATAAGGGTATGCCATAAATGAAAAATAAAGAAGCATAATGAAAACATAAACATAATATATATCATATATAAATAGATTGAAATCATAATGGCAACCATGAAAGGTGTTAAAAGAATATTGATCAATCATCGTTTCGTGAGGCAGAAATTCACCATCCACAGAAACAGTATGTTCTTTAACCATTAGAAGGAGGTGTGTGTAAGTGTAAATCAAATATCTCTCATAAAAACATACTAGTATATTTAAGATACTGGTTTTGTTACAAATGAATGTAATAAAAAGAGTTTAGGGGGTTGGATAATAAAAATAAAACAAAAGAACACAAGTGAAGACATTACCTTTAAATCAGGTTACTCCCTTTGGTTCGAACCAAAAGGGTTCATTGAAGATATTTTGCCTAAGGTAAGGATTCTAGGATGAGGAGAGGGATGTGGAGAGATAAATGGAGCAGAGATTGGATGAGCCAATGGATTGATAGGTGAATGTAAGGTGGTATAGGTCGGGGCCTTTTATAAGCAAGAGGAGGGGAACTCTTGGAATGTAATAAAATGATACTTTATTATATAATGAGTCTCGGATTTTAAAGTTCCCAAAATTATATATTTCTAGGATAAGGTGATAAGAGTTATAAATACACCCATCCGATAGGTTTTTTACAAGTGTTGTTCTTAGATTTTACATTATCATTTCATTTTATTGAAATCATTAAATAATGAGGCAATCACTGCATCATCATGGTGTCATAAATAATTTAATTTATTTAATGTCTAAAAATTATATAAAAAAATATCATGATTTAGGAAATCCTTTTATCTTTCTAATGAATATTTATAGTCAAAAGTATTACTTGTATAACCCCATGTAATTTTTTTTAGTAAACCAATACATGTTTGTGACATTTTTATTTTAACTTTAAATAAAAAGTTATTAATGTCATTTTCTTACCCAAGTGGCTCCATGGGATCCCCAAGTTGACCCATGGACTATCTTGGTCGTCAATGACAAATACAATAAGTTTAGGACATGTGTAAAAGTAATTTCATATTATTATAACATTATTTTTACCTTAAGTTACACTAATTACCTTTAATCGCGATTAATAAAACATAAAATTTACTATTCAACAAAAAATTATTTTAATCCCATTGAACCAAATTTTACATCCTAATGAAAACCATGTATGTTGGTTTTTTGAAATTCAATTCACAAAATTGGTAATGTTTCATTTAAATGAGAAATTAGTTTTTTTAACTACCACTTAGTGGTTTCACTATTCATCAAAAATTGAAGTTTTTCAGAAAAATATCAAAAATTCACCCTAAGATATATTTGATATTCCGAATTAAAAAATTATTTCTATTTTAAAAAATTCAAAACATATAATTTTCATTAATTAATTTAATAATTAATTCCCATTGTCAAAACAAATAGTGTGTTTTTATGAAACAATATATATCATAAGATTGACACTAGTTTATGTCCAATTTCAATGTGAAATTAATTCCACTGACCACTATTGGATTAAATGGTAAAAATATATTCTAATTTCTCTTTAAAAGCAATTCAAACGATAATCTAATCATATAAATAAATTAGATTAAAAAGAAGTTTTGAATTAAAATACAACATTTTTCACTATTCATTAAAAATTGAACTTTATCGGAAAAATACAAAAAATATAAACAAAGTAAATTTTGATGTCCCGATTCTAAAAAAAAATATGTTCCAATAGAATGTATAAGAGTTGCCAAAACTATATTTAACGAGGGTTCGCCATCAAAAGGCGATAAGTCGACCTTTTAGTGAATAATAGAGTATCTTGGCCTAAAATTGAATTCTTTTCTTATTTTAAGCCTTAATAATTTATTGGATAAATGTAAAAACATTTAAAAACATATATAATCATATTTTAGTTATTTCTATTCATTACCACCAATACAATGGCTACGTGTTAACTACCATTAAAAATAATATTATTATATTACTAGTGTGCAACGTATGATTTCAAAGAAACTCTTTGTTGCGTATCAGGTATGCTATCGAACATAGAAACCCCTTTAATGTAAAATTAATATTTAATTCGCAAAAATTAATAAATATGAAAATGTATTATTTTTTATTTACCTGGGATGTTACAGAGCGGCTCTGCATATTGATAGGCCTTGTCCTGTCTACTAAAAGCAAGATATCCATAGGCGACACTCTTCCTAGCTCCGTACGCTTACCGGCCTCAGAGCCCCCATACCATACCTCATGATCCAGAAATTTATGACGCGGTGTTTTACAAGTTTGTCCCCTTTTCACATCCAAACGATGCCAGGGTATCCCTACCTGGTTAGCCTATGTATCTGCCCCTGGTTCGCATAACGACCTGCATCTACGAAAATCAAGCCAGGACTAGGCTACTTTGATGAAACATGAAATTGTAGTGAAGATGATTCTTGTATGCACGGACACCATTATCCCCACATGCCGAACATTGTACTGTGAGAAATCTCAGATTTTCATAGTCATTCATGGCCAACGGAAGTGGAATGTTATCGAACCAAGGACACATTTGTGTGACTATGCATACTATACCCTCAGCGGCTCTGTATATTGATACCCTTTGGACCATCTACCAAAGACAATATTTCCTTTCATGGTACTCTTCCTAGCTTCATACGCTTACAGGCCTCAGAGCCCCAACACCACATCTCCTGGTCCGGGAAACCTTAGTGTTTCAATTGACAACCTTCATCCCCCGCCCTATTCAGAGCATATCAGAGCATGGTAACTCATTTATCCTTCAAGTGATTACAGCAATAGTCACCTAGTGGTATGAGCCATATCACCGTTAAACTAGGAGTACTCTGTCCTTACCGCACGAAGTTAAACTGCATGGAGTAAAGGTACACCCCCGCGCACAAACTAAATCAGTGTGGGGAGATCTCTAAGCTTTAACTGCAACCAGTGCCGAGTATGCCCGACATGTCCTGACCTTTTCTTACCAAATGACAGTCTTCATGGCCCGGCCAATTACGGATCCTCATAACCATTCACGGTAATCAAAGGTGGAGAGTTATTGACTCGTGGACACTTTTTCATGATTATTCATACCATTCCCTCAGCGGCTCTACATATTGATAGCCCCTGGTCCATCTACCGAAGGCGGGATTTCCACAGGCAACACTCTTCCTAGCTCTGTACGCTCATTGGCCTCAGAGCCCCATATCATTTCTCTAGGTCCAAGAAGCCCCAGAACAATGATTTACACCAATCAACCCCTCTCCACGTCTACGCATGCTGAGATGTTCAATCCCAGTCACCTTCTGATCAAGAGCAGCCTTTGCAACTACATCCTTACCACACGACGCTAAAATGCTCGGAAAATCATGATTGCATGGCATAAAATTGCAAAGACTAAGTATTAACCATCTTGGGAAATGCCTTCAAATACATGAATTTTCACTGGTTTAAAATACCCCCCCCCCCCGTCCACGCTGGATGATGTAAAATTGCACAACATCCTTTAAAAATTCTCCCAGTCCTTACCGCATGACGTTAAACTACACGGTAGCCGTCCTTGTCGCATGACATTAAACTGTGAAAAATTTAAAGGTTCCCCCATCCACACTGCATGATGGTAAAATTCACAACACCTTTGAATAATTCTCCCCATCATTATCGCATGACGTTAAAATGCACAGTGAAACCCGTCATGGGTTCAGTAAGGAACAAAGGATTTTCTCTGTCCCTCAGTGCACGGGTCAGACCTGCATGAACCACCATCTCACACCAGACTGAGAAGGAATGACTTCACCCATTCTAGGGATACATAGCCTAGATGATCCTCCTGTATCAAGGCACCCTCTCCTCATAAACCATACTTTGTCCTTAGAAAAATCTGAAGTTTCATAAGCCACCCCTGGTGGTCCCGAATCGCATCTTCCCTAAAGTTGCTCGGCTATCGGGAGAATAAAACCATTGACCCATGGACACCATTGCATGACTATGCATACCATGCCCTCAACTGCTCTGCATATTGATAGCCCATGGACCTTCTACCAAAGGCCAGATTTCCTCATGGAATGCTTCTCTCTGTACGCCACTTGGCCCTTGAGCCCCCATGTTCATCCCGGGATTCAGAAACCCTCTGAGATACAGTTTACCAGCTTCTTCCACAACCCGCCTGAATATGGTGGAAGGTATCTGGAGAGATTACCAAGAACTAAGAGAATCTGTTCCATTTAAGATGATTTCCCAGCCGCATGACTTTAAACTGCACCAAGATTCGATCATCCTTTACGCTAGGTAAATGTGTAGGACATGAACCTTGCTTCCACACTCCTGATTGATACAAATATTATTAAAACCTTTCAGACATCACATACCCTTTCCAAGACACCGCCAGTGGTTTTCATAATTCTTCAATCCAACCATGGTGGTTTCCATATGCCAGAATTTCATGAAGTCCTATGGTCATCAGAAATGGAGAGTCATTGACTAAGGGACACCTTTTCATGACTTTTCATACCATTCCCTCAGTTTCTCTGCATATTGGTCGCCGCTATCCCATCTACCAAAGGGAATATTTCTTTAGGCGATTCTCTTCCAACCTCTGTAGGCCGGTACGGATCCCATGCCTTGAGACATGCCCTGCATGTCGTTAAAATCTAAACACACTCCCTCCACATGTGTCTGAAGGACATGAAGACATATTTTAATCAACCAAACCACATTGGGGCCCTTTACCCACTATATTTAGTCAAAGATATTTGACCAAAAACACCAGTAATGATAGTATTGACAGTGGGATTTTAAACCGCTCACAAAAAGAGGCACAATGCCTATTAGGCCGAAAACCCAAAAAGGGCGACTTGAGAAAATGTCGGGCCATACCCGCTGGGTCCACACTAAATGGGCCCCGGAAAAATTAGGGTATTAAAAGAAAAGGTGAATAGTTTTTGGGGTTTATCTACAAAACTCTATCAATAGTCAAACAATGCTCACTGGATCCCATGGTCCAGGTAAATGTTAGAGTTTGTTTTCCTGAGTTATGATTAATTCTGATTCAGTGAGCTGTTATTTATGAAATAATTGTTCTAGTAACAATCAAATTTCCCAAGCAACAAAATATTGACATAGATTTTATTACGTTTGAAGGGGGGGTGGGTGGACGTCCATAAGCTCGGATCTCTCCCTCACAAAAAAAGAGGGGTAAAAAAAACATAGAGTACAAGAACGACTCTGACAGTCATAAAGGAGCCTGTCTTGCTTTCTCCACCAGATCGATAACCATGCGGTGAAGGTTATTGGAAGACTACTCCAGCATGGCCTTGTCCCTGGCCTCAACCTTGGCCACCAAATGACAGTGCCCCACTATTGTCTGGAGATTTTTGATCCCTTTCCAGGCGACTTCAAGGTTACCAGTCAGATATGACAATTTTTCCCTCAACATCGCAGCCCGTACTCCAAAATCATGCAACTCGAAGGATAGAATGTCCTGATCTCGAAAGCTCTCCTCTTGTGCTATAAGCTGATGGAGATTTATCAAGGTGTCCTACAAGGATCGAGTCCTGCAATGAGAGGCAGTGAGATGATCATGTTTGAATTCATTAGTGGTAACTTCCTCACGGGCCATGAAAACTTGGAATGCGAGAGAATGGAACTGCCGATAGTCAAATCCACCAAATCCCAAACCCAGGAAGAGTTGTCAGAGAGCTTCAGTTTTAGTTTCCATCTTAGCTAGAGGATTTTGGGCAAAAATCTCTCAAATCCAGGTCCAGGCCCACCAGCGCACTGTTCCGTGGTCCTCCACGACACGAGGATCTTTGGTATCCTAGCTAGGTGGCACTGGAATGAATTCTGTCATTGCGATTAGTGCAGACATGTGCACGCCATAATATGGTTCTGAAGCTGGAAGGCCCGAAGCTTCTAACCCTGGATTGGGTTTGGGATCCAAATTGATGAGTCCGGTATCGGCCGGTAAAACTTCAGGGATTATCTCACCAGGACCCGAACCCACATGGCCTTTCTCATCCACATCCAAGAAGGTTGGGTCCATCTGAACATCGGCTGCAGAGGGACTGGGAGAGGAAAATCCCCTCAGTCGCTTTGACCGATGAGCCATCAGTCGATCCTCCCTTAGAGCCGATGAGGATGGTGCGGTAGCCACATCAGCCACAATGACTCCTGATTTAGGAATCTTCCGAACAACCTTCCCCTGGATCCCATTAGGATAATATTTTATCCATGTTCTTCTATACTCCAAGGAGAGGCTGGCAGCCGCCCCTATTCCAGGCAAGAGAATTATTGTGTCAGATCCCTTCAGCATCAGCATCAAACACCATTGACGGAGAGTGGAGGGGTGAAGTCCTCGAGCCCGAGGAGGGGAAGGGAAACATGGACTTTCATACACCCAAACTGACGACAGAAATGATTGGGGTATACAACTCACATAAAGACACCCCGTTAATCCACGCGGCCAGAAACCCATCTCGCAGACAAATTGTGTAAGAACGTTCCTCAAGGATCCCCCTACAGTTGTCAACCACGACGTCAGAAGGAGTGGGGTAGGGAGTGAAATCAAACTGGGAGAAGTCACTCAGAAGCTCGATTATTTCATCAGAATTAATGGACATCAGAAGATCCCCAGCTATATCAAGCAGAGTAGGCCTGAAGGTCAAAAGTGGGATGACCGTGTTATGAAAATACTCATAACATCAGTAATGATTCCCTATCCAAAAATAATATAATTGAAATGTCCCACTCAGACGGTAGGGTGGCCCTCCGTCCTGCATGTGGCTTAGTAGTTTGTAAATACGAGCCAAAGTGGGCACGACCAAATTCACAGGAAGACCCTCTACGAACATAACTGCCATCATCAAGGTGAAGGCCCTGACACCTGGGTTGATATCCCGAGAAGGGAATAGCCACCTGATCAGAAACATAGAAAACAGACCGTCCAGACGGAGCATATGCGGCACACTGGGGCGCACCTCATAACCCCACACTACTGGAAAGATGATCTTTCCCAACACTTATATACCAACGGTTTGTAAAAACCGTTGGTATAGGTACCCTTTCCCAACGGTTTGGTAAACCGTTGGGAAAGGGTCACTCTTTGCCAACGGTTTATGCTAAACCATTGGGAAAGGGTGTGTTTTGAGCCTCTTTCCCAACGGTTCACCAATACCATTGGGAAAGAGTGACCTTTCCCAAGGGTTTAACAAAACCGTTGGGAAAGGGTGTGTTTTGATCCTCTTTCCCAACGGTTCACCAAAACTGTTGGGAAAGAGTGACCTTTCTCAACGGTTTTACAAAACCGTTGGGAAAGGGTGTGTTTTGAGCCTCTTTCCCAACGGTTGGGATAGGTTCTTTAATTATTTTCCAGAACTACTAACCGAGAACATTATATAAATCAAAATTTAAAATACCTATGAGAATACATATATATATTTATGTAATTATGATCACAAAAGTCATGTTAGGTTAGTGGTTGAGTCGTTCAATGATAAACGAGGTGTCCTGGGATCAAATCCCAGTGGATGTTTTATTTTTGGAATTTATATACCAATGGTTCCATTACCGTTGGTATAGATTTCATATTACCTATACCAACGGTTTTTGGAAAACCGTTGGTATAGACCTATCCCAACGGCTTACTTGGCTACGGTTCTCCAAACCGTTTGTATAGGCTATACCAATGGTTTGGAGGCCTATACCAACGGTTCCAAACCATTGGTAAAGGTTAGTTTTCCAGTAGTGCCATGAAAGGTAGTCAACCGCCTCCAGAACCGCCCAGTAGGAACCTGAGAGGATTCGTGACTATTGAGAAGGATGAGTCCTAGGGTTCTTGATCTTCGACACAGGACCAGTGGTGTTTAAAAATAACCTTATATAGGTGCTATAGGGAATGAGAGAGCAGGCACGCATGGCCTGACACAATGATCGCTCCACCATAACCAGCTGATCTCACGCCAATGAAGGCACTTGTTCGACGTCGTCCCACGCACCAAGAGTGGAAAAAACCTCATCGTACATCTCACCGATAATCGAGATCCCTCCCAATTGATATATGTCGCACAGACTAATGCCAAATTTACCATGGGCGAGGCGAAAAGTATTAGTTCTTGAATGCCAGTGACTGAGAAGGTCAGGCATGATCAGAGATGGTGGGTACACAGCAAATTGGGAAGCGCACACTGCAGAGTACAAATTGACTGCTTCCAGAGCCTCGGAAGATTCTTGGCAACAATGGTGGACCCAGAAGGCCCAAGCCCAGTCAGTTGAGAAAATCCCACCAGAATGAAGACCTCGCCTATGAATCCACCCTGCATCAGGATCCACTTGAGTGAGGTTGATTATGGATGAGTAACTCTTGAGGACAGCCTATTGAGAGAAGTCTTGTGTGTATTGATATCTTTGGGTCTAGACAGAGCCTCTCAAAATAAAGGTATATTTTGGGTCAGGATCAGATATTATCTCCCATGATTGGGCGAGGTTCTCCTGAATACACTTCGATGACACTTCCAAGCAAGGTCACGGAAGACCTGAGAAAGTAGGGGGGATAGGGACGCCATATTGAAGACCGAAGCTGTAAATTGGAAGTCTGTATGATAAAGGATAACCCAGGAGCTCAGGAGAGAGAATGTCCTTCAAGACACCATCTTCAGGAATGATGGACCGACTAGGGTCCTCTTCGATGATCTACACTATACGAATCATGGCTAGACGTCTGCCTGAATCAATCGGTAGAGGCTCTGTGGAAGGCCTGGGTGCTGGGCGAGGAGGAACCATGTTTTCTCCATGCATTATAGAAACTAGGAAAATGGTTAGTCTGGAATAATCAAATATAGACAAAAATACCAGCTGCAAGGAAAAGGAGTCGAGTGGCCTTCATGATAAGGTCCACCAGAAGGCCTCATAAGGTGGTTCACAATGATGGCATCCCACGAACCAACCCTACGCGGAAGGGGTTGGAAGTACCCTGGCCCACGGAGCGTTGGCTAGAGAACCGCGAACCAGGTTGCTCCGCGAAGTCCTAATCCCAGATTTAAATAACTAAGACTCGGGAAACTTAGGAAGTTTTCAATGTCAGGAAGATTTCAGTCCGTGAAACATTGAAACTAGGAAGCGAATTCCTCCACAGCCCGTTGTGACTTAATTTTTCATTAATTAAAAGTATTGGTTCACAGTTGGTAAATTGGTCTGCGGGTGAAGACGACTGCGAAAGAAGTATTGGTTCACAGAAAGTGGTATCTGGTTCACAGACGAGGCGTTTCGCGAAGGTATGAGCACACAGAGACAAAAAGATAGAGGGATCTACTTTCATGAAGAATCTAGAAAAGGACAAAGGAAGGGACCTCCATATTTATAGGCATGGTCCCCTACTGGGTCATTCCCTCTACCACAAACCATCCAAGTTTTAGGACCACTCTGCATCGGAATGGAATCCTCTTCGATCCGATCGGATCCCATTAATATGAGGGCATTTGTAGGGTCCTGAAAAATCCGCAAAGAAGATTATACCCAATCCCCCCCCCCATAGAATTGGGGGAATAGTGGAGAAAACTCAAAGGATTCTCAAATCCAAACATGTCCACAGAACGGTCCAACTGATTATGCCATGCGGCCGGTTCCGTGAAGCACCCCGTCCGTGGACTACTGTCATTCGCGGAATGGAGGCGGAGAACCTCCACGGGCGCGAAGTAGGGCAGGCGCCGAACTGGTCCACCGTCACGAACGACCCCAGCCGCGGACCACCTCAACTAGTCTGGTCCGCATCCGTAGTCATTCTTGGAATAGAGGTGGAACCCACTTTGGCCGTGAAGCACTCCTCGAGCTCGTTTTGTTCGCAGGGGGGAGGGATGTTCTCAATGCCCCCCGTGAGTTACGGATTGACCAGGTCATCCGTGAATCGGGTTTTTGGTCATGGGCCTCCACAAAAGGTGCTTCATGGACATAGATACATCTCTTTCCCCACTCTATAAAAGGATATCGAGGGGGAAGGGATGGGAGATTGGGAGTAGATCAAATAGATTTGGGTGGAAGGATTTCAATGGAAGGCACAAACAGTGAAGTTCCAGTTCACGAACTAGAGCATGTATAAACCTAGGAATGAACTAATAAGTAACCAAAATGCATAATAACTTGGGGAAACACGAACCTAAAATAAAAAATTAGAGAAGACCGTGAACCATGGCCCCTCCGAAGATGAAATCCCCACGGAATAGGGAGTTTATGCCTCTTTTCCGATCCGCCGCACCGCGTTGCACCCTCTTACGCGGGAGAAGCCCCGACCGATGAACCCCCAAACAGCGCCACCCTTGGCCACCACTGCTCAAATGGAAACCTCCACGAACCACCCTGGTACATGGATTGAACCCGAATCCGCGAACCACCTTGGTTCGCGGGATGCTCACCGTTCCACGGAACACCCTGTTTCGTTGGATGCGCACCAGTCCGCGGACCACCCTGGTTCGCAGACAGCTTCTCCAACCGCGTAACACTTCCATACTCGAAGGCTACCACCACCCATACCCCAGTGTGGCCAGCCGAATCCTTCTAAGTTTCCATTCCCCGAGCTAGATAAAATCTTTCAATCCGGCCTGATCCTCCTTGACTCCCTCATTGGCCTACTCATCGACCCCGAGTTGAGGCCTCCTCCAGAGCCACCTGATCCTTGTGGTGTAACCCTAAGGCGCATCGGCGCGCCGTTTTGAGTACACATAGACATGGTAAGTAGGGGTGAAGGGGTTTCCCTGACCCTTGAGCAGATTCCCAAATCATTATTTGGTTCACATTCCCAAGATAATGTGGAGTCCAAGCATGGGAGTCCCCTTTCTTCCCCTCCACTTGTTGGGGCTGAGGCACTTCTCCCTTCTTCGAGGGGTTGTAAAATACACATCACAAGGGAGCCCCTAGGCACATCCATACTTTACCCTAGAACAAGAGAGGTGACGGGCACAGAAGCACCTCTTTCCCTCTCCTGCTGTGCTTTGTCGCCCTGGGCGTCCATTTCGGAGTAAGCCCGGAACTAACGGGCCACTCTATGCGTAAGCCCCACTCCACTTCCCACGGATGCACCTTTCGCGATGTGATCGTATGGTCCATGCTTCCTCTTGTTTCTCAGACCGAGCATGACTCACATGGGATTAGAGTAAGCATCGAACATGACATCCTCTTATGGGCTGCCTCAGTGCGTAAGCCCCACTCATGTGATCTACGAGTTCATTGACTCCCCACCACAAGGATACATAGGAATCCTTCAAGTGGTTCAAGCCCGATCACCATCGGACCCCCAGGTCCACCTTCACGTCGGTTCTCCAACACCCCAATTAAAACTATGTAGACTTTGATCCTTGTCTCCTAGGGAGGGTACATTAGAAGCCTCCCTGAGGTTCGATCCCTACAACCGGCTGATCTGATTATCTTCACATCGGTTCACCGCACCAACCCTAGTGCCGCCTCTTTGAGTCCAGACTCCTCAGGGACATTAATCCAATGAGGGATGGTAAACCTCGGGCATAAATGATTCTGAACCCCTGCGTCCAGCTGACCGTTTCCAATCAAGAAGAATATGTGGATACTATGCTTGGGTATAAACCAAACATTCACGAACATATGACCACATCTTAAATATATAAGAGAGTCCCGGAATAGGAAATAATTCCCACCAAAAGGTGCGATGAGCCAAAATTCTCATCCTCTCGACCAATGTGAGTTCTTAATTATTGCTGGTCAAGGCACCTAGCAAACTCCTGCCTTTGGAAAGCAGGTCCAAGTATTATAGGATATGGAACCGTTGGGCGTTTCGAGGTGGAAAATGGTGCACCCGATATGAGTGATTAAGTAGAACCCAACCTTCTCTAATCAACTCATGGGTAGTGGAAGTTTCTTCCCCATGACCCAGTCTTGCGCCTTCGAGACACATACCATATATATATTGGAGTTATAAAAATAAATAAAAATGAAATTAACCGATTAAAAAATATACCACTTCATTGAAAAAACCTTTTTTGGATTACACCTTAATCCTTTAAAAGATGGTTCTTTAGAGATAATAGAATCTCTAGGATATGTGGAAGGAATATAGGAAGTTATTTTGGTATGTATTGTAATGTCAATAAGGCTCAAACATTATGATTACATAATGATACAAGGTGTCCTTTTATATGTGGTGGAAGGGGTTCTCAGGGAATTATCTATAGTATTAAATTCAAATAAATTAGTTTTCATTGAAATGTGGATTAAAATTGATATAATTCAAAGATAATTTGAGAATGGTTCAAAATAATGTCATCAAATAAGACTGAGATAGTGTTTCTTTTCATCCTTATCTGTTAGTTTTAACCCATCTTATCCCTTTTTGAATCTAATCATTTCAAACATTTGTACTATGTTATATTTTTCAAATTTAATTCATGGAACAAAATAATTCATTAAATTTATTTTACTTTTATAATTTTTTAAATCATTCATTTTTTATTAATTGATTATATATCATGTTAGTGTTGCATAACCTTTTAATATAGTTATTAAATAACTAATAAATTAAAAAATTTATTATAAAAACATAACATAAATTTCAAATTAACATTTATAAATAAACAAAACATCTTTTTATCATAGTGTAATAAAATTTATATATTAAAGTCGTGATTGTGTCCTTTGGAATTTATTCTTTTCATGAAATAATATAAATGTCATAATCAATGAAATATTTCACCATGGGGCCATATTTTTGAGACTTGTATAAGAATAGTTAAACTACTGTCACCTTATTGGATAAAGATAAGTGTTAGAAATATTTTAAAGCCTTACCCTAATGTTTTAACCCTGTTTTACAGATTTTACCCTTACTAATATGAAAAATATTTTCAAAGGATACTGTACAAAATGAAGAATAATAAAAGTGGAATATTTACCGAATTTGATCCTAATGATTCATAATATTGACTCCAATTTTTTTGTATTCAATTATTAAAAGTTTAAGATCTGAATTTTTAAATACGTGTATAAAACATGAAAAAAGGTTTTTCTTGAAAAGAACATTTTTAAGAAAAAAATTATTAATAAATATCTCATGCCTAAAAATGTAGATTATGATTAAAAAATTGAGTGACTTTATTATCTTTTGATTTCATTAAAATAATCTATCAATATATATTATTCTAAGTTAAATAAAAACACATTTTATGTAGATAAAGTAGTTTTTATAAAGGAAAAACACATATATTTCCCTTCAAACACATTTATTTAAAGTTTTTACCATTTAATTGTGAAAATTAGTTATTCTAAAAATATCTATGTTTTTTTCATATTTTATTTATCCCCATTTACACACTCCAATCAAAAAGATAAGTGATAATTGTAAGATTAAATAATAACATTTCAATTGCCTAATGGGGTTTGTTTAAACTAAAATGTGCAAGAAGATAAAGCTATCATATAAGTGAAACATATTATAAAATAAATATCATAATATATCATGGTGTTATACGAAATAATAAATTTCTTATAATATTTGAATAGATCAAAAAGTGTTTAATATATTCCCAAAACAATTAGGCACAATAGAATTTGAAAATCATTGGTTGAATCACAGTGTTCAACCACCTCATAAAGATTTAGGAGGTTCTAGAAATCCCAAATCCTTATTTGTATTTATTGTTTAACTTTTTTACTCATGATTGGAAGGATTTTTCCTGTTGGATTTCAATCAAATATAGTTAAATAGTGAAACATTTCAAATTATTTGAAATCCTAATATGATGATTTACAGACTGATAATGATAACAGGTGGAATTAAATAAATACAAGTCATATCATGAGAGATGAATTTAATATTTAGGTGATGTTTTTGGTACAAATAAAAAGTATGTGATATAATCCATTGGGTTAATTAAATAGAATAAATTAAGATAAAAAGATTTTTTAAATTATTTAGATAAAAAGTGGTTGGTTAGAGATGAAGTGTAAACGCATGTTTGGAAGAACATAAATCTCTCTAGAACTATTGTTTCATATATTTAATAATTATCATGAATATATATAATGATATTTAAGATATTATACTGTTTTTTGGTGTTTTAAGAGTACAGGAGTTGTCAAATTTAACTTTAGATTTTAAAAAAACTCAACAGGAGATAATGATAGAACAAAATATAGTAAATGAGATAATCATGGAATGTTATAAGACATTATTAAATAATAACCAATATTGGTTGTGTTTACTAAAAATGTAAAAAATTATATTATTACATAATTGAAAAAGCATAGATGAATTTTTGAAGACATTAATGGATCTTTGAAGAAGATTTTCAGAAGAAAAAAACTCCATGATGAATAATATCTGGTCATGCTATACTATTTTTATGGATTTTAGTTATTATTTAAATTGATACAATTTTATTAATCAGTCTTAAATTATAAATTTCCTGAATATTAATGTACATATCCCCTTATATTCAGCCGTTATTTATGTTTTTGGAGTTATGAATTTCATGGGTGAAATATCAAGTTGTATTTGGATTATTTCAGAGAACTTTTAGGAGTGTATGAATTGACCATGATTTGGGGAATATATTTCGTTCTCAAAAATAAAACATGTAAGTTTCTTGAGAGGTGAAATGGGTGGATCATAGATTAAGAATGTATAGAATAAACCATTATAATCTCTAGAGATTATTGTGCGACTTGGGCAGAGGAAAAATTCATGATTTGAGCATGATTTTCCAAACCATGTTAGGAAACTGAATGGGTTCTTAGAAGAGGCCAAGAGACTCATATGGTTAGTATATGGTTTTGTAAACTATGAGACAAAACTAAAAATTATGTTAAAATTAGTCCAAAAAATGATTTTTAAACACAAAACTGTGATGAAACTCCACATTCATCCTCTTATTGATTGGGATATCAATCCTTGAGACTCTAGTGGTGATTTTTGGTGAATATTGTCCCTTAAAAATTAAATTATGATGGATATAGAGGATTCAATGCTTGAAAATTAATGGTATGTGTTTTCTATATTATTATGGATCTCACAATATCATTATTCTTTCTCTTGCATTGAATGAAAGATATGGGCTATTATGACCGTATCTATGGATTCCATTATCTTCTAAATGATAATTCATCGATTATTGAAGGATGAGAGATAAAATATATATAGAATAAAATTACCTATCATTAATTAATCTAGATCATCCATGGAATGTGGACCTATTGGGGGTTCCTTAAGAGGTATTGTTTATTTAGTTGATTATTATTGGTAGTTATTATTTTTTGGTGTCAACACCCTTGTGGTGTGAATATCCTTACTATGTATTTCCCTTTTATAATTATGTTTTTATTATATTGATTCTTTGTGTTTCCATGTGTTTCCTATAAAAACATGATTGATTATGATTTCTTCCCAAGTTTATCCCTTGATACCATTCTTTATTATGGTTATATGTGTTCTTTTTTTGGTGTTTGAGACTCATTATTGACATTATATGTTGTTCTTATATTTGATGTGCTATATATAGAGTGGATGAATAGTGTATAGAGGTTTTTCTCAAGATATCTAATGATAGGGGGACTATCATGGATAGGTTATCTATTATAGAGATAACTTATGTGACATGAGATGATGATGATGCTGGATAAAGAGACATGGTATGGTAATGCTATCCTTAAGGGATGACCTAATTTAGAGACTAGGTTTGTGGGACCAACCTACGATATAAATAATGAATGATGGATATGTGTATTGTGCCATAATAGAGAATTGACATTGTATCCTTATAGCCCTACCTGAGAATTTTTAGACAAGTGGATTTGTAGATTTTTTCAGTGACCTTATAACAAACCGAAGATCGTGATTTCTATTATGAATTTTCTTCTCATATTGATCTGAAGAAGGTAATTTTGGGGTTTATGGAATCGTGGTTAGCATAAGATTACACTATTTTATACTGACTCATGATTCTAGGATTATCTATTTATTACAAAGGAATAAACCTCTTATGGATGCATACATATGTTATGAATGTATTGGTGGTGTATGAAAGGGTTTATATGCTCACCGGAATGGGAATCTCATTGTGAACGAAGAATTATGTTTAGGGATCTAGGAAAAATAAATGGACTACATACATGGTGATGAGGAGACCGAGATTGGGGTACTTATATTATACATGGATTGACTCTATACTAACACCACACATACATTATTAATATTTTTTAAATTATTATATTATTTTTCGACATTCCATATCTGAGATCCTTGGTTATTTAATTCACCTGAGTCTATGTTAACAAACATTTCATCTTATATAGCATGTTTTATTATATAGTTAAAATTTTATTTCTTGGTTATTATCAATATTTATTATTATTCTAGATATTGAACATTGATACTAAGGTTATAATATTCCTATTTTATTATCATGAACCTAAATGTTAGTAGGAAACCTCTTGCGTATGGGGAAGTGCACATGAGGTCATGTGTCTCTCGGATCAGGATTTGCTGATTCAAACTAGGTAATTAATATGTTGTAACAAATATGGTTTTGTTTTTAATTTCTTCTTGAAAATTTTTATGTAATGCAGGAAATGATATAGGTAATGTTTACCTTGGGTAGTAAATTCATATATATGTTATTCCAACAATTATGTGAAAAAAGAAAATTGACTTATAGGTTGTGGGACTACTCTTTTTGTAGTGTAATAGTGATTTCATGTTGATCCTTTGTATGTTTTTTGTTAATGTTATAGGATTTTGGTGTGTTCTAGCACCTTATCTTGTAATGTATGAACACATGTCATATATATATATATATTTCTTATATATATGTTGTTACATATATATATTTGTATTTATTTTATCATCAAGGATATACAGTGATGACATTTATATTTATTGAACTAGATAATTTATGTATGTTTATATATATATTCCTTTGACTAACTTGATGTTATGAAATAAAAGGTGTATACCTAGGGTAGTACTATGATGGTTGTAACTTATCATTTATTTTATCATTCTAGGATAATTTTTCTACAGAAATGTATTTTTTTAAAATGAATTTTATAGATGTTTACCATAAGAGAGTTGTTATATGAATTCTAAGAGTTCTTTTTTAATTTTTGAAAATCCCTCCTTGGATTATTTTGATAGAAAAATCTATTGATATAAACTAAAACACTCAAATTATAGAGGAATCACTTGTTCCAGTATTAATTTTTTAGAAGGATGGAATTGATCATGTTTCTAAACCCACTCTAGGGGTTGAAGAATTGGAACCATTTCAACATTGATTCATCCATTTAGTTAAATATGAATGTGGAGGGTCATAGAAGAAAATTGTCGATTATGATAAAGAATTTTAGTTCCAATGTCCTCCGTCCTTCTATGGGACTTGAATTCCTAGACATTGTGGGCTTATTTGTTTTAATTGAGGGGTTTGTTGGCCTAGTGGAAACCCTATTTGATCCATAGGTTTAGATGACTACATTAAATCCTCAATGACCTTCTAAGAGGTGGTGGTGTATTATAAACCGGGTGGGAGTATGTGAGGTCATACATGGGTGACATTAAAGTACATATTCTTCAAGGATTAATTTATAAATTTTCTGAATTTGATTTCTACTTAGGTTTTTAGAAAATATTAATTGGTATCGATGGTGGTGTTTTCTTTCTCATTTTTTTAAATGTGTTTTCTATTGGATACTCTCTTATAACGTAATGAGTCACCAAAATATTGAATGTTTGTGATCAGAATTTGATTGGAGGTGATGTATATTTTCAAGAGAATGTTTCTGATACAAAATCTAGTGGTTCTTCCTAATTCCATGATAATAACGAACTACATGTATGAGGATAGGGATATAGGAATTCTAATATATCGTAGTGGGTAGCATATAAGTTTTCTTAGCACTATAGTTAATGTCTTTTCTAATATCAAGAATCAAAATAAAAGTGAGTTTCAATGGTGATGTAGTTGGAAATTATAGTAGATAAATGTTTCATTAGTCCCCTTAATGGCTGGTGGAGGCATTAAATATTTCAACGATGGACAGAGTGGAAATTTTGTAAAGTTATTCTTAAGACCTTATTAAAAGTGTCATTTATGGGGAAAATAAGGAATCCTCTATAGTTATTTTTGAGAAAACCAATTAATGGGATCTCATATGGTTATATGTAAGACTCAGAGCATGACCCAGAGATATAGCAGAAGACTATAGTTGAAGTTTCATACCCACTAGATATTGGAATCCTATGTGATTTAAGTTCTTCATCAATAGGCATGCAGTATTGTCATTGGTAGATCTTATGGAGTGTAATGAGATCTTGCTGATTGTGGAGAGGTCCCATTAAATGTTCAATTTATAGTCTTATTCAAATATATCACATTATTTTAATTGATTATATAGGATCTTAACATTTATTTATATTTTCTCAAGTTACTTTTGGGATTGATATTCTTGTTATGTTATTTATCAGTTTTTATCTCCTTACACACAATCTAAGAAGAATTTTGATGATATAAATAGTTGTTTAGTATGTCCTATAGTTTTTTCATATGATGAAAATATATGGGATTTCATGATTCATGATATGAATTCTTCAGTATGATATTTACCATAGAAAAGATAACTAGTTACTAGGCACACATCACCTGCAATAAAGGACCTGAATATTTTATTATAACCATGAGAGATAATGTAGTTTTGATAAATGAATGGGATGTTGGAGAAAGAAGAATGGGTTGGAAAAAATTTATGTTTATATATTATATTATGAAATTAGTTGGAATATCTCTTGCAGTAGATCATATAATATCCATCACCTCTTTTCCTCTTATTGTGAACCTTTATCGTGGTGTCTTTAATTAAAATTTATCTATCCTATCTCAGGATACATGGGTTGAGTGTTAGATCTAACACATTCTAGGAGAACAACCAATATATGTTTCTATATATCATATTGAATGGTTTAAGTTATGGGATCATTATGTTAAACATGTGAATTAGGATATCATGGGTTATTTCAGATTGAGCACACCCTCCTAGGGTTGTCCAGTGTTTTTTGAAAAATGTTTTATATCATAATATCGTTATATGTGGAATACATGAAGCTAAACAAGGTAACTATAAATAAAAGATATATTTCTTCAAGGATTGATGATGTTTTTCATCAATTGAATAGATCTTTGAGGTTCTCTAAAATGTTCATATGATCAGGCTACCACTAACATCATTTCATAGAAGAATAAATTCCTAAAACATCATTTAGGAGTGGTTATGTAACAACCCAAGATTTTATAAAAAAAATATTCTTTTTAATTTTATTAATCTCTTGTGTTGTACGCTACACCAAAAGGAGCTTGCACAACACGCATCCTTGACTTGCCTTGCATTACACGCAATCGCGACCTTCCTCGATAGCATGTGTAGTACGCAATAACGAGTTTCACTAAACAGCGATATGCTATTAAAATATTATTAAATCTAGCCGTTATGAATAGTAATAACCACTTTTTGAAATTTTGTAAATTTTATTTTTCAAAATGGAATTCATTTTTGGATTCGTAATATCAAAATTAGCTTAGGGTGAAATTTTGGTAATTTTCGGATAACTATCATATTTTGATGAATAGTGAAAATTACTAAATTATAATTAAAAACAAATTTTTTAATCGAAATAATTAATAGTGATAAATAATTAATTTGAGTGGTTTTAAAGTATATTTAGAATATATTTTTACAATTTAATACAATGTTGGTCATTGGATGTAATTTCACATTTAAACCAGACATAATCAAGTGTCAATCTTTTGATAGATATTGTTTCTTAAAAACACGCTATTTGTTTTAACAGCGGGATTTAATTATAAAATTAATTAATTCAATTTATATGTTATGAATTTGGTAAAATAGACTTCATTTTTGAATTCGGAATATGAAATATAGCTTAGGATGAAATTTTGGCTTTTTTCTGAAAACATTCAATTTTTGATGAATAGTGAAACCACTAAGTGGTAGGTTAAAAACTGAATTTTGCATAAAACTTAATTTTACCGCTTCTGTGAATGGAATTTCGAAAATCCGACAGACACGGTTGATATCAGTAAGTAAAATGTGGTTCAATGAGATAAAAATAATTTTTTGGTGAATAGTAACTTTTTACTTTTTTTACAGCGGTTAATAGTAAATAGGGTAATTAAGGGTAAATATGATATTACTATTACCCTAACACATGTCCTAATTCTATTGGACAAGTGTAGTTCGACCAAAAACAAACTTAGAAATAAAATATGTCCATTTAGGCCCACTTGGATTAGATTAGGACATTTATTATTAATTTATTTAAAGAAGAGTTAAAAGAGTTAAAATCAATGTTTATTTACTAAAACATTTTTAATATAGGGTTATACATAAGATAAATTCGATTGCAAATATTCATTAGAAAGATATAAAGTTTTCTTACATAATGGTATTTTATTTGTAATTTTTAGACATTAAATAATTTAATTTATTTATGACACAATGATGATGCAGTAATTATCTTATTAATGAAATATTGACATAATTGATGTTATAAACACCAAAATAAATGTAATTTGAGACTTTTTATGAATTACAATAATTTTCTAGGTTACTATGATATATTAATGTTGATTTAATCAACTTTGTTCGAACATATAATTCTGTTATGACTTTCACAAAAATCATATATCAAATAGTGTCAAAATTGACACAAAATAGTTTTTAAATCAAATATTATATTATTAATTGTTATTTTATTCCTAAAAATCTAAGGTTCGGCCATATGACTTAGATAAGGATATATATATTAATAATAAACAATTTGGGGTTCGTTTGGCATGTTATAGTAAGTGTATTAACCATATAGTGAAAGAAAACAAAAAGACACGGTAAAAGTTAAATTATTTAACTTAGAGTTAAATCTAATTGATAAGGTTTAAAATAATATCCAAACATGTCTAAATTTGATTGGTTGATGAGATTACAACCCTATCTCATCTAGTCTTCGAATATGAGTCATTTTTGGAGGTTTTTAAGTGGGGTTAGATTTATTATAAATTAATATTTTTAAGAATTCCTAAGGTGCCCCTCTCCTCCCCTATAAAAGGACACCTCCTCCCCCTCCTTCTCACTCCAATTTGAGCACTCAAGCTCGGCCAACCCCTGCCCAAATATCTTCTCCACTTCCCTAGCAACATCCTAGAGGTTCTGGTCTTCCTCAAAGACCAATTTTAGTGCCCTAAGAGGAGGTCTCAAAGAGGCGCTTCAAAGAAGAGGTAATTACCGTTACCAATTATTTCATCTTTATTTCTTCTTCCACTTCTTCTTCTTAGGTTGTTTCATTATGAAGTAATAACATCAGTATCACTCATATACTGATATGTTATTATAAGTATGAAACAACCCTATTTCACCATCTATCCATCCTACGAAAAAAGAAATCACCGCGCGTGCGTACGTACGGAATACCGTCTCCACGCCGTGGTGTAATCTATTTTCCACCACCACCTTACATGGATGGGTATAATGGTGTAAAGAATAACAATACATAGTTATTACAACATCATATTGATTCTGATATATTGTATAATCCACTCCAATTCAATTCAATATTTATGGAAATGATATCATCGCTCGTGCGTACGTACGGACTACCGTCTCCACGGCGCGATGAGATTCATTCTCCATGTTAACCATTTAAGAATGATTATAAAGTATCTATAAGCAATAATAATGAAATACATGACATTATAAAGCTACTGGATTTATGTATATATGTATGTCATCTACTTACTTCCATTCAAGACAATGAGGAAAGGAAAACAGCGTTCATGCGTACGTACGGACTACCGTCTCCATGAACAGTGTTTTTCATTTCTTTTATCTATCTATTATATATATATATATACTGAATATATATGATATATAAATCATATTTTATATTCTGGAAGTAAGTAAATCATGATATAAGTAATAATAATGTCAAGAACAACAAGTCAAAACACCTACGATAAATGAAACGATTTTACCCAAAACGCTTCTTTAAAATGGAATTTACAAAAGGACGGGTAATATAATGTCATAAGTGAACCATATATGATATCATAACAATGAATATGATTCTGTAATAAGTCAATGACATTATTTAAATCATTATACAGGAGGTTCGGACACTTACAAAGCAAGTCGGACCTAAGGTAAGGGAAATATCACAATCTCATTTTTATCCGAGATTGTTTATTCGTAAGTATTTACTGGGGTGTATTTTATCATCCACATCCATGTTTCATCAATACATAATATTATTTCCATCCAACTAAAATTGTTTAAATCCATTTTTACCCTTCGGTGAGTTTTTACTAATACGTATGAAAGGAATCTTTTGTCGTTTTTCGTACGAGGTACTTTTTGACTTTTCCGACAAAAGTACGAAGAATGTTTTTTTTAACTTATACGGCATGAATGGATTTTTAAAACATTATTTCCAAGAAGCTTCCTTTACAAGTTTTCAAGTTTATTTTTAATCAACTTCTTTTATTTTAAAGTTGTATGCCATGTTATGAAAGGAAAAATGTTTTGAAGTAGAAAGGATATTTTCCTCAAGAATGGAGTTCAAGTATTTTATCAAAATTATTTTCCATCTAAGATAATAAAAGGGTTCTGTTTTTATCCCTATTATTACATGGATTTGATTATATTGTGATGGAAACATTTTTATGAATTCCTTTATCTTATATGAATTGTTTTATGATGTCATGTTGTTTAAGAATCCCATTTTTATTACATGGGTTACGTTATGATGTATGGTTTATTATTATGTGGCACACATAAGAAAGGATTAATTATAAGATGGGTGGGACCTATATCTCCCTCCAATGCATTGGGTAAAGATTTTATGTCTCATGAGATAGACATGGCTGAAATGGTGGGTTATACCGGTTCAGTGAAACCGGACTGAAACGAGGGTTACTCGATTCAGAAAGGGACTTTGTCCACTAAGATAGTCTTGGCAATGAGTCATGACTAACAAGAAATGATTTTCCATGATTATGTGTGCATGCCACAAAGTTTAAAGTTTGATGTTATGATTATGGGGATCTCATTTTCACTTCTATGATTTATCCCATGTTATGATATTATGAGCTCTTTTGCAGGTTAAGATTTCCAAAATCTATGTTCTTATGTATATGATGTGATTGATATTTCTTTTGTTTACCCTTACTGAGCATTTGAGCTCACCCTTTTATGTTTTCTTTTCCCCAGGATATAAAGAAAGGTTTTAGGTAAAAAAAAGGGAAGATCTTTATGGGAGATATTGAAGATCTTTCACCACGATTAGAAGATTACGTTCCGAGTTTCCAAAGACACTAAACTATTACGATCCTTGTGTGTGTGTTTTTGTTATGTACTAAGTATTCCGCAAAAGTAATGTAATGTCCATGTACGATAAGCTTCGGGTCTCTACAGTTGGTATCAGAGGAAAGGTTTAGTCAACCTTTGGAAACTAGGATGCGAAAAGGTTAGTGAGATCCCTAGAGATATTTCTAAGGTATGTCTAGGGATGTCTCTAAGGTTAAGTATACGTATAGGTTATAGTCCTAGAATTGCGCTAACGATCTTACAATTTAACCTAAGATGTTAGATATTGAGGGTACTACCCCTTTATTATGTTGTTTTCCCTGGCATTATTTTTGCCTCTCACACTATTCTTTTGGGGTTTTAGACGATGGCTGGAACCCGAAGGAACCGTGTTGATCAATGCAATGGACAATGCAATGATTGTCCCCCTGAGCAACCAAACGATATGGGATCTGGAATGAAAAATATTGTAGCCATGCTCACACAACTTTCTCAAGCTATGAATCATGCAGGACTTCCAAACGAGCAAAGGAAGGAGCAACATTCTGTTGAATCCTTTATGAGGCAGCGTCCGCCTTCTTTCAGTGGGTCTACTGATCCATTAGATGCTGAACAATGGATTAGTACTACTGAAAAGATATTTTCAGTTCTTCAATGTTCTGAACATGATAAAGTCATCTTAGAAGTATATCGTTTGGAAGGTGAAGCTGATCAATGGTGGAATCTTATCAAGAATACGAGGCTAAGAGATGAAATTGAGTCAATGGAATGGGACGAGTTCAAGAACTTGTTTTTCAGTAAGTACTTCCCTCGTATTCTTCGAACGAAGATGGAAAAGGAGTTTCTTGAGCTGAAACAGAAGGATGATGAATCTGTTGGTATATACGAAGCGAATTTTACAAGACTTGCAAGGTATGCATCTGGCATTATCATCCAACCTGAAAGTAAAGTTGATCGATTTTTCAGTGGCTTAAAACCATGTCTTCGAAGGGCATTAGCTATAAGAGACTTCAGTTGCTATGAAGAAATTGTTCGTTGTGCTATCAAGGTAGAAATGGAAGTTGGTGTTACATATCCATCTCATGGTTTTGACAAGAAACGAAAGATGGAGTTCAAGGAGAAATCTCAGAATAATGGTGAAAAGAAGATGAATGTTTCCTTATGCACAAAGTGTGGAAAGAAGCATGGTGGAGATTGTCTTAAAGGGACTAGAAAATGTTTTAAGTGTGGAAAAGAAGGTCATCGAGCAGCTGAGTGTCGAAGTAATGGAAAAAGGTTTTCTAATGATGTGAATAAAGCAAACACTGCAGAGAACGCACCACCAACACTTCAATGTTTCAAGTGCAAAGAGATGGGACATTATGCCAATAAATGCCCTAATCCAAGGGTTAGTGATGATCAACATGAGCAACCACTTAAGGCAAAGGACAAAGGGAAGTCACATTCGATCACTATTGGCGATGTTGAATATGACAATGATGTGGTGGAATGATTAAGTGTTTATGTAATGGGATTCCAAAATAATGTTGTATCATGGAGTATTGGAATATTTATGTATTGGTCTAATGTGGTATTGAAAGTGATTGAGATATTATGCGCATAATGAAGGGAAAATGAGAAAATTAAATGTTTAACAGTATTCATGAGCTCATGATTGATATAAGGACTAAGTGATATCATGGTTTGATTATAAATTTTTTTAAGGATTTTGGTATGTGGAAAGTGTTAACGTTTAACTTCATTCATGTTTTCACTAAGGTTCAATGGGTATTCAAGAGAATACATGATTAAGGACTTTGAATGTTTAGAATGTGACCAAAAAGACATATCTTATGATATATGGGGATCAACGATGGTATTAAATCTCGGGTAATAATTTTCACTATGTTATGAAAGTGGACTGCAGTATTATGGATAATCCTAAAGAAGTTCTTTTTTTTGATATTATTGATAGGATGTTATAGTAATGTAGTTTTAGAAAAAGGACAACCTGCAGGACGGGCGACAGCCCATCGCGTCGGACAAGGCTATGGGAATCGAACCCAAAACCGAAGTGCGACTGGCCTTTATCGCCTACCACTGGCCTACAGGAAGTCCCTATTTAGTAGAAACTAGTTTTATTTTATTAAGCAGTACGATATATGAAGTATAAGTCCATTTTAGGAACCATATATAATTAATCTCACTATAGATCGACTTATGTATATAATTTTTGCTAACCTTTTGTTTGAGACAGATGGAATGACCCGTCATTCTATCACATGATCTGCTAACACTTCACGAATAACAAATTCAACTTCATTTATTTAAGAGATGAAGTGGAAATTGTTCAAGGCACAAACAACAGTGAGATTGTACCAAAATAAAGTAAGTATTTATTCTAATTCAAATTTTCAACTTTAGGGAAATGATCTTGAAAACCAAAAATGTTGTCCTAGTGATCTTATATCTGATGAATCAGATGGTACCTTATATCATCACAAATCTATGGATTTGTGATTACTGGCTTTTCCATAGCCATGTTCTCTACCACTCTCCATCAGAACATGATGATTAGATTTCTCTTCCATATCCATATTTTCACCTATGTGGAAACCCAATGATTAGTTTATTTGGGTAACCATTACGTTTCATACTTTTGTTTTTAAAGATTGGTTTTCATATTCCTTTTTACGATGTGGGTTTCTATTAAAGAAACTTTCGAATAGTAAACCATTTATAACCCCGACGAATTTCGAGGGCGAAATTCATTTTAAGGGGGGTAGAATGTAACAACCCAAGATTTTATAAAAAAAATATTCTTTTTAATTTTATTAATGTCTTGTGTTGTACGCTACACCAAAAGGATCTTGCACAACACGCATCCTTGACTTGCCTTGCATTACACGCAATCACGACCTTCCTCGATAGCATGTGTAGTACGCAGTAACGAGTTTCACTAAACAGCGATATGCTATTAAAATATTATTAAAACTAGCCGTTATGAATAGTAATAACCACTTTTTGAAATTTTGTAAATTTTATTTTTCAAAATGGAATTCATTTTTGGATTCGTAATATCGAAATTAGCTTAGGGTGAAATTTTGGTAATTTTCGGATAACTATCATATTTTGATGAATAGTGAAAATTACTAAATTATAATTAAAAACAACTTTTTTAATCGAAATAATTAATAGTGATAAATTATTAATTTGAGTGGTTTTAAAGTATATTTAGAATATATTTTTACAATTTAATACAATGTTGGTCATTGGATGTAATTTCACATTTAAACCAGACATAATCAAGTGTCAATCTTTTGATAGATATTGTTTCTTAAAAACACGCTATTTGTTTTAACAGCGGGATTTAATTATAAAATTAATTAATTCAATTTATATGTTATGAATTTGGTAAAATAGACTTCATTTTTGAATTCGGAATATGAAATATAGCTTAGGATGAAATTTTGGCTTTTTTCTGAAAACTTTCAATTTTTGATGAATAGTGAAACCACTAAGTGGTAGGTTAAAAACTGAATTTTGCATAAAACTTAATTTTACCGCTTCTGTGAATGGAATTTCGAAAATCCGACAGACACGGTTGATATTAGTAAGTAAAATGTGGTTCAATGAGATAAAAATAATTTTTTGGTGAATAGTAACTTTTTACTTTTTTTACCGCGGTTAATAGTAAATAGGGTAACTAAGGGTAAATATGATATTACTATTACCCTAACACATGTCCTAATTCTATTGGACAAGTTTAGTTCGACCAAAAACAAACTTAGAAATAAAATATGTCCATTTAGGCCCACTTGGATTAGATTAGGACATTTATTATTAATTTATTTAAAGAAGAGTTAAAAGAGTTAAAATCAAAGTTTATTTACTAAAACATTTTTAATATAGGGTTATACATAAGATAAATTCGATTTTAAATATTCATTAGAAAGCTAAAAAGATTTCTTACATAATGGTACTTTATTTGTAATTTTTAGACATTAAATAATTTATTTTATTTATGACACAATGATGATGCAATAATTATCTTATTAATGAAATATTGACATAATTGATGTTATAAACACCAAAATAAATGTAATTTGAGACTTTTTATGAATTCCAATAATTTTCTAGGTTACTATGATATATTAATGTTGATTTAATCAACTTGGTTCGAACATATAATTCTGTTATGACTTTCACAAAAATCATATATCAAATAGTGTCAAAATTGACACAAAATAGTTTTTAAATCAAATATTATATTATTAATTGTTATTTTATTCCTAAAAATCTAAGGTTCGGCCAAATGACTTAGATAAGGATATATATATTAATAATAAACAATTTGGGGTTCGTTTGGCATGTTATAGTAAGTGTATTAACCATATAGTGAAAGAAAACAAAAAGACACGGTAAAAGTTAAATTATTTAACTTAGAGTTAAATCTAATTGATAAGGTTTAAAATAATATCCAAACATGTCTAAATTTGATTGGTTGATGGGATTACAACCCTATCTCATCTAATATTCGAATATGAGTCATTTTTGGAGGTTTTTAAGTGGGGTTAGATTTATTATAAATTAATATTTTTAAGAATTCCTAAGGTGCCCCTCTCCTCCCCTATAAAAGGACACCTCCTCCCCCTCCTTCTCACACCAATTTGAGCACTCAAGCTCGGCCAACCCCTGCCAAAATATCTTCTCCACTTCCCTAGAAACATCCTAGAGGTTCTGGTCTTCCTCAAAGACCAATTTTAGTGCCCTAAGAGGAGGTCTCAAAGAGGCGCTTCAAAGAAGAGGTAATTACCGTTACCAATTCTTTCATCTTTATTTCTTCTTCCACTTCTTCTTCTTAGGTTGTTTCATTATGAAGTAATAACATCAGTATCAATAATATACTGATATGTTATTATAAGTATGAAACAACTCTATTTCACCATCTATCCATCCTACGAAAATAGAAATCACCGCGCGTGCGTACGTACGGAATACCGTCTCCACGCCGTGGTGTAATCTATTTTCCACCACCACCTTACATGGATGGGTATAATGGTGTAAAGAATAACAATACATAGTTATTACAACATCATATTGATTCTGATATATTGTATAATCCACTCCAATTTAATTCAATATTTATGGAAATGATATCATCGCTCGTGCGTACGTACGGACTACCGTCTCCATGACGCGATGAGATTCATTCTCCATGTTAACCATTTAAGAATGATTATAAATATATATAAGCAATAATAATGAAATACATGACATTATAAAGCTACTGGATTTATGTATATATTTATATCATCTACTTACTTCCATTCAAGACAATGAGGAAAGGAAAACAGCGTTCATGCGTACGTACGGACTACTGTCTCCATGAACGGTGTTTTTCATTTATTTTATCTATCTATTATATATATATATATACTGAATATATGTGATATATAAATCATATTTTATATTCTGGAAGTAAGTAAATCATGATATAAGTAATAATAATTTCAATAACAACAAGTCAAAACACCTACGATAAATGAAACGATTTTACCCAAAACGCTTCTTTAAAATGGAATTTACAAAAGGACGGGTAATATAATGTCATAAGTGAACCATATATGATATCATAACAATGAATATGATTCTGTAATAAGTCAATGACATTATTTAAATCATTATACAGGAGGTTCGGACACTTACAAAGCAAGTCCGACCTAAGGTAATGGAAATATCACAATCTCATTTTTATCCGAGATTGTTTATTCGTAAGTATTTACTGGGGTGTATTTTATCATCCACATCCATGTTTCATCAATATGTAATATTATTTCCATCCACCTAAAATTGTTTAAATCCATTTTTACCCTTCGATGAGTTTTTAGTAATATGTATGAAAGGAATCTTTTGTCGTTTTTCGTACGAGGAACTTTTTGACTTTTCCGACAAAAGTACGAAGAATGTTTTTTTTAACTTATACGGCATGAATGGATTTTTAAAACATTATTTCCAAGAAGCTTCCTTTACAAGTTTTCAAGTTTATTTTTAATCAACTTCTTTTATTTTAATGTTGTATGACATGTTATGAAAGGAAAAATGTTTTGAAGTAGAAAAGATATTTTCCTCAAGAATGGAGTTCAAGTATTTTATCAAAATTATTTTCCATCTAAGATAATAAAAGGGTTCTGTTTTTATCCCTATTATTACATGGATTTGATTATATTGTGATGGAAACATTTTTATGAATTCCTTTATCTTATATGAATTGTTTTATGATGTCATGTTGTTTAAGAATCCCATTTTTATTACATGGGTTACGTTATGATGTATGGTTGATGATTCTGTGGCACACATAAGAAAGGATTCATTATAAGATGGGTGGGACCTATATCTCCCTCCAATGCATTGGGTAAAGATTTTATATCTCATGAGATAGACATGGCTGAAATGGTGGGTTATACCGGTTCAGTGAAACAGGACTGAAACGAGGGTTACTCGATTCAGAAAGGGACTTTGTCCACTAAGATAGTCTTGTCAATGAGTCATGACTAACAAGAAATGATTTTCCATGATTATGTGTGCATGCCAAAAAGTTTAAAGTTTCATGTTATGATTATGGGGATCTCATTTTCACTTCTATGATTTATCCCATGTTATGATATTATGAGCTCTTTTGCAGGTTAAGATTTCCAAAAGCTATGTTCTTATGTATATGATGTGATTGATATTTCTTTTGTTTACCCTTACTGAGCATTTGAGCTCACCCTTTTATGTTTTCTTTTCCCCAGGATATAAAGAAAGGTTTTAGGTAAAAAAAAGGGAAGATCTTTATGGGAGATATTGAAGATCTTTCACCACGATTAGAAGATTACGTTCCGAGTTTCCAAAGACACTAAACTATTACGATCCTTGTGTGTGTGTTTTTGTTATGTACTAAGTATTCCGCAAAAGTAATGTAATGTCCATGTACGATAAGCTTCGGGTCTCTACAGGTTACATACTGGATGAGTATATTTTCATGATTTGGGATCAAAATTTCACTAATGGTGTTCATGGATCTAATAAATATTATCTGAATTATGTATCATGGATATTTTTTTTATGGAATCATTATATATTTTCTAACATCAAAGATGAATTCTAGAAAAATGTTTATAATTTTGGGTATACCCACCAAAATTGTTTCTAAATACATGTGAACAATGTGTCACATATGAATGTCATATATATAATTTCTTGGGAATGTGATCACAAATAATGTAATTTCCTATTGGAACAGATAAGGTAAAGGTTTTGATTTCCTAGTAAACCCCTAAAAAAAATTATATTAAGAGTTTTCTTGGGTTTGATAAATATTTCTTATGGTTCAGACAATAATTTTCCCATTTGGAAGCACCTATGAAATGATTTACCAATAAGGGGTGATGCTTGAGTGGACATAATAGAATGAAGAAACTATCTTGAAGCTAAATATTATATTGAATAAAGGTATGATCATAACATTTTCATAGCCTATTATTGTTTATATAGTTTAATAGAATTCCTAAGGTGTTTGTTTAGGGGTTTATATGATGCAGAGGGAATGGGTGTTAGCTTCTAGGTGTCATTATCTACGACCGCAGGAGTATAAGTACCCTATTCATGTATTATATTTGGTAGTTGTGGTCCACTAAACGACTTTTGTGTGCCATTATCTCATCATTTAGAGTCTTATAGTATAAACATAACATAAGAGATTATGTTCCATTTCCCCTCAAAAAAACAGCAATTTATGGAACTGTCATCAAATATTGTATCTACATACATTTTATTTTGAGATGGGTTATAATATATAGAAAGGTAATTTCATTTTATTATCTCTTAGTAGGAAAACATACAAACTTGGATAGAGACCTTCATAGGAGGAATAAAAATTAATGATCTTGTTGGCTATGTAGTTGGTGGATGCATCTAATGACCAAGAGGGTATGGCTTGTTTTCCTTCAGTTACCATGTCCAAATTATTTAATATAACAAACATTATCCATTAATCAGGTCATTATTGATTAGTTATATGGGAATGGTTAGATTGAAGTCACCCAAATCTAGGTTGGTCATTAGATAGGGACAAATTTATTTATTCTCATGGGAGAATTTTGGTTACACCTTTTATAAGGGAAGAGATGGTGGGTGACCCATATGCCTCTTAGTGGTTAATTTTCATTGTTTTTATGAATATGTATCATGATACTATGAAGAATTTCGTATGGATATAAATAAAGAACGTTATCATGGGATTTTTCACCTGTTGTCCAGCCTATTAGAGGATCAAAGTGGATCAAGATCGACTAGGGGGGTTATGTCAGCTACGTATCATTACTAAGGTAATGTGGGGTTAGGTGAAAATAGACATAGTGGTAGTGTTTCCTTATACCCCCAATATGTCGATATGTTGTTTGGGTGATGGGACATTTCTGTCTAGTATGAGAGACTCACTATATATATGTTTTCAATAATAATTATCTCCATTTCATGGAAACTTGTGGATCGGTGTACCCACAAAAAAAGTTAGTTATTCCCATAAGAGAGATTCATTATAATATTTCCCCTTATAATTCTAATTTCTAACATCAAGATGATTCATAACATGAGAAATATACAAAATCATAAGGACAAAAATTTGCATCCCTAATAACATTTTGTTTCTCATGAGGAATAGTTTTTCATTATAAATCACATTCATCATTAAAATGGTTCTTTTCCATTCCATACATTGAAACATACCAAAAAAACATAGTGTGAGGAGCAATAATATTAGTTGGAATGTACATAATAATGAAAAACCTATATTGGTTCTCTAAATCAATACAACTTATTTTTACCCTACATAACCGTAGGTTAAACCTAGGGTTTCTAGGTTAATTATCAAATTAGTATAATGTTATTATATAATCATACAAATTCTTACAGTTTTCCATATATTTTTCTCATCGTTGCATCCATATTTAAGTAATAATTTCTCTAAAACCAACTAAAATAGCCTATACATTCATTATTCAAGTATTATTTGTTATTTTATGAATATTAAATATATAACATTATAATCCATGAACGAATTATTTGGGTCTAGTGTCATTGGTATGTTGGATATATAAAAATATTGTTTATAATATATGTATATCATCTCCCACAATGTTTATCATAATTATTACCCACATATCGATATGATACTTGAAACATTATATAATAACATAGGGAAAGTAAATATAAAAAGTGTTGAGCTCAATTTATTATTACAAGAAATGAATGGAGAAGTCAATGATCAAATAAACATAACATTATGATAAGGGAATGAGAAAAGTGATTAACATTTTGAGACCATAACCAACATATCATAGGTAAAAATATTTAGTCATGGATTAAACAGTTGTAGTTCATAACAAAACAATCATAATGGATCAAATGACATGAGACATGAGATAATAACATTGGAATAGATCAAAAAACGCATAGTTAATCGTAGAAAATAATTTCCTCTGTTAAATATCACTAAAAAGTCTTCATATTGGATGGGGTGCTCTCCCCATTCCATCATATCATTAGTCAAGGTTCACTCCTAAGACTATCATTATGGATGGAGTGGCTTACAAAACTAGGTTCACTACCCATTCCATTCATTATTATCTCATGAGATATCAATATTGATCTATGTTATTGGAGAGATATATAATTTCGGTACCAACCATCAAATAACAATAATCCAATAATATGTGATCGACATGATCATAAATCATTTTTTATAACAGAAAACCTATGGAAATGACATGGTTTTCATAAAATGTTCAACATTTCTTCATAAAATAATGAATGTAAAATATATGGGTATTATATCATAATCACAAACCTTATAGAGAATGAATAAGGATTATATCAGAGTGTAATATACTATATATAATATAATTAACATTAAAAGATTCATTCTTAGATTAAAATGGATTTAAAAGATCATTAGGAAAATTTCATGATGGTAAAACCATTTTCATATTGAAATTTATTATTCTAAATAATTAAAAATCTAATATATTAAATAAAATGCTTGCATTTAAATTTAAAATGGTTATATTTAATGGAATATATGAATCATTTAGTGGTTATAATGGTGAGAAATTCCATCCATTCCATTTATGTTAACAAAAGTATAATATAATATTTTCCATAAAAATTAAAATATACCTCATTAAGAAATTAATAACAATAATACATTTACACTATTATTTAATAATTCAAAAATGGGGGGAGGGGTGAATTTATTGAATAATTGTTTAATAGTAATTTTTTTTAAAATTAATTTAAAGTACATGATCATTAAAGAAAAATAATTTTACACATAAAATAGAAGTAAAGTATGATTTCCTTAAAAATATTTTATTTGTTTCATGAGTATGAAAAGCGAGTAAGATGAAAATGAAAACAAAAATATATAAAAAAAACTTATGGGAGTAAAATAATTTATATTCATGGGAGTTAGATCATTAAAATTCATCATTGGAAATTTATATAGAATCAATCCTGTAAAACAATGAGAATGTAACGTTAAACTCTTAACTCAAGTTTAACATGCATCGAAATAGATCTATCATCATGGATAAAAAATTAAAATTTATTATAACTCTATATTATAATCGTGTTTATAATTATAGTGTCATATTTTATCCATATATAACAATTAAACACACATTGTTTAATAATATATTATTAAAATGACCACTTCATGGTGTTTAGTATTTCCTTCTTCATAAAAGCGTCAGTTATATAGTTCTAGTCCTTATAAACAGATTATTTTAAATAATATATATAATTTGAGGAATGATATAAATTTAATAAATATTAGTGATATATATAATTTTATTTATCCATAATAAGATGATTTTGAAATGTTAATGACACTGTTTGTGGAGATGGTATGTTGTACATACACATTAACATTGTTTCCATTTTTCAGTGAAATAAAGGGAAATAAACATTCAATTTTGTACAATAATTTATTATCATATATATAATATATAATCCTAAATTTTATATCTATTAACATTCTTTTATACTGTAAATGAAAAATTAATGCTATCGCTTCATGGAGGTTGCGGTATGCACTTACGCACAAGAGACATTATAACTTTAAAACTAATTAGAAGAAGGAGGAAAATGGTTGTTCCATCATAATAATGAAAATTAAATATATTTTAGATACATAATTTATAATTTTAGAGTAGATAACATATATTTATCAGTGTCATAATAAGAAATAAAAATGAAATTGATCAGTTAGGAGTTATACCTCTTTGTCGAGAAACCTTTTTTTGGCTTACCCTATAATCTTGAAAGGATGGTTATTTTCCTAGAATATAATCTCTAGGATCTAATAATGGAAGATAAAATGTAATATTGGTAGTAATTATAATATAAAAAAGGCTCAGACATTTTTATTACGTAAGGATATGAGGTTCCACATTATATGTTGTGGGAGGGGTGCTCCGAGAATTACATATAGTATTAATTTAAAATAAATTAATTTTAACAAAAAATTAAATTAAAATTGATATAATTTAATGATAATATGAGGAAGGATATAAGTAATCTTATCGAATAATATCGGGATAAGGTTTCATTAATTTTTCATCCTTATTTCATAGGTTTAATCCATGTTATCCCTTTTTGAAAATTATTGTAAAAACAACATTTTCTACTCTTTAAGGTTCAATAATGTTTTAATAAAAGTAATGGTGACCCTAAAATGGGATATGATAGATATAATCACCCATATCCCATTTATTATATAGAAAAACATATTTTTATGAATTTTCAATAATTTAATAAAATGTTGGCTATTCTAAAATATAATTAATGTCATTTTTTGGAAGCATTAATTTACAAAGAATTTTAAAAAATAATGATAGAAAATTAATTTGAATCTAAACATTTCAAAATACCACAATATGTTATATTTTTAAATATAAATAATGGAACAATATAATACATCAAAATTAATTTACATTTAGTATTTTTAAAATCATTTAAATTTTATTAATTTAATATATATCAAGTCAGTGTTCCAAAACCTTTTAAAATAGTTATTAAATAAAAACATTTAAACAAATTGATATTGTAAATAAAATCATTTATATTGAAAATTAACATTTGTAAATGAACAAACCGACTTTTTATCAATGTGTAAAAACTTTATATATATTGAATTTAAAATTGTGTCCTCTTGAATTTATTTTTTCATAAAATAATATAATGATTATAATCAATGAAATATTTCACCATGGGGATATATTTTTGAAACATGTATAAGAATAGTTGAACTATAGTCATCTAATAGTATAAAGAGAAGAGTTATAGATATTTTAAAGCCTTACCCCAATGTTTGAACCTTGTTTAACCTTGTTGACACTCTTTTCCATTATAGAGTCCAGCAATTGGATAAGGGGAATACCTTAAGCACAAGGTGGGTTACGATTTGAAGAACATTAAATTTTTTGATGAATGCATGGACCAGAAGCCCATTTAGAGGGAGGCGTGTAAGTTACTTGCACGCCATGCAAGTCAGGTGCGCGCCACCTATGGGCCACGAAGCTCACTTGCGCTCCCTATTTGATTTTACTCTCAAGGTGAAATGAGGCCTATAAATATCCCCTATGGGCCCCCATTTCAAGGATGAATTTTCCAAAAGTCATATTCAAGCTTTGGTCTCCCAAGTATTCAACTCAACTCTTTCGAATCATTATAAGGTAACTTTTTACCTAGAATGGTTGACTTGAAGGAGTAGGATAAGGCCTAATTGTTCATAATTCATCAACACTTGCACGCCTAAGTATCCAAACATCCTTAAAAATGGAAACACTTGCACGCCGCCCTTTTGGAAACATCTTAGGATAATAATAAATGCTTGAATTAAGTCTCCCTCATGTATTACCCTACAGATTCTTCATCACCCAGGTGAACCGATGTTACGAAAGTACACTTCCACGACCAAGACATGCGTGCCAACTTCATTTGTGTGCCTCTCTCCCGTTCACCTCTCCTCTTTAAGATATTATCCCTCGAACCCCTTTTCAAACCCATTTATGAAATGGTTCCTTTGTTGGCTTCCTTATCTGAAAGGAATTTCGTGAGAACCTCTCCTAAAACCTTGTGACTTACAAACTATATGTCACCACGATTAGAGGTTTCCTCTATGTACCCACATCTTTTATGATGATAAGATATTTTGATTTTGGGCCTCTTTCTCAGGAGTAAGCCCCAAGTCCCCTTAACCGGGGCCTCTTTATCAAGAGTAATCCACAATCATAATTTCCTTTAACCTAGGCCTCCTTCTCAGGAGTAACCACCAGTCATAATTTCCTTTAACCTGGGCCTCCTTCTCAGGAATAAGGCCCAGTCATAATTTCCTTTAACATTGGGCCTCCTTCTTAGTAATAAGCCCCAATCATAATTCAATTAATTTGGGCCTCCTTCTCAGGAGTAATCCCGAGGTTATAAGTCCCCTTTAATTTGGGCATCTGCCTTAGGAGTAAGCCCTGAGTTAAAACTACAAATCTCTATAAAGTACAAATACCTTTATGGACCATGCTCTTGGGATTCTTTCCTGATTTAAGTCCTGGTCTTCATCTACATGGGCATTCACACATACGTAATCCCCACATCATTTCTTTTGACTGTATCATTCATAGCGCAATCATCAGTTTTACTAATACATCTTATTTTTTACACTAAGCATGAATCACGTGATCTTAGAGTGTAAAAGTAATCACGACATCTCTTTTTGGGTCATTAACCATGTATAAGCCCCATATTTATTCACCCTAATTACATATACTTTGATCTCTTCCCTAAAAGTAGAGTACGTAGGAATACTTTCTAAGGTTCAATCCCATCATTCATTAATTCGTTTCCATCCCATATGACGTTAAACTATATCCATTTTATAGAACTGTGTTGGTTGTGATTCCTTTTAAATGACGATACGTAGGTATCCCATCTGTAGGTATGATACCAACTCTGAAATAATCCTTGTCTTTCTGAATGACAATAAACTTCAAGTGCCCCTGTGAGTGGTTTTAAAACCAGTATGGTAATCATAATGACCAAGAGATTTCTATATAATGTATTGAAAGATATCATTGACAAGAATATATAATACACACAGATGTTTCTCCATCAATGAAGAACCTCAAATACATATAAAAGATTCTCTAAATTCCATACATATCTATCATCGATTGCCAAATCTAATGAAATATCATTTTCATTCTTGGTGAATTAGTAAGGATTCGTGAACATAATATAAATCTATAAGAGAGTCCTGGAGTATGCAGTAATTCCCCCAAAAAAAGTGTGATGAGCCTGACCTCCCATCCTCTCAACTAATGAAAATTCTTAAGCCCTGTCGTTCCAAAACTAATGAGAACCTAACTTTGTAAAGTAGGTCCAAATGGATATAGAATCATTGGGTGTTTCTGGTTCTACCAATAAACCCATTAAAAACCGATTGGAAAGTTTGAACCTTTATCAAACAAGGTCGTCCCCATTTCCAGACGAAATAGAAAATGGTGAACCCGGTGTGAATCCTTAACCAAGATAAATGATGATTTACTTATTTGTTAGGCCCCTATTAAAATCAATATGAGGGCCAACAAAGAAATCAACAACATATGTGTTTATCAAAAAGATGTAGTCTGGTCAGACTTATCATGATTATGTCTACTATATAAAATAGGAACTCTTTCCCAATATCTCTCTAAAACACAAAACTTCTTCTTTAAGGTTCACACTAGTTAATACCTCGTCCGCTACTCTTTCAAGATACTTGTCCACAATGAGGACAAAATAACATACTCAAATTCTTCCATGCTGGGTCTCGAATGCATTGGTGAAGGAATACCGTCAACATGGTACCATCCTGACTCTGGAGGCCGCTCGAAATGCCCTCTAAGCTAACAAATCACCATGGTTGTCCGGACAGCGATGACCAGTGTTGAAGAAGCAGGTGGTGCCAACCACTGTCTCGAACCGTTTTGGGTTGTTATCACCAGAACACAACAACCATTTCCTCCAATATTATAGGGAGGTGAATGAATAGGTCACTCAAGGCCTCAGTTCAGGAAGACAAGAGTCCTTTATGGGGACTCCCACCAACAATCTCCACCAAGAATCATGTGGCAGTGCACCCTCAGCATGATGGGGATATCACCTCTAGGCGTTTGGCTTAGGTTCCTTAGACCCGAGAACGCAAGATGAACTGTCACAGGAAAAATTCATCCAATAGAGAGAAGGTTCTTACCTCTTCCCCCTATGGAGAAGTACATCAACCTAACATTATGTCAAACAACAAGAGGGAATATAGACCCGTTCGTCCTAATTTCACTGACCGTCAGACTCATCTGGTAGTAACACACCAATCCCGCCAGGCAATTCCAGCAGAGTACTTTAGGCAGGAACATACACCTATTTATAAATCATTATCCAGTCAACAGGCTAGTATGACTACATCCAAAGAAGCACGCCAACCAAATGTGGTGAACACCTCTTAATAGGCACATACACTTGCTTACAGTCATAAATTCTTCTAGTAGTCTCATTTTCCAGTATTGAAGGAAGTTCATCAATCATATTCTATAGAGAACAATCAGCAGGCACATACACCTAAAATTCATCATGCTAACCAACTATTTTATTTGGTAGCACCCAGAGATGTCAATTGGAATGCTCCAATGACAAACAGGACGAAGAAACAAATTTCTTCCCCCACCCAAGAGTATTGTTAGAATTCACTAATAGTAAAAGAAGTAAAGGGGAAGGAACACACACCTACTCTAAACACGTAATGGATGTATATTCCTGTTCTAGCAGCTAGAGTCACTTATCAAATTATGACAATGGTGAAAGAGAAGAAGAAAATTTTTGCCCATATTCTGGATACCTGTCAGAATATTATAACAACTTCTGGGACATCCCAGGGAATGAAACATAAATCTATCTCTATCAGTGGAGTGACTCATCAAATGTAGCCCTGGAGCAGATACACACCTCTGTTCTAGTCCAGGAGGGTCATGGGGAATACTCCCCCATGTCATATGGACATTCAAGTCGGGGACATACACCCGATTTAATTATATATAGTCATCCTAACATGACCATTTCTGCTCAGCAGGCACGTACACCTTCCCATAATAACCAATTTCATTAACAAGTTGTTTCCAAAGTGAGAAAGAAAGAATCCAAGAAAAAAGACAAATCCAGCACAATTAAAAAATCATGAGCCAATCTGCAATGTGGCCTTGCTCAATGCTAGAGTTCTTGAAGCCCTCACACAATTATTTGTTTCAACTCAAGATTCTACTCTCTCATTTCTAAATTCCAGAAATAACAACAATAATTCTGAATTTCTTCATCAGACACATCCTCATGAAGGATTGCTTCATGACAATTTGGTCAATCTCGAAGAATCATCTTTAGATGAGAGCCAGGATAACCCTCTGCGTGGCCAGAAGACGAAGGAGAAAAATGTTTCATCTTTTGCTGTAACCCACCATGGTTATCCTCTCTGTGATGATGAATTTAGCTACAAAGGTCCCCTCTGTAGTATAATATTCATCCAATGACAAAGAAGAAGTATTGAATATGTGAAAACAATTGGCAAAAGGTGAAATACTTGTTATGTTTTGGCCTTTGGGTGACTCTCAGTATGATATTCCAGAAACGCTGACAGAATATTATATTCACGATATTCATCTCAACATATGGAAAACGCTTTGTCACTTAAAATATAAAATTTAACCTTATTATGAATATCAAAATCATGTTAAGGTAATATAAGGGTTTCAATGGAAAATTGACTTGGCATCTCTCTCTGTTTCCAGACATCCAATGGTTGAAAATCAACAGAGATCCCTTCAGCGTACATGTCGTGGCACATTAAAAAGGTTGTGCCAGTTAATTACCAATGCCCCATCTTGTGTTCATATCTGGGTATGGGGTGTTCATGGAGCATTTCATTTCATTGTACTCTCCAGTCAACAAAGCCTGCTAAAAGTGGTCTCATGCAATGTTATTTCCCATGGCTGGCCACAACTAACTGGTTTTGTGTCTAATCAAAGGCTTTCTTAAGAACATGACTCAAATTGATGTTCCAAAAGTCAGGAATATAAAGAACAAGTTGTTGAAATACACTTGCATCGAGGAAATGAGAGTATTGAACATGATATTGTTTAGAGAATGCACATCATTAGGTGACAGAGGTGTCAGAAATAATCCAATGGTTATCTAAGCTAGGTGATTTGAGTGGACGTCTGATGATGCATCCGACCAATTTCCGAACTAAAATCCTCAAAATAAAGAGATATTTTAAGAAAGTTTTAGATGTAGTATCTTAAGAGCCACCTCATATTTCTAGGATGGGGACTCTTTTAATCCAACCCTTAGGATCAACAGACAATATTTGAGGAGTTTAGAAAAAATAGGAACAGCCCCAATCCAACCGACTGGGGACCTTTTCAAATTATCAATCTCTTTCTCAGTCAAAGTCAGTCTACTCTAGATTAGGAAAGAAGCCACAAGATGAACACAGAGCCAGATTATCTGGAAATTCCCTCAAAATTACAGTTAATCAAGATGTTCCTAAGCGATCAACCAAACAAAAGGAAATGTCTCATAATGGACATGGAAAAAGACAGAATCGCATAAATGCAGAAAGAAGGGATACAATGCGCTATGCATCGATAAATGTCATCAATTCCATTGTCACTTATTCCCCAGAACATGACTCTCAATCAGGGGAATTAGATGAATAATTTCCTATTTAAGAGTCCGTACACATAGAAACAAATGAAGGAGGTGTGCGTACCAGAATCGAGAGGGTTCCCCAGAGGCAACACATTCCTTCGGGTAATTCCCTTCCATACTCCAGAAAGGATCATTCCATGGAAAAGGGTAAGAATCAGGTTACATCCCACCCTACCTCTGGAGAATGACAATAACTCTCATTAGAGGAAAGGTTCTCTCAGCAAGAAGATAAAATGAAGGAGTTAAGGAGGTTAAATGTAGCACTACTTCAAGGTAGTCTTCCTCCTAAGCATGATGGAGTTGATCAATCAAGGAAATTTTTTTTTCATCTATTGGTATGGATCAAGAATACCCCCCTTAAAAATTACACCATCACAGGTCCAATCCTATGGGTCATGCATGACAACAACCAACAATACTACCATCATTGGTTGTAATGGTTTCCACACCCATTCAAAGTCCAGTTATTTCACCTTCTCTGGTCCAAGCTGAACCAACCATTTATAAAAAATTAATGACTACCATTGAGTCATTAGTAGGTCAGTTGGAAACAATGGAAGGACGAAATGCACCAGTTCAACCAGAAAAGAGAGCTTACCCTAAATGGGTGGATGAAATTTCTCCCCCATCAAATTTTGTGAATACCACATTCCCAATTTTTAATAGTTAAGGAGATCCAGAACAACACTTAACACTTTTTTTCTTATTGTGATCCTATGATGGGAAGTCATCAACAACAAGAATCAGTTAAGCTCAGGTGTTTTGTGCAGTCATTACAAGGACCTGATTTTTTCTGGTATATAAGTTTCCAATCTCAGTCAATTACTAGGTGAAATGATCTCCGCCAAAAATTCCTTCTTCAATTTAGCTCAAAATTACCAAAGACCACGGTTTTTTATCTTACCAATGGTAATAAAATGGAAAATGAAAGTGTTGCATATTTCATTGCTCGCTGGAAGGGATTAACATATTCCTTATGTTTAGCACTCCCTCATGAAGAGTTGCTTCCAATCTGTGTGGAAAATATGCATGATGAATTACGCACACCATTGATCCCTGTGAAATACACAGAAGGGTTTCAAGAACTTACTTCAATCGCTCAACAAATAGAAGACTCTCTTATAGAGAATAGGGGTAAAACTCATGTAATTCTATTAGCTTCGGGAAAGAGAATAGGGAATGTAGAGAATTCTATAGTTAAACTTAAACAAGAACCTGTACTGGATTCAACTTTAAAACCTTCATCATATTGAAGGGATCTCCCTCTTGAGCTTAAAAAAATGGCCGACTCATCAAGATGATCAACAAGATCAAAGGCGGAAACAGATTGAGGATTTAAAGAACAAAGTTTATTTCTTCTGGAGTGAACATGTTCTAGGTTACTACATCTCGGCTCTGGAAAACAATCTGGTTCAATTACCAAGGACGGAAATGCCTAACAAGGAAGGAGATGACGACCTCCCCAACTATTTCCCATTCCATAAAATGTTGGGGCATCCCATTCAGGAGTGTTTTGTATTCAAATACCTCCTGTAAAAGATGGTGCACTATGGAAAAGTAAAACTGAAAGGTTCTTCAGCCCATGTAGCATGTGTTACTACTACTGATCTAGAGGAAGAAGGTGAGTGGAACGAAGTCAAAAGAAAAAATGTGTAGAAATATTATGATTGGATGGTCAGGAAAATGATCATCTAAACTCATGACATTTTAAGAACACAATTGAATCAACCAATTGTATCTTCTTATATTTATGCCACAATAAAACCCCCTTCATTAGTATGAAAATCCTCAATTAAGCAGCATAATTTGAAAAATGAATAGCAGTCCGAAGAAGACAAGCTTGTGTCAAAGCCGGAGTTGCCTTTGACTGTGGAAGATTTTATGCCATCTGATTGAAATGCATAGGTACCGCCCCACCAAATGGTACAGACTGAACTGGTTCATCAGGAAGAATCTTCATCGGATGAAGAATTGATCTTTGGTTCTATTAACATGATTCATTCAACGGATCCCTTTTACAATGAAAGTTTAGATCAGGATGAACCTATGTTCCCTGTATCTAACAGATTAATTAGAGGAAGAAACAGAGGTATATGATACATGGGAAGATGTGGATATTCCAAAAACCACTATTTCAATCCTACCCCATCTAGAACTGTATATGCGGCAGAAACTCATAAAAAATCCCATTAGTGGGATAAACATGAGCAACAGGGTTTTTACAAACATGGTAGATTATGTCCTGATATAGTTTTTTTGGAGGAATAGTTAGAGTATACACATTCTTCCTCTCAGAAAATAGATATAACTAGTCAGTATAATCTACAAATTTCAGGAGTGTTTCTAATTCCTACACTGATACGGGATGCATCTACTTCCAAAGCATAAACTTCCAAGGAACATGAAAAACAACATTTTCATGCTAGGAAATGCAGACCATTGAACCAAAAGTATGCTGTCTGGAAACATTTGGCCCATGTACCATCCATGTTATCAATTCTAGATGCCTTGAATCTATCAAAAGTTTTTTAGGAGGTTCTTATTGAGGCTTTGACAAGTCCTCAATAATTCAAAACTAAAGTTTTTACGGCTGAGGTCTACCATATAGAGAATGATGCTGCAGAATTCCATGCAGTGATATATTTTATAGATGATGATGATGATGATGATTTACATGGACATATCAGACCTTTTTATCTATCTAGCAGAGTCAATGACATAGACATCCAAAGAGATTTCATTGATAATGGCTCAGGAATCAACCTTATTCCTATTCATACACATCATCGATTGGGTCTCATCGGATCTGATTTATCTCCTTCTACATTGATTTTTAATGGATATGATATGAATGAACAAGAACCTATGGGTGAGATAATACTCAGAATTCGGTTTCGAGACCCTATGTCTAATTCAGATTTCATTGTTGTTCGTCAAGACACAACCTTCAACATTTTGTTCGAAAGACATTGGCTACATCAACATGCATTTTTACCTTTGTCATACCATCAATGTCTCAAATATTGTTTCAATGGTCAAATTGGGACATTGTATAGTGATAAGGCCCCATTCAAAATGTGTGACTATAAATACATTGAGGAAGAATTTTATCACATGGAGGGAAAGAAAAAATACATGGCAAAGAAGGTCACCAAAATTAATGCTCCAAATGGTTTAGAAAAGATTCCTGTAAACCAATTCATTAATGGGGGTATAGATTATGTGTTACCTATCAGTCAAATTGATCGGATTATCCTAAATCCAAACACTCTTATAGAAACATCCATAATATCAATAATGACAACCAATATAGACAGTATGGGAGAAATTGTTGGTTCGCCAAGCAATGATGAAATCATAAATTGGGATGTCTTCATTTCATCCACTAAAATCTAGAAATTCTATACATCATCAACCAGGATATAAGAAGCTATAGCAATACAATAGAAACACAATGATGTCAATTCTCAATCCATCATCTCCTCTCTATCCCCCCAGGAGGACCCTTCATTGTCAATAGGGTCAGAAATGGTAGCCTCTACTTCAAGATGATAAAATTTTAACTTCTCCCCTGACCATAGAAACTCTGGATTGTCATCTACTATGAAAGTAGAAATAGAATAAGTAACACATATTGAAGAAGAAGAGGAATATATCTGGGGTTCTCCTCCAGCATTTGAAGAGTGTATCTCTGACACTGTGGATGAACACAGAGAAATAAATCTTGGTACAAAAGAAGATCCACACCCCCACTTTAATTAGTGGAGCCCTGACTCTTGAAGAGCAAGAAATTTATACATAATTTATAAAGATAAATCGAGATTTATTTTATTGTAATTTTACAGCAATTCCAGGTCTTGGTCCTGATGTTTCCACTCATCATTTGGGTTTTCCAGAAGATCATTGAGGATTCAAGCAAGCAGCAAGAAGAACACACCCAACTTCTGTCTCCAAAATTGATGATGATGTTGACAATCTTATCAAGGATAACTTCATAAGATATGTTCAATATCCCAAATAGTTGGATAATATTTTCCGTATGAAAAATAATATTGGAAAAATTAGAGTTTTCATTGACTTCATAGATCTTAATCAGCATTGTCCCAAGGATGATTTTCCAGTTCTGATCATAGTACTTGTAATGGATGTGATATTTGGATATGAAGCTCTTTCTTTTATGGATGGTTACTATGGGAACAATCAAATATGAGTTTCCCCAGAAGATGATGATTCTACAGCCTTTAGAGCTCCTCAAGGTATGTTTTTTTCTATCGGGTATTGCCCTTTGTCCTGAAGAATGCAAGTGCAACATATCAACATGCCATGCACCATATCATCAAAACCTTTTTAGGAAAATTTGTTAAATGTTATGTGGAAGATTTGCTGGCTAAATCTACACAACATTCTTATCACTTGTCCAATCTGGAAATCATATTCAACAAAATTAGACAACACAATTTGAAGATGAACCCCTTGAAATGTGCTTTCGGGGTATCCTTAGGAAAATTTCTTGGATTTTTTGTACGCTATCATGGTATAAATGTTGATCCTGATAAAAAAAAATCAATCCATTACATGTCACCTGCTACAAATTTGAAGGAATTAAGAGGAATTCAAGGACAATTGGCCTATATTTGGCGTTTCATTGCCAATTTGGCTGGAAAGGGTTTATCCTTCACCTGATAAATGAAGAAGGGAGTCACCTACCTGTGTAATGAAGAATGTCAAGAAGCATTCGATATACTCATGAAATATCTCTTGATTCCACCGGTATTAATGCCACATATTTAAGGAAGACCACTTATTCCCTATGTGACAGCTTTTGGATCGATCATTGGGTGCCTTCCTTGCCCAAAAGAATGATGCTAGGAATGGAAATAGCCTTTATTATCTCAGTCAGACTATGACTGAGGCAAAAACTCGATATTCATGTATTAAAAGGTGCTGCCTTCCATTAATTATTGCAGTTCAGAAATTGGGACAATTCCTGCAACATCATGAGGTCAAATTGGTATCTCACAATAACCCGCTCAAATTTATCCTTAGTTGTCCAGTTCTCATAGGACGTCAGGAAAGGTGGGAAGTTATTTTATAGCAGTTTGATATCCAGTATGTGTCTCAAAAGGAAATAAATGGCCAAGCACTGGCCAATTTCCTTGATGAACACCCATAAGTAGAAGATACATCTTTAAATATTGAAATTTCTGATGCGGAAGTCTTCTCTATTCAAGATAATCCTTGATCTTGGGAAATGCACTTTGATGGTGCCTCTAGAAGTCCAATAGGGAAGAAAATAGAAGATCCTAAATTCAACAATGTTTTTTTGGAATCATGCTTATTTCCACAGAAAAATTAGTGCTACCCAATTCCCTCTTATTGTTGGAAGGTAGTACAAACAATGAAGTAGAATAACAAGCTCTCAACGCAGGTCTGGAATTGGCGCTTTAGGCACAGGTGAATCACGTGAGGGTAAAAGGTTATTAAGATTTGGTAATCAAAAAAATCAATGGGGATTATGCCATCAGAAAGGAAGAGTTAATACCTTTGTGTGATTAGGTCAGAGGGTTAATGGAGGAATTTCCCTTGGAACCGACATTTTCCAATGTTCCGCGATCCCAAAATGCCCAAGCTGATGCGATGGCTAATGTATCCACAACCCTGTAAGATCCAAATCTGGATGAAACAATCATCAGTATTTCCCACCATCGTATAGTTTCATATTATGTTTAAATCAGAACAGATGAAATCAATGAAATCAGTCCCATTTCTAAAATATTTGTTCATACTACAGGATGGATGACACCTATCGGGTAATACCTTTAAAATGGACCACTCCCACCTGAGAGAGCCATGAAAGAACAATTCCAGCAACGTGTGGTCAATTTTACTCTTTATGATAGCCTATATCACCAAAAAATTCTCTACAAGAGAGGTTTTGAAGTAATTCTTTTCCAATGTATTGATGGTGAAGACATAATGGCTATCATGAATGAAGTACAAGCAGGAGTTTGTGGTGCCCACTAGTCTAGATATAAACTTTCTAGTCAAATTTGAAGGCTTGGATACCTCTGGAATTTAATGATGCAAGATTGTGTTTAATTAACTAAGAAGTTTCATTCATTCCAAGTATTTTATAACATCATTCATCAACCCCTGGAGTTTCTCAATATGGATAAATACTCCTCACTATTTTCTGTATGGAGAATGGATGTTGTAGGATCTTATCTTCTAGCTACAGCTAAGCAGTTTAAGTATATTCTTACTGTTACTGCCTTCTTTTCCAAATGGGTAGAGACAATACCTCTCAAATAATTCAGTGGTAAAAGCAATGTTAGCTCTGTCATGTCCAACATCATTACTAGATTTGGTGTTCCTCATATCATATTGATGGATAATGGCACCAAATTTTGTTCATCCGAGGTAAGAAAATTGTATCAGGAATACAATAACAGATCCAACCATTCTTCTCAGTATCATACAGAAACCAATGGTCATGTAGAGGATTTCAATAAGACTCTTTCAAACATAATTCAATAGATGGTGGATAAAAATAAGAAGTCATGGCATGATAAACGTTTTCATGCACTATGGGCTTATCGGACTACCCCCACACTACTACACGATAAATTCCATATTCATGGATATATGGGACATAAGTAGTATTTCCTAATGAAGTCTAATTACCTTCTCTTAGAGTCGCTATTTTTTATCAGTTTTCTATATACGAATAATCTCAAATACGATTAGATGAATTGGAATGACTAGATGAAATACGATTGTGCACACATAACCATTTATAAGTCAATCATAATCGAATAGAACTAGATTTCAATAAAAAAGTTCATCTTCATTAATTCATTCAAGGAGAATTGGTATTGGTCCTCAGAACCCCAATGATATCGGGAAATAAGCCTCCAAAGCTTGAACCAAAGTGGGAAAGACCATACTAAATACATAAGGTATACTCCCATGGAGATTATTCTTTAATATCAATGGATAGAGAACTCATTAAAACTCCACCCAATTCAAGATTCTTGGAGAATAATTTTGTGAAACAAAAATACACCCATTGTCCTTTCAACATGACATTAATCTGCATAGCCCTCTCTATCGTCCAACATGATGTTAAAATGTGTCCCCTTTATCATCCAACAGGATGTTAAACTGTGCATCATCCGAGCTGCAGGGCGTTAAATTGGAAAGCACCCCATGTCTGTGACACATGACATTTAACTTTGATCGTTTCATATGCAATTTTCTTTTAAACTCTGTTTCCATGTGTTCCCAGAGCAACTAACCATGCATAAGCCCTACACTATCCTTTGTGGTCGCATATTCATGACACAATCGTCAGGTATGTTTCTACATCTTGTTTCTCACACTGATCATGACTCACATGAGCTTAGAGTAAGCTTCGACCATGAAAACATCTATGAGACTCTAATGAAACTTAAGTCTCAAAGACATCTTTGAGTTTTTGTACTCAAGTAAACCCCGATCACTGAATCCCTCTCAGTTGAACTACACGAACTTTGATCCTTGCCACTTTGGCCAGGTATGTAGGAAAGCTCTCGATGTTCAAGCCCGAAACCACTTTTTTATATCAATTCACCTCCATCCCATTAGATGTTGATCTGTGAAGCCCCCATCAACCATCTTATTCATATCAGTTCACTTTCATCCTACATTATATTAAACTGTGTACGTCCCATCGTCCTAGATATTTGATGTTAAACTATACAGTCCCCCATTGTCCTTGATGCAAGTCATTAAACTTGATATCACTAGTCCATGCATATGACCTTAAACTCTTTTCACTTTTTTCTTGTATGAAAAATAAACTAAGACAATCCCTGATACCCTCACTTGAGAGGATTAATTATTTACATGGTCTCCAACCATGTCATATTTCAAGAACTACATATGGCTTGATTCTCATTCTTATGAGATACGTAGTGAAACCCAGGTCTTTAATATTGGGTCTACCCATAATTACAATAAATCTTCTTTACCCCTCTTATGTATGAACCAAATATATACAAAGGGTATTTCAAGAACTACGTGCAGCTTGATTCCCATCCTCATGGGATATGTAGAAATGCTCGATCATTCCTCGAGTCCGACCCCGAGCCATTGGGCCTAACCTCAAACTCCACTTTTGGTCCCTTGGCTGAAAAGTCCCCCTGGGAGCACATGGTGTGATATAGAACACCCTGGTATTTATTCACATCAGGTTTATAAAAAATGCATGATCTGTCTCCCTAAATATGGTTTGAGCTCTATAACCCTAAACTAAGATCTTCCTTGCTCTCATCCTGCATGTCGTTTAACTATATTTGAAGAACTTTGTGTGGAGTGATTCTTATCCTAATAAGATACGTAGTGACATCCAGAATCTCAATTTAGGACCCAACCGCAACATTATTCAAATAATATTCATGGTATCCATAACCCTTTTCTGGAACTTTCGTCACAAAATCTCTGATAACTGAGAGTTCTTTTTTCTGACTATATAGCACGTACCCTTTGGTGGCCTTGTATAAGATGTTTACATAATAGACATGTCAGCCAAAAGATGTTACTATTTGATAATGCAGCATATGCCCCAGTTGGACCTGCATAATTCAACCACCATAATGAGTTAGTCAAGTAATGGTAACATCATTCTTAGGAGAAGCCTCTTTTTCCCTATTAGTCTTAATGGAGATATGTAGGGATCTACAAAAAAACTGTCATCTTTAACATATTTGTTCCATACTATTTTTCATGATATGAAAGTATTCATGTCTATGGTTTATATTTTCCTACTTCTCCGTATGTTCAGATCAATATAAAATAACCGTGGAGAACATGACCACATTTCGTCTAATTTTTCTATCTCTGGTTATAGTCATTAGATTTAAAACCACAGATACCTTTTTTCCTACTTTTGGGACATACCATCGTAGAAGTTACATTCCTCCAATTGTTTGACAATTACAATTGGAAATATCCTCTCTATAATCAAGTACCTTTCTCCATAAATAATACTCTATGCTTTGGAAAATTTTATTCTCCGTAGAAAATTCTTTGGATTTTGGAAATAGAAAGTCAAGTTTCTGATAGTTCTTTTGCTCGACTATAAAGCACGTTCCCTTAGGTGGCCTTGCATAAGTTATCTACATAAAAAAATTGTCAGCCAAAAGATACTACTATTTGTCTCTGCAAGATATTCCCCTGTTATCCCTGTATAATTTAGCCCCCATAATGGGTTTTTTCATGTAGTGGTAACTTATATTTAGAAAATACTTCCTCTAATGCATCTTAGCTCGTTTTCTTTGTCATACCTCAAATTCAAAATTTCTCAAGTCACAGTTTACAATTTTCCCCCTCAATAATTGAATATGGTAATGCGTTTCCAAAAAAATTATTAAGAATTGAGTCAATATCATTCATTTGGTCAAAGCTATTCGACCTTAAATATATCCTTTTTATAGTCAAACATGCATGAATTTAAACTTCCAATAACAAAAGACATCATACTCATTAAATTGGGAACCTATAAAGGGTAATCTAAACAAAAGTTGAGTCCCAACTCGCTAAACATAAAATTTGTATGATTTAGGAAATATTGAGCAATTAAATGATACAAATATTGAGGGTTGTTTACATATCCCTAGTAAAAAATAAAACTATTTTTACTAGGCCGATTGGCTTAGTTAAAAATAAGATCAATTATCAAGAAAATGAAGGTACAAATGATTGAAGACGAACTGTTTTTCATTGCTGAACATGATTAGAAGAACATCCACAGATTGGAGTCTCTTACCTTTTTTCAGAAATTACAGAATAATTTCAACATGATTTCTCATCTGTTTCATAGCATCCATAACTTCATCAGAAGCCACTTGATGTTCATTTACTCGACCAACTTTACTCTCTTCAACTCGACGAAGTGTTTCTTTGGCATATTTGATGGTTTTTATTCCTTTAGATTGGACTTCTTCCAAATAATTACGAAACTGGTCAAGCTCCCTAGTAACAGTATCTAGCTATTGATGAAGGTTTAGCTATTGGACAATCTTTTCCTTGATCTTTTGCTTTAGCTCCTCCAGCTTTGTGGCATGATCAGCCTTAGCTCGGGACACTGTAGCCTAAAATTCACTGATATTGGTCAGAAATATATCTATAATCAGGTCTTGATGACCCCTTTGCTCTTTCTCCCTCCTTCGAATTAATTGTTTCACTACGACATGGATTTCTTAATATCCAAAACTGCCAAGTCCCAGAATTATGAACATGGATGAATGTCTTTGAAATCTTGAAGGAAACTCTTCAAGAGGTACCTTAGATATTATCTTTCATATATTTTTCCATGCCTTGCGTCAGGATAATTGGAGCGCCTTTTTCACCTCTGGGTCTAATTAAACATCACTATCATAGGGAGGAACATAGTCTAGGATTAATACACTTAAAGAAGTTCTTGGTTCTTCTCCTTCCCTGACCCTGGTTTCTTTACTTTCTGCTACTATTTGGGCTAAGGTAGGGGCTTCACCTCCATATATAGCCATTTAAGTTGATATCCCTATTTGGTCAATTTAAAGTATGGTTAGTTTCAAAGGATCGTAAAAGTTGATTTATTTTCATTCATGTTAAGTAAGCCAAAAATATCATAATATTTTACCTAACTGTATATCAGTAACTTGTGAAGACTCCTCCCCATATTTCCTAGCTTCAACATGATTTTCAGGATGGGTTTTAGAAGGATCTTCCCTGTTAAGTTCCATCTAAGCCAATGTTTCTGCCATAACAGGGTTGACATCAATGTCTACACCCCTTTAATGTGTTTTTGGTTCAGCAGTTTCTTTATATGGAACTATAAATTTTTAACCCAACTTGGTTAGAAGATTAATCATGAGAAGATAAACAGGAAAAATGATAAAACTCATGTCCAGTTGATTCTATAACTAGATCTCCAAAATCGTCTAAATCACATGATAATTTAACATGTTCTTAAATTTTTTCAAAGTACATGCCAAGATTCATCATTTTGTACAATGATGTCCTAGATCCCAGGTTAGTCTCACCAGTGGGAGAACTCGGATTATCTACTTTGTGACATTCATCTAGAAATCTCTGAACCTGGATAGCTTTTTCAAATATAGTTGTGGGGTCAGTTAGGTGGTAGCCAAATGTTTTGGTGCATGTGTTGAACCTAAAACATCATAGAATGGAAGTCAGTTGTTGTGTCATTTGTGGTTCTATGAAGTATTGTTAATTTACCAGAATTATTTTTATCTCTTGGTATTAGAAACAAGAGCAGTGTTGGGAACATACATCGGTTCATTTGCTCATAGTATTTTTCAGGAACAGACGTTTCAGTAGGAACTTGCAGCCATTCTCCAACAGCCTCTGTTGTACTCTAAGGATGGTCAGTCATTTCCCTTAATGAGGAAAATGAAGAAGCCACTATATTCTTGAGATGTTTGATCACTTTTTCAAAAGTTATGATTCACGACTACCAGAAAGAATTACCACCACTAAAAAATCATTTGATTGTGGTCTTATTTCTTCGATTCCTTTGCTTCTTGGCCTTTTTGGGTGGACTGGAATCATCATCTCCAAAAACATGTATCAGAGACAATAATTCCCTTTCTAACTCCTTATCCATGACTTGTTGGCCTAGAGATACATCATCCGGCTCACGGGGATATTCAGTGGCTCTAAGAGTGATGCCACCAGGGCTATACTGCAGTGAAAGGATATCAATGGTTCATTCCATTACAATCTGCAGGATTAGGAATATTATTTCCTTGAATAACAACGATTTGACTAAAATCAAATTGAAAATAAAATATAAATACGAGAAAAAGGAAACATACATCTTCAAGAGACACGTAATCACGCCATTCTTCATCTAATGAAGGACCAATCCACTATGTGGTACCATGGTCCATAATTTCCTTTACCCTCTTGGTGAGAGGAATTGACTCATCAGTGGCATAAATTAGAATTTCCATCTCTTTGATGTAAGCCCTCATTTCATTGGGGTTTTCCTCAAAACAGATGTCAGTGGAAGCCCAGATATTCCCGACTCCCGAGATACGTAGCCCTTTGAATAATTCCATCCAGGTGGTTTCATCATCACAATATAAACTCTTCCATGTTCGGAAAGCCTCTGGTCATAAATATTTAGATTGTGTACTAGAAGGCCACGAGCAGGGTCCTACAATCTGGGACTTCAACTTCTTCCCAGCTCCTGAAATCACAGATAAAGGATATCAAAATTAAACTAGTTGATCTTTAAAATAATTTCGATTAATGTAACCCACCAGATGTCGATGGAGTAGGTCTATTGAATCTGACATGTGGATTATATCTAGCACGAGGCCACTTTGACGCATTTCGAGCCTCATAATCCCCATACTCGGAATCCGGTGAATCAGCTCCAGTTTAGGAATATGGTGAATTAGCTCCGGGTGAGGAAGAGTCACCTTCCAAATGAAAATATTATTTCTTAATGGTTCACTTATTTATCCCCACCCGAGGGACTGGCTGATTCAGTACCCCTTCAGGGCATGATGCTCCTCAGCTCTCAGCTTACCATGTAGTCAATCGATTTTCTACTCCAACAGATGGAAGATCAAATACCACCCCATTATTCTCCATAGATGCCATCAACCATAGTTGATGAGCAACCATCAGATTCTTATATAACCTGACATGCACTAGATGGGATATGGTAATTTTCTTCAGAAATATGAATTGACGCGCAAATCTATATGGTGCGTAGGCCTCGAATATAATTTCCCTATCAATCCTCATGGCCAGTGTACCATCTCTATATGCCGGCATATATTCCCTTAACTCCAGGCTGGCTATTCCATCATCAAAAAATTTCCCTATTAAAGGATTTCCATAAGGAAATAATTGAAACTCCTTGAACATGTTCATACTTATTTTGATATCATATGCATTGAGGGATAAGGGAGAAATTATAGAAAAGCTCCGAACAGACGGCCAGAAAGAACTTCCATGAACCAATACCCCACTTTGTAAAAAATATTTCATGAAATGGGTGGTGATCCATCACCATAAAACATGGAATGATACCACTATTCTTAGAGGATACTTACCCATATAAACATGAAGTATGATACTATGAATCTTTACCAAAACTGGGGTGGCCATCCCAACCATCTTCCATTCTTGTAGATTGGGTTCAACGACAAAGGTCCCTGGCCTCACACCTCCTTTCTAATCCCGAACTGGTAATAGGTAAACACTGAGCCAGAAGGCCAAAAAGCCTTTCGGATGGGTCTTCAATATATTTTTTTGGTTCACTTCATACCCCTACCTATCAAATGCTTCTGCTTCCAGATTTGGCCAAAATATACCTGGAGGACCTCTCTTTGCTGCTTTAGGGAAACTAGTAGAGAGAGTGAAGGAAGGTCCCTCCTCCCTCTTCATAATCAAAAAATTGTCCATACAATCCTCTAGATGGATATCTTTTTTGGAGTGGGTTTTTGTGGTGGTGGTATTCTTAATCTTGTAGAAAATTTTCATTAACTCTCGAGCAAATGTTGGAGTCTTCTCCGAATCATTCCAGGTCACCTTGGGGGGAGGATGAATTCATCAAACATATCAACCAAAATTAGAGGCCATTAAATATAGTAGACATCCCAAAAACAGATTCCTACATCTCCATGTGTCATATGGAAGTAATTAGTTCCCGGGCTCCAACTGCTGATTAACTCTGGAAAGAAATTGTAGTTCCTATAGAAATATGTCTACCCAGCCCAGACTACTTCATATCTTGAAGCTCCCTTCAGATCACCAACACACTCGGTACAGGCTTGTCACACCCAATATGCCCATATCTATGACGGCTTCATACCTCCTCATGATAGAAATCCCAACTATTATTCCATCCCTTCGATTGGTCCATTTGCAAATTTCAGAAAATAGAGGGATAACAATGCAGCTATAGTTCAGGCTTGTGAGGCTTCAGATCTGGAGCACATGGGCTATGATGCATTATGTATGCCTTCTCCACTATCCCAGCATTGAAAAATTATCCTGCAACTGAGACATTTGCTGAAGAGGAGTTGGTGTAGGTCTAAAACTAGGAATGAGGGATATAATTCTTTGCCTTTGGAATGTTGACTCATTTTAGATGACCATGGCTATTCAAAGGAAAGTATATGCTCTTTGAGAAATTGTCATGATATTTCTTCAAGTACATATCCAAATCTAGGAGAGTGTTGTTGCCGAAATTATAATAATCATGGCTGACGACATTCATCATGTCATGTATTCTCTTGCTGGAAAACTCATCAGCTGAACCAATTCTTCTAGGAGACATTGAATCTTCACAAATATCAAACAATCAACTTTTATGTAGGTTTATGTTGTGAAAATTTGAAGAAGGAAATAAAAAATGGAAAAGTCATTATGTTGTGAAAGTGCCAAACATGGATCACAAGACAAACTGGTCGCACAATTTTTGACACCCTAGTCATGGCATGCATGTCAAATACCTTCTAAATAAGCGCGACAAAAATCGAGAAGGCCGATTCGCTGAAAACAGAAGCACCAGAACGATGAGAGCTCATGTTTACGGATTCTGAGTGAGTTTTCGCAAGACTGAGCCTATATATATAGGTGATCCAGAACACCTGCACGTCATACTTTCATGCCCCAGTATCTGCATTCCAAACATGTACGCCATAGACCCTTGATTCATACGACCATACCTCAGAGCCATATGGTCTTTCATTTTTAGATCCAACTCTGAGGGGGACTTTTTTTGACACTTCTTTTCGTTACAGAGTCCAATGAATGGCCAAGGAGAATACCTTTAGCACAAATAGGATCACCCATTGAAGAACGTAAAAAAATTGATGAATGCATGCACCATGAGCCCATTTGAATTGAGGCACGCAGGTTACTTGTGTGGCACGCAAGTCACCTGCAGGTTACTTGTGTTTTACACACTTATTTGAAAATGTATATCTTCCACTTTTCAAAATTGAATCTATAAAATTGGATTCAATATTATGAATTGTTTGGATCAAATTTGGTAAATATTTCAATTTTATTATTTTTCATTTTTAAAAGTAAAAATTAAAAATATTCATCATATTGGTAAGGGTAAAATAGGTTTGTTTCATCTGGAAATGGGGATGAACTTGTTTGTTTAACGTTCAAACATTCCAACTGGTTTCTAACGGGTTAATTCATATAACTAGAAGCACCCAATGATTCTATATCCATTTGGACCTACTTTCCAAAGGTAGGTGCTCATTAGTTGTGTATAGATGAGGCTTAAGAATTTTCATTGGTCGAGAGGATGGGAGGTCAGGATCATCACACCTTTTTAGGCGGAATTATTGCCTACTCCAAGACTCTCTTATAGATTTAAGTTATGTTCAGAAATCCTTATTAATTCACCAAGTATGAATTAATACTAATTTTCATGCTTGGTGAATTAATAAGGATTTGTGAACATAACTTAAATCTATAAGAGAGTCTTGGAGTAGGCAATAATTCCCCCTAAAAAGGTGTGATGATCCTGACCTCCCATCCTCTCGACCAATGAAAATTCTTAAGCCTCATCTATACACAACTAATGAGCACCTACCTTTGGAAAGTAGGTCCAAATGGATATAGAATCATTGGGTGCTTCTAGTTCTATGAATTAACCCATTAGAAACCAATTGGAATGTTTGAACGTTAAACAAACAAGTTCATCCCCATTTCTAGATGAAAAAAAACCTTTTTTACCCTTACCAATATGATGAATATTTTTAATTTTTACTTTTAAAAATGAAAAATAATAAAATTGAAATATTTACCAAATTTGATCCAAACAATTCATAATATTGAATCCAATTTTATAGATTCAATTTTGAAAAGTGGAAGATATACATTTTCAAATAAGTGTGTAAAACACAACAAAAAATTTTTTTTTTGAAAAGAATATTTTTAAGAATACAAAATTATTTATAAATAACTCAACCATAAAAAAGAATATAAAGATTAAAAAACTATATAAATTTATTATATTTTGATTTCATAAAAATAATCCATCAATATATATTAATATATGTTGAATAAATACACATTGTCCACATAAAATATAATTTTTATAAGAATAAAAAATCAATATTTACCTTCAACCACATTTGTTTTAAGTTTTGACCTTTTGATAAAAAAATTATTTATTATAAAAATTCCATGTTTTTTCATATATTTGTTGTCCCTATTTACATAGTCAAATCCAATGGTTAGGTGATAATTATCACAATAAATAACAACATTTCAATTGACTAATGGGGTTCATTGAATCTTAATGTTTGAGGAAGAGAAATATATAATATAAATCAAAAAAATTATAAAATAAATAGCATAATATATCATTGTATTATAAGGAATAATAATTATGTTTAATATCAGAACACATCAAAAAGTGTTTAATATATTCAAAAAACCATGGTCACAATAGAATTTGAATTGAATTTGTTGAATCCTTATTTTATACTACCTCATAAACATTTAAAAGGTTTTTGAAATCCCATTTCATTTTCTGTATTTATTGTTTTAATTTTTTATTCATGATTGGAAGGAAGTTTCCTCTTGGGTTTCTAATCATATATAGTTCAATAGTGAAATATTTCAACTTATATTTAATCTTAATATGAATAATTAGAGATTGATAAGGATAACAAGTATAATTATCATAAACACATGTTATATCAAGGGATATGAATTCAATATTAAGGGGAAGTTGTTGGTACAAGGAAAAAATAATGAGATATAATCCATGCAGATAATTAAAAGGATAAATTAATGTAAGGGATTTTTTAAAATTAGTTTTATAAAAAGTGTTTGGTTAGAGATGAAGTGTAACAGTATAATTTGAAGTAATTAATTCCCTCTTGAAATAATGGTTCATATATTTAATATTAATCATGAAAATATTTATTGATTTCAAAGAAATTATATAGTTTTCTGGTATTTTATGAGTATAAGAGTTGTCAAATTTAACTTTGGATTAATAAAACCAAATGAGAGATAATGATGGAACAAAATATTGTAAGTGAGACAACCCTTGAATGTTAGGATACATTATTAAACCATAACCACTATTGGTTGTGTTTATGAAAAACCTGTAAATAAATGTTACTAATTTAATAATAAAGCATGGATGATTTTTGAAAGACATAAATGGGTCTTTGCAAAGGATTATTTGAAGTAAAAAATCCATGTTTCATCATATCAGGTCTTGATATGCTATTTTTTTTAGGTTTTTTAGTTACTTTTGAAATTGATAAAATGTTTTAAATAAGGATTACATTGTAAAGGTCGTGAATATTAAGGTACATATCCCCTTATGTTCATCCCTTATTTATGTTATTTTAGTTATGAATTTCATGGGTGAAATGTCAAGTAGCATTTGGATTTTTTTGGAGGCCTTTTCGTGGTTTACAGATTGAGCACGGTTTCGGGAAGTCATTTGGTTCTCCATAAGAAAACATGCAGATTTTTGGAGAGGTGTACTAGGTGGTGATCAGATGATGAATGCATAGAATAAACTTTTAGAATCTCTAAGGATGATTACGTTACTTGGGACTAAGGAAAGATTCATGATTGGAGGAAGATTTTCAAAACCTTTTAGGGGAACCAAATGGGTTTTTGTAAGTGGTAGAGAGACTCATATTGTCAATGCATGGTTTAGTAAAATATCTGACCAAACTATACACGTTGTTTAAAATATTCCAAAAAATATTCTTATACACAAAACCAACAAGAAACACCTCATCCATCCTCTTATAGATTGGTATATCAATCCAAGGGACTCTAGTGGTGATTTTTTTAGATTCTTATCCCTTAAAACATTAATTATTGGGGGTATATAAGATTTGATACATGATAACTAATGTTATGTTATTTGTTTCCATTACTACAAATCTCACTTGATCATTATTATTTCTCATGCATTGAATCAATGATACTGGAAGTTATGGCCATATATATGGATTTTTTTTCCTTCTAAAAGATAATTTATGGATATTTGAACGACAAGAGATCAAATATATAGAGAATATAATTAACTATCTTTAATTAATCTATACCATCAATGGAAGGTGGACCTATTAGTGGTTTCATAAGAGGCCTTCTTTATTTAGTTGATTATTCGTTGTAGTTATTATATTTTGGTGTCAAAAATCTTGTGGTAGGACTTTCCATAAATTCTACTTCCATTTTATAAATCTATTTATATGATATTAATTGCATTTTTTTCTATGTGTTTCCAATAAAACCACGGCTTATTAAGAATTTTTGTCTCTGCATGTGTTTCCAAGGGGACCATTCTTGATTAGGATAATATGTGTGTGTTTTTTGATTTCAAGACTCATTTATGGAATTATATATTGCTCTTATTTGTGTTATTCCCTATATGGGGTGGATTTATCATGTACAGATGTTTTAATCCCACTTTTTAATGATATTTAGACCGTCATGGAATGGTTATCTATTATAAAGGGAGATTATGTGACATGCGATGATGAAGAAGATGGACCTAGAGATAGGACATGATAATGCTATTATTAAGGCTTGACCTATGTTAGAGACTCAATTTCTTGTCCAAAACTATGACATATATTGTATATTAATACCATGCATATTAGACCACAATAGATATTTGACATTGTGGCCTTATATCCTAACCTGAGACTGGATAGACAAGTGGATTTTTAGATGTATATGGTGACCATATTAAAAAACCAAAGATCATGATTTATTTTAGGATATTTATTCACATATTGATCTAAAGAAGTTAATTTTGGGGTTCATGGAATCATGGTTAGTATAAGATCATACTATTTTATAGTGTCTGTGGATTTTATGATTATCTATTTATTACAAAGGTACAAACCTCTTATGGATACACAGTTATATTAAGGATGGATTGGTGGTGTCTCAAATGTATTATACTCACAGATGTTGGGGAATCTCATTGTGCATGTAGAATCATGTATAGGTATTTAGGAAAGGGAAATGTACTAGTGATGTGGTGATGTGGAGACATATACCGGGGTTCAGATATTGTTCCAATACTGAATCTACAATGACACCACAATTTCATGGTTAATATTTCATACATTATTATAATTTGGGTTGAAATATGTGTCTATGATCCTTGGTAATTTACATCACATGACTATGTGTTATCTAGAATTTCATCTGATATAACATGTTTTATTAGATAGTCCAAATTTTCCATTTGGGTTATTATTATTATTATTTATTATTATTCTAGAGGATGAATGTTGATATTGAGTGTATAGTATTCCCATTTTATTATCTATAACCCCAATGCTAGTTGGAAACCTATTTCATATGGGGAAGTTGGAATGTGGTCATGTGTGTCTCTGCTAATGATCAGGTAATTCAAACTAGGGAATTAAAAATATTGTATCAAATGTGGTTTTATTTTTGATTTCTTCATCATATTGTTTCAGTAATGGTTGAAAGGATTTAGGCTATGTTGAACAAGGGTAGTGGAGTCATGTATATTTCATCCCAACAATTATTTGAAAACAATTTGAGTTATTAGTGATATGACTTCCCTTATAGTTATAGAATTAGGATTTCATGTTGATCCTGGGTATGTTGTTTTGTTATATGTTATAGGATTTTGGTGTTTTGAAACATCATATATAGTAATGTTTGAAAAAATTTCATATATATCTATTTATTATATGAAGGTTAGAAAATATAGTTATTTTCCTTTATTTTATCATCTAGGATATACAATGTTGACATTTAGATTTCATGAACTAGATTATTCATATATGTTGTTATATATGTTCCTTTGACTAATATGAAGTTAGGAAATATAATTTTTATACCTTTGGAAGTTCTATAATGGTTGTAACTTATAATTTATGGTAGAATTATATGATATTTATTCTTAGTGAAATCAGAATTTTCAAATGAATTTTATAGATGAATACCATAAGATATTTTTATAGGAATTCTAAGAGTTCTTTTCTAATTTTAGAATGTCCCTTCTTGGAGTATTTTGATGGGAAAATATGGTGATATAAAAAAGAACACTATAATTATGGAGGATGAACTTATTCCATTATTATTTTTATAGAAGGATGGAATTGATCATGCTTCGAAACCCACGATAGGGGTTGAATAAGTGGAACCATTTCCACATAGATTCATCTAGTTAATGAAATATGAAGGTGGAGGGGAATATAAGGAAATTACAGATTATGCTGAGGAATTTTATCTACAGTATCTTCCATCCCTCTACAAGACTGTAATCCCTAAAGAAGATGTGGGCTTGGTTGATTTAATTAAGGAATTCATTGGACCATTAGGGATCCAATAGGATCCAAAGGTTGAGATGGATTTATTCAATCTTTTGTAACCCTCTAGGAGGTGATAGTGTGTCATAAACTAGGTGGGAGTATGTGACGATCATACATGGGTGACATTAATGTTCCTATTATTTAAGGATTAATATCTATATTTTTTGAATTTGAATTGAACTTCGCTTTTCTTAACATTTTAATAGATATCTATAGTAGTGTTTTCATACTCAGTTTTTTACAATGTCTTTTCTCTTAGATCCACTCTTAGCTTAGAATTATGCACCAAATGCATGAATGTTTGAGATCGATATTTTATTGGAGGTGATGTATCTTTTTAGAAGAATTTTTCTAATACCAAATCTAGTGGTTCTTCACAATTCCATGACCATCACAAATGGTATAGAGGAGGATAGAGTTATAGGAATTATTATATATCATTGTGGATAGGATATATGATTCCAAAGGACTATAATTGGTGACTTTTATAATAGCATGATTGGGAATAGAAGTGACTTTCAATAGTGAGGTGGTGGTCAATCAGAGTAGATCAATGTTTCATTAGTCCCTTCTATGGATGGAGGAGTTATTCAATATTTCAACTATGAAAAACGTGTAAATTAGGTAATGTTATTTATAGGACCATGTCAAAAGTGTCATTTATTGGAAAAACATGGCATTATCTATAATTTTTTTTAGAGTGAACCATAGATGGGATCACATATGGTTATGAATAGGACTCAGATAATGACCCACAGATATAGCTGAGTACCGTAGTAAAAGATTAAAACCCACCAGACATTAGAATCCATTAAGAGTTATGTGCTTCAGAGGTAGGTATGTGGTGGTGTCAGGGGTAGAGTTTATGGAGGGGACATGGATATTGCTGATTGTGGAGAGGTACCATTGATTGTTCAATTTATAGTCTTGATCACAAATATCATATCATTTTCCTTATTTTATGAATGATATTTCTATTTATTTATATTTTCTCATGGTAATTTTGTGATTAAAGTTCTTTTCATGTTATTTTCTAAGTTTTTATCAATTTACACACCCTTTAAGAATAAGGTTGATCACATAAATAGATGTTCAAGAGGTCATGTAGTTGTTTCTTGATATAAAAATTTGTGGTATTTAATGATTCATGATGTGACTTGTTCAAAGTGATCTTTACCATAGACTAGTTTACTAGTTACTAGGGACACATCAACTTCTATAATAGAAAATAATATTTTCCTATACCTATTGTATATTAACTTGTTTTGATCAATTAATGGTATGTGGGAATAATTATAAGGGTTTGGGACAAAATTTAGTAGAGATATATTATGGTTCATGTAGTAGGAACATCTCTTGTAGTAGATTATAAAATAAATAGCTCTCCTTTTCCACATACAGTGAACCTTTATCATGGTGAATTTAATTAAAATTTATGTGGAAAATCATTGAATATAGTGGTTGACCTAGAGATCAACCTCGTTCTAGGAGAACAAACTATGTCATTTTTCCTATATCATATATAAGTGGTAGAGTTAATGGATCATTAGGTTTATCTTGTGTATTGGGATTCAATGGGTTATATCAGATTGAGTAGACATCACTAGGATTTTTTGGTTTTGTTTGAAAAATGGTTTATGTCATAATTCGGTTATATGCGGACTCTATGAAGCTAAACAAGGTAATAATAAATAATATATTTTTGTTTTGAAGGATTGAAGACTCGTTTCATCAATTGTATGAAGCTTCCTGGTTCTCTCAAATTGTCATGTGATCAGGCTACCACTAACTTGAGTTCATATAGGAAGACATTCCCAAGACATCATTCATGAGTAGATGCATTATGGATGGGTATATTTTCAATCCATTTGGGTTTTTAAATTCACCAATGGTGTTCATGGATCTAATGGACATGATATTTCATCTATATCATGGATATTTATTTGGTTTTTTGGATGGTATAATTATATATTATCTAACATCGAAGATGAATTATAGAAAACTGTTTATTATTATGGGTATACATAATGAAAATATTCATTATTACATGTAATCATTGTGTAACTTTTGGATGATATAGGTACATTTTCTAGGGAATGTGATCTCTATGAAGTGAATTTCAATAGGCACAAAGAAAACCTATGATTAAATTTCCTAGATAAAGCCTATAAATGTTTTTAGAGTAGGAGTTTTCATGTGTTTGATATTTTTTTTATGTTTCATACCATAATTTTCTTATTTCTAAGCACCTAGGACATGATTTACCCAAAGGGGGTTATGTTTGAGTGGACTTAATAGTATGGAGAATACTTCTAGGAGCTGAAGAGTAGATTAATGAAAGATATGATCATAAATTTTCCAAAGTCTTGTATTGGTTATGTAGTTTAATAGGATGCCTCAAGTTTTTGTCTAGGAGTTTATATGATGCAGAGGGAATGGGTGTCAGCTTCATGGTGTCATCACTTATGACCCAATGAGTATAAATACACTATTCATGACTTTGATTTGCTAGTTTTGGTCCATTAATTTAATTTTCAGTGCAAATATCTCATCATTGAGAGTCTTGTTGTATAAATATACTATAAGACCTTGTGTTACATATTCTCTCAGTGGGACTGTAATCTATAGTATAGTCATCAGGTATTGTATCTACATAAATTATATTTCAGATGAATTATACTCTATGGAAAAGTAATTTCATATTAGTATCTATTTTTTCGAAAACATAGGAACATGTAGATATTATTTCAGAGGATGAATAGAAATTAATGATCTTTTTGGATGAGTAGTTATATGATTCCTCTAATGACTGAGCGGTTATAACTTGTTCTAATTATGTTATCTTGTCCAAATTATTGTATATAATAAATTTTTTAGATGAATCTGATACTGATTGATTACTTATATGGGAATGTTTAGATGAAAGTGACCTAACTCTAGGATGGTCTTTGGATATAGACAAAGGCACTTATTCTCATGGGAGAGTTGTGGTTACTCCTTCCATAAGGGAAGTTCTTGTGAGTGACTCACATTCCACTTATTGGTCAATTTACCTAGTTTTTATGATGATGTATCAGGATACTATAATGATATTTTTGTGCCCACAAATAAATAATGATACCATGTTCTTTTTCACTTATTTCCTAGACCATTAGAGTATCAAAGTGGTGCATGATCAACTAGGATGGTTTATTTAGCTACATATCATGCCTATGTGTATGTGGGGTGAGTTTAAAATATACATTTTGGTAGTGTTTCCAAGGACCCCTGATAAGTCTACATGTTGTTTGGGTGACTGAGTATTTTTTTACAATATAATAGACTAACTATATAAGTGTGTTCCATAAAAATTATGTCCAGAGATTTTACAAATGAATTGAGTGTGTTACATTATTGAATAAGATATGGAATCACATTTTACATCATGGTTATCATATTTTTTTAATGAAATATATTTGGACTGAAATGATGTTGAGTACGGTGTGTCACCCACAGACCAATAGGCAGTTGGACTGTTCTATCTTAGTCTTGGATAAACTGGTTCCTGTATGCATTTGTGACATTGGTGGAGCATGGGATGACCTTATGGACATAGATTAGAATATTTACAATTAAATTTTTTAGTCTTTGATTCATATGGTTCCATTTTAGGATCTATATGGTAATTTGGGTCAATCACTTTTGTGTTGGCATGTGGTTGGTGAGGAATCCATTTTTGGATTGAATATGGTACATGAGTCCTCTAAAAGTGTGAAATAGATTTGGAAATATTTATCTACAACATGGAGTAGAAAAAAGACAATGACTCGGTGATAATATCACCCATGGAGTTCATTTTGGGAAACAATGTTTTCTCATGAGTGTTACCTCGATTGGGAAATCAAATTATGTAGATACTAGGGAAATATGCACTACAATTTTGGGTCTGTTTGAAATTATGGAATGCATTAGGGTAGTAGATTACTGACTGAACATTCCACAATGGGATTAAGATATATATAAAATGTTCTATTTCTATCATGATTTATAGTATTGATATGATTCCTATGATTTTTATCAGCTAGTAGGACCTAGATCTGGAACTAGATACATCATTTGTGGATCAATGATTACTAATTATTGATATGAGCAAGAAGGTTTTGAGGAAGAATATGGTTACAATTATTCGAGATCTTAAAATGTATAGAAAAATACATTATAAGACTAATTATAGGTAATATGATATAAGATCACATTGAACCATGTTTTTTATATAAGTAACTATAGAGTGACATCATATTTTGTGAAGTCCTTAAAGTGGGAGATCACAAAAAGTGTAATATAAAGGTAACTTGAATGTTTATTTAACCCATTAATTTAGTTTATTTTAGTTATAATATACTTTTTAATGACCTATGTAGTTTATTGATTACTTTATATGGTGTTGGATGCATTTAAGGGGTTCACGGTTTGAACTCGGTTATTGGAAACCATTTTTTCCCAAAGAAATCATGCTTGTTATTATAGAGGTAAAATGGGTGGAACATGGATGCAGACTGATTAGTGAAAACCTTGATAAATTCCATAGAATACAAAATTAATTAGAAATTATGTGAAAGGAATGGTTGTTGCTGGGTTTACAAAACCATGAAGCCAAATCATATAGGATCCAAAAATAAGCTAAGAGCCTCTTACAATTGGGCGAACTATGCAACCAAACCATGCATGGAATTTTAATTAATATGATACTTTATTTTTTGGAATGAAACCTCCTTGAAAACCATTATTATTCCTCCTAAGTCTATGTATCTAAAATATACGGACTCCATGGTTGTGTTTGAGAAATTTCACTCCCTTTAAATCCTAATTCCTTTTCATGTAGATGCTCTAGTCCAAAATAATTCATATTATTTGAACACAATTCCCGATTATTATTCTCCTCTATATATTCTTCATCTTTATAATGTAATGACTCATAGATCTAGGTTGATATGTCTTGATTTATATATTAATTTGTGATCTAATGTAGAGTTAATGGATGGTTAAATAATGATTTAATAATTCTATTAAAATCCATGTTATCACTCTAAAATAGATCTAGAAATACCATTTATGTAAGAACTTTTTTAAGGATTCTTAGAGTTCAAGGATGATTCAATAAATGTATTAAGATTATATTCTAATTTGGAGTTAATATGCATTCATTAAGAATTTTAGTAGCATATAAATCGCTTGTGAAAAGTTATTTAATTGATATTGATTACATGTGTGTGTGTGTCTCATGATACCATGTTTGAATATGATTTCAGGTGTTTTGTTTGATTATGACTATATGTGAGAGTATTTTTGGATTCTAAGACACATTCATGATTTTCTATATTGTGGATGTATGTGTTATTCCATGTTCTGACAAGATGTATAACTTATAGAGGGTTTTATCTATGCAGCTAATGAATGGAATTCCATAGTCGTTTGGTAAGACAACAAAGGCGGATCTTTGGTAATGTGATATATTGACAATGGATTACCTAGACACATCATAGTTTCATTATATTCATGTATCCTTACATGAGGTGGAGACAATGTATGATGGCCCTGTGTCCTGACATGTGATATAGATAAGGTATAATGTCTTTATGGAATGACTCATAACTGAGATGGGAAAGGATGACCTTTCGAGATGACATAAAAATTTATGGCTATGTGTCCACTATGAGATATATGGTTTCCTTATGTTGGACCCCTTTTCAAATTGTTTTTAGGATTTTTCTTCTTTTATAGAGCTCAATAAGGTAATAATGGGGTTTGGGTAAACATTTTTTTGACAATGATCACTCAATACTGGATGGATTGATGATTCTTGTCAGCATAATTTATTATCATGGTATACACCACTAATGTTTGTGAAATAATGTCAAGTACACAATTGTGGAGTTCTACTGGGGTTGAATGCATACCTTTCATAGGGATCTCAATGAATGTAAATACATCACGATGAGTGATCATGGAATAGGAAAATACCTAGTGATATAGAGATTGGGAGATGAATATTGGTGTTTTTCAGCAGTACCAGGATGAACTATGGACTGAATTTTATGATTCATTATTAAATTTATAATTCATTATTATACTACGGTTTGACCTAACACATTGGGGTCCGTGGTTATTTATATTATATTTCTCACGGTTATCTGACATTGCATATGGCATAGTATTTGTTATTATTTTTTTATGGGATAATTTTGGGTTTGTATTATTTATTTTTATTATTATGATTATTTTTCATTGATACTAATTATATAGTCTCCCCATTGCTGCCTTCAGAACCCTAATCCTAGACACAAGAATCTTGTATATAGGGAGGAATCCATGAAGTCATGTGGCCTTCTATCCCATCCTAAGTAATTTGGGATGGGGAATTATAGCCATTTTGTAATAGAATTGAAGGAATACATGAGATGTAGTTATGTATGTCATGATTAAATATTCAATAAAAATTGGCATGGAATAATTGTGATGAATTTTTAATTGAATAAAAATATAATTTTAGTTTATATTATTAATAGACTGATATATAAAATGATGAGAGGTTTTCACGGACAGATATTAGGTGATGATGGGTATGTCATAATTGTATGGTTTAGGAAAACATTTTTTAATCTACGAAAAATTGATAATAGAGAACATTGCATTAAGATTATGTAAGATTTTATTATATTTTTTGGTTAATTCATGAAACATGTTGTTACTCCATAATGTGTTTGACTAAAAATGTAAAAAAAATTAACATGTGATTTTCATGCTAATAAATTCAAATAAGGTTTTACTATTTAAGGATTATGGTAGTTTATAGATAATACATTTAAATTTAGGGGATTATTCTGTGGTTTCAAAACATATATTAAATTCATGATTTTAGGGTATATTTTCATATTTGAAAAGTTTCTATTTTTTGGTGATCTAGTTCAAATAGAAGCTGTATTTCAGGAAGAATTAGGTCATGAAATGTGTCATTTTTACATAATAAAATATCATATGAAAAAAAGATCAATTAGTAATAGGAATAAGTTTATTTTTCTTAGGAGATAAAAAGAAATAATAGAATTATATAAGGTAAAATAAAGAATTAATTGATTGGTTTTTTAATGTTGATTTTGGAGAAATTCGCAGAATATATTAAATTTTTCCTAAAGATAGAGATGATGATAAATATCATTTTTTAATGGTGTTTTCAATATATTTAATTTATTCATTTCAAAAAAAATTACTCTAAATATTTTTAATACAAGTTATTAAATCTATATATAGATAGAAAATATAGAGTGATCTATGGATTGGAAATGAGATGTACTTAAACCTTGTCATCACATACAATGAATAATGATTTTTCTACATCAACACATCATTATTGTAACCTTGTTGGATGTTTCCCTAATGGTTAAAAAATAAAAAATATATATTTAATCAAATTTATGATTTATTAATTGATTTCTTGTGGGGTGATTGAATTTTATCAGTTCCATGTGTTCTATATATTGTGAGAAAAGACCCATTTAATTGAACTAATTTACATCCTAATCCAATACGAATTAGGGGTTCTTTAGGCCATTTCTTTGTAACATAAACCTATCTGAAATATAATCTACATAAATAATATTTATAAAAAATTTAATCTTTTGAAAGTAGTTTTCTTGTCAAATGAACTATAAAAATAAATTTTCATATTATTTTTATTTATAAAAAATTTCAAATATTCTACTAATTAAGAAATAAATTCATGAAATTTCATGGTGGCTTTTCAGAAATCTAAAATAAAAAATATTTCATGAATTTCTCTAATGATGTTCATTTAATGATTGACTTCAGAAATTAACTTTCTATTAGATTTTTTTATAAAAAGAAAAAAGAAAACTCATTAGGAATAATTAATGGTAGAAACAGAGAATAATTTATAGGATTATTTTCAGCAAAATATTTACAATATTGTATTAATATATTATTAAAATATATAAATTTTATAACTAAATATACATACAAGATAAAATATACTATACATATTCTAAAAAAATTATCATTAGAATGGTATTTACTGAAACCACAATAATAATTTTCCTATATTATTTAAAGAGGGTTCAAATCATTTTTAGTATGTGATATACTAAAATCAACAAGTTACATATTTTGAAAAACTTAATTTAACATAACAATACAATGATTAATTTTATATTCTTTTTTGATTAATTTTACCGTGAAAATGATAATTTTATTCCAGTTATATAGTTATTTTATACAACTTCAACCCATAATATACATATTCTATGATTTAATATTGATGAAAACAATATAGTTGGAAATATGTTTCAGTAAATTAAAAAAAATTATAAAATTACTAAAAAACTACTTAAAAAATAACAATAATCTATTACAAAATTTATTTAATTCATAATGCCTTCATTTTTTTTAATTTACAATGTGCTCTCATGAACTAAAGGAATTTTATTCCAAAATTTATTTAATGAAATTAATATTATAATAATTTATATATAATAAAGTAATATACCGTATTGTTCCAATATATCATTAAAATTTCAATGAACGACACTTATTTTGTTGCATGAACAATAATGGCTATTTTTATAAGGGCCAAAAACACACAATAGTGAATTTTCAAAGAATTTAAAATTTAAAATGTTAATAACAAATCAATTGATTGAATTATAAAATATGTTTTCATAACATTTAAGTTAAATAATCATCTAAAAAATATTTTTTTCCTTGTTGAAATCTTTTTGTAACATATTCAACTATACCCGCATCATCGAGATCTAATACAACCGATGAAATTAATTGTTCATCAATTAATATATACATTTAAGTAGTGTCATTTTAGATACATATAGGGTAAATATACCTATTCAAGAAATAACATGCATACATTATAATTTATATTTAATTGATGAAACAAAATTATATATGATAATTGTTTTTGATGGAGATTTTTTTCACTCTAATTCCTGGTATATTAGCAACAATATGATCACTAATAATTATATTTACTATAATTTTCAGAAAAAGATATTTCATAATTTTCATAATTCATTGAAGGGTTATAGTAATCCTATAATATAAATGTATAAATCAATAATTAATATATTCCATTAAATACTTGAGATGTAGTATTTAATAAATATGAACGATATATGTTATTAACATATTCATAAAATAACTATCATATAAATAATAACTTCAAATATACTAAACAAATACATATTCTAGTTGAATATCAAGTTAATCTTTAAATCAATTAAAAAATCAGGTTTATGGGGTTAACATTTTCTCTCTAATAAATTAATATTACATATTAAAAATGAACTATTTTTGCACCAAGAATGATAATATAAATCCAATTAAAGGAATTTTATATAAATATTACACAAATAACCTCACTTTATAATATTTATATTAATTTACTCTAGAAATAAAATCATATCCAATTATTTTTATTAAAATTAGGGAAAAATTTGGATCTCAATATGGTTAACTTCAAAATAATTATAATTCCATTCACTCAACAATATCCACATAACATGACACCAAATAATCAACATCAACATGAAAATAATTGATGTAGCGACCTTCACTAAACAAGACTCATGAACTCTCTTTACCTCTAAAAATACAAAAAAGAAAGTTAAAATTGAGTGAATAAGAGTAGGGATGAATCCGCAGTGAATGATAACCAACAAAAATATCATGTGGGTAGTATTTCCCCAACCCTGATACCTACTTGAAACTATATTCAAATATCATTGAACACTAAAAAAATAGTTTCTATGCTAGTAAGAAACCATTATAGGATGATTTGATATAAAAAAATCTCATTATCTTAACGATTTATTAAAAATTAGGCACTTGGGTTTCATAATATAGAATATTTGAATCCCAAAACAATATAATTAAAATGGATGAAGTGTTATTACAAACACAAATTTCCTAATCTCTCACCAAGTGGGATAATTATGGTGACAATATTTCATCCCAATATATATTATTCTCCCTATAAATATGAATGTTTTATTTTTTTAAAACAATTCAAAAAATATAAAAAATAAATGTGAATCACATGGTTTTAGTGTTCTTTATTACATAATGTGAAATTTATACATCTATGGATAATACACTAATAGTGATATAATATTTCAAGTAGTCTACAAATGAAAAATTATGTGAATATATATTTTATAAATGTATAAGAAGTCAATGGATAATTACCTATTAATATTTCTCCACACACTAATTATTGATAAGGATGAAAGAATATGGATCACAAGTAAAAAACAATTAATGTTCCAATACAAATCCTCGTTGAAATCTTGAAAATTTTATTTTATCTACATCATGTTAAATAATTCTCGGTCATCAATACATGAAATTACTCATCCGTAGAATTTTTTTAGGAATTATAGTATGATTGAAGTTACACACTCAATTATATATATATAAATTATTCCAAAACAACCTTTAAAAATATTCTCACATTCTCCTTTGAAAATATTTAATTTATCAGGACACATGTACACTCCTATTTAGTCTAAAAAAATTAACCATAATGGCCATGTTTAATAAATTATTCATCTATAAAATGTTCCCCTATTTTTAAAATATTGGAATCTAAAAAAATTATAAACATAAAATATGTAACATTATAAAATATCTCGAATGCCATATATCTCTAAAAATATATAACTATTGTTTCCATATTCCTAAATCATAGCTTTCAAATTCAAAAAAATAATTGGATTAAACCAATATGGTTTAATGAATATCATTAAAATTTTACTTCAGGTTCTATTCAAAATTGATATAGAGAATCATAAATTTAAATTCATAAGAATAATGACTATCATGGCTCATTTCATTTGGTTAGATTCAACTTCACAAGCCATAACCTGATGTTATTATGTAATATACAATGTATAAGATAAAAACTAAAAAAATTACATATTATGGAATTTAATAAGGCCCAGTTTTAAATACATTTTTAATCTCTCAACATTACATGGAAAAACAATTTTTTTTATTTTCTCACTATAGTATCATTTTTATTTATTCAGATCACTAAATAATATAAATATTTCATGAAATAAATATGAGTTGATCACAAATATTACAACATTATTTTTTCTTCCTTTACCAAATCATAGTTCACATTATTAAAAAAATACATATGATTCATTTGACATCCACCGAGGTCGTAATTTATAAAATAATAATATTTTAACCCAAAAAACCAAAGTTGAATATATTCTATAATTATCATTTTTAGATCAATCTAGGTACAAATATTTAGGGTAATGAAGAATAACTTACATGTATTTTAAATAATATCACATAATTCGAAATTACATCCCATAAAATAAAACACATGATTATATAACCCAAATAATTAGTTTCATTAGGGATTGGATACCTAATTATCTTATTACACATTGTTTCTAGAACATATCCTATAAAATTCTCTGCACAAGAATTTATACAAGACATTTTGTAACATATAACATACTTGGGTAAAATGAAATATTAGAAGTGATCTCAAACACGTAGAAATTGGAAGGGTACATTAGTGATTGACTATGAATTATATCATTAACATGTGAGAGAACATGAACATGGGAGAGATACATGATTAAAAATAACAAAGAACCATAAGCTCTTATCATCAGTTATGATACAATAAAATATATTATAACATATTACATCACAAAGGAATATAATTGAAGAATTTAATATAACATATAATAGAAACATTATATTATAAGATAGTAATCATGTTTTTTGGACACATATCAAAAGAATGTGGTAGAAAATTTAGCAAAAAAAATATTCTATGGAAAACCCCCATGAAAATCGTAACGTAGTGGATTGAGAATCAGTAAACATGTTCAATAAGTTAGTTTATTAGGAATCATCACTCACATTTCATATTTGATCAAACATTTTAACTCAATTACTATATTAATATCAGTATATTTAATGTTTTACACTTATAATTGGACTCCCATATATACCCCACCATTTATATAATGATAAACTATACATATATATTCTACAAGAACATGATCATAATCATAAATAACCGATAGAATAATAACCCATCATAACGAAATGGGATTCATTTTCTAGAGAAATAAATAAATTAACATTAAAAATAAAATGTTGGAATACATTAAAACATATCCCTAAGAATCACGATAAAAATAAGAGTTATCGACATAAGTGAGAAAAAAATTAAAAGATGATTTGAAAATTTTCTTAATGGTAAGAAGAAATATTATTTATATTATTATATAATTAATTTTAAATGTAAAGTATTTATAAAGCAAGGTTGTTACAAGAAGAATAAAAATTCATTACGAATTAGTGATAATTTGAAAAGGTTGCATTATAATAAAAAGTGAATCAAAGAGTGTGATAATGTATCCATATGAAAAATAGTAAATAAAAGAGAGTTTATAAAATACAATAATACTATTTAATTATAGAAGATATAATCTCATGAACTGATAAATTTATATATTATAGGATAATTATATCCAAAAAATAATATGAATAACATGGAAATGGACGAAAATGAATCATGGTAGAAAATATGAGATGAGTTTTCATCGACATAAAAAAAATCCATTTTTCATCAATAATAAATTTATGAGAGGGGAAATAATTAAACTACATGTAAATCCTGAAAAATACTAATCATATTAAAATTGATTGGGTTTTAGAGGGAAATTTCATAAAATTTCCCTTGATGGAGATTTAGATATAAACAATATCGATTTCAAAGTTAAATAAAAAATGAAACCCATATAGATTTCTAATGATTGAATTAAATACCATTGAAAGAGATTATGTGTAATAGAATTATAAGTACCATTATTTAACAAAAAATATATCAAATAATATGTCAATGTGGTATAATATACATCAAAGAAGTAATATACGGGTGAAAATGATACATATCTCACTAATATAAAATTTCATATGAGAAGATTATTCTTTTACCCACATCTCAAAAAAATGTAATTTATTCTCTTTTGTAATAAATATGTCCACAATAATATATTATTTATAAAAAAATATTAATATCAATAATCTTTTATACTATATATTTATACTAATTTTTTATATACACTTTAGTTTTTAATAGTTTATTTTCATCATCTAATGTTACCTATTTTGACTGTGTCGAACAAGCATTAGTGTAGATATGTTTATCATCGTTAATTGATAAAAATTTCATCATTAAAAAATAATTCCTGATAATGGAATAATGGAATTCAAATAATTAATAAAATTTAATGATCACATTATGGATGATAAAGGTGGAGGTTATAAGAATGGAATTGATGATGAGATGACTTCCAAACAATTTATTGATAACAAAAAATTAACTAATATTGACCAATTTTTGTTTCATACTCAAATAATCATAATAATTTAATAAATTAGTCGATAACAATATGTATTACAGATATTAGATTATCGATACACATTTATGGTAAAAATGATGTTGTTGGTACAACATTGTTCATGTGTGTAATTGATCCTAGAAAAAAACAAGAACTTGATATACAATTGAATATTTGTTTTTTACTTTTCAATTTATACTAAAACCCAAAAAATATATGTCGAATTTGTTTTTAATTTTTCAATTTATACTAAAACCCAAAAAATATATGTTGAATTTCTAAATAATAAATTAATTTCTTAAATTTTCTTCCAATATTATTTACCCCTTCTAAATCATTTGTAATTCATTTAATTATTTACTTTGGTAAAGATATTTTTATTTAAAATATAATATAACCCTTACTGAATAATTTTTTCATGTTGATTATAAATATAGACACAATTAAGTCATTTTAATATTATTAGGATGATACATTTATCTTTTAATTGATATATTATATAATATAGGATAATATATTTTATAGAAAAATGATTTTGTAAATAGTACATTCTCTTATTCAAATTTCATGTAAATTACTAATCAATACATGGTAGATAAAATAATTTTTATATGTATAAATATTATAGTTTCATAAAACAATCCATAAACCATTATATATTTAATTATGAAAACTAAAACTTCATAATGAATACAAGGAAATGTTTAGAAAAAAATTAAAATTTTGAATGACTTTACTCTCATTAATAACTACTTAATAATCAATGTAAGAGTGTTTGCTAATTTGTTGATCTATATATAAGAAATTATATTAAATCTCCTAAACTAATTATTTTAAATTTATATTTTAAATAAAAAAATATAATATATAACTGTAAACAAAATTTAAATAAAACATTATTAGTTAACCCTAAATAAATAAAATTATAATTTTTTCATAGCCACATATTTATTTGATAGATGTATTTAAACATTTTTTAAACCATTAAATTAATTTTTTGATAAATTTTATTAAAATGAATCTTTAAAAATAATTTTAATAAAAAAATAATTTCCTTAACATAAATGATATTTTAAAAAATTAATTATTACAAATATTTACATACATAAATATTCATTAAATGAAAAATATATTATTTTTAATAATTTAGTCACTTACAATTATAAAAAATAAAATATACATATTGGATATATGTTTAGCTAATAACAAAATATCTATCATCCATATATCCAATGACCATATGTCTAAAGGCTATATACCGATCAAATTTTCCCGTTTTATAGTTATATATATATATATATCCTCTTGTACTTCTTTAAAATTCATTCATACCCTTTAATTTTGAAAATTTAAAAATACATTATGTTTATAATGTTTTCTTTATTTCTAGAGTTATAATATGTGGTATGATTATTACAGAAAAACATTAGGTTATTGATATCATGATCAAGGTTTTTTATTACCTTGTATTTTTCTTCCTCTATTCATTTTAATATGTTTAATGTTCCATTCTCATAAATGATTATTGTTTACTTTTTATTCTAATATTCTATTCCCTTAAATTATAGCATTGTTAATTTTAGTTTAGTTTTTGTTTGTAAAAATGATATCCAACACTGTAATCAAATTAAAATGATTGGTGTTACACTCATACCCCAAGAAATAAATTCAACACAGAAAATTTCATTACTCATCTGAAACAATATGCAGGTATGTTTATCTCATTATATAATTTGGTTCCCATGTCAAATCATCATACATTTGATTCCACCAATGTAAATATAAAAGGTGGGTGGTATTGTTTTATAGTTCTTAGTCTCTAGGATCTATGATCTATTTTGATTGTTACTCATAACATAGCTCATGTTCTAGATAGGGTGTATACTTTTTTAAATGCGTTTCATGTAACATATCTTGAACTTGTGTTATATTTGGTGGAAGTTAAAGGAAATAATTTTTATTCCTAATATGAGTAAAGATATTAATGGGGTTGATGAATCATGGTATGAACATTTCATTGTTCTGAAATTTATTAACCCTATTCCAATGTGATATTCAAAGGAATAAATTTTCTCTATCTTATAACTCCATATAATTCCAAGGAATATAATTTTTTCTATTATATTGAATTTTTAATACTTTAATATATTATTAAATGGTTTTATTCATATCCAATAGACTAAGAGAAATATCTTATATCAACAGATTATAATCTCTAACATAATCCCAAAAAAAGTTGTAGCTCTACCCCTCTTCCCATTAAAAGAAACATAATATTCCATTTTAATGATAGAATGGAAACTATTGATATATGTGAACTCTTATGTAGGATGATATTAATCCCAAATGCCTTTCAATGTAATGGAATATAAACTCAACATATATTCTATATTTCTACTTGTCCTTTCAAAAAGACCATCAATTTGAGGGTGATAAGATATGTTCAATCTAATTATTATATTTAACGATTATTAAAGAATACTTCCTAATATTGAGTTGAATCTTACAACTCGGTCCAAAATAATTAATATTGAACTCCATGAATCTTAACCACTTCCATTAAATAAATATTTACTTGTTTATGGAGTATGAAATCCTATAAAAAAGAAATAAAATATACAAGGTTTACGTAGAGATCGGCAACAAACCCAAATTTCTTTATTGACTATAGTTGAAATATGAAGACCTATGGTGAAATTCATGGTGATTTTCTACCAAATATATAAGGTATGTATAATTTCTCCATAACCCGCTTAGAATTATGGAATTTAACACTATATATTTGATAGACCATGCATCATCATATATACCCAATAATATCCCTCAGTATGTTCTCTTGCCAGAAATGATCCTTGAGAAATGCGAACATAATTGTGATTTCAGAATGGATACAAAATTATGATCAATTTTAATCATTTAAAATATCTTCATTTAATTATTTTATTTATGTTATTCAAATATATTTAAAAAATCATATTCTTTCATAATTATTAATATTGAACTCTGAAATATTCCTTAAATTATAACATAGCCTCATACCCTCCTTCTGTGTGTCATTTATTTTCTGATAGATAGATAGTTGAAGAATCATTTCAAAAAGGTAATATTTCACACCTTTATTTATGATTCCTTGTGTATCATTTTGATACCTATGAATATTTGGTCTTCTCAATGATCATAGTGGATAAAGTGGTGTCATAAAATCTACAAAGAGTATTAGCCACCTTGTTTTTGATATCATATAATGGAAATGTATTTAGAAATAATTAACATTTATTAACACTGACCATCACTTTTGGGACATGTTTGAAACCTTAAGTGTGATTATATAAAATTATAATCCTATTTTTAGTATATATATAAGACTTCGCACAAGAAATTTAATTACATCAAATACATAAAGAAACATTTATCACTACCATCTCTATATAATGAATTGTGTTATTCTTCAAGTGGTTAATAAAGGGAAGTTATATATAAGGTATCACCTCATCATAGACACATACCAATCCCTTCATTGAGTAATCACTATGTTCAAAAAAACCTTCAAAAGAAATGGGGTGTTTGAGTGCAAGTTCCATCACAATATTTTATTTAGAACCCTTTAATAATTAATAACATTCCTTTATCCACAGATACCTTACTACCTTCTATATAAACATGATTAAAGGGTTTCAAAATCATGATAAAATCTCTCTACCCATTTATGATATCTATACAATTCAATGAAATTATTAATATCTATTATTGATATTTACATAATCTATTTTTAATCACCTATATCTTTAATGGATCCACTGATATACCTAATCTTGTGATTACATGAACCCTATAGAGATTTTCTTATATCCAAAACTATCACTTTATGATTTTTTATATAGTTTCTACCTTAATGATATCTTAATCGATATCATCGATGATTCTCCATGTTCTTCGTTTCTCTTAGAATATTAGGTAATATTATCAATAAAGTCTGCAAAAAAATCATGGTTATATCTAATTGAACTATTAATCAAATCAATGATTATAGTGATGTAATTTTTGAGTCTAAATGGAATCACTATAAATTCATAATTTCGATATCATGTGAAGATATTTTCCTTGGGTAAATCATTATTTTTCCCCTTAGAAAGTAATATCTTGATCAGAGATCCACCTTTGATAACCATGGTTTCTTACTACGATGATTGAAAAAAACATAAATACAAGGTATAAGATACATTTTCTTGATCATAATATCTTTAATTTTATGTTAAAAAATGTAATGAAACATTGATTCTTCTTTATTATTAACAAATATGAATGTATGAACACATGCAGAATAATTTTGATGAATGAAACCCTTGATAAAAGTCAACTTCTATTTTTTCTTCATTTATTAACATTGGACGCGTACCATTTTATAATATATCTTCAAAATAAGAATCAAAATATATTTCATTTTGAATTAAATATATACATAATGATATATGGGAAGAAAAGGAAGCAAATTAGAAAACATATCAATATATTCCCACACAATTAGAAAATCATAAATTTTGAGTTCCACCCTAATTATATTAACTAAATACCAATCATTATTAGGTATCATGACCTAAATGTGGAGTCAAATTACAACAGGTGTTATCATTACCCTTTTATCGATATTTTAGCATATGATGATTTTGGGAAATGAAAAAAAAACCATTATCCCAAAAATTGATATGATCTCCATATTGATAAATCCAACATAATCCCAATATTATATTCAATTATAAAAAGGTAATAAAATTATATTTATATGAAATATTGTTTCAAAAACCTCAATTATAGAAGAGTTATATACATTTGAATCACTAATTAAATTATTAGGGGTTTTCAGTAATAAATAAATTTCTAATGTTTGAGCTAGTAGATCGATATTCTTAGAGATCTGATAGGATATAGTGGAATTAAATTAACAAGAATAAAAAATAAATTTCATAGTTCATGAGTGGATATTAAATTTAAAATTATATAATTCATTACCACGGTATACTTCACTGATAGTGATTTTATAATCCCTTCCTTTCTCCCTATGTTTTTGATGTTGTTGTTTCTAATTATCCTTATTGAATCCTAGATTGGAAACATTATTTTCATAATGAATAATTTCCTTAAAATTGATGAGTGAAAGTTTTTTTGAGGTATTAGATTATATCTTACTCTACACTAATATATTAATTTTCATCTACCTATTTCATTGGAAATTTCAGGCATGAGGACATGGACTACCACATATAAAGCATCTTCTTATTCTATTGAGTAAATTCCTTGATTTCTTCATCACAATTTTTCTTCATGTAGGTGGTTGAATTTTTTCCATCCACATACATTATTATTTGAAATTCCATGATACATTAGTTTCATATTCTTATCTCCAAAACCATGAGAATAATGAAAGTATCTAATTTCAATTTCATAATTAAATATACATCAAATAATTTATTTTGAATCAACTAATACCCATTAATATAACGTTGTTTAGATACATTGTTTTAATTAAATATATAATGAATCATCTTACCAACATGATCGATAATAAAAATCTATATCATCAAAGAGGATTCATATTTGTCAATTGAAAATTTCACCTTTTTCCTATGATCTTTTAATTCTAACACATTCATGATACAGTATATTCATTGAAACAATTTGTTAAAACATAACATATTTTTCTTCAAAAATTATTTATAATCAATATATAATTATTACATATGCATAATTTACTATCCCATGTTATAAAAAACTTTATTTAAAAAAATTTCACCTAGATTTTGAATGAATACATACTAATGATCTATATTTCTTGTTTCTATTAAAGAATATATACGTAAATACATCTTATTAAATATAAAAAATATGTGTCCATTTATAACTCCACATAGTTCTAACAAATCCTAAATATATTCTAAAAAATCATTTGATACCAAAGAAAAAATACATTAGAAAATGTGTGATCTATAATTCCATATAATGGAATAAACATGTTAATAAATCAAAACATGATAGCGAAGAGGAATACTATTCTCTTATAAAGAGAATACTGATAGGAAAGAAAATATGAAATAAGGAAATCACATTATAATACCATGAAATCATATAATATGTTACAAAAAATAATACATTCAATAATAAAAATTAGTCAAGGGTCACTCCCAAGGCCATTATATCCTTGTTTATAAAATCCCATGGTGTTTGTGCTCACTACGGATTACCATAAACATAGTGTACCAAGTCCCATGGTGGATTAGGTTCACTCCCAAATCATATACATACTATTTCATGAGATATAAATATTTAAAAAAAGTATTATAGTTTTATATAATTCTTGGACCACACAACACATAGTGATAATTATATATATGAATTCCACATATGGAAAGTAATCTATATACAAACCATAAATGCGATCACACCCGTGTTATGGAATTAGGTTTTCTAATTACAACACAAATAAAAGTAAATGGCTAAATCATATGGATTCACAAGATAAGAAAGAATTAAATCCTGACATTAATATTTTAAAATGGTACATGGTATAGAAACATAGTTCTCCAATATTGAAAATCCATGAGAAGAATCCATAAAAATAATGTATAATACTTAATCACATGGGTGGAGATTTATGAAAAACTTAAATCATGTATTTAAGTAATGACCTTATTATTTTCCATAAAACTAGAATTTAATGATGTAGGTTATATAGAAAATAATTAAGTCTTTATAAACTATCCCCGATTTAAAAAAATTACGGGGTGATGCTTGAATGTTATAAGAAATATGATAGTAACCCTTAACCGAGTTTACATAAAAATATGAATTTATAAGTGAACTAAGAACATGTATAAAAACTTAAATTAAAATAATATTTGAATACATTTATATTTTTGCAATATATATAAAAAAATATAATAACTTCATGGGCATAATACTCTATAAAATGCATCAAAACGAAAGATAATTCACAACTTATAAGTAATGATTGTTGCATGAATTATCCCTTAACTCGTTTCTGAATGAATTGTTAACATTAATCTAAATTTATAAATACATAAATATTTTTCATTAAATATATATCTAATATCAATATTCATCTATATTTAACTTTATATGGTACATTTTAAATATTTCATTATTGTTTAATGTAGTTCTTCGTTCACCAATTACTTGGTGTTGTTCAGTTAATTTCATCATAACACTTTTAGTATGTTTACCATGGTCAATGTTTTTGTAAAATATTATCTTATCCTCAAAGTTTTTTAGTTTTAATGAACTTTATTATTCCATCAGAAAAAATATTTACTATATTTCACAGGTTATCCAAAAATCAAGCCAAATTAAGAAAGGTTCCTTCGTAAGTTCATTTAAGAATGTTATTATTAATATAACAATTTATTATTAATATTATAACTAATATATTTTCATATATTATCAATAAATAATATAAATATTTTATTAAAGGTACATTTTATAAAATATTTGAATTATTAAATTTAACTATGTTGGGTTGTTATGAGAAAATGAAATGTGTAGTTCTATAGAAGATGTAGTCCAGACACACATGATTACATTTTTTCATAATTACTTTTTAGTGAAGGTATAAAATGTATATTTAAAGAGTAAAATATCATTTTATCGTACTAATACAACTATAGTTATCATACCTTTTGAGAAATTCGGTTCCTTAGTGGTTTAGAATAATAAAATAACTATAAAAGTTTGATTGAGAGTACCACATTTCCCCCTCTATATTCTCCCTTTAGTAACTCTATAAGGTTCTATAAATAGTTATTTTGGTATGAAAAAAGAATCCAGGTCATGGGGATGGGGTTTAAGAGAGTAAGGTTTATAGTTTTTTCTTCAAAAAAATTGAATGTATTGATAAATGGGTAGGAGGTGAGCTATATTTATAAGTAAAAAGAGTGGTCTACTTATAAAATATCATTACATTTCAGCAATTTGCATATATTATTTTATACTAAGGACACCGAAAAGGAAAATAATTGTTTTAGAAAAGTGTTAAGGTCTATAATCCATCCACCATCCAATTCTAGACATGTTTTTGACATGTTTTTCCCTTTTCACTATAGTAAACAACTTTTACCTTGATTTACCCTAACTATGGTATCTTAACATCCTCCAATGGTATCCAATCTTAAAAACTATATATATATACATAATAATTTATTTACAAATTTTAGCTTGATTATTTTAAATATTAAAAACATTTAAAAAAATATATATTTATTAATATTTAGAGACATTAATTTTAGTATTATCATGTATAATGAATAGAAAATATTACTTATAAAAATATCATTTCATGCTAAAAAAATTAGGCCTAGGAAAAAATAATCATTTTTTGTTTTTAATGTCATAAGTGGATTTATTATATAAAAAATATTTTATGGATTCTAAAAAAAGTCTTAATGTAATTTTAACCAAATTATTACTAATTAAATGAAAATGATATTTTTTTATTTTACTATAATTTAAATAGCACGTTTAAATATAATTTTTGTAAATTTTAGAAAATTGTATTTAAAATGAGAAAAACTATTACATAAACACATATTTAATAACAATGTTTTTTTATAAAATTATAAATCGCTTTTATATACTGACAAATTAATAATCTTAATCGTTTTTGAAAGGACTAAAATTTCCACTATTTATATATAAATCATTCTTTAGATAAATACAAAAAATATATTGTATGATAATCATAAAATAATGAATCCAAAAAATGAAATAAATTTCATTATATTCATATTATATAAGTTCTAAAAGAAATTTATTTTTAGATATTAGTATATAAAACATAATTAAAAAATTATTTTAAAAATGAATTTCAAAGCGTTAAATATATCTATTTTATTACTATACCACAAGTTATACATTTATCACAAGAGGTAATATTATTAAAAATTTATCGTCCAAATTTATTATAAGGTGACATTAGTTATTATCCACTATATAAACTTATATTACATGTATAAATCTTCAAAATATAGTTTTCTATATATAAATTCATGTAAATAAATTAGTCACCCTTAAGAATGTTTTCCATTAAAATGTATTTCCATAAATTTGGATTAAATAATATGGGTAATTTTGTTTAGTTCCCCCTTAATATTACCATGTATCCAATTTAAATAAATTATTTAACAAAATTACCATGACTCATAGAATTTTCGTGATATGTAGAACATTGTCTTTGGAGTGCGTGATCCCCACTAACTGCTCCTCATAAGAGAGATAATCATCCAGTTGTACCACCGTTGAATTTAGTACAGGTGATGGATTTGATATGTACTTGATAAACTGGAATATATTCATTAAATCATGAATATATAGGATTTTTGGTGGCATTTGGTTGTATTCCACCATTCCGTTCTGATCAATAATTTTATATTGTCTGATGTATATTGGACATATATTCCACTTCTTCCCAAATGACATAAATATCTTCCATAATGATATATGGATGAAAAAAAATTCTATAACACCCAAAAACATAAAAATATTTTCATTTTATAATAATTATTTTTTTTCATGATTCATACAAAAAATTATGCTTATGCTTCAGAAAACACTTAATTAGCTTGTGTAACATGCAAGATCATGTTTTCCCACCATTTAATATCACGACTATTTTTTTAAAAAATAAATTGACACTATTATAAAATTTACTTCTAAAAAAATCATTAATTAATTCATAATATCTAAATTATAGTATGTTGAATTTTTTATATTTTTTCTGATAAACATCATTTTTTGATGAATAGTAAAAATTACAGCAATATAGTTAAAAATAGCCTTTTCATATAAAATAATTATTTTTTTAGATTTTATATTAAGTAAATTTTCAATATAAAATATATAAATTATTTAAATAATAATCCAATGTATTTAATTTGACTCATTTTTATATGGAAATTGGTTATAAGAACTTATTGAACATTTGAATGTTTCAACGTAAAAAAACGATTTATCGCGACACATGTGTGAGTAACATTAATCTTCAGTTTCCAACATCTATGGTTTGAATTATTGAAAAATGAACATACAAGGTTGCAATCAATAAAATATTTTTGGCAAAAATAATATTATCATAATTTTTGATCAAAAAAATTAGTGAATGTGATAAGAATTAATTATGATGATTAAGGTAATATTAAGGTTAATAAACAACTAAACCTTAATCTCAATGTCCCAAATCATCGGGAAAATTATCCAAAATCTATTATATGTCAATAATTCAGCCATATCCCCACATTTTTAAAATTCTATGGGTTATTATGATATTAATAAATGGAAGTTCCCTATATAAAAGGTTAAGTATGGAAAAAGAAAAAAAGTGTACATTCCTTAACTTAAAAATTTATAAAACATTGAGATATATAAATACATCATATTTTCATATATACATATCATTATGAAATATAAATGGGTTATTTTTATCATAATAATTTATCATTAATTTTTAGAGATGATTTATTTTCCTAAAATGCGTATGAAACACCAACATAGTGATTATTTAGTTAATAATTAAAATAATAAATGACAGTATAAATATTAAAAGTTATGTATATTTTTAGAATTATTTTCATTAATTATATATTTATATTAATTAATCATGTTATACAGTTTGATACATAATATATTAAAATTCAAATAGAGTGTCTGTATTTTAACATTTAAATTAAATAAATAATGTCAAAATTGATATTATTGTTATTTTACAATAAATGATCTTTTATAAAATGATATAAATTAATAAAAATCATATAATATACCAAGTGATTTTTCAATGTTAATAAATATTAAATATGTTTTATTAATAGGAAAATTGATATTTTTGAATTAACATATTCACCCATATATTGTGAAATCATTTTTAACACGGTCTGTGGTTTAAGAAATGTTTTAGCACGTCACACGCTCTTGTATTAAAATTAATTTCAAAACAAATGATATTTTTATATTATAAAATAGATATAATATTTATAATTTTCTGGCACTATATTTTCTAGTTAATCTCGCTTTAGTTCGGTCTTAATGGTAAAATTACATAGTTTGGAAGAATATATTCTTTAATAAAAACCAAAATGTTAAAATTTGGAATATTAGTTGGTAAGGAACAAAATTACTAAAATGATAGTTTCTTTGGTATTTTATGTTTTAATAAACCATTATTACTCTTTAATACTTTAGTTTTATCATGTTTAGGCACATTGGGGATTGTAGACCACCCATTAATGAATAATTGTTAGTATTTACATGACTTGCACTCACCCTCCATTATACAATGGAAGGCAATCTACCCATTACGCACACCAATAAGGACATGTTTCCTTGACCTAGCACTATTAAAATATCTCCTCAACAACACTAACCATTTACTAGAAGCCTACACCATTAATACTTTTGGTATGAACCAAAAAAAGTTTTCTGAATAAAATGTAATGTCCTCTTTGAAGCTCTCTAGTTTCAATTCTGTTGTCCACCCCCAAAATCTTATTATTCTATGACCATATAAAAAAAGTTTCTTAAATAAAATATGATTTTTATGTGATTTTTTAGACCATAAACTTCAAAAACTGACATCTAATGTAAACTGAACATATTGTTTATGAGTACGGTGAACTACAGCCTAACGAAACACTGATTGCTCATTTTATACTTTTCCGACTATCATGGTGGCCATTATGATGGAAACTATTTTTATATATGATATATGTGAACTTTATAATTTCATTATTATTGATTAATTCTTATATAACACATGCCCATATACCTTCCATTTCTTGTAAATATGATAATATTGTTTATTTAAGTGCAGACTACCGCACCCTCAATGTGAGGGGACTCATTAGCATGAAACATGGAATGTATAGAGGATGGTTTTAATAAAACATTGTAACATATATAACATAGATATTATAAGTTAATTATAATATACATATCTATCATTTTTTCATTCTTTTGTATACAATAATAAAATGAAAGTATCATTCATGCGTACATACAACCCACTATCTCCATGAATGGTGCCATTCATTTCTTAAATAAAAACACTATGAACTATTATAAATAAATATTTAATATATATATATGATAATTAAGTCATTTTTTACATTATGGGTTTGATGAAATCGTGATCTATGTAATAGTAATAACAAGTAACTTGTCCAAACTAAATGAGAAAAATAGGAAATTAAAACCCGAAATAGTTAAAATAACGAATGAATATTAAAAAACCGCTAATAAAATATAGTAAGAAGTTAATATATGATATTATATAAATTATTATATTACGGTTATAAGTTATTATATTATTTTAAACCACTATACAAGAGGAAAAATGAAAAACCACAAAAAGAAGGTTAAGGTAATGGATACTTTTCTTATATTCTGTTCTTTGAGGCATACACCATATACATCACATTCATATTTTGTGTAGTACTACCCCTTTAAATAAATTATATCATGAATAATTTTTCATCATGGTAATAAAAAAATTTATTCTTTCAAATTATTATTTAAATTATTCATGTGTCGTTGGACACTTTGGGTTGTTCAAATAATAGTTTCCCAAAAAAAATGTTCATAATGATTATCATTGAAATCTCTCATCCTTTTGTGATTATTAACTTTTTCTTGAAAAATATAACATTCATGTAATAATTTTCATTTTAAATTAAATTTAATATCTCTATATTCCCATAATAAAAATTATTATTTCCTAAATTATAAATCATTTTACATGTAGTGTTCACATTGACAGTTTTTTAAACTATGGAATTCTTGTTTAATCTGTATCTTCTATAAAATACTAATACTTTTTGACAAGGAAAATTGTTTATGAATATGAGGAATGATTTGTATGGTAATTCAATGGGTGGTTCCAAGTTATAGATATCCCACCGATGCATCGTTGTTCTCCTCAAATGAATCATTTGGGAAAATCAGATGGGTTTTTACCCAATATGATGTAAACCATCTTATGAAATGTCTTGACGATAAAGGTACCATGTACCTAGGAAACATGGTGTACAATAATTAAGTATTTACATCATTTTTGATTAGTTATTATTTATCCATGATATTTTTAGTGAACATATATATGAATATATTTCATTCTCAGTTTATTTATTTTGATTGAATGATTTTCAGTTTCTCAAATTTCCATAATGTTATTTTATGATCTAGTTATTTCAATGGCATGTATTGTTTGTAATTTACCATTCCATGTTAATTAATTTCAATTGATTCATTATTTCTCCCACTATTACAATCCTTAATTAGCATTGGAGCTCACCTATATTATTTTTTCTATCCTAAGGTTATGAATAAGAAATCACTAAATAATCGTTGAAGGATGTAGTTTATTTAATTTTATTATGTATCAATATTTTATTTTGTATTTCAAAATTTATTATTGGTATTATATATTTAATATGGATTCCCAATACTACAAAACTAATAGGTCCTATAGTATTTGGTTATGTGTAGCCATGCTAATGTACTAACCATTTGCACGTGCTCCGAGATTCTAGGGTCGGGGTGTTACAGTTTTTATCAGAGGACGTTTAGTAGAAACCATGTAAACTATATTTAGATTACACTAATTTAGTAAAATTACCCTAATATAGACTTTTTGGATGTTTATAGAATAAAATATGAGAATTTTATAAAAGTAGATATTATTTAGGTATTCTTAAATTTGACTCCATGTCTGGAAACTCTAGGGGGATGCGGTTTTAAAATAGATTTACCTAAGAGTAATGACTACAACAAGGTGTTATGTGCCTAACATAGGGTAGCCTGGTACACGACAACGGGTCATAATTCACATCTTATTTGGAACACTTTGTGGATATTGTTAGGATAATTCACAGTTTTATTTTCCTACATTTATGATGGATTTAAATGTAAAGATTCCACAAAGTAACCAATGTTTATTATTCTAAGATTCATTATTCATATATTTATGTTATGTGATATACCATATTTAGAAATATAAATTATTATATGATTTAATCTAGTATGTTCCAATATTTATAAATTTATCCTAGTAGGTGGAATGCAAATATCATGAATTCATGTGATTCAAAAAGGAATAAGGACCATATCTTTTATTGTCTGAAGACAACATTTCAAAGGGATTTAGTGTCTGAAGTATTGTCATATTATGAGAAAACAACATCATTTTCTAATGATATAGGTAAATAATTATCCAATTTATATAGTTTTCAAGGGAAGTAAGAGGATAATATGATGGCAGAGAAAAATATGGATGAAGGGAAGAAGGGAAATAGGTACTTTCCCACATGTCATAATTGTAGATTGAATCACCCTGGTACATGCTTGAAAGGAATCAGAGTTTTCTAAAATGGTAGAAATAAATACCACCATGATGGTGATTACTATGTGATTATAAATGGTTCCAATTTATAATGCTTCAACTAAAAGAAGACGAGACAATATGTAAATCAATGTCTAAGGCTTAAAAGTGATATGTCCCAATTGATGTCATTGGATAATGGTCACGTTATTCTAATACCGTAGTTGAAGAGGAATTATTAATATTATTATTCCAAAAATTATGTTAGTTGAATATTTTATTAGTGAAGTACTAATTGTAAAGATTATATAATATGCTAGAATTGTATTGTATGACCTTTTTTATTAAGGATTTTAGATCATTTTGTGAATGGTACCAAGAAAAATTATCCATTAGAAAAACTTTTTTATTCAGAAAACACATGGTTGTGGGAATGATAACAATTAATATGTTCCTTATGTTAAGAAAATGATGTTTGGGTATATATTGGATTGACTTCGATATGTTTTAAATACGTTGGAAAAATTTAAAGATTTATTGACAAAGTGGTTCAACCTATCATTGATGGAGTTTAAAGCACTGTCATATTTATGGAATATATCCAAAAAAATGTGTTTTAATTATGATTATGGAATATTGAATGATACCAGTAAATTTTTATGGTAATTAAAGTTATTATAACATTTCAAGAGAATAAATTCTTAATGTGTTCACATTTTTAATATGTGATGATTATAGAACCACGTCATGAATATTGATGGATAATGATAAGTTAATTTTAGAAATTCAGTTACTTTCTTTCCAATGTGTTAGATAATAATATTTTGGAAAAGTTAAACATTTATAAAATGGTAGATAATTTGATAAGATGTTAGAGGCTAATATATTAATTCACCATATGATGCATCATGATATAATTGATGATGTGTAAATAGTTTGTGGCCTAACCAAAGGATAAGATTATGTCTATGAAATAAAAGATTATATTTACTTATATTACATTAGAGAGAAAAAATATTTAATATTTGGAAAATTGTCCTAAAACAAAAAAATCCTAATACCATAATTATTTATGATATCAATGACCATTATTCACATCTCTAGTATAAGGTTTTATGGTCTATTGAGTTTTAATGACCATTTTCTATATCACTATCCATAATAACATGATTTTTATATTTCTCTTCCACATCATTGATTTCACTAATGTAATCCTATTTAAAATCCTAGTTTTGTGGTGAAATTTCCATTTAATTTTACATCTTATTAAGAATATTTGTTATGAACCCTATATACAATGTTTTTTTTCAATAATAATATTTTCACATATCAAATCTTGGATTTATGAGATCCAGATTAAAGTACAAGGGTGCAATTTAATTAATGTGGGAAGAATGAAACAACCCAAAAATTTAATATATTTTCAGTTTAGAAAAAATATAAATTTTTTGTTATAATTCGTTTATAAAAAAGTTATTTTTACGGTATACTCAGCACTGAATTATCTTGTGTTACATGGAAGATCCAATTCACCTCTTTTTAATGGTGAACATATTTTAAAACTAAAATTTTACACATTTATAAGATTATTTATTAAAAATAAACATAATTTTTTAATACATAATTTCTATATTATCTCAGGACTAATTATTTATATTTTAATGAGAAAAATCATTTTCATTGAATATTAAAAATAACTGCAATTTACTTGAAAATTTCTATGTCATTTAAAAAATAATTAGTGTTAAATTGTATTTAAAGTTAGTTTTTAGAGTGACAATATATCAATTATTCATATACTAATCCAATGTAGGCCATTGTAATAATTTTTATATTGAAACTATATAGAAAAACATATTGATCTTATGGATATTTATACATTAAAAACCTGTTTTCTCACCATAAGTGCATGATTAGAGTTAATCCTAATTTTCCCACTTATGTGATTAGGATATTGTAAAAAATAAAGTCACAATTACAATTAGTATAATATTTTTTTTAATTACATAAAATTAATTTTTGACCAAAATTATTAGTGAACGTGATTAAAATTATTTACAGTGATTACAGTATGATTATGCTAAATAAGCCACCAAATCATATTCTTATGGACCAAAATTACCTGGAAACTTATCCAAATTAAATTGGATTCCAATAATTTTACCATATAACTACATGGTTCAATTTTATGGGTTATTGGAATAATATAGAATTAATTTTCCATATATTATTGGTTGAGTAATGAAAAAGTGAAAAATGGAACTTTTTATCCCTTTAAAATTTATATAACAGTAAGATATGTTCAAAACATAATATTGTATGTTATAAATATCCTTTTGATATATACATGGGTTATTATTATCATAATAATTTTTCAAAAAAATTTATAGATTATTTTGTTTCTTTAAATGATTATGAAATGACAATGCGTTAATTATTTAGTTAATAATTTAAAGAAAGAAATGTTACTATAAAAATTACAAGTGATGAATATTGATTGAATTATTTTCTGTAATTATTATTTCTAGATGAAGATATCATGTTATATTGATTAAAACCTAAATAATTTAAATTTAAATATTTTTTTATATTTTACAATTAAAATTAATTATATATTGTTGAAAGTAACATTATTGTTATTTTACAATAAATGATATTTTATTAAATGATTTACAATTAATAAAAAATATTATATTATATAAAGTGATTATTAAGTGTTAATAAATACTAAATATCGAATATTAATGGACAAATTTATCTTTTATAGTTATCAAACTAATGTATATATTGTAAAATATTTATTAACGTGGTCTGGGTTTAAGTAGTGTTTTAATTTGTGAAATGCATTAGTTTTAAAATTAATTTCAAAACACCTGGGATTTATATTTTCTAAATTTGAGAAAATAGTAATAATTTAATGTCATTATATTTCATAATAAATATCACATTATTTTATTCTTAGTGTTTAAGTTACTTAGGATGGAAAACTAGATGCTTTAATAAAAACCTAAATGATAAAATGGGGGAATCAGAGATGTTAAGGAACAAAAATGTTTCAATTTACATATTATTGTGTTTTAGAGGTTTTAATTGACATATATTCCACTTTTTTCATTTTTTTTACATTTTGGAGTCACTATAGGTATTTTGTACCTCACATTAATGAATACCATTTGGTATTTACAAGAGCGCCACTACCCCTCCACTATAAAAAGGAAAACACTCTACCGCTTATTCACACCTCTCAAGCCAATTTGGTTCAACCATGATCTATGAAAATTTCTTGTAAATAACTCTTTCCCAATCCTAGAAGCCTCCCCATGAGTATAAATCCACAAAAGGAATCTTTTTGATATAAACAAAAAGAATTTACCCAATTAAGAGGTGATATAATCTCTCATGCCCTGCGGTTTCAATTCCATTTTCCACACCCTAGAATCTTCTTATTATATGCTCATATATCAAAAATCTATCATCTATGTAAAATTATGTTGTTATGTGATGATTTATACCTTCACTTAAAAACACATCCATCTTATGGATAACGAACATATTGTTTATGTATATGTTGAACTTGCACATCATGAAATGATGATTGCTTATTTTTTCAATAACACCTCTCATGATGGAAATTACAGTGCATAGTATATTTATATATGATATATATGATATTTATAATTAATTTATTCTTATGTTTTTATTTTATTACACATACCCTTATACATTCCATTTTGTGTAAATATAATATCATCGCATGTGGTACTGTGGACTTTCGACCCCTCAAAGGGATGTGACTCGTGCATGCAAAACATAGAAATTATAAAGGTTGGTTTTAATGAAACTATGTAACATATATATCATATATATTTTAGAATAATTATAATATCCATTTTTATCATTTACATTTCATTCTCGTATATAAAAAAATTTGATTAATGTAGTGTTCATGCGTATATACAACCTACCGTTTCCATTAATAATGCACTTTATTTCTTAAAAAAAATAAAATAGACTTTTATAAGTAAATATTAGCTGAATATATAAGATAATTAAGTCAAGTTTTACATTATTTATAGGATTAAATCATAGTATATGTAATAGTAACAATTAGAATCATGTCAAATCATAGTAGAGAGAAATATGAAATTAACACCGGGAATAGTTAAAATAGTGAAATATTGTTAAGAAATGGGTAATAAAATATTACAAGAAGGTAATATATGATATTATAAACATTATTAGGTTAATTTTATTAGTTATTAAAATATTTTATACAAATATATAAATGAATAAATGAATCCCAACAAAATTATGGTTAAGGTAAAGTAATCTTGTCTTACTTTTCTTTCAGTGAGGCATGTGCCATATACACCACTTACATATTTTTGTGTAGTAAATCCCCTTTTGATTAATTATACCATGAATCAGTTTTACTCATGGTATTAATAAAATTACTTAATGTTAATTATTATTTAACTATTTCAAGTGGTAAGTTACACATTGGTACTTTTATGGATTGTTTCTGTCAAAACTATTTATAATGATTATCATTAAAATCTCACTTACTTTTCTGATTCTTAACATTATCTTAGAACAATCAATTTTTTGTAACAATTTTTCATTGTAAATTACCTTTAATTAAAATTTTTTCACAAAATGAATATTATTATTTCCTAAATGGTTTAATAATTTACATATGATTTTCACTTCGATAGTTATTTAATTAAGTTTGGAAATATTGATAAATATGTATCTTATATTTAATACGGATATATTTTGATAAGGAAAATTATTCATGAATATGAGGAATTAATAGGAATCATATTATATGGGTTGTTTAAAATTATATATATCCCCTACATGAATTGGTTGTCTCATTAGACTAATAATTTGGCCAAATCAAATGGGTTTTTTACGTGATATATTGTTAATCTTCCAGTGATACAACTTGATGGTAAAGGTACCATGTACGTAGGAAACATGGAATTAATTAATTAAGAATCTACATCATTTAGATTTAGTTATTACTCATCCAAGATATATTCTATTGACATATCAATGGATAAATTTCATTCTCAGTTTATTTATTTAGATGGCATGAGTTTCCATTTCTTACCTTTCAAAATTTATATTTTCATATCTAATTTTTTGAATTGAATATGCTATCAGATATTTACCTTTATATGTTAATTTATAACTATTTATTCCTTTTATATTCCTCTTTACATATCCTTAGTAAGCATTTGAGCTCATTATAATACATTTTCCTTTCCCCAGGTTATGAAGAAGAAATTATTGAATAATCAATCAGGCATGCAGTTTATTTAATTTTATCATGTATCATGATTTTATTTTATATTTCCCAATGTATTATGGGTATTAGTTATTTAATAAGGCTTTAAAAATCTACAAAACTGATAGGTCCTTCATAATTTGATTCTGTGTAATCATTCCAATGTAATAATATAATGCAATGTCACTGAGCTTATCGGATCAGGGTGTCACATTTTCACCGACCATAAACTCAAATCCATGAAAATTATTAGTAAAATAAATCTTCTATCCATGTTGAGATATAATAATTAATTTTTAAATAGTCCATAACTTTTTTACCATTTCATCAACCATCCCAGGTCTTAAAAACATTTGTTCTCTGAAATCAAACCAAAACATAGGCATTCTACAAAGCATTTAATAAATGGCCTCAAAAGGGGTAATTTGAATTATTGAGTAATAATTACTGTTTTATGAGTACTCAACAAATAGAAGATGTTTTTCCCAACCACCCATAAAATTAGTAGATCTAGTGAAAAATATATAATCAAGTGTATATAATGTTCATTGTGATTGGAAGTCAGCATGTGTGGGATAATTCATTCTAAAGATCCAATAATTTTTATATTTTACTAAACACTCATATGTAAATTTATTTAAACATAAAATCATGATCAGAATCAGATGATAGAAGATTTATATGAATAATTACCCACTTCACTAATGTACATCTTATTAAGTTTATCAAGTGATAAGTACACCAAAATAGAACTGATAGGTGTTGTATATATAATATGGTCCACCAGAACCCGTATAAAAATTTTCCCTTTATAATAATTTTCAAGATCAATGAAAAAAATATAAAGTGATGTTTTCCCATTTCCATATAGGTATGAGAAATTTTTTCATCATAACATTGAATTTTTCCCACAAATTATTCACTTTCTAACACACCAGTAACATTGATATATATTCTAGAATATCCATAATCATTTTTTGATCAAAATTTGTATTCTTCTATTTTCATATAAATCTTCATCTCTATTAGATAGATATAAAATGATATTTATTGATAATTTACTAGAAACTCATTGTTTATCTTTATCTCTGATAGAAGATAATTCCATTTCTAAAATCTCAAAACTCATTCATTATCAATTTTGAAAATATTGGATTTTATGGTCCTCATTGAATCTAAATTCTTCTATATATCAAAATCACTCCTTAAGGATTTGATAATTTTTTGAAAAAGGAATAGTTGATCAATCAGTTCGGAAACATAGAATGGTATTCCATTATTTATTATTTTCATCTTCATCTTTTTCATTCGAAAAAATATTAGATCATTCTCAATCCCCTTTATGGAAAATTTTTCAATACAATATGTAGTAAATTTATTTTCCACTTTATTCTTCATCGAATTATGGTAGTGGATTGATCAGTCATATTCCTTGAATAGATCATACCATATTCATTGGTAAATATTTTTCAATTTATGTGTGAATATATATTTTATCCTCTTATGGTCAATGTTTATTTAATACATCATTCTATTTTGATAATGCCTCAGTATCATCAATTTAATTATTATCATAATTTTCTATTGATTAGGTATTTGGTAATTTTCCTCATATGCATTCAATTTTCATGAGATGTAGGACATCACATTATTATTCTTCTAGAGTACACATTAAGAAACATTAATCTAAACGACACTAATCATTTAAAATTATTCCTCCCTTGTGGGCAGTGTGAGTATAGGTGCTGTAGTAAGCCTCTTATTCATATAATTTAAAATCTCTTTATATTAATTTTTCAATGCATACTTCACTCAAATTTATGTTAACAGGTTTATTGGGTTTAAAAGATATGACAACATTCTCTTAAGTCACATATAATAACTATATAATCTACGTTAAATATATTTATCTGTAATATATGATGGTATAGGAAAATATATCAGTCACTTTAGTATTATATTGGACAAAAAAAAATATTTTTAATTATGTAAATACTCCCCATGAATGAAACTTTATCCATTAAAAACACAAATTTACTATATTTTTCATATAAATCATCCTTCCTCAAGAACCCCATCATGTTTTTCAAATGATCCTTATGTTCACCTAGGAAATTACAGTATACAATAATATGTTCTACGACAAATCGGTTGAGGTATAATCTAAGGAACCAATTTATTATGTCCATAAATGCCTTTGCAACTTCTTTTATTTGAAGGAGAATGTTTATGAACTCATAGTTATAATACCTTTTATGAAAGGAATTCATGTGAATATATTCATTCTTCACCATTATCTAGTGATATATCGATCAAAGGTTCACTATAGAAAAGTATTGAAATTTCTGTAACTAATCAAAAAATTTCATCATTTTGTGTTAGGTGAAGATTCTTCTTTATGATGACCGTGTTGAATTTGGAATAGTACTTACAGTTACAGTTTAACCAATGCTTATTCTAGATTAAGAGAACTTAGAAACCCCATAGTGATGTAATATGAAAAATGAAACCCTTTATATATTCTTATGTGGTTTCTTAATCCGTTATTCTAGTTTAATTGGGGATATTCTATAATGTGTCTTCAATATCAGTAGAGATCCAAGTAAAATTTCAATTTGGCACTCAACCACCCAATAATGATAATGAATAATAAAATCATTGGGGAAATAAATCATCATGTTTTTTAAAGTGTGAATATCTTCATGAGTGGTTCCCTCAGTTGTTTTGATTATTTAATCTAAAAATTCATTCGTACAAGGGTGAATTATCCTTAATGGTTATGACTATTCCAAAGGATTTTTATCCTCCACCTCAAACTTTTATAGAATGAGGGGATAATTTGGAATATATATATTTATTTATTTCAATTATCATTTATGAGGTATTTTAATATTGATATCCGACATATTCCTATTATTTAATTAAATTTTACTATAGAGAGTATGAGAATATTTTTTAGAAGACATATTCGATATTTATTTACAAGGGAGGATTTATATTATTGATATGAAATTATTTTCTCCATTTTTGGTCTTTATCAATTATTTAAGCTCTATTATTTTTGTGGGTGTCTAAATATTTCTAATCAACATGAAATATATAATTTATTGTGTAAAATAAAAACCATATTGGATATTCAATGTTCAGGAATAGATAATTTGATCACTATTTACAATTTGATTCAATTTCTATTTATTTATATTATCCAAAAAAACATAGGGATTAAAATATTAAAACCGATAAGCATAAAAAGTGAAACTATCTATATAGATAAAGTAACACGTAGATGATATATATTGTAAAGTCCTATAAAATTAAAGTTAATTTTTCTTTTCTTCATTTTATTTGGGATTTTAGAAGAACACAATTTCTGACGGCACCTGATTCAGAGGCCCAGTGTGCCCGGAATAATTTTATGAAGTTTAGCTCGGGTACGTTTAGTTAACGAACGAGCGGGTTTTTATAACTTTTGAATCGATGCTCGGAATCAAATTTCTAGGGCACCGATGGAATCGCAGCACCGGTAATTTCTTGGAAACATCTTTTCCGGAGTTTCATTTTCTCGGGTGTGGATTTTATGTTTTTGGGGTTATGTAAAGGAATAAAATAAAAATTTGACGGGAAATTTTTATTTTAATTTATGTTGTTCAACCTAAGCTAAGTGTTGAGAGTGGGACCGACAATATCCTACCCACTAGGAAGGATATTTGTGAGGTGGGACCCACATGAGCCCCACCATTTCTTTTCTTACTAAACCCCCTCTTTTAATAAGGTAACACACCCACACCCCCCATTAAGAGGAAGTCAACCCTTGTATTTTTATGTTTATAAAACGCCTCCATTAATTTGGCGGTTTAAAAATTGCTATTAATTCACTTCATTGATTGTTTTGTTTTTGAATTTCAAAATGCATGGCTTGAGAAAAATACAATAAGAAAAAATCTTTTTTTATTAGAGTTTGGTTGTGAGAGAGGGTTTGGGAGAAATCACTCAAGCCGTGAAGAACTACTTCCTCAACGAAGAATGAAAAGAACGCGAAGAATGCGAAGAACACCGACCTTCGATGAAGGTCAACAAGAATGCTAGATCCTCAGAGATCGAAGACACGACCCCGACGAATCCTTTCTCCACGACGCAACGATCCCCCTTCCGCGATGCCTTCTTTCGCGATGTGCAATTCTGTGCCAAACCCTCGCTCGACAATGCTTGAGGTTGGGGTTTATTTTATTTGTTTGTTTGTGATTACTTCCGTCGTTTTCTTCATTTAAATTTGAGCCTACTGATATCTCAAAAACCGGAGGAGGTCGGAACACACGAACATGGCCGACCCTCCTCCCCCTTTTTGGTTGATTATTGTTGCGGCTCATGTATGGTGGCGTGGTGCCGAAGCACTATGCCAGAAATGCTAAAGGAAGGGTGGAGAAGCATGATTTCGTTGCGCCGTGCCGTTGAAAAGAAACAGATCTACGGTGCAGTCACGCCACGCTGAAGAACCTCAAAGGAACCTCGAAGACACCGTGGCCGGAGCGGGGCCGCGGCGCCGTCGGCGTTAGAGCAGGGGGACCGGCCCCTACCGGTCCCCTGCCGGTAGCAGCCGACCTGCCGGAGCGGGACGGCCGGTCAGGGGGAAACCCGGGGGTCCGTAAACCCCGGTTGGCCAGAAGGTGTGGCCCCCCCACATGGGGGTCGCGGTTACGAAACAGGGGGGTTGCGCCCCCCCCCCCCCCCATCCGCTTGCCCTAAACTGCCGAGCCACCTGGTGACCAGGCCGCGCCCAGGCCGGGCCGGGCTGCGCCCAAGTGCGCCGGACCCAGACTCGAGTCGGGTCGACCTGGTTCGGGCTGACCCAGGTGGGTCTCGGTCCAGGTCGGTCCGGGCCCGAAACCCCCACTTCCGGACCCCTCACGGTCTTTTTCCCATACTTGGGCTACGGACCCCCAATCGACGCACCATTAGCTACGATGCGATCCTTGGATTGAGATAGACGTTTCGGTATACTAAACACAAGGTTTCAGAGGACTTTGGGTTCGGCCGGGTTGGTTCGTACACGAAAACAATCAGGCCCTCGGAGCCGAAACACATATAACATGAGCTTTGGACATATGATTGATGTTGCGTCGACTTTGATGGATTACTCTTAGTGAGACAGACCTTTTGGATTACTCATCTTGAGGTTTGGACGCAGTTTGAGTACGGTCTGGTTGGTTTTGACTTAAAAACCTACATGGCCCCTAGGATGAAAAAGCCAATAACTCTCAAACCGGGTGTCCAATTGACACGCTGTCTGTGACGTTGAGTTCCTATTGACGATATGGATCATTTGGATACATCAACTCTAGACTATGTGTTAGGTGATGTATCATCCCCTCGACTCGTAGAGTGGAACCTCCCGAATTAGCTTGCTGTGTTCGGGAACCCTAGAGCTGGCTGCGACTGCGACGCCGATGATGGCTGTACAGAAATCCTATGTGGATTTGACGGCGACGACTACAGCACTCATCAATCCTACGTGGATTAGTGCTACCGTTCCTGTGTAGGTCAGATCATGTGTGGGTCAACACTCAGCGGTCTTGTGTGGGCCAACGCCTACAGATCCTATGTGGGTCTGATCCTATGTGGGTCATTGCGGGGGTTAGTTACCTATAGATCTTTTGTGGGTCATTGTGGGGGTTAGTACCTATCAATCATGTCTGGGTCCGACGACTTAGATGAATCAGTGGCTACATCTGATCATCTCTATCATCTTACGAAGAAGTATACCTGTGTGAGCTGAATCGTGACTTTCAATCCTTATCATTGATAAGATTGACTTGATATCCTGTGTGGATTACATTATGCTTTCCTATGGGGATCGGGATGTGATTTCCTGTGTAGACTGGGTTTTACTTGAGCTCAGATGTTGGAGCCAAACGAGAATTGATGACTTAGGTTTATGTATGGGCATATACCTAAGCAGTGTCGGATGTTACTTCGTGATTATATCTTTTCTTTGTGGATTATCCTTTATGGATTCTGGGAGACCTTCAGGGGTCTCGGGTTCCCTACAGAGTAGCTTATACTCACCCCTTCACGGGCTATGCCCATACTACGTTGTGTTGGTTGCAGACGACATACAACGCTGATCATAGTTGAGGCTTGCAGAGTAGGTCGGTACCTAGAGGTGGACCACTGAGCGGGATTTACTCGGAGCGGATGGCAGAACTCGTGGAGATTAGAGGCTATCTGTACCCACCCTTCAGGTGGGACTTTCAGTGGACGGCTCGAGGCTGTAACATTACCTTTCAGTTGTTGTAATCCCTCTTTCAGTTGTACTTTATTTTCAGTTTGGGTTTGTATTCTGGCCCACGTACTTTTCCGCACATACTATTGTACCCAGGTTTTACTTAGTGTTTATTTCGGCTTGCTTGCTTTATGGTGTTTGTTTACTTTACAAAGGAAATTCCTTCCCTTTTTATAGGGAATTACGCCTTGGTGCTAGTCGCTAGCCCCTGGCCTATGGAAGGAGGGCATGGGGTAGTCACGACACGGGCCTCGAGGAAGGATCGTGACAAATTGGTATCAATGGAGTTCGGTTCTACCATAGAACTCAGGACTCTGATCTTTTTCTATGTGAAGAAATAGTGTTAAGACTATTAAGTGTGTTTATCAGTCCAGTGTTAGTGAGCCGGCTGACGTGTCCGTACACCAGGACCCTGACTTCTGATTTCCGACTTAATGACAGAAAACATTGATTGCATGTGTGTTTTAAGTTTTCTTTGTGATTACTTTGTGTCAGCTCACCAAGTATACTGTTTGACCGTGACGCACCTATTTATTTTTAGGATGGCCCCATGATGGCAGCCAGCTAGGGTTCTGAGCATTGTGTGGGACGAGAGCCCAGTGAGCAACGAGGCCTAAGTACAGGGCCCTTTGAGAGAAGAGGCACATGCGGTACCTCTACCCCCGAGCCACCGATGATACCCGCCCAAGCCACTGACGATGCACGTCACCTTAGTGCACTGCAAGAGTTTCAGCGTCAGCGACCGTCCAGGTTCTGCGGGGAGATGGACCCTCAGGCAGCCGAGGATTGGCTGGAGGCAGTTGTACGAGTGTTCAGGTTAGTGAGGACACCAATAGACCTCATGGTGATCCTCGCAACGAGCCTCCTACACACGGTAGCAGGCTGATGGTGGAGCTTGATGCTCCAGGTGCACGAAAAGGCATCTCTCCTCTGGATGGACTTTGAGTGCCTCTTCCGCTCGGAGTTCGTCCTAGCCACCCTTCATGTGGTACGGATCCAGGAGCTTCTACAGATGTGACAGGGCAGCTTGACGGTCGCCCAGTACTCGACGAGATTTACAGATCTCTCACACTATTCGACGAACATGGTATGCGACCCATTCCTCCGGGCCCAGACATTCAAGCAGGTATTGAGGCAGGAGATCAGGGCATCACTGATCTCACTCAGCATTCTGACACAGGAAGGGGTACTGGAGTGAGCCCTTCTCATCGAGAGATTCCTTGCTGATCCTTCATTACCAGCGGGACCTACCGCAGGGTGGCACGTAGCAGAGTCTTCTGCAGCAGGTAGTCAATGGATGACTCAAGGGTCCAGGCAGAGCATACCCTCAGGGAGATGACCTCAGGACACTGGCTCAGAGGTGAGGGGAACTCAGCGCAGAGCCAGTCTTTCGAGAGGCATACAGTGCTACGCATGCGGTAGCCAAGGCCACATGGCTCGACCTGCCCGACCCTCTGTGCCGAGGAGAAACATACTGTTGAGGGACCACCTAGGCAGAGGCAGAGGGTCGACCTTGGCAGTCCTCAGGGGGAAGGAGAATGAGGCAAAGGAACTGGCCGAGCAGCAGGTGGTGGGTGACGCTTTGAGGCTCTAACACCACCACTACTAGGAGGCCCACCCCGACCATAGGGAGCTGGCGGGCAGAGACATGAACATCTTCAGGCAGCGGATGCCTATGACCACGGCGCGCCTGAGAAGATTCGAGGTACTATCTTTGTCTATTCCACCTTTGCTGTAGTTCTTATAGACATAGGAGAAAGTCATTCTTTCATAGCCGCTTCCCTTTTTCAGAGCTCGGAGATTCCGACAGAGCCATTGGCTCGATCTTTATGGCTAGAGACTCCTACGGTAGTAGACTCGACGATTACGCAATAGTGTCGGTAGTGTGAGATTACTCTAGGAGGTGAGAGCTTCTGGTTGGATATTCTAGTATCGGTGTCGAGGACTTACGATATCATCTTGGGCATGTATTGGTTATCTACATTCCATGCTCAGATTGACTATATTAGGTGCAAGGTGCTGTGTGTACGCACTGAGGAGATCATGTTCACATTCACCAGCGATAAGGGAACCTTCACAGCACAGGATGGACTCTCACAGAGGAGAGCAAATCCCATCACCCATCAGTTGGCTAGCCTCATCCTAGGAGCAGTTGATGTGCAGAGTCCTAGTTTTCCTGCAGTGGTGGATCAGTATGCATACGTTTTTTCCGACGACATTCCAGGACTACCTCCTCGCAGACCGGTAGAATTTTATATTGATCTAAACCCCAGAAAAACCCTAATCTCCACCCCAGCATATCGGATGGCTCCCGCCGAGCTTCGAGAGCAACGGGAACAGTTGGAGGACTTGCAGGGAAAGGGATTCATCTGACCCAGTGTTTCACCTTAGGCTTCCCCGATTTTCTTGACCAATAAGGCGGACAGGATCTTGCGACTTTGTGTCGACTATCGTCACCAAAAACAGGTGACAGTGAGGAACAAGTATCCACTACTGAGGATTGATGACCTCTTTGATCAGCTCAAGGGAGCACGGTGGTTCTCAAAGATAGACCTTAGATCAGGCTATCATCAGCTCAGAGTTCGGGATGAGAGCGTGCAGAAGACGACCTTTAGATGTCGGTATGGCCACTATGAGTTTTTGGTTATGCCATTCGGCGTAACCAATGCTCCATCAGTGTTCATGGGCATCATGAACATTATATTTTGGCCATACCTCGGTCAATTTGTCATGGTCTTCATCGAGGACATTTTGATATACTCGACCACAGAGGAAGAGCACGCCTACCACTTGCGGGTTGTACTAGACACACTCAGAGAGCACCGGCTTTATGGAAAGCTCTCGAAGTATCAATTCTGGATACGTGAGGTCCACTTAATGGGACACGTCATCTCTGAGGCGGGATTTGCAGTGGATCCTGCGAAGATCGTGGCAGTGCTAGCTTTGGAGCCACCCAGGAGCGTGACAGAGGTGCGGAGTTTCTTGGGACTAGTTGGATACTATCGGAGATTTGTTCCAGAATTATCTAGAGTTGCGATGCCAATCTCAACTTTACGAAGAAGGGGAAACCCTTTGAGGGGTCAGACAGATGTCATCAGAGCTTCCAGGAGCTGAGACATATATTGACTAGAGCACCTATCTTGAGGCTTCCGGATGAGGGAGTTGGGTACGTGGTTTACTGCGATACATCAGAGACCGGACTCAAAAGTGTCTTGATGCAAGAGTGTGCCGTGATCACCTATGGATCACGTCAGTTGAGGCAGAATGAGAAGAAATATGCTACCCATGACCTGGATTTAGCAGCAGTGGTATTCGCTCTGAAGATGTGGCGACACTATCTGATGGGCGAGCACTTTACAGTCTATTCTGACCAACAGAGTCTCAGGTACATCTTCTCACAGAAGGATCTGAACCTGAGACAACGACAATTGATCAAGTTTCTATAGGACTATGACTTCGAGATAGTCTATACTCCTCGAAAGCGGAACATAGTAGCCGATTAACTCAGCAGGAGGATGGGCATTCAGCTACTTGGGGAGGTGACAGAGCAGCTGGCCGGTTTGCAGATATCCTTCATGGATAGATATGGAGCAGCCTTCCTTCAGTAACTCACAGTCACTCCACTACTGCAGTGGGTCAAAGAGGCACAACGTGGGGACACTGACTGTGAGACGCGGCCTATGCAGATATCCTCAGGATAGGAACCTGATGGATTCTCCGTGGGAGGAGATCATGATGTCCTTCTCAGAGGACGTACCATGGTACCAGTTACTTTACAGGAGGAGGTGCTGAGAGAGTTTCACACTTCCCCTTTGGAGGTACATCCGGGAGTGGTGATGATGTACCGGGATCTCAGATGACAGCACTGGTGGCCGGACATTATGAAGGTTGTGGCTGAGTTCGTTTCTCGATGCCTCACCATCCAGCAGGTGAAGGCATAGCACCAAGTACCAGTAGGCTTTTTGTAGCCCTTTGAGGTCCTGGAGTGGAAGTGGGATGACATATATATGGACTTCGTGACTGGACTTCCAAACACTTCCAGAGGTCTCGACTCCATTTGGGTGTTTGTCGACTGACTCACCAAGTCGGCTCACTTCTTACCCATCAGAGATTAGAGCTTAGTGGAGAGCTTGGGATGTCTCTACATTAAGAATATTGTACAGCTTCATGGTGTTCCATCACCTATATTCTCCGATCGAGATGCTCGCTTTACTTATCGGCTTTGGAAGGGGCTGTAGGAGGCATTCGGGACGTAGCTATGTCTGAGCACTGCCTTTCACCCTCAGAAAGATGGTTAGACAGAGAGGACCATTCAGACTCTCGAGGACATTCTCCGCGCATTGTCCTTGACTTTGGTCACAGCTGGGAGGACCACCTACCCTTGGTGGAGTTTGCATACAAAAATAGCTACCACTCCACCATCGGGATGGCACCATAAGAGGTGTTGTACGGCAGACCTTGCAGATCACCATTGTGCTGGACAGACCCTGGGGAGTCTGCACTTGTGGGACCAGAGATGCCCCATGCCACGAAAGAGAAGGTCCAGGTCATCTAGGAGTAGATGAGGATAGCTCAGAGCTGGCAGAAGACTTATGATGACAGGAGGCCGAGGCCACTTGAGTTCGAAGATGGCGACCATGTCTTCTTGTGGGTCTCACCTCGATGTGGATTACAGAGATTTGGCCGAGGCGGCAAGTTGTCTCCACGCTTCATCGGACCATTTCAGATCCTCAGTAGGATTGGCGAGGTGGCTTATTGCCTGGCTCTACCAACTCAGTTGCACCAGGTGCATGACGTCTTCCATGTATCCGAGCTGAGGAGATATGTACACGACCCGGTGCATATCATTGACCATGAGGATCTGGCCGTTGATGATTGGGTGACTTTTTCAGGGGTCTTAGTGGATACTGAGGATCGAAAGGAGCAGGTCCTAAGTGTATGGTCAATTACTGTAGTGTGCATCAGATGGCAGCACGAGAACCTCCAGGAGAGCACTTGGGAGTGGGTGGCTCAGATGCATGCTCAGTACCCACATTTGTTTCCCTTGTTTATGATGTATCTTTATGGGGACGTAAAGCTCTGAGGTGGGAGTAATGTAACGACCTGTAAAATTCAAGGGAAATTTCTTTTCTTAATTTTCTTTGGGATTTTACAGGAATGTAGTTTCTTATTGCACCTGATTCCGAGGCCCGGTGTGCCTGGGATCATTTCTTTGATGTTTAGCTCGGGTACGTTTAGTGATCGAACGAGCGTGTTTTTTTAACTATTGAACCGGTGATCAGAATGGAATTCCAAGGGAACCCATGGAATCACAGTGCCGGTAATTTCTTAGAAACATATTTCCTGGAGTTGCGTTTTCTCGGGAGTGGTTTTTATGTTTTTGGGGTTATGTAAAGGAATAAAATAAATAATTTGACGCACAATTTTTATTTTACTTCAAGTTGTTCAACCTAAGCTATGTGCTGAGAGTGAGACCCAAAATATCCTACCCAATAGGTAGGATATATGGGAGGTGGGACCCACACGAGCCCCCACTATTTCTTTTCTTCCTAAACCCCCACCTTTAATAAGGTAACACACCCGAACCCTCCATTAAGTGGAAGTCAACCCTTGCATTTTCCTGTTTATGAAACGCCTCATTTAATTTGGCGATTTAAACGTTGCAATTAATTCACTTAATTTATTTTTTTTGTTTTTGAATTTCAAAATTCATGGCTTGAGAAATAAAATAAGGCAAAGTCTTATTTTATTAGAGGTTGGTTGTGCGAGAGTGTTTGGGAGAAATCACTCAATCCGTGAAGAACTCCTTCCTCGACGAAGAACGCGAAGACAGTGAAAAACGCGAAGAATGCCGACTTCTGACGAAGGTCGACAAGAATGCCAGATCCTCAGAGATTGACGATGCGAAACCGACGAATCCTTTCTCCGTGGCACGACAATCCCCGTTCTGCGATGCCTTTTTCCGCGACGTGCAATTCTTCGACGAACCCTCGCTCGACGACGCATGAGGTAGGGGTTTATGTTTTTTGTTTGTTCATGACTACTTTCATATTTTTCTTCTTTTCAATTTGAGTCTCTTGATATCGAAATAACGTGAGGAGGTCAGACCGCACGAAAACAGCCGACCCTCCTCCCCCGTGTTGGTTTATTTTTGTTACGGCTCGTGTAAAGCGGCGCGGTGCCGAAGCACCGCGCGAGAAATGTTAAAGGAAGGGTGGAGAAGCGCAACGCCGTCGTGCCGCACCGTTGAAAACAAATATGTGGCACCGTTGCGCCGTGCTGAGAAACCTAGAAGGAACCTCGAAGACACAGCGGCCGGAGCGGGGCCCTGGCGGAGGGGCGCAGTGCCTTCACGCCGTGCCGGATGGACCAGGCCGTGGCGGAGCATGGACCGACGGCCGGTTCCGGCCGCCGGCGTCGAAGCAGGGGGACCGGCCCTTTCCAGTCCCGTGGTAGCAGCAGCCATCCAGCCAGAGCGGGCTGGCCGGTCAGGGGGAAAATCGGGTGTACATAACCCCTAGTTGGCCAGCAGGTGCGCCCCCCCCCCACATGGGGGCCGCGGTTATGAAACAGGGGGCAACGCCCCCCCCCCCCCCTCCACATCCGCTCGGGAGAAACGATTGAGCCACCTGGTGACCGGGCCGCGCCAGCAGGGCCGGGCCGGACCTGGACCTGGGTCGGGTCGCCCCGTTTCGGGCCGACCCAAGGGGGGTCTCGGGCCGGGTCGGTCTCGGGCCCGAAACCCCCACTTCTGGACCCCTCACGGTCTTTTTCCCATTACATGGGATGTGGACCTCCGATCGATGCACCGTAAGAAGCGATGCGATCCCTGTACTGAGACGGTTGTTTCAGTATACTACACCCAAGGTTTCTGAGGACATTGGGTTTGGCCGGGTTGGTTCGTACACGACACCAAATGGGCCATTGGAGTGGAAACACTTATAACTTGAGCTCCGGATGTCCGATTGAGGTGCCTTCGACTTTGATGGATTCCTCCTAGTGAGACAGACCTTTTGGATGACTCTGCTCGAGGTTTGTATGTAGTTGGAGTACGGTCGGGTTGGTTTTGACATAAAAACTAACCGGGCCCCTGGGACGAAAAAGCCAATAACTCTCAGACCGGGCATCCGATTGGCATGTCGTCTGTGACGTTGAGTTCCTGTTGACGATACAGAACATTTGGATACATCAACTCCGGACTATGTGTCAGTTGATGTATCAGCCCCTCGACTCGTGGAACGGACCCTCCCGAACGAGCTTTCTGTGTGAGGGAACCCTAGAGCTGGCTGCAATTGCGACGACGATGATGACTGTACAGAAATCCTCTGTGGATTCGACGTCGACGACTAAAACACTCAGCGATCCTATGTTGATCCGTGCTACCGATCTTGTGTGGGTCAGATCCTGTGTGGGTCAGCGCTCAGCAGTCCTATGTGGGCCAGCGCCTACAGATCTTGTGTCGGTCCGATCATATGTTGGTCATTGCGGGGGTTAGTTACCTATCAGTCCTTTGTGGGTTATTGCGGGGGTTAGTACCTATCGATCATGTGTGGGTCCGATGTCTTAGATGAATCAGTGGCCACATTTGATCAGCTCTATCATCTTACGAAGAAGTATACCTCTTTGAGCTGAATCTTGACTTTCAATCCTTATCTTCGATAAGATTGACTTGATATCCTATTGGATTACGTTATTCTTTCCTGTGTGGATCATGTTGTGATTTCCTGTGTGGATAGGGTTGTACTTGAGCTCGGACGTTTGAGCTGACACTAGTGCAGAAAACTTTTTTTACGTCGATAATTTTTAATTTTTTACGTCAGTTTCTAGCCGACGTTAATACGTGCGGCGTTATAAATAAGGTTTTTGACGTCGGTTATTTAAAAACCGACGTCAAAAAAATAAAATCGCGATGTTTATCACGTCGGTTATTTTAGAACCGACGTGATAAAGGGCCTGGAGAATGGTTTATCACGTCAGTTATTTTAGAACCGACGTGATAAAAGGCCTGGAGAATGGTTTATCACGTCGATTATTGAAGAACCGACGTGATAAACGGCCTGGACAACGGTTTATCACGTCTGTTCTTAAACAACCGACGTGATAAACAGGGGGTAAGGGGGTTTATCACGTTGGTTCATATAGAACCGATGTAATAAACTGGGGTGAGGGTGGTTTATCACATCCGTTCTATAAGAACCGACGTGATAAACTGGGCTGAGCGTGGTTTATCACGTCGGTTCATATAAAACAGACGTGAAAAACCGGGGGAGGGGGGTTTATCACGTCGGTTATTGTATAACCGCCGTGATAAACCGGTGGGAGGGGGTTTATCATGTCGTTTAGTCAATAACCGACGTGATAAACCATTGTCCAGGCCATTTAGCACATCGGTTATTCAATAACCGACGTGCTAAAACATTCTCCAGGACCTTTATCACGTTGGTTATTAAATAACCGACGTGATAAACCATTCTCCAGGCCTTTTATCACGTCGGTTATTAAATAACCGACATGATAAACTATTTTCCAGGCCTTTTATAACGTCGGTTATTAAATAACCGACGTGGTAAACTATTTTCCAGGCCTTTTATAACGTCGGTTATTAATTAATCGACGTGATAAACTATTTTCCAGGCATTTTATCACGTCGGTTATTAAATAATTGACGTGATAAACCCAATTTTTTTTAAACAGAATGCAGTGATCTTCTCTCCACCAGAATCAACAAGAAAATAAATCAAGAAATCATACCACAAAAATAGAAGTACATCAAGAATAAGCATGTAAATAGATAACATATAAAACTTACCCACTAGACAGCATCTACCCTCATTTATACCCCATGGACAGCCCTCCCCCACCCCGTTGGAGCCCTCACCCACATGTATACCCCCTGAACATCCCTCCCCCACCCCATTGGAGCTCCCACCCTCATGTATACCCCTTGGATAACCCTCCCCCACCCCATTGGAGCCCCCACCACACTCCTGGACTGCCCCGACCCCCAGACACCCCCAAACACCCCTCGACAACCCCCACTCGCCTGAACAACACCTCCTCACCCCCTCACCCCACATGACAGCCCCCACCACACCCCTGGACAACCCCCCCCCCCCACCCCTGGACAGCACTCCCACACCCCTGGACCGGCTTCCCACACCCCTGGACATCCCTGCCACCCCCCAAGACTATCCCCCCACCCCACCGGACAGCCCTCCCAGACCGCTGGACACCCCCAACCCCACTGAACACACCCCCACACCCTGGGAACCCCTCCCCCACAGACCCAAATCCATACCAGAAGAACCATCAAAAGTAGACAAAAACAAGAAATAGAGAAAAATTAAACATTCACTTATATTACATTCAAAACTTACACTGTCAACTTCAAAAAAAAAACTAAATCAAACCTAAACAACTACCAAATAGACAATTAAAACGACAATATTCAAAATTACATTTTACATTACAAACAACTAAAATTCAATCAAACCTGTAAAATACTTTTACCACTCCACTTGTACGTGTTTGATGTCTTCAGCAGTATAGGGTTGAGGGTCATCAAAAAGCTCCAAATTAAATAGAAGATAGTTAACGTGTATAATGAATAAATCAAATTGATATATGATGGCAAAGTTTAAGAAGAAATCGTACCAGGTAAAAATTCACAACTGTCCCAGTTGTTATTATTTCATACATAAATCTTAACATATAATATCCGCATTCGATGAGGCCTTGTTGTTCATGACAATTCTGTTTTGAATGAGTGTAAATTCAATATATTATTTTTATGTAATAAATAAAAAAGTACAAATTATAAATGGAAATTTACCTTCGCCTTTACATATTTGATCTTTGCATTTCTTTTCTTTGAGTTTTTTCGAAAGTAGACCCATGCACTATTAGAAAATAATATGAATGGGGTAAATTTAAAATTCATTATAATATATAAAACTATTGAGAAATGGAAACTTTCTTTTCCAATATATTCTTAAAACTTGCCCACACATCACCATAAATAGAGCATATCCAATAAAGAGCTTTCTCCCTTGGGCAAAAAATCCCTAACATCCAATGATCACTGATAAAAGGAAATTTAATGTTAGTGGTTTTTATGTTAAAAGACAATTAACTCTTTGAGAGAAATGTGTTTCATACCTCTCACAAAAAGGCATCATCCAACATTGTTGGATTATATTCTTTTCAAATCATTCAGCAATATAAACCATTCTTTGTTCCTCCGTCAATGCACATGCTTTAGGGGAAATCAATTGCGGGTCCATGAATCCATATACTTCTGTTAGTTCATTCCTCTCAGAAATTTTATAAAGATACCTAATACAAAACATATATAAGTATACATTTTTAATAAATATAACACAGGGAAAAGGTGTTAATACTTACATGGAAAAAATTTGCACCACGTTGATCCCAACTTATCTCCAGTAACAAGCTCCATGATATCAGATTTTTTAATCCCCACACTTATTTCACATCCAAAAACATGAGATTCAATTGGAAACTCATAAAAACCTAACAACAAATGTGAATATCTTGACAATCTGTCAAGGCAACTGGAATCTGTATCTGATGTCATAGCCTGTTGTCTTTGTTGTTGTCTATACAGTATTTCTTTACCTTTGAAGTATTCCTGTGAAAAAAAATTGAGAATTATAGTAGTTTTCAAATGATAAAACAACTTTAATAAAAAAATAAAATAAAAGATATAACATTCATACCTCTATGGTAATGAGTCGAAGAAGTCTGGATGGCCAAACTAAAAAATGGCCGATACTCTGTCCAACTGTCGCCACCTCATCTGTAGATATTGGTACCCTAGATGATCTATATATAATATCCTGTACAGTGACCCTCTGATTCTCTACCTCTAATTGTTGATGATGAACTGTATCTCCTATACAATATACCAACCCGTATGCTACTATATGATGTTGAGAAACATCAACATATAACTCGCAATATGTTGGAAGATGCGGAGGAGGCGTAGGATAAAAAATGGGGTCCGCAGGCTGAGGTGGGGGAGTGGGAGCTACTGGCGGAGGTGGAGGATAAATAATGGGGTCTGCAGGGGGAGGTGGAGGAGTGGGAGCTGCAGTCTGAAATTGTCTTTTCATTTCTGCAAACATAGACTGCACCGAATCTATAATCTTGTCTTCCATCATCGCATTAATATTTTGAACTTCAGCCTCCAATGATTCTATTTTTTTTATAAACCCCCTCAATGTTAGAATTTGAAGAACGTGGAAACACTTTTCTTACTAATACACCTGTCGGATATCCTCTTACACGACCAGGATGTTCAGGCCTTCCCAATGCTGCAAATAAAATATCTTCCCTCCCAGTAGCTGTAAATGTCCCCTCTGAACTCTGCTCCTCAAGAGAGTCCTGTATTAATTAATTGAACATTTCTGTAATCATGGAATCTTATAGGAAGAAAAAAGTTAACTTAAATAAATTAAATAGATATCTTACAATCCTCTCATCTACGATTCTCGATACTTCCGAAAGATATTGCCTTTTTTCCCCTTCTAAGCTCTCTTCCATTTTTCATGTCTAGATGGAGGGGATGGAGGGGCCACCTCTCCAGAGCTTGAAGACTCAGCTCTTAGTTGTTGAAATTTTTCCGCTATCATTTTTTCTTCCAATAATGTATACCCTCCCTGAGATAAACTATGAGGGTATACATTTTTAGATTGGATCTCCTGATGAGATTTCCTTGTTTGCTGTAATTTAAGAATAAGAAATCATTAACAAAACCTTAATAAAATCATTTTTATAAGAAAGTATATAAAAGTTTACATTGCCCTTACCAGAAATGACTCTTTTTTTCTACTTTCAAAAAAATGTCTCCATGTGTCTTCATCTATAAACGGATATATACGACATGGATTGTCATGACTCCTATGACCAAAAATGAAATCAGATGAGAGGGTTGATTTGAAATCCCTCCATCTCCTGGCAGCCAACGATAAGAATTTCTTCCTGACTCCTCCAGTGTCAGGAATATCAAATGTCATCTGATAAAGAAGAGGTTAAACATATTATATATAACAGAAACATTAAAAGAATGGTCAAACAATGACAAAAGATCTTACCAAAATCGTCTCCCACAATTGAGAGATAATAGCTTTATCCACACCTCTCCAATCATCATACAGAATGCTTACTTTGGTCTTAGCCTGAGTTGCAACAAAATTCTTAATATCTTTCACATTCGAACCTCTAGGAATATCATCATCATCAAACGAAACTACTATCCTCTGATCCTGCGTACAGGCAAGTGATAATTTTGGTAAACGTGTGCAACCACGTTTACCAACCTTTGAACTCTTTGTCGTAATAGGAGCATGTGAATGTTCATCCCCAGAAGTATGACCAGCAATATGCTCCTCCCCAGAATCATGTGGTTGATCATCTGAATGATCTGTCATTATCCTTCAAATCAAAAAAACAAACGTCAGTTCACAAATATACAAATTCAAATATTTTAATACTACTGTAATCAGAAAATAGAAAAGTGTACTAGGTTACATAATAGTAAACATTGGTAATATGGTAAGCATGTTAAACAATGGTAAAGATGGAAAAGATGGTCAAGATGGTAAAAAATGGAAAAAATGGTAAACCTGGTAAACATTGTAAACATGGTAAAGTAATTGTCAGTGAAAAAATATAAATTTCAAATATTGTAATACTACTGTAATCAGAAAATAGAAAAGTGTACTAAGTTACATAATAGTAAACATTGGTAATATGGTAAGCATGTTAAACAATGGTAAAGATGGAAAAGATGGTCAAGATGGTCAAGATGGTAAAAATGGTAAAAATGGTAAACCTGGTAAACATTGTAAACATGGTAAAGTAATTGTCAGTGAACAAAAATAAGCATTTTAAAATTCATGTAATGGTTATGAACATGATAAAGTAAACTAAACAAACTTAAAACAAACAATAACATATACTTATTTTATTTTAAAACATGTTTTAATAAATAAAAAACTTACAATATCTAACATTTATGGAAAAAATAAATGTAAACAAAAAATAAACATATTTTACATGTAATTTTAGGAATGTACAGATGGATTGTTTTCCCAAATTCTGTCGTCGTGACCGTTCCTTGTGGCACAAACTATGTCTTCAACATGATCGTCATTATGTTCTGTTAATATTTCCATTGAAGTAGGGATATCACATAAATCAGCATATTCATCAAGTTCATCCTCACCAACATATTGTTTTTTCCCTTGTAAAACAACATCCCACTGCATAACTGATTGATCTACTACATAAAAAATTTGTTTTGCATGTGTTTCCATTATAAAAGAATCAGCTGTGTCTTCCAATCTATTCAAATTAACAAGTGTCATTCCAAATTCATCGTGTCTGACACTATTGTTACCGTTAAACCATTTACAGTTAAAAACGGGAACTTTAATTTTAAAGTAATCAACCTCCCATATGTCTTGAATCACACCATAATATGAATTTGATGCAGAAATTGGGTTTTTGTCATTAGCACTCGAAAAATGCATTGCTTCTGCAAACACCAAAACACCACTATTCTGAACTGCATTTCTGTTGTCCTGAGATTTTGTATGAAATGTATAACCATTAATGTCATAACCAGACCATGTTATCACATTTAAACATGGACCAACCACTATCCATTTTAATGTCTCTGATACATCTGATCTACCAATCAAAGTCTTTTTAATCCATGACAAAAAAGTTTTGTTGTGCTCATTCAAAATCCACATTTCTTTCTTCTTTGGATGACATTGTTTCAACTCATTAATATGCAATGTGATATATGGTTGAGCACCAGCTATGTTATTCAAGATGTATGATTCTAACTTCTTCATCTGTTCAGCTGACAATGATTTGACTTTCAAGCTGCGAATCCCCTTTCCCTCATTATTAACTCGTTCATGGCGAGATGGAGGCAAACCTATGTGTTGCGCCGCAGCCAAGTAGCTCGTACAAAACTCTGCTACCTCCTCGGAAATATACTTTTCAATAATGGAGGCTTCAGGTTGATATATATTTTTAACATACCCCTTTAATATTTTCATATACCTTTCAAAAGGATACATCCAACGGAGATATACAGGTCCACAAAGCTTTATTTCTCGAACCAGATGAATCATTAAATGCACCATTATATCAAAAAAAAGTTGGAGGAAAATACATTTCCAATTCACAAAGTATAAAAATTGCATCCTTTTCCAAAATGTTCAAAGCATTCACATCAATCGCCTTGTTACAAATTGAATTGAAAAAATAACACAACTTCATTATAGTCTTTCTGACACGAATGGGCAATATTCCACGCAATGCAACTAGTAGAATTTGTTGCATGATGACGTGACAATCATGTGATTTCATACCTATGAACTTCAAGTCCTTCAATGAGACAAAATTTTTTACATTAGAAGAATAACCTTGAGGCACTTTGGTATCATGAAGACACTGACAGAAGCTAATTTTATCCCTCTTCGATAATGTATGACAAGTCGGGGGAAGAAATGTTCGTCTTCCTTTAGGAGTGGGAGCTAACTCCAAACGTATTCCAATTGATAGTAAGTCAAATCTTGCATTCAACCCAGATTTAGTCTTTCCTTTAATATCTAACAATGTTCCAATCAAAGAATCACAGATATTCTTCTCCACGTGCATCACATCAATATTATGTTTAACTTCATGATACCTCCAATATGGTAGCTCAAAAAAATTGACCTTTTCTTCCAAATATGTCTATCATTACCAGATTTCTGTGTCTTTCACAATGTCACGTCAAGGTTTTTCACCCTCTCAAAATATAGATCATGGGATAAAGGTTTTGGAGCAGTATCAAATTCTTGTGAGCCATTAAATGCCTTTTTTAGTCTTCTATAAGGGTGTTCCACATGCAAAAACTTTCGATGACCCATGTACATTGTTTTCCTCCCATGATGCAATTGACAATAGGACGTCTGTTGTTCGCAAATTGGACATGATTTATGCCCTTTAATACTATATCTAGACAAATTTCCATACGCTGGAAAGTCATTTATAGTGAACAGAAGCAATGCATGCAGTTGAAAATATTCCATTTTATAAGAATCATACACCCTAATACCATCAGCCCATAACAGTTTCAAATCATCAATCAACGGTGACAAGTTAACATCAATATCATTACTGGGTTGATTTGGACCAGAGTTCATTGTACTCAACATGACATATTTTCGCTTCATACAAACATCAGGAGAGAGGTTGTAAATTACCAATAAAACAGGCCATGAACTATGTGTGCTACTGAGTGTTCGGTATGGATTCATTCCATCTGTGCACAACCCTAGTCTGAGATTTCTAATTTCATTTCCAAATGTAGAATATTGCGCATCAATTTTCTTCCATTGTGGACAATCAGATGGATGATGTATTTTTCCATCACATACCTGCTCTTCATCATGCCATCTTAACCTTTTTTCATCATGTGAATTAGCAAATAAACGTTTGAAACGATTAATTATAGGAAGATACCAAAATACCTTTGAAGGGAGCTTTGTAATCTCTACATCACCCTGTGATTTTTCTTTCACCTTATACCGTGATGTCCCACATTTTGGACACTCTGACAGAAATTCATATTCCTTCCTATATATAATGCAGTCATTCGGACATGCATGTATTTTCTTGTATCCCAATCCAATCGGGCATAATATTTTCTTGGCTTTGTAATGTGAATCTGTAAGATCGTTATCTTTTGGAAGAATGTCTTTCATCAATTGTAGAAGCTCTGTAAAACTTCTGTCACTCCATCCATGCTTCGCCTTCAGGTTAATCAATCTTAACACCGCCGACAGAACCGTAAAATCTGTACAACCGAGATATAATGTTTTTTCAGCATCACCATATAGACGTGTAACTGTCGGTTCTATCTCAATTTGTTCTGCTACAATATCGCGAATCATTTCTTCAATTCCATCGGAGTTACCATCTTACGAATCATCATCATCAGTGAAATTCCGTCCAGTTTCACCATGCCAAATCCAAGGGCTGTAACTCAGATTAAAACCATGACATATCAGATGATCTTTTATCTCTCTACTTTTCAACTTCTTCATATTCAAACATTTCAGGCATGGACAGAAAAAAATGTCACCACTTGGAACATTTCGTTTTTCAAATTCCAAAAAGGCATCAACACCTTCCTCAAATTCACTGCTCATTCGACGTGCCGTAATCCAACTTCGACTCATTATTACCTATAACAAATATCCACAAAAAATATATATTTTTAAGATGAGACAAAACATGTTTATATGAAAGAAATCATAATTTGAATGTAAAAAAATTTAAAATATAAAACAAATCTTGAAAGTAGTAGTAGTTTTCATAAGTACCCAACACCAAATAGTTATACATCGTAAGTGTCATGTTAAAAATATGAATATAGACCATTTGTTTTATGTTTAATAATATTGTCACATTATCTGATCATTCTGATTATATATTAGAATTACTATATACTTTTGATCTGATATATAATCTAAGGACATTAATATTTCTTTATAAAAAGTAATGTTAATATCATGGTAATGTAAAAAAAGTATATGTCGAACTATATATATGTAATACCAATAAAAAATACATATGTGTTTGGCCTGGGTTTCACACATAAAACAACTCATCTCACAGATTAAATTTTTGAATCATCCTACATAATACTTATTTTTATAAAATAGGGAATGAAAATAATAAAAGTTTTGATTTATGATACTCATTATGGGTAAACATGATATATATAAATATAATATCTAATCTCATAAAAAGATATCCATGGGGGTATAAGAGCATACACAAAGCACATGATCAAAAAGATAAGTGAAACAGTTCTATATAATCATAGATCATAAAACCTGAGTCCAAGTATAACAATTTTAGCATAACATAAGACATGCTTTATATGATAGTGGGAACAAGATTTAAAAAACCTTATTCACAAGATCACAACATTGGTATGTGGAATAACATAAGAGTGTGGCACAAACATAATCATATAAGTCATAACATATGTCAAGGGAAAACATAGTTTCATTCACCTCATATTGGGATATGTTAATCACCTTTCCTATAATTTATTATAATATTTCTTACCAGACACATCACATAACACATTGGACATGGTATAACCATCTGTATCCCATATTGATCTATGATATATAATGCATTGTTGAATGCATTAGAAGGATATTATGGACCCAAATGTCACATAATGACTAACCATATATATGGGTGAATCGTGATCATCAAATCATTTATAACACTTTCGTAGATGAATTAATTAACAAAAATGAAATGGGGGTCATAATTGTTTTTACAAAAAATAATAATTATTAATACATAAAAATGTGTTTGGATGGTAAGATAAGATAATATACCTAATTCAATCTAATTATCATTAAATTATTTCTACCTAGATAGAAAAGACCTTTATAAAAAATATAATTTAACATGAGAATGAAAAGAAAGTACCCTTTACCTTTTTTATAATGAAAAATCTGAAAAGGATGATAATAATATTTAGGTATTATAATTTTTTTATGAATTATTAATAATAAAAGAAATCACCTCACTTGGTTTTGTTGAAAATCGGACATACCATCATATTCAAGAAACCAGATACACTTTGCATGAAAAGGTCCATCATTTTTAGGAGATGACTGAAAGAAGAAATGTATGATCAGACTCACCATGAGTCCAGAATGAAATATTTGATTGTAATAGGTATGAATGGATATTTTTATGAATGCAGATGAAAACAGATGATGGTTTTCTGATCTAGGAGTTCTAAAAATCATAATTTTTTGAAAAAATATTATGATGTAAGAATGTTGAATGAAATTTTAAGGATAGGTATTACCGATTGTACCTGGTCCAATTTCATTCATGAAAATCATTTTCTGGACAATCATATTGAAAATATGATTTTAAGAAAATAAGTACTACCAATCTTCATCCAGAAAGACACATTCCAGCTAAGTAGGAAATAATAATGTTGCTGGAAGAATGGAACGTTACAGTACCACCCATTATTTTTCAGATTTTTCTGAAGCTAATCCTCAATGTTTTAATAACCATTTGCGAGTTTAATGTTGCGAGTTGAATGAACATAATAACCATTTGCAATAAAAAAAATTCCATGAGATTCAAAAACGAACGAAAAGCACATCAAAAATCAAAACAAAAACGAACGAAATAAATTCATGGAAGGCTTACTTGAATGTCGCGAGTTGAGATGATAGATCCGAGAGGAGTGAAGAAGATAAACAATGAAGCCAAAATGAGTGTAATGCAGGTGATCGACGAGCCAATTAGGGTTTACCGCGCGAGAGAGAGACGAGTCGGCGACTGTCAATCGAAAAATCATAAATGACAGAACACGGGCTTTAATTTTTTTAAATGCTTTATAACTTTGGTTATATAATAACTGACATTATAAACTATTTTTTAGCTTTTTTACGTCGGTTATCTTAAAACCTACGTAAAAAATATCCCGCGCTTTGGTTTTTTACGTCAGTTATTTTATAACCGACGTAAAAAATGCATAGATATGGGTTTTTTCTACGTCGGTTATAAGATAACTGACGTAAAAAACCAATGCGCGGGGGTTTTTTATGTCAGTTTCCAAATAACCGACGTAAAAAAACCCCATATCTACGCGTTTTTTACGTCGGTTATTTGGTAACCGACGTAAAAAACCCCCCGCGCATTGGTTTTTTACGTCCGTTATAAGATAACCGACGTAAAAACCCAACAGGAGCGATTTGTAACATCGGTTATTAAAATAACAGACGTGAAAAATCTACTCGCCGCATTGTTACGTCAGTTATATATAACCGACGTAAAAAATGGTGACGTAAAAAATGATTTCTACACTAGTGCGAACGAGAATTGATGACTTATGTATATGTATGGGAATATACCTAAGCAGTTTCGGATGGTACTTGGTGATTGTATCTTTCCTTTGTGGATTATCCTTTATGGATTCTAGGAGACCTTCGGGGGTCTCAGGGTCCCTACTGAGTATCTTATACTCACCCCTGCAAAGGCTATGCCCGCACTACATTGTGTTGGTTGCAGACGATAGACAGCGCTGATCGTAGTTGAGGCTTGCATAGAAGGTCGGTACCTAGAGGTGGACCACTGGGCGGGACGTACTCAGAACGGACGACTGAATCCGAGGATCATGGAGGCTATCTGTACCCACCCTTTAGGTGGGACTTCCAGTGGACGTCTCGAGGCTGCGGCTTTACTTTTCAGTTGTTGTACTCCTTCTTTCAGTTGTAATTTACTTTCAGTTTGGGTTTGTATTCTGGCCCACTTACTTTTCCTCACTTACTATTGTACCCAGTTTTTACTTAGTGTTTATTTCTGCATGCTTGCTCTATGGTGTTTGTTTACTTTACAAAGGCAATGCCTTCCCTTTTTTACATGTAATTACTCCTTGGTGCTATTCGCCAGCCCCTGGCCTAAGGAAGGCGGGCTTGGGGTAGTCACGACATGGGCCTCGAGGACGGGTCGTGACATTTATATCCAAATATCTAAGTCTCTAGGTTTTATTCTTGGTTATCCATTGTAATTGTTTTATTAAATTACGTATCATAATAATGTATTCAAATATATCATAATGGTATAGTAAGAGAATAACAATTGTCTAAATAAAATCTTGTATGAGTTTAAATCCATGTGTGTATTCCCTGATTCACTCATCATGTGTTAGATTAATGATTGATTCAATGCTCAAATGACCATTATTAGGGTGATTACCCATGGTTTTATATATACAGTAGTTATATCCACATGACTATATCTGTATGAGAATGTATTATCTATACCATAGTTATATATACATGACAATATCTCTATGAGGATGTAATTTTTAGGAAATCCAGAAAATCAAAACATACCTAAAATTTCATGAGGTTATACTGTACAAAAACTTATATATATGATTTTCACTATTTTCTTATCATTGTCTCCAAGAAATACTAATTCTCCCAGAGATACTAACTACATATTTGAAATCCATAAACACACTTTATTTTATATTTTTTCACATATATTTTCCATTAAACATAAAATATGATATACATTCCTAGTTTCTCATATGATTAGATTTATAATTACATTATATTAAATGTATAAAACAACATCCTTATTGATAACTCATAATATTTATCCTAACTCTCATCCATATTCCAAAACATCATAGGATACCCTATGGAAGGTATCTAAGGAAATGGGTGAGTTAAAAATTCTATTAAGGGAATAAAAATAAAAATAATACATAAAATGAGAGTCAAGAAGAAAAAATTATATCATAAAGTGATTGATCATAAGAATGGATGCATATCATAAGGAAATAAAATTATAATATAATGGAATCATAGAATATAAGTAAAAAAGAATACATGGTGATATAAATAAAATTCTAGGGTCACATCTATGACCGTCATCATATATTTGAAAATCTTACAAGTTGTATTTGATTTAATCCTAATTTCCATAAACATAGTAGAAAATTTCCATTGGTGGATTAAGATCACTATCTAATATAGTACATAACAAATTATGAGATATAAATCATTACCCAATTAATTGGATGGATATATAATTTTTTACACCCATCACATAATTAAAATAAATCAAATTCATGTCACATGTTGAAAAGAAATCATACATAAACAATAACCAATATCAAACCCAAGACAGGGAAGTAGGTTTCATATTTCTCATTCTTGGAAAACCCAATGGCTAAATAATGAGGATTCCCAAGGGATGAAAGAATAAAATAATTTTGAACATTCATAATTGAAAAAATAACATCGGTCATGAATAAGGAGTTCCATTGAAGAAAATTATTTATCAGGATCTGTGATAATAAATAACTAAAATGAACCACTTTACTGAATCATTATAGAATAATTAAATAATACTTTTAAATAATGGAAAATTTAATTTTCCTTGATAAAAAATTATGTAACAAGAGGGATTTATAATTTTTTTTTGTTTTTTGAGGATATCTATGGTTTAAAAAAATTATTGGGTGTTGTTCATAAAATTTTACCCGATATAGGAAAGTTCCCATAAATTGGGTTTACATAATAGTGTGAATTTCAAAGAGATCTAAAACCATATAAAAAACAAGGAGTGAATAGAAAATTCAACTAGGTAAATATTTAATGGAAATATATACAGTAATAGAATATTTTATTTAGAATAATATTTCCGAAAAAGGGAGAAAAGGAAAGGGAACATATTACTTAATAGTAATGAGGGTGGTAAGGGAGATCCCTTACCTAATTACCAAATGTGTTATATATTTGTTATTAACTTCCAGAAAAATTAAATTATACCCCTTATATATATAAGAAAATAACATTATTCATGTATAGTAAATTTTATAATATCTATTTATAATATTTTTTGTAAAGTATAAATATATTTTACACTCCTGTTCGTTAATTGAGGTTGTTTAATTTCTTTGTAAACTTTCATCATTATTTTTCTTGGTCAAAGGATTTATAACATAACTTCATGATCCCAAAAATTTTAGTGCTTCATGGACTTTATTATTCCATTAGTAAAATATTGATATAGTTATAATGGTTATCCAAGAATAGACCCAAACTAAGATAGGTTCTTTGATAAATTTATAAATGTCCATTAAAGTTACTAAAACCATTTATTATGATTTATAATTATATATTGTCATATTATATCATTCATGAAAATTAATTCTTTCATTAATATATTTTCTCTAAAAGTTAATTACGATGGTTAAAGTAAAAATTTGTTTTCCAGGGGTTAAAGTAAAAATGATTTGGGATAAAATGACATAATTTTTTTTTCAAAAATCTATTTTATATCCATATATCTACCATAGCATGTATAATAATTTATAATACTCATCATTTTCCATTTTGGAATGTTGAAAATATGGGTATGTCTTTTTCCCTTAAAAAATAAGAAGTGTACCATTCACCTCACTTATAAAAGGTCACCCCTCTCATATAATCTTTAAACCTTAAAGTGATTTTGTTTCAACAAATACCTACAAAAATCACATATATAAATCCATATTCAAATCATATATGCCTTATTTTATGTACTAAATCAGGCTATTAAAGGATTTTGGTGAAATCTAAGTGAGTTTACCCGATGAAGTTGTCATGTTATTCTTTGAGTGTTTTTTTATTTCTACCAGCAACATGTTAAATTATTATTAAAAATGATGATATAAAAATATATGTATATTTTAATATACTAAGTGTTTTTAATTTTATTTTAATGACCTAAAACCATTCTCACATTCATAAAATGTATTAAGAAATCATCATTCATGTGCGTGGAGGCCTACCTCCTCGCAAACTAATGTTATTCATTTTTTTCCATACCATATATCATTGATGGGTATTATGATAGATAATAAGTATATATATGATATTTATAACTTAATTATATTTTTTAATCATTATATCATAGTTATCTTTTAACTTTTCATCCCATAGGGGATACGATATCATCACACATGTTTATGAAAGACTACTTCCATGCAAAGCGATACGATTTTTTTTACTATGGAATTAAATGGTTGTTAATATGGATCTATTTAATGTATATATGTTATTTAAATAACAGAATTATGATATTTACAGAGGATTTATCTTTATAGATAGATAATATATCATTTCTTTCTCATATTGAAATCTTTTAATGTCATTCATGAATGTGTGGACAATAGCATTCACGAAGCAATGTGAATCTATTTTCATCACCTCATCAAACAGATGATTTATTAGTATCTATAAACAAATAATATAGAATATATTTTATTTTTAACTTTTTTAAAAGGTACAATATTATGTAACTTATTTCCATAATTATCATTGAAAAATTGAGACTTTACTCATGCGTACGTATGGCCTACCATCTCCATGATTTTAACATTTTTCATTTTTCATAATCAGTTTTAAACATTTAATAATCTTGTAAATTCCTTGAATTTTTGTGGAAATTGTATTTCTTAAATACATTGGAATTTTACGAATCTTTAAAAATTGATGGCACGTGATTCTGAGGCCTGGTGTGCCCGGAATCAGTTTCTGAAGTTTTGTTCGGGTACATTCAGTAAACGTATGAGGGGTTTTTTATATATTTTGAACTGGTGCTCGGAATTGAATTCTGTGGGTACCGTTAAACTCACAACTCCGATATTCTCTAAAGAAAACTTTCACCTTGATGGTAGTATTTTGGAAATAGAAGATATTTTTTGGGTTTTACGTGGGAATAATAAAATCAAATAAGTGCATGTCTTATTTTATTTTTGTAACCACCATGTAGAAGTTGGATGTGGGGACCACCACACCTTAACCTCCAATGAGAGGTTATGGTGGTGGGGCTCACTCGAACCTAACCTCCTATTCATGTTCATTGTGTTAAGGACCTCCCTGGATTTAAACCCCTTTGAAACACCCCATTAATGGAGAAAAATTCCAAATTCCATCAAGTGTAGGGGGGCCTCTTCAACTCCCCTAACACTTAAAGTGCCTTATCCTACTACTTAATTAATTGAGCCAACACTGTCAATTAATTAATTAAACCATTTTTATATTATGTATATAGTTTAATAGGATATCATAATCAATTATTTTTGGCTTGGAGTTTTTCAACTAGGTGGAACCTTGGAGATGATATATCTTGGGGAGAAAATCTATCACAAATGAAGAATGAAAAACACCTTCTTCCAACGAAGAATGCTGGTGAGGAGCGTCTAAGAATCCCTTCTTAGTAACCTCCATCGACGTAGGATGTCTTTGACTATGATGATCCCTCTTTTTTCCACATGACTCTGTCAACGAACAACGAACAAGGTAGGGGTGTATTTTGTTTTGAGAGAAATTGACCCTTCCTTCCATGATTGTTTCTCTTGGCCTGATTTCTACCAAAATAACACGGAAGTATCGGGCCAAAGGAACACAACCCAATCCCTCTGCCATTCTTGTGAATGTTTGGTGTGTTCTTTATGTTCTTCATGGGTGATGAACAATAGATCGTTGTGAGTTCATTGTGTGACACAACAATCCCAAATTGAAGAACCAACATCATAATGAACTATAGGTGGTGCGGCGATGATAGCGGGAGATGGATCAGACCAGAATGAGAAGGAATATTCATCACCCATTCTTCGAGCAGGTGAATCAAATCGCATTTTCAGAGCCGATCAGAGACCCGAAAACACCAGAGACAACTACAGGACATTGGGGCGACCTAGTGTCTAAAGTCTCATGATAAATTGACCATCAGAATGAAGAATAGACTTCACGAGAGGTGCACTGACCAGAGGCATCATTTCTGGAAATTTCAAGAATACACAACGTGTACTTTTGATTAACACATCGTGCTGCACAGGCATTCTACGGCTTCATTTTCATATGTTAGACTAGTAACACACGACATGTCACCTCGATCAGACGCCTTGTATTCTGTACACAAAATGGCAGAAGCAACTTCTCTAGACTCGGCGTGTATCCTAAGGATACACGGACACGGGGTGGAGTACATGGGATTGTACCCCACCGTACGGCCAAGCATGGCAAGTGACACGAGCCACCCCATATACCAGTTACATGGGTTGGCGAACACGGGATGAGGTCATGTACGGGAACATGGCCACTGTACAGAGAGCTGACCCTAGTTGCATGGAAACAACATGTAACCATACCTCATGTCATGTAATTTCTTTTATACACGACCAGCCTTACGACATGGGTCATTGTACACAAGCAGTACCCAAGGTCTGAAGACACGGCATGTGCCTCATTACTACACACGGTGTACTTTTTGGGAAATGGATTGGTCATCATGTCCTCAGTATCGTGGACACATTTTGTTTGTGTTAGCACCCTATGACTTGGAAAAACATTGGGATAATTCTTCTTGGGACTTCGTGGAAGTTGATGTATTGACACTTGGCATGAGAAGCAGAACCTCCCAGAATCAAGTGTGCTTTGTGCAGGAACCCTCTGGCTGGGTGTGCTCTAACTACTATTCCTTGATCCAATGTGGGTTCGATAGCTCTAACTACTGTTCCTGGATCCTTTGTGGGTTCGACAGCCTAACTAATGTTCCTGGATCTTGTGTGGGTTCGACAGGTCTGTCTACTATTCCTGGATCTTGTCTAGGTTCGATAGCTCTGAATACTATTCCTCGATCGTGTGTGTGTTCGATAGCTCCAACTATTGTTCCTCGATCCAGTGTGGGTTTGACAGATTTGAATACAATTCCAAGATCCTGTGTGGGTTCGACAGCTCTGACTACTGTTCTTGGACCCTGTGTGGGTTCGACAGCTCTGACTTATGTTCCTCGATCATGTGTGGGTTCGACAGCTCTGACTAGTATTACTGGATCATGTGTGGGGTTGACATCTTTTATTTTTATATGAGCATCCTAAATGGGTTTGACAGAATAGATGATTTAGTGTCTAAATAAAATTATCTCAAACTCTCTACAAATGTTGTATACCTGTGTGAGATTAGTCATTAAACTTCTTTTTTTTTCTCATGATTGAGAATAATTACTTGATAACATAGGTATATGTATGGGAATATACCTATGTGGGGTTATCTACTGTTTTCATTCGTGTGGTTTATCCTTGTGGATTTTGTGAGAACTTCAGGGTCTCATGGTCCTTACTGAGTATCATAATACTCAGCCCTGCACGGGCTATGCCCGCACCTCGTTGTGTTGGATGCAGATGATAGACAACACCGACAGCGGATGAGAGCACCATCACTAGATTGTACCTAGAGGTGGACCATACGGTGTGACAACACACAGAGGAGACAGATGGACCTAGAGTGCTGAGGAGGCAATCTGTTTTTACCCTTCATGTAGGAACCTCGGAGGATGACCCAGTGGAAATTTTTCTTTTCTTGAGTTTTATTTTCCATTTCCTTTTACCTTATAGTTGGGCCTGTATTTCTTCCCCCCTTTTTAGTTTCAGCACACATTGTTATATAGTTTTACATAGTGTTTTTCTTCTACCTTGAACTCTACTGTGTGTGTTTTTAGGTTATAAAGTCAATTCTCTCCTAGTTTTTGGGATTTGTGCATCTCGTGCTTGTCGCCATCCCATGGACTATGGAATCCGGACTTGGGGTGCTCACGGAACGGGCCCCAGTGGACGGGTCATGAAAAATTGGTATCAGAGGAGTCGGTTCTACCATAGAACATAGGACTCTGATATTTTCTGTGAAGCAATAGTATTAAGGGTATTGAGTGTGGTTTTCAATTCTGGGAGTCCAGTGTTGGTGTGGTGGCCGACGTATCCATACACCAGGACCTGGACTTGTGATTTCTGACTCAGTACACGAAAACATTGATTATGTGTATGTTTCCAGAGTTTTCTTTGTGATCTCTTTGAGTCAGCTCACTGAGTATAACTTATTGACTGTGGTGCACCTATTTCTTTTCAGGATGGCCCCACACAGATAGCCATCCAGGGTTCCAGGATTTGTGTGAGATGGAAGCCCACCAAGCGACGAGGCCTTGTTGTAGGGCTCTATTACAGTGGAGGAACCTGTGGTCCCACTACTTGTTGGGCCACTGATGCCACCAACCCCAGTAGTAGATAGTGCATGCTGCCTGAGAACATTGCACGAGTTCCAGCGCTAGAGGCTGCCAAGGTTCAGAGGTGAGACAGACTCGCAGGCCGCTGAGGATTGGATGGATGATGTGGTGAGAGTCTTTGGATTGGTAGGGACACCAGCCGAACTTATGGTGATCCTTTTCATTAATCGCCTTTAGTAAGAAGCAGCTAGATGGTGGAGCCTGATGCCACAGGTGCATGACGAGGTGACACTACTCTAGGAAAACTTCTAGAGCTTGTTTCGGTGGATTTTTTTCCTACCACTCTATGTGAAGTGCAGATACATGAGTTACATCATCTGCAGCAGTGTAGAATGACAGTGGCACAGTACTCAGTGAGGTTTACCAACCTCTCGCACTAATCCACATATATGGTGTAAGACCCATTTTTTAGGGCTCGAAACTTCATACAAGGGATCAAGCAAGAGATCAAGGATTCAATATTCTCCCACAGCATCCCGATGCAGGGGGGTGTTGGAGAGAGACATCTTAGTGGAGATTATCATTGCTGAGCAGTCACCACCAGTGAGACCCGCAACCGGGCGTCACGTAGCGGAGTCTTCTACAGCTGGCAGTAGACAGATGTCACAGAGATCCAAGTGGACCAAACCATTTGGTGGATGACCTCAGGACACAGTTTAGTTTGTGAAATGCATGGGAGACAGAGCTAGTCATTCGAGGAACATGCAGTGTTTCACATGCGGCGGGTAGGGTCACATTGCTCATAACCGTCCGACCCTCCGTTTGGATGATCAACAGACTGTTAAAAGACCTCCTAGGAAGAGGTAGAGGTTTGATCGAGGTGATCTATAGGGCGCAGGTGGACATGGAAGAGGAGAAGGTCGTGCAGCTGGCAGTGTGGTTACGCTACGAGGTGTTACCACCACCACGACCAGGAGGTCCACCCTGACTACATGGAGCAAGTGGACAGGTGAGAGCCCAGCTCTAAGAATCCGAGGCTTATGATCATGGAAATCCGGAGATGATTATAGGTATGATGAGTGTCTACTCTACCTTGGTTATAGTTCTTACAGACATAGGTTACTATCACTCTTTCATTGACACTTCCATAATTCGGAGCTCAGAGATTCTGATGGAGCCGTTGGCTTGATCCTAATATCTAGAGACTCCTAATAGATCAAACACGATGATTATGAACTGGTGCTGGAAGTGTGAGCTTGCTCTAGGAGGAGAGAGCTTCGGCTGGGATCTTCTCATAGCGGCGTCGAGGCCTTTCTTCATCATCTTGGGTATAGACAGGTTATCTACAGTCGGTGTTCAGATAGACTGTATTACTCACAATTTGCAATGTCTTCGCATGGATGGGACCATATTTACCTTCACTGGTGAGAATGGAGCATTTACACCACAAGATGAACTTACTCAGAGGATGGTGCAGCCGATCACTCTTCAGTTGGCATGCCTTACCCTCGGAGCAGATGATGTAGAGAGTCCATGATATCCTATAGCGGTGGACCGGTACATAGATGTCTTCCCTAATGATGTCCCAGGACTACCTCCTCACAGGAAGTTGAGTTTTACATTGAACTGTTCCCCAAGACGACACTGATATCTACATCAGCATATCGGATGGCTCTTGCAGAGCTTCATGTGTTGCGAGTATAGCTGGAGGACTTGCAGGGGAAGGGATTCATCTGTCCTAGTGTTTCTCCCTAGGTAGCCCTGATTCTGTTCGCCAAGAAGGCGGATGAAAGATTTAGGATTTGTGTTGACTACTATTACCAGAACTAGGTGACCGTGAAGAACATGAACCCACTCTCGAGGATTGAAAATCTTTTCAATCAGCTAAATGGAGCACAATGGTTCTCAAAGATAGAAATTAGATCGGGCTATCACCAACTGAGAGTTCGATATGAGGATGTGTAGATAATGGCCTTATGATGTCAGTATGAGCACTACAAGTTCATGGTTATTCCATTCGGCGCAACCAACTCTCCAGAAGTGTTCATGGGACTCATGAACAGGATCTTCCAGCCATACCTCAATCGCTTTGTCATATTCATTATCGATGACATTCAGATCTACTCGACTACTGGGGAAGAGCATGCATACCATTTATATGTAGTACGGGACACAGTCCGAGAGCACCGGCTTTATGGTTAGCTCTCGAAGTTCGAGTTTTGGATCTGTGTGTTTCACTTTCTGGGACATGCCATCTCGTAGGTTGGAGATGCAGTGGATCTAGCAAAGACTGAGGCGGTACTTTCTTGGGAGCCACCCAGAAGTGTGACGGAGGTATGTAGTTTCCTGGGTTTGGATGGTTACTAACCGAGGTTCACACCATACTTATCCAGAGTTTCAGCACCACTATCAGCTTTTATGAAGAAGGGGAAACCCTTTGTGTGGTCGGAGAGATTCCAACAGAGTTTTCAAGAGCTGAGGTAGAGGCTGACTAGTGCCCCCATCTTGAGGCTTCTAGAGGAGGGAATAGGGTATATAGTCTACTGCCAGGCAACAGGGACTAGAATTGGGTGTGTCCTGATGTAGGAGAGAGCAGTGATCAAATATGGTTCTCCATAACTAAGACAGTATGAGCAGAAATATGCTACCATTGACCTGGAGTTAGCAAAAATGGTCTTCGCCTTGAAGATGTGGCGACACTATCTGATTGGTGAACTTTTTACTGTGTACTCGGATCACAGGAGTCTCATGTATATATTCTCCTAGAAGGACATGAACCTGAGACATCAATGTTTGTTTGAGTTCATCCCAGACTATGAATTTGAGATAGTCTATACTCTTGGGAAGAGGAACGTTATTGCAGATGCACTCAGTAGGAGGTCTGGTATATAACTGCTAGGCGAGGCGATAAAACTGTTGGCTACTTTAAAGATATCCTTTGTGGACAGAGATGGAGAAGTCTTCCTTATGTCTCTTACAGTCACTCCCCTACCTCTTCAGCGAGTCAGGGAGGCAGAGCATGGGGATGCTGACTGCGAGACGCGACGTGCTCAGATATCCATAGGGCAGGCACCTGATGGATTTTTTGAAGGTGGGGAGCACGCCATCCTTTTTCAGAGGACGTAATTTGGTATAAGTGGACCTTAAGATTGAAGTGTTGAGAGTGTTCCACACATCCCCTCTAGTGGTACATCCAGGAGTGGCGAAGATGTACCAGGACCTTAGAAGACAGCACTAGTGTGAGGTAATGAATAAAGAAGTAGTCAAGTTTGTCCCTCGATGCCTCACTTTTCAGCAAGTGAAGGCAGCGCATCAGGTACCAAAAGGCTTTGTTAAACCTTTAGAGGTCCCAGAGTGGAATTGGTATGAGATAACCATGGACTTCGTGACAATACTTCCATGAACACCCAGGGGTCATGACTCGATTTGGGTGATCATTGAACGACTCACCAAGTCGGCCCACTTTCTACTGATCAGAGAGCAGGGTTTAGAGTAGATCTTGGGATGCCTCTATGCGTAGAAGATGGTGCAGCTAAATGGAGTACCTATAACGATTGCCCCTGATCGTGAAGTCCATTTAACTTCCCAGCTATGGAAGGGGTTTTATGAAAATTTTGGGACACAACATTATCTAAGCACCTCCTTCCATCCTCAGACATATGGCTAGACTGAGCGGACCATTCAGACCCTCAATGACATGATCCCTGATTGTGTCCTCGACTTTAGATGTAGTTGGGAGGATCACTTACCTTTGGTGGAGTTTTCATACATCAATAGCTATCACTCCACCATAGGTATGGAACCTTTTGAGACATTATACGGGTGACCATACATATCACCCTTGTACTGGACTGACCTAGGGGGAGTCAGCACTGTTGGGACTAGAGATGGTACCTGCTACCACGGAGAAGGAGGAGATCATCCAAGAGCGGATGAAGACTAAAAAGAGTGGACCGAAGTCATATTCTGATAGGAGATGGAGACCTTTGGAGTTCTAGGATTGAGACTGCGTCTTTCTACGAGTCTTACCCCGATGAGGTCTACAAATATTTTGCAGTGGCAGCAAGTTATCTTTGAGGTTCATCAGATCTTTACAGGTCCTTGGCAGAGTCGGTGAGGTGGCATACCTCATAGCTCTTCCAACTCAGTTGCACCGGGTGCAAGACTTCTTCAATGTATCACAGCTGAGGAGATTTGTGGACGACCCTTCACACATCATAGACCATGGAGAGTCGGATGTCGATGATGGGGTGAATTTTATGGAGGTTCCAACGGAGATTGAGGATCGACATGAGTTGGTCATTCTTGGAAGGTTGATACCTATGGTGCGCATTTGCTGGCATCATGAGAACCTCCAGGAAAGAACTTGGGAGCGGGAGGATCATATGTATGCTCAGTACCCCCACATGTTTCCTTCGTAATGAGTTGTGGATTATGTGGAAATAGAGCCCTGAGGAGGGGAGAATATAATGACCCGGAATTTCAATGGAATTTTGTTTCTTAAATACATGGAAATTTTACAAGTTTGCAAAAAATGGTGACACATGATTTTGAGGCCCAGTGTGCCCAGAATTCATTTCTGAAGTTCTATTCAGGTACTCTTAGTAAACATATTAGCGGTTTTTTCTTAACTTATGAACAGGTGCTCGGAATTGAAATCTGAGGGAACTGTTGAACACGTAACACCGGTATTCCCTTAATAAGACTTTCACCACAACAGAATATGGTCGGGAATAAAAGATAGTTTTTTTGTTTTACGTGGGATTAATGAAATAAAATAAGTTCATGTATTATTTTATTTTATTTGTTATAACAACCATGTGGATGTTAGTGGTGGGGAGAACCACACCATAACCTCCCATGAGAGGTTATAGTGGTGGGGCCCGTCTGAACCAAACCTCCTCTTCATGTTTATTGTGGTGGGGACAACCCACCATTTAAAACCCCTAGAAAAACCCCATTAATTGAGAAACCATCAAACTTATATTATTTTTAGGGGAGCATCTTCAACTCCCCTAACACTAAATTTGACTTATCATCCTAGTTAATTAATTGAGCCAACACTTTTAATTAATTAAATAAACTTTTTGAATATTATTCCAACAATTTAATAGGATATCATTATCTGTTATTATTGGCATGGAATTTTTCAACTCGGTGGAACTTTAGAGAGGAGAGAGCTTGGGGAGAAATTCTCTTTCCAACGAAGAATAAAGAATGATTTCTTCCAACAAATAACGTCGGCGAGGAGCAGCTACGACTAATTTCCTCGGAACCTCCATCAACGCAGGACGTCTTCGACTATGACGATCCGTCTTTTTACCCCGTGACTCTCCCAACAAACAACGAACAAGGTAGGGGTGTGTTTTGATTTGGGAAATGTTTATTCTTCCTTCCATGATTGTTTCTCTGGACCCGCTTGCTACCAAAATAAAGTAGAAGGATGGGACCAATCGAACAAGGCCCGGTCCCTCCAACGTTCTTGTGAATGTTTGGTTTGTTATTCTTATTCTTCATGAGTGACGAACAATAGATCATTGTGAGTCTGTTGTGAGATGAAACAATCCAAAATTGAATACCCAACATCACAATGACCTAGCGAAGGTGCAATGACGATAGCGGGCAATAGATCAGAATCGGAATATGGAGGACCGTTCCTCGACCATTCTTCAATTGGGTGAATCAAATCATGTTTTCAGAGCCGATCAGAGGCCCGAAAACACCTTAGACGACTATGATACATTGGGGGTGACCTAGTGTCTAATGTCTCGTGACGAACGGACCATAAGAACGAAGAACAGACTTCACGGGAGGCATGCTGGCCAGAGGCATCATTTCTGGAAAATTCCATAATACATGGCATGTACTTATGATGAACACGTTGTATAGTATGGGCATTCATCAGCTTGAGTTTCAGACGTTAGAAAAGTAACACATGGCATGTGGCCCCGATCACACAACGTGTATTCTCTGTGAAGAATGGAAGAAGTGGCTTCGTGAGACTCAGTGTGTATCCTGGGGATACACAGACACGGGGTGGAGTACACAGGCATGTACTCCACCACACGACCAGGCTGGGCCAGTGGCACGGGCTACCCCATGTACTAGTTACACGGGTCAGCGAACACAGGTTGAGTCCATGTACGGGCACATGGCTAGCGTACATGGAGCTAACCCTAGTTTCTTGGACATGGCATGTAACCATACCACATGCCATGTACTTTCATTTATATAGGACCAGCCTTACAACACAGGCCGTTGTACATAGGCAGTACTCGAGGTTTAAAGAAAAAACATGTGCCTCATTCTTACATGCCGTGTAATTTATGGGAAATGGATTGGTCATCATGTCATCAGTATCTTGGAAAAGTTTTTTTGGGTTATCACCCTATGACGTGGCAGACCATTGGGATACTTCTTCTTGGGAATTCATGGTAGTTGATGTATCGACACTTGGATTGAGGATCAGACCCTCCCGAAATCAAGAGTGCATTGTGCGGGAACCCTGTGGCTGGCTGTAGTCTGACTACAGTTCCTGGATCCTATGTGGGTTCCACAGCTCTGACTAATGTTCCCGGATCCTGTATGGGTTCGATAGCTCTGACTACTTTTCTGGGATCTTGTGTGGGTTCGATAGCTCTGACTACTATTCCTGGATCCTGTGTGGGTTCGACAGCTCTGAATACTGTTCCTGGATCCTGTGTGGGTTTGACAGCTCAGACTAAAATTCCTGGATCCTGTGTGGGTTCGACAGCTCTGAATACTGTTCCTGGATTATATGTGGGTTCGAAAGCTTTGACTACTATTCCTGGATCCTTTGTGGGTTCGACTATTCTAACTTCTATTCCTGGATCTTCTGTGGGTTTGACTGCTATGACTACTGTTCCTGGATCTTTTTTGGGTACTACAAGCTCTGATTTCTGTACCAGGATTAGATATGGGTTCGAAATAATAGATGATTTAGTGGCTACATCTAATCATCTCAATCTCTCGACAAAAGTTTTATACCTGTGTGAGATGAGTCAATAACCTTTTGTTTTTCCTCATGATTGAGATGGATTACATGATTACTTAGCTATATATATGGCCATATACCTAAGTGGGGTTATCTGTTGTTTTCATTGTTGTGGTTTATCCTTGTTGGAGTTTTTGAGACTTTGAGAGTCTCGGTGTCACTTCTGAGTATCGTTATACTCACCCCTGCAAGGGCTATGACCACACCTCTTTGTGTTGGATGTAGACGATGGAAATCGCTGAAAAAGGCTGAGAGCACCAGGACCAGACGATACCCAAAGGTGGACCATACAACTTGATGATACACGGAGGATATGGACAAACCTAGAGTGCTGAGGAGGTGACCTGTGCCTACCCATCAGGTAGGAACCTCGGAGAACGACCCATCGGTCGTTTTTATTTTCATTAGTTTTACATTCCGTTTCCTTGTACTTTATAGTTGGGATTGTATTTCCGGCCCCCTTTTTACTTTCAGCACACTTTGTTATATAGTTTTACTTAGTTTTTTTCTTCCATCAAATACTTCGTTGTGTGTGTTTTCCTGTTATAAAGGTAATGCCTTCACATTTCTAGGGATTTGTGCCTTTGGTGCTAGTCTCCAGCCCTTGGCCTATGGAAGGCGGGCTTGGCGTAGTCACAGCACGGGCCCCGATGGACGAGTCATGATAAATCATATAAATATGATAATTATTTAATAATAATAATTATATATATTTTTAAATAATGAAAAGATTGACCATATTCAACTTACCAAAGTCATTTTTAGAACATAAGATAAATAACATTGAAACATATGATGTAAAGTCAATAGATTATGTAATCATATAGACATGGACAAAATTTAAATAAGAGGGGTAATAAGCATGAAAAGGCCTATTGAGAATGTAAATAAATAAATTAAATTTATTTTTTAGGAAGATAACAACTACACATGATGATTCAGACTCATGGTAAGGGTTTCTCATCTCACTTCACCTTCTATGAGACATACAACACATTCACCACTTATTTCACTTTACGAGGTATATACTGATCTTTTTTATGTTATATAATTAATAAATTTATTTTCATGTAATTTAATGATTAATTTAATGTTATTTATTTCATTGGGTATATGATACATATGTTACCATAGTGGAATGAATTTATTTCACAATCTCATCATTATTTGAGGTCCACTATAGCCCCTCGATTCATCTATAGGTCGCATGAGAAAATATCGATTGTATTTTGGTTGAGGAATTGAAAATTAATATATATGTCTTGGAACAAGGCCTTGATGGTATAATATGTGTTCAAATAAGACCTAAATGGTATATTTTAGATGTCCTGCATTTTTTATTCCATTATTATGAATCTAGTTGTTTATTTTCCATGTAATTATTATATTATATGGAATATCCATGGTTAATTTTAATTAAAAAATGGTTATTTACATAGAATTATTTTACTATTATTTATTACTTCCATACTATGCTCATTTTATTGATTAAATGGAATGTCTTTTAGTTATTTACCTTTCAATATTGACTAAGCATTATTTAGTCATGGCTGTTGTTACATGTTAACCATACTAAGCATCTGATCTCATGCCTTTCTTTTGTTTTATATTCCCTATGATAATATGAATTTTTTGGTGATTAATATTTATTGACACTCTATTGGAAATAATATATTTCTTAGAGAGAATACTTTTTGTATCCTTTTTATTTAAATTGTAATAATAATTTCATGTGTGTATCATGTTCACACATACTTATAAATTAATTGTCTATAAAGACGTAACTATTCAAACATATTCTAATGTTAAAAAGTAGACACCTACTCCAGGATATTGGGGTGGGGGTGATACTATTCGTATCAGTTGTACATTATTATAATCCTTGGAAAATATATTTAGGAAAACATATATGATTGTCTTTGAATATTAGTATAAAAGAAATTCCTAATTTTTTAAAGGAAGTTATTATATGTGTCTTCCTATAAATAAATCCAAGTGTAGATAATATAAGTTGATGTGGTTCTATAACTTATGTACCATGGTCTACAAATTTGAAAAGGGTTCATTGGTTTTGACTAGATCGTCTCCTTGTGTGGGAAAAAGAGACTTACTATGCACCTGGTTTGACACACCTAGTAGATATATGTAGGACAATTCAAATTTTTTTAAACCTATTATGAATGATTTAAAAAAAATGATATCCCCAAAGAAACCAAGTTTAGGATAATGATATTGTCTTCGTATAATGTTTTCAATTATTGTAATTATATCACTAGTTTTAGGATTATACCTTATGTTTTATAATGGAAAGATCTAATCTACTATATGGAATAAATTAAAAATGGTTCATAGTAGAAGGAATCTGAACCTCATCATGGGACATAATCCAATAAGTAATAATGGCCACTTCTTTTATGTGAATATGATAATATATTAAAAAAAACTACTCTCTCAAATGTTTTAACCATATGAAGAAATATTATCATTAGTAAACAAGATAGAGAAGAAATTATCAATGTATTATGGCTTCAAAAGGATGAAAGAGAAGAAGAGGATAACAAAGTCAATGAAATATAAAGGGATTAAGGAAAATATGGATTATAGAAAATGTGATAATTTTATAATAAAACACTACGGTAATTTCTTAAAGGGGAAGGGATTTTTCTACAAGTGTAAAGAGAAACACCATTATTCTTGTTATTTCAAGGGAAAGAAAATGGTTTCCAATTTTTAATACAATCTATGCAAGGAGATGGGGCACTACTCAAGAGAAATTACAATCATCAAAGTGATATATGTCAATATTAGATAATTGATCATGGTAAAGATTATGATATTAACATAGATGTACTGGAGTGATTGATGTTAATTTTTTGGATTAAATATTTATTTACTTTTTTATTTTTTCAATTATATCATAGTGATATGTATTCAGAAATGTATAAGGATTGAATTGTGTAACATTTTCATTAGTGATTTGGAAGAATTTGTTGAACAATATCGATAACAAAAGAAAATCATTGAGTAGAAAGTTGATCATCTTAGAAAACACATGATTTATGAATATAAAATCCTCAACATGTTTCTAATATTTAGAAAATGGTTTTGGGATATATAGATGATTGTTATGTATAATTTATATAGGATAGTACTAACTACTTTGGAAGTAATTAATGATTTGTTGATAATTTTTTTATCATATCTTTGATGGAGTTAATATCATTTTTGGATTTATAAAATTTATCCTAAAATCTATGTTTTTTTAAGGAATAGCGAAGAATGAATGTTTTAAATACGATTTAATGGTAATTTATGTTATTTCAATGATTCAATAGAATACATGATTATGTTATTCAATTTTTTTGTATGTGAAGATTAAGAGCTACTTCACATTGTTTGAGGGATTGATGATATGTTTTTTCGTAAATTCTGTGTACTTATTTATATATTTTAGGATATTAATATTTAGGAAGGGTATAAATGATAACTATTTATAAAATTGTGTGTGTTGAACTTTGGGTGGGGTTTTATTGATTAATTTATTACTTCACCTAATAATGATTTATTCATATTGGATAGCCTACACTAACCATTGTTTATAATAATAAATAGAGTTCGAAGGAATTACTTACATTCTAATATGGACCTTACAATATATTAAGAGTAAATTGTATTTATTTAGGCATAAGAATTTATTTTTTTGATTTTAATTTCATTGACGCTATGTTGATTTGGAAATTGATTGAATAAAATACAAAGAATGAAATTACGCTGATGAAAAAAAATCATATCAAGTATATGTATTTCCTTATTTTATAGATAGTAAATACATCACCCAGCATTAGGAATAGGATTTTGAAACAAAAAATTTCTCTGATTACCTTCTTATCTAATGAATAATATGGTCTTTTGAATCATCATAGATTTATGGTTTCATTTTCCTTAATATTTCCCTGATAGTTTAATTTCATGGGTTCAATGACCTTTATCATTATCTATATTTATTTACACTTCCTTCATGTTTGCATCTTCACTTTGAACCATTTTTATCCAACACATAAACCATGTATGTATTATTCGAAATGAACATTTAACTTCATTTGTTGGAGGACATCATCAATTCCAAAGGCAGGAACCATAAGTATTATGTTTAAATCCAATTGTTGGAGGAATCCATCAAATCCAATATCCCCAAGACGTAGTATTAATGGTGAGGGATGAAAGTGAAGGAAAAAGTGACACGATGGAACAATCATTTATCACATTATTATATATCCTTAATAGTTCAAGAGTAAGGTTCTAGGATTTTAAGAGAACACATGTGGGAGAGCATCCCATCTACTAGTAACAGTTGTCATTCCTGGGTGAACAGGTTATCCAGCAGATAGCGGTTAGAATAATCGCCTTGGAAATTCTCATAGCGCTGGGGTGAGTCGAATCATGAAAACAGTAGTAGAAGAAGGATTTCATCGAAAATAAATGGTCTGAACAACCTGTTTATATTCCAAAAGAACCCCAAGTCATCTTGGTCCAATCGTTGTTGAATAATAGGTGATTCGTAGACTTAGAGGATGGATCCATGCAACAAAGAAACATCTTGGCCAAGCTACTTCCCCAACACTGAACATCCACATATGAAAGAAGATTATTAGGCCACACATGCCACACTAGGAAGAAAAATCTCTTTGGAATATCCTTTCAACGTAAAATATCAACCCAATAGTCTTGAGTAGTAACTAAGGATTGAAACTTAATGAGGTACATAATAGTGAAGGACCCTCCCAAAGAGCCTATAAGAACAAAAATATCTTGTTTTTTGGTAAAAATAATATTTTCAAAGATCTATATCTGAAATTCATAAAAAATTGAATAAAAGAGAGTGGGGTGGATGGTAGCCTCCAAAAATATTATTCATTGTTCTAGATATCACATAAACCCAAGAACATTCCATGACTAATTATTAAACTATAAACATCTATCACCATTACTAATTATTCAATGGGAGTGATTTTTGAGAGAGTGTAAAAAAGGCTTGATCAACCGTTAAATATGAGATGGTATATTCCTTATGTGGTTCCCTTGGAATCCATATCTATTATGCATATTTCTACCCCATAAATAACTGTATATAATCATATTTCTAGATAGTCTAGAATAAATACCCTCTAAATTATTATCTATACAAGTTAGGTTAATACCTCCCTCATTAGTTGTTTTAGCCCCCTTTCTCTAGGATTCAGAAAAGGAATTTTTCATGTAGCTGACTATCCCAATGTAAAGTTAACAAAGAAATAACAATATTTGATATCACCTTTTTAGGAACCCTTAAGGTGGATAGGATGTGAATAGGAATTGATGAGGGCACTGAAGAGATCAAGGCGATTCTCCCACCACAAGATATAATTATATTCTTTTTAATTAAGTATATTCCCTATACATTTATCAATAACCATATTAAAATGTATTTGGAGAGGAGGATATAGGGACACTGGTGCCCAATTTTAATCCATTGGAAAAGAACCATTTTCATTCTATGATGATGTTCTAACGAAATGATCCTTCTCACTGAGCATTAATTCGGAACAAATAAGGTCTTCTCACCCAATTGACCACCTTCACACACCAATAATAGTAGACATATAATGAATAATTAACCCCCTAAGTGGACCCCATGATCTGATTGACTAAGAGGATAGAATATTGGTAAAAAAATAAGATGAGAAATGGACCCATTCAGCTACGTCTTGTGATAGGGGAGAATCTAACACATATAAATGTATTGAAAAATATAACAACTATTCACAAATTGGGACAATATGAAAATAGAAGGATAGAGGGGATCCCCCTTCTATAATGCTTGATGTGTTTTGAAAAAACCAAATTTCATTCCCATTAAATTAAAAGATAAAATTGTAGAGATAAAGCACCAGAACAACAAATCAATAACCCAAATCAATAATCCCATGATTAACAAGACCTTCAAGATAAAAATTCATTCAACACGATCATATTCCTTACTCATGTCTAACTTGATGACCAAATTACTTCAAAATTATCTTATATTAATGTAACCCACCAATTCATTGGAAAAGGGTATAGCTTTTTGGATGGATCCACCCTTCAAAAAACTATGTTGCTCTTCAACCACCCAACTAGGAAAAAGGGAATCAAGTCGTGAACTGAGAATTTTCACCAAGACTTTTATATGCCACATTACATAGGATGATAGTATGGTTCTAGTTAAGAGAGTGGGGATCATTGACCTTAGGTACCATAACCATCTTGGTAGCACAAGTCACACGAGGTAGGTTTCCATCCTTAAAATAGTCATACACCACACTAATCAAACCACTATTGAAAATGTCCTATTAAGTCCTATAAAAATAATACTAAAAAGAGATCAAAACTGGATTAATTTCTAGGTTAATGGAATAGAGAGTGCTTCGAACTTCCCCCTCATTTGGGGTGTCCAACGACTGCACATTAACTACTCCAAAAGTAGTATCTAATATATAGAAAAAAATATCAGTATCAAAACTAAGATAATGACATGTCATAGAAGTATTAGTATCTTCCAGTAAATATTTAAATGATATCACACAATATCACCCTCAATATATCTACCATTAGAAAAGGAATTGTCATCCAAGAGAATATTCAAGTTGAATACCAGTGGTTTTGATTAATTAATGCAAGAAAATTCATGGTATTCATATCCCCTTATTAAGCCACATGACTAGAGATTTCTTATGAGAAATACATTACAACCATAGAAGGAGATCAACCAGAATATCTTTTTTATTATGGAGAACTGCAAAAATATCATCTTCATAGGAAATCTGTACACTCAACATTAGTCTCTATATTTCTCTATTGATATCATCGATTTACAAATATTCATAAGTGAGGTACTTGACCCATGAATGAAGAAGGTATTTGAGAAGCCATAGGTTATCATGAACAGAATTCCATGGGATACCAATTATCTATGAATCCCATAAGCTTTTAAACATCCAATAAAGTAGGATTGGCAGACCAAGGATACAAAAAATGGAACAAATCTTCATTACTACTACTATCCTTCGGTGTAATATAAAGGGTGGAATGATCAGTTAACTCCTGATCCAGGTGAAAACCATTGATTTTTGGAAAAGATGATACTACTGCTTCGTTAATTAGGCACTGATCAAGTCTGCTCCAAGACCAATGATCCACAAATTGATTATTGCCCCACATAAATGGATCACACAAGGAACCGAGATCCAGAAGACAAATTGATCACATGAATGAGACAGAGGACAGACTAGAATTCCTTGGGAAGGTACTAGATCCCTATTTTACTTCAGGAGAAGCTACAATGTTGATGTCACCTCCAACAATCCATGGAGAATCACTTGGGTTAAAGGCACGCAAATCCTTCCAAAGGGACTCCCAAGAATTAGCCTTACATTTTGCATAGAGATAACAAAGAAACCATTTATTATCCTGTGGATATCTTTATATTAATTGTTAGAACATATGATGAAAGAAAATCAAATGAAACACCTAATTTCCAAATGATCCAAATATGAGAGGTGTATAGGAAGACAATAAGAAAACCATGATGCCTTATATGCTAGGAAAATACCTTGATTTTATAGATGACCTACTTTGGCTAAAAAATAGTAACTGAAGAAATAGAATGAAGACATGACTCATTGGATATAAAACCTGACATGACCCGAGATACCAAATTCCAGGAATTCTATAGGCGTATATTAATCATTTAATGAGAAATATATTTCACTGGATATTAAACCTTCTCAAAAAACAAACCTAACAACCATGGAATTAGATTTGACTTTGACTTGGACTGAGATATGGTCCTTACACCATTTGGAAGAAATTTCATTGGAGGGTACGAGGAGTTTTTTAAGCCAATGCCTTCTAAGAGGAGGGGTCTAGGACACAACAGAAGAAACCAATGGAGGATCAACCGAATTGAGGGGGCAGACGAGGTGTTGGAGAGGAAGAGAGATCCCCAATCACATCCCATTGCTAAAGCTCCATAATTTTGTGGCTCGTTAATGTGAGGGATGGATGGGCCACCATGATCACTACTAAGGGGAACAGAAAAAGTTATAAGAATCTAATAATGCTTGATCTAAGAGAATTTTATGCCCAAGGAATGGGGAGAGGCATCAGGTCATGACAAGGTGATGTTGATTCAACCCGAGGAGGAATAAACAAAGAATATGAAACTTCCATATCTATAGAAATAGCCTGACGAATCACATTCTTCACCTGATCATGATGATCCACCTTAGATTGATCATTCTGAGTAGATAGGGGATAAAATGACCCATACGGACCATGGATAGGATTCATCCAATCCATAGCCTTCAGAAACTAGGACCTTTTGCGTTTAGTGGCCAGCTAAACATAGAGATGGGAGCTGGGAATAGAACCATGGTTGAAATGGGTATACTATAGTTTGAGACTAGGTTGTTATTCCTTCAACTCTAAGAATAAAAGTTGATAGAAGAGGAGACAATAAATCCACATCGACACAAATATGAGTGGTCATTATATCCACCAGGTTGAGAGACATCTGACAAGCAGAATGAAATGATTATAAAGAGTTTTAAATTCTACTGAGGAATTATATAGACATTAAAGGAAGAGAGTGTACCAAAAATGGAATCCACACTTCTTTCCTTGAGAAGTCTCTACCTATATAGAATCCATCAACCATCAGACAAATGAAAATCTCCACCACCTCAAACAATGATTTTTTCTTGATATTTAATTTTCACTATCAGATAAATTAATTGGTAAAATAAAAATATTTTTGATATAATCATGAAAAAATTATCTTAGGGATAATTTTCTATAACTTATTCTTAAATTATTAATTTCTTTAGGATTAATAAGAAATACTAGATTATAATTGAAAACATTTTTGTGGTAAAAATTTTATATAAAGAGAAATTATTTATTAAATTGGTCTTTAATCATATTTAGTTAAATTTTATATCTATTAAAAAAGTTTAGTTCATTTTATTCAATTTAACATTATAATTGGATATAAAAACTTGGTAAAATTATTATTATTTTCTATTTTAAAACAATCTTCCTTATTTAGTCAACATTATTAATCCTAAATTATCTTTTTCAACCTATATAAATATTATTTTTAAAAATGGATTCCATATTTTTAATAAATATAATTTATTTTTTCTAATAAGCTCAAATTAATTTTGGACCAACATTAATAGTGAAAATAGTAAAAATTAATTACCGATATTAAGGTCAAAATGGGTTTACCAAGGGGTATAACTAAAATGATCATGGATAAAATTAAACCCAAGAATTTCCAACACCAATTGGGTGTCCATATATCAAATATATCTCTTCTAGGTTCATTAATGTTTCAATTATTTCCCTTGGGACCAAAAAAATGTTTTTTTAATTCTTCAATTCGAAATATTACAAGTGTCCCACTCAAGTCACTTATAAAATGTTCTCACATGTCCTCTTTTTTACCAAACCATATAAACCTTCTGGATCACACAATACCTGACCAAATAACTTCCAAAATATCATTATATTATTGTAGAATTTACTTTTATGAGAAAATATACATCCTTAGAAATAATTTATTGAAAACCTATGGAAGATACCAGAAGAGGTGGCAATGTTCATCAACAGGTAGTTTTGTTTTATTTATTCCTCCACCTTTATAAATTATTAATATACCATTTTATTTAGTAAAAAAATTTATATTACATTCACATAAATTTTTTATGTTATGTTCAAGACCTACTACCATATCCACTTCCATAAAATATGCCTTAAAATCATTATTCGTTTGTATGGTGGACTACCACCACAGAAATTGATTTCATTAATTTTTCCATTTCCACCTCTCATGGTTTTACATAATGAGGGATATATTATTTATTATATTATTATTATTTATAAATTATTATTCTACACAACCCTTAATGAATTATATCTTTTGGTAATATGATAACGTTGCTCGTGTGTATAGTAGACTACTTCCACGTGAAGTGATGTGATTATTTCAGGCATTACATAAATGGTATTAATGATAGATTTATTGAAAATAGGTGATATATACGACATAATGTTGATACTTTAATGGTAATATATCGTTTACCTTTATCTTTTATAATCAAAAAATAATAATGGAAACAAAGTTCTTACGAATGTATTTCCTATTATCTCCATGAATTGTGTATATCATTATTTATCAATAAATTTAATGGATTGATAAAAATAATTATATATTAATATATATTATATTTATACCATTTTAAAAATTATTGATGTTGTTAATCTCAAATCAAATTAATAGGACAAAAACAATGAACACATGGACAAAAAATAAAGTGGTTTTTACCAAAAAGATAAGATTTTCATGGAATTATTAATAAATGGGTAATAAATTTTCATAAGAAAATAATATATGGTATGATATACGTAATTATGGTTTTTAATATCTATATATAAAACATATATTTTTTAGAGGTATGATTTTTATGTTTATGGTGGAATTTGAGAGTTAAGGTAAGGGATCTCTAGTCTCTCTTTAATTTATTAAAGACGTATAACATATTGAAAACATATTTAATTTATGTGGTATATATACATCCATTGAATGTATTTTATGATTATCATCCTGAATTTTTTTTGGGTTTACATATCCATTTTGGGATATAACTTCCATGGGGATTATTTCTCAAAATAAAACAAATCATTAGGGGATATGTTTCTCTATTTTCTTTCTTTGAGATATATGTTATGTTGGGAAGATATATTCATTCATGAATTTTATATAAATACCCCTTTTAATGTAATATAATGAATTTATATAACCAAATTATATTTTTAGTTCCATTTTATGTTATTCCTTCTTGGGGATTATGTTTCAATTTTACCAATTTGCTAATGATTTTATATTATAATCTTGGGATATATCAGGATTGTTTATGATTATAATTTTGACGATAAAATCATATGAAAATCTCAAAAATATAATTATATTTATCCTTTGGTTATTAATGATATTTTAATGTAATAGTAATATTTTTCCATTATTTGGTACTTAAAATCGTTGAGAAATTTTATTTTGGAGCCTTTGACATTATTTCTCACATTTCTCAGAAATTAGCTTTCATCTAAAGGCATATCTTATAAAACTATTTTCAAAAGGTTTTTTTATTATTCCCCTATGATTTTCAAATGTATTATTTTAACAAAATTAACTTTTAATAAAAATTTACAAAGGGACTTCATTTAGTTTTGAAAAAATATATTTTTATTATCGAAAATGTGAATGAAACCTTTTTTTAACATGTAAAGAATGAAATAACATCCATTAATCATGAAAAATTGATTACATTGAATCATGATTTATATTTTTTAATTTTATATTAAAAGAAAAATATTTTCATAATATTTTATGTTTTAAAAGTGGAATTAATATTTTCATCATGAAATTTTCTAAATAATCAATCAAAGTCATTTTTTATCTTAGATGACATTTATTGATGTTTGATATGACTTAATGGTGATGTTATCTAAGGATACCATTCTTATGGATTCCCTAAATAGTTTATCTTTATGATCATATGATTTTAATGAAAATATTTCCTCTTCCATGGTTTATACCATGATAAAATTCATATAAAAACAAAATCTTTTTACATGGGTTATTACATGATGAATCGATTAATTAATTAGGAAACCTATCTCTTTTTTATTGGATGTTATAAGATGAAATGTTTATGAACTCCATTTTATTTCACTGGTTATGAAATTGTTAATGTTTTATGATATTGTTTCACAAATAGACAAGGTTTTCATTATGAGACAAGTGGGACCTATATCTCCTTCCACTGTAATGAATAACAATTAATGTTTTATGGGATCAAAGGGTATATTGGGGTTATTACAAGCCCAAAATATGGTACACGGGAGGTTATCTTCAGCCTGAAAGAGGGTATATGGGAGTTCATCCCAGGAAAGAAGCATGTATATAGGGGTTACCATATTCATTACATGTTATGACTGTATTGGAGGGTAGCCTTGATATAATATTTTATATTATTTTTTGTATTCTAAAACTAATTTTATTATTACATTATGAAGCTATCATTTATAATTTTCTTTTATTATCTGAAGATTCATGTCTTATGAACTTACAATATTTATTCCCTGAATCCAGATTATCATCTTTTAAATGAAGTCTATGGTTTCCAATTTTCATGTCCATGCCCTCATAACCTTATAAACATGTTATACTTATAGATATCCCCATTTTACCCTTACTGAGAATATATTTTCACCATACCTTGTGTTTCCTTTACCTATGTTATAAAGAATTATTTCTAAGTATGTATACTAAGAGTGAATTTCATTATGGGAGTCATTTAAGATCTTTCATTAATAATGTTGATTATGTAATAAGCATCTATTGTAACTAACCAATTATAGTCCTCAAGAATTTTTTGTTTAATGTATTGAAAATTCACTCAAAGATATATAATATACATGAATAGGGATCATGGGTTACACTATAAATTATAGTCTCCACTTTCACTTTTTTTAGCATACAATATATTTGTAGAAATCCTTATATCATCGTGTATATCATGAATCCATTAATTTATCCAATTTAATTGAAGAGATTTATATTTTTCAAAGATATAATCTATTTAAATTTGAATAATGGAATATAATGCTTGATTCATACTATGGAAACTAGAAATCAAATTACCATTGAATAATTCTTCTCTATATGGGGGTTTTAGAGCCACAATTGGACTATCTAAATATATAAATGAATATGACACATGATATTTCCCTTTTCATAGACCACATACTATAACATAATGTAGTGGTCTACTCTCATACCCCATGATTCATTTATCTAACATTAGTTAAACCAATTATAAATTTATTTGAAACTGAACATCTAAACCAAACAACTAACAGATTTTTTTACCTCTTTGTTATCATATATTTAATCCTTCAAATAGTTTATCTAAATTCTATTGGATTAATTTATTGTTTTTTATTATTCTCATGTATCATTATAATATTTATTAGTGTTTAAACCAAATTTTATCTAACATATATATATTTATTAAAAATTATCATATTTATCTAGAGACACAAAATTATACCATCCTTTTTTATTTACATTCTACAATAGTCCATTATCTGGTGGAACCCGACCACAATAATGTATGAAATATAAAATGATAAAGATTCAAGCATTCAAGGGGTTATTACATAAAACTAGGGTGCATGGAACTTTGTTAAAATTATTTAACATTCATTTTAGATTTTCATATAGAATTTGAGATCAAAGAAATCTCCATAAAATATATTTTAATTATGTTTAAATATAACTATGTATTCCCAGATCATGGAACTCACTTTAATCCATTTAAATATTTCTTTAGATGACCTAACTATCATCCATCATCACCATGTTAAAAATTATATTATTCTATAATATATATCTCTTACATAAGAAAATACTTATTAAATTTTCACTATTAAAAATAATAATATTATATTTGATGACTATATTGGTGAAAATTGATTCTAAACATCCATTATATGAAGTTCATAATCACCATTTAAAACCAATCAATACTTGTTTTTAATCACATTCTATAATGATCCATTCTTATCTATTTAAATTTTACCATATTAATATTTTAATCGGTGTTTTGAGGAATCAAACTAATATAAGAGATGATAAATATGGTTCATGACATCTAGGAACACATTAATGTTGATCAAAAACAATAAAAGAGTTATTGTAAAAAAATTTAATGTTACATGGATTTTCATGTTGGAGAAAAAGTGTTCCTTTTAAATTATTCTTAAACCCTAGGTACATTGGATCCTTTAGGAACCTTGATTACATAGGAGAGGATTCCAATTAGAAGTCATTAACATCAAACTTATCTCAAACCCATGATTTGTTTGATGTATCTATTTTAAGTATGTACATATTTTACCCCTCATATATACCGAATCTATATATGATAAAAGAATATAATGATCACTCATATGTGGAGAATCTAGTGTGGTTCATTTACTATATATACAATGTTAAATGAAATGGGAAAATAAACACTTTCAACTCACTTTTGTGAAACTATGAGTATGACAAGGAAACACAAAAATATAGAGATACAACAAGACATAATTGCCTTCAACTATTCGAAACTAATAACATTAGATGAAAATTTGATAAAGAAATTTTAAATGGATGAATAATACAAGAACATAAAATTTCAAGAGGATTTATGTCCTTGGAACATATATTTATGTCATATTTGGATACAAGGTATATAAAAAACATACACTACATAATAAAATCCAAAATTACTTTATTTAATCACATTAAAACATTACATTTACAGAATAAATATATCTCATAAAAAAATATGTATTGGTACTAGGAACAATCTGAATTAATGAAAAAAGGTGATTATAAAATTTTTATATTGATCTGACAATGTAGAATCATCTCTTAATATAAAACAAAATTGATTGTAACACAATGATTTCATGTGGATGGAATTAATCATGAAAATAAGACTGAGTTTTTACCTCATTAATTTTTTGATGCTATAATTTCTTAATATTTTGTAGTTATCATCAATCAATGGAACTGAATTCAAATCCCTATAGATCATCTATATTTTCTACAAAATTCTATGGGAGATACAATTTAGTGAATAAGGATCATTCAATACTTATTCGATGACATGATCACCCTTCCTTTGATCCGAAAGGTAGAACATGGATCTAGCATATCATATCTCCCTCTCATCCTTCTTGAACATTATATAGAGATTATGATGATGGAGAATTATAGTCAATGAAAAGAATTAAAATATAGCTTAATAATATATATATATATAGGTTGGTTTTATTTATTAAAATCACATCTTTATTATTTATCAAATAAAACATCATAAATTTTACAAAATTGAACAGTATGACATAATTAATGTGTACAAAATGGATGAAATATTATATCACATACACATAACAAGTAAAATATGCATCACTATAAAATATGAATGATTAATTTCATTATAATCTCTCTTATAAATTAAATGAACCCTCAATATTAAATATTTAATTTTCATTAAAAAATATTTTTAAAAACATTCTATAAGAAATTTATCAATATAAAATGTCAATATATTCAACAGTAATAATTCTAAACTCAAATAATATTTAATACATTTAGTTTTTCAATGTCCATTCAAAATTATACATTCCCTATACCCCATAGTGTGTTCCTTAGTTTCCTAAAAAATAATTAATATAAAATGGGGAAGATTCTAAATATAATTCTTGTGTGAACCTAGAGTCCCTTATCTAAATAGCAGTGAATGATACTCCCAGACCATGAGTGGATTCTTGAAATTCATCAATTCCCCTGAAGAGATAAGGTTCAGTCAAAATAATTAAAACCTCCAATGAAAATGCATTGTGTAATATAATATATTTGTCCTATGATATCTCACATAGAAGAGATGACACATTATACCCTTATATTTTTAAGACATATTATTTAGTTTCCTTTTTTAATGGACATTAATTCTTCTACCATGGATGTTAACTTATGAATGTAACAATGTCATATTCATCTGTGCCTAAAATATTTCCTTCTTTTTAATAAGATAAATTCGGTCTTGAATTTTCAGTCAACAGAATACCCCCAATGACAGAACGAATACAAACTATATGACCACATCATAACTGTCATGGTTTTCATCTTGAATAAATGTACATGATAAAATGGTATATAGTGATAATGATCTCATGATGAAAGACTAATAACTATGATCTTAATTTTAAATGACCAATGACAACCAAAATATGTTTTATTCCTATTTGAGGGTCAGTCTTCAAGATCTCATTTACTTGAGATCACCATGTGAAGACCCCAGGAGAAGATGTATCAATTCTTATGATACCCAAGCATCTCATAGTCATACATCATTATGTCTCATTATAATGAAGTTTCTAAACCATATTAGATCATTATATTTATATTCAACACATCTAAATGTTGTCAATATAGCTGATAAATGTTATAACTTGTTTATATGATAAATAATCAATGGAAACTACTATGTAAATAGTGAGAATGTACGTATATATACTATCATGGTGAGAATAATGAATCTTTGTATACATGATAAGGTAATAGAAATGTTCTACTAAATTTGGTTCTACGGAACCCACTTTTGCAATAAATAGTTTAATTGATTATAAATATTAAAAATAACATAACTAGAATATGAAATTCAAGATTTTTATAGTTTCCTTAAAATAGAATTATGATGACATATTTTGTATAATTAAACAAATAATTTGATATATGATTTGAATTTATTAACCTATGTATGGAACATTGATATAAAAATAATTTAATGAAAAATAGGGTAATTAATAGTTCTTTGTAGGTAATATTAATCAAATATGACCCCTTGAATAGTGAACATGAATGTTGAAATAGTAATATGACTGTTGGAATATTATCCTAAACATTTGAATAATTTATTCACCCCTGGAATATTAAAATAAAATTTTACAATTTTTTATCAAAAAATAAGTCAATATAAATACTAAAATACAATAAAATATTTATATTATAATTCTCAATGAGAGTATATATCTTCATTTTAATAAATTTTATTTTAATATAAATTATAAAAAATGTACCTTTAATGTTAATATTTAAATATTGAAATTACCTATGATAGAATATTATTTTGATAAAATGAATATAATTTTGGGAATAATAATATATAATTTTACTAGTAGTTATATTTTTGTATTTTTCTATGAAACATTAATATTTTGTGGAATAGTAAATGTTCTATTTTCCAAAGGATATATGTTTTATTAAATTTTATTTATGAAAAAATAAAATGTAAAATTCAAAAATAATTTCTCAAAAAATGGTTTGATAAGATTATTTATTAACATATTAAAATTAAACATAATTTCAATACCTAAAAAGGTAATTTTCAATGTCTAAAAATATAAAATATTACCTTAAAAACAAATTTTCTTTTTTTAATTTATATTTTATGAACTAATTAATTCAATGTTTAAATTAATTTACATCATAAAGAAATATATTGATATTAAAATACAATTCATACACTAAAAAATATTACCACTATTTAAATTCTTCCTCTGAAAATAATATTCTTTTCTTTATTAATCCTAAAATACCCCCTTACATGTATAAATTTCAACTTTCTCCTCACATGGAAATTCACTTCCCAAACTCTTATCACTACCGATGACCTACTCAATTCCCTTGTGAGTATCCTTATTGGATCATTAGGATCATTTATTCCCATCCAATCCCATTCCAGCAAGACAGTAATATCTATGAAAATGAAAAACGTCAAGGAATGAGGTATCCTTTCTCACATTCCCCATTCAATTTTTCTTCCTTATACACTTGTTTTTATTTTACCTCATCACAAATTTTTTTCCTAAATTAATTAATTATATTATAAACAATAAATAAATATTATTATTCTACTAAAATGTTTTTATACTAATATATATATATTTATATATATTATCTCTCTCCCTCTTTTAATAAAGACCAATTAATGGAATATTTACACATCAATGATGATATTTGAAATACATTACATATTTATATATTTATTTTGGATATCATTTATTATTTTTAATATATATATATATATATATTCATTTTTATTTATTTTTATTTTTATTGATATAACATGGCTTCTGGATAAATAACATTCATCCAAAACCATGATATCAAAATAAAAATATGAAAATTCAATCAAACATGTCATCACACCATTTTAACCCTAAGGAGAGGTTAATAAATAAATTATAATGGTTATAATTGATTAATAAAACCATAAATATTATTATTATAATTCAATATTTGTTTATTAATAAATAAAATTTGATTATAAAGGATGTATAAATGTGATGATACAAACCTTGACCTAATGTAAGGATACTCCCAAACTAAACTCTTTTCTTTTAGGATCATCTGATCATTGTGTAAATTTACCACATGATTCATCTAAATAACCTTCCAAATTTATTATATATATTTTTTCCTTCTTTTCTTATAAGGATTTTCATTTTTTATTTCATTTAATTGGGATGGATTCTTATCAATAATTCAATGATTATTGATATAGACCTATTCATGATATCTCACACTAACTCGTATTATGTGTATTCCTCTACTCAAAATGAATTATAATCATTTAATTATTTAACATTCCCTTATATATGAAAAATAATGTATTCCATTAATCTCATGAAAACCTCCTTGATTACTCTCCATTATATGATTCATGATGGTTTTCCATAGAAACATCACATCCCACATATATTTTATATCAATTTAATATATAATTTCCCAAGGAAGTTGGTCCCCATGACATACTATGAACACATTAGGATATCTATTGGTTAAGTGGATGGGAGTTTATTCTCATCTCAACCCTTTTAGATGGAATTATTTCATATATCCCTACACACTTAGAAATTTAATATATTTTTATAAAAGATTCCCAAATACCAACATGGGAATGGTCACAAATATTCAAGTTATTGATCAAAGCATACTAAAATTTGAACATATAATTGTATCCTATGATCCCTATTTTTATCTTATTAGTCAGTGATGTTATGTTTTAAAGAATCAATGTAGTGAACTCTAGTTTTTATCTCCATCAAGGGAGGTTATAGGTTTTGTGGAATTGGGATTATTCCCATGATAGGGGATTCTTGTGTATCCCTATAAAGTGTATCATAACCCATGTTGTTTGATTCAAAATAAGTGGAACAATCATACATTTTATGTTTATGTCGTAAACACAAATGTGCTCCCATATAAGGTTGTTCATCCATATCCAAATAAAGTTCCATTTAATATTCTGTATCCTTGACCTAGGTGATGTTGGGATTGAACATAAGGAAGGTATCATATGTAACATAGTTAATAGGAATTAAATCCCATGTATTTCTGATTTCAATGTTTAAGGTCTTGTGAACAAATGAGTCCATACAATTTAATGTCATTCGGTAAGGACTCTTTTATCATGAAACTAGTAATGATACATGATTGATTAGGTCTTACACATGAATGTATATTTTATTATTTATCCATTCTATTTATAATGATATATGATATGATATGGCTGTATGTTAATTCTAGTATGAGGTCAATATAGGATGCATATTTTTTAAATAGAGATTCAAAATTTGATTGTACCGGGATTATTCATGGGTTCAATTTCTTGTTTATTTCTTTCTATTGGTAACTAGACATTAGAGGAAATGACTGCCACTTACACTAGATTGGAGGACCATATAAGACACATATGACCTAAATGGGGTGAAAATAGAAGACTCTTATTGAAATATACATATTATACCATTTTATATCTCAACGTCTCTATTTGTAACTAGAGAATAGATGATATGATCCGGGATTACACACGATAAGTGGAGCATATCATATGCATGTTCTACAAAAGTTGTCAAAATATGTTGTTGGTTATAGATTATTCCTAAAAAATAATTTAATGGATCATCCTAACTCATAGTGACTATATAATAGAGGATATGGTTGGGGAATGAACATGAAATAATGCCTATAAAGGTCTATGTGTTGTAAATGTAGAAACACTGAGAGACTTAGTGGGGATTATACATGAGTATCCATTTATAGCTTGTCCTTTTTCTTGGAAAATATATATAATAGGGTATAAATATGGATTTCACATGATTTGAGGACAATATATGATTTATGTTCTATAAAGTGGACAAAAATGAAAACTAACTAAGTATTAGGAATTGAAAATCCTTTTATGTATCATCATGTATCTTAGTTATTGTAATTCCCCTCTATTTTTCTTTAGCAACATCTAGAATACCAGTAACCTCCTCTTATAGAAAATGGACATCATGACATCCATTGAACATCCTAAAAGGCATGTACTATCCACTTCCATATGGGTTTATTAATCTTTCATCTATAATAACTCAATCTTTTGACATTGTGAATAACATACAACTATGAATCATTACATGTACAACTGAGATGTTAGCCCAGTGATACACAGAGTTCTTATCAGTAATATGCTATACTTGAGGTTTCCTAATAATATTATGGGTGAGGAGGGTGAAACAACCTCCTATGGTATGATATAATACCACCCATTTTGTCCATATAGTGGAAGCTTGACTGCCCATTTTCCATAAGCATTAGTGGCTGGTCTTATGGATGTGTTTAACATCCAGTTTTGGAACAACTAATAAAAGGATATTAATACTATTAATAATTATTGTCTAGCTAATATTTTTGAGGTTATGAGATCTAGTTATAAGGGATTCATGATTTAATACACCCAAAGGTAGGGAACAATACATACCATGTATGTTTGCAGTGGAAGATTTAGGGATCATTTTACATAAGTCGATGTGGTCTATGTTGAAAATGTGGATAATTTAAAACTACATATTATTTCAAAAAAATTCCTTTATCTGATGATTCCCACATGCAAATTATCACATCCACAAGGAAGACCACATCCACTTTCAGAAAATGGACCCTACACCATCCACATTGCAACCGACATTACAGGTATTGTCCCTTACTATATGAGATTTTTTCTCTCACCCCCCCCATAAATCATTCCCATTACCTAAAAAATAATAGTCAACCAAGACTCATTATTTATAAAATTGATATTTTCACATAGTGTCACACATATGGATTCCTATCTTGTAAGAATTTCCAAGGGAATGGGATAAATTTATAGGGGAGATCAAACATAAAACTCTATAAGGTAGGTTTTATTACCTTACATGTATGACGTGTAGTGGATGGTATTTAGCCCATTTCCCAGAATTAAAGGATCTTGTTCCTCCTAATGTCGTTATTCACTGATGATATATGTAAAAATATTAGCACCAACTTCAACACCAATCTCCTTGGATTACGGAAAATGGGATCTATGAGTTAGACTAGAAACCATATATTTATTGTACTATACTATACTATAATGGGTTTTTAATAATTACTCCTTTATAATGTGATATCATAACCTCAATCATAACAACCAACTGAGATTAATTTTTACTACCACTGATCTTTTGGTCTGATGGTACTTGTAATGAATTTAGGTTGGTTTTAATTTCTAAGGTTATGGGATTGATTTACAGGGGATGAACGATTTCAAAGCCCCATAATATATTGTAAAATACCTACTGCATATGCCATATAGTTGAAAGTGTTGGTCCCATTTTCTATAAACATATATACATGGTCTTATGGTTATGGTTAATGGGTTGTTTAGGATCATTATAGTAACTAACCATGAGTGGGAATGTTAGGGATTACACCAAATAGGAGTCCCATATAGGATGCATGTGAAGTTAATGGGGTTAATGAATATAAAGAGTCCTGAATATTCATGAGATTACATCTTATGGTTCAAATATTCTATTTTTAAATTTATTATAGATAATATTATTGGATGTTTCCCCTGATAGGAGGCCAACATAATATATATGTTCCATAAAAGGGGATATTACAGGAGACTAAGTTGGGATTATGCCTGAGGTACCCTAATGGATCATCATGATTGTAGGTAATTGGAAATGATAGGATATGGATATGTATTACACCTAAAATGAGGACCTTGTGAGTACTTTCCTAGATTGGTGACCTATAGAAATTTTGATCTCAAGTAAGTGACCAGATAGAAGGGGTTTCATAGTATGGTTGTTATAGTGGGGTGGGTTCCCTATTTATGATACTATAGTTTGGTGGATCTTAGGGATGGAACATGGGTATGGTTTTTCCAAATGTGGATGCACGGTCAAATTGGATAACTAGTTAGGTGTCTTGGTTGATTTTTTATCAATTTATTATTTCTTTGATGACAGGTAACACTAATATGGAGTCCTAAATGAAGGATCACACTAATACTAAGGCCTTGTATAAGGGATTCCCAAATGAGAAGTATTTGGTTAAGGGTCATGAAAATATACGGTTTGGTTGAAGGGTAACCTTCATATAGGGTTCTAAGAAATGGTTTTCCTAATATGGAACCTCTTGGATAGATACATTGAATAGTTCACTATTGATTGATCCCTTCTTAATATAGGGTGTATGGTTATCTATTGTAGAACCCTGAGGTGTATATAGTGTATAAGTTACTATTACAGTTTAAGTACGGATTCAAGATAGATTTATTCCCTAGTTCTTGATAAACAAGGTAGTGTTTAACTTATGTTCATAATTATAATCCATAGGAAGGGATAAGGTATGGCTTAGTCAAATTTATATTGTGATCCAATCCTTATTCCATATGACTATTTTGAAAATTATAGGTAAGATGGTCTATTTATAGACCTTGGTAAAATATGTTTTTGGCGCTTCATGTAGGGGTCTTATGCACACTACATATGTAAAACATTGATTAACTCAACGGGGGAAATGGAATGAACTTATAAAAATTAGGTAGTTCATAGTAGAAATATTTCATTATGAAGAACTCATCATATTAAAGTGATAAATGTTAGACATGTGTTTTCATGATGCATGGTCTGTGCTTGGGTTCACATTGGCATGAATTAGGATTTTGTTCATAAAATCCAACATCACACAAGAATGTATTTTGATTTGTATGTTTTTTTGGGATCCAATATTAGTTAAATAAAATCCTATGAAATTAAATAAAACATTTTATAAAAATTTCTATTAGAAAGGTTTTTTAAGGAAATAAAGTTCCCAAAATATCTCAAAAATTTGTTTTACAATTTTGGAACCCTTTTCATTAAGAATGGATAAAATACAGATCCTACATCTAGTAAAAGGTACTCCCCACCAATCACCTATCATGGAATATTTTTAATTAATATTCATACCTATGTGAGTAGGAAATCGTTGAGAATATAAAGGTCCCATTTTCAACTTCATCATGCATATAAATATTTTTTCTTTGGTATTTATTCATCTATGAAAGGAATACATCATTCATTTGATTGAATGTTTCATGTCACTCATTTTGTAAAAATGTTTTTTATGAAACCCATTTTTCTCTTAATATTATATAATTTTTTATTGGTGAAAATACCTTTTTATACGTCTTAGGAATTATTATGATAATATTATTATCTCATTGGTGGATTTTTAATTATAGAGCCCTCTAATTCATTGGGTAACATATTCTATCTCATCAAATTATTATGAATTGACCTGATTCTGTTAGTAATATATAATTTTTTTAATAGAAATGATGTAGTTGTATTTTTCCAAAATTTTACGATGATTTAGTAAAAAAAATTCACTTATAATGTTTGTTTTTTTCATTTTCCACATTATAGGTACCTTTGAAAAAAAATTTGTACTCTTAAGAGGATGATGTTTTGCATATGATATGATGATAATGATTATGCTCACCCATGTACTTATACCAATTCATGCCACATGTATCTTTTTATTATTCATCCTTTTCATGAATTATATCTCACTATTGCATTATATATCTCTTTAATTGATTACATGTAACAAGGAGATTATCAATGAATTCATGAGGACAATAAATTAAGATTTGGAAAAATGCTTAAAATATAATATGTTTTAATTTTATATGAACTTAATTTCCTTAATATACTTAACCTATTCAAGTTGGTATATATAATATTTTGTATGCTTATCTTTAAATGAGGTGACAATCATCTATGTATGGAATGAGTTTCTTTAACTGGTATCATAGAATAAATTAGTTAAATTAGGAGTTATGTTAGTAAATGATAGATATAGCCAATCATCTGAATTTCATAAGTTAAGACCTTAGGAGTTATTTAATCAAATAAATTATTTGATTATCTTTGATTATTGACAAGTATGTTATTTTATTAATTTCTATTTTATAATATAATTAATGTTCAAGGAAACCAATCCAACAATTCATGTGGTGTATAATAAAATAACTATTAAACATAAATACTGATAGGATGGGAGATAGATTGTAATACCGCATGGAGGTACTTAACCCCTTGTACCAAGTTACGAATGATAAATTTACCCACGTAGATTGTCAAACTTAACCAAAGATGAAGTATTTTTATATTGATCCATTTATGATATATCAACCACCTTAATTTTGTGGATAATTCGATAACATTATTACCGAATAATGTCCCAACTCCATTGGAATATTACATTTTAGGGTTCATTTTTCTGATCAAGAAAAATTCACATTGACCATGTACCGTTTAGAAGGAAATATTTTTTAGTGCTGGATATTGATTATGAAAATAATGATGAATGTTAAAGATAATGTAATTGACTATGATGATTTCATGAGGAAAATTATGAATATGTATTTCCCTTAAACTCTCCATTAAAAAAACATCGAAGTAATTTTTGGAGCTTAGTAAAAATTATAATAAATAAGTTTTAATATATAAAGTAAATTTTATAATTATATAAATGAACAATTATAGTTTTTTGTTTATTATAATATATATATAAATAATATTTTATTAAAATAAAATCTATGGAATCATCTCAAAGTATGTGACTACAGGTTTTATGAGGAATCGATTTAGTGTGCACTCATTGTAGCAGTGTAGTTTCGGGAATGAAACCATAGAAAAATATATAAGAAATTAATGATTCTGTTTCATATGTAATATCAAATGAAAAAGGGCATACCAACATGTAAAATATGTGGCAATAAGAACCATAAAAATTACCTTAATTTCACAGGGAATCACTTTTAGTGTGAAAAAATATAGCATGAAAGCCATGAATTTTAATGTGACATGAAATGGACACATGATAAAATTTAGGGAATGTAATCCAATTCACAATGAACCACCAATAGTTTGATTCTTCAACTACAATGAACATATGAACTATGTAATAAATTTTTGAAAATAATGGATTTTGAGTGTTTAATGAACAATCCTGGAAAAAACTAACCTAGAAGTAGACTCATATTTCCATAAGGGATTATAAAAATTCTTGAACCCCATATGCTAGAATCCTGTAATAGGGAATCAACCATACATAGTGTGGAGTTATTTTTCCTAATAGGATAACATAAAATAAGAACCTTAACCTAGATTTCTGGCATAATCATTCCATATTTCATAACATCAATCATAATAATAAGTATTTTTACAACACACAACAACCAAATAAGGAATAATGAAAATTGAATGAAATTGTATAGTCTAAGTACCTAAAACCAATTATAGTAACCCGAAAAATCAATATATTAATTATACTTTTAATAAAAATAAAATAAAGTAAATATATTGATGTGAAACTATAATAGATGGTCAAAATACAAAATTGAAATGTTAACCAATAACGAATCCAAAACACTATCTACCAAGATTCATGTAAAAATACTTCACGTTACTCCTATATCTGATTAGAATGAATATTATAGTCACTACTTAGATCCAAGGATCCTATAAAGTCATCATAAAATGATACTAGATTTCATACACATATATAGTGTGCATGTAGGGTGTGAGATAATTTTTTTATAGAAATTATACAACAAGTACTAATTCATATTTCCCTTTCAAAATAAATACACATATCCTAGTTTCAAATATAAAATAAAAATTTACATTTTTATTTTAGAAATCCAACAATAAAATATTATTCTCATTTTGGAAAACTATATTGTTTTCAAGCATGGTATAGTGGATCTATAAACTCTCAGGATGAAAGCCATAGGTAAAAAAATGACAAGAAACATTTTAAGGAGGATTCCAAATAATTTTAAAGAAACACCTTAAATTAAATCTTGAAACCCCCATTTAATCTGATACCCATTATAGATAATATATGCCAAAACCATAATTCAAGCATCGTAAAACACTATTAATATAAAATAATCATTTGACTGAGAGTAGAATTAAAAAATTAATAATATTTTCCTATATATTTATAAACTACATATCAAATAATTTATGTATGAATACACCCATATTTACCAAGTGGATGTCCATAAAATTAATTCCTTAAACAATTAAAACTCATGAATTTTTTATCCATAATACATATTTTATAATATTTAATTTAAAAAACACTCAATGAATTTCATCTAACATCAATATTGAAACAATTATATACTATAATAATTAAAAAAAATTAATAAATGAAAAAGATATTTACAAGATATGTTATAAGAGAAAATAGTTAAATTAACACATCATAATGATAATCATGTCAATATATAGTTTTAACCAATGAATGAAAATTAAATTTAAAAAGGCATAAATTCATAGTTTAAAAAAATAAATGTAAAGAGTCACTTATAAGAAATTGACGATTCCATTGACAAAGGGGAGTTATTCCACCAAAGGAGAAAGGAAGGAAACCATATAAGATTATGGAAATCCCATAACACAAAGAAACACAAAGTAAAAAAATAATAAGAAAACAAAGTCTCTATAAATATTATAGGGATAAAAAAATATAATAGAATGAATGAATAATAATAATAAAAATAATAAGAGAGAAATAAAACATGAAGGTAAAGGGATTGATCATGAATAATCCTACTGAAAAAATAGTGGAGGAAATGTGGGGTGGTGGAATAGATATCCATGGCCATGGATGCTCTGGGTCATGAAAATGGTAGTGAAGAAAGAATTTCCTATAGTGAAAAAAATGTGACTCGGCCTCAGACCGGTGGTCTAAGAGTCATTATGTATCCATGAAATGGAAATCAATCATTATGTTGTTTTACATCATAGAGTGTGTCATAACCCCTCCCACAAAATGTACCATATTTAGGGGGGATATTTAATAAACCCATATTTCGGACTCCAGTATTTCCTCAGGTTGGTGACTAGCACTGTGTATATGAAAATCTCATGAAATGGGAGGAATTACCCTCTATAGTATTATTGGATTGGAGATAAGATGAATGAAGAATAATAAAATCTCTGAAATAATGAAAAAATACAATACCATCCCACAATGCATGTATAAATAAAATTGGTATAGGGAGAAGTCTCTAAAAGTAAATACCCAAAAGCACAGTAGAAGTAGAGATCAAGACACTGTCAAAAAAGTTGATAGCTTGTGATTTCTAACATGATCCCCAAAATCCTCCAAGAAACCTGAAATTTAGATTATATAAATTTTTTTAGTATATAAGTTAACTATATAGGAAAACTAGAGTCTATCATGAACATGTGTGTGATGTATACTAATAAAACTATGAGAAAACATCAATTCTAACAACACTTAAGTAGTTTAACTATCTATCCCAACCTCACAAAGGCATTCACACAAAATAACATATGTCATTTATAATAACGCAATAATAAGAATATCGATAAAGGGTACCCCACAACACTTTCCCACTAAATTTCTATTCTCACACCCCAATTTCATATGTCCTAGAACACCTATATATTCTGTATTTCATATAACATAACCCCATATAATAGTCACATCATGCCAACAGCCACCTTGTCCACCTCCTCACAACATAGTCACATCTAATATCACTTGAACAAACCTTGTACATCACATCAAAACCACTTCTAGAGTGGTACGGTATCATAAACATGATGAATATCGACCTCATTCACTCCTCCTTGCAGAACCCCCAGAATATGTTTCCCCACATAACATTCATATCATATCTCATGTGAAGGCTCATGGGCTATCATCCAACAACATAGTAACTTCATAGCACACCTGAAGACACTTGGTCAATCACCTAGTTCGCTGTTAGACCTTCAACCATCACAACATGTTCTTATCTAATTGGTTGGAATAAAAGGAGAGAAATACACGGTAACCAACCATCCATAGTCAATATATAGTTATTTAGGAAAAAATCCCTATATATATACCGGTGTCATCACATAGTGCTCTATGTGGGTGGGGTGTGTATAGAAAATCACATATGATATACAATATATATACATATATCTACTCAGAAGACCATCCTATGGGATCACAACAAAATTAAAACCAATTAAAAACATACCCACTTTTGCTACCACCTCCAGATACATAACACCACACAATCTACAAGTCTCACTTCACTTATCAAACCAATCTAATTATCTAAACAATTCATTTCATTATTAATAATCAATCGCATTTAACAACACAACCCATCATTTATATGTTAAATAATAATTTACACTATATTAAAAATAATTCTAATTCAATTTTAATAATTATTAAACACTTATTCCATCACTAACAAAGAATATAACACAATGCAACCAAATATCACAATAATCTCAACATTCCCAAAAATCCACCATCTTGCTGACCCACAAGAACGTTCAAAAAAATTTTCACCTATCTAGACTGAAATCATAGAAAAATAAATCATCACCTTTTGAACCACAGATAAATAAAGGGAAGTCCCTCACACATGATACAAAAGATGAGAAACTAAGGAATTACTTATATTGATGAGGTTTTTCCAACATAATATGCATCGCAAGGTGAGGAAGAAATTCCTACAAATAAGAACCATAAAAAACCCATTGATCAACAAACTAATAATCAAGGGTTATAAGAAATGTGTCCCAACTCACAAACGAAACAAAAAAATTATAACCAAAGTGAATAACTAAAGAATAACCCATGAAAAAAGATGGTTAAGAGAGGATAACTCACAATAGATCACCAATGAGGATTCACTAGAACCAACATATCAAAGATGGTGAAAGGGGGTTGAAGATCCTCTTAGAGTACCATAGGTTATACTAAAATGAGAGAGGAAAGAGGTATAACCTAATGAGGTGGGTAAGAATGAAATACCTATTTACATCATGGAATTAGAAACTTTTAATTCATGTACCACATTCGTGAAATGGTTTTTTTGGGTTTTCCCAAAAAATAAACTTCCAATGAAATTCACATTTCCTTGGCCTTTATATTACAACACGTCATGAATTAGATTATTGATGTGAATCACTTTCATAGGTTCCCCCTTAATCACACACTATATCAGAAGCTATCTAGATTCAGAGATTTTGAAACACCAATTCACATCTATTTAGCCAAACATTGCGTCAATATTCTACAGAAGCTTAAATGCACCTCCAACCACCGTAAATTCTCCTCAACCCACATTTTAAACACCTATAACAACCAAAACCAAACCATTAAGAGGTCGAGAATAAACATATCATTACATTGGATAACTCTCACATGATTCTCTAACTTGATAAATTAATACCAATATAATAAGAAAATGGGTATAGAATACCACCCTACGAGATTACTCACAAAGGTCTTACCATACTAAAACCACCTACACCAGTAATACTATCAATCCAAAATGACAACAAAACACCCATATAACCACATCACCACATAATTTCTCTACCACCACTCACTAAGAACAAAATCACATAATTTGATACCGGAAAAAACATCAACTTTTAAAGAAAATACACCATCAAACAACCACTGCATAACTATCCCAACCTCTACACAACCCAAACCAACAACCGCTACAACGAAAACATTTCACAACCCCAAGCATGTGAAATAGGGAATTCCATCCTCCATGTCACGATAAAATCTAAAATAGGTGTCACTAAATTTACCACATGGTTTTAATCACATAATAGTGTAACATATATTTATTAGAAATTAGGTCCTACACTTTTCATATGATAGATATTTATCAAAAATCATATGTCCAGATAATGTCAAAATCTCATAACACCAAATGATCCAAACATCACATCCTAAGAAAAACAGAGTAAATAGAATATACAATATTGCTCCGAGTATTGGATACACATCTACGTTCCTCGATACCATGAACTCTCTTCCAAGGCACCACATCTCCATAATGCATAAACTAATATAATAGTTTATCCACACAAAGCCTTCTTTTTGCGATCCTATATCTCACTAGTAGCTCCATGAATATAATTCCTTCCTCAATATCCAAATCTCACTAGTCAATGTCATTTATTCATCATGAAGATACCAATAGATCTAAGATACATGGAAGACATCCTAGATACTCTCCATCATGAATGAAATACCTACTTATACACCAACCAACCAACTCACCCCTTCTCCTAAAAGGGCCCAAAAAACCGTGGAGAAAGAATCCCCTACCACACCATAACAACCCATGTTAAGGGAGAAACAATATAAAAAAGGAATCATAATTCAAGATGTACCTCTGGACTCCTTGATACCACCCCACCTCATCTAAAAACCTGATACAAATATCATCCACTATGTTAGAATTCATGGTCACTAGGAAGTGGGCTAATATGGAAATCCAATCAATGATTAACCTTATGAAATCATAAACTCTATATTATTATGGTAAAATTGTGATAAAATACATTGAAATTTATTCTCATTTCAACTCAAGAACATATAACGTCTATAATAAAATGATCTGGAACATGATACTCGGCCTTTGGTTATTGGAATACCAAAAACATTTCAAAAAACATCTCCACATCCCATTTTATCTCATGCCACGAAAACTGCATCATCCAGACACAATACATCAAATATACTCCTAGGTGTACTGCCAAAGGGGATCAACGAATGTCATAAAGGACTCCATCGTTCATCACTACTAAAAAATACAGCCTTACAAAAAACAAAATCTTGTTTCGGACATCCTCCAATCGTCCATCTGGGGCATCACCATGGCCAGCATGATCTTGCATCACCAATGCCTCTGTGTCTTCTAACTGGGAATTATTCGGTTGATGAATTAGAGAAGACTCTATAATCATCTAAAATAAATATCCTCTACCATCAACAAACCACCCATCTATGTGGAATGTTTCCAACTACACCATCACACTCCAAATATTCGTAGACTCCTAAACAACATCCTTCAAAAAACATATTCCAAAATCATTATCAAAAAAATTTATTTTCCTAATTTTTAGTATATAACAACATCATAATCCTAAAAAAACATCATACACCTCCATTATCACAGATTTTTTGTCAAATCCCAACCTGAAACTGTTTAATAGGGATAATTATTTTTGGGTTACTATTTATATATATCCTATTTTGAGTGTTCTAAATATAAATTGGGAGTTTTGGTCAGGAAAAGCATGTCACCAAGTTATGGTACGTGGTTTTCTAAACCAATTTATTATCATGCGACATCTTATATAATTTTTGGTACATCCAAAGACCCATTTAGATCATGGTATTCCAAACTATTTTGATAGACAAGTATGGTTATTCAATAACCAAGTATAGGGAAAATGGTCAGTATAGGGTCTTCCAAACTATGAGACCCAAACCATGTGTCATGTCTATTTTCAAAAAATTAAAATTAATTATAAATTAGAAATAAAATAAAACTAAAATACTAAACAAATCATCACCTTACCCGCACATACCTCGTCCCCCCTTGCCCATGTCCCCACTCCATCCTCCATAGTAACACACGACAACCCTCTCAAAATATCTCCCCACTCCACACCATTCCATCCCTTTTTAAAAAAAAATTATTGGTTGAATCCTTTAGGTAAGGTATATACCTCCCTCCTTGATCCCGATTACTACAATTATCCTCTCCTAATCACTCATAATGGTTCAACAATACCCTAGTGTCCAGGGTGGATTGATATTTGATGTTTACCTTCTTCATAGGGCATGTGATGGGTCTCTCAAGTTAGATTCATCCTTATTTCAGCAACTTTACTGATGGTTAATTGTATTAGACCATTTCAGTTCAATCACTACTGTATTATTAGGTATTATTCTACCCCATTTTATTATTCTAATATTATTTGGGGTATTATTATGCTTTTTGGTTCCCTCTTGGTTAATAATAATATATTATGGCACTTTTATGGCTTTCCAACATATGCATAGGTACACACACAGATATATATATATATATATATACTCCTTGTACGTATTAGCTTATTAAGAGGGGAATATATACATTCGATTAAGTGGTGTCTATATATACAAGAGTGTATATTAAGGAAAGTGTGAAGTTCTATTCATCAATGGAATCTCATATTGAGGTAGGTTTCCCTATGAATTAGACTTCAAAATTAAGAATAATTGATTACTTTATGTTTATACATATTTTTGTTGGAAATTGGAATGATATAATGATTTGAGAGATCATTTGAGGAAAAATATTCATTCATTTCCATTGAATTAAATTATATAGATTTAATTTTCATAACATTACCCATCATGTGTGGAATTTAATGGCTTGTTGTCCATTATAAGGATCTTATTATTTCCCAATGAATTTGTGGTTTTCCAAATATTTTTTAAATATTGCATGGATTCCTAAATATTGTGTTTGGATACATTCGAAAATATTTTATTTTAAAAGTAGGTTTTGCAGCCCAATTGGCACTTTGGGAAAGTGTTTTTTCTTTTGAATAATCTCCTTGTGAAGCATCTATTTCCATGGAATAAGTATGTCTATTATATGGGACTTCCCTGGTGAAATGATGACCCTAAGGCAATGGGACTTCCTTTGAGTGGTGATTTGTGGTGGTGCTTACGAGTGGGTTTTATATGAGTGGATTTTATTAATTCTTCATATATGATTTATTTCGTTATACTACCTGTATCACCTATGTTTTATACCTATAATGGTATACTATATTAGATAGTGGATTATCCGATAACACTTGCAATACTAGTTTACGATTACGATCTGGCTAGATTCCCATTAGTATGGACGTGATCTACTTTGGGGATATTGTATTTTTCTTATGTTAAGTTGGATATCATCATAAATTAGATATTTCTTACTACATCACTCCCATTAATATGTTTGATTACGTTACATTATGTTCTAGATTTTCACCATATATCCTAAGAATTCCCATGTTCCCCGACATTTGTTTATCTGTGGAGGATAGTCTAGGTTCCTCATCTGGTTCGTTTAGTTGAGTAATGCATTCCCACTTCCTCATATATAGTATTATCTATGCTTATCTATATTGGTGATTCTTATACATAGAGAAAAATTGAACGTTTGGTTTCTCAAATTTTTTCATGAATTTTTTTGGAAGAATATTCACTAACCCTTTCTATATCCCTCTTCCCCATTATTTTAAAACTCTTAAACCTACCATTTATTATAAAACCCTTTTTATGTAAACATGGAAATTGAATTTTATTTATTTGTGAAATTTTGTTCAGACAAACAATTTTTTATATTATTATATTTAAAATTTTCTATAAATTAGTCATTTAAATAATGGAACTATATATTTAATAGAGTATTTGGGGTTCCCTAGTAATTTTTAATACTCATTCAAATAGTTATATTATTTTTTTATATTCTAGTTTAGGTCCATGTTGGATTTGATCCCTGTGGAGTGATGTTGGGGTTTTCAGTTGGATGAGTGACCCGTAGAGTCATACTGAGATCTTTTTTGTTTTCAAGTTCGGCATCATTTTAATTTGGTTTTTTTATTCACATTATTTTAAATTTTATATTGGTATGATATTTTATACTTTCACTACATTATTATTTTTACTTTGGGATAAATAGTTATCATTGACTCTGTTTAATTCCCTTTGTACTTTTCACCACCCCGGGGTAATCAAGAACACACTTCATGGATTTCTTGGTCTATCTTGTATAATAGCTTTGGGGTTGATATAGGTTGGTTTGTGAAAAAAATGTATCAGAGTATTGGTTATTTATAGGACCTTCCTTTAAAAGATCCATTTTTTATTTGAGATGTCATGGTACACGAAGTAGTAGTATTAAGAATTGGGGAGTATGTACTATGATGTAACTGGCCAAAACATTCTATGTCAATCCTTTAGTTACCATGTGATATTGGCTTTTTAGTATATATCATCCAATCATAGTTATTATTATTTTTCTAAGTATTTAATTGATTTACTTAATGATGTTTGGTTTATTTGGATTTCATGGATTTTTTAACATTTAGTTCTTTTCTTGGGGAATGAAAGAGTGTTTGGGCTGTATTTGTTTTGTTCTCACTAGGTATAGAAATACAATGGGGCCTTATAATATAGTATTTAGTAACTCTATGTGGCAATGTTTGTAATGGAAAATGTTTTAGAACCAAATGAAATAATCACCCATCTTCACTAGTTTTCTCTTTGAATTAATTTTTGGTCTTCATGCACTTTCAAATAATTTTGAAAACCGTTATATTAAATTGTGTATGACCAAATTATAAATGGTGATGTTTAGATTGTATGAAAATATAATTGGGGTTTTAAACATTATTTGATAAAATATTGAAAATTTATTATTATTTTTAATGATTTTTTTTAAATATTGTTGTGAAAAATAATTTTATTCATCACTTTTGATTTTAAAAAAAGTTAATTTGTGTTGTTTCAATGGAATATTTAAAGCTTTCCTTAAAGTGAGGAATTTGTTTAAATGTTAAGGGATTGATTTCTTGGAGGAATTTAATGGATTTTAGTGGAATGGAATTTTTCCAACCGTTGAGCTGAAAATGGATTCCAAAGTGTTGGTTTGTGATTTTTTTCAAAAGGATTTGTGGATATTTTGGGTTGTTTTATTTTTATTATTGGTGTTTAATGATTATCAGTTTATATTAATTGAGTACTTATTTTCTTTTTGGTTAGATTATGTACCCAAAAATATTTATGGAATCATGATGAAAATTTGTCGGTGGATATACCACCATGAGATTTTGGATGATCAAGTCATGTGTCAGTTTCCAAGTTGAACCATTCCAAAGATAGATCCTAGTGGTACTCACAATCATTAATCCATTAATAAAATTCAAGAGTCAAACCCTCCTTTATTCTTCGGGAAGATAGAACATGAAAAAGTTATTGAATGGTTGAAAAATATCCTGCATATTTTCTCTTAGAATGATATTCACAAGAATCTAAAGATCATGTTTCTGAAAATTATTCTCAAATATCTGAAATTTAGGAGGTGGATGATGTTCATTAATCCATGTTTTTAGAAGACCTATCTGGTGTAATTTTCAAGGCCTCGTTCAACTAATTTCACTTTTATATAGCTATAAAGGCAGTGACAGTGATGGTGATTGGATGATTTTAGTATGGAGAGGGATCAATGCTATATTTGTTTTTGGTATTTTGGATCTAGTTCATTATCTCTTAGATTTTGTTGAGGATGATTATTTAAAATCTTGACATTCTTTAAAATGGATTCATCCTAATATTTAGTTGAGTATGTTAGAATTTCGTCTAACCTCCATTACTGAAGTGTTGAGGCAAGTGGTTTGGGTTGAGACCATGTTTTTGGGGGTTCTTGAGGAAATATAATCCTCCATCAGTATCGGGAAGAGGGGAAGGAACGTCTAGTAAGGTGATGGAAAAGGAGCCTAATTATGATTATGTCGGTGGTGAAATTAATAGGATTCTAGTTTATCATCAACTTTTTATGGGATTGGGACCCTGGTTTTTCAAAAATGTGGAAATAAGGGTCATAGGAAGTCATCTTTTTTAGATTTTCCTATAAAATTTTATTCTTACATACTCTTGGGTGAATATAAATGGGGTTTCTATGGTGTTTCTAGGATGAAATGTGAATCTAGGTCCACCCATTCAGATGCTCCCCTAGCCAGTTTGTAAAAGCAGGTTGCTGATATGGGATCAATATAAATATTATTTTGTTGTAAATTATTTCTATTTCAATTGTGGTTTTAGTGATTTTATCTTATGTTTAGGTATGTACAATAAGGATGTGTACAATTTTGCAATTTGTTTCTTAATGGAAGTTCCATTTTTGGGAAAATTTTGAATAAAACTATTATCTGACGGTGGAATTATTTTTCTTCACCATTTCACATATTTTTTTAGGAATTGGTATTAATTTCAAATTCGAAGATAAATTTTTTAATAGAGTCGTAATATGATTGGGTGGACACCATTGGTTCAGCTCATGATGATCCAGATTCCAAGTGTTCTTGACGGGGCCCTTTCTTGATTCTACTTATATTGACCTTGATCTTCATAGTCGTTTGAATTGGATAGTGGGTTGTGTGATGGATTCCTTTGTTGATCAATAATATATAATTATAAGTTTCTATGATACATTCTATGTTATGTGTTTGGGTGTTCCATGTTAGGTTGTGTTTGGAAAAGATATACAGTCTTCTTCATAATCCCTTTATTGCTGGTTTGAGTTCTTTAGTCCCATGTGATGTCTTCCATGAGCAATTTTTCTATGTATGATGGTATCATGGATTATTTATTGATTTCATGGTTTTGGTATTAATTCAAATATGTTTTTTGGTTCCTCAATAATCAATTTTTTAGGTATCAACTTGAGTCGTAGTTTATAATGGTGTTTATCTTCATCAACTGAGTCCCTTGGGACTTTTTTGTGTATGAAAATGACATGGTTGGGATATTTGTCACACCTAAAAATAACAATATTCTATTAATTTAATTATTCTATAATTATTAATAATTTCACTTCTCACGTAGGTAATTTTCCTTTAAATTCTATTTTTGGGTATATAAAGCATGTTTAATGGTTAAGGTTAACGGTTTTCCAACCCATGTGGTAACCATTGAAATGTTTCTATATTTTTTATAAAAAAATATTCATTTGGTTATTGGTTTTCCAAAATGTGTTGCTATCCCTTTTTGGGTGCTCCAAGATCCCAAAAATTGGTACACTATTTGTAAAATAATGCATCGTTTCATTTTTCATTATAAAAATTAATTAAAATCACAATTAAAAATAAAATAAAATAACCCTAAACATCCCCCCCACCATAAATGCACCACCCCATCCCCCACACCGGCATAACCCCTCCCCCACTCTTCTTCCATGATAATGAACTACATTCCTCTATTTATATTCCCTCTCCTTGATGTTTCATCCTAATGTCTTTACGATTCCTTGTCGACAACTCAATGTAAGGTATTTTCCACCCTCATACTTCCATATTCTAGTGATTATTCCAACCATAACATATCTTTGTTCATTTGAATCCTAGTGTTATATATGGGATTATTTTTTATGTTTTTCTTCTCCTTTGGGAATGTGATAGGTCTCTTAGGTTTCATTCATGCATATTTCCACATAAGCCACTGAAAGTGAGGCATTTCAGTCCATTTTGACTCAGCCACCACTGTCTGAGTAAGATCTATTCTACCCAATTTTTTAATCCTAATTTAGGGTTAATTTTAATTAGTTTCATTCTATTTTTGTTATTTAGAACATCTTGTGGAACCTTGAATTCTTTCACACATATATATAGGTACGTATATATATGTATCGTCATTTTACTCATTCCCTCATGGAGAGATGAAAATGTAAATTGGGTTAAGGGATGTATATATATATTATTATATAGGTGTGAATTTGTGAAGTGGTACCCAAAATGGTGTCTTAGATTGAGGTAATTTTCCCTATGTGTTCTCCATTTAATTTAAGAAACATTGATTTCATGATATTTATATCTATTTATGATTATAGTTATAAATATTGAATGTTTCAAAAATATTTTTTGATATTAAATCATGTTTCTTTCCCATTTAATTCTACTTTTTAGGATTAACTGACATAGTAGGACAAAACAAGTGTTCGATTAAATTCCTAGATTCCCCTTATATGATTTTTATTATTTTCCAAATGATTTCGTGATATTCCAAATGTGATTAAAATGGTCTATGGATTCCTAAATTATGTTTTTTCACACGTTTGAAAAGGTTTCTATATAAAAAATGTGGTGTGGCATGGTTGGAATTTTAATAAAGTTTATTTTCATTGGAAAACTCTCTTTGGGATGTGTCACTTTCCTTGGTATTATTAATTAAATGTGAATGTTCTTGGTATGTGACTTCACTTGTGCACTAACATTCTTGTCGAAAGGGGACATCCTTGGAGTTTTTTTCAGGGGTGGTGCTTGTGGTTTTGTGGATTATGAGTGCCTTGTAGTTATTTTTATTGGATATATTTATTGATACTACTTAAATAACCACTTTATAGACATATCATGGAATACTTCCATATTTAGAAAATTATCTGTGAAAAAATGCTTCACTAGTTTATGATTAATCTCCAATTACTTCCCCTAAGTATATACATGTTCTTGATCGGGGATAGAGACCCTCTTTTATGATAGGTGGTGTACGGACAATCATTAGTAAATTAAAATTTCCTCAGGTTCACTGAAATCATATATTAAGTTATAATATGTTATAGATTTTCCCCTAAGGTCATCGGTATTCCAATATTCAACAAAACATGGTTAGCTATGGTGGATAATATATGTGCGTCATCCGGTTCGGTTACATGAGTTATACATTCTCATTTCCATATATATAGTATTACCTCTATTTTTATACATTTCTAATGTTAATACCCTATGAAAAATTAAATTTTTAGTTTTCTCAAGGGACTTCCAGAAAATGTTTTGGGTGATTATTCACACACCCTCTCTTTCTCCCTCTTCCCACTTCATTTAAAATTCTCATCCTTTCTCTTTTTTTGGAACACATATGTTAAATAAATAAGGTCATGGAAAATAATTTTTTTAAAAAATAATTGTATTTAAAACCTATTTTTATATTATTTTATTTCAATTATTCCATAAATGAATCTTTCCTTTTAAAAATGCATAAGGACTAGTTTACATGGGAATGCATGTTGGGTTTTAATACTAAATGTCATACTATATTTTTCCATTTTTACCTTCATGTACGAGTCCTTCTTGGATTCAATTTGTGTGGATTGATTTCATATTTTTTGTTCAATGAGTGACCTTTAGGGTCACATGGAGATCTGTTTCATCATCAGTTTCTTCTTTATTTTTTTCTTAGTTTATGTATTATTGTTCATGTTGATTATTTTTATTTAATTTAGGGATTATAAATTATCATCCTTATTATTTGGTTCATTAATAATGGGAAATATCATTCCAACTGACACTATTTGATTTGGTTAGTTCTTGTCTCAACTCTAGGGTGACCAGAAACGTGCCTTGAGGATTTTACAAGCTAGTTCGGGCATCCGGTTTGGGGTCATACCATGTTGGTTCGTGGAATTCAAATCATGTTGAAAACAATATATACCTAAATCTATTTTTATCTATGAGGACCATTATATTCTCCAAAATGATGTAAAAATTGTAAATAATTATCATAAAAACAACTAATGTTAGAATGAAATCATGGGGAAAAAAGTTACACTTGTCAGGGTGAAACTTACTATACCAATCTAAGATCACATATCTCTTATTTATCGATACTCATCCACTAAAAAAATTTGTAGATTCATAAAAAACATCAAAAAACCCAACCTCATGTGGAAATTGAAGCATTGGCTCCATGACCTACTTATTTATTATAAAATCAGACACTATCTAAAACAGACGGGTCTAGACAAAGTCTAGGTTTTTCCTTGTCATAGTTGTAAGAAACTAATATTTTATGAATACAAATATATATATATTAATTAGTTATGGTTATAGAAAACACATGTACTCTTATAATTATTATAAGTTTCATATAAAGATTAAGTATCAATACCATTGATAATTTAGTCGTTGAATAGTGATCACAAGATAGATATAAATATTGGGTTTTTAGGAAAATCCATTCAAAATAGAAAAAAGATGACAATTACCATATCCAGTAGACTTGGGAGGTACGAATCTCATTTTTTGGTGATCATAAAGGAGGTATAATCACTAGTATTCACTCTTGATGAATCCCAATTTGAGCATAAACATGTTAATCTTGAATAGAATCTCATATCAGAGATTTTCATGTAAATAGAGATTACCACAAAGGAAATGTTATCTGAGCCACCTTAACAGTATTTCACAATTTCACACCTAACCCTTAGGTCTTATTAGCGTGTTATAAGGGGATGTGTAATAAGGTATTAGTTACTTATTGTATAGTACCTTTTTTAAAAAAATTTATTATTCCATGAAATCCATAAGGACAATAGTCTTTCATAAAAACATGATGAATTTGATAAATTGATTTTTCAGGTAAAATGATATTTTTTAGAAATATATACACTATTATATTAAAATAAGGTGTTCATTAATAATTCAATAAAAAAATTCATATAAATTCTTATTATATCGGTTCCTTATCTGTAAATGATTATGTAATCAGTTTTATAAGAGTTACATTTCTTATACGATAACGAGAAAGTACACTCTTTAAGAATTTATTTTAAGGAATTAATGATATTTTTAATCAAAAATATATTAATAATTTTTTATTTTAAAATTAATTTTATGAATAAAGAATGATTATATAATTTTTATGAAGTCAAACGTAATTTTTATTAATGTCTGAATACTGTTTTTATCAAAACCCGTGAATTTTGAATAAATGTCAGTTTTAATGTTAAAAGTGAAAATTAAAAAATTTATAAAACTATTAAGATAAAATTAATTTTAATTTCTGAACCAGGATGTCAGAAGTTCCAACAATGATTTTTTTATAATTTTTTGAGACACTAGAATTTTTGTGGAAAAATTATATATTGTAAATGAAATATATGTTTTATGACATCATAAAGACCAAAATTTGATGTAATGAATAATATAATGGGTATTAGTGGCCCAAAATATGATTTAAAATTATATTAATATATTAATATATTTATTTAATTATTTTATAAATCCTTAGGGAAGCCTCCAAAACATATATAGTATTTTATGATTTTAAAATTATTTCCATGAATGTGTGACTCACCTCCACAAAAGCATGGAAAATATTTTAATATCATCACTCCTTTTGCATTAAAAAATAATTTTTTCCACTCCTCCTTTTCAAAATTAATTGAAAGAAATAATGGGATGTTTTGTGGTTTTGAATATTTATCTATATAGATTCCAAAATGAAGTTCATAAAAAAATATTAAATTCCCCTCTCATTTATTATATAAACCCACCCAAGATCCCACTTCTCTTCACTCAAAATCCTAATAGCACATACCTTCTCTTCCGTCCCCTTTCTATAGTCCTCCCAATGTGACCCAAGCTCTCAAGAATTCCTTCTTCAAGATTTTGAAGTCACACACTCATGTAAGTGATCTTCAAACTCCCTATTTTGTTATTTTTTTTTCAAATTTCCTTATATTTTAGTACCATATTATTTTAAGTTAAAAATGATGGCGTATGATTTCAAACCTCCCCCATACACACCTTGTTATTTTTGAATTATGAGAGCCTTTTTTTTATCTCATTAATCTCTCCCATGTACCGAAGTTACCTTACCAAAATTCTGTAAGGGGTTTATCTCTTCACAGTTCCATTCAAGAATTTATTTTATATTATGCAACATAACTCCATTTAATATGCTAGTATATTATGTACATGATCCCTATAATTTCCTTTTCTTATATAGATGTCGAGATACCCATTTCTCTCTCATCAACCCATTTTATGAATTACTATATGATGTCATTATGCTCCCAAATGGGAACTATGATTTTCTATTCCAAAATCGTCATATAATTAATACCATGCCCATTTCTCTATAATTAGTATTCACCTAATAACCATATAATTTATAAATGAGGGATTAAATTTATGTATTCCACACACATTTTTCATGTAATATTTTATGATGTTTAATGAATCCATGTGGTATGATCCATGTGGCACACTTATGAATCAAAGGAAATGATTATGAACGGTGCTCCCTGATAGCGCTCCAATGCATTGTATATTGTTTAGTATCATGATATGACATGTGAAATGAGGGTTTAATCATGATAATTCATGTCTAATGAGGGTTTACTTGTGCTAATCCATGTGTAATGATCCTTGCCTCATACTAATATCATGTTGTATGTTGTTTCAACATTTTCATGTTATGATTATCATGTTATATCACACATTATGTAAATATTTCACTAGTGCTCCATTAATATGCCTATTTCCTAAAATGTATTGTATTATTCATGTTATGACTTGTTTACACTCTTATGGGGCTTTATATCTCACCCATTTCTTATGTATGTCCTCAGGTTATCCCAGTCAGTGTTAAGTATGAACATATGAGTTGGTCATGTCAAAGATGATTGAAATTAAGATAATGTTTTTCATGTTTTAAATTGTTATGTAATGTTTTAAATTTCCAAATTCACTATACCACTGAATACTCATTGTTATGTAAAGTGGTAATTTATGGAATAAATAATTTTTAAGTGTGTAATAAAGTGAAAATTTATTATAGTTGGCATCAAAATATAGGTTTAAGATTAGGTTTATCAAACCCTAGTGAGAGCCTTAGGGATAAGACTGAGTATAAGAAAATACTCCCTAAATTTTTCATAGAATATATTATGTTTTTTTCAATCAAATACATTCATGTCTGGATATGAACAAGTAGAGGTGGATTTGGAATAGAATTTTCTAGGCGTAAAACCTGAAAACACTGCTTTGAGCTAGACTCAAACGGGAACTGGTGCATGAAAATTGTCTTTGATGCACTATTGATTCAACACTCATGGGAGATACTCTTTGGTTAATTAGAGAGCTTATTATGAATCAGTAATAAGGGAGATAAAAAAATCCATAATAATATACATTAGCAAATTGATCATGGATAACTTAGATCAAAGCCTATAAAATTCATAAGTGAGTGAAATAAATTTAATTTATAAGTTATCCCTTTTTATCATTGGATTCCCCATTATTTGTTTCATAATTTAAAATTAGTACCTCTAATTTTCATTTTATTCAATCCATTGGCTGGTTTTATGAGGATTTGGGCTACCAATAGATGCGAAGATCAATATGATGACTTCTCTACTGAGGTTCCCAATCCAATGAGTGGGAGAATCACAAACATTTTCATGATAATCTCTCAGTTAACTTGTGTTTTGAATAGAAACATGGTTCAATAAGAATTTACACCCCCCCAATGAAAGAAAACGATGCAATTGAGAGCTTCATGAGACAAAGGCCTCCTACATTCAATGGATCATTCGATCCCTCAATCGCAGAATAGTGGATCAACTCCATCCAGAATATCTTCTCTATACATCAATGTTTTGAAAAAGTGGATGTTCTTTTGGAAGCTTATCTTATGGAGGGTGAAGCTGATCAATGGTAGAAATTGATAAAAAAATATGACGATTGAAGAAGAGATCGAGGAATTGAAATGGATGGATTCCTGGAAAATGTTTTTGATACATATTTTCCTCACACACCTGATTTATGATGTTAAGGCATATCCTTTCCCTAAAGAAAAAAAGTAAATGAATCCATAAAATCAAATGAGGAAAACATCACAAGGCTTTCATGATACACCTACGACTTTTTGTTACCCCCAACTACAAGGTTGACCACTTTTTTGGTCTAAAAACTACCCTACAAAAATACCTAGTGATCCATGACGTTGATAGATATGAAGAAATTTCTAATGTTCCCTCAAAGTCGATATGGAAATATGAGAATCTTAGGGGTATCATGGGGATATGAAGCAGAAAGTGGAAATTAATTCGAGTGGTATGATGGGTAAATCTAACGGTGATATGAATTAAATTACCCAAATTTACAAATGTTCATAATGAAGCACGCAAAAAATTGACTAAATGGGACGAGGAAATTCTTTAGGTGTGGAAGAGAAGGGAACCTGGCCAATAAAACTAGAAAACAAAACCCCGCTACTGCGATAGATGATATGAATGCTCTGTTTGATCCTCAATGTATTGTTCATTACTATAACTACAAAGAACCATGTCACATTTCAAAATAGTTCCCGAAGCCATGTGTTTTCAGAGGCAACCAACAACATCCAAGGCAGAAAGCACACACTTTTTCCTTCACTACTGCTGAAGTGAATCCCAACAATGAAGTGGTTACAAGTACACTAGATATTAATTCAAGTATAGATAATTTAATTTTTTATTTTGGTTCTACGGATTCTTTTATATCCCTAGTATTTAGTAGAACAATCCAAACACCACCACAAATCATGGAAGTAGGGATGTCGATGAGAACCGAAAATGTGGAAATTATTACATTGCATGAATATAACATCTCCCCTATCTCAATTTGTGGACTTGAATTCCTGGAAAACCATTTCATACTCCCTTTGGTGGAATTTTATGCAATTCTTGGAATGGATTGGATCTCCCTATGTAGAGCCAACACAAATTTTTGTGAGAGGTAAATCACTCTCCATATGGGGAATTGACCCCTGATTATATAAAAATGCCAGGATGATGATGAATATTCTTTGGCACCATCATCTCTATAATAGATATTACTTCCCTATGAGAATTCATATATTTATCAGATGATTAATTCTAAGGAAAGAACCATTCCTTAAGACATTATTATTATAAGGGAATTTTCATTTGTGTTACCTAAGTAATTGACTGGTCTTCTTCATAGAAGATATATTAAATTATAGATTAATATTATACCTATGGAATTTATAATATTTCAGACCCCATTTGGAATGGTTTTTTTGGATCTTAAGGAGACAAAGAATCAACTATAGGAGAATCCAGAGAAAGGGTTTATATTCCCTAGTTCTTCACCATGGGGTGCACTAGTCCTCATTATCAAGAAGACAGATAGGTTAATGAACCTTTAAATTGATTATCATGAGGTCAAAAAAATCATGATAATGAACAAGTATCCTTTATCCCAAATTGAGGACATGTTATATCAGCTACCGAGAGAATAATGCTTCTCCAAGATGGATCTACAGCCAGGGTATTACTAGGTATGGGTGAGGAAGGAGGATATCCCAATACAACTTTTCATACAAGGTATGAGAATTATGAATTCATAGTAATTATTTTCAGAATCACTAATTCTCTAGAATTATTCATGTACTTGATGAATAGATAATTTACAGATTACCATGAAATTTTTTGATAGTCTTTATAGCATATATAATAATATACTACAAAACCAAGGAGGAGCATGAGGAGCATCTATGCATGGTAACAGAGACCTTGCGAGTGAAGATGCTCTATAAAAAGTATAAAAACGATGATTTTTGGTCAAATGATGTTTCATTTTGGGGCATATCATCACAAGAAATGGTATATTTGTGGATCCCTCTAAGACAAATAGTATTGTGGGATGGTTGAGGCCAATATCTATGATAGATATCCATAACATCCTTGGGTAAGCTTGATATTCTAACCGATTTCTGAGAAAATTATCACGATTTTTCAAACCCTCACTCTAAGATAAATCAAAAGGAAGTCAAGTTTCATGGAATGATGAATGTGAAAAGAGCTTCAAGGAGTTGAAAAGAAGGCTTATCACTGTGCACGTGCTCACACTACCCATATGTGGAGTACTTTTGTGGTATTTATGTATTCTTATAAGAAAAGAATAGGAATTGTGTTGACCAAAAAGGACAGAGAAATTTTTTATGCTTCAAGGATATTCAATGTTCATGAGAAGAACCATCCTACACAATATCTGGTGTTGGCTGTCGTATCTTTACTGGAAAAATTTGTAGAAATTACCTCTTTGGGGAGAAGTTTGAAATATATATAGATAAAAAAGCCTCAATTATATACTCACATATGAGGTGTTGAATATGTGCCAAAGAATATGGTTAGAGATGATCAATGACTATTATTGCTCAATACATTAACACAATGGGAATGTGAACAAGGGAGGAGATGCTCTAAGTAAGAAGGACCCAGTGATTCTATCACTAATGATAATAGAAAAGGATCTAATCTTCTAGTATTTTATGAAGATGGAAATGGAAATCATAAATAAGGTAAAATCATTAATCCTTTCAAAATTTATTTCTCAGCCATCTATTTTGGAAAGGTTAAAGGATGCTCAAAAGGATGATTTGGGAATTCAGATGAAAGTCGAAACTATCAGGAAAGGGAAATCCTCGAAGTTCAAAGTTAATAAAGGAGGAATTGTGAGATTTTGGTGAAGACAATGTGTTCCGTCAAATCTAGATTAAAATAAATAACATTTTGATGATTCACATAGTTTGAATTTATCTATTAACCTATGAAACAACAAAGATGTATTGAGTTCTCCTAGAACATTATTGGTGGGATAAAAAATAAAAGGATAACACTGAGTATACATCAAAGTACATGGTATCCCAATAAGTGAAGGCTGAGATGTATAAGTCTTAGAGGATGATGAAAAAATTACCCATACCAACATCTAAATAGTTGAAAATCACCATGGGCTTTGTCACAAAACATATGAAGTCATCCAAAGGAATCAATATTATCTGGGTTGTAGTGGATCATCATATAAGGAATTCACTCTTAATTGCGATTCAAGAGGATTTCTCATTGGATAAACTAGCACAGATATACATCAGATAGGTTGTAAGGCTGCATGGTGTACCAATATCAATTATATCTGATCGAAATCCAAGAATCACCTCTTTGTTTTGGAAGAGTGTCCAACATGCTCAAAACACTGAGCTATACTTCATGAGTGCTTATCATCCTCAAATTGATGGCTAATCTAAATAAACTATGAAAAAACTTGAGGAAATGTTGATATCATGGTCAATGGACTTCAAAGTATGATGGAGCCAACATCTTTCCTTAGTGGTTTGGTCTTACAACAGTAGTTTCCACTCAAGAATCCAAATGGATCCTTATGAATCCCTTTATGGGAAGAGGTGAAGAACACCAACATGTTGGGGTGAAGTTGGGGAGCAAAAACTTCCAGATCCAAAAATGGTCATGTAAAGTTATAAAGTTATAAGACCATCCAGTGACACAGTAAAGCTGCTTAAAGTCGACAAAAGAGATATATTAACAATCATCGATGAAACCTAGAGTCTGATGTTAGAGATAGGGTTTACTCCTCATATCACTATGGAAGAGAGTTATGATATTTTTGATGAAGGGAATACGCATTCCAAGGTAAATCAACCCTTTTGAGATCCTTGATCACATTAGAGTACTAGACTATCAACCACCACTCAGCCAAATCTGTCTCATGTATATGATGTATTCTATGTATTTCTCTTGAGGATGTACATACCTAACCCATCGCATGTACTCAATATAGTGGTGGTACCATTGGATAATGAACTCTCATATAAAGATAATATGTTGATGATCTTAGATCATAGATATATATTTCTATGAAATAAGTCTATACCCCTCATCAAGGTCTTGTAGAGAAACACAATGTTTGATGAAGAAACGTGGGAACCAGAGGAAGAGATGAGGTATAGTTACCGTTATCTGTTTTATTGTGGGAAATAGTAATTTTGAGAGATAAATTTATTATGGGGTGAATGTTGTAATGGCATGATATTTTATGAATTAAATTATCATTCATTCAATGGCATATGGATATAAAAAACACAAGCACTCTTTTTTTATTGTTTTTAAATAACGATTAGGTTCCATTACAACTGATAATATATATTCTGAATAGTGATCACACAACTGATATAAATATAAAGTTTTAAAAAAAATCCATTCGACATATAAAAAGGAGATAATAGTGTCATCCAGTAGAATTAGTCCATATGAAGCTCTTTTTTTGGAGCAACAATTGGAGGTATTGTCACTAGAATTTTCTCCTGAACAATACCAAGCTGAGATTCAACACTTTAAGCTTGAACATAATCACATATGAGAGAAGTTAAATTTAATAGAGATTACCACTTGGGAGATGTTAACTAAGCCACCCCAAGAGTCTGCCGCCATCACACAACTTATACTTAGGTCTTAGGTGGGTGTTATAAGAGGTTATGTAACAAGGTATTAGTTACTTATTATGTAATCCGTTTTTAATAATAAAAGCCTTATTCTATCAATTCCTTTGTGATTGTAGACTTTCTACAAAAAATTATGTATTTAATAAATTTATTCTTTGGGTAAAAATGGTACTTTTGAGAAATATATACATTATTATATTAAAATGAGGTTTTCATAAAAAAATTCTAAATAAAAATTCTTATAAATGTTAATTATAACACTACCATATCTATGAAGGATTTGGTAATCAGTTTGACAAGAGTTACATTTTTTATACACAAAAATAGAAAGTGTATTTTTAAAGAAATTATTTTAAATAATTATTGGATTTTTTAAATAAATAATATTATAATAAAATATTATTATCAAATTACTTTTATGAATAATAAATGAGTATATAATTTTTGTAAAATCAAATCTAATTTTTAGTATGGTTTGCATACTATTTTTGTCAAAACCAGTGAACATTCAATAAATACGGTTTTCATTTTAAATGTGAAAATTAAGATATTTTGAAAATTATTTCGATAAAATGAATATTATTTTTCGAATTAGGACGTCGAAATTATCCAATGACATATCGTTCATAATTTTCTTAGATAGTCGATTTTTTGGGTAAAAATTAAATATAATATAAATAAAATATTTGTTTTATGAAATCATAATTACAAAAAAATGAGGTAATAAATAATATAATGGGTATTTTTGGCCCAATATATGTCTTCCCAATAAAATAATATTAATCTTTAGAATTCGGTATTTATTTTCTAATGCTTTAGTGAATCCTCCAAGACATATGCAATATTTTACGATTTTAAAATCATTTCCATGTATGTTTGTATCACCTCCACATAAAAAAGAGAAATATATTTTTATCTTCATCCCTTATTCATATAAAATAAATTTTCCACTCATATTTGGAGAAAACTATTGGATGTTTTTTGTTTTTCAATATTTAATTATATATATTTGAAACCCTAAGTATGTGAAATATTATAGAATTACACTATCATTTCCTATATAAACCCACCAATACTCCCAATTCCATTCACTAAAAATCCTTGGAGCAGATCCCTACTCTTCTCTACCCTCTCTAGAATCCTCCCAAGGTTCCCCAAGCTCTTTGGGGTCCCATGTTCATGATTTTTAAGTCACATACTTAAGTAAGGGATCCCCACATTCATTAATTTCTAATTTTTGTCAAAATTTACTTATATTGTTGTAGCATATTATTTTTAATTACAAATGATGTTGTGGGATTTTTAACCTCATTAATAATACCCATATTATATTTCAATGATGATATACCACTTTCTCTCTCATTAATCCATCATGTGTACACTTGCTACCATAGATAAATTCCGTAAGAGATTTCTCTCTTCACATTTCAATTACAATCATGTATTTTAGATTTTGAATTATAATTCCATTTCATATGTTGGGATATTATGTACATGATACCCTTAATTTACTTTTCATTTATATATGGTTAGATACCCCTTTCTCTCTCATCGTCTCCTTTTACGAATTACTATATGACGTCATTATGCTGCCGAATTTGCACTATGTTTTTCCTTGCCAAAAATCACCGTATAGTGAATACCATACCCATTTATCTATAAAGGGTATTCACCTAATACCCATATATTTTATTAATTATTACATACATATATATCTTCCGAAACTGTTTTTTGTTGAATAGATTTTGATGTTTATTGTTTCTATGTTGTATGATCCATGTGGCACACTTATGCATGACACGAAATGATTATGAATGGTGTTCCTGGATAGCGCTCCATTGTATTGGGTAATGTTTAGTGTCATGATAATCCATGTGGAATGATGTTTTACTCATTAGGTTTCATGTGAAATGAGGGTTTACTCATGCTAATCCATGTTCAATGAGCATTGGATCATGCTAATATCATGTTTTATGTTGTTTCAACATTTCAATGTTATGATTATCATGTTATATCATTCCTTTATTTTCTTGTTTTCCTTTTTCTCCATTGATAATATTATTGAATAACATGTATTATATTACTCATTTTAATTATTTTTACTCCCTTACCAAGCTTCATATCTCACCCCTTTCTTATGTATTTCCTCAACTTATCCCATTATGTGTTATGTACAAATGAATGAGTTGGTCATGACAAAGAGTTTTGAAATAAAAATGTTTTTCCATGTTTAATGTTGTTATGTAATGATTTTAATTTCCCAAGAAACTTTACCTATCAATCCTCAGAGTTTTCATAAGTTCCATTTTATGTAATCATTCATTTTTAAATGTGTAATGAAAAGAAGGGTAGTTATAATAATTATAATTGGGATATAACTTGAGAGAAGTCTTGCACAATCATCATATAATTTCTTACAAGACCAAGGAATATATGAACATATTCCATGTGGTTGGGTGCTTCCCCAAAAATAATTACCTCCACATTCGATGGTTCAAATTCCACACACTACTGAGGCACTACATAAACAACGAAATGCACCTCTTATTTCCAATTTGTTCCCTTGTACTACTCTCCATAGAGATAATGGTATTGGCAAAACTACATGAAAACTTTAAGAAGATCGGTATTCTCATCATCTGACATAAACTAGATAAATATTCCATCGATGATAATGGACTATTAAATTGTCATATAATTCACGAGACATAGAGTTATTGAGTCCCATGAACACATTTGTTGTGTATTTTACCCTGAAAAACATGACTGAAAACTCAAATATCCTTTACAAGTATCTACAGGCAGTATTTAAGATATATAACTCCTTCAACCTCAACTGGTGATATCCAAACCATATTTAAATATTAGAAACCAGCTAGACCCTTTAATCTGGACAAAAAGAAAATCTATCTTATAATGATATTAATGGTTTTTGAATTTATCCTTATTCAAACGATGGTAGTCTATTCACAAACTCATACCACCATACAACTTCTAAGTAAATAACATTGTAGCACCCCATTGAAACAAACTAGTCCATATAATACCCTTATGCATCAGATAATCAATCGAAATCCTTAACACCCAAAACTAAAAATGATCCATAAAATTGTAGAAGAACCAAGATGTTGGTCAATTGTTTACTCAATATCACATCGTTGGGGTATGGTCACAACATCCGGGGAAAAAACAGTATGAAGTTCCCCAAAAACACTGTGTACCTCCACTGTCCCAACATCCACTGATTCCATATAAATCACATTCATCAAAGAATGATTGGGCTCCACACAACGACTTCCCACATGAAAACCCTTTTATTCAATGAAAACAACATGCTGACCATCCACATCTGTGAACATGACATTTCTATTAAAGTAGTTGATAGAAAAATGAATAAAATAAATCTGTTTGGTGTCTAGGATTACTATATATGAATGAATATATAGTATGAAAATAGTCATATAGGACTCATGTTCCCCCATCAATAGTATTAATGATTGGAACACATCAAACAATATGGTATTTCCATCAAATAGTGTAGTCAACACCAAGGTAATGAGAATACTCTATACATTTGGTCCTCGAGCATGAACTATAGTTGGTGTGACAATGGTTATTGGAGATCATGAATCAAACAATGAAATAATAAGGGTATATGACAATATAAATGTACCTAGAATAATTTATATCCTCTCTAGTGTTTTCACCTCAACTATGTGAAAATAACCATGCCCGACTCCTATACCTCTTAACTGACAACCACCTTCACAACCACACATGGTTCAAGGTCCCTATCCAATAGGAACATGTTGAGGTAATAGTATACCCACCCAATAACCCCTTAGTGGAATATAATCCTACTCCCATAACTCTAAAATAAACTCAATAGAAACTCCTACTAAAGCAGGTGCTAAACATGTCTACCTCCACCAAATTTATCTCAAAGAACCATTGAGAACTAGTTCTAGTAATGTACAGAATTCCTAAAAACAAAAAACAGTGACTTGAAGTCCCCAGGAAAGGCATAAAAGACACTTTCCCTAAAAGGTTATAAGAGACGTCTTTATAGTTTAACCCCTTTTATAAAAACATCAAGGACATGTGGTTAGATAATAACCACTAAAAACTCTACTACAGGAGGAACTGTGATGGTTCACCTATCATGGAAATCCTCCACATGTTTTATCATATTAAAAACCACCACTTTGTTTAGAACCTCCAGATACATTGGAAATGTGAAAGTAGTAACTACATATTGTATAGACAGATGGGTACCTCTGTAAGATGTATTGAGCAGTAATCCTCATCTAGAAAAACAACTATGGTAATCTATAGAGGGTCCATGAAAATTATTTCCAACTCCGATGCTAACATACATTCCTATTTATTAAAAAGAATCTCATGCCACTTCAATATCATTATGGTCAGTGAAATGAACTCTACCCAAAACACTTTCTGAAAAAAGACCCACGAAACCACTGCCTCCTTCCTCCCACCCAGATACAACATCCACCACTAACACAAATCCCCTCACATCTGACTAATGACCTATGGTAACCAGTACCCAACCTAGGCCCATATCAAACTAAAAGAAATCTAGAGTTCCTAAAAACAAATATTTGTCTCGACATATAAAAATTGTCCATTGTACTTACCATAATCCTTCCATATAAAATCACGTGAAACCCTATTCCAAGAATCAACCTCCCCTACCAGGTCAACTCTATGACAATTAACTGAATAAACATGATGAACCTCAACAGCCTGATCCACGTTTGAATGACATTGAGGAGAAATTGTTGAAAGGAAAAAATATTTTCCTGATCCCATTTATTATGAAAATTTATTAAAATTTCTTTTAATACACATTATTCATTTAAACTTACCAAATAAACCGATATAAAATAAGAACCCAATTCATCATGCTTAACGTACCTCTCCTATGTCTCTACCTTTCAAGATGGTCCACCTCACTTGGACATTCAATAACCTCAGACAATATGAATTGGATCATGGAGGGATAACATCCCATTTTCTAGGTAGTCTTCTTGACCTATGTCAAACACCAAGGTTAACTATCACTATTTCCAAACCATCCTGTGTAATCTCCACTATTTATAAATCTAAAATCCACTATATCTCTAAACCATCACCATTGATTCCAGTTATTCATGATCCCTTCCAATAATAGACACCAAAATAATGGGGATTGATAACGACCCTTGATTCCAACCTTTAGTACTTCCTGTGGTGGTGATTAGCACTGAGGGTACAAAATCTGAAAAAGTATGAGGAATTAACCTATATAATAAGATAGGATAAGAACACAAGATGAATCATCCCCAAGAAACTCCAAGAAATATAAAAAAACAAAAACCATCCCACATTACATGTATAAATAAAATATTTATACATAAATGTCTAAAAATTTAAATAACCAACTGAAAATAAAACTTAGTGACATAAAAACTATCCATAAAAGGTCTGAGCATGTACTATGCATCCTGATTGATGTATTCCACCTTGAAACATGAAAATCAGTTTATATACATAGGCTAAGATTACATGTATAATCATTAGGAAAATGAAGGTCCCTCATTCAAATGTGAAACATGAAAAATAATTCACTTATGAGTAAATAGGATAACCAGCATCACCTAAACAATTAAACTATCTCTATCAACCTCAACAAGGCATGCTCATCAAATAACAGAGAATAAGTACAATTATGTAATAAGAATAAAATCAATAATGGGTAACTACCACTACTTTTTCAACTTATTTTCCACTCTAACACCCCCAAATTCATACATATTGACGCTAGTACTACCTCTATATAACATATCCCACCACCCCAAAATATTTTAACATCACATCACACCCGTAGAAACCTATTCCACTAACCCAAATCATGGTCACAACTCATCTATCTTGAAAACACACGGACCATCACATCACAACCTTTAATAGACTAGTTGGGTATCATAAACACTAAGGAAATAAAATTTGCACCCCACTCCTTCAATACTTGACCCCCAAAATATGATTCCCTATAGCATAGTCATATTACATCTCCCCTGAATATAGATATTACACTGCCCCACACCACGTTCACATCACCTCACGCACAAAGGCACATGTTCCATCAACTAGTGAAATATTAAAAGTATGTAAATCTTATCCTATGAATATATACTCACATGAAGGATATAGGAGGAAAGGGAGGGTAGTTAATCATCCATACCAATCACCCAGATGTTAGGAGAAACACCCTCCATATAAATTTGTGGGTGTCGAAATGTAGTGATAGACATCGGTGGGATCAATATAGAAAATAACATTGAATATAATATATATATATATATATATATCTTCATATATATATATATATATATATATCTCTTCATATATATATATGGATAGCCACACCCAAGACCAACATTGGAGTTAAAAATAAAACACTAACTATCTCACATCACCTCAGTTTCGCATCCACCAATAAGTGCATAACACCACACAAGCCACAAGGAACCATTATCATTTCAGATTAATCCCACTATCCAACACATTAATTTTATTATTAATCATCCACCACATTTAAACACAAATCCCCTCATTTATCTTCTATATTAATCATTTCCATACTATAAACAAAACCATGCCAATACATTTTAATAATTATTAACCTGTTATTCTATCAATACCATTTCATCTAGTATAATGAAACCACACATCAGAATAATCTCATCATTCCCATAAAACCCTCTCCTCACTATCCCACATAAATAGCCTAACAATCCATCACATTACCGCCAAAAAGGCATAGGCAAACAAACCATCACCTCACAACATGAAAAGAACATCCAAACAAACTATCACTCTGCCACCCAAAAATCATATCTAAGAAACCATCATATGTGAACCCTGAAAGCTTGTCAAAAAACAACACATAACCGCACTTTACTCACACCAAATATTAACCACATATCCCTTCCCCATAGCATTAATTCACATCGCAAAAAATTAAATATCATTTTATAGTTTTATGAAAGGGTATTTTATTACATTTAAATTTATTTTAGTAGTGATATCACACAAACAAAAAATCTATGGAAACCATTTTATTAATAAAATATAAGATGTCAGCCAATGTCCATTTTTTTGTTATATCACAATAACTACATAACAATGGATCCATAACAAACATCAAAACACTACAAAAATTCCCCCAATAGTCATAATTTTTAGTGTTACATTCAGATTATACATTTACAATATAAAGATAATGTCAAAGTCGTAAAAACATACAAACCACTTCCATTTCCATGTCAAATTACAATTATCTAATAATTTATCATTAATTAATCTAGAAAGATAATCCCTATTAAATATCAAAGAGAAAACCCCCCATGAATGATAATGAAAATAATAAATAAAAAAACATCCTACCTCAAGAAAGTTTTTCCCACTCACTGTGCTCTGTAGGATGAAGAAAAAATGTCTGTAAAACCAAACCCAATGTAAATCACAATGATCATCCTAGGATTCATCAAGTGTTATAAAAAATAACTCCCAAATCATTACCCAAATTAAAACTGAACCACTGTTGGGGATCCCTGGATAATAATTAAATGAAAATAAAAGGAATGAGAAGATAACTCACTATGTATCACCAATGAGGATCCACCAAAATGAATTCATGAAAGGAGAAGGAATGTGATGAAGATCCTATGATTGCTACCTCGGTTTCACTAAGAATGATAGAGGAATGAGGTATGGACAAATGTGGAGGGGTTTGACCATAAAACTTATTTACAACAGAGAACTAGACATTTTCATGTCATGTAACTCATTCACAACATGAATTTCATGTTATTTCCACAAAATCTAGCATCATTTTAAATTAACAACCCATCATCATTTATTTAATTAAATTTCGTGATTTACCTAAATAGTGTGAACCCATTTCATGTGTTCCCACTCACCCACACAAAATCCATTAAACTAAAAATCTACATAAATCCTAAAACACAAATTCAAATCATGTAAACCAATCACTATGTGAATATTCTTCAAGAGATATGTTGCACCTTTATCCACCACAAATCCTCAACTATCCTCCATTAATATACCTACATCACCAAAAATATATAAATGTAATGGGATGAGAAGGCATGTGTCATTACAGTGTGGTAGATGACTAAAAATAAAAAATTAAGTCCTTTTTGGAAAGTGACTAACTATTAAGTTATTTTACATCATATAATATGGATGTTTACTATGAATTTTAATCTCTTAGGAAAGCAATGTTGGAAACATATTTTAATTTCCTATAGTGAGTACAAGAATAATACAGTTTATCAACATGTGGTAAGTAAATTATTATATAGTTTGGCATCATGCGACCTAGAAGAGTGCTAGTTAGATTAAATTCAAGTGTCTTGGACTATGGTTTCTTTTGTTTTAGTGTTATAATGGTAATACATTGGTGCCTTGCAATTTAGTTTCATACAACTAGGTCTTGTGGGGATAATTCATTGGTCATGGAGATCTTCTTGTGGTGTGAGAATAAATCATATGTATTTATTCTATGTATCATGACATTTTAAAAGTACGAGGGATTTATCCATATTCTTTTGATACTAATAACTAAAAATGAAGCATTATACAATTAAACTTCCCATAATTTTGTGGTAGGAACAATAATTGGGATAATCTTTTATAACCTCATTTGTGTGTCTCTTCATCCTCAGATGCTCGAGAAGGTTGTGCTCTAGTGAACATACGATGTATGTGGCACATTAATAGATTTAATTCAATATAACTTAAACATTCCATCTATATGTTATGGGAAGCCTAGAGGCTTCAGAAAAAGTTGTGTGTTCTGCTTATGATGTATGAATGGATGAAGTGGAAACATGTGTTTCATAGGATACAATATCTACTCATGTATCATCATCTAGATTCAAACACTGAAAGAAAAAATGACTCTGTTATATATCCTAACAATTGATGGTAAGGGAAGTATTTTGGATTTTCAAAAAAAATATACCCCTTCCAGAATCTTAATATATTGGAGCTATAACAAATAGTTTTACAAGGAATTGAAGTAATACTCAGGGACAAGCTTTAAATTAATGGAATATAGTTTATTTTTTCAATTATCAAGAGATGAATGATATTAATTAATAATATTTTTGTTTCATATTCTTTTATTTTATTGGAAGTATGTATAATTTTTTATCTTGGAGTAGTTATCTAATATAAATAAATTTATTCAACAGCTTTGAATAATTAGAGGAATGGAAACCAATGACATCTCCCTTAGACTATGCATCTCAGAATCTCCCAAATGATCTATGGATATTTCTAAGGTTGAAAAATAATTGGAATGAACTGGATTATAATGATCAAAATATTGAAAATCCCTCAAACCATTGGGATTTTGTAATTTGAAATATAAAAATACCCCTATCCTTGTGTGTTTGTGTGAGGTGGAATTTGGTATGAAATTAACTCAATGACAGGGTGAAAATTTTGATAATACCCCCAACACTTGGGGATGATGTACATTAGTTCATGTTGGACCTCTATAAATAGATTTTTATACTACGTCATGATTAAAATATCTATGAATCATATTCAAAATTAATTCACTAAGGTACTAATTTTATTTCTTCAAAAGAAGGGGTTGATGTTTAAAAAAGATGACCATGTTTTCCTCAGGGGGAATTCAATCAGATGTTTCATTAACAGAATTTACATTTTAGGTTTATTTTAGGTGGATGATGATTATATTTTCAACATAGAACCAAGATATTGGATCTGCTATTGAAATTTAGAATATTCTCTATCGTCCTTGCATACTTAAGAACAAACAAAGTCTGTGATTCATTCTATATAGGTATTATAGGTATCACTATGAACTTCTTCAACAATTAATATAGTGGAGGGTGAGAAAACCTATTAGGGATTAGGGAAATAAATTTTTTTACAAAGATCATCATCAATATAGTTCTCATCCAATATTGGTGGAAGGTATTCAGATCCATTTGAATCCTTATTGATAGAGAAAAAGTTAAATTGGTTACCCTATTTAGTTGAGTATACGATATGGAAAGATGGTTCATGTTGACTCTTTTGGATGTATGGTTTCCATTGGTCTGTTTTATGGGAGGGTTCCCATTCACTTTTTTAGTGGATTGATTCCCCATCACTCATTTGGTGGGTCTATTCCCTTGAACAATATGCTTTATTTTTTTAGGATAGTTGAATCATATTCCACATATTCCAGGGAGATTTCCATTTAAATCTTAGCATCACAGAAAATATTTTGTAGTATATGTTTGATAATGATTCATTCATGCAATGTGTGACCTAGTATATGATGTTTAGGGTAGAAATTTAGAGTGTCATCCTACCCTGATTCTTCTGGCTTCATGATTTCTAGAATCATTTTTTTCTTTTATTCTTGAGAGAAGGTTATGTAACATGGATCAGATCATTTTCAAAGGAATAAATTTTACACTTCATGATTTAAAAGTAACATAGCCTCATCCATTTCATCTTGTGGGAACCACTGACTATATCATATTTCTTTATGATCAATATCTATGATGGTATTTCTTGATAATCAATTTTCATTCTTATATAATTTGTAAAATATTTACGTTATGTTGTAGTTTCATACTCTTGAAAACCACAAGGTTACATCATAAAAATAAGCATATAAGAAAACTCCTCCAATTGGATTTTTATATAGATCCTTAATAACTATTATTTTGGAATTGTTTTTTCAATGGAATACATTATACACTTCAATAACTTATTTAAATCCAAAAATCACTCATTTTAAGACACCTTAAAATTATAGAGCCCAAAAATCATAAATTTTTTCTATGTAGTGATGATTAGGAAGAGTATTTGTTTATGGATATCTTACTAAATTGAGATAGACCCCACTACAATGTTATTATACATAGAAAATTAAGGCCTTCTAATAATTTCATAATGAATCTATGACTAGTATACTTTTTTAGGGTTCCCAAAACAGGGCTGCACATGGAAGATAAATGGGTGAGTTGATGTTCTATGTCACCCAATCCATCAAATGCATAGTATTTTTTAACCCCAATGGTATTGGGGGGACTGTAGTCTACCTAGACAAGATTCAGATTCATCTCTAGTTTTACTCATTCACATAAACATTCAAGGGAATCCAACATGGAGAAATAGAATCAAGTAATTATTTAGAATTCACGATATGATTTTATTTAGGATGAGATTCATCATATAGTTTTGGATGTATTACTATTGGTTAGAACCCATGGTTATCAATAAAAACTATATTTTAAAGGTATAATTGTTGTATTCCCTATATCATGGGGTGGATTAATCAATCCATTATCATTTTGAAGTGGTTAAGAGAATATAAGTATAATACCATCAACCTCATGGCCATTCCTAATTGATTTTATTCCATTAAAATCTCAATATTGATCTCATGAAGAACTTATATTTTGTAATTACACTTAATTTTTTTTTATATTTGAGATGGTTTCACCATGGTTAGACAATGGGTTAGTAGTGAAATTGACCACTTCTATATCTTTATTGTTATTATCAAGGTTTCAATCACCGGCTAGTATAGAAGTGGTGACCTTAACTGATGTGAATCGTGTTGGAGGAAACATGGATTCACATGGGGAAGTAATATCTATGATCTGGGTAAGTTCATACCCAAAAGATGATACGTGGGATACCCTCAGGGATAAAAATTCCCTTAACTATGTGGCAATGATTTTTCTCTGGAATTAAACTATCACTAAGGCTAGTTGTATAGATTTATGAATCTTTTGATTATGACAATCAATAATAAAACATTATCTTCTATTGGTATGTTCTTATAGTCCTCAAATGTGATGGAAATAGCAATGGTATGGACCTTTCCTAGAGTTACACCATCTTGATTCCTTGGGAAGACTCCCCTGTTTAATTCCTAAATCTAGGTGGCAAAGATAGGAATTGTTTCCTATGTAGTTTCCTGTATATTTTGTGAAAAAAATAGGTTATTATTACCATGGTTTATAGAGTCTTTACTATGTAGATCTGAGACAATTTCCATTTAATGTTGATAATCCACCTACAACTCCCCATGATATGGAAGGAAATCATTACAATCCTCCATATACATGATTATAAAAATATTGGATGTGGATACAACATCTGCCAACATCTTTTCAAACAATCATTGATATGAGGTCATACTAGGAATAATACTATGGATGTATTAATTAGATGCTTCATTTTATGGGATGGATATATTTAAATGATATGAGCACACTAAGTTCTTCCCCACCTTCCTCTAGAGTTGTTTTGTTGATTATATTGTATGTCATGGAAATGAGGTCATATTCCCAATAGATGTTGAGGTATATGTTCGTAATGTATGCTAGTTGTTTGTAATAGATTGAGGTTTCATGTAAATATTACAAGGAAATCCAAATATTTTTTAATTACTTGACATAGTTGGAGATTCTATTTGTATTGTAAGAAATATTGAATATCCTAGAGAGGAAAAAAAATACAATAATCGGAGAAACATAAAAAACAATAGAGTTTGTGATTGATTGATCTTCTTTACTTAAATTATTTAAATAAGTTTGTTTTTAATTTGTGAGTGGTTTGACACTGTTATAGGATTCATGTCAATTTCACTTGTTTTTTATGAGCGGTTTTGTGCTTGTAGACATTGTGAGTTAATGTGGACCTTCTTTAGACATATGGGTAGTCACTGGGATTTTTCTAATATCCTTCTAGAAAATGTGTTGGCATAAATGATGAGATGTTAGGCTCACCACACTCTTTTGGGCATGATTATTTCCCTCTACAACACTCTATTATAGATTTAAAACATATTTTTAAATCATACAAAAATCCCAATATATTCCTGGTTACCCAATTCTATTGACCTGATCGAGACCATGATTTAGATTTAAAACTCATATATATATATATATTACTGATTTCCCGTGTATATTTTATTAGTTCAAGACTCTCTAGATAAAATCCAACAAGCTAATTTGTCTACATATATTGCCAGATAAAGAGGATGTTTTTGTTTTAGAGCTGGGATTTAACCACAAAGAGTCATCAAATGTATATTTTAAAAGTATGAATCGAAATCCATAGAGTTTTATGTGATGGGTAACAGTGAAATGACATTTTGTTTAAACCTAAATGAGGATTCATTCATATAATGAACAGAAATATGACCCCACATAGTTTAGTGGAATGGTGGGGGATTACACCTCAGTCAAAGGATAATGTTGGAGGTACTATCCCAATGATGATGGAATGATCATTTCATATCTCTAAGACCATGTGAGTCCTACTTAGTTTGATGATCAAGATAAAATATAATATAAGTCACATTTCATGAGTGAAATCCATTATATTTGAATGAAAGAATTATTTAATGAGTCTACTGGTAGATGGTTCATGTGTTGTGAAGGGGTTTTAAATTGGAAATATGGTGGGTCTTGCATATGGGATTAACTAATATATTTAACCTAGTAGGTTGGTCTGATGAGGGGTTTTTTGTGGAAAACACCTAGAAAGAAGCATATGTACGTGAAACCATAAGGAGTATCTCGAATAAAGGAGAGTAGTGATAATCCTGGGGAGTATAAAGAATCAATGGTTAATGATGATTTAGTTTTAGGATTACACCTAGATGGATTCCCATGTTTCAAGAACCATGGGTATATCATAACTCATGGTGATAATTTTTTGGTTGGGGTTTACAACATGAAGGATTCCTATATTTCTGAAACCATGAAGAAAATATCAACTCAAGGTTATTAATGTTTTGTGGGGGATTACACCCAGGAGGATGGACATAATTAAGGAACCATGTGGAGAAACTAAACTCATGGAGATTAAGTTTGGTTGGGACTTACTCCTAGGAGGATGACCATATTTCTATAACAATGATGTGAATATAAACTCATGGAAATTATGGTTTGGATAGGTAATAAATCTAGGAGGATTCCAATATTACTTGAAACACGAGTAAAATCTCAACTATGGGAGATTATTGATTGGTTATGGAATATACCTAGGATGATGCATGTGTTTTTGGATCCATAAAGTGAATCTCAATTCATCGATATTATGGTTTGGTTAGGTCTTACACTGAGAAGGATAACTGTATTTTTTGAAACATGATGTGAATATAATCTCAAGGAGATTGGTGTTTGGTTGGGGAATACACCAAGTAGGATATCTATATTTCTAGAAAAATGATGTGAATCTCTACTCATGGTGATTTAATTGGTTGGATGGGGCTTACACCAAGGAGGATTCTCAATCAAGATTTCTCCCCCCACAACATCTACTAGTAATAGGAATAGGAAGCGATTTTTTTCTTATTGTGGCTTATAATATTTGGAGGCTCTTTCCTATAGGCGTTTCTATACACTATGATTATAAGTAATCAATTTATTACTAGTTAAGAGGACATGGTAAATTAATTCATAACCCTGGTAAGTGATAGAAAATTTTCATACCCCTAGTCCAAGGGCTATCATTAAGATGTTTTCCCATGTATAGGTTCCTTGAGTGAAAGATCACCCACATGGATGATTTGGGTGAAGGGAGTCCCATATGGCGTGACATGGGAGAAGGGTGTCCTAGTGGAGTGACCCAGGTTAAAGGGAACCCAAGTGGAATCTCTTGGGAGAAGTTTCACCCAAGTTTGGTGACATCGGTAAAAGCTCTCCCAACTAGAGTGAATTTTTAAATTCTTATCTATTATGTGGCTCTCACATGTGAGAGTCTCCAAATTATTGGCCACCCATGTATGTCATTAACTCATGTAGAGGTTCTCCCCAGGAAAACTTGGGTGATTTAGATTACATATCCCAATTGATACTTGGGAATATTTGAGTACCTCACCTATGTGATACTTGGGTGGATTGGTGTTCCATGGCCAAGTGATACGTGGATGGACTGGAGTACGTCACCCAAGGGATTCATGGGTGCATTGGAGTACCTCAAACAAGTGATACATGTTTTGATTAGAGTACCATGACCTGGTGTTTCACATATGTGAGGAAAAATATTTCTATTTTACATGTAAAGGGATTTCCATGGTGGTTTTACCATGTTATAGTGAACTAGTTGGGAGAAAATGTAGCATGAACAAAGCTCGAACCATGAATAATCATAAAAAATAATGTCAGTTGTCTAACATGGGTTGAAAAATTCTCATATTTATAAGAAATCTAAGAACCCTATCCAATATAGGTTATCAAAAAAAGTCTCTCATTCAAGTTCATCATGCAGTGGTCCATGTCAACTAGTGTTATCTATTTGATCCACGCAAGATCACCCTATATGGGATAGTTGGCCACATAGATTGATCATATAGACTACACCTTTGTGAGATGTCTAGTTACACTGGTATTAGGCATCAGATATGTGAGAATGGATTTCACAAGATGGGAATGGGAATTTCACGTGATTGGAGAGGGACTTGTATGATGGAGCTATATGGAAATCATGTGTTGGAAATTGAATTAATTTTTAAAATTTTCATAATTTCTGGAAGAGATAACATTAAATTCTTAATTCATTAATGTCACTATAACTATAATAATTGGATCCTATGAGGAGAACTATGAAATATTATATGGTGTATGCAGCACATGAGGGGTTTTATTATTCTAAAATGTTTCTGGAAGAACATAAAAAATTAATTTTAATGAATTAACACATTTAATCATTAACTTCTAAAATCTGATTCCTACTCCTTGAAGGAAGTTTGCACCACCATTCGACCAGATTTAGAAAAGTTTTTGAGTAATCTCTATCACATCTTATGCGAGCATTATTGAGGCTCATGTAAATCAAAATTTCTTATTATTCCATCATGAGGACACATTTCTTATCAATCTTGAGATGTGATTTCTAGGCAATGATTTATCATGGGTCATGTTGAAAAATTCATTGCATGAATTTGTTTCAATTCCAACAGAATCTCCCCCTTAAATGGATTCACTCGCAATAATAAAATCTTATTTTAAGGTAAATGTAAGGAAGATTGATGAATTTAAAATTCATTTAGTGTTATTTAGAATATATTACATGAGACAATATTATTTTCCAATAGGAGTATTTCAAATCAAGAATTTAGAATTTCACAAAGATGAAAAATTTTCATGAGGCCTTCGAGTCACCTTGTAAAATAATCTAAAATTAAAGAAATTATATCCTAAATCCAAAATGGTCTTGATTATAGGATTGAAAATGGAGTGGAATGAGAATATATTTTTATTGGATCCATGATAGGATAATTGGATTTAATTTTTTATTTAGTGAATGAAGGAACCAATCAACAAGTACTTCTGAAAATATAGATTAACACATATTCGAATCTCATCCCAATTTGTTTGCCACCTCATGTTGGTCTCTCTAAGATATTTAACATCATGTAGGATAAACCATATAACATTTAGTTTTTTCATCAAGAAAATGGGGACTTGGTATACTTATACATTTCTGGAGAAGAAAATTCATGCTCTAGATGTTTCTTAGGTCAGTAGACCTATCGAGCATAGCTCAATTTTAATTAGGATCAAATTAAAGTCCATATATGAATTATATATCATTAATGTTTTCATGAAATTCTCCTATTACATTAATGGGGATGACAATTAGTTAGGAAAAATGATTTTAATTAGGCCTCATTTTGTGGGAATTCAACCTATTATGTTTTATACATTTCAAAAAAATTAGAAAATCATGTTTTTTCTATGTTGTGTGGGATGCATGCCTAATGGGATCAGTGTAAAATTGTTCATTGGGTTCCCTATACAGGTTTTTAACTTAGTGACTACTATTTACCATTCCATTGGTATTTTATGTCCTTGTAAGCTATGAAATGTAGGTCTCAAATTTAAGGTCATATAGCTATGACCAAATGATTCATTAGTTTATGGTACACATCGTAGACTATGAATGGTAGGTTAGATAGACCATAACATAATGGACTATAGAAAACTAATGTGATTAAGCAGTTAAATTCTATTATTGATGATTTCAGTGTTATGTACAATCATTTTAATGCCACAGTGCTCTGACTGAGGCATTCATATAATGGTAATGAATCTTGGAACCCTGGTGGAATGGTTTTTCCAAAAAAATAAATTTCCAATTTAAGGCATTAGTGTCTTTAAATTATAGGAATGACTATTTAGGAAGAAGAACAATAATATCGTGTCATAATATTTCACTAAATGTGTGAGTAATGAATGTATTTGTAACATTGGGGTTACTCGAATCTTCATTAATAATTGGGTTATTGAAGGTTAAAATCAGAACAAATAATGTCTGAACCTATTAGAAATGGAGACCAGTGGGAGTTGAAGAACCAATAGTAATGGAGTAAATATAATTACACACTAAATAAAGAGATAGTGCATGGGGTTTATGTTGATCTTCCTTATTAGACCAAAATTTACCCTAACAGTTAATTCACCGGGTCCGTAGAAAGTTGTTCTTTTCCCTGTCAAATAATAGAGGGGTACCTTATGATTAATCATTTAATGTAACCAAAATTTCTGTAGAATATTGATTCAAGAGGATTAAAGTCACACACTAACGTTAAATTTATTTTTTTATTTTTTTATTTCATAGCTTCTATCAACCGAATAAAGGTGCGGGTTCAGCGCGGGTATATGTTCTTTATGTTTAATAATTTTAGTTGAATTTAGACCCATGCATGTTCACCACCTAGTGGGCAGTAGCCACAAAGTTAGCCCAGGTCACTGTGCAACTATGTAACGTTTCAATTAAATAAATTTTTATATGAGTATGATGAGTTAAATATTTAAAATGTAATAATCAGGTTATTGTTGTGTGGATAATAATATAATTATCATTAAGATTTTTTTAATAATGTTTGAATTATTTTAGAATGAAAAAAATTTAATTTTAACATAATTATTAATAAATTGTTTGTAAATTTATTATTATTATTATTATTACTATTTTAATTATTATTTTAATTAACATTATTATTATTATTATCATTATTATTATTATTTTAATTATTATTATTATTATTATGAAAAAAATTATCTTCCAATCCAATGCATTGCGTCATACCAGCCCCCCCCCCCTTCATTCTCTTTTTTGGCGCATACCAGGACCCCTTCGACCCTAGCACCACACTCCAGCCCCGTCTTCATCCCTCACACCACCAACCTTCCAGCCACGCATCATCGCCTCCTGCCTCCCGCGCTACGCCCCTTTCCCAACACCCTCGTACCACAACTCTATCCTACGACCAGCTTTAGGATGCCGCCACGCTCACCCCACCACCCATGCCTTCCTCAGCCCCCCCCCCCCCCACTAGAGCTCCCGACTCGCTCGCCAATGCTCAGCATGCCTCCGACCAGCAGCATCGCCCCACCATGCTTTGACCTACCAATACCAGCATCGCCCCTTCCGTACTCGCCCCCACCAGGCCTTCCCCCACCCTTCCACATCTTTGGCCACCTAACCCCTATGTGTATTGAACCCCTCCCCCACTCTAATGTATTTCTTTTCATCTGGTGGTGTTTTAATTTATGTTGGCTCCTCTTTAACTCCCTTGTTGATCATATTATAATTTTTCATTAAATTTGTTTTGGCTTGTGAAAACTAGATTTTAATGGTTAATTATCTATAATTCCTAGAGACTTAGATCAAAGGGTTTTTATTTTAAATGTTATTATTCCACTAAATGGAATTGGGGGATTTCATGAAATGTTTAGCATACATTATGGTGTTATAGCAGTTCTCTATTTTTGAACGTGGGTTTTTATCTTTTGTTTTGTGATTTTAGGACTTTATTAATGTGTAAAATGTTTTGGAAAGGAGTTTTATGGTTTCAAGGGGATTGTCTTATGTTCAATAAAATTTGTGTGTAGTTTGTTGTGGTTTTAAAGCCAGTGGTAGTTTTGGGTGTCCTTCTGGTGGTTTGGTGTTTTTGTTTGCTACATTTTGGTTTGTTTATCTATTTTGGCCAGGTCCCCACATGTAAGTTGTTGATTTGCACGTTTTCCTTATTGTTTTAGGTGTGCAATTGGTGTGTGAGAGGTTTTCCTTCCTTCTGCTGAAGCATCGTTGCGTCTGAGCTTGGTTTGAGGTTAGTGAATCCAAATTTTCCCTTCGAGAATAATTCTGTGGCCCTGGAATGTCTTTAATTTATCTTCAACTTTTATTCACACCTCTATGTAATCCTTGTTTTTCTCATTAAATTATATTGGAGTTGTTTATTTTGATAAAAAATGAGTTTTTATGGATACGGGGGTGAAATGCCTCATTTTATTACACTTCAAGAGAATGATTTTACATATATAGTTATAGTAAGGTGAGAATTGGGGGTTTAAGAAATTTATAGCTTTAGAAATTTTGTGATGATAAATAGGTGGTTTGTTAACTTCTTATGCCATGTTCAACTTTGTCCTCTTATGGACTTGTGTTTATATGAAAATGTTTTGAAAAGATTTTTATGGTGGTGCTCGGGTTGTTTTATGTTTTCTAAATGAGATGGGTGGTGGTGAATGGATTTATGATAATTGGTGGGTTTTTTGAAGTGTTTTGGAAAACATGGTTTATAATGGGTCCATTATTGTTTGGTCATTTGGATTGAATCATTTTTTGGTGTGGTTTGGAAAAGGATGTTATACATGAACCAAGATTTCTCCAATGTTTACTCTTCTCTCTCCCATTATCTTCAATTTAGAATGGATCTTTAATTTCTAAATAGTTTGTTGGTATTAAATGTTTTGTTAAAATGATTTTTGAATGTGTTCTATAAAATTTGAACTGTGGGGCATTTTGGGACATAGTTGGTTTCAAAATTTTTAAAGGCCCATTGGATAAGGAATACATGGAAATGGTTTTAGAAATGACATAGAACTGTTTTTGTAAATGTGTTTGGGTGAGAAAACATGAAATCCTATATGAAGTTGTACTTCTAAAAGGGGATGTCTGGTAATGATTTTTGAAAGGAATGTGATTCGGAAAATGTGAATGCCTAGTAGGAAACTTAAGGTGTTTTAAAAGATGGTTAGAATGCTTATGTGGTGTGAGGGCCTGGTTGGCACTTTGTTAATGTGAAATGATTGAATGTGTATTTGGGGGTGCTCATATATAGGGTAACCCTTTATGGGTGAATGAAAAGGAAACATCCGTGTTTGTGGAAGGAAATTGCAGGGAGATGAGTAACGTGTGTGAGGGCCTTCCTACATACACATTATTATTGTAACCACCATCGGTTCCCAAATGTATTTTAGATGATCGAGTGATGGTTTCTGATCAACCCCGATTATATGGGTTGGTACCCCTTGGATTGGTTGTTAGGCCAAGTGGGTATTGCCACTGGATTGGTCAGCTATAGGGCGTCCAGTTCATCATAGACTTTCGAGCTTCACCATATGCCGCAAGCTTATTCCAAAACTCAGTATCTCCAGGGGTCTTGTATGGATGTTTAGGATCACCCATGGTTACTAGGTTATTTAAATTTCTTGTTTACTTTTTGTTTCATTAGATTATTTCTATTTTTCACTTTTTTCTTGTTTTACTTTATCCCTCCTTTGGTGCATTCTGTTTTAGTTTTTATTTATAAAATGAAAAATGATTTTGGAAATTGTATGTAGTGTGTGTTGGGTTTTGAAATGGTCAAATTTTTTTTTCTTATTTTAAAATTTGAACACCCTAGATTTATATATATATTCCAAACATATGTCCTCAGACTATTTTTTAAGGGAAAGCTTGGATTTTGTGGTTATATTTGGCATCCCTACTGAGCATCTCGGTGCTCACACCTATCATATTCTTCCAGTTGTAGGTTTAGTTATCGTTCGTGTTCTAGATTCCGCTGCTCAGTGTTTGAGAAAGCATGGGTTTGAGTTGGGTGGTTACCTTGATTGTCCCAAGGTGGTATGTCCAGGATTATTTTATTTCTACTGATTGTTTTTATTTCTATCGCCAATTTTGTTTTATGTATTTATCTATTGTTAATGGTCCAAATCATCCCCAACATTTATATTTTGATTCCCAACACTTGTTTCCATCCCAGGGGGATCAAGAACACCCATCAGGATAAGCCACAGACCGGATTGGGTGACTGGTTCAGGGTCGACCTTGGCGGGTTCGTGACAAAATGGTATCAGAGGAGGCCCTTGTTATTTGGTGTGTTTGGTAGATGGAGATTAGGACTTTCGGGACTCAAGAGTTAGGTACGGTAATGAAATCATGAATCGTCATTGTTCTGAACCTCGAGTTTCCATGGGTAGTCAGAGTTTTGAGTATTTTTATTTTGTTTTGGGATTAAGGAATGACAATGGTGATGGAATAGTGACTTCTCATGACGTCACATGGAGTAGTGACCCTTGTGGAGTCTGATTGCATGATTGATCTTATCCTAGTCATTTACAATGACTTGGGGTGTGGCTCACTACCATGTCACCAATTTTATCATAACTACTAGTTACTCGTCTCAATTTTTTGTTGTATTTTGGGTTTTATTTTGGATTTGATTTATGTAAGCATGTTTTTGAAAATGAAAAGGGGAAATTATTTATGAAAATTTGAATTTTGTTTGAAAAGTGGGTCTGTTATTTGGTAGTGGCCTTGAAAGAAGGCGCTTTTGAAATTAAAAATGGATAAGAGTTTATGGATGAGGAATTTTCGAGTTATGTTTGTATTTTTTGTTTATTTGGAATAGGTTGTTTTGGATGAAGATGCTTTATTTGATGTAGCTTTAGCTTGACGTCAGTTTTGGCTCTATGCATTATATGTTGTTCAGAAAATGTCACCCAGATTGTTTGTCAGGTTTTATGATAATTCATGCTCAATTTTTCATCCCTCTCGGACATTGGCTAAACTTCATGGCTACTGTGGTCTGTTAGAGGAAGTAGAGTGGCTTGAAGAGGTCGGTCACGTCCTCAGGGTATTGGGAACTCCCAAAGCTGTCAAAGTGTGTGCTATTTTGGGTATGTTTGAAGGTCCATCTATGGGTGAATGGGAGTTGTTCGTGCCGCTATCAACACAATTTGGGATGATGTGGGATGTATTTAAATCAGTATTTTTCCTAGGGGTTATACCTGAAGAGGTGAAGATGAAGAAAAGCGAAGAACTAATGAGTATTCAATAAGTCCAACAGACAGTGAAGGCATATGTTGACCATTTCTGGGAACTTCTGTCCTTTTTTCTGTATGTAGTGTCACATGATTTAATGAAGACTTCTCTCTTCATCGGGGGTCTTCATATTAAGATTAAGGAGTGATTATTCCCTTCTAATGACCATCTCATTGATAAATTGGTGGATGAGGAGTTTCTAGATGATTTGGAATTTGAAACACAAATAGTTGAAAATCCAATGTATCTAGTTGCTCGTGAAGGTCCTCCATATGGTGTGTTGGGGGTGCCAGAGGGAAATAATTATAAAGAGTTCTCAACAGTGGTTTTGGCTTCCAATTCATCAAGTTATTTAGTGTTGTGCCACCAATGTGGCCGGTTTGGGAATGTGAAGTCATCATGTCACATCCCCCCGAAGACGTGTCATCGTTGCGACTGTCAGGGTCATCTAGAGAATTTTTTCTGGATGGGTCACCCAAAGAAGATGTTGGGACTGGAAGAATATCATTACTTGACTAGGAGGCATGAGATGCTTCATCCATCAGATCCCCTGCCATAGGTCTCAAGGTGAATCTCCCATGCAGTCAAGAGTTTCTGGGGGTGTGAAGACTCAGTTCGGGTTTCGTGTTATGTATTGGCAGTGGAAAATTTAATATCCTTTGTCCTTTTCATTTTCATCTGTTAAACTTTTGATGTTGTTGTAAGTTCATTGTTTTGTCATCATGTTATGATGGACTCATCCTAATTTAATCCATGTCGTCCTGGTTTTGTTAATGTGGTTTTTTGAATCGTGTGTTTTTCATTAGTGTGAGTTTTGACCTTGTGTGGGTTAATCTTGGCTTGGCTGTGTTTGTTTGGAGATATAAGTGTCTGTGGTGGAATCAATGCTTCTGGTTATGCTTGGATTCACTATTTGGGTTATGTTTTGCTCAGAGGTTTTCTCTAGTGTTGGGGTTTTTTTGGTCTAGGTCTAGTGTTTCATGCTTCAGCGGAGGTGTTGTTCGCTCATGCTATAGAAGTTAGTTTGGATGGGTTAGGAGTTATCGAGTTTCCCCCTCCCGGGGTGATATGTTTTGGGGTTAAATTTCATTGAAAGTTATGTTATTTTCATGGGGATAACCCTCTCATGTTATCTTGTTCCCTTGTGTTGTGGTCTCTTTTTTTTTCAATCGGGCATGGATTCATGATTTGACTATCATTTGGTTGGGTGTTTTTTTGGGGGAAGAATGTGTCTATGGTGGGGAGAATTTTCACACCCCGACTTTTAATTTATTTTTTTATTTAATTATTTCATTTCTTCAGTCAAACGCATCGAGGTGAATGTTGAGCACTGGTCTATGTTATTTATGTTTAATAATTTTAGTGGATTTTGGACCCGTGCACAGTCACTGCACAGTGGAAGCATGATGCAAGTTCGGCCTAGGTGGCTGAGCAATTGTCTAACTGTTGGAATAAATAAATTTTTTTGTGAGTAAGATGAGTTAAATATTTGAAACTTAATAATCATGTTATTATTATGTGGATAATAATATTGTTATCATTAAGAAATGTTTGATAATATTATTATTATTTTAGAAGGAAAACAATTATTGTTAATATAATTATCAATAAATTTTTAGTAAAACTATTATTATTTTTATTATTACTATTTTAATTATTATTGACATTAACATTATTATAATTATAATTATTATAATTATTATAATTATTGTTATTATTTTTATTACAAAAAACCTAATCTACTCATCCTATGCGCTGCATCTATTAAACACATATGGGGTTCACAAACCCACTAATACAGTAATATATGTTTGAGTTATAACAATTTTGTAATATACCATACCAGCAAAAAATCAACAATTTATTCCTTTATACCACTATTTAATAATACATTTATTTCTTAGGGAACCCCCTATTGGATACTAGAGGAATATATAAAGAGAAAACAGGGGGAATGACTTATCTAACATAAAAAAATTATGGTATCATAAATTATAAAATGGAATTTAGTGGATAATAAGAAAAAAATTCTAGCATAAATAATATGTGGAATGACTATGAATTATGTATGTAAAATAAAAAATTTGTAAAGAAGGAAAAATTAATTTTATAGTTTTTAGGATAAAAAAGACAGAATGTGTACTCTTCACACATCCCTACTTTTTGGTAAGTATGGTACACACTAAATAAAGAATTTTTTGAAGGAGGATAAAAACACATAACAATATGATTTTTTAAAAAATGTTGTCATAAACCCATATCATTTATTTCTGCACACCTAAAAGAAACAATCCAAAAACATTCCTTTGGATGTGGAGGAAAAATAAATATTTCCATTTGTGGGATCAAAAATAACTTATGTATGTTGTTTTGGTTTAGTTTATCATAACCAATAAACATGTTTTAATGGAGGTTTAATAATTAGTGAGTATCTTTAAAAGGAATTTTTAATATAAGAAAATACAATAAAAGGAAAGCATAAAACAATTAAAATAATAAATCATTTTCAATTTTTTGATGGGGAAAACAGAGAATATTTATCTCTCCAAAGTAAATAGAATGATGTAGATCTAAATATTGAGTATGGTAATCTATAAATAATTAAATAATCAAACCATTAAAAAACATCTGTATGTTATATGGATAATGTTTTATAAAAAATAGTTTCATCTTAAAAAAATTTAAAATCAATAATTTCTAAACAAGCAATATCCCTGATATTCCCCTATTAGTAATCTTACCATATAAAAATCTTATAAAACATTACCATGATAATAATAATCAATAATAGATAAATAATATATTTACTGTAATGACTAAAATGGTCCATGAGTTAATTATTCATAGACTCTCAGTAATAATGCACATAATTAATCATGCAAACCCTTCATAAAATTTAATATCAATCAATTTTATTTATACCCATAATCACTATGAAATAATTCCTTTCAAATTTAAAACACATTAATTTTGAACATCATAAATCGGGGTATCATTCTTAGTATATGGTAAATAGATATATCATAGAAGATAACAAATAAATGTCTATATAGTTCCATCCCAAAGAATAATCTCTTTATGTAATGACCATAAGTTCAAAATATTTTTATTTATAATCAATATGATAGAGTTTAGCACTTTATATATTGTTTGGAAGAAATTTATTTATAAATTTTGTAAATTTTAGATATATTATATTGAATAAGTTTTTAATATTTAAGTTGATAGAGTATATTAGGATTTATTTTGTTATTAAGTAAAAAATTCAGGTTTAAAATCAAGTGATATTTGTCGATTCATTTTAGGTGAAGGACATTCTAGATGTTTTATGTGTTCTATAACCTCTCTTTCCCTCATAAATTACAAAATAAATTCTTTGAAAATTTAAATTAATTTTATAATGAGAAATCCATTTAAAAAATTTGTTTTTAAAATGCAATGTCATGTGTGTATGTTTATAAACATAAATTTCTAACAAGAAATTTGAATAATATAGTAACATTTATTATATTTATTAGATCCTTACTATGGATATTTAAAAATAAATCTCACAAAAAAAGATAATTCATACAATTTTATTTAATTTAAGAGAAAATAAAAATCATTGTTGAATGACCAAAAAATGATCCCCTTTCCATAAAAATAATAATTAAAACCACTTTATAAATAAATTGATGATGGACTAAAAAAATTCCACTTATAAAATATACATAAAAATATCTTTAATTGTTTAATCATAGTTTTTAATAAATTTTTCATCACTATCATAATTCTATGATTTCAAATTATTGAAGATCTAAAGAGACTCATATTACTAATATGTTAACATTTTTGACCTATATAATTTTAAAATAATGTGTAAACATCTTGGAACATGTTATGATATTTTTCACCAAATAAAAATTCCTTTACACATAGACAGTTCGAGAGTAAATAACAACTGTAAAAAGTTTTAAATGGAAGAATTTCATGAAAAATAATTTGTTCCATTACCATAAATACAATAATATAAAAAAATATTTAGATGTCCTGTAAATTAATAATTGAAATTAAATGAGAAAATTTGTAATATAATTTATACGTTATAGAAACTAGTTGAAATAATTTAGTAGATTTTTCACAACAAACATTCCTTTCACATAAATAGACATTAAATAAATTAACTTCATAGGAAATTTTTAAAAATAGCTAACTTTTTAAATATAAAAATTATTTGAAAAACCAAGGATTAAATAATACTAATATATTGTAAAAAATGATACATGTATTACATTAAATTAAGAAACCATTAAATATGTCTAAATATATTTTATCAAAATAAAATCCCCTTCTAATTAGACCACTAGCCATAAATCATGTTCCAAGACTCTCAAGGGCAGTTCCTTACATGGTTGGAAGAAGAATAAAAAATATACAAAGATCATAAAATGGGGAATGCAAAACAATATTGAAATGATAATATTGAAGAATGAAACCTCTAAGTATACCTATTTCAATACAATACTGTTTATATATAGATACTCAACACCCAAAAAAAAAAGTAAACACACACAAATGGCATCTGAAGCCATCACAAGTTTGCTAGTGTGAGTTATAGGCTGACTTACCAACATAAAGTCATGTAAGAGTCATCCGCACATGAGTACCCTTGAGTCATGAGATCCCCTATTCAAAGCACGTCACTCAAAAGATGACTATCAGTGATCAAGTAGAGCATCAAATTTATTTCCTTATCAGATGTGACTGTGTTCACAACTCTAATTTGGAGAAGATGACACTGGGGGGAATAAGCTTAAAACCCCCTCCCAAAACATGATTTCCTATTTCACTATTTTAATTATCATTATATCTTTTAAAATTTATTATAAAAATAAATTAATATTTTGTCTTAATAATATATATATACTATATTTTATTACCATTATTTTTTATTATTTTCATTAATAATTATAATATACATACAAATACAGTAATTACATATACAAATATTTTGAACTTACAAGTAATAAAATATTTTTTATTTAATATAGAAATATTCATAATATTATTAAAGAATTACTCCAATATATATTATTATGGATAAAAAATTAATAAAATAATTTAACGTGTCATTTAATTTTAACAAAATAAATATATCGTAAATTATCTTTTTTTAGGAACGTCTCTTTATATAATTTTCTTCTAACTATATACCTTCTATTTTAACATATGTAACTTATTATAATTTATAAAATAATTTTATAAATTTTGTTGTTACAATATTATTTTTTCCCATAAATTCATTTTTATACTAATTTCATTACTGAAAAATTCATAATATTAATATTTTAATAAAAACTGTAATATTTTTCACAAAATAATTATGGATTACATTTCATAGAGCAACACCCCATCAATTTTTTAAAAAAAGAGATACAATCTGAAAAAAAAAAAAATTGGAAAATTATATCTCAAATATTTTATTGATATTTTTATGTAATTAAATAAACCCCATTTATAATTTTAATTTGATACAAAAAAATATATATATAAATATATACTTATTTATTTATGTGTAATAATTAATTTTTTTTCATTTACTATCATTTAATTCTGATAGGGATTATATAGATATTTGAAAAAATAATTTTATGTATACAAACATTACCTTAACAATCATTTTATTTTAACGAAGATTATCAAAATTTTAGGTCATATTCCCATAAAATTTATTCATATTTGTACGTTCCTATATACTCTTACATTCATCTTCTTTGTTGGGGTTCTACTCATGGAAAATCCCAAAGATTTTAGCTATGAAATTACAATTATCATGTTTTTTATATTTTTTCATTTTTTTGATGATGACAGTTATAAGTCTAGTATTTCCACATTCTGAGTCCAAATAGATGTTTTGTACCATTTTTAAGGTAGTTTTTCAATAATCAAAAAATTTATTTTTTTAAGCATTATTTATTGTGTTTTTCTAAGAGATAGATTTATATAAAAGTTGCCAATGCATTAAATTCAACACCCTTAAAAAAATTGCATCCCCACAATTTGATTACATATTTCATAGAAACAAGAAAATAGTAAAAATTAAACTCGATTTCAGGGTTTCTTACTTCAAACCATTATGAATTACCCAATACACATTTTCACATTGATCACAATGAGTGGGGTTCCACTTAGTACAACAATTACTCAATCCAATTTTAAAGTATTCCAATTCCTTATCCTAGACATATTTTATTCAACTCATTTCATACTAATTGAGAATATGATTTACCATTTGAAAATTTTTGTTCCTAACATATAGTTACAAATCATCACCATGAACCAGGTTTTTATAAAATAGCCTCATAGAGTAATATTTGAAATTTTCAAAATGTGGCTCATGTTATATATTTCCTATGTTTCCAAAAAAATAGAGGACAAAAATAAATATATATTGGCTGATTTGATTTCTCCTTCCTCATCATCTATTCTAAAATAAAATAGTTCTAGATACTCTCTGGAAAAGGTGATAAATTTGAATATTCACTAGTTATACCACCCCTTGAGATCAATTTGGAAGAGGTGGGTGCTTATGATTTGATCTTAGGTGATCCATGATCCTTGATGATTCCACAATATGGAGGAGACGTTTGATATGTCATAATTCTTATTGCAGGATAGATAGAAATAAAAAAATACTAAAAAACATGCAATCTTGACATCGCAATAATTAATGTATGTCATCGGGATGTGACAAGAGTGCTATGAGAGGTTATTCACATTCATCTCGAAACTATCCATTATCATGCTGATAAAACATAATAGAGTTTAAATTACAACTTAACCATGATAATCTTGTGGTAGTAAATAACTCATTGTCTAAAGATTCAATATACATTAATGAAAAAGACATAATAAAGTCAATGAAATGCTTATACAGGTTCCATGTGTTTCTATATGTCGTGATCACTATAGTTATCCAAACCCTTGATCTGATACCAACTATGATGACCCACAAACCAATTCCATTTTCTTTTTTTCATATATAATTCAATTATTAATTAACAACCCGAGATCAAAAAGGATTGGAGTTTTAGAAAGTCATAATATAATGGATAATTCTAATTACATAACATATGAATGAAATGAACAAAATCAGTTTGATTCTTGAGAAGGGTTGAACACTTTAGAGGGACCTCAACCACTATCTTGATGATACACATCATTATGACCTATAAAAAGACGTATTGATAACGTAGAGTGAGTTACAAAAGATTAGAAATGTGTTTCAAAATGTAAGGTATCAAAACAGGACTATTTAATTCAATATATAAATTAAAACATGTTATAATGTTCAAAAATGCAGTCTTAAGAAATCATGAGTACATTTCAAAACATTTTATCTAAATGAATCTAAATATATATATAATCATTGAAAAATCCACTTATTTATTCATAAAAATAATTGGCATTTCACTTGAAAACATATAAGAATTCCAAAATCTCATAGGCACCTTAGAACATAACATGAATTCTTTCTTCACTCCCAATACAACTTAACATGATTGATAAAATCCCATCTGGGATTTGGTACTCTCCCTAATCCCATTATTTTCTTAGGATAAACGCTCACCCACACCATACATGAAATCTAAATAGATTAAAACATATCCCAATACATTGGATCAATATATTATTCTGGTCACACTCATCACATGATTGGTAAAAAGTCCCATATGGGTATGGGTTCACTGCCCATCTCCAACCTTCATTCACTTAGTATCCTAGTTAGAATCTTTGGAATTAAACACATTATAGCTTTTATTTCAAATGTATTGTGATTATTATTTAAAATCTTTATCTCAGTATCCATTTAATAAATATAAATTACTCAGTCATACATGTGTTAGGATAAAACTAGTTTTACATGAAATAAAATGTATACACTCACATAATTATATATGTATATAATTGTTTTACATAAAAATAGATTGATATATATATATACATAAATAGTAAAATTTCAATAAAACATTATTGAATTCCCACACATATATATAGATACTAAATATAAAATTATATATATATATACATTTTACATATATATAAACTCCAAGAATTAAAATTTTTGACATAAATTGAATCATTTACACATAGATTTGTATATATATATATCGATGTATTTAATTTAGTGATATTAAAAATCTATATCATTTGAATCATACTTGTATATATATAATTATATGCATGTTTTTTTATATAAAATAATGCTTTCATATGAAATTATATATATATATATATATATAGTTTTCAAAAAAAACTAATGTTCAATAACCTTTCATGAAGTCATAGTGGCCTAATTATAATTCTGTACACAATTAAATTAATTTAAAAAGAGAGATACATGGACTGATATGGGTTTTCACATAAAATGATGTGTGCATGTTTATATATACAAACACAAATTTTCAATAATAATTTTTAAAAATATAATAACAATCTTTATATTTATAGGAGCACAATTTTGGATATTTAACAACATGTATCATGGACCAAATAAATTTCATATATATATATTTTTAATAAAATACGAAACAAGAATAATTGAGATAAAACCTATAATGTCAATATTTTCTATAAAAATAATAATTAATACACTGTAATAAATAATATGTTTACAGACTAAAAAAATTCTACTTATAAAATAAAAAATTAAAAAAACATTAATTGTTTAATCATAGTTTTTAATATAATTTTCATCACTATTACAAGTATATAATTTAATATTATTTAAAATTTCAAGAGACTAATATTAATAATATATTAAACCTAATTGACATATATCATTTGAAAAAATATAGAAACTACTTGAATCATATGATTATATTTTCCCCAAATAAAGCATTTTTTACACATAAATTACTCTAGAATAAATAACTGTAGTAAATGGTTTTAAAATAAATAATTTCATGAAAAATAATAAATTTATTTACCATAATAATATAGAATACAAAAATTATTTAGATAACATGAAAATAAATAATAGAAGTTGACTAAGGCAATTTGGAATATAATTTCTAATGTGAAGAAACCAATTGAAACATTTTTGTTGATTTTTCACAATTATGTTTCTATTGACACAAATGGATTTGAAATAAATTAAATTCATATGCAAATTTTGAAAATAAATAAATTTTGAAACCTAAAAATTATTTGAGAAATCTCGAATTAAACACTTATAATTATTTGAATCAATTTGACATGTATTACATGAAAAAAACCATTTGATTTGTTAAAAAATATTTTAAAAAAATAAAAACCATTATTGATTGGGACACTATGTAGTTTTCTTATGTCAATTCACTCAAGTCCTTTTCCTCACAATTGAATAATATTAAGGAAAATAGGGAAATTATCTTTAAACATAGAAAACTCAACTATATAAAAATGAGAAAATACAAGAACTACGCATTGAATCATACCACTTTCAACGTAGCATAGTTTACATACAGATACTCAACCCCCAAAATAAAGGGAAATAACCAACCATACATGTTTTATTGTTATGATAACCTAAAAATATGGAATCTATATATTTTTCCATAAAATAAGAACCCAAAATCTACATAATCAGTGTACATGGGAACCTAAAACCCAAAATGGAATTAAAATATATCAAATTGTTATCAATTCATCAACATCTTGAAAATCCATGTAACATTTTTGAAAAGAGATGCATGGGAGAGTCATTCATGAGGGAAACTGAAATCTGAATCCATCACATGTTTTCTAACTTCCTTTAAAGGTTGACCGAATGTTGAGTCTGTGTGTTTAATTTATATCCACATGAGTACCCTCGAGTCACTGGATCCCCTTGATGAAGCATGTTACTCACAATATGACCCTTAGTGAACATGTTTAACGCAATCTTCATTTTATTTCCAGTTGTGACAGTGGTCACAATTCCAATTTGAGGAAAACAACAAGGGAGGGAAAGAAACAGTTATGAACCCCACCTCTTAGAACTTGACATCCCTTTTAATTTTTGAATTATTATATTATCTTTAAATCGTAAATATAAATAATAATTAATATTTTTTACTTATTAATATATATATATATATTATTTTATTACCCTTATTGTTTATCATTTTTGATATTATTTTTAATTCACACATACATACATATATATAAATATTAATATATATGTATACAAATTCGTTATACAAATATTTTTCTACTTAAAAGTAATAATTTTTTTATTTCAAAATTATAATATTCATAATTATAATTATATTCATCCTCCAATATATTTTATTGTGGATCAAAAATTATAATATATTGTGGTGTGTATTTTTTCACATAATAAATATATCACATATTATCTTGTTTTCAATTAATTCACTTAAAATATTTGTATATGAAGTATTTACCTTCTATTATAACATAAGTAACTTATTATAATCTATAAAATAATCATATTTATTTTTTATAACAAAATTTCATTTTTCGATTTTCACATTTATCTTATTATTACTTCATGAGAAATAAAGTATTAAAAATAATTTTTCCTTATAAACTATTATATGATTCACAACATAATTTAGGATTACATTTCAGACGAGAAAAATCCCATAACATTTTAAAAAAAATATATAACATTGAAAAAAACTTTTATAATTTAAAAAATAGATCTCAAATATTCTCTTAGTATAAATATGTACATAAATAAAACCCTTCTTAATGTTAATTAGTTATGACATAAAAAAACACACACACAAACATAGATATATATATATAACTAGAATACTAAGTTTTAGTTTCACTTATAATTATTTTATTTTAAAATTACTTCAATGGCTATATGAAATAGTTATTTTATTTATAAATACATCACCTTAACCAACATTTTATTTTAATCAAGCATATAAAATTTTTAGGTCCTCTGCCAGAAATGATGAAGCATATTTTTACGTTCCTCTACAATCATAACCTTATCCTCTTTGTTGGGTTTCTACTCATGGATGATCCCAAAGATATAGGTTATCACATTTCAGTTATCATTTTTGTTATAAGTCTACCTTGTTTATTGATGATGACAGTTATAGGTTTGGTAATACAACCTTTGTAGTCTAAAGATATTTTCTAGTACCATTTGTAAAGTATTTCATCGATAAATAAGAAGCTTATTTTTTTTAAATTATTTATTTGTACTTTAGTAAAAGAAATATTGATATAAGAGTTACTAGGGAGTTACATTTTTTAAGAAAATATTGAGCCTCTTCCACTTGGGTACAAGATCGTTGGAATGTAAAAACTCACCTAGAATAAAAAATAAAGCATGAGTTGGAATAATGTATTAATGAGATTTCAAAGCTATAGAAATAAAATAAAAAACAACATAAGGAGAAAAATAACATTGTAGTTGAAAATAAAGATATTTTAATGTAGGAAACCCTATATAGTGATGATATTATGCATCTAAAGATGAATTCTACAAATCTATAAAATATGTTGAATGATCTTGAAGAAAATATAGCTAAAATAGAATAAGAGTTACTTGAAATACATGCGATATGTGTCAATGTTTGACATGAGTTTAATAAGGCTATAGAAGACTTCAATAAATCAATGGAAGTTAATGGATAATTGTAGATTTTTATTGTGAGGAAGGATTATATTTATTAATTAAAATATAGTACTTGTAATTCTAATGATAGATCTGTTGTGGATAAGAGGGAATGTCCTAAAAATCCTATACAAAGGTATACCGAAAAAGATGTTTAGAGACACTCTTATTCATCAAAGGATGAGGTTGAACAAAAAACCAATTCCTCATGTGATAAATAAAAAAATATTACATCAAAACAACATCAATGTGAATCATTATAGATTTGGAACAAACCTATATAATCTTGATTTAATGTTTCATTAACAGTGTTTTGAATGGTATGGATATAAATATCTTCATTTTTTGTATAAAATGTCATTTCATGGAAAGAGGAAAGAACAAAGGGGGATATTTTACGAGCAACAGTATCTAAAATGTAAAGAAAACCATGTATTGAATATATCTAGAGAATTTATTTCCATTAAAAATAGATTTCAGTGTTTAGAGGTGGTATGTGGACGATTTCGACTAGAGAGTGACCATATTGAGGTATGTACAACTTATAAGGAACTAACCTTAAACATTGAATATTCTCGAATTATGTTAATAATTCACATTGATGATCCTTTAAGGTTTAGAGTTTTAGTGAATAAGGTCACATCAATTACATTACATCCCAAAAGATAAAAAGTAGACACTCCAACTCAGTGCCCATTATTTATCAAAAAATATAAATTCTGGAAAAAAAGAGTCACATCTTGTTCAATGTTTTAGACAGCATCAATTTGTCATGATCCCATCCTAGAACCTATTCCACTATATGCCATGTGAAAAACATTTCAAAAACATGGGATGAGTATAAAAAGCTCATTAAGGTATACAAAAAGAAGGGAAACTATTAGATTTTCAAAAAAACAAGTAAGCCATGAATACACTATCATAAGTAATACTTTTCACAATTATGAAGTAGAAAATACTCTTCAATGAATAAAATATAATTTCGTACCCTTATATAACCAAAACATTACCATAAAACTCATTTAAAGAACTCATTACAAATAAAGGCAACTTGGGACATAAATATACTTAAATGGAATAACCATACAGTCAAATTACACACATATCACTAAATGGAATAGCCATACAGCTGACTTACATACCAAATGCATTGGAGTTTATAACATAACCACTGTCCTGGTTTATCACATAACCACCTATCATTTGGTTAATCATGTACCCACCAGTTAAATTGCCAACAACAATTATAAAATCATAACTCATACAACAAATATAATGGAAAAACCATTTCCAAATTTCAATCACAATATATCACTTAAATAAATTGACATGAAAAATACATTATAAAAACCATTTTAAATCTCAAAATACATAAAATATTAAATGGATTGTATCTTCCTTTTTAAAAAATATTACTTCTTGTTATGGAAGCCAAAGATCAAATAATACTCTCAGCTGCTGAAAGGTCATTGACACAACTTACATTAAAAGAAACATTATTTTTTTCCTTTTAGTAAAACGATATGTAGAAAAAGATTCCCTTTAAATAAAATGATAATTCAAAGGTGTTTATACAGCATATAAAAGAATGTCGTGTATTAAAAACAAATATGCCTCAATGAATGGAGATTGAGACGGAGCCCCTTAACTGGTGTCCGACTTGAACCGTTCACTATTTAATCTCCTGAATAATAAACCAATTTTAATTTCAACTCTCTTAAGAACATTTTTTCAAGTTTATCTTTCCTTTTAATTTACTTATTACCATGTTATAAACATTATGTAATCATTTAATTCAATAATGGTCATTTTGTCGATATTTTCTACTTGAGTCAAAAATAAACATCTTATAATTAAATGTAGTTCATGAGGTAAAAATTTCATTATATACAGAATTATATTCATGATTTAGATTTAATATATATCATGTATATACTTGTATTTATAATAATACATAACATTTGGAGAGAAGAAATGTAATGCACCATTCATGGATATGGTAAGCCATATGTAAGAATAAATGCTACTTTCATTTCTATTTCGTATTGTAATGGAAAGGAAAATTAATGATAAATAAGTATATTATAATCATATTATAATATCATATATAATTTCATTAACGCTACCCTTTATACATTCCACATAAGTCATGAATTAGTCATATCATTTTGAGGTGGCAGTAGTATGTACTTCTGCTAATGAGATTATCGTATTTACCCACTATGGAAACCATAAAGGTATTCTAAAAATGAAAAATTAAGAATCATAGAAACAATATAAATATAATATATTTCATATATAAATACAGTGCCATCATAATGTCCACCATGAGAGGCATTTGAAGATTTTTGAACAATCATCATTTTGGGAGGCAGTTGTTCGCCATCCACAGAAACAACATAATCTTTACTCATTAGATGGTGGTGTTTGTAAGTGTAGTTTGAATATTTCTCATAAAAACATCCTAGTATATTGAGGATACTGGTGTTGTTATAAAATAAATGAATAAAATTATTTTATGGGGTTGGATATGTAAAATAAAACAAAAGAACTTAAGAGAATATGATACCATTAATTCAGGTAACTCCCTTTGGTTTAAACCAAATAGATTTTTTGAAGTGCCTTCTGCCTATAGTAGGGCTTCTATGTGTAATATATAGATATTTAGAGCTCATTTGGGAAGGGTTTGAACCTGAAAATGGGCTTTATATGTGTGATGAATGGGTTAGATGTGGTGAATTTTTATAATGGGCAGGATAAGCTCTTTAAGAAAGATTGAAACAATTATTTTATTATAAACTTATCATCAGTTTAAAAAGGTCCAAAAATAAATAAATTTGAATATAAGAAGACTCAAGGTAGAAATAAAATCATTAAAATAAGAATTGGATAGTTTTTGGATATTATTTTAATATTTATAATCATATTTATTTAAATCATTTATTATTGAGGTAAAGACTGCATCACTATTCTGTTATAAATAATTTAATATTTTTGATGTCTAAAAATTATAAAAAAATTACATAATGTAGGAAATAATTTTACATTTCTAATAAATATTTAAAATCTAATGGATAACTTATATAACCTAATGTAAAAATTAATTTACCATAAGATATTTGTTTATGCCATTATTCCATTACTTTAAGTTTATTAAAAAAAATTGTCATTATCACCATCAGTTGGCTCCATGGGGTCAAAAAATGAACACAAGGATTCCCATGTTCATATATGAATCAACTAATAGGATTAGTACTCATGTTAGGATAATATTTAATTATTATAATAATATTTTTTACACTTATTTACTAGATTTACCCTTTAACTATGGTAAATAAATTTTTTACTGAAGTAACTATTCATAATGTCTAAAAAAAGTTACCTATTAACACAATTTGGACCTCATGATTTAGAATTTTGTATCCATTTTTTCAAATTCAAAACACATATGTGGCAGAAATTATATTAAAATTAATTACCACTGTAAAAAAAGGCGTGTTTTTATGAAATATTAACTATCAAAAGAATGACACTTGTTTATATCCAATTTCAAAGTAAAATTAATCCAATGACCAAAATTGGATTAAATGGTAAAAATATAATCAAATTTCACTTTAAAATAAATTAAAATGGTAATCTGACAATAGAAATAAATTAGATTAAAAGTCAGTTTTGAATTAAAATACAATATTTTTCACTATTCATTAAAAATTTAATTTTTATACAAAAAATAGAAAAATTATACCCAAAGTGAATTTTTATATCCTGATCCTAAAGAATAATATTTTTTTTCAAATAGGATATATTAAATTGGAAAAAACTAGATTTAAAAAGGGTTCTCCATCAAAAGGTGGTAAATCAACCTTTTAAATAATATTAAAGTTATTTTGCATAAAATTGGATTCATTCACATTTTAATCCTATAACATTTATTTGATAAATGTAAAAAAATTAACAAACATGTATAATTATAATGTATTATGTTATATTTATTCTCACCATTATAATTTCTAGGCATTAACTACCATTTAAAATAATAATATTATATTATTAGTGTAAAACGTAAGATTTCAAAGAAACCTGTTGTTACGTATTAGGTATGCCATCCAACATTGAAACCCTGTTAAGGAAAAACTAATATTTAATTCACAAAATATTAATTAAAAATAAAATGTATTAATTCATTATTTACATGAGATGTTAGATCCTTCCCCCCTTTTTTAAATTGTGTCCTCACAATTTTATTCACTTATCAAATAAATGACAGTAATTATCCCTCATATCATTTTCAGATTCACATGTTTCCTCTTCATCCATATAGTTTTCCACCAATACTTTACCTAGAGAATTACCTTATTCCATAATACATTCTCCTATCGTTCAATAATCTGGACTGGTTATTCCTCAGAAGAGAGATTCTCTTCCAACTGAACTACCTCTAGGATCAAAATATGAGAGAGATCTGGCATATACATTCTCAACATTGAAACATGAAAAATGTTGTGTACCTGGGTCTAAATAGGATTTAATTCCATTCTGTAGGCTATAGATCCCACTTTCTCTAGGATTTCATATGGTTCAATGAACCTAGGACTCAACTTTCCTTTCTTACCAAAACACATCACACTTTTCCTTGGAGAAACTTTGAGAAAGTCATAATCACTTACCTCAAAAGAGAGATCCTTCCTTTAATTATCTTCATAACTATTCGGCATTCTCTAAGCTATTCTCATGTGCTTTTAAATCAACTGAACATTTTCTACCATCTCTTCTATAAATTCTGGTCCCATCAGCTTCCTTTCACCCACTTCATCCCAAAAAGCTAGAGTTCGACAGCGCAATCTATATAATGATTCAAAAGGACCGATCTGTATACTATAATAAAAGCTGTTATTATAATAAAATTCAACAAAATAAATATATAGGTCCCAACTTCCCTAGAATCTAGTGAACATTCACGTAACATATCTTCCAAGGTATGAAATGTTCATTCTAACTGTCTGTCTGATTTTGGATGAAAAGATGTACTAAAATTTAATTCCGTACCCAACACCTTTTGAAGGCCTTTCCAAAATAAAGAAGTAAATCTTGGATCACAATCAGATACAATAGAGAGGGGAACACCATGCCACCTAAATATTTCTTTAACATACAACCGAGAAAGCTGATCTAGAGACAAAAAATCTCTAATAAGAAGGAAATGAGCGGATTTAGTCAATCGATCAACAATAACCTAGATTGCATTGTTACCTTAAGATATATTTTGTAACCCCAAAACGAAGTCCATGGATATGTTTTTCCAATTTTCACTCTGGCACTGGTAGTGAATGAAGTATCCCTTTCAGTAACTGCTGCTCAATTTTAACCTACTGACAAGTTAAAAACATCACAGTAAAATCAATAATATCTCTTTTCTTTCCATTCCACCAATAATATTCCTGATGATCTCTATACAACTTAGTACTACTAGGATTAACTGAAAACATTTAAGTATGAGCTTCACATTACAACTTATTCTTCAACTGTGAATCACAAGGCACACATAATATCTTTCTAAATCTCCAAACACAATCACTGTCAAGGATAAAATCAGGTAAATTACCGTTCTGAACCAACTCTACCTTTTTCTGCAACTCACTGTCTTCCTTTTGTGCTTGATTAATTTTTTCTGATAGAGATGATCTCACTGACACCTGAAACCAAATAGTAGAATTTACTGCACCAACAACACCTATGACAAAGTTCATCAAAACCAAAACCAAAGGATCTTGTTCCAAACAATGTGTGGTTAACGAAGCATTACATTTTCGACTCAAATCATCAGCCACATTATTTTCCTTTCCCAGATGGTAAAGGATTGTGCAATCATAATCTTTGATTAATTATAACCATCTCCTCTGTCTCATGATCAATTTTTTTGAGTGAATATATAATTTAATATTTTGTGGTTTATATATATTTCACATTTTACTCATTACAAATTATGCCTCAAAATTTTTAAAGCAAAAACAATAGAAGCTAATTCCAAATCATATGTATAGTAATTTAACTTTTCAGGTTTCAACTTATGTGAAGCTTAAGAAATTACCTGATCATTTTGCATATGGACACAACAATGTCCTTTTAATGAAGTGTCACTATAAATAATAAACTCACCATTTCAAGATGGTAGTACCAAAACAGGTGTATTCACCAATCTTATTTTCAATTCCTCAAAATAATCCTCACATTCTTTTGTCCAAATGAAGTTAACACCTTTTCGGGTTAACATAGTCGTTGGACTAGATAACTGTGAAAAAATCTCATCAATCATTAGTTAATAACCTGCCAATGAAATAAAACTACAAATCTCAGTTATATTTTGTGGTCTTTCCATTATTCAACAACTTTTGTTTTAGAAGGATCAATAGTTATGTCAGTTTTTGAAACAATGTGACCAAGGAAAGAAATTTGTTGTATCCAAAACTCATACTTTCTGAATTTCCACTATAGTTTCATTTCTTTTAGGGTTAAAAAAACCCTTAAATGACTTTCATGCCCATATTTACTTTTAGAATAATCCAAAATATCATTAATTGATACAACCACAAACTTATCCAAGAACTCGCGAAAATTAAATTAATAAGATCCATGAATATATTTGGTGCATTAGTTATACAAAAAGTAATAACTACAAACATTAAACTGATGGTACCCCGACATCAAGTCAATATTTGAAAAATACAAAGCTCCCTAGATCTGATCAACCAAATCATCTATACGAGGAAAATGATACTTGTTCTTAACAATGATGTTATTCAGTTCCCGATAATCAATTAATTGTCTTATTGAACCATATTTATTTTTAACAAACAAGAAAGGAGCACCCCATGGGGATGTTCATGGTCGAATGAAACCTTTATATAATAACTCCTGTAATTTCTTATTTAACTCTAAATGTTCAATTTGATCCATTCGATAAGGGGGTTTTGAAATTATCTTAGAATCAGGAACTAAGTCAATAGCAAATTCAACTTATCGATTATGTATAATACCATGAAACGTATAAGAAAAATCATCAAGATACTAATTTACCACTATCACATCATTATTATAAACACTTACTTTATTTTCAATAATATGTGGAACGTAATATTCATTTCCATCTCTTACTAGTTTCTCAGCTTCCTAATATGTTATCAAAAGTAAGGGTTCATTTTTCTACACAAACTGAAAATATTTCTGAAAAGAAACCTTATTAGCTCTACTGTCAATCTTATCATGATAAAAAAACAACCAATCAATGCCCAAAATAACATCAAACTCTACTAGAGGAAAAACAATAAGGTTTGCAGGTAGATTCATTATGCACACAAGGGAAGGAAGGTTCATATAATTTATTTTTGTTTCAACATTTCCTCCCGTTGTTTTTACCATAAGTTCAAGATTCATATCTTGAGATGGAATTCCCAATTTTCTAGAAATATTCTCAGAAATGACTGAATGTGTAGAACCCAAATCAAACAAAACATTGGAATAATATAAACAAACAAAGAGTATACCTTATAATACTTCATTTTATGGCACAATATCTGCTGAAGTAGTTTCAAATGACATCACCAACCCTTTTTTCTTGTAGTCTGGTTATTTTCCATTAGTGGAGTTTTTAGCTGGACACTCATTTGCTTAATGACCCATTTCATTACACTTATAACATCTTACCACTGGCTTTTAATTTCATGATTGATCATCTTCCTTATAGTTATGAGCAATATAACCAAAATTACCACGATAGAAGTACTTTCTAGACATTGATAAGCATTCTCTCAAATTATTTTTACCACACATCTCACAAGATAGATATTTAGTTTGATTACTTTTAATCTTATTTGATGAATTATTTCCCTTTTCCTGCCAACATGACCTCTTATTCATCTGTTTTTCAATGAACACCTGATCATCAGCAAACTCCATTTCCATCTTCTCTACAAAAAAAACACGTTTTTCATAACTTTTGAACTCATGAGAGGATAATTCTATTCAATACCACGACTTCAGTCCTAAGTAAAACTGATTTATCTTATAATCAAAATCTTGGATGAAATTTTGAGATTACCTTGCCGGTGGAGTGAAATTTCCTTCGTAAATAGCCACTGAGTCATCCTCCTTCCTCAATTCTATGAATTGTTTTCCCATCCTATGTCGAACCACCTTAGAATAATATTTTTCAAGGAACATACCATAAAATTCATCCCAAGAAAGAGAATAAATCTCCTCACCATACCTAATATATTTCACCATCGACCACTATTGATCAGATTCACCTTCAAAACAGTAAACAATAAGACTAAACTTTTGATGTTCTGAACACCACATGACATCAAAACATTTCTTCAGTGCATTAATCCACCCAGTAGATAGAACAGGTCCAGATGTGTGTTACCTCATGAAATGATTCACTACTAACATGTACCACTGTGGTTGATCTAGCTGATCTAATGCATGTATTCCACCACCATTTATAGCTTATTTCAACTGTGCCATCACCACAATAAATTGTTCAGTTCTAATTTCGACTATCTCAAGTTGTATTCCTACTAATGTCATCCCAACATAGCTGTCTTATTTCCTCTGCGGAAAACCATTCTGAACATAGAAATATCATAGGCGAAGAAACATGGTAATCTGAAAATTCTATCATTTGAATAGTTAAAAAAATTAATATATGGATTTTAATTTAACAATACCCTAACTCCTAATGTTATCTAAACTAACCTATGATACCAACTATAAAAACCCAGCCTTTAACATTATATATTATTGAATTAAGTTAATAATTCAAATTGACGATATTTTCAAGTTTAGATTTTTAAATATTTAGGTCATAACTATTACATTACACCCTAAAGGATACAAAGTAGAAAGTTTTACTCAGTTCCCATTATTTTTAACAAAATAAAAATTCTTGAAAAAAAGATTCATGTCTAGTTCATTGTTTTAGACATCATCACTTTTTCATGATCCCATCCTTGACTCTATTCCACATTATATCCTATGAAAAATATTTTAAAAAACTTTGGATGAGCATAAAAAGATCAGTAAGGTATTCACAAAGAAGGAGAACAATTAGTTTTTCATAACAAAAAGTAATCCATGAATACTTTACCATAAGTAATACTTTTTTCTTTTATGAAGTTGTAAATACTGTTCACTGAATAAAAGATAATTTCATACCCTTTTGTAAGCAAAATATTACCATAAAACCTTTATAAGGAACACATAACATATAAAGGTATCTTGGGACATAAACATACTTAAATGGAATAACCATATGGTTGACTTACACACATATCACTAAATGGAATAGCCATACAGTAGACTTCTATACCCAATGCATTGGAGGTCATAATGTTTCCACCCATCCAGGTTTATCATGGCACCACCCATCATTTGGTTTATCACGTAACCACTTTTCAAATGTCCAAGTACCATTATAAAATCTAAACATATACAATAAATACAAAGTAAAGAAAACATTTCCACATTTAAATCACAATATATCAATTAAATATATTTAAATAATAAATCTATTATCAAAACCATTTTCAATACCAAAATACATAAAAGGGTTTCTGGTATTTATTTTCCATTTAAAAAAAATTATGACTTGTTGTGGAAGCCAAAGATCAAATAATACTCATAGCGGCTGAATGGTTGTTGTCACTGCATACGTTAAAAGAAACATTAATTTTTGTCATTTTGTAAAACGATTCATTGAAAAAGATTCCCTTTGAATGAAATAAAAATTCAAATGTTTTTATACAAAATATAAAATAATGTCATGTATTAAAACAAAATATTCCTCAATGAAAGGAGATTGAGACAAAGTCCCTTACCTCATGTCCGACGTGACTCGTTCATTCATTAATATCCTGAATAATATATTAATGTTAATTTATACTTTCTTAAGAAACTTTTATTTAGTTTATCATCCCTTTTAAATCACTTATTACCATGTTATAAACATTATGTAATCATTTAAGTTATAATGGTCGTTTTGATGATATTTGGTACTTGAGTCAAAAATAAACTTCTTATAATTAAAAGTTATTCATGTGGTAAAAATTTCATTATATCCAGAATGATATTAATGATTTATATATCATATATATCATATATATCTATTAAATACATGTATATATAATATTACAAAACATTTGGATATAATAAATTAAATGCACCATTCATGGAGACGGTAAGTCGTACGTACGCATGGACTCTACTTCCATTGTTATTTCATATTGTAATGGAATGGAAACAAAATTATACATTGTTACATTATAATTACAATATTATATCATATATAATTTCATTAACTCTTCCCCTTATACATTGCACATAAGTATTTAATGATTCATATCACTTTGCGTGGGCATATGTCCGCACATCCTCAAATGAGATTATTATATTTACCCACTTGGGAAACCATAAAAGTATTCAATAAATGAAAAATACAGAAGCATAGAAACAATATAAATATAATATATATAATAAATAAATTCATTTACATCATAATTTCCACCATGAGAGGCGGTTGGATATATTTGGACAATCATCATTTCGTGAGGCCGTAGTTTGTCGTCCACTAAAACAGTATTTTCATTACCCATTAGAAAGAGGTGTGTGTAAGTGTAGTTCAAATACAGATCATAAAAACATTTTATTATATTTAGGATACAGGTTTTTTATAAAATAATTAAATAAAAAGATTTTAGGGGGTTGGAGATGTAAAATAAAACACAAGAACTAAAGAGAAGATGATACCTTTAATTCAGGTAACTCCATTTGGTTTGAACCAAAAGGGTTTGTTGAAGTGACTTATACCTAAGGTAAGGCTTCTATGTAGAATATATGGATATTGGGAACTTATTTGGGTAGGGTTTGGATGATCCAAGGGGCCTTATAGGTGTGAGTAATGGGTTATAAGTGGTGTCCTTTTATAAGGGGGGAGGGGCTCTTTAAGAATGTTTGAGAAAATTATTTTATTATAAACTTATATTCTGTTTCAAAAGGTCCAAAAATCATTTAAGTAGAAGATAATATGGATCATGTTTGAAATAAAATTATCCAACTTAGAATTGGATATCTTTTGGATATTATTTTAATCCTTATAATCTTTTTTATTTAATTCAATTACTAATGAGGTAAACACTGAATCATTATTGTGTCACAAATAATTTAATATATTTTATGTCTAAATTTTTTGAAAAAAATACCATAATGTAGGAAATATGTTTAGATTTAAAATGAATATTTTTTTCCTAAGAGTTATCATATATAACCCCATGTAAAAATTAATTTACTTAAAGATATTTTTTTATTCGATTTTTTCCTATACTTTAAGTTAATTAAAATAAAGTGACATTATCACCCTCATGTGGCTCCATAGGATCCCAAAAATCAACCCAATGATTCCCATGGTCAGATATGTATCAACCAATATTATTATGACTCATGTTATTTCAATTTAATATTATTATAATAATATTTGTTTACCCTTATTTACCAAATATTTATTTTAACCATGGTAAATAAATTTTTTACTAAAGTAAATATTCATAACATCTAAAAATAAAAGTTACATGTTTACACATTTTAAACCTCCTTATTACAAATATTTAATCCATTTTTTGAAATTAAAAACATATAATTAGACAAATTTAATTTAATATTAATTCTCATTGTCAAAACAAAAGGCTTTGTTTTAAAAATATTAACTATAAAAGACTGAAACTAGTTTATTCCCAATCTCAAAGTAAAATTAATTCAAATGTCTAAAATTGGATTCAATGGAAAAAATATAATCTATTTACACTTCAAAACCAATTAATATGATAATATTACAACATAAAAAAATAATATTAAACGACAGTTTTGAATTAAAATACACTATTTTTCATTATTCTTCAAAAAAGGAATTTTTATCAAAAAAATACCAAAATATTACCCAAAGTGAATTTTGATGTCTATATTCTAAAGAATAATTTTTTTCAAATAATATAAAAGTGACAAAAACTATATTTTAATATGGTTAGCCATCAAAAAGTGGTAAATCGACCTTTAAAAGAATATTAAAGTATTTGTTCTTAAAATTGCATTCATTCACATTTTAAGCCTCTAACTTTTATTGAATAAATGTAAAAACATTTAACCAACATGTATAACCATATTTTTGTTATTTGTATTCATTCGTTCTATTACAATGGCTAGGAATTAACTACCATTTTAAATAATAATAATATATTATTAGTGTGAAGTGTATTATTTCAAAGAAACTCGTTGTATGGTATCGGGTATGCCATCGAACATAAAACCCCCTTTAAGGTAAAATTAATATTTAATTAATAAATATTAATTAAAAATGAAATGAATTATTTATTTATTTACCTAATATGTTACATAACTAAACTACAATGATAGATTTGATATGGTGAATGATAGAAGAATAATTAAAATATGAAGCAAGGTAACAAAATGTATTCAAACTATGATGATTTCATGAAACAAATGAAACATAAGAAAACAATCAAGGATGAATTCGTGATAATATGACTATTTCAGTTAGTAATATGTAAGAATATGGATACTATTGAGGAAAACATAAACTATGTGACCATAGATGCTGAGGGGAATGCTCATTAAGATTCATAAAAAAGAGAAGACTCAATGAATTGGAAAAATTGTGAATGGGGTGAATAGAAATGTCATGATATATATAATATCAAAAATATTCTTAATGTTAAATAATTATTAATGATATTTTATCTAAAAAAGAAAAATAGGTCACATTAATTTATAATTAAAATATTACTATATCTAAAATTAAGATATACCATGAAGAGAAAATGATTTCACAATAATTTATGATTTTCATATGGAATAAAGTACTGATATTAGAAAGAGATAATTTATATGGTTAATAGGAAGCTCTTAACCTTAGTGTAACTTCTGAGTAAATAGATATATCCATACTTATTATGATTTTTTTTGTGTTTTGATATAACTTCCATGGACCTGAAGAAGATTTTTGAGTCTATAATTTCTCAAAAAAAAAGAAGTTATTTTTCCCTATAAACTCAATTGACTACCATGAAATGAATGAAATTTATTAAATTTGATATGGGGGAGAAAATTTTAATAAGGAATCATCAATTCTATTATCTCATTAAATAGTAAATTATTTATAGCTTGTAAAAATTAAGGAATGAGGCACCCAATTTTACATACCAATACTATTTTTTAGTTTAGTAATAATGTATTTTAATGTATATATTTTATTGGAAAATATAATGAGAAAATGTGGGAGTTATATATCCTGATCTTTAACATTACGATGTGTTTACTAGTGCTTCCAGATTACATGAATCCTGATAAATCTATCATTACTCTACAATTATTTTTGGAAATGATTAGTTTCAAAGTAGGATATCACATTCCTAGTAGTTTATGGAAATATTGAAAAACTTTATTTTTTATCAATTATTTTTCTATATTATGTTATCTAACAAAATAAGAGGCCAGATCAACTAAATGATTTTTATTAAGGGAACTATATTGTCTCATCATTCTCATGGAAAAGGGTAAAGGGATCATTATATCCTTATGGGAGAAATTTTTATATGAAAATACATATACATTATCCTTTTCATTTCCATATGGTAGATAGGGTGAAATAAAAAAAACACATCTTGAATTTAAAGATATGTGTTGATATTGAGACTAAAATATAAAAGTGGAGATTGATTATCTTATTTATGTTTTGATTTTATTTTTCCATGAGTCAATATGTGTTTTATGAGTGAATATGAGGAGATTATTATAGAATTATTGTAATGGATTCATAAAATTTCATTGGAAATTATGATTAAGAAATTCTCCATGTGTATATAATGAATGGTACAGTGATCTGTAATTAAATACATGAGATGTTTTAGTGGATGAAGATAACATGTAAACTACATGATATTATACGTAAATGACCTTGGGATTTAGACTAGGGTATATTAGAAGTGTTTTATATGTACATTGGTGATTTTTAGTTAAACCAGATACCTACATAACAATAATGTTATTTTCCACATGACTATCTTTGATCTACTACATGACTTGGATTGGATTAAACGTACCTAGTGAGTGTACCTACAAAACATGATCGGGTGACCATGAATTGAAATTATGTGACCCTGTTAGGGTATGAGTTAACTTTGGTGGAATATAGTTACCAATCATTGAAATGGTGTGACCAAATTATGTGGTCGGGCAACCAAACGTTGGAATCCTGATACCAAAGAATGGGATTGAATGACTATGTGTTCGAATGTTTTTAACATGGAAATGAAAATAATTATGAATAACCATAGATATTAAAGGAAGTATAAGAGACCATGTAAAAACATAGAAGTATAATAAACCATGAGGTTCTCATAAGTTAAATCCATCATAAAGATCATAAGTTTCAATATTGATAGAGCTATTGTGAATACCGTGTGATGAATGGTAGATAGAGATTCCATGATTTAATTATCATGATACATAGTAATATATTTTATATACATTATACATCATGATATTGAAAAAAATAATTATTGTAATGGACTATCTGAGATGATGACAATTGCTGAAAAAAAGAATACAAATCATGTCCAGTAGTTTAGGTGAACTGATGAAAAGATGATGTGTAAGATGATTCTATATGTATTTCACACTCTTTTGATGACATAATGACCTATTATTATTCCATTATTGATGTTGTGAACAAATATGATTATTTTAAATAAATTCATGCATTTTAATATCATGAAAACATACTTTCATGCACATTTAGAAGTTCTTGAGAGTCAATTTCCAATGAAAATATGGATGATATTAAAACTAGTAAAATGAATGGTTGATCTAGGAATATCTATATATGAATGAAATTTCATTTGAATGTATATAAGTACATTAATAAAAATAAATGAAGCTACCATGCACTAACATTTCATCTTAATCTATCTATTTACCCATGAAATCCATGAGGATACTACATGTTTGATTCATGCATCTTATGAAAAAATTTCATGAATATTGAGAACAATTGTATATATGATCTGAGGGATTAGATCATCATAATAAACAATCCATGTTTTTTAGTTTTAAAAATATCAATGTTAAATATACAATATATGAATAAAATGAAGTAATATTAATTGATACTTTTAGGTATTGATGTTAAGATTTACGGTGTAATTAATCCAGGAATCATTGGCTTGATTTAAAAGAGAAATAACTTTTTACAATTATATGCATTAATGATGTGAAAATCATGTCAGAAATGATCTGATTCTCTAGGGATTTAATTCAAATATTTTTCATTATTTTATTATGGATTTTAAATTTTAAAACAACTATATATACATGATAAATATGTATTCTATTAGGCTATAAAGAATAACATGTTTTTAATAGTGGAAAATATTATATGAATTTTGAGTGAGTGAGAATTTCTATTTTTAAGAGAGATAAGTTTCTCATGTTGTATGGTTATCAGAATACAGATAATAGTTTCAATAATGTATTAAAAGGTGAAAAGGGTGAAACAAATCATATATTAAATGTTGTGTTTTTAAACAGTATTATTCATGTTCAAACTGTTTAAGGTCCTGATTAAATATGATCAAGTGAAAGAGATCCAACTTTCTTATTTTGGAAGATTATTTTATAAGGAAATATTTAAATCACTAGATCCACTTTTAAGAAGAATATTAAGACTAGGTTCCCTATCCCGTCACTGGGGTCTTATGATTGTGACATCTAACAAACCATAGAAGAAGTGTAATTGTAGTGTCTAACTAATTGTGTATGAATTGAAACCGGGGAGTCTAACCAGTTTTAACTACTTGAGTCAATAGTAGTGAATCCTTTTTGGGGTGTCTAACCACCATTTTAATGAGTGGTATATTATATCATACACTATTAAAATAGTTCGATTCACTCTACATTCTATAATTTCAGATGAGGAGTGGATGTGAGACAATAATGAGTAGATCAAAAACATTAACTGGTTGGAGAAGTTTACTAAAGGGAAAATAAATAATAAAATGAAAAGGGATCACATATTTACCCCTCCCCTTTTAGTGATCTATCTAGATATAGTAACTTCACTATGTTCATGCTTTGAGGGAGAATAAGGTCACTTTGGTAACCTCAGAAATATATTATAATGTTATGGTTATATGTATAAAATTTAATCTGAAAAAACTTATTGAATGTTTTAATACTAATATCATATGGTATGTAATGTATATATAATAAATAATGTTAGATGAAAAACATTGATAGTTCAAAAGTGTGGAATAAAAATGCAATGAAGTTTGTTATACCATTTGATAGTTGTAAGGTACCAACAAATGATGTTGTGTGTTTATTCGATAATATCATAGGTTTTAGGATTGTGATCTGATGGCCCATCCCATTAAAAATTCAGATTGGATACATATTCCATTATCATGGAAGAATGAGTTATTGGATTTATAGATAAAAGTAATTTTAATACTTTATCCAATATAGATTAAATTGAATGACATTATTTAATTAAATACTTATAATTTGAATGATTTTTTTATTAGATGATCTATCAGATTACAATGACTAATGTCACCATACTTTAATGGATGGTAAAACGATTGACCAATGAATGGAAGCATTTTAAATTAATTTTTCATCATGATTTCAATAATACCATTTTAAATATTTAGAATATGTATGATAATGTACCAGAAGGTGTTCCTCAAGAGTAGTGGAAGGGTTTTGTAGACATTAATTTCCCTAACAATAATATGGTATTTAATAATATATTATTATATTTATATAATTTTTAAATGTATAAAACTATTATTAAATTACATGTTATTTATTTTCAATGTATCTAAGAAAAATGTAATGTGAGTAGATAAATAGATCATCCCCCTCACATCTGGTTTGAGGAGTTTTTCATGGAATATATCTACTATGGTTATATTTTAATGAATTATATTATTTATATGATAATATTAGGTTCTTTTTGTATTAAAATATTTATTTTTCTATTTTTTATGTAGTTAATGAAGTTATATAGAAACATTTATCAAATTAATTTTTGGTTATAAGTCTATAAAATATTCAAAGGTTGTTATGTGAATTATCCTTCTAAAGGTGTTGGGGTGGAAATTTATAATTCTCGTTATTTTTTCATTCCTAATTATCTATTATAATTTTAAAAGTATAAAATAATGCCAGGTGCCCTTTAGTTTTTTTTGGGAATATAATTTGTATTATAAATGTTACACCTTTAAAACCACCATTTACCAAACCATGTTTGGTTAATCTCACTTCATTAAGAAACACACTTCTTCCATATATTCATTAGTAGTCACCTTTTATTGATTTTATAAAGGGATTGTGTATGATAAGTGATTTATATTCCCCTTTTGATCCATTTTTTCTTTGTTTTTGTTTAAAAAAAGTAAAAAATACCCATGATGTATTTTAAATTTTTATAACCATGTTTACAAAATTTATTTTGGCTTAGTCATATTTGTTATTTTATTTATCATTAATCATGACTCGGTAGTGGGTTTAATTTTACTGTAGAATTTTGGAAAACAGGGTTATTTATCAAAATTATTTCCTTGCATGAGTTCATTAATGTAATTTGTTTTGACTATATAGTTGAGTGTTTATGGGGTTTTGGAATAATATGAGTATTATGGGCATTTTATTACATAGTATTTTTAAATTCAATTTTATTTTTCTTTGGTTAAAACAATTTTAAACTATTCTTCAAATTTGTAATAAATAATTTTTGGGTGATTTAATTATATATTTTATCAAGAAAACTAATATAAACAAGTGTGCCCCTATTTTTTAAAAATAGCAAATTTCATTTCTGTGATCATTTATGGGAGTGTTTAATGTTTTAATTTTTAATGAATTATTAATATTTCAGTACCTTCTCCATAGTATAGATTAAATTCATTCATTAATACCAAATCTACAAAGATTATAATTAGTTGAGTTGTGCATAAATTAGCCACTAAATAAAAATATTCATCTTATTATTTAAAAAAGTATAGGTGTGGATTAATGAATAATTATTTTCGATTCATAGATATAAATTTTATCTTATTTTAAATTAATTTTGGTTACATCTAATTTGAATGATATTTGATTTATAGTAAAAAATAAATGAGTTATGAGATTTTATCACCATAAAATATTTATCAGTCTCTTGGGATGATATTATTGGTCTTGTACTTTTAAAGAAGCATCATTTTTTGTGAATGATATGTGTTCTAGAGAAATAACATATCATGACTTTGGTAGGTCATTGAGGTTATTTTAATCGGTCAAATATATTTCAAGTAATATTTATTCTCTACTATAGAATCACAGACAAGATTTTTTTTATGATGGAAAAAAACTAAAGATAAAGAGACCCTAATTTAGGAAAGAGAGAGATAAATAAAAATTAAGGATGTGATGGTAACTACCATAAAAAATTCATTATTGGAATTATATTAGAAGACAACTGGATATGTCCCACGTGTGATTACATCGATTTCTAGATAGTGTTATCTAGTAAATTACGAAATTTATAATCATTTATAATATAGTTTTTTATTATTTTGATATTTAATTAGAGATATTAATAATTTATTGATTATTAAATAAATTATAATATTGGTGCTAGAAGAAGGTCTTGGAGTTGGAATTGATGATGATGAAGGAGATGATTGTTGCTCATCAGAATGTAGTAGTGGGGATTGATGTTAAAATCCATATTGTTATTGTTTTTGTATAAATAAAATCATTCATTATATCCTTATGATATTAAGAAAACATATATGTATGTTATTTTACATTTTTCATCATATTTATTTATGCGAATACGAGTTTCATTATGTTTTATGATGTATATTTAAATTCATGATATATTTTCTATTTTTTTGTGTCGTGTCTAACAATTAGATTTTTTTATATTTTGAAATAACTAGAGACATTTTAAACAACCAAAAAATAATAATATTAATTTATAATTCTATTAAACCTTTTCTAAATGTGACTTTCATATAGTGAGGGTTTAAGCCACAACAACATATCATTTTCTATTTAGCGGTGGTTAAAAAAATTATCCAAGATAAAAGAACTCAAATGAAATTGTACCGATAAAAATTTAAAATATATTGAGAAGAAAATATGTTATGATATCTGAATCAAACCACCAATGAATAAAAAAAAATATGCAATCTATTTCACAACACCATATCTAAATTCCATGAAATTATTATTTGGTGGTTTAAACCACATCCAAACAAACAAAAAACATTGTTATTGGTCCATTTTAATATTATGGGATGATGGAAATGAATTGGTTTTTAGGACATATGGGTTCTTGGTCAATAACGATAATGATGGATTAATTTTAATTATGGAAAATAGCTAATAGTAATTAGTTTAAAGTGGGTGATACAGAGAACTCATGATATATAAGCATAAAGAATAAAATTAATTCTAGCATTAAAGACTTATCCATAGATTGAAAAATATTATTCCTAGGATCACTCACAGAGAAAATATTATTGATGTTCCATTACTAATGGGAGAAAAATGTTCATAATATTACAAAGGTGGAATATTAATAATTTTCATATACTAATATAGGAATAAAATATCTTCATTCATTGGAGCCCATTAATTTATATGTTTGTGGGACCATTCAAAATAAATATTACAATTAATAGAAATATTTTATTTATGTTTATGATTAATTAAATTTAATTTATTTTGTTGCATATATAAAACAAAAGTCTATAGCCTTACTAATTTTAAATGTTTTTGATGATGTTTAGAAAAATAATGTTATTTTCTCTCATTTAGATCAAGAAATATAATGGAACTAAGTTTCCAAATGATAATTTTGATGATTATATGGAGAATCATTGACTTATAAATGAAATCAATAAACCATAAAACCACAAAAATGGGGTTTCTAAATAGAAGTATTGATTTTTGGTAGAGATGGAACAATTAATATTTTATTAGCATGTTACTGGTTGATAGAATCATAATAAAGCTATTGGTTTAGTTATTTACATCAAAATAAATTATTTACTATTTCTAAATTCAGATATGTTACTATATTGGATGTGTTATAAAATTATTTATGTTTTAAATAACTTGTTGTGTTTTTAGACACTTGAATTATCAAGGTTAAACATTATAATAATTTAAATTATAAAATATATTATTCAATGGGATATTTATAGGATATACTCCACATGGGAATGGATTCTACCACTACAAAAAAGTTAAATAATTTTTTATACTACTATTGTGAAGGATTAGGAACAATGAAAAAATGAATTTTCGAATGATGAATCACATTTAAAATGTTATGTTAATTTTTTTTATGATAAAGGTATTAAGAAATTTATAATGGACATAAAACTATAGAAAATGTACATGTTGTAGAAGAATGTTCAATTATTTTATGTGATGTGAAATAATGTCATTTTTCTCATCCATTTCTGAGAAAAAAAATTATAAGTTCAAGACATCATGAGAGATCATGGACAAGAAGCATAAAACAGAAAAACCTTGTAGAAAAGAATCCAAACCTTATTATTTTCTCATTTTAGCATAATTATGATAGAGATGCAATAAAAAATTAATAATAGGTTAATTTTATGAATAATGAATTAGATCAAAGAGATCACAATTAACAATGGGATTTTGTGACACTCACTATAATAGAAGTATGCCTTTGTATAGACTCTGTTTTTCTCTTTTTGGGTTTTGGGATGTTTCGTGGAATTGAAAGTTGAAAACAAGGGAATTCGATAAAACTGGAAAGGTTTGTATTTACATAATAATGTGTTTTTATCCATGTAGCAAAATTTAGGAATTCATCTACAAGGGTCCAATAGAATTTATTATAGCTTACACATGTATTGATAAACCATATGAAATTCCCTAGGAACCATGAGTGTTCTGGTGTTTATACAGGGGTGTCACATGGATATGACACACAATTAGTTTAAATATAATGATTCTGTCATAACTAGGAAACCCCCTCCATAAATAATATTGATAGTAGGGGGCACAAATAAGGAACACTATTTTTTTAACCATCAAGACTCCCTTAAGAAATAATGAGACCCTCATTTGAACTATTAAAAAAATAGATTTACCCATTTTCCCTTAGCCACTTTTAAGCTTAATCAAACCCAAATCTAATATTTTCCCCCCACTATCAATCCCTATTGATTTAATGGTATATCCCTGTGGTTTATAGGAAGAATACCATTATTCATTATAGATCACATCCATGTATGTTGCGTTTTTGAACCAGTTTCTCATCTTATTTGTATCTCCTCTATACATATATTCTCCTTCCATATTGTAGAACCTATTTTGGATATGTATTCCAAATATATGGGGTTTTATGGTGGATAGCTATTTTTGTTTTTGAGATAGGATCATTATGACTTGATTTACACTTCCCCTATTGTCTTTTTATAAGGATAGCCATTCTACCGCTGTTTTGAGGTAGATGTTTCTACACAATGAGTTAATTTTATGAATTTCATATCATTACTATAACATTAAATTTAGTTATCCATATAATTCTATTTATTTATTGTCTGAAGGAATTTTTTTAAAGTTAAATTATTTTAATGGATTTTTTTTAAAAAAAGGTGTTTTCACATTGAGTGATTTTTAAATTTTTTATTGGTAGTTTTGGATTTGAAATGATTGTTCCTACCTTGAAGGATATTATCTTGTATGTGATTATGATTAATAATATGTCATCATTATTTTAAAGTGTATTTTTACAGTTGGTCATTGGTAACATTGGGTGTGTTTGGATAGAGAGATAGGTGACCCCAGTGTGTTTTTGGCACCACTTGGGTTTTCATTCAAGATACTGATAGGTTTATTTTAGGATCATGAGGACTATAATAATGAGTGGTAGTTTGAATTCTTGAGAAATTAAATATAATGATCTATTTTTATTTGGTAAATGACGTGGTCCTTACATGGTCTCAAGCTCCTAGATCTTACAATGGATGTTGATTTTACATTTTCTATTGGTCATATGATTTTCACACAGAATGGGATTCTCCTTCATTAGCATTGCGGGAAAGACTTCACAAGCTCCCTTTTCCATTAAAAAATAATTCCATCATTAAAATTATAGGTAATTCAGTTTTCCATTGTCTATTATCCAATATCCAAACAAACATTATATATCATTTGATATATCCTCATAATTATGTCAAATTTAATGTGTCCATGCTTCTATTGGAGAGGGTTTAGATAACTATAGGGGAAAAATTACACTACAAACATGTGGTATTTTTTAAGTTTTCAATTGATTTTTGTTTATTTGATAAACACATGAAAATTCATGCTTCAATATATCAGTGAATGTGTAAGGATAAGCATGGAAAAAAACTGTTTCATTTATATAATTCTGATACACCCAAAGTCAATCAACATGGTAACAATTATTTACCATATACTTATACTATTCTTAAATATGAAAGACCATTCAATCATAATCTGATGGTTACATACATCTTGTAATATTTGAGACATGATTTAGTTGGGTATATTTCAAAAAATATGTCCCAATCTGAACTAGGAGTCATTGAGAGGGCATTAGATATTGGCTCCTTGAACCTAATAATAAATATACAAAAGCATATATCCTATGTAGAGGCTGTTTGAATGAGAAATGGTTTTTAGTGATATAGTCGGAAAGAGAGGGACATCCATATGGATGCATTGAACTCTGATATTATGTGTAGATCATGATGGATGTGAATGGGAAAAGGGTGAAGGTTTTGAATAGGTAGAGTTAAAAACAAACAACCCTGACTATTAATATTATTAATCTTGTTAATTATTTGAAAGTGGAAGCTCATTTTTAGGTGCATCAAGACATAATACAGGAAGTGATAGGCAACAAAATTTCATAAACAATGGATAATCTCACCGAATGGATTGATATTTCTAAGGGAGACTTGAGATATGAGAGCTATAGATAAGTCTCATTTGATAGTGTAATGGGTATGCATGGAAAAGGATTCCACATCCCTAGGAGAATGAAGATGTAAAAGGGAAACCAAGATTCAAGGAGTTACATAGTGATTAAGAGGAAGATATTAAAAGGGATTTATTATTATAAACACATACCAAAATTGATGGAGTCTTGGTTATCCAAGAATATAAGGGCTGAATAATGGGATGATGTAACTACCCCTAGTGACCAGGTAGGAAAAGGGAGTTCTAAATTTCATAATGTTAATAAAAATTTTGATAATAGAAATTATACAGAGAAAGAGTAGTCTGCTAAAGTTATGGAAGAATGATATTATATGAAGGAAGGTATTATTGTATCATATGACTGTCCCAATGCTCCCAATGCTTATTTTGTGGTTTCAAGTAAGGATATCATTAATGATTATTTGTGGGTAGTGTTTAAGGAGTAATTATAAATGTCATGAAATGGGAACTTTTCATATACCCTAAGAAATAAATGATGGTGGGGACTCTCTAGATTATATTTCCATAAGAGGATACTAATAGTATGTACTAAATAATAGTTCATGATTCTACAAATAATGAAATTTTTAGGTGGATAAATATGAATGATCTCATCTTGGTATAAGGGTTCAATGAGAGGAATATAATCATTGCGTAGTACCTTCAATCTTTGGAAATGACAGTCAACCATATTTAACATAATCTCAATGATAGATTTGAATGAAGGTATCTACTATCCATTGGATTTTATATAGGGAGATTACTTTTGGTAAGATTAAACTAGATTTTAATGATTTTCTGATTTTTTTTCTTTTAGAAAACATCCCATTTAAATCCGGAGATTTCACAATTATTCCCTATATTTTTAATAATAATTTCATTTTCATTAAATCAGTTATATTGTGTATGGGTTGTTATGGATTAAAGAATTATATATATCATATAGGAAATAGTGGATCCTAGATACTACTCGGTTATTATCTACTGACGTGTTTGTTGGTGCTGAGAAGATGTGATATTTGGGGGTCATGAAATGTTATTATTTCCTAGGTGTTGTAGGAAAGTATTATTTATTTGGAGAGAGATGGATCTAAAAGTCTGATATTGTTATATAGTGTAAAAACAATGGGTAATTGGTAGAGGAGTTCCTTAATTTGATATTTTATTGGATATAATATCATTACTTGTATGAAATACCTATTGAGAGAGTGGTGGTGATGTATTTAACTAATAATACCAGATTAGGTGACAAGTTATCTTCAATTTTTTATTTTTTAGTCATTTTTTTATTTATTTTTTTTTCTAAGAGGGTATAAGGAGGAACCTAATTAGTATAAATTTTTTTCTCACCATAAATATATATATACTATTTTCCGGTCTACAAGAGTTAGTTCATGATATGGATGGGTATTAATAGCTCATGGACTTGTTCATATGTTGTTTAGGGTGTGAGTTCACTACTGATGATTTATTTTGGGTAACTATAGACTCTTTTATAGTAGATTAGTTATATCAAATTTCATAAATTTATGAGGTTATTTTACCTCTTTTATGAACATTAATTTTTAATTGGTTTAACTTATATATTATTCCTCGTGTTCTCAAAGAGGGAATTGGATCCAGTTTATATGTATGATATAAACTGACTTCTTGTCTCCAACCCTTGGCTTGTTATAGGGAGGAATCAGGCATCACAGTCATTCATTTATCATTGTTGGACTAGGTGGGGAACCTTTTGGGGGAGGGGGTCATGAAATAGTATGTCCATGGAAGATGTTAATTGTGAAGAACACACAAGGATATTATGCATATCAATATGTAACATTTTTTTTGTATTGATGTTTAGAAAGACAACAAATCTTTATGGTTCTAGTTTGGATCAAAATGATATATATAGAATGTTTGGTTAACTAAAATTTTTATTCGATATTTTGTGGGAATGCAGTTTTTTTCCTAGTAGTATATTGTGATGGTATGTCATTGATGAGAAACAAGATACCAATGAAACCAGACATCAAGACGTTGTGAAAAATATTATTCTCCCTGAAAGAATTTGGTGAATTATCTAATATTCGATTATTTAAGATCAATATTGGTAGATCTAAGAGGATACTTGGACTATTATTGTGTATATACACAGAAAATAAGCTAAAAATAATATATATAGAATAATCCATGAGGGGTTTGTAACTTAAATCATGTGGTGTACATATATCCTAGAAAATATTTCCTAATACACAAGAGTATACAGAATGAGTGATCATGATTCCATAGACTTCAATTATAGGATATATCACAAATTCCATTCATGATACAAGGTTTGATATTTGATAAACCATGATTATGGTAGAAATATATGTAATAAATCCCATAAAGAAACATTAAACTATCATAATGACTATCCTAAATTATATAATATATAACAATTAAAATTTTCTTTTATATAGAAGATATGAGGATCAATTCATCAATGGATACACATATCCTATCTTATAGACAAAAAATAAGAATCAGATATAATAGTCTAAATATGTGTTCTCACTTAATAGAGGAGTTGTGAGTTAGAAGATCACAACAAATAATGTAGCCTATGATTATACAATCATGTTTTATTGTATTGCGACATCTAATACAACTCATTGAGTATTTTATATAATAATATTTTCTTGGGTGGTTAATGTGTCTTCTAATAATAAATATACTATCACATAATATAATAATAATTCTACAATAGTGGTCTTAGAAAATGTCCCAAGGTCACATCAGCGGATGAAGTATATTCTATTGATGTATCACCCCTTTAAGCTTATTTCATAGAGGGTTAAGGTAATATTAACTATAGTTTCAATATATAATAATGTGATGAAAAACTTTACTAAATAATTATCTTAATAGAATCATGAATATCATATGAGGGCTTGTGGTATAAAGGCTATTAGTAGTTTCATCTAGTGAAAGTGGGTGGTTTTTAAAGTTAGTTCTCTTGATCTAACGAACCTTGTACCATCGATTACATATAAATTCAAATACCTATCTATAAATAAATATCATATCATATTATCATTTTTGTTGAATAAAATAATAATTTAATAATTTTTAATGAATATTTATCTCATTAAATTGTTATAAAAGTTCACCAAATTCATGATAACCATAAATTGTTATGAAAATATTCCTCAATACAATCACTATAATCAGATGAAATTTATCTAAAGGGACAGATATGATGGTTTTCTGTTTCAAATAATATATTCATAATACTTTAATAATTCTTCTCCTGAAGTTTTCACCTGGTAGTCTCAAACAAGGGAGGTAATGATAAAATACCCACCAATTGGGATTCCATATTTTATATGTGAATTCAAAATTCTTATATATAGATGTGTGTATTTATCCTTAAACATTAGATTATTATTAATGTATATCATGAATCATGTAATTTTAATTATTGAAGAAAACTATGATGGCATTTTCTCATGGTGAGGTTTGATACATTAGTTGTGTCATAATTGATATAAAATTGACTGAATAATTAAAGAAAGGGTTTGTCAATTCCGATATTAGATGTTGATATCACAGGAAATTGGATTGAACTATAACTATCTGATTAGGGTCATGGACTTGGAATTTTGTGATGAATTCATTTTAGGTAGTTGAGAAATATATATAAAATACATATGTTAATCACACAAGTATAAAACCTCGTTGAAGAGATGTCGAGAAAAAGGAATTACATTACACAATGAGCACTCATAAGAGGTTATTTGAACAATTACATTAAGGAATTTTACTATAAATGTCCCAACATGTTTCACATCCCTATGAAATTTCCTTAATTCCACATGGGTATTATCATATTATAGATTTAAAATTTCCAAAAATCATAATAACTATAAACACATAAAATAGTGGAAGTTTTGCGACAATCCCACAGAGAGAAACGAACACATCGATATATATCAATCAAATGATGGGTTTCTCAAATTTTAATCAATTTATAAATATAATTTAATAATTAAATTTAAATTATTAAATTCAAATGAAAATTTATAATCATAATAAATTAGTTTCCAGGGGTTGATTTTCTAAAAAAGTAATTTTTGACTACTCATGAAAAACAATAATATTTATTAGCTACACAATAAAAAGATTTTTTTTTCAGAATCAGAAATGGTAAATCAGTTATAAAACTACCCTATAATATAAATTCATCAGGCTTTGATGAATTTATATAACTAAGATTCATTAATATTTAATATAAATTGTAGATAAATAATCAAATTTTCTATTCATGAATTAAGTACCATAATCATGTTGGGTTTATTTTTCCTCCAAACACATTTCTTTAGTGATTTAATAATATATTTGATAGATATGAATCAAAAAATAATATTAAATGAATAAAAACATCAATAAAGGGAATTAAGATTTTAAAAAATCTAGAAGACACCCACTTTGACACATTCAAATCTCTTATACAAGTTTATACAATCATCATATGGTGATCACCAATGATGTAAAAACCAATTTCCATAGTGAAGAGAATAAGGGAGAAAGACTGGATAAAAAATAATTAAATAAAAATAAAAATCATTATATATTTACAAAAAAATTGAAAAAATGAAATACCAAAATAAAAATTGAACTGTGATGAGCGATCCATAGTTTAGAATACTAGTAGAATCTAACCTATAGTGGATTAACAATCATTTTTGAATCCACCAGGTCTTAAAATTATAGGAAATGTCATTCTTGGGAATCCATAAATTCATTAGTAAAGTCCCTTTGGGTCAATAATATGGTTTCTTGGGTTGTAGGGTCAATAAGGGGGCACCTGTGGCATTAAATTCATCAAAATCACTATTACAAGGTGTCACATAATAATTTCAAAATGTAAATAATGTTTTTATAGCATAAATTATTCGACATATCACTTGATGACTATTTTTAACCATTCATTATGATCTAAATTTTTCAAATTAGTGTCATAGTGTGATTTATGTATTCTACAATGTTATATGTGTTATCATGATCCAAATTTCGTTTTTCCATCACACCCTTGATTAATCTTTAGATTCTAAAAATTTTACAATGTAAAATCATATTTTTTATGTATATATGTGTTTTATAAAAAGATCAATCCCTTTTTAGCTTGTTTAATCACATTGAAGCCTTGTAGTCTTTCCTTCACCTATAACATATTGTGGGATATAATTTTCATCTTGAATTATTCACCTTTAAGCTATTTTTCAATTATTATCCTAATGGATTTCCTTATTTCACCTCGATGATAACTATTCCAAAGAAATAAGAAAAAATATAATATTAGGAAACTATATAATGAATAATAAATTAATACTAAATAAATATATGTATCCCATAAAAATTTAAATGAAAAATAGAGATATAATATACCCCCACCAATAGAACTTTTCTCATCCTTGATAAAAATATAAACATCATAACACAAAAGGAAAAAATTCATCAAGGGAATTGTTATAATATTATGTTTATAAAACAAGTTATAATTAGACATTATATTAGAATTAAAAACTCAATAAAAAACTCATAAACTATTATTCATTGATAATTTTAAATTAAATAGATTTCCCCTTATCAATTATATATTTTAACCTGTAATCAATATCCCTTCTATTCTGGATATACCTCACCATGAAGTTTTCAACTCATCACTCCAGGTAATAATTTAAAGGAGTTATGATCATACCTCTAGTACATGATCCTAACTAAAATCATTTATTGAATCTATGTTCTCTACCCCATAAAGAAATAAACACAATTAATCATGATGGATTTTAAATTTTGATCAAATGATTCTCTAGATCAGGGTTTGTGGGTATTGGTATTGTAAACCAATTACGTCTCAAGAGGTGGCTAAATTATAATGTATAACACATTATATTCAAAATAATTTATAGATGAAATGATTCTTACCAAAATATAATGTCATCTAATATAACCCCAAAAAGTAAAATGTGAAGGATCAAGAGATATATGAGAACAATTAAAGAATTTCCTTTTTTTCATAATGTTGTAAATAGTTTTTAATTTTTTTTAAAATAAATATTTTTTTTATAATACTGAACTAAAATTACATTAACATATAGAACCCGAACTCACAATATTTAGAGATCATCGTTATAATAATGGTTATTTATGACCAAATTTAGATTTTTTTTTTCATTTTTCATTATTTTTTTAATAATAAGAGGGAAAAAATGGAATACGGTGAATTAGATAATTAACCCCAAAACTCAAATCCCATGGAAGCACTATGTAAAAATATATCATTAGAAAGATCACATCTCCCACATGAATAACCCCTACTGCACACTCATGAAATTGAATATCATGAAAAATAATAAGATCTTGGTTGGAATGGATAAAATAGCCTTATAAAATGGATCAATACTAATGTGTCCATTCATTGATTAAATGGAATAAATAGGATAAATTTATAGGTAGGTCTGAGGATAAAATGAATATTAAAAAAATAACCGAATCATTTTTAATGTGAATTTTTTTGGTAATAAATTTAAAAATATATCACTTTATGTTCTAGTAGGTTTTCATGACCCATGTTTTACTAAAAAAATGAGCAGAAAAATAAGAAATATGTGGATATGAATCCTTTAGTGAATGGGAACATAACGTACCCATTTATGTTATGGCTTGAGAATCAATAAAAAGTTTACTTAATGAAATATTATAGGAATCAACATCAAAAAAGAAATATTATCATCAATTATTTTTAAGAAACACAAAATAAAATAAATATTTTTTCTTTTAAAATATTTATTTATATATTTATCATTTAGTGAAATGATAATTCAAAATTTCCCAACATGCCATAAAATTTTTTCTATGTGCTAATATCTATGATATTAATGAGTACGTGAAAAAATAAATAAAACATTTATAGTAGAGTCTAATTCATTTAAATTCGTGTAAAATTATTCTAATAATTAATAACATGTGATAAAAATTCTATGGATATAAAAATATAATAAGGAGAAATAATACTCCAATTCCATAATGATTTTCTGCTGGCATTTCTTCATTTCTCTATTTTTTTCTCAACTCCAGCTTTATTCTTTGATCTTAAAAATTAAAATTTAAAACATGTGAATGTAAATGATCCCAAAAATTAATTTTTTAAAAGATAAATGGGTCAACCAGGAGGATATTTATAAAACTAGTCCAATAAAATAAATCTATGTCATAGTTTGTAATCTAAAATTCAGGTTAGCTCCCCATATCACTTCCTTAATGTCTATAGAAAGTCCTTAGAATTGTTATATTATAAGAGTGTGGTAAAATTTTTCAAGATAAATTTGTAATACCAATGTCACATTAATATCATTTTTTTGTAACTGTACACTTCCTCCTCTACTGATTCATCTTAAATATGACTTTTGGTGGGATATAACATTTGGGATGATGTAAATATAAAAAGCAGTAAAAAAAATATAAATACTACGTTTTTCTCTTATTCCACCACAACATTTTTATCTTATTCTTATGTTATTTTTAGGATATTATTACATTACATCATAAATATAGTTTTCATCATAACATAATACTACTTACTTCTCTCCTAAATATCATTGATGAGATCATCCATAATCTTCTCTTTGACTTATTTTATATTGAGTAAGGAGTCCCATATTCATTTTTTTCTATAATATTTATGAGATTAAAGTTTTTCTATGTGTTGTTCCATTCCTTCTTTTTTTAATATAACTTATTCAACTTAATTTCTTTCACCTCTTCAACCTCATTTACATTTTTGTCCCCTACTATCCAATAAATAATTTTCATCATATTTTAGTTTTATTCTTAAAATTGTATAGGAATTGTTTTTGTACTTTTTTTCGACTTAGATGTGTTGAATAGATGTCTGAGGTAATGATTAATCCTCTTCATAAGCCATAGTTTCATCACTTTAAAATATTTTTGTATGCTCGTAGAACTATTATTTGATATCCTCCACTATATTTTCTTTCTTTATGGTATCAACATATTTGACATACACCACTTATTGATATTCCTCTTATTTAAACCAACCAATCGTTGTGTTATAAATTATTGGTATGTTACTAACAATATAATTTAAATTTCCAATAATCTGATATAAATTATTGATTAACTATCTTAGTTCACTGAACTGGCCCTCATTATCATCAACCCTCATATCCATCACTTTATACTAATTTTGAATAGTATAGTTACTCTATAATCTAACTGAAAATATTTTTGTCATTTTTAGTTGAGGTATTCATTATTTTACTACTGAACCTAGGTTTCACCTTTTTATTCATAAAAATTTGTGTCTCCTCCACAAATAAAATAAATGGCACCACTCCACTGATGATGTTTGTATTCATAATTTTCACAAGAATATGAATAATTACATTTCCTTATTTAATTTTAACACAAATATAAATTTAGTACTATCAATGTGGTCAGATACTCTGTATATTTTATATATTGTAATGTTGACATGGAATAATTTTGATATGGTGTGTCATGATGGATGTGTATTTTGTTTCTTTAGATTTCCTTTCCATCCTTGATTACATTTATTACATGCTTATTTTTTTAACCATATAGTGTAAATTCTCATTTATGATGTAAATGGGTGTTTTCTAGTAGGTTCATTCTTGTTTTTTCTGGGATATTTACATTGATACCTTCGGATTGATCATTTACCTATGCTATGTCATGGGACATAATTTGTATTCTCGAATTCATCCCCATCATCATCCATTTAAATAATACACTTAATGGATTTCCTAATTTCAAGATAATGATAGATCCACCATAAAAAAAATCAATTTTCTCAGGTAATCATCTAACATAAAATAAATTAATATTCAATGAAAACATATATAATAACTCATCCAAATTTTAATGTGTAATAGAGATATTAGTGATTTTAATGGAAGTCTTGGATTTATGAAATAACACCAAATGTCACTAAGAAATAGACCAATAAGGTCATACAGTAAGTGTATCTAGAATATCTATAATTTTTTTAATCAAATATAGGAATATGTATTATTGTCATGACTAAGGAATAATATTATTCCTTTCGTTTTGATCACATTAATTCAATCCAAAGTTAACCATGTTTATAATATATGTGATTAATATAAAAATAAATATTTATTCCCCTATTATAGACTATAATATTTATTTATTGATTGAATAATATAATGATAATTATTTAGATTAAATAGTTGTTATTCAGGGTTTGATAAATCCCCTAGATAATTGATAGAATGTGTTAACATCCCAATGGAAATTATATATTTTATGTAATATCATTTAAAAAATATCATTTATTTATTTATTTATGAAAATGATATATATATATGTTAGAACATATCATGGAATTCAATATGTACAACAACAATACTATTTTTATTTGTTTACATGTGGCTTATATAGTGATAAAAATTAGGCAAGGACCATTGAGAAATTATTTATTATCAAACATGAAGAATATGAAACGAATTATATCATTTCATGGTTTGGGGGAATAATTTATCATTGTGATATTTTCTAAAGATATTTCTATTGAAGACATAGAGATAATCCATCATGAAGGATCTCAATAATGAGACAAAATCATCATTATCCTTATTCTCCAGATAAAGAAAACAGTAAATAATATTATGATACTAGAAGTGTTTTTGATGTGATTAAGGATGGAAAAGTAATGATGATCGGTTCCACTATAATAGAATATCGAGATCCATCAATAATGTTATCATATTAAGTGATCATATATGGATATCTGTAGAATAATTATAAATTTTATTATTTATCCGATGAAAATATGATTAAAAATTCATCCAAATTTATCATCAATGATGAATTAATTATCAATAAATGGAAATTATTATAATAAATTCACTATAAATTATGTGTGAAATGATCATCCGTATAAATATTATGGGGTTGTATTCATGTATTTATGAGGATTTTTCATATGAAAACAATGAAAATAATTCTTTCGGATTGGTGTAATTATATCAAATATGTGTTGTTACCTATAAAATTTTATATATGACACTTATAAGGAATCAATGTAATATTTCCTTCTAGCATATCCATGTTCAGATGAATCACCCAACACTTGGAGAGGATTATCCTTTTGACCATGGTATTATACAAGCACTCAATAGCAATGAAATGAATATAATAAATAATAAACCTGGAAGAATAGAGACAAGATCAAGACACTCTTCTCTTATATTAAGCCTCTTTATATATTGTCCTTAGGGACACGACATAGTTATTCTTTAATCTACTCAAATGTTATGTAAAAAAACCAACTCCAAAAACCCATAGTTTATGGTTAATTTATTTCATTGACATCTATAAATGGGGTCAAATCCTAAAGGAATGGTGAATTTAGTTTTTTATAGACCAGTAACTTCATGATACGTATTTTAAAATGGGGATAAAATAGAGAACACAATAATGGAAAAAATTTAACATCCGTTAACTCATTCAAAGAATTATTCTTCATATCATATGAAAGGAAAAAATATGAGTGAGATAAAATTATTTGTATGGGGTGTGTACAACATAAGACATCATGATTAGATAATGTATTATCAATATAGAAAATCAAATAATTGGAATTGAATTATCTATAATAAATCACTAGAGCATGAAATTCATCAATGGAAATCATTAATGAAAAACATATCGTGGATAATAGTTACAAATTTCACAGTAAATAAATTTTTTATTATCAAATTTCATGATCATAGTCATCCTCATATATATACCATAAAAACCATTCAACCAAGATAGTTTAAAACTATTACTAGATATACCCTAAAAACCTAATTAATTTAGTGAAATAATTTGTCTCATGAGTCTCATCAATACATTAAGGGGACATATATAATTATGACACATATCTCTCAAAAATTCTTATAATTCTCTTAATATATTTAATAATCAATTCAATTCATTAAAAATTTACATTATCAGTAAAATTATATTAATATTTAATAATAAGTAATATCAATATTTTCCCTTTCAATCAAAAAAAATTCAACATGAAAAACATCCTGGATAAATGACAGACTGTTTATGTATTATGTATATCCGTGATAAATAATATGGATATTTAAGGTAAATTCAATTTACATTGATCACATGTATGTGAATTTTTCATGATAAAGTAATGGAATAAAAAATTAATAATGTAAAAGGGATGAACATCGGTTAACCAAGAATATAAGGTTTATAATAACATAATGTTTTTGGAAGAATAAATGGAATGAAAGTAAAATAGAAAAATAATGTTTCACAAAATATATTTATTATAAAACTATTGAAAATTCGTACACTAATATAAATTATATAAAATATATATGATGGTGGGGAAGTTAGTTATCATTGTATAAGTCAAAAAACAAGCCTTTTGAAATTCATTAAAGAAAGTAAAAAAAACATAATCTTTGGTAAACATTAGAAATAATCCATTCAATCCTTTATAAAACATTCAAGGATATCTTAAATTTAAATTAATAAATATTTTTGTGTAAACAAAAATTCCATTTTATATTTTGTTTTATAAAAATTTTCCTTGAATAAAAATATATATAATTAAAATAAAAATTAAATTTCTTTTTATTTTAAATATTTTTGTCAGGAATTAATTTCCAAATAGTGGATGACTTATATAAAATATGGAAAATAGTAAAATATCTAATAGATAATGAAATGAAATATTTTTTTGTAGGAAAAATAATAATTCATAAATTTAAATGAAATAAATCAGAAATTATAGTGATATTGTAAAATAAATTCATACCTCTTTGGAAACACAGAAATTGTAATGCCTTGAAAGAATAAATATGGATTGAAACATTAATAAATTGTCATTCTTGTTTTATAAAGGATGTATAATTTTTTGTGAATATAATATAGATCCATAATATAAAAAATTATTTTAATGTTATTAATATAACATTTATTAATTAAATTATTTTTTAGAGATTTCTTGTAATTAAACATGGAAAATAAATCACATCGCTTCTTTGAGAAATTATATGGTATGATACGCATGACCAACAATATCATTCTCATAATGGGTGAAAGGTTATGGAATTTCATTACATATTAATTTTTAAGGAATAATATCATGTAACATTTATCATATATATCCATTATATACATCATTAGGACTACCCATTTTAATCAAATAATGGAAACAAATTACATTGGTTAATGAGGCGGTAGCCCACCGTACACATGAATAATTGCTTTCTTTCCCATTTTTCAAGAATAATAGGATATAATATTAAATATTTAAAATGTAATAAAGATAATATGTATTAATTTATATATTTAGATATATAATATATCAATTTGCTTAATATAATTAATCATTAATTACTACTTAAATTAATTAAAATTGGAATACATTGTGCCCTAAAAAGATTTTTCATAAAAAATATCCATTTTTAGAACTAAATGACATTTTTCTTATTTATATCAATTTTATAGTAAAACTTTTTTATGTACACATATTATAATATATTATTATAAATAAAATTAGGAATAGTTATCTTATACTTTTTCAATTATTTTTAAAATATTATTTTGAAGGGAAAACACATTATAAGATTATTTTGACCATGTTCAAAATTGATAGTCATCATATCAAATTAGAAATTATATACCATGAAATATTACAATGTGTACTATATTATAGCATTAATAAAATATAATGATAAACTAATATAATTTTATATTGGGTTTGAAATATCACACAACATTGAATTAATCCCTATTCAAATAATTTTATAGTTACATACACTTTATTGTAAAAGAGATTTTGCAGGAATTTAACATTTAAATTAATTCATTGAATTCTTTTTTATGATTCATAAATAAAAAAATATAAAATAATGATATTCTATAGTTAATAATACATGTATGGTAACAATTACTTAATCAAAAACCTTGTTTATCATACCATATGGTTATATTATATCACTATATTATGATATTTCCATATCATGCAGTATGACATTTATAAAGAAGTTGTGATTGTGAAACTGTATAACTATGTTTTATCCAATTATATAACCCCAAGGGATATTATATACCATTTTATAATGAACATTATATCTTATGACATCACTATATAATATCAAATGGAATGGAAGAAATAATTTTTATCTATATAATGCTTTAGGGTATTTCTCCCTTAAAAACCCACATCCACTAATGCCTAATAGAATTTGGTCTATTTCAATATAAATTGTATCATGTAAAATAACTTTTGAATCCGTGTCTAAAACAAATATGGATATTTTCAAAACAAATTATATATAAATAAATAGTTTTATAATATATTAAAAGATATGTGATACATTGGAATATTTATCAAAAACACCTTTTTGAGAAACACTAAAAAACATTCAGTGAATATCTCTAGTTTTAGTAAAATTTTATTTTCAGTCATTAAATCATTAATTTGAAATCTAGTTCCACTATCACAATTACAAACATAAAAAATTATTAAATCAATAAATTTAAGAAAATTGCGGCCTATTGAAATTCTTACATTCTTAACAATCCATAAATGGAACTTACATGACCTGTATCAAACATTTTTATCTCTATAATAGTTTCTACGTGTTTTATCTTATAGTAGTATTTATTATTATACAATATATTTTTCTAATATATCAAATAACCATGAGACAATAGTTTTTTCAATTTCATATATACACCCATACATTCTCGATTCAATAAGTACTAAATGGTTAAATCCATCACATGTCATTTCCAATATAAATGTGAACATCACATACCCATCCCCCAATAGACTCGAACTTCACATGTCACTTATCAAGGTATGAAAAGACACCCATTCAATTTATCTCAATAATTGTACTAGATTATATAGTAATTATATGAGAGGAGAAATACCATATTAATTGCACCCAACTGACTATATGATATACAATAGACGAAATGTCCCCTAATAAGCTTAGCATGAAGAAAAAAAATAAGAAACGTTTTAATATTTAAACCTTCCCAATCTAGGTATTTCTTCTAACATTACATATGAAGATTAAATATGTATAATTATACCATATAATACAAAATATAGTGTTAGATACTTCATATAGTATACTTCGTGGGACATCCACCAAAAAATAAAATAATTTTTTATATGATAAGAATATTCTATATATCTATATGAAATCCTACACATGGTAACCATAATATTTCATCCCAACCTATAACACTCCATTAAAAACATAGTTATGGTAGAACATAAAGTCATACATTTGAAGATAAATTATCATTTCACTTCATAATTATATTAGTCCATTATGAAATAATGAAAAATTACAAAATAATTTCGTATAACCTTATATATTTTCAATTTGGTAAATATGTTTATGAATACTAACCAAATCATAAAAAATCTTGTCTATTCATATCTTATATGATCGTTCACTAGATAAGATTTAGGTTTGATCCTTTTTATGGTTTTGGTAAACTCAATACAAATATATTTAATTTATGACACATATATATGTGACCATAAAATATAAACACCCACTAAACTCCATTGTTGAGTAACATCTATATAGATTGATTATTTGAATAATATTGAAACTAGGGATCATATTTTTGATGATAAAACTTTTCCAAAATAATATTCAATATGAATTACTTCACAACATCCAAGGTTAAAAATTTAATTACTTTTTTGTTTACTTATAATATATTCAAATGTAATTATCAAAATCATTATTGTTGTGAATCTATTCAAACATTTCATTAAAATAATTTTATTATGTAAATTAAATTTAAGAGTTTATGTTAATTTTTTTATTTAATAAAATACCCATAATAATTTTAGGTAATATGATGACATTTATTTGAATTTAGTGGTAAAATCTTTTAACCTTTAGATTTGAGTTTGTTCATTAATTCTCTCATAAACCACTTAAATATGACATTTTTAAAAATTTCATGCATATATGAAAAAAATTGTATAATGAAATAATACATATTTAATTTAATTAAAATATTTGATAAATAAATTATTTACAATCAAATCCAATTTGGAATTTCATGTTTCCAAAGATATATTTTTTGAAGTCTAATTTATTCCTTAAAATATGATTTTATTATATGGTGGAAACTCATTCACTGATAATTTAGAAAATATATAGTATAAAATAATTTATTATTTTTAAAAATACCATAATCTGAATTTTATTATTTTTTTAGAAGTATATTATATAAGAATCATGTGTATAAAAACAATCATCTGATATATTTTTATGATCCATTTATTATAATAACTCAACTGATCATATTTTGTGGTTACAAGATAAAAAATACAAAATCCTTTATCTTGATCGACTAGAGAATTGCAATAATCCACTATATCATACTCATTGAGGTAGAAACCCATTTATACTTCACATGAATGTATTTTTAAACCAAAACCCCAAATTATTCATCATGTTTTTACTTCTATACATATTTAAAACATTTTGTAATGTATAGTTCATATATAATACCTTCAAAACCATGGAATTTATTTATTTAACATTAGTCTCTAGCATAGACTTTCTAAGTTGTTTCATCTCCCATTACAGTATTCTATGTAGTTTTTATTCTAGTGACCCTGAATTCCAATATGGAAGCACTACCACTCTCCCCAAACTCATCAATTCGATTCAAATAACATTGACCAGCTTTTGGTAGAATCTCTATTAGAGTTTCCAAAATAATGTTTCTTACTAAGGGTTAAACGTTTCCCTAATGCACTATCAATATACCACTTTATATTTGATATACTGATTAAAGTGAAAATATAATTATATAACAAAGATAAATTAATGAAAAAATATCCTAAAATAGATTATTTCTAGTGAAATTATATTTACTTGGTGACATTTTGGTATATCTAAGAATAATTGTTGAACTCGATATAATATGGGGATATATATTGACTATGTAGTTTTAATGATGATATTCTAATGATTTGAAATTAACGGAGCACCAACCAAGACATATATATATTATTAAATTGAGACATTAATATGAAACATATGAGTATATGGGAAACTAAAATAGTAAAAACCCAATTACATTACCTTATTAAGAAACTAGTACCATGATATTTCATTGCATGAAGATATATCGTCCATTTTAAGAGAATAAAATAAATAAAACATTAGTTTTATAACATTAATCAGTGTCACAAAACCACCATTACCTACAACACAACTCGGATGGTTGATAGATAACATGTTTCATAAGAAAAAAATAACCAAGAGAAATAACATCATTAATATCATATGTGTTGCCTCATAGAAAAGAAAATTCTCCCAAAAGTATAATAAATCTTCAAGACTCATAGAAAACCCAACCAAATTTAATTCTTACATTGACATTGGAATAATAAAATCCATTATAATGCTGATTTAGATACACCAATGACACTATTATCTCCAAAATGCAATGAGATAAATTCCAATAGATTATTCGATGAACATATAAGTAGTTAAATCACCATTTAAGAGTGTAAACACCTAATATATGTAATATTTCTACTAGGTCATTGTCTTGTCTCAAGGAAGAGTGAGATTACGAGGGAAAATATATTCATCGACGTTGTGGGAGATGTGTTTCACATAGAGATCATGGAAAAATTGAGTGGACAACAAAATTTTTACCACTAAATTTATCTCAATAAATTAATCAATTACTTCATAAAAATCAAACATTATTATATATCCATGAAAGATAAAGAGGAAGGTAATAGGCACTGAAAATCACGTGGCTCAAGGAGAAAGATATCCCATTATTTACAAGTATGAATCAAAATAACATCTAATAGAACATGGAACTACCACATTCTAAATAATTCAGACAAATAAATCAATAAAAGGGAAAATAGTGCTTGAGTGAAAGAACATTTGATATTTTCATGACACACTATTGTAATAATTTTCCTATTTTCCACCTTCCCTATTTTATTCTCTCATATATGGTTCTTTTAACCTCTATATTTAACTACATTACTGGGAAGGGATAACTAGTTGTTGTTAATCGAAATGTTATGTTCAGGGTAGATGAAGAATTAAAATAAATATATTTTTAATTATTTCTCATTATATATTATTTCACTTAAGATTAATGGTGTTATTTTATAGGGGTGGTTTTTAATTATCAATCATTGTAGTTAAATATGATTTTTCTCTTTATATTCTATTCAATTAATATTATATTACCTTTTTATGATGTACAAACTTTTTGAAATGACTAGTTAGGGTTGATGTATTACATGATAGTGTATATAAATAACAGGTTGAATTACATAGTATTAGTCACTTATGGGATACAATCCATGATAATATACGTTTTATGTGATTATACATTATGTACCATTATAAACCCTTTGGTTAGGAAAACCATTCCTCATATGAAAATTAAATTAGTCTACTTGTGTGTAAAAGTAACTAGTTTCAAAGTACATTAGTGGTGATACAATTATAATATACTTACGATGAGATAAATAGATATAGAAAACACATTTAGAGTATTGATAAATTGAAATTTTAAATATACTAAAGTCTAAGACATGATTAAATTTAGCTTTATACATTTAAAACTATACTATATTAATTTTCAAGTGGTTCAATATGCATACTCCCCTTATTTCATTTTTTATATATAAATAAAACATAATAATACAATACATGAAAACCTAGGATTATTGTTTATCTAGTTTTATCATTTTTAGATGATCACATAGTGATATATCCTATTTTATAACCATTATTCATTTTCATTGAATATTTTATGGGTTTTAGTATCCCAATATTAAATCATTTTATGTCAATTTATATATTTAATCCATGTATAAAAAACATGATAGAAAATGTAGTCACATAGTGTCATAATTTTATAAAAGATTACTACTTTCATTGTAACATTATATATATTCATTCAAATGAAATAATTTTGTTTTGTAGGATTCTTGGATCATTAGGATTCAATCCATACAACATGAAGAAAGGCAGGATCTTAGAAAAATGGCCCCATAGTTTAAAGAAATTATGGTTGATATATAATGGACCAAACTATACTGATTGGGTTGTATATCAATCTTGTATAATCCAATTAGGTTGAATCCAAAGTATCAGAAATAATTAGTCAGGGTAATAATATTCAAGTAACATTCATGTTAATTGAATAACTTATAGATAATAAACCAATTTAATCCAATATATCATGAAACATCTCCCCTAAAATCATATAAGATTTAATTTTCGTGCCTATAACATACTAAATTAACATTTTTAATAATTGAATGGCTCATTGTATTAGTTTACATAACTAATTTTAAGGGTGAATCAAATTAGAGATACTTAATCATAAACTTTTATACACATTCCCGTAAAGTAATTCTAATCATATTAGTGATCCATCTAGGGGTGTTACTTATTATAATCCTAAGGTCTACATTTTTATTCATTAAACATGTAATTGAATTTTTAGGTTTCTTGTATATTTTTATTCCTTTAAAACTTTTGTTTTGTTTTATTTCAGTATAATAAAATAAAAATAAAAATATCTAGAATCAAATATCCTTCACATATAACCCAAATCTTATGGGTATTTGATCATTTTTTACTCTATTATCACCTAGTCCCTTTAATTAGTGTTCTTATTAGTCTTGTAAATTGGTTAAATCTAGAATATTTACCCCATGATTATGAATTTTTTTCTTGTGAAAATGTATGGCATAGAACCCAATATTTTCATATCCCTACCTTGTATATATGATTAATTAATTAGGTTCAGTTCTTACATCTATATAATTAGATTAATTTTTAGTGGTCACTAGTATTTAATATCACTGATCGATCAAATAAGTGGTTTTAAACTAATACAAATCATATTCCATAATTATTTCGGTATTTATGAATGAACCATCCCACATCCCTTGAGAGAGAATATGGTTAAGCATTAATAGACACTCATTCTGGTTGATCATGATATCTCCAACTGGTTTCTCTCATTTTGTAACAATGATTATGTTTTTTAAGTATTAATAGCACAAAACCCTTCATATAATCTTCTATTAAAACATAATAAAATTAAATTAATGATCTAAGACTCCGATGAGATATTCCATATAGTTCCTCTTATACTAACAAAATCCATGTAAAATTTAAATTTCTAATTTAAATATTTTTAATACATTATCAAATTTCAGTACTATTTCTAAAATGATAATTGAGGTATTCCCTTTGATTTATTATTTTTTATTTTATATTTATTACTCTTTTAAATCTCCCACATCCATTGGGTTTTTTGGTGTCTATTTAGGCATGGTCCCTTTCATTATATATCTACCTTATTCTATCTTTCCTCTTGTTTATTAAAACAATTTTTCTTCTTCGAATTTATTTTAAATTAATTATATTCAAATTCATTATCAATTTTAACATTTAATTCTTTCATTCTTCCAAAAGAAGATAAAAATGTAAAAATTCTCCACATAGTATGACGCGATTAAGAAATGTAAAACTAATTGAAATAGACCATAAAATTGAAAATAATATCCACTATCACAATAGGTCTTATAGGGTAGGAAAAGAAAGTTACATGAAGGATAAAAATGTTAAAAATCATGTGGTATTAAACTAATAAAAATCTAATCCAAATAAAATCAATAAAAACATGGTTAATAATGACCAAATAATAAAATAACTGGCCACTACTCAAGTCGTGTACCAACCTACTCGAATATTGGATAATGGAAAAGTATCCAACTTTGAGCTGAGATCATGCCTCATACAAATCCATCTCAAATACTAAATAATCCTTGGGGAGGATCTGCAAGAACCACTCAAGGAGTATCACATAGTTTTCCCCCCATGAAACCCCAAAATGTCTATACTGAACTCATATAGTTTAGGGATTTCTATTCCCCCATGATTGTGTAGCCAAATATTAGATATTATATATTCCCACCACAATTGGATGATGGAATGGACTCAAATTATTCTTTATAGAGTATATATTCCCTTCATCCTAATATTCTTCCATTAGAAAAGATATTTATAGAATATGGATATCATAAGAAGAGACCATTCATGAATTCCAGAGCAATTCAAAATACATATCTCAAATTTCCCCCATGACTAAATTATTAAACAATTAATAAATCAAAACATATATGAGTGACATATCCCCATGGATCATGGGATGATATATTTTTTATATGGTGGTTCTATAGTGGATAAAACCCTACAGCTTCTTATGAGTAAATATGCAACATGTCTGAAAATTGACAACATTTTTTTACATGAGAAATTTCACCCACTTGGGGAGTTCATGAGGTAAATTGTTCAACAATAAAAAAATATTATACCTAATGAAATTATAAATCTTTTTGGAATATTAGCTCAGGATCAAGTTAATTGATACTGTCAATCAATTACGTAACATTATGTTATTTTTTCTAATAACACATTTTTCTATAATTAGTTTTCCCAAAATCAAGGTTCATTTGAGTATAGTGTGTTTGTATTTCTTATTAATCCATTTCACCAAGGATATCTATTTAATAAAGAAAAAATTATGAAAAATATATACATAGGTTATAAAGAACAACGCTAATTCAAAAAATGGGGAAACTCATCCTAACATAAACAAAAATTTTATAAAAAATATCAATGTTTAAAACCTTGTAATCCCTCTCCATCACAAAATAATACTCCTCCCCCCAAATATGAACCAATACACTAGGAATTGGTGAAAAAACGGAATAATAGAACATCTTGCTCTAATATATCACACATTATTATATTCATTAACTATGAACACATGTTGGACAATAATAAAACACCTGAAGTGAGATAATGATTAATGGTTCTGGACAACAACCATTCCAACCAATTTACAATACCAAAGAGAAAAGGTATTTTTTTTCCCCACTTCATTTTTTTAAATAATTTTATACTAATATTTATTCAACACAGTAGTTTTTTCCTCCACATAAAAACTCTATTTCATGACCCCCTAAAAGAATCTATTGAATAAATTAAAATCATAAAGGGTAAAAAAGTTTTCATTTAATATTTTTAGAAACCATCATTTTCTATTCTCTTTACCTAGATAATCAATTAATAAAAAAATATTGATAATGAAATTGATAAAGAGATTAAGGATATAATTAAAATGGTTAAAGTTAACATTCCTATTTTGGGTATAGTTAAAAAAATTCCTTACTGTGCCAAATATTTAAATGAACTTGGCACCCACACACAGTGAATGATAGGAAATGAGTGAGTCAAACTTGCAAGGAATGTCTTAGCCATAATAAAACTAGTGATTTAAATAAAATTAAATGATCCATGAACTTTTTTTAAAACCATTCACCATATTACTGAAGTAATTTTCTAACGAAATTTTTTAGATTTAATTTCTTTGATTATTATGATTCAACACAAAGTGTATACTTCAATATAGTATGGAGAGTTTCATCCAAAAGCTCTTATTGTTAAAATTTACAACAAGAGTACAACACACCCTATTAGTGTAATAAAGGATATAATTGTGTGAGTGAATAATATTATCATCTATGTACACTTCTATGTTGTTTATATGGATGATTACTAGATCCATGGAAATTAAACTCTTATACTTGGTAGGCCTTTCCTTAATATAGTAAAAAAAATCCTCAATGTTCACAACAGTACACTGGCGATGTATTTAGGGGGAGCAATGTTTTAATATCCCCGAGGTTATAAAACACTATTTTGAATAGAACTACACACTTTCTATCTATTCAATGGAAGTTAAATACAAAAAACACACAGACACAACATTCTCTCCTCGACCCATACAATTATCTCCATCCCACTTCTTCACTATTTGATGTTTTTTGTTTTAATTCATATTTTGACTATGTAGTGTTATTAGAAAATGTTATTTTTATGCTTTAATTGATGGGTGTGTTCATTTTGAGGTACCCATGACCATCTATGATTTTTAATACCTTATTTACATCAATTATATTAACATAAAGAATAAACATTCGTAGGTATATGGTTACATGGACTAAACTTCTCCAAAATCTCTCCCATCAATCTAAAAACAAATTTTTTTGGAGTTAAAACAACATAAAATTTAAATTATACCTATCTTGAGGTTTTTAACTAGTTTCCCATCATTATTTCAGACATCCCTTCTCTACAACTGAATCAAAACTGCTAGACCATTTGAAAGAGTGTCAAAAAGAAATATGATGGAAATTTGAAGATATTCCCAAGTTTTTTCCATCTATTTTCATATACCATAAACTTGTAGATAATATTCATCATCCCACAAGAAATAAAAAAATCCATTTAAACCTCACACTCCTTGAAGTTTTAAATATGGAAGTTTAAAAATTACTTATTTTTAGGAACATCTATTCTATATTTGATAGTTAATTGGTTAGCTGAATAAAAATAGGTCCAATGAAAATAAGAATAATGGATGTGTAAAAATAAAAGAACTAATTGGTTCAAACAATTGTGAAAAATAGGTGGAGAGTCTGTACTTACTACTATCAACTAAATCGAGCCACATTAATGGGAATTAAACTTTCATGGACCATATTTTATAAATATTGGTTGGTATGTCCCATTATTGTTTCTTTAATGGATATATGGGTAATTTTCACATCTATATAACCACTGAGTAACAAGAAAATACTACTTTTTCCAATCCGATCAACACATTTTCATATTGGAGGATGCAATTTTTCCATTATAATGCTCTATATACTTTTTATAATTTTATGATGAGTATAATTTATGTGTTCTTTATGAATTGTATAGTAGTTTTATAGATTATTTTTTTAGTTTATGAATCGTTCTTTGATTAATTATTGCCACAACTAGGTTCCATCCTCTAAAAATACTTTAAAAAAGATCTCATATTAAATTATGAGAATGGTCATTTCCTAGTAGATTAGGGGATATTTAATGGGAATGTTATTTTCAGTAAGGGAAACAAAGTTGATAAATTAATAATTGAAATAATTTACTCCCTTTATTTTGTAATTTTTATCTACGGTGTGATATATCATAGACCATGCTAGTTTTTACCACTAATTCACTAAATTAATTAGTAAGATCCCACTTCCCATATATCGATTATTATAAAAATATGATGATATTTTTTTGATAATTTTTTGGATGAATTTAATTTACCTAAAAGGAGTATCACATCATCTATAATCATCTAACCAGAATGGTGGGATCTCCCAATCAAACATATGTATGATTTATATTACATTATAGTTGGTGATGTTTTATCATAGTGGTTTGATAAGGATCATCAGATACATGAATATACCTCGCATAGGTTTGACATGGCCTAAGAAAACAACACAACCAATGAGAAGATCATATTTATATTGTATTTCCTTATAAAAATTCCATTCATATCATCTTGGGTCAATAATCATTATGATTTATGATCATGGTTTCTGTCAATTTATCCATATGAAACATAAATCTAACCCCAACCATATATATTAGATCCTCCTATACTTTGAGTATTCACTAAATATTTGAGATAAAAAAGAAGTGTAAAATAAGGTCGTTGACTATTTTAGTATGATTTCCATACCATTGTATGACCATGTCAAATCACCCCTCCCCATAAATGAAGTATTCCCTCATGAGAACCATTGTGATGTAGTGAAACTTTCCCGTTGGAATGTAGACATTATGAAAATTTCAATATCTTATATAGTCCTTATAGATTTTGTCACATTACAAGAAAAAATAATAAGAATGATTAATGATGGTATATTTGGGTTGAACTAAGCATGGGGAGGACTTTTAGTGAACATTTTGTTAATTGATGTGTCTCAAACTATGATTTGACCATTATTTTGTTCTGGTTCCACAAACAAGCTCGAGGAAAATACTTTTGTTCTCAATATATAGGTAAAATGGGCCTCACATTTGGAATTTATTGACCAAAATTTTATATACATTCTCATAGGTTTTGTTAGTCATGAACATGATGTCAATTTATAGGGAATGTTTTATAGAGGAATGATATTCTATTACAACCGATGTTATTTTTTGAGATATTTAATTCAACTGAAATTAAATTCATGGGGAATTCTACATATTAATTTGGTTTTATATATATCGTATTTGTTATTTTTATGTCTTTTAATAGGTGGAAACAAAGGATACTATGACTGATGACACTCGAGTGGTTGTCAATGTTTTGAGATCTCAGACATTCAGCTGATGTTTTTTCCAAGATTCATCATTATAAATCATGGTTCACAATTTTGTATGCACAAAAAGAAGAAACTTCTTTGTATGTATGAAATTCTACATAAAGTATCCAATGAAAATGACTCGCAAAGTAAGATAAAGTTATAAATTTCCTATATAAAAGTTAATAAACTATTGGAAAAAATAGAATATTACAATAGGAAGGATTAGATTTTTCCCTTGAATAATTTAATTTAAGAGTACCAAATATATTTTAAAACCCCAATAATAATTTCACCCTATAGAGTTGTGTTTTTAAAGGCATTTAACATATTTTTGGTGGTAGAGAAAAATATATATTGGGTTGTTGTAGGGTCCTGAAGAATTCGCAAAGGAAATTTTACCCAAATTTCCCAAAGAATTGGGGAAAATAATCAAAGAAGAGACACAAAAAATGACTGGTTCGCGAACCGGTCCATGGAAGCGCAACGTGTCCAGGCACCACGAGGCACCCCCTCCGTGAACCATTGTCATTTGGAAAATGGAGGTGGAGAGCCTCCACGGTTCTGAGGAAGGATGGGCACCAGTTCAGTTCATCCTCACAAATCACCCCAAATGCGGACCGCGTCGATCGGTTCATGCCGGACCCGTTTTCATTCGCGGAATGGAGGCGGAAACCTCCTCAGCCGTGGAGCACTCCCTGAGTTCACCTTGTAGAGGAGGGGAGAGATCAATACCCACCATGAATCGTGGATTGACCAAGTCAGCTATGAACTAGGTATTTGGTTATGGGCCTCTGCCAAAAGCACTATGTGGCCACAGATACATTCCATTCCCCACTCTATAAAAGGAGGCCAAGGGTGAGAGAAGAAAGGATCAGACAACTGGAATCAGATTTGGAGGAAGGAGATCGGTCGAAGGAAGGCTTCAGAATTCGCAAACAGAAAAATTTCCACCTGCGAACCACAGAAGTTATATGAATTAAGAATGAATTGGAAAACGCATAATAATTTGGTGAACTGCGAACCTAAAAAAAGGAGAATCGTGAACCATACCCCCTCCGCGGATGACTTCCCCATGGACCAGGGAGTTTGTGCCTCTTTTCCCATCCATCGTATCGCGTTGAATTTTCCTAAGCGGGTGAACCCCTGACCGACGAGCCTCCGATCGGTTCCGCCCTTGGTCGTCGCTACCCGCCTGGAACCCTCCGCGAACCACCCTGGTTCGTAGATTGAGCCTGAAGCCACGAACCACCTAGGTTCGTGGATTGAACCTGAAGCCACGAACCACCTTGGTTTTTGGGACGCCCATCCGTCCACAGACCACCCTGGTTCACGGACGACTTCTCCAGCCGCGTGGGACTTCCCCACGAAAAGGGCTCCACCACCCATACCTCTCGGTGGATAGCCAAATACATCAGTGTTCTCATTTCCAGAGCTAGATAAATCCTTCTGATCTAGCCAAGTCCTCTGTGACTCCCTCATTGGACTATTCATCGGGCCTGAGCCGAGGCCTCCAACAGCGCCACCGGATCCGCATGGTATAGCTTTCAGGCCCATAAGCACGTCCTTTGGAGTTCACATACCAATGGTAAACAGGGGTAAAGGCGTTTCCCCGACCCTTGATAGATTCCCGAAGCATTCTTGGGTTCACATTCCCACGGTAATGTGGAGTCTGATCTCGGGAATCCATTTTCTGCCCCTCCACTTGTCCATGGATCCTCAAGGGTATTAAAATACCCATCAGAAGGAAGACCTCGTGAACTGAAAGAGAGGATATGGGGACTAGAGCACCCCCTTTCCCTCTCTCACTGGGCTTTGTCACTACAGTCATCCATCTCGGAGTAAGCCCCGACCTTCTAGGCCTCCTCAGAGTGTAAGCCCCATTTCATCACCCAGGACCGCCTTCGTGCATAAGACCCACTACGCTTCTCACAGAAGCACCTTTCGCGACGTGATTCTCTGGTCCCTACAGCCTCTTGTTTCTCACACCGAGCATGACTCACGTGGGATTAGAGTAAGCATCGACCATGACATCCTCCTATGGGTCACCTAAGAGTGTAAGCCCTAATCCATCATTCTGGGTTGTCCTAGAGCATAATCCCCAAGCCAAAGATAACTATGTGGACTTTGATCAATGTCAAGGCATGGTATATAGTAATCCGCCACGAGGTTCAAGCCCAACACTCGGTGGTTTCTTCATGTTGAGTTCCACCCTCATCCAACATGATGTTAAACTGTATGCCCCGTACGGCATGACATTAAACTGTTTATGCGAAATATGTGGACTTTGATACCTACCTCCTAGACAGGGTACGTAGGAAGCCTCCCTGAGGTTCAAGCCCAGCAGCTGGTCGATCCGATCATCTCGACATCGGTTCACCACGCCACTCCTAGTGCTGCCTCAAGAGAGTTCCAACCCTTCGAGGTCATTAATCCAACTAGGGATGGTAAACCTCAGGCATAAATGATTCCTAACCCCTGTGTCCAGTTGACCGTTGCCCACTAAGGTTAAATCTGTGGATACTATGTTTGGGTATAAACCAAAGATTCTCGAAATATGAATACGTCTTAAATCTATAAGAGAGTCTCGGAACAGGCAATAATTCCCCCCAAAAAGGGAGTGATGAGCCTGACTTCCCATCCTCTCGACCAATGTGAGTTCTTAAGAGTCGCTGGTCAGACCATACGGCGAACGCCTTCCTTTGGAAAGCAGTTCCATCAATCATTGGATATAGAGCCGTTGGGTGTTTCGTGGCTGAAAAACCAACAACGAAACAAAAATTGTGAACCCGACGTGAATCTTTAACCAAACATGACATATTTAACCTAATACCACCATGTTCCCCCTTATGATCTAAAGGAGTGCATCGCAAGGTTGTTAATTACACATGGGATTATGAGATGCTGCTTTGACGGGTTTGCTGCTTGTATTTTCTAAAATGTTTCGCAGGCACTACTTTCAGAACTCCCTTCGATCCAATGGCATCGCAAAGGAACTCACAAGTGCGTGCATCCAATGACACAAGGACGAGGCTTACTCAAAAATGGAGGACCCCATCACCCACCCTGTATCTTCAATGCTGGGTTTCTGATGCGCTGATCTGAGAGTACCACGTGAATGGTAGTCTCCCAACGGTGGAGGCGACCATGAACACCCTCCAATACATTAAGATTCATCAGCTACCGGCTCAGCAGCAACCGCAAAGGCAGATCCAGATAGACCCTGTTGCTGCCTCCAACCATTTCGGGATCTTATCCCCAGAACGGGACAATGCGTACATCCCATATCTTTGGGAGGCGGATGAGGTCGACTTTGATGACTTCATCCCTGTCGAACGGGGGTCCCGCTCCAAGGCCCCTGCTGAAAGACATCATCACGGTCATGCCGCTACCCAATATCCTTGCACTGAGGAGGATTTTTCCCTGAGGATTCAGGCCCACACTCCCCGAGCTCCGGCCTCTCAGACCGCCCGACGAGGGTGGAAGACATACAATCGGGGACCGGTCATCACCTTGGTCCTTGAGGAGGAGCTTTGCTGCCCAGCCACAGAGACATACCACGAACAAGCACCTACACCTGTTCGCTCCTCCCAAGCCCGCCATCCGGACATGGCGGCATCATACGAGCCGACACACTTCCTTGCTGAGCTCCATCAAGCTCGTCACTCATGCAGGATGGCACTTACCAGGCAGGCACCATTCCCTGCCCAGGGTCTTGAAGCCCACGAGCTCGATGTGGTGGCAGCCCACACCTGCAGGGCCAGCTCCTAGCAGTTGTATCTGACACCCCCCATCCCGATATGGTGGCGATCAAAAAAGCCCACCAACCATATGTGGCGGGAAATCATAGGCGGGCACGTCTCCCCGCCAACAAAGGCCACCGACTTGATATGGTGGGAAACGAATATATGCAGGGCCAGCTCTCTGCGGATGCAAGTAAAGTCCACCACCCCGATGTGGAGGCAAACAGAGAGAGAAACCGGCGTATTCAGTACAATGGAAGATTCGTTCACCTGCACCGACACAGGAGAATTGTCTGTACCCACTGACCACTAGATTACCGGAGCAGGACATTTTTAATCTGATACCATAATGGGCCTTCATACTCATTATATCCAAAGATGTCTCTCCACATATCCTAGCAATGATGGAGGAGCAGGTATCGATCCCAGATCACATCTTACAGATTTACCAGTATTTTATTTAATCGGCGGTAACAACATGGACTTTGGCCCGTGAGCCCATCACCCCAATTGAGGCGACTCATATAAGAGACGAGATACCCACCTCGGAGAATATCTGCATCACTGCTTCAGCCCATGAGGGTCGCCAGCTATATTCTATGATGCAAGGGCAATCGGATCGAGTAGCTTCACTCGTTCCAACTGGGGCACACCGGTCCATCATGGTGGATGCTTCAGAGCAGGCATATATCCCTACTAGTATTCAAGATGTTCGTTATCATATCCTGGAAATGTCACGGGACCCTATTAGACAGGGACCCACAGGTGAAGGTCATTGTCAACAACAGACGGTCCCCGCTGCCCATAAAAGATCGCCCCGAATGCGCCAAAGGCAGCCGGAAAATAAAGAGCATGTTCATGACACCGTTCTACTGGATGTTGGAGTTTTCGATGCCGCTAAGCACACAACAAAGACTCAGAACCCTGGTCACATATTACCATATTATGGGAGTGGCAGTAGCAGTTGCGAATGTCCTCCCCGCAATGTTTCTACCAGTAGCTCTGAAGGTCCTCCCCAGAGCACCTGTGGGGGCCTCCCCCGCAGGCATATAACGATCATTCATGAGAGCTTCTCTCTTGATGAGAGTAACAGAAACCCTCCACGTGACCATAAGATCGATCAGCAAGAATGTCCTCCACTTGCTGCGGTCCACCCGGAAGGTCCTCCCTGGGGTATACACTACAATCACTCTCCATGTAGTGGGACCAAAGATTGTGATGGTAGTCCTCGATATCATAGTCATAACTATGGAGGTCCTCCCCATAGTGATGTCTCATCACGACAAGAAGGCCCTCCCCTTGTCATGGTCTACCCTGAAGGTCCTCCCCAGGGGTTACGCTACAACGAAACTCCACACAGCCAGGCATCAGGTCACTGTGGTAGTCCTCGCCACCCTCATAACAGAGGTCCTCCCTGTAAAGACGTCAAGCAACGTGAAGGCCCTCCTCTCATTGTGGTATATTCGGGAGGCCCTCCCCATGATGTATCCTGTAGATATTCCCCCTGCGGCAGCAGTAATGGTAGTCCATTCCATTTCCGCAGCTGTGATGGTAGTCCTCGCCACCACGACCGCCATTGCGAAGGTCCTCCCCGCAACGACCCCAAGAAACAAGAAGGTCCTCCCCTTGTCGTGACGTTTCTTGAAGGTCCTCCCTAGGATTCACATCAAATGTAATTCCATGATGGTTATCCTCACTGTGATGGTAGTTGTTGCGAAGGTCCCCCCCCATAACAACGCCATGCAGCCAGAAGGTCCTCCCCTTGCTGCAACATGCCTTGGAGGTCCTACCCTGGGCGTGCACTGCAAAAGTACTCTATGCAGTGAGGCATCAGGAAGTAATGATAGTCCTCGCCATTACAGCTGTCATTGCGAAGGTCCTCCCCATGATGAAATATTATATTGACAGGAAGGTCCTCCTCCTGCTGAATCATGCTTCGAAAATACCTCGTATGTCGAGGCACTCAGAAGGATGAGATCGAGCATGTCAGATTCCCAGCTTGTCACTAAGGATGCCTTTCTTCAATCAAGATTCGTTCCTGGGCCGCGTTCATCTTCTTAACCACCTGGGAATCGCCCCCAAGACAATTTGATACCTATTGGTCCCACTGCCACCAACTACAGTGAGCGCCTCAATTGGGCCGACCATGTAAAGGAATCACAGGCGGGGGAGTATGCCGATATGCTGCACATGAGGAAACGACTGTCCAAGAATGATATACCAGTCATGTTTTGGTCCACGACCACCTCTCAGTGTTACATACCTTGAGAGATGTTGGAAGAATACATGCATGGCATCTGCCATAATATATGGACGACCCTCCGCCGGCTGGAGTCAAGCTTCCTGCCCTATGAGGGGTATTTAAACCACGTCATGACAATAGGGGACCTCCTGCATCACATCGACCTGGAGGCCCTTTCTTTGATGCGACAACAATTCCACGAGAGGCGCAAAGGGAATATGGAGGCAGCATGCCTCCGTGCACTACATGAACTGCGGCACCTCATCGGTGACGCTTCGAAAAGAGTCCATATCAGGGGATGGGGGGAACACAGAGCTCTTGATTTCACTCTGCTCCCCACCCAGAAAAACCCGTTCGACATGGTATTGTGTAACGTCGTCACATAGAGATGGAAATCGGGTGGACCCCCTATTCAGGAAAGGAATCACACCCAACAGATTCGGGCCACGACTAAGTCCCAGAAGAGTCAGGCCCGTCGGGAATGTGCCATTCAAGAATTCCTAAATCAGGCCACCAAGAGCATACAACATGCCTCTTGCCTAAGAGAGGCCAATCAATGATCTCTGCCCACCTCCCCAGAAGGGACTGATCCACAGGTGAATTCAGCACCAGATCTGGTTCACCCCCAGATGGGGGCACGCGAGATCAGGCAGGTCGCGATAGCCGCAGACAATGCCGCAATCTAGGGTCAACCCCAGCGTGCAGGGCTGGGGGAATTTTTAACAACAAATTCCCCCATAAGACCAATAAAACAGGGAAAAGACTCAACATCTAGGGAATGGCTCCATCCCCAGCCCTCATAGTTGGGGGCATTACCCCCTCAACAACAATCTCCCCCACAAGAATCAGTATTCTCTCATCTAGGGAGGAAAATAAGAAGAGGAGGTTCCCGTCCTATCCCATCATTCGAATCATCATCCCCTCTGAGAGGAAGGCTCACCATAAGGTCGCATCAAAGAACTCTCCACGTCACCCTTTATCAAGAAGTCCGAGGGAAATCCCAGGTCATGATAGGGTGGACCAACCAAAGACGCAGGAGATCCTCTTCCTATTTGGAAGATGACGTCTCATCCACCCTACAATATGCGTTCATCAATGCCATAGAGTCTAACCCTGCAGGTGACACCGGAGAAAATGAAAATCCAGACGGATCAGGAGACGACGGTTCCGGTCAGGCTGTGACTCACAAAAAACCCCCAGGGGTGCACACCCAGAACCAGAGAGCCGCCTTAAATTTGGCCTCCCCTTTAACTAACCTCCCTATGCCTACCCTATGAGATTCCAACAAGGTTAAGAATAAAGGAATAGTTACCCTTAACCCATCCCATTATCTTGATAAAAACGAGCCACTCACGCTCGAAGAGAGGTTTGCTCGACAAGAAGAAGATATGAATGAATTGAGGCAGCTTAATGCCAAGCTGCTCCAGAGGAACCACCTTATTGAATGTATGTCCCAAGAAGAGCCACATCATGCACTCCCAGCAAGTGAACCTCAAAGGCTAAGGCTTGCCCTGACAAATGAAGCACGCTCAGGGCTCCTGCCCATTGAGGCGCCAGGTTTGCATAACAACTTAAATGTGGATGATTAATCCCAGGATTTCCCTCCACTTAGGAGACAACCGGAGAAACTACACCCGAACCCTATGAGGGTACCCCGAATGGAATATGCACCCTTGGTGCCAGCCAATCCGGATCCTCAGGAAATGCCTTGGGCTACGCCTACCCAGGACTGGGCCCAACAGGATTTAAACCAGGGACTCACCAATACCATCGAGGCACTAACAGCTCGATTGGAAGTGATGGAAGGTTGATGTGCTCCGATACAGCTAGATCAGAAACCCTACCCAGATTGGGTGACCAACACACCACCTCCAACGAATTTTGGGAGCCCGGTATTCCCCATCATCAATGGATCAGCAGATACGGAGCAACATTTGATGCACTATGCATCCAATTGAAACACTATGATGGGGACTCCGGAACAGCAAGATGAAGTGAATCTCAGATGCTTCGTGCGGACCATGTAAGGATCTACCTTCGTCTGGTATATGAGTTTTCCGGCCCAGTTGATAAAGAGCTGGGAGGACCCCGGGCAGCAGTTCCTGTTCCACTTCAGCTCAATACTTCCTAAAACAATGGTCAGTGATCTCATGAATTGCAAGCAGAGGGAGAATGAGAGGGTCTCAAATTTAATCGCCAGATGGAAAGGTCTGACCTATTCTCCGAACAGGCCAATGCCTCAAGATGGGATGCTAGCCATATGCATCGATAATCTTAGAGATGAGCTGTGAACACCGCTCATACTGGTGGAGTTCACAACTGGCTTCCACTATCTCTCGGCCATTGCCCAAAGAATTGAGGACTCCCTGAAGCCGACTATTTCAAAGTCCTGAATAGCCTCACAAGCTCCATTGAATAGAGATCCTAGTGCTGAAGTGTCCGCTGTCACACTCAAGACGACCCCTATTCCCGCTCCACCGCTCAAGCCTCCACCAAATCATCAAGTGACCCTGCATAGCAGTGGCCGCCCCCACCAAAATGGGACGATCAGTGAGGACCAAAGCGGAAACAGTTTAAGGAGAGAAGAAAAAAATTATACTCATTCCGAGATGATCAAGTTTAGGGCTACTTCGTTTCCTCCATGAACTGCAACTTGCTCCGCCTCCCAGAGCCAAGGAAACCTGAAATGTCAGCCGCGATGACAAACCGTATTATTGCCCCTACCACCGCATGATAGGGAACTGTATTAGAGAATTATTCATATTCAAAGACCTTCTGCAGAGGATGGTAGATTCTGGACAAGTTGAGCTGGGAACACCCTTAGAACATGTGGCATGTATCTCTACCACCGACTCTGATAGAGAGGAAGGGTGGAAGAAAGTCACCAGCAAGCAGGGGCAGAAATTTGAAAACTGGATGACTCAGAAGACTATCAACTGAGCCCAGTGAATACTCCGAGCTCAACTAAAACAGTCGGTGTTGCCACCAGCAGCCCCTGGAGCCGCAAGGCCGACCACATCGGCCTCACAACCCTCCACAAGCCAGTCATCTGGACAGATTCAAAGGAGGAAGAAATAAAAATAGGAGTAGTCCGCGATGGGGCCAAAGTTAGTCCCAACCTTGGCAGATTTCATGCCCTAGAATTTGGAACCACGGGCCTCGACCCACCTAACAGCACCAACAGAGACAACCAACCAAGTTGACCTATTTGAGGATGAAGAGCCAATCATTGGTTCTATCAATGTCATCCATCTCATGGAATCATTCCCTAACGAAGTGTATGATTACGAACCTAAGTTTCCTGCACAAGGAGTCGGGAGGAGGAATTGCAGAGGCAGGGGATACCAGGGGAGGTGCAGCCGCGACCGAAACCAACCCTATGATTGGACCCCGACCCAGACCGTCAATATTTCGGAAACCTGTGGGAGAGACCTTCAGCAGACTCAGAAGGAGAGGGAATGCCCCTCCACCTCCACAAGCAGCCACTCTAGCCCTGTTGTTCTACGATACCCAATAGAGGAGGAACAAGTGTTTGGTCGCCTAGGGTGCACAAACGTACCGGCCTTACCTAGTCCTCAAAATTCCGGAACACCACCTACACCCATCCACACGACCGTCCCCTCCTCGTCAAATGCTCCAGCTCCCAAAGCACCCGCTAAGACCCTCCTGCCAACAGAGAAGCATCGACCGCTGGAGAAAAAATATGACATCCATAAGTAGAGAGCATCAGTGCCAGCTAGGTTTTCAATCTTGGATGCCCTAATTTTTTCAGCCGACCTTAGGGAGACGCTTATCGAAGCTTTGATCAGCCCCCAAGAATTTCAAGCCGAGGTAGCTGCCGCCGAAATTTACCGGACGGAGACTGGCCCAACGGAATGAAATGCGGTGATTTCCTTCACCGATCATGATGAAGATGCCATCATGCAAGGACAAATCAGACTGCTATATGTGTCTGGCACACTGAATGGTATTGATATCCGAAAAGTCTTTATAGACAATGGATCTGGAGTTAACCTCCTTCCCCTACAGACACTCTGTAAGTTGGGCTACAGTGAGGAAAATCTAATTCCCTTAGCCACAACTTTTTTTGGTGATGACAAGAGTGAGCAGAAGCCAATGGGACGGATTAAGCTAAAGACCCATTTTAGTGACCTTGTAGCCTACACAGAATTCCTGGTGGTCTGGTAGAGCACAACATTCAATGCCCTGCTGGGAAGGCCATGGATCCATAAGCACCTGGTCGTTCTGTCATCCTACCACCAGTGTATCAAGTACTTCATCAATGGACAAAGTGGGTTGTTGCACACCTACAAGGCCCTTTTCGGGCTCTCCGAGTCACATTACATCGACGCCGGGTTCTATGAGAAAAATAAGAACAATCCTTTGGTCGACAGCGTCGACTAGTTCACCGCTCCAAATGGCCTAGAAATGGTCCCCAATGACCCCCTCAGGCATCTTGGAAAAGATTATGTCCTGCCCATCAACCGTGTTGAGAGTAGGAGTTTAAATCCAGACACGCATGCAGATGTCCTCATGACTTCAGCCACGATGGCCAAGCACAAAAACGTGGGAACGTCTACCAACTCTAAATTTGAGAACAAATACTCAAGCAGGGATGCCCATGATGGCTCTCCCTCAAACCCTCGATGGCGTAAACCAGAAACTCTCTCCTCGTCAGATCAAGAAGATGAGGGCTTGGGAGAAGAAGAGGGGGAATATATCAGTGATGCACCTCCTGCATTTGAGGAGGGTATCTCCATCACTGTGGACGAGCTTAGGGAAATAAACCTGGGTACAAAAGAAGTCCCGAGGCCTACTCTCATTAGCGCGGCCATGTCTCCCGAGGAACACGAGGTATATACCTCTTTCCTAAGGCAACGTCGGGATGTCTTTGAATGTAACTACAAAAAAATTCTAGGTCTCGATCCCGAGGTAGCGACGCACCACCAGGGTCTTCTAGAAGGCCACCGGGGCTACAAAAAGACCGCTAGAAGGACACACCCCTCACATGCTACCAAAATAGATGCTGAAGTCGATAAGCTCATTAAAGCAGGCTTTATCAGGGAGGTCCAGTACGCCATTTGGTTGGATAACATCGTACCTGTCAAGAAAAAGAATGGGAAAATCTGTATATGCATTGACTTCAGAGACCTAAATTGGCATTATCCGAAAGATGACTTCCCGGTACCAATCACCGAGTCATTAATTGATGCAACGGCCGTGTATGAGGCTCTATCCTTCATGGAAGGCTATTCCGGATATAATCAAATCAAGATGGCCTGGGAATATGATGAAGCCACTGCCTTCAGGGCCCGTGAAGGGGTATTCTGTTACAGGGTCAGGCCCTTTGGTCTCAAGAATGCTGGCGCCACGTATCAGCATGCCATGCATTGGATCTTTAAGCCATTCTTGGAGAAATTCGTTGATTGTTATGTGGATGACCTAGTGGTTAAGTCCAGAAAACACTCATATCACGTGTCGGACCATGAGACCATCTTCAACAAGCTCTGATAGCATAGATTGTAGATGAGCCCCTTGAAATGTGCCTTTGGGGTTACCTGAGGGAAATTCCCTGGCTTCATCGTATGCCATAGGGGCATCGAAGTTGACCCTGAGATGATGAAGGCTATCCTGAGCCTGCCACCCTATCGAAATCTCACTAAGCTGAGGGGATTCCACGGGAACCTAACATATATTAGTTGATTCATAGCCAACCTGGCAGTTAAATGTTTTCCCTTCACCAGGTTGATGAAGAAGGGGGTCACGTACTAATGGACGAACAACTGCCAAGAGGCGTTCGAAAACTTGAAAAATTAACTCTTAAGCCCACTGGTGCTCATTCCCCAATAAAAGGAAGGCCTCTCATTCTATATGTGGAGGCCCTAGAATGGTCATTGGGAGCCTTCCTCGCATAGAAGAATGCCATCGGCAGTGAAAACAACCTCTATTACCTCATTCGAACCAGGATTGGTGATGAGACTCGATACTCAAATATCGATAAGAGCTGTCTGGCCTTGACCTTCATGGTTCAAAAAATGAGACATTATCTGCAGCATCATTAGGTCCATTTTATCTCGCGGAGTAACCCGCTCTTGTACATCCTCAGTCACCCGATGCTAACCGGACGCCTACCCCGATGGGCGGTCATCCTTCAACAATTCGACATCCAGTTCGTGACTCAAAAATCCATCAAGGGCCAGGCATTAGAAGACAGTCTGGCAGAGAACCCTTCAACTGGGACCACTGCACTAGATGCTGAGTTACCTGAGGAAGATATCTTCTCAGTTCAAGAGGAGGTCCCATCATGGGAAATTTACTTTGACAGCGTGTCCCGAAGCCCCACCAGGAAGAGGTTGGAGGATCCTAGATTCAATAAAGTGGGTCTGAGGATAATACTCATGTCCCCAGAAAAGGCAGGTTTTCCATATTCCTTCCTCATATCAGAGGGATGTACGAATAATGAATCAGAATATCAAGCCCTCATTGTAGGCTTGGAACTCGCACTCCAAACAAAAGTACAACACCTTAAGGTAAAAGGTGACTCAGAGCTGGTCATCAAGAAATTCAACAATGACTATGCTATTAAAAAGGAGGAGTTGATCCCCTTGTTTGACCATGTCTGAGGGTTAATGGCCGAGTTCTCCACAGAACCAACGTTGACTTATATTCCCCGGTCACAGAACTCTTAGGCTGATGAATTAGCCAACGCGACCACAACCCTAGCCGACCCAGATAGGGATGAAATGATTATCAGTATTGCTCACCATCGAATGGTATTTCCATTTGTTGAATCTAATATGGAATAGATCCATGAATTCAGTCCTGTCCCCATGCCATATGCTCCTGCCACCGGCTGGATGACCCCCATTACGAAATACCTTCAACGGGGAGAGCTTCCATCTCACATGGCTGAATGAGAGGAAATACGGAGAAGGGCAACCAATTTTGTCCTATATGGTGGCGTAGGTTAGCAAGAAATCTTCTAAAAATGAGGCCTCGATGGAGTGCTTCTCAGATGCATTGATGGAGAAGAAATCACTGCCATCATGACTGAAGTACATGCAGGAGGATGTGGAGCACATCAACCAGGGACCAATCATTCCCATCAGGTTCGAAGGCTTGGGTACTACTGGCCCACAATGGCATGATATTGTGAGAATTTTACCGCAAAATTCCACTCATGCCAGATCTATGCCAACTTCATACAGCATCCCTCGGAGTTACTTCATAAAGCTAAGTACTCCTGGACATTTGCGGTTTGGGGGATGGACATCGTGGAACCATATCCTCCCGCCACGGCCAAATAGCTAAAATATATCCTCACAGCGACCGACTTCTTTTCCAAATGGGTGGAATCCATAACCCTCAAGGATGTTGGGGAAAGAAATATTTTCAACTTCGTGAAGAAAAATATCATCACTTGATTTGGTGTCCCTCATACCATACTAACAGACAACAAAACCAATTTCTGCTCTATTGAGGTGGAAAATCTATACCACGAGTATGGTATCAAGGCTAATCACTCATCCCTCTACAAGGAAGCGGCCAACAGACAGATAGAAGCTTTCAACAAGACCCTTTCCACCATCCTCAAGAAAATTTTTGGCAAAGAAAAGAAGTTAGGTCCGAATAAACTCCTCCATGCATTGTGGGCATATCGAACCCCAATCCGCACTACTACTCGGTCTACCCTGTACTCATTGGTATACGACACGGAGGCGGTCCTTCCCTTTGAACTCCAACTTCCCTCACACCGCATTGCCATCGGTGATCAATTATCCAATGATGAGAATTCAGAAAAAAGGATAGGTGAATTGGAACAGCTAGACGAGAAGCAACTGCACACTCTGCACCACATGGAAGTGTACCAGAACCGGATCACACGAGCCTTCAACAAAAAGGTCCGCCTCCAGTCTTTCTTGGAAGGAGAATTAGTGCTGGTCCTCCAGACCCCAATGATACCCGGCAAGAAACCTCCAAAGCTGGAGCCCAAGTGGGAGGGACCATATTCTATACACAAGGTCTACTCCAACGGAGCATACACCCTGATCTCCATGGACGGGAAATTCACTACAGCTCCTACCAATGTGAGATTCATGAAGAAGTATTTCATATAGAGACCAAGATGTATCCACTTCCTCACCACTTGGCATTAAACTGCATAGAGTAATTCCTCACCACATGACATTAAACTGCATGGAGTTCGTCCTTACCGCACGACGTTAAACTTCACAGATGAAGGGAAAAAAATGAGTTGTACACATCATTCGAGCTGTATGACACTAAACTGCCAATCAGCTCATCCTAACCACAAAATTCTAAACTATATTCCCCTCGTCCTCACTGCATGATGTTAAACTTCATGGAATCTATTAATTCCCGCCGTCCTCGCCACATGACATTAAACTGCACGACATTAATTTTTTTTTCTTCGTCACCAAATGACTTCAAATTGTATGGACATTGTCCTCACCACATGAAGTTAAAATGTATGGAAACCATCCTCGCCGCATGACATTAAACTGCACGGATTTCACAGAACAATGTATGTCTTGATTCCTTCCCTTGCAGGATACGTAGCGGCGCTATGATTCCATATCCTGGCCTGGCCACTTCAAAAAAAATTCCACCTTTCCCCCATGTACGGACCAGACCTGCACGAGGTGTATCATCATTATAGAGAACTACATATGGCTTGATTCCTTTCCTTTCAGGATACATAGAGGCACCGGGATTCCCTATCCTGGCCCAACAACTTCAAAAAAATGCCATCTTCCCCCGTGTACAGACCATACCTGCACGGGGTGTATCTTCTTTCAGAGAACTACTTGAGGCTTGATTCCTACCCTCGCAGGATACGTAGTGATGCCAGAATTCCACACCCTAGCCCAGCCACCTCAAAAAGAAAAACAAAAGTACCCATTCCCCCGTGTACGGACCATACATGCACGAGGTGTATTCACGTCCTCACCGCATGATGTTAAACTGCATGGAGTTCGTCCTTACCGCACAAAGATAAACTGCACGGATGAAGAAGAATTAAGAATTCCCTTCCCCCTATGTACGGACCAGACCTGCACATGGTGTATCATCTTCCAAAGAACTATGTACGAATTGATTCCTACCCTCACAGGATACGTAGTGATGACAGGATCCAAAATCTTGGCCCAGCCCCCCTTTACAAAAAATTCCTCCTTTCCCTCGTGTATGTACTAGACCTGCATTGGGTGTACTTATCATCCTTACCGTATGACGTTAAACAACACAGACAATGATGTTAAAAATTCCCCTTCCCTCATGTAGGGACAAGACCTTCACAGGGTGTATATCTTCGTCCTTACCACATGACGTTAAACTGCGTAGACCCCTTTTTCTTTCATGTCGGGTCACTTTCGTCCTTGCCGCATGACATTAAACCGCATGGGGATTATCCTCACCGCATGACGTTAAACTGCACAGACTCTGTCGCAACCCACCCAGGACATATTGTGATACGATATGGAGATACTCCTTTCACTTTTGGATACATCCTTTCCATATATCAGACTCTATGGCCTGGATAATTAGGGATCTTCATAACCACTCACGGCCATCGGAAGTGGAAAGTTATCAACCCGTGGACATATTTTCATGACTATGAATACCATGCCCTCAGCGGATTTGCATATTGATAGCCCCTGTCCCGTCTACCAAAGGCATGATTTCCATAGGCGACACTCTTCCAAGCTCTGTACTCTTACCGGCCTTAGAGCCCCCATACCATACCTCTTGATCCAGAAGTTTATGGCGAAGTGTTTTACAAGTTCATTCCTCTTTTCACATCCAGATGTTTCCAGGGTATCCTTATCTGGCTAGCCTATCTGTTTGTCAGTGGTTCACATAGTGACCTACATCCACAAACATCAAGCCAGGACTAGGCTACTTTGACTCAATGGAAAATTCCAGTGAAGATGTTTTCTTTATACACGAACACCATTATACCCACATGCCAAACTCTTCATGGGAGCAATCACAGATTCTCATAATCATTCATGGCCATCGAAAGTGGAAAGTTATCGACTCAGGGACACCTTTTATATCTATGCATACCATGTCCTCAGTGGCTCTGCATAATGATACCCCATGGCTCGTCAATCGAAGGTAAGATTTCTTCAGGCGGTACATCTCCTAGCTCCGTATGCTTACCGGCCTCAGAGCCCCCACACCACGCCTCCTGATCATGGAAAGCTCAAAGTTGTAGTTTACGACCTTCATCTACCGACTTGTTCTAAGTATATCATAACATCTTGATCCAATTATCCTTCAAGTGACTACAACAATAGTCACCCAATGGTCTGAGCTCTATGACCGGTAAACTAGGAGTACTTCGTCCTCACCGCACGACGTTAAACTGTGAGGAGCGAAGGCACACCCCCATGAGCAAGATAAATCAGTGCAGGGGGGATCTTTAAGCTTTAATAGCAACCAGGGATGAATATCCTCGACATGTATGGATATTTCATCACCAGATGATAGACTTCGTGTCCCGGACAATCGCGGATCCTCATGACCACTCACGGCCATAGGAAGTGGATAGTCATCGACCCGTGGACACCTTTGTATGACTATTCATACCATTCCCTCAGCGGCTCTGCATAATGATATCCCTAAGCTCGTCCATCAATGGCAAGATCTCCATAGGCGATGCTCTTCCTAGCTGCATACGCTCACCGGCCTCAGAGCCCCCATATCACCATTCCTGATCCAAGAAGCACTGAAACAATGATTTACACCATCATCCCCCTTCCACGTCTAGGGAATGTTGAGGTATTCAAGACCAGTTATATTCGGATGAAGAGAATCCTTCACAATAATGCCCCCTTTCTTCACCGTATGACGTTAAACTGAACGACAACCCTTAAAGATATCCGTGTCGTTACCGCATGACTCCAAACTGCACGGAAGCCATCCTCGCTGCATGACGTTAAAATGCATATCAAATTTCAAAAAAAAATGCCCCCCGTCCTTGCTGCATGACATTAAACTACATAGAAACCTTCAAAAATACCCCCATCCTCTCCACATGACGTTAAACTACACGACCACCTTTAATAATGCTCCTCGTCCTTACTGCATGATGTTAAACTGCACAGTCGAACCCATCACGGATTCAGTAAAGAACATAGGCTTTTCTCTATCTTGCAGTGTAAGGGTCTGACCTACACGAACCACCTCCTCACATCATCATGAGAAAGAATTATGTCACCTTTTCTCAGGAAGTTTGGCCTAGATATGTCCCCCGTATTCAGGCACACTTTGATCATAAACCATACTCTATACATAGGAAAATACTAACTCTCATAAGCCACCCTTGTTGGTCCCAAATCTCAACTTCCTGGAAGTTGTCTGGATATCAGATGTGGATAGTCTTTGACTTAAGGACACCTTTGCATGACTATGCATGCCATGCCCTCACCGGCTCTGCATATTGGTTTCCCCTATCCTGTCTACCAAAGGAAAGATTTTCTTAGGCAATGCTTCTCTTCGAATGATTTTTGGCCTCTGAGCCCCCATTTCTATCCTGGGATTCAGAAACCATCTGAGCTACAGATTACCAACCTCTTTCACAATCCTACCTGAATGTGGACGAACATCTTTGACGAGATTGCCGAGAACCAGGGAAAGTCGTTCCATTTCAGATGATGTCTCAGATGCATGACTTTAAACTGCGCCAACCCTCAATCATCCTTTACACTAACTAAATGCATAAAGAGGTGGTCTCTGGACCACGTACGGATGTTCCCAAAAACCATTCAGATGTCACACTCCCCTTCTGAGCCACCCATGGTGGTTTTCATTCCATTCCATGCCAACCATCATGGTTTCCATAATCCGGACTTCCATGAAGTCCTCTAGCAATTAGAAATGGATAAGTATTTGGCTTAAGGATAGCTTTGTATGACTATGCATACCAATCACTCAGCGGATCTTCATATTGATCGCCCCTGACCAGTCTACCAAACGCATGTTTTTCAAAGGCAATGCTATTCCTGACTCTGTACGCCGACACAGATCTCGTGCCTTGAGACATGCCCTGCATGCCACTCAAATTCAAACATGTTTCCCCCCAAGTGCAACTGAAGGGTATTAAGACTTCTTTTAATCAGTTGAACCCATTAGGGCCATCACCCTTCCATATTTGGTCAAATCTATTCATCTTAAAACATCAGTAGTGATAGTCATGTCGGCGGGACTTTAAACCACTCACAAAAAGAGGCACAAATCCTCTTAGGTTGAAAAACCAAAAAGGGAGACCTATGAAAAAGCCTGGTTATACCCGCTGGGTCCATAACGAATGGGCCCGGGCAAAATACGGGCATTAAAAGAAGAAAAAGTAATAAAGTTTGTATGGTTTTTTTATAAAATCCTAGCAATAGTCAGACTATGCTCGCTCGATCCCATGGTCCAGGAAAAATTTAGATCTTGTTTTCCTATGTTATGATTAGTTCTAATTCAGTGAATTGTTATTTTCACAACAATTGTTCTAATTAACAATAAAATTCCACATCAATGAGTTATTGATAGAGACTTTGTTTCTCTTGAACAAAAAAAGGAGGATGTACACAAGCCATGGTCTCTCCTTCACACAACAAATGTGGGGAGATAGTGGGGTAAGTACAACAGGGGAAACAAAAGTATCTCTGATAGTTATAATGGAGCTTGTCTTGCTCTCCCCACCAGATCGGCGACTGCGCGGCGAAGGTCGTTGTAGGATTGTTCCAACAGTGCCTTCTCCCTGGTATCAGCCTCAGCCACCGGACGGATACGCTCCACTACGTTTTGGATATCGTTGATCCCTTTTCGGGTGACATCAAGACGACTAGTCATAACCAATAACTGATCCCTCAGCATCACATCCCGTTCTTCGCATTCACATAACTCAGGGGACAGGATGGCCGCCTGATCTCGAGAGATTGCCTCTCATGCTATCAGTTGATGGAGATTTGTTTTTGTTTCCTCCAGGGTTCTGGCCCCACAATGAGTGGTCTCGAAGTGAGCAATCTTGCATTCATTAGTGACAGCTTCCTCGAGGGCCATGACAACTTGGCAAGCAAGAGAATGGAACTGCCAATAGTAAAATCCACCCGACCCCAAACATAGGAAGAGCTGATGAAGACCTTCAGTTTCCGTTTCCATTTCAGCTAAGGGGATTTCGGTGATGATTTCACAGATTCGGGGCAAGGCCCACCTGCACACTTCCCTATGGTCCACCATGATGCGAGGATCTTTGGTATCCTCGCTGGAAGACCTGAGAATAAAGTCAGGCATCGAAGCCCACACAGACGTGTGCTCACTAGAAGTTGGCTCTGAAGGTGGAATGTCTGGAGCACTTAACCCCAGTTCAGGCTTGGGGGCCAAGATTCTATGCCCGATATCGACTGACGGAACCTCTGGTATGGTCTTGCTGGGACCCGACACCACAAGGTCATCCTCATCCATGCACAAGAAGGATGAATTTTCCTGAACTATGGCCACCGTAGGGTTGGGAGAATAAAGTTCTCCGAATCGATTTGATCGACGAGCTAGTAGTCGGTCCTCCCTTAAAACTGATAAGGAAGGTGTAGTGGATGCAACAGCCACCATACCTCCTGATTTGGGAACCTGCTGGACAGCCTTCCCTAGGATCCCATCAGGATAGTAATTTACCCATGTCTTTTCATACTCCATAGAAAGGCAGGCAGTCGCACTCGTATCATGTAAGGGAACGATTGCGTTAGATCCCTCCCGCATCAGCATCATCCACCATTGACGAAGTATGTCTGGATCCTTGAGACTGAGAAGGGGTAAGGGAAGCATGGACTTGCATGCACACGAACTGTCTAGAAAAGCGATTTGGGAAATACAGCTCACACAAAGAAACACCATCAATCCGTGCGGACAGAAACTCGTCCCGCAAGGAGACCATGTAAGAGCGCTCCTCCAGGATCCCCCGGCGGTTGTCGATTAAGACGCCAGAAGGGGTGGGGTAGGGAGTGAATATGCACTAGGATAAGTTGCTTAGGAGCTCGAGGACTTCATTGGAGTTGAGAGGCTTCAACCGAACCCCATCTATATCCAACAGCGTAGGCCGGAAGGTAGGAAGCAGGATGGATGTGTTGTGACGATATTCATAACAGTGACAGTGGTACACCACCCAGCCGTACAGAAATTGAAATGGCCAACCTATATGGTAGGGTGACCCGCCCACTTGCATTTGGTTCAATAGCTTGTAGATACGGGCCAAAGTGGGCATGGATAAATTCAGGAAGCAGCCCTCTGCTAACTCGGCCGCCATCGTCAAGGGGCATGCCCTGACACCTGGGCTAACATCCCAGGAAGGAAATATCCATCCAATCAAAAACATAGCAAACAGAACGTCCAACTGGAGTATAGGCGACACAGCAGGGCGCGCCTCGTAACCCCCTGAAAGGTAGTTTCATGCTTCCAGAACTACCCAGTGAGAACATTGAATGGTTCGTGACTGCTGGGAAAGATGAGTCTTAGGACGCTTAATCTTCAACGTAGGACTGGTGGTGTTTAGAAATAACCCTATCCAAGTGCCGTAAGGAATAAGCGAGCGGGCATGCAAGGCCTGACCTAGTGACTGCTCCTCCATGGTCAGTAGCTCTTTCTCCAATGAAGTCACATGTTCAATGACATCCCATGCATCGAGAGTGGGCAGAAATTCATCATACATCTTGCCAGCAATCGGCAGTCCTCCTATCTGGTAGATGTCCCACAGACTAATGTCGACTTCACCGTGGGAAAGGTGGAAAGTATTAGTACTTGAACACCAGTGGTAGAACAGGTCGAGCAAGATCAAAGAGGGTGGGTAAACATCAAATTGATAAGCACCCACTACAGAGTATAGGTCGACATCTTCCAGTGAATCGGGGGACACCCGACAGTGGTGATGGACCCAGAAATCCCAAGCCCAATCATTTGAGAAGAGCCCTCTAGGCCAAAGATCCCACCTGAGAAACCCACCCCACATCAGGATCCCTTCTAGCAATGTTGATAATAGAAGGGTAGTCCTTAATGATGGATTTTTGAGAAAATATTTGAGTGCACTAATCGCTTTGGGTCCAGACAGAGCCCCTCAGAATAAATGTGTCTTTCAGAACAAAATTAGAGATTATCTCCCCGGATTGGGTAATGTTTTCCTAAATGAATTTTGAAGGCACTTCCAGGAAAGGAGAAGGGAGACCTACGAAAGTAGGGGGATAGGGATTTCATCCTGAAGACCGAAGCCGTAGAGCGGGAGCTGATTGGATAATGGATAACTTAGAAGCTCTTGAGAGAGCAGGTTCTTCAATGCACCATCATCAGGAATGATGGACCGACTAGGGTCCTATTTGATGCTCTCCGCTCTGCGAATCATAGCCGAACGTCTCTCTGAGGTGGTTGAGAGGGGCTCTGCAGTAGGCCTCAGTGCAGAACGAGGGGGAACCATATTTTCTCCCCACACAATGAGATAAATCTGTCTGGAATAAAAATCTGGACAAAAATAACCAAATGTATGGTTAAGGAGCCTTCATAATCAAATCTGCAAGAAGGCCTTGGAGGATGGTTCGTGGTGACATCATCCCGAGAACAAGCCCTTCACGAAATCATTCCGCGAAGCCTTCGCCCATGTAGCATTGTACATGAAGCTGCGAACCATGTTGCTCCGTAGAAATTCAATCCCGAGTGTATTCGGAAGGCTCAAATACTTTTTAATGTTCAAGAGATATTTAGTCTGCAGAGCATTGAAACCGCGAATCATGTTCCTCCACAACCAATCATCACTTAATTTTTAAATTAATTAACAGTAATGGTTCACGGTTGGGAAGTCGATTCATGGGTGAAAGCGACCGCGAAGAAGAAATGGTTTGCGGAAGTTGCTGCCAGTTCGCAGATGAGGCACTTCGCGAAGGATAAAACACGCGGAGGTGAAGGAGCTCTGGTTTCATGAATAATTCGGTAAAGGTCAAGTGAGGGATCCCCGTATTTATAGGTGTAGTCCCCTACCGGGTCCACCTTTCTACTGCAGATCATATCATTTTCAGGACCACGTTGCATCAGAATGACCTCCTCTTCATTCTGATCGGACCCCAATCCAATGGGGGAATTTGTATGGACCTGAAAAATCTGCAAACGAAAATTTTACCCAAATTACACAAAGAATTGGGGAAAATAATCAAAGAAGAGACACAAAAAAGGACCAGTCTGTGAACCGGTTCATGGAAGCACAACGTGGCCAGGCACAGCGAGGCACCCCCTCTGCGAACCATTGTCGTTTGCGAAATGGAGGCGGAGAGCCTCCGTGGTCATGAGGCAGGATGGGCGCTAGTTCGGTTCACCGTCACGATCCTCCCCAACCGCGGACCGCATTTACTGGTCCAATCTTCACCCGCTGTCGTTCACGGAATGGAGGCGGAACCCTCCGCAGCCGTGGAGCACTTCCTGAGTTTGCCTCGCAGAGGAGGGGAGAGATCAATACCCACCGCGAATCGTGGATTGACCAAGTCAGGTATGAACTGGGTATTTGGTTATGGTCCTCCGCCAAAACCGCTGTGTGGCCACAGATACAATAATTTCCCCACTATCTAAAAGGAGACAAAGGGGGAAAGAAGAAAGGATTGGAGAACTGGAATCAGATATGGAGGAAGGAGATCAGTGGAAGGAAGGATTCAAAATTCGCAAACAACGAAATTTCCACCTGTGAACCAAAACATGTATATTAATTAAGAAGGAATTGGAAAACGCATAATAATTTGGTGAAGCACGAACCTAAATAATAAGAAAAGGAGAACTGGAAACCATACCCCCTCCGCAGATGACTTCCCCACGGACCAGGGAGTTTATGCCACTTTTCCCATTCGTCGTACCGCGTAGAATTTTCCTACGCGGGTGAAGCCCTGACCGATGAGCCTCCGATAGGCGGTGACCTTAGCCTCTACTGCCTACCTAGAACCCTCCACGAACCACCCTGGTTCACAGATTGAACCCGTAGCCACGAACCACCCTGGTTCGCGGATTGAACCCGAAGCTGTGGACCACCTTAGTTCGCGGGACACCCATCAGTCCGAGGAGCACCCTGGTTCACGGATGGCTTCTCCAGCTGTGTGGAACTTCCCCATGCGAAGAGAGCCACCACCCACACCTCTCAGTGGCTAGCCAAATAATTCGTTCTCCTCATCTCCAGAGCCAGTTAAAATCCTTCTGATCCAGCCAGGTCCTCCATGACTCCCTCATTGGCCTATTCATCAGCCCCGAGCCAAGGCCTCCGCCAGAGCCACTAGATCTGAGTGGAATAGCTATCTGGCACATCAGCACATCATTTTGAGTTCACATACCCATGGTAAACAGCGGAAAAGTGGTTTCCCCGACCCTTGAACAGATTCCTGAAGCATTCCTGGGTTCACATTCCCACGGTAATGTGGAGTCTGTGCTCGGGAATCCCCTTTTTGCCCTTCCACTTGTCCAGGGCTCTACGGGGGTATTAAAATACCCATCAGAAGGAATCCCTCATGGACTAAAGAGAGGATATGGGGATAGGAGCACCCCCATTCCCTCTCCCGCTGGGCTTTGTCGCTACGGGCATCCATCTCGGAGTAATCCCCGACCTTCTAGGCCTCCTCAGAGTGTATGCCCAAATTCATCACCCAGGGCTTCCTTCATGCGTAATCCCCACTCCGCTTCTCACAGACACACCTTTCACGACGTGATCCTCTGGTCCTTGCTGCCTCTTGTTTCTCACACTGAGCATGACTCACGTGGGCTTAGAGTAAGTATCGACCATGAAATCCTCCTATGGGATGCCTCAGAGTGTAAGCCTCAATCAATCATTCTGGGCTTCCCCAGAGTGCAAGCCCCATGCTAAAGAGAACTATGGGGGCTTTTATCCAGGTCATGGCATGGTACGTAGGAAGCCTCTATGAGGTTCAAGACCACCAATCGGTTTTTTCTTCACGTCGAGTTCCACCCTCATCCAACATGACGTTAAACTATATGCCCCCATCCAGCATGAAGTCAAACTATTTATGTGAACTATGTGGTCTTTGATCCCTGCCTCCTAGACATGGTACGTAAGAAGCCTCTCTGAGGATCAAGCCCAAAACCGGTCAATCCGATCATCTCTCCATCGATTCACCACGACACTTCTAGTGCTGCCTCAAGCATGTTCCAACCCTTTGGAGTCATTAATCCAACGAGGGATGGTAATCCTCGGGCATAAAGGATTCTATACCCCTGCGTCCAGTAGACCATTGCCCACCAAGGATAAATCTTTGGATACTATGTTTGGGTATAAACTGAAGATTTGCGAACATATGAATACATCTCAAATCTATAAGAGAGTCCTAGAACATGCAATAATTCCCCCCAAAAATGGTGTGATGAGACCTACATCCCATCCTCTCAACCAATGTGAGTTCTTAAGAGTTGCTGGTCAGACCATCCGGTGAACGCCTGCCATTGGAAAGCAGGTCCATCAATCATTGGATACGGATCCGTTGGGTGTTTGGTGGCCAAAAAACCAAGAAAAAAATAGTTGTTAAACAATTTTACATTAATATATCAAATGCACATGATCCTAGGAAGTTACAAATTCAAGAGTTAAAAGATATTCCCTATAATGTATATGAGAACTCTCAGATTTATAAAGACAATACAAAGGCTATACATGAAGATATAATCATTAAAAGTATAATATTGGTGAGAAGGTCCGTTTGTATAAATTTAGACTAAAATTTCACCTAGTTAAGCTTAATTTCTAATGGGTCGATCCATATACTTTTACTAAAGTAGAAGATTTTGGTGAAATGCAATTTTTGCATGATCATACCTAATAATGTATTTTCATCATTGGGAGGATACTTTAACACATCTATGATTATTTTCTAAATCATCCAAAGGTGGGAATTTTACTGAGGGATGCCACATATGAGACCAATTAGGAAACATTCTTTTCACCCTTTAATTAATTAATTAATTAATTAATTTTTTTTTTCACCCCGAAAAATTTAATTTTTAGGTGTGGTGGATAGTGACATTGGATAGTTAGGATTTATTTCCAAATAAATAGAAACAATTTTTTTGGGTTTCTATTTGTTCTTTATTTTTCATTGTTTTATTTTTTTAGATTAATATTTATCTAAATTGGAATATTCTAAATCATTTTTAATGCATGGGTCTGTTGTGTGTAAATTTACAATATCCTGGAAAACTTATTTCAAATGAATGTTGATAAAGAATATATTTCTATAATTTTATATTCATATCATTCAAAAGAATTCAATTTTTTTGTAACCCATGCCTCATTAAATTTGACCAATATTTTAAATCCCATATCTAATAGAGAATAGATGTAATTTTTTGGAAATTGTTAATTTTAATAAATTTATTGAGCGTGTGAGGTCATATTGGGAGACAATAAATTAAATTTATTTTATTATAATCCATAATATTCTAGGTCTATACAATAATGATATAGTCCATTATTCAAGTGATTATCCCACTGTACAAGTAAATTTTATATTGGGACACATTGAAATTTGACCCTTCATAAGTATTAAAGAGCCTGAAATTCCTATTTGGTAGCCACACTGAAAGATAATTTATCCTTTTTAGCAAATATCTTGTGTATAATTTATTTTTTTAATCAAATTTTAGGGAGATGGTGTTTCTCTAGTAATTATAGATAAATATTCATTATTATGGGTTGGGTGAAAGGGTTCCTATATTTGTTTAGTTGTGGTTTCAGATGATATATTATATCATTGTTTTACAAATGATTACATCATTATCTATAACTTAATATTTTATAGAAAAAAATATTTCTTCATATTGAAAATAATAAATAGATTATAAAAAATGAGAAAATGGGGAGTTAGTTTTTTATTCAATAATTGGATGTAACCCCATCAAAAGGAACGAACATAATTTTGTGTCAGAATCGATACACTCTGTGAGGGACTGAGTGTGTAAATTCATTATTCACACTTTCTGAATTTTGATGTACTTTGTAATTAAGAGATTAAACACTCCACTATTTCAAGATATTTTTTTACATAAAATATTGCATAGGAATAAACATCAGAACCTATTTGAACTTCTTTTGAGTAGAAAAATAGTTGATACAAGTCAAGGATATATGATCTTGGAAATAATATAGTAATATCACATAATCATAGGGAAATGAGAAAAAATTCATATTCATTTTTTCTAGAAGTGTTGGGGGTAAATTTTACAGAGATCTATGATGCAACATATTGAATGGGTGAAAAAATAACGATGAATTTTTTTAATGTCAGATAAAAATAATGATTGAAAAAATTATTTCATAAATGATAAATTATGGACATAATTTTTAAAGAATCATGTACATTTTCTAACCATTGATATAAGAATTAGATTTGATTATTATATAATAATTTTCCTAGGAGTATGAAGTCGTAGCTGTGGGGTGTTATTGTAATACCCTATATAATATTTTATGAGCTGAATAATTTTTCAATACATTGTATATTTGTTTTCATATCCCATTATTAAATACATTCTAAATCAATGTATATTTGGAATTTTTGTGTTTATAACATACATAATTTGAGGTAATTACCCAATGGACCATTTTGATAGGATTTTATTGTATTTATTGTAACATTATATAAAATCATCCAACCAAGAACATTATTTTTTATAGGATTATATGATCATGGGGATTAAATTTATCAAACTAGACCAATGGGTTGATGTAAGCACAAGAGTTCAAAAATATTCCCAAAAAGTAAAGAAATTATTGGTGATATAGAATAAACATACCTAAAATTATTGGGCCATATCTCAGGATTGGAGACTCCAGTTACGGTGATTCCAAAGACTCTAAATAGATAAATATAATACACAATATCCCACAATGATTCAAGTAAATTAAGATCATTTTGTTATATTATCTATTCAGAAAAATGGGGATGAAAAATATTATATGAACTAATCATTTACACATATAGACCATTATAGTTTCATGAATCCATAATGAAAAATTTCTATTGAAAAGAACTTCTGGGATTCTTGGAATGTTTGTAATTACCCTTCGAAAGGGTGAGTGTAATTAGAGATATTTCTTTATCCATTTTATCGACTTCCCAATTATGGGATTATAAACATATTAGGGACCAATCTAGGGGGACTTATTTTTTAAAATCTAGATAACCAAGATGGTAATCATTGGAACATAACTAAATTTTCATGTTTTTTGTGGATCATTATTCGATTAAAATATTTGAGTTTGTATTTATACTAGTATGATCAAATGGGAAAAAATTAACTTGAATCATCATGATTTCATGCATAACCAGGGTCTTATGGTAAGTTTAGCAGGTTTTCCTCTTTTATAACCCCTTCCCTTTCAGAATTGTCCTTAATGGTTACATTAAATGATGAAATTTAAAAGATATAACCCCTGAGTATGGATGTTTCTCTGCCGAGATAATTATAACATAAACTAAAATCTAATTATCTCATCACCTTTTGTATGTGATACCTTCATTGAGTTTGGTTATTAAATCAACATAATATTACTTATTTTAAGATACCACTGATAATAATTATCATTGATCATAAAATTCTCTGGTTTAAACCTAGAAATAAATAAATTACCAGTTTTGTTTTAGTATGTATAAATTTATAAATTAGTTATACTTTTTACTTCTCTTTAGAGTAATGAATATCGAATTAGGTTTCTACACTACATGAAATATATTCTCACTTACCCCAATTTTTAATTTTTTCCATTATTATCAACGAAAATGTGTGGAAAGAAGGATTATTTAAAATATTCAAGGAAGGTAAAATATCTCCAAGTGATGATATAATAGTGTTCCATCTTCTGTTTAATAATAGTAATTCACTATATTAAATTAAATTGATTTTCAATGGTTTTTCTTCTAAAAGGAAGAGAAATAACGTATATATAAATAAAATGGACCAAAAAATATTGAGAAGAAAGGGTGTATCATGAAAATTTATCATCATTTGAAAAAATATGATAGGAATAAGACTATTAAGATGGAAATTATTTTATAAGAGGAATGAGTGAGGCCATTTCATTGAGGAATTAATTTGATGATAAAATTTTTTTATGATTTGATGAACCAAACTCTACTTTCTACTATTATTTTTCATATCTAAGGGACTAAAAATTACTCGTATAACAACCAAAAAACCTCAATATTGATACAAAACAATGATTCATTAGTTAAGAAAGAAAAAAATATATTTCCTATAATGATCCATGAATGAGTTTTTAACTAGGGAATTTTTTAAAATCAATATATGAGTGATGAGGGAAAACATTTCCACGAAGGTTGGTGCAATTTTTAATCAGTGGTGGGTGGAGGTTATAATAAAAATAAATTAAAATTAAAGAAAATCAGAAAGCTGAGACCATACATGAGTAATGATAAGTGATGGAGCGTATGTACTTAATAAAATCTATTATTCGTAACTGATGAAAACATATTTGATATATTATATAATTTAAGTTTTTTATATTGTATTTATCATGTATGAAATAGACTTGTGTAAGGGAAATGGATTATATGAATTTTTTTCATTTGTAGATTAGTGAATAAATACCCCAAAATCCGTTAATTATATTAAAATTTTTTAGAGTTGGGAAAAACTAGGTGTTTCTAAAAAAATTGTAAATTTGGAATAATATATTAAAATACATTCATTACATTATGTTTTGAGAAATAATGATTATGGATGAATATTTATTGTGATTCTATGGATGTTCTAGTGAAGGAAGAAATGGTAAGACTAAGATTTGTAAGATTAAATAATGTCTATAAAACACAATATAAGTGAAACAAAAAAGAAAAAAAAAATTAAAACACATGAACTATACCAATGTCAATTAATAGAAGGGTGATATTTTACATTAGTAGGGTGAATCAACTACACCAACAACATTATCTAATGAACACAACAATCCAAAAACTTAATGATGGATCACATAACCATCGATTCATATGATACTACCCTATAGGGTTATAGATCATTGAAACTATATAATTAAATTACCAAAGATAGAGGTCATCACTAATTTCATCTTCATTTCTTATTGGGACACCAATGACTCTTAAACACTATCTATATATTCAAGGAACATAGTGATCATAACCCAACATAATATTAGTTTTGAAATCTTTTTTTTGAAGGTTCAATAGATTTATTAACATATGTGCTAACGCACAAATTTAATCATTGTTTCCATAACAAAATATTATGGATGTCAATAGATCCAATTTTTTTAATGGCTTAATTAAGCATATACATTTGGATTATGAATGAAAAAAATACCAAATTACTACTATTTTTCTGTGTATCAATGAAAATATAGAGAGAAATAAAGCTAGGTAATTCATGGACATTAGTATAGAAGAGTTATTCATAGATAACATGTCAAAAAATAGGGATAATCCAATATTAAATATAGAAACTGGTAAAATAAATTAAGGTATTAATTAAAAACACCCCTTGTTGTTTTGATCCTATAAAGCATAAGATAATGGAAATGGGAACTGAAACATAAGTGACCCAAAAAGATACAAAATCGCATTATGAATTTATGTATTTCAATGGATATTTTAATTCCATGTTAAATAATAAAAATATTTTCCATGGATAGGAATGGATATATAAATGAATAAATATTCCTTGTTAGAATAGTTTTTAGATCTTGTCTAAATATGTAATTTCTGATATTTTTCCTTTTTTTCATTGTGGATTTTATTATATAGTATTATTTTATTATCTACTATGTATTGAAGAAAATAATTTTAGAGGGATAAGGGGTTGTGGGTAGTTTGAGATAAAATTACTTTTTTATATATTTTTAATTAATATATTTTGATTTTTCTAATTCTACCTTCATACTCTAATGATTCATGTTGTGGGTTTGGGAGTTGGTTACTTTTTTTCATTACACTTCACTGAGATTTTTTCTCATTACTATCTTCTCAACAATGCATCCCATACCATAGTTATCTATTATATAATTTTATAATTGGGTGGTAATTAAGGGAGCAGTTCATAACTGTACCTATATTGGTTGTGGTGTATGAGATAGTATTAGTCACATTAAGAATACATATCAGAAAATTTGGTGTTTTTATTTTTTATAATCCATGTATAATTTTACATCCTTATGGGGTGTAAACAATTCCTCTGAAAAAAATGTGATCAATTTACTTGGGATCATAATGTGCTAGTTTCACAATAGAATAGTGGATATGGTTTTGGGACCAAATTCAATTATGGTGTAATATATATAGAATAATGCATTTGGAAAAAAAATTTAATCAAACTAGTAATATAGAATACACCTACAAACAATTAATTCTAAATTTAATCATTTACATCCACATCACACACATTTTCTCGAATTTTATCATATAACTTCCCATGGTTTATTTTTTTCATATAAAATTTAAAAAAATATAAAAATAGATAGCTAAGGATCATTTTGTTTCATTCAGATTTCCTATGATACGAAACCACAATAAATCAATGTGTTTCATTGATAGGAGTTATGAATTATAAATTAGGTGTATCATAGTGACCACATATAATAGTTCAACTACCACATCTTACTCAATTTTCCTTAACATATTATAGAGATGAAGTAAAATATTTTTGAAATAACTCATATAATATTTTATAATAAAAAATTGAAATGCTTTTGATAAATGTTTTAGAACGAATTCTATAAATAGATACATACTTAATGTAGAATCCAACCTCTCCAATTCATTTTCATGTCTAATCATATTGAGTGCATGATTGGAAAATGAAGTTTAATTAGTCAAATTTCATGAAAAAGTGACTTTGAAATTTCATACCTCTTATGTGTTACTTGTTATTGAGAAATTATTTTTAGTTTTTCTATAATAATTTACATTTATATGTTCATAGGTTTATTATGTAACATTGGTTATATATAAACAAGAATACGAATATAGGCATAAAATAAATCATTCAATTATTTTGATAAGAATATAAATCAATTTGTTGAATAAATTTAGTAGTTAGTTTCTCTATAAGGGGTTTCTGCAAATTATATAATTTCCTTCTTAAACAAGAGTGATTCTTATGTTTATATATTATTCTATTATGATTATTACTTAAATTTTATAATTTTCAAATACTAATATTGAATTCATGTTTGATTATGAGGATTTCATTTTATCTACAATATAACAGTTTATTATATGATTATCACGTTTTACATTCATTTATTTTTGAGAATATTTAAATGTTACCCCATTCAAATGATATAACTTATAGTTATTCATTATATCAATTAATGGGAAAATATTTATATTTCACTATGTTCTATGTCCACTTTTGTGTCTCTTTCATCACTTATCTTTTTATATATACAATCATTTCAATAATATATAATACTAATCATTGATATTTTAAAAGATAAACTTATACCCAAAAAAATATTGAAAATAATCAACAATATTCTAAGGTTATTGTATCTCATATAGTTTCCAAAACAATAATAATCTAAATATCATAGTGGGATTTATTTACCTAACTCGTATTATAAGAGATTTAAACCATGGATTACACAATATAATCCATGAAAACCCAAAATTTTCACGTACCTATTGATTTGAATTATTAAGGCCTTGACATATAATAATTTTAAATGTAACTTAACACTTATTATTGGTAAATGTTTTTATTATATAACTATATTATATCATGTATTCCCTTTACATGTATGAAATATTCTAATTATTTAGTTACTAAACCACTATCCATTCAGCCAAATTATTATGTTTAAACTATATTGATATGTAACTCTTAATTGAACTCATAACGTGTGTTTTGAAACCAAATTAAATTAAAAATGAATTTTTACATATTAAATACCTCACATGAATTATTTAAATGAAACCAGTTTATGTAAATTCTTATAATCACATGAAATAAAGATTTCCACTAGATAACGATTTGTGTAAAAAATTACCAACCCAAACGTTTCAATAAAGGCAATAATCTCCTATGAAACCAAGGATTCCAACCTCATGTACCACTAAACATGGTTTAATATTATAGTGTAACCATTATTGAAACATAATTTTAAAACCTGATATGCAGAAAGTAAAAACAAATTCAATATTCAAGCTCATAACCAATGAGAAGTCAAAATTTATGGTAAAAGAGTGGGAAATCAACTTTATACCAAGAATTTCACACCTTAAATAAATTTATGATGATTTATGATATATTTTAAACACCTTTGAACTAAAACATTCATCAAAAATGAAAATAAACACAATTTACATCTATAAAAAATATTAAATAATTGATTTAATGAAACATCATAAATTGGATAAATTTATAATTAAAACAATCATAAAAACATTATAGCATACTAAAAACCATGTATAATCAATGAATAGTTAAATATAAACATGTTACCATTATTTATTAAATAAACACTTTCACATTACCCTTTTATTGAACATTTTTCAATACTTGTTATTTAATTTAAATATAATCATTTTATATTTCAGGTGAGGAATTCATATATATTATGTAAACATTTTATATATTCAAAATATCTCATATTTATAATTATTTGAGATGTGATCATAAATTTTATCAAAAATCCATTTCGATGCGGTTCATGTATTTTTGTTCAAAAAAGGTCTTTAGTTTTATCATTTCAAAATAATAATTATATTTTTTTAATAATATTTAATGCAAAGTTTATATTAATCGTTACTTTGTAATTTAAAACCACTCTTATAAATTACATTATAATTTTAATATAAACCGTTTTATTCAAAATTATATTTCATGCCATATGGATCAGTGGTATTTAATATTAATAATTAATGTTAAAAATATTTTTATTAATAATTTTAAAAGAAATTAATAATTATATATAAACACTTTAGTATTAATTCATTTAAATGAAAATTATAACATAAATAAATATATAAAATATCCCTTTTAATAAAATATATAAATAATTTATCAATTATATAAATAAAATCATAATTAAACTTAGAAAAATAGAAATTTTCCATAAATCATATTTTAGGATGTACTATATATCATAAGACACACTTTAGTTGTATGATTATATCTTATTTTACAATGGGAAACGATAACATGTTATATCATTCCTTAATGGATAATGATTAAAAAATATGATATCCTTTGTATCATAATAATAATATGATTCTCTTTTTTATAAAGTAGAAATAATGTTAATTATTTAATTTATTTCTATTATTAGCCAATATTTCATGTTAGAGTACGATGTAACTAATTAAATTAGGATAATATTCTAGTGGTGATAAGATATATCATAAAATAGGAACCCATCGCACATTATAATTTCAATAATGAGAATATATTCTATAGTTCCAATCTATATAATTTTTATTGGTACGTAATAAAATTTTAACTTTAATAGTGAAATCTATATCATGTTTTATAATAAAAAATATGATATTCGTTATTCATTATTTCAGGCATGGACATTGAAATCAATAAATTCTTGATATTCACTATGAGATAATTACCCTTTCAACAAAATATATTTTTTCTCCAAACATTGGTTAAAAAGAAATCAGAGCACAACTGGTGTTAAAAATTTGGATTTGATGTTGACTATTAAAAGAAATGTATAAATTGGACTTCAGTGTTTGGTATTACAAAACGTACATTATAATCATGATGAAAATGATATATATAGATATTTTTGACATCAATTATCATAAAAACCTATGATTAAAATCCATTTCCACTTCTTTTTTCATGATAATTGATATTAAAATAAATTATTAACATAAGTATTTATAAAATAAAACACTAAAAAATTTATTTTTAAAATTATATATAATACAATACAATTTTACTTGTATAATAATCAATTCATATGTTTTACATATAATATAATATATAGTCATACAACATATAGAAACTCATTTAAAGTATTTCTATAAATTTTTTTACTAAGATCATACAAAAACAATAAACATTTTGATATATATATACTCAAATTAATTAACCCTATAAAATTTTCTAAAAATAATCCAAAATGGTTATTTTGGTTTTCTATCATGTACAATTAAACCCCATAAAAATCTAGGAAATTTTTTTCATAAAATTAATGATAAAATATATTGAAATCAAATATGTGTTCTATAAATAAATTAATATTTTGAAAATATGTCATTAATTTTTTTATGATAATCTCAAAAATGAATCATAAAACAATATAATAATATCCATTATTTCTTCATTGATGTTGTTGTTGTTGTTATGAAACATCATGTTTATGATTAGAATTTCAATAACTATATATAATAAAAAACATATAATGAATTATATAAAAGTTTTCAACAAATACTGAAACATAAATAATTTTAGTTGGGTTATTTATTGAAATGGAAACCCTATTAACAAACATACACAATTTTTTATAATTTAATATATTAATTACCCAAATATATATATAACATGAAAATTTTATTATTAGAAAACCTAATGAATAAAATAAAACTATCAAAATCAAAGAAATTGAAAAAAGTTCAAAAGCATCACCCAGTAGTGATTACAAATAATATGTTATGCATTCATATAAAAATAATTTTCATAACATATAATGTCCACTAAAAATTGATATTTTAGAATTAATTACATTATAATGATTAGTATTTTATAGTCATAGTTTCATGAATTATCCTACTGGTGTCGGATCTTGCTTCTAGGTTGAGTTTTAAGATATCCTTTACCTTCATTTTCATTGATGGGTTCCATTGCGAGTGTTTTTCTTCAGGATAGAGGTAGTTGGTTCAGTCACAATTCACCAAATTGATTACAATCATATTTCTTCATTTATTTCAATTGCTGATTAAAATTATATGCCCAATATTGCTTTCAATTACTTTGATAAAACCCAATTCTAGTGAATTGGGAGATTTGAAATAGTTTTGGAATGGAAATTTGTGAAACCCCTATTTTCAATGAATTGGGGGGGGGGTTATGGGTATTTTTGGAGATGAATTATTAAAATTAAATTGTGATTTTTATAGAGATGTTTTCAATTAAATTTTTTAATTTAATTATGAAATGTATGGAATTAGTATTGTATGAATTTAAAATATGCGAATAGATTAATATGATTTGATAGAAACTCAGTTTTTTATCTTTCGAAAAAGGCTAGTTTTGGAATAAACATGTATTGGTTTTATCTTTAATGAAATGGTCATTTTTCAAATGGAAGAATGATATTGATCACATTTTAATCAGTCTTAATATAGTTCTCCCATAATGTATGATCACATGAAAGCCTCAGGTAGTTAGTGAGTTATTTGGATATACACTACACTATTACAATGTTCTAAAACATAAATGAAGTGGGTCACATCCCCAATGGGTTGGTTTAGAGTCTCCTATGGCTAGTTTCATAGGGACATGTGTATATATATTTTTTGAGTGCACATATAGATTGTAAGATCTTAAAGATTGTTAAAATTATTATACATTTTGGAAGATGGCTATGTTGATTTCGTGTTTATTTATATATGAGATATAAATGTGTGCCAATATTTTTTTTTGAAATTCTTTACATGAATGATGAATTTATATAAACTATTATATATAAATGTATTACTTCAAAGATTTTTTATTAACACTACATCTCTTGTAAATAAATCATGTTCTTTGAATATATTTTCAATCATTTTGAAACTATTTATAATAATTTATTTGAATATGGTTTTATGATTCCATATGTATTTACATTAAAAAATGACATATTTTATTAGGATAATATATATTTTTCATGTGTTATTTAATCTTTTTGGTATCCTATTAGGCTTAGTCTCACACCTTACTTTTCGCTTCAGGTGATTGAGGACTTTCTTCTTCCTGGATCAAGCAAAGCGAAGGGATCTCTTAGAGGTAGATCCAACAATTTAGATTCGTAATTAGTGAGTAGTTTACTTAATGAAAATGAGGATGTTTATCTTGTTTTATTACATGGGTTTTAGTACGTGGTCTTTATACCTTTTTATATTCTGGTACATTACTCCCAGTGGAGTTTTAATTGGATATGCATTATATTTTAGTTTTATTTTCCTTCAACATTCTTAAGGTAGAAAATGTTCCCACTTGAATGTTGTATGATGGGAGGTTCTAGTCACCGACCAACGTGGATTGGGAATAACCCTTGAGTTATGTTAGGATTGTCTTAGTTATCAAGTTACCACGGTAACTGGTCTAGTTCGTGAAAAATTGCTATCAGATGCAGCTTTCGATCATTCATTTTTCATGAAGTTAGTATGCATTTTAAACACTTTTCAAGACATATAAGGTAGTTTTTATTGATTTTCTGGCCTACTCTCACCTCAATTAACTCACTTTGGGTGGTTAGGGAAAGATGTTGTGTGGATCAGTTCTACTCTTTCCCCTATAGATATTTGGATAGGTTGAAATCCAAATCTTGATTGTCCCTTATGTTGAAAATAATTTCTCTTGTTACCCCCATTGGAATTTTAATCTAATGTTATCATTTTATCTGTTGATGTGGTGTACCAACATGCCTCTGAGTATATGTGTGAATCAGATTCAAGAAAAGGATACTGCTGAACCATATCAAGAGAATCCTGTTGTTGATCCGAATCTAGTTGAGATTATTGTGCGTATTCTCCAAGCTCTGGGATAGGAACCACATCCAGTTTTCTCTTAGGCACTAGATGTAGATCCTTAGGGTGATGTTATTCAGAATCATTATCTAGAGTTCCTTTTCCAGAATCCCCTAGTCATGAAAGGATCCACTGATCGTCAACAAGATGAGGAATGTTTGGGAAAGATAGAATGTTGTTTTGAGTTCTTGGATAAATTGGATGTGATCAAGGTGACGTGTTCCACCTTCATACTAGATTTACTGAGCTGGAGATGGTTTGACATGATGGTGAATGTAGGAAAAAAATTAGGGATTAAAGTGGAAATAGATAATGGTTATTTTCACCAGGTAGTTCTACCCAGAGTCAATGGTGTTGGCCAAGGCTGTGGAGTTCTTCAATCTAAACCATGCCCACAAAACCATGACGGAGTATTCCAATAATTTTTTGAGTTAGTGTAGTTTTATCATAAGTTTGTATCTAATGAGAGGATGAAGGATCGATAGTTTGAGTTGGGACATTGATTAGATATATGTTCTCATATTTTCTTGTGGTAGCTACCCACAAATGAGGATGTGCTGGATAGGGTGATGAGGGTTGAGATGGACTTGTATGGAATTTCATGGTTGATGAGAGTTTATTTTTCCCCAAGTTATAGTATTAGTTACATTAAAGTAAAACAGAAGTGTGGTGATCTTCATAGAAGTTCTCGATGGAAATGTCATTCCAGACCACTTACGGATTCATGAGGATGTTCTATAAATTTCTACTAGTGTGGCATGATAAGACATTCTAGAATGGTTTACAGTAAGGAACACAAGAACTGTAGCTCATGCGGACATTCGTGGCACTTAGATAGGTTTTTCCATTAATTATTTACTCCATGTAGTGAAAAGGATCATCATCTCATCTAAATACTATAGAGAAATCAAATTCTTCAACATTAAAAGCATTCTAGCCACCGACATTTGGAATGAAGCTTCTTCACGAAGTAGAAGTGTCTCTTGAGGAAGAAGACATGGGTCCAGCGATTGTGAGAGGTACAATTACCATTGTTTTGTCATTAGTGACTACTCTTTTTGATACTGATGAATATCACTCTTTTATCTAAACCCATATTTTTAATCTGATTAGTCTTTCTATGGAGAAACAATGTTGTGAAATGGATATTAATACACCCCTTTGTACAAAGAGAAAGTATGGACTCCATAGTCATGCATGTGTCATATCTCTATCTAACATCGATATAACATGGAGTTTTTCTGGTTGTTGATTTTAAATCCCTTAATATCATACTTAATATGGATTGGCTCATTGAAGACAAATTCCTAATTGATGGTTATCTATGACGGGTCTACATTACTGAATGTAGTGGTGTGCCTCTTGTTTTCCAGGGAGAATTGGGACCATATTCAAGAACATCCAAACCTTCTTATCCAGTGTTGGGGAATGTGATAACAATTTTTTCTTTTGACCAAGAGTGTGATTCAATGGGTTGTGATATTCCTCTAGTTTTCGTAGATTTTTTTACATGTTTACTTTAGATTTATCTGGTCTTCCATCAATGATAGAGGTTTGGTTTTCTATTGAATTAATGTCTTGTACTCAACCGATATATATCCCCTCTTAACTCACAGAACCATCTGATCTAAAGGAGATGATGTCTCAGTTGGATAATCTTCATGAGAAAGGATTTATTCATAGAACTGTGTCAAAGTGGGCAGTGCCAGTTCACTTTTCTAAGAATGAGGATGGTTCTCTTCACCCATATGTTGATTATCGAAAGCTCAATCATGTTACAATAACAAACAAATATCAGTTTCCATAGATTTATGATATGTCTGATCTGCTAAAAGGGGATAAGTGGTGTTAAAAGATCAACCTTCGATCTGGTTACCATTAGTTGCAGAAAAAAGAATATGAAATTCAGAAGACCTCCTATTGGAGTAGGTACAGGCACATTGAGTAACGCATTTTACCCTTTGTCTTGACAAATACTGAGGTAGTTTTCATGGTTTTAATGAAAAAGATTTTTCATGAGTATCTTGATAAATTTATGGTATTATTTTTGGATGAAATTTTTATTTAGTATAATTCAGAGGTAGATCTTGTGCAACATTTAAAAATAGTTATGAATCTGCTATGAAATCATTGCCTTTATGCCACACATTCAAAGTTTGATTTCTGGATTCCGAAAGTGAAATTCATGGGACACATGCTGTCTGAATAGGGTGTATCAATTGATCCTTAGAAGTTGATGTGTCTTATGTCATGGGAGTAACACAAATTTTTTTTAAGATATGGATATTCTTTGGATCAGGTGGATATTACCGCAGGTCTCTTAGGAAATTCAAGAAGTTTTCTTTACTGATGAATGCTCTGATATAGAAGGGGGTGATGTTTTTTTGGGATGATAAAAATCGGAGTTCTTTTGTTGAGCTGTAATTTCTGTTGACTATGGAACTATAGTTAACTCTTCCATAAGTCAGGGATGGATAGTTGTCTTTTTTGATGCATCAGGTTCTAGCTTGGGTTGTGTTCTTATGGAGGGTGAACATCTAGTAGCATATATATCTAATAAGCTTAGGCCACACAAGAAGAATTATACTACCCATGATCTTGAACATGCATCTTTAGTGGATTCAAATAAAATTTTGTGGCAGTACCATTTTGGAGAAATTATAGCAGTGTATTCAGACTAGAAAATCTGGAGTTATATATTCTCTCAAAAATTATTTTATTTTTATGTAGAGGCATTTGGTTGAGTATCGGCATTCATTCGACAATATATCCCCTATACCCCAGGGAAATGTAATGTCATTGTAGAGACATTGAGCTAGAAATTTCTAACTCTAATAGTGAATGAATCTTCAAATTAGGGGAACCTGATGGATTTATTTTCACTATTTCATATTAGAGTTTAGGAGGAAGGGGCCATGGTTTCTTTACCATGTGTGAACTTGACGACTACCCTTCTCTAGATGAATATTTAATTTCATGAGTTTCATGATGTGTTCCGTATAATTAGAGAATCCATTTATAGTGGGGAGACTATTTTCTAGTGGTCGTTCTCCAAAGAGGGTGTTCTATTATATCAGAGCCTCTTTGTATTGCCGTTAGCAGCATGAAAGGTAGTGATGGGGGATTTTCATATCTCTCATTGGGATGTGCAACAGGGAATTAGAAAAATTTATTACAACATGATGCGATAGTTATGGTGTCTGAGAATGAGATGATAAAATGTTTAGTTTTCCTCTAATTTCTATAAAATCCAAAAGGTGAAATATGAGATCCATGAATCTTCGGGTTTTCATCAACCTCATCAAGTACCTACATTGAAGTGGGATGAGATATCTATGTAAATTTTGGTTGGTATGATCATACCCAAATAAGGAATAATGAATTTTGGGTTGTGATTGACTGGATGACCGCGTCAGCTCACTTTATACCCATTCACGATATGGCCAATATTCAGGACTTGGGAAATTTCGACGTGAAAATGATTTTTCATTTTCATAGACTTACATATTCAATGGTATCTTATAAGTATCCTCATCTCACTTATCATATTTATAGAGGCCATCTGGAGGCACCTAGAAGCCAGGTTTAATTGATCGCGGCCTACCAACCACAGTCGGATGGCCATGAAGATAGTGTTATACAGATTCATAGGGATATTCTTTGCACCTGCATTCTAGACATCGATGGGGATTGGGATGATCACATGGGGTTGGTTGATTTCATTTATAATAATAGTTTCTATTCCACAATAAGAAAGTAACATTTTGAAGCCTTATATCGCAGGACTTGTAAATATTCACTGTGTTGGCCAGAGGCTAGTGAATGTTTTTTGGTTGGACCAGGATTAGTGCTGGAGAAGAGAGTAAAGATTAAACAGATCCATTTGATAATTTTGAAATCACAGAGATGATATAATGTTATGGTTATCGACGCTATAGACCTTTGGTTTTCCATGTTAGTTACTAGGTGTTCTTGAATGTTTCACCCGAGATGGGTAATTGACAGCTTGGGAGGAAAGGGAAACATTCTCCTATTTTAGATGGACCTTTTGAGGTTGTTGATCAGGTGGGGAATATTTCATAACAATTATCATTACAACTGCAGAAAACGTCGATACATAACGTGTTCAAATTATCACAATTGAGAAGGTCTCTATCTGATCCATCTCACCTTTTAGGATGTAGTGATCTTGAGATCAAGAATGATTTGTCATTGAATGGGAAACCATCATGGACAGTTGATTCTGAGACCAAGGTACTTCGTGGGAGTATGATACCTTTGGTTCATGTGATATGGCAGCATGGTGCTGATAATCATGAGGTGGGGGATCAAAAGGCACTAATGAGAAACCAGTGGCCCAATCTCATTTACACGGAAGATTATTCATAGTTTTATGGGATGAAATGTTTTACGGTGGGGAGCTTGTAACACCCCATTGCCTTGATTAGGAAATTTTTTACTTTTTCTCTATTCTCGTTCGGTTAAAAATCATTTTATGTGATTTTATGGGTTTACTGTAGAAGACAGAATAGGTACATGCCATGTAACTGAAATATGCATTGTGTACATGGTACTGGTCCCATGTCGTGGACTGGGAGATCATGTCGTGAGTTGGAAGATTATGTTGTGAGTAGGTACAAATCGTTCATGGGTTAAATTTCAGTTTTTAATCTGATATGATGGGGGATTTAATTGTAAAATATCTAGCATGGACTATAGATCGTGACATGGGGTATACGTTGTGACGCAGCCCATGTCCAGTTTTAAAACACAAGATCGATAGTTTTTCATGGTCCTTTTCATTCCAAACCTCTTGTATCTTGACCATAGACCCTTCCTAAGAAACATTTAGTGGCTCCCCACCTTCTAGATTGATCGAAATATCTTTGGATCATTTCTTCACTTACAGTGTGATTCTCGTGTGAGGGTTCTGTTTTATTTTCTCTAGTTCATCTAATTATCGATTTCTATCAACTTGGGATTATAATTGATTGTATAAGAATTTATTGATATATGAATGGTGGTGTTGGATCATGATACTAGGTTTATTTTCAAAGTCGACTTCACCTTTTATTTAGTTGATGAGTTTTGTTAGGAGTGTCATACTTTGGGAAAGAGGTAGGTGGTTCTGTACCGATTCACCAAATTTATTACCATAGTATTAACTGATTTATTTCAATAGTTAATTTAATTTTAAATGATCAATCTTCATTTCATTTTCTTTGATTAAAAAAAATGCTAGTAATTTGAGAGATTTGAAATGGTTTTGGCACAAAAATTTTTAAAATCCCCAATTCCATTGAATTGGGGTGGGTTTATTGAAATCTTTTTATTTAAACTTTTTAACGTAATTTTGAAAATGAATTGTGAAAAGGATGGAATTGGTTTTTAATGAGTTTGAAACATGTGTATTGATTAACATTATATCATTGAAACACAATTGTTTTATCTTGTAAAAAAGGAATTTTGTTGAATAAATCATATATTGGTTTTAAATGTAATGAAATGTGAATTTTTGAAATAGAAGAATGAGGTTGATGTTATTTTCAACAGTCCTAAATAGTTTTAACATCATGTATTAGTGAATTCATTCCTTAGGTAGTTAGTTAGTTATTTTGATACACTATACGCTACTCCAATGTTCTAAAACTTACATGGAGTAGGACATATCCATGGAAGGTTAGCGACGAGTCTCCATTGGAAAGTGTCCTAGGGATGTGTGTATACACATTTTTCTGAGTTCATATAGAGAGTGATGAATCCAATAGGTGATTAATACTATCATACCTTTTGGCAGATGACCATGTTTCTAGCTTGTTTATTTATAGTAGAGATATAAATGTATCCCAATGTTTGTTTGAACTACTTTACAAGTCAGGTTAATTTATATAAAATACATTATATAAATATTTTACTTAATCCATTTTTTTAGAAAAACTCCATATTTTTAAGTTAAATATTGAACTTTGAATGTATTTTATAAAATTTTGATAGTTTTTATCATGTTTTCATTGAATATTATTTTAAGTATCCAGTTATGACTACATTAAATATTAATGGTTTTCCATTGGATAATATACATTTGGAATCTGTATGGAATCTTTGGTGGCATCCTACTAGGCTTAGTATGACATTGTACTTTTGACTTCATATGTTTGAAGACTTTTTTCATCCATGTTCAATCAAAAGAAGGGATATTTTAGAGGTGGATCCAGCTGTTGAACTTTACAATTGGTTATTTGTTTACTTAGAGACCTTGGGGATGTTATTCCTGTTCTAGTACTTAGGTATCCGCATTTCTAAATTAAGCATTTTTGAATTCTGGTACCTCAATCCTCGTGGATTTTACATTTGATATGCATAATATTTTAGTTTTCATTTTCTTCCTTATTCATATGCAAGAAATCATTCCCACTTGTATGTTGTATGATTCCAGGTACTAGTCTCTAACCCATGGGGATCAAGAACTCAATCTAATTTATTTTAGGACTGGATCAGTTATTAGGTTACTAGGGTACCCAGGCTATTTCATGACACATATAAGTCTTATTACAAGTCAATGAATGCAATAAACCAACACTTACTACCTATGTTTTAATATCTTGGTGATATATATTTAACTTTAGAAAGATTACACAGCTATTTAAGAATTATTGAAATTTATCATAGATCAATTTATTATAAACTAATGTGATCACATTTTGTATGAAAATATTGTTCATATATTTAATTGGATATGTAACATATTAAATAACTCTATGTTATATTTATTTAACAAAATAAAATTAATATTAATATTTACATACTTGGAAATCAATGGTAACATGGGTATTGAGATCTTATCAGCAATAAAAAACCAAGGTGTACTTTTTTTTAAATATTATGAAAATATAGACTCTCACACATATTTCACTACTAATTAAAAACTAATAATAATTAAATGATATAATCAATATCAATAATAATTGAGGTCATATGTTGAGGAGATTGATAAGCATCTAACGGCAAGGGTTCCAATTTTGTTCATTTCGAAATATTATTTTTTATTTTAGATACCAACATATAATGTAAATAGTAAAAAACATTTTATGTATTTTGAGAGTAAAATTATATATAAATTAGAAAAACAATGCATTCTAATGATTTCAAGTGATGAAAAAATGTAGATATCTATTGTGAATTATGAATCAAACTATGTCCAACAATGGACACCTTCTCTATAAAAAATGGTTTTGGAGTATTTAGATTGATAATATCATCAAATACTATTCTTAGATGATCCAACTTCATAAAACGATGATTTTTATAATCCTAAATATTATGTATGATTTTATTCATTTTAATAATTTATTGTAGATCCACAACATAAAACACATCATACAGAGTTGGTTCTGAGTTTAGTGGTGGATGATATTGAAAGTTAGAATGCACATGATGCATCATTATATCTTTATAAGAAAAGTTGTTTGTAAATTTAATTTAATTGTTTCATCTATCAATAAATTAATCTCTTGAATCTAAGACATCAAAGAAACTATGTAATCCTTCTATAGTAACTCCCTATATGTTCTACTATGAATACCTATGAATTCTCTCTTACTAAAACCAAACTCAAATCCTCTAACATGGACCATGTTTTCTTTATCTTGTAATTAATTCATAATAATTTCTTTCTTAACCTCATAGATAATGGATACCTATATCTCTTTCTATTGAAAGGAATTAAAAAGTGATGTATAAAAAAACCAATATTACTATATTTAATTTAAAAATTATATATATTTAAGAAATATAATAATGAACTTATTATAATATTTTAATCTATATTTTATGATTGATCAGTGGATTTTTTTCATTAGTACAGTTTTTTTCAATGAGAGTAGAGGGAGAGGGAGGATTAAACTGAACAACTTTATAGTATCAACATCAATTACCTCCTAATAATTAAATATTTTCAACAATAATTTTCTCCTCTATTAATGGATAAGTATGTGGGTGTACATTTTAATATTGGATCTCCTAGTGAAATTTCCTAAATTCTTGTTACATTTGAATAAATAAAAACACAAATGAAAAATAATTTTGTAAAATAATTTTATAATCAATAATTATCATACTACAATGGATGCCCCCTACTAATATGATAAAAACATTATCCATGTGTTCTATATTGACACCAAATTTTTTATGTCTGTATTTTAAAATTTTTTATTCATGAAAATAAAATTTGAATTCATATTGATTGAAAGTACCTCCTTATAATTACAAAATACTACATCCACATATTCTGGACCATATTAATATTAGGATTTCCAAATATCATATACTATTGAATTGAAAAGATATTTGTCATATAATATTTACATAAATTATTAGGAGAGATATGAAGTGTTTTCACATACCCCTTCTATGTGGTTATTTTATATAGAATGGGAATTGTCTATATCACTATCATCATTATCATTAATTAATCATGTTATAAATGATGAAATATTACATATGTACACAATATAATCAATATCCTTATAAACAAAATGAATTATTTCTTTTGAAAAAGAAATAAAACATATCATTATAACGGTCAATAATATAAAATATTTTCCTTTCATGAATCATTTTGATATATGGTTTTTCATTATTATTAAATAACTTTATATAAATAAGTTTAAGTACATAATCTACATGATCCAACCCACAATTACTCTTATCTGTATTACAATGAACCATCGGAATGAAAAATTTATTCTAATTGTTAGGCCAATTATGTTAAATCCCACATGAGGGGGGGGGGGGGGTGGATCAATGTATGATAGAAGAAAACAACTATATATTCCGATCATTTTTTTCATTATTAAATAAAACCCCCTTCTCTCACATTTCCATTGCTCGATATAAATGGAAATGAATATATATACAAGACACAATAATTATACTTAGTTAACCCTCACTATGATATGTCCAAGGAGAATAAAAATTCAATGTCCTAATTTAAAAAATACCATAATTGTAATTGTGGTTTCCATTTTTATAGTGGTCTAGATTTCCCTCTAATTTTAACCACTCGAAATTTTAAATCTCAGTACTATCTCCCTCTCTATCTTTGAAGTGAACACAGTGATCCTCCAATAGACAATTCCAATAATCCGTTCTATATCCATTCACACTCATGTGTGTCTTTATGATATTATTTCATCAACAATATAAAAAACACTGTTTCATGACACTCTTCCTCGTGAAATCTGAATGATACCTATTCATGGGCCACCATTCAGATCAATGAAATTGTGTGACCCCACCATAATAATCAATTTTGTTCATGTCAATCATGTGACACTGACTGTTCTTCCTATAACTAGTTCATAAAATTCTGTTCAAGACCCTTTCAGGACACCTTCTTCAATTTATATGGAACATGACAAATTTTTCAAATCATACAGATTATGAGACCTTATTCAGATCACACATATTTTGAGACCTTGTTGGGATCTTAGGGATCACAAAACCTTTTTTATATCATGTAGATCATGATACCTTATTCATCTCATGGGAATAACGATACCCTATTCAGTTCACATAAGTTTCATGATACCAAATGTTCTTCCTTTGTGTTAAAATACCATACACATACTTTACATCACAAGAATCATTCATGAGACCTATCCATAAGGCTAACTAATAATTATGTTGATTGGAAAAATCCCATGAATGACTTTTATATGGTTATATGAAATAATGTTTTGTTGAATCAAACCACATAAAAAACATATTTTCTTATTGAGGATGGGATTGGAGTATTTTTTTTCATAAATAAACAACCTTAACTCTTAAAATATTGATTATCCATCCATTTTACTAGTTAATAAATCTATGTTACATGATTTTGAATATCTCTACAAATGGCCACTTGATGTATAACACATGTTCTTTCTGTGATCATTGTCATTGTATTCGGCTTCTTTACATGATATCATCATGATATCCAAATATAATAATGCATCATGTGCCATTTTATTCCATCACTTCACATGGCCTTATCGTGATATCAAATGTAAATCATGAAGTGTCATTAACATTACCTTCAAGAATCTCATGTGATATAATAATGAGATAAAAATACAATCAGGGGACCTGTGATTTTGAATGACCTCATGATATCATCCTCAATTTTGTCTTCTATGGATTCATGTTATTTCCATTATCTCTCTGAGAGATCATATAAAAATCATGTGGTGTCTTCATATGAATCACATGATATCTCTATGAGATCCTATAAAAATCATGTGATTCCTTTAGATTCTTCTCATAATATTAGTTTGATATATAATGACCACATTGTGGTTCTTTGTAAGTTTTATCCTTGATATTAGTCCTAACATTCTTGATCTACTATATTAGTTTATAAATTCACACTCCATGAGATCATACATTAACTCTCTATGAGATCAGTTCAAACAGTCATGATACATGAAATTACTTCATACGTTTAGGCTCCATGAGATTATTTCATACATTATCACACCATGAGATCGATAAAAAATGTCATGCTATGTGATATTAATCATTCTAACTCAAACTTTATCTCTAATTTGACACCCAACCTCCATCAAAAACATCAACACATTTCAACAAACACAATCAATTCAATATATTCACTAAGAAGAATTTTTTACCACAATATTACACATTGGGTTTGTGGATAACATGTATAATATTGATAAAACAACTTTTTTGAAAATACATGTGCAAGAGAAACAATTATCATTCTGAAACCTAAGATATTGATCAAGTAAATCATTAACTCACAATCTAAGCCCACTGAAGTCAAGATTGGTGTGAAAATTTGCATACAACGAAATGGTCATTGATGAATCACATAATTGTCAAACCTTTCATCATAATACTTTTTAGCATTAAAAATATTGAACAAGATAAACCTTTGAGATCACGTTTTAGCCCACACATGTCATCTAATTGCATCTTGATCACATTTTCCACAACTTTTCATGAAATAAAATCATTGTTAGACTTATTTTATCATCACCATATTTAAAACTCCCCTTGTTTTACTTCACTGTCTATCATATTTCCCCCTTTCTTCATTAAACTAATTTGTACCACATTGTTAATAAATAAAAAGGTCATACTTTTTTTTCAACATCATGTTATAGAACAAATAACAGTTTACATGGTAAAACAAACCATAACACATGGAGAAAGGGGACCCACATACACACTGTTTAACTATTGTGAGTCGATTGAAATCTAATAGAAATTTATTCCATTCAAATTATTATATGGGTAAGGACTAGGATTTTTTCAACTTATAATTCATTATGAAAATAATCCATCATTATAAGGAAATAATCAAATTAATCTTGGATAATGTGATACTTTATTTCATTGGTAATTTTCCTTGTGTAATGGACTATATATTTTCAATGTTCTATCGTACTTAAATTATCACAATGAATTATGATCAGAGACATTCCTTCAACTCTCTTATCTTCATGTTTTTACTTCATCAACAATATGTTTATAAAATCTTTAGTATCCAAAATATATTTATATTCTACATTGATAAAGAAAATAAAATATTTTTTTGTTTCTTAACTATGAAATTCATAGTCTTGCAAGATATAATAAACCACTAATTGTTCACTTTCGATCATTGGTTGAATTGAACCAATCTATATATGTAAATTCCAATAACTCTTGTTGTGATTTTTCACTGTATAGGAAAACAATATTTAGAATTCAATTAATATATCACAATATTAATTATTTCAATGAATAATTTGATTTATTTGGGATCAATATAATACCTTCTATCATGGAAAGTTGAAAAAGAACTATCAAGTTATGTAATTGTTACACATCATGGACTACCAATTATTAGTCTCAATTAAGTGATATTAACTACATTTCCTTCATCATGCATTTACAATTTCATCCATGTAGAAAAAAAGAAAATATTTATTTGAAATTTACCATCCCAAATATTATAAGAACCTCGTTATAATATTTTATCTTGGAAATAAATGTCCCATTTATTCCTTTTGTTACCTATTAACCAAGGAAAAACGTTATATCACCAATCCTTAAAATTTAAAGCTTACTCTTCATTAATTTTGAAAAATGTTTTCACTACACTTATTTTGATCCATTTAGGATGATTTCAATAAAATATAACAGCTCTATAATCCTTTTATTATACCAATTTTTAAAATAAATATAATAATCAAATTTACCATTCTAGAAACCATTTTTTTGAAACACTGATCAAGTCATGAATACAATTCTTATTTTCCTCCATTTACCCCTACATTTGTATCCTTTTCTAACCAAAAAGTATTGTTCTCATCTTTAACAATGATAAAGAAATATGTATTTTTTAATATAAACATCTTTTTCAAGATCCCCATAAATAATTTACAGCAAGAAGTTCATCTAGAAAAAATTATGATGTCCTTCCACTACTATGGATAATAAAAATATAATAGTTTCCATCCTTAAAATAGGTGAAAATATTTCATCAACATCATTTCCTTCAATCTACGATTATCCCTTGCACAAATGTAATTATTATTTTAGTGATTTTGTACTGTATTCCTTTAGCTTTTTATGGAAACCCCATTTTTTCCCTATGATATTATGGTATGTTAGTCGCAAAATAATATCCCAAATTAGACTATATTCAAATTGGAAAAACTATTCATTCATTGCATGAATCCAATTTTCAATTCTTGATATTGCATTACAAAATTTTATATCTTCCATTGATATGACTGATTCCTATTGTAGAGTCTTCATACTCCTTCTATATACCATTTTTTTATCCCCGATGGCACTTTTAATGGTGATTTCTACATAAGTGCTTTTGTTTTTTATAGGTACTTTCTACTCATTATCAAAATCCTTATCTAAATATTCATTAGGTATTTTCACTCCACTTGAGCTTCTTACTTCGTCAAAAATATCCTGCCCAGACTGTTCATGGACTTTATTTCCAAGATTCTATTCATTTTCCTCTGAAACAACACTATTTATCTCTACATATTGTTTTATCCTCCTAATTAAGCATTTAATTTTTTTATTAACTAATAAATATCCCTTCATATTTATTGGATTAAATGATCATTTATTTTTCATTATTGATAATAGTCCACATATGCCTAAAAAATAAAATATGTTTCAATGTTACATTCTTTCAATACAGCAGCTCATATGGATCATTTTCTTTCTTTGGAAACAAAACTGATATTTTAGTTGAGTAGAATGATATTAACACTTCTTCTTTCCCAGACATCTCTAGAATGTAATTCTCAATTACCATCATTATATATATTATTAATTCTCATATTTCTTCTCTCAAACACTCCATTTTGATAGAGAGTTCTTACTAATTAAACTTGGTGTCATATCCCATGTTTTTTGAGATAATCCCCCACTTGGATATTTTTAATGTTGGTCTATTATCATTTATAAAATTCCAAATCATTTGATCATAAATTATTTTTACTTCTATTTGATAAAGTTCCATGAAACTAAACACCTCATACTTGTGGGTGATAATTGAATCTCATGCCATTCCATATAAATCATAAATTAAATGGACATAATATCTTTTACCAGAAATATATCCATGTGAAATTGGTCTACATACATCAATATAAATTAGTTCAATATATTTTGTGGAACATTGATCTTATTGCATATAATCCTTTCTATAGAACATCCCTTCCTAAAATATATCATATGAATGAGTATAGTCACATGATAACTTAGGGATATCTCGAGTAGCATAATATTTTACCAAGTTTTATAAGGTTTATTGTCTTATATGACCAACATTATAATTCCACACCTATTTTTCTTCTTAATTTGATAAGAATCATATTTTTCTTCGGGGCACAAAAGTTTGATTTTCCCTTCTCATGATTTCTATGTAAAGAAATAAATTATAAATTTCTGTTAATGGTATCCATCTTTTTTGAGAGATTATAACATGTCTTGAGTCAAAAAATTGACTTAAACATATCAATGTATTTTTAATATCTTCAAAAACCAAAAAAAATGTTCATCTCATGTCCTTTCCCCCAAAACTGGATTTACTTGAGCCAAAGAACATAGTGACATCAAATTTTCCAAATAAAACAACTCAATATATTTTTTACGTTATTCATCTAATAATAATATGATTTCCCATCATATTAAAGGTTTAACCCATATTAATGACCAATACTCTAGTGTGATCTGATGCTTTGAAGGAAATCTCTATAACCACTAATTACTCAACTCTTCGATATTATATCCATATCTTTGTCTTCTTAAATAAAGATTACTAATGTTATTCATATTACTTAGAGTATTATGGTCTATCATCATCTTGGAATGATGGAAATTAATTTTTCATCTTCATCTCATTTGATCATCTGTTGGGATTCTATATCGATCTATTTTGGATATTCTTAAGATCTTTTTATTGTATTATCGATGAAAATCATATAGACATGTGTATCAATCCTACACACTAAAAAAATGACCATCAAAAGAATTACTATAATGCTAAACTCTTTTTGGCTGCCTCTATTTCTATTTCTCATGTTGATAACTCTTGGATGTGGAATATACATTTTATGAATGTCCCATCACTCCATAGTAGTAACACCTTATAAAGCATGTATTCTTATGCATCATTTGTAGACCAATGATTTACCCTTAAGTTCCTAAAATCATATGATCCTAATCTATTCCCAAATCAATCATCATTCCTATAGTGGGATCTTGTGGTGTGATGTCAACCATTACCAGTTTCAAATTTGTGTCAACTCTGATACCAAAAGTTTTGATCTAATGTGACCACTTCATTTCCAAAAAATCCTTTTACTTTTTTTCAGGATATATGAATCAAATTTTCAATTTTATTATTTTATTTTAATCCTAATTTCCTAATTGGATAACAGGGGTCAAATAGTTTCTCTTGATCCTTGAACTTTCTTTTCGGGCCACCATATCCCCCCTTATATTCATTGATACTTTTTGATTGATGTTTTATTTTTTAGTCAAACTATCAGTATCCTTTGTCTATTATTCAACCTTTATTTTAATCTCAATGAATTTCTCTAAGATATTAGGCTTTTCAGATATGAGATTTTCTATTTCTACATTCATCTCATGTTTCTCTTCTTCTTACTAATATATATAGAGTTTAGAATCATGAACCTACATTTTAACTTTCTTAGTTTTGGATCTCAAAAAATCTATTTTTCCATGTTTTTTCATAATTTAACAAAAAGTTATACTATTCATTAGAATACTACTTAATAATAGTTTATTTATAACATTGAGTAGAGATTACCAACAACTACCCACATATAATATTATTCATCACCGTTATAGTATTCTATCTCTACTTCTTCTAATTCATCAAAATTTTAAATTTTTTGTGAATGAAGATTCTTATTTCAGAATAAAATTTACATATTATTATTCTTATCTTTCATATTAGCTAAAGAATTCTTATTGGGAGTTTCATCGTCATCCTCATAATCATGTTGAATCCTCTTTGTCCTATTTACTACAATATTACCAACTATTTCATAATAAAATCATGCAAGAGGAAGTTTAAATTTAAACCTTCCATTTTCCCTTTTTAGTTTTGAAGAATTAATTGACATAAATGCATAAAGAAACATCTTTATGGCCATCATCTATAGTAAGAATATTCATGGAATTAAATGAAACATCTTTTGAGTTCTCTTTATCAACAGATTTGTTATCATTATTTATCATCTTGAACAAAACAAGAGTGCTTTATAAGTAATCCAATGTCAAGTGATTTGGATAATTATCTTCCAGAACAGAAACATTCTAGTTGAATTGATGTGGAATTATTATCAATATGTACTTAACGATATTAAAATCATTTGTAATTTTACCTTGATCATGATTTTCATCCAAAATAGAATTCACCTAATCAAATAATTCATTAACAAACTCATTGGGGCCCGTAATGAGGTCCTTATATTTGTTCTATAGAAGAATAAATTTCACTTATATGACTTTTGAATCACCATAATTGATATTTAGGAAATTATTACTCTTGGAATGCATTGAATTACATGAAATCACCTTTATGTAGATTGGGAATGAAAATGATCATACTAAGGAATTGATTCCTTTGAAATCTTCAAATAATTATTTTATTTATTTTTATAATAAAACAGCACTATACAAACTAATAAAAATACCAAAAATCACAACTATAATTAAATCAATTCCTAATGATGGAATGTAGTTCTGAATCTTATTCATACAAAAATGAAAATATTCCCACCAAATATATGAATCCCATAAAGATAAAAAATTTCAATTAATACCAGCAAGATAGAAACACTGAATTTGAAATTTCACCAAATACTAATTGTTATCCCATATATGTTTAGTACACAGATAATGGGTGAATTAGTGTATAATAGATTAAAAAAATTGTCTATTTGGATAATTTTTTGTCGTTAGAAAATATTTTATTCTCACCCTTTCCTGTTACATAGAATTAATTGACATTAAAACATGAAAAAAGGTACTACTGTTTTAATTGTTTCAATCTCAATGGGGTACATAAATGTAGAATAAAAATTCAAAGTACTAGTATACCAACTCATCTAAAGATCACTACTGTAAAAAAGTTCACATTAGAGTCATCGTCCCTCCTAGTTTACCACCATTTACAATTTTAGAGATCACTGCTCTCTATTTTAAGTGAATGCTCTGATCATCTAGTAGACTATTCTAAATGTGAATTATGATTTAATTAATAGTTTTATTTGTCATTACTCTCTTTTTTCATCAATGCGATGACAACCAACTCTCTATGAGGCTACTGTGCAATACTCTTATGTGGGACCTCTTCACAATTCTCCCTTTATATCACATGCATTACATGACTCCACCAAGAGACGCTCTTATGTTCATGCCACTCATGAGTCTCTGATCAATCATTCTATTACCAGTGAATAAAAAAATTAGAATGTACCTTTCAAGGATCCTTAGTCAATTCATGTGGATTAAGAGAACAATTTTGGATTATGCAGATCATGAAAACTTGTTCATATCATGTTGATCATGAGACGTAGTTTAGATCTCACAGACTGTGAGTTCTTCATTTGTTCATGTGGATCAAAAAACCTTGTTCAGTTCAGGAATATAATTTAATATTAGTACATCTTCCTATGAATTAAAACACCCATCACATAGTTTACTTTATGAGACTCCATGGAGAGATCCATTCAGAAGACATTATACCTATTATGTGGACCACATGAATCTTCTGAAAGAATTTTTTTGGGTCATATGAAATATATTTTCATTAGATAAAACCAAAAAATAAAAATTTATTAATTATTTAATACTAGATAAGTGATATTTATAGGCATAAATCCACCTCCATTACTCCAAAAGGAATAGTTATCTATCCATGTTACTGCCTTAATAATCCTACTTATATACTGCATGGGATCGATTCCCATGGTCACCTACTAAATGTTGAAGGTGCTTCATGTGATCATCATCATTAGATTCAGGAACATTGTGTATTATAATTGAGATATGCAAAGTAATTCTTATGTCTAAAACAATTTTATTCCAGTGCCCAGTTTAAACCTGTCGCGAGATGAAAAGAAAATCATGTCGTGTTATCTAAATTGTCTTCAAGAGCATAGCGAGATCTAATCACAAGATCCATGGAAAATCATGCGGTCATAAAAATTCATAATTATTGAATGTTATCTGTATCATTTCCATATTCCCCATCATAATATTATTTACAAGATCTCTTCACCATATCATCTAATAATCATGAAGTGTCTTCAAGTTCTCCCCAAGACCTCTCCAGGAGATCCTCTAAAAGGAATGTGATTTCATCAATTTCATTACATGATCTAAATGTGAGATGTAACGAAAGTCATGTCTGTTTTTTTTAACACTACACTATACATGTTCTGAAATTATAACTCATTGAGGTCATTCCATACATTCAAACTTCATAATATCTGACATTCATGCTATATGAGATCAGTTCAGACAATTACAGTCTGTGAGATCAGTTCATACTTTCAAATATTAAATGATAAATTCAAACATTCATGATCTATGTTATTAGTTAAGACAACCACTCTTTGTGATACCTGACATTCATGTATAGTACTTGTGCCTCCTTAAACAACCCGCCTCTCTCAAAAACCTCAATCCTTATCAACTAACACAATCAACCCAAAACCATCAATAATTGGGATTTTTTCCCAACATTAATCAGTTTTACATATATCATCATCAACTCAAAAAAAATTATTGATGTATAAATTAGGTTTTCATCATTTTAAATTGGAAAATTAATTTCTTAAGCGATACCAATAAATCAAATTTTTTTAATGGTACCCATGATATATTGGTTTTTTTATAAAATGTTTATCCATTAATTTCAAAATCATACGATGTGATCACATTAATACATTTCACCCCAGCTAACCAATAGTAGGATTTTAATACTAATGATTCATTTATAAATTAGTCTTTAATAAATGAAACAAATGTATTTTTATTCTTATTAATCAACCAATTTTCCTTTAATTCGTGATATAATTCCTTTAAGAAAACAATTCACATGGATATATATTGTTAAACCTCACATTTTTGTTCAAAATTTATAATTTTAATTGTATAACTACATCCAAAGCAATGAAATTTAATTTTAATCCAATGATTTCCTTGTCGTCTTTATTGAATTCCAAATATATAAATATCTACAGGATAATGTGAACCAATTTATACATGATACTAGTACATAAATCCATCTCCACATATGATATATATATTTTTGTAACAGAGACCTCTTTTCAATGTGTATTTTTTACATATAACTTTATAATTTTCATATATCATTCAATAAATACATCTATCAAAAGTATATAATCCTAAAAAGAATTATATATCTTATTAAATGGATCATAAAATGAAACATTATATAATAAATTATGGTATAAAATACTTATCTAGTTGACAATGTATAGGGAAAACATAATTCTATAACATATTTTACAAATTTTGTTAAATGATTTTCTTAAAATTGAATTGAAAAGGCATTGAAACATGATAATATTATTTTGGACATTCATTAGAAATATGAAATGTTGTGAAACATGTAGTATTTATTATATTAATATATATTTTCCATGATATTTTAAAATTATTATATTCAAATACTATAATGAAATAAAAAAATTCACCTTTTAAAGAGTACCCAATAGGTAGTTTACTAAAATTAGACATTATAAAATTTTATCTCCTCACAAATTCATAACATATGGAAATATGAAGGTAAATATTTTTTTATTTCTATTTTTATTAGGAGATAACATCCAATATATTCCCATAGATATTATTCCTAACACTGTAAACAATATATTTTTAATTTACTTTTATATTCAATTTTTCTCAATTAATTTTTCAAAAAGATTTTTCTTAGTAAACATAACAACAATGTAATAATAACATTAAAAATTATCTAATAAGGGTGATAAAATAAGATGTACCATTAATTCAATGTAATTTTTAACAACTGATACAATTTGTCATCCCAAATGTATTATCAAAATATTTCACAGTTACGTAATATTATTATGATGATAAATGTTATGGGGGGAAATCATACTCAGGTAAATAGTTAAATTCCATCGTTATTTTTGAATGAGAGAAATTCATTCAAAAAAACATCAATAACCGATGTAAACTACCATTCTCCTAATATGTAATTAATGATATGAAGTCCCCTCATTGCAAGTTGGATATGATTTATGAACCATTACAATATATCAAGATAAGTTTACATATGATGGGAAGATGTTTATAGGTAACGTTATCATAATAGGAAAAATGAAAAAACAATTATACATTAAACACTTTAAAACATGACCCATAATGAAATTTATAAAAATCAATCAAAAATGATAGGAAAACATAAATTTTATTTCCATCAAATTCTCATTAAAAAAATCATAAAACTCATCATGATATATTTTTTATTTATTAATATATATTAGGATAGGTTATAAACAATTAACATTATATGAAATAAACTATGTTTTATAAAAAGACTATGATATGGATTTATTCTATCTACGCATATATTACAATAAAATAGACCATTGAGAGCAGTATTCTTTTTCTACAATAGAAAAAATATCTGATAAAGAGAACCTTTATCAACAATAAAAAGAGATGATAAAATGGTACTTTAATCGTCACATTTATTTTAGAGTTTTATAAAGGGTACCCATTATCAAAACTTTTTAATGATGATAATGTTTTGAATAGAATAAAATAAATATATAAATAGAAAAATAAAAATTGATTTTATTAAAACCCCTAATATTTTTTAAAATAAATTATTACTGACAAAAATTTGTTAAATTTTTTATATGATATATAATTTATAAATATAAATAAATATTATTTATTAAATAAATAAAAGCAAGAAAAATTAAAATTATACAAATAAAAATTAAAAATAAGTAAATAAAGCAAAATATTAATTGTTTTATTTATTATATAATTTTTGATAATGTTAATAACTATTTTATATTAATTATATATAGAAATATGAATCCATTTAAATATGATTTATATAATAATAAATATTTATGTTTTATATTAAATAGTCATATATTTAGTGAAATGATTTATAATTAAAAATTAATACGAATAAAAAATTCTGACTAATTGAATAGGTAATTGGTATAATTGAATGTCATTTGATTTTTCAATTAAACATAGATCAAACGTGTGTTATATTGAATTCAAATATATGAAATTAATGAATTTTTATATATAACGCACAAAAAACATAACCCTTTTTTCAATACTATTAAAGCATACTTATTTTTAATTTATTCAATTTTACTCATTTTAAACATTCATGCACTTAATGTTACATATTCCATAATAATATGAGAAATATATAATTTTTAAAAATATTTATAAATAAAAATATTTGTAAAATAATATTTATAAATAAATATATTTATAAATATACCTTTCTTATATTTATACATTTATGTATTATTAATTATAAAAAAATAAATATATTTTTTAAATGTATTTATATAATTATCAATAAATAAATATTTTTAAATAATTATTAAATTTTTAATAAATCAATTTAAATAATTAATGTAATTAATATATATATAGTTATGTATATTTATAATTTAATTATAAATCCATTATCAATGATTAAGTAATAAGCATTGATAAATTAGACTATAATAAGAACTTGTTACATAATTCTTGATAAAAGATATCTTTGTCATTGCTTTTTGGGAAGTGTTGATAAAAGTTTCCAGAACAATTTAAAAACTCCTCCCAAGACGTGAACCCATCACTATATCAGATTATTTCAGTAGAAGCCACCAACTATTGATGCTCCTCATCAAAGAATCGAAGCCCGAATCAATTCTCATATCAAGGCTCAAGAAAATACAAGGTTCAAATTCAAGGCTTAAATGATCTATAGCTTGAAAAAATCCAAGGCTCGACCGTAATGCATTCTTTAATTTGTTTAGAAAGTATGTGTTTTTATAAATTCTCTTGTGGAACTCATGGAATAAAATATCAATCGTTATGGCTGTGATGGATACTGTTTTCCAACCATGAGTGTGGTGATTTGTCCATTTTGGATATTTGGTTGTAGAGATCATTCATTTTTATTCATGTAATTTTTAGAGTCTGAATAACCAATCTTTAGAACCTTCCCAGCTTTTCTCCTTGGCCACATTGGAATCTTTTTCTCAATTGCAGCTGTTAATTTGTGATCTACTCTTTTATTTATGTGAATGTTTTTATGAATAATTATTTATTTTATTTGGATAAATAGTGTTGTTAACAATATGGTAAAAGTCCAATACAGTTTTACATATTCTATATAAATTGGTGTATATCAATTTCTGTGATGGTGGTTGTGTAGCCGGTGAGATTTCTTCATGGCATATCAAACTGAATAGTTTTTTTTCATATTTTTGTAGTAGATAATTTTGATGGGATGTTATGTTTTATAGATCTATTATTTTTTCATTTCACATAAATTATTGTGTGATGTAAGGTTATTCTTCTTAGAAAGGGTAACATCACTAGAGTCATCCATATTGGTAGAGGATGGTGTGTATAGGATAGATATTGCAATGGTTTTGGTGTTTTTCTCCCTTATTTTCTATATATCTTGTGGGTTTGTATTATTTCATTTCTCTATATTCTTTATAGACCTTCCTATAATCACAAGGATTTTAGTCAATTTATATTAGATGGACTCTCTTCCTTTAGATGGAATTCCTTCCTTCATATGGATAGGTCTAATTTGATGACCTCCCTAGAATCCTTGGGATTGGTTGATATGGTGATATGACATCCCAAGAGTCTTGATATGTATTGAAATATTTGATATACCATTAATAATAAATTTAATAACTCCTTAGGTTGTCAAATAACTTATTCCAAAAAATTGAATGAAGGCTATCAAATTCTATATATTAGATATTATTTTTATTTATTAATAATTTTAGTTCAACATGTGTTTGTTACACCGCTATAAATCATTGATTACTATCCATGTATATGAAGTAACTAATTATTTATAAAAATGTTTTATCAATACATTTTTATACCATGTAGTTGTTGAATGAGATTATATTATTATTTTTTATCATATTTGGTTTTCTTATTATATCTCAATTTCCTGTATTACATTTTCATTTATTTTGATGATTTAATGAAGTATTTATGTGTGTCAAATAATAGTTATTATTTCAATTTGTTACTTGAGACTCATCCCCATTTCTTTTATTGAAAACATTCAAATTCATCAACTTTATATATGAAATAGCTATTATTGAAATTTTTTTCTTGAGATACACCCTCCAAATTATTTATGATTATTGTACTAATATGGTCATTAAAAATTCCATGGATGACTACTTATTAGATTATTTCAAGAAACATAGGCGTAAGTCCACAAGATAAGATGGATGTGTCTCAAACAACAAAATTAAATGATAAGTGTTTGAGTAAGGAGTTGATGAGGATTACAGTATTCTATAGCTATGACCCTTGAATGAATTCATAAGATAACATCTTTCATAGTGGAGTAATTATTTTATTAAATTCAATTATATATTTTCTTCAAAGAATACTAAAATTATTTGAAACAATCAAATTTTGGGTTTCCCTGATTATAATTTGCTATAACATTCCCCTTTGATAATGTATATAATATGTGTATTTATTTATTTGTTGAAAATATAAATATTTTATGAACCCAATATGATGTATATGAATTGAAAATGGATTTAGGAAAATCAGTAAGAAAATAGTATGATGATAGAGTTATAGAGTTTATCATGTTTTCAAGAGATAATTCATAGGAATGTTCTCAAATCCTTTGTCTTTGTTTATGTTATTTTTGTTCCAGATAAATTAGTTTGGAAGAGTTGGATGAAAATTTAAATTTTCATGGAATATATCAGATCTATAAATGTTGGACAAAACATGTGGAAATTGAATGTATACACTGATTGGTATGATACTACAGATTATGGATAATTTAATATGAATACTAGTGTAAATGATGATGAAGGTCACATGTATGAAAAGAAAATGATTGTTGAAGATGTCCTTTGTGATTTTAAAATGTTTTTTGAGAAGTAAAATAGATGGTCCAAGAGGCCATTGTATGCCGGTTATACTAAATAGGCAACATTTTCAACTATGTTGATGTTACATAATATTAAAGATGGATTAAGATGGAGTACCACCAACATTATAGATCTACCTGGTTTTATGAATGATATTATGCTAGAAGAAAATGAACTACCATGTAGAACATATTATGCTAAAAAATGTTACATTTAATGGAAATGATCACTAAAAAAAATTTCCAAATTATTTCATATTATTTTTAAAGTATTATGAATCACTTATAAAATTCCCTAAGCGTGGTGTAGATCGACACAAGAAAAATTAATCAACTCCTTCAAAATATTTTTGTTAATTTCCACCCATTACACAATTTGTAAGATTATATAGATGTTAGGAAATTGCAATACAGTTGAAATGGCCTATAGATACTGGAATAGAAGATTGGAACTTTCATCACCGTGTAGATTCTCCTCATTGTATGAAAATTGATTTGGAGTATCCTAAATATGGAAGTGAGCTGAGAAACAATCACCTTGTGTTATGTAAATATATAATAAATCCATATGGTGTACAATGTATTACTCATAGTACATTCACCATCATGTAGGTAAATTATAAATTTCCACCATGGATATGCATGATGTGAAAATTCATTATGTTGCATCTTCTTATATGTAGAAAAATGAAACATGGTAATGATATTGATGTCTATTTATCTCCATTTATGGAAGATATGAAATTTATGTGGGATACAAGTGTACAATGTATAATTCTGATATATGTGAAGAATTAAAATTTAGGGCAATGTTTTATGGGATGATAAATGATTTCCTCACTTATGAAAATTTATCAAGATATATTATTAAAGGAATGTTGGGGTGTCCTATTTTTGGAAAAATAATATATTCTGTTTGGTTGAAGCATTCCTTAAAGATAGTGTTTTCGGAACAAATATGATTTTGACCTCAACGAAATAAATACTAATCCAAGATGAAAAACATCAATGGTAATATTAGAAAATATATAAAAACGTCTCCACTAATGGGAGATCAACTATATAATTATGTAAAAGATATTGACATTGGTTTCAATAATCAATTTTTAAAAAAATATAAAAAATCAAGTTGAAATAAGAGATCACTTTTCCATGAATTACTATATTAGAATTTCTTATATGTTAAACATTTTCTTGATGTAATAGATGTAGAAAAAAATGTTTTTTATAGTGGTAGTGGCTCATTAATAACTTTTCATCTCAAAATGAATGATGGCATCAAGGATGGGTTGGATTTGATTGAAACGGGGATAAGAGAAGAGTTGGCATCGGTGAAGGGTAAGAGGTGGAATTTTCTTCCTCTGGCATATTACACTCAATATAGAGAGAAAACCTTGTTATTTTTTATTTTCCTCAATAGTATGAAGGTTCCACTAGGTTATTGATAAAATATCAATAATTTCATTTAAAGACTAATTTGATGTTACAATGGCCAAAATCACATGACTATCGTGTTTTGATGCTTCATTTTATGTTTGTTTCTTTCTGTTGCATTCTAGATCAAGATTTATGACATACATTAACTAGAAAATACATATGTTTCGGACATATTAAGTAATGGTATAGACCCAATAGAGTTTTCTATCACGAATAAGGAATTTATGGTCATGTTATATGAATTAAATATGTTTTTTCTACATTCGTTCTTTGATATAATGGTCCAACTAATGGTTCACTTGGTTAGAGAGGTTCAACTTTGTGGTCCTGTCCATTATAGATCAATATACACCATTAAAGGTTATATGGATATTTTGAATGGGTATGATAAGAATTGAAGTCACCAAGAATGTCATATTTTAGAATGATATATTATTGAAGAAGCTATTAAATTTGTACTGATTACCTATCAGATGTTTTCATCATCAGTTTCCCAAAGTATCGTCACATCAAATGTCTTATGGGCAAAGGGATTTTTGGAAGAGATATGGTTATAATTACCTTGATAGAGTAGGATAAAGCTCACATTTATATTTAAAATAATTGAGATTATATTAGTCCATACATTGAATCCCATAAGAAAATTATTAGATATGTGAATCCATCAAGTGATGACGGATGGATATAAAGTAAAAATAATAAATTCTTTATAAGATTGTTCTATGATAATAACTTTAAAAAGTTTTCTGAAAATTTTAATTCAAATGTCTAACAACTTTAGTTACTAGCCTGAGGACCAAATGAAAATGTTATATCTTACACTAGTTCTATAATCAATGGTTATATTTTCTATATAAAAGAACATGATGAATGAAATAAAATGGAAATAAATGATGATATTATTTTTCCTAAAGTGATACACATATTTGATTCAAATGATAGGAATAAAATTTATGAAAATATGTCATATTTTGGCATTATCAAACAGATGTATGAGATGGATAATACGTCATTTCAATTTCTAATTTTCTATTATAGGTTGGTTGATGATATCAGTGCAGTAAAAGATGAGGAAATTGGATTTATTAAGGAAAATTTCAATGTGGATGGGGAATATTTGATTAATTCATAATGTAATCCCAATAATTTCATTTATTTTTCATCTCATATCCAAAATACATGAATTTGTCGATTTTACTACAAGAAACTAAAATATGATTCATGAAATATGAAATATTAATTAATGAGAAATCTTTTATTGGGATATCACAATCAGTTCATGCCATTCCAAATATAAAAAATGTATTGTACGTTAAATAAGACTATAGAGAGGGGATTTTTAATCTCATTAGAGGAACCCAATACCTAAAACCTTTAAAAAATAAATGAGAGTTTAATTAGAAGGTAAAAGTGTTTTTTAATATACTATGATTTTCTACATAATATTGTATGTTATTTTTTTGAATTAACGTCATCTAAATGTAAGGTTTGACTACTCATGAAGATAATATCTTATGCACATGATTATGATTCCAAACCCTTATAAGAACAAACTACAATGAAGGAAACCCTTTGTAAATATGTAATGGAAATGTTTCGATATACTTTCTCTAATTTACTGAAAAATTATATAATGGAAAATTCATTTAATTTTCATAATTCCATGATGATATTATTAATTTTAGTAGATTTATATCCAACTATCATGAATTTTTAGGATGCGAAATTAAGATGTCTCAACTGAGTCTCATAGGTAGTTTTGATGTGTTCACAGTAAAATTATTATCCATATAATTAATGTAATATTTCATATTAATTTTTAATTTCTTTATTTTTAGTCTAAATAATATAATAATTTTTATTATATTGGTTTATAATTATTTTTGATTTGGGGTGGTATGTCCTTATTCAATGACATTCTACACCAAAACATTCAAATAATTCTTCTCCCTTAAAAGATTTTAACCATATAGTGGTGCATTTATCATCTTCTTTCAAGTTCCCTCCACTCCCTCTACTCAATCTAATAGGTAATTTTGATGTTTGTATAGTAAAATAATTTTAAATATAATTACTGTATTTATTCATAATTTTGTTTTATTTATTTATTTTTAATATTACACTAATAAAAAAATTATACAGTTGGATTATTTTGTTCAAGTTGGGGTGGTTTGTTCGAAGATGCACATGAACCCGAGAGATTGGATTTCAACTTGGAAAAGGAGATAATGAAAAAAACAAATTCATCAAGAATGAATACAACAATATTAAATGTTAATTCCATACTAATTATTTAATTATATTTTTCATAATTTTATTTATTATGTTTATGCTAAAATGCTTATCATTTTTTTAAAACATATTTTTTCAAAGATTTTTTTGGGATGTCATAATGAGTTTCTATTATTAGTATAAAAATATTTCTTGTTGAAATCCAAAATACTAAAGTAAGATCATGTTGTAATTTTAGTGAATTCTCATGTTATAATTGGATCATGAGATTCCTCTACTCTTTTAGATCTTAGGAATGATAATGGTTTATCACCTAAGAACATTGATTCAATATATAGTTTTGGAAGTTCATCATTAAATGAAAATGGAAATGATTGAAAAATTGGAATTTATGATTATCTTGAAACAATGGGACATGTACGAATTAGCTATACCACAATCTGACACGTTGTGTGACCAGTATGACTCCATTTGCTTCCTTTTATTTAAAATTGACATTAAAAAAAAGGCAATTTACATAATCAAAACAAGGGAAAATGATTCAGAATAATTTGATACTTTAGGAAAACAATCCATATGTCATTTTTGATTTGTATGAATCTTTAAAACCTCAATCTAATACATAATGTCTCGATATGACTCAATGTGTCCGTTTTTAGTTTAAAATCAACATTTTAGATAAAAAAATTCACTCACTGAAAACCAATCGAACACACTCATATTTTATATAAAATTTAGGACAATTATTCATAATTCATTTTTGAAATGTTGGAATTGGTCTCATGGAAAAACTATACATGATGTGATTAGTATGAGTAAAAGTGCATGTTTCCATTTTAAAATGACATTTTAGTAAAAAAAATGTGACGTACTGAAAACTAATAAAACACATTCAGATTGTTTGGATAATTTTTTAAAATGATCCATATGTTATTTGAGATATTTTGAAATCATCGCATACTATATCTATTGCATAATGTAACTATTATAACTCAAAGAGCATAATTTAATTTAAACATGACAACAATTTTAGTAAAATGGACAACTATCCTACTCAAAATAGATCAAATGAATTCATATTGTTTTAATTCATTAGGAAAATGATCCAAAATTAATTTGATACTTGTAGGAAATGTTTTAATCTCAATTTGACAGATGTTTTGATAGGAATTACTGCATGTACGTATATATATATACACACACACACAAATGTTTTCATGTTTTTGTATAGGTGTCACCATCATACACTTCCATGTTAACCAATTTTTGTATCCCTAACTCAAATATCAAAAATACATCATGTTATCCCATCCCCCGATCGAGATTCACCATGTATTTTATCTCCCCTCACATCCCCAAATACCATCCCTAATTCCCATCTTCTAGATCTATGGTACCCACACCCCTACCCTAACCCCCATCCCTGAATCCCCTCTCCTCTTACCCTCCCAAAATCCCCTCTCTACCAGTAACTCCGCCACTACGTGATCTGACATTCACATCAGATTCGATTACATTCACCTCTTTTTACCACCCACCACACACACACTCTCTCTTTCTATTTCCTACACTTCCATCCCATGACATCCCTCACCTTCTCCTTTGGTTCTTGTCTTTCAAGCTGTTTCAGTTTTTCTTCACCGACAACTACAGTGGAGGATGCCCATCAATTTCTTCGCAAACCCCTTTTACTATCACCAATAAAATCATCGTAGACCCTATATATTCATATCTATATAGAAATTATGTTATCATAATATTATTGAAATAATATCCTAATATCGTAGAAATAATCAATCTTACTAATTCATCTCAGATCTCGCATACGGGTCGACATTTTCACTTACTACAGATCCAATTGGTTACGTAGTGTAATACTTCATTCATAAATCTCTGTAACATTTGCCTCTAATTTCATGTTTCACATTTCACTATATTCATACTAAATTTTCATACTAAAATAAAATACAGCTCCATTCATGAATCAAGAAATAGGGATCCATGGTGTTCAATCTACCGTTATTTTTCTATGACTGTGAGTCATCAGAGATCCTATAGATCCAGTGTAATTTAATGTTGTGTTCATCACAATTTGTATATTTTTTTCCTTCACTCTATGATTTATTAATTGAGGTTTAATATTACATTTTCAAATGATATTACTATATGGACTATGCTTCTTTGACTCCCAATTTTCTTTCATCCTAAATTTTTTCTATGGTTGGTATTTATTTAGTCTATCACATCAATGAATTTTGTATTTTAGGTATTCCTAAATTATATCATTCAATAGATTATTTTTCTAGTTTCATTAACTCATACTCCCTTTTATGTTCATTAATGTTTTTTAAATGTCTTGGACTTCATATAGAGTGTACTAACACTTTTCTCTACTCTAATGATTTTCATTTCAGTCTATCATAAAAAAAATCACTATTAGAAGGCAATAAATCTAGATTCATGAATTATAAATTAAGTATTCACATAATTCGGTCAACCACCATTACTATAAAATTATGTTTCCTCACCTACCCTATATATCTAGATCTCCACAAGTAGGGTGTTCTCTTAAATTTTTGGAATTATTCCCTACAGTCAAAGGCTCTTAAATTAATGTTTCATATTAAATTTAGAAACATTTTTATGATACATATACTGTTCTGATTCAGCCATTACAACATGTACTTCAACTACTTGTCCAACATAGGGAACCAATTTTTGGAACATAAATGAGATGGTTTGGCTATGCTTAGATCTTGTTGTGAGTGAGTTTTCCCATACAAACATGTTATGAGATGGAGGATTTAGATCATTTTTAAGAAATAATATCTCCCAATTTTCAATATTTTTTTACTATTGTCCAATTAAAACATCATTTTTTATATAATAAATGTTAGCCAAAATTTCTTGTTCTTCTATGGGAGCTTTATTATACAGTTATTCTATATAAATTGGTGATGTGTGCCACCAATATATGGTTTTTTAGGTTATATGAATTTAATTCTTATTTTTAATGATTCTGGTAGACATTTTATTTTTTAAATTTGAATATTAATTTATTCTTTAAACATTTGATTTCACTTCCTTTATCTGACATGTCTTCCTTGTCTAATCAATGTGTTCCTATCTCTGTTAAATGAAGAACTCATTTAATAAATCCTAACATTCTCCCCCCATCTTTAAATTATGTTATATGATTATTTAATGTCAAGAAAACCACATGATGTGATGTAAATAAGATGACATAATGTGGAGTGGAGGTCGCATCTTTGGTTAAATAGTTAATTTAATGTTAGTAACAGTTATGGGAAAATAGATTAATGTTTTCATATGAAGATTCAATTATTTTGAGAATATTTAATGTATAGTGTCATTAAATAGTTACAATGTTTAAGAAAATTTCTCACATTAGTACATCTATGCATATTATATTTTTTTGGTTCAATGACATTCAAATATAGTTTAAAAAAAACCATACATATTTTAGTCAACAGTATATGATTTTTCTATGTCATGTTTCCTGCATTTGTTTCTACATTTTCGGTTAGTATCAATCAATATTAGACTGAAACTGTTCACTTTTTAGACTCTTTGTAATATGTTCTTATATATTCTGCTCATCAGATGTTGTTTCTAATATATTGCCGTCTATTTTTATGTGTATATACTCCTACATTGATTGTATATTTCAGTTTTGAACTAAAGAGTTTGGGTTCCCTTTCTCCATAATTTATGGGAATCTAGTTTGGATTGAAATGATTCTCATGTTTATATACATATAGTCCATACTAGACATATTATATATTATAAGGTCATGAATCCTACCCCAATCTTTCATACAGTTCATACTCATAGGATAAGCAATTTTTAATGTGATTTTAAACATAGCATGGAACCAAAATTTTTGTGAATTATTTTACATTGCAAATTGTATTATTTTATTCGTACTTATTTGACATAAATTAGTATGTATGTCTCTCTTATATTTTTTTCAATGATGGATAAAATGACGTGTAGTCATTTCAATTGATACTACTTTGGATGAGAAAAAAAGGATTTGATACCATACTATCTCTCAATATTTCGGACTTCAATAGAGAAAGTAGTCTCCATTTTAACTTTACTATATATTATACTTTCATGTGTTACACAATAGGGTTTTATATTATATTTGATGAAAATGTAATGTGAAATAAGATATTTTACATGAGCACAACAGAATAATTTTGATTAAGCACCTATAAAAACACCCATTATTTCTCTATATCTTCTTCATTGATACAAATTCATATGATTATGTTAAAATTTTTGATGTGGCTGTACTATTTCCCATAACTGTTACTCTTACAAAAAAAATATTCACCTTGATTCTCTATTTTCATGTGGCTATATTGTTTCCATTAATTATATTTTTATATTCAAAAAAATGAATCTATATTAACTAAGTTAAATGTTTTTTAATTAATTTATATAATTTTTTCCATGTACTTATAACTTATGTTCATAGAAACAAAAGGTATGGATTGGTGGTATTTAGTCACAATTTACATGAAAAACGTCAAACATAATACTTTTTGAATGTTAATAAAACAATGAATCTTTAATTTCATTAATTATTTTTTAAGAATTATGTACATATTCTACATGGATGAAGATGGTTTTGGTTGAAAAATGGATTTGTGAACAACTGTTTGAATGTTGGTGGAAGCAATGAGATTATAGTTGGAGGGAGAAAAGCTATAGTACATATATAGTAGATGGATAAATTCTTTTTCACAGTTTTTGTTTGGAATGAATGTTGCAAGGCATAGATAAGGACTCCCATGAAGATTGAATGTGAATGTAAAGATTAAATTTGCACTGTATCTACAATGTTGAAATTGTTCAGGAGATTATTTGAGGCTCATATCCATGATATTTGTTTAATGATAGATGTATATATAATAAGTGATGGTTATTTATGAAGTTTTTGGTGAAAGAAGGACAAAAGTGGATTCGTTTTTATGTCATACAGTGTTGACAATACATTTGAGTTTGAATAGATGCAATACTGGAATAAGGATTCGTAAAATATGATAAATTATGTAAATGATAGGATATTAGTGTAGCTCTGGAATGAAAATGGTAAGTGTTTTTTTAGATTCATAGCGATTCTATAAAGGAAAAATATGAGTGTTCTTATTTATATGTTATTAACGTTAAATATTATATGATGTTGCAATGAGATATAAGATAGATAATCCTTTGAAATTGTTAATAGTGTCATACTAATAATCTAATAAGAAATGATGTTTTTATTTTAAATTTGACACACTTATGAGCTATATGTCACATTTAAAATAGATAGTTTCACTATTAATAATGGATTAATTGTATTACTGAAGAAAATTAAGAGTTGGTTTAGTTGAAGGTTGTACATTGGCATAATTAAAAAAGTAAAATTATATCCTATTATAATTTGATAGCTTGGGGTTATTTAGATAGACAGTGAAGCATAAATTCACCCATCATTAAATCATATTTCAATGAAACACAACATCATTTGGATTCTTCTAGATGATGGGTAATTGTAGAACCAAAAAGTATAATGTAATAAAATTATGGTCATTATTATATTTTGAGCATAATAAATATTGATGTTCATTAATCGTTATTTCAAAATGGATAACGTAGAAGTTATAGGTTATCAAAATTTTTCAAAATGAGAATGAAGTTAAATTATTTAAATGGTTTTGTTTAAAAGTTTTTTAGTTTTATATATGTACTTTATATCCATTGCAATCCTACAATTTACCCATATTTCATTTCAACAATGGTATGTACATGAAAAATAAAAATTTTATAGTGTATAGGTTCATATACAGGAATCAATTTTTAGATTATTTATTAACCATATTAGTATTTTTAAACCATCCAACCATATTCATTCTATTTACATATTACATAAAAAAGAAACATATTCCTATATTATATATCCTAGCTTAACACTTGACCTCGCATAAAATGATTAAATCGTATAACTTCACATTACATAAACCATTGTTCCCATTGATTTTCCATTTGTTTGTACATGTACTCACTATTGTTTTTAGATTTTATTCTATATCAGCTGATATGTTATAGAATTTTGGATCATTACATTGTTTCTGCATTACATTGTTTCCAGTGCAGTTATGCATTTATTGTATTACACGTTTTTTACATCTAATATGATCAATCCCTGGATAGTGGGGCGTAATTAAGTAGTAAAATTCGGACCATATTTATGAAGAAACATTAATGAATTTGTTTTCAATGGTTTAGATAATATCATATGATGTTTTATTGTAGACTAAATTAGGGTTTTGATTTATTTATTTTTTTATTTCCTCATATTTTATTGCATGAGAAGGGGGTGCATACCAGGAAGAGCTGGTCAAAGGTCTTAACATTCCACTGGATAAGATTATCTATATCTCCCTCAAAAATAATTTAAACCATCCAATGTCCATGTGTGAATATATATTAATTTAGTTTAATTAAATTATTTTAAATAATAGGAAATACAAAAGATCTCATAAAGGTGGGATGATATATGTTCAGAATGTCAGTATTAATTTCGTTGTCTTTAATCAATGATCAAACTTTCTTTGTTTTTAATAAGTTATGACACTATATCATTTAATTTTAAGAATAATATCTATACTTACATGACACATGCTTATTTTTGTGATGTGTATGTGAAATAAGGATATACCAATTACTACTACCATGTTATATCAACATTTATCTATTTAATCCATGTGAAATATGTTGAAAAAATCCACTTGCTGACCAATTCTTCCCTCTTTGGTGCAACAAATACCATGACATGAAGAATCATTGAGAAATGTGGTCCATGAAGATACTATACCTCTAATTGAATCTCCTAGGGAGTCCATGTCACGTTAGTGGAGAAAAATGGTGAGTTTGTGTTGTAGCCTTTATGTTGGGATGCGAGGTGCTCAACTCATCGACAAGGTGATGTGAGACCCTTGAACTCTATTTACATCAGCCTCACCTTGCCTGCTTATTCAACCCTCTTATTTCTTTATTTTCAATTACATGAAATTAATTACAACTTTAAATATTATAATGGTCATAATTTTAATTATCCATTTGAATAAATTTTTTATTTATTTATTTCATTTACCAATCATAAATGCCTAAAATAAATTTCTATTCCTTATTAATTCAACAAAATATTTACAACTCTGTTAATGATTTGTCAAAAATTTTCCCTTATTATATTATATTATTATTTAACACTGATTTTTATTTTTGAATATAGTATTTATTAATATGAATTAATGATTTTGAAAAACAGACTTAAATTATTGAAAATAATAATTTGTTTGTAGTATTTTGCAGATAAATGGGTGATGTTCTAGTTTTTATTTATAATTAACTTTTTTAGTGTAAAATGGACCACTGAACTACTCAAAAATAAAAAAAGCTTTTACACTGTTTTGACACATTACAAAAAGAATCCATATGTAATTTCTTATTTGAATGAATCAACCAAACCACAATATGATACATGATGTCCACATTGTGACTCAAAGGGTCTGTTATAATTTTAAAATTGACATTTTAGTTTAAAATTTTCCCTCCCAAAAATATTATCAAACACACTCAGACATTCATTATAATTTTGGAACACTATTCATAATTAATTTGTGACATTAAGGATTTGGAGTCACATCAAACCAATACTCGATGCGATTGGTATGATCTATAATGCATGTTTCTAGTTTAAAAAGAAATTTTCGTTAAAAAGACAAGTGACATACCCAAAACAAACATAAACAATATAATTTTTTTGATACTGTAAAAAAATGATTCAGATTCCATTTGAGATGTGTAGGAATTTTTTTCACCACAATCTAACACAAATTGTGACTGGTATGACTGCAGGTGCATATTTTTATTTAATGTTTACATCAATTTTAGTAAAATAGACAACTGACCAACTCAAAACTGATTGAACACTTTCATATTGTTTTTATAATTAAGGAAAAAGGATCAATAAGTAATTTGAAACATGTATGAATCATCCTCATCTCAATATGACACACTTTGTTACTCATATGACTCCAAGTTCATCTTTTGGTACATACATAACATCAATGTTAATAAAATGGAAAACTATCATACTCAATACTAATAAAACACATTTGAATTGTTTTGATACACTAAAAGGATCGATAATTAATTTGTGATGTGTAGGAATCATCCGCACCTATATATGATACACGATGATTCATGTATGTCTCAAATATTCTGTTATCAATTTAAAATTGACATCTGAATTAAAAAAATTCAACTTAATGAAAACTAGTCAAATGTGATCATATTTTCTTGGAAATTTAGAAAAAATATTCAGAATACATTTTTTTGGTGTTATTAGTCTCACATCATACCGATACATGACATGATTAATATTAGTCAAAGTACATGTTTCCATTTTGAAATTACTTTTTATTAAAAAAGAAAAATGACATTCTCAAAACTGAGCTAACAAATTTGGATTGTTTTGATACTTTAGAACAAATATCGAAAAGTCATTTGAGATGTGTAGAAATCATCCTAACCTAAATCTGATGCACGATGTGACTGGTATAACTCCATGTGAATCTATTATTAACATAGATTTTAGTAAAATGTACAACATGAATACTTATAACAACTAAAAAACATTTTTATTGCTTCGACGTTGTAGAAAAATGATCCATATGTCATTGGAGGCATGTAGGAATTGGCATAATCTAAATCTGACACAAGGTGTGACTATTATAACTCCATGTGTGTATTTTTATTTAAAATTTACATAAGTTTTAGTAAGTGGAAAAATAACCTACTCAAAACCAATAATATTAATTCATATTGTTACAATACATCACAAAAATAATCCATAAGTCATTTTTGACATGAAGGAAATAGTATCACAGCAATTTGATAAACGATGTTCTCGGTAACACTCAAAGTGTCTGTTATCAGTTTAAAATAGATATTTAGATAAAAAACATTCACTCATGTTACCACTAGAAAAATGTCATTGTGATTTTATTATAATTATTTAATTTATTTTCACAGAGATAATTCTTGAATACAAACAAGAAATTGTGTGAGGTGTAAGAATCAACAAAAACATACGCGGATACATAGTGTTCCTAGAATTAATGAATTTAAATTTTAAAATTAATATTTTCTATTAATTTATTTATTTTTATTATTACTAACATAATATTTTTTTCTTATACAGGTTCATTATTTTTCTCATATATGAATATTTTTTGTATATACAATAATTCAGGGTTTGGATCAAAAGACTGAGGAACATTAACTTTTTTTTAATGATTGTTATAATGTATAATTAGATAATTGTATAAAGTAATGTTTTAAATGTCTATAATGTATTTTTTTTTTAATTTTTGTTATAAAAGTCATTTCATTTAAAATTTGTATATTTATAAATTTTTTTGTTATCTGGTGGTGTTTTTGGTGCTATGGTGTTCTATTACATCATACTACAACATGAACCTTTATCAGCACTTTGGAATGCGCTGATAGATGTGTACTTTATCAGTGATTTTGAATGTACTGATATTATGATCATTTATCAACAATTTTTAATAAGATTATAAATGTTCCATTGATTAGGTGTTTTAAAAATGATGATAAAGGTACTCTTTGTTGTAGAAAAATTAATGCATAGATAAATGGGTCCTTTATCAGTTCTAAAAAATCTCTAATAAAGGATCCATTTATCAGTTCCTTTTTAGCTCAAATAAAGGTCCCATTAATCATTGATTCCTAATTATTGATAAAATTCCACAGATTTTAATTTTTCTCATGTTTTCAACACTTCCCATGCAATGATAAAGGCTATTTTTAGTTATGTTGTAGGACAATTTTGTTGTACTTGTAGTTCTCTTCAAATATTTATAACATCATCTCTATAATCTGTTAATTTTTTTCAACCCTATTCTATTGTGGTGAATAAATAGTGTGACATAAGTTTCTATTAGATATTATCTCATATAAATTCCATATTAATCTATATATATTAATTGAATTTCTAACTATGTGATCCAGACATGAAATTATACAAAGGTACTTGATTTCTGTAGTAGGGGTTTGGTTCCAATCCATTGGTAAAAATCATAGTTTTATTGGCCATATATTTTATATTGTTATGTCCCTAATTTAGTAAGAATAATGAGGGAAATGGAAGGAGGAAAATTGTGGATAAACTTGACCAAAAGAGGAATAATTGGGGGAATATGGTGAAAATGTGGAGGTTTCTATGTCACAAGGAATCAACTACTCACAAGAATTGGGTTTTTTATCTATCTATTTAATGTTATACGATGAGGGAGGATGCAATTAGGAGTGTTTTAATTTTATTAAAAGTGTTGTAAAATCAATTTTATAAATAACAATGTTAAATTCATGCACTAAAGTGATTTTATAATTGTTTATCTAACAAATAATGTAAAACACTCCACTACTTATAGGGTGTATTCTACTAGTAATTGATTAAATGATACTTATGAGTTTCTTTTGAACAAATAAAACTTATTCAAGATGTATTGAACAAAAAACAACAACCATAATTTTCCATTCCATGAAATTAAAACCATGTACTATACAAAATAAATAACATTCCATTTACCGAAGATAGAAGAGCCTCATGTCGTCGGTCACATGATTTATAGAGATAACTAACAAAAATTCCAAAAATTACATACATTAATTGTATCTATCAGTTTATAGTTCCATAAGTTCTTTAGTAGGATCCTCTTTTCAATAGTGGTATAGCTATGCAACTCAATAGAATTTGGAAACAGGAGGAGAATGCATCAAATTAGAAGAAAAAACATAATATTTACGAAACATTCTAATGTATTTTAAATATTTATATATAGGCCATTTTTATTTTCATTAATCCTAAATCTGTTTACTAAAATGATACATATCATTAATGTAACTATATAGTTACATGCTATTTGTAACCACTCGACCAATGCTTTCATTTAACATTTAAATTAATTCTTATGATTCAACAATATTTTCTATTATTTTAAACACGTATAAAGATGATATCTTATCAGAAAAATGACTCAAAAATTACAAAAATACATTAATAATACATGTTAATCATTCCATATAAATAACACATATAACTACATTATTATATGTCTACACTATACACCATGAATGTCTAAGGTCGTAGGGACAATGATTTCATGTAACTCTATCACATACAATGATATACCCCTGAAAAAAATAGGCTATGAATATGTATCATGAATTCCATACCATAAAATTTATATATTTAATCATAATTTATGTATAAAAATTACATTATATATATAAGATACTTTTTGGTATATCTCAATTTGGATTATCAGTCGATTTTTTCGTATATTTTAATGTAAATTACAGTATTTCTAATGAATGAAATACTCAAGACATAGATATTTGAGATGTGACAACAATAAAGGATATAGTCAAAGTGAATTATTTTAATTATACTTCTTATATGGAGTTATATGGTATAAGGGATTGAGATTCAGTACATATATCATAAACACAAGAGTTAAATTCTTTTTCCTCAATTAAGTGTTGGAAAGCATACATTTCGTAGTAAAAGTGGAACTAGAAATACATTTGGTGTAAATCAGCTATGTATAGTTCTTTGGATTCATAATATAAGTGATCAGTAATGTTTTTCTAGTGTGGATAAGTGGGGAATCCAATGACTAAGTTACATAATTTATATCAAACAAGTTTTAAATTAGGGATGTTGGTCCTCCAAAAGAAGTATTGTTACTGATTTTGATGAGTGAGTGGAATATCCATCAAAATAAAGTGACCAAAGATGTATGAGAGGACACAAGGACATACTAAATAGGCGACTCATGGAATTTTAATAAATTCTCATAAGATGAAGAGTCTGACACCCCAAAAGGTGTCAAGTGATTTTATTTACACATGAACTGACACTAGAGGAAGATGAGGCTCAATATGGTATATTTGTGGTCTGTGGTACCATCCTGATAGCCTTTAATATTATTTTCATCTATTTAATACAATTTTATATCATTAATTTAACTCTATTTTATTAATTTATATAGTTAGACAACATGTGGACATGATGTCATATTCAATGTGAATTGATTCTCCACTTGGTGAATGATTTGAGTGTGAATTTATGAAAAAATAATGACTAGGATTATTGAAATTTTTGGATAATTAGATGAACATATATTAAATGAATATTGATTGTTATTTATTTATAGTTTTTCAGTTCTATTTAGAACTTCTAGTTGAGTAATTATCATTATGAAATTTGATGAGACTATTATCACTTCTTGGGGAGAGTGGAGTATGTAGCTCTACTTTAAATATGACATATTTTATGGATTATTTTCTAATATCTCAATTATTGGCAGTACCAAGTAATCTTTTATTAATATCTTGATGACTATAAAAATAGTGCACCGTGGCCATTGCAATGAAATGAATATAGATATAGGTGTCTAATATATTAATTTTTTAGTAATTTTTATTTTGAAATTATTTATTTTTTATATTAACTAGTTAGTAATTAATAATAATTAATCTTATATCATTAATTATTAATTATTAACCCTTAAGTATTACTTTTTTACTTTCATAATATTAATTATGAATTACAAAATAATTACGAATTATTAGTTTTTTATAAATAATTATTTATTAATAAATATAATTCATTAATTTTTAATTGTAACTTATTTTTTAAAAAATATATTATTTATTAAAATATCAAAATAGAGTATCATCTAAGTTGTTCGAAAAGAAAAGCCGATGAAAAATCAAGGTGAATGAAACAAGTGGAGACTTGCTGTATCAATATTCTCAGAAAACTTGCTTGCTGAATGGATACTTTAAAGGAATGATACTATATAAACATCATTTATTTATCGCTGAATCATGGAATGTGAATTATCCAACTGATTTTTTTGTCTCCAACAGTCAGATATGTTGGATCTCTTATCCACCTTCAAGCAACAATCCCAGATTTGGTACAAAATAGACTAGTTGGTAGATTATGGATTCCATAAAAAGATTACAATGATGAGATAATAGAATTAAATACCTGTAATATTAATACCCCAATACTTATGTAAACTAATAATAATAATAAGTTACTTCACCACATCTAGACAATATAAACAAATCCAAAAAATTTCCACAAAATCTGTACCAAAAAAACATCATTGGTCATGAATTTTTCCCCCTGATGATATTATTATTTTTAAGGGAATTATATGTTCAATTTTAACATGAAAAAAATGAGGATACTAGTATACCTATTTTCCCCAACAAATTGTCATACTCTGATACCACATGTATAGGATCTCCAACTTCAAAAATTACAAAAGCAATTGAAAAAAATCTGGTCTATTTTGTAAAAATAGATCATGAAGGATCATGAGACTCTAGTGAAGCATGCTTAGAACTAAGATAGAATATTATAAATTAAATACCTCCTCCAATACACACCATAGTGACCAGAATATTCCCTCTATAATGAAGAAAAATTTTAGACTTGCATGTAAGTCCATAGTATGAGAAAATATTCAGACAAAGAGAGTATAAAAAGTCTATATCTTAGTGTTAACATCCCTAAATTAACAATAATAGTCCAAGAGACCCACCACCAACTCAATTTAAGAAAAATTATGATACACCATCTTCACTATATGATGGATACAACACCTCCTCTTAAAATCATACAAAATAACTATCTTTTGAATTATAATGTTGGTAAGTGATTTAATCAACATGATTCTCTAAATCATGAATCACATTTTGATAGGGACATAGTTTTTCTATATAAAATTACCTTATTCATTTCTATTATGTGGGATCCTTCAATGAAATCAAAATTCATTTGTAGAAAAAATGGACATTAGTACCTGGAATATAAATTAATCTATCCATAGAGGATGATAATACATCTTTCCTGGAATATAAAATTTACCTTAGTGATGGACCTCATGATGTAATTATATGTATGATAACTAAAGTTTTATAGATATATAAGGAGATGGTAAACCATTTAAATAAATTCAAGTGTAAATCTGTATGACCTCAAAAAGGGAGAATATAGTGTTGTTCCATATTGTTGAAATTAAATACTTATTATTCACTATGACCGGCTAAGAAATACTCCCATGTTTTGCATGAGTGAAGCACACACTAAGAGTAGATCCAACCATAAGATCCTAATGAAAATTAACATGGAGATGTTTAATTATTTCCTGAAATCCTAGTAGATCACTAATATATTCCTCTAGAGGAATATAGAAAGATCTCCAACCCACCCAATTACACTGCTAGTAATTAAAAGATCATTAAAAGAATTTTTAGGACATAATTTTAAATTACTAAAAGGATGATGCAGGGAAAAATATTACAGATTATGTGGTTTGTAATTGAGGAAATGAAATTCTCCATTAATTTTCTCTAGAATCTAAATGGTATATAACTATTCTTCTAATCCTAAATATGACTACCCACATTTATCCTAATGTATTAAAAATATTGAATTCTAATATACCCATTAACCATTGGAGCTCTAATGTAATAAAAGTATGAAACCCTCATTTTGATAACAAACCCCTTCTCCTAGAAGTATTCTCTATTTCTAGACTTATTTCCATAAATAAATAAACTAATGTAATAATTATTGGTCCTATAAAATAATATGTTAGCCATATTTTATTAGAAATTTCATGAAATTGGTCATATGTTTATACTTTACTTTAATGAATGCTAAAAAAGCATTTAAAAAATATTAACAGAGAGATATAGTTTCACATATTTTCCCAAAAATGAACCACGATCTTCTTCTCCACACACGAATTTAATTTTTTTACTAAATGAATCATGATGAATGATAAAATAACATAGGATAAAAGATCCCATAGCTAATGTGCTCCAACAGATTTTATGAAATCAAATTTTCTACCCCTAAGAGATATAAAAACACATTGAGACTAAAAGCACATAGTATTAATTTGAAATATTAATTGTAGAAACCCATACGTCTCACGTCTAGAAAAAATAATCCACATTCAACACAATCATATTCCCTCACTATTCCATCATTGATCGTAACATTACTTCATAGTAATTTCTAATTAATTCATCCATCGTTTACTAAGATGAAAAATATTTCACATGGGTGATTATAACATTAAAAACACAATGTTATTCCTCTAAAATAATAGAATATATAATATGTGACAACATTATATTAAGAATATTAGAAATAATCTTATCGAAAATGGTTCATAGACTGTTTGGAAAGAAGTGATGGAATATAAAGGGATGTTAAACATTATGAATAAAAAATTAGGGTTATAGATAAAGAAAACTAGGAAAAAAATGCATTTATATTACTTATTTTACATTATATAAATATTAAATTTCATTAAATAAAATATTTAAAGGATATAAAGTTTTAGTTTCTGGAAATACTTGCTATATAATATTTTTATTTTATAATACTTGAGATAACATATTCATAAATGAACAATACCAAACTATCCTTAATACATCTAACTAGTAAGACTAATATTTATAAACTTGGGAATAAAAACATACCAATATAATAAAAAAAATTAGAGTATTGGATGAATAAACATTTTGTCAACGATGACTTATTAATAATAAGTAATAAATGAGCATAAGAGAACTATGAAAACTTAAAAGTGATAACGAAAAAAAATAAGTTGAATAAAAATTACACATAATCACTACTTAGAGACACAAAATATCAATATGGAAAAAATACCTATAACCTAGATAAGGATACATTAACATAAACCTTGAATCATGAGATTAGAAGATAATAAGGAATAACTGTATATAATTATAGAATGGACATTAGCAGTGTGAAATAATAGTTTCACGAGAATCACCATCATTGAAAAATCTTATAATTAACTAAAATGTTCTTGAAAATTCCTATACCATGAGATATAATCTTTTAAGCAACACACTAGACGGAGATATAAGACCACACTCATCATTGATCAACACTTATGTGTTCCCTATAATAATCATCAACATTTCTACTTCTTAAATAACTGACAATAATAAAACAAGTATCCTAAAAAATTATAATAGAAATCATTCACTTTTCATAAAGAATAAATTAATATAAAATTGGTTTCATTAAATATACAAAAGTGTAAAATAACATCATGAATTAAATCTTTTGATTCCAAAAACCTAATAACCAGAAATTATCATATAATATAATAAATTATAATGATAAAATTAAAACATAACTCCATTAGATATAGTTCATTTGATGATAATGAAAACTAAATAATGAAATTAAATTTTTTGGAGTATTTTTTACTCATCATTATAAATTTAATATTTATGGGAATCTTTCAAAAAATACTCATTTAAAAAAAAGTAGGTTGAAATAACCACTCAAGGGAATGGATTTGGGTCAAAAACATTTTTCGTATAAATAATCTAGATCATTGTTTAAAAAGAAAATATTTCAAAACATTGGGAGAATTAATTCACTAAGAAAGAATATAACTCAATGGATGTTTTAAACACCCCTGGGGTTTTAGAATATATTTTTATTTAAATACATTTTATGTGTATGATATAATTTTCGACACCCAACACTGAGATTTGAATAAACCACATTACATTATAACCAAGCTATTAAATACGGATGTAAGAATAGGATTGAACACATTTTTAAATATTAATATAAATGATTTAATCAAATAACATATATTAATTAATTCATAAAAAATAATTACTCAATATTTAGTAACGTTGTTATATTATTAAAAAAAATTGTGTTTATTTTCAAATTAGTTTCTATTACATTTTGTGAATGGGAATTATAAATAAATTATAAAATCATCAGAAATGATATATTAGGAATAAAATTAAAAAATTTAAATCAAAATGTCAATATTTACTTAGAGTGGATTTCATGTATTTTTACGAAAATATTTATTTTGAATTGAATAATTTAAATTAAAATAATTTTTTTAAAATTATCATTTATTTTTCATTAACTAAATTAATTTGAGACCCCTTTTGTTGTTAATTTTACTAAAAAACACATGTCTCATTTAATTATAAATTAAATAAATAATTAATTACTAATCATAATTATACTTGAAGTTGGTATAAGTTCATTTTAGTCCTAAAAACATTTTTTTTTCAAAAATCTATTTTTTATTGTCTTTTTAACATATTTATTAAATTATATTTCTATAACTAACAGAAATTGAATATTGAAAATTTTATTCAGTAATTTTAATCCCATGGTTAAAATTATTTAAATTGGTCTGCTTTATTTTTTTCAATATAAATTGTAATTGTGGAAAATATTCTTCTCTTATGTAAGTGTAAAATTGGTAAAAAATAGATAAAACTATCAGATATTATTGAAAAATAATCCCAAAACATTGCTTTACATAATTTTGTGGGTTAAAATAAAACATATACATCTTAAATCCTAATATATGTCATTTAGTTTATTTTTCATTGATGAATACCTTAATATTATTATGAAAAGAATAAATAAAAAATTCCACTCTCTCTGTTTTAATATCTCTAATAAATTATTATAAGTTTAGAAGAAGTTTATGTTAAGTTATAAATGATAATTTTATAGATAATTTATTTTTTATCAAATTTTTAATTTTTTTAATCATGGTATAATTACTATAAATGATTACGTAACATCAACACACTTCTTGTTCAATTAATATAAAAATTAAATATATTATTTTAAAATTATTAAAATTTATATACAGTAGATAAATTATTATTTTCTAAATTTTTGAAGATAAATATAACATATGATTGATTTTATAAAAATATATATTATATTTCTATTTCTATATTGTTCTATATAAATTCAAACTATGTGAATAATTCGTAAAATTTCTAGTGGTATTATTTGTTATATAGTATTTTATTAAATTATTTAAAATCATAGATGTCCTGAAATAGGACCATGGGGTGGTATATGGTCTAAAATGTTATAATACCAATTTTTTCGGCAATTTTACAATGGAATTTAATTGACATCTCATTAGTATTGAAAATTTTATTACCACATTTAAGGTTAAAATTATTTAATAAAATAATTAAATGAGAAAAATATAGATTAAAATGATGAATAAAACTATATAAACATTATTATTTTAATTTATTTTCACCTTATCATATCTTATATTAATGTATCCCATTTTTTCACTTACATATGATAAAATATTTATTACATTTTAATCTTTTAGTAAATTCCAAGGGAATCGTTTCCTTCACTAAATATGGACACCACGTATCCTATATTATTAATAAATACATTATCCACATATCTTGAATAAACACTACAAAAAAACTTTTATCAATATCCTTATCCATGTTTGGATGTTTTTGTCTCTTAAGAAGTTCACTCATTAGAAAATCCCAATGGTGGTCACTGAAAGAGTAGGTAATCATTTTTGGTGATCACAATCATTTTACATATTCTGCAACCTTATCCAATTATATTAAAATAATTAAAATATAAAAAAAATTATCCCATCATTACGATTTTATTTTTCTTAATTTTTATAGTGTATCCATTTCCTTTCTATCAAATGGGATATGAAAGTATTTCTAATGTGTATGTGTTGAATACAACCTCTACATAGAGATATGATTCATTTTCCATCACCATATTTATTTGTTGATTATTATTAAATAATTATGGTATATATATTATTTTTATTAAATAATTATTACTTCTTTATTATAGAATCATAGCCACCTTCTTATATTTCCATCTGTTGTAATAGGATAACATCAGTTATATGTATTTGTCCACTACCACCTTTACAAGGTGATATGTTTCAATTTTCATTTAAAAATTTTATGGAAGGTAATAAAGATATAAATATGGAATATATATGATGTAAATGATGTGAAATTATTCTATAAATGTGAATTATAATTTTCCTTTCTTTAATTCCATCAATTGAAAAGTCAAACCATCACGTATGTGTATATACGATCTACCATCTCTATGAAGGGACAATAATCAATTCTCATAACCTACATATATTAAAAATTGTAATAATTTAAATAAAAGATAAATATTATCAATACATCATGATCTTGATTCTAGATATGAAGAAAAAATCACCAATGTTAAAGTACTATTGTTATTAAACCAAATTATTTATAGAAAATAGAACAGTATTCACCCAAATATTTATTTTAATGAAATAATTATTTGTAAATAGTTTATTGGAAATTATAAAAGAATGATACACAGTCAGATAATAATTAATATGGTTTAGTAATATATTATTAGTAAATATATATTTATTATATAGGATATTTAAATGATTTTGAAGGTTGATGTAATATGAGTTAAGGGTTTATTTTACAAAATCATTTCCTTAAAAAGTTATTAATCCTTAATTTTATTAACAAAATTATTATATTGATATAAAAATTTAATCACCATATATTTTATTCACATATATATATATATATATATCATTTTTTTGAATTAATTAAATTGCACTCTCTATGGATCTTAAAATGATTGAGAAAATGTTTTAAATTACATGGAATCCTTTTTCATCTTTGCATGATGAATGTTTTCTCTAATGTATATTATCATAAAAATATTTTTATGAATGTTCATATATTAAATTGAAATTTTATATAAAGGTAATTATTACTACATTTTACTTTATTTAAGATGTTTTAAAAAAATTTATTTCTAAATCTATTCCTTTTTTACGAAATTGTGAAAATAAGGTTTCTTCATAAAATATAAGACATGAAAAATAGTTTCACATCAACATGAATGTTAATTAAATGAAATGTTAAATTAAAATATTTCTTGGTAAATTAAAATGAAAATGATTCTCTAAATATTTTGGGTATTTTTAGTTAAAATGATATCCAAAGGGTAAGATATCATCTAATTTTTTCAAAAAAATGTTTCAGATGATATATTAAATTAATTTTACATCTATATAATCATACTTTATGGATTATTTGCTTCAATGGGTATATTATCTTACTATGAAATCCAATTTTATTATTTGGATAGATAGTTATTATGATGATTTAAGGATGATTATATGAAATATTTTTCAATTCAATGGGTTAATTATGTTTTGAGAAACCATTACGAGACCAATTTTTTTCCCTGGGATATGATATTATGAAATTTTAACTTGTTTGTGAACCCTATATCCTATACAAACATTTTATATGATGATATGGTGGTATGGTTATTTTTTTGATCTTAAAGAAGACATACATATTATTTTCATTATGTGAAGAATGAGAAAGAAATTTTATAGATCTACAATTAATTCAGAAGTGATGGATATCTTATAAGAAAAAAAGACCATAATGGGGAGTGAAACCAGTTCAGAAAGGGACTTTTATACTATAACGGTATTGGGAGAAAATGTAGACTTAGAAAACGACTAGAAAGGTGAGAGAAACCAATAAAATATTATATAGTTATAGTAATACTTGACAAAAGAAATAATTTTATATGATTACTTGCATGCCAAAAACATTTATCATATTCTTGGGACATGTTCCCATGGCTCATCATTAATTATTCCTGATTTCAAACACTTATCAATTATCTATTTTTCTTATGAAAACTCTTTATGCCATGAATTATGAATAATGATCTTGGACTCCTTGAGTATTATCATATAATTTGTGATCATTTTATCACACCCTTTACGATTATTTTGTTCTCACTTATAATCATGGATTAATATCCACTAAGTTTATACTTATTTAAAATTTTAGCTCATTCCCTCTTATGTTTCCTTTCCCTAGGTTATGAAAAATAGATTGAAGAAGGGTATTTTTAAAGAAGTATATTATATGAGAAGAAAATTGTGTGATGTGTTGATGATATTTCATGAAATAAGATGATAATGTATTTATTCTCCAAAGACATTATACCTTTATAGTTCCTTGGAGTGTTTTGTTTTGGGATATACATAATTTTCATATAAAATAATGTGACATATATATGTATGGAATTCTTGGGTTTCTATAGTTGGTATCTGGTTAGAGATTAGTAATTATTAGGGATTATGATGACCAAACATTATTTAAAACCCTAGGTATAAGTATAAGTATAGGATAACATCCTAAAACATTGATAAAATATATATTGTGTGGTTTTCCTATAAAATACATCTTATCTACAAATTGGAATGTGGATAAGGCTACAGATCAAATAAACCTAAGAGTAATGTATATTAATGATTTATATTGGGTATTATCTTGATCATCCACAATTAATGATCAGTGGGCCAAAGGGTTCACCCCTCGCTAGATACTCACGGTGGATATCCTTCAGTTAAATTACATATTAATTATGAACCATTATAATTAATTTGAATAGATTATGATGAAGTAAGACATAGGTTAAGCCTAAATATTAATATATTGAAAATAACATATTCGTTTTTGGAAATACTATGAATAATTTTTCATTAATATATGATTTCACACTATGACTATTGTTTCCGAACTATAATTTTTTATAGTATTCAATAGTTATATCCATGAGGAAATGTGTTAACACTGAATGTATAGGATAGTGGAATTATTTCCCTATTAGGAAACAAAATTAAGCATGTGTCAGAATAAAAAATCTAGTGATTATGGAATACTTGATATCACAATATATTTTTATTAATATTAACATAAGTGAGATTCCAAAAAAACCAAAAAATAGATAGATGGAGTTTCATGAAGACAATGGAGGAATGAATATGTAGTTTCATACATGATGAGAATGTGGAAAAACAAACCCAGAGAAATGTGTCTAGGGAATAGAAAGATGTTCTAGGTTTTGAGAATGAGGACATAGAAAAGTAAAATATCAAGGAAAAATAAATAATTTGATAGAGGGAAATGAAATTCATCTTATGGTATGATTTATAGTTCAATTTCTATTATGTGGGGAATTTGGGGATTATCTGAGTCATTAGAATAATCCAAGGGATAAATCCTAAACCATTTACAATCATATTTTATGAAAATAATTTATGTGGAATGATTGAAGTGTTTAGGTGAAAGGATTTAATAATTATGTTTTATTAGAATTTTATAAAATATATTCTGGTTATAGGAATCATGAAACATCTAAGTATGTATTTGTAGTTGTTTTTATTTTATATTTACAAGAATATGTTGAATGGAACTTATAAAATAGATATATTTTTTAGTTGTAAGGTGTTATTTTTTTCAAAAAAATACTACTATAGGAATAAAAAAGATTAATATGTTACAAATATTGAGAAAATACTCATTAGTTTGGATAAAAAGAATATTGATACATGGATAGTAAATTGGATAGTTTTAGTAACCTTCAAGTTGATCATTTATTTGATAAAAACGTGATTTATGTTGTTTTTAATTATGTTCTTATTTAGGGAATATATTTTATATTTTGGTAGAGTTAATTTTTGGAACCATTTATGAATTTATTATAGATTTATGGTGATTAAGGATATTTAGGGAAATGATAAGATTATTTTTGTGAGCCGATCATTAGGGTATATAAAATTTTATTACCCAACCTTATGAGAGGTTAATATTATTTTTATACAGTTTTGAAGTTTATTATGGAAGAATATATGATCAAATAATTCTTATATTTGGGCATCAACATTGGTCTGACATTTTTTTGTAGACTTTTATGGTCAGCTATTTATTGAATGATTTATATATATCATTTTCTAATCTTTTGAGGATTCTGGATATTATTGTTGGAATATTTATTAGTATTAGTTAACGTTTCTAATCATTTTAGTTTTTTTAAATATCAAGAAATATAATGAATTATATTCCATTATTTTGTGGAGTTTATGGTCTCTTAAAAGGTAATTTTAGTTCTTAAATAGAGAAACAAACTCAATAGGGTTTTTTGTCCTATTTAATATGAGATGAATAAGTTATGGGATGTTATTAAATGAAAAATAAAAGGATAAATTTTTTATGATGGTATGAAAATTAATCAACTTTGAATGTTATATTTTATTATATGCATTGATGGTAAATGATTTTCTCAACTCAAGTAAGAGGGAGATAAATCTATTAAGTCTTATGTGGAATGTTTCTATTTTCCATGAAGGTATGTTTTTGGAATATATTGAATCTAAAAATGATACCTACTTAGTTTTATAAATACTTAAATATGTAATATAATTTTTCCTAGTAGTGATCTATAAATTATTTATCCTAATAGAATATATACCAATTTTTTTTACTATTTAATGATACAAAAATTATATTAAGTGATTATTAAAATTTTAATGGTGAAATTTATTTATTTGGGTAGAATATAACACACCATAATTTCAGAATAATTTTTTTAAATAAATTTTCTATGTTTTATATCTTTCTTGACACACACCAACAAGCACAAAACAAAACATTATACATTATAACTTAAACATTAGATTTATAAGTATGAATAATATTAACCAAATTATGAAAAACATATAAAAATATTTTACTCAAAAAATTATTGATTATTTCAAAATGAATAGGTTTCAAATAGTTCTTAAATCCATTTTATACTTGAAAATATATTTATATTTCAATCTTCTTTTATATAATGTTGGTAAAAAATTTTAAATTAATGCCTACCATATTTACAATATTATTTTAGGATGTGAATATTTATTTGAATCATAATGTCAATATTATATTATTCTTTATTATTGATATTTTCTTAAAAATATTCAATGTTTTGTGAATGGTAAAAAATATAAAATATTTTGTAACTTAGTCATTTCATTTCATTTAATTATGTAATTTAAGATAAGAAATATTTTTTTCATTTTGTATTAATGTAAAATAATTTTTATTTAATTATAAATAATATAATTAACTAAATAAGATTCAACATTTAACATGATTTTTCTATAAGAACATTTTTTTCCTAAATATATATTTTTCTTAATTTAGACTCTCATTGGGTTTTACTAATTCTAAAAAAAATTATAAAAAATTCTTAAAGTGAACCCTGAAAAATTTATTCCAAATTTATAATATTGAATTTCAAATTTTGTTGGTAGGTCCATTCTATTTCCATTCATTATGAAAAATAAATTTGGTAAATATTTCTAAACATATTAAGGGTAAAATAGGTGAAAGAGGGTTAAAAATAGGCGATAAGGCCTAAAAATCTACCCAAAACTTGAATTTATTTTATTTTATGGGGTATATTCAATCTTATCCATCCTAAATTATAATATATTTTAATTTATGGAATTTAACATTGATAATAACCTAATATTTATTCTATGTAATGAATAAATAAAAAATATCATTCTCTTTGTTTTAATATCTATAATATTTTATCATGGCGATAAAAATATTTTTTTTAAATTTCATTTGTTTTTTTAAAGAAAAATATATTTTTTTATCATTAATATTTATTTTTAATTATTATTTTTGAAATAATTAAATTAAATTTTAATTAACGTCGATCAAATGTTTTTTCATGTAATAAAAAAATTTAAATAAAGGATTTAAATTTTTTAAATGTAATACAATTTAGATGAATTATTGTGTTCATTTAATGTTTTAGAAAATTTAACTTATTTGTGTTGTGTTAGTATTTTATATTCCAATTAGGAATTCAATATTGTGGTTTCAAAAATTCAAACTATTTGAATAGTTATTAAAAGGACTTTATTAGTATTTTATGTAAAATAAAATTTTATATGGGAATATGAGTCTCTCGCTATAGCTGAGAGTTCCCTCCTAGGGTTTCCTAAGGCCGGCGTCTCCTCCCTTGGGGTTCTGGGTCTGCGATGATGCATTCTCCCCTTCTGCGTTCGCGTGGAGCAATGGATTTGTGGCGTTTTGCGGCTGTTTGGCTACCCGTGTTCTACGCCGTTCCTCAACTATCTGCGTTGAAGGCTCTGCTTCCGTCTGGCTCCAGGAGTCTCTCCCTGCTCTTGACACCTTATTTTGGGAATCTAAGAGAACCTGGACTCCTTCCCTGTTCATTTTCACCCCCTAGCGTGGTTCCGAGCTTCAAGGGCACATACTTTAGTTCCAGACGCTGTTATCCCCATCGGTGCCAGATCAGATCGCATCTTTCCTTTCTTGTTGGCCAATAGTCCTGCTTCGTGAAGGCAATTGACAGATTGGTATGGGATTTGTTTTCCACAATTGTGTGATGATTTCTCCGATCTAGGGTCTGTATCGCAAAGCACCCTCCGCCTTGACTCCCCACGTTTGAGCGCTCGCAGTGCAAAAGAGCTGCGAAGCACCTGCCGCAAAGAGGATGGTTTGTGAGGAGTCTGGAATCGCGAGGCACCGGTGACGAAGGAGCCTTGAACCGTGAAGCATCGACCACGAAGGTCCATGGCTTTTGTGTGTGTGCACTGTGGTATCTTCGCGAAGCATCTTCCATGAAGGGCGGTGGCACTGGGAGCGTGATTTTCTTGTTCGTGAAGAGTGTTCGTGTTGAGGCCGAGTTTCATTTACCAGCTGCGAAGGTCAGTGGTGTTGCGTGTTCGTTTGGTGGTGAAGCCATGAAGCCCCCCATTTTAAGTTTCTCCGCGAAGACTGGGGGTGTGCGACATGGGTCCCGGGCGTGACCAATTTTAGGTGGTTTGTTTTCTTTGGCTCGGGGGCTACCGCTGGTGGGAAGACCGCACATGGAGTTGTGAGAAGGTTTCTGGTCCAGTAACCCCTTGGTTGAACCGGGTCCTTGGATGTGAGGGTGGATTGTGATCCTCAAGGGTGTCAGTCCTTCTGGTGGATTGTTCACACACCCTTTGACTTGTGTTATGGAAGCCGACATAGTGAATCGGTGGAAGGGGTTGTCCCTTATAGACAGAGAAAAAGAGGCGATCGAGGCATGAAGAAATGAAGACCCACTATTGGAAAAATGCATGTCCCTGCTCGTTATTGGGAAGTTCATTGAAAAAATTTCATTCAATTAGGGGGATCTCAAAAACACCCTCAATTCCATATGGAAACTTGATGCGGGAGTGTCTATTCGGGAGGTGGGGACTAATCACATCATCTTTGAGTTTTTAATGAGATAGATAGGGACAAAATCATTCATGGCAGACCATGGTACTTCTATAATCAACTCATCCTCATGGAAGAGTTAAAGGGGGGGATGATATCCAGTGAGTGACCATAACCTGCTCCCCTTCTGGATACGAGTTAATGGAATCCCATTCCAATAAAGAACAGAATGCATAATGAGGGAAATTGGTGACAGTCTAGGCCACTTTATTGAATGGGACGGCTCATACCCAATACAATGTGGCCCTGAGCTTCGGATCAAAGCTGAAATTGAGGTGTCTGAACCCCTGGTGAGGGGAATGTTCCTAAAAGTCAAATAAGCCAACACCTGGATATCATTTGAATTTGACAAACTCCCAATCTTCTGTTTTTTTTATGGTCGTCTGGGCCACCCAGAAAGAACATGTACATCAAAGCCTATGAGTGGATCCTGTGACATCACCCTCCAATATGGCCCTTGGCTCTGTTCAAAAATGAATAAAACTACTCTCATCCCTGAGACGGATATACTAAAGGACCGCGATTGTCTCACGCTGGCACACACCAGTCAGGGGGAACATACACATGGATAAGCCATTTTTCTAGGACCCCTGTATTTGTCCAAAGCAGACTATCCCACCAAGATTGAATTTGGAACTCATCCCAACCACTTAAAGTAAAAAACTCAACCATCCACCTGGTTGGGGACGAGGGAAAAAGATCCACCAAGGCAATGCTCAACGCCAAGGCAGATGCACTTCAAGACACTAGATCCGGATCTGGATCCACAATCTCCCGTAATTGATAACACACCAACAGAGGCCAATGGAATGATGGGAACTCCAATGCTTGGCCCAAACACCCATCACACGTGTAAAAGGGTGAAACGTTGCGGAAGCGATGGTCGCACGGAAGACCCTAAACCCGGGGTTTGGAAACGAAAAACTAAAACATGCCAAGCAGGGAGGAATCTCACCAAAAGGAGAAAAATGACAAGTGACGAAATGAGTCTGGAGGAACCAAAGGGGGCGGCGGGTGAGACCCAGCCCCACCTAGAGCAATGATTGTGTTATGGTGGAACTGTCGGGGGCTTGGAAACCCACGGACAGTTCACATGCTTCAGTGCAATTGCGCTCAAAGTCGCCCCGATGTGGTTTTCCTGTCCGAAACCATACTGGAAAACAAGGAAACCAATGGTATTGCTCTAAAGTGTGGAATCCAAGGCTACTTTCTAGTGCCCAGACAATGCCATTCTGGGGGCCTCTGTCTCCTCTGGAAGGACACAATTAATGTTATGATTTTGTCTTTATCCATTCACCATGTGGCTGCAACTATCCAAACGACCTTGCACCCACCCTGTACCTTTGTGGGATTCAATTTCTGGCCATCACATTCTGATAAGGGGAATTCATGAGACCTTCTCTTCAAGCTGTGTGATGATTTACCTAGCCCTATATTTTTCAGAGGTGGTGTCAATGAGACCAGGTTCTACAAGGAAAAGAGAGGCAGGAGTTTTTGACACTCAGACACTATGTCTAACATCAAAGATACTGTCACTAAGGCGAACCTGGATGATTTGGGGTTTATAGGTCACCATTATACATGGTTCCGCGACAATACCGATGGTACTCGCATCGATGAAAATCTTGACCGATTTCTGGGTTCTACTGACTAGATCAATCTTTTCAACATGTTTCATGTTGTCCACTTGGCCCTTAACTGTTTGTATCACTGCCCAATTCTCATTGATTGTTTGCAAGGTGAATGATATCAACAACTCAGTAGAGCCTTCAGGTTTGAGATCTTCTGGGTAAAAGAACATGAATGTGAAGAGGTGGTCCGATCTTGTTGGAAGAGTTCCCAGGAAGTTGTTGGACTCAATCTCTAACAGGTTGCTTCTGGTCTGAGATATTGGAGCAACAAGAAATTCCACCAACTGAATAGGCATTTTGATACCCTTGAAAGGATGTTTCACAACTTTCTCTGGCAAACCCCCATCCAATAGCAACATATCCAGGATTGGTGTCACTCAAAGAGAGCTGTACGGGGCCCTTCGTGTTAAGGAATTATTTTGGGCTATGCGGGCGCGCAACATCCATATTAAAGAGGGAGATGATGATACAAGATATTTCCACATGAAATCATCTTCTAGGCACTGAAAAAACTCTATCAGGAGCCTTATAAAACCTGATGGAAAAAAAGTTTCGGACACTGGTGGCATTCACAAAGACTTGGTTGTCTATTTCCAGAACCTCTTCTCCATAGGGACTCCCTTCATGTCTGCTAAAGTTGAAGAATGCATCAGACCCATGATCACCTAGGAGATCAACCATCAGCTCACAAAAGACGTGACGAATTATGAGATACACTGGGCTTTGAATCATATCAACACCACTAAGGCCCCAGGACCAGATGGTTTTCACGCCCTATTTTTTAATCAATACTAGAAAATTATTGGTCCCGACATCTGCAAAAGGATTAAAAACATCTAGGAATGGAATACAGGCATGTCCACCATCAACGGAACTGTCCTCGCCCTCATCACCAAAATATAAAAAACTCTTGCGGTCCCTGATTTCAGACCGATTAGCCTCTGTAATGTCTCGTATAAGATCTTCTCAAAAATCCTTGTCAATCGGCTACGTTATTGGCTCCCTTATATTATCTCTGAAAACCAGAGCACCTTCGTGGCCAAGAGGCTGACTACTGATAATGCAATTATGGCCCATGAAGTGTTACATTCTATGAAAACGCACTCCACTACGAAAAGAGGAACCATGGATTGGAAACTGGATATGAACAAAGCCTATGATAAGGTGGAATGGAAGTTCCTTAGAGCTGTGATGTTGAGAATGGGATTCTGCAATAAATGGAATGAAATTTTCATGCACTGCATCTCGACCATCTCCTTCAGAATACGAGTTTAATGAGGAGCTTACCAGAAGATTCACCCAAACTCATGGGATGTGCTAGGGAGATCCTCTCTCCCCTTTTCTCTTTATTTTGGTGGCTGATGTTTTCTCTATCCTCATTTCTAGGGATACATCCTCTATGTCTATTCATGGTGCAAAGTTCTTCTGTGAGAGCCCACAATTGTCACATCTCTTCTTTGAGGACGATTGCCTCCTTTTATCTAGAGCCACTATTAATGAATGGCAGGTGATCAACCAAGATATCTGGTAATATGAGCGGGCATCCAGATAATCTGGTAACTATGGAAAATTGGAAATCTCCTTCAGCGTATTAGTACCACTTGACAAGAGAGCTGAGCAGTGTGCTTCTGCAGGCATCCATCTGGTTGAAAAACACTAGAAGTATCTCAGACTCCCTACGGTGATTGGCTGGTCGAAAAATGAAATCTTTGCAGCTCTTGTGGACATGATTGAGAAAAAAATACATGTCTGGGCCCCAAAAAGAATCTCTAATTCTAGAAGGGAACCCTCATTAAAGTTGTCATTCAGTCTATACCTAGCTACTTTATGTCGATTTTTAAGATCCTGGCGGCCATTGTTAACCTGATCCATTCACATACTACCAACATCTGGTGGGGGAAATATGATGGAAGAAATTGACCACACTGGTTGGCCTGGGAGAAGATCTGCAAGCCCATGTCGGACGGAGGGATGGGATTCCAAAATATTCCTCTGTTCAATGACGCTCTGCTAGCCAAGAAAGGATGGTGCCTCCTTAACCGTCCATCATATTTATGTGCACGAATTCTCGGGGCCAAGTAATTCCCCCACACGGACTTACATTGTTCATCTCTTGGCCCCCACCCTAGCTTTCTCTGGAGAAGTGTTTGGGGGGCCCGAACTCTCCTAGAAAAAGGACTGGGCAGGAGGATTGGTAATGGATCTTCTGTCAACATTTGGACGGATCCCTAGCTTCTTGATAAGGATGGTATGCAGGCCACATCCCCCACACAACCTTGTCTGGAAGACGCCATAGTCAACTGCCTCTTTTCAGTCCAGGGCCCGGGATGGTGTGTGGAAAAGATCCACGAATGGTTTAATGAAAGAGATCAAAGAATTATCCTGAGCATCCCATGGGTCCCTGATGCAAGCCCCGACCATCTTTTTTCGACTAATGATTCTTCAGGCGAGTACATGTGAGATCCGAGTATAGACTGGCTCTTGGAAATCACTCTGGCGATCGTGACGAGGGACCATGGATAGTGCTTTGGAATCTCAATGCCCCCCCAAAAGATCGCCATTTTTTGTGGTAGGTGTGCACCTGCACCCTTCCTACTATGAGCCTCCTTATTTATCGACATATGGCTAGTGGTGATTCATGCCCTTTCTTCCCAAATATTCCTGAAACTCTTTGGCACACCAACATGCACAGCCTGGGATCCAAGGAAATGTGGAATCAATGGGGATCGACTTTGGATACTTCACCGGACATTTCCTCTGACCTCTCGGATCTCTTAATGCGCTGTTGTTCCTCTCTTTCATCGGCTCATGAAAACGCTCGTTGCACCCTGGCCTGAATCATTTGGGTTCAGCACAACGATTCAATCTTCCACTATGTCCATCATCCCCCCAAGTTCTGGATTGAATGAGACACTTCATGGATTGAGGGCAGGAAGGACTGTAATGGACACCTCTTTCCAGGAGTCTCCGCCTACGTCCCCCCTCATTGGACCCCCCCCCCCCCAAGGAAGGGAGTCGTAATCACAACGTGGACGCTTCTCTCCCCATGGATGGGCCTGTTGATCTCGGCCTCTTGGCTTGAAATCATCTGGGGCAGATCATTGCAGTAAAATATGAACCACATCATGCCTTCTGGGAACCTGCAGTTGCTGAGGCCTTTTCCATTCTTGCAGAGATGATGTTTTCTATGGAATGTGGATGGGCTGATATCATCATCAAGCCGGACTGCCTTTCAGTTATCAATACCATTCACCACAATGATGATGGACTTCAAGCCTTTGGCTTCATCGTCAGGAGAATCCGCTTTTTGTGCCAAAGCATCTCTTACTGCACCTTCTCCATTACCAAAAGGGAAGGAAATAATGCTTCCCATCAACTGGCGGCCTTAGGCCCCTTCGATGTCAACCAGCTATGGATGGAAAACTTCCCTTCTTGGCTCTACTTATTTACTGCTGCTGATATTCATCATTAATATTATCCTTCTTTCAAAAAAAATTAAAACATTATTAAAATATTTTATAAACCTAATAATATTTAACTATTAAAATGGGGATTTGATATGGTCAAAAAGTTCATCTCATGATGGTTTTGATCCAATTTTTACCTTATATGTAAATGTATAAACCACTAATAATTAAATTTTTGTTATTACGATTAAAGGTTAATTTGGTTAATGAAGGGTTTAAGACAAAAGAATAGGTTTAAAATGACACATAAAACTATAAAAATTTTATTGGATGATGGTATTTCTATCATAACATATATTAGATTCTTATTTTCTTCACATGGTACCTCTTTCGAAAAAAATTATTAATTATATTTTAATCTTTTATGTAATTCCATGGCTGTCATTTCCTTTTCTATAAAATGACACCACCTATCCATAGTTCATCACACCACCATTATCCATATATATCGACCAAAAAATAAAAATAAGTATCAATATCTTTATCCATGTTCCGGAGGATTGGGTCTCCTCAAATGACCATACCTAGGGCCCTTGAAAAGAGATCCAAATGAGGTATTTCATAGAGAAGGTAATCGGTTTGACCAATCTATTTCATATTACTTCTTCTTATACCTCCTCAAATTATATCCTAAATATTTTAATATAATATAATAATTACATAAAATATGCTAATATGTATTTATAATAATTTAAATACCTTTATTTATCTCATTTATTTAAAATGGGATATGAATGTATCACTCATTTATATGTGTGGAATGTCACGACCCCTCCCCTGGGTCACGTGCCGTGACAACCCCAATCTTTCCTTCCATAGGCCAAGGGATGGTGACTAGCACAAGAAAATAAAAATCCAAAAAAATAGGATAGTATTTCCTTTGAACTTATACCCACATAGATAGGAAAAACTGCATATAAGTGAAACAAATCGGAAAAACAAAAGTACACCCACTACTAAAAACTATCACTAGGGGTTGAAGTAAGTACTAAAAGTAAAGGTTCCAGTATTCAATCCCAAATGGAATTAAAGTAAAAAAATTGGAAAATCTTTTTCCAGTGGTCATCCACCCAGGATCTTAACTAAATGACAGGTACAGCTTGTCGTCTGTCATCACTGCTACCCACCATGTCTATTGATCACCTCTAAGAACTGTCTAGCACAAGATCCCCAATTCCCAATCAAGCTGCCTATCATCTTCACAAGAAAAAATGAGATTCAGGCAACGCAAGTTCCGAGGTGAGTATAATAATACTCAGTTGGAACCCCGATACCCCTGAAGGTTTCTCAGAATTCCACAAAGGAAAAACCACCAAGCATGATGTTAATCACAAATCACAATATAAATTTCAGATCACACTTGGTATAAAACTTAGTGAAAATGAACTAATATGAATAGTGATGAGCTAGATAAGTTTATTCTGTTGATAGTTTCTGCTACTGATCCATGAAGGGTCGTTATACTACTGATCTACAAAGGGTAGATCTACTGCCGATCCACAGAGGGTTTCTCTCCTACTGATCCATAGAGGGTCACACTCATGCTGATCCATAGAGGATCTCTCTCATGTAGATCCATGAAAGGTCTCTCTTCACTTTTGATCCATGGAGGGTCTCACTACTATCGATCCAAGGAGGTTCTTTCTAATGTCGATCCATAGAGGGTCTGTCCTGACTATTAACCAGCCACATGATTTTCAAACATGGCGCGCTTGACTTCCAGAGGATCTTCTTACCAGTATATCAGTCATACCTCCACGAAGTCCTACCTTGATGTACTCCAAATTACCATATTGTCTCAAGGGTTTCAAACTGACAGACGACATATCAATTGGACACTCGGTCTATAAGTTATAAGAAAAAAGGTAAATAGGGACCGGTTGGATTCGATTTAGATCCAAAACAGTCATATTAAAACATCTAGAAAAACATAGGTGATGTATCTTGAAAGGATCGGCCCATCACAAGGGTCCGAATGCCGAAGATAGTGCATCGATCAGATTCTTGGTTTACCTAATACTCGTGTTTTAGTGAAATAGGACCGGTCAGATCCCGCCCGTCCGACCCATTGGCCAAACGGATCTAGCCAAGCTCACGGGTCCTACCCCGCTAGTGTGTTTGGCCTGCCTAGAAAATGCAGCACTCATGGTGCGGGCCAGTCGAGACGAGCCAAACCCTAGGCATCTGGTTCCTCCCAATTGGCGGCGTTGCATGGTCTTCCAAAAGGGCTTGCTGGAGCCGACCATTGCACTCCTACCGAGTGGATTGAGAGGGACGTCAGGGCCACGCCATTCACCTAGTGCAGCTTGGCTGGCTGCAGGTCTCACCGACATGGTGCATTTAGGTGCCGCTTCTCCACACGTTTGGTCATCGGTGGTTCCTTGCCGACAGGTACTTCTTCATGCCACATGAGATGCTCTGGTGGTATGATTTTTTCTCGTCTGCACATTCGGGCCTCCTAGGTTGCCGTCTTCACTACAAAGCCTGTGGATATGCCTTTATTTCATAGTTCCCAATAAATCACAAAGAAAAAATATAAATCAATAAAATCGGAGGTTTCTATCCTTGTTTGGATTGCCACGTGCCCTCTGTGTTAGTGTTCTAACACTAAGGTCATATCAAACAACAATTAGGAAAAAGAAACCCCTAAAAGAAACCATGCAACCACCTCCCTTAAATATATAGGATCTCAAATCAAGCCTCTATCCGGTTGATTATCATTCTTCGTATTAACCATGAACATGGAAAGAAGAATCTTTTAAACTTGTAAAGCATTTAAACCCCCTACCTGGAAACGATGTTGCAGACGAAGGAGAAGAACTCGACATCTGTTGTCATTTGACATTCTTCGTCGTTTGCCAATCCCAGGTCTGATTCTTCCAAAATTAGTCACTCAATCACAATTCCGCATTGGAGTGGAAAGTCATCAGTGTTAAGATATAGACTTCTCTCGCGGTTGTCAAATCACATTCCAATGATTTTTTTAAATAATAAACAATCCTCTCACAAAGCATTCATTAATGTGGTTTATTAATGAATATTAATTAAGGATCCATTAACCCTCGGGCATTGTTATTACACAATGAGAAGATCAATTCATAAAATAACCCTCATTTATAAACCATCATTACATTGTGGTTCCACCAAAATCCACTCAATGACGGGAGAAAAAGAATAAAATAACTTATTGTAATTTTATTAATTTTTTTCCAATGTCCAAAAATAATCTTTTTTTTCATCCCTTACCGGTAGAATTAAGCTTCGCCTAAGAGAATATTGGCACAACGAATCCAATAGTGCCCTTAGAATTTCAATCTGAACACTGGTTCAAAAGATAAAAATTCTTGCTTGCACGTTTACTGGACATACCTTAAAAATATTTAATCTGTCGTTTGGGGCTCTCCGGGAATCAGAATAACTTTTCGTCGATTCTCACTATCTCTTAATAATTCCATATAATAAAAAAAATGAAATTTCCATGTCATTACATTCTCCCCGCCTTAGTGTTTTATGTCCCCGAAAGCCACATAAAAATATAAGGAAATAAAATGGGGTATTATGCATGTATCTGAGCATCCCGCTCCCTTGTGCTCTCCAAGAGGTTCTCATGGTTCCATCGAACTTGCGCTAGAGGGACCGACCATCCATGAAGGACCCACTCCAGTTGATCCTCTATCTCCTCTAGGAACTCTGTAAATGTCACCCCATCATCAATTTCAATATCACCCCACTGGATTACGTGCGATGAATCACGCGTGTATATCCTCAACTATGACATATGGAAAATGTAAAGCAGTCGATGCATCTATGGTGGAAGAGCTAGGTGGATGCTGCCTCACCAACTCTGTTGAGGATCTGGAAAGGTCCAATGAAACTCATAGATATCTTGCTGCCTAGAAAAATCACCATAGTCCTCATTGAGGTGAGATGCGTATAAATACATGACCACCCTTCTCAAACTCTAAGGGTCTCCATCTACTATCACCATAAGGCTTCTCTTAACTTAGTGCAGTCGTCATCCTCTCCTTGATGATCTGCACTATCTGGGTGGTAGCTGCTACCATCTCTAGAACCATATGTGCTGACTCCCATTGGTCTGTCTAGCATAGATGTGATCTACATAGTCACTCGTACAAGGCATAAAACGGTGCCTTGACAATGGTAGAGTGATAGTTTTTGGTGTATGCAAACTCCACCAGTGAGAAGTGGTCCTCCCAACTGTGGACAAAATCCAGGATGCAACAATGAAGGATTTACTCATGTGTCTATATGGTGTGCTCTTTCTGACCATCTGTCTGAGGGTGAAAGGTGGTCCTCAAGAATAGATGAGTCCCGAAACTCCTCCTATAATATCTTCTACAATCAGTATGTAAAATAGGCATTAGGATCTGTAATGATCATCAATGGTACCCCGTGATGTCGTACTATCTCTTAGATATAAAGGTGTCCTCGTCCTCTATTGATCCCTGCTCTTGGATGGGTAGAAAATGGACCAACTTGGTGATTCAGTCAATAATCACCCAGATAGATTCATGTCCCATGGATGTACATGGTAGACCTTTCATGAAGTCCACTGATATATTGTCCCACATCCATTCTGGTACCTCTAGCGGCTGTGTTAATCCTATTGGAAACTGATTATCGGCCTTCACTTGATGAAAAGTGAGGCATCATGGAACGAACTCCTGTAGTGATTTCTTCATCCCGAGCCACCAGTACTAACATCAGAGGTCCTAGTGCATCTTCGCCACTCAAGGATGTACTGCTAAAAAGGATGTATGAAAATCCCTCGATGCCTCTCCCTGAAATGACACTAGTACCACAATGCATCCTCTAAAAAACATAGCTTGCATGCCACCTAACGAAAATCCATCATGAGCATGTCTTGAGGATGTCTAAGCATGCTGAGCCTCGCAATCAGTGTCCCCAAGTTGTGCCTCCTGAACTCACTAAAGGAGTGGAGGAGTGACACACATAAAATGGAGTTATGCTGCTCTATATCTATCCACGGAGGATATCAGTAATGTGGCTAGCTTCTATGTCACCTCACCCAGCAGCTGTAAACCCAACCTCCTGTTGAGTGTGTTTTCCACTAAGCTCACCTTCCTAGGATTGTAGACTTTCCTGAAGTCATAGTATTGTAGGAAATCTAGCTATCGCCACTATATCTATTTTAGGTCCTTCTATGAGATGATATACCTGAGACTCTTATTATCGGAGAAGATAATAAAATGGTCACCAATCAAGTAGTGACGTCACATCTTAAATGCAATAACCACTGCTACAAACACTACTTCATGGGCTGCATAGTTCTTCTCATGTTGCCTTAGATATCCTGAGCCATAGGAAATCACTTCTCACTCTTGCATCAGGAAACACCCTAGTTTGATCACTGAGGCATTACTGTAGATTACATACCCAATTACCTGTTCTGGTAGCATTATGATGGTGCACTCATTAGTCTCTGCAACACCTCCTGAAAACTCTATTGGAATCCCTCGGTCCATATGAAGGGGTTTATTTTCTTGTTAAAATATGTAAAGGGTGTTGTTACTCTAAAAAGTTGGGTACAAACCTCTTGTAGTACCCTGCCAGCCCCAGGAAACACCAAACCTAAGTAACGCTCCTAGGTGGCACCCAAGAAAGCACTACCTCTATCTTTTCTGGATCAACTGCAATTCTATCCTCCGAGACAACATGTCCCAGAAAATTGACTTCCTATATCTAGAACCAGAACTTCAATAGCTTTCCATATGGATGGTGCTATTAGAGTGAATCAAGGACTATATGTTGATCTATGGAAAGATCCTCCTCCGACTCTGAGTACACCTCGATGTCATCTAAGAAGACCACCATGAAGCGAACGAGGTAAGGATGTAAGATCATGTTCATGAGTCCCATGAACACTTTTCCAGAGTTGGTCATGATGAATAGAATCACAATGAAATCATAGTATCCATACCAGTATCTGATTTCTATCTTCTTTACACCCTCATCTCACACCAGAAGATGATGACAACCAAATATAAGGTTTATCTTCGAAACCCACTGAGCTCCCATCAGCTAATCGAGGAGATCATAAAACCTCGGAAGAGGATACATATTATTCACAGTCACTTATTTCGGGAACCAATAATCCATGCAACGCCTCAAACTCCCATATTTGTTCATGACGAAAACAATTGGGGTTTATCATAGGGATACACTAGGCCTTAAGAACCTAATCCTCTCCAAGTACTCCAAAAACAACCTCTACTCATGAAGCTCCAGAGGAGACGTCCAATATGATAGTTTAGAAATCAATGTCATATCAGGGTATAGGTTGATGTAGACGTATTCCTATCTGTCAGGAGGTAGTCCCAAAACATCCTCAAAAATGGAATATGCATACTAGTCCACCACTACAGGTGAGGTCAGACTCCTCTCATCCACCGCACCGAGGGTGAGGATACCCAACTGATGAGTGATCGGAAGCACCATCCACAAAGAAATCCATCATGTGTTGTAATGTTTACCTTCCCTCTAGTGAAGGAAAACCTAGTCCCATCTTCAAGAACACACCGCACATTACACGTAAAACAGTTGATCAGTGCATGGACAATGGATATCCAATCCACACCCAAGATGACATCGTAAGGCCTCAACACTACTACTAGAAGATCCCAGCCGGTGATCTCAGATCCTAGAGTATGCTCACACTACTAGAAATAGTGCATAATTGTCAAATCCCCTTCTTTATGAGTCTCTCATAGTAAATATCGAGTCAACAACTCCACCGGAATCTTTGAAATCTGAGAAAAATTCATGGAAATGAAAGAGTGATTGGAACCTTTGTATATAAGAACATAAGAGAGGGTAGAGTAGACAAAGATAATACCTCAAATAATCTCTAGAGCACCATAGTAATATGCCTCTGCCTCCTAAAGCTATGATCGTCCCTGTCCACCAACTCCATGAGGTCTGCGTGGATCAAAGGGGGGTGGTGGAGAGAGTACCTCAAACCGTCACCCATCACACTGTGCGTGACCTGCACCTCTTCCACTTCTGTTTCCATATATACATCCTCCCTCAAACATCTACCTCTGTCTCGATATTCCTTTGACCTTCTACTGATCATCAGTACGACGTGTTGGGAAACCACGAGCCATGTGACCCTTCTTGCTGCATGACTAGTACAATCTTCTCTTATACTGATACCATCTTCCCTAAGAGCTACGCATCTCCATACCTACATCCTAGGGTTGTCGCCTATAAGATATATCCCACTTGGACCTCTATGTCATCTGACTACTACCTATTGTAGATGAATCAGCTAGCAGCCATCCGGTGGTGGCTCTCACCATCGGTGCCTACTCAGCTTGGAAGCTTTCAACTAAAAGTGCTTTATCAAGCACTCCAGTCTACTTTGTGATGTCGATAGATATCATCGACAAAGTGATATCTCGTTAGAGTCCCTGTTCAATGGTCCTAGCCCGAAAGAAATGGTCTTATACCATGTTTTTGGAGTAGCGAGAGATGTCAGGGAATCTCTCAAAGTATTGGTCAACTGGAATGCTTCCCTGATATAAGTATATTAGCTCCTTAATACAAATTGAAGGTAATGTTTCTAGTATGAACACCACCCTGAAGTGGATCTCTAAGTCCAACCTAGAAAAATTCATCTCCTCCTAAGTCTGTAGCATTAGGTTCCTCCATGTCCCTACTATGACCTGAACTATACTAGCAGTTTGGATCACTATATGATCTTCTGGTGTCTCAACCAAGTGGAAAACTCATGACACATCCTCCAGACAGTCTTCATCTACCTTCTGACCAGTCTCGCCTTGAATCCTTTGAGACCTTTATCTCTAGAACTCGTGCAATGTGATATGTTGGCATTCAAAATTTTCTGGTGGGTTTGTGCTGACTTCTTTCCTACTAGTTGTGGTGCTGATGGAACACCACCTGAAGGTGCTATCACTCTAAGAGGGCCCTACAAAAATTCCTCATCCCTCAGTGGGCCTTCATCGTGATCTCTCATTGGAAATATGGACGATTATCTACGTGGTAGCATCCTGTAAAGAAATAGATGCACCACAATCAACAAGTTATACCTAGTAACATGACTCAAAAGAGATCAAAACATTTTCAAAACATACAGAAATGGTTTTTTTGTGTATCGAGTCGGAAATCATAACACGAGGTCCATGTTTATAGATACGTCAGCCACTACACCAACAATGGACTCCCTAAACTGTAATCTAAACTCAAACATTAACATTATTTCTCCATTAAAGACATATATTCTTCATTCTTATGTTAGAACCAACCGCTCCTCTGATACCACTTTTTCATGACCCATCCCCAAGGGATCATTCCATGACTACCCCACACCATCCTTCCCTAGGCTAGGAGATGGTGACTAGCACTAGAAAGGAGAAACCTAAAAAAATGGGAAGGCATTGCCTTTGATCCTATATACCCATAGACAGGGCACACTGCGCACAAGTAAAATACAAAGTAAATGTAACAGTACACCCACTACTAAAAATTACAAATGAGGGTAATATTATGTACCAAAAGTAGGTGGGCCAGTATACAAGGCCAAATATAATTAAAGTACAAAAAAAGGAAAAACTGTTCTTTAGAGGCCGTCCACCAAGAATCCTAGCTGAAGGATAGGTAAGAATCATTGACTTTATTCACTACCTCCCACCACGTCTATTGATCACCTCTGAGCACTGTCTACTCCTAGATCCCCAAGTCTCAATCATGTTGTCTTTGATCTGAAAAATATATAACAAGGTGCGGGAAAATCCCATGCATGAGTGATTATAACAATAATCAGTAGGGACCCCAAGACCCCTGAAGGTATCTCAAAATTCCACAATAGAGAAACCACAAAGAATGATCTCAATCAAAATTCAAATCGTAAAAGTTAGCTAACACCATGTATACAACTTTGAGAATAGGAATAAAGATTATTATTGAGGAGCTATATATTTTTATTCTATTGAGATGTTCAGCTACTAATACTTGTAGGGTCGTTATACAATATATCCACAAAGGGTCGTTCTACTACCGATCCACAGAGGGTCGCACTACTGAAAATCCACAGAGGGTTGCACTACTACTGATCCCTGCAGAGTCACTCTCATGTCGATCCACAAAAGGTATCTCTTCATTGTCAAACCTTATAGGGTCATACTGTTTTCAATACCTAGAGGTTCTCTCTCATGAAGATCCATAGATGGAATCTCTTTACTGTATATTATAAGCTAACAGGTAAAATAGGTTCTGGTTGGATTCGAGTACGATCCAACCCAGCTATATTCCAATTTCTTACAAAATGCATGTAATGTATCTCAAAAGGACCACAACATCACAAGGGTCCCAATGATGTAGACGGTGTGTCGATTAGATTCATGGTTTGTGAGATACACATGTTTTAGTGAAATGGGATCGGTCAGATCCGACCGTGCTTGCAGGTTCATCCTGGCCAGCGGGTCCGACCCACGAAAAAACCTGGCTTGCACGGGAATGTCCGGTCGAGGAAAATAGGGCATTGGGTGTATGGTTCATCCCAGCTGGTGGAACCACCTAATCTTCCGAAATGACTGGCTGGAGCCAGTCGTGGCCCTCTAACCGAGGGGCTCGAGCGGGCCACTCATCTCCAGCTGGTGGTGTGTTAGCACATCATCGTTCCTCCCACCAGGGTCTGACTGGCCAGAGCTCTCGCAAGCACAATGCCCTCTAGCACCACTTCTCCAATCGGATGGCTTGGACCGGCCACCAGCAATGGTCGCTGCCACCGCCGTGCCAGTGGTGTCGTGCCTGCAGATGCTTCTGCGTGCCACTGGAGATGCTCCGACAGTCCAATTTATTTCTAGTCTACACCAACGGGCCTCCGGGGTTTCCACCTTCTCTATGAGGACTTTGGGTTTTTATTTTCTCCACATTGACCAATCTCTAAAAAATAATATATTTAAAGAAAGAATGGCGGGGGGTCCGGGCATTGTTCGGATTACCACTTGCCTTCCATGTTAGTGTTCTAACATGTGGGTGATATCAAACAACATATAAGAAGATGAAACCCAAATAAGAAACCCCACTACAACCATCAGTAAAAAGAATGGATCGCAGATCAACATGTAGGTTGGTTGATCCACGTACTTCATATTAACCAAGAATGTGGAAAGAGGAATCTTTTAAAAATGTAAAGCATTTAAACCCCCTACATGGAAACAGTTTTGAGGATGAAGAAGAATAACTCTACATTCATTGTCGCTCGACATTATTCACTGCTTATCAATCCCTAATTTGATTCCTCTAATGTTCGTCGCTTGATCACCATTCTTCGTTGAAGATGAATGTTTTAAACGTCCCGATAGAGACTTCTCCCATGGTTGTCAAATCGCTTGCCATCAATTTTATCAAATAAAAAAGAAACCTCTCATGTTGTGTTCAATTATGTGGAACATTAATGAACCATAATTTGTGATCCATTAATCCCATGATCATTTTGGTTACACAACAAGATGATCGAGTTATTAAATGACCCTCATTTATTGACTGTTATTACCCTGTGGTTCTGCCAAAAACTTATCCACAATGGAAGAAAAAGAATAAAATAACTTATAGTTATTTTTTCTAAATGTTCAAAAATAAACATTGTCTTCCAAACCTTACTGGTCTATGTATAGTTCCACATAATATAATCTTGGTATTCTTAATCCAATACTGCCCTCATAATTTAAAACCGAGCTCTGGTTCAAAGATAGAAATTCTCACCAGTACGTTTACATAACGTAACTTAAAAAACATGAAATATTCATTCTGGGATCTCTGGGCCTCAAAATCACGTGCCATAGATTTTCGCAGTCTCAAAATAATTCCATATAGTTGAAAAATTATATGTAATTTCTAGGTCTTTAATTGGACCATGACCGCTACGTAGTGATATGATTCGTTTTCAAGATCAATCTTTAATGGTTGGTTATTATGATCGATTTAATTTTTATATGTGACATTTAAAACATCATAATGAATCTTTTATTAAATTATATTATTTGACTTCTTACTATTCCATTTAATAGAAAATGATACCATCTCCCTTGCATACGTGTGGACTACCACCTCCATGAAGAGATGTGATTCATGTCTCATTAATGATTTAAATACATGGTAATAAGAACACATTAAATTAATATATATATATTTAAATGATTTTAGTTATATAATGATGATTTTTTGTTAGGTTATCTATAATTTATCTTTTTTCATTCAAACCATTGAAAAGTTAATGAATTATGTATGCACTAGTATGAACTACCATCTCCATGATGTGATGTAATTCAATATTCATAACCACATTATAGGAATGATTATAAATTTTTTTATAATGAATAAATATTATAAATATTTCATTCTTAATATTTTCAATATGATAAAACCATGTACCTTGCAAAAGTACCAGATCCATCAAACCAATACATGCATGGAAAATAGATAGTTTTTCAGTTGAATGATAATTTTTGTAAAGAAATTATTAATAAAGGGAAAATTGGAAATATTAAAAGAGTGAAACATAGTATTTTATTTATTAATATGGGAAAATATTATGTTTAAAATAATTCTTTATTTATTATAATAGATTTTGGAATGTGTGTGAAATAATATGGAATATGATGCAAGGGATTATGTTATACTGTCATTTTGGGGTTTCCTATGAAGAATTTATATTAAGGAAAATATTTTAATGATATGAAAAATTAAACCAAAAAATTTATTAAACAATTTTAGTTATTTTTTATGTTTTTATTTATTATTATCATTTTCATGTCTTCATAATTTGAAATGATCAGGAAAATATTTCAAAAGAAAATCCAAAATTATTTCATCTTTGATAGATGACATTTTAATTTTAAGATAATACTCTTTGATTTTTTTATAAAATTATTAAATAATCAAGAAATATGTTCAAAAAATACTTTTCATTAACCATGACTCTATTTTTGAAAAAAATAAAAGTGATATTTTTTAATGTTTTTCCATCATTGAATTTTTTATAGACGTGTGATAGGAATGTTTTCCATTCCCATTTATAGAATAAATGGAGTTTCCCTTGATCAAGAAAAATCTTTTATTTGAACCTTATTTTAAATTTTCTATTGATAGATTTTGATTAAAATATTTTTTTGCAATATTTCTGTAATTTTTAGACATAATGATATCTAAAAAAGGATATTTCCTCATGACTTCAATGAATGTTTCAAATGATCTTTTCAATGTAATTTTCAAATATCTTATCACCCATTAAGGATATTTTATACTTGAATAATTATATGATCATATAATAAAATAAACATTATTTATTTTAATTGGTTATGATAAATATTAATTAAGGATAATTCTATGAAACATGTTTCATTCCCATGGGTTAATTATGTTACAGAGAAACCTTTATAAAATTCAATTATATTCTATGGGTTATTATGTGAGGAAACAATGTCGTGATTATGAAATACAATTCCTACTCATGGTGTATGATATGATGATATGATGGTATTATGAATGACTTATGATCTTCTAAAACACATATATATTATTTTTATTATGTGATGGGTTTATAAAATGTTATAAATAACTTTCTTGGATTGGGTAATGATGGAGATATCATTAGATAATAAGGACAAGAATATGGAGTTTAAAATGACTCGTATGGGAATCATTCCATATTGATAATATTGGGAGTAAGCCTTGACCATGGATTTGATGGAATGAGGAGTGACGAAATAAACTATTTAACAACCTGATATTTTAATAGGTGAAAATTTTATTTGATATCATAATGGACTTATAACTGTAAAATTGGATGATAATATAACAACATGAATATTTAATATATATTAATTTGTTAATAATTTTAATCTCTTAAAAATAATATTGTATAGGAAACCCAATGAATTTTATGTTTGATAACATATTAAACACACAAAACCAAGCATAAACGATCCAAGAAATATATAACCATTATAACCCAATAATTAAATTAGTCGGTATGAATGGTAATGACTAAATTCTAATAACTATATGATTTAAATATAAATAAAATTGGTTTCTATTGATTATGAATATAATAAGAATCATTTAAATGAAAAAGAACTATCTTCTGAAAAATTATTATTTTTCTCTAAAATACAATTTAATCACACATTGTACACATAATTTAACATTAAAATTTAGCAATTTTAGAAAAAATATTCTGAAAAATAAAAAAAAAGTTTGAAAATTGAATACCAGAAATATCTTAGAGTGGATATTTTTAATATTTTCTAAACGGTTTCATTTTTTGTAGGAAAATTAAAAAATACAGAATTTTAATTAAAAGCTACATTTTCATTTAAATTATTCATAATTTAAAATTATATTAATAATTTTTTTTAAATTAAAATTATTTCATTTTTATATAAATTAATCCAATTTATTTTATTAGAATATTTTTCATATTTTATTTTGATATAAATACATTGTAAAAGTTTAATCATTTATCTCTCTAAAATCAGGTTTTTTATCATGTCAATGGGATTAATTTTCGATTAAATTTTTACAATTATGTGTATTTAATTTAATAATAATAATAATAATTTATTACATAAAATAATGTCACCCTTATTTTTTACCAAAATTAATATGGATAAAAGGAAAATGTATTTAACTTGGTTAAGGAATGAAATGAATTTACCACGGGTAAAACTCATAATTTTAAGGGTTGAAATTACATAAGAATTTCTCCATCAACCTTATTCAGGATATATATCAAAACTTATGTCATTAATATGTATATTCAAGATTGTTTTGAACACATGGACATTGAAGGGACTTAAGGACTATATTAAGTAATGAAAAGTATAAGAAGGAATCCTAATTAATTTTAAATTCCATAAAGTTTTTGGATATGGAGAAAAAAGTATATTTATTTGGTAATAATTATTATTTTGTAAGATAGATTAGTTTTACTAATTAATATAATTTATTTTTGATTTTTATATACGAAAAAAATACATTAAATGCGTAATAAATGAAAACAAAATAATTATTTAGTTAATAAATAAATAAAACAAATGATAAAAAAATATTAAAAGTGAAGTAAATTACCTGAATTATTAGTTTAAATATTTTTTATGATGAATATTTAATTTTACAAAGGTTTGAAAAATATAAATTTTAATTTCATCATTGTATTGATCATTGAAAATTCTATTCAAATGAATAATGTCAATATTGACATTAATGTTTTTTTAAGATTAATTATATTTTAAAAAATGATTTAATATTATTAAAAATCATATATTCTACCAATTGATTCTTATTTATTAATATATATATATATATAATATTCCATTAATAGACCAATTATTATATTATAATAACTATAGTGACCCTTAAATATTAAAAACCCTATTAGCATGGTTAATGTTAACGTCGTGTCTTCACATGTTACATGTGATTGTGATAACATTAAATTTCAACACAAAAGGGACTTTAATTTGAAAAATCTGATTTAATATTTTTGATCAGTTATTAAAAATTATCTAATAATTAACACATTAATTTAGTATTAAAGTACAAATTACATTGGTTAGTAATCTCGTTACCATTGTGAAAACACAAAATAGTAAAAATAAGGAAACATAGAAGATAATGAAAAAATGTATAATAAAATTATTTTATCATGTGGTGGATGTTATAATATACCATATGATATATAAAAACTATTAATTATAAATAGTTTATCTACTTGATGTAATATAAACCTCCCAACAATGAGTAATTTTCGTATTTAAAAAAGCATCATTCCTCCTCAACTATGAATGGGCACATACTCCCCTAACTTATTCACACATCCCATTCCATTTGGATCAGAAAGAACGTTCCCAAAATCCATCAAAATTTTATATCCTAGAATACTAGAGGCGTTATTTTTGGAGATAATCCAACATAGTATGTTTTTAGTTAAATTCTAATGAGGATACCCAAAGAATAGGTATCACATATCAATGAGAATTTTTTTATCTTCCTAATTAAATTATTATTATAACATGCCGATATATTAAAATGTATATATTAGAGATAATTTGATTTTGTTAAGAGAAGGAAATGACCTGAAACTATCTAAACATCCATTAAATGGGTTAAAAAATCACCATTTGTTTGTACGGAGGACTATCGCCTCGCGCACCAATGTCATTAATTTTTCCATTACCACCTCTAACCGTTTTGTATTATGATGGATATAAACTATATAAATTATATTTATTACATAATTATACCTTTTTATTCGTTATTATATTTTCACATTTTTTAAATTCCATAATTTTTGGGAGACAATACAGTGAATTGTGTGTATATTGGACTGCCCTATCATGAATGATTGTAATTATTTTTTCACTAGTATATCACATGGATGGTAATAAGGGTAATGATATGAAATATATGTGATAAAAATTAATTAATTAGAATTTTAGTTAAATAGTTATCAATTTTTTTATATAATATATCATTTTATTTCTTACCTTTTCTCTCATAGTACAAGTGATAATGTTTTTCTTAAATGTGCAGACTACCGTCTACTCAAAGATACGCAACTCATTTTTTTCATTGCCACATCACAAGAATGATACATATAAGTATATATAATTAAATATAATGGTATTTATAATATAATTATCATTTTTTAAATATTGAATATTAGTTACCTTATTTTCATAGTGATGATTTGAAAATGGGATGGTTACTCATGCGTATGTAAGACAAAAAATCTCTATGAACATAATGTTAGTTCGTTTTTCATAACCTTATTTAATGATTGGGTATAAAAGTAAAAATTATTTGAAAATTTCAGGATTATGTCAATATTATTATTTTTTAGATGATGAAACTAGTTTATATAATTAATAAAGTTATCTTTCATAATGAAACTCACCTAAAAAACATGGTAATTAACATGAAAACAATGAAAATAATGATTTATTATTATCCAAAAAGTGACAATATTTTATAAAAAGTTCAAATATGATATTATAAATATTAATATTTTTTTATATTTTAATAATTTTTTTAAAATCACTATACAGGCAGTCAAAATATGATCACCAAAATATAAGTGCATGGTCCAAGTTTTCTCGTATCAATTTTATTTCTATGGGATGTATACTATATTCACCACATAATTTTATTTTCTGTTGTATATAATGACCATTAATGTATTTTATTATTATTATGCTGATATTTTATGAGTATTCAAATTTTTATTTTTGGATATCTCTTTTATGGGGTTAATGATTTCAAAGTAATAAACAGTTAGGGGATATTGGTCCCAATTTGTCTTCTCTGAGGCGTATGTCATGTTATACACATTTATCATTATATAATGTTTATATAATTACCCTTTGACATGTTATATCATGAATATCATTATTTTAATGACATTCAATGTTTTATTTAATTTATTTAATTCACAGGGATTATGATTTGATGTTTCCAAAGTGGTAAGAGTCTTATGCTATAACCTCATCATTAATGGAGAATATGTATGAATATGATATGAATGGTGAAATAGTATAATCCATCTCATAGTAATTATCAATAATTTTATTTTACTCTAGTTATTAATGATATTTTCAAGTGATATTACCATTTTACACTCTTTGTTACTTAAAATAGTAGATAAAATGTTTTTAAGAAAAAATTACTTCTTTTATCTCTTTGGTCAAAAAATTTATTTCTATCAAAATATTTTTTCAGAAAAAAATTTCAAAAAAGTTTTTAACCCATTTCAATTGATTTATTAAATCAATTTTACCTAATTTTTTTAAAATTTATTTCAATATAATCAAATGATGTTTTGAAAAAAATTCATATTTTTATTCTACCAAAAAAATTAACGAAATATTTGTTTTAATGTTTATATAATTAATGAAATATCAAGAAGTTGGGAACAATAAAATGTTATAAAACATCATTTATAAGTTTAAGATATTATTTTCAAATAAAATTATTTTCAAATAAAATTACCTTGAAAATATTTTGTGACAATGTTTTTTGGAAAAAATGATATATAAAATAATAATTATATTTTCCTCAAGAGTGTTTCTGAATATTTTTATGGTATTTAAATTCAACAATAACAAAAACCCTTTATTATTAATCCAATTTATATGTGTTTTAAGGACACCATAATTAAAAATTATCTATATGGATTATTATTCTTCCAAATATTTATTTTGGAAACCCATTCATTTTCAACGGGTTAATCATGTTTCAAGGCGATTGACATAAAACCCATTAACATTACATGGGTCAGTCAAGTTATAAAACGAATATTGATGTTTTTATTGATATTTACGATTAAATATATATTTAAATTATTCTTGTTATTATTCTTGTAAATCATATACGATGGGGAATCCCCTAGAGCACCAGGTGATCCCACTATAACTTATATGATGGGGTGGCTCAGATAGTGTCGGGTGATCCCATTATTGCTAATATGATAGGGTGGACTATAAAGAATAGGGAGATCCCATTATATATTATATGATGGCTATGGAAATATATTTCTCCAATTCATTGGAAAATTATTATGTTCTCCAAAAAATTATATTATAATTCATCTGTATTTTTATTTGAAGAGTAGCTATTCTATAAGTGTTCTATGATTATGTTGTACCAAGATACCAACACATTTTTTGTATTATTTCTATGGGTAATGATTTTTCATTTGATCCAAATTTATGTGACATGGATCATGATTATTGGTTATTATTACTCTTTACTATTATAAATTTGTATTCCTAGTATTCATGTTTGATGATATCTTAATTAATGATTTAATTGTTCTCTTGTGTTATATTATTGGTCATCATCTTCTTTTTTGTTGAAGAATGTGATTTTTGGTGTCAAAATAGGTGGATAGTTCCCATTATTTATAAATATACAAGAATATTATTGTTTTATACCATGTAAAATTATAAATATTTATTAAACCATGTATTTGTTTATTTCTGTATCATGTTGCTGCTCTTTTTTATTCACTAATTTTCAATAAGTGCTTTTATGGTGACAAAATGGTCCTAAATTGCATGTAAATTAATTCATTATGTAAAATTTAGTGTAGCGGAATTAATAACATTATTTTATTTATTTTAGTGGGATTTATTATATTTCTAGTGTTTTTTGAATAACCTTTTCTTTTTCACTGAAAATAAAATTTAAACAAATTTCATAAACTTGATTACAGACCATTTCACCATACACAATATTTAACATGAAAATATTTGAACATAATTTAAAAGTTCATATCACATGCTTTAATAGTAAATTATGGTTTTTCATAATCAATGTTAAAATATATATTGTGGAAAAAATTAAATTTTTTTAAGTTCACATTCACCATTGAACATGGCATCAAACTGCGAAATTGTGAATATGTTAAAATATTTAAAACTCAAATTTTTGTCTCCACAATTTAGATATAATTTAGGAAACAATTTAGGTTTCACATATGGGGGAGAGGGTACTAAAATGTGAATAACCTTTCATAAATTTATGACCATCAAATTCCATTAATTGTTTTTTCTAAATAGTGATTTTATTCATGTTTTTATTTTCATTTTTAGTGGGTCATTTGTTTCATTTTTTTGTTTTTAATTTTTATTTTTATTAATTTTGAATACCTAATATAAACATTTCACACCTTCCTCAAAAATTGTTCCAAATCTTGATAAGTATTGATTCCATTACGACCATCAAAATATTATTTTAAGACCTACACTTGTAACGTAGTGAAGGTCTGAACTGAAGGGAATGCGGGTAAATGATCTAGGGATTTATTTTATATTTATATATTTAAAACAATTTGAAAATAATTTATGTTCCAATGTGTGAGGTGCATGTTTATACGGTAGTTTTTGATGTGTTAATGGTGTTATATAATGGTCTTAATGAGTTAAAAAATTTATGATTTTTCTAGATAAGAGAAACAAATATGAGTTTGGGGAAACATAACTCTAATGATTCAATTGATTTCCTTTTTACAAAAATGTATTTTAAATGAACCTCAAAAAATTATCAATGAATCTCACTCATCATCAGATTAATCACATAATAAATTTTATCGTTGGTTTTTCCCCTCCAAGAATCATCAAACATTAATGGAAATCGAAAATAATTCAATAGAATAAAATTCATCGTAATATTCCAATGTATTAGAAAGAAAATCTAAAATTAGTTTATTCAATATCAATCATGCTAATTGATCTTTATGTTTTGAATATAGAAACAAAATTCGTGAAATAATTTTAAATGAAATCATAATTTATATCACTAATCAATTCTGATATTTAAAGAAAAATGATTCACGAAGAACCAAATTATATACCAGAAGTATTAAAGATTCCAGATTGAAAATTATTAGGATTCCATTTAAAATAAATGAAGAATATGATCACATTGTAAATTTTCAAGGAATGCAAAAAGAAGAAGTAACAAGAATAATTACGAGGAATTGAAATCCCCTATAAATAGAAGCTCAAACCCCAGGATCTACATCACAATCCTGCTCGAAGTCCCGTGGTCCTAAGTTAGTAGTGGTTCATTGTAGAATATGCGTTTTTCTCACAATATTTGTCAATGAATATTCTTCACACTTCCTCAAAACATATGCAATTTCTTACTCTAGTCGGTCACCAACCGTGAACACTTTTGTAACTTGGTTGTCTCTAATTCACTAAACCCGAGACTTCATCTTCTGAAATCCTCATCAAGTTAGAAATACCCTCTAACTAAATGTTTCCAAGTGGTTGGGATGATCATGTTCTCAATTCTACCTCTTATCATTAGAATAGTAAAACAGTAAAAAATAAACTACTAATATTATCTAATTTACATTAGATAATAAATAAATAACATTTAATTAAAACATTTTAATAAATATAGAATTATTTTTTTATATTATTAGATTAAATTTCATTTTATATTTTTATTTATAATTGATTAAATTTATTTATTTTATGTATTAAAACATTTTTAGAAAATATAATAAATTTTATTATTGGATATATTTTATTTTTTAAATTCTATTTTATCCTCATTTCTAGCTGCCATTGTACGGATATTCTTCAAAGAATATGTTTTTCTACATCTTACTCATCTTTATATGGTGATATTCAACTCCGTCTTCACAATATATCAGTTTATCCATCTCTTAAGGTTTTTATGGTATAATATTCTCCATATCTAGCAAGGGATTGGGGTTTGCCTCATGGAGGCGACTCGAGCTTCTTGGTTCGATGGTCGGTGGTGTCCCCTGTCTTGGGGGGTTGAATAAAATTGAGGATAGTGGATTCATTTTCCTTATACAAGGTGGGATCAAATTAATTGGTCGATACCATGTGGATGTAGATCTAGATGTTTCCATTGGTATTTAGTGTTATCTGGTGGTGGCTCGAGGATACCCAGTTCTGAAAAGAAGGCATTTTTTGGGTGTTTATCAAAATTATATTTGGTTCCACCATGGATTTAGGTGTTCATAGATAGGGTGTGGTTGGATTTCTGTTTTGTAGTAAGATTGTGGTGATAACAGATGTGGTTGGATGTTCAGCCAATAGTGGAAGACCAAGGGTTGATGCTCAAATTTTGGTGGTGGTTCATTAGGTGGAGACTCTTTTAGTGGTGGAGATGTAATGGTGAGTGGAAATGATGTAATGATAGATGGAATTTTAGAAGAATTTTTGTGATAGTTTGTCTAATTTGAGTTTCCATTAGGCTCTTCAAATGGTGGGTGATGAGTACTGATGAACGTTGTATTGTAGGAGTGGGTGTGGGGTCACTATTGAGTTACCAATGAGGGTAAAGTGCTCTACTATGGCACTAGGTAATTTTTTGGTTGAAGGTCTTTTTTATCATTATGCTAGTTGTGGGTTTAAGTGAAATAGTTACTCAATTACTCTATTCTGATAGTGACTAACTCTTTTTTGACAATCACTCAATTTCAAACTTATCAAAATTATTTCAGCATTAAAATGTTAATGAAAATAAAATATTACAACATTAAAACAGATTTAATTATTTAATTAAATGAAACATAATTAAATTATAAAATTTAAAAAAAAATTAAAACTATTGAACGATTATGAAAATTCAAAACTATTACATTAAATATAATAAAATTAAATAAAAAAAACAAAAAATAATATTATGTAATTAAATTGATAATCAAATAAAATTTGAAATAATAAATTAAAATTCCAAAATTTTAAACATATATATGAAAATAGATTAATTATTAAAATGTATACTGAAATTAAAACACATATAATAAAAATAAATAAAATAAATAAAGGTTTTAGTTAATTATATATATATATATAATGAATAATGTTTTAATTAATAAAAATAGAGATAACATAAAATTAAAATGTGAAGAAGATTTATAATTTAATATATAATTAGAAAAATAATAAAGGGAAAAAATTCAGACAAACATAATGATTTTAAAAGTTATAAATACAAACTAAAATATAAAAAATTATTAATTAATAAATTTAACAATAAAATTACAAGGGTGAATAAATTTAAAAAATATGGATAAAATAATTAATTAAATGATTAAAAACATAATTAAATGTTATTTTCAGATAACACATTTGATGACCACATCATATTCCCCCAAAATTAATCATTGATATCTATCAATAAATTATTAATAAAATTTAGCTTCCAAAAATAAATCTCAAAGTTGAAAAACTAAAATACCATACATTATTTTTTAATATAAAATGATTATCTACCACGAATAATTTTGAGGAGAAAGTGTAAGTTGACTCTAATAATAAAATAGAATTTGTGAATGATTAAAAACAGTTATACTAAATTTAGTTCTTTTGAAAATTCTTTTGTTTAATTAAATAAACATAAACATGAACTTAATTTAGATATACAAACATTTATTTACCTGTGGGTGAGAAAACACAAATAATTATCCCTAAAATAAATTAAGAAGAATTGAATGGATGAGTTGGCCATTAATTAAACCTGGGAATAATTGAATCATCCCATGGTTTTAGCTTAAATAAAAAAGAATGTAAGAATTATGGTATGAATCTCAAACAAAATTATTATATTCATTTCATAGCTCATGTAAATGAATGTTTTTAATGTTTTATTCAATTAAAATGTTTCAATTCAATTATTGTTTTATAACATAATCTAAAAAATATAACCCTGAACATATTATTCCAGGAGGATATAAAATCATTTACTCAATTAATGTAATGGGGTAATACAAGTATATCATTTTTAATGTGGCATAACAACCTTCAAAATTTAGAAAATATTGATCCACTGAATGTGAAAATAAAAAATATGACATTACCATTATTTTGAAAATTTGTAATGGAATTTGATGGGAACACATTAAATAACAGTTAATACCATTTTAAATCCCTACCCCCACACTAAAATTAAATTTTTTCATAATTTTGAATTCAATGGTGGAGAAAAAAATTTGAATTTAAATGAATAAAACATATTTCAAATTCAACCGTTTGATGAAATGTTTAACGGTGATAGTTATTTTCAAACAATTTATGATTTCTAGTATGAATTTTTTACCAATGATTTTGTAAAATCTTGAATTATCATTAAATACAGTGATAAAAAAATTTCCAATTAAGATCAAATAGTCTCATATCAAATATTGAGTAGATTGTTGAAGGGTTTATGTATGTTAAAAAAATTCAAATCTTTTTTAGTAAAAAAGAAAATAGTATTGTAAACACCCAAAAAAATACAACAACAAATAATAACATTCAAGTAAATAGGGGTCTAATTCCTCTATAATAAATTTCATAAAATGGGGTAATTTTCATACAATATAGTACCATTTTTTCACCAATCAAGCTCATGTAGTAAATAATTGAATAAAAATGAGCTGAAACTTGATACAGAAATAAAAACATCTAGATTTAATGAAGATTTTTCATTTAGGTGAGGCTCCAGAATAAATATATATGTGAATTGAGAAGAAATTGGAACTCAACTTTTTTTTTTCACCCAATGAATCCTTCTTTAACAAAAAAAAGAATGAACAAGAACCTGACAATAACAAGAAAATACAGAAAACATAGAGTAACAACAAATTATTCTTTTAGAAAATAAGAAAAAAATTATAAAAAATGATAAAAAATGGGTTTAATCACATTAACCACTAAATTTAATGTCTTTTGATATAATTATTCAGAATCAAAAAATCAATACATAAAAAATTTAATTGAGATCACATAAGTGATTTTATTGAAATAAATAAAATCATGGGTTGCCTACCACAAAATTGTAGTATCAAATACCCCAACCAAAATCCATTATAATTTATGTAATTTCACTAGGATGGTGTGGATTCTTGTTCATAATCCACCATATGAATTTCTACCATTTCATAATAGAGAACTGATTATTATGGGCACTAATACTTATGAAAATAGAAACTAAACACCCTTAATTTGTAAAAAACATTTTGAAATCCCCTTCATATAATAGTAACTACTCAAAGGATTCATCAAGTAGAGCATAAAATTCATCACCCAAATTAAATTTTTTAGTCTTTTCAAGGAAATTAGGTTTAGGGGAAAAACAATCCCTCAAGTGCTTCTAATATTCATTTAATCTCAATAGCAGCAAATAGACTATAAGGATCACTCTTTGTAGGTGAGATGTCCACATCTAAAATTAACTCAGTTTTAACCAAATTAGAAATTCATAAAGTAAAATTAGATAAAACTACGCCTGTAGAGGTGGGAAATTATCCTATCAACTATCTCTCTCAAATTAAACCCCCAAAATCAAATCTAGGGGTGCTTATGATATATTTTAGACATTAAGGTTCAATATGTGTGGTGATAATATGCTGAATAGATTTAGAAACATTGGAACTTGAGATTAAATCCCCTTATAAACAAGTTTGGGATACTATATGTTATTCAGTAAATGAATCAAGTGACGAATAGTGTAAAAATAGAGTATATTTTTTGGACCATTCCCATATTCATTTGTAACTAAATTATAAATCTATTCTAAAAGATCATCAGCAGAAAACAAAAAATTATCAATCAGTACATATGAAAAATAAACACTTCTCGAATTAAGTTTGTAGTGTTTTGTTTAACCTTGATGTTGAAATTCAAAATACACACTCTTGAAATAGATATTTTTTGTGTGTTCCTGTTTAGTTTTAGGGGGATAATTTTTTAGTTTAACTTCAATAAATTCAGATTCCATGACTTTTAAATTAAAATTTTTATCCATATTTTGGTGAAAATTATTTTCCATTTTGATAGACAAATAAATTTAATAATTTATAGTAAAATGAAATAAAGAATAAAATTCATCCATCGTCCATTATTCAAATAATATTCCATTATCCTTTTCATTATACATCATTTAAAAGACTAATGGATTAATTGGTTCAAAATTGTGAAGTGTTGTTTTTAATTTAGGTTCATGAATTTCAAGATCAATGATTTATTTGTTATTTTTCACTGAATTTTTTTTTCTAATTTCAAGATCTAGATCAGTGTTCAATATTTTAGAATGAAATGGTGAATATTTTTTTTTAAAATTGGCTTCTAATTTTCTAGTTTCTCCATAACCTAAGTTATCTAATTTTCAAGACTCCTACAGTATTATAGATTTTCGAATCATGGAAACATGAATAGAATAGGGTATTATTATTCAATTTCATTAAATTCCTTTTCAAAATTTTCCAAATCAACCCCATTAATTTTATTTATGGGATTGTCAGTGTTATGTTCTCCATTCATAGAGATGGTAATTCCCACATTTTCACTACTATCATTTTTTTATTCTTCAAATTAATAAGTTTTTTCTCATTTTTTCCTCAAATTTCTTATCAATATCATCTTTAAATTTTGCACAATCATTTTATTTATCACTATATTCAATTTTCTAATGTTTAAACTTTTCATGTTATTCCCAGGTTTTATTTATTAATTTGTTTCATTATTTCATTGTGTGTTTTATCAAATTCATAAAATTTTGAAATAAAATTTGAAATCTTTTTTTACACTTTTGAATAATATTTGGGTACATGTTCATAGTTATTAATGGTTTCATTATATTTAAAATGTTTTTGTGTAGAAGTATAGACACGATACCTTGTAGTGCTCCCATATTTTCTATAAAAACACAGTAGAATTCATTTGGTTGAACCCAACCCCATTGATGTTCTATTTTTTTATAGAAATAAAAAATACAACATCAATACATTTTTCAGAAAACTCAATATAATAATATTAAAAAAATATCAAATGTGAAAAAAACTATAAACATGAACAGAGAGAAGAACATAATATATTTATGTTCAACACACACAAATGGTAGGCATAAGATGAATTGTATCACACAATGTATATATTTTTGCTATTTTTTATTTAATTTTTATCAATATTATAACCTGAATACACAAATCTCACTCATTCCAAAGAAATAATTACAAAATTTTGATATGTTTTAAGGTCGTCACAAAATTTAAAATATAATTTGAAAACCTACAATAGTATAGTAGTGAAGGCTTCAATCCAAGGGCAGAAGGTTGACTATACCATGTATTTATTTTATATATAATCTATTAAAAATAATAGGATATTTATTTATCTTTAAAATTTTTAGGTACATGTTTATATGGGACTGATTGATGTGTTAATGGTTTTAGAAAAAGGTATTAAGGGGATGAAAAATATATGGTATTGATATAAAGGGAGAAATACATGGGATAGGGGAAAAATAACTCCATTATTTGAATATATATCCTCTTTACCAACATTTATTATAGAAAAACTTAAAAAATTTCTTTATTAATCTCCCTCATCTAGAGATTAATCACGCATAAGAATGAATCTTGTAGTTCCCCACTCTAATAATTATCAAACTATAAATAAAATCGAGAAGAATTTAATTGAATAAAACTCACCATAATATTAAAATTTCTTTTAAATAAAAGTTTAATGTAATTAATTAAATTGAAATTTATCTGATTGATCGTTATGTATTGAAATTAGAAAAAAAGGAAAAAAATAATTTTAAATTTAATCACAACTGACCTCACTGATAGATTCTCAGATTCAATGAAAAATTATTTCGGATGAAGAAAATTAAAAACTATATGAATTATGATCCCCCAATTTAAAATTATTACATTTTAATTATTAAATTAATATAGAACGAATTCATTATGTAAATTTTCGAATAAAATAACTAGATGAAGAAAGAAGAATAAATATGAGGTGGTGAACTCCTCTTTCAAGAGCATCTCAATCACCCCCGGATCAACCTCACACACCTTCTCTAACTCTAGAGAACCTTAGTTAGTCATGTTGTGTTGTGTAAGTTTTGTTTTTTTATCCCAATATTATTTTGTAAGAATTGACTTTCCTCTTCCTCGAAACTTATTCTCTATCATACCCCATTTGGTCACCAACAATAAACATCATCATAACATGGTTGTCACAAATTCATGAAACAAGTGGCTTCATCATCTACAATTCTCATCAAGTTAGCAATACCCTCTAACTAAATGCAACCAAGTTGTTGGGATAAACCAAGACGCAACCCACGAATATATCTACACCAGAATAATAAACAATAAATAATTTCTTGAAAAATAATTTTATTTACATAAATATAATATAAATAAATTTGAATAAAACTTATTATAAAATATAAAATTATTATTTATTATCTTATTAGATTAGAATATTTTTTTAATATGATTTATAATTATTTAAATTATAACACCCGATGATTTCATAGTAAGTTATTTTCTTTAATGTAATTCAATAGCTTACGTTACAGGAAACACTGAGTTTGAGTGCACCACGACATACCAAACAAGTCATTCAAAAGCGTTTATAAATAGTATTAAATGAATTTTGAATTTTATATACTCCATATAATTTTATAATACCTATTATGGGTTTTTTGACATAATATAATAACAAATTTATTTTTTCAGATAAAAGAAGTATTTTTCCCAAAAAAAGCAATTTTACAACCTTTTAATGGAAAACCCTTTTTAAAACCAATATCCGAAACTTATATATATATTAAATTTAATGAAATTAAATTCTTCTTTAGAATCGAGACATAATAATTTATTTGGATAAATTTTTCGTACATTTCAAATAACTTTTATATTTTGAGGAATATTCAAAAATACGAAATTTTAAATTTAAACAACTTTTTTAATCGAATTAATTTGTAATGTTAAATTATGAATTTTAATGTTTGTGATGTATAATTAGATTATATTTTTATCATTTAATAAAATTTAGGTGATTATAAGTAATTTCATAATTAAATTTGACATAAACTAATGTCAATATTTTGATAGTTTTTAATTTTTAAAAACCCCATTTTTAGTTTTGAGAATGAGAATTAATTTAAAATTCATTAATGCAACTTATATTTTTTTGAATTTTGTAAAATATAATTTATTTTTGAATTCAGAATAACAAAATTAGATTAGGGTCAATTTTTCGAATATTTCTAAAAACATTCAATTTTTTATAAATATTGAAAAATACTCCGTTATAGTATAAAACCGAATTTTTATTTAAATAATTATTTATTTTATTTAAACTTTTTAATTCAATATATATGTATCATACCAATTTAATTTCAATATAATTCATTGTTGTCATTTTGTAATAAATTTAGATTTATAAAATTTTGTTGAACATTTTACTGTCTTTTACCCACCTCCTAGGAGCATTTTCAAATTTAATAAAACTTAATTTTACAGCTTCTATAAGTTTAATTTCAAAAATTCTAGAGACACAATTGATATCAGTAAGTAGAATGTGGTTCCATAATATTAATAATATTTTTGGTGAATAATAACTTTTTACTTGTATTTACCACGATTAAAAGTGAATAGTGTAATTAAGGGTAAAAATGATATAATTATTACCCTAACACATTTCATTATTCTTTTTGATAAGTTTAATTCGACCAAAAAGAAGATTTGGAATAAAATATTATCCATTAGGTCCACTTGGATTATATTAGGACATTTATTATTATTTTATTTGAAGAAGTGTTAAAAGAGTTAAAATCAATGTTTAATAACTAATTTTTTTAAAAAATATTGTAATAATTAAGATAAATTTGACTATAATTATTAATTAGAAAGATAAAATTATTTCATACATAATGTTATTTTATTTATATTTTTTAGAAATTGGATAATTTTATTTAATTATGATAGAATGATGATGCAGTAATTACGTAATTAATGAAATATTAAAATAATTGATTTTATAAATATCCAAATAAATGTAATTTGAGACTTTTTATGAATTCCAATAATTTTATAGGTTAAAATCACATGTTAGGGTCGGTTAGATGTATTTTTTCTAAGTAATAATGCTGTTATTAATTTAGAAAAAAATACCAAATATTTTTGAAGTTGACATAAAAGTGTTTTTAAAACAAATATTATATTATTAATTGATATTCTATTCCTAAAATACAAGGATCAGAAAAAGGTCTTAAATAATATTATATATGTCACTTATTAACCACTTGAGGTTCTCTTTGATATTTATAGTAAGTTTCATTATAATATAATATAGAAATACAATGAGACATGGTAAATGTCAAACTATTTAACGAAGAGATAAATCTAAAATATAAAGCTAATATTGTAACCCAGACCTCTCTAAAACCTTTTGGATTAGTGGTTTTCGACCCATCCCCACCTTATCCTTTAAATAATTTATTTTTGAGCCTTTAAAACCGAAAATGATTTTATTATAAAATAATATTTCTAGCTTTTCCTTAGGTGCCCCTCACCGACCTTATAAAAGGGCACCTCCACTTCTCTATAATTCACACCTTAAAATCCATTTTTCTCGGCCAAACCTTTCCCAAATACCCTATTAACTGTCATCCATTATTCCTAGATGACTTCTTTTAGTCAGAAAGCCAACCTAAGGATCCCTTGTGATCAATTCAAAAGGAAATACTGAAGAAGAGGTAAATATTTCATCACATATTTCATGTTACTTTCTTCATCCACTTCCACATTCATTGTTGTTTCCATTATAAAATAATAACTTCAGTATCATATATATAATGTGATGTTATTATAAATATGGTACAACCAGATTCATTATTCGATCATTCTTTTGAATTACATGTCACCATTCATGTGTACGTACGACATGCCATCTCCACATCGTGGTGTAATTGTTAATCAAGACATTATTATTTGTATTGGTATAATAATGATATATAAATGAATTAAATAATAAATATAACATGATAATTATTCTGTATATATGATATACCATCCAATTATATATTATTTTAATATCAAAAGAAAGATATTGTCGCTCGTGCATACGTACAGATTACCATCTTCACGAACATGATGAGATTCATTCCCCATCATATAAATTCAAGACTAATTTTCATTAGATGATTAAAAATAATGTTTAATGAAATAAAATCATTCTTAATATGAATAAGTTACATACTATCCATAAAAAACATTACTTACGTATCAAAGCATATAAATAAAAATGAATCAGTAAACAGCAGAAACGACGATAATAAAAAAATATTATTAACAAAGAAATATTGAAAGATCTTATGTGATATCATATTAATGTATATGATTCTTGTATAATTTAATAAGAATTATATACCATTATATAGGATGTTAACCTACCCATGACCAAGGAAAAGTACAAGCTAAGGGGATTCTTATCTCACATTTAATTCTGTGAGATTTTCATTGTTCGCTACTTATTTATTGGATGTGGTGTATAATGTACTTCCATTTGATATATATTACCATGATTCTACTTATATTCTTGGTATTTTGTGATTAATTTGTTGGTTATTAATTTTTCTTCATATGACTCGATTTATTACAATGAAGTAATGGTTTTCATCTCACTTTTTATTCTTGTGAGATTCATGCTATATTGGCTACTATTTCCTTTTGTGTGGCAGATGTATTGTCCATTATCGTATTCTTGGATTAATATAATTTAAATTATGTGTATTTAAATTTTCATTGTATTATACTTCTTTCATGGTTTGTATGTTTCATATGTTTCCAAATCGGTAAGGGAATTTCAAATTTCAATTTCCACTCAGTGGACATTACACATACTTTATTGATTATTTTACACCAAGATTATGTGTAGAATCACTATTTATTATTTATGTAGTAATTTCCACTCCCCTTTTCATGGATAAACATTTGACACACATAATCACTCCATTTATAATTTCTCATGTCATTGATATAAACGTGATCTTAACTCAATTTTCATTCATTGAGTTAAACATCCAAGCCATTGGTGTTGTTTTTAAAAGAATATGTGTGAATGTCCTCAGATTGATTTACACTGAATATCCAATCATATTGAGAGTATTTATATTTTTCACACATAATTATGTAATTTATTTATCCTTTACCTAAGTATACTTTCTTTATAAGGGATTTCATCTCAATTTATATTCCTTTGAGACTTCTTTGTTGTTATGCACCAATTCACTTTTATATGGTGTATATACCGTCCTTTGACATAATATATCATTAAATCATTTATTTTTAAGATATTATAAATTCTTTATAACCTCAATTATTTTTAGTCAAATTTCTCTCATTTGGTTAAAAACTCTAAATAAAATATCATTTTAAATGTTTTAAAAATATATTCGTCTAAATATTTCTCATTAATGTCTATGTTTTAAAAATGGTTTTGAGGATTTATTTACATGGAAATTAATGTTTTAAAATTAAAATTCCTTTTAAATGTTTCGAATTGGTATGGTACACCTTGATTCAAATATATATTTTTAAATGGATTTTTGAAAAATAGTGTGACATTTAGATGATTTAAAGAAAAAGAGGGTTATTTCTCTCAAATAGTTTTGATGATTATTTTCATATATGTAAATATCCTTCATTATTATAAATTGAGGTTAATATTTTACAATAAAATCTTCCATATTGTATTGAATGAGTTATTCTTGACTGTAGATGTGATATTTTTATACCATTCATGGTTTATGGATAATGTATTGCCATTTCATATGCTAGTTTTAATATGAATGAATATATTATGTTTCAAGCCTTTCATATGAGGAATGCATTGGAATTAGTATGTGAAGGGTGAATCTCTCTATAGCTCCTCTATTCATCAAAACATCTCATGAGACAAACTGTTGTCTTGGAACAATTCCTTGAAAAAATATAATTTGTAGTCTTGGCAAAAGGCCTTGACCATGTGGTTATGAAATTCTGGAATTATGAATTCCATCATAATGAAAGTGGCTATTGATATTTCATGTGATTATTTGACTAGTAGAATATATATATGAATAAGTAAATGAAATTATTTGATTTTATCATTTCCATATTATGCTGAAGTTCAATTTTAAATGGATTTTGTTTTAGTCTTATACATTTCCTTAAATGATTATGCTTATTTATGAAAATTTCCACTATATTGTTATCCTTACTCAGCATCTAAGCACAACCATTTCTATGTTTTATTTTTCCCAGGATGTGAAGAAGTATATTATTTCTAACCTATAATGATATTCTATGGGATCTCAGTGTTTTATATGGAAACAATGTTGTTGTAGTTTTCCATTTTATGATGTAATGTAAATCTTATGAATTTATCTAGTACTTACAAGGATACTAAACTAATATATCATTCGAGAAATGTTATTTTGTGATCATTCTAATGATACATAATAATGCACCGACTTTGGGCTTCTAGGGTTGGGGCATTACAGTTGGTATCAAAGGTAGTTCAGTACAAACAATAGAAACAAGATTTAGATAAACCATCATTAGGGCACATACCCCAAAGATAAACTTTGAGGATTAGTATAGAAGAACTTTCTAGAATTTTGGTATTGTAGATATTTTTTGTGTTTTCCAAGAAATACATCCCTATCTGGATACGAGCAGGTAGAGGCAGCTCTGGCATAGATGTAACTTGGGGTAAAACCCAAAAATACCATTTTGAGCTAGACTCGAACGGGAACTGGTGCACGAAAACAGGCCTTGTTGCACTCTTGGTTACGACACTCTCAGGGGAAATTCATAGGATAATTCAAATTTTGTTTACGAAATAATTTGAAGTATTTTAATATAATATGAGAATAAATAACTTTCGTTAATCCTAAGATGTTTTAGATTGAAAATAATGTGTTATGAAATTCTCTAAATAATTTTATGACTCACACTATGCTTTCTTGAGTTAGTCAATGGTTGGATTCCAAGGAAGTTATAATAACATTGAACATGATGTACAATGTGGGCACGACGGAGGAAATGATCAACTCAGTGGAATATTGGTAGGTGAAAAAGATATCGTGTTATGCCGAATCTGTTTTCCAAAAATATGATCAATAACATTTATATTAACCATCTCCCGGACTCAAAAAAGAAGGGAAAGGCGGTGAATTATCAGAGCTCCCATGGAGAAAATAAACCTCAATTTCCATCATGCAGGAAATTTTTAAGGAGACACCTATGGAAGTGTCTCAATGGAATAAATAAATTCATTATGTGTGGGAAAGAAGGACATAATTTAATGAATTTCCTAGGAAAAATGAAGAGTACTATGGAAGAAAATAAAAAATATCCAACGAATCCATTTATAGTCATTTGTCATTATTGTAGGGGACCTGGGAATTACCTGAGTGAATTCCCTAATCTATAGGGTAACACCTTGGTCAAGTATGAACCTCTGTGGAAATATATGAATGGTGAAATGATTAAATTATTAGTGATCTTCGTTGATGGGATTACATTGGATGACTTTTCTCTTATGTTTATCCTTACATTTTATTATGTGAAAATGCTATTTTAGGAAGAATTGTTTTTTCTATTGTTGATATAGTTAAAAATAACCATTTCAGTTTATATGATCCTTGAATTTGAGGCAATTACATGTTATTAAATTTTGGATGAAAATGAGAGGTATGAGATAACATTTATGGTAAAGTTAGGTTATTGTTATTTTTATGAATTTATCTCATTTTGTGAATGTTATAAAATATAGGTTTTGAAAAAGTACAACACGCAGACCGTGTGAAAACCAGTTGCGTCAGACAAAGCTACAGGAATTGAACCCATAACCATAGTGCAATTGGGATTTATCGCCTACCACAGGACTACTTGAAGTCCCTAGTTTGTGTGAAAAATTCTTTTTTGTTAAATTATTTTATTGATCAATAATAAGTTGATTTGGGATCTTATGTATTATCAAATGGATATCCTTAGTATAGGAAAATGTTTTAGGGATTAAGTGATAAATGATATTTTAAAATATATTCTCTCTGTTGGGAATACTATATGCTTAAGGAAAATAGAATACAATGGTATTTCATTTGAGGATTAATGGTGGATTTTTATCTATGTTTTTATTGTGGATTTATAACGATTTTGGTTATTTATGTAAATGATTAACCTATCATAGAGAATATGTGATTAAGTTAATAAATTTTAATTATGTGACTTTAGTAGTTGCCGATGTTATTTGGAAATTAAATTTAAAGTGGAAGACATCATAATCAAATTCTTCTATGTTTTGGGTTTCAATATTAGTTTGGATTATATTGAGGATTTTAAGGACAATTGTTTATTGAATGGTATTTATTAAAATTTGGGTATTATTGGTTTAATTTTATAAATTATGATAAATATTAATTTCTCTAAAGGATTATAACTTTTGGGGATTATCTGATCTTGTACTAACCATTTTGGTTTTGGTTAATCTCTAAAGACAAGGAAGATATATATATAGTTTATCCTTTTTGGATTATGTGATTCTCTAGAAGTTTATTCTAGTGCTTCAGGTGTGACCAAGTCATCTTGAGTAGTCATTGTTTGAAATAAAATATGAATTAGTGGTAGAAATTTATAAATGGATGAATCTATACTTAAAAATTACATATATCTATTTATGTTCTTAGTCAATCTCACTAATAATTTCTTCAAATTTATGAAATGAAACATAAAACAAAAAATTGTTATCCTTTTGCCTTTTCTACTATAAAAATAATGAATGTTTATCACATCACAAGTTTGTGGATTTATTATTGTTAAAATTCTCTTAATAATGTTTTCAATCACTCTCCACCATAACTTGACACTTATTTTATCTTATGTATCCTTGTTTTTCTACATGGAATCCTAATGTGGGTTATCTCGGGTGACCTTTGTACTATTCTTTCTTTCTTTTAAAGAGATAGTTTTATTGACTCTTTTTCTGATGTGGGACTTTAAATGAAGTTCCCAAGCCCAGTATTAAAATTTCTAGGACACAATTTCCAGAAGGGTGGAAGAATGTAACACCGCAAGACTTCAAAGTAAGTTATTTTCTTAAAAGTGATTAAATAGTTTTCACTACATGCAACACTGAGTTCGAGCACACCAAGACTTACCAAATTAGTCTTTCAATAGAATTTATGAATATTATAAACTAAATTTTTAATTTTATATATATTCCATATAATTTTATAATCCATATTATGTGTTTTTTAGACATAATATAAGAACAAATTAATTTTTATCAGATAAAAGAAGTATTTTTCAAAAAAATGGAATTATTAAACCTTTTAATGGAAAACCCTTTTTAAAACCAATATTTGAAAGTTTTATGTATTCAATTTAATGAATCTAAATTATTCTTTAGAATCGGGACATAAATATTTATTTTTGATAAATTTTTGGTACTTTTCAAATAACTTTTATATTTTTATGAATACTGAAAAATAATAAATTTTAATTGAAAAAAACTTTTTTAATTGAAATAATTTATAGAGTTAAATTATGTATTTGAATGGTTTGGAAGTATAATTAGATTATATTTTTATCATTTAATACAATGTATATTATTAGTTGTAATTTCACAAATAAATTTAACATAAACTCAAGTCAATCTTTTGATAGTTTTTACTTTTTAAAACACGCTTTTTTGTTTTGACAATGAGATTTAATATTAAATTAACTAATTCAACTTATATGTTTTTAATTAGATAAAATATAATTCATTTTTGAATTTGGAATATAAAAATTAGCTTAGGGTAATTTTTTGGTATTTTTCTAAAAACATTCAATTTCTTATGAATAGTGAAAAACAGTGTGTTATAGTTTAAAACAAAGTTTTTATTTAAATAATTATTTATTTTATTTAAATTTATTTTCAGTCAAAATTGATGAATAATACATATATAAGTTCAATTTAATTCATTGTTTTCTTTTTATTATAAAATTAGATATATAAAATTTTATAGATCTTCATACCGTCGTTTACCCACCCCCTTGGAGCATTTTCAAATCTACAAAAAACATAATTTTACCTCTTCTGTGAGTTTAATTTAAAAAACCTGAGAGACACGATTGAAATTAGTATGTAAAATTTGGTTCAATAAGATAAAAGAATTTTAGTTGAATAGTAACTTTTTACTTTTATTTAACAAGGTTAAAAGTAAATAGTGTAATTATGGGTAAAATGATATTATTATTACCCTAACACATGTCCTAATTCTATTGGATAAGTGTAATGAGAAAAAAAATAACCTTATGAATAAAATATGATCCTTTAGGTCTACTTGGATTAGATTTGTTCATTTATTATTATTTTATTTAAAGAAGAGTAAATAGAGATAAAATCAATGTTTAATAACTAAAACATTTTTAATATAGTGTTATACGTAACATTAATTAGACTATAAACATTCATTAGAAATATAAAACGATTTCCTATATAATGGTAGTTTATTTATATTTTTTAGACATTAAATAATTTAATTTATTTATGACACAATGATGTTGCAATAATTACCTAATTAATGAATTATTAAAATAATTTATGTTATAAATATAAAAATTTTGTAATTTGAGACTTTTTTCTAATTACACTAATTTTATAGTTTAATATGACATTTTAGGGTTGGTTAGATGAATTTATTTCGAAGTAATATTGTTGTTATAAATTTAGAAAAAACAAAATACCAAATAGTGTCAAAATTGATATAAAAGAGTTTTTAAAACAAATATTATATTATTAATTTAACTTATATTCCTAAAAATCTATTTTTTGGAAAATGGTATTAAATAATATTATATATTTTATTAATGAACCACTTTATGAGATCTTGGATGTTTATAATCAGTTTATTAACCATATAATATAAAAATACAAAGAGACATTGTAAATGTAAAACTATTTAACTAAGTGGTAAATCTAAAAGATAAAGTTAATATATTAACCCAAACCTATATAAAATCTATTGTTATGGTGTTTTTAGACCCATCTCAACCTTATAATTAAAATAATTTTTTTTTTGCTATTGGAAGCTGAAAATGATTTTATTATAAAAAATATCTCTACATTTTTCCTACGGTGCCACTCACCCATCTTGTAAATGGGAACTTCCCCTTCTCTGTAATTCACACCTTCAAAACCATTTGTCTCTTCCATCCCCTTACCCAATAACCTTTAAACATTAATCCCTTTATACTAGAGTAATTAATTTAGTTACAAATCCATCTTATTGAGCACTTTTGATCGAATCATAAGGAAGAACCAGAAGAAGAGGTGAATATTTCATCACCTCTTTCAAGTTCCTTTCTTCTTCCACTTATCCTTTCATTGATTTTTCTATTATAAAATAATAAATACAATATATTATATATACATTGATGTTATTATAAATATGGTACAACCATATTCATTAATCTATCTATCCATTGAATGAAATGTCACCATACGTGCGTACGTACGGCTTACCGTCTCCACGTCGTGGTGTAATTGTTATTCAATACATTATTATTTGGTTGGGTATAATAATGACATATAATTCAATTAAATAATAAATATAACATGATAATGATTCTTTATATATTATATACCATCCAATTATATATTATTTTAATATCAAAAGAAAGATATTGTCGCTCGTGCATACGTACAAATTACCGTCTCTACGAACGCGATGAGTTTCATTCCCCATCATATCCATTGAAGACTAATTTTAATTAGATGATTAAAAATAATTTTCAAATGCTTAATATCATTCTGAATATGAATAAGATACATCCTATCCATAACAAACATTACTTATGTAATAAAGCACATAAAGTAAAATAAATAAGTTAACACCAGAAATAGTGATAATACTAAAATATTATTAACAAAGATATATGGAAAGATAATATATGATACTATATTAATATATAAGATTCTTGTATAATTTAATAAAAATTATTTCACCATAATACATGATGTTAACCTACCCTCGACAAAGGAAAATTACAAGGTTAGTGGTTTCTTATCTCACTTTTAATTTAGTGACATTTTAATTATTCCCCACTTATTTATTGGACGTGGTGTATTGTGTACTGACATTTGATATATATTATCATTATTATATTTATATTCAAGGAATTATATGATTAATTTGGTGGTTATAACTATTGTTCATATGATTCTATTGATTACAACAAAGAAATGTTTTTTCATCTCACTTTTTATTCCCATGAGATTCATACTATATTGGACACTATTTCCTTTTTTATGGTGTATATATTGTCTATGATTGTATTCTTAGTGTAATAAACTTTAATTTATTGTTATTTTAAATCTTCATTGTATGATCCTTCTTTCAGGGGTTGAATGTTTCATATTTTACCAAATCGGTGTGGGAATTTCAAATTTCAATTTCCACTCAGTGAGCTTTACACATACATCATTGACTATATTACTCCAATATTATGTGTGGAATCACTATTTATTATTTATGTAGTAATTTCCACTCCCATTTATGTGGATATACATTTGATTCACATAATGTAACGCCCCGACCCCAGCTACCCAGAGTCGGTGCATTACTTCGTAACATTGGCTTGATCACAAAAGATCAAGTCTCGAAAGACCGATTAGTTTAGTAGCCTTGGAAACACTAGATACATTCATAAATGTTACATTACATCAGAAGGTGAAAAAATAAAATAACAAAGTCTCCATAGTCCACACACATATCCTCTTCTGACTATCCCTACAGGTCATTCATAAAATACTTCTTCACATCCTGGAAAATATTAAAACATTGAAAGGGGTGAGCTCAGATGCTCAGTAAGGATAACAATATTGTGGAAGCTTTCATAAATAAACATAAAACTTTAAGGCAATTTATGAATAAATCAAAAGCCTTTTAAACTTGAACATAAACATAATATGGAAAAAGTAAAATGAGATAATGCCATTTAATTCTTCACATTGATATTCTACTGGTCGAATAATCACATGAAATATCAATAACCACTTTCATAATGATGGAATGCATAATGTCAGACTATCATAACCACGTAGTCAAGGTCTCGTGCCATGACCACAAATAAGATTTTGTCAAGGCCTCGTGCCAAGACACTAGTTTGTCTCATTAGACCTGCCGATGCATCGAGGAGCTATAGCGGGCTCCACCCGTCACTTATTAAGTCCAATGCATTCCTCATATGAATAGGTTTATACATTTCATAAACCATAACATAATCGTATCACATAAAACATGCATAACGGAAACATAACATTTCCACATTTCAATCAAAAGATAACAATAAAACACATTGATATAATAAAAACTCTTTCAAAACCATTTTCAATACCAAAATAATAGAAAATTAAAACATTGTATTTATTTTTCATTAAAAAATGAAGGCTTGTAGAGGAAGCCGAAACTCAAATAATGGTCACGGCGGTGGAGAAGTCGTTGTCGCCGCATATGTACGAAAAGAAAAACATTCCCTTTTTGTCATTTAGTAAAATTCTTCATATAAAAAGATTCCTTTTGAATAAACTTAAAAGTCAAAGGGGATTATACACAGTATAAAAGAAAGTTGTGTATAAAACCAAATATGCCTCAATGAAAGGAGATTGAGACGAATTTCTTAAAAAGATTATTTTTAAAATAAAATAGATCTATTATGTGTATTCACTATAGGTACACATAAAGAAAGTAAAAATACAAAATAGGACATAATAACATCATGACATAATTTGAAAGTAGGAGATTAACCCAAAGAATGGAAGTTGGGTTAAGAAGTTCCCTTACCTTGCATCCTGTCCTGACTCGACCGTTCTTTAACCTCCTGAATAATAAACTAGAGTTAATTTCTATTTACTTAAGAACCTTTTTCATGTTCATTATTCATTTTATATCCCTTATTACCATGTTATGAACATTATGTAATTATTTAAGTTTATAACGGTCATTTTTTTCGATCTTAGGTACTTGAGTCAAAAATAAAATTCTTATAATTACAAGTTGTTCATGTGGTGATATATCCATTATATTCCGAATTATTTTCATGATGTAGATATCATATATATCATATATATCTAGTATATACATGTATTTATAATATTATATAACATTTAGAGGTATGAAATGAAATTCACCGTTCATGGAGACGGTAAGCCGTACGTACGCATGAACGCTACATTCATTTCTATTTGGTATTTAATGGAATGAAATCATAATTATATAAAGGTATAATATAGTTCCAGTATAATATCATATATAATATCATTTACTCCATCCTTTATACATCCCACATATGTCATTAACGATTCACATCACTTTGAGGGGGCGGTAGTCCGAACTTCCTAAAATGAAATTATCGCGTTTACCCATAATGGAAATCATAAGGTATGACATAAATGAGAAATACAGAAGCAAAAGTAAAACATAAACATATTATATATCCTATATAAATATAGTGACATATTAATGTCCACCTTTGAAGGTGTTATATGAGTGTTGAACAATCATCGTTTTGTGAGGCAGAAATTCGCCATCCACAGAAACTGTGTGTTCTTTAACCATTAGATGTAGGTGTGTGTAAGTGTAGCTCGAATCCTTCTTATAAAAAATTCATATTATATTTAGTATACTGTTTTTGTTACAAAAGAAATGAATAAAAAGAGTTTAGGGGGTTGGAGAAGAAAAATAAAAAAAACAACATTAGAGAAGACATTACCTCAAAATCGGGTAACTCTTTTTGATTTGAGCCAAACGCTTCCTTGGGAAGAGTTCTTCCCAAGGTGAGGCTTCTAGGAGTAAGAGGGGGAAGTTGGGAGAGTATGTGGGCAGAGTTTGGCCGATCCAAATGGCTTGAAAGTGTGAATGAGGTTGTAGAGGTGGGGGCCTTTTATAAGTGGAGAGGAGGTGCACTCTTGGAATGTAAAGAAAAGTCACTTTATTATAAAATGAGTTTCGGATTTTAGAGGTCCCACAATTATATAAATCGAGGTTAAGGTGATAAGGGTTTGATATCTACTCATCCAATAGTATTTGGACAAGCGTATGCCTTGGATTGTACATTATCTTTTCATTTTATTAAAATTGTTAAATAATGAGGTCATCGCTGCATCATAATGATGTCATAAATAATTTAATTTATTTAATGTCTAAAAATTATAAAAAAACTACTATGATATTTGAAATCTTTTTATCTTTCCAATGACTATTTATAGTCAAAAATATGACTTGTATAACCCCATGTAAAATTTTTTTTAGTAAAACATTTCATGTTTGTGTCATTTTTTACTTTAACATTAAATAAAAGGTATTTATGTCATTTTCCAACTAAAGTGGCTCCATGGGGTCCCCATGTTGACCCATGGATTTTATTGGTCGGCCATGGCACATCCAATGAGGGTAGGACATGTGTCAAGCTCATCTCATATTATTAAAACATTATTTTTACCTAAAACTACACTAATTACCTCTAATCGCGATTAAGAACTTAAAAGTTACTATTCACCAAAAATTATTTTAATCTCATTGAACCACATTTTACTTCTTAATGACAACCATGTATGTCTGATTTTTGAAAATCAAATCACAGAAGTGGTAATATTTCATTTAAACGAAAAATCAGTTATTTAACTACCACTTAGTGGTTTCACTATTCATAAAAAATTGAAGTTTTTCAGAACAATGCCAAAATTTCACCCTAATTTATAATTGATATTCCGAATTTAAAAATGATCCCTATTTTAAAAAATTCCAAACATATAAGTTGCATTAATAAATTTTATAATTAATTCCCGTTGTCACAACAAATAGCGTGTTTTTAAGAAACAATTTATATCAAAAGATTGGTAATTGTTTATGTCCAATTTCAATGTTAAATTAATTATAATGACCACCATGGGATGAAATGGTAAAAATATATTCTAATTATACTTTAAAACCACTAAATAGTATAATTTATCACTATAAATTATTTTGATTAAAAAAAGTTGTTTTTAAGTATTTTTCACTATTCATAAAAAATTAGAAGTTCTCAGAAAATACCAAAAATTAAACATAGGCTAATTTCGATATTCTGAATCCAAAAATGAAGTCCATTTTGAAATATAAAATTTCTATAAATTTAAAAAGTGGTTATTTGTATTCATACCGGCTACATTGATTAGTCGCGGTGTTTTAGAACTCGAAGTTGTGTACAATGCAAGCTATTGTATTATTGAATGAGAAGCGTGTTGTGGAAGCTCGGGGTGTTACATTCTCCCCTCCTTCAATAAATTGCGTCCTCGCAATTTGAAATTTTTCATGGAAAATAAAAGGTTGAAAATAGAAAATACCTTTGTGGAAAACCCACATCGGAAATAAGATTAATAAAATTTAGACTAAATAAGAGGGAAAGGGAAATGAAAAAGTCACCACCCAATTATGATCTCTATTAGGAAAACATTGGTGGAAATTAGAGACATATAATTGGAGGAAAAACGTAAATATTTGTAGGGAGTGATTGAGGTCATCAATCACAATCAACTGTCAAATTGAGGGCCTCAAAGCCTTCAATCTATGTTGATTTAAAATATCATCAGTTCAACAAGACATAAGGTATTAGGATAAAACATTTTTTTGTTTTAATATAACTTTACTAAAGTTTAAGAATTAATTTATTCATTGAATAAGAGATATGTATATATATATTTATGCTTGACAATTAGAGTTTCAACCTTCAACTCATCTTTCACTCAAAAAGATAATATAACTCAAAAATATTATACTTATCCTAATTGTATAAGGTTCCAAATGTTAACACATACCATTTAGATTAGTAAAATTATTTTGTAATAACTAGGGACTTCCTGTAGGCTAGTGGTTGGAAATAAAGGCCTGTCGCACTATGGTTGTGGGTTCAATTCCTGCAGCTTTGTCCGACGTGATGGGTTGTCACTCAGTCTCCGTGTTGTACTTTTTATAAATATCCAAAAATAACCTTAACAATAGTATCCAATGTAAAATATAATCCATTCCAACCTTTATAGTTATCCAAAATACTTCTGTCCAACTCACAGTCCAGATTTTATGAGGAACGTAAACATAATGAAGCTCCTTTTTTTTCTGCGTAACAACATGTGAACACCTTCATCATGTATTTTTTTAAAACAATGCAACATACTATATTACCATAAATCGTTATTGATTACATTCATGATCCCTTATTCCTTATAGAAAACTAGATATACTCCTTCTATCCCAAAATGTATACAAATAATTAATCAGTTTCAAGGATGTTAATAATATCCAACATAATTTATCCGAATCAATCATGTCTTATTCCAAAATCACTATCTCGGTATCAGAACCATATTATGGTTTATCATTCTCTCAACCATATATTTTCCAAAAATTTAACCTACTGTGGAGTCACTTTTCTTGGTTCCACACAATCTCAAGTCCTAGATGAAATAGTACTGCAGTACAATCCTTATATACTCCATAATTATTATAACCAGTACATCATTGATGCAACACTCAAATTAGAAAATTCTTTAATAACAACATAAGAACTCCAATCATTCCTCCTCATCTGTGGTAGTATCATAACTTAATTATTATCCAATAACATCATTTGGGGCATACTCTGATGATTTGAACATTGATTTGTGTAGTGTCCCCACTCCTTGCAGATGAAGCATTGTACATTTGAAACCTTTTTCTAACCCTTTCAGTCACGCACTTGGTGTCCTTTTTCTCCACACTTATAACACACTCCCATTCCCTTCAGGAAAATTCCAAGGTGTTTCTTCCCACAGTTATCACATATTGGAAAATTCTTATTTTCCCTCATCCCTTTATCCATCATTCTCTCTTCCATCCCTTTCTTCTCATTCATCCCATCAAATCCATAAGACTTAGAGAATTCTCTACTTATCTTATTAACACCTGATAATATTTCTTCATATGTTGATAACACATGGGAGAATATTTCCCTTCTAAATGTTGGCTTAATACCATGAAAGATATGATCCTTCATACTCTTTGGATCATACGTATTGATGGAGTTCACATTCCTTCTACTGGGTTCCATTTCTATAACATGCCATAAACTAGATTAGTTTATGAATCAAAATACATAATTCCATACTTATAAAATACTTAACATAAATTAAACTATTTATGTATATAATCTATAATCATAAAAAGGTTTTCTTTGAGGAAGTATATACTCATAACCGTTCATAGTGGTTTGTAAAGAAAACGAGAATTATCCTAAGCATATCCCCCGGGAGTGTCGTAACCAAGAGTGCAGCAAGGCCCATTTTCGTGCACCAGTTCCTGTTTGAGTCTAGCTCAAAGTGGTGTTTTCAAGTTTTACCCCTAGGTACATCTGTGCCAGAGCCGCCTCTACCTGCTCGTATCCAGACAGTGATGTATTTCTCGGAAAACTCACAAAATCTCTATAATACCAAAATTCTAGGAAGTTATTCTATAATAATCCTTAAAGTCTATCTTCAGGCTATGTGCTCTAATCAGAGTTTATCTAAATCTAGCTTCCAAGGTTAGTACTAAACTGCCTCTAATACCAACTGTAATTCCCCGACCCCAGCTACCCAGAGTCGGTGCATTAGTTCGTAACATTGGCATGATCACAAAAGATCAAGTCTCGAAAGACCGATTTGTTTAGTAGCCTTAGAAACACTAGATACATTCATAAATGTTACATTACATCAGAAGGTGAAAAACTACAATAAAAAATTCTCCATAGTGCACACTCATATCCTCTTCTGTCTATCCCTGCAGGTCATTCATAAAATACATCTTCACATCCTGGAAAATATTAAAACATTGAAAGGGGTGAGCTCAGATGCTCAGTAAGGATAACAATATTGTGTAAGCTTTCATAAATAAACATAAAAATTTAAGGCAATGTATGACTAAATCAAAAGCCTTTTAAACTTGAACATCAACATAATATCAAAAAAGTAAAATGAGATAATTCCATTTACTTCTTCACGTGGATATTCTACTAGTCGAATAATCACATGCAATATCAATAACCACTTTCATAATGATGGAATGCATAATTCCAGACTATCATAACCACGTAGTCAACGCCTCGTGCCAAGACCACAAATAATATTTTGTAAAGGCCTCATGCCAAGACACTAGTTTGTCTCATGAGACTCGCCAATGCATCGAGGATCTATAGCGGGCTCCACCCGTCACTTATTAAGTCCAATTCATTCCTCATATGAATAGGTTTAAACATTTCCTAAACCATAACATAATCGTATCACATAAAACATGCATAAAGGAAACATAAAATTTCCACATTTCAATCACAAGATAACAATACAACACATTGATATAATAAAAACGCTTTCAAAACCATTTTTAATACCAAAATAAAAGAAAATTAAAACTTTGTATTTATTTTTCATTAAAAAATGATGTCTTTTAGAGGAAGCCGAAACTCAAATAATGGTCACGACGGCGGAGAAGTCGTTGTCGCCGCATATGTACAGAAAGAAAAACATTCCCTTTTTTTGGTTCAGTAAAATGCTTCGTATAAAAATATTCCTTTTGTATAAACTTAAAAGTCAAAGGGGTTTATACACCGTATAAAAGAAAGTTGTGTATAAAACCAAATATGCCTCAATGAAAGGAGATTGAGACGAAGTCCTTAAAAAAATAATTTTTAAAATAAAATAGATCTTTTATGTGTATTCACTATAGGTACACATAAATAAATTAAAAATACAAAATATGACATAATAATATCATGACATAATTTGAAAGTAGGAGATTAACCCAAAGAATGGAAGTTGGGTTAAGGAGTTCCCTTACCTTGCGTCCTGTCCTGACTCAACTGTTCTTTAACCTCCTGAATAATAAACTAGAGTTAATTTATATTTACTTAAGAACCTTTTTCATGTTCATTATTCCTTTTATATCCCTTATTACCATGTTATGAATATTATGTAATAATTTAAGTTTATAACGGTCATTTTGTCGATCTTAGGTACTTGAGTCAAAAATAAAATTCTTATAATTACAAGTTGTTCATGTAGTGATATATCCATTATATCCAGAATTATTTTCATGATTTAGATATCATATATATTTTATATATCCAGTATATACATGTATTTATAATATTACATAACATTTTGAGGTTAAAAATGAAATTCACCGTTCATGGAGACGGTAAGCCGTACGTACGCATGAACGCTACTTTCATTTCTATTTCATATTTAATGGAATTAAATCATAATTATATAAATGTATAATATAGTTCCAGTATAATATCATATATAATATCATTTACTCCATCCTTTATACATCCCACATATGGCATTAACGATTCACATCACTTTGAGGGGGCGGTAGTCCGCACTTCCTAAAATGAAATTATCGCGTTTACCCATAATGGAAATCATAAGGTATTCCATAAATTAGAAATACAGAAGCATAAATAAAACATAAAAATATTATATATCCTATATAAATATAGTGACATCTTGATGTCCACCTTTGAAGGTGTTATATGAGTGTTGAACAATCATCGTTTCGTGAGGCAGAAATTCGCCATCCACAGAAACCGTATGTTCTTTAACCATTACATGTATGTGTGTGTAAGTTTAGCTCTAATAATTCTTATAAAAACATCCTAGTAAATTTAGGATACTTGTGTTGTTACAAAAGAAATGACTAAAAATAGTTTAGGGGGTTGGATAGAAAAATAAAACAAAACAACATTAGAGAAGACGTTACCTCAAAATCGGGTAACTCTTTTTGATTTGAGCCAAAGGCTTCCTTGGAAAGAGTTCTGCCCAAAGTGAGGCTTCTAGCAGTAAGAGGGGGATGTTGGGAGAGTATTTGGGCAGAGGTTATCCGAGACAAATGGCTTGAATGTGTGAATGTGGTGGTAGAGGTGGGGGCCTTTTATAAGTGGAGAGGAGGGGCACTCTTGGAAAGTAAAGAGAAGTCACTTTATTATAAAATGAGTTTCGGATTTTAGAGGTCCCACACTTATATAATTAGAGGGTAAGGTGATAAGGGTTCGAAATATACTCATCCAATAGTCTTTGGACAAGTTTACGCCTTGTAATGTACATTATCTTTTCATTTTATTAAAATCGCTAAATAATGAGGTCATCGCTGCATCATAATGATGTCATAAATACTTAATTTATTTAATGTCTAAAAATTATAAAAAAAAATAATATGATATAGGAAATATTTTTATCTTTCTAATGACTATTTATAGTCAAAAATATGACTTGTATAACCCCATGTAAAAATTGTTTTAGTAAAACATTTCATGTTTGTGTCATTTTTTACATTAAGATTAAATAAAAGGTATTTATGTCATTTTCCATCTAAAGTGACTCCATGGGGTCCCCAAGTTGACCCATGGATTTTCTTGGTCGGCCATGGCACATAAAATGAGGGTAGAACATGTGTCAAGCTCATCTCATATTATGAAAACATTATTTTTACCTTAAACTACACTAATTACCTCTAATCGCGATTAAGAACTTAAAAGTTACTATTCACCAAAAATTATTTTAATCCCATTGAACCACATTTTACTTCTTAATTACAACCATGTATGTCGGTTTTTTGAAAATCAAATCACAGAAGTAGTAATATTTCATTTAAACGAAAAATCAGTTATTTAACTACCACTTAGTGGTTTCACTATTCATCAAAAATTGAAGTTTTTCAGAACAATGCCAAAATTTCACCCTAAGCTATAATTGATATTCCGAATTCAAAAATGATGTATATTTTAAAAAATTCCAAACATATAAGTTTCATTAATTAATTTTATAATTAATTCCCGTTGTCACAACAAATAGCATGTTTTTAAGAAACAATTTATATCAAAAGATTGGCAATTGTTTATGTCCAATTTCAATGTTAAATTAATTCTAATGACCAACATTGGATAAAATGGTAAAAATATATTCTAATTATACTTTAAAACCACTAAATAGTATAATTTATCACTATAAATTGTTTTGATTAAAAAAAGTTGTTTTTAAGTATTTTTCACTATTCATAAAAAATTAGAAGTTCTCAGAAAATACCAAAAATTCAACATAGGCTAATTTTGATATTTAGAATCCAAAAATGAAGTCCATTTTGAAATATAAAATTTCTATAATTTTAAAAAGTGGGTATTACTATTCATAACGGCTACTTTGATTAGTCGCGGTGTTTTAAAACTCGAAGTTGCGTACAATGCATGCTATTGAATTATTGAATGAGAAGCGTATTGTCGAAGCTCGGGGTGTTACACATAATCACTCCATTGATAATTTCACAAGTCATTGATATAAACTTGATATAATCTCAATTTCCATTCATTGAGTAAAACAACCAAGTCATTGGTGTTTTTTTACAGGAATATTTGTGATTGTCCAATGATTTATTTACACTGAATATCCAATCATATTGAGTGTATTTATATTTTTCACAAATAATTATCTCATTTATTTATCCTTTACTTAAGGATAGTGTCTTTATAAAGGATTTCATCTCAATTTACATTCCTTTAGGGCTTCCTTGTTGTTATACACCAATTCACTTTTATACATTGTATATACTGTCCTTTGACACATTATATCATGAAATAATTTATTATAAAGATATTATAATGTTTTTATTACCATAATTATTTGTATTCAAGAATCTCTCATTTGGTTAGGAACTCTAACTAAAATATCATTTTAATTGTTTTAATAATTTATTCTGCTAAATCATTCTCATTAATTTCCATGTATTAAAAATTGGTTTAAGGATTTATTTATATAGACATTAATGTTTTAAAATTAAAATTCCTTTAAAATGTTTCAATGTTGTTTGTGACACTTTGTTTCAAAAATCTATTTTTAAAAGGCTTGTTGAAAATTAGTTTGACTTTTATATGATTTCAAGAAAAATGGGGATATTTACCTTGAATTGTTTTGATGATTATTTTCAACTATGTCAAAATCCTACATTATTCTCTATTGAGGTAGATCGATTATAATACAATCTTCCATATTGTATTTAATGAGTTATGTTTGACTGTGGATGTGTTATTTTTATACCATTCATGTTTTGTGGATAAAGTATTGGAATCTCGTATGCAATTTTTAATATGAATGGTTATGTAATGTTTCAAACTATTCATATAAGGAATGCATTGGACATAGAATGTGATGAGTGGAGCCCTCTATAAATCTTCAATGCATCGATACGTCTCATGAGACAAACTTGTGTCTGGGAACAAGGCCTTGACAAAATCTCATTTTATTCTTGGAACAAGGCCTTTGACTATGTGGTTATGAAAGTCTGGAATTAAGAATTACATCATTAAGAAAGTGGCTATTGATATTTCATGGGATTATTCGACTTTTAGAATATCCATGATAATAATTAAATGGCATAATTTGATTTTATCTTTTCCATATTGTGCTGAAGTTCAAGTTTAAAAGGAATTTTTTTTATTCTTATACATTTCCTTAAATGTTTATGCTTATTAATGAATGTTTCTGCTATACTGTTATCATTACTGAGAATTTGAGATTACCCCGTTCTATGTTTTATTTTTCCCAATATGTGAATATGTATATTATGACTAACCTTCAGGGATAGTCTAAGGGATCTCATTGTTGTCTATGGAAGCAATGTTGTTGTGGTTTTCCATTTTATGATGTAATGTAAACCTTATGACTGTATCTAGTACTTCTAAGGCTACTAAACTAATTGATCTTTTGAGACTTGATCTTTTGTGATCATGCCTATGATAATTAATAATGCAATGACTCTGGGCTTCTGGGGTCGGGGCGTTACGTAAATTTATTTAGTTTATTTTTTTAAATTATATTATTGATTTATCATTTTTATTAATTGTGATAATTAATTTTATTTTATTTTTTAAAAATTCATATTTATCTTTATATCTAGCAGCCCAAAGTGGGGGTGGGGGTTATTCCTTCAATAGGTTATATTATGGACAATTCTTCCCCAGATGGAGATTATCAACTGTATCTTCATTAGATATTGGATTCTCCATCTCTGGTGGTTATAATAGTGGATTATTCTTTAGATCTGACTAAGGATTGGGGTTTGGATTGTGGAGGAGAATCCAACTTCATAGGTTGATGGTCAAATGTGTTCCCAATATCAATGGTTCGGTGTAGCATGATAAAATCAGTTTTAGTTATATTTTTCTAGTTGGTCGTGCTCAATTTGGAATGCATAAGGTGGCTGATGATCCAAAAGTCACTAGTTCTCATTTATGTTCTTCAGTATTGGTTTCCATATTTCCATATCTAAAAAGGTATAATTTTTTTGTGTTTTCACAATGGTTATTTTTTTACCATGGTTGTAGGGGTTTTTTGATCTGGTGGGGGTTGGATTTCGGTTTTTTATCCAGATTTTAGTAATACCAGTGGTGGTTGGATGTTCATCAAGCATTGCAAGACCATGGGAAGATCCAACGATGGTAGAAGCTCAAATTTTTATGGTTGTTTCTTAAAAGGTGACTCGTCTAGAAGTGGGTTCTCCAAAGATGAGTGGATGTAGTGCAATAGATAGAGGAATTTTGGTAGAAGTTCAGTGATGGGGGGTTCAATTGGGGTCACCATTTCATACTCTTCCAGTGGCTGTTGAGGAGTACTTATGGATGGTTGTTTTGTAGTGGTGGTTGGGGAGTCATCATTGTGTTACCAATGGTGGGTGAAGTTATATGGTCCTGAAGTGGTTCTTTTGGTTGGTGGTTGGTAATATTTTTTGGTTGTGTGTCTTTTTATCTTCATACTAGATATCGGTCTGTGTGCAATGGTGAGTCAATTACTCTATTCTGTAGATGAATAATTTTTGATTGATGGTCACTCATCTACATAATAAAAATATTAAATAATTAAAATTTTAATGAGATTAAAATTAAAAAACATAAAACTAACTTAATTATTTATTTAAAGGAAACATCATTAATGAATTGAATTAATAAAAATCTAAAACTACTGAAATATTAATTAAATTAAAATATATTAACAGAAATTAAAAAAAAAATTCAAATATAAAATTCAAATTTAAAAAGGAAATTATTTAATTATATAAATATTCAAATAAAATTTGAAATAATAAATTAAAAAACATAAATCTAAACTTATATTTGAAAATATATTAATTATTAAAATGTAATACAAAATTCAAAAATAAAACATACTATTAAATAAATTAAATATATATTTAATTTAAATATATATATATATTTATATATAATATGTTATGGATTAACTAATAAAAAGAGTCATAAAATAAAATTAAATAGTCCTGTAGAATTAAAATATAAAAAGTAATTAGAAAAATAAAATAGATAAAAAAATTCTAATAAACATAAATATTTTAAAATCTATAAATACAAAATAAAATAAAAGAAACTGTTAGTTAATAAATTTAACTATAAAATTATAATGGTCAAAAAAAATTAACTATTATGTAACAAATAATTAACTCAATGGTTACAAAAATAAATAAAATATGTGGACAAATAACACAATTAAATTCCACATCAGTGGTATGAATATTCTTATGATATACTCATACACTTTTATTATGCAATCATACCCTTATGTTGTCGTTATTCTCACAAAAGACATTCAATTTTTAATGATTAGATTTTCCTTTTCTGAGATGTTAAGGTGACCATTATTATCTTTCTACTTTTATTTGTTTCAAATTATGAGGATAAAGAAATTATATCAAAATGATATTTAATAAAGATAATGATAAAAACCAGAATTAGATGTATTTGTGAAGGTCTATTTGCGATGGGCTCCCATCCTAAATAGGCATTAGTGATGGGGCCCCGTCGCAAATAGTCGTTGTAGAAAACGGTGTCTGAAATATTATTTTTTATGAGAGACCCGTCGCAAAAAAGTATTTGCAATGGGAATGGTTCTCTCCGCAAATAAAACTATGATTATATAGATTATATATATAAATTAACCTTTTGCGATGGGCCGTTTCAAATACTATTTGCGATGGGAAACTGCCTCATCGCAACTTAGTCTTCGATTAAATACATTATATATAAAAAATATTTATGATGGGACCTTCAAAAATACTATTAATAAAAATTTATATTTATATTATTTGAGACGGGCTCCTGTCGCCAAAGGTCCCGTCGCAAATACTAATTTTGGGCGAAACTATTTTTAGTGGATTGAGGGTTTCTTTTTTTTCTGATAGCTCATTTACCATCAAATTTCTCTCACTGAAATCACAATGAAGAGTCTTCTTGTGAGTACACATATTCATTCTCGTGTATACGAGAATGTATAATCATACCTTCGAGTAGATTCTTCATTGTGATTTCTGTGTGAGAAACTTGAACTTAAATAAGCAGTCAGACAAAAGAGCCCACTTTTAATCGATGAATCATTTTCTTGTAATTCTCTTTGCCTGAACACATTATGAAAAATGTGTTTCTACGAATTCATATTCAAACTCGTGCATAAAATATTGGATATACATACGTAGAAGCATACTTTTCATTATCTTTTGATTCGATGAAAGATGAAAGGAGAAGAGTAATCAAACAAAAGGAGTTCTTTCAATCCACTGAATATTGTGCCAAGTTATTAGAAATTATTGCAATTTATTACAACTGATTGTTTTAATATTTTTTATTATTTTTTTTAACTTTTTACTATTTTTTACAATTTTTTATATTTTTTACTATGTTTTTCTATTTTTTTTACTATTTTTTACTATGTTTTATAATTTTTCACTAGTTTTCTACTATTTTTTACAAATTATTACTATTTATTACTATTTATTCCAATTTATTGCAATTTATTCCCAATTATTCTTAATTATTCCTAATTATTCTTAATTATTCCTAATTATTCTTAATTATTCCTAATTATTCCTATTTATTCCTATTTATTTCTATTTATATCTCATTATTACAATTTTTTAGTAGTTATTACTAGTTATTCCTAATTATTCCTAATTATTACTATTTATTACTAATTATTACTAATTATTACTAATTATTACTATTTATTACTATTTATTACTATTTATTACTATTTATTACTATTATTTATTAATTATTACTATTTATTTCTAATTTTTAATAATTATTACTATTTATTATTATTTATTTCTATTTATTACTATTTATTTCTAAATATTCCTAATTATTTCTTAATTATTCATATTTATTACTATTTATTCTTATTTATTTATATTTATTCTGCTTTATTCCAATTTATTATTATTTATTGAAATTTATTACTAATTGTTCTTAATTGTTCATATTTATTATTAATTGTTTCTAATTGATTCTATTTATCACTAATTGTTCCTATTTATTCTTATTTATTCTTATTTATTCCTAATTATTTCTAATTATTCCTAATTATTCCTAATTATTACTATTTATTACTATTTACTATTAATTATTCATATTCTTTCCTATTGATTCTTATTTATTACTAATTATTCCGATTTGTTACTAATTATTCCTATTTATTCCTTTTTATTCTTATTTATTTTTATTTATTTTTATTTATTCTTATTTATTCCTATTTATTCCCATTTATTACGATTTATTCATATTTATTCATATTTATTAATATTTATTACTATTTATTACTATATTTACTACTAATTCCTATTTATTCTTATTTATTTCTATTTATTCCTATTTATTTCTAATTATTCTTAATTATAATTATTTATTACTAATTACAACTATTTAGTACTATTTATTACATTTTATTACAAATTATTCCTATTTATTACTATTTATTATTAATTATTCGTAATTATTACTAATTATTCCAAATTATTACTATTTATATCTAATTACTACTATTTAGTACTAATTACTATTAATTATTCCTAATTATTACTATTTATTACCCATTATCCTATTTATTTCTAATTATTCCTGTTTATTACTAATTACTACCAATTGCTAATAATTAGTACTAATTACCATGAATTAGTGCTAATTATTACTAATTATTACTATCTATTACTAAAATACAGATAAAAAACAATTTAAATCCAATTTAATTACAAATAATTAACAATAATTAAAATTAACATAAAAAAATTAAATAAATACTAAATTAAATAAAATATAAATACCATTAAACTTGATCTCCTATTGATGTAAGCGCCTTCACATCTTCTCCGTAAAAAAGCATAACTACGAGAAGTTTTCACTCTAAAATTCTAGTTTAGTGAGAGATGAAGTGAGAAAAGAGAGGAAGGGAATGAAAAAATGAAGGGGGTATATATAGGTTAGATTTGTTACGATGGGTCTATTAGCGACGAGATTCCCGTCGCTAATAGTACTTTCTTCTGATGGGACCCCTCACAAATAACTTCGACCACATTAATTACCCGTAGTGGCTAAAATGTTATTTGCGATAGGTCTCGTCTCAAAAAGTAACCTGACGACAAACCTTTTGTGACGGGGCAACATCCCGTTCCAAAAACTCATTTACCGCTGCCGATATTTGTGACGGGACCCGTCACAAATACCCTCCAACCGACACACTATTTTCGATGCCCCCCCCCCCCGTCGCAAATAGCCTTCCCGCGCTTGGCGCAGCCGTCGTAAATAACCTTCATGCGCTTTCGCACACATCCGCACGAAAGTGCATATTACCTTTTATTACGAGACCCCCAATTCCCATCGCAAATAAAAAGTTATTTGTGATGGGATGAACCCCCCGTCACAAATAACCCCTTGGATGGACTATTTGCGATGATAATTAATACATTCAAAAATACCCCACCACAAAAGATTGTTTTTCCCGTAGTGGTTGATCACTTAATGTGAAAAACAAAAAGAAGGATTAAGTTGGAGAAATGATCATTTGAAGAAATTTTTATTGTTTATGTAGGATATTTTTCAAATTTATCATAAAATATAAATCTAAATGGACTTTAAGAATGTAAGTGCTCAAAATTATTAATTTAATGTTGTAAGGTTTTGATGGAAAAAATTGTGTCACAATTATATGCATTTGAGCTGAAAATGTAATGTGTATGATTTTCAGAATTAAATTTTGGAGTCCTGTTTCTGGGTTGTTATAGTTGGAATCAATGTTCATTTTAGATATCATTTGGGATTAAGAAGTTTTCATTTGAGTTTATGATAAGAGTTATTGATCAAATTATAGGTATATAATTTTAAGGTTCATCATAATTTTAGAGTTTTAGAAACCCCAGTTAGAGTATTTATTAGTAATTTTAAGGATCATCATAAGTTCAGAGTTTTAGAAACCCCAATTAGATTTTTTAATTAGTACAAATTTTGATGTTATTTATGACATTTTGGTTGAAGTATTATTTTCTCGGGTATCATTAACCTTAGGATCATTATGAATTGTTATTTACTGAGAAATTATTTGTTTTCATTTTTAAGGAAGAAAAAACGATAACCCAAAGACCAGGTGAAAAATTATTGCATCGAGAAAGGCTTTAGGGAATGAACCCATAACCAAATGAAAACAAGGGTATAATACCTACTATTGGACTAAACAATATCCAATTTATATTGGAATTTTAATAGGTAATGATTTGGTTTATTTTTGAATCATATAAGATTGTATTGGAGGAATATAAGTTCACTTATATTTTAATATTATATGATCAAATCAATCTAATATTTTTGTTTGATCTAAGTTAGTATATTTTTGAGGATTTTAAGGATATTTACTTATAGAATCGTATATTTTGAAAAGTGGGTATTACAGTTTTTAGATTAAATTATTATGTTTTATTTTGGAAATTATCTTTTGATGTGCTAACCATTTTGGATTTACATAATTTATAAAGACATAAAGACTGAATTGTTATTTTTTTTGGTATTAGATGGTCCTTTGAAATATTATTTTTAGTTATTAAGTTGGGAAAAATTAATTTTGAATACACATCATTTTGAGAAAAAAATATGATATTTTGGTGGATAACGATTAAAGGATGAAATTACACTCACCAAGAATGTATATTTCAATTTTCTCTTAGTCTGTATGGCAGTTGAATTCCACAACACTTGGAAAAAGATCACGAAACAAATATTATCCTAGTACATTCATTTCAGATGAAACAATGGTCTCTGTGAAAATCAATGTTTATTGGTTTTTAGGACATTAAATTATGGATCATTCACTTTCTTTTGATCAATGTATTAAATCACACTATATAAATATTTATGAAATAATTATACTCTCACCTATGTTCCCAAATTAAGAGAACTATTTACATGTTATTCCATATAACATTGTACTTCTATTTCTCTCTTCTCAAGAGTGTGTTTTATTAACCCTTTTTATAAAGTGTTTTTACAAAAAAAGTAAATCAAAATGTTTTTCCTTTGATTATTGAGATGATGTTTAAATTGTGAGGATTAAATTTATTAATGGGGGGTGATATAGCAACCCAATATTTTAAAAGAGGAAAATTATATTCAATAGTGTAAATGACATGAAACATTGACAATACATTAATATATAACTCCATGAAACATTAATTTATATTTATATTTTAAAAAATTTACTCTCCCCAGTAGATTACGGTATAATCAACCATGATATACTTATCTTCGATAGTGTATTCAACAAACTACCAAGTTCATAAACAACCCATGATTAATATAACAATTATAACATATTTCATGACCCATCCCACCAGATTCCAACCCGTTACTACGCCAATATATATTTAAATTGGCTAGGGGTTCGAGACTAGCTCTGGGTAGGAATATATCACAAATGGAAGGCATTGGCCTAAAATTCATTTTCACACACATACATCTCCAAGGGCATAAAATGATGAAATGTAAAAAAACTAAGACCAGTTCATGAAAAAATATATAATCCCACAACATAATATGTAACTAAATGAATAAAAGTGAAAAAAGATCCAAATACATGCCCAAAAAACTGTAGAGATTTCAACATACTCCACAAGAGATGACTACGATCAGATAGAAGCACCTGAAAAACAATTCAGTCAGTCAGGCTCAAGCTACACTCGATTTGCTTTCAATCCTCCCATGACATCATCAATTGGGTCATCATCTGCATAAGCCTTGAAAATTAGAAGGAGAGTTCATGCATGAGTGAGCATAACAATACCCAGTAGGACACCTCAAAACCATTAAATGTGATGCATCAAGTAAATTCAGATCAATATTGGATATAACATTCAATGTCTAACAAAAAACAACCTGATATACTCATGAAGGACACTAAGACATAACTCAGTCACAACCAACTACTAGACACATGATTATTCTCAAATCAATGCTCGTTTTTGGGACAATACACTCGATAAATCATGATATAATTAGCGACACTTTATAAATAGGCTGTGATCATTGTGCACCACTAATGAAAGATCACCAGTCTCAAAGGATATTTATACTCAAATATGGGTTCATTCCTAGAACAAATGTGGGACACCATGAATGCAAATCATGATCCAGTATCTACATATGGGATCATATGAAAGAGACGTAAAAACCCTACTAATATGACCTTCTAGATAGAGGATTAATTTTTTTCTCAAGTAAGTAACATCAATTCCAAAAACCCCACCTAGTGTATAAATATTACAGAGTATCACTCTCTAGTAACATGGATAAATTACAGAAAAACTATTAGAGACACAACTTCTATAGGTGATAATGATCTTATTATTTGTATGTAATGTCCTACTATGCCCTCATGGGCATGGACCAATGGAATACACTTGACCAAGACTATTCCAAACTAAACCAATAAAAGTCTTGAAACACACTTGAAGGAGGTACATGACATGTAAAAGTGGTATAAACCATTTATTTCTATCATAAGGTCTATTCACATGGTAAATCCTCACTCAAGAATTAAATATCTAAATACACATCATCAAGGGACAATACATGTCCTGCAAAGATCACCCCGAACCAAATAGTGTCCCCCTGGTCATGTCTGTGTACTGCTGATTATGCTCTTGTACAACCTATTGTACCCCAACTTGTGCTTATGTACACTTTGTTCGGCCAACATACCAACCTGTATACACATGGCTATGCCCATGTAATCATGGTCTTGTCTGTGTCTGAGTACACTACGTTCCACTGGCCTTTTACATGTACATGTTGATGTAAATTTTGAGCGTCTAGGGGAGGTACACACTGCGTGTGACCATATGACAAGGTGTTTTGTCCTTTTATCCAACTAAAACCCTCAAGTCTTAGCCAGGGGGTTCATAAAGTCTATAACACTATATTACACACATTTTAACATTCAAATTTACTAATTCAATAGTTTATCCTATATGCTTCTCTTTATTTCACTAAAACAACAACAATCACAGAAAATCATAGATGCAAGTACGGTTGATCCTGACCATCATCGTTTTCAGTGATTTGGTATCTAATATACATGGAAAATTGCTGTTTTGATCCATCATTCGCCATAATATGCATCATATGGGGAAAAAAAACTCAGTATTCATTCTCACTATATCTTGATCCATCCAATGTCAATTTCAATTCTAATAGAACAACCTCCATCACAAATTGTTCTCGGGGCATCTATATATGTTGTTGGAGGATGGTCACTCAGCGAACAAATTCGGGGTATTAGTTGAACCATTATAAAAAGGTAATGCCAATGATGATCGTCTAAAGATACGATGTAGAAATCCATAAACTATGAAATGTAAGGAACAAACATCAACCGTTTTTCATGTAGTCTCAATTCGTTGTTGTTGAACAAGATTAATTAATAAGAATGCACAAAAATAAATGTTAAAAATTCCATCCAATTATATATAAAAATAATGCATGTGTAAATTCTATTCATTGGATTGAAACATGTTCATTCAGGATAATGAAAAGATATAGAAAACAAAAGTCCACATGGACCATGGGGTTTGGATTGATCATTGATGAAGAATGGTACTTCAATTCCTTTATTTATGAGATCCATGAACTCTATTTGAACAGCGATCAATGATTCTGTCTTTATCCATCAATATTCTCCAAGAAAGCCCTCCAATAGTTGTCTAGATATCTAAGGGCTGAGAATCAACCTTGTAATAGTTTTCATAACCATACACTTATAAAATAATTTGGTTGGTGCATCAAAAATTAATAAAATATGTAAATAAATTAACTAATTTTATTAATTTACCACAACAAATACATTTTCATAAATTACCCACACTGAATAAGATTATATCTCACCTATGTTAAAACCTACATTCCAAACTCAATAGTTCCCTCAGATTTTTGATATGGGCATCCATTTGTTAGTTATACAAAATTTTTATGAAAATTTCACATTCGTGTTATTTAATATATTTCTAATATTTATTCTAAGAAACCCAACCCTGAAAATCACACAACTTCTCAGTTCCTTCTCTAAAAAACAATCCATATAATATCCAGAAAAATACATGGAAAATATGATTCATTACATACTCCCCACCTCATTACATTTCAAAATGAAATGAGAAAAACATACTCAATAAGAATAGGGTACTAGGATCGGGTCATGGTGTCCCACCCTATGTGATCTCCTAATGATACACATGATACCACTCAACACAAACTTGGGGAATCAATCAGCCTTGAAGGATCCCCTCATGGTGATCCTCGTTATCCATCAGACACTCTATAAATATTTTCCATTCTCAATATCTTGATCACCCATGTTTATAACATGTGATGTGTCATGTAGGTATCTCCTCAGCTAGAAAATGTGGATGAAATCACATATCCAAATAACTATTCCATTAGAGAAAATAGGTGTTCAACATCGCTAACTCTAGGCATATTCTGGATGGGACCAATGAATCTCCTAGATAACTATCGACCCTTAATAAATATTAGTAATCTACATTGAGGAAAGACACTTAAGAATGCATTGTCTCCCCCCTCAAAATCAAAAGCTCTCCATCATCAATATGGATAATAATATTGATGTATCTAATCATTCCTCATCCACTCCAAGGCGCTTTTTTACATTATATGTATTTTTCACAACAAATATGGGTATATGATTGCTGAATCAACTATATTAGAAAAAAATTGTGTTGACCTACATGGTATCCCATTCAAATCCTTGTATGGTTCCATTAAACTGAGGAATGATATCTTTTGATGTACACAAACTAAATAATGGGTATATGATCCTCCCAACTACGACCAGTGTCTAACATGAAATCATGCCACATTCCCTCCAAGACCTAGATGGTCTTCTCTGTATGGATATTAGTATTGGGTTTAAACTCTTTATCAACCATAACTAAGTCCAAAATACCTCATACAATCCTCTCTATAATCATTATGTAAATAGATCTTCATGAAATGAAATGTTTGTTAATGATAGACTATGGATCTGCACTATCTTATTCATGTAGAGGCATCCCAAACACTCTACTGAACTCTTCTATTCAATAGAATGGAAGTGGCCACACTAGGTGAGTCATTCTAAAATCCACTTGATGGAATGATGTACCTTTGATATATGTGGTAGCCCATCATGAAATCCATAGGTATCTCATCACACATACACTATGGATCCTCAGGGATTTGAGGAAAACATTCTAGAATATGATTCTCATCTTTCACCTACTAATAAGTGAGGCACTGAGAGAAAACTTTTATAAGTCCCTTCATCATGATCGAACATGAAAAATGACTTTATAGGTCTTGGTACAACCTTTCATTACCAATATGTACCACAAAATGGGATATATGAAACGCATGCATTACCTCCTCTAATGACATCAAAGGTAACATCTTCAATCAAATAAAAGGGATAACATATTACACACATTGAAAATATCCATCTGGAGCATGTAAAATAGATATATTAGTATTTAAGGTCTCACAGTTGGTATCACTATGTCGAACATCCAAAACACACTGTAAATATACAGGGTAAAACCATCAACTGAAGATATGGATCACCATCCTTTTCAACTATGTTAAAATAAAACGAAAAAAACAACTCCAAAAACGAATCTTATAAATGTGATCAATATCTCTTATTGAGAGCATCTTTTACCACAATCCCCTACCTAGTTGTATAAAAAATATCAAATTCATAGTCCTGGTGGACCACTAGACATTGCCTCTATATCATGTTACGATTTTTTCTGAGAGAATATGTACATGAGACTCTTGTGTTCAGTGTAGACGCTAAACCTCACACCAATAAGGTAGTGTCTCCACATCTTAAGTGGTAAGACTAACGATTATTAATGAATATTGTGGGTATCATTGTTTTTATCACGTATTCTTAACCAATGTGATCCATGGGAAATAAACACCTATCAAAACACAACCAACTGTGGCCCCGATGCATCTAGAACTCTTCATGCTCAACAACCACCTCTATAATTCACACGGTGGATGTGATTTTTAGAATCATCTTCTGCTCCTGAAACAACATTTGAAAAAATTCCTTCCACATAAATGGAGGCCCCTTCTAGGTAAAAGGTGTTAATGGTGTTTCCACTCTATAAAAATCAGGTAAGAACCATTGATATAACCCCATTATCCCATCAAAGGTCTGCATATCAACAACACTCTTATATGGATTCCAAGAAAGAACTACCTCAATCATTATTGGGTTCTATATTACTCCTACTTATGACATGACATGTAGCATGATGTTGACCTATCAAATCCAAAACAACGACTTATAGATCGTCCAATAAAGTTGGTTCTTTTAGAGTTTCTCCAGTTCCCACCTCAAGTGTCTCACATGATCCTACTTAGGTGTTGAATACACCTAGACAACATCGATGAAAACAACCATGAAATAGTATATAAAATGATGAATGATCTGATTCATGTGTCCCATGAATAATATTAGGTAATTAATCATGCAGATTGGGATATCCAAGTACTAACAGTGACCATAGTTACATCTAAATTTTTTAATCGATATAACCCCATCCTGTACTCATAGTTGTTGATATCATGATCTACATTCAATCATTGAGAACCATTTCACCTATCCCAACTGATTAAAGAGTTATTCAATCCTTGATAGTAGATACTTATTCATCACATTCACCTAGTTCAAGCACTGACAATCCACACATAACCCCAACCTCTCTTCCAACTTCTTGGCGAAAAAAAAGAAATTACCCAAGGGGAAACAATGGGTCTCATAATTCCTTTCTCCCACAAATCCGCCTACCAAAACCTCAGTATACGATGATCTACGGGAGCCATCTAAAATGATGGTATATATATTAGATCTATCACGATATGCATGTCAATTCATATGTCTAAATCTCAGTAGACAGTTAAACCTGACACGTCCTAAAAAATGATGCCTCCGTAAACTTCCACCACTATTGGGAACTGGTATCGCATAGAGTATACTTCCCCAAGAATAATTCAAGTCAACTATTGAATAACTGATTATATTATCCTTTGATTTAGCTCATCCTACTCTGCCAAGTTTTAATTTTTACCCACAAAGTAACACATTCCCCCATCATGGTGGAAAGAGTGCATCCTATATCTAAAATAGTTAATTTGGGAATAAACTATGGACAAAATGTCTATACCTAGGATGTAATCATAAGTTCCCATCACTGATACAATGAGAATCCATTCAAAAATATTGCTTCTAAGGGTCGTATTTCACTATCTTCATAAGTGTGCAATCATTATTGGAGTCACCAAGTGAAAGGGTTGATATAATAGATCAACAAGATTCTCTATGTATCAAACCATATAATTGTAAATGAATGAATGAATCACACCTATGTCTAAAATTTATTCCTCCAAAGTAGAAAAGATATAGATCATACCATGAAACATTCATAGAGACCTTAGTTAATTTCCCTCTATATCCTACAGTTGGACTCATCCCTTACAACCAGCTCCTCGATCATATCATGGACCACCGGGGGGGTGGAGGAGGAAATATGTCAAACCAAGGACCACCTTATGTCACCCCTCTAGACACTCTACCTTGTCCACTTCCCTACAGAAATCCCTTCTCATACCTCATCATCCATCTCAGTAGTGCCTTGACTATCTATCAATAATGTATATTATGGGTCATACAATCCTAATATAGGTTTCCCTATCCATCATATGGGAAACAAAACATCACCTTTGGATAGTTTTATCCCTCCTAAGATATCTGTACTACTAATGTTGTGTCTGGGGATGACCTCATAAAGAATCTAACAATATTGGATCCCTATAACAACCATCAACAACCTGTTGTTGTGCTCTCATCTCTTGGGTGCCAACTACCTTCACCCACTATTGGTCCTTGCTCGTCCTTGGTTATCTCCACCACCAAGGTGTACTCAAGCACCTCCTCATGGGTGGGAATGAAATGAGTTACCACTAAACGCCATACATCCTGAATTAATACCTAATTAATAGTCAATGATATTAAGAACAGATCCAGACCATATACATAGAGTAAAGCAGGAGATCCTAAAATCAGGATGAATACTCATCCAAGGATAAACTACCTCTCATTAGAAGCATAAGATCATATATACACACTAATTGTTTTATGGCCATATAGAACTCCTCCATAAAGAGAAACTCAATGTATGACTCAGAGAGAGTTGTCTCATCATGTGAATAAGTCAATAAGCTCTCCCACTATTCATTAGATGTCCAATAAAGATTCTACACATGGTCCTCCATATTATATTTTGGGATTCCCATATTGAATAATATTTGATTTACTACCTCTATCCAATCCTAAACCACCTGGGGGTAAGTCTCACCTTGAAACCTGGGAGGTCGGTGCCTCTAAAACTCGTACAACCAAATTAGGAAGCATGTATCCCCAAATAGCATTTCCAGTGTTATCTACTACTCAACGGGTGATTTTGAAACTATTAAACCACCTGAAGGTTGTATCTCTAGTAAAGGACCACGTACTGATACCTCGCCACTCAACTGATCATCCTTGTGATCAATGAATGGAATCATGCATGCCTTTTTCTATGGAGAAATCCCGAAATGAAAAAAGAAATAAAATGGTCAATATAGTATATATGGGGATATAAACCAAGAAGTAAATTATAAACAAACCCCATTAGTATTTGATTAATATACCAAAATGATTCCATTAAACTACTATTTTTATGTATCGAATCCAAAGGTAGGAGATCAGTCTCATGGTGTATGGATACGCTTTCGACCACAATAACACTAGATTCCATGTCCTATAGGAAGAACAGATACAAATAAACACTATTTCCCCAAACCAATATCACTAACTCTTATACTAACATAGGATCATACTTTGGTACCACTCTACAATTACCCAACCCTCCAGATTTTGACAAGTGAGTACCCCAAGCCCACCATTAGTAGGTTATGAGTGGGGAAAGAGTATCAGGTAATAATATATTACAAATGAGGAGATTTATCCTAAATTAGTTGTACAAAATGGACACCTTTCCAAGACCATAAAATGTTACAGTTTAAAAAAATGAAACAAATGAATTTAAAAATCTTTAACCCCGCAATAGAGTATGATAGTAATGGATTGAAAGAGAAAATGGGGGTAAATAAAAGGGAAACCAAAAATTATAAAGAGTCCCAACCTGGTCCAATGTTTATGAATTTTAGGAAATATAAAACCTGTAAAACACCTCATCCATATATGATCAATATATGACCCACCAACTACCATTCCTCCCATGACACCATCAAATTGGGCATCATCTACATAGGACATGATGCATGTGGGGAGAGCCAACGAAGAGGAGAGAATAAAAATACCTATTAGACACCCCAAAAACACTTAACATGAAACACCAAGTATGTTAAGCTGCATACATGATATAAAAATAAATATATAACATAAAATAAATATATATACGTAGGAAGGACACCACACCATTAGGAAGTCACAACTATTAAACCCTGCTAATTATTATATATTTAAACATGATTTATTACATAAATTGAACATAATACAACTCTAAGGATTAATAGTTATAGTTTATTTGGGGATTAGGAACATTACAAAACAAATTTAAACATAAAATACATCATATTTATTGAAGAATTATTTTACATGACCACAACATTCCTTCATACTTAGAATTTAATGGGATAACCTGAGGACAAACATAATAAAAAGGTGAGCTATACAGCCTAATAAGGGAATAAACAAGGCATAACATGAAGAATACAGTACATTTTAGGCAATAGGAATATCAATTGAGTAAAATAGAAACATGAAAATAAAGGCATGATATAGCATGGTTATCATAACAAGGAAATGTGGTAATGACATAAAACATGATGTTAGCATGAGCTAAGGATCATTGCATATGGATTAATATTTGTAAACCCTCATTGCAATTGAATTATCATGAGTAAAACCTCATATAACTTGAATTATCCTGAGTAAACTCTAATTTGATATGTATTATCATGATATTAAACATTACCCATTGTGTTGGTGCACCATTAGGGCACACTTTTTATAAAAAATTCATTTCAGGTATAAGTGTGTCACATGGATCATATAACAAGGAACCATTCAATTTAATAAGTTATTTTATGATAAAGGAACGTGGAATATATAAATTTTAGTACCATTAATTTTGTATATGTTCCTAAATGTTAATACCCTTGATAGATGAATTGGTATGGTATTCACTACCCAATGAATTTGGATTGGAAAAATCGTAGTTCAATTTCGTCAGCATAACGACGTGACATAAAAATTAATAACAATGGTTGATAATAGAGAAAGGGGTATCTCATAAAATTAACATGAAGTGTAATGTATGGGGTTTATATAGATACATTTTCCAACACATGGAAGTTTTAAATAGAAGGTGTAACATTATAAAAAGCTTGAATAATGAGGAGAAAGGGAATAACTCTTATAAAACTTAAGCATGGTAACAAGTGTACATGGGAGGTATTAATGGGAGATAAAGAGGTCTATAATCATTAAAACATAAGGAGGGATGTATGGAGGAAGTATTAAATCGTACCCCAACAATTTTAATTGAAAATAAAAGGGTATATCAACATAAAGAAACTTCGACAAAAAAGAGAAAGGGAGAAATCCCTTACCTAAGTGTGTGAATTAAAGAAGTTTAGGAGAGGCTTATTGAAATATTGAAGCACCTAGGGAGGAGTCTAGAGAGAATAGGTCATATTAGAGATTCACTCCAAGGATTTATTGTGAAGATAAGTGGGATCTTGGGTGGTTTTATATTTTAATTGAGAGGGGAATTATTTAATATTTCACAAACATAGGTTTTGGAATCTGTATAATTAGTTATTCAAAAACACAAACCATACCAAGGGTTTTTACCATGGTTTTTTCCAAATGGGAATGAGAAAAATTATTTGATAAGACCAATTCCCTAACATTTTAATATATTACCCTTACTTTTGTGGAGGTGAGTCACAGTCTCAAGGAAATCATTCTTAAATGTTAAAATATTTTATAAGTCTTGGATGGTCAACTAAGGCATCATAAAATTAATAAAACAAATCTAAAATGAAATTATTTTAAAGTGAAAACATATATTGACAGAATATACTATTTATAGTATTTTTTTAAATCACTATGGGTTCATTATGATGTCACAAATGACATTATATATTTATACGTTGTTAAATTTTTACCCAAAAATTTGATTGTCTTAAAAAATTATGAAACATCCACTGTGGGATAATATTGATATCATGATTCCAAAATTAATATTCTTTTTATATTAAAAGTTTTCTAACTAAGTGAATTTTCACTTTTAATTTTAAAAATGGCATTTATTGAAAATTGATGAGTATTGACAAAAACCGTTCCCAAATCATAATAAAAATTGCATCATACTTCATAAAAATTATATAATAATTTATATTTTACAAAATTAATTTAATAATAATATTTAAATAAAATATTATTTATTTAAAAAATACAGTAGTTCACAAAAATATATTTCTTAATTGAATTGGAATATTACCCAAAAATATTGATTATTCTGTAAAAATATTTTACGAAGTAATGTTAATATAATGAAAGTATATTAATTATTATATACAAAAATAATGTACATAATTATAATTCTAAATTCTTGATAAGTATCCATTTATTACACCATAATATTCCCTATGTGTATAGTTTGAATTTGTGGGGCTTTCATGGGGTCATTCAGTGAACATGGTTTGGGTTGTGATCTTGATTATCTTGAACTTCTCCCATAGTTGATTTGGATAGATATTGATATATTGAAGCTCGGATTGGGATTGGTCCATAGTGAAGCCCTGTGATGCTACCTCCTTCCTATGCTCCAATAAAAGGGCTTCATATGGCATAATTCTACTAGTATATTCCATCAACTCTTCTTTTTAAATTAAATTTTACATTGTAATTTCAATTTTTAAACAATAATTAAAATGTTAAAATTATTATTGTTTCCAATGATCGTATTTTTCTACAGTAATAATTGACTAATGGTCATATAATGGTTGATAAATGATAGTTACATTTCAATTAATACTTATATAGTATTAATTAATGTGAAAAAGTAAAACATACATTATCAAGAATCATAATTGTTTTTCAATAAATTGGTTCATTACATTATTACCTCCTTAAGAAATTTCTTCCCTTAAATTTCATTTGACATACTAATGTTAAAATAGGCTAGGGTACATCTCATTCATGTCTTCAACGAGGTCTTTAGAATTTCTTATTAGTATTGATTTTATGTAGATAGTGTTTATGCATCCCAATGGTACCTTCAGATTTTTTCAAAACCATGTGCATAATTTTCCCAAAAACATATCATCCAACATGGATTATACAATGGAAAGATCAATACATCATAAAAAATTATTTCCATTATTTAATTTTGATACATCGTCTTGACCATGTTTTTTATAAAAAATTCCTACTAATTCATCTACATATATTTCTAGGTAGGGTTTTGGTGAATCTGTATTCATTTATCCCAAAAGGAAGAAATCTATAATTTGATAAATATATGATTAGTGGTGGGTTCATTATTCTATAGAATTCAGAAAATCATTTATTTCATCATAATTTCTAATTAATGTAATGATTTTGAAAATACCCTGATTGTACTTACCACGCATAGTATGGTAAGAATGTTGAGATCATAAGATTCTCCAACATATGTTACATGAACCATGAAAGAATAATGCAATTATACAGGAATTGGATTCCTCATAATGTTTTTTTCATGTAACTTGGATATTGGGAAAAGTTTCAAACTCATATATGCGTCAATTTTGGAAAATATTTTCATGTAGTTCTTCAGGAAGAGAGAGAAGAGTTATTTGTGAACATCCTCCTTCTATGTTTTAACTAAGAAAAAGAAAATAAAATCAGTGGGTTTGAATATTTTTCTAATAAGAATGTAAAAAAATAAATCATTAGACAAAGAAGGATAAACTTATAATTAAATAGTATATCCAAACTTTGTATACCATATGTTTCAATCTAGATTATCCATGAACTATTTCCCAACATATATTCTTAGGGGCACTATTTATTCCCTTAATAATGGTTCATACTAAGCTAATGAATTTATAAATAAATACCCCCAGGAGTGCTGAACCAATAGTGTAGAAAGGCCCATTATTGTTCAGTTGTTCCCATTTGATTCTAGCTAAATGCGGTGTTTTTGAGTTGTACCTCTTGATTCATCTGTGGCAGATCCACCTCTACATGTCTTTATCTAGACACAAATGTATTTTCTTGATAAACCACTTAAACTATACTACCAAAAAAATAGGTATGATTTTATTATAATATGTCTTATCCCTAGGTATTTCTATATGGTTTTCTAATCCTTATCCCAAAAATAACTAAACCTTTCCTTTGATGCCAATTATAACAACCCTTCCATTTATTAACTTTTTAAATAAGGTTTATTACATAAACATGAACTTAAGACAAATATGAGGATCGAGAGGTCTAGTGTCTTTTGGCATTTGGAACATTAGGTAACAACATAAAACATAAAATACAACATCGTTATTGAAAGTTTCTTTTACATGACCACAACAGTCCTTCATACTTAACATTACATGGGATAACCAGTGGACATACTTAATAAAAGGGTGAGCTAAAAAGCCTAGTAGGGGAGTAAACAAGGAATAACATAAAGAGTATAGTACATGTTAGACAATAGGAATATCAATGGAGAAAAATAGAAACATGAACATAAAGTTATGATATAGAATTATTATCATAACATGGAAATGTGTCATCGACATACAACATGATGTTATCATTAGACAAGGATCTTATCACATTGATTAGCATTATTAAGACCTCATTTCACTGGAAAAAGCATGAGTAAAACCTCATTAAACCTGAATTAGAATGATTAAACCCTCATTGAACTTGAATTATCATGAGTAAATTCTTATTTCAAATGGATTACCATGATACTAAACAATTACCAATGCATTGGAGCTCTATCAGGGGGAACCGTTTATAAACATTTCATTTTATACATTAGTGTGCCACATGGATCATATAACATGGAGTCATTTGACATCATAATTTATTACATGATAAAGTAATGTAGAATAAAAAATTAAAGTACCATTAAATATGTAGATATGCATAAAGTTTAATACCCTTGATAGAGAAATGATTATGGTATTCACTACCCAATGATTTTGGCTTGGAAAATCACAGTGCAATTTCCATATCAGAACGACGTGAGATAAAAATTCATAAAAATTGTTTATGGGTGTGAAATGGGTATCTAATATTATTTAAATGAAAATTAATGTAATGGGGTCATATATATACATTTCCCAACACATGAAATTTGGAGATATATAGTGTAACATAATAAAGGATCTTGAAGAAAGAGGAGAAAGGGAATAACTCTTATGAAATTTAGGTATGGTAATGTGTGTACTGGGGAGGGATTAATGAGATATAATGAGGTATATTATCATTAAAACATAAGGAGGGTTGTACAGGGTTGTGAAAAATCATACCCCACCATTTTTAAGTGATAATAATGATGTGAATATCAACATAACAAAATCTTGGGCAAAAATGAGAAAATAATGAATCCCTTGAGTGTGTGAAATCAAGAGACAGATGAGGGGATTATTTAGAGATTATATAACCTTGTGGGGATTATAGAGAGATAAGGGAATACTAGGGAAGTGATTTTAGGATTTTGAGTTAAGAGTGGTGGGATATTGTATGGGATTATATAGTAACTTATATGGTAATTCTTTAATATTTCCTAAACATAGGTTTGAGAAACTATATAATTAAATATTCAAAACCAGAAACTAAAACACGGTTTTTTCCATTGGATTATGTCAAATTGGAGTGGTAAAAATTATTTCATAAGTAAAATGGCCATTTTTTTTGAAATATTAGGATTACTTATATGGAGATGAGTCACACTCTCAAGGATATCATTTTAAAATGATAGAATACTTAATATGTCATGGAGGGTCCACTAAGGCATCATAAACTTAATCAAGAAATATAAAATAGCATTATTTTAAAATTAAAATATATATTGGAAGAATATAACTTTTACAGTATTTTATTACATCACTATTGGGTGATTATGATGTCATAAAACACATTATATATTTATCATGTATTTAATTTTTAACCATAAATTTGATTGTCTCATGAAATTATGAAAAATTATCCATTAGATAATTTCGACATCCAAATTTGAAAAATAATATTTATTTTATCTATATAAATTTTTAAATATGTAAATTTTTACTTTTAAAATAAAAAAAACTTCTTTTATTGAAAATTGACTGGTTTTGACAAAAACAGTTTCCAAACCATAATAAAAATTACATTTTTATTCATTAATACTATACAATAATTTATATATAATAAAATTAATTTAATAATAATATTGTATTAAAATATTATTTGTGTAAATAATAAATTAATTCACCAAAATATATTCCTTAATTGAATTTGAATATTAACAAGAAAACTATTTACATTTTAAATATCATTTACTATGTAATGTCAATAGAATGATAGTATATTCAGTATTCTATACAAAAATATTGTACATAATAAAAATTATAGGGTCTTGATACTTTGCCATTTATTACACCAGTATACACCCTTAGTGTAAGGTGCACGATGGTGGGGCTTTCATTGTGTCACTAGGTGAACATGGTTCAGACTGTGAACTTGATGAGCTTGAAATTCTCTCATAGGTGATTTTTTTAAAGATTTACATATCAAATATCAGATTGGGATTGTCCTAGAGTAAATCCTTGTGATGTTACCTCTTTAACAATTTCGGAAAAATGAGCTTTATATGGAACGATTCTATTGGATGAGGCCAACAACTCTTCTTTCTGAATTATTTTTTCCATTATAATTTATATTTATCAAAAATAATTGTGACATTAAAATTATTATTGTTTCCAATGGTCAAATTGATATTCAGACAAAATTTTCCAATGGTCGTGTCATGATCAAAAACTGATAGTTACATTCCAATTTATACTTATATAGTTTTAATTAATGGGACAGAGTAAAATGTTAATTTTTAGGAAATAAAATATTATTCAAATGTTCAAGTCATTACATTTTTTCCCCAAAACCTTATGAAATTTCACTCCTGAAATTTCATATGACACACTAAAGAGAAAATAGGTGAGGGTACTTCTTAATCATCTCTTCAAAGTGGTCGTCAGTCATTCCGATTAGCATTTTTTTTAAGTAGAAAGTGTTCATGCTTCATAATGTTACCTCATGATTTTTTCCAAATCATCTACTTCTTTTGACCAAGAATTCCTCATCCATCTTGTATTTCATCAATAGATGCATCAATACATCATAAAAAAGGTATTTCTTATATATAATTTTGAGACCTCATCTTGAACATGTTTTTTATAAAAACGACATACTGATTCATCTTCAAATATTTATAATAGGGTTTTGGTAAATCGGTTATCATATATCGCAAAATATAGAATTCTATATTTTGATACATATTGGCTACTTGTAGGTCTCCCTCTCTTTCATCATCGAGAATTTATTTTCATGAATCACAATTTTGAAATAATATGAAGAATTTGAAAGAACCCTGATGGTACTGCCCACACATAGCAAGGTAAGAATGTTGAGATCGAAACATTATCCAATAGACGGTACATGAACCCCAAATGAATTGTGCAATTCTAGAGGTATTGGATGCCTCATAAAGTTATTTTCATGTAACATATATATTTTAAAAAGTTTTAAAGTCACCTTTACAAGACTTCTAGATAATCATTGCAAGTATTTCTTTAAGAATAGATAGAAGAGTTATTCATGATATTCCTTCTTCCATGTATTAACTATGAAAATTATAATAAAATTAGTTGGATTGAATACTTTACTAATAAGAAATTTTAAAAAACATTGGACATAGAAGGATAAACATTTAATTGAATAGTATATCTTAACAATGGATACCCTAAGTTTCAATCTTGGTTATCCATGATCTATTTTAAAAAATATATTCTTAGGGGTACTTTTTTATTCCCTTAATAATAGTTCATACTAAGATTATGAATTTACCAAATAATATCCCTCGAGAGTGTCAAAAAAAGAGTGCATTAAAGTCCATTATCATGAACCAGTTCATGTTTGAGACTAGGTCAAAGCGGTGTTTTCATGTTTTACCACTATATAGATCATTCCTAGAGCCACCTCTACTTGTTCGTATCCAATCATGGATGTATTTTCATGATAAATAACTTACTATATAATCAAAAAAATTTAAGGATGTTTATATTATTCATTGTCAAATCCATAACACTTTGAAAAGAGTTTTGTAATCTTAATCCAAAAAATAACTGAACCTATCCTTTGACAACAACTATAACAACCCAACTCTTTATTATAGATTTAAACAAGATTTATTACATAAACTTGCACTTAAGAAAACTCAGAGGATTTGGAGGTCTAGATTCTTTGGTTCTTAAGAACATTTCATGACAACATAAAACATAAAAGACAATAACTTTATTTGAAAAATTCTTTTTCATTACCACAACATTCTTTCATACATAGAATTTCAAGGGATAACCTAAGGACATACATAAGAAAAGGGTGAGATATAAATCCCGGCAAGGGAGTAAATAAGGAATAACTTGGAGAATACAGTACATATTAGGAAATTGGAATATCAATGGATCACAAGAGAATCATGAACATAAATACATGATATATTAGAAATATTATAACATGGAAATATAGATATGATATAAAACATGATGTTAGCATGAGACAAGGATCATTGGGCATGAATTATCATGGGTAAACCCTCATTGCACATGAATTAGCATTGGTAAACCCTCATTGAACTTGAATTAGCTTGAGTAAAAAGTAATTTAACTTGAATTAGAATGATCAAACACTAATTTTACATTGTGTGTAGGAACACAGATCTTCATCTCAGGTATGGAACATGATTTCTGGTGTTTTTGAGATAAGAGGAGAATCTTGAAATTTATGGAGTAAACGTCATATAATTTGGAGTGCATGTTGTGTACCCAGTTGTCATTGGTGACCATGTACTGGTTGTGTAATGGCCAAGTACATGGCTGTGTGAGGTGACCTGGTGACCACATAAAGTGGGGCCCAATAAATTCATATGCACACAATTTAATTTTAAAATACACACTGTGTACTTTTATTTTTAATTGATATATCTGACAGGGATCATATAGCATTCAAAGAAACCCCTTCTTCTAACAATGTCCTATCTAGGGGAGAACAAAGAGCACGATTCTTCCCAGATCTCCCAATCGATCATCCCTTCTCCGAATAAATATCCTTATATTGTGTTCGAGTCACCACAGTGAGTTCTTCCTTCTTCTAGAGCTACACCTCTTGATTTCCCCTCTTTTGCGAGATATCTGTGGTTAAGCGTATTTGATTTTTATTAGATCTACCGCATTCTAGTTAGATTCAAGTTCAATTTCAGAGTATATCAATCATATAACATCAAGGTAGGTGGGTTGTTCCTTTCTATAGTTAGTCTTTGAATATTATGTGAAAAAGTGACCAATACCCTAGAACATGGTATTTTTTTAGGTATTTTAACCCCCTTAAGGTCTACTATGCCTTGTGTTCTTGAGTAGAGGTTGTTTGATTGAGAATATGGTTAATTTCCATTCTATTGACGTGTTTCCAATGTTTTTTTATATTGATGGTTTGGTCATCATTTTTCGGTTCGGCGTCTTTTTTTCATGCCCAGTGTTTTTAGGATGGAGTGATATTATCTGATGCTGTTATATTCTTGTAGTTGTTTTACCAAGTAGTTATTGAATTTTGTTAGCCAAGTAGTTCTTATGGTTTACTTTGGCTTTTGAACATCGTTGTGCACGATCGACTTACATATGGCTATGGGAACTTGGTGTAGTAGACTATTGGGGTAATGTATGTAGGGGGATTCTCCAGAGTGTGTATAATTTTATGTTACAAGAATATAAAGGGGATAGACATTGTGCTCCCTCAGAGTGTCTATTGTTCGATGTTGCAAGACCAACAGGGGAATTGGATGTTGAGTGCTTCCTTAGAGTGTCTATAGTTTCTGATATGAGACCACATTAGGAATTGACAGTAAGTGCTCCTTAAAGAGTCTTTTCTAAAGCTAAACCATAGTGGTTATATTGTGAGTACTTACCAGATGGATTCTTATGTTTTTTTGGTTGAACAACAGGGGTTAGGATGTTAGTACATCCCAGAGGGTTACTTGTAATAAATTAGTTTCTTACTTGATATTTGAAAATTAATACTATTGAAACTGTAGGATTGATTTCTTTTGAGTACATCCTTGTTTACTACTTCATTTTTCTTATTGTTGGACATATATATTTATAGACAATTAGGAATATATCATTCGGTGGGTGCTTACTGGAAATCATCTCACATCCTATTTGGGAAATGTTTTTGGGTGAAAATAAATTATATTTTTTTAGAAATAGATAAGGTTAGGCGCCCTTCTATATTTGGCACTTGACGACAGTGGAGATGGAGATCATAGGACCCAGCTAAGGCTGGTGATACTTCTGGAGTTTATTTTTTTTCTTTTTACTTTGGTTCAGTACTTTATTCCATCATTGTGACTTGTTCAGCTATTTTCCTAGACATCTGTATCATGCATAATTTAAATATGTGATCGAGTTGTTTATTACTTATAGTCTTCAATTGTTTAATAATTGAATGTCATTACTTCTTCCACTATTATTATCTATTTATTTATGCTGCATTACTCTGCTAATGAGGTCATAGATTCCTCACTATGACACCCAAGGCCCTCGATTCTAGTCGGAAGCCTATAGAATTTGGAGAAATGTGATTGAGGCCACCTTACCAATCAGGTACAGGGAAACTCTGGGTGAAACCCAGAACCGGGATGTTACAAAGTTGTATTAGAGGGATTCTCTTCCCTTTACTTACTGTTTTGAGCCTATATATTTGGATAAGAAGGAATGGGTAGTTGTTAATAAGTTTAGCCCAGATGTAGTTAACATGTGTACACAGAAAAGCTAAATTACCTCAATTATTGAAGTTTTTCTTATTTTTCAATTATTACAGTTGATTTGATTTCACCATTTAGTGATTCACATGTTTTGAGATATTAATATTTAAAATATTGAGGTTATATTTCAGTTTCAACTCTATTAGATGATTGTATTCCATCTCATGCATCATATATGCACTTCCGAGAGATCAATTTTCACGCATTCTTCCAATGCCATTTATGGTGCATTACTGATTGCACATTGTTATGATAGATGTGGTTCTAGTTATATATGATGTTATGATAGATTCCTTCATAAAATACCCATTATCTTATATGTTATTGGATTGTGTACGGTTTCATTTGAATGAACATCAAACATTGGTTCTTGAGCTGTTATATGCCCTCATCGATCAGAATTTAGTGGATCATTGCACTATTATGCATATTTATGGAATGCATAAGATGCCAATATTTGATCTGTGGGGAGTATGGTCCCTCAAAAATCAGAATATGGAACTTTAATGTTTATTCAGTGTTTTTCTAGTTTCTGGAGTAATATATGAGGATTACTTTCCAAAAAAACCAAGAATTCATGACGTCTATTGTTTAATACGGGCCATGCATCCTTATTTTTGGGAAGGAACTATTTTTCTTAAGTACACATCGTGTAATGTGTGCACACGCCATGTAGTATCTAACCATGTTACATAAAATGTGGGCTGAGACACGGGGTTGGGAAATCATTAGTAGAACACATCGTTTACCTGACGTACACGCCGTTTGTATAGACCATGGGTCCAACTATGTGACCAACAACACAGGTGGATTATGGGTTGTTATCACATGCCGTGTCTAGAACAAACACATTGTGCAGTGTCAACCATGTAACCGGCTGTGTGACTTACAACATGGGTCGGTGAATTTTATTTTAGTACACGACGTGTCTAGAACAAACACACTGTGTAGTATCGTTCTATGAGAACTGTTTGGGTTAGTAATTTAAAATAACTCAGGTAGGGGAAACCGATTCATTCACAAGTTGTGTCATTGGGAAGAACATGTTGTGTGTTGGGGTTTTACATGACCAGTTTTATCATAAGTAAATGCCCATTAATAGGCTTAAATAAACCCGACATGTAGGGGTCACACGCGCTATGTATCTCTATTTTGTAAAGAATGAATTCTTTCTAATTATATTCATTTCTTGCAATTCATTGTTTCTGTCCTTGTTACTCATGAAATAAGGTTTGTGCTTGACCTTTCAGAGTAATGCCACAATGAAATCCACCAGTGGTACAATAGATTCAGGGCAACGAACAAACACCGGAAATGGTAGATCAGTGAATACCAGTAGATCCTCCATTCATGCCCATCTTGGAACCTCCCATTATTCCAGATATAGTTACTGATTCACAGTTATGAGATAGCTTCAAAAGGTTTATGCAAACCTTAAAGAGATCACTACATCATGCCTCGTCTATAGCAGAGTTAACACGGGTTTTTCAAAAGAAACATCCTACCAATTTATCAAGGGATGGATGACCTTAGGCTACAGAGTTGTGGTTGGAAGCCATGTTGTTTATCTTCTAGCATCTGTGGATGAATGTATAGTGGATAGAGAATATTTATATGTACATGCTTCGTGATTTTTCCAAGAGATGGTGGGATGTGATATCAATGGTTGGGCTCCAGCAGGTTATTGCTTGGGATGAGTTCTATCTTTCCTTCTATGATTACTTCTACCCAGAGACATTGATGGAAAATTGTGCCCGAGAGTTCATGAGTCTAGAATAGGGTACTCTCTTGGTCATGGATTATTCTTCTCACTTCACAGAGATGCTACGATTTACACCCATTCCAAGAGGTGATTGGTTATTTCTAGTGAGGATGTTCATGGACGGTCTCAGGCATGACATCTAATACCAGGTGAACATCTTCAGGTTGACTTTCATATCCTCTATAGTCAACCAGAAACGGATCACAGAGTGAAATATGAGGGATTATGGGGCTATGATCCTGGGCAGCTCAGAATCCAGATTTGGTACCCCTCCAACTGATAGTAGGATTCTCCATAGGGAGTCTATACACGGAGATATGAAGAAGCGAGATACTTATTCTGGTAGCCAGGTGGTGTGTAACCAGTGCGGTAAGTGTGGGAATACATGGACACATTAACCGAGAGACCAAGTTGAGTGCCGATCTTCATAAATGATGGTTTATATTTAGTGGAACTATCAGTTTTTCTCACTAGCAGCTAGTGACATAGGTTCTTCTAAGACTCCTCATTCAGGAGTAGTACCACCCATTTATCAACAGTCTAGGAACTAGAGTTTTTTTCGAACTCTCGAGATGAGGAGGAAGTCATCTCTAATGTATCCAGTCTTTAGGAATTCATCATCAATAGGTTAGATCAGTTTAGGGTGGTCAGGCAGGGTCACATGGTCGTGGTACACATCAGACATTTGTAGTGGAGCATATACAGTGGGAACAGGATCTCAGACACTCTACAGTTTGTGGTACGATTCTAGTTGCCTCTATTCTAGAATATACACTTTAATGTATACGTGATTCCAAAAGTTTCATATCTTTTTCAGTTTCAGATAACCTTGGGCTTTGTATCTTTACTTCTGCTAATGTCATGATGTTTGAAACACCATTGAGAACTAGAACGATTATTGTGTGTCAGTGCAAGGAGTTCCCTCTTAAGGTAGGTGGTTTTCAATTTTTATGGGACCTCTATGTCTTAGAGATGACCAACTATGATTTCATTCTCTTAATGGAATAGTTAGTTCCCTTCCAGGCTGTTGTTGACTGGTATCATTGTAGGATGCGTTTTACATCACAAGAGGGAGGTTTGTTCTTACATAAGGGCGAATGGGATATACAGGCAAGCATAGAAGGACCCAATCATCATGGATTGGTAGAAGTTATAGTCCATATTTCTAATCTATATCTGGATTACCAGGGGACATCATAGTTGGAATTTCCTCCAATGGTGGATCATTTTAGTGATGTCATCCTAGAGGACTTTTGAGGTTTACCTTCCAAGCGAGAGGTGGACTTTTCTATTGATCTTGTCATAAGAGCTTCAACTATGTCCATCCACTCCAATAGGATAGATAAACTGAAGTTAGATGAGATCATGAAATAGTATAAGGAGTTGTAGGAAATGTGTTTAATCTATCCTAGTACATATACATTTGGTTCTCCTATCCTATTTCCGAAGAAGGGAAACAATACTCTCAAAATTTGAGTAGATTATTAGAAGCTTATATATTTGATATTCAAGAACTAATATCCCTTTCCGAGGATTAACGATATCTTTGAGCAGCTTCGAGGAGCCTGGGAGTTCTCGAATATTGACTTGAGATTCAGTTACCATCAGTTGTCAGTTAGACCATATGATATACATATTAAAGCCTTTTGGAGCAGGCATGGTCTATTCAAGTATGTGGTTATGCCATTTCGTCTCATGAACATACATGTACTTTTCATGGGACAGATGAACCGAGTGTACCATACATACTTTAATTCATTCATGGTAGTCTTCATGGATGATATCTTGGTGTTCTCTCAAACATTAAATGACCATGCAACACATCTTGCGATCATTTTTAGTATAATGAGAGAGATTCTAAAATATGATAAGCACTCAAAATTCTACTTATGGATGGACCAAATTCACTTCTTGGGTCATGTTATCTTAGGGATAAGGATATCACTAGACCCATAGAATGTGATGGATGTAGTTTCTCGGGAGCAACCAAAGAACGTTTTGGAGGTACGAAGATCTCTAGGGCTATCTGGTTACTATATAAATTTCATACAATACTTCTCACTCTTAGTAGTACCACTAACATACCAGACTAAGAAGGGTGTGATGTACTTTTGGTCAAATTCTTGTGAGTCATCATTTCAGGAGCTGAAAGGTAGGTTGACATAAGCACTGATACTAGTATTTCCAGATTTGGGGAAGGGATATACTATTTACTATAATGCATCAGGTATTAGGCTAGGAGTAGTGATTGTTCAGGTAGAAAGAGTCATTACGTATGAGTCTCAGCAGTTGAGGCCACATGAGACTAACTACCCAACACACGTTCTTGAGTTGGCTGCAAATGCTCAAGCTCTAGGTTATTGGAGAAATTGTCTTATGGGATATCATTTTATGGTTTTCACCGATCACAATAGTCTCATGTATATCTTTACATAGCGTGATATAAATTTAATAGAGTGATGCTGGGTTGAGTACCTTAAATCGTTTGATTTTGAGCTTGCCTACACATTTGGGAAACGCAATACAGTGGCTGATGGGTTGATCAGGAGGAGTCAAATATAGTTAGTTCAGTAAGCTATTAGTGAGTGGAAGCATAGGGATCTATCTTTTGAGATGAATTCAGAGGTTCACGATAGACAGGGGAAGTTGTTTCTTTCTTCAGTAGCATTTACCTCCACTCTACTTGATCAACTACGAATGAGGCATCAATAAGATACTGAAGGCCTAGTCTTACAGGAGACTGTGTCATGAGAAGAGATTATTCCTGGATGGACCATTAGTGAGGATGAGATTTTTCACATTCATGGGCATGTATGGGTGTTAGGAGAAATACACGAGAGCTGATGCGGGACTTTCTTTCCTCAGTTGGGGAAGTTCACCCCAGGGTCACCAAGATGTATAGAGATATGCACCATCAGTATTGGTGGCTACACTTGAAGAGAGATTTTGTTGGGTTTTTCATGATATGTTCCCCCTATCAGTAGGTGAATGCGGAGTATCAACAACTGGTAGGGATTTTGTAGTAGTTAAACATTCTTGAGTGGAAGTGGAATTATGTCATGAAGGATTTCATGGTAGTTTTTCTGAGGTATCCTTCAGAGAATAATGTAGTGTGGGTTTTCCGTGATAGACTCATGAAGGTTTCTCATTTATTGTTGATCAAGGAGGCCTTCAGTGTTGATGAGATTGGAAGGCTATGTATCTGAGATATTATATGTTTACATGGAGTTCCACACTCTATTGTTTTAGATAGGGATGCCCGTTTTTCTTCTCATGTATTTAAAGAACTATAGAGATCTTTGGGTACACATGTACATTTGATTATAGTTGACTATCCCCAAATAGATGGCCAGTCTGATCATACGATTTAGGTTCTGAGGGACATGCTTTGATAATACTTCTAAGGTTTTGGAGGTTCTTAGGATAAGCACCAACCTCTTGTGGATTTTTCAAAAAATAATAGTTTTCAAAGAACTATTCAGATGGAACCTTATAAGGATTTTTATGGTAAGCCAGGTCGATCACCCTTATGTTGGTTCGAGGTAGGAGAGGCACATATGCTGGGATGTCATCTTGTCCAGAATACCACCTAGAAAATATAGTTGAATTAGAAGAGGATGGCTATTGCACAGTCATGACAAAAGTCTTATGCTGATCAACAGAGATGACCTCTAGGGTTAGAGGTCAGAGATCAGGTTTTCCTATGTATCACACAGAGGTTTGGGGAATTGTAGAATTAGGAGACATGGAAAGCCTTCAACATGATATGATGGATTGTATTAGGTCTTGGAGATAGTTTGACTTGTTTCCAATCAGTTGTTGTTACCTCGGAGGTATTAGGATATTCATGATGTCTTCGATTTTTCTCAACTATGATGTTACTTCTCAGACCCGTCTCAGGTTTTTCAACCCAAAGAGGATGAGTTTGAGGTGGACACATTATTTGAGAAACATCCAATCCAGATTGTTGATCTTAGTGCAAGGGTTCTCTGTGTCTGGTCTGTTCATATAGTATGAGATCTATGGCAGCACAGGTGAGTACAGGACGAGACTTGGGAGAGGGAGACCAATGTATGATCATAGTGGCTGGAGCAGTTTCAGATTTTTTCTTCTACGCCACCTTACATGGGAAATTTAGGGGTGAATTTATTTAAGGAAAAAGTTTGTAAGAACCTAAATCATCATATCAAGTATGGATATTTATTTATAATGTTTTTGAGAAAAGAGGATAATCTGTAAATTTAAGGAGTACACATCGTGTACATTGGAGTACACGCGGTGTACCCGGTTGTCATGGGTGACCGTGTAATAGATGTGTAATGTCCAACTACATAGCCATGTTAGGTGACCTGGACACCGCCTAATGAAAATCTTGGTAAAGGTATATACACACCATATAATTTTAAAATAAACATGCTGTAATTTTTTTTATTTTTATTTTAGAACAGTGTCGCGTATCATTCACAAAAACCCCTTCTTCTAACTATGTCTCTTCTAGGAGAGACCGTGGATCATGATTCTTCCCGGAACCCCCAATAAACCATCATTTCTTCCAATCGACTACAGTTTATTGCATTGGAGTCACCACATTGAGTTCATTATTCTTCTAGAGCCTCACCTCTTGATTTCTCCTTTTTCGTGAGATATCCATGGTTGACCATTTTTTATGTTTTTGTAGATCTAACACATTATATGTCAATTATAAGGCCACCACCAGAGTATATATATCATAAAATTATGAGGTAGGTGGTATGTTCCTTCTCGTAGTTAGTCATTGAATATAATGTGCAAAAGTTCCCAATACCCTAGAACAGGGTATTGCGTGTTTAGAGATTTTAGCCCTGTTAATTCCTGCTATGCCTTATGTCCCTAAGTAGAGGTTTTTTTATTTTTAATAGCGCTAATATACATGTTATGGATTTGTTTCCCATGTTTTTTTTTGATATTGACCATTTGGACATGCTTTTTCGGTTAGGCTGATTGTTTTCCATTTCTAGTGTTGTTAGGATTGAGTTATGTTATATAATATTGTTATATGATTCTAATTGATTAGCCCAGTAGTTCATGAAATATGTTATCCACGTCGTTCTTAAGGTTTACATTGGATGTTGAACATAATTTTGAATGATTAACTTACACATGGCTGTGGGAACCTAGTGTAGTCGGCCACAGGGGGAATAGGGGCTAAGGCATTCTCCATAGTGTTTATTTACTTTTAGGTTGAGAGACCATAGGGGGAATGGACATTGTGCTCTCTCAGAGTGTCTATAGTTCCACATTATGAGACCATATAGGTAATTGGACATTGATTGCTTCCTCATAGTGTCTATAGTTACTGATATGAGACCAAAGGGGGAATTGATGGCGAGTGCTTCCTGAGAGTGTGTTTTCTAAAGTTGTACCCTAGGGGTTAGACTGTGGGTACTTTCCAGAGGGTTTCTTGTGTTTTGTTGGTGGAACCAAAGGGGTTAGGTTGTGAATACTTCCTATATGTTACTTGTATTTGATTAGCTGCTTACTTGATATATGAAAACAAAAGCAATTAAAAATGTATGATTGTTTACTTTTGATGACTTTATTATTTACTTCATTATATTTCTTATTGCTTTCCATATATATTCACAGACTTCTTTGCACATATTGTTTGGAGGATTCCTATTGGGATTCATCTAACACCCTATTTGGTTCATGTTTATGGTCCCAAACAGATTATACTGTTGCATGTATAGATAAGGGTAAATGCCCTCTTATGTTAGGTACTTGACTGATGTGGATATGGAGAGCATGGCACTAAGCTGAGCCTTGTGATGCTACAAGAGTTTATTATTATATTTTGTACTTTGGTTTAGTACTGTATTCTAACATTGTGACTTATATATTTGTTTTACTAGACATATGTATCATGCATCATTTATATATGTGCTCCATTTTTTATTACTTATAGTATCCTGATGTTTACTGATTGCATGTTATTACTACTTCTGCTAATGTTATCTATTTATTTCCACTACATTACACTACCAATGAGGGCATAGTTTTTCTATTATCACATCCAAGGCCCTTGCTTCTTGTTGGCGGCCTCGGGCATTTGGGGAAATTCTCTTTAGTACATATGACCAACAGGGTATGGGGAATATCTAGGAGGCACCCGAAACCAAGACATTACATGGAGTATCATGATACTAAACATTAACCAATGCATTGGAGTTCAATTAGGGAACACCTTTTATAAACACTTCATTTTATACATAAGTATTCCACATAGATCATATAATATATAATCATTCGACATCATAAGTTATTCCATGATAATGGAATGTTGAATAAATACATTTAAGTTCCATTCATTATGAATAAGTGTATAAAGATGAATATCATTTATAGATAAATGGGTATGGTATTCACTACACAATGATTTGGGCTTGGAAAATCTGGGTGTAATTTCTACAGCATAACGGCGTGACATAAAAATTCATAAAAAAGGTTGATGATAGAAAAGGTTGTATCTAATCATAGGTACATGAAAAGGAAAATAAATGGGTCATATAGATACATTTCCCAACAAATGGAATTTGGATATAGAAAGCGTAACATAATAAACTTGAAGAAAGAGGAGAAAGGGAATAACTCTTATGAAATTTTGGCATGGTGATGTGTGTAAATGGGAAAAATTAATTAGAGAGAAAGATGTATGTAATCCTTAAAACATAAAGATGGAAGTATGTGAGAGTTTATAAATCACACCCCAACATTTTAGGTGAATATAAATGGGTATATAAACATGAAAAACATGGACAGAAATGAGAAGGGATGAAATCCCTTTCTTGAGTGCACAACTTCCAGAGCTTAAGGATGGGCTTACTGAGAGCTTCAGTCCCCTTGGGATGATTCTAGTTATAGGATGGTAGAGTAGGGACGTTCTAGAAATATTTTTAGTAAATATAAGTGTTTTATTTGGTGGTTTTATATTGGAAATTAGAGTGTAATTCTTTAATATTTTACAAAATTAGGTTTTCGAATCGATATAATTAAATATTCAAAACCACAGACCATAACAAATGTTTTTCCCAAGGTTTTTTCCAAAGGTGAGTGGAAAAAATTATTTTATAATGTAAATTTCCTAACATTAACAAGTATTTGGCTTACTTATGTGTAGGTGAGTCACACTCCCAATAAAATCATTTTAAAATGATAAAATATTTTATACGTTTTGGATGGTCCACTAAAGAATCATATAATAGTAAAAAAATCTAAAATCGCATTATTTTAATGGTAAAACATATATTATTCTGATATACCTTTTATATTATTTTATTACATCACAATTGGGTCATTAAGATGTTATAAAACATAGTATATATTTATACGGTATGTAGTTGTAACCATAATATTTGATTTTCTATGAAAATTATGAAAATTCATGGATTGATAATTTCGATTCCCGGATTCCAAAAACAAAATTCATTTTTATAAATAATATGATATATATTTGAATTTTTACTTTTAAAATAATAATAGTCATTTATTGAAAAATGATGGGTTTTGACAAAAACAGTCTCCAAACCTTAATAAAATTTACATTTGGCTTCATAAATATTATGTGATCTTTTATATATAGTAAAATTAATTTCATAATTATATTTTATTAAAATATTATTTTTCTCAAAAATAAATTATTTCACAAAATTGATTTTTTAATTGGATTTAAATATTAACCAAAAATACTATTTATTCTTTAAAAATCATTTACAATGTAATGTTAAAAGAATTAAACTATATTCATTATTCTATACAAACATAATCATAAATCTAGGGTCATGATACATATAAATTTATTACACCATCATATGTTTTAGATGTAAAGTGCATGATGGTGGGGTATTCATGGGGTCGTTCTATGGACATGGTTTGGGTCGTGAACTCGGGGAAATTGATCTTCTCTTGTAGGTGATTTGGTTAAGGATTTACATATTAAATCTCAGATTGAGATTGGCCCTCAGTGAATAATTGTTATGATACATCTTTCTTGTGCTCTGACAAATAGTCTTTATATGGTACAATTCTACTAGTATATTTCATCAAATATTATTTTTGAATTAATTTTTCCACTGTAATTTCTTTTTATTAGACAATAATTATAATGCTAAAATTATTATTATTTTCAATGACCATATTGAACATCAGTCATAATTAAGCAATGGTTATATAATGGTAGAAAACTGATAGTGACATTTCATTTTATACATATATTGTCTAAATTAAATGGATACATAAAAAAATACATTTGCAAGAAAGAAAATATTTCCAAAAGTTTGGGGAATTATCCCAGTTGACTTAAATCCACATTAATCTACACAAAGAAATTTTCTTTCTAGGGGAATACATTATATGAGCCATTACATCAATGGAGACACTTGTACAAGAGGTGATGATCATTCCCCCCTCCTAAGAAATTTCACTAGTGTTAGAAGACTCAGATACCAAGATTAGGGGCCACACCTAGAACCACTAGGGGACACCAAAAACCCAATCTAAATCACCCACTACATATGGTATCACATGCTTATGATACTAAAAACCATCCAAATATGACCAAATAGATGGGGGATCAATGGACTGATCAAGGAGGCCATACTGATTCGATTTACCCAGCATTGGGTATAAAGATGATAGAGGATAACTCTCCAATCTCACAGAGGGATTCCAAAAAATATATTGGAAAATAATAATCTAGGTGGGATCATAATCCTATTATGTGGATTTAATACCTCATTTTAACCTTGAGCCAATGGAACATGGGAATACACTCAACCATGAATACTTGAAGACAAATAACTGAATGACTACAAATACCCTTGATAGGGGTAAATGGTGTGTATTATGTGTATAAAACATGTTGAGATTTTCCTAGGTCATTCGGTGTGGTAAACCTTCACACAACATGTAAATATATAAATACATATTATTATGGATAATGAAATGGTGTGTAGAGATCACCAAACACCTAACTATGTTCCACTACCGTGTTCATGTACCATTGGACATGAAATAAAAACAACCCGTGTACACTTGGTCATGCATGTGTACACCTAGTCAGGCCCATGTACACTTGGGCAAGCCCATGTACAAGGCCATGCACACCTGTGAAGTCCTATGTACCCTTAGCCATGTTTTTTGTCCATGTACATGGTGTTCTTCTAGCCATGTTATTATATCTGTGTATGTGTACATTCTAAAGTACATGTTGAGCCACCACAGTAGGTTTAAATGGGTTTTGACCATGTCACACAACCTGTGATACTTAACTCCAATCAAAAACCTCACACTACCTCTAGAGGGTCCTACATGACTTGCAATACCAATTAATATCTAATGTAACCCAAGATTTTTTTAGATTCCATACATTCTCATCCATGCTACTCTAGGTGTCATCAGAACCACCAAACTCACCATAAATGAAAAATATAGGGTCGCCCGAGCCCTACCATCATCACTATTTGGGATCCAATTTCTCATCTACTTGGAAAACGAATCCATCGATCCATCTATGGCCACATCATGCATTGTGTGAGATGAAATAATACCTCATGATTCAGTCTCATTCTCTCTCTATCCATCCACCTTCATCGTCGATACCCTAAATGAAAACTCAAAATTAAGTTTTACCCACAACATTGATACGTCACCTCGAATAATGGTAACAAAATTTCAGAATATCAGGGACTATTCAAACATTTGTGGAGAGAAAATTTTTTCTATGATCGAATGAAGAAACATGGGAGAAATCCATAATCCATGAAATGTGATGAAAAAACCATGCCCATTTCTCATTTGTCCTCGATTCATTATTGTAGAAGAAGATGAGTGAAGAGTAATAAACATAATGGAATGATAATAATTCCATCAGATTGAATCTACTAATGATTCATGTATGAATTCTATTCATTGAACTGATCTGTGTTTTTCTAGGATTATTAAAATGGATGCAAAAACCAAAATCAAAATCCTTCCTAAAATTTGGATCAATAATTGATAAATAAAAATGTTTGGTTTCCATAATTGATGAGATCCATGACCTCAATTTTCAAAATGATATATGATTTGGTTTTGAACCATCATCATGTTTCAAAAATTAACTCCAATAGTTTCCTAGATCTTCTTGATTTTAGTGGAAAACCCTAAATAAATACTCATTACCATACAATTATTGGTGTATTTGGTTGCGACGTCAAAAATAAATAATGTAAATAAATAAATAAATTTATTTTGTTAATTTATATTTGTTACACTTTTTTCAAAAAATGATCTGCAATGAAATGGTTATTTTATGCCTCGGGTGAAAACAATATTCTGAAATAAATAATACCCGCAAATTTATCATCCACGTTCCCATTATGGAGTTATTTTTATAATTTTTTAGGAAAAATTCTTATGTGTATTATTTAATATATTTCACATATATATTTTCGGTACACCGGCCCTTGGAATCACACTATGTCTCAATGCCTAGACTAGGAAATAATTCATATATTATAAAAAATAATACATATAAAATATGAGTCATTTATATGTAACTGTTAAATTAAAGATTTGAAAACAGAATATAAAATTAAATTTTACCACTTATAATAAAAATTATTTTATGAAATAAAAATTATTTTCGAAATCAAAACAAAAAAAATTATCTTAGGCTGAATTTGTTGTATTTTAGAAAAATAATTTTTAGGAATAGTAAATAATACAGAATTTTAATTAAAAACTACCTTTTCATTTAAATAATATATAATGTTAAAATATTTTTATAATTTTTTTGAAGGTAAATTAGTTATTTTTTATATTAATTATCCCAATTGAGGAAATTGTAATATTTTTTATAATTAATTTTGATTTAAAAACATTTCCAACATTTGGGCATTTTTATTTTTAGATGCCTTCTTTCTTTTTTCATCTGAGGGATTAATTTTGAAATAAAATTTTCCACTTATGTGAATTGAAATTGGTAAAAATGAATCAATATTTTTAATAATCATAATTTATTATTTTAACGAGTTCAACATAATTTTTTACCAACATGAATACTAAAAAAGGAATAAGTATTCATCGTTGTAAAGGTAATAATGGGTCTACCATGGGTTAAACAAATGATATAAAGTTTAAAATGACCTAAATATTTTTACAACACCCATTTAAAATCGATATTGTGAATGTTATAAACTATGGATCAAAGTTCATATGTTTTGGGATACTTTTCTATTAATGATACCAATATAATATTCTAAGTAAAGAAAAAGGCAGAAGGTGCCTTTCTTACATTTAAAATATATAAAAAATTATTATAATGAAAAAACATTAATTAAGGGAGAAATATTATTTTAAAATTTAAATGGTCTTTTTTATCAAGGTTATTTTTTTTAAAATAATAAAAATTATTTTAAATGGTTAAGAAATGTCAATAAAATAATCATTTAGTTATTAACTAAATATATTAGTTGATAATAAATATATAAAAAAGTGAAGAAAATGGAATGAATTATTTTTTTCAATATTTTATAAATGAATATATAATTTAACTAAAATTTAAAAACAAAATTTTATAATTCAAAAAATTGTATTTATAATTTTAAATTCAATTAAAATGAATAATTTAAAATGTGACATTAATGTTATTTTTTTGATAAATTATATTTTACCTCAGGATTGGAAAATACTAAAACTCCTATATTATTCCAATATATTTTTTAATATCACAAAATTTAAACAATGTTCCATTCAGGGAACAATATTTCTAAAATAGTGACTATTATGAACCTTAAATTGTAATAACTATGTTAGCACGGTTAAAGTTAAAAGGTTGTTTTTTCAATTTACTTACGCTGGAGTTGAAATTAAATTCCAAAAAATAAAGGTTTTTTATTTGATAAATTGGATTTAATATTTCAAATTAGTGATTCTGATTTATCAAATAATTACCACCTATATTTATTTTTTATGGATAAATAAACTTGGTTAGAAAAATAGTTATCATTGTAAAAAATTAAAATGGTAAAAATTAGGAATCCTAAATGTTAAGAAAATAACATGTTGAAAACATGTGTTTTATTATGTTTTTTAGGTTTTTCTCAAATATATAATTCAAATCGAAAATTATAAATCCTTTTGTAACATGAGGGAAGACTGAACTTCCAATATTGAATAATTTTGGTATTTACAAAAACTTCGATGTTTCTTAAATATAAAAGGGACTTCACTACGATCACTTATCCACACATATCAGGCCATTTTTATTGGCCAATAAATATAAAACTACCTCCCAATATTCTTTAATATCTTACTTTAAGATGTGTGGACTGCCACTTCCTCAAGGAGATTACATTTCTTTTCTCATCCCCACGTGACAAGAATGATTCATATATATATTTATTTATATTTGTATAATTAAATAATTTTGTATTTATGATATATTTATATTTCTTTAAATAAAAGAGTTACATACCTTCTTTCCATAATGGTCATTGAAAATGGTAATGTTATGCATACATATGTATAACCCACCATATCCATGATCATAAAGTTAAATCATTTTTTTTAAACACAATTAATGATTTCATTTAAAATTAATATTGACATAAAAAATGAAAATTATTTCCCAATTATTTTTATTTAGGTTATTATAATATATAAAATGAATATTAAACAAGTCTTTCATGATGAAACATGAATAAGAAAACGAGGAAAATAACATCCAAAACAATGAAAATAATGAATGATTAGTAACTAAAGGTTGATAATAGGTTATAAAATGGTATTATATTATATTAAAAATATTAATATGGTTATATTAAAAGTTAAAAGAATTGTTTAAAGCACTATATATTAGGATAAAGGATGATCACCAAAAAGAATTCATAAGGAAATGGTTTTCTCAACCCAGTTTTATTTCTATGACATATATTCTATATTGACCACTTCTTTTTGAAGCATTGTATATAATGGAAATCAATTTATTTTATAATTTTTATACATAAATTTTATGTGTATTTACTTATCCATTTTTTGATATCTATTTAACAGGGTTTTTATTATTAAAGATACTATTTCAATAATGGATTTTTGTCTCCATTTGTCTTCTTAGAAATTTATTTTCTGTTATACACATATATTATTTTATCAGGTGTATATACTTCTCTATTGTCATATTATATCATGAATAAACTTATTTTTATGATATTACATGTTTAATTAAATTTAATTAGTTTATGGGGATTAAGATTCAATGTTACAATCGTGGTTTGAATCTTATGTTATAATCTTTTCATTTATTTAGATTATTTAGGATTATAATCCCAATGATGTAATAGTCTGATCTATTTCACAATAATTCTCATGAATATTATTATAATTTTGTTGTTAATTATATTTTCATGTTATATTAATTTTTTCCCACTCCTGGTGACATAAAATAATAGATAAAACGTTTTTATGAGAATTAGATGTAATTTATCACTTAGGTCTAAAATATGTTGTCTTCTAACAAAAAATCTTCAAAAAATATTTGTCTTAAAATTAATTTTAACCTTTTACAAATGATTTATTAATGAAAGTTTACCCAATTTATTCTTTTTTCAATAAAATTTAATGGAATATTATTTAGTTTCAAAAACAATTCACATTCCCTTTTAACGAAAGGGTGAAAGGAATATTTCTTATAATATATGACATGAACGGAATTTCTTACCAACAAGAGCACTAAAATGTTTTAAAACACTCATTAATATTTAATTTTTTTTTGAAATAATAGTATTTTAATATTTTGTTTTGAGTATCTTAAAAAAAGTGATTTTCAAAATTAGAAGGATCTTTTCCCCAATATTTGTTTATAAATATTTTTATTGTATATCTATTAATTAATGAAATAATGCATTTATTATTACTCCAATGGGTATATATTGTAACATCTCATTACCCACATTAAGCAATTTCCCATACCCTTGTTATTTTTATTATTTAATTGGGTTCTTCTAGGGACTCTGGATGAAGGTGAACATTTTATGAGAAAAATGATGTAATGTTTGAGGATATAAGAAAAATATAATTAATGGAGGTAATGAATAAATTTGCTAAATTATTTGTGGGATACCCCAGATGTTCCTAAAACACCAGAGGTGTTGTGTTATTTATTAAGAATATGTTTTTTGGTTTGGTGATGGGTGATTACATAGTGTAAAAATGGGTAACAAAAAATGTATATGGTTTCCAGACACATGTCATGAACTCTTTACACAGTGTGAAAGGATTACATTACGTGTGATGGTAACATAACATATAGTGTAAAAATAAAAATTTATATAAAATTTTGATTCTTTTTTTGCATATGTGATCAATGAGGTATATAAGAAATGTAATGGGATTACCTGATGTATAATTTTAAGGTTTAGGGATTTTAGGGTGTTTCTTGACTGAAATTTAATTTCCTTCATCCACATATCCTTTTTTCTTATCCTAGAAGTTTTATCTAGTGATTTTGGGAGACCCCGTTCAATATGGATTGATCCATCAAGGGTTAGATCACTGTAGTATTTGGTTTTTTCTCTCTGATTGGGTTGGAATTTCATCTTCTTTGTTTCTTTGATCACAACATCACTATGGAATTGTAATATTGGATCCATTAATCTATTAAAGTGATTCATTTTTTTCTCTTCGAGTCCTATATTGAGATCTTTTTCTAAATTCCATTTATTTGGTTGTTTGTGTTTCATTGGGTGTACATCCTTATGGTATCTGTTTATTTCATCATCTTTTACAATTAATTTACTGAATTGAAATACTTATAAGATTTGTAGGTTGGTTTAGGGACTCTCTCATTTTTTTGAATCCTTTTGTTGTGGGAATCATTGAAGGTGTGTGAAACACCATGTTTTACAGTAGGTGGTATTGTCTCTATACATTGTTTGATTAAATAAACTGCTCTTATTTTTATAAATTTTCATATAAAAAATTGGAATGTTTTGTGTGTGTATTTAAATGGATTTGTGAAAAAATGATGGTTTTAACTGGTATTTTATAACAGAAAAAGATTGTTTTTAAAGAATTGAAATGATTGTAAAATTTAATACATTGGATGACTTAGGTACATAGGTGGAAGGTTTTTCTTAGGTCTGTCATCCATATATCTATATGGAGGATTTATCATGGGGATTATATCTTTTCACACATAATTTTGTTTCTAGGGAATTATTCTTGACATTTTTGGGGATTTACTCATGGGGTCTTCCTATTATCAGTATGATTATGTCCTAGTTCCTTATTGTGAACTCAACATTTTTGTGGTATAAGTAGTCGGGTAGCCTAACCTATGGAGTTCCTTAGCATAATTTCCCTATATTTGGATCAATTCTATTTTTTTCTTATAATAAATGATTCGTATTTTGATATATGATAACAGAAATTAGTCTTGAAATTGATTTACCTACCTTTGTTTTAGAATTCTTGGAAAATAGGAAAATATTGACTTTTTTTTTATAAAACATGTTTACTGCTTATCATGAATGTTTTTTTTAAATGTGTGGACTTGAGTTTTTTATACAGAGGCTTATTATGAAACCCATGGGTAGGATCCTTTTGTTCTTGTTATCCCACACCTTTCAAACTAATTTTTAAGTACATAGACCATTGTACATCTTTTAATGAAAGTAATTATAAGGCACCATAGTAAGGAGGTCAGGTTTTTGGTCAGCTGAGTTTGGGTTGCTCATGGTGAGATTGTGGGGGGTTTTTAATGTTATCACATGGGGTAAATGTTTTGTTTTTTTGTCATTTAATTTTTATAATTTTACTTGATGTTTTAGATACTCTTATATGGTTAGTTTCTTCTACTAATTTATATTATGGATTATATATATATATTCCACAATTTTCACTTATATATATATTTTCCACGTTGTTCCTTTTTGTCGGGTGAAATCATTCACTATAATTTTTGTGTTATGCCCAGGTGCTAGTAGGTAGCCCATGGGGATATAGAATTTCATTCAATTGTGGGTTTGGTCAGGTTGGGTACTATTTTGAGAGGGTATTTAGGTTTTTCATTATAGTTTTGAATCATATGTGTTCAATTATCAGGAGTCATTGACTTTAGACCTAGGGTAGACAAGAGATGTGTTTTTAGAACTTCAGTGGTATTTTGCGGGGATATACAGGACAACTGTTGATGTAATAAGAGTTATGTTTCCATGGGATGTGCATCTCTTATTTTTAGATTTAATGGTTATATAATTTTTTAATTATTGTTTCTATTTTTAAATGATATTGTTTCGATGTTTGATCATTTATTCTATTTTTGTGTTTAATGGTATACCTCCAAGACATATTTCGGGAGTTCTTCATGATGTTATTGTTGATGTTCCTTAAGAAAAATTCTCTAATATATCGTAAAATGATTGATTCTATCATGTGTGATGTTAATGTTGTTGATCACAATTAGTCCTAAGTTCAAAATTTATTCATTTTGGTGCATCTAAAAGAATGAAGGGGTACTGATAGATCTCAGGAGTTCATGCATGAAAACACACAATCTATTAATGGTATGAATGATCATAAAGAGGAGGACTTCCTAGACATGAAATATCAGATATCCGGCTACTTTGATACACCTAAGAGTATCATGGTGGAATGTGATGTGTCTTGACTTGAGGGCCCTAGGAAGATGTGTTGGGATTTCAGAGAATAGGCTGAATAGAACATGGGATTAAACATGAAGTGTTTCAAGACCCTCTTCTTATAGTAGTTTTTTCCATTGATACTGATGACTTTAATGTCTCTAGAGTTCCTCTAATTATAATATAGAGATCATGTGGTATCTATTTACACTAATTATTTTTCTGAGATGGTTTGTTTTCCATTGGAGGTGGTGAAGAGCAACTAGCTAATGGCTCAAAAGAACCTTTAGGGTTTACGATTGGATACTTGATCCCTTGTATTTATGTTGAATCTTTCAACCTCTATAGTGATAATAGATTGAGCTATGATGGATAAAATGAATATGGGAGGAATGGATGGATCGCCTTCCACTTATATTATACCTAATGGCTACATCAAGGGAGCTCCATAGAAAAATAGAATGCGGAAGGATCATCGTAGTGGTGGTGGAGGGGGTTTTTAGTAGTAGGACTCCAAAAAACCTTAGTTATAGATAAAAGTGTACCATTGACTCAATATTAGTGTGGAATTGTTGGGAAAACCAATCATTCTTGTCCAAAACTAGAAATTATGTGACAATTGTGGTTTTTATGGTCATCAAAATCAATTATGTGAGGCCATGTCTACTTCCCAATATGGTCAGGGATAATGTGCTCTAAATTCAACTCTAATGCATTCAGATTCTTCATAGACATCATATATCTATTCACAAGCATCATGAGTGAATCCCCATATTTTTGTAGATGAGTTTCCTTTAGAGGTCGACATGGGTCCTATGAAAATGGGAGGTACAATCTTTATTTTTTCGTGAATAGTGATTTCTTTATTTGATACGAATTATTCCAATTGATTTATATGCATCAAATATGTTGATATTCTTAATCCATTGAAAAAAATCATGTAATTTTTTTATGAATTTAGCAACACCTATTGGGAGGAGGGAAAATTAGGGGGTTTACTTTCCTTATTATGATATATCTATAGATGATACAATGATATTAAAGGATTTTCATGATTAAGATTTTTAATTTTTTTATGTAATCATCAAGATGGATTGTCTTGTTGCTCATTGAGAAATGTTTTATTGTTATCATCAGTGTTCCTACATTCTTTTTGCTGAGGGGACCTTGATAGTGTGGAAGGGAGAGTGGTATCCGGGGTCTTTTCGTGCATGGCCATCCTGTCCATAGCTCAGAATATTGTTGTCCACTATTACAATTGAGCCCAATGAATTTACTTCCATCATTTATCTTACAAAACACAAATAAATACTTTCTTGTTGTATTCATGGATGGTTTATCTAGTATTATTATAGAGGGATAGAAAGGGTTTATGATTTACGTAGTACTAGAGATTCAACTGATATTATTATCTTCTTATAGCATGGAAATAGTGGAGCTGGATGAGATTATTATTCATTTAGATGATATGCTGAAAAAGGATTTTGTTGTCCCTAGTATTTCCCATTGGGCATCCATATTGCTCTTTAACTAGAAGGAAGAGTTTTCATCCCAATTATACATGGACTGTCGAAAGTTGAACTAGGTGACAATTACAAACTAGTATCCTTTTTCCCAAGTGGATAATTTTCTTATCATTTAAAGGAGGGAAATTGGTTCTCAAAGACATTTTTAGCTGGTTAATCATCCGATTAGAGTTCTAGAGTGAGATGTAGTGAAACAAATTTCTAGATAATGTTTATCCATTACAAATATATTGTAATTTTATTTGGTCTAACTAACAGACCTATAGTTATCATGGATTTGATCAATCATATATTCCAAATATATCTCAATAAATTTGGTTTAGTGCTTATTGAAGAAATTTTATATTATTCTTGATCCAATCACAACCATGAGAACCATATCGGTTTCATTTTAGAAATAATCAGAAATTACCATTTTCATTGATGGATCTTAAAGTGTAATTTATGGATTAATCAAGTAATGTTCATGGGTAATGTTATTTATGAACAAGGATTATTATTTTATCCTAATATGGTAAATTATATCTTCCCATGGTAAGATCCATTAATGTATATTTAAAATTTAGAGATTCCTTTCTCTTAATGGTTACTATCGACAGTTTCTCAATGATTTCTCATATTCGGGGAGACCTTTTACTAATGTTATCAATAAATCATTGAAATTTATATGGGATGTGAAGCTTTAACCATATTTCAAGTATTTTAAACAACTTCTCACATCACCTCCTATTTTATTCTTACCTGATTACAGTAAGGGATACATAGTTTTCTGTGATGAATTGGGAACTTTTCTGTGTTGTGTGATCACACAATATGATCATGTGGTAGCATTTAGTTCTATTTGTAATAGACTAGATGAGAAGAATTACCCCACTCATGATATAGAAAATTCTATAGTTAGTCATTCATTTAAGTGTTGGAGGAGCTATCTTTTTTTCGGAATGGATTTTAGTCTTTTTTGACAATAAGAGTTTAAGATATATATTTTCTCATAATTATATGAATGTTAGATAGTGTTCTTGGGTGGAATAACTTCATATATATGAATTTGATATTGATTACACCCCAAGGAAGGATATTTTCATTTCTGACACTATTAAAATAAATATTCCCCCAAAGGGTATTTTGGAATCAAATAGAGAGTGGAACCTTATTATGTTTTTTTCTCGGTTACATCTATATTATTATGAGGATATTTTTAGTATGAATATTTCTAGTTTTTATTTTTCATCATATCTCGTTGAGTCTATCCTATAGATTTTGCATCAGGATGATGTGATTAGTGAAATTTAGGAAACCCTATATGGTGGGGATACCGTTTAGGTTCTATCGCTCTCTTCACATGGTATATTATTCTTTTGGGATCAATATATTGTCCCAACATCATTAAGGAGATCGGTTTTATTTTCATAGTTCATCATGGTCCATCCATCTAGGAAATACAAATATGTAATCAGAAATTAAGGTATGATTCTGTTGGCCATGTATGAAGCGTGACATTAATTACTATTCGTTCCACTGTTATAGCTTCCAATAGATAAATGTAAAGGATCTCAAACCATATGGTTTTCTTGAGCCGATTTCAATTCTAGTTTGGAAATGAGATTAGGTATCACTAGAATGTTTCATAAGATTAATATAGACTAGTGGAGGAAGAAATTATATCTTGGTGGGAATTGATCATTTTAAAAAAGTAAATTCATTTTATTTTGATCAAATACACTATAAATCTTGACGATCTGGGTTATTAGTATATGTTGGAAGTTGTGAGGATATATGAGGTTCTTCCTTCCATTATCTTTGATAGGGAACCTTAGTTTACATTGGGGTTCTAGATAAGACTCAAAGAGGAAATGGGGACTTTGATCAAGATGCCTAAATCATATCATCCATATATGGACAATTATATAGAGCTTGTAATTCGTACTACGGAGGAAATGATCAATTCTTAGATCTTCTAATTCGATGGATCTTGGGAATATCATCTATGAATGATTGAGTTTTTTGTAATAATATTTATGATTCAGGTGGCATAGTATATCATTTTCAATCTTTGTATGGTATCTCGTGCAACTCACAACATTATTGGGAAGAGGCGGGAGATGCTTATTTGGTTAGACTATGTTTGATTTTAGAGGATTCTGTAAGGATTCATGATATATGTCATTTTCTAGTTACAAAATAGATTCAGGGAAAACTATAAGGTGGATTAATAAAATTTTCCATTAACATTTTCCATAAGTAGATAGTTTTTCTTGAACATCCTCCCTTAATTAGGTCACTATTTTTTATTAAATAAAATTCCTTCATGGTACATGGGACACTTTTTAGCTATTGAATATCCTGAAAATGTTTCTTATATAATGAATTTGATAGATTTTTTTAATGGAAATCAAGAAATTTTCCACATTTCACAACTCAATAAATACCACCCTAGTCCCTATCACGTTTTGAGTTAGAATGATATTGAGTTAGAGACATAATATTTTTTGTTGAATAGCCTATTGAGATCATAGACTCTTGATTAATCATTTTTCATGAGAATTATATTCGGTTGGTCTATGTTTTATAGTGAAATAGATCAGATTCACTAGAAACTCAAGGTGTGAGTTTTCAATGAGGGTGATATTGCCACACATCTCTACTTAGATTCATTCCTACACATGACTTCCATAGGATGGAAACTAGTATTGTGTGGAGTTTGTAATGTCCAATTGACTATTTTCAAGTAATTACATTATCCTTCCATGTTTTCCTCATTAATTGGATGTTTCTTGATACTCCTAAGAATGGATAACATTTTCTAAGAATTAACAAAAGAAATTCATAGATTTATTCTTATTATAATTAATCTGTTTCATGTATAAATGTGTGAATAGTATTTTAGGATAGTCCACAATTTTAGAAAATTCCCAAGGTGTTTGGGGTTTTTATATATGAATCTGAATTTTATGATATGTTCTAGGAGATTACATGACATGTAAAGGGGTTACACGATGTGTACTTGGTTAAAAGGAAAAATTCATACAATGTGTACATTACATGAAAGGATTTCACACTATGTAATGGTTACACATAGTGTAATGTTAAATGACCTGATTATAATAAAAAAGAAAAATGGTTTTTACCATATGTGATCCAAGAGGATTAAAGTATGTGTAAAGGGACTACACACCATGTAAATTTAGGGAGTAGGTATTTTAGTGGGCTAATCAATGGAAATTTCATTTCATTTTTCTGTATCATGTTTGTCTCTCGAGATAGGGGGATTCTCTGATGATTTTGGTAGACTCTATTCGACCTAGATTGATATGATTAGAATTATATCACATTATATGACGGTTTAGTGTCTATCGGTGAATATGAATTTCTACTACCTTATTGATTTGATCATGGACACCCAGTTGTGTTGCAATATTAGATCTGTTAATCTGTGGTCATGATTCATTTTTTCCCATTTAGTCATACGATGTGATCTTGTTCCAGGGCTAATTTCATTGGTTGGTTGTTTTTCTTCAAGTTTTATTACTTCTGTTATATGTCTATTTCCTCTTCTCTACAAATACGTTTGTTGAATTGAGTCAATCCTAATATTTTTAGGTCACTTATAGGGCCTCATTTTTTTTGATTCTTTTTGTTGTGGGTTACAGTACGAAAGTGTTTGACCCTTAGTTTTGAAGTGGATAGTTCCATATCTAGATTGAATTGGATGAACTATATTGATCCAATTTTTATAAATTTATTTATAGAAATATTGGTATTCTTATTTTTTTGTGTAAATTTATTTGAGATAAAATGTTTCTTTTCCTTGGTATTAGGTAATTAGAAAAATTTGTATTATCAAATAATTTAATTGATTAATAAAATGTTGCACATGATAAACCTTGGGTACATATGTGGATGGTTTATCTAAGGTACATCATCCATATTACTATTATTAGGTCATCTCATGGGTCATTTCTCTTCTCCCTATGCCTATCATTCTAGGGACATATTGTTGACATTATAATGGGTCTCACTCATGAGGTGTTCCTTAACTCCTTATGCCTTTTTTCTATGGAATTATTTACAATAGTAAATGTTTTTGTATGATAAGACTTATATCATGACCTAATGAATTCCTTGTAATGATATACCTATGCTTTTATTTTATAGTTTTGGATATGATATGCATGGTTTTGATTTGGATAATTAATGGTGAAAATTATTTTGGAAATTTATATACATTCCTTTGTTTTGGGAATGTTGGGAAAAAGAAAATATTTACCATCATTTTTATGAAAACAATTTACTTATTATAATTCCATTTTTAATTTAAAATGAGCATACATGAGTTTCGTTAGAAAGACAGGTTCTGTAACACCTGAGTGAGACCCTAAATACCCTATTTTATCAAACCCTGCATAGCACATCAGTAGCGACTAGACCATTTTATGTCTTTTGAGGAAGGTAAAGGTATGTCACTATAGTGAGGTAGTGAGGTTTCTGGTCAAGCATGTCTTGGTTTCTTGATGTGATACGGTGTGGGTTTTCCCAAACTATCAAATTGTGTTACCATTTTGGTATTGTTTTCCTCTGATATTTGGGCTTTTACTTATAGATTGTAACTATATTGAGTTCCTGCTCTTTTTTTCCATTATATCATAATGATATTTCTTCCACATTTGTCTCTTTTATCAATATATGAGTCATTTTTTCTTCTTTATTGGTTAACTCCTTGCCTATAGTATTTATGTGATTCTTGGGAGCTAGTCACCACCCTCTGGGTATCGGGCACACCCTTCTGGTATGTAATAGGTCAGGCTAGGTACCATTTTGAGATGATGTTTGATTCAGTTCATTATTTGAATTGATATCATCATTATTTTTATCTGGATGGATTAATATTGTATCAATAATATTATTATTGTACTCATTCATTTTCCATGGATTAATCATGTTTCAATGTAGTTGACATGAAATTCATTTCCTTTACAATGGTAAATCAATTTTTTAATAATGATTGTTTCTATAAATTTTACGATGAAATCCCGGTGTTTTGTTCATGATATGGTTCTTAGACAACTGATATGATGGGATATCCCATATAGAATTAGTTGATATCATTACGTTCTATATTATGGGGTATACTATATAGAGTTAGGGAGTCCATTACACATTCACTTGTAGAAAAACTATTTTTGACATCATAGATTTCTAGTTGGTTATTTATAACTAATATTAACATCTAGTAATATTAATTTTTCATGTCCTTTTTCTAATGATCGATGTGAAAACGTAGTTTTTCATATTGGTTTTCATAAAAATGACTTGAGAAAAGGTTATTCTATACTCTTCCACATCAATTCTACAATTTAACCTATCTGAAATAATATTTTTTTACATTGGTTATAGTATAACTAACATGAAAGGGTGGAGACTATCCAATATTCATGTCAGTTATAATATAAGGGATGTAAAAATACATTTATTAGATTATTAATTGAGTTAAGGTTTATTTCACAATCCTCCATTTTCATTCTACACATCATATTTTTCTCTTTCGTCGGACCTAACACTCTTATTTCATTGATCTGGTGGTTCAATCTCACATTACGATCTTAATCAAGCCTCATTTTTTTCAGCATTGTGCTAAACATTGAAGATAGATCTAAAGTAAGCCTCAAACATTTTCATTTCTATCTTTTAGGTCATTTATTTCATGAAATCTCTAACCTCTGACTGTTTGATTATGTGTTCTTAATTCTCCCATTATCATATTTATACATTCATTTTTTTCATCTCCATCATTACGTGTTTGACTATTGATATTCTCCTCTCCAACTAGCTCACCCAAAGGATTAAATATCTGTTATAATGTTTTAATTATTTATTCTTGATTTTGTTTCTAATATGAATTATTTGTTCTCATTCAATACATTTCTTTTTGTTATGATTAATTTAAAATTATTTTATAGAAGTTATCATGATAAGGTTTATTATTCAAGAGATAAGATAGATGAATATTGTGTGTTTATAAATTTTAATTCAAGTCATTGAGTTGGTTCTAATTCTTTAGTTCTTGATAAAAGAGTTGGTTCATTTCAGTTCAAAAAAATTTTGCACAATGGAGAGATGAAAAATTCTTTTTCATTTAATTTCACATCATCAGATTTTTTTTGTATTAGGTTTTCTAATAGATGAATTTTTTAAGAGGTGGTATGTGTGTTCTGAAGAATATATTGAGAGTTTATATGAAAAAAACTAGTTTGGAGTTTGAAATTGATAATTAGCAATGAAAACCATTTCTAATGGTATTCTAGGGCATTGAAAAAGGGTTAAATGGGTGATGGGGATACTTTTTGATTTAGCATACCATCCAAATAACTTGTTAGGGAATAATATGCATCGTATGAAGTCCCATGAACCATTGTTTAATGGGACATTTTTCAACCAATGACCAATTTATGATTAGATTATATTTTTAATTACAATATTGAATAAATTTTTTATTTTTAAAAATAATCATATATGAATTATTTTTTATCCTTATATATATATTTTTCTCATGATATTGTTTTATGGATATCATTATACATATTTTTTAATAATTTCATAAATCCATATTAATTTATTTTTACTTGAGAAATTTTTTAAATGTATCTATTTCGTAATTCCTTTCACATGAATGAATATTCTGATAAAAAATTTCAATTTATCTTATAATGTTTCCATTGATGGTTTTTTCTTTTTTAGATTTCATTTATAATCTAAATATATTTTAAATTAAAACCATTTTTATATTTATTTTTTATATTTTTATATAAATGAATCAAATTTTTATTAATTCATCTTGAATAGGTGCTGAATTTGTGGATTTTGTCGATTATTTTATGGAATTTTCTATGTGAAATTTTCCTAAAAATGACATGTTTTTCTATACATGCCTAAAATGCATAAATTTGATGAAGATGAAAATCAGAGAGGTTAGAGGTCATTTAATTTTTCATGGTTTAAATTCAAGTTATAGCCCTTGTACTTGGCATGGTGAAATAGTTTTGAATTTCAGATCTATTGATGGTGGTGTTTCTAAAGATGATAAATCTGAAAACATTATGAAATGATTAATCATATAGAATTAGAGGCAATTGAGAAACAACTAGTAATTGAGAATTTATATGGTTATGAACAAAAACCATTGTATCCAGGTTGTACGTAATATACAGTTTTATTTATGGTGTCTAGATTGGTAATCATGAAGGAAAAACATGGTTGAAGTGACAAGGGTTTCAAATAGATTCTACATTTATTGAATGAAATTATTCATAAAGAGAAAAATATTCTATATTTCCATTATAATTCCATGAAAATATTATTCTTGATGGGATTATAGTAAAATAAAATGCATGTCTTCCTAAATGACTGTTTGCTTTATAGGTATGAATATGAATTTATATCAATTTTTCCGAAATGTGGGACATCACGGTATACATTTAATGAAAAATCCTATAATGATTTTCATTTTCCGAGACCGCTACCAAATAATATTGGAATCTTCCTATAATTTCCCATTTGATATTTTTATTTTATAATTGACATGGTGAAAAAATGTTCAGATAGCATGCTGATGAGAAGATTTGTAATGGAAAACTATATCATCTAGCTAATTGTCCATAGTGGATGAAATTTGATCACCTCTTTCCTACGTTCCAAAATGAATTCAGAAATATCCTAGTTTGACTATGCACATATATAATGAATCCATATAAATGAATTAATAGCGCATATAGTTCATTGGCTATTTTATTGGTAATTTACAACTTATCTCTTGAATTTTTATGAAGTGAAAATATTTCAAGATTAATTTAATGACATGTGGACCAAAAGTTCTTGGAAATTATATTGAGGTTTTTTAGTCTCCCTTAATGGTTGATTTAAAACTGTTATGGGTGGAAGGTATAACAGAGTATGATTCTTATAAAATGGAATACATTCAACTGTATGCAATGATTATGTTCACTATAAATGAATTCCTTGTATAAGGAAATTTTTCTGGATAAAGTGCTTAGGGGAATAAAACATGTCCAATTTTGGAGCAACATACTTTATATTATAAAATGAATCATGGTAAAATAATAGTATACATCGGTCATCGATAGTTATTACTAATGGATCCATCCTACAAAAGATTAAAAATTTCATTCAATGGATTACATTAATTTTATACTACTGGAAAACCATTATCAATTAATTTGTATTTTGAGATGGTCTAAAACATTGATACGACATTTGTAAAGGCAGATAAATCTGGTAATAATAGAAATATTTGGAACAAATAGTCAATATTTTTTGAGCTACCAAATTTGGGATATCATTTGGTGAAACATAACATTGATTTCATTCACCTAGAGAAGAATATCTGTGAAAATTTTATTGGAATATTTTTAGATATTAATAAAAGGATCAAAGATGGGTTGAATTCAAGAATATATTTACTCTCAATGGGAATACATTTGTATTTGGCTCCCACTCTTGATGGAAGGTAAAAATTCTTACCCCTAGCTTTTCCTACCTTATCCAATAATGGGAAACCTAATTTTGTCAACACTTTCATGATATCAATGTTCGACATGGTTATTTTTCAAATGTAACAAATTTGTGTCTTTAATGGATTTGATGTTGACTGGTATGAAATATCATGATTATCATGCCATGATTCACCAAATCTTACTAGTTGAACTACATTTAATATTTCCCACCCGTGTCATAATGACTATCATGAATATGAGATATTTTTTATTTCAATATTAAATAAAATTATTAATTCAAATTAATTTAAAGTGTTTGGGAACTAAGTGGTTTCTATTCGTTTTCAATTGGGAATTTATTTTCCTACATCTTTTTTTTGATATCATGATGCATTTATTAGTTCATTTGGTGCAATAAATAATGCTTTGTAGAGAATTATATCTATATTGGATGTATCCTTTTGAAATGTATATAAGGATATTGACAAGGTATGTTAAGAATCCAAATCGACCAAAGGCATACATTGATGAGATGTATTTTAATGAGGAGTTTGTAGAGATTCAGTCAATCTAATTTTAAGACTTGAGGCACATAGGTTTTCCAACATCACTCCATGAATGACTTAATTATGGGGGAAAGGGGATTCATGGCTTGAAAGTAACATTATTGTAAGGTGAATAGATAAATATGGTATAATTATATGTCCTGAATAACATAGATGGTGCTCAACCATATATAAAATTTCTTAATAATGAGTTGAATCGATGTTATCTAAGAAGAATGATATGTGAATTTTGAATGAGCATAAAAAAACACTTTTACCATTTTTTAAAGAGACCATGAAAACATATGCAATAGATCCAATATTAAATTTTATAATACGATATCGGTATGATGGTAATGTTTATACTTTCACTGTGAAAGATAAAGACAATAGAAGTGTGGTTTAGAATAGTAGTGTGTCGGTGTTCATAGAAGAATTTAATTTTCATGTTCCAAAGACATTAACCCAATCTATGTATCAACCTTATATTATAAAGTCCTTGAAGAAATATGTGAGGTTGAGTACATAAATTTCATGTTCTAGTGTTTAAGATTAAATTATTTATCGGTAACAATAATGTATGACATGATGAATTTTGAATGACACTTGTTAATCTGAATAAACTGAAATAAATAAAGGATCTTTTTATAATGGAATCACATGAAAAAAATTTATATTTTCTTGATCAATCCAATATTTAGTGGGTTATTGTTTTAAAAGGGAAAAAATATTTTTTAGGTTTTGATAAACTTGTCGAAGATGACGATTTATGTGAGATCCCTACATCCATGGAAGGATTAAGAAATAATATTGATGAACTTGTCGAAAGCAACGTTTGTGCCGTGCAGAATGATCATAATCAATGAATTTGGGAAAAAAATCTTTAGTAAATTCCTAATTTTATTGGTATCATCTATTTAATTATGGATTACTTTTTTAAATGTCAATAGTTAGATATTTTAATTTAATTTTATTTATTAATACACATTTTACAAATAATAAGACAAGTAATTTTTGAGATTATTTTATTTTTTTCTAGTTTTCCATGTTTACCGTTATGTAAATTATCTATTAATTGATTTTGTTGAAAAAATTATTTTATATTTACCATTTTAAATAAAAACAAAATATATTGTACAATAGTATATTATAAATAAATTATTTTTGTGGAAAAAATGATTTTTAATATTGATGAATTTTTTATATGTCTCTTCATCTCAATTTAATATTATGTAGACTTCACTCATTTATGTAATTTCAAATCCCATTAATATTTTTAGAACATAAGTTAAATATAAAAAATTGTAAATAAAAATGTCTTAATTTTTGTTTAATTTTATTTTTGTTTAGTAGTTGTTAATATTATATTTAAATTTGTACGTAATTGTTGGATCTATTTATTTTTTTTACTAATTTGTGTTTCTTTGATTTGTAGGATAATAAAAGATAAATACTTTGATCCAATACATATTTTTGGATATGATCATACTCATACCGTTGGGGAGGAACATACACATGCTTCTATTGATGAACCTCCCCGTTCTTCTTTATATGAGACATCTACTTCCATTAAGACAAAAAGTGTAAGAGGGTTAGTGAATGTAGAACTACACATTTAAAAAAATTATCAGTTGCTCGATGTTTTAAATAGAGGATACCAGTTGAATATGAGGATAATTATATTATAAGATGTCCAAATTAAAAACAATTTATGCCTTTTTTATTGGGTTAGGTTAAAAACAAAGATAGTATTTTGTATGATGATTGGTGAAGAGTTGAGAAAGTGACATTTTCACTATTGTGGAAGACCGTTTTGTTACTATTGTTTGTTATTATTGTATTAATCATTAAATTTTTATAGTAATATATGTTTTTCCCACTCTTATCAGATGAAATATGACTTAACTTAAATTGGAGGAGGCAGGAGGAAATATTTATCAATGGCCATTTGGAGAAAAATGGATTTTAATTCAACCCTCACACTGTAGTTAATTTTTTGGAATAGATAGAATGAAAATCCATGTGATATATTTTCATCAAAGGGTGAAGATATATGGAAACTATTTCTTGAATGTAGATTATGGGAAGAGTTTTTAGTAAGTGAAATATTATTTTTCAAAATCTTTTTTATTTTAATGACAATGTGAATGATTTCTTTATTCTTAATTCATAATTATAAAAAAAAATCACAAAGATCTCATTAGGGGATTCAAGATAGAAATTTATTACCTCATATTCTATTTTAAGGAGGGTATACATTATTAGAAGTACACTTGATATAATAAAAAATGTAATAACTTAGATCTAATTCATCATGATTTTTAGAGGTTTCCCCTCCTCCACCTACTAGATATGAAAAATAGAAGACGAATCAGATGAGAAGAAGGGGAAATATTTTATGGAACAATCAAGAGATATATTTATGAATATTATAAGATGTTTATTTATTAATTTTAATTTAATAAAATCCTTACATATTTTTATTAATTAAATATTTTCTCAAATATTCTATATAGAATTATCTTTGGGAGTATATCATACAATGGGTCTTTTGTTGTTGAGGGAAGATATGATATTTTAGCTGCAACATTGGGAAAGCCCAAATACCCAAGTAACGTATGAGGATACCAGGATGGTGTATCAATAAGAAAAGTGTTTCCATGTTTTCCAGATTATTCAAAGGATCATTTTTTTAACAAAATATAATCATTTAAATCCAATGTTTTGTATATTAATTCGAAGATGGAGGACAATATCAGAGCATTGGTACATGAAATGTTTTCAAACATGCAAGGATAGTTTTAGCAAGCCGATCAAAATTCTACTCCTCCTCTAGTAGATCCCAATATTCCACTTTATCGTACTCACACATCTCTGTTTCTATACCCCAGTCCTTCTTATCTTCCTGCAACATTCCCTCGCCCACAGCTTCCAAGTTACTGGGAGTTATCTGTTGATGATCCTCATCATATTATTTAATATGAGATGATAAATTTTATCAATGATACCATTCATAATCGCTAGATTAAGATATATAATCATACGGTCACTATAAAATATATTATATATAGAATTGAAAAAAAAACTAGTCCAATAGATGAGGTGAGTATAGTTAGACAAATTATCAGTCATTTTTAAGATTGTCCATCTAAACTAATCCAACATATTACTATAGAGGTATGTATATATTTTATATTTTATTTCATTTTTAAGTAATTTTTTTTCAATTTAATGATTATAAATTTCTATAAATTTTATTGGAATACATTAATGGTAATGTTAGATAGTATAGACCACAAAATGTTCAGAGATATAGGTTTCAGATACACATTCTACTAGTCTTGAACAATTTTCAACATACTAAAATTTATTATTGGGAGTGTGTGATATTATTATTTATTTTTATATTTGTGTATGGGAAATGACTATGGTGCATTTGAAAATTGATATCATGGATCTTGTATCTAGAAATCAATTGGTAATCATCACATTACAAATTCTTTCCATGTTTTTTGTTTAGCAAAAAATTTGGTTCCTTTCATTTGTTGGAAATTTTTAATGGTGACTGCATTGTATTATATATCTATATAAAATCTATACAGAGAATATAAATATATATGTATATTAATTAATGGAACAATATTTTATTTCTGCTATAGTATTGATAATGACCAGTTATAAAATAATAGTTTATATAGCTGATATATTTCAGAATAATTGCATCATTCTGTGTTAGATGTTTCCATATATTGAAAGGTATGAAATATTTTTTGTCACACAGTGATATGTATCACTGATTAGTTACTAATAGTGACTAATATGCATTTTTAATGTCTTTATATTCATTATTACAAAGTCTATAAACATTGTTTTAAGTGCATTACATAAAGAGAACTTCATTCCTCATCTAAAATGCAATTCATGTTTAAAATGAAAATTTGGGCCAAATAATTCATTTGTTTGTGGAAAAAATTGTATTAATTTTATGAATTTCAAATTTAGTGATATTATTGACCACCTTGTTTGAAACAATTTAACTTTTCGGTCCGATGTATGAATCCCAAGGGAAGATGGATATTTTTTCAGTTGAATGTAGACATTTTCTGGAGAATGCATAATGGGCTTAAGGCTCATCAAACAAATGTGGGGCCCACAAACCAAGCCCAAAGAAGATCACATTTTTACATTAGAAATATAATAATATGAGAATCATTTTATTCCACTGTGGTCGGAGCTAATTCTAAATTTTTTCATGATGATAAATGGATCTGAAGTTAAGATTTAAATGATGGGCCTGACATTAATGCACATAATGTCGTCTTACAATTGTGACCATAACATACAAACTTCTTTGCCAAATGACCTGAAATTTAGACATATGATATAGGACACATGGAAGACGATATTTGTCTTCTACGACTTCTGATTATTCAGATTCCTTAAATTCCAAATTCACATGTCAATGTGGTGGAAGAATCTGGACAAACTTTCCGGGTCAACATTGAAACGTCAAATTCCCTTAATTTTCTCACCCTCCTTTTGATTCTCTAAATTAATGGGGATGGAATTTATTATGATGGTATGTCAGTAAGGCTCCTAATATGCCTATATAAGAAGCTAGTGTTGAAGGGAATTATCATCTAACATTTTTCTTTGAATCCATGTTTTTCTTTCATCCATTGCATTTTTTCAATTGTAATTTCCTGTTTTCAATTTGTAATCGCATCGTCATGTTTTCCCATGTAATATTTTCTCTCACATTTATTATTTTAATAAAATTTATTCTTCTTATTCAATTTTTATTTTTCTTTTCTTCGCACGTTGAAACCGTTAAATCAAGGTGTGAATTTATTCACACCATCACTTTTGAATTCAATCACACAATGATGGAGTGTTTTTTCTTTTAATAATTTTCTTCTTATTCAATTCCACCCCCATAAGTATACATCCTGCTTACATTTGTATAATATAATAAATGGAGGGATAACCAATTAAGGGTTGATCCAAGGGAGTAGCAAGGTCAGGGATTGGATGTTATTTCATGTACTTTAATTTTTAAATCTGTTTGTTATTTTAAGATTTCCATTCGATGAGTATGTTCTTCTTCATCTTTGCCAAGTTTAACGACAACACATTTTGAGTGCTAGTACGATCTATTTCTTTTTAGTGCTCAGTAATGTGATCCTCAAAGTGAATTAGTGATTGGACTTGGAATTGTGTAGGGATTAAATTGGTGAATGATTTGGGAAAATTATCTTGTTGTTTGGATACATCTTCAATTAGTGACATGAAATTTTTAAGAAAATAAATTTATCCAATCCACCCCAAGAGAAACCCTAAGATTGACCCATCATCAATAATTGTTTTTCTCACCTCATTTTTCTTGTCTGTTTTTAAAATTATATCATTAGTTCTCCAATTAAAATATACCTCAATGTTGTCCACTTCATAGCCAATCCTTCAATATATTTGATTGTCTCAAGGTTTCTTCTTCAGTCCTTGTGGATTCGATCCCTACTTGTACTTCAACAACCTCTTTTACCAGTAGGGTAAATTTGGGCACAACAAATCACTTAACAACATAATAATTCATATTAATATTTCTTTTATTTTTTTGTTCATTGGATTTTGTGTGTTCTTTCCTGATATATAATACATTGTATTGGCAATGATTCATCCATAGTGAAGTGAATGAAAATTTTATGAATCAATTGATCACATAAGTTTTCTTATTTTAATATTTGTTTATAATATAGTGTATACAATTTTTTTATTCACATTTTTTTCATAACAAGGAATGGAATTTATTTAGATACACAAAAAAGAAGAGATAAAAGAACATATTTTTAAAAGATAAGGTGAATTTTCATTTACAATTTCTAAATTTTGGATATATTAATTAAAAATGTTATTTTGAAATAAAATGTATTTGAAAAAAAGTTTTAAAAAACACAATGTGTAACTTTATGTGGATATTATGTTTTAAGATTCATTTATAAAAGTATTTCAATTGGAATGTTTACAAATTTTAATAATATAATGTTTCATTATAAATTTTTCAATTATATATAGCATGTTTTTTTAAAAGTTCAATTAAAATGATTTCTGTATTATTTATATATATTTTTTAAGATGAATGATCATATACTATAGAGGAGTCGATACCTTTTAATGTTGAATGGTAAAAAAAATTTATAGGTTTGATTGGTTATTATTTTATTTTTATGATTAATTGTATGTTTCTTTTCAATATTTATTATGTTGTCTTTTCTAATGTTCTATGGGAGTTTTTGTGGTGGAGGATGAATCAATGTAAAATTATGTTTTTATATTATCCACTTTGGTTATTTGATAACCTTTATGAAAAAAAATTACACACTATTTTTCACATTTATAGTTGGATAACTGACATGAAAGAAACATATAATTTTTTTCACATTGGCTTTCTAATAACCAGCATGAAAACATATTTTATAGATGTTATTTTATAACATTGGTATTAGATAACCGATGTGAAAAAGTTATTAATTATATCCCATATTTTCTCTTAATAATTAATGAGATAAGGTATAAAAAAACCATTGTAAAACCCTATTTATACAATAGTGCGTACATGATGGGTGTCCTCAATAGCTACACGTGAACCCACTATAACTTACATGATGGGTGATGCCAGATAGCACTCCAATATAGTGGGTAATTATTATGTTCTACATATAATTATATTTCATATCATCCATATAGTTATCCAAATTATATATGTTCTTTTTTGGGTTTGGTACATACACTATGAAGATGTTGTCCTAGTAAACCAATATGTTTCTTCTATGATTTATGTGGGTTATGATGTTTCATTTGATCATGATTGATATCAGTTGGATCATGATTATTTATTCTTATGAATCATTCATTTGTTAAATCCATATTCTATTTTTTCATGTTTGTTGATCTAGGTATTGATGGCTATATATATTCTTATGTAATTATCATACACTTTGATTATTTCATTATACACTTATTCTTTTATTATGCTCACTGTTGATGTACATTTTTTAATTCTTATGTTTTACTTTCCCAAACATTTGATCTCAACCATTTATGTTTCATCTTACATAGTTTATAAATAATGAGATGAAAAAATATTCCTTGAATGGATTTCATATGGATAATGATGATAAATTAATGTGATGTAAGAAAATATTGGTTATGTGGGAGAAATTATCATATTATGACATGAGTATTTTTTATGTAGATGTTTTTACTATTTTTATAAAACTCTAAAGCTAAAAGGTCCTCGAAAATGATAGTGACCCATTTTTTCCTTTTAATGTTGAAAGATTTTTCTGGAAAAAACAGGGTAATAATTATCAGCATCGAAGTCAGGAATGTAACATTTACAATTTCATAATTGGATCTGGGGGTGTGAGTTATAGGATGTTATACACTGTGATAACCATAGTGATGAGCCAAGGCAAATGAAACTATTTTCTATGATTATGTTTATGAATAAACATATGTATTATTACCATTATATATTATAATATATCACGATTTATTATTTATGATTCTATACACATATGAATTATGTATTTTAGTTTGATAAATCTTTATTCCATGATTTATGATTTATGATCATTGAATGATTGGATTTCATTGTTATCATTTCTGATCAAACTATAATAGAACTTATAATTTTCTTATAATAATGTCTAATAATTTATTGATATATCTAGTTTTTACCCTTATTGGGCATCATTGATCACACTTTATTTGGTTTCCATTCCCCAAATTATAATAATGGAATTAAGTAGGTTATGTGTAAGAAGATTATATTTGAAAATAATTTTTTTGGAGAGATTGAAGATACTTCCGGAAATAAGATGATTATCTATCTAGTTTCAAAATAAACTAAACCTGTATAGTTTAATTCTTTTTATTTTAAAGGATGTATTGAATATTCATCTAAAATGATGTAATATATTTATTAATAATATAATGGTTACATAAATGTTTGAGTTACAAAGTCCCCTACACTTACCCTTCATTTCAAATGAAGTGATTTATAATCCTATATAATAAAGATGGACATATCAATTATATAATATAGAAATATATTCATTTTCATATCTAATTATAAAATTCATTAACAAATATTCTCTCTATGAATTATTTTGTTTTAATTTATTTTAAACATTGGGTGCTGATAATGTGGACCGTTTCTAACTAGGTATGTAAAAGAGGTGTTGATCTTAATGTTTAACACAACAATCACTATTTCCAAACCAGTAATGGTACTTGAATTTAATTTTTATGAATAATTATAATTTTATAACTTTGTTACATTATATTTTTAGTCATGTTTCATAATGATTAAAATTTCGATGAACTTGTTTTGATTATTTATTAATTTCAATGGATTTCCTTATAATGATAATTTGTTTTTTATATTATCATAAAACATATTTACATAAAATATTACTTATATATATAATATATAATAATCGATTAAATTATAATATAATAAATTTTTAAAATTAATGTAATACAAAACTCATTTATTTATTTAGGTAGTAGTATTTTCAATGAACAATTAAGAAATTAATTTTTGTTAATGGTAAAAGGAATGATTGGTTAATGATTGTACGATAATTATAATATTACACTAGTATAATAATGATAATTATTTTATAATTTTATATTGGTGAAATAAAATTTTAGAATTAATAAAATCCATGAATGAAGTTGAATAAATAATGGAAGGTTAAGGACTTATACCTAACTTTGTGGATTATCTCCTTTACAAAGGTGATTACACGGTTAATGTCTTGTCTTTTGAGAATAAATGAACATATATAAATTGAATAGTTATTTTTTGAATAGGGTTTTATATAATTTTAGATGATATTATGGGGTTTTCTATAAGGGATGCGATGATAGGAGTACCAATTTTATAAGTGAAAATTAATGGAATTTTTTGTTAAAACCAAAAACATTTCAATAAAGGAAATTACATCTTAATTAAATCCACTCTAGAATTGAGAAATAATAGATCAAATAATGGATAATCCTGATAAGAAACTAAAAATGAAAGTAAAACATGTTTTCAATATGTTTCATCATTTACCTCTTTGGTTATTCATTTTGTTAATTTTGGTTTTCATAACAGCAACTAGTTTAATCTTAAGTAATTTACCATTCATTCCCAAAAATATATTGGTCCTTATTATATAATTTTTACCTAATGATTCCAAAATTAGAAATTATTTTTAATATATTTTTTAAAATTGATGATTTTATTTTTAAATATTAAAATTTTAATATATAAAAAAAACATTAAGAAATATGGCTTATATTATATTATGAAAAATATTTGTTTATAAATTATTATTTTTTTAAATTATAAATTCATATATAAAATTAATATTTTTGTTTTTTAAAGTGTTTAAAAAATATAAAATTCTAAACTATATTGTATTGATGACATTAAATCCACAATATTAGTAAAAATAGTATGATGCACTACTCACCAAATACTAATTATTTTTATAAAAATCTTAAAAAATAATATAATATTTATATTATTTTGATAAATAAGAAAATTAAATTTATTTTATCAAATTAAATATCTAAATTTGTGGAATTAAATATTTAATTTAAATGTTCTAGTTTAGTAATTAACTATTCATATGAAAATAAATGTTTAGAATACTAACTATTCTATTCTTAATACCCATCATCTACTAATTAATTTAATGGTAATTTTTTATTAATATTTGAAATATATTTTATTATTATTTAATAATAATATATATATATTTTTAATAAAACACCAATTTTTTATAAATATATTTAGGCCATAAAATTACATTTTTATTTTTTTAGTTTTCATAATTTCATTTTATTAAAATTAAAAGGTGTATTAGATTTCAATATGCACATAATTTATATGTTTTACTCATATTCATAACTAATAATTAAAATCCTTTTTTAATGTCCATATTAAATATTTTTTTATCTAAATATTTCATGGGTTTTCTTCATAATTTTTTATCATCTGTGGATAATTGTATCAAATGTTGAATTTTATTTTAGGTGAAAAAACACGGGTCATTACATTCTACACCCTTGAAAATAATTTTTCCTTAAAATTTTATTACATGAAGAAAGTAAGTTGGGGAACCGTTTCCAAATTACATCCATAGGTTCTCTTGTAGCTTCATTAATGTTATGATTCCTCCATAAAATTGTTCCTCGATGAGAAATCTTATTCTGTAACACCTAATATCATAGATATTAAATTTCTACATGTTTTCTAATAACCCAAACCACCATGTCCCTCCTAGATGGTGTCACTACATGTGTGACACCCCAAGTCTACAAAAAAGAGGCTAGGGGCGGGGACAATAACCGATATGGTGTAAAATGTGTTTGGAGCCTTAGCCTAATATGAATTTACACATACAAAAACAATCTCAATTTAAAAGTGAAGAGGGATAATAATAGACTATATTATCTAGTGTATAACCATGCATGAAATATATAATAAGAAATTCATCAGAGTGTGATAATATAAATCCAAGAATAATGGGAAAACTTACACACGCAAGATGAAATGAAGTTCCAATACAAAAATAAATGGGAAAGGGGAAAACATAGAGTTCTTGAATCCTGATCTATATGCTCGACCTCCAAATGAAGATAATTCACCCAAATACAACTATACTCCACCAAAGACACATAATTTTTATTTCTTCTTCATAAGACATGAAAATTTAGGAATAGTTCATATAGGTAAGAGTATAAACTTACACAGTAGGACTCCACAAAATTACTAAGAATAATGAATCAAGAGAGTATTCACGTGAACATCGTAACAGAGTGTTAATAAAAAATGAATACAATAACCATAATGAAAAATATACTCTAAAAAAGTGTAAACAAAGAGATAGTGGTGATCTCCTACTCCACTACCCAAATTAGAACAATGAGTCAACCTATAGCTCTAAAGGTCCATCTATGGTTACTAGAATTATTAGTAACTCCCCAAGAATTTGTGTGGAGGAACCTCACCTCCCCACTATAATCCAATGTTAATGGGGGTCAATTTATAGTCGAGGATTCACCCCTTATGTATCAGGATGGTTTCAAATTCTATAAAAAAGTCCCACACACTAGTGCTTAAGGGGGTTTCACTCAGTAGTTGAAAGACATACACCCTAGTTCATAAGATGGGTTCCACTCCACCCGAGTGTAGGGAATGGTAGACCTAAATCCTTGTATGATAGTGGAGTTTATATCCGTAGAATATTGAAAAACCTCTTAAGAATCCATGTGGGGAGTCCAAACCATTCCACTGTGCTACACAATCGAGGGAGAACTGACACCAATACATCACTCTCACCTGCCGGATCTCAATGACAGGGCATCCACAACATTGAAGGAGGACCTCGAACTAGTGTTATATTGGGGGTTTCTAATACTACCCATGTAATGATTTTGAGGGACCCACTCCAAAGTGTAACTAGGAGGTTTCCAATAATATTAACACTTATATGACTGCACATGATCACTGTCACCCATTAAGTGTCACTGAGAGAAGCATCCCATTAGAATAACCTCATGTCATATCTCTACTAACAAACCAGAGGCATCCATAACCTCAGATGTTGAAAACTAAATAAGAGATGGTACTTATAGGACAAATCTCAAGTCTTGAAGAAGGCGATACATAACATTGGAGATTAAGGTCTCCAAAATTCCCGGATGGATTACATATAATATACAATTGGGTACACAATGTGTTCTTCAAGGCTAGAACTACCATTTTATTTTTGTCTCACATGATATTCCTTCCCCTCAATATATGGCGGGTCAATAAGGGGTACAAAACATGTGAATGTCAGTCTATTACTAAGTATGTCTTCCAGTTCATCCCTTGTGCTCAAGGCATGTCATAATAATTTTCAATATATGTGAATTGTCGTTATCCTTATGTGGAATAAAGGCCCCCATGGTTTCTTAGGTGTGAACTCCCTATAAATTTCAAGCCATATCCCAAGGTATACATGATATTTTATTAAATAAACATTTAGTGTATACACATATGGATACCTTGGCTATGCTTCATATATACGTTGAGTTGGCCAACTTTGGGTCAAATGGTGTGTGGGACTATAACAACCCAATGTTTTATCAATGGAAATCCCATTCGTATAAATATTTAATATAATCATATGATATCATAACACAATGAAATAATAAGTAATATGTGTCCTTTAAAAGAAATCTTGACTCTTATGTGTTTTGAATTTCGAAAATCTGACATACACGATTGTGATTAGTAAGATGTTTGGAGTCTGATAAGGAAATATTTTTTTGTGAAGATCAAACTACAAATATGAATATTAACCTACCCTTATGAATAGTATTATGACCCTTAATAAAAGTAAATTATCCAATAGAATAGTAAACTCACCCTTCATTGTATAAGTAAAATTTAGGCATCTTATACGAGATAATATGACCATAGTAAACATTTTGTTATTTTTAAAAATAATGAATAATTAATTATAATTAATTAATTAATTCAAAAGAATATTTTACCCTAAAATGTCTTCATCAATTAATAATTTTATGTCTTCTATTTTTATAAAAATATTATATGACCTTATGTAATTTTTGAAAGCATTATAAAATCAGGTAAAATATTAAAATCTATATTTTTTAAGTAAATTATGATTTCAATTAATAATTAAATTAATCATATTTAGAAAATTATTTTAAAAAAATGGATTCCATTTTGGGATTTTACACATAGAAAAATGGATATGGTGATTTTTTTTTTAAATTACATGATTTTTTATGAATAGTAATATACGATAACTCAAAATAAATTCTAAATCCTAAATTTCTGCATCTTCCTTGAGTTATGGATGATTTAAATGGGAATTGGTTTGAAATAACATGAAAATACTACTTTTTTTCCACAAGAATCATTAGTATTTTTTGTATGGAGTAAAAATAATAATGTAATGATTATAATATTATAAAAACCCTCCTCCCCTTCCCTATAAAAACCACAAAACTCCCCTCTTCTATTCAATCCTATCAAACCTTGTTATTTTCATAAATTCTACCCAGGTCTCTCCCAAAGATTCTCTCTGAAGTCCATAATTTCTTGGTCACCTCATTATACCAAATTCACTCCACTAAAATGTTTCTCAAAGGAGATAAACTCAAGAGGTAAATTTCTATTTCTGATTCATTTATTTTCTTTCACGTTCATTTATATTCATTATTCAACACCTCCCTTCACCAAAATGGTATGATAACTCTAATATAATACTTGAAATCGATTTTTTTTATTATAATTGGATAATTAATTATAACTTATCATTTTCCCTTCATTTATATGAAATAAACGAAAACACTGTTCGAGATGTGTTAATTTAAAACATTCAATGACGACAGTTTATCAATTTCAATAATCACCTTCTATTCAGGTTATGATACCATTTTTATGTTTTAACGAGAACAATAAATATGTATTTTATCTTATTTGTTCTTTTGGAATATTTTTTCACCCGATATTTTAAATAATAATACAAAACAAGTTAATTATTAACAAAATATTCAAGTTAATCCCAGCATTTAACATTAATGTTTTATATAATGATTCACCTTCACTCCAAATAACCAAAAGTATTTTATAACCATGTATTATTTAGTATGTTCACTATTTTTATATGACATTAATTCTATACATCCAAACTCATCATAAAAGTGTATATGAACATGAATATAAGTGAACCGATTATTAAAACCAAGGAAAAAATCGAACCAAACAATATAATTTAACCTCATAACCAATCAAAAAGGTTATTAATGAACTAAAAGGTTATAATAAACCATTTAAATATAAAATATCTTCTGTTATTAATTATTAATTAACCTAATTTTATTATTCAGGTAATTAATATCTTGGGGAGAACACCATCAAAATTAAGGTAATGGATCCTCTCTATTTAACAACTATTCAAGAATATCCTCTAGGTTAGGCCATTTTATGTAAAATTATTAATGATGGGGTATGATTTAGCACCTCTCCCGTATTTCCCTCATGATGTATAAAATATGAAAAACCCATTTCTCTCACATTAGTCCATCCTATGTACACCTGATACCATGTTGATATTCCATAAGCGATTCTACCAAAACCTCCTATATTCCTTCAGGATGCTCTATAATTGTTTTTATCTGAATGAATTTTTCTTTTACATTTGGGTAAAAATTCTACATACTGTTCATATTGTCTAAAAACATATTTTAGGATCCATCCCTCATTCTCTTTCGGGGATATACATGTTTTTAATTGATTTCGTCTTCAATAATTCTTGATAAGAAAACATGTTTTAAGGAAACTTCCTAAATTCTTACCCATTTTCAAGTGCACTCAATCATATGATTTAATAAACCATAATATTTATAAAATCAGTATTTTTATTAAGAAAAAAATCTTTTTTAACTATTGGTCTTATATTAATGAATTTATACTTTTCTATTTTAAAGTCTCTATAATGTTTTCCATAAAACCATGAAATGATGTTTTAGTGATAAACATTCTTAAACACTTTTCAGACATGATTTAACTTATAAATGAATTAAATTAACTAGATAAAAGAAAATTTTACCTTAATAATTTACTTTTATATTTTAGTTCATTTAATTCATGGACCCATTTATGATACACCCATTTGTTGGGCTGTATGACATGATTGTGGTACCCAATTCTTTCCAGGGGTAATCCATATGTTTATGTAAGATTGATTATGTATTACTATTTATGTGGAGAACATATTCATGAATATTTAATATAGATGACCCTAGATAGTGTTCCAATGCATTGGGTAATTTTGAGTCTCATGAGGCGTTATGTGTGACGGTTTTGATGGTTAGCCTTGGTTTGGGCTACCATGTGCGACAATCTTGGAAGTTATCCCTGGATTATGCTACCATGTGAAATGATATTGATGATTATAATTTAATCGTACTAACATCATGTTTTATATTTAAATCACATTTTTATGACTCCATTTTCATATGATTCTATGTTTATATGTTATGATTCTATATGTACATTCATTTTTATATCGTCATGACGTGACTTCTATCTAATTTTCTAATGCTTTGTTCTTATGGTTATTCCCTTATTGGGTGATTTAGATTATTTGATTCTTCATGTGTTCCCCAAGGAACCCCATGTAGATGTTTTAGAACAATTAAAGTTAGGATATCAATTTGAAGTCTAAATAAATAAATCTTTTATTTAGTTCCATGTTCTCTGTTTTATGTACCCAGTACTCCAAGACACTAGACATTACGATCCGTGGCTTGCAATCTGCTATATAATTATGCTCAAAATCATGTAATGTTATATGTGAATGTCTTGGGTCGCTATTGTTGGTATCATAGGATGGTCTTGTTATTTTTGGAGATTAGTAATATAAAACATTATTAAGAACCTTAATTGTGGGACTATGTATAAGAAAACACCCCTAAATTTGGTATGTAAAAAGTATGTGGTTGATCAAGAAAGTAAATATATATCAAGATAAGAATTGGTTGAGTTGGATATGGAATAGATGTATCTAGGGGTTTAACCTGAAAACACTACTTTGAGATAGACTCGAACCAGAACTAGTCCACAAAAAATGGGTCGTGCTTCACTCATGGATTGACACTCTCGAGAGATATGATTCAGTAAATTAATAATCTTGGTACAAACCATTGTTAAGAGAATGAAAAAAATTCCATAAGAATATAAATTAAGAAAAATATAGAGGATAAACTATATTAAAACACAGGGAATCACATGTTAGGATATAATTATTCTTTACAAGTTTCTCCCCATATGTTCCATATTTCAATTTAACACTCAATATTTAAGTATCCAAGTCCACTTGTAGTACATTATTTTTCTTAGTTAACATTGGAAAATGGACGAAAAATTCTAAAAAATATATGTGATAGATAATGTGAAGATTTCCCTAATGATATTCCTTATATGATGGAAAGGAGATCTCAAAATTTCATGATAGTACTTTCTCAGGATGCTCATGTTGTGAATAATAAATTGAATCATTGGGAAAACCCTCCATAACTATGGATAGATAAAGTTTTCATTGAATGCTTCATGTGAAAAAGGCCTCCCATGTTTATTGGATCTTCTGATCCCCTCCCCATAGAATAGTGGATTAACTCTATTGAAATGATATTATATATCCTCCAGTTCTCAGAATATGATAATGTTGTGACTATGTTCTATTGTTTTTATGGGGAAGCTGATTAGTGGTGTACACTGATCAAGAATATGAATACCCATGAGGAAATTGAGTACATCAATTTTTAGTAATTCCAGAGAATGTTTATCAATAAATATTTTCACTGAAAACTCCATCTCAAGATAGATATAGAGTTCCATGTACTCATGTAGGAGGAATATGAGTCCATCAGGGTGTATGAAAAAAATCACAATGTTTTCAAGTTACACCTATAGATTTTTCTTGAATAATTAAAGCATGGTGGATCACTTATTTAGAAGACTAATGTCGTGTCTACGAAAATCATTGGCGATCCAAGACTAAAATTTTTTTTAAGAGTTTTTCTTTTGTACCGTCAATATTGAAATGGATATCAAAGACTCTCAGTGGTATCGTGGGACCAATGATGAGATGAGGGAAATTTAATCAAATGTGGGAGGTTCCAAAAATAAATTCCAGGGTTGAAGGATTCATGACCATACCACCTATAAAAATTGTACGAAGAAGTATCACGGGAACTGTCTAAAGGGAACCAAGAATTGATTCAAATGTGGACTGTTGGGAGATTTTGCTAAAAACTGCCTACGAGATATGATGAATCATGCTAATGTGGAAGGAAATGGATGGTTTAGATCAACACTTAGCCTTTACTGATGTGTTACAACTGCAAGGAGCATGGTAATTTTGTGAACAATTTTCATTATATAAGGGCTGTTAGAGGAAATGAACAACAATCTCAAAGAAAACAATGATGGTATTATGTTATCACAACTAATAAGGTGGAACCGGACAATGATTTGGTGACAGGTACGCTAGTTATTCCATCAATAATAAGAAAAATACTATTTGATTCTGGTTCTACACATTCTTTTATATCTTCCAAGTTTAGTATAACTATTCAACCACCACATCAAAATTTAAAGGATAAGTTATCTATGAGAACAAAGAATGAGAAAATTATTGCATCCATGATTTATAACTCCTCCCTAGTAGACTTTTGAGAACTGAACCTCCAAGAAAATCTCGCCACACTTCATTTAGTGGAGAACGATGCTATCTTGGGAATGGATTGGATATCTTTATACAAAACCATCATCAACTGTCAGGAAAGGGAGAACACTATTTACATACGGAATCATCCTATAATTCATTATAAGTGTAAGGGAGAAGATGAATTTCCTTTAAAATTATTGTCTCATGTGTGGATATTAATTCATTATGAGTAATCATTTCTAACACAAATGATTGAGACAAAAGAAAAAAATCACACTTGAAGATAGGCCCATCATGAGAGATAAGAATGATGTATTCCCTGAAGAGTTTCCTAGTATTCCTTTAGACCAAGTGGTTGGGTTACCAATTAAACATAGTGATGGATCTCTATCTATATCTTAGACACCTTAAAGAATGGCCACCGTTGAGATGGAAGAGATAACGAAGCAGTTACAAGAGAATCTTGAGAAGGGTATTATATGCCCGAGTGCTTCACCATGGGGTGTTCTAGTCCTATTTGTCAAGAATAAAGATTGGTCAATGCGTCTCTATGTTGATTATCATGAGATTAATAAAATGATGATAATAACAAGTATCAACTACTAACGATAGATTTCATATTTAATCAACTTCTTGGGGCCAGCTATTTCTCAAAGGTGAACCTTCGGTCAGGATATCACAAATTAAAGGTGATGAAGGATGATATTTCTAAGACTACCTCTCAAACACGGTATTGATACTATGAGTTCATAGTGATTACCATCAGACTCACTAATGCTCTATAAATATTCATGTATTTAATGAACAAATTCAATAGATTTTACCTTGAATATTTTTGGTAGTCTTAATTGTTGATATTCTAATATACTGAAAGGAAAAGGAGGAAGATGAGGAGCATTTGAAGAATGTGTTAATGACTTTTTGAAGGGAGAAGGTGAATACAATGTATAGTAAATCTGAGTTCTGGATGGAGGATGTATCATTCTTGGGTCATGTTTTCACTAGTAAAGGGATATTTGTGGACCCTTCGAAGATAAAGGAAATGGATGAGTGGTCTAGGACAACATATGTAATGAAGATTCAAAAATTTTTAGGCTATCTAGGTATTGTTAATTTTTAGTGAATAACTTTTAATTATTTTCAATTCCAATTAACAAGCGGACATTAAAGGGAGTAACACATTCCTGGACTCCAGAATGTGAATACTATTATAGGGAGTTAAACAAGAGGATAACCACATCATTAGTAATCACACTCATAGTAAGTGGAGTCCTCTTTGTGGTGTATAGTGATTCTTTGATAAATGACATAGGTTGTGGGATGATGCAAAATGATAAAGCGATAGTCTATGCCTCATAGAAGGTGAAAATACATGACCAAAACTACCATACACATGATCTGGAGTTAGAAGCTATGATCATTGCGATAAAAATATGGTGGCATTATCACTATGAGGAAATGTGTGAGATATATAAAAATAACAAGAGTCTCAAATATATATTCACATAAAAAGAGCATAATATGTGCTGGTGAATATGGATAGATCTCATGAAAGATTAGAATTCTAAATCCACTACCTTCCCTGTAGGGAATATAATGTGGCAGAAGATCTATCTAGAAAAGATCCTACATCTTTATCAATGATGATAATTGAAAAGGATCTGATTTTATTTGATGTATAGAGGATAGAAATGGGAATAATTAAGCGAGGAACATCATAAATACTTTTTTAAATGATTTCTAAACCATCCATTATGAAGAAAATAAATAATGATCAAAGAAAAGATGTCGAAATTCAGAAAAGGGTGGAAGGCATACAAAATGGGAAATCCATAGAGTTTATTATTGAATAGGAAGGAGTTGTACGATTTAGGTAATGATTTTGTATACCATCTGATCTAGAGATAAATAAGGAACTTCTAAATGATTCACATAGATTGAAATTCTCTATCAACCTAGGGGGTACAAAGATGTATCAAGATCATTGAGAAAACATTTGGTGGGACAATATGAAGAAGGAGATGGATGAGTATACATCAATGTGCCTGTTATGTCAAAATGGGAATGTTGAAAGACAGAAGTCTAAGGAGATGATCCATCCAATACACATACCAACATAAAATAGGGATAACATCACCATAGACATTGTCACTGGACTTCCAAGGACATCTAGAAGAAACAATGCTATATGTTTCATTGGGGATCATCTTACAAAGACAACTCACTTTGTCATGAATCGAGAGGACTTCACATTGGATCAACTTGCATGGATATATATCAAATATGTTGAAAGGATTCATGGAGTACCGCAATCTATTGTATTTGATAGAAATCTGAGATTGACCTCGATGTTCTGGAAAAATCTTCAACAAGCTATAAGCATTGAATTGAACATCAGTACAGACCGTCATCCTCAATCTGATGGCCAATCTAAGAAGACTATTCATACATTGGATGATATTTTTAGGGCATGTTCTATGGTATTTAAAGGAGGATGGTACCAATAAAATCAACTTATGTAATTATCCTACAATAACAGATTCCAGTCTAGCATCTGGATGGCACCATACGAAACCCGTTATGGGAAAAGGTGCGGAACACTAGCATGTTGGGATGAAGTTGGTGTGCCTAATCTGCTAGTACATAAAATGGTTGAAGAAATGGTGGAAAAGGTGAGAAACATTCAATAGTACCTAAAGGTAGCCCAAAGTCGACGGAAGAGTTATTCAAACAATTGTCAATGGGACCTTGTTCTCAAATTCAGATACATGGTATTTCTATGAATATCTCCTCGGAAGAAGGACATGAGGTTTTGGGGTGAATAGAAAGCTAAATCCTAGGTATATTAGCACTTTAGAGATTCTTTATTGTGTTGGAACTATGGCCTATTTACTAGAACATCCATCTATCGTGTCAAAAGTACACGATGCCTTCCATGTATCCCTCCTACAGAAATACATACAGGTCCCACCCATATGTACTCTCTTAAGAGGTTGCACAATTGTAGAATAATATTTCTTACGAGGAGCATCCAGGGAAGATCATAGATCATAGAGATAATGTTACATGTAACAAGACTACTCAACGGGTCAAAATACTATGGTACAACCAGAAGTACAAATATGAAACATCAAAAATGGAGGAGGGAATGAAGTAAATGTACCCACACATTTTTATATATTAGAATATAAAACCAAATTTTTAGGCTGAAATTTCAGGAGGGGTAATAATGTAACAACCTAATGATTTATAAATGGAAATTAAAACCGTTTAAATATGTCATAGAATCACTTGAAATCACAACACAATCAACTACTATGTAATATGTGACCTTTAAACAAAATTTTGAAACTTTTGTGTTTTGAATTTCAAAAATATGTCAAAATCGGTTGCGCTCAGTATGATATTTAGAGTCCGATAAGTATTTTAATGGTGAATAGTAACCTACCCTTATGAATAGTAACCTACCCTTATGAATAGTAATATGATCCTTATGAATAGTAAATCATCCCAATGAATAGTAACTTCACCTTTGATTGTAAATTTAAAATTTAGTCATCTTATATGCTATAATATTACAATAATAAAAGTATGGTCATTTTTGTAAGTCATAAATAATTAATGACTGACACATTCCTATCGTAGGGCGTGGAAAAACAATTTTTAAATGTCCTAAGTGTAGTTTAGTGATTAACCCTACGAAGTATCCCACAGAGGAGTGCACAAAAAATCAGTTTTTCACTTTTAAATGAGGGTAAAAAAATTGTTTTTTTGGAAAGAAATGTGAAAATGAAATGATTGAAAAACAATGATATTAAAAGGGTGATTAGGTCAGGGTCGGTTACATAATTGTAATGCTATCCATTTTTAATTTAATTCAATCCTCTTCTACTTTTTTGATTAAAGTGAGTTTCCATAATCGTTTCCTCTCACTTCCTTGGTGAAATTATGATGGTGAGAGAAAACCTTACCAAGATCCCGGTTTGGTCAACTATCCTTCCATGTGTAAAATAGTTTTATTGGATATCCTTAATTAAAATGGGAAATACCCAATCGGGTTTTGTTTATCCCAAACAATAAAGAACATTCACTACACCTTTTACACGTAATGATGATCGTTGATTACTTCACCACTAATCCCTGGTCTATTCCATCGTATATAAACTAGAAATTAGTGGTTAAATATTTTGATTATTTTTCCAAGGAAAAAATAAATAACGGAATTAATATTAAAGAATGATTGAACTTGATAATAAAATCTGCTATAAGAAATTGAAAAAAACTTTGAAGAAAAAAATAAATTTATTCAATTGCATCCAAGAACTCAAGCATTATAATGTAGAAAAATAACCCTTATCCAATCACCCCAAATGTTTACCCCACCATGGTAAGGGTAATCGATATGAATGGGGAATAATAAGGCATTACAAAACTATAAAAAAGATATGAAATAAAATAGAAAGCTGAAAAGTTCTCCTCCTTGGTGTCCCAGAAGGAATGGGATGGAGAATGAGATGCCTTGAGAGGGTGGAGCTCTCCTCCTTTCATAGCCAGAATTTATCCCTCGGATGTCGACATGTTTTGGCCCCATTAAATGACATATTCACGCATTGAGAAATTCTTGAATGCTGTTAATAATTATCTTTTCTTTTTCCCGTAAAAATCTCAATGCATCTGGACATGTATTATGAGAGTTATGACAATTTTACTCTAAGCATTTATTCTGTCCATTCAGACTCTCCAAATCGCAAACCTTGAGATTAGGGTGATTTAATGACCCATTAAACGGCCAATTAACGTGGTCATTCCTTCATTAAAGATGCTAAAAAATCCTTTCACATCCACCCACCGAATATCACAACATTTGTGCCCACCATGAATGAGTTATGGGGCCCACACCAAAACTAGGTAGAATTGCAAACATTTTTTTTCTCCCAATTGTGAGCTAATTTTGAACTTCAATATGGCTAATTCAGCTTTTAGTACAAAAATAGTAAATGAAGACCTAGATGTGGAGAACCAGGAAAAGAAAGAATTTTTCAATTTTGATTAGTGTAGTTAATGTTGTGTACAAACAACAAAAATAATTTAAAACTATTAAGAATCCAAAATGGCCCATTTTAACTATTTAGCTCAAAATAACACCAATAACATAAAAATGAAACAATTCATCTTAGAGAAACACTTTTGTGGGTTTAAAACAATTATATTCAATATAAATTAATTGAAAATATTTTCTCTATCAATTCCCCCTCACATAGCACTTGGACTTTTGGACAAGTAAAAGTCAAATCAAATCAAATCCAAAACACATATCAATGAGATCTACCAAATCAATTCCAAGAAACAAAAATATATCGTGCCTCATCAAAAACAATTATTTAAAGTTCTCCATTTTATATTTTAATATATTTATACTTAATTTATTATCCCATGCACACAAAACACTTACCTCACATGGATTTTTTCTAATCTCACAAATGTAATTGCTGAGCAAGGATTTTCTCATACAAACTCACACAAGATCCACCACAGGAATGATAATTTCCTACTTATCCTCCCGATGTGAGTCAAGGAAATGTGTTTCTCATGAGGAATTTTCATGGGTTTTCTATGGCTTCATGTTGGTAGGATTTAGATGTTAAAAATTCTAAGGCCGAAAAAGGAGGGCTTCGCTCTTATTAAAGCAAAATTGCAAGATTCTAATTTTCACTCAAATATGGTCTCCTTCACATCCCCTTTGTATAAAATAGGCTCCATCATAATTAAATCATCATAGCAGCAAAAATTTCAATCTTTTCAAACATGATTTTTCTTGAAATCTTCAGATAGGCACAACTTTCTTTTTTACATTGGATGCTCCAGAAAGGCACATCATCTCTTACCATGAAAGCTCCAGAAAAGGCACAACTTTCAAAAGAATAATTTTTGATAATCACACACATCTCTTCCACAATTTATTTTCCACCCAAAGTATCACCAAATGAGGTAGTACACCACAAGACATCTTCCCCCACACTTAAGTTCAACTAGATCATGCAATATCACTTCATGAGCGGGTAGGATAAGGAAAATTGGATTGTAATGTGGCTAACCTAACAGGAAATTAATGTCTACTAGGGGATACAATAAAGGATAAATGTAAAGGGGGGAAATAATGAAAAGTATTATTTTTAAAATGGGGAATTAAACCAAATAAATTTCTCAATCATTTAAAACACACGTACCCCAAACCCTTATGTTTTGAAAGGAATAAATAAAATTATGGTTAAAGCAAGCATGGTATGGTTCTCTCAAGAAATATGGTGAATGAAAATAATATGACAAAAATGGTTCAAAGGCCTCATAGAAAAGTGATTTAAAAGATATAGATAGTGAAATATGGCATGGGTTTCCAAAATCAGTGTACTTTTCATTAAATTCCAAAAGATTTTAACTTGAAACAAAAGTAATTTCAGAATTTATTTAAGCTCAGTTTCATGAAATAGATTGGTTCACTCATTAAAATGGGTTTAAAAAATGTCAATGATTATAATTTCAACTTAAATATTTTTAAAGAAACACAAAAAATTGAAAAATAAACACACAAAAATTATAAAACACACAATAGTTTTATTTTTTTTTGTAAAAAAAACATCAAATGAAAATCCTATACTACAAAGGTTCCCTCCCCCACACTTAAGTGAAGTAGTTTCCTTAATGAATTCAAGTGGATTTAACATATAATCCAATTTTAAAATGAATCACAACATCAAGAATGTGTGAAGGAGAGGTATAACCTGATGGATCTTATTTGTATTCAGGGTGATGATGTGTGATCTACTCCACTGGTTCTTTTCTATTTCCTGGTAAATACATGTTGTACCAACAAGAGTCTGATTTGTGTCCATAGATACCACAACACCAAAAAAACATGAAATCTTGTTCTTCTGGAATGGTTTTCAATTTTTTTGGATATTTTCTTCTTCCTTGTTGAAATCTGAACATAAATCATTTTAATGGGTTGTGGTGTCCTTTGAAAATTCCTCTCTTCTCTTGAGGGAGAAGATTGACCCTCAATTTTCATTACCCATACGAACCTAGTTTTGGGTTTTTCCTCTTTTTCTTTTGATCCACCATTTCCATTGGTTTGATAATATCCTTTACACTCTACAGCTTTAATGGGGGTTTCATTGACCTTCTTAATATCATGTTCAATTGAAAGGCATATAGAATTATTCTTAGCTAGTTATTCTTCCTTTGTAGAAAGTTCCTTCTGAAGATCTATGATAATCTTTTCATGTTTGGCCTCCTTGAGTTTATAATTCTTGATCTCAACATCTTCTCCTGATTTTGATTTTCCATCCTCTTTTAAGAAACTATCCAAGAATTAAAAGGTTGTATCTTCTAAATTTTCATTTGGTTATTTTCCTTCCTTGTGGTAGATTTCTTTCAGAGAATGAACATCTGGCAAATTCTTCATGGATTCTAGTATATTGAAATGCACTCAACAATATCTGAGATCCATTGAGAGTTTACCCTCATGCAAATTGATGATGGTCTTCGTAGTCATTAAGAATGGTCTCCCCAAGATGATGGGTGAGTGTATTGAAATCCTATCTTCTTCCATTTTCAACACATAAAAGTCAGGTGGGAACAATAGATCTTTTACCTTTTCAATAACATCTTCTAGAACACCTGCATGAAAAACTATGGATCTATTTGCGAGCTGGACCACCACTCTAGTAGGACTCTATTTTCCAATCTGCAAAGATGTAAATACTGAGTGAGGCATAACATTTATTGAAGCTCCGAGATCACAATGTCCATCTGTAAAATTTAAAGAACCGATAGTGCCGGGAATAGAGAAAGTCCCTGGATCTTATCATTTTTTCGGTATTGGTGGTGTGATCAATGCTGAGACACTTCTTTGTATTTTGATTCATTCATTTCCATCCATCCTCCTTCTTTTAGTACACATCTCCTTCAGAATTGTTTCATATTTAGGGATTGGTCTGATTTTATCAAGTAGTGGGATGTTAATCTCAACTTTTTGGAATGTTTCTTGAATTTCCTATTGAATTAGTTATTAATTCCCCATCTTTGACTCAAAAAATGCTGATGGGAATGGTTCTGGGATATCCGTTTTTCCCTTTTTTGTTTTTGAAAAGGTGTTTCTGTTCTTTCCTTCTGAAACCTTGTTCTTTATCCATCTTTTGGTTGGACGGGACGAGATTCAGAATATTCCCTGGAATCATCCTCCTCATTTTTTTCTGGTGGTGTAAGATCCTTCCCGCTTCGGGTGGTGATTGCACTAAAATTATCCTTTGGATTGGGAATTGTTTGTGGGGAATGATTACCTTGTTTATTGATGAGAGGATCTATAATGCTTGTAAATTGATCAGCCATCTTTTCCATTTTATCTTTTAATCCTACAACTCTTGTATTCAACTGTTGATCTTTAGTTGTTGGTGTACTTGTGGATGGTTTCTCATAACTCTTATGCTGGAAAGGTGGGGGTTGGAAATTTTTTGTTGTTGGAATGGTATCAGGTTCTGATATTGCTGCTGAAAAGGTGCTCTGGCTTGGTTCTATTGAAACCCATAGCTTGGTTGGGTTTGCAGTTTGTATTGCCTTTGTTGATAGGCTACAACATAACTTTATGTCCCCTGCACTTCTGGACATTGATCAGTGTAATGATAATTCGAAGAGCATAAACCACATACCTGATTCGGTCCTTGTTGTTCCTTCACATCATTCACAACAATTTTTTTCACTAACCTGGTGAGTTCACCCATTTCATTTCTAATTAAATCTACTGAATTATATGTTCTTACCATAAGTATTCCTCTAGTGATCGTACCTATGGGGCCTAACTGCTGGGAATTTTGTGCAAACATTTCAATCAGAACTTGGATATCTGTAGGTGATTTGTCAATGAGGACTCCCCCGATGATGCATATAGTATATTCCAATCATTTTCATGTAATCCATTGTAGAAGCACACAAGGAATTGGTCCTCTTCTATTTCTTAGTGTGTGCAACTTGCACAAAGCTTCTTGAAATGTTCCAAGTATTCATAGAGTGTTTCTCCAATAGATTGATGTATGACATAAATATCATTTTTATTGCGGTGCTTCTGGATGTTGGGAAAAATATTTGTAATAAGAATTTTTTAGATCTTCCCAGTCACTACTCTCCCCTGGTTGCAGATTGTAAAACCATTCCTTTGCTGCTCCTTCTAGTGAGAAGGGTAATGTCCTCCACTCCACATTCTCTTCTGTGACTGATTGAGGTTTGAAGCTAGGGCAGACATAGGTGAATTATGAATATGATTATTCGGGTCTTCACCTGCAAGACCATGAAATTTATGAAGCACTTGGATCATGTTAATTCACAATTCAAAATCATTTTCTAAGGCAATAATTGAATGTTGAAAATTTTGATTGACAAATTGAGGTGCACAGATGCCGTGTAGGGTTCGGTTGGGACTTACACCCATTATTACAGGTTCAAAGTCTTCACTCAAGGTATCACTTGAATTAGTGAGATTTATTTCTTCGAAATATTTTCGAATATTTTTATTTCTCAATTTGGTTATTGTGTGCTCAGTTTCTGGATTGAATTCCTATAAATTTATATTTGAACTACGGGTCATTCAAAAAATATTTTTTAAAAAAGTTTTTTTGAGGCACTACCTCCACAGCAATGATTCCAAGTTTGATACATTCCTGTCGCAGGGTGTGGAAAAACAATTTTTAAATTTCCTAAGTGTAGTCTACTGGTTAACCCTAGGAAGTCTCCTGAAGAGGATTGCACACAAAATCAGTTTGTCACTTTTAAACGAGGGTAAAAAAATTGTTTTTTTGGAAAGAAATTTGAAATTTAAATGATTGTAAAAGAATTATATAAAAAGGGTGATTAGGCCAGGGTCAGTTTCTTAATTGTAATGTTATCCTTGTTCAATTTAATTCAATCCACATCTTCATTGTTGATTAAAGTGAGTTTCCACAATCATTTCTTCTCACTTACTTGGTGAAATTATGATGGGGGATAGAAATCCTTACCAAGATCTCGGTTTGACCAAATCTCCTTCCATGTGTAAAATAGTTGTATTGAATATCCTTAATTTAAATGGGAAATACCCGATTATGTTTTGTTTATCCCAAACAATCTAGAGCATTCACTACACCTTTAACACGTACTGACGATCGTCAAGTACTTCACCACTAATCTTTGGTCTATTCCATCGTATATAAACCAGAAATTAGTGGAGGGAGATTAAGATTATTTTACCAATGAAAAAATCAATAATGGAATTAATATTCATGAACGATCTCACATGATTATAAAATCCACTATATGAAATTTGAAACAACTTTGAAGAAGAAATAAATTTATTCAATTGCGTCCAAGAACTCAAGCATTACAATGTAGAAAACCAACCCTTCCCCAATAACTCCAAATGTTTACCCCACCATGGTAAGGTTAATCGATATGATTGGGGAAGAATAAGGCATTACAAAACTATGAAAAAGAAATGAAATAAAATAGAAAGCCAAAAAGTTCTCCTCCTTGGTGTCCTAGATGTAATGGGATGGAGAATGAGATGCCATGAGAGGGTGGAGCTCTCCTCCTTTTATAGCAAGACTTTTTCTCCCGGATGTCAACATATTTTGGCCCTATTAAATGACATCCTCACGTGTTGATACCTTATTGAATGTTTTTAATAATTATCTTAGCTGTGTCCCCTAAAAATCTCAGTGCATTTGAACATCTATTCCCAGAGTTATGACCGATTTACTCTGGGAATTTATTCTATCCAGCCAGACTCTCCAAATTGCAATCCTTTCAATTATGTTGATTTAATGACCCCTTAAACAGCCAATTCACACGACCATTCCTTCATTAATGTGAGTTTCTACAATTGTTTCCTCTCACTTCCTTGGTGAAATTATGATGGTGAGAGAAGACCTTACCAAGATCTCGGTTTGGTCAACTCTCCATCCATGTGTAAAATAGTTGTATTGAATATCCTTAATTTAAATGGGCAATACTCGATCAGGATTTGTTTATCCCAAACAATCAAGAACATTCACTACACCTTTTACATGTACTGACGATCGTCGGGTACTTCACCACTACTTCATGGTCTATTCCAGCATATATAAACCATAAATTAGTGGAGGGAGATTATGATTATTTTACCGAGGAAAAAACCAATAACAGAATTAATATTCAAGAATGATAACACTTTATAATAAAATCCTCTATAAAAAATTGAAAACAACTTTGAAGAAGAATGAAATTTATTCAATTGCGTCCAAAAACTCAAGCATTACAATGTAGAAAACCAACCCTTCCCCAATCACTCCAAATTTTTACCCCACCATGGTAAGGTTAATCGATATGAACGGGGAATAATAATAAATTACAAAACTATGAAAAATAATACAAATAAAAGAGAAAGCAAAAAATTTCTCCTCCTTGGTGTCCCAAATGGAATGGGATGGAGACTGAGATGCCTTGAGAGTGTGGATCTCTCCTCCTTTTATAGCCAGAATTTTTCCCCCAGATGTCGATGCGTTTTGGCCCCATTAAATGACATATTCACGAATTGATCCCTTATTAAATGTTGTTAATAATTATCTTGGTCGTGTCCTCTAAATATATAAGCGCATTTGGACATTTATTACGAGAGTTATGGCAGTTTTACTATGAGCATTTATTCTTTCCCGTCAGACTCTACAAATCGCAAACTTCCGGATTAGTGTAATTTAATGACCCCTTAAATGGCCAATTCAAGCAGTCATTCCTTCATTAAAGATTCCCTGAAACGCCTTTCACGTCCACCCACCGAATATCAAAACATTTTGGCCCACTATGAATGCGTTATGGAGCCCACACCAAAACTAGGCAGAACTGAAAACAGTTTTCTTGCTCCCACTTGTGAGCTTCTTTTGAGCTTCCATATGACGGATTCAGCTTTTAGTCCAAAAGTAGTAAATGAATCCCTGGATGGGTATAACCTATAAAAGAAATAATTTTTCAATTTTTATTGGAGTAGTTAATGTTATGGAAAAACTACAGAAATAATTTGAAACTGTTAAAAATATGAAATCACCCATTTTTACTATTCATATCAAAATAACACCAATATCGTAAAAATGAAACAATTCATCTTAGAGGAACAATTTTGTGGGTTGAAAACAATTATATTAAATATAAATTAAATGAAAATATTTTCCTTATAAATGATAATTAAATAATTAATTTTAATGAAAATATATTTTCTTAAATGGTGTTTATAAATTAAAAATTTTATGTCTTCTAGTTTTTGGATAATTTGATAAGTCCTTATATAATTTTTTATGCATTATAAAATCTGTTATATTATTAAAATCTATATTTTAAATGTAAATTATGATTTTAATTAAAAATTAATTTTATAATATTTATATTTTGTTTTCTAAAAAATGGAATTCACTTTCCAATTCTACATGTCTAAAATTGGATATGGTGAATTTTTTGGGATTTTCTAAAATATATGAATTTTTGATGAATTTTAAAAAATGATAATTCACCATAAATTATGAAACCTGAATTTTTGAAACATACATGAGTTATGGATGATCTAAATAGAAAATGGTTAAAAATAAAATGCACACTTTACTGTTTTTTATTATAAAAATAATTACTATTTTTTATCATAAAATTCATTACTATTTCTTGTCTTATGAAAAAATAATAATCTAATGATTAAAATAAAATAAAACCCTCCTCCCCTACAATATAAAAACCACCCACACTCCCCCTTCTTTTCACTCCTCTCAAGCATTGTGACATCCCTAAATTCTACCCATATATCTCCCCAAGATCCCCCCACATCTCCAAAAGTACTTGGTTGCCTCAAAATACAATATCCTCTCCATTAAGAGGTTCTCAAATCAGATAAACAGAAGAAGTAAATTCCCCTTTCCGATTCAATTATTATCTTTCACGTCATTTTCTTTTCTTTTTTTTTCTTTCCTCACCTCACATCACCCAAATGACATGATAACTCTAGTTTATTAATGTACTAGAATTTTGTTATGCTAATTGAATAATCCATTATCATATCTCATTTCACCTTCTTTTTATATGAATGAAATGAAAACACCATCCAATATGTGTTAATTTATCACATTCAAGGATGATAGTTTATCAATTTCTATTAACATCTTCTAATCTGGTTATGAAATAATTTATTTTTTTGAAACATACTATTACATATTTATTTTATCTTATTTTTTTTGTAATCCACTAGAACACTTAATATAAAAAAATAATTCAAAATAAGATAATTATTAACAAAGTAAACTAGTTAATCCAGGTTTTGAACATTAATGTTTTATATAGTAATTGACCTTCACTCCATATAACCAAATGAAATTTATTACCATGTAATATTTTTTAAGATTATAAAATTTATATTACTTTTATTTCTGACAACCAACGTCATCATACATGTGCGTCTGAATATGAATATATGTGATCCGATCATTAAAACCTAGGAAACAAACGAACCAGAACAGACTGTGGCTCTCTATGTCAGGCACTTCTCATCTCTCAATGTTTCTCATGACATGTTTTCCTCTTGATATATGACATGTCCAATAATAGAAAATGACATGTAGAGGAAATTTTATCACTTGAGGTTCCGTATGGTTTTTCCAGTGTGCTAAATTCATGCTCATGTACCTTTTGATGTACACAACATGTTTTGAGACATACATGACATGGGGGGCCACATGGTCTTCTTGGAATATAATCCTTGAACACATTGATCCATCCTACAATTTAAAGATAACATGTGGTTCAATTAACAATACATGCATACACAAGATGGATACATAGGCACATACTCCCCATACAAGCAAAACTGACATGTTTTGGGTCACATAGAAAGTGTCCCCACTACATTGAAGATGCTCTTTATTTCTATGTGTAAAACCTAGTCACCAAAAATATGTGACCTGTTGTTTTGTATACTTTCATATTACACAATATGTAGTTGGGATATTTATATAAATCTTAAAACTTCATGTGTCATTATTTCAAACTACTATATCTTCCACCATTATTTCCCATAGATCCCATATCTATGGCTAAAAAGTCTTGGTTCGTTTTAATTGGATGGATTCTAATCACTCAGTCAACCAACAAAAAGCATCCATTACAGTGCACAACAAAACATAATACACAAAAATCATGGGTCATTAAGTCAAAACATGATTCCCCATGGTCATCATCACACCTGTTTCATGACATTAATCTTGATCCCAACCCCACTGTATGAATTTGTTTTACCAAATTTGGTATTCACAATTATTATTTATCTGGTTTTTATCATACCACCTATAAATATAAGGGAAGATAATGATCCACCTACAAATATATGGGAAGAAAATGAACCCCCTACAAATTTAATGGAAGATAATTTACATGTTAAGAATGATATCAGGAATGCAAAAAAAATACAAGAGGAATGAACTTATATCATTGTTCAGGATTCCTCAAAACATTAATATTATAACAAGGTAATCATAACATATATTATCAATCCCAAAATCCCAAGAAGATAAATAAAAACCCATACATCAACCATCAATTTTCAAATAAATCATGTTATAATGATTCACTCACATTAGATATAAGATAAACAACAAGGATAAATCCAAAAAATAAATATCTTACCCCATGTTTGAATCAATTTATACGGAATAAAGGTCTCATTTTGAAGTCACTAGTGAGACTCACTAACCCAATTAGCTTATACGATCCTAACAGTACTGATTTGTTTCACCTAGTATAAACCCCACATTTCAAATTTTTGGGCATCATATATTTTTAATATGAAACATAATTCATGATTGTATCTAATTTATTTGAAACAATATTCTAATGTGGTAAAATATAATGAATATTTTTAATATATCCTCTGGAAGATATCCATTCCCTGAAATCCCACACTCACTCAACACATAACATTGAAAATATTACTAAAAATATTGCAATGTCTTATAAGAAATAAAGATTTATTATCGGTTATTCCTCATATGAGATATCATGTTCCAGTTGCATGGATTATGAGTTGGTTAGATAGAAGATTTTTGTATGTACGTACTCAAAATAAATACATGGAACAACTCATATAATTTGGAGAAGATAGTTGGATGTATTAAGATAAAATATAAATAAAATAAATAATCAAGGATCTCGAAAGGATTGATAAACCAATACCTCAAAATTTATTTCTTCGAAAATCATGTAATGTGTTTCCATGGAGTTCTCCAAAGGAAATAATTTTCAGTAAAATAAAACTGTGGGTCTATTCAATTATTATCTATATATCTCTTCTTTTGACTTTTTTCTGCATTCATAAATATCTGATTCCTTTGAACCTTCATCGTTAGTTTTGGGAATATGTTTAGACCTTTATGAATAATCTCTCAAATATCATCCTCTCATGTTGGATTCTAATATATCATCCCATCAAGAGACTCATATTGTTTTTTTGAATTCTAGAAAGTAAAACTTTATTATATGTGAACTATACATTGAGGAGGTGTAGATTCTAACTTCTATAGAAATCCATTGAAAAAGATATAAACATATCATCTTGGGTTTGGATTTTCTTCTTCAACCGACCATATGGTTATGGATGACAAGAAGTGATAAAACTCATCTCATTTTCTAGTTACTTTTAAAGAATTCATGTGAAACTCGAGGTAATACTGATGTTAAAATTAGATACAAGGGATAAAAATAATACATGTTCCTTTACCACTAGAATCATTATATCCTAGTGAGTTTTTCAAGGGAGAAATATTATTTGAAGGAAATAAAACAAACTAACAATATAAGGTTGTATATTGGAACCCAAATAAACTTATGTCCTTTGATGTTTTTAGGATTCCTTTGATGGCATTCAAGGGGATGTTTTCCCATTTCCACACCAGTATAGATAACGGTTACAGTGAACCCTTATATGTTTTTTAACCAACCTTTACAAGAATGCATACCATGAATCGTGATATGTAATATGAAATATCTCATTTCATTTTATCCACCTAATGTTTTGATTTATATCTTTATGCATATTCTCTTTTCAATGATTAATTTAGAAGCATGAGTTTTTATCAACATACAAAAGATACCTCTCCAATTGTATTTTTAATGGAACATATATATAGGTTATAAATATTATAACACCATCTTTATCAATGTTAAAATATAGAGTATTAGAAATTTTGTTTGTTAAATAAACAAAATCTTAGGGAATTATTTTATCTTTAAATGAATGGAAGATAAGGAAATCAGTTGACCAATGTAGGATTTATAATTTACCATTATGAATTCATGATTTATCCATTGAAAATCAATGAATATTTGGTATCTTACAACACTCATCATAGAAAAGGTTTCATGATCTTTCTAGATTCAAGAATTAGTCACCATTTTTACATCATAAGGTTGTAATGTATTCTGTAGTCATTTTATTTGTTTAGTTCCAACTATCTCATTTGTTTCATATTTAACCCATTCCATGTGAATATATATTGGAAAATAATATAATCAATAGGAATATAATACATCTCACTATAGATATGATCCCCCCAAATTTTAAATTCAATGATCAACTATGTAGATCTGAATCATGCATCAACAAATTTCTTCCAGGAGTTCAAAATATTCATGATGAAAAATCAATTGCATTTTCATTTTTCTGAGGGATGCATGACAATACCTTCATTGATCCATCACTGTATATTATAATACATTCCCCGCTAGAAGGTAATATATGTATAGGATAATCCACCAAACTTATCTTTAGTTCCTTGAACATTTCTTCGAATTCAACTATCCAAAAGAACATAACTCCCTTCATTGTAAAATTTTTTTGTAGATTCAATTTTCATGAGAGGATTCTTCCAAATCATTAGTAGTATTCAGAGAATGAAATAAAAATACATATCTATTTTTCTATGGTTATTATTGTTCATTATTAAATAACTTATATTTTTGAAGGATCAACATATATACCCATACTTATTATTAAATGATCAAGAATGACAACTATTCTATCAAGAATTCACATTTTCTAAATTCTTCATAAAACTTATCCTTCATTAATTTTATATACACAATATTAAATTGATCTTCAAGAACTAACTCTCTCTTTCAGTATATAATAACATCATGTATAACAATAACCACAAACTAATCCATATTTTCCCTATAATTGGAAAAATAAATATGATGGGGGAATTAGTCAATATCAATTTAATCCCTCTAAATTCATAGTTTACATATTTTTTTGGAAATATTTATTTGGAATAACATTCCTTTTGTCTTATATTTGATGATTTAAAACCGAATATCAATGATTGAGAAGTATTGAAAACCCATGAGTTGTTCAAAAATGTCATCAATGTATGGTGAAGAATATTTTATCATAATTTTGATCATGTTAAGATCATGATAGATAACTAAAAGTCATATCAATCTATATTTCTTTTTAAAAAAGAGGGTAGGTGCCCCCCATGGTGATTTAATGGAATAAATAAATCCATTTTAAAAATTATATATTATATGCTACTTTAGAAACCCTAGTTTGATGGGAGAAATTATATATAGGCTATTTGAGATTGGAATCAATCCTAATATAATTTCAATCAAGAACTCAACCTCACACTTTGGTCAAAGACCATGATATTCTTTCAAAACCATGTTAGTATCTTCAAGTATAATAGGGATTTGATCCTTGTTGACTTCCTTCCAGATGATTTAAGTTAAGAGTCTTATGGATTTTGGAATCATTACAAATATTATAGAATTATATTCCAACTAGAGATAATGCTTAAATTGATACTTTTGAATATGATTATATAGAATAAAAAAATTTATCCTTTTTTCCCAAAAATTGATATTTTATCTTGGTATTTATAGACAATCCATACACAAATATCATCAAATCAAACAAGGGTTTAAGAATTGTATCTTCACAAAGAATCCTCCCACAAATCTTAATTTTAGACTATTTATATATTGTATATGTTATCATTGAGATACCATGTGTTTTTAAATATTTTTATATATACATAACTTAAGGTGGTGATTATACAGAATTTGATAATTGTTTTGATATAAATGAATGTAAAAAACATGTATTAAATAAGGTACCTAATGTTATAAAATAATGTTTAATTTTTCCTTACATCCCTTTGTTATAGTGGAAAACATAAATAGTATGGATCATGAATGCCCATCCTTGTTCCTTCAATTTTGGAGGTGGTTTGGGAGTATTTTCTAATTTGGCCTAAGGGTAAGGTTAATGGTTCATAGTGTCCAAAATCTTTACCATTGAATCATTGATTTGTGGGTAAATTATTATCCTCTAATTTCTTATCATTTTCTTTATTAGCTATCCTATTTTAAATTTATTGATATATATATACTTGGTGACCAAATTTATCAAACATAAAATACATTCTTGATCCTCTAATGAAATTAATCGAGTGGTTCATACCACACTTTTGGATTGTAGGGGTAAAAATTTCATCACCCTATTTGACTTACCATAAAGCATCCCTTGGTATTTCACTTCCATTTTCATTCACTTGGGTACCTAGAAACCCCATATTCCATATCCACCTTTATGGCTCAATAGTAAATCTCTTCATAGAATCCAAATTCTATTATTCCAAGATCCTTTAGAATACTATTTTTTTATCTACATAAAAAATTAGATAATTTAATTTTTGGATCACAGATAACACAACAAGAGTATCATGAATGTCTCAACAAGTTTACATCATATGTATAAATGGATTAATCCTCCATTTATTTCAACTCCATGATTTACATACCCATATTCATGTGAGGAGTTTTTGGAAAATACTTACTAAAGAACACTTTTTTAAATTATTCCCATTAAAATGTGTATACTTATATATTTGTTATACACTTAATAAGAGACCATCAATGGTCTACATCACCATCTAAATGGTAAAAAAAGTGAACAAAAACATTATCATGTTCTCAGAACTATAGAATGGAAAAAATATTATTTCCACCACATTGGTCTATTTATTAGTGATTAGTGGATCTAAAGAGCCAATGAAAAGGGGATGAAATTATTTGAGGAAATAATCAATAACAATATTCCCTATACTTGGTGTTTTTTTATAAGGATCTGGACATATTACATACATAATCTTGAATATAGTCAAGAAAACACTTCCTTTTACATTGAATATCATGTCATGTTTAGAGCTTTAGAGAATTAGGACAATAAATTCATAACATTACACATTATTATATAGTGGATACCATAATAAAAGTTTCCATTTTAAAAAAAAATAAAACAAGACTCCTTGAAAATTCTTCAACACTTTGCATGGCTTCCTTCTTTGTCATAAACATCCATTAACATGTTAAAATCATTTAAATACTTGTGATGATCACAAAATCTCAGTAAGTGATAGAAAAGAAGGAAATATCACATTAGTCCATAAACACTCATAACGTATGAATACATTTTCAAAAGACATGCTTATCATTCATATATACTTACATCGTGTAACATGATATTTACACAAGATCCCCAGAAACATGATAAGATAAATATAATCATAAAGTTATCTTGGGGATTACTTACATAATATTGTAACAATTCTTGGCTAACTTATAGATTGTAACCCTTTCGGCTACCTTACTTTGTGTAACCATTGCAGTTACACATGGAGTAACCATACGACCAACCACCAAATTACTCATTCCCAATGAATTGGAGGGAGATATAGGTCCCACCCTTTATCATAAATAATTCCCAAGAACCAAAAAATAATCATAGAACCTGAATAATTTCAAAAAAAACATTGCTTTGGAATTTCATAAAATCAAATTTTAAAAGATGATTTTTTAAGAAAAGCCCCTTTTAAATATCATACAATGGAAGAGAGACTTCATAGATTGGATGGAGTATGTGTATATAATATAAATACAAATGATAAAACATAATATAAACAGAAACCATCACAAAAGCAATTTAAATAGAACTTAAATAATTAAGTAGAAGGTTGAGCCAATGAATGGAAATCGGGTTAAGAATTCTCTTACCTCGGGTCTGTCTTACTTCAAACTTGTTTAAAATTACCTTATAATGGTTAAATAAGTTATATTAGTAGTTTAAATAAACATTATCATGTTTATGACATATTATATTATCATTTCATAACATCATCTCACCCTTTAATTGTTAGTATTTTTCTCCTTGCACTGTTTTTGGGTGAGTTATTAACATGATTTCCATGATTGGTTCATGGTGGATGTTCATGTCGATTGGAAGTGAAATTCCAGAATTGGATTGGAAAGATATTTACATATTTCCAGTACCATAATTTATACCATTTATCATTTTTATGTTTAATATGAGGATGATTCATATGTTAAACCATTAATGATGTTTGTTTGCATCATTTTAGTGGTTCTTCGATAATAACAACCTCATTTTTTCCTATAAATTAAAATCATGTGTTAAAACGAATTACAGAACCATTGAGGAGATATAATACATATATTATAACCTAGTTAAACCATTAAAATGGTTTTATGACCAGACATGAAGGACTTAATGAAAAATTAAATTACATCATCCACGATGTCGGTAATTCGACACATCATGGACAATGATTATAATTGTTTGAAAATGTGGGAGAGGAGAAGAACAATGATGACGAATTTTCCATGAACATGAGAAAATCCAGAATATACATGATTCTGGATATTTCATTCCACATTGTTAAGATGATATGAAGAAATAATGATAAAATAACTCAAAATAAAAGAATAATTGAGAAATCCCTTAAAAAAATTCAGCAGCATAACGGCTACACAACATGGTTTTATAAAATATTACATATTGAGGGTACAAAGGTCACCCATACATAATTAAATAATAATTTATATTATATCATGAATAATAAGTAAATAAGAACATTGTATGGAAATTTGAAATTTATACCACATAAAAGATAACTTGAATGGGAAAAAAATTGAGAATTTTCTTACCTTGTAGAGTAACTCTTAGAACGTGAAGGTTGGGACTTTGGGTGCCTGTGGAAACATTGGTAGGACTACTAGGAAGGTAAGCAGTATAGATCATGGTTTAGGAGGAATTGGGAATGATGTTAATGAAGGAATTGGTTGGTATTTATAGGAAAATTAAGTGAATATTTTAATAATTTTCATGGGACACCTCATGAGTGGTATTTGCAAAACCATGGCCTTAACAATGGTATTTTCCCATGTAATAAGCCAAATGAGACACCTCACATATTATTTAACTATAAATAAGTCTACCAGATTTATAAAATAAATATTATATCATTAATGATGTCATTGACACACCGAAACTAAAAACTGCATTTTTTACTATTCACTAAAAAATCAGCTGTTTCAGAAAAATTACCAAAATTCCCCCTGGCCATTTATCAATGTGTAGATTTCAAAAATGATGTCAATTTTTTTAAAATATGTTTCTAAATATTATTAATTTAATTTTTAAATAAAAGCATACTTAATTCAAAAATTAACAATCCCAATTTTGTAACTACTTCTATATCACAATGAAAAACTAACATAGATGCTATTATCTTAAATCCTTAATAAAATAAAATAGAATTAAAATTTACTATTCATTGGGGTCATATTACTATTCATATTACTATTCATAAGTTTATGTTAATATTCACCAAAAAACAAGTTGGTTCCAATAGACTTTAAATAACATATTGAACACAATTGTAGATGATAGTTTCTTGAATTTCAAAACATATAACTGAAAAAATTATGTTTAAAGGCTAGTTATAAATATATACTTAAAACAAATTTCCATGAATTTATATTTATTTTTAGAAAATATTGGGGTGTTATATTATCCCCACCTTCTTCAAATTGCGTCCTCACAATTTTATTTACTTTTTAAACAACTGAGGGTATTTTTCTCTCGTAGCATTTTCAGACTCCCATGTTGCTTCTTCGACCTTGTGGTTTCTCCACAAAAACATTACCTAGTGGATTACCTTATTCCATAATATTCGTTCCCTTCGATCAAGAATCTGAACTGGTTTCTCTTCATAAAAAAGGTTCTCGTCCAGCTGAACTGCTTCTGGGGTCAAGACATGTGATGAATCTGATACATACTTTCTCAACATCGAAACATGAAAAACATTGTGTACCTGAAACAAGATCAGAGGCAAATCTACGTGGTATGCAACTGTTCCAACATTCTCCAAGATTTCAAAAGGACCGATGTACCATTGAATTAACTTTAATTTCTTACTGAAACAAATAACACTTTTCGAAGGAGAGATTTTAAGGAAAACATGTTCACCTATCTCAAAAGAGTAGTCTTTCCTTCTGTTATCTACATAACGTTTCTGCCTTCTCTAAGCATCCTTCATATGCTTCTAGGTCATTCTCACATTCATAGCCAAATCTTCTACAAAATATTTCCCCATCAACATTCATTCACCGAATTCATCACAAATCACTGGTGTCCAACACCGCTTCCTATAAAAGGCCTCAAAAGTTTCCACCTGAATACTGGAATGAAAATTATTATTATAAGAAAACACAACTATAGAAAGATGTTGATCCCAACTTCCCTGATAGTCCATTGAATTAGCTCAAAGCATATCTTCCAAAGTTTGAATCATTTTTTCTGTCTACCCATCTGATTGAGGATGAAAATTTGTACTGAAATTTAACTCTATGCCCAACGACATATGAAGCCCCTTTCAAAAATTAGATGTGAACCCAAGATCTCAGTCATTTTCAATGGAAAGAGAAACTCTATGTTACCTGAAAATCTCCTTGAGGTACAATCGAGAAAGATGATCCAATTTCATTGTATCTCAAATAGAAAGAAAATGTGTATACTTTTTTAGTGGATCAACAATAACTCAAATATCATTGTTACCTTGGGATGTCCTTGGTAGTCCCACCAAAAAGTCCATGGATACATTCTCCCATTTCCACTCTGACACTGGTAAAGGATGAAGCATCCCCTTCGGTAACTGTCGCTCTACTTTAACCTATTAACATCTAAATGATTTCATGGTTAAATCAAAAATATCTTTTTTAATTTCATCCCACCAATAATACTCCCAAAGGTATTTGTGCATCTTAGTAATTCAAGGATGAACAGAAAATGGAGAACTGTGAGCTTCACAGAACAAATCTTTCTTCAAATGAGAATCACTAGGCGCACACAACCATTTTACTTATCTTAAAACACAATCTTTATCATGGTTAAATTCGGGAAACATATCCATTTTAAAAAAATCTACCTTTTTCTGTAGTGCACGATCTTCCTTATGTGCTTGCTTAATTTTTTTTTTACAACAAATAATGAACTAAAACCTTAAACAAAATATACATATTCCCTGCAACAACAAATTCTAATGAAAAATTCACCAAATCATTAATCAAGGGATAATGTTCCAAACGTTTCATGGTTAATGATTCATGATTTTTTTGACTTCAGGCATCATCCGGTTTGTTTACTTTCCTAGGATGGTAATTGATTGTGCATTCATAATCCTTTAACAGTTCTAGCCATCATCTCTACCTCATGTTTAATTTCATCAGAGTGAATATATATTTTATACTTTTAGGGTCAGTATATATTTGTAATTTCGTTCCATATAGATGATGCCTCTATATTTTCAAAGCAAAAAAACCATAGTTGCTAACTCTAATTCACGTGTGGGATAATTTAGCTCATGAAGTTTAAGTTGTCTCGAAGCATATTCAATTAACATATCATTCTACATCAAAACACAACCAAGTCTCTTTAGTGAAGAATCACTATAGATGACAAACTCAACATTTCGGGAAGGTAAGGCCGAAACTGGAGCATTCACCAATCTCTTGTTCAGTTCCTGAAAACAAATATCACATTTTTCTGTCCAAACAAATTTAACCCCAATTCGTGTTAACATAGTTTCAGGCGAGATAAACGTGAAAATTTCTTAATAAACTATCTATAAAAATCTGTTAACCCAAGAAAACTACGAATCTCTTTAACATTTTTGGGTCTTGGACATTCATCAACTACTTTTTTTGGTAGAATCAACTATTATTCCATCCTTATTTATAATGTTCCCAAGAAAAGAAATCTGTTGCAACCAAATATAACACATGCTGAATTTTCCATATAGTTTCTTTTCTTTTAAAGTTTTCAAAACAACCCTTAGATGTTTTTCATGATCCTCTTTGTTATTATAATGTACCATAATTTCATCAATAAATACAACCACAAATTATCCAATAACTGATGAAATACTTTATTTATAAGATTAATGAATACAAAAGGTGAATTAGTTAATCCAAACGACATAACAATAAATTCATAATGCCCATATCTAGTACGAAAGGCTATTTTCGGGATGTCATCATCCTTCACCATCAGCTGATCGTATCCGGATCTCAAGTAAATCTTGAAAATTACTGATCTCCCTGGTGCTAACCAAACAAGTCATCGATATGAGGCAAAGGATACTTTTTTTTAACAGTGATGTTATTTAAATCTCTATAATCAATGCAAAGTCCCATTGAACCATCTTTCATTTTAACAAACAAAATAGGGGCTCCCCATGGTGAAGTGCTTGAATGAATGATGCCTTTTCAAAAAATCATATAATAGATTTTTCAATGCAAGAAGTTCTATTGGAGACATACGATATAGGGGTTTTGAAATTGTCTTAGCATCAGGAACTAAGTCAATTGTGAATTCAACTTCTCAGTCAGGTATGAAAATGATTAACTCATCAGGGAAAACATCAAGGTATTAATTTAACATAGGCACATCATTTATTTGAATAGATCCCTTTTTTCCAACAATATGGGGAAGATAACATTCATTTCCATCTTTCAATTGTTTCTCAGATTCCTGATATGTTATCAATTTTATGGGTTCATTATTGTATACAAAATGATATTCTTTCCGAAAAAAAACTTCCTTATCTCTACATTCATTCTTAGCATGATAATCAGAAAGCTAGCCCATCCCTAGAATAACATCAAAATCAACTAAGAGTAAAACAACAAGGTTTTATGGTAACATATTTCCACATACCACAATAGAAAGATTCTTATAAGTCCCCTTTGCTAAAAAATTCCCCCTAGTGTTTTAACAACATGTTTGAGTATCATATGTTAAGGTGTTATTCCCAATTTACCAAAAAATTTCTCAGTGATGAAGGAATGTGTAGACCCCATATCAAACAAAACCTTAGAAAAATATGAGTGAACAAACAATGTACATGATAAAACTTCATTGGATGGCCTGACATCTGCTGACGTAGTTGCAATGGATCTCACTACACCTTTCTGCTTGTAGTCTCTCCCTTTTTTATCCTTCAGATCTCTCTTTGGGAAGGCATTTTCATAATGACCAATCTCACCACATTTATAACACTTTACAGTCTGCTTTTCATGATTAGTCTTAGAATAATTTTCATTTCAATCTCAGGCCATATGTCCAAAATTACCACATTTAAAACACTTCCCAGTTTTTATAAGACATTCCCAAGGGTGTTTATTGCCACACATTTCACAAAATGGAAATTGGATCTTCTTACCATCAAGTTTCCTTGGTTGATTCTTACCCATTTCTGGCCAACTGGACCTCTTCTTCTCGTTGTTTCCAAAATGGACGTGATCATCAGCAAACTCCATCTCTACCATCTCAGCACATCAGTAAAGTTTCTCATAACTTTTGAATTCACGGTAGGCTAACACCCTTTGATTCCTTGGCTTCAATCCAGAGTAATAGCGGTTTATTCTGCTATCAAGATCCAGAATAAGATTTGGAGCATACCTCGCCAGTCGAGTGAAGTTCTCTTTATAGAAGGCCATTAAATCTTCCTCCTTATTTTTCTATTCGAGGAATTTGTTCTTCATTCTAAGTCACACGACCATAGGAAAATATTTTTCAAGGAAAAGACTTTTAAATTCATCCCACTCTAATTCATCAAAATCCTCTATACCCCTAATATTACTTACCATTGAACACCACTGATCTTTTTCCCCTTGAAAATGATAAATGGAAAGACTTACGTTTTGATTGTCTGGACATCGCCCAACATCGAATATCTTTTCAAGGTCTTTGATCCATCCTTCAACTGCTACTGGGTTAGATGATCCATTGAATGCAGGAGGATGTTGTCTCATAAAATGTTCAACTACTGTCATATTACATTTTGGTACCTCTATTGGTTCTCTTTCCTGGATTCTACCACCATTTATTGCCTGTATTAGCTGATCCATTACTGTCACAAACTGCTCGGTTCCAATCCCTACCATTCCGGGATATAGTTCTGGAAGGATGTAATTCTTTCGGTGCCTCTCCTCTTCAGCATCCTTATTCCTTCATCAGAAAACTATTCTGAACAAAATTGCCTTAAATAAAGCAACATGGTAATATTTAAATTCTAAACAATTTCAAATTAAACATAGAGTGAAAATCATTTATGGTATTAACATCACCCTAACCCCAAAAGTTATCTAAACCATCCTCTGATACCAACTATAAGGACCCGACCTTATTATATACATAATATTTACTTTTGTCCTGAAAACACATCCTTTTACATTGAATATCTTTTCATGTTTTGAGATTTAGAGAATTAGGGAAATACATTCATAACATTACATATTATTATAGAGTGGATACCATAAAAAGGTTTCCATTTTTAAAAAATAAAAACAAAACTAGACTCCTTGACAATTCTTCAACACTTACCACAGATTCCTTCCTTGTCTTACACATCCATTAACCTATGAAAATAATTTAAAAACATGCAATTAGAACGAAATCTCGGTAAGGGATAGAAAATAAAAAATATCACACTAGTCCATGAATACTCGTAACGCATTAAAACATTTTCAAAAGATATACTTGTCACTCATGTATACATACTTCGTGTAACATGAGATTTACACAAGATCCACACAAAAATGAGAAGATAAATATAATGATAAAGGTATATTGGGCGTTACTACAATAATCTTGTAACCATTCTTGGCTACCTTATAAATTATAACCCTTACGACTACCTTACTTTGTGTAACTATCACAGTTACACTTAGAGTAACCATACGGCCAACCCCCAACATACTCACACCCAATGAATTGGAAGGTGATATAGGTTTCAACCTTCATCATAAATAATTCCCATGAACCAAAACATAATCATACAACATGAATAATTGCATAAAAACATTTATTGGGAATTTCATAAAACAAAATTTGAAAAGAAGATTTTAAAAGAAAATCCCCTTATAAATATCATACAATTGAAGAGAGACTTAATAGAGTGGATGGAGTATGTATATATACTGTAAATAAACATAATAAAACATAATATAAACATAACCCATCAAACAAACAATTTAAATATCACATAAATAATGAATTAGAAGGTTAATCCAAAGAATGGAAATCAGGTTAAGAATTCCCTTACCTCGGGTCTGTCTTACTTAAAACTTGTTTAAAATTCTTTTATAATGATTAAAAGAGTGTTATTAGTAGTTTAAGGAAACATGATCATGTTTATAACATCTTATATTATCATTTAACAACATCATCTCACCCTTAAATTGTTAGTATTTTTCTCCTTCCATTGTTTTTGGGTGACTTCTTAACATGATTTCCATGATTGGTTCATGGTGGATGTTCTTGTCGATTGGAAGTGAAATTACAGAATTGGAATGGAAATGTATTTACATATTTCCAGTACCATAATTTATACCATTTATCACTGTAATGTTTAATGTGAGGATTATTCATAAGATAAAACATTAATGATGTTCATTTAGATCATTTTAGTGGTTCGTTGATAATAACAACCTGATTTTGTATTATAAATTAAAACCATGTGTTAAAAAATTTCCAAAACCATTGATGTAACACCCCAACCCTATATTCCTCGATTCAGATCATTTTTTTAATACATTGGCATGATTACAAGGAATCATTTCTTGAATGACCGATCAGTTTAACTGTCTTGGAAAATGGATTGCAAACATGAATATTACATTACACTTTCTAACATACAATACAAAAAATAGTTCTTTGAGAATTCCATTATTCCCTTTAGCTTAACCCTAACTAGAAATCATAATACACTTCTTGGAATCCTGGGAAGATAAAACATACGGAAGGGGTGAGCTCAGATGCCTAGTAAGGGTAAATAATTTAGCAGAAGCTATAAACTTTTAAGGTAAAATGCGTGATAAAACAAACATGATTTTTAAAAATAAACATGAACATAATCTGAAAAAAAGTCACACATTACCATATAAAAATGCTCATGGATATTCTTCTAGTAGAATAATCACATCTAATTAATAATTTCATAATGAGGGAATGCCTAACGACGGACATCATTACAACATAGTCAAGGCCTTGTGCCAAGACTACAAATAAATTTTTTATCAAGGCCTTATGCCAAGACGCTAGTTTTTTTCATGACACCTACCGATGCATCGAGGTGCTATAGCGGGCTCCACCCGTCAGTTACTGTTTCCACTGCATACCTCATATGAAAAAGTTGAAACATAACATAAACATTCGTATTAATACTAGCATATGAAATTTCATTACATTAACCATCAACCATTAATGGAATAAAAATAGAACATCCACTATCAAATATATCATAACTCATTCAATAAAACATTGAAGATTTTATTATAATAAATCATCCTCAATCAAAAATAATATCTAGTAAAGGATGCTGACATAGTTTAAAATGATGGGTAATACTTTTTGAGAGAAATATCTTTCTCGTAAATCAATTAAAAGTCACAAATTTATAAAGGAAGTAATTTAAAAGATATTTTTGAATCAATGTTTCACATACCACCTTGAACTTTTTAAAAGAATTATCATTTCAAAACAATCATATATATAAATAAATTCTTAAAATCATTTTGAAAACGTGGACATTAATTAAAAAGATTTAGAATGATAAATCTTTAAAACATTTAAAATTATGATCATCATAAAGAGTACCTTTCACAAATCCTTAAAATAATCATTTTGATATCATTTTTATGAAAAATGTACATAGATTATAAAAATTTCCCAGTAAATACTTACACATAAACAATCTCAGATAATAATGAGATTAACCCTTACCTTTCACTTTCTGTTAGTCCAGGGTACATTTATCCGTTTGAATATGGTTTTAGTATGTCATTAAGTAATACCAGAACAATATTAATATTTATGATATCATACATGATTTATTTATGACTTCATACTACCCATTTAATAATAATTTCTATGTTAAATTGACATTTTCCGTAATAATCGTTTTCTTTATCGTACATGTTTTAACTTGTTACTCTTGATTGTATCACTTAGATCAAGATTTAAATACTTCCAGAATATAATACATGATTTATATATCATATATATTTAGAATAGAAATATGTATAATAGACATATATTTGAAATAAAAAACACCATTTATGGAGACGGTAGTTCGTACATACACATAAACATTGTTTCCGTTTTCATATCGTATTGAACGGAACTAAGTGAATAAGATATATGTTAGTACATATATATATATCCAGTATCATTATTATGTCATATATTACATACTTATTATTAATATATATTTTTATAATCATCGTTGAATGGTGAACGTGGAAATGAATCCCATCGCGTCGTGGAGACGGTAATCCGTACGTAAGCTCGAGCAACAATATCATTTCGTTAAAGGCGTGCAGTTGGATGGTATATTAATTTTACAGAGACATTATCATGTTATTTTAATTATTTATATACATACTAATCATCATTATATCTATCCAAATAACATATTGTTGAATAACAAATTACACCACTGTGTGGAGACGGTAAGCCGTACTAACACGTGCATGGTGACATTATCATTCATAAGATGGATAGAATAATGAATATAGTTGTTCCATATTTATAATAACATCATAGTATATATAATATATTGGAGTAATTATTTTATAATGGAAAAAACAAAGAAACAGTAAGTGGAATAATTAGAGAACATGAAAGAGGGTGGTGAAATCATTACCTCTTATTCGGGTTCTTCCCTTTGATTTGATCAAAATGGATACTTAAGTTGGATTTCAGACCAAAGGAAGGCCTCTAGGATGAATCTAGGAGAGTTGGGAGTATATTTGTTCAGGTTTTGGCCATGAAACATTACTGTGGAGGTGTTAATATGAGAGAAGGGAATTTTCCCTTTTATAAGAGGGGTGAGGGTCACTTTAGGAAAAGATTAAAGTATTAATTTATTATACAATCATATTCAGTTTATAATGGTTCCAAATGAATTTATTTTGAGCCGTAGGTTGTTACGGGCCGAACTCCACTCAACTAATAGGTTTTAGACAAGTTTAGGATACCATATTAACCTTGTCTTTTAGATTTATCTCTTTGTTAAATATTTTAACTTTTTCTGTGTCTTCTTGTATTCTTACTCAATAATGTTAATAAACTTACTCTAAACTTCCAAGATAACATCAAATAGATCATTAATGAAATATATAGTATTATTTAAGACCTTTGGACTAACATTAAATTTTTAAGAATATTATATCAATCAATAATATAGTATTTGTTTGAAATATTAATTTGTGTCAATTTTGAAACTATTTGGTATTTTGTTTTTTGTGAAAGTCATAAAAAATTTATTACTTCGAACAAGATTCATTGAATCATCCCTAACATGTCATATGAACCTATAAAATATGTGGATTTCATAAAAACATTTATATTATATTTATTTTAATATTTATAATACAATTTATTTTATTCTTTCATTAATAAGGTAATTACAGCATCATCATTGTGTCATTAATAAATTTAATTATATAATATCTAAAAATTATAGATAAAATTCCATTATTTAGGAAATATTTTTATCTTTCTAATTAATATTTATATTATAATTTATCTTATGTATAACCCTATATTAAAAATTGTTTAGTTATTAGACATTGATTTTCACTCTTTTAACTCTTCTTTAAATTAAATAATAATAAATATCTTAATCTAATCCAAGTGGACCTAAAGGGTCATTTTTTATTCCTAAGGTTGTTTTCGATCAAATTGAACTTATCCAATAGAATTAGGACAGGTGGTAGGGTAATAATAATATAATTGTTACCCTTAATTACCCTATTTACTTTTAATCGTGGTAAATAATACTAAAAAGTTACTATTCACAAAAAATTATTTTTATCTTATTAAACCACATTTTACTCCATGATATTAACAGTGTTTCTAGGATTTTTTTAATTCAACTCAGAGAACAAGTAAAATTATGTTTTACGTGAATTTAAAAATTCTCTTAATAGGTGGGTAAAAGACGGTGAAAAGTTAAATAAAATTATATATATAAAATATTATTATAAAATGACTCTAATGAATTACATTGAACATATATAGATAATATGTATATATTTTGACCTAAAATAACTTTAAATTAAATAATTAATTATTTAAATAAAAAGTTGGTTTTAAACAACAACTCAGTATTTTTAACAATTCATAAAAAATTGAATGTTTTCAGAAAAATACCAAAAATTCACCATAATCTAATTTTCAAATTCATAATTCATAAATAAAGAGTATTTCACTAAATTAAGAACATAGATGTTGCATTTATTAATTTAAAATTAATTCCCATTGTCAAAACCAATAGTCATATTTTTAAGGAACAATAACTTTCAAAAGATTGAAACTCGTTTATGTCCAATTTCAATGTGAAATTACTTACATTGACCATAATTAGATTAAATTTTAAAAATATAATCTATTTATACTTCCAAACCATTAAAATGTATAACTTAACACTAAATATTATTTCGATTAAAAAATTTGTTTTTAATAGTATTTTTCACTAATCACCAAAATATGAAAGTTATCATAAAAAATACCAAAAATTTATCAAAACGAAATTTTTATCTCCTAATTCTGAAGAAGAAGTTTATTTTGTCGAATTGAATATATAAAAGTGTAAAATATTGGATTTAAAATTGATTCTCCCTTGAATGGCGGTAAAATTTCATTTTCTGAAAACAATTCCTTTATCTGAAAAACTGAATCTGTTCTTACATTATGTCTACGGAACTCATAATATGGATTCTAAAATTATAAGGATTATATGATGTTCAAAATTCATTTAATACTATTCATAAACATTTTTGAATGGATAGTTTGGTATGTCGTGGTGTGTTTGAACTCGGTGTTGCGTGTAGTGCAAGTTATTGAATTACTTTGAAGAAATAACGTACTATGAAATCTTGTGGTGTTACATTATTCCCTCATTTAATAAATTTCATCCTCACAATTTGAAATTGTTCTTTGAAAATAAATGGTTAAATATATAAAATACCTTTGTGGTAAAACCCACATTAGAAATTGGGTTAATAAAATTTAGTCTTAATAAAAGGAAAGGGGGAATGAAAAGTCACCACCAAATTATTATCTTGATTAGAAGAACATTGGTGGAAATTAGAGACACATAATTAGAGGAATAACGTAAATAGTTATAGGGAGTGATTGAAGTCATCAATCACAAACAATTGTAGAATTAAGGGCCTAAAAGTCATCAATCTATGATGATTTAAAATATCATCGGTTCAACAAAACATATGGTATTAGGATAACACATTTTTAGTTTTAAGATCCCTTACATAATTTTTAAGAATTAATTTCTACATTGAATTAGAGAAGAAAAAAATTATATACTTGACAAGTAGAGTTCCCCCCTTTAACTAATTTCTACCACAAACTCATATTTCACTCTAAAAAATAATTGAATTTTAAAAAATATTCTATTTATCCTATTCATACATGGTTCCAAAAAAATGAATTTATAATTCACACATCAGACCCTTTAAAAAAATAAAATAAATTATACAATCCAGTGACATCACGTAGTCTATTGGTAGGCAATAAATCCCAATAGCACTATGGTTGTGGGTTCGATTCCCGCACCTTTGTCCAACGGAACGGGTTGTCACACGGTCTGTGTGGTGTCCTTTTTATAAAAATCCAAAAAAAACATAACAATAGTAACTTAATCCATTCCAACCTTTACAGTTATCCAAAATAAATCTATCCAAACTCACAGCCCAAAATTTAAAAGGATGTTTAACATAATGAAGATCCTTTTTTCCACATAATATCATGTGAACACCTTCACCATGTAATATTTGAAAACTTTGTAACACCCTGAATTACAATAAAATATTGTTGGTTACATCCATTCTCCCTTATCCTTTATATAATACTGGATATATTCCTTATAACAAAAAAATGTTGAATATTCCAACAATGATGAATTAAAAAAACGATTAATCGTGCATACTAGCCCCCCTTTCATCCTCTTGTTCGACGCATACTAGGCTCCCATCGAACCTAGCATCGCGCTCCAGCCCTGCCTTCATCCCTCGTGCCTCCGACCTGACAATCAAGCTTCACTGCCTCCTACCTCCCACAATACACCCCTTTCCCAGTGCCCTCGTCCCACGACTCTAACTTGCAACCAGCTCCAGGACGCTGTCGCGCTCTCCCCTCCACCCAGGCCTTACTCCAACCACCCGTGGGTGCTCCTGACCCACTCACCCCTGCTTAACGCACCTTTGGCCAGCCACCTTGCCCCTCTGTGCTCTGAACTCCTGACACCAGCATTGCCCCCTTCTGCACTATCCCTCGCTAGACTTTCCATCTCCCATCCGCATATTTGGACACCTGACCCTTGTGCCTGCCGAACCCCTCCCCATCATCGGTATATTTTTTTCATCTTGTGGTGATTTTATTTATGTTGGCACCACATTGACACCATTTTTGATATTAGTATATATTTTCTAATTTGTTTTGTCCTGTGAAATCTAGATTTTTAATTTTAATTATGTGCAATTCCAAGAGTCCTAGAACATTGGGTGTTTATTTTAAATGTTATTATTCCACTAAATGGAATTGGGGGTTTTCAAGAAATGTTTAGCATTAATTATGGTTTGATGGTAGTTGTCTTTTTGTGAATATGGTTTGGTATTTCTGGTTTAGTAATGCTAGGACTTGTTTAATGTGTAAAATGTTTTGGAAAGGGGTTCTATGATTTCAAGGGGAATGTTTTATGTTCTTTAAATTATACGAGTAGTTGGTTGTGGTTTTAAAGCAAGTGGTAGTTTTGTAAAAATAGTTTTGGATGTCCTTCTGGTTGTTTGGTGTTTTTATTTTCTTCCATTTGGTGTTTTTATCTAGTTTGGCCAAGTCCCAACAACTTACGTGTTGATTGTCATGTTTTTCTTCTTGTTTTAGGTGTGTGATTGGGGTGCATGAGGTTTTCCTTCCTTCCAATAAAGTGTTGTTGTTTTCGTGCTTAGTTTGATGTAGGGGAATCCAACTTTTCCCTTCAATATTAATTCTTTGGAACTTTCATGATTTCAATTTCTCTTAAACTATTATTCTCACCTCTATGGAATCCTTGGTTATCACATTACATTATGTTGGAGTAGTTTATTTTCCTAAAATAATGATTTTTTATGTATATGGGTGCGAAATGCCTCATTTTATTACACTTCTGGGGCTTGATTTATATTTGATAGTTATACTAAGCAGAGAATTGGGGATTTATGTAAAGGATACCTTTAGAAATTTTGTGATGATTAATAGTTGGTTTGTGATCTTCTTATGGCATGTTTGAACACCCAAATACATCTACCAAAATAGTTCAAAGTCTTTTCTAAAACCATTCCCATGTATTCCATGTCATGTAGGTCTTCAAAACCTTTTAAACCAACCATGTCCCAAATTGCCCCATGGTTCAAATTTTAGAGAACACACCAAAAAAATCATTTTAAAGAAAAATTTAATACCAATGTACAATTTATAAATTAAAGATCCATTCTAGATGGAAGATAAAGGGAGAGAGAGGTGAAAACATTTGAGAAATCTAGGTTCATGTATAACATCTTTTTCCAACCCTCACCAAAACATTTTTCAAACCAAATGACCTAACATTAAAGGACCCATTACGAACCTTGTTTTTGAAACACTTCCTCAAAACCCACAAATTATCACTTCCTTAATGTGAAATGAATGATTGTGTAATTGGGGGCGCCCCTATATTGGGTATCCCTTTATGGGTGAATGCAGTGGAAGCATCCGTGTTTGGAGAAGGCAAGTGTGGAGAGATGAGTCACGCGTGTAAGGTCCTTCCTACTTACAGAGTATTATTATAAACATCATGGGTTCCTGGGCATCATTTAGAAGATTGAGTGATGGATTCTAATCAATCCTGATTAGATGGGTTGGTGCCCCCAGGATTGGTTATTAGGCTTGGTGGGATTTGCCACTAGATTTTCCAGTTATAGGGTGGCCAATTGGTTGTAGACTTATGAGATTCACCATATGTCAGTAAGTGGTTCCGAAATCTAGTACATACAGGGGTCTTCTTAGGATTATTAGGATCATCCGTGGTTGCTGGATTATTTACATTACTTGTTTAATTTCTGTTGCACTAGTTTATTTCCATTTTTCACTTTTTACTTGTTTTACTCTGGCCCGACTTTGGTATATTCTCTTTTGGTTTTTATTTATAAAATGACAAATGATTTTGGAAATGTTGCATAGTGTGTGGTGGGTTTTGAAATGGGAAAACATTTTTTCTTATTTTAAAATATGAAAACCCTACTTTTATATTTGTATTTCAAACTTGTGTCACCGGAATGTGTTTTTAAAGGGAAAACATGTAGTATGTGGCTATATTTGGCATCCGTACTGAGCATCTAGGTGGTCACTCCTATCATATTCTTCCAGTTACAGGTTCAGTTTTTATTCAGGTTCTTGGTTCAGCTGCTCAGTGTTGGAGCATGATTGGTTCTGAGTTGGGTGGTGACCTTGAAGGTCACAAGGAGGTATGTTCGGGTTTATTTTCATTCCGCTGCTAGTTTTTATTTCTATAATCAGTTTTTAATCTATTTATCTTTTTTTCGGTGTCCAATTGTTCACAGTGGTTATATTTTTATTCCTGGCACTGGTGGCCATCGTTGGGTGATCGGGAGCACCCCTCGGGTCATTTCACGGACTGGCTTGAGTGACCGGTTCAGGTTACACCTGTGTTGGTTCATGACAATTAATCCTCTCAATGATATGGGGTCCCTAGAATAGTATGTAAATTTATGTAATTGGTTGGTATTTAATAATATAGTATGGATATGATGTTTGTTTATTGAGAACATGAATATTCAAGAAGGGTTCCAACACCCTAAAGGTTATACCACCATATATTGAATAAATTTTCTTAGTGAAGGGATATGACCTAATATTATTTTGATTTTTAGTTTAATTTCATGTAGTTAAGGCCATTAAGGGATGATATTTATGTTCATAGACAATTAATGGTAGGTAAGATAAACCATAACATAATGGACAATAGAAACCTAATGTAATTAATATGACCAATTCTATTATTGACAATGTCAGTGTTATGTACAATCAGTTTAATTCCATAGTGCTCTAACTGAGGCATTCATTTAATGGTGATGAACCATGGAACCATGGTGGAAATGTTTTTCCTAAAAATAGATTTTCAATTTATGGAATCAGGGTCTTTAAATTAGAAAAATGCCTATTTAGTAAGGAGAAAAATAATATTGTCATAATATTTCACTGAAAGGGAGAGTAATGAATATATTTGTAACATTGAGGGTACTCGAATCTTTATTACTAATTCGGTTATTGAAGGTTTAAATATGAAAAAATGAATTAATGAACCAATTGGTAATGGAGACTAGCAAGAGTTGAAGAACCAATAGTAATGGTGGAAATATAATTCCACACTCAATAAATACATAGTGGATGGGGTTTATGTGGAACTTTCTTATTGGAAAAAAATTTACCCTAGTGGATAATTCACCAGGTCAGAGGAAAATTGTTCTTTTCACTATCAAATACTAGAGGGGTAAATTAAGATTATTCAATTAATATAACCAAAATTTCCATAAAATATTGATTCATAAGGATTAATGTCACACCCCGAAATTAAATTTATTTTATTATTTTATTATTTTATAGCTTTGGTCAACCGCATCGAGGTGTTGGTTTGGAGCGGGTCAATGTTTTTGATGTTTAATAATTTTAGTGGATTTTGGGTCCCTACACGGTCACCGCACAGTGGGAAGTAGCTGTAAAGATAGCCCAGGTGGTCGTGCAACTGTCTAACGGTTGAAATAAATAAATATTTATATGAGTAGGATGAGTTAAATATTTAAAATGTAATAATCATGTTATTTTTTTGTGGATAATAATATGGTTATCATTAATAATTGTTTAATAATTTTTATTATTATTTTGGATTGAAAAAAGTATTGTTAATATAATTATTAATAAATTGTTTATAAAATTATTATTATTATTAAAACTTTTTTAATTAACATTATTATTATTAACATTATTTATATTATTTTAATTATTATTATTATTATAATAAAAAAACCTAATCTTTCCATCCAATGTGTTGCATGCATAACAATCCCCACCATTCATCCTCTTGTTCAACGCATACTTGGCCCCCTTCGACCCTAGCACCACACTACAGCCCCTCTTACATCCCTCGCACCTCCGAACTGCCTGCCAAGCTTCGCTGCCTCCTGCCTCCTACGCTACGCCCCTAACCCAGCACCCTCGTCATGTGACTCTAGCCTAAGACCAGCTCAAGGATGCCACCACACTCACCCCACCGCCTAGGCCTTCCTCTGGCCTCCCGCTGGTTCTCTCGACACGTTGTTCAATGCTCGACACACCTCCATCCAGTCGCATTTCCCAACAGTGCTTCAACCTCCAAATACCAGCATCACCCCTTCCATGCTCGCCCTCTCTAAGCCTACCATCACCAATCCTCATCTTTGACCACAGGAACCTTGTGTGGTCCGAACCCCTCACCCACTCTAGTATATTTCATTTCATCTTGTGGTGTTTTAATATATGTTGGAACCCCTTTAACACCCTTGTTGGTCTTATTATAGTTTTTTATGTTTGTTTTGGCTTGTGAAAACAATATTTTTAAGGTTAATTATATGAAATTCCTTGAGACTTAGGGAGTTTAATTTAAATTCTATTATTCAAATAAATGGAATTGGGGGATTTCATGAAATGTTTAGCATTAATTATGGTGTTATGGCAGTTGTCTATTGTTGAACTTGGTTTGGTATGTTTGTTTTGGTAATTTTAGGACTTTTTTTAATGTGTAAAATGTTTTTAAAGGGGTTCTATGGTTTTAAATGGCTTGTCTTATGTTCTATAAATTATGTGAGTTGTTGGTTGTGGTTTTAATGCAAGTGGTAGTTTTTTTAAAAAAATTTGGGGGTCCTTATGGTGATTTGGTGTTTTTATTATCTAACTTTTGGTGTTTTTATCTATTTTGTCCATGACCCAACACCTCAGGTGTTGATTTTCACGTTTTCCTTGTTGTTTTAGGTGTGTGATTATTGTGCGGGATGTTGTCCTTCCTTTTACTGAAGCATTGTTGCGTCTACGCTTGGTTGGTGGTAGGTGAATTCAACTTTTCCCTTCCAGATTAATTCTGTGGCACTTGAATGTTTTCAATTTATCTTCAACTATAATTCACAACTCAGTGGAATCCTTGGTTATCCAATTACATTATGTTAGAGTTGTTTATTTTGATAAAAAAATGAGTTTTTGTGGATATGGGTGCGAAATGACTCATTTTATTACACATCGGGAGACTGATTTAACTTCAATTGTTATAAAAAAGTGAGTATTTGGGGTTTAAGAAAATTATATCATTTTCAATTTTTTTATGATAAATATCAGGTTTGTGAACTTCTTATGGAATGTTTGGTTGTGTCCTCTTATGGCCTTGTGTTTATATAAAAATGGTTTAAAAGAGTTTTATGGTGGTGATCAGGTTGATTTATGTTTTCTAAATGAGATGGGTGGTGAAGCATGGGTTTATGTTAATTGGTGGCTTTTCTTGAAGTGTTTTTTAAAACATGGTTTATAATGGGTCCATTAATTTTTGGTCATTTGGATTGAAACATGTTTTGGTGTGGGTTGGAAAAGGTTGTTATACATGAACCTAGATTTCGCAAATGTTTTCTCTTCTCTCTCCCTTTATCCTCCATCTATAATGGATTATTAATTTCTAAATAGTTTTTTTGGTATTAAATGATTCATTAAAATGGTTTTTTGAATGTGTTCTATAAAATTTGAACTGTGGGGCATTTTGGGACATTGTAGGTTTACAATGTTTCAATGGCCCGTTTGACATGGAATACATGGAAATGGATTTAAAAATGACATGGAACGTTTTTGGAAAAAAAATTTGGGTGTGTAAACTTCAAATACCATGTGGGTTTGTACTTCTAAAAGGTGATGTTTGGTGTTGATTTTTGAAAGGAATGTGATTCAGAAAATGTGAATGCCCGATAGGAAACATAAGTTGTTTTAAAAGATGGTTTGAATGATTATGTGGTGTGACGGCCCGGGTGGGACTTTGTTAATGTGAAATGATTGATTGTGTATTTGGGGGCTCCCATGTCTAGGGTAATCCTTTATGGGTTAAGGCATAGGAAGAATCCTTGTTTGGGGAAGGCATGTGTGGTGAGATTAGCCACATGTGCGAGGGACTTCACACTTACATAGTATTATTGTAACCACCATGAGTTCTCAGGCATCTTTTAGAATATCTAGTTTTGGTTTCTGATTAACCCCGATTAGATGGGTTGGTACCCCCTAGATTGGTTGTCAGGACAGGCGGGCATTGCCACTGGATTGGTCAGTTACAGGGCGGCCAGTTGGTTATAGACATTGGAGCTTCACCATATGTCGTCAAGTGGTTGTGAACCCGAGTATGTCCAGGGGTCTTCTAGGGATGTTTAGGATCATCTATGGTTTATGGATTATTTATATTTCTAGTTTACTTTCTGTTTCACAAGTTTATTTCTCGTTTTTACTTTTTACTTGTATTACTTTGTCCATGGATTGGTCTATTTGTTTTTTGTTTTTATTTATAAAAAGGAAAATGATTTTGGAAATGGTATGTATCATGTGTTGGGATTTAAATGGTCAAAAACATGTTTCTTATTTAAAAATTTAAAAACTCTGCATTTATTTTAATATTTCAAACTTGTTTCATCAAACTGTTTTTAAAGGGAAATCTTGGATTCTATGGTTATATTTGGCATACCTACTTAGTATCTCAGTGCTCATGACAATCATATTCTTCCAATTGTAGGTTTAGTTCTCGTTCAAGTTCCTGATTCAGCTGCTCAGTAATGTATCAGGCTTGGGTCTGAGTTGGGTGGTGACCTAGAAGGTCATAAGGAGGTATGTTCCGGTTTATTTTCTTTATACTGCTATGTTTTATTTCTATCATAATTTTTTTTATGAATTTTTATTTTTTTTCATGGTCTAAATCATTCCCAAAAGTTTTATTTTTATGCCCGACACTGGTTTCCATCTGAGGTGGATCGGGAACGCCCCTAAGGCCAAGTTGTGGACTGGCTCAGTTGATGGGCTCAGGGTCAACCTGGGTTGGTTCTTGACAAAATGGTATCATATGAGGCCCTGGTTATTTGGGTTGTTTGGTAGATGGAGATTAATACTGTCGAGACACAAGGGATAGGTACGATAATGACATCATGAAACCTTGTTGTTCTGAACAATGAGTTTCTAGGGGTATTCTGAGTTTGGAGTCTTCTTCTTTTGTTTTGGGATTGAGGAATGGAAATGGAGGCGGACTAGTGACAGGTTGTGACCGCACATGGAGTACTGACCCAAGTGGAGTCTGATTGCACTATTTATCTTCTCCTAGTCATTTACATTGGCTTGGGGCATGGCTCACTACCATGTCACCATGTTTAGCATAACTGTTAGTTCCTCATCCCGATGGTTTACCATAAGTTGGGTTTTGTTTTCGTTTTGATTGATGTAAGAGTGTGTTTGAAAATCAAAAGGGGAAATTATTTATGAAATTTTGAATTTGGTATCAGAAGTCATTTTGGTTTGTGGGAGTGGCCTTGAAAGAAGGAAGTTTAGAAATTAAAATTGAATGGGGTTTATGGATGATGAATTTTTGAGTTGTGCTTTCATTTTCTTGTTTATTTGGAGCGGTTTTTTTGGATGAAGATGCTTTCTTTGATGTTTCTTTGTCATGATATCAGTTTTGGATCAATGTTTTATATGTCGTTTTGAAAATGTCACCCAGAAAGGACGTCAAGGTTTTTGATAAGTCATGCCCAGTTTTTGGTCCCTCTCAGACATTTCCAATCCTTCATGGCGATTGATGTCCGTTAGTGGAAGAAGAGTGTCTTGAAGAGGTGGAGCGCGTCTCCAGGGTATTGAGAACTCCTAATGCCGTCAGAGTGTGTGCTATTTTGGGTCTGTTTGAAGGTCCATCTCTGGAAAAATGGGTGTTGTTCATCCCACCATCAATGAAAGTTGGGATGACGCGTGATGTATTTAAATTATTCTTCATCTGATGGTTTATACCTTAAGAGGTGAAGATGAATAAAAGGAAAGAAATAATCAGTAATCAACAAGTCCAATGGATGGTGGGGGCATATATTGACCATTTCACGGAACATGTGTCCTTTTTTCTAGAGGCAGCGTCACATGATTTGATGAAGACTTACCTATTAATTGATGGTCTTTATCCAGAAATTTTGGAGTTGGTCCTCCCTTCTAAGGACCATTACATTGATAAATAGGTGGATGTGGCGTTCCTAGGTGAGTTTGTCTCCAGAACACAAATGGTTAAAAATATAATGTATCCAATTGCTCATGAAGGTTCTCTATCTGGTGAGCAGGGTGTACCAGAGGGACCTATTTCTAAAGAGTACTCTGTAGTGGTTCTAGCTTCCAGTTCATTAGACTATTTAGTGGTGTGCCACCAGTGTGGTTGGTTTGGGCACATGAAGTCATCATGTCACATCCCTCCAAAGACATGTCATCATTGAGACTGTCTGGGTCATCTAGAGAAGTATTTACGGAAGTGTCTCCTAAATAAAATGTTGTGACTGGAATAATTTCAATGCCTGGTTGTCAGGCAAGATATGCTTCTTCTATCAGATCCCCAGCCATAAGTCTTAGGGTGAAGCTCGTGCACAGTCAGAAGTTGCTGGGGGTGTGAAGCCTCAGTTAAAGATTCATGTTCATTATTGGTGGTGGAAAATTAAAAGTCTTTTCGCCCATTATTTTTTTGCTACTAATTATTTGACATAATTGTATGTTCATTGTTTTGTCATGATGTTATGATAGACTTATCCAATTTTAATCACAGCTGTCATGGTTGTGTTAATGTGGTTTTCCGAATTGTGCAATTTTCTTAAAAGTGTGTTTGAACCTTTTGTTGGTTAATCTCTACTTATCTATGTTCATTTGGAGATTTAAGTGTCTATGGAGGAATCGATGTTTCTTGTTATGCTCAGACTCACTATTTGGGTTAATTTTCACTCGGAGTTTTTTCTCTAGTGTTGGGGGTTTTTGGTCCAGGTGGAGAGTTTCAATCTTCTAGAAAATGTGTTGTTTTCTCATGCTATAGATGTTAGTTTGGATGGGTTGGGAGTTCCCATGTCGCCCCCTCCCGGGGTGATATGTTTTGGTGTTAAATTTTTGTGCAAGTTAAGCTCTTGTTTTGGGGATAACCCTCTCGTGTTCTCTCATTACCTAGTGTTGTGGTATCTGTTGTTTTCAATTGGTCATGGATTCTTGTTTTGACTATTGTTTGGTGGGGTGGCTTTTTTGGGGATGAAAGTGTCTGTGGTGGGGAGAATTGTCACACCCCAACTTTTAATTTATTTTTCTATTTCATTATTTCATTGCTTTAGTAAAATTAATCGAGTTGCGAGTTGAGAATAGGTCTATTTTTTTATGTTTGATAATTTTAGTGTATTTTAGACCCGAGAACGATCACCACATAGTGGGCGGTAGCCACAAGTTCGGATCAGGTGGCTGTGCAACTGTCTAACTGTTGAAATAAATAAATTTTTATGTGAGTAAGAAGAGTTAAATATTTTAAAAAATAATAATCTTGTTATTATTGTGTGGATAATAATATGGTTACCATTAAGAATTATTTAATAATATTTTTATTATTTTATAACGAATAATTTTTTTTATAATTATCCATAAATTGTTTGTCAAAATTATTATTATTATTATTATTACTATTTTAATTATTATTTTCATTAATATTAATAATAATAATATTATTATTATTATTATAAACCTAATATTCCCATCCTATGCGTTTCACACATACCAGTCCCCCCCTTCATCCTCTTGTTCGGCGCATACCAGGCCCCCTTCGACCCTAGCACCGCACTGCAGCACCACCTTTGTCCCTAGCACCTCCAACCTCCCAGCCAAGCATTGACGCCTCTAGCTTCTTTCACTATACCCCTTACCTAGTGTCCCTGTCCCACGTCTCTATCATGTGACCATCTCGCGAACGCCTCCGAGCTCGCCCCTCCGCTCAAGCCTTCCTCTGGCCTCCCATAGGCACCCCCAACCCACTCTCCCCTGCTCAATGCACATTCGGCCACCCACCTCGCCCGACCATGCTCTAACCTCCCGACACAATAATCTCCCCCTTATTCTCTCTCCTTCAATAGGCCTACCCTCTCCCTTCAAAAACATTGGCCACCAGACCCTCATTCATTCCAAACACCTCCCCAACTTCGGTATATTTATTTTCATCTTGTGGTGTTTTTGTTTATTTTGGCACCACATTGACACCCTTTTTAATATTATTATATATTTCTTGAAGTTTTTTTGGCTTGTTAAAACTATAATTTTATGTTTTATTATGTGTAATTCCAAGAGCCTTAGAACTTAGGGTGTTTATTTTAAATTCTATTATTCCACTAAATGGAATTGGGGATTTTCATGATATGTTTTGCGTTAATTATGGTGTGATGGCAGTTTTTTATTTTCGAACATGGTTTGGTATGTTTGGTTAAGTAATGCTAAGTATATTTAATGTGTAAAATGTTTTAGAAAGGGATTTCATGTTTTCAATGGGCTTGTCTTATGTTCTTTAAATTATATGAGTAGTTGGTTGTGGTTTTAAAGAAAGTGGAAGTTTTGTGAAAATAGTTTTGGGTGTCCTTGTAGTGGGTTGGTGTTTTTATTTTCTACCTTTTGGTGTTTTTATCTATTTTTTACAAGTCCCAACACCTTGGGTATGGAATGGAATGTTTTCCTTAATGTTATATGTGTGTGATTGGTGGGAGGGAGGTTGTCCTTCCTCCCGATAAAGCGTTGTTGCATCCGTGCTTGGTTTGAGGTAGGCAAATCCAAATTTTCCCTTATATATTAATTATTTGGCACTTGCATGTTTTCAATTGATCATCAACAATTCTTTGCACCTCTATGGAATCCTTGGTTATCTCATTACATTATGTTGGATTTGTTTATTTTTCTAAAATAATGAATTTTTATGGATATGGGTGCTAAATTCCTCATTTTATTACACTTATGGGGCTTGATTTAACTTTGATAGTTATAATAAAGTGAGAATTTGGTATTTATGTAATGTATAGCTTTATAAATGTTGTGATGATAAATATTTGGATTGTGATCATCTTATGGTGTGTACGACTCAGTCCTCTAATGTCCTTGTGTTTATATGAAAATGATTCAAAAAGAATTTTATGGTGGTTCTAGGGTTGTTTTATCTTTTCAAAATGATTTGGGTGGTGGATCATGGTTTTATGATAATTGGTGGGTTTTGTGGAAGTGTTTCGGAAAACATGGTGTATAATGGGTCCTTTAATGTTAGGTCATTTGGTTTGAAACATGTTTTAGTGAGGGTTGGATTAGGATGTTATATATGAACCTATATATCTCAAATGTTTTCTCTTCTCTGTACCTTTATCTTAAATCTATAATGGATATTTAATTTATATACTGTGAATTAGTATTAAATGTTTCTTTGAAATTATTTTTGAATGTGTTCTCTAAAATTAATACCTTGGGGAATTTTAGGACTTAGTTTTTTTCAAAAGTTTTGAAGGCCCGTTTGACATGGAATACATGGAAATAGTTTTAGAAATGAATTGGAACTATTTTGGTAAATGTGTTTTTGTGTTTAAACTTGAATGCCCATGTGGCATTGTACTTTCAAAAGGTGATGTATGGTGGTGATTTTTGAAAAGAATGTGATTAGGAAAATTTGAATCCATGGTTGGCAACATATGGTGTTTTAAAAGATTGTTTGAATGCATATGTGGTGTGACGGCCCGATAGGCACTTTGTTAATGAAAAATGATTGATGATGTTTTTTGGGGAGCTCCAATCTAGGGTAAAATTTTATGGGTGAACGCATAGGAAGCATACATGTTTAGGGAAGGAAAGTGCAGTGATATGAGTCACGCGTGTGAGGGCCTTCCTGCATACATGGTATTATTGTAACCATCGTGGGTTCCTAGGAATCTTTTTGAAGATCTATTGATGGTTGCTGATCAAACCTGATTAGAGGGGTTGGTACCCCTTAGATTGGTTGTTAGGCTTGGTGGGCTTTGCCACTGGATTGTTCAGTTATAGGATGGCCAGTTGGTTGTAGACTTTGGAGCTTCACCATATGCCAACAGGTGGTTCTAATAACAAACATGTCTATGGGTCTTCTAGGGATGTTAAGGATCACTCATAGTTACTGGATTATTTACATTGTTTAATTTCTTTTTCACTATTTTATTTCTAGTTTTCACTTTTCACTTGTTTTACTCTGGCCCTTCTTTGTTACATTATCTTTTGGTTTTTATATATAAATTGAAAAATGATATTGGAAATGGAATGTAGCGTGTGTTGTGTTTTGAAATGGGGAAAACATGTTGCTTATTTTAAAATGTGAAAACCCTACTTTTATATTTTTATTTCAAACTTGTGTCATCGGACTTTTTTTGGAAAGGGAATTCTAGGATTCTATGGTTATATTTGGCATCCCAACTGATCATCTTGGTGCTCACACCTATCATATTCTTCCAGCTTCCAGTTGAGTTTTAATTCAGGTTCCTGGTTCAACAGCTCAACGTTGGAGCAGGAATGGGTCTGAGTTGGGTGGTGACCTAGAAGGTCACAAGGAGGTATGTTCTGGTATATTTTCTTTCTACACCTGTTTTTTATTTCCATCATTAGTTTTTTTATATTTCTGTTTTACTCATGGGACAAATTGTTCCTAGTGGTTATATATTGATGCCCGACACTGGTTTCCATCCTAGGGAGATTGGGAAAACCCCTAGGGACATGTCGCGGACTGGATCAGGTGACCGGTTCCGGGTCCACCGGGGTTGATTCATAACAATTAATCCACTCAATGTTATGGGGTCCCAAGAAGAGTATGTCAATTTATGTAATTGGTTTTTATTGTATAATATATTATGGATGTGATGTTTGTTCATTGAGAACATGAATATTCATGAAGGGTTCATGCACCCTAAAGGTTATACCACCATATATTGTATACATTTTCTTATTGAAGGGATAATAGCTAATATTATTTTGAATTTTAGTTTAATTTAATATAATTAGGACCACTAAGGGATGATATTTATGTTCAAATAGATTTTGACAAATGATATTATGGTTTAAGGTCACATAATATGGAAGAAAGGGTGGGACATCCCTTATATAATGTTAAATGAAGAACTCGATGTGAATCATGAGACCAATTCAATAAAATATTGACCCCTGTGGTGAAACACATAGTTTATAGTCCCCTTTATTGGACCAAATGGCGATGGCTATGGCTAGGATTGGAAAATTCAGTTTCACTACATATCTTTTTAGAATAATTATCAAGTCACAAACAATTCCTGAAAAAAGGCCTCAAATATGGATATGAATCATAATAAGAAAAAGGGGAATTTTATTATCATAAATTTTCCATAAAATAGATAAAATATTTCAAAATATCTTGTGAGGATCTAACTCATACATAGAAAGTGGGGTAATAAATATTTGGGGAATAGATAGTTCGTGTGGTAATGAGTTTTACAGGGACTGAGTTCCCATGTATGGAAGAAAGATACCATAAGAAATGGTATACTCTAAATATATTAATGACATCTAGGATTTAATTATTTCATATTTTTTAAATTCATTTGGTGGGTACATGGGTGATATTAAATATATAGTCATACTGCTAGTACTATCATTTGGAAGATCAATGTCTTGTTGACTATGTTCCCTACCACCATGAATTTGGCCTTGATGTTTAATACCATGTGGAAGTGACATGGTTGATATCAAATCAACAGTATTACTTATATGACTAAAATGGTGATGTTTCATGTCATGAATCCTATAATATGTTTTCTATCCTTGAATAAATGGAATCTCAATATTTCAAGTTAGAGTGACTCATCAGGTTCTCTACGATCACATGAATCATGCTCGATTTGAGAAATGAGAGATAACATGGGAAATAATATGAACCACATGAGAGTGAATTTTAGGGAACCTTTGGGGTTATTTCATATCAATCAATGTTTGGATATCTACATGTATTTGGATGTAATTTATGGGAATACTTGATGGTGATGAAGAAATCTGGCTAGGCCTGAAATAGAATATTTGGGAATCACTACACATCCCACAGCATGGGAATCAAGACACACATATTTATTATTGAATGTTTTCACATAATTATCTAACTCGTATGAAAGGAATTGGAAAAATTTTGGTTATAGTTTGGTTGGATCGTGGCATTATGGTTAGGTTCTGTAGCCATAACTAGCCAATCCTTGATAAAGGTTGGGACCCTTATACCGATCGATCTATAACATAGGGGAGGGGTATCTTTCCTTTCCTCTTAGTATATTATAAGATTAATGTGAGTCTAAAAAGATAATATACATGATAAAATACTTGAGTTTCCTTCGAAATTGATTATTCAACCCTAATATTGATTTAATTATAGGTATCGTATACAATATATCTTTACATGGATCTTGATATCATGTAGATAATGGGTCATATTTAATAGGAAATCTGTCATGCAGTGTAATATCATGCCATAATAAATCATATTTCCAATAAATTATTGTCATGTGATGGGAATATTTCTTTATAAATTAATATCATGTAGTTTGTATTTGTTTTGTACAATTGAACATAATGTGACAAGGACATTTATTATAATATTTAATGTTATGTTGTGGGGGCATTTGAGTGTTTTAATTTAATTTTGTATATAATTGACGAATTTTATGAAATTTTAAGGTATTGAATCAAGTATTATTTGGGGTGATGCAGTTTATAGTAATGAAACTAAGACTATGGTTTACTCGTATATAAGGCCATACTTCTTGGAATATTAAAAGATGAGATTGTTTTTCGAGGAAAATACACCTAACATGAATTGGGAGACCAAGGTGGATCCAATTCTAGAAAAGGAAACCTCACAGAGAGTGTAGAAGATCTTGAATGGGCCCCATACAGGAATATGGGTGTCACTACATATACCTCAAATGGGAATAAAATCATATATTGTTTTAAAAAGTTTTGTTGTACAAGACCAATAGAAGGGGTGGATTTCCTCTCAGTCATTGACCAACACTACAACCATTTTTTACCTTATGATATAGTCATTTAACATATAGTTTAATATATTTCATCAATGATGTTAGACATGTAGTTTAATGTCATGTGGTGAGGACATTGGAAATTTAGTATATTATTATATTTTGAGGATTAATTGTTGTTAATTTTGATATCATGTAACCATGATAATTTGAAAACAAATTTGAATGTTATTAAAAGCATATTTAGAAAGACATTTTATTAATTTTAGATGATTTTATGCTTGGGAAATTCTCATATATACATAATATTATGATCAAAGTTCCATATTATAGGATATATAAAGTAGATATGACTCATGTTTTATAAAAATGGGTCTCTTGGACTTGTCCATTCTAAGAATTTTAACATCACATAGTGTGGACATTAGTGTTAAAGAGTTTTATTCTCATATATCATGAAGGATTCATAAAAAACTTGTTGTGTATGATATAATAAAATGTAGACATATTCATTACCCCAATGAACACAAAAAAATGGATGAGGTAGATCATGTCATTAAATTTATGAATCAAAGACTGGAGATTATTATGAGTTTAATGACCATTACTTATGGCTGAAAACTAATTCCACAAACAATAAATGGGTACTAGTGGCAGTTGGATGAACATTATCAAAAAAATTATATGATTAGTTCCTGGGGTTCTGGTAGAATTTTCCACCAGATAAAAACATTCAACTAGGGGTTACTTCAATGTATTAGTGGAAAACTATTCTACTCACCAACATTTCCTAGATGGGTTCCTTTAGATCAATCAATCCATGTTGCCAAAATTACCATGCTAGAAAAAATCTGGAAGATTATTCAACACGTGGTATGTGTGGAATCAATCATAAAAAGATATGAAGTTGGTTGGTTGGATGAATAGGTGTTCAAAGGTTGGTGGAAAATTACATAATTAAACAAGCATCTTCTATACATCCTACTAGGGTTGGATCAATAGACCCTGACTGGAAGGAAGGTTCATTTAAATCTAAAAAATAATGGAACTAGATCTCAAGAAGATCTGGGGGTATCTTGGTTATGGAGTAAGATAATTTTTAAGTGAAATATTTGATCATTTTATTATCATCTGAGACTGACTATGCCATATATTGGTGAATGTCATAGGGAAGATACATTTTATGTTGGCCATCTAGATTATTGTCTTTTGGTATGTATGTTAGACACATAGTTTTGAGTCATTCTGTGAGGATTTTTTCTTCTAATGATTTGGGTCATATATATGTTACCAATGGTGAGGGTGAATCATTTATTCCACAAGTTATAATAAAACCAATGATGATAAGGGACTCAGGTGGAAAATTCTAGTAAAGAAGATAAAATCTGTGTTGAAGATTGTTTTTTGGATCTTCTAGATAAATAGGTTCAATGAGTCACTAGGTATGTCATCAAATCTTGGAAAGAATTACATAGTTCTAAAATAGGGAATTGTTAGAGAATATTTCCAAAGTTATGTCCCCTTAAGGTATTTCCAAAGAATAACATATATTTAAGTCATGTGATTGTGATATACACATTATAGTTTAACATCCTGAGAAAAGGATGTTTAACATGATGTTTATTTTTTTGAAATGAGGATAGAGAATTATATATTTTTAACATCATGTGATAAGGAAATTGTACTCAGTTGTTTAAAGTCTTCTATCTATACTATGGTGCCATGAAATTTTAATAGATATGTCTAGGACATTGGTGTCTTGTTGTTTACAGTCATACAACTATGACCATTGGTGAGGGTTAGATGGCCTCACCAAAATTTAACAATGATCATATCATTAATGAAATATTCATGGGTAAAAGGTATAAAATATAGTCTATCCTATGGCTCATAACAGATAGTTGGTGCTCGGACTGGTGGTCCCAATGTCATATGTATACAATTGAATAGAAATCTAGTTGATATATATATTTCTTGCATGTATTTAATGGGGAGTTAATATATTTATTTCAATGTAGACATGATTATAACAACTAATTTTTGAAGGGTTGAACTCATTTTTCATGTTATGGATGGATATAATAGATAATATAAAATTGAAATAGGATTTCTGAGAAAGATCATTGAACACTTTTTAAGAACATAGTCAAAGAACCAAGAAAAAAGAGGATCCTAGATCATAAAAAGGACATTACATGTTATGTAATAATTATATGTTGTAAACACCATGCTGGTCATGAAGGATATAATTTTCATGAAGTGAAGAAAATTAGAAAATAAATTTACACATGGTGTAAATTGCGGAGACTTCATATATATGTTATGATTTGACATATTCTTAAGGTTGGACACAATTTAACTCCCAAGAACCACCCCATTCAACTTTTTCCTAATTCGTTATGACATTCATTGATACTAAAACCCATATGGATACAATAAATGGAGCGATATCATGCTTCTATTGTGCAGATACGGAAGTCCAAAGCATGGTGTGATAAGTTGTGCTATGCAGGGTCCTCCCCAGTTTCAATATATTTTCATTATGCATTATATTTATTCTCTCCTAACCTCTTATTCTCTCATCCTTAGGTTTATGGGGTAATATCTCCTTATGTTATGGTTAGGTAATAAATGTGTGAAGGAATTGTTGGATATATTTCATTTTATTTATTCAGGTAATTGGTTTGCTAATATTCATTTAATAAATTCCAAATACCTTTATTTTACATTTATCTTCATCATTGATACTTAAATGAGATTGGAATCCTTAAATTTTCCAAAAAACAACCCTAAAGGAGGAATAATAATTACAAAATTTAGTTGAAATTGGGTTTAAATATAGTAACAATAAAAACATAATTATATGAAACCCTAAATTATAGGAGTAAGGGAAATTGGGTATTTTCCTTATAAGGAGAGAATATCATGACCATTTGATCTTTCTCATCTTGAACCTGAAACCATCATGAATGAAACTTCTTATTTTCTAAAATCAAAATACAACTGAACCCTATAATTACTAATCTCAGGTTTGCTTTTCAAATCTGATTCAAAACTACTAAAAATACATTTCCTTTGACATTTTCTATCTCAAAATCAATAAAAATAAATATTTTCTCCTCAAATTCATAAAATTAATAATATATAATCATTTTAAAATTTAATCAATCTAATTTTAACATCTCTTTGGATCGATCTAAACTTGCTTCTATATTCATTTTAGTAAATTAAGTATCACAGTTTGAGTTTTATAAATTTTCTATTTTTATTTGACCCATAGTGAAATAAAAATGCTCTATGAGAATGTCACTGGCCATATGTAATTCTATATCATTTTGTGGTGGATAATAAACAATGAAATAGAATTTCTTATCTGGAAAGAGGAAAATTATGATGTGATATTACATCATACGGTAATGGTGTTTACACGGATTGTTAATGTATTTTGATAAGGATTATGGATACATAGTTTAATTTATTTTGGTCAGGATATGAATCATAAAGTTTAATGCCTTATGATTATGAAATTTTCTAATATTTTGACAACATGTGACTAGGATGAATTCTAGGTAGTTTAAATTCAGCAAGGTCAAACTATAGTGTCATGTTGTTTCAGTTCTGACCACTAAGACCATAGTGTCTTGTTGTTTATGGTCTTAAGACTAGGACTAGTGATGATATTCCATTATGCACAGTGATCTTATGATGGATTTATAACAAATATATTTCATGTAACATGAGTATTATGATTCTCTAACACTATCAGTCCTTTCCCTAATCGGTTTTGATTCCAATTTATGAAGATGATGCATTCATATATTATACATCCCAAAATTCAGTGGAATAGATAATAATTTGGGTGATCATTCAAGTATATATTTATGGGTGTATGGATCCTCATAATCTTGAGAAGGTTATTATCTAGGTATTTTGATATGCATGTGCCTATATACTCAGATTTAAAGGAATAGACCATACCTCTTCTCCCTCAGAGATATGGGTGTTCTAGAGGCATTGTCACTAATATTTTGATCTTATCAGTAGGTCTAAATGGATGAACTAGAAACACTGGTGTCATTAAAAATAATAACCCCCATATGTATCCTTTTGGATCCAATACTTGAGGAAAAATAACCTCTCGAATTTAATAATATAAGATGGGGAGGGTAGTATTTTAGATGTTCTTTTAAATCTTCCCTATAATGTTTCTTAATATGTGGGTTCTCCATCAATTCATTCTCCAAAGAAAAGAAAAAGTAGTTGGGGACGTGTTTCGATTTCAATGAAATATTGTTTCCTTTTTCATTCATCAATTTATGGAAGATAACAATTCTTACACTTTCTTTTGAATATGGATATATTGGTATGTGCATGTGGGTATATTTTTGTATCTAGGTAGTAGTTCTATAATATTATTCAATATAGGTGTAGTTTATTAGACATTGAAATCCCAAAAAAACTAATGATATATCCCTAAGATTAGGGAACTCTAAATTTCAAGGAAGATATATGGAATCTTCTGGGGGATAAAAATATCTTGAATTCACCTAATGACATGGTCAAAATTATAAAAATTCCCCCAGTGTTGTGCGATTGAGTGAGGTGGAACGTGGTCTGAAATTTTCCATGAGAGGGGCTAAACATTTTTGAAATACCACCAGACTTGTTGGATGGGGTACCTTACTATAAGGAGAAACTATATAAGAGAATTCAAATATTTCATCATGGTTAAAAGATCCCTAAATCATATTCATAATTACTTCATAGAGATTTTCACATTCATGATTCAACTAGATGGTCTCTTCATTTACATAGATGACCTAGTCATCCTAAAACTATATAAAAATAGAATAATAATTGATGAAATTTATTTTTTCAGTGGTAGGATGGGTGGATGATGATTGGAGTCTTAACATAGGCACCATATATTAAATATTTCTATTTAAATTTGTAAAATACTCTATCATCCTCACACTCTAATGCCTGGATAGGGTTAGTAATGTCGTCTATATTGGTAAGGAGGGTTTCACTGATCCATTGATAAAAAATTCTTAGTGAATAGGGTGAAAACAACTACTAGGGAGCGGAGGATTACATGAATTCACAATTTTCCTCATTAATAATTATGTCATCCAAACTAGGATGAATGTATTTATGTTTAGTTGATAACATGACGACAGAGACATTGTTAAACTAGTTCCCCTTTTCAGTTGAGTATCACATTTGGTAGGATTATTCATACTCACTCACTTTTTTATGATGCTCTAATTGGTCCATTTGGTGGGATGGTTCCCATTTTCTCATTTGCTGGGTCGAATCCCTTTCTCTAATTTGGTGGGTCATAACACTTGAAATTTCATCTTAATTATCATCGATGGAGGATGAAACATATTCCACATGTTCTATGTAATTTTCTATTGAAATTTTACCTTCACATGTCTCTTTTTTAGTATATTTAGGAAAATGAATAATTATTAGATCAGGTGATTAGGAATATAATGGTAAGGGAAGTAATTTGGATGGTCAACCTTTCCATCTTTATATGGATTCTTGATTTTTAAAATCTTGATTTGGTTTTGTACCATAGAAAAGTTCAAGTATATTGGAACCTGGTCATTATGGAATGGAGAAATGTTTCCTTTCATATATTCAAGGTCACATCAACATGTCCTTTTTTTCTTAAGGGTGACATAAACTATTTCAGATTTCCTTGGATTCAATATCTATGTATGTGTTACATGATAATCTCATTCATTTTTTCTTTGAATATAATCCTAATTAAATTATGTTATTGATACAAACTCTTGAATAAATCCATGGTACATCATAATAATAATCATTTTTGAAAACCCATCCCATAGGTTCTCAAAACAAATCTTCAGTAACTATTCCTATTTAATTTTTCTTTCAATTAATTATGTCAGACCTTTCATATTACAGTAAAATCAATGAGTTTCTATGATTCCTACTTCATTCAATTGAATAGGTCATGAATTATTGTTTTCCTTTTTCTACAGCTAAATTGGTATAAACATATATAAAATAGATCTTCCTAGCTTGATATAGACCCCAAAATGGTTATTATACCAATAAAAGGCATGACATTCCAAGCTATGTACATAGAAAACGAACATCATAGCCTCTTGTTCTTCTATGGTAACCAAAATTTGGCTTCACATAGAAGATAATTTGGTTATATATATTTCAGTATCACTCATTCAATCTGATAACGTGAAATTTTATTTCCCAATAGTGGGAGGGGGAGGAGTCGAATCCACCAACCTAGTATACGATTTCTTCTCTGTTAATCATGTATATGCCAAAATTCATGAAAATCTGATCAGGAAGTAATGGAATATTATAATACCTTATTTTCATCGACTAATGATAATTTCAGATATGTTTCCTAAACATGTAGTGGATTTATTCCTAGTGGTTATCGTACTTCATGATCAATAACCACTATAGAATAATGGGAATAGTAAGTTAATTTCACTTGAATAAGGTTTCTTGATTTAGCTATTATGGGTTGAGAAACATTATTTGGTGGAAAAGGACAGGTTGAAGGAGGTATAACCTCTTTAATAGATAAACATTATCAATGGATCGTATTCCTTATATAAACACATTATTTATCTCCAAATGATCCAAAATATTGTCCATGAGTTTAGAAATATCCTATCATGATAAGATGGGTACACCATGGTTATAAAATCAGTGGGTAGTAATTGTGACCACATCTATCACCATATCGACAGTATGAAGTTTTTCATCATTAGCTAGTATAGAAAGGATGGAATTTTCTAATAGGAAACATGTTGGAGGAAACCTTGATTCCCTTGGAGGATATCTATGATCAAGGTTTGTTCCGACCCAATAGATGATACATAATATGACATCATTTCTAAAAATACCCCAAGCCATATGGGATGGGGTATTATCTGTGATTCTACTATCCCTCAGTATAGCTACATATATGTTTTTATCTATTGTCAGGTCTTAATCATTAATCGACCTTGATCTAGTACCGAGATGTGTTGATTGGCCTCCTAATAATTTGAAGTAGTAGGACTTTAGACCCGCCTTGAGGTTGAAATGGCTGAATACCCCAATAAGGAAATTCTTTTGGAATCATAAATCTAGGTTGTTACGATTAGATCTGTTTCCTCTACAGTTTCATGAAAAATTAGTATCAAAATTATTTTATCATAACCATGATGGATAAGACCCCTTTGGGGAAACTACTTGGTGGATTCTTTATCATGTTTAACATCCTTAACCACCTCCTGAGGATATGAAGTAAAATGATTACTATCCGCTATGGACAGGATCCCAAATCTATTGGAAGTGGTTATGAGTACAATCTGCTTCTTTTTAAACCATCATTGATAGGATAAAATGGAAGGCCTTATCCTCTATATGAATTCATGATCTTATTCTACGAATGGTATATAGTTATTCCAAAGATACCACCATACATGGACATTCACCAATTTCCTCTATATTTTCTTCATCTATGATAATGTATGTTGAGTCCATGAGGTTATAGTCCATATAGAAGTTAATAAATATGTTTGGAAAGGCTATAGATTTTTAACATTGTCTTCAGGTGTCCTACAGGTGTTACCATCAGGTACAATTATTTATTATTTCTTGGAAACATTTGGATATACCATTTGGATTTTAAAAAATATTAAATATCCTATAGTAGAAACAAACTGAAGATAATCATCAATGTAACATCACAAATAAGATTTCATGTTTGATGCATCACCTTCAATTAAAGGATTGAATCTTATATCTTTTTTTACATGAGAGTTGGTTGAAACTATTAAAGGTAGCATGATAGTTTCGCCATTTGTTCTGATGGTTTTATTTCTTAAAATCATTTCTAGTTAATTTGGACTACATTTTGAAAGGTGGTCAGTCATTGGGTCTTTTCCAATGAAATCTTAGAAGAAAAATTGCATGAGAGGAACGAAGGTCAGATTCACCGCGCTATTTTGAGGATGGTTATTTCCAATATTGGTAATCTCTAATTGATTTAATAAATTTTCATGAATCCATCCCATATCCCAAAGTGGGAATGATTACCATATTTTTAATTATGTAATCATTACCTTGTTTAATATTTTTACATATATATATATTAGACATTCTTCATTTATCTATTTTTAGTTCATGACACATCAGATTAAAGCCATAAAATTTCGATCTATATATTTAATCATCGTATAGGTATGTCGATGGTCATTTATAGCTAGGATTAAACGAAAAAGTGGAGTCATATGTATCTTGTCAAATTAAGAATCAAAACCCACGTATTATGATTGGAAGGATTGTGGTTAAATGAAATTATGTTATAATCTCAATGAGGCATCCCACGTGTCTTTTATATAATAAGAATCAAATCCCACATAATTTTGTTGAATGGTTAGGGATACATCTTTATTGGAGATGTGCGATTGAGTGACATTACCATTGTTAATTATATTATGATTTCATATCTATTATCACATGTGCGTCATTCTCAGTGTGAGAAACAATATATAGAATAATACATTTGAAATTTAGTGATTGTGTACTATTAGATTATAAAGTATGTATTATTCACTAAGTCTTCATGGAGAAGATTACTGTATCATGGATGGGGAAAATTGTAAATAAGGTTGTTCTTATGCATTTGGTTCCCTTGGATAACTAACATTGTATATTTTCTGGGTGACATTATGCATTGGGGATTACACCTTGGAAAACCCCATGTACCTAAAACCATGAGGAGTATATTAACTCGGGGAGAGTAGTGATAAACAAGAGGAGTATATTGACTCAATGGTTAATGAAGATTTGGTTTTGGTCTTAAACTGTCACAAACTGAATCTGGTCGCCACCAGAACCGGCACCAAACCCAGCCCGTGACATGACCCGAAGGGCGTTCCCGATCCCCATGGGCTGGCACAAGTGCCCGGGTATCATAAAATGATAATTGGGAATCATTTACCAGAGTTTATAAACTTATAACAACAAAAAAATCCAATAAAATGATTCTGGATTTTTCAAACCAAAAAATCTTTTACAAAAAATCAGAACTGAATTACATAGCAGAAAACAACTCAAAAAGTCTATACCAAAGGTAGAAAACCAAATAAGGACAGCCCAGGAACCCTCATGGCAAGGGGAACCACCCTCAAGACACCTCCACTAGACTTAACCACCAAGGACCTGCTAGAAACCCGAACCACTGGAACAAAAAACTATACCCAACCTGCGACAACAAAAATAACCAAGTCTACTTACACCCAAGGGTATAAGTATGATGTTAGGAAATTCCCAGTAGGATACAACCACTATGATATTACTTGTGATAAACATTTAAAGATGAAAAGCATGCATGTTTTCAAAAACATGAAAAGCTAGTTACAATTTCTAAAAGATGCAACTTTGAATAAAAACAGTTTTCAATTGGGCTATCATTGTGAATCAACACTTAAAAATAATGTCAACACTACTGAATTTTCCAGCCAAATATACCGTATGCCGATGGTAAGTACAAATTAAATAATGAGCAGAATAAATAGGAAATAATACCTAGGAACTAACTCATTCTGGGTCCCAGGGACCTTGTATCTCGGTGAGAGTAACCATCACAATATCTGTTCTAATGCACGAGCCACTAGTAGGGAATATACCCATAACCTAGTGGTCCCCAATCATCATCATAATAGTTTAGTTAGAGTTTTAAGAATCAATATTTTTAAGTGAAACTGAGGCCAAACCCCATGGATTCACTAGCATACTAGTACACGTCCACCCACCTAGATACCCAGGTTTTCCCTTTGTGCTCAAACATGTTCGAAAATCCAAGAAATATAGTTTTCACATGTAGATATCACTTCCAAAAAACACATTAACCAAACAACCCCATGTAAATCACATAAGTCACAAATTCCACTTTTCATTCAAATGCATTTTGAAATCAAACTCACACCAAAATAGCCCACAACACTTTTTTCATAACTTTCACAATCCAACACTTCCTTTAACAATTTTATGAAGTCCCTAAAAATATGATAAACATCACATAACAGAACTATTCACATTTAAAATTGCTCATTTGAAAGTATAAACAATCCAAAACAGTTTTCCAATATGGTTTCCCTCTTACATAAATCATTAAACCACTCAAAACTTTCCTAAAACAATTCTAAATAGTGTACCAATGCTTTTCAAATAAAACCCATTTTAAAAACATATTTCAAGGACAAAATCACACCAATAGAAATTCAAAACAGAATTGGATGCCCCAAAAACATTTATTAAACAACCCACATGTGTTATAGAATAACCTCAAACAATACCACAAAAGATCCACATGAAATGCACACGTTTTCAAAATCACTTTCAAGAAGTACAATAAAGTTTTACACCTTAAACCCTTAGAAAAACATTTTAAGACCTAGTGGAACACCAATAACCCCACAAAATAAGAATTGTCATCCCAAGCAAGATTTATTAAACCAAATTCATATGTTATAAAACAATCCCAAAAAATACCCAAAGGGTTACACATGAAAAACACCAAATTTTAAGCTAAAATGAAACCATAAAAATGAATACTTAACCAAATCCAACATACACAATTTTTTCACCACACACAACATATTTTGAAAAGTAATAATAAGTAATTCAAGAAAACTAACTCATCTAGAAATGATTACACACGGAATCACCTACCGAAAGTGTCAAATCCCTCAAAACATGGTTCGAAACATCAACCGCACAACCGCCGCACCACAAGGAAGATAAATTCAGACCTAAATCACAATATTTGACCAATAATACACCAAAAGAAACCCTAGGATCAAACCCTAACTTCAGGAAATTTTAGAACATAATGAAAGAGAGAGGAAATCCTAAGGGAAAAGGAAGAAACCAAGAAGAAATCACTTACCCAAAACAATCCTGAAGAAAATGACCCAAAATAAACCAGAATATGATTATTAAAACAGCTAAAAATTTAATGGATATTGTAATAAGAATGAGAAGGTCATGTAGGAATTGGAATGGGGAAAAAGAGTAAGAATAGAAAGAGTTATGAAAGGATCAATTTACCTCTCCAAATTTGGACAATTTCTTAAATCTAGAGAAGTTTCGACCATTTTCGTGATTCTATCGAGCTCCAAATTGTGGGAGGAGGGAATGGTGGCACGCCTTAGCTAAGTGGGCTCGGGTGTGAGTTAGAATCACCGAAAAAACGAAAATAGTGAAGGAGATATTAAAGAATTAAAATTTATTTTTAATATCGGTTCGTGACAAAACCTGAAGGGCGTTCCTGATCCCCACGGGCTGGCACAAGTGCCCGGGTGTCATAAAATGAAAATTGGGAACAATTTACCCGAGTTTATAAACTTAAAACAATAAAAGAATCCAATAAAATGAATCTGGATTTTTCAAACCAAACAATCTTTTACAAAAAATCAGAACTGAATTACATAGCTTAAAACAACTCAAAAAGACTATACCAAAGGTACAAAACCAAATAAGGACAGCCTAAGAACTCTCATGGAAAGGGGCAACACTCTCAAGCCACCTCCATAAGAATTCACTACCAAGGTCCTGCTAGAAACCCAAACCACTGGAACAAAAAACTGTACCCAACCTGTGACAACAAAAATAACCAAGTCTACGTACACCCAAGGGTGTAAGTAGGGTGTGGTCCAATGACCCGTAGGATACAACCACTAAGATATTCCATGTGATAATCATTTAAATATGAAAAGCATGCAAGTTTTCAAAAACATAAAAAGCTAGTTACAATTTTTAAAAGATGCAACTTTGAATAAAAATAGTTTTCATGTGGGCTATCATTAAGAATCAACACATTTAAAAATAATGTCAACAGTACTGAATTTTCCAGCCAACTATACCGTATGCAGACGGTATGTACAAAGTAAATAATGAACACATGAAATAGGAAATAAACCCTAAGAACTAGCTCGTTCTGGGTCTCAGGTACCTCATATCTCGGTGAGAGTAACCATCACAATATCTGTTCTCGTGCATGAGCCACTAGTAGGGAACATACCCATAACCTAGTGGTCCCCAATCATCATCATCATAGTTTAGTTAGAGTAGTAAGCTTCAATCTTGCAATGTGAAACTAAGGCCAAAGCCCATAGATTCACTAGCATACTAGTACACGTCCACCCACCTAGATACCCGAGTTTTCCCTTTGTGCTCAAACATGTTCAACAAGACAAGAAATATAGTTTTCACATGTAGATATCACTTCCACATCACACATTAACCAAACATCCCCATGTACATCACATAAGTCACAAATTCCACTTTTCATTAAAATGCATTTTGAAATCAAACTCACACCAAAATAGCCCACAACACTTTTTTCATAACATTCACAATCCAACACATCCTTTAAAAATTTTATGAAGTCCCTAAAAATATGATAAAAATCACATAACAGAACTATTCACATTTAAAATGGCTCATTTGAATGTATAAACAATCCAAAATAGTTTTTCAATATGGTTTCACCTCTTACATAAATCATTAAACCACTCAAAAATTTCATAAAACAATTCTAAATAGTGTACCAATGCTTTTCAAATAAAACCCTTTTCAAAAAAATATTTAAAGGACAAAATCACACCAATAAAAATTCAAAATAGAATTGGAATCCCCAAAAACATTTATTAAACAACCCCCATGTGTTATACAAGCACCTCAAACAATAGCACAAAATATCCACATGAAACGCAGACATTTTCAAAATCACTTTCAAGATATACAATAATGTTTTACACCTTAAACCCTTAAAAAAACTCATTAAGACCTATTGGAACACCAATACCCCACCAAATAAGAATTTTCATCCCAAACAAGATTTATTAAACCAAATTCATATGTTATAAAACAATCCCAAAAAATAACCAAAGGGTTAAACATGAAAAACACCAAATTTTAAGCTAAAATGAAACCATAAAAATGAATGCTTAACCAAATCCAACATAAACAATTTTTTCACCACGCACAACATATTATAAAAATTCATAATAAGTAATTAAATCAAACCAACTCATCTAGAAATGATTACACACGGAATCACCTACCAGAAGTGTCAAATCCCTCAAAACTTGGTTTGAAACATCAACAGCACAACCACCGCACCAAAAGGAAGATAAATTCAGACCTAGATCACCATATTTGACCACAAATACCCCAAATTAAACCCTAGGATCAAACCCTAACTTCTGGAAATTTTAGAACATAATGAAAGAGAGAGGAAATCCAACGGGAAAAGGAAGAAACCAAGAAGGAATCACATACCCAAAACAATCCTGTAGAAAATGACCCAAAATCGACCTGAATATGAATTTTAAAATAGCTATAAATTTAATGGATATTTTAATAAGAATTATAAGGTCATGTAGGAATTGTAATGGGGAAAAAGAGTAATAATATAAGGAGTTATGAAAGGATCAATTTACCTCTCCAAATCTGGATGATTGATGAAATCCATAGAAGATTCGACCATTTACGCGATTCTATAGAGAACTAAATTGTGGTAGGAGGGAATGGGGGCGCACCGTAGGTAAGTGGGATCGGGTGTGAGTTGGAATCACCGAAAAAACGCAAATAGTGAAGGAGATAATAACGAATTAAAATTTATTTTTAATGTAGAAAATGGGTTTTCGGGCAGGCCCAATTCCTTAAATAAAAACCCATATCCACCATGATTATGGATTTATAAATGGTCCGAATAAATATTGTGGTGTTAATATGTCAGGGGCTGACAATTAGGAATTGGAATGGATGAGAAATGTTGAAAAATGAAGAAGTTATAGAGGAATCAAAATTTATTTTTAAATCTGGAATTGGGCTCACGGTTTGGCCCAATTCATAAAAACTCACCCATTACTCTATAAATACTTGGGAAACCCTCAAAAAAAGCATCAATGGAAATTAAATGGAATTTAACATTACAATAAGTCATGTATGTGACATAAAACTTGATGGATTTCCATGTTTATGGAACCATGAGGATAAAATCAACTCCTGGAGATTACAGTTTGTTTGGGTCTTACAACTAGGAGGATTCCCATGATTCTGAAACCATGAGGAGAAACTAAACTTATGTAAATTGAGGTTTTGTTAGGGCTTACACCTTGGAGGATGCCGATATTTTTGGAACCACTAGGAGAATCTCATATTAGGGGGATTAAGGTTTTATTGGGGCTTGGACATATTGGGATTCCAAATTTTTTAACGATTTGTAGAATCTCAACTCATAGAGAATATGGTTTTGTTGGGGATTACACCTAAGTGGATGACTATGATTCTAGAAACATGAAGAGAACATAAAGTCTTGTAGATTAAAATTTGTTGTGGGATTACAACTAATTGGATTCACATACTTTTGGAACCATGAGAATAATCTTGAGTCATGGACATTTGGTTTGTTTGGGACTTACAACTAATAGGATAACCAGGTTTCTGGAACCATAAGGGGAGTAATGACTCATGGAGATTTTATTATTTGGTTGGGAATTACACATTAGAGGATTTCCAATCATGATTACTCCTTCCCCCTATCCTTTGGTAAATGTATATGGAGTTATAATTGTTAAGGATTGGTATTACACCTATTAGGGGCCATATGTGTAGGAGTATTTCATATATATGTTGGTATGGATTGAATTGAATCCCAAATACGAGACTAGGGTGAATTCATTCTTAACACATATGATCTCGATGATAGGTTCTTATACCTAGTGAGAGATCTAGTACATTTTTTTGTTTCAATTATCGGTTCCATGGGTGAAGGGTCACCCAGATGGGATGACATGGGGGAACGATTTCCCATGTTGGGTGACTTGGGTGAAGAGTCATCTAAATTGTGGGAATTGTGTGAATGTTTTCCCAAGTGTAATAAATTGGGAGAATGGTTTTCCAAGTGGATTGACCATGGAAAATGGTCTCCCAAGTGGGATGACTTGGGTGAAAATTTAGCCATGTCGGTTTACCATGTGTGGGTTTCCCTACTCTGGGTGGACCCAATATCTTATTCACCCACATAGAGGCACCCAAAAGTGATACAAGGGTGGATTAGAGTACCTACCCCATGTGATAATTTGAATGAATTTAAAAACTCACCAAAGTAATATATGTGAGGTTTTGATTACCTCTCCTTAGTGATGGATTAGGGTTACTACATATATGTGATACTTGGGGAAATTTGAGTAACTCTCCCAAGTGATACTTGGGTGAACAAGATATCCTCACAAAATTTGGATCAAATGTGGGGGAAAATTTTGGTCATCATCTAAATAGAGGGATATATATGGGGGTAATCCCATGTTAGGGAAATCCAGGCTGATGAACATGGAGTGTGAGAAGATCTCCCACATGGTTTCTTCATCTCAAAGTCAATCCAACTTCTAAAATTGAGAGGCCAAGGGTCATATTTTTAGGAAGTATTAGGACCCCTGTAAAAGGAGTAATTACTCTCTAGTCACTCTTTTAGGTTCTTCACACTAGTAATTAAACTAGGATATATTTGAGTGACTGATCGACATAATATAACCGTACATGGTATAGCTAGTGACGTAGGATGATCAAGTATACTATGCCAACATAAAAGGTATGGTCACACAAGTTTTGGGAAAATGAAATGTGTAAATGGAATGAGTGAGATAGGTGAGTTAAGTGTGTGGTATGGGTTAGGAAATTTGATTAGGGAGATATGAAAAATATCTTTATAAATAGACTGTACAGGAACATAAATTTTTCTATAAAATCTTCACAAGTTCTAGCATCAACAACCTTTGATCATTAAGTCTGTTTGGGATCTATCTTGAGTAAAATCCAAGTCTTCTAAGAAAACTTTGTCATTGGACATGGTATACACATATATTACTGGTTTTGATATTATATAAAGTTATCGCATGACTATAAATAATTCCTTTTATGGAATTAAAACTTTTTTATGAGTAATTTCCAATGTCCTTGGCCTACTGTTTAAGGGAGAATCTCACCACCATTCTACTGGAATGAGTAACTTTTCGGAGGAATCACTATCCTTCAGTGTGTGAGTTGTCTTGTGGATCTCGTAAATTCAACCTTCTTATTATTATTTCATGGATAAATGTTTCATCTCCCACTGAAAATGTGGTTTCTAGGTGAAGATTGTCAAATTAGTCATGCATAAAATTTCTTGGCATGAATACTTTTTGATGACAACAATCATGTATTCATACTATATTATATTTGAAGTTCAAGTTATTGATTAAATGGTTTTTGTTTTCAATTACTCACCTTACCATATGTATTATTCCATATTTAATAAATATATATTCTTTTATAAACATATCCCTACAGAGAATTTGGGTTTCCCTTTATTTTTTTCCATTCCATTAGAAATTAATAAAGAAACAATGAATGAGTTAAAGGATGAAGAATATTTACTCCCACATTTTTTTATTTGTATATTTTCAAATGTAATGTGAGATTCATGTATCTATCAAGTTTAACAAGACTATTAAATATTTTATTCCATTTGTATGTAATCCCTTGTATCCTTTTTAAATTTAATAAAGTAACATCCAGATCTACTTTATGTGGTTTGAGGTCTTTATAGTTGGTTACGAATGAATATTAGTATAAACCCTGGTAAATATATTTAAAAAATCATATAACAGAACCATATAAATGCAATTTAGTATAACTATGATTATAAGATAACAACCCTAATTTTTTGTAAGGTAGGTAATATATGGTTTTCCTAGAAACACATTCTTTCTGGGATACTAAAAATGAACATGGTTTTGGCACATATTCATCTATGGGTAATAACTATAAAAAGTGATGGTCTATTATATCTTGACCATCATTATTATACACTATGAGTGTCCCCTTAATGTGAACCGAGTTTGACACTCTTGGAGAAAATTAGTTTGTTAACTAAAATATTCCTTATGTACTATTATAAAGGATTTGAATAATAAACCATAATTAATGACCTTGGTTAAACCAAACGTGTATCAGATTGAAATAAACATGTTATGATTTATATATACTATGAATTATTTTCATGTCTATGTGGTTTCCTTCTATGATTATTTTTTCTCATGCTATGAAATTTGATTTTAGTCAATGGTTAGATAAGGAAAAATCATGTCAACACTAAATGTGACTGAATATGTTGGGATTATGAGAAACCAAATTGGATGATGACTGGAGTGAATAATATTGTTATTGTTCCTAAATATTTAACAAAATATATGTATAAAACCCCACTCCTTAACCAACCTTCATACTCTGTAAATAATGTAAGGATTGGGCCCTCTAAAATCTGGGGTATTGGTAACCTTGGAGGATGGAGCACTCAATTTGTTTTATGTTAGAAATGTGTCAAGGGGACCCCATAGACTGTCTAAAAAATGGGAATTTTAGTGTGTGGAAGATAAGGTAATATATTAATGAATTATCGTGGAAAATAAAGTGTTTGATGAAGGGATATGATATTCACCCAAATATACTATTTCTATTTTAATGTATTATGTTTTTGGAATATGTGTATTATTCATTCCAATGTTTTACTCAAAAGGTAAACTCATATAACTAGTAAGTACAAATGAAATACCAATAATTGATGTATATGGATTGATGTTTTTATTTATTAACATGTGATAATTATATTTCTGAATTGTTTTATCAATTATATTCTAGATATAAGAATAATGTGACATCTAATAATTTCATCATAGTATGCTTTAATTTGAGTTTTCAAAAATATATTGAAATATATTTATATCCATGAAAAACAATTTAGTAGTTATTTTAAATGTATACTTTGGATAAATAAGTGATTGAAATTTATGAATTAAATGGGATAGTATTTTTGAACATGAAATTGGATGTTATATGATGAAAATGTTATTTAGGTAATCATTAATAATGATTATTTCATTTTTGGATTTATTGACATATACTATGATTATATTTAAGGAATAATGATTGTGTTAATATTTGGAATCACATGTGGTTTTATATAAGGATTACATAAGAGTTATGAATACCATCATGGGTTTATAAGTTTATCTTTGATCATATGTTCAAATAAATTGAATCCTCTTTGAAATTTTGCGTTGTGGAATTTTTAGTTTATTTGAATATTTTTTTGGTTTTTGGGAAGAATGCTATATTAAGGTTTAAATAAGCCATCAGTATAGTACATGATTTTTTGTTAGGTTAATTATTGCATATTATATCGTGGAATAACAGTAATCATGATTTCCTAAAATTTATACATAAATACATGGATATTTATAGAGATATTTATTTTCACGCTAAGGATTATCTTTTATGTTAGTATCTAAATTTAATTCATGATATTTTGAAGTGATGATCACTACATTATAATAATATATTCTGATTTATCATACTGATTAATTATATTTGTGGGAATATAAGTTATATGGTATAAGATCACCATTGAGGTTAGTACCGTCTTTAATATTGAGTTTATTGATGTTAACTAGGATGTAGGGTTATTTTTTGTGGAATAATCTATGTTCAGCCTTTGGTGTTATTGTGGTAATTTTAATATAAAATTTATTTCTTTCATATGAGGGTTTACATATTTTTTATTTCATATTACCCTGAGGAAAGAATTTAGTATTAAATATTATTTAAATACTATATGTATAGTTACATTTCCTTTAATGTAGTTTTAGATACATTATAACTTGATTTTAGTGTTTCATGTATGAAGATGCATCATGAATACTCATCTTTTGAAGTATAATATGCTAAAATGGTAGAAAAATTTGAAATTATACCTTCATCATAAGTATATTTCCATATGTTCATAGTCTAGATGGTGAATAAATTACCTAACAAATGGAAAAGTATATTAAAACAAAAGGGGATCTTATTAAATTATTTATTATTGAGACTGTGGTTTATCCACACCTTATTTATTTATGGTTTTTTGGTACTTATCTTTATATTGATAATTTACATTCTTGTGATAAATGTTTTCTACAAATCTCTATCATTATTTGGATATCTATTCTTCCTTTATTTCCATACTTTATCTTCTAATCAATTTTATCATGACCTGACCCGATGGTGCTCAATCCAAAACTACCCCAAGCTCACCTCCACATGTCAGGGGCCAGTCAAAAGCAACATAAGGCATATATAAAATTGGAGGCCATTTCCTAATGTACCTGTATGCACAAAACCTAAAATTTCAAAGCAAGTATAGATTAATAATATTAAAAAGTTGAAATAACTGGAATGTATCTTGGCAAATGAAAATCCTCTAGGGTGTCCAAGAATATGACAATGAAAACAGAAAATTCATGGAAAAAATAAATGCCCATAAATAATGATGTCCGAACCTTAGAAAATTTTAATGTAAAAGTGTTGAGAGAGCCCATATTCGTATATTGAATATCTAAACCCCACACATGGTCCAATGCACTAGGTATACATAAGCTCCAATTGAATCATCTCTGTCCTTTACATTATATACATAAGGTATGACACATAAAGGAAAATACCATGTAGGTATGAGTGTATATATATACGTAGTATGATTCCCCAAAATTTGATGGGGGGGTTTGTTAAAGACACAATATGAATACTTAGATAGATTGCTCAACCAAACGAAAAAGAGTACAAATATTAAAATAATTGAAACTTACATATATAAATAAATATATATATATATATATATATATATATATATTTGTGTCTATGTGTGTGTTAAAACCAAATAAACCCTAGTTATAGAGAAGGTGGTCTCTATTTCACATCCCATTTTAGGAAAGAGTTTTATTAGTTTCTAGAGACCATTATGGACTCCAAACATCTCACACATATTCCAAGAAGAAAACAACCAAGACAATCCTCACTCACCACTGTGTCTCACAGTTGCAGAGCCAAAATATTTAGGTGATGACCCATGCCCTTTTAGAAAAGATAGGCAAAAATCATGAAATATCTAGAGAACCAGTTCGATGTCCCAATAAAAGATTTCAACACATGTGGTTAGTAGAGGAACTCAGCCCAGTCCTGGCTAGAGGGTTCCTCTCTAGTAGTCGAGGACCCATGCCATGACTCCAAAAGAGGGTTCCACATGGATACCAGATAGAGTATATAGGCCCATCTACCTGGAGGGTACCACACCCATAGTTGATAACCCATGCCCTGACTCCATAGGATGGTTCCACTCAAGGAATAAGTATATGACCCATTCCATATCCAAGTAGTTGGATTACACTCAAATATTTTGTATATGAACCATAAATTACCTAGTTCGACGACTACACTCTAACAGTGGATTGAAAAACCATTCCCTTCCCAGAATGAGGGTTCCACTCTGATCACTATGATGATCTTATTTGATCACTTCCATCATCGAGCCTCACCTAAATAATTGTCATTCCTAGAGAAACTCTCATTGTATCTCAAAATCCACTAAATAGGCCACCATAAAATTATCTATGGATACAAAACTAAGGAAATGATACTCATAGGACACACTATTAATCCAATCTAAGGAGATATGAGAGGATCAAGGTTCCTCAAAATAAAATAAAGAGTTCATGGAATTTTAGGGGACCCACATGGCGGGTGGTCCCACTCCATCACCTAGGAGTGTCCATATAGGTTTAGATCTCACATACTATGTAGCCTTAAAGGCATGTAGGTTGACTACACAGTGTGTTCAGGCCACCCAGAGTCATGCCTGTGCTCCTTGACCGTGTCCGTGTATCATTCTAGTGTTTGTGTACATTAGTACACAGTTTCTGTCTCAGAATAATAGTTCCCATGTCTTCCTAGATTACATTTTGGATTTCTAGCACAGGGGTCACACAGGGATTAGGTGACACAAATTGAGTGTGATCAATATAAAATAAAATTTGTAGGCATCATAGTCAATTCCCTACACACCATGAGTTCATAAACTATGTGGAACATAGTCGTTTTTTTGTCAAAATTTCATATTCTTCTATGATGTTCCATATTCATCCCGAATATCCCCAATAATCATTCCAAAGTTGGTTGAAGTGGCATCCAATCATCATTTTCCATCATCCAATGATCAGAAATCAAATTATGATTGGGTCATCACTTCTCGTGTGTTCCGTACATGTGAAACATATTATAACATATCTATTTTTGGATTATTATCATCAAATCAATCATCCAAACCCAAAAAATCACCCAAAATCATCATTTGATCACATATCCAAATGTTTCATGTTATTCCCTTAATAATCAATGGTTTTGATAAGGATCTATCTTGATAGAAAAATTATAACCATGACCTTATAGTCCAACGATGTCAGACATAATGAATAAAGGGAGAAAAACACATTAAAAATAGTTAAATATTTTTCCAAGAGTTCGTGGCTAAAAAACACAATCATGGATATCTGGGGTGAAAAAAATGATAATCAATTAAATTTGTTCGTAGGTGCATGAAAATAATTAAAACTGTCTCATATCATAGATAAGAAGGTGATCATTCTCAATTGATTAATAAAATGAGAGAGAATAAATCATTTATGAGTAATATATGGTTTTCTATAATTCTAATAAGAAGAATGATTTTTTCAATGAATGATAGGTGTCATTGCATTCATTGCGTCTTGATCTGACTTAATCTAGAGTCTCATTGTCATCTGATTTTGATTCTATAATAGATGAGGGGAAGAAAGACTCACAATTATGTCCAGGTTTATGTAGCTTCCCCTTGATATCTTCCATAATGTTGTATTAATAGATACTCTATTATTAGGTAAATTAATAAATTTTTTAAATTTATTGTTTAGTTAGCTAACTGGATGAACCAAAAATGGTTGTGACATCTTAATTCTATACGATGACTAATTTCTGGTCATGCATATGGTCATTGTTGTATTATGAACTCAACCATGGTCTCATATTTATAATATTATATTCTGTTTTAAAATTTTTCAAATTCACTTTAAGAATCTATTTTCACATAATATAATTACAATTAATAATTTTATTAAATTAAATCTAGGCACACCAAGCCTCTTAATCTCACATTGAATCTGTTCCTGGAAATATATATATATATATATATATATATATATATTCCATCTTTTTTTATTTATATTTGAAAAACATGACTAAAAAATGTTAGGGATAGGAACTCTACATGTGGATAGACCACTCCAAGGAACAACCCTTCACGTTCTCATGCCAACAGAACACATGATCCTAATGAAAATTATATCCACATAGGATCTTATCCCTCCAATCCTAAATTTCCATTATGTGATCTAAAAAATTGGTTCCATCCTTGATTTCCATATAACCTTATTCAATATCATAAATGGGTTCACATACAAGTCTACTTAACTGCGACATGTGGTTGAATCCACTCACACACTCTGAATGTGTTGGTAGTAAAACCCAGTATATAATATCTCCAACACACTACAAGAACTCAAATGGATCGATGAACATTAAGGATAGCCTTTCTCCGAGGAAAAACCTCTTCAATCTTTATTGTGGGATACACTTAGGAAAACATGGTCTCCCTTCTCGATCTCCAAGGGCCTAATATATTGATCTATGTATGATTTATTCCTACCCTTAGATATCATCATCCATTCACAGATGATTTGCAACTTATTCACCATCACCAGAATAATCTACGGACCCAGAAGAGATGTCTCACCAATCACTCTCTAGCACTAGGGTGACCAGTGTGGTCTTTCGTATATAGTATAAAATGGTTTTATTAAAATTGCATAGTGTGCACTATTTTGGTACCAAAACAATAAAAAGGGGAAGTGATTATCCGTAGTCCCTTAAAATTTGAATAGGAAATTTATCATTATATTCTCCAACAATGTGAAAGTGCACTCACTCTTCCCATTTTTAAGGGGATAGAAGGTTGTACTCTTCCTTATCTGGGTTCCAAAAGACTCTTGTAGGCCTCTTCATAACCATGAACCAAGATACACATCACAGTCAGAGATAATTTTTGAGGGAACCCCAGGAAGGTGAATAATATATTATATGTATAACATCCTAAAACACTCCACCAAACTATGCTCCCTGATAGAAAGGGTACTATCTTTTTAGTCTATAAACTATAACCCAAAAGGTGTCATGGCCCTTAACATTCAACAGAATACATGTCAAAAAGTATATCGATATGCTATCCCATTTCAACTCCTAAATCTCAAGGGTATATAACTAATCTTCTACAACCTAGTGTTAAACCATCACCTATTGATAGGTAATTGCTGGATCGGGTTATACCAAAAGCGCACTAGAGGGGGGGAGGGGTGAATTGGGTCTTTTTTAAATTCTTCATGAGTTGTGATGAACCCTGAGTGAGTCATTTTGTCTTTATCATGATTATTATGAAGTGGATAATAAAAAGTTAATGAATGAAAGGATGTATAGTAGTTCAGGAACATAAGGCCCCTAGTCCACTCCACCAATGCTAAACTCTACGATCATGGTGATTTTCATTATCTGGTCCTCTTATCAACATAATGTCCACAACTGAGTGTAGTCAGTTGACACCTTCACATATTAAGGCTAAAAACATAGCCTTATGGTTCATACACAAAACCGAATTCCCATCATAGTAAGAGAATCTGGATACTTAAAATAAAATTTGTATTTGACATGAAATACTTTCTAGTTGATCTTCACAGTTGCAACAGCATGCAACTGACAGTTGATGGTTCATCATCTTCAGAAAGAACAATCTTCATGTAGAAGTAGTTCTGAGCTGATCCAGTTATAGTATATCTTGAAGTGATTTTAGAAACACCAACAATAGTATATTCAAAATAGATAATCGATGTAGAATAGACTAATCTACAATGTATTTATTCTTCATTAGAAAATACAGAGTTTGTGGTTCCTTGTAACATCATATCTGTAAATCACAAATGACTCTGTAAATATGTAGTTGTGATGAAATCTTGAGCTTGTTATATATTTTATTGATGATTATCCCTATATTTTTAATAAAAAAATATCAATGATATATATAGAATAATAAAAATTAATTTCCATAAAATATTTATATCCACAAAAATCACCTTCAGAATCACAATATTCAAATGTATGAATAATAGAGGAGTTATAACTCCCCTAAATATTTGACATGAAAATATCCTCTTAAATAGATCCTTTGAGTCGTAAATAAATGGATTTGAATTAGTCAAATATGTGCCTCAAAATTGGGCTTTGATTTTGGATTGAAATCATCCTAATAATCAGCATAAAGACCATTTCTCAATAAATTCATATTTTAAATCTATGATGCCAAACGTTAGGTTGAACTACATAGCATTCATTCTATGAACGTAAGGTTCACAATGTAAGGTTGATCAACTACTCTATTCTCTTCCACTCTCAAATTCATGGTACAATACTCATAAATTTTTTTTATAAAAAAAATAAGATACATGATCTGTAAGGTACATTATAAAAGTAAGGTTGATGATCCATACATTTTTCAGCTACTAAACATACAGTATATGATCCTAAATTTTTTATAAAACATACGGTTTTCTTCCAATGTAAGGTTGATGAACCAAAAATTTTAGAGAAAAAATAACATTCTATATTAAAGTTGGGTTCTACTTCAATACTTTTCTAATAACATGAATGTAAGGTTACTTCCAATCATAGGGTTCTTCTTCTATACTATTCTGATATCCCAAATGTAAGGTTCTTTCCAAATGTAGGGTATGAACAGTGTTTCTAGAACACACAAAATTTATTTCGAATTATGTAGAGATTGAATACTGTTTCTAGAACACGCAAATATGAAAAAATGATTTCCATACACTTTGTAAAATAATCCACGTGGATTATATTCATTAATATTATTCAATAAATAGAGAAATAAAGAATATTATTTTCATGAAATATACTCAAATTGAATTCATTATAACAACAAATAAGGGTATTTGTGAACATAAAAATCATTATAAAGAGATATAGTATTATTCCCAATAATCTCCCATTAATAAAATAGAGTGTTGTTTAAAACTACATTTTCTCAACAATCTCCCCCTTTTTGATGATCACAAAACCCATGAAATAACGAATGAAATTATCATACAATATTAATTGTATATACTTTTTATTCTTATCAAAGATAAAAAAAATTAAATTATTTTAACAAAAATATTTCTTAATATTTATATTTCTCCCCCTATATAATGTAAAATAATATCTCCTCCTTTATAAATAAAGAAAATACATTTTTGTGTTTATCAAAAAATTTATCCTTAAAAAACATTTAGAAATTTCTCCCCTTAAAATGAAAAGTTTTCATTTCTCCCTCTGAGTAAAAGATTTATATAAAAAAACAATGTTGTGTTTATCAATATTTCTCCCCATTTTTGGGATATCAAAAATAATAACAGAATAAGGAGTATACCACATTTCAATGTAGCACTAAACTTAGGTAAATGTTATGATAAACTATTTATCAATATGTGAAGCTGGATTATTGGAATTCTAACATAGATAATGCATTAAAACACATTAATAACACAAAAACATGGAATGAAAATTTATTTTATTGAAAATATAAGTACAAGTACAATAATGATAAGGGGAATCAAGGTTTGGCTCAATAATGATTTGAAACTGGTCTCATCTTCTCTAGATTAATGCATTAATATCTACTAAATGGTTCATCATCCTTGTCATTAATCCATCTCCCAAATAGATAATGACATCTCGTCCATTTTGATTCAAATGAATATCCATAATCAAATTGAATCTAAAGAACCCATGAATCCTATTTTCCTTTTCCATAAAAAGAGATAACTTATCTGTGAACTTACACAATAAAGTTCTTATTCATAGTTTATCTAATGTTAGGTGCTAAACATGATGCTTTTGGTTGTCTAAAAAAATAGACAATATATCACTGTTTCACTGATTTTCATGAAACCTATCATTAATATTTCTTATTAGTTCTATAATGGCCTATAATCTCTTTATTGGATCAGGAAAAGTACCTGAGGTACCAGCTTGATTGTTCCTGACTGCTGCGAATTGCTTCTCTATGGAAATATTAAAATCATCTAAATTTTACTTCTTTACCATATCATATTTCAAATTTGAAACATCATCAAACATATAATTCTTAAAAACAACAACTTGGTGTTTTTAAATAGAAATTTCTTTCATTTTTTTGAATTATCTTATTTTCCTTTTCCAATGCTATTCTTAAAGCAGCATTTTTAGATTCAAATCTAGTTAAATTTCTATACAGATCCTCAACTTATGCATTCATAGAATCAGATCCACCTTCTAATTGATTCTCAGTCTCAGCCTCCACTGGTTTTAAAAAAACTAAATTTAGAGATTCATCATCTAATTTCTCTTTAACTTCTCTTCGTACCGTGTTCTGAACTAATTATTCCTTTGAGTCCTTACTTGACTAATCCACATAAAAATATTCATTAATAATTGTAGTGTGAAATTATGAAGGGTTTTCTACTAGATTCACATGAACAGTTTCTTACTCCTCATGAGCATATTCTTCATTGATTTACTCCAAGAATGGATCCTCCAATATAGGTTTCTCTTAAGCTAATTTCTCTTGATCACACTCTGTTGGCTGTACAGTTTGAGATGATTCAGGTCCAGCCACTTCAACTTCTCCAGGATTTTCAACATTTTTATGGAAAATTTTTTTCCACATGGGGATTCACCTCAATCTGAGAAACTGTTGGATGTTCAATCTGATGTACTACTTGTTAAATATAATAATTTTAGCTCAGAAGAGGTTTAGTTGAATCAGCAGTTGCTTGAATAGGCTCATCACATGTTGGATCCACTCAATGAATTTTCATCTGAAGTCCCTCTTGATGTTCCTTATCAGCATTTGGATCAACTGATTCAAATCTTAGTCTTCTTGGGGTTCCACATTCTCTAGATTCAACCATGCCTTCCTTAGACATATCAGGTTACACCCCCTGAGTCGAGTCCTCAACATTCATATCTCTAATAGGAATAATCTTTCCTTTCACAGTATTACAGAATAATCCAATCTTCCTTTGAGTTCCAGTGTTGAAAATATTATTGTGATGGCATCTTACTCTGGCATCTATTAATCTTACCATATTAGGGATAAACACTAATTTTTAAATGAACCATCTGTAGGGAGAGATGTTCATTCTATCCTCTATTTTACAATATTAGTTGAGATATCCTGCCATATATCTCAGAAAATTAAACATGATTTCACTCTTAAGCAAAAAAAATTATGTACATGTCAGGAACACAATCTACTCCATCACTGACATCCTAGGTGCAATCCCTGTTTTCACAAACATAGAAATAACCTTTTGATCTACTTCCAGATCCTTCAATAATATTATTCTTGTAATTTTAGATCCAAATAAAAATGACATAATGTCTTCTAACATATCTTAATCATCTACAATATTCTTTAAGTCGAAATGATAGACTCAATCATGAGGGAAGTTTAAGATTCTAGCTATTTCTGTAGATGAAATTGAAAAATCATGATCTTCAATTTTTGCAAATATGGTATCCTCTGTATATCCAATACTGAACTGAATGGAATTGAAAAAGTGACAATGCTCTACCTCATATAGAAACTCTATATTTTCTCCACTGAATGTTTTATCAAGATTCTAAAAAGTCAGGGCTTGCCACAGCATGAGATCCATTTGATATAACCATTCCAGTTCGATTACTTTTCCCTGTAGAATCTATCTTCATGTTGTTCACTGGCACTTTTCATTACTAGATTATGCTTCCTCGATTCTCTGTGACTTGACCATCTCTGTTTCAATGTTCGAAAGGCACTAAGGTTTAGGTTTTTGAAGGATTAGCTAAAGGTAGACGAAGGCAGTAAGGGTTTTTGGTGTTTCAAAAGGTTTCAAAAAAATAAACGGTTTTGAAATTTGTAATGGTTTCTGACATCCTTGATTCCTGTCATATTTAAATACATAATAATCATTACATTATTTGAAAAAATTAAAACCTAAATGGGAAAAAATACAAATGAAATTGTGAATTATTCTAAAAAATGATAATTAAATTATTTAATATAGCGATGATAAAAAATAAACACGTAAAAATAAAAAAAAATATAATTTAAAATTAAATAAACCTAGAAACCCTTTAATAAAATCAAACCTTGTAGTGGGAAGTATTTTAATTAAAATATTATCTAATTTAATTTTAGTTCATACAAATTATAAGAATATATCATTTTTATGAACATGATCTCTTAGAAAATTATTTCTGATACCAATATGATTAGTTCATGAATGATTAATAGGGTTTTTTTTTAAAATTATAGAACTTATATTATCACATAAAATAAGTGTGTTATTAAAATTTAGTTCAGGTTATATAAGAGTGTTTTTCATCCACAAAACATGTGGACAAAAACTACCTGCAGATATATATTATGCCTCGGTTGTTGAAAGGGCAACTAAGTGTTGTTTCTTACTAGATTAGGACATTATAGATTTTCTTAAAAAGTGTCAAGTCCTTGTGGTGATTTTTCTATATAATCTACAACTTCCAATGTCAGCATCTGAATATGAAATTAAATTAAAATCGAAAGTTTTTTGATAGATAATAGATTGAAAAAAGTTCCTTTTAAATATCTAAAAATTCTTTTGACTGGACTTTAGTGAGATTCCTTAGGATTAGATTTAAATCTAGCCCAAAGACAAATGAATATATTATATATGTCTTTGTAGTTGTAAGATATAATATACTACCAATTATACCTCTATACAACTTGTTGTAAAAAGATTTTTGAGTGTCACCCAAATCCTGATTTATATTAGTACACATAGGAGTTGTATATGTCTTGTTGTTTTCTATTCCAAATTTCATTAGTAAATCAGTAATGTATTTTCATTTCTTTAATACATTTACAAAATCATTTTTATAAATTTTATGTCCTAAAATAAAATATCATTCTACCATCAAACTCTTTTCAAATTCTTTTTGCATTAAATTTGAAATCTCGTGATAAATTTTTTTTGTTATTTCATCCCAAAATGACATCATTAACATAAATTTCAACCAATAAAATGTTAGAGTTAATAGTTTTGTTAAACAATTTTGGATCTTCTGTCCTAAAAGTAAAATCAATTATCAAATTAAAATAACTTACTCTTTCATACCAAGCTCTAGGTGCTTGTTTAAGGCCATAAAGAGCTTTAGTAAGTTTAAAAACAAATCTAGTTTTTGTGAATTTTCAAAACCAAGAGGTTTCTCAACATAATATTCCTCCAATAAGTAACTATTTAAAAAGGCAGACTTAACACCCATCTAAAATAATTTAAATTTCATATGAGATGCATAGGCTAAAAGGATTCTAATAGATTCTAATCTAGCTACGGGTGAAAAGGTCTCATCATAATATATACCTTCTTTTTTTATTACATCCTTGAGATACTAGACTTTCTTTATTTCTAGATATTATTCCTTGATCATCTTGTTTATTTCTAAGGACCCATTTAGTTCATATATCTAGATAGTTATGAGGTCTTTCAAAAAAATTCCAAACATCATTCCCCTTGAACTTGATTAGTTATTATTGCATTTATATCATCCAAATTTCATCAACTAAGGCCTCTTCTAATGTCTTAGGGATATATTGGTAAATAATTCAAAAAGATTTCCTACATTTCTTCTAGTTTTTATTACAGTGTCTAGGTATCCTATAAAAATTTCTAATGGGTGATTATCATGGGTTCTAGACTATTTAGGTAGTAAACAGTTGGGTTCATCAATGTCATGTTTTCTGAACTGGACTGAATTTTATTTAAATCATTTTCAAAATCATCTTTTATATTCTCAAGTTTCATGATATCATTAGAGTCAGGTTCATGAATTTGTTCATGCCTTTTCTCAAAGGGATTAGATTCCTCAAATTTCACATGAACTAATTCTTTTACAATCATTAACTGTTAATTAAAAACTCTATAACCATTGGAAGTAGATGAATATCCTAAAAGGATTCCTTCATCAGATTTTGGTTCAAACATACCAAGATTTTCCTTGGTATTTAAGGTTTAACCCTTCCATCCAAAAACATTAATGTAATTTACTTTAGGTTTTTTGTTATTCCTATGTTCATAGAGTGTCTTTTTAAAAATGGGTCTAATTAAAACTCTTTTAATTATATAGAAGGCAGTAATTATAACTTCTACCTAGTAATAGGTAGTAATACTTTACTCATTTAGCATAGTCCTAGCCATTTCTTGAATAGTCCTATTTTTTCTTTCAGCATCTCCATTTTGTTTGGGTGTTCTTAGTGTAGAGAAGGTGTGTTTAACACCCATATTTGAGAAAAAGGAATTAAATTCCAGATTCTCAAAATAATTTCCATGATCACTTTTTAATGAAATTATTTTAAAACCTTTTTCATTTTGGATAGCTTTTCAAAATCTTTCAAATATAGAAAAAGATTTATTTTTGTATTTTAGATAATAAATCCAAGGTAATCTAGAATACTCATCAACTAAAATATATACATATAATTTAACATCCATGGATTATATTCTTGAAGGTCCAAAAAAACTTGTATGTATACATTCTAGAGGATTAGATGTTTCAATTTTGTTAACAGATTTTAATGATGATTTGTACTGCATGCCAAGTAGACATGAATCACGGAATCTATCACATTGAAATTTGAGCCTAGGAAAATAAAAAACTAATTTTTATGGATATCTTATGCAAATAATATACATTACAATATCCAAGTATTCTATGCCAGATCTGTGATTCATTTATCTTAGCAGTTAAGCAGTTTACTTTTTGTTTACACAAGGTATTTATGTCTAGAGTATAAAAATTATCATTTCTAGGTGATTTAAATTTAATGAATATATATTTTAAAAAATAAAAATAGTTTTTAGAAAAATCAATAAAATTACCATCATCACAGAGTTGAGAGATACTTATCCGTTGTTTTTCAATCCTTATACATAAATTACTTTATTAATTGAGATAGCTTATAGATCTCCAATAGTTCTAATGCCAATAATTTTACCATTTCCATTATCATAGAATGGGGATAATCCTCCATCCTTTAGAGTTAATGATTTATTGTTTGATGACTTCCCACTCATATTCCTAGAGCAACCACTATCCATATACCATATTTCAGTTCAACATATGGGACCTGCTTCCTGCAATAGAATTTAAATAAACTTTTGTTTGGGTACTAATATTTTGTTGGGTCTAGCAGTGTCAGCCAACAAAGACCTTGGAATCTAGACATTATTTTTTTTCTATAATCAATAGAAACATAAAAACTGCTTGCAACAAAGGCATTCTTAATCCCACTTATTTTTAGTTGTGTTAAATAACAAATTTTAGATATGTGACCTTTTGTACAGGGACCAAAATAGTTCTTATACAATTTGGTTTTTCTCACCTTTACTTCCCATTACATATCATTCATTTTTAAAGACATTCTCTCCAAGAATTTCCTTTAGTGTATTTTATCATATTTTTAAAAAAGAGCCGCACATTTGTTTGTTTATTCTTCTGTTTGTAGTGTTTTTAATTTAGGTTTGATATATGTATAATTTATGTATGATAAGCCATATTTTTCAATTAACTCTTGATGTTGTTTTAGCAGAGTGTCTATTTCTACTAAAATAGCAGTGTGAATATTTTTTAGTGATTTATGTTTCTTAAATATGCACTCATATTTTTCTTCTAGCATGTTATAGTAGGCTGCACATTTATTAATTGAAAAACTACAACTAGATTCAAAATCAGATGACTAATAATATTGTAACTCATCAGCTTCTTCCATAAAGAACACATTTTCTTTTAGAATTGATTATTCTTTTTCTATGTTATACATTGATGAGCTACCGGTGTCTTCATAAAAACTCCAAGTGTCTTTCATTATCCTTTTCTATTTCTACTCATAATCATTGTCTTTGAAAAAAACTCTTTTTCATTTCTCTTATTAATTGAGTATATCAGGTCTAATGTGGCACATCTTATTGCATTCATAGAATATGAATTCCCTTAGTTATTTTTCATCCTTTTGGAATGATTTTCAGAATCCCTTCATCTTTCTGTAGAATTTAATGAATTTTATGGGTAGATGAGCTAGTTCCACTTCTGAATTAGATGAATCAGAACTCTCTTATTTCATTTTTATTTAATTATTCATTTTTCTATTCTTATTTTGGGATGTTACATTAAACACATTATTTTCCCTCTTGATCAAGACTGTATACTAATTTTCTTCATCTTGCATCACAACTTCATACATCATCAGAGTTCCAATTAATTATCATATAGTTAGATCTTTGACTGGTTATGATTGTCTAATAGTCGTTGATATCCCATTCCATTTAGGTGGTAGTAGTCTCACTACATTCAGGGATGGATCTTCTTTTTTAATAGGATCTCCCAAGGAAGTGATTTTATTAACAATTTATATAATACTTCCATTCATTTGGGTGATTCTTTCTTCTTCAAACATTCTGAATTTGTTGAATGCCAATTTATCTATTGCATACCTCATTTGTTTGACATTTTTCATTCATTAATAAGAAACTGCAATTTTATTCCACATTTCCTAAGTAGTAGGGTACTGAGATACTCTATTGAATTAATATGTTCTAAGACCAAATACGATAGCATTCATAGGTTTCGATTTTCGGTCATACATTGAATCTGTATCAGTACTCCATGTTTCATGTTTCTCTGGATTCACAACGGGAGATAGAATTTTTGTGTGGACTTTGTATCAAATTTTCATTAAGGAAATGATCATCCTTGATTTCTGGCATCCATAATTTTCACCATTGAATTATGGATCTCAATCCATTATCATACCCTCTCATGTGTCATCCATTCTTCTCTATATAATCAGAAAACATTCATTTTGTTATAGGTTTGACAAAAGCTCCTCCTATGATAAAAATTATTGGACCAGGTTATACTAAATATGCACAAAAGGGGGGTGAATTGTGTCTGTTACAAATTTTTCAGGAATCATTAAGAAGCCCAATTCTGTCCTTTTATCTTTATCAAGTTTTTTATGCAGAAAAAAATAAACAATTAAAGAATGCAAGGATGTAAAGTGGTTCAAGGAATATAAGGCCCCTAGTCCACACCACCAATTCTCTACTCCACGAGCTTGGTGATTATCACTATATGATCCTCTTATCAATAGACCGTCCACAAATGAGTGTAGGCAGTTGAAAACATTACATGTTATGTCTAAAAACAGATCTTTCTTGTTTATACATAGAATAGAATACCCAGGTTAGTACGAGAATCTGGTTACTCAAAAAACACTATTTGACTTCAAATACATTCCAATGGATCTTCACAGTTTCAACAACATGGAATTTACAGTTGTTGGATCATCATCTTCAAAAAGAATGATATTCCGTTAGAAATAGTTCTAAGAAGATTCGGTTGAAGTAGATCTCAATATGAATTTAAAAACATCAACAATTTTATATTCACAATAGATAATCGATGTAGAATCAAGGAATCTACAATGTATTCCATCTACTTTAAAAATTAAAAAGTTTGTGGTTCCTTTTAAAAACATATCTGTAAATCCTGAATGTCTATATAAAATTGTAGTCATGATGAAGTCTAGGGAATGTTATATATTTTATTTTTGATTCCTCCTCTATTTGGAATACAAAATATCATAGATATATATAGAATAATTACAATCATTTTAATTAAAAAATTTACACCCACAAAAGTCACCTTTAGAATCCCAATATTCAAATGTTTGAATAACATAGCAGTCCTAAATCCCTTGAATATTCCGCATGAAATGATCTTCCTAAATCAATCCTTTGAATCACAAATAAACGGATTTGAATCAGTCAAAGACGTTCTTTAAAACCGGGCTTTGAATTTGTCTTGAAATCAGCCTAATAATCTGCATAAAGACCATTGCTCAATAAGGTCGTAATTTAAATCTTGGATGCTAAAAATAGGGTTGAACTACATAGCATTCTTTATCTGAATTCAAGGTTCACAACATAAGGATCACAACATAAGGTTCACAATGCAAGGTTGATCAACCACACTTTTCTCTTCAACTCTCAAATGTACGGTACAATATCAATACTTTATTTTTTTGAAAAACAAAGGATACATGATCCATAAGGTTCCTTATAAAAGTAAGTTTAATTATCCATACATTTATCATCTTCTAAACATAAGGTGTATAATCCGTACTTTTTAATAAAATGTAATGTTGTTTTCAGAAGTAAGGTTGATAAAGCATACTTTTGATAAATAAACATAACATTCCATATTAATGTAGGGTTCTTCTTCTATAATTTTTTGGTAAACTGAACATAATGTTATTTAACAACATAGGGTTCTTCTTCTATACATTTCTGAAATCACGAACATAAGGTTCTTTCCAAACATAGGGTATGAATAGTGTTTCGAGAACATTCTCAAGTGATTTCCAAACATGCAGAGCATGAACAGTGTTTCTAGAACACGCTAATACCCAAAAACGATTTCCAAACACCTTGTCTAATATTCCACATAGATTAACTGCTTTAATTTTATACCAAAATAGAGAAATAAAGAATATTTATTTACTGAAATATACTCAAAGTAAAATCACTAGAATAACAAATAAGGGTTTTTGTGAACATCAAAATCATCATAAAGAGATAGAGTATTGTTCTCAACAATATCCCCTAAATATAATTGATTGTTTTTTAAAACAACAGTTGCACAACAGTAAGGCACCCTAAAATTTAAATAGTAATGAGTTATCATATATCACCCCACTAAAACTATTTCTGAATGTGTGTGTACATCTATCCCACAATGGAATTTATAGATAAAGGGAAGTGTGAAACTCTCTCATCACCTCCTCCGACATCATCTCTAGGACCGCCATCTGACCCTAGAAAGTGATGACATGATTCCCTCCTTTAAAATTCATTAGATGAATCTCTTAAAGATATCTAGAAATGAAATATCTCAATGTTGATGTCAATTATATTATAATATATCACACAATAGGATAAACAATGGGTCAACAACATCGATAGAACAAAACATGTATCCTCTTACTCAAATAGGGTCTGATGTAAGGAAGCCAACAACTTAGAAGAATCATACACCAAATGAGCCTTGGACTTCCTTTTTAGAAAATCAACTACTATATTTTCCTTACATAGAGAATAGAATATCTCAATGTCATAGTATAGTAGGAACTCCAGCATATTCCATTGACTTGGATTCAAGTCCCACTGTGTTAAGACATACCTAAGACTCTGATAGTCTGAGTAAACCACAAATTTCTCACCCAAGTGATAGTTTCTCCACATACTAAGGGCGAAGACAACCACTATGATATCTAGGTCATGAGACACATAGTTAATCTCATGGGGTCTCAACTTCCAAAACCAATGTGTGTAGAGACCCTAAGCATGATATACATGGACATTACATTAGTTTTTCGGAATACTTAGTACATAACAAAAACACACACACAAGGATCGTAAAAGTTTAGTGTATTTGGAAACTCGGAATATAATCTTCTAATCGTGGTGAAAGATCTTCAACATCTCCCATAAAGATCTTCCTTTTTTTACCTAAAACTTTTCTTTATATCCTGGGGAAAAGAAAACATAAAAGGGTGAGTTCAAATACTCACTAAGGATAAAAAAAAGAAATATCAATCACATCATTTTCATAAGAACATAACATTTTGGAAATCTTAACCTGCAAAGAGAGCATAATTTCATAACATGGGATAAATCATAGTAGTGAAATGAAATCCCAATAATCATAACTTAAAACATGAAACTTTTTGTCATACACACATAATCATATAGAATCATATCTTATTAGTCAAGACTCATTGCCAAGACTATCTTAGTGGACAAAGTCCATTTCTGAACCGAGTCACCCTCATTTCAGTCCTGTTTCACTGAACCGGTATAACCTAACGTTCCATCTATGTCTATATCATGAGATATAAAATCATTACCCAATGAATTTGAGGGAGATATAGGTCCCACCCATCTCATAATGAAACAATTCTTATGTGTGCCACAAAAATCATAAATCATACATCATTACATAACCCATGTAATAAAAATGGAATTATTAATCATCGTGACATCATAAAACAATTCATATAAGATAAATTAATTCATAAAAATAATTCCATTACAACATAATCAAATAAATGTAATGGTAGGGATAGAATCAGAACCCTATATTATCTTAGATGGAAAATAATTTTGATAAAACACTTGAACTCCATTCTTGAGGAAAATACCCTTTCTACTTCAAAAACATTTTTTCCTTTCTTGACATGCCATACAATTTTAAACTAAAAGAAGTTGATTAAAAATAAACTTGGAAACTTGTAAAGGAAGCTTCTTGGAAATTATGTTTTAAAAATCCATTCATGTTGTATAAGTTAAAAAAACATCTTTGTACTTTTTTCGGAAAAGTCAAAAAGTACCTCGTACGAAAAACGACAAAAGATTCCTTTCATATCCTTTAATAAAAACTCACCTAAGGGTAAAATTGGATTTAAAAAATTGTAGGTGGTTGGAAATAATATTACATATTGAGGAAACATGTATATGGATGATAAAATACACCCTAGTAAATGCCAAAGTATAAACAATCTCGGATAAAAATAAGATTGTGATATTTCCCTTACCTTTGGTCCGATATGATTTGTACGTGTCCGAACCTCCTGTATAATGATTTAAATAATGTTATTGACTTATTACAGAGTCATAATTATTTTTATGATATCACATATGGTCATATTCATAGTTTATTATTAGTAATATTTCATTACTACTTGTTATTCGGGTGTTTATTACTTTTTGTTCTTATGTGTGTTTTGTCGAATAAATTCTGATTCTTCTCATTAGGTTATAGATACCTCATTTCCATAATGGTATTAGTGTAATATATAACATATTCATTCATTCAATTCATTTATATAATCATTATGAAATTAAGATCATGTAGAACGAGTCGCATCACATCGTGGAGATGGTATTCCGAACGTACGCACGAGTGATGATATCGTTCCTATGATTGTGGAATTGTATTGGAGTGTATGTATACAATTTCAGAATCAATATCACTTTATAATAGTCATATATAGTCATTATTTACACCATTATACCCATCCAAGTAAGGTGGCAGTGGAAAATAGATTACACCACGGCGTGGAGATGGTATTCCGTACGTACGCACGCGCGGTGATTTCATTTTCCATAAGATGGATAGTTGGTTAAATAAGGTTGTTTCATACTTATAATAACATATCAGTATATGATTGATACTAATGTTATTACTTCATAATGAAACAACAAAAGAAGACGAAGTTGAAGAAAAATGAAATTGGAAAGGATCGGTAATGGATATTACCTCTTTTTTGAAGTGCTTCTTTGAGACCTCCTTTTAGGGAACTAAAATAGGGCTTTGAAGAAGACTAGAACCTCTAGGATGTTTCTAGGGAAGTGGAGAGAATAAATTGGTAGGGTTTGGCTGAGCTTGAAGGCACAAAGTGGTCTGAGGAAGAGGGGGAGGAGGTGGCCTTTTATAAGGGAGGAGAGGGGCACCTTTAGAATAACTAAAAATATTATTTTATTATAAAGTCAAGGTCGGTTTTAAATAGCTCCAAATTGAGTTATTTCGAAGTTAAGTTGGGGATATGTCGGAATCCTCTCATCCAACAGAATTTATACAAGTTTAAGTCATTATATTAACCTTATCATTTAGTTATAACTCTTAGTTAACTAGATTGACATTTACCATGTCACTTTGTATTTTTATATTATATAGTTAATAAACTTACCATATACATCCAACAGACCCCAAAGTTGTGTTAATTTAATATATATAACCGTATATAAGTCATTTGGCCGAACCTTATATTTTTAGGAATAAAATAACAATTAATAATATAATATTTGTTTTTAAAAACTATTTTATGTCAATTTTGACACTATTCAATAGTTGATTTTTTTGAAACACATAACATAATGATTACTTCGTCCAAAGTTAATTAAATTAATCCTAACATGTCATATTAACCTAAAAAATTAGTTTAATTCATAAAAAGTATCAAATTATACTTATTTAGGTATTTATAATATCAATTATGTCAGTATTTCATTAATAAGATAATTACTACATCATCTTTGTGTTATAAATAAATTAAATTATTAAAGTCTAAAAATTACAAATAAACTACCATTATATAGGAACTTTTTTTATCTTTCTAATGAATATTTGTAGTTGAATTTATCTTATGTATAACCCCATATTAAAAATGATTTTCTTATTAAACATTGATTTTAACTATTTTAACCCTTCTTTAAATAAATTAATAATAAATGTCCTAATATAAACCATATGGGCCTAAATGGTAATATTTTATTCCTAATGTTGTTTTTGGTCGAATTACACTTATCTAATAGAATTAGGACATCTGCTGGGTAATAAAAATATCATTTTTACCCTTAATTACCCTATTTACTTTTAACCGTGGTAAAAAAACGTAAAAAGTTACTATTCACCAAAAATTATTTTCATCTCATTGAACCACATTTTAGTCCTTGATATTAATCGTGTCTCTTGAATTTTCAAAATTCTAGTCATAGAAGCGGTAAAATTATGTTTTATGAAAAATTCAGTTTTTTAACTACCACTTAGTGGTTTCACTATTCATCAAAAAATGAAAGTTTCCAGAAAAATACCAAAAATTAGATCTAAGCTAAATTTGATATTATTAATTCAAAAATGTTGTCTATTTTATCAAATTCAAAAAATATCAGTTGCATTAATTAATTTAAAAATTAGTTCCCGTCATCAAAACAAATAGCGTGTTTTTAAGAGATAATAACTATCAACAGAATAACACTTGTTTATAACTGGTTTAAATGTGAAATTATATCCAATGAAAAACATTATATTAAATTGTAAAAATATATTCTAAATATACTTTAAAACTACTCAAATTAATAAATTATCACTATTAATTATTTTGATTAAAAAAGTTGTTTTTAATTATAATTTAGTAATTTTCACTATTCATTAGAATATGAATGTTATCTGAAAAGTACCAAAATTTCACCCTAAGATAATTTCGATATTCCGAATCAAAAAATATAGACCATTTTGAAAAATAAAATTTAAAAAATTTCAAAAAGTGGTTATTACTATTCATAACGGCTAGTTTTAATAATATTTTAATAGCATATCATTGTTTAGCGAAACATAGTATTGTGTACAACACACGCTATCGCGGAAGGTCGCGCTTGCTTGTAATGAAAGGCAAGTCAAGGATGAGTGATGTGCAAGCTTCTTTTGGTGTAGCGTACAACACAAGACATTAATGAAATTAAAAAGAATATTTTTCATAAAATCTCGGGGTGTTACAATCTACCCCCCTTAAAATGAATTTCGCCCTCGAAATTCCTCGGGGTTATAAATGGTTTACTATTCGAAAGTTTAATTAATATAAACCCACATCATAAAAAGGAATACCAAAACTTGGCTTTAAAAACTAAAGTATAAAATGTAACGATTACCCAAATAAACTAATCACTGGGTTTCCACATAGGTGAAAATATGGATATGGAAGAGAAATCTAACCATCATGTTCTGATGGAGAGTAGTAGAGAACATGGCTATGGAAAAGTCATCAACCACAAAGCCATAAATTTGTGACCATCTAAGGTACCATCTGATTCATCAGATATAAGAGCACTAGGACAACATTTTTGGTTTTCAAAATCGTTTCCCTAATGTTGATGAAATTGGAATTAGAAGAAATACTTTCGTGATTTCAGTATAGTCTCACCGTTGATCGTTCTTTGGAAAATTTCCACTTCATCTCTTAAAGAAATGAAGTTGAATTTGTCATTCGTGATGTGTTAACAGATCGTGTGATAGAATGATGGTTCATTCCATCTGTCTCAAACAAAAGGTTATAAAAAAATTACATAAGTCCATCTATAGTGAGATTAATGATATATGGTTCCTAAAATGGACTTATACTTCATATATCATACTGCATAATATAATAAAACTAGTTTCTACTAAATAGGGACTTCTTGTAGGCCAATGGTAGGCAATAAAGGCCAGTCGCACTTCGGTTGTGGGTTCGATTCCCACGGCCTTGTCCGACGCGGTGGGCTGTCACCCGTCCTGCAGGTTGTCCTTTTTCTAAAGCTATATTACTATAACATCTCATCAATAATATCAAAAAAAGTTCTATCCTAACTTATGTCCAACATAATCCATTCCAATCTTTAGGCTTATCCATAATACTACAGTCCACTCTCATAATATAGTGAAAACGATTACCAGAGATTTAATACCATCGTTGATCCCCATATATCATAAGATATTTCTTGTTGGTCACATTCCAAACATTCAAAGGCCTTAATCATGTATTCTCTTGAATACCCATTGAACCTTAGTGAAAACATGTATTATGTTAAAAGTTAACACTTTCCAAATACCAAAATCCTCAAAATTCTATATAATCTAACCGTGATATCACTTAGTCCTTATATCATTCATGAGCTCATGAATACTGTCAAATATTTCATTTTCTCGTTTTCCCTTCATTATGCGCATTTCATCTTTTTTCCAAATATATCTCAATCACATTCTATGGTTACTGGTACCATAAAATTATTGAAAACCACAATAGGCCAATATATAAATATTCCAATATTCCACGATACTATATACAACATTATTTTGGAATCCCATTACATAAACACTTAATCATTCCACCACATCGTTGTCATATTCAACATCACCAATGGTGATCGCATGTGACTTCCCTTTGTCCTTTTCCTTATGTGGTTGCTCATGTCGATAATCACTAACCCTTGGATTAGGTAAGTTATTAGCATAATTCCCTATTTCCTTGCACTTGAAGCATTGAAGTGTTGTTGGTGCGTTCTCGGCAGTCTTTTCTTTATTCACATCATTAGAAACCCTTTTTCCATTACATCGACACTCAGCTGCTCGATGGCCTTCTTTTCCACACTTAAAACATTTTATAGTCCCTTTAAGACAATCTCCACCATGCTTCTTTCCAAACTTTGAGCATAAGGAAACATTCATCTTGTTTTCACAATTATTCTGAGATTTCTCCTTGAACTCCATCTTTCGTTTCTTGTCAAAACTAAGAGATGGATAAGTAACACCAACTTCCATTTCTACCTTGATAGCACAACACACAATTTCTTCACAGCTACTAAAGTCTCTTATAGCTAATGCTCTTCGAAGATTTGGTTTTAAGCCAATGAAGAATCGATCAACTTTACTTTCAGGTTGGATGATAAATCCAGATGCATACCTTGCAATCCTTGTAAAATTCACTTCATATATACCAACAGATTCGTCATCCTTTTTCTTTAGTTCAAGAAACTCCTTCTCCATCTGTTTTCGAAGAATATGAGGGAAGTACTTATTGAAAGATAAGTTCTTGAACTCATCCCATTCCATGGACTCAATTTCATATCTTTGCCTCGTATTATTGATAAGATTCCACCATTGATCAGCTTCACCTTCCCAATGATATACTACTAATATGACTTTGTCATGTTCAGAACATTGAAGAACTGAAAATATCTTTTCAGTAGTATTGATCCATTGTTCAGCAAAAAGTGGATCAGAAGACCCACTGAAAGAAGGTGGACGTTGCCTCATGAAGGACTCAATAGAATGTTTTTCCCTTCTCTGCTCATTTGGAAGTCCAGAATGATTCATAGCTTGTGTAAGTATAGCAATAATATTTTTCACTCCATCTCCCATAACATTTGTTTGTTCCGGAGGACAATCATTTCATTGTCCATTCCATTGATCAACACGGTTCCTTCGGGTTCCATCCATCGTCTAATACCCAAAAAGAATAGTGTGAGAGGCAAAAATCATGCTAGGGAAAACAACATAATAAAGGGGGAGTACCTTCAATATCTAACATCTTAGGTTAAATTATAAGATACTAAGTGCAATTCTAGGACTATAACCTATACGTATACTTAACCTTAGAGACATCCCTAGACATACCGTAGAAATATCTATAGGGATATCACTAACGTTTTCGCATCCTAGTTTCCAAAGGTTGACTAAACCATTCCTCTAATACCAACTATAGAGACCCGTAGCCTGACGTACATGGACATTACATTACTTTTGCGGAATACTTAGTACATAACAAAAACACACACACAAGGATCGTAATATTTTAGTGTCTTTGGAAACTCGGAATATAATCTTCCAATCGTGGTGAAAGATCTTCAACATCTCCCATAAAGATCTTCATTTTTTTACCTAAAACCTTTCTTTATATCCTGGGGAAAAGAAAACATAAAAGGGTGTGCTCAAATGCTCAGTTAGGGTAAACAAAAGAAATATCAATCACATCATTTTCATAAGAACATAACATTTTGGAAATCTTAACCTGCAAAAGAGAGCATAATTTCATAACATGGGATAAGTCATAGTAGTGAAATGGAATCCCAATAATCATAACATAAAACATGAAACTTTGTGGCATACACACATAATCATAGAGAATCATATCTTATTAGTCAAACTCATTGCCAAGACTATCTTAGTGGACAAATTCCATTTCTGAACTGAGTCACCTTCATTTCAGTCTTGTTTCACTGAACCGATATAACCTACCGTTCCAGCCATGTCTATCTCATGAGATATAAAATCGTTACCCAATTCATTGGAGGGAGATATAAGTCCCACCCATCTCATAATGAATCCATTCTTATGTGTGCCACAAAAATCATAAATCATACATCATTGCATAACCCATGTAATAAAAATGGAATTCTTAAACATCGTGACATCATAAAACAATTCATATAAGATAAATTAATTCATAAAAATAATTCCATCCCATCATAATCAAATCAATGTAACGATAGGGATAGAATCAGAACCCTATATTATCTTAGATGGAAAATAATTTTGATAAAACACTTGAACTCCATTCTTGAGGAAAATATCCTTTCTACTTCAAAAACATTTTTTCCTTTCTTAACATGTCATAAAATTTTAAACTAAAAGAAGTTGATTAAAAATAAATGTGGATACTTTTAATGGAAGCTTCTTGGAAATAATGTTTTAAAAATCCATTCATGCCGTATAAGTTAAAAAAAACCATTCTTCATACTTATGTCGGAAAAGTCAAAAAGTACCTCGTACGAAAAACGACAAAAGATTCATTTCATATCCTTTACTAAAAACTCACTGAAGGGTAAAATTGGATTTAAAAAATTGTAGGTGGATGGAAATAATATTACATATTGAGGAAATAGGGATGTGGATGATAAAATACACCCCAGTAAATGCCAAAGTATAAACAATCTCGGATAAAAATGAGATTGTGATATTTCCTTACCTTTGGTCCGATATTCTTTTTACGTGTCCGAACCTCCTGTATAATGATTTAAATAATGTTATTGACTTATTAAAGATTCATACTTATTTTTATGATATCATATATGGTCATATTCTTAGCTTATTATTAGTAATATTTCATTACTACTTGTTATTCGGGTGTATATTACTTTTTGTTCTTATGCGTGTTTTCTCGAATAAATTCTTATTCTTCTCTTTAGGTTATAGATAACACATTTCTAGAATGGTATTAGTGTAATATATATCATATTCATTCATTCAATTCATTTATATAATCATTATGAAATGAAGATCATGTAGAACGAGTCACATCACATCGTGGAGAGGGTATTCCGTACGTACGCACGAGTGATGATATAGTTCATATGATCGTGGAATTGTATTTGAGTGTATGTATACTATTTTAGAATCAATATCACTTTATAATAGTCATATATAGTCATTATTTACACCATTATACCCATCCATGTAAGGTGGTGGTGGAAAATAGATTACACCACGGCGTGGAGACGGTATTCCGTACGTACGCACGCGCGATGATTTCATTTTCCGTAGGATGGATAGATGGTTAAATGAGGTTGTTTCATACTTCTAATAACATATCAGTATATTAGTGATACTGATGTTATTAAGTCATAATGAGACAACTAAAGAAGAAGATGTTGAAGAAGAACGAAATTGGAATGGATCGGTAATGGATATTACCTCTTCTTTGAAGTGCTTCTTTGAGACCTCCTTTTAAGGAACTAAAATAGGTCTTTGAAGAAGACCAGAACCTCTAAAATGTTTCTAGGGAAGTGGAGAGAAGAAATTGGCAGGGGTTGTCCGTTCTTGATGGCTAAATGTTGTGTGAGGAAGAGGGGGAGGAGGTGCCCTTTTATAAGGGAGGAGAGGGGCACCTTTGGAATAACTAAAAATATTATTTTATTATAAAGACATGTTCAGTTTTAAATAGATCCAAATTGAGTTATTTCGAAGCTAATGTGTGGATGGGTCGAAATAATCTCATCAAATAGAATTTAGACAAGTTTAGGTCATTATATTAACCTTATCTTTTAGTTTTAACTCTTAGTTAATTAGATTGACATTTACCATGTCACTTTGTATTTTTATATTATATAGTTAATAAACATACCATATATATCCAAGCGACCCCCAAGTTGTGTTTTAGTAATATATATAACCTTATCTTAGTCATTTGGCCGAACCATAGATTTTTAGGAATAAAATAACAACTAATAATATAATATTTGTTTTTAAAAACTATTTTATGTCAATTTTGACACTATTCAATAGTTTATTTTTTTTGAAACTAATAACAGAATGATTACTGCGACCAAAGTTAATTAAATTAATCCTAACATGTCATATTAAACTATAAAATCAGTTTAATTCATAAAAAGTCTCAAATTATACTTATTTAGGTATTTATAATATCAATTATGTCAGTATTTCATTAATAAGATAATTACTGCATCATCATTGTGTTATAAATAAATTAAATTATTTAATGTCAAAAAATTAAAAATAAAATACCATTATGTAGGAAATTTGTTTATATTTCTACTGAATATTTATAGTCGAATTTATCTTATGTATAACCCCATATTAAAAATGATTTACTTATTAAACTTTGATTTTAACTATTTTAACCCTTCTTTAAATAAATTAATAATAAATGTCCTAATCTAATCCAAGTGGGCCTAAATGGTCATATTTTATTCCTAAGGTTGTTTCTGGTAGAATTACAATTATCCAATAGAATTAGGACATGTGTTAGGGTAATAATAATATCATTTGTACCCTTAATTGCCCTATTTACTTTTAACCGTGGTAAAAAAAAGTAAAAAGATATTATTCACCAAAAATTATTATCATCTAATTGAACCACATTTTAGTCCTTGATATTAACCGTGTCTCTCGGATTTTCGAAATTGCACTCATAGAAGCGGTAAAATTAGGTTTTACAAAAAATTCGGTTTTTTAACTACCACTTTGTGGTTTCACTATTCATCAAAAAATGAATGTTTCCAGAAAAATACCAAAAATTAGATCTAATCTATATTTGATATTATGAATTCAAAAATGATGTCTATTTTATCAAATTCAAAACATATCAGTTGCATTAATTAATTTAAAAATTAGTTCCCGTCGTCCAAACAAATAGCGTGTTTTTAAGAGATAATAACTATCGAAAGACTGACACTTGTTTATAAATGGTTTAAATGTGAAATTACATATAATGACCAACATTGTATTAAATTGTAAAAATATATTCTAAATAGACTTTAAAACCACCAAAATTAATAATTTTTCACTATTAATTTTTTCGATTAAAATAGATGTTTTTAATTATAATTTAGTAATTTTCACTATTCATCAGAATATGAAAGTTATCTGAAAAGTACCAAAATTTCACCCTAAGATAATTTTGATATTCCGAATCCAAAAATGAAGACCATTTTGAAAAATAAAATTTACAAAATTTCAATAAGTGGTTATTACTATTCATAACGGCTAGTTTTAATAATATTTTAATAGCATATCATTGTTTAGCGAAACACGATATTGCGTACAACACACGCTATCGCGGAAGGTCGAGCTTGCGTGTAATGCAAGCCATGTCAAGGATGCGTGTTGTGCAAGCTTCTTTTGGTGTAGCGTACAACATAATACATTAATGAAATTAAAAAGAATATTTTTCATAAAATCTCGGGGTGTTACAATGTGTGATAACATCCTATTTATGGATCAACACACAACCAATCCCACCTACTACAACATAAAAATATAGTACATACTCCATGCATCCTTTGGTAGTCTCAAAATTGGATTTCTATTCAACCGCAAGATCAATTCCTTACTGGCCCTATAGCACTACCAGTACTGGTAAATAGATTCCCTTTTTCCATTAGGATGGTCAAAGGGGATACAGTCTGGGATAATTCTACCAAAAACCTCTAGTGGTACCCTTGCAATGCAAGAAAACTATGCACCTCTAAGACACTCTTGGTTGGATCCTAGGAAAGCAAGCACCGATCATTTCACATTCCACATCTATACCATGATCAAAAATTAAATACCTCAATAATTGAAGCATGTAAATCTAGATTTGGATCTTTTGGAGATTACCATAAATATGGTTCTCCTAAAGAAGATATTCCACCATCTTGAATTTATCTACATATTCCTCCACTATTAAGAGTATATGTGTATGTCATCAATAAAAACACTAAAAATTGCTAATAAAATTTAAATAAAATCATGTTCTTCAAATCTATAAACATGGTTGTGGAATTGTTCATGCAAAGGGAATCACCAAGAATTCATAATTTTTATAGAGATATCAAAATGCCATATTTAGAATACCATCCTTGTGATATTTGAACTGGTGGTAGTTGGAATATATATCAATCTATGAGAAACATGGTGTGAATTGAAACTGATCAAGGAGGTTTTAATTCCTTATAAATGTGTATTGGTTCTTTATCATGGCCTACTTTAGGAAACCACTATTAAGGAAAAACCAGAAACTCTATTATGCCTTTTTCACGAAAAACACTGGAGCTTCTTATGGGGACATACTAGCTCCAATTAATCAATTCTGTCGAATGTTCTGCTAATGAAACCAAAGTTTTTGGATCATTTTATGGTCTATATTATATTTAAAAAAAGATATTATAGTGGTCCTAGGATTAAATCCATTGAAAAATTCCATATCCCATCTCATAGGTAGTCCTAAAATGTCCCTGGGGATTGCATCCATAAAATCCTCCATTATTGAAGCAATCTGAAGAGTTGAAGAGGCTTAAACATCTAAGAATACACTCTCAAACTGATGGGATATGAGATATATCGTCCAGATCATATAATCCACTCATCCTTCCATGAGATCTATCTCACCAATAAAAGAGAATCTATTACCATCAGTGTGAATGCATCTGACTCACCTTTGATGATATTCATTCTAGGTTGAAAACATGGGAAATTGATCCATATCCTAGATGAAATAATAACATTCCATAATTATGAAAAAATTCCCACATAAACCTCTATATACCAAGTTGTATCTCTCACAGCATGAAGAAAAAATATATAGAAGAAGCATTCCCTGTAGGAACCTTAAGAAAAAGCTGTTGGGCTAGCACCTCAAATAGGGGCTCCATCTATCACACCAGGATTATAGAGATGAATTAATTATTTGATATTATGTCAAATAATACTTAGTAATGTGTAGAAATATCACATAATGTACCTAAAATCATTTCATATGATGTTGAGTCGTATGCATCTCTTGCCTGTAGTAGTTTATAGCCTCAGCCGCCAGTTCCCTAATCCTAATATAGGCCACCAGTTGGTATTGGTGGATGGATATCATTGCATCTTCAAACACCCATATATCATCCTCCTATAACTCCACTTTATCCTATGGCTTCTCTTAAACCCTGGGGGCCTTTATTCACTCACATGTGATATCCCTGAGCATGACATTGACTCTACATTGTCGTTCCATCTTCCATCTGCATGCTCCCAATAGAACATCTGGTTTGGTAGTCACACAACATGTGTCCTCGATCATTGAAATTATAGACCCCCCCCCTACATGATTCCCTAGTCCTCAATGTTTCCCCTAAACACATGCCCAAGCCTGAAACTTGGAATATCCCCTTGCTGAAATCCTATCAATTGGTTTCTACTAGAAGCTACCAAAGAATCGCCACTATAACACATTTTGACAACTCCATCTACATGGATCCCCTATGATTGGAAAATCTCCATCAATAGTGCTCATTCCAACACCCCAACATAGTATTTAATTCAAAAGGATACCACATTGGCACATATATCTCTATGTTTTCATTGTACAATGATTCTAATATGATGTATCCATATTTTAACATTTCATTGGAGAACTGCATAATATTTTTAAACCTTGTATCATACTCAACAACTTCCATAACTCTATAAAAAATATCTATATGATAATGAATCAAATCAAAATAAAACATGGGGGGGTTTTACTCCTCACAAAATACAAGAATTAAGTACGTCAATGAGAGTGTCAACTCATCTTTCATCTGGGTGAGAAGACTCTAAAAACTCATATATAATCCATAATAAAGCCTAGTTGACAGTTAAACCATCTAATCCATTCATTTTTTTGGATAATCATGAAAACATATAGCAATTAATCCTTCCAATCATCCACTCTATAGGGATCTTGCTTTCTATAGAACACAAAAAGGCCACAGGCACCAGAAATCATGGAGTGTGAGAAGCTCATGGATATCACCTTCCTAGATTTCTAGTATGATATAATTCTCTACAGTTGTGTGTCCATAGAACTGTCAACCTTGAAGACGTATGTAGTGTTATTAACACTTATTTGAGGCCGCATCACTCATCTAGTCATCATAACGATACAAAATTGTTAACCTGGCTTGTTGAAGTCATAGAGACATCATTAAAATTTAATCAAGAAGTTCCACAGTCAGATGAGAATATATATATATATACCCAATGGGGAGATAACCCAAAATGATATTTAATGACTCAATTATATATGATTCATGAACCATTTGATACTCACCACAATTTTATTAGTGTTCCATGTCAAATATTTAGTAGTCACATTACTAGTGAATGGATACGTTGGCTACTACACCAAAACTAGAGTCCCGGGCCTAAAACACAAACTCGAAATACATTGACCCGGTTTCCCTAAATCCCAATCAAATATTCATAAGGGAAGTACTCTAAAACCATCCCAATAATCCAATCTCTTTTGATACCAGTATTTCATGACCTGACCCAATGGGGCCTGAGTTGTGAATACCCCAAGCATGCATCCATTGGCCAAGGGTTGATGACAAAAACAAAAAGGCATATCAAACATTGGAGTCCATTGCCTATTGTACCTATAGGAACACACCCAACCATATCAATTTGGACATGTAGATGAATAATAAATTAAAAGTTGAAATATCTTGAATGCAACTATACATATGAAAACCCAAGAGGGTGTACAAGAGTATTATAGTACAGACTAAAAGTAAAGGATAAAATACATTCCCATCCAAATAGATGTCCGAAACTAGTAAAACTGGAAATTAAAAGTTCTTATAGAGACTATCTCTTGATTTTAAAGTTACACTCAATGAACATGGTATATTAAACAAAAAATCTATAATCTCCATTTTAGTCATTTTGACCATATCTATCATCTGCAAAAGACACAAAATGTGTAGGAACATCCCATGAAGCAGTTAGTATATAAAAACCCTACTAGATCCCCCAAAAGTTGAAGGTGGTGTCAATAAGAGACACAATATAAATATATAGATAGATATATCAACCCAAATAATGATATCATAAATCCAATAACATTGTTAAAACTAACTGTATGGTCAATCCAATGAAGCCCAAATGAGATAGAATGGGATATCTATCTCACAACCCGCACTAAGAAATAGTTCCATTTGTTCCATTAGTAGGTCAAAAATACCTATCATCTTATTTTTCTTCATGTAGAAAATATCCATGTCAATCCCTATGTCTCCACTAATTCACACAGTCATGGTTCTATAATCTCGAGGTATAGGATCTATGTACATGTAAAATATCAGGGTTACACATAGTAAATACCTAGATTACCCATGTCCTGTCAGGATAGGAGGGTGGAACTCAAGTAATCAGTATAGGACCCATGACTAGTCCTAGCTGGATGGTGTTACTCTATGATTTGAGGAACTATTCCCCAAAATTAGAGGATGGTTCCACTCATATAAATGATAGGGGACCCATTTTCATCACATATATAGTGTTCCACTATCATAGTCTAAGAAAAATTCAATGACTCAGTATGGGGGTTAAAATCAGTGGAAAATTAGAGGAACCATTCTATATCCCATTAAGAAGGTGACCATGTAATATTTAGCATGGGACCCATGCCCAAACCAACTGAATGGTCTCACTCTGATAGTGGATCGAGGACCTATGTCATATCCAGTAGGAGGGTGTCACTCTAATCTCATTGATGGTCCTGCATGATCACTTCCCACTTCATGAATCACCTAAATAAGCATGACAACCATAACATCTCACATTATATATAAAAATAAACTATGTAGGTCATTATCATGTTTTATGTTGAGAACACTAAGGATAGTCCACAAATGGGCATAATTATGAGTCCAAATGAAGAAGATACAACTGAGGTTGATGTTTCATTAAAAGTAAAGTACAGGTAAATGACATGTATGGAGATGCACATAGAATGTTATCCTTCTTCATCACATGATTATATCCCATTAGCGATATAGATCACTACCCATTATTCCTCACACTGTGTGTTAGTAGACTACATGGCATTCCTGAGCCACATGTGTTCCTTCTCATGATCTATGGTTGTGTATATGTATCATGTCCATGTTCATGTACTTTAGCACATGGTGTGTGTTTGGTCATTACCATTCTCACATACCTGGGGGATACATTTGTGGTCAACTATACAAGCGTCACACAAGATATGGGGGCCCACATGGCATGTGATACTTATTGTCTTGTGAAACCCTAGTTGTTGTACCTAAGGTCATAAACACCTTATATTCCTCAAACTAAACGAAGTGTATTTGAGTTTTATACATAATGTTTAGATCTACATTGGAATTGAATATATAGAATCTCCATAATATATGACACATCCATTCCTCATGAATTTAGTGTAATATTCATTCATCCATCATTTGAAACCATCTAGTGGCCGAAAATTGATTTATATTTTGGACATCATTTTTTATATTCACTGTGTGAATAACACATTATAATCCATCTCTATTTTGGATTTAAATCATCCAATAGATCACTAGAACCCCAAAAATAATTCCAAACCTTCCTTTGATATCTGATTCACGTGTTTCACACAATTATTTCATGAATCCATGGTCCAATCGGAAACATCCCCACCCGGAAATGCCGAATCATACCATGTGGTACAATGGTAAAAAAAGAGATAAAAAATATAAATTAGAAACATAGGTGAAATTATTGTTTCATAATAATTCTTGATAAAAGACCACAATTCAGGATATCATGGTGAGAAAAATGATAATTAATTCAATCTATACACAAGGGAATGGAATGTATGATGATTAACACATATCAAATATAATGTGATCATGATGAATAGTTTAATAAAATGAGGAAAAATGAACTAATGATTATTCCTACAATGTTTTTTACCATTCATCAATGATGATCATATGATGCATTGAATTATAGGGGTCATTATGTTCATTACACCCCTATCTACCTTGAACTGGAGTCTCATTATCGTCTGATTTTGATTCGCCAATAGAGAAGAGGGAGAAAGTTTGTCAACTCTCCCAGGGTTTATGCAGCTAAAACTATAGTATTAAAATAATATATTATTAATACAGAATCTCTAATTTGGTTAATTATAAATTAATTAAATTATTTTTTTATTAACAAAATAAACATATCGCCAATAGTCGATATATCAAAACGACATGTTCTGACTAGTTTTAAGTCATGCCTAGGGTAAACATCACATTCTATGTTCAACCATTGCCTTGGATTTCATATACAAGATTCTGTTTAATATTTATCACATTTTATTTAAGAAACCATGCATGAATAATATAATATATGTTGAACATTTTTATAATATTAAATCCAAGAACATCTGGCCCTGTAATCACACTCCGTATCAGCATCTTGTTCTAAAAATATATATTTCAATATTCCAAAGTATTAAAAGAAAAAACATGGTCTCTATAGAGTTTATCATATTTGGAATCCTAGTTTTTTGTTACTCCATTAAACTTTATTTTTCCCTATTCCTACTTTTTATGAATTTTTTTATTATTCCTCTATATGATTTGAGTTTTCAATAATGGTATTTTTCAAATATGGAAACATTGATGAACATGACAGAATTGTTATGGTGACATTTATTTGTGGGGGTAGAATATAATACTCCAATATTTTATTATATGTTTCCCTTTAAATAAATATAATTTTTTGATTGATTATGTTACGTAAAACACTATGTTCAAACAAACCATAATATACTATTAGAGTTGTATTATTTAAACATGGACATTATTACCGACCTGTTGAATTGGAGGTAATGAATATGATTAAATGAATTAATATATATATGTATATATGTTAAATACTCTATTAGAATGTTATTGAAGAATTCTATGTTAATAATTACTAAACTTTTTGCAATGTCAATTTGTTCTTCAAAATATGATTCCCAAAAATATTATTTATTAGTTTTAGTGACGTAATAATATAATTAATATCTAAAACATTGTGAAATATTATTTAGTAAAATAATAACTTTTTTTAAATAAGAATATATAAAAAAAATTTGTGTTAATTTTTGGCATTTTCCTAAAAAATTAATTTTCCATTGAATAGTAAAAAATGTAATGGTTTTTGTTGAAAATTATTTTTTTACAACATTAACAATGTAAAATTTTATTTTAATATAGTTTCAATGTAACTATAGTTCAATTTTATTATTAATAATAAAATTATGTTTATTGGATCAATTTAGTAAATGAATTTAATATAATAAAAAATTTATACCTTAAATGGGTTTTTCCTAGACAACATTTTTTTTTATTTTTGTATTTCAATAAAAAATTAATTTCATCCACATATATAAAAAGAATCTTAATTTTTTTATATATAAATAATTATTTGGTCCATATTTGGTAAAATTTTTACCTTCAATATTTTTCATTATAATTACTAACTAGAGTAAATAAATGTAATTGCAGTAAGGGTAAATTAGTTTATTAAGGTTATAATAATATAATAGGGAAAAAATGAACCTAAAAAATTCTTTAATCCTAGTGTATCAGTTTAGTTCAATAATATGCATAAATTTGTTGAATATATGACAACATTGTTTCATATTACTTTGATATTTACCTTTATAATATTTAATAGAATGATAAATATAAAAATGTCACTTTATTGATTTTAATATCTATAATTTTTTGTTACAGGTATAAAAAATAAATTTTCATATAAATATTTATTTTAAATAATAATAATTATTTTTTCATGCCAATTTATTTTTAATTGTCAGTGATGAAATTATTTTCTCAAATTCATAAGATACACTAACATTGGACTTGTGAAAATAGTATAAAAATCATGTAAATGAATTTAAAAACTCTAAAAGTAATACTAATTGGGTGAGTAAAAGTATCTACCTAATTATTATTATAAAATATCATATTATATTTGTTTTAATGGTTTAAATTATAATTAGATTTTTTTCATGTTGATTTACATGTCCAATGATGTGAGTAGTGTCAAAAATGGCATAAGTGATTATTTATATTAAATATATATTATAAAATTATGTAAAAAATATAAAACACTTGAAATATAACAATTAGGATGACTAATGGTCTAAATTATAATCCCATGGAAATTTAAGATCAAAATTTAACTTTTTAAATAAAATTTTAACCCATTAATTTTGGAAAAGGAATTACCATATGTAAAGTTAAAATTAGGTAATGAACTAGTTAAATCGACTGATAATGTTTAAAATAATATCTAAACTTATTAAATTTTATTAAAGGATTATATTACAAAAATTTATTCCATGTTTTATTTATTTATTAATCATATAACTTTACATAGACACATATTAGGTTATATTATATCCTGTATTAAAAAAAGATATTAATTGTATTTTATAATATATAATATTTTCTTAATGAATTTAATATTACATAAAATAATATACAAAACCATGTATAAGAGATATTCTTGAAAATATGAACCATGGTCCATTTATGAGTCACTTTGTCTTTAATATTTACTCTCTTTACCTCTAAATAATAAAAAGTAAAGTTATTAATGTTTTTATCAAATGTGTTAACAAGGGCTAAAAACATAAGGATAAGGGTAAAAACTTCACCTGAACTTGTTATAATTTTATTAGTTGTGAATATTTTTACTAATAATCTTATTATATTGTATTTCACTCAATTGGGAGACATTTATACTTGAACAATAAATTATTTTAATTTAATAATTTATGATATTCCAAGAATGTTCTTCCCCTGATTATATAAGGGAATCTACTATCCTTTTCTATCTAAATATAAAAAGTCATTTGGTTTGTCCATTCAATACCCAAATCCATTTATAATATTCCATCACACATTATAGTGGTCATATATTGGTCATAATAGTATCTTCATAGGGATTATGCTGTAATTCAATGGAGGTTATCCTTAGAAGAGTTATATCTTTCAAAATTTGTATTGTTTTATTTCATAGTATACCTCTTTCAAAAATTATTAAAACCGGAATAAATTTTCAAATAAATATCTTAAATATAATAATATTTTTTTAATATAATTCCTTATAACCTTGTACCCTTCCATCAAATGGGATATAAAAAAATCGTTCATGTGTATAGTGGACTACCGCCTCACGAACCGATGTAATTCATTTTCAATCGACACATCTAAGTACTTGTTATAAAGATAGATTTAATGATTATATATGATAATAATGACCTAAATATTTTTTAAGGATGTTTTTTCTTCTAATTTTCTAAATTTACTTCCATTATAAAATTATAATGTCACACATATGTGCATGTTGTCTTTCCCCTTAATAAAGTGATCAAATTTATTTTCAATCACCACATAAAATTTCTTATATATATAAGTTAATATAAATAAAGAATATATTATTTATGATATAATAATTATTATTTAAATATAAAATAATCTTTATTTCCATTCTATAATGATCATTGTAAAAAGGAAATGTTAGCCATACATACTTATGGATTACCATCTCAAAGACTATAACATTACTCGTTTTTTATAACTATATTTCATGATCAATATTAAAATTATAATTGAAATATTAAAATTATTATTATATCATTATTATTATTCTGTAGATGGCATAACAATGTATTCTTTTACCATTTTCAGCCTACCATTGTCATTTTGGACTTATGAACCAAGTATCTTCAATACGTATGTTGTGAACATAATTAATTATGTTATTGATTATAAATTGTAAACAAATAAAATAAGGAGATAATAATATTCCTACAATTTCATAACAATTTAAATATTTAAAATAAGTTTATTATTCTTTAAATATAAATAACATATGTGATGATTCAGATAGTGGGTAGGGGGTCTCTTAACCGAATTTCCATTCAATGGGGGTATACTTCTAATTCATTGACTATATAATGGTATAATTATATGTGTACTAACCTACCATTTTATTATTTTCATAAAAAATTATTTTTATTTATATTTCAAAAAAATTAATCACTTCATTGACGAATTCTCACTTCAATTATACAATCATTATAAGGTATTTTTTTCTCAATTTTCCTTCATCGATTAATATATTGTTTTTATAAACAAAATTTATTCATTATGGATTATTTTATACCCCAATGAAATATTAAATAATTTTTATACTTATTCTTATGAAATTTGACATTTCATTCTAATATATTACTTTATTGGTCTTAATAATCCAATGATAATGATGTTGTTAGAGTTTATTTAATTATCACGTAATGTTTTTAGTTTTTTATGGTTATTTACATGATGGGAGAAATATTTTATATTTCCATGTTGAATAAAATATATTTTCTTCCCATAAAGTAATTTTAGAAAATTACAAGTTGTACCATAATATTTCTCTTTTAAATACATAAAATTCCAAAATAATGTTTCTATGGAAAGGTGATTTCTTTTTTAATTTATCATGAAACTTTTTTACATGTCTATATTTTTTAAAAAAAATTAATGAATTATTTTCATATTTTACAAGGACTTATTAAAAAAAACTACCGATTATTTTTTACATAATTTTTTTAAATAATATTCATCTAAAATTTCGAATGAGTTAATTTTTGACATTTACCTTAAAATTAAAATTAATGTTTTTTATATACTAAATATGGATATAATACCCCACTATCATGACCACCCAATGCAATGAAAATTCCTTCAAATATTTCTCTAATTAGTTTCAATGAAATTGTTTCCAAATATTCTAGAGTTTTTGAGTTTTGATATTGTGAATTTCAATGTGGAAAGAGAATTTTCCTTGATATAGTTTTTCCTGATAACATTATGGTATTTTTAATCATAAAATATAAAAATACATTTCTTTTAATTATTCACTAAAGAAGATATGATCTAATTATACCATCCAAACTCTTTTCTGGATGGTTTGTGTTCAATTTGAAATTGTAAGGTATTGACATTCTATATGCTATTTCTTCAAATAAAAACAATTATTGATCGAAAATAAATTTTAATTGTGTTTTATTTTTTATATGATGAAATATTTGTAGTTTTTTAGTGATAGGAGAGATATATTATAGTATCCTGATTCATTTGTAGGAATTACAAGACACACTAGTTTGGTTATTTCACTGAGGATAGACCAATTTATGTATGTTAACTTGGTATTAGTACTTGATGGTAAATTTATGATTTCCACCATTATTAATTTCATCATTATGAAATAAGTAATTTATTTTTATGTTAAAATATTAATATTTATAAAATTCATGGATTTGTTTTCATATCAGTGGATTATTTATAGGGAATTAATATACAATCATGTATTAATTCCATATTATTTTTCATTCTCATTATATTAATTAAATTGATAGTTTTTTGACTAATTAACATTTCCATATTGATTATAACATATTTAATCATTATATATTTCACTCTACACATACCATTATAGAGCATTTGATATGACCCTTTAATTTTTTCTATATTCTCCAAGATGAGAAGAATGAACATTTGAATGAGTTCTAGGATGTAGAATATTTACTTTACCTATGATCTATTTTTAGGTTTTAAAATTTAATGTGAGATTCATGTATGTATCCATTTTTTAATGACCAATAAAAATTTGGTCTTTTAGGATGTGATTTCTTCTATCTTATTTCAAAAAAATAATGTAACCATAGTCCTTGAGTTACATTGCTTGGGTTCTCAATAGTAATCTTATATGGTAAGCTTCATAAAATCCATGAATACCACATCCTTTGAGATCCCCTCTACCACAAACTCATTATCATCCCTTCTCACATCATATGTGACAGGAGTGGTACGAATAATTTCCAATGATAGTTATTTAAGATATTTATCTATTAGCATGAATAATTTCAAATTCAACTATGGAGGAAATAATATTATTATGTAATTTATAATCATTATATAATTGAAGCCTTATATAATAGTATTCACGTTCTCAACAATAAAATTCGTCAACCAAAAACTAAATTACCAGATTCATTTAGGTACATAATAAATTCCTCATACTTATTCTTTAATTTTACTATTTTATTTTTCAAACTCTTAAATATACATCATTGGTGTTAATCACATTCTTCAACATGTTATGGGAGGAAATTCTCAAAATCACTATCACATGCATCATATAAGATAAATCCCCCACTAATTAATTAATTACTGTAAATTGTTATTTCAAAAATAATCAAATATACATAGAATTTGATGTTGTTAGTAAAGTTATTGCTTTTATATTTCTTAAATAGGGAGTCAGGGGGTTAGGGAGGAAGTAAAAAAAGATAATCCCTTTTTAAATTGTTCCTTTTAGGATATTTTATTGAATAGAAAAAATGTATAATTGAATGGTACTTCCATAAAAATTTGATCAATAATGTGATTTTCTCCACATATACTCCATGATGAAGTACATACTCAATCAATCACATTTACTAAATCATAAAGTAGTATAACCAGTGCATGAAATTGGTTATGAGTAGATTATAGTGAAGATATTTAGCCACAGATAATCTATTATTTAAAAAATTTGACTATCCTAATCAAAGTATGATGCAAAAACAAGATGTACGAGGTGGTGATATGGGATCCTAAAATATAAATAATATATAAATATCCCTAATATATTCTGGATTTGTGATATGAGTTTATATTTCTAAAGGGGTTAATAATGTATTAACATAAAATTTATATATCAATGTTAATTTTTAAATATATATATTTATATATATGGGTCATATTTTAATATTAGTTATATAAAAAAACCCAAGCATGATGTAATTAATTTCAACCTTATGTTATTTCACCAATATAGAAAATTACATATATAGAATAACTATACACCATAAAATTAGAAATAATATAATGGGGAAAGAAATGCAAATGCATTGAAAAATGAAAATTTTAAATTTTGGAGCATTGCGGTCTCCTAGAATTATCAATGATGAAAAAACACATTAAATAATAATTTTAAATAAGATTGAAATTTTAAAATTGACATAAATAAATTTGATATAATACATTGTAAATTTTGATTCATGATAACCCAATGAATTTTTCGGGATTGAAAAATCTAATATTACCTTTGGAATACTAAAACCCACTATTGGAATGACAACATGACTATTATAATAATTACTTAGCCATTATAATAATATTTTGTTCATTTAAATAGTAAAATAAAAATTAAATATATTTTAACATGATTCAATTATGTGAAAATAAATTTAAAATAACACATAATAAATATTCATATTGAAATACTCAAAGAGAGTATAAGTTCAAATTTTAAAAGTGTATTATAATATATTTATTAAAAACCCTAATTGTATTGTTATTATTTCAATATTAAAATTTTCAAATTGATTATATTATATGAACAAAATTAATTTCAAAATTATAATAATTATTTAAAAATTATCTGATATATTTTTGACTTTTTTCTAAGACAAATCAATTTTTAGATGAATAGTAAAAATCTTACTTTTCAAATCCAACATCTTTTAAGAAACAATATTGGTGTAATAATGACTTAGTAAATAAAAAATCCAAAAAATATATTTAATAATATGATTTATTCATATACAAACATGAAACATAATTTTCAAACAAATAAAATGTAATTTCCACTATTTTAAAATATTAACTATTCTATTAAACAAATATTTTTCATTTTTTATACATTTATTTTATATAAAGAAATATAATTGATGTATAATTGATATGAAAATAAATTAAAATAATTTCTAATGGAATCAAATTTCTATTTTAAAAAATATAACTATATAAATTACTACACATGATATTATTTTTTATTCATTATTTTAACATAAAATACTACTCCCCTCAAGTATAAATATCCACTATCCCCCCATGGAAAATCACTACCCAAAATAACATTTCAACCTATGATACAACCAATTAGAATATGTTGGGAATTATAGTATCCATATATATGTTCTAGTCTCATCCAACTCCAACACCCCTATGCATAATGGTCTTAGAAAAGCCAAACATCGATGAATGTGTAAACCCTACTCTCTTTATCCATCGAATTTTTCCTGTTTCTAATAATTCATTTATATTCCCCCATCTATAAAAATTATCAGAAAAATAATTTATTAGAAAATAAAAATGCAATAAATTTTATTATTCTATTAAAAGATAGTTTTAAAAAAATTATTATATGTATATTATCTCTCTCGCTTTTGAAAAAAAATCACATTAATGGTAATTTTACTAGCCTATGTGAACAATGTAAATTCTTTACTTATAAACACATAAATTTTTAGAATAATTTTTTTATTCATTATAAATAAATATAATTTTATATTATTATATATATAAAGATTCTATTTGATAAGATTATATGAACAAAAAATGTGATCAAAAATTTAAATAGCATAATTAAAATGAGAAAATAATACAATAATTTTATAATACAATGAAAATAAATATTTTACAATGATTATAGTTGATCGATAGTAATATAAATTATTTCAATCTACATGTATTTTATTTATGTAATAAATATAAAATTATTATATAATCGGGGTAAATATGAAGAAATAAAATGTGATATAATGTATGGAGACTCTACAACTCAACTATTTTATTTTGGATATATACGATCTTTATCCAAAATTCCCTATGATTCTTATAAAATACATTAAAATGTATATAACTTTTATTTTATTTTTCATGTTCTTGTTATATACATGTTTTCACTTTTTTATGAATTCAAATCCAAAAATAAATTTTACTAATATTGGCATTATTCATGAAATATGTAATCGATTTTCTTGTTTATTTTCCTCTTACCCAAGAAATATGATAATATTTTAAATGATTATCATGAATATAAATTATAATTTCATCCATTATTATTTTAGGAACCTCCTTATTTAATCACCATTATATGATTCATGATGGTATTATGAAACACATTCTATTCTCATGGGTTTGTTTCATATTGGTGATCATTGTGTGTTTTCCTTCAGATATAGCATTCAAAATTATAGGAATATTATTATGTGAACAATTGGATCAAATTTATAAATACTTCATGATTTGGGTAATTTATTTATGTTATGTTATCTATATTTTTAGACATGGTGTTGTCATGTATTTCAATACTGTTATATGTAAACAAGTTGTAATTTGATTTTCCTATATTATTATAAATTCTTTCTAGTGTCTTAGACTTATGATGTTTAATTTATTTATATGTTCCACATTTGGTGTCTCTTAAATATTATTTCCATATATTTAAGATTATAATTATATTCTTCTGTGATGTTGATACAAACTATTCTCACCTATGAACTTATATTTATTAATGTTTAATGTTTACTTTTATTTTTCCTCCCCATACTAAGATTTTTTAAAATAAATATTTCTGAAAAAAATGATATGAAAATCATAAATAAAGTCCTAAAAACATGTTTCAATATAAATTATGTGGAATTAATTATACTCGTAGTGCTTCAAAACTATAATGCCACTTACATGGTAACCAAATACTTCTAGGAGAAATAAAAAGCTACAAACTATTATCCAATCGTCCATGTGTAGGAAGAGGATCCACCAACATATTACCATATCTCAATGTATGGGTTAGAGTGGTACCTCCTTCCACATATAAAGAACATTTCCATGTCATGTATATAACTATCAAATTTAATGATTATAGATCCTTAAAAAACATAACTATGTTTTCCAAGTCTAATTCAACTCAAACATGACGAATTCTACCCTCGTGATATAAGATCAATAATATGAAAAGATACTTAACTCCTACTAGAAGGTAATATCCAGGAACAAATTACATATCAAAATTCTTAATCATCATGCCCTGATGATCGTTTACTACCCCACCCCGTTAATAATGATGTCGTAGGTGGAGACATCAATATTCAATCTATACATGATGGTATAATGATAAAAAAGAACAGTTACCCTTCAATAAACATTACTAAAATTATTCCCCATATTTAGAAGATATATGCTCTACTCATGAATAAATTATTTTATATTAGTTACCATAAATTCGTTGGCATTTTCATACACAAGACTAAGATATTTTTGAACCATACAAATTAAACAAGGGGGATCAACCCCATGGGTGATCTTTTTCTTCACAAACCACATCATCTAGAACAAAAGTATAAAATTATATAAAAATTTTCCACCTATATTCATGATACACTCAAATAATTAATGATACTTCAATTTTTAAAATAAATTTAATCTCTTCGGTATCATATATTACACGTAACAACCAGTTCAAAAGAACTATGATATATTATAATGTTACTATTATAACCTATCAAATAAAAATGGAAGATATTTATAGGGGTAATTAAATAATGAATAAAATATGTTTTATGAATATATAAAATAAATTTTTAGTTTATAAATAAAAATATAATGTCATTAGAAATAAAAATAAATGGTTTTTATATATCTATGTTTTTTCCATAAAATGTATAAATTTTATAATAAAATTAATTATTCACTATTAGAGAGTGATTTTAATGAAATTTAAAGATTCAATATTCAATAGAATATTTTAAAATTAATTAAGTGTTTTTACATGTAATACTATTAGAATAATTCCAATTTTATTATAAAAAATGTATTTTTATAAAAAATGATTATAGACACATTTTTTCCCTTATAGTATAAATTTTTACTAAAACTAATATAAATTTTATCTTCAAAAAATGAATCCATATTTATATTTATTGGTTTTAAATTATTAAAATATGGCCCTTTAATATTTTTAAATGTTAATACTAACTATGGTAAATGTTTTCCCATCAGTATATGCTAAATTAGGGAAAATATAGTTTAAAACTAAATTCTAAGGTCATAATATTTCAATTTAATTATTAATTTATTAAGGGAATTTGAAACTTATCATATTAGGTTAAAATTATAAATATTAAACTGAAAAATTTCCATGAAAATGATGAATAGAATAAATAAATCATGGAATATTTCAAAATGTCACTCTCTTTGTATTTGATATCTTTTATGTGTTCTGATAGGGGAGAAAACAAGGTATGAACTAATATAAATATAAATTTTATAAAAAATTTAATTATATTCTTGATAATGGTTTATTTGTACTTCTTAGTTGTTATATTTATATCATAAACTCTTTTGTAATTATAAAATAATATTTACTTAATTAATATAATCCTAAACTAAATAATATTAAATATATAAAAAGTGACATGATTTTATTAATTTATATTATCATGCAGATTATTTATATTAATATGAAATGTTAGCGATGTTTATGTGAATTATATTCTAAATAAAACATTTTTATTAATTTATTTTATGTAATATTATATGAAGAGTTTTAAAATTTAATTTGATGTTAATTTATTAGTATAATATATTATTAAAATATTTAAAACCCCTTAAAATATTTAAAGGGGAAAGGTGTTAAGATATAGTTTAAAATTGAATCTATTTTCGATTTATGAGTCAATAGTTTCCTAATATGAATAATTATACCCCTTTAAGAATGAAACATTCATTATCATGGTTATTGTTAAGATATACCAACTAAGTGGTTAAACTAAACAATAAGGTTAAAAACACTTAATAAACCCATCCAAATTTTTTTGGATGATGATATTTCAAAACTATTATATCATAGGTTTGAATAGATATCCATTGGAGAGAATTTGGGCAAGATAATGAATTTTTTAAAAATAATTTTTTATGAAATTTGAAATTTCCCTGCAATGAAATTATAAAAGGACACCAATTCCTTATGTTATTTACAAAAAATTATCTCTACTCTTCCCTATCCATTCATATTTTAAACATCTATACACAATTTTTAGAGTTTCAAATCTTCATACTAGATCATACTCATGTTCCTTAATAGTGGATCAAAAGAAGTTCGCCTAAATAATAGATTATTGTCATACCCATCCACTTTAATTTTATTTATTCATCTACCTATTTTAAATCTTTTTAATTTATCATAGCATAAAAAATTAATTATCCTTCATCAACTGAAATTTTATTATGATTATAAAACCACTATTAGAAACACTCTTTCCCATCGTGTGTGAAGTGAATGCATCACTTGTGTGTATCTACGTCTTACCATATCCACATAGTGATAGAATTAATTTTTCATCACCAAATTTTATGAAAAGTTATTTTGATGGTTTTAATGTTTATGTATGATAATTATGAATTTATTATACCAATTTAATGAAAAAACTCATATCTACCTTTTTATCATCCAATTTATTGGGAAATGACAACAGCGCTTCTACATATGTGTGGACTACCATCTCCATGTAGCGATGTGATTAGTTTTTCATTTACATATTAATTGGATGGTAATTAGGATGGATATTATAAATATATGTAATTTATATTATATAATAATTACACTTTAATGGTGAACTATTATTACCTTTTATTTAGTTTCATCCATTGAAAATTGAAAACATCTTAAATGCATAAGTATGACCTATTGTATCCAGGAACGATGTAACTAATTTTATATATAACATCATTGATATAATAAAAATTATGTTAATTTTATATCATTATTAAAATTCTTGAGATGATGGAAACTTGATCAACATATATAGACGTAAACTATTGTACAATAACATTCATGAAAAATTAAATAGTTATTCCCATGAATAAGCATTTCGAAAAATAATTTTTAATAAAATATGACATAAAAACTTATTATTAAGTAATAAATTGTATGATATATTTTATTATTGTTCTATAATATTTGTATAATAAATATATCTTCATTATATAATAGGTTCAAATATGTACAATGGAAATTGGACATGAGGTAAGGTTTTCTTGTCTTACTTTTACTTTTAAGAGACATATTCTATTATCTCCACTAATTTAATTTATTAGGTGTATATAACACCAATTTCATATATTATATAATGAAAGTATTTTAATTCAATATATTTTTCATTTAATTTCAAGCTGTTTATTTCATGGGTCTTATGATTCAAACGATACCCAAGTGGTAAGGGCTTATTTCACAGTCTGATGATTATTCAAGATTGTTCAAAACTAAGTCCTTATTGGGAGAATATTTTTCTTCCATATAAAAATATTACATTTAAACTATTAAATAATATTTATATTACCCTCCTCTTATTTATTAGTGAATTTTTTTGGAATGTTTTACTTTTACCAAAATAGATTGAAAGTAATCTTCATATAATTTTCTCAATAGGGTAATGTTTAACGTTTTTTAGTCATCTGAAAGGAATGTTTTATAAATTATATAAAATGATAGGATTTTCCCTATATCTAGATAAATATTTGAATTGAATATTCCTTTATAATTTTGCATTGTTCTTTTCAAAAAATAATTCATTCAAATTTTTGATGTTTAGAAATTATGTTATTTTATTATGAAAAAGGGTAGTTTACATATGAATATTCCAAGACCATTCTAAATTATTTTAATTTATGTCATAATAAAATGTTGAATTTTATTATTATTTTTAATTATATTATGATACCATCTATCATATGTTTTGGCTATTTTATGATTATTTTTATTAGTGATGTGCTATTTTTGTACTCGAAACCACTTTAATCTTGATGGATAATGATTATGTTTATTGATTCCGGTAACTATGAAAATTTTGTATACTATATTAAAAATTATTGTCTATATAGATTATGTTTTACCCTTATAATATGAGGATATCATAAGGCTTTGGAGGTGATGGGTGGTGCCACTATATCATATCAATGCATCAATCAGTCTCATAAGAGAAACTAGTTTGAGTATTGGCTGAGGCCTTAAAATTTTATATAATATATCTTTTCCTGAGACCTCTAATGTATCTTAATGAGGGTCAATATAATGTATCAATTATTATAAGATTGATTATTTATTCTTATGTGATTTTTTCAATAACTATGATATATGTGGCTTTGTTTCATGATCTTGTGATTATTGATATGGATATATTTTATCGTCATTTATTTTGTCCATATTATCCTTCATAAATGGGCTGTTGATTAAATTTATTATGTTGTCAGATATTTATCTTTATGTAATGTTTATTCTACATTTATTAATGTTATCTTCTATTGTGAACATGACCATACTGAGCATCAGAGAACACCTCTATCTTATGTTTATTTTCCCTTGGATTCTAGGATATGTATTATGTTTGATATGTTAAGATATTCTATAGAGAATCATGGTCTACTAAGAAAAATTTATTGTTCTTTTTCTCAAACATAAGGTAATATTAAACCGCGTATCTAGTTTTCTAAGTCTATTAAACTGTTCAGCCATTTAGGATGTGATTTCTTGTATGTAGTAAAAATGTCAAAACGAAACCACCGAATCTTGGATACTAGGGATAGAGTCTCTATTATTGGTATTATATATAATTTAGTAGAATCACTGGGAATAATATTTATGAAAAAATAATAATGGTAATTTAAAACTATGGTAATATTTGAGAATATTTCAAATGAATCCATTATTATAATTCAAATATTTTTTGTAAATATAATTTCATTTTACGTTTAATGATAGACTAGTTTCAAAATTATACATTATGATTCATAATCTAACCTACTGTATGAAATTTTGAAAAAATGACACCAAGAAGAAATAATGAAATTACTATCAATGCATATAATTCATGTAGGAATTCACCTAATAGGAATGATAATGAATCTATAGCTGGAGATTAAGCTACAAATGAATAAATCATTACTATATTAGGACAAATAACTCAGTTTATAAGGAATATCATTGGTTTTATGGAGAATCATGACGATCTACAAATTGGTTCAATAATGTTAACCCTATTTTTACATCATTAGCCTCAATCATTCAATGGAATTGAAAATCCATTTGTATCTCAAAAATCGATAATTTTTTAAGAGAATATATTTATGTCTTTCTGATGTAATGTAATGGAGAGGGTTTTTGAGGAAGTTTATAATATCCTGGGAAATATATATAGTCATTTATTCAAAACCCAAGGGATAAGTATGAAATAGAGATCATGGAATGAAAGGATTTCCAGAAAATTTTCATTGAAAAATATTTTCTTCAAAATAACTATCATATATAGAGAGACAATTCGTAAATCAATGAAAAAAGGAAGATGAAACATTTTCCAAGTATGAAGACTACAAAAAAAAGATATCATATAATACCTTTGAATATGTAAATAATTTCAAAAATGTTTCATCTTTTCACTGATTTGTTTATGATAATTATTCTAAGGGGACTAGTTCTCCCAAACCATGTAATAATATAATGGCTTAATATCATGTTCTATCATGATAGAAAAATAAATATATAAGTATTATAAATTTGAAGGATTGTATGATAACAAGTGGGTTTTTGAAAACTTTTGAAAAGGAAATAATATGATGGGGAAGAATTTAAGGGTGGAATTTGGATATTTAAATAAATATGGAAACAAAAACCATGGAACAAGCTTATTGGGAAGCAATTATTTATAAAATTTTGTATAAAAGGACACCATGATTGTTAATTCATGGGAAGGAAGGAATCCTCTAATTTTTTATAAGTATACTAAAAGGAGATGCAACCCTATGAAAATTATTTCCCTCAATGTTATGGTAACTAACCCCAGAAAAGGAAAAGGGAGCAAGGACAAACATATATGATCATAATAGCTAAGGTTCAAGTTCCTAATTATAAGACAATATGTATATTAATCATATCCTCAAATTTATCCAATGCATTAACAAATTCCATATCATCATGTTATTTAATATATTACATGGTTTTGATAAAACTTTTATTTTTCCCTAACTCTTTAAGAAGGGAGTTTCAATCAAGGATTCGAGTAGAATTCTCACCGAAACAAGGATTTTCAAGTCAGTTCTCAATATAACACATTAGTGTACCATATTATATGATATTATTATTATAAATATGTTATATTTTGATAAAATACTTGTTATAGAATATATTCTAACATATAACGAATAAAATTAGTTCAAAGAGAATGGAATTACGATTCATAATGAATATATGAAATTCATTACCTTTTGATGGGATACATCATCAGAGTCTGTCTAGATTTACCCCCATCATCAATTATATTTTAGATTCTTAGTGAATATAAAAAGGGGAAATCTAGGAATGGATAATTTAATCATGAAATTTTGAATGTAACTATTGTGAAAAAATTCATTCTTTTATTTGAATAGTCATTGTAGTTAAATTTTTTTAAATAATGTTTTAGTATTTATTAAAAACTAACTCTTTGTTGAAGAATGTTTTTTGTGTTAAATAATCTGACCTATTCCATCCTAATGAGGTTATAATCTAGAAATATTCTTTCAGACCTAGGATTTCTTATTCAGTTACACAAAACATAGAAGAGGTTAGGAAGATAAAGGAGTTGATTAGAAACATTATTATATTAAATTCAATCGACATGACATTGAAAATAATCGAATTATAAACAATCTAAGGATGAGTTTTTTATTTGTTGGATGTTTTTAATTTCCATAATTAATTAAATAAGGAATTTTATGATGTTTTTTGTATGAGGAATGTGAATTCAAGAGTTATAAAGTTTTCACACACTCTAAACAAAATCAGACGATGCATTGTTGATCATGAAGTTCTTACAAATCATGAAATATCTCATGATAAAAGATTTTAAAGAAATGTTAGAGAGGATTGAATAATAACAGACTCACAAAAATATATTTTCACAATAATTAGATTTTCATCATATTGGTAATTACATGATAATGACATGATAATGCAAGAAATTTTTCTGAGACTGGGGAAGAAATAAATTATATTTGGAGTTTCGTACTGGGAAAATCGTATTGTGATTTTTCTAAGCATATTTTTGCACAATGATTTTAATGTTGGGAAAATTGTGCTGATATTTTCTTACTCATATTTTTATACTCATATTTTTGTATTGGTTTTTTTACTCAAGAAATCATATTGAGATTTTTGTACTCAAATTTTCAGTCTATGATTTTCATACATGTATTTTCATACTAGGAAAATTGTACTAAGATTTTATTATTCAAAATTTCATTCTTTGATTTTCATATAGAGAAAATAATACTAATGTATTTCTAATTAAGAATTCATGATGAGAATTAAAATACCCTAATGAGATGAGAAAAAAGAGTTTAATGAGAGTAGAGACATTCAGATCCTAATTAAGTGAGAAGGATATAAGAGTTAAAGAAGTAAAACATGAACATTATTTTATTTGTAAACCTCATAGAAATATAAAGAGTCTTAAATAAAGAAAAAATTGATGTTTTAAATGTGAGATATTTTTGGAAATTTTGATATTTTATGAAGTGGGGAATGTTTTCATGTTTCCCACCTTTTTTCTAAGTCCCCTATAAATACATCCTTGGATAATTTGTTCATATTCAAATTTTAAACATGTAAAAAAGGTAGAGCAAAGAGAATTAAAAAAGTTAATTTTTCCATATTATTAATGAAGAATTTAATTGAGCATTCTATCAGAGTTTTAGGTTCGCAGATTCAGAGTGACTGGATTGTTTTTAGAAAATTCGATCCCACATTAACATATTATGTGAATCAGAACTAGAATTATCGTACTCACTGAACTGGATACTAGATCCATAATTATTATATTTAGATATTAGGATCCAGAATCATTAAACAAAGAATATAGGATCCAAAATATAGCATCATTGTATATGGAAACAATTAGAGCCACCTAAATCAGACTGAGGATTCAGACTAAAAAAATTGTGGAGAAGATTCAAAAAATATTTATTATTTTTTAGCTCAACTGTTTTATACGAAAATATTATAAATGGAAAATATATAGTAGAATATTTCTTATTAGGATATTAAAAGTTTCAAACATGATTCAGAATAAGTTTTACTTAACTTTTCTTAATAGTGTATTTCTATATACCCACGAGAGTGGCTATGGTAAGGATATAATTTCTCACACTAATTCTGAACAACATAAATCTCGTGTAATTTATTTATTTTCCAACTTTTATATGAATCTGTATTTAATAAATGTTGATAAAGATATAAATCATAAAAGATATCATGAGTTATTTTTGCGAATGAATTATAACTTATATGTGAAAAAATGATTCAACCCCTTAAATGTTATTCAATCCTTTATAACAAAAATTGGTCTCATAGGGAATGTTCCCTTGTATAATACTTATCATAGATAATATAAATTCTGCTAAAAGTATATGAATCTCTATATATGATGGTAAATGTTTTAGATAAAGAGATATATAATGATTCCTTATCTCCTATCTCTTGTACAAGATTTGTTAGATGATACTACTTTTTGTTTTCCATCTTTTGAGAATGGTGATCTTATAAGGTTTTCTAATAAGAGAAATATTAATGTTGATGGAATTTCTAGAAATTAAATCCTTATGTCTTCATCAAAGAATTTTTATCATAAGGTGAAGGGTTTACAAACATCAAAAAGTATGTAGGAAAATCTAGAAATTGTTTTCAATGGGAATAGTAAATTCATGGTAGAATAGATTAAAATATGGCATAGTAAGTATGAAGACCTCATAAGGAGAGATGAGGAAATAATTGATTAATAATTAAATAGGGTAAAGGAAATTTTATTCAACGTTAGAGAATTTGGAGTTTTTTGGGAAGACTCTAAAATTGTGAAGAAAATTATGAGAAACTTTCCTCATAGGTTCGTTTAAAAAAATTCTTCTTTTGAAGATAATAATGATTTATATCTTTATTAATTGCATAAATTTCTTGTTTCTTATGAAATGAGAAAATCCCCAATGTTTAAAAATAATATAAAAGATAAAATGGATTTTGAATAATTGAGAAAGATGATAATAAATGATGTTGAAGAACCTGATGATTGTGAATCTGAAGATAAAGAGAATTTTGAGTAGAATGAAAAAACTATGATCCCTTATTCTTGAACTATTGAAGTGGAAGAATGATGTATAGTTAAAAACATCCTGTAAAATGTTTTGAGTGTGGTGGAATCATAAACATAGCTATGAATTTCCCCAAGATGAAATTTAGTGAATAATGAGATGATTCCAATGAAAAACATATATATAATAAGCAGAAAAATGATAATGAAGTAAATTCATCCAGGAAATACAAGAATAAGTTTACTGGAAACAAAATAAGTATATTGAGTAAAAATATGAATCTAACTCAATTGTAAAATTTTATTATGAATATAAATTTTCAGAAAAATTTATAACCTTCATTGAATATTTTGAGAAGAGAAAAGGCTATTCAGATTTTAAAGAATGTGGTGAAGAATCTCATACGTAGAATCAACTCAGATTAGAGATTCCTTCATGTATTGAAAAAAAACTATCAAGAAATAAATCATAATGACAAAGAACGATTTTAAATAATTCATTGAAGTATGAAAATAGGAAATCAAGTAGGAGGACAAAAACGTCAATGAAATTTTATGTTACAAACATAGAATTGCAGAACATAGAAAGATGATTGATGATCATCGTTAAAAGTTGGATGATATTGAAGAAGAAGTTTATATGTTTCACAAGAAACATTTTGAGACTGAATATACATTGACTAAGATGAATGAATACTTCCAAAAATAATTGGATGTAAAAGATGAACCCTTTCAAGAATGAAAACGAGAATAGAAAGAATCAATACGAGAATCAGATGAAATGTTCTCTTACCAGAAATAAAGTTTCGTCTAATTTTTTTTTGTTAACAGGTTCGGTAAAAAAATTTATAATATAATGGGTTGTGAAATTATGTGAAGAGCCAATCAATTATAAAAAATTTAAAAACTCATTCAAAATAAATGATTGTTCACATCCTGAGAAAGTTAGAGCTTAAGTAAGTTTCCAACCTCAACAAGGTATCTACAGTGGATGATCGTTCTGGAATAAAACTCAATATTTGATGGTTATATGCTGATATTGTGGAATCTATGGGAACATAAATTATAATTGTTGGCGTGAATTATATCTACCCAGAATAAGGTTTGAGAAAAGAGGATGAAATATTGAAATTAAAATGAGTATATTTCCTAACTCAGAGAATGTTGAAAAGGAAAATTCTCAATATGTTAGAAACATTCCAAAAAAAATTCAATATAAATGTTTGGAATAAGTTTTTGGAAATTGTGATCAATATGGGAATCATGAAAAAATATATATGAAACTCTTTTAAAAAACAATAACTTATGGTTGAAAATAAAAGGAAGTCAAAAGGATTAATTTTATTGAAAGAACTTTTGTTGTTGAGATATCATTGAAAAAAAGTAAAAGGAACAAACCATGGTTACTTGATAGTGTTTTTCCATCACATGTTAATGTTTATTTAAAAATATGAAATCACGTTGAATTTCATCATTGTGGATCATTTATCTTTGATTAATTTCATAAAATTATTGCTTCTTATGAAATTAGGAAAGCTCAAATTTTTAAAAATATGAGGAAAGATGAAATGGATTTTTATTCTATGACATTGATGAAAATAAAATATGTTAAAGAAGCTAATAATTTTGAATCTATAGATAAATAGGATGATGATATGAATGAAAAAATGTTGTCTCTTATATCCAAGAACTATCGAAGAGAAGAAAAAAGTAAAGAGGAAAACTCCATCTAGAATGTTTTTGAGTTTGGTGAAATGATGAGCTTTTCTATTAATTGACCCATGAATAATGTTGGAGAAAATAGATATGATTTCGATGAAATAACTCTATGGTAGAAGTGGAATAAAAATTAAAAATAAGAAACTTCATCTAGGAAAAACAAGGATATGTTCAATGTAAACAAAATAAGTTTATTGATTATGAAATGTGAATCAGAATCAATTGACAATATTACATTGGATGAAGAAAGTTTAAAAAAATTCAAAATCTTCCTTACAAAAGTTGATAAAACAAAATACTCGTAATAGATTAAAGATGTTGGTGATGAATTTTATAGGGAGTATCATCGAATAATAGAGATTCTTATATGTCTTGAGAAAAACAATTATCTCAATAATGAAATCACAATGATAAAGAAATATTGTGAATAATTCCCTGGTCGAAGAAAATATTTCATCAAGAAATATTATGAATAAATTGAGGAAATTTTAACTTATAATCATATAATTTATGAATAGGGAAATATGACAGAAGATCTTAGTAAGACACTAGAAGATACAAAAGAAAACATTAAAATGTTTTAATTAAAACTTATTGAGTCTGAAAGTACTTTGATAAAGATGAATGAAAAATTCAACCAAGATTTATAATTAAAAGATTTAACATCTAATGTTGTTTAGATGGATCAATATAAGAATCATGTGAAACCATATATTACATAAAATAATGTTTCACCTCATTATTTCGACTTTTCAAGTTATCAAAATATTATTAGGAAATAATGGGTGGAGGAATGATGTGAGAAACCAATCAACTATAAAAAACTAGAAAACCCATTCAAAATAAAATATAGTCCATATCATAAGTATGTTAGAGGTAAAATAGTTTTACAACCTCAATAAAGATTCTATATAGAAAGATCTCTATTGAAGTGAAACAAAATATTTTATTGATATTTTTGGTGTTGTGGAATATATGGGAATAATTATTATAATTGTTATAAAAAATTATCTCTTCCCAGAAGAATGTTTGAGAAAACAAGAATAATTAGAGCATAGATAATGACTAATTTTTAGAACTCACAAAATGTTTGAAAAAACAATTTTTAAAAAGTTAGAAAAAATCCATCAAAATATCAATTTGAATGTTCAGAAGAATATTTTAGAATATGTGATCAAGTTGGTCATCATGGAAAATGTTGTTTGATACTACATTATGAATAAATTCATTATGAAAGAAAAGAAAAAGGAATATTAAAATATGAATGTTGAGGAAAGTGGTTTTGTTAAGGAGATAGATTTTTAAATCAGGTAAAAGGAACAAACCATGAATACATGTCAATGGTTTTTCATCAGATATGGAAGGTGATATAAAACTCTTGAAACATGTTTAAGGTCGTAATAGGGGAGTATTTAACTTTGGTAATGATGGTTCCATAAAAATGAAATGAACTGGAACAGTTCCTATTGAAGGGGAAAAGATGAAATATCTAGAAGTTTTATTTTTGTATCATGAGATTTGTGAAAAATTGAAAATTATTTTCAAAAAGAGAAAGAACCAGGGAGAATATCTTTTAAATAGGAGAATTTAATAACTTCTAGTTCTTTATTTTGTATGATAAAAACATATATTGTCAACGAACACTTGGAAACCATGTAAAAAAACCTTAATGAACTATCTAAAGTATATTTTCTTTAGAATTTTCCATATTTTAGAAGAAAAGATGAATAGGTTTTTATTACTTTCTAAAAAAAGAATGACTAACAAAATACCTAAGAGAATTGAGAATCTATCTACCAGTACAGTGATCTAATTCATTCTAATTTAAGTGGGGCAATGAGACATAAATAAAAAAAATGAGATTTATAATTAATCACTTTTATTTATGATTTCACTTAGATGAAAAAAATATTGTTTTTGAAGCACAATTTAGAGGATATTGAAATGTTCAAATTCTTCAAAAATGAATTTGAGAAAGAAATTGGGGTTTACATAAAGATGTTGAGAACATATAATGGTACCGAATTCATAAGAAATACTTCTGAAACATATCTATAAAATATTTGTATAAAAAATTAGTATAGTTCACCTTATACTCCACAAAAAAATGGAGTTTCATAATTAAAAAATATAACCTTGGTGGAAATGAGAAGAATTACAATATAATAATATAAACATTCAATGTTCTAATAGATAGAAACTTTTAGTATTATTTTCATATTAAAAATAGAAGTTTACTGATGCCGGAAAAAAAACATTAATATTTATGAAATGTGGAATAACAAAAATCCATAATTGACATACTTAAAAGTTTTTGGGAGTCCATGTTTTCTAGAAATAAAAAATCAATATTTGGGAAAGATTGATTAAAAACTGATGAAATAACTTTTATGGGTTATTCAACAAATGGAAGAAGATTAAAATGTTGTAATAAACATTTAATAATTTTTTTGGACTCATATGATAAAGGTAATTGAAAATAAATGTTCTAAAACAAATTTTTTGAGAATGTTGACCATGATACACTAGAGTATTCTAAAAATAGTGAATGTTATCCAAAACATCCACATCATGATTCATATGAATCATTTGGTTAGGAAAGTGAAGTTGGGAGAGAAATATTAAAATATCAAACATTAAAAATATATGTTCAATCCAAACACATTATAATAAATCTTAAGGCTCTAGTTCAGAACAAATGTAAGATGATATTAGAGAATAAAAAATCACTTATTTTAAAATTTGACCAAAATCAATTTCAGAGGTTATTCATAAAAAAATAATTAGTGGAAGCTTTGAATGAAGATACATATCATACGGAGAATAATGAAACATGGAAACTTGTTCTAAGGTCAACTAATAAAAAATGTTTCCAAAAAAGTGGTCTTATATAAACAAATTGAATGAGAAAGGAGATGTTTCATGAAATAAAGAAAGAATTGTTTGTAAAATATTTTCACAAATGGAATCTGTGTATTTTGATGAAACCTTTTCCATCATTATAAAGATATAAACTATTCTAATGTTTATTGTAGTGTCTTCTTGAAAGAAATAAAAAGTTTATTAGATTGATATAATTTTATATTTCATAAATGGTGTGATTGTGGAAGAAGTTTAAATTGAAAAAACATTTTGTATTTAAAATTTATGAGGATGAAAATATTGTTTTTAAATTGAAGAATGTCAAGTATGGGAAATAACAAGATCCATGTGCATGTTATTCTAAGCATGAAATTGTTCGAGAGTGATGAACTTTTCTAAAGGAAAAGTTAATAGAAATATATATTTAAAAGTTGTTGATTCTGGAATAGTAATTTTAATTGTTTATGTGGATGATATAATTTTTATTGGGGAGAGATAGGGTTCTTGAAAATCATTTTCTGAGGAAATGATAAAGAATTTTAAAATATTAGTGTTTGGATAATTAACATTCATCCATGGAATACATGTTTACAAAAATGAAAATAAATTTTATTATCTTTGGAAATGTATGTTAAGAAATTGTTATAGAGTTTTTGGATGGAAGAATCTAATGATGTTTCAACTCAAATTTCACTAATCACAAAGTAGAGTTAGTATTAATGTAACATCCCTGGTAAATAAATAATATTACTTTTTCATATTTATTAATATTTTTTAATAAAATATTAATCTTACTTTAAAGGGAACGCTAGGCTCAATGGCGTACCCAATATGCAACAATGAGTTTCTTTGAAATCTTACGTTTCACTCTAATAAAAACATAATATTATTTTAAATGGTAGTTAACGCCTAGCCATTGTAATGGTGGGAATGAACATAACTAACTAAAACATTATTATATATTTTTGTCAAATATTTTTACATTTATTCAATAAATGTTATATGCTTAAAATGCGAATGAATCCAATTTTAAGCATAAATATTATAATATTCTTTAAAAAGTCGATTATCTGCCTTTTGATGGAGAACCCCTTTTAAATCCACTTTTTGAAAATTATATATGTTATATTTGACAAAATAAAAATAGTTTTAGAATCAGGACATCAAAATTTACTTTGCATAAATTTTTGGTATTTTTTCGTTAAAGTTCAATTTTTAATGAATAGTGTAAAATGCTGTATTTTAATTCAAAACATCATTTTAATCTAATTAATTTATATGATTAGATTATCTTTTTAATTGATTTTAATGTGCAATTAGAATATATTTTTACCATTTAATCCAATGGTGGTCATTGAAATTAATTTCACTTTGAAATTGGACTTAAACTAGGGTCAATCTTTTGATATATTTTGTTTCTTAAAAACACACTATTTGTTTTGACAGCAGGAATTAATTATTAAATTTATTAGTGCAACTTATATGTTTTTTATTTTTTAAAATAGACCTCATTTTTTAATTCGGAATATCAAATATATCTTATGGGGAATTTTTGGTATTTTTCTTAAAAACTTCAATTTTTGATGAATAGTGAAACCACTAAGTGGTAGTAACAAAACTGATTTTTCGTTTAAATAAAATTTTACCACTTCTCTGTTTTGAGTTTAAAAAATCAAACATACATGGTTGTCATTAGGATGTAAAATTTGGTTCAATGGGATGAAAATAATTTTTGGTGAACTGTATCTTTTATGTTTTATTAATCGCGATTAAGGATAATTAATGTAATTTAAGGTAAAGTTAATGTTATTATAATATGAAATGACCATAACACAAGTTATACCCTCATTTTATGAGTCATGGCCGACAAATTCAATCCATGGGTCAACTTGGGGACCCCATGGAGCCACTTGGGTAAGAAAAGGACATTAATAAATTTTTATTTAAAGTTAAAATAAAAATGTCACAAACATGTATTGTTTTACTAAAACATTTTTTCATGGGGTTATAAAATTCATATTTTTGAATATAAATATTAATTGGAAATATAAAAAGATTTCTGACATCATAGTATTTTGTTTTCTAATTTTTAGACATTATATAAATTAATTTATTTATGACACTATGATGATGCAGCGATTACCTCATTAATGAACGATTTAAATAAAATGAAACGATAATGTAAAATATAAGACATAAAACTATCAAAAACCTATTGGATGGCTGTATTTAGAACCCTTATCACCTTAAACTTGAAATATTTCTTTTTGGGCCCTTTAAAATCTGAAAAAAATTTAAAATAAAGTGGCATTTCATGACATTCCAAGAGTGCCCCTCCTCCCTCTTATAAAAGGCTCCCACCTCTAACTTCTTACCCAAACCTCTCAAGCCATTTTCTCGGCCAAACTCTTATCATTTTATCTCTCCACATCCCTATAATTATCTTATAATCCTTCCATTATGCAGAAATCTCTTCAAGAAACCCTTTTGGTTCAAACCAAGGGGAGTTACCCGATTTAAAGGTAAAGCCTTCCCAAATGTTCTTTTGTTTTATTTTTCTTCTCCAACCCCATAAACTATTTTTATTCCATTAATTTGTAAATAAACCAGTATATTAAATATACTAGGATTTTTTTATGATAATTATTATATCTACACATACACACACCTCCGTCTAATGGTTAAAGAACATAATGTTTCCGTGGATGACGAATTACTGCCTCACGAAACAATGATTGTTCTATCTTCTCCTACCACCTCTCATGGTCGCCATAATGATGAAAATATATTTATTTATGATATATATTATATTTATTTCCTCTCTATTCTTCTTTATTTTATATTTAATACATACCTTTATGCTTTGCATGTTGTGCAAATGCGATAATTTCATTTGAGGAAGTGTGGACTACCGCTCCTTCATGTTATGTGACTCGTTCATGCAATACATTGAATGTATAAATAATGAAATTGATTAACTTATGTTACCTATATAACATATATATTATACTTGACTTATAATATATACATATCTCTCATCTAGTTTTAATTCCATTAATGTGCCAAAGAAATGAAAGTAGTGTTCATGCGTACGTACGGTCTACCGTCTCCATGAAAGGTGAATTTCATATATTTTTATCTCCAAATGTTTTGGAATAGTATAAAATGAATATATAATGGATATATATGATATTTAAATCATTAATAAAATTATGGAGATTATTTACATATAACTAGATTGAAAATTATTTTCCAACAAGTTCGATTTTTACTCATGTATCGAACATCGACAAAAAAACGTCTGATATGAACTAACATTATTAACCAATTATTATAACATTATAATATGTGATATGAACTAAATAATAATATCTAAAAGAGGTCTTTAATAAATTATAAATTGACCAAATTTTATTATTCAGGAATATGAAGAAACGAACAAGACAAGTCAGACTTGAGGTAAGGGATCCTACCTCTCTCTTTCTTTTTATGTACTCCCTTTTGTGTCATTTATTTTATGCTCAACTTTATTATGGTTGTGGATGTTTTTTTATATTCCTCATACTTTAATTTTTATCTTCATATTATTATATACCCTATTTGATCTCATAGATCCATTTTTGGATGATTTATGTGGCACCGTTAGGCTGCCGAGTTTTCGTAAGGGATTTTTCATCTCAGTTTTATTCCCATGAGATTTATGCTACATTTGCCACAATTTCCTTTGAGTGGTGTATTTACTTCCCATTATTATACTCTTTGTGTAATATAATTTCATTTATGGGTATTTACAACAATTTCTTAAGGTCCTTCTTTCATGGGGTGTACATTTCCAAAGTTACCCAAATCGGTAAGGGATCCTTTCATCCTCCTCTTTTTAAAAGACTTATTTTTTTAGGTCTTTTAATTTGCATCATCTTATGTGGTGATATGTGCTTATATATCCTCATTGATGTAAATTTTATTTCCAAGTGATGAGATACCTTTTTCTCTCTCATTAACTAGTTTAATGAATTTTAATGTGATGTCATTAGGCTGTCGAATTTTTGCAAAGGAACTTCTTAACTCAATTTCAATTCTTTGGGTTAAACTTGTACACCATGAATATGTCATTCTATGAATATGTGTAAATGACTCTGATTGTTTCACACTGAATATCCACTTATATTGGGTGTATTTATATTTTTCACACATAATTGTTTAATTGATATATCCTTAATCAAAGGATACTTTATTTATAAGGGATTTCGTCTCAATTTGACATTCCATTGGGACTTCATTGTTGTTTCACACCAATTCACTTTGATATGATGTATATACTATCATTTGGAATTTTATATCATGAATACCTTTATTCTCATGATATTATAAAGTTTTGATTAAATGTTACTCCTTCAAAATCTTCAATGTGGTGTGGGGCAGTTTGATTCAAAAATCTTTTTATTAAATGATTGTTAAAATATTTTGATAAATCATTGATTTTGTCATTATCTTTAAATGATATATTGTGACTCCAAATGAAATATTAATAGTGAAATATTTCTTCTTTCAATATTTTATGTTTTATGATTTTATAATGGTACTTGGAAATTTGACGGGTGGTTATGTGATAAACCATATGACGGGTGGTGTCGTGAATACCAGGATGGGTGGTTACTTTATAACCTCTAATGCATTGGGTATGGAAGTCGGCCGTATAGCTATTCCATGTAGTGATATGTGTGGAAGTCGAACATATGGTTATTCTATTTAAGTATGTTTATGTCCAGGTTACCTTTATATATTATGAGTTCTTTATATGGGTTTATGGTAATCTTTTTGTTACAAAGGATAAGTTGTGATCTTTTATTCAGTGAAGAGTATTTACTACTTCATAAAGGTAAAAAGTATTAATTTGATAATGTATTCATGGTTTACTTGTTGTTTTGAAAAACTAACAGTTTTTCTTCTTTGTGTATCCTTTACTGGGCTTTTTATGCTCATCCCAAGTTTTTGAAATGTTTTCCACAGGACTTAAAGATGAATAGGGTCAAGGATAAGATCAAGGAAAGACATGCTATCTAAAACATGTAACTAGACATGTTTCTTTTTAAGAGTTTTTATTTTATGGAAACTTAGTAAAAGTGTCTACTTTGTAGTCTTTTGAGATGTAATAGTTACGAACCGATTCTCTAAAACTATAAACCTGAAAAGATCCTCTAAGTGAATTATTCATTTAATTCATGTTTATGTATTGTTTTAAGCTCGGGTCCTCATAGTTGGTATCAAAGGTCAATTTAGATAAATTTAGAGGGTAGGGTATTCACTAAGCATAAGTGACATTATCATAATGGTTAGGATTTCAGAAAGGGTCATAGTTTTAGATAAAGTGAATGAGTAAGTATATATTAGTGTTTATCTTCCTCAGTAGTACATGAAAATTTTGTTGATATACTCACACTGAACTTTTTGGTTTTAGTAAATGGATGAATCTAGCAGGCACCAAAGTGAAAATAGATTTGAAGGAAACTGTGGTGGTTCTCTTATTACGAGACTGGATGAAATGGGGGATTCAATGAGAGATCTCGTCGTTATTCTAAACAAACTATCAAAGAGTCATGATTAACCACTTGAACCTTGGTGAGTTCTATGAATCATCATGTACGAGAGAACCAACATGATGTGGAAGTTCTGATAATAATTATAATGGTAACCATTAGGGTTTATATGATACTTACTTTTGAGGTAATTATGGGTTTCTATATGATGGAAACTGAATGGAATGAGGTAAAATTGAGGTAAAATTATGTTATGGTTATTCTGAATATTTTATCTCTTTTTGGAAAATTTTATATGAATTATATAATTTAGGAAAAAGGATAACACGCAGACCGTTTGATAACCCATCGGGTCGGACAAAGCTGCGGGAATTGAACCCACAACCAAAGTGCAGCTAGAATTTATCACCTACCACGGGACTACGTGAAGTCCCTAGTTATTATGACAAATTCATTTTAGTTATATAATTTTATTAATCAATAATAAGTTGATTTTCGGTTATCTAGGAAAATATTTACATATCATAGAGGATATATGATTAGTTTAATTACATTTCAATATGATACTTTAAGAGAAACTGATATTATTTAAAGATAAATGTTAATTTGTACCTTGGAAGAGTATGTGATTAAATCCTTCAAATATTTGGGTTTCAATCTTAGTTTGGTTTACATTGAATAATTTTATGGAAAAATTGTTTATCGAATGGTCTTCGTTGAATTTTGGGTTTTGTTGGACAAATTTTGGAGATTAAGAATATATTTTCTTTTTATAAAGGATTATCCTTTTGTGGATTATCTGATTTTGTTCTAACTATTATGGTTTTGGTTAAGGTCTAAAGACATTAGAAATATATAGTTCTCTTTTTTGGATTAGGTGATTCTCTAGAAGTTTATTATAACACTCTTAATGTGAACAATTCATCCTAAATACTCGTCTTTTGGAGGAAAAAATGAGTTTGTGTAAGAAATCTAGTAAGAGATGAAAGTCTAAATGACAAGAAAGTATATTTCCTTGTGATTTAGTTAAGCTCATAAATAAATTCCTCAACGAAATGTAACTTAAAACTAAATTGTTGTCTGTTAACTTTTCCTAATGGGGAATCAAATACCGTTTAACCCATCACAAGATTGTGATTTTCTTGTGGTTAACATTCTCCTAATCATGTTTTCCATCACTCTCCATCAGAACATGACCCTTTTTTTTCTCTTCCATGTCCATGTTTTCCTAGAGGGAATCCTATTATGGGTTAACTCAGGTGACCATTATACTTATCTTTCTTTTTTTAAATGTGATATTTTAATTTACTTTTTTTCCAATGTGGGGATTTCAATGAAGATTCCAAGCCCAATTTTAAAATTGTGAGGACACAATTCCCAAAAGGGGGAAGGATGTAACATCCTAGGTGGAAAAATATTATTACTTTTTCATATTTTTTAAAATTTTTGAATAAAATATTAATATTACATTAAAGTGAATACTATGCTCAATGGAGTACCCAATACACAACAACGAGTTTCTTTGAAATCTTACGTTGCACTCTAATAACAAAATAATATTATTTTAAATGGTAGTTAATACCTAGTCGTTGTAATGGCAGGAATGAACAGAACTAACTACAAAATGATTATATATGTTTGTAAAATATTTTTACATTTATTCAATAAATGTTAGATGCATATAATGCAAATGAATCCTATTTTAAGCGTAAATATTCTAATAATCTTTAAAATGCCGATTAACTACCTTTTGATGGCGAACCCCTTTTAAATCCACTTTTTGAAAATTCTATATCTTATATTTGAAAAAATGAAAATCTTTTTAGAACCATGAAATCAAAATTTACTTCGTATAATATTTTGGTTTTTTTCCGATAAAGTTCAATTTTTAATAAATAGTGTAAAATGCTGCATTTTAATTAAAAACCGCCTTTTAATCTAATTTATTTATATGATTAAATTATCTTATGAATTGGTTTTAATTTGAAATTATAATATATTTTTACCATTTAATCCAATGTTGGTCATTTTAATTAATTTCACTTTCAAATTGGACTTAAACTAGTGTCAATATTTTGATATAGTTTGTTTCATAAAAACATGCTATTTGTTTTGACAGCAGGAATAAATTATTAAATTGATTAATGAAAATTATATGTTTTTAATTTTTTAAAATAGACATCATATTTGAATTCTAAATATCAAATATAGTTTATGAGGAATTGTTGTTATTTTTCTGAAAAAACTTCATTTTTTGATGAATAGTGAAACCACTATGTAGTAGTTAAAAACGGATTTTTCCTTTAAATAAAATTTTACCACCTCTATGTTTTGAGTTTCAAAAATCCGACATACATGGTTTCCATTAGGATTTAAAATTTGGTTCAATGAGATGAAAATAATTTTTGTTTAATAGTAACTTTTATGTTTTATTTATCGTGGTTAAGGGTAATTAGTGTAATTTAAGGTAAAGATAATGTTATAATAATATGAAATGACCTTGACACATGTCCTACCCTTATTTTACGAGTCATGTACAACCAGTAAAATCCATGGGTCATCTTGGGGACCCCATGGAGCCACTTGGGTAAGAAAATGACATTAATAACTTTTTTTATTTAAAGTCAAAATAAAAATGTCACAAACATGTATTGTTTTAATAAAACAATTTTTTTTTCATGGGGTTATACAATTAATATGTTTGACTATAAATATTAATTGGAAATATAATAAGATTTAATACATCATAGTATTTTTTTTATAATTTTTAGACATTAAATAAATTAATTTATTTATGACACCATGACGATGCAGCGATTACCTCATTAATGAACGATTTAAATAAAATGAAAATATAATGTAAAATATAAGACATAAACTTGTAAAAAACCTATTGGATGGATGGAATTATAACCCTTATCACCTTATCCTAGAAATATATCTTTTTGGGACCTTTAAAATCCGAAAAGCATTTTAAAATAAAGTGACATTTCATGACTTTCCAAGAGTGCCCCTCCTCCCTCTTATAAAAGGCCCCCACCTCTACCTCCTTACCCACACCTATCAAGATATTGTCTCGGCCAAAATCTGATCATTTTATCTCTCTACATATATATATTTATCCTATAAGCCTTCCCTTATGCATAATGGTCTTCAGAAATCCCTTTTGGTTCAAACCAAGGGGAGTTACCCGATTTAAAGGTAAAGTCTTCCCTAATGATTTTTTGTTTTATTTTGCTTCTCCAACCCCCTAAACTCTTTTTATTACTTTAATTTGTAACAAAACCAGTATCTTAAATATACTAGTATGTTTTTATGATAAATATTCGTGCAACACTTACACACATCTCTGTCTAATTGATAAAGAACATACTGTTTCCGTGGATGGTGAATTACTGGCTCACGAAACGATGATTGTTCTATCTTCTCCAACCACCTCTCATGGTGGCCATTATTATGGAACTATATTTATTTATGATATATATTATATGTATTTCCTCTCTATTCTTTTTTATTTTATATTTAATACATACCATTATGCTTTGCATGTTGTGCAAATGCGATAATTTCATTTGAGGAAGTGTGGACTACCGCCCCCTCAAGTGATGTGACTCGTTCATGCAAGACATGGAATGTATAAAGTATGAAATTGATTAACTTATGTGACCTATATAACATATATATTATACTATAATTATAATATATATATATATATATCTCCTATAGTTTTAATTCTATTACTATTCCAAATAAATGAAAGTAGCGTTCATGCGTACGTACGGCCTACCGTTTCCATGAATGGTGCATTTCATTTCTCTTTATCTGAATATGTTTTGGACTAGTATAAAATGAATATATAAAAGATAAATATGATATTTAAAACATTAATACTATTCTGGATATGATGTAATTAAAGCTACATGGAAAATTATTTTCCATCAAGCTTGATTTTTACTCATGTACCAAACATCGATAAAAACATCTTATATGAACTCACATTATTAACCCATTATTATAACATTATAATATGTGATATGAAAGATATAATAATATTTAATGGTGGTAATTAAGAAATTATAAATTTACCAAAGTTTATTATTCATGAATATAACGAAACGAACAAGACAAGTCAGACATGAGGTAAGGGATCCTACCTCTCCCTTTCTTTTTAAGTACTCCCTTTTATGTCATTTCATTTAAGCTCATCTGTCTTATGTTTGGGGATGTAATTTTATATTACCCATACTGAAATTTTTTTGTTCATATTATGATATACCCTTTTTGATCTCATAAATCCATTTTTGGATGTTTTAAGTGGTGTCGTTAGGCTACCGAGTTTTCGTAAGGGATTTTTCATCTCACTTTTATTCCCGTGAGATTTATGCTACATTTTCCACAATTTTCTTTCAGTGGTGTATTTACTGCCCATTATTATACTATTTGTGTAATATAATTTCATTTATGGGTATTTACATCAATATTTTATGGTCCTTCTTTCATGGGGTGTACGTTTTTAATGTTACCCAAATCGGTAAGGAAACCTTTCACCCTCCTCTTTTTAAAAGGATTATTTTGTTAGGTCTTTTAATTTACATCTTCTTATGTGGGGATATGTTATTATATATTATTATTAATGTAAATATTATGTACAAGTGATGAGATACCATTTTCTCTCTCAAAAACTATTTTTTTAATTATAATGTGACGCCGTTAGGCTGTCGAATTTTTGCAAAGGAACTTCTAAACTCAATTTCAATTTTTTGGGTTAAACTTGTACTCCTTGAATATGTTATTCTATGAATACTTGTGAATGAATCTGATTGTTTTACACTTAATATCCACCTATATTGGGTGTATTTATATTTTTCAAACATATTTATGTAATTTATTTATCCTTAATCAAAGGATGCTATCTTTATAAGGGATTTTGTCTCAATTTACATTCCATTGAGACTTCGTTGTTGTTTTGCGCCAATTCAGTTTGATATGGTGTATACACTGTTCTTTTGGAATATTATATCATGAATATTTTTATTCTCATGATATTATAAGGTTTTGATTAAATGTTACTCCTATAAAATCTTCAATGTGGTGTGGGACAGATTGATTCAAAAATCTCTTTATTAAATGGTTTTTAAAATAGTATGATAAATCATTGATTTTGTAAATATATTGAAATGATATATTGTGATTTCAAATGAAATGTTAAGAGTGAAATATTTATATTTTCAATAATGTATGTGCTATGATTTTATAATGGTACTTGGGCATTTGACGGGTGGTTATGTGATAAACAATATGACGGGTGGTGCTGTGAATACCCGGACGGGTGGTTACGTTATAACCTCTAATGCATTGGGTATGGAAGCTGGTTGTATGGCTATTCTATATAGTGATATGTGTGGAAGTTGACCATATGGTTATTCCATTTAAGTATTTTTATGTCCCAAGTTACCTTTATATTTTATTTGTTCATTATATGGGTTTATGGTAATCTTTTGGTTACAAAGGATAAGTAGTGATCTTTTATTTAGTGAAGAGTATTTACTACTTCATAAAGGTAAAAAGTATTACTTTGATAAATTATTCATGGTTTACTTGTTGTTTTGAAAAACTAACAGTTTTCTTCCTTGTGTATCCTTTACTGGGATTTTTATGCTCATCCCAAGTTTTTGAAATGTTTTCCACAGGACATTAAGATGAATAGGGTTAAGGATGAGATCAAGGAAAAACATGCTATCTAAAACATGGAACTAGAAATTTGTCTTTTTAAGAGTTTTTATTTTATGGAAAATTATTAGAAGTGTCTACTATGTAATCTTTTGAGATGTAATAGTTATGACCTAATTCTATAAAACTCTAAACTTGAAAACACCCTCTATGTGAATTATTCATTTAATTCATGATTATGTAATGTTTTAAGGCCGCGTCCTTACAATGAATCTGGAACAAGTGTGAATGAAAAATACATTTATAAGCATATTGAAATTCTTCTTTACCATTCAACGTCAAGGCCTTATATTTTTTATGTTGTGAATTTGTGTGTCGGGTATCAATGTAATCGAAAATAATCACATATATTAGAAAAAATTGGATTCGGAGATATGTCTAAAGAACAACATCATAAGGGTTGTTATAAAAAAATAGTGAGAATATATTTCATGGTTATATAGATTACAATTGGGATGAAGATTGAGTTGATAGAAAATTAACCTTAGGAGGAATAATTTTATTGGGTGAATGTTGTTTGAGTTGGAATAGTAAGAAAAAAAGGTCATTAACCTTGAGAATAGTTGAATCTGAATATGTTTAGGCTGCTAATGCTTATACTGAATTGTTTAGGATTAAAGTTCAGATAGATAATTTGAAAGTAAATGTTTATAACCATTCGAAGAATCTTTTTCATAATCAGAGTTTAATTGATCTTTCTAAGAATCATGTCCAACATTCAATATCAAAACACAACGATATAAAGTTTCACTTTATAAAATAGAAATTTTCGTCCGAAATACATTTCAACAAAGTATCTGATTCCTGATATAATTAAAAATGGAATGTCAAAAGAATGGTTTGGGGAATTTATGATGCAACTTCATATTAATCCTCCTACCATGTCTTCCTAAATATTATAATACCCCCACAATTCTATGGATTATGTTGACAAAGGGGGAGAGAAAGTACAAAATTGTATCAAGGTAATAATTTTTTACTTATAATTATTTTATGAATCTGAAATTGTGGTTATCATAGAATGGGGGAAAGAAAATGAAAATTTAGTGAAAAATAAATGATAGATTAAAAGGGAATGTAAGAGTTGAAATGATAAAAGTGGGGGAAGTTTATCTTTATATGCCCTCAAATATTATTTCCACCAAGGGATATAATTCCTTCAAACACATTACTTTATTTGTTAGTGTGGTTTCAGGACACCCTCTTATAAGAAAGGATTTATTTTTATAAAATTAAAAAACATAAGTTGTTTAAAAATGTTTAGTTGGAAAAAAATTATTAGTAAAAAAGTTGATAACAAGGGTTTTTTCAAAATACAAAGGGGGATATTGAATAAACAGTGAGGATAAATTATTCTAAAAAAACTTTTTCCATTTGTTGATAACTACCTTTTTTATGAATGTTTTTGTTATTTAGGAATTGGACCCATTCAATCGTAATAATGTTATTTTTCAGAAATAGGTTTTTGGACCCATGTTTTTGTATCCTACTACACTAGAAACATAAGAAATCAAGAAGATGATATTTTTTATCAGACACTTTATCGTATTCGAGACCATTATCATGAAATAGAAAATAATCAAAATCAAAATAATCAATGGAAGAATTTATTTTTTAATGGATGTTTTTCTTTTTTGTAATCGTAGAAATAATGACGTTGCTGAAGATTTATTGAAAGAAGAATGTGAATTTAGGAGTTAGAATGTTTTCATACTCTCTAAAAAAAATTAGTTGAATATTTTCTCATAATGATGTTCCCAATAATCATGAGAACACTCATGATAAGATATTTTGAATAAATGGTGGATTGGATTGAAGGATTTCATAGTTGTAGAAAGATATTTCCATCATAATGGGATTTACCTAATAATTTGAATTAGATTGTAATGAGATGAGAATGAAAAAGATATTTCCAAGACATCGAAAGAATTAAATAATTCATGAGACTCATTCTAATAAAATTATAATGACATTTTCATACAAAAATTTTCATTCTTATATTTTTTTACTGGTAAAATTGTACTGATATTTCAATTTTGGGAAAATCATTCAGATATTTTCATTCTCTGATTTTCATTTTTAGATTCTCTTACTAGGAAAATCATAATGAGATTATCATATAACGAATTTCATACTCAAATTTTCATACCGAGGAGGTCATATAGAAATATTTATTTTTAAGAATTGATGAGGAGAATGAATTTTTTATTAATGAGATGAGAAAGAGAAATATCATAATGTGATTAGAAGTAAACCGATTGTAATTTTCTGAGAAATATATAAAGAGTTGATGGATCAACAATGAATTTCGTTTTTTTGTTTGTAAATATCAATGAAATCTAAGTGGGTTTGAATTATTCAAAATTTAAATTTATAATACAATATATTTTCATAGATTTTGATATTTTTGGAAGAAATAAATGTTTTATTGTTTCATGCCTTTTTTTTCTAAGTCGCCTATAAGTACATCATCAGATCATATATTCATTCACAACCATCAAAAACACAGAAAATGTAGAACACTGGGGAATTAAAAAGTTAATGTTACTATCTAACTGAATAAGAATTGATTTGATCATTATTTTAGAGTTTTAGTTTTTCATATTGAGAGTGAGTATTATTTAAAGAAACTCGTATCCACTGTTATCACATATTGAGAAGCAGATATGCCATTATAATACTCAAAAAAATCAGATCCATGATCCAGGATAATCATATTCAGATAATAAGATCTAGAATAATCATAATCAGAAAATTGGATCAATAAGCTATCATCAATGTATTGAGGAAAAATTTGATCCATCCAAATCTGATATAGGATTCGTACTGAGCAATTATGGAGAAGATTCAAAAATTTCATTATTTTTTTGGCACAACTTTTTAATAAGAAAACAGTGTACACTGATGATAGTTAGTATAATCATTCATATAATGAGATAAAAATTATTTAATTTGTTTTGGAACAAGTTGTATTCACTTATTATTAAGTTGATTCACTGGACCCACGATAGTGGCTATATTAAGGATGTAGGTCCTCACACTGAGGCTAATCCTTGTAAATTTTGTTAGCTTAACATGCTTTCATTATTTTTCACGCAGGATTATTTACTAAAAGTTTATAAGGATATAAATCTTAATATCTTATAGGGGGTATGTTCTGAAAATAATTAATACATATTAAAGGGAACAACTGTTTCAACCCCCCCCCCCCTCTCAATTGTTATTTGATCCTTTGGATCATTAGTATTCGTAGAGGGATTACATGGACACCCACTATATCATGAAAATGAGTTATATTGATTTAATCCTTGATGTAAGGAATACATAAATGACTCTCCATAGAGTAGAGATAATGGATTTGGTGGAATTTAGGGAATAGATAGAGAAATTGTGAAATAAGTGATTTATATTCTCTATGGTTTCACCTGGGGGAACCCTATTTATTTTGGTTAAGAAGAAATATCGATCTACAAGACTGTGTATTGTGTATAAAGAAATAAATGTTTTTAAAATAAATAATATGTATCATATAACTCATATAGATGAGATATTTGATCAACATCATAGTGCTTAATATTTTGAAAATATTGAAATTGTTTCTGTATTAGAACAATTGTGAGTAATGAAGGACGATATTGAAAATATATCACTTTAAATGAGGTATGGACATTAAGAGTTTATAGTAATTACATGGGTACTAAATACATAAACCTCTTTTTTCATTGATCTAACTAACAGTTTATTGATAGAATACATTGATCAATTTTTCTAGTATTTATTAATGATATGTTTGTTTACATTAAGAGCTATGAGGACCATGCTAATTAGTTCTAGGTTATTTTTTGGGAACCTTTGAAGAAAAGGGTTATATGGGACATTTAGAATGTGTGAATTATAGCTTAAAATTGTTTCTTTCCTAGGACATATTTTCTCTAAATATATAATCCCTATTGATCTGATTAAGAAATTAGTAGTCTATGCCTGATGGCCCGAAGGCCCTCATTTTAATTCATTTTTGATATCCCCCATTTCGAGGGATGAGAGGGAACCCCTACAAGGCCTGTAGTATTAGGGATTAAATGGTTCATAGGCTTAGGAGTTTACAAGACCTGAAGGTCATAGGGAATTCATCCATACTATAACTACAAGGAACTACCCCTCCCCAGCATCTACATCATGATGGGGGATCGCCACCTTCTCATGGCCATCTGGCTGGGCATCCCGTGCAAGCACATGCTGGTCCCAATGGCATAACAATACCCTCTCATTCTTCCAATTCAATTTGGTTCTGCTCTAGTGAGTGAACTTACTCGAATCTTCCTCTAAGGATGCTCACTTTTTGTAGAGTTTGTTAGGGGAACTGCACTGGATCATGTGACCCGAAGGCCTTGAAGTGTCATGATGGCCTTAAATGTTTCAGGAAAGCCTTACTAACCCGAAGTCCTATGACACTTCAAGGCTACACAACCAAAATTCTATAATTCTCACTACAGTGCTGCTACACAACCAAAATTATGCCTCCACTTGGTTTGGAACCTAGGTCTAATGGATGCACTTAATGAGTCCTCACCAACTAGGTTGACGCCCATGTTCTTAGTAGCCTATTAATTTCTTACTCCAATGAACGTAACTAAGGTACACAATCTTGTTGTTTTAATGGGTTCTTATTGGTGATTCATTCAAAACATTTCTTGATTTGCTGGCGCATTAACCATGATTACTCATAATGGGGTAATTTTTATATGAAAAAATTAATGTGATGATTTTTTTGAATAATTGAATATGCGATTTTTTATCCTTTAATTTTGACACTAACGTAATGGAATGATAGAGTTTTTTATATAAGGTGATGCATCAATGAAGGGAATTGGTTTTTTCCTTATGAATAATAAGAAAGTTATTGCTTATGCATAGAGACAATTAAATAATAATGAAACCAACTATCCCCCTAATGATCTTTAGTTAGCAGTCATAATATTTTCATTGAAGATATGGATACATCATTTCTACGCTAAAGTATTTTAGATTTAAACTGACCAAGAGATCCTAAAATACATCTTTTCATAGAAAGATCTCATTAAAAGGCATGGACAGTGGTCTATGTTACTGAATGATTATGATGGAATAAAATTTTATGACCCAGGGAATCTAAATAATGTATTAGATTCATTAAATAGGATGGATCGTGGAGTTATAGGTAAACTGAGGATTTATGGGGATCCTATGATCATGGATTTAATATAGATTGATTTGAGAATTATTAAGGAAGGGGAAACATCACACTTTTTTAAAATTATTTCTATGAACTATTTCTTTGAAAAGATATAAAGTTATCAGCCTAATAAAGAGAGTTTTCAAATCACTATTAAATCATTACATGAAGGAAAATTAGAGAAAATCTTATAGAAAGATATAATTTGGAAATGTTGAAAGAGTTTATGTGTCCCATCGATACCTAATCCAAATAGGGAATCGTTGGATGATTATTATAAATCATATTTCTCTATACATCATAGAACTACAATGTATAGATATTTGATGCAATATATTATGGGGATAATATGAAGAAGGAAATAACTTATTATATGTCAATATATTTTGGTTTTCAATAGGTTAAGGATGATAGATAGTATCCTAGAGGATTCATGAACCCTCAACCTATTCCTACACTAAAATGGGAAGGCATTATAATAGATTTTTTCATTTATTACCAAATACTCTTAGATAGAATGATGTGATATGGTTTATTTTTTATCGACATACCAAATCTACACATTTCCTCTCAATAAAAGTATATTTTCATCGGATCACCCTGAAAAAATATATATTAATAAAGTTGTAAGAATTAATATAGGATATCTTTCAATTATGTATGAGCATAATTAATGATTTATATCAATCTTATAAAAATTCCTTTAAATTTACCTTGATGTTAAGCTTCATTTGATCACTCATTATAATCCTCAAACTTGTAATAATTCATAATGGGAAATCTGAAATTTAAAATACTTATTAGAGTTTTTCTCACATTACTTTCAAGGTATAAAGGATCTGGATATTCCTTTGGTATATTTTTCTAATAAAAATAGCTTCAATTTGAATGTTAAAATGGTTTCCTATAAAGAATTATATAAAAAGTGATATAATACACCAACTTGATAGAATGAAGTCAGTGAAAGGAAACTTTTAGGCCTATAACATATGGGGGATACCACATCACAGGTAAATACTATTGAAACAAATATCAAAGAATCCCAAAATACGATAAAGAGTTATGCCAATAAATGGAGGAAAAATTTCTAATTTCATGTGATGTATGAATTTTTTAAAGGTATATGCATGGAAGGGTGTAATAAAATTCATTAATATTGGAAAAATAAGACCAATATACATGAGACCTCTTGAAATCCTCGATAAAAATCGATATGTGGTATAACATTTGGAAATTCACCTATGATTTTATAAATCTCCTGTTATATTCCATATCTACGTATTAATGAAGTACATACCAGGCCGAAAACATGTTCTCACTTAAAAATAAGTATAATTCAAATCTGATTTATCTTATAATGAAAAGAATATATATATTCTGGACACTAGAGAATAAGTTTTGAGGTATTATATGACTCATCTAGTAAAGGTAATTTAAAAAATCCTATGATAAAAGAGGTGACACGAGAACATGAAAAAATTACAATGAAGAACTAACAAAATATATTCCTAATATAACATCTATGAAATTTCAAGGTTGAATATTTTTGATATATTGATGAAGGTAACACATCATAATTTTTTGGTATGTCTTTTAAAGAAATTTTATCTCATCGATAGCTTGTATTTCACACAACACCATGTTCAAAAAAACAACAATATATTATTATTTGACAATCATAATCATGAAAATGAAAATGGTGGGTATTAAAATGTCAAAATAAATTATTAAAATAATATTTTTCTAACATTTATCAAAAAATTATTTCATAACAAAAAAATAAAAACTAATTTGAATGTAAAATAAATGTTCTATGAAAAAACATATTTTGGGCATGAAATATATTTATATAATTATATGTTGAATTAATTAAATATTAGATTATTATTTTAATGATATTGAAAAATTATATATTTTATAAAAAATTTAACATTCCTCTAGATTTTTTACTAGGACATAGATAAGAAAAAATCCACTTTATTTCTAAAAAAACATTATTTTCCTAAAATGATAATTTTATAATGTTTTGTCAAATTATATTAAAATAAAATTCAAAAAATTATATAAAGTTAATATTTAAAAATGGATCCAATATTTATAATTATGAGGATCAAATTGGGTAAATATTTCCCATTAATTTTCCTTCAACATGATTAGTTACTTTTCAAAAATTTATCACCACAGTAATGTTTCAAATATTCCTAATATATGTTAATACTATGTAATATGGTCATAATATTTGATATTAATTATCATTTTATGAATTTAATTATATAAATATTTCCTCGGACTCTATGAAGATATTTTTAAATGACACTTATCCATGAAAATGGCCACAATAATATTTCAATCATAGAATGTTAAAAAATGTCACTCCCATAGTTTTAAATATATATTATGTGATCAAATATAGAAAATAGATTTTATTGAGGAATAAATTTTTTTTTGTGAGAAATAAAATTAACTACAGGATTACAACTTATTTATAATTTTTTAGAAATATATAATTACCAAAAATTCATGTGCAATGGTAATATAGTATTTAATAAATTAATATGGAACTAAAATAAATGATATTAATGATATTTAATTTGATATGAATGTGAGTGATTTATAGTGTTATGTGATTTTTTTATATGAGTATGACATATTACTGACTTTTAAAAGAAATAAATTAAAAATAAATATTTTTCTATTTGTATTTTAGGTCAGATTAAATGAATAGTTTCGAAATTGACTTTAATGATAAATTATCCAAATAATATTTTTTAAATTTGTTAAAAATTATTGAAAATATTTATTGAGGCGAATGGGGTAATATATTATCAAAAAGAGAATCTATGTTCAATTGCAAAGTCAGTAGTTACCTTGTATGTAAAATTATTACACTTTATGTTTAAAATATAGGATACCTTATTTAATGAAAAATAGATTAACTGTGGGGTTAAACTAAAAGATAATGTCTAAAAATCCACAAAAACCATTAAAATATTAATTTTTTTATTATATTTGAACAATATGATACAATATATTTTAATAAATAAACTTTTGGATGAATTTATATAGGATAATTACTTTATTGTAATTAATTTTTTATGAAATTCCAAAGGTGCCCCTCATCACAATTATAAACAAACACCCATTCCTTCCCTTTCCACATCACATTGAGAAAACTAACATGGTAAATTAATAATAATTCACCTTATAAACTTTATTATCCATGTTTTGGATGTTCTTGTCTTCCTACAATACTAGGATTTTGTACCTTAGAAAACATTATTAACATGTACTCTAGAAGAACACGTAATTGTCTTACCCGACCTCTTTCAATTTTTTTCTTCATAGAACTCTTCTAAATCATGTGGATTTATTATTAAATAATAAATTTTGTATCCCAAACATATATTACTATTATTATGATTATGAAACCACCCACACCCACTCTATTTCTTAAAAATTTGGAAGTGAATGTATCAAACGTGGATACACATGGACTGTCATCTCCACATAGAGACACGATTAATTATTAATAACTGTCTTTTATGGACTGGTATTTTAATGGGATTAGGGTTTATATATGATAATTTTTCAATTATTATACTAATGGAACAATAATATCATATATACCTTCTTTCCTTTTAAACTGTTGGGAAATGATAATGTCGCCCGTGTTTATGTGTGGACTACTTCCTCTACGAAGTAATGAGATGTGTTTTTCATTTATATTATAATTGGATGGTAATGCTGATAGATTTTATGATTATATAAAATTTATATTACATAATAATAATTCTATAGATATGAATTATTATTTAATTTTTTTCATTCCTTCCTTCGAAAATTCAAAATAGCATTCATGCGGATATATGACACACTACCTCCATGAACAATGTAATTTATTTTCTACTTCTAACTATTATGGATTACAATAAATACATATAAAAATAATATATATTATTTTTATGTCATTATTAATTATCCCTATATGATTGAAACTTTATCAAATCCATGGAATGAAACTACCGAACTTGCACATCCATGAACAATGATGTCGTTATTACCAAAGATAGTGGTTTTGAAAATGAATTGATAAAAAAGGGTGATGAAATATTATAAGTCATAAATGGAATTATATATATGATTATGTTGGTATAATATATTTAAAATAAATCTATATTTATTATAAATGATTTTTGAACACATACAATCATAATTAGATCCGAGGTAAGGGTTTCACCTCCCATTTTTACTTCTATAAGGGATATGACATATCAAACACTTATTTTTGTGGTGTCGAAATTACATATTTGATATTTTATATCATGGATATATTTTTATTCAGGGAATTTAATTAGTAATTTGAATTTATTTCTTTTGTGGGGTTTAATATTCGGACGATAACTAATTGATAAAGGTTTATTTCATAATATCATCATTATTCGAGATTGTTTATGATTAACTCCCCCCTAGGAGAATATTTTTATTCTATAGAAATAATTTATTTACAAAAATTTAATGAATATATATATATTAATATCTAATGTTTTATCAATGACATTTACACACATGTTTTACTATTTAAAATATTTTTTGAATGGAATCATCTTAACTTTTTTGGACAGAGGTACTTTTAAATGTTTTTTGAAAACTATGATTAGATTTTTTCTTAAAAAAATTGTATGGATTGAAAATATAATCAATATTCCATGAATAATAATTTATTTGATGCCTTTTTTATAATTTTTCAAGGTTATTTTCATATAAAATTTATTCTTTCATATTTTCTATGTTTTGAAATCAGGGGATTTAAAAATGAAAAAGGGTATTATCATCAATAATGTTTCAATGATATTTTTAATGTATTTTCATCTATGTCAACATCCTTTTTAATCTAATATGATTTTTTGAAGTTATTCTATTGGTATACCATCTAAAAAAATTTATTAGATGGTTCATGATCAGTTTCAATGGGGATTTACAATTTTGATATCATTAATCATATTACACAAGATGGTTTATGATTATTTTTATTGATTTGGGTAATTATCAATAATTTGTATGATAATTTCAATAAAAATGTTTATGTTGATTATGTTTTAACAATTTCATTATATGAAGCCATTTGACATATTTTGTGGTGGAAAATGCCTGCTACAACCCCTCGATGCATCAATTGGTTTCATGAGATTATATATTTTTGATATCTAATGATGTCTTACCCATTTATGTAAGATATCTTCACACATGTCCTAGACATTATTTTTATGATGTGAAACATTATGTATCTCCAAAATTTGATATTTTTTAATTTATATCCATGTGCTTATTTGACTAGGCATGATATCTATGGATATGTTTCAATATCATGTGATTATTTATATGAATTTATTATCTCATCATTAATTACAAACATATTGCTATTCAGGCTTATGTTCATTATTAAATGGAATGTGTTTTAAAATATTTTCCTTTTGATATTCTTTTCATATTATTTAGCCATTTAGCTTCCATTGAATACATACCCTTACTGAGAATCAAATTTCCTCCCTTTAGTATGTTTATTTTTTCCAGGATTCCAAGACATATATTTTGTTTTATATGAATAGATATGATAAAGAGAATAATAGTTTACACAAAGAAAATATTATTTTGTATTTTTTTTAAGATTTTTTGTAATATTAAACTATATATCTATATCTTTGTGACTACCAAACTATTCAGTCTACTGGGATGTGATTTCTCGCATATAGTACCAATGTAATGAAGAAAACACCAAATCTAGTCTGATGGTTTCAAGGTATTTAAACATCATGTTATCCATATGATTGAATCATGAGTCAAGAAAATTATTCTAATAATTTAAAAATATACGAACATCCATGATAAAGTAAAAATAATTCCACAAACCAACTGATAGTGGTCCATTAGAATATAGGTGATCTACATATTCAAAATCCAGGTATATTTAGCATCTTCATATAGAGAAAAAAGGGATACCACTCATTTGAATCATAACATTAATAGTTATACAATTTCTTATATTATTTCAAATAAGTAACTCAATATAATGTGAATAGTATTATACTATATGAAGTAACCTCGTTAGGCCATAGGATTCAAATTCTTATTTTCTAACTGGTATGTATTCAAAGATAAAATACCATTGAAACCAGGTTCATAAATTAATTGTTCCCTAAAAGTAGCTAGAATAATTTCTCTTTCAATCGGATTAAATCCATCATCAAACAAAGATTGAAATAAATTTTGGTAGGTCACCAACTCCCTAACAGAAATTTCAGGAACCAAGAGTCCTAAAAAATATAATGTATAATCTACCCAAGAATACTTCCCAAAAGAAACATATCGCTTACCAAGAACCCAGCCTTACCTGATCAATGATGAACAGATGGAAGATTTCATATTTGTCCCATAAGATCACATTTTCAAAGATCTTTTACTAATTTGATGAATCCAAAAGTCTTTCCCATAAGTGAGATTGAAATATAAAGAGAAGAGAAGAACCCAAATAGTAATTCATAGGTGTGATTAAAGAAAGATATCATTCTGAAGAATATTTGAATGAAAACCCATTCTATCTTATCATATTCTTTATTGATGGATATATTACCTATCAAATTACCCAAACACTTTATAAACCAGATTCATAACCATTTATTGAGGAAAAATTACTTCCCCCTGAAAGCATCTCTCCATGAATAAAATGTTCGTCTCCTATGAGATAATAGAATGTTGGGGAGGAGGTAACTTATTATTATTAATATTAATAATAATTTATATGTAAAGATACAACGTATTATCAGTAGGATGTTTCGAAAGGTATTATAGTGTTAAATTTAAAAAATATGGTCCAAAATGTTTTTTTCTATTGACCAAGGAATAGATCCACCCCAAATAAAATCTCTCATAACACTAAAAACTCAACTATAGTGATATCCCAAGAAAATAAGAAAAATGATCTAGGAAACCCATCAGGTCCTCATAAACTTTCCACACCAATTCCCTTAATGCATCATATAGTATATATTCCTCATAAAATAATATAATATAATTATTATAAAAATAATAAAAGCTTATGGTTATATTGGTAACAGTTCCATTACCTTCTCTATCTTGGCCTCACATATAGTAATCAGATATAGGATTATATAGGGAATTAAAAGAAATATTAAATGTTAGGTCTCAAAACGTATCAACCCCTATATCAACTAATTCATTATCCTTTAGAATATTTTGTAAATACTCAGACATTTCATGGAAATTTTCTTTCTTGATTCTGTGGAATTTTACGCGTCTATGGCATCTTACGACACCTTATTTCGAGGCCCGGTGTTCCCGAAATCAATTTTTGAAGTTTAGGTCTGGTACGTTCAGTGAACGAACAAGCAGATTTTTCAATCTATTGAACCGGTGCATGGAATTGAAATCTGAGGGGACCGATGAACTAACAGCGCTGATAATTGTTTAAGGGGACCTTTACAATAGTTTCTTTTTAAGCGAGTTGAGTTTTTTTATTTGGGGATTTAGTTTAAAATAAATAAAATTGTGTGAACAATTTTATTTTATATCCTTGGGAGTTAGTCTCTCCCATGGGAAGTTGTTGGTGGGGCCCATGACCAACCAACATCCCATGTGTGGATAATTGAAAGGTGGGGCCCACATGATCCCCAACCTTCCACCTCCCTTGAAACCCCTTAACCTTCTACAATTAAACCACCTTGGTTTTAATGTGACAACTTTCCCTTAATTAAATGTGACTCTTCACATCCTCCCCTCTTAAATGCATGCCAATACATTCTAATTAATAAGGTGGTTTGATTGTTTGAATTTGAATTTGCTTTTATTAAATAAAATAATATGGTAGATTATTATTTTATTTGGGGGAATGATTTTTAGGTGGGAGATCTTGAGTTTTTTGGGGAAGAACACCGACTTTACAATGAAGAACGGCCTTCTGAATTGGCGAAGAACGCTATATGTTTTTTCCAACCCTTTTTATTCCTCTGCGACAAGGGAGGAGACACCACCGTGGGGAACGTCTCTATCAATGACGGATTTTTCTCCGACGTCAACGGAATCGGCACTGTAACACCCCAAGCTTCTACGGTACGCTTCTCTTTGAATAATGTGATAGCGTGTGTTGTACGCAACATCGAGTTCTAAATTATCCTAAGTTGACTTTTTTGTATTTTTCTGAGAACTTCCAATTTTTATGAATAGTGAAAAATACTTAAAAACAACTTTCTCAATCAAGATAATTTATAGTGGTAAATTATATTATTGAGTGGTTTTAAAGCATAATTAGAATATATTATTACCATTTTGTCCATTGGTGTTCATTATAATTAATTTCACTTTGAAATTGAACATAAACAATTATCAATCTTTTGATATATATTGTTTCTTAAAAACAGGCTATTTGTTGTGACAGCGGGAATTAATTATAAAATTAATTAATGCAACATATATGTTTGGAATTTTGTAAAATAGACATCATTTTTGAATTTGGAATATCAATTATAGCTTAGGGTGAAATTTTGGCATTGTTCTGAAAAACTTCACTTTTTGATGATTAGTGAAACTACTAAGTGGTAGTTAAAAAACTGAATTTTTTAGAAAACATAATTTTACCGCTTTTGTGAATGGAATTTTGAAAATCCGAGAGACACGATTAATATCAAGAAGTAAAATGTGGTTCAATGATATGAAAATAATTTTTGGTGAATAGTAACTTCTTACTTTTATTTACCACGGTTAATAGTAAAATATGGTAATTAAGGGTAAAATGATATTAATATTACCCTAACACATGTCCTAATTCTATTAGGCAAGTGTATCTCGACAAAATTCAACTTTAGGAATAAAATATTATCATTTAGGTCCACTTGGATTAGATTAGGACATTTATTATTATTTAATTCAAAAAAGAGTTAAAAGAGTTAAAATCAACGTTTATTTACTAATTTTTTTTTAATATAGGGATATACATAAGATAAATTCGATTTTAAATATTAATTAGAAAGATAATAATATTTCCCACATAATGATATTTAATTTATAATTTTTAGACTTTAAATAATTTAATTTATTTATGACACAATGATGATGCAGTAATAAGCATAATTGTGAAAAATTAAAATAATTAAAATTATAAATTATAAAATAAATATAATTTGAGACTTTTAATGAATTAAAATAATTTTATAGGCTAATATGACATGTTAGTATTGATTTAATTAACTTTGGTCGAAGTAATCATTCTTTTATGAGTTTCACAAAAATCAATTATTGAATAGTGTCAAAATTGACATAAAAGAGTTTTTAAAACAAATATTATATTATTAATTGATATTAAATTCCTAAAAAACTAAGGTTCAGCCAAAATACTTATATCATGATAGTTTCATCATTAATGGCCCACTTGGGGGTCGATTGGATGTATATAGTATGTTTATTAACTATATATTATAAAAATACAAAGTGACATGGTAAATGTCAAACTAATTAACTAAGAGTTAAAATTAAAATATAAGGTTAATATAGTAACCCAAACCTGTCTAAATTCTATTGGTTGAATGGTTTTCGACCAATACCCACCTTAACCTATGAATAATCAATTTTAAGCCATTAAGAACCGAATATGAATTTAGTATAAATTAATATTTCTAACTTTTCCAAATGTGCCCCTCACCCCTCTTATAAAAGGGAACTCCTCCTTCTCATTTCATCACACCTTCAATTCCTTTTGTATTGGAAAAACTCTTCCCAAATACTCTCCCAACTTCCATTAATACAACCTAGTGGCCTTAGTTTGATCAGAAAGCCAACCTAAGGATCCCTTTTGATCAAATCAAAAGGAAGAACTCGAAGAAGAGGTAATGATTTCACCACCCTTTTCCAAGTTCCTTTCTTCTTCCACTTCTTCTTTCTTTGTTATTACCATTATAAAATAATAACTCCAGTATCTTATACATACGTTGATGTTATTATAAATATGGAACAACCATATTCAGTATTCTATCCACCCTTTGAATAACATGTCACCATACGTGCATACGTACAGCTTACCGTCTCCACGTTGTGGTGTAATTGTTATTCAATATATTATTATTTGGATGGTTATAATAATGATGTGTAACTCATGTAAATAATAAATATAACATGATAATTATTCTTTATATATTATATACTATCAACTTATATTTTATTTTAATATCAAAAGAATGATATTGTCGCTCGTGCGTATGTACGGACTACTGTCTCCACGAATGCGATGAGATTCATTCTCCAACGTATCCATTCAAGTATAATTATCATTTTATGATTTAAATATTATGTTTAAGGACTTGATATCATTATGGATATGAATAATATACAACCTATCCATTACAAACATGGCTTACGTAACCAATCATATAAAAGAAAACGAGTAAGGTAACACCCGAAACAACGATAATACTAATATATTATTAACCAAGCAATGTTAAAAGATCATATATGATATCATATGAATGAATATGATTCCTGTATAATTTAATAAAAATTATTTCACTATTATACAAGAGCTTAACCTACCCCAACCAAGGAAAAGTACAAGGTAAGGGTTTATTTCACAATCTCTTTATTATCTGAGGTTGTTTATACGTAATAATCTACTAGGATCTCATTATCATCCACATCCATGTTTCTTAAAAATTAATTTCGAAACATTTTTACTATTTACTAAAATATGGGTTAAAGTCATTTTTACCCCTGTTTTTCTTTTTATAAGAGGTTTATACAGGAATCTTTCCGTCGTTTTCCAAACAAGGTGCTTTTTAACCTTTTTGACAGAATTAAGGTAAGAATGTTTTTTAAACTTATATGGCGGGTGCAGTTATTTTCCGCCATTATAAAATCATTGAAGCTTCACTTACAAGCTTATAAGAATATTTTCAAAGAAAATATTTTATTTTATAAATATATGACTCTTAAATGATTTCAAAATAGAAAGAGATATTTCTCTAGAAATAGTTTGGATTTCATCTATGTCAACATCCTTTGATGGATTTTACGCTTATTTGAAGTTGATTTATTATGATACAAAACTTCTATATTGTATTATTGCTTTTGTGATATGTTTGACTATGGATGCACTATTTTTTTACCATTCATAGTTTATGGTGAAAGTATTGACATTTCGTATGCTAGTTTTAATACGAATGTTTATGTTATGTTTAATTCTTTTCATATGGAAATGCATTGGACTTAATATGTGACGGGTGGATCCCGCTATAGCTCCTCGATGCATCAGTAGGCCTCATGAGACAAACTAGTGTATTCGCATAAGGCCTTGAAAAAATCTTATTTGTAGTCTTGGCATGAGGCCTTGGCTATGTGGTTTTGATAGTCTGGGATTATGCATTCCATCATTATGAAAGTGGTTATTGATATTTCATGTGATTATTCGATTAGTAGATTATCCATGTGAATAAGTAAATGGAATTATTTCATTTTACTTTTTCCATATTATGTTGAAGTTCAAGTTTAAAATGTGTTTGTTTTAGTTATACATTTCCTAAAATGTTTATGCTTATTTTTGAAAGTTTCCGATATATTATTATCCTTACTAGGCATTTGATCTCACTCCTTTTATATGTTTTATTTTTTCCAGGATGTGAAGATGTAAGTTATGAATGACCTGCAGGGATAGTATGTGTGGATATGAGTGTGGAATATGGAGACTATGTTTTTGTAGTAGTTTTTCACTTTGTGATGTAATATAAAACTTTATGAATATATCTAGTGTTTCCAAGGAAACTAAACCAATCGGTCTTTCGAGATTTGATCTTTTTTGTGATCATGCCAATGTAATGTAATAATGCACCAACTCTGGGTAACTAGGGTCGGGGCGTTACAGTTGGTATCAGAGGAAGTTTAGTACAAACCTTGGAAGATAGATTTAGATAAACTCTGATTAGAACACGTAGACCTAAGATGAACTTTGATGATTAGTATAGAAGAACATCCTAGAATTTTGGTATGGTTGAGATTTTGTGAGTTTTCCGAGGAATACATCCCTGTTTGGATATGAGTAGGTAGAGGCGGCTCTGGCACAGATGTACCTAGGGGTAAAACCTGAAAACACCTCTTTGAGCTAGACTCGAACGGGAACTGGTGCACGTCAACGAGCCTTGCTGCACTCTTAGTTACGACACTCCTGGGGGATATGCTTAGGATAACTCTAATTTTATTTACAAATCATTATGAAGGGTTTATGAGTATATAATTCCTCAAATAAAACATTTTTATGATTATGGATTATATCCATAAATAATTCAATTTATGTTAAGTGTTTTATATGTATGAGATTATGTATTTTGATTCATAAACTGATCTATTTTATGCCATTGTTTAGAAATGGCGCGTAGTGGAAGAAATGGAAACTGTATCAATGCACGCACTCCATGTAGGGATTGCCCTCCTGCTCAAGATAATTATAGTGGAGCTGGTGATGCAACTGGTGCCGATCAGCTAATCACCATATTGGGACAACTCACTCAGGTTATGAATAATAACCTTACCCGTATGGAGCACCCTGATCTGTAGCATGGAGGATCAATGTTAGATCGATTCATGAGGTAACAACCACCAACGTTCAATGGGAGTAAAAATCTCTTAGTAGATGAGCAATGGATATGTTCCCTAGAGAAAATATTTCAGGCTTTGGGGAGTAGTGAAAGGGAAAACGTTATCATGGAAGTTTACCACCTCACTGGAGATGCTGATCAATGGTGGTCATTGATTCAAAATATGAAGGAAGATGATGAACTATCAAATATGGAATGGAGGGAGTTCAAAGATCTGTTTTTAGAAAAATAATTTCCTCATGACCATTGAGCAGATATGGAAAGGCAGTTTCTGAGTCTGAGACAAAAGGAGGATAAGAATTTCACAAAGTATGAGGCTAACATTACAAGGTTAGCAAGGTATGTTGTAGATTATATACGTAACCCAAGAAGTAAGATTGTTCGTTTCTTTGATGGGTTAAAACAATTTCTTCATCGATAATTAGTCTCACAATCCTTTTCATCTTACGAAGACATTGTCTCATGTGCTATCAAGACCGAAAAGGAATTCACTAAGTCATATGACTTTAAAGAAAAGCAAGAGAAGAAAAGACCTGCTGATCAATCTGGGAATGGAAATAAGGGGATGAAGGGAATGGTTGAATATCCATCCTGTGGTAAATGTGGTAAGAAACACCTCGGTACTTGGTTAATGGGAACGGGAGTCTGTTACAAGTGTGGTGAAAAAGGCCACCAAGATCGTGATTTCAAGGGGAAGAAGGAAGCCACCAATGTTTAGTGCTACAATTGCAGGGAGATGGGGAATTATGCAAATGAATGTCCTAAGCGTTAGGAGAACTTACCTCAGAAAAGGACAAGGGATCAAAGCCAAGCTTATGCTATCACTACTGCTGAGGTAGAAGCTCTGAAAGACGTGGTGGTAGGTAATTTAATGGTTTCCTCATGTTTAGAAAATTCTTTATTTGATTCTGGATCATCGCATTGTTTCATATGTTCCCAGTTTGCTAAGAAAATTAGATATCTCCAATTTGATTTAACAAGGGAGTTGTCAGTTAAAACTCATAAGGAAAGTATCACTGCAACAATGTTTTGTGAATCAGTCCCCATTAGAGAACATAAATGTTCTTTACCTGCTGATCTCATTGTCATACCTATGATTGAGTTTGATATAATCCTCGGTATGGACTAGCTTTCGGACTATGATGCGAAGATTTATTGTAAGAATAGAGAGGCTACGATTCTTGATGATAATGATAAGGAACACCTTATCTTTAGAGAAGAATCGTCACCACCTAATTCTTATTTAGATCCACCCCCATTAGCTCAACTAAATTCAATTATTTGGGAGGAAGAGAATGAAATGACTATGGGTGAGGAAAGGAATGTTCAAATAGAGGATGTACCTGTTGTGAAAGAATTTGTAGATGCATTTCCGGAAGATTTACCTGGACATCCTCCAGAACGAGAAGTTGAGTTTTCCATTGATTTAATTTCTGGATCATGGCCTATATCAAAGACCCCTTATAGAATGGCCACTTTAGAATTAGTTGAACTAAAGAAACAACTAGAGGAATTGAGTAATAAGGGATATATTCGCCCTAGTGTTTCTCCATGGGGATCCCCTGTTCTTTTTGTTAAAAAGAAAGATGGATCTATGAGGTTATGTATCGACTACATGGAGATCAATGCTATAAGAATAAATAACAAGTATCCCCTACCTCACATTGATGATTTATTTGACCAACTCCATGAAGCTCAATACTTTTCAAAAATTGACCTTCGATCTGGATACCATCAATTGTGTGTGAAGAAGGAAGACATTCCGAAGACAACATTTCGAACTAGGTATGGGCATTACGAGTTTATTGTAATGCCTTTTGGATTGACTAATGCACCCTCTGTATTCATGGATCTGATGAATAGATTTTTCAAGGAGTATCTCAATGAATTTGTGGCGGTATTTTTTGATGATATCTTGGTATACTCCAAAAGCTATGAAGATCACGAAAATCATTTGCGCTTTATCCTGAAGACTCTGAGAAGACATGAATTATATGGGATGTTTAGCAAGTGTGAATTCTAGCTTCAGGAGATTTATTTTCTTGGCCATATTGTCTCTAAAGATTGAATATCTGTTGATCCTTCTAAGACCAAGGAAATCCATGAATGGCCAGCACCTACGAGTATAACTGAGGTACATAGTTTTATTGGTTTAGTAGGTTATTATCGACGATTCGTCCAGAATTTTGCCCGATTAGCTAACCCATTAACGAAGCTCACATGTAAAGGGGTTAAATTTGTTTGGAAAAAATAGTGTGAAGAATGTTTCGATGAACTGAAGAGAAGATTAGTCAATGCTGCTATTTTGACTCTACCATAAGGGAATGATGGGTTCGTTATTTATAGTTATGCATCAAAGAAATGACTTGGTTGTGTCCTTATGCAGAATGATAGGGTTATTGCCTATGAATCACGACATTTGAAAATTCACGAACAAAACTATCCTACTCATGATCTCGAGTTAGCAGCTGTGATCTTTGCATTGAAAATATGGAGGCACTACCTCTATGGTGAAAAATGTGAGATTTATACTGATCACAAGAGTTTGAAGTATATTTTCACACAAAAATAACTCAATATGAGGCAAAGGAGATGGCTTGAATTACTCAAAAATTATGATTGCATGATACACTACCACCTGGGGAAGGCAAACAGGGTGGCAGATTCTTTGAGCAGAAAAGACCATGGAGTTTTGAACAATATGTGAATTGAAAGGGATCCAATTTTGATGGATCTAGTGAAGATGGACATGGGAATAACTAGGGAAGGCGAAACATCAATTCTTTTTCAAATGTTTGCCAAACCATCTTTACAAGAAAGGATTAAGAGTTCTCAGACCGATGATGAAGAATTTAAAAGGAAAATTACATCTATGCATGATGTGATATTGAGAGGCTTTGTGTATGAAGATGGAATTTTGATGTTCGGGAAGAGACTTTGTGTTCCCGATTTACCTAATATAAAAAGGGAATTATTGGATGATGCTCATAGTTCCAATTTCTCTATACATCCTGGGAGCACAAAAATGTATTGAGATTTGAAGGAACATTTTTGGTGGGACAACATGAAGAGGGAGATTTCTGATTTTGTGTCAAGATGTATGGTTTGTCAACAAGTGAATGCTGGAAGGCAACAGCCTGGAGGAGTCATGCAACCTATTCCCATACCAGAGTGGAAATGGGACAATATTACAATGGACTTTGTAATGGGACTACCAAAGACTCTTAGAAGGAATGATGTAATATGGGTTATTGTTGATCGTCTTACCAAGTCAGCACATTTTATCTCTATAAGAGAAGATCTACCACTGGAACGTCTAGAAAGACTATATATTAATGATGTTGTGAGACCTCATGGAGTACCCATATCGATTGTTTCTGATCGTGATCCCCGTTTTACTTCAAGATTCTGGAAGAGTCTTCAGAAATCCCTGGATACTGAACTTCATTTGAGCACTGCCTACCACCCTCAAACGGATGGAAAATCAGAACGAACTATTCAAACCTTAGAAGACATGTTGAGATCCTACTCACTTGACATTCAGGGTATGTGGGATCAATATTTTCCTCTGGTAGAATTTTCCTATAACAATAGCTTTCATTCGAGTATTCAGATGGCACCATATAAAGCGTTATATGAAAAGAGATGTCGTACACTAACCTGTTGGGATGACGTTGGTGAAAGAAAACTTGTAGGCCCAGAACTGGTGGAGGAAACGATGGAAAAGGTGAAGTTAATCCAAAATCACATCAAAGAAGCTCAAAGTAGGAAGAAGAGCTATGCCGATAATTGAATGAAGGATTTGGAATTTCAAGTCCGTGATCATGTTTTCCTGAAGGTATCTCCATGGAAGGGAGTCATAAGTTTTGGTAAGAAAGGTAAATTGAGTCCCCTGTACATCTTACCTTTCGAAATTCTAGAACGAATTGGGGCTGTAGCTTACCGATTGGCAATGCCTCCAAGTCCCTCCAAAGTTCACGATGTGTTCCATGTATCTCTGTTGAGGAAATACATGCCTGAACCAATGCATGTACTCACCAATGAAGAATTAGAACTGGAACCCGATCTGTCCTATTGTGATGAGCCCTTCAGGATTCTTGATACGAGAGAACAAGTACTGAGAAACCGGACGACGTGTCTGGTAAAAGGTTTGTGGAGAAACGATAAGATAGAAGAGGCAACGTGGGAACCCGAGGAACTTATGATGTAGAACCACCTGAGTATTTTCATGTGATAAGTATTCTAGAAACTTCGATGACGAAATTATATGAAGGAGGGGAGAATGTAACACCCCAAGCTTCTACGGTACGCTTCTCTTTGAATAATGTGATAGCGTGTGTTGTACGCAACATCGAGTTCTAACACACCACAACCAATCAAACTAGCCGTTATGAATAGTAATAACTACTTATTGAAATTATATATATTTTATATTTCAAAATGGACTTAATTTTTGGATTCGGAATATCTAAATTATCTTATGTTTAATTTTTTGTATTTTTCTAAGAACATACAATTTTTATGAATAGTGAAAAATACTTAAAAACTACTTTTTTAATCAAGATAATTTACAGTGATAAATTATATTATTTAGTGGTTTTAAAGCATAATTAGAATATATTTTTACCATTTTGTCCAATGGTGTTCATTAGAATTAATTTCACTTTGAAATTGGACATAAACAATTTCCAATCTTGTGATATATATTGTTTCTTAAAAACCCTCTATTTGTTGTGACAACGGGAATTAATTATAAAATTAATTAATGCAACTTATATGTTTGGAATTTTTTAAAATAGACATCATTTTGTAATTTGGAATATCAATTATAGCTTAGGGTGAAATTTTGGCATTGTTCTGAAAAACATCAATTTTTGATGAATAGTGAAACTACTAAGTGGTAGTTAAAAAACTGAATTTTTCATAAAACTTAATTTTACCGCTTCTGTGAATGGAATTTCAAAAATCCGAGAGACACGGTTAATATCACGAAGTAAAATGTGGGTCAATGAGATGAAAATAATTTTTTGTGAATAGTAACTTTTTACTTTTATTTACCACGGTTAAAAGTAAAATAGGGTAATTAAGGGAAAAACTTATATTAATATTACCCTAAAACATGTCCTAATTCTATTGGACAAGTGTATCACGACCAAAAACAATATAAAGAATAAAATATGATAATTTAGGTCCACTTGGATTAGATTAGGACATTTATTATTATTTAATTCAAAGAAGAGTTAAAAGAGTTAAAATCAATGTTTATTTACTAAAACATTTTTAATATAGGGATATACAAAAGATAAATTCGATTGTAAATATTCATTAGAAAGATAATAAGATTTAATACATAATGATATTTAATTTATAATTTTTAGACTTTAAATAATTTAATTTATTTATGACACAATGATGAAGCAGTAATTACCATAATTGTGAAAAACTATAATAATTGATATTATAAATTCCCAAATAAATATAATTTGAGACTTTTAATGAATTACAATAATTTTATAGGATAATATGACATGATATTATTAATTTAATTAACTTTTTATAAGTAATAATTCTGTTATGAGTTTCACAAAAATCAATTATTGAATATTGTCAAAATTGACATAAAAGTGTTTTTAAAACAAATATTATCTTATTAATTGATATTAAATTCCTAAAAATCTAAGGTTCGACCAAAAGACTTATATCATGATAGATTCATCATTAATGGACCACTTGGGGGTCTCTTGGATGTATATATTATGTTTATCAACTATATATTATAAAAATACAAAGTGACATGGTAAATGTCAAACTAATTTACTAAGAGTTAAAACTAAAATATAAGGTTAATATAGTAACCAAAACCTGCCTAAATTCTATTGGTTTAATGGTTTTCGACCTATCCCCACCTTAACCTTTGAATAATCAACGTTGGAGCCATTAATAACTGAATATGAATTTATTATAAATTAATATTTCTAGCTTTTCCAAAGGTGCCCCTCACCCCTCTTATAAAAGGGCACTCCTACTTCTCATTTCTTCACACATTCAAAGCCTTTTGGTTCGGCAAATCTCTGCCCAAATACTTTCCCAACTTCCCTCACTACAACCCAGAGGCCTTAGTTTGATCAAAAATCCATCCTAAGGAGCCCTTTTTATCAAATCAAAAGGAAGAACCCGAAGAAGAGGTAATGATTTCACCACACTTTTCCAAGTTCCTTTCTTCTTCCACTTCTTCTTTCTTAATTATTACCTTTCTAAAATAATAACTCCAGTATCTTATACATACTGTGATGTTATTATAAATATGGTACAAGCATATTCAGTATTCTATCCACCCTTTGAATAACATGTCACCATACGTGCATACCTACGGCTTACCGTCTCCACGTCGTGGTGTAATTGTTATTCAATATATTATTATTTGGATGGGTATAATAATGATGTGTAACTCATGTAAATAATAAATATAACATGATAATTATTCTGTATATATGATATACTATCAACTTATATATTATTTTAATATCAAAAGAATGATATTGTCGCTCGTGCGTACGTACGGACTACCGTCTCCACGAACGCGATGAGATTCATTCTCCATCGTATCCATTCAAGTATAATTATCATTTGCTGATTTAAAAATGATGTTTAAGGACTTGATATAATTATGGATGTGAATAATATACAACCTATCCATTACAAACATGGCTTACGTAACCAAACATATAAAAGAAAACGAGTAAGGTAACACCCGAAACAATGATAATACTAAGATATTATTAACAAAGCAATGTTAAAAGATCATATATGATATCATATGAATGCATATTATTCTTGTATAATTTAATAACAATTATTTCACTATTATACAGGAGGTTAACCTACCCCAACCAAGTAAAAGTACATGGTAAGGGTTTATTTCACAATCTCTTCATTATCCGAGGTTTTTTATACGTAATAATCTACTGGGATCTCTTTATCATCCACATCCATGTTTCTTAAAAATTAATTTCAAAACATTTTTAATATTTACTAAAATATGGGTTAATGTCATTTATACCCTTGTTTGACTTTTTATAAGTGGTTCATAAAGGAATCTTTCCATCATTTTCCAAACAAAGTGCTTTTTAACCTTTTCGACAGAATTAAGGTAAAAATGTTTTTTTAACTTATATAGCGGGTGCAGTTATTTTCCGCCATTATAAAATCATCGAAGCTTCACTTACAAGCTTATAAGAATATTTTCAAAGAAAATTTTTTATTTTATAAATATATGACTCTTAAATGATTTCAAAATAGAAAGAGATATTTCTCTAGAAATAGTTTTGATTTAATCTATGTCAACATCCTTTGATGGATTTTATGCTTATTTGAAGTTGATTTATTATGATACAAAACTTCTATATTGTATTAAAGGTTTTGTGATATGTTTGATTGTGGATGTGCTATTCTTATACCATTCGTAGTTTATGGTGAAAGTATTGACATTTCGTATGCTAGTTTTAATACGAATATTTATTTTATGTTTAAACCTTTTCATATGGAAATGCATTTGACTTAATATGTGACGGGTGGAGCCCGCTATAGCTCCTCGATGCATTGGTAGGCCTCATGAGACAAACTAGTGTCTTGGAACAAGGCCTTGACAAAATCTTATTTGTAGCCTTGTCACGAGGCCTTGGCTATGTGGTTATGATAGTCTGGCATTATGCATTCCATCATTATGAAAGTGGTTATTGATATTGCATGTGATTATTCGATTAGTAGAATATCCATGTGAATAAGTAAATGGAATTATTTCATTTTACATTTTCCATACTATGTTGAAGATCAAGTTTAAAAGGCTTTTGTTTTAGTTATACATTTCCTTAAATGATTATGCTTATTTTTGAAAGTTTCCTCTATATTGTTATCCTTACTAGGCATTTGAGCTCACCCCTTTTCTATGTTTTATTTTTCCCAGGATTTGAAGAAGTAAGTTATGAATGACCTGCCGGGATAGTATGTAGGGATTTGAGTGTGGAATATGGAGACTATGTTGTTGTAGTAGTTTTTCACATTGTGATGTAATATAAAACTTTATGAATATATCTAGTGTTTCCAAGGCTACTAAACCAATCGGTCTTTTGAAATTTGATCTTTCTGATGATCATGCCAATGTAATGTAATAATGCACTGACTCTGGGTAACTAGGGTCGGGGCGTTACAGGCACCGATCATCCGCGACATCCAATCATCGCGACGCTTACCTCTTTCCATGGCTCGACGACGTGCGACGTCTTTGAGAGGTAGGGGATTAATTTGAGAATGCTATTATTCCCATCATTGTTTCCATCAAAAACAATGAATGTGGATCAAATCATCATTAAGTTGATCCGCGAATGTTTTATTTTAATTGCAGGTTGGGAATATTGGTATGCTTCAAATTTATTTAAGAGATCCTGGGATGATTTGATTCAATTTTATTTAAATAAAATTGATTGTTTGTTCTTTATAAAACCATGTTTAATCTTGGTTAATTGATAACACCTAACGCGGAGGGAACAGGCCGAACAAACACTGCCTGAAAACCCTCCGCAGTTTGTTTTTTGATGTGCATATTAACGGGAGATGAAAAAACAGACCGCAATAGCGTTTTGAAGTCTTCGTAGTGATTTTCGGGTCCCGTAGTGATCATAGGCGCAAAAGGAAGGAAAAACGGACCACTGGTGCGCGTCCGATGGTCCGCGGAAAGCGACGGCAGCACGCCGCCGGAGAAGACCGCTGCGGCTGAGCTGAGGAATATTGGAACGACAAAGTTGTTCAAAAATTGGGGGGGAGTTTAAAGCCACACCAGTTCAATCAACCGAGGGGGAACGACGCCCCCCCCCCCCCCCCCCCCCCCGCTCCGTGTTAACGGCTCAGCCACAATGGCCGAGCTTGGGATGGCCGCGCGACTGGGCCATTCTGGTCGGGCCGGACTATGCCAGCGGGGCCGCGCCCCACCGGGCTAGACCCGAACCGGTTCGGGCCAAACTAGGGGGTATTGGGCCGGGTCGGACCTGGCCCAAACCCCCTATTTTCAGACCTCCTTCAGTTAAACACTCATATCTTGAGCTACAGACCGCCGATCGATGCACCGTCAATTGCGTAGGGATCCTTGGATCGAGACTGTCATTTCTGTATATTACACTCAAGGTTTCGGTGAACTTTGGGTATGGCGGGGTTTGTTCGAACCTAAAACCAACCGAGCCCTCCGAGCGGAAACACTTATAACTTTAGATCCGGACGTCCGATTGACGTTCCGTAAACATTGTTGGATTACTCTTGGAGAGATGGTTCTTTTGATATTCTTCACCTAAGGATTGGATGCCGTTGGAATATCACTGGGTTGGATTATACCAGAAATCCAATCGGGCCCCTAGAGCAGAAAATCCGATAACTTTTAGACCAGACGTCCGTTTGACGAACCGTCAGCGGCATTGGTAATCTCATTGAAAAACAGTCCCTTTGAGTATACCCTATGAGATTTCTGGGTACATTCGAGATACGGTCGGCCTGGTTCGTACACGAAACCAACCGGGTCCCCGGGATGAAAATGCTAATAACCCACAGACCGGGTGTCTGATTGACGTGTCATCTGTTGCGTTGAGATGCCTATGACGAGTTAGTACCCGGAGTTGGACCTCATGACGGGTCATTACCAAGAGGTGGAATTCATGACGAGACGGTACTCGGAGTAGGTTGGCGGGCGAGAGCGTTGAGGAGGCTACCTGTACCTACCCTTCAGGTAGGATCCGAGGTGGACGACCCAGGAGCTGCTTCCCTCTTCCAGTTGTTTGTCTTTTCTGTTATACTTCCGTTCAGTTGTAGTTGTACTTAATAGTTGGGTTTGTATTCTGGCCCAGTTTACTTTTCAGCACATTCTTTTGTACTCAGTTCATTAGTTCCTCTTGTACTCTGGTTGTATTTTTCTATGTTTTACAAAGGCAATGCATTCCCAAATACCGGGGTTTACACCTTTGGTGCTAGTCGCCAGCCCCTGGCCTATGGAAGGAGGGCATGGGGTAGCCACAGCATGGTCCCTGAAGATGGGTCGTGACAAATTGGTATCAGAGGAATCGGTTCTACTGAAGAACTTAGAACTCGGATCATTCCTTTCTATGAAGCAATAGTGTTATGGGTACCGAGTGTGTGAAGGTTTCGGGCATAGAAGAAGCGCATGGGTGGATGTGCCCACTTAGCTTTTTGTCAGTAGCAATGATCAATCCGGGATCAATATGACGATAAATTCTAGTCTCCACGGATCGAATCATAGAAAAAGAAAAAGAAGATGGTTTGTCCCGGAACCACAAACAAGGATCATTATAGGTTGATTATAGTTAATTTAATTAATTATAAAGAAATACATTTTGGGTGTTCTTTCTTCGTTGAGGTTTTCAATGACGTTGTTGATGTGATCCATCATTGCGTCATAGAAGCCAAATTTAGACTCCCTCTAGAGGTGATCCACATGCGTTCCTTGTATCTCTGGACGTCGCCAGAGGATTCTTCGGGTGCTAGCATGGATAAGCCTTTGCTTGCGTTGTCCGCCATAGATCGTCTTGATCCGATGGAAGAGGATCTCTCTCGGTCATGAGAGCATTCTTGGAGGAAGAGGTTCTTTCGGTCTTGAAATAATTCTCCAGAGATGTTGTGCACAATGATTCTCTTGTGTAGGAAAAGAGTTGGGGTTGTGAGGATATTTATAATTGAGTTTGAGGTTGTAGAGTTATGACAATAAATAAATGTGTTACGCGTTTCATTTATTTCATTAACTCTTATTGAAAACCCCCATGTCGAATTATTAATTCCTTGACATGCGCTCATGCTGATTATAATAAATATCATTTAATAAAAAGATATTATATCCTCAAAATCCCTACTGGGAAAACTACACGGTGTGTAATAATAAACACACGGCGTGTACTTGTTTTTCAATGAAAACTACACGGCGTGTACATTTAATAATACACGGCGTGTACTTGTTTTATTTTATTTTTCCTCCATAATTTAAAATAACTTAGGCTTCCTTGAATAATTATTAAACCATGTATGGGAATAATCTTTATTCTACTTGAGATACTTGGATACACTTAGTGTGTGACCCTCTATGCCTCTTTCTCGTTGGCATTAGGCAGGCTTACCTAAAGTCCAAGATTACTATCTAGCAACGGGTCAAGGCACCCAAGAGAAAGAAGTTGACGCCACATTGATGTATCACCTCATTCGAATGCTTACTATGTAATTTAATCCCTTTGTCTCAATATCTCATCAAGCAGGTTTCATAGAAGCCTCATAAACCTATATGCTTGATCCGTCGTTCTTTGACTACCTGAAAGAAACTCTTCATTTACACCATGGCCATGGAATTTAATGCGACAATTCTATTTCAATCAAAGGGCCTAGATATCAACTTCCATAAATGGAAGGGACAAATCCTTCCTCGAATTATCCATTAACCATGTGTCACTCGTGACGCACCCAACGTACCCTACTTCCCGCCAACTGTCTACATGACGGTGTTCGTTAGTTAATCTAAGTGCGCGAGTCATGACATGAGTTAATGATAATCTTCTAGTATAAGGACAATTACACATGCTCGCAGATAGCAATATCCAATGACACCAAGACATGCAGAATTTCTACTGGTGGGACTATTCTCATAATCTCCCATCTTGGAGATTACCAAGTGCGATCTCAATGAGAGAGAGTCTCATCTTCAAACGAGTACTCGCAAATGACGATCTGTATACTTTGTGTCCTATCATAGTATGTCATCCAACCACAGAACATTATTTAAGAATATTGTTATAGCATTTCAAGGTTTTCATCATAGCAGGGATCTACTATGACCTTATTAATACAGAAAATATTCCAGGACATTATTATATTATAGTCATGCAGAACAATGAACAATATATAATAAGTGAAAATTTATGTAATCAAAGTACAAAACAGTTGGTTCTGAGGACACCAACCCTTACAAACATTCACTTGGACTAGAGCCAACTTCCTACGACTTTTAGTCTACTAGACCTCACATGATGATCATGTTTCTGCTGAGTCAAGGCTATAGTCCATGGGTCCACCACGTTGTCTTCCAAAGAAAAACAGCTCACTGCAACTTCACCTCTTTGAGAAAAATCCTTCAAGAGATGATACTTTCGATGTATGTGCTTTGTCCACTGATGTGACCTTGGATCTTTTGAAACTGCCACCGCTGCAGTATTATCACAATAGAGTGTTATAGGATCATTACTTCTCGGTACAACATCCAGATCTTGGACGAAGCTTCGCATCCATACTGCTTCTTTAGCTGCCTTAGAAGCTGTGATATACTCGGACTCTATTGTAGAATCTGCCACCACACTTTGTTTTGAGCTCTTCCAGCTCACTGCACCTCCATTCAAACTGAAGATGTATCCAGTCTGCGACTTCATGTCATCTTGATCGGTCTGGAAACTAGCATCTACATGTCCTTTGATGACTAGTTCCCCATCTCCTCCTTAAACCATTAATATATCCTTAGTACGCCTCAGATACTTAAGGATAGTCTTGACTGCCATCCAATTGCGGTCTTCTGGATCAGCTTGATATCTGCCTACCACACTTAATGCATAAGCAACATCTAGCCTCGTACATAGCATAGCATACATGACTGATCCAATCACGGATGTGTAAGGGATCCTTACCATCCTATTTCTTTCCTCATGTGTCTGACGACACATTTTCTTGGAAAGATGAATGTCATGTGACACTGGAAAAAATCCTCTATTGGACTGTTCCATACTGAATATCTTTAGTATCTTGTCAATGTATGTACTTTGACTCAATCCCAGCATTCTCTTGGATCTATCACGATGGATATTGATCCCAAGAATATATGCGCCTTGACCAAGTCTTTCATGGAGAATCATTTATGCAACCATGCCTTAACTGATTGTATGACAGGTACTTTGTTTCCAATTAGCAATATTTCATCAACATATACTATTAGGAAAACAACTGCACTTCCAGTAAACATTTTGAGGACACAAGGCTCACATTCATTCTTAACAAAGCCAAATTTTGTAACAGATTCATCAAAACGAATGTTCCATGACCTTGATGCTTGCTTTAATCCATAAATGGATTTCTGTAACTTGCATACCTTGTTGGCATCCCTTGGAGTCACAAACCCTTCAGGTTGTGTCATGTAGACATCTTCCTGGAGTTTCCTGTTAAGTTATGCTGTTTTGACATCCATTTCCCAAATTTCATAGTCACGGTAAGCAGCAATGGCCAATAGGATTATGATGGACTTCAGCATTGCCACCAGTGAAAAGGTTTCATCATAGTCAATTCCTTGACACTTTCTAAAACCTTTTGCAACCAGTCATGCCTTTTAGATGCTGACTTGCCCATCCATGTCCAGTTTTATCTTGAATAACCATTTATTACCAATAGTCTTTACATCAACTAGATGATCTACCAAAATCCAGACTTGGTTTTGGTACATGGAATCCGTTTCAGAATTCATGGCTTCTTGCCACTTGGCAAAGTCTGTGCCTTCAACTACTTCCTTGTAGGTAAGAGGATCATTATTGTCAACCAATAATGAGTCACCATCCTCAGTGACAAGAAAACCATATCATTCTGGTTCTCTCACCTCTTTCATGCTCCTACGCAGTTCTTGTGTCTCTGGAATAGATTGTTCTTCCACGGGGCGTTGTGGAATCTGTTCTTGTACCAACTCATGTGTATCTTGAGCCTCGACTTCATCGAAGTCTATCTTACTCCCACTATCTCTTTTAAAGATGTGATCCCTCTCAAGGAATATAGCGTGTCTTGCCATTGTAAACTTTTTTTCTGAGGGGTTCTATAGGTAATATCCCCTTGTTTCCTTGGGATATCCTATAAAGATACACTTTGTGACTCGGGGTGCAATTTTGTAACCTGAAGGGGCCTTAACAAATGCTTCACTACCCCACACATGTAAATTTGATAACATGGATTTGTTTCCACTCCATAATTCGTATGGAATACCATTTATCGATTTAGTTGGTACTTGGTTTAGTATATGCGTTGTGGTTTGTAATGCATATCCACAAAAGGATAATGGAAGACCCGCATGACTCGTCATTGATCTCACCCTGTCCAACAAGGTGCAGTTCCTCCTTTCACTTACACCATTCCACTGCGGTGTGTAAGGAGGAGTGAGTTGAGATAGAATCCCAAACTCCCGTTAGAAATCAATGAAGTCCTGACTAAGATATTCTCTGCCTCTGCCTGAGCGGAGTTTCATAATCTTCTTGCCAAGCTGGTTCTCAACTTCATTCTTGTATTCATTGAACCGATCAAAAGAATCTGACTTATACCTCATTAAATAGATGTATCCATATCTACTAAAATCATCAGTAAAAGTTATGATGTACGAGAACCCACCCCTTGATTCAACTGGAAATGGTCCACACACATCTGTGTGAACCAATTCTAGAAGCTCTTTAGCTCTTTCACTTTTCCCACTAAATGAGGCTTTGGTCATTTTTCCTTGTAGACACGCATTACATACACCAACTGGTTTTAGTTTGAAAGAATCTAAATACCCATCTTGAAGTAATTTTTTCAAATGTTTCTCATTGACATGACCTAGCCGGTGATGCCAAAGCTGGGTGTGGTATGAGTCATGTGAATTATCTTTGTTATCGATTTCCATTACTTGTTTTGTGTAGTCTAACACATAAATGCTGTTATATAAATGTACCCTACCAAAACAAATGCTATCTTTATAAAAGTAGCGAAATTCATTTCCAATCATGATTTTGAATCCATTAGTATCTAATATGGATACTGAAATAATGTTTTTAGTAACAGAAGGCACATAATAACAACCATTAAAAACCAAGACCATCCCGGTAGGCAATGTGAGGTGGTAGTCTCCCACAGCTACAGCAGCGATTCTGGCTCCATTGGCTGCTCGTAGATCTGCCTCCCCTTGATCAATCTTCCTGAATCTACTTGGTTCTTGTATTTGGATACAGATGTGACCATCACAAGAAGTATATAATACCCAATTAGTCGAAACAAATAGATTGAATTTGATAACAAATGCACCTGATGCTTCCCCTTGCATCCTTGGCTGGGTGCAGTTTTTCTTCCAGTGGCCCTTCATGCCACATGCGAAACAAACAGCATCCTGTATCTTTTCCTTTCCTTTGATCTTCCTTTTATTGGAAGTCCTAGAAGAAGCTTTGGGCTTAAAGCTCTTCACCTTCTCTTTCCTTTTATTCACCATAAGGACAGAAGGCTTTTCACGCTTCATGTCACTGTTCACTTGGAAAATAAGGATAAGAAGATCAGATATAGACTTCTCAATATTGTTCATGTTGAAATTAACAAAAAAGCTTGAGAAGCTCTGGGGGAGTGATGCGAGAATGAGATCGGTACCCAGTTCTTCAGGGAATTTAAACCCTAGAACCTCAATGCGCTCAATTTAGCCAATGAGCTTGACTATATGAGGCCCAGCGGGGCACCCTCTCCAAGCCTTCTCTGAAATAGATCCTTGGAGATCTCAAACCTTTCATGTCTTGCTCTCTCCTAGTATAAACCACAGAGGTTCTCGAGCATGCTGTAGGCATCCATGTCTTCATGAGACTTCATGATCTCACTAGACATAGATGACATCATCAAACATTGAACATCGAGAGAATCGTTCAAATGTTGATCATAGACTAGGAAATATTCATCACTCGCCCCTGGGGCAGGAGAATCAGGAAGTGAGGAATCCAGCACATAAAACATCCGTTCATGGAATAGGATAACCCGAAGGCGCCTAAACCATTCCTGAAAGTTACTGCCAGTGAGGATATTTTCTTTATCCAGTATTGATCACAGAGAAAAAGTGGTTGACGATTTTGTTATCATGATTCTACAATTTTAAAAGAGAAGATTTATTAGTACTTTCTTGATTACAGTTTTATGAGAAATAATAATATATTAATTAAGTATCCCACTATTTTATCAAGTCTCAATGGCCCTCACCATTGAACTCAGAATGTCCAGTTGCTTTGACATTCTAGTGGCAAGGATCCATATTTCCATTCACATAACCCCAACAAGGGTTGGTCAAGCTATTTGAAGGTATTTAGGTAGGTAGGTCTTTGCCAACTGTGAGCTTACAGTTCCTTGATTTGTTGAGTGGAATCCCCAATCCTGAAATCCTAACTTAGATTTCCTCAACTCTTGCCTCCAATATTACATCAAGTCTAGCAAGGGCTTCTTCTCTTGATGTAATATGGTTAAGTCAACCTGAAACCTTTCATAAGGGCTTCATTTATAAAAGTAAGTGTCCCAACAAGGGTTGGTCAAACACATAGTTCTATTGAGTCTTTCTCTTAATCAATTAACGGAAGTCTTAGTTTGACATAATATGGTATTTGAGGGATTTTATTCTTTATGCATATTTTTGCATTATCACATGCTTGTTAATATTAAGTGATGCTTGCTTAAGTGATTAACCATGTTCCGATAATGTTTACGCATAGTCCTATTTTTTATTTTATTCCATCTTTGCATGATTGTTCATTTTATTAATTATGTGATCGCAAAAACACATACATAATAAATAAACCATGCAATCAGACAGAAATAAAATAAGATGTCATGATCATGAACTTTTATTGGTAAGCTTATCTAGCAGTTTTGATAAGCTAACCCTGACCTAGGAAAACACCTTGAACCTGTTGGTTTGTGTTTTGTAGCTCCCACATGTCCACCTTTGTATCTTCTTGCGTTGGTTTCGCCTTAGCTTCGGGATTTGAACCATCTCATCTGTCTTGGGAGATCCTCCATTACATGGGTTTACATTAAAGAAACCATGGGCACGCAAGCCCAACATTTTATTGGAAGAAGGCTCGTAGGCCAACAAACATAAATAAATTTAAATGAAACCATACACATACAAAGGGTCTTTGGTCTAGCTCATGATCATCCATAGTATGCAACGACATTTATGCATATTTAGAATTCAAATTCTTTCAATCGTTCTTTTATTTAAGATAAGACACGCTCGAATTCAATTAATTATGATCTTATAATTAATCAATTCTTTATCTTAAATTTCTTTCTGAATTTCCTTGAGATTATACTCATCCATATTCCTTGTATGGGTCTTTGTACATTGGAAGAAAACTGGTGAAATTCCATTTTGGAAAGTACATGGTGTGTAGTTTATAATTACACGATATGTATTTTTCTTTTCACCATTTATCCAAAGTACACGCCGGGGCTTTGGCGTGTTTTCTATACTTTGGAAATTTTAGAGTACACGGCGTGTAGATGAATCATACACGGCGTGTACTTCCTTGTTACGCGGTAACCAGCCTGGTAATCCCGTTTATGCAGTATGTGGCTTATCTTTGTACACGTTTTCACCTGGGTCGGAATGGACTACACGACGTGTTGTTCCAACATACACGCCGTGTATTCCGGTTTCCACGCGTCGTTCTATTCTGGTCAACAAGGCGTGATTAAATCTTAGGCATAATCAATTTACATGGCGTGGTTTGGCAGACTAGTGCCAGTTCGTTGAACCTATGTACACGGAATGTAGTTTTAATTACACATCGTGTAATCCCGTGTTGTACAGACAGAAAGAGCGGCTCCTCCGGATGAGTTCCTCATTTTTATTTTAATCAAAATTAAAATTAAAAGGTCATTTTTGTGATACGAATCTAGAATAAAGGAGGAAGAATAGATCTCATTAATTCAGATATATAGAATGATTTATTTCGAATTGAATCAAATATTAATGAGTAAATTATCATTGAAAATTAAATAACTATAATCAACGTTGTAACCTCCCTCTGATACCATTTGAAGGTTCCGGGCGCAGTGGTAGCGCATGGGTGGATGCGCCCACTTGGCTTTTTGTCATTAGCGATGATAAATCCAGGATCAATACGACGATAAACACCAGTCTCCATGGATCGAATCATAGAAAAAGACAAAGAAGATTGTTTTTCCTGGAACCACAAACAAGGATAGTTACAGGTTGATTATAGTAAATTTAATTAATTATAAAGAAATACCTTTTGGGTGTTCTTTCTTCATTGATGTTCTCAATCACGTTGTCGATGTGATCCATCGTTGTGTCATAGAATCCATGTGTAGACTCCCTCTAGCGGTGATCCACACGTGTACCTTGTATCTCTGGACATCACCAAAGGATTCTCCGGGTGCTAGCGTGGAGAAGCCTTTACTTTCGTTGTCCGCCTTAGATCCTCTTGATCTGATGGAAGAGGATCTCTCTTAGTCATGAGAGTGTTATTGGAGGAAGAGTTTCTTTCGGTCTTGAAAGAATTCTCCAGAGATGTTGTGCACAACGATTCTCTTGTGTATGAAAAGATTTGGGGTTGTGAGGATATTTATAATTGAGTTTGAGGTTGTAGAGTTATGACAATAAATAAATGCGTTACGCGTTTCATTTATTTCAATAACTCTTATTGAAAACCCCCATGTCGAATAATTTATTCCTTGACATGAGCTCATGCTGATTATAATAAATATCATTTAATAAACCGATATTATATCCTCAAAATCCTGACTTAAAAAACTACACGGCGTGTAATAATAAATACACGGCGTGTACATGTTTTTCATTGAAAACTACACTACGTGTACATTAAATGTACATGGCGTGTATATCATGTTTTAATTTATTCATTTACTTTCCAAAATAAAACTACACGGCGTGTACATTTAATAATACATGGCATGTACTTGTTTTATTTTATTTTTCCTCCATCATTTAAAACAACATAGGCTTCCTTGAATAATTATTAAACCACGTACGGTAATAATCTTTATTCAACTTGAGATACTTCGATACACTTAGTGTGTGACCCTCTAGGCCTCTTTCTCATTTGCATTAGACAGGCTTGCCTAAAGTCCAAGATTACTGACTAGCAACGGGTCAAGGCACCCAAGAGAAAGAAGTTGACACCGCATTGACGTATCACCTCATACGAACGCTTACTATGTAATTTAATCCCTTTGTCTCAATATCTCATCAAGCAGGTTTCATGGAAGCATCATAATCCTATATACTTGATCCATCGTTCATTGACTACCTAAAATAAACTGGTCATTTACACCATGGCCATGGAATTTAATGCGACAGTTCTATTTCAATCAAAGGGTCGAGATATCAACTTCCATAAATGGAAGGGACAAATCATTTCTCGACTTATCCATTAACAACATGTCACTCGTGACGCACCCAACGTACCCTACTTCCCGCCAACTATCTGCGTGATGGTTTCCGTTAGTAAATCTAAGTGCGCGAGTCATGACATGAGTTAATGATAATATTTCAGTCTAAGGACCATTACACACGCTCGCAGATAGAAATATCTGATGACACCAGGACATGAAGAATTACTACTGGCGGGTGTATTCTCATAATCTCCCATCTTGGAGATTACCAAGTGAGAAATCCATGAGAGAGAGTCTCGTCTTCTTACAAGTACTCGCACATGACGGTCAATATACTATGTGTCCTATCATAGTATGTCATCCAACTACAAAACATTATTTAAGAATATTGTTTTAGGATTTCAAGGTTCTCATCATAGCGGGGATCTGCTATGACCTTATTAATGCAAAAAATATTCTAAGACATTATTATATTATAGTCATGCAGAATAATGAATAATATATAATAAGTGAACATTTATGTAATCAAAGTACAAAACATTTGGTTCTGAGGACTCCAACCCTTACAGTGTGGTCTTCAGTTTAGGGAGTCTAGTGTCGGTACGGCGGTCGACGTATCCAAACACCAGGACCCTGACTACTGATTTACAACTTAGTGCATGAAAACACTGACTGCGTGTGTGTTTCTATTATTTTTAAAAATCATCTCATACCTGGTAATCTCACCAAGTATAAATCGTTGACCATGTCACATCTATTCAAGATGTCTCCACACAGACAATCAGTTGGAGTTTCGAAAGAGTACTCAATGAAGGCCCAACGAGGGATGAGACTCCAATGGAGGGCCCTCTTTTTATGTTGGCACCTTCAGGTGGTGTACCAGCAGCAACACCACCCATTAGGTAGCAGATGCCACCAGCCATACTAGTGGACAGTGCATGCTGGCAGAGCATGTTGCACGAGTTCTAGTAGCCGAGGTCTCCGAGGTTATGAGGTGAGATAGATTTCCAGGCAGTAGTGGACAGGATGGATGCGAATTATAGAGTTTTACACCTAGTTTAGACACTATTAGAGTAGATGGTGGACTTAGATACTTGTGTTTTCCAGTGAGAGACCATGAGGTTGGTCCGTATAGTGATGGGGCTTTGGAACGTGGACCTATGCTGAGATCGTAACATCGAATAGTGTTCCAACTATATCACTACCTATTGGCCAGCAGACACAACTGGCGGTACCAGTATAGGATACTTGTTGGATTATTGCCTTACTTATGTTTCAGCACCAGATATCCCTCATGTTATGAGGCGATCCCGACTCACAGGCGGCTGAGGACTGGCTTGAGGAGGTAGAAGAGAGTTTTCTAGAGCTTATACAGCCTCGGTAGGACAACATGTATGTATCTGAGAATTCATTAGGGCATACCAAACCATTCTTGGTACTTGATGAATCTGATGTGATCAGTGCTTCAGGGCTCGGGCATCTGAGTGAGGTGTGTCTAAAGGACATCCGAGCCAACACGTCTTTCTCTATGAATTCCGACTTATACTAGGGTGCTAGAGAGAACCTGTGTGGTTGATAATTCTTTGGCTGAGTGGATGCAGCCAGTGAAGGTTAGTAGTGGGAAATCAGGAAACTGGCGCCAGTCTCGGAGACTTAGGCATGTAAAATGTTTCAATAAGTGGAAGTGAAAAGAATAGATGAATCTACAGGGCAACCGACGTGGAAGCAGAGCTAGGAGAGCAGCATGGGGTGGTGAACATTTTGACATGTTGCAACCACCCGCCTTTTTAATTCCCACTAGGATCATGGAGATGGAGGTCATGGGAAGAGAGTAGCTACATGCGATCAAGGAGTGAGACCGAAAGGCACTTTGGATGATTCGATGTACGAACTGTGTCTTCTACTAGCTACCGTAACAACAGAAATTGATTCGAATCATCACTTCCTTCCACGAATCTTCTCCCAGACCTAGAGTTTCCACTTAAGTTGTTGACATAACCCTCACGGTTGGAGATACCTTTGGGACGAGGCTCGATAATCACACTTACATCGACGGTGTGATTTGACCCTTGAGGCAAGAGTTTCGATTGGATCCTCTTGGTGGTAGCATCGAGGACTTACGACATTAGTTTGAGTATGGACTGTGCAACCACAGTTCATAAAAAAATTGACGGTACTAGGAAAAAAGATTGCGGTTTATCTACAACATTGGGATGTGGTTTTTCCTTGGTCGGCGAAAAGGGAAACCCAGGAATTATAGGATAAACTCATGCTTAGGAGGGTGTGACTGATCACTCTTGAGTTGGCTAGCCTTACCCTCATGACAAAAAGAGTTTTTAGTTTTAATTTCCTCTAGGACTATGACTTCAAGATAGTCAATACTCTTGGGAAGTGAAACATTGTCACAGAAACGCCCAGCAGGAGGACTGATGTTCGACTGCTAGGAGTGGCGATACAGTAGCTGGCCACGTTTCAGGTATCCGTTGTGGATAGTGAAGGAGTCAGTATATGTAGAACCAGAGATTGTTCATAGAAATTGAGACCTCATAACACAGACATAAGTCCTATAATGATAGGATATAGAGACTACTAAAGTTCGAGGATGAGGACCATGTTTTTTACAGGTCTCACCTCAACGAAGCATATAGAGATGTGGCCGAGGCAGAAAGTTATCTCTGAGGTTCAACAGACCTTTCTGGGTCCTCAACTGGGTAGGCGAGGTGGTTTACCGCTTGACCTTTCCACCTCAGTTGCACCGAATAAATGATGGCATCCACGTATCTTAGTTGAGGAGATACGTGCACGATCCTTCACAGATCATCGACTATAGAGATTTGGACATCGATGATGAAGCGACTTTCAAGGGGTTCCAGTAGAGGTTGAGGATCGACCAGAGCGGGTCCTACAAGGACGGTTGATTCCACTTGTGCTCTTTCGTTGGCAGCACAAGAACATCCAGGAGAGCACATGGACTGGGAGGCTCAAATGCTTTCCTGGTACATAGTTTATTTTCCCTAGTTTATGTTATAGATTTACGGGGACGTAAATCCCTGAGGTGGGAGTAATGTAAAGACTCTGAAATTTCAAGAAATTGTTTTATTTATTCTTTGGAATTTTACAAGTCTGTGGCTCTTGACAGAACCTGATTCTGAGGCCCGGTGTGCCCAGAATCAATACCTGAAGTTTTGCTTGGGTACGTTCAGTGAACGAATGAGCGGGTTTTTTCAATCATTTGAACCAGTGCTCAGAATTGAAATCCGAGGGCACCGATGAACTCGCAGCGCTGGTAATTGCTTAGGGAGACCTTTATCGCAGTTGTGTTTAAAGCGGTTTGAGTTTTGTTTTTGGGATTTAGATTAAAATAAATAAAATTGTGTGAACAAATTTATTTTATATCTTTGGGAGTTATTCTCTCCCTAGAGAAGTTAGTGGTGGGGCCCACGAACAACTAACATCCAATGTGTGGATAATTGAAAGGTGGGGCCCACATGATCCCCAACCTTCCACCTCCCTCTAAACCCCTTAACCTTATCCGATTAAACTCCTTTGGTTTTAATGTGACAACTTTCCCATAATTAAATGTGACACTTCACATCCTCCCCTCTTAAATGCATGCCAACACATTCTAATTAATAAGGTGGTTTGATTGTTTGAATTTGAAGTGGCTTGTATTAAATAAAATAATAAGGTAGCTTATTATTTAATTTGGGGGAATGCTTTTTGGTTGAGAGCTCTTGAGTTTTTTGGGGAAGATCACCGACTCTACAACGAAGAACAACCTTCCGACTTGGCGAAGAATGCTCGACATTTTCTCCAATCCTTTTTATTCCTCCGTGACATGGGAGGAGACACCACCATGGGGAGCGTCACCATCAACGACATATTTTTCTCCGATGTCAAAGGAATCTGCACCGATCATCTGTGACATCCGATCATCGCGACGCTTGTCTCTTTCCGTGGCTCGACGACGTGTGACGTCTTTGCGAGGTAGGGGATTAATTTGGGAATGATACTAATCCAATGGTTCTTTCCTTCTAAAACAAATAATGCAGATCAACTCATTGTTAGGTTGATCCGTGAATGTTTTATTTTAATTTCGGGTTGGGAATATTGGTATTCTTCAAATTTATTTAAGGGATCGTGGGATGATTTGATTCAATTTTATTTAAATAAAATTGATTGTTTGTTCTTTATAAAACCCTGTTTAGTCTTGGTTAATTGATAACACCTAACGCGAAGGGCGTGGGCTGAACAAACACGACCCGACCACCCTCCGCAGTTTGTTTATTGATGTACGGATTGATGAGCAATGAAGAAACAGGCTGCAATGGAGTTTTGAAGTCTCTATAGTGATGTCCGGGTCCCATAGTGACCATAGGTGCAAACGGCGGGCAAAACGGACCACCGGTGCACATCTGGTGGTCCGTAGAAAGCAGCGGCGGCGCGCTGCTAGAGAAGACCACCGCGGCTGAGCCGCGGAGGACCGGAATGGAAAACCCGCTCCGGATTGGGGGGGTGCGGATTTAAAGTCGCGCAGGTTCAATCAAGCGGGGGGGAACGACGCCCCCCACCCCGCGTTAACCGCTCAGCCACAATGGCCGAGCCACGGGTGGTCGCGCGACCGGGCCGCGACGGTCGGGCCGGGCCATGCCAGCTGGTCCGGGCTGCGCCCAGCGCCGGGCTGGTCCATGCCTGCCGGGCTGAACCCGGACCCAGGTCGGGTCGACTTGATTCGGGCCGACCCAGGGGGTATTGGGCCGGGTCGGACCGTGCCCAAACCCCCTATTATCAAACCTCCTTCAGTTAAATGCTCATATTTAGAGATACGGACCTTCGATTGATGCACCGTCTATTGTGTAGGTATCCTTGGATTGAGATAGTAGTTTTGGTATATTTCACTAAAGGATTCGGTGATCTTTGGGTATTGCCGGGTTGGTTCGAACCCGAAACCAACTGGGCCCTCGGAGTGGAAATGCTTATAACATGAGCTAAGGATGTTAGATTGATGTTTTATCAACTTTTTTGGATTCCTATTGGAGATACTGTTCTTTTAGTATACTTCACCTGAGGATTGGACGCAGTTGGAAGATGGTCCGATTGGATTGTACCCAAAATCCAACAGGGCCCCTGGAACAGAAAATCCGAAAAAATTTTGACCAGACGTCCACTTGACGCACCGTCAGCAGCATTGGTAATATAATTGAAAAATAGTCCTTTTGAGTATATATCCTATGAGAGTTCGTGGTACAGTTGACATACGGTTGGGTTGTTTCGTACATGAAACCAACCGGGCCCCCGGGATGAAAAGGCTAATAACCCACAGACCGGGCGTCCGATTGACGCGCCATCTATTGCGTTGAGACCCCTATCACGATTCAGTACCCTGAGGTGGACCTCACAACAAGTCATTACCTGAAGGAGGACTTCACGTAGTGACGGTACTCGGAGGAGGTTGGCGGGCGAGCGCGTTGAGGAGGCTATCTATACCTACCCTTCATGTAGGATCTGAGGTGGACAACACATGAGCTGCTTCTATCTTCCAGTTGTTTTCCATTTCTGTTGTAATTTCGTTCAGTTGTAGTTTTACTTCTCAATTGGCTTTTTATTCTGGCCCATTTTACTTTTCAGCACTTTCTTTTGTACTTAGTGTATTACTTCTTCTTGTACTCTGATTGGATGTGTTTATGTTTTATAAAGGCAATGCCTTCCTAGACACCGAGTTTTACGCCTTTGGTGATAGTCTCTAGCCCTTGACCTATGGATGGCGGGCTTAGGGTAGTCATGGCACGGGCCTCAGGGACGTGTCATGATATATTGAATCTCCTCATATATTATTGTTTTAATACACACTTGAAAATAAGCCGTGTTTTCGTCACCTTATATTATCTATAAATACCTGAACTGATTACGTCCTTCAACTTCTTTCTTTAGAAAAATATAATTCGTCAAATATTTTTTTACATTACATCATGTAAATAAAAATTTCCATATTATTACAAACCTCTATTTAAATTTTCAATTCCATTTCTATAAAATCAACCTTGTCTACATCTTCAATATGACCATCAATAAAATTTTGTATCACCTTCTTGTGATTCTTTGACATTACTCATAAAAATTACATGGGAGGCACCTCAAAATTCTCAGACCAAGAATTAGTAACTACCTACTAAAATAATTTTTCTTGGGACCATAACAAGGCTATTGGAAGATATATTTCATATAATATAGATCACCTAAATCTAACAGTAGGGAAAAGTGGTCTAATAATGAAATGGGTAAATTCATGATCTTCAAACCTCCAATGTATTATATCCCATGCATATTCAGCAGAAACATTTCTAACCACATCTAGGCCCACTTCTAAACATTACAGTTATTACACTAAGAGAAAGTCATACTAGAAAACTCTAGGGATTTCAATTGATTACATTTAATAATACATTAAACTCTTCCAATGACCATATAGTGTATCAAAAGCCACTATTTTACCTATTTTTTATAAATAGTATTAAAATCATCCACCAAAAGCAATCAATTCACCCTATGATCAAAAATATATATAACTCAGACCATAACTGTTAACTCTCAATCATTTTAATCTCTATATACAAACAATTAATTAGGGAAATTTTTTAAACAAGTAGGTATTGAACGTGATAAAAAATACTAACTAATTTTCAATAATATATACACTATATCCATATATATGGTCCATATGCCCTAGTTTTTCGGAGGAGCATGAAGAAAGGGTCGAATACCTAGTCTTGTGGTAGAACTCTTCAAATATAATTTAGTATTTTAATATTACCAAACCATAGGAATTTTATAGCTGATATAATTCCTTTTTCTCTTAATATATTCACATTTTTCTAGAGCCATATAACTCTCATTTTCCACATCATGATAAAAAATAAATATTTTTTTTTGAAGTAATGATGATTTGTGTCTTCCCCACCATCTTCATCTCAAGAAACAAATCATCCCCTTCAATAACCCTCTCTATTTATTTAATATATGTCCCCAAGTGATTATATATATTGATTAGATTAAAAAATACTTTAAGATGATGAATAATGAAATAAAATTTATGTATTATTTTTTTATAAAAATATTATCCAAAAAAACAAAAACTATTTATTTTATGATTTATAATATTAGTCATTTTTATCTTTAAAAAATGAAACAATCATGTAGGTAATGTGTGAGTTACTATAAATTCCTATTATCATTGGGTTTTTCTTTAAAAAACATTTTTTCATTAATATCATAATCACTTAGACACTTTATATTCTCTCAAGATTGAATCTTCTTAATCTAATCAATCACTTTATTCAATGATGAATCTCATGATTCGTACTTTGATACTTCCTTATAGTATTTCTGTTTGGAAATAACAAGAAAAAATATTTCTATATGATTTTCATTCTAAATGATTATTATAGAGTAATTATATTATAATATTTTGATTGATATATCAATTTTATTTGTATTTATTCTCTATGGACTTAGTAATTAATCGAATTCGACTCCTATTTCTTATTTTAATTCAATATCAAGGTTTTAATCATGTGATATTCTCTATGGTTCATTTAAAATTATTTCACAGTTGAAATTTTCCTAAGATATATTATATTTATTTGAAATTACATGTTTATTTAATAATTTCTATTCAATAACCACAATATCACGACATTCAGAAATATTTTCCAGCCACATATTAGTATAATTGTTTGAATGAATGAAGAAATACACAATTATCCACAGTATCACTATATTTTCATTAGGTTTATTGTTTATTCTGAAAATAGTACTTACTATCAAATACTGTAAAAAAAAGTTTCCTGTTATATTTTTTTTCTATGAAACATATGATATAGTTCTATATTCCCTGCATTAACTAACAAATCCGTACATCTGAGTCAGTGCTGTAACATTAACTACCACAATTGAGAATATTATTCAAATAGAAATTTTTAGGAATAATATATTTTAAATAGTATTCACTAGGTGGTGATTTGAGTAAAAATCTCTATTATGTTATGTAGTTAATAGCAATGAAACCTCATTATTTATTCTATTCATCCATGTTAATCTTCATCATCTAGAACTTTTTATTTTGTTCCATTATACAATAATAATATTTAGATCTCCCATCATATTTTATTTTCAACTCACCTATGGTTTCTTTGTATTCAATCCATAGCCAATTTTTATTTTTCTCAAACATGATGAATAACATACTTCTATAATTATACACAATGAAGATAATTTAGCTTTATACGCTAGTTCATATATAATATATATTCTAAAAACATCATTATAATCCATATCCAGAAAATGTGATGAAATATTATTCTCAGACATATAAATATTTTGAACTGTTATCACTCTCATGCCGGCATCACATTACCTTTAGATTTTTACATTGGTAGACCTTAAGACATGAAATATATTTCACTTTTTTTATATACCTAATCCACTGAGGTAATAAATGTTTTTCCTCAATTGTTATGAGAATAAAACAACTTTATTTTTTTACCAATTGATATAGACTATCATTATGTCATCATATTTGAGTCAACACATTTCCAATAATTACTTTTACCATGAATATATAGTTATTAAATTGAATTAAAATACACCATCAAAATATTTAATCACACATAATATATTTCATCAGAGATCATATTCCAATAATAACTTCATATTTTTAATTATTATTTCCCTATACACGTCATACCTATACCATTAACCATTAACAATCTATTATTTTCCAAAATAACCATGATATGAACATTATTATTTATATATTTTAAAAAATTTATGATAGATATCATATCTGATTAACAACCTATTTAGTATCTATTTTATTCTTGTAAGATTTGGGTGTAATTTTATAAAATATATCCTTATCTTTATTATTTTTTATTTCTAGGAAATTTTTTAATATATATTTATAAATTTGGGTCTCTTTTCATTGTATTCAGAATGAATGATAAAATTTTCATCAATTTCATTAAAAATGGAGAATTTGTTATCTAATGAAATTATTCACAGCCCTTACTTATACATTATCTATGAGGTACACATATATTTTAATTTTATTTTCCTTTTCTTATAAGAAAAACATTTATTTCAAAATTAAAATTAGTTAGCACAATTCCAATAAAATATTCTAATTTATAATTTAGGATATTATATCTTTATATGATCTTTTAACTAATTCTCAAAAAAATTGTTCCTAGTTCAGTTGTACTTTTTACTACTTATCAGTAAAATTATTAAATTGAATTTTCTTAAAAAAATTTAATAACATCAAATCATCTTATATATTAATTTTTAAGAAAAATAAAACTTTTCAGGTAATCTGATCATTTAAATATTTCATAAATCCATGCAATAATTTCAATAACCACCTTTTCTTATTTGACATTTTTAGTTTAAATCCAATAATTTATCAGAAATATTCTTAAATATTATTTTGATATTTTTCTAAAATATAAAAATAAGCTATTTTTATATTGGAATTTTAAACACACTTAGATTTTTGTTTAAATAATCAATCAAACATTCAATTTTTATTCCTCAATATTTTCGTTTACTCTTGTAATTGTTAAATTTTATATACTCTTTTAGGTTTGTCATCTTGTTAATTTATTAATGATTATTTTTGATAGATTACATCATGAAATATACCAAATAAAATTTTAATTTGGGTTAAAATATTTCCTGAAAAAGATTATTTATTATATTCCACATGACTCAAAAAACTCTTCTACTGAAAAATATTTCTATATTGATTTCCATAATTGATTTATTCTCAAGGAAAATTTTAATTGATGGTTTTATAAGGGGTAAAACTCCCTATCATATACATCTATAATATTTTGAAACTTCACTACAGTTTCAATAACGTAAATACATCTGAATAATTTCGATTTTATTCTATTTATAAATCAATATTTACCTCACTTAATCAAATTATCCACAAGTGAAAAGACATTCATCACTCACATAATATTCATCATTATCATGGTTTAGATTTAAGTTCCCCATAGGAATGAATGTAATATATTAGGATGTATAACTTATAACCCCTTCATGATTTTCTATAATATCATATTAAACTCTACAAAACTGAATATAATAAATAGATCACTATGGAAAAAAATATCAAGTTTCAAATCCTTTATTATTATACGTTGTTGGGACACCAGTTTATATACTCATTAGAATTTCTGAATCCTTGCTCTTATCACCATGTCTAAATATAGATACAATATCATTAATGATATGGTTAAAAAATTAATTAATTTTCCCATTATGACACATCATGAAATCATCAATTTTTTTGGCATGTCTTGAGGATTTTCCACATAAGATTTGTTGTGTCCTTCAAAAATAAGGGATAATTTATCTTATATTACTTTAATTGATGTCAATTTCGTTATCGTCATGTGTATCTAATTTTAGATTTCCCTGAATATGGTATTTTATACATTTATATCAATACTGAAAATAACATTATAATTTTTATTCTATGATATCTCAAAGGGATCACAGACATGAATTATATGAATTTAAAACAAAATAATACCCATACAATTGATCAAATATGGGAAATACTTTTATTTATATATAAATTATAATTATATATATCTAATAGATAATCATTATTTATATTAATATTTATCCCCATTTCAATTATGTCCCCCTGATTGATTCACATGATGTTAACTATTCATCTCTATTACCACTTTTTTCAACCATTAAGACCCAAATAGTTTAAAGAGAGTGTGGATCATATTGGGTAAGTTTCTTCATTAACTATATCTCAATTTCATGTTTTTTGGAATTCTTTAATTTTTCTAGCTCAGCAATCATTAGAGGATTTTATCATTTCCATATTAAGGATAATACAAAATATATCTTGTAGGTTTGGGAAGAAGTTTGATGAAATTACCACTTTTTTGTATTCTCAAAATGCCTTTTTGTATCTTTTGGTGATGATAGTTCTAATACAAACTAATAGTAATTGCCCCAAAATAAATAACCCAGAGCCAGTACTTAAATTATTACGTTTGAATAATAGGTCATCCCTTCCCAAATTACTAAGTAGTTTATTAGTATTTGAAAACAAGATACATACTTAAATATTACATTATATTTGAAAAAAAATAAAAATTCAATATAGTAATAGTAAATATTCAATATCCATGAACCTATTAAAATATCATGTATTCATGTCATGGGGAAGGAAATCCAAATAAAGGTTGAGTTAAAATTCACATTAAGTGTTTTTTATAGAATAATATTTCATTAATAAATAAATAACAATCAATATGTAAAGTTAAATTACTGAATAGATTTTACCACTTTATCAATAATATTATCACAAAATGCATCAGAGGATAATATAATATTAAATAATCTCAAAGAAAATAATAATTGAATTCTCAATGAAGTAATGTATTAATTTTGGAAATCATGATTTAGATATCGTTATATACATACTATCAGTACCTTACACAAATATTTTTTAATTGACAGGTAGGTATACAAAAAATATTCATTTAATTTGGAGAAATGCTTTGATTCACGAGACATACTAATGTATTGGTGGGGATATATATATTCTTTCCACACCCAACAATGTATTTCTAGTGTATTCCTTATATGTTGAATGATCAATTCAATTTATAAATATGATTTCTTATCAACAAATATTCATATTAATTAAATAAATACGTATTTTACTATATTTCCCCAGTCAATCAAATAATTTTAATTGAAAAATATATATGTTAAAATGATGTATGGTTTAGGAAGTAATCATATCCATTATAAAAAGAATATATATGTTTAAGAGAATTTTAATGTTCAATGATCAGAATAATCTTAATGTTTTATGAGAATTATGATAAATAAAAAATAAATATGAGATAATAATTTACTCCTTATCCTAGAAAATATTTGTTTTATAATAATTTTTTTTCACTTGGTTTAAAATAATGAAATTGTAATGTAAGTCGTTAACTATTTGGTACCTTTTAAAATGTTACCCCTTAAATGAATAAAGTTAAATTGAAACATTAATCACTATAAATATATATATTTATTTGTGTTAAATATAAAAAATGGGTTGTATATACTGCCTATGAAATTAAGTAGATTCATAATAATGATGATCTGAGAATTAATCAATGAAGTGATTTGTTAGAAATTTAATTCCACCTAAAAATATTTGAAATAAAACATTATATAATCATTAGTCATGGAATACATAATTATATCATATAAAATAATATTAATTAGTAATTGAACATAATGAAAACAACTTCAGTTATGAAACCTTTAAAATCCCACCATGAAGTCACTAAATGGTGCCAAAAGATAGTTGACCATAAGAACTCATGCGTGTCTCCCCATATTCCTAAGGTTGCCGACTATTAGTATGGACCTAGAGTGTATCCATGGGGAGACTATGCCATCATTGAATAGATTGTAACCCACAGGTATAAAATAATGGTAACAAGAGAATAAATGAAGAACAAGAAGCATCATAATAAAAAAATGAACACCTAATAAATATAAAATTGTGGAAACTAGATAATAGAAATATATAAAAATTATGATGATGATCATGTCATGTAGCTATAAAAAATTATGAGCATAGGATAAATCATAAATATACATAAACTACAGGCGACACACAACAAAGATGATACTACTAGAATAATGAGAATAAGCTTGGTCCACTACTCCCATGCTACATCTTAGTACTAAAAAATCATTAAATTTTGGAAGATTCAATTAATTTATACTTTTACTCATTATTTATTATCAGGTACCATTGGTGGTCCAATAAAGTATTGAGATATACATTGTAGGCGACCACTAACTGGGTCAATATAAATTAATTATATGAATATAGAATTATCAGTATGAAGGTACATAATAAATGAAATGAAATTAATAATTAAAAATATTAGTATTGGTTCATTATGGACATCAATTAATTATATGAATATTAAATTATCATTATGAAGGTACATAATAAATGAAATTAAATTAATAATAGTTATAAATATCTATACAATTATATTAATAATATATTAAATCATCAATCCTAAAATAATATTTTCCCTAAAACACATACTAAACTCATGGGTTGTGTTACAATAAATCACTACCAAAATATTATAAATTTTTTAATATACCATCACATAAATATCGAAAGGATTATATATTCTTTTAAATATAATATTAACTTTAATATTATCATCCTAAGACACATTTGTATTATTTCATAAGAATATAGAATATCATTGGTTTCAATTTGTTTTATTCCGTAGTTAATTTAAATTTTCCAAGAGAAAATTTGAATTAACTCAAGAATCTCCCCTAAGAGTATTAAACTAGGTTTGTAGTATGGTCATAATCACAGTGACCCCGAATGATAGCCATGATATACTCAACCAACTCTTTTTGGGGTTATTAACACTAAATTAATCTATTAAAAATCCACATTAACTTGAAGAATCTAGAAATAAATTTATTACTTGGTTGACAACATAAAAAATACCTTACTAAACATTAGGATGTTATCATATACTTAGTCTTATGCCTAATTTTAGATAAAGTGTTATTTTCCTTGTTCTATGTTTTCCTAAATCTCGCTCTTAAAGACTCTAATATATTTTATCTAATACCAAATGTAATATCCCTTACCCAAGTATCCTAGACCCAGTGGTTACTTATTTAAATACGAATAATATATAAGTTCTCACATCTTAAAGGACTGAATAGATAAATAGTCTTAGTAAACTATGTATATACTTAAATGTTACGTTATATTTGAAAACATAAAAATACTACATATTGAGAGTCAACATTCTACATCCATTAACTCATATAAATATTCTTTCAGCGTATCCTAGGTAATGGAAAAAATAATGGGTATCCTTAAATAATCTATAAGGCTTATATACTATGTAATAAATCATTATAAAATAACTAAAACAATATTCCTCATAATCAATAACATGAGTGTGAAAATCATCCATTGATAATATCAACTGTAATTATATCATTGATAATAATAATAACCCAATTATCAAGAATTAAATTCTTACCATTGGACAACATGATATTATAAATCATGATATCTATACCATAATAGATTTCCCCAATACAGTTTAATCGATTAGTACGTTTACACTAAAACCCCATTAAATATGGAAAACTAATTTGTCTCATGATCCCTACTGATGTAACAAGGGTCTATCTATTATGGGGCCCCACCCTTCACTTAATTTCCAATGAATTCCTCATATATTTAATTATTAACTCAATTCATAAAAATATTTCATATAAATAAATATCTATATTTATTAAATAATGAAAATTCATTAATATTTTCAATATAAAATCAAATTGAATTTATAGAAAAACATTACATGTATAAATACAATACAATTTAGTAAATAATAATTTACATGATTTAAATAATATATATATATTATAGATAAATTTAATATCTAATGATCATATGAAATTAAATACTTTTAGATAATGTTAATAGATACAAAATAAACAAGATATCATAGGCTACTATAAATTCATAAAAAAATATAGGTTTTATAATAAAATCATGTTCTTTCGGAAAAAATTAAAAATTGAAGTCAAATATTAAAATAATATTTCATTAGAGAGTTTTATTTTGAAACCATTGATAATGTGTTCAAGAATATGAATATATTTAAATAATTACATAGGTTTGGAAGTCTGAAAATGTCATATACGTTAAAAAATTTACTTTATAAATTTTGTAGAGAAAGTTAAAAAAGTATATTCAAATAGATTATAAATATTCCTTTGAAATATTTAATAATTAGTGGATAACATAAAATTTCCATTGAGTAAATTAAAATGATTTACCCACAAATATAATAATACTGATATGGGAGAAAAATACAGCAAATTAAAATAGAAATATAATCAGTTTTTCTTATAAATATATAATTACTTGTTTCAATATCATAATAGAGGAAAATGTAGAAATAAATATATAAAAACCTTAAATAACATGAATATAATAAAATTGATATATTTTATAAATGATTTTATTATCACATTCCTTCCATAAAAATTAAGGAAATCCAAAAATATTATTATAAAATAAATCATCACCTCTATTTTTATATTTACGATCAAACTCATTAAAATAATGGAAATCAATTGGAACATTAATAATCATAAAAAAATGGTATTATTTGTTATCTATATCAAATTGTATTTATATACACCACATAAAAGTGAATAGGTGCATAATAAAAAAATATGTACCAATATAGTGTAAATTAAGATGAAATCCCATGCAATTAACATACTATTGATGTGATAATTAATCAATTAGGAGATTATGTGTATAGAATTTAAATCCAAATAATTGAAAAGGAAATATAACATATAATAATATGAGGATAATATACCCATAATCATATCATATTAATGAAAATGAAGTTGTAATCTAACCTGTTGAAAAATAACTGAATTATGAAACCCCTTACTTCAGGTCCGACCCATCACAAAAATTCTTCATCTTCCATAAAAATTTATTTAAATGAATAATTAAATTTTTCAATTTTTCTATAACTTTTATCTCATTTATTTACATGTTATATTTAATAAAATAATAAATTAAGTTCACATAAGAAGTTTTAACGATATTTAGTTCAAATTTCCCAAATGACATCAATAGGTTGAATGTGGTAAAAGAATAAATTTTTCTATCAACAATAGAATAATAATCATGAAATAATATACATTTCTTTATATAATTTATAAATTGAAACAAAATTATAAATATGAATATTAAAAAGGAACTACATAATAATAATAAAGATGAAAGGTCATACACACCCAAGGGAACAATTTCAATTTTTCAATGACCATGATAGAAAAAAGGTATGTGTTATCATATCATTAAATAATGATATTCATATCATAAATATAGTATCATTTCATTTAATATAATTATATATATCTTTTTTGTGAGGGTTTAATGAAAAATGACTCACATCACTCAGTGGATGTGGAAGTCAAAATATACGCATGAGCAAGGTTATCATTTTCCAATGAATGAAACTTTAAGATAATATGAGATATATTAATTTTATATAGTGATACATATTTTATTTTTCTCATATAAATACATTAAATTCATCATCACAAATAGGTTAGTGGGGAAATGAAGGAAAATGAATTTAATTTGGTTCGCAAGAGGGTATTCTGATGTAAACATGAATTATGGTTTTTTTCATTTGATGGAAGTAGAGATCGATGTTGGTTATTAAATTAATAGAATAAAATAAATTTATTTGTGATATAAATATGTTATTATGTAATAATTGTGGATTAAAATTTAAATGTCGTGGAATTAGAAATAAAACAAAAACACCAGGTTAAAAACAATACATCTTCTTTAAACAACCTATTTAGGCTAATGCCAAAATCATTCAGAAAAGGGTTTTATATTCCAAAAAAGTGACTATAAAACAATATAATGGAATTAAAGAATACATTTTTTTGTGAATTTCTCAAGTGAAAAGGTTTTTAAATTGTGAATAAAATAGAATAGGAGGTTCCTTTATATTAGTGAGAGGATGGAAATGATAGTAATTCCTTAAAATATTAAATTAATAAAAAAAATAAATTTAATTTTAACATTTCTCTAAAATGAAATTATTCGAATATACGATTATTATAGGTCAATTTATATCATAAAATAAAATATTTATTTGTTTAAATTGGTTTTTAACCCTACCTCTTTGTTTTAACTATCATTAACCCTTTCTGATAGTTACAATGATATTGTTTTTTTATTCATTAAGGGCCAATATTATTACTATAAAATAAACATTTATCCATAAATTTACCATATATGATATTTTTAGACGTTTACCAACCAATTGAACAATGTTAGTATTTTGAGAAATTTTAAATCATTAAATAAAATAATATTTATTATAAAATAAAAGTATTGTAATATTTGACACTATTCAATTAATTTAACATTAGATACAAAACGAAAAATGGGTAACTCTAATATAGACATTTAACATACCAATAATTTGATATATTCATCAATAAAAGTCTTGGAACACTATAACATAGTAAATTTATATTACTTTTAATAATTAAATTATTATTTCATTAATCATTCTATAATTTAATGAAATATAGTGTCAGTGATGCTTAAGAATTTAAGTTAATTATATAATACCAAAAAAAAATTTTCTTTATGTAAATAATTTAATAATTTTCAAAATAATAATTAATACTCATTTGTAAATTGTTTTTTTACTATATAAACACATAAGAGATATTTCAAAGTAAAAAAGTTACATTTTGTATTTATCTTTATATAAAATATTATATAGGTCAGTTTCTTGAATAATTATCGAACAAAAAATTACATATAGAGCCTAAGGTGATAAGTATTTATATAACGTCTTCCATTAATATTAAATATAAATAATCTTGGCTTTATCACTTATGTTTAACCTAGGTTTTCCAGAATTACCGATTTACCATAGTGGTATATTTTTTATGTTATGACTATTCATTTTGACCAAACATTGTGTTGACTGTATTGAAAAATATTTGTAGGGATGATTCAAAATATTAAATCAATTTTAATAAATTTAGTCTTTATTTGGGGAAGAAATTTCTTATATAAGTGTCTCACAAAGCACTATGAACAATGGTCTTCTGAAATATGTCTATCTTTTTTTGCCTAAAAGTATTTTTATACCAAGATTACATATAAATTTTATTCATATAGAATTATTTATATTATTCATACCTAAAGTATACCTATATAAATTTAATATTAAATTCAAAGATCAATGATACATTTTATTTATATTAAATTATAAATTTATATAAAATAGTAAAAAAACACGAATTTCATTATTCAATGAAAATTCAATATTTTCTAAAAAATACAATAATATATTCATATAAGAGTTTTACAAAGATGTTTTAATAAATAATTTTCAATTTTTTAAATATAATTTCTAAAATTGGATGAAATAAATATATTATTATCATACAAAAACCAATAAATATGTTTTTGTGAAAAAATATATTTTTAAAGCATGTAATGAATTTTATAAAAGAGATTATTTATCAACATATATATTTAATGTATCTAAAATATTTATATATTATTTTAAAAAATTTATTATTTCATTTGACAACCCCAATTTCAAAATATAGGTTATAATGGTCAAATTTAAGTATTTTAATATTATATCATAGTTCTTTTAAACATGTTTTTTTGGGTAACCCAAGCCATCTATGAAATGAAATTTATTTAAAGAGAAATATATTATAAAATCTTATGGTGTGACCCTATTAAAAGAAATTTTCACATTGGAATAGATTGATTAAGAAGAAAATAAAATCAATAGAGTTTCCCAATCATCCCCTAACTCTTGATCACACTATAAATAAATATATGGTTAATGTTCATGGTAGAATTTATATGTGGTCCACTAGATGGAAATTTATTTTTTGGTAGTATGACTTGTACAGTCATATTGTGTTAGAAATAGATGAATATTTTAGGTTGAATGGTTACCTTCCATCAGGATAATCTTGGAATTCTTGTCATTTGTCAATAAATTGATTTTTAATAAAATCAAAACCACTTTGTATAACATCCAAGGTAAATAAAGAATAAATCTTTTTCATTTTTATTAATATTTGTGAATTAAATATTAATTTTAATTTAAATGGGTTGCTATGTTCGATAGCATACTTGATACGCAACAATGAGTTTCATTGACAACTTACGTTGCACACTAGTAATATAATAATATTATTTTAAATGCAAGTTAACACGTAGCCGTTGTATTGGCAGGAATGGATATAAATAACTAGAATATGATTATATATATTTTCTAAATGTTCTTACTTTTATCCAATAAAAGATAAAGGCTTAAAATAAGAAAATAATTCAATTTTAGGCATAGATACTGTAATATTCACTAAAGGTCGACTTATCGCCTTTTAAGGGAGAACCTTATTTAATTATAGTTTTGGTAAATCTTATACATTATATTGTAACAAATAAAACTCTTCTTTGGAATCAGGACATCAAAATTTACTTTGTGTAAATTTTTGGTATTTTTCCGATAAAGATCATTTTTTAATGAATAGTGAAAAATGTTGTATTTTAATTCAAAACCTCTTTTAAATCTAATTTATTTATATGATTATATTAACTTTGGAATTGTTTTTAAAGTGAAATTAGAATATATTTTTTCTATTTAATCCAATGGTGGTCATTGGAATTTATTTCACTTTGAAATTGGGCTTAAACTAGTGCCAATCTTTTGATACATATTGTTTCATAAAAACACGCTATTTGTTTTAACAATGGGAATTAATTATTAAATTAATTAATGGAACTTATATGTTTGAATTTGGTAAAATAGAAATCATTTCTGAATCCGGAATATCAAATATATTTTAGGGTGATGTTTTGGTATTTTTCTGAAAAACCTTAATTTTTGATGAATAGTGAAACCACAAAGTGGTTGTTACAAAAACTGATTTTTCATTTAAATGGAACTTTAGCACTTCTGTAATTTGAATTTAAAAAATGAAATATAAATACTTTTCTTTAAGAAGTAAAATTTGGTTCAATGGGACTAAAATGTTTATTTTGGTGAATAGTAAATTTTATGTTTTTAATCGCGATTAGAGGTAATTAGTGTAATTTGAGGTAAAAAAATGTTTTAAAAATATGAAATGACCTTGACACATGTCCAAACATTATTGTATGTTTCATATCCGACCAATAAAAACCATGGGTGTATTTTTGGGACCCAATGGAGCCACTTGGGTAGGATAATGACATTAATTCCTTTTATTTAATGTAAAAGAAAAAATGACACAAACATGAGTTGTTTTACTAAAACAACTTTTAAATGGACATATAAAAGTCCTAATTTTGACTATAAATATTAATTAGAAAGATAAAAATATTTCCAACATCAGGATATTTGTTTTATAATTTTTAGACATTAAATAAATTAGGTTATTTATGACACCATGATGATGCAGCGGTAACCACATTATTTAACAATTTAAATAAAATGAGACGATAATGTAAACTCTAAGACCTAAACTTTTCAAAAACCTATTGGATGGGTGGATTTATAACAATTATCACCTTATACTAGAAATATTTAATTGTGGGACCTTTAAAACCTGATACTCATTTTATAATAAAGTATCTTTTCTTAACTTTCCAAGAGTGCCCCTCCTCTCCTCTTATAAAAGGCCCCCACCTCTACCTCCTCACCCACAACTCTCAAGCTTTTAGTTCAGCCAATCTATGCTCATTTTGTCTCTCCACATCTCTCTCCTCATCCTATAAGCCTTACCTTATGCAAGAATCTTTTCAAGAAACCCTTTTGGTTCAAACCAAAGGGAGTTACCCGATTTTACGGTAAAGTCTTCTGTAATGTTCTTTTGTTTTAATTTGCTTATCCAACCCCCTAAACTATTTTTATTCATTTCTTTTGTAAAAAATATAGTATCTTAAATATACTAGGATGTTTTTATAAGATGTATTCTAGCTACACTTACACACACCTTCATCTAATGGTTAAAGAACATACTGTTTCTGTGGATGGTGAATTTCTACCTCATGAAACGATGATTGTTCAACACTCATATAAAACCTTCAAAGGTGGCAATTGTGATGTCACTATATTTATATATGATATATTATATGTTCATGTTTTACTTAAGCTTCTGTATTTTTTATTTATGGCTTACCTATATGGTTTCCATTATGGGTAAATGTGATATCTTCATTTTAGGAAGTACGGACTACCGCCCCCTCAAAGTTATTTGATTCGTTAATGCCATATGTGTGACTAATAAAGGATGGAGTTAAAGTTATTATATATGATGTTATACTTTAATTATTATATACCTTTATATAATTATTATTTATTTCCATTAATGTATAAGATAGAAATGAAAGTAGCATTTATCCGTACGTACGGCTTACCGTCTCCATGAACGGTGCATTTCATTTCTTATCCCCAAATGTAATGTAATATTATAAGTGCATATATATAATGGATATATATGATCTATGTTACATCTAATTGATGTATTAAATTCTGGAATTAAAATATACATATCTCTAATTTAGTTTTAATTCCATTAATATGACCTAGAAATGAATGTAGCATTCATGCGTACGTACGGCTTACCGTCTCCATGAATGGTGCATTTCATTTCTTATCTCTAAATGATTATGTAATATTATAAATGAATGTATATACTTGATATATATGATATATATTATATCTTCAACATGAATATAATTCCTGATATAATTGATATTTTACCACATGAACAACTTGTAATTATAAAGAGTTTATTTTTTACTCAAGTACCAATGATTGACAAAACGACAATTATTAACATAAATAATTACATAGTGTTCATAACATGGTAATAAGTTATATAAACGAAATAATGAACTAGAAAAATTTTCTTAAGAAAGTAGAAATTAACTCAAGTTATTTATTTAGGAGGTTAAAGAACGATCGAGTCAAGTCGGACCCGAGGTAAGGGACTTCGTCTCAATCTCCTTTCATTGAGAAATATTTTGTTTTATACACAACTTTGTTTTATACGGTGTATAAAATCCTTTGAATTTTACGTTTATTCAAAATTAGACTTTTTCTACGAATCATTTTACTAAACGAAAAAAGGAATGTTTCTTTTAACGTACGTTGTGACAATGACCCTTTTCCGCCCCCGCGAGTATTATTTGGTCTTTGGCTTCCTGAATAAGCCGTAATGTTTTTAAAATGAAATAAATACCATATTCTCTTTTATGTATTTAGGTATTGAAAATTGTTTTTTATAATGGATTTTTTATGTCAATATATTTAAGTGATAAATTGTGATCAAAGTGTGGAAATGTTTTCTTTCCATTATATTTTATTTATGACTTATGATTTTATAATGGTACTTGGACATTGGATAGGTGTTTACGTGATAAACCATATGACAGGTGGTGCCGTGAATACCAGGATGGGTGGTTACATTATAACCCCCAATACATTGGGTATGGAAGTTGGTAGTATGGCTATTCTATTAAGTGATATGTGTGGAAGTCGATCGTATGGTTATTCCATTTTAGTATGTCTATGTCCCAAGTTACCTTTATATGTTATGTGTTCTTTATATGGGTTTTATGGTAATATTTTGGTTACAAAAGGGTATGTATTGATCTTTTATTCAGTTAAGAGTTTCTACTACTTCACAAAGGTGATAAGTATTACTTTGATAAAGTATACATGGTTTACTTGTTGTTTTGAGAAACTAACAGTTTTCATTCTTTGTGTTTCCCTTACTGAGATTTTTATACTCACCCCATGTTTTTTTGAAATTTTTTTCACAGGACTTAATGTGGAATAGTGTCAAGGGTGGGATCAAGGGAAAGTCATTCTATATAAAACATTGAACTAGACATGTTTCTTTTTAAGAGTTTTTATTTTTATGGAAACTTATTAGAAGTGTCTACTTTGTAATCTTTTGAGATGTAATAGTTAAGATATAATTCTCTAAAACTCTAAACCTGAAAATATCCTCAATGGGAATTATTCATTTAATTTATTGTTAAGTTATTTTTAAGGTTGGGGCCTTATAGTTGGTATCAGAGGTCGGATTAGACAACTTTAGGGGTTAGAAAATTGTTAAATTATAATTTTATTTATGGTATGATTGAAATGATATAACATTTAAAGATTACCTTGTTGGTTCACCTAAGATATTTCTGTGTTCAGAATGGTTTTCTGCAGAGGAAACAAAGAATCTATTTTGGGACGACATCAGGAAGAAGACAACCATCCAAATCAGCAAACCGAGATGGTCGGAATTAGAACTGAATAGTTTGTTGTAGTAATGGAATAGTTGAATCAAGCTATATATGTTGGTGGTATCCATGCACGAGATCAACTAGATCAACCACAGAGGAACATGTCAGTGGTGGAACATTTAATGAGGCAACATCCCTCATCATTCATAGGATCATCTAACCATGTGCTAGATGAAGGGTGTATTAAAGCACTGGATAATATTTTTGATGTCATGGGGTGTTCAGAACATCAAAAGGTTAGCCTTGCTATTTACCGTTTTGAAGGAGAAGCAGATCAGTGGTGGTGGATGATGAAAAATATCAGGGATAGTGATGAGATTGATGATATTCACTGGGAAGAATTCAAAGTTATGTTTCTTGAGAAATATTTTCCTAAGGTAGTTCGTCTTAGGATGGAAAAACAATTCCTAGAATTGAGGCAGGAGGATGATTCAGTGGCTACTTATGAAGCAAAGTTCACTCGACTGGCAAGGTATCCTCCAAACTTCATACGAGATCTTGATAGTAAAATCAACCGATTTTACTCAGGGTTAAAGCCAAGGTATTGAAGGGATTTATCTTCTTGTGAGTTCAAAAGTTATGAAAAATTTGTTCGATGTGCGGAGAAGGTGGAAATGGAGTTTGTCGATGATCAGGTGATCTTTGACAAACAACAGAATAAGAGGTCCAGTTGGCAGGAAAAGGGGAAGAATTCATCAAAGAAACAAGGAGGTAAGAAAACAAAATATCCATCTTGTGAGAAGTGTTGTAAAATGAATCCTGGAGAATGTTTATCAAAGTCTGGAAAGTGCTTTCAGTGTGGTATGTCTGGTCATATTTCTTGAAACTCTAAGGAATATGAAAAAGCAGGCAATGAAAACCCAGTGGTAAGATGTTTTAAGTGTAATGAAATGGGTCATTATGCAAATAAGTGTCTAACAAAGAACTGAACTGGGGGAAAGCAGTTAGACTACAAGCAAAAAGTGGTGGTGAAATCCTTTGAAACTACTTCAGTAGATGTTGGGCCATCGAATGAAGTAGTATCAAGTACACTGTTTGTTTGTTCAAATTATGCCAATGTCTTGTTTGATTCAGGGTCTACACATTCTGTCATTTCTAAGAAGTTTTCTAGTAAATTGGAAATTCCATATCAAGATATGAATCCAGAACATATGGGGAAAACACCCGGAGGGAACACTGAGACAAAAAGAAATTATATGAACCTTCCTATCCTTGTGTGCGGAAAGAATCTACCAGCAATCCTAATTGTTTTTCCTCTAGTAGAGTTTGATGTTATTTTGGGCATGGATTGGCTTTCTATTTATCATGCTAAGATTGACTGCTGAGCTAAAATGTTTTCTTTTTAGAAGGTTTTTCAGTTTGTGTACAGGAATAACCCCTTGATTTTGATAACATATCAGGAAGTTGAGAAACTAGTAAAAGATGGACATGAATGTTACCTTGCACATGTTGTTGAAAATAAAGGAACTGTTCAGATTCATTATGTGCCAGTGTTAAATAAGTATCTTGATGTTTTTCCTGATGAGGTGCCTTGTATTATTCATTATCGGGAAGTTGAATTTATTGTTGACATAGTTGTTGATTCTAAGACAATTTCAAAACTCCCTTATCGAATGGCTCAAGGTGGAATTTTATAGTTAAAGAATCAATTGCAGGAGTTATTAGATAAAGGTTTCATTCGACCTAGCACGTCACCATGGGGTGCTCTTGTCTTTTTTGTAAAAAAGAAAGATGGTTCAATGATACTTTTCATTGATTATAGATATTTGAATAACATTACTGTTAAGAACAAGTATCCTTTGCCTCATATCAATGATTTGTTTGATCAGCTCCAGGGAGCTCATGATTTTTCGAATATTGAATTGAGGTCGGGGTACCCTTAGTTGAAAGTAAAAGAAGGAGATGTTCCAAAGACTGTGTTCTGTATTAGATATGGACATTATGAATTTTTATTTATGCCTTTTGGGTAAACCAATGCACATGATGTATTTATGGACCTTATGAATAGAATTTTCCAAGTGTTCTTGGATAGGTTTGTGGTTGTTTTCATCGATGATATTTTTCTATTTTCTAAAAGTAAAGATGAGACTGAATGTCATCTTAGTGTTATCTTGCAATCCTTAAATGAAAATACACTGTATGGAAAATTCAAGAAGTGTGAGTTTTTGTTACAACAAATATCTTTCCTTGGTCACATTGTTTCAAAAAATGGCATAAATGTTGATCCTTCTAAAACAAAATTTGTTGAAGAATGGCCAAGACCCACAAATGTAACTGAGAGCCGTAGTTTTCTTGGTTTGTAAGGTTACTACAGAAGTTTTGATGAAATTTTTTCACGGTTATCTAGTCCAATGACTAAGCTAACTCGGAAGGGTGTTATGTTCATCTGGGCAAAAGAATGTGATGATTGTTTTCAGCAGTTGAAAAGAAGATTGGTGAATGATCCAGTTTTGTCACTTCCTTCCGGGAATGGTGAGTTTGTTATCTATAATGATGTTTCGTTTAAGGGACATGGTTGTTTCCTCATGCAGAATTATCAGGTAATTTTATATACTTCAGGTTAGTTGAAAACTTATGAGGTAAATTATCCTACACATGACTTGGAATTAGCTGCTGTTGTTTTTTCTCTAAAAATTTTGATGCATCATTTTTTTGGAGTAAAGTGTGGAATATATACTGATCAAAAAAGTTTAAAGTAAATATTCACTCAGAACGAATTGGAAATGATACAAAGGAGATGACTGGAATTAATCAAGTATTATGATTGTACAATTCATTACCATCCGGGAAAAGCAAATAAAGTTGCTGATGCTTTGAGTCGAAAAAGTAATACTTCATTAACAATGTTGTTTTTGGAACATGATCCTTTGGTTAAGGATTTGATGAACTTTGGCATAGATGTTTTTGGTGTAGGAAGTTCTTCTGTTTTGTTTCAGATATCAGTGAGATCATCTCTATCAGATAGAATTAAGAAAGCACAAAAGCAAGAAAGTGAGTTGCATAAAAAGGTAGATCTGGTTCAGAAGGTTAAGTTGCCGGAATTCAACATTGATAATGATTTTGTTTTGAGGTTTGGGAGGATATTGTGTGTGCCTTGTGATTCACAGTTGACGAATGAGTTGTTATGTGAAGCTCATAGTTCTTTGTTTTTTAGTTCGTCCTGGAAGTACTAAGATGTACAAAGATCTGCGAGAGTATTACTGGTGGGATGGAATGAAAAGAGATATTGCTGATTTTTCTGTGAAGTGTTTGACTTGTCAGCAGGTTAAACCGAGTGGCAGTTACCGAAAGGGATGCTTCTTCCTTTACCAGTTCCAGAGTGGAAATGGGAGAATATATCCATGGACTTTGTTGTGGGATTGCTGAAGACACCTTGAGGTAATAATGAAATCTGGGTTATTGATGATCGCTTGACTAAATCTGCTCATTTCAATCCTATTCGAAATATTTTCACTCTAGATCAACTTTATCGATTGTATCTTAAAGAGATAGTCAGGTTTCATGGATTTCCCCTGTCCATTGTATCTGATCGTGATCCCAGGTTTACTTCTATCTTTTGGAAGGGCCTTCAGAAGTCGTTGGGTACTGAATTAAATTTTAGTACATCTTTTCATCTGCAATCAGATGGGAAGTCAGAATGAACAATTCAGACTTTCGAGAATATGTTACGTGCTTGTTCTATGGATTATCAGGGAAGTTGGGACCAACATCTTCCTTTGGTTGAATTTTCATATAATAACATCTTTCATTCCAGTATACAGATGGCTCCGTTTAAGGCATTATATGGGAAGTGGTGTCGAACTCTAGCTTTTTGGGATGAAGTGGGTGAAAGGAAGCTGATGGGACCAGAATTGGTAGAAGAGATGGTAGAAAAAGTTCATTTGATTCAGAAACACATGAGAATAACTCAGAGAAGACAGAAAAGTTATGCAAATAACCAGAGGAAGAATCTATCTTTTGAGGTAGGTGATCATGTTTTTCTCAAAGTCTCACCGTGGAAAAGTGTGATGTGATTTGGTAAGAAAGGAAATCTGAGTCAAAGGTTCATTGGACAATATGAAGTTCTAGAAAAAGATGGATCAGTGGCTTATCGAGTGGCTTTACCTCCGTGTTTATCTCAGGTACCCAATGTTTTTCATGTTTCAATGTTAATGATGTATATTCCAGATCCATCTCATGTTTTGAGCCCAAAGGTAGTTCAGTTGGAAGAGAATCTCTCTTATGAAGAACAAACAGTCCAGATTCTTGACCATAGAGAGAAAGTGCTGCATAATAAGGTAATTCACCAAGTAATGGTTTTGTGGAAAAACTATATAGTTGAAGAGGTAACATGGGAATCTGAAAATTCTATGAGGAATAAATAACCCCACTTATTTTGATAAGTAAATAAAATTGCGGGGTTGAAATTCCCAAAAGGGGGGAAGGATGTAACATCTAAGGTAAATAGAGAATAAATCATTTTCATATTTATTAATTTTTTTGAATTAAATATTAATTTTACTTTAAAGGGGTTTCTATGTTCGATAGCATACTCGATACGCAACAATGAGTTTCTATGAAAACTTACGTTACACACTAGTAATATAATAATATTATCTTAAATGGTAGTTAACACATAGCCATTGTATTGGCAAGAATGAATAGAAATAACTAGAACATGATTATATATGTTTTTTAAATGTTTTTACATTTATCCAATAAAAGATAAAGACTTAAAATAAGAAAAGAATTAAATTTCAGGCATAGATACTCTAATATTCACTAAAGGTCGACTTATCGCCTTTTCACGGAGAATCTTCTTTAAATATAGCTTTGGTCACTCTTATAAATTATATTAGACCAAATAATACTCTTCTTTGTAATCGTGACATCAAAATTTTACTTTGTGTAAATTTTTGGTATTTTTCCGATAATGATCATTTTTAATGAATAGTGAAAAATGTTGTATTTTAAATTAAAACCTATTTTTAATCTAATTTATTTATATGATTATATTATCATTTTAATTTTTTTTAAAGTGAAATTAGAATATATTTTTACCATTTAATAAAATGGTGGTCATTGGAATCGATTTCACCTTGAAATTGGACTTAAACCAGTGTCAATCTTTTGATACATATTGTTTCATAAAAACACGTAATTTGTTTTGACAGCAGGAATTAATTATTAAATTAATTAATGCAAATTATATGTTTTGAATTTTTTAAAATGGACATCATTTTTGAATTTTTAATATCAAACATATCTTAGGGTGAAGTTTTGGTATTTTTCTGAAAAACCTTAATTTTTTATGAATAGTGAAACCTCAAAATGGTAGTCACAAAAACTGATTTTTCGTTTAAATGGAAATTTACCACTTCTGTGTTTGGAATTTTAAAAATACAATATAAATGATTTTATTTAAGAAGTAAAATGTGGTTCAATGGGATTAAAATATTTTTTTTGGTGAATAGTAACTTTTAAATTTTTAATCGCGATTAAAGGTAATTTGTGTAATTTAAGTTAAAATTAATGTTTTAAAAATATGTAATGACCTTGACACATGTCCTACCCTTATTGGGTGTATTATTGACGACCATGAAAACCCATGGGTCGATTTTTGGGACCCCATGGAGCCACTTGGGTAAGATATTGACATTAATGCCTTTTATTTAAAGTAAATGTAAAAATGACACTAACATTAGTTGTTTTGCTAAAACAATTTTTATATGTGGTTATAAAAGTCATAATTTTGACTATAAATATTAAATAGAAATATAAAAATATTTCCTACATCATGATATTTTTTTTATAATTTTTAGACATTATATAAATTAATTTATTTATGACACCATGATGATGCAGCAGTTACTTCATTATTTAACGATTTAAATAAAATGAGACGATAATGTAAAATCTAGATCATTAACTTGTCAAAAACCTATTTTATGGGTGTATTTAGAACCCTTATCACCTTATAATAGAAATATATAATTGTGGGACCTTTAAAAACTGAAACTCATTTTATATTAAAGTATTTTTTCTTAACTTTCCATGACTGCCCCTCCTCTTCTCTTATAAAAGGCCCCCGCCTATACCTCCTCACCCACACCTCTCAAACCATTGGTTCGGCCAAGATCTGCTCATTTTGTCTCTCCACATCCCTCTCCTTGTCCTATAAGCCTTACCGTAGTCCGGAATCTCTTCATGAATCCCTTTTGGTTCAATCTAAAGGGAGTTAACCGATTTTAAGGTAAAGTCTTCTCTAATGTTCTTTTGGTTTATTTTGATTCTCCAACCCCCTAAAATCATATTATTCATTTATTTTGTAACAAATTCAGTATCTTCAATATAATTGGATATTTTTATAAGAAGTATTCGAGCTACACTTACACACACCTACATCTAATGGTTAAATAACATACTGTTTCTGTGGATGGAGAATTTCTGCCTCACGAAATGATGATTGTTCAACAATCATATAACACCTTAAAAGGTGGACATTAAGATGTCACTATATTTGTATATGATATATAATATGTTCATGTTTTAAAAAATCTTATGTATTTTCCATTTATGGCGTACCTATATGGTTTCCATTATGGTTAAACGCGATATCTTTATTTTAGGAAGTGCGGACTACCTTCCCCTCAAAGTGATTTGATTCGTTAATGCCATATGTGGGACGTATAAAGGATGGAGTTAATGTTATTATATATGATTTTATACTGGAATTATAATATATCATTATATCATTATTATTTCTTTCCATTAAAGTATGATATTGAAATGAAAGTAGTGTTCATGCGTACGTACGGCTTACCGTCTCAATTAACGGTGCATTTCATTTCTTCTCCCAAAATGTAATGTACTATTATAAGTGAATATAAATAATGGATATATATCATACATGTTACATCTAAATGATTAATATAATTATGGAATTAAATTATACATATCTCTCATTTAGTTTTAATTCCATTAATATGACATAGAAATGAAAGTAGCATTCATGCGTACGTACGTCTTACCGTCTCCATGAACAGTGCATTTCATTTCTTACCTCTAAATGATTATGTAATATTATAAATGCATGTATATACTGGATATATATGATATATATGATATCTACATCATGAATATAATTCCTGATATAATGGATATTTTACCACATGAACAACTTGTAATTATAAAGAGTTTATTTCTGACTCAAGTACCAATGATCGACAAAACGACAATTATTAACTTAAATAATTACGTAGTGTTCATAACATGGTAATAAGTGATATAAAATTAATAATGAAATTGAAAAAGGTTCTTAAGAAAGTAGAAATTAACTCAAGTTTATTATTCAGGATGTTAAAGAATGATCGAGTCAAGTCGGACCCGAGGTAAGGGTATTCGCGTCTATCTCTTTTCATTGAGCCATATTTTGTTTTATACACAACTTTATTTTATAAGGTGTATATACCCCTTTCAATTTTACGTTTATTCAAAAGGAATCTTTTTTTACGAAGCATTTTACTAAACGGTAAAAAGGAATGTTTCTTTTAACGTATGTGGTAGCAAAGACCCTTTTCCGCCGCCGCGAGTATTATTTGGTCTTTGGATTCCTTAATAAGTCATAATGTTTTTAAAATGAAATAAATATCATATAATATTTTATGTATTTTGGTATTTGAAATGGTTTTTATAATGGATTTGTTGTGTCAATATATTTAAATGATATATTGTGATCAAAGTGTGGAAATGTTTTCTATCCATTATATTTGTTTTATGTCTTATGATTTTATAATCGTACTTGGACATTTGACGGGTGGTTACGTGATAAACCATATGACGGGTGGTGCCATGAATACCAGGACGGGTGGTTACATTATAACCTCAAATGCATTGGGTATGGAAGTCGGCTGTATGGCTATTCCATTATGTTATATGTGTGGAATTCGATCATATGGTTATTCCATTTAAGTATGTTTATGTCCCAATTTACCTTTATATGTTATGTGTTCTTTATATGGGTTTTATTGTAATCTTTTTGTTACAAACGGGTAAGTATTGATCTTTTATTCAGTGAAGAGTTTCTACTACTTCATAAAGGTGAAAAGTATTACTTTGATAAAGTATACATGGTTTACTTGTTGTTTTGAAAAACTAACAGTTTTCATTCTTTGTGTTTCCCTTACTATTATTTTTATGCTCACCCCAAGTTTTTTTGAAATGTTTTTCACAGGACATAATGTGGAATAGTGTCAATAATGGGATCAAGGGAAAGTCATGCTATATAAAACATGGAACTAGACATGTTTCTTTTTAAGAGTTTTTTTTATGGAAACTTAGTAGAAGTGTCTACTTTGTAATCTTTTGAGATGTAATAGTTAAGATCTAACTCTCTAAAACTATAAACCTGAAATGATCCTCAATGGGAATTATTCCTTTAATTCAATGTTAAGTAATGTTTATGGCTGGGGCCTTATACTTTGATTGAAATGTATGAGTCACTATAAATTATAATGTACACATCCTCCTTCCATCTCACCACTCACTACATACTGATAAGTAAAAAAATGTATAAATCATTATTTTTTATAATGGATTAACTATAAACAATATATAAATCAATTTATAAATGATGTTACTTTTCATCTCCATCCCAAAGAATAAATATAATTCATAAACTATGTAAAAATTTATACTTATATAAATAAATTCAAATTCAAAATTCATCAAAAAAACTTTAAAAAGATATACACATCTCATCATTATTATATTTTGTCCAACCTTGGTTCCAACTTGGTTTTTTGAAACGTATAACAATTATAAATTTTATAATTAACTTGGTCTCAAACACTTTAATAAGACGTGGATTTTGGTGTTATTTTTTTAATTAAAATAGGAATTTATATAGTATTATATGGGACTAAATTTTTTATATTCATACAATATTATAATATAAAAAGTATAAATTAAATTAAAATGAAATTACCATAAAAGTTTTACTTTATTCATTTTATGATCTTAGTTCAATGAGTATATACATTATGATGTGTTATTGTTCCATATGATCACTAAGAATACAGTTTATGGTTATAAGGATTATGTTTAGTCCACTACCAAGTCTTTTCATCCAATTCTAATTCATATCAATCCACTCAATTCAATGATATGTTTTTAATGTGTTTGGATCAAGGGCCATTAAACTGACTAAGTCAAAGTGATCAATACACTAAATATGAATTGGTAGTTATCTTTTTCTCTGTTAATATTGAGCAAATGTTTTCATGTTTTCTTAAAGTTTAGATCAATATAATAATAACAAGATTTGTAACTATAATCTTTCTAAAAACATAACCTCATGGAGAATAATAAAATTTCACTATTCAGTCATGTTATTTTATTATTTCATTGTTCTCAATTATTAATTTACACTTTGTTCTCATAAAATATTATCAGTGTCAAGAAAATCTATCTCTATGATTTTTTTAATATTTATATCTAGGTAATACACATTATAATTCCAATTAAATTTTTTCATAATTGTAATATAATATTTCCAAATGAAAAGAATTAATTTTTCAATGATATATGAGATTTAACCCTCATTATTTTATCAAAAATATTTCATATCATGGTATGGTCATTTTTCACCACAATATTGTTTTCTTTATCAATGAATTTACTCTACATTCCATGATATGATTATTATACCACAACATTCTCTATATATTTTTATTTCTTGTTTTAAAAAACTACATGTATAGTTTTCATCACCATTAAAACATCAATAGTAAAATAATATAGTTTCTAAGATCCTCATTTTATATTCAGTACATATTCTTAAAATTGACTTTCATGAATATATAGTGATCTTATTTAGACATTTTTTTATAGGGAATGTCTCATCATGCCTTTCTAGAAATTCCATTGAACATGGAATGTTCCCATATTCATTTCATTTTGGGTATGTATTCTGAAAAAATCATTATCCATCATAATTTACATTATATTGTGATTTAATACTTTCTCATTTAGATTGTGTTTTTCGAAAAACTCCCTTATTGTATCTCTTAATAAAATTGTGTCACATCCTTCACTATGACTTGTTTTCATTTACCACATGTGTTGTTTGTCAAATTATTTTATATAGTTGAATCTAATTCTTTATGTGTTTTCTCACGTAGACCATGACTTTTAAAACACCATTTTCTAAAATTTACTTTTTTCATTTTTACCAGATCACCTTATTTAGGGTTACTATTTACTAAAACTCATTATTTCCAACACTAAATAACATCGCCCATAATATATTTTTATAAAAACCCTTAAATTTATAAAAAATTAAATATCAAGTAACATAAAATTTGTGTAATAAAGTAACTTTATCAATATACCCCTTACAATATAATGTTCTAATATTCTTTATATTTATTCTATTAGTCTTCCATCATTGTCTCACATTGGGGTTTTTTCAACTACATTATCAAGATGAAATTTTATTCAACGATAATTTCATGTATCCTATTAATTCTTATCCAACCACCTCATATTACTACTAATATGATTTATATAAAATAAAAACCAACATATATCATTCTTAATATATGAAACATGAGTGGGATGACATGGTAAAAAATCCACCACTTGTTTAACTAAACAAAATAAAAACTCAAGCACTATTTCAAAACAAAAACAAAATTTATATTAACATAATTTATTAAATAATAATTTCATAGAGTTATATACCACATGTGTTGAAACTCCCATTATTGAATCTAAATCATGGTTTCATGATCTATCTTTACTTATTGATAAAGTATCTTTATAAATTTTTGTTATTTTATTCATTAATATAAATAACAATACTCTTCCTAGATATAATATCCCTTTTTTTAGGACCCATTAATTGGATAATATCAAATATTTATTACCCATAGAGAAGTTATTGATATTTTAATATCCTTAGGAAAATAAACTCAAAGGTAAAACCAATTAAATTATGAATCAATTGGTTTTTGAAACAAACATGGGATGAATGCATTTTCCAAACCTAGTAAGATTATGAAGATAATCAAACTTATATATTAATTAAACACTTCTCAAATATTGGTGTGGTGATTAGTTTTGTTAAAATATATATCACATTCTTATTTGTTTAAATATAATCGAGTATAAAATATTTTACCCAATTCTACATTATTTAAATGATATCGAATTGATATATGATTTGGGAGATAGTTTTGTAAAATGTTCATGGTATAATAAATAATTTTATTATTTCTATTCATGGTCATCATGGATATCTTCACCTTATTAAAAATATCTTATAAATTATTTATTATTGAAATAAGCTTTATATATGATTTTTTGAGTGAGATATACACCCCTTCAGTTATACTAATAAAAATAAAGTTTTGATATTTTTCCCAATCAACTTTTGTATGTTGTGCCAATATGTACATCATTAATACATACTAATTTTTTATCCACAAGAACTTTTAGCCAAACTAAAAAATTATAAGATATTAAATCTTTATTTTTCCTCACATTATTCATCAATAAATAGTAATATTTTTTTTTGAGGTACCTCAAGATCCTATTCACTTATATGTGATGCTCTACCATCTAATTTAATTAAATTTTTGAAAAACAAGTAGTCTACTTTGTTCACATATATTGATATAAATTGTAGAAAACACTTAATGCTTTTATAAATAAAATTTTCTATACCCATTAATTAATTTTTTTTTAAGTTTTATGGTAATTGAAACTAACTTAAAATCATATATTTCATAACATATTTAATATTTAACCTTATGAATTGATCTGTAACCTTATAAAATATGTAAGTTTTCTAAAAATTGATTTTCCAAACTCCATTTTCATAAATCTTCCAAATAGTTTCAAAAACAATTCCTTGACCAATCAAAATATAATATCCTAAATAGATATGTGCACTATAAATTTTTATTAATTTGATGGAATTACATAATTAACGTTGTCAACACCACAATGATAGAATTCAAGGTTTCAATGTATCCAACAAGGAAGACTAATATTTTTGTGTTTGTTTCACGCCCTACAATTTTTTTTATATTTCATACATTTATATAAATATTATGAATACTAAATATGAAAATTTATTATATATAAATATATTTTATTTTAGGACTTCTGCACGATAATTTAATTTTTAGATCCATTTAATTTATCCTAAGTCTCATTTGGGTCACCACTTCCAAGATTAACTAGATTGAGTTATGCCACGTGACCAGTGTGAATATCACTACCATATATATTGTAAAAAACTAGATTATACATAGTAAAAATGTATTACCATTTTCTAAATAATTTTCCATGTTCATCATATTTATGCTAAAGTGGAAATTTAATTTTAATGTCATTGTCATAATGTGGACTTTTCAAAAGCTCCAGCTTATTTTATTATTTAATTCGACTGATCTATTTAATTCTTGAAATAAATTCATAAATAATACTTAACATTTTCTTCAAATGATGTTGGATATACCTCCGAAAAATGTTTACATTCACATTATTACATATGCTATATATATTTATAGGTATTTGTTTCACCTATAATATTAGAATTTTCAACTTCATCACATATTCTATGAAAATATTTTTGAGCTGGTGAATGAATCATTTCGAATATATATAACCCACCTAATTAAATGCCAATATATTTTTAATGTGATTTATAATAATTTTTTATTAGGAATGATTCTTGGCCACCCTAATCTTCATTTTTATTGATTTGTAATACAAGTGGTATTTTTATATTTTTTTTATTTCTCTAGAATCAAGGATCTCTTTTTGGTCACTTCCTAATTAAATTATAAGATTTATATTGGTCTAATAACAATGAAATATCGATTTTTTATTTTCAAATATTCCTTTTCATTATGTAGTTTATTTGTTCCTAATTAATCATTTATATATAAAAACTCAAAACTATTTGAGAGTTGATTTACTTCTAATCCAGATCTCATGTGGAATCAAATTTTATTCTAAACTAAAAAAATTGATTTTATTATAGAATGTTACAAGGTCTACTTCCTTCTAAAATTATCTTTTAATACAAATCTCAATGAGTAGCCGATTTCTATGATTTTGACCATGATATTCCTTATTATAACTAATATACTTTTGTGTATGGTTTTCACCAATAATATCTTCTAATTGATATATTTTTTCACTACATCTTTTGGCACTTTTATTTATGTAAACTTCATCATATTGTCTACTTTTAGGGTTTTGATAGTCCTTTAACATTTACTTTATAATAGCCTCTAATATCTATTGATGTAGTCAATCACCTCTTTATTTTAGTGATTGACCATGTTTGAAGTCATCCATCCATAGTCATTAATAATTTATGAGATAATAATATGCACTATTCATCCCATTTTATGTCATGGGACCAAAACAGTTGATAAAACTCAACTGGATCTAGTAGGAAACACTTTTCAAAATTGGGTTTCATAGATTTTGAATCCATTTATGTAATCTCCTAACATAGGTTCCACATAATTATTCCATGTAATGTTGGTCCCATGACCTTGAGAATACCTCCCTAAATGCTAGAGGATTTCAACTCGTAGAGAGGGACTGGTATGTAAATAATGGGGAGACTATACCCACTTTTATCAGAGTTAAACACAAATAGAAATAAATAAATAAATTCAGAAACATATATAACATGAACAATGATACTTTCACAAAATAATAAAAAATATATATTTAAATATTTGACTGAAAGGTGAAATATGTTATTCCAAAGTAGCTTTTAATGTGTCTAAAATTCAACTGAAAATAAATACACTAATGAATCCTAATCTATTCCCAAAATACATCAGTGCACTCATCCATGATCCATCCCTAGTCAGAAATCTAATCCATGGCCTTTTCCCTTATCCTTTCAAACAATAATAATGTCTATTTGGGTACCGATATGGAATCCCATGTAGGGTGTGGGTACAACTCAGTAGATCACCAAAAAAGATGTCTAAAATAAGTCAAGTCAAAATAGTGTGTATGAAAATCTATAAATAAATATCGAAAATGTATAAATTAATAGCTATCACATGATCTTTTATTATTCATTTATTTTCAATAACTCCATGGTTCCTGAGGACACCCATACCTAAATACTTGCTTTGGATTAAGCTAGATCCCAATATGTTTGATAGGTAATATCATATCTTAATAGATACTTCATCTCATGCCAGAGCTTGAAGTATTCAAAGGTGATATCTTATCTTAGTACATGATTCGAATCTTTCAGGATTTCAAATTATTATCATGTGATGACATGTCATGGAGAAGTATTATAATCATTTTTCATTTAAAAAATCATCCTATTCATAGAACATCATGTCCAGCCTCCCAATGGTCTACATGTATATTTACCATTGGTGTCAGTCATCATGTCTAACACCCAATTCTAATTTATGTGCACCTACCAGTAGTGTATATCAACATGTCGAGACTCCTATTCATTCAATACCGTAATGGATCTATCACTAGTGAGATAATAATTTTAATCCTTGATTCAACAATTATTCAGGTATATCATCATCGACCTAGATCATCATGTCTAGCACCCAAATTCTTAACAACCATTAACTAACACATAAATTATTTAATATAAGCCCATTTTTAATCCAAAAACTAATTTATTAATCAATTCAATGTTTCCATTAACCAATTAAACAATTGATTAACCATTCACATACTCATAACCTAATAGGTAATTCACCAATTAATTATTCTAAATTTAAAATTCATCATTCGGTAAAAAACATATAAATTAATTATCCTAAATCCATAATTACAAATATTCAATCAAAACCTGAATTTCCAAATTTAAGCATTGATAATTAACTAATCAATTAATTATCCTAATTAATCAATTTTCAGAATATAATATTTAAATCACCAAATAATTATCTTATATATCTATCCCAAAAAAATCCATCATTTTCAAAACTATCCCAATTAACTAAATTTACATGTTACATAATTAATATTAGGAATTAAATTTCTAAAAACACTATAAATTGTACAAATTTCATATACATAATCAGAATAATTATAATGGGAATTTAATTCTAATACCAACTATGTCGATTAATTGACGGAAGATCCCTCCTTAGAAATCCCCCAAATCTGAGGAACATAACGAACTAGATTTGAGTTTCAGATCTAAAATCCCTAAATATAAATCAAGTATATCTATATCTTTTGAATGTAGATATAGATCTAAAATAATAGATCCATATCTTACAAAATATTTTTATAGATGAATAGATATATGATACTCCAATAAAAGTTCAATGGAAGGGAGATGAATATATTGGATAGGGATCAGGATGAAATCCACTTACCAGGAGAGGCTGGGATCTTATATTAGGCATTTAATCTTGAATAATGGAGGTTAGATGACCATGGAACCCCTATAAAAATATCTATAATCACTTCAAATCGTCAATTCTAGATCCCAGGTCAAAATGTGTGAGTGTTAGGGTTTGAGGTATTTTAAAAACATATTTGGAATAAATAAAACTACGTGTACTATTTCCTGTGAAGGGGTGAATGGTTTAAAACCCCATGCTCTAACTGTGCAGCCACACATTTTTGGGGGATTTATTTTTTCCTGGGATTTGGTGTATATTTTCCTGGGAATTGGTTCAAGGATAATCAACCTATCTTCCAACCATGTGAATCCCCTATACATGGGTTTTCACAGTTTGTAGGGATGGTTGAACGATTTACCAAAACTGTGTGACAACCGTGCACAACCCATTTTTCTCATATTTTTTTAAAAACTCTACCAAAATTCACCCCATTACATGAATCCTACCATATTTAATTAAATAATGACAAGAAAATACCTTAATTCATGACTAATTTAAATCTAGAAAATCTTAGGATCTTACAATCTCCCCACATTATAAGTTCTCATCTTTGAGCATCACTTTCATGTGTTTCTATAATTATAAGACAAAAATATCGGTCCATTAAGCACTTATATATTCTTCCCCTTACTTTGTTTCCTCCTATACATGTACATGTATCGATAAAAAATGATCTATCGGCATAGTTTTTCCCCCAACCATTTTCCCACTATGATCCAACACTTGTATCAGATGCTTCTCAAAGGATGCATCAATCTCAAGGTCAACCTCTTCCACATTGATCACATGAGAATTTTCTATATGGGACCACTATGGTAGTAAAAAATAGAAAATATCATTCATTTCACTATATCTATGTGGAAGTGCTAATCGGTTCACCACTATCTCGATTCACTCCTCTATCTCAAAAGGTGAAAGAAACATGGGCTCTGACATCCCTTTTCTCTATATCTTATGTTGTTCCAAGCAAGGTGAAATGCAATGGAATACATGATCGCCATCAGTAAACACTAGGGGTCATCTCCTTATATTATAAAATTAATTCATCCTACTATGATCTATATCCATTTGTTTCCAAATCAACTGCACCTGTTATGATGTCTTAGGCATGATACTCGGTCCAAGTAACTATGACTCGATAACTTCCATCCAACATAGTGGTGATCTATACGACCTTCCAAAAAGATCATCATATGGAGTCATCTATATATTTTAAGGATAACTATAATCATAGGAAAACTCAACCAAATCCAAACTCTTCTACCAAGACCAACCAAAGTCAAGAAAACATTCCACCATCATATTGTCAAGTAAATGTGTCATATGTTATGAATTACCATCATTAAGAGGTTGTAAATATGTACTCAATATAACTTCTATACCATGTTCATTCTCGAAGCCATTCCAGACGTGTGATGAAACTCAATAATCACATTATGAAACTATAGTCCATGGTACCACATGTAGATATACTATCTCCAAAAAATAAATTTCTCTTAAAATATCTACAGTGAAGGTTTCTCTTATAGTCAAGAAATGTGATACCATTTATATTCTATCCATAATGTCCCAAATAATGTCATTTTTCCTATAATCATAAGACCTAAAAAAACAATACATGTTCATGTCATTTTTCATTCGGATTTCACTGAGTCCAATTTGGTTTTCTTGTTAGGTTACCATTTTCACTTTTCCCAGAAACTCACAATGGTTCCCCCATCTATAGCAGGGTACAAACCTTCTTTCCAAAGGCCATCTGTCATCTGAGTTTTAAAGCCTTGAAAATCATTGGGAATCACACTGGTCAAGAGGATAGGATTTTGGGCTCATCTCAGACTTTTTGGGGTGATTATTTCCTACTCTAGGACACACTTATAGATTTAAGATATGTTTTTGGATCACTTCCAATTCCCAATATGGAACCAGTTTCCCAGACAAATTTTTTTATCAGTTATTTCTATCATTAAACAAAGAATGGGTGCCACATTAATAGATCCATATGTATGCATTTTAGGTTCTTCATCCATTTCCTTGGTATATAAATAATTCATAGTGCCTTGTAACCGTGTAACCAAGTGACTCAAAATGTTTTACCACATGAGGAGGGAGTCGAAATTCTAAGGAAGGGATCAAACCATTTTGGGGCATCCATCATATCTAGGATATTATTGGAATAAAAACTCCCAATGTTAGTTGAGAATCCTGGGATTAACCCTAAGGTATATTCCCTTATATGAGTGGTATTCATTCATGATTCCTAATGTGGTTTTCAATAATGTCTCCCTATGCCCACGTGAGAAATTCTTGGTGTAAAAAACAAGGGTGTATATGATCACGCACACGATGTGTATGTATGGGATTTGTGTACTAAAACAATCCATGGGGTGTTTGGTATAAAGATTGAGCATTGAGAAGGCTCCCTACGTATCCTGAGTATAGAAGGAATTAGATTCATCATATTTCTATTTATGTTGGGGCCTACACAATGATTTTTCCATATACCATTATAGAGGTTAATAGTGTAAATGATATGATCACTACAACTCCCTAAGCCCACATTAGATAAAGTCGATGTGAGAAATAAGGGATAAAAAGTAATTAATGTCATTACATTGACCAAGGGACTCATATAATTTCCCACCCATGGATGATAAATATAGAGCTCAAACTCCTTGGAATTTTTATGTATGTATCCTGAATATGGTTGGAATAATAGTCTTTGTAGTTCCCTTTATATTGGGGATTATACACTAAGGATTCCCTGTACCATGGAAATTAATGATACCTAATTTGGGGCCTGTTGTATCCCCCTTGTCCCATGTGAGTTATACTCAGTTTGAAAACATGGGGAGAAAATGATCAACCTGACGATGTATGGATATGGTACTTTTCTATTGGGATAGTCACTAAGGATGTTTCGATGGAGGTCTAGGGCTAGGAAAACATCCAACGTATCCCTACTATAGTGGGAATTAGCTTCCTCATAGTTTATATAATGTCAGGGATTATGCACTGAGGTTTACCTATTGATTTGGGCTAACACACCAAGGACATACAACATTGTCATATCTTGGGATACCCTAGGGTCATGGCCTTTTCTCGTGGAGGATGTCACAAGACCTAGTTGGAATGTCCTAAAAGTGATCACATGACCTATATTGAAAGACATGTAAGGTGTCGCAAGAGACAATGTGGCATAGTCTGAGGGGTGTTACATATCACATATCTTGGATGACACCTCTAGGAGTCATCTTGAGTCCTCGTCAACATGTCTGGAGGGTGTGACGAGTCTCATCTATCATTCCCTAATGGAATAAGGAGATATTGGATTTTTTGTCCATATTGTTTCATGAAAATCTCCTAACATGATTGAATGTTTTTATATGAGTCTGGTGATGTGTCTGAGGGGTGTCACAAGTCCTTGGTGATGAATCTAGAGGGTTTGCAAGAGTGATGTGGCACATGTGTGTCCACTTTATGGTGTTCCCTGACATGTCTATAGGATTTCACGTGTCCCCAGTTTCATGTTCAAGGAGTGTTGATATATCTTGGTGACATATCCTATTATTGTCGTGTGTCTTCAGATGACACACATAAAGCACAATAGGGACATTAAACATGCCTTTTTCTTAAGGTTTCATCCATTTATCTTGGTTCTAACCCTTTAATTGTGAACACCATGTTTTATTTGAGTGTATATTTGTCTTGAGTCACCTGTGATGTAGTAGGCTTATAGAATAGTTTTCAGATAACCTACTAGATATCCTTCACATAATCTATGAATGATCACTTGATGTTATTTATACCTAATGCCTGACAACTCTATCTGTCCTTCGATGTATTTCCTGATGGGAAGATGTCTGGTCCCGTGATCTGCTACTCTAGGAAGCAGATCAAATTTGAGAGATGAACCTGGGCATCAAGATTCCAATGTGTGTAGTATTCTTCAAGAATTCAACCCATTATTTTTGTTGGGGTGTGGAATTTATATTAATCATCACCTCGAGTACTCATCGGTTTATGAAGAATATCTGGTTCGAGTCCAGGATAGTTCCAACAATGGGTATTAGACACCATTCAGTCTCATGAGTCTCTTCCATGGACTGTTAAGGGAAAATCCCCTGACTTTTAGTGATCCTGATTCTCTTCCCTAATCAAATAATTAATTATTATAATATCCTTGTTCGATAATGAGTACATATCTATGGACTTTCATGCCGTCATTTTACAATGTTTGAAATGATTTTTACAATATCTGAGTTCCTTTTGAGAAGGCACTCATGATACCATGGTTGATTTTTTTTCGGGTCTAATGTGGTAGCACTGTTAGTGCACTGGGCGCATCACATGCCATTCAGTTACCACAAGTACCTCCCAACTCCTCTCTTTTGATCCCCTTTGTTTGATGTATCAAGGGATGGGAGTCATGCAGTATTTCCTGTGTTTTTTCGAGGGTATTTCTTCTATTTTTTTGGAGAAGCGTCGCATGACCAATATCGGTTGCATAGCTTTGCAAGAACATTTAATGATCAAATATATCTATTTTCCATATGAACCAAGGATATTTCTGGGGATATTCATATAGAAAGGATGAAATTACAAAGGTGTCTCATGAGGCGAGGAAAACATGTTGTTGAGGACTCACAGTGCCTTGTGCATCATCAGGCGTGTGATTCATGACTTTCAGTGATAGTCTCCCTCTCTCACCTCCACCCATTTCTTCTAATTTGTAATATTTTACAATGTCTAGGGTCATGAAATTTGGAATGAGTAATATTTATAATATTTACACTATATTTTGATGGTTTCTCTATTGAAAAATATGGGTCATATGAAGAGTGTGCAAGAATGTGGTGGAAAGGCCTCTCCTCTTATCCTTAGATAATTGTGGAGTAGTCTAGACACTCCCTAGGAATTTTGTGCGGTGAGGATAAAAATCAAAAGCGATTCCACAGGGCTATGTTTTGTCTCAAATATCACTCGGAAAGCACATCGTATGTCCTTAGGTTACAATAAATACCTCTCTACTCATCCCCTTTATCTCCTTAGTTTTTGAGGTAAAATCTCAAAGTTCATGTGAGATCGCCTAGATATCACGAAGGGGTTTAACTTATCCCAATGTTGATTTGTTTCATGAGATTCATGATAATTGAGGGAACCGTCCTTTAGAACATCATAACTTTTTATTTTCTATGGATTTTGGGTGGTTTTTGAGGAGCTTGACAATGAAGAACCATGTGGCGGCCTGAGGGTATTCATTATGTTGTCTGGGGGCCTTCACAAGAAAATGAAGGCTTGTTTATAGGGGATCTTTTAGACTGACCATGGGTAGTGCAATGTGTTCAAATCTTTCCAATGAAATTAAAATAGTCATGCGATCTTGAGTCTTTTAGAAGCCTCATGAGTCTTCAACCATTATATTATTCCTTTCTTTCGCTGAGAAAGTAATATTAATATTTCCGTATTTATTCCTTCGTGATTTTTCAAATGATTATTTTTAGGGTATCATGAAATTCCACCCCCCATATAGAGTGATTTAAAAGGGTATGAGGACTCAATTTTGAGGAAAACCAATGCTTACCAGGGATTTTGGTGTGTCAGGAACCATTGCTTCGCGTGATGTTTTGTGTACTGGGAAACGATTTGTATTCAATGAGATGCCTTTATTTAGTGTATGCTCATTTATCTTAGACCATTTGTTTATTTATTTTTAGGTATTTTGGATCAGAAATTTTGTTTCATTAGTTTAATGTCTTTTAGGTTAGACCTACTGTTGATTTTGTTTAATTCCTTTTATCATAGACCATCATTTATTTTATATAAGGTATTTTTATTCTGACCATATGTTTCATTAGTTTTCGGACATTTATCATTGACTATATGGTGTTTTAGTTTAATTTTTTTTCAGATTAGATGATCTTTTTCTTTAGTTTTTTCTATTTTAGCTCAAGCCCTAAATTTAATTATTTTATGGTATATTTAGCTCGAAGTATCCATTTATTTAGTTTAAGGTCTCTCATCTTAGATAACATATTGCTTTATTTTAAAGTATTTTAGCTTGGACAACCCATTTCTTTAGTTTATTTTATTTTATCTCATACTACATGTTTCATTAGTTTATGTTATTTTATCTCATACAATTTGTTGTTTTAGTTTAAGGCCTCTTGGATAGGACTATCTATTGCTTTGGATTATGATATCTTAGATCAGACTATATTTTCGATTAGTTTAAGATCTTTTAGGTTGGACCATCTTCTGATTTAGTTTAGGTCCATTTTGCTCAGACCATACATTTATTTAGTTTATGGTCTTTTATCTTGGACCTTATATTTCTTTTTTAAAGGTCTTTTACCTCGTACCATCTGTTTCTTTGGATTAAAAACTTTTAGCTCAGACCATCTATTACATTATTTTAAGGTATTTTATCTCTTAAAATCTGTTTCTTTAGTCTATGCTATTTTAGCTTAGATCATCTTTTTTTACTCTCAGATACGGTGCATGCATGTCAGGAGTGACCTAAAACAGTCTGAGATTCTTGGTTCTTCGGTAGTGCTGCCAAGACCTATGATAATCAGAAGGCCTATTTACCGAATTACAAACTTTATTGAAGTCCCTAGGGGCATATTCATGAGCTAAGGGTAGTATTCATAATCAATAAAATGGGTCCCTTGAATCCAAGTTTCATTCCCAAGGGCAATAGAATTTCTATGGAGGTAATATTGATAATGTTGGAATACAAGTTGTACTAAACCTGACATGGAAGTTGGCGTATGGATGATGTAAATCATAAAATTGGAGTTTGAGTCCAGAATATGAGATGGTTCAGACATTTATGGTATGTCCCATGACATTCTGAAATCCCATGTTCTGTTGTGGTGTTGCAATGCCTCGCTAGGATCAAATCTCTTTTCGAGCAAGTAGAAGATGCATTTATTTGGGGGGGGTTAGGGTCCTTAGGTCTCAGTATCATGTACAATCAAATATGATATCCTCTTAATTACAAGGTCCATGTAATATTTTCAAAGACTCAAACATCCAGATATTGAAGTTGGATATGGGAGGAAAAGCATCTAGGGACGGTTCCCGAACCCTTGGGCAGTTATCTCTTAAACAACGTTTCAACTATGTGCCATGTAGTTTTGAATCATGAGATGTGGGACATAATGTATTATGGATTTATGTGTCCCAACATGTTTATTAGGAAGGGTACCACAGACGATGATGTAACATCGTGGATATTGAATCCACTTCGATAGTTTGGTACATAGATTATAAATCACAATCTAGACTTCATGTGTCAAGAGAATTGTAACACCCAAAGAATTCACGGTATGATTCTCATGGAATAAAACAATATCTTACAAATAACACAACTTTGAGTTCTAAAACACCATGACCAATCAAACTAGAAGTCATTAATAGTAATAACCACTTTATAGTGATTTTTTGGTATTTTTCTGAAAACATTCATTTTTTTATGAATAGTGAAAAAAACTACGTTATTATTTAAAACTGACTTTTTATATAAATAATTTGTTATTTTATTTAAATTTATATTAGTTTTAAATATATACATCATACCTATATATGTTCAATGTAATTCATTGGAGTCATTTTATAATAATATTAGATATATAAAATTTTTTTGAACATTTTACCATCCTTTAACCACCTTCTAGGCACATTTGCTAATTTACATAAAATGTTTCTTTACCGATTATGTGAATTGAATTTAAAAAAAAATTGAGAAATGGTTGACATCAGTAAGTAAAATTTGGTTTAATAAGACGAAAATAATATTTGGTGAATAGTAACTTTTGACTTTTATTTACCATGGTTAAAAGTAAATAGAGTAATTAAAGATACAAATGGTATTATAATTACCCTAAAACATGTCATAATTCTAATGGATAAATGTATTTAGACCAAAATCATACATAGGAATAAAATATGATCCTTTTGGTCTACTTGGATTAGATTGTCACATTTGTTATTATTTTATTTAAATAAGAGTTAAACATGTTAAAATCAAATTTTAATAACTAAACCATTTTTAATATAGATTTATACATAAGATAAAAATATAAAAATATTCATTAGAAAGATAAAAATATTTACAACATAATGGTATTTTATTTATAATTTTTAGACATAACTTATTAAATTTATTTATGACACAAATAATGATTCAATAATTACCATATTGATGAAATATTAAAATAATTGATATTATAAGTATCCAAATAAATTTAAATTGAGACTTCTTATGAATTACACTAATTTTATAGGTTAATATGACATGTTAGGGTTTATTAACTATTTTTTTTGACATGATAATGTTTTTATGACTTTCACAAAAACCAAATACCATATAGTGTCAAAATTGGCATAAATGAGATTTTAAAACAAATACTATATTATTAATTGATATAATATTCATAAAAATATAATGATTTGAAAAAGTACTTATATAAGGTTATATAAATCAATAAATAACCACTTTGGGTTCCCTTTGATTTTTCTAGTATGTTTATTAACCTTTTATTATAATAATACAAGAATAAAAGGTAAAAGTTAAACTATTTCACTAAGAGTTAAATCTAAAAGATAAGTTTAATATGGTGAACTAAAACTGTATAAAACCTATTGGTTAAAGGGTTTTCGACCAATACACTCCTAACCCTATAAATAAATCATTTTGAAGCAATTATAAACTGAATATGACTATATAATAAAATAATATTTCAAGCTTTTCCAAAAGAGACCCTCACATCTCTTATAAAAGGGTACATCCCCATCTCCCAAAATCACACTTCCAAAGCCATTTTGATTTACCACCCCTACTCAAATATCATCCCTAAATACCCTAACATATACCTATAGGCAATACTTTGATCATAAATACAACCTAATGATACCTTTTGATCAACTCAAAAGGAAACATATGAAGAAGAGGTAATAATTTCACCACCCCTTTCAATGTTCTTTTCTTCTTCCACATCCTCTTCATTTGTTTTTTTCATACCAAAATAATAACTCTAGTACTTTATACGTACTGTTATATTATTATAAATATGGCACAACCATATTCATTATTCTATCCATCCTATGAATGAAAAGTCACCATATGTGCGTACGTATGGCTTACCGTCTCCACGTCGTGCTGTAGTTAGTTATTCAAACACTTCTATATTTGGATGGATATAATAATGAGTATAAAATACATAAATAATAAATATAAAATGTTAATTATTTTTTATATACTATATAATATCCAATTAAAAATTATTTCACCTTTAATAGAATGATATTGTCACTCGTGCATGCGTACGGATTATCGTCTCCACGAACGTGATTAAATTCATTCCCCATCATAGCCATTAAAGAATAATTTTCATTTTATGATTAAAAATAATGTTTGAGAGCTTAATATCTTATTGGATATTAATCAAATAAATCATATCCATAAAAAACATGGATTATGTAACAAAGTATATAAAAGGAAAATGAATTAGTTACCCCCATAAACAATGATAGTACAAAAATATTATTAACAAAGCAATATTAGAATATCATATATGTTATCATATTTATGTATGCGGTTCATTATAATTTAATAACAATTATTTAACTATTATAAAGGATTTTAACATACCCTCGATCACGGAAAAGTACAAGGTATAGGTAAATTCTACAATCTCTTTATTATTGTAGGTTGTTTATACGTGAGTATCTATTAGGACATCTTTATCACCCACAACTGTGTTTCTTAAAAATGTGTTTCAAAACAAATTTAATATTTCCTCAAATATGGGTTAATGTCATTTATAAACTTTTTTTAAATTTTATAAAATTTTTATAAAGAAATATTTTAGTCATTCTCCATAAAAGGTCTTTTACGACCTTTTTGACAAAATTAAGGAAATATGGTTTTCTTAACTTATACGGTGAGTGTGGCTATTTTCTGTTATTATAACACCTTGTAAGATTCCATTACAAGATTATAATAATATTTTCATGTCAAATATTTTCAATTATAATTATGTGACTTTTAAATGATTTCCAAATAGAAGGAGTTATTCCTCACATATTTTTGATTTCATCTATGTCAACATATTTTGATGGATTTTACACTTTTTTTGAAGTTGATTTATTTTGATTAATTATTCCATATTGTATTTATTCTTTTGTGATAGGTTTGAAAATGTTTTTGTTATTTTTTTACTATTCTTGGTTTATGGTTAAAGTATTAATATTTTCTATTTACTTTTAATACGAATGTCGAGGTTATGTTTCATTCTTTTCATATGAGGAATGCATTGGACTTAGTATGTGATGGGTGGAGCCCGCTATAGTTCATCGATGCATTGGTAGATCTCATGAGAAAAACTCATTTCTTCGCACAAGTCCTTGATAAAAGATTAATTGTAGTCCTGGCATGAGGCCTTGACATTGTGTTTATGTTGTTCAACATTATGCATTCCATCATTATGAAATTGTCTATTGATATTACATGCCTTTATTAGACTAGGATAATATTCATGTGAATAATTAAATGAAATTATTTGATTTATCATTTCCATATTATGCTGAATTTTTTTGTTAAAGTTCTTGTGTTTTAGTCTTATACATTTCATTAAATTTTTATGCTTACTTATGAAAGTATCCTCTATATTGTAATCATTACTGAGCTCCTAAGCTCACCAATTTCTATGTTTTATTTTTTCCTGGAAGTGAAAATATATATTATGACTGACCTGAATGGAAAATATATGGGATATTAATGTGTTCAATGGAGACAATATTATTGTTCTTTTTCATTTTATAATGTAATTTAAAACTTATGTATATATATTGTACTTCCATGTCTACTAAACTGATTGGTATTTTGGGATTTGATCCCTTGAGATCCGATCAATGTTATGTAATAATGCACCGACTCTGGGTAACTGGGGTCAGTGTATTATAGTAGGTATCATAGGATATTTAGTACAAACATTGGAAGCTAGATTTAGAAAAACTCTGATTAGAGAACTGTACCCTAAGATAGGCTTTGAGAATTATTATAGAAGAACACCATAGAATTGTAGTAATTTAGATATTTTGGGTCTTTTCAAAGAAATATATCCTTATCTAGATAGTAGCAGGTAGAGGTATCTCTAAAATAGATATACCTAGGAGTGAAAACTCCAACATGGAGTTTCGGGCTTGCCACATGGTATCATGGTACACGACAATGGGAATTGCTTCACTCTTGGTTACGACACTCCCAGGGGATATTCTTAAGATAATTAAAATTTTATTTACAACCATTATGAAGGATTTATGGGTATATACCTTTTCAAATAAATCATTTTTATGATTATGGATTATATCTATAAACTGTTCAATTTATGTTAATTGTTTTACAAGTTTGGAATTATGTGTTGTGATTTATAAACAAATCTTGTTTATTCCATGTTTAGAAATAGTTCCTAGTGGAAGGAATGGAAACCAGATCAATGAACATAATCCATGTAGGTATTTCCATTAAACTCATGATAATTATAGTTGAGATGGCGATGCAACTAGTGTTGATCATCTTATCACCATACAAGGAAAACTCACTCGGCTTATAAATAATAACATTACTCGTATAGAGAACCCTAATCAACAATGTAGATTTTCAATGTTAGGCTGCTTCATGAGGAAAAAACCAAAAATATTCAATGTTACTACAAATCAATTTGCTACTCAGAAATGGATAGGTTCCATAGGAAAAATATTTCATGCTTTGGAGAGTAGAGAAAAAGAAAAAGTTGTCTTTGTAGTTTATCACCTCACAGTAGATGCAAATCAATGGTGGTCATTAATTAAAATATAAAGGAGGATGGAGATGTATCAAATATATAATGGATGGATTTTAAAGAAATTTTTTTAGAAAAATACTTTCCTCATGACCATCGAGTGGGTATAGAAAGATAATTTTTGAGTTTGAGGCAAAAGGAGGATGATAATATCGGAAAGTATGAGGCTAACTTTACGAGGATAGAATGGCATGCAGTTGATTATATATGAAACCCAAGTAGTGAGATTGATAAATTAATTGATGGTTTGTAACCATTTCTTCATCAAGAATTATTCTCACAATCCTTCTCATCGTATGACGATATTTTCTCATATGCTATCAATACAGAAAAGGAATTCTCTAAGACTTATGACTTTAAAGAAATGTATGAGAAGAAGAGATCTATTGAACACCCTAGAAATGGAAATAAGGGGATGAATGGAAAAGTTAAATTTCCATCCTGTAGTAAATGTGGGAAGAAACACCCTGGTACTTTCTTGAAGGGAATGAGAGTCTATTACAAGTGTGGTGAAAATGGCCACCAAGATTGAGATTGCAAGGGTAAGAAAGAGGGTTTCAATGTTAAATGCTAGAATTTTATAGAAATGAGGCATTATGAAAATTAATTTACTATGTTCCAAGGAAACATACCTCAGAAAAGTCCAATGGAGTAAGGCCAAGCTTATGCAATAACTAATGCTGAGGATGAAAGTCTGAATGACACGGTTCCATGTAATTTAATGGTTTCCTCAAATTTATCCATTGTTTTATTTGATTCTGGAACATCACATTGTTTCATTATCTTCCCTATTTTCTAAGAAAATTAGATATTTTAAATTTTATTTAACAATGGAGTTGTCAGATAAAACTCCTAAGGGAAGTATCATTGCAGCAATGTTTTCTGTATCATTACCCATTAGTGTATATAAATGTTCTTTATGTGCTAATATCATCGTTTTAACCATGATTGAATTTCATATAGTCATCGGTATGGATTAGATTTCAGACCATGATGCAATATTTTATTTTAAGAGGAAGGAGGTTACAATTTTCAATGATGATAAAGAGTACTATATCATTAGAGAAGAAATGTGACCACCTGATTCTTTTCTAGATCCATCCTTAGTAGATATAATAAATTAAATTATTGGGAAAGAAGTGAATGATTAATCTATGGGTTAGAAAAATAATTTTCAAATAGAGGATGTACCTATTGTGTAAGAATATGTTGATGTGTTCCTAGAAGATTTACCTGGAAATCTTACAGAATGATAAATTGAGTTTTCCAATGATTTAATTCAGGGTTAAAAGCACATATTGAAGACCCCTTATAGAATAGACAATATGGAATTAATGTAACTAAAGAAAAAACTAGAGAAATTTAGTAATAATGGATTTATTCTCCCTAGTGTTTGTCCATGGAGAGCACCTGTTCTTTCTTTTAGGAAGAAAGATGGATATATACGGTTGTGCATTGACTACAGCGAGATCAATACTATAACAATAAATAACAAGTATCCCTACATCATATTGATGATTTATTCGACCAAATTCATGGAGTTCAATATTTTTCAAATATTGACCTTTAATCTAGATATCATCAGTTGTGTGTGAAGAAGGAAGACATTTCGAAAATATCATTTTGAACTACGTACGGGAATTAAGAGTTTACAGTAATGCCTTTTGGACTGACTAATGCACCCTATGTTTTCATGGATCAAATGAATAGAGTTTTCAGGGAATATCTTGATGACATTGTAGTGGTATTTATTGATGATATCTTAGTATACTCAAGAATCTACATAGATCATGAAAATCACTTGCGCACTATTCTGAAAACACCTAGAAGAAATGATTTATAAGGGAAGTTTAGAAAGTGTGAAATGTGGCTTCATAAAATTTCTTTTCTTGGCAAAATTATCTCTATGTATGGAATCTCTATCGATATTTCCATGATTAAGGAAATCCAAGAATGGACAGCTCTGACATGTATAACTAAGGTTCACAATTTTATTGGTTTAGAAGGTTATTATCGGTGATTCATCCATAGTTTTTTCCAATAAGAAAACCCATTATTCAAGCTCACACATAAAGGGGTTAATTTTGTTTGGACAAATGATTGTGAATAATTTTTTGATGAATATAAGAAAAGATTAGTCTATTCTCATATCTTGACTCTACAATCGAGGAATGATGGGTTTGTTACTTATAGTGATGATTCAATGAAAGGACATGGTTGTTTCCTTATGCAGAAGGATAGGGTTATTTCCTAAGCATCACGACAGCTAAATATTCATGAACAAAACTATTATACTCCTAATCTTGAGTTATCAAATTTAATCTATGCTTTTAAGATATAAGGACACTATCTATATGGGGAACAATGTCAAATATATACTGATCACAAGAGTTTGAAGTATATTTTCTCACAAAACGAACACAACATGAGGAAAAGATGATATCTTTAACTAATCGAATTTTATAATTTCACTACACACTACCACCTTGGAAAGGAAAATAAGGTGGTAGATTCATTGAGAAGAAAGGATCATGGAGTTTAGAACAAGATAACAGTTGAAAGGGATCTTATGTTCATGGATCTTGTAAATATAGATATGGGAATAATCATGGAAGATGAACATCAATAATTTTTCAAATAGTTTACAAACCATCATTACTATAAAGGATAAAAATTTCTCAAACGGACGATAAGGAGTTTCAAAAAATAATTAATGCTATGAATGATTAGATATTTATTGACATCGTATATGAAGATGGGATTTTGATATTAGGAAAGAGACTTTGTGTTCCTAACATACCTGATATAAAAATAGAATTATTGGATGATTCTCACAGCTCTAATTTTTCTATACACCATGGTAGCACTATGATGTATAGAGATTTGAAAGAACATCTTTGATTGGACAACATAAAGATGAATATTTATGATTATGTGTCAAGATGTTTGGTTTTTCAACAGTTGAAGGCTGTAAGAAAACATCCTAGAGGAGTCATGCAACCTATTCCCATACCTGAGTTGGAATGGGATGATATTATGATGGACATTGTTATGGGGCTAACAAATACTCTTAGAAGGAATGATCCAATATGGGTCATTGTTGATTTTATTATCAATTAAACACATTTTATTTCTATAAGATAAGATTTATAACTTGAACTTCCAGAAAAACTATATATTAATGATGTTTTAAGACATTAGGGTGTACCCCTACTGATTTTTTATGATCGTGATCCCCATTTCACATCACGATTCTAGAAAAGTCTTTAGAAGGCCTTGGATACTGATCTTTGTTTGAGCACTACCTACCACCCTTAAACTAATGGATAATCATAATGGAATATTCAAAACTTATAAGACATGTTGATATATATCTCACATGACTTTTATGGTATGTGGGATCAATATTTAACTCTAGTAGAATATTCCTGTAACAATAGCTTCAATTAAAGTATTCTGATGGCACTATATAAAGCACTATATTGAAAGAGATGTCTCACACCAACTTGTTGGGATGATGTTGGTGAAAGAAAACTCGTAGGACCAAAACATGTTGAGGAAACAATGTAAAAGGTGAATATTATCCAAAACCACATCAAAGTATCTCAATGTAGAAAAAATAGTTATGTCGATAACCAAAAGAAGGATTTGGAATTTCAAATAGGAGATCGTGTTTTCTTGAAGGAATATCTATGGAAGGGTGTTATACGTTTCGGTAAGAAGGGTAAATTAAGTCCCAGGTACATCAGACCTTTCAAAATTCTAGAACAAATATGAGTTGTAGCTTATCGTTTGGCAAAGCCACCAAATCTCTCTAAAGTTCATGATGTGTTCCATGTATCACTGTTAAGAAAATACATGCTTGAACAAATGCATTTACTCACCAATGAAGAAATATGATTGGAACTTGATCTGTCTTATTGTGAAGAGTCTTTCATGAATCTGGATACTAGAGAACAAGTGCTGAGAAATTGGATGACTCATCTAATGAATGTTCTATGGAGAAACCATAAGATGGAAGAGGCATCATGGGAACTAGAGTAACTTATGAAGAAGAAATACCTGAATATTTTTATTCTGTAATATTCTAGAAATTTTAAGGGAAAAATTATTTTTTAAGGAGGAAAGAATGTAACAATCCAAGCTTCCATGGTACGCTTCTCTTAAAATAGTACAATAGCTTGTGGTGTATGAAATTTCGAGTTCTAACACACAAAGACCAATCAAAATAGCTTTTATGAATAGTAATACCCACTTTTTAAAATTTTATAAATTTTATTTATCAAAATGGAATTCATTTTTGGATTGGGAAAATCAAAATAAACTTAGTGTGAATTTTTTATATTTTTCTGAATACTTTTGATTTTTGATGAATAGTGAAGAATACTACGTTATTGTTTCAAACCGACCTTTTTTTTTAAATAATTAGTAATTTTATTTAAATTTATATTTGGTAAAAATATATACATAATACCTATATATGTTCAATGTAATTTATTGGATTCATTATATAATAATTTTAGATATATAAAATTTTATTGAACTTTTTAACGTCTTTTAACCACCTTCTAGGTGCAATTGAAAATTTTCATAAAATGTAATTTTACCATTTCTGTGAATTTAATTTTAAAAATATGAGAGATATGGTTGAAATTAGTAAGTAAAATTTGGTTCAATAAGATGATTATATTTTTTGTAAATATCAACTTTTGACTTTTATTTACCACAGTTAAAAGTAAAATGGGTAATTAAAGGTGAAAATGATATTATAATTACCTTAACACATGTCTTAATTATACTGGATAAGTGTATTTCGACAAAAATCATCCTTATAAATAATATATGATCCTTATTTCCACTTGTATTAGATTAATACAATTATTATTTTTTATTTAAATAAGTGTTAAAAGTGTTAAATTAAAATTTTAATAAATAATCCATTTTTAATATATGGTTATACAATAGACAAATTAGACAATAAATACTAATTATAATGTAAAAAAATTCATATATAATGGTATTTTATTTATAATTTTTAGACATTATGTAATTAAATTTATTTATGACACAATGATGTTGTAGTAATTACCTTGTTAATGAATAATTAAAATAATTTATATTATAAATATCCAAATAAATGAAAATTGAGACTTATGATGAATTACACTTATATTATAGATTAATATGACATTTCAGGGTATATTAAATAATATTTTTTTGAAGTGATAAAGTTGTTATGACTTTCACAAAAACCAAATACCAAATAGCGTCAAAATTGAAAGAAATGAGTTTTTTTTTAATCTATATTATTAATTGATATAATATTTTGAAAAATATAAGGTTTGGAAAACATATGTAGACAAGTTTATATATAAAAAAAATTAACTATTTTTGGTTCGGTTGGATTTCTACAGTATGTTCATTAACAATTTACTATAATAATACTATATTACATGTTAAAGGTTATACAATTTAACTAAGAGTTAAATTTAAAAAGTTAAGGTTAATATGGTGAGAAAAACCTATCTAAAACATATTGGTTGAGAGGTTTTTTACCCATCTCCACCTTATCCTTGAAGTAAATCATTTTGGATCCATTATAAACTGATTATGATTGTAAAATAAAATAATAATTCAATCTATTCCAAAAGTGACCCTCACCTTTCTTATAAAAGGGTGCTTCTCCTTATTTACAAATCACACCTCCAAATCCATTTGTCTTTGCCAAACCCTACTCAAATATCCTCCTAACTACCCTAAATTTGACTTAGGGGCCTTAATTTGATCATAAAGACAACCTAAGGAGCACTTTTGATCACCTCAAAAGGAAACACCCGAAGAAGAGGTAATAATTTCACCACCTCTTTCAAATTTATTTTCTTCTTCCACTTCCACTTTATTTTTTACGTAGAAAAATAATAACTCCCGTACAATATAAATACTATGATGTTATTATAAATATGGTACAACCATATTAAATATTATATCCATCTTATGAATGAAAAGTCACCATACGTGTGTATGTATGGCTTACCATCTCCACATCATGGTGTAGTTTGTTATTCAAACACTTCATTTTTTATGATGGGTATAATAATGAGTATAATTGATTTAAATAATAAATATATCATGTTAATTATTCTTTATATATGATATACCTTTCAATTACATATGATTTCACCATCAATATAATGATATTGTCGCTCGTGCGTACGTATGGATTACCGTCTCCATGAACGCGATTAAATTCATTCCCCATCATAACTATTCAGAAATAATTTTAATTTTATGATGAAAAAGAATGTTTAAAAACTTAATATCATTATGGATATGAATCAAATACATCCTATCCATAACAAACATGGCTTTCAAAAACAATCATATGAAGGAAAATGAATTAGCTAACACCCAAAACAATGATACATCTGAAATATTAATAACAATGCAATTTTAAAAGATCATATATGATATCATATTTATGTATGTGGTTCTTGTATAATATAATAAAAATGAGTTAACTGTTATATAGAAGTTGAACATACCCTTGATCAAGGAAACGTACAAGTTAAGGATCAATTCTACAATCTCATTGTCATCCGAGGTTGTTTATATGTAAGTTTCTACTAGGTCCTCTTTATCATCCACATCTATGATTCATAAAAACGTATTTAAAAGCATTATTTATATTTCAAAGACTATGTGTTAATGTCATTTATACCCTTTTTGGAATTTTTATAAAATTTTTACAATGTAACATTTCTATCATTTTCCAAAAAAGGCATTTATGGCCTTTTCAACAAAATTAAGGAAAGAATGTTTTTTATCTCAAACGGTGAGTGCAGCTATTGTCTACCATTATAGCACATTTGAATCATCCCTTACATGTTTATAAGAATATTTTCAAAATAAATTATTTATGTTATAATTACATGAAATTTAAATGATTTCAAAATAGAAAGAGATATTTCTCTCAAATAGTTTTGATTTCATCTATGTCAATATTCTTTTATTGATTTTTCACTTGTTTGAAGTTGATTTGTTATGATACAATATTCTATATTGTATTAATTGTTTTTTTGATATGTTTGACTATGGATGTGTTATTCTAATACCATACATGGTTTATGGTTAAAATATTAACATTTCGTATGATAGTTTTAATATGAATGTTTATGTTGTGTTTCAACCTTTTCATTTGAGGAATGCATTGGACTTAGTAAGTGACCGGTGGAGCCAGATATAGCTCCTCAATGAATTGGTAGGTCTCATGAGAGAAACTAGTGTCCCGGAACAAGGCGTTGAAAAAATCTTATTTGTAGTCTTGGCATGAGGCCTTGACTATGTGGTTATGATGTCCAGCATTATGCATTCCATCATTATGAAATTGGCTATTGATATTAGACATGTGATTATTAGACTATAAGAATATCTATGTGAATAAGTAAATGGAATTATTTGATTTATCTTTGACATATTTTTCTGATGTTTAAGTTTCAAAGTCTTGTATTTCACTCTTATACATTGCCTTAAATGTTTGTGATTATTTATGTAAGTTTCTGCTATATTGTTATCTATCTTGAGCACCTAAGATAACACCATTTTATGTTTTATTTTTCCTCAGATGTGAAGAAGAATGTAATGACTGATCTATAGGGATATTTTAAGGAATATGAATGTGTTCAGAGGAGACAATATTGTTTTTATTTTTCATTTTATAATTTAATGTAAAACTTATGTATATATTCGTACATCCAATGATACTACACTGATCAGTCTTTCAATATTTGATTCCATGTGATCCATACAATGTTCTCTAATAATGAACTGAATCTAAGTAACTGGGTTCAAGGTGTTACATTAATGGTATGGAATAGTCATATATTGATAAGTTCAGACACAATGAGGTGATCAGTGATACTGTTATGATGTCCGGGATCATGAGAATTGGAGTTTTCTTTTTTAGTGTGATAAATTTGGTTGAAATCCATAAGAACATATGCAGGAGCCATGGGTATGATTTTATTGTAACACAAAGGTTCCTTGAAGCTGGATACCTTTTCCAAGAGCTATGGAGGGTTCTAATGATTTGAGGCGCCTCGACTCACAAAGTGTGGTCAATAAAAAGTGCTAAATCCAAGATTGGTTTGAATTCACTAAAAGTTGTGTTATAGCCTAGAAAAAAATACTCTCACTGTGCGGAGTTGTGAAAAATATTTCCCCAAAGTTTTCCTGGACTAATGCATCTAGCGAGCATAGTTGGTATTTTACTAGGGTTATGTCCCATTGAGTTGGTGGCTTTTGTGTTGGTGCCCAAAATTTTTCATAGACACTATATATGATGGGTTTAGTGGGTGGAGATAAACTTTTTATTGAGTCTACCTTTATGGATTTTCACCCTGACAAGTTTTGGGTCTCTTTTTTTAGTAGTTTATATTCTTTTGTTTTAGACCATTATGGGATATAGTTTACTTTTTCCAAACTTTGACAAAAGAATAGATAGTTTAGGGTCATTTAATGCATGAACCTAATACGAAGGATATGACATGTGAGGATAATTAGGGTACTCTATGTTAATAGTGCTCCTCAATATTATCAATCATGGAAGGGAAATGACTTATATCATGGCTCATGTTTTATAGGTCAAAAATAATGATGTGGGACAACCATACAAGAAGCATTTTAGACATACGAGGGTGTTGAGTGCTGCCATGATGATGTCAGAGATCACAAGAATTGGAATTTCCTTTTTCATAGTGATGAATTTGGTTGATGACCATAGGCGGATATGAAGGATCCATGGGAATGATTGTATAGTCAAGAAAATGATACCTGAAGCTGTTTATCCATTACAAGATCCATGGAAGGTTGATGGTGTCCTGAGACGATCTGGGCATGAGGTGAGGTATATGTATTTTAGGATATGTTAAAGGATAGTGAATGCACCCCATACTCTGGTTGACCGAGGTAAGTCTCTTATGGTCCTTTGAGGGGGAGTGAGAAAATTAAATATGGTCTATATAGTTTATTGTCATTTAGTAGGGAAATGTTTTCAACCATGAAGTTTAACATCATGTGGTAAGGAATTTTTGTTGTGATGTTAAACTCATGCAGTAAGGATAGACTTCCTTGTAGTTTAATGTCATGCTACAAGGACTTACTATCATGTATTTTAACGTCCTACAGTAATGGCATGCTCCCGTGTTGTTTAACATCTTCTGGTAAGGACGTACTGAAATGTACTTTAAATTCATATAGTAAGGACATTCCCTTGTGTAGTTTAACATCATGTTATATGGATTTAGTAAATGATGTTAAGGATGGTAATGTTGTGGTTGGGCCCAAATAAGTAAACTTTTGCATCACTACACATGCCATTATAATGAAAATAAACCCACACAATGTTTTGGGTGGTTGTGCGGTTGAGTTTCATTTAGTAAGGATGATGAAACATAGTTTAATGGCATGCCAAATGGACATATATTGATTGTTTTGGGTCATATGTACTAGAAAAAAAGGAAGATTTCCAAATTTGGTGGTGTGTGATGTGGTTCCATGAAGTAATATGATGTGAGTGAGGATTGGAGAGGTCTCAAAAACACAGCAGAACTTTCCAGGAAGACTCGTGAAAAAAGGAAACAAAGGGTTATTACTTCAGCTCTTCCAAAAAATGGAATGTTTGTGCATAACTATGAATCTCAAAAGGATGAGAATCAAGCCACATATATTTATGTAAGAGGAAATACATTACATGGGTGTGACACAGACATAAAAGTGGGCATTATTTTATTTGGTAGTTGTATCTAGGCCAACGATTGTAGATCTAGGCATCACTATGTATTTTTAATAGGAAAATATCAAGGTAAAATGGTTCTAAAAGTCTCATGTAGTTTAACATCAGGTGGTAAGGATGAAGCTTGATCGATGTAAATAGATGGGAACATCATGGTTGGGCCAAAGGGAAGAAGCGAGGGAATCACTATGTATCTCACAGGGATGAGAATCAAACCACACGTAGTTCTATAAGATCTACGTAGTTTAACATCATGTGGAAAGGATTTGAGTGACTCTACATGAATGTGGAAGGGAATCACAAATCCATGCAATTTTATGTCTTGTGTTAATGACATTGTCCGTGTAGTTTAACATCATGTGGTGAGGACTCACGGTATGAATTTTTTGGTTTTTCAATCACGGCTATAATGAATCTATTGCATACCTCTTTTACATTATTGAAATTGGAAAACCCTACCATAATTTCTATGATCAAATGAGCTACGCTCAGTGTGAGAAACAAGGAGCGGCACAAGTTCCTCTATAGTGAAATGGTAATAGGGTGATATAATAGGGGATTTTTGTATGATGCAACGGTTGGACCAGGAAATTGAATCAAGGAAACCCTATGTATTGCACTAGAAATGGGAATCCATCCTTATGTAGTTCAGGAGAAAGTATGCAGTTTAATGTCATGTAGTATGGACATCGACCATGCTGTTTAATATCATGTTGTAAGGAAGAATTGTTCCATGTTGTTTAAAATCATTTTGCGAGGAAATATTGTTTCATGTTGTTTACCATCATAAAGCGAGGAAGAATAATATATATTTCTCTGATGTGGATTCCCATTTTTTTATCAACTGTGTAAAGTATTTCTTGAGCAGTATCGCATTAGTGGGTGGTGTGACACTCTCTATATCCAAGGTTGAATGTGAATAAGACGCAATATGATAGACCTTATGTGTGATGCAAGGTCCTTCCGACTAGAGAAACCATTTTGGGGGCTTATTTTAGGGTATTATCAGGGTTATAAGAGCCAACCCCAGTTCTCCTTGAATAAATGAGTGTAGGTGAACCTTTTTATTGAACACCCATGAAATCCGATTTTGATAGACTGTTAGGTTGTGCACCATCTAAAACCTCTTCTCATCTAGCCATTCTAACTCATATATCAATTTCTATGATTTATCATCATCTGAGAGATTTTAGAAAATTTATATTTTGAGTGAGGGAAACATGACCTTTATGGGTAACACTATATTGGTCTCATACACCACTGAGTATGTCATTGCTTGTATATCAGTACATGTGGTGGTATGGTTTTTCCACGAAGCAGGGAGGAGTTTATCCAACCAACACACCTTATCCTATTCCACCATATTCTAGTGTATTCTTTATTGAGTCTTATTTAAGGCCTTTATTTATCCATTTGTCACTCCATGATAACATGATTACTTTTTGGACCTGATGTTGTACTCCTAGTAATGATTCTTCAACTCTTTGGAACAGAAGTTGTTGCATTGTCTATCAGTATTGTGTTAGGGACTCCAAACATAGTGATGATATGGGACTTCACGAAGTTGATGACATTCTAAATCTTGACTTCCTTGAGTTATATTGCCTCAGTCCGTTTGGATAAGAAGTCAGTGAATGTAAGGATGTACTAGAACTACTTGGTTATGGTCGGGGGATATGGCCCCACCACATCTATCCCAAAAATGGAGAATAGCCATGAATATTTATTAGTATAAAGAAATTACAAAGGTTGATAGATGATGTTTTCATTGATCTGGAATGCATGAAATTTTTTACTGAATTCTAAAAAGTCTTCTATAATGGATTTCTAGTAGTATCCTAATCTCTTAGTTTGTTGGGAGAGCCTAATTCTAGATTTATTTGTCTAGGAAGAGCCTGTTTTAACTTCCCCAATGCTAGAGATAACCTATCATTATTCAATGAACATGAGTATAACTCCATAAAGTCCATTCTTATAGTGTTTTTTGGGTCATTTGGTACATCATGATGTGTAAAGTTCACTACACAGGACTAAATCTATTCTCTTACAACAAGATCTGTTGGGAGATTCCCATCTCGAAAATAACTGATTATGGGCTCCACGCATCATGGGTTAGATATTGGTTCATGACACTATGGGGAAATTTTGAACATGTTGATCTCTTTCATGTTCCATAAGGTGATTCAGTGATCCATTGTTTGATGTGTAATTTAGAATGTTGATACCTCCTAATCAAAGTCATCTAGGATGGAAACTACATTTTCCAATGCATCGGCATGAGCATTATGTGATTGGGGTACGTAATGCAGTGTGGGATTAAAGAGGAAATATTTTATTTTTCCCTTAAAATAACTAGTGAGGGGGTACATGTCCTCCTTTTTAATATAACATTCAACATTTCCATGCTTTATCACTAACTCTAAATACTTCGTGATGTTTAGGTAGTCTATGTGTAGCTATAGGGATAGTTCCATTATAACTATGAGGTCTTGGTATTCTTCATCATTATTCGTGTAGCCATTAAATAGTTGTAAAGAGTAGGGAAAACCCGCTTTGACTGGAGATAAAAAAATAATCACTATACCAACCAAATTGAGCATAAGGTTTTCCATTTTGGTTCATATGGGACTATAAGAGGCACAATCAATGTGCATCTCCCATATTTGGAGAATTTCATGGTCATAAAAGATCTATTCGTCATGGAGATTAGTGTCTCTTGGTATACATTTCAAGGAAGTTTTTTCTATGAGGAAATCATCCTAGGAATTGCACAACACGGACTTCAGTGATATGAACTGAATGTCATATTTCTGCAGAAGGACCACCCATCGAGCCAAGAACCCAGCAAACATGGGGCAGCTAAGGATTTACTAGATTGGATAAATATGAGTGACCAGGTGAATCATGTGGCACTAGAAGTAGTGAATCACCTTATTCACTTTGAATAAGAGTGTGAGGCAGATCTTTTCGACCTCATAATATCATATCTCAATACATAAAATTGTATGGATGAGGTAATAGAGAATATTCTCACTTCCTACACCATTATTATACTTGAGGAGGGTGCCCAATGAAAATTACATTATGTCTACATAAAATATGAGTGCCTTACCTTCTTCCATAGGCATCAAAACCTATTGGTGAAGCAGTTACTATATGAGACTTTCGAATGCTTTCTAACATTCATCATATCATTGGTAGGAGAATCCATTCATCATTTGTATGGTGAAGGGGAGAGACTTTTGGGCTCGGTTGGATATGATGTTTTGAATGTAAGTGAGGTTCCCTTAGAGTCCCCTTAGTTATTTTAGGTTCCTATGGGATGAAATTTCCAAAAAAAAAACTAGTCTTCTCTTGGGTTTCATTAATTATTTAGTGGCGCACCACAAAGCCAAGGGACTTTCGTAATGTTATCTTGAAGGCACAGTTTAGTGGATTCATATATTTACAGTGTTGTCACAAATTTTTGAAGACTGCTCAGAGTTCTTTGAAATAGTCACATCGCTGTTTGAATTTAACATCCTGGTCATCAACAAAAAATTGGACTATCCACCCTTGGAATTAATTAATGATGTGATGGATGGAACAATGATATTAAGTGTCTATATTATGTAATCCAAAGGGCATGACCTGGTATAGGATGTTCTCAGGAGGTGCTATGAATATAGTACATTTTTTATCGCCATGGTCCATATTGATTTGATTGTACCCTGAATAACCATCCATCAAGTAAAGGTCCTAGAATATAGTAGTTACATTGATCAAGAGATTTGTTATTGGTACTGGGAAATCATCATTTGGGAAATTCATATTGATGTCTCTGAAATCAATGCATACCATACCCATCGCATACATCTTCGCGATGGGTATTATGTTGGAAATAAATCTTAGGTATTGAACTTTTTATATGAATTTTCTTTAATCAACTTCTCAGCTTTCGACTCTATATTAGTGGAATGAGATGGGTGCATTCTCTTGGATTCTTGTTTGAATCCTCAATGCTCATCAGGTTGTCCAAGATGGTGTGTATCCACATATTGATCTAGTTCGGGAATTTTTGTGTAATTACTGATGAAAAAATATTAGTGATTCTTTTCAAATACAACATACATATCATTCTATAAAAGATGAATAGAGTCACTAAAAATGGTTGGCCATGGGTCTTCTTTTGTCCCAATATTTGTCTTCTTGAGCATGCCTATGGTAGTGGATAATAATTACTCAAATACTAGAGAGGAATTTCAAAAAACATCCTCATGCACTTATATATATATGGAGATGTATTCAGGTGAAGATGATAGTCTGGGGGGCTCTCTGTCAATATCTGGGCGAGGGAGGCCATAAAAATATATATCACCATCCACTGATATCTAATTTACTATAAAGGGATGCTGGAAAAGATTTTCACTGAGTATAAGAGATGTTTGGACCTCTGGGATCCAGTATTATACCTCGACCATGTTTATGGGGAGAACATAATCATCATTGACAATTCCCTAGGGTTTTACATTTGCAATTCCTATTCCATTATGAGTTATAACTCGTATACCATCAACGACCACTGGTTGCTTACCTCCCTTAATATAGAAATATAATTCTTTATATATAGATCTACCAACCTCTCTGGGGCAGCTATAACAATGTATTATGTCGACCTCTCAATTTGTGTGGTACTTCAAACATTAATGGAATGTTGATGGCACTGTGAGGTGGCTATGGATCCATGGTCATCCAATAATGACATTATATATTGTATCCTTTTTAATAAATATGATCATGGTGTTAGATGTGAGCTCCCAAATTGGGATTCAAGTTTGATCATTCAAAGGGGATTCTTATCAAGTTTTTCATAGTCTTGGATGGTCAGATTTGTTGGGGATAGGTCCCCTTCGTTGTACCCCAATCATCAGAGTGTCCGAACAGTGATGAGATTGATCCTCGACCCATTATCAAGCAGCACCCTTTGAAAATTAGCATGATTGACTCTATCAGAAATGTTTATGGGAATTATGTTACCTTAGATAGACTCATATTCATCTTGATCAGTGATTGATATGGAAACATGACATCTTATGGATGTAGTCTCCACTCAATATACCTCAACAACGACGATTTTTGTCTTAATTTACTATGGGCACTGAAGGGATTGAACAAGTGCCTCCCTGAGTTCATTTGGATGATAGAGTGTATCAAAGATTGTGATCGTGGATGGGATATAGTTGGATGATTCAAAACATCATTATTCTATTTCATGGGTTGACTCTCCCTATATGGGACTACTCTAGGCTATGAGGTTTAGGGGGTGGAGATTCTGAGGTAGATGGACCTCATTCATGTAATAAGGCTAACAGAATATCTGCTTCCTATGGGACTAGTTGCGCTCACCTTCCCAATTTTTGTAATTAATTGGAGTGGACCCCAACTAGGAATCCATTCCAGAAAATACGATATGGGTGACTACTAGGGTGGATCTGAGGCACCTCTTCACCTCCTTTGAGCCTACTGGAGTTCTTTCCCTTGAGTCTTGGCTACATATATGTCTTTCTAGGGGACATGACTGGGAAATTGAGTCATAACACATCTGCATTGTCCCCAGTATCCTCGGCTCTGGTGAATGTTCCCTCTTGTTCCTCAATTATATGTGGGAAACCCATATTCAGTGTAATAATCCTCATTAGTTAATTGTTTAGTCAATTGTAAAATGTTGATAGAACCAAAGATGAGATCCTTGTCTGATCAGGATTCCATTTGGTGGGGTGGATCCCATCATTTCCATGTCGTAGGGAAGAAATTGGTGAGTTTTAATACTTACATTTGAATAGAATATGACTCGTCCTCTTCTATTTCATTCCACTTTTGGTGGCCACACCCACCTTTGGGAGGCACATATAATTCCTCTTTCTTTGGTGGTGTTGCTACTATTAGCCTATGAAACTAGGCTCTCATAGCAGAGTGTGGTCGATACACTATAATATGATCTATCTAGTTTTCATGTTTTCATGCATGTCTAAGTGGGACCTTCTTCAAATCATTATTTTCTTTTGGTTGGAAAATGGTTATGCAAGCCATTTTTTCTTGGAATTATCCAAAACTAATTTTCCAGAATCGATCATGCCTTGGAGGATATCATTGAATATGAAACAATTCAAGATATTATGACCAAGCCTTCTATGGGAAGGGTAGTAATCATGCTCATTGATGTGGTTTATCTCTTCGGGTTTCCTTGGTTTCAGAAGCATGGGAAACTTATTTTTCTTACCTATCAAGAAATAATTAGGGACCTTTGAATTTTATAAGGATTACACCTTACTAATTTGTTATTCAAATCCCAAATGACCCAGATATCTCAGTTCATCTAGCCGAGGATGATTCTGTAGTTATCGCCACTCGATAGGAGGTGTAGGGAAGTTCAAGGCCTAACTAAGCATCTAGTCAGGTGCTGCTATTGGCTTGAGAGTGACATCTACAACTTCCATTCTGTCTTGCCATTTTCCATGTGTCGTATTCATGATTGGAGCTTTGGATCAGGTCCACTAAATAGGCTCTTAAAGGCAATGTTTTATTTTATCAAATTCCCAGAATCCTCCTAGATATTTACTTGGAATTAGGGGTGTCTATAACTCATCCCTAGGATTATCATTATAGAGTTCCAGTTGTTTCTCTTAAAAGAGAGGGATGCAATGTGAGTGGGTCGAACACTTCCCCTATGCTATGAAATCATACACCCTCTCATTTTCTAATTGTTTTTAGTTTACCATGATGATGATCATTGTCATGATTAGGGTAGAATTGAATTGGGAAAGGAATTGTTGATCGAGGTCCTCCCATCTAGACATAGATCATTCTGGTAGACTGCTATACCAAATGAAGTTTTATCCTATCATAGTCGGTACCAAACTTCTCCACAATGTCAAAGGTGGAGAATTTAGTATTTTAAATGTTGGGTGGAGGTGGGGTATCATCAACCCATTAAGGATGTGGTTTCAAGTCAATAAATACAAGCATTTTTTCCCTTCCATGGCATCTATTAGAGTTTACAGGGAATAGATGACCTTAAGGAGTTCAGGGTGGAACTATTTCCTAGACCATCACTCACCCATGGGGATCCAGCGAGGGATGATGAGTTGGCCCTGATTTTATATTTTGTCTATTTTAAATTCATTCTAGGGGTACACTATTATTCTGCTGGATGAGATTTCATTGTTGCAATCATCTTCAACTTCCTCATGCATGTATGCGGGATTCCTAGACCCAATTCCAATCTGATTTTTAGAAGATGCCCTCGAGGAAGGATTAGCCATGGGAGGAAGAACATTTTTCTCCTATTAGGCATGATACCCAGGAGGAATATTTCCCCTAAGTATCTCCTCTTTATGTTGCTAAATAGCTTTTATTTAACTCTCATATTTTGAAAATCATTCATCTGGGGAAGGAACCCCGCTTCTCTGGGGAGGTGATCAGGATGTGGATACACCCTTCCCCTTGGTAGCATTCCATTAGGAAGGTGGAAACTCCATATTTGGCAATGCCATGTTTTGGGGTTCTCCCTAGTTCCTGGTTTGTGTAGTATCATTCATTGAATTCAAGTTACGCTCCTCCCATGATGTAGTTTCTATGTCACGAACCACTCTAGTTGCATCGTGATCAAAATATTCCTTTCTCACATATCAGAAAATGGTGTTTTTTCCATTTCTTTTTATGTAGAAAGATTAATTTACAATGCATTCATCAGGATCATTATTCAAACCCTTGGCCTTTTTGGGACATTTGGTTTTGCGACCCTAGTAGTGCTTAACTGTTCTCACCAAAAGTTGTCACTACTTTATTCCTCTCATCCTGAAGAACACTGATTCCCTATGCAGTGATGATGATGAAAAAATGACCCCATCCCTATTGGGTGGGGGTCATTTCAGGCCACGTTTTTTAAAGATTGTTCCAGTTGTTGAGGATCCAATGGCTCTAGACAGGTATTTGATGACTCTTGTGATGGACATGAAGATATAAATCCTCCCAAACTAATAGGCTTGGGGTCACTTGCATCTACTACTGATGTGTCCCAAATTATCTTATGAATTGACAATATGATAGGTGGAGGTAGTGGTATATAGTCCCCTAGACAGGTGTTATGAGTCTTCTCCTAGATGGATGATAAAGTAACTATAATAATTGCCCATTGGATATGATGTAGGTAGATGTTCCTGTATAGGATATAGGTGAGATGATGACTCGTGTTGAGTGTAAATTATCCTGGAATGTTGTTTGGGTGATCGCAACATCGTTCACCATGATTAAATTGTCTTTTTATTAATCGATGGGCCCATTTTGATTTATTTTTGGCTATCCTCCATCCTTACCCATAGTGTATATGAACAATTAGAGTATAGGCATTCTTTTTTAGAGGTCATCTGGCTAAAGTTCCTCCTGGTCCCTTGATCTCACCAGAGGCTATAATGTTGTCGGATTCCATATATGAAGGGAACTTCTATTCCAAGGGAGTGGTAAAATCTAACACTCTATACTATCCCCATCCAAGAATATAGATGCATGGTATGTCTTAAAATATTAGCTCTTGAAGAGTCATCATTCAGTGGTGGCATGTATGTTGCAGATTTGTGACGTGATTTTCCAATTTCGAATATCGGGGCATGGAGATAAAAGCCAGTTATAGATGAAAATAGAATATATTTATTATCTAGAGGTGACAGTCATATCCTGGATAGGGGGGATGTCGAGCCTTCAATCCCTAATTAGTGGCTGCCATAATTTGTCCGAGATAAGGAATTAACTCCTTCTCTAGCTAATCTAGGATCTCAAAGTTATCAGCTGTGAGGGGCCAAAACAAGATGGGGAGGTTATTTCTGGATAACTCTCTTAATATGTTTATGTTGTCCTCCTATTTATTAGTCATACATGTTTTCATCTGATCAAACCATAGATAATGGATCAGATGGTCGCATGTTGTCAAAAATAGGGTGCTGGTGCATGTTGATGGGGAACCATATACAATTAACCTTAATGATTCGTCCACCCCCTCTATGAAGGTATTGAAGTTTGGAAAAACTCTCTACAAATAGGATTATAGGAAATGGGAGGACTTCATTGTCAGTGATAGATATCTCCATGGGGAGTATGACCATGTTGGATGTCAGGAGTAGTGTCCCTAGAATCCATATCCACACTACCATGTGGAAGACTATCACATTATGGAATAACATTGTATTCTTCTTTAATATAACAGTCGATGGAACTTTGTGGTGTTTGTAATGTGTCTCGAATGACCTCAAGGACACATCCATTGAAAAGAATAGGGATATAGTCCATGTTTTTCATTGTGGCCAGAATATGACAACTAACCTTTTAGAGTAATGTGTGTGTATACTTATACTATATTACAGTTTCCAAAACATGTATGTAATCATCTAATGAGGTAGGGATACTATCCTACAACTGAGAAACTACCAAAATATAATGATGATTTATCTCTTTACTGATTGAAAAATGAGCATGTCCCTAGGAATATGCCACCCTCACTAGGTTGGCACTGGTTCTATCAGTAATATGAGCCTAGTTCAAAGATGCATTCCACATTAGAATACGCCGATGAACCTCCAGAATGGGATATGTGATATGATCATTTCTCTGTGTTGAATTGTAATGATATCATCATAGTCATTCATCGGTGGATGTAGGTATATATGTTTTACATCGATGATCTGTCAAGATATTCCATATAGACCTATTGATAGAAATATAAAACTCTCCTTAAGATTTTTCCATTCCAACTTGGTCAAAAACATATAGAAGAGGGATATATGTCTGATCTTGGGCCTCTAGAATATGCCACCAGACATTTTTGGTAGGCATGATCCCATATCCTGAGGTGTGTGTCACTCTCACCTGGATGGCCCAGATTGGAATGGGGATATGAGCCATATCCAATTCTTGTACCATCATCTGAATATTTAGATAAACCTCAAGTGTGGGAGAAAGAGTGTAAAATTCCTCCAATACAACCATTTTTTCATGATGATCATATTGTAGTGTTTTCATGACAATAGGGATAAGAGTATTCACATGTACCTTCATCTTAAATTTTTTTGGAATATGTTGGTAGAGTTCATCAGCTCTTGCTAAAATGTATAAGAAGTTTAGAAAAATTTGTGCAGGGATATGAGACTAAAAATTCTCAATCTCAATGATGAACTAGCAGATTTATTCTATTGAAAAAGGGATCTGTGCCCAATTTTATCCTCATTTTTCTGTTGGAGTATGCCAATGGGTTTCATACATGGGGGTAGGAATATGTGCCGCCCCCATGATTTCTGTGAGAATATTCCAGCAAAATTGTTCTGAGAGAGCAGGTATATGATCATGGCAGATGGTCACTCCATAAAGCATATGCATGAGTGTTAGAGGGAATTGAGTAGCAGATGGAACCCTCAATAGGCATCTAAGGGGTACCACCAGAATGGTATTAGAGATGGAAGTTTGCAAGATCCCTCCTGGGAATCGCCTAAACCTGATGGGATCTCTATCCAGCTTCCTATTCCACCTTTCACAAACATGGAAGGTTGAGGTTATCATGCTCTATGGATAATCTCCTGAATTTTTTGGTCATGGTGAGGAGAGACAAAGATTTAACATCATCCTTCCCCATGTGAGGTAGCCTAAGAGGATGTTTCACCTTTATAAATTCATGAGAAGCCTCCATGGTTGGGATAGTACAACATCAATGGTACTCTAGAAACCTTCTTGTTGAAGTATCCATGCAGGTAGATTGTCTTCCAAGCCATTGAAGTCACAATTGTGGATGATTTTTCAAAATTAATGCTAGATGATGAAGACACTGTCTCAAATTGGGCTACTGAAGGAGTATCTACAAATATACAGATTAAAAATAACATGTTCACTGGTTAGAGAAGTATCATAGGAATAATATTCTCAGACAGATATAAATGGTTAACTTATTTTATCTTTTATTCCTTATTCGACCATTCCACTCATTTGGACTTATCAAAATGTGGATCGAATTATGATAACCCAAGTTACAGAAGATATTTTATAAGGTTATTCTGGTCTTATTTATTTTTCATATAGGGTTTGTAAGATAAAGTTTTTTAAGTCATTATATCTAGAATGTTCTAATATAAAAGAGATATTAACTGGTTCTGTCATTTTGTTTGCATATACGGGAAAACATAATGGCCCAATGGGTAATAACTGATCATTTTTTCCATTAGAGAGATTCACATCAAGTTCTACATTTTTTTATTAGTTGATATTTTATGGCATTCAATGGTTTCACTTTCCATGTTACCATTTTTTAATTTTATAGAAACTCCAAATGGTTCCACCAATTGTATCTAGGTAATAACCATCTTCCTGTAGGTTATCTGACATCTGTTTTTTCAGGTGCAGTGAATCTTGGGGACTCGTATTGGTCAAGATGATGGGTGTTCTAGCTTATCTCACCCTTTGGGGGGGGGGGAATTATTCCCTAATATGTGACTCTATTATATAATTAATATATGTTTATGGATCTCTTCCTAATCCCGATATGAGACCAGTTATCCTGAAAAAAAAATTAATCAGTTAATTGTCTCACTAAACCAAGAAAGGAAGCCTCGTTAATCATTGCATATGTATGTCTCTAAGGTTCTTCATGAATTTTTCTAGCATAGAAAAGCAAAATTATCTGTTGTAACAATGTAACCAATTTCTTAAAAAAGTCATCCCATATGAGGAGGTGATTGATATTCCTATGAGGGGTTTAAGAAATTATAGGGATTTTTACATATCCTAGATATTACAGGAATCAAAACCCACATACTTCATTGAGACTCTTGGGATTGTCCCCTGTGTATATTCCTTTATATGAGGGATATTCATTCAGGATGCATAATTAGGTGTTCGTTCATATCTCCTTAAGCCCACGTGAGCTATGCTAGGATTGAGAAACAAGGGGGACAGATGATCATCCACAAGGAGTGTGTGTATGAGTCTTGTGTACAAGGATATTCATTGGGGTGCTTCATATAAAGATCATTCCTTTCGAAGGCATCCTACATATCCTGATTATGGATGGAATTATCGTTGTCATAGTTTGATTTACGTCGGCGCTTACACAATGAAGTTTCCCTATACCATTTTAAAGGTTTAGTGTGAATATGATATGATCATTGAAACTCCCTAATTCCATGTGAGATACCTTCGATGAGAGTAAAAAACGGGACAAAAAGTAATAAATGTCATTTCTTTGATCAAGGGACTCATATGCTGGTCCAATAATAAATGATCATTATGGAGCTCAAACCCTAGGGAGAGGTGGCCTATGTATCCTAAATATAGTGGGAATCATATTTTTCATTTTTCCCTTTATGTTGGGTCATATACACTGAGGCTTACCTATACCATGGAGATTCATGATAACTAAGAATTATCTCATTTCACCCCACTAAGCCTATGCACTCTATGCTTAGTGTGAAAAACAGGGGGAAGACAATGTTCCGCCTCACGATGTATGGATATGGGACTTGGGTGTTGGGATAGTCCCTTAGGATGTTTAGCATGGAACTAGGGCCCTAGGAAAGTTTCATATGTTTCCCAATTTTGGTGGGAATCATATTCCTCATAGTTCATATAATATTGGGGTTTCTGCATAGAGTCTGCATTATTGACTGGGGTTTACACACTGAAGAGATACAACATTGTCAGATCTTGGGATTCCCTGGTGGCATGGCCATATTTTATAGAGATTGTCGCGTGACCCAGTTGGAATGTCCCAAGAGAAACCGCATAACCTATATGGACACACCTTTAAGAGTCATAAGACCCAATTTGGAACATTCTAAAGGGTTTTGAGTATAATGGATTACACATCAAGGAGTCATCGCATGTCCCAGCTATCATGTCTGGAGGGCATCATGAGTCCTAGCTGACATTCCTAGAGGGTTTCATGAGAGCATAGATTTCATATCCAGATGCTTTCACGAGACTCAAATGACATTATAAAACATCATTATATTATTCATGTGATGTGTGTGAGGGGAATAAAAAGTCCTGGGTGATGGATCTATAGGGTTCTAAAGATCGAGTTGGCACCTACGGGGGCACTATATGGTGTTCTCTAACATGTTCAAGGGAATCACATGTCCATAGAGAGATGTCCAAGGAGTGTTGTGAGATCTTGGTGATGAATCCTTGTGTCTTCTAGTGTCTTAGGATGACACAAGTGAAGCACATTATGGACATGTAACATGTATTCCTCTTAAACCTTCTTCCTTTGATCTTGATTCTATCCCATTTATTGAGAACCCCTTGGTTTTGTTCAGTTTTAGTTTTTACTGAGTGTCATATGATCTAGTTGGTTTGTGAAACAACCTTTTCATAACCTACCATAAATCCTTGACTTTATCTATATATGATCACATGCACTAATTTATTCCTAACGAATGACTAGTCTAGAATCATACTGTTGTATTACCGAATGAGAAGTTTTCTGGTCACATTATCTGCCTCTCTGAGAAGTCCATCGAAGTCACGATTCGAACCTATGCATCAATAATTCAATGTGTGTTGTATTATCCAAGAACCCAACCCTTTATTCATGTTGGGGAGGGGAATTTATAGGCTTCTACCCCCGGGTACTCACCAATTTTCGAGGAATATTTGGCGTGAGTCCATGTTGGTGCCAATGAAGGGGATCTAGCACCACACAGTTTCAAGAGAATCTATTGTGGACTGATTCAAGCACGTTACCTGAGATTTATTGATCATGAGTCTCTTCCTATGTCATATTATTGACAATTATTTGGGAATATTTTGATCATGCGGTCATGTGGAAGGACATTCATGTCATCATGTTGACATTTCCAAGCGTGTTTCGCAAGATCCAAGTACTTCTAAGAAGACACCCGTGAGACATTGGGTGACATTTATTGGGGTCTCGTGGGATATAAATGCATGTGTTCTTGCCATGTCTCATTTCATTCAGTGACTGTGACTACATCATGAATCCTGTAATTTGATCACCTTGGTTTAATGTAAAAAAGGTAGGGAGTCATGAGAGACTACATGTGTGTTATAGAGGGTATTTATTTTATTTTTTGGAGATGGGTAGCATGACCTATAAGGGTCACCTGGGGGTGTGTGAGAATTTCATGGAAAAATATATCAGTTTTCCCTTAATCATTACAAATTTTTCTAGGGTGATTTTTATAGCAAGGATGACATGCCAAAGGGCTCTCGCGAGGCGAGGACGACTTCTTACCAAGGACTCGTGGTGAATTTCAGGTGTTCATGGGTGTGTCCCATGCCTTTCAATGACCGTGAACCCCTCTCACCTCCTCCCTTTTCCTATACTTTGTATTATTTTACAAATACCAGGAGTCATGCCAGTTGGAATGAGTAATATCTATGATTTTTTAGTCATTTTTTGGATGGTGTCTTGTGTGACAAATATGGGTGATATAGAGAGTGTGCAAGCTTGGGGTTGACATGTCTATTTTACAATCCTTATAGAACCACATATTTTCATTAATACTCCTTATGACTTCCATTTTGAAAGGCCAACAAGCCAAAGAGCTTCCTCGAGGTTTCATTGGGTCTCACAGATCACTCACAGTGCACGTCGTATGTCCTTCAGCAATTGTGAACCCCTCTAATAGCCTCCTTTTTATATCATTATTTTTATGTGGCTAATGATATGAGGTCATGTGATATCATTTATATATCATGAAGCGATTTTATTTTCCCATAAATAATTTTGTGCATGCGCTTCACAACCACTAAATGTCCCTTCCTTTATAACATCACCTATATTTATTTATGATGGATTTTGGGTGGTCTGTCAGGTGCTTTATAATAAAAAATAATTCAATGGCCTGGGGACTCTCATTCAGTTTTCTTGGGGGGTTCTTTAGAGTATTCATTTTGGTTGAAGTGGAATTCGCTACACTAACTATGGGGGATGCACCATGCACATATCCTTTGCATTGCCTTGAAATAATCACATGATCGAGATACTCTTAGAGGCTTCAAGAGTCTTTGACCATCCTCATATTCATTTCTTTTGTGGATAAAGTAATATCTGTATTCATGTATTTCTTCATTTATTATTTTTCTGATTCTTATTTGGTGGAAAAAATGATCATCTCACTTCAATTCCAAAATAAGAAACAACTACCCCAAACCTCTATGTTGTTGATACACCTCATTCAACAACTGATTGGTGAAGCATCATGTCACAAACCATGATATTTATTTTTTCATGTTTGGCCACCAAAAATATCATCGTAAGTCATTGTACATTTTTTTCACACCTGGATGCACTGCCCACATTGCGTCATGAAATTACCACACAAGTTCTTCTCACATGGTCATTGGTATAGAAATATGATCCTTTACATAGAAGATGTATTCCTCATCTATCAACCAGTTCGATGGTTACTCACCACCTTTCAATATTTCCCTTAATGACAAGAACTTCAGATTCTCATTATATATATCCCTGATTCGCCTCAAAAGTGTCGACTCCAGTGAAACTGATAAGAGATTCAACTTCTATTAACACTCTGGAACCACAATGTGCATATCTGTGTGAAACATCATAATCTTATACTCCGTACTACATTATTAAACAATATAAGACTAAGTTTTCCTTATTAAGGCGTCATCCACACTATTTTCCTTCACTGGTGCATATTCCATCTCAAAATAAAAGAACCTCATATACACAAACCATCTCTTCTATTGAAGATTCAAGTCTATCTTTGAGATGATATACCTCAAGATCTTGTGGTAATTATAAACTATAAACTTTTTCCCCAAGATTTAGTATTGCTAACCATTCAAATCATAAATTAATACAACCAAATTGAGGTTGTGCGTAGGTTAATTCTATTCATGTGGCCTAAATTTTTATGATCCATACAACACAACTTTTTTACCTTACACCAACACGGAACTAAGTCTAATCCAAGAAGCATCCCAATACATCGTGTACTCCTAACATGAATTTTGTGTGATAAAAATTGGTGTCGATGTCAAATGCTTATTCAATTCAAAGAATGAATTATCATAAGTTTTCCTCCATTGAAATTTTATTCATTCCGTGTTCATGATCAGATGTGGTTCTAAAAAATAGGAAAAGTCTTGAATGAATATCATATAATATCCTGTTAATCCCAGAAATATTTGGATATCAGAAACATTGTTGAGATGCTGCCATGAAACAATTGCATGAACATTCTCTGGGTGCAATGGTAAACCATGTTTCTAGATGATATGTCCCATGAATTGTACCTGATCAATTAAAAAATGAAACCTGTATATCTCAGTGTATATCTGATGCTCTCTTATTTTATCATGATGATGTCATGATACTGGTAAATATCATCCTAATTCTTGGAGTACACAAAGATGTCATCAACAAACACCATAATAAATGGATCTTTGTACGAGTAAATGATCATGTTAATCAATTCCATGAAAACAAATGGAAATTTTTTTCAACCCAGAGGGAATAAAAAAAACCAAAAAAGGATATATTTTATCCTAAAAGTAGTCCTTGGTATATAAAAAGTACAAAATCTCTTTTGATGATACCCTAATCCTAAGTCTACCTTTGAGAACACACATGCTCCATTTAACTGGTCAAGCATATCTTGATTGTGATGACGATGATATCTATTCTTCATAGTCATCATGTTAAACTTCTATTAATAGACATAAAAATGTAAACTCCAGTCATTCTAATTTGCGAATAATATAGAAGATCCCCAAGGAAACATAATTGTTTGGATAAATCCCTTATCCTCCAACTCCTCCAGCTATTACTTGATCACTTGAAGATCAATCAGTTCCATTTTTTATGCTGTAATATATTCTGTATCAGAATCCATCAGAGATCAATAGTGAATTCTTTACATCTCTTAGGTGGTATCCCTGAGAAGTATTTAGTAAATAAATTTTAAAATAGTTACATAATTGGTGGAAATACATCTTTCTTAACAAATCCTTCATTCAGTATATGATGAGAAACATAGGTTGTGAGCTATCATAGTTAATGAGTAACTGGCCCACCTCCGTAAACCTAGATATCCCACCCCCAAAGGTGAATGTATTTGTGTCCTTTAGGAGATGTAAATGTCACTCTCCTATTTTAACTAATAATGTGGGATCAGTATGCGACTAGCCAGTCCATACCCATGACTATGTAAAATCCTAACATATCAATAATATAGAGATCCCATAGAAAGAGATACTCATGGTCTCATGTGAACATCCCTTTCACAGATAGATACCTCTAGACAGTTCTCCCAACATTGTATTTGAAGTCATTACTTTGCTCAAAAACTCCACTGTCAGGCTCATAGAATTTACCAGTTTTGTAGATAAAAAAGAATGAGAGGATTCAGAATAAAATAAGGAACTAGAAAAAAGTAGAAGCAACTAGAATGATACCTCTCACTGTTGAATGGTAAGCCTCTCTCTCCACAAGTATAGGTTTCACTGCATGTATCTTTACATCCCATCTTCCCTATGATACAATCTGACTACATTTATTAGCGCCACTCCATAGATATGGGTGCTATTTCCAAGAATCAACACGTCATCTACCTTTACATCCTCGGTAATTAGAACTCTAACATTGAGATTGATAATGTGTAGAAGATCCCCTTCCCACACGCTGAATCTGTATATCTTCTCCATCATTGACCATTTATCTCATTTTTCTATGAAAACTCAATTGATTTCCCAATTTCAAACAAGATCGGCACTCCACTGGTGGATGCAAATACATTTTGGGATAATGTCAGGGATTATCACGCTGGTGGGAAAGCACATGAGTAATATTCTAAGCGACTAATACTCTTGACTTCCCACCTTGATTTCTACTTCCCGAACTAATGTTCTCATAAAAATTTTTTCAGCTATCAAAATTCATAGATTCTAATCGTCCAATAACAACTACGTGTCCATCACTACAATCCAGCCTTTGGTTTCCCTCTGAAATGAGATCCAGATTCCAATCTTATGAAAACATCATTACCCTTAAGATATTAACCTATGACTTAATTTTACCCCTAAGTCCATAATGAAATCATTTTTCTGATGTAGCCTCATCTACTACCAATGTTGGAGTAAGGCACAATATAAATATAAAGTTTCCATCATAGTCCATTATAGACATGTTACCCTAATTCAATCTCATGAACTCTTCTTCTATCTTCTGCCTCAACATATCCTAGTAGAAGATTTCTATGAACTTCTACATGAAGTCCCTCCAAAGCATACCATCAGTCTGTCCAGTCTGAGACTGGATGTCCCACCAATGCTTCACTGATCCTTGTAGCAAGTAAGCTGCCAACTTGACCCTTTTATTACCAGTAGTCTCCAAATGGGAACATATCATCTTGATAAACTCAACCCAGAACATAGCTGCCTTCAGTCCACCTTCTATAGTAATGTACAGAAGGTGAAACAACTGAAAATCCGTCATTATATTAGACATGATTTTCATAACCCTCCCTTGGTTTATTAATATGAATTTCATGGAGTGAGTGATTTTCTCTAGGAATAACTCCTCTCATTTCTCACCTGACAAAATTTTTGGATCCCATTCCATTAATAGAAGACTATTCTTAGCCATGCCCCATGGTCTTCCCCTCAAATTAAGTTGTTGATGCATATCTCTTCCATTCCAAATAGACATTTTAGGCCTCCTAAAACATCCTTATAATATTTATGTATGAGGAAAAAATGCATTATGTCACAACATGTGTTATCCCCACATATCACCACAATGTAAAAATCAAAGTTCTATCATTACCCTTAACCATCATACACCTTGGTCTTGGTTAACAAGGGTGAAAATTTTTTCACATTCAAGTTTATCATTTTGGCACCCATTTATTCTCATTCTGCATCATTTTACAATCCTTTTCAATTTCATGTTTGGCACAATTTTCTTTTCAATTTTACAAGAATGGAAAAAAGTATATGTTCATCAACTTACCAAAAACCCATTTTCCCATGCGCAACTAAGATGATGTTTGTTGCAATTAATTTGCAGTGCCTAGAATGATGTATTTCGACTCAACTCTTAAGCCATTACAAGACACTAATAAATACACAAAAAATCCCATAAACAACGATCACATCACACTACAAGTTCTCACCCTAGGTGAAGTAATATGCAATTGTAAAAAAATAGTAATAACTAGAATCCCACAATGAGTACTCTTTTTTCCCTCAGTACTTGGGTTTTCAAATCCCATGCATGTGCTCATTACCAATCCCCAACTCTTCCTAGTCTCATGTGTATCGTTCCCCAAACATTATGAGAAAATACTAATAATGAAAACTCTTTTGATACCACTTTTTGACATACTGACCTGGGTTCCACACAGCATTACCCAGAGTTAGTTGATCACATGACATCAAATGTGCCTCCCCATATACTTGAGGTTTCTGAATATTAGTGATGGTCTAGTATGTATATCATGTGCAGACTATACCCTATTTTATCAAAGTAAAACATTATTGTAAATAATAAAAGACAAATGTGGAAGCATATACGACATGAACAATACAAATGTCACAAGATAACCAAAATAGCAACTATAATATTTTACTAAAAGAGGAAACATTCAATGTTAATGTAAGTGTCAAAGTGTATAAAATAATACAAAAAATAAAGACACTAGAGACTCCCAATAGGGTCCCAAGAAACATATGGATAACTCATTGAAGATCTATCCCTAATCAAAAATCTAATCCAGGGACTTTTCACTATACTAGTCTTACAATAATAAAATCTATTCATGTATCTATGAGGTATGATAAGTAGGGTGTGAGTACAAATTAGTAAGCCACCACTAACACTGTCTAAAACAAGTCGAGTAAAAAAAATTGTATGCAATTCTATAAATAAATATTTACAATGAATAAATTAATAGTAATAACATAATATTTTATTCTTTATTTGACCATATTAACTCTATTGTTCCCGAGGACAGCAGTAACTCAATAGTATCTTTGCCACATGCTGGAGCCCAGAGTGTAACCTAGTAATATCATATATTAATACCTTCTTCAACTCATGCTGGAGCTCAATGTATTCAAAGGTGATAACATATCTTAGTACCTAATTTGACTCATCCCGGAGTTCAAAGTATTTTCATGTGAGGTGATATCTCAGAGTTAATTTTTTATAATTCTTTAACTCACAAATCATTATGGTAATAGAACATAATTTCTAGCCTCCAAATTCTCAACATGCATATATACCATTGGTGTAGATCATCATGTCTAACACCCAATTATCGTTTTTGTGCACCAATCACTAGTGAAGATAATTAGGTTTAACACACTATTAATTCAAAACCTCAATAGATCTATCACTGACTTGATCTTCAAGTTTGGACCTTATAAAAAAACTATTCATGTATATCATCATCATCCTAGATCATCATGTCTTGTACCCAAATTCAGAAAAACCATTTATTAACTCATTAATTAGTGAATAAAGTCGCATTAATTAATTTGAAAACTAATTAATTAATTAATTTACTTTTTACATTAATCAATTAAGCAATTCATTAAACATTCACCTACTAGACATATAATAATTAATTAAATAATTAATTAGTCTAAATTTTATATTTATTATTTGATAATTAACTTATTAATTAATTATCCTAATTCCAAAATTCCTGATATTCAATCAAAAAATCAATTACAAAATCCAATCCTTGATAATTAATTCATAAAATAATTATCACAAATAATAAATTTCAAAAATTACCTAATTAATTGTACAATTAATTATCTTTTTCATCGATTCTAAAAAAATCAGCATTTCAAAAAAAATCGCAATTAATTAATTTACTGCATTAGTAATTTAAATTTCTGAAAGAAATTGCTAAAAAACTTAAGATAATATACAACTTGATTGAAAATAATTAAAATTATAAATATTGGAATTCAATTTTTAGACTACCTAACATGATTCTTTGATGGATGTTTACTCAACATCAAACCCCAAAATCTAAGCAACACAATGGCATAGATCTGAATTTCGTGTCTAAAAGCCCTAAATCAAGATAAAAGATATAATGATCTTATGAATCTAGATCAAGTTATAAAATCCCATATCTAGATCTCACCAAATAGGTTTAGATCTAAAGAAATAAAGGATAAATTTCACTAAAAGAACAAAAGAAGAGAGATTGATATATGGAAAAGGTATCAGGATGATATCCACATACTGGGAGAACAGAAGAACTTCAATTAGAGCTTTGAATCTTGTATAATGAAGGTAGTAAAGCCTTGGAACCCATATGTAACCCTATTGGATTTCCAAAAAATGTCATGTCCCAAGTCGAGGTCAAAATGAGTGTGTTTTGGGGTTCAATAAATTTTAAATCAATTTTTCAAAGGAAATAAACCGGTTAACATGTTTTTTAAGATATGGGTGCACTATTTAACAAACCATGTTCCTACCATGTGACACATTAATATTTGGAGTTTCATGGATTCATAATTTTTCGTTCATGGTTAATCGAATCATGCACTAACTATGAAAATCCCCTCAGCCTAGGTTATCATGGTTTGTTGGGCTGGGAACACGGTTTACCCTAACCGTGCACCAACCATGCACAACTCCTTTTTCCCATATTTTTATTAAATTTCCACCCAAATTCACCCCAATGAATAACTCTAATAAAATTTACTTAAATAAAAACAGAAAATAATCTAAATCAAGACTGATATAACTCCAAAAAATGACCAAGAACTTCAACCTTCCCTCTCATTATTTTATCTAAATAATTATTTCATTTACATTTCAAACATGGAATATCATTAACTATATTTACCTTTGATATTTTACATAATACGTTATATATGATCCAAATAAATCAATCCAACAACATATTTTTCACTAAATCGGTGTGGAAATATTTTGTTTCCTCAGAATCCACCAGATATAGATTAATTTGTGACTCTTTCATGCATTAAATCATCATTATTTTACCATTTATTATGTGTCCCCTCTTATAGATAGAAAATAATTCTTTGAGTCACACAATTGAATCATACATAAGAGTTTTCTATGATTACCACCTATGAAGAGCGTGTCAGTATAATTATACTCTTCTAGAACTAAAATAATCTTTACACTACCCTTGATCTTCAATGCTCTCTAGTTTCCAAACCAAATATTCTCATCCATACAAATATGTTGGATCTGAATCTAAAGATTATTCACAAGAGGGGGGTGAATTGTGTCTTTTGCAATTTTTCAATAACTCTTTTCTTGAACGAGTTCTATCCTTTATTCTTTATCTGATTTGATCGTGTAGCGGAAAAAGTAATATCAAGAACACAGAGATGTATAGTGGTTCGGGGAACAGAAATCCCCTAGTCCACTCCACCAACACTCTACTACACGAGCATGGTGATTTTCACTATCTGTACCTCTTTTCCACAGACCGATTCACAATTGAGTACAGGTAGTTGACACCTTTACAATCCAAGGTGAAACAAAGCCTTCTAGTTCAAACATGAACCTACACAACTTAGAATGAGAAGCTGGTTACTCAAGAATAATAAAAAAAATTCAGAAAGAAATTTCCAGTTGATCTTCACAATTTCAACAGAATACAATTGACAGCAGATAGATCGACGTCTCTAGAAATATTGATTGTTAAGACAAAGCAGTTCTGAGTTGATCCTATTGTAGTAGATATAGAGATATAGTTCACAACCTCAGTAGTAGTAGATCCACAGTAGATATTCAATGTAGAACAGGTGAATCTTTTATCGAGTTTCTTTTTCTTGAACAAACCGAGATTTTATTGTCCTTTTGAATCAGCAGATCAATTGTGAATAGTTCCAATCTCTATTTTCCACCTTTTTCAATAATAGATCGATCATATCCTCTTGTACTTGGTGTTTCATAGAGATCATATATAATAAAACATATCTCTTGCATATTTATATCCATAAAATTCGCCTTCTGATTCGCGATATTCAAAATTTTGAATTTACAGAGAAGTCTTAACTTCCCTTAAGGCTCGACATAAAATTATCCTTTTAATTCGATCTTAAATCCATTAATAAAATGTCTTTGAATCAGTCAATTTCGTACTTTAAAAATGTCTTTAAATCTGGCTTGAAATCTGCCCAGAAATCAGCTTACTGATCGTTGCACATAAATATCGTCTGTCAAAATTTCGGATGCCAAACGTAATGTTGATGACATGGCCTCCAAACGTAGGGTTAATAACATAGTCTTAAAACGTAAGGTTAACAACATAAGGTTGATAACTTACGGTTTAATACAACTGTAAGGTTGAGTATCCATACTTTTTCTTCAACACTCAAACGTACGATAAAATATCCAAACTTTTACTTGATCCATACTTTTCTAAGAACGTTTGGTTATTCACAAAAGTAAGGTTGATGAACAATAATTTTGAGAAACAAACGAATCACATAGAATTTACGTATGGTTCTCCTTCCATATTTTGTTGATAAGAAAAACGTAAGGTTCTTTCCTAACGTATGGTTCTCCTTCCATAATTTGCTGAAAATGTATGGTTGATTAACCATACTTTTCTCTTATATCAAAAAAGTATACTCTGTTCATCATTACTCTATGTTTATCCACGTAGGGTATGAACAGAGATTCTAGAACATGCTAAAGCAGATTCCGCGCAATATTTCTTTACGTAAGGTGTGAACAGTTATTCCCGAACACGCTAAATCAGATTCTATGCTATGTAATAAATTCTCATTATTTCAAGAGTAAAATAAATTAATAAACTCTTGTAAAATACTAAATAAAATCATTATAAAATAACTAAGGGTATTTGTGAGAATAAAAATTATCATAAAGAGACAGAGTATTATTTTCAATAATCTCCCCCTTTAAATAACAATAATACATATTGTTGAAAACAATACTCTTCTCAACAATCTCCCCCTTTTTGATGATCACAAAACCCATAAAATAATTAAAATTATTTAAACAAATTAACTTTCAAAATTTGTTATAAAGTTTTAAATAAAAACATCTCCACCCAAAAGGTAATTATAAATCCAAATTTCTCATTTAATTTTCTCCCTAAATGAAATGAATTATCCCCCTAAATAAAACGTTGGTTTTGATGTATTTTTTATCCAAATTCTCCCCTTTTTTGTGATATCAAAAAGAGTGAAAAATCATGGATTTTAACATGTTTAATATTGCACTGAATTGTTAGTAAATGCTATTACGAACGATTTATCAATAATTAAATCTATAGTACAGGCATATTAAAAATAAAGTCAATGAATAAAATAAAGAAAGAAACAAATAAAAAATGAAGGAGAATTTTCGTTCAAAAACAGTAGTATATACATGACCATGATATACACAGGAATCAAGGTTTGGGTAAGATAGGCAACAGGGTCTATCTCCTCCGGATTGCAGAATTGATTTTTGTAAACTGTTCCTGAAGTCTATTCATCATCCCATATCCATGCTTGATAATGAGCTCGCTGTTCTCGTGAGTCATATGAATGTCCTCAATTAAATTGACTATAACAAACTCATACATCCATTCCAATTTTTAAAAAAATACTGACAACTTCTCTGATAACTGATCTAACAGAATTATGATCGATGGCTCACTAGATGTCAGTTAATCCACTGAGAACTTCAGATTATCCAGCAACACTGAAGAAGGATCTCTGTTACATTGAAGATCATGTATCCTGTCATTCATGTTGCTCAACAGAGCTGTGATATCCTGAAACCTTATGATTAAATTAGGTGGAGTACATGATCCATTAATAACATTATTTGCAACTGATGCAAATTGGTTCTCCATAAACAGCTTCAGAACTGATAAATATGACTTCATAACCATTTCAGATTTTAATTGTGCAACAACAGTCATCGTATCCTCTTTAAACATTTCAACTTATTGCCTTGAAACTGTACACACCTTCATCTTTTGAAACTTCAAATGTTCTAAGTCTAAGGCATTTCTCAGAGAAGAATTCTCAGATTCCAACTGAGATACTTTTCTGTACAGTTCTTCAACTTCTTCTTTTCTAGAATTAGATGCACCCTGTGCTTGATTCACAGTCTTAGGTTGATGCAGCAGTACCAAAGGCAATGATTCAGCATCCGATTTTTCTTTTTCTCTATCCTTAGATGGTTGGTCAACATGTTTTTTCCTTAGAGTTTTCAAACTCATCCACAGAAAAATCCTCTTGAAGTACCTCTGTGTGAGCATCAGAGGCATGCTCACAAAAAAATCAGTATCTATGCCTTCCATTGTGTTTTCAAGAACAATATTTTCAGAAGTTTCCTGGGGTCTGGCCACTTCTTCACCAGGAACTGCCTCTATCTCTTGTTCCTGATGAAGTACAACTTCAACATCAGCTACAATATATTCCGGATTTTCCCTTTGAGTTTCTTCTTGAGCTCCTGATTTCTCTACTGGAGCCGTTCTCTTAGTAACATCTTCCATGGTTTTATCAGCAACAGATTTCTCGCAAAATAATAAGTCAATAACGTTTCTGTTGAAGTTTCCAAAGCAGTGGAAGGGACTTCCTCATTTACTGGTCTTTTTCTTCTTGATTGAAGTCCCTCTTGACTTTTGTCTTCCTCAACATATTCCACTTCAAAGCGAATCCTTCTTGCTACGTTGATGACTCTGGATTGAGCTTGTCCCTCCTTGGACTTAGCAGGTTGAGCCTGAGCACTCTCTGAGTCTTCCTCAGCTCCTACAGGCAAAAGTATTCCTTTAATTGTGCTATAGAAATATCCGACATTCCTCAAACTTCCAGTATTAAACGTATTACTGTGATGATAGTTAACACTTGCATCCACTAGTCTCACCATGTCTTTCATAAACAGCAGCTTAGAAATAAATCTACCAAACGGGAAAAATTCATCCTGGCCTCGCTTTGACAGCAGTACCTGAGATACCTTATCAAGTATCTTGGAATGTTTAACTTAATATCACTTAATAGAAGAAACATTATATACATATCAGGGTAAAAAATCTTCTCCATTTCTGCCATCCACGGATCTATTCCAGCTTGAATAAATTTGACCAAAATCTTCTGATCAGGCTCCAAATCATTGACAAAAATTTTATTTATTGTATTGGTACCAAAAATTAAAGACATTATGTCTTCGGATTTATGCACAGAATCTCTTATATTCTTCATGTCGAAATGAAAAACTCCCTCATGAGGAAAGTTGAGAATCTGACTAATCTCTACTGAAGAGATTGAGAAATACCTGTACTCTATCTTAGCCAGAATATTGTCCTCTGTATCTCCCTAACTAAATTGTACAGATTTGTAGAAGTATCTATGTTCTACTTCATACATAAATTCCGTATTTTCACTGTTGAACATCTATTCATGATTCTGAAATGATAGCGCTTTCTTTAACAATAGATTTTTCTGAAATAACCAGTCGAGATCGATTACCTTGTCCTGTAAGATTTTTCTTCCCTCGGTGCATTATCTCTTGGAATTTCTCAGCTCGGCCTCACTGGCACGGTTAGTACTTACCATTTCCGCAAGTGTCTCTAAAGGTTTGAATTTTAGGGTTTCAGAAGTTCGAAGGTTAGGGTTTTAAAAGAGGGAGTGCGATTTTCAGATTTTGAAAGGGTTTTGATAGAAGTAAAAGGGTTTAGAAGTCGAAAAGGCTCTGACAGCTGTGATTACCGTGTAATCACCAATCATTACATAAATTTAGAAAACAAATAAAATTTTTATATGATGAGTGAATGAAAATCTTAAACAGTATTCAATAAAAAAATATTTACAGAAATAAAAAAAAATAAAAAAAAATTATTTAAAATTAAATAAACCCACCTCCCACTTAATAAAATCAAACCTTGTAGTGGGAAGTGGTTTAGTAAAAATATATGCTAATTGAATTTCAGTATTTATAAATTATAAAAATATATCTTTTTTAATAACATGATATATTAAAAAGTGATGCCTAAAATCAATGTGCTTAGTTCTAGAATGACTAATAGGATTTTTTGAAATATTAATTGCACTCGTATTATCACATAAAATAGTAGTATTATTAAAATTCAATCCAAAGTCCATAAGAGTGTTTTTAATCCACAACACTTGTGCATAGAAACTGCCAGTAGAAACAAATTCTGCCTCAGCTATTGACTGGGCAACTGAATGTTGTTTCTTACTAGACCATGATAATAATGATTTTCCTAAAAAGTGACATGTACCTGATGTACTTTTTCAATATCATCTACAACTTCCAAATTCATCATCTGAATATGAAATAAAATTAAAATTAGAAGTTTTAGGATAAATAAGAGATTGAAAAAAAGTTCCTTTTAAATATCTAAAAATTCCCCTAATAGCAGTTAGATGATATTCTTTAGGATTTGATTGAAATCTATCCCAAAGACATACTGAATACATTATATCTGGCCTACTAGAAGTAAGATGTAACAAAATACCAACAATACCTCTATATAACTTGTTGTCTACTGACTTTCCAGTTTCATCCAAATCAAGTTTTATATTAGTACACATAGGAGTTGTAAATGACTTGATGTTCTCAAGTCAAAATTTCTTAAGTAAATTAGTAATGTACTTGCTTTGATTTAAAAGATTTCCAAAATCTTTTTGAAATATTTGAAGACCCAAAAGGAAATTTAATTCTCCCATCATACTCATGTCAAATTCTTCTTGCATTAATTTTGAAAATTCATTACAAAGAGTTTTATTTGTTGTTCCAAATATTACATCATCAACATAAATTTTGAACCAATAAAACATAATTTTTCACAGTTTTCTTAAAGAGTGTTGGGTCTGGCATCCCAATAGTAAAATCATTTTTCAAAAGAAAACAACTTAATCTTTCATACCAAACTCTAGGTTCTTGTTTAAGGCCATAAAGAGATTTAGTAAGTTTAAAAACATAATTAGGTTTTTGAGAGTTTTCAAAAACAGGAGGTTGCTCAACATAAACTTACTCTATTAAATAACCATTTAAAAATGTAGATTTAACATCAATCTGAAATAATTTAAAATTCATATAAGATGCATAGGCTAAAAGGATTCTAATGGCTTCTAACCTTGCTACAGGTGAAAAGGTATCATCATAATCTATTCCATCTTCTTGATTATGTCCTTTAGCTACTAATCTTGCTTTATTTCTAGTTATTGTGCCTTGTTCATTATGTTTATTTCTAAAGACCCATTTTGTTCCTATTACAGGATAATTCATAGGTATTTCCACTAAATCCAAAACTTTATTTCTTTTAAACTCATTTAATTCATCGTGCATTTCAATTTCCCATCATTTATCATCTAAATCTTCTTCTATAGTCTTGGGTTCTTGTTGAGATAGGAAGGCAGATAATTCCACTAGGTTTTCTAAGTTTCTTCTAGTTTGAACAACAGTTTCTAGGTCACCTATTACCGTATCTAAAGGGTGATTCTTTAGAGTTATAGACTGTCTAGGTAATATATTTAAAGGTTCTTCAGTATCATGTTCCTCTGAACTGGACTGAATTTCTTTTATATCATTTTAAAATCATTGTTTAAATTCTCAAGTCTCTTGTTATCATTTGTGTCAAGTTCATCCATTTGTTTGGTCCTTTTCTCAAAAGGATCATATTCATCAAATTTCACATGTACTGATTCTTCAATAATCCTTGACTTCTTATTATAAACTCTATATTCTTTGGAGGTAGCATAATATCCTAAGAAAATACCTCCATTAAATTTTGGATCAAACATACCAATATTATCCTTGGTGTTTAAGATATAAACCTTGAATCCAAAAACATTAAAGTAATTTACTTTAGTTTTTCTGATAATCCATAGTTCATAGGGTGTCTTTTTGAAAATAGGTCTAATTAAAACTCTATTAATTATATAACAAGCTGTATTCACAGCTTATTCCCAAAAATATATAAGTAGGCTATATTCATTTAACATAGCTCTAGTCATTTCTTGAATTTTTATATTTCTTCTTTCTACAATCCCATTTTGTTGAGATGTTCTTTGTGTAGAGAAAGTGTGTTTAATACCCATATTTGATCAAAATGAATTAAATTCCAGATTCTCAAATTCTCCACCATGATCACTTCTCAATGAGATTATATTGAAACCTTTTTCATTTTGAACATATTTGCAGAAACTACCAAATAATTTAAAAGCTTCATTTTTAAATTTCAAGAAGAAAATCCATGTAAATCTTGAATAGTCATCAAATAAAACATATACATATAATTTACCAGCTAAACTTGCTACTATTGAAGGTCCAAACAAATCCATATGAATAAGTTCTAGAGGTTTAGATGTAGAAACCTTATTAACATATTTGAATAATGATTTGTGTTGCTTGCCAAGTTGACATGTATCACAAAATCTCTTACTTTCAAATTTGAGACAAGGTAAATCAGAAACTAAATTTTACTTAGATAACTTATTTAAAACATATACATTTCAATGACCAAGTCTTCTATTCCAGATCCAGGATTCACTTAATTTAGTAGTCAAGTAGTTTACTTGTTGTTTACACAAGGAATTTAAATCCAAAGTATAGAAATTTTCAGTTCTTGGTGCTTTAAATTTAAACAGTTTATCTTGAGAAACAGTACAGAAATTGTTAGTAAAATCAAATGTATATCCATCATCACAAAGTTGAGAGATACTTATCAGATTGTGTTTTAGTACTTGTACATAAAGTAAATTGTTGATTAAGACTATTTTTGGATATCCAACAGTTCCAATGCCAATTATTTTTCATTTGGCATTGTCACCAAATGTGACAAGTCCTCCTTCCTTTTGAGTGAGTGAAGAAAAATTCAATGAGTTTCTACTCATATGTCTTGAGCAGCCACTGTACATGTACCATATATCTTTTCTTCTCTTGTGACCTGCTACCTACAAAGACATTCAAAAAAGTTTCTTTGGTACCCATATTTTGTTGGGTCCAGGAGTGTTAGCTAGCAATGATCTGGGTATCCAGATTTTCTTTGTTCTTTTAAAATTAGCTGAATCATATAAGTATTTTGAATCATAGGCTTTCATAATACCACAAATTTGAGGGTGTATTAAGAAATAGTTTTTAGCCACATGTCCTTTTTCCCAAAAAAAATTATAATTAACCTTCATAGATCTAGGAAAAAAATAATTTTTATATAGCTTTGGTTTTTATCCATTACTGCTAGTTAAAAATCTCTCCTTTTTAATGAATGTTTTTCCAAGAATTTCATTTAATTAATTATCTCCTTTTGTAAAAACCAATGCATCCTGTTTGTAAGATTCTACTTCATCCTGCAGTGTTTTTATTCTTGATTCAAAATTAATATAGTTAGTATTAATAAAATTGTATTTATTAGTTAATTATTTATGTTGTTAAAAACATTGTATCTCTTTCATATAAAATGACTTTATGTTTATTTTTTAGTGACTTATGTTTCTTAAATAGTGAGTCATTTCTTTCTTCAAGCATATTGTAGTAGGCTTCAAGTTTTTCATTTGTGTAGCTTGATTTAGAATGTGATTCAGAGGAGTAATATGAGTGTACCTCATTAGTTTCGGCCATGAAACACATGTTAGCCTTTAAATTGACTTCTTCTTTCTCTGATCTTGATTCAGAAGAGCTACTAGAGTCTTCAGATACACTCCAAGTGGATTTCATTGCTTTCTTGTCTTTCTTCTCAAAGTCATTTCTTTTGAAGAATTTCTTCTTCATTGCATCCTTCAATTGTGGACAATCTGGTCTGATATGTCCCATATTTTTTCATTCATAACATCTTACTTCTTTATTATCTCCCTTAATGGATTTTTTGAAGCCTATTTTTTTATTGTAGAATTTTCTAAATTTTCTGGCTAGTTTTGCCAGTTCTTCATCTATGTTGGATGAGTCAGAGCTTTATGATTTAACTTTGACTTATTTTCTATTTATATTTCTATTATTTTGTTGTGAAGTTACCTTCAAGGTAGTATCTTCTCTTTTGATGATCACTTTATGTTCATTAGCCTCATCTTTCATTTCATCTTCATACATCATCAGTGTACCAATCACCTATCTCCTAGTTAGATCTTTGACAGGTGTGGATTGTCTGATTGCAGCAGAAATACTATTCCATCGAGTAGGAAGTTCCCTCAGTACTTTTAATGCTTGATCAGCCTTCTTGATAGATTCTCCTAGAGCAGTTATGTTATTGACAATTTCTGTCAATCTCCCATTCATTTGAGTAATGCTCTCACCTTCAACCATTCTGAAAGTATCAAATTTCATTTTTGCAGTTTCATATCTCATTTGTCTCACATTTTCTGTTCCTTCATATGCCAGAACTATTGTTTGACACATATCATATGCTGTCGGGCACTGAGATACTCTGTTAAATTCATCTGGTCCTAGACTGCAGATAATTGCATTCATAGCCTTCAATTTCATATTGTACATTGCTTCTATAGCAGCACTCCATGTCTCAGGATTTTCATGAATTTCATAAGGAGTCAGAATCATTGAATAGACTCTATATCCGATGTTTTTCAGATATATTATCATGTGTAATTTCCAGCAACCATAGTTGTCTCCATTAAAATATGGTGCTCTAACCATCCACATCCCATCTCTTGTATCATTCATGGTGCTCTGTTGTATAATCCTTCAATGCTTCTAGCTTTCTAAGGCTCTATCAAAAGCTCCTCCTCTGATACCAATTGTTGGATCTGAATCTATAGATTATACAAAAGAGGGGGGGTGAATTGTGTCTTTTACAATTTTTCAATAACACTTTTCTTGAACGAGTTCTGTCCTTTATTCTTTATCAGATTTTATCGTGCAGCGGAAAAAGTAAAATCAAGAACACAGAGATGTTTAGTGGTTCAAGGAACAGAAAGCCCCTAGTCCACTCCACCAACACTCTACTCTACGAGCTTGGTGAATTTCACAATCGGGTCCTCTTTTCCATAGACAGATTCACAACTGGGTACAGGCAGTTAACACCTTTACAATCCAAGGCGAAACAAAACCTTCTGGTTCAAACACAAACCTACACAGCTTAGAAAGAAAAGCTGGTTACTCAAGAATAATAATAAAAATTTAGAAAGAAATTTCCAGTTGATATTCACAATTGCAACAGAATGCAATTGACAGCAGATGGATCGACGTCTCTAGAAATATAGCTCGTTAAGACAAAGCAATTTTGAGTTGATCCATTTGTAGTAGATATAAAGATATAGTTCACAACCTCAGAAGTAGTAGATCCACAATAAATATTCGATTTAGAATATGTGAATCTTCTATCAAGTTCTTTTTTATTGAACAAACAGAGCTTTTACGCTCCTTTTGAATCAGTAGATCAATCGTGAATAGTTGAAATCTATGTTGTACACCTTTTTCAATAATAGTCGATCACATCCTCTTGTACCTGGTGTTTCAGAGCGAACATATATAATAAAACATATCTCTTTCATATTTAGATCCATAAAAGTCACCTTCTGATTCGCGATATTCAAAAATTTGAATTTACAGAGAAGTCGTAACTTCCCTTAAGACTCTGCATAAAAAGATCATTTTAATTCAATATTAAATCCATTAATAAAATGGCTTTGAATCAGTCAAATTCGTACTTTAAAAACGACTTTAAATCCAGCTTGAAATCCGCCCAGAGATCAGCTTACTGATCGTTGCACATAAATATTGTGTGTCAAAATTTCCAACGCCAAACGTAAGGTTGATGATGTGGCCTCAAAACGTAGGGTTAATAACATAGTCTTCAAATGTAAGGTTAACAACATAAGGTTGATAATGTAAGGATGAATACAAACTTAAGGTGGAATATCCATACTTTTTCTTCAACACTCAAACGTACGGTAAAAGATCCACAATTTTACTTGATCCATACTTTTCCAAGAACGTATGGTTGTTCACCAAAGTAAGGTTGATGAACCATACTTTTTAGAAACAAACAAATCATATAGAATTTACATACGGTTATCCTTCCATACTTTGCTAATAACCAAAACGTAAGGTTCCTTCCTAACATAAGGTTATCCTTCCATACTTTTTTGAAAACGTTTGGTTTTTTAAACATACATTTCTCTTATATCAAAAAATGTATACTCTTTTCATCCTTACGCTACGTTTATCCATGTATGGTATGAATAGTGAATCCAGAACGTGCTAAAGCATATTCCGCGCTATATTTATCGATGTATGGTGTGAACAGTGATTCCAGAATGCGCTAAAACAGATTCTACGCTAAGTAATAAATTCTCGTTATTTCAAGGGTAAAATAAATTAATAAACTCCTGCAAAATAATAAATAAAATCATTAGAAAATAATTAAGGGTATTTATGAGAATCAAAATTATCATAAAGAGACAGAGTATTATTTTCAATAATCTCCCCCTTTAAATAACATTAATACGTATTTTTGAAAACAATACTCCGCTCATCAAAATATTCATTTATTCCAACAATATTTCATTTAAAATCAAATAATACACTCATCCCATATCCTGTATCCAATTTATACTATTTTATTATACCTTTTATATGACATCGACCAATATGTAATTTTATTTTACTTAATTTTTCTATGATGAAATTATCTAGCAGGTTGAGACATGATTGGGTCTCACTACATCATTCTATAATTGTTATACAAAATTATATTTAACTTTGTGTAAAAAAAGTAATTTATTATTTTAACAGTTTCCACATTCTCTCTCTCAACAATTCTTAAGTCTATGTTAGAACTGAGTATAACACTCTTAAATTAGATTTCAAATGATTTGGGAGCATATAAAGAAAAATTAAAACAATACCAATAGAAATAATTATTTTATTATATATAATATTATTTATTTATTACTTTTCAAAAATTTATAAAACACACAAATATACCCTCACTCATTGTAATAGGATTTAGTGTGACCCATGTTGTATCAAATTTGAAATTTCCAAAATCATAATGGAATTTATATCCTCTTCTCCATCACATTTGAGTATCTTATAGATTTTTGGAAGACTATCATTCGATTTTTTTTAGAGTCTCATCAATTATTTTAAATCATTCATGATCAAGCCTACTAGAAATTAATTTAATTTTTGAATCTTTTATGATTTTCCTTCATAACCAATTAATATATTTCCATTTCTAAATAACATTTTTCTTACCTTAAGAACCAAATAGTCATTTTGGGGATTCTTATGATTTTTTCCTTCATATATTACTATAAATTTGGCATCCCTAAAAAATTTCCAGCATTGTTTTTTTGTATAAATATTTTATGAATAATAAAAACTATGTGTTTCAAGTTGTTAACAAAAATTTATCATAAGTTATTTTAAATATTTAAAAAGTATGAAATAATTTTATATTGAAGTATTATAAATAATTACATTTCATCAATTATGATTTATAACCAAATTTATTGTTTCAAAATTGGTTTTAAATTTATAATATTACAATAATTTTGTTATTTGATGAAAAGAATATTACCAAATAACTATATTTAGGTAATGTTTTTTTTAAATAATTTTTTTTTATCAAAATGATTTTTAATAGAATATTTTAAAATAATAAATTTATTAATATATATTTTTAATTAGTATATTTATATTTTATTGATTTGAAATAGTTGATATATATATATGTATATATAAAATAATAGATTTAAATTAATTATAACCGAACTAATTTTATAAATTTAGAATGTTTTCTTTTATAAAACTATGATAATATGATAATTTTACTATTAAAATATATTTTCATATATAAAATATGTTTTCTAAGTAATATAATTTATTAGAATTAAATAATTTAAATAAATAAATTTAGTATTTTAATATGAGTATCATTATTTTTATTAAAAATATCATTATAACAATTTTATTTTGAAACTTTATTTTTTAGAAGAAATATAATAAAAAACAGGAATGGGGAAAGGGGAAGAGATGTGGTCTATGTGTCACGGATTTAGTGTTCCATCATGTTTTGGAGAGAATGCCCAATAAGATGGATGGAGTCATAGCTGAGTTCTTCACGCAGTGTGGTGTCGTAGCCAGTGTCGCTACATCTTGCATGGAGTTTAGATGTTGGAGGTGGTTCGAACTAGGCTGAGGTGTTCGGCTACTGACTAAGTGTGGTATGACTGTCGACGAAGTGAATCATTGATATTTTCGGTTTTAATTTCATTTTTTCTCCACCTATCTATATTAGTGTCTTGATTTCACTTTTTAGGTGTTTGGATTTCATCAGTTTAATATTGATATGTTTTTTCGTTGGCTTCTCTCTTGGTTTCTCTAATCCATGTATTGTAATTTTTCTACCTACATATGTTCAAATGAGTATGTTATTGTTGATTTCATTTCCGAAATCCATTTTTTTCATTTTCTAAAAAGCCGGTTTATGGGTTACCGGTAACCATTCAAACAATTATCCAACATCATCAACGACGGTCATGGAACCCGCAAACCAAAGACCAATTCACAACATCATCATCGGCGGTCATGGAACCCGCATACCAGAGACCAATCCACAACATCAGCACAATTCAAAAGTCAAAATACCAAAAAAAATGATCGATGAGTAACAATTAGCGAGCACCTCAAGTCGCGTCCCCGAAATCACCGCATAATCAATAGTATGTATCTTCAACGAGAGCCCACCAGCCCTCGCCACCGTAGTCGTAACCTCGAAACCCTTTAGAACACCATCCAGAGGCGTCGCCATCACGCCCTCCCCACCAAATAGGAACCAGATCCCCACTGACGGAATCCAAAACGCTGTTATCACATCCACATCATCACCACAAACATCATTGATCATAGGAAACAAACGTAAAGGATGATAGGCGGCAACACCATGCCTTTGAAAATAACAATCCACTAAAACACAAACAGATTCGGAGTTCATCTCCTCAAGACTAATAATAAGCAGCATAAAATATCCCATGAATATCACAAGAAAATCCAGGAAACCAACGAAATATTAACCATGAATCAAAACAAACTGTAAAAGAAACACCATCGCCTTAGAAACCCCATATTTCAAACCTGAAAAACCACAATGAAGAAAACAAAACCTGAGTTTGATCGAAAGATCCACCATCCCTCCTCTAAGAACCGGATCAGCATCCTCTTTCTTAGAAACTAAATCATCCACCCAATGCACGAAAACCCACTAATTGAAGGACCATCCGAGAGATCCAGTGTTGCACAGTAGCCGGAAAAAAGAAACAGAGGAGGGGAAAGGGACTAAGGAAATGAAGATAATCATCACCACGAATAGACTGTGGAAACCCTAGGGGAGGGGACAGGAGCGAGACCGAGATCAGCACCCTTTACGGGCCTATCTGATAATGCATCACAATAACTATCATTGTTTTCAATTATTCTACAGAAGTTTCTATCCACATATTTCTTATTATTGTATCCTACTATATTTATTGTGTTTATCCAATATACTATTCATTTTTTCTATTTAGTGTCTGCATCGACAACCTCATCTTGCTCGAGAAGCTGTGTGCGTCGATGTAGAAGTAGTAGAAGTTTTTCTATAAAATTATTCATTGTGAAAATACAATTTGGAAAAGAAATTTTTAATATGAGGAGGAATGAATAATCTATGAATCTATTGGTTTTCTAGTTTTATTCAAGAATAGGATTTTATTTATTTATATAAAATTTTAGTTTTCCGGTTCCCCATAAATATTTATTTTCTTATAATTATGTTCTATTTTTGGATAAACCTTATTATTGTGAATTTTTTAATTTCATTAACCAAATTAAGATTATGATTTCATAAGGGATTTTATAATTTTATTTTCCTATTTTATTTTTAAGGGTGAAATTATATTTTGAAATTATTATTTTGTATTTCGAAATTAGTAATTAATTCTATTTATTTATTATTATCAATGTTTTATTCTGTCGAATGGAATTTATCATCCAAAATCTATTATGATTTTATGAAATTATTTAGAATTATAATTAAGAATAATTTCTTAAAAATATTTTCTTCCTGAAAAAAGTTTTCCATATATATTTTTAAATTGGATTCTAATTTTAATTAGATGTTTAGGGTTTTTAATTTAAACACATTTATTTTTGTTCAATTTAAGATATCCAATATTCATGTTAATTTTTTAGTGATTTTATTTATTTTATCATGTTTTTATGTTCTCATGTATGTGATTACTTTAATATTAAAACCTTAAATTCATGAATTAATAATTTTTTAGATGGATTTATTATATATATATTTATCTTAAATTTTATGTTTTATGCATAAGTGATTCCCAAATATATATTTTTAGAATTTAAATTACAGAAATATATATATATATAAATTCATGTTTTTACATCATCTACAAATTTACATATATATATATATGTATTAATTTTCAAACTCTAACTATTTTCTGCAAAGATATGTATATGGGTGGCATATATATATATTTATATATTGTAATAGTTACGTAATTCAGAAATATATATATACCTAAATGGAGTTTGAAAATAGGTTAATGTGGGTGTATTATATATATATATGTTTGTGTGTGTATAATGATGAAATATTTATTTTCATGTTTATAATGTTTTTTTCAATCTTCTAAAAGAGTTCATATTGAAGGATAATAATGTCATAATGTTATATTGAGGTTAAGGATGATGAATTTTCATAAAATCATGGCCATACAACATGAATAACATCAACATACCTTGAATTCATAATAAATTCATGGTTTCTTATTAAATGTTTTGAATTTCATCCAAGATTACTAAGAGCATTGATTTCTCAATCTTCAAAATGTTTTATTTAAGATTTTTCTTTTATAATTTTATGTGAGAAACGTTATTATTAAGTGCTTGTGATTGTATTAATAATAAAAAATTATATATACATTTTTATATAAATTATTAATTTAAATTATCTTTCCATTTTTTTATATTTTATAAAAAATGACAGTTTTATCAATTATGGGATTCTTCTAAAACTATTTTAGAAACAAAAAAGAATAATCTGATGATATTTTATAAGAAATATTATTTTCTTTTGAAGAAAATAATATTATGTATGTATTTTTGACATTTTTTGGGTAGGGATTGAAAAAGGAAAGTCCATTGAAAATGTTTTCTAAATTGGAACTAGTATAATGAATGTTATGTAACATTATGGGGAGTGAACCCAGAAGTCTTAAGGGAACATTGTTCCATTTGAGTTATGATTGTCAGTATTATGTTTTTTATTATGTTCTACCAGGTATAATAAATTAACCACCATAAATTATTATTTTAAATAGATTATTCCCAAAGCACATTTCAATTAAAATTACTTTTAGAAAATTCTATTTTAAAAAATTAATTTAATTATAATTCAATTGTTCTGAATAGATACTTTTAATTATGAATATTTACTTTTAATGTAATGTTTTTAACGAATGTACTAATTACTTTAAAACCCCATACTAGGGATTTGGAAAATCTCACACTATGTTTGAAAATAATTGTTATTGGTTTAGTAGATTTATCAATGATGTATTTTTCGATTTGGAGACAACACACAAAATATTATTATTTTTAATTAATTTAATTTTTTACAGTTTTGATGAAATGTAATAGTTGTATCCAATTCTCCAAAACCTAGACTAGTAAAGGTCCCCTATTTTGTAATATTTTATGTACATATTATGTTTCTTTTTAAAGAAAAAAAATTACACAGCGTGTTTTAGCACGGGGTCCATGATACTTGGGTATGGGTCTTTACAATTGGTATAAGATGAACAGTCTAGACAACATTAGTCATTAGATGTTTTTTTATATTCCGTAGAGTCTATAATTTCAAAACAACTATTTTTTCTTATTTCTAAAAAAAGAAAATTTAGAAAACTTTTTTTTCAGCGGATTGAATTATGAGGACACAATTATTTTGAGAGTAAAATAATGTGACATCCCAAAAAATTTACAATCATAAGTTTATTATATAAATATTTTCTTAATAATGAAAACCATGTGTTACAAGTTATTAAAATAAAATTTTACGATAAGTTAATTGGAATATTAGAAAATTATAAAACAATATTACTTTGAAGTATTATAAATAATTATATTTCATCAATTTTTAATTTTGAAAATTTCATAGTTTCTGATTGGATTTTAAATTAATACTCTTACAATAAATAATTTTTTTTAAAAATAATATTTTAAAATTACTTTATTTATTTAATTATTTTTTCAAAAAAGAATTCATCTTTACTAATAAGTAATTTAATATAATATTCTTAATGAATAATTATTTTAATATATGAATTTAGTTTGTTTATTTTTATATTTTCTTGATTTTAAAAATTGAATATATATGTATATGAAATATTTTATTTGAATTACTTATGATTCAGTTATTTTTGTAAATTAATACAGTTTTCTTTAATAAAAATATAAAAATATGATAATTTTACTATTTAAATCGGTTTATTTTATAAAGTAATCTTTTTTTAAATAATATAAATTATTAGAAATAATCATTTTTCATATAGAAATGTAAATTATTTTAGTATAATTATTATTATGAAAAATATAATTATATCAATTATATTTGGTATTATGTTTTTAAGAATAAAAAAATAATCAAAATGGGGAATGAGGTAATGGGGATGAGGCGTGCTCAGTGCGTCGCATGTTTAGGGTTCCATTACATTTTGGGGGGAAAGCCAGAGTAGACGGTTGGAGTCATGATAGAGGTCTTCACACAGTGGGGTGTGGTCGCTAGTGTCACTTCATTTGGCTTGGTGTTCTGCTGCCAGTGAAGGTTCAAACCTCGATGAGGAGTTCCATCATCAACCGACTGTGGTCTGAGTGCCGGTGAATGGAATATGAGCTGGTTTGGATTTCAATTTATTATTTCCCAAACTATAAATATTTCTTTTTTTTCTTTCATTCATTAGGTGTTTGAATTCCTTCAGTTTTACAGTGATACATTCTTTCATTGTTTTCTCCATCGATTTCCCTAATCCTTTTTTAAATTTTTCTACCTAGATTTATTCAACATTAACTATTATCATTATTTTCAATTTTTTGATGTTTTGGTATGTATATATCTTGTTCTTATATGTTTCTATAGTTATTTTGTTATTCTATCATACTATTTCGATTTAACATTTTTTCCCATCATCGACAACCTCATCTTTCCCTGTAAGCTATGTGTGTCATTGCAGACATAGTTAATGTTTTTTTATAAAAGACATTATTGTGCAAGTGAAATTGGGAGAACCAATTTGCAGTCTATGGAGGAAGAAAGAATGTCTGAATCTATATGTTTTCAGATTTTATACAAAAGGTATTCCATTTATTTAAAATACATTTTCATTTTCTGGTACTCATTAAATATTTATTAGATTATAATTGTGATCCTTTTTTTGGTAAATCATAGTAAGGGGAATTGATTAATTTAATTTAAAAATCTATAATAATGATTTCCAAGTGAGTTTATCAATTTTATTTTCATAATTTATTAGCATGGGTAAAATTATATTTTCAAATTATGGTTTTTAGTTAATAAATTAGTACTGAATTGTATTTATTTTTTATGAGTTTTATATTCCGCTGGAAAGAATTTATCTTAAAAAATCTATTAAAATTTTTTGATCTTATTTAGAATTATAGTTATCAATAAATTAATTAAATATTTTCCTACGCAAAAATTTTTCCATCTATATTTCAAAATGGGATTCTAAATTTTTTATGGTTAAGGATTTTCATTTAAAAACTTTTATTCTTGTACAATTTTTCATATTAAATTTTCATATTCAATTTTAAGGGAATTTTTTTATTTTATCATGTTTTAATGTCACAAGTAGGTGATTACTTTTATATTAAAACCATAAAATCATGAATTTATAATTTTGTTAGAGAGATTTATTATATATAAAATTATCTCCAATTTTATGTTTTATACATAAGTTATTCCCAAATTTATATTCTTAGAACATAAATTCATGGAATATATATATATTTATATATATTAATATTTTAAGGTATTTTCATGTTTTTTTTCATCATTAAAATATATATATATATATATATATAGAAAATTTTAAACTCCATGACTAATTCTTGGAATGTTATATAAGTGGGTGCAATTAATATATATATATACATATATTAAATGTTACGTAATTCTGATATATATATATATATGAATTTTAAAATGGGTGTCTGTGGGTGTGTTATATATATGTGTAAAATGATGAAATATCTATTATCATGTTTATAATTGTTTCCTCATGCTTCTAAAATAGTGTGCAATGAATGTGAAGCATTTTTTCATGATATATTGAGATTAATGAAAATTTATTTTTATAATATCATGACTATACACTATTTATATCATCAAAATACCTTGAATTCATAATGAATTCATGCTTTTAAATTTAATTTTATGGTTTAATTATGAGAATATTTGGAACGTGGTTTTCTAAAGATTTTAAATGTTTTATTTATGATTATTCTTTTATATTTTTATGTGTGAAACATAATTATTAATTATTTGTGATTTCATTAATAATAAAAAGTTTTATTTTAATTTTTATATCATGTATTCATTTAAATTATTTATCAATTTTTTTATGGATTATAAATAATAGAAATTATTTCAAGCATGATATTTTCCTAAAAAATATTTTAGAAACTATAGAGACTAAGCTGATGACATTTGATAATAAAAATTATTTTCTAATGAAGAAAATAATATTATGTAAGTATTTTTTAAATTTTTTGGGTTATGATTGAGAATAGAATCTTCATAGAAAGTGTTTTCATAATTGGCACTAGTATAATGAATGTTATGTGACGTTTTGGGGATTAAACCCATAAGTATTTAAGGAAATTTATTCCATATTTTTTATAACTAGCTGCCATATTATTTTTATATTATTCTACCTAGTATCATTAATTACCCCCCAAATGTTATTATTTTAAATCGATAATTTCTAGAGAACCTTTCAATGACTATTATTTTGAGAAAATGATAGATTTCTAAATTAATTTAATTATAATTCAAATCTTATAAAAATATAATTTTATGTATGTATATTTATTTTTAACGTGATTTTTTATATAATTTACTGATTATTTAAAAACCCTTACTAGTAATTTTAAATTATCACTTGATTCTTGAAAATTCTATTTACAGTTTTAGTAGATTTATCAGCGATTCATTTTTCTGTGTGGAGGCAGCACACTAATGTTTATTTTTGTCAATTACTTTTTTTGAGGAAATGTAATAGTTTTATCAAGTTATCCAAAATGTAGACTGGTAATGGACTTCTATTATGTAATATGTTGTGTAATTATTCTATATTTTAATAATCAAAATAGACAATAAGTTTTAGCACTGGATCTAGGTACTGGGGTTTGGGTCGCTACAATTAAATTTTCCAATCATTAATTACTTCATAGTTTTTCAATTTCTTATTTTAAAATACGATATAATTTATAATTATTTTTATGAATTATATTGATTATCAACTAATATTTATACCTATGTGATTTCATCAATGAATTTATTTCTATAAATAGAGAACTACTTCGTCATTCCACCAATCATTTGATTCATTTACCTATGAATGTATATCTCCTGAAGATAAAATATAATCTACAGGTTCAATCAAAAAAATATTTTAATTTATTTTTTTATATTTTGACATCTCCATTTATCATTTTTACCATCTCATCATCTAAGATAAATTTGAACTCATTCACTTATTCTTCAAAGAAGTGTCATTTTTATCTTAATCATCTCTCAAATAATTAATTTATTTAGGATTATTTGGATGTTATTATCAAAGTAAGATTTATAATTTATTCTTATAAGTAAATTAATTTTTCACTATATATCAGAATTCAATTTTATTTTGTTAGTTGATTGGTACACTTAGACACTCCATCCAGGTCTGTCCATGTTTTCTACAATTAAACCATTAAAATGGTTGATTTACTTCAAACTTATCTATTCATTATTTTCACATTCTTATAAAAAGGGATTAGAATCCATCACTTATATCATTTTCACCGTCATCATGTTTAAATAGAATATCTATATCACATTGAATGTTATCTCATTTTTTGTGACTGTTAATTCCTTTAATATTTATCCTCAACTCAGGTGTTGAATAATTTTTTTAGATCCTAGCTTTATGATTGAATTATATCACTTTATCAGGCCCTAAAATATTTTATGTTTAAAAATCCATTACTCTCTTCATGATCTTCTATATAATTTCCATATAATTTATCTTCACTTAATTTCTTATATGTGGTTTAATAAATTAATGATTCAATTTTGGAATCCATATATTATCTTATAATGGAATAAATTAAATATTAAAATTTACTCAATAAATCATAAATTTATGGATATATTACAATTTATATTATTTGTAAGATTGGAAAATAATTCATATAATGATTTACATGAGGTAAATAACATCATCGTCAAATTGATTTTATTTGGAAGATCTCTAGATTATGACTTTCAATTTTTAAGCTATCATTTAATAATTTATTTTCTAATCCATTCGACAAAATATCAATAGGATATTTAATCATATTTTCATAAATTCATTTAGTGAAAATGTGTATTCTATGTGATCTGAGATAAGATCTCATTTCGTTATTTTATATTTGATAATAAATCTCATCAAACATAAGAACACATTTCATATTGAAAATATTCTCCATGTTGATACATCTTTAAGATATATTGATTGAGTAAGAACATCTTACAGTGACACATCATTTTGAAACCACCATGCTCCCAAAAATTCTAAGAGGTGGTAAATTATGGCATAAATTATTTATCATCAAATAGATATATTTTTTCAGATGGAAATCAAGATTAATTTATGCATTCCACAAATACTTATAAACCATATAAAAAAATTAATATTCATATTTATAAGGATTTTTATATGGTTAAACCGATGGTATATATCCCAGACAATATATGTACTGATTTTATATTTTATCAATGAATCAATAGACTATTTATTTATTATATGTTTCGGGAATGGTCCACTAGAAAATACTAGGGTTACTCTTCTTCTTAGCTCTCAAAATATTTCTTTATTATAAGGATAAAAACAATTATAGCTCAAAATCCATAATAATGAATAAATCAAAGTGATCAATACAATAAGACAAAATTTATGTTTTTATTCATCTCTATGAATTTTTTTCCCTTGTCTATGTTTTCATTGGATCATTAATTCACTATATATTTAGATATATGTTTAAATAATATTTCTATGTAAACATAGCCTCATTGTATCTCTTATATTCCTCTATTCCACCCCATTTTCTATTGTCGTATTTACTAGGAATTTAATTTAAAAACTGTATGATCAATTATTATTTCCATATATAACCTATAAAAACAACAAAATATTCACCATCTTCATCACAATTCCATTCCCATTATAAATAAATTAAAATTTTCAAAATTCATATTATTATGTCAAAATAGAATCTACAATTTCATTGAGATTGTAAAATATTTAAATAGATGTATATTATCCAAAATAGACCACACTAGAGTGTGGTCACGTGTCACAATGACATATTTTTACTACTATATATTGACTAGCCATTCAATTTAGTGGAACCTTTTTCATCTAATAATGTCATAAATTTAAAAATTCAATGATTTTATCATATTTTCACACTGTATATGGGTTTTGGGTTTCCAAATTATGTTTTTATGGTGAACTGTTATTGAGATTTTAGAAATATAAATTTTTATTACATGAAAACATGGTACCATAGATCTATATTTAATCCAGGGAGCATCCTCTTTGAATAACCCTACAGTATGGCATGATAATCCTATCAAACCATACTAAATGGGTAATATATTATCATACAATTCTCTTAAGTATTTTATATTCATATTTCCATTCCATTTTTATTCAGGGTTTGATAAAACATCATCACACAACCTGAAAATCTCAGTATAATAGTTTAATATAAATTCCATTAGTAATTGATTTTTTTTTCAAAAATACTTCATTAAAATAGTTTTTGTAAAGGAATTAATAGATTCACCAAGACTAGGTGTGATCTAACACAACAAGGTTTTCCAATAGTTTTAGATTAAAAATTGTAATTATTATAGAAATTTTATCAATTAGGACTTTTATTATGCAATTAAATATTCCAAAAATATAGTTTTCCCAAATTTCAAAAAGTCACATTCTTTTGAATTTAAATTTCATCCAACCTCATTACCTTCATTTTTAAATAAATTTGGAATTAATTTTTATTTCGTAAAAATAAGATAATTATTAATAAACACAAAATCAAATAATTATCTTCTAGATAAGAATATTAACTTAAAATTATCCCCCTAATATATATGGTTTCTAAATTATAACCCTTTCCTATATAGGTGTTATAATAATACTTATATCTGAAAAAAAATTCAAACACAATGATTCTTAATGATATGTTTTATAAAACAATGGAATAAAAAACACATTTCTAAACTTTTATTGATCTAAAAATCCATAAAAAAATATGATTGATAAGATTTTCTTATCAACATCCATCAGAATCCTGCCTTAATAGGAAATTTATAAGTTTCTTGATTTTATCTCAAATAAAATGTTTCTCAATTATCATAATTATATTGTAGTATATAACAAATGGATATTACCCCAATAAGATACATATAACAATTGAGGTATATCAATAGATATCCTATTATTATGAGGAAAATAGATTATAATATAATGGTAATTCCAAATATTAATGAGGATACTCAAGTGTAAACATCTCATGATTTCTTATCTAAATATTAACTCAATAAATTTACTGTTATAATATCTATAACATAACGCAAGATATACATAAATTAATTATTAAAGTCTTTCAAAATTAATGAAACCATTTAAAACACATCATAAAATATCAGCTAATGATATATAATCTATGTATATAATATCACATGTAATTTTTACTCATATAGTGTGATCTTATCATGGTTCATATTTCATTTTCCAACCTTATATCATTGTTTCAATTATATTTGGGTTTTAATTTCCCAACACTAAATTCAAATAAAATTATCATTTAGTTCTTATAATTAATATTAATTTTTTAAGGTAGAACATGATAATGTTATTTTATTCATGGAATTAATATGTAATTCATATATCTTATGAATATGTTTTTTCTAAATGAAAAAACTTTTTAATAAGTGGAAAAAAATCAATGGGCTATAATTATTATTCAAAGAATTATGATCATTTAAGGTGGATGAAATTTATTATTTATATCCATGGATATCTTGGATAATACTATCTAAGAAATAAGTAATATTAATTGGCCCCTTAAAATTCCCAAATTATTCAATCATTGGGTAAATTATTTAATATTCAACATCGTAAGGTCACTTGTGTAATTTGAAAAAATCTCTTACAATAGACCTCGAATTTCAAATAAAATTTATGACTTGATATCAAGGATTATAGGTTACTGCTTTTAATTTTTTCTGAAATGAGTCATCCTTATTTCATTAAGCCTCCACAATAGTGTGTTTTGAAATATTTTTCATCCAAAAACTCATCTACATTGACAATAAATTAGAATATTTTGTACCCCATTTATATGTATGTATAGGAGAAGAAAATATAAAATGTTAAAGGTTATATGGGTATCTTTCATCAAATTAGATTATTTTGAATAATAATAATCTTATAGTGAGTAATCGAATGATAATGGGGGTCCACATGAGCCTTATCCTCATATTTATAGAAAACAAAACATTAGATGATTATTGATATGGTGATACACCTGTGCAGGGAGGGTTATGAAACTTAATTAAGTAATTAATTGATTTAGTTTTATTTTTTTTATTTAATGGAATTTTATATAAATATAATACCAATTTATGTCCTTATTTTGTGATATATTGAATGAAATTAACTCTCCCTTATTATAAAATTATTATTGTGTTTAGTGGAAAATATTTCTTATTCTAATTTGAAATCATAAGATGCCCATTAATTTATCATATATAGAATATGTTAAATTACTTTTTCACTATATACACCTTAAAAAGGTTTTTATTTTTGATTATATGGATGTTACTCCATAGTAACAAACAATTCTATCTTTTTAAAGGGGTTTGAGTGTGATTAGATTTTTTGAAAACCTTAACTAAGGATGTAAATCAAATAAATTAAAATTTTGAGAGAAGTGAAGTGAAAAAATAGGTAGAAAACTTTTAATGAATAAATTATAATAAATATACTAAACCTAAATATATATTCCTAAAATTCACTTATTTAACAAAAGTTTATTTTTCAATTAACCTTTGATTGAAAAATTTAATCCTCCTATTTTATTTTTATTAACTATTTAAATACATGCTCATAATATTTAATTCTTCATGATAAATTATAAACTTTATTAAATATAATAAATATGATATTTTGAACCCTAAATAATAATAATTTCATGTTATTATATTCAAATTTTAGTAATGTTGTTTAGAAGAACGAATATTTAGAGTGTTTGTTTTTATAAAAACATTGTAAATACTATAAATAAATATTTATTTATTTATTTTTTTACATATTTTTATGTAGAGTTTTTTATAATGTTTCTAGATTATAGGTTGTATGTATGATGTGTTATGGCCTGTGGGAACTACCAGAAGTTGAACTTCAATCAGAGTGGCCTCTATGTTGCTAATGAAAATATCCATAGAACGAACCGTTGGATGAGAACCAAAACACATCAGTAATCTTTTGGAAACATTATTTTATAGATCAAAAACATTATGGAAAATTAATTTGTATGATATAGATAAAAATAATTTTACGTTAAGATATTTCACTTCACCTTCTATACGTTATGAGGACACAAATATCAAAATTACTAGGGAAGCACCTAGTTTTGAACTAAAATACAATTTAATTAATTTTTAAACAAAATTACATGGGTATGATGTAGAGAAAATATATTAACAATGAATCTAATTTCAATTAATGTTCTCTATTTTAAATCCTAAAGGAGTGGTGGAAGAGCATATTGAAGTAAGAGATTACCCATTATCATTAAAAGATGTCAAAAACGATATGCTATATTATGTGAATACACCAATTAGAGGCATGGTGGATATGACATAAATTTTTCTTGAAAATTATTTCTTACCCTCAATAACCCAAAAAAAATAAGACTGAAAATATGTGTAATAAGTCAATCCCTTGTTAAAACATTAAATAAATATCGAAAATGGGTTAGTATATTATGTGTAAGATTTAAAATTAGAAAATAATCTATAAATTATTAATATAATTTTATTATTATAGACTAATACAAATTTATTATAATTTAATCAATGTAACTACATGTAAATTCTTATTATACATGACATGGGTCATGAAGTGGATTCCCATGGAAAAATGTGAGCAAAACAATAAATAGTTCTTTTTAAGGACATGCGTTCTTATTAGTGGAGTCCATGAAGTGTGGAGTTATACTTTCAAGATGACAGTTTTCACAATGTTTCAATAGGTAGGTACCCTTTTTTTAAAACATGGATCTACCCCTGGGAAATACTAATATCTTCCAATTAATTGTGGTATTTGTGTCACATGAACTCCACGTTATAACCAATTCCATCAATTGTGGGACACTTCTCAGGGTTTTGAGGAAATAATTATAGGTTGACAATACAAACAATTTTTTTATAAAGAACATTATCAGCCTTAAAATTCCAATTATAAGGATAATAATTCCTTTTTACAATAGATTAATTCAATCCATCTACATTAGTCATGGAATTAATAATGTTAGGGTATTCATCTTACCTATCCATTCAGAAATCCCCAACCACCACAATTTAAATTAAATCCTCCCCTCTAAAATCTAAGTTAAAATTATAATAAATAATAAAATAGATACTATTAAATAATTTAAAATTCTAATAGAATACCAAGCTACCATAAAAAACAAAAAAATTGCCTCACTCTTTGAATTAGACAAGGAAATCCAAGTCCATGGTTAGGGTAAACTGCCTTATCAACCTATTATAAACTCGAGAGGATTTTTTTAATTATCCTTTCCCATTATATTATTTAAATCAATAGTATCCCAAATACTAATAAAAAATATTCAAACACTCCTCAACAAACTATCTTTCCTACCATACCAAAATAATATAATACTAAAAATTATTACTTAAAGAGGATTCTCAATAAAGTAAATATAGTGTTTTTAGGATAATTCCACAATAATAACCATTCCATTATTATTTACACAAATTACCTCCCAATCAAGAAAACCTAGAGAAAATAATTATGATAAAGAAATCTTAGAAATTATCTATATAATATAGGTTAAAATTTCTTTGATCAATGTTTGGAAAAAAATTCAATGAGAATCCAAATTCCTATAAGATATTTGTACCCACTTATAGTGAATTTGAGTTGATAAAATAGTTTAAATATGTATATACATATCTATATTGATCAAAAAATAACTTTCAAAAAAAAATTCTATCATTGTTCTCGATTCAATACTTCATAGGAGAGTATCTCATTTCTATCACCATAGATGATTTGGATTCCTCTACAAAAAGTAATAATTTTCTCCATTTTCATTTATTTGTATGTTGGGGATATGAATTCTATAATAATAGTCCTTAAAATAGTTAACCAGTATATTGTACTTCACATTTTTGTGCTAGAGGATATTCTTGTGATAGTTAAAAATATGAATATTCTTTTTAATTTTTATGTGCTAATAATATAATATGATGTGTTGAACCCACATACCCCACTCATATTGGGTTGGACTTTATTATATACTACCAAAAATAAATTAATATAAAACATGGTAATTTATCTATATATTTTATGTTGACGTTTACCATATTAAAATCCTTATTCCATTAAACTCCGCTAAAAATAACATTCAATTAATTAATTTAATTGATGTGATCCTTATCTCAATAAAAACATATGTTGTTTTCCTATATGCCTTTTATAGTTTTTCTATTAAACATAGTATGTAACAATATTTTTGTGTTTTCTATGGTAATTTATTGGAAAAATTTCGTGCTTGTTTATTAATTAATGATTACATAAGCATTATGAACCAAATGTAGATCTATGACTCTACTAAAATTGTAAAAATAATACTTTATCAAGGGAACATAGAATTTATCCATTAGATAAGATAATAAAACACATATTATACCATTACATTTGATAAATCTAAAATACATTAGATTCTAAACCTAAAACTCTACCTAAAAAATTAAAATATTCATATCTTTAGAAAATAAATATGTTTATTATCATCATTTCTAGTTCACACCCCCAGATCATGAATGATGATTTCATGAGATTTTGAGAGATTATAAAGTATAATCAGGATGTAAATGTGTTAAAATTATTTTTATTATCCCATAAATTTTCATAAACCATATATTATCAAATAAAGAGGTTAAAACTATGGGAAACGAACAAAATTGAATGAAGAAAAAGAATCCTTGATGTTATTAAAAATGTGGAAAAGTATTGTTTGCTGTAAAAATTTATCTTATATATGAAGACCAATATATTATTATAATATAGTTTTTTTTAATAAAACTATGATAAAATTATTCATAATGGTAATGACGAGTTTGTATAAACTTATGTGAAGAATAATTTTCATGTTTTTGTAGACTATCATTTACTAAACCGATTTATTGAAAAAGATCATTTCCCATTACAATTCATGAACTAGATTCTAGATAGGTTAGAGGGGATGTACCAATATTTTTTCAATTATGGGTAGTATATATTTTTTAATATCAAAATTTTCATTGATGGTCAAGAAATATATACATTAAATTCCAATTTAGTAAATTTTCATATGTGAGGATGTCATTTATTTTACGTAATTCTATTGGAACCTTCTAGAAATTGATGGATAATATTATTTTGATCAACATGAAAATTAAAATTGAAGAATTAATGGATGAGTAAAAATCAATTATTCCTCATTTAATGAGAGTTTTAGTAGTATTCGTGTTTTTCTTCATAATAATATGATAGGGGATAATACCAGGATGAGTCATTTTCAAGGAAAGTGATCAAGTATATGAAAAAATGGATTCCATTACTCACATAACATTCCCCAAAAATATAAAGGATGTGAAACCATTCTTTTTTTATCATGTATTTAATAACCATTCAATCATAACATTTGAGAGATCCCACCCACTCTATTAATAACACAAAAAATATAAGGAATGTTTTTAAAATAAAACTATAAGCGTGATATTAATAAATTTAAATAAAATTTCACATCACACATAGTTAGCTAACAAAATTTATAAGATTTACCAAATTTTATCTTGTGTAATGAACCAAACTGTAACAACCCATATTTTTATCAATAAAATTCATTTCTTATAATTATTTCATTTTGTATAAAAAATAAAACTCATAGAGAACCCAGTAAAAACCATTATTCTCAGAAAAAAATAATGATCCATTAATAAATAGATAAACTAATATTATGTAGAGACCCCAAACCTGGCGTACGGGGAAACTACATTACTTTTTTGATATACTTAATACATAACAAAAACCAACACTCAAGGATCGTAATAGTTTAGTGTCTTTTATAAACTCGGAACACAATCTTCTACTCATGGTGAAAGATCTTCTGCATCTCCCATAAAGATCTTCCCCTTTTATTTTCTTACCTAAAAGATTTCATTATATCCTGGGGAAAAGAAAACATAAAAAGGGTGAGCTCAAATGCTCAGTAAGGGTAAACATATAGAACATAAAAAAATCCATAAATATTTTAATGCGAAAACTTGAACATAAAATCTAAACATCAAAATCTTGAGCAAAGACATACATATTTGAAGTACGTAAGGCATATATCATAAAGGAACGTAAATAATGATTAAATATAATGGTAATAAAACATTTAATTGTGGAAAACCATTAAGCACTTGATATAATTTCCGTATTAGCCAACACATTCCTGCCAAGACCATCATAGTGGACAATATCCCTCTCTGAATCGAGTTCACTCCTCATTCCAGTCCTATATCACTGAACTAGAATAAATTACCGTTTCAACCTTGTCTATATCATGAGATATAAATCTTTACCTAATTAATTGGAGGGAGATATAGGTCCCACCCATCTCATAATGATATCGTTCTTACGTGTGCCACAACATAAATATAAATCCTTCATCATAACCCAAAGAATAAAATGGGTTTCATAAACATCATCCCATCATAACATAATACATATAAAACAAATGGATATAATTTCATCATAATAAAAGTGAAACCATGTAAATCATAGATACATTATACTTGAAACACAATCATACAAAATAATGGCATCTTAGATGGGAAATAGTTTTGACAAAACACCTGAAATGAATTCTTGAGGAAAATATCCTTTCTTCTTTAAAATCATTTTCTTTTCACAAAATGCCATGAAATTTTAAAAGAAAAGGATTCTGTTGAAAATAATCATGAAATATTGTGGAGTAAGACTCACGAAAATAAGGCTTTATGAAACCGTAAAAATCGGTTCATGCAGTATAAGTTAAAAAAACATTCTTCCTGTACTTTTGCCGGAAAAGTCAAAAAAGTACCTCATATGGTAAACAAAAAAAAGATTCATTACATACCATGTAGTAATAGTCAAAAATGGGTAAAAATGACATTATAAATACATGAAACCATTTTTATAAAATAGGGACATGGATGATAATTATAACCCTAGTAAATACTTACGAATAAACAATATTGGATAAAAACGAGATTGGAAAAGTTATCCCTTACCCTAAGTCTGATATGCCTTGTATGTATCCGAACCTCTTGTATAATGATTTAAATAATTTCATTGACTTATTACAGAATCATATTCATTTTTATGATATCATATATGGTTCACTTATGACTTTATATTACCCGTTCTTTTTTAAATTCCATGTTAAAGCAGCGTTTTGGGTAAAATCATTTCATTTATCGTACGTGTTTTGATTTTTTATTCTTGATATTAATACATATATCCGGATTTACTTAATTCCAGAATATAAAACTTTATTTTTATATAATATATATTCAGTATATAAATATATATAATAGATTGATAAATGGAATGAAGTACACCGTTCATGGAGACTGTAGGCCGTACGTACGCATAAACGCTGTTTTCATTTCCTTGTTGAATTAAATGGAATTAATTAAATGAAAAATATATGTAAATAAGTCTTGTATCATTATTATGTATTATATTTCATGCTTATTTATTATATATACTTTATAATCATACTTAAATGATAAATCATTGAAAATGAATCTCATCGCGTCGTGGAGACGGTAATCTGTACGTACGCACGAGCGATGATATCGTTCCCATATTTATTGAATGGAATTGGAGTGGATGATATAATATATTAAAATCAGTATTATTTTATAATAATTATATATAGTTATTATTTACACCATTATACACATCCATGTAAGGTGGTGGTGGAAAACAGATTACACCACAGCGTGGAGACGGTATTTCGTATGTACGCACGCGTGGTGATTTTGATTTCCATAGGATTGATAAAAGGTGAAATAGGGTTATTTAATATTTATAATAACATATAAATATATAATTAATACTAATGTTATTACTTTATAATGAAACAGATAAAGAAAAGGATGTAGAAGAAGAAAGAAACTTGAAAGAGTCGGTAGAAGAGATTACCTCTTCCTCGACGCATCTCCTTCAAACTTCTCCTTAGGGCACCAGAGTTGGTGTTTTGAGAAGACCAGAACCTCTATGATATAAATATATAGGTTTAGAAGAGAAATTGTCTTGGTTTGGCCGAGATTCAAGGCTAAAAGGGTTTGAAGAGAAGAGGGAAGGGGTGCCCTTTTTATATGAAGGAGAGGGGAACCTTTGATAACATAAGATATATTAATTTATAAAAAATTCAACCTCACATAAAAACCTCCAAAAATGACTCAAATCCAATTATTAGAGGATATAGGGTTGTAATAACATCAACCAATAAAATTTAAACATGTTGGGAATTTATTTTAAATATTATCAACTTTATTTATCCTTATTTAATTTATTTAATTTTTTTTTGTGGTAATAAGAATCTAATTTTTAAATTTTTATAAATAATTACTCATGTGTTGTGAATTGTTCATAATTGGTAAATTTATGACATTTTATACCTTATAAATTTAAATTTATAATTTTTAAATATTTTTCTGATTTTTAAACATTATTATAAATAACAATAGTGTCAATTTTGACATTATTCATTTATTTTAATTTAAATGAAATCCACACAAGAGATATATTCTAATAAAAATATTTAATAGATTCATAAAATGTAAAATGTGTCTATAAAATTAGTGGAGTACATTAAATAGTTCATATAATATTTATTTTAATATATTTAAAACCAATTATTTGATATTTCAATCTATAAAATAATTTCAACATCACCATTGTGTCACCATTAATGATAATTATTTAATCCCTAAAAATTATAAATAAATATAAATGATGTAGATAAATTTATTATCCTTCTGGAGACTATTCATGTTTGATGTTTCATGAAGTTTATCACTAAATTAAAATTATTATACTTAAAATATTTAAGAGAGTGACATGTTGTAACTTTCTTTGGTTTTAATAATAATTAAATTATTTTAATGGTCAGAAGTCCATAAAATAAATTTCTTCCGACCATTCAGTGATAAGGGTCAACTTTTAGTCATTCAATAGAATTTTAGGAGGTGTTAGGGTAATTTTATAATCTTATTTTTACCCTTAATTACACGATTTAACTTTAACTGTAGTAAATAAAAATTACCGTAGATACTATTCATAATATCAAAAATAAAATAAAAGTAACCTATTAACATAATTTGGACCCACTGAATCCAATTATGGAATCCATTTTTCATTATTTAATACACAGAAGTTGCAGTAATTAATTTAAAATTAATCTCTTTGTTAAGAAAACGAGTTTTAAAAGTTAAAACATTGCCAAAGATTGAAATGTTTTTACCTATGAATTCAGTGTAAAATTAATGGCAATGACATAAATTATATGAAATGGTAAAAATATATTTTATTTATACTTTAAAACAATGAAATATTATAACTTAACCATATAAATTATTATGATGAAAAAAGTTGTTTTTAATTAAAATATAGCGTGTTTTTACTATTCATTAAAATAAAAAATTTATCAGAATAATATAAAAAAATTATCCAAAGTAAATTTTTTTATCCTAATTACAAAGAAGAATTTGATTTTGCAAATTGAACGTATAAACATGTCAAAAACTAGATTTAAAGTGGGTACGCCATCAAAAGGCGGCAAAACTGAATTTTTTGAAAAATACTTATTTTACCAAAAAAATTATTTTTTTCTCATACAAAGTTCTTGAAAATTTGTATGATGAATAATAATTTTATAAAATTCAAAATGTTGTGAATACTATTCATAACGGCTAGTTCATAATATTATAATAATATATCATTCTTTAGTGAAACTCCGTATTGCATATAACACATGCTATCGAGGATGGTCGCTTTTGCGTACAACACAAGCCGCGAATAGTGTTTGTGCATACTACAAACTAATACAGTGTTGCGTATAGCACAAGATAATTTTGGTGTAGTGTACAACAAAAGACATCAATGAAATTAAAAAAGAATACTTCTCATAAAATCTCGGGTTGTTACATTCTACCCACCTTAAAATGAATTTCGACCTCGAAATTTTTCGGGGTTATAAATGGTTTACTACTTGAAAGTTTCTTTCATAGAAACCCACATCGTAAAAAGGAATACTAAAACTGAATTTTATTAAAAGTGAAGTATTAAACATGACGGTTACCCAAATTTACTCATCATTGGGTTTCCACATAGGAGAACATAGGTGAAAATATGGATATGGAAGAGAATTCTAACCATCAAGTTCTGAAGGAGAGTGGTAGAGAACATGGTTATGAAAAATACATCAATCAAAAATCTATAAATTTGTGATGATCTAAGGTACCATCTGATTCATCAGATATAAGAGCACCAGGAAAACATTTTTTGTTTTCAATATCATTTCCCGAAAGTTGAAAATTTTGAATTATAATAAATACTTACTTGATTTTAGTGTAATATCATTTTTTCTCATCCTATTAACAATTTCCACTTCATATATTATTTAAAGAAATGAAGTTTAATTTGTCATTATCGAAGTGTTAGCAGATCACGTGATAGAAAGATAGGTCATTCCATCTGTCTCTATCACAAGTTATTAAATATAATCCATCTATGCTAAGATTAATCGTATATGGTTCCTAAAATGGACTTATACTTCATATATCATACCTCTTAATAAAATAAAACTAGTTTCTACTAACCAGGGACTTCTTGTAGGCCAGTGGTATGCAATAAAGGCCTTTCGCACTTCGGTTGTGGGTTCGATTCTCACAGCCTCATCCGACGCGACCGGTTGTCGTCTATTCTACAGGTTGTCCATTTTCTTAAACTAGACTATTATAACATTCCATCAATAATATCGTGAAAAAAATTCTAGCCTTAAACAATTCTAACTTATGTTCAACGTAATCCATTCCAATATTTAGACTTATCAAAAATACTTCTTCCCAAACTCATAGTATAAAGATAGAGATTACTAAAAAAGTCATATAACAAGAACGTGAATACCATCATTTATCCCTCATATATCACAAGATATATCTTCTTGATCCCATTCCAAACATTTGAATACATTAATCGTGTATTCTCTTGAAAAATGAATTACCATAGAACCTTAGTGAAAACATGAAAGCTGTCAAAAGTAAACTCTTTCCACATACCAAAATCTCAAAATTTCTATATACTCAATACATGATATCACATTGTCCTTATATCAGTCATGAGCTCATGAATACTATCAAACATTTCATTTTCTCCTAATCCCTTCATTATGCACATATCATCTACTTTCCAAAAATATCTAAATAACCTTTCATAGTTACTGGTACCATTCAACATACACTTTCAAACACTTTAGAAAAAACAATAGTGTACCAATCCTTAGATGTGTCTTTCTTCCATAGTACCAATACCTATACAACATAACTCTTGATAAACAAAAAATCATTCCACTATGTTCTGAAACCATTGACCAAGCTTCAACAATTATTTCATCTCACGTATCATTTGTAGTCTCTTCATTATCACAAATATAAATACTACCCATATGACCACTATGATTCTTTTCATAAGACTTTTCCTAAGGGAATTGGTTTGTATAATGACTATACATTACACACTTAAAACATTTAACCATTGTTGATGTATTAGAAATACCATTATCCATGTCCATGGTGTTAAATGAACCATTTCATTTACAATTACTAGATTTGTGTCATTCTTTTCCACACCCAAAGCATCTTCTAGTTCCTTTGAAACATTTTCTCTGATGCCTCTTCCTATATGATTTACATGAGGGAAATTGAACTTTCTTTCCTCTATGATCATCATGAAACTCCATCTTTCTCTTATTAACTAAGTCAGGAAACTTACCGTAGTTGAGATGATTGATCATATTAATAGATTTTTGATTAGGAATAATAAAGATGTTTGGACTTCCAAATCTCGTTTCATTTGGTTGGACATGAAAAATATCATTCCATTGTCTATAATATCATCCATTATCACGAATCTTCATGTTTCTAGCCATTTTCTAAAACCCAAAATGAATAGTATGAGAGGTAAAAATCATACTAGGAAAACAACATAATAAAGGGGAGTACTTTCAACCTTTAACATCTTAGGTTTAATCATAGGTTATTCATGTTTGTTATCATAATTCTAGGACTGTAACCTATACTTATACATAACCTTAGGAACATCCCTAGACATACCATAGAAATATCTCTAGATATCTCACTATAGTTTTCGAATCCAAGTTTCCAAAGGATAACTAAACATTTCCTCTGATACCAACTGTAGAGACCCCAAGACTGATGTAATTGGACATTACATTACTTTTACGGAATACTTAATACATAACAAAAACAAATACTCAAGGATCGTAATAGTTTAGTGTATTTGGAAACTCGGAACACAAACTTCTACTCATGGTGAAATATCTTCAACATCTCCCATAAAGATCTTCCCCTCTAATTTTAATACCTAAAACCTTTCTTTAAATCTTGGGGAAAATAAAAAATAAAAATAGTGAGCTCAATTGCTCATTAAGGGTAAACATAGAGAACATAAAACAATTCATAAACATTTGAATGAAAAAAATGAACATAAAATCTAAACATCAAAAACGTGAGCAATGAAATAAATCTTGGAAGTACGTAAGGCACATATCATAAAGGAAAACCAATAATTATAAAATCGAATGGTAATAAAACATGTAATTGTGTAAAACCATTAAGCACTTGATATAATTTCTATAGTATCCAAGTCATTGCTTCCAAGAACATCTTAGTGGACAAAGTCCCTTTCTCAATCGAGTTCACTCCTCATTCCAGTATTGTATCACGGAACCGGATTAACTTACATTTCTAGCCCTGTCTATCTCATGATATATAAATCTTTATCCAATTAATTGGAGGGAGATATATTTACCACCCATCTCATAATGAAATCATTCTTACGTGTGCTACAACATAAACATAAATCATTCATCAAAACCCAAAGAATAAAATGGGTTTCATAAACATCATCCCATCATTACATTATCCATATAAAACAAATGGATATAATTTCATCATAATAAAAGTGAAACCATGTAAATCATAGAGACATTATACTTGAAACATAATCATATTAAATAATGTCATCTTATATGGAAAATAGTTTTGACAAAACACCAGAAATGAATTCTTAAGAATATATCATTTCTTCTCCAAAATCATTTTCTTTTCACAAAATTCCATGAAATTTTAATAGAAAATGATTTTGTTGAAAATAATCCTGAAATCATGTGGAGGAAGTCTCGTGAAAATAAGGCTTTATGAAACCGTAAAAATCCGTTCATGTCGTATAAGTTAAAAAAATATTTTTCTCGTACTTTTTCCTGAAAAGTCAAAAAGTACCTCGTATGGAAAACAAAAGAAATATTCCTTACATACCATTTAGTAAAAGTCAAAAAAGGGTAAAAATTACTTTAAACATACATGAAACCATTTTTAGAAAACATTTACATGGATGATAAATATAACCCCAGTAAATACTTACGAATAAACAATATCGGATAAAAACGAGATTGGAAAAGTTATCCCTTACCTTATGTCTGCTATACTTTGTATATAACCCAACCTTCTGTATAATGATTTAAATAATGTCATTGACTTATTAAAGAATCATATTAATTGGTAGGATATCATATATGGTTTACTTATGACTTCATATTACCCGTTCTTTTGTAAATTCCATGTTAAAGCAGCGTTTTAGGTAAAATCGTTTCATTTATCGTAAGTGTTTAGATTTGTTGTTCTTGATATTATTACTTATTTCCTGATTTAATTAATTATAGAATGTAAAAATTTATTTATATATAATATATATTCATTATATAAATATATATGATAGATCGATAAACGGAATGAAATACACCATTCATGGAGACGGTAGGTCGTACGTACGCATGAACGATGTTTTCGTTTCCTTATTGAATTAAATGGAATTAAGTAAATGAAACATATATTTACATCAATATAGTATAATTATTATGTAATATATTTCATTATTATTTATTATATATACTTTATAATCATACTTTAATGGTAAATCATGCAAAATTAATCCCATCGCATCATGGAGACGGTAATCCATACGTACGCACGAACGATGATATCGTTCCCATATTTATTGAATGGAACTGGAGTGGATGATATTATGTAATAGAATCAGTATTATTTTATAATTATAATATATAGTAATTCATTACACCATTATACCCATAAAAGTACGGTGGTGGTGGAAAACAGATTACACCAAAGCGTGGAGACGGTATTTCGTACGTACGCATGCGTGGTGATTTCATTTTCCGTAGGATGGATAGAAGGTGAAATAGGGTTTTTAATATTTATAATAAAATATAATTATATATGTTATACTTATGTATTTAATTTGTAATGAAACAAATAAAGGATAGGAAGTAGAAGAATAACGAAACTTGAAAGAGTCGGTAGAAGAGATTACCTCTTCCTCGACGCACCTCCTTTAAACTTCTTCTTAGGGCACTAGATATGGTCTTTTGAGATAACTAGAACCTCTATGATATAAATAGAGAGGTTGAGAAGATTAAATTTCAGAGTTTTTGTGAGCTTCAAGGATTAAAATAATGTTAAGATAAGAGGGAAGGGGTGGCTTTTTTATAAGGGTGGAGAGGGGCACCTTTGGTAACATAAGAAATATTAATTTATAATAAATTAAACCTCACTTAAAAACCTCCAAAAATGACTCAAATCAGAATATTAGATGATCTAGGGTTGTAGTCTCATCAAACAATAAAATTTAGAATTTTGGGAATTTATTTTAAACATTATCAACTTGATTTATCATTATTTAATCGATTTAATTTAATTTGTTGTAATAAGATTCTAATTTTTAAATTATTATAAATAATTACATATGTGTTGTGAATTTTCCATAATTGTATAATTTATTAAATTTTAGACAATATAAATTTCAATTTATAATTTTTAAATATTTTTGTGATTTTTAAACAATATTATAATATGTTATTTTTATAAAATAACAATAGTGTCAATTTTGACATTATTCATTTATTTTAATTTAAATGAAATACACACAGAGGATATATTATAACCAAAATATTTAATAGATTCCTAACATGTCAAAAGTGTGTAGAAAATTTGTGTATGACATTAAATAGTTCATATAATATTTATTTTAATATTTTTAAAATCTTTTATTTGATAATTCAATCAATAAAATAATTTCAACATAACTATTTTGTCACCTTTAATGAAAATTATTTAATCCCTAAAAATTATATATAAATTTAAATGATGTAAATAATTTTACTATATTTCTGGAGACTATAAATTTTAGATGTTTCATGAATTTTATCACTAAATTAAAATTATTATACTTATAAGATTTAAGAGAGTGACATGTTGTCACTTTCTTTGGTTTTAATAATAATTAAATTATTATAATGGTAAAAAGCCTATAAAATGAATTTATTATGACCCTTAGGTGATAAGGGTCTTCTTTTATTCATAAAATATAATTTTTTCAGGGGTTAGGGTAATTTTATAATCTAATTGTTACCCTTAATTACCTGATTTAGCTTTAACTATAGTAAATAAAAATTACCATAGCTACTATTCATAATATCAAAAAAACTAAAAGTAACCTATTGACATAATTTGGACCCACTGAATCCAAATATGGAATCCATTTTTCATAATTCAAAACACAGAATTTGGAGTAATTAATTTAAAATTAATCTCATTGTTAAGAAAACAGGTTTTAAAAGTTAAAACATTGCCAAAGATTGAAATGTTTTTACCTATGAATTAAATATGAAATTAATGGTAATGTCCTAAATTATAATAAATGGTAAAAATATATTCTATTTATACTTTAAACCCATTAAATATAATAACTTAACCATATAAATTATTATGATGGAAAAAGTTGTTTTTAATTAATATATAGCGTGTTTTTACTATTCATTAAAATATGAAAGTTATCAGAATAATATGAAAATTTTATCCAATGTTAATATTCATATCCTTATTCCAAATAAGAATTTTATTTTTTCATATTGAACTTATAAAAATGTCAAAAACTAGATTTAACGTGGGTGCGCCATCAAAAGGCAGCAAAACTGCATTTTTTTAAAAATACTCAATTTACCCAAAAAAATTATTTTGTTCTCATAACATATTCTAGAAAATTTGTAAGATGAATAATAATGTTATAAAATTAAAATTTTACTTAATACAATTCATAATGGATAGTTTATAATATTATAATAATATATCATTGTTTAGTGAAACTCGGTTTTGCGTACAACACACGCTATCGAGGAAGCTCACTCTTGCGTGCAACACCAGCCAAGAATAGTGTTTTCATATACTAAAAGCTTATACGGTGTTACGTATAGTGAAATATAATCGTGTTTTATCCTACAACACAATACATCAATGAAATTAAAAAGAAAAATTCTCATAAAATCTCGGGTTGTTACATAATAATGGTGGGTAGTAAATAGATAATAAGATATTAAGAATATGATAATTTGGATCATCTTGATTGACTATATTGACCAAACTCATGAACAAATATATATAAATAAATCATATTCTTAACAATACAATATTAATTTTAAAGATGAAATTATATATAACCTTGTGGGAAAATAGAACTGAATGTATGATTAATGAAATAAATGGATTTTATAGAAAATTAGGAACATATTCTGATGGAATAGTAACCTAACCATTGAAATAGAAAAATGACCATTTGAAATACTAATCTATCCAATAAAATTGTAACCTCACCTATTAATTTATAAAAAAAAATTGGGTATCATATTATTGAGAATAAGAGATATTTATATCTTTCTATAAGTAAATAAATGTTTTAAAATGATAATATATGTTTTGATATTTTAGTAAAACGTAAATGTTTATTTACAATTTTTTTATTAATAAAATGATTTAATTTAATTTTTATTTTTATAAATTTGACTCATAAATTAGTATTTTGTTTTATTATAATTATATTATTATTTTTTGAGACGCTATTTAATTTTTCAAAGTTTCGTAAAATCGATTATAACATTAAAACCAGTATTTTTTGAATAATTGGAAATTTCAATTTAATATTTAATTTCTCATAATTATAAAATTATTTTTATTAAATATAGTTCATTTTTTAAGTCTACACATCAAAAAATGGTTATGGTAAATTTTTGGGTTGTTTTATAATAGAGGAATTTTTTTGAAAAGTGAAATAAGGTAATTTGTCATATTTAACAATATAAGATAATACCTGAATTTATTATCCACGGTTGAGTCATAGATGATGTAAGTTACCATTATCTCAATGTACCATGATATAATTTATTTATTGCATCATGATAACAAACTCTCTTGAAATTATTAATCCAAAATAATAAACAAATGAATAAAATAATCAAAAACAACAATCTCCAACCCTTATAGATACAACCCCATCACCTCTAACCTGAAAATCCATTTATATTGTCTAAATTCATCCCAATTAATATTCCAAGACTCATCCTTGCATGAAATACCTTCTTTTATCAAAAAAATTACAAAATCAGGTTCCTCAAAGTGGTTCTTAAGGAGACGACCTTCAAGTGGTTAAATCTTCCATCTTTCTCTTTTAAATTTTTTATTTATTATACCTTATCCACACCTCAGCTATCTATTATATATTTAAAACATAAATAACATATATATTCTGTAATTGTATTATGTTAATGTAATATACATCATTAAATCTCTTTTAATCTTCTGTTATTCTACAAATTAAATCATCATATGTGATGTGTCGATTCACTACCTTCATAGATAACGAGTTTTCCTTTTTCTGTACCTCCTTAAATATTATTAATAAAATGATTATAATGATGAATAAAATTTATAAAATGTGTATTATACCTTTTATGTTTCTTAATAAATATATATACATAATATTAAATAATAAAACAATACTATTTCATGATGATCGAAAGAACTGCCAAAATAATCTAAATGTTTACCATTGAAATATTATCAAATGAATCATCTGCATGTAAAATAAAGATAATTATATATGGGAGAATATAAATTTATGTATTTGAATTAATACTATATAATTTCAATTCATTAGAATTATTTCAAAATCACTATAACTTCCTTAATTATACACAAGTGAACCAACCATGATACCAAGAAACATACACTCATGGAAGGATGAAATTATACTCTAAAACTCATAAAAATATCCATCTTTGAACTTTAAAAAATTATAATAAATATAATAAATGTACAGTAGTTTATGAATAAATTAATTAATGGATATAATTTGATTATCAAATAATTTAATTACCAATAAAGAATATATTTGGGCATAAGTTATAGGATCTCTCTGAACCTCTAAATTTACTATTGGGTTATGTTTTCTCTCTCTTTACCCCTATGAAATTATTCATTATTCTAGTATAATTTTATGAAATTATTTTTTTATTTTAAAAATATGTTTATATATCTCAATTCATATTTCTTCAATAGAGATGTACATGTTTTAAAATGTATCCCTTATGAATTCCTCCTAATAAACAAGCTCGATTAAAGGGAAGTTCCCCATTTCTTACCCATTATCATATACACTAAATAATTAGTTTTAAGACGCTTTTTATTTTATTAAATCACTTATTTAGTTATAAAAAATATATTAGTTCATTTATGGTTTTATACAAAAAATTATTCATTTTTCCTCTATAAATACTGTTTAATATTTTCCCTTAAACCTCACTATTGTTCCTCATTTCGAATGTTTCTTAAACAAACTTTTTAAATATTTTCATGTTAGTTGGACATAATTTTACATTATCTATGCATAGTTTCCCTTATCAATGCCTAAGTGTGATTTAAATCCAATCTATAATGGAAACAATTATGGAATTTCCTTTGGTAATGACTTATGAGATGATTATGATGCCCATTTCATTCCATTGGTAACCCTTATGTGTATTCCTTATGTTTGATTATTCAGGTGAAATATGTATTCATGAAAATGTAATGTTCGGTGCACCCAAATAACACTAATATTTATTTGGTAATTTTTGTTCTTGTGATATATCAAGTATGGGAATAGGAAGTAATCTTAATCCATTATGGGACCTTCTCCACCATGTGATATTTTATTGGAAGTTAGCCTTGACTAATGTTTACGCCATGTTTTATGTTACTACCACATTCCTATGTTCCAAGTATCATTTTATTCCATGTTTTATATGTAATTATTCCACTTTTTTATTCATCATCCATGACATTTATGTAATCATGTTTTGTGTTCTATCCCATGTTCTTTTCATCATTCCATAAATATTCCCTTAATAGAATTTTTTTCTCATCCCTTTTATCAATTTATTCCCAAGGTTTTCCTATCAGGATGTATGAGATCAAAGTTTGTTAGGAGATCCATATGTAATATTAATAAAGGTATGTTTTATTATAATTCTATGTTCTTAATTTTATGTACCTAGTCTTCCAAATACACTAGACACTATGATACATTATATGTATTTGATGGTTAATTATGCTTAAAATAATTTAATAATAGGTTTAAATAGATAGGATCACTAAATTTATACTCATATGAAAGTGTAGTTATTTTGGGATATTAGTACTCCAAAACATTAATCATAACCCTAGGGATAATCTGATCACCATTAATAGACTATGTTGAAACATATAGAATACCATGTTAGGATATAAATTTCATTTAAAATTTACCCTTCTATTTTCAATGTTTCCTTTTTTATATGCTAATTAGATATGTATTAAATCTACCAAGTTTTACTTAATTTTTCTTTGTCAATTGTGAAAAAAATAATAACTCCGAAAAACAATCAATCTGATAGTCAATGTGATTCTTTCCCAAATGGAATTAAAAATCTTATGGGAATAGGAGTGCAAAACATTATGATAGTACTAGAACAACTGGATCATGTGATGGATAATAAATTGAATCATATAGAACACCCTCCTTCTTCTATGTGATAGAAAGTTGTCTTCAATTACTTAATGAAAAAAAGGCCTCCTTTATTTTTTGGATCTTCTAATACCATCATAAAATATCAATGTATTAGCTCCATTGAAAATATAGTCTATGTCCTCTAGTGCTCAAAAAAAGAAAATGATGTATTTTTAGTCTATCATTTTAAATGGGAATCTATTCAGCAGTAGATACTCAAAAAAATTGAAGTCTTTGGAGGAAATTGAATATATATAATGGAAAACATTCAAAAAGATGTTTTCCAATTATTTTTTTCCATGAAATATCCATCATAATAATGAATGAGTGTTCCTTATACTAAATAAAAAGGAAGACAAGTCTATCAGGGTGTATAAAGAAAATTTCACAATACATTCACAATTATCCTCTAGCATTGAAATCAACAATAAAAAAATTCGACTAATTTTTTAATTGATTAAATCCTTGTTAATGAAAAACTATAGATATTGATGACCTTGACAGCTATAAGGAGAATTTTCATTGGTCCCTTAAGGATGAAATGGAGATCATAGTCTTTCTACAATCTCATCAAACATGAGATAAAAAGAGGAAAATTGAGTTCAATATGAGATGATCAATATAAAAATACTAGGATGGAATGAAAACCCATAATCCCACATTTAAAAAGTGTGGGGATAAGAATATTTTAAACAACCTAAGGAGAACTTGGAGATGCTTCAAATGTGGAAGAGAGGGTCATCAAGATAATTTTTTCAGGAGAGATTTAAAGAATACTACTAATTTGGAAGAGTAAATATATGTTATGTTAAAATATAAGAAGTGTAGTGTAGTGTCAAATATGAAACAAACATGGGAATTATGTGAGAAAATTACCTAATCCAAGGGTTTTTGGAGGCAATCAACAATATAAACCTACAAGGAAGCATGAAATGGAATTTTTTATCATTACTGCTGATGTAGAGCCCAACAATGAGGTGGTCATAGGTATGCCAACCATTTCTTCAACAATTGATATAATAAATTTTGATTATGATTATACAAATTCCTTCACATCCTATAAGTTTGGTAGAGATATTAATACACCATCCCAAAATTTGAAGGTTGAGTTAGCTATGAGAACAGAAGATGAGAAAATTATTGCCTCCAATATATATAACTCCTCAAATAATATTTGTGGAAGGAACATAACATAAAAACATGGATATGATCTTGCTCACAGACATTTCCATTGTGAGGGACTACACTAATGTCTCCCCTAAAGAATATATCTATCTTCCTCTTGAAAAATAGGATTACATGTAAATTGATATTATACCCACATATCAACCCATATCAAATACTCATTATATAATGGTCACGATGGAGTTGGGGGAATGGAAGAAGTAGTTACAAGAATATCTAGACAAGGGTTTTATATCCTCAATTGCTTCACCATGGGGTATGATATTCCTATTCATTAAAAAGATGGATGGATGAATTCCCCTCTAAATTAATTTTCATGAGCTCCAAAAAATCATGATAAATAATTGTATAAACTTCCATGGATAGATAAATTGTTCAATATCTACATGGGTCTAAGTATTTCTCCAAATTTGAACCATCAGTCAGGCTATCTCTATTTAAAGGTGTTGAAGGAAGATATTCTCAATACTTCCATTCGAGAAAGGTATGGACACTATGAGGTCATAGTGATTCCTTTAAGACTCACTAATTCTCTATAAATATTCTATGACATAATGAATTGATTCTTTAGATATTACATTGCACAAATTGTGGAAGTATTTATAGATGATATTATAATATACTTTTCGAACAAGTAGGAACATGATGATCATTTGTATACTATTCTAATGAATGTTTAGTGGTATAAATTATAATAAATTTATAGAAACTGTGAGTTATGGATGGAGGATTTATCATTCATGGGGAATCTTATCACATGCAAAGGGGGATCAGTGGACCATTCATTTATAGAGGATATAAAATAGATTATCAATACAACATATGTAATAGTGATCTATAGTATCCTTTATATAGCTAGTTACTACTAATGATTTCGAGGAAATTACCACGATTTTTAAACCTAGTAACCAATCTAAATCATAAGAGAGTAAAGATTTTCTGTACTAGTGAATGTGAAGAAAACTTTAAAAATTTGAAAAAGAGGTTTATCTCTACACCAATACTTACACTACCGAAAATTGGGGAACAAATTTTTCTATACAATGATGAATCAAAAAAGGGATTAGGTTGTGTTCTGGGGAAAATTATAACATGATAGAATAACCCTCAAGGTAGCTGAAAGTGCTTGAGAAAAATTATCCCATGAATCATATGGAGTTGTATACTATGATAATTGCATTAAAAATATAGAGGTATTACCTTTAAGAGGAGAAGTGGGTGATATATACTGATTATAAGAGCCTCAAATTTATATTCATAAAGAATGATCTTATCATGTGCCACAAATTATGGTTAAATCTCATCAAGGATTATGATTGCCCAATCCACTACCATCCTAGTAAACCTAATAAAGTGGCAGATTCTCTATGTAGAAATGATCAGGTAACTTTATCAATGATGAATGATATGGTTCTAATATTCAAATTCATTCATAGGATGGACATGGGAGTCATAAAAGAAGGTAAATCATCATTCCTTCCACAAATTATTTTTCAACCATAGTATATATAAAAAAACAGATTCTAAATGAAATGATGTGGAAATTCATGAAAATGAGAAAACTATAAGAAATGAAGGATCCTTAATGATTTTAATTAAATAGGAACTATTAATAAGATTTCAGGTCACCAATATGTGTACCACCAAACAAAAAGAAAAAATTGATATCCTAAATGATTCACATAGCTCAACCTTCTCCATCCACCCAGGGAGCCCAAAGATGAATCATGATTTTGAGGGAACTATTAATGGGACAATATAAAGAAGAATTTTTCTGAATATATATTAAATTTTATGGTAAGAGAACTATTTAAGGCTAAAAGGAAAAATTCTAAGGGTATGATGCAATCATTACCCATAAAAAAATTGAAATTGGAATACATGAACATGGACTTTATCACTGAACATACGAAGACATACAGAGGAAATAATTATATATAGGTTGTTGTAGATAATCATACAAAGAAAAATAACTTTTATTTCAAGGGATTTATCACATGACCAAGTTTAAAAAATAAATATTAGAGAAGTTTTGAGGATTCATGGTGTACTATTAAATACTGTAGTAGATCATCATCCGATATTTACCACCATGTTTCAGAGAAGTCTCTAACATGTTATAAGAACTAGTATGAAATTTAATATGGATTATAATCCTAAAAAATGATGTCAAATATAATCAAACTATTCAGAAACATGGATGTATTTTGATATCGTGGTCTATGGAATTCAATGGATGATGGGATCAATATCCACCCCTAGTCGAGTTCTATTACAATAAAAGTTTCTAATGAAGAATAATAATGGCCTCAGATTAAGTCCTTTATGTTAAATGATATAGAGAACCCAAATGAATGTATGTTTTTGGAACAAAAAATGGTCAGAAAATGGTAGAAAATGAGAAAATATTTCATCATCGCATCATGGTAGACCAAAGTTGACTGAAGATCTATCAAGTTAATCATTGATGGGATATTAGATTGAGGTAGAAGATGATGAATTACTCTACATATATCCATGGAATAGTGTTAGGATATTTGCGATGAAATGAAAGATTTGTCTCATGTTCATTGGACGCTTTGATAATCTTTTCTACATCACAACTATGGAATATTGACTAGAACATCCACCAAACACATCCCAAATTCATGATGTATTCCATATACCCCTCGTAATGAATTATATTTGGAATCCCATACATGTAATAAATCTAGTGGGGGTATAGTTGAGAATTGATCTCTCATATGAGGAGAATCCAATTAATATCTTGGACTGTAGATATAAAGTTCTATGTAACCAGACTACACACCTAGTAAATGTATTATGGAGGAACCACAAATTTTAATAGGTTATATGGGAATTAGATGAAGCAATAAAGAATATGTATCCTCACCTATTTCACTATAAAATTAAGAATAAAATATCAAGGGTGAAAATTCCAAAGGTGGAGAGAATGTAATTACCAAGAATTTTATCAATAAAAATTTCTTTATTATGATTATGTCGTGATGTCACACCCTGACCCTTTTTATTATTATATTATTTTATTATTTCTTGACTTCGGTTAGCTTCGTCAAGGGGAATGTTGAGCGCCGGTATAACGTTTTTATTGTTTAACAGTTTTGGTGGGTGTCAGACCAGTGCGCGGACATCACATGGTTGGTGGTGACTGCGCGATCAGTCCAAGTGGCCACAGAAATGTGTAATGTTTAAAATAAATAAAATTTGAAGTAAATAAATTAAGTTAAATGTTTAAATTGTAATAATAATATTATTTTTGTGTAGATAAAAATATTTTCATTATTAGAAAAAATTGTTAATAATAAAATCAAGGAAATTGTTGTAATTATAATTATTTATTTGTTATTAATATTGTTATTGTTTAAAAGAATATGAATAAAATTATTATTTTAATAATAATAATAATAATTATTATTATTATTATTAAGATAATAAAATAATGAAAAATTGAAAACCTAATCTATATATCCTAGGCCGAACCCCCCCCCCCCCCCCCCGTTCCCCTGCCTGCTTCTGCACGAGGCGCACTCACCACACCTCCCGCCCCCTCTTCGTGTTGTGGCCCCGACGTCGTCTCCCTGCGCTGCCCACACGCCATCTGGCTGGCCGCGCCACACCGGCCTCACCCCGGCACCCCTCTGCCGCTCCCCACCTTCCTCACCGGCCCACCTCTTTTTCCCGTTGTAGGCCCTTGTCACTACGTCGTCCTACGACCCTATACCTTCCAGATCTCACTTCCCCCGCACCTCCTCTGGGAGTCCTCTCCCACTCCGACCGGCCACAGCCATCTCCGTCGGACCCGAATCCGGCTACCCTCTACCTTGAACCCCCTTGTGTGCCCTTTTTATAGTGGCTCGAGCCCCCTCCACCTTGTTCCAGCGAACATGACCCCTGCCGTCCAACTACCTTCCGGAACAAATCTGAATTCCCTTGCGCAGCACCCCCTCTCTGCCAGGGTGCGGTCTCATTTCCCCTCACCGTGAAACCATGGTTTTCGTCACATTCCAATTTTGGTGTTTTCCTCAATTTAACCAACTTTGATGTCTTGTTTAGTGATTCACGTTGTTTTCACAGTGTAAAGAGTGGAAAATTGATGTTTTGGGACCCCTTTGGTCTAGGTTCTGGCATCTGCCGCCAAGGGCAAGGCGATGAACTCGTTTCGCTATGCCGTTGTTTTTTCGGGTAAGATTTTATACCAGTTGATTGGTTTTTCATGGCTTAATTTAGTGTCTTATGTTGTATTTGAGTCCCAGATTTTTATTTGGTAGTGTGCTAGTCTGCGCCTCACTAACATTGGGTGTCGACTGTGTCGTTAAGTTGTGGAGATATTTTTTCTAGTGCATGCACTTTTGTGGGAGTGCGTGTACGTGAGCAGGTGACAGTGTGATTTCTAAAACATTGGCTCGACCAATTCATTGAGGTAGGTGTTTCCAACCATTTCCCATTTTTTATTCAAACCTTGAGCACTTGAATGTTTTTAATTAATTCTTATATAGAATTTTCATCTCTATTGTATTCATGGAAAGCATTTGACATAGTTATACTGTTGTTTTAAATTTATAAAAGTGGCATTTGATGTAAGTTTATATGAAATGCATAGGTTCTTGCTAATGTTAATAGAGTGCTTCATGATGTGTTTGGTTGTTATTGATGGTGACTGTGTTTGGAAATGTAAAATTGGTTTGGTGTGTTTGTTTGACAAAAATGGGGAACCAATATGTTGTTTTTAAAAAGATTTGAAAATGGTGGTTGGTTTGAACAATGCATTTTGATTTTATAATGTGTTGTGAAAGAATTGGGATTGGTTTCAATGATAGAGTGTTTTATGAAAGATGGATTCTAAGGTGATTTTCCTAAAAACTAGATGTTCCATTGGATGTTAGCACATCCATGGGATCACTAGGTGCTCCCATGAATGTGCCTCCAAATGAAAATGACACATTAAAGCTAATTTTTTTAAAACTAGGTTTCAGAGAAAATAATGTGTTATTTCAAATGGAATTGAAATAAGTTGGCCTGATTGGATTTTGGTGTGAGAGAGATGGTTGTTTTTCATCAAGGCATGTTTGGTAAACTTGAATTATTTGGGTGGGGGTTTCGATCTTAATGGCTAGTTTGTCTTTGAAAATGTAAATGATATTTGTGTAATGTTTTGGGTAATGCCTTTGGGCACGTCATGTTAAAGGCCCATTTGGATCTTCAAACTCAACTATAATATATGTATTGACTCTTTGAAAAGAATGTGTTTTGGGGAAAATGTGAATGCCTGTTTGGAAACTTAATGGGTTATAGATGATGGTTTGAATGTTGACGTGATGTGATGACCCGGTTGGCACTTTGAAGATTTTATATTTGTATATCTATATATAAACATACTTTTGGGGAACCTCTATAGGGGGAATCCCCTTTGAGGGTTTTCGTGTAGCGGTGTGCGTGTAAGGGGTTGGAAATTGCTGTGAGATTAGTCACGCATGCGATGGCCTCCCACTTAAATAGTATTGTTAAAGCTATCATGGGTTACTGGGCGTCTTTTAGTGAACGATTGATGGTTGTTGATCAATCCTTATTCGACAGGTCGGTACCCCTAGATTTGTTGTTAGGCCAGGCGGGCTTTTCCACTAGATTGATCAGTTAGGGCGGCCAGTTGGTTATAGATATAGGAGCTTCACCATACGCCGGCAGGTGGTTCCGAAACCAAGTACGTCCAGGGGTTTTCTAGGGATTTTTAGGATTTCCCATGGTTAGTTCTTATATCATCTTTTTTAATTTTACTTGAACTTGGTTTCCAGCATTTACTTATTACCTATTCTTCTTTTTTGCACAAATGTGATAAACATGGATTTGAAATTCATACTTTTTTTAAGAAATGCATTATTTTGGGTAAAACAGTTTGTGGTGTAGGTTGGTTTTGAAATGGTAAATCAAGATCCTTTTCCCTTAAAACATGAAAACCCTATTCTCTATATTTGTATGTGCAAACTAGTGTTTTTGGGTTTGTTTCTGTAAAGTGGTCTTGGTTGGATTCTGTGGTTTACTTGGGAAACCCTACTGAGCATTTTTAATGCTCATGCCTATCCTATGTTTTCATATGCAGGTTCAGTTTCTTGGTTCAGTTTTTTGTTTCATCTGCCAGTTGAAGAAGATTTTTAGTGTTAGAGGTGACCTAGAGGTCACATTGAGGTATGTGCATTTTTTTTTCTTTCCACTGTTAGTTTTTTTATCGTTAGTTTTTATTAATCTGTTTATCTTTTTCACATGGGAAAAATCATTCCCAACGTTTTAAATTTTGATGCCCAGAACTTGTTTCCATCTTGGGGGGATCAGGAACGCCCCTCAGGACTTGCTGCGGACTGGCTCAGGTGACCGGCTTAGGGTCGACCCGCACTGGTTCATGACAAAATGGTATTAGAGGAGTCCCTTGTTATTTGGGATGTCTGGTAGATAGAGATTAGGACTATTGGGACTCAGGAAGTATGTTACGGGTCAATGCCTGATCACCACCGCTCATGACAAGACCTGAGCTACCAGGGGTACTCCGGTATTTGAGCCTTTTGTCTTTGGTTGTTTTGGATTGAGGGATGACAATGGAGTCGCATCGGTTCACGTTGCGTCCTCACATGGGGTGGTGATCCATGTTGAGTTCAAGTGCCCGATATAAGGTCCTCATAGTGTTATGCCTTACATGGGTCATGGCTCACCACCATGTCATCGGGTTAGGCACGTACACTAGTCCTTTATTCGGATGGTCTATAGTTTGTTGTGTTTCATTTTTAACTCGGTCTATGTGACTATGCATTGAAAATAAAAGTGGGTTCGAAATGAAAAAAAGGGGTTTCTTCAAAAATTAAATATGAAATTATGAAAGTATGTTTTTAAAGAGAAGGTGTATTGGTTTGGAAAAACATGGTATGTTCTTGGCTTTTTTAAGTAAAAGAAGTGTTTGAACCTTGAAACTCTTTAAGAAGGGTCACAGGTGCCTGGGTATGTATGGAAGTGTGTGGGGGAACTTGTTCGCAGGTGATGTGAGCGAGATTGAATGAATGCACATGTGACAGTTCATAAGGTTCCATAGGTGAGTTTTAATATTTTAAATAAATCATTGTTTTTGAAAAAGTGATTTATGCTGGTATTTGTGTATGTTTGGATTATGGGACTTTTCCCCTTGTCTTTTGTTGTTTCTTTGATTGATTTTTGGAATGATGCTGGTTTAGATGATGTTTTTCGTATTGTTATGAGTATACTTCCCAGAAAGCCTCCCAGAGTTTTCAATGAGTAATGCTCAGTTCTCAGTTCCATTTTTGTGTTCCTTGCTTTTCGAGATAATCGAAGTCTGTTAAAGGTAGTTGTATAGTTTATAAAGATAGTGTGTCTTCCAGTTGTTGGTAACTCCAATGGTAGTTAAAGTTCATATCATCATAGAGTTATTTAAGGGTTCAGTTTTGGACTAGTAATGATGAGATGTCTCATCATTGTTGGAGTTTTGGGTGTGATTAATGATAGTCGACTTCCGCGAAGGTTCCCCACCTGGAAAGGGGTGCGGGCCAGTGGAACCTTTATCCACGATACCATCCTCGTCGGTACCAGCTTCTAGTTCATCGGACCGCTCTCTTGTGTGCCACCATTAAGGCATGTCCGAACATTCTAAGTCATCACGTTTCATTCCTTTGAAAACGTATGGCCATCATGATTGTTTGAATCATCGAATTGAAGGAGTTAGAGACCAGGAGATTAAAATGCCAGACTGTGAGGTAGGAGATGCTTCAGCCATCAGGGCCCCAGCCATAGGTCTCGGTGTGAAGCTCTCTCACAGTCAGGAGTTGTTGAGGGTGTGTGGAACCTCGGCTCGAGTTATGTTTTCAGCTTTGGTAGGGAAATACCCAAAGTTTCATTGTTCTGTTCTTCTCACCATTAATCTCATCACAGTTATGGTGATGTAATGAACTTGTTCAACCACAGTCTAGGAGGTCTTATCTGTTCTCAGTGTGTTTTCAAATCCTTCAGATATATTTGAAGGGTTTTGGGTCCACGAATAAACGTGGAATTCTAATTTTGAGTTTGGTCTCAATTGTTTTCGTTGGGGGGATGTTTGGTTTTGTGAAATTAATGGGTGGTGTTTCAGGGTCCTTTATGAGTTCGGGCTAGGAATTCCCTAGTCTCTATTTTCAGTGAGGATTTTACTCGGTTGGTGTGTGAGGGGTTGAGTTAATTCCCTATCCTTGGGTTGTTGGGTCATTCCATAGCATGATTTCCGTTTATGTATTTGGGTGTTGATGGTCCTTTTGAAGAAATTAACTAGGTTCGGTTTGGGAGCACCCGTGTTGGCCCCCCATGGGGGTGGTATGATCAGGTTTCAAGGATTCCATATTAGTAAATTCTTATGGTGGGGAGAACCCTCCTATGCTCTCCCCTCAACTTCGGGCTTTGATTTTATATTGAATTGGTCAGGTGTGACCTGTGGAGAGTAAGGTCATCCCGAGATTCATGGTTTTTCCTTGGTTTTGTTTGGGCGTGAACTTGAGTTATGTTAACTATTTCCTTGGTCACTTTCTGGGGGTAGAAATTTTTGTGGTGGGGTGAATTGTCACACCCCGACCCTTTTTATTATTATTCTATTTTATTATTTATTGACTTCAGTTAGCTTCTTCATGGCGCAAGTTGAGTGCCGGTCTAAATTGTTTCTCATTTAATAGTTTTAGTGTGTGTCAGACCAGTGGGCGGACATCACATGGTTGGCGGTGACAGCGTGATCGGCCCAAGTGGCCGCACAAATGTGTAATGTTTAAAAAATAAAATTTTATGTAAATAAAATAAGTTAAATGATTAAATTGTAATAATAATATTATTATTTTGTAGATAAAAATATTTTCATTAAAAAAATTGTTAATTAAATATCAATGAAATTGTTGTAAATATAATTATTTATTTATTATTAATATTGTAATTGTTTATAAGAAAATGAATAAAATTATGATTATAATAATAATAATAATTATTATTATTATTATAAGGAAATAAACAAAATTGAATGCCCAATCTACCCATCCCAGGCAGTGCCCCACTCCCCATTACCCTGCCTTCTTCTGCGCGAGGCGCACCCACCGTACCTCGCCAACCTCTTCACGTTGCGGCCCTGCTATCACCTCCCTGCACTGCCCATCCACCATCCGGCTGGCCACAGCACACCGGTCACGCCCCGGCGCCCCTCCAAAGCGCCCCTCCTACCTCGTCGGCCCGCCTATTTTTTTCATCACCGGCCCTTGTCCCTGCGCCACCCCACTGCCCTGCACTCGCCAGATCTCCCTTCCCCCACACCTCCTTCAGCAGTCCTCTCCCACTCCAGGTAGCCGTAGCCATCTCCGGTGAACCCGACTATAGCGACCCACTACCTCAAACCCCCTTGCGCGCCCTTTTTCCAGTGGCCCAAGCCCCCTCCACCTTGTTCCAGTGAACCCAACCCCTGCCATCCATCTACCTTCCAGCGCAAACCTGAATTCCCTTGTGCAGCACCTCCGCTCTTATCGGGCGTGGTCTTATTTCCCCTCGCCGTCAAACAATGGATTTCTTCTCATTCCAATTTTGTTGTTTTCTTCAATTTAACCAACTTTTATGTCTCAATTTGTGATTCACACTGTTTTCATGGTGTTTAGAGTGGGTAATTGAGGTTTTGGGATGCCTTTGGTCTATGTTCTAGAATCCGCCGCCAAGGGCGAGGCGATGAACTCATTTCTCTATGTCGTAGTTGTTTCGTGTAAGAGTTTATACCAGTTGATTTTTTTTCACTGCTTGATTTAGTGTCTTATGTTCTATTTGAGTCCCAGATTTTTATTTGTTTGTCTGCTAGTCTGCACCGCACTAACTTTGGGTGTCAACTGTGTTGTTAAGGTGTGGCGATAATTTTTATAGTGTGTGCGCTTTTGTGGGAGTGTGTGTAATTGAGTAGGAGACAGTGTGATTTTGAAAACATTGGCTTTTCCAATTCTTTGAGGTAGGTGATTCCAACCATTTCCCTTTTTTATTTAAACCTTGAGCACTTGAATTTTTTTAATTAATTCTTATATATAATTTTCCTCTCTATTGTATTCATGGAAAGCATTTGACATAGTTATACTGTTGTTTTAAATTCTTAAATGTGGCTTTTTATGTATGTTTATATGAAATGCATATGTTCTTGCTAATGTTAATTGAGTGCTTCATGATGTGTTTGGTTGTAATTGATGGTGACTGTTTTGGAAATGTAAAATTGGTTTGGTTTGTTTGTTTGACAAAAATGTTGAACCAATAAGTTTTTTTAGAAAAGATTTAGAAATGGTGGTTGGTTTGAACGATGAATTTTGCATTTATAAAGTTTTTTGAAAGAATTGGGTTTGGTTTCAATGATAATGTGTTTTATGAAAGATGGTTTCTAAGGTGATTCCTCTAAAAACTTGATGTCCCATTGGATGATGGCACATCCATGGGAGCACTAGGTGCTCGCATGGATGTGCCTCCAAATGAAAATGAAACATTAAAGATATGTTTTTTAAACTTGGTTTCAGAGAAAATAATGTTATATTTCAATGGGAATTGAAAGAAGTTGGCTCGGTTGGCTTTTGGTGTAACTTAGATGGTCATTTTTTTTTGAAGGCCCGTTTGGAAGACTTGAATTGTTTGGGTATGTGTTTCGATCTTAAGGGCTATTTTGGCTTTCACAATGTAAATTATATTTGTGTAATTTTTTGGGTAATGCCTTTGGGAACGTCAAGTTAAAGGCATGTTTGGCTCTTCCAGTTCAACTGTAATATTTGTGTTGACTCTTTGAAAAGAATGTGTTTTAGGAAAAATGTGAATGCCCGTTTGGAAACTTAATGTGTTTTAGAAGAAGGGTTGAATGTTGATGTGATGTGACAGCCCAGTTGGAACAATGATGATGTGATATAGGTATATATATATATATATACATACTTATGGGGCACCTCTACAGGGGGGACTCCCCTTCGAGGGTTGTCATGTAGTGGTGTCCGTGTAAGGGGTTGACAAGTGTGGTGAGATGAGTCACTTGTGCGAGGGCCTCCCACTTACACAGTATTGTTAAAGCTACAATGGGTTACTAGGCATCTTTTAGAGATCGAGAGATGGTTGCTGATCAACCCCAATTAGACGGGTTGGTAGCCTCAGTATTTTTTGTTAGGCTAGGTGGGTTTTTCCACTGAATTGGTCAGCTAGGGAATCCAGTTGATTATAGACTTAGGAGTTTCACTATACGCTGGAAGGTGGTTCCAAAACCGAGTACGTCCAGGGGTTTTATAGGGATGTTTAGGACCGCCCATGGTTATTTCTTATAACTTCTTGTTTACTTTTACTTGCACTTGGTTTCCATCATTTACTTATTACTTGTTCTTCTTTTGCACAAATGCGATAAACATGGATTTTAAATTCACACTTTTTTTAAGAAATGCATTATTTTCGAAAAACAGTGTTTGGTGTGGGTTGGTTATGAAATGGTAAATCATGATCCTTTTTCCCTTAACAAATAAAAACCCTATTTTCTATATTTCTTTGTGAAAACTAGTGTTTTTGGGTTTGTTTCTGGAAAGTGTTCTTGGTTGGATTCTGTGGTTTACTTGGGCAACCCTACTGAGCATTTTTAATTCTCATGCCTATCCTATCCTTTCAGATGCAGTTTCAGTTTCATGGTTCAACTTCTTCTTTCATCTACCCGTTGAGGTAGATTGTTATTGTTGGAGGTGACCTAGAGGTCACATGGAGGTATGTGCAGTTTTTTTTCTTTCCGCTGCTTGTTTTTTTTATCGTCAGTTTTTATTTGTCAGTTTATCATTTTCACATGGGCCAAATCGTTCACAATATTTTAAATTTTGATTCCCATCACTTGTTTCCATCCCGGGGGGGGGGGGGGGGTCGGGAATGCCCTTAGGGACTTGCAACCGACCGGCTCAAGTGACCGAATCAGGGTTGACCAGGGCTGGTTCATGACACGTGCCATATAATGACAAAAATCACATATAGAGCCCAATAAGAACTATTATTCTCATAAATCAATAATTGTACAATTGTTAAAAAAATAAATTAGTAAGAATTCCAAATACTATAGTGGGGTAGTAAATAGAGAATAAGATAATAAGAACATGATAATTTGGATCTTCTCAATCCCCTAAAATGTCTGCACTCATGAACAAATATGTAGAAATAAAACAAAATTTTAACAATAAAATTTAATTTAAATAATAATTTTAAATATTAAAATTATATATAACCTTGAGAGAAAATAAAATTGAATGTAAAATTAATGAAATAAATGGTATTTATAGAAATTAATAAACCTATACTGATGGAATAATATCATAACCATAGGAATAGAAATATCACCATTAAGAATAATAATATTACCATTAGGAATAGTAATATAACCATTAGAATAATAAATTAACCATTTAAATTATAAATACAATTTATGTATCTTATAAAGGAAAATTTGATATATTTATATCTTGTTATAAGTAGATAATTGTTTTCAAAAAGATAAATTAAGTGATGATATTTTTTAAAACTGTAAATGTTTGTTTACTATTTTATATATTTACTATAATTGTTGTATTTAGTCATGGGAATAAACACTATTGTTATTATGGATCCAAAATAATAAACAAATGAATAAAATAAAGAAAAATTCCCCTCTCCTTACCCTATAAATACCACCCCTAACCCCTTATCCTCTCACTTACAAAGGCATGTATCTTGTATAAATTGTACCAAATTTATATTCCCAAGCATATTCCCCATGTATATGACCTTATGGTCTTATATAACATACTATACCCAAGTGACTTTTGGAGGTTCTCAAGGAGACGGCATTCAAGTGGTAAAATCAACCTTCTTTCTCTTTCAATTTTTTTCTTCTACATTATCCTCACCCCGCCACCCATCCAAAAAATCATGATAAATATAGTATCATATATATACTATAATTTTATTTTTTATCTAATATCTACCATCAAATATATTCTATATTCTTTTTATTCTAACAATGAAAACACCATCTGTGATGTGTTGATTCACCACCTTCGTTGATGATGTGTTTTCATTTTTCACTACCGACTAAGAAAATAGTCATAATTTTTTTAATGATTAAAATGGATTTTAAAATTTACTTTATAACATTTTTATGATTTTAGAAAAATATATATACATAAATTTAAATAATAGAACAAAAAAAGTTCATCGTGATTGAAAATCCTATTGAAATAATAATTTTTTTACCATTTATGTTTTATCAAATGAATCATCCTCATGTAAAAACTTAAAATGACACATGGGAATATTTAAATTTATTTATGTGAATTAATAAAATATATTTTCACTTCTGGATAATTATTCCAATCTGACAAGGCATTTCATAATTATCATTAGAGAATCGACCATGAAATCATTAAACCACCACTCCCTAAATGATGAAATTAAAATCTCTAACTCATCAAAATAGACATAAATGAACTTAATAAAAATATAATAAATCATTTATATGTAGAATAGGATCTGAATTAATTAATTAATGGATATAATTTTGATTGTTCATGAAATTATGGAAATTATGTATAAGTGTCAAACACATTTAGACATAAGGTAAGTGATCTCTCCAAACCTATAAATTTTCCATTAGGTTATGTTTTCTCTCTCATTACCCCAATGTAATTACTTATTATTAATATATAATTTTCATGAATACATATAATACTGTATAATAATAATAATTACATATCTCAATAAAACATTATTTGATGGGGAATCACTTGTTTTCAAAGTGGTCCCTTCTCAATTCCTTAGGATAACCAAGCCCAAATAAGGGGAGATACCCTATTTAACACACATTCCATAGTACACTAAATTAAATGTTTTAGTCCACCATGATTTTCTTAAAATCACACATTTCATCATGAAAAATTAGTGCATTTCTGGTTTTATAAAAACCTATTATTCCTTTCTCCACTTTAAACACTCATTAATATTTTCTCTTATACTGCACTAAAGTGGCTCATTTCTAAATTTTCATAAACACTATATTACTTATTTTATCTCAAATTAGACATAATCTACCAATATATATTACTATTTTACATTATTAATGACTATGTATTATTTACATTCATTCTTTCATGGAATCCACTATGATATTTTCTTTGTTTATGCCTTATGAAAAGATAATGATTCCCATTTATTTGCATGGGTAAACATTATGTTTATTCCTTATATTTCATTCTTCATATAACACTCATATTCATGAACATGTTATGATGGGTACACCTAGATACTTTTCCAATTCATTGGGTAGTGTTTAGTATATTGAGACGTCATGTATGGGATTGGGGAGTAAACCTAATCCACTATGTGACTTTCTCCACCATGTGATATAGTCCTGGAAGTTATCCTCCAATCATGTTTTCTATTCTTATCACATTAATACGCTTCCATGGTCATATAATTACATGATATATATGTTATGGTTCATGTTTTTTATTTGAGATACATTCATTATATATTATCTTGTTAGGCATTATTACCCATGGGATTTTCTTCTTTCAATGATTATTCCCTTATTAGGAATTTTAGTTCATCTCTTTTGTATAAGTATTTCCTAGGTTATCCTATGAAGATGTAGGAGCTCAAAGGTAGTGAGAATATTTTAAAGGAATATTAATAAAGAGTTGTTTTATTATAGTTCAATTATTTTTGATTTTTTAGCCTAGTCTTCAAAAGAAACTATAATCTATGATCCTTGGTTTGTATTTGATGGTTTATTATGCTTAAAATCATCTATTAATTGGAATATAGGCTATGGTCACTATACCAACATTTTTATATGAGGATTATTATCAAAATGTTTCAATAAAACTCAATAAATCAACTTATTTTCTTATTAAACAATTGATCATACTCAATTAAGATACATTATATCTAATAATTTGTTTTATTTAATTGTGTTTTACATGATTTAACAATGATATTCCCATTTATGGTCTAAAAATTCTTTTTATTATCACAATAATTTCATTTGGTATCTCTTTAAAAACCCAAAATCCAATATATATATAATTTAATAGGTAATCCTCCTTAAAAAATCAATTTATAAAATAGGGATAAGAAAGTAACAAACAATATGGTGGAGGACTATATTAGTATGATACATCTATCCTTGAATATTGAATCACCCTCATCAATTCACATTAATGAAATGTTTCTTTATGAGAATTTTTATATAGTACATGACGATACTCTATCTTTTTTAGATATTGAAAAATAATTTTCAGTATCTTTCATTTGTATTTATTTCAATAAAAACTATTCTGGGATTCTAAAACATGAGCCACATTAGAAAATTTTAACACTGTTTCATGGGGTGAAATTTTTTAAAAAATAAATTTCTCATAAGGTTCTTTATTATAGGTTATTTAAGTCAATATTTCTTCATGATTCCCTTGATTTCCTAAATAATGTCCTCAATATCAAAGAACATTGAAATTTCTACTAAGCTAAATTCCATAATAACACTTTTTATTTCATGAAATATATTATGTTTAGTGAATTGAATTTATATTTTTATTTCTTAATTCATTAAGAAAACTTGTATTTGTTTCTTATATTGGATTATTTTTTTACATGTGAAAAGGAATGTGCTGCAATAATTGATTACTAAAATGTAGTTTTGTAATTTTATAGAACCAAAATATATTTTATGTTTGGATTTCCTAGTGATATCATTAGTGAAAAATATTATAATAAATCTGATAAATTTTGTATCAGTATGGGGTCATGAATCAAGTTTACAGGGCTGACACCCCTAAACCAGTGGAAAATATGAGGTTCTAAATAGAGAGGTAAATAATATCTTGGAAAAATGGCCCCACCCAATAAAAATATTTGAATATTTTAATCTCTTATTATTTTTGAGAGTATTTTAATGTTTTCCAAATGATTATTGGAATGTCAACTTATTATCATGTATGTTGAAAGGGTTATCACACCCTTATTGATATTGGTTACTAGGCCTATTAGGTCCTCAAAAAATGAAATTATAATATTTCTATTGATTTTGACCAAAAGTGATTGTTGGACTCCTCAGGTACTAATCAAGTTTTAATGACCAAAAATCATATTTATCCTGGTTAAATACTATTAATTATATCAAATCATGAGTATTATTTCTTAATTATTATTATGCATTAATAAGAACCTTTGAAGATAAAAATTTGTCTACATTCAGTTTAATTACATTATACTATCCTTGATTTACTTTTATAATATCTTCTTTGTGAATTGATTAAGTCTAATCCATTCTATGATCATCATTGCTTACGATTGAAAATGTTATCTTGAAGATTCTAAGACATCGTGAGTCTTCCTGTGGTTATGTCTTTATGGAAAAGTAAATCAGACATCGTGAAGAAAACACCATGAAGGATCAGTCATCATAACGATCAGACACCATAATAATCAGACACTATGAACGAGCAGTCACCATGATGCAGACACAATGAAGTAGATACCTTGAACAAGCAGACACCGTGAACAAGTAGACACCATGGACAAGCAGACACCTTGGACATCCAAACACTGTGACATCCAGACACCATGAACAAGACATCGTGATCAAGAGACTTTGTGACCACGTGACACAGTGATATTTAGGCACCGTGACCAATCCAGACACCATGTGAAGGAGTCGCCATTTACATTATATACTATGACACTGTTTCCTAATATATCATTCGTCATATTTCAATTTAATATCTAACAGTCATATTTTAAGATTTTAATGCACTAAAATAATTAATGTTTCTTTATCGGCATATCATCAGAAATTATGAGGTACGAGGTGCAGAATTCCTACAACATGTCAACCCCAACACATGCACTCTAAGATAAAAGTGTAGTATGACCCATAAAAAAGTTTCACATGAGTGAAAGCGCTTGTAGGACGAGCACGACAATGAAGAACACACTTAGAGCAATTTTTGAAGAAATGAATGTTTCATACTACTCAATTACACGAATCATACTGGAATCTCTAGAACATATTCACACTGTCTAACATCATGAATAACACACGCCAATCTAGCAGTCTTACAAAACTCTGTTTTCCAGAAGAGAGCTCGAGTTCTGCATTTTCTTCTTCTCAGAAGTCCAGAGCTACAAAGACTTACACTCGCTGCATTTCTAAACCTATCTCAAATCATTCTACTCTATTGTGTATCTTTTTATTAACATTGGATCAGTGTGTTTATCTATATAATAACACACTTTGTCTCCTGCATCAGACTGATGCATATAATATATCCTTACACAAACATTGTTTTACTCTTGTCTATACCCACTAATATGTGTGGAAGAGGTCCCTGTGTGGCCTGGTAGTCTGTAACCACGAAGAACTGTGGAAGAGGTCCCTGTGTGGCCTGGAAAGTACTGTGTACTCTTGTTAACCCCGATCTAGGGTATAGATCAAAGACTTTTTATATAAACTAGTTGGTGGTAGGTGATCACCAAGTGGAGTGGATTAGGTCTCGGCTTGAGACTGAACCACTTGTTTCATATCTGTTGTGCTGATTACTTTATTTTTCTCTATTTTATTGCTTTTATATATAACTCAGAAATAACTAAATTTACATTGATGGTTAGTCTTCTAATGGTTTTATAATTGTATTTTCTTTGTATAATAGCATCAAATGTAACTTTAATAATTGACATTAAGATTACATAGAACTAATCAATGTTCTGAGATGTTATTTAAATAGTTAAATTTCTTATAAAAATATAACCTTGATTTACTAGGATTTATTTAATATTTGGGGAAACACCTTTTTATAGAATTTTTTATAGTCACTCAATTCACCCCTCCGCTCTTGAGTAATATACTCTGACCAACATTTGGTATCAGAGGATGTTTATTCGGACTCTATTTAGTCTTATTCAACTTTGATTGTAGTTGAACCTTAAAGATCATTAAATTTATGTAAATTCTAAATTTATATCTCTTTTAAAGTAATAATTTATTATAGGTAACAGATTTGAAGGTGATGAAACCAACAGACCAACATTTTTTAATGGAACCAACTATGCTCAATGGAAAATTAAAATTAAAATGCATTTAGAGAGTATGAGTTTTGAAATTTGGTCTTCCATTAAAGATGAATATAATATTCCTATTACTTATAGAACCACATGAGATACACCTACCAAAAATACCTACAATAAAAATTGCAAAGCCATGAATGCTTTATACTTCTCCTTAAAAGATGAGGAATTCAATAGAATTTCTTCTTGTAAAACTGCCTATGAAATTTGGGATACCCTGTCTATCTCACATGAAGGAACATATAGTGTTAAAGAAATGATACTTAATAATTATACTATCAATTATGATAATTTTAAAATGAAACTTGATTATAATATTTTTTACATGTATCTTATGTTCAATGAGATTGTCAACACAATGATCTCTCTTAGAAGAGAAGTCACTGCCAAGGACAAATCATGATAATCCATAGATGTCTACATGACAGATGGAGGGGAACCTCTGTATCTATTAGATAATCATATAACATTAGTAGGCTACCTGTAAAATAAATCACTAGGAAATTGATGATTTATGAAGAAGAACATAAATTCAACAAGGAAGGGGAGGATGAACCAAAGAGGAAATCTATTTCATTCAAGACCACCACATATAAACATAAAGAGAAAGGGAAACTGGAAGCTTTTGTATAAAGCTCCAACATTGAACAATCATCATCTGATAGTGATGAGGAGATGGATCAATTAGCAAGAAGATTTATAAGATTTTACAGGAAGAAATTTTTTAGAAAACCAAACTTCAATGGACAATATGACCCAAAAAGAAATTGGAAGGACTAGAAAAAAAGTGACAAGGCTGATGAAATTATCTGCTATGAATGTATGCACAAAGGACATGTCAAGGCTGACTGTGCAAAGCTCAAGTATAAAAATGATATATGATGATAAGGATAGGAGGTATAAAACGTCCATGAAAGCAACCTGTAGTGCTTCTGAGGATAGTTCAAGCGACTCAAAAACATCACATGATGAACAGGAAAAAAAATCCAATATGTGTTTTATGAAAAAACATCTGAGGTAACACTGGATTTTCATGTACATATTTCATACTATTCTGGAGATGAGAGTGGCTCTAAAAACATGACTAATGAAGAAATTTTTGAATACTGTAACATGCTTTAAGAAACATTAAATGAACTAAAAGGAAAATATAAATCATTGAAGAAACAACATGCTCTCACTGTGACTGTTAAATCTGAACTCACAACTAAAAAAGGGAAAAATGCTCAACATCTCAAAGAGAACAATGAATTAAAAATTTCTATTGGGAAATCGAAGAATGACCTTGAAATGTTTACCAATGTTAACAAAACACTTACTCAAATACTAGGAAAACAAATTTCCCCTAAATACATTACTGGCATTGGTTATTAACCTGGAATAAGAAATCATGGTAGGATAAATTTTGTTTCAAGATCTAGGAAATATAGTTTTACTCCCAGTTATGGACACAAATCAACTAATGATACATATTCCACTATTTCATGTTTTTGTGGACTGAATAGAGTTTATTTTTCCAATACTTTACATAATTCTTATAGGAAACCTATTAGGAAAATATGGGATCCCAAATCACTTATTACTAATATTAATGGACCCAAACAAGTATGGGTACCAAAATATATTTTTGTTTAATTTTTTTGTCGGAATGCTACATAAAGAGTTCATGTAAAAGTCTATGGTACTTGGACAGTGGGTGTTCAAGGCACATGACAGGAGACTACTCATGCTTCAATATTCTAATCAAAATAGATGGGGGACATGTCACTTTTGGTGACAATGTTAATGGAAAGATAATATGCCTCGGCCTAATCAGTAACTCTAACACAGTATTGATTTCTAAAGTATTTTTTGTTAATGGATTAAAATTTAATTGTCTTAGTATCTCAAAATTATGTGATGGTGGATTTTATGTTAGATTTGAAAATGATGCTTGCAATTTCATTAATTCTAAAGATGAAATAATGTTTTCTACTCTATGAAATGAAAATTTTTACTCTATTAACTTTGATTCCTTAGCTTCTCAAAATGCTTCACGTTTAAGTGTATTTCATAAAGAGTCTTGGCTCTGGCATAGGAGAGTAAGACATTGTAATATTCATTACCTTAGAAATCTAACTAGAAAAAGCATAGTTAAAGACTTACCCAAACTTGAGTTTTCAAATGAAAAAGTGTGTAATCCCTGTCAAAAGGGAAAACAACACAAATTTTCCTTGAATCTAAAGAAATTAGTGTCAACATCTAAACGTCTCGAATTGGTTCACATGGATTTATTTGGACCATCTATATTTTTTAGCTTAAATGGGAAACACTACGTTTATGTTCTCATAGATGACTTTTGTAGATATACTTAGACTTTATTTCTAGCTCACAAATGTGAAGCCTAATCTTATTACACTAAATATTTAAAGTCTATAGAAAGTCTTAGTGGACTTATAATTAAATCATTAAGAAGTGATCATGGCTGTGAGTTGGAAAATCCGGAGTTTGAATCCTTTTTCTCACAAAATGGTTATAATCCCAATTTCTCTTCCCCTAGAACACCTCAACAAAATGTAGTTGTAGAAATAATAAATAGAAGCCTATAATAGATAGCTAGAACAATGATTAGTGAATATGACCTACCTATTTATTTTTGGGTTGAAGAGGTCAATACAGGAGGCTACTTAATCAATAGAGTATTAATTGGGCCCATTCTTAAGAGGACTCCTCATGATTAATGGAACAATAGAAAACCCAGACTTCAATGTATTTGGTTGTAACATCTATATTCTTAATACCATGGACAATCTTGAAAAATTTTCTTCCAAGAGTGATGAAGTAATCTTTTTAATATTCCATGTCTTGTAAAGCCTATAGGGTGTTCAATAAAAGAAATAAATTTGTGGAAGAATCTATCCATGTCATATTTGATGAAACAGATCCACATAAGCATACAACCTCTCTAGAAATCCTGGAGGATGATGTATAAAATATGAACATCAATTTAAAATCCTCAAACACTTCCATGATAGAATCTGTGAAAAACTTCCAATTCTAGAAATTCCCTAGAATCAAGTCACAATGAACCTAGACCTGTCGATGAACCTGAAATCACTAGTCCCTCCTTTTCTAGAACTGATAGAACTATTATGAAGCATCCATTAGATGTTGTTGTAGGAGACCAAGACAAAGGAACTCAAACTAGAGATTATCTTAAAAATCAGGTTGAACATCAAGTATTTTGGTCACAACCTAAACCTAAAAAAATTAATGATGCTATCAATGATGAATTTTTGGTGATGGCTATGCAAGAAGAACTTAATCAGTTTGAAAGGAGCACAGTTTTTAATCTTTTTGAATGACCTAAAGACGCATTCACCATAGACACTAAATGGGTGTTTAGGAATAAGGTAGATGAAGATGGTAACATATATAGAAATAAGTCTAGATTAGTTGCACAAGGCTATAGTCAAGAAGAAGTAATTGACTATGAGGTGACTTATTCACTAGTAGCTAGACATGAATCCATCAGAATCTTTCTTGCTTATGCTGTACATCTTAATTTTAAACTATATCAAATGGATGTCAGGAGTGCATTCTAAAATGGGTATATTTTTGAGGATGTCTTTGTCAAACAAACCCCAAGATTTACAAACCCTCATTTTCCAAATCAGATTTTTATATTATCCAAAGATTTATATGGTTTAAAACAAGCTCCAAGAGTCATGTATGATAGATTAAGTACTTTTATTATTTCCAAAGCTTTTACAAAAGGAATAGATGATCCTACCCTTTTTATAAAACGAATTACTAATGATGTTTTACTTGTTCAAATCTATGTAGATGACATTATTTTTTTATCTTCAAAAAATTATTTATGCGTTGATTTATCTAAAATGATGAAAAATGAATTTGAAATGATTTTAATGGTTGAACTAAAATTCTTTCTTGGATTTCAAATCTTTCAAAATAATGATGTAATTATTTTAACTCAAAGTTAATATACTATAGATCTTCTAAAGCATTTTGGATTTAATAGCACTAAAAGTAGTAACACTCCCATGAGTACCACTTGTAAGTTGGATCTTGATAAAGATGGAAAATCTGTTGATCAGACCACTTATTGAAGAATGATTGGAAGTTTACTCTACTTAACTTCTAGTCGACCGGACATTATGTTTACTGTGTGTGTGTGTGTCAGTTTTAAAACAAATCCTATGGAATCTCATTTAAATGTAGTAAAGATAATTTTCAAATACCTCAAGTATACACCTAATCTAGGACTATTCTATCCTAGAGGAAAATTATTTGAATTAGTGAGTTATTTTTATGCTGCCTTTGGTTGTTGTAAGTAAGATAGAAAAAGAACCTATGGAACATGTCACACTTTTGGAAAGTCACTAGTATCATGGTGTAGTAAGAAACAAAATTCCGTTGCATTATCTACTGTAGATGTTTAATACATATATATTGGCAGTTGTTGTGCAGAAATCTTTTGGATGTAACATACATAACTAGATTATGGATATCAATTTTGGAATTACCAATAAACTGTGACAACACAAATGCTATTAATATCTAAAAAAAATCTGTTTCACATTCTAGGACAAATAATATTGATGTAATACATCAATTTTTGAGAGATCATTATCAAAAAGGTCATATCACTTTGGAATTCATTGGTACTGAATATCAGCTTGCAGATATATTCACTAAACCATTAAATTATGAGAGAATAGACTGCAGCATACATGAACAAGGCATGATAAATCATAAGTAAATGTCTTACTATTTTATATCTTACTGTTTCATGATTACGGTCTCATAGTTAGTGCTCCATGACTACTGTCTGATAGTTATTGTCTCAAAGTTACCATCTCAATGCAAAGTTCATGTTTACTGTCTCACTGTAAATTTCATGTTTACTGTCTCACCTTAAAGTTCATGTTTAATGTCTCACCATAATGTTCATGATTATTGTCTCACCGTAATTCTCAGTTACTATCTCACTGTAACATTCATTCATTGTCTCACCATAGAGACCTGATATGATCTCACCGTAAAGATTATTTGTGATTTTAAAATATGATTTAAAAACTATATTGTGGTAATTATGATTTTCTCCTTTTTTTCATGCACTAATACTTCTACGATGATTTGTATTCCTAAATGATAAAATAAATAATGTATCACTCGATTCATCACTCTTGCTTTCTTCTTTTCAATCATTTCGAATCCTTCTTCAACCCTGAAACCATTTTCTCTCTCTCTTGAACCTTCGGTAGACGCCCAATATGAAACGCCATTCCTCATTGACTCCTGAGAAACGTAGCGTAAATAAGAAGAAGCGTGCACCCAAGCTAGCACCTGAAGGTCTTCTAATCCCAAATCTGGTGAACCGATTTGTCGTACCTCAGAATGAGGTTTTCCCCAAATGGATTTTTTAAAGTAAGTCTCTGGTTATGAATGTTTTAAGAGATCAAGGCTGGATAGAGTGGTTTTTGAAGGAATATATACCCATATATCCTAAGTTACCGGCTCATTTTTATCAATATGTTCATATATCCTTTGATTTTGAGGATGGATATGTTTTGAGAAGGTGGATGAATGGACAAAAATGCTCATTCTCTTTGTGGTTGTGGGATGTATGCCTTAGGATTCTTCATGAGGGCATTCGTGAGGATTATCAGTGAGGACCTCCAACTTCACCCGAATTCATTGATCTGGAGGATGCTTTGAAATCATTAAATGGAAATGGAACCAAGAGGAGATCCATTATTGCTGAACGAGATGGAGAATCAAGACTTATGTTCAAGTTTATTCAGAATCTAGTTAGCCCAAGAAAAGGTGATTTTTCTGTTTGAAAATATCAGGATGTGTTTCTAACCCACCTTATGAAAAATTGGCATAAGATCATCCTTTTCAAGTATATCATTCACCACATGTGTGAACTGATCAAAGCCACATTCAAGTCAACCTCTCTATTTTACTCTCGGCTTATCTCATCCATGCTTCTTTCCAATGGTATGGTTGGACCTAATGAGAATGTTATAAAGGATTGTGAGTAATGCCTTCCAAAATTAACTATTAATAGGATAAAGATAAATTGGAACCCTTGGAAAAAGGAATAGGTAGAAGAAAATGATAGACTTTATGAAAAATTCAATCATGTGGAACATCCCTAAAGACCAAGATATATTTCTTATCTTGGTTCAGAGTGAGATGAGGCTACTGAGTACTCTGTAGAAGAAGAAAAGGAGGCTAATACGCCCCCTAGGTAAACTGTTTCTATTAAGTAAGACAATACTTCTATCCCTCCTGTGCTATGTGAAAAAGAAGTCCCTACACCTATAGAAGTTCTTACTCTAGAAGATCATCCCGAGGCTGAAACAATATCTAATGTCCAATACATCGAGGAGAATGTTGTAGAAAAACCTACAGAGGAAGAATTAGTTGTTATTCAATAGGATGACCTTGACGAACTCCCAATGGAACAATCTATTCTCAAAGTCATTCCTTCAGCTGAGGAAAGGATGGAGCTGGCTTTTCAGCTGGTTAGGAAGGAAATGAGAGAAGAACTATGAGATAAATTTGAGGAAATGTATCAAGATACTAAACCTCTTAGTCCTAAGAAGGATTATAATATTGGGGGGGGGGGACTAAACCCCAAATCTGGAATTTACTGAAGAACCAAACTCGATAGTTCCAAGTCCTATAGACACTCGGTATAAGTTCCCCAGTTTCTATGATGTGGATAACTCTCATCAAGTTTCAGAAAAAGGCATTGACCATTCTACTGAGTTCCAACTGGAATATGTCTCTAATATTGGTCTTGAGAAGGAACTTGAGCCTGTATAAATCCTTGTTTCAGAGACATAATTCGTACAACCAACCTTTGTGAGTATGGATGATCTAATGGAATTTGGATGTACCCTTTTGTCTGGTGTTGAAAAAGTTCTGAATTATCAACCTGATCTTGTGACACGTCTAAGTGAGAAAGATGCCTCATTATTGTGGGAGAATGTTATTTTGAAAATAAAACCCAAAATGATTCATGAGATTAAGGAAGTAAGAGTTGAGAACAGACTACATAGTGATGATTTGAAGACACTATGAGGTATGATTAAAGACATGCAGAAAGAGATGCATTCGAGAAGAGAGCATGTTTCTCATCCTATAGAACCAGTTTTTCCTCAAACCCCACAGAATGTTGTCTCTATGATTCAGCCACACATAGCTTCCTCAGCAGAAAAATCTAAAGAAAGGAACAAACCGATTGTAAAAGAATTGCGAGAGCTTGTGGTTAATCTAAACAAACTCTCTGATGAGTATACGGGGTGTCTTTTTAAAGTACTAAATCAACTGAAATCTCTCACCACCACTATCAAATCTGCTAAAGCCTCTAGTCAATCATCTCGATCCTTTTTAGACAATGAACTTCTCATAACAGTGGTCAAATATGAGCTTCAGACTATGCTTAGTGGCTTCAATAAAGATTCTCTATATGATGTTATCAAGAACAGTGATAGAGTTCTTGACCTGGTCCAAATACATTCTAAAATTGCTAATGATGGTCAGAAAGAGATTTCAATGAAAGTGGACTTCTACTTCAAAAGAATATTCTCCATGACTGACATGAATAATCATCTCATGTATCTTGTGGAAAATATTAGGATTCGTTCTGTCAATCAAGCGTGCCAGACCAAAGTCCAAAATCTCATAGAGTTTACTCGATTTCATGAAAAATTTATGGAGAACAAGGATGCTTTTGAGAAATCCATGCAGTATAGTGGAGAGATAATTATGGATTTCATCAAAATATTGAGGCCTTACCTTCATGTATATATTACAACCATTGTTGCTCCTACGGCTACACCTCTATGGCCTAGTTTTCCTACTTTCACTTCTTCACTATCCTCCACTATTATGTCTGTTAGCCATTTCCTGAGTCAGATTAGGCCTGTGATCCTTGATCAACACCTACCTTGATCTTAAACTACTCTTACTCTAGATCGATCTGTTTTTGAAGGCCTTACTTTACCTTCTCTATCGACCAGCTCACTCCCTTCTTCTACCTCCACTTCAGTTCCAATGGCTTCCACTTCTTCTTCTGCTGATAAAGAAAAAGAGAAGACCAGCCCCTAAAGAAGAACAACGATTTCTCCTTTTTTATAGGAATGATGTTTCTTTTGTTTTCCTCTTTTCTGTTTGTACTGGGCCTTATTATCTTTAATGAAATGTGCACTTCTCATAACGTATCATATTCCATCTTTTTTATAATCCAAAATGGTGGAGAAATCTCTATATGATAGACATTTATATCTATATCTATAGTTTAATCAAATATACACATTAAATATACATGATTTTGATCATCAAAAAGGGAGATATTGGTGGACTACATGGGTACTAATCATGTTTTAATGATCAAAAATCCTATTTAACCTGGTTAAATCCTATAAATTATATCAAATCATGTGTATTATTGCTTAAGTATTCTCATGCTTTAAGAAGATCCATTCAAGATCATAATTTATCTACATTCTATTTAATTACTTTATACTATCCTTGATTTACTTTTATAATATCTTCCTTGACAAATGATTAAGTCTAATCCATTCTATGATCTTTATTTCTTAAGTCTTAATACAGTTATCTTGAAAATTGTAAGACACTGGTAGTCTATTAGTGGTTATGTCTTTCTAGAAATGTAAATCAGACACCGTGAAGTAGACACCATGAAGGATTAGACACCATAACAATCAGACTTCGTAACAATCAGACACTGTGAACAAGAAGACACTGTGAAGAAGACACCATGAATAAGAAAACACCATGAAAAAGAAGACACCGTGAACATCAAAACACCATGACATCTAGGCATCGTGAACAATACAATGTGATCGCGAGACACCATGACCGCGAAACACTGTGACATTCAGACATCATGACCAATCTAGACACCTTGTGAAGGGGACATCGTTTCCATGACATACTGTGACACCATTTCCTAAAATATTGTTTGACGTATTCCAATTTAATCTCTAACCATCATATTTAAATATTTTAATGCACTGACATAATTAATGTTTCTTTATAGGCATATCATTGGATAATACGAGGTATGAGGTGTAGAATACATGTAATCTGTCAGCCCCAACACATTCACTCCATGATAAAAGAGTGGTGCCGCCCAAAAACAAGTTATGCGCGAATGAACAAGTTTTTCAGAAGAGAAAAACAATGAAGAACACACTTAGATATATTTTATAAGAAAGGATTATTGCATAAAACTTGATTACACAAAGCATATTCGAATCCAGAGAACATCTTCACACTGTTTAACATCACGAAGAACACATTCCAATCTTGATGTCTTACGACACACTTTTTTCCAGATGAGGAATCGAGTTCAACATCTGATTCATCTCATAAGTCCAGAGATGCAAGGACTAACACTCAATGCATTTCTAAACCTATATCAAATCCTTCTTCTATGTTGCGTATCTTTTTGTTAACTTTTGAGAAGAGTGTGTATCTGTATAATAACACATGTTTTCTCCTACATCCAACTAAAGGATATAATATATCCTTACTACAACATCCTTTTACTCTTGTGTTTACCAACTGATAAGTGTGGAAGAGGTCTCTGTGTGTCCTGGTAGTCTGTACCCATGAAGAACTGTGGAAGAGGTCCCTGTGTGGCCTGGATAGTACTGTGTACTATTGTTAACCTCGATCCAGGGTGTGGATTAAAGTTTATTTCTATAAATTACTTGGTGGCAGGTGATCATCAAGTGGTCTAGATTAGGTCTTATCTTGAGAATGAACCACTAGTTTCATATCTGTTGTGCTGCTTACTTTAGTTTTCTTTGTTTTAATGCTATTCGATATAACTCAGAAATCACTAAATTCACTTTGATAGTTAGTCTTGTAATGAGGTAATAATTGTCTTGTCTTAGTAGAATAGATTCAAAAGTTACTTTAATAACTGACATTAATATTACTGATAATTAATCAATATTCTGAGAAGTTATTTAAATAGTCAAAATCTTATAACAGTGTAACCTTGATTATCTGGGTTGTATCTAATATTTGGGGAAACACCTTTTTACAGAAATTTTTATAGTTACTCAATTCACCCCTCCCCTCTTGAGTAATCTACTCTGACCAAAAGTGACTATAGATTTAGAAGAAGAAGAAAATACAAATATGTATATATTAGAAGTCTGAAATATAAATGTAAAGTATTATGGATTCCCAAAACCACCTCAACATTCAAATAAATTCAACAATGAGGATAACACATTCTTACAAAATTCATGCACAAAATATTACCTTAGAAATATTTATTTCTCTTGGGTTATCTCATTATATATTACTGTTGATTATAAATTTTATGTTTTTAATTATAAAATAAAAAAATTCCTAATAGAAATTTATCATAAATAGGTTATCGTTAAAAAAATTCATGAAACCCTTCATGATTCCTTAATTTTGGAACACTACTTTTAATACAACAATTTTCTATAACACTTAGTAGTATATATATTTCATTCTAAAATATTATTCATGTTTCATTAAATTGATGAAACATTAAATTTTATTTATATAGGTGGACACATTCTTGAGTACAATATGAATTTTTTGTTCATTGTTTCTAAATTTTTCATCTTTCTTCATTCCCTATTTGTTTTTCCTTATTTAAAAAATATTGAGTGAGTTTTTTTATTTCCTTTTAAATTATTCAATACATTTTTAATTTCATTTTTATTGAAATATTCATATTAAAAAACATATCTAATTATCCATTTCATTACAAATTCATGTTTAATTTCCAAATTTTATGTTTTTCCGCATTAAAAGTGAATTTATTTCACTCATGGAATGTATTTCTAATAAATGACTAATCATTTATCTGTGATTTTTGATAAAAAAATATTTATCAATGATATGATTGTTTATATCTTTATAAACCCTTTTGGATACTAACACTATTGATGTAAGGATTTTATTGGTAAAAGATTCTATTATGTATTTATTCACATCACTACAAACAATAATGAAACATGGAAATTTATTATATAATTTCATTTATATGTAATTCAGGTAAATTTTATTTATATTTAAATATATTTTTCCAATATATTCATTTCGTATCAAAAAAAATTCAAAATGTTTAGATTGATTCTTAGTTGATACATAAAGTTGTTTTCAAAAATATATATAAAAATATAGTTTATATAATTTAAATAACTAAACATATAGTATGGTATTAAAATAACATTATTTTGGAAAAAAATTAAGTTAGTGGGTAATGAATATTATATTTAAATGATTAAGAATATGATTATTTGAAGGTAATCAGTTGAAAAAAATAGTTTTTAACTGACCTATATTTACTAAATAAAAAGTTAATAGTTATTCAATAAAGTAATATTACACAAACATAATCATATTTAGTGGCATGGATTACATAGTAATTTCAAATATATAATTATATTTAAAGATATCCATAATTTTTTTTCTAATACAATTTATGTGACACTAATTTCAATTCTTACGATGATTTTATCTTTGGTTTGCTTCGTTTTTTTATCACATTTCAACCAAGAATTGTATTATATATTTATGTTATATATTATGTGGATAGTGAATATTATATTGATAGATGATAAACATACTTAAATATTACATTCATTCGATGTTTAAATAACTAAATTGCACAAATTGTCTCCAAACCCGAGGACTGATATGTTTAGTGTCTTGAAGACTAGACACTTAAATAGACTATTTTAAAAAACATGTTGATATTTCAACATAAATTGTCTTCACTATATCCTATTATAGAAATATCTTTTATATAATAATCTCCTTAAATTCAATATTAGATGTATATGGAAATGTTTTATTTCAGATGCTCAGAAAGTGTAAACTGAAGTAATAAAAATCAATATTTACAAGTGAGCATAAGATTAATTTATTTGTATAGTCAATATATATTTATGAAAATAATAACAAAAAATTAATAGAAAATTAATAATTATTCATGGAATGTGTATTTTTATAATATAATTTGTGAGGAAAAAGACTTTAAAAACTAAGTCAATAAATATGGACATAGATATTATAACATAGGAATAAATTTTTTTTAAGAGTGTAGAATAAACATAAACCTAAAAACCGTATGTCTAGGATACAAAACAATACACTCATCATATATTATGCTTGGGATAGCCACTATTATTCATTATTGAGATTTTAATAATCATCAAATGTACCCTTCGGCATGAGATAAAACCAGTCAAGTACCCCTTTTTTCCACAAAATCCTCTTTTGTAACCATTTTCTTAAGAAAAATATTCTCATGTACCAATTGTATTTTGATAAATCCTCTTTTATACCCAAAGTCTTGGTATAAAACCACTTTTTTACAACATTGTATTGTGATAAATCCAATTTTTTAGCAGTTTTATTAGGATAAATCCTCTCATGTACCCTTTAAAGATCATAACTCATAAACATAAACCAGTGAATTTGGTTCGAGGTTAATATGATTCATGTCCTCATTTATGTGAAATATGCTATTGGTAGGAACATGATTCATTTTATTATCTCTGGGTGGTCTTCATTAATCCCCTATATTCACACCATATGAAGGGAGAGTAGTAACAGTATACTGATTGTGAGGTCAGGGATGTCTCAGGTGCTTCCCAACCGAATGCACATCCCCCTCAAGCTGATTTTCATCTTGAGTCCCATTTTGGGAAGTGTCCACACTCCAACCCACAGCTATTGTGTAGTGATCTCTAAGAGAGTGGAGTGGAGAACAGTAGGAAAATGATTCCTATTAGTTCTTGTCATGAAAAAGGATATCCTAAGGTGTATGTTGTAATATACCAGGTGGAGTAGAGGGACTCTCAGTGGATCAATTCATAAACTGATTTGGTTCCTTGGGATAAATTTCCCCTAACTCCAAAGAATACAATGGTTGGATATCAATGGGATCCAAAATAAAGACGAAGAAAGATGTAGGTATTTATGTAAGTCAGGTGGTGGAAAAGAATTCCTCTCCTGAATAAATATATACTAATGGATAATTGTTTGATGATTTATATACTTCAACTTCTAATTGGGAATATTAATTTTTTTAAGGTTTTTTTCACTTAAGTGGGAAAAAGAGGAAAAAAAGACTCTTGGGATTCTAGGGACTCTCTAGTCCTGGCCAAAATATAGACTATGAAAAGGAAATAGTATTCTTACCTTCCCAAACCAATACATATTAGAGAAGCGGGAAAGAGGGTTTTATCCTAGGGATCCATGGACAAAAAATATGAGTGAAAATTTACTTCAAAGGCTCTCCCAAACTTCATCCACTTGAAGGAGGGTGTATCATTGGGTGGGATGAAGGGAGAGACTATAAAACCCCTAGTTATTTATGGAAATATGATAATAGAATTTATTATGTTTAGGAAGGCTACAAAAGAATAGATCAATAAGGAAATTATTTTGGATGATGACATGACATCCAAGATGAATATAGTTTGTGGTATACCCCAACCATCATCATCCTTATATACCATGGCCTCTTAAAAATTCATTAAATATATCATGATTAACCCTTTGAAAATAAATTTTATTTCAAAAAATATATACATGGTATTTTCACTTTTTAAATTAAAAATGTAATTGATGAATGTATAAAAATGAACAACTCAATAAGAGTATTTCATAAGATCAGTTTTTTATCAGTTTATGGATAACAAATTCTAAGTAAATAATAATTTTATATATAAAGAGGAATATATATGAAACCCATTACTATATTTTTAGAGACCATTTATATAAATATAATAAATGATGATGTTATGACACACATTCAAAAGGAATAATTAGGAATTTAAGGTGAAAATTTTTAAAAAACATTTACATTTAAAATGAATCAAAAATAAAAAATCATAAAAAAAAAATTAAATATTCTAAAATTATGATTTGAAAATATTTTTTGAAACATTTAATTATTAAAAAATTAAAATCATTAAAGGATCCATGGAAAAGAACAAAATAAAATCAAAATGGTTGTAGGATAAAATTGGAAAACATTTACTTTTTGATAAAGAAACATATATAATATATCTATGAAACGACACAATGGATTTCAAAAATAAATATGTATTATATGGGAATAACAAAAAATCATGATAAATAGAATCTATTTAATTATATAACCATGTCATTCTGGAAAACCTAAATGGTTAAAAGGATAACCAAAACATTGTCTTAAAATGAGTAAATAGTAATATAATTTTCATAAGAGGAAAAAATAGTTTTATATACTAGTAGGGAAATAAAAACATTTGTGGGATAAAAAAACATATTTATGGTAGAAAATTCTATTAAATGAAATGGTAATTATTATTAAATTCATTTTAAAAAATAATATATTCATCAGGGAAGAATAATTTTTAGAGAAAATTGATTTCATAAGAAAATAAGGATAAAATATAAAATTAAGTCATAATTGATTTGAATGTATAAATACTGAAATATAATAGTCAAATATTAGTGATTAAGACTAAATGAAAATATTTGAGTCATGATAAACCCGTTACAGTTTAATAAATGTTCTAATAAAATCCCCATGAAAGGAAGATATTGGAGATGAAGTTATAATATCATGAATAAATATAAATCATTATTTTATATATACAATAGTTATTATATAAGAAATTTAAATTAAATGATCTCTATAGAGTAAAATGATTCTCAAAGATGGAAAGTTGGAGGAAAACCCTTACACTGGTTTGGATTCATGCCTTGATTGCACATAATGTACTAAATAATGAAATTAAGTTCATTAACTATGTACATGTTCACCTAATTCAAAACAATAACAATTTATAGTCCTTATTTATATCCATTACACAGGGATACACACACACATATATATATATATATATATGTGTGTGTGTGTGTGTTAGTTATTGTTTACCTATTTTCTCACATCAATTGGTTGTAACATTAATGGTTTTAGCTAGTTGCATAAGGGTAGTTTCAGTATTGATTATTCCTCTAAAGATCATGTTTCAAAAATAATTTCAGTTACTATTAGGGAAGATTTATAATGATCATTTAGGTTTCAGTTTCCAATCCTGAGTGTTTAATTATCTATCTTTTAATATTTAATATGTAATAATGTTTTTTTGGAAATTCTAAAGAAACTAACAGTGTTTTATTAATTATTGAGTTAAATATTGATGTATTATTTAAAAAAAAGTAAAATAAAATAATTATATAAGAATATATATCATATTAAAATATTAATTTGTTTTCATAGTCACCTATGATATATGTTCACAGTATTGTTCATGTTAGTGGTCAATATGATCCAAATATGAACAAAAAATTATTATTGATGATTATAAGGGGATTTATTTACAAAACCATTATAAAATTTTTATAAGGATATAATTTAGTTCTTATTATTTTTCTATATAATAATTAGAAATAAATTTTAAGAATAACTAATGGATATGAAAATATTACATAATTTGGTATAAAGTATTCTTCTCTTAGTATTCTTATTTTAATCGATTTAATTAAAGATCATCATTTATTGATAATATAATTAATATGTTGACTAATTGTTTATACTAGAAAAAAAAATAATTGATAAATATCATATATCCTCATTAAATAGATTCTTGAAAACATTAATGATTGTTGGTTATGGAAAAATGAATATCATTGCTCATGGTGGCATTAGTCCCTACGTACATAAGAACAATAATTTAGTTTGTCTTTATGTGTGAAAGAGATGAGTGGATATTTATAATAAAAATAATATATTAATATTAAATTATATTTTTGATAATAATATCATTAAATTATTTTATATAGAACAAATTTCAATGAATATAATTTAAATGAAATGCTAATAAGTTGATTATACTCATGTTGAGGACAATAATTTTCCTTCTAATTATCCTTGGAAACCAATGAATTATGCTATTTAATACTGACCAAAATCTATTTTATGTGGGATAGGCTTATAGTAAATTTAATTTTAAATATTTTTAATAAAAAATTATACGGATATGGAGTCTTGAATTTGTGTAAGTGTTACCCTTTTATAAGTGAATGTAAATTTAGTTTTGGAAATATCAATTACATTTTAAAAATGTAATATTACTAACAAAATATCAATGGATCAAAGATGGGAAATATAGAGGGTATGTGTGGGTGGGTTTATATTGTCCTCATTCACTAATTCTAGAGACAACCTAGACGGTTTATAGTCATTTTCCTTTGTCTTTTTACCATTAACCCAATTTAAATTTTACCTTGATAGTTAATTATTATCCTTAGTAATTAATATTAATAACCAAATTAGTGTTTTAATCTCTACATAATTTAATGATTATTTTTTTAAATATGGAAATAATTATACCACTAAAATTTATTAGGTTTTTAAATTTTATTTTTCAAATATATTTCCAAATTATGAAAATACATTTTTCAGGTAAAAGATTCTCATTTTTTATAATATTTATGTAAAATATAAGTTTATAATATATACCGATTTTTATAGAATTAATTTTTTATTATAAAACAACAAAATTTTGGATTTTGGAGTAAAATAAAGAAAAATTTCACGATCAAAACACATAATTAGAATAAAACACTGAAATGAGTTTTTATTATGGGAACATATTAATTAGTAGAAACAATGCATATCCTAGAATTTATAAGTTCAAAAAACGTTTTAAAATAAAAAATGTTATTTCTAAAAAATATTTACTTATCTAAAAGGCTTTTACCTTTCTGGAATATGGTTATGTAATCATAATATCATAAAAATTATAATTTCCATAAAAACTATTTTTTTCAACAAAAATTTCATAAAACATTAGCAATACATACTATGGAAATTTTGATATTATAAATAAAAATAGGATTTTAGTTTTTCAAATATAGAGTCTATAATTAATAATTTTTTTTAAAATGGAAATACCAAATGTAATGAAAATGTAATTTTACTGGAAAAATTATGTTCCCATGAATTATTTATTCCAAATATTATTTCATATCAATTTAAAATGTAAGTGATACTGATAAATTAGTTTATATATAATAGTATTTTAACTTTTTTACATTTATTATATTATGTGATAATATATATTACTTAACAAAACAATTCTTTGAAAAAAAATAACTTTTATACTAAATACTCATAATCAAATACCATTAAAATCTTATATTCTAATTTTTTTTCATAATAAAATTTATATTAAAATTATTATCTGATATATATATATATAAATATGGAATATCATATTTTAATAATAATATTATTATTTTTCATAATCCATAAATATATATAATAATAATTTAAAATCATATTTTCAGTTGTATTATATTGAACTTACTACATAAAAATACATGAATTTGGTAAAACTAATGGGTATAATAATGACAACCATATTTGAATGTACCATATATAAAAAAAATAACATATTTCCATCCACCATATTTCATTTATATATATATATATAATTATGAATTCATACGTTCATTCCACTCTCACATTGCATTGTGTGTTTCATATTTCAAATTATATATTTTTTTTATAATGTTTTCTCCTATCATGGTAATTATTTATGATGCTTTCATGGGGTCACCACCTGCATGTTAATTTATACTAGTGTTCTTGATAACCACATTCCTCATTTCCAAACATGGGTGGAATTCATCACTTTCATGAGGGATTCCTTCTCCATTTTTGAATCTAGATTATTGGATGTTTCTTCCTCCTTCTCTTCATTCCTCTATAGAACTCATCACCTAGTCTAGGTATCCCACATATATTTAATTTATGTTCATGGAACTCAATACTGGTTCCAGATATTTGTGGACAATGGGTAATTACACTACTTCTGTCTAGACATTCCTAAGGGTCTTCACAGGGAAAAAACCTTGGGTGTGTGGAGTAGTACCATTGGGCATCACTGGTATGTTTGGATGCATTGAACATTGCTCAACTATAATCTTACTCATAGGAGGGAACCTAATAGAGTCATATCATTCATGGAATATTATTCATATAATGTCAATAACGATGTATCTGGTGTTAAAGGAATATCTTCCAAGACTTTCAACTGGGTCATTCCATGTTTTTTATGACATAGTTAATGCCATAAGTTCATATATTCCAAGGGTTACAGCTCAAGCATCTCATTTATATCAGGAGGTTGTAGTATAACATAGTTATCAAGATTAGATTCTTGTAGAGACAGACATAGGTTGATCAATACAGTAGTATAGGATGATCAAGGTGGGACATCCCTAGGAGGGAACACATGAGACAGTTTACTAGATGAATGGATCAGAACACTTGTAGAGTCAGACCCAAGTGGTGTGTTCATTAAATGGTATGCTTCATACCATAATGGCTGATCTTGATACCCATGGAGGTAGATCAAAGAGGTTCTACCATATGAAGGGGGCACCATGTATTTTCGTTGGTAGGGATTGAACCTCAAAGAGGCGTTATACATACCCTTTTTAAAAGACAGGGATCAAAACCCATTTGGTTGGATGAATGGTGTAATGATTACATAGGTAAGTTTCCCTTCATATGAGGATTTCCCTTAGTTATATTATGTTGGTCTTATGCATTGTTTTTCTGAGGTGTTGCAAGGATTAGTGATGATGTGGATGGGGCTTCTAAGAGAAATAATCCCTTGTGGATAGTGTGATATTTCTTATATGTGGTAACCCAAGGAAAATAATTGTGGATATGGATGGAGTGGATAAAATCTATGGAGTGGATGAAAAGGATGGAGTGGATTTAATTGAGGGAATTGATAGATTATTGGGTTAGGACCTCAGATAGGATTCCTACATATCCAAGTTGGTTGGGAATCAAATACCACTTAGTTTGAGAAGGGGTGTTGGTTATTACACCTAAGGAGGAGGCCCAATGAAATTGAGTATATGGTTGGGGATTACATATAAAAGTGGCTCATAGTGTGGAGGTGGGATTTCATGGTATCTTCTAACCTATAATTAAACATGAGTCATGATCTTTGTGAGAAACAAGATGAAGCTATTGACCTAAAACTCATGTATCAAAATAATTATTGATGAGTGATGGTGTGGGACATACACTTCGAATCCACCTGTTAGCGTAGTCACGTCCCTGTCAGAGTGGTCATGTCCCTTTGAATGTCTTCATGTCCCCATAATATTACGCATGTCTCAATACTAGTGTACATGTAACAATGATATAAGGAGGTGGAATCCAATGGTGATCGAAAAGGGGGAATCCTATGTGAATTATATGGTTTAAGACTAAAATTTACATCAAGTACTAAGGACTTTGTTTCTAGGTAGTTTTACATCAAGAAATGCGGATGTCGGCTACTCACTTATTACCATATAGGATTATAAAACTGATGATCATACACCACTAAAAGGGTGAATGGATTTATGTAACGACCCAAATTTTCATTAATGGAAAATCCCTCTTGATCCAGTTAAATGTTTCTTTATGTCTTTATATGATGTCAACTTCTTTAGTTTAACGTTAAGATTTGTGACCGTTACTTTTATAGCCGTTGAACAGTGATCATCTGGGTAGTTTAAATATAAGGCTTTAACGAACCAATTTTCTACTCAGACAAAGGAAGCGATGGCCTCATCCAGTATAATTGCCCCTTACGAAGCCCATTTGTCGGAGCTCAGAAAGGAGGTGGCGTCTTTGGGCTTTTCCCTTGACCAAGCCCAAGCTGAGCTTCATCAAGTCAAGCTCGAACGTGATCGTCTACGGGAAAAATGGAAGTTGATAGAGAATACCACTCGAGCGATGTTATCCGAGCAACCCCAAGAGTCTGTCACCATCGCACACCTTACCCTTAGGTCTTATACGGCTATTTTAAGGGGTTATGTAACAAATAAGTAGCACCATGTTCATGTACATTATTTTTGTATATAATAATGAATATAATTTCTAGTCATTTTTGATGCATTGTAATTAGTTTTTAAAGTACAAATGATGTTTTTAGTTATTATTTAATTAAGAATTATATTTTATTAAATTAAAGGATTTTTGAATTAAATAATATTTTAATAAAATATTATTATAAATATTAAATTATTTTTTATTAAATATAAATGATCTTATAATTTTACGAATGCAATTAAAATTTTTATTAAGGTTTGAAAGCCATTTCTGTCAAAACCCGTGAATTTTTTATAAATTTCGGTTTTTATTTTAAAAGTGAAAATTCACATATATAGAAAATTATTTAGATAAAATAAATATTATTTTTGGAATCAGGACGTCGAAATTATCCAACGGTGAATTTTTCATAATTTTCTGAGACAGTCAAATTTTTGGGTAAAAATTAAATACCATTTAATTATATAATGTGTTTTATGACATCATAATGACCCAATGGTGATGTAATAAAATACCATAATCCTTATGTTCGGCCAATATGTGTTTTATCAATAAAATAATGAGGTTTTGGGTTTGTTTGACTCACTTTTCAAAGCATTAATGGAGCCCTCAAGACTTATTCAACACTTTTCCTTTTTAAATTAATTTCCATGGGAGTGTGACTCACCTCCACATAAGCAACCCTAATTTTTTAATAAGTTCGGACCTTGTCCTTGTAAAATATTGTTTTCCTCTTCCCTTTTCCAGAAACCATGGGCAAATACCATGGGATGGTTTGTGGTTTGGATTATTTTAATATAAGGGGTCCCAAACCTAAATAATAAAGAATTCTCTCACCTTTCCTATATAAACCCACCCAAGCTCCCACTTCCTCCTCACCCAAAGCCCTTGAAGTTCGTCCAAACTCTGCCCTACTCTCTCTAGAATCCTCTCAAGGTGCCCCAAGCTCCCAAGAAGCCTCTCACAAGCCTCTCTCTATCCTTTGGAAGCACACTTCCAAGTAAGGGTTTTTCTTCCTTTCTCATTTTTGTCAATTTTCTTTAAGTTGTATTGCCCTTTTAATTTAATTTATGAATGCTGGGGTATGGTTTCGCACCTCTCCCATACTGCCCTCTTATTGTTTGAATGATGGGAGACCCCTTTCTCTCTCATTAAATGCCTCCCATGTACACCCGTTACTATGCCGAAATTCCGAAAGGAACCTTTTTCTCCTCTTCTATATTCAAGCAATACTTTTGTATCATGAATCTAAATTCCTTTTCAATTGTTGGGACATGTATCTATATGACCTTCTTACTGTCCATTACATGTAAATATTATGAGGAACCCCTTTCTCTCTCATCAGCCTTTTTATGAATTCTTATGTCACGCCGTTACGCTGCCGAAATCACACCGATTTTCTAAGCCATTATCATTGTGTAGTGAATACCATGCCCATTTCTCCATCAAGGGTATTCAACTTTATGCACGTTTACTTATTGATTGTAAAGTTTCATGTATGAATTCCACATTCCTTTATCGTGGAATAAATAATTATATTTTATGTATCCATGTTTTATGATCCATGTGGCACACTTATGCATGAAATGAAATGTTTAAGAAGGGTGCGCCCTGATAGCGCTCCAATGCATTGGGTAAAGTATAGTATCATGATACGTCATGTGCAATGAGTGTTGACTCATGCTAATTCAAGTGCAACGAGGGTTTACTCGTGCTTCAAGTGCAATGAGGGTTTACTCATGCTCCATGTGCAATGAGCCTTGGCTCATGCTAATTCAATGTTAAGTGTTGTTGCCACATTTCCATGTTATGACTATCATGCTTTATCATGCCTTTATGTTCATGTCTCTCTTATGCTCTATTGATATGCCTATTGCCTAACATGTATTATACTCCTCATTTTATTCATTATGTACTCCCTTACTGGGCTTTATAGCTCACCCTTTTCTTATGCATGTCCTCAGGTTATCCCATGCAATGCTAAGTACGAAGGAATGTAGTGGTCATGTAAAGGAAGTTTTCAATAAGGATGTTGTATTTCATGTTTAAAGTTTTTATGTAATGATCCTAAGCCCCAAAGACACTAAACCTCTCGATCTTCTTTGTTGTATCAAGTGAAGTTTTATGTAATAAATCATGTTTAAGTTGTAATAAAAAGCAGGGTTGTCATAGTTGGTATCAGAGGATAGGTTTAGTTATTTTTGGGATTAGGAAACCCTAGTAAAGCCTTAGATACAAGACTAAGCATAATAAAAACATCCCTAAGTTTTGGTAAATACTAAGTAAGTGGTTTATCAAACAAATACATCCCTGTCTGGATACGAGCAGGTAGAGGCGGCTCTGGCACAGATGTATCCTAGGGGTAAAACCCGAAAACACCGCTTTGAGCTAGACTCGAACGGGAACTGGTGCACGACAACGGGCCTTGCTGCACTCTTGGTTACGACACTCCCGGGGGATATGTTTTCATAAATTCACAATCTTAGTATGAACCCTTATTAAGGGAAAAATGCCCCTAAGAATATATGTTAGAAGGAAGATCATGAAAAGCCTGGATTGAATCCTATAGACTCATGAGTTAAAGAGATTAAAGTTTATTTATAAGTCATCAACTTTTGTCTTTGGATTACCCTTTATGTGTTACCCCTAACTTTCCTTTTATTCCAGCCAATGGCCGGTAATAGGAGAACTCGGGCTAACAACCGTTGTGAAGATCAGTGTGATGATTGTACCAATGAGATGCCCAATCCAATGGGAGCGGGAATCGCGAACTTTGTCACGCTTCTCTCTCAGCTAACTCAAGTTTTGAATAGAAACACTGGTCAAGAGGAACGTTCAACCCCCCCTAGGAAAGAACAAGTCGCTATTGAAAGCTTCATGAGACAAAGGCCTCCTACTTTTAGTGGATCATCTGATCCCACGATTGCTGAACAATGGATCAACTCCATTGAAAAGATATTCTCCATCCTCCAATGCTCTGAAAAAGAGAAGGTTCTCCTGGCGGCTTATCGTATGGAGGGTGAATCTGATCAATGGTGGACGTTGATCAAAAATACGAAGCCTGAGGAGGAGATCGAGGCTTTGGAATGGAAGGTATTCCGGAAGATGTTTTTCGATAAATATTTTCCACGCACCCTCCGTCTTAAGATGGAAAGGGACTTCCTTTCCCTCAAGCAGAAAGATGAGGAATCTGTGGGAGCATATGAGGCAAACATCACAAGGCTTGCACGATACGCTTCTGGCTTTGTCGTTACCCCCGAATGCAAGGTTGACCGCTTCTTTGGTGGGCTGAAGCCTAGCTTGCGGAAAGCATTAGCGATCCGTGACTTCGACAGCTATGAGGAAATTGTCCGATGTGCCCTTAAGGTTGAAATGGAGATCGGAGAATCACAAGGGTATCATGGGACAAGAAGCGGAAGGTGGACTTCAATGCTGGTGGTCCGATGGATAAATCCAACGGCGCTAAGAAATTCCAGCACCCCACTTGCCAAAAGTGTGGAAAGAAGCACCCTGGAAATTGCCTTAGGGGGACAAGAAAATGCTTCAAGTGTGGAAGAGAAGGGCACCTAGCTGTTAACTGTCAGCAAGAAGGACCCGCGGCTGCGACGGAGGGGAGGAACGCTCCGTTCGAACCTCAACGCGTTGTTCAATGCTTCAAATGCAAAGTACCGGGTCATTTTGCGAATCAGTGCCCTAATCCAAGGGTTATCGGAGGCAATCAACAACCTCCAAGACAGCAAGGAAGAGCTTTTGCCATCACTTCTGCCAAAGTGAACCCCGACAACGAAGTGGTGACAGGTGCGCTAGTTATTCATTCAAGAATAGCGAACGTAATTTTTGATTCAGGTTCTACGCATTCTTTTATATCTCAAAAGTTTAGTAGAATAATCCCTGCACCACCACAAGTCATGGAAGTAAAGATGTTGGTGAGTACGGCAAATGGGGCAATCATTGCATCCCATGAGTATAAGTCCTCCCCTGTTATAATCTGTGGTTTGAATTTCCCGGCGAACCTCGTCATACTCCCTTTGGTGGAATTTGATGCAATTCTTGGCATGGATTGGCTTTCCTTATATAGAGCCAACATAAATTGTCGGGAGACGAAAATCACACTCCATATGGAGAATCGACCCCCGATTCTTTACAAGTGTCAGGAGGAAGATGAATCTCCTTTAGCTCCATCATCTCAAGCATGGATATTACTACCTTATGAGCACACATATCTGGCTCAGATGATTGAGTCCAAGGAAGAAACCACCCTTGAAGAAATGCCTATTGTGAGGGAATTCGCTGAAGTATTTCCCGAGGAACTTCCTGGTCTTCCTCCAAGAAGAGATGTTGAGTTCTCAATTGAACTTATACCTGGGGCGCTACCAATATCCAAGACTCCATATAGAATGGCTGTGGTTGAGCTTGAAGAACTGAAGAAACAACTACAGGAGAATCTGGATAAAGGGTTTATACGCCCAAGTGCATCACCATGGGGTGCACCAGTCCTCTTCGTCAAGAAGAAGGATGGGTCAATGCGGCTTTGCATCGATTATCGTGAACTTAACAAAATCACGATAAAGAACAAGTATCCTCTCCCAAGAATCGATGACTTGTTTGATCAGCTGCGTGGAGCTCAATACTTCTCCAAGGTCGACTTGCGGTCGGGATATTATCAAGTAAGGGTGAAGAAGGAAGATATCCCCAAGACTGCTTTTCGTACAAGGTACGGGCACTATGAATTCATAGTAATGCCTTTCGGACTCACCAATGCTCCAGCAATATTCATGGACTTGATGAATAGAGTCTTTAGAGATTACCTAGACAAATTTGTGGTAGTCTTTATAGATGATATTCTAATATACTCCAAAACCAAGGAGGACCATGAGGAGCATTTAAGAACTGTACTGGAGACTTTGCGCAAGGAGAAGCTCTATGCCAAGTACAGCAAGTGTGAGTTCTGGTTGAAGGAGGTCTCATTCTTGGGCCATATCATCACAAGCAATGGGATATCTGGGGACCCCTCCAAAACAGATGCAATTGAGGGATGGCCGAGGCCCACATCGGTAACTGATATCCGTAGCTTCTTGGGGTTAGCTGGATATTATCGACGATTTGTGAGAAACTTCTCACGACTGTCCAACCCTCTTACCAAGCTAACTCGAAAAGGAGTAAAGTTTTCTTGGAGTGATGAATGCGAAGAAAGCTTCAAGGAGTTGAAAAGGAGGCTTATCACTGCACCCGTGCTCACTTTACCCACAAGTGGGGAGCTTTTTGTGGTATTCAGTGATGCTTCGAAGAAGGGCTTAGGATGTGTGCTGATGTAGAATGATAAAGTGATATCCTATGCCTCAAGACAGTTGAAAATCCATGAGCGAAACTATCCAACGCATGATTTGGAGTTGGCGGCGGTGATCTTTCCCTTGAAAATCTGGCGGCATTATCTCTATGGAGAGAAATAAGAGATATATACTGACCACAAGAGTCTTAAATATATATTCACACAGAAAGAGCTTAATATTCACCAGAGAAGATGGATAGAGCTCATAAAGGATTATGACTGTTCAATACATTACCACCCTGGGAAGGCGAACAAGGTGGCGGATGCCCTAAGTAGAAAGGATCCAGCAATTCTATCAATGATGAGAATTGAGAAGGATCCAATCTTCTTAGACTTGATGAAGATGGACGTGGGAATCATAAAGAAGGGAACATCATCAATCCTTTCACAAATGATTGCTCAACCATCTCTTTTGGAAAGGTTAAAGGATGCTCAAAAGGATGATGCGAGAATCCAAGAAAAAGTGGAAGCTATCAAAAAGGAAAAATCCTCAGAGTTTAATGTTAATGAAGAAGGAATTGTGCGGTTTGGGAAAAGACTATGTGTCCCATCAAGTTCGGAGCTGAAGAAGGAACTTTTGGATGATGCACATAGTTCAAATTTCTCTATTCACCCAGGGAGCACAAAGATGTATCGAGATCTCCGAGAAAACTTTTGGTGGGATAATATGAAGAAGGAGATCGCCGAATATACATCAAAGTGCCTGGTGTGTCAGCAAGTGAAGGCAGAGAGGCAGAAGTCTAAGGGGATGATGCAACCATTGCCCATACCAGAATGGAAAGGGGAGAACATCACCATGGACTTCGTCACTGGACTTCCAAGGACATCCAAAAGAAACAATGCAATCTGGGTTATTGTGGATCGTCTTACGAAGACTGCACACTTCATTGCTATTCGAGAGGATTTCTCTTTGGATCAACTGGCACGGATATATATCAGGGAAGTGGTACGGTTGCATGGAGTACCACTATCTATTGTGTCGGACCGAGATCCAAGATTTACCTCTAAGTTTTGGAAGAGTCTTCAACATGCTCTGAATACTGAACTGAACTTCAGTACGGCCTATCATCCTCAAACTGATGGCCAATCCGAGCGGACTATCCAAACACTTGAGGATATGTTGAGAGCGTGCTCAATGGACTTTAAAGGAGGATGGGATCAACATCTTCCTCTAGTTGAGTTCTCTTATAATAATAGTTTCCACTCGAGCATCCAAATGGCACCATATGAAGCCCTGTATGGGAAAAGGTGTAGAACACCGGCATGTTGGGATGAGGTCGGTGAACGTAAGCTGCTTGGACCAGAAATGGTTGAAGAAATGGTGGAGAAGGTGAAAACCATTCAGCAGCATATCAAGGCAGCCCAAAGTCGACAGAAGAGTTATGCAGATAATCGTCGACGAGACCTTGAGTTTAAAGTCAGAGACATGGTGTTTTTACGCATATCTCCGTGGAATAAGGTCATGAGGTTTGGAAAGAAAGGGAAGTTAAGTCCAAGGTACATCGGCCCATTCGAGATTTTTGATCGTGTTGGGGTTGTGGCCTATCGACTAGCACTTCCACCTACTATGGCCAAGGTGCATGATGTCTTCCATGTATCCCTCTTAAGGAAGTACATACCAGACCCTTCACATGTACTCTCTTCTAAGGTGGTACAATTAGAAGACGATCTTTCTTATGAGGAGCAACCAGTGAAGATCTTAGATCGTAGAGAAAAAGTTCTACGAAATAAGACAATGCCCCTCGTCAAGGTGTTGTGGAGAAACCACAAGTTTGAAGAAGCAACTTGGGAGTCGGAAAATATGATGAAGCTAAGTTACCCACATTTGTTTTAGTGTGGGAAAAGGAAAATTTCGAGGGCGAAATTTCTTAAGGGGGGAATGTTGTAACGACCCAAATTTTCATTAATGGAAAATCCCTCTTGATCCAGTTAAATGTTTCTTTATGTTTTTATATGATGTCAACTTCTTTAGTTTAACGTTAAGATTTGTGACCGTTACTTTTATAGCCGTTGAACAGTGATCATCTGGGTAGTTTAAATATAAGGCTTTAACGAACCAATTTTCTACTCAGACAAAGGAAGCGATGGCCTCATCCAGTAGAATTGCCCCTTACGAAGCCCATTTTTCGGAGCTCGGAAAGGAGGCGGCGTCTTTGGGCTTTGCCCTTGACCAAGCCCAAGCTGAGCTTCATCAATTCAAGCTCGAACGTGATCGTCTACGGGAAAAATGGAAGTTGATAGAGATTACCACTCGAGCGATGTTATCCGAGCAACCCCAAGAGTCTGTCACCATCACACACCTTACCCTTAGGTCTTATGCGGCTATTTTAAGGGGTTATGTAACAAATAAGTAGCACCATGTTCATGTACATTATTTTTGTATATAATAATGAATATAATTTCTAGTCATTTTTGATGCATTGTAATTAGTTTTTAAAGTACAAATGATGTTTTTAGTTATTATTTAATTAAGAATTATATTTTATTAAATTAAAGGATTTTTGAATTAAATAATATTTTAATAAAATATTATTATTAATATTAAATTAATTTTTATTAAATATAAATGATCTTATAATTTTACGAATGCAATTAAAATTTTTATTAAGGTTTGAAAGCCATTTCTGTCAAAACCCGTGAATTTTTTATAAATTTCGGTTTTTATTTTAAAAGTGAAAATTCACATATTTAGAAAATTATTTAGATAAAATAAATATTATTTTTGGAATCAGGACGTAGAAATTATCCAACGGTGAATTTTTCATAATTTTCTGAGACAGTCAAATTTTTGGGTAAAAATTAAACACCATTTAAATATATAATGTGTTTTATGACATCATAATGACCCAATGGTGATGTAATAAAATACCATAATCCTTATGTTCGGCCAATATGTGTTTTATCAATAAAATAATGAGGTTTTGGGTTTGTTTGACTCACTTTTCAAAGCATTAATGGAGCCCTCAAGACTTATTCAACACTTTGCCTTTTTAAATTAATTTCCATGGGAGTGTGACTCACCTCCACATAAGCAACCCTAATTTTTTAATAAGTTCGGACCTTGGCCTTGTAAAATATTGTTTTCCTCTTCCCTTTTCCAGAAACCATGGGTAAATACCATGGGATGGTTTGTGGTTTGGATTATTTTAATATAAGGGGTCCCAAACCTAAATAATAAAGAATTCTCTCACCTTTCCTATATAAACCCACCCAAGCTCCCACTTCCTCCTCACCCAAAGCCCTTGATGTTCGTCCAAACTCTGTCCTACTCTCTCTAGAATCCTCTCAAGGTGCCCCAAGCTCCCAAGAAGCCTCTCACAAGCCTCTCTCTAGCCTTTGGAAGCACACTTCCAAGTAAGGGTTTTTCTTCCTTTCTCATTTTTGTCAATTTTCTTTAAGTTGTATTGCCCTTTTAATTTAATTTATGAATGTTGGGGTATGGTTTCGCACCTCTCCCATACTGCCCTCTTATTGTTTGAATGATGGGAGACCCCTTTCTCTCTCATTAAATGCCTCCCATGTACACCCGTTACTATGCCGAAATTCCGAAAGGAACCTTTTTCTCCTCTTCTATATTCAAGCAATACTTTTGTATCATGAATCTAAATTCCTTTTCAATTGTTGGGACATGTATCTATATGACCTTCTTACTGTCCATTACATGTAAATATGATGAGGAACCCCTTTCTATCTCATCAGCCTTTTTATGAATTCTTATGTCACGCTGTTACGCTGCCGAAATCACACCGATTTTCTAAGCCATTATCATTGTGTAGTGAATACCATGCCCATTTTTCCATCAAGGGTATTCACCTTTATGCACGTTTACTTATTGATTGTAAAGTTTCATGTATGAATTCCACATTCCTTTATCGTGGAATAAATAATTATGTTTTATGAATCCATGTTTTATGATCCATGTGGCACACTTATGCATGAAATGAAATATTTAAGAAGGGTGCGCCCTGATAGCGCTCCAATGCATTGGGTAAAGTATAGTATCATGATACGTCATGTGCAATGAGTGTTGACTCATGCTAATTCAAGTGCAATGAGGGTTTACTCGTGCTTCAAGTGCAATGAGGGTTTACTCATGCTCCATGTGCAATGAGCCTTGGCTCATGCTAATTCAATGTTAAGTGTTGTTGCCACATTTCCATGTTATGACTATCATGCTTTATCATGCCTTTATGTTCATGTCTCTCTTATGCTCTATTGATATGCCTATTGCCTAACATGTATTGTACTCCTCATGTTATTCATTATGTACTCCCTTACTGGGCTTTATAGCTCACCCTTTTCTTATGCATGTCCTCAGGTTATCCCATGCAATGCTAAGTACGAAGGAATGTAGTGGTCATGTAAAGGAAGATTTCAATAAGGATGTTGTATTTCATTTTTAAAGTTTTTATGTAATGATCCTAATCCCCAAAGACACTAAACCTCTCGATCTTCTTTGTTGTATCAAGTTAAGTTTTATGTAATAAAGCATGTTTAAGTTGTAATAAAAAGCAGGGTTGTCATAATTTAGCAATGAAAGGTTGTTATGATGTGGAATGGTTGATCATGAGGTCCATGTTAGTGTCCCTATGTTGACAATAAAAGGGTGTTAGGATAGCCATGCTAAGAAGAAAAGAGTATGGTATCACAATCAATAGTGGAATTGGGGACACCTTGTGAGGGTCAAAAAATAACTTTTCACACTCTTAGGGGGATTCATGTAATATGCACATGAAATTATGGAGGTTTTTCACAAGGGGAGCTCAGACATGTCACGACCCACCATCACCAAAAGAAGGGAAGGGTCAGCAAATTTCCAGGCCCTTCCTTCTTTAAGTTGAAGGAGAGATAATGACCCTTGAAACCCGCCCTCAATTGGTCCCGGAGTGGCGACTAGTACCAAGGGTATAGAATCACATACTAAATGGAAGGCATTATCCACTTTCTTTTAATAGGATCGGGAGATATGATGGTAAATCCCAACAACACCAAAAGAGGAAAGTAAAAGAAAATCCAAGAACCATTCCCACTGCATGTTACAAAAGTAAAACCCACAAAGTAAAAAGTGACTACAAGGGTAAAGTACCAAAGAAAGAAAAACAGAAACTGAAAATTCCTTAAATGTCCGAGCTAGTATGGTTCCGCGCTATCGCCGAAGTCCTACTGGAAACCTGAAAGTTGTTTTATATATGTAGGGTAAGCATACAAGTATACTCAGTAGGGAAAACCAAACACTCTCGTGCACAAGTGCGGGAACGTACTAAAGTCCCGTGAGAAAAGGAGTAAACCAAATACCTAACAAGTTAAACTATCCACCCAAACCTCACCAAGGAACACTCCCCAAATAACGCAAGTCATGTAATATATATAATTAGAGCACATCGGTGTTTGGGTACCCCGCGCCACTTTCCCACTGGTTATTGAAGACATCCTACGCATCGAACCAATCATGCCATTCTCACTGCAGTCCCACTACCATACCCTGCCCGCACCCACCTGGGCCACAACCTCACGCAGTCCCACTTCCAAACCCCGCCCGCACACACCTGTGCCACAACAATAACAGGTAACCATGCATGTAATCACCTAGGATAGAACAACTACCACCACGCCCAAAGACACCTAGGCTAGAAGATCCACTACCACGCCCGAAGACACCTGGGCCTCATCCCGAAGATACTTGGGAAACTACCTGACCGCACACAGTTATGCCATAACCACCACACTACCTTGCCTGAAGGTTCTTGGGATAATAATGGATATCAAGCCTTCACATCCTGCCTGAAGATACTTGGGCTATCCGGGAAAGAGTGTATAAGATGAGCTAATAACCAGCCACTAATAACAGTGTTGGGAAAACACCCTCCCCCATGAAATGGGGGTGTTCGGCACTAAGTTCTCAACTTGGGTGGGGTGCGAATAAGAAACACGAAACTACAAGTATATATATATATGTAACAAGCACTCTCCTAAGTATATATTTTCAGCCATCCTAAGGAACACAAACTACACTCATGTCCCATTCACAACTCTTGCCAAGAAAAACCATTTGTCCGATTCGTTTTCATGTTCAGTAGTGATGTTTAATTAAGTTCTGCACCTACATGGGCAACAAGTATGCACAGTCACAAGTCCAGGAAAGCAAACAGTCAGGCATTAAATACAACATCGACACCCGGGGTTCTTGTAAATCCACAAAAACCAAAGAAAACCCTAAGATACAACCCCATGTCCAATATCCAAGAGCCAAAAGGTTTCTCAACAAAAGAGGATTCCACCCCAATTCCTGATATAAACTAGGTAACCACTCGGTATTAAAATTCACAACCACTGAATCCATAACAAAAGGGGGTCCCATCCCCACCCACATCACCTAGAAAACGGCCCTTGAAGTAAAAACAACTAAACCACCACCACTAAGAAGGCTCATGCCGGTATTTATAGAATTATAAGATTTAACACACTCCATGATTTCAATTTCTGTGTGCATTAACCGGGGTTATCACAAAAAGGATTGATCTTGATGCCTCAATTTATTCAGCTGGATATACGTGATTAACCAATTTCCTTTCCACATAATAAGTTCAAAACTAAAAAACAAGCCATTTAAAACATCACCAAGGGTTTATTAGTGCACGGAGAAAGACCACTAATGGCCATGATTTTTAGTAGGCGTAAGCCCGCACAATTTCGAAAAAAAGATCATAAAACAGAGCAGAATCATCAATCACAGCCCCCCTAATTTTTTATAGAAGAAGTTCATTATCTTTATTTAGGTTTGGTTCATCCAATTCTATAGAATAGAAAGCATTTCCACCCCGCATGATACACAAAAAAAGGGAGAGACGAAGGAGAAATTCCCTACTTGTTGATCAACGATCAACGCTGAGCCCAGGTGCGGAATTCAACGGATAGAGATGCGGCTCGCCTGAATGAAAAGTGGTTCATCTGAACCAAGAGTAATACTAGCACAGGGTGATCGAGAAATGAAGAGACCCACGGTGAACCCTTTAGTTTATAAGGGCGGGGGACGGCTGAGATAACAACGTGAAACCGCGTAAGGAGCATGGGTCATGGGTTGACCTCACGGACCCACACATTATTAAAGGGTAGGGCGATTTAAACTGACGCACACACCAGGTTAATTCATTAGATATATAATTAAAACATGTATGGGCGTTACCGGGCTTTAAAACAAACTTAAAGGGGTCCAACTAGGGTTTAAAACCCAATTTATGCAAAAAGGGAGTGCTAATGGAAAAAATACCCGTGGGGGAAGGAGAGAGCCACCGGTAGCCGAGATACCAGTAGGCTGCAGCCACCGGTAGACCGATCTACCGGTAAGCGGCATCCACCGGTAGATCGAGCTACTGATTGACAGAGCTACCGGTAGAGGTAGCTACAGGTAGACCGAGCTACCGTTAGACAGAGCTACCGGTAGGCTGCGGCTACCGGTAGACCGAGCTACCGGTAGGCCTGCTAGTGGTAGGCTAAGGCTACCAGTAGGCCTACCATTAGTCCAATCTTCACCGAGATTCCCAAACTAGAAAACCCAACTTGATATTTTCACAAAGTCATGGACCCCAAAAAACTCGGGCCATTACATCAAATACCTCTTAAACGATTCTCATCCTCGAGAATCAAAACAACCCATATGGAAAGAGAGAGTCCGAACAAATACCAAAAAAGATACCTCTCAGGAGTGAACCTCATTGTTAACTAAGAACACCTTTCGGTCAAGAAACAAGCAACATACCATGTCAAACTGCCCAGCCATGTGGGTTGGGGAGTCTCCTTCCCTATGTCAAGATTCTATCCACTTTGGGCGGCACTGACTCGCCCGCATGGGTTTTATCACATCCACCTTAATGCATCTTGATTAGAGGTCGGGTCCTCCCCTCCCCATAGCCAGGACTATTCACACACATTCAGAGGAAAGAAAACTAGTATTTCATAGCGAACAAGGTAAAACGTTCTACCACAACACCTATAAACCGAACAGTACAAAACTCAAAACATCTCTGGGTACTGCGCACACATCTGTGCTTCCCTCTCCCACATACTCTCCTCAAGTCCACCATGTCTCCATAACACATGAACCAAGGGGATGGTTCACCCACGGAGCACCTTCTCATCACAATCCTCGTTCATCACTGCTCTTTCCAAAAAAGTCACGTCATCCTCGATGTCTAGCTCTCCCCAATCAAGGACGTGTGAATCGTCATGTAGGTAATGATGAAGCTGGGACACATGGAATACATCATGTATCCTCGGTAGTGGAGGTGGTAGTGGTAGCTGATAAGACACTTCCCCAACCCACCGCAACACTTCGAAGGGTTTGATGAACCTCGGATAAAGCTTACTCCCTTTTTCGAACCTCCGTTGTCCACACCGTGGGGATACATTCAAGAACACGTGGTCTCCAACCTCAAACTCCAAGGGCCTCCTCCTTGTATCAGCATACAAATTTTGTCGGTCCTGGGCCGCCTTCATCCTCTCCCGTATGAGCTGAACCTTCTCTATCGTGCTCTGCACCACCTCCCGACCAAGGATGCCAGCCTCTCCTACTTCGGTCCAACACATAGGTGAAGGAGATGGACTCTCGTACAAGGCTTCAAACGGGGTCATACCAATGGTTGAGTGATAGATATTATTATAGGAAAACTCTACCGGAGGCATGTATTGCACCCGAAATCCTCCGAACTCCAGAACACATGCCCGCAACATATCCTCTAAGGTCTGGATGGTGTGATATGTTTTTCCATCTGTCTGGGGATGGAAAGCAATGCTAAGGTGCAGATGGGTTCCAAAAGCATGCTTCAATCCTCTCCACACTCGCGAGGTAAACCATGCATCCCTATCTGAGACTATAGACCTAGGGAATCCATGAAACCGCACCACCTCATCCACATACTTTTTTGCCAAAGCATCCACTGCACTTGACTCCTTGATTGCCAAAAAGTGAGCCGATTTCATCAACCGGTCCACTACCACCCAGATGGCGTCGTATCCCCCTTGGACCTTGGGTAGTCCCGTGATGAAATCCAAAGATATGTCGTCCCACTTCCACACAAGGACATATAGAGACTGTAGAAGGCCGCCTGGAACTCGGTGTTCTGCCTTCACATGCTAACACACTAAGAATGTGGCCACAAACTCGGTCACTGCTCACTTCACTCCGGGCCACCAAAACTGTCTCTTCAGTCCTCGGTACATCTTGGAATGTCCAGGGTGTACTGCTAGGGGAGAGTTGTGGAACTCACTGAGAACCTTGTCGTGCATCACCTCTGGAACAGATGGATTTCCCTGGAAAATCAGCCGGTTTTGGCCATCCTCCGTCCATCCTTCTGAAGAATTTCCCTGGTCAACTCGGTCGAGCATCACTTCTCACTCTGGGTCTCCCCACTAAGATTCCTCCACTTGCTAAAACAAAGATGACTATACTATTATCTGATACAATTAACCTCTACCGCTATCCATCCTCCCATCTAGGTGTAAGGCAGCCAACTCCTCCATTGCCTTCCAGGTGTCTGCCGACTCTCGGACCGCATCCTTCTGTGATCTCCTACTCAAGTCATCAGCCACTACATTCCCCTTCCCTGAAGTGTAGGATATCATGAAGTCGTAATCCTGGAGGAACTCCATCCACCTCCACTGCCGCAAGTTTAGGTCCTGTTGGGAGAAGATATACATCACGCTTTTGTGATCTGTGAATACCACAAACCATTCTACGATGAGGTAGTGACGCCATAACTTCAGTGCAAAAATGATCGCTGCACGATCCAGGTCGTGGGTGGAATAATTACGCCCATGAGGGCATAGCTGCCTAGACCCGTAAGATATCACCCCTTGTCGCTTCATCAATGGACATCCCAGGCCTTGTCCTGAAGCATCACAGAACACCTCATATGCTACCCCTTATTCTGGTAATCTCAGCACTGTGGCACTAACCAACTTATCCTTCAGATAACTGATGGGTGACTTGCACTACTCACTCCACACGATAACCTGGTCTTTCTTGGTCAAGGCTGTCAAAGGGGCTGAAACTAGGGAGAAGATAGGAACGAACCTCCGATAGTAACCCGCCAGCCCGAGGAAACTACGGACCACTACCAAATTCTTGTGTGATGTCCAAGAAACAACTGCCTCATCCTCTGATGGGTCCACTGCTACCCCCTGCTCGGACACCACGTGCCCAAGGAAGGGCACTTCTCGTGTCCAGAATTTTCATTTTGACAACCTCCCATAGAGTTTATGCTGTTGGAGGACCTCCAAAACCATCCTCAGTTTCCCTGCATGGTCCTCCTCTGATCTCGAATAGATCAGGATTTCATCGACAAACACAACCACAAACTAATCCATGTACTCCTGAAAGATGGAGTTCATAACACCCATGAACACAGTTGGGGCGTTCGTAACAGTGAAAGGAATGACTACAAACTCAAAGTACCCCTATCTGCACCTAAAGGCCATCTTTGGGATGTCACCCTCCTTCACTCTCAACTGGTGGTACCCAGACCGTAGGTCGATCTTCGAGAACCATCCTGCCCCTTTCAGCTGGTGGAAAAGGTCATCTATCCTCGAAAGAGGGTATCTATTCTTAATCGTCACTTAATTCCGACTCCTCTAGTCTATGCACAACCTGAGACCACCATCTTCCTTCCTTGAGAAAAAGACTAGAGCACCCCACGATGACGCACTTGGTCGAACATAACCTCTTTTTTTTTAGATTGTCAATCTGAATCCGCAACTCCCTTAGCTCCGAAGGTGGCATCCGGTAAGGAGCCATCGAGATCGGATGAGCACCAGGATACAAGTCTATCCCAAACTTGATATCCCATAGATGGGGTAGAGTCGTCACCTCCTCAAGAAAGACGTACATAAACTCACAGACGATCTCTGGCACCTCCACCATTTCAGCATCTACTGACTCTACTGACAGCTTAGTTAACAAAGAGAGGAGGGGTTCCTCTCGCCTGCAACCGTTCTAACTGCTACGATCACCGGTGAAGGTAACACATCCGCCGCCCAAGTATGAGAACACAATCCTTCCTCAAAAGTAGTCGATGACGGCACACACAGAGAATAACCAGTCAGTGCCTAGGATGACATCATATGGCTATATTTGTAGCAGAAGAAGATCCCTAACCGACTGATGTGGCCCTATCATCAGTCTGCATCCTCGATAAAAAAATAACAAGTCAGTCTAACCTCCGACTAGTGTGCTCAGCACTAGGGGCACTAGAAGTCTCTTAGCATATAGCCCCATGACATGGGCAAGACTGGGTGCAACAAAGGAGTGCGTAGCTCTGGTATTCAACAAGGCATATGTAAGGGTACTGAACAAATTGATTGTACTTCGAACAACCTCCAACCCTGCTAGAACTGCTGCCTTCGCGGCGTGTAACTGTCCACGCCCAGCTCCTCTGCCCCTCGCCTCTCGGCCACCTCCCAGAACATGCCCCGTTCGAGGTCCCTGAGGAGCGCCCTGAGGTCATCCTACTCCTCCTACATCTTCCCTTGGAGGAGCGGGAGCTCGCTGTCCCTACTACTTCTGCTGGAAAGGCTGGGCTGGAAGCTGCTGCTGAGGTGGGTGCAGGGGCTGTCAGCCACCGCCATATTATACATGGTCTGGGCACTAACTCTGGAGATTTCCATGGCTCCCACAGACGAAGCACCACGGTCCTGGGCCCGAAGGAAAAGGGAAAGGACCAGGGGACCAGAACTGGAACTGTTGCGGCCTGCTCCCTGCTGGTCGGAACCTGGAGGGGCCTGACACTGGAGGCCTGGTGCTGATGGCCTTCCCCTTCGATGGTCCCAGCTGGATCCCCTCTTGTGACACACCTCCTAGAGTGTGCATCCTCTCCACCACTTCAGCTTTCTTCTGGACCTCCAAGTACGTCGGCAGGGTAAAGGGGGTAACAACATACTGAAGGGAGGGTCGGAGCACCTCCTCTAAAGGTCTTTCCCAAGACTCCTCATCGAGAAAGTGGTCTGGAGAAAAATTTAGGAGGTCCTTGAACTTGATTCATAGCTCCCTCACTGACATACTCCCCTACTGGAGGGAGAGTAGCTCCTATCTCTTTTCTTCCTTCATCGTCGAAGAGAGGAATTCCACTCGGAACTCCCTCTCAAAATCAGCCCATGCCACCTCAGCCTCTCCCCTATCCCCCAGGTAAAGCGTTCACCACTGATGCACCACTCCCCGTATTTGGCTGACGGCCAGAGGAACCCAGTACTCGGTCGGAGCCCGGATCAAGCCGAAGGCTATCACCAGCTCCTCTTGCCAGCCCTCCGTCTTCATATCTGAGGTGATTCCCTCATACTTCTTGAGGGTCTGTCGCTGGAAGGCCCGAAGTGTATTCTGCCACTGGTCGTCCTCCTCCTCTCGATCAGCTCTCTGCCGATTTTCTAAGGTAGTCCTTGGGGCCTCTATTGCCTGCACCAAAAGTGGTTGCCTTCTAGGTGCCATAGCTGCAATGTAAACAAGGAATGCCTAAGCCCAAATAGTGCAGAATATTGTTCTTAAAACTTCTTAAACCTTTTATTTATTCTTAATTCCCAATACACCCCATAAACATGAGAACACAAATTGTTGTGATTCATGTAACTTTCCTAGGGTCTCTACCCTACAATCAGCGTGGCCTCACTTGGTCGTTCGGTAGGTCCAGAGTCCTTGCATCAGATCACGGGGGCCCCTAAAATCTCGTGTCCAAGTCGGTCTTCCCTGGATTAATTCACACACCAAGGTCACCCCACAATGTTTCCCTACCATCCCATGCAATACTCACTATGCCTAACTCCAGACTGCTTCCTATCTCTCAACCTGGCCTCTGATACCATTCTGTCACGACCCGCCTTCACCAAAAAGAGGTAAGGGTCAGAAGATGGCTAGGACTTTCCTTATTTAAGTTTAAGGAGAGATAATGACCTCTGAAACCCTCCCTCAATAGGTCCCGTTGTGGCAACTAGCACTATGGATATAGAATCACACACTAAATGCAAGGAATTACCCTCTTTATTTTAATAGGATTGGGAGATAAGATGGTAAATCCCAACAACACCAAAAGAGGAAAGTAAAAGTAAATCCAAGAAACATTCCCAATGAATGTTAAAAAATTAAAAACCACAATGTACAAAGTGACTAGAAGGGTAATGTACCAAATAAAGAAAAACAGCAACAGCAACTTCCCCAAAGGTCCAAGCTAGTATAGTCCCGCGTGATCCCCGAAGTCCTCCTGGAAACCTAAAAGCAGTTTTATATATGTAGGTTGAGCATAAAGTATACTTAGTATGGAAAACCAAGGACTCTCGTGCACAAGTGGGGGAACATACTAAAGTCCCGTGAGAAAAAGAAGTAAACCAAACACCTAAAAAGGTAATCTATCCACCCAATCCTCACCAAGGCACACACCCCAAATAACTCAAGTCAAGTAATATATATATTAAGAGCACATCAGTGTTTGGGTACCCCACGCCACTTTCCCACTAGTTATTGAAGACATCATACCCATCAAACCAATCCCATCATTCTCACTGTAGTCCAACTGCCACACCCCGCCCGCACACACCTGGGCCACAACATCATGCAGTCCCACTACAAAACCCCGCCCACACACACCTGGGCCACAACTGTCACATGTAACCACGCCTTCAAACACCTAGGCCAGAACAACCACTTCTATGTCGGAAGACATCGGGGTGAGAAGATCCACTTCCACGCCTGAAGACACCTGGGCCTCATCCCAAAGATACTTGGGAAACTACCTGCCCGCACACACCTGGGCCATAACCACCACACTACCATGCCCGAAGGTTCTTGGGCTAATAATGTAACTCAGGCCATCACAACCTGCCTGAAGATAATTGGGCTATCCTGGAAAGGGAGTAGAAAAGGTGCTAATAACTAGCCACTAATAACAGTGTTGGAAAAAACACCCTTCCCCATGAAATGGGGGTGTTCGGCACTAAGTGCTCAACTTAGGTGGGGCATGAATAAGAAACACAAAACTACAAGTATATATATAGGTAACAAACACTCTCCCAAGTTTAGGTTTTTCATCCAGCCTAAGGAACACAAACAACACTCAAGTCTGAGTCACAACTCTTGCCAACAAAAACCATTTCTCCCATTTGTTTTCATGTTCATTAGTGATAATTAATTAAGTTCTGTACCTACTTGGGAAACTAGTAAGCATAGGCACAAGTCCAGGAAAGCAAACTGTCAAGCATTAACTACAACATCCACACCCAGTTCTCTCATAAATCAACAACAACCAAAGAAAACTCCAAGATACATCCCCATGTCCAATATCCAAGAGCCAAAATGTTTCTCAACAACAGAGGATTCCACCCCAATTCGTGTTATAAACATGGTAACCACCCGGTCTTAAAATTAACAACCACTAAATCCATAACAACAGGGGATCCCATCCACACCCACATCACCCATAAAACGGCTCATGAAGTAAAAAAAACCAAACCACCACCACTAAGCAGGACCATGCAAGTATTTTTAGAATTATAATATTTAACGAACTCCAAGATTTCAATTTCTATGTGCTTTAACTGGGGTTGTCCCAAAAAGGATTGATCCTGATGCCTCAATTTATTCAGTCGGATATACGTGTTTAACCAATTTCCTTTCCACATCACGAGTTCACAAATAAAAAACAAGCCATTTAAAACATCACCAGGGGTTCATTAGTGTACAGAGAAAGACCACCATCGACCATGATTTTCAGTAGGTGTAAGCCCGTACAATTCAGAAAAGAAGATCATAAAATAGAGCAGCATCATCAATCACAGCCCCCACCCCAGTTCTTTATAGAATACATTCATTATCTTTATTTAGGTTTGGTTCATCAAATTTTATAGAATCAAAATCATGCCCACCCCGCATGATACACAAAAAGGGAGAGACGAACGAGAAATTCCATACTTGATGATCAACAATCGACGCTCATCCTGGGCATGAAATTCCATGGATAGCGATGAGGCTTTCCTGAACGAAAATCGGTTCATCTGAACCAAGGGTAATACTAGCATAGGGTGATCGAGAAAAGAAGAAACCCATAGAGAACCCTTTATTTTATAAGGGCGGGGGACAGTTGAGATAACAACGTGCAATCATGTAAGGAGTGGGGGTCATGGGTTGACCACGTGACCCCACATGTTATTAAATGGCCGGGTGGTTTAAATCGAAACACACACCAGGTTAATTCATTAAATATTTAATTAAAACATTTATGGGTGTTAACGGGCTTTAAAACAAGCGTAAAGGGGTCAAAATTGGGTTTAAAACCCAATTTGCGCAAAAAGGGAGCGCTATTGGAAAAAAACCCGTGGGGGTAGGCGAGAGACACCAGTAGCTGAGAGCTACCGGTGGCTGATAGCTACTAGTAGGCTACGGCTTCCGGTAGACCGAGCTACTGGTAGGCCTACCATTAGGCCAAACATCACCGAGATTCCCAGACCAGAAAACCGAACATGAGATTTTCACAAAGTAATAGACACCAAAAACCCGGTCCATTACAAGAAAAGGTACTTTGGAATAAATGAAAGACATGGAGCTTCAAAGAAGGGGTACGCACAAGACAAGTGGTTTGTGCACAAGGCCCGAATTGACCACATCATTGGAGTGTTGTGAGAAAGTTCGAGGTTACATGTAGGAGAATCCTTTATGGAAACCTGAATTAGTCTAAAATATGTTTGGATAGGTTTACATATTTTTTGGCCGACTCATTGGGGGACACACATTGAACATGTAGGGAATGATCATTACCTCTAGGGTTCCATGCCATTCACGATGTCGACGGAGATTGTTCTTACGCGCAACTGAGTGGTGGTTTGACTTCTATATGGTAACCCATATGAATTGGTTGTACATAAATATATATAAATATACTTCTATGATAGGTTTCAAGTTTTTGGTTTCTTAATAGGTCTTCTGTGAAACTGTGTCCTTAGTTGCGGAGAACAATCACAGAAGTGGCTCCATGATGTCTCATTTTTTGTGTAAGTGCTTCCTACACAACATGGGTATTTCATGAAATGCAATCATTTCATTTGAACCTTACTTATCAATTTTAGTGGGAAGAGAGTAAGTGTTTTTTTACTTCACATTACACATACCAGAGTGTTGCGTGCTGATTTTGATCTCATGTGAAAACCTTGAAACTTGTGTTCACCATCCTTTTCTATTTTGTAATCCTATGATGATTTTGAGGAATTATTTGGTTCAGCTAAAGGTATCCATTTTGTGTCTTCATGTGGAATTCAGTGCCACAAAAATCCCCCCCCCTTCGGAATATAAGCCGATATGGGTCTAGAAGCTAAGGTTCTGAGGGAAATGTGGAAGAGAAGGGTTGATTCCTATGGGTACATAGAAAGTTATTTCTTTAGTGCAGAAGGCCCCTTATGTGAATGCAAGAAACTAGTTCATGATTATAAATAAGAGTGGGTATATGTGTGGTGCTTATACTTTCCATGTGATATTCCTATGATACTCTCGTTCACGTAAGTTCAATCCTCCAATGAAAAAACTGAGCTCATTCCAATTCTTTCTCACATCATCTTCTTTATGTTTAATTAGGACATTTCGAGAAATTATCATTTTTCTCATCCTCTACCCGATCATTAACACACTCTTAATTCATTCATGTCAGCACTCCAATATTATGTGCTTCTTCCTAGGATCTTTCAGTCCCATCAGAAATGATTTTTCAAAATAATTTGAGATTGCTGACCAACAAAATGTTGGTCTAATTGAAGCTGTTGTCGCTTCTTAGATAGTTTAAATGACTAGAACACCCCATATTCATCAGGATAAGAGGGTCATATTAGGAAACCAAATGAATTTGGATATGATGAAATAGTCAAAAAATAATAACATCTGAGTGACTTTCTTCCCCTGTGGAACTTCGGGCCAATGGATGAAGTGATCATCCTAGTGTCAGGGGTTGATTCACTATGGTCATGGTTCACCGGTGAAGACAATTATCGATATTGGAACATCACGTTCCATGGTCATGCCACCAGATATATAGAAGGAACATTATGGTAATAATGGATTAGCTAGAGTCATAGTAATTCCCTTCCCATTACACATTACTTCTAAAAATAGTATGAGGGAAGACAAATTGAGATGGCAGAAACAGATGGACACGAGGTCTGGTGGAAACGTGACCAGTAAGTGGGTATGGGTGTGTTAGGTGTGCTACATCTTCCAAGAGTATGGATCATATTTGTGCAATAATGGTTTGTACGAAGTGGTGTGTATTTTCCAGTTCCACATTTAACACCAACAAGGGCTGGTGCTAGAGCTCCATTGATGCTAGTCCATGAGTGAGAACACATTCCATCTACACCATGGTGAATTCAACCCCATTTTATGGGACATTCACTATATTGATGGAATTTCACTAGAGGGATTGAAGTATGTTGAGTTCGTCCCCCTAGAGTATACCTGGATTAATAGAAATCAGACCCCAATCATGGCGCAACTTATTTTGGAGGTGGTGAAGGAGAATCTTAAATTCATGACTATTTTCTAGAATCACATATTATTCTAGCCATGGTTCGACCTATTCCGTAGGAATGATAATGATATATGAATTTTGGGTTGAGGGAAGAAGTGGAAAGTGGCCTCACATAGGTGGAAGTCTAGATCATACTATATCAACTTCGAAGAAGGAAACTTCCATTCATTATGGTACATCATGGTTAGTGGTGAGGACCCACTAGTTTTCTAAATTGTATTCCTTACCACTTTCTGGAGTGGGTAGCAGCTAACAATGAGGCACACAGGGATGGTAATCTGTCTATGGAAGTTGGTGATGGAATAAATCCTAGAAGATAGAAATAGGATCATCATGGGATCCCATATGATAGCTATACTCTATAAAACGCTGTTCCATATTTCATAAGGAAACAATACAAGAAGGATTTGTAGGCTATTTTAGTTTCTTCATGGTTTGATTGTAGTGAATCTCAGGAGGTTATGAATTCCAAAATGTCATCCAACCTCCAAACACAAGTCTACATCCATCAAGATGAACATATATAGGGTCATTTTGATGATTCTTATCAAGTAATGGGTTGTAATTCAAATTAGAAACCATAAAAACATCATCATACACCCCTTCTAAACTCTAGTTTGATTGACGGCGGAAAAACCACAATTCTCATTTGAGAAAAGAGAGTACAAGATAAGTTGTAGGGGTGGAGTGATTGTGATTTTGAATCGATGACACGGTTTTTTGGGATCTATACATGTCATCTCATTTCACTAAAAAGTTTGGGTGTCATCAATGTGAGTAAAAGAGAGTTTACATGGGGGTACAGGAAGAGAATCACCCATGAATCATTGTTAACTATGGTTCATACTGCAGATTTTTTTCTCCAGTGAAACAATCATACAACCAGTATCCAATACTGATGATCGATTATCTGTGGACTATGGTAAAATTTTGTTGATTCACATCAATAGGAGATCCTACAATATCATATCAGGGTGATGGAACAAGAAAGAGAGGTACCCATGTAGGGTGGAAGTGTATAGATTTCTCCATGGGATAGAAATAAGGCACAAGTGGGAGACTCTACTCAAAATGGAACTATGGTGGTGGGACATTACATGGAGAGGTTGAACCAATTCCTATTGGACGAAACCTCTCTCAAAAGTGACCTCGAGGTTAAAAAATAGGCTCCTAGGGAGAATTTGAGGGTCCTTCTACAACCCTCTATCAATACTATATTTCTGTATATTTGGTGTTCTCAGAGGATATTGTTGATGTCAATGATGAAAAAGGACCTATAGAGGATGTTTAAGAGGGAAAAAAATTGAACTACCAGATGTTGGTCTCATTATGTTTTCAAAGTGGGTGGACATCTATCAAAGACATATGTACCTGACAGCCATGGATGTTAACACATGCTAGTGAGGATAGTACGAAGCCCCACCCACCTTGATAATGGTGATTCTTTTTCAAGATCCAGATTGGGGGGAGACACCACATAAGTATGAAACCAATGAAGAAGAAGAGGAGGTGTATGAGTCTGATGATGGGGAATCTCAGTGGATGAATGTTCATCAGGGGAGTCTATATGAATGTGGCGAGCCTGTGGGATTCGAGGAGGACATGAATGATTACATTGATGTAAGACTTAACTCACTCAAATATATCTTTTAATATTCCATTTCACTACTCAAATCCACAAATTGAACCTTTTAATGTAGAGGAGCATCTCGATGGTGATCAAGGGGACCCCAATTTTGGGTTTAAAGGTGTGCCAACAGATATAGGGGAGCATGTCCTGGGGCCTACGACTGGGATTGAAGTGTCTTGTGGTGGGCCTGACGAGGAGGTTAAGGTTGAAAACATAGAACCCCATGTCTTTTTCATAATCCATGGGGGAAATGCCGTATAATTCCAATTGTGGTAGCCACCATTAGTGAAACGAGGTGCCCAAAATGGGTCATCATCCAAATTCCTCCACCTCATGATTAAAGAAAATCATTAGATATCTGGTCATAATTGGGTCCTCGTGAAACTTTTTCACCAAGGTGATTGTTTATCCCATGCATATACTACCCAAATGACATGAGGATAACCAGTTACAATTATTTAAATACCCAATTTTGAAGTATCTCTTATAGTGGAAGTCCATGTAATGACTATAGAGCTCAACAGGGAGGAAATCAGGTCCTATAAGTCCTTGTTTACATAGATTCATACATTTAATTTAATGATTATATTGAATGAGGTGCGTTAATTCCATGTATTTATAAGAATATTGCAAGAATAAAATGAAGACAAGGCCTAATAATCCATCAGATCTACTCTAATATAATCTTTTGTTCATAAGGATCTGATCATCCTTGATGATCTGGCCTTAGCCCCGGATTAGAAATTTTCTATAGCTGCGAGTGATTCCACTTGTGTGGTAGAAATTGAGGATCGTGGGGGTGGGGATGATGAGTAATAATCAATGTGGACAGTTATCCCAATGTCCTGGAGGCCATTCCATCGGAGAGAATTCCAGACGAGGACACTACTACTGAAGTCATTGCTTCTTTTCTAGAGTATAATCCCATGGGTCCTGAAGAGATGGATGAATCCAATCCAAATGGTTCTGAAGATAATATAATCATATTGAATATTACTGGGATGTTAATTAAATATTCATTTACCAAACACTATATCAAGAGATAGTGATTCAAACAGGATCCCTGTGCAACATGATGCACAACATGTGCGCTAGAGGGGTGGATCCTGGTGGATTTCATGTGATAGTTTATCATTATCTTATCGAAAAAATATGTGTGGGAGACACCATATAAATGTTTCTTGGAACCATGATAATTTTGGATCAATTTTAAAACCTCACGAAGTGAACCAAGAAATTCAGACTTTGGAGGAGCAAGAGGACAAGCATGTTGCCTTCCTCAGAACTCAATTGGAGGTCATCCATAGACAGAGGTCTCATATATAGGTGTTTTAGAACCAAATGAAGTATAAAATTGTGCAAATAGTTGATATCTAGGTTGAGTGGGGTCGGGTACCAAAACAAACTGATGAGAATCATTTCGTTGCTGACTATGAGGATGAAAATCTCAAGAAGTGGCAGAAAATATTGGATTCCAGATGACAGAGGCTGGCGGAATTTTTGTGCATTATTAACAGATTAGTTCCATATGTGTTATTTTTCCATGACTAATGAGATGCTCCAATATGTGGGTGACCCTTGTTGGGTCTTGAATCATTCTATTGTTTTTTGAAATGGTTTACATGAATGGACACATTTTCTTATTAGGATTAATTATTTCACATCAATCATATTCATTAGACAATTGATGATCAATCAATAAGCACACATAGTTCATGCCCTGTGTGAGAAAAAATGTAAGACCACATAATTGTAAATTTATATGAGAGTGTAACATAACCATCAAATTTTCATAGCCTATTACATCTAAAAGTCCACTGGGATTGTTCGGGATGAGAGAAAGTGTGGCTAGAAAACAAGTATCTGATAATAGATGAATTATTTTCCCCATCACACTCTAGTGCATGAGCAGGATTACTCTGAGGGCGTTGAATTCTATTATTACAAAGGTAAATGGGAATTTTTATTCATGATACCCAAATTTTGGGATAGAAGGATAGTTTCATATATGTATAGGATAACTACTAACCATGATCAAAACAATGTATACATATTGTTATCTTGGAATGGGGACAAGCAAATGAGGTTTGACCACTGACTATGCTATAAAAAAACTTATCTCTGAATGTCATCTGAAGACTTTTGGAATATTGGCCTAGGATGGTGTCTGGGAAAAATTTGTATGAGACTAAACCATTAGGAGGTACCCTTAAACAAGGAATATGGTGAAGATCCTAATAAGGGTCATGAAAATTGTGGAAATGGATTAGTAAAATTTTTGAATGGATTTGAACACACATTGAGATATGCCACAGCGGCTTAAACTAAATTGGTCTACTTTTATTAATCTAAACAAATATCAATCCAATTTTCCTTGGATGTTCTATCTCTCATGTCATGCGGTTGCTGAAAATAAAAATGATGTGGTAGGTGAACAACAATGGAGGATATTGCCACTTTTGATGAGGGACAAGAATGCCTATCAGCTTTACAGCATTTTTTATGGATGATAGACATGATGTTTAACATTATATGATAAGTATTATTGTGACCAAATTGTGTATAAGTTGTATTTGTTTTCAACAGGTGCTGATAATTTTCAAAATGCAGAAGGAACTCCAAAGTGAATGAAGATTAATTGAAGTGAAGATTACTAGAGAATTGTTATGGATTCATACCATTGGATTCTATGCTTGGGAATTTATCCCTATTGTTACAAATCGAATGCTTTATTCACAGATGTTGAACATTTAATGAACTTTTATCATGTGTGATACAACCTTTATTCTCATGATGATTCCATGAACATATTTTAATATGTCCATGCATATTTATTCATGATTAGTTTTTCAAAATGTATTTTTAATGTGGCTTACTAAATAAATGGGGCCAGCCCATGAGATAGTTACCCAGCCTCAACCCGAGGCACATGCTTGACCAAAGGAGGTCGACCGTGCCCATGGGGAAGACAGGGAAGAGCTATACCACAAGAGGTTTGTGGTGGAGTGTATAATCCCCCAGGTTGTGCATAGTGGGCACTTGGTGCGCGTCTGAGGAGGTAGAGTGGGCGATAAGAGCACACAAGTAGTGAATCGGTGTGGGCCATCACCAAAGGGAGGAGAAGAGAATTCTAAACCGATAATGAGATGAGTTGATTGATAAAACATGGGAAACCCAGGTCTCTGTTTTGATTTGGGATAAAGAAATGTGATTACTGTTCACAATTTAAAAGCATGAAGGCAATCCTAACCACACATATGATCTATGTCTCATGATCGGATCACCACTTCTCATCTATCCCGCATCGTGTGAATCAGAACCAGGATAGTCTGATCCTCCTGTGGCAGTCAATCCTTCCGGCGTAGTCATCTCCAACATCCTGCAATCTCTAGTGCCGCTGTAGAGGTAATATATGATCATGTCTGAACCAAAATGCATTATTATTTTGACACCATGAGTATCGTTATATCGAAACGAGACCATTCATGAAATATACGTCTTTCTTGCATGTCATATATCGAATAAGATGGATCAGATGAGGCAAACGGATTTGTCGAGGCCATTTGGATTCGAGTGTGGAACTAAAATGAGATAATCACAATCTTAAATGCACATGATCTATTTGAAGGGAGGAGGCCTCGTGTTTGAAAAAAGGAAACACACTACATGTCTAAGAATATCTTCACCATTGGGTTTTAATATATCAAAACACCAAATACCATGAGCATTCAAATATATGATCTCAATGACATTTCACAAGGATCTTGAATGTGGAAGAACTGCTCCACTCACCTATAAAAGGGGGATCCCAAGCCCTGATGTATTTTTCTAAATCTCACCTATTCGATAGCTATTGTTTTCAAAAATAGTGCTTCTCTTTGAGGTTTTGTTTCGTGATGGACAAACTCGAGCACCATGATCCTTCTTCTCTAAGAAGAAGAGTTCTCGTTTGTGGTTGATAAGTTCTTTGAACATTCAATCTACTTTGAAAACAACTAGTTTCAATAAACACACGATATATTTTCTAAAACCCTCACTATTCTTTGTGAATTCCACACCATCGTGAGCTAATGTTTGAGATTCTCTCTCACTGAGCTTTAAAAAGAAGAAAATATGTGTATCACATGAACAAAGAAGAATTGTGCATCCCTGCATGAAGAACATAACTCGTGGCCACCCAGGATTCATGTGGTGACAAATAACCCTATATGGTACGCATACATATGCCCTACTGGTTGCAGGGGTTCACGCTTCGGTGAAGAATAAGAGAAGTCCAACATATATGAATACATGCATGTGTTTTGTTTGATAAAGAATGAGGTCATGTTTGATTTTTTTGATGAATGAGTTCACACAATACAAAGGGTTTTCTAATTCAGGTTTGATAAATCACACATATAATCATAAAGAAATACCCAAAAAAATTGAAAGAGGAATAATGAAAACAAAGAGGAGGAAGAGGTTGAGTGTGTGTGTGATTAAAGAACTACACTTATTTGGGTTTCACTGAAAAGGAATGAGAAGTATGTGTATAAATTCATTCATGTACATCAAAATGTAAAAACAATTAAACAAAGAACCAAAATTGTTTTTCACATGTGAAGAGAAGAAAAAAAAACTTTAGAAGAGAGGATTTCAACCTAAATTCCATATGCATGATCACATTCATAACAGAAACTAAAATAATAGAATTGACTTTGATGATTCCAAGTGACCTGATCCCCAGTGTTTGAATAATCACATTGGTGTGTGTGATTCTATCCAAGAAGAGAGAATAATTTCTAGTGCAATTGATTGTTGCACTAGGGAAGAATAGATAAGAAGATTCGTGCAGTCATTTGTTGGACTAAGAAGAAGAAAGAATAAGAACTAGTGCAGTTGGTCTTGCACTTGATAAGAAGAGAAAAAAGAGAAGAATCACTTTCATATTGATTTTCGTGTAATAAAGTGAAGATCACTAAATAAGATCAAGAGAAGAACCTAACATTTGATGAAGGAATAAGATTGTCCAAGAGGGTAGTATAAAGAACCTGCAAGTGTAAGAGAATATCTAACTTGTTTCAAGTTGGAAGAGAATTATCTCCCTTCCCCCTCCAAGTGTAGGGATCCACATTAACTAGATTATTTTTTTTCTAGTCAATACACTATAAACATATATCACATTATAGTGGAATATCCATGCACTGGTCCATCCCATGCATAGAAAGGACGTAGCTACTCTTATTGAGTGTTGAACCTTGTAAAACTATTGTGTGCATATTTTTAATGCATCTTGTTATTCCATATGATAGGGAAAAGAGAATAAGATAATGAAGATCCTAATATGTCAAGAGGTATAGGGATAGAATGTTGGAATTGGTTTAAAAAGTTCACAACACTAAATCCCCCCCCCCTCTCAGTGTTACGTATATCCCAAACTGGTCCACTCAGTTGATATCAGAGCGACAGGTTAACCTCTATTAGTTTATCTACAGTGAAGTTAATCTCTTTTGATGATTTTAGTTTGATTCTTATGTTATCAATGAAGTGAACATTTTGTGATGATTTAGTTATCTCTGAGAGAAAAGGCTATATCTACCATGACCATGATGAATTGGAAAAAGTAAGAGAAGAGAAAGTTATTGAAGAAGTACCTCTTATCTAATGAAGAAGAAACATCTAGTTTTTCATATCTAGATGACATTGAAGACACACCAGACTTGGAATGAAATGATAAGGTGGTTCATGTATCCACTAAGAAGATGGAAAACCATCCTACCTCAACTGATCAAGTGGTATGTGTTATTACATTCCGAAATTATTCTCATGATAATAATTCGAGAACAAGTGGTGATGATCAATATACAACATCTCAAGAAATATTAGTTGATTGATTAAGAATTATTCATCATGGTATTTTTGAAGAATGTAGATTCTCTGTTTGTGGATTATTTCAATGCATGTAGGAAAATATCACTCAGCTGTAAGAAGATACAGATGTTTTGGAGAAAGGATTATAAGAACAAAATTGTTGAATATTTAAAGATCTCCAGACAGGTTGGAGCCTTTAAATCAATAAATAAGGGATTTGAAGTCTGTTCTTAAAAGTGGATCAACGATCTTAAAGAAAATGATAGAGTCAATAGGACTCTATAAGAGAAGATCCTTTCAGTTGAAGATGATCTCAAAAATAATAACGAAGTCAAGGAGTTATACTTGTAAAAAGACTCCAAGATGATCAATGAACATGACTCTTTGTTACAAAAAAAAGTAAAGAAGCATGAAGATGAAGTTAAAGGATTAATGAAATCATGTGAAGAGAATATGACTATGATTGATGACCAGGAAGTCATCCTAAAAATGGTATGTCTAGAATTGGAAGTTTTGTTGACCAATCATGAGAATAAAGTTATTAAGTCTCCATAAAATAAAAAAATAGTTGCTGCCAATAAACAATGATCATTGGAGAATTCTGCTGTCAAAATACCTTTAACATGTGATAATAAGATCATGGCATCACTCTTTGATCTATTACAAGCAGCTAAGAAGAAGGAACCTTCTGTACCAACTTGTACTAATTTTTTCAAAAATTGCTTCTACACAAATTTTAGGTTGGATGAAAAACTATAAACATGAATGTAGGATGAAAAGTGGGAAGAAACCTATCACCATGGATTGGGTGGATAAGGGAAAGAGTGAGGAATATATCTCCCTACATAAGTAGAAACAATTCAAGAAGAAGACTAAATAACTTATAATGAATATTTCTAGAAACCAAGGTTTGATGATCAATGCTGGTGCTGTAATAGATTTGGGCATTTTGCATCGGATTGTTGGTACAATCCCTTAAATTCAAAAAAAATTGATAAATCCCATCTCAAGGGGAAGAAATACATAGAAGAAGTATCGAAATCCACAGATCTAGAATCATCGGTATAATGCCAATAGATTTGGAATGTTAGATAACATCTTTGATGAATGCAAGAGGATTGGTCACATGAATGGTTCATGTTCATTTCAACAAGTACCCAAATCTGATAAGAAAATATGATCATAGAAGCTGGAAAAAATGGAAATGTTGAGAAGTCCTTGGATTCTATGTCCAAGATGGTGAAGGGTGGTGCATCCAAAATAACTATTAAGAAGGATGCCAATCATTATAATTCATGTAGAAAATCCAATCATGATACGTCAATTGCTAATGAAATATTGGTGATTTGGCCAAAATATTTTGATGGAATGAAGAAAATAGAAGATAAACATGCTAATTCTAGTGCTAAAAACAAAAATAATATTCTACATGATGGAAAATAAATTCTATGTGTGAGGTGAAACAACGTTGGTCACACTGTTAGAAGATGATTTGGATTTACTCCATCCCAACAATATTTTCTCAAGAAGGTGAATGTTTCACCTATAGATTCTAGTGGTTTCAATGCTCTTCAAGAATGAATTTCCACAAAAAAAAAAGAGATAGATGAAATATTTGGGTCAGCACAATCACTGTCAGTATTGAAGACCAATTTTGAAAGTGTGAATCATGGAGCATCTTGGTTGAGAAAATCAATCCAACGTTGTTGTTCACATTGATAGATCAAGGAGTATCCACCTTATTCCCTTAAATATTTGTGTATTATATTTTATTTTATCAAACAGGGAATTGATGGTGATGAAATGCCTAAGTGGGAGAACCTGAGATTCAGTGATTAGAATTTTTCCCTTGAGGGGGAGACACCTAAATAAACTTCCAGATTCTTTATCTCAATCAGTATCAACAATAGTTGTTGTAAAATTAAAATTACTCTAAATATTGTCTGAAGATCATGTCATTGGAAAAGTTTATTTTATTTCTTGGTATCTCATCCTTTGTTTCTAAAAAAATGATCATTATACAAAGGGGGAGTAACAATGTCAATATGTGACATAATAAGAGTTAAAATTCCCCAAGGCCAATTATATTTCCAATTTAACTTGAATGTTTTTGGTCCTTTTTTGGGAGAGAGTGCCAGAGTTTTTGGTTGACTATTTCATATCACACTCATTAAACTAATCCTATAATGAAAGTGGAAATCCTTTTAAGAATAGTACATGAGTTCTCATCTCATGAGGTGTCATATTCAGTGGGTAATGGACAACATTATTGTCTAAATCATGTCTTATTGTTTTCTACACCGACCATTGCTCAAGTAGACATAGACTGAAATGATTGATGGTACATTTCCTAAGTATAGAATGATACCCTATATAAAATGAAATTTGTATTTATTATCAATAATGTCTAGATAAGTGAAATGAATGTAAGGGGGAGATAGAATATTATATTTTTGACATTGACACAATCAATTCATGAGAAGTATTAAGGTATTAAAAAAATACAAAGGGGGAGACTATTCGGACCACTTTGTGTATAAGATGTATTATTTTTCTACTTATGTCAATAATGGTCAAAATGAATAAGGAACTAAAAAGTGAATATAGATTTATTGAATTGAAGATTCTTGGAGAATTTTTATGGATTCATAGCATTGGATTTAATTCAGGGGCAGTTTTCCATGCTTTTACAAATCAGATGATTGAGGCACGAATCTTGAACATTCAAAGAATTTGTATCATGTGTGATACAACATTTACAACATTAAAGTTGGATCCTTTTAAATATGATTGAAGTTATTTGGATTTTATAATCCAAAAATGATAGGATTAAGAACATGTTTAAAGAAGGGGTTTTTTATCACGGGGAGGATATGCACATATTTTAATATGGCCATGAATTTTTATACATAATCTTTTTTCTTCCAAGTGTTTTTAATGTGGATTACATAAAAAATAGGGCATGACCACGAGCATGCAACCCAGCCTCAACTCGAGGCACATGCAGGACCACATGGGGTTGACCATGCCCATGGGGAAGCCAAGGCAGATCCAACCTGCAAGAGGTGCATATGGGCCATGTATAAGACCACAGGGTGTGCATAGTGGGTGATAGGCATGCACCAAAGGAGGCCTAGTGGGTGATAAGAGCACGCCAGAGAAAAACATGTGCGGGGAAACACTGGATGTGGGAGAGGATAATTCAAAACTAATGCTGAGATGAGTTGATTGATAAACTACGAAAACCCCATGTCTCCATTTTGATGTGGGGCAAAGAAATGTGGTTACTGTTCACAAGTAAGAATCCCAGATGGAATCCTAACTGCACATTAGATATGCGTCCCATGTTCTGATCACCACCACTCATCTATCCCGTGTCGCATGTGTTTGAACTAAGATCGTCCAATCCTCCTGCGAAATTTGATCCATCATGCACCATCATCTTCAACCTCCTTCAATCTCCAACGCCATTGTATCTCACTGGAGCTAATAGATGATCACATCTGAACCACCATGCGTTATTATTTTGGCACCATGAGGACTGTCGAATCGAATTGAGACCATGCATGCAATCTACATCTTTCATGCATATGAAATATCACTGAAGAAGGATCTTATGAGGAAAATGGAGTTGCTGAGGCCATGTCGATTCAAGTATGGGACTAACACAAGATTCTCAAGATCTTAAATGTGCATGATCTGTTTGAAGGGAGAAGGCCCCATGTTTGGAAAAAGGAAACTTGCTGCAATTCTCAACATAACTTCACCTGTGGGTTTGATGATTTCAAATTACAGGATATCCCGAGCATTCAAAGCCATAATCTCGATAGGATTTCACTCACATCGTGAATGCGAAAGAGGTTATCACCTCACCTATAAAAAGAGGACCCGAGTCCTGAAGGATTTTGTTGCCTCCCACATATTCGAGAGATCTTGTTTTAAAAAACAGAGCATCTCTTTGAGGATCATTTTTACAAAGCATAAACCCATGCACCGCGAGCCATATTCTCTATGAAGATTAGTTCCCATGAGTGGTTGAAAAGTTATTTGTACTCTCAATCCACTGCGTGAAGAGAGGGTTCCCATAAAGATGTGATAGGTTTTCTAAAACCCTAGATGTGCTCTGCGAAGGTCATGAAATCATGAGCCAGTTCATGAGATTCACTCTCACTGAGCTTTACGAAGAGGAAAATCTTTGCACCACATGCACAAAAAAGAACTGTGCATCCCAGAGAGAAGACCATAACCTGTGGCCACTCTAGATTCATGAGATGAAAAAAAACCTTCTATGGTATGCATACATATAACCTATAGTTTACAGGGGTTCGTGTATTGGTGAAGAAGGAGATAAGGCCAACATACATGCATACACACGTGTTTTTTTTGAAGAATCCTAAGTCCATGTTTGAGTGTTTGAAGAAGGATTCCACACAGGACAAAGGGTTCTCCCATTAGGGTTTAATAAATTACACATGTAAACCAAAATAAATACCCTAACTATGTGCAAGTTGATGAAATAAAATAATGAAGAGGAAGAGGTTGAGTGTGTGTGTGCTTATAGAACTAACCCTATTAGGGTTTAACACAAATGGGAGAATAAGTAAGTTCATAAACTTATGCATGTACATGAACACGTAATCAAAATTAATGAAACTACCCAAATTATTGTGCAGATGTGAAACAATGAAAAATAAGTTAGGAAGAGAAGAGTTCAACCTAAATTTCATATGCATGATCACATGCATAAAAAGAACAAGAAGAAAATAATTGAATCTAATGATACTATTTGATCTGATCCTTATTGTTTGAATAATCACATTGGTGAATGTGATTCTAGGAAATAAGAGAGAATAATTTCTAGTGAAGTTTATTATTGCACTAGGGAAGAATATAGAAGAATATTAGTGCCGTCTGTTGTTGCACTAAGAAGATGAAAGTAGAATAACTAGTTTAGTTTTTCATGCACTAGAGAAGAAGAGAAATAGGAGAAAAATTTCATTCCTACTACTTTGAAACCAATCATGTTAAGATCACTAAAGAAGATCAAGAGGAGAACCTAAATTTTGAAGAAGGAAGAAGACTATCCTGGAAGGAAGTATAAAGAACCAGCAAGGGTAAGGGAATATCCTAATTGTTGCAAGTTGGAAGTGGATTGTATCTATTCCCCCTCCAATTGTAGGGATCCACACAGACTAGAGGATTGTTTTCCTAGTCAATCCTCTATAGTGGCATGCCACATTATAGTGGAGAATCCATGCACTAGTCATTCCCATGCACTTCAAGAACGTACCTGCTCTTATTGAGTGGTGAACCTTGTTAAAATATCATGTTCTATTTTTAAAACATTCAATTATTTCATGTGATAAGGGAAATATAATAAGATAATCAATATCCTAACATGTCAAGAGGTATATGGATTGAATGTTGGAATTTGTTTAAAAATATACCAACACAGATTCATCCCCCTCTCAGTGTTAGTTATATCCCAAACTGGTCCTCTCAATTGGTGTCAGAGTGAGTGTTTCACCATTTTTATATTCTCTATAGTTATGTTATTCTATTTTGAAGATTCGAGTTTCTTTCAAGATGTATCAATGAAGTTCACTTTCAGTGAAGATTCAGTTATATCTGAGTATAAGGCTATATCTACAAAAACCTTTATGAACATGAAAAATAAATAGAAAATAATATTGAATAATTAGTCCCTCTTATCAAAATAAGAAGAAGAATCTAGTTCTCTATATCTGGCTGAAATTGACGAATCAATAGACTTGGAAAGTAATGAGAAGGTGGCACAAGCCTCCACCAAAGGATGGAAAACCTTACTACCTCAAATGATCAAGAGGTATGTGTTAGTACATTTGGAAATTATTCTCATGATAAAAATTCTATCACAATTGGCGATGATCAATCTACAACATCTCAAGAAGTATCAGTTGATAGATTAAGAATGATTCTTGAGGGTATTCCTAAAGAAAGTACATCCCTGATTTGTGGAGTAATTCATTTCATGTTGAAAACAATCACTCAGCAGGAAGAGAAAACTATTGTTTTGGAGAAAGGTTTACAAGAAAAAATTATTGAATGTTTAAAACCCTCCAGATAGTTTGGAGCGTTTGAAGTAACAAAGAGGTGTTTTGAAGTAACATTTGCAATGTTTCTCAAAGATGATGAAAAAATTTAGGGAGAAAACAACACTCTGGAAGAGAATATGAATGAACCTGAATATCAGATGAAAAAGGGAAAAGAAGTCCATGAGTTATATTTGGAAGAAGAATCCATGAAGATCAAAGAACATGACACTTTTTAACAAAACAAAGTAATGATAAAGGAATATTAAGTTTAAAGATTAATGATGGATTTTTAAGAGAATATGACTGTTATTGAAGACCAAGAATTCATCCTCAATATTAGATATCTAGAATTGGATGTTGAGTTAACCAATCATGGGAAGACACATATTGAGTCTCCACAAAAGAAGGAAACAGTTTCTTTTATTACTCAATGATCATTGGAGTATTATAATATCAAAATACAATTAATATGTAATAATAATATCATGGCTTCACTCAGTTATTTATCATAAGAAGCTGAGAAGAAGGTACCATTCATACCAACTTATACTAATGTTCCTAAAATAGCTTTTAAAAAAAGTGTCAGTTGGAAGAAAAAATTTAAACCTGTATGGATGAATAAAATTGAGAGGAAACCTATCACCATGGCTATGGTGGATAGGGGAAAGAGTTTAGAAGATATATCCTTATAGAAAGCACAAATATTCATGTAGAAGACTCAAAAACCTTATAAAGAAGTTGTCAAGAATCGAAGGATTTTTTTAGTTTTAGTGCTGTAATATATTTTCTAATTGTGCACTGTATTGTGGGTACAATCCCTTAAAAGTTAATGCAAATAGAAATCCTATATCAAGGGGGATAAATCTAGAGAATAAGAAGCATCATCCATATATCTATAATCATTTTTATACTGAAAATATATTTATAATGTTAAATAACATCTGTGATGTATGCAATAGGAGTGGTCAAATGAATGGTCCATGTTCATTTCAATAGGTACCCAAAGATGATAAGGAAAGAAGATCACATATGCTATAAAAAAAAGAAAAAACTAAGAAGTCCTTGGATTCTAGTTCCAATAAGGTGAAGGGTGGTGTATCCAAAAGAACTACTAAGAAGTATTCTGCTCAGAAGAAGCCATGTAGAAGATCCAATCTTGATGCCTCAATTACAAATGAAATGTTAGTGGTTTGGAAAAAAGATTTGGAAATAATGATTAAAATTAACGATGAAAAGGCTAAGGCTACTTCTAAAAACAAAAAAAAACGATTCTACATGAATGAAAATAACTTTTGTGTGTGATGTGAACCAAGGTTGGTCAAACTGTTATAATATTCGTGGAATTTATTACAGCCCTACAATAATTCCTCCAGAATATGAATGTTGCACATGTAGATTCTAGTGCTTTCAAAGCTCTTGATGAAGGAAGGTTCACACACAAAGAGATTGATGAAATATTGGGGTCCACACAATCATTGTCAGCATTAAAGATCAATAGTGAAAGTGTGAATCATGGAGCATCTTGGTTGAGAAAGTCATCTCAACCATGTCATTCACATTGATAGAGCAAGGAGGATCCACCTTATTCGTTTAAATATTTGTGTATTTTATTTTCTCTTATCATATTGGGAAATGAAGGTGATGCATGGTCTCGGGGGGAGAACATGAGACTCAGTGATGAGAAGTTTTCCCTTGAGGGGGAGACACATGAAGAAGCTACCAGAGTCATTACCTCAATCAGTATCAATATTAGCTGGTGTAAAATTCAAATTACTCTAAAAATTGTCTAAAGATCATTTCATTAGAAATGGTATGTTATTTCATAGTCTCACATCCTTGGATACTGAAAACAATTATTATTATAAAAATGGGGAGTAACATAGTCAATCAATGATATAAAAAGAGTGAAAATTACCCAAAGACACTTATCCTTCTAATTGGTCTTGAATGTTTTTGATCCTTTTGTTGGAGAGAGTGCATGAGTTTCAAGTTTATTATTTCATATCATAGACATTATCTTAATCCTATAGTTAAAGCGTAAATCCCTTGAATACAAGTACATGAGTTCTCACCTCATGAGGTGTCATATTCAGTAGGTAATGGATAAAATTGTTGTTTGAATAAAATCTTCTTCTTTTCTACACCGATTACTCCTCAAGTAGACTTAGTGTGATACGATAGATGGCACGTTGTATAATTATGGAATGATATCCTCTCTACCATGAAATTTGTATTTCTTGTCAATAATGTGGAGAGACGTGAAATGAGTGTAAGGGTAGAGATAAAATTCTCATCTTGACATTGGCACATTTATTTTGGGAGAAGTATTAAGGTATTGAAAACAAAATACATGGGGGAGATTTTTGGGACCACATTGTGTATAAGTTGTATTTATGGTCAAATACTATCAATAATGGTAAAAGTAATGAAGGAACTCAAAATCTATTGGAGATTAATTGATGTGAAGATACCAGGATAATTTTTATGGATTCATATCATTGGATGCTATTCATGGACAGTTCTACATGTAGTTACAAATCAGATGATTTATGCACTGATCTTGAACATTTAATGAAATTATATCATGTGTGATACGACATTTACAACATTGATGTAGTATCCTTTCAAATATTATTAATGTAATTTGGATTTGATAATCCCTAAAGGAAAGGAGTAAGAAGAAGGTTGATAAAGTGGTTATTGATCATGAGGAGTCCATGCACATATTTTAATATGGCCATGCATTTTTATGCATACTCAGTTTCCCGCGAAGTATTTTTATTGTGGATTACATAAAAATGGGGTCATCCCACGATCTATCTACCCAGCCTCCATACAAGGAACATGTGGGACCACATGGGGTCAACCACACCCATGGTGAAGCCAATGAAGAGCCAAATCACAAGAGGGGGATGTGGGCTATGTATAAACCCCTAGGGTGTGCATAGTGGGAGATAGGTGCATGTTCGAGGAGGAAGAGTGGTCCCTAAGAGCGCGCCCATAGAGAATTGGTGCGGCGAGACACCATAGGGGGGAGATAATTCTGATCTAATGATCAGACGAGTTGATTGGTAAACCATGAGAATCATGCATCTCTATTTTGATGTGGGTGAATGAAATGTGGTTACTATTCACAACATAAAATCACTAAAGAAATCTTGACCGCCCATCTCATCTGCATCCCATGATCAGATCACCACCGCTCATCTATCTCGTGTCAAATTTGTTTGAACTCGGACTGTCTGATCCTCCCACACCATTCGATCCACCTCATACCTTCATCGTAATCCTCATAAAATCATTGGTTCCACTGCATATTTCCAGAGATAATATATGATCACGTCTAAACTACAATTCACTATTATTTTTACACCATGAGGATAGTCAGATCGAACTGAGACCATGCATGAAATCTATGACTTGCAAGCATGAGATATATCAAAGAAGGATCATCTGAGGAAAACATAGTTACATAGGGTACATGGATTCGAGTGTGGAACTAAAAAGAGATACCAGTGATCTCAAATTCACATTATCTATTTTTAGGGAGAAGGCCCCGCGTTCAAAAAAAAGGAAACACGCCGCAACTCTCGGCATATCTTCACCCGCAGGTTTGGAGATTTCAATACCTTGGATATCCTGAGCATTCAATGATGCGATCTCGATGCAATTTCACATGGATATTGAATGGGGAGGAGGTTCTCACCTCTCTTATAAAAAGAGGATCCCAATCCCCAAATAATTTTTCTGCCTCAAACATATTCAAGAGCTCTTGTTTTCCAAAATAGGGAATCTCTTCGTGATTCTGTTTCATGAAAGTGAATCCCAAGAACCATGAGCCTTTTCAACTACGAAGAAGATTTCTTGTGAGAGTTTGATAAGTGATTTTCAATCTCAATCCACTTTTTGAAGAACTGGTTCCCATAAACACGTGATGGTTTTCTAAAACCCTCACTATTCTTTGTGAAGGTAGCACCATCGTGAGGCACTGCTTGATATTCACTCTCATTGAGATTTACAAAGAGGGAAATCTGTGAACCACATGCACAAATAAAAAATGTACATCCCTGCCTAATGTACCTAACCCATGGCCACACTGGTTTCATGAGGTGAAGAAGGAGAGATTGAAAAAATGCGTGCATACATGCATTTGTTTTATTTGAATAATCCCAAGGCCATATTTGAGTGTGTGAAGAAGGAGTTCTCACAGGAAAACGTTTCCACCCATTTAGGTTTTATAAATCACTCATATAAACCAAATGAAATACCCTAACTATGTGCAAGATGAAGAAAGATAAGAAAGAGGAGGAAGAGTTCGAGTTTGTGTGTTCTTAAACAAATACACCTATTATTAATTTACACAGAAGGAAGAAGAAGTTTATATACTCAGGCTTGTACATGCACATATAAAAACTATCAATGAATGAATCAAAATTGTTGTTGACATGAGGAAATAAGAAAATGATGTTTTGAAGATAAGATTTCAACCTAAATTACATATTCCTGATCACATTCATAACAATAAAAAGATGAAAAGAATTGAGTCTGATGATGAAATGTGATCTAATCCTCGGTGTTTGAATAATCACACCGTTTTATGTGATTCTATCCAAGGAGAGAGAAGAAGTTCTAGTGCTGTTGATTATTGCACTAGAGAAAAACAGAGGAGAAGAATAGTGCATTCATTTTTTCACTAAGAAGAAGAAAGAATAAGAAGTATTGATGTTTGTCTTGAACTAGAGATGAACAAAAATTATAGAATAATTTCATGCCTACTACATTCAATGTAATCAAGGGAAGAGCACTAAAGATGATCAAGAGAATAACATACCTTTTTAAGAATGGAGAGGAATTTCCAGTATGGCAGTACAATGATCCCGTAAGTGTAAGGGAATATCATAATTGTTTTATGTTGGAAGGGGGTATCTCCCTTTCACCTCTATGTGTAGGGAGCCACACAGACTAGAGGATGTTTTTTCCTAGTCAATCCACTATATCAGAATATCAAATTATAGTAGAGAATCCATGCACTATTCATTACCATGCATGAAAAGGATATAACTTCTCTTTTGGAGTGGTGAACATTGTAAAAATATCGTGTGAATATTTTTACTACTTTCTATTGTTACAAGCGACATGGAAAATAGAATAAGAGAATCAAGATCCTAACAAGTCAAGAGGTATAGGGATATAAATTTGGAATTGATTTAAAAATTCCGCAACACTGATCCCCCATTTTAGTGTTAGGAATACCCAAAACTGGTCCTCTCAAGTATGATTCATGGAACAATTAAATGTATTTTGACTAGGACATGCCTTGCTGTTTAATGTCATGCAACTGAGACACATCACATAGTTTGATGTTATATGTAATGGACCAAAGAAAAAAGTTTAAATTTTTTTCACATTGACCATACTTCATACTTTTGGGTCATATAATTCATAACTAATGATGTACATAATGTATATGTGTGGCATGATAAGTTGAAAAATACAATGTGAATAGTACCACGGAGTGCCACTACTATAGCACACATTTTTAGGAGGTTTCATACATATTTTTTGGTCGTTTGCGGAAACAGAATCAATGATTAGGGTAATAGATTTTGGGCCATAGGAAGAGTCTTTTCAAAATGTGCATATATGGCATAGGGGATTGACAAATGTGGTGTGAATGAGGGCCTAGGATGACCGATTCCACACCACATTTTCCCAGGAAGTCTTAGAAATAGTTTACAGTCATGATGTTTGGACAATGACTCTTAGTTTAAGATCATAGTGTTTGGATTGATGTATCCTTTATGTGTCACTATGATGTTGGTACACACCCGAGAAAAACTCAAAATCGAAAAATGGGTCATGATAAATGTTTTAAATAATGAATGGTAAGGGATTTCTAAATATTTGGAGTCACACATTAGTGGTGGAATCAAGGGTAATGGAATTTTACGATGATAAATGAAAATGGAAAGGAGGTAAGTTGAGACATTTAAGATATTGATCAAGGGTGATTGACTTATAGGGATTAAAATTTGGCCATGTTCAAAACATAGGGACCTATGGCCATATTACTTGTGAATTGGGTGAAAAAATGAACGATAAATTTTTTATCCTGTCTGAAAACATTAGATAGGAAATATTATAATGGAGATCCATTAGGGATTTGGACCAGGATAGGAGTTGAGCCAAAAATGACGTGCAAACAAGACTTTAGGAGGTACTTAAAGTTTTGTAAGGGGATATAAATCCAAATTGAAAATGACATGAACTATGGAATGAAGTGTATTAAAAAGTGGGATCCAAAACTAGACATTAAAAACAATTAAATGCAATGTTTCATGGATTTTAAAAACATTTAAATGTCATGTTTCATGGAATGTTGAAAATAGATTGAAGTAAGGATTCTTGAGCTATGGAAGTCTGTTTAATGTCATGTTGCTTGGACTATCTTTGGAAATTATCATTCTTAGGGTGTATACATGGAATGTGGGAGGTAAAATCCCACATGAATGAGGACAAGGAGGTTTGTGTGTTTAACAAAAACATTAATATGAACTGTAAATAGATTATTGATGTAATTATTGGACCATAATTGAGGCCATGGGGCAAAACAATTAATGGATTTGTGGCTGGTCCCAAGGAAAAAATGTTTAGGTGTCTCTACATACCCCATAAGGATGGGAATCAAGCCACATTTAATGAATTGAGGAATCCTGATTTTATATGGGGGACAAGATCGTAGTTTAACTTAATGTGTTGAGGATGATAGGATATAAATTTTAGATCCATAAAACTCAGACTACAGGGAATGAAAATATATTATGGTCATAATGCATAGACTTGTTGGAAATAGATTAAGTTCGTATTTTCTAGACCATGGATGAAAGGGGAATTCATATATGTTTTTGTGGTTCTATAATTGAAAACCGATGTTAATGATACATGGAGGATTTACACCACCTAATGAAAACATGAAACTGGTTGTGCATTGTTTAATGTCAAGAGGTATCGGCAATAGGGGCGATCACCTTAAATTCATGACATGTGTATTGGGAAAATGTAAATTTATAGAATATTTGTGTGTAATGGCATAGGAATAATTTGATGTGACTAGAGATAGGGAGTCTCTCATGCCACCTATACACCTTAAAATATACTTCATATAGTTTAAAGTTATTTTACCATACCATAACTGATTCCAAGGGGGTGAGGAATTGATAAATTTTCAGTTGAGCCTGATGAAAAAATATCGGGAAATAACTACATATCCCATAAGGATAGGAATCAAGAAACATTTATTTCTATAACACAATATGGTAGTAGAACAACACTGGTTGGGGAAATCCTCTCTAGTAAGGAAAATAAGGTATCCAAATATTATTATAGGGAATCCTAAGAGCATACAGGGTACAACCATAGTTTAGCATCATGTTTTGAGGATGTTAGCTCTTATTTTAAGTCAATAGAGTTCAGAACCCAAGGGGGAAATGTCTCTCATGCCTATTTGTAGGGATTTGTTATCAAGAAATATAAGTTAATTAGGGATAAGGAGGCCCAACACCACACAACACATCCCTGGGAAAATATGCATATAGTGTAAAGTCTTTATTCTTGGACTAAGTGCATAGTTTAATACCATCAATTGAAGATGATAATAAACCAACATGAAGGAATAAAAATGTTGTATCTAGGATCAATATTGGAGATCTATGTTTCACAACACATCTCAGGGGAATTATAATTAAGTCACATATAGTGATTGATGAAGATGTCCATACGGATGTATGACACGTACATAAAGAGGGGAATTTTTTTCTTTTTGTTATTTTTTTTCCAGGATTCACCAAGATGGAAAATAGAATAATCGTTTCATATAAAATAAGTATGGGAATCAATATGTACACAGTTATTTATTACGGCATGGGTTTATATTGATGCTAGGGGAAATGAATCCTTAAGTGATAACATTATGATGCCATGTAGTTTATAATTGTACATCCATAATGATGGTTGTTATGTATTTTACCATCATGAAAATAGGAAGATAGTGTTATGAATTTTACATTATTTGGTTTGGATTACAGTAACACACTTTAGCATTATGTTTCAGAGATAGTGGGGAGAAAGTGTTCCATTTAAATGTTTCTCACGATTTAAATTCATGGTTTGGAGAAATAAATCTTTAGTTTAAGGTCATAGATCATAGAAAATAAGTTGCATATAAGAATATGGCCTTAATGATTAGTGGGTTCCAAGTTTAACATCTTATTCCTGGGATACAGACACTACTTAGCTTAAATTCATATAGATCAGATTGTATGTATTGATAATAGTTTAGGGTCATAATGTTTGGACAACTAAAAATAGATTAAGGTCGCGTTTGATGGACCATTAGATCTTATTTTAACATCATCGAGTATGGACCATGGGAGAAAGGGCTTCTCTAAATGGTCAAGATGGAACAATAGATTGAAAAACTAGATATGAATATAGGCTAAAATCCCCCCACCCCACATGACACATCCCAATGAAAAACATCATACCATTTAAATTCATGATGTTGAGACTAAGGCTATGCAGTTTAAAGCTATGCAACTCAGACCATAATTTCCTTATGCATTGTACTGCTTGAGAAACATGGTGTTGGTTAGATGAGTGATTGTCTCTCTATCAATAGTGACCAAAGAGTACATGCTATTAGGATAAACCTACTGAATGATGTATGGAACATCCCACTCTGGATCCAGATTTTATTGATTTCTTCTAGGTATCATTGACATTCAAATATCCAACATCGTGTCACCCTAAAGGATGAATCAGAGTCCAAATTACATATTAAACACTACCACTATTTTTTAGTGACTCTCAAGATTATTCAAGGCATGTAACTTGTTTTCATCGAGGGTTCCTAGCTCATCAAGGAAAACCGTTTCCATTCTATCTAGAATCTTCTAATACAAGACATCTACTTGAAGTTATGTAAAATGAACCTTTACGGGTTGGGATACCTCTTATTGATACACCAGGGAATACAGAGTCACCTTGATGGAATTTTGAGCCATTGTTTGATAAGCCTAGGGGTATTTGGGAGATTTTCCATCCAAATGTTCTTATTATGGACCACCATCTTCTGGAAAATGTAGGAGAAGAATTTTTTAAATTCATCAATCAATCAATTTTCTGAGCATGATAGTTGGAAGTATGGTGCGACCAGATGTTGTACTTATCATAATACCTTTTCAACATAGATGATCAGAATTTAGTTTCATTATTGATGAGAATAGAATAAGGTAATCTAAAATTATGGATGATATTAGAGCTCATGAATTCAATAATTAGTTAGACCATCACTTCCTTAAAATGGATCGATTCTACCCACATGAAAAATAAATCTATTTCGGTCAGAATGAACCTCCACTGATGAGATATCATTGGTGGATATGGTCTCATAACATCGATCCTCCATATTGAATAGGGATAATAATACTTGGTAGTATGTTGGGGATGTTGCGGTCTATGTAAAAACTTGTCATGGAATTGACATGCGTGTATCCTATTGAAGAACACTGTGAATTTATGGACCATGGTGGGATACATTTTTCCAAACCTATGAATCCGTTGGGATAGCTTCCACCCTACCTGATGATCACTATAGTACCTGACATGAACATCCTGCATAACATGTGGAATCTCATCTTGTTGAATTAAAAAGATTAGAATTAAATAAAACCCTTGTCTGTGGAGATTCTTCTCAAGATTGGTCCCACTCTAGAGGATGAAGTTCATCATGCACCAATAGTTTCTTTCTACTTTGGCTCATTATTCCAGGAGAGTGCCATTATGAAGATACTAGGTGAATGGGGTTTTCCAATTTGACATTTATTCCATATAGTTGGAATCTTGAGACCATGATGTGGACGCACTCACAGTTAGTTGGTTTTCTTATTGGTTTTCATCATAATTGAGGATGATGGGGGTGGTGAACCTTATATGTACCACATGAATAAATATATCATCTTAATCATCCTCTATAATGGATGAATCTAGGATTCCCAAGGTTTTAATTAGACCATTCTACAATCGGGGAACATGAGTCACCTCTGGTTGAGAGGGGAACTAGGCCATCAGCTGGAAGGTGTTCTCAAGTAGGAGAATGAGCTATTTAATTATGGAGATATAATCACAATTTATCTATTTGATCACTAAATTAAAATCTCCTTTCACATTAAATTAATGGACATCTATCTAGAAAGATATCTCAAGACCCATAATGAGAACATGATACTCTGTGTCATTGTTAGTGCATCAATATGGTAGAAGGAATGTGTATGGTAGAACAACCTTCGAATGAGTGATGAAGATGTTCAAAAAACCTAATATATTGAGTTTAGGTTTGTTGAGACTCCTAATATATGGGATTTTTGTTTAACCATCAAAATTAATCTTCTATTGATGCATGTCCATATCAATTGAGAGGATGGCCTCGTCTTGGATCTCAACATCTAGAGGCGCTTCTTCAATGAATGGATAGGCATCCAAAAAGTCACCTAACGCTTGAATCTTGATGTCCTTCTATGGAATGACCCTGATATTGGACTATAAAAGAATAATTTCCCTACATGATATATATCCTTTCAATATTGGGATATTGGGGATATAATTTATCATATCCATATACGACACCAGCTATATCTCTTGACTCTATCAATAATCCCACAAATTATGCCCTATGAAAACTAGAGGGTTGTAGATTTTATCAATAGGAGAGTATATGTGATCTATGTTAAGGAGAATTCAACTGAGAAATTATAAAATATTTTATGTCCCTTAGTATTTCTAATGAGTGTGGGTGTGATGATGGAGCATTCTGGGGTGGGTACATAGAGGACCAAAGTCTTCACTAAGATGGTTGAAATCAAAACCAGAGGTTCTAGAAGATATTGTTTGATTTCCTCAAATGTGTTATGGAAAAATTCATCATACCTATAAAAAATACAATTCTTCGTGAGTAGATAAAATGGAATACACATTATTTCTATATTCATGATAAATCATCATATCTAGGATTTGTTTCCATAAAGTCTACTATGTTACACGAGGTTTCATGGAGGAGACATATAGATAATGACTATGATCTTCTCTGGGATGATCTTGATCTGTCTATATCTAAAAACATTTGAGAAACTTCACATAGTTTATCTCAAAGGAAAAGTTCATGGGGGTTCATCATTAGATTCCATGAGTGGAGGAATCCAAGCAGTTTCTAATGATCTCAGATATGGTCATGGTGGTTGTGGGATTTTACCACCAAATCATCCACATAGCACTCCAATAGAATTCTAATGATCAGTTTGAAGATGTGGTGCATGTCTTGCTGATAAGTGGGTCTTGAATTCTTCATGGAAAAGGGAATTACCTGATAGCATAATTTCTCTTGCGGTCCTCTAAAGGTGGTGGAATCTTCATCTTCGGGGGAATATGAATCTAACATTATTAGGAATACTTATTCATGAATGAGAGAACCTAGAACACAGATATGGAATTGATCAAATGAAATTTCACTGGAAGGGGAGAATCATCCTTGGCATTTTTGAAGTTTATGTCTTAAAAGTAGATACATAATCAAATTTTACCATTATTTTACAAGGTAGTAAGGATTTTGGTCAGCCAATTGGGTTAGTTAACTTCCTTAATGAAGTTGGATTTGATAAGCTTATAAAATTTGGCCTCAACCATGGAACATTGATAAGGCTTCATTTTCTTGGAAGGTTGAATAAACCTACAAAGATTCACTAGGATACCAAAATGGTGGATAGAAACTTGAGGGTCTAGTCTTATGATCTCTTAATAACTCTAAGAAAATACATAATTTAGTTTCTTCATGATATCCCAGTACCTATGTTGTTCCTTTTAGGAATGTATTTACTGCTCAATATTTCCCTCATATCTTCCTCAATAACATGATTCACCTAAACCAACATAGAAACAGTGGTGGAGATTCCCACTTTGAATTCTGGAGGAGTGCCATAAAAATCAACTTCATCATCTATGGTGGGGGAATTAGTGGGTTGATATAGTTCATACGGGCTGCCTAATTCTTAGAAAACAATGGTTCCCTCTTGGGAGGATTTGGAATCCTTACTAGGAGACTCCTAATTTGATGAAACAATAGTGATAGAGGTTGTCAATCCAATTCTATCAGGCCTTTAACAATGGTTTATGTGTTAGATTTTGAAGCTATGGTGGTGGCTCACCTTGGGTCAATTCAACTTGGACCTTTTAAATAAGTGGGTCTGATGTGTTGTGGTATTTATGGGGTGAATATATCGATATCTCACATGGTTAGGGGATTCTTGTACCACCCATAACTAAACTATGTAGGAATACAAGGTTATCTTAGGAGATTCTGTGTACTTAGGGACATCGAACCCTTTCTCTCAAAAATGAAAAATAAATTTCCCATATATATTTTTATGGCCTACAACTATTGAATTGTGAGGATAAAAGAATTGTCCAAATCAATCCATGGAATGGATTTAATGGTTCTGTGTTCATTATCATTTCTTTGAACATTCTTGTCCATGTTCTTGTGATAGTAGATTTCCATATAGAGAGATTCATAGGATTCGAAGGAAGACACATCATCCGGATCACACCCACTTGATCGTTGAGGGAGTACATGAGGAATTTATGATATGATTAGGTAATTTCTACAAAGAGATGAATCTAGGGCCTACCCAGTATCATTTTGTAGGTTGTATCCTAAAAGGAAACAATGAATTCAGTTTTTTACCAAACTAATGAACTGGGTCTTCAAAAGGATTCTAGATCATGTTATCTATATGATCTTATCATAAACTAGAATCTTCAGGTCAGAGTGAATCAACTCAACTTCATTCATTCCAACAATTCAGATTGTCCAGGTTAGGATGGGATTGATCCTAGAGCCTATTTTCACATGGCATTCATGAACATCCATGATAATGAACTGGTCGACGATGTATAGTGGGTGTATGTGCCCTTGAATGGGGGAGCCCTCATCTTCTTCATATAATGAGATGATGGAATGGAATTGTGATGGCTCTACCTCCTTGGAAAAATTTTCTCTACTACTACTACAATTGTGTCAAACTAAAGGGGGTTTTCTGGGATTTAATTAGTCGCTGACCTATCTCTTATGATATGCAGAGGGCCTCAAGGATCAAGTGATTTGTAGAAATGTTTCTGAGGTGATTCATCAAATCATACTTTCATGACCTGTGAACATTTCTAACCATAGGGGTAAATCATTGGAATGCGGCATTGTGGGAACTAATGGCTGAACCACTAGATTCTAACTAGTTCTAGCAGGGTCCATCTACTCATCAAACAAATCTCTAAGACTCACAACTGGCTACCTATCGGCTGTTTGAGGATTTTCGTTACCATTACATGACCAATAATGGTGTGTTAATGGATGTTATAAATGACCAAATACAAGTTTCTCCTATGGAGGAGTTTTGGATGGAGCGGGTTTAGAGGATTGTTCCGAAATATTTCTATACCGAACCTATTGTCTAGTTTCAATAGCATGTATGTCCTGGATTGAATTACTTTTTCAGTTATCATACCTATGAAAACTTATTTAACGGTGTATCATAGTATAAGGTGGATATATTTTCAAATAATACTCATTATGAGGGACCAAGTATGGGTCTACTAACTCAATTGTGTTCACAGAAGTGTACAGATGGTCAACATCAGATGAGGGGCCTTTTGATTCTGGGAGGACACTCGATTGGATTCTGATCACTGGGGACATAAAATATCCAAGAGTTTCGAAATATTTGGTGTTGTCATGGGAATTTTCTTTCCATTTTTTTGTTATTTCGTACTCTCCTATGATTTATAGGGCCTCTATGTGGATGAAGAAGTAGTATATAGAGAAGGCCTGGCTGATTTTGAAGGATTGGTCTCGTTTATGCGGTCACACATGACGTCATGGGCATGAGAAACTACCCAACATGTTAACTAGCCACCATACCTATGAGTCCCATAGTTGAAAACCGATTTACATTCTCCTGAAACATTATTTTCTCTATCAGGATTATAGGATATGTGTTCCACCTATTCCAAGACATGGCCCAACTTGACCACACCATTGTCTATTTTATCCTGAATCCATTATTTAAGCACATAGAATATCATGATTTCATGTCTATGGATTTTATGGTTATGGTAGTGGATATGGTGTTTAATGAGCTTGGTCTCATGTGGTTTCCTACACTCTGTAAGATTTAAAAGCCCCTATTCCATGGCACTATCAAATAATTTGGAATCTATACTTCCTTAATGGAGTAGGTCTAGTTTATCATGTACTGGAAGAGATATCTGGTACCCTTTCTCAAATTAGGGGTTTTATTCTAATTAGGGATTGAAGACACATTCTATTACCGAGGTGGTGGTGCTTGGTGAGGTATTTCCTGGTGATTTGGTGCTGGGTGGGGCAACACTAGAGGCAGGTACACAGGGTGAGACTGTGATTGTTATGAATCATCTGAAAAAACTATAGCATATTTAGGGACTCTACCTACACTAATGTCGTAGTACCTATCTTATAGAATCTAATTGAAAGATTTGGAAGAGGCATCAGACTTTCCTGCTTGGATGGCTGTAAGGATTACTCTAGTAATTGAGCCCTGTTAGAGATATCTCTGAATTCTCATGGGAAGTAATGAATGATGATGGCAGGAACAAGCTCAATCTTAACATTCCCCGTACACATCTTAAACATATTTTATATGGTCAATTGCATATCAAGTAAATACATGGTACCCTTAAACTAGAATAAAAATTATATAACACACTCATAATGTTTTTTCGTGTAGTTGAAGAAGTCAGCAATACTTGTTATGTGCATAGTGGAGCTAAACCGGTAGGGAAACTACCTGTGTAGGTCTTCCAAACTAGTGACAGAACCTATGGGTAATTTATTGTACCAGAAAAACATATTCCATTCCAAATTTATTAATAAAAAATCATTTCTTGTATGCTTCATATTGCTCTGGTGTTCCCAACATGGGCCCACACCTGAGATGAAGTGGTCTAGATGCTATAGTTGTTCGACCATGCCGTTGAAGGTTTCTAAGGTATGATTTCTAAAATGTGAGGGTGCCAACATGTTGAGCACCCACACCAGATATGGCATTCCATTCGGTTGCATTTCCATCTTTCAGATCTCCATGGATTTTAGGTGAGTAGTGAGAGATGCTATTAGATCATCTTGGTGGGGTTTCTATCATTATGAGGATCTGTAACTGCCAGTGCATTGATAGGCTCCTCAACATGGTAGGCATGACTAATGACTCATGGAGCGCATTGGGGAGATAATCTTGGATTGGCATGATTTGTGTCCTAATAATGGTTATCATGATCTTCAAGATGATTCATAGAAGTGTACATTTTTTTCTATAAACCATTTTCCCTACCATTTCGGGATGCGTGGTATCTCCATGATCAATAAGGAGAAATGTTCAATTGACAACTTGTGGTTTCCCTTGCTACCACAATTGATGAGGAACGTGATCCAACTGAGGAGCCCCATAATCTGGGAACACCTAGAAAGGATATCATCAATTATCTTCTTCTAATCAGATATATTCTAACACATAGAAGAAATATTGGGATCATCCTTCATCTTCAAAATGAAGTCTAGTGTATTAGATTTCTTAGAGGTCTCAACATGATCTTTACGATTTTCCTTTTTAGTTTTCTGACTAGTATCTAATGATTTAGAGAGTTATCTAAGGTTGAGTTATTGAATTTATAGGTGGTTCTGGACACCATTACGAAGATCCACATGATACTACACTACCCCATTGGTGGGTTCTTTTTATTGAATCCTACATTGGTTTCCTCATCTTTGATTAAATTGGGGACAATAATATTCACTATAGAGGTAACCGGAGGAAAATACTCTGTATCAAAGTCATGTAAATTTATCAAAAGATGGGACTGAATTGAAGAAAAACATTCTATCCCCAACCGTAGATATGCACATGAAAATATTTTTCTTCAATGGTTATGTGGAGAGCTATAAAGCTCTTGGCACATCTCTATTTTAGGGTCCATTGGTAGCCAAGTGACAGAGGATACTGATCCACAAGGATTTTCTCTAACTCAACCATGTAGAACTGATTATCTATTATGTTAGAATCCTTCTAGGTCCCTAGATAGACCAAATTATGGTCACAGAGGAAAACATTGATCACCCAAATGTTTCTACAAAGGCATGTAACTTCATCATGGTATAGTGACTCATGAATGTCGATATTTGACATCACATTCAGCCAGAACAGAATAGAGAACTTATTTTCATCCATAATATCACACATGATTCTTTTTTTGAAAGTGGGGACCAACTCTTAGTTATACAAATTTTTTATGGGTGATTGATTGGGGACTACCAATGGTTCTGATGTAGATTGTTGCAGTAGTGAATTGGTTAATGGAGGATATACTGCATGAGCTTATAGATCACAATATTCTAGGTCACCTATTGATAGAAACAACAACCATATAATTGTGTCACTATAGGAGTTGGTGATTACCACTACCTCGTGTGTGTGGTCAGTGGATGTTATTCACGAGTCTGTCAAATGCTCGTCTTCCTCCATGCTATTGAAAAAATATGCAAGATCTTGGGTAGAGGTAGATAATTAAAATGGTGATGATAAAGATTAATACACTATGAAACACTTTATGGGATCCAAATATTTATCAACCAGTATATTTATTTGAAGGGATTCAAGAAACATCTGTATTTTATATTTTCGGGTGGATAATTTCACCAATGAGAAACTTTCCCTGAACTCTATGTATATTATTTGAGTAAATGCACCATCATTGAATCTTACTATGCATTGGGATATAAGAAGAGATCTTTATTGATAATTACTTGGAACTTGTCATAATTTTACCTTTGGCGGAAACGATTCTCCCTTCTTCCCCGGAATGGTTCTTTATGGCAGGAAAGTGCTTCAGCACAAGGAAAGGCTTCAAAATGGTGATCAATGGTGTGGGGGTGACATATTCTTTGGTTTCGTGGGGTATTGGGATGACCTCTATATAATTTTTCATCAGAGTGGGGAGGACCTCTGCCTGGACTACTATTAGAGTAGGGAGGACCTACACTCTTGCTACTGATGTACCATGGAGGGCCTATTCTTTAGTCATCATGGACATGGGGAGGACCTCCATGATGGTTGTGAGAGTGGGGAGGACCTATGCTTTGTAAATTTGATGTGAAATGATGGAATTCTCATTGATAAAATAGGATAGTGGGAGGACCTCCTTTTAGGGAACCATGAGTACAGGGTAGACCTTCACAAAAATTGTTTGATGTACAATGATAACCACCACTGTGGATGATCAAAATAATGGACGGGCCTCCTTTTTTACCATTTAAGGAGTTGGTATGACCTTCACTCTAGATGAATATGGCATGAGGAGGACCATCATGCTAATTGAGAGTGATAGTAGGAGGGGGAACTTCACATTGATCATCAATGTAGTAGGGATGGCCTCGACATCGGTGGGTGATGGAGTGGGGAGGACCTCCACTTGAGATGGGAATGAGGAAAGAAGGACCTTCTCATTGATGATCTATGAAACATGGGGGGGGACTTTTTATCATGATCCATAAGCACGGAGAGGGCCTCCTCACTAGATGTCAATGATTTGAGGAGGGCCTCTACTATCACTTAGGAACATAGGGAGCACCATTATGTTGATTGTGAGAGTGAGGAAAACCTCTTCTTTGGTTGGAGACTGTATGGGGAGGACCTCCATAATGGATCTTATAATCACGTAATACTCCCCGATGGTTTTTAGTTATTACAATGGTTGACATAGTCAACTCAACTTTCATGTATGGTGGTTGATGTGTTGATCTCAATCAGGAATTGATGGGTCCCTACTTCATACTAGAAGGGATCTGGTGGAATACATCAGTGGTGGAAGGAGTCAATTAAACTGTGGAATATGTTTTCCCTTAATAGTAATCCTCTTGGGCATGGTCCTGACATTGGAATCAAATCATTTAGACTGGGGCTAATAGATTAGGTATATGGCCCACCAGTTCATCGTCTTGGAGGACCAGTCATTGTTGGCATCAACAGGGCTTCTTTGGAGCCCTCATTGGAAGCTCCTGGGAAGATGTCACTTATGTGGTGAATCAAGCAAAACAAAACCTCCTATAACTTGGGGATAATGTCACAGTATCATTCCAGGGAGATGATCCTAAAATGATTTCCTATTGGAGTGTTGAGTAGTGGCTCCTGACGTTGAAATTGGGGATAGTTTTGTTAGTGAGGTGGAAAAGCCTCTAGGTCTGGTAAGGCCATATCCCTCATGGGAATGACCCCCTACTAATACTGATATACATTTGTTTCTATAACCCTCATATGAATGATATCTGATGGTGATATAGTGTGTGGGTTCCTAGTTTCCATAGTCCCGGTTGATGTTTTGGAAAAGGTGGAGTCATGTGGGATTTCCACATTGATATTTCTTCTCCACCTGTGTCTGCAGGATGGGGTGGTTCTTTTCCTTAATATTGGGTGCTTCAATGTTATAAGATTCATTTAATAGTATCGATATGGGGAAATAAATTTTCAATTCCCTAGTGTCGTCCAATATTCCATGGTTGGAGAGATAAATCCACACTAACGATGTCACATACCAGAATGCATAATGTTTAACTGCCCCATTATCTTGTGAGTTCCCTCAGGGGCCCACTATTTTAATGGTGGTTCATGGAAATAGATTACTTGATCTGGTGACATTATAATTTTTTAAGTCTCAAATTCTTTTAGTCCCTAGGTTGAGAAGAAGATATTCACATTGGGTTCTTCATTTCTGTTTCTGACACTTTTGTTGGGGCCACCGCCTGCGTGTTAATGTTGGTTGGCATACTGGTTACCCTGTATTCCCACTTTCCAAAGGTAGGTGCATTCATCAAATTAATTGGTGATGTTTTCCCTATGATAAAAATGGTATGTTGGGATATCATTTTCTCCTTTAATGGATTCCTCCTTGAAACTCATCCCCTAGTCTCAGTCTCCCACATTGATTTAAGTAATGTTCGTGGAACTCATTCCCAGTGTCATATTTTGGTGGATGTTGGTTAATTACATTTCTTCTCTCTAGAAATTCCAATGGGTATGGATAGGGTATCATCATTTCTTCAAGAGAGTAGCCATGTTGGGAATCACTGGAAAGTATTGACACTAGGAACATTGGTCACTTGTAATCTTATTTATATGAGTTCACCTCATGGAGGCATCACGGGTTTGGAACCTAAGTCATCTCGTGTTGATCATGATGTATCAGGTTTCAAAGTCATATCTTTTAGGAATTTCACCTCAGGCATACCATGTGTATAATGATATAGCTTATGCTGAAAGGTCATATTTTTTGAAGGATTTCACCTAAGGTATTCAATGCTTAGAATGAGGTAGTAGTATGATACCTATTTCAAGTTTAGCATCTTTTAAAGACAGAAGTAGGTTGATAAGGATTCCCCACAGAGGCTGAATAAGGAGGTATATCCCTATGAGGGATAAATTTAGAGTGTTTAGAAGAAGGATGGATTTGAAGTCCTACAAAGGAGGTACCGTGAGGTGTGTCCCATTAAAGGAAGGTTTCACACCATGAATGTTGATATGGACACCCCTAGAAGTGGATCAATGAGTTGTACCCATAGAAAGGGGGTTCTTAGTATTACTATTGGATGGGATTGATCCTAAAATAGTAAACCTATGTACCATGTTTAGAATATAGTGATCAAAACGCATGTAGTTTGATGTATGGTGTGGGGCTTACACACAAAAGATAGCCTTCACAAAAGGATTTCCCGAGGTGGGAATTTTTTGGGGTAATATATTGAGCTTTCCAGGTGCAACAATTAGAAGAGATGTTATAAATAGAAGTCAGTCATGAATATAATCCATATGCATGGTGAGATCTCTCTATGATGTGGTGGCCGAGGGAAAATTAGGGAGGATATGGATGGATTGGATTTAATGGATGAAGTGGATGGATTGTATGGGGAATTGGGTTTGGACCTCAAAGAGGCTTTCTACATATCCAGTTGGTTGGGAATATAAGCTTGTGTAGGCCAATAAGGGTCACTAAAAATTACACCAAAGGAGGAGGGTCAAGGAAATAGAGCATGTTGTTGAGGCTTATGAATAGGAGCGGCCCATTATGTGGAGGATTGATTTGTTGATTTTTTTTTCTAATCTCTAAACCCATGTGAGTCATGATCGGTATAAAAAAATAGAAGAAGAAGTAGAATCCACACTCATTTCATGAAATAATCATCAACGAGTGATGGTGTGGGGACTATATATAAAAGCTTCCCATGAGAGTAGTCATGTCCCCTTAAGTGTGGTCATTTTCATGTCAAAGTAACAATTTTCTCATAAAAGTTTTCATGTACATGTGTGAGTGGTCATGTCCCCATGATAGGAGGTGGCGGCATCCCATGATTATATTACATGGGGAATATCATGTTCATTGGATGAAGTAAAACTACAGTTTAACATCACGTGATAAGGACATTCGTTCTAGGAAGTATTACAACATGTAGTGTAGAAATCTGGTTCTCACTCCTTACCCATTTGACTTACATAATTGCAGCTCATACATAGATGGGAGCGACATGGCTTTAGCAATTCCAGGTTTGAACAATGTGGAGTATTGGACAAACATGAGGTCAATGATAGCATCACTATGTTGATATGTAACTGAAATTTACATACCAATGATGAGAAGAAAAGGGTAAGGAAACACACGAACTAGGGGCCCTGGGGACACCATGCGAAGGACCAAGACATCACTGAGTTCATGTTTGGAGGGATGTGGGATAGAGATGCATGACATGCATGGTGTTTTCATAGAAGGGGCTCTTGAACAGGGTTCTTGGGCATTAAGGAAAGACCCAAAACTTCAAATAAGTGGTGTGCGCAAGAGAGGGGGTTTGTGTAAAAGGTTAGGATTCCGCATATCATTGGAGTGATGCACGCATGGTCCAATTTGCATGCTGGACGATCCCTTGAACACTCCCAACATTGTGTAAAAGAGGTTGGGTGAGGATCACACAATGGTGGGCCCACTAAATGGTGGACCCATAGGGAACCTGTCCCACATGACCTCTACTTGGAGGGTTCCATTCATTTCACAATGTCATGGAAGATCATTCCTACCCACATTAGAGCGGTGGTTTGACTTTCAACGGATCACCCTGAAGAGGGGGGGGGGGTTCACATAAATATAGAGATGAATAATTCAATGATGGAAAGTAATTTTTTGTTCATGGAAGAGGTATTCTAAGAAAATATGTCTTTATACATGGATAATAATCATTTAAGGGATTGATTGAGGTCACATTTGGTGCAGTCAAGGTTTCCATGTGGCCTAGGTCTTTCACACAGTGAAATCCTCTTATGTTCCCCTTCCTAGGATGTTTAAATGGGAAATGAAAAATGGGCTATTTTACATCACATTGTTCATGAAATAGTGTTTCATGTATATATTTATCTTCCACAAACACCTCAAAACATGCATGTGCCTTACTTTTCTTTTTTTGAAGCTATATTGAGTTGGATAATGGATTCGGTTCACCCAAAGATATCCATTTGAGAATTCATGTGGAATTTGGTGCTAGCATAAATATTCCCCATTATATTGTTATCTTGGATTTTGGTGATCCGTATGGTTGATGATAATCCTAGGAATTTTCTAGTTGTTAATATTTTATTATATTCAATATGGTGTCCCCTATTGATTTGTACACTACTAATTAATGTATTTTATCCATGGTGAGTAATAATCAATGGTGTGAAGAACTAAATTTTATGTTCTTTTATTATAATGTTCCATATGTAATGGAATATTGTATTTATTATTATTAATTCTTATCATGAATGAATTATTTCTATACAAATTCCAATTCATTTAAGAAAATATACAAAAAATAGTATACAATTGTAAACATATGGAGTATAAAAAAATATTCTTCCAAATAATCTACAGTGTTATATCCTCTCCATTATTTAAATTGTGTCTGGACAATTTTTAATATTAGTTACCAATAAGAACACATATGGGTATAAAAAGAAAATCATGAATTTAGATATATATTTTTGGAGATAAAAACCTTTCAATCTTAGGTAACACATGGTAATATCTCATTTCCCTCTTCATATTCTTATATTAACATCCTCAACCATTTATTCCAAATATTTCCCTATAGGCATGTATTAGGATTTTCTAGAGGCATACCTTTCATTGCTTTATTTTCATGATAATATTCCCAAAATAATTTTAAAACCAATGTTATTATGATAATATCCATCATAAATTGAGTAAATTATCATATTAATATTAAAACATAACCCCATTATTTCTTCAGTAATGATACCTTTATTTGAAAAATTAATAATTACATTCTGACTATGACACACTTGGATCATCATATAACCTTATTAGTTCAACCATTGATACTTTAAGTTGGGTTATCTTATAAGTATCAAATTGATCCATAAAATTAACATGGGAATAAATCTATCATTATGGTTTATAAACATTACATGATCAGCCCAAGAATATCCCATGGGAGAGTCATGCTTGGTGTGTATTCTTAGGATCACTCATCATATATATGGGTGATGATAGATTAAATGTCCACATTTTCATATTTAGGGTGATTACCCTTAGGTTCATCTATTACAAAACTAATTCCTCTACTATCATGATATAGTTGTCATCACTCAGAAAAACACACACTGAAAACATTAAAATGATTAATGATGTTATTTTTCGGCCTTGTACTTCAATTTTATTAGTGATCATAAACACTATACTTGGTTTTCAACTTGTTTCCACATGTATAATGAATTTTCATTCATTTATATTCAGTTTATTATTTTTGGACACAAAATAGACTTATAATGGGTTAAACGTGGTCTCAAAGGACCACTCTAATATTATATTTTAACAAGAGAATCCATCCATCCTATGGATTTTGGAATTACCTCTATACCTCCAGAAGACCCACCAATAATAAAGTTTATTCCACCAACCTGTCGACGATAGTGAATAGTTTACCGGAAACACAACTTTGTACACTAGCTACCTGTTGGTGGCTACCTGGTATCTGATGGAATCAAAGAATACCTTCAATGTGTTCATTGATTATGTGTAACAAGTTCCCTATTCAGGTATTTAATGTTTTATCTCAACTCTTTAGACCAGAACACCCTATTGATTTTATAAAAGTAGGCTTTACTATGAATGTATACAATCCGATTTTAGTAAATATCATGAAAAATACTCTTTGATATTCAATGGAACCACAATTCATGAATTTATTCTGATTAAATCTTAATCATCTATTCACAAAGAGGAATGAAGTTAAAATTGTTTATGCGAATCTTAATCAATAAAGGGTACACTATAATGGAATGATCTTTATCTACTATCATCAAGAATCATTGAGATTTATTTTATAAATTTATTCATTATTTTTTCCATTTATCTTTCTTCTTCATGAACCTTTGTTATTTTTTTACAACCCTTTGTATACCTATTTTAATTTATCTCTCTATATCAAATGAATTCATCTTAATATATTTTAGTGATTGTTTATCTAAATTTTTAATGACTTTTTAAAGTTAACCCATCTCCTTAATCCCTCTTAATCAATGGTTTTTTACTTATCAATTCAAAAGAAATGGATATTTTGTTTCTTGGTTCCTTTTAAAACCCAGGGTTCTAGGATTCATTTGTTTTCCATCAAAATTAACGGGACTTCTTTTGTTATTAATTTAAATTAAAATATAGTTTTCATAAACCCTTTCTTGTATTCATGAGGGGAGTTTGTTTAAGGGAACCATTTTTTTTATGAACTCTATTTTCAAAGTGTTCCTTCTCTGCTTAATTTTCAAATTTTAATTTATTGAAGGATTTGAAATAGTTTTATTTTTCGAATCTTTTATGTATTTAATTTGATATTATTTCATTATTTTTATAAATCAACATATCTTTTATAGAATCAACTGATTTATTCTATTTAATATTAAAATATGAAATACAACCCCATCCCCCCCCCCTCATTCCATTATCTCTCTTCTAATAATTAGAATCAAATGATTTCATTGAATTGATTTCAGAATAACATTTTGAAAATAGATTTTTTTGATTTTAAAAAATTCATTTCATATTTTATAATCCTATGTAATTTCAATATATGATTTTAAAATGGAATGTAACTCTTATAGAATTATCCTTTATTTTATTGTTTAAATTAATCATGTTGGAAAACATACATGTCAATTTTTCTTAAAATTATTAGATATCGTATTTGTAAAATTGTTATTTATGGTTATACAATAACTAATAAATTGGAAGATAAATGTATATCTCAAAATTTTATATATTTTTAATTAGATCATAAAGCTATAATTACTTTTGTGGATTAGTCCAAAATAAGGTCAGGAGGTTATCTATTTTGAAAATGGAAAATGAAATATGTAGGATCATTGATATCACACATGAATAAGTGAAAAATGTTAATGAAACAATAATATATATATATGCATAAAATTTTAATGTTTCTATATGAATTAAAATTATTGTATTACTACTATATTTAGTAGTTTCATACACAATATCAATCGAAGAAAATATCATGAAGATGGATTGTCCAAAAAATAACTTATGTAGAAAATATGATGGGTTTTACCATGTTTGCGGGCTATGAAAGTGATTATGTTAAAAAAATACAAATACATAAGAGACGTGGAACATTAATAAATCATAAGAAGATTAAGGAAATATGAGATAATTATGAAACTCAATGTGTCTAATAAAGCTCAATGAATATAATAATGGCATTACATTTAATGAAATATAATATGTTGATTCGTTTAAAAGTGAAATTAAAATAATTTTAACCATAAAAACATATAACAATGCCGAATAAATAGTGAATAAGAAAAAAGTAATCATTACAATTGTCCTAATAGAATGATCTAATTGAATCACCCCTTTTGAAGTGACAGAAATGAAAATGAAAAGTAATATTATAGGGGAATTATCATTCTAAAAATAGATTGAGAGAAAAGTAAAAATTAATATATATTTTAGGCTTATAAAAATATATTGTTTATAATGATTACATAAACTCATCCTCCTCTAAGGACTCATATCAAAAGAGTCTCATATAGAATATTAAGGTTTTTATATAATTATATTTCAAATATTCTTCCACTTGTTATGTATTATCTTCTTCTTCTACTACTACCATAACATATAAAGAGAATTAATACACTTATGATCATCTCAAAAATGATTTACTACAAATTTATTCATTATCTAAAGAGCTACTGAGTAAATATAAGGAATTGGTTCCAGAAATGACTTTTCTTTTGAAGGAAAAGGAATATTTGGTTCTAAAATTAAAAATTAAACCAGATATTAATGTTTTACTAACTTAAATAGTGGATCTAAATACATATATTTCTAAAAAAAACTATGTTGAAAGCAATCATAACAAGATCATTGGTTCTCTATTTGTTAAAATAAGTAATCATGGTTATTATTTTCAAATACATATGAAATATCATAAAAATTTACTTGTTTGAAATTCATTTCTCAAAAAAAATATTTCAATTTTTTTAACTATGGGGAGAATATTTCTGAATTTGATTCAAAATATGAATGATATGGAAGAACCAAGTCAATATATCATTCTTTTTATCAAATACAAAAATATAAACATGTTTATGTTTCCATGTCTTTATATTCCAATGTTTAGGGACCTAAATTTATTACAATAATGCAGTCAAAATCTTCTAATGTTTGTTGGACCCTTATGTGTACAAAAAGAATCCATTAATTGGCTTCGTAGAAAGATATTACACTAGACCTCATTAATCTATCAAATGATAGATTCTCATAAAAATGGGTTTTTCACCCCTTTAAAAGATTGAACTAATATTTCTGAAATTCTCTCTTTGTCTAATTCTCCATGCCATAGGGATTTTATCTCTTTACTTACGATAGAATCTTGAACATAAATTAGGAAATACATTGTAAATAGTTTCTTTTTGATAATCTCAATGGGATGTAATTTTTTGATAGAGGAAAAAGATAAATGTTTTTTTCCTATAAAATTATTGTTCATTATAAATAATAACATTATTTTAGTGTTCTGTAAAGTGTTATGTATTTTTTAACTCCTTCCTTTTTAACATTCACCCCTACCAAATATTCATTTTTCTATCGATCATTTAGGATATACAAGAAGAAGGATATTTTTTTGCCCCATAGTGTAATTCTTTAATTTATAAAAAACACTCTAATTAGTTTCTAACAAGTTGTAATATGTTTCATTTTATTTTCATAGAATTATATTATGTTATTATGGTAGGAAGGAAACTGGACATAAGGAAGTATCAAAGTAAGATCTATGGACTATTGTCAAGTCAAGTTGTTATTGGAAGCACGTTTTTATTGGTGTAGTGCCACCTGCTAGTTGATCAAGTGTGGTAGTACATCAGGACCACTATATGCCTAACCAGATAGCAGCTAATAGAAGCTAGTTTAGAGAAATCTCTAGGTAGGCTATTGTGAACATAATGATTTCTACCAGGTATATGGCATCATCTTGGTAGACCATTAACGGTTCATTGATTATGCTAACAAATGTTCATGTTTAGACCTTTAATATCATGGCTTCACTCCAAGTACCTCGAACAACATTAATGACTATAAATGATGTGTTTGGTAGGAATGTTTCATTATAAAATTCTAGTATACATCATGAAATACTCTCACTAATATCTTACAGAACCTTAATCCTCAAAGATAATAAATTTTCATTCTTTCTCATCCTTTACCAAGGATGATCAATGTTAAAAATCTCTATTGGAATAGGGATCATTGGAGGGATCCATTCAATGGAACTATGTTCGTATACTATAATCATGTCACTTGTCTCATTCTTTGATCAATGTATTCTACTATCTTTGCTTTTCTCAATCATTTTCTTTAGCATTTTCTCATTTTGTATTACCCCTTGGATATCTTTTTTAACTTTAAACTCTCTTCCCCATTCATCTTAGGATCCATTAGTGAGAGTTGAGAAGGATTTATATCAGGTTTTCCAAAAGTAAAACCATTTATTGTCTCTATACATATCACCATTGACTTATAAGATCTTTATTCAAAATAAAAGATTTATTTTTTTGGTTCTTGGTTTCCATTAGATACAAGTATTCATTGTTTCTTTATTTTCCCATTTAAGATTAGGGTTATTCATCAGTTATTTATTCCTAGTTAAATAGAATCAATATTATTTTTGAGGATGTGATATATATGAGAACCATTATGTTCTATTTACAAAATCCATTATCAATGTGTCCATGTTTCATTACATTTACATTTTAATTTCTATAACACATTCAAAAAAATATATTATATTAATTTTCCCTTCACTTTAATTTGATATCATCATGTGACTTTATTATATCAACATATATCATATATAATAAATTTATTTATTATCATTAATTTGTTAAATTAAATTCACCCCTCTTATTCCAATTTTTACACCTCCATCAATTATCTTATACTATAAATTACCACATAAACTTATTTATCAGGTTTTAAATAAATTTATTTAATCATAATCACCAATATAACAGGAATAATCCCCAAAAAATATTTTTCCCGCATCTGATGGAAACTTTTGTAACCCATGTCCAACACACATAAATATTACATTTATTTTGCCATTAAATTAATAAATATCACAAATAGTCAGACAAGCATTGGACTGATATGATTAATTTCACATAGAATACATAATTAAATATCCAATTTTACAAAGAAATATTGATATTTCTACATAATTGTTCTCCTCTAGACCCTCTCATAGACGTATATGAGGTTATAATCATCTCCAGAACATGGGTATTGGAAACATAAAAAATAGGTGGGATCATATTCTAAACAATGATAAACATTAGTGATAATAAATAATTGTAAAAAAATTTAGAATTTGATCATCATATAGGCATAATCGAGATATAAAATAAAATAGTAATTAACAAAGAATATAACATGAGTCATGGGTCATAGAATAATGTTTAGCTTAATATAAGACATGACAAAAATATTGTGGAATCATTACTCAATAATCATGAACCCTGAGTTCTTAACATTAGTATGAAAATATATAAAAGAGTGTTATATAAACATAAACATAGAAAACTTTTTCAATGGTGATCCACTATAATAATCATCATATTCTAGCCTTGGAATAACAACCCACGTACCTTCCTAGACTTGGGATAATATTTTTTTTGTACTCTTGGTATTAGGATAAAACCAAATGTGTACACCTTATTCATGGGATAAATCATGCTATATTCCCATTTGGATTAGGATAAATCTTCTCATGTACCATTTGTCATGGAAAAAATCCACCACTGTACCATTAGGTTATGATAAAAACATCGCCTTATCATGGGATAAATCCTCTCATGTAGCCTCTTTCATCAGATAAATTATCTCATGTTCCATGGGAATCTAATGATATATAAACAAAATCCAATTCTTGTTAGGATGATATATGACCCCACATTTCACTAACCATACAAATTACTTCCACATAAAAAAGACATTAAAAACATATTAAAGAACCCATTGAATGAAAAATGGGTTTTAAAACATTCTCAAATGTTATCATCAAAATTGAAATCATGAATGTAAATACAGTATAACAAATATCATGTCACAAAATAAGAGTATTTAATAAGAATATTTACTGTATGGAATAGGAAAAATAACATTTTATAAAATAAAACACTTATTGATAAAGAGGAAAGTAAAATAAAAACCACCAAAGAGTTATTATGAAATATTTATATCATTATTTTCAAGGGTGATTTTAACTATCACATTCAAAATGTAATTTTCAAAAGGTGAAGTGACAAAATTTGAAGCCCCTTTATATTTAAAAGTAATAATAACAAACTAATACTTTAAAATTATTTGAATATTTTTTAATGGATTATTTGAAAATATTTTCAAAACATTTACCTTTAAAAAAATTAATCGTTAAAAAGAATCCCAGAAAAAAGAAAAATTATTTTTCAATAGGTTATGTGAAAAAATTAAAAAATATCTTTTTCTCATCCATGAAATAAAATTATGTTTATAAAAAATAAATGTGGAAAATAAGAAAATAATATAAAATCATTGAAAAGATTGGCATTTAAATTATTTTCAAATGTATTTTTTGAAAACCCATATCTTAAATGGATAAAAAAACAATTTTATAATGAATAATATATAATATTTGTATAATTGGAGATAAAAAAATATGAATCCCCTATGTATATAAGTACATTGGTTTGATGTAATAACATTGATATGGGAGAAATATACCTTAAAAGAAATGAGAATTATCATTATAGCAATTTTATTTTCACAAAATACTAAATTCATCACATAAGACGATGTTGGAGTGGAAAAATATTTCACAATAAAATGAGTTTAAAGCACAAAATAACAACATATTTTTTATAATAAATCAATTTAGAAATATAATATTCAAAGAGTAGTGATTATGACCCAAGGAAACGATTTGAGTCAAAAAAAATACCATTGAGATTAATAAATGTTCTAATCAAAATATATTTAAAAAGAGATCATGAAATTTAAATTAAAAGACCGTTAATAAATCTAATTCATTAAATTATATATCCAATATGTATTATCCACAAACAATAAATGAAATTATATTTAAAAAGTATATTTATTAATAAATTAGTAAATTTTGAAATGAAATAATTTTTTTTTCTGGTTTATTTTACACTTGCACCAAACATCCTGAATAATTAAATTTTTCTTATTAATTACATATAAAGAAATTATAACTATAAAAATTTATTATCCTAAATAATTATATAGACCCAAAGTTTTCATACATTAAAATCAAATAAATTTTTCAGAAAACCTAAAACATTAAATAGAAACCCAAAGACCGTACTAGTCTAGTGCATTTGGGAACATGGAATCATTAACACTGATACATAAGTAATCCACATTATCTCTGCCTATGTTCTTCATGACTAGAACCCTTCTTATAAACATAAAACAAAATTAATATCTTCATAACCTGGTGAAGGAAACATAATAATGGGTGACCTCAAATTGTCATTAATTGTAAACATGGGAGATATTTAAGCATAATAATGAGCGTAAGGGTATGAAAACATGATCATGAAAATTTATGTTCATTACCAACAAATAAAAGATAATTTAAATGAATAATTTCATAAATCATGGAAGATAACAAGACATGAATCATAAGGAAATAAAAAACAATAGCCTTAAAAGTATAACATAGGAATAAAACATGGAATTATGGTAGACACAGAAACAAATATAATGATTTCCACAGTAACCAAGGTATTGATGCCTTGACCATATTAGTGGAAAAGGTCAATTAATAAACCATGTTCACACCCAGTTATAGCCCAGTATTATAGAATCGAGTTTACCCCTAGTTCAAACCATGTATTACTGAACCGAGCTCATTTCCAGTTCTATCATGATAATAATGAACCGATTTAATTTCTCATTACAACCATGTATATATCATGATATATAAATCTCTACCCAATGTATAAGAGTGATATGTAGGTACCTTACATATCATAATTAAATAATTCAACCATGTTCCGCGTGATAACAAATAATCATATCATAACCCATGAAATGAAATGGGTGTTATAAACATGTAATGATATCATAAACTCTAGAAGGATAAAGGATTTAAAATAATTTCATCACAAATATAACCCCTGAAACCAATATTTTTTCAAAATCATATTACCTATTAAAGAAAAACTGTATTCAAAAGCATATAACCCGTGAAAGAGAAACGGGATTCATAAATATCATGATATCAAAACATATTCCTTTCAGTGAAATACTATGAATAGAAACATTGATTAATTTCAACATAAACGTATTAGTAAAACCAATGTATGTTATCATTGATGAGAAATTATTTTTAAAGTCCTTTTAGAAACATTTATTGAATAAAATATCCATTTTTCATAGAAAATTATTTTAAAAACATAAAACATTTTCGATAGCATCTTTCCGTGAAAATAGATTTGAAAAATTAAAAAGGAAGGATTTAATACTAAAAAAAGTTTTTAAATATTTTTTCTGGAAGATGACCTTCATATATGTTTTAAAAATATTTATGAAAACATATTTTATTGTTTTTTGAAAACACGGTTTTGGAATAATATATGTTACCGACTGGAGAGAAAGATATCTAGATGTCACTAAAAAACGTTATCATAAGTACCAAAGAGTGGAAATATTTTTCTAATACATGGATATAACTTTAATAGATAGAGGATAAGTTAAATCACGAGTTACACCAAGATATGGGTCATAATATTTCATCTTGGGAATCATAAACATAAACAATCTCGAAAAGCGATGATACTGTTTCAACAAACTCTTATAACATGGTATCTTGGGATCATAATATTTATGTAGGAAACGAAAAATACATGAATCATAAAATATAATGAAAAAAATATAATTTAATGACATAACATAAAATATTAAATTATATTCACCTTGAAAAAGTGTTTAGGTGCATAACAAAACATGAGTCTCAAAGAATGAAAATTGAGACAAAACTATTTAACTTATTTGGTAACTTTTGAAACATAGAACTCATGAAATAAATATAATAAAATGGATAGTTTAATACCCAAAAAATTAAGTATAATATACCAATAAGACAATCATGGTCAATACATACCCCACACAAAAGGAAAGACTAGCCAATATTGCTTGTATCTCATGGAAATAGAAAGTGATATAAAATATCTTTACCTTATGTCTTGACTCTCGTCGTACTCATTCAAACCACCTGTATAATAAATATAAATTTATAATAAATATTATAAAGACTAATATTCTTATATATTTTGATTATTATTTTATATTACCTTATTCTTAACAATCCTATTTTAAGATTTGAAATTGGGTAATATTCACTTTATTCTTTTCATGTGTCTTATTTTGTTATATCATGGGTATATACACTCTATTTGATGATTTAAGGAATGAAAACCATGATATAAATATCATTTATATACATTATAGGTGTATTATTATAATCTATAGGATATAGATAATTAGGAAATGTAATAAACAATTCATTGAGATGACATGTCGTACGTATGCAAGAACGCTATTTATGTTTACTTGATGTGTTAAAAGAATGAAAGTAAAAGAAAAATATGTATATATGTGTATATATATATAATTATTACACTAGATTTATAAAGTAATATATGTTTTATATATTCACTAAAACTTACCTTAATCTAATCCATGTAGTGTATTAATGAATCATATCATTTTTGGGGTGAGTTAGTCCACACATCCTCAAAACAATTATTGTATTATCATGAAATGGATAGTAAAAATGATATGTGTTTTAAAAGGAATACAGAAGAAAAAATAAAAAATAAATATAATATATAACATATATGAATATATTTTCTATAATAAATTCATCTATGATAGGTGGTAAGTAAAATTGATGAATCATCATTTTGTGAGACGGTAGTTCTCTGTAAACAAAAATAGTATGATCATTATCCATTATATGGTGGTGTCTGTAAATTCAGATTGATAAATTTTAATAATAACCCTAGTATATTTAATATACTTTTGGTTTTATATATTAATGGAAAAAATAATGTTTAAGGGTAGAAAAAGAAAAATAATAATGAGCTGGAGAGAAGACGTTACCTCTTAATCAAGTAACTACTTTTGGTTTGAGCTAAAATGCATCATTAGATTTTATTATGCCCAATGGAAGAATTCTAAAAGGAAGGGAGGATTTCTGGGAAGTTTATTTGTTATTTATTGGATGAAATTAATAGTTTTTATAGGTGTGAGGAACTGGGATAGGTGGTGTCATTTTATAGGGAACGAAAATGACTCACTTTCATGTTTTGAAAATATGTTGGGTGTACATATGTTTTACGTAACAAAAGTCATAAAATCCCTAAATCAATAATAGATGGTGTTTTTATGATGAATGGGCATTCAATTCATTTTAGACAAGTTTCTAGGTAATTTGGTCCCCTAATATGAAGGTTTAGTCCCTAATTAAGCTTAATTTGACCTCAATTGCTGTGATTAATATTAATCACTTTTAGTAATAATTTTGGTAAAAAATAAACCTGATAAAATTAGAATATAAATATTATACTGAATAAGGTGTTTATGTTTTTTTATATTCAGTTCATAAAAGCATAAAAATTAATATTATTGCTAATACTACAGATGGGACGAAATTACGAGTCTTGATAGTAGAAAAATGTTCAAGAGTTTTTCATGTTTTTATATTCAATTGCAGAGTGAAATTGATTCTAATGACCTAAATTGTATTAATAGATTTATAATTTATATAATTTTACCTTAAATCAAATGTAAAGTATACTTTAATATTAATAATTATTTAAAAGAAAATTTATTTTTTAATTTAATATTGGTATTTTTCAATATTCATTAAAAAATGTTGTTCCTTAAAGAAATCCTAAAAAATCACCCTAATATAATTTTTTCTTTCTAAATTAATAAATGATGGTTATATTATGTAAATATATGTATATATAAATGTGTCTAAATTTAATATTCTTATTTTCACAGAAGGACATTAAAAATCATTCATTCAAGAAAATGGTATTTTTAAACATAAAAGGACATTACCCAAAATCATATCATTCATTATCAATATTTTTTACTTATATAAAAAAATTATTAAAAAATATTTCAAAAGTAGTTATTATTGTTCATATTATATTGTTTAATGACTAGGTTATAATTATCTCATTTAAATAATTATAACTAGGAAATTATGTTTCGTAGAAACATCAATGTTGTGTGTATCGTATGCTAAATCGGCATCCTAGGAAAGAAATGTTTGAAATTGTGAATTAAAATAAATAAATTAGTATTTACATTATTCAAAAATAGATTGATAGAAAAAGTGGTTTGTAACATTATACCCACTTAAAATGAATTTCTCCCTCGAAATTCCTCACATGGGTTAAAACAAATGAGAATACTTCTCATTTATCATGTCCTTAGGTTCCTACATAGCTTCCTCTAACTGTTGATTTATACAAAAAACATAGACCTGGTGAGTGGTTTTATTTCATAGAATTTTCTCTATACGATCATGAATTTCTAAAGGTTTCTCCCAAAAAGAGAGATTCTTTTCTAGTGTTATAACCTCTGAGTTCAATATATGTGAAGGGTAATGTATGTACATCCTCATAAGAGATACATGGACCACATCATGGAAATGTGAGAGATTTTGAGTAATTTTTATGTGGTAGGATACCATCCCTATGTGAAAAAGAATCTCAATGGGACCAATATTCTTAGGACAAAGTATCTGTTTCTTCTTGAATATCATAACTTTCTTCCCATTAGATATTCATAGAAACACTTTTTCAAAAACATAAAATTCTTGATCACTTCGATAGTAATAAAAATAACTTATTTCATGACTACAATCTGAAATTATATGATTTGGAATGGTTCTAACCTTCTCAAAATTTTATTTTTTAATCTCGAGTTCCAATAACATTATTTTTTCAACCTCATCCCAACAAGTTGGAGCTCCATATTTCTTCCTATATATGTATTAGTATGGTTTCATTTGAATTCATGAGTGAAATATATTATTGTGAGAAAACTCAACTAGATGAAGGTGTTGATCTCAACCATATTTGAAATCGAAAGAACAAGATCTCAACATGTCCTATAGGGCATGAATTGTTCTTTTATAATGTCCCTCTGTCTGAGAATGGTAAACTATTCTAAAACTAAATTTTATATCAAGGGATTACTAAAGGCTTTGCTAGAACATTGACATGAACCTCGAATCCTGATCCGATACAATAGAATATGATACACCATGACAACTTACATATTTTTTAATGTATATCCTTAAAATTTTATCTACAGAGAAGTCATCTATGATAGCGATGAAGTGGACTGACTTAATAACGACATTGACTACCACCCATATAATATTACAACCTTTATAGGTTTTGGGTAATCCAATGATAAAATACATAGTGATGTTCTCAAATATTCATTCTGGTATAGGTAATGGAATCAAAATCTCCATTGACTTTTTTCTTTTAGCCTTATCATGAGGGAATACAAAGCACCAAGATACAACCCTTGTGTTATCTCTCTACATCACATACCACCATAAGTATTCTTTCAAGTCCCTATATATCTTCATTCTTCCTTGATGAATAGATAATGAAGATCTATGAGCTCCCTCTAATATAACCATTAAATTAAGTATGGTGGGAAAAGATACATGGTTCATTAACCACATAATTCCATAGTAATAAAGGTTTTCATATTCATTTTGTTCCTCCTTAATCATCTATAGGATAGGGGTTGAAAGCTCATTTGAGAAAGATATGATTTTCCCCTTCATTCATGATTTCAGGATATATCCTTTGAATATTGAAAAAATTTGGATCTTTTTTTATCCTCATCATGGATAATCTATCATGAACCTTCCTACCCAAAGCATCAAGAACATTTTCTTCTTTCCCAGGGTGGTAATGTATTGAGCATATATAATCCTTTATCAACTCTAACCATATTTCCTAGAACATGTTCAACTCCATTTGTGTGAATATATATCTAAAACTTTTATGATAATTATATATATATCACACTTTTCCCTATAATGATAATTCCTTCATATCTATAATGAAAACATACCGCATCTTACTCTAAATCATGAGTTGGTTAATTTTTCCCATAAATCTTCAACTATCACAATGAATAAGAGATTACCATGTTTTTATGTATTATAACACATCCCAATATTTTCATGGATAAATCTCTATAGATTACGAAACCTTATCCATAACAGGGTGATGAAGAAATAGGTCCCCTTCTCTCCAGTTCCCTCAAATTTGCTTCACATTCATCTATCTAGAATAACAAGACACCCTTCTGAGTTTACTAGGTAAGATGATTACATACTCATGGGAAATTCTCCCCAAATGGTGAAAAATATCTTTCTAAACCATGAATTATATGGATCTCAATCATCATGGTTGGTATACGCCATCGTTCAATATCCTCCTTCATTGATGGATCTACATTCACATGATCTATTGAGATAATGTGACCCAAAAATGAAACGTTATTTATCCAAAATAAAAAACTTATTAAAATTTTCATATAGTTTCTGCTTCCTTAGGGAATTAATTACAATTATAATGTAATCTTCATTATCTTCCCTTATATTTCAATATATATGAATATCATCTATAAATACTACCACAAACTAATTGAGGTAACCCCTAAAGACTCTGTTTATTTAATTTGTGATGATATCAGTGGAATTAATAATACAAAAATTCATCAATATATATTCATAGTGTCCATAACTTGTACGGAATTCTATATTAGGTATATCCACATTATTTACCCTCAAATGATGATTTCTAGAATAAAGGAAAATATCAAAAAAGTATTTACCACCCCACAGTTGATCAAACATGTAATATATACGATGAATAAGATACTTGTTCTGATTTTGATTTTGTTCAACTCTTGATAGTCAATGTAGAGTATCATTGATCTATCATTCTTTTTAACAAAATGAATGGGTGCACCCAATGTGACACACTAGGACAAATGACTCAGTTATTGTTCTTCTACTTTCTTCTTCAATTCATGCAACTCAATCAGGGACATTCTAAAAGGAGACATTAAAATGGGTGTGGAACTGAGTATATGTTCTATTGAGAACTCACCTTCATCTTTTTGATGAATAATATAAATCTATTCTCAAAATAAATACACAAAATCCTAAACAATATGTATATCGTCAATGTTGATTCCCCCCACCCAACCATTTGAGATTATAAACACAATTGAATGGGAAATAAGACCCTTAAACTAGATGTAATCTTTTATGGATGACATATCGTCACATTGATGGATTATTATAGGAGGGTTTGAAATATAAAAAGTAACTTCCTTATTTGATAATCAACGAGGTATTTTTATCGAGAAAGAAAATTGATGCATAAGATGACATCAAATTCAACTAAAGGATGAATGAAAAGATTAGTAGGAAGCACATTCCCATAAACTTCAACCAGAGATGAATAATATACATGAGATGAAATAATAATAAAATTAGGGGTTTTCATTGATAATTATACATCTAATTATATTGGTGAAATATTCACACCCTTAAAGAATTATTTATATATTAATGAGTGTGTAGATCTATAATAAAATATGATATAAGCAGTTCTAGAGTGGATAGTATGTGTACCATTGACAACATTTTTATCAAACCCCTTATCAAAAATAGAAATTTCAGGAGATTTCCCCTTTTACATCAACATCATAAGTTGTTAATATCAATCATCATCACCAGACCTTGTGTTTTGGAAGTGGTTAACCTGATGCCCATAATCTTTACATTTCATGAACTGAATAGTGGGAGGTGCATTCTATAGTTATTTTTCTCCATTATCATTTTAAACAAACTTATTCCAATTATTTCAACATTAAATTGCATGGTGACCTTTTTTCCGCACATAAAACATTTACCATACCCCTTAAGACAAATTCCTCTATGCTTCTTCCCACATTTAGAGCATAAATGAAAACTCAACTTATTTTATCCTTGGTTTTGCAATTTCCTCTGAACTCCATCTACTACTTATTTTCAAATCCATGACATTGACATGTGACTCCTACCTCTATTTCATCCTTGATATCACAATGCAAAATATATTCGTAGATACAAAAGTATCCTATGGACAACACACTTTTGAGAATTAGAATTAAGACATTGAAAAACTTATCAACTTTACTTTCAGGTTAGATGATGATTCTAAAGCGTGCCTCACAAGTCTCATGAAATTAGCGTTGTAGGTAATTACAAACTCTTCATCCCTCTATCTCAACTAAAAAAACTATTTATCCATCTTTCTATGATGAATCTGATGAAATTACTTATTGAAAAAAGTTCTTGTACTCATCTCAATCCATGGATTCAATATCATCCTATTGACTTGTATTCTTAATTAATGTCCACCACTAGTCTGCTTTTCCTTCTAACTGATAGTCATCGAGAAAGAATTTATCATGATCTAAAAACTATATATTAAACAATATATTTTAGGTTGTACAGATCCGTTGTTCAAAAACATGTGGATTAGAATACTCTCTGATGGAAAGTGGATGTTTCCCCAGTAAAGACTAAATATATTCTTATTCCCTCCTTTTACAATTTGGATTAACACCATGATTCATAGAATGAGAAATTTGTATAAGCATTGAAATTATTTTTCTCATTTTATCTCTTATAGCATTCAGTTTAATAGGAGTAAAATTGTTCCTTTTTTTATTAAAATCATCATTAACGTGGTTCTTTCAGGTTCCATCAATTGATTAAAACCCAAAAACATAGAGTAAGAAAAAATTATTATAATGAAATCCCACATAATCTATGAAACTATTGGATTTTTATAGTTATTCATATAAAACAAATCTTTTAACCCCATGATGTTGGTTCATGAAGAGATTTTTAATTCACAAAGTATATCCCCTACGAGTGTCAAAGTAGTTGTGCATCCATGCCCTGTTTTAATGTACCAGATTACCTAGATTCAGGCATGAAACATCTTGTTAGAGTTGTTACCCAAAAGTATATCTATAATAGAACCACATCCAACTGTAGTATCCAGACAAGGATGTATTTATAGGAATACACTCGCTCTATCATTCCCTATAATTCCAGTAAATTTTCCTATAATTTTCCTTAATCTTATAATTATCCTCAAACATGTTCTTACGGGTCTCACTAAGGATTTATCATACTATATTCTAATGTTTTACTAAAAATTTCTCTTATTCTAACTATAGAGGCCCTCTCTTTTGATAATTTAATATTAAAAAATTCTTGCACAATAGATTAAACATTATAAAAACAGATTCTGAAATATTGTACTATTCTAGTGCCTTTGGAAACATGGAAATATAAACACTGATTCATAAGTTAGATACATTATATACCATAAGGTTCTTCTTGGCTATAACCCTTAGGAGACACATGAATCATAAAAAATTTATTCCTAACCTGGGGAAGGAATCATTAAATAGGATAATCTCGAATTCTTAGTAAATAAGGAAGATATGTAAGCATAATTATTAGAATAAGGGTATGAAAATATGATTATCAAAATCAAATACCATACAATTTATATAAAATATCATATACAAGAATACTTCTATAAAATTTCACAGTTCAAAAGATATGAATCATAAGGAAATAAAGATCATATTCCATGAAATTATAATATAAGAATAACACATGGAATTACTGAAGATACATAAGAATGTATTATCATTTCAATAGTACCCAATGCATTGATTTCTTGAACATTTTAGTGGACAATTTCATTTTCTAAATCAGGTTCATAGCCCATTCCAGCCCTGTATTACTAAACTAAGTTCAACCCTTGTTCCAGCCCTGTATTAATGAAGAGAGTTCATTTCCTATAATATCCCTTTAAATCCGAACCGATTTTATTTATCATTCCAGCCATTTCTATCTCAAGAGTTATAAATATTTACCCAATCTATTCGATGGGGATATAAGTCCAACCCTTCTGATAAGGAAATCATACATACATGTGCGGAATGGTCAAAAATATTCACATTAAAACCCATGAAATGAAATGGGTCTTATAAACATGTAAACATATCATAACCTATGAAAAGAGATATATTTCACAATTCATTCATCGCTAACAAAACCTGTGAAAAGTAATGGGTTTCAAAATCATATAACACATGAAATTGAAAATGGTTTCAAATTCATATAACCTATGAAAGTGAAATGAGATTCATAAACATCAAGAAATAAAAACATAATCCATTATGAGAAACAATATGAAAGGAAACATTTTATTATTTTCTCATAAAATGATGAATAACACCAATTGGGGTTTTCTTATATGGGAGATAAATTTTAAATACCATTTAAATATAGTTCTTCAAGAAAATATAATAACTTCATTAAAAATTCTTTTAAAAACACAAAACATTTTTAAAACATGTTTTATTGAAAATAGATTTAAAAATTATAAACTAAAAATTGAAAACAATAAAAAAAATTAAAAATTATTTTTCCTTGAAATTCAGCATCAAATAACATTTGAAAACATTTTTTAAACATTTTTGAAAAAATTGTTTTTGAATAATATAGATTTCAGAATAGAGAGAGAAGGCATATTTCACTTAAAATTGTTATCTTAAGATCCAAAGGGTGAGAATATGTTACTAATACGTGGATATATCATGAATAAACAAAGGATAAGGAATATAATTAGTTTTTTTTGAGAGATGGACAATAATATCAAATTATAAGGAGCATAAACCTTAACCATATCAAAAAGTGATGAGACTATTTAAATAAACTTATATAACATGGTAACATGGGATCATAATCTCCAATTAAGAAAAGAAAATTACAATAAGATTAAAATATCATTACCAGAATGAAATTTGTGATATAACATTTAAAATGGAAGTATATATACCTTGAAAAAAGTTTTTAGGTGCTTAATAAAACATTAGTCTCAAAGAATGAAAAGTTACAAAAAAACTATTTTACTGATATGGTAACATTTGATATATAGACCCCATGAAAGAAAGACAAAACAATGTGTAGGTGCATAACCATAAATTTAATTATAAAATAAAAAAGTAAAATCATGGGTAGTATATACACCGCATAAAATTAAATGGTAGCAAACATAGCATGTATCTCATAGAAATAGGAAGTGAGATGAAATTCCCTTACCTTGTTTCTTGACTCTCATCGTACTCATTCAAAACACATATATAATATATATATACTAATTATAAATCTTCTAACAAATAATATTCTTAAATTTTTTTATTAGAACTATATTTTACCACCTTTTAACAATCATATATGATGGTTTCACTTCGGGTAATATTTTCTTTATTCTTCAGATGTATCTTAATTTATTATATCTTTGGTATTTATACCTTACATCCTGAATTCTAGAATGTAAACAATGATATGACTATCATGTATATAAATTATATGCATCTTATAAAAATCTATATTACATATAATTATAAAATGGAATACACCATTTATTAATATGGTTGTTCGTATGTACACATGAACGTTATTTCCATTTAATTGTCAAGTTGAAAGAAAGAAAGTAAAATACATATATGTATGTACGTGTATATTTATATAATTATTAAAGTAGATTGATGATATCATATATTTTTTATATATTCAATAAAACTATCTTGAATCAAATCCATGTAGTGTATTAGTGAATCATATCGTTTTGATGGGGAGGCAGTTCACACTTCCTCAAACAAAATTAACGTATTAACACCAAATTGATAGTAAAAAAGTTATTTATTGTAAAATGAATACAGAAGTACAATTAAATAATAAATATAATATATAAAATATATAAATAGAGTTTCCATCCTAATTTCCACCATGAGAGGTGGTAAATAAAATTGAATAATGGTTATTTAGTTATGCGATAGTTATTTGTACACATAAATAGTATGTCTGTTATCCTTTAGAAAGATGTGTGAGTAAGTGTTGGTTGAAAATTTTTATTAAAAACACCATATTATATTTTGGATAATATTTTTAGTATACAATAATTGAAAAAAAAATGTTTAAGGGTGGTGAAACAAAATAAAAGAAAGTATTTGAAAGAATACATTACCTCTAAATCAGAAAACTCCTATTGGTTTATGCTAAAAGGATTCCATAGATTTACTTCTATCCAAGATAAGAATTGTAGGGGGAAGGGATTATTTCTTGCAATTGTACTAGAAAGATCATGTCATCATATAATATGTTTGAAATGTGTCAGGATGTGGGAGAGGTGTTGACCTTTATAGTGAAAGAAAAAGACTCAATTGTAATTTTTGATAACAAGTTAGATATACACATGTTCTTACGTATAAAAATTCATAAAAAACAAAATAAATCAATAATATACGATTTATGAAAGAATCATCTCCATCCATGGGTTTTTTTGAAGTTGATAGGACATTTGGGCCTCTAAGATTGAGGTTTAGTGCCAAATTAATCTTAATCTTGCCTTAATTGGGAGTATTAATTTTATTAGCTTTTATTAATTATTTTGTTCAAAAAATGATACATTTTGACTCTAAATGTTATAATTATTACAATGTTTTATGTATGATTTTTCAAAATTCATTTCATAGATGAGTAAAAATTAATATTAATACGAATCTCGTAGGCAGGATGAAATTTGGGTTATTAATGTTGAAAAATATTCAAAAGTACGTTAAGTTTTTATATTCAATTTAAATGTGAAAATTATTATAATTAATTAAATTAAATTAATATATATATAATTTATATAATTTTAACTTAGATCAAATTTAAATTATACATTATCATTAATTATTATTTATACAAAAATGTAGTCTTTAACATAAAAGTAGTATTTTTTGTATTTATCAAAAAATGATGTATCTCAAAAAAATATCAAAAACACACCCTAATATAATTTAGAGATTATAAATTCAAATATTTCGTTCATTTTATCAAATTAAATATATAAATATTTCTAAAAATAATTTTATATATTTTCACAGAAGGACATTATATAAAGTTCATTTGAGAATGCTGAATTTTTATTTATAAATTGACTTTACCAAAAATCATATATTTCATTAACATAAGGCTTTATTTATATAAAACGATTGTAAAAAATATTTTTAAATAAGATATTATTGTTCATATTACTTTGATTAATGACTAGGTTATAATTATCTTATTTAAATAATTATTACTGTAAAATGTTGTTTCATAGAAACATCGTTGTTGCATGTATCGTATGCCAATTCAATGTCATGTGAATGGAATGTATGACATAGTGAATTAAAAAATTAAAACAAAATATAATTTATTCAAAAAAATTTCTATAAAAAACTTGGGGCGTTACAATTATAATCATACAATGGATATATATATTATCTAATTTTTAACTATTATCCCATATTTGATGTTTATAAATTATATGATTCATGCTAGCTTCTTATGAGCTATATTGTTATTCATTCATCTTACAATTATCATATTTTTAAAATAATTAATGTTACTTTAATGGATTATTTATAGTGATATTTGAGGTTTAAATTTCAATTTTTTGGTTTTTTCTTATTGTCCTATTAGATGAAATTGTTAATAATCTTATTTCGTAAATTCGTTACTAACAAGGGATGTTTTAATAATTATTGAGTAATATAGTGATGAGTGCATACCATAAACAAAACTAAATAATTATTTATTTATTTATAATATATTAAATCATTTTTTTTCATCTGTGAAACATTTTAATATCATTGTTTCACTAGGTGGACAAAATTGACCAAAAATGAACAAACCATGATTATTGATGATTATTACATGATTTATATTAAATATAAATATAATTTTTTAATAATTATATAATTTATTTTTAATTAGTGTTATATTTCATAATTATAAATAAATTATAACAATTAATATTGGATAATGATATAATACATAATTAGGGAAAAAATATTCTAATCTCAGTATGCATGTTTCAAATGATTGAATTAACAATCAGAGTTTACCGATAATATCATTAATAGTTTATCTAATTTTTCATACATAGAACTTGATTTTATCATAAATATACCACCATTAAATCCACTCTAGTATCAACAAATAATGGGCCTTGATGAAAAATATGAATTTTGTTTCTCGTCGAGGTGGTAATATGCACATGCGCACGAACAACAATTTCATTTTTTATGGGATAAGATATATGGTTATTTAAGTATAATACACTTAATATATAAATATTAAATTATTTAAATTATAATAATATAATTATATTAGTGTGTTGAGAATAAATTATATTGAAGATAACTAAGAAAAAAAATTTATGTGGTTGACAATACTCGAGTTGGGGACAAGGATTTTCTATGGAATATTCCTTTGAAATGAAGAAATTATGAACAAAATAGTGAAATTAATATTTCAAATATGAGATTTTATTATTAGAGAATAATGTTTCTATATTTTTAAGAATAAATTATATGGATTAGTAAGTCTTGAAGTGGTGTATTTTTTCACTTTTATAAGTGTAGTGGAGTGTAGTTTTGGAAGTAACCATTACATTAATAATAATGTAATGATACTATGAAAATTTAAATGGATCCAAAATAAAAAATATATATTTGGGAAGTGTGTGTTTTTTTATATTCTCTTCCAACACTAATTACAGGGATAACTGAGAGTGTTTTTTTATATTTATTTTAACTTTTTAACTTTCCCCCTAATTTATGTTTACCTTCGTAATTATATTTTAACCTTATTAATTACTATTTCTAAAAAATATTAATTTTATAAAATTCAACTAATTTGATAATTATTATAAAAAAATTGTAAATAATTTTACCAAAAAACATTTTATCGTTTGAAATGTTATTTTTTAAAATAAACTCAAAAAACGTGTAAACATACTTTTTTATAAAAGTGTGTTATTATGTTTAAAATTTATTACATAACATAATATTATAATAGATATTTATTTTTTTGATATTAATTTTATTTATAATAAAATTAGTTGGATATCCAAAAAAATCAATACTAACTTTCTTCTGAAAAATAGTTAATAAAAACCTAAAAAATAGTGTTTGTTGTGGAAACATTTTAATTAGTTCTAAAAATATTGAAAATATGATTTATAAGTTCAAATAATATTTCAAAATGAATATTTTTATTTATTTAATATATATATTATTACATACTTTGTTTTTAAAATTTTCTTGGATATGCTAATATAATGACTAAATCATAAAATTTATAATTTTCACAAAAAATAACCTTTTTCGACTAAAAACAACCATTTCAGATAAACTCAAAGCTTTATAATTAGAGATTTTTCATGTTTTAAATAAAATAATGGTTCTCATTTATTCACATTTTGAATCTAAAATATTGATATTTAATTTTAAAATATAAACAAAATACAGAGAAAAAATATTTTTATTGGAAGAAATATTTTTTAAACAATAGGTGATCTTAATATTATCATTTATAAATTCATAGTTTAATATATGTACATATATTAGTTCATATATAATGATATTTTAAAAGTAACCACTGTATTATATTAGGATAAAATATAAAACAACTAACATAATTATTCTTCAAAAATAAGAAATATTACTTTTTTACAAAATATTGTTTATCCAATACCTTTAAAATATCATATTCTAAATTTTAATTTTACTACTCCAGTGATATTAAAATATTTAATTTTATTTTATATTTAAAAAATTTTCTATTTAAATAATAATACTAATATTTATACATTATATATATATACACACATATATAATTTAATATCATGTTTTTATTTATATTATTTTAAATTTACTTATTTACAATGCACAACTTCATTATACGTAATTAATATATGTCCAACAACCATATTTTCATTTACTAATTTTTAAACCACTATATTCCTATGTATACATACTATATCGTTCATTTGGTCTATTTCTACTTTGAAACTCACAGTTTTTATTTCATATTATAGAATTTTCATAACAGTTTAATTTCATTTTTATTTTACATATGGGGAGTAATAATTCATGGTGTGAAATACTTAGTTTTGTTTAATTTTTTGTAACCTTCGACTTATAAATGAATAATGTTTTTTTAGTTTTAATTCATATCTCCTATGAGTTATTTCCTAATCAATTCCAATTCCTTAAAAAAATAGAAAACCGTATAGTTTATAATTATAAACTAAAATTTTATAAAAAAACATGCTTCCTAAGAACTATGGTGTTAGAACTGTATAAATAAACGATAATTTTATAAAATGTGACCTTTTATAGGAGTTAAAAGATTTTTATTTTGGGGAGTAATCAAGTTATTTTTGAAATTGTTTTCAACTATATACTATTTTTTTCAACAACATTCCAGTTTTAATTTCCTAATTTAATAATCACTTACACGTACAATATAATATATGCGATTAAACTAAAATATTTTCTATAGGAGAAATTTTATTTCAAATTTTTTTTTTATTTTATGTAGAAGATATTTAAAGATCCTAGGAAGAATTTGGTGTAAAATGAGCCAAATTGTGGAAAATCCCAAACACATTAGAGAAATCTAATTACTATTTTGATCATTTTATCCATCCAATGGGGTATATATTTTGTGGGTTGATCCTTGAGCATATTTAATTAAATTATCTCGAAGATATGTAATCCCAACTATTTCATCGGCATTACAAAATTTCAATTTACTATACACAATCATTAATTCAAATCTATAATTTTGCTATATATCCTACAAAATATCTTAAGACTCCACCAAATGTGGTTTTGGTGATACACATGGGGAATGGAAAAAATAATTTAGTTTTTCACTAAAGTAAAATAAGGTTCTCTAATTTCATCAGACCATAATCTATGGTATTTTTGAATGTCTGTTTGAAGAAAACCACCTACCATTTTATATATAAAATGTAAACATGTGTATCTCATTTCCAATGATAAAAATGTTTGAAAATATATAATTTTTTATATTCCATTAGATGTATTTAATCCGACTAGAATTTACATATATCTCTATTCTTATAGGGAGATTTGGATTAAATAATTAGATTCACAAAATCCTTATCCAACTCTCTGTGGTGAGATAAACATGGTGTGATCATTTTTATGGAGTTATTTTTTGGGGGGGTTTCAAGCATCAAATTGACAACTAAATTATTATATTTTTTTTTAAAAAAAATTATCTGGTTTTATCTAAATATTATTTCTATTTTAAAATTTATTGTTAGATAAATTTAAATAAAATCATTCACATACCTTAGCCAATTATATTTATATTTTGAGTTGGAAAAACTATTTGGTGACATGAAAACATAATAGACCCTCTATTTTATCATATATGTATGATATTAATGTACATTCAAATTCCCCACATATGAAAATATTTGTGAAACATTTCCACTTCTTATTTATAAAAATGAACACATCTAAATATATATTTTTTAAGGGTCTTGAATGTAATTGGGTTCTAGTTAACCTTAACCAAAGACTTTCTATAAACCCAATTCAAATTTTGCGAATAATGAAATTATAAAAATTTGTTGAAACCTTGAAATAATCTCTTATATTTTACATTATCAACTATAATTTTTTCCATTATTCGTTATTTTAATTCATGTTTTTTATTTATATATCTCACAAAAATCATTTTCAAAACAGATTTTATTTAATCTTATTCTATTTTACATTCTATAGTACAAACATATAACATTAACTACTCATTGATGGATGATATAGATTCTATCCTATAGCGACACTACACAAGAATGACAGAAGCCAATTTCTACTACCATTACATTAGAATAAGATAAATGTAAATCAAATCTCGAAGGATTGAACTATTTTATAGTCTTGGAAAACCAGATTAAAAATTGAGTATTTTTTTACAAATTATTACTGTAATTACAACATATTTTTTTTAGGATAATAAACTTATTCCATATAGCATATAACGACCCCTACTATTCAAACATTAATTTTTCATAACTTTTTTGATATAAATAAACATTAAAAAAACTAGAGACCCAATGACTATAGTTGGTATAGTGCCTTTGGAATCATAAAAACATTAACATTAATACATTTTTTAGCTAAATTATATCCACTAGGTTCTTCTTGACTAGAACCCTTCTTATACACATCAAACATAATAAATATCTTCACAACTTGGGGAAGAAAACATATAAATGGGTGAGCTCAAATTCTTTGTAAGGGTAAACATGGGATACATGTATTCATACAGAGGAGCATAAGGATATTATAATGTGATCAGGAAAATATATGTTCATACCCTACATATAAAAGATCATATACATGAAACATGGAATAATCATTATAAATTCATATGAAATTAATAAAAAGGTAGTAAATGTCATATGCCATGAAATAATAACCTAGTATTAACACACAGAATTCAGGAAAGAACATAAGAATATAATGAATTCCATTGTATCCAAGACATTGTATCCAGGATAATCTTATTAGTATGGGGTCACTCCCCATACCATCATAGTATTCATTGTTCACTCCCTTGGATATCATAATAGAGTGAGTTAACTCCTCATACCATTTTATTTTTCATGGTTCACTCCCATATCCATCATCGTAGTCATGTATTACAACCAAGACCGTCATAGTTTATCTATTGATATATAAAAATTTACCCAATGCATTTGAGGGAGATATATCCCACCTATCACATAATAAAATAATAAATACATTTGATACAATATAATAAATAGAAATATAATATCCTAGAAAATGAAATTGGTATCATAAATATGTCTACATATCACAACCTGTGGAAAGAGATAGGTTTCATAATCATTTTCATATAAACATAATCTGGAAAAGGAGCGGTTTTCAAAAGCATATAACCCATGAAAGAGAAACTAGTTTCATAACATCATGTCATAAAAACATAATCCATTAAGAAAAATAATATGAAGGGAAATATTGAATAATTTCCCCATTAAGTAATTAGTAACACCAATGTATGTTTTCCTAGTTGTGAAATAATTTTGAATGAACTTTTAAAACATTTCTTGAGTAAAATATCCTTTATGCTTTGAAAACTGCTTTTTATAACATAAAACCATTTGAAAACATTTTTCATGAAAAAATATTTTAACATATATAATTTCTTTTAAACAATTAATCTCTTTTTAAAATATTATTTTTCTAGAAAATTTTCTTCAAGGATCTTCTGAAAACATTTTTGAAAACATAGTTTTTGAATACAATAGATTTCTGACCATAGAGAGAGACTGGGAAATTTTTCTAAAAACATTATCATAAGTACCACATAGTGGAAAATGGTAATAAACATGAATATATATTGAATAAATTTATGATAAGTAAACTCATAATAATTCTTGAGATAAGGACAATAATATTTCATCAAAAGAACCATAATCAAAAATAATCTCGAAAAGTGTTGAGATTGTCTCAATAAACTCTTGTAACTAGGTAACATGGGATCATACTCTTCATATAAGGAATTAAAATTCTATGAAGTTTTAAATATCATTAAAATATTTATATTCTTGATATAACATGTAAAATGGAATTATATACAACTCAAAAATAGTTTAGGTTCATAACAAAACATGAATCTCAATGATGGCAGATTGAGACAGAACTGTTTTACCGATTTAGTAACTTTTGAAAGTTAAATACCATAAAAAAGGGATCATAAAATTGGAATGGTAATAGACATAAATTTAGTTACAAGATACATTATAATACAATCATGGTCAGTACATACAGAACACAAAAGGAAAGAGTGGCGAATATAGCTTGTATCTCACAAAAATTATAAGTGAGATGAAATCATCTTACCATGTGTCTTGACTCTCCCCATACTCAAAGATGATTCCTCTATAATAAATATATTATTATAATAAATATTTTATAGAATAAAATTATTATACATAATATCTAATATTTGTTTTATTGTGATCTTATATTACCTACTTGTTGACAGTCGAATGTTAAATTTTCACGTCTTGTAAAATTCGCTTTGTTCTTCGCATGTGTCTTAATTTATTATATATTTCATCTGTATACATATATCATGATTAAATAATGTATAACATGATATAAATATTAGTTATATACATTATATTTTTATTATAATAATCTATAGAATATCTGAGTACAAAATGGAAAACACCGTTTATAGTGACTGTAAGTTTTACATATACATGAACATTGTTTCTATCTTTATTATCTTATTGAAATAATGTATGTAAAATTAATATGTATATATATGTATTTATATATATGTATAATTATTATTGTATCTTTACTATATCATATATATCATATAATTTTTTTATATCCATACTTAATACATTCTTTGTGGATTGTGAATGAATCAAATCGCTTTGAGGGGGCTGTAGTCAATACTTCCTCAAATGATATTATCGTATTAATACCAAAAAGGAAATTAAAGAGATATGTGTTATAATAGGAATGAATTATAATAAGTATAAATAAATAAACTATATTACATATATAAAATATAGTTTCTATCATAATGTCTAGCATAATTGGTGGTAAAAGAAAACTGAACACTCATTGTTTCATGAGGCAGTAATTTTCCATACACAGAAAAAGTATATTTGATATCCATTAGATAGAGGTGTGTGTAATTTTAGTTCATAATAATAGAATAAAAACAACCCATCATATTTATTAAACCTTTTTCCCACATTAATGGAATAATGATTAGTGGGTGAAGATGGGAAATGAGGAAAAGAGTTTGAGAGAAGACATTATCTCTAAATAGAGTAACTCCTTTTGGTTTGAGTCAAAAGGATTACGTGAGATGATTTATTCCCTAAGGGATGATTCAAGTTAAAATGGAGGATTTTTTTGAGGATACATGGGTATATCATGTACAAAAATTAAATGGTTTGAGTGGTGTTTGTAATGGGTAAAGGTAGTGGACTTTTATATTGAAGGTGGAGTGGAACTCTTGTAAATAATGGAGGTGCGAATTCCACCTACATTTTTATTGTTGAATGTGGATCCTATAATTGAACAATGTTATGAAAATGGATTTAAGCATATGAATATGGACATAATGTGGTTTTTCTATCAGTATCTAGGTCGTTATGGGTCTTAAATTTATGGTTTACTACATTATTAGCCTAATGTTTCACTTTTCCGACATAATTAATTTTAATCACTTTAACTGATCATTTTGGTAAATAAAAGATGTAATTATTATACATTATATATTTTTCTAAATACAAATATGGAATAAATCTTTCAAAATTATAATCAAATTAATGTACAAAATTAATTTAAAATTAATCCCACTTTCGAAAAGACGTTGCAGGTTTTTAAAGTAAAAATGATCAAAAGTTTGGTTACTCATTATATCGAATTTCAATGAGAAGATCATTAAAATGAACAAAATTGGATTAATTATTAAAAATATTATCTAATTAAACTTTTATATAAAATTAATAAATACTTATAAATAAATTAAATTAAAAAGAAATTTTGACTTAAAATCAAGTACTTCTCACTATTCATACGAAAATGATGTTTGTTAGAAGAATCCAAAAAATTCACCCAATCCTAATTTCAACATTATGAATTCAAAAATGAATTTATATTTTATCAAATTCAATTTCTATATTTTTCTAAAATTATATTAATTTTTAGAAGCAGTTCATTCTATAAAATGGTGTTTTAAAACATAAAAAGGACTTTACAAAAAATCATATCATTCATTATCAATATATTTTATTTATTTAAAAAATATTACAAAATTTTGGAAAAATATATATTACAATTCATATAAAAAAATTTAACATCTAGGTTATGATTATATTATTTTGACAATAAAATTATGTTTTGTAGAATCTTGGTGTTGCGTGTATCGTACCCCAACGCAGTGTTGCATGTATTGTATGCCAACTCAGTATTGCGTATAAAATATAGAAATTCAGTGTTCCATGTAATGTTTTATTGGATGGTTTATTGTGAATGTAATATTTGACATAGTTAATTGTGTGATGAATATTATTATTAATTCAATAAAAGGTTCATAAAACTCACGGTGTTACACTATACCCCCCTTAAAATGAATTTCGCCCTCCAAATTCATCACTCAAGTAAAAAAAATGTGAGGATACATTTGGTTTATCATATCCTAAACTTCCCATGTAACTTCAACTAACATATTATTTCTCTAAAAAACTGTTACTGGGTGAGTGGTCTTCTTTTGTAGAACTTTTTCAGATTAGCCCAAAATTCCAATAGGTTTCTCTTCAAAAGAAATGTCATTCTCCAACAGAATGACATATGTATTCAGTACATGTGATGGGTCAGGTATGTAATTCCTTATGAGTGACATATTGAACACATCATGGACTTGAGATGGAGTTGGGGGAAGTTTTAAGTGTTAGGATACCACTTCGATACGATCTAGAATATCAAAGGGTCCAATATACCTATGGATTAGATTCTGTTTTCTCATAAATATTATTACTTTACTCCATAGTGAGATTTATAGAAACACATTTTCACAAACTCAAAATTCTAGATCATGTTTTTTCTTATCATTATAACTTTTATGTCGACTTTGTGGTTACTTTATATACTTCTGAATGGTTCTAACCATTTTTCAATTTCATTCATGATCTCTAGTCCCAATAGATTTCTTTCTCCAACCTCATCTATGTACATTAGATCTATGAATTTCATCCCATCAAGGGATTCACGCAGTGCCATATAAATTCTTAAGTGTAATATATTTTTGTAATAACACTAAACTATCGGAATGTGTTGATCCTAAAGCCCATTAAAATATAGGGAACAAGATCTCAACATATCTTCTAAGGTTTGAATTTTTCTTTCAGACTATCCATATATTTGAGGACAATAAACAGTGATGAAACTCTGTTCTATATCATGTACTTTATGAATACTTCACCAGATCATTGAGCTAAACCTAGAATACCCATATGATATAATATAATGTGGTACTCCATGAAACCATAATACTCCCTTAATTTATATTCTCACAAGTTTATCAATAGATAAATCATCTCTGATAGCAATGATTTGTGTTGACCTAATAATGCGATTAACTTCCACCCATATAGCATTAAACCCTTTATAGGTTTTGGGTTTTCCAATGAAAAAATCCATAGTGATGTTATCTAATTTCCATTTTGATATGGTTAATGGATGCGACATCACTTTATAATTTGGTCTTTCAGCCTTAAATTGAAGGAATACTAAACACAAAGACAAAAATTCCATGATATCTCTATTCATGTCATCCCACTAGAAAAATTATTTTATGTCCCTATAATCCTTGGTACTTCTAGGATGAATGGAGAATGAAGAACTATGAGATTCCTCTAAATGACCCTTCTTGAAATATGGAATATAAGGAATACATACATGGTTCTTGAACCTTATCATTCCATCATGATTAAGGTTAATCTCAAGAACTTTTCTAACATTCTTTTATAGATCTTAATCTTCTATTTATGCTTCCTTAATATTTTCTTGGATGGAGGTTTTAATAATCATTTGATAAAGATATGATTTTTCACATGAGCCTTAGCCCCTTTGGTAAGGACTCTGTAAGTGAATCCTAGTGACCAAGGATCAAATCTAGGCGGAGGCAGAACTTCCAGGTACTGTAGAAGTGCTGTAGTAGGTATTGTAGTGGGACTGTAGTAGGTACTGTAGCGGGAACTGTGCAGTATTGTAGTTGGTACTGTAGAAGACACTGTTTGGAATAGTAGCAGCCGGGAATATGCCCCCGTTTGGGTCTTCGGGCAACCGATTTGGTCTCGGAGTCCTTTAAGGCCTTCGGGCCACCCAGGCCTTTAGGTCAGTAAGGACTTAGGGCCACCACAAGGCCTTTGGTCAACCTTAAGTGCAGATGAAAACCAGACAACCTACAAAGAACAAGCTCTAAAAGGAGGATAAGCAAGGAGCTTTCACCAAAGAATAAACTAAAAGGATTGCATGAATGAGAGGGAATGGCACCTTCCATCGGGACAAGCCTGTACATCCACGGGAATGCCTAGCCAAACAACCATGCGAAGGTAGAAAGATGATTTCACAATGAAGATGTAGGGAAGGAGTAGTTCCAAGTAGTTATTCTGGGTTGTATGTAATGTTTGAAGCCTACGGGATATGAATTCCTCTAAGGCCTACAGGACATGTAATACTTTTGCCTACAGGCCTTGTAAGGGTGCCACCTCACCCCTTAAAAGGTGGATTATAAAAAATTAATAAAAAATGAAGTCCTTCGGGCCATTGGAGGAGGAGAAAGATATGATTTTTACCCTTCTATTAGGATTTATAGATCAAAATGTTTATAATCTAGAAATATTTGATCTTTTGTGATCCTCATCATAGATAATCTATCATGATATTTTGGACTCAAAGCATCAGAGACCTTGTTCACCTTCCAAATATGGAAATGTATTGAGAAGTAATAATCATTTATCAATTATAATGATCTTATCAAGCATATATTAATCTCCATCTATGTGAATATATATTTCATACTTTTATGGTCAATATATATATTACACTTTTCACCCTAACGATAATACCTCTATGTCATTAATGTAAAAATTACCACTACTAACTCCAAATCATGAGTTGGGGAATTTTTCACAGGAATATTCATCTGTCATTAGTCATAGGCTCTAACTATGTTATTTTCTATAAGAACACAACCCAATCCCTTCTTTGATGCATCACTGTAAATTACCACCCATTATTCACTACAGGGTAATGTAATCACATATGCAGTGACCAACCTTCATTTATGTCCCCTGAAAATTTCCTCAAATTCATGTGTCAAGTGGAACTTAACACTCTTCTGAGTTAACTTGGTTAGAGGATCAGATATTCCCGAAAACATCTCCAAAAACTGTCAATAATATATACCTAAACCAAGAATACTATGGATCTATGTCACTATGGTCTATCCAAGCTATCTTTCAATGTCCTTCATCTTTGATTGATCTGGTCTTTTACCATCTCTTGAGATTATTTGACCAAAAAATGAACCCTTTTGCAGCCAAAATTCACACTTTGAAAACATTGAAAATAACTTCTCCATCAATAGGGTCTTTAGTACAATTCTAATTTTATCTTCATGCTTTTTATTTTTCTTTTAGTAGACAAGAATATCATATATAATGACTACCACAAACTAGTTGAGGTAATATCTAAAGACTCTATTCATTATGTCCTTGCAGATACCAGGGGAATTATTAATACGAAAAGGAATATATATATATATATTCATAGTGACCATGCCTTTTATATAATCTTTCCTTGGTTATATCATTTTTCTTGAACCTCAATTGATGATATGCAGAATGAAGTTCAATCATTGAAAATTATTGAGCTCCACAGAGTTGATAAAATAAGTCAACAAAATGTGGAAGATAATACTTGTTTTGGATTACAATCTATTTTAACTCTCGATAATTGATGCAGAGTCGCATTTATCCATATTTCATTTACAAAAAAAGAATCGTTCCACCCTAGGTAACACACTTGGATGAATGAATCTTTTATCAAGGTTTTCTTGGAGTTGATTTTTTAATTCCTAATACTCAATTAGGGCTATTCTATAAAGAGTCTTTGAAACTGGTTTGGAACTAGAAATAATTTCTATAGAGAAATCAACTTCATTTTTAGGTGGAGGAATAGGAAACTCTCCTGAAAAGACAACCACAAAATCCTCAACAACATACATATCATTGATGTCAATCTTATTCCCATCCTTTTGTGATAAACAACCATGTCGAGTGGTAATTAAGACTTATACTCTAGATGTAATCTCCATTGGAAGTTAATAATTATCACAACATTGATGGATGATCATAGGTGGGTTTGAAATATTGATGATGGCATCCCTTACATGAAAATTGATGTCATATTTATGCTGATAAAGCCAATCTAGGACTAGGATGACATCAAATTAGATGAAAGGAATAATGAAAACATTTGTAGGGAGCACATTCACACAAAATTGATCAAGATATGAATAATATAATTGAGATGAAATCATCATTCTATTCAGGGTTTTCACTTCTATTTCCACCTCTAATTGTTTTGGTGGTATCATAACACACTTTGGAAATTATCTAGATATGAAAGAGTGGGTAGATCCAAAATTAAATATGACGTTTGTAGTTCTATAGTGGATGGGAAGTGTTCCTTTCATGACGTCTTTATCACACCCTTCATTAGATATAGAAATTGTATGATATTACCCCCTGTACCTTGGCTTAAGAGGTTTCTGACGTCGATAATCATCACCAACCCATGGTTTTGGGAATTAGTTATCATAATTCACATTCTCTTTACACTTTTAGAACAGAATCATGGGACATTCATTATATGAAGTTATTTTTATATTATCATTTTGAGCCAACATATTCTCATCACCTCAAAATTTGATTTCTTAGTGGCCTTCCTCTCTGCACATAAAATAGTTATTATACTCCTTATGTCAATTTCATTCATGCTTATTCTAACAGTTTGAGAATAAATGAATATTCATCTTCTTTTCTCCATGGTTTTTTATATTTTCTTATAAACTCAATCTTCATATTATTTTTAAATCCTTGAGATTGATACATGACTCCTTATTCTATTTAAACTTTGATATCACAACGCACAATCTCTTCATATATAAAAAAGTATCTTATAAGCAATTATCTTCTAAGATATAGCTTTAATCCACCAATGAACCTATCATATTTACTATTGGTTTTGATGATAATTCTTGAAGCGTACCTCGCAAGACTCATGAAATGAGTTTTATAAGTACCAAAATTCTCATAATCACATTGCTTCAACTCAAGTGACTCTTTCTGCATCATGGTATAAATAATTAAATGAACATAATTATAGAAAAATATGTTCTTGAACTCATCCCAAACAATGGATTCAATCTCATTATGTGGCCTCATATTCTTGATTAGAGTCCACCACTGATCTACTTGGCCTTTTGACCAATAAATAACTAGAATGAATTTCTCATGATCCAAACTTTGAATAATGGAGAATATCATTTGACTGGTACTAATCTATTGTTCAGTAACAAAGTGGATCATGATACCCTCTAAAAGTAGGTGGACATTTCCTCATGAAAGACTCAAGAAATTTTTTCCCCATCTTTTCTCATTTGGAATTCCACCATGATTCATAGATTGAGAAAGATATGTGACATAGAAATAATATTATTCATTCCATATCCCATTGCATTTGATTTTATAGAAGGATCATCATTTCTTTTTCCATCACAATAACCATTAATGTGGTCACACCGGGTTCCAACCATTGACAAAAACCAAATTCATATAGTAAGAAATAGATATCATTTTGAGGAACCACATAATCATGAAAAATCACATTTAGAATGTATAAATTATGGAACCTTCCTTCATTTATGACCCCTTTTTTTGTCCTATGTTATTCATATACAACTTATATTGGAATTATTCATAATGGTTTGTAAAGAGTTTGTGAATTCCCAATGAATTTCCCATAGGAGTGTAAAACCAGGTGTGATGAAAGGCCCATTGTAGTGTTCCAGATTACACCTAGTAAAGCCAAAATCATCTTGTTAGAGTTATTAACCCTAGGAATATATACACCGAACTACATACACTTGTATTATCTGTATAGGGATTTATTTCTAGGAAACCAATCACTCAATTATTCACCAAAATTCCAAGACATTTTCTTATTCTTTTCCATGCCCTTATACTTATCTTTTATACATGTCCATAGGGTTCTCACTAAGGATTTATTATCCTAGCTTCCAAAGGTTAGTTTCACCTTTTCCTCTGATACCAACTATAGAGACAATCATTTTTCAAAAATTAACATTACATGACGTTTTTGGAAAACATAAACATTATACTAATATATTCCCAAATACCATAGTTTGTATCATTTATTTGGAAACATGAAAACATAAACACTGATACATATATGGCCTACATTATCTCCCACTGTGATTTTCTTGTCTAGATCCATTATTAGACACATAAAATATAATACATATCCTCACAACCTTTGGAAGGAAACTTAAAATGTTGTGAGCTCAAATTCATGGTAAGGGTAAAAAAGTGAGGCGTGCAAGCATAAAGGTGAGCATAAGTGTATGAGAATGTTATCATTAAAATATAAGTTCACATACTTATTATCAATGATCATATAATTAAATCATGGAATAAATATTGGAAGTTCACAACTTATGAATAAAAGGGAAGTAAATGACTTATTCCATAAAAGAATAACATAATTGTAAGACATGGAATTTTGGTAAACACATAAGCATAAAATTATTTCCATAGTATCCAACATATTGCTGCCAAGACCATCTTAGTATAATGGGTTCACTTCCCATACTGACATAGAATTAATTTTTCATTCACATGGCAATCATAATAGTATCAGTTCACTCACTATAACTTATTATTAGTCATGATTGATTCCCAGATCCATCATAGTAGTCAAGGTTAACTCCCAAGACCATATTATATTATCTCATGTGATATAAAACATTACCCAATGCATTGGAGGTAGATATAGTTCACCATGTCACATAATGAAATCATAGATACATGTTCCACGAGATAATAAATATACATATCATAACCCTTGAAATTTAATGGGTCTCATAAACATGTAAACATATCATAACTTGTGAAAATATATAGGTTTCATAATCATTTCTTCATAAACATAACCTGTGAAAAAGAACAAGATTCAAAAGTATTTAACCAATGAAAGATAAACAAGGTTAATAAAATCATTCCATTAAAACATAATCCATTAAGACATTGAATATAAATAGAAACAATGAATAAATTAATTATAAAGGAATGATTGACACTAATATATATTATCTTCATTTGGGAAATTATTTTAAAATAACTTTTAAAACATATCTTGAGTAAAATATCCTTTCTTATTTAAAAACCTATTTTTATATCAAAAAAACATTTGAAATTTATTTTCAAGAAAATATCATTCAAATCATATAAATTAATTTTTTTTAAAAATAAAACATTTTTTCAAAATCCTTTTTCCTTTAAAATGATCTTCAATGATCATTTGAAAATAATTTTGAAAACATGTTTTTTTAATAAAATTGATTTTTGATCGAGGAGAGAGACGGCCATATTTTTCTTAAAACATTATATTAAGTAATAAAGATTGAAAATGGTACTAAAACATGATGATGTCTTGAATAAACATTGAATAAGGAAACTCGTGAACATTATTGAGAGTTGGACCATGATATTTCATCAAACTAAACATAGTCTCAAACAATCATGAAAAGAGATGATATTTTCTCAATAAACTCCTATAACTAAATAACATGGTATCCTAATCTCCATGTAATAAAATTAAATGAAATAAATCATAATATATCATTAAAATAAATATATTCATGATATAACCTGTAAAATGGAAGTATATACAACTCAAAAAAAGTGTTTAGGTGAAAAGAAAAACATGAATCTCAAAGAAGGAAAATCGAGAAAAAACTATTTTACTGATTTGGTAACTGTTGAAAGTTAAACCCCATGAATTAAGTATCATAAAAATGGCATGTGAATACAAAAACGATTAAGTACAACATACATACAATACAATCGTGGGTAGTATACACACCACACAAAAGGACATAATGTCTAATATAGCCTGTTTCTCATAGAAAATAAAAGTGATATGAAATCCCATTACCTTGTGTCTTGGATCTCTATGTACTCATAAATGATTTATTTATAAAAAATATGATTCAAACTCAAATTTACCAAAGAGATAGATGTGGAACGGTCCTAGTAGTCTAGATTGGGTTGTCTAATCCAATGAGACATAAGAAGATACATAAGAAACTCAACATATGCAATGGATTTTTGGCTATGAAGTGGACAACTTGGTTTGATATTAGATGGTTTAAATGAACAATAATAACCACAACTGAATTAAATTAAATAAAAATGGGCTGATATTAGGATTATTCTCATGGTGGATTGAATTAATTTTACTTCTTTAGACAATTTTAGATTTACTAATTTCTGATGAATCCATTCATCAAAATAACACTACCTTTATCATTTTCTAGTTTGAGTATAACTAAACTCAATTAATAATCCCCTACACACATAGGTAACTAAATTAATGATCTCTACAAGGTATATGGTTATCTTAGTACTTGGATTTAGCTTCCTTAAAGACAATGAAGATGAAGAGTGGAAATAACTGAAGAATGGAAGTATTAAATTTCTTAGCCAGGTAAAAAATTCATTCATAAAATAACATTACATCCAGCCTTTTCATCTTCCTATGATCAAACCATAAAAGGGTTAGTCCTTAATTGATTATATACTCTCAATGGTGGGTAGACAATGGCTTACAAGAATTGGATTGAAGATAATTACACTTTGAAAATAACGAGCACCCCTCCGTGTTTGTGAATGAAATTCAAACACATTTGTGAACTAATTCACCAAAACACAAAGATATCACTCTTCTTTTTTAATACAGAGCTTTAATGAAATAAATGGGAAGAGTAGAAGAGAAATATGTTGATTAAGAACATAGAAATACAAAAAATAAACTTACAAGGCAACTGAGATAATTACAACGAAACATTGGCATAATAACATTACAAAAAACAAGATATGCCTTCCACCTCACCACCAATGCCTTAAATAGGAAATTTTTAAGCCTAAGTCCAAGTATCAATCAATGTATGACCAATTGTTAAATTAATTTAGGCCATAGTGTGGTGGAAAGTAGTGGAGAAATTGATTTTTTTCTGGAATTTCTATCCTCCTTGTCTCCCCTAGAATTATCATATTATATGGGCAAGAATATCGCTGAATACTGGTGGGCCATATCGGAGTATTTTTTTTCCTAGGATGTCTTCTAGACTTCTATAAATTTTCATCCGATTTTGAGTTGTGGATTGGATGTTATGTCTGATTTAGTGGGATAACATTTTCAGCCGCAGATTCTAGCCTTGATTTATGATATTCTATATAGGACACCTTAATAGCCACCATAGAATCCGAATTAGCATAGGTTCTTGAAAAATTATTTTTTCTTCTATATTTATTCTATCATTTCACAAATTTTGGGAATCATTGGACAAGTATGGTGGGCCTCAGATTCTCATCAGTGGGATGGTGTCCAATCTGCCATCACCAGAATTGTTTCCTTTAATCGCTAAATATCTCCATCATCCTTTGTGAATCCTCTATTGATCCATAAATGACAAAAGTTTATATTGAAGTCTAAATCCATTTCCCAAAATATAAAATTAAAATATGTATAATTATATTACTTAAAATAATATGAATCATTGGACCCAAATTGGTGTACATTAGGCATGCAGTGCACAAATGATGAGAAAGGATGTTCAAAATTAAAATCCACCAACTCAGTCCCATAAGAACAAAACTAAACATTTAATTCCATTAAAATATAATTAACATATGTGTTTTTATTGGCTAATAACACCCCCCAGCTTGATATTTTCTAGTCCAAATAAAATAAATCAAATATTATATTAGAATTCTTTTTTTCGAACACATTATAACAAACAATGCTCACAATGTAAGCAACAGACAAATATATATTTATAACCTATCAATATAATTGAAAACAAGATAAATTTAAAATAATATCCAAATCCCAATCCCATTAATTTAATCAAATCCATCATAATACTTCTTCCAACTAAATTTGGAGAAATGATGAGTTGTGAATCACAAAAGATATGGCTGTTCATTTTCATTCAAGGGGAAAATCATGGAAGTGCTAGCTGGAATCAAATTTAATCCTAATATGAGTATTATTGTTTTTTTGATTTTTTTTTATTTTTTTGCAATGTTTCCATAGTAATTGAGATTTATGTTAATCCAATTAACGCATGTAGAATGACTTTGTCGATGACTCATAGGCCCAAAGGCCTTAGAGCACCAAGTGAAGCCCACATACTCGGGCATCATCTCAAGTTAACTTGATCAAAAACAAAGTCACATTACCAAAAAAAAGAGATAGAGTGAAAAACATAGGTCTAGACAACTCTTGAGTCAAGATCCCCAAGTGAAGAAATCATTTCATTTTATCAATCCATTGCTCTACCTGCAAAATTTTATTTTATTTTTTTTATTTATTTTTTTATTTTATTTTTATTTATTTGAATACCAATATTATTCAACAAATTAAATCATGTATATACTATTTATTATGGGACGTCAAGAATTCAAATTAGTACCCCACAATCAAGAGGACTTGCATTGTGGCATTTTTATTAATAGATGAAATTAAAAATGATGAAAATTATCATTGGAAAACCAAACATTCAAAATCAATTCCTGTAAACATAATTGTGAATTAAATTAAGAGTCAAGGAAAAAAATTATTTTCTATGTAGTTTTAATGTGATCCATGATTTTATTATGTTAATGAAAAAGGAATTTTACATCTTTTTTCTCATTGTTTTTCAAAAAACATTTTGTTTCTACACCATGCAACATAGAATGAAATTATACCTAGATTCATTAAAAGAAAAGAGAGGAGAAAGTGGGTGGGGGAAATGAGTTGGAAAAGATATGGAACAAGTTCACGTGGTGTCTTCATAATGATGATTGTGGTGCTCCCAAATCACTCTTTATTCTCATGTGAGATGTAGGAACCTCCTTGATTGAATATATATCACTCAAAATAGTCCCTAAACTGTAAAAACAAGAACAAAGCAGACAATAAACAAAACAAAAACTTATTTAATACCAATTATCATCATTTTTATAGTTTGTCTTTTTTATAAATCAAACTGATGGTATATTGTCTTCTTTTTTAATTTCAGGTAAGGTAGTACTCAGGTATCACACCGTGTAACACGAATAAATACTATGCTCCCCTTTAATATCCTTCCATATTTATAAGAGAAGAATAAGTCAATATTCTAAGGTAGAATTAAATTATATCAAAATGATCCACTAATCCTATTTGAAATATAATTTTTATTAAAATAACAAAATGATTGGAAACTTGAGAATCACGGGTTTCCTCCCATGCAACGCATTGTTTAACATCATTAGCTAGACTTGGACCCCTAATTAATTAATTATTTTCATCATCTAAGGTAGGTTCACACAAATCTTCATAAACTTCATATTTTTGGATTGGTTCAATGAATGGTTTGACTCTATTACCATTAACATTAAATGTTTGGCCATTGGGGGATCTTGAATGTCAACAACCCCATGGGGGTAAACATTATTCACTATGTATGGACTTGACCACCTAGACCTCAATTTTCCTAGGTGTAAGGGATGTTTTGAATTATTCAAAAGAATTGGTTTTCCCGGTTCAATGTGTTTAGTATTAGGGTTTCAAGATTGGTAGGCTTATACTTTTTCTTTATTGGTCCTAGAATTTTCATAAGCCTCTATATTAAGTTTCTCAAGGTCATTGAGATCTAATTTCATCTTTTTTCTATACAATGAGAGGTCGTAATTCATTTTCTTAATTTCCCAAAAATCCTTATGTTCAATTTCCAATGGAAAATGGGATGCTTTCCCATAAACCAACCTATATAGGCACATTCCTAAAATGGGTTTAAATGCGGTTCGATGGGACTAAAGAGCATCTAAGTGTTTTCTTGACCAATCATTCCTATATGGATTAATAGTTTTCTCAAGATTTGTTTTGATTTCTCAATTGGATAACTCAGCTTGACGATTGGTCTATGGGTGGTAAGAAGTGGACACTTTGTGAGAAATTTCATAATTTTCCATCAGGGCTGAGAAAGGATGATTGTAGAAATGATTTCTACAATCACTAATGGTAGCCCTAGGAATCCTAAATCTAGATATGTTGTTGTCCTTGATAATTCTAGTGACATTTTGATGATCATTGGATTTTTTAGGAATGTCCTCAACCCATTTAGAGACATAATTAATAGCTAAAAGGATGTAATGATATCCCCTATAGTTTGGGAAGGGACCCATGCAATCGATTCCCCAGCAGTCAAAATTTTGAATCACTAAGATGGGAGTGAGTGGTATTGGATTCTTTTTTGAGATGGACCCTACTTTTTGACACTTTGTACAGTTTTCAAAAAATGTGTAGGAGTCCCTTAAGAGGGTGTTCTAGAAGAGACCAAATTAAATAACATTAAAAAATGTTTTCTTAGAGGAAAAGTGACCTCCACATGCCTCACTATGACAGAATTTAAGGATGGACCCTTGTTCAGATTCTGGGACACACCTCCTAATGAATTGGGCCAGGAAAACTTATAGAGGTGTGGATCATCAAACACATAGTGATTATCATTAAAAAACAGTTTATTTCAAGATTTAGTACCTATTAATTATGGAATGACTCTTGTAACTAAGAACTTGGATATGTCAGCATTCCAAGGGCATTCACTCATAGAGTAATGGTGTTCATCAGGGAATGAATCAGACAAAAAAGTGATTTCAGATGTCTTTGAATTCCATCCATGAGAGGTGATTAGCTAAAACATTTTCAACACCCTTTTTTCCTTGATTATGAGGTCAAATTGTTTTAAGAGAAATACCCACATAATTAGTCAATACTTGGCATCTTGTTTTTGGAAAAGGTATTTTAGGGTTGAATGGTCAGTGAAGAAAATGATGGGTGATCCTAAGATAAAAGACCTGAATTTATCTAAGGAAAAGACAATAGAATGAAACTCTTTTTCAGTGGTGGTTTAGCTGATTTGGGCATCATTTAATGATTTTCTTGCATTGGCAATGACCTAAAGAGTTTTATTGCAACATTTTCCTAACACAGATCCGACAACAAAGTCACTGGAATCACAAATAAGTTTGAAAGGGGGGTTTCAATTTGGAGATTTCATAATGGGAGGAGACGTGAGAGAGGATTTGAGGGTTGAGAATGAACCCTCCCATATTTCTGTCCAAACAAATGGAGCATCCTTTACTATGAGAACACAAAGGTGGTGGGAGATTGAACTAAAGTCCTTGATGAATCTTCAATAGAAACCATCATTTACAATGAAAGACCTCACTTCCTTGACAGTTTTCGGTGATAGAAGGTGACGAATGATGTCATCCTTGGGTTTATCAACATTAATCCCCCAACATGAGACCAGATAGCCTATAACTTTTCCCCCTTTAACCATTAAATGGAATTTCCCACTGTTTAGGGAATGATTTTGTTTCTTCACATCTTGAATAGACTCTCTCCATATTCCTCAAACATCCCTTAAATGTATCCCTAAACACAGCGAAGTCATCCATAAAGTCCCCTAGAAAATCCCCAACCATGTCGGAGAAGATTCCCATCATGCACCGCTGGAAGGTTCCATGGGAATTGCATAACCCGAATGGCATGCGTTTGAAGGAAAAGGTGTCGAATGGACATGCGAATTTAGTCCTCCCTAGATTCTCTTAGGATACCTCAATCTGATTTCACCCTGAGTACCCATATAAGAAATAGTAGAAGGCATGAACTACCACTCTTTTAAGGACTTGGTCAATGAATGGTAAGGGGAAATGGTCCTTCTTGGTAAATTTGTTTAGCTTCCTATAGTAGATGAAAACTCTCCAGCCACAACTCACACAAGTTGGAAGAATCTATCCATCCTTATTGGTTATCACTCTGATTCATGCCTTCCTGGGAACCACTTGGTTTTGGCTCACCCACTCAATCTCAGCTATAGGATAGATGATACTATATTTTAGATATATCAAAAGTTTATTTCTTACTAACTCCATGATATTAGGATTGAGTCTCAATTTAGGTAGACAATATGGCTTTGAATCATATTCTAGATCAATCCTATGAGTCCCAATTAGAGGTCTAATCCAAGGAATATCAGATAGGGTCCAAACGATTTATTTATTATGTATCCTAAGGATATCTAGAAGCATCCCCTCATGATTGGTTTCAAGAGAATAAGAAATGAAAATAGGATGTCTTTGATTGTCACCTAGGAAGTCAAACTTGAGTGTTTTGGGAAGATCCATTAATTCAAGATCTGGTTGGTTCAGAATTTCAGCAGAATATCAGGACATTGGATCAAGATCGATTTTTTTCCTATAGATTTAGATAGAATCAAATCCCCATGAGTAGAAGTTTCATATACAAGATTGGTTTGATTAGATTTAGGGAAGGATGTTTGATTGGTCTCCCTGAAAGATGTTTCATGAAAGGTTTCACTAATTGCGGGACCTAAGAATTTATCATAAGAGAAATTTGTAAATGATTCAAGAAAAGGAGATAATCTTCCTTCAGGGGAACAAAGGAAATCAATCTCATCCTAACTTAAACATCCATCAAATGTTCCTTGATGTTTTATGGATTCATTATCAATTCTTTCTATCATGTTTAATTCATGAATGTCCTCATCATCCCCTATTTGTGAGATTTTATTATAGATGTTTTGGTCTAGACTCCTGTTTCAAAAGGTGATGGTCATGTTCTCATTTCAAACTCAGATAATAAATTTGATTGTTTCAAGGAAAGGGCGACCAAGGATGATTGGGGTTTCTTACTTATTTCATATGTTTGGATGGTTGTTAAGGACAATGATGTTCACAGGGTAGATGAAGTTTTCAAACTTTACCAGAACATCCCTTAAAATCCCCTTTGGAACCCCAATGCTACGATCAAAAAGTTGAAGTGTGATAGATGTGGGTTGGAGCTCTTCTTGGCCTAACTGGTACTACAAAGAATAGGGGATGATATTGACACTAGAACCTAGGTCACACAATGTAATAACCTAGAAATCCTATGGATTGTTTTTAATACATGGGATTTTTAAGAGTCTATGAAAATTTACAACGCCTGATTACGAGGCCCGGTGTGCCCAAAATCAATTTCTGAAGTTCTGTTTGGGTACGTTCAGTAAATGTATGAGAGAATTTTTATAACTTTTGAACCGGTGCACGGAATTAAAATATGAGGGCACTGTTGAACTCATAGTGCCGATATTCACTTAAGAGAACTTTCTCTTCTACGACAGTGAGTCGAGGATATAAGTTAGTTTTGGGTTTTCTTTAAAAAATAATAAATTAAAGTGTAGCTACAATTTATTTTATTTGAGCTTTCATTGGGTGTGTGGGGGTTAAAACCTATTCTTGGAGGTTGGTGGGGGGACCATCGCAATTTAACCCCCCATGAGAGGTTATGGTGGTGGGGTCCACCCAAACCCAACCTCCCCTGAGAGGATTAAAGTGGTGGGACCACATGGGGATTAACCCCCTATTAATGAGGAGGGAGAGGAAAGCTCTCAAACCCCTCAATTAATTTTATGTGTAGATGTAAAATTAAATGATTTCAATTTAATTTAATGTGTCGACGTAAAATTAATTACTTTAATTTTAATTTTATGTGTCACTGTAAAATTTAACGCTTCCAATTTAATTTTATGTGTCAACATAAAAATTAAATGCTATAAATTTATTTTATGTGTCAAAAAAAAAACTAAATCCTATCAATTGTTATGATGGAGGCTATGTGGGGGAAGCCTCTTGGAATTCTCCCAATAATAAAGCAAATGCACCTCTTAAATTATGCCAACACTATTTAATTTGATTGACCCCCATTTTAAATTAAGTAACCACATAGTTGGAATTTAGGAAGGTTCATGATAAATGAACCATCATAAATTCCATGATGGTTACATACCTCTCTCCCTCTAATATATATAGGTAGCTTGGGAGGAGGATTTGGGACGGCTTCACAAAGCGATGGAGCACGGGTAAAGTGACGTGATCCCCAACACTTGGAGGATTACGCTCTCCAATGAAGAATGCTCCATCGACGAAGAACGTCGACCTCGAATTCAACCATATTTCTCAAAACTCCTTCCGATATGAGATGTCCTCGTCTGCAACGAATCGATGTCCACCTTCTTACACCAACGTCAACCAACTACGAGCATGGTAGGGAGTTTATTACTTGATAATATTATACCCTTTACTTATCTTCCTTAGTGGATAAAAATTGATTATTGAGGACATGTTATTGATCATCAACATTTCCTGATGAGACAAATAATAACTCCCTAAATGCGGAGGGTGTGGGCCAACCTAACATGGCCTGACACCCTCCGTTGATTTTTTCCTTGTTGTGATCTTTGATGTGGAAATGAGGCGACAAATGAGAAAACTACAAAGGTCACGCTCCCCGTGGCCACCGCGAATTGCACTACCTTTGCGGAACACTGGTGTTCCCAACCGAACACCACCGGCCCACACACTGCCCGACCGCCACCGACCGGCAACCCGCGCGCTGCCCGGCCGCCAGCCCGCATGCTTACCTCGCCACGCGGGCCTACTTGCGTGCCCCGAGGCCTACCTGCACCCCGCCGGCCTACCCGTGCACTGCTCACATGCCTCGTGGCATGCCCGTGTGACCTACTAACCTGCCCGCGCACTGCGCGTCACCCATGCCTGCCTGCCCGTGCGCTGGCTGCGCCTCGCTGGCCTGCCCGCATGATGCCCTCGCAACCAGCCTTCCTCTCACGCGCTGCCTGCGCTCCCCATGGTCTGCCCGAGCACTTCCTGCCCACCCCTCTGGAATGCCTGAGCGTTATTGTCACCCCGCTGACCTACCAGCGTGCTGCCCCCGCCCTGTCGGCCTGCCTGCGCCGTGCCCGCACCCCGCCGGCCTCCCCGTACGCTTCCCGCATGGCCCACAGTTTTCACGCGTTCTACCTACGCGCCCCGTCGTCCTGTCTGCTCCCTTTTGGTGCCCGGAGGCCTGTTCATGCCCTGTTCGGCCACCCGCCGGCCTGCCCCGCACCCCGCCTGGCCTGCCCACGCCCCAGTTCCCAGCCGAGCTGCACCGGCTACACGATCCATCCCACGACATCCTTCGCGACGTCGCTGGCCAAACCGGCTCGGCTTTACGGGCCGAACTGGATTTAATTTCTTGTCCAAATTTCCTGAGATGCTCCCATTGCGATGCTGGTTGAACCGGCCCCAGCCTCCGGGCTGAGCCGCCTACACAGCGGCCTCCGGGCCGAACCTCCCTCGCAGTCCGTTGGGCCAGGCCTAGCCGATCGGGATGAACCTAGTGGGCTGAATCGCCAAATGGGCCGGGTCAGAACCAATGTGTCTGTCCGAGTTGGCCCAGTCTAGGTTGGGCTGAGTCGGTCCAACCATGTCCGACTGGGCCCAGGCCCATTACCGACCTTGTTACTTCCTTTGGTCGTAACCTTGTAACGAGACGAACTTTTGATGAACCGTCATCGGCGCTGGTTTTCGTGGAGCACGATGGTTCCTTTGAGTATACCCCACTAGAGTTCGGGGTAATATTGAGATACAGTCAGGTTGGATCATACACAAATCCAACTGGTCCCCCAAGACTAAAAAGTTAATACCTCACATACCCGGCGTCCAATTGACGCACCGTCTATTGCGTTGAGACCCCTATGAAGATACGGACCTTTGAGATAATTATTCATGGTACATGGTGGTAGTTGACATTTTGAAAATTGGCTTGAGGAGTGGACCCTCCCAAAATCAAGCGTGCTTTGTGGAAACACTATGGATGGCTGTGCTCTGATGACTGGTCCTGGATCATATGTTGGTCCAACCGTTCTAATGACTATTCCTGGATCATGTGTTGGTATGACAGTTCAGACTTCTGTTTCTGGATCTTGTGTTGGTCAGACAGAATAGCTGGACCTGGATCATCTGTTGGTCCAACAGCTCTGATGACTCTTCCTAGATCATGTGTTTGTCTGACAGTTCTAACTTTTGTTACTGGATCATGTGTTGATCCAATAGAAAAGTTGGTCCTGGATCATGTGTTGGTACGACAACTCTGATTAATCAGTGGCTACATCTGATCATCTAGATCTCACTAGAAAATTTTTATACCTGTTTGAGATGACTCAGTAACTTCTGTTTTCTTCATGATTGAGATATATTCCTAGATAACTTAGGTATATGTATGGGAATATACCTATGTGGGGTTATCTATTGACTTCATAATTTGTGGTTTAACCTTGTTTGATATTGTGAGACCTTGAGGGTCTCGGTGTACCTACTAAGTATTGTTATACTCACCATTGCACGGGATATGCCTGCAACTCATTATTTTGGATGCAAACGACGGACAACGCTGACGGAGGCTAAGTAGCTGGACTGGACGATAACCGGAGGTGGACCTTACAGAGAGTCGGTAAACATAGGATACTGACGGAAGTGAAGTGCTGAGGAGGCCATCTATACCTACCCTTCATGTAGGATCCTTTGAGGACGACCCAGTAGCTTCTATTTATTTTCAGTTGTACATTTTTTCAGTTATACTTTTAATTTCTAGTTGGGCTCTTATTTTCGGCCCTTTTACTTTTCAGAACTGTTTGTATACTGTTTTTACATAGTGTTTGCTTCTAGTTTGTACTGTTATTGTGTGCGTTTACAGTTTTTAAAGGAAATGCCTTCCCAGTTTTGGGATTTTACGCCTTTGGTGCTAGTCGCCAGCCCCTGCCCTATGGAAGGCAGGCTTGTGGTAGTCATGGAATGGGCCCCGGGGGATGGGTCATGACAAATTGGTATCAGAGGAGTCGATTATACCCCATAACATAGGACTCTAATCTTTATTTTTGTGAAGAAATAGTGTTAAGGTTACCGAGTTCGGTTTTCAGATCAGGGAGTCCAGTGTTGGTGCGGAGGCTGACATATCCATACACTAGGACCCTAACATCTGATTTCCGACTCAGTGCATGAAAACACCGATTGAGTGAAGGTTTCAAGAGTTTTCTTTGTGATATATTTGAGTCAGCTCACCAAGTATAACTTATTCACTATGGCGCACCTGTTCCTAATTAGGATGCCGCTGCATAGACAGCCGGTTAGGGTTTCCGAGAGAGTACACGATGACGGCCCACCAAGCGACGAGGCTCCAGTGCAGGGCCTTCTTACTATGTTGGCACCTTCAGGTGGTGTACCAAAACCACCACCACCTATTGGGAAGCAGATGTCACCAGCCCTAGAAACAGATGATGCATGTCACATGAGTGCATTGCACGAGTTCTAGTAGTAGAGGCCTCCGAGGTCACGAGGCGAGACAGATTCCCAGACAACAGAGGACAGTCTGGAGGTGATTTCTAGAGTTCTCCACCTAGTTGAGACACCTATAAAGCATATAGTAATCTTAGATACTAGTGTTTTCCAGTGAGTTACCCTAAAGATGGTCCGCATAGTGATGAGGCTTTGGTATGTGGATCGTTTCCCGAGATTATACCTTCATGTAATGTGTCAAATATATCACTTCTAGCTGGTCAGCAGTGACAACTGGCGGTATCAGTAGATGACACATGTAGGCTAAGTGCCTTACACATGTTTCAGCATCAGATACCCCTCAGGTTCTGAGGCGAGCCCGACTCACAGGAGGAAGAGGACTGGCCTGAGGAGGTAGATGAGAGTTCTCTAGAGCTTGTATAGCTTCATCAGGACGACATGTTGGTAGTTGAGTATTCATCGAGGCAAACCGATCATTTCCAAAACTCGATGAATACGATATGATCAGTGCATGGAAGCTCGAACTACTAAGAAAGGTATATTTTAGGACATCTAATCCAACAACATTTCTCTAGATGCTAAATAGAACCTTTTCAGTTGAATGATATTTGGCTGAGCAGATACAGCCTGTGATTGTTAGCAGTGGGAAATCATGAAACTGGTGCCAGTCTTAGAGACTTGAGCATGTAAAATGTTTCGAGAAGAGGAAGTGTTAAAGATAGATGAATCTACAGAGCATCAGACATTGAAGCAGAGCTAGAAGAGCATCATGAGGTGGTGTACATTTCGACATGATATAACCACCCACCTTTGTAGACCCTGCCAGGCTTAGGGAGCTGGAGGGTAGGGGAAGAGACTAGATTCATGCATTCAAGGAGTGTGACCCATGGGCTCTGAGAATGATTTGAGGTACAATCTATGTCTACTAATAACCACCGTATCAATAGAAATAGGAACCAATCATTTCATCCTTCCATGAATCGTGTCCCATACCTAGATTTCCCATTTAAAAAGTTGACTTGACCATCAAGTCTTGAGATACCATTGAAAGGAGACTCGATAATCACACTTATGCTGATGGTGTGATCTGACCCTTGGGGTGAGATTTTCGGTTAGAACCTCTTGGTGGCATCATCGAGGCCTTACGACGTTCATTTGGGTATGGACTAGGTAACCACAGTTCATACATAGATTGAATGTATTAGGCAATAGTTTGTGGTTTATCTAAAATATTAGGATGAGGTTTTCTTTAGTCGAAAAAAAAGGAAACCCAGGAAGAACAGGTTAAACTCATGCATAGGAGGGTGCAGCAGATCACTCTTGAGTCAGCCAGCTTTACCCTCGTGGCAGCAGGAGTGAGAAAACATGGGGAGAATCTTTTCAAAAGATGTTTCCAGGATTACTCCACCCCCCCCCCCCAAGGGTGAGGGACGTATGCTTTAGCTGGATACTACCAGAGGTTTGTTCTAGACTTCTCCAGAGTTGCCGCACCACTATTAGCCTTGATAAAGAATGGGAAACCCTTCATGTAGTTGGAGAGATTCTAGTAGATCTTTCAGGAGTTGAGGCAGAGGCATACTAGTGCCCCCATCTTGAGGCTTCCAGAGGAAGGTGTAGGGTATGTATTCAACTGTGATGCATTAGGGACCGGAATTAGGTGTGTCCTGATGCATGATCGAGTAGTTATCGCATAAGGTTCTCAGCACATGAGATAGCATGAACAAGACTATGCTACCCATGACCTGGAGATAGCATAAGTAGTCTTCGCCTTTATGGATATCCTTTGTGGATATAGATGAATAATCCTTTCTGTAGTCTCTTATAGTCACTACCCCACTTCTTCAGTGATTCAGGGAGGCACAACATGGAGACGCTGACTGAGAGACAAGATGTGCTTAGATATCAACAGGGAAGTCACCTGATATATTTTCTGAAGGTGGGGAGCATGTGATCCTCTTTAGAGGAAGTACCTTGGTACCAGTATCACTTCAGGAGGAAGTTTTGTGGGAGTTCTACATATCCCCTTTTGTGGTACATCCAGGAGGGGAGAAGATTTACCAGGACCTTTGATGGCAGCACTGGGGACTAGGTATGAAGACAGTTGTAGCAAATTTTATCTCTCAGTGCCTCACTTGTCAGCAAGTAAAGGCAGAGCACCAGGTACCAGCAGGCTTAGTTCATCCATTAGAGGTCCTAGAGTGGAAGTTGGATGGGATATCCATAGACTTCGTGATAGGTCTTTCACATACATCCAGGGGTCATGAATCGATTTGGGTGATCATCGACTGACTCACCAATTTGGACCACTTCATACCAATCAGATAGCATGGATCAGTAGAGAGCATGGGATTCCTTTATGTGTAGGAGATTGTGCGGCTACCTGAAGTACCTTCTTCTATTGTCTCTGGTCATGACACATGATTTACTTCCCAGCTATGGAAGGGGTTATAGGAGGCTTTCATGACGCAGCTACGTCTGAGCACTACCTTCAATCCTCAGACAAATGGCCAGATTGGGAAGGCCCTTCAGACACTCAAGGACATGCTACGTGCTTGTGTCCTTAACTTCAGTCACAGTTGGGATGATCACTTTCCATTGGTGGAGTTTGCGTATAACAACATCTATCACTCCACCATAGGGATTGAACCTTTTGAGGCCTTGTACAGGTGACCATGAAGATCACCCTTGTGCTGAACTGACCCGGGGGAGTCAGCACTAGTGGTACCAGAGATGGTACGAGCTACCATGGAGAAGGTTCAAATCATCCAAGAGCGGATGAAGACTACACAGAGCAGAAAGAATTCGTATAGTGACAAGAGACAGAGGCCTCTGGAGTTCAAGGATGACGACCACGTCTTCCTACAGGTCTCACCTCGATGAGGTCTACAGAGATTTGGACAAGGCGACAAGCTATCTCTGAGATTCATCGGACCTTTCCAGGTACTCAGAAAAATAGGTGAGGTGGCTTACCGCTTGGATCTTATAACTCAGTTGCACGGGGTGCATGACATATACCATGTATCCCAGCTGAGGGGATACGTGCATGATCCTTCTCATTTCATTGACCATGGAGAGCTAGATATCGATGATGGGGAAACTTTTATAGAGGTCCCAGTGGAGATTGAGGATCGATAGGAGCGGGTCCTATGTGTATGGTTGATTCTTCTTGTGCACATTCGTTGGCAGCACGGGAACCTCCACGAGAGCACATCGGAGCGGGAGGCTCAGATGCATGCTCAGTACCCCCATTTGTTCCCTTAGTTCGAGTTGTAGCTTATGGGGACATAAATCACTGAGGTGGGGAGAATGTAATGACCCGTAAATCTTGTGGAATTTTTTTAAATACATGGGATTTTTCAGAGTTCACTAAAATTTACAGCGCTTGATTTCGAGGCCTGGTGTTCCCGGAATAAATTTTTTACGTTTTCTTTGGGTAAGTTCAGTAAACGTATGAGCGGGTTTTTATAACATTTAAACTGGTGCTCGGTATTGAAATATGAGGGCACCGTTGAACTCGGAGCACCAATATTCACTTAAGAGGACTTTCTCTTTGACGACAGTGAGGCGAGGATATAAGTTAGTTTTTGTTTTTTATTTTAAAAATAATAAAATAAAGTGTATCTACACTATATTTTATTTGTGCCACCGTTGGGTGTGTGGTGGTTAAAACCTCCTCATGGAGTTTGGTGGTGGGACCACCGCACCTTAACCCCCATGAGAGGTTATGGTGGTTGGGCCCACCTGAACCCAACCTCCCATGAGATGATTAAAGTGGTGGGACCACATTGGGCTTAACCCCCTATTAATGGGGAGGGAGAGGAAACCTCTTAAAACCCTCAAATACCTTCATGTGTGGGCTTAAAATTAAATGCTTTAAATTTAATTTTATGAGTCAATGTAAAATTAATTTCTTTAAATATAATTTTATGCATCAAAGTAAAATTAAATTCTTTCAATTTAATTTTATGTGTCAACATAAAAATTAAATTCTATCAATTAATTTTATGTGTCCACATAAAATTAAATGCTATCAATTGTTTTGATGCAGGATATGTGGGGAAAGCCTCTTGGAATCCTCCCAATAATTAAGCAAATGCACCTCTTAAATTTTTCCAACTCTATTTAATTCCCTTGACCACCCCCCCCCCACTTTAAATTAAGTAACTGATTCGCTGGATTTTAGGAAGGTTCATAATAAATGAACCATCATAAATTCCATGATGGTTACATACCTATCTCCCTCTCTTATATATAGGGAGCATGCGAGGAGGATTTGGGATGGCTTCACCAAGTGATGAAGCTCTGGTAAAGTGACGTGACACCCAACACTTAGAGGATTACACTCTCCAATAAAGAACGCTCCCCCGACGAAGAACATTGACCTCAACTTCAACCATCTTCCTTGGAAATCCATTCGATGTGAGATGTCCTCGTCCACAACGAAGTGACGTCCACCTTCTTGTGCCAACATCAACCAACCACGAGCATGGTAGGGGGTTTATTACTTGATATAATTATACCCTTTTCATATCATCCCCATCAGATAAAATGGGATTTTTGAGGTCGTTTCATTGATCATATAATTTTCTTGATGAGCCAAATGATACCTCCTTAAACGCGAATGGTGCGGGCCAACCTAACATGGCCCGACAACTGCCATCGATTTTTTTCCTTATGATGATCTTTGAAGCAGCAACGCGGTGATGAAGGAAACAATGACTAAGGTCATGCTCCCCATGGCCCCTAAAAACCACACCACCCCTGCGGTACACCGGTGTTCCTGGCCGAACAACACTGGCTTGTGCGCTGCCGGCCGACCCCGGTCGTCCGCCCGTACCACCCATCCGCCGGTCCGCACGCCGCCCGTTCACCACATGTCCCCCACGCGCCTCGCGTCCTGCCTACACGCCCCTCTGGCCTACCCGCGCACTGCCTGATCCCCCGATGGCATGCCTGCGTGCTGCCTGCTCCCCGCTGGCCTTCCCACGTACCCCGGTAGCCCGGGCCCCACCGGCCGGCACGCGCGCTGCCCGCGTGCCACACGGCCCGCCCGCGCGGTACTCGTACCCCCCGCCGTCCAGCCCACGAGCTGCCCGTGCACCCTTCCAGCCTTTCCACACCCTGTTGTCTCCCTACGGCCTTCCCACGCGCTACCCGGTGCTGCGCCGGCCTGCCCGCGCGCTGCCTGCACCCCGCATGGCATGTTTAAGCCCCAGCTCCAGGCCGATCCACGTTGGCCACTCGCGTCGGCTCCCGACGTCCTTTAAGGAATTACTGGAAGAACCATCTTGGCTTTCCATGCCGAGCCTCCAGAGCAGCTGCCCTCACGGTGTTGGATGAACTGACCCCGGCCACCAGGCTGAGCCTCCTACGCGACGGCCTCCAGGCAGAACCACCCTTGCAGTCTGCTGGGACGGGCACATCAGACCATTCTGAACCTAGCGGGCTGACCGGGTCGACCCAGTCTGGGTCGGCCCCGTCTGGGTTGGGCCGAGTCAGTCCGATCGGGTCGGACCGGGCCCAAGCCCAATACCGACCATGTTACTTCCTTTTGTCGTAACTTTGGCACCAGACAACCGTTTGATGAACCGTCAACGGTGCTGGTTTTCATGGAGCACGATAGTCCCTTTTCATATATCCCACTAAAGTTTGGGTTAATGTTGAGATGTGGTCAGGTTGGATCGTAAAAGAATCCAATTGGGGTCCCGAGACTAAAAAGCTAATAACTCACAGACCAGGGATCCGATTGACGCTCTGTCTATTGCGTTGAGACCCCAATGATGAGACGAACCTTTGAGATACTTCTTCAGGGGACTTGGTGGTAGTTGACGTCTCGAAACATGGCTTGAGGAGTGGACCCTCCCAGAATAAAGTGTGCTTTGTGGAAACCCTGTGGTTTACTTTTCTATGACAGATGTTCCTAGATCATGTGTTGGTCCGATAGTTCAGACATCTGTTCTTGGATCATGTGTTGGTCCGACAGAATAGTTGGTCTTGGATCATGTGTTGGTTCGACTGTTCTGATGACTATTCATGGATCTTATGTTGGCCCGATAGTTCTAACTTCAATTCCTGGATCATGTGTTGGTCCGACAGAATAGCTGGACCTGGATCATGTGTTTTTATGACAGCTCTGACGACTGTTCTGGGATTAAGTGTTGGTCTGATAGTTCTGACTTCTATTCCTGGATCATGTGTTGGTCCGACAGAAATGCTGGTTCTGGATCATGTGTTTGGCTGACACCTCTGATGAATATGTGGCTACATCTAATAATCACTATCTCACTACAAAGGTTTTATACATATGTGAGCTGAGTCAGTACATTGTGTTTTCTTCATGATTCAGATAGATTACTAGATAACTTAGGTATATGTATGGGCATATACCTATGTGGGGTTATCTGTTGACTTCATACTTTGTGTTTTATCCTTTTTGGATTTTGTGAGACCTTGAGGGTATCAGGGTCCCTACTGAGTATTGTTATACTCACCCCTGCATGGGCTATGCCCACACCTCGTTGTGTTGGATGCAGACGATGGACAGCGCTGACTGAGGCTGAGTAGCAGGACTGGATGGTACTTGGAGGTAGACCATATGACGAGTCAGTACATGGAGGAGACCAATGGACGTGGAGTGATAAAGAGGCCATCTGTACCTACCCTTCATGTAGGAACCCTGGAGGATGACCCAGTAGTTTCTTTTCATTTTCTGTTGTACTTGTTTTTCAGTTGTACTTTCACTTTCCAGTTGCGCTTGTATGTCTGGCCATTTACTTTTCAGAACTCTTTGTATATAGTTTTAACATAGTGTTTCCTTCGAGTATGTACTCTGATTGTCTGTACATAAATTTTATAATGGCATGCCTTACCATTTTGGGGATTTTATGACTTTGGTGCTAGTCGCCAGCCCCTGGCCTATGAAATGCGGGCTTGGGGTAGTCACGGCACGGGCCCAATGGGATGGGTTGTGACACACAAGGCCTTGAAAACTTTTCTCTCTCCTAGTTCAACATTTATTTAAGGGAAATCCGGGTCCTTTATCTTTGAAAAAATGGTCCTTTGAATGGTGCTACTCACATTAGTATCCAAAAGGACTTGCTTTTTTTGTGAAATTTTACTTTTAAAAGTGCAAAAGTCCTTAATATACATTAACTAGGTATAACGAACCATACTTTACATACATTGTTATTACTTCAAAGTTGAAGCATACTTATTAACACATATAACAAAACCATGAATGCACCGTATAGGTATAGTGAATTTAAAAACTGGGAAACATAAACAACTGGTTCATAAAATTTACTACATTGTCTCCCGTTTATTTCACCATATCTAGAGTCCCTTTTTGGCATATCCTACTTAATATCCTTCTTCCTGACCGGGGGAAAATAAAACATACAAAAGGGTGAGATCAAATTCTCAGTAAGGGTAAACAAAAGAAATATCAGTCATATCATATTTATAAGAACATAACATTTTGAAAATCTTAACCTGCAAAAGAGGTCATAATATCATGTCATGGGATACATCATAGTAATGAAAAGTAATCCCAAATAATCATAACTTAAAACATGAAACATTGTGGAATACACACATAATCATAGAAAATCATTTAATGTTAGTCAAGGCTCATTGCCAAGACCATCATAGAGGACAAAGTCCATTACTGAACCGAGTTCACTCCTCATTCCAGTCCTGTATCACTGAACCGGTTTAACTTGCCATTCTAGCCATGTCTATCTCATGAGATATAAATCATTACCCAATGAATTGGAGGGAGATATAGGTCCCACCCATCTCATAATGAAACCATTCTTATGTGTGCCACAAAATCATAAATCATACATCATATCATAACCCATGTAATAAAAATGGGATTCTTAAACATCATAACATAACCCATATAAGATAAAAGGACATCATAAAATTAATTCCATCATAAAACAATCAAATAAATGTAAAAATATGGATAGAAACAGAACCCTATTTTATCATATATGGAAAATAACTTTGATAAAACACTTGAACTCCATTCTCGAGGAAAATATTCTTTTTACTTCAAAAACATTTTTCCTTTGTTAACATGTCATACAATTTTAAACTATAAGAAGTTGATTAAAAATAAACATGAAAACATGTAAATGAAGCTTTTTGAAAATAATTTTCTAAAAATCTATTAATTCCGTATAAGTTAAAAAAACATTCTTCTCCTACTTTGGCCGAAAAAGCCAAAAAGTACCTCGTATGAAAAACAACAAAAGATTCATTTCATATCTTTTACTAAAAACTAACTGAAGGGTAAAATTGGATTTAAAAATTGAAGGAGGATAGAAATAATATTACATATTGGGGAAACATGGATGTGGATGATAAAATACACACTATTAAATTCCAAAGTATAACCAATCTCGGATAAAAATTAGATTGTGAGATTTTCCCCTACCTTATGTCTGATATGCTTTGTACGTGTCTGAAACTCCTGTATTATGATTTAAATAATGTCATTGACATATTACAGAATCATATTCATTGTTATGAGTTCATATATGGTCATATTATTATCTTTTTATTAGTAATATTTCATTGCTACTTGTTATTCGGGTGTTTAATGCTTTATGTTCTTATGTGCGTTTTGTCGAATAAATTCTCATTCGTCTTTATAGGATATAGATACGTAATTTACAGAATGGTATTAGTGTAATATATATCATATAATTCATTCAATTAATTTATATAATCATTATTCAATGAATATCATATAGAACGAGTCACATCACATCGTGGAGATGGTAGGCCGTACGTACGCATGAGCGATGATATCGTTTCCATGATTGGGTAATTGTATTGAAGTGTATGTATAATATTTCATAATCAATACCACTTTACAATAATCATATATTCTTATTTATTAACACCATCATACCCATCTATGTTAAGTGGTGGTGGAAAACATATTACACCACGGTGTGGAGACGGTATTCCGTAGGTACGCACGCGTGGTGATTTTGATTACAGTAGGATGGATAAGAGGTGAAATAGGGTTTTTTCATATTTATAATAACATATAAGTATATTAGGGATACTTATGTTATTAATTCATAATGAAACAACTAAATAAGAGGGAGTAGAAGAAGAATATAACTTGAAGAAAACGGTGGAAGTTATTACCTTTTTCTCGAAGTGCCTCCTTTAAAATTTATATTAGGGCACTAGAGTTGGTCTTTTGAGAAGACCAGTACCTCTATTAGTTTTCTAAGGATGTGAGTAAGTAAAATGGAAAGGGGTTGGATGAGCTTGAAGGTACAAATTGGTGTGAGGAGAAGAGGAAGGAGGTTCTCTTTTATAAGGGAGGAGAGGGGCACCTTTGGAAAGTGTGGAAATATTATTTTATTATAAACTTATCTTCAGTTTCAAAAGGTCCAAAAATCATTAATGATGAATATAATATTACTAATGGTCTAAATAAAATCATCTAATCCGAATTGGACATGTTTTGGAAAATATTTTAGTCATTATAATCTTATTTATTTAAATCATTTATTAATGAGGTAAATACTTCATCATTATTATGTCCTAAATAATTTAATTTTTTTGGTGTCTAAAAATTATAAAAAAAATTATAATTCTGTAGGAAATATTTTTAACTTTCCAGTCAATATTTATAGTCTAAAAAGTAATTTATATAAACCCTTATAAAAATTAATTACTAAATGATTTTTGTTAATGTCAATTTTTTCTTTACATTAAATTAATTAATCCAAATTGTCATTATCACTACCAAGTGGCTCAATTGGGTCCCAAAATCGACCCAAGGATGCCCATGGTCGTTCAATACTTATCTAATAAGGTTAGTACAAGTTTCATGGTAATTTTGAATTATTATAATATTCTTTTAACCATGAATTACCCTATTTACCCTTAACCGCAGTAAATATAAATTACCATAGTTACTATGCATAATATCAAAAAATAAAAGTAACCTATTAACATAATTTTGACCCAATGATTCCAAATATGGAATCCATTTTTAAAAATTCAAAACACATAAGTTTCAGTAATTAATTTAAAATTAATCTCGTTGTTAAGAAAACAGGTTTCAAAAGTTAAAACATTGCCAAAGATTGATATGTTTTTACTTATGAATTCAATGTAAAATTAATTCTAATGACATAAATTATATTAAATGGTAAAAATATAGTATATTTATACATTAAAACCATTCAATATTATAATTTAACCATATAAATTATTGTGATGAAAAAAGTTTTTTTAATTAAAATATTTTGTGTTTTTACTATTTATCAAAAAATTAATGTTACTTGAATAATATGAAAAAATTATTCGAAGTAAATTTTTATATCCTGATTCCAAAGAAGAATATTATTTTTTTAAATTTGAACTTATAAACATGTCAAAAACTTGATTTAAAATGGGTTTTCCATCAAATGGAGGTAAAACTGCACTTTTTGAAAAATACTTCTTTTATCCAAAAACTGATTTTGTTTTTATCTCATTCTAGAAAATGTATAAGATGAATTATAATTTTATTAAATTCAAAACTCAATTAATACTATTCATAATGGCTAGTTTATAATATTATAATAATATATCATTGTTTAGTGAAACTCTGTATTGCGTACTAGACACGCTATTGAGGAAGTTCGTGATTGCGTGTAACGCAAGCCAAGCTAGTGTTCTGTGCAGTGAAAGATTTATTTGTGTATAACATAATACATAAAAAAATATATTTCTCATAAAATATCAGGGTGTTACATTCTACCCCCCTTAAAATGAATTTCTCCCTCAAAATTTGTCACTTCATAACAAACAGATGAGGATACCTCTCCCTCGTCATATCCTCAAGTTCCCATCTAGCTTCTTCTAATTGGTGGTTCCTCCATAAAACTTTAACCAAGTGAGTGGTCTTGTTTCACATAACTTTTTCGCTATGATCCAGAATCTCTATCAGCTATTCTTCATAAGGAAGATCTTACTCCAACGGTACAACTTCTGAGCTTAGTACATGTGAAGGATCCGGTATATACGTTCACAGGAGAGATACATGGAACACATCATGATCAAGAGAGAGATTCAGTGGAAGCACCAATCGGTAAGCTACCTTCCCAACACGAACCACAATTTCAAAAGGACCGATATATCTAGGGCTCAACTTTCCCTTCTTCCCAAATGTCATTACTCTCTTCCAAAGAGAAATTCGTATGAACAATTTATCACCCACATCAAACTATAGGTCTTTTCTTCGGTTGTCGGCATAACTTTTTTGTTGACTCTGATCTGCTCTTATGTTTTTTTGAATAGATCGTACTTTTTCTACCATATCATCAACAAGATCAGGTCCTAATAGATTTCTTTCCCCAACTTCTTCCCAGCAAGTTGGAGTTCTCCGTTTCATTCCATAGAGAGCTTTATTAGGAGCCATCTGAATAATGGAGTGAAAGCTATTATTATAGGAAAATTCCACCAAAGGTAGGTGTTGATCCCAAACACCTTTAAAATACATAGAGCAAGCTCTCAACATGTCTTCTAGAGTTTGAATTGTCCTCTCAGACTGACCGTCTATCTGAGGATGGTAAGCAGTGCTCAAACTCAACTCTGTATCTATAGTATGCTGAAGACTTCACCAGAACATCAGGGTAAACCTCGGATCCCGATCATATATAATGCAAAGTGGTACTCCATGAAATCTTACCACACCCTTTACATATATCCTGGAAAGCTGATCCAGAGATAAATATTTCCAAATAACAATGATGTGTGCCGACTTCGTAAGACGGTCATCTATAACCCAGATAGCATTATTGCTTTTGGATGTTTTAAGAAGTTTGGTGACAAAGTCCATACTGATGTTTTCCCATTTCCATTCTGGTATGGGTAATGGTTGTAACATTCCCTTAGACTTTTGTCTCTCAACTTTAACTTTTTGTCAAACCAAGCATCGAGAGACATATTCAGCAACATATCTTTTAATGTCATCCCACCAGAAGTACTCTTTCAGGTCCCTGTACATCTTTGTACTTCCAGGATGAATAGAAAATGAAGAACTATGAGCTTCATCCAGCAGCTCGTTCTTTAATTCATATATGGGAGGAAGACAAACCCGATTCCGGAACCTTATTATCCCATCACAATCAAGGTTGAATTCAGGAACATTTCTCACCTTCTTTTGTAACTCAACTTGTTCTTTTTGTGCCTCTTTAATCTTCACATGTTTAGATGGATGGACATTCATTTGAGAAAGATAATATTTCTCCCCTTCCATTATAATTCCAAGATCCATCCTTTGTAAATCCATAAATATTGGGTCTTTTGTGATCCTCATCATGGATAAGCTAGCATTGCCTTGTCGACTTAATGCATCTGCCACTTTGTTTGCTTTCCCAGGGTGATAATGAATTGAGCAGTCGTAATCCTTAATCAGCTCCAACCATCTTCTATGGCGCATATTCAGCTCATTTTGTGTGAAAATATACTTTAAACATTTATGATCAGTACATATATCACACCTTTCACCATAAAGAGAATGCCTCTAAATCTTTAATGAAAATATTACCACAGGTAACTCCAAATCATGAGTTGGGTAATTGTGTTCATGGATTTTCAACTGTCGTGACGCATTAGCTATCACAATATCATTTTTCATGAGAACACACCCTAATCCCTTCATGGATGCATCACTTTAGATCACAAATCATTCTCCACTTCAAGGCAGTGTTAGCACAGGTGCACTGGCTAACCTTCTTTTTTGCTCATTGAAATTCTCTTCACATTCATCCGTCCAAACAACTTTAACTCCTTTCCGAGTCAACTTGGTGAGTGGGTAAGATAACCTTGAAAAATCTTTCAAAAAACGTCGGTAATGTCCCACCATGCCAAGAAAACATTGGATCTCAGTTACTGTTGTTGGTCTCGACCATCTTTCGATAACCTCTATTTTTAATGGATCCACATATATCCCCTCTTTTGAGATTATGTGACCAAAAAATGAAACTTTTTGAAGCCAAAATTTACACTTGGAAAATTTGGGATAAGGCCTCTCCTTTCTCAGGGTCTTCAATACAATTCTCAAGTGATCTTCATGTTCTTCCTAGCTCTTTGAATAGACAATAATATTGTCTATAAAGACTACCACAAACTGATCAAGATAGTATCTAAAGACTCTATTCATTAGATCCATGAAGATAGCAGGGGCATTAGTAAGACCAAATGGAATAAATATAAATTCATAGTGTCCATACCTTGTACGAAAATCCGTCTCTGTTATATCCTCTTTTTTAACCCTTAATTGATGATACCCTGAATGAAGATCAATCTTGGAAAAGTATTGAGCTCTGTGTAGTTGGTCAAATAATTCATCAATGCATGGGAGAGGATATTTTTTCTTGATGGTGATCTTGTTAAGTTCTCGATAATCAATGCAGAGTCTCATTGATCCATCTTTATTTTTATCAAATAGAATAGGTGCTCCCCAAGGTGACGTACTAGGGATATGTTTCCATTATCAAGATTCTCTTGGAGTTGCTTCTTCAATTCCTGAAACTCAATTGGGTCAATTTTATAAGGTGTCTTTGAAATAGGTATAGCACCCGATATGAGTTCTATTGAAAACTCAACTTCACAATTTGGTGGAATACCTGGAAATTCCTCCAGAAAGACATCATAAAACTCTTGTACAATGGGTGTATTCTTAATCTTGAGTCTGTCCCCAACCATTTGAGATAAATAACCTTCATTTAGTGGAATGAAGACCCATAATATAAAAGAAATTTCCTCTGGAAGGTTATATTCATCCTTGCATTGATAGACAATCATAGATTGATCTGGAATATTAAATGTGATTTCCCTTCTTTGGCAATTGATATGAGCTCCGTATAAAGAAATCCAATCTATGCTAAGAATAACATCAAATTCCACTATAGTAAGGATCCCAAGATTTACAGGAAGCACTTTCCCACAAACTTCAATCGGAGAATAATTATAAACTTTTGATCTGACCGTTGTGCCATTAGGAGTTGTCACAGCTGACCCAACATCTAATTGTTGAGGTAATATGGTGATGCCTTTAGAAAATTCTTCAGAAATAAGAGATTTGGTGGATACATAATCAAATAAAACATTTTCTACTTTATAGTGAATGGTAAGTGTACCTCTCACCACTTCGTTTTTGTACTCCACATCGCTGATAGTAATTGCATGTGACTTTTTATTTGTCTTTGGCCTTAAGATTTTGTTGACGTCGATCATCATCATCAACCCTTGGATATGGGAATTGATTGGCATAATACCCCATCTCCTTGCACTTGAAACATTGAAGTGCAGGAGGTTCATTCTGTGTATCCCTTCCTTTGTTCGCATCATTAGACAACTTCTTCCCATTATTTTGACATTCAATTTCCCGACGACCTTCTTTTACACATTTATAACATTTGCTTGTCCCCTTAAGGAAATTACCTCCATGTTTCATTCCACAATTTGAGCATAAAGGAAAACTCGTCTTCTTTTCAGTGTGGTCTTTAGATTTTCCTTTGAATTCCATTTTCCTCTTCTTATCAAACCCATATGACTGATGGGATACTCCAATCTCCATCTCAAACTTGAGAGCACATCGAACAATTTTCTCATGGCTATTGAAGTCCCTTATGGCTAACGCCCTTCGAAGACTTGGTTTTAATCCACTAAATAATCGATCGATTTTACTCTCAGGTTGGATAATAATTCTGGAAGTGTACCTTGCAAGCCTTGTAAAATTTGCTTCGTAGGTACCAATAGATTCATCATCCTTTTTCTTCCGTAAAAGAAACTCCTTCTCCATCTTTGTTCGAAGAATACGAGGGAGGTACTTATTGGAAAATATGTTCTTGAACTCATCCCATTACATGGACTCAATTTCATCTCTTTGCCTCGTATTCTTGATAAGATTCCATCATTGATCAACATCACCTTCCAAACAATACACTTCTAAGATGAATTTGTCATGTTCAGAACATTGTAGAACTAAAAATATCTTTTCAGTGGTACTAAGACATTCTTCAGCTACTAATGGATCTGAAGACCCACAAAATGAAGTTGGACGCTTCTTCATGAAGGATTCAACAGAATGTTTTTCCTTCCTTTGATCGCTTGGAATTCCTTCATGGTTTATATCTTGAGAAAGTTGTGTGGTCATGGATACAAGATTTTTCATTCCAGCTCCAATAACATTTGGTTGCTTAGGGGGACAATCATTGCATTTCCCGTCGCATTCAGCATTAACATGGTTCCTTCGAGATCCAGCCATTGACTAAAACCAAGAAGCATATTATGAGAAACAGTAATCATAATAGAAAAACCATATAATCAAGAATAAAATTTCACACTTAAGGTATTATCATAGGTTACTCATGGTAATTTCTAAAACACTAATATTGTGTTCTATGCTTAGACATATCCTTAGGGTTCTTACTAAGGCTTTCACATCATAGTTTCCAATGATTGACTATACCTTTCCTCTGATACCAACTATAACGACCCATAATTTACATACATTTTTATTACTTTAGAGTTGAAGCAAACTTATTACAACATATAACAAAACCATTAAATTACAGTATAGGTATAGTGTCATTAGAAACTGGGAAACATAAACAACTACTTCAAAAAATTAACTACATTGTCTCCCATTTATTTCATCATATCTAGATTCCCTTTTTGGAATATCCTACTTAATATCCTTATTCTTGATCTGGGGAAAAGAAAACATACAAAAGGGTGAGATCAAATGCTCAATAAAGGTAATCAAAATAAATATTAGTCATATCATATTCATAAGAACATAACATTTTGAAAATCTTAACCTGCAAAAGAGGTCATAATATCATGTCATGGGATAAATCATAGTAATGAAATGTAATCCCAAATAACCATAACATAAAACATGAAACATTGTGGCATTCACACATAATCATAGAAAATCATTTCATATTATTCAAGGCTCATTTCCAAGACCATCATAGAGGACAAAGTCCATTACTAAACAGAGTTCACTCCTCGTTCCAGTCCGGTATCACTGAACCGGTTTAACTTTCCATTCGAGCCATGTCTATCTCATGAGATATTAAATCTTTAACCAATGAATTAGAGGGAGATATAGGTCGCACCCATCTCAAAATGAATCCATTCTTATGTTGACAAAAAATCACAAATCATACATCATAGCATAACCCATGTAATAAAAATGGGATTCTTAAATGCCATAACATAACCCATATAAGATAAAAGGACATCATAAAATTAATTCCATCAAAAAACAATAAAATCAATGTAAAAATAGGGATAGAAATAGAACCTTGTTTTATCTTAGAGGGAAAATAACTTTGATAAAACACTTGAACTCCGTTCTGGAAGAAAATATCCTTTCTACTTCAAAATTTTTTTTCTTTTCTTAACATGTCATACAATTTTAAACTAAAGGAAGTTGATTAAAAATAAACCTTAAAACTTTTAAAGGAATCTTCTTGGAAATAATGTTCTAAAAATCCATTCATGCTGTATAAGTTAAAAAAACATTCTTCTCGTACTTTGGCTGGAAAAGTCAAAAAGTACCTCATACAAAAAATGACAAAAGATTCATTTCATATCTTATACTAAAAACTCACCGAAGGGTAAAATTGGTTTTAAAAATTCTAGGAGTACAGAAATAATATTACATATTTATGAAACATGGATGTGGATGATAAAATACACCCTAGTAAATACCAAAGTATATACAATCTCGGATAAAAATGAGATTGTGAGATTTTCCCTTACCTTAGGTCCGATATGCTTTGTACGTGTCCGAAACTCCTTTATAATGATTTAAATAATGTCATTGGCTTATTATAGAATCATATTAATTTTTATGAGATCATATATGGTCATATTCATAGCTTCTTATTAGTAATATTTCATTGTTACTTGTTATTCGGGTGTTTATTGCTTTATGTTCTTATGCGTGTTTTGTCGAATAATTTCTTATTCCTATTTATAGGATACAGATACATCATTTACAGAATGTTATTAGTGTAATATATATCATATTAATTCATTCAATTCATTTATATAATCATTATTCAATGAAGATCATATAGAACAAGTCACATCACATCGTGGAGACGGTAGGTCGTACGTACGCACGAGCGATGATATCGTTCCCATGATCTTGGAATTGTATTGAAGTGTATGTATAATATTTCAGAATCAATACCAATTTACAATAATCATATATAGTTATTTATTTACACCATCATACCCATCCATGTAAGGTGGTTGTGGAAAACATATTGCACCACGGCGTGGAGACGGTATTCCGTATGTACGCACGCGCGGTGATTTCGTTTACCATAGGATGGATAAGAGGTGAAATAGTGTTGTTTCATATTAATAATAACATATCAGTATATGAGGGATACTGATTTTATTACCTCATAATGAAACAACTAGAGAATATGGAGTAGAAGAAGAACTGAACTTGAAGAAATCGGTAGAAGGTATTACCTCTTTCTCAAAGTGCGTCCTTTAAACATTCTCTTAGGGCACTAGATTTGGTCTTTTGAGAAGACCAGTACCTATATTAGGTTTCTAAGGAAGTGGGAAAGTTAAATTGGCAGGGTTTGTCCGAGAATTAAGGCTCAAAAGGGTGTGAGGAGGAGAGGGAGGAGGTTTCCTTTTATAAGGGAGGAGAGGGGCACCTTTGGAAAGTGTGGAAATATTATTTTATTATAAACATATATTCCATTTCAAAATGGTCCACAAATCATTTAAGATGAATCTAAGATGACTCATGGTCGAAATAAAATCATCCAATCAGAATTTTACATGTTTTGGAAAATAGTTTAATCATTATAATCTTATTTATTTAAACACATTATTAATGAGGTAAATAATTCATCATATCATAAATAATTTAATTTATTTGGTGTCTAAAAATTATAAAAAAATATCATTATGTAGGAAAACTTTTTATATTTCCAATGAATATTTATAGTCTAAAATATAATTTATATAACCCCTTATAAAAATTAATTACTAAAATATTTTTGTTAATTTCAATTTTGTCTTTACATTAAATTAATTAATCCAAATTGTCATTGTCACTACCAAGTGGCTCAATGGGGTCCCAAAACTGACCCAAGTATTACCATGGTCTGCTAATACTCATCCAATAAGTTTAGGAAAATTGTGAAGGTAATTTTGAATTATTATAATATTCCTTTAACCTTGAATTACCCTATTTACCTTTAACCGCAGTAAATAAAAATTACCATAGTTAGTATTCATAATATCAAAAAAAGTAACCTATTAACATAATTTGGACCCACTAATTCCAAATATGGAATCTACTTCTCAAAACTCAAAACACAAAAGTTTCAGTAATTTATTTAAAATTAATCCCGTGGTTAAGAAAACGTGTTTTAAAAGATAAAACACTGCCAAAGATTGAAATGTTTTTACCTATGAATTCAATGTAAAATTAATTATAATAACATACTTTATATTGGTAAAAACATATTCTATTTATACTTTTAAACCATTCAATATTATAATTTATCCATATAAATTATTGCAATGAAAAAAGTTGTTTTTAATTAAAATATAGAGTATTTTTACTATTCATCAAAATATGAAAGTTACTATAATAATATAAAAAAAATTATCCAAAGTAAATTTTTATATCATGATTCCAATGAAAATTTATATTTTGTCAAATTGAACTTATAGAAACGTTAAAAAGTATATTTAAAATGGGTGTGCCATCAAAAGGCGGTAAAACTACATTTTTTGAAAAATACTTCTTTTATCCAAAAAACAGATTTTATTTTCATACCTCGATCTAGAAAATTTATAAGATGAATTATAATGTTATAAAATTCAAAATTTAGTTAATACTATTCATAACAGCTAGTTTATAATATTATAATAATATATCATTGTTTAGTGAAACTCGGTATTGCGTACTACACATGCTATCGAGGAAGGTCGCGATTGCGTGTAACGCAAGACAAGCTAGTGTTGTGTGCAGTGAATGATTCCTTTGAGTATAAGATAATACATAAAAAATATACTTCTCATAAAATATCATGGTGTTACAGTAGGCATGTATGGTTTGGATTGCATCGAGAAGGGGAATGTTCAACTTGACTTGTGAGAAGATTTCCCTCAATGTTTCACACAATTATGGCTTAGTTTTCCACCTCATGCGTTGAGGAAATGGTGCAAGTTGTGGGGTTTTTTGTTGAAGAGTTGTTTCATTGACAATGTTTTTATGCTTTTAAGTTTGACCATTTGGTTCATTTGAATTTTCATTTGAGATTGAATATTCAGATGGGTTTTGAATTAGTTTTTCATTTTTCTCAATTGATTTCCCACTTCTTAAAATAGTCATAACCTTTAGTTGTTCATGTGTTGTTTGAGTGCAACTTGAATCTCCCATTACTGTTCATTGTGGAATGGCTTCTGTAGACATGGGTTCCTTTCTAGTTTTTATGGTTTCAAGTTCTACTTTAAGGAAAGATACTTCCATGTTCATACTTTCAATTCGTATACACAGTTGTTCTAGTAGGGTTTTTGGGACAATATGGGTTGGTGCTTGAGTATATTGGTTTATCCTAGGAGAATATTTTGGAGGTGGGATGGTTCATTTAAAATGGAATGATGGTTTTTGGTATTGGATAGGTTGCATTTGGAACTTGTTATGGGTTTGGTAGTTCTGATGGGGGTACGGATTTTTCCCCTGTGGTTGGCTAAGTTGTTGGTTATCTTTACAACGGGATCCTGGGTGGTCATTATTCCTTGGGAAGAAGGTGTTCTTGTATTGAGGTTTTTTAAATTTCAATGCATTTACATCCATTGGGTATCCTCCTAAAAGAACATCTGTGATGGATGTAATGGTTTGGCAGTTTTCTGTCTTATGGTCACGTTTGTCACAAATTGTGCAAACAGGGCAAAAAGTTTGGATTTTATGGACTTTCCTAAGGTCTATCTCTTCAAACTTCTTAGAGAGTGTTGCAAGTTTAGCCCTAAGGCTTTCCTCTTTACTGAGTTTATTAATTCTAGTAGTTCTTTGTGGCTTTTCAGAATAAGGTGATCTTCCCCATGTTTGGGTTTTTTCAGCAAGGACATCGAGATACTCGTAAGCATTATTTGGGCCTTTGTTTTTAAAGGTTCCATTACAAATCATGTAAATGAATTGTTTGTTCCCCGGGCCCAACCCTTCATTTAAAATACTCACTTTTTCAGGTATATAAAAACCATGATGTGGAACCATGTTTAGGGTGTCTTTGAACCTCTCCCATGTTTCATAGAATGACTCTCCCTCTTTTTCAAAAAATTATAGAATGCTCTTTTTAAGTGTAATTATTTTGTGGTGGGGAAATTATTTTGTGTATAATTCTAATTTTAAATAGTCCAAAAGTTGATGGATGATTGTCTCAAATTGTTTAGCCAATTTTTTCCTCAATCCATTAAAGAAAAAGGAAATACCCTCATCTTAGTTTATTCTTGTTGATGTGGGGAACACATGGTTTCTACAATGTCATTAAACTCCTTAACATGAAGGTAGGTCATCTCGGACTCCATTCCATAGAATGTGGTAAGGTGTTTTAGGACATGGGGTTTAACGGTGTAGTTTGTATCTCTTTGGGAATTGTGTTTAACACATGGGGGGCATTGGTACATGATGGAGTGAGTTAGTAATTCATGTTTTGATCGACTACATTCCCTGGGTTTGGAGATTCTTGATTTTGGTTTCCCATTTAATTTCCCCCAGGATTTAAAATTTTATTTCTTGGAAGACCCTCCATTATAATTGATCAAATTTTTGATTCTGTGGTATCCAAAAGATTAGGATAAAATGGAAACAATCCCTAGCTTCACTTCACTCCCCTATCCTGGGACTTTTCACCCAAACTAGTCTATTTGAATTATCACGGGTGTAGGCGGACAAGCGCTAAGTGGAAAAAAAGTTTGAAAGGGTCAAGCTAAGATATCTTTGGTGAGAATAGAAAAATGGGGGTGAAGAAAGAAGGTTTTGGTCTAAGTTACTTACATAGCCCCAAAAAATAGTTCCAAAGTTATATTCATGCTCAAATTTACCCAATAGATGAAGGTAGAATGGTCCTTTTAGTCTAGCTTGAGTTTTCAAATCCACTGAGACCTAAGAAGATACCTAAAATATACAACCTATGTGATGGATTTTTGGTTATGAAGTGGAAATCTTTGTTTGATTTTTGATTTTTTTAAAGAACACTAAAGCCCTGAGTGAATTCAATTCAATGAAATGGGTTGATCATAGGATTATGCTCAGTGTGGATTGAATTAATTTTACTTCTTTAGAAAATTTTAGTTTTACTAATTTACGATAAATCTATTAATCAAAATAACACAACCTTTATAATTTTCTAGTATGAGTCTAACTAAACTCAATTACTACTCCCATACACTATTAGAGAACCATATTCACGATCTAACTAGGTATATGGTCATTTTAGTACTTGGATTTAGCTTCCTTAAACACAGTGAAGATGAAGAGGGGAAATAACTGAAGATTGGAAGTCTTAAATTAGTTATCCAATTATCAAAAATTAATTCCTAAAATAACATTACATCCAGCCTTTTCATCTACTAATGATCAACTCATAAAAGGGTTATCCCTCCATTGATGGTATACACTCAATGGTGGGAAGAAGATGGCTTATAAGAATTGGATTGAGGAAAATTAAACCTCTAAAATAATGAGAACTTCTCTATGTTTGTGAATGAAATTAACACCTATGTGTGAAGTAATTCACCACAACACAGAGATATCACTATGCTTTGTGATTATAAAGATTTAATGAAATAAATGTGAAATGTATAAGAGAAAGATTATGATTAAGAACATAAAAATACAAAAAAGAAACTTGCATTTCAATTGAAAGTATTACAACCAAATGTTGGCTTAATAATATTACAAAAAACAAGATATGCCTTCCCCCCTCACCCCCACTACCTTAAATACAAAATTGTTAAGACTAAGGCTGACCATCAACCAATGTATTCCCAATTATTATATTAATTTAGGCATTATGGTGGTGTAAATTAGTGGAGAAATTGATTCCTTCGTTGACTTTTTATCCTCCTTGTCTCCCATAGAAAGATTGTCTTTTATGGGCAAGAATATCTCTGATTATCGGTGGCCCGTAGAATTGTATTTTGTGTACCTATATGTCTTCTAGACTTCTAAAAATTTGGGCCCATTTGGAGTTTTGGATCTATAGTTATGTCCAATTTAGTGTCCTAACATTCTGGGCTGCAGATTCTATCCTAGGTTTTGATATTCTATTTGGGCTGCCTTAATAACCACCATGGAAGCCGAATTTGCACTGGATCATGAAGAATTGTTTTTTCCTATATTTGTCTTCTAGAATACCATGAAATTTGGGCTTCATTGGGCCTGTATTGGAGGCCCCACATTCTCATCATTGGGTTGGTGCCCAATCATCCATCTCCAGAGTTCTTTCCTTTCATCGCCATAGATCCCCATCATCCATTATGAATCATCCATTGATCCCTAAATGAAAAAAATTTATATTGAAGTGTAAATCCATTTCACAAAATATCTAATTTAAAAATAGATAATTATATTTCATAAAATCATATGAATTATTGGGCCTAAATTGGTGTACTATAAGCATGAAGTTCACAAATTATGAGAATGAATGTTCAAAATTAAAATCCACTATCTCATGACCATTAGATCAAAAATGAACATTTAATACAATTAAATAGTTATTAACATATGTATTTTTATTTTATAATAAAAATATATGTTTATTATACATCATTTATTTAAGAATATATTTATACATAATACCATATATGGTTTTATTATGACTATATATTACCCATTTTTCAATGACCCTATGTTAATGTTTCACTTTTGGTAAAATTCTCTTTGTTCCTCACATTGTCTTAATTTGTTATATCATTGGTTCTTATACTTATATATAGATTATATAATGTAAAAAATTATATAAATATTACTTATATAACATATATTTGTATTATAATAATCTATATTATATAGGATTATGAAATGGAATACACTGTTCAGGGAGACGATAAGTGATACGTATGAATGAATGTTGTTTCAATCATTATTGTCGTATTGAAAGAAAGAATGTAAATGACATATAAATATATGTATATATATGTATCTTTATTACATTAGAATTAAAATATCATATATATAATAAAATTTCTCTATGCCCATCCTTAATAAATCCCATGCAGTGTGTGAATGAATCACATCGCTTTCAGGGGGCAGCAGTCCACACTTTCTCAAACAATATTATCATATTAGAACCAAATTAAAAGTAAATATATATATATATTGTAAAAGAAAATAATAATATTTTAGGCATAATAAATACAATTTTTTTCATATATAAACACATTTTATATCATAATGGCCACAAAGATTGGTGATAAATGAAGAATGGCCAATCATCATTTTGTGAGGTAGTAATTTTCAATTAATAGAAACAGTATCTTAGATATCCATTTGATGGAAGTGTGTGTAATTTTAGGTAGAAATAATAGAATAAAAATCCTATTATATTTATGATACTAGTTTTCTCACACAATAAATGAATAAATATATTGGAGGTGTGAATAAGAAAAATAATTCAAAACAACTTGAGAGAATATGTTACCTCTAAATTGGGTAACTCCTTTTGGATTGTGCCTAATGGAATACTTGGGAAGATTTATTCCCTAAGGGAGGTATCAAGGTAGATGGGTGGATTATTTTTAGGCTAAAAATAATGCTCTTGGAAGAAATTAAATTTTTTTAGAGGTGCAATTAATGGGAAGAGGTGGGGTCCTTTGATAGTGGAGGTGGAGTGACACTCTTGTAAATATTTGAAGAGAGATTTCCACTGACATTTTTCATGTCGCATTTGGATCCTATAATAAACCACTGATTATATAATTTATTTTAGGTTCTATATATGGAAATAAAATGGGTGTTTGACAAGTTTATTGGTTTTTTGGGTCTTAATTTTAAGTTTTATAACATTATTAGCCTTATTTTTCTCTTAACCGATGTAATTAATTTAAATAACATTAACTCATCATTATTATAATAAAAGTATACCTTATTAGACATTATAAATTTTTATAAATATTAATATGGAATCCATTTTTCCAAATTATAATCACATCATTGGATTATATTAATTTTAAATTAACCCCACTGTGGAATCAATGTTGTAGGTTTTTAAAGAAAAAACGATCAATAGTTTGCTTACTCTTTATATCAAATTTCAATGTGGAAATGTTTGAGATGAACAAAATTGGATTACTTTAAAGGAATATCATCTAATTACACAGTTATATGAAATTAAAATTTATTTTAACATTATAAATAAATTAAATTAAAAATAAATTGGAATTAAAATGTTGTATTTTCAATATTCATTAGAAAATGAAGTATGTCAAAAAAAATCCCAAAAGGTCACTCTATCCTACTTTCATTGTCAAAATTCTTGAATTATATTTATTTTATAAAATTAAATTTATAAATTCTATTAAAATTAATTTCATTATTAAAAGTGGTTTATTCGAGAAAATAATGTTTTAAACCAAAAAATGACTTTAATTAAAATATTATCTTTCATTATAAATACATTTTAATTATATAAATCAACTGTGTACAATATTTGAAAATTAGTTTTTGAAATTCATGTAACTATTTTTAACTCCAATGTTATAATTATCTTATTTAAACAATAAAATGATGTTTCATAGGAACTCATTGTTACGTGTATCATACGTCGACTCAATGTTTCCTATATCATACACCAATATAGTGTTTTGTGTAACATACAACAAGTTGGTGTTCCATGTAATGTACGACATGTTCATTTAGTGAGAAATAAATCATTAACTTAGTTCATTATGGGATAAAAATATTATTTAATTTGAAAAAGTTCCATAAAAACTCAAGGTGTTACATATTTTATCCTTGCATATCTTTCTTAGTACACATATTGTATTCCTTGGGAATTGAAGCATAGTAAGGATGATATCAAATACATGATAAGGTTAATCAGTTTTGAAGCAATAATTAATCAATGAGAATAATCAATATTGAATGGTAATAACTAAAGACACACTCTATGTAATCGATAAACTGTGAAGTGAGTGAATAAACACTATGGAAAGGTAAATAACTAAAAAAATTAATTTAAATTAATGGATAAAAAAATTAATATGGAATGGAAATAAACTGAAACCACAATCCATTTAATCATGGACTTTATAAATAATGCATCCATAGATATATCGATAAAAAATCATATAAAACCCTTCAGTTTATATCACACTTAAACATAATCTATTAAATCAAATTTTCACTTGATACAACATAGAATATCGAGATATGTAGTTTATTTTGGGATTAAGAACATTACATAACTACTTAAAACATGAAATACACATCATTATTGAAAACTTATTTTGCATGACCACAATATTCCTTCATACTAAACATTTCATGGGATAACCTGAGGACATTCATAAGGAAAGGGTGAGTTATAAATCCCATTAAGGGAGTAAAAAGGCATAACATGAAGAATATAGTACATGTTAGGAAATAGTCATATCTATGGAGCATAAAACAAACATGAACATAAAGGCTTGATATAGCATGATTATCATAACATGGAAATGTGGCGACAACATTTAACATGATATTAGCAAGATACAACGCTCATTTTCACATGGATAATGAGTAAACTCCCATTTAACTTGAATTAACATGTGAAAAAAATATTTTCACTTTTTTGATTATGATACTAATCTTTACACAATGCATTGGAGCACTATTAGGGCACACCCTTCTAAATCCTTTCATTTCATGCATAAGTGGGCCACAAAGACCATACAACATGGATTCATTAAACATTATAATTTATTCCACAAATTATAAATGTGGAATAAATTAATGTAAGTCCTCAATAAATAAGTAAATGTGAATAAATATTAATACAATTGATAGATACATAGGTATGGTTTTCACTTACATGGTGATTTGGCTTTGAAAATTGCGGTGCAATTTCGGTAGATAACATCATGGTATAAGAATTCATAAAAATTGTTGATGAGAGAGAAAGGAGTATATCATCATATTTACATGAAATGGATGGTAAGGGTTTCATTTAGATTCATGTCCCAAAATATTTAATGGAATTTAGATTCATATTATAATGGAATTTTTTTATTGTATATGAGGAGAGTATAATCCGTTGCAGAATTTTGGCATTGTAATGGGTGTACATGGGAGGCATTAATGAGAGATAAAGGCGTCTTTAATCATTGATAAATAAGTAGAAAAGTATAAGGGAGGTGAAAAGTCAAACCAAAACATTTTAATTGAATATACAATGGTATATCAACATAATGAAACATGGTGAAAATGAGAGATGATGAAAACCCTTATTTGGATGTGTGATCCCAAAGGCATGGGATAGGCTTGAGAAGGGCTTCTTGGGAGCTTAGGGCGCCTTTAGAGGATTATAGAGAGAGGAGGGCAGTGTGGGGACGTCATCCAAGGGTTTTGATTGAAGATAAGTGGGAGGTTGTGTGAATTTATATTAGAAAAGAGAGAGGAATTCTTTAATATTTCACAAATATAGGTTTTGAAATCTATATAATTAAATATTTAAAACCACAAACCAATCCATAGTTTATTCAATAGTTATTACCAGTGGGGAATGGAAAAAATTATTTTATAAGTCTAATGGCAGAAATTCGTACAATATTAGGATGGATTCTGTGGAGGTGAGTCACACTCTTAAGGAAATCATTTTAAAAAGTTATAATATATAATAAGTCTTGGTGGGTCCACTATGGAAACATAAAATTAATAAATAAAATCTAAAATAACATTATTTTAAAGATATACATATAATGGAAAACCTAGTTTTTTTAGTATTTTATTACGTCACTGTTGGGTCATTATGATGTCATGAAACACATTATATATTTAAACAGTATTTAATTTTTACCCTAAAATTAGATTGTGTCAGAAAATTATGAAAAATCCAATGTTGGATAATTTCGGCATCCTGAATCCAAAAATGATATTAAATTTCTATAAATAATTTTATAAATAGGTGGATTTTTACTTTTAAAATAAAAACCTATATTTTTCAAAAAATTTTGGGTTTTGACAAAAAATAGCTTTCAAACCTTAATAAAAAATACAATTGTATTCTGAAAAATTATATGATAATTTATATATAATAAAATTTAATTTATTAATAAAATTTTATTAAAATGTTTTTCAATTCAAAAATCCATTAACTGATAGATTTCTTAATTAAAAAATAACTAAAAAACATATTTGTTCTTTAAAAAGTAACAATAATAAAATGAATGTATATTCTTCTTAAAAAAGTAATGCACATGATCATAGATCTAGGGACTTGTTACATAACCCCTTTTAACACCCGCATAAGTCCTTATAGTTAGGTTTTTTATGGGGATAGACTCTTGGGGTGGCTCATAAAACATCACTCTGGTGCTAACCTCTATTAGCTTCTTCTTCTCCTATAGGTGGTTCTGTTCAAGCTTAATGTGTTGAAGCTCACCTTGGGCTTGGTGAATAGAGAAACCCAGGGACGCCGCCTCCATTCTGAGCTCCAAGAAATGGGCTTTGTAAAGATAAATTATACTAAATGAGGTCATCACTTCCTTTGTCTATGTAAATTGGATTTGTTAATGCCCTATATTTATACTAATAATGTGATAACTGTTCAACAACTATATTAGCAATGGTAACAATTCTTAATGGTATTTTTAAATCCAAAAACATAAAAACAAAGAAGTTAATATGTTTTACATAACCACTCTACATAATAAAATTTAATTAGATCAAGATGAATTTTTATTAATTAATGTTAGGGTCATTAAAATATTCCCCTCTTAAGAAATACCACCCTCGAAATTTCCTTTTCTCATACTAAAATTGATGAGGGTAACTATACATCATCACATCCTCTGATTCCGACGTTGCTTCATCAAACTTGTTGTTTCTTCACAACACCTTTACGAGGGGTATTGTCTTATTTCATTGAACATTTTTACTAAAATATACGATCTTATTGGGATTCTATTCATAAGATATGTTATTCTCTAATGGTACCACATCAAGATTAAGTACATGTGATGGGTCATGTATGTACTTCCTCAACAGTGAAAAATGGAAGACATCGTGTACTTGAGATAGGTTCGGTGGGAGTTCCAGTTGATATTTCATTGCTCCAATGTGATCAAGGATCTTAAAAGGACAGATGTACCTTCCACTAAGCTTTCCCTTCTTCTCGAATCTCATAAATCTCTTCCATGTTGATATGCAGAGGAATAACATGTCCCCAACAAAAAAACTCTAGGTCTCATCAACGATTATCATCATAGATCTTTTTTCGACTCTGAGTAGTTTTAATATTATGTTGGATGGTCTTAACCATATCCACCATTTATTTGACTATTTATAGACCTAAGATTTTTCTATCCCCAACTAAATCCCAATATGTCGTTGTTCTTCACATCTTCCCACAAAGGGATTCATAAGGACCATTTTGGATTTTTGAGAAGAAACAGTTATTTTGGAGAACTAAACCAGATGAATATGATGATCCCATCTTCGTTTGAAGACCATTGAGCATGCTCTCAACATTTCCTCGAGTGTTTGGATAGTCCACCTAGATTTTCCACTGATTTGAGGATGATAAGTCATACTGATGTTCATCTTAGTATTCTGAACATGTTGGAGACTCTTATAGAACATAGAGGTGAATCTTGGATCTTGATCAGATACAATAGATAGTGGTACTTCTTGCAGCCTTACCTCATATCTTATGTATATCTGTACTAGTTGATTTTATGATAAATTCTATTGAAATACAATGAAGTGTGCAGTCTTTATAAAATGATCCCCAACAACCCTAATAGAATTGATTCCTTTGGATTTATTAGGAAGTCCGATGACAATGTCTGTGGTGATTTTTTCCATTTCCATGTTGGTATGGGTAATGGATGCATCATCCCCCTAAAATTCTTCCTCTTAACATTCACTAACTGAAATACCTTGCACTTTGACTTATACTCAGCAATATTCTTCCCCATGTTATCCTACCTATAATACTCTTAGGGATATTGATATAACTTTGTGTTTCCTGAGTTAATGGAGAAATTAGAAATATCTGAATCATCCAAAAGTTCATTATTTAACTCCGGATTTGATCAAAAACATATTCATTTCCAAAATTACTCAATCCCTTTTTCATTAACACTAAACTATAAGGATTTACCTTTCTTAATTGTTTCCACTTTCATCTAAATTATCACATAATCCTTTTAAGAATCCTTTAACATTTCCAAAAGAGACTTTTGAGAATTAATTTATAAAAGGATTGATGATTTCCTAATTCTATGATTCCCCTGTCCATCTTCATCAAATCTATGAAGATTGGATCCTTTTCAACTCTCATCAATGATAGAACTGATAGGTCATTTCAACTTAAAGCATCCTCCACCTTGTTCATTTTCCCAAGATGGTAATGAGTTGATCTGTCATAGTCTTTGAACAGCTCTAACCATCATCATTGGTTCATGTTCAACTCTTTCTATGAGAATATATAATCAGGGCTTTTTTGACTAGTGTATATTTCAGGCTTCTCCCCAAAGAAGTAATGTCAGCAAAATTTTAATGTTAAGGTTACTACAACCAACTCCAGATCCTGTGTTGGATAGTTTGTCTCATGAACTTTTAATTTCATTGAAGCATAAGCAATGACTTTGTTATTTTTCATAAACACACATCCCAAGCCCTTCTTTGAAGAATAACTAAATACCAAAAAATGTCCTCCACTTGTAGGTAGTGTGAGCACGGGCATAGTGATAATCCTACTTTTCAACTCCTTGAAGCTATCTTTGCATTCATCACACTAATAAAACATGACTACCTACTAAATTATCTTGGTAAGAGGGTTGACAATAAAGATAAATTTATCACAAATCAGGTATAATATACAGGTAACACCATGAAGCTATGGATATCCATCACTGATGTTGGCCTCACCCATCCCTAAATTTCAGATTTCTTGGAGGGAACCACATATATCCCATTTCTTGTGATGATATAACCCAAGAATGAGACTTCCTCCAACCAGAACTCACACTTGTTTTACTTTTCATAGAGCTTCTCCTTTTACATGGTCTCTAGTACAATTCCTAGATACTCTGCATGATCCTCCTTGGTTTTGGACTATATTATAATATCATCTATAAATACTACCACAAATTTGTCATGTTAATCTCTAAAGACTCTATTCATCATGTCTATGAAGAGTTCTGGAGCTTTATTGAGTCCAAAATACATTTCTATTAATTCATAGTGCATGTACCATGTATGAAAAGAATTCACAGGGATATCCTCCTTCTTCACTCTTACTTGGTAATATCCCAACCGAAAATAAATCTTTGATAAGTAGTGTGCTCCAAATAGAAGATCGAAAAAGTCATCAATTCAGGGCAGAGGATAATTTTTAATTATCATGATATTATTGATCTCACGATACTCAATGTAAAGGCGCATTGACCCATCCTACTTCTTGACAAAGAGGACTGGTGCACCCCATGGTCAATCACATGGACGTATAAACCTTTTATCCAGATTATCCATTAATTGTTTCTTCATAAACTCAAACTATTCAAAATCCATTCAATGGAGATTGTTGGATATTGGAAACACCCCATGTATTAGATCAATTATGAATTCAATATCCCTTCTTAGAGGAAGACTAGGAAATTCATTAGGAAACACTCTCATGAATTACCACACAATTGGTATGTATTCAAGGATGGTTACTTCCTTAGACTAATTCTTGTGGGTAAGATATGTGTTCTCATAGGTCATTAATATACATTCTTGAGATGATGATGCTATTGAATATTCTCCCTCCTCCTTGAACTTCCATTGAATCGGGGGTTGTTTCTCCATATGGAGTGTGATTTACAACTCATGTGAATTTATGTTGGCTCTATATAAGGAAATCCAATCCATTCTAGGAATTTCATCAAATTCCACCATAAAGAGTATGATGAAGTTATTTGGGAAGTTCAATCCAAAAATTGTGATGGGGGGTATATTCATCAGTTCCAATGATTTCCTTATTTTCCATTATCATAAACATATTTTCCTCCATGATTTGTGTCATTGATAGGATTGTTCTACTAAACATTTGAGATATAAAAGAATGTGTAAAATTAGAATAAAAAAGTATGTTCACTATTCTAGAATGAATAACTAGCATACCTGTCACCACTTCGTTTTTGGGATTCAGTTCGGCGGTAGTGATAGAAACAATCTCACCCCTGATGCCTTGGAGGTTGTTGGATGCATCCGAAAACCATTTTCTTCGAGCACTATATTGAAAAGATCTATGTTTCTTTGTAGATGAAGCAATTAACAATGCATTAAGGGTCGAATGGAGTGTTCCTCTTCTTGGTCACAGTAGCAAGTTTAACTTGTCAGTAGTTAATAGCCATGTCCCCTTCTCGTCCACACCTGAAGTATTTCCTAATCTTCTTAACTTATTTTATTGGGTGATTCTTTCCACACATTTGAAAAGTGGGGTGCTATATTTTCTTAACACCATTGGATTTAACCATCGGATAGCCAGAATTAATGTCCACTTTCCTCATCTTATCCCTATGATACCCTTGAAATTCTCTGATCTCCATTTTGACTTTGAGGGTACATCATACAATTTCCTCACAGCTATTGAAGTCATGGATCTTTATGGATTTCTATAGGATAGGTTTTATCCCACTAAATTGAAGGTTCTGGGCGTAGCAGAAGCACGTGGGTGGATGTTCCCACTTGGCTTTTTGTCATTAGCAATGATCAATCTGGGATCAATACGACGATAAATGCCAGTCTCTACAGATCGAATCACAGAAAACGACCAAAAAGATGGTTTGTCCCAGAACCACAAACAAGGATCATTACAGGTTAATTATAATTAATTAAATTAATTATAAATAAATACCTTTTGGGTGTTCTTTCTTCGATGATGTTCTTGATCATGTTGTCGATGTGATCCATCGTTGCATCGCAGAAGCCAAGTGTAGACTCCCTCTAGCGGTGATCCACATGTGTACCTCGTATCTCTGGACGTCGCCAAAGGATTCTCTGGGTGCTAGCGTAGAGAAGCCTTTGCTTGCGTTGTCCGCCTTAGACCATCTTGATCAGATGGAAGAGGATCTCTCTCGGTATTGAGAGCGTTCTTGGAGGAAGATGTTCTTTCTCCCATGAAATAATTCTCCAGAGATGTTGTGCACAACGATTCTCTTGCGTGTCGGAAAAGAGTTGGGGTTGTGAGGATATTTATAATCGGGTGTGTGGGGTTATAGAGTTATGACAATAAATAAATGCGTTACGCGTTTTATTTATTTTATTGACTCTTTATTTAAAACCCCCATGTCGAATAAATAATTCCTTGACATGCGCCCATGCTGATTATAATAAATATCATTTAAAAAATGATATTATATCCTCAAAATCCCGACTGGAAAAACTACACGACATGTAATAATAAATACACAGTTTGCACTTGTTTTTCATTGAAAACTACACGGCATTTACATTAAATGTACACAGAATGTATATCTTGTTTTCATTTATTCATTTCCTTTCCAAAATAAAACTACACGGCATGTACATTTAATAATACACGGCGTGTACATGTTTTATTTTATTTTTCCTCCATCATTTAAAACAACATAGGCTTCCTTGAATAATTATTAAACCACATACGAGAATAATCATTATTCAGCTTGAGATACTTGGATACACTTAGTGTGTGACCCTCTAGGACTCTTTCTCGTTGGCATTAGGAAGGCTTGCCTAATGTCCAAGATTACTTTCTAGCAATGGGTCAAGGCACCCAAGAGAAAGAAGTTGATGCCGCATTGACGTATCACCTCATACGAATGCTTACTGTGTAATTTAATACATTTGTCTCAATATCTCATCAAGCAGGTTTCATGGCAGTGTCATAAACCTATATGCTTGATCTGTCATTCATTGACTACCTGAATTAAACTCGTTGTTTACACCCTAGCCATGGAATTTAATGCGACAGTTCTATTTCAATCAAAGTTATGAGATATCAACTTCCATAAATGGAAGGGACAAATCCTTCATCGACTTATCCATTAACAACATGTCACTCGTGATGCACCCAATGTACCCTACATCCCGCCAACTATCTGCGTGACAGTTTTTGTCAATAAATCTAAGTGCGCGAGTCATGACATGAGTTAATGATAATCTTTCAGTCTAAGGACCATTACACATGATCACAGATAGCAATATCCGATGACACCAAGTCATGCGGAATTACTAATGGCGGGTCTGTTCTCATAATCTCCCATCTTGGAGATTACTAAGTGTGAACTCCATGAGAGAGAGTCTCGTCTTATTACGAGTACTCGCACATGACGGTCTGTATACTATGTGTCCTATCATAGTATGTCATCCAACCGTTAAGAATATTTTTATAGAATCTCAATGTTCTCATCATAGAAGGGATCTTCTATGACCTTATTAATGAAACAAATATTCTAGGACATTATTATATTATAGTAATACAGAACAATGAACAATATATAATAAGTGAACATTTATGTAATCAAAGTACAAAGCAGTTGGTTCTAAGGACACGAACCCTTACAAACTCCCACTTGTACTAGAGCCAGCTGCCTACGACTTTTAGTCCGCTAGACCTCACATGATGATCATGTTTCTGCTGAGTCACGGCTTTAGTCAATTGGTCTGCCACATTGTCTTCCGTGGAAATAATGCTCACTACAATTTCACCTCTCTGAGAAAAATCCCTCAAGTGATGATACTTCTAAGTATGTTCTTTGTCCTCTAATGTGACCTTGGATCTTTCGCAAGTTCCACCACTGTAGTATTATCACAATGGAGTGTGATAGGATCTTTACAGCTCGGTACTACATCCAGCTCATGGATGAAGCTTTGCATCCAGACTGCTTCTTTAGCTACCTCAGAAGCTGCGATATACTCGGAATCTGCTGTAGAATCTACCACCACAGTTTGTTTTTGAGCTCTTCTAGCTCACTGCACCTCCATTAAAACTGGAGATGTATCCAGTCTGCGACTTCATGTCATCTTGATCAGTCTGGAAACTAGCATCTACATGTCCTCTGATGAAAAGTTCCTCATCTCCTCCATAAACCAGGAACATATCCTTACTACGCCTTAAATACTTATGGATAGTCTTGACGGCCATCCAATTGCGGTATCCTAGATTAGCTAGATATCTGCCTACCGCACATAATGCATAATCAACATCTAGCTTCGTACATAGCATAGCATACATGTCTGACCCAATCGTGGATGCGTAAGGGATCCTTTCTATTCTCTTTCTTTCCTCATGTGTCTGAGGAAAAATTTTCTTGGAAGGATGAATGCCATGTGGCACTGGCAACAATCCCCTCTTGGACTATTTCATACTTAATCTCTTCAGTATCTTGTCAATTTATGTACTTTGACTTAGGCCCAGCATTCTCTTGGATCTATCACGATGGATCTTGATCCCAAGAATATATTCTGCCTCTCCCAAGTCTTTCATAGAGAAGAATTTATGAAACCATGCCTTAACTGATAGTAAGACAGGTACTTCGTTTCCAATTAGCAATATTTCATCAACATATACTATTAGGAAAATGACTGCACTTCCACTAAACCTTTTGTAGACACAAGGCTCACATTCATTCTTAACAAAGCCAAATTTCGTAACAGCTTCATCAAAATAAATGTTCCATGACCATGATGATTTCTTTAATCCATAAATGGATTTCTGCAACTTCCATACCTTGTTGGCATCCTTTGGAGTTTCAAACCCTTTAGGTTGTGTCATGTAGACATCTTCCTGGAGGTTCCCGTTATGGAAAGCTGTTTTGACATCCATTTGCAAAATTTCATAGTCATGGTAAAAAGAAATGGCCAATAGGATTCTGATGGACTTTAACATTGCAACAGGTGAAAAAGTTTCATCATAGTCAATTCCTTGATGCTGTCTAAAACCTTTTGCAACCAGTCGTGCCTTGTAGGTGCTGACATGCCCTTCCATGTTCAGTTTCTTCTTGAATACACATTTATTACCAATAGGATTTACATCAACTAGAGGATCTACCAAAATCTAGACTTGGTTTTGGTACATGGAATCCATTTCAGAATTCATGGATTCTTGCCACTTGGCAATGTCTGTGCCTTCAAATGGTTCCTTGTAGGTAAGAGGATCATCATTGTCAACAAATAATGAGTCACCATCCTCGGTAACAAGAAAACCATATCGTTCTGGTTCTCTCACCTCTCTCATACTCCTACACAGTTCTTGTGTCTCTGGAATAGATTGTTCTTCCACGGGGCTTTGTGGAATCTGTTCTTGTACCAACTCATGTGTATCTTGAGCCTCAACTTCATCGAAGTCTATCTCGCTCCCACTATCTCTTATGGAGATGTGCTCCCTCTCAAGGAATATGGTGTGTCTTACAACAGTAACCTTTTTTTCTGAGGGGTTGTATAGGTAATATCCCCTTGTTTCCTTGGGATATCCTATAAAGATACACTTTGTGCCTCGGGGTGCAACTTTGTTACCTAAAGAGGCCTTGAAAAATGCTTCACTACCCCACACATGTAAATTCGATAACATGTCTTTGCGTCCACTCCATAATTCGTATGTAATACAATTTAACAATTTAGTTGGTACTTGGTTTAGTATGTGCCCTGCTCTTTGTAATGCATATCCCCAAAAGAATAACGGAAGACTCGTAGGACTCATCATTGATCTCACCATGTCCAATAGGCTGTGGTTCCTCCTTTCACTTACACCATTCCACTGCGGTGTGTAAGGAGGAGTGAGTTAAGATAGAATCCCAAACTCCCGTAAGAAATCAATGAAGTCTTGATTAATATCTTCTCCTCCTCTGTCTGGGTGGAGTTTCTTAATCTTTTTTCAATTCTGGTTCTCAACTTCATTCTTGTATTCTTTGAACCGATCAAAAGAATCTGACTTATCCCTCATTAAATAGATATATCCATATCTACTAAAATCATCGGTAAAAGTTATGAAGTACGAGAACCCACCCCTTGCTTCAACTGGAAATGGTCCACACACATCTATGTGAACAAATTCTTGAATCTCTTTAGCTCTTTCACCTTTCCCACTAAATGGGGATATGGCCATTTTGCCTTGTAGACACGCATGACATACACCAAGTGGTTTTAGTTCGAAAGAATCTAAATACCCATCTTGATGTAATTTTGTCGAACATTTCTCATTGACATGACCTAGCCAGTGATGCCAAAGTTGGGTGTGGTATGAGTCATGGGAATTAACTTTTTTTATCGATTTCCATTACTTGGTTTGTGTAGTCTAACACATAAAGGTCGTTATATAAATGTGCCCTACCAAAACAAATGCTATCTTTTTAAAATTAGAAACATTCATTTCCAAACTTGAATATGAATCCATCAGTATCTAATCTGGATACTGAAATAATGTTTTTAGTAACAGAAGGCACATAATAACAACCATTCAAAACCAATACCATACCGGTAGGCAATGTGAGGTGGTAGTCTCCAACAGCTACAGCAGCGAGTTTGGATCCAATGGCTGCTCGTAGATCTACCTCCCCTCGATCAATCTTCCTGAATCTACTTGGTTCCTATATTTGGATATAGATGTGAGCACCACAAGTAGTATCTAATACCCAATTAGTGGAAATAGATAGATTTCATTCGATAACCAACGCACCTGAAGCTTCCCCTTGCTTCCTTGGTTGGGTGCAGTTTTTCTTCCAGTGGCCCTTCTTGCCTCATGCGAAACAAACAGTATCATGTTCCTTTGCCTCCCCTTTGATCTTCCTTTTCTTGGAAGGCCTTGAAGAAGCTTTGGGCTTAAAGCTCTTCGCCTTCCCTTTCCTTTTATTCACCATAATGAAAGATGAATTTTCACGCTTCATGTCATTGTCCACTTGGTGAATAAGGATAAGAATATTAGATAGATACTTCTCAATATTGTTCATGTTGAAATTAACAACAAAGTTTGAGAAGCTCTGGGGGAGTGATGTGAGAATAAGATCGGTACCCAGTTCTTCAGGGAGTTTAAACCCTAGAACCTCCAAGCGCTCAATGTAGCCAATGAGTTTGACTACATGAGGCCCAGCTGGGGCACCCTATCCACGCTTGCTCTGAAACAGAGCCCTGGAGATTTCAAACCTTTCCTGTCTTGCTCTCTCCTGGTATAAACCATGGAGGTGCTCGAGGATGTTGTAGGTATCCATGTCTTCATGAGACTTCATGACCTCACTAGACATAGATGATAGCATCAAAAATTGAACATCGATAGCATCGTTCAAATGTTGATCATAGACTAGGAAATCTTCACCACTCACCCCTGGGGCAGGAGAATCCAGAAGTGAGGACTCCAGCACGTAAAACTTCTGTTCATGGCGTAGGATAATCCGAAGGCGCCTAAACCATTCCTGAAAGTTACTGCCGATGAGGATGTTGTCTTTATCCAAAATTGATCATAGAGAAAATGTTGTTGATGTGTTTGTCATATTGATTCTACAAATTAAAAGAGCAGATTCATCAGTACTTTCTTGATTACATTTTATGAGAAATAATAAATTTTATTAAGTGTTCCACTATTTTATCAAGTCCCAACGGCCCTCACCATTGAACTCGGAATGTCCAGTTTCTTTGACATTCTAGTGGAAAGGATCCATATTCTCCTTCGCATAACCCCAACAAGGGTTGTTCTGGCTATTTGATGGTATTTAGGTAGGCAGGTCTTTGCCAACTATGAGCTTACAGTTCCTTGATCTGTTTCGTGGACTCCCCAATCCTGAAATCATGACTTGGATTTCCTAAACTCTTGCCTCCAATATTACATCAAGTCTAGAAAAGGCTACTTCTCTTGAAAACACCTTGAACCCGATGGTTTGTGTTTTGTAGCTCCCACCTGTCCACCTTTGTATCTTCTTGCGTCGGTTTTGCCTCAGCTTTGGGATTTGAACCATCTCCTCTTGCTTGGGAGATCCTCCATTACATGGGTTTACATTGAAGAAACCATGGGCACGCATGCACTACATTTTATTAGAAGAAGGCTCGCATGCCAACAAATTTAAATTAAATAAATTTAACATACAAAGAGTATTTGGTCTAGCTCATGATCATCCATAGTATGCAACGACATTTACACATATTTAGAATTCAAATTCTTTTAATCGTTCTTTTATTTAAGATAAGACGTGCTCGAATTCAATTAATTATGATATTATAATTAATCAATTTTTTATCTTAATTTCCTTTCTGAATTTCCTTGAGATTCTTCTCATACATATTCCTTATTCGAGTCTTTGTACATTGGGGGAAACCTGGTGAAATTCAATTTCTGTAAAGTACACAGCGTGTAGTTTATAATTACACGGCGTGTATTTTTCTTTTCACCCTTTATCCAAAGTACACATCAGGGCTTTGGCGTGTTTTCTGTACTTTGAAAATTTTAGAGTACACAGCGTGTAGATGAATCATACATGGCATGTACTTCCTTATTACGCAATAACCAGGCTGGCGATCCCGTGTACGTGGTACGCAGCTTATCTTTGTACACAGTTTCACCTAGTTCGGAACGGACTACATGGCGTGTTTTTCCAACATACATGCCATGTATTCTGGTTTCCACGTTCCATTCTATTTTGGTCAACATGGCGTGATTAAAACTTAGGCATAATCAATTCACACGGCGTGGTTTGGCGGACTAGTCCCGGTTCGTCGAACCTAAGTACACGGCGTGTAGTTTTAATTACAGGTCGCGTAATCTCGGGTTGTACAAACAGAAAGAGAGGCTCCTCCGGATGAGTTCCCCATTTTTATTTAAATAAAAATTAATATTAAAAGGTCATTTCTTTGATATGAATCGAGAAACGAAGGAGGAAGAATAGATCTCATTAATTCAGATTTATAAAACTTTTTATTTCGAATTGAATCAAATATGAATGAGTAAATTATCAACGAAAATTAAATAACTATAATCAACGTTATAACCTCCCTCTAATTCCATTTTATGGTTCCGGGCACAGCGAAAGCGCGTGGGTGGATGTGCCCACTTGGCTTTTTGTCATTAGAAATGATCAATCCGGGATCAATACGACAATAAATGGCAGTCTCCACGGATCGAATCACAGAAAAAGACAAAAAAGATGGTTTGTCCCAGAACCACAAACAAGGATCGTTACAGGTTGATTATAATTAATTTAATTAATTATAATGAAACACCTTTTGTGTGTTCTTTCTTCGTTGATGTTCTCAATCACGTTTTCGATGTGATTTGTCATTGCGTCACACAATCCAAGTGTAGACTCCCTCTAGCAGTGATCCACACGTGTACCTCGTATCTCTAGACATCGCCAAAGGATTCTCCAGGTGCTAGCGTGGAGAAGACATTGCTTGAATTGTCCGCCTTAGATAGTCTTGATCCAATGGAAGAAGATCTCCTTCGGTCTATAGATAATTCTTGGAGGAAGAAGTTCTTTATCCCTTTAAAGAATTATCCAGAGATGTTGTGCACAATGTTTCTCATGTGTGTCAGAAAAAAGTTTTCGTTGTGAGGATATTTATAATCTGGTGTGTGGGGTTATAGAGTTATGACAATATATAAACGTGTTACGAGTTTTATTTATTTCATTGAATCTTTATTTTAAACCCCCATGTCTAATAAATAATTCCTTGACATGCGCCCACATTGATTATAATAAATATCATTTAATAAAACGATATTATATCCTCAAAATACCGACTGGAAAAACTAAACGGAGTTTAATAATAAATACATGGCGTGTATTTTTTTTTCATTGAAAACTACACAGCCTGTACATTAAATGTACACGGCGTGTATATCTTGTTTTCATTTATTCATTTCATTTCCAAAATAAAACTACACGGCATGTACATTTAATAATACACGATGTGTACTTGTTATATTTTATTTTTCCTCCATCATTTAAAACAACTTAGGCTTCCTTGAATAATTATTAAACCACGTATGGGAATAATCTTTATTCAACATGAGATACTTGGATACACTTAGTGTGTGACCCTCTAGGACTCTTTCCCATTGTCATTAGGCAGGATTGCTTAAAGTCCAATATTACTGTCTAGCAACGGGTCAAGGCTCCCAAGAGAAAGAAGTTGACACCACATTGACGTATCACCTCATATGAACGCTTACTGTGTAATTTAATCCCTTTGTCTCGATATCTCATTAAGAAGGTTTCGTGGCAGTGTCATAAACATATATACTTGGATCTGTCATTCTTTGACTACCTGAAATAAACTCGTCGTTTACACAATGGCCATAGAATTTAATGTGATAGTTCTATTTCAATCAAAGGGCCGAGATATCAACTTCCATAAATGGAAGGGACAAATCCTTCCTCGACATGTCGAATAACAACATGTCACTTGTGACGCACCCAACATACCCTACTTCTCGCCAACTGTCTGCATGACAATTTTCGTCACTAAATATAAGTGTACGAGAAATGAAATGAGTTAATGATAATCTTTCAGTCTAAGGACCATTACACATGCTCGCAGATAGCAATATCTGATGACACCAAGACATGCAGAATTACTATTGGTGGGTCTGTTATCATAATCTCCCATATTGGATATTACCAAGTGCAAACTCCTTGAGAGAGATTCTCGTCTTCTTACGAGTACTCGCACATGACGGTTTGTATACTATGTGTCCTATCATAGTATGTCATCCAACCACAGAACATTATTTAAGAATATTGTTATAGAATTTCAAGGTTCTCATCATATCGGGGATCTTCTATGACCTTATTAGTGCAACAAATATTCCAGGACATTATTATATTATAGTCATGCAGACCAATGAACAATATATAATAAGTGAACATTTATGTAATCAAAGTACAAAACAATTGGTTCTGAGGACACCAACCCTTACACAAATAAGTGGTCAACCTTGACTTCCGGGTTAAAGACAAAGTCAGAGGCGTATAATGCAAGACTTGTGAAGTTTGTCTCATATGATATGATGGATTTGATGTCATTTTTCTTTTAATAAACTAAGTTACTTTCAATCTTATGTCAGATGGTGTGAGGAAAATATATGACCAAAAACATTTCTGTAAATCCTTTTATTCCAATGCCCTGATCTCTTTCTCAGGCTTCATATTTTTGATCATTTCCACTATTGATCATCTTCACCCTCCATATGATAAAAATCCATAAGAACCTTCTCCAATTAGGAACATTGAAGGATGGAGAATATTGTTTCAATTGAGTTGATCCATTGTTTAGAAATTAAGGGATCAGATGATCCATTAAAAGTAAGATGACATTGTCTTAAATAGCTCTTGATTATGAATTGTTCTTTCTGGGGTGGGGTTGAACGTTCATCTTTACCAATGTTTCTATTCAAAACCTAAGTTAACTAAGAGAGTGTTGTGACAATGTTTCTGATCCCCGCTTCCATTAGATTGGGCATCAAATTAGAACAGTCATCACATTGATCTTTTCATCAGCTGTTAGCTCGAGTCCTCCAATTACCAGCCATTTTCTAGAATAAAAGGAATGTTAACGGTAACCCATAATGTCGAATCTAATGAAAAAATGGAGAAATTATATATTACATTTATTTCCTTAACTTTTTGATTTATAGGCTTCAATCTATGTTATTCATGATCTACTTACCAACATATATTCTTTAGGGAATTTATATTCTTCCCTTAATAAAAGTTCATACTAAACTTATGAATTTACCAAAGAATATACACTGGTAGTGTCATAACCAAGAGTGCAGTAAGGCCCATTATTGTTTACCCATTCTCATTTAAGTCTAGTCTGAGGAAGTGTTTTTTAGGTTTTAACCCTAGATACATCTATGCCAATGTCGCCTCAAGTTGTTCTTTTCTACATAGGGAAGTATTTTCATGATAAATCACTTACTCTATACTCACCAAAATTTTGGGATGTTTTTATTATACTTGGTCTTATCCCTATGGCTTTGACTATGGTTTTCTAATCCTTATCCCCAATATAACTAAACCTGTCCTTTGATACCAACTATAACAACCATGATCTTTATTTCACACTTAAACATAATTTATTACATAAACTTTTCTCTTGATACAACAGATAATATCAAGAGGTCTAGTTTCTTTAGGGAATATGAACATTACAAAACAACTTAAAACATGAAATACACATCTTTATTGAATACAACTTTTACATGAACAGAAAATTCTTTTTTTACTTAGCATTGCATGAGAAAACCTGAGAATATCCATAAGAAAAGGGTTAGTAATAAATCCCAATAAAGGAGTAAAAAAGGAATAACATGAAGAATAAAATTCATGTTAGTAAATAATCATATCAATGGATCATAAGAGAAACATGAACATAAATGCAGGATATAACATGATTATCATAACATGGAAATGTAGAAACAATATTTAATATGATATTAGAATTTTATAAGCCTCATTGCACATGGAGCATGAGTAAACCATCATTGTACTTTAATTATCATGACTAAACCCTCATTTCAATTGACGTATCATGATTCTAATATTTACCAAATGCATTGGAGCACTATTAGGGTGCACCCTTCTTAATCATTTTATTTCATGTATAAGTGTGCCACAAGGATCATACAACATGGATTCATTAAACGTCATAATTTATTACACGAATAATAGATGTTGAATATATAAATTTAAGTACTCAATAAACATGTACATTTTCATAAATGTTTATTTCCTTGATTTAGATATGGTATGGTATTCACTTACACAATTATTTTTTCCTGGAAAATCGTGGTGCAATTTCGATAGCATAACGACGTTACATAATTATTCATACAAATTGTTCATGAGATACAAATGTGTATATAATAATATGTGAATGAAATGGATATTAAGGGGGTTATATAGATATGTGTCCCAACATGTTTAATGGAATTTAGATTCATAATATAAAATAATTTCTTTAATGTTAATGAGGAGAGATAAATCCCTTATAGAATTTCAGCATGATAACAGGTGCACATGGGAGTCATTATAGGGAGACAGAGGAGTATATCATAATTTTAAAATAAGGAGGATAGTGTAAGAGAAGATAAAAATAATTCCAAACCATTTTTAATTGAAAATAAAATGGTATATCAACATAAAGAATCGTGGACAAAAATGAGAGAGGATGAAATCCCATACATGGAAGTGTGATCCCAAAAAGCATGGGATAGGCTTGAGATAAGATTATCGGGAGCTTGAGGTGTATTGGGATGATTATAGATAGAGGAGGGAAGATTAGGGACATGATATGAGGGTTTTAGTGAAGAGAAGATGGAGATTGGTAGGGTTTATATAGGAAAATGGAGGAGAATTCTTTACAATTTCACAAACATTGGTTTTGGAATCTATATAATTAAATATTTAAAACCACAAAAAACCATTGGGTTTTGCCCATTATTTTTGCCTAAGGTGAGTGGAAGACATTATTTTATATGTCCTATGGTCGAAATTATTAAAATATTTGGCTTACATAAGTGGAGGTGACTCACACTCTCAAATAAATCATTTTAAATTTAAAATGTTCTTTAAGTCTTGGAGAGTCCACTAAGGCACCATAAAATTAATCAAACAAATATAAATTGACATTATTTTAATGATAAATCAAATATTGGTCGAACATACTTTTTATATTATTTCATTACATCACTATTGGGTCATTATGATGTTATAAAACACATTGTATATTTAAACGGTATTTAAATTTTACCCAAAAATTCAATTGTTTCAGAAAATTATGAAAAATTAACTATTAGATAATTTTTACATCCAGAATCAAAAAATGATATTAATTTTATCTAAATTATTTTATAAATAATTTAATTTTAATTTGAAAATAAAAACTGACATTTATCAATAATTCATGGGTTTTGATATAAACAAATATTCAACCTTAATAAAAATTACAATTTTATTAAAATAAATTATAAAATCATTTATATTTAATGAAAAGTGAATTTGAAATAATATTGTATTAAAATATTTTTTAATTAAAAAATCCATTAATTCATAGATTTCATAAATTGAATATTAACTAACAATACAATTTTTGCATTAAAATGTAACAATAAAAAAATGAATGTATATTCTTCGTAGAAAAATAATTCACATGATCATAGTGCTCGATTCTTATTAAATAACCCCTTATAAAACCCACATAAGACCTAAGGGTAAGTTATGCGATGGTGACAGACTCTTGGGGTGGATTGGATAACATCTCTCGGTTGATAATCTCTATTAACTTCCACGTCTCTTGTTGTCAGTTTTGTTCCATCTTAACATGTTGAAGCTTGGCTTGGCCATGGTCAAGAGTGACGGCCAGTATCGCCACCTCTTCTCCGAGCTCTAAAAAATGGGATTCATATAGATAAATTCTACTGGATGAGATGACTTCTGACTTTATCTGAGTAAACTGTATTTGTTGAAGCCCTATATTTATAATAATGATGTGATCACTTTTCAACAACTATATTAGCAATGGTAACAATTCGTAACCATATTTGAAAATCCAAAAACATAATTCCATGAAATTGAATTTGTTTTAAATCACTATTTTACATAATAACACTTATTTGATCAAGAGGAATTTTCATTAATTAATGTTGGGTCATTAAAAATATCATAGGTAAATAATAACATAAACCAAATTAAGGCAATTATTAATTATTAGACATCATATTTGACATACATGAAAAATTATACCAATAGGATCATTCACAATATAGTTTAAAAGTACAATTAGAAGACTATTTAATTTTCAATACTAATATACCTCATGATAATCTATCGATGAATCAACGACCTATATAAATTTGTACCCCAACATCCCTATCTTTCAAAACCATTCCTTATATTTAATAATTTATTAAATTAATAAAAAATACTCCTTTTCAAATACCTATATTTAATAAATAATATGAATTTATCAATGTTCTCTGAAATAATAAAATAATTTTCAACGTAATAAAAATAAGTAAAAATTGTGTAAACTTAAGTAATTGATAATATCCATGATAATGATATTGATAATTAGGGTAAATTCAATGTTCATTTATAATTTGAATATTTCAAGGGTACTACCAAAGGAATCATATAATAGAATGTGAATACCATCCTTGGAAAAATCATTCAAAAACTATCTTGAGGAATAATAATCATGGTATCAATATGACATATCCCATGTTGAGTATAAATAAATTATTTTGTCATTGATGAATAGAAATTCTATAAAAGATCTTTTAATTTGTTTTTGTAAAATATCATTTTTATATTGAAAAAGATTTTAAAAATTAATTTATTTAAAAATAAATTTTAAACATTTGGATAAAAAATAACGATTATGAACATGAAAAATATTCTTCAAAGAGATAATAGAGTGTAAATATTTTAATGTCAAATGAGGTAAAAACTTCCCTTTTCGTGGTATAATTTTTATAAAAATTCATTTTTCAGAAAGAGACCAGAAGATTACATTGAAAACATTGGTAAAAGGAAAAAAAAGTAAAAAAATCTTGTATAAATCATTTTGGAATGGTTAAAAACATTATTGAAAAACTTTTTTGAATACATGGTTTTTAGAAGAAAATAGGTTCTCTAACTAAGTAGAGAGGTGAGGTTGAGTTTTCTTTAAAACATTTTCGAAAACATTTTGAGTACAAAAGAGAGAAAGAAATTATATTATTACGTGAAAATGGTCGGGAAAAGCCTGAGGAAAATAAAATGAAATGGATTCATAAAATTTAATGAAATTATTTCCCCTAATAGATATTAAACTTTAAAAAACAAAAATAAAATTTGACTATGAAGTAATCTTTTGAATAGTCTATACCATTGATGTGAGAATCAATAAATTAATGGATTATGTGTATCAACTAATAGAATAAGAGAAGTATAAACACATAAATAGTTAGTAAAAAAGTATTTATACTCATAATCATAGAATATTAGTGTTCGAGAGAATGTAATATAACAAAATGAAAATTAATTGAGTTATAAAATGTTATTCCACTTGGTAATTCTTAATTTACAACCCTTTAAATTACATATTTCAAATTAAAACACCAAATATTAAGAAGAATGAATTAATATTGATATTACGGGTCAAATACAATTTATGTATACCATATATGAGAAATTAGGTTCCAAAAAATAAATTATACCTCAAATAATGTAAATTCCATTGAAATATCATGAAGGTTATTCTTGACAAAAATTATATTTAATCATCCCAAAGTGTCCCTTAACACTTTGAAACATTTGAATCATAATACTCATGATGGAATAAAATTAAATGAAAATTTTAAATACTATTAATATGATGTTATTCATGATATAATATATCAAAAGGTGTATTAGATACACTACAAAAATAAGTAATTGGTGAAATGGCATATGCCATACAGAAAGAAAAGAAATACTAGAATCCCTTACATTGAATTTCTATTTGGGTTAACAACCCTTATATTATTATATAATATTTTTAAACATGTCACTATCTTATAAAAATACCATGGTATTATTTATCATATCATATATCTTATTATTAAAATATTTTATTATTCATTTTCTAACAATATTTTATTCTTTTCATCGTTTCGGGTGTTAATTATAATTTTTTCCAAGTTTGTTTCGACCTGTTACATGTTGTTACTATTACATCTATCATGATTTAATCATTTAAATAATGTAAAAAATAAAATAATTATCATATATAATCATTATATATGTACATATAATAATCCATATAGTTTTTAAATAGTAAATTAAATGCACTATTCATGAAGATGGTATGCTATACATATGCAAGAATGCTACTTTCATTCCTTTGTTGTATGAAAATAATGAAACATAATTGACAAATATGTGTATATATCTATTATAAGTCAACTATAATATCTATTCCATATATGTTACAAATTTTTATTAAAAATATACTTTATAAATTCCATATATAGCATGAATAAATCACATTGCTTTGAGGAGGTGGTAGGATACTCTTACAAAAATGATGTCATCATATTCCAAAAAGATGGAAATCAAAAAGGTATGTTCTATATAAATATTATATAATACTAATGAAATTATAAATATCCTATATATAATATACAAATATATTTTCCTTCATAATTACAAACAGTGAAAATTGGTAAAGAAAAAACAAACAATAGTCATTTTGGGAGTTGGTTGTTCGTTACACACGAATGGTATGTTTGTTACCCATTAGATCCAAGTTTCATTATTTTTATTTATAAAAATAGAATAAACACATTTTGGTACATTTAGAACACATTTTATTATTATTTAATAATATAATAATATGAATTTATTTGATGGTGGATGAAAATAAAACAAAATATCTTAAGAAATGATGTTACCTCTTATTCAGGTAACTCATTTTGGTTTTCACCAATGCACTTCATTGGACAGATTTATTCCTAAGATGGGGCTTCTATGATTATGGTAGAGATTTTTATGAGATGTTTTGGGAGATCCATTTAGATCCAATGTTTCTTGATATGTGTGAGGTAGTGGCATGGTTGAGTTCCAATTTATAGTGGGGTAGGAGTGGCATTCTTGTAAATATCTAGAATGGTAATCCCACCCATGTTTTTTCTATTATAATTGGATCCAATAATGGTATAAATTTAGTCCAATTAATTATAGAGTCTAAATATTCCTACAAAATCTCTTTTATAAAAATTTTATATCTCATTTTGGCCCTTAAGATTAAGGTTTAGTCCCTTGTTAATCTAATTTTTCTCTTAATCATTGTAATTAATATTAATCATATTCACTAAAATTTTTCATCAAAATATCTATGGAGAAAAATATGAAAATATGAAATTATTATTATTACAAATATGTTATCAAATTTTCCAAATTTTAGTAACATATGTGGCATAAATTAAATTAAATTTAATCCTGGAGACGGGAAGACAATGCCTATTTTCAAAGTAATATCTTTGAAATGTTTGATATGTTTTTATATCTAATTTAAATGTGAAATTGATTAAAATTACATAAATTTAATAAAAAAATTTATTTATTTATTCATTATAACCAAAATAAAATTTAATTTATCCTTATAAATAAATTAGATGAAAAAGCAGTTTTGAATTAAAAGTTTGTATTTTTCACTATTCTTAAAAAATGAATCATCAAAGAAAAATACCAAAAATTAGAAGAAATATTTTTTTATATTTCATTTTAAAAACTGATGTTTATTTTGAGATAAAATTTTATAAAACTTCCAAAAATTGAATTTAAAATAGGTTCTCAATTAAACGGAGTAAAATTGACATTATAAAAATAAAAGGTTTTATGCATAAAATTTGGTTTGTCCTTATCTTATGTCTATCAAATATATTGGATTAATATAAAAAATATTTTTATTCATAATATATATATATATATATTTATTAAAATAATATTACCTACTCATTATAATTAATTTAATTTATTATGTTAAAATAGCTTTGTGCACATTAAAATAGTTTTCAATCAAAATTTTTTTGTTTATAATAAATTGGTTCTTATATTCAATTCAAATTAATTGGTAACAAATTAATTCATTTTATATTTTTTTAACCATGTATTTTCATATATTATTTAATCATATCAATAACTACTAATTTAATGTTATTTTTATGTTTTATTGCATTAAATAATAAAATTTTAAATAATATAGGGTTATTTAGTTGAACATTATCTTGCGAGTAAAGAAAGCTATTGAATAAAATATTTTTTGCATGTAAGGAAATCCAATTCAGTATTACATGAATTTAAAGCTATATCATAGATTAATTTTATTTAAAATATTTAATATATTCTAATTCATAATTATATTATATTCCCTTATGTTCTTGGTTATGAATTTCATACACGCTATCGATTAACAATTACTAGTTTATAGTTCCCAGCATGTTATATTACCCCTGCATTAATTAAAATTCATAATCACAATTTAAACTCAATATTGGTTAGATATTTTTTTATATTTCTTATGTTAAAATACCACACCATGAGAAGTCTTCATAAAATATCCTCGAGAAAATAGATAATGGGAGGTACAATGGTTATGTGGATAACTAGGTCTCTAAGTAGGGGAACATTAGAAGAAAGTTGAGATATATACATGGAGTAAAATCATAAATAATTATGGGAATTTACTGATTTCATCAATCACAAAAATAAATCAAATGATAAATGGAATGTTGATGGCAGCAAAGTCATAAATCACTGATGATTTATAAAAACATCAGTTCAATAAAAAATAAGGTATTAGCACAACATGTTTTTGATCATTTTATTAATGATGAGTTAATGTTTTACTTCCGAAGAATATAAGGAAATATTTTTGGAATATTTTTATAAATAAAAATTAATCCTTTTTTGATCTTAAATCAATTTAAATTTCATCCATTTATTCAATAAATTGATATCCAAATATTAACATTGATAACTGAAACACTAGAATAGACTTTTAATGGATCATAATACCCATACAAGAGGGAAAAGTCTTTATAAATTCCACTAAATATTATCCCAATACAATATTGTTAATATATTAATCTTTAAACCTAAAAAATAGCAACATTATAGTTTCATCATGAATATTTATTAATAAAATTATTTTACTAAAAACAATGACATATTAACCTGGACATTAAATGGTCAGTTATTGGTGTGAAACCCTTATAATCCTTGGGTCATGGGCTCTTGTCCAGTGGTATTGTCAGACATTATGGGTTTTCACCCGACATACAGGTTTTAGTTTTATAAAACCATTGAAATTTAATTTCCATATTAAATTGGATATAAACACTTGAAATAATTTTTTTTAATAAATATCATTTAACTACGGTTTTCAATGAAAACTCATAATATAAATACTTCAACCATTTTATTTCCACACTGGTCCTTCTTCGGTCAAAGGTTTATCCAAGGTCATTCATTATCATTATCTATTAAAATCCATCATAATGTTTTTTAAGTAAATTTTGAATTAATCAAAGTGTAACCCCCATGAGTGTCAAACTAGGTGAACGATGATGCATATTTTCATGTACATGGTTACACTTGAGTTAGACCCCACACACCTTGTTATAGTAACCTAAGGTAAATCTATGCTAGAACCACATCAACTCGTATTATCCAAACATGGAATTTTTGTTTGTAAAATCACATAATCTTTACCTTACCAAAATTTTAGGATGTTATTCTATATAATACCTTTAATTCTATATTAGTTCAATGTTATATAATATAAGTTTTCCTAAATCTTATTCCCATCATTGCTAATAAACATTCTCTAATACCTACTATAGGAATCTGACCCCAATAGGAATATCACTGGTGTTTACATCCATTATATTGAAATAAGATACAAGTAAATAACCTCCTAATGTACTTAATGGTTTATTTGTCTTGGTAAACTATATAAATAGATGAGTCTTGTTTCTAAAATGAATAAACTAATTACAACATCTTTTTTTTCTTTGAGGATGTCAACTTTAATCCATCTGGGGTATCCTTGCATATCTTACTTAGTACACTTCTTGGATTAATGGTGATGGGAAACATAATAAGATCGATCTCAAATACTTTTAACGCTTATCTAGATCATAAGAAATAATGAATCTATGATAATAATTAATATATAATGTTAAAAAATGGATACACATTCCATCTAATCAATAAACATTGAAAGAAGTTTGTAAAAATATAGAAAGGTAAATAACTAAAAACAAAATCTATTTAAATAACAGGATTAAGAAATATCAATATGGTAAGGTAAGAAAATGAAAACCCATGCCATTTAATCAATGAACTGAGAATTAAAGGCATCCATTGATATTTCAATGAAAATTATCATGGATAAATAATAACTGAGTCAAAATGAAGGAAATTCTTAGTTATTGGGCATCATGTATGAGGCACATTAAAATGTGTAATATCAAGACTTTTCACAGTACTATTTAAAACTACTGGTAGAAACCTATATAATTTGGGAATCTAATTTTTCACATGAGAATATATTGAAGCATCGAGGGGATATATAAATTATGGGCCCCACCCATCACTGGTTGCCCAACTTATTCCTTATATAGAATAAATGATTTAATTTGAAAACAACAAGCCTTATCAAATATTTATATTGAATAAAGAATTTAAATTTTTCAATATCTCTCCATGTAATCAAATAAAAATTAACGTAAACACTGTATGTAAAAATGGTATAAAATTTAAAAAATAAATATATTCCTGATAAATGATATGGGTAATTTGTGTAAATTCAATGTTCAATGATAATTGGAATATTTCAATGGGAATACAAAAGGAATTAATGAAATGAATTTGAATATTATCCTTGGACAAGTACATATTAAACCATACATAAAAAGAATGACTATACCATCAATATAAAATATCCAAAGTGGAGTATAAATAAAGAGATGTTTTCATTTATTTATTTAAATACTATAGAAGATATTTTAAAAACATTTCCATGGAGAATATAATTTTTATTTTTAAAAAATTATAAAAATACTCTTCCTTATAACTAACAGAAAAAAAAATTCTTCAAAAATTAACCTTTTAAACATGAAAAGTAAGAATTGATTAAATGATATCAGATATATCTATACATTTCCTATGAGGAAAAAATTATATTCCATTTTTATGCGAAATATCTAAAAACAACATTTTTCAGAACGAGACAAGAGGATTCATTTGAAAAACCTTGTAAAATAAAAAAGGGAAAAAATTTATTTAATAATTAATTTTGGAATGGTTCAAAAAAAATGAAATAATATTTAGAAATTTTTTTAAGAAGAATACATGTCCTCTAACTAAATTATGAAAAAATACTTGTTTTATTCAAAACAGTTTCTAAAATAGTGTGAGTACCAAAGGGTTGAAAAAGAAGAATTATTACTTAAATAAGTTCGTGAAAACTAGCGGGGAAAAAATAGTGTTTATTAAATTATTATCAAATAATTTCCTCAAATGTAAATAAAAGTTTAAAACACCCCAAATAAAATTGGATTGTGATGTAAACCCTTGAAAATACCATAATGTTGGCATGGGAATCAATCAAATCGGTTTTCTGTATCAACTATAAATCCATATAATAGGAGTGGAAATAAAATCAATATATTGTAAAAATAATTTATAAACATATTAATATAATATTAAAATTGGTGATGAAGTTATATAAATCAATGAGAAGGATATAAGTTATGACATTCATTTCCACTAGATAATGGTTCATTAAAATCCACTTATATGAAATAATTAAACATAAACCTCATAATATGCCAAAGGATTAATTAATCATGATATTAAATGTAAAAGTGAATGTATGTACACCATATATAATAAATTAGGTGAAAAATAATAAATTATTCCATGAATTATGGATATACCATTAAAATATCATTAAAATTAATCTTGAGGAAAAACATTGATAAACATTCCAATGTATCACATACCACATTAAAACATTGGAATAATATGCGTCATGAAGGAATAAAATTAAATGAATGTTTTAAAAAACATGGAGGTAAAATAATTCATGATATAATATTTCAAAAGGGGAAGCAGATACACCACACAAATTAGTAAGTGGTGAAAATGACATATGCCTCACTGAAAGAAAATTGATACAAGAATCAATTAATAAGTGTTTCCTTTTGGGTAAAATCACTTAAAATCTTGTATAATGGATTTAAACATACTAATAAATTATACCATAAAAATATTAATATTTATAATTTCATATATTATCTATTAATATTATCTTATAACTCTTTTTCTGTCAATAATTCATTATTTTCCTCATTTTGGGTGTTAATTATTATGTTCTCTGACTATGTTTTTACTTGTTACTTGTTGTTCACATTACATAGATCATGGTTTATTTATCTAAAGAATGTAAAACATAAATTAATTATCATATATAATAAATATAAATGTATATATTATAATCAAAAAATATTGGAGATATGAAATTAAATACACTGTTCATGGAGATGTTAGACTATATATATGAACGAACCATACTTTAATTACTTAGTCATATTTAATGATTTAAAAGTAAATGATATATATGTATTTTTATATTATATATCCATAATAATATATATTTACTATATATTATATCATTTTATTAAAACTATCATTAGTACATTCCATGTATAGTGTGAACATATCACATCGCTATGAGGAGGAGATAGTCTACACTTCCACAATCGATGTTGTCGTATTCCCACAAGATTAAAAGGATAATTTTATGTTTTATATAAAACATATAGACTAAAAAATACAATATAATTGTAATAAATATCCAATATATTTTTTTTCCATCGTAATTCCCAACCATGAAAACTGTAAAAGGAAAAAAATGATCAATCATCATTTGGTGGGGTGGTACCTTACCGTATAAAAATTGTGACTTTTTTACCCATTATAGGGAAGTTTTTGTAAGTGTAGGATGAAAAAATAGAAAAAAAGATCCATATATTGATGATAATGGTCTTATTATATAATCAGGGAATAATAAAAGTTTCAGAGTGGAGAATTAATATAAAACAAAAGAGCTGGAGAAAGGATTTTATGACTTATTTGTGTAACTCATTTTTGTATTCCCAAAAGGGATTAATTGGAAATATTTCTCACCAAGTTAATTATTTATGGGTGAGAAGAGAGTGTTTTAGGAGTTATTTAAGAAAATATTAGATAATCTATAATTCTTATAGATGTGTGGGGAAGGGGGAGGGGTGAGTGCCTTTTTATAGTGGAGGAGGAGTTGAATTCATAAAATGTTTTGGAAAGTGAATTAAAACCATGTTTTTCAATGAAAAGAAGCTCAAATAATTTTGAAAAGTTGATAAAATAGAGAATGGGGTCTAAATATATCAATCCAATAGATTTTGAACAAGGTTCTTTTTAATTTTGGTTCTTAAGATACAAGTTCAGTCCCTTTCTTAGATAATTTTTTTAAACATTGAAATTAACATTAATAATATTCACTAATATTTTTGAAAAAATTTTAAATTTACCATATAATAATTTTTAAATTATTCAAATTCAAAATATGGAATCAATTTTTTGAAATTCTAGTCACACAGGTGGAAGATATTAATTTAAATTTAATCTCACGGACGAGAAGACTTTTTGAGTTTTTGAAGTAAAAACATTTAAACATTTCCTATGTGTTTATATATAATTTCTATGTAAAGATAACTAAAAATAAATAAATTGGATAGTATTTATATAATTATTCTTTATAAATAATAATTTTTATAATTTAATCATAAAAATAATCTATATGGAGAAATAGTTTTAAATTTAAATTCATTATTTTTCATTATTCAAATTTTTTGGAATATTTACAAAAAAATACCAAATACTCCCCTAAGATAATTTTATTTATTTTTTTAAAAATTAGTTTTTATATAAAAATTTAATCCCCTTCCCCCCAAAATAAATTTATTTAAAAAGTACATTATTAAAAGGCAGTAAAACAACCTTCATAAAAATATAGGTTTTTATACATAAAATTATGTTTTTTCATATATTATTCTTATCAAATATATTGGATGAATATGAAAAATATTTGATTGAATATAATATATATATATATATTAAATTTTTATAAGTACATATTAAAATAAATTTAATTTATTATTTTAAAACAACATTTTGATCCAGAAAATAGTTTTCTATAAAAATATTCACATTATATTCAATTATTTCTTATATTCATTTCTAATTAATTGGAAACAAATGAATATATTTTATATTTTTTGTAAAAAATATATTTTAATATGTTATTTATATTATTAGTGACTAATAATTTAACATATAGGTTATATCTTATTATATTAAATAATAACATTTTAAATAATATATTAATGTTTGGTAATACTTGGTCTTGAGTATATTCATGCTTTCACGGAATGTATTTGTTTCATGTAACATAAGATCAAACAATACTGTGTGAATTTTATGAAATTTCATATATTAATGTTATTTAATATCGAAAATATATTGGAAAGCTTAAGGATGATATACTCCATTAGGTTCTTGGGTTTTCATGTCATATAAGCTAACAAATACGAGTTACTCTTATAATTTTTGGGGTCTAACATAGCCTATATTATATAACATGTTTTAAACACTAATTAATCTTATATTTCATGATAAAGTGCTAAAAGAACCATCATGATACCACATATCATATTCCTATCAAACCAAGTGATATAATATATATCACATAGAGCGATATAACCCATGTCACACAATTGAATATACGATTTAGTGAATTATTTAATTAATATACAACTTTTGATAAATCCTCACAAAAATCCAGAATACATAACATTATATTACATCATATGTAATAACTTGTAAAAATATAACCAAAATTCTTTATAAAGTTACTCAAAACACTTTTAGATTTTCCATTATAAAAAGTATCACAATTTTAAACATAATGTTTTCACCAAAATTATATATTCATTAAAAACCATTATCTTTAACTATGTAGGGGTTTCAAAGTGTTAAATTTTTTAAGTAATTCACAAATATAACTCCCTAGCTTGATCACTCATGTTGGTTCCTGTTTTGTTACATCACAATACCTCATGAAGAGTTTCCCATATGTTAGAGGATACTAATTAGTGGGGAGGGTCTAAATCAACTCTATAAAGATTATTCCCTTGAAGGGAACCCATATGGTTTATTCCAATTTCTATAAATTATTTAACAAAATCCATTCATTTATTCGACATATAAAACCAAAAAAAATAAAATAAATATCCAAAATAGAATCCAGCAGTATATTATATTAAAATAAATAGTTTTCTACATAATAATTCCAAATGTACAATATAAGAGCCAACAATAAATAAAAATTATTATATAAATTAATTTAACAAACCCATAATTGATAGATATTCAAATTAACACAAAAATATTCTAGTTTCATTCCCAATATAAATTCCATCATTGACTAAATTTTTGGCCTCCATAACATTATTCGTTTATAGTCAAAATTATAGATCCATGTAGGTACTCAAATACATAACAAAAATAAGGATATTACCATGTAAAATAAGGCTCATTACATATATATATTAAGGAATTCAGTCCCATGATTCATTTGGAATCATCCTATCACCTAAAATCACTATGTGATGAGGACCAAATTGATGTATGTGAAATTATATGGCAAGTTCCACTCAACTATCACAAAACATAACTCCCATGAAAGAACATACAAAACCATCATACCTTTATTTGATCATGGACTATAAGACACACACACTTTTAGTATACACACCATTTCATCCCAAATATGTGCCACATCCCTGCCTTCCCTCCACCCAAAACATATACCTCACATCCTAATGAGGTGTAAAAAATAAACTCTTTTCTCATCAGACATGACCAGAATGTGGTATCACCAAACATTCACAATCACTATAAAACCATCATATCCCCACTTAAACTATAAAACCTTTTTTATCTATTATAATAAAAAAATCCTAAAATGTCATGGGAAATAATTATTTTAAAATGAAATAAAACAATATGAAATCATATAGTATCAGAACATTTAATTAAAAATGATGAAAAATGTAGTCAATAGAGGCCCAAATAAATAAATAATAATATAAAAATAATATGAAGATAAAAAGTGGAGAAAAATAATGGGTTAACCATATAAAATAATAGAAATCACATCAATCATTTTGTGCCTTAACAAACCTCATTATTCGTTACATAAGAAAACTATCAAACCACACCTAGAGTAGCTCCTACTTTATCCCCACTACATAATTTTATATATACATTGGCTTTCATTACATGATCATATAGAACTGTATCTAAATAATAAAACCCTATATTTAACATTTAGTATCAACATCATAATCATATCATATTCCTTGAACATAGTTTTATATTCATGTATCCTATTGGAGAAAAACATTCTCTATAATAGTTAAAATATCATCTGCTTAGTGAAATCACACTCTCCCTCTCATAGAATGATTCTATGGTACACCATGTCAACCCAACCATATGTAAGATCACCACTATGGGGGATTATTCTTCAATATGTACTAAGATCATTCATGTATAACATGTTTTACGAAAATATAATACATCCTCAACATGGGATCAATGTGCTCCCCTATATAGGTTTTATCTAAATCAATAAGGTTATCTTAGACATCACCCATCTAAATTATATTCATCAAAAGTGAATCCCTTATAGGTATGATATATTTTTAGTCTCTCTAAAAAACACTTAAAAATAAAATAACACCAAAGAGAGGTCATATCACAATATCTCAACTTTAATTGATGATTAAAAAATATAGGATCATTGTAAATAAAACCAAAATCAAATGTAAATATAAATAAAAATATGCATTAAAAAAATATGGAAAATAATTACCCACATGTTTTACAGTGAACTAACTTGGCCATCACGTATTCAATACATGGTTTCTCACCCCATTGCAAGGGTAAACAAAACTCTGATCATAAGCTATGTGTGATCACCCATCAAAATATTACTAAACCACATGACATATAGCAATGATTCCAACCGAAATAAATAGAAAAAAACACTATCAAAACCAATTAGGGAACATTTCAATTTAATGGAAGACATTAAATAAACAAAGGACTCATGAAACATCAAATCCCAACATAAATACAAAATCTTAATCTCGCTCACCCATCCTTCAATTCTACCTAAACAAAAGTTCATCTCACCATACTCTATGGGATCCTAACTAAAAATAAGGTCTATGTCCATTCAATGTGAAGGATTTTCCCTTGAAAACATAATAATTAATATATTTAAAAATTTAAATATTAATAATACATAAAATTAGAGAATAAATATGGAAATATATTTCAAGTCTAACCATATTAAAATATATCTACTAGAAATTTCAAATTCACCCAATCATGTATTAATAATAATATATTAAAAGAATTATTTTTTGATGGACTATTCATATACGTGATATATAAAATAAAATAAAAATTTAAATTCAAATATAATTTACCAAAAAAGACCCTAATCACACATCAAAACTATATTCACATATTCATTAGGGTACTCTATCTAAAAAATTTATTATAAGTCCATTGACCTTACATGAATTCATATATTGTGTTTTGTTCATTTCCACTATGGTGCACGTATAGTTTTTGAGTATAAAAATTATAAGGATACCACTGATATACCCCTAAGATATGACACAATATATATATGATTGTATTTAAAATTTCATATATAAAGTCTATAACACTCCTTATTTATACAATTATTCAATTTAAATGTGTGCCTACTAGGACACCATAATTATGTACCATGCATAATTAAACCAATACTTGTAAACCACACCAATTTTAATTCACACATTAGGCTTCTATAAAAGATATGTCAAACCCATGACTTAGTAACTTTCATCTAAATAATGAGCGTGACCTAAAATGTACAATCCCCCAATAATAATCTACACCATGGAATTCCACTATTATAGTGTCATCCCAATACAAGGTAATTTGTATTAAAATCATAGGAGTGGACTAACAATTATAAACCCTTTAGAATTATCCACATAATGGGGTTCCATAGAAAATTTCTCCCCATATCTAGTAAAATTATTCAAAATGGGTGACACATAACAAATCCAAACACTTAAAAAATACAAAACTAAGGATTTAAAATATATATATGTATCATCCCACTATCAAGTAACTTATATCAAAGTCATCAGAGACACATAAAATATCCAAGACCTTATGAAATTTTATTGTACTAATGTAAAATATTTTGAAATTTATATTTAATCTTGGTCATGGGAGAATCATAAATTATCAAAAACCTCATGAAAATTCCTTATTCAAACATACCAAATCATAACATAGTCAATATAATTAATTAATAATCTTGTGACATTACAAAACCTATGATCTTATACATTATTTATAATCTATCTATATATCAGGAGTCAAATTTCCTAAAATGTAAAACAAACCAATGGGAAAAAATGCATCACATACCATGTATTATATATTTTATTACACTAAATATAAAGCCCAATTATCCTAGGAATAACTCCCAACACTCAATAATTAAATATCATAGGAAAAATCCATTTTTTCATAACTCATCACATCTACACCCCACCCCCAAATTTTATAATGTTTAATGTCTAATTTACAATACTAATAAATGAATTTCGTTTCATTTAGTAACATAAAACTAGAATTATTCAATGACCATCCTTTATATATCCCTTTGATAACACATATTAGGTTTTTATATATTCCTGAGGCCTCATCTCTTCCTTTCAATATAATAAGCAACCAAGGTGAATAAGTTTTTGGATAGTAAACCCCCAAATTCCACTATTTATAGACTAATTCACTCAGTTATATTGGGCCACTCATGTTATATATTAATATGTCTTAGTCATATCTAAAAAGTAACAACTAAGACAAAAATCAAGGCCTTTAAATGAGTAATTATCCCTATACCTTTATAGAATAACATGATGAACCTATATCAAAACCATAAATCATATGGTCCACTCTCATAAAATACTCCAATATAGTAATAAGGGACCACAATAAGATGATCTGAATTTATCTCTTTACTAAATACCCATTCGAGTACATATCACATAGGTATCCCAACGATACTCTAAACAAGTTCATACAGTGACCTTAAAATCAAATTATAATGTTTTAAATTTTGTATCAATTCTTAATCTACTCGACCTAATCTATAAAAAAATTCCAAACAATTATATCCTTTTTAATGATTAATTTTTTTTTTCTTATTATCACATCCCATACTACACCCAATTCCCACAATACATTACAAATTACATTAGGGTATGCCAATCATTACCTAATATGAGTTAACATTCTAATGATTTATAATGGATTCACACATAGATTTGAGGTACAAAAAATTCTATAAAAACGAAAACTTATACATTTAGAATGGATAAATTTCATTCAATGATAATAAAATAATAAATAAGTGTTTCATCTTATCCAAGGAATTTACATAATATAACCATTGACAGTTCTTTGATCCATCACTAAACTAGAAGTGTGGATGTTTTTTTAAAGAGAAGGGGGCATGGATTACTAAAGATATCCCACAAGTTTTTAGGTCTACAATAATGTTTATGAATGATTTGTGTATATATATACCCTTAAATCCAAAAAATATGTTAATGGTTTCCATTATACTATTAGTGGTCCACCACTGGGACTCTAGAGGTCCATTGGGTTCCATGTAGGATTTGAATTCTAATTCTAGTCATTATATCCAACTAAAGATCCCCCAATTTAAAATATATAAAATTATTACTCTATCCTATTTATACACATATTCCCAAGTGAAATAATTTCATTTGGACTTCCCAAAAATAATAAAAATGTTATATCCTTGATCCTTGGAAAACATTTCACACTGCCTCAAAGTTTACCACATAAAAGGATGATGTTTCCTGATTCCACTAACATCGAACACTATGGGTTATTATAATCTCCATGTCATATTTCTTTCCATCCCTGATAAACATGAATGACAATTACTAGTGTACGGCTTTTTTTACTGAGATTTTATTCCCAAATAACTCTTATATGACTCCAACGGGGTATGGTTATTTTGAAAATTCACCAAAACTATAGGATTAATATTTCATTAAAGTGATAAAATGATTCATTTGTGGAATAAAACTAGTTATTCCCTAAATGATTCGATCACCTCTAATTCGATCACATTTCCATCAATTACATGGGATGAGACCGAGAATAAATAATTTAATATAATTAAATTCTCTAAAATAATGTGGTCCCACATATAAAAGTACCATATTTATCTAAATTAACATATATTTATGTCTCAATATAAATTACACCAATAGAAATACCTAACTACTAATTTCAAAATCCAATTGTTGACATATCAACACTATATTAGAGTGGTGACTTCTCTTTGTTTTTACCAGACATCTCTTGATTATCTACACCCAATTCACTATATCTTAATTGAGACTTGTTCTATTATATAAATCAAAAAATTAATTATATTTATTCATGAGTAAAGGGATTCAACAATTCCAATTCATAAAATTTTGGTTCGCTAAATTACAAACCCTTTCCACAAAAAGAAATAATAGTCATAGATCAATCCTTGAACAAGTATTCTCTAACAAACAATATATAAATTACCCTTTCTCCTATAATAATCAAAATTTAAACCATAGTTGGTAAATATTCAGATTCACTAAAAATCCCTCATTGGTCAATAAAAAAATTATACCACAAAGCAACATATTGGGTTTTATAAAAAAAATTTCTCATATCATTATTCCACTAACATTGGAATTGTTGAATTCTTATATCACTTGAAAATCACTAATCAAAATCCCAGTAAGAATTTACATGAAAAATTGACCCAGAAGAATTGATTTATCATAACCTTCATCCCATATAAATATTATTACATAAATTTTATATAAATATCCATAATAATCCCAAAAATATAGAGTTCAAATGTATTTCAGATATTAGATACATAATAAGTCATTTTAAAAAAATATAAAACATATTACTTTATTCATTCATTCATAATATTATATTATAGTTCATCATACTAAAATATATATGTGGAATAAATTGGGTAAATAAATAAAAATGGGTGCCCCATAAATCCTGAAAAGGTGAAAAAATAAGATAAATATGGGTTGAAAAAAATAAACGAGTAAAGAACTATAACATTCAATATATAAAGATAAGGACCATAAACTATCACATAAAAACACAGAATATGATACAAGATTTAATTGGATCATGGTAATTATCGTAAACACATGAATATTTCCTAAGTAAAATATATTTCATCATATACTTGAGTTGAGGAACACTTCTAATCTAATATAACAGTGTGTTCAGATAAATGTATGTGCACCTTCCTAGTATATCCAAGAATATCAGAATTAACCAATTGATTTAGTGAGTTTTTGTAATTCGGGTTCCACCATTAAATTCTTAATATTTCATACATATGTCTTATATATAAAAACGAAACATATATCAATCATGAAAAATAAATAAACCCATGAGAAGGAAATGGATTGTTTAATGAGGTCAAAATACCTTTCCAAATGGTAAAATGAATAGATACTCAAAATAGTAAAACAAAATCATGTTGGATTATAAAAGGTGTAAGTAATAATAAATTAAATGGTTTTATGCTCCAAATAAATGAATAAATGGAGAGTAATAATGTTTTACGAATTGGTAAAAGGATAAATTATTTCAAAAACCTTCCCTTAATATCCCAATAGGGTTTGACTTAATGAACCAATAGAAAGGGAGACATCAGTACTTTTATATCCTGATAAAAATTAATTAAAATAAATCATTAGGGACATAAAGGATAATTGTGATAAATATATAAAGAGTTAGATAGAAATACATATGGTGATAGATAACACAAGATCAATAATAAGAATGAGTGGTAAGGACATCATACCTCAATTCTTGGATTGTTTTGCACACTCTAATAAATTCCTAGATATTCAAGATAAATTTATCAATATAATATTAATTTTATATCATATAATTTATTTATTATCATTTTTATTCATTTATTGTATTTATTTTAATCAAAATTACAATTTTGTGGTTGTTTCATCCATATTACAAAAACAACATTAATGTGGTGGTAATGATCAATGGACAATATCCAATGGTTCCATAATCTATCGATGTGTCATGACATTATATTCCTTCCATTAGTAAGCATATAATTTCAACATCATTTAATATTGATACAATTCAATGAATCCTCCTTTGTAATAATGTTTTAGATGGTTAAAAATAACTATGAGGGTTTAACTTAAAATAATGAATATCAGGATATGTTACCATTTCAAAATAAAATAATTGAAAATGTTTATTTTTAATATTATATTAAATCATGAAATAATTTTGTATGAATGCCCATTATAGGAGTAAGTGAAAAAAAATTATTACCCCTTAAGGTAATTCCACCTCTAAGAAATGATGTTTTCTAAACTAGTTTGAAAAAAGGTGAAAAATAAACATTTTATTTTTATAAAAACAATAAATTATAATTAATATTATATTTAGATTTTACTTTTTTAATCTATATGTTAAGGAATGGGTGAGAGGACAATTGAAATGAGAAGACATGGGTATTGAAACCCTTACGTGGGTCTTGACGAAACCTCCTTTGGATTGAGTCTAATGCTGTGAAAGAATGATGTTTTCTCTTGAAAGTTCCCTATAAGTATACGAATTTAAGAATAATATATTATTTTAGTAGATATTATTCAAATTAATAAATTATAGAAGTGATATAAATGGTTGGAGGAGGGGTGATTATAAAGCCATGGGGAGGGATATCATTGAATAAAATATTGATTATTTTTTTAAAATGCACAATATTATAAATAATGTTTTTTATTATGGAAATTATTATTATTTATTTTAAAAAATAAATTTATTTTTCATTTCTAACAAATCCCAAATAGTAGAAACCGTTAAAAATATTTTACGCAATGTAAAGAATAAAATATAACTTTTTATTTAAGGAAAATATAAATCAAGTTTTGAAAATTGATTCATAGGTTTAGAAAATATTTCCATTTTTTCAAATGAATTATTTTACCCAATAAATAAATATTATTTCATAGAAATTTTTTTATAATTTTTTTTATAAAATTGTATACGAACATGTTTTTATAAAAACTATATTATTTATAAAAACTATATTTTTGACTCTTCACCAATAAATAAATATCTGAAAAAATCCTAAAACATTAATATATTTTGAGATGATTATTCAAAAAAACAAAATTATAAAATTAATATTTTAAAATTTGATATTTTTCAGTTAAATAAAATAATATAAAATGTAGACAAAAATTCTTCAGTAAGTACTATTTTATTTAATATGTGTACATTCATATTTTTTATAATTTATTAATAATTATTCAGTTGATAATAAATTATAATACAATTTTTAAGCAAAACAAATATTAAAATTAAAATCTTAATATATTTTAAATTTAACATAAAAATTAATGATTTACTAAATATGTTAAAATATAACATATTAAATTGTATACATATTTATTATTTTGGTCACATAAATTAACAAATCGTTTTTTGGTTTATACTATTTAAAATTAATCACATTAATCATTGTTAATATTACTTGCTTTGTACTACACAACATTCAATGACCAGTATACTATTTCAATAGTAAATTAATTATTCATACAATTAGTTTTTTTTATAATAGTCAGTAAATTATTATAATTCTCATAAATACCTACAATTTTATTTATTAATAATACACGAAATTTTTATCAACGTTACTTTCATGTAATTTAAAAAATTCATATTTTTAATAGTTTTTATTCTTCTAATGGTATTGATTTTGGTTGTGAAATTTCTAATAGGAAATTTCTCTATTGTTTTCTAATTTTATGCAATTTACTTATTTTTTTATACTATCTTGTTTTAATATTAATAATTTTACAGATTATATTTATCACTCACATTTATTTATAGATTATGATGAAATAAAATATAGTTTTTTTATATTTTAGATTTTAAATATATATTATATGTAAATGTAAAACCCATATATTTTCAAAATGTAATCATTCATATTTAAAGCATCAGAGTAATTACATTTTCTCCCTATTAGAATATTAATCATCCGAATTTTAACACAATACCTATGATAAAAATAAATACAAAAATGTTTTTAAAATTATAACATCATTATCTCATGTTTCCTCTTCATACTAATGATTTCATCATAGTACTTTGAAAAGATGAGTTGTCATTTTTAAAGCACATTATATTTGTGATCCATGATTTTCATATGTTACTTATCATAAGAGAGATCATTATCTTGATATACCACCATTAGATTTATTTCATGTGAGAAATCATGTATAATCTTTTTAAAGATGGATAATAGGAATACGTAGTGTACATAAGATAAGTTTGGTGGAAGGGTGAGTTAACTGGGCATTGTTCCAACATGATATTTAACCTAAAAGGTGTGTATGTACCTGGTACATATCTTTCCATTTTTCCCAAACCTCATAAGTCCCTTCCATGGAGATATTTTGAGGAATAAATTATTCCTATCCTCAAATTTCAGGTCGTATTTATGATTTTTAGTATTTCTCAACAATTTAATCTAGGCATCTCTAATGTTTTACATAGTTTCTTTGATCTTCTCACTCACCTCTCATACCAGTTACAGTCCTCATACCTTCCTTTCCCTGACATTATCCCTATATGGTGTAGCTATATGTTTCATCCTATGGTATTATTCATATATTTCCATCTAAATTCTTAGGTGTAAGTTATTTTTATATGATAAATAATAAAAGTATTGTTTTTATCTAAACCTCATATTTCTTAGGAAAATCACTAAGAATTTAATATAGAGTTTCAATGGTCATTTTAGAATGACCATCTATCAGAAGATTACATATTGTGATAAATTTATGCTTGATGTTATATTCCATATAAAGGATCCTTTAAAAAATTGATTTTATCCTTTTATATTGATTAGATAAAATTAATAATTTGTTTATATGTTTCAATACCATAACCTTGATATTGATATTTTAATATTGATATAGCAAGAATTATTCAAAAATGGATATGAATTATGAAGTCATTGTAAGAAAATACACTAAAAAACCATAAGAAATTATTTATTTTGGATGTCTTTAAAAGTCCTCTGAAAAACATAGTGGTTGTGTTATTCAATTTACATATTTTTTATAGGTAATGGTTGCATTATCTAGACTTATAAAATATAGGTTCAACTATATAGTATATCAAATACGTTGATTTATAGTCATCAATTATTTTCAATATATTATACTATAAGATATTATCTGAGAGATCATTAAAAATATTTTTTCTTATAGAATGGATTGAGAATATTGAGATGTGAGAATCATCTAATAGATCATTATTTTTCATAGGATCAAATAGAATACATAACTATGTCATGAATCATATAACTATATTTTTATAAATTTTTAACTTTATTTGTTCTTTATTTTTATTAATTCCACCTTTATTTTTTCTTACACATCATTAATTTGTACCACATTAATATTCCCAATGATAAATTATTGATTAATTAATTGAGTAAGGTAGGATGTTACCCCTTACACAAGGATTACCATGTACACGATATGTATTTTTATGAATATTTAATACCATTCATTCTACATCATTTATAAGGTTATAGGATTATTTATTCTTAGAGAATGTATCATATTATTATCATTTCTGGAATGAAAATGGACTGAGGAATATAAATATTTCATCAACTATAACAATATTCATGTGTGTGTGTATTGATCTCCTTCTATGTTAATATATCATATAGAAATTTATGATTAATATAATTATCACATTTTTCTATATGGTTCCAATGTATACAAAATCTTCAAGTAGAAGATTAAAACTAAAAACTCAAGATTATTAATTGAATAATGTTTATCATGTATATTAAACTATTTTAGGGAATGGGTTTTCACTTTATCATTTTACATCAATATACAAATGAGGCCTTTCAATAATGAATATTTTAATATCCAAAATACATCCCCTATTGATGATATTGTGAGTAAAAGTTCTATAACTATCTTTTTCCTTATCTCATTGGAGCAGTCTTCATATTTTTTTATCTGGAAAATTTTTAATCAATTATGAGTTATCATGGTTAGTGGGTAATATAATAATGGAAAATATTTCAAAAAATATATCTATTGTGACCAACTATTATAATGAATTTAGTGATCTTCATCATACATGATGGAATAGGCCATTCACTAATCCCATTAGTATTTGTGGTATCCATAAATATCACTTCCCTTGTGATCACATACCCCATGAAATTTACTTGGACCAACTAAAATTCACATTTATTTTAATTTTTATACATCTAATAAAATCATAATTTATTTAAAATAATTCTTAAGTGTTCCCCATGATCGTTCTCACACTAATGGCCCGTGATATTACTTATATTTCGAGTATATAAGAATAGCGTTTATGAAAAACATCACAACATTATCAAACATATTTCTAATTTCTCTATTAATCATTTCCTTGATGATTTATATAGAACTATTAAGACATAATGGAATCATTATTAACACGTCATTTATAAATCTTATATAATATTAAATTTGTGGAATCTACACTTTTTCTTCCTTAATTGATAATATCCGAATTAAACACCCACCATTCAAAAGTGTTTAGAAAAAAGTATCTTTTCAAATAAATAATCAATATATGGGAAGGATAATTTTTATTTATTAGAATATTTTTAATTCTCTATTAAAAATAGATATATATTGACCCATCCACCATGATAATGATTTATATAGTACCTCAAGGAAAGGGACTTGGTCATATAAAACAATTTTCCAAGTTCTGTTGTAGGTTCTTCTTCAACTATTATTTTTCAAAGGGATGAAATATATAAATACTCTTTCATATGGGTAGAGGAACAAGTATAATTTCTATATAAAACATAGCCTCTTGATCAAAAGGAATGACTTGAAACTCTATTGGAAATACATCAGAGTAATGCCTAAAAATGGGAATGTATTGAAGGGTGATCCTTTAATTTGTAGAATTTATTTGATAATGAATTTCTTAATCTATATATAATAATAATAATTCCTAAAAATGATTTTTTAAATAAGATTTAATATTATCATTCATCTTTAATAGAATAAATGGTGATTTTGGTTTCTGAAAATTAGTTTCTCTCTATAAATAGTGGATATTAATTTATATAAAAAAATTGCATTTCAACTCTTAAAATGAATTATACCAAAGTCGTAATGACTATATATACTAGGGGATTCATTAAAAAACTATAGTTAGGTAAGAATTAGATTTTTCAAATAGAATGATTTATCTATGTGGGGATTTCCCTGGAATATTGACATATATGTATTAAGGTAGTGTCAAAATATTTCTAGATAATGTTCATTGTTTAAATGGATTCGTCGAACAATAATTAAATAGGATAATTCATACTCTCGAATGAATAATATGTGTACTTGTAACCAAATAATATTCATCATCCACCTCAATGGTAGTCTTAGTATAATATCTACCTTTTCCCATTGATTTGGAGGTTGTAGTCTTTTGTTATCCTCAGTAACCATTGGAATAGTTCATTGGTTTGTATAGTTTCCGTGTTACATTTAATTAAATCATTAGATCATAGGTTGTTTATTGAGTGGAAAAATATTTTTTTCCATCATATATATTAGATTTTTCATTACCCTTTGATATGTATTAGATTTATTTTCTTATCTTCCACTCATGAATCATCTCCTCAATCCATTGAGGTTGTTTCTAGGATGATATTTCCCACACTATTGACACGTGTGTAACTCTACCTTCTTCCTTCTACGAGGTTTATTATTTGAAACCCTGGAGATAAACTCAACCATTATTTTCGTACAATTTATCCAATGAGAAAATTGTAAATAATCTACCTCCCTTTCTAAAATAATGTAATATCATTACATTTTCACTCTTAAATTTATAAACATATTAAAATAATTTGGCTTAGGACACTAAATAAGTGTTTAAAAACGATTTAAGGGATAATAAAAAACCAAAGTCATTCCTCGTAGGTGTAGTGATGTTTTTCTTATATAACCAAATTGATTCATCATCCTTTTTCCAGATCCTAAAAAATTACATATTTATTTTAATACATAGAGTATGAGAAATTTATGTAATGAAAAAAATTCCCTTAAATCCATCTCATTCCATTGAATCAAATTAATCATTATGATTGTTATTCGTATTTGTTCTCTACTACTAATCATCTTCTCTCTCAAATTTATAAATGTACAATATCAATTTCTCTTTCTCAGATTATTTAAGTATTGAAAATATTTTTTAAAATAATTTATTCACTATTACACAATCATGGAATCATATGATCAACCAATAGATGGTTTCTTCATATAAAATCCGCGATCAAAATTTAACTTTTTTGGAGGATTTTTATTTTATATATGGTTCAATTTTTTATTCTCAACTTCAGTGAAATGATACAATACCTTCATGAGGTTTTCAAATCCCACTCCCATATTAGTAAACATCTCAATTGTGAAATCATTACTTTTTTCATTTCATTGGTTATTAACATGATTTCACATATTTCCTCATAGTTAATAAAATAGTAAAATTAAGGTATGAGAATAATCAAAATAATAATAATATAAAAAGTAAACTTGTTAATATCTAAATAATAACACTAAAATAACATATAAATACTAACATATGGAATATTAGGTCTAATATAGTGTTTTTAGTGAGTATTTATAATTAAGAAATCTAATTTGATCCCTATATAAAATAAACCTTGATCTTAAACCAAATATATTGAATTTCATCTCATACATATATTATTATATCATTTTTAACAAAAATATCTATTAAAAATCCAAGATACCTAGAGGCCCAGTTTCTTTTCGAGATTAAATACATAATAAAACTATTTGTTTTTGATAAACAACATAATCCATTATTGAAATAATTATAATATTATCATTTTTTTCATCATACTAATATCACTACATGGGATATCCTATGGACATAAAAATGATTAGTTGAGCTATACATATTAGTAATTGGATGAAAAAAATAAATATGGGATGGGAAAATTCAAAGCGTCCAGAATCAGAACATGGAATAAATAATTAGATGGATTATAAATCATTTCATATAAACATCATATAAGATATAGTATTTCATTAGATCATTGTAATAATTGGAAACATAAAAAGTGGCACAAAAATAGGGCATGTTATTATAAACATAGGTCATGTATCACTAGTAAAACTATATAATATAGATTTCTATTATTAATATCTATACACCATTAAAAATATCTCATGATATGTAAGAATTGCCCAATAAATTAGAGGATTGTATAAATCGCTGACCTCCAATCACACCATAATATTTCATATATATATATATATATATATATATTACTAATAATATATATACATTAATCATAAAAATGAACAAAAATATGACAAAGAAATGGATTACATAATGATATAGAAATTTATTGTCAAATACAAAAAACAAGTTAATATATAAAATATTTTGGAATTATGTCATGTTAAGTACAAAAAGGCAAAATATTCCAAAAATTAAAGGTTTCAGGACATGATGGAAAGGGTAAATAAAAAGGGAAAAATTAAAATGGGTTGGGGAAATGATAAATAATTTGGAAAATCATCTTTTATAAACTCCATAGGGATTGATATAAGTAAACGATAGAAAAGGAAACATAAATGAATATATATCCATATAAAAAAATAAATGACATAATAAAGGATATAAAGAAAGAATATAATAAATATAGAAAGTGGAATAAAGTGAGATAGAGGGTGGCAGTGAACATATCATCAAGAATGATAAAGATTAGGAAAGGCATCTTTACAAAGTCTCCATATTCTTTAGACACTCTGATAACCTTATCAATAGACATGATAAATTTATTAGTAAATATTTTTATAAAATTATTCAAATTTATTTCATTACATAAATCCTACTTCTTAGCAGGATTTATTTATTTAATAAATTAATATTGTTTTCATTCACTGCTTGAAGGTTGATTGGTTTATAACTCTAATACTACTTAGAAGTTGAGGAAACATTATAAGGATCATATATGATGGTTTTATAGGATCTATAAGTTAAATGTTATCTTCTTCATGTCATTACATAATTATATGAGTTCAATAGGTTCTTATATGGTTAAAATTTGTTGAATATTCCTCAGTAATATTGCCATATATGGTTGACTGAATGGCCTGAAGGACTAAATTTTTATTGATTTTGGATAAGCCTTCTTTTATGGATAAAAATGGTGGAAACCACAACTTCAAGGACATAGGACATAAAAAAATCCAAAAATTCAGAGGGTTGCAACCCAAAACAGGACTACACAGAAGTACTTCTTCCCAGCATGAAGACCGTTAAGGCCTGCCTCTACTAGAGAATGGCTGCTCAGCAAGTTGTCCCGTACAAAAGTGCATGGGCCTGGTATCGATGACAGCGTCATACCCTCTCAAACATCCAAATCCAAAAATCCATGAACAGTGAAGGCAACCGGTTATATCCTCATCTGAAGTAAATCTTACAGACTGTCTGGGTTCCCCAGCATGAAGCGATCACAAGTTCATGATACCACCATCAACAACCATCCTATAAAAATTACACCACACGCCACGAGACATCCTGCCACCACCGTCGCAAAGGTCTTGGAGACATTCCAAGGGTCGTGAGTCTGATCCATCATCACCAAGGACTATAGGGCCCATCATCATGCTAAAGGAGCATCACATATGGGGGAATCTGATTCGTTCTGAACCAGAAATGCCACTAAGGGCATGAAGCTACTCCGATTTGACCACAGAGGAACCCACACTGCTTTCGAATCTGGCCAAACACAATGGAAAGAATGTCAAAGTGAATATGTAGAGGAGAACTAGATACGTCAAAGCAAAACACCCAAAAACTACCAGATTCACAACCAATCGGAGAAAACCAGGAAAACCAAAACAAACCACCTGCAGATCCTCACAGCCGTGGAAGTGAAAATCTTCTTCCCTGTGAGGAACCTTTGATAAGAACCCGGCCACACATCAAACCCGTCAGAGGCGTCTAGATCACGACAGACACACTGATATAGATCTGCACCGACAACGCCGTATGGAACACCAAACAAGCTCAGAACCACGCTGAACAACTTCAGTGACGGAAGGACAAGCCGAACGTTGGAGAACCCCTGAGGAAGATGTCGTCGACGGAGCTGGGAACTAGAACACCGATGCCAAGAACGAGATCCAGAAAACCCCTTCCGGAGCCTGACACGCCAAACCGAACCAAGGCTGGAAGAGACGTTGAATCCGAGCACTGGAGCTGGGGACCGAATCCCGCTGGATCCATACACGTCGCGTCGAGCCAGACCATATGCAAGCCAAGCCAAGGCCCAAGGTGCCACAAGCCGATCTAGGCCGGAGGGGGAAGGGGAAGAGGAAGAGAAGGGAAACCCTAGCCTGAACAGATGATGGAGAAAGTGACACTCAGAGGCCTATTTAGATATCATTGATGAATTATTATCTTTTGATGGTCCTTATATTTTTAAAATTAAAATTTTTGTTTATATATAATTTCATTATTATATAATATATTTTATCATTCAATATTCATTGATATAAAATTATTTTATAATTATTTTTATATAAAATCATTAAATCATTTTTTTAGGATATCCATGAATGGAATAAGTAAAAACTAAAACACTATCCTCTACTTAGGTAATGTAAAACCACTTCCATTGAGAAATGATTTGAGACGTGTTTTAAAAATATAACAAACTAAAAAATATTTTGATTTTATAAAAAAATTAATGTATAATTAAAAGAATGTCAAAACATTAATTTCATTAATCACTAAAATTATATAGTGGGAAATATAATAATTGAAATGAAAAGACCATGGTTTTGAATCCCTTAACTTGGTCTTTTAGTCGACTCCTTTTGATTGAGTGCAGAGCCTTTAGATGAGAATGTTTTGCTAGACCAAGGCTGGAGGGACATGGAAAATGAGGTGTGAAGATGTATTTGGATTTTATTTTGAAAAATAATTTGTTTTCGAAATGAGAAAAATAGTACATAGGAATGGTGTATAATATTTAATGGTTAGGGTGATGTATGAATAAAATATTCATTATTTTATTATTTTGCCTCATGATTTTGAATAGTGTTAATTATTGTAGCCTTTATTAATTTTTTATTAAAAAAATATAATTTTTACCTTTTAACACACTAACAATTCAATGGTACCTTGGAAATATTTTATAAAAAGTAAATGATCAGAAATAGTTTTTATTCAAAAAAAAAAATAAAAAAAAAATTAAAATTGATTTGTAACTAAGAATATAATGTTTACAATTTTTAAATAAATTTTATCTAATATATACCAAAAGAATAAATATAAAATAATTTTACACACTTATTTAAAATGTTTAGTATATTTAATCAAATTAATATTTTAAAAATTATATGTTTTTCTTTTATATAAAATTATATAATACACTAAAAGAATTTATCTTGAGTGAGTAATATTTATTTTCCAATGAGTTGTTACATTTATATTTGTTATTATATTTTAATTATGACATGATATGATAATTAATTATTATATATAATGTAACACCCTAATATTTCATAGTAAGTTATTTTCTTTAAAGTAATTCAATAGCTTGCGGTAGATGCACAACCGAGTTTGAGTGCACCACGACTTAACAAACTAGATGTTAAAAAAGTTGTTATGAATAGCATTAACTGAATTTTTAAATTCATATACTCCTTATAAGTTTAACATCAATATTATGTGTTTCTTAGACATAATATAATAACAAATTCAACTTCTCAGATAAAGGAATAATTTCTCATAAAATGCAATTTTACCACCTTTTAATGGAGAACCCTTTTTAAATCTAATTTTGAAACTTTTATATATTCAATTTGACAGAATAAAATTTTTATTTAGAGTTTTAACATAAAAATTATCTTAGAAAGAATTTTTGGTATTTTTCTAATAACTTTCAATTTTAGACCAATAGTGAAAAATATTGCGTTATTGTTTAAAAACTGACTTTTTAATTAAATAATTATATATTTTATTTAAATTTCATTTAAGTCAAAATAGATAAATAATACTTATATTAGTTAAATTTAATTCATTGGAGTCATTTTATAATAAAATTACATGTATGAAATATTATTGAAATTTTAAACATCTTTTACCCACCTTCTAGGAATGTTCGCAAATTTTCATAAAATGTAATTTTTTTGCTTCTATGGGTTGAATTTTAAACATCTATGAGACACGGTTGACATGAGTAAATAATATTTGGTTCAATAAGATGAAAATAATTTTTGGTGAATAGTAATTTTTGACTTTTATTTACCACGGTTAAAATTAAATAGGGTAATTAAAGGTAAAAATGATATTATAGTTACACTAACACATTTTCTAATTCTATTGGATAATTTTACTTCATCCAAAATGAACCATAAGAATAAAAAATGATCCTTTTGGGCCACTTGGATTATATTAGAACATTTATTATTATTGTATTTAAAGAAGAGTTAAAAGTGTTTAATTCATTGTTTAATAACTAAACCATTTTTAATATAGGGTTATAAAAAAGATAAATTCGACTATAAATATTAAATAGAAGGATAAAAAAACTTCAGACATAATGTTATTTTATTTATAAGTTTTATAAGTTAAATAATCAGATTTAATTATGACTCAATGATGATGCAGTAATTACCTTATTAATGAAATAATAAACTAATTGATATTTTAACTATCCAATTAAATGTAAATTGAGACTTATTATAAATTAAAATAATTTTCAAATTTAATATGACATTCTAGGGTTGGTTAATTAAATTTTATTCGAAATAATCAGTTTCTTAGGACATTAATAAAAATCAAATACCAAATAGTGTCAAAATTGACATAAATGGGTTTTTAAAAAAAATACTATATTATTAATTGATATAATATTCCTAAAAGTATAAAGTTTGGAAAAAATACTAATATAAGGATATATATATCAATAATGAAACACTTGTGGATCTTTTGGATTTTTATATTAATTTTATTAAGCATTTAATATAATAATACTAGAATATATGGTGAAAATTAAACTATTTAACTAAGAGTTAAATCTAAAAGATAAGGTTAATATGATGACCTAAACATTTCTAAAACCAATTTGTTGAACTTTTTTCGACCCATAACCACCTTCTATTCAAAATAAATCTATTTGGAGCCATTAAAAACTGAAAATTAATATATAATAAAATAATATTTCAAGGTTTTCTAAAGTTACCCTCACCTCTCTTATAAAAGGGTACTTCCCCTTCTCTTATTTTCACACCCCCAAATCCATTTGGATCGACCAAACCCTAAGAAAATATCCTCCCAACTCCTTTTAATACATCCTAGAGGCCTTACTTTGATCATAAATCCAACTTATGGATCCATTTTGATAAAATCAAAAGTATTCACCTGAAGAAGAGGTAATAATTTCACCACCTCTTTCAAAGTTACCTTCTTCTTCCACTTCCTATTTCTTTTTTAATTCCAAACCAAAATAATAACTCAAGTAACTTATACATGCTATGATTTTATTATAAATATAATACAATCATATTCATTATTCTATCCATCCTATAAATGACAAAGTCTCCATACTTGCGTATGTACGACATACCATCTCCACGTCATGGTGTAGTTTTTAATCAAGACATCATTATTTGGATTGGTATAATAATGATGTATAATTGATATAAATAATAAATATAACATGTTAATTCTTCTGTATATATGATATAAATTCTAATTATATATTATCTCACCTTTAATTGAATGATATTAGCACTCGAGTGTACGTACGGATTACCGTCTCCATGAACGCGATAAGATTCATTCCCCATCGTAACCATTCAAGAATAATTATAATTTTAGGATTAGAAATAATTTTTAAGAACATAATATAATTCGGGATATTAATCAAATTCATCCTATCCATAACAAAACTGACTTATGTAACAAAATATATAACGGAAAATGAATCAGTTAACACCTGAAAAACTGATATTACTAAAATATTATTAACAGAGAAATATTAAAAGATCATATATGATTTCATATTTATGTTTCTGGTTCTTACATAATTTAATATCAACTATTTAACTATTATACAGTTGGTTGACGTACCCATGACTAAAGAAAACTACAAGGTAAAGGGTTTTCTACTCACTTTTTTTCTCAGGAGATTCAGGCTATATTTATCACTATTTCCTTTTGTGTAGTGTATGTATTACCCATGATTGTACTCATTGTATAATATACATTAATTTATGGGTATTTAAAACTTAATTTTATGATCCTTCTTTCATGGGGTGTATGTTTCCTGCGTTACCAAATTGGTCAGGAAATTTCTAATTTCAATTTCCACTCATTGGGTTTTATGCAAACATCATTGACTATTTTACTCTAAGATTATGTGTGAAATCGCTATTTATTTACTTATGTAGTAATTTAAACTTCCCCTTTGTGGATATAATTTTTTTTATACACTTAATCTCTCCATTCATAAATTGTCAATTCATCGATATGAACTTGATAAGAGTAATTTGAACTCAATTTCTATTCATTGAGATAAACATCCAAGCCATTGGTGTAGTTTTTACAAGAATATGTGTGAATGTATTCTGATTTATTTACACTAAATATCCAATAATATTACGTTTATTTATATTTTTCACACATAGTTATGTCATTAATTTATCCTTTACCTAAGGATACAGTCTTTATAATGGATTTCAGCTCAACTTACATTCCATTAAGACTTATTTGTTTTTATGTGCCAATTCACTTTTATTTGGTGTATATATTTGACATATTATATCATAAATCCCTTTATTCTCATGATATTATACTGTTTTGATTATTTCAATTATTTTTATTCAATCGTCTCTCATTTGGTTAGGAACTCTAACTAAATTATCATTTTAAATGTTTTAAAGATTTATTGTTTTAAATATTTCTCATTAATGTCCATGTATTAAAAATGGTTGTAAGGGTTTATTTGTTTGGACACTAATGTTTTAAAATTATAATTCCTTTTAAATGTTTTAAATTTATATGGGACACTTTTATTCAAAAATCCATATTAAACTGCTTCATGATAAATAGTGAGACTTTTAAATGTTTTCAAGAAAAAGGGGGATATTTCTCTCAAATGGTGTTGTTGATTATTTTCATATATATCAATGTCATTAATTATGATCAATTGAGGTTAATTTATTATAATATAATCTTCCATATTTTATTTAATGAGTTATGATTGACTATGGATGTTCTATTTTTATACGATCTCTGGGTTGTGGTTAAAATATTGACATTTCGTATGCGTGTTTCAATATGAATGTTTAGATTATGTTTCAATATTTTTATATAAGGAATTTATGGGACTTAGTAAGTGACGTGTGGAGCATGTTATTGCTCCTCGATGCATCGGTAGGTCTCTTGAGATAAACTAGTGTCTTGGCACATGGTTTTGACATCATCTTATTTGTATTCTTGGTAGGAGGCCTTGAAAATGTGGTTATGATGTCTAGCATTATGCATTCTATCATTATGAAATTCGATATTTATATTACATATGATTATTCGACTAGTATAATATCCATGTTAATAATTAAATGGAATTATTTGATTTATCTTTGCAACATTATGCTGATGTTTAAGATTAAAAGGCTTGTATTTTAGTCTTATACATTGCCTTAAATGTTTATTCTTATTTATGATATTTTTTGTTATATTTTTATCTTTACTGAGCATCTGAGATCACCCCATTTTAATGTTTTATTTTTCCTTGGATCCAAAGAACTATATTATGATTAACCTGAAAGAATAAGATAAGGTATATAAGAGTGTTCAAATGGGACATAATATTTTTTTATTTCATGATGTGATATAAAACTTATGTATGCATCTAGTACTTCCATGTATACTAAACTATTTTTCCTTTTGAGACATGATTCCTTGAATCATGCGAATGGTATGTAATAATGCACTGATTCTGGGTAACAGGGGTCAGGGTGTTACATGTGGTATCATAGGAAGTTTAATACAAACCATCGATGCTAGATTTAGAAAAACTATGATTTAAAAACACTACCCTAAGATATAAATTGAGGATCAGTTTAGAAGAACATACAAAACTTTTGGAAATTTAAATATTATATGGGTTTTCTAAGAATTACATCCCAATCTAGATACAAGCTGATAGAGGCGGCTCCATCAAAGATGTACCTAGGAGTGAAAACTCTGACAAGGAGTTTTGGGCTTAACCCGGGGTATCCTGGTAAACGACACCGGCCTTTGCTTCACTCTTGGTTTCGACACTCCAAGGGGATATGAATTGGATAATTCACATTTTATTTTCAAACCGTTTTTAAATATTTTAATATATGATGAGAATAAATAACCTTGGCTAATCCAAAGGTGTTTAGATTGAAAATAAGGTGTCCTGATATTCTCTATATGATTTTATGACATAGAATATGCATTATTGTGTAAGTCAATTGTTGGTTTCCAAGGCAGTCATTGTAACATTGAACATGATGTACAAGGTAGGAATGGTGGTGGAAATGAGAAACAAAATGGAATTTTGATATATGTAAATGATATCATGTTCATGCCCAACCAGTTTTCCAAAAATATGATCAACAACATATATATTAACCAACTCCTAGACTCAACAAAGAAGATAAAGGCAATGAATGATAAGAGGTCCAACAGTGGAAACTATGCAGAAAATAAAGCTCCATTTTTTATCATGCCAGAAATGTGGAAGGAGACACCTAGGATAGTGTCTCAATGGAACAAATAAATTCTTTATGTGTGCTAAAGAAAGAAATAAAGTAATGAATTATTAAAGAAAAATTAAGAGTATTATAGAAGAAAATAAAAATTATCCTAATAATCCAATTACAGTCATATTACATAATTTTAACAGACCATTCCATTGCCCAAGTCAGTTCCCTATTCTATAAGATAACCTCCAAGTCAAGGAAGTACCAATGTGGAAATAAATGGATAGAGAAATGTTTAATAGTATGGGATTACTTCAGAAGACTATTCTCTTGTATATGTAACCATTTAGTTTGTTATGGGAAAATTCTATTTGAGGAAAAATTATCTTTTCTGTTGTGGATATAGTTATAAAAAACCATTTGTGTTTATAGGATCCTTGATCTTGAGGCAATTACAGGTTATTAATTTTTTTTATGAAAATTCAAGGTATGAGATAACGTTTGTGGTTAAATTATGTTCTGGTTATTTTGATGAATTTATCACATTTTGGGAATGTTTTAAAATTTTGTTTTTGAAAAAATACAACATACAGACCATGTGAAAACCCATCATGTCAAACAATGGGAATCGAACCCACAACTAGAGTGCAATTGTAATTTATCCCATACCACTAGACTATGTGAAGTCCCTGGTTAGTGTGACTAAATCTTTTTAGTTAAATGATTTTTTTGATCAATGTTAAGTTGATTTGGGATGTTGTGTCTTATCAAATTGAAATCCATAGTATAGGAAAATGACTTGGTGATTATGTGATAAATGTTATTTTGGAAGACATTCACTCTGTTGGGAACACTATATGCCTATGGAATATAGAATAATATGGGATTTCATATAAGTAGTAATGGTGTATTTTTATCTATGTTCTTATTATGTATTTATAGTGATTTTGATTATTTATAGAATTGGTTAACATATCATAGAGAAGTTGTTATTATGTTAATTACGTTTATGTATGTGACATTAAGAGTAGTCGATGTTATTTAGAGATAAAATTTTACGTGGAAGACTACATAATAAAATTATTCTAAGTTTTGGGTTTTTAATCATAGTTTGGATTATATTAATGGATTTTATGGAAAGTTGTTTATTGATTGGTATTTATTAAACATTGGGTATCTTTTGTTTAATTTTATAAATTAAGATTAGTATTTATTTCTCTAAAAGATTATCCTTTTTGTGGATCATCTGATCTTGTACTAGCCATTATGGTTTTTGTTAATCTCTAAATAGAAAGGAAATTTATAGTTTTTCATTTGTGGAGAATTTGATTTTCTAAAAGTTGATTCTGTCGATTCAGGTATGTCCAAGTTATCTTGAATACTCATCATTTGGAAAAAAAGATGAGTTAATAGTGGAAATTTGTTAAAGGATGAAACTCGACTTAAAAAGTAAGTATATCTCTTTATGTTCTTAGTATATCTTATAAATAAATTCCTCAACTTTATTAAATAGAACTTAAAACAAAAAACGTTGTCTATTTACTTTTCCTACTAAAAAACTAATGACTGTTTATTCCATCACACGTTTTTGGTTTTCTTGTTATTAAATTTATCCAGATCATGTTTTTTATCACTCTCCGGCATAACTTTACATTTATTTTATCTTCCATACTCATGTTTTCCTACATGTAATCTTAGTATGGGTTATCTCAGGTGACCTTTGTATATCTATTTATTTCTTTTAAAGTGATAGTTTTATTGACTATTTTTCTGATTTGGGACATTCAATGATGTTTGAAAGACCAATTTTAAAATTTCGAGGATGCAATTTCCAAAAGGGGGGAAGAATGTAACACCCCAAGATTTAATAGTAAGTTATTTTTTATCATAATTCAATAGCTTTTGCTACACACAACACTGAGTTCGAGCACACCACGACTTACCAAAATAGCCGTTCAAAAAGTAGTTATGAATAGTAATAACTTCATTTTAAATTTTATAGACTACATATAATTTTAAAATCTATATTATGTGTTTCATAGACATAAAATGAGAACAAATTCAATTTTTTAGAAAAAGAAATACTTTTCAAAAAATGAAATTTTATCTCCTTTTAATGGAAAACCCTTTTAAAATCCAATATTTGACACTTTTATATATTCAATTTGAAAAAATAAACATCTTCTTCAGAATAGGAATACCAAAATTATCTTAGGATGAATTTTTGGTATTTTTCTGATAACTTTCAATTTTTGATAAATAGTGAAAAACACCGTGTCATTTTTTAAAAACCAACTTTTAATTAATATATTTATTTATTTTATTCAAATATATTTTATGTAAAAATATATACATAATAATTATATTAGTTCAATGTAATTCATTAGAGTCAGTTTATAATAAAATTATATGTATAAATGTTTATTGAAAATTTTAACGTCTTTTACCGACCTTCTAGGCAGGTTGGAAAATATTCATAAAATGTAATTTTAAAAATGCTAGGGATTGAATTCCAAAAATTATAGAGACATGTTAGACATCAGTAAGTAAAATTTGGCTCAATATGATGGAAATAATTTTTGGAGAATAGTAACTTTTGACTTTAATTTTACCATGATTAAAAGTAAATAGGGTAATTAAAGGTAAAAATTATATTATAATTACCATAACACATGTCCTAATACTATTGGATAAGTGTATTTCGGACAAAACAAACCTTAGTAATAAAATATGATCTTTTGGCCCACTTTGATTATATTAGGACATTTATTATTATTTTATTTGAAGAAGAGTTAAAAGTATTAAATTCGAATATTAATAACTAAACCATTTTTAGTATAGGGTTATACATAAGATAAAATCGACTATAAATATACATTAGAAACAAAAAAATATTTAATACATAATGGTATTTTATTAATAATTTTTAGACATTAAATAGTTAAATTTAATTATGACACAATGATGATGCAGTAATTACCTTATTAATGAAATATTAAAATAATTGATATTTTAAATATCTAAATAAATTTAAATTGATACTTATGATGAATTTCACTATTTTTATAGGATATTATTACATATTAGGGTAGATTAAATAAATTTTATTCGAAGTAATCAAGTTGGTAGGACTTTAAAAAATCAAACACCAAATAGTGTCAAAATTGACATAAATGAATTTTTAAAACGAATACTATATTATTAATTGATTTAATATTACTAAAAATATATGGTTCATCCAAAGGACATATATTAGGTTATATGTATCAATAATTAACCACTTGGTGTTCACTTTACTTTTTGTGGTAAGTTTATTAATTATTAATTACAGTAATACAAGTATACATGGTAATAATTAAACTATTTAACTAAAAGTTAAATCTAAAAGATAAGGTTAATATGGTAACCTAAACCTATCTAAAATCAATTATTTGAGAGTTTTTAACCTATCCTCACCTTATCCTCAAAATAAATCCATTTTCACCTGTTAGAAACTAAAAATGAATTCATAATAAAATAATATTTAAAGGTTTTCCTAAAGTGAGCCTCACTTCTCTTATAAAATGGTTCTTCCCCTTCTCTTAATTTCACAGCTCCATAGCCTTTTTTCTTGTCCAAACCCTGCCCAAATATCCTACCAACTAATTTTACTACATCCTTGAGTCCTTCCATTTATTATAAAGACATCTTATGGACCCCTTTAGGACAAATCAAAAGAAAGCACCTGATGAAGAGGTAATAATTTCATCACCTCTTCCAAAGTAATCTTCTTCTGCCACTTCCACTTTCTTTGTTGTCTCCATACCCAAATAATAAATCCAATACCTTCTGTATACTGTGATGTTAATATAAATATTATACATCCATATTAATTATTCTATCCATCCTATCAATGACAATGTCACCATATGTGCGTACGTACAGCTTACCGTCTCCACATCATAGTGTAGTTGTTATTCAACACTTCATTATGTGGATGGGTATAATAATGATGTAAAATTGATTTAGAAAATAAATATAACATGTTAATGATTCTATATATATGATATAAAATCCAATTATATACTATCTCACATTCAATTGGATGATATTGTCGTTTGTGTGTATGTATGGATTTTCGTCTCCACGAACGTGATGAGATTCATTCCTCATCATAACCATTCAAGAATAATTTTCATTTTATGATTAAAAATAATTTTTAAGGACTCAATATAATTATGTATATGACTAAAATACATATTATCTATAACAAACATGACTTACATAACAAAACATATAAAATAAAATGAATCAGTTAACATCCAAAATAAGGATACTACTAAAATATTATTAACAAAACAAAATTAGAAGATCGTATATGATATCATATTTATGTATGTGGTTATTTTATAATTTAATATCAACTATTTAACTATTATAAAGTAGGTTAACATACCCTCAACTATGAAAAATTATTGGTTAAGGGGTTTTCATCTCACTTTTTATTCTCATGAGATTCTAGCTCTATTTTCCACTATTTTCTTTTGTGGGGCATATGTACTTCCTATGATTGTAATATTTGTGTAATATAATTTAATTTATTAGTATTTACAACCTAATTTTATGATCCTTCTTTCATGGGGTGTAAATTTTATAAGTTACCAAATCGGTATGGGAATTTCTAATTTTAATTTCCACTTATTGGGTTTTAAGAAAACATCATTGATTATTTTCCTCCAAGATTATGTGTGAAATAAATAATTATTTACATATATAGTAATTTACACTTCCCATTGTGTAGATATACTTTTGATACTCCTAATAACATCATTGATAAATTCTCAATTAATCTATATGAACTTGATAAGAGTAATTTTAACTCAATTTCTATTCATTGAGTTAAACATCCAAGTCATTGGAGTTGTTTTTAAAAGAATTGTTGTGAATGTCCACTGAATGATTTACACTAAATATCCAAACATATTGAGTGTATTTATATTTTTCACACATAATTATTCCATTTATTTATCCTTAACCAATGGATACAGTCTTTATAAAGGATTTCATCACAACTTACATTTCATTGATACTTTTTTGTTGTTATGTGCCAATTCAATTTTTTTAGTGTATATATTGTAATTTGATAAATTATATCATGAATACCTTTATTCTTGTGATATTATAATGTTTCTATTACCTCAATTATTTTTATTCAAGCATCTCTCATTTGTTTAGGAACTCTAAAAAAATATCACTTTAAATGTTTTAATGATTTATGCTTCTAAATCTTTCACATTAATGTCCTTGTCTTAAAAATGATTTTAAATATTTATTTATATGGAAATTAATGTATTAAAATTTTAATTCCGTTTAAAAGATTAAAAGTGTTATGGGACACTATGATTCAAAAATCAATATTAAATAACTTCTCGAAAAAATAGTGTTAATTTTAAATGTTTTCAAGGAAAAAGGGGATATTTCTCTCTAATAGTTTGAATGATTATTTTCATCTTTGTAAATATCCTTAATTATTCTCAGTTGAGGTTAATTTATTGTAATACATTCTTCCATATTGTATTCAATGAGTAATGATTGACTATGGATGTGCTTTTTTTATACCATCCCTGGTTTGTGGTTAAACTATTGACATTTTGTATGCTAGTTTTAATAGGAATTTTTAGATTATGTTTCTACCTTTTCATATTAGGAATTCATTAGACATAATAAGTGATGGGTCGATCCTACTATAGCTCCTCGATGCATCGGTAGGTATCATGAGACAAACTAGTGTCTTGGAACAAGGCCTTGAAAAAATCGTATTTGTAGTCTTAGCACAAAGCCTTGACTATGTGGTTATGATGTCTGTCATTATGCATTCCATCATTATGAAATTGTCTATTGATATTACATGGGATTATTAGACTAGTATAATATCCATGTGAATAATTTAATGGCATTATTTGATTTATCTTTTCCATATTATGCTGACATTTAAGTTTAAAAGGCTTGTGTTTTAGTCTTATACATTGCCTTAATTGTTTATTCTTATATATGATATTTTCCATAATATTGTTAACCTTACTGAGCATTTGATATCACCTCTTTCTTATGTTTTATTTTTTCCAGGATGCAAATAAGTGTATTATGATTAACCTTCAGGAGTTGGCTAAGGGATATAAGAGTGTTCAAAGGGGACACAATGTTGATTTTTTATTTCATGATGTAATGTAAGACTTATGTATGCATCTAGTACATCCAAGGCTACAAAACTGATCAGTCTTTTGGGACATATTCTTTGTATCATGAAAAGTTTTTGTAATAATGCACTGATTCTGGGTAACTGGGGTGAGGGTGTTACGTATAATTTATTAAAAATAAAATTCTAAATTAGGAAATTATAATATTTATATTTTAATAAAAAAATATGTTGATTTGTTAATATGTTTGAGGAGACATTATTAAAATGTATAATTGTATTTTATTTAAGTCACTCAATTTTAGAAATAATTTTATCAATTACTAATATTTATAATTAATTATTTTAATCATTTTAAAAATTAATTTTTAGTCATGTTATTACTTTAAATGGTCAGGCTTCTATTTCAAATGGTAAGTTCATTATTCTAATAATCAAATACTATTCAAATATTTTTATAATTATTAAACTTCTTATAAATACCTTCAATTTAATTCATTATTTAATCACCAAATTTTAACAATTTTTTAAGAATTTAATTAATATATTAAAAAATAATCTAATAGTTTGTTTTATTATTATAATTTTGTTCACAGTTGTCATATTTCTTACAAAGCACGACCCTAAGGATTTTCACATTCAACTTATATTTTTTTTACCATTGTAATATTTTTTATATAGTACATTTATACTTCCTGGGTATTGTTTTATGTTAAAGAAATAGAATTGAGTTTAAAAAAAATAAGATTGGATTTTTACAATATTTTATAGTTTAATATAATGTAAATATATTTTTATGGAAAGTAGTTATTCTTTTATTCAAATGGGTCATTAGACAGTCTAAGATATAAATATATTGTGATGTTTTATTTCCCCACTATCCATTATGTAAAAATATATGTCATGAAAAAACTTACATTATTTAAAACACAATATATTGCACTCATACATGAAATAAATAAACAACGGTCAAATTACTTTTCAATTCCCATGTAAACAAAATATTTTTTGAATTATAAAAAAAATAAGTGACAACCATTACTTGAAAGAATATTATTATATATATGAATATTTTGGACCCCATACTACTCGATGATAATTCATTCAAAATTTATTCAAGTAACCCATTCACTACATGGGATAGATTCCTATAGTTTACTTGTACCCAAGGAGTTTATATGCTTCATCCTTCCTAATATAAAGTATAATATACCACACATTATTTTTTGTTATGGTTGTGATAAAACTGCCCCTCTAACTAGAATTACCTCAATCACACAAATTCCATCAATATATTTCCACTTCTTCCCAATCATCCCACCACTTACTAAAAAATAAAGTGTAAAATTAACCAAAACTTCTATTATTATCTTATATATTACAATCATTGAGTAGTTGTTTAGGAAAATATGTTCCAAAACTACCCACATAGAATCACCCAATCCTTTATCAAAATTGGATTCCATCATAAACAACTTTATTTTTAATGATAAAGTAAATTAAAAGACCTATCATATTAGATATCATATTCTATCACTAACCATCATTTTTTGGAGCCCTATTAACTCATGAAACATTTCAAAATGTGAAATATTTTTTAACCAACTCCAACAAAATAGAGGGTTAAACTCAATTTATGACACTCTGCCACATTTTTTTCCAACACTAAGGTTCTCCACCATTACTATTCCATGACATTAAATTATTAAATCGCTAACTCGTCTTATGTCTCACTCTTAAATATATTATTATCCCATATCAAACCCCAATATTTATATATGATTTATAAAGAAATTTGGAAAAACATATGGCAACATTCACGTATCCTCTCATAATCCATTTATGAAAATACCTCAACAGTAGTTGTGTTCTCATTACAAACACAAATTCACTATGGTTTCATCCCCCTGGTGGATCTCTTCCATCAACACTTGGTGGTCCATGAACAACTACATTTCATGAGTCATTCTATGAAAGTAATGTTTCTAATTATAAGTAAATTTCATATTTATTTACCAATATCAAATCCTTTAGAAATATTAAAAATTAAATAACATTAATTATTAAACAAATTCAAAAAAATATTTAACCACGCATACACAATAACACAATATCTCAAAGGTCCATTTAAAATCATATTGAAAAAATATAATTCTCACCCAAACCATGATAACTTGGTTTTCTTGTAACATTTCACAACTCAAATACAACATTAATTTTTATGTGTATATGTTTATATCAACATGCTATAAAATATTATTTTTAAAAAACACATTCTATAAATGAGTCTCAATTAGATGAAAATAAATCATCATATTGTCACAATATTAATTAAATTCCTCCCATCCTAAATACCTCATATATAATAAGAACATACAATCTCTCACCTATATGAATTTATTGAACCAACCAATCCACATCTCACAAACATATTTGACTATACTTGATGTATTTTTAATTATACACCCAAGAAATAATATCCTCTTATACTAAAATGTGTAATTACATTACATGTATCATTGTGAGTCTTATCTCACTTTAACTAGGCTAAATTTATCAGTTAATTAACATAGTATTACAAGGATAAACCATCCACACTTTTATCCTCATACATAGCTAGGGTATCACGGTGCCTAATCTACCAACACTACCGATATCATCACACCATAAGTACTTATATACATTATCATAAAAATTAATATAATGAAGACCAAAAAATCACTTTGGTTTTGGTTATTTAATGGGCCTCCAATAAGTTATTTTATAAAACATTGAATAGATTACAATTCTTTTACTAATTATCCAAGATCATTTTTAAAAACCATTTTTCCAATATTACTTTTGAAACCATAAAAAAACAAATTGGGTGTTATTTATGGTGTCAAATTATATTTTTTAAGGAATATTTTCTTCATATTTGTAGGGATTAGTTGAACCCTTAAAATCAAACAAACCATGGAAATATGAAATAGTACAATTAGTGGCAAAGGGATTTAACTAATTTCATAAAAAAGAGGATATATCCAAGTATAATACATCAATAATGTGTTGATACACCAAAAAAATAACTTACCACAATCATGATTATATTGTTTTGGATATGATAACTATCATATATGAGGATCACTACAAATTTCTACCTTTACACCTGTTACATCAAAATCAAGTATGAAATAAAGTTAATACACAAGTCAATCACAAAGAATATTGAAAGAATAATCATAACACAATACCATTGAGTATGATTCCCTAAAATTTAAACTTCATATGGGAATAATGTTTTTTGAGAATTTTCTTCACTTAAAAATATCTCAATATCTATAGATATGTAATAGTTCATCAATGTTTTATACATTATCTTCCTTATTTATCAATATATCTTATTAATATTTTCTATCATTTTTTCTAAATTCTTCTCTCTTTAAATTACACATGTCTATTCATAATTATCCATCTAAAATAACCTTCATGATCTAGTCAATTACCCTATTTAAGGCTATATCATTCCCTAATTTAAAATTAAATCAAATATTATAAATTTTTAAAATACATAGAAAAATATATTTTCTCTAATTAAATCACAACATGGATTTGTGGTCCATGGTTTAACCATAAAATTCCAGGGCTCGATTACTTTGACCTCTTTAAAATTAAATAATATATACATTTGAATCATTAAATATTGACCTCACCGGGACATTATTCTTAACCAAACATGACATGGTTTTGTTTTTCTCAATTCTAGTGTCATCCAATGAATATCTAAAATATAATTTTTAACTCCATGACTATAACTATGATATATTTCTATTTTCATATAGAAAAAAATTACTAAATACATATAATATTCACATACACTATTTTATTCAAGAAATAAAAAATCTTTAATTATTCAACATGATATCCACTATGATGTGTTTTCATGTATCTATAATTTTTTTAACTATACACATGAACCACTACAAGTACGCCTCTTTGAAAGCACTAGCACTACTAGTTTAATGATAAATCATGGTGAACACTTTTACATAGTTTGGTTATCTTGTGACACTTGGGGATTTTATAAATTATCCTCCAGAAAATATTTTATTAACATAAAAGTGGTTTCTCAAACTATAATATTGTTTCCATAACAAAAATATAAATTCTCCTTGGGCTATATTTTATATACATATTTTCATCCATAAATCATATTAACTAAAAATGACATGTTAAACACTATTGTCCATGATGATATTTTGATAATCCTAGTGTTGCCTTACCCATTGCAATATAGTATGTCAAAATTTTATAAAAAAATCTCTAGAATTTAAAAAATTCTCACCAAATCCATTTTGGAATTGAACCATGTTATTTGTGATGATTTAGATTTAATTTATAACAATAACAATAATCACTGAATTTAATTCATAAATAAGTTAATTGATAAAAAAAAAATTTTCATTATACACTTTAATTACCTTGTCATCAAAATAACCCCCTTTGGTTTTGTTGGAAATCGAATAAAAAATACAAAATTATATTTAAAAATTAAAAATAAATTGATAGTAGAAAAACTTAATTATCTTTCTATGTTTATCTGAACAATGTTCAGTGTGGAAAATAAGATTTATAGTGATATTTTTGTTCTTTCCTTAACCTTTTATCATTATTAACCTCAAAAGTTTATCAAATCCTCTGTACTCATTATTCTTTTAATGGTCATCCTCATAGATAGTATGTTTAGTGATTTTTGTTTACTAAAAACACATCTTAAAGAGTAAATGTTTTCAATTGGATATGAGATTTATTAATTGCATCCAATAGTTAATTTCATAATTTGTCATCATACATTCTCCCACTTTACTAAAAAACACAAAGGGTAAAGAATAATTATAACTGAGTAAACCAGTAAAAAATAATACATATAGGGAAAGGGGATATGTAAAAGAAAAACATTTATAGGTTAGTTATTATATTAAATTTTCATTTTTTTAATTTTATTTTTTGTGTAATTATTACATAGAAAGGTAATTATTAGGTTAGAAAAAGGATTTAACGGGATAATAAGGAAGGTATGTTCTCAAGATTGCATTTGATACCTAGTTATCTAGTATGAAGTACACTATTGGGTACATGTGGTGCTAGTGGTCCTATTTGAACCACTATGTACTTTCTATAATTTTATCTGGAATCCTGTAGACACTTAGGTAGAACCCCTATACTATTTCTAATTTAGTCTTTCCAAAACCAATTTTATACTACTAGAACCCTTACCCATTTGTACTTTAACACAATTTAGACAACAAACACTCTATTAATGGTCCTCATTCATATCTAAAACCCTATATGTGATTGCATACTTCATGATTGTTATGGGGCACCATTATTTCGTCAGGAAGCACTAGATTACTCAGGTGAGGACCTATCCCTCTATAAATAATCTAGTCATTCTTCACTTCCATGGTGGGAGGTGTAAATAGATTATTATATAAATTAATTATTGAGAAATATATATATATATATATATTGATAATATTATTATCATGAGTTTAAACATGTGAATGGAAATGATATTTACACACCATGGGTTAATAAAATTTTGTTTCTTTTTTGTTAGTGAAACAAAAATGAATCTATTATTTTCATCTATTGGAATAGATAATAGAGTGGTGGTATATCCTATTTCTCAAAAACCTCAAAGAATATATATATATATATATATATTGGTAGGATAACTCTTTATTCTTCTCATAATTATATAATTTTAACCTAAAATGGTTTGGGGATGGGAAAAATCTACCTCGACTAACTAATTATTCACTAATAAAGGTTTTAAAATGGTTATTCTTTTGAAGTAAAAATTTGTGTGGCTGGTTTGACTTATAATTACCTTGTTATCATAATAATGTCTCAGTTTTTTATTTAATGCTTCATATTGTTTTTGTTTTAAATCCTTATTAGATTTATATTTTTTATTACACATAAAGAGGGGAAATAACAACTATATTATGTCTACAGTGAAGTAAATTTTACCTTAAAAATATATTTAATTCATTTATTATTAAGAATGTAGTATGTGTAATGACCCATAATTCTATAAATGAAATTTACCATATTATAATTATCTCATATAGTATAAATCACCTAAAATCACTTATAGAACACAATAACAACTTTATAAATGAAGAGTGATTGAAATAAGAGGTATTTCTAGAAGTTAAGGAACCTAAACCATTGGAGTAGTAACATGACCTTTGGAGTAGTAACGATACTCTTGGGATTAGTGACATGACCTTTGGAAAATTAATGTGACCCATAGAAATAGTTAACCAACCAATAGAATAATAACCTCACCCGTGAGAGTATGAATAAAATGTGGGTATCTTATAAATAAAATTTTGATATATATATATATATATTGGAATAATTAAATAAATATTTTAAAAATGATAAATTAAGTGTTGGTATTTGTGTAGGTAATATATATATTATATTAAAATTTTATAATTAAAATAATTATATAAAATAAAATTTATATTCATAAAATATATTCATATACTAATATTTTGATTTCATATAATTATAGGATTATATTATGAGACCATAGAAAATTTTTTATAGTGTCATAAATTTTTTTATAATATCGGAATTTGTAATTATTGAATAAATAATGACTCTAATTAAAAAAAATTAATTTCTCTTATTAATATAACTATTTTCATAAAATGGTGCCCATTATTTTGTTATACACATTAAAATTGGTTAGGGTGAATTGTTTTGGATTTTTCCAAAAACATTATTTTTGTAAAATAATGAAATATGGTAATTTATAGTATTTAAATTATAGTCCAAATTCATGAATTAAAAACATCATGGATCTTGAATGAAGCAAAATCTAGAACTATAAATAGTTTTTTAAAAATATTTTTTGATAATTCTCATACTATTCATAGTATTATGTCAAAATAATAAACAAATCAATAAAATATTCAAAAAACACCCCTATCATCCACTATAAATACAACCCCTTACCACCTCTTCTCCTCACACATTTGAATCATTGAGCCATGCCCAATTTATTCCCAATACTCTTCTCAATCCCGTTTCCTAGGTTCAGGATCCCTTGGTCTCAAAAAAATACAGAAGAAAATCCCATTAAGGAGGTTCTCAATGAGTATAATTCAAGAGGCAAAAATCCTTTATTTTCATTTATTTTCATTTCCATTTTTTTATTTTCTTATCCTTACCTCACCTCCCATGTCCAAAGATACATGATGTGTATAGTTTAATTTACATACTATAATTATATCATTTAAATGTAATATCCACGATCAAACTTCTTTCTCACTCTCTCTTTTATTCAACAAATGAAAACATCACTCGTGATGTGTCAATTTGCCGACATCAAAGATGCTGCAATTTCATTTTCCATTAACACCTTTAAGGATAGCCATATAACGATTTTAATGGATAAAAAAATTATAAAATATTTATTAAAGGATATGAAATGTTCTATAACAATTATATACATATGATGTTAATTAATAAAACAAAAATTGTTTGTGATGATCGAAAAACCATCAAAACAATCTAAATGATTATCACTAATGTCTAATCTAATTATTCACCCTCACACAAAATATCTAAATTAGATATATAAACCATTAATATTATATATTTTCATTAATAACCTCTAACATTTGTTTTGGTTATATATTCAGATTTTACATGAACATCCATACTCATATAAAAGTAAACCTGTCATGAAACCCATGGAAACAAATGCTCCTGAGTGATAAAATTGGGTATTATAACTCCCCAATAGGACCATAAATGAACCCAAAAAATTTATAACAAAATAAAATTCAAGTAAAAACGTATTTATTTAATTAATTAATGGATTTAATTAGAATATACATGACATTATGGTCAAGTGCAGAACACTTTTGAACATAAGGTAAGGGTTTATTATTGAACCTCCAGTTTTCATTCGGGATACGCTTTATATCTCATTAAAAATGAAATTATTATTTATTATTATATAATCCCTATAAATTTGGTGTATATGTTCCAAAATTATGTATCCATATTATTTTATCCTTATTTAATGGTGAAATACATAATTTATAATGGTTCCCCTATCAATTCATCCTGGTAAACAAGTTCATTTAAAGAGATAATCTAGATTTCATGCCAAATTTTTAGTGCCATCTATAATATATTTTTAGACACATTTATATTTATCAAATCAGTCAAATTTTCCTAAAAAAATTATTTTTTCATTTATGATTTTATACATTGATTGTGACAACTAATAATTAGTTTTCTAAAAGAACGCTTCTTTGCAATGTAAAATAGGTCATTTCTTTCAGGAATTCATTGATTATTTTATTATAGTATTTACATAAATATGAATACCTCTTATTAATATAATGATTTATTAATGTTGATATCTTATTATTATTATCTACCATATTTTATTAACTATATTATGATTACTTTTATAGTGGATGTGCTATAATGATACCATTAACGATAATATACATTATGGTTAGTGATTGTGTTTACGGATTAGGGAAAGTTATTTAAATTTCATATTTACATGCTTTTTATTTTTAACTTCATTAATAAAAATATTGTATTGGACATAGTAAGTGATGGTTGGGGCCTACTATAGCCCCTCAATACAACCATAGGTCTCACGATAGAAACAATATATGGGTTTGGTGAGGCCTTGATCATTTTTTTCAGATGTCGTAGCCTAGTCCTTGATGATTTGTTTCAGATGTCCAAAATTATGTATTCACTCATTAAGATATTATTAATTGATATATAATGTGATTATTTTATTACTAGAATACCCATGATTAAGTTTCATGTTATTATTTATATAGAATTATTTATTTAGAATTTATTCATGCCTTTTTTTCTCTAGATTATATTTTAATGGAATCTGTTTTAATACATTCACCCTACCTTGTGGTTTATATTAGCTTTTTTTATAATACTCACCCTCAATAAGAATTTTATATCACCCATATCGTATGTTTTACTTCTTCCCGAGATGTGAAGATGTATATTATGAATTACTTGTTGTGATAATCTTGGAATTATGTGTATTCCCAGTGGAATTGATATACTTTATTTTCTATCAAGTTATAGTGTAAACATAATATAAGTAATATGTTTTCCAGAACTGCTAAACTAATCGGGCCTTTTGTATTCAAATGTTTTATTTATGCCAATGTATTGATGTGGGGCCCTGGTTATGCGCTACTAGGGTTGGGGTCTTTACAGCTGGTATCATAGGCATGTTTGATAGAAAATGTGGAAACTATATTTAGAATAAATTGATAAAGGATCATAAAAATAATATAGACATTTAGGATAAACATATAATAACCACATAGAATTTTTTAAGGTAGATTTAATATGGGTCTTCTTAGAAATACATCCATTTCTAAATAAAACAAGTAGACTTGGTTCTAGAACATATGTACCTAGGGGTAACAACTCTGATAAGGTGTCCTAGTCCTGACTCAGGGAAACCTCATACATGAAAATAGTCTTTATTATGATCCTATTTTGACACTACTATAACGACCCATACTTTACATACATTTTTATTACTTCAGAGTTGAATAATAATTATTACAACATATAACAAAACCATGAGAGGACCGTATAGGTATAGTGTCTTTAGAAACTGGGAAACATAAACAACTGGTTCATAAAATTAACTACATTGTATCACATTTATTTCATAATATCTAGAGTCCCTTTTGGAATATCCAACTTAATATCCTTCTCCCTGAACTGGGGAAAAGAAAACATAAAAAAGGGTGAGCTCAAATACTCAATAGGGGTAAACAAAAGAAATTTCAGTAATATCATATTCATAAGAACATAACATTTTGAAAATATTAACCTACAAAATAGGTCATAATATCATGTCATGGGATAAATCATAGTAATGAAAAGTAATCCCAAATAATCATAATTTATAACATGAAACTTTGTGGCATACTAACATAATCATAGAAAATCATTTCATATTAATCAAGGCTCATTGCCAAGACCATCATAGATGACAAAGTCCATTACTAAACCGAGTTCACTCCTCGTTCTAGTCCTATATCACTGAGCCGTTTTAAATTTCTGTTCCAGCCATGTCTATCTCATGAGATATAAATCATTACCCAATGCATTGGAGGTAGATATATGTCCCACCTATCTCATAATGAAACCATTCTTATGTGTTCCATATAATCATAAATCATACATCATAGCATAACCCATGTAATAAAAATGGGATTCTTAAACATCATAACATAACCCATATAAGAAAAAAGGACATCATAAAATTAATTCATCATAAAACAATCAAATAAATGTAAAAATAGGGATAGAAACATAACCCTATTTTATCTTATATGGAAAATAACTTTGATAAAACACTTTAACTCCATTCTTGAAGAAAATACCCTCTCTACTTCAAAACTATTTTCCATTCGTAACATGTCATACAATTTAAACATAAAGAATTTGATTAAAAATAAACTTGAAAACTTGTAAAGGATGCTTCTTGGAAATAATTTTCTAAAAATCCATTGATTCCATATAAGTTAAAAAAACATTCTTCTTGTACTTTGGCCTGAAAAGTCAAAAAGTACCTTGTACGAAAAACGAAAAAAGGTTCCTTTCATATTTTTATTAAAAACTCACTGAAGGGTAAAATTGGATTCAAAAAATTTTAGGAGGATAGAAATAATATTACATATTGAGGAAACATGGATGTGGATGAAAAAATACACCCTAGTAAATACCAAAGTATAAACAATGTCGGATAAAAATGAGATTGTGAGATTTTCCCTTACCTTAGGTCTGATATGCTTTGTACGAGTCCGAACCTCCTATATAATGATTCAAATAATTTAATTGACTTATTACAGAATCATATTCATTTTTATGATATCATATATGGTCATATTCTTAGCTTCTTATTAGTAATATTTCATTAATACTTGTTATTCAGGTGTTTATTACTTTATGTTCTTATGCGTGTTTTGTTGAATAAATTCTCATTCCTCTTTATAGGATATAGAAACATCATTTACAGAATGGTATCAGTGTAATATATATCATATTAATTAATTCAATTCATTAATATAATCATAATTTGGTGAAGATCATATAGAATGAGTCGCATCACATCGTGGAGACGGTAGGTCGTACGTACACACGAGCGATGATATCGTTCCCATGATCGTGGAATTATATTCAAGTGTATATAAAATATTTCAGAATCAACACCACTTTACAATAATAATATATAGTTATTTATTTACACCATCATACCCATCCAAGTAAGGTGGTGGTGGAAAACATATTACACCACGGCGTGGAGACGGTATTCCGTACGTACGCACGCGCTGTGATTTTTTTTACCGTAGGATGGATAAGAGGTGAAATATGTTTCTTTCAGATTTATAATAACATATAAGTATATGAGGGATACTTATGTTATTACCTCATAATAAAACAACTAAAGAAGAGGGATTAGAAGAAGAGTGGAACTTGATGAAAATGGTAGAAGTGATTACATCTTTCCCGAAGTGCCTCCTTTAAATTTTCTCTTAGGGCACTAGAGATTGTATATTGAAAAGACTAGTACCTCTAGTATAATTCTTAGGAAGTGGGGAAGAGAAATGGGTAGGGTTTGGCCGAGATTTAAGGCTCAAATTGGTGCGAGGAGAGTGAGGAGGTGCCCTTTTATAAGGGAGGAGAGGGGAACCTTTGGAAAGTGCAGAAATATTATTTTATTATAAACATATATTTGGTTTCAAAAGGTCCAAAAAACCATAAAGATGAAGATATGATGACAAATGGTCTAAATAAAATAATCTAATTAGAACTGGACATGTTTTGGAAAATATTTTAATCATTATAATCTTATTTATTTAAATCATTTATTAATTAGGTAAATACTTCAACATTATTTTGTCATAAATAATTTAATTTATTTGGTGTCTAAAAATTATAAATAAAATATCATTATGTAGGAAATATTTTTATCTTTCCAATGAATATTTATAGTCAAAAATATAATTTATATAACCCCTTATAAATATTAATTGGTAAAATATTTGTGTTAATGTCAATTTTGTCTTTACATTAAATTAATTAATCCAAATTGTCATTATCACTACCAAGTGGCTCAATTGGGTCCCAAAATCGACTCAAGGATGCCCCTGGTCGAACACTATTTATCTAATAATATTAGGACAAGTGTCAAGGTAATTTTTAATTATTATAATATTCTTTTAACCTTGAATTACCATATTTACCTTTAACCGCATTGAATAAAAAATACAGTAGTTACTATTCATAATATCAAAAAAATAAAAGTAACCTATTAACAAAATTTGGACCCAATTATTCCAAATATGGAATCCATTTTTCAAAACTCAAAACAAAGATGTTTTATTAATTAATTTAAAATTAATCTCGTTGTTAAGCAAGAGAGTTTTAAAAGTTAAAACATTGACAAAGATTGAAATGTCTTTATCTATGAATTCAATGTAAAATTAATTCTAATTACATACATTATATAAAATGGTAAAAACATATTCTATTTATACTTTAAAAACATTCAATATTATAATTTAACCTTATAAATTATTGTGATGAAAAAAGTTGTATTTAATTAAAATATAAAGTGTTTTTTACTATTCATCAAAATATGAAAGTTACCAGAATAATATGAAAAAAATTATCCAAAATAAATTTTTATATCCTGATTCCAAAGAAGAATTTTATTTTGTCAAATTAATTTTATAAACATGTCAAAACTAGACTTAAAATGGGTGCTCCACCAAAAAGCGGTAAAACTACATTTTTTGAAAAATAATTCTTTTATCCAAAAAATGATTTTGTTTTCATAAATCATTCTAGAAAATGTATAAGATGAATTATAATGTTATAAAATTAAAAATTCAGTTAATACTATTCATAACATCTTGTTTATAATATTATAATAATATGTCATTGTTTAGTGAAACTCGGTATTGTGTACTACACACGCTATCGAGGAAGGTCGCGATTGCGTGTAACGCAAGACAAGCTAGTATTGTGTGCAGTAAAAGATTACTTTGCATATAACATAATACATATAGAAATATACTTCTCATTAAATATCATGGTGTTACATTCTACCCCCCTTAAAATTCATTTCTACCTCGAAATTTGTCACTTCATAACAAACAGATGAGGATACCTCTCCCTCATCAGATCCTCAAGTTCCCATATAGCTTCTTCTAATTGGTGGTTCCTCTATAAAACTTTAACCAAGCGAGTGGTCTTATTTCGAAGAACTTTTTTACTACGATCCAGAATCTCTATCGGTTGTTATTCATAAGAAATATCTTGCTCCAGTGGTATAACTTCTGAGCTTAGTACATGTGAAGGATCAGGTATGTACTTCCTCGGGAGAGATACATGGAACAAATCATGAAATTGAGGGAGATTCGGTGGAAGCACCAATCGGTAAGTTACCTTCCCAACACAATCCAGAATTTCAAAAGGACCGATATATCTAGGGCTCAACTTTCCCTTCTTCCCAAATCTCATTACTCTCTTCCAAGGATATATTCGTAAGAACACTTTATCACCCACTTCAAACTCTAGGTGTTTTATTCGGTTGTGGGAATAACTGTTTTGTCGACTATGAGATTCTTTTATGTGTTGTTGAATAGATCAGAATTTTTTTGCCATCTCATCAACAAGATCAGGTCCTACTAGTTTTCTTTCCCCAACTTCATCCCAGCAAGTTGGAGTTCTGCATTCTCTTCTATAGAGTGCTTCATAAGGAGCCATTTGAATACTAGAGTGAAATCTATTATTATAGGAAAATACCACCAAAGGTAGGTGTTGATCCCACCCACCTTTGAAATCCATAGAGGAAGCTATCAACATGTCTTCTAGAGTTTTAATTGTCCTCTTAGACTGACTGTCTGTCTGAGGATGGTAAGCAGTGCTGAAACTCAACTCTGTATCTAGAGTATGCTAAAGACTTCTCCAAAACTTTGTGGTAAACCTCAGATCCCGATCATATATAATGGAAAGTGGTACTCCATTCAATCTTACCACTTCCTTTACATATATCCTGGCAAGCTAATCCAGAGATAAATCTTCCCAAATTGCAATGAAGTGTGCCGACTTCGTAAGACAATCAACTATAACCCAGATAGAATTATTGCTTTTGGATGTATTAGGAAGTCCTGTGACAAAGTCCATAGTGATTTTTCCCATTTCCATTCTGGTATGGGTAATGGTTGTAACATTCCCTTATACTTTTGTCCCTCAGCTTTAACTTACTGACAAACCAAGCATCGAGATACATATTCAATAACATCTCATTTCATGCTATCCCACCAGAAGTACTCTTTCAGGTCTTTGTACATCTTTGTACTTCCAGGATGAATAGAAAATTATGAACTATGAGACTCATCTAGAAACTCTTTCATTAATTCTTGTATGGGAGGAACAGAAACCCGATTCCTGAACCTTATTATCCCATCACAATCAAGGTTGAATTCATGAACAATTCTCACCTTATTTTGTAACTCCGCATCTTTTTTTGTGCCTTTTTAATCTTCACATGTATATATGGTTGAAAATTCATTTGATAAAGATAAGATTTCTCCCCATCCATTATAATTCCAAGATCCATCCTTCGCAAATCCATAAATATTGGATCTTTTATGATCCTCATCATGGATAAGCTAGCATGGTCCTGTCGACGTAATGCATCTGCCACTTTGTTTGCTTTCCCAGGGTGATAATGAATTGAGTTGTCATAATCATTAATCAGATCCAACCATCTTCTTTGGCACATATTCATCTCCTTTTGCGTGAAATTATACTTTAAACTTTTATGATCTGTATAAATATCACACCTTCCACCATAAAGATAATGCCTCCAAATCTTTAATGCAATGAATACCACAGTTAACTCCAAATCCTGAGTTGGGTAATTTTGCTCATAGATTTTCAACTGTCATGAGGCATAAGATATCACCATATCATTTTGCATGTGAACACACCCCAATCCCTTCTTGGATGAATCACTGTAGATCACAAACCTTTCTCTACTGCAAAGCAGTGTGAGAACAGATGCACTGGCTAACCTTCTTTTTAGCTCTTTGAAATTCTCTTCACATTCCTCTGTCCAAACAAACATAACTCCTTTACGAGTCAACTTGTTGAGTGGGTTAGATAACCTTGAAAAATATTTCACAAAACGTCGATAATATCCAGCCAAGCCAAGAAAACATCAGATCTCAGTTACTGTTGTTGGTCTCGACCATCTATCGATAACCTCTATTTTTGCTGGATCCACAGATATCCCCTCTTTTGAGATTATGTGACCCAAAAATGCTAATTTTTGACACCAAAATTCACACTTGGTAAATTTGGCATAAGGCTTCTCCTTTCTCGGGGTCTTCAATACAATTCTCATGTGATCTTCATGTTCTTCCTTGCTCTTTGAATAGACATGAATATCGTCTATAAAGACTACCGCAAACTGATCAAGATAGTCTCTAAAGACTCTATTCATTAGATCCATGAAGATAGAAAGGGTATTAGTAATACCAAATGGAATCACTATAAATTCATAGTTTCCATACCTTGTACGGAACGCCATCTTTGGTATATCCTCATTTTTGACCCTTAATTGATGATAAACAAAATGAAGATCAATCTTAGAAAAGTATTGAGCTCCGCGTAGTTGGTCAAATAATTCATCAATGTGTGGGAGAAGATATTTTTTCTTGATAGTGATCTTGTTAAGTTCTCTATAATCAATGCAGAGTCTCATTGATCCATCTTTCTTCTTAACAAATAGAACAGGTTCTCCCCAAGGTGATTCACTAGGGCTTATGAATCCTTTATCAAAATTCTCTTGGTGTTGCTTATTCATTTCCTACAACTCAATTGGGGCCAATCTATAATGTGTATATGAAATAGGTATAGCACCCTTTATGAGTTCTATTGAGAACTCAACTTCACGATTTGGTGGAAGACCTGGAAATTCCTCTGGAAAGACATCATCAAACTCCCGTACAATGGGTGTATTCTTATTAGTGAGTTTCTCCACAACCATTTGAGATAAATAACCTTCATTTAGGGTAATCAAGACCCATAATATAGAAGAAATTTCCTCCGGAAGGTTATATTCATTCTTACATCGATAGACAATCATAGATTGATTTGGAATATTAAATGTGAATTCCCTTCTTTGGAAATTGATATGAGCTCTATATAAAGAAATCTAATCCATGCCAATAATCACATAAAATTTCACTATAGGAAGGATCACAAGATTTTCAGGAAGCACTTTCCCACAAACTTCAATCAGAGAAGAATTATAAACTTTTCATGCGACCGTTCTTCCATTAGGAGTTGTCACAACTAACTCAACATCTAAATGTTGAGGTAATATGGAGCTACCCTTAGAAAATTCTTCATAAATAAAAGAGTGGGTGGATCAAGAATCAAATAAAACATTTTCTACATTATAGTGGATGGTAAGTGTACCTCTCACAACTTCGTTGTTGTACTCCACATCACCGATAGTAATTGCATGTGACTTTACTTTAGCTTTTCCCTTAAGAGTTTGTTGACATCGATCATCATCATCAACCCTTGGATTTGGGCATTGATTGGCATAATGCCCTATCTCCTTGCACTTGAAACCTTGAAGTGTAGGAGGTGGATTATGTGTATCCATTCCTTTGTTCACAACATTAGACAACTTGTTCCCATTATTTCGACATTCAATTGCCCGAGGTTCTTCTTTTCCACACTTATAACATTTGCTTGTCCCATTAAGACAATTCTCTCCATGTTTCTTTCCACAATTTTAGCATAAACGAAAAATCATCTTCTTTTTAGTGTGGTCTTTAGATTTTCCTTTGAATTACATTTTCCTCTTCTTATCAAACCCATATGACTGATGGGTTACTCCAATCTCCATCTCAACCTTGAGAGCACATCGAAAAATTTCCTCATAGCTATTGAAGTCCCTTATGGCTAACTCACTTCGAAGACTTTGTTTTAATCCACTAAAGAATCGATTGATTTTACTCTCAGGTTGGATAATAATTTTGGAAGCGTACCTTGCATGTCTTGTAAAATTTGCTTCATAGGTACCAACAGATTCACCATCCTTTTTCTTAAGTTCAAGAAACACCTTCTCCATCTTTATTCATAGAATATGACGGGAGTACATATTGAAAAATAATTTCTTGAACTTGTCCCATTCCATGGACTCAATTTCATCTCTTTGCCTCATATTCTTGATAATATTCTCCCACTGATCAGCATCACCTTCCAAAAGATACACTGCTATGATGACTTTGTCATATTTAGAACATTGTAGAACTGAAAATATCTTTTCAGTGGTACTAATCCATTGTTCAGCTACTAATAGATCAGAAGACCCGCTGAATAAAGGTGGACGCTGCCTCATGAAGGATTCAACAAAATGTTGTTTCTTCCTTCGCTTGTTTGGAAGTCCTACATGGTTCATAGCTTGAGAAAGTTGTGTGAGCATGGCTACAAGATTTTGCATTCAAGATCCCATAACATTTGGTTGCTCAAGGGGACAATCATTGCATTGCCCGCTGCATTCAGCATTAACATGGTTCCTTCAGGTTCCAGCCATTGACTAAAACCAAGAAGCATAGTGTGAGCAACGCTAATAATAATAGGAAAACCGAAAAATCAAGAATAAAATTTCACACATAAAGACTTATCATAGGTTACTCATGTCCATTTCTAAAACACAAATATTGTGTTCTATTCTTAGACATATCCTTAGGGTTCTTACTAAGGCTTTCACATCCTAGTTTCCAACGGTTGATTATAACTTTCCTCTGATACAAACTATAACGACCCATACTTTACACACTTTTTTATTACTTCAAATCTGAATCAGGGTTATTAAAACATATAACAAAACCATGAAAGGACCGTATAGGTATAGTGTCTATAGAAACTGGGAAACATAAACAACTGGTTCATAAAATTAACTACATTTTCTCCCATTTATTTCATCATATCTAGAGTCCCTTTTTGGCCTATACTACATAATATCCTTCTTCCTGACTTGGGGAAAATAAAACATACAAAAGGGTGAGCTCAAATGCTCAGTAAGGGTAAACAAAAGAAATATCAGTCATATCATATATATAAGAACATAACATTTTGGAAATCTTAACCTGGAAAAGAGGTCATAATATCATGTCATGGGATAAATCATAGTAATGAAAATTAATCCCAAATAATCATAACTTAAAACAAGAAACATTGTGGAATATGAACGTAATCATAGAAAATCATTTCATATTAGTCAAGGCTCATTTCCAAGACTATCATAAAATACAAAGTCCATTACTGAACCGAGTTCACTCCTCGTTCCAGTCCTGTATCACTAAACCGGTTTAATTTTTCGTTCCATCCATGTCTATATCATTAGATATAAATCTTTACCCAATGCATTGGAGGGAGATATAGGTCTCACCCATATCATAATGAAACCATTTTTATGTGTGCCACAAAATTATAAATCATACATCATAGCATAACCCATGTAATAAAAATGGGATTCTTAAACATCATTACATAACCCATATAAGATAAAAGGACATCATAAATTAATTCCATCATAAATAAATCAAATCAATCTAAAAATAGGGATAGAAACAGAACCCTGTTTTATCTTAGATAAAAAATAACTTTGATTAAACACTTGAACACCATTCTTGAGGAAAAAATTCATTCTACTTCAAAAACATTTTTCCTTTCTTAACATGTCATACAATTTTAAACTAAAATAAGTTGATTAAAAATAAACTTGAAAACTTTTAAAGGAATCTTCTTGGAAATAATGTTCTAAAAATCCATTCTTGACGTATATGTTAAAAAACATTTTTCTCGTACTTTACCCAGAAAAGTCAAAAATACCTCGTACGAAAAACCACAAAAGATTCCTTTCATATATTTTACTAAAAACTCACTGAAGGGTAAAATTGGATTTAAACAATTTTAGGAGGATAGAAATAATATTACATATTGAGGAAACATGGATGTGGATGATAAAATACACCCCAGTAAATACCAAAGTATAAACACTCTCAGATAAAAATGAGATTGTGAGATTTTCCCTTACCATAGGTCTGATATGCTTTGTACGTGTCCGAACCACCTGTATAATGATTTAAATAATGTCATTGACTTATTACGGAATCATATTCATTGTTAGGATATCATAAATGGTCATATTCTTAGATTCGTATTAGTAATATTTCATTACTACTGGTTATTCGGGTGTTTATTGCTTTATGTTCTTATGCGTGTTTTGTCGAATAAATTCTTATTCCTATTTATAGGATATAGAAACATAATTTAAAGAATGGTATTAGTGTAATATATATCATATTAATTCATTAAATTCATTTATATAATCATTATTCAATGAGGATCATATAGAACGAGTCAAATCACATCGTGGAGACGGTAGGCCGAACGTACGCACGAGCGATGATATCGTTCCCATGATCGTGGAATTGTATTGAAGTGTATGTATAATATTTCAGAATCAATACCACTTTACAATAATCATATATAGTTATTTATATACACCATAATACCCATCCAAGTAAGGTTTTGGTGGAAAACATATTACACCACGGCGTGGAAACAGTATTCCCTACGTACGCACGTTCAGTGATTTTTTTTACCGTAGGATGGATGAGAGGTGAAATAGGGTTGTTTCATATTTATAATAACATATCCGTATATTAGGGATACTTATTTTATTACCTAATAATGAAACAACTAATGAAGAGGGAGTAGAAGAGGAATGGAACTTGAAGAAAACAGTAGAAGGTATTACCTCTTTCTCAAAGTGCCTCCTTTAAACTTTCACTTAGGGCACTAGAGTTGGTCTTTTGAGAAGACCAGTACCTCTAGTATGATTCAATGTAATTGTTGAAGTGAAATGGTTAGGGTTTGGCCGAGCATTAAGGCTCAAATTGGTGTGAGGAGGAGAGGTAGGAGGTGCCCTTTTCCAAGGGAGGAGAGGGGAACCTTTGGAAAGTGTGGAAATATTATTTTATTAAAAACTTATCGTCATTTTCAAAAGGTCAAAAAATCATTAAAGATGAAGATAATATGACTCATGGTCAAAAAAAAATCATCCAATAATAATTTTAAATGTTTTGGAAAATATTTTAATCATTATAATCTTATTTATTTAAGTCATTTATTAATGAGGTAAATAATTCATCATTATTGTGTTATAAATAATTTAATTTATTTGGTGTCTAAAAATTATAAAAAAATATAATTATGTAGGAAATATTTTTAGCTTGCCAATTTATATTTATAGTTCAAAATATAATTTATATAACCCCTTATAAAAATTAATTACTAAAATATTTTTGTTAATTTCAATTTTGTCTTTACATTAAATTAATTAATCCAAATTATCATTATCACTACCATGTGGCTCAATGGGGTCCCAAAATCTACCCCAGGATTCCCATGGTCGTCCACTACTCATACAATAATTTTAGGACAAGTGTCAAGGTAATTTTGTATTGTTATAATATTCTTTTAACCTTAAATTACCCTATTTACTTTTAAACGCAGTAAATAAAAATTACCGTAGTTACTATTCATAATTTCAAAAAAACTAAAACCTATTAATATAATTTTTACCCACTGATTCCAAATATATAATCCATTTTTCAAAATTCAAAATTCATAATTTGGAGTGATTAATGTAAAATTAATCTCGTTGTTAAGCAAACGGGTTTTAAAAGTTAAAAGTTTTCCAAAGATTGAAATGTTTTTACCTATGAATTCAATGTAAAATTAATTATAATGGCTTACATTATATTAAATGGTAAAAATATATTCTATTTATACTTTAAAACAATTCTATATTATAATTTAACCATATAAATTATTATGTTGAAAGAAGTTGTTTTTCATTAAAATATAGCGCGTTTTTACTATTCATCAAAATATGAAAGTTACCAATAATAATATGAAACAAATTATCCAAAATAAATTTTTAATTCTTGATTCCAAATAATAATTTTATTTTGTAAAATTGAACTTATAAACATGTCAAAAACTATATTTAAAATGGGTGCGCCATCAAATGGCAGTAAAACTATGTTTTTTGAAAAATACTTCTTTTATCCAAAAAACTAATTTTGTTTTCATACCTCATTCTAGAAAATGTATAAGATGAATTATAATGTTATAAAATTCAAAATTCAGTTAATACTATTCATAACGTCTAGTTTATAATTTTATAATAATATATCGTTCTTTAGTGAAACATGGTATTGCATACTACGCACGCTATCGAGGAAGGTCATGATTGCGTGTAACGCAAGCCAAGCTAGTGTTGTGTGCAATGAAATATTCCTTTGCGTATAACATAATCCATAAAAAATATACTTCTCATAAAATATCAGGGTGTTACAACAGAAAAAGAATATTCTTATGATAATTTCCATTTTCATTACAAAATATTATAAGGGATTTAAAAGTAAATATGTCCCAAGTTAAACCATGTTAATTATTATGAGATTATATATTGAAAAAATTATAATTTATGTTAAGATATTTTTTATTTATAGATTATTAATTATGATTGATAACCTAATATAGTTTACTTATTTAATTAGAAATTTTTCGTAGTGTATGCAATGGAAAAAGTATCAACGTTCGTATCCCATGTAGCGATTTCCCTCCTATAAAGGATAATGATATTTGTACTGGAGCTACGATTGGGACAAAAGAATCAGGCTATAAATAAAAACCCTACATCTATAAAGCATTTTGATCCATAATGTGGTTGATTAATGTTACACCACTTTATGCGATAACAGCCTCCACCATTAAAAGTGACTAAAAACCCATTTTTATTAGAGTAGTTGATTATTTCCTAATAATAAATATTTCTCACAATGGGACGTAATGGGAGGGAGAAGGTTATCATGGAAATTTGGCATCTCATAGATATTATGATCAATGGTGGTTGTTGATTGAAAACACTAAGTAGGAGGAAAAAATTTAAAATAAATAATTGATTTATTCTAAATAATTTTATCTAGAAAAATATTTTCCTTGTGAACAATGAGTGGACATGGGGAGGATATTATTGAGTTTTAAACAAAAAAAATTAAAACATTGAAAAGTATGAAGTCGATGTTACAAGGTTAGCTAGAAATATCGCAGACTACAAGCATAATTCAAGGAGCGATATTGATCGATTCTTTGATGGTTTAAAACAATTCCAATGAAGGGAATGGGTCCCCCAAAATTTCTTATCATACCAAGATATAATATCTTGTTCGATCAAGAAAGAAAAATTATTTTCTATGTATTATGTCATTAAGGGGAAAATATAAGAATATGGTGGATGGGTAAAGAATAGATAAAGGCAAGAATAAAAAAGTGAATTTTCCAACATGTGAAACTTTTGGAAGGAAATACCTTGTTTCCTAATTAAAATGAAAATAATTTGGTCACATGTGTGGATAAAAATGCCAAACATCCCCTAATTTCAAGGGAAATAAATTATATAACAATGCTATATATTAAAACTGTAGAGATATGAGACACTATGAAAATTATTTTTGAATGATTGAAGGAATCGTTCCCTAGAAAAGGCTAAGGGAGAAAGGCCAAAATTATGCAATAAAAACTACGGAGGTTGAAGTTCATAATGATGTGGCGGAAGGTACTTTAATAATTTCAACAAACATAAAAATTATTTATATGATTATTGGTCATCATATAATCTTATAACATCCCAGTTTTCATGGAAATTTAGAAATTTACCTTTCGACTTAATAAAGGAGTTGAAAATTAAAACTCTTAAGGGGAGTATCATTGTAACATTGATGTGTCTGTTTTCCCCTTTTTGACACATAAATGTTATTTAGTTTATGACCTTATAATCATACCGATGATGGACTTTGATATGATCCTCATTGTGGATTGAGTTTCAAAATATCATGTAAACACATATTCTAAAAGGAATGCAATTATGATTTGTGAGGATGATATTGAATGCCTTATCTTTAGAGTAGAAACCTCATCATCTCATTCATATCTGGATCATCCTCTAATAATAATTCTAAATGAAATTAAAAAGTATTAAGAGAAAACATCATCTATAGATGAGGAAATAAATAATCAAATTGAATATGTAACTTTTTATAATAATAAGTTTATGTATTTATAGAGGATTTCCTTGGATATCCACCAAAATATAAAGTTGAGTTCTCAATTGAATTAATTCCTAGTGAAATAACTATATCAAGGACTCTATATATAATTACTAATATATAATTATTAGATATGAAGAAACAAATTGATGAATTGTGTGACAAGGGATTTATCCTCCAATGTGATTATATATGGGGAGACCGTGTTCTCTTTGTCAAAACAAATATGGACCCATAAGGGTTTTCATTGACTATAGATAAATAAATTCTATTAAAATAAATTACATGTATCCCATGCCTCACATTGTAGATTTATTTGATCAGCTTCATGGAACTCAAATTTTTTTTGATGATATACCTTCAATTTTGATATCATTAGTTTCATGTGAGGAAGGATTTTATTCTAAAGAAAGTATTTCAAAGTAGGTATTGACATTAAGAGTTTATAGGAATAAAAAATGAACCCCCTACTTTGGTGGATATATTGAAAAAAGTGTTCAAGGAATATCTTGATTAATGTTCATGGTATTGATTTATGATATCTTAATATTTTCAAAAATATATAAGGACCGTGAGAACCAATTTTAGGTTTTTCTATAGACTCATAGAAGAACAATGTTATATTGGAAGTTAAACAACTGTGACTTTTGGGTTCAAACAATTTCATTCTTGTCCACATTATCTCTAAGGATAGAATATATCATTTGATCATATTGAAGAAGAGGAACTCTAGGATGGTTCTACACTAACAAACATAAATGAAGAATATAATTTCATTGTTTAATCAGGTTACTATCAATGTTTCATTCAAAATATTTCCGGATTAGCTGAACCATTAACCAAGCATACTCGTGATGGGGTGAAGTTCAAATGAACAAAAAATGTGAATAATGTTTTGATGAATTGAAGAGGATATTAGTAAATTATATTATTTTTACTCTACCATAGGGAAATGGTAAATTTTTTGGTTTATAGTGAAGTTTCAAATAAAGGACTTGGTTGTATACTTATAACGAATTATATAGTTAATTCATAAGGATCCGGGGATTAAAACTCATGAGCAGAACAATACAACTGATTGTCGTGAGTTAAAATTCATAGTTTTTAAATTGAAGATATAGAGATGCTATATCTATTGGCAATTATGTTTTATATATACATATCATAAGAGCTTGAAATATATCTTCTCGTAGAAATAACTCTACATGAGGAAAATTAGATTGCTCAAGCTATTTGAAAAATATGATTGTTCAATACAATACCACCCTGGGAAGGAAAATAAGTTATTTTATGCTTTAAGTAGGAAGGATCCTAGAGTTATGATCGAAATTTGGATTGACAAATATCTTATGTATATATAACTAACAAATATTGGAAAGATAATAATCATGTAAGGTGAAGCATTACCTCTTTTTCAATCGGTTTCCCAACCATATTTATTAGAAAGGATTAAAATTTATTAGTCTCATGATGAGAATCTTTAAAAAATAATTAATGATATGAATGATGGTAAGTTGGTAGACTACATGAGTAAAGATAGAATTATGATATTTGAGAGGAGGATGTGTGTTCCCTCTATGCCCAAGATAAAAATGGAGTTATTAGATGATTCTCATAACATTAATTTCTCTATAAACCCTGGTATCACTAATATGTATAGTGATTTGAAGGAACATTTATTTTGTGATAATATGAAGCCATAAGTTTCTGGTTATGTGTCAAGATGTTCAGTCAATCAACAGGTTATGGAGGAAAAAAACATCCTAGACGAGTCATGAAACCTCTGCCTATTCCTATATAGAAATGGGATGACATCACTATATATATTTTCATTGGATTACCAGAAAACCCAATATTGAATGATGCAATATGGGTAATTATTGATCAACTTACCAAATCTTCACATTTTATTTCTATAAAGGAGGATTTTCAACTAGATCATCTTTCACTCCTAAATGTTAATGAATTTTTGAGACTTCATGGAGACACACTATTAATTGTTTCTAATCTTGATCCATGATTTACATCCAAATTATATATAAGTCTTCACAATTATTTGGATAAAGATTTTTATTTCAGTACAGTTATCACCCACAAAATTAAGGGAAGTCATAAAGATCTATACAAGCTTTATAATACATGTTAAAAACATTTTCACATGAATTTCATGGAATGTGGGATCATAATTTTCATTTGGTAGAGTTTTCTTAAAACAATTGTTCTAATTTAAGAATTAAAATGGCACCATATAAAGAATTATATGTGTAGAGAACCAAAGCTTGACATACATGGACATTACATTACTTTTTCGGAATACTTAATACATAACAAAAATAGACACACAAGGACCGTAATAGTTTAGTGTCTTTGGAAACTCCGAATAAAATCTTCTAATTGGGGTGAAAGATCTTCAACATCTCACATACAGATCTTCCCCTTTTTTCTTACCTAAAACATTTCTTTATATCTTGGGGAAAAGAAAACATAAAAATGGTGTTCTCAAATGATCAGTAAAGGTAAGAATGGATAAAATAAAACATACTATATACATTTGAACTTAAAAACATGAAAATAATGTTTAAACATCAAAATCTTGAGCAATGACATAAAACATGGAAGTACGTAAGGTATAGATCATAAAGAACAATTAAGAATGATAAAATATCATGGGAATAAAACATTTAATTGTGGAAACCATTAAGCACATGATATGATTTCCATATTAGCCAAGGCATTGCTTCCAAGACCATCTTATTGGACAAAGTCCCTTTCTAAATCGAGTTCACTCCTCGTTCCAGTCCTGTATTACTGAACCGGTTCAACTTTCCGTTCCATCCATGTATATCCCATGAGATATAAATCTTTACCCAATGCATTGGAGGGAGATATAGGTCCCACCCATCTCATAATTAAATCATTCTTACTTGTGCCACAAAAATAAACATAAATCATTCATAATAACCCAATGAATAAAAAGGGTTTCATAAACATCATCCCATCATCACATAATCCATATAAAAGAAATGGATATCATTAAAGTGAAACCATGTAAATCATATAGACATTATACTTGAGACATACACATATGAAATAATGTCATCTGAGATGGAAAATGGTTTTGATAAAACACTTGAAATGAATTCTTGAGGAAAATATCCTTTCTTCTTCAAAATCAATTTATTTTCACAAAACATCATGCGATTTTAAAAGAAAAATATTTTGTTGAAAATATTCATGAAATCATTTGAAGGAAGCTTCATGAAAATCAAGCTTTAAAAATCCTTTCGTGCCATATAAGTTAAAAAACATTATTCTCGTACTTTTTCTGGAAAAGACAAAAAGTACCTCTTACGAAAAACGACAAATGATTCCTTTCATATACTTTAATAAAAACTAACCGAAGGGTAAAATTGAATTTAAAAAATTTTTGGTGGATGGAAACAATATTACATATTGAGGTAACATGGATTTTGATGATAAAATACACCCCAGTAAATACCAAAGTATAAATAATATCAGATAAAAATGAGATTGTGATATTTCGCCTTACATTTGGTCCGATTTGCTTTGTAAGTTTCCGAACCTCCTGTATAATGATTTAAATAATGTCATTGACTTATTCCAGAATCATACTCATTGTTATGATATCATATATAGTTCACTTATGACTTTATATTACCCGTTCTTTTGCAAATTCCATGTTAAAGAGCATTTTGGGTAAAATCGTTTCATTTGTCGTCCGTGTTTTGACTTGTAATTATTCATATTATTACTTAGATCATGATTACTTAATTACATAATATAAAACATGATTTATATATAATATATATTCATAATACACATATATATAATAGATCAGTAAATGGAAATAAATACACCATTCAAGGAGACGATAGGTCGTACGTACGCATGAACGCTGTTTTCGTTTCCTTATTGAGTTGAATGGAATTAAGTAGATGAAATACGCATAAATACAGTATCATTATTATGTCATATATTTCAGGATTACTTATTATATATACTTTATAATCATTCATGAATGGTTAACGTGGAGAATGAATCTCATCGTGTCGTGGAGACGGTAGTCCATACGTACGCACGAGCGATGATATCGTTCTCATGAACATGGAATTGTATTGGAGTGTATGTATACTATTTAAGAATCAATATCACTTTATAATAATAATATATAGTTATTACTTACACCATTATACCCGTCCAAGTAAGGTGGTGGTGTAAAATGGATTACACCACGGCGTGGAGACGGTATTCCGTACGTACGCACATGCGGTGATTTCTTTTTCCGTACGATGGATAGATGGTGAAATAGGGTTTCTTCATACTTATAAAAACATATCAGTATATGAGTGACACTGTTGTTATTACTTCATAATTAAACAACTAAAGATGAATAATTGGAAGAAGAAACAAAGTTGAAAGAATCGGTAACGGACATTACCTCTTCTTTGAAGCGCCTCTTTGAGTCCTCCTCTTAGGGAAATACAATTGGTCTTTGAAGATGAAAAGGACCTCTAGGATGTTTCTAGGGAAGTGGATAGGAGAAAGTGGTAGGGTTTGTCCGAGCATGAAGGATCAAAGTGGTGTGAGGAAGAGAGGGAGGAGGTTCCCTTTTATAAGGGAGGAGAGGGGAACCTTTGGAATAACTAAAAATATTATATTATTATAAAGTCATATTCGATTTTAAATAGCTCCAAATTGATTTATTTCAAAGATAAGGTGGTTATGGGTCAAAATACTCTCATCCAATATAATTTAGACAAGTTTAGGTTCCTATTTTAACCTTATCATTTATATTTAACTTTAAGTTTGATAATTTGACTTTTACCGTGTCTTTTTGTGTTCTTACACTATAAGGATAATAAACATACTATAACAATACAACCTAACCCCAAGTTGTTTATTATTAATATATATATATCCTTATCTAAGTCATTTGGAGGATCCTTAGATTTTTAGGAATAAAATAACAATTAAGAATATAATATTTGTTTTAAAGCCTATTTTATGCAATTTTGACACTATTTAGTAATTGAATTTTGTGAAACTCATAACGGAATTATTAGTTCGACAAAAGTTAATTAAATAAATAATAACATGTCATAATAACCTAGAAAATTATTGGAATTCATTAAAAGTCTAAAATTATATTTATTTGGATATTTATAACATCAATTATGTCAATATTTCATTAATAAAATAATTACTGCATTATCATTGTGTCATAAATAAATTAGATTATTTAATGTACAAAAATTACAAATTAAATATCATTATGTAGGAACTATTTTTATCTTTCTAATTAATATTTTTAGTTGAATTTATCATATGTATAACCCTATATTAAAAATGATTTACCTATTAAACGTTGATTTTAACTATTTTAACCCTTCTTTAAATAAATTAATAATAAATGGCCTAATCTAATCCATGTGGGCCTAAATGGACATATTTTATTCCTAAGGTTGGTTTTGGTCGAATTAAACTTATCCAATAGAATTAGGACATGTGTTAGGGTAATAATAATATCATTTTACCCTTAATTACCCTATTTACTTTTAACCGTGGTAAAAAAGTAAAAAGTTACTATTCACCAAAAATTATTTTCATCTCATTGAACCACATTTTACTTACTGACATCAACCGTGTCTCTCGGATTTTTGAAATTCCATTCACAGAAGCGGTAACATTATGTTTTATGAAAAATTCATTTTTAACTACCACTTAGTGGTTTCACTATTCATCAAAAAATGAATGTTTCCAGAAAAATACCAAAAGTTAGGCCTAAGATATATTTGATATTATGAACTAAAAAATGATTTCTATTTTACCAAATTCAAAACATATCAGTTGCATTAATTAATTTAAATAATAATAATTCTCGTCGTCAAAACAAATAGCGTGTTCTTAAGAGATAATAACTATCAAAAGAATAACACTTGTTTATGTCTGGTTTAAATGTGAAATTACATCCAATGACCAAAATTGTATTGAATTGTAAAAATATATTCTAAATATACTTTAAAACCACTCAAATTAATAATTTATCACTATTAATTATTTCGATTAAAAAGGTTGTTTTTAATTAAAATTTAGTAATTTTCATTATTCATCAGAAAATGAATGTTATCCGAAAAGTTACAAAATTTCACCCTAAGCTAATTTTGATATTCCGAATCCAAAAATGAAGTTCATTCTGAAAAATAAAATTTAAAAAAAAATTCAAAAAGTGGTTATTACTATTCTTAACAGCTAGTTTTAATAATATTTTAATAGCATATCGTTGTTTAGTGAAAATATGTATTGCGTACTACACACGCTATCGAGGAAGGTCGCGATTTCTTGTAATGCAAGGAAAGTCAAGGGTGTGTGTTGTGCAAGCTCCTTTTGGTGTAGCGTACAACACAAAACATTAATTAAATTAAAAAGAATATTTTTCATTAATCTCGTGCTGTTACATTCTACCCCCCTTATAATAAATTTCACCCTCGAAATTCATTGGGGTTATAAATGGTTTACTACTTGAATGTTTCTTTAATAGAAACCCAAATCGTAAAAGGAATACCAAAACCAATATTTAAAAACAAAATTATGAAACATAACGGTTACCCAAATAAACTAATCACTGGGTTTCCACATAGGTGAAAATATGGATATGGAAGAGAAATCTAACTATCTTGTTCTGATGGAGAGTGGTAGAGAACATGGCTATGGAAAAGCCAACAATCACAAAGCCATAAATTTGTGACGATCGAAGGTATCATCTGATTCATTAGATATAAGAGCACTAGGACAACATTTTTGGTTTTCAAGATCATTTCCCTAAAGTTGATGAAATTGGAATTAGAAGAAATACTTTCGTGATTTTGGTATAGTCTCACCATTGGTCGTTATTTGGACAATTTCTACTTTATCTCTAAAAGAAATGAAGTTGAAATTGTCATTCGTGATGTGTTAGCAGATCATGTGATAGAATGATGGGTCATTCAATCTGTCTCAAACAAAAGGTTAGAAAAGTTATCAAAAAATACATAAGTCTATCTATAGTGATATTAATCATATATGGTTCCTAAAATGGACTTATACTTCATATATCATACTACATAATATAATAAAACTAATTTCTACTAAACAGGTACTTCCTGTAGGCCAGTGGTAGGCGATAATGGCCAGTCGCACTTCGGTTGTGGGTTCGATTCCCACAGCCTTGTCCGACGCGATGGGCTATCGCCCATCCGGGAGGTTCTCCTTTTTCTAAAACTACATTACTATAAAATCCCATCAATAATATCGAAAAAAAGTTCTATCCTTAAACAATACTAACTTATGTCCAACATAATCCATTCTAATCTTTAGGCTTATCTAAAATACATCGGTCCAAGCTCATAGTATAAAGAAAATGATTACTTGAAATGTCACATAATACTCACTTGAATTCCATCATTTATCCCCCATATATCATAAGATATATCTTGTTTGACAAATTACAAACATGTGAATACCATAATCATGTATTCTCTTGAAAAATGAATACCCATTTATCCTTAGTGAAAACATGAATTCGGTCAAAAGTTAACTCTTTTCAACATACCAAAATCCCAAAAATTCTATATACTCAAACCATGATACCACTTAGTCCTTATATCAATCATGAGTTCATGAATACTATCAAACATATTAGATTCTCTTTATCCCTTCATTATGTGCATATCATATACTTTCCAAAAATATTTCAATCACTTTTCATGGTTACCGATGCCATATTCTTATAGAAAACCACAATGGAAAAATACATAGATATTCTAATATACCATAAAAGTACCTCAATAACATTATTCATGAATACCAATACATAAACACTTCAAACCATCATCTTTAATGATTGTCCTGGAATATGTCCTTCCATAATTTAGAAGTAACTTTTTAGAACAAGGCATTAAGTTGGGTAATGCCCATGTTCTCCCCAAATAACACATTGAACTCCATAATAGTCTGTCACTCTATGTCCCTTTTCTCCACACAGATAACATTTGTCCCTCCATTTGAGGTATTCCTCATGGTTCTTCTTCCCTTCTTTATAAATCTCAATATTCCTTTCTTTATTCTCCTCAACATGTGAACATGCATAAAAGTCTATCTTCCTCTTATTTGATGAATTTGGCATACCACTAAATTTCACCTTATTAATAATATATCGCGATGAATGATTTGGCATAATCACAATATCTTTCTCTCTAGGCATTACGCAATTTTTTTGCTCATAGTCACCAATTTTTCCATTGGATTCAATGCTAACCGAATTCTTTCTGGTTCCCTCCATTGTCTAAAACACAAAAAGAATTCTATGGGAGGCAAAAATCATACAAGGAAAATAACATAATCAAGGGGGAGTACCTTCAACATCTAACATCCTAGGTTTAATTCTAATATCGTTACCGTAATTCTAGGACTATAACATATACTCATACTTAACCTTATAGACATCCCTAGACATACCTTAGAAATATCTCTAGGTATCTCACTAAAGTTCTCGCATCCTAGTTTCCAAAGGCTGACTAAACCTTACCTTTGATACCAACTGTAGAGACCCGAAGCTTGACATAAATAGAAATTACATTACTTTTGTGGAATACTTAAGACATAACAAAAATAGACAGACAAGGACCGTAATAGTTTAGTGTCTTTCGAAACATGGAATAATATCTTCTAATCGTGGTGAAAGATCTTCAACTTCTCCCATAAATATCTTCCCCTTTTTTTCTTAACTAAAACCTTCACTACTACAAACACGGCTTTTATCAGCGCAAAAAATGGCCTTTATCAGCGCTAGAAAAGCACTGATAAAGCCATCATAGATAAAGGGGGGGGGGGGTCCCCTTTATCAGCGCTAAAAAAAAAGCGCTGATAAAAGTACACCTTTATCAGTCCTTTTTTTAAAGCTGATAAAGGGGTCCTATATCAGCGCTTCCTTTATCAGTGCTCTCGTTTTAGCACTGATAAAGGACCCTTTTATCAGTGCTTTTAAAAAAGCGCTGATAAAAGTTAAAAAAATTAAAAAAAATTAAAAAATACTGCCAATCGGGGGGGGGGCTTTTATAGCGCTTGAACCCCCCCCCCCTTTACAGCGCTTTTCGGCCCCTATACAACACCCCACACACCCCATGCACCCCCTCCACCCTTTAACAACGCTTGCTCCAATATTCCCCATGCGCGCGCACCCCTGCCTCCACCAGGATTTGAACTCGAGACCTCCCCCCTGCGCGCCTAAGCCCTTACCACTACTCTATTTTGATTTGATTTCCAATTCCTTATATCTCTCTATATATATATATTTAGTTATTTAGTTATATTTATTTGTATAGAAATATATATTTATATTAATATATATATAGTTATACTATAATATATATATATATAGATATATTATAATATATATAGTAATATTAATATATATATATATAGTGGTATTAATATATATCTATATCTATATATATATATATTTATTTAGTTATATTTATTCGTATAGTAATATATATTTATATTAGTATATATATATAGTTATATTAACATATATATAGTTATATTAACATATATATAGTTATATGAATATATATTTATATAGTTATATTAATATATATATAGTGATATTAATATATATATTTATGGTGATATTAATATATATATTTATAGTAATACTAATATATATATATATAGTTATATTAATATATATATAGTTATTAGATTAATATATATATATATAGTTAGATTAATATATAAATATAGTTAGATTAATATATAGGTATATAAATATTCATATATTGGTATTTTAAATAAAATGGATATTAGTTATTTTTTAGATAAAGATAATATATTTTATATGTAAATATGTTTAATTATTTATTTAAAAAATTTAATTTTTAGGTGCGAATATATAAAAAATATGTACATATAGTTATATATTTGATTATAAATAGAAGTTCATTATAAAAAAGGATGAAATTTCAAAGACATAATATCAATATGAATTTAATACCTTGGAATAAATTCAGTCTCCACCAAGAAAAGCCAATAATACCCCCTTAAATGAGTTTGAAAATCCCCAAAATGTTAAAAAATCCGGGTACCCCAACAAAAAACTCAGTTTTGGAGGCCTTCTAGGCCACTTTTGGCCTCGAAAAATTCTTGACCGGGGTCTCCCTAGTCACAGTGACGTAGAGCTCGTCACAGGTTTCGATTTCATATGTGGTAGAGCTCAAACGGACACCCGGATCAAAATTTATGGCTATTTGAAGTTTGAGTTGTGTTTTCAACATATTTTGGATCTTTTTTTAATTTTTATAATTTTTTTAGTCCTAAAATTGTTATTAAATGACTATTACTCCATAATGATTATCGAAATATTAATTAAAAATATTTTTTTTTAATTTTTTAAGATGTCATTTTCACTAAATATCTTAAATATTAAGTATAATAAGTGTAAATGTACATTTATACTTATCGAAAATATATTTAAAAATTATATATTATATTTATATAACAATATAACAATATTTATATATTAATATAATAATATATTTTTAATTTTTTTTTGAAGCTGATCCTTTATCAGTGCTAAAAAAAGCGCTGATAAAGGCGCCCCTTTATCAGCGCTACTAAGATAGCGCTGATAAAGGGGGGTCCTTTATCAGCGCTAGTAAGCAAGCGCTGATAAAGGGGGGGGGGGGGCCATTTATTAGCGCTAACAAAAGCGCTGATAAAGGGGGGGGGTCCCTTTATCAATGCTAAAAAAAGCGCTGATAAAGGGACCCCCTTTATTAGCGCTTTTTAGTTAGCGCTGATAAAGGGGGGCACTGCGAAAAACTGTTTTTGTGGTAGTGCTTTCTTTATATCCTGGGGAAAATAAAACATAAAAATGGTGTTCTCAAATGCTCAGTAAGGGTAATCATGTGTAAAATAAAGCATACTATATACATATGAACTTAAAAACATGAACATAATGTTTAAGCATCAAAAGCATTAGCAATGACATAAAACATGGAAGTACGTAAAGCATAGATCATAAAGAAACATTAAGAATGATAAAATAGCATGGGAATAAAACATGTAATTGTGGTAACCATTAATCATATGATATGATTTCCATATTAGCCAAGTCATTGCTGCCAAGACCATCTTAGTGGACAAAGTCCCTTTCTGAATCGACTTCACTCCTCGTTCCAGTCCTGTATTACTGAACCGGTTTAACATGTCATTCCAGCCATGTCTATCTCATGAGATATAAATCTTTACCCAATGCATTGGAGGGAGATATAGGTCCCACCCATCTCATAATGAAATCATTCTTACTTGTGCCACAAAAATAAACATAATTCATTCATAATAACCCAACGAATAAAACGGGCTTCATAAACATCATCCCATCATCACATAATCCATATAAAATAAATGGATATCATAAAAGTGAGACCATTTAAATCATAGAAACATTATACATGAAACATACACATATGAAATAATGTCATCTGAGATGGAAAATGGTTTTGATAAAACACTTGAAATGAATTCAGGGGGAAAATATCATTTCTTCTTCAAAATCAATTTCCTTTCACAAAACATCATGCAATTTTAAAAGAAAAATATTTTCTTGAAACTATTCATGAAATATTTTGGAGGAAGCTTCATGAAAATAATGCTTTAAAAATCCGTTCGTGTCGTATAAGTTAAAAAAACATTCTTCTCGTGCTTTTTCCAGAAAAGTCAAAAAGTACCTCGTATGAAAAATGACAAAAGATTCCTTTCATATACTTTACTAAAAACTCACCGAAGGGTAAAATTGGATTTAAGAAATTGTTGGTGGATGGAAACAATATTACATATTGAGGGAACATGGATGTGGATGATAAAATACACCCTAGTAAATACCAAAGTATAAACAATCTCGGATAAAAATGAGATTGTGATATTTCCCCTTACCTTAGGTCCAATTTGCTTCGTAAGTGTCCGAACCTCATTTATAATGATTTAAATAATTTCATTGACTTATTCCAGAATCATTTTCATTGTTATGATATCATATATGGTTCACTTATGACATTATATTACCTGTTCTTTTGTATATTCCATGTTAAAGAGCGTTTTGGGTAAAATCGTTTCCTTTGTCATCTGTGTTTTGACTTGTAATGATTCATATGATTACCTAGATCATGATTACTTAATTCCAGAATATAAAACATGCTTTATATATAATATATATTCAGAATATACATATATATAATAGATCTGTAAATGGAAATAAATAGACCGTTCATGGAGACGGTAGGTCGTACGTACGCATGAACGCTGTTTTCACTTCCTTATTGAGTTGAATGGAATTAAGTAGATGAAATAAACATAAATCCAGTATCATTATTATGGCATATATTTCATTATTACTTATTATATATACTTTATAATCATTCATGAATGGTTAACGTGGAGAATGAATCTCATCGCGTCGTGGAGACGGTACTCCGTACGTACGCACGGGCGATGATATCGTTCTCATGATCATGGAATTGTATTGGAGTGTATGTATAATATTTCAGAATCAATATCACTTTACAATAATCATATATAGTTATTTTTTACACCATTATACCCATCCAAGTAAGGTGGTGGTGGAAAATGGATTACACCACGGCGTGGAGATGGTATTTCGTACGTACGCACGCGCGGTGATTTCATTTTTCGTAGGATGGATAGATAGTGAAATAGGGTTTTTTCATACTTATAATAACACATAAGTATATGAGTGATACTGATGTTATTACTTCATAATGAAACAACTAAAGAAGAAGAAGTGGAAGAAGAAATAATGTTGAAAGAATCGGTAATGGACCTTACCTCTTCTTTGAAGCGCCTCTTTGAGACCTCCTCTTAGGGTACTAAAATTGGTCTTTTAAGAAGACCAGGACCTCTAAGATGTTTATAGGGAAGTGTAGAGGAGAAATTTGCAGGTTTTGGCCGAGCTTTAAGTCTCAAAGTGGTTTGAGGAAGAGAGGGAGGAGGTGCCCTTTTATAAGGGAGGAGAGGGGCACCTTTGGAATAACTAAAACTATTATTTTATTATGAAGTCATATTCGGTTTTAAATAGCTCTAAATTGATTTATTTGGAATCTATGGTGGGTATGGGTCGAAATCCTCTCATCCAATATAATTTATAAAATTTTATGTTACTATTTTAACTTTATCATTTATTATTAACTTTAATTTAGATAATTTTACTTTTATCATGTGTTTTTGTGTTTTTACACTATAAGGTTAATAAACATACTATAACAAGACAAACGAACCCCAAGTTGTTTATTATTAATATATATAACATTATCTAAGTCATTTGGATGAACCTTAGATTTTTAGGAATAAAAGAACAATTAATAATATAATATTTGTTTTAAAAACTATTTTTTGTCAATTTTGACACTATTTAGTAATTGATTTTTGTGAAAATCATAACAGAATGATTAGTTCGAAAAAGGTTAATTAAATCAATATTAACATGTCATATTAACCAATAAAAGTAGTGGAATTCATAAAAAGTCTCAAAATACATTTATTTGGGTATTTATAACATCAATTTTGTCAATATTTCATTAATAAAATAATTACTGCATCATCATTGTGTCTAAATAAACTAAATTATATAATGTCTAAAAATTAAAAATTAAATATCATTATGTAGTAAATCTGTTTAGATTTATAATGAATATTTATAGTCGAATTTATCTTATGTATAACCCTATATTAAAAATTATTTACTTATTAAAATTTGATTTTAACTAATTTAACCCTTCATTAAATAAATTAATAAAAAATGTCCTAATCTAATCCAAGTGGGCCTAAATGGTCATATGTTATTACTAAGGTTGTTTTTGGTCTAATTAAAGTTATCCAATAGAATTAGGACAAGTGTCAGGGTAATAAGTATATCATTTTTACTCTTAATTACCCTATTTACTTTTAACCGTGGTAAAAAAGTAAAATGTTACTGTTCACCAAAAACTATTTTCATCTCATTGAACCACATTTTACTTACTGACATAAACTGGGTCTCTCGGAGTTTTGAAATTCCACTCACAGAAGAGGTAAAATTAAGTATTATGAAAAATTCATTTTTTAACTACCACATAGTGGTTTCACTATTCATATGAAAATGAAAGTTTTCAGAAAAATACCAAAAATTAGGACTAATCTATATTTGATATTATGAACTCAAAAATGATGTCTATTTTACCAAATTCAAAACATATCAGTTGCATTAATTAATTTAAAAATAATAATTCCCGTTATCAAATCAAATAGCGTGTTCTTAGGAGATAATAACTATCAAAAGATTGACACTTGTTTATGTCTCGTTTAAATGTGAAATTACATCCAATGACCTACATTGTATTAAATTGTAAAAATATATTCTAAATATACTTTAAAACCACTCAAATTAATAATTTATCACTATTAATTATTTCGATTATAAAGGTTGTTTTTAAATAAAATTTACTAATTATCACTATTCATCAGAAAATGAAAGTTCTCCGAAAAGTACCAAAATTTCACCCTAAGCTAATTTCGATATTCCGAATCCAAAAATGAAGTCCATTTTGAAAAATAAAATTTACAAAATTTTAGAAAGTGGTTATTACTATTCATAATAGCTAGTTTTAATAATATTTTAATAGCATATCGTTCTTTAGTGAAACATGGTATTGCGTACTAAACACGCTATCGAGGAAGGTCGTGATTGCGTGTAATGCAAGGCAAGTCAAGGATGCGTGTTGTAAATGCTCCTTTTGGTGTAGCATACAACACAAGACATTAATGAAATTAAAAAAGAATATGTTTCATAAAATCTCGGGGTGTTACAATATGGAAAGAGATGTCATTCACCTACTAGTTGGGATGAAGTTGGTGAAAGGATTCTTGTAGGCTAAGAACATGTGGAGGAAACAAAATAAATGGTAAAGACTATTCAAACCCATATCCAAACAACTCAATGTATGAACAAAAATCTATATTGATAATTGAATGAATTATTTGGATTTTAAAGTGTGATATCACATTTTCATGAATGTATCTCCATGGAAGGGTGTTATAATATTTTGTAAGAAAGGGAAGCATAGACCAAGGTTTATTGATCCTTTTGAAATTCAAGGGAGAGTTTGAGCTTTGGCATATCATTTAGTGATTCCACTTAAACTTTATAAAGTAAAAAATGTGTTTCACATCTCTTGGTTATGGAAGTACATGTCAGACCTATTTTATATACTTATATCTGAAGGAATGGAATTGGAAACTGATTGTGAAGAGCCTAGCAAGAATCTATATTCTAAAGAACACATTTTGAGGAATCTGAAGACTGACACGGTAAATGTACTTTGTAAAAATCATAAAATTAGATAGGTGACGTGGGAACTAGATAAAGTTATAATGAAGAAATATCAAAATATTTTTTGAGGTGACACTCTAGAAATTTAGAGGAGGAAATTTTTTTAGTATTGGAGAAAGTAATGACCCATAATTCTATCAATCATGTTTCCCTTCTTATAACAATTTTTTTAGTATAATTCACATTAAATCACATAGAGAACACAATAAACACTTTGTAAATGATGAATGAATGAAATAAGAGTTATTTCTAGAAGTTAAGGAACCTAAACCAGTGGAATAATAACATGACCTTTGGAATAGTAATATGACCACTGTGAATAGTAAACAAGCCAATAGAATAGTAACCCCACCAATGAAAGTATAAAAAAAATTTGGTTATCTTTAAATAAAAATATGATATATCTATATCTAGAATATGTAAAAACGTACTTTAAAATGATAAATTAATTGTCAGCCTTTTGTAGGTAATAAATATTTAATTAAAATTTTGTAATTAATATAATTATTTAAAAGAATACGTATTTTCATTAAATTTATTCATATATTAATATTTTTTGTCGTGTGATTATAGGATAATTTTATGAGACCATTGTTATTTTTCAAAAGTGTCACAAAATTGGTTATAATATTTAAATTTAAATTTTTTGATTATATAGTGATTTTAATTAAAAAATAAATTTCTAAAAAATAGAATATTATTTTAAAAAAATGGTGTAAATTTTGTAATTCTACCCATTGAAAATTTTTAGAGTATTTATTTTTTATTTTTTAAAAATACTAGAATTTTTGTTGAATAATGGAATACGATAATTTATGGTATTTAAATTACAATAAAAATACATGATTTAAAAACATAATACACAATTTAAGAAAATAAATATAAAACTATACTTAATTATTTTAACATATTTAGTGATAATTCTAAATATATTAATATTATTTATCCATGAAAATATACAATTGAATAAAACATTCAAAAAACATCCATATTCTCTACTTTAAATACCACACCTTGCCACCTCTTCTTCTCAAACCTTCCAAGATTTTATCCATGTCCAATTTCTACACAATAATCGTTCCAAACCCTTTCCAACATCAAATATCCTTTGGTATCAAAAAAATATTAAATCCAATCCCCTTAAAGAGGATCTCAAGGAGGAAAATTGAAGAGATTAAAATTGTAATATTTTTTTGGTTTTTCTTTTAAATTTATTTTATTTTGTTATCCATCCCTCCCATCCACTATCCAATGAGTCAGGATAAATAAAGTTTCATTTATATTATATAATTCTATCATTTCTATGTAATATCCTTCATCAAACTCTTTTCTCTCTCTATTTTATTCTATAAATGAATAAATTACCCATGGTGGGTCAATTTACCAACATCATTGACGATGTATTTTCGTTTTCCATTAATGGCTTCAGGGAAGGTCATAAAATGAATTTTATTAATAAAAAAAATTCTATTCTATTTATAAAATCATATTTAATTTTATCAAAACATTATATACTAATGATGTTAATTAATAAAAAAATTTATGATCGAAAAACTAACAAAATAATCTAAACGACTGTCATTAACTTCTTATCTACCAATTCATCCTCACCCAAAATTAAAAAAATTACATATATAACCATTTAATATTCTTCATTTATATTAATAACACATAACTTCAGTTTTGGATTCCTATACACATTTTACATGAACTACCACATTCATATACAAGAAAACTGATCAGGAAATCCAAGGAAAACAAAACTCCTGGGTGATAAAATTGTATCTTATAACACATCAAAAATACAATAAATGAATATAATAAAATAATATTAAATAATAATATATTTATAAAAAGTTTTTTATTAATTAATTAATGTATTTAATTTTATTATCCAGTAAATTAAGGTCAAGTGTAGAACACATTCGGTGATAAGGTAAGAGTTTCTTCCCAAACCATCATTTTTCATTTGGGATACATTTTATCTACCTTAAACCCAGTGTAATAATTATTTATTTTGGTATAATTCATCAAAATATTGTTCATATGTTCAAAAATCGTGTATCTATATTAGTTAATCAGTATGTTATGGGAAAATACATGTTTTATAAAGGTTCTGTTATATATTTTTCTAATAAACAAGCCCGATTAAAGGGGACTTCCTAACTTCTTAACCAATGTAGAGTACAATATATAATCTATTTTAAGAAACCATTTGTTTTATAAAATCTCAATTTTTTCATTAAAAAATCATTTTTCCTTTTTTGTTTTTATTCATTATATTATGAAAAATAAAATTCATGTTTTTACTAAAGAACTCTTCTTTGAAAAGTAAAATAGTTCTCTCAAGAATTACACAATTGTTTTTATTAAAGTACTTTCTCTATTTCAACACCTCCACATAATTTTTTGATTTATTAATATTTATCTCTCATGACTATCATCTACCATATATTAATAAATGGTTTATAGACATTTGTACTATTGATGTGCTATCTTAATATCATTCACCATACAACACAGAATGGTTAGTTATTATGGTTAAAGTTGGGGGATTGTTATTTAAATTTCATATATATATATTGATTAATCCCATTAATATGTGGAATGAATTTTAATTAGTAAGTGATGGTTATGGACCACTATATCCCCTTGTTTCATTTGTAGGTCTTATTAGACAAACCAATTATTGGTTTGGCTGAGGCCTTAACCCTTTATTTTCTAATGTCTAGGTTGCGGCCTCGATGATATGTTTCAGTTGTATAGAATTATGCATTACCTTATAATGATATCATTAATTGATAAATCATATGGTTATTAAAATAATAAAATATCAAATGTTCTGTTTCATGTGGTTATTTATACGGAATTATTTATTCATCTTTTATTCTTTTCGTTGTTTTCTCATGATTATGCTCAAATGGATTGAGTTTGTAGTCATTAATTATTCATTATTATTTATATTAGATTTAACTATATTAATTACCATTAGTGAGAATATGACCAACCCCTATAATAGGATTTATTATTCCCTAGTATGCAAATATGTTTATTATGCATGACTTGGAGGGATAAACTAAGATTTATGGGTGTTTCTAAGGGAATTGTTTTATGTTATTTCCCTTCAATTTGTAATTTAAAGTACATATATGTAATATGGTTTCCCAAACTACTAAATTTATCTATAATTTGGGATTCAAGTCTAGAATTTATGCTAATTTATTAATGATAGGAACCAGCTCAAGGCAATTGGGGTAAGGGACTTTACATTATGTTTGTTTCCACATCTTATTTATTTATTAGGAAAATTTGTTTTAGTGTACAATTTTATATCTAGAAAAGAGTAAGTATTCATGTATTGTTAAATAGGTTCATTTTGTGGAATGAACTCTCAACACCTTGAAATTTTATACATCATACCTTATTCATGAAGGGATAGGCTACACGTGTGCCCATACAAGATATAGATTATCACAGTTCCCCTAGAAGGGAATTTAGTCCCGCAGTTAGTGTATGTAAATATACATATTTGTGTGGCTGTGTATATATATATATACATGATTTTAGTATTTATAAACATATGTTACTCCACCTTCTTAATATTCCATCCGTGTTATATCTCAGATACCGAGTTGAGGCTCACTGAATGTATATCAATTATGGATCCTCTTTGTAATGGGAGTTTATTTTACTCTTTCTTTTCCAAGTAAAAATTTATTTTTCAAGAATTTTTATAATATTCTAATTATTATTATTATTTTTATATTGTTTATATGTACTCTCTTTTTTATGGAAATTTTTGAGGGTTGGATGGTGACTACCTACTGGGTAAGAAGTATTTGGACCCTTAATAAATACCTATAGAGTATATATAGACTTTTATGTATTTGATCTAGGTATGGGGAGGGAACCAGAGCTTTTCATCTAGGTCATATTTAAGATAGGGGCCCAAGAAGATTCTTCCTAAGTTTTTTTAAGTTCATGGAGTGTACATAGAGAAGTTGTCTTATGGGATTTCAGTGGGGGAATTACGTATGAAATAATCCATTTTTTGGGATATGATGACCCACGTTGTATACCACTTTATGAATATTTTTCATTATTTAACATTTTCATATACTAGCGGGATAAATGGATATCATTGTATTATATATATATAAATATATATAAATATATAATATTCATGTTCATTGATAATTGTTTCTTACATTTTACATTATTTCATGACTCACCGCATTCTATGGTTTTACAAAATAAGAATTTATAAAATTAATTTCTCCTAAAATTCCTTAAACTGTTGAGAGGTTATAATGTATAATTTATATAGTTATTTGTGTAGTGAAAATAATACCCTCTATGTTCTCTTTCATCCCTCTTCATTTACAGTATCCTCTTTTGATTGGGAGGCACGTTGGAGATCTTATAGTGATGTGACCCAAGTTTTGTATGAGTATTCGTGGCATGCTCATTAAAAAAATATATGATTCTCCACACTACGAAATTAAGGATACATGACTTATGTTTTTATGGAAGACATGTCAATTTACACTCGATAATTACACCATAAAAATATATAGATATTATAATTATGGGTGATGTATGAGTAAGTAGTGATAGTCCATGATTTATTTCAATTCCTCCATTCAGTGACTCCTTTATCCTCATGTCTCACATATCATTTTCAGCATTGGTAGGTAGGTAAATTTAGGATGACATGACATTTTATGTGTTTGAATTTTATTTATTATAATTATAATCAATTTATGAATCATATTAGCTGAATCATCATAAAAAATATATCTTTTGTATATATTAATCATTCATGATTAGGATAATATGATTTATTAAATTATTCCATTGGTTGATATTTAATTTGATAATTATTAAATTCTAATTGAATATTTGTTATAATATTATCATTATCTTACTTTTTATAATGATATTTTACCCTATAAAACTATTTAAATGGTGTATGAAATGTTTTATTTTCCAAAAAAACAATGAAAAGTGGAAATAAAATTATTAAAGAGAGAGGTATGGAGTTTGAACTAACCTTATAATGCTAGTTCTGAAATTTAGTTTCATTCTGTGTTAAGGGGTTTCAATATTCTTATCTAAATAATTGATGAGTATATCTCTATAATAGAAAAATTATATTATCCCATACTAGAAAGATTACTATGGACGATAAATTACAACTGTAGTTTTTACTCTTATATTGGATGTTTTTTCTCATCTATATTAGGATTTTGGATTGGTATATCCTAGAAGGGGTCGTCCATCTTAAGATATTATGAGAATTTTCTATAGTTTTCATCCTTAATCCTTCTATAGTTATCTAAATCGTTATAATTTTTTGTAGTGTATTTATTTTCTATATCACATTTCACATAGTATAGAAACATAGGAAATGTTTTTGGCTATATTGGCCACATTCATGATGGAGGTGGAAAATCATCATTTGTGGGATGTTATGTTTGAAAAAAAGGACGGGGGCCTCACTTAATTGTCCATTCAAGATATTTTCTTGAAGGAGTTCTTCATTAATACATTGTATCATTTATAATATCATGAATTTAGAGATATGAGGTATCACCTTATTATTTATTCAATGGTAGTATTCTAATATGGTAACTCTATTCGCAGTCAAACATCTAGTGAAATATCCTATAATATCTAAAATTGGTGTTGGAAGGATATGAACAAAGGTGGATTTTATTACGTAGTATAGAATAGTGGAGTTCCTCCATCTCCTTTTCTTGGGTAAAATCCTATTTAGTATCACTTGTGTAGATTCATGGGTCATATTAATCCCAAATATACATTTAAATTAATGATGTGACATTATTATAATTAGTGAAACCATCATCAAAAATTATATCAGCGGGGTATCTCAGAGTTAATCCGGGAATAACCTTGAAAAATATAGGTTTATCAGGTAGAGTCATCTGATCATTCTACAATATGTACCTAACCACTATCTAGGTGCTAAAATAAAGGTTTTCAATGGTTTATCCAATGATACCTAGCAACTATGTAGTAATCTGTGCGGAATGTTTTACCACATGTTCATCCAATGAGATAAAACGATACAGGTGAGGGTACATCTATTGTTAGATTTTCTATTGTATATTCCATTACATTATATTTTGATGTATTTCATATATGTTATTTGGATTCATTCATTTCTATGAAACTAGTTTATATAATTAATAATAAAGTCGAAAAGTAACCTATTTATATGAAACATGATACCCCTCTAGGGAAGATAATAGATCTATCTGGGAAATTTTTATCATGTTCTCAGATTGTAGCATACTGTGGGAATTAATAGAATATGATGGGTTTTAATAAGAGATCCTTTGATGTTATATTTGTAATTTATATGACCCCCTACTAGAACCCCTCTTGAGTAGGTAGTGAAGAGGAAGAGATACCATCAATGTTCACCTCCAATTGGACATGGATTAGTGACTAGCACCGAGGGTACAAACCACACAATGGATGGAATTTCCAGAATAATAAAGTCATGGATATGAGATAAAATGAAAAAAAACTAATCAACAACATGTTATATATATAATAATCGACATCTCACAAATCATGACATGTTATACAAAAGGAAACCAGAAAATAAAACCTTTCGAGGGAAAATCCTAACACAGAAAATCTAAAATGCACCAAAATCATTATATAAAAACAGAGAAGGATAAGGATGTTCACCAGGATAATCAATCCAATAAATGTCATAATCATCCTGAACCACTAAAATCTATATAAATATCCCAGTATAGAATCTCCTAGGTCAAACATATCATCAGATAAAACCTCCAAATAATGTTGAATATAATGAAAAAATGAAAGAAATAGAAGTGAACTAACCTGGAATTTCCAAAGATCAATCTCCAATGACCAAGGTTCAAATTCCTTGAAGAGGATATTTATGTTCTCAAAATCGCACAAAAATATGAATGAATGAAGGAAAGATAATAAAAATTAAAGGGTCACTGAAATATGTAGAGAGGGATGAAAAAAATATTCATTGTGAAAACTTGGAACAATCAGTGGAACCACAAGTTCACAATGTGACAATATTATTCATCTCATGAACATCTTGATTCAAACATCTATCTAGGTTTGTGTAACCAAATATCATTAACCAAGAAATTATTAAGACAGTGAACAAAGCCTTGCATGCTATTAATGAAATTGAGGCAGAACCACACAAAAATAATCCGTAGAACTTCACATAAAGATTATAAGGGTTCCATCCAATAATTAAACATGGGAATCCTCTAGAAATCCAACCTTTAAAACATCATTCTATGATATGACTTTACATCTGAAACAAATGTAACACCTCGGTAATTTGTTTAATAATTTTAAATAATTTAAAATTAAGGGGATTAATTAATTATAATACATATACATAATTATAATTTATAACTTTCAAATTAATTAATTATCATAAAATACTATTTAAAAATATTAATTTTGAGTAATGGAATATTTTAATGTAAATATATATATTTGATTAATTTTATAAAATTAATTTTAATCGTTAGATTATTTAATTGAATATAATATATATATATATATTGACTATTATAATTATTTCTACAAATACTAAATTATGTTATGAATTTATTCACTATTAATACGACACCCAATATTTTATTGTCTATTTATTCATAAATAATTTTAATTCAAAAGATATCTTACATGAACAGAAAAATGAATCTCTACAAAACAACACAATTTTTTAGATATAACCAAGCAATGAAAAATAATTTTTCCACTTCTGTGCTTTGAATTTCATAAAATGGACATACACCATTGTGATCCATATGTTTTTTAGAATCTAATAGGATAAACTTATTTGTTTTGTTGAATAGTAATTTTACCATTATGAATAGTAATATAACCTTATGAATGTTAGTGTTACACTTATGAATAGTAATATGTCAAATGGAAATGTAACCTTACTAAAGAAATTATAATTTTATTTTTTCTTCATCATTTCTGTTTTCAGTTTATTTTTTCTTAGAAATATGATGAATTTGATAAATTTATTTTTCGGGTATATTTTAACATTTTATAGATATTATAATTATTATATCAAATTAATGATTTATTAGTGTTTATTATAATTATATAGTCTTATCAAAACACTCTTATATAATTCCAAATGATAAAATAATATTATTTTTTCAAAATGTCAAAAATCATAATATAGATATTATGTCTGCTATTATTTTAAATAAATAAGTATTTTCAAAGATAAAAGTAAAAAATTTTATATTTACATAATTATTATAAAAAAATAAATTTCTTTTTCTCATTCAGAAATTTAATATTAGGTTATTCTGAATTTAGGGGAATTTTATAAAATAATTTAATTTTTCACGAATAATAAAAATACAGTTTTGAGTGTTCAGTGTGTTCAATGAAATCATAATGATGTACTAATTAATATAAAATTCTGGTTGACTTGTTTAGATTAAAATATGATATGAGTTGTACCAAGTGGCCAATACCATGGGAAAATAACATTGGCAAGCCCATGGTTTTTCATATACCACTACGGAGGTATCCTTGGAAATTAATAAAACATTCCCCCACTTTAGCTATAAAGACAAACCGATTTATTCAATTCCATTCATTAAAAATTAATCATCATTTAAGATCTATTAGTTTTACCTACCTATTTTTCCTACTATGGTTTCCTTAATCCCCCAAGTCCCAACCTTCATGTTTTCGGAGTTACTCTACAAGGTAAGGGAACCTACCATCCTTCTCTATTTCAGGCACTCATTTTATGTTATTTCTTTTTAATTTACACTGGAATATATTGGTTAATGTCATTAAATAACCCACATTACTGTAAATATTTTTTAAAAATTATGACATTCCACGTTTTCTCTCATAAAAATATATTATGAATTTTTATGTGACGTCGTTAGGCTGCTGAATTTTCATAAGGGATTTCTCAACTTCTCTTTCTCTTTTATGTTACTTTCTTTTATTTTTCTCCACTAAATTACCATAATCCAAATGTTATTATAACTCCAATAACAAAAATATATTGGAATTGTTTTATTATAATGGATTAATTGATCATAATCTTTCATTTCCCCCTATTTATACAAAAAATGAAAACATCTCCCTAGATGTGTTAATTTATCGCATTCAAGGACTATGGGTTTTCAATTTCTATTACTGTCTTCATGGAGGGTCATGAAACCATTTTTATAGCTGAAACAGATCATAATATTTTTATTTTATATTATTTACTATTCTTTAATCATCATAAATACAGTAGGTGAAATAATAAATTGAAACAAGCTCGTTGTGAGTGAAACCGGTCAAAAGAATCCAAGCGATTATCATTATAGTTTTCTCTAATGATTCATCCTCACCTAGAATATCCAAATGACAAATTTTATTATTTAACCTTATTTAGGATCATTAATAACTTATAACATCAATTATGGACTTCAATTCCCATTTTACAAGAACTTCTATACCCTTATTATCAAGAGAACCGATCTTGAAATCAAGGAAACGAAAACTATGAAATGATAGAATTCAATCTTATTACATATAAAAAGGCCACAAATGAACTTAATAAAATAATAATAAATTATATTCATGTCCACTAGGATATTAATTGAATTGTTAAAGGGTATAATTTCATATTCCTTGATCATAAGGTCAACTGCAGAACACATTGAGACAAAAGGCAAGGGTTTCCTTATCTCACATCCATTTTTCTGAGATATTCATTATTCAGCAATATTTCATTTTTATGGTGTATACTTACATCCCATTGATGTATCATGTCATGAATATATATTTTTAATATTGGTATCTTTATAATTTGATAATTATTAATATTTGGTCATATGATTTGATTGATTACAATATGGTAAGGATTTTCTACCTGAACCACCATTTTCATATGAGTTTCTCTTATGCTCTAATTAACACAATTAAATTATTATTTATTCTTATGTACTTTTAATAAATTCTATTTGAATGTTCTATATATTTCTTCCAACCATAATCCTTCCTTATTTTATGGGGAGTTACATTCTTTAAAAGGATATTTAAAAACTTCACCCTAAAATACAAGCTCGTTTCAAGGGAACTTCCAGAATTATTTCCCATTTTCAAGTCCATGATATAATTATTTTAACCATAATTATTTATCATGAAATAATATCTAGGTTAATTTAAGGTTTTATGAAAATAATTCCTTTATTCTTTAAAATATATTTAATATTTTCCATCAACTGTGATAAATGTTTTATTTCTAAATATTCATTAATAACACTTTTAACAAGATTTCAATTCAGTGTGAAAGAATTTATGCCTAAAATTTAATTTCTACATAAATACCTTTTATTTTATAGTATATTCATGTTTAAAATCTCATTTCATGAAAAATTAAAATTATTTTCCAAAACAATGTTCTTTCTAATGTAAACAATGATTTTTAATGTCTCACTTTAAATTTTATGAGATATATTCCTTTTTATCCACTTAATCCTTGTATGTGGTGTATGTAATTCCCTTTAATATATAATATCAAGAGTCTCATTATTCTAATTATATTCTATGTTATTATGATTTGAATGCCTCAAATTGGAATGGGACACATTAGAATGCTTAGGGATTATTTCCTCATGAATTTTCCAATGGTCTCATTTTGAAGTATCTTCATCAATGTGAAAATAATTTGTTAAATCTTGTAATTCATAGAGTTTTATTTATTATGAAATCATCTAAAATATATTGTTGAATGGTTTCTGATGAGTTTGTCTATGGTTGGTATATCTTGATTCCATTCACCATGTTACTCGGAATGGTTAGTAATTATGCTTACAAATTGGTGAATGTTACTTACATTACATATTTAGATGATGTTTATGTATAAAACCATTCATATGATGAAATAATTGGACATAGTATGTTATGGTATTTCCCCTCTATATCACTTATATTCATCGGTCGGTCTCAAGATACAATTAGTTTTATACTTGGATGAGGCTTCTCTTATTTTCAAATATGGTTTTGGCCGAGGCCTTAATCATTTTTAGATGTCTTGGATGATGCCTTTATGGTGTGATCTAGAGTTATAGAATATTAATTCCCTAATTATGATATTATTAATAGATATTATTGAAATATTATAATATCCATGGAGAATTTTCGTGTGATTATTTATATCGAATTATTCATTAAGTTTATATTCCTCTAATACTATGCTCAAGATTATATTTTAGTGGCATTAGTTATTCACATTGATTTGTTTTTTATGATATCTTATATTTTATCTTGTACAATTACTAAATATATGAGCCAAACCCTTTTTTAGTATTATTTTCCCATTATATGAAAAGTAAATTATGAATGTCTTGTAGGGTAACCTATGAGTTATGGATGTTTTCAGAAGAATTTTCATATTTTATTTCATTTCATGTTTTAATGTTGACCTTATATATGTGTCTATTTCTCCCTACCAAGTATACTAATTCCAGCCTCAATGATAATTTTTTTTTGTAATCATGCCAATGTAATGAAATAAGGCACTGACTCTAGAAAAATGGGGTATGGTACATACATTTGGTATTAAAGGATGTTTAGTAGAAAAGATGGAAAATAGATTTAGAAAATATAGATGATGGAACAAAACCCTAAGATAGCCTTTGATGATTAACATACAATAACATCCTGAAATTTTCGTAATAAATATATTATGTGGATAAATATAGAAAATAAATCCATATTTAGAAATAATTAGTTGGCGTTGTTCTAGAATAGATGTTCCTAAGAATAATAACTTCAACAGGGATTTTCAGTCTCCTCCCGAGGTATGCTAGTACACGAGAACGAGCCTTACAGGGAAACTAGTTTGACACTCCTTTGGGATATTCTTAGGATAATTCAATTTTTCCACGTATACCATAATGAATGATTTATGCTTCCAAAGTAATGAATGTATATGGTTCAGTATATGGAGTTGGGTAGAAATTGTTCCATGAATAATGAATTAGGACCCCACCAATGCACTTTATGAAAATTGCAAGAAGGATCATATAATTAATAGTATTAATCATAATTTTTTAAAGGAAATACTCTCCAATGTATCCTCATAACATTAGGAAGTAATATCATGTGTTAACATGATAATTAGAGAGTTATATGAATCCTATGGATTTGAAGATAAGAAAGAGAATAAAATTATGGAAGAGGAAAAAATAGAAAAAGGGAATAAAAGAATGAAAGGTTTTCCCACGAGTGATAACTGTGGAAAGAATCACCCAAGAATATTATTGGAGGTAATGTTAGTTTTTTATAAGTGTAGATAAAAAGGACACCATGTTCATGATTTTAAGGGTAATAAAAAGTTCTATAATGTACAATGCTTTGACTGTGAGGAGAGGGGACGCTATGCGAATAAATTTCCAAATCATTAGAGAAATATACCCCAAATGATGTTATTAGATAATGATCATGTTATTATTCTACCACATATTAAGAGGAATTATTAATATGGATATTCACAAATTATTTCATTTGAATATTTTATCAGCAATATACTAGTTATAGTAATTGTATAATAAATGAGGATTGTAATGTACTATGTTTTCATTAAGGATTTTAGACCATGTGTTAAATGGTACCAAGAAAATATATACATTATAAGGTTAAACATTTTTGGAAACACATTATTAAGGGAAATAGAGACCTTAATATATTTCTAATGATGATAAAATTATTAAAACATTATTGAATTTACGAGTATTGGCTACCTTGGAACTGATTATTGATTTTTTACATAAGTGTTCTTTTCTTCCATCGATGGAGTTTACAATAATTTTGGATTTAAGATATATATCCAATAACATATTTCGTAATAAATTAATAAATAATAATTCATGATTTCAAAAACCATTTATGGTAATACCAGTTATTACCATGTAACGACCCAAAAATTCATTAATGAAAATTCCTCTTGGTCTATTTAAATGTCTTATTATGGTTATGTAAAATGTATGAACTTATTTGGTTTTATGTTTTGGATTTTAAAATACCATTTACAAATTTGATCATTGCAAATATATTTTTTGAACAATGATCACATGATTAGTATAAATATAAGGCTTTATCAAATCAAATTTACTTAGAAAAAGGAAGAGAAGACCTCATCGAGTAGACTTTCCCCATACGAAGCCCAATTTTCAGAGCTCAGAAAAGTGGTGGCATCATTGGTATTCTCTCTTGACCAATCCCATGCTGAACTTGAATATGTTAAGCTTGATGGGAACTGCCAACGGGAGAAGTGGAAGATGATAGAGATTACCACTCGAGCGATGTTATATGATCCACCCCTAGAGTCTCCCACCATTGTGCACCTTAACCAAATGTCATATTTCGGTGTTTTAAGGGGTTATGTAACAAGACCCTAGCATTATAACTATGTAGATTTTTTTTAATAAAGAATATACATTCATTTTATTATTGTTTCTTTGTAAATATTTTTTAATGAACAAATAGTATTTTTAGTTAATGTTCATATAAGGAAATTGTTTTGATAAATTAATGGATTTTTAAATTAAATTATATTTTAATAAAATATTATTATTATTAAATTAATTTTTATTATTTATAAATGATTGTATAATTTTTATGAATACCATTGTAATTTTTATTAATGTTTGAAAGTTGTTTTTGTCAAAACCCATGAGTTTTCGATAAATGTTAGTTTTTATTTTAAAATTGAAAATTCACATTTTTAAAAAAGAATTTGGATAAAATTAGTATTAAATTTGGAAATTAGGAGGCCGAAATTATCCAACGGTGAATTTTTCATAATTTTATGAGACCGAATTTTTGGGAAAAAATTAAATATCATTTTAATATATAATGTGTTTAATAACATCATAATAACCCAATAGTGATGTAATAAAATATAATAAACATTTTTTCAAACAATATATGATTTACCATTAAAATAATGTAATTTTAGTTTTGTTTGATTTATTTTACAATGCTATAGTGGACCCTCCAAGACTTATAAATCATTTTATCTTTTAAAATTGATTTCCTTGAATGTGTGACTCACCTCCTCATAAACAACCCTATTATTTTAAGATGTTAGTCCATTGGCCTTATGAAATATTTTTTCCACTCCCCTTTGGAAAAAATCATGGTAAAAACCATGGGCTACTTTGTGGTTTTGATTAGTTTAATGTGTGTTGTCCCAAACATAAAAAAAAATAATTCCATCCCCTTTCCTATATAAACCCACCCAAGATCCCACTTCCTCTCCACTCAAAGCCTTTGGAGTTCGTCCAACCTCCGACCTCCTCTCTTTAAAATCCTCTCAAGGAACCCCAAGCTCCCAAGAAGTCTCTCTCAAGCCCCTACCCAACATTTGGGATCACACTTCCATCAAAGGGATTCTCACTTTCGTTATTTATGTCCATGTTTCCTTATATTGTTATGCCATTTGATTTTCAATTATAATTGTTGGGGTATGATTTCTAACCTCAACCATACTTCCATTATCATATTTTAATAATGAGAGATCTCCATTCTCTCTCATTAATGCCTCCCACGTACACCTGTTACCATGCCGAAATTCCATAGGGAATTTCACTCTCCTCATTTAAATTCAAGCAATTCTTTTGTATTACATATTTAAATTCCATTACATTTTTTGGGAAATGTATCTATATGAACCCCCTTACTATCCATTTCATGTACATATGATCAGACACCCATTTCTATATCATCAACCATTTTTTTGAATTCTTATGTCACGCCGTTATGCTGGCGAAATTGCACCGTGTTTTTCAAGCCAAGATCATTATGTAATGAATACCATACCCATGTATCTATCAATGGTATTCACCTTTATGCACATATACATATTGAATGGAAATTTCATTTATTTATTCCACCTTCCTTAATCATGTAATAACTTATTATGTTTATTTATTCCATGTTATATGATCTATGTGGAACACTTATGCATGAAATGAATTTTTTAAGAAGGGTGCACCCTAATACAGATCCAATGCATTGGGTAAAGATTAGTTTCATGATAAGTCAAGGGAAATGAGGGTTTACTAATGATAATATAAGTGCAATGTGTGTTTACTCATTCTATATGTGCAATGAGCCCTGGATCATTATAATATCATGTTAAGTGTTGTTGTCATGTTTCCATGTTATAATAATAATGCTATATCATGTATTTATGTTTATGTTTCTCTTTCTCTCCATTGATATGAATATTTACTAACATTTATTATAATCTACATGTTATTCTTTTTTAATCTCTTAATGAGATTTATAGATCACCCTTTTCTTATGAATTTCATCATGTTATCCCATGCAATGATAAGTACAAGGGAATGTAGTTATCATGTAAAGGACGGTTTCAGTTAGATGATTCATTTTTTGTTTTTTGTTGTTATGTAATGTTCCTAAGCTAGAAAGATACTAGAATAGTCGATATACTATTTTGTATCAAGTTATGGTTTTATGTAATAAACTCTATTGTGTAATAAAGAGTCGGGTTTCCATAGTTAGTATCAAAGGATAGGATTAGTTATTTTTGGGATTAGGATTAGAAAACCCTAGTGAAGCCTTAGTGACAAGACTATGTATAATAAAAAACATCCTTATGTTTTGGTGAGTATTGATTAATTAGTTTATCAAGAAAATACATCCCTGTCTGGATACGAGCAGGTAGAGGTGGCTCTGGCACAGATGTACGTAGGAGTGAAAACTATGACAAGGAGTTTCGGGCTAGCCCTAGGGTATCATGGTACACTACAATGGGATTTGCTGCACTCTTCATTACGAAACTCCCAGGAGATATGCTTTGGTAAATTAACAAGCTTAGTATGAACCATTATTAAAAAAATTTAAAAACAATTCCCCTAAGAATACATATTAGAAAGTAAATCATGGATAAAATAGTTTCAATATTATAGATATATAATTTATGGAAATAAAAGTAATTTATAAGTCACCTATTTTTGTCCTTAGATTACCCTTTATGTGTTACCCCTAAATTTCCTTTTATTCAAGCTAATGGCCAGTAATAGGAAGACTTGGGCTAACAATAGATGCGAAGATCAATGCTATTATAGTTTTAATGAGATACCGAATATGATGGGAGAGAAAATCACAAACATTTCCATGATACTCTATCCATTAACTCATGAATTTAATAGAAACATGTTTCAAGAGAAATGTTTAACCCCCCCCCCCCCCCACACACACACACAGGAAAGAACAAATCTTTATCGAGAGCTTCATGAGAAAAAGGCCTCTAAATTTTAATGGATCATCTGATCCCGCAATCTATGAACAATTGATCAACTCCATTTAAAATATCTTCTCCATCCTTCAATGTTTCAAACAAGAGAAGGTTATCCTGGATGCTTATTGTATAAAGGATGAAGGTGATCAATGGTGGACCTTGATAAAAAATACGAATCCTGGGGATGATATCGAGGAGTTGGGATAAAAGGATTTCTGGAATATGGTTTCTCAAAAATATTTTTCACGCACCCTCCAGCTTAAGATGGAAAGGGAATTCCTTGTTGTGATACAGAAAGACAATGAATCAGTCAGAGCATACGGGTAAAAATTAACCTGGAAAGAACAATATGCCTCCGGCTTTGTCGTTACCTCTGAATACAAGGTTGAACGCTTTTTTGGTGGGATTAAACCAAGCCTGTAGAGAGCCCAAGTGATCTCTGACATCGACGACTATGAATATGTTTTTTGATGTTCCCTCAAGGTAGAAATAGAAAATGAAGAATCATAGGGGTATCATGGGGATAGGAATCATAAGGTGGACTTCAATTCTGGTGGTTCGATGGATAAATGCAACTGTGTTAAGAAGATATAGCATCCCACTTGCCAAAGGTGTGGATTGAAGCACTCTGAAAATTGAGTGAAGGGGAAGAGGAAATGATTTAGGTGTGGAAGATAAGGGAACCTAGTCATTAACTCCTAACAAGAAAACTCCGCGGTTGCGATAGAGGAGAGTAATTCTCCATTCAAGCCTCAATGGGTTGTTCATTGCTTCAACTGCAAAGAAATAGGGTACCTGGAAAATCAGTTCCCTATGCCAAGGGTTTTCAGAGGCAACCAACAACCTCCATGGTAGAAAGGGAGAGATTTTACCATCACTACCACTGAAGTGAACCCCGAAAACGAAGTGGTGACATGTACACTAGTTATTCATTAAATAATAGTGAACGTACTTTTTGATTATAGTTTTACACATTCTTTTATATCCTGAATGTTTAGAAGAACAATCCCGACAACACCACAAATCATTGAAGTAAAGATGTCGGTGAGTACAACAAATGGGGAAATCATTGCATTCCTTAAATATAACTTCTTCCCTATAATAATTTGTGGATTTAACATCCCAAAGAACCTCTTCATACTCACTCTAGTGTAATTTGATTCAATTCTCGATATGGATTTTCTTTCCATATATATAGCCAACATAAATTTTTGTGAGAGGGATATCACTCTCCATGTGGAGAATCGATCCCCAATTCTGTACAAGTGCAAGGAGGAGGGTGAATCTTCTTTATATCCATCATCTCAAGCATGGATATTACTAAAATATGACCACACATATCTGGATTAGATGACTGAGTCCATGGAAGCAACCATCCTTTAAGTCATTCCTATTTTGAGGGAAATCATTGAAATATTTATCGAGGAATTTCCTAGTCTCGCTCTTAGAAGATATGTTTAATTATTAATTGACCTTATACCAGGGGTGTTACCAATATCCTAGACTCTATATAGAATGGATTTTTTGGAGCTTGAGGAGATGAATAATCAACTACATGAGAATCTAGATAAAGGATTTATATGCCCAATTGCTTCACCATGGGGTGCACTAGTCTACTTTGTCAGGAAGAAGGATGGGTTAATGCACCTTTGCATTGATTATCGTGATCTCACCAAAATCACGATAAGAACAAGTATCCTCTTCCACGAATTGATGACTTTTTCGATTAGATGTGTGGTGCACAATACTTTTCCAATGTGGACTTATGGTCGAGATATTACCAAGTAAGGGTGAAAAAGTAAGATATCAATAAGACTGCTTTTCGTACAAGGTACAAGCACTATGAATTCATAGTAATGCCTTTCAAACTCACTAATTCTCTATTAATCTTCATGGACATGATTAATAGAGTCTTTAGAGGTTACATCATCAAATTTGTGGTATTATTTAGAGATAATATTCTCATAGACACCAAAACAAAGTAGGATCATGATGAGAATCTAAGAATTGTACTAGAGACCTTGCGAAAGGATATGCTCTATGCAAGGAACAACAAGTGTGTGCTCTAGTTGAAGTAGGTATCATTCATGGCACTGAAAAACATGGAGGCATTATCTCTATGGGGTGAAGTGTGGGATATATACTGATTATAAGAGCCTCAAATTTATATTAACATAGAAAGAGATTAATACGCACCAACTAATATCGATAGAACTCACCATGGATTATGACTTCTCAATCCATTACCTCCCTTGGAAAGTGATCATGGTGGAAGATTCTTTAAGTAGAAAAGATACAATGATTCTGTCATTGATGAGAATTTAGAAGGATCAGATCTTCTTAGATTTGCAGAGGATGGACATGGGAATCTGTAAGGGAGGAACATAATCAATCCTTTCTCAAAAGATAGCCAACCATCCCTCTTGGATAAATTAAAGGATGCTCAGATAAAGGATGTTGAAATTTTGAAAAAGACAGATGATATCAGAAATAGGAAATCCTCAATGTTCATGGTTGAAAAGGATGGACTGGTGAGATTTGGGTCACGATTGAGTGTACCATATGATCTAGAGATAAAGAAGGATATTCTGAATGAAAAACATAGTTCAACCTTATCTATTCACCCGGGAAGCACAGAGTTGAATCGTGATCTCCAAGAAAAAATTTGGTGGGAAAATATAAAAACGGAGAATTTTGGATGTACATCAAAGTTCCTAGTTTATCAGCAAGTGAAGGTTGGGAGGAAAAAGTCTAAGGGGATGATGCAACCACTACCCATACCAACCTTGAAGTAGCACAATATTAGTATGGATGTTCTCACTGGAATTCCAAGTAAATCCAGAGGAAACAATGCTATATGGGTTGTTGTGGATCGTCTTATGAAGACAGCTCACTTTATTGGGATTCGAGAGGACTCCTCATTGGATCCACTTGCACGGATTTACATCAAAGATGTGGTAAGGATTCATTGATTACCAATATTAATTGTATCTGATCATGATCTGAGATTCACCATAATGTTTTGGAAAAGTCTCCAACATTCTCTATGCACTGAACTGAACATCATTAGGACCTATCAACCTCAAACTGATAGAAAATCTGAATGAACTATTTAGACACTAGAAGATATTTTAAGATCATTTTATATGGACTTCAATGATGTTTGGGACCAACATCTTCCACTAATTTATTTATCCTATAATAACGATTTCCACTTGAGCATCCAAATGGCACCATATGAATCCCTTTATTGGAAAAGGTATAGAACACCGGCGTGTTGGGTTGAAGCCCGTGAGAGTAAGATGCAAGGACCTGAAATGGTTGACAAAATGGTGGAGAAGGTGAAAACCATTCAGCAGCATATCAAGGCAGACCAAAGTCGATAGAAGACTTATACAGATAGCCATCAATAACACCTTGAGTTCAAAGTTGGATACATGGTGTTTCTGTGCACATCTCTGTGGAAGATGGTCATGAGGTTTGGAAAGAAGGGGAAGTTAAGTCCTTGGTATATCGGCCCCTTTGAGATTCTTGATTGTGTCAGAGCTGTGGCCTATCGACTAGAACTTCCACCAACCATGGCCAATGTACATGATGTCTTTCATGTATCCCTCTTAAATAAGTACATACCAGACCCTTCACATGTACTCTCTTCAAAGGTAGTACAATTACATGATAATATATCTTACGAGGAGCAACCAATGAAAATCATCGATCGTAGAGAAAAAGCGCTGCGGAATTAGACAACTCCCATCATCAAGGTGTGGTGGTGCAACCACATGTTTGAGGAGGAAACGTGGGAATCTATGGAAGTGATGATTTAGAGTTAGCTACATAATTTTTGGGTATGAAAAGGTAATTTCGACGGTGAAATTTCTAAAGGGAGGAATATTGTAATGACCTGAAAATTCATTAATGAAAATTTCTCTTTGTATATTTAAATGTCATCTGATGGTTATGTAAAATTTATGAAATTATTTGGTTTTATGTTTAGGATTTTAAAATACCGTTATGAATTTTAACCATTGCTAACATAGCCATTAAACAGTGATCATCTTATTAGTATAAATATAGGGCTTTAACCAATCATATTTACTCAGACAAAGGATGTGATGGCCTCATCATGTAGACTATCCTGGTACAAAGCTCATTTTTCGGAGCTCAAAAATATGGTGGCATCATTGGAATTCTCTCTTGGCCAAGCCCATGCCGAGCATGAATACATTAATCTTGAGCAGAACTGCCTATGGGAGAAGTGGAGGTTTAGATAGATTACCACTCGAGTGATGTTATCTGAGCCACCCCAAGAGTTTGTCATAATCTCACACCTTACCCTAATGTCCTATGCAAGTTTTTTAAGTGGTTATGTAACAAGACCCAAGAATTATGATTATGTACACTATTTTTTTTTATAATAACAAATATACATTCAATTTATTATTATTACATTGTAAATTGTTTTAAAAGAAAAAATATTAGTTTTTTTATTAATGTTCAACTAAGGAAACTATTTTGATAAATTAATGGATTTTGGAATTAAATAATATTTTAAAAAAATTATTATTATTAGTAAATTAATTTTTATTAACTATAAATGATCTTAGAATTTTTATGAATAAAATTGTAATTTTTATTAATGATTGAAAGCAGTTTTCTCAACACCAATGAATTTTTGACAAATGACGGTTTTTATTTTAAAAGAGAAAATTCAAATATTTTAAAAATAATTTGGATAAAATTAATATTATTTTTGAAATAAGGACTTCAAAATTATCCAACAGTGAATTTTTCTTAATTTTTTAAGACAACCGAATTTTTGGGTAAAAATTAAATACCGTTTAATTATATGATGTGTTTGATGACATCATAATGACCCAATAGTGATAAAATAAAATACAATAAACTATATGTTCAAAAAATATATGTTTTACCATTAAAATAATTTGTTTTTAGTTTTGTTTGATTTATTTTACAATGCTATAGTGGACCCTCACAGACTTATAAAACATTTTAGCTTTTTAAATTGATTTCCGTGAGAGTGTGACTAACCTCCACAAAAGAAACCCTATTATTTTATGAATTTTGGCCATTTTCATTATAAAATATTGTTTTCCACCCCCCCCCCCCCTCCTTTGGAGAAACCCATGGGCTGGTTTTTGGTTTCTTCTTAGTCTAATGTGTGGTGTCCCAAACCTAAATAATAAATAATTCCTTCTCCTTTCCTATATAATCCTACCAAAGATCCCACTTCCTCTTCACTTAAAGCCTTCGGAGTTAGTCCGAACTCGTACCTCTTCTCTATAAAATCATCCTAAGGTGTCCCATGCTCTCATGTAGTCTCTCTCAAGCCCCTCCCAAGAGTTTGGGATCACACTTCCATGTAAGGGATTCTCACTTTCTTTATTTATGTCCATGTTTCCTTATATTGTTATGCCCTTTTATATTAAATTATAAATTTTTGAGTATGATTTAACTCCCTGACCCATACCACCCTATTCATGTTTGAATAATGTGAGATCCCCTTTATCTCTCATTAATTCCTCCCGTGTACACCCGTTACCATGCAAAAATTCTGTAAATTGTTTTCTCTCTCCTCATTTCTATTCAAGCAATTCTTTTGTATTACCTATCTAAATTCCATTATATTGGTCTGAAAATGAATGTATATGACCCCCCTTAATTTTAATTTCATGTAAATATGATGATACACCTATTCCTCTATCATGAACCATTTTTATATATTCTTATGTCATGCTCTAATGCTGCCGAAATTGCACCGTGTTTTTTCAAGCCAAGATCATTGTGTAGTGAATACCATACCCATATCCTTATGAATGGTATTAAACTTTATGAACATATACATGTTTAATGGTTCTTTAATGTATCTATTTCACATTCATTAATCATGGAATAACATATTATGCTGATTGATTCCATGTTATATGATCCCTAGGGCACACTTACACATAAAAAGAAATTTTTAAAAAGGGTGCGCCCTAATAGCGCTCAAATGAATTAAGTAAGTATTAGTATCCTGATAAGTAATGTGAAATGAGGGTTTAATCCTGATAATACAAATTAAATGAGGTTTTACTCATTCTCCATGTGAAATGGGACTTGCCTCATGCTAATACAATGTTAAGTGTTTTTGACACATTTTCATGTTATGAAAATCATGCTATATCATGACTTTATGATTATGATTCTCTTGTACTCCATTGATATGAATATTGACTAAAATTTATTCTAATCATCATGTTATGATTTGTTTTCTCACTTACGGGGATTTATATCTCACCGTTTTCTTATGCATTTCCTCAGGTTATCCCATGTACTGATAAGTATGTGGGAATGTAGTGGTCATGTAAAGGAAGTTTTCAATAACATGTTGCATTTTATGTTTTACGTTTTTGTGTAATGTCCCTAATCCCCAAATAAACTATACATATCACTATTATATGTTATATCAAGTGAATTTTATATGTAATAAATTATGTTATGTCTGTCATAAAGAGAAGGGTTATCATATACCATATTTCAAGAGGATACATGATAAAATTGTTCACAAGTTTCGAATGTGAAAATTTAGACCCGCCTCATGGCTAAGTTTATCTTGGAAATTTAGTGACCTTCTTTCTATAGCGTTGAATCATTATATTTTTGATTGTTAACCATTTATTAATGGTTTAATACGATCATTATATGATGTTTCAGAGGTTAATGTGTTACCTCAACACATGACACAACCTGCACAAAGATATGAAGTATAGATAGTTCAATGCGCAATCAAAGGATAATATTTTGTTTATGAGATATAAACGTACATTTATATTTTTATAATGTTTTATAATTTCTCAAATCTAGGAAAATAGTATTAAATAAAATTTTATCTATTATCATAATCATTGATAATATCTATGAATATTTTTATATTAGTTTATGGTTTTTTAGTAATCAACATTCATATCAACATCTTCTCTATCACATTCTATCAGAACATTGTAGTTTGATTATTATTAAATATCCAAGTTTTTTTAATAACAAATAATTTCACCCCATTTGAAAGAATAATTTTTGGGGTGGACACCTCCTTTCCACTAACCTCTTTTTAAGTGGATATTTTATGATCCCTATTTCCGATTCGGGTTCCCCACAAGGGAATTTTCAAACCATTAACATTTGAAGTGTAGTTTTATATTTCAAGGACTCAATTTTGTTGAAGGAAGAATAATGTAACACCCCATAAATTTGTATAATATTTTAAATAATTTTAAATTAAGTGTTTTAATTAATAATAATATTTATAAATAATTATAATTTATTGCTATCAAATTAATTAATTTACAAAAATACAAAGACTATTATATAGTATTATTTATTTAGAAATTTAACATTTTAATATAAATATATATATTTTAATTTCTTTATAGAATTAATTTTTATCAGTATATTAATTAATTTAATATAATATATGTTAAATATTATAATTATTTTTATAAGAACTCAAATGTGTCACGAATATATTCACTTTTAATACGACACCCCATGATTTTATGGTATATTACATCATAAATAATTTCAATTAATTAGGCAGCTTATATGAAAAAAACACCAAGTCTCTGTGAAAAAACCCATTTTTATTATTATAACCGAGCCATGAAACATAAATTTTCCACTTCTATGATTTGAATTTTCAAAAACAGACATACACCATTGCGATAAGTATGTAATTTAGAATCTAATATGATCAACTTAATTTTTTCATAAATAGTAACATAAACCTTATTAATAGTATTGTAGCCTTATGTATAGTAATATTACCCTTATGTATAGTAATATTACCTGAGAAATTATAAATAAAACTGTTGCTCCATCATTTTGGTTTTGAGTTTAGTTTTTCCTAAAAATATAACAAATTTGATAAATTGATTTTAAAGATAAAAATTTTACATTTTTAGAGATTTAAATTATTATATAAAACTTTGGTTTTATTAATGTTTACTATAATGAAATAGGAACACTCTTCTTTAATTAAAAATGATAAAATAATTTTATTTTTCTTAAGTTTTGAAATGTATACTATGCTTTTTTTTCCACTGTTATTTTCAATAAATATGTATTTTCATTGATAAAAGTTAAAATTCTCATATTTAAAGAATTATTATGATAAAATAAATTTATTTTTTGAAATCAAAATTTTGATATTAAGTTAGTCTGAATTTATGATAATTTTATAAAATAATTTAGTTTTACATGTATAGAAAAAAATACAGTTTGAGTTTTAGGTATGTTTAATGACATCATAATGATGTTATAATTAATATAAAATGTTATTTAACTTTTGTACATTAAAATATAATATGAGGTGTCCCTTCTTTCAATAAAATGGGAAAAATTTCAAGGTAAATCCCATTGTATTTCATATATTACAACTCAAATGCCCTTGTAAATTAATAAAACATTCTTTCACTTTAGTTATAAATACCAACCCATTTATTCCATTTCGTCATTAAAAATTCATCATCATCTAAACTCTTGTAGTTTTACCTCCATATGGGTCCTCCCAAGGAAACCTAAATCCCCCAAGGTCCCAACCATCCTGTTTTTTGAGTTACTATACAAGGTAAGGGGGTCTACCCCCTTCTCTTTTTCAAAGCACTCCTTTTATGTTATTTATATTAATTTCCATTGGATTAGGTTGGGATATGTCAATAAATATCCTCACTTATTGAACATATTATTTAAAAATTATTATAGACCCGTTATTCTCCCATTAACATGTGTTATGGATTTTTGTGTGATGTCGTTCGGCTACCTCATTTTCATAAGAGATTTCCGAACTTCTCTTTTTCTTTCATGTTCCTTTATTTTCTTTTTATCTCCTCAAACCCCTTAATAAAAAAGTTATGATAAATCCATTACCTTACATATACTATAATTATATTATGATAAAAATAATAATTCAGCATCAAATATCATTTCCCCTCTATTAAAAAAAATTGAAACATCATCCGAGATGTGTTAATTTATCACATTCAAGGACGACGAGTTTTCAATTTATATTAACATTTTCATGTTTGGTCAGGAAATATTTTTTATGTTTGAATCAAATCATAATATATTTTTTATCTTATTCAATGTTATTTAATCAACATACACACTATGTGAAATAATAAATTAAAATAATCTCGTTGTGAGAAAAAAATTTCAAAATATTCTAAGCGATTACCATTATTTTTTTATCTAATGATTCATCCTCACCCAAAATATCCAAAATATAAAAATGACTCATATGATCATTTAACCATTTGTATGATCATTAATAATAAATAAATTCAATTATTCACTACAATTACCATTTTAAATTAACATTCATACTCATATAATCAAGAAAACCGATCATGAGATCAAGGAAACGAACACACCAGAATGACAGAATTCAATCTTATAACTTAATAAAATGATATAAAAGAACTTAATAAACATATAATAAACTATATTCATTTATTATAGGTTCTTAATTATATTTTTAATGGTAATTATTTCATATTCCAGGACCTTAAGCTCAATTCAGAACATATTCAGACACAAGGTAATGGTTTCCTTATCGTAGTTCCATTTTTATGTGAGATATTCATTATTCACAAATAATTCATTTGTATTTTATATGTATAATTACCATTTATGTATCATACCCTGAATCTATTTATTTTCATTATATTAAATGTATCATTTTATTATTATTAATTTTGGGGAATATGATTCGATTGATTACAAAGTGATAAGGATTTTCTACCAGAACCCCCATTTTCATTTAGGTTAGTCTTATCCACCACATACATCACTGTAATTATTATTTATTTTTATGTACTCAAAATAAATTATGTGTGAATGTTCTATATATGTGTACATACTATAATACTTCTTTACTTTATGGGGAGTTACATGACTTAAATGGAATTTTCAAAAATTCATCCAGAAATACAAGCCCCTTTCAAGGGAACTTCCCGAATTCTTGCCCAATTTCTAGTGAATTATATAATATGTTTTAAGACATTATTATTTATCACGAATTACTATCATGGTTCATTTCTTATTTTACAAAAAATAACTCATTTCCTCCTTAAATTCTCTTTCATATTTTCCATAAATAGCACTAAAATGGTTTAATTCTAATTCTTCTTTAAAAAAACTGTTTACAAGATTTCACTTAATGGGCCAAAATTTATGTCTCAAATATATTTTCAAGGTACATACCATTTATGTTCCGTTATATATATGTTTATAATAAGATATCATGTTAAACACAACTTATTTTTCAAAAAATATCTTCTTTCTAAAGTAAAAAAGGATTTTTGTTGTCTCATATTAACTATTATGAGATATCTTCCTCGGTCACCACGTACTCCTTGAATGTGGTGTACATACATCCATTTGATATATCATATCTAGAGTCTCCTTATTCTTATTATATTATATAATATTTTGATTTTATTATTTCAATGTGGTATGGGACACTTTATAATGTTTAAGGATTATTTCCTCAAAAAGCATTCAATTGTCTCATTTAAAAGTATCCTCACCAATTTGAACATCCATAGTTGAATATTGTACATAATTGAGGATTATATATTATGATATCATCTATAATATTTGGTTTATGGGTTTTTGATTAGTTTTATTGTGGATGTTCTATCTTGATTCTATTCACCATATTACTCTGAATGGTTAGTAATTATGTTTATAGATTGGGGAAAGTTATTTATATTTCATATGTATATAATGTTTATGTATAAACCCACTCATATAAAGAATGCATTGGGATTAGTATGTCATAGGAGGGACCTAATATATCCCCTTAATGAATTAGTAGGGTCATGAGACAAATATATATGGACTTGGTCGAGGCCTTTCCCGTGTTTAGATATGGTTTTATTCAAGGCCTTAATGATTTTAATATGTGTGTGTCAAGGCCTTGATGGTGTTATCCCAGTTTCTAGAATATTAATTCACTCATTTTAATATTATTAATAGATAAATAATGTGATTATTCTACAATTATAATATCCAAGGTAATGTTTTATGTGATTATTTATATAGAAGTATTCATTCTGTTTTTATTTCTACCATATTATGCTAATGATTATGTATTTGTGGCACGAGTTATTCACTTCACCTTATTTTTTATGATATCTTACGATGTATCAATTACACTTAATGAGAATCTAATCTCAGCCATTTATTATGTTTTATTTCCCCCGATATGAATAATTAAATTATGAATGACCTGTAGGGGTTACCTATGAGATATGGATGTTTTCAATGGAATTTATACATTGTATTTAATTTCATGTGGTAATGTTGAGATTATTTTTGTATCTGGTTCTCCAAAACTACTAAACTTAATCATTCCTTCAGGATACAAATTTCTTTTAATCATGATAATGTATTGAAATAAGTCAATGGCTCCAGACAACTGGGTTCATATCTTTACAGAAAACCTCAAAATAATTTCCCCAATTTTAACCAGACTATCTCACAAAATGTACTAAGATTCGATGTTGTGAACCACTCCCACAAATTAAATTTTAACACTAACTCCACCTAATTCCTCATGGATCTTCCACTCGGAACCTATAATACTCAAAAATCAATATTTCATTGGTTTGGAAGGCTTAAACCATTACATTAGATTCCTTTAAAAAGTATTCCCCTTCATGAGAGAAAAAAACAAAATAGAAAAAATTGAAAAATTTGATGAAACACCCCTCAAGATACATCTCAATAACCACATTGTAGCTAAAAAAGTCATAAATCAAAAAGAATACATTAAAACATTTATTTTTAATTAATAATCGACAAGAAAATAATTGCATTAATAAATAAAAAGAATGAAACAATAAAGGATAAATGTAACTTGGGGTACTTATCCTACATCTGAATCTCACTCTCCCAATTACTCTCATTTTGACCACCATGCCCCCAAACAGCACAAACTAGGAAAATAGCACACCCATGCATCACATTCTCTTTGTGATCCAAGATCTCAATCATCTTCTCCATGAATTTTGTGTCAGCCTCGATATCAGCTCTCCTTAGTTAATAATTTGGGAGACATCATGAATATACTAATTAATCTATGACATTTGGAAGAAATTTTAAATCCTATTAAGTCTTATGAAAAAATATCCTTCTATAATAAATATATTCTCTACTATAAATCTATCTTGAACTCAATAGTGCAATTAGGGGGTTATAGAGACCCTATATTTTCATTTATAAAACTATTACATCATTTTAATGATAAAAAAATAATAGTTGTAAAAATCTAGGATCCAAAGGGTTATTTTCTTTAGAAAATTAGAACATACATAACCTTTACATGATATAACATAAAGATTTATTATCATCCTTCTTTTCAAGCTTCTTAATGTCCCTTATGTTCTCCTTAGTAAAAGTCATCTCTTGAAGATATACATCAAATAAAGGGGTGAGCTAAAATCCTAGTAAGACAATAGAAAATAAAATTAATAAATATAATATGGGTATAGAATAATCATTATTATAAAATCATTATCCAAATCATGAAAGTAATCATAAGATAAAGGCATGGAATTTTGAAATGAAATTTTTTTTACATCGCATCTTATTGGTCAACTAGAATACATTTTCTTGAACAAATATAGTGTCATGTAAAAAATATTTTACATTATCTCATGAGATTCATCACATTACCAAATTTATTGTAGTGCTATATAATTTTACGCACACCCATCACATCATAACTTTTACATTATCAAGCTTCCCATATATAACATATATCAATATTTGACATAAAATAACCCATGGAAAGAAACATGTTTCTTTTCCAAAAGTATAAATTCATGTCTATACTTTTTGGTTAACAAATGAAATATGGAGAAATATACTTGGTTTGATGTTATTGTATGTCAACATATATCAAGGTGGAATCTCTGGCTCCCATGCGGCCATTGACACTAGTGGTCCTGAGGCACTGTGATGGGATGATGTCTTGGATAGTGTGCAATGTGACGATGGGAAAATATTTTTGGGAGGTAACTACTTGAGGGGTATTTTTATTTAGAGTTGATATTTATGATCATGGTGTAGTTTGATGGGTTATGTGGAAATGTGAGTGGTAGTGGCGGTCAAGTGCTTGGGGTAGTTTCACTACCTTAGTGTTTTTTTCTTTTCGGAGGATCAAGTGTTGGGATAGGTTCCATGGCCCAAAAATTTTTCCCTTATTTCATTTTGAAGTGATTTTTTGGTTCTCACTTTACCTTAAAGTGACTATTTGGAAAAAAAATAAAAAATCTCGAAAGAAGAGTGAAGAAGAAAAAATATTACGAGACGTAAAAGATATATTATTTAAAAGAATTTTTTTTCTAGAAAAATCATTTCTTTTGTCATAAAACTAGATTTGAGGCATGTACATCAAAAAAATGAAAGGTAAGAATAATGAAATTGTAATTTAGGAATAATAAAATAACCTCCATACTAAAAAAGTAGTGAAAGAGGAAAACCCCAAAAGAAGAGAGTTGGGTTCGAGAATTCCCCCTACCTTATGTCTGAATGATTTCTACTCATTAATATATTGCATAATCATATAAAATTAATTAGTTAAAAAATTTATACCATTATATGCATTAATAAGATTTATTATATTGTTATTAACTTCATTTATGGGATTTCAGATGATTTGTAGTTTTTTATTTCAGCATTAATGAGTGTTCGTATTTTTGGTTCTTGTGATTGGTTCGAATATATATGAATGTGAACATTCATGTAAAATTTTAATAGTTATCCAGAATTAATATTATATGTTATTAAGGAAATTTAATATTATTAAATTATATTATAAATTATTTGGTTATATTATGTGAGGATGAATCATTTGGTAAATAGTTAATGAAAACTAATTATTTGGTAGATTTTTTTACCATCAAAAACACATATCATTTTATTTTGTATCATGTTTATATATTTCATCATGACCATTATATAAATTATAATATATATAATAAAATATTATTTAACCATAGTGATATTTTTATGACCATCTTTGAAGATTGTAGGGAAAAATGGAAATGCATCCTCCAAGGTGTCGATAAATCGACACACCACGGATGATATTTTCATTATTAGAATAAAAGGAAAAGGAAAATATTATAAGGAGAATTATTAAATTGACATAATAAGAATATATTATATAAAATATTCTTTATTATAAATTCTATTATATATGTGAATGTGATGATAGGATAAAAAAGTAATGAAATTGTAATGAAATTAAAATAAAAAAGAAGAGGATTTAACCTCTTGAATTTATCCCCTTGAGAGCCTCCTTTTGGAAATGAGAGTGGTATTATTATGATACCAAAGGCTCCTAGACATGGGTAAGGGTATTTTAAAGAGTATTAGGTATTATTTGGACATGTATTAAAGTTGTAAAGGTGTGAGGAGAAGATGTGGTGAGGGATGGTATTTATTGGGGGAGAGGGGTGTTTTCTCATTATTTTATTGATTAGTTTATTATCTTCTCCCATGACATGAAATAGTGACGATTTCAAGAATAAATATTGTAAAGGGTGAAGGATAGTTTGATATTATACAGATTACATCAGTGATATCTCAAGGATTTGTGTATTTAAATTATAATGCATAAATATAGTAAATTAATGTGCTTCACAATTCACCAAAAATTGAACTATTTTATTACAATCCAAAAAATTACCCTAATCATATTTAAATGTGTAGAATTAAAAAATTATCTCTATTTTATGAAAATTATTTTCAAGAAATGAGAAATTATATTTTTAATTAAAATCATCATATATTTGGAAAATCAGATTTTAAAATTTTTACTAATTCTATAACACTTTGAAAATGTAATTAAGACTGCATAAAATTATCATATAATCCAAAGACAAAAAAATTAATTTATGTATACAATCAATTAAAATAGTTTTTTATTTCATTATATTAATAATAAAATTGTAATAAAATATTTATGAGTCACAAAAATACCAACACTTAATAAAAAGTTATTATAACAATTGTTTACATATAATATTATATAATAATAACATATTATCATTTATAATATGCCGAAATTTTATTTATACTTTCATATAGAATGTTAATGTTATATTGGAATAATTATTATTCCTACCGGTCATTTTACTATTTTGATACTATAGGTTTCATATTTTCTAAAAAGACCTCTTATTTTATCAATTTTTAATTTATAATGATTTTTTTGTGTTCTCATAGTGATTTTACACGGTACGTATTATAAGGAATAATTATTATAATGGGGTCACCATTGATGAAATTTGGGGTTATTACATTCTTCCGCCCTTATAAAATTTCAAAATCAGGATTTCATTTTATATACTATGGTGAAAAATGGTTAGGGTACTTATAATTCAATGCTTCCCCTAGTTTCCATGATTCCCAATCACACATATGGTTTCATTGAAGGGGACAATATATCTCAGTCACAACTTTTCTTTCTTCTAAAATCTCAATATCCCCTTCCACGGAGACACATCGTGGAATACCACATCTCGATCCTTGAACCCTATGTATGTTCTATGATTATCTACATAGCTCTTGGTTGTCTTTGGTCTTCCTTGATGTGTTGCTAAACAGTTTTCACCTTTTCCACCATTTCATCGACCATTTCTAGTCATAGCAGCTTATGTTCACCAACATTATCTCATCATGTTGGTGTTCCTCATATTTTCCCATAAAGGGCATTATATGGAGCCATTTGGATGCTCGAGTGGAAACCGTTATTATAAGTGAACTTAACTTGAGGCATATGATGGTCCCTTCTTACTTTTAATTCCTTAAAACATACCCTTATCATGTCTTTGAGGGTGTTAAAAGTTCATTCAGATTTTCGATTAGTTTGAAGATGGTAACTCATACTAATGTTTAGATCATTGTTCAGAGCATGCTGGAGACCTTTATAGGACATGGAGGTGAATATCGAATCTTCAACAGATACAATTGATAGTGGTACTCCATCCAACCTTACCACTTCTCTAATTTAAATCTATGCATTTTGATTCAATTATAAGTCCTCTGGAATCATCATAAAGTGAGTTTTCTTTGTAAGATGATCCACAACAGCCCATATAACATTGTTTCATATGGATCACATTGGAAGTCCACTAAAAAAATATTTCATGATTTTTCCCATTTCCATGTTGTTATATGAAATGGATTCATAATAAGCTTAGACTTTTTCTTTCTTTCTTCACCTACAAACATACCTGGAACATTAATGTATATTCAAAAATCTTCTTCTTTATATTGACCACCAACAATTATATCATTTATCTCGATACATCTTTATGATACCTATCTGAATTGAGAAGTTTGAGCTATCTGCATCATTCAGAAGATCCTTCGTTATATTTAAATTGGATGGTAAACATAGTTCTGACCCAAATCATACAATTTCATCCCCATCAATTATAAACTCTGAGTATTTCCCCCTTTTAGTAGCTTCCACCTTCTTCTGAATTTCCACATCATTCCTTTGATCATCCATTGGTTTTTTCATGAGGGATTTTGACAAAATCATTTGAAAAATTATAGGTGATATTCATATTGTAATTATTCCTAGGTACATCCATTAAATATCTAAAAAAATGGATCCTACTCAATTCTCATCATTGATATTGTTGGTGGATCCTTTTTACCTAGTTCATCCACTACTTTATTTTCCTTTCTGGGATGGTAGTGTATTGTGAAGTTATAATCCATAATGAGCTTTATCCCTATTCACTAGAGCATATTATGATCATTCTATGTTAATATATATTTTAGGCTCTTATGATTTGTATATATTTCACACTTCTCCCCCTAGAGATAATTCCTTCATATGTACAACCCAAATATCATATCTTCTTACTCTAGATCACGTATGGGGTAGTTATTATCTTTAATTTTTAGATTCGTCATGGTGTAGGCTATCAATTTATCATTTTTCATTAGTGCAAAGCCTAATTCCCTCATTAAATAATCAGTTTATACCACAATGAGTTCCCCACTTGTTGAAAGTGTGAGTACTAGCACAGTGATAAGACTCTATTTAACCTATTTGAAGTAGTATTCACATTTACATATCTAGAAAAACATTACAACATTCTAATTCATCATGGTCAATGGGTTGGAAATCATGATAATTTCTTCACAAATCTTCAATAATAACCATATGGACAAAATAAACTATGGATCTCCATTATAGATGTTGTCCTAGGACACTCATCAATTACCATTGTCATGGAAGGATCCACAAATATTCACTTTATGGTGATAACAATCCCCAGAATTATACTTCCTCCTTCCGGAACTCACACTTACTATACTTTCCAAAAACATATCTCCATTCTAAAAGTCTTTGTCATAGAATTCAAATTCTCCTAAGTTTCCTTCTTTCTCTTAGATAATATCATAATATAACCAATAAAGACATCCACAAATCTATCATGGTAATCTCTATAGAAACTAATCATTAAATCAATGAAAATCACCTAATCATTAGTGAGTTTTATGTGAATCACTATGAACTCGTAGTGTTCATACATCATTCAAAATTCATTATTAGGAATACATTCTTTCCCTGCCTTAAATAGTGATATATTGACCGAAGGTCCACCTTCTAGAAATACTTTACCCCTTGTCGATGATAAAACAATTAATCAATCTATTGAATGAGATATTTTTTCTTTATTGTTATTTTATTTATCTCACGATAATAAATACATTGGAACATTGATTCATCATTCATCCAGATGAAGAGGACTGGGGCACCCCATGGTGGAGCCCTCGGGAATATAAAGACCTTGTCCATCTTTTCCTATAACTGCTTCTTCAGTTGTTTCAACTCAGTGGTGACCATTATATAAGGTGTCCATTATATAGGTACAGATCTGTGAATAAGTTATATTGATAACTCAAAATATCTATCATGAGGAATACAAAACAATTATTTAAGGAAGGCATTAGTGTACTCTCACACAATAGGCATGTCTCCGAAAAATATCCTATCATTTTTCTCGATCATTTAACCTATATATTCTTTCTCATAATGTAATAATTTCCACACTTGAGATTATGATGTTGAAGGAGATTTTTTATCTTACTTACACTTGTATATAATTGGAGGATGCATTGGGTTGTGAAGAGTGATCACACTTTCCAAGCAGTTGATGTTGTATTTTAATAAGGATAGCCAATCCATTCCTAATATAGCATCAAACTCCACCTAATGAAATCAGACAAAATTTTATGGGAGGTTTAGTCAACAAAAATTAAAAGAAGATTATTTATATACTTCAGATGAAATTATTTCTCCTTTTGATATTCACATAGATAACTCAACCTCCATATTTTGAGGTTGTATTTGAATTTTTCTACTAAACATGTATGATATTATAGAATGCATAATAATCAATTAAATATTCACTAGAAATGAGTTATTATTTATCATTCCCTTGACTATTTAATTTTATTGATTATGTTTCCACCATTCTCTTAGGAAAACCTTAGTCAACAATGCATGAGTAGTTTATTCGTCAACATAGTTAACACTAAAGAAATATTTTATTTGAACCCAATGTTTATAATTTTTATAAAAAAAGCATCATAGGTTCTTAGTCGTATGCTAATGTATTTTACTAAGATTCTATAATCCTAATCCCCAAATCATCTAAAACTTTCAATGATAAAAAATATAGCGACCTTGATTTTTCAATTACATGAAAATTACCGAATTTTAAAGAAAACTATATATATATTAGTGCTACCAAACCGGGATCCAATGGTTTAGTGTCTTTCGAAAATTATAAACAAAAATATGTCTTACATAGTAATACACAATCATTTATTTAATTCCTTCTTCCCCAGTTTCTTACAGGCCCTTGTGTTCTCCTTAGTATAAGGAATCACCAAAGGATATAATTCGAAGAATGGGGTGTGCTAAACTCCTAGTAAGAAGATAAATAAGAACATGAATAAATAATTCATGGGTAGAGCATAATCATTATCATCAAAATAATTAAAGGATGAATTATATAAGGTAATGTAATGTGGCAATGCATAAAAATATAACATCATGTCTTAGTGGTCCACTACCACACATAGTTGTGAACAAATCTAGAACCATGTTCATGCATAATTCCATTTATCTCATGATATTCATCAAAATACCCAATTCATTTGATAGATATATAATTCTTAGTGCACCTATCATTTCATAACATTTTCATGAAATATATAATTCCTATAATACTTATCACATCATTACATTCACTTTATCATACATTCCATATAGAACATATATCGATATTGAACAGAAAATAACTCATAGAAATAAATGGGTTTCTTTCAAAAAAGAAATCTATCATGAAATTTTCTTTGGTATTTTAAAATTGTAATGTAAAAAATACTTGGTATAAGAATCGTTAATCATAAATAAAGAAGAAACAACCTCATGAGTTGTAAAAGAAATAGTTCTAGACTGAAGAGTTATATTGAAACAAATCATTAGATTTGTCATAAAACAAAATTGGAAGTATGTATATTCCAAAATTGAAAAAGTTAAGGATAATGAAATTATATTTGAGTAATAAGGAATGAACATCCATACATAAAAAAGAGTGAAAGAGGGAAAACCCAATGGAAGAGATTTGGGTTCATGAATTTCCCTTACCTTATTTCAGAATGCTTTATTCACTTTGATATCAAGTATAATAAAATTAAATTCATTATTTAACAAATAATGAACCATTTATACATGAATTTGATTCATTATGGTTTTATTAAGTTCATTTATGGTCTTTTTGATTAGTTATAGAGTTTAATTTCATCATTCGGGAGTGTTTTTTTTCTTGGTTTTCATGATCGGTTTGTTTGTATATGAGTATGAATGTTCATGTAGAATTTGAATACTTAACCATAATTAATAAAGTATTTTATTACTGAAAATTATAATGGTTAAATTATCTTATACATTATTTCATTATATGTTATGTGGATGAATCATTATATAAATAGCTAATGACAATGATTTAATCTGTTTGGAATGTTTTCTGACCATCATGAACTCATATCATTTTATTTAATATCATGTTTATATATTTATTCTATAACATTATAAAACATTCAATTTTTATAAGAATATTTTATTTATTCTTTATTATGGTTTAATGACCAGACTTGAAGATGCAAGTGAAAATAGAAATGCATCTTCCACGGTGTCAATAAATCAACACACTATGAATAATATTTTCGTTTTGAGAATGAAAAAAAGGAAGATATTATAATATTAATTATTGAATTAAAATAATAAAATTACAGTATATAAATTATTATGGGGTTATCATGCCTCTTGTATAGATTTAGGTGAGTAGAGGATATGAAAATAATGGTAATTGAAATGAAATTAAAAGAAAAGGAAGAGGATTTTACCTCTTGAATTTATCCTCCAAGAGAACATCCTTAGGAAAAGGGTTTGGTATATTGATAAGACTAAGGGATCCTAGAAAAGGAGGAGGATATTGGGGATATTATTGAAAATAGTGTAGAAAAGTCTTAAATCTATAGAGTTGTGAGGAGGATAGGTGGTGAGGGGTGGTATCAATAAGAGATGAGAGGGGTATTTTCTCAATATATTGTTCATTAGTTTATTATTTTGTCCCAAAAAAAAATATATTGATACTTACATGAATAAATAAAGTAAATAGAGAAGGATAAATCTTGATTATTATTCATACATTAATGATGAATCAAGGAATGTTTTATATAACTTATAATGTATATTTACCATAAAATACCATATTTATCTATTCACAAAAAATTCATGTATTTTATAAAAATACCAATAATTCACCTTAACCATTTTTCAATGTGTAAAATTCAAAAAAGAATACAATTTTATGAAAATAATTATATAAATATGAAATTTTTATTTTTATTTAAAATCATCATTTACACGGAAAATTTGAAATTTAAAATTATAACTAATTTTTTCACACATTGATAAATTAATTAAAGTATAATAAAATTTACATTTAATAATAAGACAAAAAAATATTAATTTATGAATTCATTTTATGAAATAAAATTAAAGTTATTAAATTAATTATGAAATTGTAATTAAATATTTATGACTTACAAAAACTACCAAGCTTAATTAATACTTTTAAAACATTTATTTATTTATACAGTGATATAAATATATCATATTATCATTTATATGAAGCCTAAATTTTATTTATACATTCATAGGTGAGATTAATAATATATTGGCAAGATTAATATTCTTAATGGTCATGTTACTATTCAATTGTTATAGGTTCCTAGATTTCTAAAAATAAAACTTATTTAATTCATTATTCATTTATAATGTATTTATTGTTTTCTCAAAGTTATTTTATATGGTTCATAATATATGAAATAACTAAAATAGGGGACCTTCCATTGATAAAATTATGGGTTGTTTTAGGGGTAGTGTCACAACCTCATCTAGAAATACATCTAAAAAAATCATAAATTTCTATGGGAGCCACCACCATCTAATTTTCCACTAGAGACTCTAGAAACTTAGATAGGGGAGTCTAAGTCTACCTATATCCCATTTGGTAAACTCAAAATCTATAAAATTAAACATTCCAAAAATAATAGACAGTTACATGCAACGAATATGAAAAATCAATGCTTCAGAATACATCATAGGTTTTTATTTTCAATAATAAGAAATTATTTATTGATTTATGTATCCAAATCCGCTTTCTAGACCCCCAAAACACAGTGAATAGAAACTTAATACCTAAAATAGTTTTGGATAATTCCAATAGAACTACAAGACTCTCCTCCTCTACCCCGAGTGCATCGAATAAGGCAGGTGAAATTATAGAGTTCAAGGATCGATGATCAAACTAATCAGAAATTATGGAATATGATAAAATGATCGTACATAGAATAACCTCTAGACAATCTCGTATTAGTGAATCAAATAAATTCATTTTCAAAAACTAATTACTCTACCATGATGCTAACATCTTCCACCACTACACACTAGTCTAGGTTCCAAAGGAAGTGTAATATCATAGGGCTAACCTCATCCACCTACATCCCCTCTCAAAAGTGTATAAGTATAATGACAATGTTTTTGAACAAAAACTAGAGGTCCCATTTAATGATAAGGCCTTAGGGGAATCTTATATTGCTACATCCAAAATTGAGGCAGACCAACTATATCATGATTAAGTAATTGAACAATTGGGAATTAAGACCATTGATTAGTCTGACCTCCACAATAATAACACGCCATCAGATGGAACTTATTAAATGATTGAGAACTACTATTCTCAGTAAAACAAGAAGTATACTATTATGACTAGATCCCTACATATCAAAACCTCAAATATCAAAAAACCATTAATTCTCCACCTGAATATTTTCTCGCTTAGAAAATATGATTGCATGCTTCTTGATGAACTTCTTCCTAATAAAGCATTTTTCATTCACTTTCTCCTTCTTATAAAGTTATATATATATATATAATGATCATTTATGGGATTATTTCATATTATATTTCTGGATTAAAAACCTCCTAAAGATGTTATTAGTGAGCCACTTCATCATAAAAGAGGAAAATATCCACGCATGGATGGTCCTTAAACTTCATCTTGAGTTCTTGCATGCATAGAAAACCATTTTGAATTGAGGTAGGCTCCGACATCTTCATCGCCTTTATATTCAAATACAAATAACTCAAAAATAAATATATATTTATGTTAGTCAATAAAACATAACTTTTTTCAACTTTAATAAATATTACATCCATAAAAGAAACAATACCCCTTTCATTTGACTAATCAATAATAGAACCCATTACTCTATTTTTTTCTTGAATCACACCAAAAAATATATCAAGATCCACTATTGACCACTCTATCTTTAGAAGGAAAACATCACGCTAATAATTTTCTAGACTCTAGTGATAAAAATTACACTACATATTCTATCATAACTCATCCTCCTTAAATGGATTTATTCCATGATGATCAAAGGGATCATCCTACTAAATCTATCATCCTTAGACTAAACACGGAAGAAGTCCATGAGTGTTTTAAGAAAACGAACAAAATTGTAACCATATGTACAGTAAAATGGAATATATTTAGATTCATTTATTTAAGTTCATATTAATTTTATGATATCACCTTAACCAGTCACAAGCACAAATAACCTGATGCATGTACCTTTACCTGGTCGGTATCCCCTAAGTAGTTTCACTTCACTTAAAATATTAAAAAAATAAAGATCCTTGAATTTGATTATATATATACTTAAAATTCTATTTTGAAGGTGATGTCCCAATCTTGAGTAATAAGATAATCATAATTGAACTTTTTTCTAACTACCTAACATAATCTCACATGTTTCTAACTCCAAAATTTATCTTATCTCTTAACCAAAATCATTGACACCACTATCTCATGACCCACCCATAACCCACCCCCCCCCCCCCCCCACAACCAGTGCCCCTCTAGGATATGAAGTGAATAGGAATATTGTCCAATGAAGACTTCCTCCAAAATAAAATTTGTTAGATACTAGAACCTGGAGTATAAAACACTCAAAGAGTGGAATTATCCATGTTATAAAATTCAATAATACAATATAATATAGAAACCAATGATAAAAAATCATATTAATATATAATAACCAACATCTAATAATTAATGTGAATCTATAATAAAAGAAACTATAATTTAAAATAGATGAAAATAAAAATACAATGGTGGAAACTAAGAAACAATGTTATCCATCATGCTATTAAATTCCAACTTAGTCTTTAAATCCATTCAATAAATCTAAAAATGGTTTGTATGGATATAGGGATAATAACATTTATACTTTGTGGTATTATAGTGAAGTTATCTCAAGAAAATTTTAAATGTTTATAATCATGCACCAATAAATAAAAAACAAACTTCCACCTAAAGTGTTCAACTATGTATCACAATCTCACCATGAACCACTAATTGAATCTCATATCTAGCATAGTAAAATAATAACAAGAGAACATAGATAAAGGTACCCGGAATGAACTTACATAGTAAGTTACTAATATCACACCCCCAATTTAAAACACCATGTACACTTATACCTTATATATACTACTGATCATGTCTCAAGATGAGATCGATGTGGGTCAAATCCAAACCTCACTTACCCTAGGATTCTATAGATCCCAACATCATGTGATGGCATCATTCAATATTCATGTATCACTTACTATTTTCACATCATCATCCTTAAAATCAGATACCAAGATACAACCTCACAACCAGGGTATTAGGGTATCATGAATGTGATTTACTTCAACCTCATGACCTCATCATACTATGCATGATCCCCACTGCATATTGCATACTCTTAGCATTAAGAATCACCACCAATTATGATGTCATCATCAAGTACCCGCCAGCATGTGGGTATTAGATCTATATACAATATTTAAAAGGAGAGTGGGGGATGAAGGGGTAATTTGAAATCCATTCCCTCATAATCATGGATTATCAGAGAATACCACAAAAAACATTTCAATATTACTATATAGTACACAATGTATGTGGGGTATATAGAGAAGTAGTTTAAAAATAAAAGGATAATTGAAAGGAAAAAAACCCATCCTAAAATGCTAACATAAAATGAAACTATAATATCTTTTATTTCCCCACATCAACCACTACCAACTACAATAACCAAAAAATGAAACTCACCAAAACTTGTAGCCAAACTGAACCCATAATTTCTCTTGCATTACAAACTAAATCATTTTATAAATTTACCCATTCGATTAAAAATCCCCATTTAATAAGAAATTAATTTCCATATTTAATGAAAACCCTCACACTAAGATAATATATGTCTAATTTATCCATTTACTATTCCATTAAAAACAATTTTTTTGTTTAAACAATTAATTGATTTCCAAAAAAAATCTAAAGAAAAATCATTTTATTAAATATTATTATTTGTAGTGAATCACATAATGACTAAGAATCTATAAAAAAGATACTACACAACATCAAAATAATATTATAGTGACTGGAATCACATAACATGCCAAAACTATTCCTACAACACAGCTATAGAATAATAATCACTATGTACAAACCACTAAAAAATAGTCATTTACACAACCCATGCCAATCTTGTTATATTCCCATTTCCCAAAAATATTTTTCATTAGAACCTAATAATATTATTACTACATGATCCCCACCATATCTAAAAAATATATATGGGATATATATAATTCAAACAATTAATAATAGAAGTCAGTTTTACATTCACATAAACTTCACAAATACCATCATTCCAATTCAAAAAGGACTTTCATAAAACTAACTTATACCTAGAATGGTTATTTTCACATAGTTTCTAATTTAGAAAAACTATTTTATAGAAATATATATTTGTTATTATCATTATTTTAGATGGGAATTCATGTAATCAATTATAATAAGTTTTCACAATTTCCAATGACTATAACACACACATAAAAATCATTTTTATGGTTCAAAGAATGGATCATCAATAAAATAGAATAAGAATTATTTAATTTCATGTGTATACAACCCATTTAATTCAATTTTAATTTAATTTTCTACATTATTATTTTTTAAAAATTCATATTTTTCGCCCAAAGGAGAAGAAAAGTGTGTTGGTCCCATTGATGAATAGTGTAAAGAGAAAAATAAGATACCTTATTGTAATTAGAGGCATTCAAAATCATTACACCTGAATGAGTGGGTGAAAGATGTTTATCAAGATAGAAAATTCAGGGTACTCTGTGATAAACCAGAAATATAAAAATCCTCATCAATCTCCCTCCAAAACATCACCTGATCCAAACATATCCACAACTACATCATTCCTAGAATTAAAAATAGTCTAAAACCCTAGAGTGAAGGGAAGGGAACTCCCCATGAATTTTGAGAAACCAATCTCCCAATTTTAAGGAACAATTTAAATGGATAAGGGTTTGAGGATCTCGAAAAATCACCCTCAGATCACCCATGAGTCAATAGAAATGAAATAAGGCAAATACAAATTACATGGAGCCTACAATTTGTATCCATTACTGAAAAAAACATCATTCACGACATGATATCTAGATTAACACCTTGAATATTTGAGGAAACTACCAATTTAAAGTGTGACAATAGTCTTTATTCCATGAATATCTAAAGTAAAACCACATTTGATATTCACTTCTCCAAATCCCAGGATCCCAGTATCTCTTCACATTGTAGATGAGGACTTTCATGTCATGAAAAAAACTGAGATAAAATATCCCACAAATTATTCAAAAAAATTCACACCATGAAATAAAGGGTTCCCTCCATAAACTAAAATTGGGTAAACTCCATAACTATAACCTCAAAAAAATCAAATTTTGATCCAAATTTACACCAAGAACATAACCTCTATAAAAATTCCTCAGTTCTATCCAAATAAATTCACTCTTTTAATAATGTTTATGCATCAAACCACTTCACTAGTGTAAATTGATACTCTATCACAAGAAAATTACCCTAAAACCTTTTCATGATACACATATCACCAAAATATCACCATATAATGGATCTTTAATTCATATACCATGACATGTATGGAATAGTTAATTTAGTTCTATCTATGTATTAATTTTATACTTGTAAACTGACGTTAACATCACCTGAAGGTAGTCAGTATTCAGTAAATGGAGTGTGGGAGTTCCAGGGTAGTAAGAAATGTCTATTCCATGATGAAGTGGTAGAAATCAACATAAAAATAACTATTCTTGTGCTCGGGTCATTTTATTATAAGTATATACAAACATTACCATAGGTGGAGGATTTATACCCTAATGTCATTCCTGGTGATTGTTTTGGACTATTGGTACATTTCAAATATTAATTTTTTTTTCAAAAATAGAATTTAAATCCCATGTGTAATATGTAATACTAACCATATGGTTTTCTATCAAGGATCTAGGCCTAGATTACTCACTATTCTAAAACATATAAATGTTTATATTATTACTATTTTTTAAATATAGAATATAAATGGTTCAATGAATTCATTAAAAAACGAAACTAAAAATTTATAATAATTTAAATGAAATAAAGGATACATTATTGGATTTAACCTTAGTGACCCTTCATTGTCTCATTAATTTGATTTCATAAAAATATTTTATATGTTCATATAAAAAATTATACAAACCCTCAATGTATAAATTGTGTTAGAGGGAATAATAATTTAGAAACATCTTAGATGATCAGTCAACCAATCTCTTAAAAGATCCATAATCATGAGTCCCCCACCACTAAAATCTTTGATCCCATCACCACCATTGATTTAAATAGTGCAAGAAAATTTAATTTTTTAGATTTCAATGTAAATAATGGAATTATAATCTCATGGTATTATTATTCACCGCTACCAAAAAATCTCTAAATTACCCAGAATAAAATGTAATGCACAAGGATGGGTGCATGCACTCTGGATTTGGTGGTATTCATCCTTCAGTTGATCTATTGGTTCAACTCACATCATAAATGTGATCTTGAGAATCATGGTTACCATAATAAAAAAAATGGATGTATAAATACTTGAACATATTTAATATAATTAATTTCATGAGGTGAATGTGATGAAAATTGTAAAAGTTCTAAAATTAAATAAACCTAAGGCTGAATATAATATATTAAATCTGTTCATAAATGGAGAAATTAAAAAAAGATTAACCATGGAAGAAATTTCCCCTCTATTATCCATTTATTTAGAATTGATCTCCACATCCTATATTACCTCTTAATAAAATATTAATTGATTGAGGTTTCATTAAGAAGTGCATTATTGAAGATTCCCATTTTATGGTTCTGTTTTTTTAATCTCCATTTAATCAAGGTTTTCATCATTGTTGGATAGATGAGAAATAGAATATCCATTGGATATTTATCTATTTGGGATAACCAAAACAATGAGAATTTATTTAATTCATCCCTTACTTTGTTTGGTAATTTCATATTTTAATTATCATGTAGCTCTAAATGTTGAAAATTCCATTAAGTTATTTAAAATCCTTCACTAGATTATAATTTCCTAAATATCAGCTTCCCAATATTCTATGAAAACCATATTATTATGTATTTACATCCAATGGGAGGAAAATAATACATATCAGTTTTCCTTTGGATTTTAAAAACTCTATCTTCTTATGAATTCTCTTCATACTGAGATAAATCATCTTCAATATGTATCTAAGGATATTTGGAAATGGATGGAATTTTATATATCACTTTTCTCCCCAAATAATATATAATTTATGTTATTATCCTTTTTTTAAAATGGTAAAATCTTTCATATCATCCTGTATCATCAAAAACATCTTACTAATGGACCCCCTTGAAATATTAACAAAGGACATGTTATTACATCTGAAGATCTAGGGGTGAATATTAGATTTCCTCATAAATGTTCACGTTATATGAAATCATAATCTTTGTATAGGCTTTATTTATGTTATATAAAAATTGATTCAATATTTTATATTTGAAAAATATTCCTATTAGTAGTTCAAAAAAAATGTAAATATCAATTTAAGGATGTTAAATTAGTTCCAAAATTATATAAAAATTTTTAATAACATGATTCATATCATTTAACAATCCCTTTCAAGATTCAAAAATTCATAAAAATGAGTAAATATACTAGGTTTTATATTTATTATATAGTTAATTTATATTTAAAAACATATTATAATTTTATAAATATTGGCTCCCATAAAGCCACCACATTGAAACTATTAAAATAATAAAAAAATACAAATAATTTATCTAAAAAGTATTATTCTAGATGGCCTTCAATCACCCAAAGTAGATAATAGGAAATGAAAAAAATCAATAATTAATTAAATTATCATGCTTATTCTATGATTTATGCTAAATTTCCCACTCAAGTTCACTCAAGTTATCGACCATCAAATCATTACCAATTATTTACCTATCCTATATTATAAATTTTAATTATTCATTATAAGAAAATATAAAATTAAAGTTATGATCATTTCATGGACTCAAACTGATCAAATTTATTTTTTAAAAGTTATTAAGTTTTATACACATATCAATGATTGTTTTACTAAGGAGGAATTCCAACCTGTTGAAATGATTTTTGAGGGTCGATTGGATTTAATTTAAAAAATTACGAGAAATAAGAGTAGTATTCAATCTATTGATCACATTAAATTTAATAATTTCTTAATTATAAAATAATGAAGGATTCTCACTAATCCCCTCATATATTATATCACTCCAAAATATCATTTTCCCATTTGTTCTATTTTTGTGGGTAGTTTCCAAGATAGCTAATAAAAATGAATATATATTCATCTTTTACCTTTGTTTTTAATGTATTTTTAAATTTTATTCTATTTTTTATATATAATTTATTTATTGAACAATTTTAATTTAAAAAATCTTGTAAAACTAATTAAATAAATGAATTTTTGATTTAGAATTCCACTAAAAAAATATATTTATTGAACCCTTTCCTTAATAAAAAATAATTTATTTATTATAATTCAAATAAAACACCATCTACCTTGACATTCTAAAATTATACCAAGTTATTTCATAAGAGATTGGTTGGAATGGATAATAATGGCTTTTAATGTGTCTTGGTTTAAGGTATTCTTCAGTTTATAAATTTTATATAAGGCCTAATTGCATGGTGTCCCGAAATATATGTGATTAGCCAAAAGGTATTTTCATTTCAATGATATCCAATAGAATAAATGTATCTCACTAAAATTCTATGTCTTAAAATAGAATCAATGAATGTTTTACATTCTCTATATGAAATGAGACTCTAACAAATTTGATTTTATGGAATAATATATAGGACTATTCTTAGAATGACTCTTGGGTATGGGATTAAAATAATCAATTCTTAGTTGAAGATATTGGATTTGATTATAGTTTTCTAGACTACGTTAAAATAAATTAATATATTAAAAAATCTCACTCAATAATCATAAAATTTAATATAATTATAAATAATTGGAATAATAAAAAATATCAAACCATTTTTCAATAGAAAATAAAACATTTAAATTCAAATTTACGAATCGAAAATCACACTAAAAATTAAAAATATGAATCAAAAGAGTAACCAAAAATTTAATATAAAATCATAAAAAGATATCATAAAATAGAATCTAAAAACCCCTAATGAATTTTTTCCTTCCCTTGTACATATTCAAAAATTATAATGAAATGTCAGACAACATTCAAAGAAATATAAAAATGGTAAAAAAAGATATAAATGGATATTAAAACCATGTTATTGGAATGGAAACATTCTATGAATAATTTCAATGAAATCCATATTTTTTTAAATTCATGAAAACATATAATAAATATTAAACATAGATATAAAATTTATTAAAAAATAGTGAAAATGAAAATAAAATAGGGAAAAGTGGAATGATTCATTGGTTATCCCTCCCAATAGGTGATATTAGATTATCTATATGTGGATAGCATTATTTTCATCCTTAGTATGTAAAGGTATTGTGTTTCATTAATTAAAATATTGGCATGTTCTTCCATCCATAGATTCTTATATTTAATTCCTTTTAGAGGTTCATATTTCTTGGGAATGACTTCTCTAATAACAACGGGGTATTATATAGGTAGTACGGTGGGGTTTTTAGTATGTAAGGGCCTTTATTTGTTCTTTTATGCCTACCTAAATATATATACATATACTTCTGTGAATTCATGATGATGATCTTCAAAGTGAACCATGATAGCTGTTTCAATGTATTCTAAAACCAATTCAATGGATTCTTCTTATACTTGATAAACTTGATTATGTACACCTCGTTATGCCACTCTTTCTTATTTTACCACATCTATTATGGGATCTTATTCATACTCATTCAAGTTATATTTCATAAATTTATCAAAATATACTTTATTTAATTTAATTTGTACTATTAACACACATGGGTATCCCTATAAGTATATATAGTTTACTCCATGGAGTAGCCTAGCATCTAGATTTTATTAAAATTATTGTTCAAGATATATGGGAATATCTAGGAAAATTCCATATTTAACCTCAATAGGTAACCAAATTAGTTATTTATTTCCATCATCTATAGCATCTTATTATTTTATAATAGATATCATAAATGGTATTGATTCAATAATTTTGATTCCACAGTCCATCGAATGAGTTTCATTATCAATATAATCTGAATAAATTGAATTTAAAATAAATAACCATACTTATTTATTTCAAATTTTATTCATTCTATTCTTGAAACACCCTTGGGATATCATTTAAAATAATTAGAGACTACGTTCTTTTCTTATAACAATAATGAATAACCCATCAATTTTGTCTTCATCATCATCTATTATAGGACAAATTTGAGATTAAACTTTAATTGTAAAAAAAAGAGAGATCATTTTTCAATGTAGTGTGAAAAAATAATGAATAAAATGAGTGTATTCTAAGGAGATATTCACCATTAGACTCAACATGCAGTTCATTATCTATGTCAAATAAATTATTGAAGTATTTTAGTATTCATGTGGGAAGTAGTGTATCTTCTATATTTTCCTTAATTTAGAAACAATCAATTCAATATTTTTATTCAATATAAATGGCCTCCAAAATAATATGATAAATTAATGGTATAAATATGAGGGGACTGTATTTTAATTCTGTTTTATTATTTTTAGAATAAAATAAGTTCAATAATTAAGTAACAAATACAGATGCATAAAATTATAATTCTTCATCAAAATTCCAATCCATTTGGAACATATATTCACGATTGAGTGGTTGTGGGTATTCATCTTCAAGGTCATATTCAACAGTAATTGTTTAGATTACTAATGTATTTACTTAAAATTTATCTTCTTTTATAACACATTGATACTAATTTATGTGTATTACCATAAGGTTTTGAAATTTTTTTGTGACCATATAAATAAGGTTCTGCATCTCATAGATGTTGAGTATTTGTTTATCATTATCTTAAAAAACATATGGGTGAAAATGTTAGTTAGTATGAATGTTATCAAGAAATTGTTACAATATTGAAAATATCTCATCCAAAATAGGAATTATAATGATAGTCCTTTATGGGATAATTGTACTACTCACTTTTTTGAAACCACGAAAAGAAATAAATTAATAAATAAAAAAAATGAAAATAAAACAAAGAAACATAGAAAAATTATGGTAAATTAATGATTTCTTGACTCATCTATCTAAAAATAGAACCATTTTCTGTCATTTTTAATTTCTAAATTTTCTCAAAAGTAGATTTTAAATCCTCTACATTAAATATAATATAGGACATAGGTTTTTCACTCATTAAGGTAAGCCTAGAGTAATCATTAATATCCAATTATAATTATTTTTTATGGTAGTTATATGCTGTGAGAATAACAAAAATGTGAGGATTACTGTAAAAAAAATTAAAAAATAAAGAAAATAAATTAAATGAAAGGATATTCCCTTTGATTTAACCTTACTGATAATTCATTGTCTCACCCTATTTATTACCTACCCATACTTTCTTTGTGCACAAAACCATTTACATGCACCCAGATTGTCTTTGTTGTAACTATGATTCTCAATATATTAAATTAACATCTAATCATAGTTGGGAGCTTCAAAATAAATTTTTCAAAAAAAAAAGTAGAGAAGAACCCATAAAAAATTTGAATAAAATGAATTTTGTAAACTGATAATGAAAAAAATAAAAAATTACAAAACTAAATCATATTGGGGTAGAATCCAAGATCATGATTAAATTAAAAATGTGTTTGAGTAAAATATTTGTTGGTATATAAGTACATTATTCACTATTATCCTAATATTTAGCTCAATCTCCCAATCCCAAATTTCATCCATGTGAAATTGATGTGGTTCAATGTTTCTTTAGGGAACACATTCTCAATGATTACACTTTTTCGATTTAATTTTTTTTTTCATTATCACTATTTTTCATTTATTATCATATAGAAGATTCAAGGTAGATCAAGTTAATATTTTTGAATTTAGGTAAACCAGATGAATGTGATTTAATTTTATGGAATGCCTTATTTAATTTTTCAATTATATTTTTTAATTCTCATATTGAAATAAAATTTTAAAAGTATAACAGGTTTCATATGATCCTTCATTAGAATTGAGTATCCTATATATATACTCTTCATAATTTCATAAAATCTATATTCTTATATATTTACATCTGATTTGAGAAAAATATTATATATAATATTTCATAAGGATTTAAAAAATTTGGAATTCATTTTTATAATCTTTATAATGAGAGAAACCTTATTTTATATCAATATTAGTAGATTTGGAAAAGGAAAACATATTATATATCTTTTTGATACTTTATTAACTTATAACATATTTTATTCCCTGATTTTCACAGAGTGGGACATCTTAAAAACCACCATGTATTAACCAAAACTACTTTCACAAGAATACACACATAAAATTAGAAAATAAAACATTGTTATGAATGAAGACTAGGAGAATTTTCCATTTATTTAATAATATTCAAATCATGATATGTAAAAAACATAGTGTATAATTTATTCATGTTAACTCGTAATTTAATTAAATATCTAAAATTAGAATTATAATCCATTTAATAGTTCAAATAAAAAATCTAAAAAACAATGTATTCGTTTTCAATAAATTTCAAAGTGATAAAATTATATAAAAATATAGATTCAAACAATTTAAAAATTACATTACAGATTCAAAAATTTAAAAACATTTACTAAATTTTATATTTTTTATATTAATTAGAGTGTTAATATTATTTGAAAAACATATTAAAAATTTGAAGATGCTTTCTCAATTCAACATCTAGCAATATGGGAGGTGGATTTTACTATAGATCTACTACATAGAACTGAATTGATATTAACTCACCTGTATTAGATAGTACCAAATAATTTTAAATAATTAATAATTAATTAAGAGGAGCATGAAGCTAAATGATCTATTAGATTGACATATTCCCCCTGAGGTGTTTAAGTTCTCCTTTATTACAAGGTTGGTAGTAGTTTATGTTTACATGTAAACAACTAGTATCTAATTTGAGTAAAAATAAATAATCATTTATATTTTCATAGAATCAAAGAACTTTTTGATCAATTAAAATCCGAAAGATGGTTTTCCATGATTTACCAACATTCCAGAAACCATCATCTTTGAGTGAGGTTTAATGTTAATCCAGAGATGGATTTTTAAGTATGATGTGTCGATTTTGTGTGCATGGTTATACCTTTATGTTTGACCAATGATCCTTACATATTTATAGATTTATTGGACAATATATTTCTTCTATTTCATTAATCCGTTTTTGTTGTTTTCGTTGACAACTTCTTGGTTTATTCTAAATCTTGAAATAAGTATGGTTAACATCTCTATATTGTCTTAGAGACTTTAGGATATCATCAGTTATATGATAAAATATATAAAATCTCTTTCTTGATAGAAGTAGTAAAATTCATTGATCATGTGCTATTTTAAGATGGAATTATAGTAGGACCTGAGAGTATTATATCATTATTGTTTTGGAAGGTTTCTTCCATTATCATTCATATCATAAATTCCTGAGACTCATGAGGTCTTATAATTATATTATGTTATATTTTTATGACATAGATACTCTGATGATGGTTGTATAAAAAATGGTTTATATTATTATGTTTGAATAAGGGTTGGGAGTCCTTAAGATGTTTGAAATAGTGGTTGATTATTTCTTATGTACATGTATTACAACATATCATGGAGTGTTTTTAGGTGTATTGTGATGCTCACTCATGTGATTTTGGTTATGTTCTCATAAAATATCAACAGGTGGGAGAGTATGGTGTCAAATAACTATATAATCACAAATAAAACAACCCTTCCATTAAACTACAATTTTCTATTATGGTACATTCATTAAATTGTTTCTGGAATTATCAATTCAAATAACACTTCATGCTATTCATAGATAAAAAATTTAAATATATCATATATCGATGAGAGCTGAATCTAAAGAAGTATATCTGGGTGTGGTATCTTGATATTTTTATTTTTATATTCAATATAATATAGGAAAAGAGAATATAGTGGTTTATAAGGTTTGTTAGATGTTTCCACCTTAATGATTTATTGAAGAAAATTGAGAATTGCTGTCTGAACTTCCAAAGGATCGAATAACAACTGAGAGTTTAGGGGGAATCAGTTGTTAAATTTTATAAGATTCAATAGCTTAAAAAAACCTAACCCCTATAACCTGTTAAAATATTGTATCTTTATTTTGTTTTAGTAAATAATCATGAATGAAAAAGTAGGAAAGACAGTAAATCACACTATATTTTTAAGGTTTCTCTTTAGTGTGAGAACCTAAATCCTTTCCCCAAGCACTCTGGTGAGTCTATGGAAATTCACTATAATGAAGAAGTAAATATAACATCCTCCAACTCCAATTAAGAATCTTATATATGCCGATAGGAATGATTATACTGAATCCTTCCAGTTTACAAATTTTTCTTAAAAACAATTTGAGCCACAAAATAAATGTTCAAAAAAACATTTTCTCCACAATATTATATTTAGAACCACAGTCTTATGACCATATGTAATATTTCCTCTATCTAATTACCTCATTACGATTGACTCATTATGATGAACACTATTCTAAAACTCATCTTCTCAAACTCTTCTCAACTACTCAGTCAGATCTTCCTTAGTCTAATAAGGCTGGGTCTTATGGAATCACCATGGTATATTAAGTCCAATGGAAAACGTAAAATAAAAAGGTTATTAATTTTCATTACTCAACCTCTACATAATGATCAGTATGATCTTCCTTAATTCAATCATCAAAACATTCAGATGTTCGACCTTCTAATGAGGTCTTAGTACAAATAGATAACATTGACATAAATTCTATAGAGCTCCACCTTTTCCTATCATGTCAAAAAATTTCAATGTAAAAATTTAGTGTGCTTCATTTTGTAGGTGGCTCATAAAATCAAATATGGGAAACTGAAAAATATTTCCTACATACCCACATTTCAAATCACCGAAAATAAATCAAATTTGAGGTTCAACATTGTCTATGGATAGAGAAAATATTTTCAACAAGTTTTTGTTGTATTTATTTATTTTAAATCCTACCAAAGTATTACTATAAGATAAATTTCCATATTTTATGATATTGGTGTTAAATTGAGCATAATTTTAAAAATGACCCATGTTGGATTTTTAACAATTTTAAATTATTTCTCTATTTTGGCCATATAATTTTCTATATTACTCTAAATTGTAAAATTTTTTCTTTTTAGGATTTTACATATCAAAGGCTTCATTTAATCCTTCTTGAAAGAAATATAAATCAATCATATGGAATCTCAAAAGATGCTAACATTTTTTACCATGAAAACTGTTTATAGATCAGTCTATTTTTAGTCTGGGGTCCCTAACTCGTTCATGGTTGGTACATGTGCTTTGGAATTAGGTGGGTGAATGCACAAGGAGTTTTTAAAAATCTTTTATGTATAATATGAGTTAATTTTCAATTTTAATGGTCATTAAATAATTCTAATATGGTGGTTTTTCATTTGGAGATTATTATTGGATAGAATAAATTGTCAAAGTAAAATGTCCATAACAATTGGAATAATTGTCCAAATAGGCTGATATGTTTACGAGAGATGACCAAGATATATATGAACAACATTCAAGAAGGTTTAAATGCATTAAGTGGTCATTTAATTATGATACATGGTGTCAACTCTTTGGGGGAAAATTCTTCCTATAAAAGAAGGGGAGCTTCTCTCTCTCAAAGAATCTCATTCCATCCCATTCCTTCCTGAACAACAAGAATGAGAAATTTTTCAGATTTCTATAATTAATTTCATTTATTTTCCTTATATTTTAAATACCTTTTTCTATCACATTCATCTTGGTTACCCTTACCATGGTGGGGTAAACATTTTGAGTGATTCGGGAATAGTTGTTTTTTTATTTGGTAGTGCTTGAGTTCTTGGACATAATGGAATGAAATTTCATTCTTCGTCAATGTTTTCTTCAATTTCATATATAATATTTTATTATAAATTGAGATTTTTCTTTAATTTTAATTTCTTTATTGAATTTTTATTTGGTAAATAATTATTATCTCACTCTACTGATTTTTGGTTTTTATACAATGGAATAGACCAATGATTAGTGGTGAAGTACTAAACGATTGTCAGTATGCGTAAAAGAGGTAGTGGATGTTCTAGATTGTTTGGGGTAAAAAAGACCCAATCAGGTATTGCCCATGTCAATTGAAGTTATTCAATACAACTCTTTTTTACATGGAAGGAGAGTTGACCAAACTGAGATCTTGGTATGGTTTTCTCTCACCATCAAAATTTCACCAAGGAATTAACATGATACGATTGTGGAATCTCACTTTAATCAACTCAAATGTAGAGGTTTGAATTAAATTGAACAACGGTGTAATTAAAATTGGGAAACTGACCCCAACCTAATCACCCATTTAATGTCATGGTTCTTAATCAATTTATTTTCAAATTTTCTTTAAATAATTTTATTATTGATTTATTCGATAAACATGCCATTTTTAGCCTCATTTAATAGTTACATACTATTTTGGGTGCACTCCTCTTCAGGATACATCCTACAGATAATCACTAGACTACACTTAGGGAATATAAAAATTGTTTTGACACACCCCAATAAAGGTGTGTGTCCAAGATGGCGCCATTGTTAAGGAGGCAGTTCAAAACAAAAAAAATATTTTCAAAATTGAATGAACCACTACACAAAAGAAACAATAATTGAATTTGATCCAAAAAATAATATAACATCAACCTATCAAAGAAAAATAATCTTACTAGAAATCAATCAAGAAAAAACTCTCTCTGATTCAATTGAAACACTTAGTTTTCACTCTGAACCTGAAATCATGGCTGCAAATCCCAACCAAACGCTATGTGATCTATGTGCACCTCAATTCCCCATCAAAATAACAAAATATTGGCACCCACTACACCAAATGACATTGAATTACATGTCAATATGATTATTGTGCTTCCAAAATTTCATGGTATTGTAAGAGAAGACCCAAATAGTCACATGCAAGAATTAAGCTCCACTAGCTCAAGCTTCAGGCCAAGAGGATCACATAAAGGAAAATTTCAATTGAGGGAATTTACCTTGTCACGTGAAGGAGCGGCTAAAGGACTATTGTAAAATATAAAACTAGGGGAGGCCTATGATTGGGAAGACCTAAAAAGATATTTCATGCAAGGATTATTTCCCACATCTAGGAGCACTACCATTGAGAATTTAGATTTTCATCATACAATGACCTACTGGCGAATCCCTTTACCAGTACTGGGATAATTTCAAGAAGCTATGTTACAGCTGCCCTCATCAAGAAATGGTGGAAAACCAATTCCTCATGTTCCTCAATCGAGGACTTATGGATAATGATCGAAATCATCTAGATATCTCATCTAGTGGATCACTGATTGATAAGTCACCTGCAGATATCGGAGTACGAATTGAAAATATTTCTCAAAACTCACAAAAAATTAGAATAGGAGGGTCGAGAATAAAATGAATTTATGTGGTGAGAGCATATAATTCAAAATAATTAATTAAAAGTGTGATGGGTGAACTCACCCGGTTAGTAGGATATATTGATGTGAAACAAATGAAGGAACAATAAAATCCAAATCAGGTATGTGGTTTATGCTCTTCTAATTATCTATATATTGACTAGTGTTTAGAACTATAGGGAACCGAATTTTGTGTTGTTACCTATCAAGAAAGGCAATTCCAGCCAAATCCACCATGTCAGCCCCAAAACCAACTAGGATATAGATTCCAAAAGTCTTGGGATTGACCTTTGCTTCAATAGTTTTACCAGAACCCCCTCCCTTCCAATAGTCCTATAAAAAACCCTTTTAACAACAAAAACCCTTTTAGCCACCACCATTCCAAAGAAAGACTTTAAGAAACCACCCAACAATGCACAACCATCAATTGAGAACTGACAGCTATAGTCAGATATTGATTGGCTTAATGAAAATGTGAAAGACTTATCCAACCAGTTAAAAATGTTTTGGAAATTCTAACCAAGAATCTAAGGAAGATTTTATCTCAAACATTAAAAAATCCTAAAGATAATGTCAATAAAATCAAAACGTGAAGTTGAAAATAAATACCACCTCCATCCAACAATGAACATGAAACAATACCACCTGTTCTAAGGGATATTGATGTTGAAAATTCATAAAACCTTGTGAAAATCTACCAATAATAAGAAAAGAAAGATTATGAGGAGAAGTATAGGCCATAGAATAAGAGATGGGAAACGTGAATACGAAATCAACAATTGGAGAAGAAATACTTATCCCCACCATTTCCATCAAGGATGACTGAATTAGAGAAATTTCATGAAGAAACACTTAAAAAAATTCTAGATACTTTTCATAAAGTGGGAATTAATTTCCCATATTGGATGTTTTCAAAAAAAATCCAAGGTATGCAATAATTTTAAACGATATTTGCACCAAAAAGAGAAGACTTTATGGTAATGAATAAATCAACTTGGGGATATGTGTCATAACCCTTATCACTCAACAGATGCCATCAAAATGTCAATATCCATTGATGTTTTCCATTCCATGAACCATTGGATCCTTAAATTTCCCTAATGATTTATATGATCTAGGTGATTCAATTAATGTATTTCCTCAATCAGTATACACTTCATTATAGATGGGAGACTTAAAACCCACAAGAGTGGTGGTCTATCTTGCAAATTGATCCATAGTTTTCTCATTTTTAGTTCTAGAGGATATCCTTGTAAAATTCAAAGGTCTTGTTTTCCCAGCTGACATTTATGTGCTAAATATGGAATACTATAGAATCCCATCACACTCAACCATCATTTTGGGGAGACCTTTCTTGAAGACATAAAAAACCATCATTAATGTCCATGAAGGTACACTCACTATAGAATTTGGAGATAACACTATCCACTTCAACATTTTTGAATCCATGAGGTACTAATCAGATGATTACTACCTCTTTTCACTCTCCCATGAACATAGTACTGATCCCATTGAAGAATTATATATGAGCCATGAATTATTAAACATATTTGAGAATATTTCCATTAATGAACATGTAAATCCCCAAAACACTGGAGATTCTGATTTTATGTTAGAATAAGAGGTAAAATCTAATTTCATTGATGATTTGTAGATTGATGAGAAATATGATATTATTTATTGTGTGCTGGAGGTCCAAACTTTGGATTTGGGTAATTTCAGTTCAATTTCATCCCTTGATCATCCCACTCAACTATAATTAAAACCACTCCCCAAGGATTTGAAATTTGTGTACCTTATATAAGGAGAGTAATTACTAGTGATAATTGAAAAAAAAATCTGTCTAAAACCAAATAAAAAACATTGATTTAGATTTTTAGAGAAAATGTTCATGCAATATGGTTGATCTTAGGTGATACCCCAAGAATAATCCAAAAAATATGTTAACATATAATTTTTAATAAGGGATATTCTAAACCTGTTAGATAGCTCCAAAGGATACTGAATCCCACCTTGATGGAGGTTGTGAATAAGGAGATTGAGATGTTCTTGGAAGCTAGGATCATCTATCCCATTTCATATTTATAGTGGGTAAGCCACATTCATTTCGTTCTTAAAAACCTGGCCTCACCACTATGAGGAATGAAAATAATGAGTAAATCATTATGAGAATTAAAAATAGCTGGAGAGTGTGCATTGATTTTAGGAAATTGAACCAGGTCACTCGGAAAAATCATTTCACCATCCCTGTCATTGATTATATTTTGGAGATAATGGTAGAGAGAACTCATTATTTCTTTTTGGATGGATTTTTAGGTTACTTCTAGGTACCCATTGCTCCTAAGGATCAATAGAATATGACATTTACATGTCCATTTGTTAATTTTTCATTTAAAAGGATTCCATTTGGATTATTTAATTCTACATGTACATTTCAGAGGTGCATTGTAAGTATATCTTCTAATCACATTGAAAATTGGTTGGTTATTTTCATAGATGATTTCATAGTTTTTTGATATTCTTTTGACCATTTTCTAAAAAATCTAGAAAATGTTTTGAAAACCTGCATTGAAAAAATCATGTTTTAAATATTGAAATGTTACATTTCATGGTTGAAAGAGTAATTGTACATGGGTGTTCCATTTCAGAAAATGGAATTGAAGTGGATAAACAAAAAATTGAAGTGATAAATTTATTGCCTTACCCTACTTGTGTGTAAATTGTTAAATCATTTTTAGGACATGCTGGATCCTAAAGGAGGCTTATCAAATACATTAGTAATATTACTCTCCCTATCTCTATATTACTTTTTAATGATGCTGATTTTGATTTCAATGGTGCATGTAGGGAATCTTTTGAAGAGTTATGAAAGTGATTGATTCAACACCTGGGATGCAGTGGCCAAATTAGGAAGAACTATTTGAGATACATTGTGATGCTTCTAACAAAGAAGTTGGAGCTATCATTTCTCAGTGAATTGAGGGTAGGCCACAAGTCATTTAATATTCCTCGAGAACCTCAGATAAGGACCAATTCTATTACACAACCACAAAAAAGAGTTCTTATCAGTTTTTGTTTCATTAGAATGATTTAGATTAGATATTCTTGGAACTAAAATAACTATTTTTTCTAATCATGCAGTTGTAAGGTACTTTATGAAGAAATATGATGATAAACCAAGGCTAGTGATATTGATGATACTACTGTAGGAGTTTTATATAGAAATCAAGGACAATAAGGGATCAGATAACCAAGTGGCTGATCACTTATGTAGACTTCCAGAGACAACTAAAATTGAAATTCAAGAAAAGGACCCACTGAATGATCAAATAATGGGAGATTAGTTATACTTGATTGAAGGATAAGTTCCTTGGAATGTTGACATGGTTAATTATCTAGTAACATCTTAGGTCCCATATCATTTCAATTCTCCCAAAATTCATAAATAGCATGTTTTATCTAGATATTACATTTCGGATTATCCATTTCTTTGGAAGATTTTCAATTATCATGTTATAAATAGATGTTTACTGTAAAGTGAAGTTAAATCTATCGTTGTGTTTTGTCACACTTTAGCTTGTGGAGGTAGAATTGGACCTTAAAATACAATGATAAAGGTTTTAAAATATTGAATTTATTAGCCCACACATTTTAAATATGGTCATTAATTTTGAAAAATGTGTGAAAAATGTCAGTTTTTTAAAAATATTTCAAAAAGACAAGAAATTCCTCAAAATACACTAACTTTTTGTGAAATTTATGATGTTTGGGATAGATTTTATGATACTTTTCCTGATGTCATTTACAAATTAATATATCTTACTTGCAGTTGATTATAGTTCCAAATGGGTGGAAGTGATAAAGTCACCAGAATTGATGATGCAAAGGTTGTTTGTGATTTTGTCAGGGCTAACATATTTTGTATGTTTGTAGTGCCTAGATCCATTATTAATGATCAAAAGACTCTATTATACAATTTTAAAATGGTTAATTTGAAGAAGATGTATGGGGTGCATCATAAAACATCAACTTCATATTATCCAAAGACTAATGGGAAAGATGAAGTTTCTAATAGGGAAATCAAAGGAATTTTGGAAAAGACCATTAATCCAAATAGGAAGTATTGGAGACAAATGTTCTACGATAAATTATGGTATTAGTGGTTGTCTTAAAAAACCCCATTTGGAATGAGTCCATATAGGCTGAGTTATGGGAATATCTTCCACCTGCCCATGGAAATGGAGCACAAGGCATATTGGATTGTGAGGAAAAATAATTTGGACCTTTGAAGTGTTGGGAAGGAAAAAATATTGAAGTTGAAATAGCTGGAGGAAATTAGATGGGAATAGTTTGGAAATTCCATGATTTACAAGGAATGAACAAGAGTGGCCCATGATAAGCTGATCCAACTGAAAGACTTTTATCCTGGAGACAAAGTGTATTTATTCAACTCAAGACTCTAGCTAACGTTGGGTAAACTTTTCTCCATATAGGAAGGTCCATTTATAATTACTCATGTACATTTTTTGGTGTTGTGCAGATTATGAAGGATGGAGAGTTGGATCCATTAACTGGTAATGGGAATAGGTTGAAGAAATTCCTTGGGACCCTACCATCAGAACCAATGGAGGAGATCATACTCCAACATATTTATCAATAAAATACATTAGGTCCTACTGGTCCTTTACATTTTCATAGTTTTTTTGATTCATTTAAAAATATTATTACAGGTTAAATCAATTTTAATTCACCTAGTACACTATATAATTTAAGATTGAGGGAGGGAACCTTTTTAGTTTAGGATTTTCATTTATTATTTGGTTTAATATTTTTTTTTATTGTTGTTTTTTCATATATTCTTGTGTTTATTTAAAAAATTTACCATGTTGTCAGATATTTTGAGTGGAAATAATTATCAATTCTATTTTTGAAACCCATTTCAATGAGTGAACCAATCTATTCCATTAAACTAAGCTTAAATGAATGCTGAAATGACATTATTTCAAGTTAAAATCTTTTAAAATTTCATGAAAAGTCCTCTGATTTTTAAATCCCATGCTACATCTCACTGTCTTTATTTTTGAAATCACTCTTATGTGAGGATTATTTACCATTTTTTCATATTATTTACATTCACCTCATTTCTAGAGAAAACCATACCATTCTTTCTTTAACTATAATTTTATTTATTCCTGTCAAAACATGAGGGTTTCAATTACTTTTGTTTGAAATGATTACGGAATTTATTTGGTTTTAAGCCCCATTTTCAAAATAAAACTTTTTATTATGGCCTTCCATTTACATTAATACTTTTAGCCCTTAGAATCCATGACCATCTTGTTAGGTTAACCACATTAGAATCTAATTTTCCCGGTCCGACCTACTCTTGAAGTGAAATTGTGTGATCTAATTGAACTTTATCATCGGAGAAGATGTCTTGTGGTTTACTACCTCATTTTGTGATAATTTCGGCGGAAAATAAAATATTAAAGAGTTGATTCCTCTAATGAATATTTTTTTTGTTAAAATTGTTTTCTTTCTGGAGCTTTCACGATAAAAGAAGATGTGTCTTTCTGGAGCTTCCTAAGTAGAAAGAAATTTGTCGCTATCTAATGCTTTCAAGAAAAACTATGTTTGAGAATGAATTTTTTCTATTGAAATGAAAAATAGCATGAACATTCATTGAATTTTCAGGATTATGGAGAAACGTTTCTACAAAGGGGAAGATAAGGATACCATACTTGAGTGAAAATTAGAATCTTGCAATTTTGCATCAAAAAAAGAGCCATGCCCCCCCCCCCTTTTCTGCCTCAAATTTTTTAACATCTAAATCCTACCAAGCAGAAGCCACAGAACAACCCTAAAAAGTCCACATGATAAGAACATTTCCTTGACTGACATCAGGTAGATAAGTATTAATTTATCAAGATTATGGTGACTCTTATGTGAGTTTGGATGAGAGAATCCATGTTGATCATTTACATTTATTATATGAGTGAAAATTCATGTGAAGTAGGTGTTCCATTTTTATAAGATAATAAATGTAGTGGAAATTTATTTAATGGTCTAAATTGTGAACATGAAATAATGTTTTATTATGATTCATGATATATTTTTTGTTTCTTGTTATGGATTTAGTAGATTTCATGGGTATGTGTTTTGGATTTGATTTGATTTAATTTTGATGTTTATTTTTTCAAGAGTCAAAGAGTTATGTCTTAGGGGAATTCAAAGAGCAAATATTTTCAATAAATTTAAATTTTATTTCAATATTTTAAATCCCACCAATGTTATACTTTATGAAAAATTTCCACATTTTATGATATTGGTGGTATTTTGAGCTTAATTGTAAAATTGTCACATGTCGAATTTTAACAGTTTTAAATTATTTAAATTTTTTTTCCATAAAATTTTCTATATTTATCCAAATACTGAATTTTTTTAGGATTTTAGACTCCAAGTATTTGTCTCACCCTTATTGAAAAAAATCAGAATCGATCATATAGTATCTCAAATAAATCTCACAAATTGGACCATGAAAATTGTTTAAAAATTTGATAATTTTTAGTGTGGGGTCCCTAACTCATTCATGGTGGGACCAAGTGCTATGAAATTTAGTGGGTGGATGTGAAAGGAGTTTTGAAACAACTATTATGAAATCTAGGATGTGTTAATTGAATGTTTTAATGGTCATTAAATCATTCTAATTTAGAGGTTTTCGATTTCTAGAGTTTGACTCAACAAAATAAATTGTCAGAATAAAATGGGCATAACTCTCGGTATACATGTCCAAATGCACTTAAAGTTTGAGGTGAGATGACCAAGATACATATGAAAAAATTAATGAAAGTTGAAAGGTGTGAAGAGGTAATTTAATGGAAATAAAACATTTAAACCATTTATGTAAAAATAATACCTATAAAAGGAGGAGAGATCCTCCCTCTCAAAGAATCTCATTCCATCCTATTTCTTTCGGGACACCGAGAAGGATCACTTTTTTAGATTTATCTCTTTTATTTCATTCTTTTATATATATCTTTAATTATTTATTCATCCGCATTCATCTCAGTTACCCTTACCATTGTTTTGTAAACATTTTGAAAGGTTCAGGAAGGTTTGGTTTTCTATTTTGTAATGCTTGAGTGCATGGACACAATTGAATGAAATTTCATTCTTCTTCAAAGTTGTTTTAAATTTCATATAAAGGAATTTATTATAAAGTGCGATAATTATTGAATTCTAATTCCATTATTTATTTTTTCTTTGGTAAATAATCACTATCTCCCTCCACCGATTTCTAGTTTATAAATGATGGAGTAGACCAGGGATTAGTTGTGAAGTACTCGACGATCGTCAGTACAAACAAAATGTGTAACACCTGAGAATTTTATGAGAAATATTTTGTTTTTATGTTATATACATCATCAAAATAATCATTCACTACACACAATAATATCTTGGATTTCTTTACACGCAATCACGACCTTCCTTGGTAGCTTGCGTTGTACGCAATACCGAGTTTCACTAAACAACGATATGCTATTAAAATATTATTAAAACTATTCGTTATGAATAGTAATACCCACTTTTTGAAATTTTATAAATTTTATCTTTCAAAATGGAGTTCATTTTTGGATTCGGAATATCGAGATTATACTAGGGTAAATTTTTGGTATTTTTCGGAAAACATTTAATTTTTTATGAATAGTAAAAACACTGGGTTACTATTTAAAAACCGACTTTTTATTTAAATAATTATTTATTTTATTTAAATTTATTTTAGGTCAAAATTGATACATAATACCTATATAAGTCCAATGTAATTCATTGGATTCATTTTATAATAATTTTAGATATATAAAAATTTGATTGAACTTTTCACCGTCTTTTACCCACCTCCTAAGAGAGTTTGAAAATTTATATAAAACATAATTTTACCGCTTCTGTGAGTGGAATTTCAAAAAACTGAGAGACACGGTTAATATAAATGATTAAAATGTGGTTCAATAAGATAAAAATAATCTTTTATTAATAGTAACATTTTACATTTATTTACCACTGTTAAAAGTAAATAAGGTAATTAAGGGTAAAAATGATATTATTATTACCCTAACACATGTCTCAATTCTATTGGATAAGTTTAATTTGACCAAAAACAACCTTAGAAATAATGTAAGACCCTTTAGTTCCACTTGGATTAGATTAGGACATTTATTATTAATTTATTTAATGATGGGTTAAAATAGTTAAAATCAAAGTTTAATAACTAAATAATTTTTAATATAGGGTTATACATGAGATAAATTCGACTATAAATATTCATTAGAAATATAAAAATATTTCCTACATAATGGTACTTTATTTATAATTTTTAGACATTAAATAAGTTAATTTATATATGACATAATGATGTTGCAGTAATTATCTTATTAATGAAATATTAACATAATTGGTGTTATATATACCGAAATAAATGTAATTTGAGACTTTTTATGAATTAAAATAATTTTCTAGGTTAATATGACATGTTATTATTGATTTAATTTAATTGTTTTGAACTAATCATGATTTTATAAGTTTAAAAAAATCAATTACCAAATAGTGTCAAAATTAACATAAAATAGTTTTTAAAACAAATATTATATTATTAATTGTTATTTTATTCATAAAAATCTAAGGTTCGGAAAAATGACTTAGATAAGGTTATATATATTAATAATAATCAACTTGGGGTTATTTTGTCTTGTTATAGTATGTTTATTAACCATATAGTGTTAGAAGAAAGAACACACGGTAAAAGTTAAATTATTTAACTTAGAGTTAAATCTAAATGATAAGGTCAAAATAGTAACCTAAACTTGTCTAAAACCTATTGGATGAGAGGATATATACCCATACCCACATTATCTTAGAAATAAATCAATTTGGAGCTATTAAAAACCGAATTTGACTTTATAATAAAATAATATTTTATGTTTTTTCTATGGTGCCCCTCTCCTCCCTTATAAAAGGGAACCTCCTCCCTCTCCTCCTCACAGCACATTGTGCCTTCATGCTCGGCCAACCCCTGCCAATTTATCTTCTCCAATTCCCTAGAAACATAATATATGTCATGGTTTTCTTCAAAGACCATCTTTAGTGCCCTAAGAGGAGGTTAAGAAGAGGCACTTCAAAGAAGAGGTAATGTCTGTTACAGATTCTTTCAACTTTATTTATTCGTCTACTTCTTCTTCTTTAGTTGTTTCATTATTAAGTACTAAAATCAGTATCACTAATTTACAGATATGTTATTATAAATATGAAACAACCCTATTTCACCTTCTATCCATCTTATGGAATACGAAATCACCGCGTGTGCATACGTACAGAATACCGTCTCCACGCCGTGGTGTAATCTGTTTTCCACCACCACCATACTTAAATGGGTATAATGGTGTAAATAAAAACTATATATGATTATTGTAAAGTGATATTAATTATTAAATAGTATAAATACACTTCAATACAATTCTACGATCATGGGAATGATATCATTGCTAGTTCGTACGTACGGCCTACCGTCTCTACGATGTGATGCGACTCGTTTTACATGATATTCAATGCTTAATGATTATATAAATTAATTGAATGAATAAATATGATATATATTACACTAATACCATTATATAAATGAGGTATCTATAACCTGAAAGAATAATAAGAAGTTATTCGACAAAACAGGCATAAGAACAAAAAGCAATAAACACCCGAATAACAGGTAACACTGAAATATTACTAATAAGAAGCTAAGAATATGACAATATATGATATAATAACAATGATTATGATTCTGGAATAAGTCAATAACATTATTTAAATCATTATACATGATTTTTAGACACGTATGAAGCAAATCAGACCTAAGGTAAGGGAAAATCTTACAATCTCATTTTTATCCGAGATTATTTATACATTGGTGTTTACTGGGGTGTATTTTATCATCCAAATCCATGTTTCCTCAATATTTAATATTATTTATATCATTATAAAATTTTTTAAATCCAATTATACCCATTGGTTAGATTTTAGTAAAACATATGAATGGAATATTTTGTCGTTTTTAGTACGAGGTACTTTTTGACATTTCCAGCCAAAGTACGAGAAGAATGTTTTTTTAACTTATACGGCATAAATGGATTTTTATAATTTAATGAAGCATCTTATACATGTTTTCATGTTTAATTTTTATCAACTTATTTTAGATTAAAATTGTATGACATGTCAAGAACAGAAAATTGTTTTTGAAGTAGAATGGATATTTTCCTTAAGAATGGAGTTCATGTTTTTTATCAAAATTATTTTCCATCTAAGATAATATAGGGTTATGTTTATATCCATATTTTTACAATGATTTAATTATTTTATGATGGAATTATTTTTATGATGTCCTTTTATGGATTATGTTTTGACGACATGATTTTTAAGAATCCCTTTTTTATTACATGGGTTATGATATGTTGTATGATTTATGATTTTGTGTCACACATAAGAATGGTTTAATTATGAGATGGGTGAGAACTATATCTCCCTCCAATGCATTGGGTAAAGATTTATATCTCATGATATAGACATGGCTGGAATGGAAGGTTAAACCAGTTCAGTGAAATTGGACTGAAACGAGGAGTGAACTCGGTTCCGAAATAGACTTTGTCCTCTAAGATAGTCTTGTAAATGAGTCTTGACTACTAATAAATGATAATCTATGATTATTTGTGTATGCCACAAAGTTTCATGTTTTATGTTATGATTATTGGGATTACATTTCACTACTATGATTTACCCCATGTTAAGAAATTATGATATCTTCTACAGGTTAAGATTTTCAAAATGTTATGTTCTTATAAATATGATATGAATGATATTTTATTTGTTTAGCATTACTGAGAAGTTAAGGTCACCCTTTTATTTGTTTTCTTTTCCTCAGGTCAGAAAGAAGGTTATTAAGTAAGATATGGAAAAAGAGACTCTAGATATGATAAAATAAAAGGGAGACAGTGTAGATGATTTATGAACCAGTTGTTTATGTTTCCCAGTTTCTAAAGACATTGTACCTATACAGTCCTTTCATGGTTTTGTGATATGTTGTAATAAGTGTGCTTTAATTATGAAGTAATAACAATTTATGTAAAGTATGGGTCGTTATAGTTGGTATCAGAGGAAAGGTATAGTCAACCTTTGGAAACTATGATGTTAAAGCCTTAGTAAGAACCATAAGGATTAGTCTAAGCATAGAACACAATCTTAGTGTTTTAAAAATGGCCATGAACAACCTATGATAAGACCTTAAGTGTGAAATTTTATTCTCGATTATGTGGTTTTCATATTATAATTAGTGTTTCTCACACTATTTTTCTTGGTTTTAGTCAATGGCTGGAACCCGAAGGAACCGTATTAATTCGGAATGCGACGAGCAATGCAATTATTGTCCCCCTGAGTAACCAAACGTTATGGGAGGTTGAATGAAAAATCTTGTAGCCATGCTCACATAAATTTTTCAATATATGAATCATACAGGACTTTCAAAAGAGCAAAGGAAGGAGCAAAATTCTGTTGAATCCTTCATGAGGCAGCGTCCACCCTCATTCAGTGGGTATACTGATCCATTAGTGGCTGAACAATGGATCAGTACCACTGAAAATATATTTTCAGTTATTCAATGTTCTGAACATGATAAAGTCATCTTAGCAGATATCGTTTGTAAGGTGAAGCTGATCAATGGTGTAATCTTATCAAGAATACGAGGCCAAGAGATGAAATTTATTCCATGGAATGGGACGAGTTCAGGAACTTATTTTTCAATAAGTACTTCCCTTGTATTCTTCGAACAATGATGGAGATGGAGATTCTTGAACTAAAGAAAAAGGATGATGAATCTATTGGTACCTACGAAGCAAATTTTACAAGACTTTCAAGGTACTCTTCTGGTATTATTATCCAACCTGAGAGTAAGATAGATCAATTCATTAGTGGCTTGAATCCATGTCTTCGAAGGGAGTTATCCATAAGAGAATTCAATAGCTATGAGGAAATCATTTGATGTGCTCACAAATTTTAGATAGAGATTGGAGTAACCCATCAGTCATATGCATTTGATAAGAAGAGAAAAATGGAATTCAAAGGAAAATCTAAAGAGAACACTGAAAAGAAGAAGATTTTTCCCTTATTGTCAATGTTTTGAAAGAAACATGGAGGGAGTTGTCTTAAAGGGACAAGTAAATGTTTCAAATGTGGAAAGGAAGGTCATAGGGAATTTTAATGCTGCACTGATGGGAAGAAGATGTCTAGTGATGTGAACAAAGAAAAGGCTACACAGAGTGCACCTACTACACTTCAATGTTACAATTGCAAGGAAATGGGGCATTATGCTAATCAATGCCCTATTCCAAGGGTTTTTGATGATGATCGACGTCAACAAACTCTTAAGGATAAAGACAAAGGAATGTCACGTGCAATTTCTATCAGCGATGTGGAGTACGATAACATAGTCGTGAAAGGTACACTTATCATCAACTCTAAAGTAGAAAATGTTTTATTTGATTTTGGATCCACCCACTCTTTTATTTCTGATGAATTTTTTAAGGGTATATCCATATTACCTCAAAAATTAGATGTTGAGTGAGCTGTGACAACCCCTAATGGCACAATAGTCGCATCAAAAGTTTATAATTCTTCTCCGATTGAAGTTTGTGGTAAAGTGATTCCCGCAAATCGTGTGATCCTTTCTATAGTGGAATTTGATGTGATTCTTGGCAAGGATTTGATTTCTTTATATGGATCTCATATCAATTTCCAAAGAAGGGAAGTCACATTTCATATTCCAGATCCATCTATGATCGTCTATCGATGCAAGGATGAACATAACCTTCCAGTGGAAATTTATTCCATCTTATGGGTCTTGATTCCACTAAATGAAGATTGTTTTATCTCAAATGGTTGGTGAGAAACTCACGATTAATAATATTCCCATTGTACGGGAGTTTGATGATGTCTTTCCGAAGGAATTTTCGGGTCGTCCATCAAATTGTGAAGTTGAGTTTTCAATAGAACTCGTACTCGGTGCTTTGCACATTCCAAAGACACCTTATAGAATGGACCCAATTGAGTTGCAGGAATTGAAGAAGCAACTCTAAGAGAATTTTGATAAGGGATTCATATTCCCTAGTGCATCACCTTGGGGAGCACCACTTCTATTTGTTAGGAAGAAATATGGATCAGTGAAACTCTGCATTGATTATCAAGAACATAACAAGATCACTATCAAGAAAAAATATCCTCTCCCATGCATTGATGATTTATTTGACCAACTACGTGGAGCACAATACTTTTCCAAGATTGATCTTCGTTCAGGGTATCATCAATTAAGGGTCAAAAGGGAGGATATACCAAATACGGCTTTCTATACAAGGTATGGACACTATGAATTTATAGTGATTCCACTTGGTCTTACTAATGCCCTTGCTATCTTCATGGATCTCATGAATAGAGTCTTTAGATACTATCTTGATCAGTTTATGGTAGTCTTTATAGACGATATTCTTGTCTATTCAAAGAGAAAGGAAGATCATGAAGATCACTTGAGAATTGTATTAAATACCCTGAGAAAGGAGAATCTTTATGACAAATTTACCAAGTGTGAATTTTGTCTTCAAAAAGTTGCATTTTTTTAGTCACATAATCTCAAAAGAGGGGATGTCTGTGGATCCAGCAAAAACAGATGATATCGAAAGATGGTCGAGACCAACAACCGTAACTGAGATATGATGTTTTCTTGGTTTGGCTAGATATTATCAACGTTTTGTGAAAGATTTTTCAGGATTATGTAATCCAATCACCAGGTTGACTCGAAAAGGGGTTAAGTTCGTGTGGATGGAGGAATGTGAAGAGAATTTCAAGGAGTTGAAAAGAAGGTTATCCAGTACACCTGTGCTCACACTGCTTTGTAGTGGATAAAGGTTTGTGATCTACAGTGATGCATCCAACAATGGGCTAGGGTGTGTTCTCATGAAAAATGATACGGTGATAGCTTATGCCTCATGAAAGTTGAAAATCCATGAGAAAAATTACCCAACTCAAGATTTGGAGTTATCTGCAGTAATATTTGCATGAAAGATTTGGAGGCATTATCTTTATGGTGAAAGGTGTGATATTTATACTAATTATAAAAGTTTAAAGTATATTTTTACACAAAAGGAGCTGATTATGTGCCAAAGAAGATAGTTGTAGTTGATTAAGGATTTCGACTGCTGAATTCATTACCACCCTGGGAAAGCAAACAAGGTGGAAGATTCATTAAGTTGACAAGATCATGCTAGCTTATCCATGATAAGGATCACCAAAGATACATTATTTATGGGTTTACAAAGGATGAATCATGGAATTATAATGGAAAGTGAAAAATCGTATCTTTCTCAAATGAATGTTCAACCATCTATACATGTGAATATTAAAGGGGCACAGAAAGAAGATGTAGCATTACAAAAGAAGGTGAGAAATCTTCCTGAATTCAACCGTCATTGTGATGGGATAATAATGTTCCTTAATCGGGTTTGTGTTCCTCCCATCCCTGAAATAAAGGAGTTGATAGATGAGGCTCAAAGTTCTTCATTCTCTATTCGTCCTGGAAGCACAGAGATGTAAAAGGACCAGAAAGAGTACTTCTGATGGGATGGCATGAAAAGAGATGTTGCTGAATATGTCTCTTGATGCTTGGTTTGTCAGCAAGTTAATGCTGAGAGATAGAAGTCTAAGGGGATGTTACAACCATTACCCATACCCGAATGGAAATGGTAAAACATCATTATGGACTTTGTCACTGGACTTCCTAAAACATCCAAAGGCAATAAAGCTATCTGGGTCATAGTTGATCATCTTACAAAGTTGGCACACTTCATTTCTATTAGAGAGGATTTCTCTCTGGAGCAGCTTCCCAGAATATACGTGAAGGAAGTGGTAAGATTTCATGGAGTACCACTTTCCATTATATCTGATCGAGATATGAGGTTTACCTCAATGTTCTGCCGAACTCTTCAGCATACTCTGGATACAGAGTTGAGTTTCGGCATTGTTTATCATCCTCAGACTGACGGTCAGCCTGAGAGAACAATTCAAACTCTAGAAGATATGTTAAGATCTTGCTCTATAGATTTCAAAGGTGGTTGGGATTAACACCTACCTTTGGTGTAATTTTCATATAATAATTTCTTTCACTCCAGTATTCATATGGCTCCTTATTAAGCTCTATATGGAAAGAAATGCAGGACTCCAACTTCTTGGGATGAAGTTGGAGAAAGAAATCTATTAAGACCTGATCTTGTTGATGGGATGGAAAAAAAGGTCAGATCTATTCAACAACACATAAGAGCAGCTCAGAGTCGACAAAAAAGTTATGCCGACAACCAAAGAAAAGACCTAGAGTTTGAAGTGGGTGATAAAGTGTTCTTTCAAATATCTTCTTGCAAGAGAGTAATGAGATTTGGAAAGAAGGGAAAGTTGATCCCTATGTATATCGGTCCTTTCCAAATACTTGATCCTATTGGGAAGGCAGCTTACAGATTGGCGCTTCCACTGAATCTCTCTCAAGTTCACAATGTGTTCCATGTATCTCTCTTGAGAATGTACATACCTGATACTTCACATGTACTCAGCTCATAAGTTGTGCCACTGGAGCAAGATCATTCATATAAAGAACAGCCGATAGAGATTATGGATCATAGTGAAAAAGTCCTACGGAACAAGACCACTCGCTTGGTGATAGATTTATGTAGGAAACAGTAATTAGAAGAAGCTACATGGGAGATTGAGTGTATGATGAGGGAGAGGTATCCTCGTCTGTTTATTACAATGTAACGAATTTCGAGGGCAAAATTCATTTTTAAGGGGGGTAGAATGTAACTCCTGATACTTTTATGAGAAATATTTTTTTATATTATATACATCATCAAAGGAATATTTCACTATACAAAACACTAGCTTGGCTTGCTTTACAAGCAATCGCGACCATCCTTGATAGCTTGCGTTGTACGCAATACCGAGTTTTACTAAACAACGATATGCTATTCAAATATTATTAAAACTAACTGTTATGAATAGTAATACCCACTTATTGAAATTTTATAAATTTGACCTTTCAAGATAGACTTCATTTATAGATTCGGAATATCGAAATTATCCTAGGGTGTGATTTTCGTATTTTTCTGAAAACTTTCAATTTTTGATGAATAGTGAAAACACTGGGATACTATTTAAAAACCGAATTTTTATTTAAATAATTATTTATTTTATTTAAATTTATTTTAGGTTGAAATTGATACATAATACCTATATATGTTCAATGTAATTCATTGGATCCATTTTATAATAATTTTATATATATAAAAATTCTATTGAACTTTTCACCGTCTTTTACCCACCTCCTAGGAGAGTTTGAAAATTTATATAAATGTTAATTTTACCGCTTCTATGAGTGAAATTTCAAAAATCTGAGAGACACGGTTAATATCAAGTTGTAAAATGTGGTTCAATAAGATAAAAATAATTTTTGGTGAATAGTAACTTTTTACTTTTATTTACCACGGTTAAAAGTAAATAAGATAATTAAGGGTAAAAATGAAATTATTATTACCCTAACGCATGTCCTAATTCTATTGTATAAGTGTAATGCGACCAAAAACAACCTTAGGAATAAAATACGACCATTTAGGTCCACTTAGATTTGATTAGGACATTTATTATTAATTTATTTATAAAATGGTTAAAATAGTTAAAATCGAAGTTTAATAATTAAATAATTTTTAATATATGGTTACACATAATATAAATTATACTATAAATAATCATTAGAAAGATTAAAATATTTCCTACATAATGGTATTTTATTTTTAATTTTTAGGCATTAAATAATTTAGTTTATTAATGACACAATGATGATGCAGTAATTATCTTATTAATGAAATATTAACATAATTGATGTTATGTATACACAAATAAATGTAATTTGAGACTTTTTACGAATTACAATAATTTTCTAGGTTACTATGACATGTTAGAATGGATTTAATTATCTTTTTCGAACTAATAATGTTGTTATAATATTCACAAAAATGAATTACCAAATAGTGTCAAGATTAACATAAAATAGTTTTTAAAACAATTATTATATTATAAATTGTTATTTTATTCCTAAAAATCTAAGGTTCAGCCAAATTACATAGATAAGGTTTTCTATATTAACAATAGAAAACATGGTATTCTTTTGTCTTGTTATAGTATGTTTATTAACAAAATAGTGTAAGAAAACAAGAAGACATGATAAAAGTTAAATTAATTGACATAGAGTTAAATCTAAATTATAAGGTAAAAATAGTAACCTAAACTTGTATAAAATATATTGGATGAGATTATTTCGACCCATACCCACATTATATGAGAAATAAATCAATTTGGAGCTATTAAAAACTGAATATGACTTTATAATAAAATAATATTTTAAGTTTTTCCTAAGGTTCCCCTCTCCTCCCTTATAAAAGGGAACCTCCTTCCTCTCTTCCTCACACCACTTTGAGCCTTCAAGCTCGTCCAACCCCTGAAAATTTCTCTTCTCCACTTCCCTAGAAACGTCCTAGAGGTTCGGGTCTTCTTCAAAGACCATCTTTAGTGCCCTAAGAGGAGGTTAAGAAGAGGCACTTCAAAGAAGAGTTAATGTCTATTACCGATTCTTTCAACTTTATTTCTTCTTCTACATATTCTAATTTAGTTGTTTAATTATCAAGTAATAACATCAGTATCACTAATATACTGATATTTTATTATAAATATGAAACAAAACTATTTCACCTTCTATCCATCCTACTGAAAACGAAATCACCGCGCGTGCGTACGTACGGAATACCGTCTCTACGTCGTGATGTAATCTGTTTTCCACCACCACCATACTTGGATGGGTATAATGGTGTAAAGAATAACTATATAATATTATTGTAAAGTGATATTAATTCTGAAATAGTAGACATACACTTCAATACAATTCCACGGTCATGGGAACGATATCATCGCTCGTGCGTACGTACAACCTACTGTCTCCACGATGTGATGCGGCTCGTTTTACATGATCTTCAATGCTTAATGGTTATACAAATTAATTGAATTAATTGAATGAGTAAATATGATATCATAACAATGAGTACGATTCTATAATAAGTCAATTAAATTATTTAAACCATTATACAGGAGGTTCGAACACGTACGATGAAAATCGGACCTAAGGTAATGGAAAATCTCACAATCTCATTTTTATCTGATATTGTTTATACTTCGGTATTTTTTGGGGTGTATTTTATCATCCACATCCATGTTTCCTAAATATTTAATATTATTTATATCCTTCTATAATTTTTTAAATCCAACTCTACCCATTGGTGAGATTTTAGTAAAAGATATAAAAGGAATCTTCTTTCATTTTTAGTACGAGTTACTTTTTGAATTTTCCGGCCAAAGTACGAGAATAATGTTTTTTAACTTATACTGCATAAATGGATTTTTATGATTTCATGACGCTTATTTTACAAGTTTTAATGTTTATTTTAAATCAACTTCTTTTATATTAAAATTTTATGACATGTTAAGAAAGGAAAATTGTTTTTGAAGTAGAAAGGATATTTTCCTCAAGAATGGAGTTCAAGTGTTTTATCAAAAGTATATTACATCTAAGATAATATAGGGTTATATTTATATCCCTATTTTTACATTGATTTGATTATGTTATGATGGAATTATTTTTATGATGTCCTTTTATGGATTATGATATGATGACATGATGTTTAAGAATCCCATTTTTATTACATGGGTTATTCTATGTTGTATGATTTATGATTTTTGTGGAACACATAAGAATGGTTTTATTATTAGATGGGTGGGACCTATATCTCCCTCCAATGCATTGGGAAAAGATTTATGTCTCACGAGATAGACATGGCTGGAATGGCAGGTTAAACCGGTTCAGTGAAATAGGACTGAAACGAGGAGTGAACTCAGTTCAGAAATGGACTTTTTCCTCTAAGATAGTCTTGGAAATGAGTCTTGACTACTGAGAAATGATTCTCTATGATTATGTGTGTATGACACAAAGTTTCATGTTTTATGTTATGATTATTGGGATTACATTTCACTACGATGATTTACCCCATGTTATGAAATTATGATCTCTTCTTCTAGTTATGATTTTTAAAATGTTATGTTCTTATGAATAGGATATGAATGATATTTCTTTTGATTACCCTTACTGAGAATTTGAGCTCACCCTTTTGTATGTTTTCTTTTACCCAGGTCAGGAATAAGGATATTAAGTAAGATATGCCAAAATGGACTCTAGATACGACAAAATAAAAGGGAGACAATATAGATGATTTATGAACCAGTTGTTTATGTTTCCCAGTTTCTAAAGACACTATACCTATACGGTCCTTTCATGGATTTGTTATATGTTGTAATAAGTGTGATTCATTGCGAAGGAGAAGCAGCGGGTCCATGTTACCAATATTCGGCTTGAGGATGGGACTTTCTCCAGCGACCCAGAACTGATTGGCGTCATGGTGTGTTCCCACATCAGATCCCTACTATGTGATCCTAACCCTCACTTCCAGAATGGCTATCCCACTAGACAAGAGGAGTTGTTTCACTCCATACCATGTAGTATTTACAGCCATGCAAACGACATTATTTGCAGTGTCCCGAATGAGAAGGATATATGGGAGTCAATGATTCACCTCAACCCTGACAGTGCGCCTGGCCCAGATGGATTCCCGGGCTCCTTCTACACCCTCCCTTGGAACATTATCAAGCGTGACCTCTCTGAGGCCGTCCAGGACTTCTTCAGAGGAGGCTTTCTCCCGCACATGGTGACTGATACCACCATGATCCTGATCCCAAAGGATTTCTCTCCATCCTCTATCTCGCATTACTGGACCATCAGTCTGTGTATGTTTACCTATAAGATTCAGGCTACCATCATGAATAGTAGGCTCTCCTCTTTCACACATCAGTGGGTTTCGGATGAGCAACATGCCTTCATCCGAGGGAGATCAATTCAAGGGGTTGTTGGGGTAGCCCAAGAGATGTTATGGGATTTGAACAGGAAGGTTGTGGTCTCGAACGTGGTTATCAAACTCGATATGGATAAATCATTTGAACGTCTGGAGTGTTCCTTCATCATCCACACCATGAGATGTATGGGATTCTCGGAAGCTATCATTGACATCCTTTTCCACTACTATAGCTCCCCCTGGTTTAACATCAACTTGGCAGGGAAACAATGTGGGTTTATCAAGTTGGTTAGAGGCATGCGCCAAGGTGACCCCCTCTCCCCAGCCTTGTTTATTCTGGCCCAAGACGCTCTTAGGAGGTTCTTCACGATGGCCATGCAGCAAGGCACTGTCCTCCATTTCCACTACGGGTCTCAGGTCCCCATCTTTTCCCACCTCCTCTTTGCAGATGATGTGATATTCTTTATCAATGGGAGGATCCCCTCTATCAATATCTAGGTGAGGATCTTAGATGAATATGATCATTGGAGTGGGAAACTTATCAACTGGGATAAGTGTGGCGTGTTCCTCCCTTCGAACTGCATGGGAAAATGCAAGGCGATTATTGAAAGGGTACTCGGGATCCCTGAGAAGCAGTTACCCAATAGTTATTTGGGGGCCCCTATTGCTCCTAGGAGGATTCGAGTTCTGAATTTTGAGGATCTATCTAATAGGGTTATTAGCCGCATCAGAAATTGAAATAACTGTTTCCTATCATTCAGGGGGAGGATTTCTCTCATTAATAGTGTGTTGTCTTCTATCCCCATGCACATACTCTCTGTTCTGAAGGTCCCTCGATCAGTCATCAGCCGGCTAGATTCCATCCTTAATTCCTTCATTTGGAATTCTCATGGTGAATGTCATTGCAAATGGGCCTCTTGGACTAGATTAGAGAAGCCTCTAGAGCAAGGTGGCATCAACGTGAGAAGCCTGGGTGAGTCCATATTCTTCTTGCAAGTCAAGTTGGCATGGGAATTTATCGAGGGCCGGACATTGTGGAGTCTTTTCATTAGGGGGAAGTACGGATTTGGGATCAAGGGGAATTGCAGGAAACCTTCCCCCCTTTTGAGCTCCCTCTGCTCCCATGTGCCCTCTCTTCGGGAGCACACCCAATGGATTATCGGGCAGGGAAACTCAAACTTCTGGGAGTGCAACTGGGGCAGCGGCTTTCTCGGCTTCCCGGGCTGTCCAACTCCCAACCTCTTGATTAAGGAGGCATCTCTCCATCCTTCCTTCCTCAAGTCCATACTCACCCCCCCCCCCTTCCAGGAGGCTCGGTTCTGTGACATATATTTGGATGAGTCCACAGACAGGTGCGTCTTCAAGGGTACTTCTACAGGCAGATTCTCTGTAAGGGACTACAAAAAGGCCTTTCCTAGGCAACCGACTAGTGATCCTTGGGTCATCTTTCTCTAGTGAAAGTTTATCCCAGCCAAGTTCAACTTTCTAATCTAGAGGGTCCAATCCAATGTTATCCCAAAGGAGATGTCTATCGAGGCCAAAGGTATTCCACCTTCCTCAAAATGTTTCTGATGTTCGACTCCCAAGGAGGATACTTCGACCCACCTCTTCCTTTAGAGTGACTGGTCTGGTCAGTTGTGGCCTACCTTGGGGGATCTTATGGCGTTTTCAGGGATGATTCCCTCGTTTGTGTAGCTCTTCCTGCACTGGTACTGCGGTGCTTCCACCAAACATGAGGAGGATGGTCGTTCAGTTATTCTCGCTGCTAGCTTTTGGATTAGTTGGAAGGCGTAGAACCATGTGAGGCACTACAGGACCCACCCCTCTTCCCACGGTTTGATCCTCTGGACCAGGCTATTAATTGCCAGCTGGACTAGCTTCACAAGCATCAAGAGGCGGTGCCCTGCCTCAGTTGCTACTCTAGTTCTCTACACTCACTGGATCCCCCAACTCATTCTAGGACCAGTTCAGGGGTAATATGGCACAATCCTCCCCACGGGTTAAAGATCAACATTGACGAGGCATGCTGCCAGGGGGGCATGAGAGGAGGAGGGGTTGTTCGGGATGCATCTTGCTCTGTTATCCTTTCTTTCTACGCCTCCTACGGAGCTGGCGACCCTCTGGTGGTGGAGGCCAAGGCCAAGCTCAGCGGCTTAGAGCTTTGCTCCTCGAGGGCTCTCCCCTTGACTATAGTGGAGACAGACTCGAAGATCATTTGGAGCTCCCTCAATGGTGACATCGATCCCCCTTAGTAGATCACCTATTTCATACAAAACTGTAAGGATCTTCTTCCCCATGACACCGAGATTCTCCACACATGGCGCGAGGGTAATCGGCTTGCCAACTTCTTCGCCTCTAGGGTGACCCCCATCCCCCCTCTCTTGGTTTTCAATTCCATTGGATCCATTCCTTCGGGCAGTGTGGACATCGCTATCGGGGGAGCTCTTGGTCTTCACTTCTTCAAACCTCCTTGATTGTCCTGCTTTGGTTTTGGTTTTGGTTTTGGTTTTGGTTTTGGCTTGGTTTTGGTTTTGGGTGTCGGGTTGCGTTGACTTTGTACTTTCTTTCGTATAAATAAAAAGTATTATTATTATTAATAAGTGTGCTCCAATTCTGAAGTAATAAATATGTATGTAATGTATGGGTCATTATAAAATGGGTAGTAGATGTTCTTGATTGTTTAGGATAAACAATACCATATCAGGTATTTTCACAATTCAATTGAGAATATTCAATACAACTCTTTTACACACGGAAAGAGTGTTGACCAAACTGAGATCTTGATAATTGTTTCTCTCACCATCACAATTTTACGAAGGAAGTGAGAAGTAATGATTGTGGAATCTCGCTTTAACAAACTCAGAAAAAGGATTTTTAATTAAATTTAACAAGGGTAACAATACAATTGGGAAACTAACCGAATCATAATCACCCTTTTAATATCATTGTTTTCAATCATTTGATTTTCAAATTTCCTTTCAATATTTTTATTATTGATTTATTCTATAAACACACCATTTTTTCCTCATTTAAAAGTGAGAAACTATTTTTTGTTCCCTCCACTTCAGGATACATCCTAGGTTTAATCAGTAGACTAAACATAGGGAATATAATAATACTTTTTCCATGCCCCATGATAGGTATGAATCTTCCACTTCAAACATTCCCAAGATTTCTCTAAAATTAGTCATCTCGAACATATAAACATTTCTTCAATATGATGTAAATTCCTCAAAATTAGTCCAATATAAATTCATCATATTCATTATAAAGTAACATTATTATATCACTATGATTTTAACTTATTAATTTTCTCATTAAGATCTTACTATCTTCCTCTTCTCAATATGATCGGACTTTCTAACAGAAACTTGGTCTAATTAATCTTTCCTCATCAGAGTTAGTCTAATTGACCTTCCTCCTCGGACTGGGTCTGTTCAAACTTCATTATGATGTAAATTTCCATTATTATGTATTTGCCATTAAAATGGAATGTATTCGATGGTTAAAACACTTAGAAACATGGAATTGTTCAAACTTTATGTGTTATTACTCATTCATACATCAGAAGACCTCTGTGTTTGGTACTTATGGATCTGACGAAATTTTTTTCTTGATCTCTCGAACTGATAAAATCTTTATGATTTCTCCATTTTTTAAAATATTTTATCATGATAATTTTTCATGATTTATGATAGATCCATGTCCAAAAAATAATCATCTCACATTCTAACCAACACCTTGTCTGATGAATCTTGAACTTTATTATGGTCAATCTGAATCGGATCATGCCTCTGATCAATAACTTCAAAGAAAATTCATCTAATATCTTCCTTGCACCTTTTTACTCTCGTACTGCTCAGTCTAAAAACCTATGTTTGGAACCTAGAGTTTTGAAGTCAACTATATCAAAGATAAAACTTCTTTCCTCCATTTATGTTTCGATTCAAACATTCAGAAACATTCATATTTTTTATAAAAACTCATTCCAAAGGATTGGGTATAATGCTATTGAAACAAACATTATTTAGAAAAATTATATTTGATAAAAAATATAAACCATTATTTAAATTTAAAACATCACAATGTTTCTAAAATCACCCATGTTTATTTGTTGACAACACTAGTTAACAACTTTTTCAATTCTCATTAACATTTCAAAACTCATTTTTTGAAACTACTAAAAGTTATCAACATTTATCAAAACATTACATTTTTCTAAAGAGGGTGTCTAGAAATGACACTACGAGATAATTTAATTTTTTTAAAGGAATTTCATCCCAAGATGAAAATAAAATTTAAAGGTCATCTAATGATAAAAATCACCGAACTTTTATCTTTTCTCACTATTCTTTTTTTCTCCCCCTTAATTATTATCTCCACCATTTTATGATAACTACCACTTTAGATTTATAAAAGAAAGAGAAGTAAAAATTTCTTACCAAGTAGAAAGTTGTTACTTACTCTCCCCCATTATCATCATAATCCAAAGCATGGTGGGGGACATCCATATTAGATTTTAGGAATCCATGGACAAGGATGGTCATGTTGTTGCAAAATCACCTTAACAACCCTTTCTTTAAGAATTACCTTTGTGAAGATATTAGAAATTTGATACATCATTTAGATATATTCTAGAAAAAATCTCCAATAGAAACAATTTGATTTATATAGTGAAAAAATAAATTCATTTGTTTTGACCTTGATTGTTGGATATGGTTTTTATAAGGATCAAATCCAATATAATTATTAAAATGAATCATCAATGGTTTAGAATCTTTTACATTCAAATAATCCAGTTGAACTTTCATCAACAGCATCTGAGTAAAATCCAGAGTATCTGAACAATATTGTGATTCTATTGTGCTCAATGTTACTGAAATGTTTTCTTACTATAAAAACATACACAACATTCTCCCAAGAAAAATTTTCCTCCAGAGATTGATTTTATTTCATTATAGTCTCCATCCCAATCAAAATTAGTATAACTAAGAAAATTCTTTTTACAATTTCGTTTATATAAAAAACCATGAGATTTTATTCCTTTGACATATCTCATAATTATATTTTATGAAAACATATGTGATTCCTTAGGATTTCTTCGATGACTGGAACATAATGTCACAAAAAAAACAATATCAGGACTTGGTGCTGTTATGTAAAGTAGAATTCAAATCTATTTCTGAATGTATTTTTGGTTCACACTTTTATTGGAATCATATTTTCTCATCTTTATCGCCATTAAGATAGGAGTATAAAATTATTTGTAATCTTCCATTCCAATTTTTTTTAACAATTCACCGACATAGTTTTCTTGATATAGGAAAAAATAAATTTGTTCATTAAACTTGTAAACAAAAAAAAATTATTCTCCTAACACTGACATATAAAATTTCCTTTTCATCTATTAAGAAAATTTTTTATAAACATATACACTATACCAAATAAAAATTTACCATCCATATAAACAATTAGAATTAGTGGTTTGTATTCAAAATAATTCACCTATAAGTTTCTGTCAAGTATTACTTTAGAAAAAGTTATCATTATAAAATAATTTTCATGCTTATAATACCATGCATGTGGATATTTCTTCTGCCCATAGAAAGTTTTCTTCAATGTAATTTTTTTTCACCCTCATCATGTGATAACCAACATGTTGTTCCATGTAAACATTTTCTTCAATTTATAAAAAGATAAATAATGAATTTACAACCATATAACAATATTTGTTATTCTAGTGAACAACCATTGCTAAAAACATTACAAAATTTTACAAAATTACAATATTGGAAATGGCTTAATCAAAATCCACACCTTCCACCTATGAAAATAATTTACAAACAATTATTTCTTTGTTTCAAGAAACATTTCTGTGTTTATTAAACATCTTTCTTTAAACCCATTTTGTTCTGATAACATCATTACCTTTTGAACTTGGAATTATTCCCCATGTATATTTTTTCTCAATTTTATCCAACTATTAATTCATAGCACTCACAAATTATTATTATTTTGAATATATTTGGAAAATGAATCCAGTTATATTTTTTAAATGAGGGATGTTTTATTTTATAATAACATCTTTCATCTAGTCTAAACTAAAGCATTCAGACTTCCAATAATATTTTTAGACTCAACATGTTTTTATAAATATGGAAATCTCAATGATACATTCTAAGGTAAATATTATTCATCAAATGATTCTTCAAAATCTTGATAATTTTTTTGTATCATTTTCACTTTCATTAGAGACATTCATTTTATCCTCCTTTGAATTCTCAAAATCTTTTGTTAAGGAATACTGATTTTTATTAATTCGCATGTCATGTGAGTAAAAAAACCTTTTTAAATTTATATTAAAAATTTCTTAAATTATTCCCTTTTGTGAATAACCCAAAAATATTCCTTCATGAGCTTTCTCATCAAACAATCCATGATCCTTATTTATTATTTTTCAAAAATGGGGACTTTAAAAAAAACAACATGTATTTCAATGAATATTTTTTTTATAAAAAATTCCATAGGAATTCATGTTGGATTCCAGTACCAACAAACATCTATTCTAAACATGTAAAAAATTTATAATTTCATCTCTCAAATAAAACATTGAATGGTTGTATTCTACTGACATTAGTATTCCTATTTCCACCAAACTTCTATTATTCCTTTGAACTAATCCTTAATTTGGTGTATATTGAACACTATATTGCTATTTTATTCCATGATTTCTCATATAAGTTTCAAAATTATTATATTTACTTTCTATTTCATTATATTTTCTATGATTATTTATATAAACCCCAATTTCATTCTCAACATCATTTCTATTGAATCTAAAAACTTCCATAGATTTAACTTGTGTTTCATAAACATGATGTTGGTCATCTAAGTTAAATCATCAATATAAGTGATAAAGTAAAAAATTTCCTTTTGTGGATTGATGTCTCATTGGCCCACATAAATTGTAATGAATAAGTTCAAGAGGACTGGTAGACTAAATCTCAACATTGTTATGAATCTTATTGGTCATATTCCTTTTATAACATGTTACACAAACGTATTCTTATGTTATTTTAATATTTTGGATAATTTTATACAATATCAACTTTATAATGTTTGTTCATGTTTTTCTGCCAAATTTGGAATGGTCTTCAATTCCCTAACTTATTATCATCTTCAAAACATATATAAAATGAGTTTTTAAGTTCTCCAATATGATAGATATTTTCACTAATCCTGAATATTTCTAGATCTTCATAATATTTCTTACAGTTTCTGGTGATAGAGTTTCTAATATTTATGAAATCGTTTTCCTAACTATGCAGCACGTGTCCTTAGGTGGACTTGAAAAAATTTCCTACTTAATGGGCCTGTTAGTCAGAAGATTCCACTAATTGACTATGCAGTATATACCCCATTTAGCCCTGCATAATACAATCCCCAAAATAGGTTTGTCAAATAATTGTAATTTCATTCTTGGATATAGTGTCATTGTCCCATTCAAACATTGAATGCAATATATAGTAATCTATTTTAAAATAGTCATTCAGGTATATTTGTCCCATTATCTTTCTCTTGATATGAAAGTCTTCAAGACTATGGTTTACAAATTTTTCTCTCCATGTGTTAAATGCAATATAAAATAACCTTGGAACCACTTTTCCACATATCACATACTTTTTCCATTTTGGTCCTAGTTTTATAACCTAAAACTACAAACACCACCCCTCATACGTTTGGGTCACACCTTTGTAGAAGTAATATTCCTCTGATTCTTTGGAAATCTTGGTTAGAAATACCCTTTCCATATTTAGGTACCTTTCTCCACAATCCAAACACTATGATTTGGAAAATCTGAATCTCCATAAACATTATTCATATTTTAGTAATAGATTGTCATATTTTTTAGATCTCTTTTTCCTAACTATGCAGCACATGCCCTTAGGTGGCCTTGCATAAGTTAGCTACATAACAAGTCTGCCCGTAAAAATATTCCACTATATGGCTATGCAGAATATTCCCCAATTGGACCTATATTATAGAACCCCAATAACAGGTTTTTCAAATAATGGTAACATCGTTTTAAAAAAAAATAGACTTCCTCTAATTATTTTAGGATTTTTACCAAATCATCCTTTGGATTCAGAAATTCATAAATCACAGTTTATGATTAAATATTGCATACCTGGATATGGTAGTATATTTCTAAAAAAATTATCAAGAAGTTGGGAGAGTCGCATACCTTTGGTCAAGGATGAAGACTTAAATTAAATCCACACAATGTCATCATAGCCTGACTTAAAACTGCATAGTACCAATTTCCTCACTACATGACTTAAAATGGTACAATACCCATGTCATAACTTCATGAATTAAAACTACACCGTACCAATGTCTTCACTACATGACTTAAAACTGCACAATAAAATATCAGAAATTCCCCTTTCTGATAAATTTTAACCATTCCTCAAACACCAAATTTGTAAAGAAACGATTTTCTTATTCATGGAATATGTCGGTATAAAATAACCCTTTCATTCTTAAAATTCTATTCCTTGGAAAAACCACCCACTGTGGTCTTGAACCATACAAATATTATTTTCCCCTATCTATTAGTAGAAAAATGTAAAATTACCAAAGATCTATTTTTCTTAACTATGTAGTACATGCCCTTAGGTGGCCTTTCATAAGTTTCCAACATAATAGAACTCTCATCCAAAAGTTGCCACTACTTGGCTATGCAGCATATGCCCTAGTTTGCCCTGCATAATACAATCCCCATAACGGGTTTTCCTAAATAATGGTATCTTCTTTCTTTGAAGGAAATCCCCTTATGCTGACATAAGTTTTAGATTTAGTGACCAAAGAAATCATGACTCAAGATTCCCCATGGAAATATTTAATAAATATTTAATAAATTATTAGCCAAAAAGTCTTATTTGGGATCTAATTTTAAAATTTATGGTCAAAGATATTTGACATTATTTACTATACCTTTATAGTCCAACATTAATGTCTCTAAAATGCCAACAACAAAAGAAATGGTACTCACAAGATTGGGAACCTGCAAAGGAAACTCTGAACAAAAGTTGAGTGCTAGCTCCCTAAATGTACATTTTTTTATGATTTAGGTCATATTGAGAAATAAAAATTCAAGATATATAAATATTTTGGGGTTATCCATATAACCCTATCAAAAATAAAACAATTATTACTAGGACCAATGGCTTACGTAGAACAAAAAAGGTTAGCAAAAGTGAAAATATAAATAATGAAGGACACAATCATTTTCATTTATGAAATTTTTTCATAGAGGAGCATCCAAAAATTGGAGTCTCTCTCTTGTAAAAAATCAGAAATTATAAATGGATATATATGTAATTCCTCATATGTTTGATAGACACTTTATCCATGCCAGCTGCCTGTTGAAGCTCGTTTATTTGACCAGACTCACTCTTTTCAGCATGATAGAGTGCTTCTCTAGAATCTATTATAGGTTTTTCACCATCCTTCTAGACTTATCCTAATGAGATATGAAGCTGGTCAAGTCCCCTTGTAATGATATCTTACTCATGTTGAAGACGTAGCTACAGAATAGTCTTTTCTTCAATTGTCTACTTCAGTCCCTTTAACTTTTCCATATGATTAGCCTTCGCTTGGAATAACACTTCTTGGAACTCTTCAATATTGATTGATATTTTTGATTTTATCAAGTCTTGTCGAAAGTTTTTCTCTTTCTCCCTCCTCTAAATAATCGTTTTCACCACAATTTGAATTTCACAGTATTTGAAAATGACAAATCCTAGCGTGATAAAAAGAGATGAAAGTTGGGGAATTATTAAAGGAAGATCCTAAAAGGGAATCTCAGATATTACCTTCCAGATATTTTTCTATGCATTGTGGTGTACAATACGAAGAGCCTTCTGCAGTTCTGGTTATGATTCAGAATCACTATCATAAGTTGGGATATGTTCTTTGAGTAATGCAATTAATTAAGTTCCATGTTTTGTTCCTTCTTGAACAATGGATGCTCCACCTTCCAATGTTATTTAGGCTGATGTAGTGGCTTTGCCTTAAAATATAACCATTGAAGTTGATTTCCCTATATCGTAAATCAATAAGTATGGTTATTGATAGATTCAAGAGATAACAAAATTGAATACAATCACAATATCAGTATCTCTTACATAACTATAAGTCATCATCCCGAGAAGAATCCTCCCCAATATTCTCAGTTTCAACAATTTTTTTGATGTATTTGGACGAGGAGTGATATCTTTAATATGATCATGATCTTTAGAGTGGTCTTTAATATGATCATGATCTTCAGAGTAAATATCAAGAAGATATTCTATCTATATATCCACCCAATCCAATGTCTTTGCAATGGTGGGGTTGACGTTAATAGAAATACTTCATTCAAGTATCGTTGTGGTAGAAGTTCTTTTAGATGGAACTGCATATTTCAACCAACCATGGTTAGATGGTAAATCATAAGAATATTAACAAGACGAATAATGAGAACTCAGGTCTAGTTGATTCTATACAAGGAACTCCAAAATATTCTAATGCATTTGATATATTAACATGCTCTAATATCTCATCAAAAAAGGCATGCCACAGTTCATCATTTCATCTAGTGATATCTTAGATCCCAGATTAGTCTCACCTGTGGGATAACATGGCGTGTTTGCTTCAAAACCATCCTTCAGCAACCTTTGACCCCAAATGGCTTCCTCAGAAACAGTTATGGTGTCAACGTCAGTTGTTTCCAGATGTTTTGTTCCATGTGATGAACCTGAAATTATCATAGAATGGAAGTTAGTTGTTGTTACATTTGATACATTATGAAGTATTGTTGATAAACTAGAATTGTCCTCTTTTATGATAGTAGGAATAGGAGCTATGCTAGGAACAGATGTTGGTTCTTTTGGCATTAATGTCTCTTTAGAAACCACTAGATTTTTAGGAATTTCATTTTATTCAACAGCACCCTCAATGGTTCCTTGAACCTTATCAGTAGTTTCTTTCAAAGAATAAACAAATGAATCCCCTCTAATTCAAATAAGTTTAAACACTTTTTCATGAATAAGGACTAAAATTAATGATTATCAGGGAGACTTACCACAGCTAAGAAAACGCTTAACCATTGATCTCTTTCTTCGGAGATTTTTCTTCTTCACCTTCTTATGAGGGCTTGCATCATCATCTCCAAAGACCGGTATGGGATATTCCGATACCCTCTCTATTTCCTCCTCCATGGCCTGTTTTCACGGAGATATCTTTCTCGATTCACGGGGTGATCTGGTAGCTCCAAGAGCATTTCCTCTAGGGATATACTATGGTGATGGAACTTTAATGGTCTTTCCTTTACCCAGCTATAAGTTAAGATGATATTTATCCTATGTAACAATGTTTTGACTAAATTTAAAATTGCAAAAATCGAAGAGAATGTAAGAGAAAGGAAACTTACAGCCTCGGGAACTACAAAGTCATTCCACCCTTCATCTAATGAAGGATTAATACCTTCTTTGATACCAAGATATATCATTTTTTTCACCCAATTTGTGGTAGTAATTGATTCATCATTGTAATATATGAGAATTTCCATCTCTTGAATGTATTTCCTCACCTCATTGGGAATATCCTTAAAAGAATGTCAGAAGAAGCCCACAAATCCCCTACTCCTGGAATATGTAGTCCTTCACACAGATCCATCCACATGGTTTTAGCATCATAGTACAGACTCTTTTATGTTTGAATATCCTCTGGACATATATATTCAGAATGTATGATAGAGGTTTGGGAAGAGGATCCTCCAACCATGGATTTGAGTTTCTTCCCAACACCCACAGTCCGAGATGAGGGATTAGAAAATGGAACTCACCGCTCTTTAGAATGATGGTGACCAGATCGCCTCAATATGACTTCGGTAGGTATTAATGGAGTGTCTCTCTTAATTTTGGGAGGAGGGTTATTTCTATCATAAGGACGCTTCAGTGAATTTGGAGAATCATAACCTCCACAATTTTATTCTTGCGAGTCGGCCCCGGATGATGAAGAATTATCTTCCAAACTAAGGGGTTACCTCCTTCTACTTCTCCTCACCCCCAATCGTGGTATGGTATTATTTAATAACTCTTCAGGGTAAGATGAAACCCATTTTTTGGCATACAAGATAGTCAATCTCCTTACTGCATCAGCGAAGGGTAAATTAAATACTTCCCCGGTCTTCTCCACATATGTCAATAGCCATAGTTTCTAGGAAAAACATTTGGTGTTGCTCTAATATAACATGCACAAGAGGGGATACGGTATTCTTCTATATACATTTGAATTGACACATAAATCTATAAGGATAAAAGGCCTCACATATGATTTCTCCATCGATTCTAGTGGCCAACATGCCATCTCTACAAGGTACCATATATGCCCTCAATTCCAAACTGGCTATCACATCATCAATAGATTTTCTGGTAGGTGGATTCCCATAAGGAAAGAAATGGAACTCATAATTCATGCTCAATCTATCCTTGATGTTTCATGCATTCAATGAGAATGGTGAAATACCAAAAAAATTCTAAACAGTTGGTCGGAAAGAACTTCCAAAAACATGTACTCCCCTTTGTATAGCATAAGTTCTGAAGTGAATAATGACACATTCCCACAACACATGGAATGGTCCAAATATTATAAAGGGAGACTTCCCTTTGTAAATTTATAGAAAACTCCTATGAATCTTGGCCAAAACAAGAGTGGCCAACACTACCATCCTTTTCTCCACTAGCATAGCCTCAATAACCAAGGTTCTTGGACTCAGGCCTCCTTTGGAATCTCAGACTAGTAATAAATTCATGTTGTGAAAAATTGACAAGAAATATTCCAGACGTGTCTTTGCAGAAATTTTTTTGTTAACTTCATATCACCATTTATCAAATTATTCTTTCCCCAATGTTGGCCAAAAATTATCAGGGGTACCTCTCTTCTCTTCCCTTGGATAGCTAGTCTGACGGGTGTAAGTGGGACCCTTTTAATTTTTCTTTATCAAAAATATTCCCATCGATTCCTCCAGATGAATATCCCTCCTGGTGTGATATTTGATGTTGGTCATCTTCTTGAGTTTTTTAAATATTTTCATCAACTCGCGTACAAAATCAGGTATCTTCTAGTAGTCATTCCATTTCATCTTGGGAGGAATAAACTCAACATACATGTCTCCAAGGATTAGAGCTCCATAAATATTTAAAATGTCCCAAAAGAGGATGCATACCTCTCTATATGTTAAATGGAATGAATTAGTCTCTGAGATCCACCTTCTTAATAATTCTGACACGAAATCGTCATTCATGTACACATAAGTTTTCCCAACGTAGACAGCCTCATAAATCATAATGCCATTAAAGTTATTTTTCAATTCTGCATAGTTCTTACGATCCCAGTATGCTTGCATCCACATTGGTTTTACACCTCCTTCTGGGCAGAAGTCACAACATTTCATCCAACCCTTGGAATGATCTGTTTGAGAATCCAAAAAGACATATGAATAATAGTGTTGCTGCATCACGGGTGTGTGTGCCTTCAAATCTGGATCACATTAGCTATGATGCATAATATGGGCTTTCTCTACTGTCCCAATATTAGAAAATGATCCCCTAATAAAAAAAATTCCAACCAAAAGTTTGTATAATATTGAAACCAAGAATGTGGGATATAGTTCTTTGGATTTGGAACATTAACATCCTATAAATGGCCATATTTATAAAAAGGAATATATGTTCTTTGGGGAAAGATGAAATGATAATTCTTCAAATATTTTTCTATGTCTGGAGGCGTGGAATCGCAAACGTAAAAGTAATCATGACCAACGATAATCATCATGTCATAAATCCTCTTACTAGAAGGCCCATACGTGGTTCCAATTCTTTTGGGAGCCATTGAACCTACAAAAAGATAGAAATAAACTTTTTAAGTAAGCTAGTTATTGGGTTTTTTACAAAAAAAATTGGCAAAGGCATTAAGGTGTGCGAGTATAAGTCGACGCGCATGTATGGAACCCACTTATAGCGTGAAACTAAAAAACATATAGAAGTAGTGTGGTAAAATAGAAGCTTATGAGTAAAAGAAGACATGCACGCTGAGAGCTGAAATTTTGGAAGTCTCAAGGATTTTCACGGAATTGAATTCCTTATATATATGTGATGAAAGTCACCTTGCATGCCAGATTCCTGCGCGCTTAAAAATTTCACAAATAAATTTTTCAACACGCATAACACTTGTGTTCCCTAGTACACTATTCTTTCTCCTTTGTTACTTCACCTCAGTATAGGATCCTCTTTTCTTTTCGGATCCAATTCTGAGGGGGGGGGGGCTTATTGAAACTCCATTCTTTCAAAGATTCTAAAAAATGAAAAAAGGAATCCCCTTAGAAAGAAAAGGATAAAATACATGAAGAAAATTATGATTTGAAAAAGCATGAGTTTTGCGTCAGCTTAGTCATACCAAAAGAGCATCAGTACGCAGCATAATTGCATGCCCCAAAATGTCGTGCCAGATACTTACTTGCCCAAATTCCTTTTATCCAAGGTCTCATATTTTCTAAAAAATAGACCCTTGGGGACATCTTTTCACTGATGAATTTCCATGAATCCCAATTGCAGATCTGATATCCCTAGTGCTTTTCCCAAGTCTTCCAGAACTTTCAAGGTAGTTCTTAAACACCTTGAGAAAAGGATTTAAATGATGATAATTGTAATTAAGTCATTTTAGTATTTGAAAACACTGACACTTTCATGCCAAAAGGGACCATCATCCATAAATCTAAAACACTTGTGTGCCGCCTATTACTTTTATAGGAACATGAGCACCCCACTTCTAGGATTACCTGTGAAAACTCCTGAAGTCTTGAGCCAAGTCTTACCCAAGTATTACCATACAGATTATTTTTTACTTAAGTGTATATCAAGTCACTCAAGTCTACTTGTGTGCCCATACTTGTGTACCCTTATCTACTTGAGCTCCCCTTTTTGATTCACTTACTCTCTTCAGAACAAGCCACCAGGCCTTCATCAAAGCTATTCATGGAAAGGCTTCTTCTTCCTTGTCTCCCTTATCTAAAAGGGATTCTGTTGAGACCTCCACCAAAACCTACTGACTTATCAATCCTTTACAAAAGGCTCATCAGCGTGTCGACTATTTGGGTTTGTATTTCCACAGTCATAGGTTTCCCAAATTTGTTCTATAATGGTGTTACGATACATGGAATTTATGTGGGTTTGTATATCCATAGTCACATAGCCCTTTCTCTCAGGAACATAGTTTGGATGTTCCCGGTTTGGAGGAGGGTTTGGGTCCTAAACTCTCCATTCTCAATGAGACGACCCGGAACCTCAGGTCTCTAGTAGGGAAGGTATGGTTCACACTTTCTTTTTCCATTTAATCAAAGGAGATGTTTCCCTCCCCTCCCAGGATCAATTTTAGGGAAACCATCATTGCGTAATCCCCTAGATTTTATTGTAGGAGGTAGCCTCATTGCTCCTCCTTTCTTCTTCGGTGCCAATGATCAAAGGGGAGGTGGGCACAGAGAATATTATTACCCTTTCCCTCTCCTATTAGCTTTTACACCATGGGAATCCCTCCTGGTGTAAGCCCATAACCTTCATCCCTTCATCCTTTCATTGGACCCTTGTCAAATATAAATAGAACAGAGGGAAGTCGCATCGCCTCAACCTCTTCCATGGTCTCCTCGCCCTCATCCACTCTCACCACTATAGGTGTGCCCCATTCCATCAGCAGAAGAGGAAAAGTGTGGATTATTTTTGTTGAATCTTTTACATTCTCTTGTTTCTCACACTGAGCATTACTCACATGGGCTTATAGATTTTTCATGGTCACAGCATTTGCACAATTCAATGAACAATGAGAACTCTTTTTCCTATTCAAACATGGATGAGTTGGAAGGCCTTTCAAGGCCCGAGCACCCTAAATATCCTCTTCAAAAATCTAACCCTAATTCCTTTAATATGGGAATCCTACTTAGGAATAAGCCCCAAATTAAACCCCAAAATCATCAAGAAATTCTTTTCAGGATGAAATCCCAAACTCATTTCTCTCAAATGACTATACTCTCCTATGAGACTTATTGAACTACATGGGATTTGATTCCCATCTATATGGAATACGTATGAAGCGTCGTTGAGGTTCAAACCCAATACTTTAAATCAACCCTATTATACTTGGGCTATATTCCCAATAGGGTCGGATCCTAGTTGGAAACCCATATCCTTTCCAAGTTACTTGTGCTACTTCAGCATAAGTCCCACACTATGTTTTGACTAATCACCTTCCACTTATATGTCCATACAACAAGACATTAATCTATATGGATAGTTCCTTATCACATGACCTTAAAATTTATGATGTGTACCATTCAGTGGTACTGAACTATGAGGGTTCTGATTCCTTTTATAAGGATACATTGGTAGACTATTTTATGGGCATGATCAAAAGATCCAACCAAGCCTTTGTCTCCCTCGAGGAAAATAAATTCTAGAGTGCCCCACTAAGTGGCTTAAAAAATTGTATCATCATAATTATGATTAAAAGAATCTCTAAGTAGTATATTAGAGGATACCATTGAAAGGAGAGAATTTAATACATATTGATATCACCATTAATGAAGAACCTCGAATATATACAGTTGATTTTAATCTTTTCACAAGCTAGATAAGTGATTGAAAATTACATGGGATTCTTATGATATACTTGGTGAATTAACAAGGATTCACAAAAATATCTTAAATTATAAAGAGAGTTCCGGAATAGACAATAATTCACCCCAAAAGGGTTTATGAGTCCGACCATTTATCCTCTAGACCCATGCACATTCTTATGTATCGTGAAGTTCAAACATAAAGAACGTCTTCCTTTGGAAAGTTGGTCCCCTTTGGATAAAGAACTCTTGGAAGTTTCTGGTTCCATAAATCAATCCAATGGAAACACCCTGGAAGTAGTGATTCTTTAAACTAGAATACACATTTCAAGGAACTACGAAACACAGATGGTTTGTCTCATGAGACATATTTATGAATCAATGTAATCTCTATAATTATCCTTGACATTCACATGCCCTCAAAATCCATTTTTTCATATTTCATTAATCCACATTAACATTTTGTGGTAACCAAACATTTTCAAAATAAAATAACATTCTAAATCAAGATTCAAAATACATCAACCTGACTCAAAATTCAAAAAAAATCTTCAAGGTTTAAAATTAAAATTAAAACAAAGAATTATAATAAAAAAAATTAAAAACATCGATTTCATTAACACCAAACCTACATGTACTGTGAGATCCTGAATCTTGAACCACCTTGATCCATGCACTATGAAACAAAAAGACAATAACTCGCTGGAAAGAGTCCACTAACCATTGTCACATGGAATCTTACCATCCCCCAAGCCGTCACCAATACACAACACCCACACAAATACCAGACATTTTTGGAACCATAATGAAACCCAAAACCTTGATGTTATATGTTGAAAAACTATTTCACAAATGTCACTTTCACCATATATTCCAATAAAACAAACGAGCTATCATTTCTAGAATAGGATAGAAATCATTTATCACCAGCGTGTGAAATCATTAATCCAAAATCCAAACCTGATTCCAAATCAAAAAATTGGAGAGCCTTTACTACAATAACACCATGAATGGGAAGAGGCATCCATAGGCCACACCTCCAAGAACACCCCATCACTCCCAAAAAAAACTTCCCAAAACCTCCTTTAGATTCTTCGCACCCATATGAACATTGAATAAGAATATGACCTGGAAGCCAGAGTAGAGAGAGTGAATAATACCTCCATAGAAAGCTGTGATTGAGCAAAAACCAACATCCCCTCCAGATTTAATCATCTAAAATTCATTGTTGCGAAAACAGATATTAATACTCTAACCAAAAATGTAAACGGAATCCAAAGTGGTTGACAATACTAGTCGAGATGATCCCCTAACACTGACTTGCAACCACCAACCCAATCCCAAAAAAACTATAAGAAAACTCACGCTGAAATAAAATGAGGCTGAGCATAGGTGGAATGGTAGAAAGAGCATAGAAGGACAAAACATCCAAATATGAATCTATCAAACGTCCCATGGACAAAATCCCAAACTGTCGAAGTGACTTCATGAAAAACCAAGATGGATTTTAGCATGATGGTTATAGTGGTAAAAGAATAGCTGGGAAGGAGTAGCTACCAAAAAGAGACGGTGGAAAATCCCAAAAAATGAATCTAGAAGAACCAGACCACTATAAGATTCGGTGTAGGAGCACAATAAAATATGGCAATAAGAACCAGGAATTTTGGGAGATCTAGCATTGTAGTGGAGGACTGAGACAAAAAATTATGGAGATGAAGAAGGAAGAGAAAATACAAAATACATGTCCAGGAAAGAGAGAGTCCAATCAAGAGATGAATAACACGAGAAACCTATAGGAGAGTAGAGAGTAAAGGATGGATATGGAATTATCATTTATGGGAAGAAAGAATAGAGTTTGAAAGAGGGGTCTCCCTCTATAGGTGAAGAAACCATAGAGGGAGGAGAGGTTCTCTCAAGGGAGCGAGTTGGGAGAGAATGGATACATTCCACACACTTTAAAACATCTCTAATGCATTTATCATTTGTTGAGTGAAAAAATTAGTTCATAAATAATATAAATTATCAATAAATATCATTATTTAGTAAAGAATAAATAATATAATCATTTTATATGTCGATCAAATAGCTTTCAAAGTAAAAAACTCTATGTGGACATGGAATATAGTTTTGGAAATAATCATATCCATGATACAAATAATATATAAATTTAAGATAAATGTATTGTGAAATGAAAAATGATCACAATAAAGTGAATGTTTCAAAATAAAATTAATTCCCACAATATTAGTAATATATAAAATATGAATATTAATTCATTAGAAATATAGGTTTTGTAATAAATTCATGTCATTAGGGGAAATAAATATAATGCAATTGAAACATTAAAAAAGACATTCATTAATGTTTTTTATTTATAAAATCATTGAAAACTTTTTAGAGATACTAAAATAGTGTAAACCATTTTGGGTGGTGGGAAAATACATTAATATCGAATATGCTAGAAAATACTTCCTTTAGACTATTATAAAGAAATTAAAAAATAACCATTTTAGAAAATGTTGGACTAATTCTTTTAAAACCTTGTAAAAAGTAAAGGATAACCTAGAATTTCCTTAGAAAATAATTTGATGAAACAAAAATAATTTTTTGAAATAAAATTTAAAAAATAAAGACATTGAAGAAACATGTATCTAATTATAAGAGATATAAGACCATACTTTATTTTAAACATTTATTTAGTGGATTTAATTTTCAGAGGCAATAAAAGTTGTATTAATACATTGAATCACAATAAATTTGAAGTGTATAAAAATATATGTTTTTATGAAAGAAAAATTATAATAATCTTTTAATGAAAATATGATTAATCCTAAAAAATTATATTTTAAAATTAATTCTTACATATTTGGTAATTATTAAATTATAACCCATTGAAAGAGTACACTTGAATTGAAACATTAATAAACATGGATAAATATATATTCATTTAAATTATATCAAATAAGAATTATATACATGAAATAAAAATAAATAGGTACACAATGCCAAATATATCTCAATGCTATGAAAATTGAGATGAAATCCCTTACCTCAAGTTTCACTTTCCTAATAACAGATTTCAACCTCGTATATAATAATTTTTTTTTGTAATTACTATATAGAACCATATACATACCTATTATTGATGTGAAATCGATCAAACACTAATTGAAACCATGAAGTGTTTTGAAACTAGAAATGTAAGGCTGATCATAGGGGAAGGACATCATTAACAAAGGGAGCATGAAATTTTCATCTGATAATGATAAAGAAAAATAGACAATTAAATACAATAAAAGTACATAAAGTGAATAAATTAACACAATTAAAACCCCAAAAAAATAATCCTTTCATTAAAATTTCAATTTGTTTATAGTTTAAAAAGAATATAAAAAGATGGAATATGAAAAGTTTGGCACATGAAGGGGTCCCTTGGGAATTGGAGTTACCATAATTATTACATTAACATTTAATATTTAATAACACCCCCCATAATTTAATAATTTGAAGGATTCTTATAAAATATTCACTTAAAAATACCATATGGGAAAAAATAAGTGAAGCCAGAGTAATTGAATTCTATATCATGTTTCCTAATTAAATTCCTTGCCGAGAAAACCCTATGGGAAAACCATGATGAAGGGATAAAAGAGTGCATCATTCCCAACTCCCCCAAATTATATCATTTCATTTTATATTCAGGACATCAGTTAATATTATTATATAATCATGTCATTGAGAAATGTGATGAAAACCATTGGTAATAATGAATGGTCTCATATAAATTATGGCTCATGGAGAAGGCCAACAATTTCTATTAAATTTAGATAAAAATTATAATTTATATGTTTCCATTAGATATCAATTATGATGTATGATTTCCTCATTAAAAATCTCATTAGTGAAAACCCCTAGAGGGAAAATTCCCCTTGACCAGGGATAAAGAGTACAATAACATCAAGTCCATAGAGTGTTTCCTCATTAAAATCATTATCAAGAAAACCCAATGGGTAAAGCATTAATTAAGAAAAATAGTAAAATAGTTACATATTCCACTCATATTGATCACCACTACATATTTTAACTCATCAATTGTCCCTGAAAAATTCATAAACAAAACATTCAGTTTTGAATTTTTTGAATAATAATAATTTATACCCTTTATATTTCAATGAATAGGGAATAAAAATACCTTGCATACTAATATGATTTGTTTTTATTCTCAAGGTAAATATGAACATGTAAATTTCTATCCTTCATGGATAAATAAAATGTGAATTTATATTTAATCTTATACGGGTAAATAAATTTTCTATCTGCCCCTAATGTATGAAATATATCACTCTTTCAGGCAAGAGATTTAAATATTGATTAAGGGTAAAACCATTTCAAAATTTAATATTACATCTTTGGGATGATTAATTCAAAATACAAGGACATTATATAGAAATAATTGAATCCAAAAAAATCATTGAGAGTTTATGTTTTTTCTCAAAACATCATAATAATATTATGAATACAATGATTCGTACAAACCATTGGGTGAAAAATTCAATTTATATTCTCCGATTACTTAATATGGTTACATGAAATACATATTATTATGTTCACCCCATAATATATAATATTGGGTGAAACTTTTATAATTTAGAATATGCTTCATTCATTTTGAACCCCTTTGGAATTCATATATAAATATCCAAATATACAAGGAGTAATATTTATTATCCTAATATCATCAGTATTAAATAGTCTTGGTAGTTTATAGAATAAATGAAAAACTATATATGTTGAATACATCATAATTTCCTTATTTTTTTTAATTATTATTTCGACGTCTATAAAAATAAATTCTCATCAATGTGTTTTAAATGTTTTCATAGAAAATATATCATCAACAAAATTTTTGGGAGATGTCATAATTTTTCTTCCGGTACCGGTTTCACTTAAGTTAAAATAACTTAAAAGATATAATGTTGTTTCTGTATTAAATTTCCACTTAAAAAGTAAATATATTTATTACATTCTATTACTAATGAACAATGATTTTATATAACTAGTTCAACTACACTTCGGGTGTGTATAATTAGAATATTGATTTTTACCACTTTATATTCATGTAAGTGTTTTTAGAATCTTTTCAATGGTTCTTCTGGAATATTTTATATATCGCATGTGATTCTTAATATTTATTTCAATAAACAAGCATATATTGTAATGTATACTCACCAGTAGAAAATACTAATAGTCATCAATTAGTGGATGCATATTTCACAGAGTATTTAAATTGAAACATGGTAGGTGGGTGTTCCCATATAAATTCCTTTATAAGTATATAGGCAATTTATGCCCAAATTTGTTTCTAATGATATAAATAATTTTTCTCAATATTGGGTTCCTCATGGTAAATTATTATGTATGGGGCCTTCATTAAAACTTAATGAAAATGAATTCATTGATAATTTAGTAGAACTGTATCCAATAAATAAATTCATAATTCTCCCCCTGATGGATGGATACTATGTTATTGATAAATTAATTCTCATATATACATGATTCAATATCATTCATTTTAATTGATCCTAGATAATCTAAAAAATTATGTCAGATGCTGAAATTCATAGGATCAGTAAGCTTTTGGTTTAATGTTATTTATTTTATTGTACCTAACAATTTCCTTGTAATTACTTTTTATAAATTCTTGTTACATATTAAGGTACCTCTTTAATCTAGTGTCTCTATATAATATTCATTTTCAAGAATCCCATTCATATATCTCATCAATACCTTAGATATTAAAAAGCATTATGAATTTGTACTACCAGATTGGAATATCTTTTCTTCTTCTGGAGTCATTAATTAATTTTCTATATCAGAAAATGTACACACATGATTATATACTATCTCATATATGAGTTATTTTGAAACATTTAATAAAAATAATATTTTTTATATTTTTTTTCAAGATCAACATATATAAGATCTTCAGGATCATTCATTACGAAAACAAATATTTTTCATTATAATTTCTTCTTAAGTTGGTTTATGAATTAATAATATAATAATAATGGGTTAGGACCATCACCAAGGGGATTGTTGTATATTTTAGAACATCTCGGCCAAATATATTGGAAATTTGGGACAAAATATTAATTTAAAATGCATCTATATGGGAGCAGACCCCCATAAATTTTATGGTTGATGAATGTTATAGTGAAATCCAATGTGGAAGAATCTTCTTGATTCACAACGAACACCTCATCACCAGAAAAAAATTATAAATCATTGAATAACAACATTCAATTTACCAAATGAAAAAAAATTATTGGATAAAATTTCATCCACTCTTAAATATTCATGATAGCATAAATCATATCAAAATTTTCATGAATAATTTCATTCTCTTTAAGGAATAATATAATATTGTTACATTAATATCAAGTAATGAATTCATTAATTAGATTCCATTATCCATGAATGATAATTTACATTTTATCAATAATGAAAATGTTATATAAAATATACATTTTATTGATTAGGATGATAATTGTTTAACCTCATCAGGTGGTAAACTCATTTTCATAAAATACATGCCATTATTAAAAAAATGTAATTAAGTCATCTCATTTATTAATTAAAATAATAATATCATCCACTATAATAATATAAACCACTTGAAGGGATAAAATTGAATGACTTATTTGATATGATATTACTTATTCATAAGAACATGAACTATAATTTTTTCCTTCATTTTCATACTTATAGAATAAAAATTGATAAATGAATATATCTATGAATACAATATCGAAGAACATTATTTTTATTTCAACCTACAAGGATGATTTTTTTATAAATATTACTAAAATTATTTTTTATTTTTAAATACATATTTTATCATCAAACTTGTTCTGGTTGTAATAATAATATTATTATTTTTATATAAAAATACAACAAAATAATTATTCACAAAACATCATATTTACTTTTAACATAATTTAAAATAAAATGATTATTATTTTCACTCACTTCAGGGAATGGAATAAATAGTTTTCAATAAATATTCCCCTTTAATTTAGGGAACAGAATAAAATTATTTTTTACAGTGTCTTCAAGAAAATTGAATGTATTTAAATTAACCAATTTCAAAAATTTCATCAACTTTGGAGAGTGGATATATATATATATTTATATATTTATACTTTTTTCATGAAAAATAAATTTCTCTAATGTATTTTATTAGAAATAAAATGAAAGGGAAAATAAATAAAACAATATGATATTTATAAATATTCAAAAGTAAATATCATTTCCATTAGGATCCTTTACAAATAAAAATAAAACATGAATCCTTCAGGGTAAACAAAATAATAAGAGATAAAATTTCATTTTTCATGACATGATCAATGAACATTGGATCGATCAATGACATGTACATAATTTTCAACACTGATTAGAAAACTTCAAATTGACATTTAAAGGTACATTATGTTCATCATTTACCCACTTCTGGTGGTATCATTTTTTTCATTTGATTAATTATGTTTTTCTCATTATTTACCACATTTTTTATTAATCAAACACATTCTCTTCTTGTAACGCAGTCAAAATTTTCAACTATGAGTCATTATAGTTCTTTAAAATCTCATTATTTTTTCCACAAAAATATTAATAAAATCGTATTTTGTTTTTTGATTTACCAAGATGGTAAAATAAATGTAACAACATCTTACATATAAAATAATACTCACCTCTCTACGAATGAGTGGATGTTGATTCACACACAAAAGAGTATGTCAAAATATGAATTTATATAAAAACATGTAAAATATATTTTCCCCGTGAGATTTATATTATTTGGATGATGACAGCATTATAACGATGTGCAATGTGGAGAAGGTGATTGTTTTGATAACTAGTTTTTAAATAAATTGAATGTCGATTGAAACCACCAAAACTTTTGAAACCAGAAATGTAAGACCGATTAAGGAGGAATAAAATAATTGACAAAGAGAGAGTAAAATTTACCTATGATGATGATGATGATGATGACAAATATAAATAAAAATACAATAAAAATACAGTAATTATTTATTACAAAACAATTTAGAGTCCCAAAAACCATAATACATTCATTAACATTTCCATGTATATATAGTGTACAAAGAATACCCAACATTGGCATATGAAAATATGGGAATAGGAAGTTGTTTATTAAAAATTGGTGTTACAATAATTATAACTTTAAAATTTAATATTTCATGACAATAATATCATATAGATCCGTTTATAACATATTATAACCTGTTTGTTACCAAGGGTTTATTACCATTATTACATGTGTTAAAGGATTTGTTGTTCATGTATGTTTTGATTCGATATTTACAGACCATCTATATTGGTCATGGTTATATCATTTCAAGATTTTTAATAATGATATAAAAATAATATATAGTCATTATATATGTGTATATATATATATATATTATTTTTTGATAAAGGAACATAAAAAATGGATCACATCACCACATGTAGACAATGGGTCGTATTTACGTGTGATCGACATTATGGGTTTTTAATGGGCAGAAGTATAAGGCAGTAGTTAATATATTATACATTAAAAATTATAATTATGTCATAAGTGTTATATATATTCATTATTTACATCATTAAGAAAATTTCTGTGTGGTAGTAATGGAGAAAAATGACATTAGTTTACGAGGAAGTTCTCTACTTTACACAAGAGTGATGGTTTTGTTTCCCATTTGATGGATAAGAAAATAGATAAATATTATTCTATAAACATGATTAAATATAAATATATTTTATATATATTTTTATTATTTTTTATTGTTTGATAAATTATTTAAGGTGATAAAATAAGTAGAAAATGAAATTTCTTGGTGAAGATGACTACCCCTTCTTTGAAAGAGCTTATTTTTATTACCTCTTAAGGGGCATACGGTTGGTAAATTGTGAAAAAACAACCCCAATAACTGGTAAAAGGATGTTGATTGTTTTATATGGGTATGATGAGATAAGTGTATCAATGAGGAGTATAGAAGAGAGGATTTTGGGTGCCTTTTATAGTGAATTAAAGGTCACATATGGAATTAATGAAAATATTTAAACATAATAATTTCCTTTTCATGTGGAATTGAAACCATGATTCTATAATTTAATAGCTAAGATAATATATTATTGATATAATTTAATACAATAATATTTTTATAGGTTTAGGTGGTATTTTAAATCATTTCTTTGGGTTTAACTCCATTTTACAATTTATACATTAACCGCATTAATGTATTTTTCAATCATAAAGGTTTAAAATTTTAGTTATATTATGATAGTTATTATATAAATATCCAAGGGATGAATTATTTTACCATTTCTGATCATATATTTAATTATGACATATTTATATAATTTTTAAATAATTTACTAAATTTTTTCATAAAATATCATTAATGTCATTCTTGACACAATTCTTTATTTTGAATTTAAATACATCCATAAAAATTTATAATTCAAATATATTCATTTTTATAAATAAAAATAACTTATTATTAACTATAAATTTCTTCTACAACCATAATTACAAAAAAAATAGATTTATTTTTTTGAAAATTATTTAGTTTTATCTTCCTACTATTTGTAAAAGCATTGTGTCAATGTTGTATAAGTGTTTAAGGTGATTGTATAATCACTAAAATTAGAAATAAATTACCATCCTAAAAATAATTTCATTAAGATAAAAATAAACTTTAACATTCCTTCATAACTTCTTTTTATCCCTATGTTAACATATAAGATAAATTTAACGTCAAGAGAGTGGCATTTTATGTTTTTCTTTAATAAAATAATATAAATGAAATTTTCAAATGAAAATAAATCTAAAATTAAATATATATTAGTTTTTTATGGTTATTATTTAATTAATCACATCCAATTATATAAATACAAGTGATATATTGATGTTTAATTTCTTATCGCATTATTTCTAACATTAATTACCCTATTTACCATTTTCTATGGTGTTAAATTTAACTGTAATTACTTTTTATAATGCCTAAAAATAAAGAGAAACAATTTCAAAATATTGAACGTCATAATTTCAAATATACAAAAATTTATCAAATTAAAATTCTATATATTATAGAAATTAATTTAAAAATAATCATGAAAAATGCGATGAAAATGTATTTGAGAAGAAATGCATTTTTATGCATAAAAATTACTTATATAAAAATCATGTAAAATGATTATAATAATTTCATTAATTAGATTAAATTAAATCAAATAGATCTTATGTAACATTAACACCATATATAAAATATAATAGGACTTTTAAATTACATTATTTAAATATATGAATTGATAGTTTTTAAAAAATAAAAATATTTCAATATTCACTAAAAAATAAATATTTTCATAAAATTAAAAAAAATCAACCAAAGAATTTATTAAAATATTAATTTCAAAAAAACTTATTATAATATTATAATATTTTTTTGTTCATTTAAACATGGGTTTTCATGTAAAAAAAATCAATCAATAAAATTAAATTTTTTAAAAGGGTAATAAATGATGAAAGCTAGAGGTTTTACAATATCTCACTCTCTTAAGTGGTTTTAGTGATAAAAAACACCTAAATGTGTCTCTAAAAATTTCATTCCATTTATTCCAATTCATTTTTTTAATAAAATTTTCTATGAATGTATCAGTCCAAGTATTAGTCTCAAAAGGAATGTATATGTCCATTTTAAAGTTCTCCACTTACAGGTTCCAATGGCTAGTTGTTAAGATATCGCCAGATTTATGGTTTTGTTTATAATAGCTTATAAAATATATATTTGAGTGGGTATTATTTTTTTAATTATATTACAAATATTTTTAAAGGCCCCTCATAGGTTTCATAATGATCCTAGATCCATTGGTGTATATAAATACACCCCCAAGAGTATATAAAAGGGTATGGTTACCATAAGGATCCTTCTTAAGATCATTACTATTCATTCTCATAATTTTATTACTGTTATGAAATATGTTCTCACATCCTACCTCTCCTGCTTATCCTAAATTTTTATTTTTTATTTTTATGAACTTACATTAAATGGTTTTCAAAATAAAACCTATTTAACATATTTTATAAGTTTCTTCACTACCATTGAGTGTGAGGAGGATATGTGACTACTACCTTGAAACTAATGGGATTGAGGTTTCAATCCACAACAACTAAAATTCTATTTGGGTGTTCATGTTTTTCTCTATAGTAACTATAAATATAGGGTGGTAATTTTTGGTAAGGGTTTTTTAACTATCCATAATGTGATGGTTTTAAACCAAAACCTCTAAAGGAACCTGAAGGGAGGATATATAGGGATCCCTTTTTGGGATTATTATCAAACTATGCTATCAATTTGTGACATATATTTTATTTATATTTCCCCTACACAAATTCATTTATTCATTTTCATTCACTTATAAATCTTTATCATACAAAAGACTATTATATTTTCTATAATTTATTCAATTTATTTAATTTTATATAGATAATTTTATATTCACTAAAAAAAATTAAAATTAAATTATCCCCCCTCATTATCTATTTAATCTAAAAAATCAAATCATGAATATGGGACTTTGATCTATCCTTCTACTGAAGCTCTAATAGCCATGCTTCAATAAAGACCAACTTCTTGTTTAATGCCAAATTTTGGAGACAATTTATCTAAACCTCCAATAAAAATAAAAAATTTCTTGATGAAATGAAATTATGTATAGGATAAAATATAATATCGGGACTAAATCTACCATTAAAATAATCTTTCAACATAGGAATATGCAACATATTCCTCATCATATCACCTTTATTAAAAATAATTTCCACTATAGTCGTAACATAGTGATGTTTCTCATCCCTAATTCTTATCAAATTCATCTGGTGCTAAATCAATTAAAAATTGTGATGAGATTTTATTATTTTATAATACAAGAATTGGATATAATAATATATAAAAGTAGATAGGGAGAGAGAGATAATTATAACCCCCTTTGTGAGTTTTTTCACTTAAATTTGTAATTTCACTCATTCCCTATTTAGTAAAATGTTACTCTCTAACAAAATTCTATTTTTTATATCTAACTTATTGTTATTATCATGATATCTTACTTACATGATTATGTAATGGTATCTCAATTCATGTTATATGAACGAGATAGCATGGGAATTCATAATTTTTATCCTGAATTCTATAATCTCTATTTTTCATACATAAATGTTGTAGTGAATTGTATATTAGTCATTAAATGATCTTCATATAATCAACTAATTTTATGGAATATTATCTAATTACTTAGATCATATCCCCCTATCAATATCTTTATATAATTATATTGGAGTTGTGTATACTGGAATATGATTAGCATGTTATTTGAGTTGGTTTAAGGCTAGTTGATTATCTCTTATGGGGACATATTCATCATTTGACACTATGGAGGAGGTGAGCTGCACAAATAGGGGGAAGTCCCCCATGTTCTCTCAATCTCAAAATTTATATATATAATAAAATATAGTTATTGTTAATGATCAGGTTATTATGTGATAAAAAATTTTATAATGAAGAACCTTCGAAGATAAAACTGAAGTCCATTCATTTATCCCAAACATTGTGTGTTTTTGGTCTACATTTTTTTAATTTCCTAATAGTACACATAAAAAACATATTTGTTTGTGTCTTATACATTCAAAATTAATGACATAAAAATATTAATAATTTATCAACATAATGATGAACGAATCCATGAATCCTTGAGAATTACCAAGTTCATTCCCATTGAACTACATTCTAGGTTAAAATAAATTTTTTATTTGAGGTTCATGAAAACATATTCATATAAATTTGGATATATATTTTTTACATCCCCCTACCATAAAAAATTAAATATTTTATGTACTGGGAATATCTTTTCAAGAAGTTCCCCTTTAGTTTACTCTACTAATGTTTTTTAATTCATATAATTTATCAGGAGATTGTTCATGGAAATTTGTTTTGGTATTTCCTCAAGAATACCAAAAATCATCCACATATATGTGAGTATTTTGGATACATGGAGAAACCATATATGGTATTTTAATAAAAATGGCCTTCCATGTAAATAGGAATCCAAGACGACTATGATATGCCCCTTGGAGGGTATTCAGTGGGTGATAAACCCCCTTACTACACTAACATGATTAAGGATTCTATTCTCACTCAAAGATTCATATTGATTAATATTTTTGATGTAAAACCTATAGATAATATATTTCATGGAATTGATTCATAAGAACAAAATGATAATCCATTCATTTAAAATATGGTGTGCAACAAAATATGTAATGATGGAATTTTCACCCAAAATCAAATGCATGCTCCAGATTTAGAAGATCCTCCAAACATTCCAATCCATCTTATTAATTATGATTTTCAAAAGGATATGAGGGAAAATAGTATATGTATCCCTCCAAATAATTTTTTCCCTTTTCTACTAAGGATGAGATCACCTGGTATGAATTTAACTAACAAAAGCTAATGTGACTCAATATAAAATTTCTTATATTTAATATACATACTATGTGTAACTCCTAGGTTCATCCCAATATATCTCTGTGATTTACTAATGTCTAATAAGAAGGAACTATATGAAAAATAAGAATAGAGTTGAGTCATTTTTTCATCCTAAGGCCAAGATAACCTGTATATCTAACACTAGTAATCCTTTATTATTAATAATTAGCTCCATTTCAGATAACAAAACTACCACCATTTCAATCTAGTTACCAGAGTCTGACTCAGACCTATTTTCAATAGTGGGAACAGTCAGGTCATCATTGTCATGTTCCTATAACTACTTACACATATACATCATTCAGGGAGACTGTTCCACCAAAACTATTTGACTCCATTAAGTATCCCACTACTCAATTAGATGTTTTAGAGGGGAGACATGGTCTAGTTAATCTAGATATGAAACCATATCCACAATGGGTGGCCTTTTCTCTTCCTTGACAAAACATTATGAATCTCACATTACTAAAATTCAATGGTAAAGGAGATCAAAAGAAGGGTCTCACACACTATGTATCTCTCTATCACTGTATGATGGGAACACCTGAGAAAAAGTATGTGAAAAAAACAATGTGTTTCATGTTATCCTTAAAGGAAACCATGCTTGTTTGGAATACAAATATATCACCTAGGTTTATCTCTAGTTTGAAAGACCCTTGATGCCATATTGTTTTAAAAATTTATCTCCATTCTAAAAAATATGATTATCCTTGACCTCACAAATTTCAAATATGAGAAGAATGACATTGTTTATGACTTCATTTCTAGGTATAAATTTTTATCCTATTCATTGAAAATGTACATTCTATAAGATTAGTTATTGGAGAGATTCATAAAACAACCATGATTATTTTTAGATATCAATCATTCTCTTGAAATACCGAGTTAGATTCCGAGAGTTTCATATAGTTGCACATAAAATAGAATTTTCAATTTGCAACTCTAATGAAATCTTATTCGACATAGTAGACACATTAGAAAAAATCTGTTAAATCATAAAAAGGAAAACTTGTATCGGTAATCCAATATTTATTCCCTATTCAACCCATCTACCCACTCACTATCATATGTTACCTCCTCTTAAAAAATAAAAGAAATAAAAACACATCCATCTAGTTAAAAAAGGTGAAATTTTCCATACATCTAAAATTAGAAGAAAAAGGATTATTACTTTTCAAAAGTGGAAGTTTTATGATTTTTCAACACTTCCCTTAAATAGAAGTTGATTATATTTTAAGAGATCATGATACATAATCAATTCATCTTGAATGATTACCCTTCTTACTACCTCTTCCATCAGATGTTGGGAAACAGGATCCAATAATTCATTATCTTTAAGAACATGATCTAGAATATGATTGACACCATTTACAAAAAAATGTAAACCTCATGTGAATGTGACATATATCTCTTCAACTATTCCAATACATGGAGATTCAAAAGAATCCAAAAAATATTTGTTTAAATTTTAAGACTCAGTAACAATGAAATTTATAAATGGGGAACATGTAATAATTAATAAATTTTTAAACCAACCAATCACGGCCCAAATCCTCTCTTAGATACCTATGGACCCATATCTATTGTCACTATTGTCAAAAAATGGATGGAATCATCAATAGTGGTATATCACACATGAATAATAAATTTCTTCGGTACCCACACTACTAATAAATCTTCTAGATTTCCCGCCCCCATCATTAGGAGGATGGTTACCACCTTAAAAATAGAATTTTTTTCTAATTTTTATTCATAAAATGAATTATTTGAAGTCGTCCACTTGTCAAACCCCTTTTCTAATATGGAATCATATGAACATAAGTAATCTATTAATAATCAAGGAGGAATTCATAAAGGCTATGTAATTTTATGTATAAATAGACCCTAATAGTCATGTATCATTTAATATGAAGATAAACATCCATTAGAGACTCAAGGGTAGTAACTATAATAAGATAAGAAGTCACATTTGTTTTATCTTCAATACTATAGAGAATATTTTGATCTGATCATATTGGTAGATCAATTAGTAGATAAAAAATACAAAAAACATATAGGGGTAGTGAATTCTGTTCAACACAACACATGGATAGAAAATTCACCCAGCCCCACAAATTTAGTCAAGGAAAAGAGTCACCCGGACAGTAACCTTTGACACTAAAGACTCAATATAGGGAACAACCTCATAGTATGATTCATAGGACCCTAGGAAAATAGTATTACATTTTAAATAACCTATATATAATCCAAGATATAATATTAGTGTTATAATACCTTAAAATTTCTATAATTCTTATAATATCTATTTTTTAAGATATTTCAATCCATCAAGAGTTCATGATTTCATTCGTTACATCCATTATATACGGCATGGAAACCGGTTCCACTATTTGTCACACAATCATTTCATTCATAGAAAAAGATTAATAAACTATCACATAGAATAACATTAAGCCTTTTAACTATTTGTAAATATTAGTGATATCAAAATCAATCAATCCTGAGTTCATAATGGTGTTGGAATCAACATTATACTAATTTTCCCCATTAATGTATGGGTCGTAGTTAAGTTGACTTATCCCCCATCAACCCAAAAATTCTAATGTATGAAATTATTTAAAATAATTCACATATAATAATTAATCTTATAACTTAATTTGGGTATTTCATTTGAAATATATTATTCATGTGGTTTTAATAAGTTACAACATTTACCATGTTACTAGGAAGGCTCTGGATCCAAATGCATATAATATTCCCCTGTTCATATCACTAGTTCCTAAAATAATTTATTGATAAGAAAATAAGGGTAATTTATTGTGAAAAAACATTTTTAGGGACATGTCATTCTCATTATATAGATGTAGGGTACTACCAAAGAGAGGGGAATGATTGTTGGTAAATAACAGCACACACATTTCTACCAATTTGGACTAGAAATAACTTTTATCAATTGATGGGGAGAACATGATAAATATTTTATATTAAAAATAAATTGATTTGTGTAAATAGCTATAGATTAGTGGAACCACCATGTGGTTATATATAATGACTTAGATCCTCTTATTACTTTCCACTCCTATGAGGGTCATTAGGTATTATCTGTTGAATAATCACTATCAGTGGAAGAGGGGTTCCACATGATGCCCATATTAATCAATAATACCCCTAGTATTATCAATAATAATATGGGTTTTACTGATATTAATTCAATATATCCAAGTATATTATATTGGGTATACACAAACCCTCGAATAATATTAGGGGTTCAGGCATGCTTGCCTCAATTCTCATGATGTTAGTTGTACATGATGAGTCCAACAATTCTATAGAAGGATGTAATCATAATGTAGGCAATAATTACACTATAATATCTCCTAGATATCAAGGTTAAATTAAATTCCCTTTTTCCAATAATGATGAAAATTAAGAGGAAGAAATAAAGGATGTTCTAATATTTTTCAATGAGGGTGTCTCGACCACCATCAATGAACTCTAATAAGTAAATCTAGGTATAGAAGAACATATGTATCCACTGTAGATCATTTTTTCAATAATATTGATTAATAATAGATATATATCTATTTATTTAAACAAAATTGAGATTATTTTTCATGTAATTACATAGAATTTACTAGATTATATCTCCATGTGGCTACTCGTCATTTGGGTCTTCCAAACAACCACTATAGTTATAAATAAGTATTAAGGAGAATGAATTTGACCCATGATTCTAGAGTGAAATATAAATTTGATAATAAAAAATACAACATTATATGGTATTTTTCATAAAAAAGTGAAATTCAGATTTTTTTTCCATTAAGAATAATAATAGGAAAATAAAGGTCTATAAAAATTTCTAGGATCTCATTCCTCACTACCCAAAAGATGATTTCCTGACCCCAGTCATAAATTTATTGATCAATATGCTAGTTTTCATTAAATATTTCACAATAATAGATGGTTATTTAAGTTATAACTATATTCAAATAGATCATAATTATGATTATTATTTTTCATTGATGTCTCCCTAAGGGGTATACCATTACCAAGTAACTATATTTTCTCTTTTAGAATGTTGGTGCTACATACCAGGGTGTTATGGACAATATTTTCATGAACTTTAATGGAATAATGTAAAATTATTCATGGATGAATAGGGGATTAAGCCTCACTAATGTTGTGATCATAATTCAAATATTATGTTAGTTTTAAATATATGTTCTCCACATTGGTTAAAGATGAACCCACTAAAAGTTTTTTGGGGTAACATTTAGAAAAATTATTAGCTTCACGGTATGACATCGTGGAATAAAATATTAACATATATCCCACTCAAAAACATAATGGATTTATAGAAATCAACTTCATTTCTCCAATATCACATTCTTCATATATAATCTCACAGAGAGGTGTTTTCCATTAACAAATTTTAGGATTGTCATAAATCCTTAGATGATATTAAATAATACATTTTGACCCCACATATATTGATATATTCCATATAAATAAATCATATAACCAATTATAAGGAAACCTTGAAATGATCACTCCATGCCATCCTTGCTCAAAAGAGATATTTAGATAAGTATAATTGTATATCATATCATAGAAGGATAATGTTCAATAATGAGACCCAATATTATGATATTTAGAAGAACATATTTTCATTGGATTTCACAATATAGAAACTGAGATATAATTTACAGGACAATTAGTTCCACTTAGTCTCACATTTTAAATCACTCAAATATATCCCTAATCATCTAATGATGTTTGGGTTCCTAGTAATATGGAAAACCATTTTAATGAAATTTCAAATGTAATTCATTTATCAAAAGTGGGTCAAGAGGAAATAGATGAAAATTTTTCTCAAGACATATATTATCCAAGAGAAGTCACTATTAGATATAGAGCACCCTGATCAATAAATATTCTCTATCTATGAAACCTCGTAGTCATGGTAGATATATCTTGATGGTTCCTCAATAATTAAAACAAATTTACGGATAGAAAACATGCATATGAATTACGTCAACTAAAGGATTGTTTTTATCTATGTACCAAAAGATGTTATTCCTTATTTCCTTATGCTCTTAGAGGGATGCACTAGAAATTAGGTAGAGTATTGGGCCCTCATTACAGGACCGGAAATTTCCATAAAAATACATATTAACTAATTAAATATTAATGTTTATTAATATTTTAGGATTAAGAAAAATTAATATTGAATATCCCATCAAAAGTATTTTATTCCCTTACTTGATTATGTATGATGGTTAGTGGATGAATTCTACTCAGATCCAATGCATTCTCATATCTCATGTTTTTTTGAATACCTTCGAAGATAAATTGACTAATATAGTCACCACCATAGTATATCTAGGTCAACATGAGATGGTCAATTTCATCACACAACGTTGGGTGGCCTCACTGTTTATCAAAAATGATATTGAGTAAATCTATAGTAAAACAACTCTTTTTGTACATAAAAACTACATCATATTGGTGGAATATTTAATACTTATAATACTAATCCAATCTATAAACTCAATATATTAGTTTATTTAGATACATTTATAAATAAAAAACATTTATATAAATGAACAATATCATTTCCCAATAAGTGTTTTACAACTAAAACTCTTTTTTTTCATAACATACATAATACCATTCAACATAACCTTAGTAAGGGAATCATAAGAATCAGTGATCCTAGATACTCAGTAAGGGTAAATGTAACAGACATAAATCAATGATAATAATTGAACATAATATATGTATAATGATATGACGACAATATTTTAAAAAATAGAAAATCATACCCATTAATTAAATTATCATAATCATGAAACATGACATAATGTTTATAAATCAAAATACATAAAACATATCTGTGTGAAATCATCAATAACCAATCATGGTCCATGTCAGCATATCATAAGTGTAATAAATAATTTTTTGGGGTAACATCATGTTAATGTTTTTAAGTATTCATAAACCCCTATTATTAGTCATTATTTTTTTTGGATTCATTTAGAGTTTCTTAAAGTGAAATTATGAAAAAATTGGTTGTTTCTAGGCTACAATATAGTTTTCTCAAACCATGAACCGTACTAGATAATATCATGAAACCCAAGGTAGTGGGATATTCCATGGTTGCAACATGGTTTAAAAATCATGCAGCCTATTAAGTGGAAATATGCTTCGCATTTAAAATATGCACATGACTTACACATTGTTTTTTTAAACCGTGCACCTTTTCTGTTGAAACCGTGTGAATGGGTTTATAATAAATCTAAATTTTGATTAAAATTTCCCCAAACCCACTATTAGGTCTTCAACAGACTAGTTCTACCCATTGTAAATATTTCCCATGCTTTATGATTCAAAGAGGATTTTTTGGCCCATCAAACCCCTCTTGAAAGTGGATAATAGTTTGTGGAACATCGTTTGATATTTTATTAGTAATATTACTCAATTCAATGTCATTCTTCTATGAACTGTATTATCTACATAAGTGTTTTGTGGGTCATAAGGATTGTCTATTGATATAATACCCTAAATTTTTTATTATAGACATAAGTTTGTTCCTTGTTACCTCAATTCTGAGAAATTTTTTCTTCATTCACAAATACCTCTTAGGGTTCAGTGATTCGAGATTTGTAGATCTTGGGGTAGGTGGTTCCATTATGATGAAAAATTTATGTTAACCCTAAATTGATTTATTTAAATTACTTTTTTTTATGAAATGAAATTTATTGATTTTAATTAAATCGTTTTAAATTTTATTTTTTGAAAAACTAAATTACATTGAATTTGAGTGTTAAAAATGGGGTTTTGTAATAAAATTAGAAACCACCAATTCCATTGAATTATAACCTATTTATGAAAATTTATGAAAATTTAAATTGTTTAATTTTAATTGTGTATATAATGTAAATTATTCCAATTAATGTTTTTAATTTAATTATGGAAATTCATTTTATAGAAAACTGTGAAAACCCACAATTCTAAAGAATTGGGAGGTATTTAAGAAATTGATGGAATTTAGTGAAAATTTAAAATTTTTAATTTAATTTGTGGAAGTGGATTCTAAAATCAAATTGTTAATTGATTTCAATTTTTTTGTAAAAATGGAATAAAATTGTTTTGATAGAAACCTTAGGTTTATATCTTAGTAAAAAGGTAGGTTATTTTATTAAAAATGATTTATGGGTTATAAATGAAAAATTATTATTTTTTAAATGGAAATGGAATTAATTTTATTTGAAGGTTGGTTGGAATAAATTTCCCATCATTATTTTATACTAGAGCACATTCAGGCCTTAGGTGGTTAGTGAGTAATTTGGGAGAGACTTTATAATTTAAAATCTTCTAAAACATAAATATATCACATCATAAACCTTAGGTGATTCCTTTTTTTCCTGAGTTCAATGAGGTGTATAAACATATTATTATGTCACCTTGGGTGGGGAGTCCCTATAGCCTGGAACTATCATACCATCTTAGTCATATGATCATGTTGCTCATGTGTTTTTATTTTCACTAAATATATGCTATTGTTGTAAAATGTTATACACAACAACTAATTTATATAAACTATTTTATATAAAAGTTTTAATTTAACCCATTTGTAAAAATTTCTATTCATTTAGAAATATTTCGATCAATTGAAATATGATTCTTTAATTTAAAATTATTTCCATCATTTCAATTTTAAATCATGAATTGTTTTAATTATTCTTTGGGAATTATAGAACTATTTACTTAAAATGGTGTTCTCTATTTGGTTGATTTAGTTTTTGTAATTATTAGGGAATAATTTGTGAGACCCTGATGGTTTTTTATCTCACACCCTACTTTTAACTTCAGGTTTTTTATAGTTTATCTCCTTCCAGGTTTGAGAAGTGGTAAAGTACCACTTGAAGGTAGTTCTAGTTGTTCATTCATGGAATATGTGAGTTGTATCTGTTATGACTAGGGTAGTTTTTTCATTTTTAATTCTTATTTTTAGTACATTGACTCTTTAGACATGTGTACCTTTTGGTACTAATCTCCCTATGGGGTTTCTTTTGTATCCATACTTTCTTGTCCCTTTTACTTCTGCAATATTCATGGAAAAATCATTTCAACTCTCATTTTATATGATTCTAGGTCCTAGTTTCCAACCCATTAGGATTGGGAATTCCCTTCAGTCCGTGTTATTGTCATCTCAGTTATTGGGTTACTAGGGTACATGGGATGGTTCATAAAAAATTGTTATCATAGCTCCAAGTTGATCTTTTATCCTAAATTCTGAATGCATTTCTATAATCTTATCTATAATTAGGAGGTAATTGTGATTGATTTCAAGACCAACTCTCACTATAATGATATTTAACTCACCATAGATGGATTTTTAAAGAAGATTTGTTGATCAGTTCTAGTCGATTTCCCTATTTTTGATTTGGATAGGTTGAAATCCAATTGTTCTTTGTCTATTCGTTGGGATTAATATCCCATGACACTCGTTGTTTTCTATTGATGTTGTGTAGAATCATGCCTCTAAGATGGCATGTAAATTGCATCTAGGGTGAAGCCTTATCTAAACCATGGAAAGAAAATCCTCTTGTGCGCCCAATCCTAGTAGAGGTGATCGTGTGTATTATACATGATCTGGGACAAGCACCACATCTAATTCCCATTCAGGCTCCAGCTATAGAACCTCATAGGGTCATTCTAAATATTTTTTGTCAATAGTTCCTTTTCCAAATTACATTACCATTAAAGAGATAAAATTATTCTCAATGGGATGAGAAATGGATGAGTATGCTTGAACATTTTTTAGGTTTTTAGACACAATTTAAAAAATAAAATTGAATTGTACCACCTTTGTGCTGGAAGGACCGAGTAATATATGGTGGCACACGAGGGTCATAGTGAACATACATGAGGTCTTATATTGGAAATACTTCAATGTTCTTTTCACTAACCTATTCTATATAGATTCAAAGCTATCAGTGAAGGTTACATAGTTAATCAAGCTTGATCTGGTTGACAAGACTATGATTGAGTATGAAAACCATTTTTCTATGCTCATACATTTCACACAAGATATTGTATTGAATTATAAGTTGAAGGCTAAAAGGATCAAGTTAGAAAATTGAAAATACATTATTTTTTAGTTTTCTTTACTGAATCCTCCTTCTTTTACTGATTTACTAGATGGATATTTGATGGTTGAGATGGACCTAGCTAGCAAGTTAGCATTATCCGGAGATTCCGTCACTCCCAGTGGTTGTGTGAATTACTCTAAGAAAAAGAAGAAGTTGTATGATTCCTATGGTGATTCTCAATAGTAGGTTTATTACAGTCCTCCTACAGTGCATGGAAAAGCCCCTTTGATTTGATACCAGTGTGGAAATGTAGGGTATTCAAAGAGTTTTTTCACTAAGGTACCAAAGAAATGTGGATCCTGTGTATGATCGGGTCACTTATAGATATTATTCCTTATTTATTACACTCCCCATAGTGGAATGAGATCATCAACACCTTCTAATACTATGGAATAATCTGATGATTCATGTAAAAAAGTGTTCCATCCATAGGCATACAGAATGAATCTTCTTCAAATAGTGGATAAGTCTTCTGAGGAATCAGATACGAGTACAACAACCGTGAGAGGTACCATAACTATAGTATCATCATTACTGACTTATGTCTTTGATACGATTTCATCTCAGTCATTTATTTCAACCTATATTTTTAATCATCTTAATCTTCTTATGGAGATTTTTTCTTATGCAATGGATATTACTACACCCCTTGGTATGAAGATAGAGTGGGGTAACTATAGTCATACTTGTGTTTACATTCTATCATATTTTGAGATTTCTTGTATTTTTTTGATTCTCAACATGAAATCTCTTAAAGTAATTTCTAGGTTGTATTTGATCATATCTAATAAATCATGGTGTGATTTCTTTCTTCAAAGAGTCTCCATTACAACACCCAATGGTGTTTGCTGAATATTCTAAGGAGAATGGGACCCAAAGTTGCGAAGATTTGGGTTTTCTTATCCAAAGTTGGGGAAAGTGATGTATATGTTTACTAGTGATCTAGTGAAAGAATATTTTAATGGTAAACTCCCTCCATATTTCATTGAATTTTTCAATGGGTTTCCTTCACACTTCTCTTGTTTTATCCTCGTAAGGGGGGATAAGTTTTCCAATGAATTAATGATTGTTACTCAACCAGTTTTTATTAATTATTTACTTATTACGCCAATTGAAATTTAAAAGATTAAGTCTATGTTGGAAGATATTATAAAGAAATTCTTGATAAGCCTGACTATGTCACCATGGGCGATGTCGATTCTCTTTATTAAGAAATTTGATGGTTCTCTTCTGTTTTTCGTTTCTTAATGAAAACATAATCGAGTTACGGTAATTTACCAATATTTGTTTCCATGGATTGATGCACTATTTGATCAGTTGAAAGGGGGAAATTGGATATCAGAAATTGAAATTTGATATGTTTTCCATCAGTTAAGAATAAAAAAATATGACATTCCGAAAAATTTATGTCATAGAAGGTATAGCCATTATGAGTACATCATCATTCCATTTGGTCTAACAAATAGACCAATTGTTTTCATGGATTTAATGAACATTATTTTCATTGAGTATCTATTTTCCTACATGTTATTCTTTTTGGATTACATCATTCTTTAATATATGTATGAGGAGGATCATGTGCATAATCTATGAACAATTCGGATTTTACTAGGAAATCACTTACTTTATCCCCAGCTTTTGAAATGTGATTTTTGGATTCGGGATGTGAAGTTATTCATACACATAGTGTAGGAAAAATTAATTTTATTTGATACGGATAAGGTGAAGGCTGTTATAACTTGGTAAAAATCACAATGTGTTATCGAGATTAAGAGCTTCTTAGTTTTAGCTGGTTATTATTTATGATTTGTAGAGGACTTATCAAAGATGGCTTCTCTAATGACCTCTCTAACTTGGAAGGGGGTGATATTTTCTTGGGATGAAAAGGTTAAGAATTATTTTGTTGAGGTGAAATTTATTTTGAAAACTATACTGTTTTTTACTCTTTCAAAATCAAGGAAGTGCTACGTGGTCATATTTGATGCATCGGGTTTAGGGTTGGGTTGCGATTTTTTCATGGTAATCATGTCATTTCTTATGGATACCACTAAATTTGGCCATAAGAGAACAATTATCTGACCCATGGCCTCAATCTTGGTTCTATGGTGCACATTCATAGTATTTTTCATCATTCCTTTATGGAGAATGGTTTACCGTGTATTCATACCATAGTATCTTGAGTAATATCTTCTCTCAAAATGATTTGGATCTCAGTTAGTGGTGTTGGGTGGAATACCTAAAGTCATTCAATTTTGACATCACCTATACCTTAGGGAAATTGAATTTCATTATAGATGCTTTGATATTTAAACTGACAACCCAGGTAGTGAAATAATCATTGGAATAGTAGATCTTGATTTCTTTCTTTGCATAGTAACATGTTGGAGTCCAGAAATTGGGAGTCAAGGTTTACTTGGATAGTGTTCACTAGACATCCTCTTTTCAATAGATGATTATTCCAGAATAGTATCTTGATGATTAGTTCTATAGCAGTAAAGACTCTCTAAATGTTGGGGAGATAAATCTTCATTATTTGTTCTCAAAAGTTGGAATTTTGTTCTTTTGGAACCAGTTTTGTGGTGTCATCTTCGGTAATGAATATTGTGATTGGGGGTTTCCATAATTCCTAGTGGGCAGTGGACACAGTAACCAAAAAGATTCACTATGACATTTGGAATAACTTTTGGTGGATAGGTATGAGATGAGTCATTTTTTAAATTGTTTTTCATTATTATTTGTTGAAATATGTTAGGTCTGAACACTATAACCCTTAGGTATTACTTCAGCCACTTTTAGTCCATATATGGATTTGGGATGAGATCTCTATAGAATTTGTGTTTGGGTTTCAACATACCCCTAAAAATCGGAATGTGATATGGGTCATGATCGATGGGCTGACCAAGTATGCTCACTTTATACCCCTTAACAATAAAACCAAATTTAAGGAGTTGGGAAATCTCTATGAGAATGAGATTGTTCATTTACACAGAGTAACATATGCAATAGTCTCTGATAAATATCCTTAGTTTACATATTGATTTTTGGAGAGGCATTCAAAGTTCTATAGGATCTCATGTTCATTTAAGTACGACATACCATCAGCAGTCAGATAGCCTGATAGAAAGATCTATACAAATTATTAGGGACATTCTCTGCACCAGTGTTCTCAACATTGGTGGAGCATGGGATGGACGTTCTTAGCTGGTTGAGTTTTCTAAAAATAATCGTTACCAGTCCATGATTATAATGGGCCCCATTGAGTCCTTTTAAGGACAACGTTATATATCTCTGTTGTGTTTTCCATAGATTGGAAAAAGTTCCATGGTTTGAATGAGTATGGTTTATGAGACGACAACAAAGATTCAGTTCATTTTTCTTAGAATATTGATGGCCCAGAGCCGGTATAAGTGTTATACTGATTGTTTTTGTAAGGATTTAGAAGAATCAGTTGGTGAATAGGTGTTCCTGATTGTTTCACCCTAGTTGGGTTATTGATGACTTGGAGGAAAGGGAAGCATGTTACTCATTTTTGGGACCTTTAATGTTTTTTGAGCATATATGGAATCTTTCTTACCATTTATCACTACCATCGCTTCTGATTTCAATATATAACATATTACATGTATCTCATCTCCAAAAGTGATTATATGATCCATCTCATGTTTCTATATGGAGTTATCTTGAGGTTCAACCTGATTTATCTGTAAATAAATGACATATCAAGGTACTTGATTCTAAAAAAAAGTCCTAAAAGGGAGGATGATACCTTTGGTTCATGTGATATGGTAGCATAGTTATAATAATAATGAGATGTTTGAGGGTGAAGCACTTATGAGAGAGTATTGCCCTCATATTTTTTAATATAATATACTTTATAATATTTCCTTGTATTGAATGTTTCATTTATGGGGAGGTGGTAACATCCTATTAGTTTTTTCATTTCAAGAAAAAACTGTGACACCCAAGGTATTATAAATTTTAATGGTTGTTACATTATTTAAAAATTGAACACCCTCTTAAGATAAACTATGTGGCCCATTTAAAATAGGTGCATGGAATTTGAAGAGTTTTTATAAACTATATGCCTCTACATAGGAAATTGTGTGAATTGGTTTTTAATTAATCTGTATTTTGATTAAAAATTATGTAACCCCCTTTTCGGTCCCCGATGGACCAGTATGACCAATGGTTAATTAATACCTAACTTATAACTCCAAAGTAGAGTTTTTATCCCATCAGACACATCTTAAAAGAATATCAAAACCTATAGAACATCTTTTTATTATCTCCTAGTTATTTTACACCTCATGATATCTTTCTTCTTTGATCTCTCTTCTCTTATTTAGGGTTTTGTGGGTCCTCATGTTGGGTTTTAGATCTAATACCATCAATTTTGGATTATAAATCTAGGTTTGATACTTATTAGAAACATTCTGTGATCATTGTTTTTTGTTGAAAAATCCTAGTTAGGATTTGGTGATTCGAGATCCATTCATCCCAATATAGGAGGTTCAATTATGATGAAAATTTTATGATATCCCTAAATCGCTTTATTAGATTTTAATTTCATGGATTAAATGAAATTTATTGATTTTAATTAAATTCTTTTAAATTGGTTTGTTGGAAAACCCCAATTCCATTAAATTGGAGTTTTAAAAATGGGTTTTTAGCATGAAATTAGAAAACATCCAATTCTATTGAATTGGGGTGTGATTATGGAGATTTGTGAAAATTTAAATATTTTAATTTAAATTTTGGATTTGATAGAAATTATTTCAATAAATATTTAAAATTTAATTGTGACATGTATTTTATCAAAAATTTTGAAAAACCCAAATTCCATTGAATTATGGGTTTATTGTGAAATTGATGGAATTTTATGAAAAAATAAATTGGTCTATTTAATTTGAAGATGTGATTTGTGAAATTGAACTATAATCATATTTATAATCAGTATTACTAAAAAAGGATAAAAATGGTTTTCATTGAAACCTGATGGTTTTATCTTAGTAAATAGACATGTTTTTTATTAAAAATCTATCATTGTTTAATGGAAAATTGGGATATTGGAAATAGAGAATGTGACTAATTTCATTTTAAGGTTTATTGAAATAAATTACGTGTTTTTATTTTATAATATATCATATGCATGACTTTTTTAATGAGTGAGTTATGTGAATAAAAATTTCAATTTACAATGTTACAAAATATAAATGTAGGACATGATGTCCCTTAGGCGATGGTGATGAGTCTTCTTTGGCCTATGTTTGAAATAATGTAAGTACATATTATCATGTCTCCTTGAGTGTGAAGTCTCTATATCCTAGAACTATCACAACTTCTAAAGAATATTACCATGTTTATCATTTCTTTTTCAACTGAATATATGCCATTATTGTAAACTGTTTTATATGACTTCTGATTTATGTAAACTATTTTTTATAAAAAATATTATTTAATCAAATTTTGAAAAGTCTTATTTTTTTAGAAATACTTACATCAATTGAAATATAGTCCTTTTTAAAAGTATTTACATCAATATAATTATAATTCATTAATTGTTTTAATTATTCTTTTGAAATTACAATCATGTTTACATTAAATTGAGGTCTCTCTTTGAATGATTTAATTTTGAAATCTGTTATGAAATCCTTGGTGAGACCCTACTGGTATTTTTATCTCTCATCCTACTAGTTCCTTTGGGTGTTTGCAAATTATATCCTTCCATGTTTGAGAATTATTAATGTACCACTTCGATGTGGTTCTTACTATGGATTCATGGGCTTTGTGAGTTGTGTCCATCGGGACTTGGGAAATTTTTCATTTTTTGTTACTTGGTTATAGTGAATTGGGTTTTCATACCTATTATAATTATTGTACACATATCTCAGTGGAGTTTCATTTGAATGCATATTGTCTTTTCTCATCTACATCCATATTGTTTTGAGAAAAAATCATTCGCACTCTTATTTTATATGATGTGAGGGGATAGTCATTGACTCATGGGGATTAAGAATGTTATTCAAGAAATGTTTGTATCATCTCGGTTATCGGGTTACTAGGGTACTCAGGATTTTTCATGACAATTTGAATGTCCATAAACATATAAATTAATCTCTTTAGTTATATATCACTATCAGTACTATCATAGTGGAATGGGGTCACTCCACATTCCATCATTTCCTTCACTAAAATTCACTCAAAATACAATCTTATTAGAAAAATTCTCTTAATGGTCTTTTTTCACCCCCAATATAGTCCATGTTATCTCATGATATATCCTTCTTTACCTAATGTATTGGATGGATATTTAATATTTGGACCACCCATCCCATATAGAAACCATATTTATATGTGTCATAAAATCGAAAATCATTTATCATACCATCCAATCATCACTTATGTAAAGGATACAAGTTTCAAAAAAAATTAATCATTATCATAATAAACCATCTAGATAAATAATAATGATTGAAAATTTGTATTTTATCCCTAGTAAGTCATAAGAAACATTATTTTTTATAGATAAAGATATATTTTAAATATCACTTGAACATTTCTTTACAAAAATACCCTATTCATTAAAAATAAAATATTTAGAATCTAAAAATCTCAAAAATATTAAGTAATTAATTATATTAAAATGAAAAGGGTACATATAAAGGAATATCTAAAGAAAACAATATTAATGATGGAGGGGAAATTAATCTATATGATGTACAATAAAATAATTCATTTCACATTTTTAGTAAATTGTTTAAATTTAATCCTTTAGGAACTGATGAATTTATTCCATTAAAACATTGGTATACAAGCCAAAACACTGGTAAAGATTAATTTTCTAAAATAATTTATGAATGGTAAAAAAATTCTTGAATTTTTTTTAAATAATAAATGGACTTCGATGGATAATATTACCGACCAGGGAGAAAAATAAGTCTTGTTTTACTTAAAACTATTAATCATATTTCTTGATCACATAATGGGAGAAAAATTAAAAATAAAAGTAAATATATAGATTTATAAAAAGGAATAATAATGTGAAAAATTCTTTTGGGGGATTGACCATATAATTTCAATATTAGAAAACATAATCCTAAATAATCCCAATAAAAATAAGATTGTAACATAAATACCCTACATTGTTCTCCAGGCTTCATAAGAACTCTAAGATAATGTATCAAAAATAATATTTGTTATAATTATATAATAGAACGAGTGTTATACCTATAATACAATAAATCATTTAATTTTAACATATTATCTCCCATTAATTAATAATTCATCATTATCATCAACATTTTTAGTGTAAAATAATTCATTTTTCAAGTAAAATATGGCCTAGATGTAATGGTCCTTAAACATTTATCATAATTCCTTCATCACAAAAATTTTATTCATGATATGAATATCATACATATTCTTAATAAACATATCTATTATCATTCTTATAAATCAGTTATGCAAAATAATTTACATGACTCTGTGGAGACGGCAGTCTATACTTATGCTTGAGAGATGTTTCCATTTTTCGACTGACAAAACTACGAAAAGGTAAATATTTATTCACCTTTACAAAATAATTACCATATATTAAATATGAAATATATATTTATATACATTAAATCTATCCTTATTACCATCCACATAAATCATAAATAAGAAAATGAATCACATCTTTTTGCGGAGGTGGTAGTCCACACGTATTCAGGAGTGAAATTATTGTTTTCTAAAAGATAGAAAGTTACGAAGGTAGTCGTGATATTAGAATTATAGAGGAATAATTATGTAAAGAATATTATATATAGAAATTATAACCATCATTATATCCATCCAAGAAATATGTTGAGGCAAAATGAACAGTATGACTTTGTGGAGGTGGTAGTCCATACAAATGCACAAGCGATGATTTCATATCCCATTTGATAATGAGTGGGTGGTAAATTGTGGTTAAATAATCATAATAATATTATGTTATATTTATAATACTTGAATTATCATGTTTTTATTGATATAATATGTTTATGGTAAGTAGATGAACAAGTAAAATTGAATTATCATTGTTAATATATATACCTCTTCTATGAGAGACCTATTTTGGATTATTCCTTAATAATTGAATGAATTATCCGAGGATAAGACCATAAGACATTGGCTTAAGATATGGATTATACAATGTTTTTTTGTATGGATTTTCTGAGACATAAGGAAAAAAATTTGTGAATAAGGGAGGATAATAGGATCACTTTTATAACAATGGGAGGGATATACATGAAATTTTTAAATGATTTCAATTATATAAGGCCACTATCAAGGGAAAGTGGATCCAAATGGACAAATATTAAAATGTAGTATAATATAATGTTTAATTAAATTAAAAAATAATAATTTTATAGGTGTGGATGTAACACTTTCTCTTATCCATTGGTTTAACCCCCCCCCCCCCACGCCCCATACGGAAAACTCGATAGAACCATAATCACGGTAATTTGTTATTATTTTTAATATTCACTAATTTAGAAAAGAAATCGACTTTATGAGATAATATTAATTTTTATGATTAAAAATATTCAATTAATTTTAATATATTCAATTTTTATAAGTGTAAGAATTTAATTTTAAATAAGCATGGAACCAATATTGAAAACACATTTTAAAAAAATGAATCTTTATGTATAAAACATAATTTACTTACATTGCATTAAATTTTAAAAAATAAAATTAATTTTAAAATATATTATTGAATATATAATAGAATAATTATATTAAAACAATAAAAAAAATATATATGAAATGAATTTATTAAGATAAAAATACATTGCGCACATAAAAAATAGTTTTTAGAGAATTGTGTTTTGAAGAAAAAACTTAACTTTTACCAACATCAAGTATAATGATTATTTATTTGAAATTAATAAATTGTTTTATAATGTAATGATAATTATGTTACTCTAAGATAATTATCAAAACATAATGGTACTTTTACCTGTGTAAAATTAAAGATTTTATAAAAATCATTATTTTTCACAATTTATTGAAAAAACACTTTTTATATAAATCATAAAAAACCACTATTTACTAATATAGACATTATAATTTCAAAATAAATATTAACTTCCTCAAATAATATTTATAAAAAAATATTTAAATTAATTCTAATTTTAATGTTCAAAAATAAAATAAAAACAATTTTTGAAGAGAACATATTTTTGAAGCGTAAAATAACTTCACTAAAATGTCAGTACAAATTTTTTATGAATTAATAAATATATTTTAATTTTCAAAAAACTATATAATTTTTTTATAAATGGGTTATAACCATTAATACATTTCAATTTAATGGCTATGTTATAATATTTTATAAAATCATGGTTTATATAGACTCTGGGTTGCATGTAATGATAGAGATCAAATACTTCTAGTATTACTCCAAATAAAATACATAAAAAATATTTCAGTGTTATATTATACACCCATAAAATGATGTTATCCCCATAAATTTTATCACTTTTATGTAATAAAAATTGTGGAAATAGTTTTTTTATCACAAACCCAGGTTCCCATGCAGCTTCCTCGAATTTCTGACTCCACCAGAGAACTTATACTAGGCATGTTGTCTTGTTCAATAGAATTGTATCACTATGATCCAAGATTTCTACCAGTTTTTATTCATATGAAATACTATAATCGACTGATATATCCTCTGACTTAAGTACATGTGACATATTAGGCATGTACTTCATCTAGAGTGATACATGAAATACATCTAAAATAGCATTATGGATTTCAGATGTTAGGGATTCCAATGGAGAAATCTGTGGTGATGTTTTCCAATTTCTATTCTGGTGTGGGTAATGGTTTTAAAAATCCCTTAGACTTTGGTCTCATACCCTTAACTTTTTGTCATACTAGGAACTAATATACAAACTCCATGATAACTATCTTTATATTTTCCCAGCATAGATACTATTTTATATTTCAATAGTTATTCCTACTTCCATGATGAATAGAGAATTATGAGATTTGAACTTATTCCAATAGTTCCTTCTTCATGTATTATATTAATGGGAACATACTCAGTTCCAGAACCTTATCGTTCCATCATAGTCATTATTAAACCCAAGAACATTTATCACCTTATTTTATAGTTTCACATCCTCCTTCTCCGCCTCTTTAATCTACACATATAAACATGGCTAAACACTCTTTTTAATAAGATATGATTTATCACCTTCCATCATGATTTAATGGTCCAGCCTATGAAAATCCATAAATATTGGATCTTTGGTTATTTCCATCATAGATATGATGGCATGATCCTTTAGTCTAAATGCACCATTCACCTTATTAACTTTACTAGGGTGTTAATGTATTGATAATTCAAAATATTTAATCAACTTCAGGCATCATCAATTTTACATGTTCAACTCTTTTTGGGTGAATATATAAATTTAACTTGTATTATCATTACATATGTCACATATTTTTTCAAAAACATAATGCCTCAATACCATTAACTTAATGATTTCCATTTCAAACATGAATTCATGATTTATGTATTTTTTCTGAAGAACCCTAAAATTTCATAAGACATAATATATCTCCATATCATTCGGCAAATGAACACACCCATGTCCCTTTTTTTATGAATCACTATGAATCAAAAACCCTTCTCCAATGTAAGGTATTGAAATAATAAGTGAATTGAAGAAACTACTCCTAAATTACATGAAATTTTAATCACTTACAATAGTCTAAAGGAATATAACTTAACTCCGAGTAAACATGGTGAGTTGATTAGATAGTCATGAGAAATCCTTCTCAATGTTTCCATAATATCCATCAAATCTAAGAAAAATATGTATCTCGATCATAGTGGTTGGTCTGGCCCAATGTTCAAAATCTTCATTCATTTATTGATCCACTGATATACACAATCATAGGATTATATAACCAAAAAATGAAACCTTCTATATCCAAATTCAAATTTGGAAATTTTTTCATATAGCTTATACTTATTTACATTTTTTAATAAAATACTCAAATGATATACATGATCTTATTTTATCATTAAATATATAAAAATATTGTCTATAAATAACACCATAAACTGATCAAGGTAATCGATAAAAACATTATTCATTAAATCCATAATGATATTGGAGCATTAGTAATACCAGATGGACTCATAATAAATTCATAATATCCATAACTCAAAATGAAGGTTTTATTGTTTATGAAATCACTTTTGACACTCAATTTATTGTATCTAAATCAATGTACAATCTTGGATAAATATGAGACTCTTTTTAATTGATCACAAAAACATCAATACAAGGAAAAGAATAATTATTCTGGATCTAGATCTTTTCATGTATGAGGTAGTCAATGTAGATTTTCATTGATCCATATTATTTATTTTTAAAAAAGTAAATGTACACCCAATTGATATGTACTTGGATGAGTAAATTATTTATCAATAATATCATATAGTTTTTTCTTTAATTCAAAGAAATCATTTTGGGACATTTTAAAGGAGTATTTGAAATGGTTATAGAATTAGGTTTGAGTTCTATTGAAAACATGACATCCCAATCTGAAGGGAGTATATTTATGTATTCAAGAAAGGTATCAAAAACTATCTTATATAAGGAATATATTCAATTTGGAATGTCATTACAAATATCTAATACATATACCCACAATAAATATGAATGATAACCCATGAAATGGATGTAATTTACACAATGAGTTATTATTTAACCTCACATGTATAGAAAATAAAATGTTAGTTTTTTGGATACAAAATTTGATTTTATTATTCTAGAAATTTATAGGTGATCTTTGTAGAGAGAGATATATCAATACTCATAATTATATAAAATTCCATTAAAGTAAGAATAATTGAATTTTTATTTGAATATTTATTATAAATATTCCCATGAAATCCCTTTATTTAGAGTAGAGGATAAGTGTGCCATAACTATGATGATATTCTTCACTGATTCACATAGCACAAACCCTTCCTTGGTCTAGGAGTCACCCATTTGGATAGAGAATTTACATGGATAATTCCTCAGTTCCCCACATATATGACATTTAATTCATTAGAAATTTGTTTCATATGACCTTCATTTCCACACACACAAAAATATTATCCCCTTACCCAAATATATTCAACATGGTGTTTCCAACATTCTCAATATGATGGAAAATGAAAATTATTTCCCCTATGAACATTTACACCTAAACATCTATAAATATACATTCTCATTTTTGACATGTTAGTAAAATCACTTGTTTTTTCATGGTTAATTATATATTTTAGTAATTTTTTAGGAATAATAACAGGGGTTTCCTTCTAGGAACTATAACAATTATTTTATAAAGGGGAAAATCATTTCATTTTAAATCACATTATGTGTTAACATGGATCATTCAGGTTTTATTCATTTAATATATCTGAAAACCATAGTGTCAAAAAAACATAGTGGGAAACCATATAATCATGGGAAGATCATTTATAGTACATCCAAATCCTGAAGCTTACATTTTAATCATTCAAACCTTAAGAATAACCTAGTTTATCAACAGTCATTATTTATTCAAATCCATAAATATTTCTATTAAATAAAATTTGAATTAACCAGATCATATCCCATGAAGTGTCAAATCATGTGCATGGTAAGGGATGATTTACCATGTTCCATAATGATGGTCGAGATATACTAGAAAACCCTTTTGGGTTTATTACCCTAATATGAATCTATTTCAAAGACACATCCACTTATAGTATCCAGATAAGGATTAGTTTTTATAAAGAAAAGATTACTTTATTTACTCTAACATTGGATAGTATCCTTTACTTATCCTTATCCTAAGGGTTATCACTAATTTTTGCTTATCTTAATTTTAATAACATAGTAAAATGTACTTAAAAAACCTACTATAGGAACCCAAAACATTTTATACATAAATATTTATTCTTATTGGAGGAATATTTATGACATATTAATAATATCCATGTTAGAACCACAAAGTTTTAGTGTCTTTGAAATCATGTATAAATAGAAAAACTGGTACATAAATGATCAACATCATTTCCCATTTAGTTCTTCAAAAATAGAACTCTTCTTAGACATAATATGATTCAAACCATTCTCTATAACCAGGGTATGGGAAACATAAGAAAGGGTGACCTGAGATACTTAGTAAGTTAAAACATAAGAGATATCAATCAATGATCATAACTAAGAATAATATAAACAGAAGGGTGTGAGATTATGTGATTAATAATAGAAAATCATAACCATAAAATCATTGATAAAAATAATAAAACATGAAATAAAGTGTCATCAGCAAAAATATAAAAGACATAAGAGTGGGTAATTGTCAATAATCAATAATGAACCATCAATAACATATCAAAATCATATGTCATAAGTTGTTGGTATGAACATGTGTATATAAAAACATTTAATCAGTCAAGGACCTCTTCCAAGTCTGTCATAGAGTATTTGGTTCACACCTCACACCATCATTTCATTAGTTGAGGTTAACTCCACATATTATCTTATTAGACAAAGTCCCTTAATGAACTGGGTTTTCCCACTATTATTGTTCTTATTATCTTAGGATACATCCTTATTTACCCAGTGAATTTAAGGGATATATAATTTCAATCACATCCAAATAATAACAAATACCATACATATTTGATTCTTAAGATCATAAAAAATCATGATATCATCAAATCATAACATGTTGAATGGACACGAGTTTTATAAACATGTCATCACTATAATCAAAACACGTATAGAGAAAGAATAAAGATAAAAAATATGGATCATATCACCAATAAATATTAATAATAAATGTAGAATCTTTTTACTGAAAAAAATTCATTTAAAATATCAGTACACATTTCATGCCAAAAATACCATTTTCATTTGAAATCACTAATTTAGAATATAACATTTTCAAAAATATTGAGGACAAAAAACTATTTCTAAGTAATAAATTAAATTTATAATGGAATATTTGAAGAAAATAATATTCATGATGGTTGGAGAATTCATGCATTTGTTTTACATTAAAATAAAAAACCTTTCATGTTTTTAGTAAAAAGTCAAAAGTACATCATTCTAGAATAAACTCGAAGACTCCTTCAAAAAAATTATAGCTGTTCAAACATGGGTAAAAAATTCATTCCAATTTTTAGTAGGGAATGGTAAAAACATTATCAAGGATACTTCAAATAAAATATGTGCAAGGAAGGAAAATATTACTAACCAATGTAACAAATAAGGGAAATTTTAAATAAAATAACTTTTCAAATTAATCATAATTAAAAGAGAGAAAAATGAATGAAAAAAAATTATGCTTCATAAATAACCATAGGATAAAAAATTATATAATATATGAGAGAGATATATCATATAATTTCATCATTTTAAAAATAAATCATAAAAAATCCAAGTAAAAATGAGATGGAAAGATAAAACACTTACATCAGGTAATTGTTTCTTATTTAGAACTCTAAAATAATGAATAGTAAATTGAAATTTATTATAATTCTATAATAATATTATGTTAATAACTATATTACTATAATTTTTTACTTATAAAATATTATAATCTCTTCATTAACAATCATTTGTTATCATCACTTTCTTGGGTGTTAACTACTTAATTTTTCATGTATTTTATTATTCAACAATTATGGTACTTGTACATTGATCATAGTTAATTAACCAAAGAACATTAATAATGATATATAAATAATATATATTCATTATATATATATATATTTAATACCATTAATATAAAGTGGTGATAAGGAAATAATTAGGTCATTGTGTGGAGATGGTAGGTCGTACGTATAAACCATTGATGTTTCAATTTTTTGATGGATGGACCAAAATAAAGGTATAATTAATTAATTTATATATAATCATTATTATATCATTAATATAATATATATAAATATATATTTTTTATATTTATCCTTGTTAAAGTCAATGTAAATAATAAATTAAAAAATAAATCACATTGCATCGGGGAGGTGTTAGTCCATACATATGCCTGAGCGATGTTATCTTTTTCAAAAAGATGGAAAAATAAGAAGGTAGATATTATATTATAATAAAATTAATATAATAATTTCATAAATATCATATATAAATATTAAACCCATCATAATAATCATTTATGAAATATGGAGATGTAAGATGAATCATGTCTCTCTATAGTGTCGGTAGTCAACAGGTACGCACAAGCAATACATTCAAATCCCATTTGATTGAGAAGAGGTGGTAAATGGTTTTGAAATAATAAGAATAGAATATAGTTAAATTTATTATACTATATTAATCATTTATTGTGGATAAATGTTTTTTATAATAAGTATAAGAATAAATAAAATTGAAGATCTTGGTTAAGATATATACCTCTTCTTTGGGAAAACTCATTTAGATTACTCATTTATTCTTGAAGTATTGTTATTAAAAGATGCACATAGGATATATAAATAAATCAAGGATTATATTATGTTTTTGGAGTTTTTAATTTTATTTCTGGAGGGATAAATTGTTTTGAATAAGTGAGGAGAAGACATGGCCTTTTATAAGTGAGTGGAGGGACACACATGGAATTTCTTAAATGATATCAATGATATATGGTCACCATTAAAGGAACGTGGATAAAAATATCACAAAGAAAAATATAGGATAACATGGTTTAAATAAATTCAATAAAATATGAATTATATATATTTTTTGTAATCTTTCCCCTTATATCTAAGTTTGACCCCTCACTAAACGTGTTTGAACCTTAACCATGGAAACAAAATGTTAGTGTTTCTATAATTAACTATAAACCAAAATTAAGTTCATGAAATTAGATTATAATAATAATTATGTTTAAAAATATTGAATCCATTTTACTTTATTAAATTTCTATAATTCTACAATTTAACAATAAATAAGGACAGAACCCACAACAAAACCCCATTTTTGAAAAATGAATCATTAAGCATAAAACATAATTTAAATAAATTTAATTACTTATAAAAACCATAAAATAAATGATAAAACATATTATTAATATAATATATATTTTTATATAATTATAACAATTAATAAATAGTGATAAGTTGAATTTATTTATAAAAAACACAGTTCACGCATAAAAATGATATTTATAGAAATTTATTTTTAAGCCTAAACATTAACTTACACCAAAACAAATTATAATGATGATAACTATGTAATATATTATCTTATTAATAATTAATATAAAAATATGTTACTAAATGATCAAATTAGTAACATATTGGTAATTTCACTAGAAAATAAATGAAGGATTTTACAAAAAATAGTATTTTTCACTATTCACAAAAAATAAATCTTTTTTCAAAAATACATAAAATTACCCCTAAGATAGTATAGACATGATTATTTAAATATTAATTTTAATTTAATAAAATTGATGTTCTAAAAATTTTATGAATGAATTATAATTCTCACGTTTCAAAATGTGATCAAACCAATTTTTGAAGAAAATATATTTTGGAAGCATAAAATGACTTTTGAAAATTGAGTACTTATCTATTGTGAATTGATAAATTCATTTTCATTATTTAAAACCTAAATTTATATTTTGGATAACAAAAATTATTACCATTCACACATACCCATGTGATGGAAAGGTTTTATCTCGTTACTATAAATAGTGTGTGGTTTTCTGCAAATCACATGCATTTCTTGATTCGAGCAAGTGTATTTAAGTTCTTGCATAGATGCAGTGAGGGTTAATAATCCTAAAAATGTATGATTGGTTAGTAACTCGATCATCACTCATTTTAAGAAAATAAGGGACTATAACACATATGGTGTGAAATATTTAGGGGATATGCTTTTTGTAATTCAAGTGCTCCTTACAAACCATTAAGAAGGATTTAAAATTATTATTGTGAAATTTGATGATTTAATATATAGCTGGAGAACCTAGAAGGAAAATACCCATGGATAACAAAAATTGGGATTTGTATGTTAATATATTTGGGTATACATATATTTTGTGATTTATTCTTCTTATATTCATATTTTTCCCTTTTCATTCTTATTAATTTAAAAATTCGCATCCCAAATGTTCATTTATTTGATAAAATTTATTGAAATTGAAGGATTCATGTAAAAAACACATGAGATAGGAATCTTGATGATTCCGTGAAAAAATGACTAATATAATGGTACCATGTGTTAAGAAAACCATTTCTGTAATTAAATATCATACTCTAGATATGAATAATAACTTTAAAAATATGGAACACCAACCATATACTAAAACACAAAAAGTTGCAATTCAGTCTTATATGCGATATAGGTATCCACTGTTTAGAGGATATTTGTAGTCACTAATCACAAAATAGTATATTAATTTCATTTAGAATATATTTCATGTCCTCTATTGCTATGAACATGATAATGTAACATCTGTAATTTTTCATCTAAAGGGAGGATCTGATTAGTGGTGGATGTTGATCAAGAATACTAAGCCTAAGGAATACATCAAATCTATGAAGTGGGATAAAATAAAGAAAAATAATTTTTTAATAAATATTTTCTACACACTCTCCACCTTAAAATAGATAGTAAATTCTTTATAATCAAGAAAATATAGGATGAATCTATTGGGTCTAATGAGGTGAACATCCTAGAGCTTATATAGTATGCCTCCATATTTTTATCGTCCTTGAATGTTTGTTTTGTGACATCTTTAGTTGGATAGAGACATGTCTTCGAAAAACATGCAGATACAAGACTTTAAAAACTATGAATATATTGGTGTGCCCTTATGGCCAATATAGATATTGGTTATTCACAATTATCTCATGGAATTGGAGATATGAATTATTTAATTGAATTTAACTCTATAGGGTCATGGAAGAATCCTCATGGTGGGAAAATACAACTGCCCACATCTCATTAGTATAGGAAGAATCATCCTAGAAACTGATTTAATGGGATAAAGAAATTATTCATGTTTGTAAATGAAGAACATAAATAAAATAACTTTTTAATAAAGATGTTGAATCCCACTAATGTTTTGTATGTAAATATTTTTTTGAAAAACCCTCAACCTATAGTCTAGTTTTTTAACTATAAAATACATGAACACTATGTAAACCATTTCCCAAAGATAATGGTTTCATAAGAATAATGAAAACTATAACATCAAATAATAGGAGATAGATGGTTTGCTTATTTTGTAACTACTGCTAAGGTGGATTTGAAATTTTAGTGGTGAAAGGTACACTTGTTACTTATTCATGAATATAGAACATTCAATTTGAGTCTAGTTATACACATTGTTTCATATCATGAATTTTTAGTATAAGTATTTAAAAAAAACTAAAATAAAATGAGGATAAATTAATAGTGAAAAAATTGGGCAATAATTAACATGGGATTTGTAATATCATGAGAAGGAACATGTTTCCCCTTCCATAGATTAATGAATTTTTGGATCATCTATATGGGGTTGAATATAACTCTAAAGTGTACCCTCAATTAATATTTCATCAAATAAAGGTGATTAATGAGGACATTCATAGAAATACCTTTCATAAAAGGTACTATAATGGTGAGTTCAAAGTGATTCCATTCAAACTCATTAATTCCCTGACAAATATGTTCGACACAACTAATAGTGTCTCTGTAAATTACATTGAATTTTTTTTGTAGTATTTATAAATGATATTCTTATATACTCAAAAATAAAATAGTAACATGAGGAATATTTGAATACTTTTTTGAAACTTTTATAATGGATAAATATTATTTAAAGTACAGTAAATGCATTTTTTGGGTGGAGGAAGTATCATTTTTTTGGAATGCTGTCACGTTTAAGGGAATATTTGTGGATCCATTAATGTTAAGGTTGGTTAAGAAATGTAATTAACTAAAATATATTATATAGACTTATATTTTACTCATATTAGTTGGGTATTATCGGTTATTTTTTTTGAAATTTTTCATGACTGTGAAACCCATTAGGGAATATAACTTGGATGAATGTAATGATTTTATGAACTCATGAATTTGAATAGATATTAATAGACACAAATAAGATTCTAGTCCCTACACCTATTCTAAAACCACCACCAATTCAGAATAATTTTTATTGAATATTCTTCAAGGACTGGATTAGGTTGTATAATTTTGAAATATGATAATGTGATAGATTATGACTATGGATAGATGATGGTTTTTTAGTAGAATTATCTAATTCATGGTATGGATTTTGATTTCATAATATTCACTTTGAATATTTAGTGACATTTTATATTTGGAGATATTTTTAAAAAATATTTGAATCATACGATCCTATAGTATATATTCATACATAAGGATCTCAACATGCACTAAAGAAGATGGTTTGATTGAATTAAGGTTTATGGTTGCTCAATCCATTTCCATCCTAGTAAGGAAAATAAAGTGTTAGATGATATAAGTTACAAAAATAAATAATCCTTATCAGTTTTGAGGATTAATATTGATCCAATTTTTTAAGACATGAAAAATATGGACCTAGGAGTCATAAATCAAGGAATATCATCCTACCATGCTCAAATATTTTTGCAAACCTCGATTCGAGAGAGGATTAAGGAAACTCAAATGGATGATGTGGGGATATAGAAAAATGTGGATGTTTTGAGGAATTTAGTATCATTAGGATTAAATATTGAAAAATATGTACTTATGATAGTTGTATGTGAATATGAATACCATTGAAACCTTGGATAAGTAAAGAGATGTTGAATAATTCTCACATATCAGCATCTATATCCACCCATAGAGAAAAAATACAAATAGATATATCTAAATAACTATTTCTGAGACAATATTAATAAAGATATGGATGAATATATACCAAAGATAATTGTATGATAACAGTTTAAGGATATAATAAAAGAAATCCAAAGTGATGATGTAACCATTTCCCATACGTACATGTAAATGGGAGAAAATCACTATGGATTTTGTTCACAATTAATTAAAGGATGTCCAAAGGAAATAATGACATATTGGTTGTGGTAAAATATATTATAAAGACTAATAACATTATTTATACATTATAAGACTTCTCACTCGATCAAATTGCAATGACATGAATTATAGAAATAGATAGGATACATGGAAAACTAATATCAATATTATATAATCAATATATTATTTTTACCTCAACGTTTTGGAAAATTATTCAAGATGCTTTGAAAATAGACATGAGATTTAGTATAGGATATCACCCACAAATTGGTGAAAAAACATAACAAACAATCGAGACATTTGTGGATATGTTGATAGCTTTCACCATGAACCTCAATGGGGGATGGGATGAATATATTCCATTAGTTTATTTATTATAAAAACAATATATTCTACTAAATAATTTATATGGATCCTTTCTAATCCCACTATAGAAATAACTATTTAACTCCAATATTTCGTGATGATGTTAGAGAACAATATCCCTTAAAACCTACACTATCCAAATAAATCATTGAGTTTGTAAAGGATATTCAACAAAATATTATAGTAACAAAAATTTAACAATAGAATTTTAATTATATCCATTAGAAATGGATAGATTTTTTGGTTGTAGATAAGTCATTTCTCTGTATTTCACCATGGAAAGAGATTCGGAAGGATTTGGAAGTATGGAATGTTAAGTACAAAAAACATTGGCCCCTTTTAGATTCTTGATTTCATTCAAGTTATGGATTATCAACTAGTACTCCTACAAAACCTCTCTTGATAGAATAAAATGTACTATATATCCCTCTTGAATATGTACATACCATATCCCTCATAAATAATGAAACTAGATTTCATATAATTGGGAAGTGATCTCTCTTATGAATCATATCAGGTGAATATCTTGCAACATAAATAAAATTTTATATTAAAAATTAAACTCACCAAGTCAAATTTATTTGGTGGAACCATAAGTATGATGATGTAACATGGGAACCCAAAGAAGAAATTAATTGGAAGTACCCTCTCATTTTTCACCTTAATGAATGAAAGAAAATTTTGAGGGTGATATTTTTAAGGGGGAGATAATAAAATGAAATGAATTTTTAGTTATTATTAATAAAATAATTCATGATTCGTAATCACTATTTTATTTAGTTTTATAATAAAATAATAGAGAATGAATTTTGAATTTAAAGGGACCATTTCACATCAGGAAATAATATTGATTATAAATTAATGAATTGTGTATAGTGATAGACACCAAATAATAGTGTTCACATAAGGGTAAACTCCATCATCATGATTTATCCATTACAGATAGCTCTTACCATAAAAATGGTAAAAATAAAAAAAAATTAATTAAGAATGTGATAGATATTGTTATGGGATGTGTATAGCCATTGTAAATTAATTTAGGAATGGTAACATACAATATTGGTGGGGATTATATAGATTATAGTGGGTAATGAGACTATTAGAATCTGATAATTTGGCATCATAACCATTATCCATTTTGACTGTTGATAATATAGTCATTAAAACGGTATTTTTTGGGTTATTTTTTATATATTAAGGGTAATGGGAAGAGATAATTGACGAAAATGGGTGGAAGTGTGACCTAAACCAATTGGATCATTCCTTATGGAGCTAATTTATTTTATCTTGGGTGTGAGGTTGTATCACTGGGGTTCACCCTTGACCATGAAATAGATAGATATTAAACTTGTGAGTCTCAAATGGAAACAACTACGGGAGATTTTCATGTTAGAGAGAGCATCACAAAAATAATATTAGTTGAACCACCCCATGAATTTACAAACATCACACACCTTACCCTTAGGTGTTATACTCATGTTATAGGGGTTTATGTATCTAGACCGAAAGTAGTATTAAAATATAAATTATTTTAGAAATGGAATAGTTGTTACAAAGATTTTATATTTTTTTCAATATATCACAAATATATAAAATATAAAATTCACATGATTAGAGGATAAATATGATTAAATTTATTTTGATATAAAAACCATAATTGAATAAATTGAAAATAAATATGTATAATTTTTATTAAAATAAATTTTATAATAAATTCATCCACTAAAAATAAAATATTATTTTCATAAAACAATTTCAAAAAAAATATTTCTTATTATATAAATAATAAAAAAATTAATGAAAACATATGATGTTTTTCTAAGGGTTATAAATCTATTTTTTAATAAAATTTGAATATTTAAATAAATAAATATTTTATTTTTAAATATTAATATTCTAAAAGCTAAAAATCATTTTGATTAAATGAACATAATTTTTGAAATTATTAAATTTATATTATCTAATGATATTTTTTTATAAATTTTTGAGAGATGGAAATTGTTTCATAAAAGTAAAATATAGTATAAATATATCCTAAGTATTATAAAATCATAATGAGTTAGAAGTGGTGTAATAAATTCTATAAAGTATTTATCAAAAAAAATGGGATTAATTATTTAAATATTTTTTTTAAAGTAATATGAATAATTTAAAAAATTTATAATGATTCTTCCAGAAATTAATGAGTATTTTTGATTTTTAGAAAAATTTTATGAATAAGAATCCAATCCACATACAAAATAATATATTTTAAAATGGTATTTTCTCATAATAGTTTAAAATTGTAAAAACTAATACCCCTTCTAAAAAACAAAGGGATTAAAAAAATTGTTTGAAATTGTTTTTTTATAACTTAATGTCCAAAATCTATGTTTAGAAATTATTAAAAGATCCATTATTTCTTTGTATAAATACACACATATTCTCTAATTCATATCTAATCTATATATTTTTATCATGATTTTACTCTCACTTTAACTCTCTAGAGTCTTTCCAAGTATTTTGTAAGATTCTAAAATCAATTCTCATGATTTAGAAACCCACTTTCAATGTAAGGGATTACCATCCTCTTCCTCTTCATTCGTGTTGTTTATTTTAATTCAAATACTTCCTTTATAGTGTTATTTTAAATATTGAAGTTACAATAATTTCATTCACTTAAAATCATTCAATTATTGTCCAAATTATTTTATATCATTGATAAGAATCCATTCCCTCTCATTATCCTCAATATTTTAACCATTTTGTATTCCTTTTATACTCTTGAAATCATTTATTGATTTTTCATTACATAACTTTTAATACAATAATCCAAGCCTATTTTAATTCAAGGTTAAAAAAATAAATGTAACTGTACTTCATTGATTGAGGATTTCCATGTATAAAACTTATATTTCCATTATCTTTTGTTTTAAATGATTAAAGGATTAGGCCACTAATAAATTATGAACTTGATGATTTTTATTTGAAACACTTCCTCATTATACAAGGTTTTTCAATGAAATTTCCTATAATTATATAATATATATGTCGAGAGCATAAATCTATACATATGAAGGTTTAATTATTACTACACTCTAATTTATTGGGTAATGTTATCATCCTATTATATATTATGTATGATTAGTTATTAGTTACCCTCGTATACTATGTTATGATGTCATGGTATTCATCCTTGACTTATGATTATGTTTTCATGTTTTATATTGTTTCAAAATTTATTTGATTCCAATATCTTATGTTATTATCATTATCATGTCGTGATTCCATGTCAATATTCTCTTTTATGTTATCTTAATATTATTTTTGTCTAATATATATCAGGATTACTCTAATATCTTTCTTAAAGGGATTTATGGTTCACAATGTTTCTTTATCCATCCCCCAAGATATCATATCTAGTATTAGAAGATCAACATGATATAGAATAAAATGACGGAGTTTAATTAAATATTTTTCTGATTTTGTTTAAATTTATTATTTAAACCTTCCCAACAAACTAGACCTCTAGATATGTGGTTTGTGTTTAATGGTTCATTAAGTCATAAATAATATAAAATGATCATATAGAGATATAATTTTTTACAAACATTAGGATTTTAAAGTCCATTATGGATGAATTTAAACTTCTTATGGATTTTCTAATTCATATGAACTAAAACAGAAGTACCATAGGGTCTTCATCTTGTAAACCGAAACATTATGGAACTTATTTCATTGTCACATGACATTAAAATTCATCAAATATGGTTCACCCAACATGAAAATGAAATTTCATAGAGTGGTGAAATTCATATAACAAAATTTCTATAGATGAGAGACAAACCCATGTAAAAGTTTTCGATATATAATTCCTTATCTATAAACCAATATATGGATAAAACTATTCCCATGTCCCATAATTATTTTTGTGTGATTGTACCTTCATAATTAAAATTGGTATTTCCCTTACAAATAATGACTCAAAGTTTGTGTCATTATAACTTTCCTCTATATATGACCAATATTTATGTATTTTATACATGTGAGAACAATTTATTACTTGATTCATGTTCCTACAATATATGTATTGATTCCTGAATCTTTCATCCTTGACTTAGACATAGATTCCATTTCCATTCTTTATTTTACCCTATTGATGATATTGTTACCAATTTAAATTGGTTTTCTCTTATTTGGAGATAGAATGTCAAGAATGGGGGTTAATTTCATTTGAAAAATTAAATTAATATACACCAATTAAAAATTTAAAAGAATTTTTTTTTTGATGAAATGGAGATATAAATCAATAAATTAAACCCATATTTTAAAATTTATATGATATTTTATTAACTAAATATGTATAGTTTAAAATAGATGTATCAAATTTATATTCTTTATGTGTATCGAGAAATGACGAGTCTATACCTAAAATAAATGAGAGTGTGAACATTGTTCAGTAAGGAGTTTGGTAGTATCTCAGAGTGACCCCCTATGTCTCCACCCCATGAATTGATAGGTACGTTTTATTAGTCCCATTATTTAAATAGATATCATGTTACCATTTATTCCCTTTATTTTAAACAGATATAGAAAGAAACAATGATTAACTTTCTTTTGGAAATAAATATTAATAAACCAAACATCCCTTTCTTTTTTTAGGAATTAACAGGAAACATATGGTGGAGGGTTGCATGAGAATAGAATATTTTTTTAATGAAAATATGATACTATTTTTTTCTTGTATCTTTATATAAATATTGAAAAATTTACAATAGGGAGACATATAGGGGAAAATATGAGAGCCTTCAAGAAATTGAAAATTTATAACTGTCTCTTCAGAGAGGATCTTGATATTATAAGTAATTTTATGGAGATCTACAATTCAAATGTCAAGTGAAATATTTTAGATCTTCCAAGTCACCATGAAACTAATTTTATAGCCTCCATTGAAGCACAAAATATTTTAAAAATAATTTTTATTATTAATAATCATTAATGATAACTTAATATGATTAGTACCCAATGTAATAAAGATTAAATATTTACTAGATCAGGCCTACCAAATTTCCATCTGATGCCACTAGCTATTCGATACGTATGTGGGAGCTTTCTACTTTCATCCTTACTCCACCAGATGGTTGGTGCTCCTCCACCAGTTGGTTGGTGGTATCCAGGAGTATGTACTAATTTTATCTAATTTTACCAGCTAATCAATGCACTACACCAGGAATTTAGTGTTCTTTGCATTATGGAGAGCAATTCAAAATACCCTATAGAATCCTTCCACTTCATTGATTAGACATTCCCACTTCCATCCATGAATTCAATGTATCATAAAATTCATATATTTGCATCAATAATGATTCTTCATGATTCTTTAATTATCTACAAGATGTAATTGAATTACCTCACTTGATTCTTTAAGAATGTGATTGAGAATAAATGGTTCTTAACTGAGAATCATTCAACAAAATTTTTAGACTAAAAAATGATTTCTTGTGATTATGAACACACCATGAGATAAATAGATACTACAATATTCCTCTTTTTTATACTCACAAAGACTTAACATAATAAGATACATTATGATTAAATCAAGAGTGAAACAAGAATTAAATATAATTCAAGATATTAAATATAAAAATAGTAAAATTGTTCTAGAGATAGATTTCAGACAAAATAAACAAAATCCTTCTCCCCAAAAATAAACCAAATAATTTTATGACTTTATACTACATTTCATCCCCATTCGACCTAAACTTTTCCAAATATGAATTTATTTAAAATTAAACAACAAAGGAAAAAAGATAATACTAAAGAAGAATAATTAATGATGCATTAAAACATAATTTGGATACTAAATAAGGATTTCAAAATCATTTAAATGGTTTTTTAAATATAATTTCGAAAAAGATAATTAAAATAAATTTTAAAAAAAAGGAATAAGATAAAAATTTAAAAAAGATAACTTATCCAATTTTAGGACTTAGAAATTATATCTGAGAGTTGGGTAGATATTATGAAATTATGTTAAAGATAGAAAAGAACATTTAAGGTATCAAAAAAATATTTTCACATGCTGATCATACCATATATGTACTGAAAAAGTAAATAAGATATATCCTCCCTCAATAAATGTATCTAAAAAATAAATAAATCTTTTAAGAGTTGATCAATCATTTACAGAGTTTGATAGAATATATATTTAGAATCCACCATGCGATAAGAAAGTGATGTCTAGTGAAAATGACATATAAAAATTCAAAAGGAAATGAAATTTCATATTATTATTTTTGGTTGGATAATGATATATAATTTATGTTGACATTGAGAAACAATAATGGGTCCACTAATATTTTATAATAATGATTTTGGAACCCAAAATTGTTTGTTATTATATATTTTGTTAGAATATGGGATGTAATAGGGATATATTTTGGTCTCCCTTATCTATAATTTTCAAAATTTCATTTTCAAAATATAATGACCAGTGTTAAAACAATAATATTAATATGTCTTTTTTAAAAAATTCCTTTATAAAAATAATATTTTTTTTGAACTAAAATGATTGGAAAAATTAGAAAATGATTGTTTTTTAAAGTACATTGAGAACAGAAAAAAATATCAAGATATTTTCCACCATGATTAAATTAAGAAATATTATTTTGGATATTTCTGATTAGGGATTATAAATTTTCAATGTTGGATTGTTCTTTTAATTTTAAAAAAATAAACTTTTTCTTTATATTAGAATATCCTTTGTATTAGAAAGTTTATCTTTTTCATTAATATATTATTCATATTTTTTGATGTATTTTTATTTTTAAAGGATTTACTCACACACAAAAACAAAAGTTCATTTTATTGATTATAAGAGGAAGAAGAATATGATTAAAAATATAAAGAGATGGAATAATAATGTGATTTATAAATAAGAGAAATAAACTCATAACCTTCCTTGATATAACCCATGTGGCATTTATAACATGATTTTCTTGAGAATTTTGATGCCATAGAGTCTTCAATAGCAATATAAATAAAAAATTAAAGATGTTCCTTACCTTTATTAGTTTATTTCAACTTTTTTGTAAATGGGCTATTTTGGTCTATTATATTGTCCCTTATTATTGCATTCATAATATATTAACTCTAGACTCTAATTTGATATATATTTTTGAATTGAATATTGTATTCTTCCTTTTTTACTTTTTTTAAATCTTTTTCAATAATTCAATCTTAGATTTATTATCATATAAATATTCATTGTCAATAGTGTTGAAATCAATAGTTCTTTTGGATTTTTTGGATTCATTTTATTCTTTATCCCTATTTCTTTTTATGGTAATTTTGAATGATATAATATATCTGATAATCCCATAGACCACTATTTTTTTAATTTGCTATTTTTTATTGTAGTGACTCTAGGTACCCATGGTCTTGGTAAAACCCAATGAATTTTCATTACTAATTTTTCAGTACAAAAATCATCACCAAGTGACTTATTCCATTATAAATGTTAGTAAAGTGTGAAAACATTATTTTAATGGATTTATTTTAATTCATGTTAATGATTTAAAACTATTTCCCAAACATCTACATTTGAGTATGTTTTTCTTTTCTATGACTTCTTGTGGGACTTCTATAAATTTCCACATTTAATGGGTAGTTGTTCATGAACATATGTGATTAAATTTACTTTGGTCAAGCCATAAATAGAGTGTGTTAATTGATTTTACATTACCTTTAAATGTATCATTATCATGAGTTTTCCACTTATATTTTGGTTATTTATTAAGAATATATTCATGTATAACCATCTTTTAAATAGGTTAACTAATGTGAATAAGAAATGTTGACATATTATTTCCCCAATAAGAGTAATTTGTGCCATCAAAGAAAGGATTGGGAGTATAAGATGTATATTCCATCATAAAATCTCACATTGAAATCAATTATTCTTAAAAACATAATTAAATAAAAAATTAAATGAAAATATATTACTAATAAAATAATAAAGTATACTTTCATTCTAATTATTAGTCAGAGAAAAAAATAGCAATAGGGGTGAATTTCCTTTTAAAAATTATAGCAATAAATGAAAATTTAAAGTTTAAAATAAAATTATTTCTATACAATGAAGAAATAAATTAATAAATTTCATCTATTTATCAAATTTAATATCAAAGATAAATGAGTGAATAAGAATAATGAAAATTGGATGTATCACATTTATTAGCCCATTTATATTAACAGTGACGAAGTAACCATGTATTCCCTAAAATTTTTATTGATGTATAAATAAAAAATCATCATTTATTTTTTTATGGATATACTAAAAAACATAACTTCCCTTGGTTTTTGATGAAGATATCTATAAACTAATAATAATGTTTTGGATGGGAAAATAATTTTTGATTGGTTAATTTAGATTATAATTAAATTATCATATATCTTCAAAGACATTGAAAAATTATATACATATATATTTATAAACAAATGAGGTCCCTTGATAAATTTACAACTGATAATTGCTTCTTGAGAAAATATCTTGAGATTGGAGATAATTGGATAGAGATCCATTATTGATGAATTATGAGAAATGTTATAGATCTTACAAGCTACCAATAAAATATATTTATATCATATATTAATGTTAATTAGAATATAGAAATTTATAGGATAATTAAGTATTTTCAAAATCCATTTAAGTGGAATGGGACCAACTGAAATATAGATTGATGACTTGCTGGATTGACCTTACTGGATAGCCACCTAATGTCACAAACAATCTAGTTGGTATGATGGGGTTACCAAGGTTTTCCATCCTCCACACAATTTTTTGGAATACTCTACTCTCTAGTCAGTGATCACTAAGAGATTTGAAAAGTTATACACAATTACATCGATTGTCTGATGCATTTCACTAGGTAGCCAGTCCTATCTGCGACATATAAAACACAACCTAGGTCCTTCTATCTTCCATCTAATTATTTTATTGGCCATTAACAATACCTTATGTTAATTTAAGTGATGATAAAATGAACTTCCATAATTAAACAAACATTTAACCTGAATCTTCGAAGTTCTTTAGGATTTCATTTAATTACAGCACTTATTTAATTAAAAAATGTTTTGGAATTCAAAATTTATAACGGAAAAACACTTAATGAAAATTTTACATAAAAATATAATTGTATGTGATCATAAAAAATCATTAGAGAGAGTTATATAACAATTTCATTCTACTTTATCTCTCTAGGTCCCCCATATATTTTGTATTCTCTCTCATACACAATAGATAGATATATGAAAATACCTTTTAAGAACTACGTATAACAAAATTCATGTTACTTTAGAATACATAGTAATTATTGGGTTTCCCATTTAAGGCCCTTCCATAAATCTCATCACAATCAAATGTCATTCCAGCATATGATCTCATCGTTCACCTTAGGTCATTCAACATTAGACACTATAGTGGAATGAAATACATTCATCGTGAACATTGTGTGATTTTATTACTGGTATCCCAATATATATAGTGTTTTACAGATCACATATCTCAAACCCGACTATAAATTTAATTCTTGTGATACTCCACCCTCATACAAGTGTCTAAGACTTCATAAATTCACATAATTTTTCCTCTATTTATACTACACTGGGGTATTGTATTCCATATGATTTTTATTACTATTGGTGTCCCGATAGACTATAATCAAAATTCTCCTCTTTAAAAATTATAATTGGGCATATAATCCTTATCTCATGACCCTAAACCTCACAACATGTAACACCCTGACCCCATAAGCTTAGATCTGGTGCATTATTACATTAGATTGGCATTATTAGAAGGAATGTAATCTTGAAGGAACATTCGTTTTAGTAGTTGTGGAATGACATAATACACACATGACACCCATAATACATTGGGAAATTGGAAGCACAAACAAGATACATAAAAAAATTAAATAAACCGCATCCTTGAATGATTATTCACAGATTTCTTCTTCATAACATGGGGAAAGAAATGTAATAAGTGTGAGCTCAAATTCTCATTAAGGGTATGTAAAGTGAAATTGATAATGAATCAATAAGAATAAATTAACATGGAACGGTTAATAACTAATAAATCATGTCATTCAAATAACTAGATAAATAAATATCAATATGGAAAGTTAGAAAATTGAAACAGATGCCATTTAATCAATGATATTAAAATTAAATGTATCCAAAGATATTTCAGTGAAAGATATCATGGATTAATAAAATATTAATATAAATGAATTAAATTGTCAAAGGTGAATATTTATAATATACCCCCAAGGCATCATGTCAAGGATCTAATACTTTCATGTATTCATGCCTATAATCTAATACTTTCAAGGATTTATTCTAAGAATTAAATAATATCAAGGATCAATAACTTGATCAAAATATATCACTTATATATGCTAACAATATAATTATTTCAAGGATTCATTCCAATAATCAAATATTGTGGAGGCATTGTGCCAAGAATCTAATACTATCAAGGCATCAAGCCAAGAATCTAATAATTTTATAGTGAACACCAAATGAAAAATAGTAAATAGATTAAGAAATATTCATATACATGAAATATTATATAAATTTTTACGTAAATTTACAATGAATAATTATTAAAATAATGTTATTTATTCAAGATAAAATTAACAATTTCAAAAAGAACGTGAGATTTCAATGACAATTTTTAAGAATATGCTCTAAAATATTAATCATTAAACATCCCAAAGTGTCCCATACCACATGGGAAATTTAATTCCTAATCCCCATGAAGTAATATTTTTTATATCATAAAAACAGTATTCATAATATAATATATATAAATTGGTTAGTAGATACACTATTCAAAAAAACTGGGTGGTGTATATGGTGTTTACCTTACGAAAATAAAAGTAAGACAAGAATCCCTAATATATGAATCAAAATACCCAAAACTGATAATAATAAAATGACACATCTAAATACAATTATGATAAATTAATTCATTATTTAATATATAAAATGGGAAGTAGGTATACCATAGAAAATATTTAAGTTATTAATATGACATTAATATCACAGATTTAAAAAGTGAGACGGAAATCCCTTACCTTTTCCTTTGTTTTTGTTTTGTGGTATTTAACCTCTTGTATAGTGGATCAAAATATTTTAATAACTAATAACATAAAAAACTCAGGTTTATAATACCATATATTAATTTCTTACAATAATTTATTACGCATTTGTTACCACTCTTTTATTTGTTTGACTGTTTTGGGTGTTAATTTCCTAATTTTCTCAAGTACATTTTGAATTTTTGTTTCATTTTATTATTAAATATATCATGGATCAATCATATAAATAATTTAAACCATGAATAAATTCAGTAAATATGTATTTATAATGGTTAAAAATATTTGGATATTACACATGAAGTGCACCGTTCATGGAGATAGTAGGTTGTACGTACTCATGAATAATGCTTTCATTTTGTTGTTGTATTAAAATAATTAAAACTAAATCATAAATATTTATATTATAATTACATATCATATCTAAATTATATATTTTATATATTTTTATTAAAAAAATTATATGTTACATGTATGGCATGAAAAAATCATATCGCTTTGAGGGGGCGATAGTCCACACTTTCTCATACATAATTATCGTATTTACACAACTTGGATAGCATTCATGAATGTTCCAAATAAAAATTACAGAATAATAATACATAAAAAACAACCTATATATATTATATAAAAATATTTTCCATCATAATGGCTTCAATGAGAGGTGGCAGGGAAAAATTGAACAATAATCGTTTTTGGAGGCTGTATTTCGCCATATAGAGAAACAGTTTGTTCATTACCAATTAGATGGAGGTGTGTGTAAGTTTAGGTCAAAACCTTATTAAAAAATACTAGTATATTTATGATAATGTAGTTTTTATTTAATCCTAGAATAAGAATATTATATTGAGTGGATAATTGAAATGAAATTAGAAATCATGAGGGAAGGTGTTACCTTTTAATCGGGTAACTTCCATTGGTTTATACCAAAAGGAATTCATGTAAAGATTTATGGATAAACAAATGCTTCTAGGTATTGGCTAGGGTTGTTGGGATACTATTTGGGAAGGTATTGGCCAAATGTGGGTGGTTTTAGAGATTTTAGGAATGGGGATAGGTGGCGTCCTTTCATAGGGAATTGGGTGTGGCACATTTGTAAATACAAAACGGTATTCATTAATGGGTAGTATATCTTATCTAATGTTCCTCCAATATGGAAACATAATGGATTAAATGAGATTAATGTTTGATAAAAACCTCATCCACACAAAAATTTGTGCATTTTAATAATTGGTCATCTAATCTTCTAATATTTTCCATTTTTATCATTTTGGTTTTTATTTAAGCATCTAGTATTCTAATCTAATCATTTTAACGATCAAGAATATATTAAATTTAGATATAATATAAAATATATATCCACTTAAATATTAATATTAAATCTAATTTATAGAATAAAATATCCATGTTTTTTGGAAATTAAGTTTAAAACATGTGCATATGTCACGCTAAAATGCTGCTTGAAACAGGACCGTGTTAAAAGTTTTTTCACAGTATATAGTTCAATATGATACTTATAAAAGAATAATTGTTATATTAAGAGACAATATTTAATATTTATTAACACTTAAAAAACACTTGGCAGAATATAAGATTTTTATTAATTTTAAATCATTTAATAAAATTCATTTCTTGTAAAAAAACAATAATATTTGTTTTGATGTTATTTATTTAATATTAATTTTAAAATATAAATATTACGTTGAAATTAAAATTTATTAGGTTTATGTTTGTTTAAAATGATATATTTATATAAAAAATAAATAAATACAATAAATCAATCCATTAAATTCATTTTTATAATTTATAATATCATTTATTTTAGTTATATGTTAACTAAATAATCACTACATTGACATTTTTATGAATTTTAAGTACCTAACCCATCTCTAAAAATTATTGATAATTTATTATGATAAAATTAAACTATTTGTATTATAAAAGGGTATATATAAAGTAAAATATGATGTTTTTTAGATATCCCTATAACACCCCATGCTTCTACGGTACGCTTCTCTTTGAATAATACAATAGCGTGTGTTGTACGCAACTTCGAGTTAAAACACACCACAACCAATCAAACTGGACGTTATGAATAGTAATACCCACTTTTTGAAATTTTATAAATTTTATCCTTTAAGGTGTACTTCATTTTTGGATTCAGAATATTGAAAATATCTTAGGGTGAATTTTTTCTATTTTCTGAAAACTTTCATTTTTTAATGAATTGGGAAAAACAGTGAGATATAGTTTAAAATCGAATTTTTATTTAAATAATTAATTATTTTATTTAAATTCATTTTAGGTCAAAATAGATACATAATACCTATATAAGTTCAATTTAATTCATTGGAGTCATTTTATAATAATTTTACATATATAAAAAATTTATCGAACTTTTTACAATCTTTTTCCCACCTTCTAGGAGCATTTGCAAATTTACATAAAACTTAAATTTTCCACTTCTGTGAGTTGAATTTCAAAAATCGGAGAGACATGGTTGATATCAGTAAGTAAAATGTGGTTCAATAAGATGAAAATAATTTTCAGTGAATAGTAACTTTTTACTTTTATTTTCCACGATTAAAAGTAAATAGGGTAATTAAGGGTAAAAATGATATTATTATTATACTAACACATGTCCTAATTCTTTTGGATAAGTTTAATTAGACCAAAAACAACCTTAGGTATAAAATATGATCCTTTAGGTCCACTTGGATTAGATTATGACATTTATTATTATTTAATTCAAAGAAGAGTTAAAAGAGTTAAAATCATTGTTTTATAACTAAAATATTTTAATATAGGGTTATAAATAACATAAATTAGACTATAAATATTCATTAGAAATATAAAAATATTTCCTACATAATTTTTTTTTATTTATATTTTTTAGAAATTAAATAATTTATTTTATTTATGACACAATGATGATGCAGTAGTTACCTAAATAACGAAATATTAAAATATTTTATATTATAAATATCCAAATGAATGTAATTTGAGACTTTTTATGACTTATACTAATATTATTGGTTAATATGACATGTTATGGTTGGGTAGATAAAATTTTTTTCGATGTAATAATGCTTTTTTGAACATAGAGAAAACAAAATACCAAATAGTGGAAAAATTGACATAAAATAGTTTTTAAAAGAATATTATATTATTAATTGATATTAAATTCCTAAAAATATATGGTTCATAGAAAAGACTTATACAATGATAGGATTATCATTAATGAACCACTTGGGGTTCTCTTGTAATTATATAGTAAGTTTATTAACCATATAATATAAAAATACAAAGAGACATGGTAAATGTCAAACTATTTAACTAAAAGTTAAATCTAAAAGATAAAGTAAATTAGTGACCCAAAGCTGTCTAAAACCTATTGGTTGAGTGGTTTTCGACTCATTCCAACCTTATAATTAAAATAATTTATTTTGGAGCCATTATAAACAGAAAATGAATTTACTATAAAATAACATTTCTAGTTTTTCCTAAGGTGCCCCTAACCCCTCTTATAAAAGGGTACTTCCCATTCTCTCTAATGAAAACCTTCAAAGCCATTTGGATCGACCAAACCCTTCTCAAATACCCTCTCAACTGTCCTCCCTTCATCCTAGAGTCATTCCATTAGTCATAAAGCCAACCTAAGGATCCCTTTTCATCAAATCAATAGGAAGAACCCGAAGAAGAGGTAAATATTTCTTCACCTCTTTCATGTTCATTTCTTCTTCCACTTCATCTTTCTTTGTTGTTTCCATTATAAAATAATAACTCCAGTGTCTTCTATATACTGTAATTTTATTATAAATATGGTAAAACCATATTCATTATTCTATCCATTTTATGAATAACATGTCACCATATGTTCGTGCTTACGACTTACCGTCTCCACGTCGTGGTGTAGTTGTTATTCAATACATTATAATTTGGATGGGTATAATAATGATGTATAATTGATGTAAATAATGAATATAAAATTATTATGATTCTTTATATGTTATATCTCATTTAATTATATATGATTTAAATATCAAAATAATAAAATTATCACTCCTGCGTACGTAGGTATTACTATATCCACGAACACGATGAGATTCATTCCCCATCGGAATCATTCAAAAATAATTTTCATTTTATGATTAAAAATAATGATTATGAACATAATATCATTCTTTATATGAATCAAATACAACCTATCCATAACAAACATGGCTTACATAACCAAGCATACAACAGAAAACGAATCAGTTAACACCCGAAAGGATGATACTACTAAAATATCATTAACAAAGAAATATTAAGATCATTTATGATATCATATTAATGTATATGGTTATTTTATAATTTAATAAAAATTATTTTACCATTATACAGGAGGTTAACCTACCCTCTACCAAAAAAAAAGTTCAAGGTAAGGGTTAATTTTACAATCTCTTTTTTATCCGATGTTATTTATTTGTAATTATCTATTGGGACCTCTTTATCAGCCACATCCATGTTTCTTAAACATTTATTTCAAAACATTTTTTATATTTACTAGACAGTGGGGTAAAGTCATTTATACCATTATTTGACCTTATATGTTTTTAAAGGAATCTATTCGTCATTTTCCAAACAAGGTACTTTATGACAATTTCGACAAAATTAAGGTAAGAATTTTTTTTTAAACATATATTGCGGGTGTGGCTATTTTCCGCCGTTATAACATCATCGAAGCTTCCCTTACAATCATATACGATTATTTTCAAAATTAATGTTTTCTTAAATGATTTCGAAATAGAAAGAGTTATTTCTCTAAAAAAAGTTTTTGATTTCATCTATGTCAACATCCTTTGGTGGATTTTAAGCTTATTTGATGTTGATTTATTATGATACAAAACATCCATATTTTTTTGAAGGTTTTGTGATATGTTTTAATGTGGATGTTTTATTTCATACCATTCATGGTTTATGGATAAATTATTGACATTTTTTATTCTATTTTCAATAGGAATGTTTATGTTATGTTTAAACCTTTTCATATAAGTAATGCATTGGACTTAGTATGTGATAGGTGGAGCCCACTATAGCTCTTCGATGCATCGGTAGTTTTCATGAGACAAACTAGTGTCTTGGCACAAGGCCTTGACAAAATCTTATTTGTAGTCTTGGCCCAAGGCCTTGACTACGTGGTTATGAAATATGGCATTATGCATTCCATCATTATGAAAGTGTCTATTGATATTGCATGTGATTATTCGACTAGTATAATATCCATGTGAATAATTAAATGGAATTATTTGATTTTATCTTTACTATATTATGCTGAAGTTCATGTTTAGAAGGCTTTTTTTAGTTTTATACATTTCCTTAAATTTTTATTCTTATTTATGAAATCCTCCACTATATTGTTATCCTTACTGAGCATCTGAGCTCACCCCTTTCTATGTTTTATTATTCCCAGGATGCGAAGAAGTATATTATGACTGACTTGTAGGGATAGTCTATAGGATCTCAGATTTGTCTATGGAAAAAATGTTGCTATAGTTTTCCATTTTATGATGTAATGTAAACCTTATAAATGTATCTAGTACTTCCAAGGCTACTAAACTAATCAGTCTTTCAAAACATGATCTTTTGTGATCATGATAATGATACGTAATAATGCACCGACTCTAGGCTTCTGGGGTTGGGGCATTACAGTTGGTACCAGAGGAAGTTTTGTACAAACCTTGGAACCTAGATTTAGATAAAATCTGATTAGAGCACATAGCCCTAAGATAAAATTTGATGATTAGTAAAGAAGAACTTCCTAGAATTTTGGTATTATAGGGATTTTGTGAGTTTTTGGAGCAATACATCCCTTTATGGATACGAGCAGGTAGAGGCGGATCTGGCACAGATGAACCTAAGGGTAAACCCTGAAAACACCGCTTTGAGCTAGACTCGAACGAGAACTGGTGAACGACAATGGGCCTTGCTGTACTCTTGGTTACGACTCTCCCAGGGTATATTCTTAGGATAATTCTCATTTTATTGACAAACCATTATGAAGGGTTTATGAGTATATAATTTTCTCAATGAAAACATTTTTATGATTATGGATTATATCCATAAACTATTCAATTTATGTTAAGTGTTTTACATGTTTGGATTTATGTATTGCAATCCATAAACAAATCTAGTTTATGCCATTTTTTAGAAATGGTGCCTAGTGGATGGAATGGAAACTATATCAATATATACACTCCATGTAGGGATTTCCCTCCTGCTTAGGATAATTATAGTGGATCTGGTGATACAGCAACTGCTGATTAGCTTATCACTATATTGGGACCACTCACTCAGGTTATGAATAATAACCTTACCCATATGGAGCACCCTGATCCGCAGCATAGAGGATCATTGTTAGATCCCTTCATGAGGCAACAACCACCAAAATTCAATGGGGGTACAAATCCACAAATAGATGATCAATGGATAAATTCCTTAGTGAAAATATTCCATGACTTGGGGAGTAGTGAGAGACAAAAAGTTGTCATGGCAGTTTACCGCCTCACTAGGGATGCTGATCAATGGTAGTAATTCATTCAAAACACAAAGGAAGATAATTAAGTATCAAATATATAATGGGGGAGTTTAAAGAAATTTTCTTAGAAAAATACTTTCCTCCTAACCATCGAGCAGATATGGAAAGACAATTTATGAGTCTGAGGCAATGGGATGATGAGAATGTCGCAAAGTATGGAGCTCACTTTACAAGGTTAGAGAGGTATGTTGTAGATTATATATCTAACCCAATAAGTAATATAGATCATTTATTTTATGGGTTAAAACCATTTCTCCATCTATAATTAGTCTCACAATCCTTCCCATCATTCGAATATATTTTTTATGTGATATCCAGAAAGAAATAGAATTCTCTAAGTATTACGACTTTAAAGTAAAGAAGGAGAAGAAGATTCCTATTGAACACTCAAGAAATGTAAGTAAGGGGAATAAGGGAATAGTCGAATATCCATCTTGTAGTAAATGTGGGAATAAACACCCTGGCACTTTCTTGAAGGGAATGGTAGTTTGTAACAAGTGTGGTGAAAAAGGCCACCAAGCTCGGGATTGCAAGGGAAGGAAAGAGGCTTTCGATGTTGAATTCTAAAATTGTAGATAAAGGGTTCATTATGCGAATGAATTTACTAATAGTCATGAGAACTTACCTAATAAAAGTTCAAGGGATCAAGGACAAGCTTATGATATAACAAATACTAAGTTTGATGCTCCGAAAGACATACTAGTAGGTAATTTGATGGTTTCCTCAAGTTTTTCCAATGATTTATTTGATTCTAGATCATCGCATTATTTCATTTCATCCCAGTTTTCTAAGAAAATTAGATATTTCCAATTTTATTTAACAAGGTATTTGTTAGTAAAAACTCCTAAGGGAAGTATCATTACAACTTTTTGTGAAGCAATCCCCATTAGGGAATATAAATGTTCTTTATCTGCTGATCTCATCATCATACCCATGATTAAATTTGATATAATCCTTAGTATGGATTGGATTTCGGACCATGATGAAAAAATTTATTGTAAGAATAAGGAGGTTAATATTGTTGATGACGGTGATAAAGAACACCTTATCTTTAGAGCAGAATCATCACCACCTAATTCTTATCCAGATCCACCCCCAGTAGCTCAACTAAATACAATTATTGGAGAGGAAGAGAATGAAATAATTTTGGGTGAGGAATGGAATGTTAAAATAGAGTATGTACCTATTGTGAAAGAATATGTTGATGAGTTTCCATAAGATTTACCTGGACATCCTCCAAAATAAGAAATTTAGTTTTCCATTAATTTAATTCCTAGATCAAGGCCTATATCAAATACCCCATATAGAATGGACACTTTGGAATTAGTGGGACTAAAGAAAAAATTAGAGTAATTGATTAATAAGTTATCTATGCTCCCTAGTTTTTCTCCATGGGGAGACCCTGTCCTTTTTGTTAATAAGAAATATGGATCTATGAGGTTGTGAATTGACTACAGGGAGATCATTGCTATAACAATAAGGAACAAGTATCCCCTACCTCTCAATGATGATTTATTCGACCAAATTCATGGAGCTCAATACTTTTCAAATATTAACCTTTGATCTGGATATGATCATTTGTGTGTGAATAAGGAAGGCATTCCAAAAACAACATTTCAAACAAGGTACATGCGTTACGAGTTTATAGTAATTCCTTTTGAATTGACTAATGTACCCTCTATCTTCATGGATCTAATGAATAATGTTTTCAAGGAATATCTTGAAGACTTTGTAGTGGTATTTATTGATGATATCTTGGTATACTAAAAAATCTTCTAAGATCATGAAAATCACTTGGTCATTATCCTAAAGACTCTTAAAAGGTAGTAATTATATGGGAATTTAGCATGTGTGAATTCTGGATTCAAGAGATTTCTATTCCAGGCCATATCATCTCTAAGGTTGGAATCTCTGTTGATCCTTCTAAGACAAGAGCAATCCAAGAATGGCCAGCACAGAAAAGTATAACTAAGGTATGTATTTTTATTGGTTTAGTAGGTTATTATCGACATTTCATCCAGAATTTTTCCCGGATGGGTAACCCATTAAAAAAGATCACACGCAAAGGGGTTAAATTTGTTTGGACAAAAGAGTGTGATGATTGTTTTGAAGAACTAAAGTGAATATTAGTCAATTCTCTTACATTGACTCTACCATCGGGGAATGATGGGTTTGTTATTTATAGTAATGCTTCAATGAAAGGAATTAGTTGTGTCCTTATGTAGAACGATAGGGTTGTTGCCTATGAATCATGACATCTGATAATTCATGAGAAAAATTATCCTACTCATGATCTTGAGTTAGCAGCTGTAATCTTTTATTTGAAGATTTGGAGACACTATCTCTATGGTAAATAATGTGAGATTTATACTAATCACAAGAGTTTGAAGTATACGTTTTCACAGAAAGAACTCAACATGAGGCAAAAAAGATGGCTTGAACTACTCAAGGATTATGATTTCACAATACACTACCACCTGGGGAAGGAAACTAATGTGGCAGATGCTTTGAGAAGAAAATATCATGGATTTTTGAACAAGATGAGAGTTGAAATGGATACTATATACATGGATCAAGTAAAGATAGATATGGGAATCACCATGAAAGGTGAAACATCAATACTTTTTCAAATGGTTTCCAAACCATCTTTACTAGAAAGGATAAAGAGTTCTCGGACAAATGATGAATAGTTTCAAAAGAAGATTAAAGCTGTGAATGATGGGAGATTGAGTGACATTGTGTGTGAAGATGGAATTTTGAAATTTGGGAAGATAATTTGTGTTCCTGATATACCTAATCTAGAAAGAGAATTGTTGGATGATTCTCATAGTTCTGATTTCCCTATACACCCTAGAAGCACCAAAATGTATATAGATTTGAAGGAACATTTTTTGTGGGACAACATGATGAGGTAGATTGCGGATCTTGTGTCAAGATATATGGTTTTTCAATAAGTGAAAACTGTAAGGCAGCAGCCAGGAAGAGTCTTCAACCTCTTCCCATAAATAAGTGTAAATGGGATAATATTATGATGGACTTTTTCATCTGACTACAAAAGAATCCTAGAAGGAACGATGCAATATGAGTCACTATTGATCGTCTTACCAAGTCAGCACATTTTCTTTCAATAAAAGAAGATTTACCACTTGAACTTTTAGAAAGACTGTATATTAATGAAGTTTTAAGACTTCATGGAGTACCACTATCGATTGTTTCTGATCATAATCCATGTTTTACATCAAGATTCTGGAAAAGTATTCAGAAATCCCTTGATACTGAACTTTGTTTGAGCACTTCCTACCACACCCAAACTGATGGACAATCAGAATGGAATATTAATACCTTAGAAGACATGTTGACATCATGCTCACTTGACTTTCAAGGTATGTGGGATCAATACTTACCTCTTGTAGAAATTTACAATAACAATAGCTTCCATTCAAGTATTCATATGGCACCATATGAAGTGTAATATAGAAAGAGATATCACACACAAACCTGTTGGGATGATGTTTGTGAAAGAAAACTCGTAGGTGCAAAACTTGTGGAGGAAATGATGGAAAAGGTGAAGGTAATCCAAACCCACATCAAAGCATCTCAAAGTAGACATAAGAGCTATGCTGATAACTGAAGGAAGGATTTGGAATTTCAGGTAGGAGATCATATTTTCTTGAAGGTATCTTCATGGAAGGGTGTTATACATTTTGGTAAGAAGGGAAAATTGAGTCTCAGGTACATTGGACCTTTTGAAATACTAGAATGAATTGGGGCTATAGCTTATCATTTGGAAATTCGGCCAAGTCCTTCCAAATTTCACGATGTATTCCATGTGTCACTATTGAGAAAATACATGCTGGACCCAATGCATGTACTCACCTATGAGGAATTATAAGTGGAACCCGATTTGTCTTATTGCGAAGATCATGTCAAGATTCTTGATGCAAGATAACAAGTGCTGAGAAACCGGACGACTCATCTGGTAAATGTTCTATGGAGAAACCATAAGATGGAAGAGTCTACATGGGAACTCGAGGAACATATGCTGAAGAACCACCCAAGTCTTTTTATGTAGTAATATTCTATAAATTTTGAGGAAGAAATTATTTGATGTAGGGGAGAATGTAACACCCCAAGCTCCCACGGTAAGCTTCTCTTTGAATAATACAATAGTGTGTGTTGTACGCAAATTCGAGTTTTAACACACCACAACCAATCAAACTAGCCGTTATGAATAGTAATACCCACCTTTTGAAATTCTATAAATTTTATCTTTCAAAATGGACTTCATTTTTGGATTCTTAACATCGAAATTTTCTTAGCGTGAATTTTTGGTATTTTTCTAAAAACTATCAATTTTTGATGAATAGTGAAAACAATGAGTTATAGTTTAAAACACAATTTTTATTTAAATAATTAATTATTTTATTTAAATTAATTTTAGGTAAAAATAGATACATAATACCTATATAATTATAATTTAATTCATTGGAGTTGGTTTATAATAATTTTAGATATATAAAAAATTTATTGAACTTTTTACAGTCTTTTACCCACATCCTAGGAGTATTTGAAAATTTACATAAAACGTAATTTTACTTCTTTTGTGAGTTCAATTTAAAAACATTAAGAGACACGGTTGATATAAGTATGTAAAATTTGTTTCAATGAGATGAAAATATTTTTTTTTGAATTGTAACTTTTAACTTTTATTTACCACGGTTAAAAGTAAATAGGGTAATTAATGGTTAAAATGATATTATTATTACCCTAACACATGTCCTAATTCTATTGGATAAGTGTAATTCAATCAAAAACAACCTTAGTAATAAAATTTGATCCTTTAGGTCCACTTGGATTATATTAGGACATTTATTATTATTTAATTCAAATAATAGTTAAAAGAGTTAAAATCAAAGTTTAAGAGATAAATCATTTTTAATATCGGGTTATATATAAGATATATTTGACTATAAATATTCATTAGAAAGATAAAAATATTTCATACATAATTTTATTTTATTTATATTTTTTAGACATTAAATAATTTAATTTATTTATGACATAATGATGATGCAGTAATTACCTAATTAATGAAATATTGAAATATTTGATATTATAAATATACAAATAAATGTAATTTGAGACTTTTCATGAATTAAACTAATAATCTAGGATAATATGAAATGCTATGGTTGGTTAGATGAATTTTTATTGAAGTAATAATGCTGTTATAAATTTAAAAAAAAACTAAATAGTCTCAAAATTGACATAAATGAGTTTTTAAAACAAATATTATATTATTAATTGATATTATATTCCTAAAATATAAGGATAGGCAAAAAAGACATATATAATGATATTTGTATCATTAAGGAACCACTTGGGGATCTCTTGGAAGTATATAGTATGTTTATTTACCATATAATATAAAAATACAAAGAGACATGGTAAATGTCAAACTATTTAACTAAGAGTTAAATCTAAAAGATAAAGTTAATATAGTGACCCAAACCTGTCTAAAACCCATTTGTTGAGTGTTTTTTTACCCATCCCCACCTTAGAGTTTAAATAATTCATTTTTTATCTATTAAAAAACGAAAATGATTTTATAATTAAATAATATTTCTAGCTTTTCCAAAGGTTCCCCTCACCCCTCTTATAAAAGGGAACTTCCCCTTCTCTCTAATTCACACCTTCAAAGACATTTGTCTCGGCCAACCCATGATCTAAGACCCTCTAAACTATCCTCCATTCATCCTATAGTCCTTCATTTAGTCATAAATTCTACCTAAAGATCCCTTTTGATCAAATCAAAAGGAAGAACCCAAATAAGAGGTAAATATTTCATCACCTCTTTCAGGTTTATTTCTTCTTCCACTTCCTCTTTCTATGTTGATTCCATTATAAAATAATAAGTCTAGTATCTTCTATATACTATGATGTTATTATGAATATGGTAATACTATATTCATTATTCTATCCATCCTATGAATAACATGTCACCATATGTGCATACGTACAGCTTACCATCTCCATGTCGTGGTGTAGTCGTTATTCAATACATTATAATTTGGATGGGTATAATAATGATGTATAAGTGATGTAAATAATGAATATAACATGATTATGATTATTTATATATGATATAACATCTAATTATATATGATTTTAATATCGAAATAATGATATTATCGCTCGTGCGTACGTATGGATTACTGTCTCCACGAACACAGTGAGATTCATTCCCCATCAGAATAATTCAAGAAAAATTTTCATTTTACAATTAAATAAAATGATTATGAACATAATATAATTCTGTATATGAATCATATACTTCCTATCCATAACAAACATGGCTTATATAACCAATCATATAAAGGAAAACAAATCAGTTAACACCTGATATGATGATACACCTAAAATATCATTAACAAAGCAATATTAAGAGCATATAAGATATCATATTTATGTATATGGATATTTCATAATTTAATAACAATTATTTCACCATTATACATGAGTTTAAACTATCCTCGAACAAGTAAAAATACAAGGTAAGGGTTAATTTCACAATCTCTTTATTATCTGAGGTTGTTTATATGTAATTATCTACCAGGACCTCTTTATCAACCACATTCATGTTTCTTTGAAATGTATTTAAAAACATTTTTACAAATTACAAGACAATGGTGTAATGGAATTTATACCATTATTTGACCTTATATTTTTTGAAAGGAATCTTTCCATCTTTTTCAAACAAGGTACTTTATGACCTTTCGACAAAATTATAGTAAGAATATTTTTTAACTTATACGGCAGGTGTGGCTATTTTCCGCCATTATAACATCGTCAAATATTCCCTTACAATATTATAAGAATATTTTTAAAATAATTTTTTTCGTAAATGATTTCAAAATAGAAAGAGATATTTCTCTAACAAAAGGATTTTATTTCATCTATGTCAACATCCTTTGATGGATTTTAAGATTATTTGAAGTTGATATAGTATGATACAAATCGTCCATATTGTATTGAAGGTTTTGTGATATGTTTGACTATGGATGGGTCATTTCTTACCATTCATGGTTTATGGATAATGTATTGACATTTCATATGCTAGGTTTATTATGAATGTTTATGTTAAGTTTAAATCTTTTTATATAAGGAATACATTGGACTTAGTATGTGACAGGTGGATCCCACTATAGCTTATAGATTCATCGATAGGTCTCATGAGACAAACTAGTGTCTTGGCACAAGGCCTTGAAAAAATATTATTTGTAGTCTTGGAACAAGGCCTTGACTTTGTGGTTATGATGTCTGGCATTATGCATTCCATCCTTATGAAAGTGGCTTGTGATATTTCATGTGATTATTATACTAGTATAATATAAATGTGAATAAGTAAATGGAATTATTTGATTTTATCTTTTCCATATTATGCTGAAGTTCAAGTTTAAAAGGCTTTTTTTAGTTTTATACATTGCCTTAAATGTTTATGCTTATTTATAAAAGCATTCACTACATTGTTATCCATACTGAGCATCTTAGCTCACCCCTTTCTATGTTTTATTTTTCCCAGGATGCGAAGAAGTATATTATGACTAACCTACAGGGATAGTCTATGGGATCTCAGAATTTTCTTTGGAAACAATGTTGTTGTATTTTTATATTTTATGATGTAATGTAAACCTTGTGAATGTTTCTAGTACTTCCAAGGCTACTAAACTAATCGGCCTTTCGATACTTGATATTTTGTGATAATTCAAATGATACGTAATAATGCACAAACTCTGGTCTTATGGGGTTGGGGTGTTACATCCCAATATTTTATAAATGTTTAATGTATGGAATGTTCCCTTTCTATCATTTTCATTACTTTCCATTTTATATAGGGAAATTTTATTTAAAAATATCCCAATAACCATATATTTTAAACCAAGTGGGTACATGGTCAAATTATTAGAATCCAATGGCTTTCAGATAAGTTTCCAAGTCATTTCGGCCCTTAATATTAAGTTTTACTCCCTCATTAAGCTTAATTGTACCGTAATCAATGTAATTAATCATAATCACATTCACAAATCATATTGGGCAAAAAAATATGAAGATCTTATTTGAAAAAAAAAATCATACTAATTACAACTATGTATTTTATATTTTCAAAATTTAAAATAGAGAAGTGGAAAAATTAAGATTAACGCTTATCCCGAAGATGGGGTGAGATAACATGTTTTTAAAGTAGGAAAATGTTCAAAAGATTGTTAAGTTTTTATATTCAATTTGAATATAAATTTAATTATAATTAAATTAAATTTATAGATTTATATATAATTGATCTAATGTGACTCTAAAACTAATCTAAAATATAATTTAGCCTTAATAATTATTTAAACGAAAAGGCTATTTTAAACTAAATTGCATTAATTTTCACTATTCACCAAAAAATTATGTTTCTCTAAAAAATACCAAAATTTACCCTAAGATAATTTCAATATTATTAATTCAAAATTGATTTTTATTTTTAAAAATAAAATTCTTAAAATTATCAAAATTTAGTTATAAAATAGGTTTTCCATTAAAAGGTGGTAAAACTCAGTCTTGCATGTAACGCATGTTAATTCAGTGGTGTGTCTAGCATAAGCTTAAATTTTTTTATAATACATGCTAACAACAACAAAAATTTATTAATAAAATAAAATATTATAATGTATTGGGGTGTCACATTATCCCAACCTTAATTAAATTATGTCCTCGCAATTTGAAATTGATCTCAGAAATCAAGGGATTTAAAATTAACTATTATTGAAAGACCCATATCATAAAATGTTTTAATATCACATATTATTAATAAGATAGAAAAGAAAGAAAAATGGTAACAAAACTAAATTCCCTAGTAGGAGAAAAAATGTGGTAAATGGAAACATGGATATGAAAGAGACATCTAACCATCATGTTCTGATGGAGAGTTCTAGAGAACATGTTTGGATGAAAGTTCTTAACCAAAAACCCATAAAACATACGTGTGAATAAAGTTCATTGATATCAAAAAAATGATGATAATAGAACAATATGATTGGGTCAAACCCAATTTTTCCTATAGTTAAGGAATTATTTCACTGTATAAGAATATAAGTAAATATACATTTCTATAAAAAATCATTTCCTTTAATTATTCCTTTAATTATTTCAACTTCATATCCTAGTAAATGATACAATATATAATGAAGTAAAACATTACCCCCTAAAATCTCATCCAATGATAATATTGAATGATTTTGTAAATGGTTAACTTCTCTAGTTGATTATGATCTTATCACTTCAGAATGAAAGTAACTGAATTTAGAGATTAGTCATTTCAATAACCTTTAATCGTAATGAACCAGCCCAAAATTTAACATTCCATGCATGTGAATAACTTCATCATGTATACATCTTGAAATATGGAAATCATACAATTCTCCATAAAACCTTGTTGAAATAAAGAATTATTTATTTTACGTTAAGTAAGATAATAGTTATTGGATATATTCCTTAAATCTAGATGTTTTGTAAACTCTCTAATTGATATCATAGGCCACTTTTCTACAAGTCATTATCCAGTTCCATGTTAATTTGAACTCATCCAATATATCATTTCTTCATCATTATCATAACATAAATAATATATTAAGGGTTTTATTTCCTTCAATCATGTTTTCTATTATAACTTTCTAATCAATAACATTTCTTGGTAACATTCAATATATGATTTCAAATACTTAACCAAAATGTACTGAAACACACTAATTAAATTTTTCATAAATAAAAATATGATAGAAACATAATTAAAATACTTTTAAAACATAATTATTACATCCTAATACTTAAGTAAATTAATCATTCTAATTTTTTTTGTGTAAATCACATATGATTGACCTTGATCCTTTATCTTCTTTTGGGGTATACTCTCTTGGTGCTTAGGGAATTCATTTGCATAGTGCCTCATATCCTTACTGTTGAAGCATAGAAATATTACAAAATTATTTATTTCCCTTACAATCCTATGTATGGTTTTCTTTTTATCCACACATGAAGCAAACTCCTTTCCCTTTTAAGCATGATCCATGGTGTTTCCTTCCAAAAGTATCACATATTGGAAAATCCTTCTATTCCATTATCATCATTTAATAATTCCCTTTTTCATGGTGTTCAAAAAAACTCTTCTTCCTTTGTTTTCACATGAATACATAGGATCTTGATAATTCTATCCTTGTTTTGATGGCATATAAAACTATTTCTTCATGTGATGATAAATTATGAGAAATATGAACCCTTCAAAAATATGGATTAAGGCCATAAAAGATGTGTTCGATATTGCACTGCATGTTGCATATATAATCTATAGCATACCTAGATAGCCCTATAATGGTATCTTCATAGCCTATAAAACTCTATTCTTCCTTTTATTCAAGGTAGTAAACATTTTCTTCATCTCAATTTGATGATCACGAGGGAAGTATTTGTCGAAGAATGTATCCTTAAAATCTCTCCTTTCATGAGTTAAATTTCTTCTTCCTCACTTGTATTTTGGATGAGAGACCACCAATGATCAGCATCACCTTAGATATTATAGACTGCAAGTGTAACCATTTCCTTTTCTTTGCATTACAAGGACGTAAATATCTTCTCTATAGACTTGATCCCTTTTTCTTATATAATTGGATTAGTAGTCCCACTAAATGATGGGAGATTATGATACATAAAGTGATCTAGTATAATAGAATCTCTCTGTGGAATAGGTTTCTCCATTCGGGCAAGGTTATTTTTCAGAAACTAACTATTTTTACCTAATATTATAAAAACCGGATCATTTCTAATAGTAGCATCATCAAAATTTTAAGGAGGGAAACCTATAAAATGTCCATTAGTACTGATACCATTATTCCTTCTAGGTTCCATTTCTAAAGAATGGCGTGAACTATATTTTCTCATAATATATAATTCCAAATATGGTATAGCTTATAAGATAATTTTTTGTATTATAAGTCCTAGAACCATAAACTTTGGATACTATAGGTAAATCATTACTTCTAAATCCTTCACAATGATAGGTTGATAAAATGTTAATTATCTTAATAATATCCCCTACGAGTGTCAATCCAAATGTGCAGTAAGGCCCATTATTGTGTACCAAGTTACCCCGACATAGGCCTTAAACACATTTTCTGAGTTGTTACTCCAATGTAAATTTGTGCCAAAACCACATCCACTTGTAGTATCCATATGGGGATGTATTTCTAGGAATTACCACATAATAAATACTCTAACAAAATTCTAGGATATTATTGTATACTTATCCTCAATGTCTATCTTATTGTTTTTCTCCATTATCTTAGTTTTTTAAATCTAGTTTCTATTATTGTTTATAAATATCATTTGACACCAACTTTAACACATTGACCCCAGAAGCCTACAGACAGTGTTTTATTACAATAAATTTGAATTACTACAAGTAATATAATCCAGAAGGACATTTCAATTTATTAGTATTGGAAATCCATATTATATACATGATACCAATAATACATTAGTTAATTGGAAATACAAACATGATACATAATAAAATTAAATAAACCAATTTCTTGAATTATTATTCATATATTTATTCTTCATAACTCGAGGAATGAAACATAATACTGGTGAGCGAAAAAGATAATTAAATGTATGAAAAGTGGGAAAATAATTAATCAATAAGAATAAATTAATGTGGAAAGGTGAAAAACTGATAACTCATTCTATTAAAATAACTGGATATTGTAATATCAATATGGAAAGTGAGAAAATGGAAAGACATTCCATTTAATAAATGAACTGAAAATGAAATGTATCCATAGATATTTCTATGAAAAATATCATGGAAAATGATAAATTAATATAAATGATGGAAATGATAAACGATGGATATCAATAATATACCCCCAAGGTATCATGCTAAGGATCTATTACATTCAAGGATTCATGCCTAGAATCAAAAAAATTCAAGGCATCATTCCAAGAATATAATAATGTTAAGGCTCCATGCCATGAATCAAATCAATCAATTCTACATTCCAATAATATAATTCTTCCAAGTCATCATTACAAAAATTTAATACTATCAAGCCTTCATGCCAAAATCAAATATGATCCAGGCTTCATCCCAAGAATCTAATACTTTTAAAGTGAACACCATAAGATAAATAGTATACAGTTTAGGAAATATTCATATAATTGAAAGATGATATTGATGTTTAAGTAAATTTATAATTAAAAATAATTAAATTAATGTGATTCTTTAAGTGGATGGTAACAATCACAAAACTGAAGTTATATTTCAATTATAATCATTAAGAATATTATTTAGGAAATTAATAATTAAACATCTATAAGTGTCCCATACCACTTGGAACATTAAATTGATAATCCCCATTAAGTAATATTTTTCATACCATGAAGAAAAATAATTCATAATATAATGTATAAAATGGGTAGTTGATGTACTATACAAAAGAATTGAGTGGTGTATATTGTGTTTTCCTTACGAAAATAAATGTAAGACAAGAATACCTTACATATGAATTGAAAGACCAAAACATGATAATCATAAAATGAAACATATAAATACCAGGAAGATAAATTAATTCATGAAATAATATATCATTATGGGAAGTAGGTATACCACACAAAAGAATTTTTTGGTGAATATGACATTAATCTCACATATCTAAAAAGTGAGATGAAAATCCCTTACTATATCCTTACTTTTTGTTGTGTGGTCTTTATAATCTTTTATATTTGATTAAAATATTTCACTAACTAATCCCAGAACCACACTCATGTTTATAATTCCATATATTTACTTCTAACAATATTTTATTATATTTTTGTTAACACTATTTCATTATTTTGACAATTTTAGTTGTTAATTCCCTGGTTTTCATAAGTACGTTTTGACTTTTCAATTGTTGTTATAATTAAATTTATCATGGTTTTATCATCTCCAGAATTTAAAACATGACTAAATTCATTTTATATGTATTTATAATGGTTCTTAATATTGGGATATTATACATGAAGTGCGTCGTTCACGGAGACGGTAGGCCATACGTACACATGAACGCTGCTTTCATTTCTTTGTTGGATTAAAAAAATTAAAAATAAATTGTACATATATATATTATAATTTATTTATAATAAATATTTTATATATTTTATATAGGTTTATTAAAAAAATTCTTTATATGTTCCATTTATTGCATGTACAAATCATATCTCTTTGAGGGGGCAGTAGTCCACACTTTCTCAAAAAATATTATTATATTTACACAACTTGGATAGCATAAAAGTATGATAAAAATAAAAAATATAGACAAATAATAAATCATAAGTAACATATATATCTTATATAAATACAATTTCCCTCATAATGTCCAGCATGATAGGTGGTAGGGAAAAACGGAACAATCATCATTTCGTGATGTTGTATTTCGTCGTACAGAGAAATAGTATGTTCATTACCCATTATATGGAGGTGTCTATAAGTGTAGGTAAAAACATATAATAAAAAATCCTAGTATATTTAGGATACTTTTTTTTGTTTTTTAATCATACAATATAAAAATTATAGGGAGTAGATAATGGAAATGAAATTAAAAAGAATGAGAGAGGGTGATACCTCTTAACCGGGTAACTTCTTTTAGTTTATACCAAAATGATTTCTTGGAAAGATTTCTACCCAATAGAATGTTTCTAGGTGGAGGGTATGGATTTTTTGAGACTATTTGTGCTAGTATTTTCCAAAAAATGGTTGTTTTAGAGGTTGTAGGAATAGGTAGAGGTGGTGGCCTTTTTTAGGGAAGGGGGACTGACACTTTTGTAAATACCAAATAGTATTTAATAATGGGTGGTATATATTACATAAGGTTAGTAAATAACGAAAATATAATGGATTAAAGGATAATAATGGTAATTAAAAACATCATCCATGATTAAATATGTTCATTTTAATAGTATGGTTTCTTAACTTCAATGGTTCCCCAATTTTATTATTTTTGTTTTTATTAAAGCATCTAATATTATAATCTAATTAATATAAATATTTAGAAAAAATTAAAATTAGATTTACTATACAATATAAATCCATTTAATTAAAAAATTTATTTCTAATTGATATAATAAAATACCCATGTGTTTTGTAAATTAATTTTAGAGCAAGCGCATGTGATGCGCTAAAACACTACATGAACCAAGACCATGTTAATAATTTTTTTACAGTATATGGTTCAATATGTGAATTACAAAAGATTAATTTGTTAATTAATAGATGAAATTTAATATTTATTAACACTTAAAAATTACTTCAAAGAATTTATTAATTTTACTAATTTTAAATCCTTTAATAAGATTCCATTATTGTAAAATAACAATAATGTTACTTTTAACTTTATTTATTTAATGTTAATTTTATAAAATAAATAATATTTTGGAATTAGAATATATTAGGTTTAAATGTGTTTAAAATGAAAAATTCATATATAAAAATAAATAAATATAATAATTTAATCAATTAATTTCATTTTTAATATTTATAGTATCATTTATTTTAGTTAATTATTAACTAAATAATAACAACATTGATGTTTCTTAATCATTTTAAGTGCGTATACCATATCTAAATTTTTTGGATAATTTATTATGATAAAAATAAACTATTAATCTTAAAAAATGGTATGTATAAACTTAAATAAGATGTTTTTTACATATCTCATGATTTTATAAATGATAAATGTAAGGAATGTTCACTCTTTATCTTTTTCCTTACAAAAACATTTATATAGGGAACTTTCATTTAATAATATCCCAAATAACCATATATATTGAAGCAAATGGGTAAATGTTCAAATTATTATAAGCCAATGGATTTTTGACAAATTTCCAAATCATTTTGGTCTTTCATATTATGATTTTGTCCCTTATAAATCCTAATTATACATTAATCCTCTTAATTGATCTTAATCGCAATCAGAAATCATTTAGGTCAAACAATTTAGTTGATCTCATTAGAAGAAAATATCATAATAATTACATCTATTTATATCATATTTTTAAAATTCAAATCACATAATTGGGAAAATTATGATTAACGCTAGCCTACAGATGGGGCGAAATAATGGGTTTTTATAGTAAGAAAACGTTAAAAAGATTGTTATGCTTTTATATTCAATTAGAAAATAAACATAATTCAAATTAACATAACTGTATAAATTTATTTATAGTTCATCTAATGTGACTTTAAAACAAATCTATAATATAATTTATCATTGATAATTATATAAATGAAAAGTCTATTTTTTAATAAATTGCAGTAATTTTCACTATTCACCAAAAAATGGAGTTCCTTATTAAAATAGTAAAATTCACCCTAAAATTATTTCAATATTATGAATTTAAAAATGATTTTTTCTAAAAAGAAAATTCCAAAAATTGTAAAATTTTAGTTTTAAAATAGGTTCACTGTTAAAAGGTGGTAAAACTACGTCTTGCGTGTAACACAAGTTAATTCAGTGTTGGGTGTCGTATAAGCATAAATTTGTGTATAAGGAATGCTAGCAACAAAATTATATTTATTAAAAAAGGAAAATATTGTAATGTCTTTTGGGTGTCCCATGACACATGGTACATCCTATAAGACCATAAACTACATATATTGGTTTATTCTATATAACCCCATAACTTTATAAGCAGGAAAAATCTATGTAAGAGTTCTTATTATAAGGGTTTTCCAGTTCATGTCAGATCTTCTCCAAAAATAATGAACAAGGAAAATCCTATTTTATATTCCCATGTGTATTATTTAGATCTATGAATATCACCCTACCAAGAAATATATGTTTCTTGATTATTATTCTCGTAAGATACATAAGGATGTCTAGATCTCTTATCTCAGAACTAGCTATTAACTAGGAAACTATTTACAAAAACCTAGATGTCTTATATTAGGTATAACCATAAATCATAGTTGGGTTCTAATCATATGTATAAATTAAAATTCCCATTCTAAAAATATTATATAGAATGAATCATACTATTATAAAACATGCATTGATTGTAGAAATATCCTTATAAAACTCATCTATAAACATCTCCCCATTCATATCAGATTCTATTCTTGTGTTTGGGAATTCACCTCACAAATATCAGGTCTTCCCATGGCCATGAATTATGATAGAATTAGTTTCACTTATCTTGGTTTTAAGCCCTCATTTACATTAATTTTACTCTCTCTTCATAAATGAAAAATTATCCATTTCACTATCATTTTTATTTTACATTAGTTAGATTTATCGAGAAACGTTATATGAAATTTGTGTGTCTGGATTCATGTTTTCATAAGATATATATTAACACCCATAGGGATCTCCTATGTACAGTCACATATCCAATAAAATTATATCCCCCTCTTCATCCTAGTGTTTAGTCCCTCCAATTCATATCAGACCCTTTAATAACCATATAGTATGATGATTCTGTTATCATTCCTATGTGCATGAACCATATCTGCACATATATCTTTCATAAAAACTAAATGATTATTGAATCTAGTTTTGGTAGGATGTTTTGAAATTTTTAGACCATATATCTCAGGACTAACGAGAAATATCATCCATTTCCATTTCCCAACATTTCATAATATCCCAAACCATTAAAGTTATAGACTATAGGGTTCCAATATACATTTTAATACCCTCTTTCTATATTCCACACTTTACTCAAGAATTTTATAAATCACTTGAAACCTTTCATGACTATTCATAATGAGTGTATCTAATTCAAAATATACACTTTTTCATAGTGAATTAATATATGTTCCGTATTTCCCCCCCCTAATAACTCACCAAATGCTTCTTTTTTTCTAATGTAATGAACCTCTATCCCCATATGACCCAAAATTGCTTTTCATAGAAACTGTCATTTGAATTTGGTCGATGGTCATCCTTGTCCTTCTTGTTCCATTTCTTCAAATACTGATTTAGAAAAAATCTATGTGTAATTACATCATTTTCATTAATTATTCATTTATGTTAGTGAAATACTAGATTTATATCCCCATTAGTGTTGTTACACCCCAAATTACCTTGGACTAAGAACTATTAAATTAAACTGCACACACCATTTTCTATACAAGGTTACTCATGTTTTTTTAGCTCTATCATTCAAATTAGGTGAATTATACCATTATTGTCAGACAAATATCCTCTCTGTTGTTCAAATATGAACATATTTAAACATTACCACCATTGGTCTAAGAAGTATAACCTAAAACTATATGAACCTCTTTCAAAGTTTGCCAATACTGATATGGGACATTACTTGTTCATGTTGGGTTTTCACCTTTACATTATCACTAAATAAAATGCCTCCGGTTTTTCTTTCTAAGATTCAAAACTATAAAATAAATTCATATTACCCTTTTTGATATTATTTATACTATTATAAAATAGATAACTTCACATCAGATTGGATTCTACTCTATGAAAAAGAAGAAACCTCGTACCTTTTTACTCAAAGATATACAACCAAACAACTGCCACCAAATTTAGCCCAATGTTAAATGATTTTAAACCCCATAAAAATTGGTTTTATAGTTTCATGAAAATGAAAATTAGATTAATTAGTCTTGATTTCAGGATTATAAATAGACAAAGTAAAGTTATATGGTACTTTCCTGGTTGAAAATACACAAATGGAATCTTCGGAAAATGTGATGTCTCTACTCACTAGGTTCATATATCACATATACTAGGAAAAAATTTATGATTTTAAAAGAGTAAAATGAATAAATATTATTATATTGAAACCCCACAAAGCGATATTTGAGAAAAATCCATGTTACATTTCACTAACCCTATCCCCCCATCTCTTAGGGAAATGTTTGGGAGAAAATTTAATAAATTAGATAAAGCTTTTAGGGACCACAATTTTCCCTTATAAAAATTCACACATTCCACAATAGATCTATAAAAATAGAAAAAAAAAGTTATAATGATATTATATTCCTCGTTAATATTGGTACGGATAATTTGTGACTATCACACAAAAATTCAATTTCAGGGTAAATGGCCACTTTTTAACATTGAGGTTCTCATGAAAAACTCCAAATTATAATTTTCTATATACTAAATCATTCACACTCTCATATCCAGTTGTAATATCCAAGGATTTTAGTGATTGTAAATGCATTATGTATCCACCTTTACTATATTCCTCCAAATGTGTATGTTTAATAAGAAACTAAAAATTATATTCTTTTGTCAACTATAATTTACTCATATTATTTTTATGGTATATATACTATGTATCCAACCCACTTACATGAAATTGGAGGAATATTCCTTGAACAAATACAAGGCTTTTTCAAACATGTCATCATGGAATCATGTTTTTGTAAATTATGATTTACCAAATTCATTTACATGCATTGTTTATATGGATTAAATTATTATTACATTATCCTTTTTCAGTTTTAGATATTTTCATAGATTTAGGGTCTAATTAATATAAAATATACTAAAATTAAAATAGTTTGAGGGAAAATGTTTTTTAATTTATTGAGAATAGTGGGAATAATATCCACAAAATATAGACTTCCAATGATAAAAATTACATGAAATGAATAGAGAATACTAAATAGTGTTATGTAAAGATGTATCTAGGTGAATAATATTAATAAATTACTTTCTTATAAGAAGTGTCAATTTATTATTAGAAATCCAGACACCATGAAGATTTATCCTTAGATAATAAACACATTTGTTCGATTCGTACAGTAAACACTTTATTCTTATGACTGAAAACATCATTTCCAATTTCTACTTCTGACCATTTTTATTTTTTTATTGATACATAATTCTCATATTTCTCTATTTATATATTATGAGTAGCCACCCAATGATTAATTCCTGATTTCTTAGTATATATTTTATTCATCTATCGAATATCCCACATCACATATGCCACTTGATAGCTCATGATTTTTAATATATAGATATCGTAATCTATAATCTATAATTTCCCTCTAATAGATATTATTCATGATATAAAAGAATAAAATTATTTGATAATTTAATCCTTTTATTTTCATACCTATAAAAATATAATGAATTTGACTCACCTCACTGCCTATATCAATTGTGGGAGTCTGAGTAATTACATAATATAAATGTTTTCATTCTCTTTCATGTGTTTTTAGGTTCATAGAAACAAATGACACTAGTGACTATATTTCCATCTTAAATTGGAATGTACTCTCGGATAAGTTTATTTTTCGGAAAACTCTATGGAGTTAGAAAATATGTGACTGGAATCAAATCATAGGCTTTCCATGAGTTGAGTACTAGTCTTTGGTGTAATGACAGATCTTCATATATGGGATTTAACTAGTTATTTGGTGAATATTTTCATGGCGATCCCCTATTATTTATAAGTGATGACCATTTACTATAGAATACATTTTTCTCCAAAGAATGGGTTCCTTGGGCCTCTATTGGAGTTCACAATTGCCCTTCTAACTTGAGTGTGTATGCCAAGTCCAATTTATTCGAAAGTCATATTTACCTCAAATTTCTATCCTCGTTATATAGATAGGATCCCATTATTGGTGTTAGAATTTTTTTGTAATTTCTTTTTTAGAAAAAATAAATTATACTCACTATTCAAATGACTAAAAAATTTAAAAGATGGTGATGATAATTGGATACTCAATCATCTAGGGGAAAATCCACATGGATCCCATATTCCATGTTCTTCATATTTATCAAGTTCACTACCTTCCAAATTATTGTGTACTTATATGCACAAATCCCTGATCATTCCTACATCATGTAATTACTCTTATTTGTATAGAATTTAGATATTAAAAGTAAATTTGAATTTTAAAATTAGTTAGGTATACAGATTTTGAACTGTGTTTCAGAGTGGCAATACAATAGTTTGTGAACCTCAAAATTGGTTTAATTTGGCATGGAATGTATTATGTAATCTAAGTTGAGAGGTTCAAGAGGCACAGAAAAAGTATGAGGTGGTTGTTCTTCATTATGGGTATGGCCTATAGCCATCAGCTAGCCACTGGCTCTCCACCATCTTGTTGTTTGGGTGGTCAGGGTCCAAGGATGCTTCCAAGAATTCCTATTTATTTTTTGGTCTTATACCAACAAGGTAGTGGTGTTAAAATATGGAAAACCCCACCCCACCCCACCCCACCCCTAAATTTGTAGGGTGGATAACATTCTCCGACCCTTATTTATTCTCTATAATAGCAAGTGGAACCTATCCCCCATTCTTATATTTCAAACCCTTCATTATTTGTCTAACAATAAATGTTTATTAGTGATTTTTGGTATGCATCAACCTCCGTCATCACCAAGTAATCTAGTCTTCTCTCTATTATAATTTTTATATTATCCAACTACATTTTCATTGGTGGTTCCAACATATCATGGTAGAATTGCTCGATTATCATGGAAAATTAATGTATCCTAGGAATAGGATGTCTTAATACTCTGTCTGCATGAAGTCTCTTAGTGTTTTGGTGGAGTTATATTGTTGTTTTATTTTTCATATTTTTTATTAGAAATTTAATTGATATGCTTATGGAATCAGTTAATTGTGTTTGGAATTTGGAATAGAATGGATTCAGGGGTCCTATACATACCTCATGTGCATTATTGGATGTAGTTATAGAAAATTGAGGACTTCTACTGAGATTTAGGCTTTATTTCTAAATTTAATTAATTTTTATTTCGATTTTAAATAATTTGAATTAAATAAAAAATACAACTAAATTATTAATACTGTTGGGTATTAGTTAGCTGATTAGGATGTTTGCACGATCATGGATGAGGTTTTATGGTCCCTTCTAGTAGTCTCCAACTCTTGAATAGTAAACAGTAAAGAATTGAATAAAGTAAGGTGGTCCCTTTAATTTAACACATAATATATCAATGTTTATGAATACATGAAGGGTGTATTCATACCAGATTCACCATGAATTGACCCAATTTAAATTAAATTCTTGAGTTTAAGGTTTCCTATGTTAAATTACACACATAACATGTATTTTACCCTTGTAAATTCCAAAACATTTTTATTTCGTTAAATATGTAATTCAGTTTGAATCGATGTTTGTGATATGAAATTTCAAAATAATTGATAATTAAAGATTTTTTATCATTTAAATTGAACTGGACCAAACACAATAGTGAGTGTGAATTAAAAATTATGGTTTTTTATGATGTTATGGTATTAAAAACATGTTTTTGTGGAAGGGTAAATTGGTTTTGGTGCTCAAAAATGGTTTTCCCTTTGAAATGGTGTTTCAAAAGGTTAAAGTAAATTTCAATGTTAATGTAAAAAAATTTTTATGAAACATGTCTGTATTATTGGAGGATAGTATTGGGAAATGATTTTTGGTATGTTTTTCAGGATGGTATTTTGGAAATGGGATTGGAATTTTGGTTTATTTTCTAAACGAGAATGTTAAATGATCCTATAAACCTGGTATTGTTATTTTTGTGATATGAAAATAATGTGTGTGTTTTTCTATATTCTTGGGATGGTTAAACCTAGGGTGAACACAACCTCTGCGTGGATAATGGATATGATATTTAAACTCATAGTTAACACAAACCTCTAGTGGACACTGATTATGATGGTTAAGAATTGGGTGAACATTACCTCAGAGTAGACGTTAGTTGTAATTATTAAATCCAGTGTGAAAACAACCCTAATGTGGACAATGGGGCTCTAATTATGGGTATTTTACCTCTATGTTCATCTTGTTTGGACCCCAGATGGGTATATTATTCCTGGAGAGGAGATAGTTAGAAGTTTCTTCATGATATACTCCAAGACACTCGATCACTAGACTAAGAATATATTTATTACTTCATGGGTGAACTTAGCCCCTTGGTTTGGGTTTGTTTATGTTTTTAGTTTAAAATGTTGTAGTTGTCTATTTTATAACTATTTACATGGAGAACCTCTATATACACTAATTTTCTGACAAGTAATATCTATGGATTCAATTGGTGGTAGCCTATTGAGTTATACTCACACCCTGTAAGGGCCACCATGGAACATGGGTTAAAAATTAAATTCCACATATTATTGCAGGAATGGATTGCAATGTTGCATAGGATCAAGTTTTTATTGTATGTTCAGAAAAAATCTAATTCAATTAGTATATTGGGAAGTGGTATGGCTCGAGGATAGATCAGAGCCTCGTGTAATTTTTTATATGTACATTATATGTGTGACTGGTCTATTGGGAAGTCAGTTTCATTATCTTCTATAATCCATATATCTAGAATATATTTTCCTATATCATGTTTAGTTTATTTTTTTATTTTGAATACTCTAATTTTATGGTTGTGTATCATTTTTGGAAATTTATTTTGTCATTATTCTTCACTTTGATATAGGTAGTATAGTCTCCCAATGTTACCATCTTAGACCACTATCGCTAGTCAGAAGCCTCTGCAATATGGGGATCTTCACCTGAGGTCATGTGGTTCAAAATTAAAGTTAATGTTCATAGATTAATCTAGTTCATGATGTTACAATGTGGTATTAGTGATTTGTCTTTAAAAAATAGTGGATTTGGTAGATAGGAGACATATGAATGCTTTAACACTTATGATGGAACCATGACTGGTGTATCCTAAACACTTTTTCCATGGAAACTACAAGTTACCATGGGTATGGGATTAATCTTATTATATTGTGTTCTTATATTTATTGTTATTTCAACCTATAATGATGTAAAATATTCTGAGAATTATGATTTCTATTTTGCGGAATTTTGCTCTTATCTTATTCATAAGATGCCAGTTGTGGATTTTGTATCTTGGCATATATAGGAGATAGGTGTATCAGGATTCAGATAAATCATGGTGTTTCCACATTATATTGTTATACTAGTGTGATTTTTTTCATGATTATTGAATCTCATATATTTAAAGTGTTATAAATTTCTCATATGACATTTTACTATATAATTACTTAGTTCAATTTTACACTATTAGTCCAACTTGTATACATATTATTTCTAGCGGAGGTTATTATAAATATAATAGAGATTATGGATATGTGGTTCCACCGATAAGGGATTATTATAGACCTTGAGAATTTAATAGAGTAATTCAATGTCGGTTAGATGAATCCCGTAGGGGTGACTTTTTTATAGTTATGTTTTTTTTAAATTGATGGTAACAACATATATTTTATTTTCTTATATATCTTGTAATAATATTCTATCTAACTAAATATCGTGGTTTTGGTTACTTATTATATAATTTATAGGTACATCTTGATGGTTATAGTGGTTGTTACTAGTGAGTTATGATTCTAAAAGTGGTAGTGATGAATATGGATCCTCGTGAGAATCAGTATCTTCTGGGTGAATGGTTTGGAAAGTAATGTATTTTGTTTTGTATGGGACCTATGAGTGGGTGTTTTGGAATGTTATTTCATTGGGAAAATATGGTATCATGCATTATGTCTCATAGTTTTGAAAACTATAGTGGTTAGTTTGTCATATTGATGTTGGGTGGTTTTCAAGGAAGAATCATGTGTTGTTTCCTAAGAGTTATAGCCTTAGTAAAACCATATTTTAAGGGATATGTAGGGATATATAGTGACCATAGGCATGACAAAGAACTTATTGGATTGTTTCCTGGTTTTATAGGTGGGGAACATTATGAGATTGGTTGGCTTAGGGTTTGTGTTTTCTTTTGTAATGGGAACCATGAGTGGGTGATTCAAGGTATGAGACATGAGCTTATGAGTTGAGACCTTATATGAAATGAAATAATAATGATTCCTGAATGGATTTTGAAAATAAAATCACCATGAGTTCTAGAATCATGGTATCAAAACGAAATTAAAAGGGAGGGACGTTTTGGATGTCTATACCTATTATTATCAATGCATCAATACACACTACAAGTATGGTTAAACGCTTTGGTTTTTATTATGACTTCATATAGAAGATAAGCATGTTGTTGAGGTTGACTAGACTTGGGGTATTCATGGATATATTTGGTTATAGAATTTCACCATGTACCAATTTATCATGTTTAAAATCAAGACATTGGTTAAGTGCCCTTTTTTGAAGAGGAGTGCTCAGAGTGGTCCTAGTTGGCTAGAGCTTACATGTGGTAGGGAGAGCCGTCAATGTTCTTGGACTACGATCATTGACATATGTTTGATATTAGGATCATTTTTGGGAGATATAATTTTTTATGCCTTGGGTTTTGTCGAACACACATCTATTATATAACAACCATGCTCTTTATTACACACTTAAACCTGTTTTATTACATAAACTTCACTTGATACAACATAGAAGATCGAGATGTCTTCTATATTTGGGGATTAGGATCATTACATAACAACTTGGAACATGAAATAAAACATATTAATAGAAAAATTCCTTTATATTACCACTACATTCCCTCATACATAGCATTTCATGGCATAACCTGAGGACATGCATAAGAAAAGGGTGAGCTATAAAGCCCAGTAAGTGAATAAACATGGAATAACATGAGGAATAAAAAACATGTTAGCCAACAATAATATCAATGGAGAACAAGAGAAACATAAACTTAAAGGCTAGATAAATCATGATAATCATAACATGGAAATGTGGAAGCAACACTTAACATGGAATTAGCATGATCCAAGGCTCGGTGCACATGGAGCATTTGTAAACCCTCATTGCACATGAAGCATGTGTAAACCCTCATTGCACTTGAAGAATGATTAAACCCTCGTTTCACTTTAATTATCATGATTCAATAATCATTGCACATGACGTATCATTATATTATACTTTAGCCAATGTATTAGAGAGCTATCCAGGCACACCCATCTTAAACATTTCATTTCATGCATAAGTGTGCGACATGGATCATATAACATGGAATCAATCAACATCATAAGGTATTCCAAGATTAAGTAATGTTGAATAAATAAATGAAAGTATCATTCAATATGTATATGTGCATAAAGGTGAATACCCTTGACAGAGACATGGGTATGGTATTCACTACACAATGATCTTGGCAAGAAAGAATGCGGTGCAATTTCGGCAACATAACTACATGACATAAGGATTCATGAAAATGTTTGATGAGACAGAAAATCATGTCTCATTATATGTACATGGAATGGAATTTAAGGGTTTTATATAGATATGTGTCCCAACAAACATAATGGAATTTAGATACAGAATACAAAATAATTACTTTGATATAAAAGAGGAGAGAGAAATCCCTCACGTAATTTCGGCATGGTAACGGGTGTACATGGAAGGAATTAATGAGAGTGAAATGGGTTTCCCATCATCCAAACACAAATAGGAAAGTATAGGGAGGTGGGAAATCATACCCCAACATTTTTAATTGAAAACAAAAGGGCATAACAACTTAAATAAAATTGGACAAAAATGAGAAAGGAAGAAATCCCTTACTTGGTTGTGTGATCCCAAAGGCATGGGAGAGGCTTGAGAGAGGCTTCATGGGGGCTTGGGGAACCTTGGGAAGATTACAGACAAAAGAGGTCAGGGGTCGGTCGAACTCCAAAAGATTTTAGTGAAGAGGAAGTGGGAGCTTGGGTGGGTTTATATAGGAAATGGGAGGGAATTCTTTATTATTTAGGTTTGGGACACCTCACATTAAACTAATCAAAACCACAAACCAGTCCATAGTTTTTCCCCATGGTTTTTTCCAAAGGGGTTTCGAAAACATTATTTTATAATTCCAATGTCTGAACTTCATAAAATAACAGGGTTGCTTATGTGGAGGTGAGTCACACTCTCAGGGAAAACAATTTAAAAAGACAAAATGTTTTATAAGTCTTAGAGGGTCCACAAAAGCTTTGTTAAAAAAACAAAACAAACCAAAAATCAAATTATTATAATATTAAAACATATATTTTCTGAAAATAATGTTTATATTATTTTATTACATCACTATTGGGTTATTGAGATTTTATAAAACACATTATATATTTAAATGGTATTTAATTTTTACCCAAAAAAATTGATTATCTCAGAAAATTATGAAAATTTCACCGTTGGATAATTTAGAAGTCTTGATTAAAAAAATATTATTAATTATATCTAAATAATTTAACAAATATGTGAATTTTTACTTCTATAATAAAACCCGATATTTATAAAAAAATCATGAGTTTTGAAAAAAACAGCTTTCAAACCTTAATAAAAATTACAATTGCATTCATAAAATTATATGATCATTTATATTTAATAAAAATTAATTTAATAATAATAATATTTTATTTAAATATTATTTAATTCAAAAATCCATTAATTCATGAAAATAGATTTTTTAGTTCAATATTAACTAAAAATTCTATTTGTGCTTTAAAAATTATTTACAAAGTAACCATAATAAAATGAATGCACATTATTTATAAAAAAATTAATGTACATAGAAATAGTGCTAGGGTATTTTTAAATAACCCCTTATAACACCTACATAAGACCAGAGGGTAAGGTGTGTGATGGTGATAGACTCTTGTGGTGTCTCGGATAACATCACCTAGGTGGTAATCTCTATAAACTTTTACTTCTCTCGTAGTTGGTTCTCCTCAAGCTTAACATGTACAATCATGGCTTGGTATTGGTCAAGAGAAAAGCCCAATGATGCCACCTCCCTTCCAGAATCTGAAAAATGGGCTTCGTACGGGGAAAGTCTACTGGTTCAGGCCATCGCTTCCTTTTTCAGGGTAAATTGGATTTGTTAAAGACCTATATTTATACTAATCATGTGATCACTGTTTAATGGATATATTAGAAACGGTCACAATTCATAACGGTATTTTAAAATCCAGAAACATAAAACCAATGAAGTTCACATTTTATATAACCATAATAAGACATTTAATTAGATCAAGAATAATTTTCATTAATGTAAGTTTGGGTCGTTACATATTAGGAATGGACAGCTATTGAATAAGGATTCTAAGCATTGTTTGGTTGCAACATCACTCATGAGGTAGTGAGTCATTTTCATGCGATCCGGTGATATGGGATTGTACAAACATTTCTGTTTAAAGGAATAAAAGTTATAATATGATGTTAATGTAAGGAAATTATGGTTTTTTGAATAAATTATGGTCATGATAGTGCTGATGATCGATGGAAATTTTGAGTTTATTCTTGCAGATGTAGTGACCCAGAGGAGGTTCCCCAATATAAAAGGTTGTTTTTGAAATATATTGGGTAATGTGGCATGATTTTCTCATAATGGATAAAATCATATGTTTCCTGGGTTATATTATCGAATGTGTATATGTGGTACTCATAAAATGATTTAGGTAAATCCATGTGGTGGTGAGTATAGTGTTGACTTGTTTATGGTGGTAAAACTCATTATGGATTTACTTTTAGTGATTTTAATGAATGATATTATGATATTCCAAGATTTGAAATGAGTTGTGTTTCATCATTGCACGTGGGAATGTGTGCTTTGTCCATTTCCACTCATAACATTCAAATATGGATAGGAAATGGGTTGTGGTTTTTAGGCATTGATCAGGTGAAGTGACTTTATGTGTTCCCCTATAGTTGGGAGTGTGATGTCATTAGTGGCTGATACAACCCTTTATAGGTAGGTTCATTGTTTTGAGGTGACTAATCATTGGATATTCATTAAAAATTATGATGCTGGTGGATAAATAAACAATATTACTTTTTATTCCTTGGTGAATTCAGTCTATAAGTTTTGGAATGGTTTATAGAGGATTTCATGAATGGGAATTGGGATCGAGAGGGTGTTGATAATTTGAATGTTTTGGACTGGGATTACATCAGAACTATAAGTATGGATAAATGGTGTTTTTAAATGGTGAAGGATCTGGATGATGAATATCACAAAAGTTCAGGTATGAAATTTGGTAATTGAGTTCGTAAAAGTCAAGGGTTGTCTCTTATAGCAGTTGTATCAGAATCAGTAGTTTTCAAACACATAGGCAGTCGGATTCTGAATATTGACATTAAGATTTCGATGGATTGTGCTGACTTGAACATAATTGGTTCAGGGAACACTATTTCTTATTGTAGATCATTATTCAAGATGTAGATATCTAATAATTTAAAAGTCAAGTTACAGAATGAGTTAGGCATGGACCTCGGTGATCAAGTTAGAATGGTCACCGGATTACTTAGATGTTTAACAATCCATGGTTGGGTGAATTTGGGAACATAATATTAGTTTTTCCTAAGTTTCTTTGATAATATTCCCCCCATGTATGTTATACTTGTGCTTTCACATTTAATTTGAATACATTCATTTAGGAACTACATTATACATATCATATGGTATGCACTAGAATCATTTCATTAATTGGCAAGGTCATTTTAGGGAAATGATGGAGTACTCACATTGTGATTGGGAATGAGGACTCATCGACTCTAGTCAAAATTAGGAATACATAATTAAAACATCATTTGAAATATTTTATCAATCATGTTTTGTAATAGGATGCAGAATAAATATACAGGGGAATCATTGAATTACCAAACAAATACTTTAATAGTAAATTCCAATGGTGTAAGACATTGTAGATTAGAATTGGCCTCATTTGTCAATGTAATATTTTTTGGAGCACCAAACACTCAATAATAATTCGGATGATGATATAGTCATGTATATGGATGGAAAAAATTAGGAAGGCTTCATATTGGTACTTAAATTATGGTTGTGAGAATTGTCTCATTGTTTGGCGGATTTGGTACCGTAGTTAGAGGTTTCACTTCAGTAATAGGCCTGAAGATTTGAGTTTGGAATCAACCTGTTAATGATAAATTGATGAAAATTTTAGGTCATAATATATGGTTGGATGAAAACAAAAACTTATTAGGCATGGGAAGTGTTGTGGTGTGGAGTTTTTAATGCCTCATGTCTATAAGAGATTTTGAAATTCAATAATTAATTGTATTTTCAAAATATTGGGCACTTCATATTTTGAGTTGTGGTTCATATTAGTATTAAGGTATTTTGAACACCTCCAATAAGTGTAATTAGGTATTTAATGGAGGTTAGAAGCAAGTATGAGAGGTTTATAAAGATCAGAAATATGGATTGGGTGGCTAGGTTGCATAGCGATTATAACCTATAGCCATTGGCAATCTGCTGATGGACCAGTACCAGCTCAATGATGGGATTAAAATCGGCCAAAATCCCCACCCCGCTTGGAATATTTAAGTTGGGTAACCCTCCCCCCCTATATTTTCACTTTTTTGGAAAGGGGGCTCCCAACCCACTTTCTCCTCCTACAAAGGCTTCAATATGGGTCTTCTAGTGGATTTGTCTTCGTGATTTGAGGTACAAATCAACCAAAAATTTCCCATGTTAATATCTATTACATGATTTATAATTTTCATACTCTATATATAGGTTTACATTAGTGATTTCATAAAATCAAGGTGGAATCTTCTGATTCTCATTTCACTTTCGTATATCCTAAGAAGAGGATGTCCCAAGTCTCAGGTTGCACATAGTTTCTTGGAATTTTGGTGGTGTTATGTTGACATTTAAATATTTATATTTCATTAATTAAAATATAATTAAAAATATTTTATAATTGGGGATTTTTATTATGTATTTTTTTTATAATGGACACATGGGTCTATTGTGCACCTCATGTAGTTCCTTGGGTGAAATTCTAGCACAACAAGTAATTTTAGTGAGATTTTAGAATTTTATGCCAAATTTAATTAATAATAAATTTTTTATCGTTTATTTATTAATAATGTTGGGTGTGTGTTCGAGGATCGTGATATTTTGATGATCTTGGATGGGGATATATAATCCTTGGAAGAAGTATAATCACTTGATAAGTAAATGGTAAATAATTAAATAATGGTTGTTGGTTGCTTCTATCTAGCCCATAGTCTTCATTTATTTCTAAGTACTTGTGAGGTGTTGTCATACCAGTTCTCATTGTATTAACCTAATTTATATTAAATTATTAATTTTATGGATTTCTTAGTTAAGTGACCTACATAACATGTCTTGGACCATTATAAATTCCTTAACAAATTTTATTTGTTACATAATGGAATGGGTTTGAATCAATAGTTGTGAAATGAAATTTCAAAACCATTGGTAATTGAAGATGGTTTTTGCATTTTAAATTAAATCAGTCTTAATGAAATAGTAATTTTCAATTGAAAAGTGTTTTCTTGTATTATATAATTTTATTAAAAATATATAAGTTTAGAGGGGTAAATTGGTTTTTGTGTTCAAAAAATGCTTTGGAGCATGAGCTGGTATTTGAAAATGGTAAGGGAAATGGAAATTGATTTTAGTTTAAAATGTAAATATGAACATGGGTTGATGAAACAAGTTTTTTATTTTTGGAGATTAGTTTTTAGAAATGGATTTTTATTTTTATTTTTTTGAAATGGTATTTCTGAAATAGGATTAGAATTTGGGATTCTTTTTTCAATAGTAATGTAAAATTATCCTTTATTCTTAGTGTTGTTGATTTTTTGATATGAAAATAATTTTTATTTTTTACTATGGTTGTGATCGTTAAACCCATGGTGAACATAGCCCCATGGTGGATGTTGGTTATGATGGTTAAACTTAGGGTGATTACGGCCCCTAGGTGTACACTAGTTATAATGGTTAAACTCAAGGTGAACACAGCCTCTGGGGTGCTCTAATTATGATGTTTAAACCTATGGTGAACACAACCCCTAGGTGGATGCTAGAGCTCTTAGTATGTGTATATTACCTAGTGGTGTCTCCTATTTAAACCAGGTTTGGGTATATTACCAATGGTTGGGATATGGTTAGTGATGTCTTCGTGATTTACTCAAAAACACACTAATACTATCCAAAGTAGGTATGTATCATTCTGAGTGTGATATTGACCCCAATGTTTAGTGTTTTTTTGTTTTAGGTTACCAATGTTTTCAATGGGATGTCTAAGAAATATTTATATATAGAACCTATAAATGAACTTATTTCTAGACTTTTTATGTTTAATGATTTCATTGGTTGTTTCATATTGTTTTTTCCCCACATCCGGCTTGGGCCACCATGGCACATGGGTACCCAAGAAGCTTCCCCATATTATTGAAAGCATAAGTAGGTCTAAAGACAAGAATAATGTTGTTTATGGATGAGAGTAACATCTCAAATGAAATTAGGATATTGGGATGTGGTATTTATTAAGCATTGAGAATAGATTCATTTCATTCATATTTTTATTTATCTTTTATTTGGGACTGGATTAGTTGATGGTCAATGCTGGGGTGTTTTTATGCCATATATGAACTCTTGATTTTTTCGTATCATGCTCAATTGATTTAATTTATTTTATTAGTCTAATGTGATGGATTTTTATAATGTTTGATTATTTATTTTATTAATATTATACACTTAGATATAGGGGTATAGTCTCCCCAGGGTACCTTACGAGACCCCTACCAGTAGTTTCCATCCTTTGGTATATAGGGAAGAGCTCCTCATGTCTCAGGGAGATCTATTATAATTACTATTCATAGAGTGAGAAAGTATAAACCGTTACACATCATGTTCCTTATTCAATGTACCTAGGATCCCCATGAAGTTATTGATGTTTATTCAGGTAATTTTCTCATGTTACCTACATAAGGATTCCCTAAACCTCAATATAATCATTAATGTGAGGAATAAAGATCCCTAGAAAATTTTAAGAATAAGAACATTATAAAAAACCTTCTAATACATCATTAAAGATTATAATTATAGGATCACTTCACCCAAGTAAAAACCAAGAATAGGTTGAAGTAATATTTTCAACATTTCTACCCAAGAAAATATAGTTCAATATCACGACACATTGTCTATTAGAAAGGGGTTTTCCTAGTGTGCCTTTAATGGGTTGTGCCCAGTTCATAGAGGATACCCAATTAAGAACACATTTTCCAAATTATCTAATCTTGAATGGTGATAAACCACTATTATCTCCTCCAAATAGCTACCAGGACTTCCACATTAGAGTTCTTCCCCCAATCACCTACCTGGGAGTCTGCCACACCCAATTCACATTACCGAGCACCCATCCAACCATTCCTCTCCACTAATCAAACATCTATCTCCAATTACTAAACTAGGTGCCCCTTACCCTAGATCATCCAATATGGGTTACATGTAGTTCCATATGAATATCATGCTTGAAACACACATGGGAATCACATTCACTCAGGTCCTTTAATTAAGATAAATTAATTTCCCAAACTACCATGATGTTGATTTTTAGTCTGAACTTACTAGATTTTGATCCCCATGTATCTTGGGTAACCCATTGATTTTAATGTGAGGCTATATTATCACTAATTATTTCATTATTATGGCCTATAAATGGTCCATAAATACTACGGGCCCCCAACTTTGTGTAATACCCAACCATGTTCTCATCAATGATCTCATATGTTTTCCATTTCAATGAGCATAAATACCATGGGATTCCTACTAGTTGTAAGCCCTAAAAATACCCTATATTATTTATTTAAAAATAGAAAATATGAACTATAAAGGGACTCTCATGTATAATCCCAATGATAACCATTTCTATGTACCTTTATCCTATTATTACATACACCATGATGTTATAATAGACAACATATTCTATTTTTTATGATGTTAAACTAGTCATAAAAGGTCTTATTAATATTACCATACAATAAAATCCATCTTATGTTGAATCATATGTTGTTAAACTAAACAATATATCATCTATTATGAATGATTTTATGATTCCCGAAGAAGGTCCTCATGGAATTAACTAACACAAAAATACTTCTAAGTCGTTGCTACATGACCTTAAAAGGCGCATCATTGGTCAGGGATCTATGATATTAAAAGAGTCATTATTAGTCATAAATGAATGACCTTAAAATGAACCACAATAATCTTAATCTTGCAATCTTAATATCTAAAATGTATCATATTAAATGACACAAAATTGTTTCTGTATTGATTCCCTTCATGGGGATATATATGAATCCTCTATCATGGACCCAATCCTGATTTCACATCACAAACCATTTACCTGGATGGTGGTAAATTCTATTGTGGCATGATTTATATATTTAAACATTGTTTAAATAAATTAATACAGTAATTATGGATAACCCATTATACATAAAGATGTTCACATCAATGTGTGATAACAATCAATCACTTCCATGACCATTGTAATAGGTATAGTTTCTGGGATGTTTTTTTTGAATATGTATAAAATATATAATATAGTTATATTATAGGAAATAATACCCTCCTGTGATGATCCAACCTACTGTCCTCTTAAACGTGATATATAATTTGATGTGTCATTGTTAAATCTCAATGTTTGTTTGCCTTGAGAAATGATGTTTGTAGCCAAACAAGAAAAATTGAATGATATCACGCATCGAAGAAAAAACATTAACATAGATAAAATAGAATTTTTAGAAGAATAAATTCATTGAATATTAATAATAGATCATAGATCCTGATTGTACAATCATAATCTAATATATAGAAACATAGGACCAGAAAAATGATCATCGTGAAAGGATAACATGTTATAAAGAATAAGAATGCAAAACCATATGTATAATCTTGATCAATTATTATATAGAATAAAAATATTGAATGATATAAAAAATATAACATGTTTTAATACACTCTGTAAGGACCATCATGAAATTGTGGAAAAAGTTAATTATATCGCGTTAATACATAACATATTCAACTTTGATAACATCATAGGTCCTTAAACATAGTGAACTAGAAACAACTCATGTCACATAGCATAATGGACTAGGATAACCTCCCTTGTCAAATAACCTAATAGACTATGATAACCTCAAATTAAATAGAATAAACTCCCTTGTCTAATAACATAATTTACCAGTCAACCCCTTTTTCCCATAACATAATAAACCAGGATAACCTTCTTTGTCATATAACATAGTCATATCATGAGATATATTCATTACCCAATATATTTAAGGGATATATAATATTTGGTCACCCATCCTAAAATAATAAATCATACATATTTGTAACATGTTAAATCAATTATACATCAAAACATGATTATACCATGGAATAAAATTGTGTTATATAACATTTTTATCAGGTGTCACATAAGAATAAATAAAAAGTTATATTGAATTATAACCAAAATAAAGTAAAATAAAAAGAGAACATGAATGGTGAAAAATAAAAAAAATCCATAGATGATTATTCTTAAAGATAAAGAGAGGAAAACAGAAGTGAAATCATGAAAACCATCTTTTTGGGATATTTCGTTGTGAAAGAAAATTATAATTAAATTACATGAGCATTAAAAAAGATTAAAAACTGATCATTAAATCATTATTTCTAAAATAAAAATTCACAATATGGTAATTAGGAATAAAAATAATGTATACTAAAAATTTTCTATAAGATATAAATTAGTGCATAAATGGATTTAAATACTATTTATATTTTTTTAACGTTATTAAAATAACTCACATCAATTAAAGAGAGACAAAAATATATTTTCAATATAACTAATAAAAAATTATGGAGGTAAAAATAGATTACATATTAATAATTATATATAAGAAACTAAAAAATTTGTGGTATGGAATAACAAATATACAGAAGAAAAATAGTCAATGTAGAGGATGTCAATTATAATTACTAATTTAATATTGTTATGAAGTCATTAATAAAAGAATAATATTTTTATATAATGATTTAATTTACCTAGGTGGATAAGAAAAATTTATTTGGTATAGATAAAAAAATATAATATATCATAACATAGAATATTATAATCAAATAAGAAATGGTATGACACATTAAAAGGAGATCTATTCAATAACAACCCCTATTGATTTGATAATATATGTATCAAAATAAAATTAAAATGTATAATGAAATGGACCTATAAATTACAAGAAATAAAATTGATGTATGATAAATTAATTTATTGGGGTAGAAAGAAAAATATCTAAAATAAAATTTGGTGCCTAACTTGATATATATCACAATGAATGGAAATTGAGATAAAGAACCCATATAATGTCATATTAAATGATGTATGAATCAAATGAAAAGGATGTTATGAGAAAAAAAATGTAATTACTTAGAAATGGAATTTGAAATAATATATAATACAATCATAGGATACAACAAAAAAAACATAGATGAAAACAGTTAAGAATAAGGTATATGATTCAATGAAAAGATATTAATTTAACCAAATCAGACAACTTCAATTCTAGCTCGGTAAAATGCTATTTATTCCATTAATAAAAGAAATACTTCTCACAGAATGTTCCATGGGAGTAATGTAAATGTTTCTTATTAATGGGATAAAGGTATTCCCAAAGTTGTAGGGAAAATTATGATAGTAAATTTGAATAGAGATTCAAGATAAATCTGAAGAATATTAGTTGTTCTGAGTTTCTAGAGGGGTGGTACTTTTATAGGTGAAACTGATGGACATTGATTTGAAAACATGAGTTGAGAGAAGGTTAAAGATGAATTCATAGGATATGTGCATGATTTTGGTTGGAAAATATTGTCTTAAATGTTAATATAAACTCTCAATCCAAACAAATGGGGTCTAGAATGTCTAAATATCTAATTAATTATTCAAAAACATTCCATTTATATTTACCCTCTTTTACTTTATTTCATTATTTACCATGGAAATTGATTTTTTACTAGAAAAAATATATCCTCTTACCTTATTTTGAAATATTAATCCAAAATATTAACATCATTTGACAAAATTAAAATTCTAAAAATGAAAATTTAACTTTTAAATGAAAATATTAAATATATGGGCAGCACATTTTGCAGAAAATAAAATTTTAAACAATATGTTTTATTATTATTATTTGATATAAACTTTTAATAATTCAATCAATGTTAATATGTTTTTTATAAATATATAAAATATTAAAATCATCCATTAATCAAGATATATTTATTTTATTTAAATAAAAATGTATAATGCATCAAAATAATTTTTAGAGAAGTATATTTGTAACATTAAAAGAATTTATCCTTACTTTTAACTAATTAATAATAATTACATAAATTTTAATTAATTATATATATAATAATTTTCATTAAAATTATACTTTTTTAGTGACCGATTTATTAAGAAAAAAATACAAGACATGTAGAAAATCCATTTTTTGAAAACCCCATCTTTTAACATTAAATTATTTAATCAAATTTATTTATAATTAATTATAATATTCATTTAATTTCCATAGTATAGTTGTATAAAAACCATTTATTATCAATATATTTAAATAAAACCATTCACTAAAATTAATGAATATAAAAAACACCACAAAATTAATATCATACTATTTTTATTAAATATAACATATAATATTTATATAAAATTTGAAACTTATATATTCATATTATAAAATATTTAATATACCAATTGGATACATCTATACTCAATAACCAAGGACCATAAAGAAACAACCATATACGAAAAGTTTATATTTAATTCCTACAAATAACCTTACAAACATCACTAAAATTCATTCAAGCTATTTTGTTATTTCTCTCTCAATATTTCTATAATTTTTTAAATTATTTTTATGATTTATATTTTTTTAATTAGAGGTATGATCATCAAAAAAACCATGAATTTAAATATTTTATGTCTGTGGTCATTGAATTTACTTGGGGATTTATTCCTCTTGTAGTGATGATGATTATATATCTTTCTCATAATTTATTAATGTTTTTCATATTTTATAATATATTATCTTAATAAAATATAGTATTTTTTCATTTTATTTTTGTAATTCATGTTAAACATATTATCAATCACATGGATTTTTATTTTCAAATTCATTTATTTAACAATATGATTTTTATATATTCAATTACTTTAAAAATAAAATTAATCTTAATATATATGAATGATAAATAAAATTATACACTAAAAATATAAGTTATTAAATTCACCCACACCATAAATAAATTATGGCCTTGAAATTTTAATTTTTCAGCATTGATGAAACCATGTTTCGGTATCCTTAACGTATTTGTGACATTATAAATAAATTATAATGATATTTTAACCTCACAATCTTATGTAAGACTACAAAAACTCGTTATTTCCCTCATAATATGAATATGTTGACATTTTTATTAGTATCGATAGTGTATTCCATTGTTATTTGAAATTAAGTTACATACTAATAAATTAATTTTATAATAAGTAAATAATAATGTTTTCATTTATATAAGTTCTCTGGATATAAATTTTTATTTCACTATCTGGGAAATTGATAGTAACTCTTGATCGAGAGATCCAATCAGTGATTGACATTGTACTTAATTCTAAAAACTGTTTTATAACTATACAAAATTTCGAGAAGAGTTTTACACATGAAATTTAATAACCATTCTAGTAATTACTTTCACCAATAATTAAATTTCATATATTTTACATGGTGAATTAACAGTCATTATGAAATTGAAAAAAATAATAAGGAATGCATAGAACCAAAATCATACATGATGTTCATAGTCAAATGATAAGTGTACCTTTCAAAAAATCATTTTTCATGATCCACCATAGTAGTATGGATAAAAAAATACTGTATTTAACCCTTGGCTACGAACATCTATTATCTTTATTAACCATTTATTTGGTTCATGGGTTATTATAACACCCAAAAAATCTATAGTTGAGACAAAGAAATTTTGTGGGTGAATTAGATTAACCTTTTATTTTCTTAATTTTTTATCAACCTATTCATATACCTTTCGATATATTTCTCTTAATGACCTCATTTACCATACACAAAACACATTTATACTCCTTATAAATAATTTATTAGTTGATTTTTCCAACATCCATTGAATGTAAGTAATTTAATATTTATCACTCTATGATTTTAAAAAATAAAACAATGATAAAAGTATAGTTACTCAATATTTCTTTACATATATATTACATATTTTTATACAAATATTAAATAAATTTCACTAACTAACACCTAAGGCCTAGAAATAATTAGTTCATTTGGAGAATAGATGCATAATATTCTTATTTCATTAATGATCATCAGCATCCCATATAAAGTTGTTCCCACATAATACCTTTTTTTCACACACTAAATAAACATTTATTTATAACCTAGGGAATGGAAACAAAAGAAATGGTTATCCTAGATTTTCAGTGAGGAAAAAACATGTTCTATCAATTGAATATATTATGAAAGAAGGAGATAATAATAAGGGTGCGAGATCGAGAACATAAATTAAAATTTTCATACCCAGTCTATCATGGATCTTAATCATGATTCATGTCATAAAAATTTATTATTTCAAAATCCATGAATCATAATAGTGAGAAATCATCATAAATCCTGAATGAAAAAATCACATAATATATGTGTGGAACCATCATGTGGTTATAAACCATTACATATCTAACCATTAACTACCAATACCATCAAATCAAAGTATGGAATGAATCAAAACATATTTCCAATATAATTAAAAATCAATATTCATTACATATTTTCCATAGTTCATCAAGAATGTAAATTTTCTTCTAGTACTGGATCAATCATGTCGACTTGTTTACTAGAGTGGATCAAGTGCATTGACTTGTTTCACACAGTTCATGAATCACATTGAATTGTTTCCATTAACTATATTATGATATATAAAACTTTTACTAATGAATTATAGGGATATATAATTCTGATCCCACACATCAAATTATGAAACTATACATATGTTTCCCCCAAGAACATAAATGATACATCATATCATTATATCATAACATGTGCATAGAGAATGGGATTCATAAATATATTGTGAATTTATCATAGTATAACCCATTGACAATATATGTGTTTCATAAAAATATCATCATCATAACAATAATATATTTATAAAAAGAATATGTATTTTATTATTGGATAATATCCCCAATAAAACATAATTATCATCAATGGATTTAATCGTAGTCAACAATTCCATTAAAAGACTCGTTGGAATATTTCTGGAGGAAAATACCCTTTTCAATTTAAAATCACTTATTTAAAATCTAAAAATTTCCCAAATAATGGATAAAAATTAATTTCAAAACAACCTAGAAAACATTTAATGTATTATTTAAATCAGTGATAATTCATGGAAGAGTAAAATTGGGTTTATTTCATATAGGATAAAATAAAACATTCCTTTCACACCTTTGTAAAAAGTAAAGAAAACTCATTTAGAAAATGATATGAACATTCCTTCAATAAATTTTTATAAAAAGATAATCTTTGTTAAAAATTAATTTAAATAATTTTAGGATAATGGTAAAAAAAATTGAGAATATTTTATAGAAAAGATGGACATGGAAGAAAAGTCATTTTTGACCAAATAGTAAAACATGGTCATTTTTACTTAAAATCATTATTTTAAACTATTTTGTAGTTAACGTGAGTAAAATCAAAGAAAAACTTTATTTTCAAGGAATAAAGAGAGTAAAATAAAAGTAAATTATTCATCAGATGAGGATTATATAATATACTCAATGGACATTCCAACAAAAACAATCCTCATTACAAATTGTATTGAAACATAAACCCTTTATCATATTGTTAGATATTGAATTGTAAACCCCATGAATAAATTGCATTAATTGAAACTTTAAGTATCATTAAAATAAATAAAATTACTATATATAATGTCAAATGGTATTAATTAAACCTCTTAGATTAATATATGTAAAAAACATAACATATTTCCCAAAGAAAACAACATTAGATGATAAAACCTTACTAAGGTGACAAAACATTCATATCGTTACTGTTTATATTGACCAAAAATAAATGGGGACTATCTGTAAAATTTTATCCCCTTGATTCCAAATTTGGTATCCATTTTTTGTCATTCAATATCTATAATTTTAATAAATTAATTTATAACAAAAATAGAGAATGTAATGAAAATCAATTTTTCAGAAAAAAAAATACCTTTTAAAATATATATAACATATTATACAAAAATACTACCATAAAATCATTTATAATGAACATAATTGGATTATTAATAATAAAATAAAATTTATTTTACATTGAAACTATTTTAAATCACAACAATACTTTTTAAATTCTTAAAAAATAGTTTTCAATAAAAAACATTATTATTCCCTTTTCATCGAAAAATCAATATTTTCATAACATTTTCAAAAATTCAACTAAAAATAATTTTTATATGTTTATTCACTAAATGAATTTCATTTTTTTATATTAATTTTATAAATTTAGAAATATATAAATTTAATTTTTTGGTCACAAACAGAAATAAAGTCATTTTTGATGGAAATGCATTTTTGAAGCATAATATAATATTACTAAAAATTCATTTTTTAAAATTTCCTAAGAATTAATCAATAAAATGGTATAGATTGTGACCTTTATATATTTTTTATAATTTATTTATTTTATTCATATCCCCATATAGCAACCCATTATTTTCATACATAGATATTATATAATTTTAGATAAATATACGATACATTACATGAACACGCACCAAATGACTATAATAGTTTAGTTTCATCAATGAATAGTTTTAAAATCTTCTAATATGGTGGAGGGTTATAAAAGTTTCTCATAACAATTTTATCGTTTATTACTCCTTAAAAACATAACTAACATAATGTATTTAATTATAACCTTGGGAATGGAAACATAAGAAAGGGTTATCTTATATGCTCAGTATGGGTAAACAATGAATATATGTAATCCTAACCCAAACATAAGGTTATGAGATCATGAACAAAAAATATGAAAACTATTAACCACATATTAAATATAAAAATCGTGAGTCATGGAATAAATATTGGTATTTTATAAGATACAAATCATAAGTAAATCAAAGAACATGATCCATGAGAGAATAACATTGGCATAAGACATGTTATTATGGTATACACAAAATCATAAAAAAATTATTTCTATAGTAGTCATAGATCACATACAACGCTATGATAGTATAATGGTTTCACTCCCCAAACCATCATAGTAGTTAAGTGTCACTCTAAAGACCATCATAGTGAAAAAAAAATCCATTACTAAACTAGGATCACTCCCCACTCCAATCTGATTTATCAGATGAGATAAATTTTTACCAAATAAATTAGAGGGAGATATATTTCTTACCCATCTTTGGTTATAACAAAATCATCCTAATATATTGAAAATATTACATATGGGTGACACAATATCATAAAACAGTCATTATATCATAACCCATTAAATAAAATGGGAATCAATAACTTTTCATCATATCATAACCTATGGAAAAGAGACTGGTTCTATAATCATTTCATCATAGAATAACCCATAGATAAAGATGAGGGTTTCATAATAATTTTATCATGGTATAACCCATGGAAGATAAATAGTATTCAGAAAAATATTTTAATTATAAACCATTAAGATAAATAATATGTATTGTATCCATGGTTTATATCCCTTGGAAAATAAAAATTTACACAAATTATTTCTTCTTAAATAGAGAATTACTTTTAAAGATAAATCACTTGGAACCTTTCTCAAAGAAGATTAATTTTTATTTCAAAATACCTTTTTAAAACTAATGTTTTTTAAAATATTATTAAAATCCATTCCATTTAAAATAAACATGAAAACTCTTAATGGAATAACTAAAAATCATTTAGAACATTTATTGAGGAAAATAGACTTTCCACTTTGAAAAACACTTTACAAAACATTTTCAAAATCCATATATACTTTGAAATTTTTTATTTAAAATATAAAAATTTCTCAAATATTAATGAGACATTTTTTATTAAAAAAATTGATAAAATATAAAGTATTATTTAAATATTTTAGTGGTCATTAAAATGGGAAATATAGTTTATTCCATGCATTTTAAGAACAAATATTTTTTCACATTTTCAATAAAATCCAAAGGAGTGTTGTTTGGAAAACAACATGAATATTCCTTTTAAAGTAGTTTTTAAACATTTATAAATAGGAAAAAAATTGTTTAATAAATCATCATAAAAATGTTACCAATATTTTTGAAATCATTTTTAGAAAGTAGGGTTTTGTAAGAAAAATGGTTTTCAACCGAAGAGAGAAATGATGGAATTTTTTCATAAATACCTTTTTTGAACATTTGAGTACATAAAGAGAGGATGATCAATGTAAAATTTATTATCATGAAATTACATGATGATAAAAAAATTAAAATTCTTCTAAATAGATGTATCATAATATTTCATCATTAGAATCATAATTATAAACAATCTTGATAAACGTAGATATTGTAAAATAAAATCTTTACCACTTTTTAAACTTTGAATCATAAGACCCAAGATGGAATAAATTTAAATAAAACGTAAAATATAATGATAATAAATAAATTATTTATATTAAATGTTAAATTGGATGTATATACACTAAAAAATGTAATATATGTGCATAACATAAATTATTTCTTAAAGAAGGCAATTTGAAACAAAAAAAAACCTTAATAATTTGATAACTATAGAACTGTAAACCCCATAAAAGAGAGTTCTTAAAATAGATATATAAATACCCAAAAATATTAAGTAATAAAATCATGAAATACATTAATGGTAAGTATATACACCATATAAAATAAATAATTTTTTATTTTTTTTATATGTCACATATAAATAAAAAAGATATTATTAATCCCTTACCATAAGTCTCAACTTCCTTTATACATGTTCAAACCATATATATAATAAATATTATTTTATCATAAATATATTATAAAATAATACATATAGTATAAGGTCCCAGCCTTAAAACATTACATAATCGTTAATTAAATGAATAATTCACATTAAGGATCTTTTCAATTTTAGAGTTTTAGAGAATTAGGCCATAACTATTACATTTCATTTCAAGAAAAAATACAAAGTTGACACTTCTACTCAATTTCCATTTTTCACAAAATAAGAAATCTTGAAAAAAACAGTCATGTCTAGTTCCATGATTAAGATAGCATGACTTTTCTTTGATCCCATCCTTGACCCTATTCTAATTTATGTCCTCTTAAAAAGATTTCAAAAACATGGGATGAGCATAAAAATCACAGTAAGGGATACACAAAGAAGGAAAAATGTTAGTTTCTCAAAATATCAAGTAACCATGAATGCTTTAACATAAGTAAAAATTTTCACATTTATGAAGTATTAAATACTCTTCACTAAATAAAATATCTCTACTTACCCTTTTTTAACCAAAAGATTACCATACAACCCATATAAAGAACCCATAACATATAAAGGTAATTTGGGACATAAACATACTTAAATGGAATAACCAAACGTTGGACTTCCACACATATCACTAACTGGAATAGCCAGACAGCTGACTTTCATACCCAAATCATTGGAGGTTATAACGTAACCACCCATCCTGGTTTATCACAACACCACACATCATTTGGTTTATCACGTAACCACCCGTCAAATGTCCAAGTACCATTATAAAATCATAACACATTAAACCAATATAAAAGGAAAGAAAAAATTTCCACATTTAAATAACAATATATCACTTAAATATATTGACCTAAAAAATCCATTATCAAAATCATTTTCAATACCAAAATACATAAAATTGTATATGGTATTTATTTTCCTTGAAAAAAACACTATGACTTGTTAAGGAAGCCAAAGAACAAATAATACTCACGGCGGTGGAAAGGTCATTGTCACCACTTACTTTAAAATAAACATTGCTTTTTGTCGTTTAGTAAAATTATTCATATAAAATAATAAACTATGAAAGGTCATGGGTGTTTATACAACATATAAATAATGTCGTGTATTAAAACAAAATATGCCTCAATGAAAGGAGATTGAGACGAAGTCCCCTACCTCGTGTCCAACTTGACCCATTCGTTCTTTAATCTCATGAATAATATACTAAAGAACATTTATAATTTCTTAAGAACCTTCTTCAAGTTTATTAGTCCTTTTATATCAATTATTACCATGTTATAAACATTATGTAATCATTTAAGTTAATAATGGTCGTTTTGTCAATATTTGGTACTTGAGTCAAAAATGAACACCTTAAATTTATAAGTTGTCCATGTTGTCAATATACCATTATATCCATAATGATATTAATTATTTAGATATCATATATATCATATATATACAATATATATATATATATATAATAGTACATATCATTTGGAGGTAAGAAATGAAATGCACCGTTCATGGAGACGGTAAGTCATACGTACGCATGAATGCTACTTTCATTTTTATTTCATATTTTAATGAAATTAAAACATAATTATACATAGGTATATTATAATTCCAGTATTATATCATATATAATATCATAAACTCCATCCTTTATACATCACACATATGTCATTAACGAGTCATATCACTTTGAGGGGGCGGTAGCCTGCACTTTCTCAAATGAAATTATCGTGTTTACCCATAATGGAAACCATAAATGTATGATATATAAGAAAAATACAGAAGAATAAAGAAAACATAAACATAATATATATCATATATAAATATAATGTCATCTTAATGGCGACCATGATAGGCAGTCGGAGATAATCAAACAATCATCGTTTCGGGAGGCGTTAGTCACTACTGGAAATCCATCATTTCCCAACGGTTCTGAACCATTGGGAAAGGCTGCAGAACTGTTGGTATATGTTATACCAATGGTTCTGCCAACCATGGGGAAGTAAGCCGTTGGGAAAGGATTTTCCCAACGTTTTACAAGGAACCGTTGGGATAGGTTATAAAAAATCAACCTACCCCAACGGTTGTGCCAAATCGTTGGGAAAAGCCTTTCCCAACGGTTTGGCCCGTCGGGAATCCCATGACTATATTCTTTCCCAACGGTTTGAAAACCGTTGGGAATGGTTTTTACCAACGGTTCTACCAACCGTTGGTAAAAACACCAATTCCAAAAGCTATCCCAACTGTTTGAACCGTTGGGATAGCCTGTTTTTACCAACAGTTTAATGAACCGTTGGTAAAAACAGCTCCATATGGGCTATGCCAATGGTTTGAAACCGTTGGCATAGGCTTTGCTGTGCAAATTGCACAGCAGCCTGCAATTTGCACAGCAGGTCTATTTTGGGCTCATTTTTGCACAACAGGTCTGTTTTGGGCTCATTTTCAATTCAATTTTCATTTTCAATTCAATTTTCAATCCAATTATTGTAACTGTAACACATATACAATGCATACATATAGTGAACAAAACAACACATTTAAATAATGCAAACCAACCAACCAACACATATAATGCATCCTGGAAATATACTCATCCATCATTAAATTATAATTCATAACATAATTATAAACATACCTAATTCATTTAGAATTCAATTCAAAATTTAGATGACAATCATATTTGGAATCCGGAATTAAATTCATAAATTGATTGTTTTTTTGTACACCATATATTTTTACTCGAAATCATATACATTTTAAACAAAATACATACACCTGGAATGATACCGGTCACACCGTGCCTTGGATTGAGGCGAGGTTAACTCGTACACGGGACAAATGACTCATTGATCATTGTCTTAAAGTATCAACATATTCTGAAATCGTTTGGTCAGTTTTCCGTATGCCAGTTGTTGTTTTCACTTAAAATGAAGTTTTTTTAAATAAAAGAGAGACACTTTGAATGGTGCCGGCCACACCGCTTCTCGGATTGACGTGGGGCTGACTTGTACACATCACACATGACCCATGCATTGTTGTGCTAAAATATAAACACAATCAGAATGCTTTTGGTTGGTTTTCCATATGTATTTAAAATGTAGTCCATTTTAAAGAAAATAGATACACTTAGAGTGGTCTCGGCCAAACCGCGACTCGGATTGAGGCGCGGTTGACTCGTACACGTAACATGTGACCCATGGATAATTGTCCTAAAATTTCAACAGATTCTGAATGCGTTTGGTCGGTTTTTCGTATGTCAGTTGTTTATTTCACTTATAATCTTGTCCCTTTTAAACAATAGAGATGCAGTTAGAGTGGTACTGGCCACATCACGTTTCGGATTTAGACGGGGTTGACTCGTACAGGTCTCAAATGACCCATGAATCTTTTCCCTAAAGTATCAACACAATCCGAATGCGTTTGGTCGGTTTTCCGTATGTTAGTTGATGTTTTTCACATATAATGACTTCCTTTTGAAACAAAAGGCTACACTTTGAGTTGTGCTGGCCACACCATTCCTCAAATTGAGGCGGGGTTGACTCGTACACGTCACATATGACCCATGGATAATTGTGCTAAAGTATCAACACAATCAGAATTCGTTCGGTCGGTTTTCCGTATGTCATTTGTTGTTTTCAATAAAAATGAAGTCCATTTTAAACAAAATAGAGACACTTTGAGTGGTGTCGTCCACACCGCACCTCGGATTGAGGTGGCGTTGACTCTTACACGTCACATATGACCCATGGATCGTTCTCCTAAAGTTTCAACAGAAACCGAATGCGTTTGGTTGGTTTTCCATATGTACTTAAAATACTGTCCATTTTAAACAAAAGAAAGTCACTTAGAGTGGTTCTGACCACACCGTGACTTGGATTGAGCTCTAGTTGGCTCGTACACGTCACATATGACCCATGGATCGTTGTCCTAAACTTTCAACAGATTCCGAATGCGTTTGGTCGGTTTTTCCTCTGTTAGTTGTTTATTTCACTTATAATCTTTTCTGTTTTAAACAAAAGAGACACATTTAGAGTGGTATCGGCCACACCGCGTCTCGGATTTAGGCGGGGTTGACTCGTACACATCTCAAATGAACCATGGATCGTCTTCCTAAAGTATCAACACAATCCGAATGTGTTTTGCCGGTTTTCTGTATGCCAGTTGATGTTTTTCACTTAAAATGGCGTCCTTTTGAAACAAAAGACATACACATTGAGTTTTTCTGGCCACACCGCACCTCGGATTGAGGCGGGGTTGACTCGTACACGTCACATATGACCCATGGATCATTGTCCTAAAGTATCAACACAATCAGAATCCATTCGGACGGTTTTCCGTATGTCATTTTTTGTTTTCACTAAAAATGAAGTCCACTTTAAACAAAATAGAGACACATTGAGTGGTGTCGGTCACACCGCGCCTCGTATTGAGGTGGCGTTGACTCGTACACATCACATATGACCCATGGATCGTTCTCCTAAAGTTTCAATAGAAATCGAATGCGTTTGGTCGGTTTTCTGTATGTACTTAAAATATTGTCCATTTTAAACAAAAGAAAGTCACATAGAGTGGTCCCGACCACACCGTGACTCGGATTGAGCCCGGGTTGGCTCGTACACGTCACATATAACCCATGGATCGTTGTCCAAAAATTTCAATAGATTCCGAATGTGTTTGGTCAGTTTTTCGTCTGCCAGTTGTTTATTTCAGTTATAATCTTGTCCGTTTGAAACAAAAGAGACACAATTAGAGTGGTACCGGCCACACCACATCTCGGATTTAGGCGGAGTTGACTCGTACACATCTCAAATGAATCATGGATCGTTTTACTAAAGTATCAACACAATCCGAATGCGTTTGGCCGGTTTTCCGTATGCCAGTTGATGTTTTTCACTTAAAATGACGTCCTTTTGAAACAAAAGACATACACTTTGAGTTGTGCCGGCCACACCGCGCCTCAGATTGAGGCGGGGTTGACTCGTACACGTCACATATGACCCATGGATAATTGTGCTAAAGTATCAACACAATCAGAATCCGTTCGGTCGGTTTTCTGTATGTCATTTGTTGTTTTCACTAAAAATGAAGTCCATTTTAAACAAAATAGAGACACTTTGAGTGGTGTCAGCCACACCGCACCTCGGATTGAGGTGGCGTTGACTCATACACATTACATATGACCCATGGATCATTATCCTAAAGTTTCAACAGAACCCGAATGCGTTTGGTTAGTTTTCCGTATGCCAGTTGATGTTTTTCACTTAAAATGATGTCCTTTTGAAACAAAAGACATACACTTTGAGTTGTGTCGGCAACACCGCGCCTCGGATTGAGGCGGGGTTGAATCGTACACGTCACATATGACCCATGGATCATTGTGCTAAAGTATCCACACAATTAGAATCTGTTCAGTCGGTTTTCCGTATGTCATTTTTTGTTTTCACTAAAAATGAAGTCCATTTTAAACAAAATAGAGAGACTTTGAGTGGTGTCGGCCACACTGCGCCTCAGATTGAGGTGGCTTTTACTCGTACACGTCACATATGACCCATGGATCGTTCTCTGAAAGTTTCAACAAAAACAAAATGTGTTTGGTCAGTTTTCCGTATATACTTAAAATACTATCCATTTTAAACAACAGAAAGTCACTTAGAGTGGTCCCGACCACACCGTGACTCGGATTGAGCCCGGGTTGGCTCGTACACATCACATATGACCCATGGATCGTTTTCCTCAAATTTAAACAGATTCCGAATGCGTTTGGTCAGTTTTTCGTCTGCCAGTTATTAATTTCACTTATAATCTTGTCCGTTTGAAACAAAAGAGACACAATTAGAGTGGTACCGGCCACACCGCATCTCGGATTTAGGCGGGGTTGACTTGTAAACGTCTCAAATGAATCATGGATCGTTTTGATAAAGTATCAGCACAATACGAATGCGTTTGGCAGGTTTTCCGTATGCCAGTTGATGTTTTTCACTTAAAATGACGTCCTTTTGAAACAAAAGACATACACTTTGAGTTGTGCCGGCCACACCGCGCCTCGGATTGAGGCGGGGATGACCTGTACACGTCACATATGACCCATGGATTATTTTTCTAAAGTATTAACACAATCAGAATCCGTTCGGTCAGTTTTCCGTATGTCATTTGTTGTTTTCACTAAAAATGAAGTCCATTTTAAACAAAATAGAGACACTTTGAGTGGTTTCGGCCACACCATGCCTCGGATTGAGGTGTCGTTGACTCGTACACGTCACATATGACCCATGGATCGTTCTCCTAAAGTTTCAATAGAAACCGAATGCATTTGGTCGGTTTTCCGTATGCCAGTTGATGTTTTTCACATAAAATGATGTCCTTTTGAAACAAAAGACATACACTTTGAGTTGTGTCGGCCACACCGTTCCTCGGATTGAGGCGGGGTTGACTCGTACACGTCACATATGACCCATGGATCGTTTGGATAATGTATCAACACAATCAGAATCCGTTCGGTCAGTTTTCCGTATGTCATTTTTTTTCACTAAAAATGAAGTCCATTTTAAACAAAATAGAGACACTTTGAGTGGTTTTGGCCACACCACACCTCGGATTGAGGTGGCGTTTACTCTTACACGTCACATATGACCCATGGATCGTTCTCCTAATGTTTCAACGGAAACCGAATGCGTTTGGTCGGTTTTCCGTATGTACTTAAAATACTATCCATTTTAAACAAAAGAAAGTCACTTAGAGTGGTCCCGACCACACCGTGACTCGGATTGAGCCCGGGTTGGCTCGTACACGTCACATATGACCCATGGATTATTTTCCTAAAATTTCAACAGATTCTGAATGCGTTTTGTCGGTTTTTCGTCTGCCAGTTGTTTATTTCACTTATAATCTTGTTCGTTTGAAACAAAAGAGACACAATTAGAGTGGTACCGGCCACACCGCGTCTCGGATTTAGGCGGGGTTGACTTGTACACGTCTCAAATGAATCATGGATTGTTCTCCTAAAGTATCAACACAATCCGAATGCGTTTGGCCGGTTTTCCGTATGCCAGTTGATGTTTTTCACTTAAAATGACGTCCTTTTGAAACAAAAGACATACACTTTGAGTTGTGTCGGCCACACCGCGCCTCGGATTGAGGCGAGGTTGACTCGTACATGTCACATATGACCCGTGGATAATTGTTCTAAAGTATAAACACAATCAGAATCCGTTCGGTCGGTTTTCCGTATGTCATTTGTTGTTTTCACTAAAAATTAAGTCCACTTTAAACAAAATAGAGACACTTTGAGTGGTGTCGGCCACACCGCGTCTCAGATTTAGGCAGGGTTGACTTGTACACGTCTCAAATGAATCATGGATCGTTGTCCTAAAGTATCAAGACAATCCAAATGCGTTTGGCCGGTTTTCCGTATGCCAGTTGATGTTTTTCAATTAAAATGATGTCCTTTTGAAACAAAAGACATACACTTTGAGTTGTGCCGGCCACACTGCGCCTCGGATTGAGGCGGGGTTGACTAGTACACGTCACATATGACCCATGAATCATTGTGCTAAAGTAAAAAACACAATCAGAATCCGTTTGGTCGGTTTTATGTATGTCATTTGTTGTTTTCACTAAAAATGAAGTCCATTTTAAACAAAATAGAGACACTTTGAGTGGTGTCGGTCACACCACGCCTCAGATTGAGGTGGCGTTGACTCGTACACATCACATATGACCCATGGATCGTTCTCCTAAACTTTCAACAGAAACCGAATGCATTTGGTTGGTTTTCCGTATGTACTTAAAATACTGTCCATTTTAAACAAAAGAAAGTCACTTAGAGTGGTCCCGACCACACTGCATCTCAGATTTAGGTGGGGTGGACTCGTACAGGTCTCAAATGACCCATGGATCATTTTCTTAAAGTATCAACACAATCCAAATGCGTTTGGACGGTTTTCCGTATGCCAGTTGATGTTTTTCACTTAAAATGATGTCCTTTTGAAACAAAAGACATACACTTTGAGTTGTTCCGGCCACACCGCGCCTCGGATTGAGGCGGGGTTGATTCGTACATGTCACATATGACCCATGGATCGTTTTCCTAAAGCATCAACACATTTCGAATGCGTTTGGTTAGTTTTTCGTATGTCACTTTTTGTTTTCACTTAAAATCTTATGGAAATTCATATACAATATTTTTATATCATATTTAGTATGGATTAGATTTTAGTTGATCATGCTATGAAACATTTCAGAGCTAATGAAATTAAGGAAGGTGGAGGGGCTGTCTGGGGGGCTGTCCGGGGGGGCTGTCCGGTGGGTGTCCGGGGGGCTGTCCGGGGACCAAGGAGGAGGGTGGGGGGGCTGTGCGGGGTCTGTCCGGGGGTGTTTGGGGGTTGTTCAGGGGGCTGTCCGGGGTTGTTCAGGGGGCTGTCCGGGGGTTGTTCAGGGGGTTGTTCAGGGGTTGTTCAGGGGTTGTTCAGGGGTTGTTCAGGGGGTTGTCCGGGGTTGTTCAGGGGGCTGTCCGGGGGGTGTTTGGGGGGTTGTCCGGGGTCCAAGGGGGAGGGTGGGGGGGGGGGGTTGTCCGGGGGGCTGTTCGGGGGCTATCCGGGGTCCAGGGTGGAGGGTGGGGGGCTGTACGGGGGGCAGTCCAGGGGGCTGTCCGCGGGGCTGTCCGGGGGGTGTTTGGGGGGTGTTCAGGGTCCGAGGGGGAGGGGGGGTTGTCCAGGGAGTTCTCAAACACACAACCACTAAAATACAACAACATCCATAAAAATAGACAATATATAAAAATAACTCAACTCCAATACTATACTACGAGTCTAGATAAAATCAACAACTAGAATAGATTAAACATCAAATCTCAGTAATATAAGTCAAAAATGTAACGGATCAATATGTCCCACATCAGCATCACCATCACCATCATCATCATCATCATCATCACCCTCGTCATCGTCCTCCTCATCGTCCTCACCCTCCACAGCGCCCTCCTCCTCGCCTTCGCCCCCCTCCTCGCCCTCCTCATCTCCCTCCTCTTCCGCATCAGACTCCTCGCCATCATCATCTTCAAGCTAGACATTGGCCTGACCACCACTGGAACTTCCACCTGGTGCACCATATATAGAATTTATCGATGAAATATATTCATCAATCGCTGGGATGGCCTCTGCTGGAAGTGTTGGACATAGAACTTCAATAAATTTCATAAATTTACTGTTTGCCCTAGCAGACTGTTCTATCAACTCTGTGGCCCTTTTCTCAGCCTGTTCTACCTATGCCCTAACTTGCTGCAGCTCGGTGGCACTACAACTCATACCTGAGGCAGGCCAATACCTCGTCGGGGCTATCCTAGGTCGGCAGCGTACTCTGCCAGAATGATCCTCTCCCAACACCTGATGTAAGTGATCAGATGGCCCAAAATTTTCTGCTTCTTGGGCATCGAGGGCCTCTAAAGCATCCTGTTACAAATATAAATATATTATTAAGTTACAAAATAGATATTAAAATATAAAATCAACAGATTAAAACTTACAATCTGCTGCTGAGTCGCTTCGTTGACAACACTTCCATCCTTTTTTCGTCTACTCGAGCAAAACAGTTTTTCTCGAGGCACGCATCCTTCAATATTTTGTACTTTCCTCTACAATGACATTGAAAACAAAAGTTATATAAAAACTTTAGAAAATGATTAAATAATTGAGGAAACATAAGAAAATGTAAGTCGTAAAGAAAACTTATAAACAATTTTCATACCTGCTGCCTCTCATGATCTGGCATCGTCGTGCGTCCTAGTGTATGGAGGTATTTTTTTGCATCAATGTTTTTTTATTTTTTCCAGATGATTCCTAAATAAAATTCAATAATGTAAAGGATAATATTAATTCAAAACATGAAAGTTATTATTTAAATACCTCAAATGTAATTCATACCTTAAACTGGGTACACGTCCAATGAGTAATCATCTGACGATACTGCTCTATAGGACAATCATCCATGACTGGTACCGCCTCTAACTCAGTGCCAACTCTAGCACGCCAGCCAATATACAGCTCATGCTTATAGGCTCTCCAAAGATCTCCTAAATCCTTTAGACGTTCCAGTCGTGCACCCTCACCATCAGGAAAATTAAATCGAACCTGAAATCAAAATATTAATTCATATAAATACAAAAATAATTCATGGCATTAAATACAACAGATTTTTTTACCCATATCTCTACCCAAGCTCTATCTTTGACCTCTTGTGGCAAATGTCTCCACGACAGCGAGCTGACTGGAATGATGTCGGAGTATTTGGCAAGCGTCGCCAGAAAACTCCGACATTGCTGCCCTGTTTTCTCAACTATCTGATTGTCTTCATTATATTCCACCATAACCTATGTGCGACGGTTCCACACCGAACGCATGTGTGTACGGCCCCGCCCCCGCCTCCTGTCAGTAGATGTATCTTTCATGAAATAAAAACAAATATTTTATCAAAACATGTTATAATGAAAATAAATACTGTTATAAAAATTTTCTAGGGTTTTATAAATATACATGCGCTAGTCTGATCAATGAGTGGCGCCGGATCCACAGAACCCGATGGAACACCCTTTGGTGGAACAGGAGTCGAAGAAGATGGAATATAAAAGCTCGGAGAGACAGAAGTAGAAGGAAAATAATATGGAACAGCTATATGACCTGATGCTGACTGGGGAGTGGGAATCATCATGGGATGTGAAAATGATGGGGCAGAAGATGCAGAAGGTAGCGAAAACATGGGAGGCCTAAATACCCCGTGTGTCCCTAACGACACACCGGGATCAGAATGTGGGAAGGCTGAAATGTCAGTAGGAGGGGCAGGGTCTAGTCGGGCACGTGTAGCTCTACGTCCACCTTTGGTACGAACCCTCCTCGTACCACCGGCCTGAGTACTAGGACCAGTACTAGGCTCCTCGTTGAATAACTATCGACGTAATGGTGGATCCTACAAAAAAGATTACAAAAAAATTAATCACATAACATTATATATTCTGTATATATATATATATATACATATATATATATATATATATATATTTGAAATAAAGTACTCACTGTAGGCACTAATGGAGGAACGCCCAGCTCCTCCATCCGACGATTGTTCTCCACCATTTTTTTTCTTCGCCTCTCTTCAATAGGCTGCATTTCCTGCATTTGAAAACAAATATGTAATTAATTAGAAAAAAGGAAATTAATGTGTAAATCAAAAAAGTAAATATATGAGGGAATGAGGGGATTCATTGGTAATTTAGCTATCAATTGTTTTAGAAGAGCTTGAATGAATTTAATAAAACATACGAGTTGTAATGTTCACCAAGTTAGAAACATTGTTTGATTTGGTTTGAATACAGTTCAATTCCAAATTAAAAAATGCAATTCAAATAAGACAGCAACCAATAAACATTGAAAATTCACATAACAGTCAAGTCAGCTAAAACATATTTGTGATCAATACTAAATAAATATGAATATTACCAACCTTAACAACCCAAATCGAGGTAAACCAAAAGAATTGAGAACATGGATAAATGATTCTATATATTTCCAACCACAACTTTAGGTTCACAATCAAATCTGACAATTGAGCTATTGGAGTCATCAAAAGAAATAAATGGATTCGTTCCAATGGCAATAGGGACAGTGTCAATTCCATCATCAGCATCATCAAAAATATGTCTTGGAATTACTTCAACTATGACACCAAATTCAGGTTGAAGTTGATCTTTGACATAAAAAACTTATTTAGCCATTGATTCCAACACATATGGTTCGTCGGTAGCAAGAGTGCGGGTCATATTAATTACTCGAAATCCACAATCATCAATAAATGTGCCATGTCTCTTCATCGAATTAAACCAATGGCATTTCATCATTGTGACTCGTCCATGAGAGTAATAATCCAATATTATTACTTTCTCAACAACTCCATAATAACCCACATTTTCAAGTCACGGTCTACTATCTGATGCACTGGCATAACAATCTGTTGTGACAGTAACCATAATACCATCATGTTGTGTTCTCATGTTTTTTGCTCGTTTAGTGAAAATAAATATGTACCCATTGATAACAATTGATTTACAGTCACGAACCACGATATTAGGACCAAAAGCCAAAGCTCTTATTTCCTCAGAGACAGAGTCAGCAGACAAACTCAATACCTGCAATATAAATGACAGTTAAACTTAAGTAAATATTGAAATAATTAATTTAAACAGTAATATTTTTACCTTCAATTTTAACCAAGCAGAAAACTCTTTGCTATGCAAAGTCTCTCTCCTTCTCAAAGATAAAGAACTGTGATTCCTATTTATCATTGTTTTATGTTCCCTGTAGATAAAAAAATATGAATAGTTTAACAGGTATATATGTAAGATATACATATTCAATTTTGTTACCTGATATAGTCATCAAACAAATCACTGTTGAACAAAACTGTGCGATGTGCCATCTCCCGCTCTTCATGGCTTAATGTATTCAATGTATATGATCCAGGAATTCATCCTGTTTGAGGAAGTGATGGAAAACTGGGTTCAATATGCTCATATTGTTCTTCTTCATTTCTCATTGGTCTGTTCATTCTTGTAGTAAGATTAGACAAATACATCGAACAGAAATCCATACATTCTTGACCTAAGTAACCGTTCAAGATAGAACCTTCGGGATGATTCTTGTTTCGAACATAAGACTTTAATGTGAACATATTTCTTTCAGTTGGATACATCCAACGAAAAGAAACAGGTCCTCCGAGAAGTATTTCAGTTGGAATATGGACAGTCAGATGCAGCATGCATGTGAAAAATGATGGGGGGAAATATTTTCTCCAACTCACACAAAATTAATGGGGCATCTGTCAACATTTTTTGCAAGAAAGACTTGGACATCTTCTTAGCACAAAGATCTCTAAACAAATGGCACAACCGAATAACACCCACCCTTACATTATTGGACAAAAGATGACGGACTGCTATTGGAAGCAACTCATGCAGTAGAACGTGATAATCATGAGTCATCAAAGATTTTAGCTTCAACTCTCTTCTGTAGACCCATTTAGATATGTTTCTTGAATAGCCATAAGGAACTCTAATAGTCTTTAATACTTCAAGAAATTGTTTTTTTCCAGTAGGTGTCATCACATAAGAAGCACATGGAAGTTTCCATTTATTTTCACTGATACGCACAGGATGCAATTCTGGTCTGATGCCCCAATCCACCAAGTCACGTCGAGATCGAAAATCATCTTTTGTCTTCCCCTTGACATTTAGAAGAACTGAAAGCAAAATTTCACATATATTCTTTTCAATATGCATTACGTCTAAGCAATGACATAGCAAATTGGTTGACCAATAAGGAAAATCAAAAAAGATACTCCTCTTCCTCCAATTGTAACAGGTTTCTGTGGAAACATTCTTTCTCTTTCCAGATTTCATTTGACCCTTCCTGAATGGAAAACTGAAATCTTTCAATTCATTAAGGACATCAGTTCCAGACATACGCTGAGGTGGATCATCGGTCTCTATAGTATTATCAAATCTTCGACGATTCATTCTATATGGATGATCCTTTGGAAAAAATCGTCGATGTCCCATAAAACAGAAACTACAACGATGTTTCAGTCTTCTGGATCGTGTATTCTTCGTACAAACTGGACATGACAGTTTTCCCTTCATGCTCCATCCAGACATCATTGCATAATCCGGAAAATCATTGATCGTCCATATAAGCACAGCACGCATCTGAAATATGTCTTTCGAACATGCATCGTATGTGCACACACCCACATCCCAAATAAGTTTCAACTCTTTTATTAAAGGTTGCATGTATACATCAATATCAATGTCGGGATCAGAAGGACCAGATATGAGTATACTCATGAAAGTGAAAGATTTTTTCATACACAACCATGGGGGAAGATTATAAATGCGTATAAAAACTGGGCATGTGTTGTGCAAAGTAAGCGTCTGCCCAAACGGATTAAAACCGTCGCATGAAATGCCCAGCCTCACATTACGCATGTCAGCTACAAAATCAGGATGTCGAGCATCAAATCTATGCCATGCAAATCCATCTGCAGGATGAACCAACTCATCATTAGTCTTCTTTCTCTCGGTATCATGCCATCTCATTTTTATTGATATGTCATGAGACATAAAAAGATTCTGGAGTCTGGGGATCAATGGAAAGTGCCATATTACTTTCTGTGGAACGCGGGATGGTGTTCCATCAGATTTTGACTTCTAGCGGGATGTGCCACATTTTATACATTCATTTCGTTCAGCGGTTTCTTCCCAGAATAAACTGCAATATTTCGGGCAAGCATGAATTTTGTTTCTGGAAAATCCATGTTCTTCAACTAACATCCACGCCACATAGTGGTTTGAGGGAATATTTGCATCATCTGGAAGTAAATCCTTCAAGAGGGTAAGAATGTAATCGATTTCTGTATTAGAAATCCCATACATAGTTTTTCCATGAAGCAATCGGATTAAAAATTCCAGCTTTTTCATTTTATCGCATTGTCGATATACTAGAGTCATGGCAGCAACATTCAATTTTTTCACCCTATCAATATCATCATTTTCACTAGATGCATCAGTTGTCCTCACATCAACGTCTTCTTGAGTTGAAATCCATTCTTTTTCATGATGACGAATAAACAGAAACTGATCATCTAACAAATTCTCCATTCCAGTCATTTCATTTCGATCATCACCAATTTGAGATTTCATTTTCTCCCCATTGTGATACCACAAAAAGTAGTTTTCTTGAAAACCATTTTTGGTTATGTGGTAGCTGACTTCTTCACGACTCAACCAAGGTCTACCAACACAAATGGAACATGGGCAGTGTATGAGACCACTATCTGAAGCATTGTGAAATGCAAAATCTATAAATCTCTCCAAATTGTTTTGAAAATCGCTTGAGATACGATCGGTTTCATACATCCAACTTCACTCCATTCTGTAAAAAGAATTCATATAAGTCATTTTGTCATAAACAATTCAATAGGATTGAACTTTAATAGAAAATACATTAAATAAACGATAAAGGAAGAAAATAATCATGGTATCAACTACACATGTGAAAAAAACATACTAATGTGTTATTGAAAAAATGTAAAACCAACAAGAACTTAATGTGTTATAACATGAGAGCATGCCTCATCCCATAACCATATTAGTAGGGTATCCTCATATGAGATTTACCTTTTTGAATTAATATGCACTTCCTCACCAGGTACCTGAGTAGATTTCATAGATATAATCATCTCACATCCTGTAAGGCTTCCATTATGTATGATCTGCAGAATAATTTGAGTGATCATGAATCATGCATGGGATATTCCCATGATCACTATAGATTATGAGAGGGAATTATGATAGGACACATGAAGAACATCAAACACATATTTTAGATAATTTGAGACATAATATAATAAAATAATGTATAAATCTATGGAATTTGGGATAAAAGGATGGATGAAATAATAAAATATGGGAGACTAAGGTGAAGGAAATATATGTTGACCCTAATGTTCATAACATGCATCACCTATGAAATTTTATTGCACTAGGAAATTTCATCCTATTCACAATACATTCCATTGGAAACCTATTTTGATCATTTGATGTCCCCTTGTCATGTCAAATAAAATCAGAAGGCACCCATGAATATGCCACCCTTGTAATGAAAAGCCTTTAATTGTCACCATACAGACTACATGTTTTCCAATAGATATGTATCTCCTTCTATATAGGGGAATCAATACATATTATCTCAGTCTCATATTAAATGTTAGGAATGTCAGATGGCTCCCTTAACACCCTATAGGCACACCAACTAGGTCATGTGATGTCCTCAAATCATGTCACTATGGACATATATCACCCTTCAAGACATGTCACACTGACTCTAGAGTTTCCCTCCCAGTGTGTCAAACATGTCTTTTGATGAAAATGGATAAGATCACCAAAATCAAGAGATTCCCTATAGGCATTACATCCATTATCATGAAATTGCTTCTAGGATCAACCAGTCAGGACTTGTGATGTCCTAAAAACATTCCGTCCTTGGTCATTAGAGAAACATCAGACAATCCATCTAGGTTAGGAAAATTCATCAAAATGTTTATAGGATCATGTAATTTCCATTGGAAATTTCCAAAAGAAACCCTCTATCATGCTAAGCAGATAGTCAAGGCATTCCATGTGGAAAACCAACACATATCCATAAGAGATGAAATCTAAAAATAATAGAATCTATATGCATTATAAAATTGTCCACCATTGGAATGTAAGCTTCTATAAAAATGGAACCATAGTGTTTATGTTTAAATTTATGGAAAAACAATTCATTAAAACAACTACAACAACTTGATTGAGATCAATTTTTACCAGTTCGGATGGGGAGTGTACCTTTTCGGACGGGGGTCGATGATGTTCGGATGGGGGGTTCACGAGAGCACGGCCACCCCCTGTGGCCAGCCCACCCACCCCCCCTGGACAGCTCGCCCACCCCTCCTTGATAGCCCGGCCACCCCCGTGGACAGCCCGTCCACCCTTGTGGACAGCCCGCCCACCCCCGTACCCCCCTGGACACCCCGTACCCCCCTGGGATAGCCCCGCCCACCCTCCCAAACAGCCCACACCCCCCTCCCCTACAACCCCACCACCACCACCTAGACATACCAACCCCCCTGGACGCCCCACACACCCCTCCCCCACCAGGACACTCCACCCAGACCCCCAGGACAGCCCACACCCCTTGGACAGCCCCGTCCACCCCCGTGGACAGCCTTACCCACCCTCATGGACAGCCCATCCCACCCCCGTGGACAACCCACCCACCCCTGTGGACACCCCTGACCCCCTAGACAGCCCAACAGCCCCCGTGGACAGCCCACCCACCCCCCTCGACACCCCTTCTCCCTATGGACAACCCCCCACCCCCTTGGAGAGCCCGCCCACCCCCCTGGACACCCCTACCCCCTGTGGCCAGCCCACCCACCCCCTGGACAGCCCGCCCACCCCTCCTTGACAGTCCGTCCACCCTTGTGGACAGCCCGCCCACCCTCGTACCCCCCTGGACACCTCGTACCCCCCCGGGATAGTCCCGCCCACCATCCCAAACATCCCACACCCCCTCCCCTGCAACCCCACCACCACCACCTAGACATACCAACCCCCCTGGACACCCCACACACCCCTCCCCCACCAGGACACCCCACCCATACCCCCAAGACAGCCCACAACCCCTGGACAGCCCCGCCCTCCCCCATGGACAGCCTTTCCCACCCCCGTGGATAGCCCCGCCCACCCCCGTGGACAACCCACCCACCCCCGTGGATGCCCCCGACCCCCTAAACAGCCCAACCACCCCCGTGGACAGCCCACCCACCCCCCCTCGACACCCCTTCTCCCTATGGACAGCCCCCCACCCCCTTGGATAGCCCGCCCACCCCCTGGACACCCCTACCCCTTCTGGACAGCCCACCCACCCCCCCTAGACAGCCCGCCCACCCGTCCTTGACAGCCTGGCCACCCCCGTGGACAGCCCGTCCACCCTTGTGGACAGGCCGCGCACCTCCGTACCCCCCTGGACACCCCGTACCCCCCCTGGATAGCCCCTCCCACCCTCCCATATAGCCCACACCCCCTTCCCTGCAACCCCACCACCACCACCTAGACATACCACCCCACCTGGACACCCCGCACACCCCTCCCCCACCAGGACACCCCACCCAGACCCCCAGGACAGCCCAAACCCCCTGGACAGCCCCGCCCACCCCCGTGGACACCCCCTACCCCCTAGACAGCCCAACCACCCCCGTGGACAGCCCACCCACCCCCCTCGACACCCCTTCTCCCTATCGATAGCCCCCCACCACCTTGGATAGCCCGCCCACCCCCCTGGACACCCCTACCCCCAGTGGCCATCCCACCCACCCCCCCCCCCCCCCCTGGACAGCCCGCCCACCCCTCCTTGACAGCCCAACCACCCCCGTGGACAGCCCATCCACCCTTGTGGACAACCTGCCCACCCTCGTACCCCCCCATACCCCCCTGGATACCCCGTACCCCCCTGGATAGCCCCGCCCACCCTCCCAAACAGCCCACACCCCCTCCCCTAAAACCCCACCACCACCACCTAGACATACCACCCCCCCCTGGACACCCCACACACCCCTCCCCCACCAGGACACCCCACCCAGACCCCCAGGACAGCCCACACCCCCTAGACAGCCCCGCCCACCCCCGTGGATACCCTTTCCCACCCCCGTGGACACCCCCGCCCACCCCCGTGGACAACCCACCCACCCCCGTGGACACCCCCTACCCCCAAAATCCATTATACAAAACATATCAAATTGGTTTGAACACAATCCATAATTCCCACAATCCATTATCCAAAACATGTAAACGTTCACGATAGCCTCCCCCAACTCTGATTTACATGTTTTGAACACTCTCCTTCCATACATATAATACACAAACATTAAAGAAGTCTTCACAAACACAAACAATATCCTATTTAAATATTAATTTCAATAATCAATTAAACCACCAACACCTAGAAAAAATCTATTCATTAAAACAACTATAACAATATGGTTGAGATCAAATTTTACCTATTCGTATGGGGGTGTACCTGTTGGGATGGGGGTGCTGGTGTTCGGATTCGCGAGAGCAGTGGAGTCGGACGGGGTTCGTGAGAGCAGCAGAGAGAATAGATTAGGGCTCTGTCCGAATGGGGAGAGGATATCGCGATCTGGAATTTGGGGGAAACCTTTGCCAACGGTTTATAAAAACCATTGGCAAAGGCACACAATTCCCAACGGTTCTAGTGAACCGTTGGGAAATGTGTGAGTTTAGCACCCCTTTCCCCACGGTTCCAGTGAACTGTTGGGAAAGGGTCCACCAAAATTCCCTTTTCCAACGGTTTTATTAAACCATTGGAAAAGGCTCACTATACCAACCGTTTAAGTAAACCGTTGGTATACTACCGTTGGGAAAAGACCAAATTCCAGTAGTGAGTTTTCCATCCACAGAAACAGTGTATTATTCTCCCATTAGATGGAGGTGTGTGTAAGTTTAGTTCGAATCCTTATCATTAAAACATCCTAGTATATTTATGATACTGGTTTTGTTATAAAATAAGGGAATAAAAAGATTATAGGGGTTGGAGAAGTAAAATAAAAGAATAGAAGTTAAGAGAAGATGTTGCCTTTAATTTGGGTAACTCCCTTTGGTATGAACCATAATGGTTTGTTGAAGTTCCTTCTTCCTAAGGTAAGGATTATAAGTGTAAGAGAGAGATGTAGGGAGCTTAATTAGGAAGATTTTTGATGATCCAAAAGGCTTTATAGGTGTGATGAATTGGTTAGAAATGGTCACCTTTTATAAGGGGGTGGAGGGGTTCTTTAGTAAAGTGTAAAAATATTATTTTATTATATAATGATATTCAGTTTCTAAAGGTCCCAAAATCATTAGAGTCGAATATTAGATGACCCATGGACGAAATAAAATAATCAAATGAGAATTGGACAGGTTTTGTATGTTATTTCAATATTTATAATCTTATTTATTTAAATGATTTATTAATGTGGTAAACACTACAACATTAATGTGTCATTAATAATTTAATTTATTAAATATCTAAAAATTATCAAAAAATAGAATGATTTAGGAAATATTTTTATCCTTACAATGAATATTTATAGTCAAAAATATTACTTATATAACACCATAATAAAATTAATTTACTAAAAGATTGTTGTTTATGTTATTTTTTTCCTTTAATTTAAATTAATTAATCTAAAGTGTCATTATCATTCATAAGTGGATAAATGTGGTCCCTAAATCAATCCAATGATGACCATGGTCATCCATTAATCATATAATAATGTTAGGACAAGTGTTAAGGTAATTTTGAATTATTATAATATTCTTTCAACCTTGAATTACCCGATTTACCATTAACCGTGGTAAATAAAAGTCCAAAGTTACTATTAACCAAACATTATTTTCATCCTATTGAACCACATTTTACATACTAATAGCAACCAAGTATGTCTGATTTATAAATTCAATTCACATAAGTGGTAAAATTTTATTTAAATGAAAAACTCAGTTTTTTACTACTACTAAGAGGTTTCACTATTCATAAAAAAAATGAGGTTTTCTAGAAAAATACCTAAAAATAAGCCTAATCTATATTTTGTATTCCAAATTCATAAATTATGTCAATTTTACCAAATTATAAACATAGAAGTTTCATTAATTAATTTAATATTAATTCCCATTTTAAATCAAATAGCGTGTTTTTAAGAAACAGTAACTATCAAAAGATTTACACTTGTTTATGTCCAAATTCAAAGTAAAATTAATTAAGATGACCAACATTGGATTAAATGGTAAAAATATATTCTAATTATACTTTAAAACCAATTATTAAGATAATATAACCACATAAAAAAATAATATTAAAATACAGTTTTGAATTAAAAGACAATATTTTTCCCTATTGATTAAAAAATGAACTTTATCAGAAAAATTCAAAACATTTACACAAAGTAAATTTTGATGTCCCCATTCTAAAGAAGTATTTTATTTGGTCAGCTTAAATGTATTAAAGTGACCAAAACTATATTTAATGAGGGTTCAACATTAAAAGGTGGTAAATCGACCTTTTAATGTTAATTATGCTTAAAATTAGATTCATTCACATTTCAAGCCCCTAAATTTTATTGGATAAAAGTAAATACATATAACAAACATGTATAATCATATTGTAGTTAGTTTTTTTATTCCCACCAATACAATGGCCATGAGTTAACTTCTATTTTAAATAATAATATTATATTATTAGTGTGAAATGTAAGATTTCAAAGAAACTTGTTGTTGCGTATCGGGTACGCTATCGAACATAGAAAACCTTTTAAAGTAAAATTAATATTTAATTCACAAATATTAATAAATATGAAAATCTATTATTCTTCATTCATCAGGGATGTTACATCCTTCCCCCTTTTGGAAATTGCTTCCTTGGAATTTTTATTCACTTATCAAAAAAAGTTTGGTTATTTATCCCTCATAGCATTTTCAGATTCCCACGTTGCCTCTTCAATCATATGATTTTTCCATAAAACCATTACCTGGTGAATTACATTATTCCGCAATACATTCTCTCTATAGTCAAGAATTTGGATTGGTTGTTCTTCATAAGAGATATTCTCCTCCAACTGAACTACCTCTTGACTCAAAACATGAGATGGATTCGGCATATACTTTCTCAACATCGAAACATGAAAAACATTGTGTACCTTGGATAAACTTGGAGGTAAAGCCACTATGTATTCAACTGATCCAACTTTCTCTTGGATTTCATAAGGTCTAGTGAACCTCGGACTCAACTTTCCCTTCATACCAGAACGCATCACACTTTTCCATGGAGAAACATTGAGAAAGACATGATCACCTACCTCAAAAGAAATATCCTTCCTTCGGTTATCTTCATAAATTTTCTGTCTGATCTGAGATGTTCTCATGTGCTTCTGAAATGAAAACTGTTATTATAAGAAAATTCAACCAAGGAAAGACGGTGGTCCCAACTTCCCTACTAATCCAGTGAACAAGCACGTAGCATATCCTCCATGGTCTTAATTGTTTGTTCTGACTGCCCATCTGATTGAGGATGAAAAGATGTACTAAAATTTAATTCAGTAGACACCGACTTCTGAAGGCCTTTCCAAAAGTTAGAATTACACCTAGGATCACGATCATATACAATGTATAGGGGAACTCTTTGTAACCTGACTATCTATTTAACATACAACTGAGCAAGTTGGTCTGGAGACAAAGTATCTCGAATAGGAAGAAAATGAGTAGATTTAGTTAATCGATCAACTATAACCCAGATTGCATTATTACCTTGAGATGACTTCGGTAATTCCACAACAAATTCCATAGATATATTTTCCCATTTCTACTATGGCACCGGTAAATAATGAATAATCCCTTTCAGTAATTGCTGCTCTACTTTAAACTGCTGACAAGTAAAACACCTCACAGTAAAATCAGCAATATCTCTTTTTATTCCATCCCACCAGTAATACTCCTGAAGATCTTTGTACATCTTAGTACTACCAGGATGAACTAAAAACAGAGAACTATGAGCTTCACATAACAACTAATTGTACAACTTTGAATCACAAGGCACACATAATCGCTCCCCAAACCTCAAAACGTAATCATTTTCAATGCTAAAATCAGGAAAATTACCCTTCTGAACCATCTCTACTTTTTTCTACAACTCACTATATTCCTTCTATGCTTTCTTAATTCTGTCTGATAGAGATGATTTCACTGACACATGAAACAAAACAGAATAATTTCATACACCAATAACTTCTATTCCAAAGATCATCAAATAAAAAACCAATGCATTTCATTCCAAATGTAGTATAGTTAATGAGACATTACATTTTCAACTCAAATCATCAGCCACTTTATTTGCTTTTCCCAGATGGTAATGGATTGTGAAATCCTAATATTTGATTAATTCCAGCCATCTCCTCTATCTCATGTTGAATTCTTTCTGAGTGAATATATACTTTAATCTTTTGTGGTCAATATATATTTCACGTTTTACTCAACACAATTGATGCCTCAAAATTTTTAAAGAAAAAACAACAATAGCTAATTCAAAATCATGTGTAGGGTAATTTAACTCATGAGGTTTCAACTAACGTAAAGCATAAGAAATTACCTGATCATTCTTCATAAGGAAAAATCTAAGTCCTTTCAATGAAACATCATTATAAATAAAAAACTCACTATTTCTGGAAGGCAGTTCTAAAGATGGAGAATTCACCAATCATATTTTCAATTCCAGAAAACAATCATCACATTCTTTTTTCCAAATGATCTTAACCCCTTTTCGTGTTAACTTAGTCATTAGACTAGATAAATGTAAAAAATATCAAAAAAAAACTCCGGTAATAACCTTCTAAACCATGAAAACATTGGATCTCGGTTATATTTGTGGGTCTTGGAAATTCTTCAATTAATTTTGTTTTAGCAGGATAAACAGTAATGCCATTTTTTTAAAAAAATGTGACCAAGGAAAGAAATTTGTTATAACCAAAACTCACACTTTCTGAATTTCGCATAAATTTTCTTTTCTTTTATGCTTTTAAAGATGAACCTTAAATGAATTTCATGCTCCTTTTTATGTTTATAATAAACCAATATATCATCAATGAACACAACCAAAAACTTATCCAAGAACTCATGGAAAATTCTATTTATAAGATCCATGAATATTGAAGGTACATTGGTTAACCCAAAAGGCATAACTACAAATTAATAATGGCCATATCTAGTACAAAATGCGGTCATTGGAATGTCTTCTTCCTTTACTTTCAACTGATGGTACCCCGATCTAAATTCAATCTTTACAAATTACTGAGCTCCCTAGAGCTGATCAAACAAATCATCGATATAAGGCAAAGGATACATGTTCTTAATAGTTATGTTCTTCAATGCTCTATAATCAATTAAAAGTCTCATTGAACCATCTTTATTTTTAACAAACAAGACAGGAGAACCCCATTTTGATGTGCTAGGTTGAATGAAACCTTTATCTAATAACTCCTACAATTTCTTCTTTAATTCTAATAGTTCAATTTGAGCCATTCGATAAGGGGGTTTTGAAATTGTCTTAGAATCAGGAACTAATTCAATAGTAAATTCAACTTCGTGATTAGGTATAATACATGGAAACTCATTAGGAAAAACATCAAGATACTCATTTAACATTGGCACATCATTAATCTAAACAGTTCCTTTATTTTCAATAATATGTTCATGGTAACATTCATTTCCATATTTTACTAGTTTCTCAGCTTCTTGATATGTTAGCAAAAGCAAGGGTTCATTCTTGTACACAAACTATAAATCTTTATAAAATGAAACCTCTTTAGCTCTGCATTCAATATTAGCATGATAAAAAGAAAACCAATTCATGCCCAAAATAACATTAAACTCTACTAGAGGCAAAACAATAATGTTTGCAGGTATATTCTTCTCGCACACAATGACAGGAAGGTTCTTATGTTTTCTTTTTCATCTCATCATTTCTTCCAGATGTTTTTACCATAACTTCCATATTCATATCTTGAGATGGAATTCCCAATTTATTAGAAAACTTCTTAGAAATGAAAGAGTGTATAGAACCTGAATTAAACAACACATTGGCATAATCTGAACAAACAAATGGTGTACCTGATACTACATCATTTGATGTCCCAACATCTACTGAAGTAGTTGCAATGGATTTCACCATCCCTTTCTACTTGTAGTCTGGATGATTTCCCTCAGTTGAGTTCTTCTCTGGACACTCATTTTCATAATGACCCATTTCATTACAATTAAAACATCTTACCGATGGATTTTCATTTCCTGCTTGATCATCTTCCTTACAGTTATGAGAAATATGACCAGACATACCACACCAGAAGCACTTTCCAGACATTGATAAACATCCTCCCGGATTCTTTTCACCACACTTCTCACAAGTTAGATATTTAATTTTCTTGCCTCTAGACTTCTTTGATGAATTATTTCCCTTTTCCTGCCAACTAGACCTCTTATTCTGTTGTTTGTCAATGAACACATGATCATTGACAAACTCTATTTCCACCTTCTCCGCACATCAAACAATTTTTTCATAACTTTTGAACTCACTAGAGTCTAATGTTATTCAATATCATGGCTTCAGTCCTGAGTAAAATCGATTTATCGTACTATCAAGATCTCGAATGAAATTTATAGAATACCTTGCCAGTCGAGTGAATTTCTCTTCATAAATAGCTACTGAGTCATCCTCATGCCTCAATTCTTGGAATTGTTTTTCCATACTAAGAAGAACCACCTTAGGAAAATATTTCTCAAGAAACATACCATTGAATTCATTCCAATCAAAAGCATTTATATCCTCACTATCTCTGATATTTTTCACCATCGACCACCACTGATCAGCTTCACCTTCAAAATGGTAAGTAGAGATACAAACCTTTTGATGTTTTGAACACCTCCATGTCATAAAAAATCTTCTCTAGTGCTTTAATCTACCCTTCCGATAGCAAAGGTTCAGATGATCTTCTGAATGATGGGGGATGTTTCCTCATGAAATGATCCACTATTGAAATGTTCCTCTGCGGTTGATCTGGCTAATCTCGTGCATGGATACCACCACCATTTATAGCCTGAGTCAACTGTGCCATTACTGCAAAAAACTATTCAGTTCTGATTCTGACCATATCAGGTTGCTGATTTGGAAGGTTTTCTTCCTCCTAATATCATCCCAACATAGTTTCCTGGATTCCTCTATAGAAAACCATTCTAAACACAGAATTATCTTAGGCGAAGAAACATGGTAATTTTTAAATTCTATATCATTTCAATATTACCATAAATTAATTTATGGACATTTATTTAATAATACCCTAAATCCTAAAGTTTTCTAAACCGGCCTATGATACCAACTATAATGACTCGGACTTAAAACATTACATAATCATTCATTAAATGAATAATTCACATTAATTATCTTTTCAGGTTTGGATTTTTGTAGAATTAGGCCATAACTATTAAATTTAATTTCAAAAATAAATTCAAAGTAGACACTTCTACTCAGTTTCAATTTTTTCACAAAACAATCACTCTTGAAAAAAGGAGTGTTGTCTACTTCCATGTTTTAGATAGTATGAATTTTCCTTAATGCCATCCTTGACCCTATACCACATTATATCCTCTGAAAAACATTTCAAAAACTTGGGATGAGCATAAAAATCTTAGTAAAGGATACACAAAGAGGGAAAACGGTAAGTTTTTCAAAACAACAATTAAACCATGAATACTTTAACATAAGTAATACTTTTCACATTTATGAAGTAGTAAATACACTTCACTAAATAAAATATCACTAATTACCCATTTGTAACCAAAATATTGCCATAAAAACCATATAAATAACACATAACATATTAATGTAACTTGGGACATAAACTAACTTAAATGGAATAACCATATATTTGACTTCCACACATATCACTAAATGGAAAAGCCATACAGCCGACTTCTTTACACAATGAATTTGAGGTTATAACAAAACCACCCACCCTGTTTTATCACGACACCACCCGTCATTTGGTTTATCATGTAACCACCCATCAAATTTCCAAGTACCATTATAAAACCATAACACATAAAACAAATATAAAGAAAAGAAAACATTTCCACCCTTCAATCACAATGTATCACATAAATATATTGACATAAAAAATCCATTATCAAAACCATTTTCATTAACAAAATACATAAAATATTATATGGTATTTATTTTCCTTGAAAATACATTATGACTTGTTAAGGAAGCAAAAGAACAAATAATACTCATGGCGGCGGAAAGGTCGTTGTCACCGCTTACAATAAAAGAACCATTCCTTTTTTTCATTTAGTTAAATGATTTGTAGAAAAATATTCCCTTTGAAAATTCAAGGATTTTTATACAGCATATAAAAGAAAGTCATGTATTAAAACAAAATATGCCTCAATGAAAGGAGATTGAGACGAAGTCCCTTACCTCGTGTCCGACTTGACCCGTTCATTCTTTAATCTTCTGAATAATAAAATAAAGTTGATTTTTAATTGATTAAGAACCTTTTTCAAGTTTATTAGTCCTTTTATATCAATTATTACCATGTTATAAACATTATTAAATCATTTTAGTTAATAATGTTCATTTATTCGATATTTGGTACTTGAGTCAAAAATGAACACCTTATATTTACAAGTTGTCCATGTTTTCAGTAGCCCATTATATCCATAATGATATTATTTATTTAGATATCATATATATAATATATATTCAGTATATATATATATATATTTATAATATTACATATCCTTTGGAGGTAATAAATGAAATGCACCATTCATGGAGACAATAAGTCGTACGTACGCATGAATGCTACTTTCATTTATATTTCTAATTTTTATGGAATTAAAACATAATTATACATATTTATATTATAATTATAGTATAATATCATTAAATACATCCTTTATATGTCCCACATATGGCATTAATGAGTCATAACACTTTGAGGAGGCGGTATTCCGCACTTCCTCAAATAAAATTATCGTGTTTACACATAATGGAAACCATAAAGGTATTCTATAAAAGAAAAATACTGAAGCATAAAAAAATAGACATAATATATATCATATATAAATATTGTTTCATCTTAATGTCCACCATTATAGGCTGTAGGAGATAATCGAACAATCATCCTTTCGTGAGGTGTTAGTTTTCCATCCACAAAAACATTATGTTCTTCACCCATTAGATGGAGGTGAGTGTAAGTGTAGTTAAAATAATTCTCATAACAACATATTAGTATACTGAGGATATTTTTTTTGTTATAAAATAATGGAATAAAAAGAGTTTAGGGATTGGAGAAGTAAAATAAAAGAAAATAAGTTAAGAGAAATCGTTACATTTAATTTGAGTAACTCCCTTTGCTTTGACCAAAATGGTTTGTTGAAGTGCCTTTTGCCTAAGGTTAGGCTTATAGGTGGAATAGAGGTAAGTAGGGAGATTAATTGGGTAGATTTTGGATGATCCAAAAGGCTTGAGAGTTGTGAGTAATTGGATATAAATAATCCATTTTTATAAGGGGGAGAAGGGACTCTATAGGAAAGTGTGAAAATATTATTTTATTATATAATGATATTCAGTTTATAAAGGTCCAAAAATAATTAGAGTAGAAGATACGATGACTAATGGTCGAAATTAAATCATACAATAAGAATTTTACTGGTTTTGGATGTTATTTTAATATTTATAATCATATTTATTTAAATGATTTATTAATGAGGTAAACACTGCATCAATATTGTGTCATAAATAATTTAATTTATTTGATGTCTAAAAATTTAAAGAAATTACCGTGATGTATAAAATCTTGTTAGATTTACAATAAATATTAATAGTAAAAAATATTAATTATATAACAACATATAGAAATTAATTTACTAACAGATTTTTGTTTATGTCATTTTTGCATTTACTTTAAATTAATTAATCAGAAGTGTCATTATCATTCATAAGTGTCTCTATAGGGTCCTAAAATTGACCCACGTATTCCTAGGGTCGTCATTTACTCATAAAATAATGTTAGTATAAGTTTTAACCTAATTTTGAATTATTATAATATTCTTTTTACCTTGAATTACCCTATTTACCTTTAACCGTGGTAAATAAAAGTCAAAAGATACTATTCACAAAAAAATTATTTTAATCTTATTGAACCACATTTTACTTAATAATAACAACCATTTATGTTTTATTTTCTAAATTCAATTCACAGAAGTGGTATAATTTTATTTGAATGAAAAGGTCAATTTTTTTAACTACTACTAAGTGGTTTCACTATTCATCAAAAATTGATGTTTTTCAGAAAAATACCGAAACTTCAGCCTAAGATATATTTGATATTTTGAATTAGAAAATGATGTTTATTTTACCAAATTCTTAATATAGATGTTTCATTAATTAATTAAAAATGAATTCAAGTTGTTAAAAAATAGCGTGTATTTAAAAAAAAAATAACTATCAAAAGATTGACACTTGTTTATGTCCAAATTCAATGTGAAATTAATTTTAATGACCAATATTGGATTAAATGGTAATAATATATTCTAATTATACATTAAAAACAATTAAAAAGATAATATATACATATAAATAAATTAGATTAAAACACAGTTTTGAATTAAAATACAATATTTTTCACTATTCATTAAAAAATAAACTTTATCGAAAAAATTCAAAAAATTTACACAAAGTAAATTTTAATGTCCCCATTCTAAAGAAGGATTTTATTTGGTCAAATATAATGTATTAACGTGACCAAAACTATATTTAAATATTTTTCTCCATTAAAAGATGGTAAATCGACCTTTTAATGTAAATTATGCTTAAAATTGGATTCATTCACATTTTATGCCTCTAACTTTTATTGGATAAAAGTAAATAAAATTAAAAAACATGTATAATCATGTTTTAGTTATTTTTTTCATTCCCACAAATACAATGGCCAGGATTTAACTTCTATTTAAAATAATAATATTATATTATTAGTGTGCAACGTAAGATTTCAAAGAAACCTGTTGTTGCGTATCGGGTACAGTATCGAACATAGAAATCCTTTTAAAGTAAAATTAATATTTAATTAACAAATATTAATAAGTATGAAAATCTCTTATTCTTCATTTACCTGGGATCTTACATATATATATATATATATTATAAAATATATTATTTACTAATGACCATTAATTTCCCTTTTATTCCCAATTTCTTGTTAAAATAATGTTTTCGGTAATAATATCTTTGTTTTTCATTTATGTTTTGATTTGTTATATTATGTCATATTACATTTATAATTACATCATAATCTCTAGAACAATAATCATCATATAATTATAATACTTATAAATCAATTATACTTTTAATATCAGTCATGAAATATTGTTTTTAGGACTAAAGTATTTTATGATCATGGAGATGGTAGGTCGTGCGTATGCATGGGTAACATTCTTTTTTTCAAAAATATTTATGGAAAGGAGGTAGATATTTTATTTATCTTTAAAAAATGATCATAATATTTTAAATATAATATTAGTCATTAAAATATACTTAAATATGTCATTTATTTAGTGTAGTGATGAGAATAGAGTGTCACATCGCTTCGTGAAGGCAGTATTCCACACGTACATGAATGACCTTATCATCATTCAGTAAGTCAAAAGGTATGAAATAAAATTATATTTATCATTTTGAAATTATAAATATTTTATAAATATAGTAGTTATTTGATTTATATCACATATATTCATTCAATATATCTTTATTATCTTACATGTAAATTATTGGTGAAAAAAATCAAATCATTTCAGGAGGTGGTAATATGTTGTACGTATAAGCGATATTATCGTATTGTTTAGGGAATGGAAAGTAAAAAGAAAGTTACATATGATATATTTTATCTTTAAGAATAACTATTTTATAAATATGAAATATATACTTTATATCCATCATCATACGTAACTGTGAGAGGTGGTAATAGAAAAATAAATGACATTAGTTCATGAGGAAGTCGTCTCTCGTACACATGAATGAAGCCTTCATAACCCATTTGATGGAATTGGGGATTGTTTTAGGTAATTAACTTAACATAAAAACACATAATTATATATAAGATACTCATTTTATTATATAATCATGGTTTAAAATTAACTTAGGGTGGTGGAGGAAGAAATAAAATAGAAATTATTGTTCAAGGACGGAACGTCTTCTTCAAGTATCATCCTTAGTATTGCACCAAAAGCATTACTTGTTTGTATTTATTGAAAAAAAATAAGACTTTTTGCATGATATTAGGGTTGTTTTTAAGGGATTTTGGTATTTATTTTATGAAAAATGGTTTTAATGTGTAAAGAGGAGAGAAGATGGGTATCTTTTCATAAGTGAGGTGAGTGGCACACTTGTAATTCTTTGAAAAGAAAAAGGTTTACCCATGTTTTTCTCCTGACACAAGGATTATTAATAGATTATTATCATATATTAAAAATTATGAGTTCTAAATGTGGATAGATAATAAATTGTAGACATGGTTTTAGGTCATTTTAACCCTTATCTATTTAATTTAAGCCTTGGTAAACATATTTTTACCATAATTTTGATAATTAATTTTTACTATTTTAATTATTAATTTTGTAAAAAAATTAATTTGAACATATTAGATAATATAAATTATGCTGATTTTATATATTTATTACAATGTTCTAAATTAAATTCACATAAGCTTCATAATTTAATTTTTTTAATTAATCACACAGGTATGACAAGAAAAAAGGCTTTTTAGACATAAAATGTTCAAAAGTAGATAACTCTTCTATATCAAAATTCAATATCAAAATGATTAAAATGAAATAAATTGGATTTATATATATACAATTTAAATATGTATACTTTAAATCAATTTCAAATATCATTTATCTTTATAAATTATTTAAATACAAATTCATTTTTTAATTACAATTCAGTATTTTTACTATTCATCAAAAAAATAACTTGTCCATAAAATTATTAAAAAACAGTCATAAGATAATTTTGAAATTATGATTTAAAAATTTTAATTATTATTTAATCTAAATTTTTTTTAAGTGTTAGAATAAACTTTAGAATATGTTTACATAGAGGGGAAAACTATTTTTTAGAAAAAATGCAGTTTTTCAACATAAAATTAGAGTTATTCTTGTCACTTGTATAGAAAAAAGGATAAATTACAAAATCATTATTGAATATATACTATATATTTCATTAAAATCATTCATTAATGTTTTTTTCTTAATTTATTGAGGTATAACAGGTTTGTTTGCACAAAAATAGATTTTCAGAAAAATATTTCATTTCTTTTCAAATAATTTTTATATTCATTTATAATAAATTAGTATAAAATTAATTCATTCTATATGCATTTTTAAACAATATATTTTTATAATATATTTAATAATATTCATACCCACCATTCCAATATCTAGGTAATTTGTATTATAAAATAAAATTTTAATAATGTGACATGTTTCATTAAAACTTGATATTTTGTGTAATGCAAGAAAAACTCCATGTTTCATGTTACAGAATAAAAAATCAGTGCTGTGTATAAAACAATTTAAAATTAGTTTTATTTTTAACATATAATCTGGTGGTTTCACCACAAAACATTTACAAGAAGATTGGTCTTGTTTCATATAACTTTCTCTAGTAGATCGAGAATCTATACTTGTTGTTCCTCATCAGAAATATCATGATCCAATAGTATGACCTCTATTTTTAGTACATGTGAAATGATATGTATTTAATTCATTTGGTTAGATACATGGAATACATTATGAAATACAGGTAGTTTTTTTGGAAGCGCTAAATGATACTAAATTTTCTCAATAAAATCAATAATTTTAAAGTGACCGATATACATAGGGCTTAGTTTTTCCTTCCTTCTTAAAAGGAAAAATCCAGTGAAAGAACTTCTCACAAACTTAAAATTATAGATCGCGTCAATGATCATCAACATGATATTCAATCAAATTTTATCGTATTTTTTCTGAATGGTTCTAACCTTCTCTTCAATTTCAATTGATAGTTGAGCTCCCAAAAGCATTATTTCTACAACTTCATTCCAGTATGTTGGAGTTCGATGCAAATTTCGATAAAGGGATTCATATGGGAAATTAGATTTCTAGAGTGGGCTATATGTTTTTCAAAAAACGAAACTTGAGTAAGGTCTTGATCTGATCCACCTCTTAAATTCAATGAAAGAGATCTCATCATATCTTTTAGGGATTGAGTTATTGTCTCAGACTAACCATCTATCTAAGGATGATACGTAGTGCTGAAACTAAACACTGTGTCAAGATATTGCTAAATACTTCACCAAAACATTGTATTAAAATTTGGATCTCAATGAACTATAATTTAATGTGGTTCCCTATTTAACCATAACACCTATTTAATAATTATTCTATCAAGAGGATCTATAGATAAATCTTCTCTAAATTCAACAATGTTCACTAAATTCAAAATTTTATGGTTTAAAACACATAATTACATCAATATAAAATATAAGATAAACCTTAAATGTTACAAATACATTTAATCATATGTCCACAATGTGTAATTTCATTCCTCCTAAAATAAATTTTTCACTAAAACATATACAAAACCAAAGGAATTTATTTCCATAAATGTCCATAAAAATATCCTTAATCTAGATAAAATTCCATGACATAAAACCTCAAGAGGGGTGTTTGTGAATTTTATCTTATGATCATACTTAAAATTACTATCCTATTATGGAATCCATAACTCTTAAGTTTATCTTACTTGGATACATATATGCTAACAAAAGTTACAAAATCCCTGGATATTTCATGATTATTGAAACTCAAATACTATTTGAAAAAATACTTTTAGAATATAATCCATGAATACCAATACATCTATACTTTAATACTTCCCCTTTAATTATTGAATTTCAATAAGTATTTCCTTTTTATTGAAGTTAATTCTTGATCTATGGAATTGAGTTAGATAATACCCATGTTCCCCATATAAGGAAGTGGCTCCTCAACAATTTTTCACTCTATACCCTTATTTTCTTCATAAATAACATCTTAAATTCCATTTGATATATTATTATATGTTCTTATTCCAATATTCTTGACATGTAATAATATGAATCTTATTTCCTCCATGACCCTCACTACCCAAGATCATAGATAACTCTATCCTCATCTTCTTTGGTGATTCTTATAGTTAATTAAGGTGCACATTGATAATCATGTTCAATGATAAATGATTAGGAATAATAAAAATATACTTTACTGAATTCACCATCCCATTTGGTTTATCATCCACAAATTTTCTGTCACATTCAATGTTAACATAGTTCCTTCTGATTCCAACGATTGACTAAAACCAAAAAACATATAGTGAGAAATAGTAATCATATTGTAAAACTACATAGTCTAAAAATAACTTTTTGGATTTCTAAATTAGGGAACCATATTTTTAATATATGAAATCTTAGATTTATCCTAGTTCATTTATAGTTATCATTAATTTAAATCCTTCACAATGGTAATAAAGAGTATATGAATTTCTTATAAATATCACACTGGATTGTCAAACCAGGTGTGCAGTAGGACATGTTGCCTTGCACCAGCTGATGATCAAGAACATCTCAATGTTCCCTTAGAGCTATTATCCCTCGGTACCTCTAGGGAAAATCCACATCCACTTCCATATAGGGATGTAATTTTTTTGGAAACTGCTATCTTTTTCCTTTACCAAAATTCTAGGGAATTTTCCTTTACTTTGACTCATCATTAGACATATCCATAGTTATATCAAAATACACATCCTTATAAATATCGCAGGGGATCTCACAAAATTTTTACCATGCTTGTTTCTAAGGGTTAAATTAACCTCTCTTCTGATACCAACTATAGAGACCCATAATTTTCATACATGGATATTACATTTTTTAGTAAATATTCTATACATTACAAAAACACATACCTAAGGACCATAATATTTTAGTATCTTTGGATACTAGGTATACAATAGTCTAATTTAGTGAGAGATCTTCAAAAAACATGAGTCATTGAAGCATAACATCAACATAAGACATGGAGTTTTGGCATACACATAAGCAAAAAAAAATCATTTCCATAGTATTCAAGGATCTCAATCAAGGATATCATAGTGCAATATGATTACACCCAAAACCATCATAGTAGTTAAGTTTTAGTCCCTTGACCATCATAGTGGAAAAATCCATATACTAAGCAGAGTTCACTCCATATTCCATTCTTGTCTATATCATGATATAAATCATTACCCAATGAATTGGATATGGGTATAGGTCCTACTCTTCTTTGGTTATAATGTAACCACAATCACATAATTAAAATCATACATATGTGTTCCATAAGGTCATTAAACTTTTATATTATCATAATTCATCAAATTAAATGGGTTTCAAAAATATCTCATCCTATTAAAACCTCTTAAAAGAGATAGGTTTTATAATCATTTCATCATGAAATAACCCATAGAAAAGAAGTAGGTTTCATGAAAAAAATTATCATTTTATGACCTGTGGAAGTGCAATAGGTTTCATACATGTCATGTCATTAGGAAATATCCATGGTAAGAATAATAATGGTTTCCATGGTATATATCCCTAGAAAATTATACATTATATCAAAGGGTGTCTTCTTAGATGGATAATGATTTTGAATGCTAAATCGCATAGAACAATTAGTATGGAATATAAATTTTTATATAAAAATTACATTTTAGAACTAAAGATTCAAAAAATATTTAAGAAATTATATTCATCAAAAAAATCTTGAAAAATGATAAATTATTAATTAATAATCATTTAAAAAATTTCCCAAGTAAAATTTTCATTCCACTTTGAATAACTCTTTTAAAAATATTTTCAAAATAACTTTTTTACATTGAAATCAATTAATTAAAATGTAAAAATTTCCAAAATATTAAGGAAAATTTTTTCGTTCAAAATAACTTTTAAAACTTCTAAGGTAATCTGAAAATATTTTCTCATTCAGGAAAATGGGAAATATTATTCATGTCATGCAAGTTAAACCACTGATTCTTTCTACATTTTCTGTAAAATCAAAATGATCATTTTGTTGGAAAACAACATTAATATTCATTTTAAAAAAAATTAAAATATAAAAAATGGTTTAAAATTTATATAATAAATCATTTAAATAGAGTTTAAAATAATTTTTAATATTTTTTAGAAAACATTTTTTTGGAAGAGAAATGTTTTTCGACTAATGAGAGAAATAAAGTAAATTTTTATTGTAAAAACATCTTTTAAACTATATAGTACATAAAAAAGAGGAAAATGACTAGAAAACATGTATTATCATGAAATTATCAAAGTATAATAAAATTCATTTGATTAATGAGAGAGATATATCATAATATTTCATAATTATAGTCATAATTATAAATTATCCTATTAAACAAATAGATTGTAACATAAAATCTTTTCCAATTTTGTAACATTGAATCATAAGCCCGATGAAGGAATTACATTAAAAGAAACTTAAACTATCAATATAATAAATAAATTAAATATATTACATAAAAATGGTATATTTATAAACCTTATATAATAATATAGGTCCATAACATAACTTATGTCATAAAGAAGGTAAATTGAGATAAAAATCCATTACTAACTTTTTAACTTTTGAACAGTAAACCCCATGAAAGAGAGTTACAAAAATGGATATGTAAATCCAAAAACATTAAGGATGAGAATCATAAAATAAATTTATTTTTAGTATATACACAACATAAAATAAATTCTTTGTGGATTTGAAATGGTCTACCAGAAATAAAAGGGAGACTAGTAATCCCTCACCTTAAGTTTCAACTTCCTTTGTAAAAAGTGAACCACATGTATTATAAATATAATTTTATTATAAATGAATTATATGTACCTAATTATATATATTAAACCATGTATTAATTACTTATTACCATACATTTCCAATTTATTACCATTTTCTTCTTAGAATCATGTTTCGAGTAATAATTGCTTTGTTTTCAAATATATTTTGATTTGTTATTTTTGGTCATGTTTCTTTGATAATGGTTTAATAATATCTATAATAATATTCATGAAATATTTATAATATTTATACATTAATTATAATTTTAATACAAATCATGAAATATGGCTTTTATAAATGAAATTTGATACGATCATTGAGACTGTAGGTTGTATAGACACATGACTAACATTTACATTTTTCAATGAACATTATGTAAATGAGTTAAGTAATATTTTATATTTATAGAATGATAAAAACATCATAAATAATTTATTATTCTTTTAAATATACTAATACATATCATCCACATGGTTTGGTGATGAAAATAGAGAGTCACATCTCTTTGTGAAGGCGATGGTCCACATATACGCGAACGACGTTATCATCTTTATGTGGCAAAAAATGTAAGAGAATGATATATTGTGTTTTATAATTATAAATATATCATGAATATAATAAATATATATCTTATATCAGATATAATAATTAAAAATACCCCAATTATCTTCCCTGTAAACAATTAGTGAAAAATGAATGAGATCGCTTTATGAGGTGATAATCAATCATATACATGAGCGAAATTATTTTATCCCCTATGGAATCAAAATTAAAAAAAGGTATATATTATATAATTACTCCATAGGTTTAATTTTTTATAGATATTATATATTTACATTATATCCATGATCATACCCAACCATGAGAGGTTGTAATGGTAAAACGAATGACAACGATTCGTGGGGTGGTATTCCTCCAAACACACGAATGATGATTTTATAACCCATTTTATAGAAACATGGATGTTTATAGGTCATTAGATTAACATAAGATAAATAATATTATACATATTAAACTTATTTTATTATATTATCCTTGTTTAACAATAATTTAATGAATTAAAGGAAGAGTAAAATAAAAACGCTCGTTGAAAAACATTACCTCTTCTTCTGGTACCCACCTTAGTTTTACACCAAACTCCATCCTAGGATGGAATTATGAAAAACTTAATTCTTATGAATCATATAATAGATTTTTTTAAGGGATTATGGTAGGTATTATTTTACCCAAAATGGTTTGAATGTGTAAAGATGAGAGCAGAGTGGGTGGCCTTTTATAAGTGATGTGAGTGGCACACTTGTAATTGTTTGAAAATAAAAAGATATATCCAAATTTTTCTTATGCCAAAAGGTTCTTAAATAGATTATTATAGAACATTATATATTTTATGGTATAAAAATTTCCATAAAAAATATTTAAGATAAGTCTTTATTTCATTTTAACTCTGATATTTTTATTTTAACCCTTGGTAAAATCTTATTTACCTTAACCGTGGTGATTAATTATTACTATTTTCACTATTAATTTAAATAAAAAATTAAGTTGAAATTATTAGATAATATATAATATGTTGATTCTAAATATGTAATAAATTTTTCCAAATTCTAATCATAGAAGTGGAAAATATTATTTAAAATTATTCCTATAGACGTGATGACAAGGCAAGTTTTCAAAGAGAAAAAGTTCAAAAGTTTATAAGGTTTTCATATAAAAATTAAATATGAAATTTATTTAAATGAAAAAAATTTTATTAATAATTATCAAATATTACTAGTTATATTTTACAACAAAATAAAAATATAATATGAATTTATAAATCATTTAAATGAAAATGTTGGTTTTAGTTAATATTAAATATTTTTCACAACTCCTCAAAAATATAACATTTTAAAAAAAATTCGAGACTTCACCCTTAGATAAATTTTACACGATGATTTCAAACTTGGAATCTATTTTTCCAATTAAATTTTCTATAATATTCAAAAAATATTTTTGAAATGTGCAAAAAAAACCCAACGAAAAACATTTTTAGAAAAAATTCAGTTTTAAGCATAAAATTTATATTATTATTATCTATTATATAGAAAACACATATGATGGATTTTAAATAATTTTTTGAATATATAATCTATAAATTTCATTAATATAATTCACCAAAAGTGGTTTCTTTAATTTTTTGAGGCCAAACATTGTTTTTTCATAAATACAGTTTTTCTAAAAAAAGATATATTTTATTTACATATAGTATTTATTTTTCATTTATAATTAAATTGGTCAAAAAATAAGTAATTTTATATACGTGTGAAAACCACATATTTCTATAATTTATTTAATCCTATTCATACACAATATTCTAACGGCTATGTGATAAATATCATGTAATAATATTTTACAAATACGATATATTACATTTAAACATGGTGTTGTGTATAACGTAAGACAAACAAATTGTCAAGTGTATAGAAAACTAAACACATTATTTCATGTAACATGAACTAAACTTATTTTTCTATCAAACCAAAAATATCTAAAAATTAAATTTTTTAGAAAAAATATATTTCACAAAATATCAGGTGGGTTACACTCTAATTCAATGGTTATGTTTTAATGTACATAATTAAATAATAATATTTCATGGTCATTTAATCTCAATGATACATTTCATATATACTATAAAATACAACGTACTTATTTTAAAATCTTTAGCTATTGCATTAACCCCCCCCCCCCCCCACCCCCCATCCACTTTAATAAAATTTGGCCTCACAATTTTAGCTTGTTCTAGATAATTAGGGGTCAGGCATTTAAAAATTTATTTTTTGGAAACAAACATCATAAAAAGGGGTTAATATAAAATCCTATTAAAAAGTTGGAAAGGAAAACATGAAGGCCATATAGAATAATAAAAAACAAATTTTACAAAAATGAAAAAATTAGTTGGATGTTAAAATAGGACATGGAGGTTAAAATGAATTCTTAAAGACTAATAGAGAGTTATATAGAACATGTTCATGATAAAGTTCACAACCAAAAAACCCTAACTCTATGATGGGTTAAAAGAAAAACAATTCATCAATAATAAAAATAAAAGTATAACATTTAATTTTAAGATATTTTTCCTAATGTTGATGTATTATTTTATTATCAAGGTAGAGAATACGAGAAAATATACATACTTGATTTCAATAAATATCATAATAAAAATTTCATCCATTGGTTATGCTTTAATCAATTTTCGCTTCATCTCTTACTCCAAGAAATGGATATTGAAGATGAATTTTTTATTTCTGAAGTTCTAAAATTGATTTTAATTTGTCATAAGTTTCATAATATATTTACAAGTCATTCCTCTTATCTCAACATATTTATCAAAAAAAATTATAAGTAATGGTTATCATATTATAACCTCAAATAATAATACCCAAAATTTATCATAAACCATTATGTATGTTTTTATCCTTAAAACCCATCCAAAATCTATCATAAAAGATTAAAAATCCATTAATTTGGATATAATATCACTAAATTTCAAAATTAAACTTAAAATTAATCCCTAGAACAACATAAAGTATGTCTAAATGTCCAATCCCAAATATTTGAATATTTTGATCATATATTATCCTAAAACCTTGTAATAACCAGAATTTCAATAAAACCTAAATGAAAATATACCGGATTCCAAAATTTAACTATCTCTTAATAGATTAAATAAAATTATATATTATCTAATATATTCCCAAAATCCTTAATATCCATAAAATTAACATAAACTAATGTGTTATCAAATCAGTAATCAGTTCCAATATCATCAATATTATTGCATTTTATTTATCAATAATCTATTTATCTTAATAAAACATTATTATTTAAACATTGTGAACATAATAATTGTTTTGTATCACTCAATCAGGTAATTTTCAATCAAATATGACCTTACTCTTGAAACACTTTTTTTGGGTCATCAACACCATCCAACATATTCTTGAAAATACTTAAAGAAAAACTATTATAGAACAATACACAAATCTTTTAGGGATCTTATATCAAGAATATGATCTATAAAAATACTTCTATAACATACTTCCTTAATTGGAACACATTAACACTTCAATCATTCAACGTCCTTCTTAAACCATTAACAATACATCATTATCTTATTCATTAATACCACTTCCCTTTCATATGTAATTCACAGTATCTTAATCACAAAAACTAAAATCGTTACACATACAACTTTTCTTATCTTATTTTTCATATTTTCTCTTAATATATTTATTTTAATAATCACTAATTTAATTATGGTTTTATCAAGTGTTATGTTTTATTATTTATAGCTAAAAGTTAAAATAAGGGGGAGCTTTATCGGCATTAGCAAATGCACTGATGAAAGGTGGCTTTATCTGCAGATTTTTTATCCATGATAAAGGGAGTATTTATTATAACTAGCTAAAAGATCTGATAAGGTCCCCTTTATTAGTGCTAAAAATGTACTGATAAAGGGGGACCCTTTATAAGGGATAATAAAAAAGCACATTTAAAGGGTGGCCATTATCAGTTCTGATGAAAATACACTAATCAAGGGGTCCCTTGATCAGTGCTTTTTTCAAGTGCTAACAAATGATATATTTCTTAAAATACAATATATTTCACTTAAATTAATATATTTAAATATTTTTATTTATTTTTATTTAATATATTTATTAAAATATGATTTATATATGGATAAATGTGTATTTAAATTTATTAAATAATATATTTGTTGCAAATGACTTATAAAATAATTAACAAATATTACTAATTACAAAAATGATAATTATAATTGAGTAATAGTCTTTTAATAACAATTGGATGAAAATAATAAATGAAATAATGAATGGCCAAAGATAAGTTGAAAAAATGAATTGAAAACCAAACTATCATGACATATGATCTAGATGTCTTTTTTTGGACATTACCACATATAAAGTTAAATAATAATAAGATATTTATTCCTTGGTGTCACAAGGGATCCCATGTCACTTTTTTGGCCAAAAAGGCCCTAAACCCCAACAAAACTGAGTTTTTAGTTCGAATATCCAATTTTTTTAATATTCTAAAGTATATTGTCTTTATTTATGAGAGCCTTCTTGTATGTATTTAGTGGGGGGTATAATTATTATTGGAACCACAGTTGTTATTTACTATAAATGGAGTTTGGTTTGAGTTTTTTGTTAATCTGCACTGGGTTGATCAGGTAGCTTGCAAGGAAAGGTGTTAGGTAGTTCAAGCTTTCTATATTATTGAAGGTGGCATAGCTCCAATTTTTCTTCCCAATATTTGGCCTCAAAATATAGAGGATAAGGATAGAATCATGAATGGATGTTTTTTAGGATCAAATCATAATACTTATGGTGAATTCATGGGTTTCATGATGATTAGGTTTCGAAAAGGATGATCTTTGCGAAGGTATGGAGCTTCGTGAGTGCACGATGAGTTGATAGTGTTCTTCATGACTACGAGAAGTGGATCATTGTGAATTCATGCTAATTTGATGGTAATCTCTGTGACTACAAAAAAATATCACTAGAGCTTCATGAATATAGGATATTCATAAAGATAATTTTTTAGGTTCATGAAAAATGAATTGGTGGAAAGGGAGATTCATGAATATATAGTCTTATATATATGAGGCTACCCCAACTTCATTATACATGAAAATATTTGGTTTAAATATTGAATCGCTCTGAAGACACAAATTCAAATATCTTTGTTAATAAATTTTTAAAATAAAACATGAGCATCATGTAAATGAGTCTGGTAAAAAGGAGTCTTGTGATGATGGGGTTCTTTATGATAACTCAGTGAGATTCATGAAAGTAGTTTGTTCTATGGAGGCTAGTTTCTTCAAGAAGGTTGTGAGTTTCATGGAATAGTTCTAAAAATAGAATTTCTAAAAATTAGGTTTAAGTGAACAATGATTTTAATGTGCATAAACTCAGGTATATGATCTAATAAGAGTCTCATTCAAGTTAGGGACGAAGTCTTTAATGCCAATCAACGAAAGAAAACATTAACTCGATAAACTGAGTAATACTTCACCAAAGGTAGTGAGCTATGGTGAGTTGATTGAAGTGTTCCAAGTGACATAGTTTTTTATCGCTAAAAACTTGTATAGTCAGTGTTCCTAGAATAGATTTATTGTGTATGAACTATTATATTTGACAATAAGTGAATATTAATTTATTTAGGAACATTTATCGCATTTTCGGTGTATGCTCCAAGTACTAGCCCTTAGTGGTGAAACAATTAAAAATTTTTCTTGCTTATTTTCATGTGAATGTTTAAATTACTAAAAATTTCCATTAGACTGTTTTAATTGGTTCCTATAAATGTGGGAATATGATCTGTGACCATATAAGAAAAATGTGAAAAACTGATTCACCCCTCCCATCTCCGAGTGTTTTAGGGTCTAATAAATGGTATCAGAGAGAGGTTGCTGGTGTAAAATTTTAACTCTTTTATTTTCATAGAGAATATAGTTAATGTTAAGGGATTCCCCCTCTTTTATGGAAGAAACATATAGATTTGTAATAACATGATGATATCTCTCCTAATATCTCTTGTAATGAAAGTGTTTTTTTCCACTACATAAGAGATTCTGGTAAGTGATGCAACAAACCTTTCTATGACTCAAACAAATAGGAAAATGTTGGATGCAGTGGCTAAAGATCATAATTCTCTAAATACAGCTCTATCTAATCCAATCTATCAAAATTTGATGAGTTTCACTTCTGCCAAGTATATATGGGAAAAACTAGAAAACATATATGAAGGAGACAACAAATTGAAGGAGGAAAAACTCGAAGATTTTTATAATAGGTTCGATTATCTAAAAATGCATTCTAATGAAAATGTATATACCTTTTTAATAGAATTACTAAATTTGCTCAAATAATATGAGGACTTGGTTTAGAAATAAATGAAATTGACATTGTGAATAAAATATTGGTAATTATTCCACCTCTCTACAATTCAAAGGTGTCATCCCTCGAGGAATGAGATCTGTCTAAGATTTCATTAAACTATCTGTTGTTTAGTCTACTAGCGGATGATATTTTATTCGAACCTAATGTTGTAATAAATCAATTATTCAATGAAATGGATTTAAAATACATGTAAAACATGATATTTTAGGGGATAGTGTTGATGAATATGATGAGTAAGATTAACTTCTTTCACTTTTTGCTCATAAGTTCAAGAGAGGAAAATAGAGATTTGTATGAAAGATTTCTCTAGACAATTTTTTGATGAGGTAGATGTGGACAAGATGCCTCTCGAGGCCCAAATAAATTTATTGAAGAAGAATTTTAATATTGAAACATTTGGAAATTTTATAAATGGTTTTCCAATAATGTAGAATTCAAATTGGGAAATAAATTATAGAGAAAGAGACTCGTCATTAAAGAAGAACCAGATGATAATGAATTTTTTAATAATGGAGAACCAAATATCAAATAGGGAACTAAAGAATCTATTATGGATACTGTTGAAAAATTATATCCTTTGAAATATAAATCAAAATATAATCAGTCGATTGGTGATAATGATATCAATTTGAAACATGAGGATACTCTTGGTAAGCTTGAAAATCAAATAAATAGAAACAGAAATATGAGATCTATTCTACAAGAGTCGTCAGTATATATTGATTGGATTAAAGAATAAAAGTATTGACTAGAAGAATAATCAAAGGAACACTCAAAAACTGTTAAATAATCACACTATGTTTTGTAAATTAACCTCATGATTGAATATTAGGCAAAGGTCATAAATGAACTTAAATTCAAACTGGAGGATAAATCTAAGACAATTGAGGGTCTTGAAGGAGAAGTTGTTACTCTATGGAGTAAACATAAAACTGATCCAAATTCAAAGGAAACAAATAATAACATAGAATTTGGAACATTCTCATATGAATATCTTTTAGAAATAGGTGAGCATGGATCTAAAGAGGTAGATAAGGATATCAATGATCAAAGATCCACATGTGTGGGAAAACGTGAAATTGGTTATGCTACTAAAAATGGTTTGAAATAAGATCAGGAAAAATAAAGGGAATATGGATGTTGGACATATCAAAAAGTCACATAATGTCCAAACATATAAAACCCCAAAACAAACTGAAAAGAGTACTTAAACCTATCCATATGTATTAAGAAATGATCACCTGTTAAATTATTTTCTTGAAGAATGAGACATGGGTAGGAATAGAAGTGACAAGAAATTTCTTCTTATGAAATGTCAATTTTTTGGCTATTTGGGCTATACCACGTTATATTGGAATAAGGAAAGGATATATTTGAATGGGTAAAAGCTAGTAAGTCAATAAAAAAGAATGAAATCATATCCTTAATTTTATATAAAAAATGTTTTTTTGGATATTTTTTCACTACTTTAACTAAGGCCACACAACTATTCATTGCAGGTATTGGAAAGGTAAGAATGCTACCTAAAATACATAGAGAAAATTCAATACCCTCAAACCATACAGAGTCACTCTTGCAAATAGGTTTTCTCCTTTATGAAAAAAACATGATTATGATGAACCAATGCACTTGTAAAAAATATGGAAATTTACATCATTACCCTCCACTCAATAAAATATTTAATGGAAGGAATAGAATAAAATTTTAAAATCTAACCTTTTAGAAATAGATATAAGTTCCACAAAGATCAGTAGCACCTAGATTCTTGATAGAAGGTTCCCATCCCATATTATGGGAATTGAATACTTATTGAATAATTTGAATAAAAGGGTTTATGAAATATTATGTTTCAGTAATGATAGTGCTTTGAACATCAATGGTTACGGGTGTACAGAACTGAAAAATGATGAGATGAGGAAAACTAAAGTTCTTTATGTTGATATTTTGAAAAAAATTATCCTAAGTGTGAATAAACTCTATGAAACAAGAATAATAGTAATATTCAATCGAAAGGAGTTCACTATCAATGAATGTAAAAGTAATTACCTCATTAAAGTATATAGAATAGATGGAAATTTTTACTAGGTGGACACTAAGGATAGCATTTTTTACATAATTGTTAGAGAATAAAAAAACTTATGGCACTAGGGGATGGGTCACATTAATAAAAAAATGAATAGAAAAGATATTTAATATAAAGATATTCATGGATATCCCTAATATAAATCCTAAATTGTAAAAATCCTATGATGATTTCATACAAGGAAAGTTGGTTTGCAGTTTATATCAACCAAAGAAGAAAAGGGAATCATATCTTCTTGATCCCCTCAAAACAGATGTATGTGGTCTAATATATGTTTTTGGGACATATGGAGAATGGTACTTCATTATTTTCATTTATTCTTATAGTATAATGGCTTGTGTGATTATAATTCATAGGAAACAAGAAGTGATTTATTTCATGAAAGGTTATCATAGAATAGCCAATAATGATACTGGAAGCACAATCAAAGTTCTACTATCTAAAAACGGAGGGGAATACACATCAATCGAATTTGAAAATTACATAGAAAAACAAGTAATAAAACATGAGGTGTCTATAGTGATAACCCCACAACAAAATGGAGTTGTTGAGAGCTAATTCTACTGGTTAACAATATCGCCATAACTATGCTAATTGAGAGTCATATCTCTCATCATTATTGGAAAGAGGTTGTTCAAGAAGTAGTGTACACTCAAAATCAAATAGGGGTTTATATAAGAGAAACTAGTATACCAAATTATTTTTAATATGGTTGTAATCCCTCTCAAAATTATTTCTATGTTTTGGGAATTAATTGTTTAATGAAAAACAAACAAATTAAAAGGAAGGAAAGTATGGTGATGCTACGGAAAAATGAATATTTCGTGGATATTAAATTAATAGTAAAGCCTAAAATTGTTTAAATAACTATATTTTAATAATTATGGAAATAATTGATGTCAAGATCATTGTATATTAACACAAAAATACCTCGAGGAGATCATATAATGATATGGTAGAAGATGAAGAACAAAGTTTACCAAAAACATATTCAAATGTACAAGTAGAGGAAGAAATGTAAAACATTCAGGTGTCACAAAAATCTGATTATTCAGAAGAAGAATCATAAGAGGAGACTATAGTTGAAGAAACATTATCATAAATTCACAAGGGAAATAGAAGTAAAGAGATTAATCAATCCAACATCATTGGGGATTTGACCAAACTCCCACAGATAGTAGAATTAGGAATGAAGAAAACTCTTCCTTCCTATCAAATGTGGAACCAACCTCATTTGAAGAAACAGTAAAGGATGAATCATGGTTTAAATTGATAAAATAATAACTTGATCATATTAACATGAAGTGTACAAGGGATCTTGTTAAGATACCATATAATCACAATGTTGTCAGAAATAAGTGGATCATTAAAAAAAAATTTATGAGCTTGGAAATGTGGTAATAAAAAAAGACACTCTAAGTGTGAAAAGGCTACATACAGATTAAAGTAATTGATGTTGAATATTTGTTTTCTCCTGTACCAAGATTATAGTCAATCAGGTTTTTCCTTGATATGGAAATTCAAAGTGGATTCAAAGATTATCATTTCAATGTTAAAATCGCATTCTTAAAAAGATTTATTGAATAATAAATCTACGTTGAACAACCAGTAGTATTTATTATGGTAAATTATGAAGTAAAGGTTTTTATACTAAAAAAATCTCTCTATGGTCTTAAGAAAGCACCATGATCATGGTAATCTCAAATAGATGCTTATTTAAAGAAGATTCAATTCAAAACTGGAGGTTTCAATCATAATATATATGTGAAGAATTAATAGGAAGATCAATTTTTGGTGTTTTTGTATGTGGATGATATTATATTTGGTTGAATTAAGAAGGGATCAGTGAATGAATTTTCTAATCACATAAAATCAGATTTGGAAATGTCTATGATTGGTGAACTTGAAAAATTCTTAGGACTGAAGGTTATGTAAGAGAAGGATTACACCTTCATTTCTCATGCTAAATATACAATACTGATTCTGAATAAATTCAACATGAAAGACTCCAAACCAATTTTGACCTTGATTTAATTTGGGATAAAACTTGAAATCAAGATTTTGGGACTTCTATGGATCCAACCATGTATAGGATAATCATTAGAAGTGTATTAAACTTGACTAAAAAACATCTAGATATAATCTTTGCAAAATTCATAGAAAAAAAAATTAAATTAATCTGAAGGAATGGGATTTGATTGTAGTTAAATGAATCATTAGGTATATTCGATTTATAGTAAATCCTAGCTTATACTTTGGTATTAAAAGAGAATATTAATTGTCATCATTTTCTAATCTCAACTGTTCTAGATATGTGGTGGATAGAAAGTATTAAAGTGGTTGAGCATTGTTCATCTGCAAAAAATGTGTCATATGGTTGAGAAAAAAAAAAGAATTCACATCTCTCAGCATGTTAGAATAATATATCTCTATTTTGAAGGCATGTACTCAACTTTTGTAGATTAAGAAACAACTCACTAATATTAGTGATAGGGTGAAAATTCGATGGTGATTCACTGTGAAAATATGAGTTTGATCAATTGTGTAATAAATCTGGTTCAGAACTATCATATAAAACTTATGGAAGTCATATATCACTTCATCAAAGTGAAAGTTTAACAAGGTGTGATTAGAATGGAGTATGTTGGAACTGATGATCAACTATAAAAAATTATGAATAAGTTGTTAGCAGCAGATGTGTTCGAGAAACATTGGTTTAACCTTGGTGTTCAGCCACCTTCTCCTACTTGAAGAGATTAATATGTATCCCCACTCTCTATTTTTATTAACTATTTTAATATATCTGTTGCATTCATGTAGGTTTATGAGGGATATACTATCCAGGGGAGTACATTTTTGAGCTCTATAAGTAAAAATTAGGTTCTTTGGGATTATTTTCAAAGGGGGGAATAAGGATATTCTTGTGATAAAGGTTTTACGTGTAATGAAAAACCATGTAATGCTTCTGTGACATGATGAGAATTCATTTTTATGAGGAAATAGTGAGAGATGATATTTTGGTGTTATAAGAAATAGTTCAGGGATTATAGAGAATATATAGTAAATCCTTAAGCATTCCAAAACATTAGAACCCATTAATTCTTCCCTTCTTATTTTCTACACCATGATTTTCTCACATATAAATAGAGTGTATGAGGATTTCTTTCTTGCGTATCAGGATTTGATAGTGTCTAGGGCTTTATTAAATTGACTTATAGATTTCTATAAACATAAAGGGGGAGATTTTTTTAAGAAAGTTTGTTCTTTTCTAGAAATGGATATTGGTTTGTGTTTGTTTTCATTCCACACATGGTTTACCATGGAGACTTCTAGTCAAGTAATCATACTGATCAATATGGCTATAGAATTGAAGGTGGTGTTGATTCCTAGTGTTTTTCATTTTTTGGGCTCAAATTCTAGAGGAAGATGATAGCATTTTTAAATTTTGTTTTCTAGAATATAATTTTTACAAATATGGTAATGTGATGGGTTTCTTGATGACAGGGTTTTACAAATTTTGGGGATTAGTTGAAGGTGTTATCAATGAATATGAGAAGAAGACCACTGAGGATTCAATAGAAGTTTACAGTAATATTCACAACTACATAGAATCTCACTAGATCTTTGTGAATTCAGGAGCACTATGATGATTTTTTTATGGTTTATGAAAAATGAACCGGTTGCATAGTAGCTTCACAAAGAACTGAGCCTATATATATAGAAGGCTACCCCCACCTCATTAGATATGAAATTTTTTGAGTAAAATCTGAATCTATTTGAATATTCATATATAAATAGCTTTTTGAATCATGTTTTCAAAGAGAGCATGAACATTGTGAAAAGGATACTATATTCTCGACCAATGATTAGTTATCTAGGAAAAATGGATATTGTGATGATGGGGGTTTCCATAGTGACTTAATGAGCTTTGCGAAGGAAGTTTTTTCAGTGAAGGCTAGTTGTTTCAAGATAGTTTTGAGATTCATGAAGGAGATTTATGAACAGAATTTTTGAATATCATGTTTTAATGAACAGTGCATTAAATGTGCATCAACCTAGGTCTATGGTGAAAGTATATTCTTTTGCTAGTTAGGGACATAGACTTTAATTTCAATCTAATAAAGTGACCATCAAGACGATAAATTGAGTAAGTCTTATCCCAAGGTAGTGTGCATGGGGTAGTCAATTGAAGTGATTTCATCCCTAAAATCTTCTAAAGGTAGTGTGTATGGTGTAGACATATTGTGTTTGAACTTCTGTATTCCACAACAAGTAATGATTGGAGGATTTTGGTATCACTGACACACTACCGATGTATGCTCATTGGACTAGCCCTTAGTGGTGAACCACGTAAAATTGATGTGTTTTTTCTCTGGATGTCAATGTTTAAATTATTGAACATTACAATTAGATACGTTTAATAGTTTTCTATAAACATGGTAACATGATCTATCACTTTTGAAGAAAAATTTGACCCCCGGATTCACCCCTCCCATCTCAGGGTGTCTTAGGGTCATAAATTTATTTTTAGAGATTACATTAATATAGATATTATGGTTTTCAAATTTAATTTTTCTTTATAATGTAGTTTTATAGATAATTAAAAACAGTAAAATATTATTATATATACTTATAATAAATAAATTCTATAATTACACATTTAAATATATACATATATATATGAATAAAAAATCTATGTTAATATATATATATATATGTATATATATATTTATAAATAAATATGTATATATATTAAGAAATAAATATATCTAGTAAAAAACTATGTAAATTTATATAAATAAATAGAGATCTCTTAAAATGTGTAAGAAAACAACTTTTGGAAGTGGTAAAGTGCTTCACTTCTCGGGAGTAGGTTTAGGTATCAAATCCGGTTAAGCATGGCATTATGGAGCACCAACTACCACTGAGGATGTTCCAAGGCCTATTGTGGTTGAAGTGGGTCGAAATTATATATAAATGGGTGGGGTTTTAGAATTGAGGAATAGTGTAGGGAGTTCTAATAAAAGTGAGCAAAAGATAAATTTTTGAAGACTCCTTTTTCAGCACTGCAACAAATACTAATAAAGGTCCCTTCATTACCACTAATAAAAAAATAAAATAAAGGGTCCCTTTATTAGAATATTAAAAATAACTGATAAATTACCTATTTATCAGTACTAACAAAAATCATTGATAAAGGGTTCCTTTATCAATGCTTTTTCCTAGCGCTGATAAAGATGCCCTTTACTAGTTATTTTTCCAAGTGTTGATAATGGTCCATATTTAATTGTTCCTAAGTTGTCAGTGCATTACAAGTGCTGATAAATTAGGTTTTTAACATAGTTATGGTCCAGTTCTATAGTAGTGAATTCTCCTATTTTCTATATTTAAAAAATTCAACCATTGAGGATACCTTAATGAAACCATTATTCTAATACATTATTTTAACCAAAAATATCATTTTTTAACAATAATTAAATGTTATATGTCTTTATATTTCACCTCCAAAACATCATTCCATTAAATTAATGCATTTTTATGGTTGCTTATTCCCATATACATGACATGTGGGAAAATGAATCTTCTTCCCTTCATATTCTTCATAAAACTCCATTTTTCTCTTATTTGGTGTGTCTGGAAACTCTCTCATATTGAGATTGGTAGTCATATAATTATATAACTAATTATTCAAAATCTATAAAATTTATCATTCCAACTCCTATTTCACGTGGTTTTTGTTATAATAAAATTTATTACATTATTCATCACATTCATCATTAATATAAATCACCCCAATTCCAACTATTAACTAAAAGAAAAAGTTAATTGTAATAATCCAACTATAATAATCAGAGTGAACTATGATACACATGACCATATATTTTCAAATTTTTACCCCTGATTCATCTATACCAAAACTATGACTTATTTTATTATCCATACATGGATGTATTTCTAGGAAGACCATATAATATATTATTCACAAAAACATTCGAATGTTATCCCACACATAGACTTATACCAAGGGTTTTCACTAAATTTTTCTATTCCTAATCTCAAAATTTTGACTAAACATGTGATCAAATACCTACTATAGTGACCCAATATTTTCATACATAAATATTACATTTTTATATGAATACTAAATACATTTTATAAATACAAACGTAAAGGATGTAAAATTTTATTGTATTTGGAAACTATATACCCAATCAACATATTTCATGAAAGATGTTCAATATATATAATAAATATATTCCCATATAATACAATTCATAGACATTACCTATATAAACATTTATTCATAACCTTGTAAAAGGAATCATTATAAAGGATGATCTTGGATGATCAGTAAGGGTAAATAGGGGAGATCTTAATCGATAATCGTGTGAAAGAATTAGATCGGCATAATTTTAAGAATTCATGAACATAACTTATAAATTACATACCCAATCTATCATAGATCATAAATGTGTCCTGACATAAAAATTTATCATTTCAAAATATTTGAATCATAAGAGTCAGAAATAATCATAAATCGTGAACTATAAGTTCACATCGTATATGTGTGACACCATCATAAGTATAGAAACAGTTTCATATGTCCTGATTAACTAATGAGACCATCAAATCATAGTGGATCAGACATTATCACAAGTTTCACAAATCATTATATATATGTGACCATTAATTTTTCCCATAGTACATCAAGTACATAGATTTGTTTCCTATATTGGATAAATCACATCAACCTTTTCCCATTTCCGATCGTGCATGTTGACTTTTTTCTCACAATGGATCAAGAACATTAATCTATTTCCAATAAATATCTCATTATATATAAAACTATAAATAATTCATTAGAGGTATATATAATTCAAGTCCCACACATCACATAATTAAACAATGAATATTTATTCAAAAATATCATAATACATTTATCATATCATCATATTTTAACCTAAGAAAATAAAAGATGTCTCATATATATTTTAGAAATTCATCATAGCATAACCCATGGAAACTAAATGGGTTTTATAAAAATGTCATCATCATAATCATAAAACATATACAAAAAGAATAATTATTTTTTTATTGGATTATATATCTAGTAAAATAAAATTAACATAAAAGGTTGTTACTATAGAAGAAAATTCATTTAAAATAATCACTATAACATTTCTTCAGGAAAATACCCTTTTCAATTTGAAATATATTATTAAAAATAATAAAATTTATAAATATGAAGGGAATTAATTTATTTTAGAATAAAAATAAAAAATTATGATGGAATCCTCAAATAATTGAGTTCTCATTATGAAGAAAACTTCCATTTATATCGTATAGGTTAAAATAAAACATTCCATTCACCCATTTATAAAAACGTCAAAATGTACCTCATTAAGAAAAAGGTATAAAGATTCCTTTGAAATATTTTTATTGAATTCCAAAATTGTCTAAAAATTATGTCAAACAATTATATGAGAAGAGTATAATATTTTTTAAAATATGCTATAGGAAACATGGACAGAAAAGAAATATTTTTTTAAGTGAATAGTAAAAGATAATTGGTCTTCCATTAAATATTTGTTTGGATCATTTAAGGACTTAACGTGTTTTAATTGAAAGGAAAGATTTATTTTCTATAAATAAATATAGAAAAATGAAATGAATGGTATTTATCAGATAAGTATCTTCTAACTTCCTCAAAATAATTTACATAAACAATCCTGATAAAAAATAATATTGAAACATAAACCCATTACTGATTTGATTACTTTGGAATCATAAGTACCATTATGGAATAAAATCAAATGAAACTTAAATATAATTAATTTAAATAAATTATTAATATAAATTTTCATATTTCATTTCTTCCACCTCATAAATGATTATAGGTTTATAACATAGCATATGTCCTAAGAAAACTATTTGAGGCGATAAACCCTTACCGAGGCGACAAAAAATTACTATGTTTACTATTCTTATTGAACAAAAATAAAAGGAAACTATATTAAAATTTTATCCTCCTAATTAAAAATATGGTATCAATTTTTTTATATTCAATATTCTGAAGTGAAATAAATTAATTTAAGATAAAAACATGAAATGAAATGAAAAACATTTTTTTCATAAAAAATCATTTTAAAGTATAAAAATGTTTTATACCAAATTCAACAATAAAATTGATTCTAATAAAAAATAATTGTATTTCTAATTATATAATTTTACTAATTTTACTATTAATCCATATTAAATAAAAATTTATCTTTGTAAATTCTTGAGAATAATACAGTTTCAATAAAAAATGTTATTTCCAATATTCATTAAAAAATCAACATTTTCATAAAATTATTAAAACTTCACCCTATGATAATTTTAATATGATGATTTAAAAAATGAATTTATGTTTTTAAAATAACGTTTCTAAAATTGAAACAAAAATATAATATTTTCCCACAATATGTAAAAAAACCATTTTTGAAGAAAATTTATTTTTAAAGTAAAATATGACTTTACTAAAAATTGAATATTTATTTCATAAAAAGTTTTCAATAAATTGGTATTATTATTTCATTTATAATTATTTAATATTTTATTTAATCTTATTCATACCATCCAATTAAATAGAGTGGTTTTAACGATCATGATTAGATAATAATATTTCATGGTTGTTTAAGCTCAGTCTTTCATGTCATGTACACTGTCGAAGATAATTATCATATTTTAAAATCTAATGGTTTTATAGAGACTACTGATTTATAATTGTTATTCACAAATAAATTATTACATTATAAAAATTAAACATACATATTCACCTTAAGATCACATTGAACAATCTCTTCACTATTATTATATTCTGTTATCCTTATTTATTTATAGATACTTGGTTTTATGAAACTAAGGAAATAATTAATTTTAATATCAAAATAAGGGAAAAATTTAGAGTCATAACTAGAAATAATTTTAAATTTTTTCTCTTAAGACTCCATAGATTCTTTCATATTTTTTCTTCTTAAGACTAAGAAATTCCCTCTTCATATTGATATAAAGTTTACAAGGACAATATTTGATAACAAATATTTTTATAAAATCCACCCATTATATATATTCAATTCTTTAATTTTACCTTTTATTAATGATAGATTCTACCTCTCAATTCCTTCACCTTACAAACAATATATTACAAAAACAACATTTTCATGCTATGATCTTAGAAGAATAAATAATATATTTTTAATCATGATGATCCATTATTCAACTACTAATGTATTAAAAGTTACATTAAAGGTCGGTAGATTTTATCACATGATGGAATTGAAACTGTATTGTTTCTTCATTCATGCATTAAGGATTTCAACATTTTTTTTTATTATTTCTCATTAACTAAGATGAAAAGTTTATAAATATTTTTAAAACCATCTATCATCCTATGAGGTTTTTAATTGGAATAATCATTATATTATCTATCACACATATTTTTTTAATCGCTTCCTAATGGTTCCATCCTTTTACTAAATAAAAAAATTTAAAATAAGGAATAATAATATATTAAAAATATAAGAGTAAAATATCACAGGGGTATAAAGGAAATAAATCATAATATGTATTACCATATAAAAAATCATTTAATCTAGGATACTTTCATATCAACCTATAACCCTATTAGATTAATATATTATTCCATTGGTTCAACCTTATACTATTTCAGTTTATCCTAGGTTTATTTGTGTTTTATCCAATCATACTTCTTATCCTAATCCCAAAAATATTTAAACTCAACCTTCATACTAACTAAATCAACCTGATCAAGAGAAACATATACCATTTTTCATTTTCCATTCTTATATATTATACCTCACAGATAAAACATACATACATGGCCCAAAGGATTAGTATACCTGAATATTATCTACATTACCATCTTATTAAAAAAAAAAATTCAACATCTTCCATGAAAATATTTATATAGGATTTCCTCTGAGTCATACTTCTATAAATATATTCCTAGGGAAAGGGAGAAATATAATAAATTATGGAGATCAAATTCTTATTAAATTAAATTGAATGTTAATGTGTTGTTGAGGATTAGAAATATAATAATTTTATAAAACAATTACATATAATAAATGGAATTATTATAGGAATAAGTTCATGGAATCAGACGAATATTTTATAGGTATTATAGTATAATCATAAGAAAAACATAAAAACATATAACTATAAAAGCTCTATCATTTTAGTGTAACATGTTCCATGGAATAAGAATATAAAATCTTAATTATAGTCATGATATGTGGTGATATAACATAGGATTGTGGAATTAAATAGAAAATAATAACTTATTTTTTGTAACTCTTCTAAGAACATTATAACAAAAAAACAAACCTAACTGCATAACATCCTTGTATAACATAGTGTACATGAATAACCTATCATTCCCTCATGCCATATTTTATTAGAATAACCTCCCATGACACATATCATAGTGCACTATGATAACATCACTTTTCACATAACATAACAGAAAAAGAGAACCACCCTAGTCACATTACATAATCAGCTAGGATAATCTCCCATGTCCCAAAACATAATAGACTAGGATAAAATCTCATGCCTCAAAACATAGATGTATCACAAGATATAATATTTACATAATCTATCAGAGGTATATATAATTATTATCCCACCAATAATATAATGATGAACTGTATATATATATGTATGGCTTATGAAATCAATCATAGACCATGTATTCATTTACCCATAAAATAAAATGGTTTATATAACATTCTTATAGGGTATCATAAAGAAGAATCAAAAGTTGGATCGAATGATACCCAAGATTTAATCACCCAAAAGATACATAGAAAAAAAGATGACATTGAGGGTGATACAAGAAAAACAATTCCATAATTGATTGATTTTAATGTGAATGATATGAAAATAGAAGCAGAATCGTGAAAATATTTATCTTTTATATTTGGTAGTGTTTTTGTTATAATCAGGTTATAAGTCACTTTAAAAATAATTTACAAAGGGTGAATAAAGGGCATTTAAAAATTATTTTTAAAATTAAACATTCTAATAAGGTAAAATTTGTAATAAATAAATCTAAATCAGAATAGACATGTAGTGGAAGATATAAATTGGCATGGAAATAGAATGAAACAGTATTTATATATTTCTAATGGTATTATAATAACCCACATGAATGAAAGTGACTAAAAATCATTTTCAATATAATAAAATAAAAATAATACTGGTAAAAATAGATTACATATTGATTTTTAAAAGTAAGAAAATAAAACATTTATGTTTAACAAGAATATTTTTATAAAGATATCAAACCAGTATAGAGTTTGGGAATAAGTATTTGTAATGTCGTATTTTTATGATGTAAGAAATTCATAAAATAAGATGATATTAATATGAAAACATCATTTTTTCAAAGGAAAATAGAAAATCCCATATGAAATAATGAATATATAAAAAAAATATAAAAATAAAAGAGAATATGACTCAATAAAATAGATATTGAGTCAATAAAAACCCTTAAGACATTGATAATTGTTGAATAATACAAAAATAAAAAGGGACAATGAAATGGAATTATAAATAAAATGAAGAAAAACTGATTTATGAGAAAATAAGTTAATGGGTAGTAACTAAACTATTTAAAAGATTAATAAGTGTATAATATTTGAAAAAAATTCAATTGAAGTGGATATTTTTAGACTGAAATTAAAATCTATAGAAAATAAAAAATATATAATATATAATAAAATAAATTTCAAGAATAATAAATAACATTGTAAGAAAAAGTTTTATGACTCAATGAAATGACATTGATTTAAATAGATCCTTACCCCGGATTCTCTCTTGGTCGGCCATTCTCTACTTCTTGGATAGTATTGTTCCTTCTCACAATGTCTTCCTTTAGGATAAAGAAATTATGTTTCATTATTATGACTAAATTCTGTAAAATGTGATATGGTATATTTTGAGTGTATTAAACATGATTTATGATAATATTTAAGGATATACGTGGTTCTAAGTGTGTGGAGGAGAGGTTCTTTTATATGATAAAATGACGGGCATTTCATTGGAAATATTAGTTAGGTGATGGGTAAATATAGAATCACTTGAGAGTAGGGTGTGTTAGGTGAGGAAATATTGGTATAAATTGTATTATTGAATTCTAAACCTCAAACACTAATTCTATAATGTCTGAATATGTTATTAATTATTAAAAATTATTATAATTCCAATTTACCCCTTTAAATTTATTTAATTATTTTCCATCGTAATTATCATTTTCACAAAAAACACAAAAGTACCATCTTACATAATTTTATCATGATGATTTTAAATATTTAATTTCATTATCAAATTTAAAATTTAAATAAAATAAATTTTAATTTAAAATGATAACAAAAAATTATATATGAGAAATAATTTTATAGAAAAATATCTTTTTAAAACATTAAGTTTCCCTATTCTTATTTAATATCAATTATTAATATTTTAATGGATGTTAATATATTTATATATATATAAATGTTATATTTTATTAAAATTATCTTATTACAATGAAATATTTATATTTTTTAGAAAAATGCATAACATATAAAAAATTATTTTAGGGAAGTATCTTTTTAAACATTAAATTATTTTACCTTTATTTCAGACCAATTAATAAAAATGGGATCAATTTATATTATATATATTTATATAAAAAAAAATTTTTATTAAAATTATTCTTTATTAGTGATCAATTTATTACGATAAAAATACATGACACATAGAAAAAAAAATTTAATCACCTGTTTTAAACATTAAATTATTTTATCTATATTTATATATAATTAATTATACTATTCATTGAGTTTTATCAATCCATTTGTTTAAAAATAATTCTCTCTAAATAATTTTTATTCAAAAACATTTTATAAAAATAATAAATTTAATAAGAACAATTCCTATAATATAATGGATATTTTCACAAATAAATTAATATTTTTTATTTTAATTAAATACCAAAAATAATATCTATAGAAAATTATAAATTATTAATTCCTATTATAAAATATCAATACACTTATTTGACACATTTTTTCACAATGAAAAATGACTATGTAACATCACATATATATATAATGGTCATGTAATATTCTTATAAATAACATTACATAATTCTCTAAAACTTATTTGTACTAGTTTTTATTTATCTATGAAATGCCCATTATATTTATAATGATTTTACATCTTTATATAGTTTTAATTAGTGGTATGATATTTAATTTGATCCATAAGGATGAATACATTACATTTGTGGTAATTTTATGTACTTCTTGTTTGATTCTAATTATAATAATGTTATTTCATATTTATTTTTGATAGTGTATTGATTTTTAACTAGTTATCTAATATTTCGTCTTAATAATATATAAAATTAATTTTTTTATCCAATTTTGTGTGTTAGTCAATCTATCGATCACATGGTTTTTTATTTCTCATATTAATTTATTTATCAATATAATTCTTATATAATAAATTTAATTTATAATAAAACAAATATTTCCATAAATTAATGATAAAGAACTATATTCACTAAATATATGGTTTTTATGTATATCTTATTTCTTCTTTAGATAATGTTAACTCAGCCTTTGATAATGATTTTTTTTTCTCAAAACTGCTCATTCATAAAGTTTGTGATACAACTTCCTTGTATCTAGGATATTTGGATCAAAAAATTTATCTCTCATTTTCATCCTTTATGTTGATGGTTTTTTATCTTGGAACTAATTTCTAATTTTGGGTCAGCCTATGAATCTTCTGAATATATTGAACTTTGTTAATATTTAGAATTTTCACTATAATTATCTCATTCCTCGTATATGTCTTCCAAACCTAAAATACCATATTTTTTTCAAGACATTCAATTTACTATTTTAACAAGATTTGAATCCATGATATTATAGATCCTCTTATTAAAATACATGTTGGATTTAATCTTGGATAATTTTCCAAAAACATCACTATTTCATCCACATCACCATATTTACCTTTAGTCCTTCCTTGTTTCAAATTAAAAAAAATTCTTAAAATCCCTAAATCTTTTTTGAGTTTTTATCCCTCCATGTCACATGTTATATGTTTTCCTCTTCTCTACCAAACTTAGAAAAGACTCTTTATATGTACACACCACAACCACCACCACATTCTAGTAGTTTCTAGAAATAACACTATAAATGGGTAGTGTTTTTTCAATATTATTCACAATTTAGTTGATCCTTTCATCCAATCCATTTGTTATGGATTTTATACCAAGGGAACCTTATATTTTATTCCATGTTTCTTACTATAGTTCACAACTAAAAAGAATCTGCACTCTATTACATATTAAAATTGTAAAATATTTAATTATATATGTTTCATTTTCAACATACCTTAGATTCATTTTAATTAACATTATAAATTAATTTTTTGTTTGAATAAATATTATGTATCATATTTTACTACATTCATCCAAAAAATAGATGAAATATTTTTCTCCTTATGTTCATGAACGTTTCAATGAATAACTCAAATCAATGGTATCCAAATAAAGAATGTTTAAACTCATTTATTATTTTATATAAAGGTTTTCCACTTTATTGGTACTCCCATTAGAGCATAAAACACATTTCACCTATCTATTTCTCTATAAGGAATATTTATTTCATCTTTATGTTTTGAAATATTTTACATACTTTTTTGTTGAATTTCTCCAAGTCATCAATTCCTCAAACTGTTCTCCTCTTTCACTATAACGAAGCATGTCTTATACATATTTTCCACCAGATATAGATAAACATTTTACAAACATCCTTCTTGTAATGTCTCATATTTTACTTTAATTATTTTGAAATATTATATGGAATTATTTCGAGACCGGGCACGAAGACGGCACATCATCTTGAGGTCTAGTGAGCCCAGAATGGTGGTTTGAACTTTTTTTAGTTAAGTGAGTCGACACTTGTGCGTGGTTGTGGCAGTTTCCAAACGAATTCCCGGATTACAAATCTGAGTGCACCGTTGCATCCGGGACGATGACTTTACCTACAAATGAGGCTAACCTCGACCGGGACGGGTCGAGGGAAAATGTTAATTTTCGGAAGTATTAAGTAAAATAAAATAAAATAAATTAACCATATTTTTTTATTTTATTTAAGGAAACATCCGCTGCAGTGTGACAACGGAACAGTTGTTTCCTAAATTAATGGCACATCTTGATGATTTCGAAATGGAATGTCAACACCATTAATACTACCGCATAATTAAATGCCAACTTTTTCCCCTTTTTTAAATGCGTTAAGCAATTGTACATCCTGGGCAACTTAAAGAGAGGAACCTCGGCAGAATCTAAAGTGTGTTGGAGAAAATTATCAACAGCGAACGACAACGGATCGAAACAAAGGATCATTGTGCCGACGTTGAAGGATCACGAAAATAAAGGCAGAACGAAACCTTCATCAATGACCGATTCTTTCGAAAGGTAGGGGTTTTTATTACAGTTTATTTTCCCCGTATTTGAGTTTAAATGACGAACGTGGAACAACCACAAACAACTTTATCTGTGTATTCATATGTTCTTGCGGGAGGGATTTTTTTTCTTCAGGAAGACTATGGTGAATTGATCCATGCTTTTTTTTTTGATTCATTCCCCATTTTAAGCCTATTAACGGGATTGGATCAATACTGTGACGAACGACGGTGGAGGTTCATTCCTCAATTTGTTTATTTGGATTTATTCCTCCTTTTTCCCCACGCGTTCTTCGTATTCTTTGCGGGGCGATGAACAACGGATCATTGCTCATCCGTTCTGCGACGCAACGGTCCCAAATCAAAGGTTCGACATCACAAAGTCCTTGTGGAGGTGCGGCGACGATGGAAGATGACAAATCGGACCGTATCTGAAAGAGCGTTCTTCGAGCGTTCTTCATGCGGGAAGATCAGAACACATTTTCAGAGCCAATCGGAGCCTCGAAAACGACGGAAGCGGCTTCGTGGGGTCGGAGCAACTAGAACCTGGATGTTTTGTAGTGATCGGATGGCTTGATTGATGATCAGAGCAGCACGGGAGGCATGCTGGTGAAGAGCACCGTTTCCGGAAATTTCGAGAATACACAGCGTGTACTTCCGAAGAACACGTCATGTAGTTCTGGCAGTGGCGGCTTGGGTTTCGGGGTTAGAGAAGAATAACACGGAATGTGACCCCAGTCACATGGCATGTTGGACCTTCCCCAATGCTCGGCGTGTAATTTGGGTAGTACACGGACACGGGATCATCTACACGGCTTCAGGCGGCACAGTGTGTACAGCTCGGCAGAGGCGGCTACGCCGAGCTTGGCGTGTATCCCGAGGACACACGGACATGGAATAGAGTACACGACCGTGTACTCCATCACTCGGCCAGGAGATTTCAACACCGCGGGTCACCCCGTGTGCATATTTCACGGGTTGGAGTACACGGGTTGATGACCGTGTACGAGCACATGGCCAGAGTACACGGAGCCAACCCCAGTTACCCAGACACGGCATGTACTCTGTACTACACGTTGTGTAATAAGTTTTTTTACATGACCAGCCCCACGACATGGGCCATTGTACCCGGGCAGTACCTGGGGTCGGACATCAAGGTGTGTATCATTTCTACACACCCTGTACTATTTGGAAAACGGCTTGGTCCTTTTTTTCAACGTGCCTTGAACATCTTTCGTTTGGGTTAGTGCCCCTTCTTCTTGTTCCCCTGAAGGTCAGGCATCATTCCCTCATGTAGGATTATGATCCCTTCAGCAGGACATTCTGTGATAGAGTCAGGAATCCATCCGAGAGGCCCGGATCGAGATCCTCTATCCATTCAAGACCCTAGGTAGAGTTAGGCATCGGTGTGACCAACTTTACTGGGCGTTGATCCTCTACCTAGTAGGTGAATTCCAGATGAGTCGTGGTATTCACCATGGACCTGGCAGTGATCCTCATCTGTGTATCGAAATCTTTCTCACAAAATAGTGTGTCTCCCGTAATGAGTGTAGCTATATCTTGTGACGGTCCCGATGAACAGCACTTCCCGGACAGACGTCATCAGATCTATAAGATTTGTGGAGTGTGTTCTCCCAGAACGAGCGCATCATGGAATCTTCGAACGGAATCCCTTGCGGGGGAATATTTTAACGCCCCAATCTTTTTGAGTAGTATATTAACTTACTCTTAATGATTTAATAAGATGTTAATGGTTAATGCAGAAAGAGAAGTCGATTACTTCATCCAGTAGACTCGAACCTTATGAAGCCTACTTATCAGAGCTTGGAAAGGAGGTGTCATCTTTGGGCTTCGCTTTGGACCAAGCCAAAGCCGAACTCCAGCATGTCAAGCTTGAACGGAAACGCCTGCGGGAGAAGTTCAAGTTAGTAGAGATTACTACTAGGGCAATGTTATTTGAGCCTCCCTTGGATTCTCTCACCATAGCACACCTTACACTTAGGTCATATGTCGTTGTTATAAGGGGATATGTGATGAGACCCTAGCTTCTTTGTGTAATCATTTGGGATGAATGAATTATGATTTATTCCTTTGGTGATGTTTGTGAAACTTCAAATGTCCGGATAATTTTAGGATGTATTTTATTGATGAATTTTGAAAAAAGGATATTTTAAAATATTTATGTAAACCCTAAATAATTAATGATGTGTAATGATTTTCAAAAAATGGTCTTCTACAAAAGTGTTCAGCAAGGAATTTGGAGTCTAATAAGATCAACTTAATTTTTGATGAATAGTAAATTATGAATAGTGATTTTACACTTAGGATTAGTAATGTGACCAAATGTATTAGTAATTTCACTCAAAGAAAGTTTTAATATAATTTAGACACCTAGATTAAGTAATTTTATTCAATCAAATGGGTAAATAAAGGTTTCATAAATTATTAGTCAAGTATTAGTTTTTTCAGGTGAATACTGTTTTTTAATTAAAAATTTAATTCAAAATGATTAGAAAATTATTTTTATAAAAAAGGACTTTATTTTTTAACTCAGGCCATCGATATTATGTTATGGTAATTTTTGGGGATTTTTCTGGAAAAAACTAATTTTCGATGAATAGTGTTTTTATTTAAAAATTAAATTACAATTATTTAGAAAATTATTTTTAGAAAATGGAGTTCATAAATGTATTTAGAGCATCGATATTTGGTTAAGGTGAAATTTTGGGATTTTTCTGAGTAAGATGAATTTTTCCGTGAATCGTAAATATGCAGTTTTAGGATTTTTCTGGGGGGCCCATTTGGCCTAACTCCATGGTAAATGCCAAGGAAGAGCACATGGTTTTGAGAAAAACACTTGTGATGTGTCCCTTGGCCATTAATTCCTTGTCCCCTCACTTTCCCTATAAATACCCACCCTTTCCTCCTTTAGTTTTCACTCCCAACTCTCCTCCAACGAAGTTCTGGTCTCCTTACCTCCCAAGTAGTCCTCCCAAGGTGCCCCAAGCCCTCAAGGTCCAAACCTTTGAGTTTTAAGTGATACGTTTTAAGGTAAGGGATCCGACCTCTCTCTTTCTTTTCATGTAATCTCTTTTATGTCATTCCTTTTATGCTCCATGTTCTTATGTGAGAGGATGTTCATTTATATTCCTCTTACTGCCCTTTTCATTTTTATATGATTATAGATCCCCTATTACTCTCATCATTTCGTTTTATGAAAGTTTAAGTGACGTCGATAGGCTGCCGAAGTTTTAAATGATTCTTTCACCCTTCTCATTTTTCAAGTTCGATTTTCATGTCAAATCGTTCAAGTTCCTTTTTATTATGTTGGGGTATGATCTATATATCTATCATACTGATCTCTTATGATCATATGATGGGAGACCCTATATGATCTTGTCAAATCATTTTTTTATTGAAGTTAAGTGACGCCGTTAGGCTGCCGAATTTTCATAAGAAAAATATTATTTTTGTCTCACTTCCATGTTTTTCATTTTGTATGGTATATCATTCAAATTTCATTACCATGTTCTTAAATCCCTTATATTTTGTACCCCTACTGTTTTATTGATCATTTATGAGTGGGTGACCCATGTCTCCTCTCTTTTCAATGATTTCTAAAACCCCGAAACATAGTCGTTATGCTGCGGAATTTTCGTCTCAAAATGCCTCTCTATTTTCTAAAAATTATTTGATGTTATAAAGTGAATACTAAAAGATCTTATTTTTACAAGTGTATTCACATATATATCAAAATGTTCTATTTTAAATTCTGCTATATACATACATGAGACCCGCTTTCCCTTTCTGTGGGTATAAAGTGACGTAAAGATCATGTCTTTAAAGCAGATTTTAAAACAATATGATTATGAAATAAAACCCATTTATTTTATGCCATATGGGTTATTTATGAAATGTTTGATGTTGATATTTGTGTCTCACATGATAATAAAGGAAAATTTAAGGGTGCAACCTGATAGCGCTCCAATGCATTGGGTAATGATGTATCCACTAGATATTACAATTTTCACGATACCTTGGTGAATAGCCTTGGTAATTTTCAAATGACACCTTGGGGATGGACCTTGGTGATATGTTCATGATTGTCTATTTTAAATGATGTATCCACATCTTCAAGTTATGAAAAATGTTATTTTTATTATTAAATTCCTCGTTATTTTTTTCTCATGCCTTAATGTTCTTTTCATGTCCTTATTGAAGTATCTCAAGTTCACATGTAAAATGTTCCTCTTGTTTCCCTTACTGGGCCTTCTGCTCACCCTTTCTTTTAGTGTATGTGCCTAGGTTATGAGATGCACTAATGAACCTAGGTTGAACTTAAGGATAATCCTTTCATGTGTTTAAGAAGAATTCTTTTTGTTGTTTTCATGTGTTATGTTCCTGGTTTCTAAGACACTAAACCTTAAAGATCCTCAGTTTTGTGTAATGTAATGAAAGTTTATGTTATGAAAAGAGAGGATGCTATAGTTGGTATCAAAGTAAGGTTTGGTTATTTGTGGAAATTAGGATATAAAAACTTTAGGAAGAACCCTATATAAAAGTTTAAATATAGGAAAACTTCCTGGTATTTTGGTAAGTACTGAGTAAGTGGTTTATCAAACAAATACATCCCTGTCTGGATACGAGCAGGTAGAGACGGCTCTGGAACAGATGTACATAGGTGTAAAACCCAAAAACACTGCTTTCAGCTAGACTCGAACGGGAAATGGTGCACGATAACGGGCCTTGATGCACTCTTGGTTATGACACTCCTGGGGGATATGTTTGGTTAATCACAAGATTTTTATGAATCATTATGATGGAATTATAGAGAAGTGTAATTGTCCAAGCATGAAGTCTTAGTTAAAAGATTCATAAATGAAATAAGTTTCTCACTAAGGTTTTATTCTTTTAGAAAATGGAGGGCAATAAGAGGAACTGTTCCGATGGTGACCGCAATTCACCATGTGTTGACGGCCCTCCGATGGAAGCCAGAATGGAAAAATTCATGCGAATGATGAACCAACTGACTCAAGTTATGAGTAATAACTTGAATCAAGAAGAGAGGCCGATCTCACCACGAAGGGAACAACTTTCTGTTGAGTCCTTTATGCGTCAACGACCCCCAACATTCAGTGGATCTACTGACCCATTTGTTGCAGAACAACGGATAAGCTCCATTGAAAATCTCTTTTCTGTACTTTATTGTTCGGAACAAGAAAAAGTCACCCTTGATGTTTATCTCCTAGAGGGAGAAGCTGATCAGTGGTGGTCACTGATCAAAAACACAAAGGCACGAGGTGTGATGGAATATATGGAGTGGGAAGAGTTCCGGGGAATATTCTTTAATAAGTATTTCCCTCGTTCGATGAGAACGAGAATGGAGAAAGAATTTCTCAAGCTGAAGCAGAAGGAGAATGAATCAGTTAGAACATACGAGAAGAAAATCACAAGGCTTTCTTGTTATACCTCAAGCATTGTCATGGACCCTAATGGGAAGGTTGATAGATTCTTTGGCGAACTACGGCCTCATCTACAGAAGAATATAGCCAACAGGGACTACGATAGCTATGAAGAGATAGTTAGAAGTGCTATGAAAGTTTAACTAGAGTTTGGGGAGACACAGTGGACTCACAAATCTAATGAGAAGAAGAGAACTCTAGAACCAAGACTGGGAAGAATTTTTGATCAGGAAAGAGGTGTAAAGCATATGCAACATGCCACATGAAATAGATGTGGGAAGAAGCATTCAGGGAACTGCTTGATCGGAAGTGGTAAGTGCTATTGGAGTGTAAAACAAGGCCATATTTCTCGGAATTGTCATAGTGATGTGAAGCCTCAACTTCCCAACACTAACGACAGAGGAAAGATGGTTCTGGCCCTACCCAAAGTCACATGCTTCATGTGTGGATAGCTTGGGCACTTTGCTAATCAATGTCCAAATCCGAGGGCGGTGGAGGGGAATCACCATCAACCTCAGCCAAGGCCAAGGGAGCAAGGTCATGCTTTCGCTATCACAACAACTGAAGTTGAATTTCCGAATGATGTGCTAGCAGGTACTCTTGTCGTCCTCTCAAAACTAGCAAGTACTTTATTTGATTCTGGTTCTACGTATTTCTTTATTTCCTCCAAGTTTGCAAGGAATATAGAATCAATCCCCGAACTGCTAGAGGTAGAGTTTTCAGTCAAGACTCCAAGTGGGATTATCCTTGCATCAATAGTATTTAGAGACTCTAGTGTTTACTTTGGTGAGCACAATCTTATTGTAAATCTAGTAGTCATTCCCATGATGGAATTCGACATTATACTAGGGATGGACTGGCTCTCAAAGTATAATGCTATGATCAAATGCAGAAGTAAGGAAATCTCATTAGTCTTGAATGAACAACCTATAGTTATCTTCCAAGGAGAGATATCCCAAACTGATCCCTATCTAGAAGCACCTACTATATCATTTTTTTGGAGTTAATCGGTGATGATGAAGAAGGAAGAGGGAGCGTACAAATAGAAGATGTTCCTATTGTTTAGGAATACATGGATGTATTTCCTGAGGAGTTACATGGACCTCCCCTAGAAAGAGAGGTAGAGTTCTCCATTGAACTCGTACCTGGGTCTGAATCGATATCAATGACTCTGTATAGAATGGAAAATGTGTAGCTAGAATAGTTAAAGAAACAACTCCAAGACTTGTTGGAGAAGGGGTTTATCCGACCAAGTGTGTCTCCTTGGGGAGCACTAGTTCTCATTGTGAAGAAGAATGATGGATCAAAGCGGCTATGCATTGATTATAGAGAACTGAATGGGATTATAGTGAAGAACAGATATCCTCTTCCAGGAATTGATAATTTATTTGACCAACTTTGCGGGGCTCAATTCTTCTCTAAGATTGACCATCGATCTGGTCATCCTCAACTAAGGGTGAAGAAGGAAGATATTCCAATCACTGCCTTTTGATCAAGATATGGGCATCATGAGTTTACTGTTATTCCCTTCGACTTGACTAATGCTCCTGCTATTTTCATGGATTTGATTAATAGAGTCTTTAAGGACTACCTTGATAACTTTGTGGTAGATTTTATTGATGATATTTTGATATATTGAAAAATTCATGAGGAGCATGAAGATCATCTGAGGGTTATTTTGAAAACTCTGAGAAAGGAGAGGCTCTTTGGAAAGTTCATAAAGTGTAAGTTTTGGTTACAACAAGTGTCTTTCTTGGGGCACATCGTAACCAATGAAGGAATCTCGGTTGACCCTGCAAAGACAATGGTAGTGGAGGAGTGGCCTCAACCCACAACAGTAACTGAGATTCATAGTTTCCTTGGTTTAGCGGGATATTATAGGATGTTTGTGAAAAACTTTTCACGGCTTTCTAATCCACTAACCAAGTTGACTTGAAAACGGGTTAAGTTCATCTGGACAAAGGAGTGCGAGGAAAGTTTCCAAGATCTGAAGAAGAGATTGGTTACTACACCTGTGTTAACACTACCCTCTATCGGAGAAGGATTCGTTATTTTTAGCGATGCATCTCTGAAATGTCTTGGGTGAGTCCTCATGAAAAATGAAAAGGTAATTTCTTATGCATCTCGACAATTAAAGATTCATGAGCAGAATTATCCTACGCATGATCTAGAGTTAGCGGCAGTTGTTTTTGCTCTAAAGATATGGAGGCACTATCTTTATGGGGATAAATGTGATATATACACCGACCACCAAAGTTTAAAGTATATTTTCACGAAGAAATAATTGACCATGAGACAAAGGAGATGGTTGGATCTTATTAAAGACTATGATTGTTCAATTCATTATCACCCTGGAAAAGCAAATAAATTCGCGGATGCATTAAGTAGGAAAGATCCTGTTGTTCTGGCAATAATGAGGATCCTATGAGATCCCTTGATTAATGATCTAGTGAAACTGGACATGGGAATTATAAGGAAATGGACATCATCAACCCTATCCCAAATGATTTCTCAACCTTCATTACTATAGAAGATCAAGAAGGCTCAAAAAGAAGATCATTTGCTGTAGGAGAAGTTGGAGGCTATAAAATATGGGAAGTTCCCTGATTTCAATATTGATCAAGAAGGTGTATTGAAATTCCGTACAAGACTATGTGTTCCATCTATTCCAGAGATAAAGAAAGAACTGATGGATGAAACTCATAGCTCTACATTCTCTATACATCCGGGAAGCACTAAAATGTATAGAGACCTTCGTGATCATTATTTGTGGGATAACATGAAGATGGAGATTGCTGATTACACTACAAGGTGCCTAGTGTGTCAGAAAGTAAAGGCAGAACGACAACTTCCTAAGGGGGTATTACAACTGCTACCCATACCAGTATGGAACTCGGATAATATCACTATGGACTTTGTAACTAGCCTCCCGAAAACATCCAAAGGAAACAATGCGATATGGGTTATTGTGGACTGTCTCACCAAGACCACCCATTTTATCTCTATTCAGGATGATTTCTCTCTGGATCAACTTTCCACGATATACGTGAAGGAAGTGGTAAGGCTGCATGGGGTACCACTATCCATCGTGTCTGATCGTGATCCAAGATTCACATCAAAATTCTGGAGATGTCTTCAACATGCTCTAAGTACTGAATTGAATTTTAGTATGGCCTATCATCCTCAAACTGATGGCCAATCTGAAAGGACTATTTAGACACTTGAAGACATGCTGAGATTATTCTCAATGGAATTTAAAGTTGGATGGGATAAACACCTCCCATTAGTAGAGTTCTCCTATAACAACAGCTTCCATTCGAGTATTCAGATGGCACCCTATGAAGCTTTGTATGGAAAGCGATGTAGAACTCCTACTTGTTGGGATGAAACTGGTGAGAGAAAGATTCTTGGGCCTGATCTTGTGCAAGAGATGAAAGAACATGTTCATTCCATCCAACAACACATAAAGGCTGCTCAGAGTCGGCAGAAGAGTTATTCTGACAATCGTCGAAGGGACTTGGAGTTTGGTGTTGCCGACAAATTCTTCCTTCGAATTTCTCCATGGAAGAGAGTCATGCGGTTTGGGAAGAAAGGGAAGCTCAGACCTAGGTACATTGGACCCTATGAAATCCTTGATCGCATAGGAGAAGTGGCCTATCGTCTAGCACTTCCACCAAACCTAGCTCAAGTTCACGATGTCTTCCATGTATCTCTCTTGAGGAAGTACATACCCGACCATTCGCATGTACTGAACCCAAAGGTGGTACAACTGGAACATGACCTCTCTTATGAGGAGAAGCCAGTGGAGATCTTAGACCGTAGAGACAAGGTTCTATGAAACAAGACTACCCACCTTGTGAATGTGTTGTGGAGGAATCATAAATATGAAGAAGCGACTTGGGAGCCTGAGGAAATAATGAAGCAAAAGTACCCTCACCTTTTCGACTAGGCCTCAAGTATAAATTTCGGGGATGGAATTTCTTAAGGGGGGAAGAATGTAACGACCCAATATTTTTGAGTAGTATATTAACTTACTCTTAATGATTTAATAAGATATTAATGGTTAATTCAAAAAGAGGAGTCGATGGCTTCATCCAGTAGACTTGACCTTATGAAGCCCACTTATCCGAGCTTGGGAAGGAGGTGGCATCTTTGGTCTTCTCTTTGGACCAAGCCCAAGCCGAACTCCAGCGTGTCAAGCTTGAACGGAAACGCCGGTGGGAGAAGATCAAGTTAGTAGAGATTACTAATAGGGAAATGTTATTTGAGCCACCCTCAGATTCTCTCATCATAGCACACCTTACACTTAGGTCATATTCCGGTGTTATAAGGGGCTATGTGACGAGACCCTAGCTTCTTTGTGTAATCCTTTGGGATAAATTAATTAAGATTTTTTCCTTGAGAGATGTTTGTGAAACTTCAAATGTCCGGATAATTTTAGGATGTATTTTATTGATGAATTTTGAAAAAAGGATATTTTAAAATATTTTTGTAAACCATAAATAATTAATGATGTGTAATGGTTTTCAAAAAATGGTCTTCTGCAAAAGTGTTCAGTAAGGAATTTGGAGTCTAATAAGATCAACTTAATTTTTGATGAATAGTAAATTATGAATAGTTATTTTACACTTAGGATTAGTAATGTTACCAAATGGATTAGTAATTTCACTCAAAGAAAGTTTTAATATAATTTAGACACCTTGATTAATAATGTGATTCAATAAAATGGGTAAATAAAGGATTCATAAATTATTAGTCAAGTATTAGTTTTTTCGGCTGAATAGTGTTTTTTAATAAAAAATTTAATTAAAAATGATTAGAAAATTATTTTTATAAAAAGGACTTTATTTTTGAACTCAAAACATAGATATTATGTTATGGTAATTTTTGGGGATTTTTCTGGAAAAAACGAATTTTCGATGAATAGTGTATTTATTTAAAAATTAAATTAAAATTATTTAGAAAATTATTTTTATAAAATGGATTTCATAAATTTATTTAGAGCATCAATATTTTTTTAAGGTGAAATTTTGGGATTTTTCTGAGAAAGATATATTTTTTAGTGAATAGAAAAAATGCAGTTTTAGGGTTTCGATATGTTTAATGACATCATAACTATGTCATGATTATGTCATGAGATATTTTAAGGGTTGGCCAGCCAAGGGTGATGGAGTATTGTTTTGGGGGCCCCATTTGGCCTAACTCCATGGTAAATTCCAAGGGAGAGCACATGGTTTTGAGAAAAGCACTTGTGAGGTGTCCCTTGGCCATTAATGCCTTGTCCCCTCACTTTCCCTATAAATACTCACCCTTTCCTCATTTAGTTTTCACTCCCAACTCTCCCCCAACGATGTTCTGGTATCGTTACCTCCCAAGGAGTCCTCCCAAGGTGCCCCCAATCCCTCAAGGTCCAAACCATTGAGTTTTAAGAGTTACGTTTTAAGGTAAGGGATCGGACCTCTCTCTTTCTTTTCATGTAAACTCTTTTATGTCATTCCTTTTATGCTCCATGTTCTTATGTGAGAGGATGTTCTTTTATATTCCTCTTACTTCCCTTTTCAAGTTTATATGATGAGAGATCCCGTCTTACTCTCATCATTTCGTTTTATGAAAGTTTAAGTGACGTCGTTAGGCTGCCGAATTTTTAAGTGATTCTTTCACCCTTCTCATTTTTCAAGTTCGATTTTCATGTCAAATCGTTCAAGTTCCTTTTTATTATGTTGGTGTATGATATCTATATCTATCATACTTATCTCTTATTATCATATGATGAGAGACCCTATTTTATCTTTTCAAATAATTTTTTTTATTGAAGTTAAGTGACGTCGTTAGGCTGCCGAATTTCCATAAGAGAAATCTTATCTTTGTCTTACTTCCATGTTTTTCATTTCATATGGTATATCTTTAAAATATCATTACCATATTCATAAATCCCTTATATTCTGTCCCCCTACTATTTTATGGATCATTTATGAGTGGGTGACCCATGTCCCCTCTCTTTTCAATGTTTTCTAAAACCTTGAAACATAGCAGTTATGCTGTAGAATTTTCGTCTCAAAATGCCTCTCTATTTTCTCAAAATTATTTTATGTTATAAAGTGAATACTCAAATATCTTATTTCTACAAGGGTATTCACATATATATCAAAATGTTCTATTTTAAATTCTGGGATTTACATACATGAGACCCGTTTTTCCTTGCCGTGGGTTTAAAGTGACGTAAAGATCATGTCTTTAAAGAAGTTTTTAAAACGTTATGATTATGAAATGAAACCCATTTATTTTATGCTATATGGGTTATTTATGAAATGTTTGATGATGATATATGTGGATCACAAGATAATAAAGTGAAATTTAAGGGTGCGCCCTGATAGCGCTCCAATGCATTGGGTATTGACGTAACCACTAGAGATTACAATTTTCACGATTCCTTGGTGAATAACCTTGGTAATTTTCAAATGACACCTTGGGGATGGACCTTGGTGATATTTTCATGATTGTATATGTTAAATGATGTATCCATATCTTCAAGTTATGAAAAATTTTATTTTTATTATGAAATGCCTCGTGATTTCTTCCACATGCCTTAAAGTTCTTTTCATGTCCTTATTGAAGTATCTCAAGTTCACATGTAAAATGTTCCTCTTGTTTACCTTACTGGGACTTCTACTCACCCTTTCTTTTGATGTATGCCCCTAGGTTATGAGATACATTATTGAACCTAGGATGAACTTAAGGATAATCCTTTCAAGTTTTTAAAAAGAATTCTTTTTGTTGTTTTCATGTATTATGTTCATGGTTTCCAAGACACTAAACCTTAAAGATCCTCAGTTTTCTGTAATGTAATGAAAGTTTATGTTATAAAAAGATAGGATGCTGAATATGTGGTGGAATGAATTGTCTCTAGACCACGGGTCTGGGTTTTGAGTATATCTGGTTTGTTTTATAAGTTCTGTAAACATATACTATGCATACCTGACTATACATTTACTTTGTGTACTGCTTTGTGGTTTTCGGGGTCCTCTACTGAGTATTGTTATACTCACCCCTGCATGGCCTTTTCCTGCACGTCTGGTGTCTTGTGCAGATGAGCAGACTTTTGACAGAGTCCAGGTTGGACCAGGATAGGACCGAGCTTTCTGAGTTCCCTACAGGCTGAGGCGTTCCTACGGCTACGAGTGGCAGTCCCAGTACCTTTGTTCTTATAGGTTGGACTTTGCATTTTTTCGGACTCTTGCTTTTGTTGGGCTTGTATTCTGGCCCAATTTACTTTTACAGTACTCTACCTTTCGTCATACTCTGTGGTTTGGGTTTAGTTATATGCATGCATTTTTGTTCCTTAGTGTCTTACATTTCATCATTTGTGGGCTTGGAGATGTGTGTGTGTATATATAGGTACTTAGGCAATGCCTCCCATGTTAGTGATATGCCTACTCAGTGCTAGTCATCAGCCCCTGGCCTATTGGAGGCAGGCTTGGGGAGTCACGGCACGGGCCCCACTGGGATGGGTCATGACAGAGTGGTATCAAAGGTGTTCGGTTCTAACTTAGGACAAAGAGTCTATGAGTTTGGTTTGGGGCAACAGTGTTGAGTGTTTTGTGTTCGGATTTCAGGCCAGAGACTGCAGTGTTGGTCCGGCAGCCGACGTATCCATACACCAGGACTCTGATAACATGCTTTTTGACTCGGTACATGAAAACACTGGTTGTGGGGAAATAAAAGGTACATTCATCATATAGGAATGGGTTGTGTTTTCCAGGTCCTTCGTGTCAGTTATCCAGATATACTCATTGATCAAGGTACTTATTTTTTGTTTACAGGATGCCTCCGCGATGCATATCCACTAGGATTCAACAGAACGATCATGAGGATGACCCCCTCAGTGATGAGGCATCGACACAGGGACCAGCTCCATAGGCGTTGCCACCAGGTGGTGCACCTGTTGTACCACCACCAGTGGAGCAGCCAATGGTACCTGCAGTACCGACCGGTGAGGAGTGAAGGCTCAGCATGCTCCATGAGTTTCATAGACAGATACCCCTCAGGTTCCGAGGGGAACTCGACCCTCAGGAGGCTGAGGACTGGCTTGAGGCGGTGACCAGATTTTTCCATCTAGTGAGGACACCAGCAGACCGGATGGTGGTCCTAAGAGGGAGCCTTCTTCAGGGTTCGGCAGGACGATGGTGGAGTCTGACCAAGAAGACTCACGACGAGTAGACTCTTTCATGGACGGAGTTTGAAAAACTCTTTAGGGAGGAGTTCTCTCCAGTTACGTTGAGAGCTATGCGCATCCAGGAGCTTCTTCAGCTCCATCAGGGAAGTATGACAGTAGCTGAATATTCATCGAGGTTCACCAACCTCTCCTGGTACTCGATGGATATGGTCATGGATAAGTACTCCAGAGCTCGGACCTTTGAGAGAGGTCTACGATGAGACATCCGAGATAGTGTCATGACTCTATTCATTTCCACTTATGATGGAGTGCTCGAGCGAGCCTTGGTGATAGAGAGTTTCTTGGTGGAGCATAGACAGCCGCCGGCAGTCAGCAGCAGGCAGACGGGTGCGGAGACACCGACAGCAGGGAGCCGATATCAGGCACAGGGATCTGGATGTGGGAGAAATCATAGGAGGACCCAAGACAGGGGATAGATGGTCCAGGGCTCTCAGGATGGATCCAATCATCCTAGGGAGAAGTGATGCTACGCATGCGACGGTAAGGGGCATCTCACTAGAGATTTCCCAACACGTTGAGCTGCTGACAGGGAAGTGGTGGATGGTCCACCGAGGCAGAGGCAGAGGACGGAGCAGGTAGACCCGCCAGGCGGCGGACATGGAAGAGGAGCAGGGAGAGCTAAAGGCGGTGGCAGACGCTTCGAATTACTTCCACCACCACCTCCAGGCGGTCCGCACCAGGATCAGGGAGCTGGGGGACAGGGGCGGGGACAACTGTATGTGGTCGAGGCATACGACCCACGGGATACATGGATGATTCAAGGTACGATCTGTGTATTTTCTACCTTAGCTTCCATAATCATAGACACGGGTTCCAGTCATTCCCTTATAGACAAATCTCTTGTACAAAACCTCGAGATTCCGGTAGAACCATTGACTCGATCCTTACGCTTGGAGACACCTACGAGAGGAGACTTGACGATCACGCACCTTTGCAGATAGTGTGATCTTTCCCTTGGAGGTGAGAGTTTCAGTTGGAACCTCTTGGTGGTAGCTTCGAGGCGTTATGACGTCATTCTCTATATGGATTGGTTATCTTCAGTCCATGCCCAGATTGACTGTTTTAGGTGAAGAGTGTGGTGTGTCCGCTGTGATGGAACGAGGTTTTCCTTTGTCAGAGAAAAAGGAAACCCAGGAAGCACAAAATGGCTTCATGCATAGGAGGGTGTAGCTGATCACTCATGAGTTGGCTAGCCTTACCCTCGTAGTAGTAGATGTTGTGAGCTCTCAGTTCCCAGTATTGGTGGCAGAGTATGAGGACGTCTTTCCTGAATATGTTAAAGGACTACCTCCCCATCGGGAAATCAGCTTCTGCATCGACTCACACCTCGGGATGACACTGATTTCCTCATCAGCTTATCGGATGGCTCCCGCAGAGCTTCGTGAGCTGAGGGTGCAGTTAGAGGATTTGCAGAGCAAGGGTTTTGTAAGACCCAGAATCTCACCCTTGGTAGCCCCAGTCTTGTTTGCCAAGAAGGCAGACAGGAGTCTGAGGTTGTGTGTGGATTACCGGCACCTAAACCAGGTGACGATGTAGAAAAAATATCCACTGCCAAGGATCGATGACCTCTTTAATCAACTCAGATGGGCATATTGGTTCTCGAAGGATGACCTTCGATCAGGCTATCACCAGCTACGAGTACGGGAAGAGGATATACCGAAAACGGATTTCAGATGTCGCTACGGTCACTATGAGTACTTGGTGATTCCCTTTGGTGTGACAAATGCCCCTACTGTGTTCATGGGACTAATGAACCAGATCTTCCAGCCGTACTTGGACATGTTCGTAGTGGTCTTCATCAACGACATCCTTGTGTACTCCGCATCAAAGAAGGAGCACGCGATACACCTGTGGATGGTTTTGGATGTACTTCGGGAGCACCATCTTTATGGGAAGCTCTCAAAGTGTCAGTTCTGGATTCAGGAAGTCCACTTTCTGGGACATGTCATCTCAGTAGATGGAGTGGTTGTGGACCCAGCCCAGGTGGAGGTTGTGTTAGCATGGGAACCACGTCAGAGCGTAATGGAGGTGTGAAGCTTCCATGGGTTGGTAGGATATTACTGGAGGTTCATTACTGACTTCTCCCGGATATCAGCACCGATGATGGCCTTGACCAGGAAGGGGAAACCTTTCGTGTGGACAGAAAAGTGCCAGCAGGCTTTTGAACAGCTGAGACAGAGTTTGATGAGCGTCTCAGTCTTGAGATTGCTGGAGGAGGGTGTCAGGTACTTAGTTTTCTGGGACGCATCAGGGTATGGGCTTGGATGTGTCTTAATGCAGAGGCATGCAGTGATTGCCTATGGTTCATGCCATCTTAGGCCACATGATTAGAACTATGTGACCCATGTTCTCGAGTTGGTAGTGGTAGTCTTCGCATTGAATATGTGGCGACACTACCTTATGGGTGAGCAGTTTATTGTTTACTCTGACCACAATAGCCTCAAGTACATATTCACACAGAAGGATTTGAATCTGAGGTAGAGGATTTGGCTAGAGTTCCTCCAAGACTATGATTTCGAGATCATCTATACTCCTGGGAAGGGGAACAATGTGGAGGACGCTCTTAGAAGAAGGTCTATCTCACAGCTGTTGAGTGAGGTGACACAACAATTAGCTGCATTACAGTTATCCTTTGTGGATGGAGAGGATACAGCATACCTACAGTCGATGGTTGTCACCCCTCTACTCTTACAGCGAGTTAGGGAGGCACAGCTTGGGGATGTCGATTGTGTGGACATACATGCTCAGTTATCCGTGGACATGCTCCTGATGGATATTCGTAAGGTGGGGAGAACTTACATCTTTTCAGAGGATGCACTGTTGTACCAGTGGAATTGCAGGAGGAGGTCCTGAGGGAGTTCCATAAATCCCCTTTGGCGGTACATCCTGGAGTGGAAAAGATGTACCAGGACCTCCGACATCAGTTCCGGTGGTCTGGCATGAAGAAGGCGGTGGCAGAGTTCATTTCTCGATGCCTCACATGCCAGCAGGTGAAGGCTGACCACCATGTTCCAGAAGGGTTAGCTCACCCCTGGAAGTTCCAGAGTGGAAGAGGGATGGAATATCTATGGACTTCGTGACAGGCTTACTACAGACAGCCAAGGAGCATGACTCCATCTGGGTGATCGTTGACCGACTCACCAAGTCGGCCCACTTTCTAGCTATTAGGGAGCAGAGTTCCGTAGAGAGATCGGGGTGCCTCTATTTGCAATAGATAGTTCTACTTCATGGAGTCCCCTCGACTATAGTCTCAGACCGAGACGCCCGCTTCAACTCCCGGTTGTGGAAGGGATTGAATGAGGCTTTTGGGACTCAGCTGCGCTTGAGCACAGTGTTTCATCCCCAGCCAGATGGTCAGACAGAGAGGACCATTCAGGTTCTGGATGATATGTTGTGAGCCTATATCTTTGACTTTGGTCGCAGTTGGGAGGACCACCTACCGCTGGTGGAGTTTTTGTACAAAAACAGCTATCAATCTACCATCGGTATGGCACCGTTAGAGGCCTTGTATGGGAGACCCTTTCGGTCAACGCTTTGTTGGACCGACCCCGGAGAGTCAACACACATGGGTCCAGAGTTAGTGCGAGCTACCGCAGAGAAGGTGCAGATCATCCGGGAGTGGATAAAGACTGCACAGAGCTAGCATAAGTCTTACGCTGACAGGCGACGGAGACCTCTGGAGTTCGAAGAGGAATACCACGTCTTCCTTCAGGTCTCACCTCGATGAGGGTTGCGGAGATTTGTCCGAGGTGGCAAGCTATCTCTGAGGTTCATCGGACCTTTCCAGATCCTGGGCAGAGTTGGCGATGTGGCGTACCGCCTGGCTCTACCACCACAGTTGCATCGGCTACATGATTTCTTCCACGTGTCGCAGCTGAGGAGGTACGTGCAAGACCCATCGCATGTCATCGACATGGGCGAGCTGGACATCAAGGATGGAGTGACCTTTGCTGAGTACCCGGTGGAGATCGAGGACCATCATGAGAGGATCCTTCGTGGGCGATCGATTCCCTTAGTGCACTTCTGGTGGTAGCACGGAAATCTTTAGGAGAGCACGTGGGAACGGGAGGCCTAGATCCGTGCCCAGTATCCTCATCTGTTTGAGTAGCATTTGTTTTGGATTTTCGGGAACATAAAGCCCCAAGGTGGGTAGGTTGAAATGTCTCAGATTTTCTGTTTATTATTTTTAAATGTTATATGGAATTATTTCGAGACTGGGCACGAAGATGACACATCATTCTGAGGTCCAGTGATCCCGGAATGGTGGTTTCAACTTTATTTTAGTTAAGTGAGTCGACACTTGTGCGCGGTTGTGGAAGTTTCCAAACGGATGCCCGGATTAAAAATCTGAGTGCACCGTTGCGTCCGGGATGACGAATTTACTTAAGAATGAGGCTAACCTCGATCGGTGTGGGTCGATGGAAAAAGTTAATTTTCAGACATTTTAAGTAAAATAAATTAAATTAAATAAACCAGTTTATTTTATTTCATTTAAGGAAACATATGATGCAGCGTGGCAACGGTGCAACTATTTCCTAAATTAATGGCACATCTTAATGAATTCGAAATGGAAAGTCAACACCATTAATACTACCACGTAATTAAATGCCAAATTGTTTCCCCTTTTTTTAGTGGGTTAAGAAATTGTATGACCTGGGCAATGTAGAGAGAGGAACCTATGCAGAATCTGCAGTGCGTTTGAGCAAATTCTCAAAAACGAACAACAACGGATCGAAACCAAGGATCTTTGCGCCGACATTGAAGGATCTCGAAGACAACGGTAGATCGACACCTTCATCAATTACCAATTATTTTCAAAGGTAGGGGTTTTTATTTAGATTTCTTTTACCTGTATTTGAGTTTAAACGATGAACGTGGATTAACCACAAACAAGTTGATCTGCGGATTCGTACGTTCTTGCGGGAGGGATTTTTTTTCTTCGGGAAGACTATGGGGAATTGATCCATGCTTTATGTGGTTGTTGATTCTTTCCCCATTTTAATCCTATTAACCAAAGTGGATCAATGCTGTGATGAATCATGGCGGAGGTTCATTTCTCAATTTGTTTAATTGGATTTCTTCCTCATTTTTCCCCGCGCATTCTTCGTGTTCTTTGCTGGGCGGAGAAAAATGGATCATTGTGCATCCATTCTTTGACACAACGATCCCAAATCGATGGTTCAACATCACAACTTCCTTGTGGAGGTGCGGCGATGATGGAAGACGAAAAATCGGACTGGATCGGAAAAAGCGTTCTTCGAGCGTTCTTCATGCGGGAAGATTGGAACACGTTTTTTGGAGCAGATCGGAGGCCCTAAAATGACAGAAGCGGCTTCGTGGGGTCGGGGCGACCAGAACCTAGATGTTTTTTAAAGATCGGATGATTGGATTAAGGATCAGAGCAGCACGAGAGGCACGCTGGTGAAGAGCGCCGTTTATGGAAATTTCCAGAATACACGGTGTGTACTTCCGAAGAACACGCCGTGTAGTTCTGGCGGTGGAGGCTAGGGTTTCGGGGTCAGAGAAGAATCACACGACATGTGACCCCAGTCACATGGCGTGTTGGACCTTCCCCGAAGCTCGACGTGTACTTTGGGTAGTACACGAACACGGGATGATCTAAATGGCTTCAAGAGGCACGGCATGTATAGCTCGGCAGAGGAGGCTACGCGGAGCTCGGCGTGTATCCCGAGGATACACAGACACGGGATGGAGTACACGAACATGTGCTCCACCACCTGGCCAGGCGAGGTCAACAGTGCGGGTCACCCTGTGTACAGATTGCACGGGTTGGAGTACACGGGTTGATGACCGTGTACGGGCACATGGCCAGAGTACACGAAGCCAACCCCAGTTACCCAGACACGGCGTGTACTCCGTACTACATGTCGTGTACTAAGTCTTTTTACATGACCAGCCTCATGACACGGGCCATTGTACACAGGCAGTACCCTGGGTCAGACAAAACGGCGTGTATCATTTCTACACGCCATGTACCTTTTGGAAAACGTCTTGGTACTTTTGTTCACCGTGCCTTGAACATATTTTGTTTGGGTTAGTGGCCCTTCTTCTTGTTCCCCATAAGGTCAGGCATCGTTCCCTCACACAGGATTATGATCCCTTCAGCAGGACTTTCTGTGATATAGTTAGGCATCCATCTGAGAGGCCTGGATCGAGATCCTCTATCCATTACAGACCCTAAGTAGAGTCAGGCATCGGCGTGACCAACTTTATCAGGCGTTGATCCTCTACCTAGAAGGTGAATTTCGGATGATACATTGTATCCACCGTGGACCTGGAAGTGATCCTCATCTATGTATCAAAATATTTCCCACTCATGAGTGTGTCTCTCATAATGAGTGTAGCTATATCTCGTGATGGTTACCGACGAACAACACTTCCCGGACGGGCGTCATCGAAGCTATAAGACTCGTGGAGTGTGTTCTCCTAGAACGAGCGCATCATAGAATCTTCAAACGGAATCCCTTGCGAGGGTATGCGGTTGCGTGACTTTTCTCTAGACCATGAGACTGGGTTTTGAGTATATCTGGTTTGTTTTATATGTTCTGTAATCATATACTATGCATAACTGACGGTACCTTTACATGGTGTACTGCTTTGTCGTTTTCGGGGTCCTCTACTGAGTATTTTTATACTCACCCCTGCACGGGCTTTGCCCGCATGTCTGGTGTCTTGTGCAGACGAGCAGCCTTTTGACGGAGTCCAGGGCGGACCAAGACATGACTGAGCTTTCTGAGCTCCCTACAGGTTGAGGCATTCCTACGGCTACCAGCGGCAGTCCCAGTACCTTTGTTCTTACAGGTTGGACTTTGTAGTTTTTCAGACTCTTTCTTTTGGTGGGCTTGTATTCTAGCCCAGTTTACTTTTACAGTACTCTAACTTTCTTCGTACTCTGCTGGTTGGGTTTAGTTATATGCATGCATTTTTGTTCTTTAGTGTTTTACATTTCAGCATTTGTGGGCTTGGAGATGTGTGTGTGTGCACAGGTACTTAGGCAATGCCTCCCATGTTAGTGATATGCCTACTCGGTGCGAGTCACCAGCCCCTGGCCTATTGGAGACGATCTTGGGGAGTCACGGCGCGGGCCCCACTGGGATGGGTTGTGACACTTCCATTAATGAATTTCCATATTTCCTTTTCATTTGGTATCCCTTTTGGTTTAATATCACTAAAATTCCCAATTTATAATGTTGACTTATGTAAAAAAGATCATATTTCCACCCATAAATATAGAGTAATTTTTTGAACATCAATTATTCACTAATAAGACTTATTTTATCCATACAATTTATTTTCAAAGATCTTCCTTTTCCAATTTTGATTTTTCTATCCACATGCCATTTCAAATTCTTTTGAAATATTATGTATTTTATTATGTGGAATTAAAACAAAATATTAAGAATCATTATCTTATCATTATTAATCACATTTATCCAAATATTAGTCAATATATCCTTATCCATATTCTTATATCCCTTCCTAAATACTCCAGGTTGTGTTAAGATAAGCGTGTGTCTCTTCTCATCATTTTCAATATAAGTTTCTTTGTGATAGTATTCTTCTTCAAGTTAGGAGAATTTATTTACCTATGGAAAAAATTTCAATGGTACCATTTTTAATATCATTCTTCCTAAAATGGGGTTGTTTTTATTTCTTATATTCATAAAATCCCACGATTTATTAATACAGTTGGAAAATAAAAATAGTATCAATAAAAATAATTTCATATTTTTTCATATATTTTTTATCATTATCCTTTATTAACATATGGTTGATTTACATTACAAAAAACATCCCACCTTACCATAATAGGTTAGATTGTGACCTATGTGACCATAAATTGACACCCAATTTAGATTAATATTTTGTCACATTTTCTCTGTATGTTTTTTTCCTATAAATAGATTTTAGGGTTTTGGAAAGCCTCCATTTATTTTGAGTTATATCCATAATTATTGTTTCCATTATCTAGAGATATATTTTTACAAGCTCTAGATGATTCGAATTAAAATTTAATTGCCATTTTTTAATGATAGTTTCCTTTTATTATTTCAACACCTCATAAAACTCCATGTTCAATTTTAAATATTTGATTAATGTTTTATATAAAACCTTTTAAAGTAAGATTTTATTCATAAAACATCCATATTTTTGATCATCTTCTAACATTTTCTTGATATTAACCACCTCTTGTTCATTGGATTCAATCCAATATCCTTACACATAAATATAATAATTATGGTTATTGATCACCATATCTTATTCCTAAATTTTAATTTTAAAATAAAAAATATTAAATGATTCTTATTTGGTGACTTGATCTTCTATCACCTTCTCTAACTGGGTGGTTATGTATTTAAGTTGGACAAAAAGTTTGTAATCCTAATTAAATATTCAAAAACTATTCCTATTTTTCTTCCTTTAAATATACATTTTTTCAGGTGAACCTTCGAGTTTAACCCTGATATCAAAAAATCTTTATATTTTATTTTTAACATGAATTTCGTATTAATATTTTTCTTCTACTGTGATCATATAATCCTCTAAATCTATTTTTCACACTATTTCTGCTTCATTAAGAAAAATATTATAATTATCTTTCTCTTTGAAAATGGATATTTTTCATTGAAACCTGTTTTCAGATCAATTTATATTTTTTCAATCTTTTAAGGGGGTTTTACATGGTTTTTTTATGAGAAACTAAAATCACTATCATCAATATAAACCCTTTTTATAAACATCACATCATTATTTTAAACCATTAAACACTTGAAATAAGACAATTGTATCTTTCTGTCAAATCATTGTTTTCCTTGTTCGTTCATTCAAGCTATGAGTGGGAGGTATCCATAACTCACATATTACTCTTAATATTCAACAAGATTGAATTCATGTTTCTACATGGTTTTTTATTCTATATCATCAGATAAATGTTTTTTTTCTAATTTTGGTTTCACACCTATCCCATAAGAAACAAAATTACATTCCAAGTCCCGACGTGAAAACTTCTCTAAGATAAAGTCTTCGAGAACAATCATCTTATTATTATACAAGGGTGGAAATATATTTATATATTTTTTACAATATCTATGTTTCATATTTTATCACTAAACCCATGAATAAATTCTACATCCTCAATGATTTTGGAGGTCATAAATAATTTAATTTTAAAAAAAATTAGGTAATCAATTTTATTATAAAACACATTTAACATTTCTTACTTTACCTTATTTTCCAATTGATATATATTGAACAACTTATCCCATATATCTTTAAAAATGTGGAACTATTCACCTTAATTTTGATTTGATTTTATAGAGATTTAGATCATTCATTTTTTAACCTTTCATCAATTTTTAGATATATCTTTTCATTCAAAGAAATATCTATAGGATCACTCACTTAAATTCCATTTATCATAATGGATAAAACATTAATATTGATTTATCATAGATGAAATAACATTAATTTTATCATATAAGATAATTTTATCCATTTAATAGTGAATATATTTTTTCAAAAATGGTGTTTTACATGTAAAAAATCAATATGAGACAAATTCATCAATAATAATTCATATCTGATATCACTAACTGAAACCACAAGGCTGAAAACTCCCATATATGTGAGTTAAATTAGGGTTTAAAAATGTATTTGTTGAATTATTCATATCTAAATGGTAAAAAAGGAAACCATGAACCTATAAAATAAAAAATATTATCTAAAAATATATATTCCACACTCCTCTCTATTCTCAGCTGACAATTGTGGAGGGCTCAACCAATCTAGTGGCACCAGAACATTTAGACTACCCCCATCGACAACTTTAGTTGTAGTGCTAATGGAAGTGAACTTGAATATCCCTAGTCTGCTGACTTTGTTCTTCCTTCAGGGATTTCCATGAAATATGAACTTCCCAATGGTCCTCCTGGGAAATATCCTCCCTCATTCTTATACTAGGTGGTTCAGATGAGCTCCTCCTATGTGGTATCATTGGATGGGGCTCCGGTGGTCATCGTTCCAGTTTTCGCCTATGATAATGTTTCAACCCTTCTCAAGTAGACCCTAGTTGCCAGCTTCGGGTTGAAAAAACCTCCATTGGGTTTCTTCCAGAAAATTTATCACACCTGGAACTTGAATCTCCAAACCAATATATGGGATTTATTTAGGAAATATAACTTCATATCCTTGGACTTGTGGGAATATTTCATCAATACTTGGTCTCATATCTCTAGAATGATCAACCATTGGTGATTCCACCTATCCCAATAGTCTATGGAAATTCATCTAGGCGGTGAGTCCCCTAAATTATAGATGTGGGTGAAGCTCTCCCAGATTCCACTAACCTTCAAAAACCTTTATTTCTGGTAGAATATGGGTGAATCCCTTAGTGTGTTATTATGGACGAAAAATTGGGACCTTTTACATGAAGACTCTACAGTATCACAGATCTACGTCACTATAGACCTATCACCCACACCCCCATCCTAGTTGATGATCTGGGTTGATGAAATGGTAGAATGGTGGAATGATGTATTTTACCCCTCAATTTCGTGCTTTGTCACATGATTTATCCCTATTGTCAGTGAAATGTCATACTGTATAAATAACATTTTTCATCACATGGTTTGGAGATAGTAAAATCCTGATGTCAAACCTGAATCCCCATCCCCACCATTTGAATGAGATTAACGGTTAGCCTACTTGGCTATAGTGACTTTTAAGGTGGATGGTGGAACTATGGTGATGCCCTTATCTTCCCCCCCCCCTCCTAAGACCCACTTCCAAAGCCAAACAATACCTTACCCATCCCATGAAAAGCACCCATACCCTACTTCACTCGAACACCTCCTCCACCTATGATCATCTCCTCTATTCGAGAACTATCCAAACCCTTAAATTAAAATACCAAATGGAAGGATAGTGTCATATATGACTCTCCTAGAATACCTTCTTACTCTCAAGATACATGGATCCCATCCTCCCTACATCTCTTATTCAACATCTATACTTTGTTATTGTAAGTAATGGATAACCACAACACTCGATGGGTGCCCCATATGGGAGGTAGATCTATCTCTTGAGCTACAAAGGTGTTAAGGTGGTCCTCTACCACCCATGAATCTACCTATAATGTGGTATGTATTAGATCAAAACCATACGGATGTCTCCTTCTTCAAGTGTGTAAGGTAAGATGCTTTCAGTGCCTAGGGCCAATTCTAAGCATGTCATGTTTTAATGTTCATAGTGATGTTATGGAACACCTAGGACCATAGATCCTAGGTTAAAATAGAATTCCTAATTTGTGAGGCATCCAAGCATAGATCTTCTATTTTGGTAGTACTGTAACTGAAGATAATCCCCACTATAATTTCGGGGTTTTCCAAAAGTATTGTCTTGAAGATCTGTCTGCATTGAGAACCTATTAACCAACATATTTGGGTTTTTTGGAACTCTTATATTGTGTTGTAGAAGACTGAGGTTTCATATTAACATCTTTTGGTTAAATTTGAAGAAGTTATTAATCCATGTTTCTTTCCATTCATATATGAAAAATGTGAACTAAAGCTTCAGTGGTAGTTGTGGCTTGATAAAAAATCCATCAATCTAGGAAATGTGTCTTGTATTGTGGGAGTTAATTTCAATACTATTATGAAGGAATCTTAGAAAAAGCGAGTTGTCCCTCTCCCTCATTGGGAAATGATGTATTTATCATACGTTTTAGGCTAGAAAGGTCACTTGGACTTGGGCTAAATGGGAAATAGGTAAACCTGGTGCAACAACAAGAATGGGGGCCAGTGAAAATGGTGCAGAATAGACTAGTGTTTTGGAAACTTTCATGTTATATCTGCTTATTTGAATGCATATTTAATCCATTTATATTTTTCATCATTAGATAATTCTCAATACCTTGTTCATTTGAATGTGGGAAACTATGGTGGCAGGAATTTATTATTTTTTAGTTGATGTTTGCATTATCCTGTTTTCCTCCCAAAAGTGAAAAATTCCTTGGATACTCTAATCCAGGGGGTCTGTGGATTTTTCTACATAATAAACTAAGATTATTGAATCCCACCCTCATTTCCTGGGCCAAATCCCTCCCTTGGTCCAAGCAAGATTATATGATATTCAAAGTGAAATTGAAATCACCAACTAGAAGAGTCATGAGATAGATATCACATTGTTTTCCTTATCCCTAAAAAACAAAAATTCATTAAAATACTACTGAAACATGAGATATGTATTTGAAAATGTTTTAGGGTAATATAGATCATATAATGTGACCAAAACATCTCTTTCTTATACACCTTCTTGAAAGGGAACCAATGGAATTATGCCCCAAACATCTAACATAAAGATGATTCATACACTTGGTACATGGAAGAGATTGGTGGTAAGGTTAAAGTGAATTTAATTTCATTATTATTTGAACCTAAACCATGCATTCAAGAACATTTAACCTAATGTCTGGGATGGAATATTCAACTCTATCACATTAGTGGTTTATTACCAATCCAATGCCTTGACAGGTAGTGCTCCGAAGGAGAAGGAGTTGTGGGACACATTTAGTTATCTCAATCAAAAAATAATTCCATGAATCAATGTATTCTTGAGTTCATTCTATGTTAACTCCTAGACTATCATTAAGAAGGATATTTTTGTAACTACCCATGACTTATTCTGTGGGGGCCTCTACCCCAGGTACCTTATTCCAAAATGATGGTCCTCCTACCCAAAGTGAAATACCCCTCCTCTATAAACTATTTCCTTCCAATAATCATGTGACACTTTTTATATAAGTTTTTTCCCTCAGTCACCAATAGGATACTTTCTCAGTTCATTCAATCATGGGTCTTATAGGAACAAGATGATTTCAATCCAAGAAATTCTATACATAGTGTAATAGGTATTACCCAATAGATGTTTGGTGATATCAACATAAATTTTATACGATCTAACCATGTCAATATGTTTTATATGGAAAATAATTATGATCGTATGGGGCGGATTTTCATACTTTGGGTCATGAGGTGCATGGGGTTCTCATAGTGGGCCATTGACTTATTGTTTTGGTGTTATTTCTCACCATGTTAAATAATGTCTTTAGGGGGTAATGGGGTTTTCTAAAATCATATATGGATATTTTATATGGGGACCTTCATTTCCACCACAATATTCATCATGATCAAAGATGTTCTTAATAGACATGTAGCCTCTTGTATGCAGTATGGTTGTATCAATCCCAACCACTCTAAAGGCCACTTCACTAGGATGTAACACAACCTATTTGTGGATGAGCTGATCGTTTTCACCAATGGTAAAATTTATTTGGTTGAGGGCTTCAACAAAGTGATGGAGTAATACACAAGATTGAGTGGTAAAATTATTAATTAGGAAATAAGCCATATTTTCATTTAATCTAATTTCTCATCTAAAAGAAGGAAAAAAATTAAATCTATATTTGGATATGGGGGAAGAAATTTCTTATGGAATATTTGGGAGCACCCACTTCACCTATAAGAGTTTGAATAATATACTTTGAAGTTATGGTAGACGAAATCACCAACTATATTAGAAACTAGAAGAACCGGTTTCTCTCGTTTGGTGGGAGAATCCTTGTCAAATTTGTTTTGTCATATATTTATATGAATATCATTTCATTAATCAAGATTACCAAGTAAATTCTTAAGGATATATATAATATCTTAAATTTCTTCATCTTGGATGCTCAAGGGGGGTACATATTCTAATAGGCCTCCAGGACTAGGCTTTCTAGATTGGTGGAACAATGGGGTAACCACATATGGAACATGGGAGAGGAAATGAAATCAATTTAGTGGAATCTAGAATAGAAGTTCATAAAGGTAAGTTCACTCTGGAGAAGATATATTATAGGAAAATATAGTTATGGGATTAGATAGAAAAGAGGGATACTCTCCCCTTATATAGCTCCTTGCATGGGAACTTCCCAGTTCTTCATAAACACTCACGGTGGGTACGAGGATATAGATACATCTATTTTTTGGAGTGAAATAGAGTGGGACAGGTCTTGTGTTTCACAGGATTCCCTATACATGTCATGACCTTCCATAAAGCCATCTTACACCCTTCATTAATCTAGTCAATTCTCAATACCACTTAGAAAAATTATTTACATAGTATCTAGTTGGAGAATAACCTAGACCATTTTATATTCACTGGCTCTATGTCAGGTAAATTAAGGTCCAGGTCTTATAGAGAAATGTTGTTCCAGGAGCCTAAAAGTTACCCTAGGGGGAGAAGTATTTATTGTAATTCCATTCCATAGAAGTGTAATTTCTTGGATTGGAGAGTTGGTAACCATGACACTACCAGAGATGTGGATATAATGGGAAAAGGCTTCTACCTAGACTCTACGTGTTTTTGTGGTTTGGTACCCAATGAGGAAACCACAATGCACCTATAGTAACATATTGAGTTGTCTAGTAGGATATGGAGAGATCTAGGGGAATTCAATTTCTTTACTGTAGTGGTGGAGTCAATAGAGAAGTTCATTCAGGGCCAGTTTAGTGAGATGAGAAGTAAAATTACTATAGAGATGGCTCAGATGATCCTCCTTATTTTCTATTATTAGTATATTTGAAAATAATTCATCCAATATCACCAAAATGGCCCCACCCCTCTTATAATAGCCCTATTTATGATGGTCATATGTATTTTGGATGATCTGGTCATCCTTATGAAACACTAGGAGGAGGATCCATCTCTTAGACACTATATAGTAAAAAGGCTCCCCTCTGAGGTGCCCAAATCTGATCAGTGGGGAATTGGGTATACGGGTCTCCACCCCCCAAGGCCTCATGATAAATACTGGTGGAGTGTTCATTAAAGTGTCCATGTATGGGTTGAGTAGACTATGACCCCACTATTTTGGTGATTGTGCCTTTAGATATTTTTATGGGGAAGGTAATTCCTTGCAACTAGAAGTTAAGTTAATACTTAATGACCTTGAATTGTTCCACACATTAATGATCCCTTTGGATATAGTGGATACAAACACAAAAAATATCTATTACTCCCTTAAAGACCTATCTTTTACCCCTTGACATATTTCTTATTTAACTGGTAAATGTAAGGATCTAATCCCTAATGAAACAGAGCCCCTCCATATATGGCATGAAGTTAATCATATTGTTGAATTTCTAGCCTCGAGGGCTTCTCAAGACCCCCCCCCCCCCCCATTATGGATTTATTTACCCTTTTTTCCCTCCCCCTGAGAAGTGCTGCTATAATTATTGTATATTCCCTTCGGCTTCATTTTCTCAAACCCTGTGAATGGTTTTTACCCCTTCCCCTTCCCCTCACTTTCTCTGAATAAAATCCTATATTTATGGGTAAAAAAATGAATCAACATAATGGTTATAATTGGTACATAAAAAGGAGATATATCAAAGGATATTACATTGAATAAGTGTCTATGTACCAATGGAATCACTAAAAAACTATTGTAATTATAATGTTATAGATTAGTTACTACTAATTCCAATGGTTACTCCCACTTTAGACCTCCCATATCAATGATTCATGATAAAATTTTTAATATAGTCAGTATACTCTTAGTTCGAAATTAACATAGAATGAATAGTCAAAAAAATTCCCATCAGGATTTATTATCTTTGATTTTTTAATTCCAAAAAAATTTGAATCTATAATAATGTTTTTTATAGCAATAGCACTCAAAAGCTCCAGATATATAATAGTTATTCCAAGTGTCGTGTTCTATCTTACCAATTTTTAATTTATCTTTTTATCCTTTTTTATATTTTCTCTAAATTCTATAGACATTATATAGTAAATTTATTCACTTAATTATCTTACCAAAATTCCCTTCTGGGTTGATTCAATTCTCAAATAAATGTTCATATCTATCAATAATTCCAAATTTATCCAAATCTTGAAAATTAATGGAAAATGTGATATAGTCAATTAAACCACAACAACTAGATCATTTTCCTCCTAATAATCTAGTTATTTATATATTTTATTCTTAATTTCTTAACTTAAACTTGATATACTATTCTTGAAAACATGAATTGGTTATGTATTTTTTTCTACTAATAGCTTCCAAAAAAATATATTTAGTAAAAAAAATTATCCCTCACCTTCAACATTCTCAAGTTACACATATTTTGTAAAATAGATTAATAATAATACCATAATATACTCACATATAATATTTTTCAATAATTTTAGAAAGTTCATATATTTTACATAATATTAAATATATAATGGTTACCTATTATTATTATTTTTCCTTCCTTACGCATGAACCATGAAAAGCATTCCTATTTGAAACAATGATCACACCTCATTTAATCCTACTATATAATGACATATATTAAATTGTTTGGTTATACTATGATTTCCATGGATTTTTTAAACCATTAACCATAAAAATGGTGACCACCACAGTAGTTGTTTCCCACACTGCAATGTTGTCTGTGGAACAATAATGTGTTTTCTTCTTATAGTGTCATATTTCCTACATCTTTTCTTCATTTGATCATATTAGAACCAATTTTTGTGCCTCCCCTAATCAATTTATGAAATGTATTGAAAAATACTCTAGTGGACCATTTGGGGTGTATGCTGATTAAAAGATGTAAGTCCCACATGGGGCATGGGAGGTTCGATTCATGCACCATAAAATATATATGACCAGCTCACCAAATCATTGGGCATTTTCCAACTATGGGGGTTCCCTAGGAAATCTAAACCCATGAATTTGATGGAAAATCTAGAGTGGGGAAAATCATGTAGAGTACTAGTGGAGCACAATACACACTATAAAGTGATATAAAAGTGTTTATTGGGTTCATATCAATTAGGGAATGTGTTTATCAGTCGATTCATAAATCCAAGTATTGTTCCTTCCCTATTTATTTAGATACATGTCTTGAAAAAACATAATTTGGGATGCCTAGGGTGTGTTATTCCATTAATTTATAAGTCTCAAATAAGTGATGGGAGGTTCAAGTCATGAACCTAAAAATATGGGTGATTATTTTTTACTATCATGATGAATTTTCCTATGATGGGTGGGTTCCCTAGGAAACATAAAACTATAGAACTGTTGGAAAAGATAGAGCAGAAAATAACGTACAGGGTCATAGAGTATAACATATTAAAAGGAAGTTGGAAGTTCCCAAACATGTTGTTGATAGGTTGAGATGATTTCTCTAAGAAATATTGTATACATACACTAGATTTTTAATATTATACAATATTATTTTCTTATTATTTTAAGAGGTAACTATGATACTTTCACTGTTCGTATAGAACATTTTATTTATATAATTATGTTCTAACATGATATGTGACTGGATATCCATTCATCGAAGTAAAATGATGAAAAATAATCTAATTTTATGATGTTTTATCTTTAGATTTATTATTTAAAATCTCTTCATATAGATTTGATAAAAATGAAGAAAGTTCCATAGAGTGTTCATATTGTCGAATCTTATTTCTTAATGAAGAATCCTTTTGAAACAATATCTAAAATGGGGTCGAGTTTTATTCATATGTATTTTCAAAATTATATTTTTCATTTTTGAGGATTTTTTGTCTTATAGAAGTATACTTGGATGATGATTGAAGAAAAAAAGTGGTTGAAGAATTGGATTTTCAATTAGAAGACTCTAGGGAGTATATATTTACTAAATTAGATTTACAATAATTTTAGAGTTTATTTGAAATTATTCCAAAGTTATTTAATGTTTTTGGAGTAGTTTGAAATGATTTGAGTTGAGATGGGAAATAGAGAGTTATGCTTACGAATTTTGGAATTATAGTTTTTTGAAATATGTATAAGTGTTTGATTCATAATATATTTACAAATATCATAAATTTGGAAAAATATAGAACCACCCTATAGTAAATAATATATTATCTCATGATGATGAATTTTACAAAGTTTGGGGTGTCTACTAGGATTCATATGTTTTTCTATTAGGGGTTATCCTTAAAGTTAAATAATGTATTGGGTATGTAATATTTTTATAAAGGTATCTAGGTGTTTCCCTAATATGTAGTGAAGTCAAAAAAACATTCCAAAATGGAAAAAACATATGTAGGTTTCAAAATAATATTGATACGTAATTTTTTCATAAAAATTAATAAAATGTAAGAATAAAAAAACATGCATTTTTCATCAGCTAAAAAAATATTCATCATTATATTTTGTGTAAAATAATTTCATATTAACATTTTGATTTGTAAAATATTAAAAATATTATATAATTTTTATCAATTATAAAAAAATATTAGTTCTTCATAACATAATTTTAATGATTCAAGACATAAAATTCTAGAAGAATAAAATAAAAAAGTCGATGTTTTGTAGGTATTTAGAGTTTAAATATCCTGATGTTTAATGTAATTAGTCCTAATATAATAAAATATGAGTTTTTTAAAAACAATAAACAAGAAAGAGTTAACATTCCATAAATATTATCACACTAATAAGGTTTATGAAGATGGAGAATTAACTATGGTTGGATCAATTATATGAGGAGGACTTCTTTCTATAAATGATAGAACCATATTGTGAAGCTATCGAAAATGAATAAATAGTTGAAGTTTTCTGTTGTTTGAGATGTAGTCACACCATGTGACAATATTTTATCAACACAATAGTCATGTGTCATGTCTTCTTGTAGCGGTGGGGTTTGATGTGAATGATGTTTTTAAGGAGGTTTAAAAGAATTTTTTTTGACAAATGTAGGAGAACTTGAGCATTAAAAATCTTAGTCATAAGGAGTAAATTATAAAAATAATTAATTGAGTTTCCAAAATAGATATAAAAGAAATTTTTTTGTGATATCTATGGATGTATTTTATGGGAAAAATTAGAAAGTTAATTTTAGTGACAATAATTTTGGAAAAAAATATGAACTTCATTATTTGAATATATAGGTAGATAAGATGTAATATTAACATGAAACAGAATATGTAATTATTATAAAAACTTTTGGAGTCCATCAAAGGAGTATAAAGAGATGATACTATATCTTATTATAGACATTGTGTATCAATGAATAGTAATCTCAAAACTACTATTATTAGAATAAATATTTTTCAAGAAAATTAAGAGAACCAATGTTATTTTGAATAGGATTATACTTGATTACTGAAGAATAATAAGAAGAGACATATACTTGAATTATAACTTCTAAAACTCTTACATGAAGATGAAGTTATAAGGTATATTATAATATTATTATATTACATTGTATGAAGAATTTTTTTATAGCTCTAGAGATTACTATAAGCTATGGAAAAAATATCATTCTCCAACTATACAAGAGGGACATGAGCCTTTAATTACACTAATCATACTTCATGTAGATACAGGCCAAAAATTGTATACAATGAGCTTCAAGTTGGTTATTTTGTTATACCTGGTTGACGCTAGTAGTATGAGTCTATGTATATACACTAAAAAATATTTTTATTGATAATAAAATGGTAGTTGTGTTGGGGAGATAAAAATCACCAACGATTCGGGATGTAGTCATATAACATGGGGTTGAGCCTCATTAACAAACCCTACTCTGTTTTTTTGTTTGATTTATTCTCATCATTGCATTCATGTAAACTAAAGGTGAGAATTTAAAAAAAATGATAGATCCATTAACTGAATAGGTTTAGTGGTTGTATTGGGAAAAAGATTTTATATTGTAATAATCCATCCATACCGATTCACCCCCAGTTTTTTCCACAATCAATGTGATTCTAACCATTTGTATCAATGCATAGATTCCTCCTCTAATTTCATATTTAACAATATACATCACATATTTATTAAGTACATATTTTAAGAGGAATATGAGTTCCCTATCAAAGAAAACAATGGTACATATTGTTACCAATATTGTGACACCCCAATGTCGTTTTTATGGGTATATATTGATTATATTACTTTTGAACTCAAGTATGGATTATTTTATTAAAAATATGAACAATTTGGAACTTTTAAAAGCCATAAAGTTTCCACATTGTTTTTTAAAACATCCATATAAAGTGTATGTCCTACTATAGTTTGAATATAGTAGAATTCATATAGTATCTAGGTGGGTTGGTAAACTTTTGTGTCATATGTTTGATTTCAACACATTATAACGTTAGTTTTCAAAATCATAACACACTTCCTTGAGAACTCCTTTTTAGGAACATTATACATTTCAAATCTTTAAAATGTTGATATAGAAAACCATTATTTTTATCAAATGTAGAATACATTGTTAAGAAAATAGAACTTTTCTTAAGTATTATGAATGAACCAAATTATATAGAATATTTCTTAAGTCTTCTGCAAAAATTGAACAAGATAGTATCATATAAATTTGAAATACTTGAACATTCTACATTGGATGGATGATTTCAAGGTAAACCATAAGGAGGTATATAAATTATATAATACAAATTATAACAACTTCCCAAAATATAATTCTATATAAAGTCTATTTGAAAAACTTATAGAATAAAGTCTGACATTCTCTTTAGAATGTTAATTAAATTGAGTGTCGGTCAAACTTGTAAGGAATAATCCTTTAACAATACATATTTAAGTTTCTTTAGACAAAAAATCACTTTCTCACATTTGAAAAGATATATTATGTATAGAGTTTTAGATAACTATGTCATAAATCTTACATAAGAAGACCATAAATTACAATGTGGAAACTTATACTCATTATCCCCTTTTCCCATTATATAATTCTTTTAAAATGAAACATGTTTTCCATTCTTGAATAATCTTCATGACATTCTACTTGACTTCTTATTTGTTCTTATCCATACTTAAACTGTATTAAAAAAATTAAAGGCATGGTATGATCACAAATAGCTTAGTAAGATATATAAAATGAAATATAGAAACCATTTAGTCAATTTTAATAACATGAAATCATAAAAAAAAGTCTCCCTTTCACATAGTGAACATCCAGATTAAATATAACAAATTATTTACACATGAAATTATCATTACTATCCACATTATTATATAAAACGCTTTATAAGAAATCGTAAATTTAAATCATAGACATAATGGTTTCATATAAGACATGAGAACCCATGAAAATAAATTATTAAAAAATACCATTTTACCTAAAATGGGAATAATTAATAATTAAAAAAAAAATAGCTTTCCTTTGAAATCAAATGATTTCCAAGAAAAATAAAAAGAAAGAATTGAAATTTTATATAGGTGACTTGGGATGTAATCTTCATATAACCCTTTTATAATTGTAATAACAATTTGGTCAAAATCAAAGATAATTATTTAGAGAACATAATCATAACCTAATGTTTTGGAGGAAACTCTAGGAACACCCATCATATAATATATATCAGAATCACACATCTTAATGAGCTATATCAGGATTACCTGTTTTCATAATCAAATTCTAATGACCATATCATGAATAAAAATTTTTGTGTTTTCAAATATTCATCATAAATCCCTTGAAAACACTTTTAAAAACTTATGAAAAACACTTTTGGATATTGAAATGCCGATTCCTTTTAAAAACTCAATTTCAAAAAATAAAAACCTAGAAAAGAGGGACAGAGGGTTTTTATTTTAATAAAACACGGAATCTTATAACGGAATAAAAAACATAAATTAACAGTTTTGATAGTGGGAAAAATCAATTCACACCATATAAGTTAAATTAAAATATTATTTTTTTCTATTATAATGATATCCACAACATTCCATAAAACTTTTCCTTTTAAAACCCATATATATGGATTTAAAAGAAACAAAAATTATCCTTTTAAATTTACTTATGTCTATAAAAATACACCGATAAAATATTTATTAGACAATAGATCTGGAAGAAAAAATTTTAGAAAATAAGTCTTTAAAATATTCAAACCCATGTTTTTAAAGTAAATTTTCCCTTACCTCATGTCCGACTCATCATAAACATTATTTATCATAATAAATATTAAATTAAAGTAATTTTTTAATTTTTAATAACTTTTCTCATGTTAATTATTCCTTTATCATGTTATAATGAATTACTTAATCAATTAAGATCATGTTAGATGTTTTGAAGATATTTGGTTCATATTTCCAAGATTACATTGATAGGTTGAAATGATTAAAGAGTTCATTATTCCATCATCTCTAGCATGGATTTCTCAAAGTGGTTGATCTCACAATTAGAATGGTTTTCCATCAGATGAAGCCTAGGGAACAACCTATGGAATCATGTAGCATGAAAAGAATCTTATTCTGATCACTCAATGATCACATGAAGGAATTTTATTAGATTATTGGAATGTCATACTACATATATTATAAATCATGTGAGAAAGAAACAATATAACACTAAACCAATCTAAGGAACAAATGTGAAAAAGGATAGAAAAATATTAAAAAGAAGGGATACTTATGAGAAGAACATATATAATGGTCATAGTGTACTTTGTTTGAACAACCCATGTCACATGGAAGAATCAAGACATGTCTCCTAGAACATGCAATGCTTTTTTGGTATACTATTTGGATAACATGAGGTCCCCTGGACATGTTGGATAATGTCACACAATTCCCTTCAGGAATGACACCCGATTATCATGAAACCCATCGGTATTTCCATACAGACCTTGTGATCTCCTCTAAAAAGGTCATCCAAATCAGATGGTGGAAATAGATCATGTCAACTATGTCTCATGATGGCACTAGGGAATGTTAACAAGATTTCGCAAAATCCTCTGGACAAGTCAGACAAGTTAGGAAGGACCCTCCCAACATTTCAAACCGACTTTTGTGATACCTTCCAAGAAATTCATCTATATTTCGTGATGACACGAGGGTAAAATAGTTGGATCATGTTACACCATCTGATCATGTCATCTGAGGTCTTACCATGCCCTCTGAATAAGTCAGCAAGGATTATACGATGCCATCTAGAATCAGTTGTCCATGTCTTGATATGTCCTTTAGAAAATTCAACCATGATCATGTGATAACCTTCATACATTCTCTATATATTATTAAATGTCTCATTGATAAGTAAAATGGATCATGTGATTATGTTTGGACATATCTTTAATACAACCAGTTGTGTCCATACATCCTCTGACATGTCTGGTAGACAATCGGGCATGTCAGGAAGGGAATCCTATAGGTTCGGCAGACAACAAAGACATGTCAAGCAGGTGTCCCATGACATGATAACCTCATCCAGTGTGCATATTAGGGAAACCCTAGTGATTAGTCCCTAATCAATTGAAATATGATAACTTTGAATCCTGTTACAACCAATATATGTTGGATACCTTCCTAAGGATCAAGCTTCATATTAATCATATGAAGGGTTGTCAAATTACATAGGTCTTTCTCTATATACAGTAAAACCGGTTACATTATATTCAATGTTTTCCACACCAATCATGGCTCATGTGGGCTTTGATAGTTTCAATGGGAATATCAATAACATCATGAACCCCATCATCCCTGGAAAGGTCAGTGAGTAAGCCCCGATGAGGGGCATGATATTACTACCTCTATAATAGGTATCTACTATCTAGGAAAGTACCAAGGGGGTGATTGTACTAACATGACTTAGATTCCTTCTATAACCAGGATACATAGGAAGCCTCTTATAGGCTCAATCTCAAGTACTTGGCACCTAAGTTCCCTTATATATTTTCTTTATGTGTGATGCTAAACTATATAGGTTCAACCAACAATGTCAATTTTTATTCCATTAATAAACATGATGTATAGTAGACCTCGTAATGGCTCAATCCCATCCTAATCTTATTAAACATGTCCCTTCATGGAATAAAATTCAGAGGTTCTCCACTATATAACTTTGACATATAATAAACTACATTTTAGATGAAAATTGGTGAATTACCCTAGATATATAGATATGGACTCACTAAAAGATTCCCCATCATGTATAAAATATATTTTAACCTTTTTTCATTCTGATAGGTTAATTGGTCCCATGTTGGAATTTGTAATATATACATGAACATATCTTAAATATATAAGAGAGTCCCAAATTATGTGACAATTACCCTCAAAATGGTATGATGAGCCCAACCTACCATCCTCTTGACCAGTGTAAGTTTTTATGTGCCTTGGTTATATAACCCCAATTGACCTCTAGCCTTTGGAAAAAGGTTTATACTCAGTTGTGGGTGTGGGAATCTATGGGTGTTTCTTGGGAAGATTAAGAAAATGGTAATCCTAATTCGAGTGATAGAGCAAGGCAATGAACCCCCCCCCCCCAATGATTGGACCAACTCATTCATTTATTTTCTATAAAATAAAATATAATTTATTTAAAACTATTATTAGGAATTTTGAAACCCATTATATAATTTTTTAAATCTACTTTATATTTTATTCTAATAAAAAACAATTTATTCCATTTACTTTAATTCAATATTAAAATTAATATATAAAATTATTGATTTATTTTAATTTCAAAAAAAATCGTATTTATGATCCATATACAATATATTTCATGGAAATAAATTCAATCCATGATTTTTGCATAAATTCTTTTTAACAAATAACAAAATTATAAATGATTTTTCTTTGTTATTTATGTACATATGTTAAAATTAATTTATATTACCTATAAAAATTAAATATAATAAAATGGATTCCATATTTGGAATCATCATTTAAAAAATTATTTCATTATCATTGATTTCATAAAAATAATTTACCACGGTAAAAAGCTAATTTATCACGAAAAGGTTAAAATTGTTCAAAATGGATTAAACTAAGGGATAAGGCTTTTGATATCAAAAAACACTATATCTATTTGATTTTATGAGATTATTTTGATATAACATATCCATTTTTTAAAAATTTGTATTATTTTATTCCACATTCCCATGAAAATGATGTTACATTGTATTAAATTTATGGGTATTTACAAGGGAGCCACTCCCCTCACTTATAAAAGGGTGCCTAATCTCCTAAATATACACACATTTTGAGTACATTATCTTGACCAATATCTTTCCAAATAACCTACCAACTCTACTCACCATTCTCTAGAGTTTTTCATATTACCAAAGACCAAAACAATAAATATTGAGGTGTAAGCCAAAGGAGGATACTCAAGAAAGAGGTAGGTGTCTTCACTATGTTCGTTCATGTTTTTTACTTATTCCACCTAAAATGACTATACTATATAAATAATAAAATGATTAAATTAGTTTCCTAAATATACTAATATTTCAATTAGTTAAAAAGAAAAAAATCAAACTTCTCATCTATGTAATGGAAAATGAATGTGTCGCTCATGCGTATGTTAAGACTACCGCCTGAATAAGGTGATTTATTTCATTTTTCCTCATTATTTATCATGTATAGTTATATAGATGGATTTAGTGAGTATATATTATATTTATAATATAATTAATATTTTTAAAATATATATTATTAGTTACCTTTTTCTCTTTACATCCATTTGGAAAAAGAAATCATCGCATGTCTGTACATGTGCACTACAGCAACCACCAAGTGATATAATTATTTTTTCAAAATTTTGTTTCATCGATGGTTATAAAATATATATGATGAATATATATGATATTAAGGATTAATATATATGATTAATATGATTTTTTATGGATAAAAAATATTTAATGATCATTATAAAGTTACCCACTAATATAGGTGACTTACTAAACACAATCTCATCACGGAATTCATCTTCATAAATCATAGATAAATCTCACATGGAATGATATTAAAAAATTTAAAATAACCATATAAAATATATTCCAATACATTTAATCATATATTAATATTGAATGTTTTATCCAATTATGGGTTCTTCCATCACTGTTACAAAATATCGATGAAACAATCAAAATTAGTAACATCAGATTATGAAAATAAACATTAACTAATGGTACTTGTGTTGTAAATGATTGTAATAGAAGAAAATAAATAGTAATTTATAATAATAAGTTTTATAAAAGAATTCTTTATGTTAATTATTTTCATTATACCTGAGGTTAAATTTCCTTCGAGGAAGAAGGTAATTAATGTAAGGGTTTCTCGTCTCACATTTCTTTATTTGATATATATGTCATTTTCACCACGTTTTTTATATTTTGTGGTGTATATACTTCCCTATGGACATTTTTATTATAATTTTATAAAAATAATTGGAATTAAAAATCCATATGATTTTATATCCTTCATTTTAATTTGATTCAACAGATACAAATGTTTTAAGGGTTTCCTCATCTCAATTTCCATTTATTGAGATATATTAAATACTCACCTACTTTGTAATTTTATGTGGTGTATATACGTCATAAGGAATAATTTTATGATACTTTTAAGGAAAAATATGTGGATTTACTAATACATATATGGTTTCCTATTTTATGATTTTGTAATTAAAAGGTTACCCAAGTTATAAGGGTTTATGTGCCAATCTCACTTTCAATCGAGGATATTTATTGTCAAATATTCTTTTGTGAAATTATATTATACTTATATATTAAAATAAATATATTTTTTCAATTCCTAGTTTTTTATATATTCTTAAACTATTCTTTCCATCCCCCCCCCCCATTTATACTCAAAAGGATGACAATAATTTCATTAATAAAATATGACTTTATCACTTTTATTAGATCATGAATATTTTTCCACAATATCAATGTTTTTTTAAAAAAAATTAAAGTTTTATCTATACTTAAATGTTTGATAAATGTGTTTTTTACTACCTTTGAAATTATGAGTTAATAAATCCCCTTCGAACATTACTTTTGAAAAAAAACAATCAACTTTATTTTTGTTTACATGTTTCTGACTTTTATATATCCCATGTTACGATGTTTTTTTGAATTACTTTTTTGAGTTTTATAGGATGAGGTATATTAGATCTATCACATGGGTGTTTATCACGTATATTGGATAGGAATTTACAATTTACATTGGATTTATGGATAAACTTTTCATTGGATTGTAGGTTTTTTAAATTCATCTAGGGAGTAAGAAAAATCCCATTAGATGAAGTAATACAAAGTATACTTGAAAAACTTCATCATACCGAGACAAACAAGTATACAAAATAAACATATATTAATCTTACCAGATCATAATGAATAATTCTACCAAATAAATAGTTTCATTTCTATCACATGGATCATTCATGAATTAGAATGGACCTTTAGAAAAAATGCATCAAACAATATATTGATATCTTAAACCTTTCAAATGAAGAAGTATATCGTCATATGTTGTTGAAATTTATCTAGAGAAAAGTTGAATATGACCATTAGAGATCATATATAAAAAGACCACAATATTGAGGAGAAGAATCTAATGATGACCAATAATCTAATGTTTCTTATAATGTTTTTGTAATAAAATTTTACCTACTTTCATCTTTTTTTAAGTTTTATTGATTTTTCTTAACGCATCATATTTGATATTATCTTTGTAAATTCCTTAATATTTGGTGTTGTATGTTTTAACCTCATCATGTGGATCATGGGATCTTAGGGATATAGATATAAGAGTTATTACGATCTTCCTGATTGAGGGTTCTCTAGAATAGGTGAATATAGTTTGTCTTATCATTTTAATCAACAAAATCCTTGTATTTGAAAACAACACTGATGATAGCTTAAATCATGGATTCTTAACGATGGATTTAGAGAATTACTTTATACTTGAGGTTAATTTGTTGAACATTATTATAAAAAAAATTGTATATTTTCTTTTATTATTTAATAAAACATTTATTAATTTTTTATCCTGGTTATTATAAGATATATATATTTCCATTATTAATTTTTTATAAAATGTTATAATATTTCTTATAAACTAATTCTAAGTCTAATTAAAATGTATATCGATAAAAAAATCATCTATTAAACTTTCATTTGAGTTTTGGGAAAATTATATTTTGGAATTGTAAAAACTATAATTACCCCCCCCCCCCCACCCTATATTATAGTATATTTTATACTCTCAGGATATAATATTGGGTATCAAAGTAGGTTTCTATATATATATTTTTTACATTAACAATGTTTTTAGAAATGTTTATTTTTTATTTAAAATAGTGGGGTTTCCATTGGGACTTCATAGAATATTAATCCTTATATACCACAAATGTTTGATGGTGTTAACTATGAATACTAGTATTATTGAATAAATAATTTTTTTATCAATAATAGTGTTCATAAATTTTTATGGTTATTGGACGTCCTAAGATTCCGGATAAGGAAGTTAAAAATTTTAGCAGAGAGAAAAAATAATAATATCATCTAAATTATCATATTCAAAATACTTTTTTGTTCTTGATGCCATGAAATGTTTATAGCTAGAATTTATCTTTTTAAATGGAAAACAATTTATAGAATAAGTTAGAAGATAATTATTTTTAATTTTATTTGGTTTTGGGAAAATGAGATAGAAATGTCATATATAGATTATAATGTGTTTTACTTTCTAAATCGTGATTCAGATTCTGAAATGCATAAATGGTTTATAAATATTGTGTATGGATTACAATACCTTATAAAAAAAGAGTTGATAGATGAGAATTTGATAGAAAATATTATTAAAATAATTCATAAGGAATTGGAATCCAATTGTATAGTAATAGATAATACAAAGAAACTTACCAAGATAGGTTTAGAAAATTTGATTGTATATAAAATAAAATATGAGATTAGAGTAAAAATATATTCTAAAAAATGAAAATAATAAAAATAATGTTTCTTTTGTATCAACATATATAGTTATATCTATGAAAGCTAAATCATGTGAAAAAATTATAAATATTATATGTCTGAGAAGAAATCGAAGGTTTAGTCAGAGAGTAGTTCCTCAAATCAAGGTGAAAATGAGCTTGCCTAGATTTTTTTGAAAAGATGGGGAAAACCCCTTTATTATGTATGAAAAAATAGAACATAATCCCTTTTTGTAGAAAATGGGTAAGGGGATAACCAAGCAAAAATAGACCCAAAACCTCAATGTCCCAAAACCAATAAGAACATAATTCCCAGGAAAAACCCACACCACTGCATCCATCAAAAGAATTGGAGAGGAAGTACATAGCTGAATCGAGACTTGAGGGATCTCATAGGCGCATGCTGATAAAACCAACATGGCTGTGGGAGGAAAACCTCACCAGCATGGGGCAGAGAATGATGACGAAAGGAGACCTATCTTTTGTCCACAAAACTCCTAACCCCCTGCACCTTCTTGAAGACGCTCTAGGGCCACTGAATAAAAAAGAGAAAAACCATTTCAGGTGTGAATACAAGAAGTATCTCTCTATTGTGACACCAATATAATCTCTACAAGAACCATGGCACCACAATCCATCTAAGAAAATGTCAAGACAATAAGAAGATTGAAACCAATCAAATAGGGAAACCCATGAGAAATATCCTAGCTAAACTTCAACCATGATACATAAGAAAACATTAATAGAAAAAAAAATACAAGAAACCATTATAGATAAATAAGAACGCTCCTCAACATAGAAAAACATACCAGTCCAGAATAAGAAAAACTGAGACAAGAATCTCCCAATTTCTTCATCTACCATTTTTATATGAAAAAATGTACCTTTGAAAAAGGAAAAGATCCTTTACTAAAAAATAAGATATAACATTCACAAGATAAAAAATGGGAGATATGTCAAAGTTTCTTTTAATAGAAGAAATAAATAACATCTGGAACTTGAAAGTGACTTGTTGATCACTATAATCAATCAGGTAAACAAGTCAAACAAGTCTAAAATAAGGGAAAAACATTTATTTAATTGAAAAATAGGGATAAAATCCTATTGAACTTTATCAGACCAAGAAATATTCCCCCTATCTTCTACTTTATTATACAGACTATTAGTAATAACATTTCCCTCTATGGAAACATGGGTAATAGTGAAGTCAATAGATGAGAGAAACTGCAAAACATTTATCCATATATTCATAATCCTCCAAAGGATATGAGTAGAAGAGGTTCTGATTTCATAAACAATCATGGTGTAATCACACTCCAACCAAATCCTATTCTAACCCCTCAGCATATCAAGATCAAGAGTAGAAATTTCTCCTAGTATCTCAGCCTCAAGAGAGGAGTCAATACCACAAGAACCAAAGGAGTAATCTAAAAAATCACCAAAGATATTCCAAAAAACTGAACCATAATCCGAATGACCTGGATTTCCTCTATAATATCCATCAGTATTATTTTTAATCCAACCCCAAAAAGAAGTATGCCAAAAAAAACTTCCATAGTTCCCAACGGAGGCTAAAAATTTCCTTTATCCTTGAATATATTTATATATCTTCAAATGAATATAATATTAATATATTTGATTATGATAATAATATACCTAGTTTTGAAGAGATAACAATATGTGGTGCATTTATTGAGAAAAATAATAACAATGTGATGGAATACTACAAATATGCAAAAGAATAAATTGTTATAAAAAATTCTAGATTTTGGAAACCTACATAAGAATTTTCTAGTCTTATATCATGGTTATATAAATAATTTAATTATAGTTTCACTTGAGAGGATATGAATCTAGTTGTAAAAATAAATTATAATATATTAAATTTGAAAATAAACCTCAAATATTACATATGGGAAAAATGGATAACTTTTACCGATAGATGAAACCACATCAAAATAATTCAAAAATAGTATACCTATAGAAAAAAATCTTAAATATAACTATTATATTCAAAAGGGTATACCATTTTGTAGATTGTATCAAATAGTTGTACATTAGAAGAATAAATGTTATTTAAAAAAAATTCAGTCATTTGGATTTCATAGAGGATATATATATTAAGAATTTGAAACTATTCAATATATGAAGGTTGGGTATAGGTATATTCATAATGTTTTATTTTTTAATAATTAAGGACACAAGAAATTCTGGGTACCAAAATATTTTTCTACTTATTATAGGGAGAAAGGGTAAGAATCAATAGCCAATATATATGGTACATGGATATTTGATTCTCTATTCATATGGTTGGAAAAAAATCATCCAATATATCATTAAAATGATATTTGGAAATATAACTTATAAAGACAACAATTAGTGAGAAATCTACAATATTAGTGATATAATTTTTTTTCACAAATATTTAATTTCAAGTTTTTTCTATGTTTCATGTCATCAGTAAAATCTCATTAGTATAATCCAATTATGTGAAAAAGTATTTCATGTGAACTTTAGGATTGAAAAATATACTATTCAATGTTTAGAAGGTAAATTTATTCTTTTTATTGATAGGTATGAGAATACATACACAATAAAAAGAGAAGGCATTGGAAACAAAGACCAACCTTCCCTATGTGAAATGGTAGATTGATCTTGGTTGTATCATATAACGTTATGATGTTTTAATATAAGAACATTATCTAAACATTCTATAAAATAACTCATTATAGATCTTTCAGAATTTAATTTTTATTATTCTAACGTTTCTTCTATTGGTAAATATGGTAAGAAATGTAATTCAAGATTTATATCTATTTATGAATTATCGAATTTTGTGGCTTTATTTTTAGTACAATTGTATTTATTTTTTATAACAAAAACTGGAAGAATTGGAGGCAAATACTATATACATGTCTTAGTTGATGACTATACATTTTATAATTAGGACTATTTTCTATCTAAAAAGTAGGAAACTGTTTTATGTTTTATGTTTTCATTGTTCATGTTAGAAATGAGAAAAATCTACATTTGGTTGCAATCCATAGTGATCATTGTGGAGAATTTGAAACTTAATATTTTGAAAAAAAATTACCTGGAATGATAATATATATAACTTATCATCTCTTATAACACCTCAAAAAATGGTGCAGTTTAATGATGAAATATAATTTCATATGAGATTTATTGAACCATGTTCATTGAGTACTCAATTAATAAACATTTTCTTCTTAAGTTGTTAGTGAAACCTGTTTTATTATAAATTTATTTTTAATTAAACATTTTCATAAAAAATTACTTATGAGTTATAGACAGGGAAAAAACAAAAATATTCTTACTTAATTATTTTTGGATGTAATAAAATCATCATGAATACTAAAGATAATATATATAAATTAGCTCTAAAATCTAAAGAGTAAATTTTTCTTGGTTATTCTACAACTAGTAAGGCTTATGGGTTTATTAATAATTATGGAAAAAAATAAAATAAATCATGCATGTAAAGATTGATGAAATTGATCATTCTATTTTAAAACAACCTAAACCCACATCTTCATATGAAATTTTTAAAACTAGTTTTCAACCCATGATGGAAAATTATTCATAAAGATGAAAAATTTAAGAAAAATATTCTACAGTTATAACTCAGGAATAAATTAAACCTTTTATTGAAGAACGGTGTTATACAAAGCCAAAAAATTAGACAATATTAGGGAGTTATCTCTCTAATAATATACATTGCTAATATAGAATTACTAGCAAAAAATAGAAGTTACGTAAGAAATGAATGTAAACATTATGCACTCTAATCAGAGTTAGAACCTAAAACACCCTATGAGTCGTTAAGTGTTGAGGATTCGATGAGGCAAATACATGATAATGTTAATAAATTTTAGTGTAATAAATTTTGGACCTCTGTGAAACATCCTAAAGCTATTTATGTAACTAGAGTAAAAAGGTTATTTAGTAAAAAAAACCCGACAAAATGGAATTATAATAAGAAATAAGGCCATATTTTATATTAAGGCATATAATCAACATAAATTCATGTTTTATGAGGAATCCATTCCTCTAGTACCTTGACTAGAATATATTCATATACGTTTTAATATAAAAAATCCTTAAATTTTGATATTTATCAAATGGATGTGAAGTGATATTTGCTTATTTGACATGTATAAGAAGTATTTTATGTAGAATTACCACATAATTTTGGAAATAAAAAATCCATGTAACATGTTTTTAAACTAATAAGTAACTTTATATACTTAAGAAGAACTTAAGAGATTGGTATGATAGACTTTCTATATATTTACTTCAAAAAAACATTTTTTAGGGCCTTTTTTATTCAACCATTTTTATTAATATAGTTTTTAAAGAAACAATTATTTTAAAATTTTATATCAATGACATTATATTTTGTTAAAATTGAATTTTCTATCTGATTAATTTATAGAATATTTGAAATCTGAATTTGAAATGATCATAATGGATTAGCTAATTTTTTCAGTAGTTTTGAAATTTGTCAAAAAATATTAAAGGACATCCATAATTTAAAAAAATGGTTATAATATATTAACTTAAAATATTTTGTTATGAAAATTATAAAAATATAATTTCTTGTATCAGAACCATGAGAACATTAGATCACGAAGAATATGGGAAACCAGTAGTTCAAAAACATTATATAGTAATGATTTGTGGTTTAGAATATCTTATATCTAGTAATATGAACATAATGTTTTATGTATTCTTGTGCAAATTCATTTAAGAAAATACAAATCAATATCATCTTAAAGATGTAAAAAGAATTTTTCATTACCTTAAAGGAACCATGCCTCTTGGAATTTTTTATTCTTTTGAAAATGATTGTGAACTAAAAAATTCGTATACTGAATTTTATAGATTTAAAATAGATAAAAAAATCACATCTAGAACTTTTAATTTTTTAGGGGACTCTTTAGTTTCTGGTTCATGTAAGAAACAAAACATAGTAGATATTTCTACTACTGAATATAGATGTATAGAAGCTATAAGTTTTTTCCCTCAAATTTTGTGGTTGTATCAAACACTCACTATTGTTTCATGAGTTTTAGTGAAATTCTTACTTTTTGGGATAAAAAACATTCCATATACTTCATTAAAAACTTAACACATCACTTATTATGTAATTGAATAGATATAAGACAAAACATACTTTGAGGATACCTAAAAATGAGATATTATTATACAGTTCATCAGAATATAATAAAAGATTTTTTATATTTTTATAAAACCCCTAAATTATTATATATTTGAATACGTAAAATAGAATTGTGGAATGGTCAATTTAAAGGGATCATTTATTTACTTCTTATTTTACATATCTTCTTAAAGTGAAAGCCTACATGTAAATGAGGGAGGTAACTTTTTCCCTTACATTATTCTATATATTTTTTATCTAATGTGTTGTACAAAAATATATAGAAATATATTTTTATGAAACTTCTAAAGATTCATCAGAATTAGGATTCATCCAAAGTTTCATTAGAAAAACTCATTCCTATATGTTTTCAAATATATAAAAGATGATTATAATATCATATATTTATGATAAGAGAGTATATTTTTCTATGGAAGGTAAGTTTTTCTTTCTTTTTTTATAAAAATTCTATTCAGTTTATAATATCTTTGAAGAAAAATTTAGAAAAACTGTTACAAACATTCATGTTATATTAGAAGAATGTTTTTTAATAAAAAATAAAGAATTTATGAAAAATGTTATAAAATTTCTAGAGTTTGAAAATCTATTAATTTCTAAAAAAATTACGGAATCATCTTTCCGATATTAAATCACTTCCATCAAATTTTATATGATAATTTTTTCAGTCATTTCACTTGTTTGGAAGTTGAACCATCACTTCTATGACCTATATATAGTGGGGAAGTCTTAGAATTTTTTATATATTATTAAACTTATATAGAGATCCCTCCACCTTGATTTTCATCCATTCATCATATTTTTTGATCCATTTTATTCTTTTCTAGTTTGACTAATCAATATTCGTGGAATCTCATGATGATTTCGCTTTTAGAGAAGTGATGAATGAATGGTTTGATAGATATGTCTTGTATTGAAAGGTATGATTATTTTGAGAAATATTCCTCTTTTTTAATGTTTTTAATCTCTCCTCATATCAAAATATGATTTCAATTTTCATTATAGAACAATATTAAGATAGATTCATATGACCATTAAGTGTAAGGAAATAGATGGTTTAATGAATATATCTTTGGGAATATTTGAAAACCCTTCTTACATGAATAAAAAATATTTTTCTAAGTTGGTAGGGATACTGTTTGAAGGTGAAGAATAATTTTTTAATAAAAATATAAAAGATAAAGTTTGTTATTTTAATAAACATATAATAGATAAAATAATGTTTTACTAATATAAATTGGTAAGAAAGTTGGAACACCTTTCTCCAAATATAGGGATTGTGTCCATGTATGTTCAAAAAAATTCTTATTAAAAGGAAATGTCATTGGGATACATTGATGTTCTAGTTCATGTATATTTTTTATTTTCTCTATAATATAAAAAAGTTCAACATTATGAATTTTATGTTTTTTTATATACAATAAATAAAAACTAGATTAGTTGATCTCAAAATCCTTCTTTATACATATTTTATCAATATTTTTTTAACATCCTAAAAAAATAATATTAACAATAAATTTGTACTTATAAAGATAAAATTTCTTTACATAGTGATAAAAAAATGAAAAAATGATGATTATTTATGTTCCTAGTTTGAATAAGTACATAGAAAAGGAAACCAAAAGGTCCATCCTTCAAAATAAATGAGGATTTCAATAAAAAAAATTGTTAAAAGAAAGGTTGGTATGATTTTTCATAAATCTCTAAACTTATGAAGGAAAAATAATATGACTATGATTGATAAATCTGTTACTGATTTTATGAAATAAAATGTGAGCAGAAGGAAGGAGACATATCCTTTGGTCTGGATGTTGTAAACACAATGGCTTTAATGGTGGAAGTCTTTGAAATTTTGAAATAAGAAGAAATGAAAAGGAAATTTTTTTAAGGATAAGAATTCCAAATTATAAAGATATTTCACAATGGAAATTGATTTATCTTATGAACATGTTTTAATAAATGATAAATTTGTTCAACAGTCTAATATTTTTTTGAAAGAGTAGGACCCTCCTCTATCTGTTAGTCCTTTCTTAGTTGTTCATCCTACCAATATTCAAGTAAAAACATAAACCACTCATAGAGAAACTATTCCACAATATGATGGGAAGTATAAGAGAAATATAATCATCATATAAAAACATGTGTTTTGTTAATATATTCATAAATTTGTTGAAAGTGTAGTAAAGAAAGAAAATGAAGTTATTATAAAATCCTCCTCCCATAGGTCCTTCATGATAACCTAAGAATAGAAAAATGTTGATAAAAAACTAGATTAATTTTTTAAATAGTTGAAAAAAATGGATATTAAAGAAATATAATAACTTACATAAACCTCTCAATAATCAAATTATAAAGATGAATTTTCTATGAATTCTCAAGAAGAAGAGTATTCTAATGAAGTAGTTAAAGAGTCAAAAGCAAATACATCAGCACATGATGAGTCTAATAGAGATGTGTAGTTACAGAAATATCTCAATCTTATTTCATCCAAAAATAAGAATCCATAAAACCATGAGTTTGGTACAATATATTTTTATAAGTTTCAAATGACTCTAATAATTAATCCCCTAGTATGAGATCATAGAGAATTTATTGGAGAATTAATTACTTCAATGAAGTAATAAAGATCCTACATGTAATTATGGAGGTATTTCTAGATATCTAATCATGTTATAAGTATATTCAAGGAAATTTTATTTATTTAATGGTCATGATCTTCGAAATAACATGATGAAATAGTTGTTTATAATAAATATGAGTATAAATATTTCAAATGAAAAAACCATGGAAGAGTTTAGAATGTTGAAAAGCATTATATGATTGGTGAGTCATACAAAAGGTGACATGAAGTTCATAGATGAGAAAATTTAATGGACCAAAAAATGAAAATAGGTAGTCTCAAAAATATGTTTATAGTATAAACATTGAATTTTGAGATTCTATAAGGTCCATATATGATATTAAATAACTTTTAAAGTAAAAATATCATTAAATTTCTAAGTAATGAAAGAATATTTTGTTTATATTAGAGAAGGTAGAAAAATTTGATTCAATTTAATAAAACTCAAGGAATACTCAAGACTACATAGAGAATATAAATGTGGTCATTAAGAAAATATCAAATAAAGAATAAATTTTTCTTTTAACTATCAATAATTTTTTATTAATTAATGTAAAAACTCTTTGGATTATCATTTTTATAAGTTCTTACTCTCATAGGTTTTGGATGGATGTTATATTGTCTTATATTCATAACATTTGTTTTTATATAATGTTTTAGAAATATTTTTGGGGACAATCTCTACCTAATATTTATTTCCTTTAAGTAAATTTTTAAAATAACATTGGGTGAGAAAAGGGTAATGTTAGATTACTTGAAAATCTATGAATATATAAAAGGGAATTTGTAAGAATTCTATAATGTTATATCAGTTAGGGGGAGTAAATCATTCAATGTTTATATTTAAATTTATTATCAATTTATGTGTATTGTTCATTTCAAAAAGAGGAATATTTTTTAGTTGAAATAAAACTTTCTAGACATACTTATAAAAAATAAAACCCAAACATTATTTATTTATGTGTATCTATATTTTCTGTAACCCAAGTTAAAAATTCAATTTAGTGGAATTTTTTGAGTTTTACCAGATTGAGTATTTTAGATCTATTGGATGATTGTTTATCATGTATACCAAATGGACATGTACAATATACATTGGATTCATGTATACAAAGTTAATCAGATATAGTACTATGAATTACATTGTACGAAGTAACACAAACCCTACCGAACAGACTTCACCAGATAGAGATAGAAACAGATATTGCACAAGAATTTACTAAACCTATCGAATCAAGATGAATAATGTTACCAGATAAATATATTTTTTATATTAAATGGAACATTCATGCATTGTAATAGTTCATTACAAAACATACATCGAACAACATGTTGTTGTGATGAACCTAAAAATTGAAAAAGGATATCATTTGATTCTACTAAAACTACTCCTGAGAAATATAGAATCTGATCATTGGAGCTTATCTATAAATAAACCAAAACATTGGGGAGAAGAAGATGCTAATGACTAATAATATAATGTTTCTTATGATGTTTTTGTAATATATTTTTATTAAGTGTTCTTATTTTATAACTTCTAGGGAGATTCTTATGGCATCATATGTGATGTGGTCTTTTTAAGTGCCTTATGATTTTTTGTTGTAATGGTTGTTTTTTCTAACATGTTGGATTGAGGGATCTGAGGGATAGTGTGATAGAAACTAGTCTTATCAAATTGATCAAGGGTTCTAAGGGATAGAGAAAAAATAGTTTTTTTTTATATTTATGATCGATGTATTCTTAGTCTTAGAATACATACCATATTATAGTTTAAGTCATGGATGTATAAATATTGGTTTAAAGACTTCTTTAAGACTTAAGTTTAAAGTGTAAAACATATTTTAGAATGTTTCTTTATGTTTTATAACATTCATTAGTTAATCTTTTATCACTTTTTTAACCTTATTTTATATGTTTTAAACATTTCCAGTATTAATTTATTAAAATATTTATATTTTTTCTTATAAACTATTTGTAACTCTTATTACATAGTATGTTGGTACAAAACATTGTTAGAGAAAAAATTTTAAGAGTATTACAAAAATTTAATGTTTTAATTTTTTAAACTAACCCCCACCCCCCTTAGTACATTGTATTATCTTATAATCTAATGTGAATTTATTCATAAATAATAAAAAGTAGTCTTTTCAAATGTATTCTATGTGACTCACTTTTTACATTCTTTATAAATGTGTAAAATTGATGTTTCTGTTAAATATATGTAGAATTAATGGATTATGTGACCTTCATGCTTGTATAAATCATTTCAATTCCTTTACAGGTACCCAGGGTTGTACAAAAAAAATTTGTTCCTATTTTTCTAGGATTTTTTTATTTTAAAATTTACAAAAAATGGATATTTTCTCGTATCATGTTTATATTGATTTTATAATTGTATTTATAATCTATTTCAACATAATTTAATGTTATTTCCCATCACTATGGATTTTCTCTAATGATACCATATAGTTTCACTTTATGTATGGCCTATGATGATAATGTTTTAAGATGTTTTTATGAACCTCATTTTCTTCCCAATATTTAATTAATCTATGATGAAATGATGAATGTTTTTATGGACTTGTGGAACAGATATATATTATTTTTCATTATGGTGTTGGTATTCCTAGAACTATGTGACCCTATATTTCATTACATAATGATTTATACCTCATAATATAATATGAAATGGAATGGGGAGTGAACACAACCCACTATGGGACTGTTTCTACTTTGTATACAGGAATTGGGAGTAAACCCAATCAAATATGGTAATCTATCCAATATTATATTCTTGTTAGTGATCCTTTTCTAAGAAAAATATTTTTTTACTTGTGTTTATGACATAAGATTATTTCTAATGATTATTATATTCTCTTATATCCCATGATTAATTATTGGTGATTCCTCACTCTAAAAACTCATATATTTTTTATTAAAAATATTTATTCCCCAACTCATGATTTATGGCCTATAACATGTTGAGTATGTTTTTTTAAAATTTTTAATTATGTAACTATACCCTAGTGTTTATCTTATTCTCACATATTCTCATCGATTGAGAACTCTCATGTTTACCCTTACTTATCATCTGAGCTCACACTTTCTTTCGTTTTAATTTCCCAAAGTTATAAAAAAATTTCTATAGGATATGTATAATAAGATTAATATGTGACAAGAACTTCATGGGAGATATTTATAATTTATTATGGAATTGTAAAAAACTTTGTATAATGGGGAAAATATATATTGGATTGGAAATATGAGGGTTTACAAAGAAATTTATTTCCTCAATTATCCTAGTCTCAAAACTAAAATGGTCTTGGGAATATAAGTGACTCAATGCGGGTTATTTTTTTTATGGATAGTAAATTTTGTGTTGCCTTAGTTTTAATCAAAGTAGGGTTCATTTATTTTTAGATATTAACTTATCAGAAATGAGATTATAGTACCTATGATAACCTATGATAAACCAAATTGATTTATAATGAACTAAATATTTTATATATTGATAAGAATGTGTCATAGTTTAGGACTTCATAAGAATTATTTTCGTTATCATGTGATTTCTCACAATTATTGTTGATTCTTAATACTCACACTAAGATTTTTCATTATATTCAATAGATGGAATAATGAAGGATTATGCTAATAATGAATTGGAAGGATAATGAAATGAGTGTTCTCATGAGAAACCAATGAGTGGGGATCTAGAGTGGAAACTCTTGTGATTATGCCTAATTATCTATAACCATTTGTGATTATAAATATAGACCTTGAAAAATTTATTAACTCACTAAATAATTGAAAAATGATGTTTCATAGAAGTGAAAGTAATAAATTTCATGAAGTGAAAAAGTTTCATCATATTTTTTTTCCAATTATAGTTGAATAATCAATAATGTATGTTTCAAAAAATAATAAGAAGAAGTTTTATATATAGAAAATGAGGTAATAGTGAAATAAGCATTAGAGGAAAAATGAAGAGTTTGGTTAACTAAATGGTGGAGAATAAATAAATTCATTAGGTATCAATATGAATTGACTTTATTCAATGTGGAGAGTATAGTAATTTTTAATGTGTATTACTAAGTAGGAATGCTCGTGAAGGGGTTCTACAAGATCATATGAAAAACAGTTTAGTAGGTTCATATACAGAATATAAAGAAACTATCAATAACATATAAAATATAATAATTATCTTAATATTTTATATTTCTAAAATAAGAAAAAATATTATATTGGGATTTATAAATCTTGGGACATGATATTTTTTTGATAAGAATGATGTTTTAATAAATAAGACAGTAAATATTTCTTAGATTTTTTTAAATGGATTCAAAAGATAAGAGTGTCTACATATTGTGTTATAAGAGTTTGGATGTATTGGTATTTTATATATAGGATGCTAAGTTAAAGGAAGTACATAAGATCAATGGTATAGATCTAATTTTTAGGTATTATGCAATTGTATTCAAAGGTAATTAATGATATTTTGGGAGATGTTTGTTATATTTTAATAAAAAAATGATTTAGGTATAGAAAAAATTTTGGGATGATATGTAACTTAATGTTATGTTAATTGGGAAAAAGAGTAAAATGATTTTAAGAATATAATTAGAGATAACCATTTTTTATTGAAAAATTTATAATGTGGTTAGGTGATAAAATTTATCTCTGAAGAAGGTTTATATTGAGTTTTATTAGATAATTGATGTATATGAAACCCTTTGGTTTAATATATTATTTAATGTAATGTTTATTTGAGAAATAATATTATTATATTATTGGGATATAAGATGAAAGGTATGGATATATTTTAGGGATAATACATTCTATAATGTTGATGTAATTATAGTGAATTTTGATAAAGGGTTATCATATTTTTTGAACATTATAAGATTAAGTAAAAAGGAAAATTTTTTATAATATGATATTTTATAAAAAAGATAAAATTATTTGAGGGGTAATGATTTTTTTATCTTTTGGGAGTAATTATTCTTTTTTTGTGGTGATTTAGGTTATGTTGGGAAATTATTTTTATATTTTTTAGAATATATTATTATGGTATATACACATTTTTTCTGTGACTTTATTAGTGATTAATTTTTTTTGGAGATAAATTTTAAGCTGATCTTGGATGAAAATGTGATAAAATGATTTCTAATTTTATATTTGAAAATTTGTTCAGATATATTTTAGAATATTATTAAGGTAAATTATTTATGATGTAGCCAGGAGAACATGTGGGGGTGTGTGGTTTGTGACACTATTGGCTGAGTTTTATTCACCTTTAGCGTTTATTATGGGGCCAGTGACTAATTATGTGTGGGGGGTAAGGGAATTCTTAATTTCTATGACCTTTGAAACTCAAGGAACATAAACCTGTCTATGGTTGAAATGGAATCGAAAATCAGCTCGAGGTCCCTTAAAGGTGTTTCTTATACTCCTTAGAAATAGGATACTTGATTCACAAGTTCAAGGTCCTCCTATCCAATGAAATAGTGATCCTCCATACATGGTGTGGAGGGAATCATGTGGCTGACTTCATGGCTTCCAAGGTGACCCAGGATCTCCCCCCTCATTGAGTTATATACCATAGGATCCCTTCCCTTAGTAGGTGTGGACATTATTATCTGGGATACTCTCAGTCTCCACTTTTTTTGGCCCCTATGATGTTTTGTTTTCCTTCCCACTTACACTTTTAATATATATATATATGCGGAATGATTTAAGTTGAACATTGGGTGTTATTTTTAAGGTTTTATAAATTATTTTATTGCTTCTTTATTTAATTTTCTATTTACATTAACTAATATATTAACTTATACTAACCAATTTTGTTTTGTTTAATGTATAAACATATAAGGATTAACTTTTCATTATTTTATGTATTTTATGATCTATTAAAAGTTAAATTTAGTTCTTTAAGAATGAAAAAATCATCATGGTTATTTACCATTTCGAATATTAAATGAAGAAAAGATGAAAAAAATCTTCAAACGCAACTAAAGGATGAAATTGTGATTAAGGAATACAAAGAAATAAAGTAATTATATTTTATCCTATTATATATCTTTATGATAAAATAAGTCCTAAACTAAATAAACTATTAGATAAATTTATTTAGTCTAATGTTGAAAATATCACTCAGTTTTCAAGATATGGTTTTGGAAACCCATTCAGAAGTATGCATCTTAATAATATACATACATGGTTTTAGAATTATTTATTTAGGAAATACTAATTTTCATTTTAATTAATTATAAATTAATTATCTTGATAAATTCTACATTATATTTTGTTACAATGACATTATACACATTTTTGGTAATAATAATTTAAAATTATGAGGATTCAATTTATTTAAGGGGGAGAATGTAAAACTCTGAGATTTTATAATGTATTTTCCTTTAAATGATACAATATTAAATTAAATATATTTAATCCAACATTGAAATAAAATGAAATGTGAAATATGACATGAAAATTATTAAAAAAATTATTAGATGAATAAATCCACTAGTAAATAAAAAGTTAATAACTACTCAAGAATGATTACATTTAAAAGATAAATAATTAATATGATCTAATGTTACAAATGGATGTTTTTACACAACTGTTCATTTTATCTTAGCAAATATTAATTAAAACTTTTAAGATATGATTATGATAATATTAAATCTTTCAATGTGTAATATAATTGACTAAAAAAATTAATTATAAATTTATATGCGATAAATTAAATAACATTTGATATTTAAAAGGCCCATTTTATGTTTTTATTTATGATATTTATTTTCATTTAAAATATAAAAATATGTTAAAAACAATTTTAATTTTAATAAAATAACTAAATTTTTTAATTAATCATTTAAAAAATATCGTAGGGTGAATTTTTTGGATTTTTCTAAAATGGTTTATTAATAAGTGAATGGTGAAGAATTTAGTTTTTACAAATACCTTAACATTTTTTAACATCATTATGATATTTTACTAGAATAAAAATATATGTAACCTTTTTATAGACCAAATAATTATTTTAGGATTAAAATAAATCATTTAAAACTTTTAATTTTTATTTGGAAAACCATTCTTAAGTTTTTGGAAACAAAGCTATATTTTATTCTAATTAAAAACTATTTTAGTTATTTTTCCTTTAATTCGGAACTCACAATGATCCATTAAGTTTTTTATTGATTTTAAATTCATAAAACTATTATTTTTATCAATAATATAATGAATTTCATGAAGATATATTAAATACATAATATTTATTTAAATTAATTTTTACTCTTAAAAAGATATTTGTTTGAAAACTATTTTTTATTGTTTTTCATAATTATTTAAATTTTAATTCCATAATCCATTATAAATTAAGTTTGATAAAATTTATTACATATATAGAATCATTATGTATAAATTATTCAATAATTTCATTTTCATTTTTATTTATAAAAATTAGTTATCATGGTAAAAAGTTGAGTAATCATGGTAAATGTTAAAATGGGATAAAAGGGGATAAACTGAAGGATAAGGATTATAATACCACAAAAACCATATATTTATCTAATTTTATGACTGTATTTAGATACCCCCTAACCCGACCCCCAAGAAATTTCCTTATTTTCTTCCAATTTTTCCTAAAAATTACATAATATTATATTAAAGTTAAGGGTATTTACAAGCGTTCCACTCTCTTCACGTATAAAAGAGAACCCCCTCCCCTTACTTATCCACATAGCTTGAGAACCTTATCTTAACAAATATCTGACCAAATATAATCCAAACTCTCATTCCTATATCTTATAGGTTTTTTCACACTAAAATTCCAACCCAACATTTCTCAAGGTCTAATATAAAAGTAGATACCTGAGGAATACGTAATTGTCCTAATAGAGTTCTTTCAAGTTTATTTTATATTAAAACTCCTCTGATTATTTTATAACCATCCTAAAATGTTGAAATATGTATCATAAATATAATAAAAAATTATGATGATAATAATAACAATTAAAACTTCTCATTAATCCAAAAGAAAATAACAGTATTGCTCATTTGTACGTGTGGACAACCACCTCAATAAAGTGATGTATTTAATTTATCATAAACATATCTCATGGATGGTTATATAGAAATTTTTAATTAATATATATGATATTTATAAAATAAATATTATTTTATAATTATAATTTATTATTTACCTTCCTTTATTTATATCCATAGAAAAATGAAAACATCATGTTTTTGTATGTGCAGACTACCACCTCCATGAAGTGTTGTATGTTATTTTTCATAATTGCCTTAAATGGATGGTTATTAAATGTATTTTTGAATATTAATTATATTATTTATCAATATATCTCATAAAAAGTATTTTATAATGATATCACAATAATTAACGATCATTATGATTTAATCTGTTGATATCCATAAATTACCTGAAATAATCTCGTCATCAATATCTTATCCATAAATAATAAATTAAACCATAATTTAATAATTTTGGTACATTATAAATCATCATTTAACACCTATTATAATACTTTAAATAATCTAGTAACTATGAATTGTTTCCCCAAAAATGGGGTCTGACATCACTATTTCATAATATGCACCAAACAGTCAAAATTACCAACATCTATTGATGAATATAAACATTAAATAACTAATAAATTTGTTATAAATGAATATTATAGAATCATATAAAATATATATATGTGAATAAGGTTATGAAACAATTTATTCAGATAATTGAGTTTATTGTATAGGTTTTTTATGTACTTTCATTGAATCTGAGAGTCAATATAAGGGTTTATAATCTCACTATTATTTATTTGTGACATATTTCATATTCCCTGGTAATTTTATATTGTGTGGTGTATAAACTACCCTATGGGTTTTTTAAATACTTTTACGAAATTAATGGTATTTAAAAATACATCTCATGTTCTATCATTCATGGGATTTCAATTCATGAGATACTAATATTGTGAGGGTCTCTTCATCTCAATTTCCCTTTGTTGATATATGTTCCATATTCACCACCTTGATTGTTATTTGTGGTGTATATACTCCCCATGAATTAATTTTTGGATAATTCTCATTATAATTATTTTTTTTTGAAATTCCATATGAGGTTCGATCATTCATGATTTTTTAATTCAAAGTTTACCAAAGATATAAGGTTTTTTGTTCCAATATCACCTTTAATCATGATTATTTATGCTCTAATATTTCTCTATTAAAGCCATATATTTTTTCTTCTCTAGTTGTTTCATCTATTTTCATGTATTCTTTCCATTCTCCCAATATTTATTACTCAAAATGACACAAAGGATATTTTTATGTATAGGTTACTTTATCTCTTCTGTTAGGTCAAGAATCATTTTCCATAATATAAAATCACTTATAAGTTGTTTTATAGAAGTTTTTTTCTAAAATAAATATTTGATAAAGTTATTTTATAATAATTTTAACTCTCTTTAAAAATTATTACGATGAAACTTTTCAATCATTTTTATTATTACTCACTTTTTATATTTATTTTAAAATTATGAGAAGAATATTTTTTCTTAAATTTATATGGTATGAATGGATTTTTTCCATAATTTCATTAAAAATTAAACTAATTTACATGTTTCTATTGTTTTACAATTAAAATAATATTCCCATTTTTTATTTTTTATTTTAAAATTTACCAATTTAAAAGTGTGTTTTATCTAAGAAATTTTCTAATGATTTTATAAGATCATTATTTGTCTATGTAAGTGTCCTTTAAGGATTTTCATACTGCACTGAGTATGTTCTTTAATGATTCTATCAAATTTCTTATTTGAATATCATTTGATAATGATGTCCTAAGGATATTATTATGAAATATGTTTCCTTCCCATGGGTTAATTAATCTTTGATAAAATGATGAATGCTTTTATGATCTGGCGGTAAATATATGTATGATTATTAATTATATGATTGGTTTTATTGGAATTATATATCCCTCTAATGCATTGGGTAAAGATAGGTATATCATGAGATAATATAGAATGGAATGGGTATTGAACCCAATCTACTATGGGACACTTTCCACTATGAAAGTCTTGGAAGTGATCCTTAATTAAAGAAATGGTTTTCTATTCTCATGTATATACCAAAAACTTATGTCGTATTCTTATGATATTATATCATGGATCATGGTTGATTATTAGTGATTTTAACTATTATGACTCATGTCTTTTGTTATAAAAAAACCGTATTCCATGAATCACTATTTATATTCTATGAATTATTGGGTATGTCTTTCATACGTTATGATTATGGTTTCATACTCTTATGATTAACTTATTCCCACTTATGAACATTATTTTATATCTCCCATGTTTACCCTTAATGATCATCTTATCTCTCCCTTTATTATTTTTCCAATTCCCTTAGTTTTGAAACTAATTATATTGAATTATATTTTTAAGAATTATGCTATGTGAGGAAATTTTAATAGTAGATATGTAATATCATTCATGAAATAAGTTTATTATTTTTCTAGTCTTAAAAGACATTAATCCTTTATAGTTACTTCTAGACTTAGAGAAGTAACAAACTTGGTAAAATATATATAAATTTATATATTTAAGCTCATCACATGAAAATTTATACCCCGATAAATAATTTATTGGAGATACAATTGAGTGGAGTAATTTTTAAATTTTTTTAAAGCTTCTAGAGCTAAATATGTAAATAAATTTATTAATTTCAAGAATGTGCCTGAAAAAGTTTCTTTGAGATGGTTTTATTGATTATTCTCTAAACCCTATTTTAATAAGAATAAATTCTTATGTTAATGATGATAAGTTGAATTGATCAATGACAAGAAAATGCAAAAATCAAGGGCTTATTTATTAAGAATACCTACAATATTGTTTGAATTTTTTTAACCATGATATTGTGATGACTATAGGAATTTTATATTGAAAACAATATATGATAATCCATTTAATTTTTTTTTTTAATTTTAATTAATTCAAAAATAATTATTATCCAAAAAACATTTAAACAATCTTTGAAAATGATTTTTTATGTTTGTATAATATTCTATTGGTTTATGGATAAATTTTTTTCAAGATTGGACCCTCTTGTTTTCTAAACTAACTATGGATCCAATAGACTTAGAGTGTAAAAAATGATGGAATATATATTTATGATAATTGATACCATCCTCTCTTGAGTTTCTCTATATTTATTTTCATCTACAAGTAGGGAGAATAAAATGAAGAAAAATATTAACATGATTTTCAATATTGGTATTCAAAACACATATAAAGGGAGGTATTTTTGAACCCGATTTATGATTAATTTTACTTATTGTCAATAAATATGATGATAATATGAAATATGTCAATATTTTATGGAGTATAATATATTGGAAGTAAGTTGTAAGTTCACAATCATGTTGTTCATAAGATTAGATGAAGTCCTTAAGAAAGGTATTCAATATACTCTTGGTTGATAAGATTATAAAATTAATTTTTACCTAGTATTGGAAGACTTAACTAAGATTATTCCATTATTCTTATGGAAAAGGTGATTTATAAAAACATGATTCCATCTGAGATATGGTTGGATGTCTATTCACCCATGGAAAATACGAGAAAAGAAAATAATTTTATGATTTTGTTACATCATATTTCACATGTATAATATTTTCAATTAGATGTGATGAAAATGAGGGAAGTTCTTTAGATTCATCATATTGTGAAATATTAATTATCTAAGAATATTTTGGATAGAAGTAGAGTCGAACTAATGTGGATTGTATTCTGAGTAATTTTTATCATTTTATTTGTAAATTTTTAAGAGTATTTTATCATATTGAAGTATACTTGGATTATATTTTAAGAATAACTATGGTTGGGGAAGTGGATGTTCTATTAGAATACTCTAACTAGTATTTTATTAATTCATTAGATTTGGAATTATTTTGGGGATTATTTGAATTAATTATAAATTTATTTGATGTGTTTGAATTTATTTGAGTTTAGTTGAGTTTATTTGAGTTCATAAATACAGAGTTAAGTATTAGAATTATGAAATTATAGGTAGTCCAAATTTATCAAAGTGTTTGATATATAATATAATTTCCAATATTAGAAATTGGGATAATGAAAATACCATTCAAAGATGTATAATATATTCTCTCCAGATAAATAATTTTACAATGTGTTGGGATTATACAATGATTCGTTAGTTTTTTTTATGGTGGTCATTCAAAAATTTGGAAAATATATTAGTTATGTAACATTTTTATAATGTAATTTTTTATCACTAATATTCATCCAACTCAAAAACATATGGAAAGGTAGAAAAACTTATGCAAGTTCTAAAATCATATTGACACATAAATTTTCCATAAAATTAATGAATTTCATAAAAATAATAATAAATTATATATTTTTTATAGTTTAAAAGGTATACAAAGACATATGATTCATATAAAAATTGAGTTTCACACTATGGTGCATAAGATATCGTAATTATTATACAAGTTCTATTAGTTGTAAAAACTATGCTTTCATAATAATATAATAGCGATTCTTTAAAATTTAAACTTCTAGAATTAAAAATTAAACTAGGAAATGTTTCATTTGTCTTTAGAGTATAAATATCGTGATTCTAAATGTTATTAGTAATGAGTCATGAAAATATGATTTTGGTAATGAAGAATTTTAAATAATGAGTTCTATGATAAGAATATTATCACACTGAGAAGTTTTCTAACAATGAAGAATAAAACAAGGATAGATCTATTATGTGACAAGGTATTCACACCATGAATGAGGGAACCACATAGTGAAGTTTTTTTCAGATGAATAGCCATATGAATTTATGTTTGATGTTTTGGATTTAGTCATTAAGTGAAGGAATACTTCATGACTATGCATGTCATGCTATATGTTTTCATATAATGGTAGGGTTTGATGTGAAAGTTATTTTTGTGAATATTTAATGTAAATTTCCCACAATAAATGAGAGAGGATGATGATTAAAAAGTTGATTCAAAATTAGGAAATTTTTTAGACAAGACTGGTAGTATGAAATTAAATATCAATGATATTATTATTGGGATATTTATTTTCATGAACCAACATAGATAACCAACCAAAATGGAACCTGAATTAATCCCGAAATGTCTCTAAGGGTGTTCTAGTTCCCAATGGGTAAGAAACAATCACCCAGGCATCAACAAAATCTAAGGAGATTGAATTCCACAAAATGAAATCCAAACAAGATAATTTAGAAAATAAGAGAACATAAATATTTGGTATCCACAAAGGAAAAGTACCACATGATGGTAGAATCATGTCCCAAAAATATTACTTCAACCAAAGTTGAAACCTAAAAACAATCAAATACATCATACCACAATTATTGTGTAACAAGTAGATCACATGCTCCATTAGTCACCACCAACACCCAAGTCCTTCTTATCAAGAACAAATACCACATCCAAGTAGTGATTTTTCTTTTTTCTAGACCTGATATGAGAAACTCTAAAAACTATGAAAGGGAAAAAAAGTTGGTTTTTAATCTGAAATCATATATAATTTTTTATGTCCTTTAATTTGTGATTTTTATTTATTTATTATATAGTGAACTTGGTAGGTGAAAAATGTTTCCAAAATAAATATTACAAGGTTTTAGTGGAGAAAATGCAGAAAAAGAGTAGAATTTTCCTATTACAAATCGTGAAAAAAAATCACATCATATAATAGGGTCTCACAACATCCTGCAAGTCATGAACCAAGTCATGATGATTGGAAGTGAAGAAACTAATACACATCATGAATGGAAAATACACATCGTGAACCATTTGAAAGACAAATACGCTCCAAAGATATTGCTGGAAGGACAAACCTCGTTATTAATGTCAAATACACGATGTGAAAGCAGTGAAAACTCATATCTTGAAGGAGATATGCGTGAGATATGCTTAAGATTCAAAATACCAGAGGATATTCATGGATCATCCATTACAAAATGTGAATCACATTACATGTCGTGTAATTTTTTAACATTAAATATTGCTGCCAGGAAGAAGATTTTAACAGCATCCAGAGCAGATGACTTCTATTTTTTTCATCAATTTACCATTCCCTTTGATTCCCTCCTCTATAAAATCAATTTTATTTATCTATTTCCTTATTTTATTTAAATATGAGCATCATATATCGGGTTTCAACATCTCCTTCATTCCCTTTTCGTATCACCACCTTCATTCATCGTCAATCATCAATGAACTCATGTTGAATCCATTTTCTCTATCATTCCAAGTAAGTACATGATTGAATTGTGATTTACATCACTTTAATCCTAATTTCATGTTCATCTCCATTTTTTGAATTTGAATAATTACATGTGTGTTAACTAATTAAATTCAATCATTCTTAGCATGTTAAACTTGTTTTCAATTATTCATTTGTTTTCATCAATTTCTACCATAAGTAGATAAACCACCTATGGAATGGACCGAGAGTAGGTGTATCTGAACATAATAAGTCTTTAATTCTAAATTTTGTAGCCTTAAGGGTTATTGACCAGGATAAATAATCTTTATCCATCCCATTAATTCTAACATCCCTAATTGTGGCGTATTTGAGTGAAATACCTTATTCTATTTGCATTAGCTAAGATTATGATCAATAGTCTTAATTGATTTATACTTTAGAAGCTGAGATTATGCATCTAGGTTGTCACTATTTTCTGATCATGGAATAGTTACCTCTAAAGTGGTTCTAGTAGATTTGAAAAAAATCAACTAGTGACCTCCACTTTCTTCGCAGCCTAAAACCATAGGATCTTGCCAAGTTAGAATTAAGATAACCTTTTTTAGACACATGAAATTGATCCTAACCCCAGTCTCATATTGAATAAAACCATAAACTATTTTTCATATAAATCCCAATATCAAACCATTTCTAAAGGATTCCAACCCCAAAAGGTCTTTAGCTATCGATTTTTAGTGACATATTTTTCTCTTTGTGGTACTGACTCTAGAATTTTCACTATTCTACACCCTAGTAGCAAGTGAATTTCAGAAAAAAACAATTCAAATCTAACTGAAGCCCACACGATTTCAACGATGCATGTGGATAAATAAAATTTTTGTGTCGTTTCCAAGGAAGATAATGATGTTCTTTCATATCCTCAAGAAAAGATACCTATAATTACCTTTCGCTAACCCCATTTTGGAACACCCCATGCTTTCATGGTATGCTTCTCTTTGAATAATACAATAGCATGTGTTGTGCACAACTTCGAGTTCTAACACAACACAACCAATCAAAATAGTCTTTATGAATAGTAATACCCAATTTTTGAAGCTTTATAAATTTTATAATTCAAAATGGACTTCATTTTTGGATTCGAAGTATCTAAATAAGCTTAGGGTGAATTTTTGGTATTTTTCTGAAATTTTAATTTTTGATGAATAGTGAAAAACACTGAGTTATAGATTAAAACTGAATATGTATTTAAATAATTATTTATTTTATTTAAATTTATATTAAGTAAAAATAGATACATAATACCTATAAAATTTTAATGTAATTCATTAGAGTAATTTTATAATAATTTTAGATATATAAAAATTTTATTGAAATTTTTACCGTCTATTACCCACCTCCTTGGAGTATTTTCAAATTTACATAAAAATTAATTTTACCACTTCTCTGGGATGAATTTCAAAAATTCGAGAGACACGATTGATATCAGTAAGTTAAATGTGGTTCAATAAGATGAAAATAATTTTTGGTGAATAGTAACTTTTTACTTTTATTTACCACAGTTAAAAGTAAATAGGGTAATTAAGGGTAAAATTATACTATTATTACCCTAACACAAGTATTAATTCTATTTTATAAGTATAATTCCACCAAATACAACCTTATGAATAAAATAAGATCCTTGAGGTCCACCTGGATTTGATTTGGACAATTATTATTATTTAATTCAAAGAAGAGTTAAAAGAGTTAAAATCAATGTTTAATAACTAAAACATTTTTAATATAGGGTTATAAATAAGATAAATTCACTTATAAATATTAATTATAAATATAAAAAGATTTACTACATAATTATATTTTATTTATAATTTTTAGACATTAATTAGTTAAATTTATTTATGACACAATGATGATGGAGTAATTATTGTATTAATTAAAGATTAAAATAATTGATATTATAAATATCCAAATAAATGTAATTTGAGACTTTTTATGACTTAAAATAATTTTATAGGGTATTATGACATGTTAGGGTTGGTTATATTATTTTTTATCTATGTAATAATGTTGTTATGAATTTAGAAAAAACAAAATACCAAATAGTGTCAAAATTGACATAAAAGAGTTTTTAAAACAAATATTATATTATTAATTGATATTCTATTTTTTAAAATCTAAGGATTGGCAAAAAGTCTTATATAATTATAGGTGTATCATTAATTAACCACTTGGGGTTTTCTTGGAATTCTATATTAAGTTTATTAACCATATAATATAAAAATAAAAAGAGACATGGTAAATGTCAAACTATTTAACTAAGAGTTAAATCTAAAAGATAAAGTTGATATAGTGACTCAAACCTGTTTAAAACCTTTTAGTTGAGTGGTTTTAGACCCATATTCACCTTATGCTTTAAATAATTATTTTTGGAGCCATTAAAAATCAAAAATTATTTTATTATAAAATAATTATTCTAGCTTTTCCAAAGGTGCCCCTCACCCCTCTAATAAAAAGCGCACTTTTCCTTATCTCTAATTCACACCTTCAAATCCATTTGGATTGGCCAAACCATTCACAAATACCCTATAAAATATCCTACCGTCCTCCTAAAGTCCTTACTTTAGTCATAAATACAACCTATGGATCCCTTTTGATCAAATAAAAGGGAAGAACCTGAAGAAGAGGTAAATATTTCATCACCTCTTTCAAGTTCCTTTCTTCTTCCACTTCCTCTTTATTTGTTGTTTACATTATAAAATAATAACTCAAGTATCTTCTATATACTGTGATGTTATTATAAATTTGGTACAACCATATTCATTATTCTATCCATCCTATTTTTAACATGTCACCATATGTGCGTACATACGGCTTACCGTCTCCACATCGTGGTGTAGTTGTTATTCAATACATTATAATTTGGATGGGTATAATAATGATGTATAATTGATGTAAATAATGAATATAACATGATTATTATTCTTTATATATGATACAACATCCAATTATATAATATTTTAATATCAAAATAATGATATTATCACCCATGCGTATGTACGGATTACTGTCTCCCCAAACGCGATGAGATTCATTCCACATCAGAATAATTCAAAAATAATTTTCATTTTATGATTAAAAATAATTATTATGAACATAATATAATTCTGTATATGAATAAAATACATCCTATCCATAACCAACATGGCTTACGTAACCAAGCATATAAAGGAAAACGAATCAGTTAGCACCCGAAACGATAATACTACTAAAATATCATTGACAAAGAAATATTAAGATCATATATGATATCATATTAATGTATATGGTTATTGTATAATTTAATAATTATTATTTCACCATTATACAGGAGGTAAACCTACCCTCGACCATGGAAAAGTACAAGGTAAGTTTGAATTTCACAATATCAATATTATCTGAGGTTGTTTATACGTAATTATCTAACGAGGCCTATTTATCATCCACATCCATGTTTCTTAAAAATGTATTTTAGAACATTTTAACTATTTACTATAAAATGGGGTAAAGTCATTTATACCCATATTTGACCTTAAATGTTTTGAAAGGATTATTTTCATCATTTTCCAAACAAGGTAACTTGTGACCTTTTCGACAAAATTAAGGTAAGAATGTTTTTTAACTTATATGGAGGGTGCGGCTATTTTCCATCGTTATAACATCATCGAAGCTTCCCTTAAAAATTTATAAGAATATTTTAAAAATACATGTTTACTTAAATGATTTCAAAATATAAAGAGATATGTCTCAAAAAAGGTTTTTATTTCATCTATGCCAATATCCTTTGATGGATTTTAAGCTTATTTGAAGTTTATTTATTGTGATACAAAACATCTATATTGTATTGAAGTTTTTGTGATAGGTTTGATTATGTATGTGTTATTTCATATCATTCATGGTTTATGGATAAATTATTGACATTTCGTATGCTATTTTCAATATGAATTTTTATGTTATGTTTAAACCTTTTCATATGAGGAATGCATTGGACTTAGTATGTGACAGGTGGAGCCCACTATATCTCTTCAATTAATTGGTAGGTATAATGAGACAAACTAGTTTCTTGGCACAAGGCCTTGAAAAAATCTTATTTATAGTCTTGGCACAAGGCCTTGACTATGTGGTTATGAAGTCTGGCATTATGCATTCCATCATTATGAAAGTGGCTATTAATATTGCATGTGATTATTCGAATATTAGAATATCCATGTGAGTAATTAAAAGGAATTATTTTGATTTATATTTCCCATATTATGATGAAGTTTATGTTGAAAAGGATTTTGTTTTATTTTTATACATTGCATTAAATGTTTATGTTTATTTATGAAAACCTATGCTATATTGTTATCCTTACTGAGCATCTGAGCTCACCCATTTATATGTTTTATTTTATCCAGAATGTGAAGAAGTATATTATGACCGGCCTATAGGGATAGTCTATGGGATCTCAGTGTTTTCTATGGAAATAATGTTTTTGTAGTTTTCCATTTTATGATGTAATGTAAACCTTATGAATGTATCTAGTATTTCCATGGCTACTAAACTAATCAGTCATTTGAGACTTGATATGTTGTGATCATGCCAATGATATGTAATAATCCACAGACTATGGGCTTCTGGGGTCGGGGCGTTACAGTTGGTATCAGAGGAAGTTTAGTACAAACCTTGTAAACTAGATTTAGATAAACTCTGATTAGATAACATAACCCTAAGATAGACTTTGATGATTAGTATCAAAGAACTTCATATAATTTTTGTATTGTAGATATTTTGTGAGTTTTCCAAGAAATACATCCTTGTATGGTTACGAACAGCTAGAGGCGGCTCTGGCACAAATGAATATAGGGGGAAAACCCGAAAACACCTTTTTGATCTATACTCGAACAGGAACCGGTGCACGACAACGGGCCTTGCTGCACTATTTTTTACGAAACTCCCAAGGGATATGCTTAGGATAATTATCATTTTCTTGACAAACCATTATCAAGGTTTTATGAGTATTTACTTCCTCAAAGAAATTTTTTTATGATTATGGATTATATCCATAAACTATTCAATTTATGTTAAGTGTTTTACAAGTTTGGATTTATGTATTGTGATTCATAAACTAATCTAGTTTCTTCCATTGTTTAGAAAGGGCGCCTAGTGGAAGGAATGGAAACTGTATCAATGCACTCACTCCATGTAGGGATTTCCCTCCTGGTCGATATAATTATAGTGGAGCTGGTGATACAACTGGTGTTGATCATCTTATCACTATATTGGGACAACTCACTAAGGTTATGAATAATAATTTTACCCATATAGAGCTCCCTGATCCACAGCGTGGAGGATAAATGTTATATCTCTTCATGAGGAAACAACCACCAACACTAAATGGGGGTAAAAATCCACTAGTAGCTGAGCAATGGATAAATTCCATAGAGAAAATATTCCACGCCTTGGGGAGTAGCGAAAGGGAAAAATTCGTCATGGCAGTTTACCGCCTCACTGGAGATGTTGATCAATGGTAGTCATTGATTCAAAACACAAAGTAAGATGAGGAAGTATCAAATATGAAATGTATGGAGTTTAAAGAGATTTTCGTATAAAAATACTTTCTTCATTACCATCGAGTAGATATGGAAAGACAATTTCTTAGTCTAACGCAAGAGGATGAGAATGTTGTAAAGTATGAAGTTAACTTTACAAGGTTATAGAGGCATTCTACTGATTATATATGTATCCCAAGAAGTAATATTGATCATTTTTTGATGGGTTAAAACCATTTATCCATCGATCATTAGTCTCGCAATCCTTCTCGTCCTACGAAGATATTGTCTCATGTGCTATCAGGATAGAAAAATAATTCTCTAAGTCTTATGTCTTTAAAGAAAAGCAATAGAAGAAAATATCTGCTAAACACTCTAGAGATGGAAATAAGGTGAAGAAGGGAAATGTTGAATATCCATCCTGTAGTAAATGTGGGAAGAAAAATCCTGGTACTTTCCTGAAGGGAATGGAAGTATATTACAAGTGTGGTGAGATGGACCACCAAGCTTGTGATTTCAAGGGTCAGAAAGAGGTTGTCGATGTTGAATGCTACAATTGTAGATAAAGGGGGAATTATGTGAATGAATTTCCTAAGCGTCAGGGGAACATACCTCAGAAAAGTCCAAGGGATCAAGACCAAGCTTATGTTATCACTACTACTGAGGTTGAAGCTCCGAAAGACGTATTGGTAGGTAATTTAATGGTTTCCTCAAGTTTATCCAATGATTTATTTTATTATGGATCTTCACATTGTTTAATATCTTCCCATTTTGCTAAGAAAATTATATATTTAAAATTTTATTTAATAAGGGATTTGTCAGTCAAAACTCCTAAGGGATGTATCATTGCAATAATGTTTTGTGAATCAGTCCCCATTAGGGCATATAAATGTTCTTTATCTGCTGATGTCATCGTCATACCCATGACTAAATTTGATATAATCCAATGGTATGGATTTGATTTCAGACCATGATGTAAAAATTTTTTAAGAAGAAGGAGGTTACTATTTTTGATGACGATGATAAAGAACACCATATCTTTATAGCAGAATCATCACCACCTAATTATTATCTATATCCACCCCCAGTAGCTCAACTGAATTCAATTATAAGAGAGGAAGAGAATGAAATAACTATGGGTGAGGAAATTAATGTTCAAATAGAGTATGTACCTGTTGTGAGAGAATATGTTTATGTGTTTCCAGAAGATTTACCTGGACATCCTCTAGAACAAGAAATTGAGTTTTCCATTGATTTAATTCCTGGATCAAGGCCCATATCGAAGACCCCTTATAGAAGGGCCACTGTGGAATTAGTATAACTAGAGAAACAATTAGAGGAATTGAGTAATAAGGTATTTATTCACCCTAGTGTTTCTTCATGGGGATCCCCTGTCCTTTTTGTTAAGAAGAATGATGGGTTTATGAGGATGTGCATTGACTATAGGGAGATCAATGCTATAACAATAAAGAACAAGTATCCATTTCATCGCATTGATGATTTATTTGACCAAATTCATGGAGTTCAATAATTTTCAAAGATTTACCTTCGATCTGGATATCATCAGTTGTGTGTGAATAAGGAAGACATTCAAAAAACAACATTTCGAACTAGGTACGGGCATTACGAGTTTATAGTAATGCCTTTTGGATTGACTAATGAAACCTCTGTCTTCATGGATCTAATGAATAGAGTTTTCAAGGAATATATTGATGAATTTGTAGTGGTATTTATTGATGATATCTTGGTATAATCCAAAATCTATGAAGATCATGAAAATCACTTGGGCATTATCTTGAAGACTCTTAGAAGACACAAATTATATGGGAAGTTTAGCAAGTGTGAATTCTGGATTCAGGAGATTTCTTTTCTTGTCCATATTGTCTCTATGGATGGAATCTATGTTGATCCTTATAAGACCAAGGCAATCCAAGAATGGATAGCACCAACGAGTATAACTAAGGTTCGCAGTTTTATTGATTTATCATGTTATTATCGATGTTTCGTCCAGAATTTTGTCCGATTGGCTAACCCGTTAACAAAGCTCACACGAAAATGGGTTAAATTTGTTTGGAAAAAAGAGTGTGAAATTTTTTTTGAAGTATTGAATAAAGTATTACTCCATTCTTCTATATTGACTCTACCATTGGGGAATTATGGATTTGTTATTTATAGTGATGCATCAAAGAAAGGACTTGGTTGTGTCCTTATGCAGAATGATTGGGTTATTGCCTACGCATCATGATAGTGAAAAATTCATGTGAAAGGATATCCTACTCATGATCTTGAGTTAGAAGTTGTAATATTTTCTTTGAAGATATGGAGACATTATCTCTATGGTGAAAAATGTGGGATATATACCGATCACAAGAGTTTGAAGTAAATTTTCTCACAGAATGAACTCAACAAGAGGTAAAAAAGATGTCTTGAACTACTCAAGGATTATGATTTCACGATACACTACCACCCAGAGAAGGAAAATATGATGGAATATGCTTTGAGTAGAAAAGATCATGGAGTTTTGAAAAAGATGATAGTTGAAAGGGATCTTATTTTTGTGGATCTAGTAAATATGGATATGGGAATAACCATGGAAGGTGAAACATCAATGATTTTTCAAATGGTTTCCAAACCATCTTTACTAGAAAAGATAAAAAGTTCTAAGGTTGATGATGAGGAGTTTCAAAAGAGTATTAAAGCTTTGAATGATGGGAGATTGAGTGAATTCGTATATAAAGATGGAATTTGGAAATTGGGAAGATACTTTGGGTTCCTGATATACTTGATCAAAAAATAGAATTGTTGGATAATGCTCATAGCTCCAATTTCTCTATACACCCTAGGAGCACAAAAATTTATAGAGATTTGAAGTAAAATTTTTGGTGGGAGAACACAAAGAGGGAGATTGATGATTTTGTGTCAAGATGTATGGTTTTTTAACAAGTTAAAGCTAGAAGGAAACAGCCTGGAGGAGTCATGCAACCTCTTCCCATACCTGAGTGGATGTGGGATGATATCATGATGGACTTTTTCATGGGGATACCAAAGACTCTTAGAAGGAATGATGCAATATGCTTCATTATTGATCGTCTTACCAAGTCATCACATTTTCTTACTATAAGAGATGGTTTAAAACTTGAACATTTAGCAAGACTATATATTAATGAAGTTGTAAGACTTCATGGAGTACCGTAATCGATTGTTTCTGATCATGATTTCTATTTTAGATTGAGATTATGGAAAAAAATTCAGAAATCCCTAGATACTGAACTTCATTTGTGCACCGCTTACCACCCCCAAACTGATGGATAATCAAAATGGACTATTCAAACCATAGAAGACATGTTGATATCATGCTCAATTGACATTCAAGGTATGTGGGATCAATATTTACCTCTAGTAGAATTTTTCTATAACAATAGCATTCATTCAAGTATTAAGATGGAACCATATGAAGCATTATATGGAAAGAGATATTGCACACCAACCTATTGCGATGATGTTGGTGAAAGAAAAATTGTAGGCCCAGAGCTTGTAGAGGAAATGATGGAAAAGATAAAGTTAATTCAAACCCACATCAAAGCAGCTCAAATTAGGCAGAAGAGATTTGCTGATGACTGAAGGAAGGATTTGGAATTTCATGTAGGAGATCATGTTTTCTTGAAGTTATCTCCATGGAAGGGTGTTATACATTTCAGTAATAAGGGAAAATTGAGTCCCAGGTACATCAGACCTTTCAAATTTCTAGAACGAATTGGGGTTATGGATTTATGTTTGCCAATGCCACCAAGTCGCTGCAAAGTTCATGATGTATTCCACATATCACTATTGCGAAAATAAATCCCTGACCCAATGCATGTACTCACCAATGAGGAATTAGAACTGGAACCCGATCTGTCTTATTGCAAAGATCCTATAAAGATTCTTGATACAAGAGAATAAGTTCTGAGAACCCGGATGACTCGTCTGGTAAAATTTCTATGCAGAAACCATAAGGCGGAATATGAAATTTGGGAACCCTAGGAACATATGATGAAGAACCATCCGAGTATTTTTATGTAGTAATATTCAAGAAATTTTGAGGACGAAATTATTTGAAGGATTGGAGAATGTGACACCCCAAGCCTCCATGGTACACTTCTCTTTGAATAATATAATAGCATGTGTTGTACGCAACTTCGAGTACTAACACACCACAACTAATGAAACTAGCTTTTATGAATATTAATACCCACTTTTTGAAATTTTATAAATTTTATCCTTCAAAATGGACTTCATTTTTGTATTCGGAGTATCGAAATTAGCTTAGGGTTATTTTTTGGTATTTTTCTGAAAACATTCAATTTTTGAGGAATAGTAAATAACAATGAGTTATAGTGTAAAACCGAATTTTTTTTAAATAATTATTTTTTTTATTGAAATTTATTTTAGGTCAAAATAGGTACATAATACCTATATACGTTCAATGTAATTTATTGGAGTTTTTTTATAATAATTTTAGATATATAAAATTTTAATTGAACTTCTTACCGTCTTTTACCCACCTCCTAGGAGTATTTGCAAAAGTACATAAAACATAATTTTATCGCTTCTGTGGGTTAAATTTCAAAAATACAAGAGACATGGTTTATATCAGTAAGTAAAATGTGGTTCAATAAGATGAAAATAATTTTTTGTGAATCGTAACTTTTTACTTTTATTTACCACGGTTAAAAGTAAATAGCGAAATTAAGTGTAAAAATGATACTATTATTACCCTAACACATGTTATAATTCTATTGGATTAGTATAATTCGACCAAAAACAACCTTAGTAATAAAATATTATCTTTTAGGTCCACTTGTATTAGATTAGGACAATTATTATTATTTAATTAAAAGAAGAGTTAAAAGAGTTAAAATCAATGTTTAATAACTAAAACATTTTTAATATAGGGTTATACGTAAGATAAATTAGACTATAAATATTCATTAGAAATATAAAAATATTTCCTACATAATGGTATTATATTTATAATTTTTAGACGTTAAATAATCAAATTTATTTATAACACAATTATGATGCTGTAATTACTGTATTAATAAAAGATTAAAATAATTGATATTATAAATATCCAAATAAATGAAATTTGATAATTTTAATGAATTATACTGATTTTATAGGTTAATATGACATGTTAGGGTTGGTTATAAAAGTTATTTCTAAGTAATAATGTTGTTATGAATTTAGAAAAAAATACCAAATAGTTTCAAAATAGACATAAAAGTGTTTTTAAAAGAAATAGAATATTATTAATTGATATTATATTCCTAAAAATATAAGGTTTATACAAAAGGATTATATAATTATAGGTATATCATTAATGAACCACTTGGGGTTCTCTTGGAAGTATATAGTATGGTTATTAACCATATATTATAAAAATATAAAGAAACATGGTAAATGTCAAACTATTTAACTGTGAGTTAAATCGAAAAGATAAAGATAATATTGTGACACAAACCTATCTAAAACCTATTGGTTGAGTGGTTTTAGAACCATACCCACCTTAACCTTTAAATAATTCATTTTTAAGCCATTAAAAACTGAAAATTATTTTATTATAAAATAATATTTCTAGCTTTTCTTAAGGTGCCCCTCACCCCTCTTTTAAAAAAGGCACTTCCCCTTCTATATAATTCACACCTTCAAAGATATTTGTCTTGGCCCTACCCAAATACCCTCTCAACTGTCCTAACTTCATCATAAAGGTCTTCATTCAGTCATAAAGCCAACTTAAGAATCCCTTTTGATCAAATCCAAAGGAAGAACCCGAAGAAGAGGTAAATATTTCATCACCTCTTTTAATTTCATTTCCCCTTCCACTTCCTCTTTATTTGTTGTTTCCATTATAAAATTATAAATCTATTATCTTCTATATACTTTGATGTTATCATAAATATTGTACAACCATATTCATTATTTTTTCCATCCTATGAAGAACATGTCACCATACGTGCGTACATACGGCTTACCGTCTCCATGTCGTGGTGTAGTTGTTATTCAAAACATTATATGTTGTATGGGTATAATAATGACGTATAATTGATGTAAATAATGAATATAACATGATTGTGATTCTTTAAATATGATATAACATCCAATTATATATGATTTTAATATCAAAATATTGATATTATCACTCGTGTGTACGTACGGATTACCGTCTCCACGAACGCGATGAGATTCATTCCCCATCGGAATCATTCAAGAATAATTTTCATTTTATGATTAAAATTAATGATTATGAACATAATATTATTCTGTATATGAATCAAATACATCCTATCCATAAGAAACATGTCTTACTTAACAATGTATAAAAGGAAAACGAATCAGTTAACACCTGAAACGATGATACTACTAAAATATCAATAACAAAGAAATATTAAGATCAAATATGATATCATATTAATTTATATAGTAATTGTATAATTTAATAATTATTATTTCACCATTATACAGGAGGTTAACCTACCCTCGACCAAGGAACAGTAAAATTTAAGGGTTAATTTCAAAATCTCTTAATTATCTGAAGATTTTTATACGTAATTATCTACTGGGACATCTTTATCATCCACATCCATGTTTCATAAAAATGTATTTTAAAACATTTTTAATATTTACTAGACAATGGGGAAAAGTCATTTATACCCTTATTTGAACTTATATGTTTTGAAATGAATCTTTTCGTCATTTTCTAAACATGGTACTTTATGACCTTTTCGAAAAAATTAAGGTAAGAATGTTTTTTTAACTTCTATGGAGGGTGTGGCTATTTTCCACCGTTATAACATCATCAAAGCTTCCCTTAAAATATTATAAGAATATTTTCAAAATTAATTTTTCTTAAATGATTTCAAAGTAGAAATAGATATTTCTCCAAAAAATTATTTTGATTTCATCTATGTCAACATCCTTTTATAGATTTTAAGATTAGTTGAAGTTGATTTATTATGATACAAAACATCCATATTGTATTAAAGGTTTCGTGATATGTTTGACTGTGGATGTGTTATTTCATACCATGCATGGTTTATGGATAAATTATTGACATTTTTTATGCTAGTTTCAATATAGATTTTTATGTTATGTTTAATCCTTTTCATATGAAGAATGCATTGGACGTAGTATGTGACGGGTGGAGCCCGCTATAGCTCCTCATTGCATCTGTAGGTCTCATGAGAGAAACTAGTGTCTTGGCACAAGGCCTTGACAAAATCATATTTTTTGTCACGGCACAAGGACATTACTATGTGGTTATAAATTCTAACATTATGCATTCCATCATTATAAAAGTGGCTATTGATATTGCATGTGATTATTCAACTAGTAGAATATCCATGTAAGTAAGTAAATGGCATTATTTTGATTTATATCTTCCATATTATGATGAATTTTATGTTGAAAAGTTTTTGTTTTAGTTTTATACATTGCCATAAATTTTTATGCTTATTTATGAATGCTTATGTTATATTGTTATCCTTACTGAGAATCTGAGCTCACCCCTTTCTATGTCTTATTTTTCCCAGGATGCGAAGAAGTATATTGTTACTGACCTATAGGGATAGTCTATGGGATCTCAGTGTTGTCTATGGAAACAATGTTGTTGTATTTTTTCATTTTATAATGTAATGTAAGACTTATGAATGTATCTAGTATTTCCAAGGCTACTAAACTAATCGTTCATTCAATACTTGATCTTTTGTGATCATGCCAATGATATGTAATAATGCACTAACTCTTGGATTCTGGGGTTAGGGAATTAATCCTTTCATTTTTTCTTTTTCAAGATTCCATAGCATCTATACTACATGGTATATTTCATGTACTAAGTTCCTTTGACCCATTCGATGAGACTTAGGACAAAATAGCAGTTATCCTTCATTCCCAATATCGAAAGTTATTTATCTGCACACCTACTTTCAATAATGGTCGACCCAAATAATCAAGAAGGACCTAACCCACTAAACCCTCCGAATATGCATCAATTGATTCCTAGAGAGCACCTGATGTAGCAAGAAAGTACCATCTTGTATTATGGATTTTCCTCAATCTGTGGTTCCACACCAAGCATAGTGTGTCCTCCCATTAAATCCCATACTTTTGAAATCAATCCTTGACTCATTCACATGATCTCGAACATGGGGTATTTAAACAGACTTTAGATTAAAGATCCTCATTATCAAATATCTAACTTTATTTAAGTATGTGATACCTTTCGCAACTCAGTGGTAACATTAGATGCTATCAGACTTCACATCTATACATTCTCCTTGTGAGACAGATATAAGGATTATATTATGAGTCAAACTCCTAATTCAATCACAACTTGGGATGATTTAGACAATAATTTCCAAGATAAATACTTACCAACAATCCAAAAATGAAACTTCATAATGATATCAATAACTTCTTCCAGACTAAGGAAGAATCTACATGGAAAGCACGTGACATATTTAAGGATCTTATGAGGAAGTTGTCACACCATGGACCAGACATGTGGATCCAAATAAAAACATTTTATCAAGGACTTCCACCAGCCACATGAATTGTTTTCAATGTTGTATCTGGTGGAGGAATGATGTTCAAGATACCTGAAGATGGATGATCCATTTTAGATGAACTCTCACACAATTTCATCCTATGGAAAATTTATAGTGGACCACCTCATCGTGTTATACACCGAGTGGATGAAAACATAAGACTGTTATCAAAATTATAAGTGCTAACAAAGAAGCTATAATTATTATAGTTGCCTACTATAAAACCCCCTCCTTTTATAATTGAAATACAGTCATGTAATATGTGAGGTAACCCATACTTATATCAACACTGTATATAACGAGTTTAATAAACACAGTCTCAATATTGTAATTATGTAAATTACAATCAACAGATCACTCCATTTCAATTGTAACAATAATATTATTAGTAGAGGCATGCTTAGTAGCCACTTAAAAACAATAAAGGCTATTATCTGTAGATAACTACTCTTGTACCATTTCAAAATCAAGGGATACCAAGGTATCCACCCATAAACCAAGTTCCAAGACCAAAAATAAAATTGTAGCAATATCCTTTCCCCTAATCATCCCAACAATAGTTTCAACCATCTCATCCAACACCTCAACAATAACTTCCCCCTCTCCAATGTAACCTAGAGGACCTCCTGAAGACTTTTTTTCTAAAATCATACTAGTGACTAACAACTCAATAGAAGGAGATGAAAATACAATGAGAATATTTGTGAAATCTCTATGTTCAAATGGGTCGGATCTTAAAGACCTTATCTGAAAGATTACCAGGTACTCTACTTGGTAATACATAGACATAATCAAGGGTAGAAGAGAAAGTTGTAATACTAAGAAGCTGAATGAGTTTGGACTTTCAACAACCAAGTGGAAGAGATGAAGGACAATTTGAAGACCCTAAAAAGAAACCACTAGTGGAAGAAGAAAAAGTTTATGAGACCACCCTAGTAACATCTCAAGAGGTATCACTAGCTACAGACACCCAAACTCCTAATCAACCAAAAGAACCAGTTTCTGTTTCCTTTCCACCATAAAAGACACCTCTTCCTTTATTGTAAAGAGAAAGATAAGGCAGACACGAGGAACAATAAAAGATTTTAATGGATATGTTCATGAAACTACATATTAATATACCCTTTGTAGAGGCCATTCCTAAAATTAAATATTATGCCAAATTCCTTAACGACATACTATCCAACCAAAGAAAAATTGAATATAATTGTGTCATATCATTGAATGAATAATTCTCTACTGTTGTTCAGCTTAAAATCCCACCAAAGGGGTATGGAAATATTATTTTATAAATCCAATGGCCGAAATTATTAAAATATTAGGCTTGATTATGTTGACATGAGTCACACTCTCAAGAAAATCATTTTAAAAAGTTAAAATGTTTTATAAGTCTTGGAGGGTCCACTAAGGCACCATAAAATTAATCAAACAAATATAAAATCACATTATTTTAAATGTAAAACATATATTGGAAAAAAACTATTTATTTTATTTTATTACACCACTATTGGGTCATTATGATGTCATAAAACACAATATATATTTAAATGATAATTAATTTTTACCCAAAAATTCGACTATCTCAGAAAATTATGAAAATTTCACCATTAGATAGTTTTAACGTCTTGAATTCAAAAATGATATTCATTTTATCTAAATATTTATATAAATATGATAATTTTTTAATTTTAAAATAAAAATTGACATTTATCCGAAATTCGTGGGTTTTGACAGAAACAGCTTTCAAACCATAATAAAAATTACAATTGTATTCATAAAAATTATACGATTATTGATATTTAATAAAATTTAATTTATTAATAAAATTTTATTACAATTTTATTTAATTCAAAAATCCATTAATTCATAGATTTCATAAATTAATATTAACTAAAAATAATTTTTTTTAAATGTAACAATAATAAAATGAATGTATATTCTTAATACAAAAATAATATACATGATCATAGTTCTTGGGTCATTAAATTATTATTTCCATTATTATACCCATCCATGAGAGGTGGTGGCGGAAAACCTATACACCATGGTGTGGAGATAGTAAGTCGTTTGTACACACATGTGTTGATTTTGATTTTCATAGGATGCATATAAGGTGTAATATAGTTGTTTAATAATCATAATAAGATCTCATAATATTTGTTATACTAGATTTACTACTTTATAATGGATACAACTCCTGAATACGAAGTACAATAATAAATAAGTTTGAATGAATCGGTAGAGGAGATTACCTCTTCTTTGATGAGCTCCCTATAGATATCCTCTTAAAGGAATAGAGTTAGTCATTTGTGTAGAAACTCACCTCCATAATGTAAATAAGAAATTTTATAAGGGAAATTAGAATGAGATGGTCTTAGAGGCTTAATGTTAAGTGAAGTTTTGAGGTAGTATACCCCCTTTTATAATTGAGGTGAGGGACACATTTGGAATCTCCAAATATATTAATTTTATTATAAAATCAAAACCCATCCAAATCACAAAAAAAAAATGAAATATTTCAAAAAATTATTTGAGTAAAGGTTTTAATATCATCAACTAATAAATTTCATCTTTAGTGCCATCTACTTCGAAAAAGTGTTTTGCGGATGCGGTTAGATCTGCAGGAAATTCCACTTTTTCTGATTTTGTCTCCCCCTCTCCTAGTATGGTGATTAAAAAAAGGTAGGGTTACCCATATTGCGACTAATTAGGATGAGGTTGAATAATGAGTTAACCTATGTATGTTCTCTATTATTTCTCAAGTTATCACACCAAAAGGCGAGAGGATGTGGAGGTTTGATAATCTAAATAAGAATATTATTTCTGTTTGGGGCTTTGAGGATTGGAAGATGACTGTAATGGGCAGAGGTTTCTTCCCCATTATCATTCCTAATGATGATTTCAAGTGACGGTCTTGGGGAATTGGATCCATTTCCCTTAAACCAAGAATTCTTCGTATTCAGGAATGGGATTTAAACTACGATCCTTTCAATGTTTCTAACACTCATGTGCAGGTATGGGTTAGAATTAACATACTCAATTGGTTGTATTGGCATCCATAGATCTTATGAAATATTTAATCTTCTGTGGGAAACCCAATCAGAATGGATCGACAAAATGGCAATCCTAGATTTGGTCACTTTTCTTGTGTGTTTATTGAGGTTGATATGGCAAGTACACTAGTAGAAGAAGTGGTCCTCACAACTATGGATGATAGAATCACTCTAGGAATTTTTTATGAAAGGAAGCCGAAGTTTTGTAGGGTACGTAATTTCTTGGGGAATCTATCTGAGGAATACAAGAGGATGTGTATATCTGCTTTTTTGTAAGTATAAAGTTCATGATGGAGATGGATGTAGGAAGGCGGTTGATTTGAGGAAAAAACAAGAATCTTCTTCCTCTGATATAAATCATCTGGTGTTTGAGCGGGTGGTTCTGCAGGCTGAGCTGATCTCCCTTGCTGGAATTGTGAACATTGAACAGATTGCTCAAGATATCCTTTCTCATGATGATTGTACTCTAATAGGTCCAAATATGGCTTTTATTGGGGTACCTGAAATCGCCCAGGAGAATGGTGTTTCCTCCCCCTCCTTGTGTCCGCCTATTGTCAGTGAGGTGCATGCTACTGATAATCTATCACCTGATGGTTGTTCTGTTCATACGGATGATGTCTAGGACTCCATGTTTGATGGTTAGAATGATATGGAAGGAAATTCAATTGTTTCTCAGCTGATCCTCAATGGTGAGGATGGGTTGCCTCAGCCCATGGAGTTTAATTTCATGAGTGATGCTGCTGATTTTCTATCAAAGGAGAAGGATGACCAGGAGGTACCTCATTAGGTTCATAGAGAAGTTTATGGATCTGTCCGGTAACCTATTTTGGAAGGAATAACCTTTGACTCACAGTTTCATGGGATTGACTTGGAGTTCTATGCTGGTTCACTGGCTCTAGATAGATCTGTCCAGGACACGTAGCATGTTCTGTCAGGGAAGATCCCAGAACCACAATCACATGGGTATGAGTTGGGCATGAAATCATTATCTACTAATGAGTCTATTAGCGATTGTCCAGTGGATAGGAACATGTAGGTTCTAGGTGACACTCAGGTTATTGATGGAGATAGGTCCTTTAGTCAAGTCCCTGTTAGCAGGGCTGCCAAGATGAAGCTTGAAAATGAAGAATTGGTGGGACTTAGAAAATCACCAAATAAATTCATCCCACTCTCTGGAGTGTTTTGGTCAGATGATACAAGGGCTGACCAATCTGATGATGGTTCTGATGAAGTCCCTATTGTTGAGATTGGCATTACTGAATCAGAATCCCTTCAAGAAGGAAATAGCAGCAATGGGAAGGGCAAGGGCAAAATAGAGATTACTAGTGGTGGGGATCAAACAAGGGCCATGACATCCCTACATAAATGAAGATTTTATTTTTGAATTGTTAAGGGCTTGGGAATTCTCCCACAGTTAAGGCCCTTAGACATATAGTTATGACCAACAAGCCGTTGGTTATTGGTCTTGCTGAGCAAAGGATGTGGTTTGTCAATTGGAAATCTTTTAAATGGAAATCACTTGGTTACTCATTTGTTAATAATAATGTAAATGAGGGAAATTTTGAGAGTCTTTGGTTCCTTAAACATGAATATATCAATTTTCTTTCCTGCACCCAAGGGAAACAAATTGTTTCTGCCTCTATTGAGTTGAATGGGGCCACCCTTTTTGTGTCTTGTGTCTATAATTCTAACTCTTATTTGAAAAGTATGGAATTATGGAGTGATATTGTATCTATCTCCTCTCAAATGCCCCATAATTTGATTATTCTTGGTGATTTCAACACAGTTCTACGACCTGATGAGAAAACTGAATCCAATTTTAACTAGGTTGATGTCAAGGATTTCTCTCAATGTATTGATACCTATAACCTGATTGAAGTGTCTAAAGTTGGTGAGTATTTTACCTGGGGAAGGTACACTCTCAATGGAAGGCAGGCCAATAAAATTGATAAGATCCTTTTTCAGGTTGATGACAGAAATGATTCCATCAGTGCCTCTTGTCTTATGTTTCCCAAAACTCACTCTGATCATAACCCTTTGGTGATGGATATCTTCATTGGTGGTCTGCAAATGGATCTTATTCCTTTTAATTTTAATAATTCCTAGATTGTGTTTAAAGTGTGATGGGAGAATTTCATTGCTGTATGGAGCTCTTGGAACCTAGGATCTGCTTCTCAGATTCTGTCTTCAAAGCTGAAAATCACTAAGTTGAGGCTGAGGGAATGGAGTATGATTTACTTCTCTATGTTGGATGAGGATATAAAAGTTACTGAGGGTCACCTTTATAGCTATCATAATTAAATAAATTGAATTCCATGACTTCAAGTGATAAAATCTAGGCTTTATCAAAGCTGGATGAATTGCTCAACACTAAGGGAACTCTGGCCAGCTCTGTTTACAATATCAGGTGGTTGAAGGAAGGGGATAGAAAATCTAGTTTTTTCCATCGCCTTCATAAGGAAAGAAAATTTAGAAGGAGAGTCTCTACCTTAAACATTAATGTAAGGCTTCTCAACACATAGAATGATATTTCCAATACGGTTGTGAGTTATTTCTCTGACCTCTATTCTGAAAATGGGAATGACAGATCTCATATGATTATGCAAAACATTAGCCCAAGTATTGATGATATGAAAAATGAAAAACTTGTGGAGGTACCTAGGGGAAAGGAGGTTCGAGAAGTCCAATTCTCCATGAACATTGATATTGTTGCAGGGCCGGATGTTTTCACCAATAACATTTTCATGTTTAACTGGGAGATTGTTCATCATGACGTTATCAATGCAGTTATAGAGTTATTTTATACTACCTCCATGAATTATGGTGTTAATTCCAATTTTATTTCTCTTATACCTAGGAAGGAGAGTGCAATGGATATTAAGGACTTCAGATTAGTTGAGATTGGCAATACTATCCCTAGGATCATCAGTAAGATAATTTCCACATGGTTGGGAAATGTGGTTAAGGGACTCATCACCTCGAATCAATTTGTGTTTGTCCAGGGAAGGAGTACTCCAACGTGTATTTTCACTGCCTCTAAATGTATTAATGCTCTAAGAAGGAAGGTGAAACAAGGTAGTCTTGCGGGGAAAATTGATATCTCTAAGGCCTTCGACACAATGAAATAGTGTTTTCTTCTGTATATTCTTAGACTGAATGGCTTTTATACAAGGTTATCAATATGGTCCACACCATTCCTAAGAGTTCCAGGTTATCTATTCTGGTCAATGGCTCGCCTAGGGGTTTCTTTCAGTGCTCTAGGGGTTTTCGGTAGGGGGAACCTCTCTCTGGAATTTTGTTTTCCCTTACTGAGGATTATTTGAGTCTATGCCTTAATAGCCTCATTCAAGCTAGTTTTTACAATCAGATTAAAGTTGGTAGGGATCTTTATGCCCCAACCCACTTTTTTATACTGATGATATCCTTTTATTTGTAAATAATGACACAAGGATTGTTTCTTCCATCAAAACCATTTTCAAGCATTATGGGTATGTGGCTAGGCATGCCATTAGATTTCAGAAATCCTTTATGGTCTTGGGGGAGGGAGTTTCCATCAGAAAGAAGAAAAATAATCACAAGATATCTTGGGGTTAAAAAGGAATCATTACCATTTACATATCTTAGATCTCCCACTTTTTTTTGACCTGTGAAAAGGTGTCATCTTGAGTCTATCTTATCACGAATTATTGCTCAGATGGAAACATGGAAAGGGAAAGCTATGTCTCAAGCTAGGAGAATCTGTCTTGTCAACTCGGTGATTACCACTATTTTTTTCTCTGTGTTTCCCATTTATAGGTGTCTAAAGAATCTTATCAAGGAACTTCAAAGGCTTATCAAAAATTTCATATGGACCAGTTCCATCTATGAAAGGAAGTTTGCTGTTGTGGGGTGGAAATAATGAATCAAACTAGTTGAGATGGGGGGTCTTGGAATTAATGATTTGGGTCAGTTTAATGAGGCCATACTCAGCAAGTTCACCTAGAGTCTTATCACCTCTCAAGACATTTCAATGGAATTTCTTTCATCCCAGATCACCCCAAGGCTTTGGGATGGTTATTCTTATTATCTTTATTCTTTAATATGGTCTACTTTTAAGTATTCTTTTAAAGGGATCATGTCATGTTCGAAGTGTCTTGTTTGTAGGGAATCTATTATTAATTCCTAGAGCACTCTTTGGTTGACTAGACCGATCCAAGAGGATTTGAAATACCATATTATTTGTTGCAGTTGTTGATTGCTTCTATGCAAGATGGCAGTTCAAGCCTCTATGAGTTCATTCCTTCTCAGATACAAGATGAAATTCACAGATACATCTACATTAAAAAATACACCCTTGTTTAGAAACTAAGCTCATATGGTGTTCTTACTACCCGAGTAATTTACTAGTCCATGTGAAATAGGCAGAATGCATCCCCTCGATGGTTTACTAATTTTTGGACCTTCTTCATTCCCCCCTCAGATTATTTACTTCTATGGAGGATGTGGAAGAGAAGGCTCATGTTTCAATGTCTTCTTCAATGGGATGGGATTGAGTAAGCCTCGGCCTGTCCTATTTCTTCGTTGTTGTGGAATCCATTGATCACATCTTCTTGTATTGTATTCTGATCTTCATGCTCTGGAAGTACATTCAGGACATGGCAGGGTGGTGTTTGGACATGAGATTGTTTGAGGGATTGATTTCTTCAGTTTATTATGCCAGTTGTTGTGATTAGGTTCAGAACTTTTTTATGGTCACTATTGCAGAAACTATTGGGTTCATTTGGAAGGCTAGAAATAGTCATGTCTTTTAGGATATCATGCCCACCTTCTGGTCAGATGTTAGGGTGATTCATAGGGAATTTTGTACAGCATCCAGAGTGTAGTTTGGATGTATGAATAATGGGTTTAATGATCTTGTTATATTGAGGAATTTTTGTGTCACTGGCAGGATAAGAAAACCATTGGTGATGAAGTCGATTAGATGGATTCCCCCTATTCCCTCTTGGGTGAAGGTCAATGTTGATGGAGTGGCTTCAGGTGCACCAGGGCCTTCAGGATGTGGTGGTGTATTCCGTGCCTATCGGGGCTTTGTAAAGGGCTTCTTTTATCATTACATTGGGTAGGTCTCCGCCATTGAGGCTGAGTTGTGGGCTATGATTAAAGCTATCAGATATACAGTTCATTATGGTTGGTGCTTCCTCTGGCTGGAATCTAACTCAATGGTGGCTTTTGATATCCTTCGGTGACGGTCAAGGAATGTCCCATAGATGATGTTTCCTTCTTGGATTGAGTGTCTCTGACTACTTGATGGTATCATTCTTGATGTGACTCATGATTTTCGGGAGGCTAATTAGGTTGATGATGCTTTGTCATAGAAGGCTATTGTGGAGTCATGTTCGGAATGGTCTTTAATGGATTTTGATTGTTGTTTGCCTTTTGTTGAGGCAGATGGTCGTGGAAAGTTTTTTACTAGGCTTTGTAAACCTCCCTTTTGATGTTCTAACTTTGTATTTAATTTTTTAATAAAATTTGGTGGGAGTGAGTCTGACACAATCTTGGCCCTTTTGATTAATTAATAGTGTCAATTTGGGAAGTATTAAAGTTATTCATTTTTAAAAATATCATGATAAGATTTAATACTCAAAGAAATATTTCATTATATCCCAATGGGATCAAGGTAAACTATATAAGTCCTTGTATACATTAATTATCCAAAATTGTAATTATTTTAATATTTTTGATAACATTAATTTGATATTTTCATTAATAAAATAATTACTACATCATTTTTTGTAATTATTTAGAATACTTATTTATTGGGAAAAATTTTATAATAAAATACCATAATGAAGAAAATTATTCTAGATTTTATAATAATACTTATAGTCGAATATATCTCCATAAAAATCCTACATTAAAAATATTTATTTATTAAAACTTGAATGTGACAACATTAACATCACTTTAAATAAAATATTATAAGTATCATAATCTATCCCATATGGCTACAAATAGTCAATAACTTGACCCATGGACGATTGTGGTTTATATACACACAACTAATAATTTTTTGTAAATATTATGGTACTTTTAATGGTTATTATTATTTTAATAATTTTTATTTTAATGACTTTTCATCAATTAAATAATTTCTACATCATCAATGTATAAGCTTTTAAAGTAATTATTTATTTTCTAATAATTAAAAATAAATTACAGTGATAAATAAAAAAATTTATCTTTAAAATGAGTATTTATAGTCAAATTTATCATCTGTAAAACTCTATTTAAAAAATGAAATTTTTTTAAAAAAATTGAGTAAGACATATATAACTTTTCTTTAAATAAATTATATTAAATGGTCTAATCTCATCCATGTGGCTTCCAAACGATACCATTTTTACCTAAGGATTATTTAGGTTGAAAATAACTCATCCAATTATATTCGGACAAGTGTTAGAGTAATTTTATAATTTTATATTCACCCTTAATTACCTGATTTACCTTTTTTACCTTATTAATAAAAATTACTGAAGTTAATATTAATAATACCTAAAAATAAAAATAAAAAATATATTCTGTAATGACCCAATTTTTTATCAATGGAAATTCTCTTCTTATAATTATATCATATAATCACATTAAATCACTACACAATGAAATACTAAGTAATATGTGACCATTAAACATAATATTGTCACCTTTGTGTTTTGAATTTCGAAAATCTGACATACATGGTCGTGATTAGTACGATGTTTTGAGTCTAATAAGACAAAATTAATTATTTTCTGAATAGTAACCTACACTTATGAATAGTAATATAACCCTTATGAATATTAAATCTTCCAAAAGAATAGTAACCTCACCCTTGAATGTATAAATAAAATTTAGGCATCTTATAAGTGATAATATGGCTGTATTAAAAGTACTGGTATTTTTGTAAGTCATAAATAATTAACTAAAATTAATTTATTTATTTATAAGAAAATTTATTTTCAAAAATGGTTTTAATAAATTATCAATTTTTTTTCTTCTGGTTTTAAGATGATTTTATAAGACCTTATGGAATTTTTGAAGACGTTATAAAATCAGTTATAGTTATAAAATCTGTATATTTCCAAGTAAATTAGGATTTTAATTAAAATATTAATTATTCATATTTAGATAATTATTTTTGAAAAATTGAGTTCATTTTTGGATTCCTCACATAGAAAAATGGTTGGGGTAAATTTTGGGTATTTTTCTAAAATACCTGATTTTTTGGTGAATAGTAGAATACATTCATTTACCGTATAAATAAATTATAATTTAAATCTACTTTTCCTTACATCATAAGTGATGAAAGCACCCAAATATTTAAATCACATGCACTTATTACTATTCTTGTTCGTGGAATCATTATCATTTCTTGTCTTATGGAAAAATAATAAACTAATGAATACAATATTAAGAAAACTCTTATCCCCCCCCCCCACTATAAAAAACAACCCACACTCCCCTCTACTCTTCACTCCTCTCAAGCCTTGTTCCTTTCCTAAATTTTGACCAAATATATCCCGAAGCTCCTCCCCCATGTCCATAATCCCTTGGTCTTGTCAAAATACCAAATCCACTCCCCTTAAGATGCTCTTAAATGAGATAAACTCATGAAAAAAATTCCTCTTTCAGATTCTTTTATTTTCTTTCAAGTTATTTTCTTTTATTTTTTATTTCCTTGTATCCTTTCACCCAAATGGTATGATAACTCCAGTAACATTAATTTACTGAAATTATATTCTTCTTATGGGATATTTTATTATAATATCTCCTTCCCCCTCATTTTATACTGTAAATTAAAATAATGTTCAAGATGTGTTAATTTATCACATTCAAGGATGACGAGTTTTTAATTTTCATTACCATCTTCTAGAAAGGTCATGAAATGATTTTAATAGTTTAACCAGATCATTATATATTTATATTTTCTTATTTCATTTCATGTTATCCCTTTTCACACATTATTTAAAATAATAATACAAAACAAGTTTATTATGAAAAAAATATCCGAATTAAACCAAGTGTTTATCATTAATGTTTTATATAATGATTCACCTTCACACAAAATAAAAGAATGAATTTTATAACCATTTAATATTATGGATGTTCACTAATTTTATATAACATCAATTCTGGACCACCACTATCATCATACATGTGTATCTGAACATGAATATAAGTGAACCGATCATTAAAACCAAGGAAACAAATGAACCTGAACAACGAAATTGTACCACATAACCAATCAAAAAGGTTGTGAATGAACATAAAAAAATTATAATAAATCATTTACATATACAATAGGTTATCTAACTATTAATTTATTAACATATTGTGATTATTCAGGTCATTAATATCAAGTGGAGAACACCATTAGACTTGATGTAAGGGATCCTCTCTATTTCACTTTTATTCAAAAATATCCTCTATGTTATGCCCTTTTAGTGTAATTCCTAATGACGGGGTATTATTTTGAACCTTCCTAAAAATTCCCTCATGATTTATAAAATATTATAAATCCCTTTATCTCTCATTAATCCCTCTTAAGTACACCTGATACCAAGCCGATATTATGTAAGGGATTATATGCGAACCACCTTTGTTCCATCGGGTTTCTCTATCATTCCTTTTACCCAAATGGAGTAGTCTTTTATTTTTAAGTACAAATTCTACATAATTTTTATATGATCCAAACTCATGTTTCAAGATCCATACCTCATTCTCTTTCGGTGATATACATGCTTTTAAGGGATTCCCTCCTTGATACTTACCAATAAGCAAACCCGTTTTAACGGAACATCCAAAAATTTTACCCAATTTCAAGTGAACTATAACATTTTTTTAAGACACCATTTATTTTATAAAATCTGTATTTTTATTATGAAAACCATATTTTTTTACTTCTGGTTTTATATAAATGATTATTCTATTCTCAATTTTAAATTCTCTTTAGTATTTTCCTTAAAACCACACTATAATGTTTTAATGCTAAGAACTTCTTAAAAACTATCATTACTTTTTTTCATTTCTATTTAAAATAACTTACCATGATATATTCCTATTTTGCCTTATCAATTTACATGTATGTTTTAATTCCTTCCTCTCATGGACACTTTTATGATATGCCCACTCATTATGCTTTTAGACATGAATGTGATTCCCATTTCTTTCCATGGGTTCCCTTATGTTTATGTATGATTGATTATGTATGATTATTTATGTAGAAAGAGTATTCATGAATATGTTAAGATGGGTCCACCCATATAGTGCTCCAATTAATTAGGTAATGTTGAGTCTCATGAGACTTTATGTGCAACGGTCTTGGCGGTTAGCTTTGACTAGTACTACTATGTGCAATGATCTTGGTGGTTAACCTTGACTTGTGAACCTCTATGTGAAATAAGCCTTGACTTGTGCTAAATTTAGGGTTTATATTACTACCACATTACTATGAATTCACGTTTATATGATCCCATTTTTATGTGATATGATTCCATGTGTTTCATGCCATTTTTTCATTATTCCATTCCTTCTAACCCATGTGTTAAAGGTTTATTACTATATTTTTTTCCCTTAATAGTCTTTTAACTCATCCCTTTGTTCATGTGATCCCTAGGGAACCCTATATAGATGTAAGGGATAAAATGAAGTTAGGGTCTCATTATGGATATTAAATAAATAAGTTTATTTTTGTCCCATGTTTTCAGTTTTATGTACCTATTCATCGAAGACACTAGACTTTAAGATCCTTGGCTTGTACTCTGATGTAGAATTATGCTTAAAATCATGTATTGTTATATGTAAAAGGAAAAGGTTTCTATGTTTAAATAATTTGGACCAATTGATTACAAATATGGAATCAATTTTTCAAAATTCTAAACAAATAAGTTGTAGTGATTAATTTAAAATTAATCATGTTGTTGGAATGAGAAAACGGGTTTTAAAAGTTAAAACATTGAAAAAGATTGAAATGATTTTATATAAAAATACAATGTTAAATTATTTCTAATAACCAAAATTATATTAAATGATAAAAATATAATATATTTTATATTAAAACTATTCAATAATATAATTTAACTATATAAATTATTTTGATGAAAAAAGGCATTTTCAATTAAAGTTACTTTTATTTTTACTATTCATCAAAACTTGAAACTTATCATAAAAATATCAAAAAATCATCAAAAGTAATTTTTTATATATTTATTCCAAATAAAAAGTTAATTTTGTAAAATTTTATATAAAAATGTGTTCAAAACTTGATTTGAAATGGGTGTGTCGTCAAAAGGCGAAAAATGGCATTTTTTTGAAAAATACTTCTTTTATCTGAAAAATTGAATTTGTTTTTATATAATGTTTATAAAACATATAAAATAACCTTTAAATTTTTATATTGAATATATTGAATATATTAAATATATATTTCATTAAGAAATCCATTAATATTGGCTTTATTATTTTATAAACTCGCTTATTTTTATTTAAAAAGTTTTTTAGAAAAATATTTCCTTTTATTTAATAAGGGTTTTATTTTTATTTATAATTAATTGATCACCAAATATATAATTATATATATACATGTATAAATAATATTTTCATAATTCAGTTAATATTCTTCATAGTTACCATTATAATGTCTATATTATATGGTAACATAATAATATTTAGTTGTTCACTTAAACTTGGTCTTGCATGAAATTAATTATATCAAAAGAAAATGAAATTCTTTGTAATAGAAGCCAAATATACTTTTGTATATATAAATATAAGATAGAGTTGTGTGTAGTGAAATAATATCTTGGTGTAGAATAAAATAGAAGGCATCAAATTAATATATCTCATAAAAATATTGGGTTTTTATGAGAAGCTAAGAACTGTTGGTATTATTTGAACTTGGTTGATATGATTTAAGATATGGTTTGTAGGTATTTCCAATATTGTTTTGATGAATACATTTTCGCTAAGACTCTAAGAGTAGATAAAAACAATGAGTTTATACATCTGGAGTAGGGAACGATGATTTTTATGGTGTGTTCATCATGCTTCATGGAGCTTTATCATTCTATGATGATTTATCATGCTAATTATCCATCGTTCATGGAATGCTTTAGGTAATGTCTCAAGAATGTCATTCGATTGTAAGTAAACATGCTTTGGTTGACTCTTATTAATGAAATAGTGATTCAGTTGATTATTTTTGAATGGAACCTGTGGGATGATGGGGGATAGAGTAGGTCAGTTCAGCCTCTCGACAGAGTGGGTTAGCTTCTAGTGGCCTAAAGATCCATTTTGAGAATTATCATGAGGTGTGTACCGGTCATGTTGTTCATACTGGTATCATTGTCTTCTGTCATCAATCTGGGATACTGGGGCATATAGGAAACCAATATGATCGAGACCCAATCAAGTGCAGAGCATATGGAAAGATGGCCCTTGAACAACATTTCTACAAGACCTTCCCTCCAGCAGTCAGTGGAAGGGGATCGACTCCAACTCCATTTTTAGGAGTGGGATTTATAGCTCTACATTAGGTTGTGATCCCAGGCAGCGTCATTTCATCAGGATGAGGTGTTTCTCATCGTTGAGGTATCCAAGCTCCAGTTTTTCTGTGATAGCAGAGTGGCCCTCCTCTGAGTTGTGTGGTTTTCTCATAAGACCCTGGTTCATGAGAAATATATTTTGTACAGAGTACAACTGAGGGGTAGTGTGTTAGGACATATATGGTTATATATACAATATAAGTAGCCTCTACTATAGTATCTACACATTTTTATATAGGTTCTTATGATAGATTCATATTTTTACCCAGGTTGGAGAGCCTCCAGACCATTATTTAGTTTTTTGATGTCATTATGATGCTTAATAATCCATTGGAAATCATAATGAAGAGTGTTTTCCAGTGTAGGGAATTCCCCATTGAGTTGGATGGTGTCACTTCATATGGGATCTATTTTCCTCATGATAATAGCATTTGATTTCATACATTGGATGAACTAACTAGTTTCTTATCAATCCCATGTCAATTTCTATCAATGGAGGGTGACCTTCACATCACCATACGGTAGAGTTTTTATTCAAAAGTGTGAATTGGATGTCCAAATATGTAGATCTGGACTAAGGCATTGTGGTTTGGGTGGGGTGACAACCCACATTTCTAGACTATATATGGATGATCAGTGGTCACGTTAGGAAAACTTCCCTCTAGTGGTTGATCGTTTTAGGGATTTTATCTCTAATGACTTTATTTGTTTTCCTTATAATAAAGAGGTGGATTTCTCTATAAATATTTTTTAAAGAGTTACACCATTATCCATTCCTACTTATAGGAAGGCTACTATAGAGTTGCAAGATCTCAAGGGGAAGTTAGAGGACATGGAAGCAAAGGGTTTTATATGACCCAGTACTTCATTATGGGGTTCACTGGTCCTTTTTGGAAAAATTATGACATAAACCTTAGGCTATACAAGTATTATCATAAATTGAACCATTTCATGGTAATGAACTGGTATCCCTTTCCATGAATATATGATCTCTTCAGCCAGCTCTGAGGAGATTCAGTTTTCTCAAAAATTGATTTGAGTTCAAGTTATCACCATGTACATGTTCGAACTAAAAACATGCATCATATAAATTTTTATAATAGGTATGGTTTATGTGAGTATTTTGTTTTTTCATTCGGTCTCACAAATTTACCAATAGTTTTCATGAAACTGATGAACTGGGTTTTCCATCTTTATCTTTATTTGTTTATGGTGGTATTCATGGATGATATCTTTCTGTACTCTCATAATCTATAGGACCATGAAAATTATCTTGAAATAATTTTGTACACATGAAGAGAGAATCATTTATATGATTTGTTCACAAAGTACCACTTCTGGGTGGATAAGATTCACTTTCTTGGTCATATTATCTTATAGATAGTAGTATCAGTGCACCTAGATATTGTGAGACTTGTATTTCCCTAGGATCATACCAACAATGTCTTGGATATAATGAGTTTATTGGGGTTATCTAGTTATTATAGGTGTTCCATATAGAAATTATCACGCTTGGAATATCCTCTTATGGGCTTGACTAAGAAGGTTATGTAGTGTGTATGGTTAGATACATGTGAGATAGAATTTTAGGATCTGGAAAACTGGATGACTTTAGCGCTAGTACAGATTTTGTAAATATTGGTAGAAGCTATACTATTTATTCTGTTACATTAGGTATCAGACGAGGATAAGTTATGATGTAGGATGAGTGATTCAGGGTGTGAAGGCCTTTTCGGTTGAGGCAACATGAGAGAAACTACCTAACCATGATCTCAAGTTAGCTGTTGTTGTTCATACCTTGTGTTATTTCTGAAATTATTTACTAGGGGAGTATTTTGGGGTGTATGTGTTCCAAAAAATCCTCAAGTACATATTTAAAAAGTGTGTATGGAATTTGAAGAAACAAAAGTGGGTTAAGTACCTATAGTCTTTTGATTTCAAGCTTGCCTACACACCCACAAAGTGAAATGTTGTTACTGATGCACTGAGCAGGAGGACATAGATATAGCTATTGTAGGAGACCTTTGGCATGTAGATGATTATAGCCTTACTTTAAGAGATGCACTAGGAGGGGAAGGGTGGTCATAGTCAGAAAATAGTCTCATCCTTGGTAGTTATTTACACTCTTCCGAATAGAGTGAGGATGAGACAGTTATCTAATACTGAGGGCCTAGTACTATGGGAAAGTGTGGTAAGTGAGGACCCACCTCCTGGTTAGACTATATTCAAGGATGAAATTATCTATATTCATGGTCTTGTTTGTGTTCCATAATACATACACAAGGAGATAATGATAGAGTTTCATGCCTCATACTGGGTAGCATGTCCCGGTATCACCAAGATGTATCATGACGTGAGTCATCAATAATGGTCGTCAAATATTAAATGATAGGTGGATAATTTTTCATAAGAATTTACACTTGTCAGTAGTTGAACAGGGAAAACCAAGAACAAACTGGTCATTTATATAATTGACCCATTACTTAGGGAAAATGAGAAAATTTTGATGTGGATTTCATGATCATGTTCTTGTGGTCACCTCGAGGTTGGGATGTTATATGGGTTGTAGAAGAATGTTTGAAAAGGGTCAATTATTTCCTACTGATTAGGGAGACCTTCGTAGTAGATGAGTTTAAGAAATTTTATATTCATGATATTGTGCACCTTAATGGGGTTCCAGAGACTATGGTATCAGATTGGGATGACTGGTTTACATCTCAATTCTAGTATAGTTTGAAGATAGAATTGGGTAAAGGAGTTATTTTGATCCTAGCATACCACCCTCAAACTGATGGTCAGTCAAAGCACATGATTCATGTGATAGAGGACACTCTTAGAGCATGCATTCTTAATTATTTGTGTTTTGAGGAGAGTCATATACCCCTGGTTGAATTATCCAACAGTAATAGCTAAAATGTTACTATACAGATGGCACCTTATGCCGATTTGTATGGTATGATATAACATTCCACTCTATATTGGTTAAAGGTAAGAGATGTAGTTTAACTTGGACCTCATCTTGTTCAAGAGACTCTAGAGTAGGTCTAGTTGATCAGAAAGTGGATGGCTACAACATAGTCTAGATAGAAATCCTACATAGATTTCCATCAATGACCTCTATAGTTTAAGGTCAGAGATTGGGTCTTTTACATATCTCATCATGGATGGGACATAGATGGATTAGGATATAGGGTAATCTCTTATCGTGATATGTTGGACCATTCGAGATTCTTGAGAGAGTGGGTATGGTATCCTGTCAGTTTCAGTTACCATAGAGGTATCAAGAAATGCAAGACATCTTCCATGTGTCATAATTGTGTCATTATCATTTAAACTTGTCTCACACTATATAGTAAACAGAGGTTGATCTACATATATATGAGTCCTTCAAGGATTATAATATTCATTTTGTTGACATGATCGGGAAAGATATCCAAGGTCCTATAGTATGTCTAGTATGAGAGATATGGTATCATGGACATTTAAAGGATAAGACTTGGGAGCAGAAGGATGATGTACATAATCTGTGGCTGGAGTTATTCTCAAATGATGATTGACCGCCCATGGAAGGGAAATTCAGGCAATTGTTTCGTTAAGGAGGGATGGGTGTAAGCTCTTGGTTTTTTATAGGGTATGGATCCTTTTATTTTTAGTTAAAACTCTTGATTAAATTTTATTTTTAGATTATACCCTTATGTCGGGGTTGTGGTCTAGTAGGGTTGTATTGGGAGGAAGGAAGTAGGAGAGGAAGGTTAACTATAGGAAAATTCATGGCATGTATTTCGAATACACTATGATTACTCAATATATGATGTTTACTGTTATAGAAAAAAACATTTTATGATGTGTAATGGTTTTTCCATGGAGGGGGGAAACCCGATAATTTTTCATCATGTATTGATTATATATCATGTAATCTTACTGTGTTAGTTTTTTTAAAATATAGGTAGGGACTCCATTTTTTGACAGAAGCCTCACACCCATCTTTTCACATGTAGGAGCTTCCCTTGAAACCTAAACATATCCTTTGGTTCTATTGTGCATTCTGAACTCCATTTCTTCCACCATTGGTCTTATTGGATCCACATCAATAAGTTCTTCAATCATATCATGTAATTCTAAATTTTTCTTTATATCGGGGGAGTTGTTTAGGTGAAATATAATATTCCCTATTTCCATGATTTTCATTCATTCTATATTTTTCTCTCAATCATGACTGTATCAAAGGTTGAAACTGGACGAGTGTTTTGCTAGAGACCTACGGTATGTGGTTTATTCATTTCCCTTAAGGTTTGGTATTTTATATGCCTTATTTCCTTTTTTTCCACATTCTGAACTTTTCATCATCTCCCATAAAATTAATTGAATGTCTTGATATAATTGTTTGGGACTTATTTATGTTTCTTAGTGGTACCTTTGGGGTTATTTTATCCTGTCAACCCCAACCTAGGCCACCCACATGGTGTGTCTTTGTAACTACCCTATTTTATACCACCCATCTGGGTGAGTATGAACTCGCCACTTATTTTGGTAGCTTTAATAAATTGAATTAGAATTGAACAAATGATTATGAGAATACTATTCCTCCTTGACATTTTATTACATGATGTTAATCGATTTAAATATTTAAATGGAAAATGATGAAATGGGTTGGATAAACTCATGAATTGTAAATGGTTATGATATGATTAATGAATTTAATGATTAGTTTATAATAGTAGTGTATTAATAGAAATTAGATCCTTGGATCTTGATTCCATTAGATTACATGGACATTTCTATGACATGCATTTTTACTATGTTAATTGATTCCATGGACATGTCTACTCCTTGGATCCTGATTACATGGGAAGCTAACAGCTTTTCTGCCCCTTAGATCCAGCTTGCATGAACTAATATTCGAAATGGTCTGTTGACATGATCCTTTGATGAAACCCAAGTATTTACCAAGTTTAATTTGATATGTTCCTGGGAATCATCAGGGAATCCTTGGTCTTCTATACCTTGGATCTGGCCATTTTTGTTCTGACACTTGATTACATGGCCTAATCCTTGTAGAATTATACACATGATTACATGGCATGGCCATTGTGGATATTTTTATATGATTATAAATTTCCATAGTATAGGTATTTGATTATAGTTGTTAGATAACATTGTATCACACCTTATTTATTTATTATTTACCACTTACATTTTTTATGGTAGGTTCATTATTGTTCACAAGGATCCATGTTTTTCTGGAAAGAATCATATATATATTCAAACTTTATTTACATTACTATTTTACATGTGATATATTGAATATTTCTTAGACTTTTATACACAGGATGGACATGTTATAGAAAACAATGTTGTTGACCATCATCATCATCATCATTGTTATGTATTTATTCAGGAGATAATACAAGATAACAAAAGATTCAGGCCATGCAACACTGACCTAGGGGGGTCTAAAATAATGGAGACCTAGGTCATCATTGAAAATTATGTTCGCCCCCTTCGGCTTCAAGGAGATGGAAGAGGGTAGGCAGGTGGCATCGGAGCCATGGATGGAAAGGGAGGCCAAATAATCCGTGACTTTATTCCCCTCTCTCCATGTATGTGTAACTTGCATGTTGCTCTTTATAAGTTCCTTACATCGCCTAATGATATAAAGTACTGACCATAGAGTGGATCCTTTGTCCAGCAGAGAGTCGTGGATGATCTTCGAGTTAGTTTCCATGTGGGAGATTTCCATAGCTTTCTGAATATGCTGGTTGAGCCCCGTTAGGAGAGCCTTGGCCTCCGCTTGAAGAGCGCATCCGTTACCAAAGTGTGCCATGAATTTATGGAGTACGCCTCCTTCCGAATTATGGACCACTCCTCCTCCTTTCATGATTCTGAAGTTGCAGGATCCATCAGTGTTGAGTTTAAGACCTTCTGTTGGGGGGTTCCATTTCACCCACTGTCCTTGGAAACCCACCATGGGGATAGCCATCCCAGGGCAAGCCTGCAGATTACGAAGGCAAGAAGCTTCCCGCCATCCCTTGATAAGGGGGACCATATCCATAAGAAGGCATTTAGATCGCACAATGATCAACCTCCCTAAAGAGCTCTGCCCCTCATATCTTGCTTTGTTTCAGGCCTGCCATAGACACCAACAACCTGCACTGAAAACAGCCAAACGCGCCATCCGATCTGTATATAGGTAGGGAATAGGGAAAGTTCCTGATTTATGATACTTGATTTGATCGTTTTTTAGGATCATGGGAGCACATGACAGATCAATGATTTCGATGCTATCTGGGATAGTTTCTTTTTGGTATTTTTGTTCAATTGATACATGAATTGTATTAGTTGAATGTTTCCATGTATTTACATCCATTTTTTAGAGACATGAAATGAACATCATATTTTATATGACCCTCTTTGGATTATTTCTTATCATAGTCTTCTGGATGGTATATTATATATTAATTTATATTATGTCTTCCCTATGGATCAGTATTTTTATAAAACTATGGTACACTATAACATGAGGTCACAGTCTCCCCATAGGCACACATTAGGCCTTCACTACTAGTTGACATCCTCTAACATGTGGGGTGGAAAACTCAAGGCCATGTGATCCACTTTCTCAGGGCACCATTTTTTGGGTCCCAGGTCGAGACAATAAAATCAATACAAATTATCTAAATATGTGTACAGGTAGGAGAGGGGAAATGGTTTTAAGTATTAATAATCTATACACACTAATTCACCCCCACACCCTCTCAGTATGTTTCACAACCAAAATGATCCAAAAAATCCTATTGACTAACCATAACATGATAAATGGTTCTAAACATGATGGTGATTTGATAAACATGAAATTAAATAACCCATTTTAGTCTAATTTGTATTCCTTCAACAAAAATATCTATGAATTTTTTAAAGTCAACTTTATACCCATTTATTATTCAATGTATATCATATTCCATCCTTCATATTTAATTTCAAAAAACCACATTAATCATTGACCATGATTTATAAATTAATACCTTTGATAAAAATTAACTCCATCATTATTTACATGAATATACTAGGTTCTAAAAGATACATAATCATATCCATGTCATGTGAACCTACATAATAAATATGATACATCTATGCATGCCCACTTGTCATGTTAGGTAAAGAGTAAATCAGTATATCATAACTCATAACACCATACATTATTAAATCACAAAACCATATGAAAGAAATGAATAATCATTGTCCCACTCTTCGGTGACATTTATTTTTACTATACAGGTGTTGGATAAGAATAAATACAACTTATATTCCTAAATTTGACTTGCCTATCTCCATATACCGTCTATAAAATTTTAAATCAAATAAAAAAGTCTTTAATCAAAAAATTTAATGTCCAAGATTGATTTACCCATCTATGGACTGAGCTAGAATTATATATGGCATCAACAATTACTCCTTATATTCTAGAGTTTATTGACTAGTAGTGAAGGCCAAATCTATACAATCGAGTGAAAATTACACTGATATCATAAATTTTAATATAAATAAATAAATAAACATCCATAAAAAATAACAACAAGTTATAAATATAGAATTAAGGTAAGTGGTTAATCATATCAAAATATAACACCATGTAATATCAAATTGACACCTTTTAAGTTATACAATTCATACATCACAATATTTGGCATTCTTCAATCATTTTTTAAAATGAATTATCCTAATATATTATTTTGATAAAACAAAACACATTACATATTTATAATGTTTTTTTGAATTTTGTTTAATTTTTATTCAATCGAAAATATTCTTTTGACTCTATGTCATTCTTAATCTAAAAATTAAAAACCTATTCAATTGTAAATAAAGATAATTTTGAGGCCACTCAATATTACAAACAGAATGCATTGTTGAGGTCATCTGATGAAGTTACAATGACAGGGTGAATCATGGATATCCTTGATAGTTTGTTACAACTGATGTCTATAAATAAATGAATGAAACTGGATTATAATGTATTAATTGGGGAAAATTAAATATTTGACCATCACAACTATCATTGAAAGTGGATCTTGTAGTTTTTAATTTTAGTATGATTATAAGTTATTTCATTTCTATGAGGGTTATTTTAAAAGAACGAATTCAATCCCATTGTAACTTTTTTATTATAATCAAAAATGTTCAATGAATTTATGGGGACAATAAATTGGGTTTTCGTTTTTTTATCAAACATATTCTGAGGTAAGGAATTATGGGTACAAATATGTGAGATTAAAGAGTTTTCACATTGAAGGTTGTTCTTCCAGATCTAGGATTGATCCTCCTTCCACATTAGATTAAAAGAAAAGTGGTTTGGGGGAAAACAACCTAAATATCCTTTACTTAATAACTTTTTTTAAGAGGCTTACATATTTTTATATAAAATAACTATTCTTTTTTATATTTTTTTTAATTTATTGTTTCATTTAATTACTATAATTAGGTATATATTTTTACCTTCCAAATTATCAAGTATTCCACTATGAAACTCTATTTAGATTTTTTTAGATTAGAATGTTATTATTTTCAACAAAAATCTATGTTTTTATATCTTCCATTATATATATTTTTACTTGATACATTATATTTAATTATATACTGTCATTTATTTAAGATGTAATTATTTTATAAGATTTTTAAAATCATTAATTCACCCCTCTCGTGGATATTTCTTTCTAGGAAAACCCTATGTATTATAAAAATTCTACACATTCATTTTCTTTATACTAATATATAGTAGAGTAAAATAAATTCATAGAAGCTAAACTCATAGTCTTAATGTTAAGGAATCTCAATTTAAATAATATATTTATATTTTGAAAAATTGATGAGACATAATAAATTCATTATTTTCATTATTGGAGTTAACTATTATCATATTATGATTGATGAAAATAAAATTTTATATAAATATATTGTGAATTTTACTTGCAATGAAAAGGTTTAATATCATTAGAACTAATGTTCTGAACACTATTCAATATTCTATGATTGGAAATATCTATAACCAGATTTTATCAAGTGAAATAACTAATGGTATTTTGAAGAAGTTATTGGTTGCCTATTTTGGATCATCAAAATTCATAGAAACTAGAAAATATATACATTTGGTTGATTATCATGATTTTAATTTAAGATCAAGAGAAATTTCTACACATATTCACCAAAGCTTTATACCTATTATAAATATCATAAATGTTCTTTGAGAATAGATTACTAAATTTTTGAAAATATCGTTGGTATCATTTTAAAATAATGAGAATCTAATTGATTTGATTTGGGAGATAATAAAAATTTTATAGGTTTATGTTTGGGTGAACTTATTATAAAAATCAGTTAATCACTTATAAAAAGAAATAAAAATGGAAGAATGGAGTCTGGATCAGCCTCCCAAGCGTTCCACTCCCCTTCCAGAGTGGCACATTCCTAAAGGCTATTGGCAATACCCTGGGTGGCTTTCTCTGTGTGGATGGTCGCACCTATAGGGGAGAGGAATCTTATGTGGCTAGAATCTGTGTAGATCTGGACTTATCGCTTCCCATCCGGGAGAAGTTATCCCTAAAGGTGAAGGATGCATTTGTTTGGGATCAGGCCGTCGTCAACCCAGTGTTTCCCAGTTACTGCCCGGTCTTCCAACTCTAGGGTTATGCCTTGTTTAATTGCAGAAAACGGAGCATTGACTCTCATCGGTACATTTATCACGGAGATCAGGGTTGCGATATGGCTAAGGGTTCTCCTGCTAGCTGGGGACTAGCAGCGCCTAGAGATTTCACCTCGTCTTCTGTAGGACTAGGTCCAGTTCCCCCAGGCAGACCGATGCCTTCTGAAGGATCTGGTATCGAGTCCCCGGTCCCAGACGGGGCGTCCTCCCCTTCAAGGGCTCGGTTTGATCTCCCCGGCCTGGAAATTGTTCTTATAAGAAAGCGGGTTACTTCTATAGGGGTCCCCCTCTTGTGTATCTGGACTCATTTCACCCTCTCAGTGGCTCTCGGATAGCGCTCTATTAGAGCGTTTTTTACATTCCTTTGTTGGGATCCCCCCCCTCCCTAGTTTTATCCTTTGCAGAGCCTCCCCCAGGGCCTTGCATAGTGTCTCAACCTCTATCTGGGAATGCCCATGAGGAATGGTCAAGTGTGATGGTCAGTTTGTCTAAGAGATTTAAGAGTGGACCCTTAGTTGTCCAGTTCGACAGTAAATCGGGGCCTTCTAATCGATCCCTACCAAGTGCAGTCAGGCGGGAAGGCCCTCAAATCCTTTGCCAATTTCCAACAGCTAACTTTGAAGCCATATTATCAAAGCCTGGGGATTTGTAAAATATTCAAGCTGAATCAAATTCAATCCATGGAGAGTCCCTCCACTTGTTGCAAAGAGACCATGAAGCCTAGTTCCAAAGTCGGGCTCTCCTTTTCTCTATGATACCCATCCTCATTTGGAATGCCTATGGAATGGGAGTGTAACACCCCGAAATTTTATGAAAAATATTCTTTTAATTTTTTTAATGTCTTGTGTTGTACTCTACACTAAAAGGAGCTTGCACAACATGCATCCTTGACTTGTCTTGCATTATACGCAATCGTGACCTTCCTCGATATCGTGTGTAGTACGCAATACCGAGTTTCACTAAACAATGATATGCTATTAAAATATTATTAAAAATAGCCGTTATGAATAGTAATAACAACCTTTTAAAATTTTAGAAATTTTTATCTCTCAAAATGGACTTCATTTTTTGATTCGGAGTATCAAATTTATCCTAAGGTGAAATTTTGGTACTTTTCGGATAACTTTCATATTCTGATGAATAGTGAAAATTACAAAATTTTAATTAAAAAAACTTTTTTAATCGAAATAATTAATAGTGATAAATTATTAATTTTAGTGGTTTTAAATTATATTTAGAATATATTTTTACAATTTAATACAATGTTGGTCATTGGATGTAATTTCAAATTTAAACCAGACATAAACAAGTGTCAATCTTTTGATAGTTATTATCTCTTAAGAACAAGCTATTTGTGTTGACGACGGGAATTAATTTTTAAATTAATTAATGCAACTGATATATTTTGAATTTGGTAAAATAGACATAATTTTTGAGTTTATAATATCAAATATATCTTAGGCCTAATTTTTGGTATTTTTTTGGAAACTTTCATTTTTTGATGAATAGTGAAGCCACTAAGTGGTAGTTAAAAAAAATGAATTTTTCATAAAACTTAATTTTACTGCTTTTGTGAGTGGAATTTTAAAAATATGAGAGACACGGTTGATGTCAGTAAGTAAAATGTGGTTCAATGAGATGAAAATAATTTTTGGTGAATAGTAACTTTTTACTTTTTTTTACCACGGTTAAAAGTAAATAGGTTAATTAAGGGTAAAAATGATATTATTATTACCCTAACACATGTAGTAATTCTATTGGATAAGTTTAATTCGACCCAAAACAACCTTAGGAATAAAATATGACCATTTAGGCCCACTTGGATTAGATTAGGACATTTATTATTAATTTATTTAAAGAAGGGTTAAAATAGTTAAAATCAATTTTTAATAAGTAAATCATTTTTAATATGGGGTTATACATAAGATAAATTAGACTATAAATATTCATTAGAAATATAAAAAGATTTCCTACATAATGGTATTTTATTTGTAATTTTTAGACAATAAATAAATTTATTTATTTATGACACAAAGATGATGCAGTAATTATCTTATTAATGAAATATTGACATCATTGATGTTATAAATACACAAATAAATGTAATTTGAGACTTTTTATGAATTACACTAATTTCATAGGTTAATATGACATGTTAGTATTGATTTAATTACCTTTTTTTGAACTGATCATTCTGTTATGATTTTCACAAAATTCAATTACTAAATAGTGTCAAAATTGACATAAAATAGTTTTTAAAACAAATATTATATTATTAATTGTTATTTTATTCATAAAAATATAAGGTTCGGCCAAATGACTTAGATAAAGTTATATATATTAATAATAAACAACTTGGGGTTCGTTTGGCTTGTTATAGTAAGTTTATTAACCTTATAGTATAAGAACAGAAGAAGACACGGTAAAAGTAAAATTATTTAACTTAATGATAAATCTAAATGATAAGGTTAAAATAGGAACCTAAAATTGTCTAAATTATATTTTATGAGAGGATTGCGACCCATCCCCACCTTACCTTCTAAATAAATCAATTTGGAACTATTTGAAACTGAATTTGGCTTTATAATAAAATAATATTTTTAGTTATTCCAAAGGTGCCCCTCTCCTCCCTTATAAAAGGGATCCTCCTCCCCCTCTTCCTCACACCACTTTGAGCCTTAAATCTAGGCCAAACCCTACCAATTTCTCCTCTCCACTTCCCTAGAAACATACTAGAGGTTCTTATTTTCTTCAAAGACCTATTTTAGTACCCTAAAAGGAGGTCTCAAAGAAGTACTTCAAAGAAGAGATAATGTCCTTTACCGATTCTTTCATCTTTATTTCTTCTTCCACTTCTTCTTCTTCAGTTGTTTCATTATGAAGTAATATCATCAGTATCAATAATATACTGATATGTTATTTTAAGTATGAAACAACCCTATTTCACCATCTATCCATCCTACGGAAAACGAAATCACCGTGCATGTGTACGTACGGAATACCGTCTCCACGCTGTGGTGTAATCTATTTTCCACCACCACCTTACTTGGATGGGTATAATGGTGTAAATAATAACTATATATGATTATTGTAAAGTGATATTGATTCTGAAATAGTATATATACACTTCAATACAATTCCACGATTATGAGAACGATATCATCGCTCGTGCATACATACGGACTGCCGTCTCCACGACGCGATGAGATTCATTCTCCACGTTAACCATTCATGAATGATTATAAAGTATATATAATAAGTAATAATGAAATATATTACATAATAATGATACTGGATTTATGTGTATATATATTTATTTCATCTACTTAATTCCATTCAACTCAATAAGGAAACGAAAACAGCATTCATGCGTACGTACGACCTACCATCTCCCTGAACTGTGTATTTATTTCCATTTAATGATCTATTATATATATGTATATTCTGAATATATATTATATATAAATCATGTTTTATATTCTGTAATTATGTAATCATGATCTAAGTAATCATATCAATAATTACAAGTCAAAACACGGACGACAAATGAAACGATTTTACCCAAAATGCTCTTTAACATGGAATTTACAAAACAAACAGGTAAAATAAAGTCATAAGTGAACCATATATGATATCATAACAATGAGTATGATTCTGGAATAAGTCAATAACATTATTTAAATCATTATACAGGAGGTTCGGACACTTACGAAGAAAATCGGACCTAAGGTAAGGGAAATATCACAATCCCATTTTTATCCGAGATTGTTTATACTTTGGTATTTACTGGTGTGTATTTTATCATCCACATACATGTTTCCTCAATATGTAATATTATTTCCATCCACCTACAATTTTTTAAATCCAATTTTACCCTTCGGTGAGTTTTTATTAAAATATATGAAAGGAATCTTTTTTCGTTTTTCGTACGAGGTACTTTTTGACTTTTCTGACAAAAGTACGAGAAGAATGTTTTTTTAACTTATATAGAATGAATTGATTTTTAAAACATTTTTTCCAAGAAAATTACTTTACAAGTTATCAAGTTTATTTTTAATCAACTTCTTTTAGTTTATAATTGTATGACATGTTAAGAAAGGAAATGTTTTTTTGAAGTAGAAAGTATATTTTCCTCAAAAATGGAGTTCAAGTGTTTTATCAAAATTATTTTCCATCTAAGATAATAAAGGGTTCTGTTTTCATCCCTATTATTAAATTTATTTGATTATGTTGTGATGGAATTATTTTTATGAATTCCTTTATCTTATATGAATTGTTTTAAGATGTCATGATGTATAAGATTCCCATTTTTATTTCATGGGTTATGCTATGATGTCTGGTTTATGATTTTGTGGCACACATAAGAATGGTATCATTATGAGATGGGTGGGACCTATATCTCCCTCCAATGCATTGGGTAAATATTTTATATCTCATGAGATAGACATGGATGGAACGGCAGGTTAAACCGGTTCAGTGAAACATGACTGAAACGAGGAATGAACTCGGTTCAGAAATGGACTTTGTCCAATAAGATAGTCTTGGCAATGTGTCTTGACTAACAAGAAATGATTCTCTATGATTATGTGTGTATTCCAGAAAGTTTCATGTTTTAAGTTGTTATTATTGGGATTAAATTTCACTACTATGATTTATCCCATGTTATGATATTATGATCACTTTTGCAGGTTAAGATTTCCCAAATGTTATGTTCTTATGAATATGATGTGATTGATATTTCTTTCGTTTACCCTTACTTAGCATTTTAGGTCACCCTTTTATGTTTTATTTTCCCTAGGATATAATGAAAGTTTTTAGGTAGAAAAAAAAGGAAGATCTTTATGGGAGATGTTGAAGATCTTTCACCACGATTAGAAGATTACGTTCCGAGTTTCCAAAGAGACTAAACTATTACGATCCTTGTGTGTCTGTTATTTTTATGTATTAAGTATTCCGATAAAGTAATGTAATATCCATGTACGTCAAGCTTCGTGTCTCTAAATTTGGTATCAGAGGAAAAGTTTAGTCAACCTTTGGAAACTAGGATGCGAAAACATTAGTGAGATCCCTAGAGATATTTCTAAGGTATGTCTAGGGATGTCCCTAAGTATAAGTATACGTATAGGATATAGTCTTATAATTATGGTAACGATATTAGATTAAACCAATGATGTTAGATATTGATGTTACTCACCCTTTATTTTGATTTTTTCCTCTCACACTATTCTTTTTGGGTTTTAGAAAATGGTTGGAAACAAGATGATTCACGATAATGGAGGATATGATGGACACTAGAATGATATTCTTCATGAGCAACCAAATGAAATGGGAATTGGAATTCCAAATATAATTATTATGCCGAATCAGCAATCTAATAATATGATTAATAAAGTAAAATTTGGTATGTTTCCTGACTCAGCTAATAAGAGAAAGATGGTGTTTCATGATGATCATAGAGGAAATAAAGTTCAATTTCCCCTATGTAAATCATGTGGGAAGAGGCATCAAGGAGAATGTTTCAAAGGAACTGGAAGATGCTTTGGGTGTGGAAAAGAAGGACACAAAGCCAGTAAGTGCAAAGGAAAAGGTTTAGTTAACACCAGGTATGAGGATAATGGTATTGCTACGACATCAACAATGGTTAAATGTTTTAAATGTGTAATGTACGAGCATTATGAAAACCAATGCCCTAAGGGAAATTCTTATGAAGATAATCAGTATGGTCATATGGGTAGTATTTATGTTGATGATGATGAAGAGACTACAAATGATATGTGAGATGAAAGAATTGTTGAAACTCGGTCGATGGTTTAAGAATGTAGTGGAATGATTACATGTTTATCATGTGTAATGTTGTATAAGTAATCTCATGGTACTATGGAATAAAGAGACATCTAAGGATTGTTACATTGTTGTCTTTCCTTGAGTTTTGAAAGTGTATGATTAATGGTACCAGTATCCATGAAAGGTTATTCAGATATTTTTGGAATGTAGATGATATGCGCATAATGAAGGGATAAGGGTAAAATTAAATGTTTGATAGTATTAATGAGCTCATGACTGATATAAGGAGAAGGTTATATAATGGTTTGAGTATATAGAATTTTTGGATTTTGGTATGTGGAAAGAGTTAACTTTTGAAAGCATTCATGTTTTTACTAAGGTTTAATGGGTATTCATTTTTCAAGAGAATACATCATTAAGGTATTCACATGATTTGAATGTGACCAACAAGATTTATGGGGGATAAATGATGGTATTCACATTCTTGGTTGACGACATTTCAAGTAATCGTTTTCTTTATACTATGATCTTGGACCGAAGTATTTTAGATAAGCGTAAAGATTGGAATGGATTATGTAAACCATAAGTTAGTATTGTTTAAGGATAGAACTTTTTTGATATTATTTATAGTAATGTAGTTTTAGAAAAAGGACAACCTGCAGGACGGGCGACAGCCCATCGCGTCGGACAAGGCTGTGGGAATCGAACCCATAACCGAAGTGCGACTGGCCTTTATCGCCTACCATTGGCCTACAGGAAGTCCATGTTTAGTAGAAACTAGTTTTATTATATTAAGCAGTATGATATATGAAGTATAAGTCCATTTTAGGAACCATATATGATTAATCTCACTATAGATGGACTTATGTATTTTTGATAACTTTTATAACCTTTTGTTTGAGATAGATGGAATGACCCATCATTCTATCACATGAGCTGCTAACACTTCACGAATGAAAAATTCAACTTCATTTCTTTAAGAGATGAAGTGGAAATTATCCAAAGAACGAACAATGGTGAGACTGTACCAAAATCACGAAAGTATTTCTTCTATTTCCAATTTCATCAATTTTAGGGAAATGATCTTGAAAACCAAAAATTTTGTCCCAGTGCTCTTATATCTGATGAATCAGACGGTACCATAGATCGTCACAAATTTATGGCTTTGTGATTGCTGGCTTTTCCATAGCCATGTTCTCTACCACTCTCCATTAGAACATGATGGTTAGATTTCTCTTCCATATCCATATTTTCACCTATGTGGAAACCCAGTGATTAGTTTATTTGGGTAACCTTTACATTTCATACTTTTGTTTTTAAAGATTGTTTTTGGTATTCCTTTTTACGATGTGGGTTTCTATTAAAGAAACTTTCGAGTAGTAAACAATTTATAACCCCGATGAATTTCGAGGGCGAAATTCATTTTAAGGGGGGTAGAATGTAACACCCCGATATTTTATGAAAATATTATTTTAATTTAATTAATGTCTTGTGTTGTATGCTACACTAAAAGGAGCTTACACAACATGCATCATTCACTTGCCTTGCATTACACGCAATCGCGACCATCCTCGATAGCGTGTGTAGTACGCAATACCGAGTTTCACTAAACAATGATATGCTATTAAAATATTATTAAAACTAGCCATTATGAATAGTAATAACAACCTTTTAAAATTTTAGAACTTTTTATCACTCAAAATGGAATTCATTTTTTGATTCAGAGTATCAAATTTATCCTAAGGTGAAATTTTGGTACTTTTCGGATAACTTTCATATTCTGATGAATAGTGAAAATTACTAAATTTTAATTAAAAACAACTATTTTAATCCAAAAAATTAATAGTGATAAATTATTAATTTTAGTGGTTTTAAAGTATATTTAGAATATATTTTTACAATTTAATACAATGTTGGTCATTGGATGTAATTTCAAATTTAAACCAGACATAAACAAGTGTCAATCTTTTGATAGTTATTATCTCTTAAGAACACGCTATTTGTGTTGACGACGGAAATTAATTTTTAAATTAATTAATGCAATTGATATGTTTTTAATTTGTTAAAATAGACATCATTTTTGAGTTCATAATATCAAATATAGCTTTGGCCTAATTTTTGGTATTTTTCTGGAAACTTTCATTTTTTGATGAATAGTGAAACCACTAAGTGGTAGTTAAAAAAATTGATTTTTTTCATAAAACTTAATTTTACCGCTTATGTGAGTGCAATTTTAAAAATATGAGAGACACGGTTGATGTCAGTAAGTAAAATGTGGTTCAATGAGATGAAAATAATTTTTGGTGAATAGTAACTGTTTACTTTTTTTTACCATGGTTAAAAGTAAATAGGGTAATTAAGGGTAAAAATGATATTATTATTACCCTAAAACATGTAATAATTCTATTGGATAAGTGTAATTAGACCAAAAACAACCTTAGTAATAAAATATGACCATTTAGGCCCACTTGGATTAGATTAGGACATTTATTATTAATTTATTTAAAGAAGGGTTAAAATAGGTAAAATCAATGTTTAATAAGTAAATAATTTTTAATATGGGGTTATACATAAGATAAATTCGACTATAAAAGTTCATTAGAAATATAAAAAGATTTACTACATAATTGAATTTTATTTTTAATTTTTAGACATTAGATAATTTAATTTATTTATGACACAAAGATGATGCAGTAATTATCTTATTAATGAAATATTGACATAATTGATGTTATAAATACCCAAATAAATGTAATTTGAGACTTTTTATGAATTCCACTAATTTCCTAGGTTAATATGACATGTTATTATTGATTTAATTAACTTTTTTCGAACTAATCATTCTGTTATGAGTTTCAAAAAAATCAATTACTAAATAGTCTCAAAATTGACATAAAATAGTTTTTAAAACAAATATTATATTATTAATTGTTATTTTATTCCTAAAAATCTAATGTTTGGCCCAATGACTTAGATAATGTTATATATATTAATAATAAACAACTTGGGGTTAGTTTGGCTTGTTATTGTATGTTTATTAACCTTATAGTATAAGAACACAAGAAGACACGGTAAAAGTAAAATTATTTAACTTAATGTTAAATCTAAATGATAAGGTTAAAATAGGAACCTAAACTTGTCTAAATTCTATTGGATGAGAGGCTTTAGACCCATCCCCACCTTAAATTCTAAATAAATCAATTTGGAGCTATTTAAAATTGAATTTGGATTTATAATAAAATAATATTGTTAGTTATTCCAAAGGTTCCCCTCTCCTCCCTTATAAAAGGGATCCTCCTCCTTCTATTCCACACACCACTTTGAGCCTTCATGCTCGGCCAAACCCTGCCAATTTCTCCTCTCCACTTCCCTAGATACATCATAGAGGTTCTGGTCTTCTTCAAAGACCTATTTTAGTACCCTAAAAGGAGGTCTCAAAGAAGCACTTCAAAGAAGAGGTAATGTCGGTTACCGATTCTTTCATCTTTATTTCTTCTTCAACTTCTTCTTATTTAGTTGTTTCATTATGAAGTAATAACATCAGTATCACTCATATACTTATATGTTATTTTAAGTATAAAACAAACCTATTTCACCATTTATCCATCCTACAGAAAACGAAATCACCGCCCGTGTGTACGTACGGAATACCGTCTCCACGCCATGGTGTAATCTATTTTCCACCACCACCTTACTTGGATGGGTATAATGGTATAAATAATAACTATATATGATTATTGTAAAGTGATATTGATTCTGAAGTAGTATACATACACTCCAATACAATTCCACGATCAGGAGAACGATATCATCGCTCGTGCATACGTACGGACTACCGTCTCCACGACGCGATGAGATTCATTCTCCACGTTAACCATTCATGAATGATTATAAAGTATATATAATAATTAATCATGAAATATATGAAATAATAATGATACTGGATTTATGTGTATATATATGTATTTTATCTACTTAATTCCATCCAACTCAATAAAGAAACGAAAACAGCGTTCATGCGTACGTACGGCCTACCGTCTCCCAGAACTGTGTATTTCTTTCCATTTACTGATCTATTATATATATGTATATTCTGAATATATATTATATATAAATCATGTTTTATATTCTGTAATTAAGTAATCATGATCTAAGTAATCATATCAATAATTACAATTCAAAACAAAGACGACAAATGAAACGATTTTACCCAAAACACTCTTTAACATGGAATTTACAAAAAAACAGGTAAAATAAAGTCCTAAGTGAACCATATATGATATCATAACAATGAGTATGATTCTGGAATAAGTAAATAACATTATTTAAGTCATTATACAGGAGGTTTTAACACTTACGAAGCAAATCAGACCTAAGGTAAGGGAAGTATCACAATCTCATTTTTAACCGAGATTGTTTATACTTTGGTATTTACTGGGGTGTATTTTATCATCCACATCCATGTTTCCTGAATATGTAATATTAATTCCATCCACCTACAATTGTTTAAATCCAATTTTACCCTTCGGTGAGTTTTTATTAAAATATATGAAAGGAATCTTTTTTCATTTTTCGTACGAGGCACTTTTTGACTTTTCTGACAAAAGTATGAGAAGAATGTTTTTATTAACTTATACGGCATGAATTGATTTTTAAAACATTATTTCCAAGAAACTTCCTTTACAAGTTATCAGGTTTATTGTTAATCAACTTCTTTTAGTTTATAATTGTATGACATGTTATGAAAGGAAATGTTTTTTTGAAGTAGAAAGGATATTTTCCTCAAAAATGGAGTTCAAGTGTTTTATCAAAATTATTTTCCATCTAAGTTAATAAAGGGTTCTGTTTTCATCCCTATTATTACATTTATTTGATTATGTTGTGATGGAATTATTTTTATTAATTATTTTATCTTATATGAATTTTTTTATGATGTCATGATGTATAAGATTCCCATTTTTATTTCATGGATTATGCTATGATTTATGGTTTTTGATTTTGTGGCACACATAAGAATGGTATCATTATGAGATGGGTGGGACCTATATCTCCCTCCAATTAATTGGGTAAAGATTTTATATCTCATGAGATAGACATGGATGGAACGGCAGGTTAAACTGGTTCAGTGAAACATGACTGAAACGAGGAATGAACTCGGTTCAGAAATGGACTTTGTCCACTAAGATAGTTTTGGCAATGAGTCTTGACTAACAAGAAATGATTCTCTATGATTATTTGTGTATGACAAAATGTTTCATGTTTTAAGTTGTGATTATTGGGATTACATTTCACTACTATGATTTATCCCATGTTATGATATTATGATCTCTTTTGCAGGTTAAGATTTCCCAAATGTTATGTTCTTATGAATATGATGTGATTGATATTTCTTTTGTTTACCCTTTGCATTTTAGGTCACCCTTTTATATTTTCTTTTCCCAAGGATATAATGAAAGGTTTTAGGGAGAAAAAAAGGAACATCTTTATGGGAGATGTTGAAGATCTTTCACCACGATTAGAATATTACGTTCCGAGTTTCCAAAGACACTAAACTATTACGATCCTTGTGTGTCTATTATTGTTATGTATTAATTATTCCGCTAATGTAATGTAATATCCATTTACATCATGCTTTTGGTCTCTACAGGGATCATGGGTTAAAACAGACATCATTGCCTTACAGACAAGGAACTGTAAGGCCTAGATTGTTTCCATCCTTGAAACTAAACAGAACCCTGAGAAAATTTCCAAGTTCACCCGAAGAATGAGGATACATGCATCCATGTATGTTTATCCCATAAACATGAATATATGGGTTTTCTAGTGTAGGGATATTTTGGTCTCCTTAGTTCAGGTAGGGGATCAATATATCACGACAAAGGTTATGCAAGGAACGAGAAGTATCTTGGTGCCATTTGTTTACGGCATCCGTGATTCTCAGAGTCGGGAGAATCTTTGGCATGAGCTCAATGTGTTCGACCTAGGGGACTAGCCTTGGATCATTGGGGGTGAAATCAATGTGGTTACTGAACCAGAAGAAAAGAAGGGGAGAGAGGACTTCTCTCAGAAGGCTAGTTTAGACTTCGCCCAGTTCATGGCTGGAAAAGGCTTACTAGACATGGGTTACTCGGGAGATCTTTTCACTTGGGGAAACAACCAAAAAGGGACCAGACGTTGTTGGATTCGGTTGGATTAGGGTTCTACCAACATCCACGCCCTATCAGATTTTCCAAATGCCAAGGTTAGTCACCTGGTTCACGGAATTCCAGACCACACCCCGCTTTTGATCTCTTTGTCCCCAAAATAGGACACTCAAGAAAAAAATCAGTTTTACAGCCAATGGAGTGGTGACTTAGGCTACCATCAGTTGGTTAGGGATGCGTGGGGGGAGCCTAACTAGGGGCACTCTTTGTTGTCCATTCACAACAAGCTAAGGATACTAAAACAGGGGCTCCAGCAACAGGCGAGGGACCTCCCTCCTAGTGACCAGAATATGGATGAGTTAAAAATTGAAGTGGAGAACCTGGAATCCATCTTGGAGGAGGATTGGAAAGAAACAATTTTTTTCCGAGCTATGTGAAAAAAAAACAATGCTTTGGCCGACTTTGTTCTTTCCCAAGAACATAGGGCAAGGGAGAGATCAAAGATAAAATGGCTTCAAGAAGGTGAAAAAAACACTGTGTTTTTTCACACTTGCACACAAAAGAAAAGGCGGCCAATCAAACCAAATATTTCCCTAGAGGATGGTACCTATACTAATGAAGGATCTATGGTTGGGGAGATGGATCTCAAGTTATTTGAAGACCTAATGGCCGACCCAAGATCAACCATGACTAATGGCTACCCGGTAGGGGGTTGGGTGTTCTGGGGATAGGTTCCTTCCCTCGTCTCGGTCCATGGCAATGAAGCTTTGGAAAATATTCCAGGGGAGGTGGAGGTTTACAGCACCATGATGAGGCTCAATCCAGATAGCGCTCCCATCCCCAATAGCTTCTTAGGCTCATTCGTATAGGGGCTCTTGGGAAGTTTTTAAATAGGATATCACCACCACAATCCAAGATTTCTTCAGGGGAGGCAGCTTACCATTTGTGGCCTGTGTTACATCCTTAGTTCTCATCCCAAATATCAAGGACCCTTCCTCCCTTAGCCATTATAGACTGGTATGCTTATGCACTTTTCCCTATAAGATCTTGGTGAGTATTCTCAATGCGAGGTTGTCTGAGCTGTTGCCCCGGTGGATCTATCTCGAAAAAACATGGCTTTGTTAGAGGGCGGTCAATACAGGGGGGATATAACATTATCACAAGTGATGTTAAGGTACCTAAATACCAAATCTCATAGCTCCAATAAAAAAATTAAACTGGACATGAATAAGGCATATGATCAAGTGGAATGGGGTTACATCAATAGGGTACTTGCCCACATGGGTTACTCAGTTTGGACCTACGACATTCTATTTTGTTGATACAACTCCTCATTGATGGTTTTCTCCTTCCTGGGGAGAATCCATGGTTTCTTCAAGCTGGACCGAGGCCTTCAGCAAGGGGAACCCATCTCTCCAAGTATCTTTATCCTGGTCCAGAACACACTCAACCGCATGTTAAACTGAGGTATATCCAATGGTTCCATTTTTCCTTATCGTAGGAAATTGAACCTCACAGTAGACTCCCATCTAATGATTGTTGATGACATAATAATATTTATGAATTCTGGGAAGAGTTCGATATGTGAAATCAAGAGGTTGTTGGATTAGTACTGCCACTGGAGTGGCCAGGTGATCAAGAAAGACAAAAGATTCTTCTATATCTCGAACTAGTGTGATCTTATAAGGGCGGTGCACTTGAGTAATAGGCCGGGGATGAAACAGAGATCTTTCCCTATGGAATACATTGAAACTCCTTTATCCCATAGAAGGGTAAGAATTTGGGACTTTGATCAGGTGGTGAGCAGGTGTGCAGGATGTGTGATCAACTGGAAAAATAACTTTCTATCCTTCGGGGGACGAATTTCTTTGGTCAGCCGCGTCCTATATGCGATCCCAATTCATGCCTTGGCTTCCACCAACATCCCAAAAGGGGTTATTAAAACCATTGATAATATGCTCTCCAGTTTTATTTGGGATGATTTATCAGAGGGGAGAAGATGATGGGTGTCATGGGAGAAGATGGAAAGACCAATTTAGGATAGAGGGATCAATGTGAAAAGCTTAAAAACCACCATAAAATGCATGCATGAGAAATTGGCGTGGGAGATGATGGAAGAATGTACTTTTTGGGGGAAGGCCATGGCTCCTATCCTGAGTGGGGATGAGATACATGTGTCCATGCATGGCTCTTCCCACTGGTCCTCTATCTGTGGTCTTCTTCCGATTCTTCAACAAAATTCAAAATGGATCATAGGAGAGGGGAACCTCTCATTCTAGCATCATAACTGGGCGGGTGATGTTATCAGATACCCTGGATACCCGATTCCCACAATTTCATTCAAATAGATGAGTCGTTAGTTCTGGAAAAAAACCAGCAAGAATGTTTTGATCTTGTTTCCACCAACTAAGAGGTAGACCGATGTGTTTTCACTCCATTATCATTGGGGAGCTTCAACTCTAGGGACTTCGGTCTCATTTTCTTTGCTCATACTCAAAGAGATAGTTGGTCCAATGTAGTGCGGTGCAACAGAATCCCCACTAAATACATCTTCTTGACATGGAGAATCAGAAATCGTGCAATTCCTTCAAATTCCAATGTTAAAAGGCCGGGCATCAGTATGGCTTCTTGCTGCCAATGTTGTTGGAGAAAAAAGGAGGAGAGAACACATCACATATTCTTAAAAGTTGAATGGGATCGGGAAGTGTGGAGCTTATTTGGTGAGTTTATAGTGTGCCTCTCCCAGTACCTCCTCGATGCACCCTTCTTGGAGTGATGGTTCGAAGGGATAGACAACGTGGGTCCATAACGAATGCTGAGATCATTTATTTTAAGTGTTTGGTGCTGGGTGCTTTGGAAATCTAGGAACCAAGAAAGGTACGAGGGGCTTCCTTTGACAGTTAGATCCATCATTGTGAGAATTCGGAACCTCCTAAAAGATTGGGTGACCTTCCTCAATAAATGGAAAATGCATCATCGCTCCGGATGCTGCAAGTTACCTCCCTAGAATCCTATACAAACTCATTGGATCAGGGGAATTGGGTGCGATGGATACCTCCATCAGATGGGTTTATGTTAAGCGTGGATGGATCATGCACTATGAATGTCATCCGTGGAGGAGGTCTGGTGAGGGAAAACAGAGGCAGTGTTTTCATGGCTTTCACATCCCACTACAGTAATGGAAATCCTCTACAGCCAGAGGCTAAGGCGGTTATGACCGGGATCATCCTTTGCATGAAAAACAATATCCAATCATCCCATGTGGAAATAGACTCTAAGGTGGTCTATGACTCCTTGAATGGGAAACGTCCCATTCTGTGGTCAATTACCTTCACCATCAGGAAGTGAAAATATCTCCTAAACAATAACACGAAGGTCACTCACACATGGAGGGAGGGGAACAAACTTGCAGACCAGATTTCTTCCTAGACGAACCAATATCTCAAAGTCACATGTCTCAATAACATCTCTTTCTTTAAACCCAAGGGGGTGAATATGATTCTAGGGGATGCCCTTGGTCTTTACTACTACAAGCCTCCTTATGCCTGAGAGCCTGCAAGGATTCTTATTTTCTAAGGAATAAAAATATATTGATGATGATGATGATGATCATACATAGGTGTATCTTTACCCATATAATGAAAATAAATATAATGTTTCTTCCATGTTAAATGAAAAAATCTTGTTTTCATTATCTAAGGATGACAATAATTTTGTTATAAAACTAAAGTCCAAAATTAAATTTTTGACTAAGTTATTATCTATATTTACTAGTGGAAGATAGAATTTTGATAAGCTTCTAGACTAAATGAACCCCTCTAAGGTTTCATCGAAGATAGGTTTTTCTTTTTCTAGGATGTCTCATTTACAATCCAAATATTTTATTATGGAAGGTTTATTATTATGCACTAAATGTAAAATGGGTGGTCACTATAAAATTAGATGGAATTTATGGAAGAATTAATCATTTAGAACTACAAAAGATTACATTTCTAAGGACTTTACTATCATTTATCATAGAAGAGTTAGATAAATGTGGTTTCCTAAGATTCTATTTGATAACATTTTCAATCTCAAACAATTTTCGGAACCAAAGTTTCATTTTCATTAATTTTAAGAGAATTTTATTGATACTCATGGTAAAAACACTTAGAACAGGGATAGAGGTTTCTATCAACACATGACTAGAACAATCCTCATTTTTATAACTTTCAAAAATGTTAAAGGTTGAAATGTCATTTTTTGAGACAACATGCTAGGAAAAATATTGCATATATGTGATACATCCATCTATGGTGAGACCATAATTTCAAATGTTAATTATGTTATAGGAATTAATCATAGAATAATTACAATTATCCAGTTTTGTGATGAAGTTTACTCCATATACTTTTTGAATGATAAATATGTTATCACTAATTTGAAATGAGTTCATATCCTATTTTCTGATCATCATTGTAATCTTTATACAATAGACCAAGAAGATTTTTCATTATGAAATTTTCATTACTTGAGTGAGGAGAAGTCATATAATAGGAATATAAGGTTCTTATATATCAACATTTAGATATTGACTAAGATTTATAATAAGGAACCTATAAATTATATTTTGTAACTTAAGATCAAATTATCTAAAGTTTTTGATCCTTGTTAATATTGAAATAAATATGTCTACTTTTTAACCTATTTGTGAAATATAAACTTCCTTATTAATATAGTTAGTATATATATATATATATTGTATTAAAACCTCACAAACTAATAGTATTGGAGGTAGATACATTAGTAATATCATATCATAGTTGAATACTACCCCAGATTTATTTCTATATTCATTCTCTCGCATGAATCAAAAATAACTCTGGTTATTTTATTGAAATTCATATCTATTCTAGAATGAGAAAAATATTCATTTAATAACTATTCATAGTAACATAAGAGGTGAATTTGAGAATCTTTATTTTGAAACATTTTATAGTGATAAAGGAATTAAAAATAATTTTTCTTCTCCAAATGGGGTAGGTGAAATGATAAATAGAACACTTCAAGATATTTATCTATCCATGTTGTATGAATATAAGTTTACACAATATTACTAGGATAAAGCTATAAAAAAATTATATTACACTATAAATATTATTTTTCTTCATGTAAATTTAAAGGAAACAAATTATAAATTATGGAGGGAATGGAAAAATGGTTAATTTAGAGTTTTTTATTACAAGGTATTAATTTTAAATACTAAAGTCAATCTCTATAAATTTTATCTGAAATTAGGTGAAATTATTTTTCTTGGATACTCCACTAAAAGTAAGCATTCTCAATTATTTAACAAATGATAACATACTATTCAATAAATGGAATGTGTGAATTTTGATTAACCCAATATATTTGAAATGTCATTTTCTATACATGTAAATTAATTTAATGATTCAAATTATTTTTTTAAACCCCATTGTATTTTAGATTTTGCAGTTAACCCTCACAAAACAATTTCACTAATCTAAAATAAAATACATTAAAAGGTGATAATCAAGTGAATGTGGATATGCAAACCTTTTTCCTACCAACTAGAGAATATCAAAAGGTGACTCCATTAACAATTTTATCAGTGATCTTGATCAACCAATAAAAACCAAAAGTTATTTATCTAATGAGAAATAACATATTTCATTTTTATCTAAAATTGAACCTAAAATGGAATTTTATTATTTAGGTGAAAAATGTTGGATAATGACTATAAAATAATAACCCAATCAGTTTTAATGGAACAAGGATCAAACTTTGGTTAAATATACTAACAGCCTTCCAGTTATAAGAGTAAACAAGGATATTATGATAACTCCAAAATGTTCATATGTCTTTATCATGTTTTTCATTAATAATTAGACTTATTACTATTATTGTTTATGATTTATTGAAGGGTGTATCATAAGGAATATCTGGGATACTCTTGGATGAATGCTGCAGAACTACCCTAAAATCACACCACAACCAAGTATTTCATGGAATGAGTACATTTCAATAAAGTTTAGAGTGAATACCCTGGATATATTTCATCAAAATGGATACCATATTTCCATTACAAGTTAAAGTGATACATATGATTAACTATAAATAAAATCATATTGAAATCCAGAATCTAGAATATAAGATGTTCTTAGAAAAATGATAAAGGAAAAAATATATCATATACCCCTCATATGTGTGCACACGCACCAAGGCCACAACCAGTCACCAAAGTTGAACATATTCTCTAGAATAATGATATATTTTAATGAAAATAACTATATCATAGGATGTTATGGAATAATCACAAGAGGAGTATAGGTAGGTATAGTGTGGGGCACCCCATGCTAATTCCATGAACGAAAACAGATGTGGCTATATATATAAATGAGTAGTTTATTGATACTAATTTCTTATGTGGGAAAATGATAAATATTTATTACACCATGAACACAATATTCATATTTAAATATCTGTGTATAAGAATTATTTTTGATGAGATAAATATCATCATTCCTTTATTCATGTCTTTTAACAGTAAACTGGGAAGGTTGAGTTATCCCGAGAAGTACCAAAATATCATGTCATGACCAAGGTACCATTCATAACACAATGTGATATAGGAAAAGATATGAAATTCAAATTAAAAATAAAATATTTGGGATTTGTGATATGATTCACAGGATATCAAGAGTTTGAATAAGATATATATAACCTTAATGTCGTAGAAAATGTCCTTGCACCATGAGGGACGTCAACCAAGTATAATAGATACAAATAATTATTTTAGAAATATAAAATCACACTAAAATGGATATAATTTTTCTATGGTGGATTATAGGCTTTTAAATAGTTAGTTTTTTCAAAATTTTAAGAGAGGGTATATTAACCTTTACGCATTTTTTCAATTTACCTTATTATTTTTTAGCTATTTATTACATGTTTACAATCCAAAACATGGGTTTTTCATTGAGTACATTAATTAAATTAATTTTATTGTTATTTAGAGTTTATTAATAATTATATTGATATTATTTTATTTATTACACTTGATTATTAGGATGATTTATTCAATCATGATGGGGTTTTTTGTGGTCATGAGTGGCTAGACTCTTAAGGGATCACTGATCGAGAGTAGATGGATAGATGTTTAATTTCTCTACAAATTTCCTTCATGGATAATTATTTTAATTAATAATCACTATCATAATTTATTATATATGAAAATATTTTATTTTTTATTGACAAAAAATGATTATTAAGGGTGGATATATAAAGTGGTTGAGTGAATTATTCTATAAACTATATCATGGGCTTGTTTTTTATTTTAAGATTGAGATTAATTTTATTAAGTTGAATTAATTTTATGTTCAAGAGATTTTGTTTAATTTAAGTATAATTTATGGAATTATCCAAAAATAAGTTGTTAACTCTTAAATAATCTTATTATTAATGAATTTATTCAATTAATGAATCAAATAGGTTGTTATCTTTTATAAAATATTTTTTTGAAATTTTTCTCTAATATATTATTTTAATTGATTTTCATTCAACCCTTATGTTATATTTTTAACTCTATTAAACCAATTTTTAATTCACAAAAACTTATTTGTTAACAATATGATCACAAATATCTCTTAGGTTCCACCCATTTTCCTCATTGGACTAACCCGAGACTTCCACCATTCTATGTCCTAGTAGTTTAGTATGGATCCATCATAACAAATTTATAAATGTTTTCCATCATGTGAAGTAATGACACCACATCTGCATCCAAAGTTTTGGCATCATTGTTTGAGACAACTATGAACCTATGAGTAAAACATTTTTTTTTATTAACCCATATATTTTAAAATTATTTTTATATTTAATTATTATTTTTTTATGTGTGGGTTGTATTTATTTTATCTTTTAGGAAGTTTGGTTCAAGATTAGGATTCCAATTACATGGTCAAGGATTCTTGATTCATGATATACATTGGAATTCAGTTTTGATATCGAGAGGTTATTATTATCTCATCGATGATACACCATGGTAAAAAAACATTTTCCTCATTATAACCAATGAATTAAATGGTAAATTCAAAAATGGTTAATAAGATATATAACAACAAGTGTCTTCGGGTAGAACCAGTATGGAATATAATCTATTATTCAATGATGTGGATTCGCCAATCATTTTTCAACCTATGGTTCTGGTGAAAATTTTCAAAATTAAATTCGATACCCATTAGTTGATTCAAAATGTTGGATAGTTTAGTGGTATTTTAGTGATCTAGTTTTTTTCTTGTAAGAATTTTAAAAATTTTAAGGAATATTTTTGGGGCCAAGTGTTGAGACGGTGTGAGATTCTGAGGTCCGATGAGCCCATAATTGATAGTATAAAAATATTAAATATATTAATATCATGAGAATTAATTGCTTCTATAATAATGGAACAAATCTAAAATGGGGTCTCATATTAATCGGAGACCATGAATGATTCCAAAATGTAGGGTTTACCCCAAGCACAACCTATAATGGGTCAACACTAGATGTCTAGTAGAGGGAGTCATTGGCAGTGTATTTAATTAAAATAAATAATTAAATTTATTTATTTATTTCAAACACCCTAAAACTAAAATCCTCTATATATATCTCATTATAATAATTATCTAGGTTTATCCACTTATTCCTTGGGATAATTGACATGAGCTCTAACATTCTTTGTTGGTTAATTGAGATTGAAGGATGACGGCTGATCAAATCAAGGTGGGTTGAGAGGTGGCTAACACAATGGGTCTTATCCTTCACTTGAAAATGAACTATTCACCAAAAATAACTCCATTTTCAAGGTAGGTCTCAAAATTTTTGGATTCCCACCCTTTTGATTAAAATATATAGAATTTATTTTTATCTATTATTCTTGATCTGTTTTTTCGAAGCCTTCGCATAAGACTATCTAATGAATTAAAATATGTGTTTGATTTATTCTTATTATGCCATGTTCTCACCCCGGATAACCTTATCTATGATATTTAGGAAATTACCCTTTTCCAATGTTGTTTTAAATTTTTTTTCTTATTACTTTCCCCCACATATTCTTTGTGTTCTTCACTATTGGCCCACATGTTTGTGATTCGACATTGTCAAGTGGTTCTAAGCATGATCAGACCCCCAAATTTATGGTGGATGTGTTGATGATGACGGTTCAGTGTTTTTTAGATTTATCATGATAGATTTAGTGTGTTTATTCATGGATATTGGATCCATAGTTCTTAGGGGATGGGTCACACGATGTGTGGGCCCAACCATATAGATGGAGGTAAACCCCACTAGTTTCGGGTGGTCAAATATTAGTATTCGTAGTGGTTGTCAGGAATCTAGAAACCACATGGAAGAACCCAAATTTGTAAATATAATTTAACTACATGGATAGTTTATTGATGAATGCACACCTTATAGTACCCCATGGTAGAAACATTGTAATTTTATAGAATATAAAGATCACACATTGTGTGGTGAGGCCCACATTCCATGTGACCCTTCCTAGGTGGTTGAACCATGTTCCGGTTGCACACACCCATTAACCCATGTGGGAGTACATTTTGTGTACTCAAGGAGTACATGGGGAACCGAATACCACAAGGGCCTCAGAGTGGTGTGTCTCCCCCACCATGGTGGCTAGGGTTCCTTCATCATGGTTTCTTCCTCCCCACCTCTGGCGTGACCCAGAGATACGACATCTTCCTCCTATGGATCTTGGAACACCAAATAGTCAGCTCAGGCGTCTCACTCTAGTTGTGTGGCCTTCAGATTCTTAATTTATGGATCTATGATGGTCTGGGTTTGGAGCGTTGTTGTTGGCTCTATCGTCAGACATTGTCTTTAGATTTAGGTGTTCTGAGACATGGATGGACCGGAGTAGAGTTTCGTTGATGGCCTTGACGTCTGGAAGTTTCTCCAGCTATGGGTGGTCTGGATCTCGGGTGGCTTGTGGGTGAAACACTGGAGCAGGTCTCGGCTAGATCTCAGTTGGCCTGGGGTTGGAGCATCGACGAAGTGTTGGCATCTAGTGGCATCTTCAGCTATAGTATTTCCAGTTCTTAGATGGCCCATAAGTGGAGTGGCTCGGCGACAGCCTCGATGTCTTCTGTAGTGGATTGACGTCGTCTCTAGCAAGGCTTTGAGGGAGAGGTACTCTGGTTTTCAATTCATTGATGTTGGTTTCCTATGGTTTATCTTATGGGGTCTACGTCACCCACATAGCCCTGCTCTCGGTACATGCTTCTTCCCCTCACCCCTGATTTCATGAGTTTATTTGACTTTGCATCCAGTGTGGGTTCTTCCTCTGTCTAGATCTTTCTGGTTTCATCCTATAGCGACGCTTCTAGTTCAGGTCAACTTGGTTCCCCTCCCAGATGGAACTCCTATGGTGTTTTTTCTGGGTCTTCTAGCCCTAGGTGGCGCTGGACCAACATCTCAAATCCTGGAGAACACGCCCCTTCAATTTTCTTGGTGATGTGATGAAAAAGGGTGGCTAGTGGGATCATTGTTGTAGGGCACTTTTTGGTGTTGTTCGACATCTAATATGAAATCCTCTATGGTGATTTTTTATGGTGATTATGGGATGGTGGTGATTGGTTTTAATGGTGATTCATCTTGTTTGTACTCGACCACATGGAATAGGGCACAGAATAGGATTCAGAACTGGAGACCCATCTTTGTTGAGCATGATATATTTGGATGTTTGAGAGGGTTTGGTGTTAGCCATCAGATCGGGCCTGTGCTTTGACACAGGACACTTGCTTGCTAAACATCCATGCAACAGTGGAGAGCGTCATCATGATCACATACTAGGGAGGGGCGGTATCATTTTGTCAGTATAATGTTTCTCTCTTAGTCCTTCAGATCATGGGATATCTTATGTTAATAAAGTCTTTTGGGTTTTCCCCTTCTTTCCTTAAAAGGATTTTCTTTTTAATAATAAAAAAATGAAGGCCTTCAGAACATTATATGGATGGAGTACATAGGCATTATATGATACCCATACATGGGAAAGTACACTGACAAAGCCTGACAAACAAGAGCATGACCCAGAGTACAATTGCAGTTCATGGGTGGATAATACATTATATGTGGGCCCCTTACATGCCATGTACAATGACATGGCCTCCGATCCATTTCTATAGGAGAAGACGCCCAATGAAAAGATTGAGGACACACACCATTTGGGCCACATACACATCATATATCCCCATGAGAAAATTCTACCTCTCGTGTATCCTTCATTTTAACTAGAATTTTGGGTTTCAAGTAGCCTATACTGAGTGTCTTTTCACATAGAATGTGATAGTGGACTTTGTAGTGGATTTTGGTTCATTATGTGAGATGTTCCAAGTGTGAATCTTATTCAGGTGACACATGATGATGGAAGTGATCAGGTAGGATTTTTAGATATATTTTGGGGTCATTACTCCATTATTACACCAGGGCATAGGTTCTACACCCTCTTAGAGTGTTTTTGGGGTCAGTACTGTCGTTCCATACTTGGGTGTGGGTTCCCTTTACCGTCATAGAAATGAAAGGTTCATCACTCCCCTATCAAACCAAGGCATGTGTTCATTAGGATATCAAAGAGGTATCAGGGTAAGTACTCACCTAACACATTAGGGTGTGGGTTCCCCATTTATATATATAGGTAGGGTCATTACTCCCCTTACTAATGGTCATAGGTTCTCTACTTATATATGAAGTGGTACTCCCATTTCTCTATGCTTTAGTGGAGTGTTGGTCCTCTATAGAAGATATGTTCTCCCTTAACTGTGGAACATAGTTATGAGGTATGGCCCCATCAAATCTTATTCTTTTAAGGTTTCATTTGATGATGGGAATTATTGATGGGTTTCTAGAGATGAAGGCTTACCCATCAACTTAGACTAGGATATGATATAGAGATCCCCATTCTCTCTCATTTTGGTTTCTTTATTAGTATATATATATATATTGGGTTTCATTTCCCTCATGCTTTGGGTTGAGCTAACTATTTTAGTATCTCTCTATCACTCCCTTTTGGTTTTGGGGAATCCTACTTGATATGTATATACTAACCCATACATGGTATTTTCTAGAGTGTATTGTATATTATATAGAAAAAAGATAGATCATTCATGATTTTGGTGGAACATAGTGATACTTCTGTGAATTGACTAAATATGATGGCCAGTCTTAATGATCGGGATATGGGATCTATCAACTATATTTTATTCCCATTTTAAAGAGGCTCGTACATCAGTTCTGGTTGGTTGTGTATTTTCCCCTTTACATTTATGATTAAATTATCGTAATCTTTTTAATTCCCTAAAGGTTATTACATTATTGGTTTCTAATATAAATATTATTATATTTTATTATTATTCCTCTACACTTTTGTGTGGAGATGGTTGGGTGAATATGTATAGGTACTTTAGGAAAAGGCTTTTTATTTTAGTTATGCCTTCTCAGTTCTTTTCACCATACCCTATATTATAGAGGTGAGATTGGGGTTGTGGTGGCCTCATGTTCCACTACCAAGGTGTGGCCCAGTTGGTCAGTTTATTACAGGTATGAAGCATAAAGATCTACTAGGCTATTTTTCCATATTCCTAGAGATATGTGATTCATTAAAAAGATATTAAGTTTCAAAAAAAATCATAAGGTTAGGGGATTAAAATTTGAACTCAAATAGTGATTAAAGGGGTATAATAAAATAAACTCGCATATTTTATCACAATTTGGGTCATCCTGGTGATTAAATTTTAGAAGAACTACTTTTCATCAATGAATGTCGTAAAGTTGTGAAATAATATTCCAAAAAAATCCAAAAAAAATATAGAATCACAGATTGAGGTTTGGGGTAAATTTATATAGTTATTATTGAAGTTCCTATTTCATTGACTTTATTTTTGAATCTGAATGTGAATATTATACTGTGAATTTTTATGAACATCTCAAGACATAACCAATGCTTGGGCAGATGGGGGACTAATTTTGAAGACTAAAAATGTATTATGAGACCATCTCAATGATATCTATCGTGATTATTATCTATGTAAAAGTGATAGGGATCTAATATGTAGAATAATTAATCAAATGTATGAAGCTCCATTCATATATAACAAAGTGTAATATCCTTCAAAGTTGATGGAAAATATCAAATTCATGTCACCTACTCAAGAACAGCAAAAATCTCCATCTCTTGCACCCATTTTACAAACTTATGAGGTTTTTATAAGAAACAAATTATATAAAGAGAGTAGATATTTTTTAGAGGAAAATAATACATTGTATTTAAATTATTCAAGTTATAAATAATCCCCCAAATAATTTAAAAATACTTACAATCAAGGGAGGAATGTTTAACTCAATACAGATCTAAAATCTAGGCTAGAACTAATAACAAAGAGGCAAAAAATTTAACTGAAACCAAGGCCCACACAAATATGAATCCTAAACACAACACCTAAACCTATTTCAACTATTACCACTCCATTGAACCCAAACCAATCATCCTTTAGTTAAATACCATCCATTATTACCCTCCCAATCCCCAATAAAATCTCTTAAGGACAATATCATTTCATTCATTCAGAAGATGAATCCATAATAGACAAACTAAGAAACTTATTTAAGGAATAATGCATCTTATATTCACAATATGAGTCACTTAGTGAGGTAAATTTATCAAACCATGTTAGAGATACGACATAGTACACATTCAGTTAACAATGAGAAAAATCCAAGGGAGGAGGTGAAGTTTGTGACACTTTATAGTGGGTGAGAGAATGGGAAAAAAAATAAGTTACGATAAAAAGGATGTGGATAAAGAGAAATAAAAAATAAAAATGTAAAGAAAATTTAAGGTTATAATGGAGCATTAAAAGGAGAATTAAAAGTTAGGAAAATATATAAAAATAATAAGAAAATAAATTAGTGTATAAATAGATAGAACCATATAAATCCCCTACTCCATTTTTAGAAATTATTATTAAAGAAAATGTGTAAAGAAAATATATTAAGTTCATGTAAACTTTTTTACAAATCCAAATCAATATTATATTCACATATGTAATTTAATAAATTCTAGAATTTGAAAAATATATATAGGTTAGCTCTAATAAGAAAATTCTTGGGTATCATGGATTAATATCACTAAGTGATGAATGATCCACTTTTTTAAAGAAAAATCCCTCCAAATATAAGATGTCAATGAAGTTTTTATAACTCATGAACAATTATATCACACACTTATTTGGAGAAACTTTTTGAATTGGGATCCACTATTAACTCCATCCCATATGTGGGTTTAAAAATCTAAATTTGTATGATCCTAAGATAACATGATTAGTAATTTAACCAATTGATGGATTAGTGATTTACACCAAGAGTATTCTTAAAGATGTTTTTATGAAGGTGACTTGAAAAATAACATTTTTACTGATTTTGGAAACACAATGAAAACAGAACATAAGAGTCACATCATGGAGGTCTAAAGTAGTAGAGCCCCAAAGAAACATTAATATTTACAACTATAATTTTTATACATAAAATTTTATAATGAGTGGATGTTACAATTATCATTGGGAGACTATTCCTATAAACTATAGAAGATTTGATCAATGTGAACTAAGGAAGAATTATTTTTAGAGTTAGTGATAAGAAACTAACCTTATATCTTATAAATTTTGTAAGTGCAGAACTGCATATAATGAATTCCATTAAATTATTAACAATAAAAAGAACCCATACATTATGAGTTCATAAAAATAATTAGAGGAAATATTACATATTTGATTAATGACATTGTGGATAAAAGAAGGATAAAATTGGTGAATGAGGAAATAGCTTAATCTATAATGTGGATAGAGATCTTATCAAGAGTTTCAAGCCCATAATTTATGAGTATTCATATCAAGATTCCAATTATTGGGTTAAATATAATACCGATAATGACGGGATACTCATTGAGAGGATAAAAAGATAATTTACTAGTGATTATTAATATATAATTGAAAAAGGGAAAAGAGGGAAAACTGTTAAAATAATTTGGAAAAGGAAGAAAGAAATCACTTAGGGTATTATCAGCGTTTTATAAAATAATCCAACCATTTTCACCCATAAAGTACATATATAAGAAGGAATTGAACCATTTTTAAATCCATAAAGGATAATTTAATAACAAATATATTTGGTGGTTATAAATGATGTTCTCAAACTCCATGATGTAGGAGTTATCTTTTAGATATTTGATATAGAATAGGTAAGAACATAATATTTTTTTCCAATGAAAGATGGCATGGAAGGGACCAATAATGAAGATAATGTGTTGATTCCTATTATAATAGTCATGGTATATAGAGATTTTGTACACTATAAGATGATAAATATATCCACATGGAAGGACCATCAAAATTATGGAGAAATTACTAGAATAGTTATCCAAAAATGACTTTTATTATTTAATTTATGGATACCTCTACTATAACCATATACTAATTGATTTATCTATCCAAGATATGAATTTGTTTACACGACCATAAATATATTTCCCTTATCATCACATGTCTCTTCTTATCTATAATGAACCAAAAATATTTAAATGTGTATGTGATAGATCTTTCATGAAAAGAAGAAAGATATTCTATATATTTTCATGGATATTTTTTCCATTTATGTGAGATCATTTGATGTATACTTGCATAACCCCGATATGTAACTTAAAATAATTGAATAGAAATTTTGTTCTATAAATTTGGAAAATAATCACATTAGAGTTAAAGAATGAATAATCCTTGGGAAAAGAATATCCAAGTAATTTACTTAGTTTGATCCAATAAAAAAAAGGTTCTACAAGATCTTACCAAACCAACTAAAATAAAAAGTATTCAAAACTTTCTTAGAAATGTTATTTTTTCCATAAATTTGTCAAATTTTTCTTCAAGATAGCCTACCCATTTTTTCTAAGGATATTCCATTCAATTTTTATGAATCATGTAAGAAGTCCTTCATTACCTTAAAAAAGAATTTGGTACCCCCCTATAATCATAATCTGAGATGCCCAAAACCCACACTCCAAGATCTAGTTCCAAAATATAAATATTACACATATTATTTGATACCATCTAAGTTTGAATGAGAATAAGACAGATTTATTTTATATTATTTATAAAATTTAAATAGTATATATCATAAATTCACACAATACACGAATCCAAACATTCAGTGTCTTCCAAGATTATATATATAAACAACGTATTTTATAACATTGTGAACATTCAACCATAGTAACACCAAACTAGACACACTGCTATACATATCAGGTATAATAATATTCTCTATTATCTTTAATATGGAAACATAAGAAAAGGGTTTTCTTATATGCTCGATAAAGGTAAACATAATAGTTGACAAGTAAATATTATAAGTGATAATAAGATTAACATGTGAGAATAAGAACATAATAAAGGTACATGAACATAACATAAGGGAATATTTCCCAATAAAAAATAGTTCATAAATGAAAAATATTGACATAAGGTTATAAGAAAATATTATTGGGAGTGTGGAAGCATGATTCAATAATATTTGAAAATGACATAGGCATGATTCATAACATAAGTATAAGAAATGAATATGGTTATAGAATATGCATCAAGGTTAATCACCAATACATTCATCACATAATGGATAGACTAACCACCTTTAATACATCTTAATTCCATGAATTTGTTTCTTAAAAATTAAATAGGATTATTTCGAGACAGGGTGATGAGACAACTTACGATTCTGAGGCCCGGAGTGCCCAGAATGATCCATTGAAAAATGTTAAGTTTTAAATAGCGTGAGTGATTAGTTTTCCTTAAAAAGTGTAATAAATCTTAAACGGGTAAAATATCAAAAATATGAGGGTACAGTTGCATTTATTATGGTGGGTTTACCCTAGATGTGACTTAAGTTTAGTTGGTACGGTTCTCTAGTATTAAAACCCAAAAATGGCGTTATTGTAAATAAATTTATTAAATAAAATTATTTTATTTTCAAATCCATATAACTCACAAACGGTGACTTGGATTGAAAATTTGATACCACTATTGAGCTTATGAGGGTATGATTTCCTTAGGTAGAGCCTGACATTGGTCGGTGCTGGCCAACAGTGGAATGTAGTTTTTGGATGTAAATAAAATAATTGAATAAAGTTATTTTATTTTAGAATCCTTATAATTCATAAATGGTTATTCAGATTGGAAATTTGATAGCACCACTATGTTCTTGAGGGTATGATTCCCCTAGGTTGAGCCTAACATCGTCCGGCTTGGGATGGCTGTGAAAGTTGTTTTTTTTTGACATAACTATAAATAAAATAAATTAAAAAAATGTTATTTTATTTTTGAATCCTCATAACTCACAAAAGGCAACTAAAATAAAAAATACAATACCACCGTTGGGTTTGTAATGAGATGTACTCATTTAGTAGGAGATAACATCGACTGGTGTGGGTTGAGGGAAAAAGTTATTTTTAGGACGTTTTAAGGAAAAAAATAAACATAAAAATATTATTTTATTCAAAATTATTTCACTGTAACATAATGACGAGCATCTTATTTCATTCCATAAATGAGACCATGTAATGATGCTACAATTCAATGTAACAAAAAAGTTGTTTCATAAATGAAACTTCAAAACGGCGGTGACTCAACGTAACAGAAATGTTGCGACGTTTTTTCCCCATTTAATGGAATAACTTGAATTGGAGATCAGATTTTCATTTTGAAAATCCCTCTGAGTCTCTGATGGGAAACTCTCCAACGATGAACGTTGATGAATTGGAAAGAAGTGATGATACCCTTGGAGAGTAAATCAGAACTGGAGATCGACAGACAATGATGAACGATCATCCTTGAGCAATCTCCTTTCCTAGGTAGGGGTTTAACTTCTTAGTGAATTGGTTTTCCCTATTCCCCCCCCCTTTAAACAAAGAGCGCGGAAAAACTCTCTAACAAGTTAATCTGAGGAAAGACTTTCATTTCAGGGTTGGGAAATATAGTTGTGCATTTACATCAGGATTAAATCTTAGTGATTTATAATTTATATGTCGTAATCTTGCTAACACGAATAAATCCAGACCACCACAAACAAAGGATGGTTGTCCATTTGGGTGTTCTTTGGGATCCCCTCTATCTCTATATATGTGTTCTTCGTGGAATAACAGAAGGTGACACATCCACCATAGAGGCGTTGGTGACAGAACATGACACAAGGATGTGGTGGCGGGACCAGGCTACAGCACCCAGCCACAGCGACGACAACCGTTCGCGGAAGCAGGTGGGAGGCAGCGTGCTGGAAGCATGCCGCAGTGGTGTAGGAGCCTCTAACATGGAGACCAACAACTGGAGGCTAGCAGACATGGCCGCCAGGCCGCATCGAAGGTGCACACGGTGGTGAGTTGGACTCGTGGCATAGTCGTCGGTCACACGAGAAGACTGGTCCACGTGATCAGACCGGTGCTGAAGAGAGATGCCGCGTTGGAAGGGAGGCTCGTGCAGGTGATCCATCATAGGAACTAGCAAGAAATCCTAGACCATGTGCAGAGGAGGCATCTAAGAAAGGGGGAACTGGTCTGTCGTGCAGTCCGGGCCGGTGGCACAAACCGGGCCGCTGGGCCGCTCGATCTGGAGAAGAGTCAGCCTGCAGATGTGAGATGGGCCCATAGGACAAATCGGGCTGTTGGGTGACCCGGGCTGGGAAAGGACTGGCTCGCCAGTGCGGGCAGGGCCTGATAGAACCGGATTGCTAGGTGACCCGGTGGGCTGGACCCACAGTCAAACCGGTTTGGGTCCAATAAAGCCTAATGGGCCTGGCTTAATCGCTAGGTCAGACCGAGCTAGTCTAGAACCCACTGGGTCATTTCATGTCGGCTGAACTAGAATGTTTCATGCGGGACCCCCAGTCTGGTGTGGTTGGTTCTGTCTGACCTGGTTAGACTAGGCTCGTACACAACTAACCCCTATTTAATGAAATTCCAATATCGTTCAGACCTAACGTCAGAGTGATGTGCCGTCTACGGCATTAGGACCCTTGTGATGAGACGGTCATTTGGAAATTCTCTAACTAATATTTTTTGGTATTTGAGATGCGATTGATGGGTTTAGGATTATAATCTCTTGGAATCAAGCTTGATACGAGTAGGAATCCTATAGATGGTTGTAACACGAACGATATGACGATCAAGTCTAAGTGATCCAGCTTTAAAATAGAGGATAAGGCCTTAGTGATCCAGCTAGCCTAAATATGAGTGGGTCTTAGTGATGCAGCTGGCCCAGAGACGAGCCGGTCTTAGTGATCCAGCTGGCCCAGAGATGAGTGAGTCTAAGTGATCTAGTTTTCTAGGAGATGACAGGTTCTAAGCGATCCAGCTAGACAAGAGACGAATGGGTCTAAGTGATCAAAATGGCTCAAAGACGAGAGGGTCTAAGTGATCTAGCTACCCTAGAGAAGAGCGGGTCTGAGTGATCCAGCTGTCCCAGAGACGAGTGGGTCTAAGTGATCAAGCTAGCCTAGAGACGAGCGGGTCTAAGTGATAAAGATATTATAGAGATGAGCGGGTCTAAGTGATCCAGCTGTCCCCAAAGACGAGCGGGTATTAGTGATCTCGCTGGCCCAAGTGATGAGTATGACAAGATGATGAGTCCCTCAGCTGTACAAGATGAATCAATTCTACGACTGATAATATTACTTTCTATACTTGGAGTTATACTTGGTGTGAGTTGTCTTTGCTTTGTGTCCATGTTGTGTGGTCTTTCTTCATGGTACTTCCTTTTTGATTTAGGGTCCCTACTGAGTATTGTGTTACTCACCCCTACATGATCTTTTCCTATGTTGGTCATGTCTTGTGCAGGTGATCAAAGCTTTGTTGGATACCTTGGTGGTCTAGGACTTGGTGGTGCCTAATGATATGGGACTGGTGGACACTTTGATATTGACCTTAGTGGTCCATGACCAGGTGGTGCTCAGGGAGACGGGACAGATGAGCATACTTCTATGGCTACAGGCATCTACCCTTCACCTACCCTGCAGGTGGGGTCTCGAGTGGATAGAACATGGAAGTTGTACTTTCCTTTGTGGTATTGGGCTTGTATTCTGGACCTTTATACTTTCAGTTTGTACTATACACTCAGTAGTTGTCTCGGTGATAATTTTGGTTTACATTGTGATTAATTTCTATAGTTTGAGATTTGTGTGTGTGTATAGATTTTAATGAAAATGTATTCCCTTTTGAGGATAGGCCTACTCAATCCTAGTCGCTATCCCCTGGCCTATGGAATAAAGGCTTGGGGTAGTCACGGAATGTGCCTTGGGGGACGAGTCATAACAAAGTGGTATCAAAGAGAAGTCAGTTCTACTATAATAATTAAGAGTCTGTAAGTGTTTCGAGTGTGGATATCAGGCCAGGGAGTCTAGCGTTGGTGCAAAGGCTGATGTATCCATACATCAGAACCCTGAATTCTACTTTTCGACTCGGTACATGAAAACACTGGTTTCATGCATATTTGAATGTTTTCTCCTGATCATTCTAAGTCAGAGTTAGCTCACCGGGTAAAAATATTAATCATGATTCATCTTGATCTATTTCAAGATTCCTCCACGTTGACAGCCAACCGGAACTCCAGTGCATGGCCACGAGGATGGTCCATAGAGTGATGAGGCTTTGGTAAGGGGACCGTTGCCTAAGATGGAACCTTCAGGTGGTGTCCCATCTTTTCCGCCGCTCATTTTTCAGTAGTTTCTACCAGTTATACCATTAGAATAAAAATGTTGTATTAGTTCCATACATGAGTTTCAGTGACAGATACTCCTCAGGTTCTGAGGAAAATCTGACTCATAGGTGGATAAGGACTGGTTTGAGGTGGTGACCGAGTTTTCTGTCTAGTCAAGGCACCATTAGATCAAATCATAGTCCTAGAAGTGGGCCTTCTAAATGGAACGAAAGCGTGATGATGGGGTTTATATTACCCAATCTTAAAATGATGTGTCTTTTCCAGGGACATATCTTGAGAACCTCACTCCGAGAAGGGGATCTTTCCATAAAATATAAGGATTATTCATGCCCAGAAGCATTTGCAGCTTTGACGGGACAACATGTTGGTAGCTGAGTATTAATCAAGGTATACCGACCCTTCCAGGTATTCTATGAATATGATGCAACTAGTGCTTCAAGGCTCAGACCTCTGGGTGAGATGTGTTTAGGGACATCTGATCCAGAACTATTCCACTGTACATTCCTACTTGTTCTAGGGTTCTAGAGGTAATCTTTTTTGTTGAAAGTCCTTTGGCTGAGTAGATACAACCAGTGGATGTCAGTAGTGGGAAAGAAGGAAACTGACATCAGTCTCAATGACTTGGATGAGTATGAGGATGTCTTTCTAAAGGATGGTCCAATAATACCTCTTTATAGATAGGTATATTTCTGCATTGATCTATACCACAGGATGGCACCAATATCTACACCTGAATATCAGATGACTCCCACATAGCTCTTGCAGCTAAAGTTACAGTTGGAGGACTTGCAGAGAAAGGGGTTCCTAAGGCCCAGTGTTTCACCTTGGGCTTTCCCAGTGTTTTTTTCCAATGATTCAGACAAAGCTTGAGTTTATGCATGGATTCTAGTGCTTGAAATAGATTAATGTGAAGAACAAGTATCCTATACCTATTAGAACCAAGGCTATTCATTGATAATAATAGATTTTGGTTTGTGTTTTTTGTAAATATACACATGGATGACTAGGGTGGTTGTAAGGAATGAGGTCATACGGTTGAGGATGAAAGCAGTATTGAAGGTCGGAGGTACACGATGAAGGCACGCGGTACACGGTGAAGGCATGTGGTACGCGGTGAAGGTGAATTGTACATGGTGAAGGCGAGCGTTATGAGGAACGAGGCCCAAAACTGAAAATAGTTTTCAACAATGGTACGGAGTGAAGGCATGCGGTACACAAAATGCTTCTGAAAATGGATAGCATTGACGGTACGCGTTGAAGGCATGCAGTACGCGATAAATTTTGTGAATTCCAAAGTGGTATGAAGTGGAGAAGATGGTACATGGATAGAATAATCCACGTAAGGAAAAAATTACGTAGAAGATAGTTTGGTTCGGGAAATTAGCTCTCACAGTAAGTGGTGGATCAAAGCAGTATGTAGAGAAGGATGGTATAAAAAAAGTGAAGCAGTACATAGAGAAGGGTAGTACGCTGAGAAGGGAAGTTCATGGAGGATCTGGACAGTATGCGGAGGACCTGGATAGTATGCGAAAATAGCAGTGGTACGTGGAAACAAAATCAGTACACAGAGTACCCAAGGAAGCATGAAAATTGACCAAATTAGTTTGTGAAATTAATTTCTATAACATATCAATGTAGAAGAAATTAAATTTCATCTATAGGGGATTACAGGACTTCAACATAGTATCCATTTATTTTTGAGGATGCATGATCTAATGATAAACGATTGAAGCAACCTTCAAGTCGATAAACTGAGTAAAGATTCTTCCAATACAGTGAGCAAGGTGGATTCAAGAGAAGTGATCTGAGGGATGTAGTGTCTTATCCATGAACCTTGTAAAGGAAGTGCACCTGGCACAGAGTGAATGTGATAAAATATTTTAATCCAAAACTTGTGAATATTAGTGGTTTTTGTTACGACCGACACACTATCATCATATGCTCCTTGGAAATATCCCTTAGTAGTGAACCAAAGAAAATTGTTGTGTCATTTCTTTTCATGTGATTGTTTATTTTTCTGAACTTCCTCTTCAGACATGTTTAATAGGTTCCTATAAACATGGAAACAGGATCCATCAGTTTAAAAAGAAAATTTTGACATCCTAATTCACCCCTCCTCTCTTAGAGTGTTTTGGGGTCCTTCAAGTGGTATCAGAGGGAGGTTTTTGGTGTTGAGTCTATCTTTCATGGAGAATCCGGGCAATGTTAGGGGAGTTCTCCTATTCGATGGGAGTAATTTTCAAATATAGAAAAATAGGATGAGATCTCACCTAAGATATCTTGGAATGGAAGTATTATTTGCTACTACTTAGGGAATACAAGTCACTGATCCTACATGAATGTTGATGACAGTTACAGACAGGAAATTGCTTGATGTTGATGCAAAAGCATGGAATGCTCTCATTGTAGCCCTTTCTGATCAGATTTATCTAAATGTAATGGGTTGTACATCTACCAAGTCAATGTGGGATAAACTGGATAATATTTATGAAGGAGATAACAATGTGAAGGAGGAAAGGATTTAAGTACTACACAACAAGTTTGGTGATATGAAGATACACCATGATGATAATGCCTACTCTTTTTTCAATTGAATTACTAAAGTTGTAGGAGAAATATGAGGTCTAGGAAAAGAAATTGAAGACATTGGAATAGTGATGAAAATCATGAGAATATTTCCACCCCTTTACAATGCAAAGGTGTCAGCCCTTGAGGAAATAGTTCTCTCCAAACTCTTAGTAGATGATCTTCTGGGAAATCTATCAGTTTATGAAATGAGAATCAAACTAGAAGAATCTATGACACGTGTGAGAAAGTAAATGGAATTAAAATACATGGAAAAACTAAAGGTTTCAGAAGATATATATGATGAAGATGATGAGGAAAATGAAACTCTTTCTCTCATTTACATGAATCTCAATAAGGGAATAAGGAAATTTGAGGCAATCTACCATTGTATTTTTTCTCTATGGAATAGTTGGGAACATTGCCTCTCAAAGCTCAAGAAAATTTTATAATGGAGAGAGTGAAGTTAAAAACATGTAAAAGCCTCGTAAAAGTTTCTTCAAAAAGAGAAACATAAAATTTGAAAAGAAATTACAAAATAATAGTTTTTTATGTGAGGAGGAAGATGCTGATAATAAATTATGTGAGGAAGAAGAACTAGAATTTTAAGACTGGGAACCATGCCTCCGTGATGGCTACCATTGAAAAGTAAGAACCATTGACAAATAAATCTAGAGATAATCATTTTACTACTAATGATGATCCCAAGTTACAACATAAGGATGCTTTTTTTAAGATTGAGATTAATTTTAAGAGAAGAAATAATTGGAAAGCAATGGTGGAGGAGTCATCAAAAAATATTGATCAGATGGAAGTAGTAATTAAATAACTGGAAGAGCTGGTGAATGTACAATCATCAATCCTTTAAACCACTGACGATGTTACAGAACTAAAACTCTGAATCGAAGAAAAAGAAAATTTCATTAATATCCTTACATTTATACTAGAGGAGAAGTCCATGAACATTGAGGGACTCGAAGAATAAGTTGTTACTCTAATAAGAAAACGTGAAAGTGAATCAATTTAAAATAAGCAAATAAGAAAATACAATTTGGATGGTTCTCGAATGATAAGCTTCTAGATAAATAAAAATGTGGCTATTATGGGGTTCAAAATATCTTGAGTGATCAAAGAGACACATGCATGGGAAATAGTGGATTGGTTATGATGCTAAAATGTCAAATTCTATAAACAAAGTGAGCCAGAATAAAGGCAAGATGAAAGATGATCGTGTTGAAAATCCACTAGAAGTTATGAAAATGAAACCTTTAAATCAAAATGAAAGGTGAATTGAAGATTATCCTCCAGTTTCTAGATATTATTGGTAGTGAAACTATATTTCTGAAGAAGAAGGCATGATGATAAATTTAAATGAGAAGACATTTCCTTTCATGAAGTGTCATTTTTATGGATATCTGGGCCAACCATTTCATACTGTGAAGAGGCAAGGAGATATATGAATGGGGAAGAGTTAGGATTTCAACAATGGAGAGAATATTCATATAATGATTCTTATAGAAGAAATAATTTATATGGATATTTTTTTCACTATTCTAACTTTGGCCATAAAGTAGTGTATTACAGGCAGAGGTATGATAGGATAAATTCTTTCAATGTTCATAGACGAGTCAATACACGTCAAACAGATAGTGTCACTATTTCAAATATGTTTTCTACTATAGAAAAAGAATTTTAATATGAAGAACCCATGTACAGAAAAAAAAAGAATTGAAAGGACATAAACTTCCTACACTCAATCCAATATCTCATGGAAAGAAAAGAGGAAAATTGAAAACTACAATTTTACAGAAGTAGCCCTCAAAGATATAAAGAACAGCACACCTGGATTCTTGAGAGTGGATGTCCATCCCACATGATGGGTAATATAGCCCTATTAATGAATATGTTAAGAAAAAGTTCGATGGAATAGTGAGGTTCGGTATTGATTGTGCTTTGAAGATAAAAGATAGTGAAAGTACTGAGCTAGCTAATGGTGATCTAATGAAAAATGAAGTCATGTATGTGGATGGTCTGCATCCTAATATTCTTAGTGTGATTCAACTCTATGACTTAGGTCTTATTGTTACATTAAATCAGAATGGATTTATTATAAGAGGAATGTCTAGGAATTCTCTCATGAAAGGATGTATAACAAAAGGCAAGTTATATCAGGTTGATAGTAAAGAGAGTGTTTGATACCTAACTGTTGGAGAGGAAAAAAATTATGGCATCAAAGATTGGGGAACATCAATCATAAAGGCATGAAAAATATATCTATGATGAATATAGTCATGGATATCCTTAATCCGAAGCGTTAATGAGAAAAGACCTGTGATGCTTACATGCGATGGAAAATGGTCTGCAGTTCCTACCAGCCAAAGAAGAAAAAGCATCAAATCTTCTTGACCTCATCCTTACATATGAATGTGTCCCAATAAATTTTGTTAGAAAACATGTAGAGAGGTACATTTTTCTTTGTATAGATTATTACCGTAGAATGGAATGTGTGATTGTTATACACAAGAAGAGAAAACTACTTGATTGCCTAAAAACCTATCAACGAATATCTGAGAATGATACTGGATGGATGATCAAAGTCCTACTGTCTGACAATGGAGGGTAATACACATCCATTGAATTTGGAAATTACATATAGAAGCATGGGATAAAACATGAGGTGGTAGCTGTGAGAACTCCACAGTAAAATGGATTTGTTGAGTGTATGAATTTATAGGTAAACAACATGGCCAAAACTATGCTGATTGAGAGTTGTATTCCTCAACATTACTGGAAAGAGGCAGTAAAAGATGTCGTGTTAATTCAAAATCAAATAGGGATATATATGGGTGAAACAAAGACACCATTTGAATTATGGAATTGAAGGAAGCTCTCTTTGAAATATTTTTGTGTTTTTGGAAGCAAATGATTTATCCAAAATAAAGAAAGAAATCAAGGGAATTATGGTGACAATGCAGATGAAGGAATATTTCCTAGATACTCAATGAATAGAAAATACTACAAGCGTTTCAATAAAAACTTGGGAAGAATTGTGGAAATCAATGATGTAAATATCATTAAAGAGAAAAACTTGAATACTTCAAGGAATTCTTATACTGATGTGATAGAAGATGAGGAAGAATGTGAACATGGAACAAATGCTAATATAAGGGTAGAGGAAGGTGTGAAAAAACTCTCAGGAGTCACATCATGATGTTGAATCTAATAAAGAATCCGAAGATGAAGCCATAGCTAGAGAGAATTCGGTTGAACCCTAAAAAATAAATCGAAGATTATAGATTGGTCTGTCCAACATTATCAAGGAACAGAATGCACCTACACATACAAAGAGAATGATGAATAATTCAAATCTTCATTTCTATCAGTTGTGGAACCATCCTCATTTTAAGAGGCTGCAAAGGATGATCCATTGGTAAAATTAATTAATGTATAGTTAGATCAGATTGAAAAAAATCAGACATGTGATCTTGTTAAAAGACCTAAAGTTCATAATTTGGTTGGTACGAAGTGGATTCTCAAGAAAAAATTTGAAAACATGGAAATGTGATCATAAATAATTTGTTCTTGGTCTATAAAGTATTTTAAAAAATCGAAGGTGCTGATGTTGAGGAGACGTTTTCTCCCATAGAAAGATTAGAGTCAATCATACTATTTCTTACCATGGAAATCCAAAGAGGTTATAAAGTGTATCAAATTGATTTCAAGACAAAATTCTTAAATGGATTATTGTAAGAATAAGTCTATATTGAACAACCCATAGGGTTATTACTTGGAAATGATGAATTGAAGGTTTTTAAATTAAAACAAAATCTATTTATGGCCTGAAATAGGCACCATAGGTGTGGTACTCTTGGTTGGACTCTTATCTGAGAAATCTTGAGTTTAAAATAGGAGGACTGGATCCAAATATCTATGTGATGAACTCTTAATGGGATCAGTTCATGGTATTAGTATAGGTGAATGATATTATTTTTGGTGGAAGTATACATGGATCAAGGGATGAATTTTTCAATCTCATGAAATCAAAATTTGAAATTTCCATGATTGGTGAACTCGCATACTTTTTAGGGTTTTAGGTACTTTAGAAGAAGGATTACACTTTCATTTCTCACGAAAAGTATGCGAGAGAGTTACTAAAAAATTCAATATGCATGATTCCAAACCAATTTCGACTCTGATTGTAGTTAGAGCAAAGCTCGGAAAGCATAAGGAAAGGACTTCTATAGATCCCACAATGTACAGTAGAATCATTGGAATCCAACTTTACCTGACGGAGACACAGCTAGATATTGTCTTTGCAACATTCCTTGCGGCCCACTTTCAGATTAATCTGAAGGAATAACATATGGTGGCATTGAAAATAATCATGAGATACATTCGAGGTACACATAATTGTCATCTATACTTTGCTTCAGAAAGAGATAGTGAATTGTCATAATTTTTTGATGATGAATGGGCTGGAGATGTAGTGGATATAAAGTCTACCATTGGTGGAGCATTCTATATTGGGAAGAAATGTGTGGGTTGGTTAAGCAAGAAATAGGAAAGTACCTCACTTAGTACTGCTGAAGCTGAATATATATCTGCTACCAAGGCATGCACTCAGTTACTTTGGATGAAGGAAGAACTAAGTTACATAGGTTATGAGGTGAAACAACCAATGGTGATTTACTGTGATAATAAGAGAAAAATTGATCATATGAAGAATCATGTTCAGCATTCTCGTAAGAAACATATTGAGATCACATATCACTTCATCAAAGAAAAAGTTGAACAAGGCATGATTAAAATGGAATATGTGTGATTGAATGAGAAAGTGGATGACATTATGACCAAGACACTATCCGTGACTGTGTTTGAGAAACATAAGTTGCACCTCGGTGTTCAGCCACCTCCTAGTGTATAAAGAGGTTATGAGATTCCCCTCTCCCCAACTGTTTTAACTATGTTAATCTATTTGTGGAAGTGTTGCAAGTATATGGGGGAGATACAATCTAGTGGGATTTTGTTTTGAGTTCTACACTATTTACATAAAAGTTATTGGTATTTATTGGAAATGGTGGAGATGGATAAATTCAATGGATTTAATTTAGAATTATCTTACTATATAAGAGAAAAGAAAATAATGAGAACTCAATTCAAGTCCTCTATCTTGTTTTCTACATCAAGCACTGCTCATGTATGCATATAGTTATGGATGAGTTGATTCTTGAAGGTTCTTGTTTTGATCATGGCTGGAATATTAGTGAATTTATCGGGAGATTACCAACAAACCTAGAGGGGGAGATTGTTGGAACCACGGTTTTTCATTGCTAATAATAGAGTTTGGTTCGTGTTTTTTGTCAATCATAACTTGGATGACTATAGATTTTTCAAGGAATGAGGTCATACGTCTGAGGATGAAAGAAGTATTGAAGCTTGGTGGTATGTGGGGAAGGCACGCAGTACGTAGTGAAGGCGTTCCGTACGCGGTGAAGGTCTACGGTACGTAGTAAAGGCCTATGGTATGCAGAATAGTGCCCAGAACAAAAACTAGTTTGCATCAATGGTATAAAGTGAAGTCATGGATATTCGGAATGATGAAAAAAATGGTTCCCAATAATGTTACATGGTGAATACATGTGGTACGTGAGATGATAGAGTTTTGTGGTATTGTTGCGGTTTGAAAAAACTGGAGTAGTACGTGGTGGAGCCTAATAGAATGCAGATGGATTTTAGTTTACAGTGAAGATTTTACCACATTGAAATCTTTAGTAAATCGTATTAACAAAAAATTTGGAGTTACATTCCTATTTAAGGAACAATAATTCCCTTTGATCAGGTATGAGATTGGAGATTAATGTTTCAGGAATAAATTTGGTGTAGTCTGAAGTGGTATGCAGTGGAGAGAAGCGTACATGGAGAGAATCATACTTGTAAGGAAAACAATGAATGTAAGAGAGTCTGGTTCACATAGGTAGCTCTCATAGTATGTAGTGGATCAAGGCAGTACACATAGAAGGATGGTATGTGGAGGAGTGGAGCAATACGCGATGTAGGGAAGTATGCAAAAAAGGGCAGTTTGCAGAGGAGCTGGACGGTATGCAGAGGACCTAGACGATACATGAAAATAGCAGCGATGCACGAAAACAAAAGCAGTACATAGAACACCAAAGGAAGCCTAAAAAATGACCAAATAAGTTTGTGATGTTAATTTCTATAACAAATCAGTGTACGGGAAATTAAATTTTATTTTTGGGGGATTATAGGACTTCAATAGAGCATCTGTTTGCAGTTGAGGACGCATGATCTAATGCTAAACCATTGAAGCGAACATCACGTCGATAAACAGAGTGAGGATTCTTCCAACTCATTGAGTAAGGTGGAGTTATTGGAAGTGATTTGATGGATGCAGGGTGTTATCCCTACACCTTGTAAAGGTAGGGCTCCGGACACAAATTTATTGTGATAAAAACCTGTAATCCATGACTTGTGAAGATTATTGGTTTTTTTTATGACCGAAACACTGTCAGTGTATGGACATTAGATATATCCATTAGTGGTGAACCAAGTAAAATTGTTGTGTAATTTCTTTTCATGTGATTGTTTATTTTATTCACTTCTTATTCAGACAGTTTTAATAGGTTCCTACCTATGTGGGAATAATATCCATCAGTTTAAATGAAAAATTTGACACCCTGATTCACCCCTCCCCTCTCAGGGTGCTTGGAGGTCCTTAATAACCAAGGATTGATGACCTCTTTGATCAGTTGAAGGGAGAGAGATGGTTCTAGATAATAGACCTCAGATCAGTCTATCACTGGCTTCATGTACAAGATGAGGAAATCTCTAAGACGACTTTTAGATGTCTCTACAGCCACTACGAGTACTTAGTGATGTCATTTGGCATGAAGAATTCCCCAATAGTGTTCATGGGACTAATGAATAGGATCTTCTAGCCATAATTAGACTGGGTTTTCATGTTCTTCATTGATGATATCTTAGTGCATTCAACGTTCGAGGAGGAGCACACAATACAGCTGAGGATGGTTCTGGACACACTTTGAGAGCGCCAACATTACAGAAATCTCTCGAAGTGTGAGTTTTGGATATGAAAGGACCACTTACTAGGACATTTCATCTCAAGGGATGGATTTGTGGTGGATCCAGTGAAGATTGATGCGGTGCTTGCATTAGATCCACCTAAGATCATTACTGAGGTGTGGAGTTTCCTTGGGTTTGTTTGGTACTATCAGAGATTTGTACCTGACTTCTCTAGAGTGGTAGCACCCATGAAAACATTGATGAATAAGAGAAACCCATTTGGGTGGATATAAGGATGATAACATAGCTTTAATCACTAGAGTTACATCATGATGAGTGATCATATCTTGAGGTTTCTAAAGGAGGGTGCCGACTACGTGGTGTAATGTGATGCATCAAGAACCAAGATTGGTTGGGTACTCATGTAGGGGAAATGATTGAATTCTTATGGATCACGGTTGTTGAGACTGTGTGAGCATAAATATGTGACTCATTACCTTGATTTGGTAGTTGTCGTCTTTGCACTGAAGATGTGGCGACACTACCTTATGGGAGAATGATTCTCGTCTACTCTGACCAAAAGATCCTCAAGTATATATTTTTTCAGAATGATTTGAATCTGAGAAAACGAAGTTGGGTAGAGTTGATCAAGGAATATGACTTTGAGATAATCTATACTCCTTGGAAGGGGAACGTGGTGGAAGATGCTCTCAGTAGAATATCGAGTTCACAACTATTGAATGATGCTTTAGATCAGTCGGCCTCACTTCAGATATCCTTTGTGGATAGATATGAGACAAATTATCTTTATTCGATGGTATTTTCCCCTCGAATCTTACAGAAAGTTAGGGAGGCACAACTCAGAGATGCTAGCTGCGAGACCACACATGCCCAGATTTTCATAGAGAATGCCCCTAATGGATATTCGAAAGGTGTTGAGCACATCATCCTTTTTTCAAGACTCACCATTGTACACGTGGTGTTACAGGAGGAAGAGTTGAGGGAGTTCCATACATCCCCTTTGGAAGTAAATCAAGGTGTGGATAAGATATAACAGGACCTCCGATGTTAGTATTGGTGGTCAGGAATGAAGAAGGCAGTGGCGGAGTTTGTCTTGAGATGCCTCACTTGTTATAAAGTGAAGGCTAAGCACTAAGTTCCAGCAGTTTTGACACAACACCTCAAGGTACCGGAGGAGAAGTGGGATAGGATATCGATGAACTTCTTGATAGGCTTACCACGTATGTCCAGGGGGAATGATACCATCTAGGTGATTGTAGACTGACTCACAATGTCAGCCCAATTCATACCCATTCGACAACAGGGTTTTGGAGAGATCATGGGACACATCTATGTGCAAGAGATAGTTAGACTCCACAGAGTACCATCTTTGATAGTCTTAGATCACGATTCATGCTTTACATCTTGGTTGTGTAATGGATTGCAGGAGACATCTGGGAATCTTCTACACTTGAGCACAGCCTTTCACCCATAGATAGATGGTCAGATGGAGCAGACCATACATACCTTGGACAACATGCTTCGTTCTTTGTTTTCTTGATTTTGGTCGTATTTGGGTGTAATGCCTACCACTTATGAAGTTTGTATACAAAAATAGCTACCACTCCACCATCGTTGTGGTACTATTCAAGGCATTGGATGGATGACCATGCAGGCCACCGATATGCTGGACAGACCCAGGGGAGTCAATACACATGGGTCCATATATAGTACAGGAAACCATAAAGAAGGTGTAGGTCATCCAAGAGTGGATGAAGACAACATGGATTATACAGATATTTTATGCTGATAGGTGATGGAGAACCTCGGAGTTCGAAGAGGGGGAAATGTATTCCTATGGGTCTCTTCTCAATGATGGATATGTAGATTTTTCCGAGACAACAAGTTTTCTCAGAGGTTTATCAGAACTTTAATGATACTATGTAGAGTGGGAAAGGTGGAATACCACTTGGATCTACTTATGTAGTTAGAGAGGGTGCATGACGTCTTTCATGTATCCCAACTAAAGAGATACGTGCATGACCCTTCTCACAACATCGACCATGGAAAGCTGGAGATTGATGACAGGGCAACATTCACGAAGTACCTAGGGGAGATAGAGTATCTATAAGAAAAGATCCTTTGTGGAAGGATGATTCCTCTTGTGTGTGTTCATTGTCATCACAAGAATCTACATGAGATCATGTGGGAGTGGGAGGCTCAGATTCATGTTTATTACCGCCTTTTTGTTTGATTAGCCCTTATTTTGGCTTACATGGATGTAAATCCTTAAAGGGGGGAGTAATTTATTACCCTGGAATTCTATTATTTTTTTAAAATTAAATGGGGTTATAACAAGACCTGGTGCTGAGACAACATGTGATTCCGAGGCCCAAAGAGCCTATAATGATCTGTCAAAAAATGTTAAGATTTAAATAGCACGCATGAGCAGTTTTCCTAAAAAAGTGTAAAAACTCTTAAACGGGTGACAAGATAAGATATATGAGGGAACTATTGTGTTCACGATTGAGGGTTTACCCTGAGAGTGACTTGATTTTAGTCAGCATAGGCCTCCAGTGAGAAAACTGAAAAATAAAATAATCATAAATAAAATTGTTAAATAAAATTATTAAATAAAATTATTTTATTTTTAAAAAACCTATAACCCACGAATGGTGACTCATATTGAAAGTCCAAGTCCACCATTGAGCTTGAGGGGTATGCTTTCCTTAGGAAGAGCCTAACATTGGTCATCGTGGGTCAACCGTGGAAATTAGTTATTGGCCATAAATAAAATAATTGAATAAAGTTACTTTATTTTCAAATCCTTATAGCACATAAATGGTAACTCGGATTGGAAATCAGAGAGTACTATTGAGTTTTTGAGGGTATGATTCCCTTAGGTGGAACCTAACATCAGTCGGGGTAGGCTGGCTAGGAAATATGTCTTTTAGTACATAACCATAAAAAAAATTATATAAAAGATATTTTATTTTCAAATCCTCATAACTCACAAACGGTAACTTGGATTAAAAATCCAATACCTTCATTGATTTCGTAATGAGATGTTCTCCATAAGTAGTACATAACCACAAATGGCATGGGTCAAGGGAGAAAGTATTTTTCTGACGTTTTAAGGGGAAATAAAATAGTATTAAAAAGTATATTTTATTCAAAATTGTTTCGTTGCAGCGCAGCGATGATCCGACTGTTTCATTCCATAAATGGAACCGCATAACAATGCTACAACGCAAAGTAACAGAAACAATTTTTCATAAATGAAACTACATAATGGTAGTGACTTAGTGTAACATAAATTATGTGACACATTTTCCCCGTATAATAGAATAACATGAATTGGAGATCATATTTGGATCTTACAAATCCCTCTGAGTCTATGAAAGAAAACTCTCCAAAGAGGAATGTCAAAGAATTGGAAAGTGGTGATGATGCCCTTAGAGATAGAATCAGAACCATAGATTGAAGTATGATTACAAATTATCATCCTTGAGAAATCTCCTTTCCCAAGTAGAGGTTTAAATTCTTTGTGAATTGGTTTTCCTCATTCTCCCCCTATAAACAAAGAACACGGATCAACTCTCTAAAAAGTTGATCTACAGATTGATTTTCTTTGAGGGGTTTGGAAATATAAATGATGGATGATATCATGATTAAATCTTAGTAATTATTAATTTATACTTTATAATCCCGCCAACATGAACAAATCCAAACCAACAGGAACTAAGGTCGGTTGTTTATTTTGGTGTTCTTTGTTATCCCCTCAATATCACTCTTTCCATTCTTTTGTGGTGTAATGAATAGTGGAACATTAGCCCTAGAGGTGTAGGAGAGAGACTGCAATACCAGGTCGTGGTGGAGGCAACCAGCTGTGGCACCCCAGCCGTAGTGGCAAGCAGGAGGTGGCGTGCTGGCAGCGCACCACAACAGCTGGCGGAAGGAAAATAGGGCCACAAGGACATGTCAGAGGCTCACGCGGCGCAAAGCCATGGTCCACAGACCTAGGCGATGATCTGGATACATGTCAGATCCATGGGTCACACGAGAAGACGGTTTCAGGTGATCGAACCGGCGCCAGAGGGTGGCGTTTCTTGAGGGCCATGTTGGAAGAGTGGATCGCGCTAGCGAGCCATTGCAGGAGTTAGCATGCGGTCTTAGACTGCGTGTAGAGGAGGCATCCCATATCAACCAGCCGTGTGCTGCACAAACCAGATGCCACACATGAATCTGATTAAGGGGAAAACCATCCCACCATGCGTCCTAGGTCGGTGGCACAAACTGGGCCACTGGGCGGCCCAGGATGGAAAAGAGCCAGCCTACTGATGCAGTTTAGGCTGACAGCAAAATCCAGAATGCTAGGTGGCCAAATCTAGGAAAGCACCAGCCCACCAATGCGGGTTGGTCCAGATAGAACCGAGTCATTGGGCGACCCAGCTGGCTGGACCCACGACCAAACTGGGTCGGGTCCAACAAGGCCCAATGGGCATGGCCGAGTGGCCATATCGGACTAGGCTAGCCCAGACCCCCTGGGTCGAGTCAGGTCGGACAAACCGGTCCGGGTCATGTGATACCCACGAGATGGTTTGGTCGGGTCGGTCCAACCAGGTAGGACCAGGCCCAGACACAACCTACCCCTATTTACTATGACGCAAATATCTTTCAGATCGAGCATCTGTTTGATGCACCGTATGTGGCGTTGGTACCCTTGTGATGAGATGGTCCTTTGGGAATTCTCTAAGTGAGATATCTTGGCATTTGAGATACGACCAATGGTTTGAGATTTATATTCTCCCATAATCAAGTATGCTACGAGCATGAATCCTATGGTTGGCTATGACGTGAAGGATATGATGAGTGGGTCTTATTGATCTAGCTGGCCAAGAGAGGAGCAGGTCTTAGTGATCGATTTGGACCACAGACAAGTGGGTCTTATTGATCTAGATGTCCCAAAGAAGAATGGGCCTTAGTGATCCAACAGGCATCAAGACGAGCGGGTCTAAGTGATCCAACTGACTGAGAGATGAGTGGGTCTAAGTGATCTAGCTGGCCTAGAGACTTGTGGGTCTATGTGATCCAACTGGCCAAGAGAGGAGCGGGTATAAGTTATCCAACTAGACCATAGATGAATGGGTCTAATTTATCCATTTGTCCTAGAGACGAGCGATTATAAGTGATCCATTTCACCCTAGAGACTAGTAGGTCATAGTGATCCTATTGGACCAGGTGATGAGTTGGCCTAGATGATGAGTCCCTCAGCAGTACAAGATGAATCAACTCTACGATAGATAATCTTAATTTCTATACATTGAGTTATACTTGGTGTGAGATATCTTTGATTTGTGGTCTTGTTGTGTGGTCTCACTTCATAGTCCTTCCTTTGTGGTGTGGGTTCCCTAATTAGTATTATTTACACACCCCTACATGGGCTTCACTGGCACGTGTCATGTCCCATGTAGTTGATCAACGCTTCGACAGAGACGTTGGTGGTTTGAGACCAGGTGGTGCTCAGTGAGATGGGATAGACAGACCCTTCAACATAGACCTTGGTTGTTTGGGACCAATTGGTGCTTAGTGAGATGGGATGAGAATGCGTACTTTTATTACTACAGGCAGCTACCCTTCACCTATCCATCAGGTGGGATCTCAAGCAGACGGATTGTGGTAGTTCTACTTTCCTTTGTGGTTTTGGGCTTGAATTCTAGCCCCTTTTGACTTTTAGTTTTTATTGTACTCTCAATAGTAGTTTCAGTGACATTTTTGGTTTACTTTGTGATTACATTCTGTATTTTGAGTTTTGTGGATGCATACAGGTAATAAGAAAAATGCCTTCCCTTTTTGGGATATTCCTACTCAGTACTAGTCGCCATTCCATGTCCTATGGAAGGTGGTCTTTGGGAAGTCACGACACGGGCCCCAGGGGATGGTTCGTGACACCACCAATCCATAATACAATAGGATTTGGATAAACAATAGATTATCTTTTCTAACTTGGTCTAACTACATATATACCATAGCCTTTCTGTATTTGGATAACTACTCGTGTACCATAACCTTTTGGGCTTGGGTTAACAATTAATATACCATAACCTTATCTCTTGATATATTAAAAATTACCAAAATTAATTTAAGGGATCTATCTAACCCACCCATCACATAATGATAAACCATATATATGTGTGCTATAAGAACATGAAAATTTTCTTAATTCCATCATGGATTAATTAAAATCTGAGAAATAAATTTTTTCCATAATTACTTACAAAACACATGATCAAAATACATATAATGGAATAAGATGGATGGTATAATTAAAGAATTTTTAAAATAGTGTATACTAAATAATAAATTATATTTACAAGGATGAAAAATTAATTAATCGAATAAATATAAAATTTCTTTGAAAAATAAAAAGAAATCACCTTTTTCTTTTTGATAACATTTTTTAGAAGATATAATTTTATAAATCAAGGAGAATAATTATTATTATTTGAAAAAACTGAAATATTGTAAAGGGGGTTTTGTAAATAAAAAATGATACAAAATTGAAAAAATTCATTCATTTTTAAAGTATTAAAAATTAATATTCATTTCAAACATTTATAAAGAAAATTTAATCAATTAAAAATGGAAAGTGCATAACAAAATTAAAATTATTCCTTATGAACTCATGTAATGAAATTAAAATAAAATATAAAATGATATTATGAAATAAAATATGTATATATAATAAAATTTTGAAAAAAAAATAATGAATATTAACATGTAGGAAAAATATATATGGTCAAGAAAAGAGATAATGTCATTCTCTCTTACAAATAAACTTTATTTTGAATTATGAACCAAAGAGAGATGAAATTTTAATAATTAATAAAACCCCTGCAATAAATAAGGGATAATAAAAAAATATGTGGATTTAGAGAGGTAAAACATTCAAATTCATTAGTTTTTAATTTAGTCATAAACAATCATGAAATTAAACTAGGATTAGAAAAAAAATCCTTTATGACTTTAAATGATTTTGAATCAAAAGTAATTGAAATATAATAACTTATATTAGATTGAAATCCATTTAATCGAATTAAAATTATTATAAAATACATACAAGGGTAGTATAAATACTATATAATATAAATCAAGTGGTGAATATAAATAAAATCTCAGTGAATGTAAATTGAGATTAGAAACCCTTTCCTTTACTCTTGACTTCTACATAAGTTCTCTAGCTTCATCTATAATAAACATAAGAAAATTTATGAATTATTTAAGAACCTTGTTCACATTTATTACCTTTTATACTATCTAATTAAAATAATTCATCACACATATATTATTTAGTTATTGTTTTTTTTTCTAATTTGATGTTAGTAATTTTGATTGTTTTTATAAAAGTATCATAATGGTAGTGAAAATACTAATTATTTTATACCAATTTCATCATTAAAATATTATTCAAGGTAGTGGAATAATTTTTTCAATGATTAAATTAGTTATAAATTCTTTTGATAGGATATATGAGTATGGTAAGTTGGAATGGAATCCATGATGGGCATGTTTTGGTAAATTTTCTGATAAAGATATACATTATAATAAACAATATATATTTTTGTTACACATTAAAAACCATATTAATGAAATAAATTAATTCTGAATATCATATGTTACTATTATTAATGTCTTTATAATCGTTCATTTTGTAAATAGTGAATGTAGTATAGCATTATTTTTGTAGGTGGTTGAACCGAACCTATCTAGAACACGGTATACTAATGAATAAGTAAGTGTATAGAGTTATATAATAGTAATATCAATTTATTATAAAAATAATAATGTTAATATAACATAATTATTTTTATAATTATATTTCTAAATAGTGTAGATGAGAATATATATGAAAAATATGTTGAATAACTAGATAATTAATTTGATGAATTCTCACCATCATGAAATGGATTCCTTCAGAATAAAGGATTTATGCTTCATTCATAGGGCCAAAGGTTCCAAAACATCTAATAAATATTTGTGAGAGAAATAATTTTTATGGATTAAAGAGATAACGAAATTAAAATATTTCTTTTGTAGGGGTAGATAAGATGTCCATTAATAGGTGAGTTTTGAGTGGCATTTTCACAAATACATAGTCCTCAGTGTGTAAGGAATGTACTTTTACATGGAAAGTGGATAAAAAGTTGTCAATAATTTATATGGGTTGTAAATATCCCCGTATAATTAATTTAGAGATAAGTTTTATAGTATTCCAACTCTTTACCACTTGTTTTAATCCATGTACCTCATTTTTTCTATATCATGGTAATTTAATTATTACCTCAGTAACTTATTTTTATACCTAAAAATTAAACTGAAATTACTGCATAATTTTTATATTTTTATAAAAAAAATTCATAATTTAATCTATTTCAATTTCTAAATATGGTAAATTTAACTATTAAATTAAAATACAATTTATATTAAAAAATATTCTTTTATATGAAATTGAATTTTTAAGCATTATGTGTAATAAGTCGTATTTCATATCATTCATTAATTAAATAAATGTCAATTTAATTTTTAATACTATTAAATTTTAAATTATAATTAACATTTAAATGTGATTAATTTAATTTATTTAGATAAAAATACATAACACTTAAAAAATAGTTCTTTGAAAAATTTCACTTTTTAACATTAAATAATTTTATTATTATTTTTAACCAAATAATAATAATTACTTGATTGTTAATATATATATATATTCATTATATTTATTATTCCAAATAGCAGAAATTTAACTCTTAAATAAAAACATATTATTTAGAATGAAATAAAATTTTTAAAATAAATCATATTTTGTTTACAATGAATAGTTTAATGAGTATTACATGTAGTTCATTAATTATTTCATATATGTTGTTTATTTAATTTTCTAATCATTCATTTTTATTTATCCAACTAATTTAATTCATTCTTTAAGATTATTATGTTTAACAAAAATGCATATTTCATAAAAAAAATTCTAGAGTAAATGTATTTTAAAAAAATAGTATTTTTTATTAAATATAAAAATCATTTATTTTATTTAACACAAATTATTTATACTTAAAATTTATATTTTTTGGCATTTAAATATTTTTTATTTATATTAACTACATACCGATAATTCTAAACATCTAATATTTTTATTAGTATTATACCCAATGGCTATATACCCTTTAATAATAAATATATAATGGATATATTAGCTCCATTGAATCTAATAAATTCATTACATTCAAACTTCATAGAGTACACTTATCATTCCAATAGTTTTAATTTTGAATTTAATAACCTGCTTTCTCCTTTTATGGTTTTTTTTATCATTATAGGTTTTTTTCTATTAACGGTGAATCTTTAGGGTGAAGATGATACATATGATGTCATAGTTATTAAAATAATATTCTTTTTTACTTTTTATTCCCTTTTATTTTATTCAATTTTAATTGATGTAATAATCCTTGTTATGTAACACAGATTTTCATATAATTTTTGAAATAATCCTTTATGAAGTAATAATGTGTTATTAGATTGATTCATATATTGTATGAAATATTTTCTAATCATGTTAAATTAATTTAAAATAATAAAAAAATATTTAAAAATGATAGAAATATATTTTAAGAAAATAAAATGTGTTCTAAACCTTGGGTTGTTGCAGAACCCCCCCCCCCCATATAAAGAAATTATGTCCTCACAATTTTAATTATTTCCCAGTGATGAAAAGTTTTTAGGGTATACTTAAGATACAAAATATTTAAAATATATTTCTTAATAAGATAAAAACCTCACTATCTTAGGTAAAATTATGAAACTCAATATTTTCATCATAATATCCATATATCTAATATTGAGTTTCTTTTCAACCATTTAAGATAAACAACCATCATAGTTAAGTATTAAGACCCATATAATGGATGTAATTTCAATAGTGTGTTCAAGGTGATGCCTAGGATAGCTTTCTCTAGCATTGAAGGCTTCTAGTTTTATCCCTCATTGACACTATCATCTTTTGGAGCCCTCATCCGCTCAGACCACTTCTTTGACCTCATGTTTTGAAACTCCTCTTCAATTCAAATCTAAAGATATGATAAAATGAGTTTGGTTGGTGTGGTTGGGATTTAGTCATTTTTCTAGGTGTGAACCCTTCATTTATGGTTTTTTTATTTTATATTTCATCCTCATGTTATCAATGAAGGTTTGTTTGCTTCTTCTCAATGGTTGGTATGTTTTTTGCTTGTTCAGTGGTGTTATGATTTGTAGTTTTGGTTCATTTTTTTCATTTTTGGTTACGATGGAATCCATTTGTGTTTCTATAAATGGTGTCACATCGATGTTTTATGATTTTTGATGGGGTGATTTTCTCTGTATTGGTGGTTATTTTTTTCTAGTTCACTGGGGGGAAACAATGACCTGGTGCGGTGCAATTTTTGATAGTGGCTTCGACAGACGTTGATGATATCTAGCTACTAATGTGGTGGTTGGATGGTAATCACAATGGTATTGATGAATCACTAGGGTGAGTCATGATGATGATGTTTAGAAATGGGTTGATGTGGGTGATCTTGAATCGGGATCTTCTCGAGTGTTGTGTACTTTTTGAATTTTGAAATTTTGAATTGGGTATCAGTTGTTTTTTGGTTCATGCCTGATGTGTAGGTTACTACTGAACCATAATACGTCTTTTCAAAATGAAATAAAAATTTAATTTTCATTCAGTTATAGAAAATATTACACTGATAGGTGATCATGGTTCAATATAGGATTTGAAATGTGATTTCCTTATTCTAAAAAATTATATGGTTCCTATTTAGAGGGAGTTTATACATGCCCAAAAAATTTATATTTTACTAAAGGGGTTATAATAATATTTCAAGAACAACATTACCCAAAACCCAATTGGGAAAGAGTTATATACATGGGATGAAATCATCAAACCACTATTAATTAAATATTTATCCATTAGAGTGGTAATTTTATGCCCTTGTAAAAATATTTTGATATAATGGAGTGGTTAAAACCATAATAAAATAATAAATTTCTTGAGTGGATTATGGTATTACCTTTCACCACATTATTTTCTTGAACCTTATTAATAATTAGGATTTCATAGGATTTACATTTTTTACATATATTTATAGTTTTCAGACATCTACTATCATCATTTAAACTAGGTTTGATGCATTTGATATCGTAATTCCCAAACTCCTTACCATTTAAAAATTAGAGTGTAGGTTGAGAATTAGGTTTATCTTTCCCTCCAACCATTTCATTAGTTAACCTCTTAATATCTTCTCAGAATTAATTATATTGATGTATTTATCTTTTACACTTAAAAATTTTACCAATTACTTGGAGATAGTTACCCCAAACTTCTTCCCAAATTATCAACATGTAAGATAATGAATATTCATTCCTCCATAGGTTTTAACACTTATTTTTATATGAAATGTTATTTTTATCTTTTATCCCCTAAAACAAAAAAAATATAATGGGACACTCCAAATTCTATTAATAACTATAGAAAATGTATAACAATCTCTTCATTTCTAACAAAGAACCTTATAGATAACACTTTTTAAAGACTTGATTTTAGGCCTTTAATGAAATGAGTAATGCTTCTTTTAATATCAATTGTAAATACATAAGTGTTCCTTCATAGTATTGTGATTTTTTCTTCATAAGTTCCACTGGATTTATCTTTCCCTCATTTCAACTTAATAAAATATCTCTCTATTTTTGTGTAATGAGTTCAAGAAAAATAATTTTTGAAAATTTCATTCTTAAACACCTCCCAATCTAGGGACTCAATTTCTTCCTCTTGACTCATGTTCTTGATTAAAGTACACCATTGATCTGACTCACCATCTGAATAATAAACATATAAAACAACTTTTTCATGTTTAGAGCCCTAGGGAATGAAAAATATATTTTCAATTATGTTAATTCACTACTTCAATTTTAATAGTTCGAAAAAAACCCACTAATGATTAATTCTTGAAAGACTTAATATCATGTTTCTTATTATTTGGTGAATTTAGGACATCAATATGATTTATGTTATTATTAATAATCTCATAATAATTTCCATGATGGATTTCATCCCATTTCCCATCCCATTTGATTGTTCATTGGGACAATCACCTCATTGTCCATCACACCCATTATTGACATAGTTTATCATGGTTCTTTCTATTAATAAAACCAAAAGTGGTTAACATGCGAAATAAAAAACATTATATTAATATAATATGTTTAAATAAACATATGGAATGTCAAACTCATGTTTTATTACTCTATTACACCTTCATTATTGACTATGATACTTCTAATTCAACCTAGTATTCTTTAAGTTGGTTTCACTTATAATTATTAATTTAATACCTAAAAATAACTAAAACCCTATTTGATACCGAATTATATGTCCCAACCTTAACATACATATATATTACATTATTTTACTTTAATATTCGTTACATCTCATAATAAATCACAACCTTGAACCCAAATGTTTAGTATATTTGGAGATTAGATATAGAAACAACTTATTTTACAACAATGTGAACATTTATCCTTATTAAAACCGCACTAGAGTCCCTTAAAAAATATCATTCATATTGATATTATCCATTACATATGGAATGGAAACATAATAAATGAGTGAGCTCAATTACTCAGTAATGGTAAATATAAGAGATAATAATTGAATATTTTAAATGAGCATAAGATGAACAAGTGGTTATGAGAACATAATCATGGGACTTGAACATAGCATAAGGAAATCATACCCATTAAAAATATATCATAAATCATAAATAATAACATAATGCTATAAAACATGAGTTTTTGTAGTGTGGAAACATGAGTTAATAATATGTGAACATCTTATCGGCATGATTCATAACATAATAATTTTCATGCTTATGAACATATAATAGGTGGTTAGGTTAACCAAAAAAACATTAATCACATAATGGACTTGGTTAACCATATTTTCACAATACATTATAAATGGAATAATCACCCATGTATATATTTGGGTTTTTCTAACCACTTGTGTACACCAATATTTTGGTCTTGGTCTAACCACCTATATTCCAAAAACGTTTTTTATTTGGCTGACCACATATATACCACAACCTTATCTAATGATATATAATACATTATTCAATATATTAGAGGGATATATTTGACCCACACATTATATAATGATAAAATATAAAAGTTTGTGATAAAAGAACTTGAAAACATTTATGATTCTATCATAGCTTATTTAACACTTGAAAAAGAAATGGGTTTTAGAATGATTTACACAAAGCATGATCATAATAAATCTAGAGGAATAAGATGGGTGGTATTTTTATACTATATTCAAAAAATTTCATAATAATCATTATAGGTTATTTATAAAATGAAAAAACATAAAAAAATTTTTTGATAAATAATAAGAAATATCATTTTCTTTTTAAAAAAAATTATTTAAAATAAAATATTTTATAAAATAAGGAGTATAAGAATTAATTTTTAAAAGTCATTAAATATTATAAATAATGAATAAAAAAATATTTAATGGTTTTAAAATAATTTAATTTTGAAATCATTAAAAAGGAATATCTTTTTCACACATTTTTTGTAAAAGACAAATCAACAAAAAATAATTGGTGTAGAAAAAGTTAAAAAGATTACTTATTAAATTATGTAAAGTGATTATTAAATTTAATAAATAACATTAATTAATAAATAAACTATAGATAATGAAATTTATAGAAAATAATAATATGAACATGGAGAAAAAAGATGCCCAATCGAAATGAAAAAATAAGTTTGGTCCCCCTTATAAGAAATATTTCAACTGAATTGTGAACCAATGTGAGGTAAAATAGTAAGACATGGATACCTCATGTATGAGTATATTATAAGAAAGTATATGGTTTTTAGGTAGAAATATCATTCAATTTAACTCGATGGTAATATTTTCACAAAAAAAATATATAATTCAAATTAAAATTTGAAAAGAAAAACCCTTATGACTTTTGAAAATTTTGAATAAAATGACCATGAAAGATAAAACCTACCATAGAATTTTAAATACCTTTAATTTCATGAATATTATTATAAAATATATTTATGGGCACTTTGTAACAACTGGGCCCCACTAATAGCATAAGTACTCCGCCTTAACAAGGATGTCAGGTCCTAGCCCGCTAGGCACCACCAGTTTCCATGTAGACACGCGGTCCCCTATTTGGGTCCACCTAAAGGCCTAAAAGAATCATAAAACTAAGGACTATACCCACATGACAACACGTGTCCTTCAATTTTTCTTTGTTCTCACTCGCACACACCAAGAGAAATTTCCCAAAAGTCCACCCATCCTAATCACTACTCTAGAGAAATCAGGCTTAGCTTTTGAGTTTTAATCATGTAGGATCTTGAAAATAAAGGTGTACCTTGTTGAAAAGAGTCATATAATCTAGTTTTTTTAACAATTTAACATTCTAGGGTGTTACATTCACAGCCCTTTAGAGTACAACATCCTCTTTTTGGACCTTGAATCTCAACCAAGGTAGTTCCATCACACTTATGGCTAGGTTCTACCTCTAATACAAATATAATAACTTGTCCCTACTAATAGTACATTCACCCCTCCTTAACATGGTCATTATGTCCTAGATCACCAGGTACTACTAGTTTCCTTCCACGCACATGGTCCCCTACTTGGGGCACACCCACATGCCTGAATGGATAATTAGACTAATGAATTCCCCCATAGTCCAAAAAAAATTCTTTCAGTTTTCTTTATCCACTCTCACACAGACCCTAAGAAACTTTCTAGGATACCACAAATCCTAATCACTACATAGGGACAAGAATGCTTAACGGTATTGTTCTAATCTGGTCAGATCCAAAAAAATAATGGTGTAACTTTTCTATATGAGTCATATAATTTAGTATATTAACACTTTAACATTATATGGTGTTACAGAGTATATACACCACAATAAATAAATAAAGTGGTTAATATTAAGTATATCTCAATTAAGGGAAATTGATATGAGAACCCCATACATTTAGTCTCGACTTTTAAAACATTTCTTTAAACTCCTATATAATAAACATAACCATATTAATAAATTATTTTATAAAGTTTATAATATATATTAACCTTTATAATCTTTAATTATAATTATTCATTACAAATATATTATCTAGTTATTATTTATTTTCATCATCAAATGTTTGTATTTTTTATTAATTTTGTGAAATTTTTGTAATAGTTATGTTAAGTCAATCCTAATTATTTGATACCAATTTAATCATTTAAATATAATTTAAGGTAGTGTAACAATTTGTTACCAATGATTTACGCAGTCCCACGTTCATTTTATGAGTGATATGGATATGGTTTGTGAGAATAGAAACCATGACGATCATTTTTTCTGAAATTTTCTAATGACAACTAGTGACTTTATAAGGACCATTATTTTCTGTGTTACACTTAAAAACCCATATTAATGAGATAAATTAATCCTTAGTATCAAATATTACTAGTATAAATTTCTTAATACACGTTAATTTTGTAAAAGGTGTTGATATTATAACATCATTCATATAGGTGGTTGAACGAACTCAAACAAGAACACACTATAATAATGAATGAGTGGGAGTATAGATTTATATAAAAGTAATATAATTTTATCAAAATAGTAATGGTGTTAATATAACATCATTAAATATAAATATGATATTTAAAAAGAGAGTATAGGATAAGGTAATTGAAAAATATGGTGGAGAACTTTCTACTTACATTGATGAATTCTCCCTTTCCGGAAACGGGTTCCTTCAAAATGGAGAATTTAGGCTTCCTTCTTGGGACTGAAGGTTCCCAGAAGACTAATAAATAATATTTAAAGTAAAAATTATATGTTATTAAATCTATAATATAATGAAAATATTTTTATTGGAGGTATATAAAATGGTTCCTTTTATATTTGAGTGTTGAGTGGCATTTTCAAAAATAATTATTCCTTAATGTGTAAGGAATGAATTTTTACATGGAATGAGGAACAAAATTGGAAAATAATTGATATAGTTCATACATTATCTCATATAAACAATTAATAAATAATTTTTTATGATTTTTAAGACTTCAAAACTTATTTTAAATATGTTTACCTCATTTTACTTCCATCATGTTAACTAAATTTTACCTGGGCAACTTAGTTTTAAGCCTAAAATGGAATTGATCTTCATATTTAATTTTGACATGGTGATTATATATTTATTCCAAATTTAAAATAATTAAATATTATAAATTTAAACTTTCAATGGTAACATAATATATATATAGAGAGAGAAAACTCTTTATTATAGAAAAATGAATTTTTAAACTCTAGGTGTCATTAATATTATTTCATATCAATCACTAATTAAATAATTGTTAATTTATTTTTTTATAATATGTAACATTGTATTATATTCATCATTTAAAACTAATCATTTAAATTTATTAAGATAAAAATACACAACATTTAAAATATAATTCTTTTAAAAAATTCAAATTTTAACATCAAATGATTTTATTATTATTTATAACCAATTAATAGTCATTCCATAAATTTTTATTCATATATATATATATATATACATTTTATTAAATTTGTGACTCCAAATATGATGAATTTAAATTTTAAAAGAATATAACAAATAATAAAAGAATATTTTTTTAAAAAATAAATTATATTTTATTTTCCACAGATAATTAAATTTGTATTCCTTATAATTAAATAATTATTTCATGGATTTTATTTTTTTAATTTTCTAATCTTTCATTATTATCAATCCATTTTATGGAAATAATTCTTTAAAATTAATACGTTTAAAAAATAAATTTTTTATTAATAAAATTTATTTCTAAAAATGTATTTTATAAAATATATTAGTATATTTTTATTTTATTCCAAAGTAAATTATTTTATTCAAATACATTATTAAATTTAATTCTTTTATTTTTTAACATCTACATAATCTTTGTGAATATTAACTATATATAGGTAATTCCAAACTAGTAAAATGTCTATTGGTATTATACACAATGAAAATTTAACCTTTAATATTAGTAATATAATGTATATATTACCCCAATTAAATCCTATAAAGTTATTATATTCTAACTTCGAAAATCACACATCTTATTCTTATAGTTTTTTTTAATTTTATAAAATGTTTTCTCCTTTCATAATTCTTTTCTCATTATAGATTTAGTTTTGATAACAGTGATTATGAAGGGTATATATGATCTATGGGATTCCCTATTTTTAAAAATACAATTCTTTTCAATTTATTTTCCCTTTTTTTGATTTTTGTACATTTAAGGTATGGAATTATCTAGGGTATGTAACACCTAATTTCATGTGATTTTGTTGAAATGTTCCATTACAAATGGATAAAATTTATTTATTTTGATTCATATATTATATGAATTATTTTCTACTCAAGTTAAATTACTTAAAAAGAATATAATGACATATTTAATACTGATATATATATATATATATATATATATATGTTTCTTTAAACCTAGGGTGTGACATGACCTCTATTAATTTGGTGAATAATTTCAAGTAAATGTGCAATGTAAGTGATTTTTATATGAGATTGAATCTGGTATAGTGGGTTGATTGCCTATTTCAAACCATATATTATTCATAACACACACTCAATGAATCCAAAATAAACTACACTAATACATAAAAAGAACTTCTTACTGATGAATTTTATTTTGATAAATTTTTACAACAATTAGTGATTTATTAAGTATTTTTAAACATAAATCATGCCTCTTTGGGACACTTTTTCCACAAAAAAGACATCAAAAAACTCAAATTTGGGGGATCTAGTTACTTCAACATTTTTATATCATAATCGATGAAAAACAATAACAAAAAATGTAGTGGCTAATCACATAACAAGATCAAAATTTTAGAATGTGGAAGAGGATAGGGGGGAGATATTGATGATATGTTCTTATATGAGAAACCTTTGTATATATATTTAAAATATCATACATGGTTTAATGACATAGATAATTATTTGGGAAATGCAACAATTTATACCCGCATTACTTATCAACAAAGGAATATATTTTTAATCGATGTATGCATTGTTTTTTGGATGATCCATTATTATAAAATAATTGTGAAGATATACAAATTTGATGATGTGCGACCAAATATGAGGTTAATATAATTCTAGAATTTTGTCATTAATCACCTACTAGAGAACACCAAATAAATAATGAAATAGTGTCTAAGATATAAAAAATTGTATTATTTTGGATTAACATTAAATAATATAAAAGTAATTTTTCAATAGATATGATCAATGACAAATTATGGGTAATATTAGGAAGTGTAATGAGTATCCAAAACACCTAATTCTAGAATTTTAAATGTTTAATGTGTGGAGAATTAATTTTATGGTACCCTTTACTCTTTCAAGAAAAAATATATACTTAGGTGTAGATACCTAGGATTAACATACATGGATATTACATTATTTTAGATAAATATTTATCACATTAAAAATTTATATGCCTAAGAACTATAATAGTTTATCCTCTTTAGAAACTTGGAACAAAATATCCTAATATGGTGAAACATCTTCAGTGTTTCCCACAAATAAATTGCCATTTATTATTTCTACTTAAAAACCTTCTTCCGAACCTTAGTAAGGGGAACATAAGTAATGTGTGATCTCAGTGGATTAGTAAGGTTAAATAAAGGATATACATATGAATAACATGACAATAAGGTTTTGATATCATGAGAATTACATTTGAAGATAATACCCTATATTTCAAAGATCATATACATGAGTCACAGAATAAATATTGGAAGTTCACAAGACATGAATCATAAGGTAATCAAGATAATAATCCATGAAATCATAACATAGGAAGAAGACATATAATATATGGTAGACACATAACCATATAAATATTATTTACATAGTATGTAAGGAATATCTACCAAGTCCTTCTTGGTAGTATAGGTTCACTTTCCATACCATCTTGGTAGTCATGGTTCACTCCCATGATCATCTTAGTAATATGGGTTCACTCCCATGATCATCTTAGTTGATAAAGTCTTTTACTGATCTGAGTTCACTCCGGGTTCTTACCATGTTTATCTCATAAGATCTAAATAATTACCCAATTAATTGGAGTTAGAAATATGTACCACCCATATCATAATGAAATTACATATATGTGTGTCATGAGACCATAAAAATTTATCATATAATAACCCTTGAAATGAAATGGGTGTCACAAACATGTAATTATATCATAACATCTCAAAAAGAGATAGTTTTAAAAATCATTTCATCAAATCATAACCAATGAAAAGAATCGAGTTTCATAAGCATATCACCCGTTAAAGTGAAATAGATTTCATAAACATATAGCCCATGAAATATAAATGGGTTATAGAAATATATAAAACATGAAAGAGAAATGGATTTCATAAATATCATGCCTTCAAAACATAAACCACTTAGAGAATGAATATGAATGGAACCTTTAGATACTTTCCCTAGAAATGAATGATTTACACCAACGGACGTCATGTAAGATATAAAATATCTTTGAAATATATTTTTAAAACATTTCTCATGGAAAATATACTTTCTAATTTGAAAAATACTTTTTAAAACATAAAACCTTTTGAAAATAATTTTATTTTAAAATAAACGTCAAAACTTATAAAGGATTATAAATAATATTTTGAAAAAAAAAGTTCCTTGAAAAATTATAAAATACTCTTTAAAATATTTTGAAAACATTTTTCCATGAAAACATATAAAAAATAATGAAAAATATTTGAAAACCTTTTCCATAAAAACATTTAAGATAACCTCTAAACCCTTTTTCCTAGAAAATTATAAAATAATCTTGCAAAAAAGTTGAGATACATTTCATTGAAAACATGTAAATAAATCATCAATTTTTTTAAAAAAAATTGTATCATTGAAAATGAAGCTTGAAATTATTTTTGGAAATGATTTATTTGAATATAAATCTGGAAAACATTTTTTGAAAGCCATTTATTTGAAAAGGAAGCTTGAAAACATTTTTCAAAACCTTTTTTTTATTGAAAATCACTTTAAAAATGAATATAAAAAATTTCTGGATAAAAAATTCTAAAAATTAAACCTTCTATACCTAAAAAGGAAGCATCAATGGAAGGTAGGTCATAATTGAGGATAAATCCATGAATGATAAATATTCTTTTTGTGCTGTTAAATGTTTAGAAATGTGCCTCGATCAGAAAATAACAAAATAAATAAATCTCAAAATACATTTTTTCAGGTAAAACATGTGTAAATTTTATTTTAAATATCATAAAATAATAGTATAATATCATTGAAACTTTTTTTGGAAAACATGGTTTTGAAGGAATAAAGTTTTCCAATAGAATAGGGAGATAAAGTTGGATTTTCATAAAATTACTTTATTATTTATCTTATGTACCGAAGACTAGAAAATTGTACTGATCCATGAATATAAAATGTCTAACCAGGGGAGAATAAAATTAATTAGTGTTCTTAAAATTTTTATTATAAGATTTCATCATTGAAAGCATTATCATAATTGATCCCAATAAATGATGAGATTGATGAAATAAACTCTTATAACATGGTAACTTTGAATCATATACTCCATCTAAGAGAATGAAATTACATAAAGCATAAAATGTCATGGAATTAATTGTATTCATGAGATAACATATCAAAGGTTATTTTATACACCTCATATAAGAATATAAGTCTATAACATGGCATGTATCTTAAAGAAGGAAAATTTAGAGAAAATTACTTTACTAATTGGTAACTTTTGAAACATAAACCCCATGAATGAAAAATTATAAAATGGATATATAAATAAAAATAAAATTATGTATAATAAAAATAGAATAAATACATGGGAAGTATACATACCACATATAAGAAATATGAATCTAACATGGAGTCTACCTCAGGGAAATAAAAAGTGAGATGAAAAAACCCTTACCTTAAATATTGAATTTATTCATAAAAGTTAAAAACTCATATATAATAAATAAAAGTTTATTATAAATCTACTACATAAAAAATTTATATATTTTACCACATATGACTTTATTATGACTTTATATTTACTTTTTATTAACCACTCCATGTTAATGTTATGTTTCGGGTAATATTCGGTTTGTTTTAAATATAGGTTTTGACTTGTTATTATTTATTCTATTATATATATCATGATTTACTTATTTAAATAATGTAATATATGATATGTATATATATTATATATATTAATTATATAAATATTTATAATAATCTATAAAATATATAAATAAGAAATGAAATACACCATTCATGGAGACAGTAGGTCGTACAAACGCATAAACACTATTTCTATTCAATTTTTTTTAAGAAAAAAGATAAATGACACACACACACATATATATATATAATAAATATATTATAATTATTATTTCATATTTATCATATTATTTTAATAAATCCATATTTAATACATTCAATGTAAATCATGAATAAATCACATCGCTTTGAGGAGGTAGTATTCAACACATCCACAAACGAAGTTATCGTACTTACAAAAAATGGAAATAATGAAGGTATGTTTTATATAATAATTCCATAAAAATATATCATATATATCATATAAAAATATAGTATACTCATAATTAAAATCCATGAGAGTTGGTAAAGGAAAAAATGAATGACCCCATTTCTTGAGGCGTTAGTCTGCCGTACATTTGAACGGTAAGTTCATTACACAATAGATGAAATTGTGTATAATTGTATGTATAAAGCTTATAATAACAACATATAAGTTTATTTAGTATATATATATATATATAATATATAAACTTATCGAATAATAGTAGTTTAGGAGGTGGAGAATGAAAATAAAACAAAGGAGCTTGAGGAAGGATGTTACCTCTTCTTTGGGTAGCTCTTCTGGGATTGCATAAAAGGGATTTCTTGGTTGATTTTGTTTTTCAGATTTAGTCTTATAGTTTGATATTATGGAGTTTCAATGCTTTTTTGGGTATTTTTTATGGTAAATTTGTCTTCATAGGTGTAAGGATGGGGGAGATTGAATGCCTTTTTAATAGAGGAAGAGGGATGGCATTCTTGTAATTACCAAAAGGACAACACTATTGGGAGTTCTCCATTGCCTCATGTATTTAGAAATTGAAAAATAATAGAGTAAATTGGATGTATGGTTGATAAATAACCTCTAATACACAATAATACGTTCATTCTTATAATTTTGTTCCTTAAGTTCTAAGTCTCCCCACTTTTAACATTTTGATTGTTTTTATTAAAGTAACTAGTTTTATATCCCTTGTAATTTAACAATTAAGACTAAATTAAATTGATATTTATTATAAAATATATATACAATAAATTATAAATATTATATCTAATTTATAATATAAAAATCCATTAGTGATGTAAATTAATATTAAAACAAGCACATGCAATGTGCAAAAACACTGCTTTAACCTGAACCATGCTAACGATATTTTTACTATCTATGGGTCAATATGTTAATTATAAAAGATCAATGGTTACATTAATGGAACATATTTTATATTTATTAAAACTAAAAAATATTTTTCCATAATATATTATTTTTATTAAGCTATAAATCTTTTCATAAAATACCATTTATTATAAATTAACATTAATGTCCATTTTGAAATTATTTATTTATTTACTATTTTAAAAAAATAAAAAATTAATATAATTAAATTATATTAATTTTACATCAATTTAACATGATATTTTCACCTAAAAAATAATGTAACACAATATATAATTAAATTTACTTTACTTTTAATGTTTTTAGTATCAATTGTTTTATTTAATTATTAACTAAAAAATTCATGTGTAAGCATTTGTTAAGCATTTAATGTAATTACATTATCTCTAAAAATTCTAGTTAAGTTACCATGATAAAAAAATCATTTACCTTTAAAAATAATTTTTATAACCAAAACTATATAGCTTCTTCCATACTCTAAATCTTTAGAAATATTAAAGGTACGAAATGTTCCTTTTTTTGTCTGTTTACTTATTATATGGGTCAATTTCAGGAAAATGTGTCTCAATAACTCATAAAATTAAAACCATGATGGTATATTGCTGAACAATTAGCATACAAAAGATTGTTTAAAAGATTATTGGTCATTTTATCCCTTATGTTTCAGGTTTATTCCCTTCTTAAGATTAATTTTACCTTAATCATTGTAATTAATTTTAATTATTTTCACTAATTTTTTTGGTAATAAACTATGTTCATATTATTAGAAAATAAATATTATACTAATAAAAACTTTTTATGAACATTTTTCCAAATTCAATACACAAAATTAGAAAAAATACCTTTAAATATAATCCCAGAGACGTTGGGAGAAAATAGGTTTTTAAAGAGAAAATATTTAAAACTTTGAAATGCTTTTTTATCTGGTTTCAATGTGAAATGGGTTACAATGACCCAAAGAGTGTTAATTTATGTAAAAATTTTATAATTACACTTTAAAACAAAATTAAAATATAATTAAATAATACAAATAAATTAGATGAAAAATACATATTGGATTAAAATTCAAAAAAAATCACTATTTATCAAAAAATGAAATATTTCCAAAAAATCCCAAAAATTTATCTAAATTTTTTTTACATTTTGAATTTAAAAATGAAGTATATTTTATCAAATAAAATTTCTAAAATTTTCTAAATTAAATTTATTATTGTTCATAGGACATAAAAAGCAGTTCAATTGAGAAAATAATATCTTCAAACATATAAAGACTTTACTAAAAATCATATGTTTTATAATCAATATGTTTTATTTATACAAGACTCGTATAAATAATATTTAAAAATTATTTTATTACTATTTATGTTAAAAAAATTAAATTTTATGTTATAATTATCTCATTTAAAAAATTATAATAATAAAATGTTGTTTTTTTGAAGTTTAGTGTTGCGTGTAACACAAGATTATCTTGGTGTAGTGTATAATGAAAGATTAACATGGTGTATGTTAAAAAGGAAGAATAAATTTGTTACAAATTAAAACATAATCGATATTCACTGTTTCTTGAAATGAAGAATATCAAAAAGTCTAAATTAATTGAAAAACAACTTCACAATATCTCCGGTTGTTACATACTTCAACCCTTAAAGTGAATTTAGACCTAGAATTTTATCTATTTTATCATAGTATTGACACTTGAAATATCCTTTTAATGAAACCCACATTGCAAAAATTAATAATTAATCAACCTTTAATAAAATAATGTTGGAACTGTAATAGTTTCCCAAAATAACTCATAATTAGGTTTCCACATAGGAGAACATAGGTGGAAAGTGAAAACATGAATATGGAATAAAATATAACTATCAAGTTCTAATGGAGAGTGATATAGAACATGGTTAGTAGAAAGTTAAAAATCAAAATTCCATAACCCAAAGTAGCTTGAAAAATCTCATTGATATTATCAAAAATGATGATAACTTGAAAAATTTTTATTTGAATACCATTTTTCCTAAAGTTAAATAATTTTAATGAAAATATATAATCACATGATTTCAGGACAACCATACCCATTTTGTGCCTTTATCAACTTATAATTCATCACTTATTATAATAAATTAATGTGAATTTTTCATTCTAAATGAATTATCAGATCCTGAGATCTATAAATATAATGATATGTGATTCCATATGTCTTTAGTTATCACAAAAAAGGTTTACACATGTTATCCAATATGCATAAATCCTCATATGGAAAGATAATACATTATTCTCTAAAATAACATCTGAGTTTTAACATAAAATATTTGATAAATGGTTAACCTTTTAACCCTTACAAAGGTGTAAGTCTAAAAATTTAGAAATAAGGTCACTAAATTTCTCAAGAAAAACTTAGTATTGATCCATTGTATATCATAAAGTTTCTCTTATTTGTCACATACCAGACATGTGAAAACCATCATCATGTACTCTCTGGAAACATGGTAATAACCTCAATTACCGAAAATATTTATTGAAAACATGCATGTTTCCATATTCCAAATTTTATTCTGTATATTCCTTAAATAAAAAAATATTGTAAACTCCATCTGTGATAATAGATACCACATTTCAACAAACTCTTATTTAGTTCCAAGATAATCAATAATGTCTAAATTACATATTCATATCTATAATATCTTTATATAAACATCATTATCAAAATATAATGAACATATTAACGGTTATATTACCTTAATCATGTGTTTCTCACAAACATCGCTTTTCCATTAAATCACTTTTTTAGTCCATAAGAACCATTCAACATATTCTTGCAAATACTTAGTGAAAAAACATTAACTGGACATTCCTTATATATTACACCATTTATATAACACAATTATTGAATCCAAATACATAAAAACACTTATTATTCAACATCTTCCTTAATCCATTATTGCGGTTACCTCATCTTATTACTTAATACATCTTTCTTTTCATATTTACTCTCTAGTCTCATCATCAACAACAATATTACCATTACATGTACCACCATGTTGATTATCTTCTTCATATTTCCACTATGGAAAAAGATTTTCATAATGACCAATCATTCCACACTTAAATCATTTAACAATAGATAATGTATTAGGGAGGCTAATATTCCTATCAATTGGGATAACAGAACCCTTCATTTTCCTATTGAAGTTACTTACTTTGTGTCCTTATTTTCCATAGTCCAAACTTCTTCTTTCTCCTTTAATATAATCACTTGGCTTGTTATTTCCACATTCTTGACATAAAGTAAACTATGTCTTCTTTCATCAATGGTCTCCATTACCCAAACTCTCAGCGAACTTCTTCATTTACTTATTTGGTGTGTCTGGGATTTGGTTAAGGTATATGTTGTTAGTCATGTTCCATGAAAAATAATTAGGAATGATCACAATATCCTCTACTCCATTGGTCATCCCATTTGACTAATCATGAGATAGATATCCATCTTGTTCAACGTTGACCCAGTTTCTTTTGGTTTTAACCATTTAGTAAATCTAAAAATCATAGTGTGAGAAGTACATATCATATTGGAAAACAAAATAATCATGAAAATATCTTATAAGGTGTATAAATTATGACACCTTATTTTAAATATACGAAACCTAAGGCTTATACTTATAGAGATCCATAGACATATCCTTATAAATATTCCTAGGGATATCAATAAGGTTTTATCAACCTAGTTTGAAAATATTGAGTAAAAACTTCCTTTAATAAAAACTATAGCATCACAGGCTTAACATACATGGATATTAAATCATTTTAAATAATAATCATCACATTAAAAAAGAACACCTAATGACCGTAATAGTTTAGTTTCTTTAGAAACATAGAACAAAATATTCTCTCTTGGTGAAATATCATTAGTGTTTCCCACAAATATCTCCCCCTTTTGTAATTATACGTAAAACCTTTCTTCATAACCTAAGGAAGGGAAACACAACAAACGGATGAGCTCCGATTCTCTGTAAGGGTGAAAAAAAAGATATATCAGCATAAAATGAGAATAAGGGTATGAGAACATGAGAATAATATTTGGAGATCGCACCCCATATATCAAAGATCATATACATGAGTCATGTTATAAATATTGGTAGTTTATAATACATAAATCATAAAGGAATCCAGAGCATAATCCAAGAAAATATAACATAGGAATAAGATATAGATTTTTTTGGTATTTATATAAGCATATAAAAATGATTTCCATACTAGTCAAGGAATAACTACCAAGGCCATATTAGTAGTATGGGATCACTACCTATACCATGTTGGTAGTCATGGTTCACTCCCATGACCATCTTAGTATTTAAGGTTCACTCCCAAGACCATCTTAGTGAACAATGTTTTTTACTAAACTGACTTCACACCCCATGAGATCCATGTCTATATCATGAGATATAAATATTTAACTAATGAATTGGACGGAGATATTGGAACCACCCATACCTTAATTATATCATACATATGTATTCTACTAGATCATAAAAATTCATCATATCATAACCCATGAAATGAAATGGGTGTCATAAACATGTAATCATGTCATAACCTATGAAAAAGACACAAGTTTCATAATAATTTCATCAAAGAATAAACCATGAAAAGAAGTGGGTTTCATAAGAATATAATATATATAATTGAAATGGTTTTCATGAACATATAACCCATGAAATATAAATGGGTTTTATAAACATGTAACATGTGAAAATGAAACGGGTTTCATAAACATATTTCCTTAAAAACATAAAACACACAGAGAAACAATATTAATGGAACCTTTGGATAATTTCCTTGTAATGTAATGTGTAACACTAAAGGGTTTCATCTTATATGAAAAATAATTTGGAAATATCTCTTAAGATCATTTCTTGAGAAAAATATCATTTATTTGGAAAATACTCTTTAAAAAATAAAACCTTTCGAAATCAATTTTATTTAAAAATAAACATGAAAACTTATAAATTATTATATAATATATTTGTTAAAACATTTTTCCTTAAAAATTTATAAAATATTATTCAATGGTTTTTTCCTTGAAATCATATAAAATAATCTTGAAAACATTTTGAAAACCTTTTTCCTTAAAAACATATAAAATACTCTTAATTTTTTTGGAAAATCATTTATTTTATAAAATATAATGTAATATTTAAATCCTTTTTCAAAAACCATTTCTTTTAAAAGGATTCTTGAAAACATTTTTCAAAAACATTTTGTTGAAAATGAATCTTTAAAAGGATTGTTCAAATCCATTTCTTTGAAAAGGTTGTTTGAAAAACATTTTAAAAACCATTTTCATTGAAAATATATTTAAAACAAATGAATGTGTATAATGTTAGGAAATTTTTTTTCATAAAATTAAATCTTTTAAACATTAAGAGGAATCTTCAAAGGAAGGAAAATCATGACGGCGGATAAATCCATGTCTTCCAAACATTCCTTTTTCACCATAAAAAGTTTAAAAAAGAACCTCGATCAAAAAATGACAATATGAATCCTATTAAAAACACATTTTATTTAAATTGTAAAAAAAGGGTAAAAATACTTTTAATGGTCCTATAATAATATTAAAAAAATTTGAATTTTTTTAGAAAACATGGTTTTAAAAGAACACAGATTTCCTATCGAAGAAATAGATAAAGTCGAATTTTCATAAAATCACTTTCTTAATTATATTATGTAAAAAATAGTAATAATAATTGAATATATCCTGAATAACCATAGGAGAATAAAATTCATCAGTTTTCTTGAAATATGTATTATAAAGTATAATCAATTAAAGGATAATCATAATCTATCCCGATAAATAATGTGATTATTACAACAAACTCATACCACTTAGTAACTTTGAATCATACTCCCCATGTAATAAAATTAAATTACATGAACCATAAAATATCATGTAAATAATTATATTTATGAGATAACATTCCAAAGGGTGGTTTATGGACCTCATAGAATAAAATAGGTGCATTACATGGCATGTGTCTCAAAGAAGGAAAATTGATACAAAATTACTTTATCGATTTGGTAAGTTTTAAAACATAAACCCCATGAAATAAATATCATAAAGTGGATATTTAAATACCATATATTTAATTATAATAATCATATAAAACGTTCATTATTAGTATACACACCACATATAAGAAATAGGTGGTGAACATGGCTTGTGCCTTATGGAAATTAAAAGTGAGATGAGAAAACCCTTACTTTATGTATTGAATTTCTTCATAAATGTTCAAAAATTATGTATAATAAATCTAAGTCTATTATAAATATAATATAGATCAATATTATTATATCTATTACCACATAATATTTTATTATGACTTTAAATTACCAGTTTATTAACAACTCTATGTTAATGTTATGTTTCAGGTAATATCTGCTTTGTTTTTCATATATGTTTTGACTTATTATTCTCTATCCTCTTACTTAGATAATGATTTAATTATTTTAAGAATTTAAAATAAAATATAAATATCATATATATTCTATATATATTTATTTATAATAATCAATAAAATGTATAAATAAAAGATAAAATACACTATTTATGGAGATTGTAGATTATACGTACGTATGAACATTATTTCCTTTTTATTATTGATTTGAAAGAAAAAAGGTAAATGAAATATATATATATATATATAATTATAGTATCATTAATAGTTAGTATTTATTATAAATTTTTACTAAACCCATCCTTAATACATTCCACGTAAAGTGTGAATGAATCACATCATTTTGAGGATGTGATTGTCCACACATCCACAAAGTTATCGTATTTACAAAAAATGGAAATCGGGAAGGTATATTTTATATAATAATGTAATAATAAAAAATACATCATAAATATCATATATATCATATAAAAAAATATTTCCCATCACAAATACCTCCCATGATATGTGTTAAAGGAAAAAATGAACAATAACATTTTGCGAGGCGGTAGTCTACCGTACACACAAACAGTAAGTTTGTTACCCATTAGTTGGAAGTGTGTGTAAGTTTAGGTTAAAATTTTAGAATAAAAAATATAATTATATTTTTTATAATACTTTTATTATAAAATCTTGTGATAAAAATATTTTATGGGCTGGATAATGAAAATAAAATAAAGGATCTTAAGGAAGGGTGTTACCTCTTCTTTTGGTAACTTGTATTTGTTTGCACCAAAGGGATACCTTGGTTGGACTTATGACCAAAGGGGGATTATATTTTGAGATGCGTTAAGTTGATAGATTATTTTTTTAGGTTTTGGATGATTAAAAGTGGATTTATAGGTGTGAGTAAGGGGAATATTGAATGTCTTTTTACAAAAGAGGGGTGGCATTTTTTTAAATACCAAAAGGAAAACACTATTGGGAGGTCTCCTTTACATCATGTACCTACAAAATGTAAAAAAATTGATTAAAGGGTATTTAATTTTGATCAAAAGTTACACCACACAAAAAGAATATAATTTTTATAATTTTGTTCCTTAGCTTCTATGTTTCCCAACTTATAATATTTTGGTTTTTAATTAAAGTAACTAGATTTATTTCCCAATTAATTTAACCATTAAGATTAAATTTATTTGAGATTTATTAGAAAATATATAACCAAATAATTATTAATATTATATCTAATTTAAAAATTAAAAATCTTATGTGTGTTGGAAATTAATTTTAAAATAAGCACAAGTAACGCGCAAAAACACTACTTTAACCTGAATCGTGCTAATTTGTTTACTATATATGGGTCAATATGTTAATTATAAAATATAAATTGGTCCATAAATGGAAAATATTTGATATTTATAAAACAATTATATTAATTTATATGAATATAGTATTTTTAGTTAATTATAAATCTTTTAATAAAATATCATTTTTTATAAAATTACATTAATGTCGATTTTGACATTATTTATTTAATTTTAAATAAAAACCATCAAAAAATTATTAGAATTAAAATATATTAATTTTAAATCAATTTAAAATGATATTTTTATCTAAAAAATAATGTAACCCAAAAAATCATTAAATTTACTTTACTTTTAATGTTTTTAGTATCACTTATTTTGTTTAATTATTAACTAAATAATTCATGTGTTAGCATTTGTTAAGATTTTCATTTAATTACATCATATCTAAAAATTAAAATTAAATTAACACGATAAAAAACATATTTACCTTTAAGAATAATTTTTATAAAAGAAACCATGTAGCTTTTTCGATACTCGAATTATTTATAAAATTTAATGGTAAGGAAGGTTCCTTTTTTGCCTTTTTCATTACTTAACTTATTATATGGGTCACATTAATGAACATATGTACCAATAACTCATAAAACTATAACCAAGAGGGTATATGGTCTAAATATTAGAAATCAATGGATTTTGGACAAGTTTGAATGTCATTTCACCCTTAAGTTTAAGGTTTAGTCCCCTATTAAGATTAATTTTACCTTAATCGTTGTAATAAATTTTAATTAGTTTCGCAAATATTTTTTGTCAAAAACTAATTTAATATTATTTCACTATAAATATTATACCAATTAAAACCTTGTATTTCCATTTTTCATAATTCAATTTACATAGGTGTAAAAATTAAATTTAAATCAAATCTCATGGACATTATGGGAAAGTAGGTTTTTAAAATGAAAATGTTCAAAAAACATTAAAAAAATTTATGTCAAATTCAATGTGGAACTGAATCTAATGAATTAAATTTGGTTAATATATTTAAAATTAATCTAATTGAAATTTAGAATAAAATTAAAAAATAATATAATAATGTAAATAAATTAGACAAAAAAGTAGTTTTGGATTAAAATTCATAATTTTTCACTAATCAAAAAATGAAATATTTCAAAAAAATACCAAAAAAATCATCATGAGATAATTTTGAAATTTTGAATTCACAAATTAAGTTCATTTTTTCAAACTCAATTTCTGAAATTGTCTAAAATTTAATTTATTATTGTTTACAAAATGACAAAAAAAATTTCATTTTAGAAAATAGTATTTTCAACCATATAAATAATTTACTATAATTAATATTTTTTATTAAAAATATGTTTTATTTATTTAAAAAACATATTAATATTATTAAAAAATTAATTATTACTATATTTTTTATTGATTTTAATGACTATGTTATTACAATCTTGTTTAAATAATTATAAAAATAAATTGTTGTTTATTAGAAACACAGTTTTCCATGTCACACAAGATTATATTGGTGCAATGTATAATGAATGATTAACTTGGTGTATCATAAAAATAAAAAATAAATTGGTTATTTAATATAACACAGGTTATATTTAGTAATGAGTGAAATTAAAAACATCAAAAAGTTTAAATTAATTGAATAAAAATTCACAAAATCTCAGATTGTTACATTAGGTCTCTGTATTACATGTCAAAAAGAGTAGAAAATGAAGCTGAATCAATGAACGTAGAAAATTTGATGATTAAATTTCTGAAAGAACATATTTACTTAGTTTATAATTCAATTTTTAGTCATTAGTGATCAAGTTATTCAGTATAATAGTTACTTTTTAAGGGGTTTCTAGAAAATTATGGAGTTCAATATAACATCAAAACCCCTTATAACACATAAATGAGCAGGAAAGTGGAACTTTTAAATTTGATGATTGATTAAATTGTTGGGAAAACGGTGTGTTCAATCAAAAAAATATTAGAGTAAAAAATATTGGTGATTCTTTATGGGTGTATATGTAATTTTCGAAAGAATTAATTGGTTAAATAATTTTAAGAATTATTTATGGGAAATTTTACCATTTTATGTTGATATTAAACATCAATCATATTGGGAAGTGAGATAAGTTAACTTTGATTTATTGAAAGATGGGAAATATTATTATTGTAGCTAGATGAACTAGAATATATATATATATATATGATTAAGAAAATTCATAGATCTATAAAGAGAAATCTAAGTGTTATGATTGATGAATAATCTAATAAAAATTAAATCACAGGGATAAGGTAATATTATTTTAACTCATGTTTCAAATTATTTATACGTAAAACGAAATCATGATGATTATGACCGTTAACAGTGATAAATGTGTACCCCAATGTATCCATTTAGATAAATAGGGAGAATAAAAAATAAATCAAGGTTAATTTACAATGTTTGAAGTTATACGTTGAAAATTTTCAAGTGGGGTTCATTCTCTCTCCCAACTTTTATTAAGGAAAATGGCCACTTAACATTTTTTATTTTAAATATAATTATATAAAGGAGGTAACATAGGTAGATTTATTTTTAATAATTAATTTAAAATTAAGATGTGTCATATTTTTTAAGTATAATTAGTATAGAGAATCCCATTTTTCTTACTATTTATCCTATAGAAGATATCAAAAAGGGACAACATTAGAATAGAAAGGAGTAATATTTTAATGTTTGAAGTAAACATGATCATAGAGTAACTATATAATTCAAACCATGGTAAACTATCGGCCAAATACAATAAATGGTGATCACAACATAAGTAATTAACTAATTACATATAGTATGAAGATTTCACTAAGCTAAATGGAACATAATTTTAATGGATACAGTTCTCACCACAACATACCCCCATAAGACTTTATAAAAGAATAAAAATATAGAATCTTGGTGTAAGATCTATTTTATTCTATAAGTAAGAAAGGTAAAATTAACCAATTTAGAAACAAACTTTCAAACGGAAGAACTCACACCAAGATATTGACCCCTAAAATTTCATAAAGGATTGAGAACATGAGGCTGTGAAATGGGAAATTTTGAACTCTAAAATTACCAAAAGTTGGAAGAAAAAGAGATCAACTATAATTTCATGGGGAATGGCCCACACTACAACCTACTCTGCAAGCCCCTACATTAGTAATACAGAGATCAAGTAACACTGAGATGGATTATAATATGGGGAAGTGACTCATGGGCCATGATTTTCTCAAATTCCGTAGATTTGAAAGTAAGAGTCTCTACACCAGCATATTATAATTATTTTCATAATTCTTGAAACTATTATAAATACCTGGACTAAAACCTAACATAAGTAATGATGATCTACATCCCTGACTCTCTATACTCTATAAAACTAAGATATCAACCAACTAAAACTTCTTAAATAAGCTATAATCAATAATTTTATGCTCATTGATATTGTTTTTATTGATTTTATACTTCCATAAACCCATTCCAAACAATACCTTATCCCATTTCCCAACCAACATTGTAAAACCACCATATTTCCACTCAAACTAATAGCTTATTTGTTAACCACCATGAAAAAGTTTTTAAAAAATCCCTCCAATACTTCAATAACACCCAAACCTTTATTCTTTACTATGGAGTATATAAAAAAACTTTAACATATGTCAAAAAATATGAAACTCTTAACTTCCTAGAATGTTAAAAAACATCCAATGAAAAGTACTAAAAAGTGAAAATCCCATGTAAATATTGAAGGTATTATTTTAGAGATTTGAATTGTCCCAAATACTATCCCCATCCACATAAACAACCATAGGTCATATTTATAGTTTTACACCTCCCTTATCCTCTAATGAGGACTAAACCCTATAAAAACTCCATCATTGCATTCTTTTCACTAATACCAACCACATATATGGGTTAGAAAAATTATGAATATAGTGGATAAAATAAATAAAAATATTAACATGTGGATTATAGATAAAATTCATATAGATGATGATGTCATGGAGTCATCGATAATAATATAGTTGAAAAATATTTTGTATGTTTGAGTGATGGAATATTAATTGATTTCACTAGAGTATTTATCTACCCTTGAGTAGAAATTAGAGATAGTTTAGTTCTATTTTAGAATGAAGAAATGGAACATTCTTTTGAAATAATTAGGATTAGGGATGATAATATATAATTCTATGTTTTTTTGAAACTATCTTATGAGAGACTAGAACTTGAGCCAAATTTCCCATATATTCAATAAAAGTGGTGTATCCTATCAGTGGACTCATAGAGTTACTATGATACCACTAAAAAAAGATCACGCATCTAATGATTTACCTCTTTTGTGTCATTCATTAGTCCTTCAACCATGCATGTATTTCTAGGGGTTATTCACACGGATCAGTGAGCTATCTTTATATTCTTCTTTTTTATTCCATTATTACTATGATGAAATTAAATATGGCCATCAATTTATCCTTTATTATGAGTTTTAGAGGAAATATTACAAGTGTAAAATCATGGGTGGTAACTTTATTACTCACTTAGAAAAACATTTATGAGATTTTGAGTAATATTTACCTCTAGATTCTCTTAGAAATATATAGCTCATCGACTAAAAATTTCTAGAAATGATGAGTTTGTTAAAGAAAGAAGGAATAAGTATGAGTGAAAAGAGGTTTGTGCTTATTTTTCTAAGGTGGAATAGGCCAACGAGGGCTACTCAAAGAACATCACTCATTCCAGAGATAATCTAACCCCTAGTAGATGGCCCACCACAACACCTAACTAGGAACATTTGCCATCAATTCCTTCGGATGAGTTGAGTAGATGTTTTATGGCCACCTTATAGTATTCCATTGAGCATTAGAATATGATTTGATTGAATATTTATATCTTATTTAACCTACCACCCATTACATAGCATTCCCATTATTCTATTCATGTACCATTACAACCACACCAGGGAACACCCTCCCATATTCTTTCATATACATAGCTACTACCTTACCTATCCATCAGCCTCTATAACCCATATTATCAAATCTATGGTACAGATAGAGTATATATGATAGTGTAATTATACCACTATTTTCCACATTCCTCCATGAGATCTTGTGCTTTCTAGAGTATCCAATAGAAATATAACCATTTGAATTGGATTTCTATATGAAAGGAAATGACCTAATGACCGAGGATCTAGTGGATATCCCATTTATAGACCGAACATCTTGTTGTAGTGCTTATATCTCTATCCGGTAGAATCCAACTAAGACAAGTGATCATAGAATGACTCTCAATGATGGAATATCCAGTGAAACAATTCCTTCTCTTGAGACATATTCTATAGATACATATAGTTATTAGAATACATGTAAAATCATTGAGACAACACCCATGTCACATATTAAGACTGATTCTATTTGTTTCTTTCTTTATAGATTTAACCACTAGAGGGAAATGGGTCAGTGATTACAACATCTGTAATGCATCCCCAAGAACACATTCCGACAATGGTACCAACACTATACTATTATCCTTTTAATATACCCATTACCTTAGTCATGAAGATACCTCAGTAGAATCTAACTTCCACCATGGCTACTATTCCAATATTACCGAGTCCACTTTTCAAAGTTCTTGTTTTGTCCTAGACTTCATTTTAGATTCTTATTTTATATAAGGATTATAAATATATTAATATATTATTAGATTAGTCAATTAATGAGTTAAAACTATATAATCATTCTTTTTTAATACAGAAAAATTTCATTACATCATATATCATTTAATAATACATAGGATCTTATTCTGTTTCGTTTCTAGAAAATTTTGAATGAAATACATGTAAATATAAAATTTATTCTAATCTACTAGAATTTATTCATAATAGATTCATCCTAGGTTAATTTTACCTTATCATCTATCCTAATAAAATTACATCAAAAGAAAGGGGTGTGCATAAATCCCAATAAAGGAAGAAAAAGGAAATATTTATCATGTGATCATGTGGACTAACAATATAAAATGATCATAAAACATGAGGCATATACTAATATAATGAGTACGATATGTAACTTGAAAATTTCAATACAACATAAAGATGAGACATTATTATGAATATCACCAAATATTGTCACCAAGGTTTCATAAAACATAATTACCATGGTAATTTACCAAGGTATCGTAAAACATGTCATCTCTAAAGATCAATTATTTACCCAATTCATTGGATAGATGTAAAAGTGCACCTTTCATATGTAAAAATTCATGTTTAACACATAGATTATTAGAAAACATTTCATTAATAACCCATGGGAAAATGAATGGGATTTATGTAAAAGTCAATAAATTCGTAAATGTTTAATGATATGTGTATTATATCATTTTTAACCAATTGAGAGATGAATATGGAATTCATATTTGGAAGTCAAAAATAAATGAATCAAGTTTACATTTAAATAAATAACCATGAATTGAGAAATGGTTTGGTATTCAAAATATTAGGATATTTCAGGAAAATGATATAAAATTAAAGGAAATACCTCAGCAACATATATTGTATGAAAAAAATATTATTGAATAGGATTAATTAGAGGTTGGGGTGGTCTCTCCTCGATAAAACATAATTTACATAGTAATGGATTCAATGAAATGAATAAATCCTAAAAATATTAAAATAAGTTACTAAAAAATGAATACTTGAATGTAATGTAGGAATGAGGAAGAGAATTTCGTTACCATGAAGAATTACTTCCTAGAACTTGAGGATAGAACCTTAAGACCATAAGAGAGCCTTAAAGGGACTCATTGGGAGGTAAATTGACCATAACATTGTACATAAAGGATTTAGACTAGAGAGGAATGGTGGGATTGGAGGTTATTTATAGTAAAATATGATAAATTGTTAAATAATTTCTAAATGTAGGTTTTGGAATTCACGGTTGTGGAAAAAGAAAAACCATTGGCATATCCATGGTTCGTGATCATGGTTTTATACATTTAATTCATTTTTTATAATATTTTAATGAATTATAACTACAATAAATTTTTTGATATTACTTTGGATAGGGAAAAGTGAATTTTCCATAAAATATAGTTTTTAAATCATAATTTCCATTTTCGACTTTTAAAATCATTTATAGGTTTGGAAATTGATTTAAACCCATTATAATAAATATTATTAATAAAATAATTTATTTTTTTACAAGTATTTTACATAATTATTACATCACTTTTATATATTTATAATTTCATCATACTTGATATATAATATACTGTATTATTATTTTACCCAAAAATATGTCTCAACAAAATATGGAAAATTCACTATTTTCTAATTTCCACATGATGGTTTCAAAAAATTTATCCATTTAATTAGGATAATTTAATTAATATGTAAATTTTAATTTTTATATATAAAATAGTTATTTATTAAAACATCCAGTTTTTATTATACAATCAAATTTATATCCCTTAGAAAAACTATATATATATATGCATAAAAATATTTCATAAAAATGATATTATTTTTATACTATTATAAACTATATTTTTAAAAAATATTATTTTAAATGAAATTAAATTTTTATCTATACTTTCCTAAAAAAATGAAATCATTTATTCTTTAAGTAAAAAACTTTTTTAACATATTATATAATAATATACGATTTATATAAGGGTGTAAAATTAAAAAAAATGTAAATAATAAATAAAATTATTAATTTATTTCAAAAATAATTACACCTTAATACAACTAGGGCCTATATATATAACCCCTTATTACACCAACATATGCTATAAGGGTAATGTATGCTATGCTGATAGTTTTGTGAGGTGGTTAGGCTAATATAGATCTATTTATGATCTATAATAGCTAGAAATTATCTCATATAAGATTTAATTTGATCCTCACTTGTTGAAGAACTTTTTTGGAATGACTGTTATTAACCCCAAATGATTTTACCTCCCTCCCTAACTTTGAAAACAATATTCATATAGCCTGATTATACTGGTTGAGTTAATCATTTCTTCTTTCTGTATTCAATTAGCTCTTACCATTTCCCTTAATATTAACATAACCAAATGATTACATTATAATAGCTACATTACCGGTAGTTATAACTGCCAATGTCCATATAGACCAATGGTCATATTAACCAACAATCATGGAATAGTAATGTAACGGTCATACACCAATGGTCACATTTCTGATTAAATCGTAAATATACACCACCAAACATTTTAATTTATTACTTCCTTCCAAATGTTTTTTACAATTCATTTGATGATGTTAATCATATTGCTAATTTTTCTTTTTCTTTTAATAGTTTTGATGGAAGGTGTAATCTTCCTAGTAGATTTCGATCCCATGGAGTATCACATTGTGTGGTTTCTATTATTTGGTTTTCATATCCCAATACTAGTATTATATTTAGTAATATGTATTATTAATTAACTTGTAATATTATTTTTTTAATAATATTTATATGTACATCCATTATGGAAATTTATATAATTATCATTATGGAAAAAATTATTTTATTAATCATATAAGGATTTTTCATGTCGTTGCATTCTCCCATCGCTAAGAAATTTAATCCTCAATTTTTTTTCTTATTTCAATAAAATGGGCTTATTTTCCTTCATTTCTTCTTCAGGTTCCCAAGTAGCTTCTTCAAAATATTAATTTCTCTACAGTAATTTCTCAAGTTTTTTTCTCTTGTTTCTCAACATGTGTTGTATTCTATCAATAATATGGATCTGTTCCTATTTTTATAATAATTAATGTTCTAATTACACACCACTAACATAAATTATATAGAGACCCAAACTTAATATGCCTAAATATTACATCATTTTAGACAAATATTCATAACATTACAAAAATGAATTCCTAGGGACCATAATAGTTCAGTGTCTTTGGAAACCTATAACCCATTCCTCTAGTTTGGAGAACTATCTTAAAAATCTCCCATGAAATTATTCCCCATTAATAATTCAATATAAAACCATTATTAATGACCTAGGGAATGGAAACATAAGAAAGGGGTGAGATAAAATGCTCAGTAAGGGTAAAAAATGAGATATGTAATCATAATCATTAGCATAAGGGTACAAGAACAAGATCATATCATTATAATATCATACCATTCATATCAATGATCATAAGATATAGTGAATAAATATTAGTGATTCATAATAAATTAATCATAAGGTAATTTAGAGAATAATCCATGAAAGAATAACATATGAATGAGGTATGTAATTATGGAAGACATATAAAATGATTTCCACAGTATTCAAGTCTTGCTGCCATGGTAATCTTAGCAGAGAAATCCCATTACTGAACCAGGTTCACTCTTTATTCCATCCCTATATTACTTAATCGGGTTCACTTCCCATTCTATCCATATATTACAAAATCAGTTTCACTTCTCCTTACATCCATATATTACTGAACTGGATTCACTTTATGTTCCATCCATTTATTAATTAATTGAGTTCACTCCTCATTTTATCCCTTTAATAATCAAATTAGTTCACTCCTCATTCCTAGCCTATCATAACAATGAGATATAAATATTTACTCAAATAATTTTATGGAACTTTCATAGAAAAAATCATACATACATATACCCTAAGATAATAAAACATTCATTATATCATGACCCACAAAAATAGATGGGTTTCATAAACATCATATCATAACCTATGAAATTAAATGAGTATCGTAAACATTTCATCATATCATTACCTATGTAAAATAGGTAGGCCAGATAATCATTTTATCAAATAATAACCCATGAAAAGAAGTGAGTTACAAAATTATATAACTAGTGGAAGAGACGATGGTGTCAAAAACATTATTCCATCAAAACATAAACCATTCAATAAATAATATTAATGGTACCCTTATATCATATACCATCTCAATCATAAACTATAACAATGTATGTTATATTATATGGAGAAAGATTTTAAATGATCTCGTGGAATATTTCTAAAGTAAAATAAAATTAATTTGAAAATCCCTTATATAAAAAAATTTCAAAAATCTTTTTCATTTAAATAAATCTTTAATATTTTATCTTAAATATTTCTGGAGGAAAATATCTATTTCTCTTTGAAAATAGATTTTTAAAACATAAATCATTTTGAAAAACTTTTTCTTTGAAAATAGCCTCAAAACTTTAGGAATCTTGAATATATTTTAAAAAAAAATTAATTTCAAAATAATTTGAAAACATTGAAAGAAGTCTTAATATAATTTTGAAAACCTTTTTCTAGAAAATTTATAAAAGAATCTGGAAAACATTTTGGAAAACAATTTCCATGAAAACTTATAAAAGAAGATTGAAAACATTTTAAAAACCATTTTACATGTAATATTATAAAATAAGATATAAAATATTTAAAACAATTTTTTAAATTAAAACATTTTTGAAATACTTTTTTAGATAACATAGTTTTGAAATAACACATATTTTCGAATGAAGAGATATATAATTTCATATTATCTGAAAAACACTTTTTAAATTATCATAAGTACCAAAGAGTGGTAAAATGGTACCAAAACTGTAAATACCTGTAAATTTCAAGGAAATTTTTTTTTCTTAATTTTCTTTGGAATTTTACAAGAATGCAGTTTCTGACGGCACATGATTCCGAGGCCCGGTGTGCCCGGAATCATTTTCCGAAGTTTGGCTCGGGTACATTCAGTGAACGGACGAGCGGGTTTTTCTATCTTTTGAACCGGTGCCCGGAATGGAATTCTGATGGCACTGATGGAATCGCAGCACCGTTATTTGTTTAGAAACACCTCTTCCGGAGTTGCGTTTTCTCGGGTGTGGTTTTTAATTTTTGGGCTTAAAGTTAAGAAATAAAATAATTTGTATGACAACTTTATTTTATTTCACAGAAAGCCACTTAAAAGCCACTTAAATCTTCTTAAGCTGGGTTGTTGTGGATAGGGTTCTATCTAAAAATATCATACCCCCTTGGTAGGATATTTGTGAGGTGGGGCCCGCACGAGCCCCGCCGTTTCTTTTCCTCTAAAGTAACGCACCCGCGAAAACCCGTCATTATGAAAGTCAACTGACGCGTTTTATTATTTTCTTAACGCACCAATTAATTGGGAGGTTTTCTTCGTTGAATTAATTTTATGAATTAATTTATTCGTTTCTTAACCTGTTTGAAATCTGTTGGCGTAATAATAAAATAAGACCAACGCATGACTTTTGGAAAAATGCTCGTTGAGAGGATTTGACAAACCTCAAGTTCTTCATCCTTCTTCGTGAAGAACGCGAAGAACGTGGAGAACGCGAAGAACGTCGTCACCCTCAGAGATTGACGACGCTTCATCCAAGACGTTCTTCCCCGCCCCGATCTCCAGTCACCAACTGCTTGAGGTAAGAGATTTCGGGTTTCTTTTAAAACTTCTTTGTGGTCTAAAACAGCACACGGATTTAATTATTTATAATTAAATCTGTTTTTTTTGGTCCTCAGAGTTCGTCGATGCAACACCATATACGGCGACGACGCGACGATACCCTCCTTCCGCGACGATCAAATCCGCGAAGAACACGCGTGCGACGACTTGACGAGGTAGGGATTTTATTTGAATTTTTTTATATTCCCGTTATCATTTCTTTTAAAATAAAGAACCCGGTTTCATAAGAACAATTTTAATTTATTAAAATTGTTGTTTGATATGTTGTCTATTTTTCCCGATTGTTATCGCTTAACGCGGAGGGTGCGGACCAAACAAACACGGACCTACAACCCTCCGCAGTTCTTCCTTGTTGTGCGGATTTGGCAGGTGACGACAAAACGTGCCGCAAAGGCGATTTAATGATCACGTAGTGAAGAACGGAACCCGGGAGGAACATCAGCGTAGACGGGAAGGAAAATGGACCATCGGAGCAACTCCGGTGGCCCGCAGAAGCTACCGGCGGCCGGAGGTGGCGGCGGCCAGCGGACCCGTGGCCGCGCGGGTGCGGCTCACACGCATGGGACGCAGCCAAAGACGCATCCGCTGAAGTCTAGCGCGGCCCCTGGAGGGCCGCGACACCATCTTCTCGCGGGGGCAGTGCCCTACAGCTGCGTCGCTCGGCCGCTCGGCCGAGCCGAGCTGAGATGGCCGGTCGAGCCGGGCCGCGCCCTGGCCGGACCGGGTCGGGTCGACCCGGTTCGACCGACCCAGGGGGGGTCGGGCCGGGCCCAGACCCCCGTCTTCGGACCGTTTTCGGTCTTTTGCACGTAACATGAGCTACGGGCCTCTGAACGACGCGCTGTCAGTGGCGATGCGATCCTTGGATCGAGACAGTCGTTTCGGTATATCTCACTCAAGGTTTCGAAATACTTTGGGTTCGGCCGGGTTGGTTCGTACACGAAACTAACCGGGCCCTCGGAGCGGAAACGCTCATATCTTGAGCTTCGGATGTCCGATTGACGTGTCGTTGACTTTGTTGAATTCCTCAAAGTGAGACGGATCTTTTGGCTCACTCCGCCCGAGGTTTGGACGCAGGTGGAGTACGTTCGGGTTGGTTTTGCCTTAAAAACCAACCGGACCCCTGGGACGAAAAAGCCAATAACTCTCAGACCGGGCGTCTGATTGATGCGCTGTCTACGACGTTGAGTTCCTGTTGAAGATACGGAAATTTTGGATACATCAACCTTGGACTATGTGTCAGTTGATGTATCAGCCTCTCGGCTCGTGGAGCAGACCCTCCCGAACGAGCTTGTTGTGTACGGGAACCCTAGTGCTGGCTGCGACTGCTACTGTGACTGCGACGACGACTGTGCAGAGATCCTCAGTGGTCTGCGACGACGACTGTACAGAGATCCTCAGTGGACTGCGACTACTAGTTCACTTAGCGATCATACGTGGATCAGTGCTACAGATCCTGTGTGGATCCGATCATGTGTGGGTCAGTGCTCAGCGGTTTTGTGTGAGCCAGCACCTACAGGTCCTGTGTGGGCCCGATCCTGTGTGGGTCTTTGCGGGGGTTAGTTACCTATTGATCCGGTGTGGGTCAGATCCTGTGTGGGTCATTGCGGGGGTTAGTACCTTTCGATCCTTTGTGGGTCCGACGACTTAGATGGATCAGTGATCATCTTTATCGTCATCCGAAGAAGTATACCTGTGTGAGCTGAATCTTGTGTTACTCTCCTTTGTGGATTGTGTTGAACTATCCTATGTGGATTTACTGTTTACTCTCCTTTGTGGATTGTGTTGAGCTATCCTATGTGGATTAATTTTTCTCTCCTTTGTGGATTGCGTTGTTCTATCCTGTGTGGTTATACGTTTTGCTTTCCTGTGTGGTCTGGGTTGTGCTTGGGCTCGGATGTTGGAGCCGAACAGGAATTGATGACTTAGGTATATGTATGGGCATATACCTAGGCAGTGTCGGTTGTTACTTCGTGATTGTATCTTTCTTTTTTGGTTTATCCTTTGTGGATTTTGGGAGACCTTAGGGGGTCTCGGGGTCCCTACTGAGTAGATTATACTCACCCATGCACGGGCTATGCCCACACTTAATTGTGTTGGTTGCAGACAACGGACAACACTGATCGTGGTGGAGGCCTGTGGAGAAGGACCGTACCTGGAGGTGGAAAACTGGGCGGGACGTACTTGAAGCGGACGGCTGGACCGAGGAGTTGTGGAGGCTATCTGTACCCACCCTTCAGGTGGGACTTCCATAGGACGGCTCAACGCTGCGGCTTTTCTTTTCAGTGGTTGTTTTTCTCTTTAGTTTTACTTTACAGTTGGGCTTGTATTTACGGCCCCTTTTACTTTCAGCACAGCTTGTTATAGTTTTTACTTAGTGTTTTCTCTTTCTACTTGCTTACTCTGTGGTGGTTGTTTACTTTACAAAGGCAATGTCTTCCCTATTTATCGGGATTTACGCCTTGGTACTAGTCGCCAGCCCCTGTCCTATGGAAGGCGGGCTTGGGGTACTCACGGCATGGGCCCTGAGGACGGGTCATGAAAAATTGGTATCAGAGGTGGTTGGTTCTACCGTAGACTCGGATATTTCTTCTATGTGAAGAAATAGTGTTTAGCGTATTGAGTGTGGTTATCAGTCCAGTGAGTCCAGTTTTGGTGCGGCGGCTGACATATCCGTACACCAGGACCCTGACTTCTGATTTCCGACTTAAAGCACGAAAACATTGATTGCATGTGTGTTTCATGTTTTCTTTGTGATTACTTGTGTCAGCTCACCAATTATATTGTTCTGACCGTGGCGCACTTGTTTCCTTTTCAGGATGGCCCCACGACGGCAGCCAGCTAGGGTTCCAAGAGTAGAGCGCGACGACAGCCCGCCAAGCAACGAGGCCTCGGTGCAGGGCCCTTTGACAGCGGAGGCACCGGCGGTACCTCTACCCGCTGAGCTACTGATGCTCCCCGCCACGACCGAGGATGATGCACGTCGCCTCGGATCTCTACACGAGTTCCAGCGCCAGAGACCACCCAGGTTTCGTGGGGATACGGACCCCCAGGAAGCCGAGGACTGGCTGGAGGCGGTCGTTTGTGTTTTCAGGCTAGTGAGGACACCAACAGACCTCATGGTGATCCTCGCGGTGAGCCTACTGCATGCAGCAGCGTGCCGATGGTGGAGCTTGATGCTCCAGGTGCGTGATGAGGAATCTCTTCTCTGGACGGACTTCGAGAGCCTCTTCCACTCAAAGTTCGTCCCGTCCACCCTCTGTACGGTGCGCTCCAGGAGCTTCTTCAACTATGGCAGGGAAGCTTGACGGTTGCCCAGTACGCGGCGAGGTTTACCGATCTTTCTCGCTACTCGACCGACATGGTACGAGACCCCTTCTTCCGGGCCTCGACCTTTGAGCAGGGTTTGAGACACGAGATCAGGGCATCGCTGATCTCCCTCAGCATTCCGACTCAAGCAGGAGTACTGGAGCGAGCCCTTCTGATCGAGAGTTTTCTTGCTGAGACCCCTCCAGCAGCGAGACCTACCGCGGGGCGGCACGTAGCAGAGTCATCTGAAGTAGGCAGTCGGTGGATGACTCAGGGGCCTAGGTAGACCAGACCCTCTCGCAGATGACCTCAGGACACTGGCTCAGCAGTGCGGGGCACACAGCGTTGAGCCAATCTTTCGAGAGGCAGGCAGTGCTACGCATGCGGCGGGCAGGGCCACATGGCTCATGATTGCCCGACCCGATGTGCCGAGGAGCAGCAGACGGTGGAGGGGCCACCCAGGCAGAGGCAGAGGGTCGACCGTGGCGGTCTGCAGGGAGGAGGCAGACGAGGCAGAGGAGCTGGCTGAGCAGCAGGTGGAGGGCGACGCTTTGAGGCTCTGCCACCACCACCACTAGGAGGTCTACACCGACCACAGGGAGCTGGCGGGCAGAGACAGGCACAGCTCCAGGCAGCGGAGGCCTACAACCACGACGCGCCAGAGATGATTCGAGGTACGATCTGTGTCTATTCCACCCTTGCTGCAGTTCTTATAGACACATGAGCTAGTCACTCTTTCATAGCTGCTGCCCTTGTTCGGAGCTCGGAGATTCTGATAGAGTCGTTGGCTCGATCCTTACAGGTAGAGACTCCTAAGGGAGAGGACTCGACGATTACGCACTGGTGCCGACAGTGTGAGATTACTCTAGGAGGCAAGAGATTCGGCTGGGATCTTCTTGTAGCGGCGTCGAGGCCTTACGAAGTCATCTTGGGCATGGATTGGTTATCTACAGTCCATGCTCATATTGACTGTTTTAGGCGCAAGGTGTGATGTGTACGCACCGACGGGATTAGGTTCACCTTCACTGGCGAGAAGGGAGCCTTTGCAGCATAGGAGGGACTCTCGCAGAGGAGAGGACATCCCATCACTCATCAGTTGGCTAGCCTCATCCTAGGAGCAGGGGACGTGTGGAGTCCTAGTTTTCCTGTAGTGGTGGATCAGTATGCGGATGTCTTCCCCGATGACATTCCAGGACTACCTCCTCACAGAGAGGTAGACTTTTACATTGATCTGCACCCCGGGAAAACCCTGATTTCGACTCCAGCGTATCGGATGGCCCCCACTGAGCTTCGAGAGCTACGGGTATAGTTGGAGGACTTACAGGGCAAGGGGTTCATCCGACTCAGTGTTTCACCCTGGGCTTCCCCGATATTGTTCGCCAAGAAGGCGGACGAGAGCTTGCGATTGTGTGTCGACTATCATCGCCTAAACCAGGTGACAATGAGGAACAAGTATCTGCTACCAAGGATTGATGACCTCTTCGATCAGCTCAAGGGAGCACAGTGGTTCTCGAAGATAGACCTCAGGTCAGGCTATCACCAGCTCAGAGTTCGAGACGAGGACGTGCAGAAGACGGCCTTCAGGTGTCGGTATGGCCACTATGAGTTCTTGGTTATGCCTTTCGGTGTAAACAATTCTCCAGCAGTGTTCATGGTCCTCATGACCTGGATCTTTCAGCCATACCTCAATCGATTTGTCGTGGTCTTCATCGACGACATTTTGATATACTCGATGACTAAGGAGGAGCACGCCTACCACTTAAGGGTTGTACTAGACACACTCCGAGAGCACCAACTTTATGGAAAGCTCTTGAAGTGTCAGTTCTGGATACGTGAGTTCCACTTCTTGGGACACGTCATCTCTGCGGCGGGAGTTGTAGTGGATCCTTCAATGATCGAGGCAGTGCTAGCTTGGGAGCCACCCAAGAGCGTGACGGAGGTGTGGAGTTTCTTGGGACTAGCTGGATACTATCGAAGATTTATTACAGACTTCTCTAGAGTTGCGACACCACTCTCAGCTTTGACGAAGAAGGAGAAACCCTTTGTGTGGTCAGACAGATGTCAGCAGAGCTTCCAGGAGCTGAGACAGAGATTGACCAGCGCACCTATCTTGAGGTTGCCTGAGGAGGGAGTAGGGTACGTAGTCTACTGTGATGCATCAGGGACCAGAATCGGATGTGTCCTGATGCAGGAGTAGGTAGTGATCGCCTACGGATCACGTTGGTTGAGGCCGCATGAGAAAAACTACGCCACCCATGACCCAGAGTTAGCTGCAGTGGTCTTCGCTCTGAAGACATGGCGACACTATCTGATGGGAGAGCACTTTACAGTCTTTTCTGACCACCAGTGTCTCAGGTACATCTTTTCTCAGAAGGACCTGAACCTGAGACAGCGGTGATGGCTCGAGTTCCTCCAGGACTATGACTTTGAGATAGTCTATACTCCTGGGAAGGGGAACGTGGTAGTCGATGCTATCCGCAGGAGGATGGGAATTCACCTACTTGAGGAGGTGACAGAGAAGCTAGCCGCTTTGCAGATATCCTTTGTGGATAGGGATGGATCAGCCTTCCTTCAGTCTCTCACAGTCACCCCGCCACTACTACAGTGGGTTAGAGAGGCACAGCGTGGGGACGCTGGCTGTGAGACCCAGCGTGCGCAGATATCTTCAAGATAGGCACCTGATGGATTCTCCTTTGGAGCAGAGCACGACATCCTTTTCAGAGGATGTACCTTGGTACCAATTGCTTTACGGGAGGAAGTGCTGAGAGAGTTTCACACTTCTACCTTAGCGGTACATCCTGGGGTGGCGAAGATGTACCAGGATCTCAGACAATAGCACTGGTGGCCAGGCATGAAGAAGGTTGTGGCAGAGTTCATTTCACAATGCCTCACCTGCCAGTAGGTGAAGGCAGAGCATCAGGTACCAGTAGGATTGGTACAGTCCTTGGAGGTCCCGGAGTGGAAGTGGCACAGGATATCTATGGACTTCGTGACTGGACTTCCACACACTTCCAGACGTCACGACTCCATTTGGGTGATTGTTGACTGACTCACCAAGTTGGAACACTTCTTATACATTAGAGAGCAGGGATAAGTGGAGAGCTTGGGGCGTCTCTATGTTCAGGAGATTGTACGGCTTCATGGTGTGCCATCATCTATCATCTCCGATTGAGACGCTCGCTTTACTTCCCATATTTGGAAGGAATTGCAGGAGGCATTTGGGACGCGGCTACATCTGAGCACTACCTTTCACCCTCAGACGGATGGTCAGACAGAGAGGACAATTCAGACTCTCTAGGACATGCTCCGCGCATGTGTCCTTGACTTTGGTCACAGTTGGGAGGATCATCTACCCTTGGTGGAGTTCGCGTACAACAACAGCTACCACTCCACCATCGGGATGACACCATACGAGGCGTTGTACGGTAGACCTTGCAGATCTCCTTTGTGCTGGACAGACCGTGGGGAGTCAGCACATGTGGGACCAGAGATGGTCTGGGCCACGACAGAGAAGGTCTAGGTCATCCAGGAGCGGATGAGGACAGCTTAGAGCTGGCAGAAGTCTTATGCTGATAGGAGGCGGAGGCCACTAGAGTTCGAGGATGGCGACCACGTCTTCTTGCGTGTCTCACCTCGACGTGGATTACAGAGATTTGGCCGAGGCGGAAAGTTGTCTCCACGTTTCATCGGACCTTTCCAGGTCCTCATCAGGATTGGCGAGGTGGCTTATCGCCTGGCTCTACCACCTCAGTAGAACTGGGTTCACGACGTCTTCCACGTATCTCAGCTGAGGAGATACGTGCATGACCCGACGCATATCATTGACTATGGGGAGCTGGACGTTGATGATGGGGAGACTTTTGCGGAGGTCCCAGTGGAGATCGAGGATCGACAGGAGCGGGTCCTACGAGGACGATTTATTCCTCTAGTGCGCACTAGATGGCAGCACGGGAACCTCCAGGAGAGCACTTGGGAGTGGGAGGCTCAGATGCGTGCTCAGTACCCACATTTGTTTCCCTAGTTTGAGATGTATCTTTACGGGGACGTAAAGCCCTGAGGTGGGAGTAATGTAAAGACCTGTAAATTTCAAGGAAATTTTTTTTTCTTAATTTTCTTTGGAATATTACAATAACGTAGTTTCTGACGGCACCTGATTCTGAGGCCCGGTGTGCCCGGAATCATTTTCCGAAGTTTGGCTCGGGTACGTTCAGTGAACGGAGGAGCGGGGTTTTCTAACATTTGAACCGGTGCCCGAAATGGAATTTTGAGGGCACCGATGGAATAGCAGCGCCGGTATTTTCTTAGAAATGCCTCTTTTGGAGTTGCGTTTGCTCGGGTGTGGTTTTTAATTTTGGGGCTTAAAGTTAAGAAATAAAATAATTTTTACGACAACTTTATTTTATTTCACTGAAAGCCACTTAAAGCTGCTTAAGCTGAGATGTTGCGGATAGGGTGCTATCTAAAAATATCCTACCCCCTTGGTAGGATATTTGTGAGGTGGGTCCCGCACAAGCCCCACCATTTCATTTCCGCTAAGTAACGCACCCGCGAAAACCCGTCATTATGAAAGTCAACTGACGCGTTTTCTTAATTTCTTAACGCACCAATTAATTGGGCGGTTTTCTTCATTGAATTAACTCTATGAATTAATTTATTCATTTCATAACCTGTTTGAAATCCGTTGACGTAATAATAAAATAAGACCAACGCACGACTTCTGGAAAAATGCTCGTTGAGAGGATTTGACAAACCTCAAGTTCTTCATCCTCCTTCGCGAAGAACGCGAAGAACGTGAAGAACGGGAAGAACGCCGTCACCCTTGGAGATTCACGATGCTTCATCCGAGACGTTCTTCCCCACCCCGATCTCCGGTTACCAACTGCTTGAGGTAAGAGATTTTGGGTTTCTTTTAAAACATCATTGTGGACTAAAACAACACACAGATTTAATTATTTATAATTAAATCTGTTGTTTCTTGGTCCTCGGAGTTCGTTGACGAAACACCGGATACCGCGACGACGCGACGATCCCCTCCTTCGGTGATGATCAAATCCTCGAAGAACGCTCGTGCGACGACTTGACGAGGTGGGGATTTTATTTGAATGTTTTTATATTCTCGTGATCGTTTCTTTTAAAATAAAGAAACCAGTTTCATAAGAACAATTTTAATTTATTAAAATTGTTGTTTGATATGTTGCTTATTTCTCCTGATTGTTATCGCCTAATGTGTAGGGTGCGGGCCAAACAAACACAGCCCGACAACCCTCCGCAGTTCTTCCTTGTTGTGCGGATTTGGCGGGCGATGAAAAAACGTGTTGCAGAGGCGAATTAATGATCCCGCAGTGAAGAACGAAACCCAGGAGGAACAGCGGCGCAGACGGGAAGGAAAACGGACCACCGGAGCAACTCTGGTGGCCCGCGGAAGCTACCGGCGGCGCCGGCGGCCGGAGGCGGCGGCGCCCCGGCACGCCGCCGCGGCTGAAGCCACGGTGGCGGCGGCCAGCGGACCCGCGGCCGCATGGGTCCAGCTCACATGCACGGGACGCGGCCAATTCTGCATCCACTGAAGTCCAGCGCGGCCCCTCGAGGGCCGCGGCACCATCTTCCCGTGGGGGCAGCGCCCCGCGGCTGCCTCGCTCGGCCGCTCGGCCGAGCCGAACCGGGCTGGCCGGCCGGGCCGGGCCGCGCCCTGGCCGGACCAGACCGGGTCCAGCCGGGTCAGATCGGGTCGTGTTGACCCGGTTCGGGTCGACCCGGGGGGGGGGGGTCGGGCCGGGTCGGCCCGGGCCCAGACCCCCGTCTTCGGACCCTTTTCGGTCTTTTGACAGTAACTTGAGTTACGGGCCTCCAAACGACGCGCCGTCAGCGGCGATGCGATCCTTGGATCGAGACGGTCGTTTCGGTTTATCACACTAAATGTTTCGGAATACTTTGTGTTCGGCCAGGTTGGTTCGTACACGAAACCAACCGGGCCCTCGGAGCGGAAACACTCATATCTTGATCTTCGCACGTCCGATTGACGTGTCGTCGACTTTGTTGAATAACTCTAAGTGAGTCGGATCTTTTGGATCACTCCGCCCGAGGTTTGGACGTAGGTGGAGTACGGTCGGGTTGGTTTTTCCTTAAAAACCAACCGGACCCCTGGGAGGAAAAATCCAATAACTCTCAGACCGTGCGTCCGATTGACGCGTCGTCTGCGACATTGAGTTCATGTTGACGATACAGAACTTTTGGATACATCAACCTCGGACTATGTGTCAGTTGATGTATCAGCATCTTGGATCGTGGAGCGGAACCTCCCGAATGAGCTTGCTGTGTGCGGGAACCCTAGTGTTGGTTGTGACTGCTACTATGATTGCGACGATGATTGTGCAGATATCCTCAGTGGACTGCGACGACGACTATGCAGAGATCCTCAATGGACTGTGACGACTACTACACTCAGTGATCCTATGTGGATCAGTGCTACAGATCCTCTGTGGATCCGATCCTGTGTGGGTCAGCGCTCAGCGGTTCTGTGTGAGCCAGCGCCTACAGGTCATGTGTGGGCCCGATCCTGTGTGGGTCTTTGCGGGGGTTAGTTACCTATTGATCCTGTGTGGTTCCGATCCTGTGTGGTGCATTGCGGGGGTTAGTACCTTTCGATCCTTTGTGGGTCCGACGACTTAGATAGATCAGTGATCATCTTTATCGTCATCCGAAGAAGTATACCTGTGTGAGCTGAATCTTGTGTTACTCTCCTTTGTGGATTGTGTTGAACTATCCTGTGTGGATTTACTGTTTACTCTCCTTTGTGGATTGTGTTGAGCTATCCTATGTGGATTACTTTTGCTCTCCTTCTTGGATTGTGTTGTGCTATCCTGTGTGGGTATACGTTTTTCTTTCCTGTGTGGACTGGGTTGTGTTTGGGCTCGGATGTTGGAGCCGAACGAGAATTGATGAATTAGGTATATGTATGGGCATATACCTAGGTAGTGTCGTTTGTTACTTCATGATTTTATCTTTCCTTTGTGGTTTATCCTTTGTGGATTTCGGGAGACCTTCGGGGGTCTCGAGTCCCTACTTAGTAGCTTATACTCACCCCTGCACGGGCTATGCCCACACTTCGTTGTGTTGGTTGCAGACGACGGACAGCGCTGATCATAGTGGAGGCTTGCGGAGTAGGACGGTACCTGAAGGTGGACAACTGGGCGGGACGTACTCGGAGCGGACGGCTGGACCGAGGAGTTGTGGAGGCTATCTGTACCCACCCTTCAGGTGGGACTTCCGGAGGACGGCTCAACGCTGCGGCTTTTCTTTTCAGTTGTTGTTTTTCCCTTCAGTTGTACTTTACAGTTGGGCTTGTATTTCCGGCCCCTTTTACTTTCAGCACAGCTTGTTACAGTTTTTACTTAGTGTTTTTTCGTTCCACTTGCTTACTCTGTGGTGGTTGTTTACTTTACAAATGCAATGCCTTCCCTGTTTATCGGGATTTACGCCTTGGTGCTAGTCGCTATCCCCTGGCCTATGGAAGGCGGGCTTGGGGTAGTCACGACACGGGCCCTGAGTACGGGTCGTGAAAAAAACATTAAGATATAATGAATAAATATAATATAAAAAAAATTTTGAGGTTTCATGAGAGATTTATCACAATATTTCATCAATATAAGCATAATTGTAAATAATCCCAATAAATGATGAGATTGTAGTAGAAAACTATTACCACTTTGATAACTTTGACTCAAAATCTACATGATAGAATAAAATTTAATGAATATTAAAATATAATGAAATAATTATATTCATGATATAACATTTTAAATTGTATTATATAAACCAGATAGAAAAATATAGGTGCAAAACATAAAGCATCTCCTAAAGAAGGAAAATTGAGACAAAAATTACTTTATCGATCTGGTAACTTTTGAACCATAAACCCCATGAGATAAATATCATAATATAGATATTTAAATACCAAAAAAATTAATTATAATAATCATAGAATAAATTCATGGGTATTATATACGCCACAAAAATTAAATAAATGGTGAATATGGAATAAGTCTTATAGAAATAAAAGTGAGACGAGAAAACCCCTACCATAAGCCTTGACTTTCTTCATCCACATTAAAACTTAATTTATAATAAATTTATGTTTATTATACCTAAACCAGATAACCAAATTTTTATATCTAAAACCATATATGATTTTATTATGACTTAATATTACATATTTATTAACAATTTCATGTTAATGTTATGTTTCAGGTAATATCCACTTTGTTTTTTGGATATGTTTTTCCTTGTTATTATTTATCCTCATAAATAGATCATTATTTAATTATTTCTAGAATGAAAAAATTATATAAATATATTATATATTCTGTATAGAAATATTTATAATAATATATAAAATAAAGAAATGTGAAATGGGATACACCATTCATGGAGAAGGTAGGTCGTACGTACACATGAATGTTGTTTTTTATCATATTGAAAGACAAAAATTAAATGAAATATATGTGTATATATTATCATTACAATATAATTATTATTTCATTTATATCATATAATTTTACTATGATCATACTTAATATATTCCATGTAAATTATGAATGAATCATATCACTTTGAGGTGGTGGGAGTCCACATGTCCACAAACAAAGTTATCATAATTACACAAAATGGGAATCCTAAAGGTATGATTCGTGTAATAATTTCATAAGCATAAATAGATCATAAATATAATATATATCATATAAAAAAATTATTTACATCAAAATTTCAAACAATGATATTTGGTAAAGGAAAAAAATGACATCATTTTGCGAGGCAGTAGTCCATCGTACACATGAACGATAAGTTCGTAACTCATTTGATGGAAGTTTGTGTAGGTGTAGGTAAACCCATTAGAATAAATACCTATCAGTATATTTAATATACTTATGTTATTATATAATCATGAAAAAATAATAATTTAGGGTGTGGAGAATGAAAATAAAACAAAAGAGCATGTGGAAGGATGTTACCTCTTCTTTGGGTAATTACTTTAAGTTTTCACAAAAGGACTAATTACATTTAGTTTTCACCAAAAACTAACCTGATATTATTTTTTCCAAAATTTAGGGTTATAGGTTAATATTATGTAATTTGGGAGATTATTTGTGAAGTTTTTGGATTATATAAATTGTCTTCAGAGGTGTGAGTAAGTGACGTGGGTGAGTTCCCTTTTTTAGTGGAGGAGGAGTGGCATTCTTGATAATATAAAAGGTTAAAAACTATTTAGAGGTCTCCCTTACATCATGTGCCTCCAATAATTATCTAAATTCAATAAAATGTTGTATATTGTTAAAATATGTCCATATAATGTCTTTTAAAAATTTTATACTATATTTTTACCCTTATGTTAATGTTTAACCACTATGTAAACTCGTTTTTACCTAAATCACTGTAATTATTTTTAATTACTTTCAATAATATTTTTTGTGAAAAAGGTAATTTGAAATTAATATATATTATAAATTATTCTGATTAAAAATATTGAATCAATTTTTTAAAATTTTAAACACATAAGTTTAAGAAATTAATTTAAAAATAATCATGTAGAGGTGTTGTGAAATATGGTTTTTTAAATCGAAAAAATCCAAAAGTTTGAAATGCTTTTATATAAAATTTCACTGTGAAATTTCATCCAATGAACAAAATTGGATTCAATTATGTATAAGGTTTCTAATTATACTTTGAAACCAAATTAATTTATAATTTAACAATAATAATAATTTAGAAGAAAAAGTAGTTTTGAATTAAAATTGTGTATTTTTACTATTCATCAAAAAATGAAACTTATCAAAAAATACCAAACATTTACCCAAAGTAAATTCTAATATTCTAGTTTTATAAATGATGTTTATTTTGTAAAACAAAAAATATAAAACTATCAAAATTTATATTTTAAAGTGTTCCATTATTAAAAGGTAGTAAAATTACTTTTTAGAAAAAAATACATATTTTTGTTCATAAAATCATATTTACTCTTATATATTAGATGCGTCTAAAAAATATTGATTGAATATATAATATATAAATTTTATTTAAAATATTCATCAAATAAAATTTATTTAATTTATTGATATAAATTTCTTTTTGTACATAGAAAAATAATATTCTTAGAAAAGTAAATTATTTATTTTAAAATAGTTCGTACATTCATATCCAACTCATTGATAACTAAAGGATCCATTTTATATACATGTGTAAATAATATTTTCATAATATTTAGTTAATATTATTTCAAAACTCAATCACAAATCTTGGTGGTAACTATAATAATATTTTAATAACCATATTAATAGTATATTATAGTTTGGTAAAACTCACCCTTGCATGTATCACAAGCTTTTGAACGAACAAAAAATTGTGTACCACCCAAGACAAACATATTATTATGTGTAAAAAACATAAATCTATGTGTTTCATATAGAATAAGATTAAATTGGTGTTGTGTATAATTCAATACAAACTTAGTGTTTTCAGATAACAAAAGTTATATTCAGTGTTCTGTGAAATTAAAAATATCAAAAAGAATAAATTAATTCAAAAAAAATTTATTTCACACAATCTTGGGATGTTACATTCTACACCCCTGAAATTAATTTATCCCTATAAATTCATATCAGTTATCAAAGTTTTAATACTTGAAATTTTATTTCATATAAACCCACAATGTAAAAATGAATACTAAAACTTCTTTTAAAAATGGAAAGTTGAAACCATAACGGTTACCCAAAGGAACACGTAACTAGGTTTCTATGTAGGAGAACATATGTGGAAATTGAATACATGGACATGGAAGAGAAATATTACTATCACTTTCTGATGGAGAGTGATAATGAATATGGATATGAGAAATATACGGATCATAAATCCAAAACCACAAAGATGATTGAGAAAGGTCATTGGTATCATAAAAAATGATGATAACGGGAAAATATTTTATTCCAAGACCATTTTCCTAAAGTTATAGAACTTTCATAAGGATATAAACTTAATTTCTTCCATTCTATGTGTCCTTATTTAAAATCACAGAAAAATGGTTATCATAGGTTATCCAATATAGATAAATCATCATTTAGTGTGATAATACTTAATTCTCTAAATACACATTTGAACATAAACCATTACATAAATGGTTAACCATGTAACCTTTATGAAAGATGAAAGTACAAAACATTAAAATTTAGGTGACTAAATTTCTCAAAATCATCTTAACATTGAAACCCATATATCATAAAGTACCTCTTATACATACCGAACATGTGAATACCTTTATTTTTTATTCTCTTGAAACATGGTAATAACAATAATTACAATAAATCGTTATTGAAAAAATGTATGTTTTCTTTATTCCAATGTGTATTTCATATATTCATTATATAAAAATATGTTGTAAAATCCATCCATGATAGCATAAACCAATTTTTCAACAAATCAATAATCAGTTCCATGATAATTCGTACAATCTAATTTAATTTATCCATAATCATCTCTTTATCCAAGAATAAAAAGAAATCAATATCAAGAAAACATTAAGGGTTTCCTTACATTAATCAAAACATCACATTTTCATTAAATAAATTTTATAGTTCATCATCACTATTTAATATATTTTTAAAAAACCTTAATGTAAAACATAAACATCAAGATTCATATAACATAATTCTTTAATTCCAATACTTATACACTTTAACTATCCAAAAATATTCTTAAACCATTACTTGGGATTCATCATCTTATTCCTTAATACTCCTTTCCTATAATATGAAATATAAATCATGTCTTAAGGTTCTTAAACCTCAATCTAATCATGATTTTTATGATAAACAATAATTTTAGAACACCCCATACCATTCACATGTCATTTCTAGTCTCTTTATCTTTAGGTGTATTACTAATACTCATTACACCTTGCTAATTATATTCATGATTTCCCACTTAGGAAATTGAATTTTATAAATCTCATACTATTCACATCTGAAATATTCTATGTTATCCTAGTTTCTTCTTGTTCCTGTTATTGACTAAGATAATAAATCATAGTTTTAACAATACTTATCCTAGTAGAAAACCACATAATCATGAAAAAAATTACTCATAGGATGGCTAAATCATGACACAAAATTTTAAATATATGAGACCTTTAGATTATCCTTAGAGACATCCCTAGACATATCCTCGGAAAAATAACTTGGAATATCACTAAATTTTTCTCATCTTAGTTTCCAAAGGTTGAATAAACCATTCCTTTGATACCAACTATAGAATCCTAGTTTTAACATTCCTGGATATTAAATCATTTTAGATGAATATTAATCACATTACAAAAATAAATGCTTGAGGACTGTAATAGATTAGTGTATTTGGAAACATGGAACCCATTATTCTAGTTTGGTGAAATATCTTCAACATATCCCTTAATGATCTTTCCCTTTAGGAATCCTACTTAAAACCTTTCTTCATAACCTGGGGAAAGGAAACATAAGAAATGGGTGATCAAAAATTCTATACTAATGGTAAATAAAGAGATATGTAAGCATAATCATTAGCATAAGAGTATGAGAACATGATCGTATCATTAGAAGATCATACCCTACATATCAAAGATCTTAATCAAGAGTCATGGAATTAATACTGGATGATCATAAAACATGAATCATAAGTTAATAGAGATAATAAGCCATCAATTAATAACATATAAATAATATGTGGAATTGTGTAAGAAATTTAGAATGATTTACATAATAGTCAAGGCTTACTTCCAAGGCCATATCTATGGAGAATGTCCTTTACTAAACCAAGTTCACTCACCATTCCAACCCTATATTACTGAACCGAGTTCACTTCCCATTCCCACCTTGTATTACTAAATTGATTTTAGTTCACATTCCATCCTTGTATTACTGAACCAGGTTCACTTCCCATTCTATCTCTGTATTACTAAATCCGGTTCACTCCTAGTTCCAGCCCTATCATACTGAACCAAGTTTAGTTTTCATCCTTTCCCTATCATACTCATGAGATATAAATATTTACTTAATGTATTTCATGTAGATATAGTTCCCACTCATTACATAATAAAACCATAAAATACATATTCCACAAGATAATAAAACATTCCTTATATCATGTCCCATAAAAAGATATTGGTTTCATAAACATCATAACCTAACCCATGAAATGAAAAGGGTACCATAAACATTTCATCATATAACTACCTATATAAAAGAGATAGGTCTCATTAACATTTTATCAAAGAATAATCTATTAAAAGAAATAGTCTTCAAAAGAAAATAACTCATGGAAAAGAAATGGGTTTCATAAACACCATTCCATCAAAACATAAACAATTCAAGAAACAATGGGAATAGTGTCATTGAATCATATACATATTTAATCATAGACTAAAACAAAGTATGTTATCTTATATGAAGAAGGATTTTGAAGGATAACATGGACCATTTCTAAATTAACATATCCTTTCTCTGAAAATCAATTTAATAAATCCTTTTAAAAAATCCTTTTGTTATAAAGAAATATTTAAAATTTCATTTAAAAAATTTCATGAGGAAAATATCTTTTCCTCTTTAAAAAATGATTTCTTTAGAATCAATAATTTTGAAAACTTTTTCTTTAAAAATACCTTTGAAAACTTATATAGGAATCTTGAATATGATTTAAAAAAATTCATTTAAAATAATTTGAAAAACATAAAATGAAGACTTGAAATCATTTTGAAGATATTTTTCTAAAAAATATATAAAAACATCTTGAAAACCTTTTGAAAACCCTTTTCCTTGAAAAATTATAAAATAATATTGAAAAAATATTATATCCTTTCTCCTTGAAAACATATAAGATAATATTTAAAACATTTGAAACACTTTTTAAACATAAAAAATATTGAAAACCTTTTTTAGAAAATGTGGTTTTGAATGAACAGAAATTTCCGACCAAAGAGAGAGATAAAGTTGAATATTATTAAACACAAATTCTTAATTTTCATAAGTACCAAAGAGTTGAAAAATTGTTACAATACATGAATGTATCATAAATAACCATAAGATAATAAAATTCATTAATGTTCCTGAGAGATGGATTATAATATTTCATCAATGGAAGAATAATAAAAAACAATCATAATAAACAATTAGATTGTACCAATAAACAATTACCACTTTGGTATATTTGAATCATAATAAACATTAGAGAATAATATTCCATGAATCATAAAATATAATAAAATAATGAGATTCATGATATAGCATGTCAAATGGAATTATATACATTCCATAGAAAAATATAGGTACATAACATGGCATGTATCTCAATGAAGGAAAATTGAGACAAAAATGACATTACCAATTTTGTAAATTTTGAACCATAATCCCCCTGATATAAATATAATAAAATGGATATGTAAATACCCATGTAAATTGTGAATGAATCACATCAGTTTGAGTAGGAAATATTCCAAACATCCATAAATGAAGTTATATTATTTACACAAAATAAAAAGAGTGAAGGTATGTTTTATGTAATAATTCCAGAAGCATAAATATATGATATATATCATAATAAAATAGTATTTCCATCATAATTCCCAACCATTAAAGGTGTTAAAGTAAAAAAATTAATGACATCATTTCATGAGGTGGTAGTCTATTGTACACACAAACTGTAAGTTCATTAACCATATGATGGAAGTGTCTATAGGTGTAGGTTAAACCCTTATAATAATAACATCTAAGTATATTGAAGAAACTGAGGTTATTATATAAGCATGTAATAAGAATAATTTTTTGGATTTAAAATGAAAATTAAACAAAAGATCTTGTAGAAAGATGTTACCTCTTCAGTTTGGTAATTCCTTTTGGGTTTCACCAAAGGAATAGCATGGTTTTCTTTCTAACCAATGTTAGGATTCTAGGTTGAGGTGATTAAATTTTGGAGATTATTTATATAGGGTTTTGATGAGACAAAGATGATAGAGATTTTGATGAATTGGGGGGTGGGTGAGTTTCCTTTAATAGTGTAAGAGTAGTGGAATTTGTATAAATATAAAAATTTAAACACTATTGAGAGATATCCCTTAATAATGTGCCTCTAAAATATGACACCCTAAATTTTAAGAAACTTTTTTCGAATAAAATAAATATTTATTTATGTGTTGTAATAAACTAAGTCAAATATTCCTTTCACATGGAACTGAATTGGAGTATGTTACACAACACCAACTTGGCATATGATACATTAAACATAGACTCAGAATATGTTAAATGCAACACCAAATTTTCATATGTTACATGAAACACCTACTTGGCGTATGTTACATGCAACACCGATGTTTCTATGAAACATAATTTTATTTTTATAATTATTTAAATGAGATATCTATAACATAGAAATTAAACATAGTTTTATGAATATTAATAACTAATTTTCAACTATTTTTTAAAATTTTTCTTATATAAATAAAACATATTTATAAAGAATGATATGATTTTTGGTAAATTCCTTTTTATGTTTAAAAATATCATTTTCTCAAATGAACTGCATTTAATGACCTTTTAGGAAAAATTATAAAATTAATTTTAGACACAAATAGAAATTCAATTTGAAAAAATAACCTTCCTTTTTCAATTTAAAATTTAGAAAATATCTTAGGGTGAATTATTGGGTTTTTCTGAGAAACTTCATTTTTGGAAGAATAGTGAAAATATCATATTTAAATTAAAATTTTCTTTTTCATCTAATTTATTAATAAGGTTAAATTATATTTTAATTTACTTTAAAATTTTTATTTTATTATATTATTATCAATTAATCCAATTTATTTAATTGGAACTAGTTTCACATTGAAATTGGATATAAAAACTTAGCAAACTTTTCATTATTTTTACTTTAAAAACCCTCATTGTCAACCTGATTGTGGGATTAAATTTTAAATAAATTTTTACCACTTCTCTTATTTGAATTTGAAAAAGATGATTCCATATTTTTAATTAGAATAATTTAAAATTTCTAATAAGGTAAACTTAGTTTTTTTACCAAAACTATTAATGAATGTGAATAAAATTAATTACATCGATTAAGGTTAAATTCAGATTAATAAGAGAGTAAACCATAACCTTAAGGAACAAAAGGACCTATACACTTGTAAAAAATCTATTTTTTGACCATATTTTTTTCTTATCCTCCATTTTTTATAATTTGGATCATTATTGGATCCACGTGCAACACAAAAAACATGGGTGGAATTCTCTATTCAAATATTTACAAGAGTGCCACTCCTCCTTCCCTATAAAATCCCACCATTGATACCTCTTATTTACACCTATAAATCCACATAGATTCAGAAACTATATATACAATACACTTACCAACATCCCTAAATTACTCCTTTAATCCTCTATTTGGGAATAAAGGCTTCTATGGAAGCCTTTTGGCACAAACTAAATGAGTTACCCGATTAAGAGGTAACACATTCTCTCAAGCTATGTCCTGTTATTTTCCTTCTCCACTCATCCACTATATTTATTCCATTATTGTATTAAGAAACCAATATCACAAATATATTGGGATTTTGATATGATAATTTTTTAACCTAAACTTACACACACCTCCGTCTAATAGTTAAATAACATACTATTGATGTGTACAAATGAATTAGCATCTCACTAAATGATGATTGTTCATTTTTCTTTTACCGCCTATCATGGTGGAAATTATGATGGAAAATCTATTTAAATATGTTTTATATTATATTTATTATATCTTTAATCTTCTTTATTCCTTTTACAACACATATATTTTTACATTCTATTTGGTATAAATATGATAATTTTGTTTGAGGAAGTGTGGACTACTACCCCCTCAAAACGACGTGATTTATTCACACGCTACATGGAATGTATTAAGGATAACTTTACTAAACTTATATGATATATATAACATTATAATGATACTTAAATGATTTAATATATATATATATATATATATATCATTTTCTTTTATTCTTTTAGTATGGAAATAAAAATAGAAACAACGTTCATGTGTGCGTACAGATTACGGTCTCCATGACCACGGTATTCCATTTCGTACTTATATATTCTGTTGATTATTATAATATAAATATACTAAATATATAATATATTTATATAATGGTTCAAATTCTGGAATCATGATATATTTATAAGGACCAGTGATATAACAAATTAAGACAAATGTGAAGAATAAAGAGAATATTACCCGAAGTGAAACCATATCATTTGATTGATAATAGGAGATTAATATAAGGTCATGATAAAACCATATATGGTATTAGATATAATAATATGGTTCTGTAAAATATGTCTAATAAATTTATATTTATTATATATATGGTTTGAACGAGTATGATGAGAGTCAAGATACAAGGTAAGTGAATCATATCTCACTTTTATTTTTGTGAGATATATGCCTTAATCACCACAGTTTAGAATAATGTATAGATTTCTAGAAACTACAAGACAATTAACATGGCATGCAGATATAAAAATTACATATGGGAACCTACATCATCTATAAGATTCTCCTTAGTGGAATAAAATTGATTACGGGTTTCTTAAATTTGGAGATGAGCCAAGAAAAATTCTTCTTGAATTATCTACATATGGAATAATTTCTTTTTGTGTATAGAATATTACTCACAATACGTGGACCATCCTGTTGGTAAATTATAACTTGTCTCCATGGTTATGAATGAAGCGGAAATACATTATGTTTTCTCTTCTTATATCTAGACCAAAGAAACCTAGTAATGATATTGATGCCTTCTTGGCTCCATTGATAGAAGATCTGAAATTGATGTGGGATACAGGTGTTACAATTTATGATGCTCATATAAGTGAAGAATTCACATTGAGGGACATGTTGTACAGAATGATAAATGATTTTCTTTCTTATGGAAATTTATCAGGATATAGAATTAAAGTCATGTTAGAGTTTACCATTTGTTAAAAATTCACATACTCAGTTCGGTTGAAACATTACTCTCAGAATGTGTATTTATGACATCAAAAATATTTACCTCAAATTCCTAAATATTAATCCTAGATTCTAGACTTTGATGAGAATTTAGAACAGGATACAACACTATCTCCAGTAATGGGTGATCAACTGTAAAAAAAGTAAAAAATATTGACATTGTTTTTGGTAAACTGTTTTCGAGAAAACATACAAGATAAGGTTGAAAGAAATGATAAATTTTCATTGAATTACCGTATTGGGATTTCTTGTATGTCATACATTTTCTTAAAGTCGTTAATTTAGAAAAAAAAGCATTTGATATTGTTATTGGCATGTTACTAAATGTTCTTGGAAAAATGAAATATGGAATCAAGGCTAGGTTGGACTTGATTGAAATAGGGATAAGAGAAGAGTTGACATCGATGAAGTGTAAAAGGAAGGATTTTCTTCCTCCAACATATTACACTCTATCCAGATAGGAAAATTTTCCATTTCCCATTTTCCTTATAAGTGTAAAAGTTCCACAAGGGTATTCGTCAAATATCAAGAATGTCATGTGAATGACTAATTTGAAGTTACAAGGACTAAAATCACCTGACTATCATGTGTTGATGCAGTATTTAATGCATGTTTCTTTCTGTTACATTCTTCCACAAAACGTATGACATACATTAACCAAACTCTACTTTTTTTTCAAATCCATATGAAGTAATGTAGTAGACCCAACAAAGTTTCCCATCACCAATAAAGATTTTTCAATAATATTATTTTTATTAGAAATGTTCTTCCCTCCATCGTTCTTTGACATAATGGTCCACCTGGTGGTTCACTTGGTTAGAGAGGTTCAACTATGTAGTCTTGTTTGTTATATATGGATGTACCCTATTGAATGGTATATGAGGATTTTGAATGTTTATGTCAATAATTGAAGTTGTCTAGAAGTTTTTATTGCATAATGATATATTATTGGAGAAGCAATGGAATTCAATACTGATTAACTATCATATTTTGAAAGCATCGATCTCCCAAAGTTTTGTTGTGCCTTATGGGAGAACGAATTTTTAAAAGAGATATTGTTATAATTACCATGATAGATTAAGAGAAAGCACACCTTTATATATTACATACTAGTGAATATTTTGATCCATATATTGAGTCCCACAAATAAATTCTTAGGGATTTAAATCCATCAAAGGATAAAAGATGGATATCAAATATATATAATCAATAATTTATTGGATGGTTCAGAGATCAAATTTTTAAGGAGTTCTATGAAAATCTAAATTCAATTACTAAATGACTTTAATGGATATCCAAAGAACCAAATAGAAATTTTATATATTCCAAAGGGTTTGTAATTAATGATTATACATTATATACAATAGAACATGATGCCTTCATTATGATGAAAAATAGTGTTGTTATGCTTTTGGATGAAGCGATACACATATCTAGATCCAAGGATAGAAATCCAATTTATTCAAATATGTCATATTTTGTCATTATTGAAAATATATACGAGTTGAATTATATAACATTTCAATTTCCTATTTTCCATTGTAAATGGGTTTACAATATCAATGGAGTTAAAGTTGAGGAAATGAGCTTTATGAATGTGATTTTTAGTGTAGAAGGGGAAAAAGACAAGCCATTAATAATGGTATTACAAGCATTGCATGTATTCTATGCCTCTAATCTAATAAACAAGAATTGTTCGATTGTTCTACTGGTGACTAAAACAAATGTTGAGTCAGATAAAAATTCAATTGAGAATGGCCCTTTCATTGGGACATCATAATCAGTTCATGTCAGTCTCACTATAGACAATGTCTTGTACATTAGAGGGGACCACGAAGAGGGGAATTGGATTCTAAAAAGAGGAACCAAATTCTTGAAACCATTAAAAAAATAAAGGGAAATCAATGAGAAGGTAAAAGTGTTTTTTAATATATTATGTTTTCCTCATAACATTATATATTCTCTACTACATTAATATAACATAAATTAAATGTTTGACTACTCATGCAGACAAATTTTTTTGCACAAGATGATTTTACCAATCCTCCGAAGGACAAACTATAATTAAAGAAACCCTTTTGATTGAAGAAAATCTAATTCTTTGATATTCTTTATCTATTTTACCAAAAAAATATATAATAAAACATTGATTTAATTTTCAATATTCTTTGCAGATATCGTTTATTTTAGATGATATCAGTCCATGTGTCATGCCTTTTTAAGAAGAGGATTGATGATGTCTCATCTCAATAAAATAGATATTATTGATGTTTTCATAGCAAAATCATTTTCCATAGAAATAATTTATTGTTTTATATTTATATATCAGTTATTTCTTTTTAGTATTACTTGCATAATAATTTTCTTATATAGGTGGATTATTTTTTCGAGTTGGGGGTGATATTTCCAACATTAATGCTCTTTATCCCTTAAAACATTTTCACCCCTGTAGTTTTTAATTTTATCACAATATTTCATGTTACCTCTACTTCCATTGTAGGAAGTGAAATGACGCTGACTCTACTCAATCAAATATGTAATCTTGGTGTTTGTATAGTAAAATCATTGTACATAGAATTAATTTATTATTTCATATATATGATTAATTTATTTCTTTTTAGTATTACTCACATAATAATTTTTTTCTTATATAGGTGGAATATTTTATTCGAGTTAGGGGTGCTCTATACAACTTTCATGCTCCTTATCCCTTAAAATATTTTCACCCCTATAGTGGTGCATTTATAACTTTCTTTCAAGTTACGTCCACTGCATTTTCTGGATGAGAAATGACACTAACTCTACTCAATTACTTATTTAATCATGATGTTTTCACAGTAAAATTATTGTCTATGGAATTAATTTATTTTTTCATGTTTATTTTTAATTAATTTATTTTTAGTATTACTCACCTAATAATTATTTTCTTATACAAGTTGATTATTTTGTTCAATTTGGGAGTGATATGTCCAACATTCATTCTTCTTCTCTTTTAAAACCTTTTCACCCCTACAGTGTTGCATCTATAACTTTCTTTTAAGTTTACTAAACTACCTTTGTAGGTATAGAAATGACACTTCCTATGCTCAATTATAGAGGTAATATTGATGTTTTCATAGTAAAATAATTGTCCATATAATTAATGTTTTGTTTCATATGTATATTGAATTTATTTATTTTTAGTATTAATCACATAATAATTTTATTCTTATACAGGTGGATTATTTTTTTCACATTTGGGTACTTTTTCCATATTTCATCCCTTTCTGCAAAAAAATCACACATACTACTTCTCTATCAAAACCTTTCTCTCCTATAGTGTTGGAATTTATAACTTTCTTTCAAGTTCCCTCCACTACTCAATAATAAAGGTAATATTTATATTTGTATAGTAAAATAATTGTCCATATAATTAATGTATTAATGTATTATTTATGTTAAATTTATTTTTTTAGTATTACTCATAATAAGTGTTTTCCTATATAAGTGGATTCTTTTTTCGAGTTGTGGTGGTATGTTCAAAACTACTCATGCAATGTTAGCAGTTAGACAAAGAAATTCAATGGAAATCATGGTAACATTAATAGTTAGGATTTTTTTGAATATATGTAATAATTTTTATTAATGTAATTATATAGACCAATGTTTAAAATTTATATAATATATATTTTTTCTGGTATTTCTATTTTAAATTTCATTTAATTTTACTTATGTATTGGGACATGTTTTTTTTGATATCTGATATGTTTCTGGTATGTTTCTAGTTTGTTTTTTGGTATTTTAATGGGGTTGTAGTGTGAGTTTATAGCACACTACAGAGGTGCTATAGTATGTTGTAACAGCATAGTGGAGTATGGCCCATTATTAGCACTTTTAAAAGTGCTGATAAATAGGTTCATTATTATCGCATTTAAAATAACTGATAAAAAAATATATTTATTAGTGCTTCTAAAAGGGAACAAAAAAATTCATTTATTATAACTTTTATTAGTACTAATAAAGGATTCCTTTAGTGGTGCTAAATTAAAGAAGTGATAAATGGGACCTTTATCAGTGTGTTTAAAATCACTAATGAAGGTTCTATTTATGAGTGATTTTTCAGTGCTAATAAATTACCCCATTACCAAAACCTTTTTTGTATTGATAAAAGTCATGGGCTTTTAACATCTCTCACGTTGTTAGTGATTTTCTAGCGCTAATAAATTTCGTTTCTAGCATTGTTAAAGGTCAATTTTGTATTAGTGTATATTTAAAAACCATGTTTTCAAAAATGCTTTCAAATCATATTTGAATACTATTTTCAAGGAAAAATTATCTTAAAAACGTTTTATGGTTTTCAATGCTTCTTTTATAAGTTTTCAAATCTATTTTCAAAGAAAAAGGTTTTTAAAATAGTTTTATTTTTTAAAAATAATTTTTGAAAGTGAAAAGGATGTTTTTTCAAGAAATATTTTTAAGAGATATTTCAAAAAAATCTCATCTAAGATAACACCGGTTGTTATTACTCATACCTTTGTTGTGAAATTATTCATTGTATCTATTAATATTATTTCTCTGTATGGATTATGTTTTGATGGTGTGATATTTATGAAACTAGTTTCCATTTTATGGGATATATGCTTTTAAAACCTGGTTCCTTTCAAGTTCTATTTTTACGATGAAATGATTATGAAACCTATATTTTTCCATAGGTTGTGATATGATTACATTTTTATAATACCCATTTCATTTCATGGGTTATGATATGATTATTTATGATCCTGTGGAAAATGTATGTATGATTCCATTGTGAGATTGGGAAGACCTATATCTCCCTCTAATGCATTGGGTAAAAATTTATATCTCATGAGATAGACATGGTTGTAATGATAAATGAACTCAATTCAATATTACAGGGCTATAATAGAAAATGAACTCGGTTCAGTATTACCGGGATGGAATGGGGAGTGAACTCGATTCAATAATACAGGGCTGGAATGGGGTGTGAATCCAGTTAAATAAAGGACTTTGTTCACTATCATAGTCTCAGCATCCATTCCTTAACTACTATGGAAATAATTATATATGCTTATGTGTCTTCCATAATTCCAAATTGTATTCTTATGATATACTTTCATGGCTTATGTTCTTTATTTTCTTATGATTCATGTCTTATGAAATTAAAATATTGATGTTGGGATTAATGTATATAATCTTTGATATGAAGGGTATGATCTTATATTTTCAATAATATGTTCTCATAACCTTAATCTCATGATTATATTTACATATCTCCCTTGTTTACCCTTACTGATCATTTGAACAAAACCCTTTTTAAGTTTCATTCCCCTAGGATATGAAGATATATATTATGTCTGATTCATATAAGAAGTTGTATAGTATATAAGAACATTATAAGAGATAATTTATCTCACTTATGTATCATTTTTTATGTTTCCATGTTTCCAAAGGCACTAGACTAGTACAGTCTTTGGGCGTCTATTTTTATGATGTTTTATGTATTCCACAGAAGTTATGTAATGTTAATATATGAAAAGAGAGGTTCTCTATACCAATATTTTTTAGTTTTCGATACAATCAATTATATGGTCTAAATAATTCTATATATTGTATTTTGGAAATGTTTCTAGGTAATTTTTCCCTTAATTTAAAGTTTAATAACTAAGTGAACTCATTTTTTCCTTAATCACTAAAATTAATTTTAATTACTATCACTAATAGTTTTTTTTCTAAAAATATGTTTACCATATTATCTATTATAAATTATGATGATTAAAAATATGGAATATTTTTTAAAAATTATAAACATTTAATTATTAGAAATTAATTTAAAATTAATTTTGCAAACATGTTGTGAAAGCGAGTTTTTTAAGCGAAAAAAAGTCCACAAGATTGAAGTATTTTTATATCCAAATTCAATTTTAAATTTGTTCAATGAATATTAATTGAATTCATTTATGTATAATGAATATAATTATACTTTAAAACCAAATTAATATATAATTTAACTATATAAATAAATTATACAAAAAATTATCTTTGAATTAAAATTCATTAGTTTTCACTATTCATCTAAAAATGAAACTTCTGAGGAAAATACCAAAACATCACCCAAAGTAAATTTTGATATTCCTATTTCAAAATTTAATATAATTTTTTCAAATAAATAATATAAAATTTTCAAAATTTTGATTTAAAATGGTTTCACTATTAAAAGGTGGTAAATTTACCTTTTAGAAAAAAAAATACATTTTTTTATTCAACAAATTTGATTATTCTTACCTTATACATATAAAATATATTGTATGAGTATCAAAAAATTTTATTGAATATATAATATATAATTTTTATTTAAAATATTCATCAAAATTGGTTTTTTTAGTATATTAAAATTAAATTGTTTTTGTAAATATAAAAATTGTTTTCTTAGAAAATTGACTTCTTTTTTCTTCAAATAGTTCTTACATTCATTTATAACTAACTGTTAGCTAAGGGATTCATTTTATATATATTTTTAAAATATATTTTCCCAATTTAGTTAATCTTAATCATAAATTTCATTCAAACAACTAGGTTTTAACTATAATAATATTTTAATAACAGTATTAATAATATATTATAGATCGGTAAAACTCAACCTTTTATGTAATGAAAGATATTGAAAGAACTTTTCATTGTGTATAACACAATCCAAACATACTGTTATGTGTACCAAAATTTAATCTATGTGTTGCATGTAGTAGAATCTTAACTCATTATTGTGTATAATGGCAGCCAAATATAGTGCTTCATATGAAAAAAGTTATATTCAGTGTTGTGTGAAATAAAACATATAAAAAATATTAAATTATTTCAAAAAATGATATTTCAAAAAATCATGGGATGTTACAAAGAAAATGTTTTGTGTATAAAAGATACATTCTTAATGGATACACATAGAAGACATCATGGAAATTGGAATTATTTGGTGGTAGTGACAATAGATAAGAAACCCCTCTAACATGATTCAAAATCTCAAAATGTTCCAATATACCATAGGCTTAGTTTTCCCTTCTTTCCAAATCTCATAACTCTATTCCATAGTGATATCATGATAAATACATGATCCCTAACTAGAAAATATATTTCCTTTCATTGGTTATCAACCTATGTTTTCTATCAAATATTAGAACCCCTAATGTGTTTCTGAATCGCTTATTTCTTTTTAGTGGTCTAATTCACAATTTATGGTCCTAATATGTTCAATTGACCAACTGCATCACAACATGTTAGAGTTCTGTAACTTTTTCCCTAGAAATCCTCAAAATGAGACATTTTATTACTTGAGTGTAAATAGTTATTTTAGGAGAATTTTATAAGTGGAAAATACAAGTACTAACCACCTTGAAAATCAAGTGAGATAGAACATAGAATGTCTTCCAATGTTGGAATTTTCCTCCCAAAACTACCCATTATTTTGTGGATGATAGTCTGTTCAATGGATTGATTTTGTATTTATAGCCTTTTTAAGGCTCCTTCAAAACATAAAATTAAATCGCATACCTCTATCATAAAGACTCAATAGTAGTACTCCAGGGAGTCTCACTTATTCGAGAATTTAGAGGCGAGCTAGGTACACCATTGAAAAAAATAAACTTATGGAAATGAAGTTGGAAGACTTTTTCAATCAATCAAATATTACCCATATATAATTATTTCCCTTATATGTATTTAGAAGTCATGTGACAATGTTCATAATGATGTTTTCCCACATACATACATGTATAACTAGTGGTTTTAATACCCTTTTAGAAAGTTTTCATTCCACCTCCACTTGTTGACACACCAAGAACCTTGTAGTGTAATCATTAGTCACCATTCTCATATTATACAACCAATAATGAACACAAAGGTCCATATATATTTTATTTCTTCCAGGATGTATAGATAATGTAGAGTAATTATATTCAACCATCAACACCTTCTATATCTCTTGAATTTATGGGATGCATATACTTATACCAACTTTTAGTACACCTTCTTAATCAATGTTTAAATTAGGAAACTTCATATTTTTAAAATACATTATCTTATTTTACATCAAATTATCATCTCTTTGTGATTTAATGATCTTCTCTAATAAGGATGGTTTAGAAATCATTTACGATATGATTTAGGATGTATATTTCTTTATGATCCTCATGACTAACCTTATTAGTTCATTGATCAATTGATCTCCTTTAATCCTCATCACTGAATGAACATTGGGATCTTTCTTACTTAATGCATTTTTGATGGTGTTTTCTCTTATAGGGTAATAATGAATTGAACAATCATAGTATTTATAAAGCTCCAACTATCTCCTTTATCGTATGTTAAGTTTTTTTTTGTGAATATATACTTCAATCTCTAGGGGTCAATGTATATATCACACTTTTCCCCATAAATATAGTGACTTCACATCTGCATAGAAAAAAAATGATTATAACTAACTTCAGGTCAGGAGTAGGATAAATCTGCTCATGTGGATTTAAAATTCATGCTGCATATTTGATTACCTTATCATTTTTCATAAGAACACATACAATACTCTTAATAGATGCATCATTATAGATAAAAATCATCTCTGAAAGAGGGTTGAGTTAGCATCGATTCAATAAACAACTAATTTTTCAGTTCATGGAATATTTCTTCACATTCCTTTAATCAGATAAACTTAAGTCCTTTTTTAGGTAACTTGTTAGTGGATTATAATTTTCAGAAAATAAATTCACAAACCCTCTATAATATCCTTCGAAAAAAAGGACACAATGAGTATATGTTGCTATTATAGTATGAGGCCACTCCTCTATAACCTTTTTCTTGGTAGGATCAAATAAGATTCCTTCACTAGTAATAATTTTCCCTATGAATAGAAATTTTAATTACCAAAACTCACATTTAGTGGATTTACAAAATAACTTCTCTTTCATTATATTTTATGATATAACCCTTATATGATCCTTATTCTCCTCACAACTTTCATAATATATCATAATATCATCAATAGATACCACTAAAAAAATATCAAGGTAGTTATTAAAGACTCTATTCATTAAATCCATAAATATGGAAGACCATTAGTCAAGATAAAAGTAATAATAATTAACTCATAATTACAATATCTTTTTTAGAAGATATTCTTTGCCATATCTTCTTTCTTTACCGTTAGCTAATGATTCAATGGAAGAAGTTTAATCTGAGATAAGATTTGATCCCCTTATAGTTGGTCAAACAAGTCATCAATCCTTGGGATAGGGTATTTATTACTTATTATCATCCCATTAAGCTCTCTATAGTCATTATATATCTGCATTAAACCATATTTGTTTCTATAAAGATAATAGGTTCTCCCCAAGGATACTTGCTTAGTAGAATAAAACATTTTACCAAGAGTTCTTGTCATTGCTTCTTTAACTCCTCTAACTGCACATATGTAATTTTTTATGGTCTCTTCAATATTATCTTGGATATAGTTTTCAGTTTAATGGAAAACTCTTCCTCTCTTTCTAGAGGAGGTGCAGGTAACTATTTATAAAATACATAAATATATTACTGAACAATTGGTACATTTTTTATAATTATACTCTCTCTTTCTTCTCCTTCTTCACCAATCATTACTATAAATAAGGCAATAGGAGGTGGTTCTTTGTAAGCCTATAGCTGGGATATATCTCCTTTGAAGATAATAATGGGTTGTCCCTAAAAAATAATAGAAACTTATTTACTTCTATATTTGATCTTGTCATTATACATTAACCACCAATTAATCCCAATTATTATGAAAAAATCTACGATTGGGATGATTACGAGGTTTTTTGTGATATTTTATTCACAAAATTTAATAGGGGGATCCCTATATATCATTCATTCCTGAATAGTTCCTCCAAGAGTATCAACTGAATACTATACCCCTAGTATTTCAAGTATTAACATATTCTTCTTTTTAAACATCATTGAAATAATATAATTCATAGCACCATAATCAAACAATGTTCTAGCAAGATTTGAGTGTATGGTTAGTGTACCTACCACAATATAATTTAGATCCTTTACTACATTAGTTGTGATTGTAAAAGCATGAACTTTATTTTGTTACCTCTATTGGGGTAGATGGTTGTTTCCCTCCATTATCTTATAATTTGGACATTGATTTTAAAAGTTCCTAAATTCTCTACACTTGAGTCATTTATTTTTCGGTTGTGGCTTCACTAAATTTCCCTTTTTTTCTTTCATTGAGATGTTGATTCTTTACATGAGCATGAGAGTTTTGAGATATATGTCCATCTATTCCACACATTTATCACTTTAAAATTCCATGAAATCATTTCCTTGAGTGTTTCTTCTAACATTTTCATCATGTGGTTAGTTGTTGTTTATTTCCTTCCCTTACTTGATCAAAATTATTCATTGATTTTGGATCCAATTCTTTCTTCTTTTAATTTTTGCTATGATACTGTTGTGTCTCTCCAAAAACTATTTCAATATTGATAGCACATTTCAATATCTCCTCATATATTTCATAGTTTCTATTTTCTAGATTCTTCCATTAGTGGGGTCTTCATCTGCCAAAGCACCCATTAAAAAGATGGAGGTGTATCAATAAATTCTTGTAAAGTTTATTTTGTAGATTCCCATCAATTAATTTTCTTTTTATATCATCTCTAATAATTACTTCTCCATTTTTCACATCAAAATGGGAAAATAATTATTAAAAAATATTCTCTTGAACCCTTACCCTTCCATAGAATTAATCTCCTCTCTTGGATTCATGTTCCTAATCATTGTCCACCACTAATCAACTCAACTTTCTAATTGGTATAATTCCAAGTTGAATTTATCTTTATTGAAAAAAATTAGTGTATAAAATATCTTTCATATTAAGGTAATCCATTTTTATACAATTAATACCATAGTAGATCCACTAAAAGACAATGTTTTTTGATGTAAGAAGTACATAACTACAAGTTATTACCATTGTCAAGAATATAGATTCCTAATATGATTCATTATATATTCTCGTCGACATGAATATGATTTTTCTTACACTATAGGAAATGGAAACATCATTGTTGATACCTTGACTAAGAAGACATATAAAGAAGAAGTATGTGAGACTTTTTATTAGTATTGGATGATTTCTCTATTTTTATATATCCATCTAGATGTCTAGGAGTCATAGGGAGAACCATATCTGACTTTGACATTTATTGTACTCATTCTTCAAGACCATATCAAGAGAAATCATTTATTTAATCTTGGGAAATTAGCTCTGAGTGATAGCTTATTTGGTGGTGGTCCACCATTAGGATGGACTCTTTATAGTAGTATGGTTATTCTTATCCATGAAAATTTATATTTTCCTTTAAGCTTTTATGAGGAGATGATGAGAGAGTCTCATGCCTCTAAATGGGCATTACATATTGCTCTGACAAAGATGTATTGTGATCATTAATGGAAGTAGTGGTATCTAGGTCTGAATAGAGAGGTAGTGTGATTTTTGGTGAGATGTTTCACTTATCAACTGGTGAGTTAGAGGCCTATTATGTTGTTACAAAAATTTTCCCATTCTATAATTGAAATCTGATGATGTCACCATGGACTTTATGATATGATTACCCAGGACATCTCAAAATAATGATGTAGTTTTTGTGATTGTGGATTAACTAATGATGGCATCACACTTATTATATATTAGGTATACCCTCATCCTTGATGATCTATATATAATTTACATGTAGGATATAGTTTGATTACATGGTTTTCTGAGGAGTATGATTTTAGATTTAGATCTTCATTTCGCATCTTCATTCTAGAAGGACCTTCAGAAGGCACTGGGGTCACATATTTATCTAAGTGTATCATACCATCCTTAGATATATATCTTATCTAAGTGGATGATTGATATTATAAAGTATATGTTATGAGTCTTTTTTTTGGATTTTGGTGGTTCTTAGGATCATCAATTCAAACTTATGGAGTTCTCTAATAATAATAGCTCCAAGAAATTTATCCAAATGGATCCTTTCGTGGAATTTTATAAAAGTTCATGTAATCCACCTACTACTTTTTTATAGGTAGGTGAGTCAGTGTTAACCTGGCCTAGTCTCTTGTATGAGACATCGAAAAAGGTTCATATGATCAATAAGTGGTTCATAATCGCATCGAGGTAACAAAACTCATTTGCCGACCATCAGAGATGAACTCTTGATTTTGAGGATGGTCATTATTATTTTTCGTGTGTCGCCTAGGTTATGGGAACACCATATCTTGAAATATGGAAAGCTAACACCCAGTTTTTATGGTCAGTTGGAGATAGTGGAGAGGTTTGGTCGAGTGGGGTATCCTTTAGATATTCTATTGTACTGCAACTCCAGGAATGATGTGTTTTTTTATATCTTTTTACATACCATACTGACCCTTCTCATGTGATAGAAGTTGATGATGTCAAATTGGATGTTTATGTGTCCTTTGAGTAGCATATGATCTAGATCGTGGATAATAATGATAGAAATCATTGAGGGAAGATTGTGCATCTATTATAAGTATAGTGGCATAATGGGCATGTACTAGAGGATACCTTGTAGAGGGAGATTGATATGTAACCATAGTGTCCAGAATTATTTTTTGATACACCATAATGATTCATAGGATCACATCCTAGGGATTAGTTTTTATATGGGGGGAGGCTATAAGATCCCATATTTTTTCAACTAAGTTCCACTTTATGTTTTTTATTGAACCTATTGAATTTTTGTTAAATAGCTTAAACATTTTTAATTGGTCCAATTTACATGGATGTGTTATTCTTTCAAAGGTGTTCAGAGGAAACAATATATTAGATATGTAGTATATAAATATGATCTAATTCATTCTATAAATTTCCATTTCATGATGTGAATGGTTCTTGGTAGACCCAATGAAATTCATTCAGGGTGTGAATGGTCTATGGGAAATATTATTTGGGAAAAACCCATGAAATTTTGGACATGAGTGGTTCTGGGAAGACCTCATGAATTTTTATACCATGAATTGAGATATCATTCATAGTGTGAAATGGTTTTCATGGGTTTTAAAGACAATGTGATGGGTTTTTTGGTATATGTGGAAATCTAAGGATTAATGACATGAATTCCAATTCATATTACAAATGGGGATTTCCTAATGGGTTTTTATTTATATTATCTTCATTTTCCACCTCTACTTATCTACCTTTTATCTTAAATTCCCCCCCCCACCCCCCCCCCCCCTAGGAAAATTTGGGAGTCCTCTTCAATCCATAGGCATATTCCTAGATTCCATTAGATCTTTGTGCTTTAGACCATGAGGTTGAAGGGAAGGAATGAGGAACCCAATTCTACCTTGGTCATTTAGGAATTTATTTATCTCATCTACTTTGAGGTGGGTGGTCTAGAACAACTCCCAATTGTCTATTTCATTTCTTTTCTAATATGTATAATAATTTTGATCACTTTGGAATTATATACACATGACCTAACCAAATTTGTAACCCACTACCTCCATGGAACCATATGCATATAGCTCCCTTAAACCTTATTGGGTCAATTGGCATTGAGATGAGGATTTACAGACACTTGAGTTATGTTTCAATCCTTGACAATATGTTATAAAACGAATAGAATGAACAAATATTCCCTTTATTAATTGAAAATTGGATATATTTTGGATTATCAGTTTCAATTGGATTGGTATGTTTATTGATATTTGACTTAATATGGTAATTGTGATAATTGAATTAAGGAAAAATTAATTGGATTTAAAGTAGTAATCTAACATGTAATTGGAATTGATATTATGGAATGATTAAATATATACATGATGATATGTGTAATGGTAATTAGGATTTAATGAATATTAAAATGGAAAAAGTTACAATTATAGTAATAATTGGTATCTTGGTTAAAATTGATAATTGTCCTGTATTTTGTTATTGGAATGAGTTTGGTAAATTGGATAAATGGAATGATAATTTTATTATTATTGAATTTTCCAATAAGTATTTTGATAACATGATTGGTATATTAGTGTTTGTTATTATAAATTTCATTCTTGGATTTGCATCTTTTTATGACTCCTTGAACATTTAATGACTACAGATGAAATTATGGGTTATAAATGGTGTTCCTCTTCAAATAAAATTATAAGTTAGACATGGTATTCCATATTGGATGGAATTATGGTACATATATAGTAATCATTCCTGATAGAAATTATTGGTTAAGGATGGAATTACTTCTTGGTTAAAAATATTGTTTGGACACAGTGGTCCTTCCTGGATAAAAACTATATGTTGGATATGGTGTTCCTTCCTAAACACTACAACATAAATTGACATTAGTGGCAGGTTTTTAGCGGTGGTTCAAAAAACCTCTACTAAACCTTCTTTTTAAAATGGTTTCGCGGCGGTTTATAATAAACCGCCGCGAAACCATCTCTTTTTTTACACTCCCGACCCTTCCCCCTGACCCCGACCCCCCTTCTCCCCCCAAACCCCTACGACCCCATGACCCCGCTTCTCCTGGAGACCCTGTAACCCCCCTTCTCCCGGTGACCCTGTGACCCCCACTTATCCCGGCGACCCCGTGACCCCCCTTCTCCCTGTGACCCCACGACCCCCCTTCTCCAGGCGACCCCGCGACCCCCTTCTCCCAGCGACCCCACGATCCTCGCTTATCCCGGCAACCTCACGACCCCCTTCTCCCGGTGACCCTGCAACCCCCCTTCCCTCGGTGACCCTGCGACCCCCCTTCCCCTGGCGACCCCACGACCCCCTTCTCCCGGCGACCCCGCGACCAGTTAGTGATTTGGGGTTTGTTTCTTCTTCACCAGTTAGTTATTCTAATTCATGTTCTCTATTTAAAAGTTATTAAAATTGGTTTACACAAATTATCATGGGTTTCTATTTGTTTTTGAAAGTGGATCCATGGGGGATGTTTACATGTATCACGAGTTTCTTTTGGGAGAGGTGATTAGAGATCTATACCTTATATTTCATTAGTTCTCAAAGAAAGTTTAAATTCACTAGGTAGGGAATTTTTTATCTTCTCCATTTTATGTGTTCATATTAAGGTATCATGGTATAACATCATTGGGTTTATAGTGGAATTATCCAAATAAATATAATAACTATAATCAATAATTAATTTGAATCGATGTTGTGGTCATATATATTAATGCATTATTCATAATGCCTCTTATAATTTTCAAAATAGTGTGTTGTCTACTTTATATGATTTTTATTATTGTTTATAGTGGTTTATAGTATTGAAATTGTATAATAAAATAATGTGGGTAATAATTAATTTATTAATGAAAGTGGCATGAGATATTGATTACCATTCATCCATCAACACCATTGAATTTGAGATATTTCTTGAATATATTTATGTTTGGTTATTGGCTTTGATAGTTGGTGATTATAGGTTATCTAGTGCTGGAACTTATGCATAATGAGTCTATTAATTCAAGTTGGTAATGATTAGGTTGTTATGGAAATAATTATTTGGGGCTAGGTGAGTCTATTCTTGGTTTCTAAAGGATTTTATCATTTTTTATGGACATAGTTTCCCCTTGTGTTTCTAATGATAAAAATACTTTTGATTATATATGTGTGTGCTCTAGGGTGGTAGAGTAATTTTAATATTGATGTCTGGGGTTTTGATGAAAAAAAGTAGAGTATGGTGTTTGTTAAGAGAGGGGATCTCTTTTTTCATTTATTATCATATGGTTAATAGGAATAGATGCCTCAGGTTGAGAGTTGTGTTATCATTTTTGTTGGCTTATTGTGTGAAGATTTTTGATGGGTTATTTATGTTTCAATTTAGAGATGGGTATTATCATATTTCTTATTCATTTTCAAATTATTTGATTTACTGTTATCAAATGGATGATTGTATTGGTTCCCAACTACTTTTTGAAGTTTCTATATTCCCTATTGAGTGTATCACATTGTGGTCACTTATGATTGATCATTTAATACCATGATTATGAAATTGATAATGAAATTGACATTGAACTCATGAAATGAGTATTGGTGTTGGTTTATGGGATAATGGAAACTATGGGATGATTAGATTAATGCTCAAACACTACTAGAAAACTAACCTTTACCAATGGTTTGGAACCGTTGGTATAGGCCTCCAAACCGTTGGTATAGCCTATAACAACGGTTTGGAGAACTGTAGCCATGTAAGCTGTTGGGATAGGTCTATACCAACGGTTTTCCCAAAACCGTTGGTATAGACCTATACCAACAGTTTTGGAAACCGTTGGTATAGGTAATATGAAATCTATACCAACGGTAGTGGAACCGTTGGTATATAAATTCCAAAAATAAAACATCCGCTGGGATTTGATCCCAGGACCCCTCGTTTATCATTGAACGACTCATCCACTAACCTAACATGAATTTTGTGATCATAATTACATAAATATATATATGTATTCTCATAATTATTTTAAATTTTGATTTATATAATGTTCTCGGTATGAAGGTCTGATAAAAAATGAAAGTACCTATACCAACGGTTGTTAAGACCATTGGTATAGACCTATACCAACGGTTTTAACAACCGTTGGTATAGGTCTTTGGTTGTGATTTTAATTCTGTGGAGGATGTTAAATTTTGGCTCACTTTTCCCAACGGTTTGGCTAAACCATTTGGAAAGGTAGAGCTATCCCAACGGTTTGGCCAAACAATTGGGAAAAGTGGCATATTTGGGGACCTATCCCAACGGTTTGGCCAAACCGTTGGGAAAAGTGGCATATTTGGGGACCTATCCCAACGGTGTGGCCAAACCGTTGGGAAAGGTGGTATATTTGGGGACCTTCCCCAACGGTTTGGCCAAACCGTTGGGATAGGTCCACCTTTCCCAACGGTTTGGCCAAACCGTTGGGATAGGTCCACCTTTCCCAACGGTTTGTCCAAACCGTTGGGAAAAGTGTCCAATTTGGGGGCCTTTCCGAACGGTTTGGCCAAACCATTGGGATAAGTCTACCTTTCCCAAAGGTTTTCCCACGCCATTGGGAAAAGTGTCCAATTTGGGGGCCTTTCCCAATGGTTTGGCCAAACCGTTGGGAAAGGGGACCTATACCAACGGTTTTTTCAAACCGTTGGTATAGAAGCGTTGGGAAATATCTAATTTCCAGTAGTGAAAGGAGCATTTGATGGAAATCTACGAATTGTAATAGAAAATAATAAATCCAACTCGATCTAATGAACTAAATTGATTAAATAAGAATTTTTATTGAATTTAACAAATGAGTGGATAGTAATATTTCTTTACTATTTCAAAAAATTTAATGGTGATGAATCATGATACTTATGTTCATGCATTGAATCTAGTCTCTACTAGTGTAGTAAAAAATTAAATGGATACCAAGAAACCTCAATCAAAAGTGCATAGGCAACACAAAAGTACATCCACACAAACCTGAGTTCATGCCAGGCCTACTCTACTGGAACAAAATACACACCAAGCCTAGTTTTTAAGCGCATGTCAAATATTATAGGCCTAATAATGAACTTAACATACTTAATCCCAATCATCTAAGATCTAATATAGCTCCAACATGTGCAGTTCCTCGTGTGAACACATCAAAAAATGTATTGATTTCACTACATCATATCACATAAACTTGAGAATATTCTCCTCAAATAAATACAATTATATTATACCTACTTTATGATCAATGGATCATCTTTATTATATTATGTTTCTATAATATTACACTATCATATATATGAATCTATTTCTCTATTTAGTAGTCACTATGTGTTTTAATTTATTTTAATATTGTGTAGGCACACTATGATATACATGGATAAAAGATGGATGACATTACCAAGGAACGCACCTCATTATGTTAAGGGTTTGAAAGATTTTTTAGATTTTTCAATTTCAAATTGATTCATTGAAAGGAGAATAATATGTCCATGTCCTAAATGTAAATTTAGAAGATGGTTGAAGAGAGATGAAGTTTATGAACATTTATTACTTAAGCAATTCCCTAGTCAATATTTGTGTTGGATTTGGCATGGAGAATCAAATTTTATAGAAAGATTGAGCACTGATGTTAATCCATAGAATGAGGTCACAACTTCGTCAAAAATGGAAAATGAAATGAAAATCCTCATAAATGAATCATTCGACACTGAAAGTCACCACTGTCAACATCAAAACATAATAGAACAACCAGATGAGGGTGCTACAAATTTCAATGTGGCAAGTGATGTTTTTGAGACTGTAACACAACCAGATCAATATTGTAACATATCATTGGATCCTACTCTTGATTCTATAGAGAAAAATGTAAGAGAAATCTTTGATGAGGAAAATTTGTTTAATGATTTAGTTGATGATGGAAATCAATATTTGTATAGTGGGTGTTTGAAATATTCAAATGTTTCTTTTCTGCTGAAGTTGTACCATATAAAATGTCTATGTGGAATTAAAAATTAGGAAATTTCTAAGGTATTGGAATTGATTCGTGATGCATTTCCTGAAGCAAAAATCCCAGATTCGTTTTATTATATTAAAAAAGTTGTTAATAGGCTTAGTCTGAATTACAAAAAAAATACATGTGTGTCCCAATGATTGTATGATTTAGTGGGGAGAGGATTCAGGTAGACAGAATTGCAAAAAAAAATCTTCTTCTAGATGGCAGTCAAAGGGTGATGTTGGAAGTTTGAATCAATATAATTTCATGGATAAGAAGAAAAAGAACATGCCTACAAAGGTTTTTCGTTACTTTCCTTTGAATCCTCAATTGCAAATATTATTCATGTAATCAAAAACCAACGAACAAATGAAGTGGCATTCTGTAGATAATAACAATGATGGGTTAATGATACATCCACAAGATCCACAATTGTAATGCCCCGACCCCAGTTACCCAGAGTTGGTGAATTATTACATAACATTGGAATTATCACAAAAGATCAAGTCTGGAAAGACCAATTAGTTTATTAGCCTTGGAATCACTAGATACCTTCATAAAGTTTACATTACATCATAAAATGAAAACTACAACAACATAGTCTCCATAGTCCACACTCATAACCCCTCATACTACCCCTACAGGTCATTCATAAAATAATTCTTCACATCCTGGGAAAAATAAAACATAGAAAGGGGTGATCTCAAATGCCCAGTAAGGATAAAAATATATCGGAAACTTTATTAAATAGGCATAAACATTTAAGGCATTGTATAACTAAATCAAGAACCTTTTAAACTTTAACTTTAGAATTATATGGAAAAAATAAAATTAAATAATGCAATTTACTTATTCACATGGATAAACTACTAGTCAAATAATCACATGGAATATCAATAACCACTTTCATAATGATGGAATGCATAATTCCAGACTATCATAACCACATAGTCAAGGCCTTGTGTCATGAATTCAAATAAAATTTTTTCAAGGACTTGTTTCAAAACAAGAGTTTGTCTCATGAGACCTAGGGATGCATCAAGGAGCTATAGTGAGCTCCACCAGTCACTTATTAAGTCCAATGCATTCCTCATATGAACAGGTTTAAACATAACATAAAAATTTGTATTAAAACTAGAATATTAATTGTCAATACTTTCTCCATAAACCATGAATAGTATAAAAATAAAACATCCACAGTCAAACATATCACAAAAACTTCAATACAATAGGGAAGTTTTGTATCATAATAAATCAACTTCAAATAGGCTTAAAATCCATCAAAGGATGTCGACCTAGATGAAATCAAAACTATTTGAGAGAAATATCTCCTTTTTTTAAATCATTTAAAAGTCACATAATTATAAAATAAAACATTTATTTTGAGAATATTCTTATAATATTTTAAGGGAAGCATCGACGATCTTATAATAGAAGAAAATAGCCGCACCTGCCGTATATGTTAAAAAAGACATTCTTACCTTAATTTTGTCGAAAAGGTTAAAAAGGACCTTGTTTGGAAAATGAGAGAAAGATTCCTTTATAAACTTATTATAAAAAGTCAAACAAGGGAATAAATTACTTTTACCCATATTCTGTAAAATAGTAAGAATGATTTGAAATACATTTTTAAGAAACATGGATGTGGATGATAAAGTGGTACCAGAAGATATTTATGTATAAACAACCTCGGATAATGAAGAGATTGTGAAATAAACCCTTAACTTGTACTTTACCTTGGTTGAGGGTAGGTTAACATCCTTTATAATGGTGAAATAATTGTTATTAAATTATACAATAATCATATACATTAATATGATATCATATATGATCTTTTAACATTTATTTGTTAATAATATCTTAGTATTATCATCGTTTCGGGTGTTAACTTACTCATTTTCTTTTATATGTTTTGTTACATAAGTCATGTTTGTTATGGATAGGTTGTATCTTATTCATATCCATAATTATATCAAGTCCTTAAACATTATTTTTAATCATCAAATGAGAATTAGACTTGAATGGATACGATGGGGAATGAATCTCATCACGTTCGTGGAGACAGTAGTTCGTACGTACGCACGAGCGACAATATCATTATTTTGATATTAAAATAATACATAATTGGATGTTATATCATATATACAGAGTCATTATCATGTTTTATTTATTATTTACATCAATTACACATCATTATCATACCCATCCAAATAATAATGTTTTGAATAACAATTACACCACGATGTGGAGACAGTAAGCCGTACGTACGCACGTATGGTGACATGTCATTCAAAGGATGGATTGAATACTGAATATGGTTGTAGAAAATAATAGTATATATAAGATACTGCAGTTATTATTTTATAATGGAAATAACAAAGAAAGAAGAAGTTGAATAAGAAAGGAACTTGAAAGAGGGTGGTGAAAACATTACCTCTTCTTCAGGTTCTTCCTTTTGATTTGATCAAAAGAGATCCTTAGGTTGGCTTTCTGATCAAACTAATTCCTATAGGTAGAATTTAGGGAAGTTAAGAGAATATTTGGGCAGGTTTTGGCCGAACCAAAATTCTTTGAATGTGTGAATAATTGGTTAGAAGTGGTGTTCTTTTATAAGGGGGAGGAAGGGCTCTTTAGGAAAAACATAAAGTATTATTTTATAATAAATTCATATTCGGTTTCTAATGGCTCCAAAGTAGATTATTAAAAGTATATGGCGGGGATGGGTCGAAATAATTTCAACCAATATATTTTAGGTGGGTTTGGGTCATTATATTAACCTTATATTTTAGTTTTAACTCTTAGTTAATTAGTTTGACACTTACCATGTCACTTTGTATTTTTATATTATATAGTTAATAAACATACTATATAAATACAAGAGACCTACAAGTGGTCCATTAATAATACACCTATAATTATATAAGTCCTTTGGCCTAACCTTAGAATTTTAGAAATAGAATATCTATTAATAATATAATGTTTGGTTTAAAAACTCATTTCTGTCAATTTTGAAACTATTTAATATTTTTTTTAAAGTCTTAAAAACATTATTAATTCAAAAAAAATTCATTTAAGAAATAATAACATGTAATATTAACCAATAAAATTCGTTTATGTCATCAAAACTTTCAAATTATATTTATTTTAACTTTTATAATATCAATTATTTGATTCTTTTATTATTAAGGAAAATACTGCATCATTATTGTGTCATAAATAAATTTATTTATTCAATGTATAAAAATTATAAATAAAATACCATTATGTACGAAATATTTTTATATTTCTAATGAATATTTATAATCGAATTTATCTTTTGTATAACCCTATAGTAAAAATGTTTTAGTTATTAAACATTGATTTTAACTCTTTTAAGTCTTCTTTGAATTAAATAATAATAAATGTCCTAATCTAATACAAGTGTACCTAAATGATAATATTTTATTCCTAAGGGTGTTTTTGGTCGAGATACACTTGTCCAATAGAATTAGGACGTGTTTTAGGGTAATATTAATACCATTTTTACCCTTAATTACCCTATTTACTTTTAACCGTGGTAAATAAAAGTAAGAAGTTATTATTCACCAAAAATTATTTTCATCTTACTGAACAACATTTTACTCCTTGATATTAACTGTGTATCTTATATTTTTAAAATTCCACTCATAGAAGCAGTAAAATTAAGTTTTATGTGAATTTGATAATTCTCCTAGGAGGTGGGTAAAAGACGGTGAAAGTTCAATAAAATTTTTATATATCTAAAATTATTTTAACTAACTAAAATGAATTACATTGAACTTATATAGTTATTATGTATCTATTTTGACCTTAATTAAATTTAAATAAATAATTATTTAAATAAAAATTCGGTTTTAAACTATAACTCATTGTTTTCCACTATTCATTAAGAATTGAAAGTTTTCAGAAAGATACCAAAATTTTAACCTAGGCTAATTTTGATATTCTAAATCCAGAAATGAAGTCCATTTTGAAAGATAAAATGTATAAAATTTCAAAAATTGGGTATTACTATTTACAATGGCTAGTTTGATTGGTTGTGGTGTGTGTTAGAACTTAAAGTTGTGTACAACACACGGTACTGTATTTTTCAAAGAGAAGCGTACTGTAGAAGCTTGGGGTGTCACAAAAATTGTTGAAGACATTTGATTCATTACATTCATATTTTTCAGCTGATCCTATGAATGTTCAGTTGGGATTGGCTTCTAATGGATTCAACCCATTTGGGACTTTGAGTACCAGTTATATCATTTGGCCAGTTGTTTTGATCCCTTACAATCTGCCTCCATGGATGTGTATGAAATAAACATATTTTATCATTTCAATGATTATTCCTCGAAAAGAAGTGTCTAGAAATGATATTTATGTATACTTGCAGCCTTTTATTGATGAATTTCAGGATTTATGGAGCAACGGTGTTGATACATTTGATGATTCTTCTAAAACAATGTTAAAAATGCATGATGCTTTAATGCGGACCATTAGTAACGTCCCTAGGCTTGGGAATTTATCTAGTTGGAACACCTAAACAGGTTTGGCTTTCCTTGCTTGTAACTTTGATTTTGAGCCGAAACAGATACCTCATAGTAAAAAATGGTGCTTTGTGTGCCATTAAAGATTTCTTGATGCATCTCATAGATTTCAGCTGAACATGTCAAAATTTAATGGTTTCATTGATCATAGACCACCTCCGAAATTGTTAACTGGTTCTGAAATATTAACACAACTTCAAAATTTTGAAACAGAATTTGGTAAGGTTCGTTATTTGAATGATAGTAGAAAATGGTTCTAAGGTGCATTGTCAAGTGAAATCATAACGCAACAATGGAAGAAAAAAAGTATATTCTTCAATCTTCCATATTGGGAATTTAGTTTTTTGCAGAATAATCTTGATGTGATGCATATTGAGAATAATGTTTGTGACAATTTGATTTTCACATTACTTAATGAGCATGGAAATTCAAAGGATCATATCAATTCTTGAAAATAAATACAAGTAATGAACATAAAACGTGATCTCTGGCAGATGGGAATGAAAACTATGCTACATAAATTTTTTCAATGAAAAATAGGGATAATGATACATTCCTTTGAATTTTAAATAATGTGAAGGTATCTGATGGGTATTCGAGTAACATCTCTAGGTGTTTTGACTTGAAGAATTGTATGTGACATGGATTGGAAAGTCATGAATCACATATTTTGTTACAACATTTACTACCATTGGCATTACGTTCATTATTACCTGAAAAAGTTACTACTGTTGTACTCCAATTCTAACCATTTTTCAGGCAATTATGTGAGAAATCTATACATCCATTTCAGCTTGACAACCTCCAGGAGAGGTTTTTATTAACCCTTTGTGTAATGGAGATGAACTTTCCTCCATCATTTTTTACTATCATGATGCATTTAATTGTGAATTTGGTTGAGGAAGATAAATTAGGAGGCCCCGTTCATTATCGATGGATGTATCCAATTGAGAGGTATTTTATTTATATGTTTTCCAGTTAAGTAATTTTTTTTTGGAATTTATATAAATGCATAATTATGATTATTTTATTTCACAGATATCATAGGCATTTGAACGCATACATGAGAAATAAATCTTAACCAGAAGGCTCTATTGTTGATGGTTATTTGGCTGAGGAGTGTCTTAACTTTTGTTCCAGATACTTGTATGATATTGAGACAATAATTAATCCAGTTGGATGTGTTAACGACACATTAACTCAATCTCAAATACATAAAAAATCAACAATATTTCCTGCTATTGGCCGACCATTTGGGAGGACCTCAAATGTGACACTAGTAGAATTGGAATTATTACAGGCATATAGATATGTGCTGCTGAATAGTGAAATTGTAGATCCATTTATTTAAGAGTTTATGATACAAACAAAGAGATGAATAAGAGTCCTAACACAAAATGAGAAAGATATAATGAAATGTGTGAATAAAGAGTTTGTAGAATGGTTTGCACGACATGTAAGTTCATAAATATTGCAATAAATATGAATATTAGTTTGAAACATATATTTTGTAAATATTATTAATTATATTTCCTTTTTCAGGTCATGAATACCGATGCTCGAGCAGAGTTGTGAGAAGATTTGAAGTTTCTTGATAGAGTTCCTATAAAAACATGTTGTAAAGTTCGACGCTTACAATGTGAATGGCTTTAGATTTCATAAAGTTGATCGAGAAGTGGGTTTGAAAACACAAAATAATGGTATATTTACATTTTCTGAAGTGGGATACTATAGAAAGATGCTTTATATTATTGAATTAAACTACCACGGGCATTTTTCTGTTGTTTTATTCAAATGCAATTTGGTCTATATTATCAGATGTGTTAAAAGAGATTCCTTGAAATTTACTTATGTGAAATTCTCTCACTTGATGGATGTTCGTGATCATAAACTACATGATCCATATATCTTATCATCGCAAGAAAAAATGGTATATTATGTGAATGATGTTGTGGATGAAGGGTGGAGTGTAGTTGCTCATGTTATACAAATATATTTTTATGATTTGGGTGATGAAGTGGAATATTTGACCTTTGAAATTGAATCTCATCAACAACAAGAAGAAGAATTATTTTTCCATCATGATATTGAAAATATTATCCTAGCAAGGATGGATGAAGTGGATGAAGTAATGGAGCAGTAAACTGACATTATTGATGGGGAAAATGATTATATGTACAGTTATTTATTCATTTAGCAACCACTTATTTCATTTGTGAATTCATTCATTATCATTGTTATATATATATATTTTTTGTTAGTACTGGGCATCTATTATCAATTTTTAATTTTTTACTGCATATTTTTTTTGAAATATATATTTTGAACTTAATTTTATTTTATTAAATGATAGAAATTCCAAGGAGGAAGCAGTACACAATTTCATCTACTACTGCGATAGATGACGATCCATCTGTCTCCCTCCCCACGGCATATGAGCCACTATCTGCCTACACCCCTATGTCATCTCCCCCTGCACCATCTCTCACACCCTCTATGGGTGTCCCATTAGAGGCAGAGTCGTCGAATCTTCCTTCAGGAGCCTCAGTAGTGTGGCAGAAGCACTCCCCTTCCAGTTCATCACGAGCATACTGGTGGGTCACTGCCATAGGTAAAAATTTTAATATAAATAAATTTATTTCATTTTTTTATACTACTTGTTTCCTCATTGAAGATGAAAAAATGAAACAGTGGAGAAAAACATTAAAAGTTCATATGTTCGGAATATTAATGGAGAGAAGATAATCGTGCCATTTGATTCATTTGGGGTCTCTACGGATGACGTCGAAGGGTTACTTGGCCAGATTCTAGGCCAATTGGCAGAAACGCCCATTTCCCTAACTATTTCTTATGATGATTGGAGACATATGCCTCCATGTAACACCCGAGTCTTTTATGTGAAATATTTTGTTTTTATGTTATATAAATCATCAAAGGAATCTTTCACCAACACTGGCTTGGCTTGCTTTACACGCAACCACGACCTTCCTTGATAGCTTGCGTCGTACGCAATATCGAGTTTCACTAAACAATGATATGCTATTAAAATATTATTAAAACTAGCAGTTATGAATAATATTAACTAAATTATAAATTTTATAACATTATTATTCATCTTATACATTTTCTAGAACGTGTTAAGAGAACAAAATAAATTTTTCAGGTAAAATAAGTATTTTTAAAAAAATGCATTTTTACCGCCTTTTGATGGCGCACCCAAATTAAATATAGTTTTTGACATGTTTATAAGTTCAATTTGAAAAAATAAAATTCTTATTTAGAATCACGAAATAAAAATTTACTTTGGATAAATGTTTCATATTATTCTGATAACTTTCATATTTTAATGAACAGTAAAAACATGCTATATTTTAATTAAAAACAACTTTTTTCATCGTAATAAATTATGTGGTTAAATAATAATATTTAATGGTTTAAAAGTATAAATATAATAGATTTCTAACATTTAATATAATTTATGTCATTAGCCTTGATTTTACATTGAATTCGTAGGTTAAATAAATTCAATATTTGGCAATGTTTTAACTTTTAAAACCTATTTGCTTAACAACGGGATTAATTTTAAATTAATTACTGAAACTTTTGTGTTTTGAATTTTTAAAAATAGATTACATATTTGGAATCAGTGGGTCCAAATAATCTTAATAGGTTACTTTAATTTTTTTGATATTATGAATAGTAACTATAGTAATTTTTATTTACTACGGTTAAAGGTAAATAGGGTAATTCAAGGTTAAAAGAATATTATAATAATTTAAAATTACATTTACACTAGTCCTAAAATTATTGGATGAGTATTGGCCGACCATGGGCATCCTTGGGTCGATTTTGGGACCCCATGGAGCCACTTATGAAAGACAATGACACATTAGATTAATTAATTTATTGTAAAGACAAAATTGGAATTAACAAATATCGTTTAGTAATTAATTTTTATAAGTGGATATATAAATTATATTTTGGACTATAAATATTCATTGGAAATATAAAATGATTTCCTACATGTTGGTATTTTTTTATAATTTTTAGACATCATATAAATTAAATTATTTATGACACAATAACGATGTAGTATTTACCTCATTAATAAATGATTTAAATAAATAAGATTAAAATGATTAAAATATCATCCAAAACCTATCCAATTATTATTGGATTATTTTATTTCTAATATGAGTCATCTTATCTTCGACATTAATGTGTTTTGGACTTCTTGAAACTGAAGATAAGTTTATAATAAAATAATGTTTTCACACTTTCCAAAAGAGCCCCTCCACTCCCATATAAAAGGAGACCACTTCTATGAACTTCCTCACACCTCTCAAGCCTTTTGGCTCGTCCAAACTCTGACCAACTAATATCCCTACATCCCTCTCTTCCACCTTGAAGCCTTACATTAGGAAGAAGACTCTCCAAGAAGTCCTTTTGGTTCAAACCAATGGAAGTTACCAAAATTAAAGGTAACATTTTCTCTTAAGTTGTTTTCTTTTATTCTACTTCTCCAACCCATAAAATCTTTTTAATCCTTTATTTTGTGACAACACCAGTTTCCTGAAAATACTAGTATGTTGTTATTAGAAGGATTAGAACTAAACTTACACACACCTCCATCTAATGGATGAAGAACATAATGTTTCTCTGATGGCAAACTAACGCCTCACGAAATGATGATTGTTCGATTTTCCCCTACCGCCTCTCATGGTGTCCATTATGATGGCACTGTATTTATATATAATATATATTATGTTTATTATTTATTTATTCTTCTTTACTTCCCAATTATATCAAGCCTTTACAGTTTCCATAGTCGGTAAATACGATAATCTCATTTGAGAAGTGCGGACTACCGCACCCTCAAAGTGATGTGATTCGTTAATAACTTTTGTGGGATGTATAAAGGATGTGTTTAATGATATTATATATGATATTATACTGGAATTATAATATAACTATGTATCATTATGTTTTAATTCCATTAAAATAATAAATAGAAATGAAAGTAGCGTTCATGCGTACGTACAGCTTACCGTCTCCATGAACGGTGCGTTTCATTTCATACCACCATATGTTATGTACTATTATAAATGATTTTATATGCTGGATATATAATGAATTTATATGATATATAAATCATGATTTACATTTTGGAGGTAATTAAATCATGATATAAGTAATAATAACATCAAGAACAACAAGTCCAATCACGTACGATAAATAAGATGATTTTACCCAAAACACTACTTTAACATTAATTTACATAAGAATGGGTAATATAAAGTCATAAGTGAACCATATATGATATAATAAAAATGAATATGATTCTTTAATAATTCAATGACATTATTTAAATCATTATACAGGAGGTTTGGACTCTTACGAAGCAAATTGGACCTAAGGTAAGGGAAAATATCACAATCTCATTTTATCCGAGATTGTTTCTACTTTGGTATTTACTGGGGTGTATTTTATCATCCACATCCATGTTTCCTCAATATGTAATATTTTTCCATCTACCTACAATTGTTTAAATCCAATTTTACGCTTCGGTTAGTTTTTAGTAAAATACATGAAAGGAATCTTTTGTCATTTTTCGTACGAAGTACTTTTTGACTTTTCCATCAAAAGTACGAGAAGAATGTTTTTTTAACTTATACAGGATGAATGGATTTTTAAAACATTATTTCCAAGAAGATTCTTTTACAAGTTTTCAGGTTTATTTTTAATCAACTTCTTTTAGTTTAAAATTGTATGACATGTTAAAGAAAGGAAAATGTTTTTGAAGTAGAAAGGATATTTTCCTCAAGAATGGATTTCAAGTGTTTTATCAAAATTATTTTCCATATAAGATAATATAGGGTTCTGTTCCTATCCCTATTATTACATTGATTTGATTATGTTGTGATGCAATTATTTTTATGAATTCTTTTATTTTATATGAATTGTTTTATGATGTCATGTTTTTTAAGAATCTCATTTCTACTACATGGGTTATGTGATGATGTATGATTTATGATTTTGTGGCACACATAAGAATGGTATAATTATGAGATGGGTTGGACCTATATCTCCGTCCAATTCATTGGGTAAATATTTTATATCTCATGAGATAGACATGGCTGGAACGGTAGGTTATACCGGTTCAGTGAAACAGGACTGAAACGAGGAGTGAACTCGGTTCAGAAAGGGACTTTGTCCACTAAGATAGTCTTGGCAATGAGTCTTGACTAATAAGAAATGATTCTCTATTATTATGTGTATATGACACAAAGTTTCATGTTTTATGTTATGATTATTGGGATTACATTTCACTACTATGATTTATCCCATGTTATAAAATTATGATCTCTTTTGCAGGTTAAGATTTCCACAAGATATGTTCTTATGAATATGACGTGATTGATATTTCTTTTGTTTACCCTTACTGAGCATTTTAGCTCACCCATTTGTATGTTTTATTTCCCCAGGTCAGGAAGAAGGTTATTAATTAATATACGCCAAAAGGTACTATAGATATGATGAAATAAATGGGAGGCAAAGTAGATGCTTTATGAACCAGTTGTTTATGTTTCCCAGTTTATAAAGACACTATACCTATACGTTCCTTTCCTGGTTTTGTTAAATGTTGTAATAAGTGCGATTCAATTCTGAAGTAATAACAATGTATGTAATGTATGGGCCTTTATAGTTGGTATCAGAGGAAAGGTATAGTCAACCTTTAGAAACAAGGATGTGAAAGCCTTAGTAAGAACTCTAAGGATAAGTTTAAGCATAAAACACAATCTTAGTGTTTTAGAAATGGCCATGAATAACCTATGATAAGACCCTAAGTGTGAAATATTATTCTTTTCCTATTATAATTAGTGTTTCTCACACTATTTTTCTTGGTTTTAGTCAATGGGTGGAACTCGAAGGAACCGTGTTAATGCGGAATGCGACGGACATTGCAATGATTGTCCCCCTGAGCAACCAAACGTTATGGGAGCTGGAATGCAAAATCTTGTAGCCATGCTAACACAACTTTCTCAAGATATGAATCATGCAGGACTTCCAAACGAGCAAAGGAAGGATAAAAATTCTATTGAATCATTCATGAGACAGCCTCCACCTTCATTCAGCAGGTCTACTGATCCATTAGTTGCTGAACAATGGATTAGTACTACTGAAAAGATATTTTCAGTTCTTCAATTTTCTGAGCATGATAAAGTCATCTTAGCAGTGTATCGTTTGGAAGGTGATGATGATCAATGGTTGAATCATATTAATAATACGAGGCAAAGGGATGAAATTGAGTCCATGGAATCAGACGAGTTCAAGAACTTATTTTTAAATAAGTACTTCCCTCGTATTCTCCGAACAGAGATGGAGAAAGAGTTTCTTGAACTGAAGCAAAAGGATGATGAATCTGTTGGTACCTATGAAGAAAATTTTACAAGACTTTCAAGGTACGCTTCTAGTATTATTATCCAACCTAAGAGTAAGATCGATCGATTCTTTAGTGGCTTAAAACCAAGTCTTAGATGGGACTTAGCCATAAGGGACTTCAATAGATATGAGGAAATCGTTCGATGTGCTCTCAAAGTCAAGATGGAGATTGGAGTAACCCATCATTCATATGGGTTTGATAAGAAGAGGAAAATGGAATTCAAAAGAAAATCTAAAGAGCGCACTGAAAAGAAGACAAGCTTTCCCTTAAGTGTAGAAAGAAACATGGATGGAGTTGTCTTAAAGGGACAAGTAAATGTTTCAAATGTGGAAAGGAAGGTCATAGGGCATTTGAATACCGCAATGATGGGAAGAAGATATCTAATGATGCAAACAAAGGAAGGTATACATAGAATGAACCTACTACACTTCAATTTTCCAAGTGCAAGGAGATGGGACATTATGCCAATAAATGCCCTAATCCAAGGGTTGATGATGATGGTTGACGTAAACAAACTCTTAAGGCTAAAGACAAAGGAAAGTCACATGCAATTTCTATTAGTGATGTGGAGTACGATAATGATGTGGTGAAAGGTACACTTACCATCCACTCTAAAGTAGAAAATGTTTTATTTGATTCTGGATCCACCCACTCTTTTATTTCTAAAGAATTTTCTATGGATATCATCGTATCACCTCAACAATTAGATGTTGAGTTAGCTGTGACAACCCCTAATGGCACAACAGTAGCATCAAAAGTTTATAATTCTTCTCCGATTGAAGTTTGTGGGAAAGTGCTTCCTGCAAATCTTGTGATCCTTCCTATAGTGGAATTTGTTGTGATTATTGGCATGGATTGGATTTCTCTACATGGAGATCATATGAATTGCCAAAGAAGGGAAGTCACATTTCATATTCCAGATCAATCTATGATCGTCTATCGATGCAAGGATGAACATAACCTTCCAGTGGAAATTTATTCTATTTATGGGTATGGATTCCACTAAATGAACGTTATTTATCTCAAATGGTTGGTGAGAAACTCACGATTAAGAATATGCCCATTGTACGGGAGTTTGATGATTTCTTTCCGGAGGAATTACTGGGTCTTCCACCGAATCGTGAATTTGAGTTTTCAATAGAACTCGTACTAGGTGCTTTGACTATTTCAAAGACACCTTATAGAATGGACCCAATTGAGTTTCAAGAATTAAAGAAGAAACTACAAGAGAATCTTGATAAGGGATTCATATTCCCTAGTGCATCACCTTGGGGAGCACCTGTTCTATTTGTTAAGAACAGAGATGGATCAATGAGACTCTGCATTGATTATCGAGAACTTAACAAGATCACTATCAAGAAAAAATATCCTCTCCCATGCATTGATGACTTATTTGACCAACTACGCGGAGCTCAATACTTTTCCAAGATTGATCTTCCTTCAGGGTATCATCAATTAAGGGTCAAAAGGGAGTATATACCAAAGACGGATTTCCATACAAGGTATGGACACTATGAATTTATAGTGATGCCATTTGGTCTTACTAATTCCCCTACTATCTTCATGGATCTAATGAATAGAGTCTTTTGAGACTATCTTGATCAGTTTGTGGTAGTCTTTATAGACGATATTCTTGTCTATTCAAAGAGCAAGGAAGAACATGAAGATCACTTGAGAATTATATTGAAGACCCTGAGAAAAGAGAAGCTTTATGCCAAATTTACCAAGTGTAAATTTTGGCTTCAAAAAGTTTCATTTTTGGGTCACGTAATCTCAAAAGAGGGGATATCTGTGGATCCAGCAAAAATAGAGGTTATCGAAAGATGGTCGAGACCAACAACAGTGACTGAGATCCGATGTTTTCTTGGTCTGGCTGGATATTATCGACGTTTTTTGAAAGATTTTTCACGATTATCTAATCCACTCACCAAGTTTACTCGAAAATGAGTTATGTTTTTTTGGACGGAAGAATGTGAAGAAAATTTCAAGGAGTTGAAAAGAAGGTTATCCAGTGCACCTGTGCTCACACTGCCTTGTAGTGGAGAAAGGTTTGTGATCTATAGTGATTCATCCAAGAAGGGATTGGGGTGTGTTCTTATGAAAAATTATATGGTGATATCTTATGCCTCACGACAGTTGAAAATACATGAGTAAAATTACCCAACTCATGATTTGGAGTTAGCTGCGGTAATCTTTGCATTAAAGATTTGGAGGCATTATCTTTATGGAGAAAGGTGTGACATTTATACTGATCATAAAAGTTTAAAGTATATGTTCACACAAAAGGAGCTGAATATGCGTCAAAGAAGATGGTTGGAGCTGATTAAGGATTATGACTGCTCAATCCATTACCACCCTGGGAAAGAAAACAAAGTGGCAGATGCATTAAGTCGACAAGACCATGCCAGTTTATCCATGATGAGGATCACAAAAGATCCAATATTTATGGATATACAAAGGATGGATCTTGTAATTATAATTGAAGGGGAAAAATCTTATCTTTCTCAAATAAATGTTCAACCATCTATACATGTGAAGATTAAAGATGCACAAAAAGAAGATGTTGAGTTACAAAAGAATGTGAGAAATGTTCTTGAATTCAACCTTGATTGTGATGGGATAATAAAGTTCAGGAATTGGGTTTGTGTTCCTCCCATCCTAGAATTAAAGAAGGAGATGCTAGATGAGGCTCGTAGTTCTTCATTCTCTATTCATCCTGGAAGCACGAAGATGTATAGGGACCTGAAAGAGTACTTCTGGTTGGATGACATGAAAAGAGATGTTGCTGAATATGTCTCTCGATGCTCGGTTTTTAAGCAAGTTAAAGCTGAGAGACGGAAGTCTGAGGGGATTTTACAACCATTACCCATACCCGAATGGAAATGGGAAAACATCACTATGGACTTTGTCACAGGACTTCCTAAAACATCCAAATGCAATAATGATATCTGGGTCATAGTTGATCGTTTTACCAAGTCTGCACACTTCATTGCTATTAGAGAGGATTTCTCTCTGGATGAGCTTGCCAGGATATATGTAAAGGAAGTGGTAAGATTGCATGGAGTACCACTTTCTATTATATCTGATTGGGATCTGAGGTTTACCTCAAAGTTCTGGCGAAGTCTTCAGCATACTCTGTATACAGAGCTGAGTTTCATCACTGCTTATCATCCTCAGACAGAAAGTCAGTCTGAGAGAACAATTCAAACTCTAGAAGATATATTGAGAGCTTTCTCTATGGATTTCAAAGGTGGTTGGGATCAACACCTACCTTTGGTGGAATTTTCTTATAATAATAGCTTTCACTCCAGTATTCAGATGGCTCTTTATGAAGCTCTCTATGGAAAGAAATGCAGGACTCCAACTTGCTGGGATGAAGTGGGGGAAAGGAAGTTATTAGGACCTGATCTCATTGATGAAATGGTAGAAAAGGTCATATCTATTCAACAACACATAAGATCTGCTCAGAGTCGACAAAAAAGTTATGTCGACAACCGAAGAAAGGACCTAGAGTTTGAAGTGGGTGATAAAGTGTTCTTACGAATATCTCCCTGGAAGAAGGTTATGAGATTTAGAAAGAAGGGAATGTTGAGCCCTAGATATATTGGTCCTTTTGGAATTCTGGATCGTGTTGGGAAGGTAGCTTATGGATTGGAGATTCCACTGAATCTCTCTCAAGTTCACGATGTGTTCCACGTATCTCTCCTGAGAAAGTACATACCTGGTCCTTCACATGTACTTAGATCAGAAGTTGTACCGCTGGAGCAAGATATTTCTTATGAAGAACAACCGATAGAGATTCTGGATCGTAGTGAAAAAGTCCTACGAAACAAGACCACTTGATTGGTGAAAGTTTTATGGAGGAACCACCAATTAGAAGAAGCTACATGGGAGCTTGCGGATATGATGAGGGAGAGGTATCCTCATCTGTTTGTTACAAAGTGACGAATTTTGAGGGAGAAATTCATTTTAAGGGGGGTAGAATGTAACACCTGAGACTTTTATGTGAAATATTTTGTTTTTATGTTATATAAATCATCAAATAAATCTTTCACAAACACTGTCTTGGCTTTCTTTACACGCAACCGCGGCCTTCCTTGATAGCTTGTGTCGTACGCAATACCGAGTTTCACTAAACAATGATATGCTATTAAAATATTATTTAAACAAGCAGTTCTGAATAGTATTAACTACATTTTGAATTTTATAACATTATTATTCATCTTATACATTTTCTAGAATGTGTTAAGAGAACAAAATAAATTTTTCGGGTAAAATAAGTATTTTCCAAAAAATGCAGTTTTACCGCATTTTGATGGCGCCCCCACATTAAATATAGTTTTTGACATGTTTATAAGTTCAATTTGACAAAATAAAATTCTTCTTTAGAATCACGATATAAAAATTTACTTTGGATAAATTTTTCATATTATTCTGATAACTTTCATATTTTAATGAATAGTAAAAACACGCTATATTTTAATTAAAAACAACTTTTATCATCGTAATAAATTATGTGGTTAAATAATAATATTGAATGGTTTAAAAGTATAAATAGAATATATTTTTACAATTTAATATAATGTATGTCATTATCCTTGATTTTACATTGAATTCGTAGGTTAAATAAATTCAATCTTTGGCAATGTTTTAACTTTTATAACCTGTTTGCTTAACAATGGGATTAATTTTAAATTAATTACTGAAACTTCTGTGTTTTGAATTTTGAAAAATGTATTCCATATTTGGAATCAGTGGGTCCAAATTATGTTAATATGTTACTTTTATTTTTTTGATATTATGAATAGTAACTACGGTAATTTTTATTTACTACAGTTAAAGGTAAATAGGGTAATTCAAGGTTAAAAGAATATTATAATAATTTAAAACTACATTTACACTTGTCCTAACCTTATTGGATGACTATTGGCCGACCATGGGCATCCTTGGGTCGATTTTGGGACCCCATGGAGCCACTTATGAAAGACAATGACACATTAGATTAATTAATTTAATGTAAAGACAAAATTGGAATTAACAAATATCGTTTAGTAATTAATTTTTATAAGGGGATATATAAATTATATTTTGGACTATAAATATTAATTGTAAAGATAAAAATATTTCCTACATGGTGGTATTTTTTTATAATTTTTAGACATCATATAAATTAAATTAGTTATGACACAATAATGATGCAGTATTTACCTCATTAATAAATGATTTAAATAAATAAGATTAAAATGATTAAAATATCATCCAAAACCTGTCCAATTTTTATTGGATGATTTTATTTCGAATATGAGTCATCTTATATTTGACATTAATGTGTTTTGTACCTCTTGAAACTGAAGATAAGTTTATAATAAAATAATGTTTTCACACTTTCCTAAAGAGCCCCTCCACTCCCTTATAAAAGGATACCACTTCTATGAAATTCTTCACACCTCTCAAGCCTTTTGGCTCATCCAAACTCTGCCCAACTAATCTCACTACATCCCTCTCCTCCCCCTTTAAGCCTTACATTAGTCAAAAGACTCTCCAAGAAGTCCTTTTGGTTCAAACCAAAGGAAGTTACCAAAGTTAAAGGTAACATTTTCTCTTAAGTTGTTTTCTTTAATTCTACTTCTCCAACCCCTAAAATATTTTTAATACTTTATTTTGTGAAAACCCCAGTATCCTGAAAATACTATGATGTTGTTATGATACGGATTAGAACTACACTTACACACACCTCCATCTAATGGATGAAGAACATAATGTTTCTGTGATGGCAAACTAACACCTCACGAAACGATGATTGTTCGATTTTCCCCTACCGCCTCTCATGGTGGCCATTATGATGGCACTATATTTATATATAATATATATTATGTTTATTATTTCTTTATTCTTATTTAATTCCCAATTATATCAAGCCTTTATGGTTTCCATAGTCGGTAAATAGGATAATCTCATTTGAGGATGTGCGGACTACCGCCCCCTCAAAGTGATGTGATTCGTTAATACCTTTTTTGGGATGTGTAAAGGATGTGGTTAATGATATTATATATGATATTACACTAGAATTATAATATAACTATTTATCATTATGTTTTAATTCCATTAAAATAAGAAATAGAAATGAAAGTAGCGTTCATGCGTACGTACGGCTTACCGTCTCCATGAAAGGTGTGTTTCATTTCTTACCTCCATATGTTATGTATTATTATAAATGCTTGTATATTATGGATATATAATGAATGTATATGATATATAATTCATGATTTACATTTTTTAGGTAAGTAAATCATGATATAAGTAATAATAACATCAAGAACAACATGTCCAAACACATACGATAAATAAGATGATTTTACCCAAAACACTACTTTAACATTAATTTACATAAGAATGGGTAATATGAAGTCATAAGTGAACCATATATGATATCATAACAATGAATATGATTCTTTAATAAGTAAATTACATTATTTAAATCATTATACAGGAGGTTCGGACTCTTACGAAGAAAATTGTACCTAAGGTAAGGGAAAATATCACAATCTCATTTTATCTGAGATTGTTTATACTTTGGTATTTACTAGGGAGTATTTTATCATCCACATCCATTTTTACTCAATATGTAATATTTTTCCATCTACCTACAATTGTTTAAATCCAATTTTACCCTTCGGTGAGTTTTTAGTAAAGTATATGAAAGGAATCTTTTTTCGTTTTTCGTACGAAGTACTTTTTGACTTTTTTGACAAAAGTACAAGAAGAATGTTTTTTTAACTTATACGGTATGAATGGATTTTTAAAACATTATTTCCAATAAGCATCTTTTACAAGTTTTCAAGTTTATTTTTAATCAACTTCTTTTAGTTTAAAATTTTATGACATGTTAAAGAAAGGAAAATGTTTTTGAAGTAGAAAAGACATTTTCCTCAAGAATGGAGTTCAAGTGTTTTATCAAAATTATTTTCCATCTAGGATAATATCGTGTTCTGTTCCTATACCTATTATTACATTTATTTGATTATGTTGTGATGGAATTTTTTTATGAATTATTTTATTTTATATGAATTCTTTTATGATGTCATGTTTTTTAAGAATCCCATTTTTACTACATGGGTTATGCGATGATGTATGATTTATGATTTTGTGGCACACATAAGAATGGTATCATTATGAGATGGGTGGGACCTATATCTCCCTCCAATGCATTGGCTGAAGATTTTATATCTCATGAGATAGACATGGCTGGAACGGTAGGTTATACTGGTTCAGTGAAACAGGACTGAAATGAGGAGTGAACTCAGTTCAGAAAGGGACTTTGTCCACTAAGATAGTATTGGCAATGATTCTTGACTAATAAGAAATGATTCTCTATGATTATCTGTGTATGTCACAAATTTTCATGTTTTAAGTTATGATTATTGGGATTACATTTCACAACTATGATTTATCCCATGTTATAAAATTATGATCTCTTTTGCAGGTTAAGATTTCCAAAAGATATGTTCTTATGAATATGACGTGATTGATATTTCTTTTGTTTACCCTTACTGAGAATTTTAGCTCACCCTTTTGTTTGTTTTATTTCCCCAGGTCAGGAAGAATGTTATTAAGTAAGATATGCCAAAAGGAACTATAGATATGATGAAATAAATGGGAGGCAAAGTAGATGCTTTATGAACCAGTTGTTTATGTTTCCCAGTTTCTAAAGACACTATACCTATACGGTCCTTTCCTGGTTTTTTTATATGTTGTAATAAGTGTGCTTCAATTCTGATGTAACAACAATGTATGTAAAGTATGGGTCTTTATACTCCATGTTGGAAAAATGAGGTTTTTGATTCCCAAATAAAGGTAATTTTAATACATTATGGTTTAATTGAATGTCATGTTACTAATATGTTAAAAATGAATTTCTGTATACATATGTTATTCCACTTTATAGTTTCTCATGTAATAGCATGAAAGTGGACGTTGAAAAATCTTGGTAAGAAATGGAAAAAATTCAAATGGAGATTTTAGTGTGATGTCAATGATACTTCGTTGACCGTGCAACAAATGTAGGAGAAGCTACCTAGTGGGGTACTGAAAGAACAGTGGAAATTTTTTATTGACTGAAATCATGATGATAATAAGATGGTATTGAAATATATATTATTATATTATCCTCATTTTACATTTATAAATGTATATGAAGAGGATATGACATTGATTACATTACATTTATATTAAATTTTATTTATTTCAGGATCTCTCAAGACAGAATGCATCAAACCAGGCTAAGCAAGTCAGCCCTCACACTATGTGGTCAAAAAGATTTTCTAGAATTCTAATGACTCTGGTAATCTTTTCATTAGTTTAAATATTTATAAGAAAATATTATCTGTTTAATATATTAAATTTTTGATTTATTCTTTCTTAATTGAGTCACAGAGTTTAGGGAATGAAGCATCCCGAACTGAAGTGTGGTTGGATGTTCACAAAAAATCATATGGAAGTTTTGTTAATGATCCTGCAAAAGAAGTTGGGGTATGAAGTCAATTTTTTATTATAATAACTTATTATCAGCTTTTACTGTGTTAATATATATTGATATTTGATTTATAAGTAAAAATTAAAAATCTACGTGATAAAAATCCTGGGTAGCCTTACTCAGTCTCCCAGGATGCCCTAGTTTCTAATGTCCTTGGGAAGGAGCATCCCGGTAGAGTGTGTGGGATGGGTTTCAGACTCGTACCATCTGAGGTATTTGGATGGATACTAGGGATTCCAGCTGCATCAACTCCTAGTTATAGTCAGTCTATACCCAAAGATGATTAGAGTGAGATTGCTTCTCCACGAACTATAGTTCAAGACCAGGGGGCTCAGATATTCACTTTGTAGAAAGAGATGACTGATATATATCAGCAGATGAGCAGATATGCCCCCAGTGGTAGTACATCGACTGGTGGTAAGCAGGTAAATCCAAAAAATCAAAATCATTTAGTTTTCAAACTTTTATCGGTTTTAAGTTTAAATATAAATATGAAACAATATTTAATTTTCAATATAATGTTCTTACAGGTGGAAGCAGCAAGTGGAGATGGAGGTAGAGAGGGTAAAGATATGTGTTCATTATTGGACCGTGAGTAGTTGTATTGTTGATGTGTTGGAAAAATATGGGAACAGTTGGTTTGTATATGTATCATGTGTGGCACATAGTTTCCACCAAACATTTTAATGACCTATCATTTTCTTGATTTCTCATGTTTCCTTTTATGCATTTTATTGATTTCTAATGTTTCCTTTCATGTCTTGATTTCTTGAGTGTGGTATGCACCATATATGTCGATTATTTATTGTGATGATTCATTTTTTACGAGTATTTTTTTCATAGAATTTTAGGAATGAAAGGGCCAAACATTTTATGCATTTAAAGTATGGTTCTCTGGTTGTTATGGAGTGTTTGACTCACTTTACGAGCTTTTAAGTTTTGTGCATATTTTTCTTTATGAATGATTCATCTAGGGTTATATAATTTTCGTTCGGGCATAATCATGTTGTTTGATCACAGATGAATGTATTTTGGTTGTCCACCATATCAAAAATAAATCAGGTTCTTATTACATAACATAACTCGAGGTAAGGTTTGGGCACAAAGCAGGGTAGTTCAGTTTGTTGACCTAATGGAAAAGTATTTGGTGGAAGGAAGTGACACTTTGTGACCTATTATTAAGGGAATAATTTATAGATCATTGGTGTTGGTAATTATATTTTCTATCATTGGTGTGGGAGGAAGGGATACATGTAGAGACTGTGTGATAGCAACCAAGTTGAGTGTCAAGATTACTATAGGATGATCCATCAATAGGATTTTTGTAGATCGTTTCCTATAGTATACATTGAATGAGTGTCTTCAATAATTTCACATTTAGGAGTGGGGAAATTATATTCATTTTAGGAAGGGAGATATTGTTTGTCCAATCAATCAGTCTGAAGCGGTGGTCATGGTCAAAGCATCCAGACAGAAGACTTACATAACTATCATAGAGGACCTGCTTAAGGTATCTAGGCTATATATTAGAGTCACAGATCAGTATAATTGTATAAAGTGAGACCAATATGTGAGTAACAATGTGTTGGACCTTCTATAGTTAGAGGTTCTATTTTGGTAGCTTCCACTTTAGTATCTAATTTTTTTGATATAGGTGCTTCTCATTCCATCATATTTGTGCATGTTGTGGAGATCCACGGGCTCGACATTCAGTTTTCCTATGAAGTGATGACACTCATAACTTTTTTGGGGATTTGATTAGAGAATGTATGTTAGTGTAGGGAGTGGACCATGATATTAGTGGGTGTCACCTCGTATGGGACCTCGTTTTCCTCGAGATGATGGTTTTGAAATCATTCTTCGGATGGAATGGTTGTTCCCCTACTATGCTTAAATTGATTTTTATCACCAAAGGGTGTCATTCACATCACCATAGGGTGGGTTTTTTATTCACAAGGGTGAATAGGATGTATGAGAAAGATGAGATGGACTCGAGCATCATGGGTTGGGTGTGATGACAGAATGAATTACTTGATTATATCTGGAGCATAATGAAGGCATTAGAAGAATTCACATTCCAACAAGGCTCATAGAATCTAAACCCATTCATGGGAATCCCTGTTATAGAGTTACCATAAAATTCTTTTCCTACATTCTCATAATAGATGTAGAGGCAAGATGATGTTGAATAATTAATGATGATACTGTAACACCCCGAGATTTTATGAAAAATATTCTTTTTAATTTCATTAATGTCTTGTGTTGTACGCTACACTAAAAGGAGCTTGCACAACAGGCATCCTTGACTTGCCTTACATTACATGCAATTGCGACCTTCCTCGATAGCGTCTGTAGTACGCAATAATGAGTTTCACTAAACAACAATATGCTATTAAAATATTATTAAAACTAGTCATCATGAATAGTAATAACCACTTTTTGAAATTTTGTAAATTTTAGTTTTCAAAATGGACTTCATTTTTGAATTCAAAATATCGAAATTATCTTAGGGTGAAATTTTGGTACTTTTCATATAACTTTCATTTTCTGATGACTAGTGAAAATTACTAAATTTTAATTAAAAACAACCTTTTTAATCAAAATAATTAATAGTGGTAAATTATTAATTTGAGTGGTTTAAAAGTATATTTAGAATATATTTTTATAATTTAATACAATGTTGGTCATCGGATGAAATTTCACATTTAAACCAGACATAAACAAGTGTCAATCTTTTGATAGTTATTATCTCTTAAGAACATGCTATTTGTTTTGACGATGGAAATTAATTTTTAAATTAATTAATGCAACTGATATGTTTTGAATTTGGTAAAATAGACATCATTTTTCAGTTCATAATATCAAATATATCTTAGGCCAAATTTTTGGTATTTTTCAGGAAACTTTCATTTTTTGATGAATAGTGAAACCACTAAGTGGTAGTTAAAAAAATGAATTTTTCATAAAACTTAATTTTACCGCTTCTGTGAGTGGAATTTCAAAAATCCTAGAAACACCATTGAAGTCAGTAAGTATAATGTGGTTCAATGAGATGAAAATAATTTTTGGTGAATAGTAACTTTTTACTTTTTTTACCACTGTTAAAGGTAAATAGGGTAATTAAGGGTAAAAATGATATTATTATTATCCTAAAACATGTCCTAATTCTATTGGATAAGTGTAATTCGACCAAAAACAACCTTAGTAATAAAATATGACCATTTAGGACCACTTTTATTAGATTAGGACATTTATTATTAATTTATTTAAAGAAGGGTTAAAATAGTTAAAATCAAAGTTTAATAAGTATATCATTTTTAATATAGGGTTATACATAAGATAAATTCGACTATAAATATTAATTAGTAAGATATAAAGCTTTCCTACATAATGGTATTTTATTTTTAATTTTTAGACATTAAATAATTTAATTTATTTATGACATAATGATGATGCAGTAATTATCATATTAATAAAATATTGACATAATTGATGTTATAAATACAACAATAAATGTAATTCGAAACTTTTTATGAATTACACTAATTTTCTAGGTTAATATGACATGTTATTATTGATTTAATTAACTTTTTTCGAACTAATCATTCTGTTATGATTTTCAAAAAAATCAATTACTAAATAGTGTCAATATTGACATAAAATAGTGTTTAAAACCAGTATTATATTATTAATTGTTATTTTATTCTTAAAAATCTAAGGTTCGGCCAAATTACATAGATAAGGTTATATATATTAATAATAAACAACTTGGGTTTCTTTTGGCTTCTTATAGTAAGTTTATTAACCTTATAGTGTAAGAAAACAAAAAGACATGGTAAAAGTAAAATAATCTATCTTAATGTTAAATCTAAATGATAAGGTTACAATAGGAACATAAACTTGTTAAAATTATATTGGATGAGATGATTTCGACCCATAAACACCTTAGCTGCTAAATTAATCAATTTGGAGCTATTTAAAACCGAATTTGGCTTTATAATAAAATGATATTTTTAGTTATTCCAAAGGTGCCCCTCTCCTCCCTTATAAAAGGGCACCTCCTCCCTCTCTTCCTCACACCACTTTGAGCCTTCAAGTTCGTCAAACCCCTGTAAACTTCTCTTCTCCACTTCCCTAGAAACATCCTAGATGTCCTGGTCTTATTCAAAGACAAATTTTATTGTCCTAAGAGGAGGACTCAAAGAGGAGTTTCAAATAAGAGGTAATGTCCGTTACCGATTCTTTCAACTTTATTTCTTCTTACACGTATTCTTCTTACGTTGTTTCATTATAAAGTAATAACATCAGTATCACTCATATACGGATATGTTATTATAATTATGAAACAACTCTATTTCACCATCTATCCATCCTACAGAAAACGAAGTCACCGCGCGTGTGTACGTACGGAATACCGTCTCCACGCCGTGGTGTAATCTATTTTCCACCACCACCTTACTTGGATGGGTGTAATGGTGTAAATAATAACTATATATGATTATTGTAAAGTGATATTGATTCTGAAATAGTATACATACACTCCAATACAATTCCACAATCATGAGAATGATGTCATCGCTCGTGCGTACGTACGGACTACCGTCTCCACGACGCGATGAGATTCCTTCTCCACGTTAACCATTCATGAATGATATTAAGTATATATAATAAGTAATCATGAAATATATGACATAATAATGATACTGGATTTATGTGTATATATATTTATTTCATCTACTTAATTCCATTCAACTCAATAAGGAAACGAAAACAACGTTCATGCGTACGTACGGCCTACCGTCTCCATGAACGGTGTATTTCTTTCCATTTGTTGATCTATTATATATATGTATATTCTGAATATATATTATATATAAATAATTTTTTATATTCTGTAATTAATTAATCATTATCTAAGTAATCATATGAATAATTACAAGTCAAAACACAGACGACAAATGAAATGATTTTACCCAAAACGCTCTTTAACTTAGAATTTACAAAAGAACCGGTAAAATAAAGTCATAAGTGAAAAATATATGATATCATAAAAATTATTATGATTCTGGAATAAGTAAATAACATTATTTAAATCATTATACAGGAGGCTCGGACACTTATGAAGCAAATCAGACCTAAGGTAAGGGAAAATATCACAATCTCAATTTTATCCAAGATTGTTTATACTTTGGTATTTACTGGGGTGTATTTTATCATCCACATCCATGTTTGCTCAACATGTAATATTAATATCCTTCTACAATAGTTTATATCAAATTTTACCCTTCGGGGAGTTTTTAGTAAAAGATATGAAAGGAATCTTTTGTCATTTTTCGTACCAGGTACTTTTTTTTAGTTTTCCGACAAAAGTATGAGAAGAATGTTTTTTTAACTTATACAGCATTAATGGATTTTTAAAACAAAATTTCCAAGAATATTCCTTTAAAAGTTTTCAAGTTTATTTTTAATCAACTTATTTTAGTTTAAAATTGTATGACATGTTAAGAAAGGAAAAACTGTTTTTTTTTTGAAGTAGAAAGGATATTTTCCTCAATAATGGAGTTCAAGAGTATTATCAAAATTATTTTCCATATAAGATAATATAGGGTTCTGTTTCTATCCCTATTATTACATGGATTTGATTATGTTGTGATGGAAATATATTTATTAATTCCTTTATCTTATATGAATTGTTTTATGATGTCACGATGTTTAAGATTCATATTTTTATTACATGGGTTATGCTATGATGTATGGTTTATGATTTTGTGGAACACATAAGAATGGTATCATTATGAGATGGGTGGGACCTATATCTCCCTCCAATGTATTGGGTAAAGATTTATATCTCATAAGATATACAAGGCTGGAACGGTAAGTTAATCTGGTTTAGTGTTACAGGACTAAAACGAGGAGTGAACTCGATTCAGAAAGGGACTTTGTCCACCAAGATGGTCTTGGAAGCAATGCCTTGGCTACTATGGAAATCATGACATGTGCTGAATGGTTTCCACAATTACATGTTTTATTCCCATGCTATTTTATCATTATTAATGTTTCTTTATGATCTGTGCCTTACGTACTTCCATGTTTTATGTCATTTCTCAAGATTTTGATGTTTAAACTTTATGTTCATGTTTTTAAGTTCAAATGTATATGGTATGTTTTATTTTATCCATGCTTACCCTTACTGAGCATTTGAGCTCACCCTTTTTATGTTTTCTTTTCCCCAGGATATAAAGAAAGGTTTTAGGTAAGAAAAAAAGGGATGATCTTTATGGGATATGTTGAAGATCTTTCACCACGATTAGAATATTACGTTCCAAGTTTCCAAATACACTAAACTATTACGGTCCTTGTGTGTGTGTTTTTGTTATGTACTAAGTATTCCGAAAAAGTAATGTAATTTCCATGTATATCAAGATTCGGGTCTCTACAGTTGGTATCAATGGAAAGTTTTAGTCAACCTTTGGAAACTAGGATGCGAAAATGTTAATGAGATCCCTAGAGATATTTCTAAGGTATGTCTAGGGATGTCCCTAAGGATAAGTATACGTATAGGATATATTCCTAGAACTACGGTAACGATATTAGAATTTAACCTAAGATGTTAGATATTGAGGGTGCTCCCCCTTTACTATGTTGTTTTCTCTAGCATGATTTTTGCCTCTCACAGAATTCTTTTTGTGTTTTAGTTAATGGGGGTAACCAGAAGGAATTCGGTTAACATTGAATCCAATGGACAAATTGGTGACTATGAGCAACAAAATTTTGTAATTCCTAGAGAGAAAGATATTATGATTATGCCGAATCAGTCATCGCGATATATGATTAACATGGTGAAATTTAGTTGTATGCCTAATTCTTCAAAGAAGAGGAAGATAAACTATTATGAATGTTCGCATGTTGAGGAGCATAAAGAAAGAAAGATTGAGATTTCTAAAGAAGGGAAGAAGAACCTTGAGGAATACCTCAAATGGAGGGACCGATGTTATCTTTGTGGAGAAAAGGGTCATAGAGTGACAGACTGTTATGGAGTTCAATGTATTATTTGTGGAGAACATGGGCATTACCCAACTCAATGCCCTGACCTAAAAAGTTACTTCTAAATCAAGGAAGGGCTTATTCTAGGACAATAATTGAAGAGGATTGATTGAAGTGTTTATGTATTGGTATTCAAGAATAATATTGTTGAGGTACTTTTATTTTGTATTAGAATATTTTTGTATTATTCTATTGTGGTTTTCAATAATTTTAAGGTACCGGTAACCATGAAAAGTGATTCAAATATTTTGGAAGGTAGATGATATGCGCATCATGAAGGGATAAGGAGAAAATTAAATGTTTGATAGTATTCATTAGCTCATGATTGATATAAGGACTAAGTGATATCATGGTTTGAGTATAATGAATTTTGAGGATTTTGGTTCGTGGAAAGTGTTAACTTTTAACTACATTCATGTTTTCACTAAGGTTTAATGGGTATTCATTCTTCAAGAGAATACGTGATTAAGGTATTCACATGTTTGTAATTTGACCAAAAAGTTATATCTTATGATATATGGGGGATAAATGATGGCATTCACGTGATTGTTATGTGACATTTCAAGTAATCATTTTCTTTATACTATGAGCTTGGACCGAAGTATTTTAGATAAGCCTAAAGATTGGAATGGATTATTTTGGACATAAGTTAGGATAGAACTTTTTTCGATATTATTTATGGGATGTTATAGTAATATATCATTAGAAAAAGGACAACTTGCAGGACTGGCGACAGCCCATCGTGTCGGACAAGGCTGTGGGAATCGAACCCACAACTGAAGTGCGACTGGCCTTTATGCCTACCACTGGCCTACAGGAAGTCCCTGTTTAGTAGAAACTAGTTTTATTATATTAATCAGTATGATATATGAAGTATAAGTCCATTTTAGGAACCATATATGATTGATCTCACTATAGATGGACTTACGTGTTTTTTGATAACTTTTATAACCTTTTGTTTGAGATAGAAGGAATGACCCATCATTCAATCACATGATCTGCTAACACTTCATGAATAACAAATCAACTTCATTTCTTTAAGAGATGAAGTAGAAATTGTTAAAGGCACAAACAACAGTGATATTTTACAAAATAAAGTAAGTATTTATTCTAATTCAAATTCTTCAACTTTAGGGAAATGATCTTGAAAACCAAAAATGTTGTCCTAGTGCTCTTATATCTGATGAATCAGATGGTACCTTAGAGCTTCACAATTTTATGACTTTTTGATTGCTAGATTTTCCATAGCCATGTTCTCTACCACTCTTCATCATAACATGATGGTTAGATTTCTCTTCTATATCCATATTTTCACCTATGTGGAAACCCAGTGATTAGTTTATTTGGGTAACCGTTACGTTTCATACTTTTGTTTTTAAAGATTGGTTTTGGTATTCATTTTTACGATGTGGGTTTCTATTAAAGAAACTTTTGAGTAGTAATCCATTTATAAACCCGATGAATTTTGAGGGCGAAATTCATTTTCAGGGGGGTAGAATGTAACACCTCGAGATTTTATGAAAAATATTGTTTTTAATTTCATTAGTGTCTTGTGTTGTACGCTACACCAAAAGGATCTTTCACAACATGCATCCTTGACTTTCCTTTCATTACACGTAATTGCGACCTTCCTCGATAGCGTGTGTAGTATGCAATAACGAGTTTCACTAAAAAACAATATGCTATTAAAATATTATTAAAACTAGCCATTATGAATAGTAATAACCACTTTTTGAAATTTTTTAAATTTTAGTTTTCAAAATGGACTTCATATTTGGATCCGGAATATCAAAATTAGCTTAGGGTGAAATTTTGGTACTTTTTGGATAACTTTCATTTTCTGATGAATAGTGATAATTACTAAATTTTAATTAAAAACAACCTTTTTAATCGAAATAATTAATAGTGATAAATTTTTAATTTGAGTGGTTTTAAAGTATATTTAGAATATATTTTTACAATTTAATACAATTTTGGTCATTGGATGAAATTTCACATTTAAACTAGACATAAACAAGTGTCAATCTTTTGGTAGTTATTATCTCTTAAGAACACACTATTTGTTTTGACGATAGGAATTGATTTTTAAATTAAGTAATGCAACTAATATTTTTTGAATTTGGTAAAATAGACATCATTTTTCAGTTCATAATATCAAATATAGCTTAGGCCTAATTTTTTTTGTTTTTCTGGAAACTTTCATTTTTTGATGAATAGTGAAACCACTAAGTGGTAGTTAAAAAAAATGAATTTTTCATAAAACTTAATTTTACCGATTCTGTGAGTGGAATTTCAAAAATCAGAGAGACACGGTTGAAGTCAGTAAGTAAAATGTGGTTCAATGTGATGAAAATAATTTTTGGTGAATAGTAACTTTTTACTTTTTTTACCACGGTTAAAAGTAAATAGGGTAATTAAGGGTAAAAATGATATTATTATTACCCTAAAACATTTCCTAATTATATTGGATAAGTGTAATTCGACCAAAAACAACCTTAGGAATAAAATATGACCATTTAGGCCCACTTGGATTAGATTTGGACATTTATTATTAATTTATTTAAAAAAGGGTTAAAATAGTTAAAATCAAAGTTTAATAAGTATATCATTTTTAATATAGGGTTATATATAAGATAAATTCGACTATAAATATTAATTAGTAAGATAAAAATATTTCCTACATAATGGTATTTTTTTTTTAATTTTTAGACATTAAATAGTTTAATTTATTTATGACACAAAGATGATGCAGTAATTATCTTATTAATGAAATATTAACATAATTGATGTTATAAATACCAAAATAAATGTAATTTGAGACTTTTTATGAATTACACTAATTTTATAGGTTAATATGACATGTTAGTATTGATTTAATTAACTTTTTTCGAACTAAGCATTCTGTTATAATTTTCACAAAAATCAATTACTAAATAGTGTCAAAATTGACATAAAATAGTTTTTAAAACAAATATTATATTATTAATTGTTCTTCTATTCCTAAAATTATAAGGATTAGACAAATGAATTAGATAAGGCTATATATATTAATAATAAACAACTTGGGGTTCGTTTGGATTCTTATAGTAAGTTTATTCACCTTATAGTGTAAGAACACAAAAAGACACGGTAAAAGTAAAATTATCTAACTTAATGTTAAATCTAAATGATAAGGTTAAAATAGGAACCTAAACTTGTCTAAATTCTATTGGATGAGAGGATTTAGACCCATACTCACCTTATCTGTGAAATAAATCAATTTGGAGCTATTTAAAACCGAATTTTTCTTTATAATAAAATAATATTTTTAGTTATTCCAAAGGTGCCCCTCTCCTCCCTTATAAAAGGGAACCTCCTCCCTCTCTTCCTCACACCACTTTGAGCCTTCAATCTCGGCCAAACACTGCCAAATTCTCTTCTCCACTTCCCTAGAAACATCATAGATGTCCTTTTCATCTTCAAAGACCAATTTTAGTGCCCTAAGAGGAGGACTCAAAGAGGCGTTCCAAAGAAGAGGTAATGTCCATTACCGATTCTTTCAACGTTATTTCTTCTTACACTTTTTCTTCTTAGGTTGTTTCATTATGAAGTAATAACATAAGTATCACTCATATACTGATATGTTATTATAATTATGAAAAACCCCTATTTCATCATTTATCCATCCTACGGAAAACGAAATCACCGCACGTGCATACGTACGGAATACTGTCTCCACGCCGTTGTGTAATCTATTTTCCACCACCACCTTACTTGGATTGGTATAATGGTGTACATAATAACAATATATGATTATTTTAAAGTGATATTAATTCTGAAATAGTATAAATACACTCCAATACAATTCCACGATCATGAGAATGATATCATCGCTCGTGCGTACGTACGGACTACCGTTTCCACGACGCGATGAGATTCATTCTCCACGTTAACCATTCATGAATGATTATAAAGTATATATAATAAGTAATCATGAAATATATGACATAATAATGATACTGTATTTATGTGTATATATATTTATGTCATCTACCTAATTCCATTCAACTCAATAAGGAAACGAAAACAGCATTCATGCGTACGTACGACCTACCGTCTCCATGAACGGTGTATTTCTTTCCATTTATTGATCTATTATATATATGTATATTATGAATACATATTTTATATAAATCATGTTTTATATTCTGAAATTAATTAATCATGATCTAAGTAATTATATGAATAATTACAAGTCAAAACACGGACGACAAATGAAACGATTTTACCCAAAATGTTCTTTAACATAGAATTTACAAAAGAACGGGTAAAATAAATTCATAAGTGAACCATATATGATATCATAAAAATATGTATGATTATGTAATAAGTAAATAACATTATTTAAATCATTATACAAAAGGTTCAGACACTTACGAAGAAAATTAGACCTAAGGTTAGGGAAAATATCACAATCTCATTTTTATCCGAGATTGTTTATACTTTGGTATTTACTGGGGTGTATTTTATCATCCACATCCATGTTTCCTCAATATGTAATATTTATATCCTTCTACAATAGTTTATATCAAATTTTACCCTTCGGTGAGGTTTTAGTAAAATATATGAAAGGAATCTTTTTTTGTTTTTCGTACGAGGTACTTTTTTTACTTTTCTGACAAATGTACGAGAAGAATGTTTTTTTAACTTATACGGCATGAATGGATTTTTAAAACAAAATTTCCAAGAATCTTCCTTTACAAGTTTTCAAGTTTATTTTTAATCAACTTCTTTTAGTTTAAAATTGTATGACATGTTAAGAAATGAAAAAATGTTTTTTTTTGAAGTAGAAAGGATATTTTCCTCAAGAATAGAGTTCAAGAGTTTTATCAAAATTATTTTCCATCTATGATAATATAGGGTTCTGTTTCTATCCCTATTATTACATTGATTTGATTATGCTGTGATGGAAATATTTTTATGAATTCCTTTATCTTATATGAATTGTTTTATGATGTCACGATGTTTAAGATTCCCATTTTTATTACATGGGTTATGCTATGATGTATGGTTTATGATTTTCTGGCACACATAAGAATGGTAGCATTATGAGATGGGTGGGACCTATATCTCCCCCCCAATGAATTGGGTAAAGATTTATATCTCATGAGATAGACATGGATGGAATGGTAAGTTAATATGGTTCAGTGTTACAGGACTGAAACGAGGAGTGAACTCGATACAAAAAGGGACTTTGTCCACCAAGATGGTCTTGGAAGCAATGCCTTGGCTACTATGGAAATCATAACTTGTGTTGAATGGTTGCCACAATTACATGTTTTATTCCCGTGCTATTTTATCATTCTTAATGTTTCTTTGTGATCTATGCCTTACGTACTTCCATGTTTTATGTCATTGCTCGAGCTTTTGATGTTTAAACATTATGTTCATGTTTTTAAGTTCAAATGTATATGGTATATGTTTATTTTATCCATGCTTACCCTTACTGAGAATTTGAGCTCACCCTTTTTATGTTTTCTTTTCCCCATGATATGGAAAGGTTTTAGGTAAGAAAAAAAATGGAAGATCTTTATGGGAGATGTTGAAGATCTTTCACCACGATTAGAATATTGTGTTCCAAGTTTCCAAAGACACTAAACTATTACGGTCCTTGTGTGTGTGTTTTTGTTATGTACTAAGTATTCCGCAAAAGTAATGTAATGTCCATGTATGTCAAGTTTTGAGTCTCTACAGATACAATCACACAAATGTAACTTCGTAACATAAGTGCATACATTAGTTTATGTTTTTAGTTTCTCTTTGTGAATTTTTGATTTATATTACTAAAGGATGCTCTTTCTTCTTATACATAGAATCTCTTTTTATTCTATATATATTACTAATTTTATTTTTTCCAATATACATATTCATATATGTGCTTATTTTCCAGTATACATTACTAGTTTTTACTTATATATAAAATAATTATGAGATGACTACTATATGCACTGTTTTTACACTATGCATTACTAGAATTCACTTTTATAGAATATAAGCCCATTATTATATGCACTTATTTTCAAAAAATTAATTTTGGAAAAAATTCAAATTATTTTTATATGAACATGTAATTGATTTATTGTGTCATGCTAATTCATAGGTTGGGTATTAGTTCCTTATAACCTAGTGGTTAGGGAAATAAAAGAATGTGTCAAATGAGATGTTCATTAAGGGTAAACATAAGAGATATCAATTGATAATAATATGAAATCATAAGATAAGAATAATGATATGAGAGAATGACCATAAATTATGAATATCATACACAATTCATCATATATTACAAGTGGGATGTATATTGATATGAATTGTTATGTCAGGGTTGGAACTGGTATGGATGGAATAAGTTGAACCTAGGCTTGAAATTGTTTTCATGAAATAAGACAGAAATGCTTGTTTATAATTTTTTTAAATGTCCAATGGCCATGTGATATGTTTATCTACATTTTTTTACTGAAAGATGTATTTGATTGTGCTTAGTTAAGCATCTCTTTTCATATTGACTAATATGTATTTTGTTAGACTATTTGAATTCCTGGAATGGTTTGTTTTTCAGGGAACTGGTGAAGGGGATGCAGAGCAGCTATTTTTTTCCTGGATTATCTTTTATTGGTGGTTTTAACTACCACTAAATGAAGCGGGAAAAATTGTAGCGGTGGTTTTAACCGCTGCTAAATATAGAAATTTTTCTTTTAGTGGAGGTTATAACCACTGCTTTAAAATCCCACCATATTTATGTATTCCATGGTGGTTTTGATTATTTTAGCATCACTTTTCCTGTGAGGGGGTGTTTTTTATTTACGGTGGTTATAACCGCCACAAATAAAAGAGATCCACCTGCCGTAAAATCGACGCTAAAAAAACCAGAGCTGTCGTGAAATGAGGAAACTACGATGATTCCCTTAAACCACCGTGAAACAGATATAACCACTGCTAATAGTTTCCCAATGCGTAATTTAGTGGCAGTTTCCTAAAACTTCCACCAAAGAATATAGCGGCGGTTTAAACCACTGCTAATAGGTTATTTTCCTGTAGTAAAATTTTATATTTAGTTAGACAAGGTGTTCCTTCATGAATGAGATATTGGGATGGAAATGGTGATCCTTCCTAGATAAGATATTGGGATGGACATAGAGTTCCTTACCATATGAGAATACAAAATTTACATGGATTTCCTTCATGTTATTTCACTTTTTTTCAAGGAAAAAGGCATCTGGCATCGTTCTGAAGCAGTTTTAATTAACTATGGATGTCAACCTAGAGCATGAGGTTCAACAGGTTGATTAGTAGTTTTAAATTAATTTTTTAATTTATTCCCATTTTTATCTTATTGTTACATGCATTACTTATCAAGACTATATTTTTTAGAAATTATTGGTTTGGACCTAATTATTTCTACTAACAACTTGTTCATGCACTGTTTTCTACCCTATTAGATTTCATGGATGTAGTTTTAGTAAAGGGAAGGGGTCTTTGTACATTATTTTATTTATTTACTTGATGGGATTAAATCATGGATATTAGATCGAGTGTAGGGATTAGAATCGAGGTTTTGGAGTCTTTATTTGGAGTCTTCTTTTAGTTTGTTTTTATTACATTCGTCACTTTTTTAGTTTGGCATACATAATGGAATGACATGATTTATTAATATTATTTGTCTTGTTTTGGATTTATCCTTTATTTTTTATAGTTTTTAGGTTGATTAATCATTTTATTTTCACTATTATTGAAACTATGTACCGGTGAGTATAATCTCACCACCATAATCTTTATACCCTCACTTTTAGTTGATAGCCTCTAGTGGATGGGGAGATATGCCTAAGGTCCATTAGAAACATAAATCAATCAGGAGAGGGATAACCAGACCAAATATATTATGTAACACCCCAAAATTACAAAAAATAACATTGTATTCGATATAATATGCAACACATAGCACTGAACTTATACAAACCACCAAATATATTTCTTTATATTTAATCTCTTTGATAGCTTTTTTAACACGTAACCCTAAGTCTAAACTAACCATAATATAGTATATCCTCATCACCTAGACATTAAATTTTTGGGAATGAATATTAAAAACGAAAATATGATAATTGTGGTTATCATTTTATTATAAATAAAATAATAATCATTTAAAATTAAAAAAAATATGAAAAACTATTTTTTTTTCAAAATGACGGTTTAGTTGCCCTTTACGGACATAATTTAAAAGTCATTTATATAAAAATTAAGAAAAATATTGAATAAATTAATTTAAGTTTTTAAATTATAATATAAATATTTTATTAGGGTGAATTGTTTCTAATTTTTTGAAATATTTTATTTTTCTATGAATAGTGAAAAATACTAAATTTTAATTGAAAATTGCATTTTTTTAATTTATTCAAAAATTTAAATTATATTTTAAATTGTTAATAATGTAAATTTAGTTGAATTATATATCCACTAATATAATTTATATTATTGAAGTCAATTTTATATTTAATTTTGATATAAAACCTTTGTAAACTTTTGAATATTTTCACTTTGAAAACCCTCTTTCTCATTGCCTATGTGGGATTAATTTTAAATTAAATTTTTCCACATCAGTTAATAAAAATTTTAAAAATGGAATAAATTTTATAAATAATTATAATATATATTATCTAATAATTTCATCTTATTTTTTGACCAAAATTAATAGAGAAAAAAGTAAAACAAATATTTACCATAGTTACGGTAAAAATAGATTTATCAGGGGTTAAACTAAAAATATAAGGAATAAAATAATATTTAAACTTGTATAAAATATATATTATTTCCATATTTCAACACTATATTGTATAAATATTTATAATAATTCCTTTCTAACACTTTTTCCATGTGAAAAACATGGTTACACCATTTTCTTTTCAAAATATTACTAGTGTGTCACTCACCTCACTTATAAATGTCTACTCACTCTCTTCTCTTGTTCACACATTAAAACCATTTATGTTCATACAATACCCACCCATATCAATTTAAAACATCCCTAATATCAAACAAGAAACAAAATTTTAGGTAAAAAGATGACCTTGGAAATCTTGGGGGAAACCCTAAGGACGTTCCCCGAATAAGAGGTAATGTTCTTCAATAAGCGTGTTTATTATATATCTTCCTACACCTTATTAAACTATTATTACCACATAATTATATAATAATATCAATATATTACATATATTTAGAAGTTTTTAATTTAATTTCATGACCTAAAACAATATCCATTTCCATCAAATAGGGTAAAAAATCATCATTCTTGTGTACGGTGGACTACCATCTCGCGAGTCGTTGCCATACGTTTTTCCACTACCACCTCTCACAGTTTGGTATTATGATGAATATAACGTAAATATATGATACTTATATAATACATATACATATATAGTAAATATATTATATATATACCTCTTTAATTTGTGTTCTTTAGATAATACAATCACATTGCTTATGTGTACCGAGGACTACCGCCTTGTGAAGAAATGTGATTTGTTTTTCACCTTCACTTTACATGGAAGATAATATAGATAAAGTGTATTAATATATGTTGTATAAATGAACTAATTATTATATTAATTATATATTTATCATTCTTAAAAGATAATATATCATGGTATTCCATACACTAAAAAATTATAACATTGTTCGTGTACATGTGTACCACCACCTTCACAAAATGATGCAACTCTTTTTCATCACTACACCCCATGGATGATATATATAATTATATTCCTAAATAAATAATATTTTATATATTATATTATTATTATTTTGGAAAGATAAATTGTTACTCATCTCTTTTCCATAATTATCATTAAAGAATGGAAACGTTACTCATCGATACATATGACATGTCGTCTCCAAGATCGTAATGTAATTCATTTCTCAATGCCATCATTAATGATTGGTATTAAAATTACAGTTGATGGTTAAATATTATAATTATTTCATCAATATTATTCTCAATATAATGGAACTATATAATATTCACATGAACTGAAACTTTCTAAACAACGCATGAATGAGTAAACCAGGCAATTAGCACTCAAAACAATGAGAGTAATGAAATGTTATTAATGAAATAGTGATAATATTTCATAAAAATATCATATATGATAATAAAAATATTAATATTGTCATGAAATAAGTTAATAACATGTTTAAAACTACTATAAAGTAGGAAAAATCATGTTTGACCAAAACGGAGTGTGTGGTAAGGGACTTTGACTCAATTTCCCTTCATTGAGGCATATTGTAATGTTATGCACCTAGTTTCTCTTGTATGGTGTACATCATTACCCTTTGACATTTAATATCATGATTAATTAATAATTAATTGTATTTTAAGTTTCAATTTTAAATATTTCATCTAAGGAGGTTTTGACTTAAATGTTTCCCAGTGGTAAAGAATTTTATAACTCATTTTCATTTCATTGGGTTATATTACTACTTCATTGTCTTTGATCTTATAAGATTATGTTTATAATAACTTTTTAATATCTATTATTGTATTCCCACTTTTTTATGTGTGTTTACAATTAATACACATAATTTATTCAGTGGTAAATTCTCACTTCAATGTTATGATCATTGTAAGGGTTTACTGCACAATCTCATTAAAATCGAGACTATTTATTCTTGATTTTCAGTTGAAGGAAATTATTTGATAATTTTCTAATAACCCCATTTCATTTTATTTATATATGGTTATTCATTATATTTTCATTTAATAGTACCATTTTCTACTCTTTGGTACATAAAATAATTGATAAAATGTTTTTAAAAAAATCTTACTTTATTTTTCTCTTCAATCAAAGATTAATTTTCTAATAAAACCCTATTTTATAAAAAAGTCATCAAAAAAATTAATTATTTTTCAATGATTTATTAAATATATTTTTTCCATTTTGTTTTTTTTTAATATTTTTTTAAAGGAATCTTCATGTCATGTTCAAAACAAGGCCTGTTTGGATTGTACCAAAATTTTGAAAGAAATATTTATTCTAAAGTATTTAACATTTACGTAACTTCCAACCTTCATGAACACTCAATGGATCAAATATTATTTTATAAATTTCAAAAAAAAGTTTCAAAGAAAACTATTTTTAAAATGATTTATGAACTTATATTTTTAAAAATTTATTTTAAAATAAAATGGATATTTTCATTAAGAATGTTTTTAAAGATATTTTAATAGTATTTTTATTCATCAATGACAAAAACCCATTATATTACTTATAATCCACTCAGGATATGTTGTATTGATAATATCATTATTCTTATATCATATGGTTTATGATTATTTTTACTAAATATAGTATCGTAATTTACTTCTTTGATTAATTTTTATATTCATTAACTTTCCCTTGAAATATTAACTATCCTGTGATCATTAGAAATTAAATTTTCTATAAATATCCATATTATTTATCATGTATTTTATTATTTTGAAAACCATATATCATTTCTACATATGTTATTTTACTTTCAATGTGATTTGATTGACTGGGAAAATCTTGATAATCTTTATTCTTTATTCAATATGGATATTTAATGGTAAGGCATGTTGATTAATGAATTAAATCAATCATTTGATATGAAAGGAATGATTTGTACCTATAGTGACATGTGGGTCTTGGTATTATATAGCTTATTTATGGATCGATATGTCTCGTGAGACAAATTAGTAATCTACCATTGAATATATTTTTACCTAAATTTTAATATTTTCTTGTGAAATTTCTTGACAATAGAGCTATCATGTGCTTTAAAAATAACATCAAATAATTAAAATTTTCCTCCATAAAGAACTAATTTATGATTTTCCATGACTTTTCCCTAATGAAATTACTTCTAGATGTATTTCATTCTCATTTAATTGTTTAAATGGAATGTTCTTTCAGTTGTTTACCTTACCATATTGATTATACATTATCTAGTTATTTAAATGGAATGTTTATTTAGTTATTAACCATTACATGTTGATTATTCATATTGATTCATGACTGTATAATCTATAAATAATTATTACAGATCATTTTATCTCATCCTTATTTTTGGCTTAGGAATCCATTAAGTGTACTATGATTGATATGGAAGTATATTCTAAAGGGAATAAAGTTATTCTCAAAAAACATTATGTTGTAATTTTTGTTTTCAAATGTAATATAGGAATCATCTATGTATCTATTTTACCAAGAATAATAAACTATTTTTCTTCCTTTAGGATATGATTCCTTTTATCTTATTCCAATGTAATAAAGTAAGTCATTGTCTCTAGATTGCTGGAGTCAACATCATTGCAATTGGTATCAGAGGAAATTTAGTAAAAACCTTGGGAACTAGATTTAAGAAAAACGATTATTGACCATAACCCTATGATATAATTTGAGGATAATTATGGAAGAACATAATAAAGTTTTGGTAAGGTATATATTATTTAGTTTTTCATACCAATACATCCATGTATAGATACAAAAGGTTGATGTGGTTCTGATACAGATGTTCCTAGGGTAATAACTTTAGAAAGGGTGCATTGGGCATGACCTGACCATCACCTGGTGCATGAAAATGAGCCTTAATGCACACATAATTTGACACCACTAAGAGATATTATAAGGATAATTCCAATTTTCTTTATAAATCATTATGAGGGATTTTAAAATAGAGATATCCCCAAAGAAACCATGTTTATTATTATGAGATTAGTTGTGCATAAATTTTTCAATTTATGTAATGTATTTTATGATTTTGGGGATTGTAAATTATGTTTCATAATGATATGATCAAATCTAGTGTATTACATTATTTATAAATGTTACCTAGCATAAGGAATGGGAACCGCATCAGTGCACATAATCCAAAGAGTAAGAATGATTGTTTCATTGATGGGTTTAAGACAATATTTCTAAGGTAACTATTATCCCAACCATTCTCATCATATGAGGACATACAATCATATTATGATAAGATAGAAAAATAATTCTATAAGTATTATGTTTTCTAATGGAAGAAAGATAATAAGGCGGTGACAAGGAAAAATATAGATTAAGGGAAGAAGAAATATAAGTATTTTCCAACATGTTATAATTTTGGAAAGAAATACCCTTACACTTACTTAAAAGGACTGGGAGTTTTCTAAAAGTGTAAAGAGAAATTCCATAATTATTTTGATTACATGGTAGAGAAATTTTTTTCAAATTTTTAATTCTTAAATGGTAAGGATTTGAGGAACTTTGCATATCAATGACTCAAGCGTCAAAGGAATAATCCTTAAAAAACTAATGGATCATGATCAAGATAATTTTATTACCATATATGAAGTGGAATAATTAATGTTCTTGTGTTTATATTCAATAATTATAATTTTAAGATTTTATCAATGATATCATGTTCCTAATAATTATGAAATTTATAAGGGTTTCATTGTAATAATTTTTCATTAAGGATTTGAAATATTATGTTGAACGGTAATGATATTATAAAGGCATGTTTAGATCATGCAAAAATTTATAGGCATCCAAGACTTGGGTTATTTTAAAATAAAAGTCACAAAATTTAATCGAGAAAAAAGAAACAATATCACTTTCTAAAGAATAAAATTTCTTATTTTATAATTAGATTATAAATTTAAGGTAACTATATGGATATGTGAGTAATTTTCATCATTATGTCAGAAATGGGAATATTAGTAGTGTAACACCCCGAGATTTTATGAAAAATATTATTTTAATTTCATTAATGTCTTGTGTTGTACGCTACACCAAGATTACCTTGCGCTATATGCAACACCATATTAGCTTGCAGTATACGCAACACTATTCTTGGATCGTGTTACACACAATTTTGATAATAGTTATTCTACGCAACATTGAGTGTATATATATATATATATTCAATGTATAAATGAAATATGGTTGGATTATGTTATACGAAACAACGAAGGATTCTTGCACAACACGCAACCCTGACTTGGCTTGCATTACACGCAATCGCGACCTTCCTCGATAGCGTGTGTTGTACGCAGTACCGGGTTTTACTAAACAACGATATATTATTATAATATTATTATGAACTAGCTATTATGAATAGTATTAACTAAATTTTTAATCTTATAACATTATTATTCATCTTTCACATTTTCTAAAACATGGTATAAGAACAAAATAATTTTTTCGGGTAAAATAAGTATTTTTCAAAAAATGCAGTTTTTCCGCCTTTTGATGGTGCACCAACATTAAATATAGTTTTTTACATGTTTATAAGTTCCAATTGAAAAAAATGAAATTCTTCTTTGGAATCATGAAATAAAAATTTACTTTGGATAAATTTTCATATCATTCTGGTAACTTTCATATTTTGATGAATAGTAGAAACACGCTATATTTTAATTAAAAACAAATTTTTCAATCGAAACAATTAATAGTGGTAAATTATTAATTTGAGTGGTTTTAAAGTATAAATAGAATATCTTTTTACCATTTAATATAATTTATGTCATTATCATTGATTCTACCTTGAATTCGTAGGATAAATCAATTCAATCTTTTGCAATGTTTTAAAGAAAAACTCGATTTCTTTCGACAACGGGATTAATTTTAATTTAATTTCTGAAAATTTTGTGTATTGAATTTGGAAAAATGGATTCCATATTTGGAATCAGTGGATCCAAATTATGTTAATAAGCTAATTTCTATTTTTGGGAATTATGAATAGTAACTACGGTAAATTTTATTTACCATAGTTAAAGGTATATCGGGTAATTAAGGGTAAATATAATATTATAAAATTACCCTAACACATGTCAAAATACTATTGGATGAATAAAAGGAGACCTATATCACCTAAGGGTTTTATTAGATTCATTTAATGGACTTTTTTCCATGAAAATAATTTAATTATTATTAAAACCAAAGAATGTGACAACATGTCACTTTCTTAAATCTTATAAGTATAATAATTTTAATTTAGTGATAAACTTCATGAAACTTCGAACATTAATAGTCTCCAGAAAACTAATACAATTATCTACATCATAGGAATTTATTTAGAATTTTTAGGGATTAAATAATTATTATTTATTATGACACAAAGATGATGCACTAATTGTCTTATTAATGCAATATTGACATAATTGATGTTATAAATACCCAAATAAATGTAATTTAAGACTTTTTATGAATTAAACTAATTTTATATGTTAATATGACATGTTATAAGTGATTTAATTAACTTTTTTTGAACTAATCTTTCTGTTATGATTTTCACAAAAATCAATTACTAAATAGTGTCAAAATTGACATAAAATAGTTTTTAAAACAAATATTATATTATTAATTTTTATTTTATTCCTAAAAATCTATGTTTAGGCCAAATGACTTAGATAAATTTATAGATATTAATAATAAACAACTTGGGGTTCTTTTGGCTTCTTATAGTATGTTTATTAACCTTATAGTATAAGAACACAAGAAGACATGGTAAAAGTAAAATTATCTATCTTAAAGTTAAATATAAATGATAATGTTAAAATAGGAACCTAAACTTGTCTAAATTCTATTGGATGAGATTATTTCGACCCATACCCACCTTATCTTCAAAATAAATCAATTTGGAGCTATTTAAAACCGAATTTGGCTTTATAATAAAATAATATTTTTTGTTATTCCAAAGGTGCCCCTCTCCTCCCTTATAAAAGGGCACCCCCTCCCTCTCTTCCTCACAAAACATTGAGCCTTCAAACTCGGCCAAACTCTGCCAAATTCTCTTCTCCACTTCCCTAGAAACATTCTAGAGGTTATGTTCTTCCTCAAAGACCATGTTTAGTGCCCTAAGAGGAGGCCTCAAAGAGGCGCTTCAATGAGGAGGTAATTTCTGTTACCGATTCTTTCATCTTTATTTCTTCTTCCACTTCTTCTTATTTAGTTGTTTCATTATGAAGTAATAACATCAGAATCACTCATATACTGATATTTTATTATAATTATTAAACAACCCTATTTCACCATCTATCCATCCTACGGAAAAAAGAAATCACCGCGCGTGCGTACGTACGGAATACCGTCTCCACGCCGTGGTGTAATCTATTTTCCACCACCACCTTACTTGGATGGGTATAATGGTGTAAATAATGACTATATATGACTATTAAACATTGATATTGATTCTGAAATAGTATAAATACACTCCAATACAATTCCACGATCATGGGAACGATATCATCGCTCGTGCGTACGTACGGAATACCGTCTCCACGATGTGATGTGATTCGTTCTACATGATCTTCATTGCATAATGATTATATAAATGAATTGAATTAATGAATATGATATATATTACAATAATAACATTCTGTAAATGAGGTATCTATAACCTAAATAGAAGAATAATAATTTATTCGACAAACACGCATAAGAGCAAAAAAGTAATAAACACTCGAATAACAAGTCTTAATGAAATATTACTAATAATAAGCTAAGAATATGACCATATATGATATCATAACAACAAGTATGATTCTTTAATAAGTCAATAACATTATTTAAATCATTATACATGAGGTTTGGACACTTATGACGCAAATCGGACCTAAGGTAAGGGAAATATCACAATCTCATTTTTATCCGAGATTTTTTATACTTTGGAATTTACTGGGGTGTATTTTATCAACCACATACATGTTTCCTAAATATGTAATATTATTTCCATTCACCTAAAATTTTTTAAATCCTATTTTACCCTTCAGTGAGTTTTTAGTAAAAGATATGAAAGGAATTTTTTGTCGTTTTTCGTACGAGGTACATTTTTTACATTTTCGACAAAAGTACGAGAAGAATGTTTTTTTAAATTATACGGCATGAACGGATATTTAAAACATTATTTCCAAGAATATTCCTTTACAAGTTTTCAAGTTTATTTTTAATAAACTTCTTTTAGTTTAAAATTTTATGACATGTTAAGAAAGGAAAAAAAATTGAAGTAGAAAGGATATTTTCCTCAAGAATGGAGTTCAAGTGTTTTATCAAAATTATTTTCCATCTAAGATAAAATAGGGTTCTGATTCTATTCCTGTCATTACATTGATTTGATTATGTTGTGATGGAATTATTTTTATGAATTAATTTATCTTATATGAATTGTTTTATAATGTCATGATGTTTAAGAATTCCATTTTTATTACATGGGTTATGCAATGATGTATGATTTAATATTTTGTGGCACACATAAGAATGGAATCATTATGAGATGGGTGGGACCTATATCTCCCTCCAATGCATTGGGTAAAGATTTTATATCTCATGAGATAGACATGGCTAGAACGGTAGGTTATATCGGTTCAGTGAAACAGGACTGAAACGAGGAGTGAACTCGGTTCAGAAAGGGACTTCTTCCACTAAGATAGTCTTGGCAATGAGTCTTGACTAATAAGAAATGATTCTCTATGATTATGTGTGTAAGCCACAAAGTTTCATGTTTTAAGTTATGATTATTGGGATTACATTTCACTACTATGATTTATCCCATGTTATGAAATTATGATCTCTTTTACAGGTTAAGATTTCCAAAAGATATGTTCTTATGAATATGACGTGATTGATATTTCTTTTGTTTACCCTTAATGAGAATTTGAGCTCACCCTTTTATGTTTTCTTTTTCCCAGGATATAAAGAAAGGATTTAGGTTTAAAAAAAGAAGATCTTTATGGGAGATGTTGAAGATCTTTCACCACGATTAGAAGATTATATTCTGAGTTTCCAAAGACACTAAAATATTACGGTCCTTATGTGTGTGTGTTTTTTTATGTACTAAGTATTCTGCAAAATTAATATAATGTCTATGTACGTTAAGCTTCGGGTCTCCACAGTTGGTATCAGAGGAAAGTTTTAGTTAACCATTGGAAACTAGGATGCGAGAACTTTAGTGAGATCCCTAGAGATATTTCTAAGGTATGTCTAGGGATGTCCCTAAGTTTTAGTATACGTATAGTTTATAGTACTAGAATTATGATAACGATCATAGAATTAAACCAAAGATGTTAGATATTGAAGGTACTCCCCCTTTATTATGTTGTTTTTTCCTAGCATGATTTTTGCCTCTCACACTATTCTTTTTGGGTTTTAGATGGTGGATGGAACTCGAAGGAACCATTTTGATCAATGTAATGGACAATGCAATGATTGTCCTCCAGAACAAACAAATGTTATGGGAGATGGTGTGAAAAATCTTATTGTTATACTTACACAAGCTATGAATCATTCTGGACTTCCAAATGAGCAGAGAAGGGAACAACATTCTATTGAGTCCTTCATGAGGCAACGTCCACCTTCTTTCAGTGGGTCTTCTGATCCACTTGTTGCTGAACAATGGATCAGTACCACTGAAAAGATATTTTGAGTTCTTCAATGTTCTGAACATGATAATGTCATCTTAGTAGTATATCATTTGGAAGGTGAAGCTGATCAACGGTGGAATCTTATCAAGAATACGAGGCAAAGAGATGAAATTGAGTCCATGGAATAGGTCGAGTTCAAGAACTTATTTTTCAATAAGTACTTCCCTCGTATTCTTTGAACAAAGATGGAGAAGGAGTTTCTTGAATCTGTTGGTATATACGAAGTGAATTTTACAAGGCTTGCAAGGTATACATCTGGATTTATCATCCAACCTGAAAGTAAAGTTGATCGATTCTTCAGTGTCTTAAAACCAAATCTTCTAAGGGCATTATCTATAAGAGACTTCAGTATATATGAAGAAATTGTGCATTGTGCTATCAAGGTAGAAATGGAAGTTGGTGTTACTTATCCATCTCATAGTTTTGACAAGAAACGAAAGATGGAGTTCAAGGATAAATCTCAGAATAATGGTGAAAAGAAGATGAATGTTTCCTTATGCTCAAAGTGTGGAAACAAGCATAGTGGAGATTGTCTTAAAGGGACAAGTAAATGTTTCAAATGTGGAAAGGAAGGTCATCGGGCTTTTGAATGCCGCAATGATGGGAAGAAGATGCCTAATGATTCAAACAAAGGAAGGGATACACAGAATGAACCTACTACACATCAATGCTTCAAGTGCCAGGAAATGGGGCATTATGCTAATAAATGCCCTAATCCAAGGGTTAGTGATGATCGACATGAGAAACCACTTAAGTCAAAGGATAAAGGGAAGTCACATGTGATCACCATTGGCGATGTTGAATATGACAATGATGTGGTGGAATGATTAAGTGTTTATGTAATGGGATTCCATAATAATGTTGTATATAGTATCGTGGAATATTATAATATTTATGTTTTGGTCTATTTGTGGTTTTCAATAATTTTATGGCATCAGTAACCATGAAAAGTGATTGAAATATTTTTGGAAAGCAGATGATATGCACATAATGAAGGGATAAAGATAATCTAATATGTTTGATAGTATTCATGAGCTCATGATTGATATAAGGACTAAGTGATATCATGGTTTGAGGATATATAATTTTGAGGATTTTGGTATGTGGAAAGTGTTAACTTTTAACTGCATTCATGTTTTCACTAAGGTTCAATGGATATTCATTCTTCAAGAGAATACATGATTAAGTTATTCACATGTTTGTAATTTGACCAACAAGATATATCTTATGATATATGGGGGATAAATGATGGCATTCACGTGATCATTTTCTTTATACTATGAGCTTGGACCGAAGTATTTTAGATAATCCTAAAGATTGGAATGGATTATGTTGGACATAAGTTAGTATTGTTTAAGGATAAAACTCTTTTTTGATATTGTTGATGGGATGTTATAGTAATATAGCTTTAGAAAAACGACAACCTGCAGGATGGGTGACAGCCCATCGCGTCGGACAAAGCTGTGGGAATCGAACCCACAACCGAAGTGCGACTGGCATTTATCGCCTACCACTGGCCTACAGGAAGTCCCTGTTTAGTAGAAACTAGTTTTATTATGTTAAGCGGTATGATTTATGAATTATAATTCCATTTTAGGAACCATATATGATTAATCTCACTATAGGTGGACTTATGTATTTTTTGATAACTTTTGCTAACCTCTTGTTTGAGACAGATGGAATGACCCGTCATTCTATCACATGATCTGCTAACACTTCATGAATAACAAATTCAACTTCATTTCATTAAGAGATGAAGTGGAAATTGGTCAAAGCACGAACAACAGTGAGATTGTACCAAAATAAAGTAAGTATTTATTCTAATACAAATTCTTCAACTTTAGGGAAATGATCTTGAAAACCAAAAATGTTGTCATAGTTCCCTTATATCCGATGAATCAAATGTTACCTTATATCATCACAAATTTATGGATTTGTGATTGTTGGATTTTTCATAGCCATGTTCTCTACCACTCTCCATCAGAACATGATGGTTAGATTTTTCTTCCATATCCATATTTTCACCTATGTTCTCCTACATGGAAACGCAGTGATAACTTAATTTGGGTAACCGTTACATTTCATACTTTAGTTTTTAAAGCCATGTTTTGGTATTCCTTTTTACGATGTGGGTTTCTATTAATGAAACTTTCGAATAGTAAACCATTTATAACCCCGACAAATTTCGAGGGTGAAATTCATTTTAAGGGGGGTAGAATGTAACACCCCGAGATTTTATGAAAAATATTCTTTTAATTTCATTAATGTCTTGTGTTGTATGCTATACCAAGATTACCGTGCGCTATACACAATACCGTATTAGCTTGCAGTATACGCAACACTATTCTTGGATCGTGTTACACACAATTTTGATAATAGTTATTCTACGCAACATTGAGTGTATATATATATATATATATATATATATATTCAATGTATAAATGAAATATGGTTGGATTATGTTATATGAAACAACGAAGGATTCTTGCACAACACGCAACCCTGACTTGGCTTGCATTACACCCAATCGCGACCTTCCTCGATAGCGTGTGTTGTACGCAATACCGGGTTTTACTAAAAAATGATAAATTATTATAATATTATTATGAACTAGTTGTTATGAATAGTATTAACTAAATTTTGAATCTTATAACATTATTATTCATCTTTCACATTGTCTAAAAAATGGTATAAGAACAAAATAAATTTTTCGGGTAAAATAAGTATTTTTCAAAAAATGCAGTTTTGCCGCCTTTTGATGGCGCACCCACATTAAATCTAGTTTTTGACTTGTTTATAAGTTCAAATTTAAAAAATAAAATTCTTCTTTGGAATCATGAAATAAAAATTTACTTTGGATAAATTTTCATATCATTCTGGTAACTTTCATATTTTGATGAATCGTAAAAACACGCTATATTTTAATTAAAAACAACTTTTTCAATTGAAATAATTAATAGTGGTAAATTATTAATTTGAGTGGTTTTAAAGTACAAATAGAATATATTTTTACCATTTAATATAATTTATTTCATTATCATTGATTCTACCTTGAATTCGTAGGATAAATAAATTCAATCTTTTGCAATGTTTTAAAGAAAAACCCATTTTCTTTCGACAACGGGATTAATTTTAATTTAATTTCTGCAACTTTTGTGTATTGAATTTGGAAAAATGGATTCCATATTTGGAATCAGTGGATCCAAATTATGTTAATAAGCTACTTTTTATTTTTGGGAATTATGAATAGTAACTACAGTAAATTATATTTACCATAGTTAAAGGTAAATCGGGTAATTAAGGGTAAATATAATATTATAAAATTACCCTAACACATGTAAAAATCCTATTGGATGACTAAACGGTGACCCATATCACCTAAGGGTCGGATTAGATTTAGTTAAAGGACTTTTTTCCATGAAAATAATTTAATTATTATTAAAGCCAAAGAATGTGACAACATGTCACTTTCTTAAATATTATAAGTATAATAATTTTAATTTAGTGATACACTTCATGAAACATAAAACATGAATAGCCTACAGAACGATAATACAATTATATACATCATATGAATTTATTTAGAATTTTTAGGGATTAAATAATTGTCATTTATTATGACACAAAGATGATGTAGTAATTGTCTTATTAATGAAATATTGACATAATTGATGTTATAAATACCCAAATAAATGTAATTTAAGACTTTTTATGAATTAAAAAAAATTATAGGTTAATATGACATGTTATAATTGATCTAATTAACATTTTTCTAACTACTCATTCTGTTATGATTTTCACAAAAATCAATTACTAAATAGTGTCAAAATTGACATAAAATAGTTTGTAAAACAAATATTATATTATTAATTGTTATTTTATTCCTAAAAATCTAAGGTTCGGCCAAATGACTTAGATAAAGTTATATATATTAATAATAAACAAATTGGGGTTCTTTGGCTTCTTATAGTAAGTTTATTAACCTTATAGTATAAAAACACAAGAAGACACGGTAAAAGTAAAATTATCTAACTTAAAGTTAAATATAAATGATAAGGTTAAAATAGGAACCTAAACTTGTCTAAATTCTGTTTTATGAGAGGAGTTCTACCCATCCCCACCTTATCTTCAAAATAAATCAATTTTTAGCTATTTAAAACGGAATTTGTCTTTATAATAAAATAATATTTTTAGTTATTCCAAAGGTGCCCCTCTCCTCCCTTATAAAAGGGAACCCCCTCCCTCTCTTCCTCACAAAACTTTGAGCCTTTAAGATCGGACAACCTCTGCAAAATTCTCTTCTACACTTCCCTAGAAACATCCTATAGGTTCTGGTCTTCCTCAAAGACCAAGTTTAGTGCCCTAAGAGGAGGTCTCAAAGAGGCGCTTCAAAGAAGAGGTAATTTCCATTACCGATTCTTTCATCTTTATTTCTTCTCCCACTTCTTCTTCTTTAGTTGTTTCATTATGAAGTAATAACATAAGTATCAGTAATATACTGATATGTTATTATAAGTATGAAACAACCCTATTTCTCCATCTATCCATCCTATGGAAAAAGAAATCACCGCGCGTGCGTACGTACGGAATACCATCTCCACGCCGTGGTGTAATCTGTTTTCTACCACCACCTTACTTAGATGGGTATAATGGTGTAAATAATGACTATATGTGACTATTAAAAAGTTATATTGATTCTGAAATATTATACATACACTCCAATACATTTCCACGATCATGGGAACAATATCATCACTCGTGCGTACGTACGGAATACCGTCTGCACGATGTGATGCGATTCGTTCTACATGATCTTCATTGCATAATGATTATATAAATGAATTTAATGAATTAATATGATATAAATTACAATAATACCATTCTGTAAATTAGGTATCTATAACCTAAATATAAGAATAAGAATTTATTCGACAAACACGCATAAGAACAAAAAAGTAATAAACACCCGAATAACAAGTAGTAATGAAATATTACTAATAATAAGCTAATAATATGACCATATATGATATCATAACAATAAGTATGATTCTGGAATAAGTCAATATAATTATTTAAATCATTATACATGAGGTTTGGAAATTTACGACGCAAATCAGACCTATGGTAAGAGAAATATCACAATCTCATTTTTATCCGAGATTGTTTATACTTTGGCATTTACTGGGGTGTATCTTATCATCCACATCCATGTTTCATCAATGTTTAATATTATTTCCATTCACCTACAATTGTTTAAATCCTATATTAACCTTCGGTGAGTTTTTAGTAAAAGATATGAAAGGAATGTTTTTGTCGTTTTTCGTACGAGGTACTTTTTTGACTTTTCCGACAAAAGTACGAGAAAAATGTTTTTTTAACTTATATGGCATGAATGGATTTTTAAAACAATATTTCCAAGAATATTATTTTACAAGTTTTCAAGTTTATTTTTAATAAACATCTTTTAGTTTAAAATTGTATGACATGTTAAGAAAGTAATAATGTTTTTGAAGTAGAAAGGAAATTTTCCTGAAGAATGGTGTTTAAGTGTTTTATCAAAATTATTTTCCATCTAAGATAAAATAGGGTTCTTGATTCTATCCCTGTCATTACATTGATTTGATTATGTTGTGATGGAATTATTTTTATGAATTCATTTATCTTATATGAATTTTTTTATAATGTCACGATGTTTAAGAATTCCATTTTTATTACATGGGTTATGCAATGATGTATGATTTAATATTTTGTGGCACACATAAGAATGGTATCATTATGAGATGGGTGGGACCTATATCTCCCTCAAATGCATTGGGTAAATATTTTATATCTCATGAGATAGACATGGCTGGAATGGTAGGTTATACCGGTTCAGTGAAACAGGACTGAAATGAGGAGTGAACTCAGTTCAGAAAGGGACTTTGTCCACTATGATAGTCTTGGCAATGAGTCCTGACTAATAAGAAATGATTCTCTATGATTATGTGTGTATGCCACAAAGTTTCATGTTTTATGTTATGATTATTGGGATTACATTTCACTACTATGATTTATCCCATGTTATGAAATTAAGATCTCTTTTACAGGTTAAGATTTCCAAAAGATATGTTCTTATGAATATGACGTGATTGATATTTGTTTTGTTTACCCTTACTGATCATCTGAGCTCACCCTTTTAAGTTTTCTTTTCCCCATGATATAAAGAAAGGATTTAGGTTTAAAAAAAGAAGATATTTATGGGAGATGTTGAAGATCTTTCACCATGATTAGAAGATTATATTTCGAGTTTCCAAAGACACTAAACTATTACGGTCCTTGTGTGTGTGTGTTTTTGTTATGTACTAAGTATTCCGCAAAAGTAATGTAATGTCTATGTACGTTAAGCTTCGGGTCTCTACAAGTAGCTTAAAAAACCATGATTGTCACATCATAATGGAAAGATTATTTCCAATTATCCTTACAGGAATATTGAATTATTTTAAATCACATATGTTGAAAAAAAAAATATAATATTTATACTAAGACATTTTTGAATAAATAATTAACTAGGATACACTATATATACTATAAATTATGTTTTTCTAATTTAATATAAATTGGAAAAAATATTTCCACCATCCTTCTTTGAATCAATGAAACATTTCATATTTAATTTGTTGTATGAAGTTAAATGTGTAGGGATAGTACAATTTGGATAGACCTACGCATTTCAGAGATATATGATAAAATTAATGAATAACTAACATAATAAATCATTCATTTAAGGGTCAATTATTTAAGCGTACTTTCATAAGGAAATATAAAAAAAATTCTCTTATTATTTTCAATCTGAATATCCTAAAAAATATAATACAATGGGTCCTAATGAGAGATGTTTGGATAATTCCATAAACCATTAATTATTAGTATTTAATTATCATACACACTTTTTTCTAGCCAACAATTATGATGGATTTTAGATGAATAACTCTACAAAGCTTTTACATATACTCTACTCAATTATGAATAAATGACATGATTTGTGTAGTGAGTAATATTCTTGTAATTATATTTTTTTAATATAATTTTTAAAAATAATTTTTTATGAATTGTTTTATTATATGATGATTATATCAAAATAAATTGATGTATATTTCATTGGATTCTCTTTAATAACATCAGAAATAGAGTTTTTCCTACTAGTTTTATCGACGTGTAAGTCAAATTATCTATCATAGAACATAATAATTCAATTTGTTATCTTATATATAATTTTCCATTATTAAATTTATTCAAGTAACATAAAATGGAAATAAATTTGTTATTAAATTATGGTCACTAAGTGATCTACTATCTAAATTGGTCAAATATTATAATGACTATATGGTTAATGGATAGTGATTTTATACACGATCGTATGGAGATTCAAATAAATCAATGAACATTGGTGTTTTTTAAGAAGATGTCATCATAAATAAAGTAAAGTTGATATTTATGGAATGTTGGATGAAATAATTGATTTATCTTATATAAGTAAAAATTATATAATAATGTTTAAATTTCATTGGTTTGATCCTGATCGTGGTTTGTGTGTTCATCCTTGACTTGGAATCTTTGATATTAAATATGAAAGTATAATTGTAGTAAATGTATTATTTATGTTAGAATATCAAGAACATAAATTTTATTATGAAAATTATTATATCACTTCAATATATTTAAAATATTATAGAATTGTAATGAAAAAAATATATCATGATAATCAGTATATTAAACATTAAAGTGGTTCAGTTGAAGTGAAAGATATGAAAAAATTTCAAGAAACATCAATGATGATATCTCTTAATTGAATATATAAAAAATATAGATAATGAGACCCTATAGTTAAGGGTTGATGGAATCAATAATTTTAATGATATATCTAATGAATTTGATATTATAAGAGATGATGAAATTGAGGATCATATAGAAACTGATAATGAGGAGGATGAAGGTGAAGATATTGACACCAATGAATATGAAACTAAAGATGAATATAATGATAAATAATTTGAATTATTTATTATTTGTTTTTAATAAATATTTATTATTTTTTATATTTGATATCTATATTAACAATTCTTTCTAGATAACACATTTCTATCTAGTTTATATAAAAAAAGGTTTTATGATTTTTAACTTTATTATAATTTTTATAATTAAAAATTTGTAATAAATTTATTTATACATTTTAGAAGGACCAAAATTATGATGAATTTATCTATTCCATGACTGAGGATCTATTACATGATGATGAGCATCCTGATTCTGCATTTGTGGTTGATTCCATTGAAACACTTCTAGGAGGGGTAGGGGCTTTAAGCGATTTGTGATTCCAGATCCCATTATAGAGCGACGTACATCTCTTGACTTGAATCCTCATCAGAGTAAGTCATTTCAAATAAAATTTTTATTTATTTTCCATTTAAATTAATTTATTTATTATATATGTTACTAATCATTCTTATTTTCATAATTTTTGTATATAATTGTTGGTCAGACTATAGCTATTTTGAGAAACTGTTTTTCAACTCCATGGGTGTCATGGGATCAAGTTCCTATGGAGTTACTTCATCATATGTTTGATCATTGGTTCATATGTAATAAATAAATATTTAAATTTAAATTTATAAATTTTATTTTTGATTAGATTTTTAAATATTTTCTTGGTTGATGGTCTCATATTGTTAAGAGAATGAGAACCCCTTTTGTGATGAATGGGAAACTTTCATCTGTAGCTGATTCCATCATTTTTACAAAGTAATCAAAGGAAATATATGAATAGAGTATCTGAGATAGTACTCGACAAGTTTCTTAGGCCTCCTAGACCTGATTATGACCATGTTCAAGCTTTATAGGGAATATCCACATATTGGATTGGAGGTAATTTCTTGGGGAGATCTAGTTTGGTCCGCCAAAATCAGTGGGAGATAGGATGTCACACACATAGATAGAAGTTGTACTTTAAGTATAAATCATCATTATTTGGAATGTAATATTATTTAAAAATTTAATAATTTATAATTATATTTAATATTATATATGATAAATTTATGAAGACTTTTTCAGATCAAAACATTACTAAGTTGATGTGTACAAGAATTGATGCAGTGATAGTACTAGAAAAATTATCAGTGAGGGATAGTGGAATATTTTGTTTCCTATTTTTTTTTATTTTTTTTACTGAAATAATATAATTTTTTTATATTCATGATATCTATTCATATGGTTATAAGATAAATATGAGATAGAAGTTTCTCACATGCGTGATATTCATGTTGAAACAAACGGTGGAGATGAAAACTCATGAAATTTACATTTTGATGAGGTGGATTGGATGTGAGTGATGGTGAGTGGTCTTCTAAAAGGTTGGATAATTGGTATTAGTTCATGATCGACCTTGACTAGTTTTTATGGCACTTAATTGATTCCATCATATAGATCAAAGTGATCATCATCATCATCATCATTTTCTATAGAAGAGTACAAGGTGAAGTTATGAGATCAGGATAAGTTCATATAGAGATTGATAAGATATTAGGAAGAGCATCAATGATAGTGAGATCAACAACCTAAGGAGATGATAGATTATATATGATGACTTGAACATGGTTTTTAGATTGAGTTCCCTCTTCCATTTGGACCTTGTTTCTCACCACTACTGGACTTGATCTCCTACCCCATCAATGACATTTTATGATGTATTTTATATGAAATTATTTTTTTGTTATAAATATTTTAGATTTTATAATGAATGGTATTTATTTATATTTTTATTATTATCTATTTTTTTATTATTTTCAAAAAAAATATTAATCTTTCGCAAATAGTTTTGATCAATATTTGTTTGTGATAGATTAATATTTTTTCATAAATATTAACTAACCAAAAATATTTGTGACAGACCATCAAAAATTGTAATATTTGGGATTAAATTAACAAAGGAAGACTATTTGTGATATATTTACATCATAAAAACTTTTTTTCAATGAAAATCAATCAAAAAAATAATGTCATAGAAGCGGTGAATTTTTATAATAATTGATAGAATTAAATGTTGATGAGATCTGATGCCTTTTGAAGGCGAGAATGGGGTGTTTTTCATCAATATTTAAAAGAACTTAATTCATTATAATAAAATAAATTTTCACCCTTTTTAATAATCAGTTTCTCAGGGATCACATCAGGATGTTCCCACCAGTAACCATAGAAATTCCATTTTTTAAAGTCTTCTTGACATGTGTGGTTTGATTTCTCTAAAGTAGAGACTGGGATATTGTACAACCGTACGGATAGAGTGCATGAAGTTGATATTGAACATAAATCTAGTTTTTTAACACCATGATATTTAAAAATATAATTCTCATTTAATGAAATACTATTTTTGATAATGTATATCACACAAAACACCATACATAAATGAATCGTGATATACTATAAAAAACATTATAATTTAAAAATGATTGTTATAACCAAGTCCTAGGTTTGGTGGGTATGAATAGAAATAATAGTATTATGAAATATATGTAGACAATTATTACATAATTAAATAAATAATCAATAATAAATTTATTATTAATTATTTATAAATGATGATAAAATGTTTTTTAGGTAAAAGTTATATTTTTCTTAAAACTTTTTTTATGTGTGTAATGTAATTTTATCTTGATAGATTAAACTAATCACTATTAATAAATGATCCTGATAAAATTAGTAGATTATATATCCCATAAATTGAATTAAAAATCATTTAATTGGGTTTATTAGACATGAAATATAGTTAAAATCATTTAATTCTTCAAAAATACATTGTTCTTCAAAAATGGGTTTTATTGAATTTTCTATAAAGATATTATATTAAATTTATTATAATTTTGGAAATTCTATCTGAAAAAATGGAAATAATTTTTAAAAATATCATTTCAAAATTTTATTAGAGGGAATTTTTTGGATTTTTCTAAAAAGGATGATTTTGGGTGAATAGTGAAAAATATTGATTTTTCAAAAAAAAATTATTAATTTAAATAAAAGTAATTAAAATATTCCATTAGGTTTTGTATTTATTTTAAATTCACTTATGTTTAGTTTTATTAAACATTATCTAATTAATTCTAGTGGAATCATTAATATATTTTATTTTGGTATATGTCCATTTTTATGCTTAAACACGCATATTTCTAAAAATTATTTTGTAATGCATTTTGTGCACTCATGTTATAATTAATTTAGGTCACATATACAAATTAGATTCTAAAAATGAATTTTATAATTTCAATCATGAGGATCCAATATATTAATGAGTTTAATATCATTTTTTTCATTATAAATAGTAAGTGAGGTAAATTTATATCACCACGATATAAGGTAAAATGGGTTAAATGAGATAAAAACTATAATATAGGGTCTAAAAATCAATATAAACCATTCCTTTATTTAATTTTATTATTTCATTTTGACCAAACTCATCCTATATTCAAAATTATGGAAACTTGGTAGCATTTTCCTCTGATTTTGAACTTTATGTTATTTTAATTTATGAACAATTACAAAATGTCACTATCTTTATTTTAATATCTATAATATGTCTTCATAGGGATAAAAGAATTTATTATTGGTTATAAATGGTTATTTTGAATATGAATAATTTTTATTATGTTACTACTTTATTTTTAATTTTTATAGAGAATATAATTTCTTGAATGCTTACGCAACGTCCACATATTTCTTGTAAAAGTAGTAGAAAAATAAAATAAATGGTTCAAAAAACATTAAAATTAATATATTTTGAATAAATTATGGTGTTTCATGAATTTATTAGATATTTATAATTTTTAAGTGATATTTAAATATTTTATATTCTAATTACTTTTTTTATTTTTTTTTTAATGCCATACATTGTGAATCTTCATGAAAATGACATTAAATGGTATTTCATGTTTAAAAATTATTTTTAAATAATTTTAAAATCATAAAAATATTATCATAACTCAATTTTATGGAAGTTATCTACTATATAATGATTTTTTAAATTATTTTCCACATTATATTTTTGAAATTACATTCATGTCCCTTAAAAATTGAAAATTATGTGACAATGATTAAGGTAAACATGGTTAAAGAGGGGTTAAACAAAAATATAAGATTTAAAATGGAACATACACTTTTTTAAATTTTATATTTTGAATTTATTTCGATTATATAATAATTATATTTAAATATATGGAATTATGTATCCATTTTATATGAGTTATATATGTATTATATATTAATATATCATGTATTTACAAGATTGTCGTGTGCCTCACATATAAAAGGGAACCTTTTATCCATTCTTCCTCAAAAATATTGAGTCATATGGATCAACAAATATCTACAAAAATACCTTCTTATATTCCTTATATTCCTCTTATATCTTATTTTCTTCCTCAAATACCATCCTAAGAAGGCTTAAAGTGCAAGCCAAAACAGGATTTCCAAATATGAGGTATAACTCTTAACCTAGTTCTTTCATTTTATTTCTTCTCTGGTCTCATTCAATTATATGCTTTACATAATGATATAATAAAATAAGAAACTTATATATACTTAAATTTTTTTATGATGATGGAAAAAACCTTTTTCATATCTTTTTCCATGCTATGGGAAATGAAAACATTACTCATGTGTAAGTGTGGACGGCCACATCCACATAGTGATGTGTTTCATTTTTCATCACCACATCAAAAATATTATTATTACAATGATTGTACTGAATATATATGTTATTAATTAAATAATTATGATTCTATAAAGATAACATATTAATTACCTTATTACATTTCCACCTGTTAATAAATGATAGTTTCACTCTTATGTACGTGTGGACTACCACCTCCATTAACCGATGTGATTCTTTTTTCCCGAATGAAGTTAATAGATGATTAGAAAAAATTATTTAATGTATAATAGTTGTATTTATTGAATTATTAATATTATTTATATGATATAACCAGGAAGCCTTTAACCATGGCCAACCTACCAAAGTTGTTTTGGGATTGTGAACTGAGCATCATCAAAACATTTGACGTGAACTTAACTGATTTTGAAATTAAATAAGTCATGGTAATAAAGAAAATAAAAAAGAATATTGATAATTGAATAAAAATTATAAATTCTATTAATAAATTATAAATATAATATAATTTTATTATTCAAGGGTTATAGAATGTATGAAAATAGCCAGGACTTGAGGTAAGGGGATTTCTTTAAAAATCTTATTTTAAAGTTTTTCTTCAAATTATTTATCCTCAATGAACATGTATATAAAATATATCATGAATGTTATTATTTATGTTTAACATATTTTTTAAGGTAATTTTTAACTACTTTTTATTTTTTATTACAAATTATTAATACGGATATTTTCAAATGGTTTTTGTACAACTCACTTATGACTTTTTACAAAAGTATGAAAAGAATATTCTCTTTTAATGTATACAAAATGAACATATATTCCCATAATCATGACATTTATTTTATTTAAATATTCCCTTATAAGTTTCCATGTTTTTTTAAAAAAAATAAATTTTTTTATTATTCATTGAATTTTTATTTAAAATGTTATCAGGAGAGAAAAAAAATTTCTCATGTTTTCAAAGAGAGGTTAGAATGATCTTTTAAATGTATTTTCTTCTATTTAAACATATTTTGTTGGTTCCTATGATTTAATGGATATATAATCTAATGATAATAAGTTCCTTATTTATCTGGATTAATTGTGATCATCTTATTTTATTTAATTACTAGGGGGAATATTAACAAATTGTACACTGGTTTTTCAATATGAATATTTATAATGATTATATATTTAATTGGTATTTATTTATTTCATATGATGAATATATTAGACTTACTAAGTTATATTTGAGGAATTTTATATCCCCTATATGTATTGGAAGGTCTCATGGGACAAACTAGCCTGGGTATTTGGTTTATTTCTACCCAATTATATATGGTTCCTTTGAATAAGGGCGTGAATATATGATATTGATATCTTGGAAAAGGCCATGATAATACGATTATGTTTTGTTGAATTATGAATTACATCATATTCCATAGGTCTTAAGTATGATTTTGAACTATATTAAGTATTATATTTCCATTAAAATAATTTTTAATAAAAGAATCAAACATGTTTTGAATTATATATGAGTTTAAATTTAATAATCCTATTTTTTTGGAATAAAATGGGAATTCAGTAGAAGTTTTTACATTTTATTTTAAGGATTTTATATGTAATATTTTTTACTAATTAACTAAATCTATAAATTAAAAAAGATCTTTGAAATGTAATAAAGTAAAACCCTTTTAATAAATCTTGTAATTTTTGGTTATTTAAGTTATGGGATGTTATAGTTAGTATCAAAGGAAATGTGTAGATAAAATTAGAGTTTAACATGATTCATATGAGGATATTTTAATAATTTTAGATACAATCATGGGTTAATAAGTTTAAGATTGATCATATGTTTCAAGTCATAGATACCCATTCAGAGGTTTTATGTGATGGGATGTAATGACTCTACTTTTTCATAATGACACGTTGGAATATTTTTAATAATATTTTTGGAGTAAGGTGAAGAGTTTTCGTATAATTACCACTCTTATAAAGACATTGTGTTGATATATTAAAAATTTTAAATATAATATATCACATACATATATTGTTTTTAGAAAAATGTAATATATCCCAAAAAAATCCTCAGATGGGAAAAATGATACGTCCATTAATTATAGAATATGGGTTTAATCCTAGGAATGAAATAATATTTAGATGTATTAGGTCGATACTTTCTATGGTGGAGAACTCCATTGGAGATGAACATAGAGGATGAACAAAAGAGGATCTGTGATGAATGGGTCAGAAATTCTTCAAATCTCATAAACAAAAATGACAAAGGATCATTATTCATCAATGATCAATTTGATATTAAGTTAGAAAAATTATTTTTTGTTTTTTAACTATTATTTATTTATCATGAAAAATATAAATTGATTATTTTAGAGATTATTTTTTGGATTAACTATGTTTAATTACTTTTTTGTTACTTCTTCGTATAATTTGCAATTGGAAATTCTTTTAAAACCTCACTGAGTCAGTGATATGTCCCTTAAAAATGATAAGAAAATAAAAAAATGCATAATATTCAATTATCAATTTTTTTCTTCCTTTTCTCCATCCATTCTCCATTATTTGTTTGTGTTTGATTGGTTAGTGATTCAAGTACATCTAGGAATCCAATTCATGGTGTGATGGATTCATTGTTTTAGTAGGTAGTTTATGTGAGTTTGGATTTAGTATAAAATAAATATAAAAGGCATGATGTAAAAAATAAGAAATCCAATGGTGGTATGGGTGATGGTGGTTTCATGAGATTAATCATGTAGGTACTCCAGAATGGAAATGGCAGACAATTTCTAAGAAAAGTGTGTCAAGAATCTGGCCACTAATGATGATGTGGAATTGATAAATGTGGATTCTAGAATTATGGGAATGAATATCTATGGAATTTAATGTAATAGTTTTGTGGATTAATATGTGTCAATATTTATAGTTTCAATGAAATTATGATCTAAATGGAATATATTTCAAAAGAACACACTCCATGTGGACCTCTCTATATGACACTAGGGTTTTGTATTGAAAAAAATATCATACAGTCAAGTACTTAGTCTACATATCTTTTGGAACCTGATCCATTATCTCGTCATGTATTTTCAAGGGTACATGGTCATGGACATGGGTAGTGTACATGTACATGGTAAGTGTACACAAACACAGGATGAGTAAACAAACATGGGTAGAGTACATAGACATGGATATATTGAGGTGATCCAAACATTTCATACCTAAATATTAATTTTTATTAGATGAATATTCATTACATATCATTAAAATCTAAAACCAAACCATAAAGGTTTATTTTCTTTGTAAACTTTTTTACATAAAAAATGGTATATAAAATATCTATATCATCTCCCACTTAGTTCTTTACAACTAGAAACCTTATTAGACAAGCCATAATTAAACCCATTCTTCATATCTTGGGGAAAATGAAGTAGAATAAAGGGAGATTTTAGATTCATAGTAAGGTTAAAAAAGGGAGATATCAATGATAATTTAAATAAAACATGAGAATAAGGGAATTATAACAAGAGGTAAACATTTAAAAATTATACCCAATAATTCATAGATCACAGTCGTGATTCATGGTATAAATCGTGGTAGTTTATAAGACTTGAATCCAAAATGAATCAATGAACATAGTCCATGAGATCATAACATTGTAATAATATCATGTCATAAAATATTTTAATAATGTTTTGCATAATCATAATCAAGGAAATATTATTTCAAGGTTACCCACCAAGAAATTCATCTCATGTTAGTCATGAGATAAACACTTGTGTACCTACTTTGGGCTTGGGATAACCTTATGTGTACCCTATTTTGGGTTTGGGAAACCTCATTCTTACCCTCTTTTGGGATTGGGATAACCTCCAATGTACCATTTCTTGGGATTTGGATAACCTCACATGTACCCTTTGATCTCATAAAAAATTGATCACTAGCCAATTCATTGGAGGGAAATAATGGATCCACCCATCACATAATCATAATTAATTCATATATATACCAAAAGATCATGAAAAATTTTATCATTACATAATAAATTAACCCATGGAAAAGAAAACATGCTTAATAAATATGTCATAATCATATCCATAATCTATACAGATAAAGAATAAGTACAATTTTATAGAATCATATCCCTGATGAATCATAAGTAACATCAAAGGATGTTATCATAGATGAGAAATTCCTATAAAATATCACTAGAACTTTTATAGATAAAAATACCCTTTTGATTTTAAAATCAATTATTTAAAATATAAAAATTTAAAAATATTTAGTACAATCATTTTACTTGAAAATAACCCTGGAAACTTATAAAGGAAGGTTCAGAACATTGAGTGGTCATGATGGCGGGAAATTTTGTTCATGATGGGTACATCAAAATAACGATTCATTAATCATTTTCAGTAAAAAATAAAACATTCCTCATTCGTAAAATTAAAATATGATTAATTTTAAACATTTTTATATAAACCAAAGATGGTAAAAATTAATTTAAAAAATCATAGGATAATATTAAAAACATTCTTGAAAGAATTAAAAAAACAAAATTGGTTCTCCTAAAAAAATTATTTTTGTCTGATGACTACATAAAGAGAGGAAAAATAAAGAGAGATAATTAATATCAAAAAATAACCATATGAGAATAAAATAGGTGAAATTTAGGATATAAGGATCATATAATTTCAAAATAGTAAATTTAATCATAAAAATCCTAGTAAAATTTTGATTGAAACATAAAACCCTTACTTCACGTTCGTAAGCACTCTAATATCCTCTTCATTAAGGGGATGCCATTGGTGTACACCTTAAGCCTTAAAAAATGTTATTCTAAATATTATAGGTTTAATAACATGTGGTTATGTATTTTGATATGGTATTATGGTATGGATTGGCTGATCTAGAAAGCTTAAAATTTTTGAATAAGAGGGAATATGAGGTACCCTTTTTTAAGTGAGGGGAAGGGATCCCATGGAATTACTTAAAATATTAAATTAATATAAATTAATTTTTATGTTAAATTATACCTAAATTGATACATATAAAAATAGAATGATTATGAATCGAAATCCTCTCATCCAATAAAATTTAGACAAGTTCAGGTGTTGTTTTAACCCTTATCACTTAATTTGACCACACCCCCCATTAAACATTTTGATGATTACCTCAATATCAATGTTTCTTACTCTTTAGTGGCTATGAAATATACTATAAAAGGAAAAGTGACCCAATGGTTGATATGTTTGACCCTATCCCATTCACTTGGAGAAATATATGATTTTTTAAAATTTTCAATCATTTAATAAAATATTATTTAATATAAGATACCATTAAAGTCATTTTTGAGACTATTCACAAAGCCTGACTTTAAAGTGAACAAGATAGATATTGAATTTGAATATATAGTTTTATCACATAAATAATATGTTATGTTTATTTATAAATCTTTTTGGAACAAAATAATTCAATTAGATATGAATAATTTAAATATTTCTCAAATTATTTATTGGATTTTTTTTATTTGAACAAGTATTGTGTTGATGTTTTGTAAGAAAGTAAGGTAATCATTCCATAAAAAATTAAAAATAAAATACCATGATAAAAAACTAATTCATATTTTAAATAACCATTTAGAAATTAACATTACCACATTTTATGTAACATCCTGACCTACGTACCATGTGATGGTGCCCCGAGCTAGTTCACTATGTGACCTTAGGCATGCCTCCCTGTATGCCAGAGGTTGCTGAATAGTAGTGATGGTCTGTTAAGTCAGTCATGGAAAGATTATACCCACTTTTATCAGAGTAAAACACAAGTAGAAATAGATAATAGATAGATGAATCATATGTAAATCATAAATAATACTCATGTCACAAGATGACCAAATATGAAATACAATTCTCAATTGTAAGGGAAAACATGTTATGCCAATATAAGTGCCAAGTGTCTATAATGAAACTAAAAGTAAATATGCTAGGACTCCCCAAGTGGGTTACAAACCATATATAGTCCCCTCATCCAAGATCCATCCTAAATCAGCAATCCACCCCAGGGTCCTTTCCCTTATCCTATCATGCAACAATATAATCTATTCGGGTGCTGATTAGGAATCCCAAATATAGTGTGAGTACAACTTAGTAGACCCCCCCCCCCAAAGATATCTAAAAAAAGTACAGTGAAAAGGTATTGTATGTAGATCTGTAAGAAATACATACAAATAAAAAATAACTACTTATTACATTATCATTTATTTCAATCTAACTACATTAACTCCAGGGTTCTTACGGAGACTCATACCAAAATACTAGCTTCATCTTATTCCAGAGCCCAAAGTGTTCCATAGATAATATCATATCATAATATATGATTCTTGTTGGAGCTCAAAGCATTCAAAGGTGCTAGGATATCTCAGTACCTGATTCGAATCATGCTGTATTTAGAAACATTGTCATGTGATTCCATAACCCATAGTGTTATTATTTCTATTAATTAATTTAAGATTTATAAGACACATTTCTATAGTTACCAATATAAAAAACATAAGTTAAATGACCATGTTACCATTCGTAATCCCAAATAGAATGACCATGTTCTCATTCTCATTACTCATAAGTAAGATGACCATGTTACCATTCTTACTCCTCAATAGAATGACTATGTTCCCATTATATTTACTCATAGGTATAATGACCATGTTACCATGTATACTTATCAATTTAGAATGACCATGTTCTCATTCATTCACACATAATTAATTCATAATTAATTATCCACATCAATTCCATTACTAATCCAATAATTAGTTAAATACATCAAATCCATTATTTAACACAACAGTTAACTAATTTCCTTAAACCCAGTAATTAATTCAATAATTAATTAACCAATAATACAATTCATATCCCACAATTAATTATCTAGATCATAATCTCAAAGAACATAATTTATTCACAATTAATTATCTCAACTTAAAAAACTTGATATCTCATAATTAATCCCGTTATAAATTATCTATATTACAATCCAAAAATCTTATAATCAATTTACAAAATTAATTATCTACATCCCAATCTCAAAGCACATAATTAATTAACAATTAATTATATCAACATAAAAAATTTAGTATCTCATAATAAATTCCCAAATAAATTATCTATATTAAAATCCCTAAATTCTGTAATCACTTTTTAAAACTAATTATCTGGTAGGTAATCCCCTTAGTCTCAGGATTAATTCTTTAACTAATCATGTAATTCAATAATACTTCGATAAATCAATTGGTAAACCTAATTAACCGAATTTAAGAAAATAAATTGCTACAGGATGCTATAAATTATACAATTTTTCAAATATGTATCAAATCCAATACTATGAGAATTAGTTTTATACCACCTACCTCGATTTGGTGACAAATGTTCTCTCAATGGGAATCCCCAAAATCCAAACAAAACAACAACTTAGATATGAGTTATGGATCTAAACCCTAAAGTAAACAAATATATCAATATCCATTCATTCTAGATCTAGATCTAAAATCGTAGATCTTTATCTCAACAAATATGATTATCTATAAAGAAACAGTGGATATATTCCATCAAAAGCTCAAGGAGAGATAGGAGAATGAATGTGATACGCATTGGGATGAGATCAAATTACTAGGAGAAGAGAATATCTTAGATTCGAGCTTTGAATCTTAAATAATGGAAGTCATATGAACTTGGAACTCCTCCAAAATGCTCTAGAATTTCCCAAAAACGTTTATTCTAGAGTCATGGTTGAATTAAAGGTATTTCAGGGGTTTGGTAGATTTTCAAATACTTTTTTGGGTAATTAAAGACTATGCATATGGTTTTATGGGAAGGGGTGCACGGTTAGGCAAACCGTGCCCTAACCATGCGGAGCTCACTGTCTAGGGTTACATGTTTACCTGGGTTTGGGTGCATAGTTTTTCAAAATATGCACCAATCATGAAAATATCTCTACCTGGGTTCAAATGCTTAGCTGGGTTGGGAACACGATTTATCTTAAACATGATTCAACCCTATACAAAACCCTTTTTCTCATAATTTCTTAAAAACTACAACCAAAAACACCCCAATTTACAAATACCATAAAAGGTACTCAAGTAAAAACAAAAACTACATGAAATCACACCCAATATAACTCTTGAAAAGGTCAGAATCTTACAATCTCCACACCTTATAATAGCTCTTCCTCAATATGCACTTATAATCCTTTCTAAGATTATTGAGCCAAAAAGATCATGCCACTGAGCCCTCATATCTGCCTCCCTTTCCCATGTTTCCTCTTGAACATGTTCATGTTTCCATAACACATGAAATATCGGCACAAACTTTCCCCACAACACCTTTTCACTATGATTAAGCACATGTATCAGATGCTCCTCAAAGGACGCATCAATCTAAAGGTCAACCTCATCCACAAATATCACATGATATGGTTTGAGGTGATAACACTATATTTGTGACACATGGAAGACATCATGCATGGAATAAGATTTTATTGGAAGATCCAATTGGTGTGCCACCAGCCTGATTCTCTCCACTGCCTCAAATGGTCCAACAAACCTGGGCAGTAACTTGAATTGTCTTTATATCCTATGGTGACCAAAACTAAGCGACACCCAAAGGAACAGAAGATCACCCTTTTAAACTCTAGGGGTCATCTTCATCTATCGGTATACAACTTATTCCTACTCTGAGTCGTATCCATATGTTTTTGAATCAACTATACCTACTCTGATGTCTCTTGCACGATACTCAGTCCCAATAACTCTAACTCACCTAATTCCATCCAGCATATCGATGATCTATATTTCCTACCATAAAGATCCTCATATGGTTCCTTCTGTAAAGCTTTTTAGTAACTATTTTTAAAGAAAAACTCCACTAAAGATATGTGCTTCTCCTAAGACCCACCTAATTCAAGCACATGTTCCAGAAACATATCCTAAAGCACCTGTATAGTACATTTTGATGACCCATCTATCTATGGGTGGAAATCCATAATCAATAAGTCCTGTGTGCCAAGCACTTTCTACAAGCACTTCCAGAAGCATAAAGTAAAGAATGAGTCAAAATATTAAACTATAGTCTATGGCACTCCATTCAGACAAAATATCTCTCGAATGTACAGTTCTCCCAACTATTTTACAATAATGTTTTTCCTTATAGGAAATAAATGTGATACCTTTTTCAGTCAATCCACAATGACTCACATAGTGTAATTATTCCTAATATACTTTGGAAGACCCACTGAAAATCCAGGGTCACATCATCCCACTTCCATTTTGGGATGTTCAATGACTGTAACAAACCTCAAGGTCATTGATGCTCTACATTCACCTATTAAAAGGTGAAACAACTTTCAAAAAACTATATTATCTATTTTTTCAAGCCTGGCCACCAAAACTTTCTTTGTAATTCATGGAACATTTTGGTTACACCTAGATGCACCACCCATTTCAAGGCATGAAACTCCCACATGATCTCCTATCGCATGATTGTTGGTGCCACAACTCGATTCTTCACATAGATGATCTCATCCTCATCTATCAACTAGTTTGATGATGTCACCCCACCTTTAATGTTTTCTATCAAGGATATGCTTTACAGATCCTTATACTATCTATCCATGATCTATCTCAAACGTATAGACTCCACTATAATTAAAACTAGATCCATCTACTCTTAACTCTCCTAAACCATCAAATGCATTTCACCCAGTAAGATCATCATCTTCGAGTATTCACTCAACTCCTAAACAATGTGAATCTTAGTTTTCCTACTCAAGGAATTTTCCACATTATTTCCCTTCCCGCGCATATATTCCAGTTCAAAATAGAAAGACTTCATTTACTCAACCCATCTCCATGACCAATGATTCAAATCACACGGTGAAAATATATACTCCAATCTCTTGTGATTTTTATAAACTATAAACTTGTATCCCAAAAGATAGTGTCACTGACACTTAAGAGCATAAACCACTACTGCCAGCTCAAGGTCATACATAGAGTGAATCCATTCATGAGGCCTCAACTACTAAGATTCATATGCCACAACAAGATCTCCCTACATCAGTACAGCTCCAAGTCTGATCCCAGAAGCATCATAATAAACTGTATACTCTTCCCCTGACTTGGGTAGGGTCAAAATTGGTGCTGATATTAAGTGATTATTCAACTTCTGAAAATCTCTCTCACAAGACTTGGATGAAACATTGAAACATCCTGACCTAGGTACCACGCGATGGTTCCCTAAGCCAGTTCACTATGTGACCTTAAGAATTCCTCCCCATATGCTAGAGGATACCATCTAGCAGTGAGGGTCGGGTAAGTCAGTCATGGGGAGACTATAACCTCTTTTATTACAAAAAAACACTAGAAAAATAAATAAAAAATACAAGAATAATATGTAAATCACAAACAATACTCATGTCACAAGATAACCAAATAAGAAATACAATACTCAACTGTAAGGTAAAATATGATATACTAATATAGGTGTCATGTGTCTGAAATTCAACTAAAACTAAAGACACTACGACTCCCCAAGTGGGTTCCAAACCATGTCTGGTACCCTCATCAAATATCTATCCCAAATCATCAATCCATCACAGGGCCCTTTCTTTTATCCTGTCCTGCAACAATATAATCTATTCAGGTACTAATCTGGAAGCCCGAATAGGGTGTGAGTACAACTTAGTAGGTCATTTCCTATGGTGTTCAAAACAATTATAGTCAAAAGATAGTGTATGAAATTCTATATTAAATATGTATAATTAATAAATAACAAGATACAACATTATCATTTATACTTATCTAACAATATTTACTCCAGGGTTCCCAAGGAGACCCGTACCCCAATACCAACTTTGTCTCGTGCCAAAACCCAAAGTGTTCCCTAGATAATATCATATCTTAATACCTACTTTTTTCTGGAGCTCAAATTATTCAAAGGTTCTATGATATCTCAATACCTAATTCAACACTTGCTGAAGTTTGAAATATTCTTGCATGGGGACGTAACTCGGAGTACCATTATTTCCATTCTTTAATTTCACATTTACAAAGTTACAAATATCAAAAACATAAGTAAGATAACCATGTTACAATTCTTACTCCTCAATAGAATGATCATGTTCTAATTATCTTAACTGATAAGTAAGATTAACATGTTACCATGATTACTCCTCAATATAATTACTATGTTACCAATCTCTTTACTCATTAGTATAATGACCATGTTACAATGAATACTTCTCAATTCAGAATGACCATGTTACCATTCATTCACACATAATTAATTAATAATTAATTATCCACATCAATTCCATTACTAATCCAACAATTAGGTAAATATTTCAAATACAATAGTTGACACAACATTAAAATAAATACCTCAATCCCAATAATTGATTCAATAATTAATTAACAAATTTCACAATTCATATACCACAGTTAATTATCTAGCTCATAATCTCAAAGTACAAAATTAATTCACAATTAATTATCATAAATTAACCGATTTGATATCTCATAATTAATCCCCTGATTAATTATCTATATTAAAATACCTAAATATCATAATAAATTTCCCAAATTAACTATCTAGATCATAATCTCAAAGCATATAGTTAATTCACAATTAATTATCTCAACTTAACCAATTCGATATCTCATAGTTAATTCGTTGATTTATTATCTAGATTAAAATCCCTAAACCTCATAATCAATTTCCAAATTTAATTATCTAATAGATAATCTCCTTAGTCTCATGATTAATTCCCCAACTAATCATTTAATTCAATAATGATTCGATAAATAAACTGGTAAAACAAATTCAACTAATTTACGGAAATAAATTGCTAAAGGATTCTTGAAATTCTACAATTTTTCATATACATATAAAATCCATGAATATGGGAATTATATTTTATAACACCTACCTCAATTCGTTGATGGATGTTCACTCAATGTAAATTCCTAAAATCTGAGTAGCGCAATGATGTAGATATGAGTTCTGAATCTAAATCCCTAAACTAAAACTAAGATATCAAGATCTCTTAAATATAGATCTAGATATACAATCATAGATATAGATCTCACCAGATAGGTTTATATCTAAAGAAACATGGGATATCTTCCATCAAAATATAATGGATAGATAGGATAATGAACAGGATACGCATCAGGAAGAGATCTACTTACTGGGAGAAGAGTGGATCTTCAGTTCAGGATTTGAATCTTAAAGAATGGAGGTTGGACGGCCTTAGAACCCCTCTTGAAAGATTTGGAATTTCTCAAAAACGTTTATTCTTGAGCCAATGTCGCAATGTAGGTGTTTCGGGGGTTCGTTGAATTTTAAAATTATTTTTCAGGTAATTAAAAACCATTTGCATGGTTTTCTAGGCAGGGGTGCACAGTTAGGAAAACCGTGCGCAAACCATGCGGACCTCACTCTCTAAGATGACATGGTTTCTTGGGATTGGGTTCACTTTTTTTCAAACTATGTTAAATCCATGGGAACCTATCTTCTTGGTTTCACATTTTTTGGCTAGGATGGGCGCATATTTACCCTAACCATGCACCAACTGTGCACAGATCCCTTTTTCTCATAATTTCATAGAAACTCCACCCAAAACACCAAAAGTCATAAAAAACATCAAAGGTAATCAAGTAAAAACATAAAGTACCTAAAATTTCACCCTAGATAACTCTAGAAAAGTTTGAGTTCTTACATTTTATCCCCGTGAAAATATATCATCGTTATTAAAATAAGGAGAGTGACATTTTGGATTTATCCTTTACGTAAAAAAATCTTATAGTCATTATGAAAGTAAAATGGCACGAGGTTTCCATATATTTGAATATTTGATGAGCATGGTCAAAATAAAATCATATAATAGAAATAATGAAGGTGTTATATATATTTTTAAATCCTAGTCAAATTATTTTTAACCTTAATTGCCTGATTTACTCTTACCAAGATGACAAATATTTATCATGGTTACTATTCATAATGATAAAAAATAAAGTTGTCCTATTTAACAAATTTGGATATTTTGATTTCAAATATGTAATCACTTTTATCAAATTAAATTTTTATATGTTTCAAAAATTAATTTAAAAAAACCATAAAACCCAATAAAAAAGAATAATCGAGAAAAATGCATTTTAAAGTGTTTTATACCAAAATTATGAATAATTTTTATTACATTAACATTACTTAGATTCTGTATAATAGAAATAATGTAAATAAATTTTTTAATCAATTTAAAATAAAATGGTACTTTTCAAAATATATGAATTAAAAGGACAATTTTTGATAAATTCAGTATTTTTTACTATTCATTAAAAATTAATCTTTTCAGAAAATTCCAAAACTATAAACTTAAGTTAATTTTGATAAAATGGTTTCAAAAATTATATAATATTTTTAACTTGAAATTTATAAAAGTTTTGAAATTGATTAAAATATTTACTCACAAAAAAACAAAAAAAATCCATTTTTTGAAGGAAATGTATTTTTAAAGAATAAAAGGTCTTTTCTAAAAATGAGTGTGTATTTTTGAAGCATTAATAAGTGAATTTACATTAAGTATAACCTGTATACATATATTTTATCACGTTTTTATTCATTTAAATACCCTCCAATTTAATGACTATGTTATAATGGTCACATTTAAATGATAATATTTTTATATTATATTTTAATTCACATAAAGTTCGGTGTTACATGTTAATCAAGCTTATTGTTATTTTAAACTAAATTTTTTGGGTGTCATATTCCCTCCACCCATAAATAAATTGTTTCCTCATAATTTAATATCAGTTATCAATGGTTAAATATTTTTGAATAACTTTTTTAAAACCCCACATCCTACAAATGGATAACAAAACATACTTCGATAACTTGGAGTGGGAACATAGAGGTTAAGTAAAATAACACATAATAAGGTTCCAAGAAAAATATAAAGTTATAAGAAATTTAAAATATATACATGGAGGATAAAAATATCATTCAATGAATAATATAGAGTGATATAGAATATAGTCATGAGAAAGATAATGACCAGAAAACCAAAAATCAGTGAGGGTTGAAAAGACCATCAATTCTTCATAAATAAAGATTGTATAATAAAAATATTATTTAAATATATAATTCCTAAAGTTGGGGGATTATTTTACTATCAATAAAGAAAAATAATAAACGATACTTTATTTATTTTCATTTCATAATAACAATTTCATTATTTTATTGTGCTTTGGTTATTTTCCACATCATCTATCACTATAAGAAATAAATATTCGATATAAATTATTCCTAAGTGAAGAAATAAAATAAAATTTTAATGGATGATAATATTCAAAAAATAATTTCAATTCATTCCTCTTATCTTTAAATATTTACCAAAACCAACATGGTTGGAATAAGTAACCTAATGTGGATAAATTTTCAAAAGATGGAATAATACATTAATATCTAAAACATTAACAATAACATCCAAAGTTAAAATTAAGCATTTAAATAATTAGTTGACCTTAATAATCCTCCCAAATATGCCTAAAAAAATTTAAAAGCATAAAAAATATAAATAAGGTAACTAAATATCTAAAATCAACTTAACTTTAATCCCCAAACAACATAAAGTAGATCATAATGTCACACACAAAACAGGTGAACACCATAATCATATATTCTCTTAAAACATGTTAATAATTTCCAAAAATAACCTGAACAACCATAAAAACTTAATTAAAACATAAATTCTTCCAAAAAAATACTATATCATTAATTCTTGAATAAATCACCTACAATTGAATATATTCCATAAATCCAAATAATGCAGTAAACTTCATAAAATATAATATAAACCACTTTTTCAACAAAAAACTAATCATTTGTAATGTAATCAATATTATCCAGATTAATTTATCAATATAAAACATATCTTCTTCTAAACTAAACATTATTATTTCAACATTAAGAACATATTAAGGGTTGTATATCCCTTAATCATGTGTTTCCATAAAATTTCACCTTAGTAGTAAATCAATATTCTATGTTGTTTATACCATTCAGTGTATTCATTAAAATACATAAACAAAAAATATTTTAGATCAATCTTTAGATTTTTCATGAATCTTATAACTAGAATATCATTGATAAAAAACATCTAAAATATAATTCTTAAATCCCAATGCATAAACATTTCAATCATTCCACTTCAATGATTACCATAACATAGTACCTTGGTCAAGTAGTGAACCTTTTGATTAGGTAAGTGACTTAGATAATTACCAAGTTTCCTGCACATATGAAATTGAACAATAAATAGTATCTTATAATATAATTCATTTCCCACATTAAATTCTTCATTTTTCATTGGAATTTTTTTTTCTTTATTCCCTTATTTTCCACATATAAAACATATTCTCATTACTTTGAGATATTTTTATGGTTTCTTCTTCCCACATTCTTTAAATTTTGGAAGATAAATCTTTTATCCTCCCTGGTCTTCATAAAACTCTACTTTTATCTTCTTTGGTTGATTCAGAATCTCACCTATGATCAGATTTTTAATCATATATGAAGATAGTTTGTTGGGAATAAGCAAAAGGATTTACATTATATATAAAATTTAATTTGGTTTCTCATCATGATAATCATTTAATTGTCCATCATATCTAGTGTTAACATGATTTCTTCTAGTTGAATTCATTTAAAATAAACAAAAAAATTGTTTGTGCACTAATAATCATAGTGAGAAAAAGTATAATTATGAAAATAGTTTATAGAATGCCTAAATCATAACACATTATTTTAAATATAAAACACCTTAGGTTTAATATAGATTATTCATGGTCATAATATATTCAAATACATTATAATATTTCATAAATAAAAGGTGAATTAACCTAACAATATCCCACTGGAGTGTCTAGCTATGTGTTTAGTCTTAGGCCCACTTATTGTGCATCAGTGATGATCGAGTAAGTACCCAATCTGTTCTATTCATATTTTTTACCTCTAGGTTCATTTGTTCTATAGACTCATTCGCTTTTTAGTTTCCAGAAAGGGATGCATTTTTTAGGAAAACCATTCCCCATTATTTTCCATAACGTCATATTTTCTTTTTTACTTAGGATTATCCTAAGGGTTCTTAGTAAAGTTGTCTTATCATGGTCTCCAAAAATACATAAACATTACTATAATACTAACTTGGGGTGACTAAAACATTTAATATATATATATATATATATTACATCTTTTTATGTTAAAATTCATTACATAACATTATGATCCATGCCTAAACCATAAAGGTTTAGTGTCATTGGAAACATGGATGCATAAAAAATTGGTACATAAAAGATCTACATCATCTCTCAATTAGTTATTCACAACTAGAACCCTTCTTAGACATATCATACTTAAAACCTTTCTTCATATCCTATTGGGAAAAATGAAAGATGATAAATGGTTATCTTAGATGATTAGTATGGGTAAACAAGGGAGATTTCAAAGATCATTTAAGCAGAACATGAGAATAAGGGAATGCAAACTTGAGTTTTATATTTGAATATCATATGTAATAATTCATATATCTTAATCATGATTCATTCAAAAATCTTGGTATTTTATAACACATGAATCATAAAGTAATAAAAAAACATGATCCATGAGAGAATAACATTGGCACAAGATCATGACATAAAAGAGTGGCATAAAGTGAGGAATAATCATAATCATAGAAATATTATATCCAGGTTAACCACCAATACATTCATCACATGTAACACTTGGGTTATCCACCCATTTTCCTACTTTCATCTTGGGATAACCTCTTGTGTACCCTTTTTTGGGGCATGGGATAACCTCTTGTGTGCCCTCTTTTAAACATGGGATAACCTCCCATACACCCTTTTTTAGGCATGGGATGACCTCCAATGTACCTTATAATCCCATAAAATATTAGTCATTACCAAATGAACCCAAGGGATGTAGCAGAACCACCCATAACATAATCACAAACCATTAATATATATTCCACAAGATAATAAAAACATTTATCATTCCATCATATCTCAACTTGTAGAAAAGAAAATGACCTTCATCATTATTTCATCATCATAGCCATAAGCCATCTAAATAAATAATATGGTATCATAGACTCATATCCCCGATGAAACATATGTGAAATAAAAGTATATTATCCTAGGTAAAAACGTCCTTTAAAATTTCACTTGAACATTTATTAATGAAAATACCCATTTCATTTTGAAATATCTTATTTAAAATCAATAAAAAATCCTAAATATTAGGAAAAAAATTATTTGAAATGAACCATGGAAACCTATAAATAAATATTTAAATAATTTATCAGACATGGTGGTGGGAAATTATGTTCATTTTTTTATGTTAAAATAAGTATTCGTTTCACTTTTTCGATAAAATTTCATAAGAACAACATTCAGAATAAGATAATAAGATTCTTATTAAACATTTTTTTAACTCAAACATGTGTACAATTTACATTAAAAAATCATTGTAGAATGTATAAAAACTATTCAAAAAAATTTAAAGAAAATATATGCATGGAATAAAATGATTCCTGACTAAATAGTAAATAAAATTCTATTTCCCGTAAAAACATTCATTTGGTCTCATGCGTATACAAGGAGAAAAGAATAAAAGAAAAATATATAATCTAGAAAAATAACTAGAAAAGAAAAAATTAAATAGGATTTGGGGGAAAATATCATATAATTTTAACATCATAAATTTAATTATAAACTATCATGGTAAAAATGAGATTGTAGTGTAAAACTCTTACCTCATGTCTGACTTTATTTTTAAGCACTTTAACCACATATTCATTAAAACCCTTCATTGCCTTACACCTTAATCCTTGAAAGGAAGGTATTTTGAGAAAAACTAGGACATCTAGGATATGTTTAAGGATTTTATAAATGTATTAGGGTAAGTATTGGTTGATCTAGTAGGCTATAACTTTGTAAATAATAGAGAAGAGGAGGTTCCCTTTTTATAAGTGATAGGAGGGGCGCCAATGGAATTACTTGACGTATTAAATTAATATATATTTATTTTCATTTTAAAGTTTTCCAAAATTGATATATTTCAATGATAAGATGAGGATGATTATAAATCCCAGTATCCAATATAATTTATCCATGTTTATATATTTTTTAACCCTAATCAATATGTTTTACCCCACCCCTTGTTAACACTTTTAACGATTATTGTGGCTTCAAGGTTTTGTACTCTTTAGTGGTCATTAAAGTAACTATAAAAGTAAAATTGACTAATAAGTGGAAAATGGTTGATATTTTAAACCATATCCCACTAACTTGGTCAAATATAATATTTTTATGAATTTTTAAAAACTTAATAAATATTATTTAATATAAGTTACTATTAAATTCATTTTTAGTGTTATTCACATAGATTAATGTTAAAGACAATGAGATAGAAATGTAATTAAAATATAAACTTTTAATTCAAAACTAAAATTTTATATTCATCAATAAAATTCTTATGACACAATAATTCATCCAGATTTTATTATTGTTAATATTTTTAAAATTATTTATTTGATTTTTCTATTACTAGAACAAGTATAATGTTAGTGTTTCATAACAACTTAAGGTAATTATTCCATAAATAAAAATTAAAAAATAAATTACCAAGATAAAAAAAAATTCATCTTTTAAATAAACATTTAAAACCAAACATAAACTCATTTTTTATTTATGACAAAATATCAGTGTTATTAAAAAAGAGTGCCATTTTTTATTTATTCTTTACCTAAAATAATATTAAGGTCATTATCAAAGAAATATGGCACCATTTTTTCATATCTATGAATATTTAATGATTATGACTTATCTAAAATCGTCCAAAATAAATAATACAATCTTTATATATAGTTTTAAATCCTTGTCACATTATTTTTAACATCAATTACCAGATTTACACTTATTGATGGGAAAATATTTACCATGGTTTCTATTCATAATGAGTAAAAATAAAGTTGACCTACATACTGTATTTTGATATTTCGATTAAAAATATGGAATTTTTTTTATCAAATTCAATCCCTATAGGTGAAAAAAATTACTTCTAAAATTAACCTACACAACGTGATGAAAAGCAGTTTTCCAGAAAAATGGATTTTTAAATATATTTTTATACCAAAATTAAGAATAATATCGATGAAAATGTCATTAATGGTAATAAATTTAATAAAAATAAACTAAATAATTTTTTAATTGAATTCAAAATAAAATGAAACATGTAAATAATTGAATAGAAAAGCAGTTTTCTATAAAATCAGTATTTTCACTATTCACTAAAAATTAATATTTTAAAAAAATTATAGAATTTTACCATCTTATAATTTTGATATAATGATTTCAATATATGTATATTTTTTATAAAATTTTGTTTTTAAAATTTTTAAAAAAATTATTATAATATTTCTTTATAAAATTAAATATAAACCATTTTTTGAAGAAAAACCATTTCTGATGCATAAAATGACTTAACAAAAAAATGATTGCTTATTTACTAAAAATTATTTAGTGAATTTTTATTGAGTAAGACTATTATACATATATTTCATAATTATGTTTCTCATATTTATACCCACCAATTCAATAACTTGGTTATAACTGTCACATTTATATAATAATATTTCTATAGAATATCGTAATTTTCTTAAAGCGTGGTGTTGCATGTTAAACAACCTATTAGGATTATTATTATTTTAATATAAATTTTAGGGGTTTTATATATTGAAATGGGTAAAAACATACTTATAGAAACATGTTGTGTGTCCCTATTACATTTTGTGGACTCCTTCTAAGGCAGATTAGAGCCCTTGTTTTCCTCATTCCAACTTCAGTATTAGCATGGGTGTGTTCCTTCTATCTGATTTAGTACGGGTTAATTCCCTTATTCAGGTCTACTATAGATGAGTTTCTTTATTCCAACCCCATGATGGTTTAGTGTGACATTTATTTATGAGAAATAGAAATAACTTCCCCTCCATGTATTAAAGCAAGTATCCCTCTGTGAGGCCTGGGGTTGGATCCTCATTCCCATCATTATCCCTAGGTAGGGTTAGGTATCATGTAACATTCGTATTGGGAAATTGATCCCCTACCTAGTGGGTTAATCCAGTTATTATTATGTATCCCCCATTATCCCTTGGTGTGGTCTCCAATATGTGTATCGACATCAATTTTCTTATGAAGAGTTATACTTTGATCAAGTGTTCATCTCTGATGATCCCTCTCAGTTTCTTTATGCTTCAAATGGAAATCCCTAATGAGTGTGACCTCTCGGATGAGTTATATTAGCGTTATTGAAACCCAATGATTGATTTCTCCCGAGCGACTGTTACATTGGATCCTCGACTGGAATCCTTATACTAAAAGTGATTTGGGAACCTTATACTAATACTTAGATTCTCTCTATGAGAATATATGATTTTTTCTATACATCTTATTAACACAAACTTTTTTTTATTTTTAGAATAATATAATTTATTTTATGTTTTTTGATTTTTGGGTGTCTTGTGGGGCATGTTCATACTCACCCTTTCATGGTATCTAACAGTATGTGCCGTATGTTATTCAGATCATGGTCCTTTTAATAGAGTTATAGGTGGACTAGGAGTAGGTGGATATTAGTCATTGTAGATGTACTATGGATGGATCCCAATGTTTTGTTTTAGTATAAATTCCTTTTTTGTTTTAAAGCCAAACTCCTTTAAAATATTGGTGGGATTTTGTATTTCCCTTTTTTTGTTTTCCTAATTTTCATACTCTGATATGAGATTATATTTCCTGCATAAATTTATAGTATCATTCTTTACCTTTCTACATTATACTAGTGTATTTATATTTGTGTATGTGTACAGGTACCATAGTCTAAGGCCTCTAATGTGTGTGATATATTTATTTGATGTTAGTCTATATCCCCTATCCTATTAGAGATAGGATTGGGGTGTCACTCTTAGTATACAACCATCCTGGTGGGCCTTGGTGGGTTATGTCATGACATAGTATTATCAAATTATGTTTTTTAGTTTGTAATTTCAGAGATATTCTTTCTATAAGGATTAATTTAGAAACAAGGGTAATATTTTTAATGTTTTTTGAGATCAGATCTCAATCCAGGGAACCTAGTAATGGTAACACAACTGTAATATCATCTCAAAAAGACTTTGATAACTAGATTTTTGATTTGGTACAAGTACGAACTAGTTGAATGGAATTCAATGGTACATGAATCATATAGGAATGGGTTGTGGTTACCACGTCCTTCTTGAGTCCTCTCTATATATATTCTCTTTGACGATGGTGTTTCTTAACTATTTTAGAAAGCATCCATTATGATATCCATCTAAGATCCCATAGTATGATTGTAATTATGATCCTCTTAGTGATGAGGCCTCATTCTAGAGGTCTATATTTGAGGAAATTCCTTTGGGTGGATTGAAAATAGTACCTCCACCCATAAAATAGCTGATTTCCATAGTAGTATTGAATGAAAATGTACATAGTCTGAACAAGATTTATGAATTCCATAGGTAGTGACCACCCATTTTTAGGGTTTATCCATACCCTTATGTAGTAGAATACTTTCTCACGGTATTAGAGTGAGTTTTCTTCCTTTTTGGGACCCCTCCTAACCAAATGGTGGTCCTATAAGTAATCCTCTTCCATAGACAAATATAAATATAATATATCATGATGATACAAATAGATGATGAGGTGAAACATTCAGGGATATAGTTCAAACACCTTTTAAAAGATAATTTTTCACTAGTGACATTGTGGGTGGTAAATATCAAGGAGCTTCTGGAGCACTTTAAAAGCATCCTGATAGCCGCAGAGTACACATTGAGGTTTTCCATCCTCTCACAATATTCTATGGATATGGTTCATTATATTTATTTTTCATCATAGAACTTTGAGTGTGGAATTTTTCAAGATATCCAAGATGAATTGGAATATATTTTCATTCCTTATTATGTTAGGTTGTTGGATAATACCTTAATTGTGTAGATATTCTTATAAGAGAAGTTGTAGTCCATTGGTTCTTTTAGAGGACACCCTAGAGCTAACGCCACAATAGTTGGTAGTCGATTATAGACTAAAGGATCCAGGAATGTGTGGTGACTTTTGATACTGTATCAGGATAGTGGTTCAGCCACTCAGGGCTCAGGGAGGTTCTAGTTAGCTGTAAGAGAGGTGACACTTCTCTTGTGATGGGTGATGATATATCACATGGGATTTCCCGACCCTCTATGCATCATACAAGGATACTATTGATGGTATACCAAGGAATAGGTAGTAACTTTAGTAAGGAGGTCTTCGGGGTCGAATATGAGCTAGGAGAGCTACATGAGGTAGTTGACATTATGATCGGTTTCCACTGCTATCACCTCTAGGTGTTCTATACTAGGCTCTTGGAACTGGTAGTTAGGGATGTTGAAAACTATAGTTAGTGGGTCCTTCCAAACTAGATCCTCCTGGTATGATATGAGATATGTTCTTTTTATTCTCAAATTTTTTTGAATTTTTTATAGACACAATTGTGAGACACTCTTTCCTTGTCACATCCTTTATTTGAGATATAGAGATTCCAATAAATCCCTTAACTTAAACATTTTGGGTAGAAACCTTTATTAGGTTAGGTTAATTGATCACACCGTTTTTCTAATAGTGATACCTGATTATCATAGGGGATATTTTTATATGGGATCTCTTAGTAGGTGTGATGAGTCCTTAAGAATTCATTATAGGTATGAGTTATCTCTCCAAATTCCTTGAATATATTAAAAATTACGGGTGGAGGATGTAGTGTGTCCAAGTATATGGAGAGGAATTTTAATTATTTGGTGAAAAATAATCCTAGGTATAGTGGGATGGGCATGTTTATGTCAGGATATAGCCAATTTCTCATCAGTTAAATAGTATGACCCTTGGAGTAGAAAATTCTGGAGGCTTTCAACTTCCTACAATAGTGGAGGAGTATGAGGACATATTCCCTAAGGATGTTTTGGGATTACCTCTCCTTAAAGAGATATAGTTATATATATATGTACACCCAGAAACTACCATAATATCTATACCAGTATATTAGATGAAACTCATAGAGCTATGATAGATATAGGTGTAGTTGTAGTATCTATAGAATAAGATCTATTTCATACCCAATGGGTCCCCCTAGGAAGCCCCAATTTTTTTCACCAATAAAGTGGATGGGAGATTTAGGTTATGAATGGATTACCATATCTTGAACTAGTTGAATATCAAGAATAATTATCCACTTTCAAGAATCAATGATCTCTTTGACTAGTTTAAAAGGGTTAAGAGGTTTCAAAGATTGACTATGGTTTTGGTTATCACCTACACCAAGTTTGATATGCTGATATAACAAAGATGAAATTTTGGATCTGCTATGGTCACTTTGAGTGAGTGGTGATTCTATTAGACTTTAATAATTCCCCAACTATGTTCATGGATCTTATGAACTAGATCCTTCAACCTTTCTTAGACTAGTTCATGATGGTCTTCATGGATTAAATCCTTATGAAATTTTTATTTTAGGAGGAGTATTCAAGACTTTTGAGGATGTTTCTATCCATACTCTATAAGAATATCTCAATGTGTTAGTTATAGATTTGAGAGGTCCACTTATTGGGATATTTCATCTATGAATATAGAGTATTAGTAGGCCTAGAAATTCTTGAGGTAGTTTTAGACTAGGACCCATCCAATTTAGTGACTAAGGTGTGGATCTTATTTGGATTAGCTGGATATTATCATAGGTTTGTGCTAGATTTATCTAGGATGATGCCCCCTATTATTGACTTGGCCTAAAAGGGGTATTCATTCATGTGGAAAAATATATCTTTACAGGATTTTTAGGAGTTGTGAAAAAAAGTTAATGAGAACCACCATCTCGATATAGTTAGAGGTGGTTTTTGAGTACATCTAATTTTGTGATTACTCCAGAGATGGGATTGGATGTGTTTTGATGAAGACATGGGAAATGATTTTTGATGGGTACTGGAAGCTAATACACCATGTGAAAAATTACATGATCTATTATTTTAAGATAGTAGTTGTAGTATTCTCCCTAAATAATTGATGCCTCGATATTAGGGGAGAGTTATTCATCAACTATTCTAATCATATGTGTCTCAGTTTTATATTCTTAAAAAAATATCATAAACTTAAGTTGAGGTGATGGAAGAGCTCATACAAGACTAAAACTTTGAGATAGTATATACTCCTGATAAGGAGAATATGGTGGAAGATTCTCTCATTAGAAAATCTCATTCATAGTTTTTGAGTCAAGAAATAGAAGAGTTAGACTTATTGAAGTTGACCTTTGTTAGTGAGGGTGGATCAGTATATCTTCAATTGATGTTTGTGACCCATCCACTTCCCCAATGCATCAGGGAAGTATGGTTTGGAGATATGGATTTCGAGTCCTTTAATAACATGATATTCATAGGATATATTCTTGTGGGATTTTCGGAAGGTGGGTTCATTTCATCCTTTTTTTGAGGGTGGATAATTGTTTTAATCAGACTATGAGAGGACATTTTGAGGGAGTTTCATATGTCACCCTTAGAAATGCATATAAGAGTGGTAAAGATGTACCAAGATATTTAGTATTAGTTTTGGTGGATAGGGATGAATTGAAGTGTAGTTGAGTTCATCTCGCAATGCCTAACTTTTCAGCATGTGAATGTCTGGAATCAAGTACCAGCAAGTTTATCCTAATCCCTTAAGGTTAGACAGTGGAAGTGGGAAGGTATCTACATGGATTATTCAATGGGAATTATTTTATTAGTAAGAGGTCATTGAACTATATATGTGATCATAGAAGAGATCACCATGTCAATCCAATTTATTTCTATTTGAGGAATGTTTTTAGTGGAGATTTTGTGATGATTGCATATGTAGGAGATATTCTAACTTCATTGAGTTACCTCGATCATTTTTTTGGATCATGATTCTCATTTTACATATTTATTTTTAGATAGGATTAAGATAGGATATCCAAACTCATTTGTGAATGAGAAATTCATTCCACCCCCATACAGGTGACCAAATATAGCAGACCATTCAGGTTCTAGAAGATAATTTATCGACACACATGTTGGATTTTTTCTATAACTAGGTGATCATATACCCTTGGTGTATTGTTCATATAAAAATAGTTACCATTCCACCATTGATATGGAATAATTCAAGGACTTTTACAGGAGAACCTTCCTTTTAAATCTGTGTTGGATGGAGTTAGTAGATGAAACTCTTATTGGCCCAGAGTTAACACAGGTGATAAAATAGTTGGTACAAATCATCAAAGAGAATATGAGTATTGTAGAATGATTTAAAATGACCTATAAGTACCAATGATGGGGGCCTTCATATTTTGATGATGGATACAATGTGTTTCTAAAGGTATCACCTATGTCAAGTCTTTGGAGATTTGGATGATCCAGAAATCCATCTAAAAGATTCATTAGCGATTTCTATATACTATACAAGTTTAGTGTGGTTTCATACTACTTAGACTTACCACAATAGTTTCAATTGATACATGAAGTTTTCCACATGCCACAATCGAAGAGATACATGCACGATCTATCACATGTTATCGACAGGGGTGAGCTAGAAATTATGTATGTAATTACCTTTTCATAGAATCGGGTAAACATTAAGAATCAGTAAAAGAATATCCTTTAAGGGTGACTGAATTCCATGGTATATGTTCATTGGAATCATAGGAATATTCAAGAAAACAAGTGGGTGTATGAGAACTAGATGTGATCCCAGCACCCTTATCTCTTTGAGTAGGTTTTTTCTTTTTGGAATGAAAATCCTTGAATGTGGGGAGAATGCAATGAGTCTATTTTATGACACTTTTAAATATTTTAAATAATACTTTTAGATTAAGTAATAGAGTCATATGGAATTACTAGCCTTTTGGAGCGTCTATTTTGATATATTAAAAATATTAAATATAATATGTCATGTGCTTTTATTTTTTTGGAAAATATAGATTATCTACTAAACAGAGTTTCATATGGGAAAATGAGATAGATGTTAATTTTGGAATGTTATCTTTACCCATTTAATGATATAATATTTATACACATTTCTTGTTTTATTTGATTTCATTCATGAGTACGATAATAGAAAAATAAATTTTGAAATTTATATTTTTCAATTAATTTCTAAAAAACATAAGCTTCCTCTATTTTAACACATAGATAGCCAAATCCTCGGGTTAGATGCATAACACTAGAGATTTATTGAATATAAAATGTTGTTGAGAAATCTATTTTTGATGAATAGAGATGAGGAATGAAGTAGTATTGACAAAAATGGGTGACAAATACTTCTAATATATTTAATAATAATGATGTGGGATCATTCTCCATTAGTGATCAATCTGATATCGAACTGTGACTTTATTTTTTGGTTTATTTACCTATTATTGATTCATTTTAATGGATGATAATTAATTATTTTAGATATTAATTTTTGGATCATCTATGTTGAATTATTCATGGATTATTTTATTTATATAAGTAGAAATTGATAATTATTTCGAAACCCCAATAGATAATTGAACATTTCATTAAGGAACGATTGAAAACGGAATAGTGTACAACATTTTTTTCTCACTTTTTTGTTTCATTCCTTGTACCCTTCATTCCTCATTCATCATCGATATTCAACTGGTTATCATTTCTATTATATCCAATAACTTGATTCATAGTGTAATTGACTTATTATTTCTACATATTGTTTATGTGGGTTCAATTTTGGGATTGAAGATGTGGCAAAGGAGTAATAGTGATGAAGAAATCTTGATGATGATATAACTGATGGTGGTTGATTGAGGTAGATCCCATAAGTACTGTAAAATGGTGATGATAGATGATTTCTAAGTAAAGGGTATTTGTAATCCATCCACCATTAATGAAACAGGCTCAGTCAATGAAGATCTAGTCATTATGGGAGAGATTAGTGGCAGAATTAGATGTGATTGTGACATGGGGAAATACACTTGAAAACATATTGTTTTTTGAATTTTTTATCAAGAAGAACGTATTTCAAATAAAGAAACATTGTGTGGACCCCTCTATATTGTGAAAGGGTTTTGGATTAAGAAAAATATTACATAGTCAAGTACATAGTCTACATATCATGTGTCCCATAATTTGATATGTTAGCATGTACTATCTTGGATATATGGTAATGAACATTAGTAGTATACAGGGATACAGGTAGTGTACATAGACATGGTCCAAGTATGTGGGCATGGGTAGAGTACATAGCCATGAATATGGAAAAAGATAATACCAAACTTAGAAGTACATGACATGTGTCCTCAGTACACACTGTATACTCTTTCTAGGGTTGGTTAGAGCCATTTTTTCATTAATATAACTTCATTGTTAACATGGGTGTATTCCCTCAATTTTATTCAGTAAGGCTGAATTCCCATATTCCAATCCAGTATGGATGAGTTTCCTTAGTCGTCCCCCGTGAGGGTTCAATGGGGAATCTAGCTATGAGCATTGGACGTAAGATCCCCTTAGTGGATTAGAACAGTAATCCCTTCATGAGGATCGAGTTTGGATCATCATTACCATTGGTTCGTGACTTGTGGGTTTAAGATGATTTGGGTTATTTTGGGAGATATTTATGGGAATATAATCCATGGGTTTGGTATGTGTTTAATGAAAGGGTTATTTGTAAAAGGATTTTTTTTTTATTCATTGGTCATAAGATAAAAGATATTAATAAACTTTGGAGTTAATAAAATCTTTGATATTGAGGAAATTGTGGATAATTAGGATAAAAGGGTTGATAAATTTTAGAAACATATATTTTATCATATAGATAACCATATGATTGAAATTTGATTTGGTGAATAGTTGATTAAAAATATTTTTGAAGAAGTTCACTGTACTGAAAACATTATAACATAAATGGAAATATTTTTGGCTAACATGTGAGTTTATTTAAGGAATAAATGTTGAACTATTGTTTGAAAAGAATATATGATATTCTTATCTATTTATAATGATTCAAGTTATTTATAGAAAATATTATAATTTTTTAGAGATTATATGATTTTGGAATATAGATTTCTAGTATTGAATTTATGGGTTATTAATGTTCTTTGGAAATAAATGTTAAAATGATCTAGGAATAATATGTGATCAAATATTTTTGTTTTTTCGTTTTTTAACTTGGTATGGAATATTTTAATGATTTTTAGGCTCAATTACTTATTGAAGGATTTAAGTTGAAATTTGGGTGTTATTGTTAAGGATTTAGATATTAATGTAGTATTTCTACATATGAGTCTTTATTTATATTGGATATTATTATATTAACTTATTCTAAACGTTTTTTGTTTTTATTAATAGATTGAAATATGATAAATAACTTTTTATTCATTTTTTGATATGTTGATCTATTAGAAGTTAAATTTAGTGCTTCATGCATGAAGAATTCATAATGATCATGTTGATTCACATAAAAGGATAAAATCATGCTTATAGATTGGGAAGAAATCAAGTGAGAATTTTTTTCAAATGTTTTATCCCAATGGTAATAAAATTTCTCAAACTCGATAAAAAGAAATATAAATATATCAAGTATTATATGGGAAGTAACACTCATATTCCAAGGTACATTTTAATATAATAATTTTCAAGTATTAGTCTTATAAAGGTACCCGAACAATAAGTTTCCTAGTCTTGATAAGGAAAATAATTTTCATGATAAAATATGTATCTAGATTTATACTATGTTATGATAAATTCATTTTGAGAGAATCCAAATGAAATTATGAGGGAATATTTTTTTGTGTAAGTGGGGGATAATGTAATATCCCAATATTTTAATATAAAATCATCCATTAAATGAATACTATGTTTGATAGTGTCTACCACAAGCAACACCGAGCTTAAAAAACTATGATATATTATAGAAATATTTTTTAAAAACATGACTGATATAACCTATTTTCTGTTTGAAAGGTATGATTAGGAATAAATATATTATAAAATATATGTATACTTTTTTCCTTCATAAAATTAATAATAAATATTACATTGATTATTAATTTTTTATAAATGTATATAAAAATCATTTATCGGTAAAAGATACAGTTTTATTCAAACTGTTTTTATATACACAATATAATTTTATCATAATAGATTGAATTAATCACTATTGATAAATATTTATAATGAAATTAGTTTATTATATATCCAATTAAATGAATTAATATTCATTTAATTGTGGTTATTATTCAACGAATGTGGATAAAGTCACTTTATTCTTCAAAAATACATTTTCTTGAAAATGGGTTTTATTTCATTCTCTGTGATGATATAATATTTACATTATAATGATTTTAAGAATATTATTTAAAAAAATGGATATAATTTTTCAAATTATCTTTTCAAAATTACCTTATAGTAATTTTTTTGGGAATTTTCTTGAAAGGGATGTTTCTTGGGTGAATAGTGCAAAATGCTAATTTTGTAAAGAACTGTCATTTAGTTAATTTAAATAAATGTAATTACAATGTTCCATTTTTTTTAAATTTATTTTAAAGTATGTTACATATAATTTTATAGAAAATAATAAAATTAATTCCATATTAATCATTATTATAATTTATTTCTGTATAAGTTCATTTTTTTCTTAAAAGAGCATTTTTCTAAAAATTGTTTTTTGGTGGGCTTTGTACACTTATATTAAAAGTAAATTATAAAAATTATAAAAATTAAATCTTGAAAATAAATTTCATATTTGGAATAAATATGTAAAAAAATTAATATTTATTTCATTTTCATTTTTTTAATTATCAATAGTAATTGTGGTAAAAGTTTGTCACCGTAGTAAAAGGTAAAATCGGTTAAATGAGATTAAAAAATGGTATAAGGTCTCAAAATTAATATAAAACATTCATTTATTTCATTAGATTATATTATTTCAACAAATATCATCTTAGAATCTAAATTATGTCAATTTGGTATCATTTACCTTTAATTATGGCCATTCTATTATTTAATGTTCGGAAAAATTACAAAATATAACCCTCTTTATTTTAACATCTCTAATATGTTTTTATAGGTATGAAGATAATATAAGAATAGTTCTAAATAGTTATTTTGAAAATGAATAAATTATTTTTATGATTTTAATTTGATTTTAATTTTTAGATATATCTCAATTTCCTTGAACGCTTTCATAATGCAGACGCAGCGCTTTTGAAAATAGTAGAAAAATAAAATTAAAGATTTTAAAAACATTAAAAGTAATATATTTTTAGTGAATTATGATGTTCCATGAATTTATTTGATATTTATAATGTATAAGTTATATTTAAAGGTTTTATATTAGAATTTTATTTATTTCTAGATATATTTAAAATCAAACAGTGTAAATAGTCCCAAAAATGAATTTAAATGGTAAATAATGTTAAAAAAAATATTTTTAAATTATCATAAAATCATAAAAATTATATAATTACTCAATTGAGTGAACATTTTCTATTATATCATTAATTATTACTAAATGTGACACTTTTTATATTTCAAATTACTTTTATTACCCATTAATTTTGAAATAATTGTTATAACAGTTAAGGTTAAACAGGGTTAACAAGGGGCTTAAACCAAAACATATAATTTATAATGACTCTTAGACATGTATAAATATTATTTTTTAAACTTATTTTGACCATATATTCTTTATCATAAATTTTTTGGAATTTTAACAATTTTATATGAGTTAGACACATAATATATATTAATATTTCATGTATTTATGTGATTTTCACCCACCTCGCTTATAAAAGGGAACTTCACTGCTACAAAATAGTCCTTTAATAGTGCTAGAATAGGAATTTATCAGTATTAGTAAAGTGTTGACTACCAAAACATGATTAAAATCCCTATTAATTTATAAGTGCTATAAATTATCTGATAAGAGACATCATTTATCAGCGCTTTTATTTACCACTGATAAAGGGCCCCTTTATCGGTGCTACTAAATGCATTGATAAAGACATCCTTTATCAGGCCTAGTAAAGGCACTAATAAAGGAATCCTTTATCGGTACTAATAAATGTGATAATAAATGCATCCTTTATCAGGGATTCTAAAAGCAATGATAAAGGGATCCTTTATCATTGGTTGTAAAAAAGATAATAAAGGGTCCCTTTATGAACACTTTTTGAATCCCTCATAAAGGGAGCCTTTATTAGTGCATTTAGTAGTGCTAAAAAAGAGTCATAATATAGTGTGATGTTGCAAAACACTATATCACTAGAAATATGGAATATTTCAATCCACTATAATAACACATTTCAGCATAAGAAATTAGAAAAATTAGATACAAATATAGAATTTAAATGAAATAAAATTTGCAACACAAATACAAGAAAGAAAACATTATTTGAGAGAAAAATAATGCCCCTATATAAAAGAACAAACTTTCCATGATCGATAAAAATAACGAAACTATATAATAAAAATATTATTATGCAAGTAATAATATAATGAAATAAATTAAACAGAAATTATTTATTTTAAACTAATCTTTGAGTCATACCAGGAACACTCTGTATCAAATTGAGTTATTATTGATTCTTGAAAATCACACCATTTATTATTCATCTTCAAGAATTATCACACTAAAATGTAACTAAATAAAAATATTATAAAAAGTAAAAGAAAATTAATTAAGTAATATTAGATGAAATTATGAGAAAATAATCTAGGCTCGTTTGCTCGGTTTTTGCAATGTGATCTGCGTTTTAATCTAAAATAAAACATATATATTGCACAGATGAACTTGGATTCATACTGGTCAGACTGTGAATTAGACTGATATTTGGTTGATTAATAAACATCATAAATGACTTATGTATCATTTTCATAATGTATAATAATAATCCAAATTTATTTCTTTAGTTTTGAGTATGTCTCTTGAGTTTTTTACTAAAATGTAAATTTAAAACAGAAATAAGAACTATGAGTCATACCAGTCACATCCTGTCTCATTTTTACATGAGAATTATTCCTACATGACACAAATGAATTATTATTCATTTTTATAAATTATTAATAAAATATGAGAATGTTTTCTTGGTTTTAAGTTAGTGGAACTTATTTAACTAAAATGTGAAATTTAAAATGAAAACGGACACTTTGTGTTGTACTTGGCACATTGTGTATCAGATTGAAGTTAAGATGATTATTTCACTTCAAAAATGACATATGGATCTTATTTATAAATTATCAAAACAATATTAATATGTTTTCTTGGTTTTGAGTATTTCATTTTTCTTTTTTACTAAAATTAATGTCAATTTTAAATAAAAAGATGCACTTTGAGTCATACTAGTCACAATGTGCATTGGATTGGGGTGTGGCTGATTCCTAAAAATCCAAAATTACTAATGGATCATTATCCTAATTTATCAAAACAATATTAATGTGTTTCCACATTTTTTAGTATGCCACTTTTTTTTGCTAAAATTTCATTTTAATCTGGAAACACACACTTTGAGTCATATTGGTCACATCATGTGATGGTTTTATGTGAGACTAATTCAAACACTCCACAAAATTATTATTAATTTTTTTCTAAATTATAAATACAATCCAATCTTGTTTTCTTAGTTTTTAGTGAGCAGAACTTTTTTGTTCTAAAATGTCAATTTTAAACTGGTAAGAGACACTTTGAGTCATACCAGGCACATCATGTATCGGATTTAGGTGTGGCTAATTCATTATAACACAATTGAATTATAAATAATTTTATTAGAATATCAAAACAATATGAATGTTTTTACATGATTTTTGGGTATTTTGGCTATCTTTTTAACTAAAATTAAAGTCAATTTTAAATAAAAAGATGCACTTAGTGTCATACCAGACACACCATGTGTTTGATTAAGGTGAAGCTAATTAATAAACATCCCAAATTACTTATGGATAACTTTCATAAAGTATAAAAATAATCTCAATGTGTTCTATTAGTTTTGATTACATCGCTTGTGTTTTTTACTAAAATTTTCTTTTAAACTAAAAACAATCACTTTGAGTTATATCAGCCACATTGTGTTTTGGTTTGACGTGAGACTGATTCATACACATTGAAAATGATGTATGAATAATTTTACTATATTATCAATAAAATATGATCACATTTGTTCCTTTTTCATTGAGTGATGTTTTTTATCTTAAATATCAATTTTAAACAGATCACAGATACTTTGAGTCATACTGATCACATCATGTATCAGATTAAGGTGTGGTTCATTTATACATGACACAAATGACTTATGGATTGTTGTCCTAAATTATCATAAGAGTATTAAATTATTATTATATTTTTTGAGTATGTGATGTGTGTTTTGAACTAAAATATAAATTATAAATTAAAAACATATCATTCAAGTCATACCTGTCACACCATTCGTTGGATTGAGTTGCATAAGATTAATTATGTGATGTGTGTTTTCTTTCAACTATCTATAACAAACTAGAAAAGAAATAAATATTCCATTTTTATGGAAGAATAAACCCCATACTACCTAAAACACCTCATCTAAAAGAACCATGTTCTCTCTTTTCTGTCTTATTGTAGAATATTGAAATAAAAATATGACTTCCAAAAATATCTATGAAAAAAATATTAGATAAAAATGATATGAAAATTAACATACAATAATAGATAAAATAATGAAAAAATTAACTAAATAAGTACTAGTAATTCATCTTTTCATGATGTTTTTATATATTGTTGAGCCATTTACTTATTATTGTTATCTCAGTTGCAGCCTCAAAGTTCAATCTCTCATGAGAATGAGCAACTTCAAACTAATCACACCAAATTGATAAAAAAGAATCAAAATATATAATAAAAAAATTATTATGTTAGTAATACTATAAATAAATGAACTAAACATAAATATGAAATAATACATTAATAAAACATCAATTTTAATCTGAAACCATGCATTTTGAGTCATATCGAGTGCACTGTATATTTCTCTCAGGTATGGTTGATACCACGATGTCTTTTTATCCTACAGTTCTTTCAACACTCTAGGTCATCTAACAATATTATAGTTTGATAACCTAGAATTCTTAATACATTATAGAATAAAAATAAAATTGCATCATCATGAGTGAATCGTCCTTGTTGAGTGATTGATCATAATAAAGAAGTGAGTCATCCTTATTGACATAGTCATTTATTCCTAGAAAATATGAAACATTAGCGTAAACAAATCATCATTATTTAATTGAATGAAAATAAATATTTACCTATGAGTTTTATAGAACATAATAAAATATATCTTACCCTCTCACTATCATAAAGAGTAAAAACTCCATGACAATCCATTTAACTTCTTTGATGGAAAAAACTTTTGTGTTCCCCATTATGTATTTTTAGAAGACACTAAACAATATTATAATTTTTTACCCCTTTGAGTGTATTAAACATCAGTGTAGCCATTTATAGCATCAAAATGACACTAAAATCCAGTGCATCTGTTAAGTATTCTTGGATTGTTCTATAGATTATTATAACCTTTTTAATATTTTATATAATGATAAACTCTAACATAAAATCATAATTATTAGTTCATAAAAATGGGAATATCAATATTATTATGTATTTTTTACTGATAATGATGATTATTTTTTTATTAAAGAGCTGGTGAATATAGATCAGTTTACATAATTAATATGCACATTCATGATGAATGTTACTTTTATTGGTTTCACAAGAATTTATTATATTATATCATGAATCTAATTGATGATCAAATATTCCATATAATTACACCACCCACCAAAGTCAAACCACTATATTGCTATTTTTTGAAACATTGTGATACAGTTGATAAAATTTTATATTTATTTATTTTGTTTAGTGGTTTTTCATCAAGCTATAAGATTATTTTTCAAAGGGGTCTTCATTTTTATTTTCAGTGATTCATGATTTCATTTAAAGCGGGTTTTTCATTTTTTGGGATTTATTCATAAGTCGGAATCTATTCATTTGATTTCATGTTTCATATCACACCATCCATCCTCAATGACCATAATATCTCAATTTTGGTTGCCTTCCAATAGTTATTTTATATATCTGCTGGCTTTAGTGATTGATTACACGCATATTTATTCAAAAAAATTAGTTGGTTTATTTAATTTTTTTATGATTGTATTGGTGTTGTATGACTCTCAAGTGATTATTGGATCCACTAATAACACCCTTTCTTTATAGTGTATAGATTTCATGGGAAATAAACTTCATCTGTTTTTTTATTATCAGTTAGTTTCTTCTTGGTGAGGGGTTTCTTTCACACTTCATTAATATTTAATAGTACTTCGAATGTTCTAATAGAAATTGTAGCCTATGATAATCATTTCAAAAAATAATAATTGGTGTTTTTTTGGTTTTTGTAAAAATTCCTCTACGTAAATTCCTATATAAAATCACTTAAACATGTATTGAAAACATTTTTATAGTAATCCACCTAAATCACTTAAACAATTGATCTTATATTAAGTGAAAAGTGTTGTGCACACTTTTCAAAAATTGTTCTCAAAAACAACCTTGGTATGATCCACATTCTATTCCATTTCCCAACAATTTTATTGTTTGAAAGCCATCATTATGACTTGGTCATTGCCTTAGTCTCTGCCTCTTCCACTTCCTCCACCTTTGTCTCTGACTATGACTCCTCCTACACCTCGGGTTCATCCTCCACCTTTGCCTCCACCTCCACCTTCACCTCTGCCTCCACCACTACCTCCACCTCTGCCTATGCCTCCACCCCTTCCTCTTCTATTTCCCAACAATTTTAATTTATGAAGGTCATCACTTCTAAACAAAATGATTTATTACATTATACTTATCCTTGAGAGATAGATCAAAAATAATATATAAACATTCTAACAGTAATGCTTCACACCCCAAAATATATTTCAAAGGTAATAGCTTGTACAAGATCACAAACATAGTAGGTAATCACCTAGATTTTTGTCATAAAAAATTTTCAAAACATGTATGTTGCTTAGTAATAACTAAACAAATTTACTTCATCTTTTGAGTATTATGTTTTTCAGATATCTTGATAGTACTAAGAAATTATAGACAAAAAATTATTAAGTAATATATTTAATGAAATTTTAATTACCTTTAGAAATTAACCATTGTGGGATGTTGGTCTTTTCATGCTTTATGATCTCTCTCATAAATTTTTAAACATAATATACAAGATCGTTCCCATTATCTTACATCATCAACTACAAAAACATTTACCAAAATAATTAAATTATTTTGAAATATGTTTTCATTATTATATATTTCTATATATACCTTAATATATTTCCTTTTTTGTAATCCATAGGCTTTATTTATTCTGGCTCAAAATTCATGCTATGATTTTTCTTATATTTATAGATTTATTTATCATAACAAAATTATTTTTAAAACACAGACCAAAACATATAATTCAATTTCAATATATAAAATGTTGATTTCAGAATATTAAAAATTGACAATACACATCATATGTGGGTAGTTTGTTGGATATCCATGCATTAGATCCAAAAAATAAATATTTATGGTATCTAAATTGATTGTGATCAACATCTAGTGCTATGTAAAAAAATATGTAATGAAAAAATTAAAAATATATTTTATGTGATTGGATTTTAGAGTTTTACTTATGCATTTAATGCATCAAAAATAGTCTTTTTTTCTGATATTTGTTTCTAAGACACCTTTAGTATCGCATATCTTTTATTCTAAATTTCTTCCTTATCAAAATTATGTTTTTCTGTAGAAATGATACAGGTATTATTGAATCCAAATCATTATTTTCATGGTTTTCCCTTTATATAGTAGTAATATAAACTCATGTAAAAAATATGAATCATTATTAAATTTAATAACATATTATCTCACAACTTGGATAGACGTATTATGAAAATGTACCTTATTTATGTATTCACAATTGAGACTCCTAGCCATTCATGCTTTGAGAATATCATTTATATTCTTGAGACCAATTATGATTTTCATGAATGTTATAAATATTTATTTTCCATATGGAATGTAAGAAAATTTTCATCTTTAAATTTGGTCTCTATGTGAAGTTATAATAATAATAAATGCTTCTATGGAACTTGTGGAAAGAAGGTACTCTTAGAAGTTTGTTTTGATTAATTTTTCAATTCAAAAGATTTTCTTGATCCGACCATACATTTCCCCATTTATTTAACCATATATAATATAATACCTCACTTAAGACCTTTTTTATTCAACTATTATAGTAGTTTCATATGAAAAATTTTGTTAAATATATTCCTCATGTATCATTATAAGACTTGATATCCATACTATGAAAGTTCTAATATCATCATTGACTGTTGTAATATACAGATCATTAAGTGGAACAAGAAACTCAACAGTCATCTCTTGAGCTACCTCAATCAACACTCACATGTGATATTTTGGAGGTATTTATGTTGTATCTTATCTCTGAGGATATTATACATCTTACCCCTCACAATAAGGTTGTGTATGCGTGTTGACATATACAAATCGCATAAAATAATACAGTATAAATTTTTTTTAATATAAAGTTATAATAAGTTATTCAATTTACATTTATGAGAAAGAGTAATGAAAAAATAGATTACCTAGGGTAAGTGATGTGGTTGAGGGGAATGACTTGACTCAAATCTAGTGTGGTCATTTGGTTCACGTGCGGATCTTTGTTCCACTTCTAGTTCTCTTTGATCCTTTCTCTTACATAAGTCAGCCAAACTAGACAAGACAATAATATCTTTTAGTGAGTCTATTTGTGTCTAAAATCATATCACAATATTATATTTATCTTCATTTGGTTTTATCTTCTCAAAATATTTTCTAGGAGACACTCCAAAACCTAATCCTCTAATATGGCCATATTATTCTCGCCACTTCAAAGCAACTAGGAGTAGTTTTTATCCTACTACAGTCACTATCGATTCTTATGTCTACACCATATAAAAATATGAACACAAATAGGCATTTTTATGTAATAGTATTATAAATCATAAAAAATACTATTTTTCCATACTTACACATGTTTCCCATACCAATTTTGTGTTTTCATCAACTAGTTTACCCTCCTCATTTACTCGAGCCTCCTTCCATAGCACATGACATTATATAGAAGTATCTTTGGATTTTTATTCTTCAATATGAATATAATCAAAGGAACATATGTTATTTTATATCTAATAAAACTCTTATTTTTTATTTAACATACATACCAAATTCTTCTCTAGTAAATTATACGTCATCCTTGCTTTGTGATGGGGGTACATTGGTTTTGATGACTACTATTTATTTTCTGCACTCTTTTTTTCATAAATTAAAATATTTAATTAAAATTGGATAAAACAACTCTAAATAATTTATTATCATTTTAAATTCACCTAGAATGATTTCCTATTACAAAAAAAAATCAGGAAATATTTCCATGTTTCCTACTTTATAATGTGTGCATAACTAATTGGTGGGTGGGGCTTTTCTTTCCCCTCAGCATCTCTAAGAAGTAAATTTGTAAGAAGAGTTCAGAAGCCTCTATGGTATTTTCCAATAACAATTAAGAAAAATTTCTTACAAAAATATTCTAAAATAAATGAACTCTATAAGAAATAATGAAAATTAAATCAATATTTCATTATATAAATTTTCAGTAAAATAATGATAGTAAATCATAACATTGTCCTTATATCTTTCTAAAGGATTTTATTCATTGTAGGCTGAATGTGGTGATATGAATCAATATCAATTGGAATATTCATCCTCTTTGTGACTCCAACATAACTAATGAACATTGACTTTTTGGGTTAATAGGTTAGTAATGTTGATTCCAACCAACCTCAAATTATATACCCTGACTTATTTCTTTATTAATTTTATTTAACACTATGATATTACATCGTTGTTGTTTTTTACATAAAAATGTTGTTGATACCCTAATAATTCTGTAGTTTAATCATAAATAATTTGTTCTTCCTTGGTATTGGAAACATCATCACGGGCAGATGACATTCTCTTCATGATTATTCAAACATTTAATTTTTCTTTGATAAAAAAAAATTAAATACTGAAAAAGGATTTGAGAAGGGTCTCATGCATGAACAATTGAAAACATAATTAACTCAATAACTCTATCATTATACACTTTTTTAGATGATTAGTGTGCATGTATTTGGAAATAAATGGGAAATTAAATTTAAGAAATGATTTACTCCACTAGGGTAGGTGTTATTCTCTGAATTCTTCCTAGGGTTAAATTTATAGAAAACTATCATCCTCATTAGCTTCATCTCCCAAACTTTTATTATTTCAATTTGTTTCTTCAGACTCATACTTCATATCTTCTAGACATGTACCTAAATTTCTTGAGCTACTCTGAGGAGTATTCATACCATACCGAGTACTGATCATCATTTTGGATGAATACTTCTCTGAGTAGTTCAAGAAATATAAAAGATATGGGGGTGAATCTCTAGTAAAAAATTACAATAATAACAGTTCGGGAGATGAATCTGGTGAGGATGACAGTTGTCTCATTATAAATTTTTAAATTACCACATATTAATTTAAAATTTAAAATCTTATCTAAAAATATGAAATGATTCATGACACTACCATGAGAAAATTATCTCATCCCCACAAAGCTATTCCAACTCAAATTTATGTTACTAGTACTTTTTTGTCACTTGTACATCAAATATAAGAGACCTATATCCACTGAGGTTCATGTGTAGGGTCAGTATAAAAATAAACAAGTAAATACTAACAGGGACCCTAATATATACAACTATGCATATATTTTAGTATATGTTCAAAGTAGTAACACTAAAAAGACACATGTAATTCAAGTAATTTTGTACTAACTAGGACACCGTGATAATCAAATGCACTAACTTCATTTCATACTAATGAATTATACTAATCATACCATAATTTTATTCCATAGTTGTTCCCTAACATTCAAATCATTTCACTAATAAGAGGTTAACATTTAAATCATAGGAGGAGTAAAAAAATTATCTCCCTCTAGAAATAACCACATCACATGTACTATGAGATTCGACCTCAGATCCCTAACATCCAAGACTATCCCTCAGGGAGAATCGTGACATGTATTTATTTCATCCAAATAATTAAATGGGTATAACATAACAATTTTTTATTGTAATTGCATTTGAAATATGGTTATGTATTAACATAATCAGTTACCATATGAAAGAACCACACAATGGGTTCCATAATACATTAGTTAAACGTAACTTCCAAATAATCATAATGAAGAACAAACAGAAACACAAATGGAACATCACCCTCAACCTAGCCCATGATGAATCACTAACATGTTTATAGTAACTCACATTCTAACTTACCATACATATCCCTTACATAATACCCATCATATTCTAATATACAATAAAAAATATTTTTATCACGTCCATGCATGTATTTCTTATAAAAGAATATTGAAATGATACATCGAGAGGTATATTAAAAACCATTTCAAATCATATGAAGTGATTATTCAAAGAAAATATTATAAGGAAATATTTATCAATATTTAAAAAAATAGTCACATATTACATTTAATAAAATAATATAAAAAATACTCTAGAGAACAAAATAATAGACAATTAAACAAAAAAATAGTTAAACAATCTGTAAAAAATGTATACAAAGATACAAATGAAGACCTACTAAATAAAAGTCACATAATTTTTACATTCCATAAAATTCTAATGTCTAGAAAAAATAATGTTACATTTTATAATAATTCAAATAGTTACCTCAGTTAAAAAAATTATTTATAAGTGTGTATTGGTTCATTTTACAATATAAATATTATTAAAACCATATTTGTGTATGATTAAAATAAAATTATTTAAATAATATATTTATCCTATCAATATATATTAATATTATAAACCATTTCATCTGAAAAATGAAATATCAAATAAACATATAAAAACTATAACTAATTAGGTATCGTAAACATAAATTTCCATAATCAAATAATAAAACACGATAATCACTTAAATATTTCTATTATATCATGTGTAATAAACAATAAATTCTCTATTTTTAAAAAATACTATAAAGGACATGCATTATAAACTCTTACATATCTTACGTGATCTAAATATTGAGAAATTCATATAGATAAACTTATAGTTAAAGGAAATCATGAAGTAATTTATGTATTTAATGAGAAAATATTTTTTACATCTAATTAGAAAAAAATAAAGATAAATTTGTTTCAAAAACAAAATAAAACATAACACTCATTATTTTTTTAAAATATGTTTATCCCTTGTATACTCTAAAACCAATCATATTAAAAAATAACCAAAATTAAATTTTAATTATGGACTCTAACATATTACATTTCAAAAATATAATTCTCTAAAAATAAGTGTTTATTTTTTATTACTTTAATAAAAACATATTTTAGAAAATAATATGTATATAAATAAATATACTTATCAATGTATCATTATTTTGAGAAAAAAAAGTAAGGAATATGTGAAATAAAAATCATGTTGGCATATAATAGTGTAGTTTGAGAGAATTAGGACACTTAAATCATTAATAGACATCAAGAAGAGACAAAATTCAATGAAGAATATACATGGAGAAGTAGGTCCTTCGAACTAAATATAGCATGTCTGAATCCATATTTTAATCTATAATATTTCGGGGGAAACTAAAATGTTGATAATTAATACCATTGAACCACATATTAATTAGGTAATTGGCCAATTGGTTGTAGTTTGAGATAAAAACATATTTTTAAAAATGAAGAGTCAATTTAATTAATTGATGGGATGGATCTCTTATAGATGCACAATAATATTTTGAACCAAACTTCCTTTACTTACTCTATAATAGAAGATCCCTCTCTCAGGGAATCCACAAAGACTATAATGATGGAAAGAATGAGTCCCTAAAACTATAGTTTGATCCATGAGTGAAGGTGGTGATATGAATGGAAACAATGAGGAAGAATGAGAGAGACAAATCATAAATAAAGTTATGGGAGAAGAAAAGTAGGGTTCTTTATGGTTGAGAACAGCCCAAAAATGAAAACCGTGGAACCCAAATAAGGAATCAATGAGAGAGGAAAAATAGAAAATAACATACCTTGGATTCTAGAATAGATTCATCTAAGAAAATGTAGAGGAGGAGCACTGATAGTAGGGAATTTCCATAAGATCTTGAGAATCGTGACTGAATTAGTCATGGTTAGGGTTCTTTTAAATAGATTGGTGACACTTTTATGAGCGCTTATAAAAAATTGTGGATAAAGATACCTTTTATTAGTGATAAATTAATCAGTTATAATAAAAGGAATATTTATCAGTGCTTTTTTAGTGTTGATAAAGATTGTGTATTAGCGCTAAAAATTACTGATAAAATACACCTTTATCGGCGCTAGCTTTTTAGTGCTGATAAACCTCTATCTTTATCAGCATTGTATAACTGTTGATCAAAGGAACCTTTATCAGTGCTAAAAATTTAGCACCAATAAGGTATTTATAATTATAATTATAAATAACAAAAATTATAAATATATTTATATAATAATATATTTTTTTATTATAATTTTATAATTATTTAAATATAAATTTATTTATTTATAATTACATAAATACTTTAAAAAAACTTATAGTTTTTATTTATAATTATAAATATATAATTTTATTAATATTATAAATATAAATTTATAAATATATATCTAATTATTTACTTATAATTATAAAAATATTTATATTATTATATATATTTATATAATTATATATATATATATAATAAATATAAATAAATATAAATATAGTAAATATATTAATTATTTAAATATATTTATTAAAATTTTATTATTATAAATATATTTATATCATTATATATATTTATTTAATTATATATATATTTAATATATATATATATTCATTATTTAAATATATTTATTACATTTTTATAATTATTTAAATAATGAATATATTTATATATAAATATATGAATAATTTTTTAAAAATAATATTTATATATTTATATCATTATTTATAATTATATAATTATATATATATATCCCCTAGTGTGCAGCTTTGTGGTAGCTGCCCCTATAGGTCTCAGCGAGGTCTCGAGTTCGAATCTCACCGACTACATCCATGCATTGTATGTTGCCTGATTTTCTTTGTAATGTATCCCCTTTCCCTGAATAAACTAAGGCTTCAACCTCATCTTATATATACATAATAAATAATTATAAATATAGTATTTTCATTATTTAAATGAATTTATTATAATTTTTAATTATTTAAAATTAGATAATTATTCATTTATAATTATATACATACTTTTAAAAATAATATTTATTTATTTATAATAATTATAAATTTATAAATTTATAAATATAGTAAATATACATTTATAAATATATTTATTTATAAATATTTACTTAAAATATTTTAACGTTATTAATGAATATATTAAAAAGGTCCAGCCAAAAGCCAATGCTCCTGAAAATTTATTAAAGGTGAAGTAAAAAATAAAATAGGAAATCAAGAATACAGATGGGGTCATACAAAGAGACATTACCTCATCTAGATAAAAAACTATAGATCACGAAAAGCTGTATCATTTCCATAATCAGAATTAGAATCATTATCATCCTCAGTAGTTTCCCTCTACGATTATGAATTTTCTTAATTGGGGATCCCAAGGATCCTCTCCTTAGAACTTTCCTACTCTAGAGTTAGATGAATCTTTGATGCCCTGGAAGATGACCTAATAGGAAAATTCTTAGTCTGACTAGAATAATCCTTATGTGGCATTCTTTTTGGAGGAATTGAAGAAAAATATTTACTACTAACCATTTTTCCCATTCCATTTAAAACATAATCCATAAAAGAAATTGGATCACGACTTTCTATATATCAATGATGGGTGGTGTCTAGCAAAACCATCTGTTTTTCCTTATCACATCCATCATCTGAAACATTACCCCCATTTACTAGTAATTCCTAAAGAACTAAAGACATTCTAAATCTCGTGAAGATAATCCATACTCTATTGAACATCAAATCGCCCAGTTCTATCAGCTTGTAGAACATGCCCTAAAAAGTATGCATCCGGCGAGTGCACAATACAACCTTGCTCATTAGTTGGTGAAGGAGAACACCTAAGCACAACACCAACAACCTCATCTATAGATTGTCCCACCTCACCAGTGTGTATCCCATAATGACCAGTGAATTTCATGATAATCAAATTAATGATTACAACCTACTAAATAGGTTCAGATGGAAAATCACTGCATTTTCAATCTAGTTCCTCATTTATAGCAACAGGCTCACTGATAACATTGTCAACCTGAGTCTGCTCCATCCCATTTCATGAACGGCCATTTGGGACCCATTCCTTTTCTTATCCTTCTATTTAGGCATGCAAAATTAACTGGTAGCATCCAATGAAGTTACTTCCTTCTATCGATTGACCTCCATAGATTTATTCTTGTACGTTGGAACCTCTTGATTTCCAGACTTCATATCAAAATATTTTACCAGATGCTACCTAGGATACCAAGGTATTGACTACCCATGCGACCTAGATGAATTCATTTTACCATTACCATCACAGTCCTGTGAATAATTCCCCTTCAAACCACACAAAATCACAAACATTCCTCATATATTTTTTATCCATATGACCAATAGATTTTTAATTATGATAGAATTTATAGAAATTTTCATACTTGACATTGATTTTTATATCATTAGTGGGAGTAGTAAGAGTCACATTTCTAATAATATTGGAACTCAAATTAATTTCAACCAGTATTCTCATAAAGAATCTATACCAGACGTGTTTTGTCTTCTTGTCTAGGAGAATCAGAATACCAATGGTAGCAGCAATATCATGTAATATTTTTGGATTCCATAAAATCTAGTTGATGTCATGAAACCTAATCCAAACCTATGAAAAAACCATTCTTGACCATTGAAACATTAAAATCCATCTTAAATTCATAGATATGGAGTGTTCCCGACATCAAAAGTAAGAAACCGAAGGACCATGCATGGATTATGGCTTCATCCAATTGAAAAAAGAAGTGAAAAAACCTTTGCCTAATGAAATACACTTCCAATCTGAAAACCCCCATAGAAAGGTCATCGTATTAACATGATCTTCAAGCCACCTTGGATTTTGACCTTTGGGTAAAACAACCCTACCAATTACCAAGTTCTTATCCAAATCCAGATATTCTAAGAAGGCTTCGTGATTTGAATAGTGAAATTGAATATTTAAAAATGAGTACACATTAACAAATATTGAAAAAATAGGTATTTGTCATTAATTAAATATAAATTATTAAAAAATATTGATAAATATTGAAGTAAATATGAATATATATAAAAAATAGAAAAAAAAATATTTAATAAAAATATATGAATAAATAATAGAAAATGATTAAATTCAAAATAAAAAATATTAAAAATGAATAAATAATACCTAACTTTAATAATATTAAAAATAAATAAATGAATTGACTAATTAGAAACAAAATATATTAAATATATCATTTTATAATGAAACTCTAAAATATACTAAAATCTAATTAAATTACATAAATATTATATATCTGTGTTTCTATATAAGATTTAATTAATTTTGTAAATATTGGTGTGTGTGTGTGTGTGCATGTGTGTCTTGTATATAAAAATTCATTAATTACGTATATGTATGTGAAATCAATGTAAAAAAACTTTGAAATATGTTAAATTGAAAAATAAAACATCATTAAAAATGAATAAGACATTAATATGTTTTTAATTATTACATTTTATTCATTTTCTATATATATTTATATTTAATATATATTATTTATTATTGTTTATAATTAATATATATATTAAACTTGTACATTTTTATTAACAATTTATCATTAATAAATTTTTAAATAATTTTGTAATTTATTCAATTTTTTTTAAATTATAATGTTCTATTCATTTTATATATTAAAATTTAATATAAACTATTTATTAATAATTATAATCTATATGTATGTATATTAAATTTATTCTTTTTTATCAATACTTATTTAATTTATAAAATGTTTAATATTTTTCTTAATTTACACATTTTTAAATTTTATTTGTTTAATTTTTTCATTTTTTTCATTTTACATATCTATATATTTAATATATATTATTAATTAATATTTTTAATTTATATATATATATATTCATTTTATTCATTTTTATCAGTAATTATTTAATTAATAAAATTCTTAATATTTTTTAAATTTTTATTTGTTTATTTATTTCATTTTATTCTGGACCTTTATTAGTGCTAAAAAAGCACTGATGAAGGTTACCCTTTATCACTGCTAAAAATATAGCAATGATGAATGGTACCATTTATTAACTCTAAAAATAAAGTGCTAATAAAGGGTACCTTTTATCATCACTATTTAAATCACTGATAAAGGTTATGCTTTATCAGTGCTAAAAAATACTCATAAAGGGTACCTTTTATCAACACTTTTTAAGTGCTGATGAAAGGTAACCTTTATCAATGTTTTTTTAGTGTTGATAAAGGATACCTTTATCATCCCTTTTTACTATCATATATAAAGGCAATTTCTATTAAAACTACTTTAATCGCCCATAAATATTGATATCTTTGTTACAATAATTAAGGTTAAACAGAATTAACAAGGGGGATAAACCAAATGTGAATGTTTATAATGACACATAAACTTGAATAAATTTTATTTTTTGAATATATTTTGACCTTATTAAAATTATCTTAAAATATATGTCATTTTTTGAGCTATTTTACATGAGTTAGACACATATTATATATTAATATTTCTTGTATTTACATGATTGTCACCCACCCCACTTATAAAAATGCACTTGGAATCCTCTATTACTCAAACATCTTGAGCTATTTATCCTGACCAATACATTCTATATTCCTTATCCAATTCCTATTGTTTCTAGTCTTCCCATAAGACCATCCTAATAAAGATTAAGGTGTATGAAAATGGAGGAGAAGATGTATAACTCTTAACTTAATTCTTATTTATTTTTCAACATCCTTAAATTTTATCCTAATCATGTTGATATAACAACATCATTATATTCCATATACTTAAATGTTATTATACTGATTTTACAACCCCTATTCATCACCTTTTCCATCCTATGGGAAATGAAACTATCTCTCATTCATACGTGTGGACTACCACCTCCATAAAGTAGTTTGTTTTTTTAATCACCACCTCACAAGGCATATTATTATGATGGATTTAATTAATATAAATAAATTTATATATATTTTATTCATTAAATAGTTATATGTTAGAACCCTTCTTACCCTTCCACCCATTAAAATTGATAATGTCACTCATGCGTATCTATGAACTAGTATACTGCCTCCATGAAGTGATGTGATTCATTTTTCATGTATTATTTTTATGAATTAATATAAAATTATATTTAATATATAAAAAGGATAATTATTTCATTATTAATATTCTATATATAATGAATCCATGACCCATTTGACCATGTTTACCCTACTAAAGTTGTTTTGGGATTTCAAACTGAGCATCCTAAAAACATCTAACGTAAACTTAACTTATTTGGTAATAAAATAATTCATGGTAATAATTGAAATAAAAATAATAATGAAAATAGAAACAACATAAAAAATTCTTAATAAAGTATAAAACAAGTATAATTTTATTATTTTTCGTTTAAAAAATGAACAAAATGAGTTGGGACTCAAGGAAAAGGATTTTCTTTTAAAACCTTATTTTCAAGTTTTCCTTTAAAAATAATTATCCTCTAAGAAAATGTTCATAAAATGTTTCAATAATATTCTTATATATGTATGAAATATTTTTAAAGGGTTTTTTTGACTAATTAGTAATTAATTTACAAATGATTAAAATTAATACTTTCAAATGATTTCTACATGTCTCGCTTTTTACTTTTACAAAAGTTTAAAAAGAATGTTTTATTTTAACATATATGAAATGAACATATTTTATATCCATTAGGACCATTAGTTGATTTAAATATTCATTTATAATTTTCCATGGTTATTTCCATATAAATTCATTCTCTCAATACTCTGGAAGTTTTTATTTAAAATGTTATCAAAATAAAATTATATTTTTCTCATTCTTTAAAAAAATGGTTTTAATGATATTTTTAAGGTGTTTTCATCTATGAAAACACATGTTTATAATTATTATTATATAATAGGGATATACTCTAATGATACCATCTGCCTTATTTCAATATATGTATTATGATCATGTTGTTCTATTTATTAACTGGGGAAAATATTAACATTTTTTACGTTACTTATTCAATACGAATGTCTTTTTTTATTATGTATTGAATTATTACTCATTTCATTCATATGATTGATCAATTATACTAAGTAAGTGTGTGTTGGTCCTTTTATCTCCCCTTGATTCATCAATAGGTCTCATTGAAAAAATTATCACAGGTATTTAGTGTATTCCTACCTAATTATTTATAATGTATTGGTGTGATTCCATGAAGATGTGTTTAAAATGTCATGAAAAAATGAATTAATTGAATTAATATTATTGTTGACATATTACAAATGATAATTGTATAAAATATACAAGGGAAGAAATACCTAATGTATGGGTATTATTTTCTCCACAAAATAAATGAAGAGAAGGTGGTTAAAATCATGAGGATTGTGTAACCCTCAAAAGGACACTTGATCACATAACCCTCAAAAGTTCTTGAAAAATAAACATAAAGAAAACATGATCTTCTCTTGATCACATGAGTCCCCCTTTTCAAGTATCCTTGTTCTTAAGAAGGTGCCCTGACAAGCATTGGTGGTCACACAGAGGATACCTGATGAGTTCCTCCGAATCAAGTGACTTTTCAAACAACAAATGCCTGACAATAAGTCAAAACCACAATATATAATAAACTCATATGAATCATGATATGGATAGTTACTAATTTTACATACAATATACAAGAACTCACAATTCCCCAGGTAGCATATCCACCTAGTCATGAAAAAGCATGAGAGCATGTCGCCTTTACCATGTGAAGGGACTCAGACATGTCCATGCAATGCCACTTCGACTCTATGGATAAAAAAATGGGATGTCCATTAAAATTCACACATTTAACTGTAATATCCATTATTGGTCATGAAATGTATCACATATAAGGAGAGTTATTATCTTCTACAACACTTTCACAGTTGCACAAGATATCATATCCTTGTATAATAAAGGAGGAAATATAAAGGGAAAATATGTAAGATTCTTGATAAGGGAAGATATGATGGCCTTCATGTGAAAGGTTTCATACTCCCTTGACGATCACCATTGATCATTCAAGGCCCCCTCAAAAGTCCACAATGATCTTGCGAGGCTCACTTGAAAAGCTACACTTATCTCATGAATCGCCTCAGACAAGTCATCTTCAATCATGCAAAATCCTTTCCCCGGGAATCTTAATCTCATAAATACGTCTATACATTTCAGCTTGACCTCGTAAAATATTATTTACATGTCATGATAGTTAGGTGAAACCCCTTTTACCAGCTAGTGTCCAACTAATGTGGTGATGATGAAGCATTCTAGTGGTTAAAGATCACAATTTGATGCCTTGGAAGACCCATGGTGGGATCTCTTGAATCTCATGATACCAAAATCGCTCCACTAACTCCATACCATATCTGTTAGATACACACCTCAAAAGGAGGAGTATAAATGGGTCTGATAGGCCTATAAATCTCTCTCCCTTATCATAAAAACATACAAATGGTGTATTCACACCATGGGAGACTACTACATGGGAGTGTAGGAGTGGGATTCTCAGAGCATCCAATCACACGATATTAATGATCTTCCACTAGGAAAAATTTATGGAACGACCTAAGGGGTCACATGGAATGAATAATAACTTTGTATGATAACTCTATAGATCATGTGGAGGACTTCTATTGTGTCATATAGATTATAAGAATAAGGTACCATATTTTGGTGGGGTCACGTTAAACCAAAAATAAGAGAAGATGGGAGACCAATGTGAAGATAGAAACATTGATCATCATGTGCTTCACATAGCCTACTCGTGTCATGCAACAACACTGGGACATGTCATTGACGTCATGAGGCACTCCCTCATTATTCCATTTGAATCATGTGATGTCCCTTGGACAAGTCAAGAAAGTTGTGAAACACCCTATGGGTATGCCACACAAGTCTCATGAAGTACTTTGGAATTTCTTTCCAAATCTTGTGACACCTTCCAAACATGTCGTCCAAGTTATGTGGTGACATCGGGGTATGTCAGCTAGGTCTCACGACACCCTCCATTCACGTCAGCCCTGATCTTCTAATGTTCTTCAGAAAAGTCAGTCAAACCATGTGAAACCCTCCAGATATTTCAGCCTTGATCTCGCGATGTCTTACGGACAAGTCAACTAGGTCATGTTACACCCTCCATATCATAAGATACCCACAAGACATATTATCTAGGTCACTAGATGTCCTTCGGACAAGTTATCTGGTTCATAAGACACCCTCCGGACGTGTCATCCATGATCACACGATGCCCTCCATACATGCCATTCTGATTATGTGACTTCCTTTAGACAAGTAAACTAGATCATATTATTATCTTTGGACATGTCTCTTAGGAAATTAGGATATATTTATACATCCTCAAACATGTCAGTCAGACAATCAGAGCTTGTAAGATAAACAATCAGGTCATGTCAAGCAAACATCTGGGGTCATGGTAACCTTGTACATTAGATATATTTGGGCATACCCTCAACTGAATCATAGGGACTCTAATTCCTATAATAATCAGGATACGTAGGACATCTTCCCAATGCTCAAACTATATTTCAAACTTCCCAAGGGATTCCCCATTCCATAAGTCCCAGATCCATATGTAGTGATACTGATCACTTGATATCCCTTGTTTTCCACACCAATAATGGATCACATGGTCTTATAGATTTTCAATGATCATATAATATTCATTATGAATCTATCCAGCTATAGCCACCTTAGATTTTATTCCCCATTCAGTGGAATGATATGATTTCTCCCATACAAGGGAATCCACCTCAGGGTAAGTCCTAAGAGTGCGACTGAACTATGATGACTCTGATTCCTACCATAAACAGGATACATATGACACATCCTTGAGAATTGACCTCAATTACCTATGCCTAAGTACCCTCACATATGTCATTTTTGCATGATGTTAAACTATATAGGTTCAAAAAAGAATGCGGGTTTTGATTCATGATATAAAAAAATATGTGTGACAACTCATAAAGGTTCAATCTCATCCTCAAGACTTTAATCACCTCCCTATATGGAAGTAAACTCTGTAGTTCCTAGTTATATAGCTTCAAAATATAAGTAGCTATCCATCAATAGAAAATTGATAAATAACCTTGGATATATAAAGATGAACTCATTAACAGACCCCTCTTTAAACATGAAATAATTCAACAATTGATCATTTTGATAGGGTAACTGGTTCCATATTAAGATTAATAAGAGATTCATGAGGATATATTAAATATATAATAGAATCATGGAGTGGGTAATGATTCCCCCTAAAATGGTGAGATTATCTCAACCTCCCATCCTAGAAACTAATGCAAGTTCCTTAGTTCCATTGAGTCAAAAACCCCAATTGACCTCTTGCCTTTAGAAATAAGGTTTGTACTTAGTTGTGGATGTGGGAAAAAATAGGAGTTTATGTGAAAGGTGAACATGGTAAACCTAACATGATGAATTGTGCAGCACATTTAACCCCACTCACAAATCAATAGTCAGGCTTTCCCAAAAACTCTCATTCTGAAGAAAAAAATAGTAAACCCTTTATGAAATCATTTAACTAAAATATCATCTTTTTAAGTTAAAAAGGATAGAATATGAAGGTCTTGTCAAAAAAAATTCATATCATATGGGTGATCTTTCCCAGGAAAGAAGAATAGTGAACCTGACGTGAATCTCTCAAATAAAAAAATTTCTGATTGATCTTGTGTAATCAAGGTTCTCATGAAATAATTCCATCCTTATAGTAAAAATTCCTTTTGATTATAATGGATAATCTATGAATAATAAATGATAATTATGTTACTTATGCATATCTAATTGATCATGTATCATGCCTACAATGATACACTGATCGGTGACCTTGTTTTTTTGTATCTTCACGATTGCAGATACTGCTCTAACAAACAACACCTGACCCGAGACCATGTCTTAATCTAGTGAACATTCAAGAAAATAATCCATTGATGCAACCCCTATGGGTCACAAAATGACCTTAACCACCATACACCTTTAGTTTCTAGTAAAAAATGAAATTTTCTAGGAATAATACCATCATGGTACAATCCAGACCCTCAAGGCTACGTACAAGGGTCTCCTAATGCTGAAACGGACGAGTCTACATTGTCCAAATAAAAATGTAGTGAGGATAGTGGTGCTTGTATCCACAACTAACCAGTTTATAATCCTATATATGGAGAGAAATAAATCACCACCTTCAGTGTCTAATGAAGGCTTATCAAGTACTCAACTACGGATCCCTTATGGTTTAAGAGCTTTTGAGTGGGTTTCCTATTAACTTTCATCACACGCGTCATTCCATTTTTTCCCCTCAGTCCCCTACTGAAGGGCACCACCTAACACTTTTCCACCTCTGACACTCATGAAAGGGCTTCAAGGAAGTCACATCGGGCATGGAAAGATTTGGATAACCAGAAGTGGGCTCAAATCCCTTCTTCCACTGATAAATCCCACCAGCATATTCTGACACTATCTTGTTAGCAGACTTATATCCCTACTAACTCAAAGCAAGTCTATGAGCATATTCCTACAAAAATCATGAGAGATGCATATCTCTACACCCATGCATGAATCCCATCAATGTATTCTAATTGAAAACAAAGGATAGAAGCGGTCTCATATCTATACATCAATCAAGAACATACACCAGTATATATTGTAGACAAAAAATGTGCAGGCCTATATTCCAATGTACACTTTGATAAAATGTCATTCCATCTTTGAAAAATCTAAAGAACTCCATAGACATATAATGGAACTGGTGCAGATATAGGTATAGGTGCATATTCCTATCCCTATATCCAGGGAAACACGAAACTCTAATAAGCGTGAAAAAATGGTTTCTCAAGATTAAACACACATTCTTTCTCTCATCCAGGAGGATTATTGGCATATTAAGAGGCACCTAATCTAAGTCATATTTCTATTCCAATCGGATCTCACCATGTGGTAGTGTCCCAGGCCTTGGTACAAGAACACATTCCTATAAAAAAAGATTAACGGTATACACCAAAGGTACCATAATATGTTTGCATTCCCATTACAACCATGGTTCACCAAGTGAGAGAAATACATGCCTCAAGATAGGCTCATATCCTTATAAGAAAATATTAATAAAATACTTAAAAGGTGCCAGACAAGGCTCATATTCCTACTCCAAACTGGGATCACCAAGTGAGAGTGATCCATGACTTTGGATAGGCTCATATACCAATTGAAAAAGACTAGTGTCATACTCCAAAGGCACATGATCATGCTCATATCATAGCTCCAACTAAGGCCCAACAGGTGAGAGTGGAACACACAAAAAGGAATTCTTATATTCCTATCAGTGAAAAAACGTGTAATATTACAGTATCTCAGAAAATCTAAGCTCATATCTCTATTTATACCAATTAACAACTCCACTAGCATCCTTTAAAGACTATACCGGAGGAGACATATATTCCTTCTCTATTTCTGGAGGCCCTTTAGTATATAAATCTAGGGAATTCATATTTGAACTGGCTCACATCCCCACTTCATCCATGATTGACCAACATATTCTGGTAACCACCCATATGTAGGCTCATATTCTTGTAGATAATGTAGAAGTTCATTTGAATACTTCATCAGCTTCACAGTAGTGGACTCATATCACCATATCACCAGAATGTTATCAACATATTCGGATAGATTTAATACAACAAGATTATATTCCTGCGCAATCCTAAAAGGCAGGTCAGCATATTCCAGCCACGATATAGAATGAGGCTCTTATCCCAAACCTTCTCAATGCTAGTGTCCTTTAGGATCTTTGAGACACCTTATAAATACCCCAAGGGTTCACCGACTCTTCAACTGAAGAAGAAGATAATCATTACCATGATAATATTCCTCGTTGTAGTTTAGAGATGGATCTTAGGGAATCTACTCCAAAAATTAACTATGGTCAACATCCCACATGTGATATCTCCCTCAAAAAAGGAAATATTCACCTTTTCTAAACACCTCTGTATAAAGAGGTTATCAAAACCCAAACACCTTCGTACAATGAGGTGCTCAAAACACCAAGGGAAATAGTATATAGTTCCATATCAACTATTAGAAACCCTTCACCATGGTCAGCATGTGACCCTGAGAAGCAACTTTTGTGGTCTTACCAAGTAGAGGAATGTAATTTTGAAGAAGAGGAAGTCAACATCAATATATCGATAAATTTAACTAGAAACAACCTCCAAACCATGTTCTGGACCTTTTTACTTCTAACTGTGAGATCCTTGACAAGATAGAGAAGGATTTTAAGACTTAAATATGCCAAAATATGTGGTAAAATTGTTAGTGATTGAAGGACAAGCACCTCCCTTATCTAGGATAAGAGGGTCACCTTCAAACCATCGAGATAATCTATTGTCAGCTAGACCTTGATGGTATATCCATGGACCAAGATCCAAAACTGGAAAATAATAGTTCAAATCAATAACATTATTTCCACAATTTCATCATGAATCTTCAGAAACTAATCATTGAAGCCTCTTCATGTATCCATATCCAAGGATGGGGAAAGAATGAAACATTGCACTTCACTACACCCTTTGAAAAGAAGCACTCCCCAGACAAGGAATCTTGTAATGTCATATCTTCTGGAGAAATAAGGGGTCTAGGTAACACATGATCTAGTTGGTCACTATAATGGAATAACTCCACTTTAGTGATGCAAATACATCACGAATGGATGGAGAGGTCTACCAGCTAATCTTTGAACTAGGCCCCACAAAACAATAGGAATGAATTTTAGACCTGGAAGCTAAAGTTATGGTCAACCATAAAACTTTACCTTGAAAATGACTCCAATCATGTGCCTCCATTACACCTAGATTTTACACAAGAACAACTGCGTCAAATCAAATAGGTAACAATAGAATCTTCCATAGCAGTCGTCCATGAGAGAACCTAGTCCATAGATCCGAGGGAGTATTTACCCCTGGAGCTACCCCTCATATCTTCAATCCCAAATAATATTAAATACATATTGGTCGAAGCTATAGATCAACCACATCCCATGGTCTAGGGAAATTTTTATCACAATCTTCATCACTAGGTTCAGCACACCCCAATAGGTTCCTAGAAGAATCAATGACAGTTCCATATCAACCCTATCTTACTAGACATGAGGCATTTATATCTCAATTCTCACCCCACGAGTCTTCAAATACCAGAACAAAATCATCATATCCTTAACAATATGGTCAATAAATTCCAATTGAGTCCCTGAAAAGATTTCATCCCATAGGGATGGGGGTATTTTCATCACCAACATCACTATAGAGGGAATCGATCTTCTTTAGGTTGAGAGGTAAATATTGATGGTCACTACCCCATATCTTCCTACCACTACAAGAAATATATGTGTTATTTAGGGTCATTTTGGAAATCATGACCGAAAACAACCTCAAATTCTCTACTCACAAGCCAATATAGAAGGATATATGGCAAAAGAAATCAAACCCTATAGGGTTCATAAGCCAAAAAGGTCCAATATGTCCAAGGGTTTGAAAAAAAACTAATGTCGGTAGTGTTGAATCATCATGTTGTGTTGAGAGTAATGGGAAAAACACCATTTCCCGATATACCTCTGTTAATATCATAATTTTAAATATATTAGATAATGTGGATCAAGATGAAAATGAAGTGGGATTTAATACATAAAATATATCCCATGTGGATGCTGATCTGGATGAACCAACTAAGGCTACACATACGTAGAACAAGGGGAGCTTCCAAAACCTAGCACCTATGAATATTGAGTTTCCAAAAATATGTAAAAAAACTACCTTGGATAAAGTGAAAAAAAAATTGTTATCTCATTCATCACCCAAAAGATCAACAATTCCTTATATAGAGGAGTAGTATGCATAATATGAGAATGAGATAAAAAATCTCAGACAACTAAATGAGGATATAATTAGGGAAACATTACCTCTTTGTATCATTTGTAGGATGAGATTAATATTCCCCCTCCCATGCATTAGTAAAAAGATGATCCACTTGAAATAGAAGCATCTAAGTGTTAGATTGGCTTCGAATCCAGGCAGCCAGTCTATATAAACGAGGAATTCAAAGATGATCATGAATTATCTCAATTACAAAGACATCCTCTCCCCTTGGGTTATCATTTATTCTTATCACATGTCGAGAATTAATGGGAGATGAAAATAGAGACACATCATCAAGCCCCACCCACTCCCTGTAGATAGGAGGGAGATCACACAACAATACCTCAAGAACTATATGATATCATTGAATCCTAAGTTTCTCGAATGGAATACATGGAAGATTTATGTGCACATGTGAATATCAAGAAGAATACATATCCTTAATTGGTGGATTGAACTTTTCTCCCATAATTTTTTTGAAATCCTACCTTTTCCACCTTTGATAGCATAGGGGACCCCAAAAAACATCTCATTCACTTTTTCTCCTGATACAGTCCAATTATGGGCCATTGATATCAATAGAATGTGACAAAGATAAGGTGTTTTATAAAGACTCTAATAGGGAGATCCTTTTTGGTACAGTATCCTTCTAGTAGGATCCATTTCATGATGGTTATACCTTTATTTCCAAATACTTTATCCAATCTTCTATACACTAAGGAAATATATAGTTCATGACCCGACAACCTACAAGAAACATAAAAATTAGAGGGTGTCTGAAATCATATCCAGATAGAATATATTAACTTATTCACTCAAAATATCTTTCTCAAAAGTTAAATTTCTAGAACTATGTGCTAAAAATATCCAAGATGAGCTATAAAAAACCTGATCCCCATGAAGTATCCAAGTGGATATCATGAGTTTGTATAAATGACACAACGTATAGAAAATTCCATTAAGTTGGCCTAAGCTAAATCTCAATCCATGCCCTTAGCACATGGGAAAAGGCTCAGCATGGCAGAGACTACCACTATTACACTTAAACCATTAGCAGTTCCCATTACAACACCTAGTTAAGTCCGTAATATCCCAGTGCCTCTTCTCAAGAAACAACGACAACAAAAACAACCCTGTATAGAAGAAAAAATAGATCAGAGTAACTCGGGATTTGAGGATTGGGTTAATTAATCATACTTCTTATGAAATGAGAATGTTCCAAATTATTTCCTTCCATCCATGGAAAATGGACTACTCAAGCTTCCACATCCTAGGAAACCCAATGAGGTCCACCTCACTAATCATCCTAACTACTTCCCTTTCTATGGAAGGATTTGTTCACAACATCCCATATTACTTTATCTTCAAAGGCATCCTTCAAAGCATGGTCGATTCCAAATATGTGATGTTGGAAAACTACCCATCATAGGTGAATTATGTAATTGTCTCCCAAATATATGAATATGCTTTTTGTAAAAAAGTTTTTTCCAACTATGGGATAAATTCAACAACTAGATGTCTCAAAATACAGTTGACCAAGATCATGCCACCCTGAGAGCATAGTTAGTCAAACCCATAGCAGTCTTGTCTCATAGGGAAGAGACATCAAATATACCTCCTAGAGGTGAACATTACTATTAGACATAGGGAGGGACAGAATAAGAAGATTCATATTCATATCTGATGTAAACTATGACTCTTGTATATTTCTTCCCTGTAATATCCAAATCATGGGAACCACACTAAAAAATGGAACTCTCCTCAGATGAAGAGATCATTTTTGGTTCTGTTAACATGGTATAATTAAAAAAACCCTTATAATACGATGAATAATCCCTTGAATATGAGTTCCCCATACCTGAATGGGGATCTAGAGGCTGAAGGCATTGTAGTCAAAGATGTGGAGGATAGTATAGGCATGATCGGACCAAATATTTTAGTCACATCCCCAAAGAGGACATATTTGTAGCTGATACCCATGGGAAAGAGCACGATCAAGACCAAAAAAGACATGGAGGTATCCTAGAACCCTCTAGGTTCCATCCATAACTAGTCTTTTTACCTGAACATCTTGTAGGAGTGTGATTTTCTGATCATTCCAAACAACATGGGAGGCTAGCAAGACATATGCTTCTAGTAGATGATACTTCATTGAACTCTCCACACACACCAGTAATTTCCACCTCAAATTCCTCATCTAATGAACTATATAATAATGATAAACCCTACATTGGAAATCACTGACCTTTGGTACAAAATTATGACATTCGAAAATAGTTGGAGGTTATCACATCAAAACTCTCAATCCTAGACATGATCTATATTTCAAAGGAAATCAATAAGGCACTCATAAAATCCCTCCAAATCCCATGAGAATTCATTATAGAAGTTATTGTAGATGTGGCTTTTTTAGTGGATACTATTCCATTATAATTCCATACCACCATCTCGTTAATAGGTTAGGATTAAGAATAGGTCATCTAAGGACAAATCAGACCCCTATATGTTTCATGATAACTTGGAAATGTTTACATGTAAAGATCTCGAATTTAAAATGGTTCCATGATCATTCTCATCCAAATTAAAACCCTTCAACATTTGGGATTTATTAAGGGATATTTATCTCCCACAATGTTGACCATTGAATGGTATGATAAGAGTGAGAAAAGACCTCTTAGGAAGATCAAGCACAAAGATCAATTTTGGGATCTCACATCTAAAGTTGAGTTCATGGTTATCCCACAACATAATTTATATATTGTTATAATCAGAAGGCCTTGTCTTCATAGACATGTGGTAGTACCTTCAAAATTTCATCAATGTTTTGAATACCCCATTAATGGGAAGTTCATCATACTATAAAGTGATAGTGCTCCCTTTGAGTCTTGAGAAGCCATATATGCTAAGTAAGGTTTTGATAAAAGGGAGGTAAAATAACCAATGGAGGATGAAAATATAAAAGTTTCAACCCCCAATGTATTGGGGATCACCACTGAAAATACCTGGAGTATGCTTGAAAGCGATTATGTGTTTACAATAAATACATTTGAGGTAATAAACCTAATTTTGGATATCCAATACCCTTTTTCCCCAACAACAGCGTAAAATAAATTCAACTCTATAATATCTATTCAATTGATATGGTAGTAGGGGATAATAATGTCTCTTACCATGGCCTCTCTTATCCCAATAGTGATAGATATTCCATCATATTTCTTACCTTGTATGAAAATTCCTCCATAGACTCAGAGGTGGAAGAAGAAGAGAATGACCTTAGGAACGCTGCAGTACCAAATTTTAGGAACGCCTCTCCACCACCATTATTTAGCTTATCCGGATAAATCTAGGAACAGAATAAGGCTTGAAACCTACATTGATTAGTTCCACCATTCCTCTAAAAGAGAAATATATGTAACATTATATTTCTAAAGAAATATTTATATGTGTTTTCTTGGAATTATATAGAAATACCCATACTGAACCCTAATGTTCCGACACACTACTTAGTCATAACTAATGAACATTTAGGATTTAATTAAGAATATAGGTGCATAAACCCCTCTCATACTGCTAATGTAGATTTAGAAGTTGAAAAATTTATCAAATACAATTTTTTTCCAGGAGGTGAAATACCGAGGATGGATTGACAAAATTTTACTTATCAAGAAAAAGAATGGGCAGATTAAGGTCTGTATCTATTTTAGAGACCTTAATCAACATTTCCTGGTGGATGATTTTTTATTGAAGATCACAAAACTCTTGATCAATGAAACTATTGGCTTCCAATCCCTTTCCATTATGGATGGGTACTCATGGTACAATCAAATATATATGGTCCCTGAAGATGAGGAAGAAACTACCTTTAGAGAACCTCAAGAAAATATTTGATATCATATCATGCCTTTTGAATTAAATAATGGTGGAGATACTTATCAATATCCCCCACATCATGTCTTTAAACCCTTCTTGGTATAAATAGTCGAATGTTATGTCAATGTACTAGTGGTCAAATATCAACAACGGTGTGATCACTTCATGTATCTTCAAACAGTCTTCGACAACTTGTGACAACGTAGTCTGAAGATAAATATGTTTAAATGTACTTTTGAGGTGACATAAAATAAGTTCCTTGGATTTGTGGTATTCCACTATGGAATCAATGTTAACCCAAAAATACAAGAGAAATTCTAGCAATTTCACCCCATCATAATCTCAAATAACTGAGATGGATCTAAGGGTACCACACATACATTAAATGGTTCATATACAACCTTGCTAACAAATCTCTCTCTTTAACTAAGCTAATGAAGAATTGAGTCACCTACTAAGTGGATGAGGACTTCAAAGAAGCCTTTAATAGTCTCAAATAGTGCCTACTATACCCACCATTCTTGATACAACCGGTGTAGGGAAATCCACTCATCGTGTGTATGTCTACCATAGAATAATCACTCAGTGCTATAATCATATAGGAAAATGGTGTGGCGAATGAGAATAGTCTAAATTATCTCATTTTAATGATGTTAGGAACTGAGACCCGATATTCTAATGTTGATAAGAACTACCTTGTGCTCATCTTTTCAGTTCAAAAACTGAGGCATTACTTACAGAACCACAAATTCCACCAAGTCTCTCATATTGACCTTATTAAGTACATCCTTGGTATTCCTATGTTAACTAGGAGTTTCACCTAATTGTAATTTATTCTATAATACTATGAAATTCAGTTCCTTTCATAGAAGTTAGTGAAAGGGAAAGCCCTAGATGATTTCTTTATGGTACACCCCGATACGAAAAAAAAGTACACTAGTGGACCCCAAACTTCTAGATGAAGAGTTTTTATATTCCCATGACACTCCCTAGGACATGGGAGATGTATTTTTATAGTGAATTATGAATTCATATTGAAAACATGATGAAAACCATGAAGCTCAATCGGTTTTCACTAGGGATTGTATTTTTTTCTATAGGAAATGAAATTTTCCCTAGTATTTATCACTATCTAAAGGATAAAAAATAGCTAGGATGAGTAACAATACCTGATTTCTATCTTGGAAGTATCCATAAAACATATAATAGAATACCTAAACATAAAATTGGATTTAGAGCTAGTGATAGAGAATATCATGGAGAATACTCTATCAAAAAAGAATAATTAGCCCCTCTCATTAGCTACATCAGAATACAGATGGAAGATTTAATTTTAACTCACATTACATTATGATACCTAATCATAGAATTCTTGTGATGATGCACTAGCAAATGAAACTACAGTTCTAGCCATCCTTAATCAGGACAATGTTTTTTTCTGCTTCATGAACTAAAGGATGGTATCACCAGTCACTATTAGTGACATGGAAGAAATCAATTAGGTGAACACCTCCCCATAGTGACATGAACCAATATCCACCCCTGGATGGATATATCCTATATTTTATTATCTCTAAAATGGGACCCTCCAAATAGACTGAGCTGGAAGGGAAGAGATTTGATGCCAAGTAGTAAACTATAACATTTGGAATGGTCTAAATGAGAAAAAGTTATTATACCTGTGAGGCTTCGATGGAATCCTCCTAAGATGTATAGTATATGTAGATATTATAACCATAATGGAAGAATTTCATATAGGCTTGTGCATTTCTCATTATTCTAGGACCAGACACTCCCACAAAACTAGGAGTCTATGTTACTACTAGAAAACCATGATACAAGACTGTGTGGATTTCAACAAGAAATTTCATGCTTGGAAGATTCATGAAAACATCATCCATTAACCTTCAAAATTTCTACATATAGTTAAATATTCGTGGACATTTTCCAAATAGGGAATGGATGTTATGGGGATATACCACCATCCACACCCAAGTAGTTTAAGTACATTCTTACTTATATCGACTTCATTTACAAATTGGCTAAGGAAATACCCCTCAATTAATTCATTAAGAAAAATATCATATACTTTGAGAAGTCTAATATCGTCACCAGGTTCATAGACCCTCACATGATATTGATAAACAATGAAACCCACTTCTATTCTATTATGTTGAAGAAATTGTACCAGGAGTACAAAATTGATTCCAATCACTCATCCCACTATCATGCAAATAAAAATGAAAAAATAGAGGAATTTAGTAAGTCTATAAAATATACTCTAGAATATGGTAAATGTGGATGATAATTCCTAACCATACAAGATCCACCTTTCTTTATGGGCCTACCGTACAACCACACGCACTGCTACATAAGAAAATATGTATTCATTGTTTTATAAAACTGAGGAAGTGTTCCCCATAAAATCTAGTTTCCCTCACTTCAAATAGATATCTATGGAAAACTCTTAGATGATGAGAAATCTCAAAAATTATCTTGATGAATTATAGTTTCTTGATGATAAAAAGTTGTGTACATTGCACAAACATGAATTCTATTAGAATAAAATCATACGATCCTTCAATAAAAATATTTTCCTTCACTCATTCCATCAAGGAGAACTTATATTATCTCCCAAAACCCCAATGATACTAGGAAAAAATTTCTCGTAATATGGAACCCAAATGGGAAGGGCCTTATATCATACATAAGTCCAATTAAGATGTATCCTACTCACTGGACATAATGAATAGGTAATGTTTCATGCCTCCCACCAATGCAAGTTTCTTAAGAAATAATTTTCATAAGGTTCCATAAAGTGTCTCTCATCCTAGTAAAATAACATTAAACTACACAAAATCATCCTAACCACATGAAAATAAACTGTAAGGAAAAGGTCCTGTATCAAGATGTTAAATTTCACAGCATCTCATGTCCTATCCACATGAAATTAAACTGCATGGGTGATTTCCTTACCATTGGACATTAAACTTCATGGGATGCATCGTATCACCAAATATTATCAAACAAAAGTTATATCAGTGGAAAAGAGAAATGAATTTCCCCCTATCCCTGTATGTGATCAAGTTCTACATAGGGAATCCCCCGTCCAAGAACTATGTGTTTCTTGATTCAAATCAGGGATCCTATGTCCTTTCCACATGATGTTAAACTGCATGTTTTTTTTTAAGAATTATGTTTGTATTGGTTCATGTCATCACAGGATATGTAGTGATGCCTGGATCTCCAATATTGGGCCCAAATAAAATAATCAAGGGAAATAACAACCCCCTCTGTGTATAGGTCAGAGCTACATAGGGATTTCCCCATTTTATGAATATGTGTGTCTTGGTTTCTGTCATAATAGGATAAGTAGTGATGTACCAATCTCTAATCAAGGGCCCGACTACAGTAATCAACCAGTACAATTCCCCGCTCTACGTATAGGTCACACATGAGTAGGGAGTTTCCCACTCAAGAACTAAATGTGACTTGATTCCTGTCATCACAGGATACATACTGTTGCGTAGATCTCCAATCCTGGGACCAGCTACAGTACTCAATAGGAATAATACCCCCTCAACATATGGGTCAGACCTGCATAGGGATTTTCCTATTCAAGAACTATGTGTTTCATGATTCTTATAATCATAGGATATGTAGTGACACCCATACCTCCAATCATGGGCCTAACTACAACAATTAAAGGGAACCGTGGCCCACTCTATTTATGGTTCAAACCTATGATGAGAGTCTCCCATTCAATAATTATGTGTGGATTGATTCAAATAATCATAGAATAAATAATTATGAATGTATCTTTGATTCTTGGATCCATCCATGGTAAAACAAAAATGTCCATCAATCCCAACATACGGGATAGACCTTCACAAGAAACATTCACACAAGAACTATAGAGGGCTTCATTCCTATCATCACAGGATATGTAGAGACACATAATCCCACAATGCTAGGTCCATTCACAACATATAAAATGATAAAAATGCAATCCTAACTGTATATGTATTGTACATATGAAGAATATATACTAGATTCATGGCATTAAACTACATGAAAAAAGGCCATTACATTGAATGGACCATAAAATAAGCATATACCAATTTTCAAAAGGGTTGAGTCATACAAGATCATTCCACATATGCATAATAAAAATCTACATAATTATTTCTTTCACACATGATAGATATACGCAAGAAGGGAACCAGTATATGGCTACCCTCTAATAAGCTCATGCATGGAAAAAATATTCTTCATACATCTAAATGACCTAGACTAGTGTAAAATTTATTCAAGGATATCTATAAAAATCATCACATCAGTTCCTAAATTATTACGAAATGATGTTAAACTAAAAGTAAAGGAAAATATTCCTACTACAGGATGTTAAACTATATGGAAAACATCCTGGTTACATGACATTAAAATTGCATGACACATATGTCCCCACTACATGTTGTTAAAATGTGTAGGCTACCACCCACCATCATTCCTTATCAAAGGATCACAAGATCCTAACCCCATTAAAACATAGTATGGGGTGCTTTTGGTATCTTTTAATCCTCTCATCACATGAATCACACAACATTACTTGAGCACCTCGGGTTGTCGCAAACCTTACATTTCCATTGTAAAAGGATACACAGTTTAGAGAACCCTTCATTTCACTAGGCATATATGCCTATGGATCTTTCATATGAGCTCCCGATAATTAACCAAATGTTTCATTACCTTATAAAAAGATATTTTGGATCCCTGTGAGCACTAACGTCACCACGGAAGAACTCCTCACCATAGGGTGTTTCGGTCCATCCCTATTATGATTGTCCCATATCACTATTCATGACCTGAGAACCTCAAAATATAGTTGAAAACATTTTCATTTACTTCTCAAAAGGATGTTGGAGTACACTTGACCCTGAGTATCCTAATTAGGTTATGGTGTAACATTACCCTAAGAAAAGGTCTATGTAATTCACAACCATAAACTGTACTCACTTTGGTTGAAGTTGTATGCCCATAAACTTTAGCCTTTAACGATCCAAATCGCACGACCTTAAACTGCTTGAGAAGGAGACACAAAACTTGTTAGGTTGAAACTCACAAAGGGTGGCCGGAGTAAAATTAAAGTGTTTTATTTCTAAACACTTCACATCTAGAGTTTAGAAAAAAAGAGGGCATAAATAAATTAGGCATAAATTGAATAGGTCCCACATTGAGGCCCAAATAAATGATTATTCGTGCTCATTGGACCCCTTGGTGTGGGAAACAGTTGGAGTAATGATTTTTTACACATATTTTCCATGATAACATGTTCATTGGGAGTTCATACAAATTTTATGGGGATCAGAACCTTCTTGAATATTACATTTTTTTCACAAATAACACTTCATTATTTGAGTGCCTCAGGTCACCAAAAGCCTTACATGGACCCTTGAAAATGATACCCATCTTTAATAGACCCTTTGTTTGATTATGAATTTAAGCCTATGGATCTTGTATGTGACATTATGGAAATAAAACAAATGCTTAATTCCATTTAAAAGGGTTATTTTTTGTAACACCCCAATATTTCATAGTACGTTATTTCTTCAAATTATTGCAATAACTTACACTACAGGAAATACTGAGTTCAAGTGCACCACGACTTACCAAACTAGCCTTTCAAAAGTGGTTATGAATAGTATTAACTGAATTTTGAACTTTATAAAATCCTTATAATTTTAGAATCCATATTATGATTTTCTTAGACATAATGAAAGAACAAATTCATTTTTTCCGGATAAAAGAATTATTTTTCAAAAAATGGACTTTTACCGCCTTTTAATGGTGAACCCTTTTTAAATCAAATATTTGAAACTTTTATATATTAAATTTGACAAAATAAACTTCTTATTTAGAATCAGGATATAGGAATTTAGTTTTAATAAATTTTTGGTGTTTTTTTGATAACTTTCATATTTGGGTGAATGGTGAAAAATACTATATTTTAACTAAAAACAACTTTTTTAATAAAAATAATTTATAGTGTTGAATTATAAATTTTAATGGTTAGTAAGTATAATTAGATTATATTTTTACCATTTAATCCAATGACGGTCGTTGTAAGTAATTTCACTATAAAATTGGACATAAACAAGTGTCAATCTTTTGATAGTTATTATTTCTTAAAAATACGCTTTTTGGTTTTGACAACAGGAATTAATTTTAAATTAATTAATGAAACTTATATGTTTTTAAATTGGTAAAATAGAATTCATTTTTGAATTCAGAAAATGAAAATTATCTTAAGGTTAATTTTTGGTATTTTTTCTGAAAATTTTCAATTTTTGATGAATAGTGAAAAACACTAAGTTATAGTTTAAAACCGAATTTTTATTTAAATAATTATTTATTTTATTTAAATTTATTTTAGGTCAAAATAGATACATAATACCTATATAAGTTCAATTTAATTCATTGGATTCATCTTTTAGTGATTTTAGATATATAAATATTTTATTGAACTTTCTACCATCTTTTACCCACCTCCTAGGAGCATTTGCAAATTTACATAAAACTTAATCTTACCGCTTCTGTGAGTTTAATTTCAAAAATCTGAGAGAAATTGTTGATATAAATAAGTAAAATGTGGTTCAATAAGATGAAAATACTTTTTTGTGAATAGTAGCTTTTTACTTTTATTTACCACGGTTAAAAATAAATAGGGTAATTTAGGGTAAAAATGATATTATTATTACCCTAACACATGTCTTAATTATATTGTATAAGTATAATTCGACCAAAAAACCTTAGGAATAAAATATTAACCTCTTTGGTCCACTGGGATTAGATTAGTACAATTATTATTATTTTATTTAAAGAAGAGTTAAAAGAGTTAAAATCAAAGTTTAATAGCTAAAAAAATTTTAATATAGGGTTATACATAAGATAAATTCAACTATATATATTCATTAGAAAGATAAAAAGTTTTAATAAATAATTGTATTTTATTTATAATTTTTATACATTAAATAATTAAATTTATTTATGACACAATGACGATACAGTAATTACAGTATTAATGATAGATTTAAATAATTGACATTATAAATATCCAAATAAATGTAATTTGAGACTTTTATAAATTAAAATAATTTTATAGTTTAATATGACATATTAGGGTTGGTTAGATTAATTTTTTTCGAAGTAATAATGCTATTATGAATTCAGAAAAAACAAAATACGAAATAGTGTCAAAATTGACATAAAATAGTTCATAAAAACAATATTATATTATTAATTGATATAATAGTCCTAAAAATATAAGGTTCTGAAAAAATACTTATATAATAATATATATGACATTAATAAACCAATTGGGGTTTTATTAGAATTTTATAGTATGTTTATTAACCATATAATAAAAAATACAAGAGACATGATAAAGTTCAAACTATTTAACTAAGAGTTAAATCTAAAAGTTAAAGTTAATATGGTGACATAAACCTATCTAAAACCTATTGGTTGATATTTTTTCAACCCATACCCAACTTATCCTCTAAATAAATCATTTTTGAGGCATTATAAACCGAAAATGATTTTATTATAAAATAATATTTCAATCTTTTCCTAAAGTGACCCTCACCTCTCTTATAAAAAGGCACTCCCCCTTCTCTCTAATTCACACCATAAAAGCCATTTGGATCAGCCAAAACCTGCCCAAATACACTCTAAACTGTCCTCCATTAATCCTAGAGGTCTTCCTTTAGTCATAAAGACAACTTAAGGATCCCTTTTGATCAAATCAAAAGGAAGAACCCGAAAAGAGGTAAATATTTCATCACCTCTTTCAAGTTATTTTCTTCTTCCACTTCCTCTTTTTCAGTTGTTTCCATTATAAAATAATAAATCATGTATACTATATATAATTTTATGTTATTTTAAAAATGGTACAACCATATTCATTATTCTATCTATCCTATAAATGAAAAAATCAACAAACATGCATACGTACGGATTACCGTCTCCACGTCGTGGTGTAGTTTGTTATTCAAACACTTCATTATTTGGATGGGTAAAATAAAGAGTATAACTGATGTAAATAATAAATATAACATGTTAATCATTATATATATTTTATATACCATCCAATTACAAACAATTTCACAATCAATATAATGATATTGTCGCTCATGTGTACGTATGGATTACCGTCTCCACGACGCGATGAGATTCATTTCCACGTTCACCAATCAAGGATGATTATAAAATATATATTACTAATAAGTATTTAATATATGGAATAATAATGATACTGGAGATATATATTTATTTATTTATTTATTTACTTACATATATCTTATTCACTTACTTCCGTTCAATACGATATGAAAATAGAAACAGCGTTTTTGCATACGCACGGCCTACCGTCTCCATAAACGGTGTTTTCCATTTCATATATATATCTATTATAAATATTTATATTCTAAATATATATGATATATGAATCAATATTTATATTCTGGAAGTATTTAAACCATGATATAAATGATACGGTCAAGAATAACAAGTTAAAATACGTACGATAAAGAAATCGATTATTACCTTAAAAGTTAATTTAAGATGAAAATCATTTTTAAATGGGTAGTATAAAGTCTTAAATGAATCATGTATGATATAATTAATATGAAAATGGTCCTGGTATAATCTAATAACTGAAAATGGTCATTATACAGGAGGTTAAACGTACCCTCGACCAAAGGAATGTACAAGGTAAGGGGTTTCTTTTCTCACTTTTAATTTTGTGAGATTTCCATTGTTCATCACTTATTTATTGCATTTGGTGTATTGTGTACAGACATATGATATGTATTATCATGATTATCTTTATATTCATGATATTATATGATTTATTTGGTGTTTATTGACTATTGTTCATATGACTCGATTGATTACAACAAGGTAAGGGTTATTTTCTCAATCTCATTACTATCTGAGATTGTTCATGTGTAAGTGTTTTCTAGGTCATAATTATCATATATAACCATATTTTATAAAACTGATTTCAAAATTAATCTTTTAAGGTTTTATGGGAGGGTATATTTAACTATATCATCATTTTAAATGTTTCAAATATTTATCTTTCTAAACCCTTTTAATTAATGTCCATGTTTTCAAAATGATTTAAAGGATTTATTTATATGGACATGAATGTTTTGAAATGATAATTATTTTAACAATTTTCAAATTGGTATGGGAGACTATGATTCAAAAATCCATTCTAAATGACTGCCTTTATAAATTCTAAAAATTTAAAACGATTTCATGAAAAGGGGTATTTCTCTCAATGCATTTTACTGATCATTTTCATCTATGTCGACATCCTTTAATGGATTTTAAGCTTATTTTAAGTTGGTTTATTATGATAAAAAAGTTCCATATTTTATTGAAGGTTTTGTGATATTTTTGACTGTGGATGTGTTATTTTTATACCATTCATGGTTTATAGATAAAGTGTTGACATTTCACATGCTTTTTTTAATATAAATGTTTATGTTATGTTTAAACCTTTTCATATGAGGAATGTATTGGACTTAGTAAGTGATAGGTGGTGCCCGCTATATCTCCTTGATGCATCAGTAAGTCTCATGAGACAAAATACTTTCTTGGAACAAGGAATTAACAAAATCATATTTGTAGTCTTGGCACAAGGCCTTGACTATGTGGTTATAAAAGTCTGGAATTATGAATTCCGTCATTATGAAAGTGGCTATTGATATTTCATTGGATTATTCAACTAGTAGAATATATATTTGAGTAAGTAAATGGAATTATTTTAATTTTTTCTTTTTCTATTATGCTGAATTTCATTTTTAAAAGTCTTTTGATTTAGTTTTACACATTGCCTTAAATGTTTATGCTTATTTATGAAAGTTTCTACTATATTGTTATTCTTACTGAGCATCTGAGCTCACCCCTTTCTATGTTTTATTTTTCCCAGGATGTGAAAAAGTATATTATGACTGACCTTCAGGGATAGTATATGGGATATCAGTGTTGTCTATGGAAATAATGTTTTCGTAGTTTTCAATTTTATATTGTAATGTAAACCTTATGAATGTATCTAGTACTTCCAAGGCTACTAAACTAATCAGTCTTTCGAGACCCGATATTTTGTGATCATGCCAATGATATCTAATAATGCACTGACTCTAGGATTTTTGGGTCGGGGCGTTATAGTTGGTATCAGAGGAAGTTTAGTACAAACCTTGGAAACTAGATTTAGATAAACTCTGATTAGAGCACATAGCCCTAAGATAGACTTTGAGGATTAGTATAGAATAACTTCCTAGAATTTTTGTATTGTAAATATTTTGTGAGTTTTCCATGCAATACATCCTTGTCTAGATATGATCAGGTAGAGGCGGCTCTGGCACAGATGTACCTAGGGGTAAAACCTGAAAACACTACTTTGAGCTAGACTCGAACGGGAACTAGTGCACGACAACGGGCCTTGCTGCACTCTTGGTTATGACACTCCTTGGGGATATGCTTAAGATAATTCTCATTTTCATTACAAATCATTATGAAGGATTTGTGATTGTATACCTCCTCAAAGAAAATATTTTTATGATTATGTATTATATCTATATACTCTTCAATTTACGTTAAGTATTTTACAAGTTTGGAATTATTCATTGTAATTCATAAACTGACCTAGTGTATTCCATTGTATAAAAATGGCACCCAGTAGAAGTAATGTGAACTCCAACAATACGTATAATCCAAAGAGTAAGAAGGATCATATCTTTCACAATATTAAGACAACATTTAGAAGGGAAATAGTCTCCCATGTATTCTCAACATATGAAGAAATAATATCATGTTTTAATAAGATAAGTAAATAATTCTTTGAGTCCTATGGATTTGAAGGGAAGAAAAACAAGAAAAAGTTGGAAGAGAGAAATATGGATAAAGGGAAGAGGGATAAGAAAGATTTTCCAATATGTGATAACTGTGGAAAGAATCACTTTGGTAAATGCTTGAAGGGAATGATAGTTTGTTATAAATGTGGATAAAAAGCACACCAAGTATGTGATTACAAGGGTAAGAAAAAATATTCAAATGTACAATGCTTCATCTGCAAGGATTTGGGACACTACGTGAATCAATGTCTAAACCATCAGAGTATACCCAAAATGCTACTATTGGATAATAATAAAGTTATGATACTACCAAAGATGGAGAGGAATGATTAGATTTATTACGTTGTTATTAAATTATTATGTCATTTGAGTATTGTATTAATGATGTACATGTTATAATAATTATATAGTATATAAGGATTGTATTGTATTACTATTTCATTATGGACTTGAGATTGTGTGGAACAACGAAAAGTGACTCAATAGTAGGTTAAATATTTGGAAAATATATGATTTATAGAAAGATAAACCATAATATGGTTCCGATACCGAGGTAGTGATTTTGGAATAATACATGATTGATTTGGATAAATTATATTGGATATTCTTGACTACCTTGAAACTGATTAATGATTTGTATATTCCATCATTGTGGAAGTTTAAAAAAATTTGGATAGAAGGAGTATATCCAGTATTCTATAAGGAATAAGGGAGAGTGAATGTAATCAATAAGGTTTTATGGTAATTCAGGATGTTGCAGTGTTTTAAAAGAATACATGATGAATGTGTTCACATGTTATTACATGGAAAAAAGGATCTTCATTATGTTTACCTTCCTTATAAATTTTGGACTTTGAGTTTGGACATAAGTATTTTTGATAATTCTACTTTGAATTTTTTTTGTATTTCCATAAAAGGACAACTGGGAGGTCGGGCGGCAACTCGTCGCGTCTGGAAAAGCCGCGAGACTTGAACCCACAACCGAAGGGCGACAAGGGTGTATCACCTAGCACTGGCCCACGTGATGTCCTGAATTGAATAATGTAGTTTTTTTTAAAAAGTTCTGGTAGATGAATTATAAATTAATTTTTTTGAACCCTATACGAATAGGATAAATAGAATATTTTTTTAAGTTCTATTATCTTTTAGAGTGAAAGATGAGTTTGTGGTAGAAATTAGTTAAAGGATGGAACTCTACTTTTCAAGTATATATATATATATATATATATATTCTTCTTCTATAATTATATGAATAAATTAATTCCTAGACTTTAGGTAAGGAATTATAAAACTAAAAATTTGATATCCTAATAACTTATGTTTTGTTGAACCGATGATATTTTAAATCATCATAGATTGGTGGATTTGAGGCCCTCAATTCTACAATTTTTTGTGACTGATGAACTCAATAACTTCCTATAAATATTTATGTTTTTCCTCCAATTTTGGGTCTCTAATTGCCACCAATGTTCTCCAAATCAAGATCATAATTTGGTGGTGACTTTTTTATTCCCTTTTTCCTCTTATTAAGACTAAATTTTATTAACCCAATTTCCGATGTGGGTTTTCCCACAAAGGTATTTTCTATTTTCAACCTTTTATTTTTAAAGAACAATTTCAAATTGCGAGGACGCAATTTATTGAAGGATGGAATAATGTAACACCACAAGATTTCATAGTACGTTATTTCTTCAAAGTAATGTAATAGCTTTCACTACATGCAACACTGAGTTCAAGCGCACCACGACTTACCAAACTAGTTGTTCAAGAGCGGTTATGAATAGTATTAACTGAATTCTGAACTTTATATAATCCATATTATTTTAGAATCCATATTATGAGTTTCTTAGATATAATGTAAGAACAAATTCATTTTTTCCCAGATAAAAGAATTAATTTTCAAAAAATGAAATTTTACCGCCTTTTAATGTCGAACCCTTTTTAAATCCAATATTTGAAACTTTTATATATTCAATTTTGAAAAATATACTTCTTCTTTAGAATTAGGACATACGAATTTGACATTATAAATATCCAAAAAATATAATTTGAGACTTTTTATAAATTAAAATAATTTTCTAGGTTAATATGACATATTAGGGTTGGTTAGATGAATTATTTTTGAAGTAACAATTCTTTTATGTATTTAGAAAAAACAAAATATCAAATAGTGTCAAAATTTACATAAAATAGTTTTTAAAACAAATATTATATTATTAATTGATATAATAGTCCTAAAAATATAAGTATCATCGAAAAGACTTATTTAATAATATATATGACATTAATGAACCAATTGGGGTTCGATTACCATTTTATAGTATGTTTATTAACTATATAATATAAAAATACAAGAGACATGGTAAATGTCAAACTATTTAACTAAGAGTTAAATCTAAAAATTAAAGTTAATATGGTGACCTAAACATCTCTAAAACCTATTGGTTGATAGTTTTTCAACCCATACCCACCTTATCCCATAAATAAATCATTTTTGATACATTATAAACTGAAAATTATTTTATTATAAAATAATATTTCAATCTTTTCCTAAAGTGACCCTCACCTCTCTTATAAAAGGGAACTCCACCTTCTCTGTAATTTGCACCATCAAAGCCATTTGGATCGGCCAAGACCTGCCCAAATACCCTCTAAATTGTCCACCATTAGTCCTAGAGGTCTTCCTTTAGTCAGAAATACAACCTAAGGATCCCTTTTGATCAAATCAAAAGGAAGAACCTGAAAAGTAGGTAAATATTTCATCACCTCTTTCAATTTATTTTCTTCTTCCACTTACTCTTTCTCTGTTGTTTCCATTATAAAATAATAAATCATGTATCCTCTATATAATGTGATGTTATTATAAAAATGGTACAACCATGTTCATTATTCTATCTATCCTATAAACTTCAAAGTCATCAAACGTGCATATGTACGGATTACCGTCTCCACGTCGTGGTGTAGTTTGTTATTCAAACACTTCATTATTTGGATGGGTAACATAAAGAGTATAAATGATGTAAATAATAAACATAACATGTTAATAATTATGTATATATTATATACCATCCAATTACATACGATTTCTCCATCAATATAATGATATTGTCTCTCGTGCGTACGTACGGATTACAGTCTCCACGATGCGATGAGATTCATTTCCACGTTCACCATTCAACGATGATTATAAAATATATATTACTAATAATTATGTAATATATGATATAATAATTCTACTGTAGATATATATATGTGTGTGTGTGTGTGTGTGTGTTTATTTACATACATATATCTTATTCACTTACTTCCGTTCAATACGATATGAAAATAGAAACAGCGTTTATGCGTACGGACGACCTACCGTCTCCATAAATAGTGTTTTCCATTTCATATATATATCTATTATAAATATGTATATTCTAAATATATATGATTTATGAATCAATATTTATATTCTGGAAGTATTTAAATCATGATTTGAATGATATGGTCAAGAATAACAAGTTAAAATACGTACGAGAAAGAAAGCGATTATTAGCTGAAATGTTAATTTATCATAAAAATCATTTTTAAATGGGTAATATAAAGTCATAAATGAATCATGTATGATATAATTAATATGAATATGGTCCTGTTATAATATAATAACTTACAATGGTCATTATACAGGAGGTTAAACGTACCCTTGACCAAAGGAATGTACAAGGTAAGGGGTTTCTTTTCTCACTTTTAATTCCGTTAGATTTTTATTGTTCACCACTTATTTATTGCATGTGGTGTATTGTGTACTAACATATGATATGTATTATCATGATTCTCTTTATATTCAATATTTTCTCTGATTTATTTGGTGGTTATTGACTATTGTTCATATGACTCGATTGATTACAACAAGGTAAGGGTTATTTCCTAAATCTCATTACTATCTAAGATTGTTCATGTTTAAGTGTTTTCTAGGACATACTAATCATATATACCCATATTTTATAAAAACGATTTCAAAATGAATATTTTAAGTTTTTATGGGAGGTTCTATTTAACTATATCATCATTTTAATTGTTTTAAATATTTATCTTTCTAAACACTTTTAATTAATGTCCATGTTTTCAAAATGATTTTAAGGATTTATTTATATAGACATGAAGGTTTTGAAATGATAATTCTTTTAAAAAGTTTCAAAGTGGTATGGGAGACTTTGATTCAAAAATCCATTTTAAATGACTACCTTTATAAATTGTGAGAATTTAAAATGACTTCATGAAAAGGGGTATTTCTCTCAAAGCATTTTACTGATCATTTTCATCTTTGTCGACATACTTTAATGGATTTTAAGAATATTTGAAGTTGGTTTATTTTGAAAAAAATCCATATTGTATTGAAGGTTTTTTGATATGTTTGACTGTGGATGTGTTATTTTTATACCATTCATGGTTTATGGATAAATTATTGACATTTCGTATGCTAGTTTTAATACGAATGATTTTGTTATGTTTAAACCTTTTCATATGAGGAATGCATTGAACTTAGTAAGTGATAGGTGGATCCCGCTATATCTCCTCGATGCATCAGTAGGTTTCATGAGACAAACTAGTGTCTTGGCACAAGGCCTTGACAAAATTTTATTTGTAGTCTTGGCACAAGGCCTTGACTATGTGGTTATGAAAGTCTAGAATTATGCATTCCATAATTATGAAAGTGTGTATTTATATTGCATGTGATTATTCGACTTGTATAATATCCTTTTGAGTAATTAAATGGCATTATTTTAATTTTATCTTTTCCATATTATGCTGAAGTTCAAGTTTAAAAGGCTTTTGTTTTAGTTTTATATGTTGCCTTAAATTATTATGCTTATTTATGAAAGTTTCTGCTATATTGTTATCCTTACTGAGCATCTGAGATTACCCCTTTGTATATTTTATTTTTCCCAGGATGCGAAGAATTATATTATGACTGGCCTACAGGGATAGTCTATGGGATCTCAGTGTTGTCTATGGAAACAATGTTATTGTAGTTTTCCATTTTATGATGTAATGTAAACCTTATGAATGTATATATTACTTCCAAGGCTACTAAACTAATCGGTCTTTAGAGACTTTATCTTTTCTGATCATGCCAATGATATGTAATAATGCACCAACTCTGGGCTTCTGGGGTCAGGGCGTTATATTTTAGATCCTTATGAACCCTGAAATCACCATGGTGGAATGCAGCACCATAGGGTGTTTTTGTTCACCCCCAGCACAATTGTCCAATATCACCCTCATGACCTATGAACTTTGGAACATGATTTATAGTCCCCATAACCATACTATTCAAGTGGAATTTACATAATCAACATTAAATCATCGTGTTTTATACCCTTTATCAAAGAAATAATGATACACTCCATTCCTGATTCCTTTGGTTTCCCGTAGCTCATGACTAGAACCACATGGAGTTGGTCCTGAGCTTCCCAACTAAGAGATAAACTTTCCTAGGGTTCCAAAACCCTTCCTATATAGCATTCAATCTATATCAAACTTCATTAACCAAACGTCTAGTTCTTTGAAAAATATTTCATGGCCCTTAGACAAGAGTGAGTACACCAATGTTTGACCATACTATCAATGCATAAGTTATTTGACCTACCAATCAGAGGAGGCCCCTCCTTATTGGAAAAGAAATTTGATCCTTGTGATACCTATTCACAAAGTGGAAGAACCCAGAACTTCATGGTGTTTTGGGTCATCCCTAGTATATCTTCCCCATTCTATATTAATTGACTCAAAATTTTGGGTTATGAATTAATCAACCCATATTCCAACTATCCAGGTGGACTCAACTTCGCCATATTTTCTTTATCCACCCATACCAACTCTAAAATATTTCATGAACCTTAGAAAAGAGTTGTAAGAGGACTGTTTGACCATTCCAGTGCCACATAGGGGCTAGACCTACCAAATAGAGGAGTCTACTACTTGTAGGAAATAAACTCCAAACATCATGATCCTTGGAAACACCAGTGCAGAACTCAACACCTTAGGGTGTATTAGGTCATCCTTGGCACGTTTTCCCTATATTCCATATTTATCAATCATGTCCTAGTAGCAATAATTTAAACTGCAAAGCTTGTTTTTGTTCTTATTGCATGATGTTAAACTACATGGAATATGTTCTTATCAAATGATGTTAAACTGAATGGAATATTTCACTACCACATGATGTTAAACTAAATGGAATATTTCTTTATCTCATGATGATAAACTTTTTATAATATTTCCTTACCACATGATGTTAAACTGCATGAAAAAATTATGTTATACAAGATGTTAAAATTAAGGGAGAACGTTACCTCACAAATGGTAAGAGTATCAGCAGTTGAAATTCCAAGATAAAAGACACTAAAATACCAGTAATATAAGGTCATAGCTAAAATACCCTAAAATACAGCAATAGAAGGTTCGATCTAAAATACCCTAAACTATATCAATAAACGTTTTGAGCTAAAAGACCCTAACCTATAGCAATGGGAGGTTCGAGCTAAAATATCATAATCTATAGAAATAGATGGTCCAAGCTAAAAGACCCTAAAGTAAAACAATGGTCTAGTTTTCTATACCTTAAAATAGCTAACTAAAAGAGACACGATTCTATCCAAGTTGAAAACATGAAAAGGGTACCCTGGGAAAAAGTTGAGTCATTGCTCATTGGACATGAAATTTGTGAGTTACATGAAATATCAAGTACTCATAAAATATAAAAGACACAAAAAATTTCAGTCCAAATACTTGTAAGAGGGTGGCCTAAGAAAAAGATAAGTTCATGCCTGTTAACCATTTCTCCTATATGAATCTTAGTAAAAAATTATGTAAATATTAATAAAAAAGATATAAATCTTATATATCCTACCATATGGCCATGGAAAAAATAAAGAAATGCTTACTACATCAAATAGCTTCATCCAAGGATAGATCATTCTCCCTCTAAGACATATATTTTACCCAAATTATCCTTTTTTGAATCAGGTAATATTAATGATGAATCCCATGTTGGTGTGAAATTATGATCATTTCTTGAGAAAAATCTATTATAGTTTAAACATTCAATTCTAGGAATTTTAGTTTTCTTGATATTATGAAAAGGATCAGTATTCTTGAATATTCATGAAACATTAGTTTAATGAAGTGTGATGAATATCATGAATAAAAGAAAACTGGAAAATGAAATATAAATTTTGGAATATATATTCATTGATAGCATGAAGACGGAAGAATCTTCATATACTGGAGTCTCTCCCATGAATATAAACATAAAGTAAGATCGCAAAACTACAATACCATAATATAATACATTCATAGGAGTCGTTGATCACTATATATTTTTTCTCTAGGGAGGTAATGGATTAGCATAATTGATCAATGGATTCAGTGACTTCTTCTTCAATCCACTGTAACTACTCTACCCTAGTAACAGTGTCATGACAAGCCTTATCCACGATTTCAAAGATCCCATGTTTCCCTAGTATATATTTCTCTAATATTTGAAATGAATTATAAAATTGGGATAGATCTTCTTGAAGACAACTAATTTCAAACTATAGATGGTCGATTTCAACCTTCCCAGTACTAACCATGTCCAAATGAGTTTCCACCTCCACTGCACATTATGAAGCTTATTTTAAGGCATCATCCAAACATTTAATTACTAAAGAGGAAGCCTTAGCTTCTACCACCCTTAATTTAATGACCTCATTTTCTCCATAAATGATATAACCTCATTCACCTGAGAAAACGGGTGGTATAATCAAAACCCTCCTAACCATGGTTGGTGAACATAAACCAAAGATGGATCGGTTGATCCTTCATCCCTTCCAAAGGGGGCTCAAAAATTAAAGTCCATATCTCCCCCCATGATTTTCATCACATTGACAACTATTGTGACTAAGACTCTTGTCCTTGATCCAATTCCATCCTAAGAATATGAAAATATTCTAGGATTAATTATCTAAGTGATGTAGTCATTCTCATAGTCTTCGATGAAGTAGGTAGCGAGTTAACCTCTACGTTGGTTAGCTCATTCGTAGGGATTCACAACTAGGGACTGAAACCTCCATGATCCATGGTGAAGGAACTATAATAAAAAGAATAAGGTTTTATCATTTAGAATATAAATGAAATAATATTAATAGGTGACCAATAGATATGACTGATGTTATAAACATACCTATTTTTGGTTGTATCATTGGAAACATCTTTTCCCTAACCACGTCATTAAGAGAGGAGGAAACAACCTATTTTAAAAAATGGAATTATTTCACCAGTTATTCCTATTCTAAATTTGTGCTCTGTTTTGGATCCCTGAGGGCTGCAACAGAAAAAGAATTGTTTGGTGACATGACAAAAAGTAAACCATGTGTCTAGTTTCTGAAGAAGTATTCACCTTCTCGGAAACACACCTCCATAAAAGCTAAATCGGTAGTAGATTAGATTCCAATATCAGTCTCATCCAAAAGTGTGTTCACCTATGCTTGAACAAATGGCACAGCCACTGGAAAATATTTAGTAGGCATCAGGCCTAGCTAGACCGGCACATCAGCCTTTTCTGCCGTTTGATGGGATGGTCCTAATAAAAAATGTTTTTTTTAAGAAAAATAACACTCACCCACATCCCCAGATGTATATACACACTCCTTCAGGAAGGCTTGCTAGGGACCTACAAAATTTTGAAAAAGCAGGATGTGTTGCTGGAATGATCCAAAATAGGGAAAGAGTGAAATTCTGCACTTACTAGTGAATTCTAGGGGAGAATTCTATAATAACTCAGAGTGATTAATTTTTAATTTACACTCCAAAGAAGGCCCCCCATAAGGTATTGATGATGAGGAAGTATTTCCATGGATGTTAATCACTAACCTCATTAGAGCTAGTTGACCTGATAAACCCTCATCATTGGTCCCCTAGTCAGCTCCCAGTTCAAATCCAATGATTGTTCTTCTAAGAGAATATAATGGGGATAACAGGAGGGGTATATCTTCTATGGATTCTTACTTTGTCAATAAAAATGAAAAATATTTAAGTACATGAACAATAGAAACATGTCCATTTTAATATGTTTGAAATATTATCCTTGCTTCTACCTCTATAGAGGGATAACCCTGTTCATCCACAAAAACCTCAATCATGACTCATATTACTATTTGTTGCACCAAAGGTGAATAGTAGACCAAGACCTTCATGATTTCCATCATTACGTCAAGGTCATAGAGTAATTTTTTAACCTATGTAGCTAGGAATTTAAATGTGATTCTCATGGTAGTGGTAACATGGGAGAGGCCTTATAAGTGTAACTCTATCTAACACGATATTTCCCAGAGCTCATCCTATGAGTTTTCTATTATCCAAGTCATCCATTGATGAAATGTGATATGAAATAATAGCACAAGTGTAAATTAACTCACAATAACCACTCCCATTATGACCATGCTAGTTGAAACTTCTATTATCAGCGAAAGTAATAGTAAACACCTCACTTCCTTGCAAGGTACTTCTGAGGTTGTTGGTCCTCTCAAAACTGGCTACTTTACAAGACATAGATTGGCCTTGAAATTTGGTGTAAATCTCATAGCCTCATGTACTAATGTGGATAAATTCCCATTAGGATATGAGAAGATACAAATATCTAAAAAATTAGAAAAAACTAATCTATGGATTACAGGTATGGATGTATATCTTGACATGAGTCCCTTCCTTGGTGAACATTAGTACGAACTAGTGACCCACCACCGAATGGTTCATAGATCAAATGAGAATAGTGGGAGAAATAACTAGAACTGAGGGATAAATTAACATGTTGTGTACCATTCATAGAGGAGTCTCCTACCAACGTGAAAAGAAATGGCACTCTCACAAAGAGGCATCATGTAAGCCTCGAGAGAAAGGATTCCCCCACCATTATCAACTCTTCTACAAGTGGGAAGTGTCCAATAGGGTTTGAAGGAGAATCATTCATAATGGCTTGGGAAGACCCTTATATACAAATCCTTTAGTAAAATGGGAGTCACCCCACTGATTCACTACAAAAAAAGATTTGAAATGAACGTTTTGGATGCTCTAGATTATTAGGTACACATAACCTCCTAAATGATCCCCTAAACAACCTCGTAATACCTGAAAGGGGAAGGATATTCTTTTTGGGGATATTCCCATATAAATATTGAACAATAGGTTATACATTTTTTCTAATATAGGTATGGATAACTCAATTTACATCCCTACTTCCATAGAAGTTACCATCATAAATTTGGAGACTCTAACTACACTAGTTACCTTCATTGAGAGTAAGTACTTGTTTAGGTACATGCAAAGTAAATCAGCTGACTGAATGGTCTGATCAACATTTGGGATAACCTTCCACCCCCATTTGGTAAATTTACATTCTTAAACTATGGTCTAATAGTCACCCTCAGCATAGTGGGAGTCCTTTATAGGTAAATCATTTATATTCTTGTATTATAACTTGGAATGTTCTTTCTTGATGAAGTATCTCACCCATTTATTGAATGGGATAACTTCCCCATGAAGTGGATCCTTCTTAAGGACCTTTTCAGATAACCTGGTCAACAATCAATAAAAAGTAGGGGTTATCTCCAAGTAATCCCACATAGATATTGGGGAGAAAAATCATCACTCATCCCACCCAATATGGTTGCGTCACAAATATTCTCAATGTCCCAAAGACTAATACCCACTTTGCCATGTGTTTGGTGGAACGTGTTCATATCTGGACTCTAGTAACTGAAAAACTCCACCATCATGCCCTTATTATATTAGGAAAAAAATTGATATCCAAATGTCCTCATACGTCCTGATCTATTTACTCTCCATGTAAAATACAGAAGCAATATATTTCACCTAGAAGGGCCAAACCCAATCGATTTTGAAGCACCCCATAATCGAAGGTCCTAGTTGGACAACCACCCAAACCTCAAGTTTGTGGTGGACTTAGACATTATCAAGCGGTATATATAGATGTTTGAATCAGGATCATGATGATTATCATCAAAGTGTGTGGAAATATACTTCATCGTATACCCATCCATGCATCCCTCCTTGTAAATCAAATGACATATATGGGAGATGTTCACCTGAAAGGTATTATCAGCTTTCAAAATCAAAGTAAGAGGCATGATTGATGATTGTAGTGAAAGTATAGGAGTGTCGTTTCTAAGACCAAACCCAGAGAGGGGTATAAATTATGAAAGATGATATTCGATAATATTTCCCCCCATCAATATCATTATAATTTTCTATGACGATTCAACATTATGGAAACAAACAACATTCATGCTAGAAACAATAGCTTTTCAACAAGTCTTAGTTGTTGTAGCCACATTCTTTGAAAACTTGAAGGAATTTTTATGGGATCTAGAATACATCTATAAAAAAAGAGACATATGATAGAAAAATGAGAAATCATATCAAAATATATGCATTACTTTTGGTAGGATCATGCACATCGCATGAACCATGAAGGAAGTCGCGATAGCATGACCTGATACAAGTCTCATAAACCACATAAAACGTAGAGATCCTGAAGGATGCATGAACCAACTAACATCTCTTTACCAAAAAACCCATCATAAAATTATCGATCTCGTGACCTTGAGATGGCCATGAAAACCGAAAGATAGTTAAGTAATCATACGTCCGAACTAGTGGATCATGTGAAAATTTCCAGATATCCATATGGCCAAGGAACTAGGTCAAGGCTCAAAAAATTACCAAGAATCATCTCACGGTTGGTTCAAATAAGTGTTGGGAAAAATCATTCATGTAGCATGATCATGCGATGGGGTCTTATGAAATACACTCATGAAGAAACCTTTCCAAATAGATCTTGTGATTTGTTCTTGTTGAGAGGTCTAACAAATAGAATCTTGCGACAAGGTCTTATGAAGGTATCATATAAATGAAGTATATTACAGGAGCTCTGGAGAGTTGAAGTTACCAGTGGAATGATTTTCTCCTTCACCCCTATTTATAGGGAACTCCACAAAATAACAATGGTCACCCGGAAGGCAACATGTCACCCAAAACACTGATTAGTGTCATCCCCAATGACTCAGGTGGGCATTTATATTCCTAAAAAACAATCATGTGTGTCACGACTCATCCCCCAGGTCCCGTGTTGTGACTACCCCAAGCTCGCCTTCCATAGTCCATGGGTTGGCGACTAGCACAGTAAAGGAATTTCCCTATAACGGGAAGGAATTTACTTTGAACCTAAAAACATGCAGACCAAGAACACGACCGGATGCAAACCCCATAGTAAAACAACAGTAGTAAAAGTTCATACTAAAAGTAAAGGGGCCGAAATACAAGCCAAACTGAAAAGATACAACTACAAAAAAAACAACTCCTGAGATCATCCACAAAGGATCCTACCTGAAGGGTAGGTACAACTCATCTCCACAGCTCTCCACATCAACTATTCACCTTTGTGTACCGCCTGGTCTGGGCTTGCTAAAGTCTCAGCCAAGTTTCTCATCGTCTGCACAAGACACAACAAGGTGTGAGAAAATCCTGTGCATGGGTGAGTATAAGAATACCCAGTACAGACCCCAAGACCCCCCAAAGGTCTCTTAGAATTAGATAAATGAAAAATCACAAATCATAACCTCAATCACAAAGCACAAAGAAAAAGAATCATCTCAAACCAGTTATACATCTCAGAGATCAGGAATAAAGATGATTAGTTTTATGATACATCATTTTATTCCTTTAAAAAGCTTCCACAACTAAACCATGAAAGAGTTTTTCCATTATCGATCCACACAGGGTCATATGTCACTGATCCATGACAGGCCACTCTAAGGCTGGTCCTTGTCGGGCCGCGCACTGCTGATCCACACAGGGTCGCTAGAATGCTGATCCAAATAGGATCTCTAAGATGTTGATCTACACAGGTTCGCTATGATATTTATCCACACAGGGTCCCTATGATGATGATCCACATAAGGTTGTTATGATGTTGATCCACACAAGGTCGCTCAATAATTGACAGCCAGCCACAAGATTCCCCGCACCCGGTGCGCTTGAGTTCCGTAGTATCTTCTCCTCAAGATATCAGTCATGCCTCAAATACAATGACATTACACAAAGGAGTAAACAAAAGTACCTCCATTTCGTAAGGTTCCCAACGCGACAGACGGTGTGTCAATCAAATGCCCGATCTATGAGTTATAAGCATTTTAGTACCGAGGGCCTGGTTGGATTTGGGTTCGATCCAACCTAGGCATACTAAAAATTTCTCTAAAACATAGGTGGAGTATCTCAAAAGGACATTATCATTCCTAGGATTTTAGTAACGCATACGGTTCATCAAACAGATGTCTGGTTTATGAGATATGACCTTTTAAGGGTATCTGGGATGAAAAGGGGTTTAGGTCTGGCCTGACCCGGTCGGATAGACCTTACCTACCCCGACTTGGGCCGACCCAACCCAGTTCGGGTCGACCTGACCCAGTCCAGGTCCGATCTAGGTCTAACCCGACCCCAATCGGCTGGGCCGGCCTGAGTGGGATGGGCCGCGGATTTTCCCAACCCGCCTTGGCTGGGCGTGGCCCTTCGGGCGGCCCGACTCGCTAGCTGGCGTGGCCCCCAGCTGGGTGGCCATGCATGGGAGTCACTCCCCCTTCCCGAACTGTTGAAAGTCATTTGGTTTCTTCAACCAGCGCCGCCACGTGGCGCCGCCCCCTGTCAGTGGGACCTGCAGGCGCGGGTCCCCCTCCACCGCGACTTCAAAGCCACGAGCTCCATCTACGGCACGCGATGGTGTGCCGCCATCCTCCAATGTAGCTGATCAAGGGTTGGCCACCCCTTCTTCCCACTGCACTGGTGTCACGTCGGTGCCACACCGGTGGGGCTTCCGCGGGCCACCGGGTGAGCTCTGATGGTCCGTTTTCCCATTTGATTTCACCTATGGGACTCCCAGGATGTCGTTATCACTGTGTGGATCCCATATTCATGATTCTGTCGAGTTAAAAATATTCCCCCCAAGAACGCGAAAAAAACAGAAGCGATGAAGTGTTCAGGCCTTGTTCAGTTGGCCCGTTCCCTCTGCGTTAGCAATTAAACAATGGTGTGGAAATCAAAGGATAAATTAAAACCCCATTCAAAATAATTCCCTCATTAACCACCCATAGTTTCTTACTAATTGTAGATTAACTCATTTTTGGTTAATCCCCATTCGTCATGTTTTTCAAGAATAGTAGTTTGAAATAAATTCAATTGAATTTAAACAAAAACCCATACCTCAGATTCTGAGGAGATGTTACAGTTCTGGAAGAAGAATCCACGTTTAATGAATCAAATGATGTTCATCATTTCTATATTTATTCTTCCAATGTTGTCGTCCAAGCCTTTGTTCTTCATTGGTGAAAGACTCCATAACACTTCTTCATAGGTTCTTCTCTTCCTTGTCAAAAAACACAAGCTCGTGCTTCACTTAAATAGGGGGTAGGGAGATTAATGCATCATAATAATTAATGAGGTTAATTAATGTATTTTAATTAATGAACCTCCTAAATCTCAATGGTTTGGTTACGAAATAGATGATTCACTCCATTAAATGGCTTGGCAACTATGCGGTCTCACCATCGTCACTCAACATTTGGTAGGAAAACTAAAATAACATTTTTATGTTATTTTATTATTCTCCAAAAATTCCACATAACTATCTTTTTTACCCAACCTACTACGGTCAAAGTTAATCCTCCCTTAAGAAAAACATGGCGTTGTGGATTCAACAGTGCCCTCAGATTTCAATTCCAAATACTGGTTCAAAAGATCAGAAAACCTTCTTGCACGTTTACTGAATGTACCTTAAAAAAGTTCAAAATTCCATTCTGTTCACACCGGGTCTTCTAATAAAGCATTGTCAATTTTCACAAACTCTTAATAATCCCAAATAATAATAATAAAATATGGAATTTCCTGGTCTTTACATTCTCCCCACCTTAGGGCTTTTTGTCCCTGAAAGATACAACAAAACTAGGGGAAAATGGGGGTACTGAGCACGTATTTGAGCCTCCCGCTCCCAGGTTCTCTCCTAGAGGTTCCGGTGCTACCAATGTACTCGCACCAGAGGAATCGACCACCCATGAAAGACCTGCTCCTGTCGATCCTCTATCTCCACTAGGAACTCAACAAGCATTTCCCCATCATCGATGTCCAGCTCGCCCCAGTCTATAACATGTGATGGATCATGCACGTACCTCTTCAGCTCAAACACATGGAAAACATTATGCACTCGGTGCATTTGTGGGTGAAGAGATAGATGGTACGCCACCTATCCTACTCTGATGAGGATCTGGAAAGGTCTGATGAACCTCGAAGATAGCTTGCCGCCCCAGGAAAACCTCCATAATTCTTGTCGTGGTGAGACCCGTAGGAATGCATGGTCCCCCTCCTCAATATCCCAGGGTATATGTCACTTATCGGCATAAGACTTATGCTTACTTTTTCAGTCTTCATCTTATTATGGATGATATTCACCTTCTCAGTGGTATCCTGTACCAACTTTGGACCCATAAGTGATGACTCTCCTGGGTCTATCCAGCATAGATGTGATTTTCACGGTCGCACGTACATGGCTTAAAATGGAGCCATGCTGATGGTGGAGTGATAATATTTGTTGTAAGAGAACTCCACCAGTGGTAGGTGGTCCTCCCAACTGCATCCAAAATAAAGGACATAATCACGAAGCATGTCCTCAAGTGTATGTATGTTCTGCTCCATCTGAACATCTATCTGTGGATGGAAGGCAATGCTCAAACGTAACTGATTCCGAAACGCCTCTTGTAATCCCCTCCACAAGCAGGATGTAAAATGAGTGTCACAATCTGAGACGATCATCTATGTAACACTGTGAAGTCATACAATCTCTTGTATGTAGAGGTGTCTCAAGCTCTCAATTGATCCCTGCTCTCAGATAGGTAGGAAGTGGGCAGACTTGGTGTGTCAGTCAACGATCAACGAGATGGAATTATGGCCCCCGAATGTACATGGTAGCCCTGTCATGAAGTCCATGGAGATACCATACCACTTCCACTTTGATACCACAAGTGTTTGTGCTAATCCTGCTGGATCCTGAGGCTCGACTTTCACTTGTTGACAAGTGAGGCATCATGATACAAACTCTGCCACCGCTTTCTTCATCCCTGACCACCAGTACTAACACTAGAGTTCTTGGTACATCTTCTCTACTCCAAGATGTACCTCCGAAGGGGATGTGTGTAACTACCCCAACACCTCCCCTCGTAGTGTCACTAGTACTATGGTGCATCCTCTGAAGAGGATGACCTGCTCCCCACCTTCAGAAAATCCATCAAGAGCATGTCCTGAGGATATCTGAGCACATCGGGCCTCACAGTCAACGTCCCTAAGTTGTGCCTCCCTGACTCAATTATGGAGTGGGGGAGTAACTATCATAGACTAGAGGTAAGCTTCTCCATCACTATCCATGAAGGATAAATTCAATCCAACTAGCTGATATGTCACCTCACTCAGTAATTGTAGAACAAACCTCCTACAAAGTGCATCTGCTACTAAGTTCCCCTTCCAAGAAGTGTAGAATATCTCAAAGTATTAGTCCTAGAGGAAATCTAGCCATCGTCGTTGTATTAGGTTCAGGTCCTTCTATGAGAAAATATACCTGGAACTCTTGTGATCAGAGTAAACAGTTAACAGTTCACCCATCAAGTAGTGATGCCACATCTTCAGTGCAAAGACCACTGCTGATAACTCTAGGTCATGGGTAGCATAGTTCTTCTCATTTTTTCTTAACCTTCTTGAACTGTAGGTGATCACCACACGCTTCTGCATTAGGAAACAACCTAGTTTGGTCCTTGATGCATCACAGTATACTACATACCCAATTCCCTCTTCTCATAGTCTCAAGATGGGGGGACTCGTTAGTCTCTGACTCAGCTATTTGAAACTCTATTGGATCTTATCTATCCACAAGAAAGGCTACCCCATCTTCATTAGAGATAACAAGGTTACATCTACCCTAGATAATTCAAGTACGAATATCCGCTAGTATTCACCCAATCCCATGAAACATTGCACCTCGGTCACACTACTGGGTGGCTCCCAAGAAAGAAATGCCTCTATCTTCGCTGGATCCACTACAACTCCAGCTTCCGAGATAATGTGCCCTAGGAAGTGGACTTCCCATATATAGAACTGGAAATTCGATAGCTTTCCATAAATTTGGTGCTCTCAAAGTGTATCAAGAACAATTTGTAGGTGCGTGGTGTGCTCCTCCTATGACGCCGAGTACACAAAGATTTCATCAATGAAGACTACCACAAAGTGATTGAGGTAAGGCTGAAATATCCAACTCATAATCCCCATGAACACTTCCATAGTGTTGGTTATGCTGAAGGGAATAACCAAAAACTCATAGTGTCCATACCAACATCTGAAGGTTGTCTTCGGTACATCCTCATCTCATACCCTGGGTTGATGATAGCCTAATTTGAGTTCTATCATCGAAAACCATCTATCTCCCTTTAGTTGTTCGAAGAGATCATCAACCCTCATGAGTGGATACTTTTTCTTCATTTTCACCTGGTTCAAGTGCCGATAGTTCACACAAAATCTCATACTCCCATATTCCTTCTTGAAAAAAAAATTGGAGACTCCCATGGAGAAACATTGGGCCTTATGAACCCCTTCTTCTACAAGTCCTCCAACAGTACCCAAAACTCACGAAGCTCTGTGGGGGCCATCTGATATTCTGGTGTAGATATTAGTGTTTTACTAAGATACAAGTTGATGTAGAATTCCACCAATCTGTGAGAAGGTAGTCCCAGAACATCATTAGTAAAGACATCAGTATACTGATCCACCACTATGAATAACTCGGACTCCTCACGTCAACTGCTCTGAGGTTAAGACTAGCCAACTGATGTGTGATCAGTTGAACCCTCCTCTGAGAAAGTCCATATTGAGATACAAAGGTTCCCTTCTCGTCGGTGAAGGAAAAACTGATCCCATCCTTGCGGACACACCATACTTTGCACCTAAAACAATCAATATGAGCATGGACCATGGATAACCAGTTCATACCCAAGATGACATCGTAATTCCTCGATACTGCTACTAGAATATCCTAGCTAAATCTCTTGCCTCCTAGAGTAAGCTCACATTGTCGTCACTAGTGTGTAATTGAATAATCCTCTCTCGTAGGAGTCTCTAATCATAAGGATCAAGCTAATGGATCTACTAGAATCTCTGAGCTCCGAACAAGATCTGTGGTAATGTAAGAGTGACTAGAACCTATGTCTATAAGTACTGCAGCTAGGGTGGAGTAAAAAAAGATTGTACCTCAAATAATCTCTGGTGCACCATGGTCATAGGCCTCTGCTGCGAGAAGTTGTGCTTGTCCATGTCCACTTGCTCCCTAAGGTCATGGTAGACCACCTGAAGGTTGTGGCAGTAGAACCTCAAATCGTCGCCCAATGCCTGTTACACAGACTTCTCCTATGCCACATCTATCACCCTATGTACCTCCTTGCTCGAATCTCTACCTCTGCCTCAGCGGTCCCTCGACCATCTACTGATCGTCAGTACGGAAGTTTGGGCAGTTGCGAGCCATGTGGCCCTGCCCACCGCACATGAAGGTCTACTCCTCTGTTGTCCTACTCTACCTCATGAGTTCTGAACCTCTGACCATTAGTCCTGGGGACATCCTCTAGAAGGTCTGGCCCACTTGAACCTCTGTTTCATCTACCTACTACCTGCTGTAGATAACTCAGCTACCTGTTATCTGGTGGTGGCTCTCAATATCGGTTCCTTCTCAACTAAAAATCTCCCCACTAATAATACTCGATTGAGCACTTCAACCTGCATCGTAATATTGAGCAATATCATCAACGCTATGATCTCCCACCATATACCCTTCTAAAAGGTTTGGGTACTGAAGAAAGGGTCTCTTACCATGTTGGTGGAGTAAAACGAGAGGTCAGTGAATCTCACCAAGTACAAAGCTACTGTCAGGCTTCCCTATTGTAAGTGTAGGAGCTCCTTAATACGCACAAAATGTAGGGTCGCTGGAATGAACTCTTCCCTGAAAAGGCTCTCGAAGTCCGTATAGGTGAGGGTCGGATCATCATGTAACTAGATCATCAGGATAAACCATCTCCACGTTGTTCCCTAAAAGAGGCTAGCAGCTAGGATCACCATCTTCTCTATTGGTATCCCAACTAGGCGGAAAAATCTAGCCACATCCTCCATCCAGTCCTCAAATGCCTGGGAATCTATCTCTACTCAAAACCTCGGAGGCCTCTGCTACTAGAACTCATGTAATGTGCTTAGTCGTCATTCATTATCTGCTAGTGGAGATGTTGGAAACTGCTGCCCAATGGGTAGTGGTGTTGTTGGTGCACCACCCTAAGGTGCTATCGCTGTAAGAGGGCCCTGCACCGAAGCCTCATTGCTCGGTGGGCCGTCATCATTAACTCTCTCTAGATTTTTGGATGGCTGTCTATGTGAAGACATCCTAAAAAGAAATAAGTGTTCCATGGTCAATAAGTTATATCTGGTGAGCTGACTCAAAAGATATTAAAAGTAAAACATTTCCAAAACACACACAATCAGTGGTTTCATACATCGAGTCAAAAATCATAATTCAGGGTCCTGGTATATGGATACATCGGCCGCCGCACCAACAATGGACTCCCCGAATTGAAAACCACACTCTGAAAAGTTAACACTAATGTTCCATTGGAAATCTCATAGTACTAATTCTATGGTAGAACTGACTCCTCTGATACCACTTTTTCATGACCCGTCCCCTAGGGCCCATTCCATGACTACCCCAAGCTCACCTTCCATAGGCCAAGGGTTTTCGACTAGCACCGGAAAGGAATTTCCCTAAAATGGGAAGGCATTGACTTTGAACATGCAAACACATAGACCAAGAACATGACAAGATGCAAACCCCGTATTAAAACTACAGTAGTAAAAGTGCATACTAAAAGTAAAGGGGCTAGAATACAAGACCAACTGAAAAGTTAAAACTGCAATAGAAAAAAACTCTTGAGATCATCTACCAAGGATCCTACCTGAAGGGTAGGTACAACTCATCTCCACAACTCTCCATGTTAACCAGTCACCTCCGTGTACTACTTGGTCCTGGCTCCCTAAAGTCTCAGGAAAGCTGCTCATCATCTGCACAAGACACAACAAGTTACAGGTGAATCCCATGCAGGGGTGAGTATAAAAGTACCCAGTAGGGACCCAAAGACCCCCCGAAGGTCTCTCAAAATTACACAAAGGAAAAACCAAAAATCATGACCTCAATCACAAAGCACAAAAAAGGACTCAGCTCAAACTAGGTATACATCTCAGAGATCAGGAATTAAGATGATTAGTTTTATGATACATCATTTTATTCTATTAGGAAGTTTCCACAACTGAACCATGAAGTAGTTGTTCCATTATTGATCCACATAGGGTCGTATGTCACTGATCCACGACGGGCTTCTCTAAGGCAGGTCCTCGTTGGTTCACACGCTGCTAATCCACACAGGGTCGCTAGAATTTTGATCCACACAAGGTCTCCATGATGATGATCCGAATAGGGTATCTAGGGTCTCTATGATACTGATCCACACAGGGTCGCTATGATGTTGATCCACACAGGTTTTCTATGATGTTGATTCACACAGGGTCGATCTTCAATTGACAGCCAGCCATAGGATTCCCCAAACCTAGTGCGCTTTAGTTCTGTAGTATCTAATACTCAAGATACCGGTCGTGCCTCAACTTCCATGACATTCCAAAAAGTAGTAACCCAAAAGACTCCCATGTCATAAGGGTCCCAACGCGACAGATGATGCATCAATCAGATGCTCGATCTGTGAGTTATAGGCGTTTTAGTACCGAGGGCCCAGTTGGATTTGGGTTCGATCCAACCCGGAAATACTCTAAATTTCTCTAAAACTTAGGTGGAGTATGTCAAAAGGACCATATCATGCCCAAGATTACAGCGCCATAGACGGTTCATCAAAAAGATGTCTGGTTTGTAAGATACGGCCTTTTAAGCGTATCTGGGCCGAAATTAGGCTTGGGTCTGGTCCGACCCGGTCGGACCGACCCAACCAGCCCCGACCTGGGCTGACCTAACCCAGTTCGGGTTGATCCAACCTAGTATGGGTCTGACATAGCCCGACCCAAATCTTCTAGGTCGGCCCGAGTGGGCTGGGCCGCGGGCTCGGCCCGGCCCGCCGGTCAGCCCGGCCCCGAGCTGGGTGGCTTGCACGGTGGTCGCTTCCCCTTCCCAAACGTCTGAAATCCATTCAGTTTCTTTAACCGGTGGTGCCACGTGGCGTTGCCTCTGTTAGCGGGACCCATGGGGTGTGCATCCCCCTCCGTTGCGGCTTCCAAAATGCAACCTCCATCTGCAGCGCGCGACGGTGCGCTGCCTTCTGCCAATGCAGCCGACTGAGGGCCAACCTCCGCCATCTCCCACCAGCGCCGATCATCAGTGGGGCTTCCGTGGGCCACTGGGTGAGATCTGGTAGTTATTTTTCCCTTCTGATTGCGCCTACAAGCCTCCCGTGATGCTGTTGTCATTACATGGCTCATGGATTCACAATTCCATCGAGTTGAAAATCCACCCCTAAAGAACGTGATAAATAACCAAAGCGACGAAGGGTCCAAGCCTTGTTAATTTGGCCCATGCCCTCTGTGTTTGTAATTAAACAAGGATTTGGAAATCAAAGGATAAATTAAAAACCCATTCAAAATAATTCCCATATTAACCACCTGTATTTTATTACGAATCGTGGATTAAATAAGTTTTGGTTAGTCTGCATTCGTCATGTTTTTCAATAATGATAGTTTGAAATAAATTCACTTGAATTTAAACAAAAAACCCTACCTCGGATCCGGAGGATAAGTTGCAGTGATGGGAGATGAATCCAAGTTTGATGAAGTCAGCGACGTTCATCGTTTCCGAATTGATTCCTCCAATGTTTCCATCCATGCCTCCGTTATTTGTTGGTGGAAGATGTTGCGACACTTCATCAGAGGTTCCTCTCTTCCGTGTCAAAAACCCAAACCCAAGCTTCATTTAAATAGATGGGTAGGGATATTAACACATCGTAAGAGTTAATGAGGTTCATTAATTAGTTTTAATTAATGAACATCTTAACTCTCAACAGTGTGGTTACACAATAGAGGAGTTACGACATTAAATGGCTTAAAAACCCAGCAGTCCCACCACTGTCGCTCAATAGTTGGTAGAAAAACTAAAATTACATTTTTATGTTATATTATTATTCTCCAAAAAGTTTTCAAATCTATCTTTTTTACCCAACCTACTGCGGTCGAAGTTTTGCCTCCCTTAAGAAAAACCTTGCACTGTAGATTCAACAGTGCCCTCGAATTTTGATTCTAAGCACCAGTTCAAAAGATAGAAATTCCAGCTCACATGTTTACTTAACGTACCTTAAAAAAAGTTAAAAATTCCGTTCTAGTTACAAGAGACCTCAGAATCAAGTTCCATCAATTTTCACATACTCTAAATAATCCCAAATAATTAAAAACAATTATATGGAATTTCTAGGTCTTTACACTATGTCCCCACAGATTTCACTCCTGGGGGGTATTTTTTGACTCTCTCCAAATTAGCATCACCAAAATATAAAAGGGAAAAAATATCTGAAGTATGGGTATTATTTTCTCTAAAAAAGGAAGAGAAGGTGGCCAAAAATCATTTGGATCTTGTAACCCTCAAAAGTAAAAATAATCAAATGAACCTCAAAAGTTAGTGAAAAATGTTCACACAAAGAACGTGATATTCTCTTGATCACAGGGAGCCCCTTTTACAAGACTCCATATTCTTGTTAAGGCATCCTAACAAGCATTGATTTTCATGTGGTTGCTTCGAGATGAGTTCCTCCAAATCACATGACTTGTCAACTAACAGACACCTTAAAATATGAAAATCCCCCTTATAAAATAAAGGTAGAAACCACATGTAAGGGAGATTTATGAAGTGATCATATGATTTGAAAGACCCAAAATCCCTTGGAAAAATGTCCACATTATCACTCAAAAGAATGAGAGCATTTCACCTTCATTGTAGGAGGGGACTCAGAAAAGTCCATGTAAATACCCTTCAAATTCATAGACAAGCAGAGGGGTTTCCATTACAATTCTCATGTGTTACCTCAACATCCATTATTGGTCAAATGAATCATCACAAGTAATGAGATTTATTGCCTTTGACAACACTCTCACGACTACATGAGATATCATTTCCTTGTAAAATAAAAGAGGAGATAAAAGGGGGGAAATATAGAAGCTTCTCACAAAGGGAAGATACGATGACCTTCATGGGAAAGGGGTCATATGCCCCCAATCAATCACCATTGATCATACAATTCTCCCCTAAACAAGACAATATGATCTCATGAGGCTCACTTGACAAGCTGCCCTTGTCTCATGAATGACCACAAACAAGTCATATTTTATCACATTAAATCCTTTCCATGGGTGTCCTGGTCTCATGAAGACTTATAAGCATACCAGACTTACCTTTTAAAATCTCTTTGACATATAAAAATAGTTATTCAGAATCCCTTTGATCATATGGGGTCCAACGAACATGGAAATGATAGAACATTCTCACAGTCCTAGATCATAACACAATTTCATGGGATACCCATAGTAGGATCTTGCAAAGAGCGTGATACCAAAACCCCTCCACTAAATCTAGATCAAATCCCAAAGATACAAAATTCACAAGGGGTTGTGTAACTAGGGAAGTGAGGCCTATAAATCCCTCCCCTTTAGGATAAAAATCACACACAAGATGGATTCACACCATGATTAACCTCTACAAGGGTAGTATGAGAAGACTTCTCATAGAGGACAGTCACATGATCGCAAATGACCTCTTCCAAGTAAAATCTGGGGAATGACCTAAGGGAACATGAGATATTCATAGGTACTTCACATGATCACTCTAGAGATCACATGGAGTAATTCTATCAAGTCAGTCGAATTAAGTGAAGAAGGTCCCGTATATTCGTTGGGCCATAAGAAACCTAAAATAAGCTAACAATTAATGAACATTGAGGAAAATATGACATAAAGGTTGGAATAAAAAACTGATCAATATGAGAGACTTATGCAAAGATGGATATTCTGATCATCATATTCTTCATATGACCTACGCAGGTCATTCGATATCACCGGGACATGTCGTAAAAGTCACAAGACTCTCCCACAATATGCCATTTGAATCATGTGATGTACCTTGGATATGTCAAGATAGTCACGTGACACCCTCTGGGAATTCCAGCCAAGTCTCATGAAGTCATCCAGGCTTGTCATCCAAAATCTTATGAAGTCCTCCAGAAATGGTGCACATGTTATGAGGAAACACCATATTATGTCAACTAAGTCTCATGAAACCCTCTAGATATTTCAGCCACGATCTCAGGATGTCCTCTAGAAAAGAGAGCCAGACCATGTTACCCCTTTATACATGTCATACTTGATCTCATGATGTCCTTTGGAAAAGTAATCTAGGTCATAACACACCCTCCAGAAAATTCATCTTGGTTAATGCAACACCCCCTAGACATGTCATCTACGTCTTGCATGTCCTCCATAAAAGTCATCAAGGTCACGCGACACCCTCAAGAAGTGTTATCCCTGATCAAGTGATTCCCTCCAAACATGCCATTATGATTATGAAATGTCCTTCTAAAAAGTCAACTAGATCATGAAATTGTCATTGTACGTGTCTTTTAGGAAACCAGGACATGTCAAGACATCCTCAAACATGTTATCCAGACAGTCAGAGAATGTCAGGAAGACAATCAATCCATTTCAACATACATCCCAGGGCATGATAACTTTGTCCAGTGGATATATTTGTGCATACCCCCAAGAGAACTATACTGACTCTGATTCTTACAATAATTAGGATACATAGGAAACCTTACCAAGGCCAATGATCCATATTAAACATCCCAATGGCCACCCTAGTACATAAGTCCCACATACATATATAGTGAGACCAATCATTGTATGTCCCTTATTTCCCACATCGAGCATGGCTCACATGAGCTTAGGGATTTTCAATGATCATATCATTTTCATTATGAATCTCTCTAGCCAGGGAAACCTTAGTGTGTAAGCCCTATTCAGCAGCATGATATGACTTTTACCATAAAAGGGTATCCGCCTTGGGGTAAGTCCCAAGGGTGTGGAGGAACTTTGATAACAATAATTCCATTCATAACCAATATACATAAGACGCCTCCCCGAGGTCAAGCTTGATACTCGATGCCTAAGTGACCTGCTATATATCCTTTCTACTTGAAATTAAACTACATGGGTTTATTGAACTACAAGAGCTTTTATTCCTTCTATAAATAGGATATGTAGGACACCTCATAATGGTTTAATCCCATCCTCAATATATTAATCACCCCCTTGGATGGTAGAAAACTCTAGAGTGCCTGATTATATGGATTCAAAGTATATATGAAACTACCCATAAATGGGAAACAAATGAATAATCATTATAGGTTTTCACGAATTTCAATTTTATTGGTAGGTTTCCTTTATTTTTATATCCCTTACTGAGCTTTGTTTTTCCCATTCTATATTTTGAAATGATTTTCATAGGGCCTAATGATGTGTATGCATGATATAAAGAACTATATTTCCATTATTGGGATCAGTATTAAAACAATAGAACATGTTTTGAATGAAACATGAGTATAAATTTAAGAATCCTATTTTTGGGGAATAAAATAGACATTGAGTGGAAGTTTGCACTTTGTATTATATTTGTTTAATATGGAAGATATTTTTGGAATTCTCTAAAACTCTAAACCAAAAAGACCCTAGAAATGTAATATAGTGAAAAAAATTATAAATTAGGTAATTATGGTTCGTTTAGGTTAAGTGGAATTATATTTGGTATCATAAGAATGGTTTAGATAACTATAGAGTTTAGGATGATTCATATGCGGATATTTTGAGAATTTTATATATCATCGTGTATTAATAAGTATAAGGTTGATCACATGTTTAAAGACATAGATTCCCCTTTTTATGTTTTATGTGATGGGATTTTAATATGATTAAGGATATTTTGGGTGACATTTATAGTGATATGATATTTGGAATTAGTATTTTTTTAGTGAAAAGGTTATTTAAGGAATAATGATTTTTTTATTTTGTTGACATAAGTTGAAAGATATTGATAAACCTTATGGTTAGTGTGATTTTGGATGTTGAGGTAATTATGGATAATAGGGAAAAAAGGTTATTACATTTTGGGAACATATATTTTAACATATAGAAAATCATAGGATTGAAAAGTGAATTAGGGACTAAGTGGTTAAAGCTATTTTTGAAGAAGTTCTCTATATTGGGAACATTATATGGTAAACAGAAAAAAATTTGTCTAGGATGGGATTTAATTTGACTAATAAAAATTAAACTAACTTTTGAAAAGTATATATGATATTATTGTGGCTTTATGATGGTTCTAGATATTTAAGAAAAAATTACCATATTTTAGAGATTCTATGATTACAGAATATACATTTTTAGTATATTCCTTTAAGAGTTATTAATGTTGTTTAGATATAAATATTAAATTGATCTAGGAAGAATATGTGTTCAAATATTTCTGATTTTTGGATATTTAAACTTCGTCATGAATATTTTGAAGTGTTTTAAGCTTAGTTCCTTATGAAATCATTTAATTTGAAATTTGGGTGTTATCATTGAGGATTTTAAGATTAATTTAGTATATATTCATATGAATTTTTTTAATATTGAATATTATCTTAATGTGAACTAACCATTTTTGGTTTTTATTAATAGATAAGAATATGAGAAATAACTTTTCATCCCATTGTGGATCTTTTGATTCATTAGAATTTGAATTTAGTGCTTTAGGTAATAAAAATTCATCATGATCGTGATGATTCACCACTATGGGAAAATGGTCATTTGCGATGGGTTATTTGTGACGGGTCAGGGGCCCATCATAAATAACCCGTTAGAAGGGTTTATTTGATATGGGCCCATTGTCTTCTCACAAATAATAAGAATTTGTAACAGGTGGGTAAGGAACCATCTGAAAATGTTTGGCGCGAAATGTGTGCCAAACCGCGGGAAGAGCATTTGCGACGGGTTCCCTATTCCTGTCACAAATGCTTGACGACGATTTTTAGTATTTGCGATGGGATGATTCTCTCGTCACAAATTGTATGTCGGTAGGTACCCATTTGCGATGAGACTCATCATAAATAATTTTTTTCGACCGACAACAATTAATGCGGGCAGTGGGCATTCGCGATGGGTCCCATCACAAATTAGCTCATCGCAAATAAACTAACCTATATATACCTCCATCCGTTTTTCCTCTCATTCAACATCTTTCTTAGCTTCTCTCTTTATCTCTTCTGAACAATTTTCTTCTAAAATTTTTTATAGTTTAAACATTTAAATCGAAGCATCATCCATGACTTTTATACTTCGAAAGCTTCAGTATCAAGGTATTTATCTATTTCTTTTATTGTTTAGTTAATTTATTTTATTTTAAATTACTTATAATTTTTTTTAGTCAGATGCGATTAAATTAAATTAGAATTAGATATTTTTTTTTTCAGTAAATATTTTTATGAATAATTATGTCTAAGTGTTAATTATAAATAATTAATAATAATTAGTAATAAATAGTAAAAATTAGTAATAAATTGTTATAATTAGTAACAAATTGTAATATTTAGTAATAAATTGTAATAATTAGTAATAAATTGTAATAATTGGGAATAAATTGAAATAATTAGTAATAAAATGAAAAAATAGTAATAAATTGAAATTATTAGTAATAAATTGAAATAATTAGTACTAAATTAAAACAATTAGTAATAATTTGTAATAATTAGTAGTGATTTGTAATATTTTGTCATAATTAGTAATAAATTGTAATAATTTGTAAAAATTGTAATAATTAGTAATAAATTTTAATAATTAATAATAAATCGAATTAATTTGTAATAATTTGTAATAATTTGTTATGATTAGTAATAATTTTTAATAATTAGTAATAATTTGTAATAATTAGTAATGAATTATAATAATTAGTAATTATTTGTAATAATTAGAAATAAATTTTAATAATTTGTAATAATTTGAAATAATTAGTAATAATTAGAAATAATTTGTTATAATTTGTAATAATTAGAAGTAATTTGTAATAATTATAAATAATTTGTAATAATTAAAAATAATTTGTAATAATTTGTAATAATTATTAATAATTTGTAATAAACTGTAATAATTAGTAATAAGTTGTAATAATTAGTACTAAATTGTAGTAATTTGTAATAAATTGTAATAATTTGTACTAATTTATAATAATTTATAATAATTTGTAATAATTTGTAATAATATGTAATAATTTGTGAAATTTGAATTAATTAGTTATAAACTATAATAATTAGTAATAAATGGTAATAATTAGAAATAAATTATAACAATTAGTAATAAATGGTAATAATTAGTAATAATTTGTAATAATTCTAAATAAATTGAAATAATTAGTAATAATTAGTAATAGTTTGTAATAATTTTTAATGATTAGTAATAATTAGCAATAAATTGTAATAATTTGGAATAATTTGTATTAATTAGCATTAATTAGTAATAATTTGTAATAATTTGTAATAATTTATAATAATTTGTAATAATTTGTAATAATTAGTAATAATTATTAATAATTAGTAAAACATTGTAATAATTAGTAATAATTAGTAATAATTAGTAAAAATTTGTTATAATTTCTAATAATTAGAAATATTTAGTAAAATTAGTATTAATTATCAATAATTAGGATTAATTATAAATAATTAGGATTAATTAACAATAACTATAAGTAATTAGTAATAATGAGTAAAAAATTGTAATAATTAGTAATAATTAGTAATAATTATGATTAATTAGTAATAATTATAATTAATTACCATAAATTTGGACTAATTAGTAATAATTAGTAATAATTTGGATTAATTAGTAATAATTTGGTTTAATTAGTAATAATTAGGATTAATTTGTAATAATTTGGATTAATTAGGATCATTTAGTAATAACTAGGAATAATTAGTAATAATTTCAATCAATTAAAATTAATTAGTAATAATTTGTAACAATTAGTAAGAATTTGGATAAATTAGTAACAATTAGTATTAATTAGTATTAATTGGTAACAATTAAGATTAATTAGTATTAATTAGGATTAATTATTAATAAATTGGAATAAATTCGAGTGCATTGATAAAGTGGCACAATTTCCAGCAGATTGGTGGCATTCCTTTTGATCGATGCCTCAGCTCCTTGAAACTTTATCTCACTGAAATAAGTTTGAAAAAATTTCTATGACGTACGTTGAAGAAGATTTTTCATACCGATTTAATTCAGTGAAAGTTGCAAGGAGGTGATCTATTGGACAAAAGAGGATCTTGTTTTTGATGACTCATATCCTTGGAACATCTGTGACTGAAATCACTATGAAAAGTTTGCTCCGACATACAAATATCAATTTTCATATGCATGAGTATGGAGAGCAGTGCAGCGAGGCTACCCTTCTCTCCATCCTCATGCATATGAAAATGGATATTTGTACTTCGGTGTAGACTTTTCATAGTGATTTTAGTCCTAGAAAGTTTCAAGAGGATGAGTCATCAGGCAAAAGAGTTGTTGCAAATCCGTTAGAAATTCTATTGCTGGAAATTAACCATAATTTGTACAAAATACATGTAATTAATAATAATAAGTGGTAATTAGTATAAATATTTATAAATGAGTGAAGATTAGTATAAAATCATAAAAATAGTTTAAATAACTATAAAATAATATAAATTATTATAAATTTATAGAAAATAGAATTTAATTGTCTTTTGTTTTTTGGATAGTGTTTATTTTATATCTAATTATACAAAATAACTAATTATTTCATGTTTTCTAGAAAAATATGGAAAAAGGAAGGAGACAAAAGTCATTATTAGATGATTATTCTTGGATAAATCAGTGTAGGAATCCAAACAGTTCTAGTTTAAATATTGTATATATTGAGGGTGTTTGAGATTTCTTATCATTTTCATCATCACACCCAATTTTTTTCAGAAGAGATAATTAAGTGTCCTTGAAAAAAATGTGTCATGAGGACATATGAAACATTTGAAAAAGTTGGTGGTCATTTATTGCATTTGGGTTTTCAATGAGATCATGTTTTTTTATCAACATGGTGAATGCGTTTCCAAAGAAGATACTAATAATTTGGTTCCAGATCTAGAACGGTTTAAAAATTTAGTTCATGATGTGGTAGGTCATTATTTTCAGAAAACTAAAACTCAAGATGATATTGATTTAACTTCTGAGTTGGAACCATCTCATTTATATGAGTTGTTGAGGTCCACTAAGGAAACCTTATATCCTGGTTTCAAGATAATAAATTTTGAAGCAGTGGCTAAATATAGGGCTATTAAATTAGATAATGGAATATCATATAGTTGTTTTGATTTGATATTCTATTTGTTAAAAACATTTCTACCAGAAGAAAGTTTGTTTCCTGTAGATTTTTATGAGAGTTAGAGACTGGTTCGTAATCTAGGTCTTGGTTATTAGAAAATTTCATGCATGTTCAAATGACTGCATCTTATATTATGGTGAAAATGAGTCATTGGATAATTTTCTTACATGTGGATAATCAAGCTATAAAAAATATCAACTAGAGAAGTCTGGATTTATTCCTATAAAACAATTGAGATATTTCCCACTCACACCAAGATCGCAGTGTTTATTTATGTCTCAAAACACAGTATCATTGATGTCATGGCACAAAACCAACATTTCAACCAGTAAAAGATTAAATCATATACTTGATAGTGATTTATGGAAACATTTTGACAAAGTGCATTCGTATTTTTCTTTAGAATCCTAAAACGTGTGATTGGGTCTTTATGCTGACAGTTTCGATCCATATGGTTCTTATAGTATCCAGTATTCATGTTAGTCTAACTTTATAACTCCATATAATTTACGTCCATGGATTTTGATGAAGGATCAATATATCTTTTTAACCATATTAATTTTAGGTCATCTGAAAAAGAATATTGATGTTTAGCTGAAACCACTGATTGATGAGTTAAATTTACTATGGATTAATGGTGTTAGCACATATAATGTTGCTATGAAAAAACATTTCTACTGAGAAATGCATTGATGTGGACAATTAGTGACTTCCAAAATATGAAATTTTATCTAGTTGAAGTACACATGGTCCAAAATCATGTCTATACAATATGAGAGACAAAAAATCATTTATGCTCCTCAATGGAAAAAATAGTTGTTTTTTACTGTCATTGCATATTTCTTCCAACCGATCATCCTTTTCAGAGAAAAAAATATCATTTCAGAAAATGTACAGTTGAAAAGTAAGGGCATCCAACAATGATCTCAGGTACATTGTTAAAATCCATGGTCTCTTCTTTACCACCTATCACATTTGGATGAACAATAAACCAATAGAAAATTTATGGGTTTATAAAAGAGCACAATTGGGTAAAACAAATCATTTTTTGGGATTTTTCATATTGGTCAGATTTTTTGGTCTATCACATGTTGGATGTGATTCATATTGAGATGAACTATTTTGATAATTTATTTCATATAGTTTTGGATACACCAGGTAAGACCAAAGATAATGTAAAGGCACGATTGTATCTTTACCAAATTTGTAAGCGACCAGAACTTGAACTGTTTGAAAATTTCATATGAAAAAGTTAATGAAGCCAAAATAATCTTATACATTTTCCAAAGAAAGTCTCTTATTATTTTGTTAGTGGATTATAGATTTAAGACTTCTAGATGGTTTTTCTTCCTATTTGGGTAGATATGTCAGAAACAGTCATATTACTGAATTGAAAAGTCTTGACTATTATGTTATAATAGAAAGACTTATGCCAATTGGATTTAGAGGTTTGTTAAATCCTATGATTTGGGATTTTCTAACAGACATATCATATTTTTTCGAGACATTTGTGCATCGATAATAGACTACGATGCAATAAGTAAACTGCAAGAAGACATCATTGTAGTTTTATGTAAACTGGAAAACATATTCTTCCTAGGTTTGTTGGACTCAATGGATTAGTTTATATTACATTTTCCACATAAAAAAATTTGGAGGTCCGGTACAGTTCTGATTGATGTACCCATTTTAGATATGTATGTAGAAATTGAAAAAAAGTATATTATAAAGCATCAGTTGAGGGCTCAATTGCATAAGCTTATTTACAAGAGAATTTTTTTTCTCTCATTAATTTCAATATGAATATCTCTTAAAACACAACCGAATGAGTTGTAACAACGGAAATATTGACAGTTACATGAGCAATCAATTATCATTTTTCAATCAGCTTGAACTTGGCTTCATTGGAGTTCATGAATGATGACTCTTAGATGATGAACATCACAGAGATCATACATATATTATGCTTAACTGTGAAGAAATGAAACCATTTGTACTATAAGTTTTCCTATCACTTATTCTATAATTTTTATAATAGTACATTAATATTATTTTATTTATAGGTTATATGATAATCATATAAAGAAATAGTTTCCACAAATTATAGTATTTTCCCTTGAAGAATGTCTTAAAAAAATTCCTACTGGTTTCAAAAATTGGTAACATAGATTATTTTTAATTTCACATAAAAAATCAATTTAATACTTGTTAGAGTGATAGTTGTTTTACAAATTTTCATGTATCTCAACATGCAGATAAAATTGATAATTGATTGTCTGTATTGAGTAACCCACCATCCAAAATGGTTAAATATTATAATGCATCAGTGGTGAATGGTTTTCGATTTCATACACATGCATATGAGGAATCAAAAAAACAATGAATAGTGGTGTTTTCTTGAGAGGATATCATCATAGAGAAACTGAAGTTAACTTTTAAGGCATGCTGGAAGAAATCATTGAATTGTGTTATCTAGGACAACATTACATAAAAATATTTAAATTTCAGTGGTTTGATACTGAGAGAGGATTGTGTGGTCATATGATCCATGGAATCATTTATATGAAATATAAAATTATTCATTCAGTAAATGAACCATTTTTATTGGCTCAATAGGAACATAAAATTTATTATGCAAATTAGTATGCGACTTCAAGGGAGTTGGGTGATTGGTGGAGGATAATAAAAATTAAATCCTGAGAGAATCATTTTACTAAAACTGAATGTGTTTCCAATGAAGTGCAAGGAATTAAATTTTTTCAAGAGACTACTCTGAATATATCTTGTACATGAAGAGAGATTAATATCATTGATGACACCCCATAGTAAAGGGCTGATGGTGACAATGATGTTAATGCTGTTAAGACTGAATTTTAAATAACAAAAGATGATGAAACTAAAACTAATATGGAAATTGTTGATGTTGTGGAGGAAAATAAAGAAATTGAAATCGACGGCTATAAAGATGAGGATGAAGATGGACATTGACACAGTTAAATGATGGTTATAATCATATGTAACATATATCTATATATAATAGTTGTCTTCAACTATATGCTAACAAAAATAGTTTTGTGTTTTAGATGGACATAGATCTGTATCATTTGTTACAGGAGGCTGATCTACCTTTGGACGAGCAAGAGGTTGGATCATCTGACCCTCAGACTGCTAGCAGTTTAGGGGGAACTTGGGGGGGCATGGTCTTGTCCGACTGATGATTCTCGACCATATCCCCAAATGATGTCCACATCTTAGGATTGATCCACACATGTAAAGGTATGTTTACCTTTTTATTTTAGTTAGTTTTCATTAATATATTTATATTCTAATTTTTTGATTAATTATTTTTTTACAGCTTTACGCATAGAGCCATTAGACAGGGGAGCGCTATATTGCGCAATTATTTTTCTTATTCATGGGTGTCATGGGATCAGATTCTAATTGATGTACAACACCGCATGTTTGAGCATTGGCTGGTATGAAAATAAAAAATATTTATTTTGAAATTAATTTAATTAATAATTTGATATAAAAATTTATTTGTATGGTTTATGGTATCTCATTGATGATAGCATGAATGAGGCTATCTGGAAGGCATGACAGGGAGCTATGTCTGCACGTTGCACTCAATTTTTGCAAAATTTGAAAAGTAAATCAATGGAGACTGAAGAAGTGATGGAGTTTGACGAGACATGTCCTGTCCACCAACATGAATATATTTCATCTCAGTTTTGGGATGAATTATATACACACTGTTTGAGTAGGTAGCTTCAGAGTAGATTATCAGAAGGTCTGAAAATTGAGGGAGACAGGAGGTGACACATCGAGCTTGTAGCTGTACATTCTATATGCACAGGGAGCATATGGTAAGTACATTTTTTTCAAATATTTTATATTACTTTAAATGTAAATGGTTTATTTTATATTCCTATAGGTAGTCACACAACCTAATACTATGGAGTACAACGTTTATAAGAGGATGTACAGTGATCCAACCACTAGAGAGATTATAGGTTCTCTCCAGTGATAGATTTTGGTCAGTATAATTTCTTTTTTACTTTTAAATTTAACTAAAAATAATATTTTAACTATTTTAATTTAAAATTGCAATTGAAGGAGTCATATGAGGCCACAACATCTCATACACATGTTGAGAGTTTGTCCGAGTCCGATGGTCAGACCATTACCCCCTAATTTGATGGGGCAACATGGATTAAGGTGACCCAATATGATTTCGAGAAAGGTATAGTTGTTGGTATTGGCTCTCGATTGACCCCTGAGAGTTTTTATGGCACCTCCGTGATGTCGGCGTCCAACTCGAGAAGATCTCATAGAGAGTCATCATCATCTCATCCACAGTATGAGGAGCAGTTGCGAGCTCAGAGTGAGCTTATAGAGACTATGCATAGGGAGTAGGAGTAGATGCGTTAGTGGAAGAAATAGTAGTAGGAAGAGTTCCTACGACAACAGCAGCAACAACAGGAGATGACAGATGATATGCATCAATGGTGGCATCAGCAGGAGCCGAAGCATATTGAGTACATGTGACGTCTGAATCATAGTTTAGGGATGGAGTTCCCTCTACCATTTCCTCCAAATCCTCCAGACAACCCTTCCCCTCAATGATATATTTTTATTTTATAATGAAACATTTGAATGTATTTTTTTTTAATATTAACTATTAAAATTTTTAAATAGTGTATTTTTTATAATGCTTCAAATATTAAAGTTTTGATTATTTATTTAATTTTTTTAATTATATTTATTATTTTATCAGGTAATATATTTTTATATTTTTGTGATTAATCAGGTTTTTATTATATTACTAATAAAATTATTATTATTTCATTAATATTAATAATATTATTATTATATTATTTAATTATTTTATAATTAATTTTTTTATTAATATTAATATTAATATTTTATTAATATTAATATTATATTATTATTATTATTACTTTATAAATAATATTACTGTACTAATATAAATATTATGAGTTCATTTATATTAATATTATATTATTGTTATTATTATTTTATTTAATTTTTTTTTCAACTATTTGTGATGTGTCCGTCGCAAATACTAATTGCGATAGTCCATCGCAAAAATATTTTTTTAGTATTTTATATGGTCTATCACAAAAAGGTAAAAAATGAGAAAACAATTTGCGACGGGTGGTCGGCCTGTCGCAATAGAGTTTTTTAAAAAATCGCCAAAACTTTTTTGCAACCGTGGCACTTCCCATCTCAAATAACTCGTCATAAAAAGGCATTTTTTCAATAGTTCACAATAAAGGATTAAATCATGGTTATATAATGAGAATAAATCAAGTAAGTAAAATTTATCATATTTTCTATCCTAAGGATTCGATAATTTGTCAAACTCAATAAAGATAAAGAAAACTCTATCGAGTCTTATATGGAATGTAACACTTATCTACCAAGGTATATTTTTATAATCTCAGTTTCGAGTATGATTCCTATAGAGTTATATGCATAATAAGCTACTTGGGATTGATGAATAAATTGAAGACCGTGATAAAATCTATATCTTATTTTATTATTGTGTATGATAAATTCATTTTGAAATAATAAAATTACAATTTTGAATACACATTTTTTGTAAGAGGGGGAGAATGTAAAACCCTCATATTTTAATATAAAATTCTCTTTTAAATGAATAAAAAAATTTATAGTATGTACCCCAAGAAACACTAAGCTTAAATGAACTGTGATGTATTACAGAAATATTACTATTTAAATATGATTTCCATAACCTAATCATTAGTTTTGCGGGTATAAATAAGAATAATTATATTATGAAATATATGTAGAGATTTTTTTGTTAATAAAATTATTATTCAATTATACATTGATAATAAATTGGTTAGAAATGAAGATAAAATCTTTTTTACGTCAAATATGTATTTTCCTTTAAATTGTTTTTATGTGTGCGATGTAATTTTCTTATAATAAATTAAATTAGTCACTATATATAAATGATTCAAATGAAATTCGTATATTTTATATCGAATAAAATTAATTAACATTCATTTAATTATGTTTATTAATCAAGTAATGTGGATAAATTCCTTTTATTCTTCAACAATATATTTTCTTAAATAATGATTTTTATTTCATTTTGTGTGCAGATATTATATTTAATTTCTAAAACATTAAGAAATTTATTTGAGAAATGTACATCATTTTTTAAATTATAATTTTACAATTATCTTATAGATAATTTTGGGACTTTTCTGAGAAGGATTATTTTTAGGTGAACAGTAAAAATACAGATTTTTGCATAAACTATCTTTTCTATACTTTAAGTAAAAGTAATATAAATGATCCATTTGGTTTTTGATTTATTTTAAAGTAAAATAATATTAGTTTAAATAAAAATAATTAAATTAATTTCCTGGGAATCAGAATTTTTTTTATAAGTTTATTTTTAAGCTTATAATTCATTTTTCTAAAAATTGTTTTCCACTGTCGTTTATGTACTTATATTAAAAGTAATTTCTGTTAATTCAAAAAAAAAGTTAATATTTAAAAATGGATTTCATATTTTAAATCAAGAGGTTAAAATTTATTAAGGAGTTCAATTTCTTGTTTGGTCATTATGAATAGTAACTGTGGTAAAAGTTAATCACCATAGTAAAAGGTACATTGGGTTAAATGAGATTAAACACTATAGGATATGATCTCAAAATCAATATAACACTTTATTTTATTTCCTTTTATCAGTTTATTTCAACCATAATCATCCTAGATTATAAATCATTTCAATTTGGTGTCATTTTCCTATGATTATGAACTTTATATTATTTTAAGTTAAAAAAAATTACAAAATGACACTATCTTTCTTTTCAAATATATAATATATTGTCGTATGGATAAAAAAGATATGTAAGGTTATAAAATTTTATTTTAAACATGAATATATTATTTAAATTAAATTAATTAATGTTTAAATTTTATTGATGGTATATTTTCCTTGAACTCTTATGCAACGTCAACGCAACACTTGTGGAAGTAATCGAAAAATCAAATAAAGAGCTTTAAAAACATTAAAAGTTATATATATTGAATAAATTATGGTTATACACAAATTTATTGTACATTTATAATGTATAAGTGATATTGAAATATTTTATATTTTAATCCCATTTTTCCTTGATGTCTTTAAAGTAATACTTTGTGAATAGTATCAAAAATGACTTTAAATGGTATTTAATGTTTAAAAATTGTTTTTAAATATAATAAAAAAATAAAAAAATTACCATAAGACAATTTGATTTAAATTTTAGATTACATCATTAATTATTCATGAATTTTCCACTTAATAGTTTAAAAATTACTTTCATGATCCTTAAGTATAGAAATTGTTTCTAAAATGGTTAAGGTTAAAAAGGATTAGTGAGGTGGTTAAAAAATATGATAATGCTTAAAATAAAACATAAAATTGTCTATATTTTATTGGATGAATTTATTTAGACCTTAAATTCCTTATATTAGAATATATTTCATTTTTGAGGCATTTTACAAGAATTTGACACATAATATATATTAATATTTCATGTATTTTTAAGATTTTCATCCACCTCACTTATAAACGAGCGCCTCTTATCCTCTCTTCCTCACAACAATTGAACCAATTATCTTGAAAAATATATACAAAATACATTATTATCTTCATTATACACTTCATAAATATTTTTTTATTCCCCTATGACTATATTAATATGGATTATGGTGTAACCCAAAGGAGGATTTCTAAAGAAAAGGAATAACTCTTAACCGAGTTCTTTCATTTTATTTCTTGTTATACCTCCTAAAATTTTGTCCTAAAAATGATGATATAATAAAATAATTATCGTATATATAATTAAATGATATTATTTTTATTTAAAAACCTTATTCATCTCCTTTTGCATCCTATGGTAAATGAAATCACCGCTTGTGCATGTGTGCGAACTACCACCTCCATAAATCAATGTGTTTAGTTTTTCATCATTTCCTCACAAGGCTTGTTATTATGATTCATTTAATTAATATATATGATATTCAAGACATAATTATTATTATAAAAATATAATATATTACATAAATTCTTACGCTTCCACCCATTATAAAATGATAACATCACTCATACGTATGTGTGAAATGTCACCTCAATGAAGCGATGTGATTCATTTTCAATGTCCACCTTTCATGGATAATTAAAAAGTTGTATTTAATATTTAAAAATAATAATTATGTAATTATTAATATTCTATAGATTACGGAACCATTACCCCTTTGACCTTGGTCAACCTACCAAAGTTTTTTTGAGATTATCAATGATACGTCCTCAAAATGTTTGATGTAAATATAACGAATTTGTTAATTAAATAATTCATGGAAATAAACGAAATAAAAGTAATAATGATATTCCAATGAAAAAGATAAATTATATTAATAATGTATAAAACTAATATAATTTTAATATTCATGGGTTACAGAACATGTGAAACTAGTCGAGACTCAAGTTAAGGGATTTTCCTTTAAACCCTTATTTTGAAATTTTTATTTCAAAATATTTCTCCTCTGTGACCATGTTAATCAAATGTTTCATGAATGTTATTATTTATATTTAAAATATTTTTAAATATAATTTTAAACTATAGTTTAATTTCTTTACAAATTATTAAATGGTATATTTTAAAATTTTTCCATTCGACTCACTTTTATCTTTTTACAATAGTGTGAAAAGAGTGATCCCTTTGAACTTATACAGCACAAATAGATTTTGATTTAATCGCAAAAGTTATTTTATTTGAAGATTAATATATAATTTTAATTTTTTATTTTAAATCAAATACATTTTCTCAATATTCTGGAAATTTTTATTTAAAATGATTTTAAAAGAAAATAAAATTTTCTCATGTTCTCAAAGAATGGTTCAAATGAAATTTTAAAGGTATTTTCAACTATGTAAACATCCTTTAATGATTTGTATACTTTACTAGGTATATATTATAATGATACCATCCAACTTATTTCTTGTCATGGATTGTGATCATGTTTTTCTATTTATTGACTGGGAAAATATTAATATTTAATATGTTAGTTTATAAATATGAATGTTTATATTGATTTTGTATTGAATTGTTGTTAATTTATTTCATATGATGAATAAATTAGATTTGTTAAGTGATGTTAAAGGCCTGTTACATCCCCTGGATGAATCAGAAGGTCTCATGAGATAAATTTTCCAGGGTATTTGGTGTATGTGTTCCCATTTATTTATGATATAATGGAACAAGGCTTTGAGGTCATGTTTGTGAGGTCTTGGCACTAGTCCTTGATGGTTTTATTATAATTTTCATCATTATGTGTTATATCATTATGAAATAATTTATTATTATCCACGTGATTATTAATATTTTTATCCTAAAATATATTTTAGGTTCTAGTAATTGATGGTTTTTAAAGAAATCTTTAGATTTCATAGATATGAAAATTAACTTTAATTTAAAATATTTATGATGATCTCATATTTCTAAAATGATAGTATAATGGAGAATATTTCATTTTTATCAAGAAACCCTCATAAATTATGGTTTTTCCATTATGCTTGATTGTGAAATGTTTTATGAAAAACATTGTGTCAAAATTTTAATTCAAGAGTAAGTAAGTTATTATTTTAAACTCAATGGTTATTATGAGAAAAGGAAAACATCCTTATGGATTTTATTGAATTGGAAATGGACTAACAATTTTCCTTTCTTTTTATATCCCTTTATAAGATTTTTCTTCTCATCTCATTTTTTCAAATACTTTTCATAGGGATTAAGGATGATTGGGAACTATAGAAAGTAATATGATTTTATTATGGGGATCTATCATAAAATAAGAAAATGTGTTTTTAATGAAACATAAGATTAAATTTAAGAGTCTAATTTTCAATATAATAAAATGGAAATTGAGTGTTGGCATACAATTTTTATTGGTAGTGTTGTATATGTAATATTTTCTCTAATTCTCTAAAACTCTAAACTGAAAAGATACTAAAAATGTAATAAAGTGAAATTATTGTTACAAATCATGTAATTATGGGGTGTTTAAGTTATTTGGAATTATATTTTACATTAATATTGAGTGTTGGGTCAAAATTTTATTGAAATATAGATAAAAAATGGACATGGATGTCTAATGTCGGGTTACAAAATGATAATGTGGCAAAAGATAAATTGGTGTGTGGATTTAATTTTAGATCTTGATTGGATACCTAAGGATAATTTGTATGTTGAAATTTTAAAATATTCAATTAATTATTTGTTTTATTAATTTGATAGGTATTATTTATCTCTTATTGAAGGATTGATATTCTTTGAAATCTTTTCTGAGATGTGTTTCATAAGGAAAAAAAATGTTAAAGGGTGTAAGAGTTTGATAACTCTGATTTTTTAATATATTTTCATCATTTTTCATTTATAACTAGATATAATTCAATCTAATTTTTTTTAATGATTTATAAAATTATGTAGCCTAATGAAGTTTTTAGATATTTTTATTTTACTATACAAAAATTATGGGAAAAATCACATCACAACCAATACTGACACGATATGAGAGGTTTTTAAAAAAATTAATAGTAAAGACCTAATAGACTTTATACCAAAACAGATACCCTTAGGACATAATAAGTTGATGTTATATTTAAGATTAACTATAAATAAAATCATTCCACAACATAAGATCCACACTATAAGCTATTTTAGGAAGAATCATAATGTAAAAAAAATATGGCATTTATCCCTCCTATGTATTCTCACACACCAATTCTATATCCAATCAGCAAGGTTGTCCTTCAACCATAGAGGCATGGCATAGATCAGTGGAAATATTCATAGTATAGAAAATAATGTATGAATTACAAAAAGAGTAGAGGTATTTGTAGTGTGGGGAAGCACCATGATAATTACATCGACGAAAAAATATGTGGTCATATATATAAAGGATTCTATTATGATACTGAAGTTTGATGTTGGAAAATGATAGAGTTTCATTACATTATGACCATAATCCTAATGTCTCTATGGCCTTTGGAAATAATTATTTTTTGGGAGTTGAATACTATCAAACTATGATTCATGCCTTTTCACTTTGAAATGAGATGGTAGAGTTATCTAGAGATGTTCCAAAATATAACACTAAATCTAATTAACCAATCAAATTGTAACATACTAAAGGAGAATATTTAAATTTAAAATCACGATTGAAGTATTAGGGAGTAGTACCATCATTATCAGGTGATCAAAAGTTTCAATATCAAATATGTACCTTTTATGTCATAGAAAGAAACATTATGTCATAAGGGAGGTCATCTGAGGAGAATATATACGTTTTTTTATTTTAGATATTCCATATCACATGAAAATGGGTATCATTGTTCCATGATGGAGTCCATATTTATAAATAGTTACTATTTTTGTTATATTAAATAGGATGGTGAGTAACTTTTAACCATTTTTTGAATTTATTAATATTTTTAGTTCTTTATTATCCATTTTTATTCCTGACTGTGGTTCTTTCATAAAATTAATATATTCAAGTAAGTTCTTTATTCTTTAACGTTTTTTCTAATTCTATTTCCATGCTTTTATTTACTTCACTCATTTCTTAAGATGATTCAGTCAAGCATGATATGATTCTTTTTTATCATGAACATCTAATTACTTAATTGGTGCGATATCGAGAGTAGAAGGATTGATATTTCATTTCTCTACCAATTTCATGCATGGAAACACTTTTAATTAGGAATAAAATTAAAACTTTATTCTCTATCCCATTCATTGATATTTATTTGAAAAAAGGACTAATTAAAGGAGGATATTAATAGTGGTTTAGTGAATTAAGCTATAAAAATTATCTTGTATCTATATTTTTCTTTTAATATTTATCTTAATTAACTTAATTAATTTACTTCTTTCTAAATATATTTAGGTTGATTTAAGTATAATCGATGGATTTGACCATAAATAAGTTGGTAACTCTATAAAAATTTTATATCCAATTAACACAATCAATTCATGAATAAAGGGTGTAGTTATATTTTTTAAGACCATCCTTTGAACTTGATATCCTTTCTATACTTTTAATCGGTGGTATTTTAACCCTAGGATTCTAGTTTTGACTTAGATCAATCCAATTTTAATTCACAAAATCATTTATATTAATAATAAAATCATAAATAGCTCTTATATATGACACATTTTTATCATGGTACTGACCATAAACTTTCACCAATATATTCCATGGTATTTTATTATAGATCAAGATTGACAATTTCAAAACATTTTCTATCTTGGGATGTAATGATTCATCAAGGGTGTCCATCTTTTAAAACAAGTGTTGTGAAAATGAAAACATAGTTTGTAATAAATCAAGAGTTGTTCCTAAAGTATATAACTATGAAGAGGGAATAAACTATGAGGAAAAATTTTATTCAATGGATTGACTTATATTTATAATAATTCTATTATCACTCACTACTCATCAAAACTTTACTCTTTTCTAAATGGATGTAAAGAGAACATCACTTAATAAATATATTATAGAGGAATTTTATATTGAAAACCCTATTCGTCTAAGAAATACTAGTTTTTAGAACATTATCATAAACATATCATGGCACTTTATCAACTGAAATAATTTTTGAGATTATAGTGTAATCATTTATCAATATTTATTCTTTAAAAAATATTAAAATAATATAAAATTAAACTATTTTTATCAATAAATTATTTTAGGCCACTATAATCATATTAATCTATGTTAATAACATAATTTTCAAATACACCTAAAAAAATATATAAATAGTTTTTCAGAACATATGCAAAGTGAATTTAAGATGATTATGATGGGTGAAATTCATTTCTTTCTTGGTTTACAAAATTACTCAGAAACCAGAATGAATAATTTAATCTCAACATAAGTATATCATATATCTTCTTAAACATTTTGTTTTTTAAGATGTATTAGTAATTAGTACTCTAGTTTTAACCTCATGTCAATGTGATCATTATGAATATGGGAAACTATTGGATAAATACATTTATAAATAATGATTAGAATTCTACTTTAATTAACTGTGAGCCAACAAGATATTATATTCTATAATTTTATATATACGATATTTCAAGATAATTCAAAAAAACATCATTTAAAGTTAGTTAAATTAGTATATTTTTATTTAAAGGGAACCTTAATACTTTTTCTTTTTTATAATTCCTTATATAAATTTATTTTAAAGAATTATTTATATGCAGACTTCAAAGGTTATAGTATTGATAGAAAATGGACTTCCATAACCTCTCACTTTCCTTGGAAGTATTAATTCAATTTTATAATAATAAGCATCATTTGGTAGAATTGTCCACTAATGAAGTAGAATATATAGGATATGGAATTTATTATTACTATTTATTGATGATGTAACACACACTCACTTGTTTCAAAATGAGTTTGACTAAAACTATAGTTTTATATTATAATACCAATGTAATTTCTCTATCTAGAAATCTAAAACATCACTCATATGAAAAAAACACTGATATAATATTCTTATTCCTTTAGTATCATTCTTATAAAGGAAATATCATTCTATAATTTATCGAAATGAAAATGTTTCTTGATGATATATTTACTAAACCTTTACATTTCAAGGAATTATCTTCTATTTTTTACCTATACTTATTTATTAAGAAAGTCATTGAGAAAATTAACGGAAATTTATGTTATAATATTTCTATAACTTTTCTTATAGGTTTAAAATATGTATTATAAACATAAAGAAAATTTAATTAATATATATATGTATTCTAATATCACTCTTTCAGATAAACCTTGTATATGTAGAAATCTAAACGTAAAATATAGTTTAGATGCATATGTTATGAATGATTTTCAATTACCAACATATCAAAAATTTATTCTTGGATTAAATTTTTTAATTTTATATAGAAACATACTAGAAACATATTTTTTTAGTATTCCATTTGTTATCATTCCATTTATTTTTAAATTTCAAATTTTGGTGGTAACAAACTTGCATTAAAGTCTTGGTTTTATATTTTTAACTATTTTTCTAATCTTTATTTTCATTTTGGAACAAGATAAAACCATTTTTTAACATTTATATAAATGTCTCATGTTCTAAAATAATGTCTATATAAATATTAGTTGAATCACACAATTCACTTTAGTAATTTGTTTCTGAAACTCTGTAAAAATATCTACATATATTCTATTTACCTTATAAATTTCCATTTGATCAAACTTATAAATGTTTAGATCTAATAAAATGGTGTATTGTGAGAATTTATTTAATATTTATTAATCTAAATTCGTGTAAAAAGTAAAAATATTTACTCAAATGGGTCTTTTATATTCAAAGATGAGAAATAAAATCACTACCGCATAAGAAAATTTATCTATTTTATTCTATAATAGTTAAAAAAAATCTTCTACTAAGTCATCTTAAACTATGGGATGAGTAAAAAGGGCATGATTTTTAATATAGGAGTATGTGTTCACAATGAATTTTAAAAAATATAAAGTATATAGGTATTCCACTGGTGAGAGAATCCATGTTATTTTCTCATAAGCTTACCAACCAATATGATACATTTTTTTGTATAAATAAATTTCTAATAATTTCTAATCAAAGGATAGAATTCAAAAAAATATTAGTATAGAAGTGAAAGAGTGGATTATCTTTTAATGGATTCTAAACTTCAAATTTTTTAGAAAATAAGACAATAAAACTATTATGGACCAACATATTTACATTCAAGATTTTTTCATTAGTATATGAAATTTCAATGTTGTCTAGTTCATATAGGGATATATTAAAGTTATTAATTCCATAGTGGTTAAAGTAAAACTAATTTATACTAAAAGATATTAAATAAATATTTATAAAAGAAAATTTTTCAAGGTTGGAGGTGATAACCATGGAAAACCATCAATTATTAAGAAGAATTGTTTATAATTGAAACTTTATCAAAGATGAGGATTGAGTTCCACACCAAGGAAAATTGGTTCGATGATCTCAAAGATGAACTTTTGACTGCTGTTTAATAAAATGGAATTTTAGAAAAATCATTAAGTGTGTTACTTAGGGAATTGAGAGAGGTTAATGTCACTTTTTTAGATGAGAGAGAAAAAAGTCACTCTAATAATTAGAAGAACAAAAAAGAAAGTACATAAATAAAAGGATCAATTGGAAAATATAAGAAAAAAGAAATAACATAAGAAATATGTTATTGAAATAGTAAATAATAAACCTCATGTTTTGGAATCATGAGATGAAAGAAATAGTAAAAAGGTATATATAAGAGCTACAAAGTAAGAAAGATGATTTCAAAAAGAAGAAATATAATCCTAAAAAGAGGGCATTTTCATTTGTTTTAAAAAATAAGATCTAAATAAATTGAGGGTTAAAGAGTAGAAGTGAAAGGTATCATAAAAAAAATATTCTAAATCTAAGAGACCCATACTAATTCAACCTCTAGTATATATAAGATAATATTGGGAAGAAGAAAATAAGTTACCCCATAGAAAACATGATTTTTCTATAACTCTAATAGGAAAAGGAAAAAATTAAGTAATATAATTAAATATTCAAGATTCATTCGATTCGATTTCAATAACTATTTTTAAGAAAAGGATAAATCTTATACATCAATTTTATCGAAATCTAAATCAAATTAGGTTGAACATAAAGCATCATGGGTTCTTACTATTATATCATCTAGAAAATATTTATGAGATAGAATCCATCGAATCAAATGACTAGCTTCACCGAAGAGAATCTAAGGATTCAAGTTCATGAGAGGATTCAAAATATTCATCCAGATTAAATGAAATTTGAGAATATTAAAACCAAAATGAAAAATAATTATAATTGTAAAAATTAAATGATGTTGTTGACATTGACCAGTTTAATATAAAAAATATATTAACAATAAGATATCTCAAAGAATATTGTGTTAGTTCTGAATCAACTTGGTAATTTTATGAAAAGGTATATTACCTTTTTAAAAAGGGTATATCAAAACATATTATTGTTTATGAAGTGATGTATCTTGAAGATTTTTTCAAAAATAACGTTTATAAATGGATAATATATCTAGAGAAGTACATATTCTAATAGACTTCTCAGTTGATAAAATTGATAAGATAGTGTCTATACTTTTGGAAATTGATACATTCTTGAGTATCATAGAAGATAAAAGTAATACAATATAATCACATGAATCATAACTGGAAATTATTGATTAAAAAAATAAATCTAAGGCATATCTATCCAATTTTAATAATGAATGTTTTTTAAACTTCTAAACTATGAAGAATGTGTCTCAATATATAAAAGATCATGAGATCTGGATATAATAGATATAACTTGACTATAAAGATTGGTTGAAGGTATGTGATGATTTTCAAACCTATAATGAGTCTGTCAAACAAAAAATCAGAGGAATAAAAATAGAAAATACAAGATATATAAAAAATGTATCATTTGATATCTAGAGAAACATAAAGATAGAATCTCTTATGATAATCCTTTATTAAATTAATGAAATATTTTTTCTTTATCATGCTTGTTTACATATCTTTATAACATAATTTTTTTCTTTTTGAATCTCATAAAACGGGTTGACATTTTTTATATAGTATGTTTGTTTTAATAAGGGGGGGAAGTTTTCAGAATGAATGCTCTCAAGGAGTGGTGTTTTGGAATAACAAAAAGTTTTCACTTTATTTTTATTCATTTAAATTGACCTTTATATTGAGTCTTGTTATCACCAAAAAGATGGATATTTTTTAGTCGTTTTTTAAAATGAATTCTTGAAAACTCTTGTATTGATAAATCAGAAAATGCTATGAATTTTTAATGTTTACTTGAATCTTATTTAAGTTGTTATTTTATAAAAAAATATTCTTTCTTGTCTACTATATTATAATCCTATTCCATTGTGAATCTCGATCATTCTGGAACTACTAAATATTACAAACGGATGATATTGTTGAGGTCCAACCAAAGTAGTTACAATGACAGATGGAATCTTGAAGATACCATAGAGTTTATTAAAATCTAAAGTTATAAATAAAGGCCACTTTTAATTGTTTTTATTTTTATTCTGGACCTAAATTATTCCATTTCTATAAGGAATCTTTATAAAATCACTAAGTCAGTTCCATTGTAATTGTTTTATTTTGATCTCCTATAATTAAATAAGTTTTGGGGATATGATCATGTGTTAATGAAAATTTGATCAATGAAGTCATGGGGTAAGAACTAATTCGTTATGATCTTTGCGATTGAGGATGTTTCACATAGAATATTGTGCTTCTAGATTTGGGGTTGATCATCCTATCACTTTGGGTTAAAAGTTAAGAGGTTAAGAGGATAAGAACCTAAATATCCTTTACTTAAAAACATTTTTAGGGGTGTTATAAATTTTAATCTATAAACCCATTGTTTTTTATGTTTTGTATTTTGCTTTACTTTTTTTATTTTTTTTACATTCTATTATTTGAAGTGTTTTTTACTCTCTGAATTATCTTTTATTTTGTTATGTAACTACATTTATTTCTTTATTTGGTTTGAAACATTGTTATATTATGAATTGTTTACTTTGATTTTATTACTTTCATTTTATATAGTTTGGAGTGACACATACTTCGTTTTTTTATCTATAATATTTTTAAGAGGGTAGTATTTTATAAGACTATTAAAATATTAAATTCACACCCATTTTGAAGCTTCCTTTCTAGGATAATAGACACTTTATTGGAAAATCATATACATGGAATTTATAAAAAGGAGAAAATGTTAATATCGACACACTATGCTAAAAAATACCATAGCCTGACCTCAAAACTATCTCGAAATACTCATTAAGATACCCAATCTCAAACAAGAATCATGGAGCCCTTTCCCTTGCCTATATTCTCAAAACATGATGTATACATCTACACCAAGGTGAACATGATAAACCTCCCCTAAGATTCTTCTTGTATTTTTTCAATTCATTGGGACTTCGACATCCGACAGTTGTTTCTGATATTTCTAGATTTTCATTCAGCATCCATCTGTTCAACAAGGAAGACTTTGTGAAAGCTTAGTATAGGGAGGAACAATGTTTTGGATCGTGGAATTTCCCTCTCTCTCTCACCAGTCATGGGATAACCATTTTTGCAAGGAGTCATATAAGGAGTCTTTGTAGATCAATCTTCCTGGTCTCCCATTACTGTTTCATAACCCATCCATACTAAAATGAGTGGGCAATGCTCTGGGGATCTTTCTTTGCACTAATGAGAACAGAGGATGTCTCCAAGCTATGACGAACCCTCGTATTTGTGTTAAGATGGACTTGACTATGAGGTTCCCTTCTCATATTTTGATTAAGTAAGATGGTAGCTTCAACTAGTGGCAACGCTTATTTTTCCACGCCCCTCTAAGATTTTTTGTTCTGCGCGTCTTTCAGGGACATTCAATGGAGTCCTGTAGGATGAAGAAAGTAGTGTCATGTGTGGCTCAGAGTCCGGTCAGCTCTTTGGAAGATCCTCCCAATTTTTTCGTTTCTTCTCTTCAGGATGGGATTGAGGCTTTGTATTTTTTAAGGGAAGCACCTTTGTGACCAGTTTTAGCGGCGGTGATCGGAGTCGACGTAGTGGCGGGCACTTCAAATTCAAATTTTGAATCACACACGCCTAATAATGTGCCTGTCAACGCCAAAAAGGACCTGGCTAAAAACCTTTTGTTTGTCTCTCCTCTGAATCAGAACAAACTTTGGTCGAGTTTTTTTTACACATTTTTTAGAAAAATTATTTTTTAAAAAACTTCTCGGTTTAAATTTTTTTTAAAAAATACAACACAAAGGTAGTATCGCAGATGCCGCCTTTGGCATCAGGTGAAAGGCAGAATCTTCGATTCTACCTTTACACTAAAACAAAAAAAAATTAATTTAATTTTTTAGAATTTTATTTTTATTTTGTTTTGTTTTGTTTATATATATATATATATCAAAACAAAAATAAAAAAAACAACTGAATTTATCTGCTATTTAAAATCCAACAGTACTACCATTATAGCGGTCTAAATTCTGGCAGAAGCTCTCACACAGCTCTCCCTTTTATAAGAAAGCTTACCCTGGAAATCATTCTACATTTTTGATGTGGGATTCTGGTTCATCATCTCTGCGCAGAACACTATGCATTTCCAATGTGGGATTTTGTTTGAAGTACGTGACTTTGAAATACTATAAAATATTAACTATAAGACCAATATAAATGAAACTTAAAACATGAATTAAACATATAAAAAATAGTTGAAAAAAAAAAGAATTTAACAAAAAATGATGATAAAAAATAATTTATAAGCTTTCAAAACCACATAATTGAAACTTATAAAGTTTCAAGTACGTGACTTTAAAAGCCTATAAAATATAAACTACAAGACCAATATAACTGAAACGTAATTAATGGATTAAAAATATAACAAATAGTTTAAAATAAAAATAATTTCATAAAAAATGTTAATGGAAAATAATTTATAAGTTTTCAAATACACCTACATGAAACTTAAAAATGTTTCAAGCATGTGACTTTGAAAGCCTATAAAATATAAACTATAAGACTGATATAAATGAAACTTAAATCATGGATTAAACATATTAAAAATATTTGAAAATAAAAAAATAATTTAATAAAAAAAATTCATGAAAAATAATTTATAATCTTTCAAAACCACCTACTTGAAACTTAAAAATGATTCAAGTATGTGGCTTCGAGATACTATAAAATATAAACTATAAGACCGATATAATTAAAAGTTAAAACCTGGATTAAACATATAATAAATTATTAAACAATTAAATTAATGTTATTAATAATTAATTATATAATAATTAATTAGTTAATTAGTGATTATTAATAATTAATTATATAATAATTAGCTAATTAATTAGTAATATAATGACTTTTAATAATTTAAAATTAATAATTATAATGGAAAATTATAATTTATAACTATAATACTAATTAACTATTAGATAATTAATTATTATATTACTAATTAACTAATTAATTATTATAAAATATTTTTTAATAAATACTAATAAATAATTATAATGAATAATTATAATTTATAATTATATTACTAATTATCTAATTATAAAAAGAGCCTCGACGCTATCTTTCTCAAAAAATTAACTAATTAACTATTATATATTTAATAATTATATTACTAATTAACTAATTAATTATTATATAATTAATGATTAATAATTAATGATTAACTGACTACAAATTATATAATTAATAATTATATTACTAATTAAAAAATTAATTTTTATACAATTAATAATTATATTACAAATAACTAATTAATTATTAAATAATTAATAATTATATTACTAATTAACTAATTATATTACTAATTAACTAATTAATTATAATATAATTAATTATTAATAATTACTTATTAACTACCTAATTATTATAAAATTAATAGTTATATAATTGATAATTATATTATCAATTAACAAATTTATAAATAATAATTAATAATTAATAGTTATAATGAGTAATTATAATGAATAATTATAATGAATAATTATAATGAAAAATTATAATGAATAATTATAATGAATAATTATAAAGAATAATTATATTACTAATTAACTAATAAATTATAATATAATAATTTTTAATAATTACTAATTAATAATTATAATGAATAATTATATTACTAATTACCTTCTTAACTATTATATAATTAATAATTATATTACCAATTAACTAATTAATTATTATATAATAATTTTTAATAAATACTAATTAATAATTATAATTAATAATTATAATTTATAATTATATTATTAATTAACTAATTATTAAAAGGGCTCCACCTCTATCTTTCTCAAAAAATTAACTAATTAACTATTATATATTTAATAATTATATTACTAATTAACTAATTTTTTATTATATAATTAATGATTAATAATTACTAATTAACTAATTACAAATTATATAATTAATAATTATATTACTAATTAACTAATTAATTATTATATAATTAATAATTATATTACTAAGAAACTAATTAATTATTAAATAATTAATAATTATATTAGTAATTAAATAATTATATTACTAATTAACTAATTATATTACTAATTAACTAATTATATTACTAATTAACTAATTAATTATTATATAATTAATTATTAATAATTACTAATTATCTAACTAATTATTATATAATTACTAGTTATATAACTAATAATTATATTAGTAATTAATAATTAATAATTAATAATTATAATGAAATTATAATGAATAATTATAAAGAATAACTATATTACTAATTAACTAATTGATTATTATATGATAATTTTTAATAATTACTAATTAATATTTATATTGAATAATTATATTAATAATTAACTAATTAACTATTATATAATTAATAATTGTATTACCAATTAACTCATTTATTATTATATAATAATTTTAAATGAATACTAATTCATAATTATAACAAATAATTATAATTTATAATTATATTACTAATTAACTAATTATAAAAGGGGTATCGGCTCTATCTTTCTCAAAAAAATAACTAATTAACTATTATATAATTAATAATTATACTACTAATTAACTATTAGTTTTGATATAATTAATGATTAATAATTACTAATTACCTAATTAAAAATTATATAATTAATAATTCTATTACTAATTAACTAATTAATTACTATATAATTCATAATTATTTTACTAATTAACTAATTAATTATTAAATAATTTACAATTATATTACTAATTAACTAATTATATAACTATTTAATTAATTAATTATTATATAATTAATTATTAATAATTACTAATTATGTAACTAATTATTATACAAATAATAGTTATAGAATTAATAATTATATTATTAATTAGTAATTAATAATTAATAATTATAATTAATAATTGTAATGAATATTTATAATTAGTAATTATAATGAATAATTAGAATTAATAATTATAATGAATAATGATAATTTATAAATATATTAATAATTAACTAATTAACTATTATATAATTAATAATTATATTACCAATTAACTAATTAATTATCATATAATAATTTTGAATAATTCCTAATTACTAATTATAATGAATTAATATAATTTATAACTCTATTACTAATTAACTAATTCACTAATTCACTATTATATACTGAATAATTATATTACTAATTAATTAGTTAATTATTATATAAATAATTATTAATAATTACTAATTAACTAATTAATTATTATATAATTAAATATTAATAATATTAATTTAATAATTTATTATATGTTTAATCCATGTTTTAACTTTAAATTATATCAGTCTTATAGTTTATATTTTATAGTATTTCGAAGCCATATACTTGAATAATTTTTAAGTTTCAAGTAGGTGTTTTTGAAAGCTTATAAATTATTTTTCATGAACATTTTTTTTAATTTTTTTTTATTTTTAACTATTTTTTATATTTTTAATCCATGTTTTAAGTTTCATATATATCGGTCTTAGAGTTTATATTTTATGAGCTTTCAAAGTCACATGCTTGAAACATTTTTAAGTTTCATGTAGGTGTCTTTGAATACTTATAAATTATTTTCCATCAAAATATTTTACGAATTTTTTTTATTTTAAACTATTTGTTATATGTTTAATCCATGTATTGTGTTTCATTTATATAGGTCTTGTAGTTTATAATTTATAGGCTTCTAAAGTAATGTACTTGAAACTTTTTAATTTTCAAGTAGGTGGTTTTGAAAGCCTATAAATTATTTTTTATCATCATTTTTTATGAAATTATTTTTTTTTTGAACTATTTTTTATATGTTTAATTTGTGTTTTAAGTTTCATTTATCTTGGTCTTATAGTTTATATTTTATGGTCTTTCAAAGTCACATACTTGAAACAAAATCCCACATCGGAAATGCAGAATGTTCTGCGTAAGAAATGGAGGACCAGAATCCCACATTGGAAATGCAGAATGATTTCTAGGGTAAGGTCTCTTATAAAAGGGAGCCCTGGGTGAGAGCTTATGTCAGAATCCAGACTGTTGTAATGACAGTACTACTAGATTTTAAATAACGAATAAATTATGCAGAATTTTTTTTTTATTTTTATTTGGTTTTGTTTTGTTTATGTATATATATAAAAAAACAAATCAAAAATAAAAAAAAAAAATATATTAAAACAAAAAAAATTAAAAAAAATTAGTAGAAAGGTGGAAATGGGGTTTCTGTCTTTCGACTTAACCCAAAATGTGGCAGCACTGATGCCACCTTTGGCTCGAAGCCTAAAGGCGGAAACTGCCCTGCTGCCTTTAGGGATTATTTTTTAGAATTTTTTTAACATAGACGTTTTTTATAAAATAATTTTTTTTAAAAACATATTTAAAAAAATCCAACTTTTGTCACTAATTTATGACATCCATGAACCAGAGCAGGAGCCTCTTTTCGCTAATAGGCCTGTGTTAACATCAACGGGTCCTTGGGGATCGTGTGATCTCTTTGTATTCTTTCAGTTGAATCTTCTCAGAGGGTTATCGCCTCCTTCTACAAATTTGTTCGTTTTCATCCATCTATCTCCAGATTTTTTTCAGCATTCCTTGCTCATCGACTCCGATTCTACTAAGGTATTTAAAGGGATTTCTTAGAAGAAATAGCTTTCAGAGAGTGTGTTGAAGGAGATTCACTCCTCTCAGGGTTCTCAGAAAATGTTGCTTCTCTCTCTCTTCCAGGAGGGGATGGCTCTAAGATCTCCTAGCGCTTCTTCTTCCAACATATTTTTTGTTTTATAGGATCTAGAGTGACCTCTGAAGCAGAAGACCCTCTCGCTAAAGAAGATTGAATCGGAAGAGGGTGTATCCGGGCCCGAGACTCACTCAAAGTCTAAAGAGGTTACCAGGATTGCTTCTATTTCTAAATCAGGTAATCCGAAACGGAGGCCAAAAAACCTCCATGTAGATGTTTTGAACTATTATTCGGAATTCATAAGTCTTGGGGCACATTAAAAGTGTTATTTAATTTCTTTTAAATATAAGAAACATCAATCCTCTATCACTGTCCTTTTCAAACCAAAATAGGATCCGAGTCAGATTAATTTTTAGGGAAGAAAATAGGTTGCAGGATCATTTGCATGTTTTTCCCGAAAATAGACACACATTAATTTGTTGGAAGAAAAACATCCAAGTTTTCTTGGTAAATTTAATGGACCAGTGTATCACTACTAAGATCACCTTCGTAGGCAGTGAAGTCCTCTTCTCATTCATTTATGTCAATGGTGATCCCCAAGGGAGAATGGATCTTTGGAGGCATCTGGATTCCTTTCATGTGGGCAGCCTGCCCTAGTTCATTGGAGGATATTTCAATAAAATTATTGATGTTTCATAGAGGTGGGGAGGATCATATGTTCATAAAAGTGGCATGCAAGATTTTAAGAACTTCTTATCCACGAAGGGATTGATGGATATTTGATTTAGCATCAACAAATACACCTCCTATAACAATCACAAGAGAAGAAATCATATATGGATTCATTTTGATAGATGCCTCTATAATCTCCAGGGATTATACTCTTTCATAGACAATCGTTACGCACTTGACTCTCTCCTTATTGGTTCACACTTCGTTAGTGGTGGAGCTAAGAAGAGGAGAACTAGAAACCCATCCCTTCTACTATTCCACTAGCGGGCCCTAATTAGAAGGATTTATTCAAATGATTAAAAATTCTTCGGAACAATAGGAACTTGATAGAGCTGGGGTTGGCCATTAAAAATTACTAAGGTGCGTTAAGAAGTATATTTAGGTTTGGATGGGGAACAAGGAAAATGAGGATATCATAGTGAAGTTTATCCAAGAAAACATTAATAAGCTAGAGGAGGAGCTTCAGGATAGATGGAATGATGGAAGCTTCTTTATTCTTTGTGATAAATGCATTATTTTAGCCGAGAAACTATTGTAAATTGAGAAGGTCTAAAAGCAGAAATCTAGAATGCGATGGATTAAAGAAGGAGATCGAAATAGTTCTTTCTTCCATGCCTACTTGAAGGAGAAGAAAAATACGAGGATCAATCTCAGGCTGGACATTGGGACATATACTTCTAATGTGAATGTGGAAAGAAGAATGATATTGGAACACTTTGAAGGAGTACTGGTGGGTGTTGTCCCTAATAGAACTAGTGGCCCTAGATTGACAGATGAATAAGAAGCCTTTATGGGTTGTTTATCGATATTGCTGTAGAGATCAGATAATGACACCATGATAGCAATCCTAACCAAGGAGGAGTTTTAAGGTACTATTCACAGTATATCTTAGAATAGTGATATGGGTCCAGATGGATTTCCGGGGGCCTTTATGTGGCACTATGGGGCTTTGTGGGTGTTCGTGTTGTTGAATCCATACAAGACTTCTTCTGAGGTGGTACTCTCAATAAAAGTGTGTGTGCTTCTTGTGTGGTTTTAATTATAAATTTTAATGACCTCACGAGCCTCAATCACTATAGACCTATTTTTTGTCTAATATATCATATAAAATTCTTATAAGTCACATTTTTATGAGATTAAATGGAGTGATCCCAATACATGTTTCAAAAGAGAAGCATGGTTTTGTGAAAGGCCGAAATATCCAAGGGGAAATTGGAATTTCCAAAAAATTGGTGGAAGATATCAATAAAAGAACAAATTTCTCCAATGTTATTAATCAAGTTGACATGGAAAAATCTTGAAATAAAATTGAATGGATCTTTATTTTTTGGGTTATAAGGAAATTCAGCATCCAGGAATGGTTTTGAAACTTATAATTCAGGTGTTATTCTTCCCCTTGTCTCATAATTTCTCTAATGGAGGAGAGAAGGATGTTATCATATTCCAAAAAACTTGGAAATGGTATCATTTCTCATCACATGTTTGTTGATGATGTGCTTATTTTAATTAATGGTAGGCGGAAGTCACTCTAGAACATCATGAAGGTTATGTTTTTGTATGGTAATTTAAGTGGACAAAACATCAACTCAAGGAAAATTAGTGTTTTTATTTCTTACGTGTTTTCAGGAATATGTAGTAGAGATATTCAAGAAATCCTCAGTATTCAAAGGAAGAAACATCCAATTATTTACCTCAGGATGCCAATTTCCAATGGACGCATTAAAAAACCGTTCCTTGAAAACATCATTAACAAAATAATGGGTTGAATCTATATCTAGAAAAACAAATTCTTATCATTTGGGGGAAGAGTCACCATGATCAACAGTGTTTTAACTTCTATCCCAATGCACATTATATAAATCATTAATCCATCCAAAGGTACGATTACCATGATGGATAAGATCATGATAGCTTTCCTCTAGGACATAAATCAAATGGGATGATGTCCTTGGGATTCTTGGAAACATATTGAAAAACTGGTTGAGGAGGGTGGTGTTGGTATATCGGACATGACTGAAACCATGTGTTTTGTGCAAGAATGACTTGCATGGGATATTGTTGAAGGGGATTCTTTATGGGCCCCTTTTATCAGGAACAGAAATAGAGGCCATTGGGATGAATGGGAGAAATATAGATCCAGAAACTTAATCCTATCAAGATGTTTTATCAATCACTTAAAGGATCTCTAGATTCAACCCTATGGATACTGAGGTGAGGCGATATTAACCTATGAAAAAAAATAGGTATGGCGAGAGGTTGTACTTTCCAGGGTGTCACGTACCTAATATGTCCTTCAAGGAGGCAAGTCACTATCTTGAACTGATAGAGGCTATTCTAAACAGAGATAAAAAAGAAGTTTTTGGGAGTATTATCATGAATGGTGAAATATATAGATGCTGCTTCACGGGCTCAAGTTCAGGTAAGTTTAACAGTTTTGATTACAGAATGATGCTCTATGTAGAGGAGGTATGCAGTGAGTGGGATACTAAATTATGGTGTAGATAATTTCCCATGAGAATGAACTTTCATGTCTGGAGATTGAGAAATTATGGGATTCAAACATATGATAATGTACAGAGGAGAGGCATTTCCAAGACCACTCGACGCTTTTGTTGCAATAGACCACAAAATTGATCAGTGTTTCATTTTTTATAAAGAGGGAATGGGAAGAATATCTGATTAGTCACTAAAATTGGATAATATTCATTAGTAATATCTTTATAATCATTGTTCTATAGTCCATAAACATTGTTTTTAGTGCATTACATAAATAGAACTACATTTCTCATCTTAAATGTAATTAATGTTTAAAATTCAAATTTGGACCCAATCATTAATATATTTGTGAATATCATTATATTAATTTTATGAATTTTATATTTTGGGATATGATTGATAACTTTATTGGGAACATTTTATCTTTTAGGTCCTATGGATGAATCCCAATGGAAGACAAATATTTTTGGGCCTGAATGTAGAAATTTACTCGAAAAAGCATAATGGGTCTAAGGCCCATAAAACATATATGGGGGCCACAAACCAATCCAAATGAAGCTCAAATGTTTACATTAGAAATAGAAACATATGCGGATCATTTTATTAAACTGTGTCCAGAGCTAATTCAAAAGTTTTCATGGTGATATATGGATTTAAAGTTTACATTTAAATGGTGGGACTGATATGAATGCTCATAAATTCCTCTCACCATTTCGGGAATAACATTCAAACAGATGCACCAAATGACCTGAAATTTGGAAAACGGATAGAAGACAGATTGAAGAAGATATATTTGTTCTACTACCACTGATGATTCGGCCATATTTAATGTCAAATTCGAACGTCCAAATGGAGGATGAATCTGAATAGTTTTCCAAGTCAACTTCGAAACGTCAATTTCCTTTTGATTCTTCACCCTCCTTTTGACTCTTTTAATTGTTGGGGGGTGAATTTATTGTTTGGGGTGGACCTAAGGCTCTTAATATTCCTATATAATAATATTTTGTTGAATTTAATAAGCCTCTTATATTTTTCTAATCATCCTAGAGCTTTGTTTTCATTGTAATGTTATTATGCCAAATTGTCCTTGTAGCGTTTTTCCTTCTCATGTAAGTTGTTTCAATCACCTTATTTTTCAATTAAAGTTCTTCTTATTATCTTATTATTTTTTTCCTATTATCACCTAGAAACTTATTCCTCAAGTTACGAATTTATTCACACCAAACCTTGTGATTTTGTTCACACAACGGTGGAGTGATCGCGTTTTTTTTGTTGTTTTATTTTTCTTCTTCAATTCTTCCCCTATGAGTCTGCTTTCCGCTTCCTTTGAGATCATAGAATAAATGGAGGGATAAAACATTATGGGTTGGTCCTATGGACTTTAATGCGGTATATTGGATGTTATTTTATGATCTAAAATTATGTAATCATTTCATTAATTTAAGATTTCCATTTGATGATTATTTTCTTCTTCATCTTTGCCAACTTTAACAATGACACATTTCGAGTGCTAGTATAATATAATTCCTTGGATTGATCATTAAATTGACCCTCTAAGTGCATTGTTGATTATCCTTGGAATTGATTAAGGATTAAATTGGTGAATGATGTTGAGGAATTATATCATTTTGTTGATACATCTTTAATTAGTGAACTGAATTGTTATAAGAAAATAAATACATACAATCTAACCCTAGTAACAACTTAGGATCAACTCATATCCATTAATTGATTTTGAAGAAGTAATTGTATGTATTTTTATTTTTTTCTTTAAATTAAATCACTAGCCTCAAATCAAATAAATCCAAATAGTTGGCCACTGTATAGCCAAATCTCTCCAAATTCAGAGTGTCTCTAGGTTTCTTCTTCGGTCCCTGTGGATTCGACCCCTGCCTGTACTACAATGACTGCATACCTGTAGGGTAAATTTGGGCACAACCAAATTTTGGAGCCATTTTTGGGGACCAATAAAGTCACCTTAGAACATCTTTTTATTCTCCCTAATTTCTCTTTTCTCATCCCCATTTATCTTCTCTTTTCCACTTTCTATAGTTTTTTGACTCCTGAAAGTCACGATTCCAAATTTACAAATGAATGCAATGGATTATAATCAAAAATATCCCTTCAAAAACATAGGATGGAATAAATTAGAAAATCCACATTGGGAATCACCAACCTTTTTTAATTACTTTGATCAACCTTTGAATGAATACCCCACACCCGATAACATGAACGATATTTGTAATGATGAATGTTTAAAAGATCAATTTCCATACCTATCAATAATGATTGAAAAGATGAATAATGAGGAAGTACATGATGTACAAACATCTATCAACCATAATCCTGAAAAAAAATCTTGAAAAATTGTGTGAAAAAATGATTAAAATGAATTCATAAGTTTCATCACTGAGATTAGAAATACAAATCTTTAATACTTCTAAGGAACCCATTCCTACTCAGGATGTCCTTTCCTCTTTACCGATAGAAGAATATTTTATACCAAAAACCACTCATGAATTTAAAAAGGAACTAACCTTTGGATATGGGATAACTGAAGAAGATCAAAAAAATGTGTAAGGGTCTTTAAATCAAGAGTAAATTTATTTTTTTGGACTCAAAAGAGGAAAATTTGACATCATGGATTGAGTTTCCTGAATATAACTCCATTGATAAATTTTTAGAAGTACCAATAATTGAACTATTTAGAGAGATCACAAAGAGTGAGTCCATACCCATTCTTGATATTCAACTGAAAAATTTATGGGATGAATCTTATTTTCAAAATGAACCAATTCTTTATAAAATTTTTGGACAATAAACTGACTTTCATTCAAATTGTCAATCTTCATTTGGAAATTGCAATCGACCAGAAATCAAAATCATTATCATTACTTCCCCAGACAAGAATTCCATCATCGGTGATACCCACGACCATACTTTAGTCACTCATTCTTCTCATGAAATCAAAAATGTTAGATTGGACCTTAACGTCTTAGGAAAGACAAAAAATGCAACTAGATCAACCATTTATGAAATTCCTTGTATCTTCAGATTCATTTTAGAACATGGATTTTTTAAAGGAAAAGATTCTAAAAAAATCAATCTCAATCAAGTTGATGTGCAGAAAGATGGGTTCATTAAGATTTTTAAAGTTGTAATTAGATAAGTTGGGGGGTTCAAGTCGAGCTAACGACATTAAACAAAATCGTTTCATGGGAGGCAACCCATTTTTTTCATGTTTCCAATCATTGAATCATTTTATTTATGTTTAAAAAAATTATTATATTGTTGACCTGTTCTTATTTTAAGTGTAATTATGGGTATGAAAGGGGAGCACCGTATTCATCCATGTCACACGGTGTGATCCCTGAGTAATACCTTACCCAAAAATTTAAAAGAAGATAATGTATCATCAGTTTGATTTAAAAAAAGGGAAAATCATAAAAATGATGATAATTAGTATTAAATAAATCATTGTGTTTTTTGTTTTGTCTAGTTTTTTCTTCTTTGTATGGTTCATGGACTATTTTGGGTTATACATGTTCAATCAAGGAGGTTCCTACATTTCCCAAGAGATCAAAGGAGTAATCTGGAGCATCATGAACTTCAACTTTAAAAACCAGGTGAATTTGTTCCATGTTTATTGTTTCAAATTTATTTTAGAACACATCTCATATTCCTCTACCCCCTTCTAAGTATTATTTAAACACTGGGGATAGTGTTATTCTATGTGGGAGGGAGATGAAATAAAAAATGATTTTTTTTAATAAGAACATGCATAGAAAGAAAAATTCCATTAACCTTGAACATGATAACACACATTTCAAACTATGAAATTGGATATCAAAAAATTTGTATGCCTTGATTCTGATTTTAATGCATTTTTAAGTTCATGAGCATAGTTTTTGGAAAATTTGGTTGTCCGATGTGATTTTTCAAAGTTTACATTTTCATCCTCTTAATAAAAATTCCACAATACATGTCTACTGTATCATGGGTGTAAATTTGAGTTCTTGGGTACCTTTCATTATAGCATTGGGTTCTAGGGTCACTTTTTGTTTAGTTTGAGTATCCAAAAAAACAAAACAAAAACAAAAAAATTGGAAAAAATTATGACCACATAGAGAAATGTTTTTTCCAAATGTGTGGCATCTGGCATTTGGGGATCGTGACTCCATAGTTTTCCTGCCAAAATTTATGCTTTATATCCTTATTTTAGATCATGGAATTGACAATATGTGTGGCATCCGACACTTGGGGATCGTGACTCCATAGTTTTCTTGCCCAGAGTTAGTCTTTTCATATCTATTGTGGTTAAAAAAATAAAAAAAATCAAAAAAATCAAAAAAATAGATACTCATCTTAAGGTTTAATGTGATTCCTACCTAGCGCTTCCATTTTTTATCCTGGAACAATAAAATGGGCCCCACATCTTTTGTGATGTACAACACTTTATCATGATTAATTGAAATTGTATGAAATGTGGAGAAGAATTTGAACAAAGTAATGGGCTTGGGCTTGGTATATGCTTATAGACCTATCTTGTTTTAAATAATTTTTATGGATTTCATAATTTTTTTGGAATGAGAACTTTGGATGAGGAATGTGTATTAAAATGTTTTTGGAAAAGGGGATTCGAATTTCATATTTGTAATATATTTTGCTCGTGACTAGAAAAACTCCAGTTGGGGGCTGTGATTAGTCACTAAAACTAGATAATATTCACTTTTTATATCTTTATATTAATTGTTCCAAAGTCCAGAAACATTTTTTAGTGCATTACATAAATAGAACTACATTTCTCATCTTAAATGCAATTAATGTTTAAAATGCAAATTTGGGCCCAATAATTAATCTGTTTGTGGATAGAATTATATTCATTTTATGAATTTTATATTTTTGGATATGATTGATAACTTTATTTGGAACATTTTATCTCTTAGGTCCGATTGATGAATCCCAATGGAAGATGGATATTCTTGCGCCTGAATGCAGAAATTTACCGGAAAAAGCATAATGGGCCTAAGACCCATCAAACAAATGTGGGGCCCACAAATCAAGCCTAATAAAGCTCAAATTTTTACAGTATAAAGAGTAAAATATTAGTATCATTATATTAAACTGTGTAAATATCTAATTCTGAAGTTTTCATGGAGATATATGGATCTGAAGTTTACATTTAAATGGTGGGACCGATATGAACGCCCATAAATTCGTCTGACCATTTAGGGAATAACTTTCAAAAGGATACACCAAATGACCTGAAATTTGGAAAGAATATATAGGACACAAGGAATAAGATATTTTTCTTCTACTATCGATGATTTTTAGGCTATATTTAATGGCAAATTCGAACATCCAAATGGAGGATGAATCTGGATAGTTTTTCGGGTAAACTTCGAAACGTTAATTTCCTTTTGATTCTTCACCCTCAATTTGACTCTCTTAATTGTTGGGGGTGAATTTATTGTTGGGGGTGGACCTTAGGCTCCTAATATACCTATATAAGGAGCTTTTTGTGAAGGTAATAAGCATCTTATATTTTTCTTATCATCTTGGAGCTTTGTTTTCATTGTAACGTTATTATGCCAAATTGACCTTGTAGCGTTTTTCCTTGTCATGTAAGTTGTTTCAATCACCTTAGTTTTCAATAAAAGTTATTCTTATTCTCTTATTCTGTTATTTATCTTATCACCTTTAAACTATTTCCTCAAGGTGTGAATTTATTCGCCACAAACCTTGTGATTTTGTTCACACAACGGTGGAGTGATCGCGTTTTTTGTTGTTGTTGTTTTATTTTTCTTCATCAATTCTGCCATTATGAGTCTTCTTTCCGCTTCCTTTGAGATCATAGAATCAATGGAGGTCTAATCCCTTATGGTTTGGTCCTAGGGGGTTTCATGATGTAGATTGGATGTTATTTTATGATCTAAAATTCTGTAATCATTTCATTAATTTAAGATTTCCATTTGATGATTATTTTCTTCTTCATCTTTGCCAACTTTAACAATGACACATTTAGAGTGCTAGTATGATCTAATTCCTTGGTGTTATCATTAAATTGATCCTCTATGTTCATTGGTGATTAGCCTTTTAATTGTTTAAGGATTAAATTGGTGAATTGTGTTGAGTAATTAGATCATTTTTTTGATACATCTTGAATTAGTGAACTGAAATGTTATAAGAAAACAAATAAATCCAATCTAACCCTAGTAACAACTTAGGATCAACTCATCTCCATTAATTGATTTTGACTAAGTAATTGTATGTTTTTTCTTTAAATTAAATCACTAGTTTCAAATCAAATCAATCCAAATAATTGGCCACTCTATAGCCAAATCTCTCCAAATTCAAAGTGTCTCTAGGTTTCTTCTTCGGTACCTATAGATTCGACCCCTACCTGTACTACAACAACCACATACCTATAGGGTAAATTTTGGCACAACCAATATCTCTGAACCTCCATGGGTTTATTTTGATTTCCCATTATGAAGAGTTCTCCATGTAGGATTTTATTGTCAACTTGTTTCTGGGATCATAGCATAAGTATATGGATTTTATGATTCGTAGTATTATTTTCACATCAATATATTGGACACTATGGGATGCAAGGAACCAAGAATGGATTGGTCACCATCACTCACCTATTTTCATATATATGAGGATGAAGGATATTTTTTGTGATATGGGAGCGGTTCTTAAAGGCGGGAATAAGTCCCACATGATTTGAAATTTTCTTAACATACCTTATGTGGCTATGAGGGCACATAGTCGTTGGGTTATATGGATTCCTCCCATTGTTGGTTTGAAACTCAATGTGGATTTATCCTATATAAATGGGAAGATGAGAGGGGGTGGGAAGATTATATATCCAAGAGGATCGATCATTATAGCCTTCAGTGCTTTTTATGGTTTGGGTAATTCCATGGGAGCAGAGGTGAGAGCACTGCACACTGGCATCATGCTATGTAGGAGATACTAGTTGCAGGTAATGGAGGTTGAGTCAGAGTCGGAGGTACTAGTGCAAACCCTTCAAGGGAAATCTGACCCGCTATGGGATCTAATTTATCTCATCAGAAGCAATTCATTGGAGACCAACCAAAGTCATATCTCACACCACATTTGGAGAGAAGAAAACTTTGCAACGAATGCCTTAACTTACATGGGAAGGGAATAGAAAGCTCTCATCATTTACACTAGCTTGAGTTCTCTTCTGATATAATGAAATATTGTTATTCAAGGGTATTCCCTTAGACTGTATGAATTTATTCTTCCTTGAAGCTCTTTCATTGTACCTCTCGGGTGGTTTAACCCACCTTTCATAATAAAAAAATAATTCTCAGTCAGTCAGTATACGGTGGGATCATGGAACAGGTTCCAACCATTGACCATATTAACATGCATATAAATTATTGTTTATTCATAACATAAACAATCTCGTAGGAATAATCAACACTATAAGGTAGAAATAGTATTTCCCTTAGAAAGTAACATTAATCTGGATCATGGGAGAGTCTTAACACAACCAAACCCTAAGTAACAGTCCACATCATAGGGTTCCATGACATAAGTATTGACCCTATAACTAGTAACATGTATCTAAATAATGGAAGTATTAACATATACAAATTATTATTATAATCTACAATATTGGGTTTCAAACCATAATTTTTAGCCCCCAATCCAGTAATGTGCATTTGGGTCATGGGAGAGCCTTAACAAAGCTAAACCCCCAAGAAAGGTTAGGGTCATGAAATAATAGTCTCCCTCTTTATATTGAATCTATATTCTGTGAGAGTATTAACATAGAAAAACCCTTATGAAATATAATCATACATTCAAACCACATCAAAATAATGTAAGGATAAATAGTAAACAATCACATGGAGTCATAGAACCTAATATAATTTCCCTTGGATACAAAAACATAACATATCATGTTTCATATATCAAAACATATAAAATATATCCCTTTGACTACAATCATTGTATCTCATCCATTCCATATTTAAAAAATCTTTAATCAAATCCTTTTTATCCCAATTATAACTCACTATGCATAAAAATCATCTCTTATGTGAATAAAAGGCTATTTCTATACTACCCATCAGTTCTACATTGCATATATTATGTATATTAATATTAAATAGTCAATTAATTATCCCACCCTTTACAGTTTATCTCATTCAATCACTAAGGACTTTACTCAATATCTTATCATCTATTCCATATCCAATTGTAAAAACCTATTAGGTGGTTTCATGGCCCTAAGGACTCATTCCTTCTCTTAAATATACTATACTGATAATGAGAACCATCCATAAAATGGTCACCACCTAATCTTCTCTAAGTTGAATATTTTTATCAATTACATTGGACCACATGAATCCTCTCAAAATTCATCGAATGGTTATCCCAGAAACCACTACTGACGTGAAACCCAAGCTCTTTAAAATTTTCCTTATCCCTTTTCTAGTATCAACTCACATAGAAAACCTATCATTGAAACATCCCTCACATGGCCCACTCTTAGTAGTTACTTTAACATAACCAGAAAGAACCACTCTAATACCCTTATAATTTATCACATTTTTATACACCCATTTCAGGTCCATATTAGATAATTAGTACAAAATTTAAAAAGTAACACAGTTTTTGTGACCTTAAAATAAAACTATCATATATAGAATGTTCATTATAACCATAATAGGATCTACTTATTCATTCATCCAATATTTAACCCACTCGATCCCCATTCGAGTTTTCCTAGAACATCTACACATGTCCCTGTACAATATTATACGTGAAACACACAATACAATATGAAATAAGTTAGGGACAACCTAACTTTATACAATAATATTTAACTCACTTAATATCATCATTAATTCATTATTAATCAAAATATATCAAAGAATACATCACATATTTCCATTACCCTATAGATGAAATTCATTTCTCAAATTATATGGTATTTCACTCAATCATGGAAAAAATGATCTATCCAGTACCCCACTGTACTGATTGCCTCTAAAATTCTTATAGACTATACATAGAAACACTGACTAATGTCACTAACTCTATTATGATTCCCCACTCCATGTGGAATTAAATATATCTTTAATCACTGATGATGTACTCTCATATTTGACATCGTATATATTCCCATGTATGTTACTCACTCGATGCTTTACTCAAGCATCTATCAAAAATTATAAGATGAATCTACAGTCTCACACCCAAGACTATGAAATTTAAGCAAATATTGATCATTTTATTCTTCCATGGGTAATAGAATTTCACAAACCTACTCCCACATTGTTTTATTTCCAAAATTTCATATTAGTCAATTATCAAATTCACCAACCTCACCCATCCATCAAAAAATGATATATGAAGATAATGTTTATCAAGAAAAAAATGATTCCATGATAGTTTCATCCAATCATTGATGTTAAAATACAACCACTATCATCATGGCCCTACATACACATCACTACTGAAATTCACTAAATCAATCCCCAAAATATGGTCACACTCAAAACAATCCAATGGTGTGGTACCGACCACTGGATTACCCTTATCATAGGTCAACATGAACTAACTTACTTAAATTACATCATCATTGAAACACAAATACTCATTATACCCACTCATATAACCCAATATACCCATCCCAAAATCCTCACTCTAGGGTTTATGACATCCAATTATTTCAATGATTAGTCACCACATCACCCGAATCCAAATGATATATCTTAAGATCAATAACCCCACTCATTGTTATATAACTATAATATCTAATCCCACTATGGACTCTATCTAGTTCTACGAGAATATTTTTACACTCAATTTTTTCTTAACTTTCCTTAGTTGAGGAACTCCTCAATTGATCACTACTCATGTCAATCCACTAAACTCCTCACTATTATACGAATTTGATCAGTCATATCACCATATTCCATAGTCATTAAAATTCAATAACTCCTTAATAAAATGATCAAATTATCTTAGTTTAAACCATTATCAATATAAATCAAGGTTCCTCACAACTTCCCATGAATCTTCTCATACCCGATCACACTATAAGAGTGATAATTCAATAAATCCAACTAGAATCTCGTGACTTATCTCCAAGGAGTTAGGGATAACTAAGGACTCTTAGACTCTACCACTATAATCTATAACCTATCATGGTCCTATTACCCATAGATAAAGTTCCCCTATCCTTTTAAGTATAACATTACATGATTTTAAGCATAATTATACATAATAAAACAATCCAATGATCGTGAAGTCTAGTGTCTTTGAAGACTAGGTGCATAAAATTGAAAACATGGGAATAAGAAAAATAATTCATTATTTAATCTTAATAAAGATATACTAACTAATTTTGAGCCCTTACATCTTAAAAGGGTACCCTGGGTATCAAATGAACGAATGGATGATCTAAAATCCCAATAATGGAAAAACATAGTAATAAAACTTTAACACATGGGTTAGAAGGCATGGAATAATGAAAATAAAAGGTATGGAACACATGAAATCATAACACATAAACATGGGATCATATAAACATGAATTCATAGTAATGTGGAAGAAAAAAAAATCATGACTTTAGCATGATTAGAGGCTCATTTCACAAAGAGGACCATAAGTCAAGGTTAAACACCAAGATCATTGCACATGGTAGCCTGAGTGAAGGATAACCGCCAAGACCGTTGCACATAACATCTCATGAGACTAAACATTACCCAATGCATTGGAGCGCTATATAGGTTCACTAATCTTAACATGTTCATGAATATGATTTCCACATATAGAATCATATACAAACAATCATAAACATAAGGTCACCCATGGAAAGAAATGGGTATCATAATCATGTCATAAAACATAATGAATGGGTGTATCATAAAAGTGTCCATGAAGGAAAGGAATTAGAACATACATAGACATTCATAAGTAAAAATAGGCATATAAAATGGTAAGTTATTTTAAACATAAGTGAAATCATCTGAAAAGAGTATTTAATAATTTTTAACATTAAAACATTTTTGTGCGGTTTTAAGGAAAACACTAACAAACATTTAAAATAGAAAAGAGAATAATATTTTGTAAAAAACCAAAAGTGATAAAACAAGGGTTTCATAATATAAAAAATGGTTTTATAAAAATAATTTTGGATTAAAACATATGATAAAGTGTACTTGAAATTAGGTATGGGTTCGGGAAGTTCCCTTAAAACAGGTTTTCTTATTGGGAAGTATAGATAAGGGAATCACTTAAAACATGTATATCCACAAAAGAGAATGAAGAGAGGGTATTGATAAATGAATTTGGTACATGTAAAAATAATTTAGAATATTCACATAAAAAAGATAAGATAACTTCGTTTTGGTAAAAGGATGATAAGGCAGCCCGAAAGAACAAAGGAGGTTCTGGTAGAATCCCTTACGGATTATCGGTATGATATCTGGTGTACTTAAGAGGGATTAATGAGAGAGAAAGGGGTTTATCATAACTTATAAATCATGAGGGTAGTATGGGGGAGGTGAAAAAACATACCCCATCATTAGGTATTACACAAAAAAAGGCATAACATAGAGGACATTCTTGAGTAAAAGTGAAATAGAGAGCATCCCTTACCTTAAGTCTGATGGTGTTCTCCACTTGATATTAATGAAATAAATAATCAAATTTGGTTCATTAATTAATAATTACAGAACCTCTTATATATGTAAAACATTTATTATAACCTTTTTAAGTTTATTCATGACCTTTTTGATGGGTTAATTGGTTTAATTTCAATGTTCAGGTCTGTTTGTTTTCTTGGTTTTTACAATTGATTTACTTATTTTCATGAATAGAGAATCATGTAAAATGGGGATGGTTGACCAAAATTGATTTTATATTTTATTAGTTAAAATCTATAAGTTTACATGGTTTTAAATTTATTTTTGTAACTTGGAGTGAAGTTGAATCATTTTATAAAACTTTAGTGATAATCTTTTGGGTTTATTGGCAGTTTTTGATCACTACAAACTCATTTTGAATTATAATTTAATATCATGGGTAAAAAAAGATTATAGAACCTTAAATAGGATATATTACATAATAATCTGGTTCAACCATAAAAAAAATGGTTTTATGACTTGAATTGAAGATGGTAAATGAAATTGAATTCCCATTGTCCTTGAATGTGGTAAAATAACACATCTCAGATGGTGTCTTTACTACTAGTACAAAAGAAGAGTAACGGAGAGATGATAATAACTTATTTCATTATCATAAAAAATATAGTACATGTAAGGTACTATAGTTTTCATAACATTGGGATGATTTGATGTAAGGATAGAAAATAAAACAAATGAACTTGAAAATAAAATGAAAGAAAAGGAAAGAAGAATTTACCTCTTGATTTAATCTTCCTTGAGAGCCTCTTAAGGAGAGAGGATTTAATATTTTGAGGAGACCAAAGGCTGATGGACATGAGGAGAGCTTGGGGAGAGATTTGGGTAGAATTTTGGTAAGTCACATGTCTTGATAGGGGTGATGAGAATAGTGGAGTGCGGGTATTTTTTATAGTGGAGGAGAGGAGGGTTTTCATAATATTTAATTCCTTAGTTTATTAATTTCCCTTAAGACCAAAAATAGTGATGATTCTATGACCAAAAATAGTGATATGCATATGTGAATTTTAAATAATGGTTCTTACATCATCCATGATTCTAGGAATAGTCCATTTAGCTTATGATGTATATATACTGTAAATTACTGTATTTCGCAGTTAATAAAAAATTCAAGTATTTTAGAAATATCTCAAAAATTCACCCTAACTATTTTTCAACGTGTAGAATCCAAAAATGAACTCCATTTTTCAAAAATAATTTCTTAAAAATAATTAATTTAATTTTTAATTAAAATCATAATTTACTTGAAAAATACTTATTTTGAAACTATAACGGATTTTATAATGTTTTCAAAAATTACATAAAATCTTATAAAATTATCTTAAAATCAGAAGACATATAATTGATAATTTATTAAAACATTTTAATAAAATACCTTTTCTTCTAAATTAATTAATTAATTTCAATTAATTGTATATGACTTAAAAATACCAATACTTTTACTATGGCCATAATATCACAAATAAGATGCCTAAATTTTATTTATACATACGTGGTTACGGTTACTATTCTTTTGGATGATTTACTATTCATAAGGGTAACATTACTATTCATAAGGGTCAATTACTATTCACCAAAAATTAACTCTGTCTTATCGGACTCCAAACATCTTACTAATCGCAACCATATATGTCTGATTTTTGAAATTCAAATCACAGAAGTGGAAATATTATGTTTAAAGGTCACAGAGTACTTAGTAGTTCATTGTGTTGTGATTTCATGTGATTATATGACATAATTATACAAAGGAAATTTCTATTAATAAAACATTGGGTCTTTAAATTATTTCCCCTTATGAAATTTCACCCTCGAAATTGTGTTTTGCATTCTAATCCATAAATAGGTGTGGGTACTTTTCCTTCATTGCCTCCTCCAGTTCCCATGTTGCCTCTTTATACTTAAGGTTCCACCACAATTTTTTTACCAGGTGACTAATCTTGTTACATAGAACTTTATCTATATGTTCTAAGATATTCATTAGATGCTCCTCGTAAGAAATATCATCCTCAAATTATACCACCTCTAAATAGAGTACATGTGAAGGATCAGGTATGTAATTTCTTAAGAGGGATATGTAGAAGACATCATGTAATTTAGACATGGTAGGTTTAATTGCTAGTCCATAGGCCATAGATCTGACTCGATCAAGGATCTATAAGGGGCCGATTTACCTGAGACTTATCTTTCTTCTCTTACCAAATATCATGACCTTCTTCCATGGAGATATACAGAGAAATACGATGTCTCCAACTTCGAACTCAAGGTCTCATCGATGATTGTCTTCATAACTCTTTTTTCGATTTTGGGCCGCCTTGATGTTCTTCTGAATAGTTTTTACCTTCTACACTATTTCTTTGACCATTTTAGATCCTAAAAGCATACGTTCACTGACTTTATCCTAACACGCTGGTTTTTTTCATATTTTCCCATAAAGGTCTTCGTATGGTTCCATTCAGATGTTCGAGTGGAAATTGTTTTTGTAAAAGAATTCAACCAGTGGAAGATGTTGGTCTTATCCTCCTTTGAATTCCATAGAACATGCTCTCAATATATCTTCCAGTGTCTGAATAGTCTACTCAGATTGACCATCAGTTTGAGGATGATTAGCTGTACTGAAGTTTAGTTCAGTTCTTAGACCATGTTAGAATGTTGTCCATAACTTCGAGATAAATCTCGGATCTCGATCAGATAAAATAGATAGTGGTACTCCATGAAACTATAACACCTCTTTACTATATATCCATGAAAGTAGATCCAATGAGAAGTCCTCTAGAATTGTGATAAAGTGAGTTTTCTTTGTAATAAGAACCACAATGACCCATATAGCATTGTTTTCTATGGATGTCCTTATAAGTACAGTGAAAAAGTCCACGGTGATGTTCTCCTAATTCTTTGTTGGTATGGGTAGTGGTTTCATCATCCCCTTAGACTTCGGTCTTTCAGCCTTAACTTGTTGACATACTCATCAATTTGATGTATACTCAGCAATATCCTTCTTCATATTGTCCCACCAAAATTTCTATTAGAGATCTTGATACATCTTTGTGCTCCATGGGTGAATAGAGAAGGTTAAGCTATGTGCGTTATTCAAAATCTCCTTCTATATCTCTGGGTCAAATGGTACACATAATCATGACCCAAATCTTACAACTCCTTCACTATAAATCATAAACTCATAGGATTTCCCATTTCTAATGTCTTCCACCCTTTTATAAATTTCTACATCCTTCCTTTGAGCATCCTTTATTTACTCTACAATTGATGGTTGAGCAATAATTTGAGAAAGGGTTGATAATGTTTTTTCCTTAATGATTCCCATTTCCATCCACTGCAAATATAATAATATTTGATCCTTTTCAATTCTCATGATTGATAAATATTCAATATCTTTTCTACTTAGAGCGTCTTCCACCTTGTTTTCCTTACGGAGAAGGCATTGGATTGAGCAGTCATAATCCTTGATGAGCTCTATCCATCTTCACTGGTGAATATTAATCTCTTTTTGTGTGAACATATATTTCAGACTCTTGTGATCAATATATATCTCACACTTCTCTCTATATAGATAATGCAGCCAAATTTTTAACGCAAAGATCATAGCCGCCAACTCTAGATCTTTCATAATATTGCTCATGGATTTTTATCTTCCTTGAGGCGTAGGCTATCACTTTATCATTTTTCAATAGCACACATCCTAATCCCTTATTTGAAGAATTATTGTACCCCAAAAAGAGTTCTCTACTTATTGGGAGTGTGAGTATTGGCGCAGTGATTAGCCTCCCTTTCAACTCCTTAAAGCAGTCTTCAAATTCTTGAGTCCAGAAAAACTTCACCCCCTTCCATGTCATCTTGGTCATTGGGTTTTAAAATTGTGAAAGGTGTCCAAAAATCGTCAGTAATACCCATCTAGAACCAAAAATCTGCGGATCTCCATTACAAATGTTGGTCTGGCCCACTCTTCAATCACCTTTATCTTGTAAGGGTCCATAGATATCCCTTTGCTGGTTATAACATTCCCCAAGAATGATACTTCCTCCATCCAGAACTCACATTTACTATAATTTCATACAATTTCTCTCTTCGCAGATTCTTTATCATAGTATTCAAATGTTCTTTATATTCATCCTTGCTCTAGGAGTATATCAGAATATCATCAGTAAAGACTACAAAAAATTTGTTGAGGTAATCTCTAAAGAATATATTCATTAAATCCATAAAAATTACTGGATAATTAGTGAGTCTGAAGAGCATCACTATGAACTCATAGTGTACATACCTCGTTCGAAAGACAGTCTTGGGAATATCTTCCTTTCTCACATTTAATTGGTGATATACTGACCGAAAGTACAACTTAGAGAAATAACTACCCCACGAAGCTGATAGAACAATTCATCAATCCATGGAAGGTAATACTTGTTCCTTTTATTGATTTTATTAAGCTCACAATAATCAATTCATAGGAATATTGATTCATCCTTCTTCTTGATGAAGAGGACTAGTGTACCGCACATTGAAGCAGTCAGGTGTATAAGACCCTTCTCTAGATTCTCCTGTAACTGCTTCTTCATCTCTTCCAGCTCTATGGTGGCCATTCTATAAGGTGTCTTTCATATAGGTAGAGATCTAGTAATAAGTTCAATTGAGAAATCAACCTCTCAATCAGGAGGAAGACCAGACAACTCTTTCGGGAAGACATCAGTGTAATCCCTCATGATGGGCATGTCTTGAAGCATGATTCTCTCCTTTCTATCAATCATTTGATCTAGAAATGATTTCTCATAATGAATTAATATAAAAACTTGAGACAATTATTCTAAAGGGGATTCACCTTCCTCCTTACACTTGTATAGAATTGGAGGATGCTTTAGGATGTGAAGAGTGATCTCCCTTTCCCAAAAGTTGATGTTGGATTTGTATAAATATAGTCAATCCATGACCTAGATAACATAAAACTCCACTAAAGGAAGTATGATAAGATTTTCTAGGAGGTTTAGCCCATAAATATTTACTAAGGAGGAGTTATAAACCCTGTATGTAATAATTTCCCCATTCGCTGTTCTCACAGATAACATATCCTCCAAACATTGAGGTGGTGTTTGAATAGTTCTACTAAACTTTTAAATATAAAATAATTCATAGAACTACAATCAAATAGTACATTTTCTATTCTTGAATGAATAAAAAGCATACCTATCCCCACATCGCTCTCCGATTCCACCTCAGCAGTAGTGATAGAATAATACCTTCCTTGTTTCCTTGGGGTTTATCATTGATTTTCTCCAACAACCCTCAGCTTAGGAAAATTCTTCACATACTGTCAATTCTCCTTTCAGTTGCAACACTACACTATAGGATGAGTGTTGATCTGAACCTTCCTATCTTCTTCCACATTAGCGGGATTCTTCATATCTCGTCGGTAGTTTTTACCCAGATGTCTTGACTTTCCACATTTGAAGCAATTCTTGGTTCCCTTTAGAAAATTCCCCAGATGCTTCTTTCCACAATTTTTACATGTGGGATGATCATGCTTATTTCCATAATTGAATTTATTTATGTGACCACCCACATTAGATTCCATTTTCCTCTTCTTATCACCAGACCAATGAAACCACTAAGAGTCTCTGATATCCATTTCGACCTTAAGGTCACAACAAACAATCTCCTCATATATTTTGAGGTCTCGAATCCCTAACACATTTCATAAACTCGTCTTTAGTGCACTAAAGAAGTGATCCTCTATGCTTTTTGTGTTCATGAAAAATATAGAGGCATACCTTGCAAGCATTTTAAAGTTCTCTTCATATGCCCTAGTTTACCAATATTCTTTTTTCATGAGTCTGAGGAACCCTCTTTCCATCTTGAGAAGGTGGGTTTGGGGAAAATATTAATTAAAAAACATTCTCTTGAATCCCTCCCAATCCATGGAATAAATTTCCTCCTAGGGATTTGTATTCTTGATCAGTGTCCACCACTGATCATCTTCCCTATAAAAATGATAGAATTCCAGTACAACTTTCTCTTATTCTGAGCACTAGATGATATATAATATCTTTTCAATGGAGTTAATCCACTATTTAATGAGGAGAGGATCATAAGATAATATAAACATGGGAGGCATTTTATACGTGAAGGATTCAATGGAAACTTTCTCTTTCCTTGGAGGAGGAGGGTGTTACACATGACTCAAGTTATTATTCATAACTTGATCCATATGATCAAGTATTTCCATGAAGTTTTGATCACCCATTCCCATCATATCAGGCATATCATTAGGTAAATCTTCACATTCCCTATCACATATATTGTGGGAACATGTTCTTCTATTTCCTACCATTAACTATGAAAAAGAACATACAATTAGATGGCTTGAATACTTAGCTATTTAGCATAAAAAAGGAAAATTTGTACATAAAATGATAAACTTCTAAAGGAGAAGTATATCCTTACTTGTGATTCCCTATGTTTCAATCTAGGATATCCTTGATCTATTTCATATCTTATATTCTTATGATATTTTTTTTTCATTCCATTAATAATGATATATACTAAGATCATGAATTTGCTAAAGCATATCCACTGAGAGTGTTAAACCAAGAGTGCAGCAAGACCCGTTGTCATGCACCTGTTCCTATTCGAGTCTAGATCAAAGTGGTGTTTTCAAGTTTTACACTTAGATACATCTATTCTATAGCCACATCGGACTGTTTGTATCCAGACAGAGATATATTTTATTGATACCCCACTTACTCTATACTTTCCAAAATTTAGGGGTGTTTTCTTATACTTAGTCTCACTTTAAGGTTCTTAAAAAAGTACTCTATTCATAATCTCCAAAAATAACTAGACCATCCCATGATATGAAATAAAGAGACCATATCCTTTTACATATAAAAATACATTATTTTAAGAATAATTATACATCAAAAAACAAGCCAAGGAACATGAACTCTAGTGTCTTTGAAGACTAGGGACATAAAATGGAAAACAAGGGACTAAAAAACACTTCTTTATTTAATATTCAGAAAGAGATCTGAACTTCCTTTGAGATGTTACATCTGAAAAGGGTACCCTAGGGATCACATGAATGAAGGGATGAGCTAAAAACCAGTAAGGTAAAAATCATCGAAATAAAAATTTAACACATGGGTTAGAAGGCATGTCATAATGAAAATAAAAGGAATGGAACACATGGAATCACAACAAATAAACAAGGTATCATATAAACATTAATTGATAGTAATGTGGAAGAAACATAAATAATGACATTAGTGAAAATCAAGCCTCGTTTCACCTAGAGGATCACAAGTTAAGGTTAACCATCAAGACCGTTGCGCATGGTAGCACGAGTCAAGGCTAACCGCCAAGAGTGTTGCACATAACATCTCATGAGACTAAACTTTACCAAATGCATTGGAGGGATATCTGAGTGCACCCATATTAACATGTTCATGAATATTATTTCCACATATATAATCATACATAAATAATCATAAACATAAGGTCACCCATGGAATGAAATGGGTGTCATAATCATTTTATAAAACATAATGAATGGGTGTATCATAAAAGTGTCCATGAAAGAAATGTATTAGAACATAAATAGAAACTCATAATGTAAAATAGGAATATAACATGGTAAGTGATGTCAAATATATGTGACAACATGTGAAAAGAGTATTTAATAATTTTTAGCATTAATACATTTTAGTGCAGTTTTAAGGAAAACACTAACAAGCATTTAAAATAGAAAAGAGAATAATATTTTTTCAAAATTAGAGGTGATATGATAGTTTTTTCATTATAAAAACACTGTTTTTATAAAAAAAATGGTGGATTAAAACATATGGTAGAGTTCACTCGAAATTGGGTACAAATTTAAAATGTTCCCTTAAAACAAGTTTGCTTATCGGGAAGTATTATGGAGGGAATCACTTAAAAAACATGTATATCCCCGAAAGATAATGATGAAAGGGTCTTGATAAATTAATTTTGTACATGTAAATATAATTTATAATATTCACATAAAAATATAAGATAACATAATTTTGGTAAAAGGATGATAAGACAACCTGAAGGAACAATGGAGGTTTGGGTAGAATCCCTTATGGATTATTGGCATGGTATCGGGTGTACTTAAGAGGGCTTAATGATAGAGAAAGGGGTTTCTCATCACTTAAACATCATGAGGGAAGTATTATGAGGTTCAAAATCATACCCCATCATTAGGTATTACACATAAAAGGGCATAACATAGAGGACATTCTTGAATAAAAGTGAAATAGAGAGGATCCCTTACCTTAAGTTTGTTGGTGTTCTCCACTTTATAGTAATTACCTGAATAATAAAATTAGGTACATTAATTAATAATTCTAGAACCTATTATATATGTGAAAGAAATATTATGACCTTTTTATGTTCATTCATGGCCTTTTTGATGGGTTAAGTTGTTTAATTTCATTGTTTAGGCTCGTTTGTGTTCTTGGTTTTTACATTCGGTTTACTTATTTTCATGAAAGAAGAATCATGTAAAATGGGGATGGTTGTCCAGAATTGGAGTTATATTTTATTATTTAACATCTATAAGGTTACATAGTTGTAAATTTAATTTGGTTACTTAGTGTGAATTTGAATCATTATATAAAACTGTAGTGACAACCTTTTGGGTTTATTGGTGGTTTTTTATCACTACGAAATCATTTTGCATTATCATTTAATATCATGTGTACAAAAAGATCATAGAACATTACATAGGATATATTATATAATAATCGTGTTAAGCCATAATAAAAATGGTTTCATGACCATAATTAAAGATGGTAAAATAAATTGAATACCCATCGTCGTTGAATGTGGTAAATTAACACATCTCAGATGGTGTCGTTACTACTAGTATAAAAGAAGAGTAAAGGATATATGATGATAAATTATTCCGTTATCATAACAAAATTACAGTACATGTAAGGTAATATATTTTTCATAACATTTGGATGATGAGAGGTAAGGATATATAAGAAAACAAATGAACTTGAAAATAAAATGAAATAAAAGAAAAGAGGAATTTACCTCTTGATTTAATCTTCCTTAAGAGCCTCTTAAGGGGAGAGGATTTGGTCTTTTGAGGATACCAAGGGCTGATAGATGTGGGGGAGGATATTTGAGAGATATTTGGGAAAAATTTAGAGAAGTAACAAGGCTTGAGAAGAGTGAAGAGAAGAGGAGAGTATGGGTGGTTTTTATAGTGGAGGGGAGGAGGGTTTTAATAATATTTAATTCCTTAGTTTATTAATTTCCCTAAAGACCAGAAATAGTGATGATTATAAGAAAAAAATGATATGTGCATGTTAATTTCGAATAAGGTTTCTTACATCTGTCATGATGCTAGGAATAGTCCATTTAGCTTATAATGTATATATACGGTAAATTACCACATTTCACTATTTATAAAAAATTCAAGTATTTTAGAAAAACCCTAGAAATTCACCCTAACCATTTTTTCGATGTGTAGAATCAAAAAATGAACTCATTTTTTGAAAAACAATTTTCTAAATATATTTAATTTAATTTTTAATTAAAATCATAATTTACTTCAAAAACACTGATTTTAAAACTAAAATAATTTTATAATGTTTTCAAAAATTACATAAGGTATTATAAAATTATCCTAAAACTAGAAGACATAAAATTAATAATTTATGAACACATTTTAGAAAAATAAATTTTATTTTAAATTAATTAATTAATTTTAATTATTTATTTATGATTTGAAAAAATACCATTACTTTTACTATGGTATTAGTATCACTTATATGATGCCTAAATTTTAATTATAAATTCATGGGTGAGGTTACTATTTTTTTGGAAATTTTAATATTAATAAGGGTCATATTACTATTAATAAGGGTAACATTACTATTCTTAAGGGTTAATTACTATTCACAGAAAATTAAGTTTGTTTTATCAGACTCCAAACATATTTCTGATCGCAACCGTGTATATCAGATTGTCAAAATTAAAATAACAAAAGTGACAATATTATGTTTAAAGGTCACATAGTACTTATTAGTTCATTATTTTGTGATTTCATGTGATTATATGACATTATTATAAGAATGAATTTCCATTGATAAAAGATTGGGTCGTTACAATATAGTTCCTGAGGGACCTAACCCCAAACCCAATGTTGGATAACCCTCATATTGGTTTGAAAAATATTGTCAATCACATTACATTATCAATAGTCACTATGACCTAACCCCAAGAGTCACATGAATAGTAACTCAGTCCTTTGATCGTCATTTCCCACATGTTACCTTTGGATAATATCACCTTACTAGGCACTAATCTCAATATCCCAAGATCAATATTAGATGATACCCATCACACATTCCACTTATGAAGCATAGAAGACCACTATTATATCCCACAACAAGAAAGGGGGTTTAAAATCATACCCAAATTAGTACATAGCCACCAATATTTTCTATTGAATCTTGTTCTTAAGTAGGTGTAAAATCTAGTGATACCCCACCATTTAACTCAATTCATTACTTCATGAGTCATATCCCAAGAGTCTTACGTCCTCACACCTAATAAAAACTGACCATGCCTCCCATGCATGCCAGATAAAACTAATTCAAGCACTATTAGTGCTATAATATACACAAATACCTAGGGAATATCCAATTCTACACCAATAAATGATCATAAATTTCCTATGTCATATCTATCACTCAAATAATTTTCCCATGCTTCCCATATATAATGCATCTTTTTTTCATAGGCTAACCCTTTCCTCTTAGGTATCCTTCAATCATCACAACCCATATTAATCAATAATATAAAAATATCCATGTTATATTACTAACATACTCAAATAAAAAATATCCTTAGTTATATATATCTCCAACAATAGACCCCCACCTAATCTAGGAAGAATTCACATATGCAGGTCATAACTCATGATGAAAACACTTCTTCTTCCATTACATATAAACTGAGTAATATCATTCCAAGGAATCTATGATAGGGTTTCCATACATCTCATTATCATCTTACAAATAAAAAACTACCCTTTTTAGAGTATTAATCTTCATTGGAAACTCATAGACATGACTACCCATTTAAAGGATCGATATCACATCCATTTACATATCGATAATAGTTCTCTATAATGATTCACATTAAGTAAATTCATACAATCTAGTTTCATTGGGTATCGAACCACTAATACATTATTTAAGAAAAAAACTGAATAATTTATTAATGATTATTTAAATAATTGGAACCAATTTTCATAAATAACATTACAATCATATAAAAATTTTCACACTTTGTATAAACCTATATTCTAGATATGATGAATGAATTCATTACTCTTGACATTCTGGGCCAAGAGTAAATTCAATAAATCAATAACCTTGAACACCATACTTTCAAAAAATAAAAATATCGTAACAATGAAAATAAATTATCCAAATATCTCAATTCCCTAGTAAATTGGACTATAACACATGAATTCACTGTATAAGAATAAGAATAACACCCATACCAATTATTTACCATTATTATATCTATATATGATATTCTAAATGGTAATACAAATAAATCAAAGTTTTTAATACCCCTTTGCAATGTACCTGACCCATTTTTCCTAAATAACTCTGAGTTAAGAGCTTCATATGACCTCAAGAATACCTTACCATCTTTCAGAGGCTACTAATAAGTGATAAGGGTTTGATAATACCATTTCTATATCATAGTATGAAAAAATAGATAAATATCTAAAAAATATATGATAAAGTATAACATCATAGTGTAATAATGGACTATGAGTGAAAGGAATACCATAATAAATAACATCACCATGTTATAGAATATGAGACAGATACAATTCCTACATTCTTATGTACAAGCATGAGCAATTAAGGGAAGATGATATACAATAAAGAATAAAATGGAAAATAATACAACTAGGATACCAAACACTTATCCCTAGAAACACCTTGAACCTGTCTTTATATCTCTAATGAGTTCCCATTCAAATTATTGTAAAAGGGTATGATAGTTGGTATATAATTTTTCCATATAGAAAAAATAAGTAACCAAAAATCTAGTTTGGAATAATTCACACAAAAAAACATGTAAAATACATGGTTTTTTCAAATAATATAGATAACCTACATAGTACTTGGTTTGAATCACACCCAACCTATACATCAAGATAGGGCATGGTTAGTATTACTCCAAAACTATATACCAATTAAAATTCATCATTGGAATTATGCCCAACCTCAATACCACAAAATATCATGGTATAATTATGACAAACATATATACCTAAGATAGAGAATAGTTGGAATTACACCCAACACTGACTACTAAGGAAAATAATTATTAGAATTACACCAAATCCAATTTCCAAATGATAACCATGGTTGGAATTATACCCTACCCAAGTACTAAGTAAAATCATTCTTATAATTACAATCAATACAATTAGAAAGTGGGAACCATGGTTGGAATTACATATTACCCTAGTACTAAGGAAACTCATGGTTAACTTTAAACCCAACTTAATTACTAAATAAGAACCATGGTTGGAATTATACCCAATCAAATTATTGATAGCAATCATGGTTGGAATTACACCCAACCAAATTACCAAATGAGAACCAAATTTGAAATTACAACCAACCTAAGTTCTAAGGAAAACCATGATTGGAATTACACCCAACCCAATTACCAAATGAGAATCAAGGTAGGCATTATATCCAACCAAAGTAGAAGTCATATACACATTTTGGAATCACCCCCAACCTATGTATAATTATAATATATGGTTAGAATCATGTAAATTCTAGGGAACCCAGATAATAGATTAACATTAAGAATATGTAAAACAACTAAAATCATAGGCGACATCTTGCCTGAACTAGACCTTAACACACTGATTATCATGCCTCATGTATCCCATATCCTAACATACCCTTCATCAACACCCTTGGGAAGAAATATTAAATTCCATAGCCTAGGTTAACCAAATAAACTTTTAATGTCTAATTACACATTCCACTACCCTTTTGTGGGTCAATCGTCATCATTCATACTAGAGGAAAATGGTCTATAACATTCCCTTTTCCCATCTCACAAGGGTAATTCAATAATATCCACTAGTTATTATAAATTTATTTTAACTGGAAAATTCACTAGTGGTTTAAACTTTTGTTAGTTTAGTACCATTAATGAATAATAAAATATACCATAAAAGGCTCACTAAATTGAGTTATAAAAAAGGACACCACTCATTGTTCCATTCTTGAAACAATATGATAATTTCCAAATTAAAAATGTACATCGGTGACCATGTATTCAACACATAATATTTTAAAGAACAGTTATAGTCTATATATTCCATACTCATCGCTTAAGAAATAAGGAGACCACATTTGGTTCTAATTCAATACATTCTTGCACGCCCACATATACTGGTAAATAATAACTATGTTCCAATGTGCCCATCAAAAAATCCTTAATTTTTTATTATATTATCATCTAAACTATCAAAGATACATGGATATTATCCTAGATATAGGATAGTGTCTAACTCATGGCCCGGTCTCAAGGAGGTTGTGTGTTAATTTAAATGAATCTTCTAAAATATTTTTTGTATTTTTTTATTTTTAAAATATTGATGAAAACATAAAATATTAATGAAAAAGATGAAATGAAAATGAGAATAAAAAATATGAAGAACATTGAAATAAAAATAAAACAAAAAATAATGTTGGTAAGAACATAACCAACTCCAAATTGAACAACTCTTTACTTCTTATCATTGATCTACAAATATTAAACCACAAATACTAAACCTTATGCAGTGCATGTCTAATATCTGGATACATGAACCTATCACTCTTAAAATAGTGAAAAAACACATTAAAAATATTTAATTGTACATGATCACTTTTTTAATTGTTAAAAGAGTCTCCGAATCAAATCAATTTTGTGCATAATCTCTTCCATGAAAATATGATCATACTAGGTTAATAAATAACATGACCAATCCTAAGATAACATGTTGAGTAAATAATATATGAAAAAGAAAATTAAAAAGGATTTGAGGGTATTAAACCATCCTTATGATTGAGTGTTCTATAATGTCTCCTCGTTTCATAGTCACAAAATTCTAATAATGAAGAAGAACATAATGATCAGTGGATTTTTTATCTTTAATAATAATTAAGAATCACATCTTTGAACTAGGTATTTGAATTATCCATCCATTACTAGATTTTTGAGATCACAAACTAAGATAAATAAGAATAAACTATACACATAATTCATATTAACAAAATGATAAAACAGAAGAGAGGAGGAGAAGAAGAGAGAGAGAGAGACTCAGGAAAACATAATACATAATAGGGTTTAGCAGTCTTATCCTATAAAATATTCACATATTATTTAATAAAAATAAAATAAAATTAATATTTTCAAAGATAATAGATAAGAAAAATATATCCATGTGGTAACTTCACCATGCACACCACCCTCCCCATGTTTATGCAAGTAAAACATCCACTTGAATATCATTTCTCCCACATATGTTGTGACTCAACTCCAAGTATTCTGATTTTGGGTGAAATACTAGCCCAATACCTTCTTCTTGGTATTTATTGGCAAACTCTACATATTTCCCAAAAACCTCCTTAATATTGTGAACAAAATATTTTTTAAGAAATATTGAAAAATTACCTCTCGTCTGTACTTGTTACTCTCATTAAATGTCTTTCCAACTAACCAACACCAGATATATAACTTTAAATAATGAAAACTAAGATGATTCACCATCTAATCCTAACAAGAAATAATTTGATTTATAATATAACCAACTTATGGCTACCTAATTTCATAACTCAATACTTAATCCTCTGTAGCAAATTTGTTATGTCTTCATTATATTTTAGAAAAACCTTAGTCCAAAATCATCCCAGAAATTTTCACTAGGTCCCAAGTCACTTTATGAATTCTTACATGTTCTCCTTAAGCCATGAATAGGTTTTTATACTCACTCAGTAATTTAACCAAATATTTAGTGTGAATCTTCCTATGTGACATAAACTGCAACATTTGGATTGAATAGGTTTCATCATCATCAATGGATTGACCCTGTGAATGGAATGCCTAAACACAAACTGAAAGACACCAATAAACATTTTTTTACCTCACATGATAATTGAAATATCGCTTGACCATCATAAATCACCCATTTACAAGAATTAAAAATGTTATTCAACAAAAATGTTCAACCTAAATTCAGTTAGTGTCAACGAATCGACCCAAAAATCATCAATCAATTACTCGGTACAAAACATTAACATAACCCACACTATGAACAATTTCATTTGGCCTACTTAAACTAAAAATTCAATCTCATATTGATAATATTGTTATTTTATATTAAACCCTTGGATCTTTAACCAATTTAATCAACCTTGATTTTTTTATCTTCAACACTTTTGAAAAACACCATCGGTTCACATCAGGTTCTGATCTTATATTTTGATTTGATCTGGCCAACTCCCAATGGACCAATCATGGATTAAATCTATAAGATCGGTGTAACATTAGGATAAATCCCCATATATGGGGTTTAATAGCTTCAGCCTCAAATATTCTTCAAGAATCTTCACACAAAATCCTCATCCAGCCTCATTTTAGGATATAGAAATGTTTTCAAGGTAGAATCGGGTATGTAGTATTCACCATAAAAATCAATTTCTCATGTAGTTACCCAAATTTTGATACATGGGTACCCTAAAAAATCCACTGCATTGGAATTTGGCTACATGAGTAATTAGATTCATGGCCATTTGGACATGTGGGAAGAGGAAACATATAGCTACATAGCACGTTGTAGAAAACTCATACATAATCGTTAAAATTTCTTAAAGAAATCCATTTTTTCTTCCAAACCAATCATAAAATCAGTGAATTAAAAACTTTATAAAAAGAAAAATTAAAATTCCAAAAAAACAAAAATAACATAAAAAAATAAAATATAATAAATTAATATCAAATTAAGTAATTAAATAATTAATTGAAAATATATGATGATAAAACTTAATAAATAATTAAACTTTAAATTTATTTTACAAATTATTAAATCATTTAATACATGAGATTAAAAATTAAATTAAATTTTTTCTAATTAATTAATTAATCTAAAACAAAAACATAGAAATGAAAAAATAAATTAACAAAACACAAAAATAAATAATGACATAAAAAAATTAATATTTGAAATGAAACTATCAAATTAAATTGTAAAATAAAAATTACATACATGTTATGATATACTCATAAATTTAAATTTAAATTCATTAATTTATTGATTAACTTTAAAATTAACAGAAAAACAAAAAATAATTATTTTAATGCATATTTTTTACATTAAAAAATTAATTTAAACAACAAAAGTGATGTTGAAAAATGAAAAAATTAAGGTCCAAATCAAATTACCTCACACATAAAATATTTATTAACCTCGATAATATTTTAGTTTATATTGTAAAAAATAAATCTAAAAATGTAAAACCTGAAATATCACTAAGAATTTATTTTCAGAATTATTTTCCCTCATGGATTATTTCATGTTGAAAGTGTGAATAACCTCTAAGAATAAAATTTAATTAGTGAAAATTATTTTTTGTTTTAATGAAAATAATTACAATTTCAAATTTAAATAGAATTTAATAAAGGTAAATTTTCATCCAACTAAATGTCCAAACTTCTCTTTACCTCTAGGAGTACATACTCACATAATTTAAGAAATAATAATAAATAGACACACTTTTTAATGGATTTGAGTGATAATTTATTTATAGAATAAATAAATTATCCAATAGTTGAAGAATAAAAAGTAAAAATAATGAAATAATGGGTTCAACATAGATTAGGAATTTATTTTTAAAATTCATTTGGATGCATATCATATGAGTTAAATTATAATAAAAAAGTTCAAAAATAAATCTTTATTTTATAACATTTAACAAAAAAAATTACCAGAAACTATTTGTTCAAGAGAGAAACAAATATGATTTACTCAACTAAACCCTTAATGTAATAGATATTAATCTCTTAAATGTTACACCATAAACTTCAATTTTAATAAAACTTTACACCAACATAAAAATTCCTAAGTGATACTTAAAAACTCACAATTTTGAAAAATATTAAGGGGTTTTTAATAATAACATTAGGACACAATTAAGATCATTTTACAAACCCTCCCACATATTTAAAACCTAACATTCTCTCCAAATTGAACTTCAAGGTGAAAGAACATTAATGCCAATTTAAATTCAAAAATATTTTCAATTCATAATTTAAAGATACATTTATAGGGTCATAATAAAGGTTTTTAAATCATTTTTCCAAAGACAAAAAAAATAATAGAATTCACAAGAGATACCCACAGGTTACTACATTAACAATTCCATTACATATTTAAGGTTTTCAAATTATATTGATGGTAATATTTTAATTTCAACAAATTTATTCACCAATGTTATAAAATAGGCATGCACACCAAATTTTCAGCACAAAAAGAAAGTGGAAAATATTAAAGCAACCAATATATCAAAAAAAATTATTTTAGCAAGAAAAAACACTTAAAAAATAAAATTTTTAATCATTTATTTTGACCTAAATAGAAATAAAGTGACTTTAATTCATCATGAATTAGTATAACCAAAATGAATAATTTGAATGATCAATCCCCTGGTTAAAAGATTTAACACTTGATGTTCAACATGATACACATACCTTATCTATTTTGGAGAAAAAAATCACTCTGATTTCCAATTTATAGCTCCTAAAAGATGAAATAACAAGCATTAAATTCTATAATTTAATGTAAAAATAGAATTAATCTAGAGTAAAAGTTAAATCATATTGGTTCAAAATTTCTTTGGAATGTAGCTTCTCATGATCTATGAAATCATGGAAGTTTTATTAAAAAAATGTAAAAATATTCCCACTAAAACACTAAACATGTGACATTAATATATACATGCATTTATTATCTATAGACAACATAATTTTTTTTCAAGGAAATCTTCTAAATTAGTATGTTTTAACAATGATTACAACATTATTTCTTTACAAAAAAGAGGAGAATAAATAAATAAATCATGTATCATTCCCCCACACTTGTTTTATAATATAATATATGAATTTAAACTTCATAAAAAATTAAATGGTGGAAAAATAAAACATGGGATCTCACAAGGAGTGGAAGAAGTTACTATGAATGGTTATTACATGGTGGAATGCATTTCCAATTATTTCCTAGAAATACAAAAAAAAATTATTAATGAAATAAAATACAACAGAAACTAAAAACATAATGAAAATAAAAAAATATTGGGATTAACACCCCAAGAGGTGTTGTGTTTATATTTTCCACAACTGTACAGCACTTGATTCATCATTTATAACTTGGTGTGTGTGGTTTCTTAGTTATAAACCACCACATGTGATGCTCCCAATATGTTTCTCCATACACATATTCTCAAAATCCTGAAAAAAAATCTTCTTGTTTGAATATAGATTTATCAATGTAAAAAATATGGTTCCACCACTTTTTATTGAAATGTGTTATTAAAGTTCAAGGTATGTGAGAAAATGAATTGAGGAACCTTAGTCTCAAAAAAATAATAAGAATATACTTGACAACTAAATAATCTTCACACAATTACAACGTAAATTTATCATTATAATGGGTGTGAAAGGGAGAAGAAAAACCAGTAGGTTGGTTCACTTCTTCTTCACCAAATTCTATGTCAGTTATGGACTCAATCTCTTCATTTTTATGAGCCCACATATTTATTTTTTCATAGAGTTCCAGGAGATTCAAAAATTACTTAATAAGTGAAGTTTAAAATATATATTGACCCTCTATGAGCTCAAAAACTTCATCTTGGTTTTATATTTCTATAAAGGAGTATTACAAAAAAGATCATGTTCAACATAATCAAAATCAAAAATTAACTTAGTTTCTTCTAAAAAAATAAAACTCCCTAATACTGTTTAACATGTTGTTCATAAAAGGTATTTAGGTCCCTTTAGAAAAGTTTTAAGGTGGGAATGAGGTATTCAACCTCCTCCATGATCTATTACAAATTAAACACCTCATATTATGGAGTGTTCCATGAAAAAAGAGATGGTATCTTGATATTTTTCACCCTATAGAAAGGATGAAAAATAATTACAAAAGTGAGTATAATTTAAATCATCACATTGAAAATTAAAATGCAGTTGGTCTTCTAAAATATGTCTACATTCATTAAATTATTCTTGTCCCTTCACTTTCCAACACCCATAATAATTCTCATCATGATGATTTTTCATTTTTATCCTTGATTAAACCCCCCAACCCCTTCTATAATTGTTATAGGGATGAGTTATTCTCTTTGAACCTCTTCTTTATAAAACACAGGTAAAATGTGTGAAATTACTTTAGTTATTTAGTTAAGGTTTCCATGGTAGGACTCTTCAACTCCTTATAATCTTCAAATAGTTCTTGAAAATGTTAGTCATTCAAATCTCAAAATTTTCCTTAATTTTATAGGTAATAGTGACTACAATGTCTTCTGATTATCGAGGATGTTTCATCATTTACTATTATATTATTTTTGTATTATTTTTTTAAGCTTGAAATTTAAAAAAGAAGAATCATTAAAAACATTACTCTCTAAAAATATTTCTAATTTTTGATAGCTTTTAATCAAAGATATATTTATATTACCCAAGATATAGCAGAGTGTTTAACCCCATGGTCAGTCTCAAGGAGGTAGTGTGTTTATCTAAGTGACTCTTCTAAAATATTTTTGTTTTTATTTTATTTGGAAAACCAAAAAGAAAATGAAAAATATTGATGGAAAAGATGAAATGAAAATGTGAACAACATAAATAAATAAAGGCCATAGAAACAAAAAAAATAAATGAAATTTAGTAAGCATTGAACCAACTTCATATCGATCAATTCTCTATTTCCAATCATTGATATATTAATATTAAACCACCAATTATCAACCTCATGCAGTGCATGCTCAATGTATTTACACATGAACCTATCACTCTTCAAAAAATGAAGAAAAATATTCAAAATCTCCTCTATTAAATGACCACTCTTCTAATAGTGAAAAGAGTCTCTAACTCAAATCAATTTTTTAGAGAATCATGTCCATGAAATTATGATCATCACTAAGTAAAAAAATACATGACCTCTCTAGATATTCTTTATTAAGTAAAAAATAGAAGAAGAGGAAAGATAAAAAGGAGTTGAGTGTAGTAAATTATTCTTGTGAATGAGTGTACTCTTGTAACTCTACATTCCACAATCAGAACGTACTAAGAATGAAGTAGAACACAATGATCAGGTGATTTTTTATCTCTAAATAGAATCAAGCACCACCTCCTGAAACTATGTCAGTTAATTATCCCTCCATAACTAGAGGTTGGAGATCACAAACCAAGAAAAATAAGAACAAAATACACACAATCATTTATAAACTAAGAAAATATATAGGAGGAGGGATCGAAGTGGAGAGAGTTTGAAAAATATAACATAGAATAGGGGTTAATCATTCCATACTACAGAATCTTCAAAACCTATTTAATGAAATTGAATGAAAAGTAGGCTTTTCAAATATAACAGAGAAGTAGAATGCATCCACATTGAAACTTCACCTCGCACACCACCTTCCTCATGGGATATAAGTAAAACTTAAATCATAAATATCCTTTCTCCTAGATACATCATGACTTATCTCTAATTATACTCAATTTGTGCACAATCCAAACTCAATAGCACCTTAATGGTCTTCTATAATGAACTGTATATATTTCCTAGTAAAATCCTTAATATTTTAAACCAAATGTTTTTTAAGAACTATTGAAAATTTCTATCTCATCTATAATCATTACTCTCATTAAATGCCTTACCAAAAAACCACCACCACATATCCAAATTTTAATAATAAAAGCCAATATAATTCAATATCTCATCCTAAAAAAGTCGAAATTTCGTTTACATATTGACCAGTTCATTATTTTGATCTTTTAGAATGCAACAATTCATCCTCTATAGCAAATTTCCCATGGATTTATTATATTTATAAGAAAACCTCATCCAAACTAATCCCATAAATTTTCAATATGTCCCAAGTCACACAAAAAATTATTCCAAAATCACCTTAAGCACTAAACTTGTTTGCATACTTACTCAGTCATTTAATCAAGTATTTAGTGTGAATATTCCTATGTGACCATGATCACAATATTCAGATCAAAGAGGTCCTATAATCTTCAATAGCTTTAACCTAAAAATGTAATACCCGAACACAAACGAGTGAACACCAATAAATATTGGTTGACCACCTATGTTAATCAAAAAACCACATGACCTCTATATATGATCCATTTACATGGTTTCAAAAATGTTATTCATCCAAAATCATTATCCCATATTCAGTCAGCATCATAGAATGATCCCGAAAATCATTGATCAATTCCTCAATGCATAATGTTAGCTAAAACTCACACTTGGAATGGATTAATTCAACATCCTTCAATACGACACTCAAAATTATGTCAATAATTTTTTCTATCCATATTTAGTCTTCTTATATTTAACTAGTGGAATAATCCTTGGGTTTTTCATCTTCACCACTTCAGGATAACTCCTTCAATTTTTATCAGGGTTCTATTTCCTCTTCTGATTATATTTTCTCCTTCTCTCGATGGACCAACATCGGTCTTCATATACAAGTTTAGTGAATAGTGAGGTGAAATTTGTATCTGTTTTTTCTGAATTTCTTTAGCCTCAAAACTTCTTCAACAATATTCAACTAAAATCCTCATCCAACCTCTATTTAGGATATCCCAATAGTTATGGGGGAGAGTCACATAAATTTTATTCAGAAATCTCAGCTTCTCGGTGAAGCTTAAGACTCCTAACGGTGGCCTCAGCCTATCGGTAGCCTCGGCCTACATGTAGCCTCGGCTTACAGGTGGCTCGTCCTACCGGTGGCTCGGCCTACCGGTGGCTCAGCCTACCGGTGGCTCGGCCTACTGGTGGCTCAGCATACCGGTAGCCTCAGCCTACCGGTAGCTCAGCCTACTAGTGGCCTCAGCCTACCGGTGGCCTCAGCCAACCGGTGGCTCGGCCTACCAGTAGCTCAGCCTACCAGTCGTTGTGGCCTACCGGTGGCCTCGACCTACCGGTAGCCTCGTCCAACCAGTATCTTGGGCTACCGATAGACCTAGCCTACCGGTGACCCCAACGGTTTCTTCAGTGGCAACTCCTATTTGCGCTATTTGGGTAGTAAACCATGTTTTGACCCCTTTAATCCTGTTTTAAATCCCTTTAATGGTTTTTAATTAAATGATTGGTGAGGTACCTCCTTAAATGGAAAACCATGTGTTTTGGTCATGCCTTTAACCGTATTTTTAGAAACACCTCTACTGCATCCTGTGAGTAGTCCTTGGTTAAAAAGGTGTGCGTCGATTTTAACCACCCCGAAGGGTAGGGACCTTTTAAATTGGACGTGTGGGGTGGCCCAGCGGCATGGTCAACCCATAATCCCACTTCTTCCACGGTTTCGAGTTTTTTTCCATATCTTAACCATCCTAGGGACGCTGTATCTCAGCCTTTATAACCTAAAGTATTATCTTATCCCTTTGTTTCTTTTTCTCTATCACCCTGCGTTCGGAATATCCTTCCTCCAGATGAGTTGTACCCCCACGAAGTTTTCCTTGATCACGTTCTGTGGAGTTCCTCCTACTCCTATTTCCAGTTTCCACACGAGGACTTAAACGTTGATCCTTGATCAATAAAGTAGGGTTTTTTTCCTTTGTATCTCATTTCTGTGTATCATGCAGGGCGGGCATGATTTTGTCTCTGTGGAAATTGATGAAACCGAACTTAATGAAGATAATGAATGGACCTTTAAATAATAAAAGGGGGTGTGATCGATGTTCTGCTGTACTCTTTTATGTTAGATATGTGTTTTGAATTGTACGGGCCTATGCTTCCTGAAAATCATGGTCGTTGGTGGTCCTTCTATGCGCACTAATGAACCTCAGTGCTCCTGGATGTTTAAATAACCATAAAGTGGAATTGGTTAATTACGTATACTCGGTTAAATAAATTGGAAGCACTAGGATCAACCCTTTTCTGTGATAACCCCAATTAAATCATAGAGGAATTGAAACCATGGTGTGTGTTAAATCTTTTAAATCTGAAAATACCTGCATGGGCCTGCCTTGTCTTGGAGGTAGTGGTTTGGTTTTTCTCCTTCACGGGCCAATTGTGGGTGACTTTATGGTTTTCTTGGATGGGGTCTAGATTGCCGGGGTGATTTGGGTGGGGAATGGGATCCCCTGTTGTTATACTCTTGCTGGTTGTAAATCTGAGGTTGTGTGGTTACTCTTCTTATATCACAAATTGGGGTGGAATCCCTTGTTGTTGAGAAACTGTTGGCTCCTGGGTTTTGGAGACATGGGGCCATGTCTCGGGGTTTGTTTTGTTTCCAGTACTTCGAGGGATCTCACTTGATCCCTAGTTTTTGTGAATTCACAAGAGAACCAGGTGTGAATTATTAAATTACCCAATTGTTTTCCTCTCCTCCTTATGGTTGTTTCATCTGTGAATGTGCCTGTTAGTTTCCCAGTAGTGAAGGGATTAACTCATACTGAACTGTTATGAAATGATAACCTGAATATGGGAAACTCGGAACTGTTTTTTGTGTAGCTTTTTTGTGAGGCAGCAGTTCTTGGTCACCTGCTTGTATTGGTTGGGGAGTCATAGGTTGGGTTGTGTCTTGTCATATATGTGTAACTGTATGTTTTGTGTTTAGTCGCACCCCACTCACATTGGGCACTTAGTATCGGACCCCTATTTCATGGGGAAGGGAGTTTCCCCCTAGTTACTCTCCTTCCTTCTCCCTCTTCCCTCGGTTGTGATGGATGGAGGCCACCTTACACCCAAGATTATTCGGGTATGTTTTGATTGGTGTGTTGTTATCCCAGGAACCTTTGGGAAAGTTTTTTTTTTCAAGAATCTTTGGGATGAGGCCCAGGTGTTTTCGGACAGGGGTTCTGGTTATGGTTTGCTTTCCCAAGTGTCTTCGGGATGAGGCCCAGGTGTGTGCAGGTAGGGATGGATGGTTGTGAGGCCCAGGTGTGTGTGGGTAGGGATGTGTGGTTATTAGGCCTAGGTGTGTGCGGGCAGGGATATGGATGGTTGTGAGGCCCAGGTGTGTGCGAGAAGGAAGAGCGTGGTAGCATCATGACATTTTCTGTTAGGGATGAGCAGCTAGCTAGTGGGGGAAATGGTGGTGCGGGGTACCCAAATGTTTGGTTCGTACTATTAGCTTACTACTTGTTTTATTTGGTGAGTGTGGCTGGTGAGGTGGGATGGATAGATTCCTTGATTGATGTTAGTTCTTCTGCTTCTCATGGGACTTTAGGACATCTCCCCACTTGTGTACGAGAGCTTTAGGTTTTCATACTGAGTATACTTTCTATTCTCACCCTACGTTTACTTTCAGGTTTCCAGGAGGACTTTGGAGGTCGTGTGGGGCCTTAATAGTCTGGACGTTGGAGTTGTTGTTAGTCTCTATTGTTTTCTGCTTATCCTTTTATTTTCTAGTTGGTTTTTTACTTTGGATTTCTTGTACTTTGTTCAGTTTTATTATTAAAACATGCATGTAGTTTGGTTTTTACCTTTAGTTTTCTATACTTGGTGGTGTTTGGTGTTGACTCATTCTTTCTCCCAATCTTGGTTAACAAAAAAATGGGTAATGCCTCCCATATTGTGAAAATTTTATACCCTTGGTGCTAGTTGCCACTCCGGGGCCTACTGGAGGCGGGACTCGGGGGTCATTATCTCTCCTTCAACTTAAAGAAGGAAGGGCTTGGTAACCTGCTGTCCCTTCCCTCTTTTCAGTGAAGGCAGGTCGTGATAGAATGGTATCAGAGGGAGGTTGAGGGATATAATGGAGTCTGTAGTTAGGCACAGTGAGGATTTCATGGGATGGTAGGGCAACAATGTTAGGTGATCTTAGTTCGTGAAATAGGCTAGGGAGGACCGGCTAGGACATGGGATTTTACGGCCCCCCGTGATCCGATGCAAAGACTCTGAACCAAACAAACGACCAAGTGAGACTACATTTATTGTAGGGTAGAGACCCTAGGGAAGGTAAATGCATCATACTGATTTTCTTTTTAATTGATTTGGGGAACCTTGGGGAGAAAATTTTAATAATAATAATAATAATTCCCTTGCTACTCGGGCTTAGGCATTCTTTGTTTACTTTATAGCTATGTCACCCAGACGTTATCCACGAGCGACTCGGGTGGTTGAGGCCCAGCGGATCGAGGCAGTTGACCATCAGAGGGTTGACCAATATGAGGAGGACGACTTGTGGTAGAGGACTATGCACTCCTTCCAATGACAAACCCTCGAGAAATATGAGGCCAGCGTTTCTGACTCAGTAACAGAGGGATGGTTCGAAGAGCTAGCCATCACATTCTCTTTAATCAGTGCTCCGAGGGAGTACTGGGTTCTGTTGGTCATTAGTTAGATGAGAGTAACAACGCGTCAGTGGTGGACACTTTTCCTGGGAGAGAAGATAGAGACAGAAGTTTCATGGGCCTGTTTTGCGAAGGAATTTCGTGAGGAGTTCCTCTCCTCTACGGCGAAGGCTGAGAAGAGATAAAAGTTTCTCTCCCTTCAGTAGGGAAGCATGTCAGTGTGGGAGCTAGGGATCAAGTTAAATGATCTCTTGTGCTTGGCCCATGATCTCTTTCTGGATGAGGAGTCTCATGCAAGATGGTTAGAGGAGGCACTCCGTCCTTCTCTTCAGTACGATGTCACACCCTTCACTCTTCTGACGTACCAAGCTATACAGAAGAAGGTCGACATAGTAGAGAGTATGCACTCAAAGGGAGGCACACCACGAGAAGGGAATCAGCTGAGTTCATCAAAGGGGAATTCAGTCAGCATAAGGTCTCCAGCGATAAGGTCTTTTAGGTTTCGAGAAGCATGTATTAGGCCTCATCAGTTCCAGTCTCGAGCTTCTGGCCCTTGCCCCTTTTCCACAGGGCCAAGACCGAAGTGTTTCTCTTGCGGAGTTTTTGGGCACATCCAGAGCAGGTGTCCGACTCGAGCTCCACATGGTGGTGGTGGGCAGTTCCAGCACCCACCTCAGCAGCATCTGTTTCCGGTGAGTCCTTTTCAATAACAGAATTAGGCCACTGGACCTACGAGGGATGACCTTGTGGGAGGAGACTGACACCAGGGTGCTCCTCAGGGACCTCGGCCAGGGCGTGGTTGGGGAGGTGGTCGACAACCGTGAGGCAGAGGAGCTGGGCGTGGACAGTTCCACGCCGCAGATTTAGTAGCTCCGGAGAGACCAGAGGTCGTTCGAGGTACAATCAGTTTATTTAGCACTCTTATTTCTACCTTGTTTGATTCGGGAGCTTCGCACTCCTTCGTTACGCCCGAATTAGCACATGCTCTGGGTCTGTATGCTGAGAGACTTTTTGTTCTCCTAGTGTTGAGAACACCGGTTTGGGGTTAGACCAGCGTATCTTACTTTTTCTAGGTATGTAGACTCATGTTGGGATGACATCAATCCAGTGGAGACCTTCTTTCATTGCAGATGCAGCAATATGATGTAATTCTAGGCATCGATTGGTTATTCTTCGTGCATGACATAATCGACTGCTATTGGAGAAGGATTGAATTCTCCAACTAGGATGGACGACATGTGGCTTTTGTTGGGGAGCGGATTTATCTGGAGAGGAGTAGACACGTAGATCCACTCTTATCTATGCTAGACGGTGTGTTAGTGGAGTCGGCGGACGCAGGAATGATGGATGTCCCAGAGGTCATAAAAGAATTCCCTGATGTCTTTCCTAGTGAGGTTGTGACTCTACCCCCTCAACGTGACGTTGAGTTTGGGATAGACTTATACCCTACTTTCCGCCTGATCTTGATGGCTCCTTATCGGATGGCACCTTCTGAGTTGTGGGAGTTGCTGATTCAGATTGACGATCTGAGGGAGAAGGGCTTTGTTTGACCCAGCATGTCATCGTGGGGTGCTCCAGTTTTGTTCGTAAAGAAGGCAGATGGTATTCTACGACTGTTCATATACTATCGGAGGTTGAATCAGGTGACGATCAAGAATCATTACCCCCTACCAAGGATAGACGATCTTTTCAACCAGCTGATGGGAGCAGGTTGGTTCTCTAAGATCAATCTGCAGTCTGGATACCACCAGTTTAGAGTAAAGGAAGGTGATATCTCGATGACGGCTTTCAGGTGCATATATGGCCACTTTGAGTTCGTGGTCATGCCGTTTGGTGTTACAAATGCACTAGCTATCTTCATGAACCTCTTGAACTTTGTCTTCTGAGAGTTTCTGAACCAGTTTTTTGTGGTGTTCATCAACGACATCCTTATCTACTCAAGATCAGAGGAAGAGCATGTTGAGTATCTTAGGGCAGTTTTGGGAGTCCTTCGACACCACCATATTTATGGGAAACTGTCTAAGTGAAAGTTTTTAATGCGAGAGGTACATTTCCTTAGACACATAGTGTCTCAGAAGGGAATATTAGTAGACCCATCAAAGGTTGAGGTAGTCATTTCATGGGCAGCACCCAAGAATGTGGAAGAAGTTCGTATTTTACTGGGTTTGGCAGGCTATTACCGGAGGTTTGTGCCTGACTTCTCTCGAGTTTCAGCTCTGTTGAAAGCTTTGACTAGGAAGGACTAGGCCTTCGTGTGGAGCGATCAGTGCAAGAAAGCTTTTGGCTACCTAAAGGATAATCTGGTTAGTGCTCGAGTGCTCAGATTACCAGAGGAAGGGGTGTTGTTTGAGGTGTTTTGTGATGCTTCTGGCCTTGGGTTGGGATGTGTGCTGATGTAGCAGTGAGGAGTGATCTCTTATGGGTCTAGGCAGTTACGTCCACATGAACATAACTATGCCACCCACGATCTGGAGCTTGCGGTCGTGGTGTTCTCATTGAAGTTTTGCTGGAATTATCTCATCGTAGAGTGCTTTGTGGTCTTCTCAGATCACAAGATCTTGCGTTACGTCTTTTCCCAGTGAGATCTGAACTTGCGGCAGCGGAGATGGGTTGAGTTCCTCCAAGATTACGACTTCTAGATCTCTTATACTAAGGGCAAGGGAAATTTTGTGGCCCGGCCTACCGGTCGCTCGGCCTACCTATCGCTCGGCCTACCGGTCGCTCGGCCTACCGGTCTCTCGATCTACTGGTCGCTCGGACTACCGGTCGCTCGGCCTACCCGTGGCTCGGCCTACCCGTGGCACGGCCTACCAGTCATCGCGGCGAACTGATGGCCCCGGCCTACCAGTGGCTCGGCCTACCGGTGGCCCAGCCTACTAGTGGCCCCGCCCACCGGTGGCCCGGCCTACCGCTGGCATGGCCTACCGTTGTCCCGGCCTACCGGTGGTCGTGCCCTACCCATGGACTCGGCCTACCGGTGGCCTTGGCCTACAGGTCACTCGGCCTACCGGTCGTCCCAGCCTACCGGTAGCCTCATCCAACTGGTAGCTTGGTCTACCGGTAGTCCTAGCCTACCGGTGACCTCCATGGGGTTTTCAGTGGCACCTCTCATTTGTGATCTTTGGGTAGTAAACCATGTTTTGACCCCTTTAAGCCTGTTTTAAAGCTTAATAATGGTTTTAATTAAATGATTGGTGAGGTACCTCCTTAAATGGAAAACCATGCATTTTGGTCATGTCTTTAACTGTGTTTTTAGAAACGCATCTACCACATCCTGTGAGTAGTCCTTGGTTAAGGAGGTGTGTGTTGCTTTTAACCACCCCTAAGGGAGGGGACCTTTTAAATTGGATGGGTGGGGTGGCCCAGCCACGTGGTCAACCCACGATCCCGCTTCTTCTATGGATTCGAGTTTTTCTCCATATCTTAACCATCCTGGGGATGCTGTATCTCATAATTTATAACCTAAAGGCTTATCTTATCCCTTTGTTTCTTTTTCTCTATCACCCTATACTTGGAATACCATTCCTCTGGATGAGTTGTACCCCTGTGAATTTTTCCTTGATCGCGTTCCGTGGAGTTCCTGCTACTGTTGTTTCTAGTTTCCACGTGAGGACTTAAACGTCGATCCTTAATCAATAAAGTAGGGTTTTTCTCCTTCGTCTCTCCTTTCTATGTATCATGCGGGGTGGGCATGCTTTTTTCTCTATGGAAATTGATGAAACTGAACTAAATGAAGATAATGAACGGACCTTTAAAGAATAAAAGGGGGTTTGATCGATGTTCTGATGTACTCTTTTATGTTAGATATGTGTTGTGAATTGTACCGGCCTATGCTCACTGAAAATCATGGTTGTTGGAGGTCCTTCTCTGTGCACTAATGAACCTCGGTGCTCTTAGATGTTTAAATAATTGTAACGTGTAATTGGTTAATTACGTATACTCGGTTAAATAAACTGGAAGCACCAAGATCAACCCTTTTCTGTGATAACCCCGGTTAAAGCACAGTGGAATTGAAACTATGGAGTGTGTTAAATCTTTTAAATCTAAAAATACCTACATGGGCCTGCCTTGTCCTGGTGGTAGTGGTTTGGTTTTTCTCTTTCACAGGCCTATTGCGAGTGACTTTATGGTTTTCTTGTATGAGGACTTAGATTGATGGGGTGATATGGGTGGGGGATGGGATCCCCTATTGTTATACTCTTGTTGGTTGTAAATCTAAGGTTGTGTGGTCACTCTGATTATATCACGAATTGGGTTGGAATCCTCTTTTGTTGAGAAATCATTGGCTCCGGGATTTTGGGGACATGGGGATGTCTCTCGGATTTTTTTTTGTTTCCAGTACATCGAGGGATCTCACTTGATCCCTAGTTATTGTGAATTCACAAGAGAACCGGGTGTGAATGATTGAATTACCCAATGGTTTTCCTATCTGCCTTATGGTTGTTTAATCTATGAATGTGCCTATTAGTTTCCCAGTATTGAAGGGATTAACTCATACTAAACTGTTATGAAATTATAACTTGAATAGGGGAAACTGGGAACTGTTTGTTGTGCAGCTGTTTTCTGAGGCAGCAGTGCTTGGGCGCCTACTTGTATCGGTTGGGGAGCCATAGGTAGGGATTTGTGTTGGAATATATGTGTAACTGTATATTTTGTGTTTAGTTGCACACCACCCATGTTGGGAAATTAGTATCGGACACCCCATTTCATGGGGAAGGGTGTTTCCCCCTAGTTACTCTCCTTCCTGCTCCTTCTTCCCTTGGCTGTGATGGCTAGAGGCAACCTTACACCCAAGATTCTTCAGGTAGGTTTTGATTGGTGTGTTGTTAGCCCAGGACCCTTTGGGAAAGTTTTTTTCCCAATAATATTCGGGATGACGCCCAGGTGTTTTCGGGCAGGGGTTATGGTTATGGTTAGCTTTCCCAGGTGTCATCGGGATGAGGCCCAGGTGTGTGCGGGTAGGGATGGATGGTTGTGAGGCCCAGGTGTGTGCGGGCAGGGATGTGTGGTTGTGAGGTCCAGGTGTGTGCAGGCAGGGATGTGGATGGTTGTGAGACCCATGTGTGTGCGGGTAGGAAGAGTGTGATAGCGTCAGGACGTTTTCTGTTAGGGATGAGCAGCTAGCTAGTGGGGGAAATAGTTGTGCGTGGTACCCAAATGTTTTGTTCTTACTATTACCTTACTGTTTGTGTTATTTGGTGAGTGTGGCTGGTGAGGTGGGATAGATATATTTCTTGATAGATGTTGGTTCTTCTTCTTCTCACGGGACTTTAGGACGTCTCCCCACTTGTGCATGAGAGGTTTAGGTTTTCTACTGAGTATACCTTGTATGCTCACCCTACGTTTACTTTCAGGTTTCTATGAGGACTTCGGAGGCTGTGCGGGACCTTACCAGTCTGGATATTGGAGTTGTTGTTGGTCGCTATTGTTTTCTGCTTAACCTTTTCTTTTCCAGTTGATTTGTACTTTGGATTTCTTGTACTTTGTTCAGTTTTATTATTAAAACATGCATGTAGTTTGGTTTTTACCTTGAGTTTTCTATACTTGGTGGTTTTTGGTGTTGACTCGTTCTTTCTCCCAATCATGGTTAACAAAAAAGGGTAATGCCTCAAATATTGTGAAAATGTTATACCCTTGTTCTAGTCACCACTCCGGGGCCTACTAGAGGCGGGACTCGGGGGTCATTATCTCTCCTTAAACTTAAAGAAGGAAGGGCTTGGCAACCTGTTGTCCCTTCCCTATTTTCAGTGAAGGCGGGTCATGACAATAAATTAGTGTTAAAATTTATTAAACCATTTGAGGTACGATATTTGAAATTTAATTAAATTTTTAATAACTAATTAATTAATTGAAAAAAAATAGAAATGAACAATTAAATAAACAAAAATAAAAATAAAAAATGACATTAAAAATTGATATTTTAAAATAAACTACTAAATTATATAATAAACTTAAAAAACCACACATATTATGATTTAAATATAAAAACATAAATTAAAGATAAAATTCATTAATTTTACAATTTACTTAAAAATTAACTGCAAAATAATAATTAACTAATTTAAGGAATATTTTAACATTAAAAACATAATTTCAACTACAAATGATATGTCAAAATAAAATAATTAAAGGCCATATCATCAGACATGTGTTCAATACATAAGATTTTAAACACCTATCATAGTCTAGATAATCCATACTCATCACTCAGGAAATAAGGATACAACATATGAATCTATTTTAATTCATTCTCACATGCCTACATATACTTGTAAATCATATAGATAATCCCATAATAATCAATAGGCTAACCTTGGAAGGCCAATTATAGTTAGGGTTATTAAGATTGAAATTTGAATCCCCTATGAGAACAGTTAGGGAACTAACCATGGGTTTTTTCTCGAGGAACATTGCAAACACTCATTTTCTATTATCACTTATTTATCATTTTATTATTTTTTAAAATTAAAAAAAGAGTCATGAAATGAAATTTTGAAGGATAAAACAAAAGAAAACCAAAATTGGAATCAAGTGTTAGTAAGAAAGGTGATGGACCCTTAGATACACTACATGGGTTCTTTATTATCCATTTTAGTTGTTCTAAACTCATATTATTATCAGATCAAAGACATTTTCAAGACACATTGTTTTATTTATGTTATATGAATTATTAAACCATAAATCATTCCATGGAACACAAAGATTCATACTATCCATACTGAAAAATAGTAAACTTACCATTCATATAGGCATTAAAAGACCCAAGAAGGATCTATGTGATCACTAAGCGAGGGAGGGGTGAATATATGGTCTCTTTTTTATTTTATTTTTATCTTTATTATGAAACAAATTTTTCCTCCTATTAAATAGTTATATATTTTCTAAAAACAAACTCACAATCACACATAGGAACATAATAATTTACAGGGTTCACTGCTCAACAAGATTATCCATCCCTTGGAATGGTTTTTAAATAACCCAATTCTACACAATCCACTAGAAAATAGTACTTTTTATGTGGTTATATCAAGTAGGTAACATCCTTACACATGTGTTCCACTTTTATCTAAACAATAGTGCATGTGATTTTTACATAGATAAAATATATAACAAATATTTCAGAAAAAATTTAGAAACCTTAACCAACAGCCTCAGAATGTTGTACTATATTTCTTGTACAAACATCAATTATTTCAATTCTTTCAAAAAAACTTATTCTTATTTCACCTTCTGACCCAGTAGTGGGTAATAACTTTCTTCTCAAAAATTGTTATAAAAACACTTTACATTCACAGTTTGTCCTTTTTCTTTGTCTATTTTTCCATCCAAAAATTCCATTCGGTAATAAATTCATCATACTTTTGTTCATCAAATTACACCTACTATAAAAAAAATTTATAGTGCCAACTTTTTTTATCTATTTATTATAATTTAAAAACTTATAATCAAAACCAAATTCTTTTTCTAATTCAACCAAGATATTCCTTAGTTAAAAAATTTCTTGCCTCAATTCTAACTTTATAAGGAAAGCTGATATCTCTATCTAAAAACAATTCTCTAATACTTCAAATTTTTTATGTGTGAATATTATACCTAGTAATTATACATGAAACCTGTATATAGATGCATGACTTGGAGAAAATGTGGAATTTGAAATCTACTTCCTTGCTTAATGAAAATTGAAATTAAAATATATCACTCATTACATTTAAAAAAATCAACATTCACAACCTTCCTTCAAACATAAAAAAAACAAAAATATTTCTCTGGTGATATTTGAATCTTTGAAAAATTAGGATAGTATCATAACTTTTAATATCATTACAAACACATCATTAAAAAATATTGAATGTAACAAACCATTATACTTATGAAACATTTTCTAACCCTATTTATCATAATGGTATGTCTGATTATTCCATAAAAAACTTCACATCCTATTAAATTTTGTTCAGTGAAAGTTCATATGTACCCTCCTTATTCATATTATTTTATCATATAATGACATGCATTAGAAATTTTCTGATATTTTACTTTATATTCCATTTTCTATATGATGATATTTAAACCAAAATTTCATTTAATCATCTTGTAGAAACTTCAACTTAACAACTTTATACATGTATGTTTGATCGACATTTTATAAAAAAAATTGATGAATTTCATATGATGAATTTTTCTGATGAGCTTAATCCATTGAATTTTTCTATTTTTCCCTACCTCAAAATTTTCCCTTTTAAATTCGACAACATTTCCACTTTTCCTCAGACTTCTCAAAATATCAAAAAAAACTTTTTTGCATCAACAAATTTATAAAAACATCTAAAAACTTTTTCCAATGAAATTTATATAGATTTTTTTATAAGGAACTTATTTTGTCTGAAGGAATTATTATGAGGAAAAAACTTCATAAAATCCACTTTTGAGCATCATAAAAATTTCATCTCATCTTTATACATGTCCATTTGATGGGTATTTCTATGAAATGTTTGTTTGATGGATTTATTATGTATGATGATATTCCTTCAAAAAAATTCACATATAATAAATGAAAACACTTAATTCAACCACAACTCCCAACCTTCATGAAACTTCAAACATAAACTTCATCTGATTTCTTCCTTAGAACTTCATTATGTTAACATTTTATATACAAATGAATTTATCCCCATTATAACTTAAGAAAAATTATAATCCTTCCAACTCAAGATTGGATTAATATATTATTAAAAAATAATGATTTTAGAAATTTATGAATATAAAACCATCTCTAGATTTTATAACTAAACATTCTTTCTGATTGGAACTTTGGAAACATGAAGAGATAAACTTTCATAAGAAAACATCATCTATTGTCCTTAGTTACAAAAAAAAATCTGATGGAATCTAGTTAAAAACCCTTAATATAATCCTCTCTACTCCAATTAATATCTTTATTATTTCATTTGTTATAAAACATTACAAAGTGATGTTATTTTTTTTAATACAAAAAAAGACAACCATTTTCAGGAATCCTTCTTTTCTAAAAACAAGCCAAATAAGATTCTTAAAAAACATACAATAACATCAAAAACTCCTTAATCCAACATGGACCCAATGATCTCCCCCATTAGAATTTTTTTTCATCCAAGAGAAATAAATAAATAAAAAAATTTACCTCAATTGATGGATTACTTATCAAAAAATTCAATTCCTAGGTGTGTAACACCTTGAGAATTTGTGAAAAAAATCAAATAATTTAAACCTCTTGATATTTTTCATTTCATGCAACACTGAATATAGATTTTTTTATTTAAAATCACCAATGTATTCTTTCTTTTCATGATACATAAAGTTAATCATTCGTTATATTCTACACCAAACTTGTGTTCTATGCAACACTAAGTTTCTACAAAACGACATTTTATTATTATAATTATTTAAACCTGATAGTTATAAAAAAACTGTTAAACCCCAAAACATAAATAGTAATAATTAATTTTTAAATATTATTTATAAGTTTTTTATATAAATAAATCCTATTGATGATAAAACATATGATTTTTGGTAAAGTCTTTATATGTTTGAAAATACAATTTTCTCAAATGAACTACTTTTTATGTCCTTCTGTGAAAAATAATAAAATTAATTTTAGAAAATTTTAGGAATTGAATTGGAAAAAATGAACTTATTTTTTGAATTAAAAATTTTAAAATTATCTTATGATGAATTTTTGGTATTTTTATGAAATATTTCATTTTTTGATAAATAATGAATAATTCGGAATTTTAATCCAAATTTTCTTTTTCGTCTAATTTATTTAAATTATTAAATTATATTTTAAATTGGGTTTAAAGTTTAAATAATTCAATTTTAAATCAATTAACTCAATTTTCTTCATTGAAATAGGATATAAAAATATTTCAAACATTTAAACATTTTCACTTTAAAAATCCACTTTATCACCACGTCTATAGGTATACTTTTACAATAATTTTTCCACTTATAAGAATTAAATTTGGGAAAAAATATATAAAAGTTTGTAATAATTATAATATTTATAGTCTAAAAATATCAAATAACTATTTGACCAAATATATTACTGAAAATAATTATAATTCATTACAAAAATTAAGGTAAAATTAAGCTTAACAAAGGACCAAACCATAAACTTAAGGGCCAAAATGACCAAGAAACTTGTCAAAAATCCATTGGTAGCCAATATTTAGACCATATCCCATCTTTTTTTTAATTTTTATGAGTTAGTTGGAGAAAGTTTCCTTAAAGTGACCCATATAATATATTAAGGAAAATGCCAAAAAAGTAACCTTTCTTACCTTTAAAATTTATAAAGCTTTAGAGTATGGAATAAGCTACATAGTTTCGGTTATAAAAATTATTTTGAAATTAAAATTATATTTTTTCCTATTAATTTTTATTTTTATAGATGATTTAATTACATTAAATTCTTTATAAATGCTAATGTATGAATTATTTGGTTAAAAGTAAAATAAAATAAATGATGCTAAATACAATAAAAGTAAATTTAATTTAATGAAAAATTATGTTTCATTATTTTTTAGATGAATAAATCATGTTAAATTTATGTGAACTTATCCTATTTTAATTACAATAATTTTTGATATTTTAAAGTTAAAATTAAATAAATAATGTAAAAATGGACATTAATGTTGTTTTATAATAAATGATATTTTATTAAAAGATATAAAATTTACTAAAAATAATATATTATTAAAAATTATTTTAAAGTGTTAATAAATATTTAATATGGTATATTCATGGACCAATTTATCTTTTATAATTAACATATTGACCCATAGATAGTAAAAACATTATTAATAGAGTTCAGGTTAAAGTAGTGTTTTTTCACGTTACATGCATTTGTTTTAAACTTAATTTCAAAAAAACAAGATATTTTTAATTTTAAAATTAGATATAATATTTATAATTTATTTTTCCTATATGGTATAATAAATATTACTTTAATTTATTCTTAATGGTTAAATTACTTGGGATATTAAACTAGTTAATTTCATGAAAAACCAAATTTTAAAAGTGGGGAAACTTAGAAGTTAAGGAACAAAAGTATAAAAATGAAATTTTTTTGTGGTATAAGTTTTTTTAGACCATAAATCCCCTTTAATCCATTATTTATCTATTTTTAAGGCAAATGGGGTAAGGAATACCTCCCCATAGTTTTTCCCTTTTGGTATTTACAAGAATTCCACCCCTCCTCCTCTATAAAATTGAATTCAATCTTCCCCTTACACATCTCAGGAAACATTGTCTCATCAAAACCCTTCCCAAATAAGTTAAAAAACTCCCTAATATCGACCTATATTCCTCCCTTTTGGAATAAATCCAACTAAGGAATCCCTTTGGTGCAAACCAAGAGAAGTTACTATAAGAAGAATTGACATCATTGCTCAAGATCCTCTGTTTTATTTTCATTATCCACCCCCTAAAATCTTCTTATTGCATGATTTTATATTAACATAAGTATCCAAAATATACAGATATTTTTTATTATATGTTTTTGATCTATACTTACACACACTTTCATCTAATGGGTAACGAACTTATCATTTGTGTGTACGATGGACTACCACCTCGTGAAACAATGTTGTTCATTTTTCCTTTACAACCTCCCATGGGTGGGAATTATAATGGGCAATATATTTTTATATGATATTTATTATATTTATGATATATTTATTCTTATATAATTATTATATAAAACATACCTTTATTCTTTCCTTTTTATGAAAATATGATAACTTTGTTTGTGGATGTGTGGACTACTGCCTCCTCAAAGCGATGTGATTCATTCACACATTACATGAAATGAATTAAATATGGGTTTGGTAAAATTACATGATAAATATTACAGAATTATTATACTATAATCATATAATATATATATTTCATTTACCTTTTTTCTTTAAAAATAGTAATAAAATGGAAATAACGTTCATGCATACATATGGCCTACCATCTCTATGAACGGTGTATTTTATTTTATATTTATACATTTTATATATTATTATAAATAATTATATACTGAATATATATTATATTTATATCGTATTTTTAATTTTTTTAAAAATTAAATCTTGATATAAATAAAACGATCAAAAATAACAAGTCAAAACATAAATGAAAAACAAAGCGAATATTACCCGAAACGTAACATTAATAAGGAATTATTAATAAACAGGTAAAAAAAGTCATAATAAAATGATATGTGGAAATATATATAAAAATATGATTATTTGGTATATTTATCATAAAATTATATTTGTTATATAGAAGTTTCTAACATGTATGAATAAACTCAGGACTTAAGGCAATGGTTTTATCATCTGACTTTTAATTTCAGTGAGGCACAAGCTAGGTTCACTGATTATTTCTTATATGTGGATGTATACTGCACATAGATTTACTATATTATTATTATACTTAAATTTATTTCTATTTACATATCCATTTTATGATCTTTTATTCATGGGGTTTATGTTTCAAAATTTACCAAATTTGTAAAGTAATTTTGTCTCAATTTGTCTTCTTTGAGAAACATGCCATTTTATGCACCTATATTCTTATATGAGGTGTATACACATACCTTTTCCATGTTATCTAGTGAATATCCTTATTTCCATGATATTTTAAGCTTCATGTAATGACATTTTTTTGCATGGGTTTTATGATTCAATGTTACCAAGTGGTAAGAGTTTATTGCAATAATGTCATCATTTATTGAGATTGATTATGATTTTGATTTCATTGATGAAACCTTATAAACCATCTTTAAAGAACACTCATTTATTTTATTATCCTATTGTTAGACATTATATATTCAATTATTAGTACCATTTTTTCACTCTTTTTTACTTAAGATAATTAAGAAAGTGATTTCATGAAAATCCTACTTTATATCCCTCTTCGGTTGGAAATATTTGTTCCTTCAAAACCATGTTTTCTAAAAAAAATTCAAAAATGTTATAATATTATCCAATTATCATTAAAATAAATTTTTACCCATGTTTTTACCTTTTAAAAAAAAGGGTTTTTTAAATTTAATCTTCTTGTCATTTTCCAATTGAGGAAATTTTCTAAACTTTTTATAGTTAAAAAGGAATATTCGGCATGCAAGTATTTATCTAGCATCATGGCCACACATCCTTTTAAGATTTTTTTCAAGTTTAAAATATTTATTTTTAACAATAAAAAAATTCCTGATATTCTATACATTCATTTTTTAAGTGATTTTCAGGGAAAAACTTTCTCAAAAATGTTTTCAATCTTCCTTTCCCAGGAAATGGTTTTCAAAAAATGTTTTCAACCTTCCTTTTAAATTAAATGGTTCTCAAAAATGTCTTAAAGTTTCCTTTTCAAATACATGTTTTTTCAAAAAAAAATCAATATTCATTTATAATTTTTCAAAGGAACGCGTTTTAAAATGTTTTCAATATTATTTTATTTTTTTTCAATGAAAAAGGTTTTGAAAATTTTTTCAATCCTATTTTATATGTTTTCAAGTAAAAAGGTTTTCAAAATATTTTCAAGATTTGTTTATATGTTTTCAAGGAAAAGGGTTTTAAGAAAAATCAAGCTTATTTTATAAGTTTTTAAGGAAACGTTTTTTCAAATTTTTTTCTAAACTCCTTTATAAGTTTTAAAATTTATTTTTAAAAAAATAAATTTCGAAAGTTTTTATGTTTTAAGAATAAATTTTCAAAGAAGAAAGGATATTTTCCACAAAAACTATTTTTAAAAGATTTTTTATAATTATTTTTAATCTAAGATAACATCTTTTTGTGTTACTCATTCCATTATAGGGAAATGATCCAAAGGTTCCATTCATATTATTTATTTGAGTGGTTTATGTTTTGAAGGCATGATGTTTATGAAACATATTTCTCTTTCATGGGTTTTATGTTTATAAAAATTGTTTTTCTTTCATGGGTTATATTTTTATGAAAACAATTTCACTTTCATGGTTTATGTGCTTATGAATCATTCTTCTTTTCATAGGTAATGATTTGATTAAATGACTATGAAATTTGTCTCTTTTACATAGGTTATGATATGATTACATGTTTATGACGAACCTTTTCTTTCAGCGGTTATGATATGATGAATGTTTATAATCTAGTGTCACACACACACACACACACATATATATATATATATATGATTTAATTATGAGGTGGGTAGGACCTATATCTCCCTCCAATTCATTAGGTAAAAATTTATATCTCATGAGATAGACATGGATGGAATAGGGAGTGAACTCGGTTTAGTAAAAGACTTTTTCTGCTAATATGGTCTTGGGAGTGAACCTTGACTACTAAGATGGTAATTGGAGTGAACCATGACTAACAATAAGGTATGGGGATTGAAACCGTACTACTAAGATGGCCTTTTAAGTGATGAATTAACTAGTATAGAAATCATTTTAATATTCTTATATGTTTACCACAAATTTTAAGTTGTATTCCTATATTATGAATTTATTTATTATTCTCTTTATTCCCTTTTTATTCATGACTTATGAACTTCCAATATTTATGTCATTACTCATGTATATGATCTTGGATATATAGGGTATGATCTAAAAATTTTATTCTCTTGTTCTCATACCATTATGATCATGTTATCCTTATGTATCTCTTTTTTTACCCTTACTAAGCATCTAAGCTCACCCCTTTGTTATGTTTCTATTCCTCATGTTATGAATAAATGTTATAAGTAGAATTACTAAATGGGGAGATATTTTTAAAAAACACTGAATATTTTTCACCAAGTTAGAATATTTTTTTTCAAGTTTTCAAAGACACTAAACTATTATCTTCCTCGAGCATTTACTTTTTTAATGTGATGAACATTTATCTGAATTGATGAATTATCCATGTATGTTAAGCCTGAGTCTCTATAGTTGGTATCAAAGGAAAATTTTAGTCAAGCTTTAGAAAATAGTATGAGAAAATCATTATGATATCCTTATGAATATTTCTAAGGATATGTCTTGGGTTTTCTCTAATAATAAGCCTTAGGTTTCATTGATTTAAAAAATGTGCCATAATTTAGACATCCTATAAGATATTTTTCATGATTATATTGTTTTACTCTATGATAATTTCTACTCACACTATTATTTTAGGTTTTAGTCAATGGATAGAACTAGAAGTAACTGAGTTAATATTTAATTTTATGGATATTTTGTTGATGAGAAGTCAAATGGGATGATCAATATATTGATGGATATTGTGATCATGCCTAATCAGTTTTAACGTAACATGATTAACAATGTGAACCTTAACCAACTCTCAGACTCACCAAAGAATATAAGGAAGGATTTCACTGAGATTTCGGGTAATTGAAACCATGGAGGAAAGAATATTCAGATTCTAGTGTGTTGAGAATGTGTAAATTAGAACCCAAGTGAATTTCTTAAAGGAATAAGAAGATTTTTTGACTGTGGAAAAGAATAACACAAAGAAAGTTACTGTAAAGTAAAAAAAATCAGGGGTTCAGTTAATACAATGGAAGGGAATATTGGAATCCCTAATACATCATCAAAGGTTAAATTCTTGAAGTGTGGAATGAATGTTCATTATGAAAATTTATGTCTTAAATGGAAATTTCAAGAAGATAATAATCAAGGTGGTATGATTAGTGGTTATATTTCTAATGATGATTATACTATAGGTAAAATATGAGAGTAAAGAGGTATTAATTAATAATATGATGTATCCTTGTTAATGGATTAAGGATAAAGTGAAATAATTTAATTTTTTATGTATTTGGATTCAATAATTATGGTATATTAATAGTAAAATATATAATGATTGTTCAGTTTATTTTTTTTTGTTAAGTATTTACAAGAATATGTTAAATTGTTCCAATAGAGTAGAAAAGTGATTTAATTGAAAGGTGATGTTCATGGGAAACACGTGATTAAGAGAAAGAAAACTCCTAATATGTTCTTTGTGTTAAGATAATGATGTTTGGATAAAGATATGTTGGATATGAATAAGTAAATTGTGTGTTATTGATTACATTGATCTAAATAAGGATTTTTTTATAAGTGTTTTATAATATCATGGATGGAGTTTATAACATTTTTGGATTTAATGAATATATCCAATAATCTTTGGAATAAAGAAAAATTGCATGTTTCCAATAACTATTTTTGGTAATTTTGGTTATTACCATGTTTAAATAGAATATATGATGATCATATTTACATGTTTGGTATGTTATAAATAAGAGATACTTTATGATGTATGGGGGATCAATGCTAAGTTATTTTTGAGAAATTTAGTGACCTTATTTCTACAGTTTAAGACATCCACCATTCAGAAGGGTTATAAGGTTAGAAATTTATGGAATGGTTTATGTTAAACCTCAGATTATTTTTCATAGAATAAATTTTTATCTCTCCCTATGATTTTTTATGCATATTGGATAACATGCGATAAAAATTTTTTTGTGATAACTGGAGACATATGGAATCACCTATCATTCTATTTATAGATATCATAATATTCTAATGATTTAGTAATAAAAAATTTACCTTAATTTTTTGGAATAAGAGATGAAGTGAAAGTTGACCATGGTAAAATAAAGGGTAAGGTTTTTCTGATATCATTTAAGTATATCTTTTCATGAAAATTACTAAACTTTAGGGAAAAGGGTCTTGAAATTAAATGTTTTCAAGTTATCATCATTTTTTATGATATCAATGACATTTTTAAGCATCTTTGGGTTATGTATGTGTGATTGTTAAATTTATAATAACCATGTTTTGTATCACTCCCCATCAAAATGTGATAGTTATATATCTCTTCTGTGAAGATGTATTCACTTGCCACTTTTTTTCTACTATGTGGAATACTAGTTATGAGTTACTTTGGGTAATTGTTATAGTTCCAACTTTATTTTTTAAAGGAAGCCTTAGTATTCATTTTTATGATACTAGTTTCCTTTAAAGAATATTTTAAGTATTTATCCTTTGATAACCTAGATGAACTATGAGGGTTGAATTTATTTTAAGGAGGGTATAATGTAACACCCTGAGATTTTGTGAAAAAAAAATCATTTAATTTTAACTTTTTGATATTTTTCATTTAAAGAAACATGGATTATATCTTCTGTTATATTAAAGAACCAAGTTATTATTTCATAGTGCACTATCACAATTTAATATTTCTTTATATGTAACACTGGGATAATATTGTGTTACACACAACACTGAGATTCTACGAAAGAACATTTTAATATTATAATTGTTTAAATGAGATAGTTGTTACATAGTGGTTAAACTTTGTAACATAAATAGTAATAATTACTTTTTTAATATTATTTATATGGTTTTTATATAAATAAAACATATTGATAATAAAACAAATGATTTTTAGTAAAGTATTTATATGTTTGAAAATACTATTTTCTCAAATGAACTATTGTTTATGTCCTTCTATGAACAATAATAAAATTAATTTTAGAAACATTTAGAAATTTAATTTTATAAAATTAACTTCATTTTTGTATTCATTATGTAATAATTATCTTAGGATGGTTTTTTAAAAAAAAATTAAAATATTTCATTTTTTGATGAATAGTGAAAAATTCTGAATTTTAATCAAAACTGATTTTTTCTAATTTATTTATATTAAAAAATTATATTTTAATTTATTTTTGAAGTTTAATTAGATAAATGTTACGTCAAAATTTTAAACATTTTCACTTTAAATACTTGATTTCTCACCATGTCTTTGGGATTAGCTTTAAATTTAATTTTGTCACTTCTATGAATTTAATTTGGAAAAAACTGACATACATGGTTGTAATCAGTATAGTATTTATAGTCTAATAATATCAACTTATTTTTTTACCAAAAATTTTAGTGAAATTAATTAAAATTAATTACATCGATTAAGGTAAAATTACGCTTAACATGGGACTAAACCTTAAACTTAAGGGCCAAAATGACCTATAAACTTGTCCAAAATATATTGGATTCCAATATTCCAACTATATCCCATCTTGGTTATAATTTTATTAGTTATTGGGACACATGTTCATGAAAGTGACACATATAATAAGTTAAGTAAGGAAAAACACAAAAAAGGAACCTTCCTTACCTTTACAACTTATAAAGCTTTAGGTTATGGAATAAGCTACATAGTTTCGACTATAAAAATTATTTTTAAATTTAAATGAGTTTTTTATCACGGTAATTTAACTTTAATTTTTATAGGTGATGTAATTATATTAAACATTATCACATGAATTATTTAGTGAATAATAAAATAAAATAAATGATACCAAAAACATTAAAAGTAATGTAAATTTAATGAAATATTGTGTTCTATTATTTTTTAGTTGAATATATCATAATAAATTGATTTTAACTTAATAAATTTTAATTAAAATAATTTAAATATATTTTTAAATATAAATTAAATAATGTCAAAATGGACATTAATATTATTTATTAATAAATTATATTATATTAAAAGATTTAAAATTTTCTAAAAATATTATATTTGTTAAAATGGTTTTTAAGTGTTAATAAATATAAAATATGATACATTAATTGACCAATTTATCTTTTATAATTGACATATTGACCCATAGATAATAAAAAACATTGTTAGCATAGTTCGGGTTAAAACAATATTTTTACGCGTTACATGTGCTTATTTTAAAATTAATTTCAAACACACATGTGTTTTTTATTTTTTAAATTTTATAAATTATTTATAGTTAAGTGTTTATATATTTTATAATAAATCTCACTTTTATTTGTTCCTAATGGTTAAATTACTTGGGATATTAAACTAGTTACTTTAATAAAAAACCAAAATGTTAAAAGTGTGGAAACTTAGAAGTTAAGCAACAAAATTATAAAAATGCACTTATTTTTATATGTTGGAGTTTTTAATAGACCATAAGTCCACTATAATCCATTATTTTCTATTTTTTAGGCACATAAGTTAAGGAATACCTCCCAATAGTTTTTTTTATTTTGGTATTTACAATAATGGAACTCATCCACCAATATAAAAAGGCATTCAATCTTCCCCTTCATTACACCTCTCAAGTCACATTGTCTCATAAAAAACCTACAAAAATAATCTCCTGAAATCCCTAATATCATCCTAAAATCCTCCATTTTTTCATAAATTCAACTATGGAATCCCTTTGGGGCAAACCAAGAGGAGTTACCCAAAGAAGAGGTAGCATCCTTCCTCAAGCTCCTTTGTTTTATTTTCATTCTCCACCACCTCCAATATTCTTATTCCAAGATTTTATAATAACCTAATTATCTTAAATATAATTTTTTTTATTATATGGGTTCTAACTACACTTACACACACTTTCATCTATGTGATAACGAACTTACCGTTCATATGTACGGCGGATTACCGCCTCGCGAAACGATATAGTTTGTTTTTTCTTTACCAACTCTAATGGGTGGTCATTATAAAGGAAAATATATTTTTGTATTATATATAATATTAATTATTTATTTATTCTTATTCAATTATTATATAAAACATACCTTCATGTTTTCCATTTTGTGTAAATATGATAGCTTTATATGTGGACGTGTGGACTACCGCTTCATCAAAGCGATGTGATTCATTCACACTTTACATAAAATGTATTAAGTATGGGTTTAGTAAAATTATATTATATATATGACATAATAATGATACTAAAATTATATTATATATATATAATTTACCTTTTTTCTTTCAAAACAATAATAAAATGGGAACAATGTACATGTGTACGTACAACCTACCATCTCCATGAACGGTGTATTTCATTTTTTTTATACCATTTATATATTACTAAAAATATTTATATACTAAATATATATCGTATTTATATCATATTTTACATTATATATATAATTTAATCATGATCTAAGTAATATGATCAATAATAACAAGTCAAAACATATATGAAAAACAAGGAAGATAATACTCAAAACGTAACATTAACATGGGTTAGTTAATAAAAAGGTAATATAATGTCATCATAAAATCATATGTGGTAATATATTTAATAATATGGTTCATTTTTAGATGTATAATAAAATAATATTTATTATACAATAGGTTTTATTGTGTGAAAAGAAATTCAATACTTACGGTAAGGGTTTTATCATATCGCTTTTAATTTCCATGAGGCACAAGACATGTTCACCTTATACTTGTTATATGTGGTGTGTATAATTAACATGGATGTATTTTATGATTATTATAATTAAATTTATGGGTATTTTTATATCCATTTGATGATATTTATTTCATGGGTTTTATGTTTCAAAAGTTACCAAATCGGTAAAGTAATTTTGTCTCAATTTTCATTCTTTGAGACACATGCCATGTTATGCACCTATATTATTTTATGAGGTGTTTACACCGACATTTTACATGTTAAATAATCAATATAATTAATTAAATGATATTTTAAACTTCATTTAATATCATTTTCTTCCTTGGGGAGTATGATTCAAAGTTACTAAGGGGTAAGAGTTTATTGCAGCAATATCATTGTTTATCAGGATTGATTATGATTAGGATTTCAATAATGAAACATTATAATCCATATTTCAAGAAAACTTATTAATTTTCTTATCCTATGTTTATTAATGATATCTTAAAGTATTATTTCCATTTTTCCACTCTTTGGTACAGAATATAATTATGAAAGTGATTTTATAAAAATCTTACTTTATCTCCCTCTTGGATCGAAAATCAGCATTCTTTCAAAAACCATGTTTCCTAAAACTATTATTCAAAATGTTCTAATTTTCTCATATAATCATTAAAAGAACTTTTTACCCATGCTTTCACCTTTCAAAAAAACAATTGTTTAAAAGGAATCTTCTTGTAATTTTCCAATCAAGGCACTTTTTAAAACTTTTTACGGCATAAAAGGAATGTTTGGCATGTATGGATTTATATATCATCATAATCGCCCTTACTTTGAAGATAAATTTTCGATCATAAAAGATTTATTTTCAAGAAAAATATTTTTCTTAATATTCTAGAAATTCATTTTTTCAAGCTACTTTCAAAGAAAAAGTTTTCCAAAAGTTTTTTTAGGCATTCTTTTCAAAGAAATAGTTTTCAAAAATTGTTCTCAAGATTATTTTTCAATGAAATTATTTCCAAAAATGTTTTCAAGATTCCTTTTTTAAAAAATAGGTTTTCAAAAATGTTTTCAAGAATTCTTTATAAGTTTTAAAACAAATTTTTTTTAAAAATTTAATCTTATTTTATTTGTGTTCTAGGGAAAACATTTAAAATGTTTTCAAAATTATTTTATATGATTTTGAGGAAAAAGTTTTTCAAAAGTGTTTTCAAGATTATTTTATATGTTTTCAAGGAAAAAAATTAATTTTTTCAATATTATTTTATATGTTTTCAAGGAAAAATGTTTTCCAAATATTTTCTAGACTCTGATATAAGTTTTCAAGTTTCTTTTAAAATAAAATGGTTTCTAAAAGGTTTTATGTATAAAAAAATCAAAGAAGAAATAATATTTTACTCAAAAAAATATTTTTAAAAGACATTTCAAAATTATTTTCCATCTAATATGACGCCCTTTGGTGTTACTCATTCCTATCTAGAGAAATGATCCAAAGGTTACATCCATATTCTTTATCTGAGTGGTTTATGTTTTGAATACATGATTTTTATGAAACACATTTCTCTTTCATAGGTTATATGTATATAAAACCCAATTCTATTTCATGGGTTATATTTTTGTGAAACCCATTTCACTTTCATGAGTTACATGCTTATCAAACCTGCTTATTTCCATGGGTTATAATTTGATGAAAGATTGTGAAACCTATCTCCTTTTTCTATGTTATGATATGATTATATGTTTATAACAACTATTTCATTTCATGGGTTATGATATGATGAATTTTTATAATTTAGTGGAACACATATGTATGATTTTATTATGATATGGGTGGGACCTATATCCCCCTCCAATGCATTGGGTAAATATTTTTATCTTATGAGATAGATATGGCAAGAATGAGGAGGGAATTAGGTTCAGTAAAGGAATTTGATTGCAAAGATAATCTTGGGAGTGAACCTTGACTACTAAGATGGTCATTGGAATAAACCATGACTATCCATATGTATGGGTTGTGAACTCATACTACTAATATGGCCTTGGAATTAATTCATTTATTATTTTTATATCCTTATGTATCTACCACAAATTATAAGTCTTATTTATATGTTATTATTTCATAGATTATACTTTTGATTCCCTTATTATTCATGTCTAATTAACTATCAATATTTATGCCACGACTAATGTATATTATCTTTGATATGAATGGTATTATCTCTAAATGTTATTCTCATGTTATAATACCCTTATACTCATTTTATTCTTATGTATATCCTTTATTTATCCATACTGAGCATCTGAGCTCAGTCATTTCTTATTTTATCTTACCCATGTTATGATGAAATGTTTGAAGTAGAAGTAGATATTTTTGGGAAACACTAAAGATCTTTCACCATGTTATAAGATTTTTTTCTAAGTTTCCAAGGAAACTAAATTATTACGGTCCTCAGGCATGTGATTTTTTAATGTGATAAATATTCATCTAAAATGATGTAATATACATGTATATTAATCCTGGATTACTATAATGTGAGAAAACATGATGTCGAAAAAAAATCATTGAACAAAAAAATCATGTTATCCATAGGTAGTGACTTAGGAAACATCTTCCTCAAACCTTAAACTTTCACATATTTTTTACTTTTTTTCTACAATAATTACATTTCATAAATCCACATAAAAACCATTAAAATGGTTCACACATGCCTAAATCAAATCTTACCCCTTTAAACCCCCCTAAATAGATGCACTTATTAAAAGGTTAAGATCAAACCAATGGATAGATTTATGTTACAATATTTTTCTCCCCCTTGGAAACACAATCCAAAAACAAGATTAAAGGGTGGATATAAAACACATACCTTATCCATAAATAGAGGGAGTTTTTACACCCACATTCACCCTTAACATATAAAAAGTTTAATTTAGTAAAGATTTAGTGAATATATAACCAACATGATCCATTATAAGAATATAATCTAACTTGATTTCATTCTTCTCCATATTGTATTTAATGTTTTGATATTTGATATCAATATGCTTTGAACGAAAATGTTATACTATATTTTTAGTGAGATTTAAATAAATTTGATTATCACAACCTAAGGGAAGGGGTGACATCAATTATACTAACAAATCATTCATCTAAGTCTTTATCTATATAAGTTGTGTAACATCTTGAGTGGAAGATACATTCTCAACTTCAACAATACTGAGAGTTACAAAGAATATATTTATATGTAAAATAACAAAAATTTACACCAAAGAGAAAAACTCCACCATATTTGGATATTATATCATTAAAACTTCCAACCCAATTAGCATCTATATAACCAAATTAATCATTCTTTCTTGAGATGCCATATTTTATACCAAAATCAATTATTCCTTTGATATATCTGAAAATTATTTTTCCTGCCAAGATATGAGACTTTTTTGGAGCACTTTAAAATCTTTAACACAAACTAACAACATAAAAAATATCTATCCTTGGAGTCATCAGAAATAAAATAACATCTCAAAAACTTTCTAAACATAGTAGGATCAACTTTCTTTTCATCTCTATCTTTTGATAACTTGGTTCCCATTGAAATGGGTGTGGAATTTTTTTTCAATCTTCAATGTTAAACTTTCTTAAGCTCCTTAGCATAATTTTCTTAATATAAGAAAATATAGTTATTCTTCTATGAGATTTTCAAGATAATAAATTATTTTATTTCTCTGAGTATGGAAATTTCAAATAAATTTTTCATCTCCCTAGAAAACTTATCACAAGTTTCTTCATTATCTTAATACTAGATAATATCATCAATAAAAATAATTACAATAAAGAAAACCTAATAATTTTATTCTATGTATAAGTTACTGTCAACTATTCATTTCTCAAAGGTTAACTTCCTTAATAAAGTGTCTAATTTGGAATACTAAGCTCTCAAATCTTACTTCAACCCATAAAAAACCTTCTTCAACTTACACATATAAATTTCATCTTTCCCAATCATGAAGCCACATGGTTGTTATATATGAATTTATTCATCAAGATATCTACTAATAAAATATAAATGTACCTTCATCTGAAAAAATTTATAACCTCATTGTGTCATAATAGAAAGAAATATTCTAATAGTTTCTAATCTGTTAAAATAGAATTTGAGTATCTTCAAATTTTAACCATTCTTTATCTCTAATGATGTTATGAACTTCCACATATTTCTTTATACTAGGATGAGATGTAAAAATTTGTTCCTCATCACTTGAGTAGCTAATTTTGAAGCCTCATATTATGTAGTATCAATATTGTTACTATCATTAAAAACTTTTTCATGTCTCTCAACTGAAACCACTTTATCTTCCTTATCTTCCATATCTTTAACTATATGTGATACTTTCTTATCATATTTTTCAAGAACTTTTATATCTAAAAAATCAGCTATCATTTCTATTTATTTATTAAAACATTTATATGATATTCCATTATAAGTTTGAAAAATAAATATTCCATTAACACATCTCCAATAAAAAATTCCAATATTTCCATCCTTTAATTTTATGACGGAAGGAATCCGAAACACACTTAGGTGCTTCAAACATATATTTTAATTATAAAAAATTTCACAATAAGTCTGGTTTATAGAAACATAAATTCTGAATATAAACTTCCACACTGATATCCTACCTCAAAAAATGATGATAAGTATCATTTTTTTATCAATATTGATTACACCATCTTTACTAAACTTGTGTTTATTATTTTAATAACATCGTTTTTTATGGTACATACAGTGCACTAAACTCATGATGAATTCCATTATTTTTAATATTTTTTCTTAAATACTCATTTTTATATTATCCACCATTATCAAGTCTTAACTTCTTCATAGAATATGATCATTAGTTTTTTCTCTTCTCCTGAAACTATAAAAAAAATCTGATTCTCTAATTTATGTTTTAAAAACAAAAAACATATAATGTGAGTAAAATCATAAATGAAATAAATAAATTTCTTATCTCCATATATTTATTATTTAGACATTATCTTATTGATTTCAGAGTGAATGAGACACAAGGGATGATTTTCACATATCTCAACTTTCTTATGAACTGAGTTTATTTTCCTCCCTTTCTAGAAAATGGATCAAAAATAATATATTATTCTTTTAAAATCAGGAATATCATAGATATTATCTCTCTTTGTTAACTTTATCATATTACTTTGACACATGTACCCCATCCTCTTATTATATATCTTATTTTCTTTCATTATGCAAAGATAACATGAACATTATGCACAAATAACTTGAAACAAATTTCCCTTGGTTTTTTGGACTTTCATTACAACTTTCCCATCTTAAACTCAATTAACAAAAAATACCATAGTTTCTAAAAAATATTTATTACCTTTATTCCAAAGTTAGGAAACACCTAACAAATTGTGTTTTAACCCATTAACAAACAAGGATCTTTTTATTTCAATTTTTCTTCCTCGGTGATGGAAGATCCAATGCCTTTGATTCTGAGTGACTCTTCATTTCCAAAAGTCATATTACCTTATTTAAAATCATTCACATTATTAAATATCTTCAAATCACCTTTAATATGTAAATAACACCCTCTATCTAAAATCAAAGTTTATTCTCCTTTTTTATCTTTGAGATAAGTTTCAATAACTATATATTTTTCTCTTCCTTTTCCTTTTTTCACATCCAAATTTTTAGATTTTCTATGAAAACTATTTTATATTGGTAAAATATCAATATTTCATTTTGAAATATTTCTAGACTATTTTCATATTTTACAAATAGTTTCCAAGGGTTGGAATTTATTTTCAATATTCATACCAACTTTCTCAGTTTGTATCTTTTGAGTGGGATGAATACCTCTCAGGCATTGCCTTAGACTTATTCTAGGTTCACTGTGATATTGGTGGTTTAACTAACACATATATGATGTATGAATAAATCCTCTAAAATTCAATCAGTAACAATAGAAACATATATACCTTTATATATTGTATGTTATTTGGAGTGGTGTTTATGTTTTTCATCAAATTTCATACCTTCCACTTTGGAATTTCATTACACACCAAATTTTTTGTTACTTCCTAACATTTTATTCTCATCCTTTACATAATAATCTATAGTAGAAACAATTGGTTTCTATTTTTTACCTTAGAAACTTTAAGTTTTTTAACTCTACTTTTTTTATCTACATACATGGTTTTCATGAATTTATTATTCTTTAAAACATATTTATCTTTCTTATCAACATTTGAGGATACATTTTGTTGATAATTATTTGGTTTACAAATTTTATAACTTTCACCAAATTCTATAACTATGTTTTGGAAATTTCAAATTCCATTATCATATTTATTAAGTTTTTATTAAGTAATTTCTAAATCTCTCCACTTTATGTTCAAATTTTATTCAAGATAAATATTGAGATTTTTCAATTCATCATGTGCCTTCTTCAAAATATAAATATCTTTAAGAAACTTTAAACTTTATTCAAGAAAAAATTATTGATTATTTGCTAAGGGGTTATCTTTTTTCAACTTCTTATTTTTTATTTCAAGTATTATAATTTTTTGAAAAAAATTATTTCAATTATATTTTTATTATAAACTCCATATGAGTCGATGTTTATTCATAAGTACTTATTTTATCATTAATTAACTTTTCATCATTTACTTTTTCAATAAAGGTATTTTTAGCAGCTCTATCACTAAAAGTTTTAGCTTCTTCTTCACTGTTGTTATATACATAATCTTTAGAAAACAATATTCACCTTTTTAATTTGTATAACATTTTATCTCTTCCATTGAAATATTATTTTTAATTTTATAGATTCTTATTAAAGGATATTCTTGAATTTCTATCATCTCTATCATTTTCTTCAACTTCCTTTATTCAAGGGAAATTTTTAGCAAAGTTCTCAATAGAAGTACAACCAAATAATTTCAAGGGTAACTTATCTTTGTACTTTATTATTCCCCTTTTTAGATGATTATAAAAAAATAAAAAAAATGTATCAAATAATTTACTAACCACATATTTGGTTTCAAAAACACTAACTTCTTCATCTTTGGGAAATTTCATAAATTTCCCTCTCTTAACATCTTTGAAGGAAATTTTTAAATAAACCTTATCTTTAATCTCCAAAAAATTACCTTTTCTTATTTCATATGTGATGAGAGTTATATATATATATCATACATAGATATATTTTTAGGATCTTTATCTTCTAAGGATGATAATTTAGAATCAAACTTATCAAGAAGAATTTGTATAGTCTTTTCAAAAATAGATGAATATCTCAACTTCACACAAAAGTGTCTTATGTTTCTTACAATGTCATTCACTATTGTAAATATGTATCCAATAGATTCATAATCACTCATCTTAATATATCAATACTTCAACTTCTAGATTAGTAACTACTTTCTTATCATTCATATTTCCTTTATAGATTTTATTTAACATTTCTCAAATTACTTACCTATACCAACTCCTTTAACTCTAAGAAAATCACTTTTATAGAGTTAATATAGTATAACATTTCTAAATTTCCCATCATTGTAAAAAAAAATTCTTATTAGTAATGGTAAGGTGATAATTTTCATCACTGGGAGGGAAACCATCTGTTGTAGCTTCAAGAACTTCATAACTAAGAGGCATAATATATGGTAATATTCTATCATTCTATATATGATAGTTTTTTACATTAAAAATACGAATCCCCTTACTATTCATATAATTCAAACATATATAAAAAAATTATATTTTATTTAAACTTCATCAAATAGACAATGAAGGAAACCTTCCATTTAATACCAATTAAATAGCCCAATAAGAATTTATTTGATCACTGAGAGGGGGGATGAATTAGTGATGTATTTTTATTTTATGTTTTTCTTTCTTATGGAAAAAATTTTTCCACATATAAAAGAGTTATAAATTTTTAAAAACAAACTCACAAAAAATAACCACAAGGAAACATGAATTTACAAGGTTTAATACTCATAAATTGTATCTAGTCCTTACCATGGTATGGAAATAATCCAATATCACACAATACACTTGAAAAAAATCCTTTTATGTGGTTATAACAAGTATATAATATCTTTAAACTGTCATTTCACTTTTATCAAAACAACGGTTCATTTTATTTTTTCATAGATAAAAGGTTTAATAAATATTTTGTAACAACTTTAGAAACCTTCACCAACAAGATCATAATGTCATCACTATACCAATTTTAAAAACATCACCTTTTACTCTTCTTTTAAAAACACTTATTCTTATTTCACTTTCTTACCTATTTGTAGGTAATAACTTTCTTCTTGGAATTTGATATGAAAGTTATTTATTTCCAATTTTTTTTCATTTTCTCTATCCATTTTTCTATCTATAAATATCATTTAGTGAAAACTTCTTCACACTTTTTTTTATTGGATTACACCTATTATAAAAAAATTTCTGGTGCCAACTTTTTTTGTTTGTTTGTTCTTGATGAAAAAATTATAATCAAAACCAACTTCTTCTTATTCTTCATCAACTAAGAGATTCCCGAATTAGAAACTTTCCATCTAAAATTCTAGCTTTAGTAGTTAATCTAGTAGCTCTATCTAAAATCAATTCTATAACACTTTAACTTTTTCATGCATGAACGAAACACCTAGAACATTTTACTTGAAACCTATGTATAAATGAATGACTTAGAGAAATGGTGGGATTTCAAATTTAATTTCCTAATTAATGAAAACATGAAATTAAAATCTCATGATCAGTATATTTTTTAAATTTGAACATCCACAACCATCCTTTAAACTCGAAAAAATAAAATATCATTCTCCCATGATATTTGAAACTTTGAATGATCATTACAAAATCATAAATTTTAATATATTTATAAAAAATTCATAAATAAATTTTGAATCCATAAAAACATTATACTTTTAAAACATTTTATAGTCCTCTCCGGTTGATTCATTTATCTGATTATTTGATCCAAAACTATTTTTCTAATATTGGTTCTTCTGATAACAGTTCATCCATACCATTCTTCTTCAAATTCATTATTTTTTTTGATGACTTGCTTCAGAAATTTTTTGATGGTGGAATTTATATACCATTTTATATCTAATGATATTTATATTAAATTGTATTTTATCATCTTGTATCATCTCCAACTTTACAACATCATTCATGTATATCTGATAAAATTATTTGGAAAAAAAATCTGATGGACTTCATCCAAATGCTTTTTGTGGTGGACTTCATCTATAGACTTTATCTATTTCACTATTCCTTAGCATTTTTATTTTTAACTTAGACAAAATTTTCTTTGTATTTAGAATTCTCAAAACTTCAACACAATCTTTATATCTTCTAAAACAACATAAACGAATAAAAAAGCTATGTCTGATTAATTTTTGATGGATCTTCATAAAAGGAACTTAGTAAATCTAAAATACTTTCTATAATGAAAGATCCTCAACAACTCCACTTTTGAGCATCAAAAATATTTATTCTCATATTTGTAAATATCCGTTTGATGGACATTTTTACACACTTTTTTTGATGAATTTTATATTTTTGATGTTATTAATTTGAAAATATTCACTTATGATAAATAAAACCATGTTGTTCAACTAAAACTTCTATCATTTTTGAAACGTCAAACATATACTTCATCAAATCTCTTCCTTATAACATTGTAGTATTAACATTTTATATAAAAATTATTTTCTCCCTCTTCCAACTTAAGTAAAATTTTAATCCTTTAACTAAATCTTAAATCATGAGATTGTTTAAAAATCATGATGTTATGAATTTTTGAATAAAAAAGCATCACTAAATTTTATAATTGAATTTTTTTTCCAATCGGAACTTTGTAAACATGAAAAGATAATCTTTCATCATAAAACTTAATCTATATTTCTCAGTTACAAAAATTTCATGAGATGAAATGAGGTTATAAAAAACCCATTCAATTACCTCTATTTTATGTCATCCCCATCTAATTTCCTTTGTTAGAAAACATTACAAAATGATTTTATTTTATTAATACAAAAAAAAACTATTTCCATTAAACATTATTTTCATAAAAATTCCAAATAAACTTCTTCAAAATAACTTTCAGCAACCTCAAAAACTCCTTCAAAAAAATTAGTAGAAATAGGTATATTAGTAGTAAAATACCCCATTCCACTGTATAGTTTAACACTTGACTTTACCAACTCTGCTATATTAAGGAAAAGTAGGTTAATGGAGGGAGAAAAAAATTTGATATAAGAAATAACATAGTTGATAATCTGAAGGAGGATTTGATGACCACTAAACAACTTATTTTTACTCTCATTGATATGTTAAGAATTATTAAAAAACAAGAAGGAATTATGAAAAATGGATTTTTTACCCATGTAATCCCCCTCAGGTAAAAACCCTTGAGTTAATACTCTATTAACATTGAGTTTAGATATCACATTGAAGGGAGAAGAAAAAAATAAATAAGAAAAAGGATATAAATTATACTATAAATTTGAAATGAAAAATGAGATAATACAAAATCAAACTTATGCTACTCCCATGTGTGGGAGCCTTTATAATATATAATAGGTTCACTTTTTATACACATTATCTAAAAAGTACCCATCAATAGATATTCCCCGAGTATTAATATTATCTTTACATGATCAATACACATTGAAATCTTCTTAGTTATTTTCTTAGCTTCATGAGTACCCTCCAATCACCCCTGATCCCAATATTCTTTATTTCTTCGATTCATGGAACATGGAACTTCCTTAGGTATTTATTTATTTGAAATGATAAAAATAATGAATGTTTTATTTATCATCATTCACCCCATGCATATCTTTAACATATTCATTTTCTTTATCTATAACCTAGATTTAAAGTTGGATTAGCTGATGTTAGCCATGTAAAAAATTATGTAACCAATTGATTCTTGATTTTTTTTCTTACACAAGTTCTTATAATTTTTATACATATCAAATTATTTTATATTTAATCTACATGGACTTTTAAATTATATATTCAATATTACAAGGCTTGAATCATCAATTCCACAGCTACAGATAATATCATATAAAATTTGTTCATGGAAGTATTTATTCTTATGTATCATACCTGATACCCAGTTTAATCATATATAGCTGAGATTTACTTTCAACATTGTAGTAAATTATATAATCTTAAATATAATTTTAAACTCTATATTTATTCTTACATAACCAGTTTCTAAATTGATTTAATATTATGTAATTTATTTAAAAATGAATTATTCTTACATAACCAGTTTAGTCATTATTCCATTACCAAGTATAACATAAAAAATAAATCAATGTAGGATTTTTTTAGAATAATTTCAAAATGAATTGGAATCAATAAATTCATTGTGTTAATCCATTGATAATTTAATTCCAAATATTATACTAAATAATGAAAATGTGATTAATATCCAAAAACTAATGAAATTGTCAAAATTTTGATAATGAATCACTAGGATAAATATATAAAAATACATCTCTCATCACTCCCACACACTTATATTTTTCACTCCAGAAAAAAAAAATCTATAACCTAATTCAATTTGTAGAACTGAAATCAAATGTGATGGATTTTTAACTTTTTACTAAAAAATTATTTATCATGCATAAGACATAAATTTATTTCCAAAGTAATGGATTTATCCTACCTATATGAAGTTACAATATCAATTTCCTTTCAAATCCCATTTTTTACCCACTTCACATAAAAATAAATTATCACACTTAACTCAATAGAAAATAAATATGTGGAGTGGTGCTTATACTTAGAAAAATTCATGTTCACTATAAGCTTTAAAAAATATAATTCTCTATAATAAAAATATAAAAAATGAATTCAATAGTTAGGTTATGGAAATGAATGTCCCATGGATTAGGGTTGGTGGTTATCTATTTAAAAATAAAGGTTGAAATGAAGAGGTTTTTTATCATAAATAAAATGCATCATAATTTAAGTTATGCAATGAAATACGTCTCACTCAATTCCCTAAAAAATGTATATCATTAGAATATCCTTTTTTTATATGGATCATTATCTATATAAGTAAATAACAATGAAATAATTCAATTCTCATTCTCTATTTTTTATTATTTTCATATGTACATTGATTTTTATTTGTGTGTATATATATATATTTCATGTTCATTTTATTCAAGGATTAAGAGATGAAAAAAATCAAATAATGAATGTGACTCCTGCCAAAAAAAATCAAATTACAAGAAAATGATAAAACAACCCTCACATTCACCCATATAATGAGATTACTCCAAAAAGTACACATGAAAGACCTTACTCATATTTTAGTTTGAAATAATCATTCAAAATATTTATAGTTAGGGGTAGGTAAGGTAAAATAATCTTTTAATCTGTCATGAACCTAATATGTCATTCAAGGCATTCTTAGGGACAAAAAGGGTTGGCGTAAATGTTGGATCAAGGATAATGAGGGGATTTCTAATAAAGTGACTCAATATTTTTTAAATTATTTAATGCACTCACAAAATATTTGAAAGGAACTAATTCAAATTAAGGTTTCCATTAAAAGCCAATTTTTCATTCAAAATAATGTAGTTATTAGGAATAATGTGTCAAAATATGCTTAGAAGGATCTTAGGATGGGAAATAAAATATAGACCAGTCACTCATGGGATTTAATTTAGATATACGGTCAAAAATAATTCTAATGAATTAAAATAAAATTCAATTAGATCCAAAACATATCAGCAATCATTTAAAAATGTAAATATTAGGATGATAAAATCCTAATACAAACGTCTTACAAATACAAAAGGATTTACTATATTCATTTCAGATCAATGTGATTAAAATCCATAAAAAGAAACTTAAAAGTAAAAAACAAAGATAAAAACATTGTAAACATTTAAAAACAACTAAAATCAAGTTAGCCTCTCTACACAAACTTAAATGTTATTATCCCTCACTAATATTAATAATTATGCATAAAATATGTGAATAACAATCAAACAATGAAAAGGATTTATATATCCTAGTTATTCTAGTGGTAGTATAAGTTAAGATCCTTACCCATTAGTACTTATTCAAATATATAATGATAAAAACAATTATGGGTATTTTATTAGAATATAAGATAAATAAAATAGAAGTGGAAAATAAATATGAGGTCATCCCCTAATTGGTAATGTATTTTTACTTTCAACTATCAAGTGGTACCATTTTCACCCAGGATATGATGGTGGGTCAGGTTTTTTAATAGGAAACTAAAAATTTAAATTTTCCCAATGTCCATAAGTGGAAAACATAAGTGTATAACGCAAAAAGAAATTAAATAATAACCCATCCACAAAAATAATATGAAAATAGAAATATAAAGAGTGATGGAATAAAAAAAGGGACCTCCCTATTAATTATTTTATCTCCCCTAATATGATGTTTTTATTATTTTCTAGTGAGTAGTGTATTCACTATCGGTTTCTTATGTTCATGAAATTCCAACTCTATATTTTCATTGATGGTGGATTATTTTTCTTCTTCACTATCTAAGACATTGTATAGTTTTTATATGTCTTCACTATGAACACAATGGGAATTAGTATATAGTTCAATTAATTATTAATAAAATAATAAATAATCAAAAATATGATCTAAACCCTTTAATGGTAGATCCATAATATTCTTCCCTTCTTGAAATTCCTCTGGAAATAGTTTTATAATTTGTGTGAGAGAAGAGTTTTTTAATGTAGCTTCCACCTCCTCAATGTATTATCAAGAAAATAACATAGGCATTTAAACCTCTTATTGTAATTTTTGTTGTAGTGAACTTTTCCCTATGAATATTTAAAGAGTGATGGTCATTTGGACCATTATTTCCTACAAATCATCAAAATCCTTTTTGTTCTCATTGATTTTTGGCCAAATATCTACTCCTTAGTGTGTTGAATTGCATCAACATTAGAAACCATCCAACCTTCAATTTTCATATATCGATGGTTGTTACATTAAATCATATTTCCCCTGAAACACTTCCTCATGGGGGAACCAACAGGAAGAGAAAGTGGTTAGTATAAAATTGTTAAGTCAATACTAAGCCTATAACATTGGTATTATGTTTGCCAACTTTTTGTAACTTGGAATATATATTATAGTCCATTATTGAAAAATGGACACCCAGTTATGATTTTCATAGTTTGAGATAAAATAAAGAAAGTAAATAATATAAAAATGAAGACAAATAAAGGAAAATAAATTTAACAATGTGATAATAAGTAGTGAAAGAATTCATAACTTCATAGAAATGATACTAAATTTTGATAAGATATTTATATTTGGGTGGTCTGAATAGAAATTTGAATCCCCTTTAAGAATAGTTTGGGAGTTGGCCATAGTTTTTACTCAAGGAACATTATAAAAACATATCATCTATTATCACTCATTTCTCTTTTTTTATTTTGAAAATATAAACATAAATTCATGTAAAGAAATTTTTAAGTTAAAACAAAACCTAACCAAAAATAGAAAAAATATTTATTGAGAAGGGTGATGATACCTAGATTAGACTACATGGGTTCTTAATTATCCATTTTAGTTATTCTAGACAATTCCCATGGAAAAATAAATAATATTTTATAGTCACTTTATTCTGTCTATTTTATGGGACTTAATGTACCATGGAAACCTCTATGGAACACCAAGATATGTCTCCTTCATGGTGTAGAATATTGAACTTGCAACTTTTGTAGGCATGCCACCACTAAAACACCCTATTCAAACATATGTTATAACCCCTAAATTTATTGATTCCATCATATAAAGTACAATATACTTAAGGTAGGGCGAAATAAATTTTATAGTTTAAATAACACAAAAAATAATGTGAATGAGGATTTTATGGGAACCAAACCACTTCTTCACACCATCACTTATATATTAAGAATGAGTATAAAATAAGAATTAATTAAAGAAAGGGGGTTCAATTGCCCATGTAATCTACCCTAGGGACCAATATTTGGTTTATTACTCTATAAAAATAGAGTAAATATATCACATGGAAGATAGGAGCACTAAATAGAGAAGAAAATGAAGAGAAATTATAAAATAAATTTGAACAAAAAATGAGACAATACAAAATGAAACCTATGTTACTTCCACAGGTGGTAACGCTTATAATTGGTACTTAGTTCCCTTTAACACACACTTCACAAAGGTGGTTCTATAACATATATTATCTATGATTTATCCTTGTATTTCCATTATCAATACATGTGGATTTCTTTTCAGTCCTCCCCTTGGATTCTTTAGTTCCCTCAAATGGCCCCATGATCCTATTATACCTTGTTTTTTAGATACATGGAATGTGGTTACTTCCTAAATAATTTATTTATTTGGAATGAAAAAATAATACATGTTGTATTTATGGTTAATTTATCTTTACATGGATTCCATGTGATCACTATCTTCATTTCCATCCTGGGTTTTTGGTTGGCGTGGTTGATGTTATAAAAGTTCAAAACCCAAAATAACTAGTTGGTACATGATGTTATTTTACAAGGGTTATAATTACTCTATCACAACAAAAATTATTTAATATTTAATATTTTTTGGCCTTTGAAATTATTTTTTTAATATTATATATCTTGAATTATCACTTCCATGAATAATTCCAATATCATATCTAAATGGTCTGTGGAATAATTTATTCTTAAAAAACATGTTTGATTCCTAGTTTAATTATACATAGACCAGAAATCCCTTCAATATCAAGGTAAAGTGTAGAATATTATATAGATTTTTCAACTATGTATTTATTCTTATGAAACTAGTTTCCAAGATAATGTAATCTTATGTAACTCATTTAAAAATGAGTTACTCTCACTTAACTAGTTTGGTTTCACTTCCTTTCACCTATATGAAATAAAAACCAAATAAACATAGGATCCATTTCGAATGATTTGAAAATGAATTAGAATAATTAAAAACTAAGATTTGATATATTAACAACTTAATTTCAATTGTTCTCATAAATAATGAAAATGTGATAAATTCCCATGAACTAATGAAATTGTGGGGGCTTTAACCATTAATTATAATGACAAATATATTAAAATATGGCTATCATCACAACCATATCCATCACTCTCATAGATAAATACATTCCAAAAAAAGACCACATTAGTTTATTAGATTCATAGATCAGCATTGGACACCCTCAATGGATCCCAATATAATTCTGGTTAAACCTCTAACATAGAATACATAGTTATTGATTACTATTTGATAATATTATAGCACTTGAAAATTTTATACAAGTTTTACAAAACTCACTAGCCTCACCTCATATAAAGAAACCCACCTGTGTACCATCTAAAGTCACTCACACACACTAACTCTATCTTATTATCTTTAAAATATATTCCAACACAAATAAATGTGTAATATTAGGTACCATTTACTTAAAGCATAGAGCAGTACCCTTATGTGATGTTCATATCATCATCAACAAAGACTAAATCAATCATAAATACTTCAAAAGTCCCAACTCATCCAATAGGATTTAAAATTAATTATAAACAATATAAAATTAATTTAAATAATTAATCCAAAATTATTAACTTAAGTATAATCGATGTAAAACTCACAGGACATCATAATGATGCTAAAAATTCAAGAAACTAGGTATATATAATCATATATATGCATCTAGATTGATCCCATACATAATACTCAAAATATAACATTGATACAATCAAAATTTCATCACAATTTAAAATAAATACAAATAAAAATCATAGAATCACCATACCTCTCATGAAACCACATCCAGTCATGTGCATGTATACTCCCTCAACCTCCACTAGTTCCCTTTAAAAAATACCCATCAATTCAAGACGATTCCACCATGATACACTATAATAATCATTGAATCACTAAAACCAGTACACTTAAACCAAATAAATTGGTTAAGAATAAGAATTATGAGATAAAGATATGATATTCACCTTACAATAAGGGTTTAAACCATTTATGGATCACCCAAAATAACCTAAAACCCAATTAGAAATAAAGGAAAGGGGAGGGAGTCCTCTATTGTTGTGTGTAGCCAACTAAGATGAATATTGGAGGAGGAATCTTAATAAGAATTCCCTAAAATCCTCAAAATGACCAAACTTAATATAGGGGTCAATCAGCCTTATCAGAATTCTAGTGGGATACCACCAAACATTTGGTAATCTACCATTAATGTTCCAATTACTTCTTACTACCATCAAACACTCCCAACTTATTTATATGATGCTTGAATTTATACTCTAGGTATTTTTCAAAAAAAAACCCATCAAAAAACCTTATTTTTAAAAATCATCTCAAAACATAAATTCTCAATATGAATCCAAAAAATCAAAATGTCCCTAATTCCACTTATATTATAACCTAAAGTCTATTGAAATATATCATTTCATACTAAAAATCATAATTATAATCTCAATTAAGAGACCACAATCATAAAAAAAAATCAATGAAATACAAAATATAAATTATAAATATAAATAAATTATTTCTCTAAGAAAAACTAATAAATTTTAACTTTTTCAAAAAAAAATAGGTTTGATATTTCCCTTAGAACATTTATCAAAATACTGTTAAACCACCGAAAACCAAAAAAAAGAACATAATATATATAATATAAAATGAAATTTGAAATTTGAAATATATGCATGAAGTATAAAAATATCAATATAAAGATATATTAAAAGTTAAAGACCAATGAAATAACCAAATAGACAGATCAAAACTCTTATGAAAAATAAACCACCATTGATCACCATCGGATTACCCCTGAAAACTACCCCCAAAAAATCCACATCTATAATCTCATATGAAATTAAAATCATATTCATAACCATAAGTGAATATTTTTAGAAGTGTTCATATTGGGATGTGTGTAAAATTTCTCCATGGGAAATACATAGTAATTTGAAATACTCAAGTATATATTAATACATGAATAAGAAACAATTATTAAAATAATAATATGAGGTCGAAATATCGCTACATAGATCCAAATAGGGTGAAAAAAACAAATCCATCAAATAATAGTATAAGTTTCTATCTTAGATATGGAAGCTCAAGAGGGGGATGAATTGGAGTTTAAACAAACATATAATATTTTTCACTAAAAAAGTTAAATGGTTTAGAAGTTATAAGTTATGAATTGATCAAAGTAAAAAACTAAATAAATTTAGTGTAAATTAATCTACTCATAAATTAACACTTAATTTATATAAAAAAACCAATAAAAATAATAACAACAAATGAAAATAATTCAATCGTGTTTTGGATGAAAATATGGAAAATCCTCTTCAAGATATTATAAAGGATATCGACAATTCCAGATAATGAAACTCTTAATCCGATGTGGCTATAGGATCAATACCTAGATCCAAAGGATACAAGTTTTAATACCCTAAAACTTTTTTGATCTAATTTATCAGAAGATACAAGTCTAACTTGGACTTCTTAGATGGATGACAATAATAGCATGTTTTATCCCCAAGATCTTATGTGATCACCCTGGCTGGTAGAAAGTTCTAAGCCAAAACTTTTTTAAACTAATATCTTGGAAGTAAATTTATTTTTATCCATATAATATCAACAATAGAACATGATTTAATGTAAATTATTACAGTAAATATATTATATATTTTACAATAAACTCCCTACACATACAATCTTTAATAAACACATTGAAAAAAAATTATAATAGGTAACTCTCAAAAACCGAGGTAGTGTATTGCTCAATTAAAATAATTTATTATATTGATTTAATTACATGAATAAATGGACTGAATTTATAATAACTGGTGTTACAAACTCCCAATGGTAAACTCATAGTTATTTAGAACTTGTAAAAAACTCAAATTATTTGACTTTTTTATGTAGTTTAGGTGTCTTCATGATGTTTAGGAAATTAATGGATTGGAATCTTCTCACCAAAACATGTAAATTGAATTTTTATTCTATATGAAAAACATAAATAATATAAATTTATATAAATAAAAGTAAAAAAAATAGTGTGATGTGATTCATAAAAAATGGATATTGATTAATCCATTTTTAGGAAATAACTCGGCATAAATCATTTTAATAATTCATGACAAAACTTGAAAAAATATCCTTACTCCCTAAATAAAAACTGTTATGTATATATATATATATACAAGACCACAAAAATAACTCTCTTATACATAAATAATTAATGTATAATTTTAAAGAAAAATATTCACACCTTTTCCACAAGGTAAATGTTGAGAATCATCTCTCTACTGAGGATAATATCAATCATAGGGGTTCTTATCTCCACCTGTAGATGACTGTCATATTGTTAAGAAAAATATTGATCCAAGGGGTACCAAAAATCTATCTCTAAAATAGATTATCATTTCTCTAATAAAAATAGAAATATTCAAAGGGGTTCCTACCACTATGTATTTTCCTAATCTTTACTCATATCTACCATACCATCATCCAAATGTTAGGGTCTTTCTAAGAAGAATCCCAAGAACGTGGTTCACTACAATATTATCAGTGAAACTATATGAAACTAATGCCAAATTTTATTTCTATATGTTATGTATAATGTAATCACTAAAAGGAATCAAAAAATATTTTATTAAAATATTAAAAAACTATTAAAAAAGGCTTTTCATTCATACATTGTTCATATGTTAAATATTATATCATAGTCATAATAGTGAGTTTAGGTCAAATAAATCTTAATTAAAATTCATATTCCATGCACACTACTCTCTTGGAATGAATAATTTGAAAATACTAAAATCATGAAACCAAATCATTAATATTTATATATTTTAAATAATTTCTTTTTATTATTCAACGTTATTTAGATTCAATAGGATATCCTCAACATAATCCATTTTTAACATGGAAGGTGTCACCAACCAACTGAATTCCTACTCACATCTAAATTTATATTTACATAATTTCATAAATTTTGACATAACAAATGGTTTTATTAAGATTAAAAGTGTTACCTATCCTCAAAATAAGTATAAAAAATATAACCTCTCTCATATGTTCTAAACATTACCACATGCATAAATTTGGGGATGAACTAGTAGCAAGTGTCACATATAATGTCTCCACATATCCTATTGGTGAGATCAATTATTTTCATGTTTTTTCATGAAAAGGAGACATATGGGTCACCCAAACACATTATCACATTATATATAGTTATGGGATGATCTATATAGCTCATAATACATTCCAATTCATGATGAAGTCAAACATGACAATATGGAATGACCATATGGTCATGGGGATGATATGTGCTTGTGATTCCAAGGTCCGGTATTGCAATATGTGTCATTATATGATGGTATCAATTGTATACTTACATAGATTATTTAATCACTTTATAGCATACAATCATTGATTTGTGGATGGTCAAGAAGTTCCTTCTAAAGTTTAGACTATGTACACACATAACCCATAAAACCAAGTCGTCTAGTGTTTTTTGAATGAGAAATGTTCAGGGTTCCATGTGACCCTAGAATCTAAAGGTGGAGAGGAAATCAAATAGTCAATCTGATGGATACATGATTATATTCCTCTATTGGGAGTTGAAATTGGATGCACATGGGTTTTCATTATTAGTGGGATTTTAGTATTCTTTGAACTCCTCTTAGGTTATTGGTATTTCTTAGGATTACTCTTGATCCACAGCTTCACAATCATGAATCTTATTTTATGTGTTCCTTCATTAGTAATATTAATCATGTGGATGAATTTTGTTCAAGGGTTTTCCTTATCTTCACTTTCTTCCACCCCATATGGGAGGTTGTAGCAAAAATAATTCAATAACCCATCAAAACCAAGAACATAGACATTGTGGCCATAAATTATGAGAATAGATGGAAATGACATGACATTGAGGGGACAATTATCTGTCGGTGCCCACTCATCTCTATTTTTTAAGTTTAAAATTTTACATTTTTTAATAAATTAACTATATTGATCAATAATAAAATTCTATATTATAAAAACAATATTTCATTATAATACATAGAAAAAAACATTACCAATATTACCTAGAAATCCTACCTCAAGTATCACTTATTCTCCCATTATTCTTATAAACTTCATGTCGTCACAATAGTTGTTCTAATGGTAATAATTAGAGAATTAATCCCATATTCATAACAACGGGGTTGATATGGTTTAAAAAAATAAAAAAAATCCAATATTTACTCCAGAATGAAACATTATTTCATGATCAATACTATACTTAATTTTTTTAATTTAAGGTCCCATTTTTATGTTATTTAATTTTTTTCTTTAAGGGGTTATTTTTTAAGAAATTACTAATTATTTAAATTTATCTAGTTTCTCTTATAAAATTAACTTTAAATTTCACAATAATTTCATTTGGCCAAAATGATTATCCACACCATTGAGTAAAAAATATCATATGCTCAAATAATATTAAATAAATGAAGGGATTAATTAAAAATTATGAGTCACCCCATATTGGATATTTTTTATACCCTTATATATTCTTATGTATATAAACACTATTTTTGTAATATATATGCATAATAGAATCATTAATTTTATATTCATTAATAAATAACATGATCTATATTTAACATTCAGTCTCCTTTTAACTTATGGGACAACATATATTAGTGTGAAATAAAATAAACGTATTATAATCCTTCTTTACTTTGGTTTATAATAAATCTTTTCCATTTTAATCTTTTAATAATCCTTAAAAATGTTATCCATTGTCCTTTCAAAATAATAATACCATTTGTATCCTTTCTTATTATGAGATCCTCTATACGTTTTATGTATATTCCCTATTTTTTTATACCATTTATTTTTATCTTATTCACTGATAAAAAAAATATTTTCCCCCACTATTAACTTAATAAATTTACAATTTTTCAATTTTCCTTCAATCAAGGAGTAGATAAAAATATTATAAATTCTTTGTGACATTGTTTGAGGTTAAAAATTCTCATAATGATTTTAGGTATTTGATGAGCTATATCTACATTGAAACTCTTGAATAATTTTTTATGGTTAATGCTAAGGATATTTTGGTTTAATTGTGGTCATAGTATAATTATGGGGGGATTTGAGAATTGTTTTAGAGATGTAACAAATTAATGGTTTGTATGAAAAGCAATCAAAATTCCATTTTTGGATTTAGTAGATGAATTTTTGCATACATTTTATCTCTGATAAGGGTACTTCAAATGACTGAGAAAAATTTGAAGTTGCGACATATTACGAGTAGAAGAATAATTTTTTTCAATATTTATACCTTCCTTAAATTGGAAATATACTACTAAAATTATATCCAATACTTCTTGAATCTATAATATCTAATAACATTGTTAATTGAAAATGTTTTGAAGTATGGGAAGGACAATAAGTATTAGATAGATTAAGATAAGATAAAGAGAAGGATAACTTCTATGCTAGTGTTGATCTTACTAGAACTTCATGATGGGTATTCAATGTATTTTAATTAATATGGAGATATATTGTGATGTATTATTATATAAGGGGGTATATTGTGATGTATTCTTATATTGTGATGAATTTATAATCTCAAGAGAAGGGTTATACCAATAATGATTTTTTGTTAGTAGTAGTATTTCATGCCTTAAATTGCTAGAGTAATTAACTATTTATTGAGAGGTTCATAGTGTATTTAGATCATAAGAGTCTATAGTATATTTTCTCCTAGTGAGATCGGAATTTGAGGTAATAGATATGTGTTGAATATCTTTAGACTTTATAATTCAAGTTATCATATACACCAAGTAGGGTTAATATTGTAGTTGATCTTTTTATTAGGAAGACTCAAGTGGTGATGGAATTAGATAGTTAGTGTAATTTGATGATCTTAATGGTGTACTTTTATCTAGATTCTCATTAGTAGGGAAATAATATGGTTTTATCTCATATTGACATTGCTATTGCACTTTTTGGCCATGTAAATGAGGTAAAAATAATAGATTATGAATATAAAAAGAAATGGTTGGTCACTAATAGATAATTCAACACTCTATTTTTTATATGGTGTGGTGGTTCTATTGAGTTTAGAGAAAGGTTTTATGAGTAAAATTTATAGCTCTAGTTAGGTAATTCCACTGAGAGTGATAAAGATGTATCACACATTAGACTATAGTTATGGTTTAAAAAATAGAGGGATAATTGATTATATCTCTCATTATTTGAATTATAAATAGAATAATGTGAAGCATCAGTTATACATAAACCATTTTCAAGCTTTATCTATACCATATTTTTAATGGGATAAAATCATTATGGAATTCAATGTTGGTTTACTTGGATTCCCATGAAGGTGTGACACCATTTAGGTGATTATGGATCTACGTATAAAGTTGGATCAATTATTTCCCATCTAAGAGGAATAATAAATAGAATAAATTGATAAATATAAATTGTAAATAAATTAGTTAAACTTCAAGGAGTTCCTTCATCTATCATATCAAATAGATATCATTAATTTATTTCAAGGTTTTGGAAAAAATATTTTATGGTGATGAGTACTCAGTTAGAGATAAGTAATTGTGAGATTTACGAGGTAGTAAATTTTATTTTATCAATGTAAATTAACACTATCTTAATTATTTAACTTCTTTAAGACTAAAAGAACATACTTAAATTATAATTCATTAACTTATAATCACTACTATCAAATAATTATCATGAACACTCTCATTTCCAAAATCTTCTTCTATCACATTGGTTTTCCTCCCCTGTTCATTATTTTTATAAAATAAAAAATATGGAATAACATATACATTATCTATAATGTAATACTAAATAAAAACTATTCATACATAAGAAAAATAAATTATTTAAAATTAATAATCATCCTACTACTCTTAATTCATCATCCCTTTACCAAATACTCACTCCTAACTAATTGATAATCAATAACAAGTGAATAATTTACCTTAAGGAATTTATAAGACATGAAAGCATAAGTTAAAATAATTTAAATCATATAAGAAAATTAAATAAATTCAACTTTCATACAAACACTCAATTGAAAACTTCCAAAACTGAGTTATTTCTATCTTATCTCTCTTTAGAATGGAAAAAGTCTCAAAACATGGATCTCTTCAATTAAGAAAATTGAAGCACTAAAAATATATATTAATTGAAAAATTATAATGTAACCTTAATTTTTACCTCCTAACACATGTTTCACAAATAATACCCATATATTTTATCCATTGTCTTTCCTTTTCTTTTCCAAAAATTTACATATTATGATATGGGGAAATGATTTTCACATTAATATTTAAATCTCATCCACTCAAAATTTGAATCTCCAAAAATCATGGAGAAATATCCAAAAAAAATAGAGTATAGTTTTATCTACAAATAACTTTCTCAAACTTATAATTCCATAATTGATGTTAGGTTTTAGAATAGAAAACATAGTATTTCTCTATTTATTCTTACCTTATTGTTATAGTTAAATACTCTTATTTAAGAAAGTATTTCTACTTCTCCAAATTTATTTATAAAATTAATATTATGGAAGCTTCATGTGTTAATGGTATTCCTCATGAAAGAATAAATATTTCCTTTAATTATTCATAGGTTTTATTTATATACGAGCACTTTTATGTGAATTGAATATTATACATCATGGTTATTCTGAATTTGGAGCTTAAGTTCTTCTCAAAATAATCACATAATAATTAATTGTGTTGTAGTATGGTTTTATTCTTTCAATAGTAAGTTATTCAGAATCATCTTAAAAATATCTCTAAATCTCCATGATACTAAAAAACATTTAAACTCCAAGATTATGAACTAATAAGTCTAATTATTAGTGAAAATTATAGATAAATGTATTTCACATTTTCGATGTATCAAATTCCCCCACACTTGAACAATTTATTGTCCCCAAGAAAAATCTCAACATCAAACCGAAAATAATTAATACTTTTAATAAGTGAAACATTCAATTAATCATACTCATAGACATAAATTCATAATTGATAATTTTAATATCAAAAAACTCATCCAATTAATAGTTATCTAATCATGCCTCCTATATTATATTGATTCAAAACTCATATCCACTTTAACTCAAATTATTTAACCTTTCATTAATATCCATGAAACTTATAATATAAACTTCTAGAAAATAAATTCACATATCACTCAAGATCATTTAATTGGTGTTATGTCCAATATCATGTATATTAACTCCATCCATAAGATTGAAAATTATCTAAATCTATACATAGAAATAAAACCACACAAATCAATAGGATATTTGAATTATTTTCTCTAAGGTTTATGTTACATGCTTCATAATGTAAAATTAAAAATTAAGTCTCAGAAAGGAGGATGAATTATTAAAGTACAATGAATGAATTTACATATATGCTCAATGAAAATATTCTCCTACTTATCTCTATAAGTTTCATTACTTACCGCTTATTTCCCCTCTTATTATAAAAGTTTTAAAACTTAAGCATCCAAAATAGTGATAAATTTTATCTTTTATTAAATTTTTTGTCTTTTATTTTAATAGAATAACAAAAGGAAAAATTCCCATATCCACTAAACTACCTTTATTTGATCTTTTATGGACAGTGATGGTAATAGTTTGAACAAGTTTGTAGGCAAAATATATATTATAATTAAATAATTCAAAATTATATTGTCACAAAAAAAATTAAAATAAAAGAGGTTCTATGTAAACTCAATCAAAAATAGTTTATATAACACTCTTCACAATAACTAAGAGATTAAATCCCACTTCTTTAATTTTTAATAAAAATTATCCCATTAGTTCCATGAATCAATCCAAACCTCTATTAAAGTAATTCATGGTCTCTGTGATTTTAAAATAAGATCAAATGGAAGGAATATTTCAAGATAAAATGGTACAAAAAGTAACCAAATAAACCCTTAATCATTTTAATGTGATTTAAAATCATAATTTTTTGAAAACTATTAAATTTAATGTTCTATTAGTGATACATATATTGATAATCTCTTAAGAAATATGATAATATAATGAATATTTCAAATGGTTTAAACTAATTATATAGAATATTAATTAAAAATATTGGTCAACCATATCATGGAATTAACAATATTAATTTGTATAAGTAATATAAAATTTTAATAATTAAATTAAATAATAAATATCATATTACTAATCACTTCAAAACAACAATAAATTGGAATGACCATTCTACTTTCAAAAACATTCACATATTTATTTAATATTTATGATCATGGTCAATCAAAATTTTCTCAAAAAGGAAAAACAAATTCAACTAATGGATGATATATCCTAGATAAACAAAGAGATAAAATTTAGAGTGGTCTAAATATCCTTCCCTAGTACTAAAATTAATTATTTCCCTCAATATTTAACTAAAGTGATATAGATTCAAAAATAATATGCATGAATCTATAAAAAAATAATAAATAAAAAATAATTAATTAAAATAAAATTATTCTCTATTTAGTTAAGATGTGTTTTCATGACCATTGGATGAAAATTATTTTTATTTAGTTTCTTTCATTGTTAGAGTTTTGAACTTTGAAAATCAGGAATGTAAAATTTTGATGCTTTAAAAATTTGTAATCCATGAGGAATTTGTATCAAGAAGTATCAAAATGGAATAACTGATCAAAAATTAACCATGTTATAATTATTTAAGTAATATAATGTAGGCAATGATGTATAACAATCTCAATATGGAAAATATATTCACAGAAATGGTAAAAATATAAGAAATTATAGTAAAAATATAATCTATAAACATAAAATACATTGGGTAAGAGGATATCATAGGATTATTAGATGTTTGCATCATCCCCCTCACTAGTCTCCTCCTCTTCCTTCAATGGTATCATGGTATATAGTGGGTTATAATGGTAATATTGATCAAACCATAAGCAAATATCATCTATATCACCTAGTAAACTAGCATCAGTAACCAAAATATAATGTTTCTTTTGAGTGGGTAGATCAACCAGGGATAATTCAACGGCCTAATTAGAAAATAAATTTTTAAGTTTATAGTGATGATTAGACTAAATTGAAGTTGGTTGGAGGGTCCACTAGAGTATTTATTATATGGTTGTGCTAGAACGATAAAGTTTTGTAGTGGTATCTCTATGGTAGAGGCATGCTCTATAAAAAGTGACTCTAATATTGTAACAAACCAAACTTTTAAATGATATTTGTTTCCTAAATAGATTTATATTACATATTATATAATATTATACACATAAAAAATAAAGAGAAACCAACAAAATTTTATCTCATTAATAATGATCATTACATTAGTCAACTACGAAACCAATTAAAATGCCAAACATTATAGCTGTATAAAAAATATAAAATAGAATAGATAAAATGGGAAAAGTATGGATCACCATTTTCTTCTATAATAATCTCCCCCACAGAAAATTCTATATAAATAAAACAAAATATTGGTAAACCAATAAACATCGTATGAAAATTTAAATATAACTTTAAGTGGAATTGTAGTGAATTTTGAGTGAATGAATGAAGTGGTATTTATAGGGTATAAAGTTATATGTTACCTTTGGGATTTGAAATTTATATGATCATTGGTCAAATGTGAATATTGTTCTATATGACTATTTTAAATTATACCCATGTTTGATAATTTTACCATTATAATTAGTGTTTATAAGTATTAATTATAATGGATAATTGATGCCGAAAGGAGAATCTATGGCCTCAATCAGTAAAGTCATGTCGTTTGAAGCCCATTTTCGAGAACTTGTGAGGGAGGTAGTGTTACTAGGGTTTAACATTGGCCAAAACCATGATGAGTTTCAACAATTGAATCTTGAATGAAATATCATTTACGATAATTTCAAGTTATAGGACATTACCACTCGTTTGATGTTAGCTAAGCCTCCTCATGAAAATAAGACCATCACACAACTTACCCTTAGGGTGTATGTGGGTGTAATAATGGGTTACATGTCCAGGACTTAGTTACATAAAGTGTAATTTCCTTTTTATAAATAAAATTCATATTCCATCAATTCCTTTTAAGAATATTTTTTTAAATAAAATATCTATTTAATTGAGATGAATTTGATAAATTTATTTTTGTAAATGAAACATAATAATATTTTTCAAGAAAATATATACAATTTAATAATAAACTCAAGTATTTTGAATAATATCAATTTTAATAAAATTTAATTTTAAAACACCCTCACCTCAATATTAATGATAAAATAATTTTATAATGGTCAGGGAAATTTTTTATAAGTGTTAGAAATTTGATTGTGCCTTAAAACAGTTATTTTTAAATAAATAAGGGTTTTAGATTTAAATGTTAAAATTATCATATTTATAGAATTATTCTATAAAAATAAACATTATATTTTAAATCATTATTTCAAAATTATTTTAGGGTAAATTTATAGAAATTTTCTAAAATACTTTATTTTTTCATGAATAGTAAAAAATATAGTTTAGAGTTTTCGGTATATTTTTTTACTTCATACTTTTTTCATAATGATTTAATAATTAATTAAACACAATCCAAGACCTAAAATATTTTATTTTTTAAATATTAATTATTTTAATAGATTTTTATCAATTTCTAAAACTATAAGTGACTTTCCAAAGTCTAAAATGAAAAAATTGGTTTATAAAAACATTGATTTGTGGAATCCTTACTTTTCTAGGACAAAAGAAGTATTTAAAAATGAATTCATCTTTTGGTGGATTAAAATATCATAAATTTTGTCTCGAATTTTGAAAACCATGAGAAAAAACCATGTTTAATCCAATGGTTTTTCATTTTTCACAACCTAGATTTCCAAGACCCCTGTTATGAAATTATTAAACAATTCCTTCACTTTTCCAATAAATATCCACTCATTTCACCATCCCCCATCACTCCATATCCACCCTACATGAATTTATTGGGATTTTTCTCCCAATTTTTCTCCCAAGGTCTTCTAAAGCCCCTTAGGTTCTATACTTAAGTTTTAGAAATAACTCTTCAAGGTAAGGGAAATATCGACTTCTCCTTTCCATTCGAGTCCCCATTTCATGTGGTATGTCTTATAATTTCCAAAATAAACTCTATTTTCCACAGTTTATTTTCCCAGTATATAAATAATATTCTTTTATAAATAGTATACCCTTGTCCTATATCATTTTACCCTTTTCTAAAACCATGTTTTATACTCAACATGTTGCCAAATTTACTTCTCAGATTTCCATCTTTTACATGAGAAATTATATTTTACTCTTTATTTGAGTACCAGAACCTATTTTATTTTCTATGGGTATTAAAATAGATATAAAAATGAATTTTTTATTTGGGTATTTACATATATGAAACCCACATTTCCTTTCTTTGGTAAAAAATGATGTAATGATCATGTCTTTAAGCTCTTTTGTATGGAAATATTTTGGTAAACCCTTATTCTTTATTCTACATGGGTTATTAATGAAATTATTTATTATAATATTTGTGCCTCAAATGAAATTAATACATATGAAGGGTGTGCCTTGATAGAATTCTAATGCAATGGGTAAATAATTTAATCTCTATAGATTACATGTTTTATGATACCTTTGTGAATAACCTTGGTAATTTTCATTTATGACACCTTAGTGATTAAGCTTGGTGATATGCTTATGAATGTCACATTTAAATTTTGAAGCCAAATTTCTATATTATGATTCATGTTCTAATTGTTATGATATTTCTCTTATTTGTGCCTTATTTTTATGCCTCATTTTCTTATTGATATGTCTCGTGATCACATTCCTTTTTTTTCCATTCTTATTCCCTTACCAAGCTTCATACTCGTCACTTTCCTTTGATTTTTATTCTCAAGATATGAGATAATGTAAAATTAACTTCAATTGAACCCATGAATATATCTTTCAAGTGGATTTATAAGAATATTTTAAGTATTCATGTATTATGTACCTTATTTCTAAGAAACTAAACTTCAAAATATTCTATGTTTCTAACATGTAATCAAAAGCTATGTAATAAAAAGGTTAGATTCCATAGTTGGTATCAAAGGATGGTTTAGTTATTTTTATGAAATTAAGACTTGAAAACATTATGAATAACCCAAGGGACATATCAAAATATAGGAAAACATCTTGGTATTTTGGTGAGTATTAAGTAAGTGGTTTCCAAAAAAAATGCATCCCTCTCTGGATACTATATGTGGATGTAACTCTGGTATAGATGTACCTTAGGGTAACACCTTAAAGAACCACATTGATAAATACTCGATCAGGAACTGGTGCACAATAATAGGCCTTGATTCACACCTGGTTTGACACTCCCAGGAGATATGTTCGGTTAATCAAAATATTTTTATGAAGTATTATGAAGGATATATAAAAAATTTAATTTTTATTAGATGATATTAATAACATATTTAAGAAATTTTTTTTAAAAAAAAATCCATTTAGGAAGAATGTTTTAGATACCATATATCTTAAATAGATCTCTTGAGTGTTTCGTGCCTCTCCTCCATCTAGGGTTTCTTCCCCTTCCAATGGTATGACCTCTTCATGCTTCTGTTTCTCTCCTCTCATTTCTATTGATGCAACTTCCCCCATATTGTTCCCTACCTCTCTATTTAATTTCCAAGTTATAGCATTAATTCTTGATTCTTCTTCTTGGATAGTTTTATATCCTTCGATAACCTAGTTTTTTTCTAGGTGTTCTCTCTTCATGTGTTCCTTCGATACTCTTCTCGGATCTCTTTCCATTCATCCTGATCAAGTTTTTCTTTATCTCTATGATTGTGACTCACTGCTAAGGCCTTGTTCATCTCAATATCCACTCTAGGTCCTAGATCTATTGAATTATAAACCATTTTTATCTAATTCAGTGGATCTTGTGGTGGGTTTGGGATGTATTGGTTGAGAGCTTATCGGTTTTTCAAGAGTCATGATTCGTGTGGTTCTCTCCTGCCTTAAGGATTCAGTATTATTATTTGGTTTTGATCTGTGAATTTTGGTTATTTGGAGTTATTTAAATCATGGTAGTGTTTTTAAATCATGATTGATTTTTGGATTCATGATGTTTTGGATTTGTTTAGGGTTTTAATCCTTAATGAAAACAGAATTTTTCGTTGTTGGTGTTTCTTATCAATGGTGTCTGCACCTAATCTACTCTTTCTCTAGGATTCCACCACTCTCCTCCCAATCATATTTTCAGGGTGGTTTTTAAAGTTTCATGGTAGATGAATTCTAGTGATTTATGTAATTCTAGGAGGTCATATTACTCTATGATGTTGATTTTTCTTTTTACTAGTTATCATATGTTCCATTTTATAGTTTAGGGGAGATTTTTAGTGTTTCTATCCCACTATTGAGAATGATGACCTCGGGTTCCGCCCTATATAATTTGACGGTTTTTAGTTTCCACCAATGATGATAAAGTTATGAAATAATGGATTTTGTTTACCAGTGATGTTGATGATGAAGATGGGTTAATTGTGAATTAGGTTTTTGAATCAAGGAGTGTGGGTCAAGGCGGATCATGGCCCAAGGTGTTGATGTGTGTTTGTTGAATGTTGTGTCATATTTTTTAATTTGAAATTTTAATTTGAATTTTTATGTATTGGGGTAGATTATGAAGCTTGTATGCTGTTAATGTTTGTGGTTTTTGAAATTTAGTATCCAAAATTATAAGGTTCACGCTCAACCATAAATTGGTATATTTAGAAAATGAAAAAAATTATTTTGAAGAAAATCCCTTTAGAATTTTAACGTTTTTAAGGGAACAAATTTCTCACTAAGGTTTCATTATTTTATAAAAAAATAGTAGGAAATAGGAGGAATTGTGTAAATGATAAGTTCAATGGATGATGCACTGACAACGTTCCAATGTAATATGGAATGGAAATCTTCATGAGGATGATGAATCAACTAAAATGAGTTATGAACAATAACTTGAATAAATTTGAGAGATCAGATTCACCTTGAAGGGAATAACTTTTTGTTGAGTCCTTTATACTTCAATGACCACCTTATTTTAGAGGATCTACTGACTAGTTGATTTCTGAATAATGGATAATATTTATAGAAAAGATATTTGTTATACTCCATTGTTTATAGAAAGAGAAAGTTACCTTGACAGTATACCACTTAAAATGAGAAGATGATTATCGGTGGACACTAATTAAAAACAAGAATCCCGGTAGGGAGATTGATTTTATGGATTGGGAAGAGTTTAGGGGACTCTTTTTACATAAATATTTTCCCTATTTGATGATAATCAAAATAGTGAATGAATTCCTAGAGAAGAAGTAAAAGGAAAAATAAATCAATGGAAAGCAATGATATGAACTTTACAAGGCTTTCTCAACACACCTCTATATTTTTTATGGATCCTAAGGGAAATGTTGATATATTCTTTAGTGTACTAAGACCCCATGTGTGGAGGAGTATAGAAAATTTAGACTATGAAAGGTATGAGGAGAAAGTGTGGAGTGATGTGGATTTTTAATTAGAGTTTTGAGAGATGCATTGGTCACATAGATCGAATGAAAATAAGAGATAAATGTATCCAAAAATAAGGGAAGAACTTTTATCATAGAATTAGAGGAAATAACGTGAAACTTTCCAAATTTAACAAATGTGGGACGATATATTTGGGGAAGTTCCTTCTTGGGAGTTAAAAGTGTTAAAAGTTTTCAAGATATGGATATATAGCTCAAAATTTTCATGGTGTGGTAAAACCACAACTTCTCAAAACTAACGAAAAATGGAATATTTTCTCACCCAATCATACGTTTAATAATTCTAGTGTGGAAAAATGGGGAAATATTCCCATAAATATCCAAATCATGAGATAATAGAGGGGAACCATCATCAACCTCATCATAGTCCAAAGAAGTAAGGCTGGTAATTTTTTATCACGAAAACTAAAGTAGAGGCTCCAAATGATGTGGTGGAAGGTACACTCATCATGCTCTCAAAGATAGAAAGTCCATTGTTTGATTATAGTTCTAAGAATTCCTTTATTTCATCCATGTTTTCAAAGAAAATAAAATCATTCCTTGAACTTCTATAAGTATAATTATTAGTAAAGACTCTTGGAGTGATTATCCTAGAATCAATAGTGTATAGAAACTCTAGTATTAAAATTGGAAAGTGAAATCTAATCTCAAATATAGTAGTCATTACCATGGTGTAATTCAACACTATACTAGGGATGGACTGGCTCTCAAAGTATAATGATAATATAAATTGTATAAACAAGGATATTTAGTAGTATTTAATGGAAAACCTACATTCATTTTCAAATAAGAGATATTCTGACCTGAGATTTTTCTAAAATCACCTATCGTAGACTTTTTATAGATATTCTTAGTTAAGAGGGAAAAAATGAAATTATAAAGATAAATAATGTCCCCATAATTAAAGAATAAATTGATGAATTTTCTAAAGAGTTGCATATACCTCCTCCAGAAAGAGAGGTAGAGTTCTCCATTGTACTCATACCTAGATCTAAGCTGATATCAAAGATCCCATATAGAATAGAAAATATGGAGTTAGATAAATTAAAGAAACAACTTCAAGATATTTTGGATAAGGGATTAATCCCACTAAGTGTGTCTCCTTGGGTATCACCTTATCTATTTGTGAATAAGAATTATGGATCAATGCATCTATGCATTGATTATAGAGATCTTAATAGGATCATAATGAAGAAAAAGTACCCTCTCCCAAGTATGGATGATTTATTTGATCAGATTTGTGAGGCTCAATTATTCTCCAAGATTGAACTCTAATATGGGTATCATCAATTGGGGGTAAATAAATAATATATTCAAAAGTCTCCCTTCTAAACAAGATATGGGCATTATGAGTTTGTTTTTATGCACTTCAACTTGAATAATGCTCTTTTTATATTTGTGGATTTTAGGAATAGATTCTTTGTAACAACCAGATATTTTATGAGAATTATTCTTTTTAATTTCATTGATGTCTTGTGTTGTACACTACAACAAAGGGATCTTGCACTACATGCATCCCTGATTTGGCTTTCATTACACGTAATCGCGACCTTCCTCGATAGCGTGTGTAGTACGCAATATGGGGTTTCACTAAACAACGATATATTATTATAATATTATTATGGACTAGCCGTTATGAATAGTATTAACTACATATTGAATTTTATAACATTATTATTCATCTTACACATTTTCTAGAAAATGGTATGAGAACAAAATAAATTTTTCGGGTAAAATAAGTATTTTTAAAAAAATGCAATTTTGTCGCCTTTTGATGGCGCACCCACTTTAAATATAGTTTTTGATATGTTTATAAGTTCAATTTGACAAAATAAAATTCTTATTTGGAATCAGGATATAAAAATTTACTTTGGATAAATTTTTCATATTATTCTGATAACTTTCATATTTTAATGAATAGTAAAAACATGCTATATTTTAATTAAAAACAAATTTTTTCATCCCAATAATTTATATGGTTAGATTAAATTTTTAATTGGTTTTAAATTTTAATTAGAATATATTTTTACCATTTAATCAAATTTTGTTCATTAGAAATAATTTCACTTTGAATTTGGACATAAACAAGTGTCGATCTTTTGATAGTTATTGTTTCTTAAAAACACACTATTTGTTTTGATAACGGGAATTAATTTTAAAATTAATTAATGACACTAATATGTTTTGAATTTTGAAAAATAGAAATAATTTTTGAATTCAGAATATCAAATATAGCTTAGGCTGAATTTTTGGTATTTTTCTGAAAACTTTTATATTTTGATGAATAATGAAAATTACTAAATTTTAATTAAAAACAACTTTTTTAATCAAAATAATTAGTAGTAATAAATTATGAATTTGAGCAGTTTTAAGGTATATTTAGAATATATTTTTACCATTTAATACAATTTTGGTCATTTGACATAATTTCACAATTAAACCGGACATAAACAATTGTCAATCTTTTGATAGTTATTATCTCTTAAAAACACGCTTTTTGTTTTAACAACGGGAATTAATTTTAAATTAATTTCTTCCACTTATGTGTTTTGAATTTGGAAAAATGGATTCCATATTTGGAATCAGTATTTATAAATTGTTTAAATAGGTAACATTTATTTTTAGACATTTTGAATAATTACTTCGGTAAATATTTTATTTATCATGGTTAAAGGGTAAATCCGGTAAATTAGGGTAAAAAATTATATTATAATAATAATAATAAGTTATCCTAAAATGTGTCCTAACCTTATTGGATGAGTAGTGGCCAACCATGGGCATCCTTGAGTCGATTTTGGGACTTCTTTGAGCCACTTGGTAGTGATAATGACAATTTGGATTAATTATTTTAATATAAAGACAAAATTAACATTAAAAAAATCTTTTAGTAATTAATTTTTATAAGGGGTTATATAAATTATCTTTGAAACTATAAATATACATTGGAAATATAAAAATATTTTCTACATGATGGTATTTTTTTATAAATTTTAGACATCAAATAAATTAAATTATTTATGACACAATAATGATGCAGCATTTACCTCATTAATAAATGGTTTAAATAAATAAGATTATAATGAATAAAATATTATCCAAAACATGTACAATTCTTATTGGATGATTTTATTTCGACCATGAGTCATCTTATCTTCATATTTAATGATTTTTGGACCTTTTTAAACTGAAGATAAGTTTATAATAAAATAAGATTTTCACACGTTCCAAAAGAGCCACTCCTCCCCCTTATAAAAGGAGACCACTTCTATCCAGTTCCTCACACCTCTCAAGCCATTTGGATCATCAAAACTCTGGCCAATTAAGCTCCCTAAATCCCTATCCTCCCCCTATAATCCTTACCTTAGGCAGAATGTACTCCAAGAAGTCCTTTTGGTTCAAACCAAAGGTAGTTACCCAAATTTAAGGTAACGGTTTCTCTTAAATTGTTTTCTTTTATTCTACTTCTCCAACCCCTAAACTCTTTTTAATCCTTTATTTTGTAACAAAACCAGTATCATAAATATACTAGGATGTTTTAATGATAAGGATTCTAACTACACTTACACACACCTCCATTTAATGGATGAAGAACATAGTGTTTCTGTTGATGGAAAACTAACACCTCACGAAATGATGATTGTTCGATTTTCTCCTACCGCCTCTCATGGTGGCCATTATGATGGAACTGTATTTATATATGATATATATTATGTTTATTATTTCCTTATGCTTCTTTACTTCCCAATTATATCAATCCTTTATGGTTTACATAGTGGGTAAATACGATAATCTCATTTGATGAAATGCGAACTACCACCCCCTCAAAGTGATGTAATTCGTTAATGCCTTATTTGGGATGTATAAAGGATGCATTTAATGATATTATATATGATATTATACTGGAATTTTAATATACCTATGTATAATTCTGTTTTACTTCCATTAAAATAAGAAATATAAATGAAAGTAGTGTTCATGCGTACGTACGGCTTACCATCTCCATGAACGGTGCATTTCATTTCTTACCTCCATATGTTATATACTATTATAAATACATGTATATGATGGATATATATAATATATATGATATATAAATCATGAATATAATTCTGGAAATAATGAACCTTTGAACCCATGAACAACATGTAATTATAAGAAGTCCATTTTTTATTCAAGTACCAAATATCGATAAAACAAACGTTATTAACTTAAATAGTTACATAATATTTATAACATGGTAATAAGTGATATAAAAGGAATAATAAACTTTAAAAAGGTTATTAATAAAGTAGAAATTATATTTGGTTTATTATTTAGGATATTAAAGAACAATCGAGTCAATTCGGACACGAGGTAAGGGAACTTCTTAACCCAATTTCCGTTCTTTGGGTTGATCTTCTCTTTCTTGTTTATGTCGTTATTTGATTATATGATAAATTAATTATTATATCATATCATGTTTTTATACTTTATTTACGTGACCTTATAGTGAATACACATAAGTGATCTATTTTATTTACAAAAAGACATTTGTAAGGTATAAATTTTCCAATCTCATTTTTATCTAAGATTTTTTATTCGTAAGTATTTACAGGGGTTATATTAATCATCCATGTCCCTGTTTTCTAAAAATGGTTTAATGTATTTTTAAATTCATTTTTACCCATTTTTGACTTTTATAACATTTTATGGACAGAATGTTTCTTTTTTTTACCATACGAGTAACTTTTTGACTTTTCTGGCAAAAGTACGAGAAGAATGTTTTTTTAACTTATACGGCATGAATGGATTTTTATGATTTCATAAAGCATTATTTTCATGAATCTTCCTCCACAATATTTCATGATTATTTTCAAAAAAATCATTTTATTTAAAATTGCATGTCATTTTGTGAAAATAAAATTATTTTAAAGAAGAAAGGATATTTTCCTCAAGAATGGAGTTCAAGTGTTTTATCAAAACTATATTCCATCTAAGATGAAGTTATTTCATATGTGTATGTTTCAAGTATAATGTCTCTATGATTTACATGGTTTCACTTTTCTTATGATGAAATGATTTCCATTTGTTTTATATGGATTATGTTATGATGGGATGATTCTTATGAAACCCATTTTATACATTGGGTAATGATGAATGATTTATGTTCATATTGTGGCACAAGTAAGAATGATTTCATTATGAGATGGTTGGGACCTATATCTCCCTCAAATGCATTGGGTAAAGATTTATATCTCATGAGATAGACATGGCTGGAACGGTATGTTAATCCGGTTCAGTGATACAGGACTGGAATGAGGAGTAAACTCAATTCAGAAAGGGACTTTGTCCACTAAGATGGTCTTGGCAGCAATGCCTTGGATACTATGGAAATAATATCATGTACTTAATGGTTTTACACAATTACATGTTTTTTTCCCATGATATTTTATCAATATTGATGTTCCATTATAATACATGCCTTACGTACTTCCATGATATATGTCTTTGCTCAAGATTTTGATGTTTAAACATTATGTTCATGTTTTTAAGTTAAAATGTATATAATTTGTTTTATTTTATCCATTCTTACCCTTATTGAGCATTTTATCTCACCCTTTATATGTTTTCATTTCCCCAGGATTTAATGAAAGGTTTTAGGTAAGAAAACAAAAGGGGAATATCTTTATGGGAGATGTTTAAGATCTTTCACCATGATTAGAAGATTATGTTCTGAGTTTCCAACGACACTAAACTATTACGGCCCTTGTCTATCTGTTTTTGTTATGTATTAAGTATTCCAAAAAAGTAATATAATGTCAATGTAAGTCAAGCTTCGGGTCTCTACAGCTGGTATCAGAGGAAAGGTTTAGTTAACCTTTGGAAACTAGGATGCGAAAACTTTAGTGAAATCCCTAGAGATATTTCTAAGGTATGTGTAGGGATGTAACACCCCAGGTAAATAAAGAATATGAGATTTTCACATTTATCCATATTTTTGAATAAAATATTAATATTACTTTAAAGGGGACGCTATGCTCGATGGCGTACCCAATACGCAACAACGAGTTTCTTGGGAATCTTACGTTGCACTCTAATAATAAAATAATCTTATTTTAAATGGTAGTTAACGTCTAACCGTTGTAATGGAGATAATGAATAGAACTAACTACTAAATTATTATATATGTTTGTCAAATATTTTTACTTTTTACAATAAATGTTAGAGGATTAAAAATGTGAATGAATCCAATTTTAAGCGTAAACATTCTAATATTCTTTAAAAGGTCAATTAACCTCCTTTTGATGACGAACCTCTTTTAAATCCACTTTTTGACAATTTTATGTGTTATATTTGACAAAATAAAATTCTTCTTTAGAATAGGGACATCAAAATTTACTTTGTGTAAATTTTTGGTATTTTTCCGATAAAGTTCATTTTTAATGAATAGTGAAAAATGTTGTATTTTAATTCAAAACCTCTTTTTAATCTAATTTATCTATATGATTAGATTATATTTTTAATTGTTTTTAAAGTTAAATTATAATATATTTTTACCATTTAATCCAATAGTGTTCATTGGTATTAATTTCACTTTGAAATTGGACTTAAAGTAGTGTTAATCTTTTAATAGATATTGTTTATTAAAAACACGCTATTTGTTTTGACAATGGGAATTAATTATTAAATTAATTAATGAAACATATATGTTTTTAATTTTTTAAAATATACATAATTTTTGAATTCGGAATATCAAATATATCTTAGGGTGAATTTTTGGTATTTTTCTGAAAAACTTTAATTTTTGATGAATAGTGAAACCACTAAGTGGTAGTTTAAACACTGATTTTTCGTTTAAATGAAAATTTACCACTTATTTGATTTTAATTTCAAAAATCTGATATACATGGTTGTCATTAGGATGTAAAATTTGGTTCAATGGGATTAAAATAATTTTTTGGTGAATAGTAACTTTTATGTTTTTAATCGCGATTAGAGGTAATTAGTGTAATTTAAGGTAAAAATAATGTTTTAATAATATGAAATGACCTAGAAACATGTCCTTCCATCAATGGATGTGTCATGGAAGTACAAGACAATCCATGGGTCAACATGGGGACTCCATGGAGCCACTTTGGTTGGAATATGACATAAATAACTTTTTTATTTTAAGTTAAAATAAAAATGTAACAAGCATGAGTTGTTTTACTAAAACAATTTTTAAATGGGGTTATACAAGTAATATTTTTGACTATAAATATTCACTAGAAATATAAAAATATTTCCTAAATCATGATAGTTTTTTTATAATTTTTAGACATTAAATAAATTAAACTATTTATGACATCATGATGATCAGGCGATTACCTCATTAATAAAGGATTTAAATAAAATGAAAAGATAATGTTAAAACTATAACTTACACTTGTAAAACACCTATTATATGAGTATATTTAGAACCCTTACCACCTTATCCTTGAAATAAATCAATGTGGGACCTTTAAAATCCGAAACTCATTTGAAAATAAAGTAACATTTTGTAACTTTCCAAGAGTGCCCCTCCTCTCCTCTTATAAAAAGCCCCCACCTCTACCACCTTAACCACACCTCTCAAGCCTTTTTCTTGGAAAACCCCTACCCATTTAATATATAAACATCCCTTTATTCTTCATTGAATCCCCACTTTGGGCATAATCCTTTCCAAGGAAGCCTTTGAGCTTAAATCAAAGAGAGTTACTCGATTTAAAGGTAATGTCTTCCCTTGTGTTCTTTTGTATTATTTTGCTTCTCCAAACCCCTAAACACTTTTTATTACTTTTTTTTGTTACAACACCAGTATATTAAATATAATAGGATGTTTTTATAAGAATTATTATAGCTACACTTTAACACACCTTCGTCTAATGTTTAAAGAACATACTGTTTCTGTGTTTGGCGATTTTATGCCTCATGAAACGATGATTGTTCAATATTCTTTTAACAACTTTAAAGGTGGAAATTATGATGTCACTGTATTTTATATATGATATATATGGTATTTATTTTTACTATATGCTTATGTATTTTATATTTAAAACATACCTTTATTCTTTTCATGTTGTGCAAATGCGATAATTTCATATGAGGAAGTGTAGACTACCGCCCCCTCAAGTGATGTGACTCGTTCATGCAATACATGGAATGTATAAAGAATGAAATTAATGAACATATGTGAACAATATAACATATATATTATACTAGAATTATAATATAAATATATCTCTCATTTATTTTTAATTCCATTAATATAACAAAAAAAATGAAAGTAGCGTTCATGCGTACGTATGGTCTACCGTCTCAATGAACGGTGCTTTTCATTTTTTTATCTCAAAATGTTATGGAATAGTATAAAATGAATATTTACTGGATATATATGATATTTTAATCATTAATTCTATTCTGTAAATGATTTACTTATAACTACATGGGCAATCATTTTCAAACAAGTTCATTTTTTTACTCATGTACCAAACATCGGCAAAAACGTCTGATATGAACTAACATTATTAAACAATTTTTATAACATTATAATATGTGATATGAACTGAATAATAATATTTAAATGATGTCCTTAATAAATTATAAATTGACAAAAGTTTATTATTCAGGAATATAAACAAACGAACAAGACAAGTCAGACTTGAGGTAAGGGATCCAACCTCTCTCTTTCTTTTTAAGTACTCTCTTTTATGTAATTTCTTTTAAGATCATATTTCTTATTTTTGGGGATGTTCTTTTATATTCCTCATACTTTAATTTTTATGTTCATATTATAAGAGGCCCTATTTGATCTCATAAATCCATTTTTGGAAGTTTTAAGTGGCGTCGTTAGGCTGCCAAGTTTTTGTAAGGGATTTTTCATCTCACTTTTATTCCTATGACATTTATGCTACGTTTGACACTATTTACTTTGATTGGTGTTTGTACTGCCCATTATTATACAATTTTTGTAGTATAATTTCATTTATGGGTATTTAAATCTTCATTTTATGACCCTTCTTCCATGGGGTGTACGTTTCGAAAGTTACCCAAGTCGGTAAGGGAACCTTTCACCCTCCTCTTTTTAAAACACTTCTTTTGTTATGTCTTTTAATTCACATAATATTATGTTGGGATATATTCTTTTATATCCTTATTGATGTAAATTTTATTTCCAAGTGATGAGATACCCTTTTTATCTCTCATCAACTCTTTTTCTGAATTTTGAAGTGACGATGTTAGGCTGTCGAATTTTTGCAAGGAAACTTCTTAACCCAATTTTGATTCTTTAGGATAAACTTGTAGTCCTTGAATATGTCATTATAGGAATATGTGTGAATGTCCTCTGATTTTTTTACACTTAATATCCACTTATATTTGGTGTATTCTTTTGTCACACATAATTATGTAATTGATTTATCCTTAATCCAAGGATATCGTCTTTGTATGGGAATTCGTCTCAATCTCCTTTCATTGAGGCATGTTTTGTTTTATACACAACCGTCTTTTATAAGGTTTATAAACCCCTTTTACTTTTAAGTTTATCCAAAAGGAATATTTTTTATACGAAGCGTTTTACTAAACGATAAAAGGGAATGTTTTTGTCGTACGTATGCGGCAACAATGACTTCTCTGCCGTCGTGACCATTATTTGAGATTCGGCTTCCTCTATAAGCCATACCTTTTTTTAATAGAAAAATAAATACCATGTTTTAATTTTCTTTTATTTTTTTATTGAAAATGGTTTTTGTAATTTTTTTATATCAATTTGTTGTATTGATATCTTGTGATTGAAAAGTGGAAAGGTTATGTTTCCTTTATGCATGTTTTATGTGATACGATTATGTTATGGTTCTTGGGGATTATTATGAACACGGGTGGTTCCGTGACAAACTAAGAGCGGGTGAGCCCGATATAGCTCTCCAATGCATTGGGTAACTCTAAGGGGTTAAACGTTAAGGGTTATCCCAAGAGATTTAGGGAATATACTGTGATGGGTATTCCAAACGTAACCAAGAGGGTTACTCCCTACGTAAGAATGTTATGAATCCCTAAAGTTACCATTATGCCTTATGATTTCTATGATTTATTCATGATTTGATGAGGTATGTTAAAATTCTTATGTTTTATGAGAAAAGTGTGATTTCATAAATGGACTAATGTTTTCTTTTAGTACTTTTATATCCCTTACTGAGCTTTTTATGCTCATCCCAAGTTTTGGAAATGTTTTTCACAGGTCAAGGGAAAGGTGCATGTTATGATGATAGTGTCAAGGAAGTGTCAAGAAAGAATCCATGTTTTTTTTAAATATGTTTTTGTTGATGGAGAAAAATGAATACTATCTTTCATTTAACCACTTTTTTTAAATGTGGAATGTAATTCATTATTTATGATCTAATTCTCTGAAACTGTAAACTTGAAAAGATCCTCAATGTGAATTATTCATTTAATTCAATATTAAGTAAGGTTTAAGGTCGGGGCCTTATGGTTGGTATGAGAGGTCGGTTTAGACAACTTTAGGGATTAAGAGTTTTTGTTAGACACATGATTAGTCCCTATATCTATTATTTCAGTTAAATCCTTGTTTTATAACTTTTTTCAGGTCAAGTAAAAGCCAGTTACGAATGGAAGGAGAAGGATCTCAAATGACATTCCTATCTCTTCCTGATGAAATGCTTGCAATAATTATTGAAAAGTCATGTTTAGAATATTGTGAAACTTTTTCTAACATACAACTCACTTGCAAGTAGTTGTTTGAGATATCAAACACCTCCACTATACCTCGTTATCATTGTGGATCATGGGTTGTATTTAGATAAATACTATTTTCACAATATTATCATATTTTCAATAAAGGTAAATATTATCAAGGTATTTTCAAATATTTTACATTATCACAAGAATTGGAATCATATTATGATTTTAAAAATGGTGCTGAGGAAGGAGACCCTTGAGCTACCTATTTATATTTTCTTTTAAAATATAGTCCCTCAGCACATACTTATGGTATTTTAAAAGGACCAATAATAGAAAGTTTCAACTCAAATTTTGTCCGACTATTTTATAGAAATCATGTTTTATCAGATGTTTTGGAATTATATGTTATACATGATTATTTTCCAAAACTGTTTTTCTGTGAACACCCATATGACCCATGTTGTACAAGGTGTATTTGGGTGGAGGAAGCAAATGATTTTGAAGGATCTCTAAATAATTGTTGTAATGCATTGGACTTCTACCTACGTGAGCAAGATGACAATGAAACCGAGTGGATGCCATGATCAAGGTATGATGTTATTCATTTTGGGAATCATTTTATTTTATCTTATGGTGGTGAAATAAGACTTAAAGAATTAAGATGTTGAGATTGTAATGAATTTGGATGAAAATGAGAGTTACAAGGAAACTATTGAGGTTAAAACATGTTAGGGTTATTTTTGGAGTTTTATAAAATAGAAAACACACAGACCGTGTGACAACCTGTCGCGTCGGACAAAGCTGCGGAAATCGAACCCACAACCAAAGTGTGACTGGTATTTATCACCTACCACTGGACTATGTGAAGTCCCTACATAGTATGACTTATTCTTTTTAGTTAGATTATTTTATTAATTAATATTAAGTTTATTTTGGGTTATCTATAGAAATTATTAACCTATCATGGAGGATATGTGATTAGGTTAATTACCTTTCAATATGAGACTTTAAGAGCAACTGATGTTATTTGGAGATAAGTGTTAATTTGTACCTTGGAAGACTATGTGATTAAATCCTTCAAATATTTGGGTTTCAATCTTAGTTTGGTTTACTTTGAATAATTTTATGGACAAATTGTTTATTGAATGGTCGTTTTTGAACTTTGGGTATTGTTTGACAAATGTTGGAGATTAAGAATAGATTTTTTTTATAAAGGATTATCCTTTTTGGGTATTATCTGATCTCATACTAACCTTTTAGGTTTTAGTTTTGGTTAAGGTCTAAAGACATGGGAAGTATATAGTTCTATTTTGTGGATTAGGTGATTCTCTTGTAGTTTATTATAGCTCTCTTAATGTAAACAAGTCTTCCTAAATACTCATCATTTGGGGAAAGTACGAGTTTGTGTAAGAAATCTAGTAAAAGTTGAAAGTCAACATGACAAGTAAGTATGTCTCCTTAAGATCAAAAATAAATTCCTAAATGAAAAGTAACATAAAAAAATGTTGTCTATTAACTTTTCCTACGGGGGAATCGAATACCGTTTAACCCACCACATGTCACGACCCGACCTCGGGGCCCGTGCCGTGACTACCCCAAGCCCGCCTTCCATAGGCCAGGGGCTGGCGACTAGCACCAAGGCGTAAAATCCCGGTAAACAGGGAAGGCATTGCCTTTATAAGTAACAACCACCACAGAGTCAGCAAGCGAAAAGTAACTACAAGTGCAGAAAAGTAAAGGGGGCCGGAATACAAGCCCAACTGAAAGTAAAGTACAACTCGAAAGGGAAAACGGCAACTATAAGTACAAGCGGCTCCTAGGACGTCCTCCTCGATTCCTACCTGAAGGGTAGGTACAGATGGCACAGCTCCTGGATCGTCCACCACGGATCCTACCTGAAGGGTAGGTACAGATAACTCACAACTCCTCGGGTCCAACTGTCCGCTCCGAGCACGTCCCGCTCAGTGGTCCTCCTCCGGGTACCGACCTACTCCGAAAGCCTCATCCACAGTCAGCGCTGTCCGTCGTCTGCAACCAACACAACGAAGTGCGGGAAAAGCCCGTGCAGGGGTGAGTATAAGCTACTCAGTAGGGACCCCGAGACCCCTGAAGGTCTCTCAAATCCACAAAGGATAAACCACGAAGAAAAGTAACAATCACGAAGTAACATCCAGTATTGATTAGGTATATGCCCATACATATACCTATGTCACCAATTTCCGTTCGGCTCCAACACGAACCCAAGAACAATCCAATCCACAAAGAAGAGTAAACAGTAAAATCCACATAGGATAACAGTACAAGTCCACACGGTTTATAACAAGTTTATGAAATCAACGGATAACTATTACCCAGGTATATGCCCATACATATACCTAAGTTATCAAGCGACCCATCTCAATCATGAGGAAACACAAAGATCAAAGACTCAGCTCAAACCAGGATTTTTATTATCGAAACCGTAGCTGCTGAAGAGCCCCGTCTCTGAAGTGTGCAGTAGTCCTGTCACGACTCCGAGGTACTGCTCACTAACCTATGACTGCTGAGGTACTCCTCCTGTCGAGTACTGCGGGTCTGCTGCCAACTACTGGGCTCTCCGTCCGCTGAGGGTCTGCTGCCAACTACTGGGCGCTCACCCAAATAGCCTACTGAGGTACTCCTCTGACGAGTACCGCGGGTTTTCTGCCAACTACCAGGCGCTCCGTCCGCCGTGGGTCTGCTGCCAACTACTGGGCGCTCCGTCCACTGGGCTAGTCGACTCACTCCAAGTCGAGTCGGTCAAGCAGTCGTCAGGTCTCAGTCATCTACACGGTCTCCGTACTCCGCACATACGTCTCCACCGTCGCGGGTCTGTCGCTACAACCAAGCGCACACACTCCGTAGAGTATCGTGGGTCCGCCGCTACAACCAAGCGCACACACTCCGTAGAGTATCGTGGGTCCGCCGCTACAACCAAGCGCTCCACCGCCAAGGGTCTGCTGCTGCATCCAAGCGCACCACCACTGTCAAGTACCACGGGTCCGCCGCTACACCCAAGCGCTCCACCACCCAAGATCAACAGAAGATTCAGCTCACACAGGTTCGGTAGCACTGTTCCACGTAGGATCGCTGAGTGATGTAGTCGTCGTCGTCGAATCCACATAGGATCTCTGCACTGTCGTCGTCGCAGTCACAGTAGCAGTAGTAGTAGTCGTCACAGTAACAGTCGCAGCCAGCACTAGGGTTCCCGCACACAGTAAGCTCGTTCGGAGGATCCGCTCCACTAGCCGAGAGGCTGATACATCAACTGTCACAAAGACCAGAGTTGATGTATCAAAAAGTTCCGTATCGTCAACAGGAACTCAACGCAACAGACGGCGCGTCGATCGGACGTCCGGTCTGAGAGTTATTGGCATTTTCGTTCCCGGGGCCCGGTTGGTTTTTTAGGAAAAACCAACCCGACCGTACTCCACCTGCGTCCAAACCTCGGGCGGAGTATGCCAAAAGATCCGTCTCACTTAGAGGATTCCATCAAAGTCGACGGCACGTCAATCGGACGTCCGGAACTCAAGATATGAGCGTTTCCGCTCCGAGGGCCCGGTTGGTTTCGTGAACGAACCAACCCGGCCGTACTCCACCTGCGTCCAAACCTCAGGCGGAGTATGTCAAAAGATCCGTCTCACTAAGAGGAACACAACGCGACTGACGGCGCGTCAATCGGACGTTCGTAGCTCAAGATATGAGCGTTTCCGCTCCGAAGGCCCGGTTGGTTTCGTGAACGAACCAACCCGGCCGAACTCAAAGTAACCCGAAACCTTGAGTGCGATATACCGAAACGACCGTCTCAATCCAAGGATCGCGTTTCCGCTGACGGTTCGTCGATCGGAGGTCCGAGGCTCAAGTTATGGGCCAAAAACCAATTCTGGTTCGAAACGGGGGGGTCCGGGTCCGGGCCGACCCGGCCCGACCCCCCCCCCCCCAGGGGCGGCGCGGCGGGCCGCGGCGGCCTGGCACCGCGAGGTGCCGCGGCGGCTTGGGGTGCCGCGAGGGGCCGCACACGGTCGGCACGCGGGGGGCAAGCCCCACTGTTTTGGGAAGCGGCGCGGCCTTAGTGCCGCGCCTTTGCAACAAACGGCCCTCACGTGGGGGCCGGTTTAATTAAAGGAACCGGGGGGCTGTTGCCCCCCCTTTCATGGAACCGCCCCCCTCTTAAAGAGGGGGGGTTTTACAGGCTGGCCGGGGGATTAATTCCCCCGGTTTAATGCCTTCCGGCGGGCCAGCTGGCCGGCCGGTTTTCTCCAACGGGACCGGAAATTCCAGTCCCCCCTTCGGCTTCCGACGCCGGCGGCCCGGCCGCCGGTCTTCTCTTCCACCGCGGCCCGGAACCGGCCGCGGTCTCCTCGTCCCGCCGCGGCCCGGAACCGGCCGCGGCGTTCGTCATCCGGCGCGGTGCGACGGCACTGCGCCCCTTCGCCGTGCTTTGATATTCATTCAACGCGGCGCGACGGTGTCGCGTTCTTGTTATTTCTTCCATGGTGCGCGCGCGACGGCATCGCGTAAGTTAAACGTACAATTATCCGCGTGGTGCGACGGCACCACGCCACCTTGCTTCCGCCCACAAGAATAAACAACATGAACGATGGAGGGGGGGGGGGTTCGGCCGTGTTCATGCGGTCCGGCCCCCCTCACGTTAAACTATAACACTTATATAAAATATTCAAAGCCACACGTAGACAAGCGATCCACGAGCAAGAAATGGAATAATTAAAGAATAAAACAACAACCCCTACCTTGGTATAAGGTTCGAAGATTCGTCTACGTTCCGCGGAAGACGGCGTCGCGGAGGTCGGGCGTCGCGGTAGCCGTTCGTCAAATCCGATGACGAAGGGATGCGTTCGAAGAGTCACGTTGTTGGCGAAACTTGTACGCCGACGAAGGTTGTCCGAGGAAGAAGTGGTGTCCCCTTTCGTTGACACGGTAAACGAAGAAAGGAGGTGCGGCGTTCTTCGTCGGAGCTTGAGCGTTCTTCGTCAAGATGAACGTTCTTCGAGTTCTTCGTCAGAGTTGAAGAAGAAGAAGAGCTCTCCACCTCTCAAGTAGACAAACAAAGAACCCAAAATAAAATAAGACAACATCTTATTTATTATCACATAACACAAAAGAATTTCAAAAGTTTGAAATTCAAAAGGTTTAACTCCCATAATTAAAAAGGTAACACAAGCCATTAAATGAGGCGTTAAGGGAGTTGGGAGAATTGAAAGGATTAGGGGTTCGTGTGGGCCCCACCACACTTAATCCTCCCAAGGGAGGTTAAGTTGGTGTGGGTCCCACTTCCAACCTCCTTTGATAGGTTTTAACAAGTTAAAAATAAAATTGTTCTACACAATTTTATTTAACTCAAACTAAAAACCCCTAAAACTAACTTTCAACCCGCAACAAACGCAACTCCCGAAAAGGTCTCTTTAAGCGAATATCGGCGCTTCGAGTTCATCGGTGCCCTCGGATTTCAATTCCGAGCACCGGATCAAAATTTAGGAATTCCCGCTCATCCGTTCACTGAACGTACCCGAGCCAAACTTCGGAAATTAATTCCGGGCACTCCGGGCCTCGGAATCAGGTGCCGTCTGAAACCGCGCTCTTGTAAAATTCTAAAGAAAATTAAGAAAAAAATTCCCTTGAATTTTACGGGTCTTTACATTACTCCCACCTCAGGGCTTTACGTCCCCGTAAAGATACATCAAAAAGTAGGGAAACAAAAGAGGGTACTGAGCACGCATCTGAGCCTCCCGCTCCCATGTGCTCTCCTGGAGATTCCCGTGCTGCCATCTGATGCGCACAAGAGGAATCGATCACCCACGCAGGACCCGCTCCTGTCGATCCTCTATCTCCACCAGGACCTCCGTAAAAGTCGCCCCATCGTCAACGTCAAGCTCCCCATGGTCAATGATGTGCGTCGGGTCGTGCACGTATCTCCTCAGCTGAGATACGTGGAAGACGTCGTGCACCCGGTGCAACTGAGGTGGTAGAGCTAGGCGATAAGCCACCTCACCAATCCTGCTGAGAATCTGGAAAGGTCCGATGAAGCGCGGAGATAACTTGCCGCCTCGTCCAAATCTCCGAATACCACGTCGAGGTGAGACCCGCAAGAAGACGTGGTCGCCATCCTCGAACTCCAGTGGCCTCCGCCTCCTGTCAGCATATGACTTCTGCCGGCTCTGAGCTGTCCTCATCCGCTCCTGGATGACCTGGACCTTCTCTGTCGTGGCCTGGACCATCTCCGGTCCCATCAGAGCTGCAAGATTTCTTCTTTTCCGAAAGAGAAATCTGGTCCCATCCCCTGGATGAACCACATTCTTTGCCTAAAACAGTCAATCCTAACATGGATGATACTAATCCATACCAAGGATGACGTCGTAAGGCCTCGACGCTACTACTAAGAGATTCAACCGTTACTCTCGCCTCGGGTTGATTCACACTGTCGGCATCAGTGTGTGGTAACTGGGTCTCCTCCAGTAGATGTCTCACAAGTGAGGGTCAAGTCAACAGTCAAAACTGGAACCTCTTAGTAACATCACGAAAGAGGACAGGAACGAAAATATCACAAAGGTATGCGTCTTTTATTATTGCAGCTCATAATACAAGACGCTACACAAAAGCAACAAGGGACCAGACGTACAAAGGATGTATCCATTAGTTCTGTTCCTGTCCGTCGGCTCCCAGAGCTCCATGATCAAAGGCCTCGGCTGCCTGAAGCTGAGCTCTCCCCTGCGGTCGGGGTGGACCTCCTGGTGGTGGTGGTGGAAGAGCCTCAAAGCGTCGCCCACCACCGTCTGCTCGTCCAGCTCCTCTGCCTCGTCCGCCTCCTCCCTGCGGACCGCCACGGTCGAACCTCTGCCTCTGCCTGGGAGGTTCTTCACTTAACTGTTGATCATCAGCATGGCGGGTCGGACAGTCACGAGCCATGTGACCAATCCCGCCACAGGAGTAACACTGCCCACTCTCGGCACGCCTGACTCTGACTCCACCCCGGCTTCCCCGTACAACTGAGCCTGAGTCGTGCAGTCGGCCACCGGTAGGTCTGGTCTGCCTGGAACCCTGAGTCATCCGTCGGCTACCTGCTGCAGATGACTCTGCCACGTGCCGCCCTGCGGTGAGTTGTTGTGCTGGTGTAGACTCAGCAAGGAAACTCTCGATCAGAAGTGCCCGCTCCAGTACTCCTGTCTGAGTCGGTATGCTGAGGGAGATCAGCGATGCCCTGATCTCGTGTCTCAAACCCTGCTCGAAGGTCCGGGCCCCGAAGAAGGGGTCCCGTACCATGTCTGTCGAGTACCAAGAAAGGTCGGTGAACCTCGCCGCGCACTGAGCGACTGTCATGCTGCCCTGCCACAGCTGTAGAAGCTCCTGAATACGCACCGCACGAAGGGTGGCTGGGACGAATTCCGAGCGGAAGATGCTCTCAAAATCCGTCCAAAGAAGAGATGCCTCATCATGCACCTGGAGCATCAGGCTCCACCATCGTCCTGCTGCTGCGTGTAGTAGGCTCGCAGCGAGGATCACCATGAGGTCTGCTGGTGTCCTCACTAGCCTAAACACTCGAACCACTGCCTCCAGCCAGTCCTCTGCTGCCTGGGGATCCGTCTCCCCGCGAAACCTGGGCAGTCGCTGGCGCTGAAACTCATGCAGTGCGCTGAGGCGACGTGCATCGTCAGCGGCTACTGCTGGAAGAATCGGGGGATCGGCGGGCAAAGCTACCGCCGGTGCCACTACTGGAAAAGGGCCCTGCACCGAGGCCTCGTCGCTCGGTGGGCTGTTGTCTCGCTCGACTCTCGGAACCCTAGCTGGCTGCCGTCGTGGGGCCATTCTGAAAAGGAAACAGGTGCGCCACGGTCAGAACAGTATACCTGGTGAGCTGACACAAAGAAATCACAAAGAAAACTTTGAAACACACACGCAATCAATGTTTTCATGCATTAAGTCGGAAATCAGAGGTCAGGGTCCTGGTGTACGGATACGTCGGCCGCCGCACCAACACTGGACTCCCTGGACTGATAACCACACTCAAAACGCTAAACATTATTGCTTCACATAGAAAAGATCAGAGTTCGCGGTAGAACCGAACTCCTCTGATACCAATTTGTCACGACCCGACCTCAGGGCCCGTACCGTGACTACCCCAAGCCCGCCTTCCATAGGCCAGGGGCTGGCGACTAGCACCAAGGCGTAAAATCCCGGTAAACAGGGAAGGCATTGCCTTTATAAGTAACAACCACCACAGAGTCAGCAAGCGGAAAGTAACTACAAGTGCAGAAAAGTAAAGGGGGCCGGAATACAAGCCCAACTGAAAGTAAAGTACAACTCGAAAGGGAAAACAACAACTGTAAGTACAAGCAGCTCCTGGGACGTCCTCCTCGATTCCTACCTGAAGGGTAGGTACAGATGGCACAGCTCCTGGATCGTCCACCACGGATCCTACCTGAAGGGTAGGTATAGATAACTCACAACTCCTCGGGTCCAACTGTCCGCTCCGAGCACGTCCCGCTCAGTGGTCCTCCTCCGGGTACCGACCTACTCCGAAAGCCTCATCCACAGTCAGCGTTGTCCGTCGTCTGCAACCAACACAACGAAGTGCGGGCAAAGCCCGTGCAGGGGTGAGTATAAGCTACTCAGTAGGGACCCCGAGACCCCTGAAGGTCTCTCAAATCCACAAAGGATAAACCACGAAGAAAAGTAACAATCACGAAGTAACATCCAGTATTGATTAGGTATATGCCCATACATATACCTATGTCACCAATTTCCGTTCGGCTCCAACACGAGCCCAAGAACAATCCAATCCACAAAGAAGAGTAAACAGTAAAATCCACATAGGATAACAGTACAAGTCCACACGGTTTATAACAAGTTTATGAAATCAACGGATAACTATTACCCAGGTATATGCCCATACATATACCTAAGTTATCAAGCGACCCATCTCAATCATGAGGAAACACAAAGATCAAAGACTCAGCTCAAACCAGGATTTTTATTATCGAAACCGTAGCTGCTGAAGAGCCCCGTCTCTGAAGTGTGCAGTAGTCATGTCACGACTCCGAGGTACTGCTCACTAACCTATGACTGCTGAGGTACTCCTCCTGTCGAGTACTGCGGGTCTGCTGCCAACTACTGGGCGCTCCGTCCGCTGAGGGTCTGCTGCCAACTACTGGGCGCTCACCCAAATAGCCTACTGAGGTACTCCTCTGACGAGTACCGCGGGTTTGCTGCCAACTACCAGGCGCTCCGTCCGCCGTGGGTCTGCTGCCAACTACTGGGCGCTCCGTCCACTGGGCTAGTCGACTCACTCCAAGTCGAGTCGGTCAAGCAGTCGTCAGGTCTCAGTCATCTACACGGTCTCCGTACTCCGCACGTACGTCTCCACCGTCGCGGGTCTGTCGCTACAACCAAGCGCACACACTCCGTAGAGTATCGTGGGTCCGCCGCTACAACCAAGCGCACACACTCCGTAGAGTATCGCGGGTCCGCCGCTACAACCAAGCGCTCCACCGCCAAGGTTCTGCTGCTGCATCCAAGCGCACCACCACTGTCAAGTACCACGGGTCCGCCGCTACACCCAAGCGCTCCACCACCCAAGATCAACAGAAGATTCAGCTCACACAGGTTTGGTAGCACTGTTCCACGTAGGATCGCTGAGTGCTGTAGTCGTCGTCGTCGAATCCACATAGGATCTCTGCACTATCGTCGTCGCAGTCACAATAGCAGTAGTAGTAGTCGTCACAGTAACAGTCGCAGCCAGCACTAGGGTTCCCGCACACAGTAAGCTCGTTCGGAGGATCCGCTCCACGAGCCGAGAGGCTGATACATCAACTGTCACAAAGACCATAGTTGATGTATCAAAAAGTTCCGTATCGTCAACAGGAACTCAACGCAACAGACGGCGCGTCGATCGGACGTTCGGTCTGAGAGTTATTGGCATTTTCGTTCCCGGGGCCCGGTTGGTTTTTAAGGCAAAACCAACCCGACCGTACTCCACCTGCGTCCAAACCTCGGGCGGAGTATGCCAAAAGATCCGTCTCACTTAGAGGATTCCATCAAAGTCGACGGCACGTCAATCGGACGTCCGGAACTCAAGATATGAGCGTTTCCGCTCCGAGGGCCCGGTTGGTTTCGTGAACGAACCAACCCGGCCGTACTCCACCTGCGTCCAAACCTCGGGCGGAGTATGCCAAAAGATCCGTCTCACTAAGAGGAACACAACGCGACTGACGGCGCGTCAATCGGACGTTCGTAGCTCAAGATATGAGCGTTTCCGCTCCGAAGGCCCGATTGGTTTCGTGAACGAACCAACCCGGCCGAACTCAAAGTAACCCGAAACCTTGAGTGCGATATACCGAAACGACCGCCTCGATCCAAGGATCGCGTTGCCGCTGACGGTTCGTCGATCGGAGGTCTGAGGCTCAAGTTATGGGCCAAAAACCAATTCTGGTTCGAAACGGGGGGGTCCGGGTCCGGGCCGACCCGGCCCGACCCCCCCCTGGGGCGGCGCGGCGGCGCGGCGGGCCGCGGCGGCCTGGCGCCGCGAGGTGCCGCGGCGGCTCGGGGTGCCGCGAGGGGCCGCACACGGTTGGCACGCGGGGGGCAAGCCCCACTGTTTTGGGAAGCGGCGCGGCCTTAGTGCCGCGCCTTTGCAACAAACGGCCCCCACGTGGGGGCCGGTTTAATTAAAGGAACAGGGGGGCTGTTGCCCCCCCTTTCATGGAACCGCCCCCCTCTTAAAGAGGGGGGGGGGGGGTTTACAGGCTGGCCGGGGGATTAATTCCCCCGGTTTAATGCCTTCCGGCCGGCCAGCTGGCCGGCCGGTTTTCTCCAACGGGACCGGAAATTCCGGTCCCCCCTTCGGCTTCCGACGCCGGCGGCCCGGCCGCCGGTCTTCTCTTCCGCCGCGGCCCGGAACCGGCCGCGGTCTCCTCGTCCCGCCGCGGCCCGGAACCGGCCGCGGCATTCGTCATCCGGCGCGGTGCGACGGCACCGCGCCCCTTCGCCGTGCTTTGATATTCATTCAACGCGGCGCGACGGCGTCACGTTCTTGTTGTTTCTTCCATGGTGCGCGCGCGACAGCATCGCGTAAGTTAAACGTACAATTATCCGCGTGGTGCGACGGCACCACGCCACCTTGCTTCCGCCCGCAATAATAAACAACATGAACGATGGAGGGGGGGGGTTCGGCCGTGTTCATGCGGTCCGGCCCCCCTCACGTTAAACTATAACACTTATATAAAATATTCAAAGCCACACGTAGACAAGCGATCCACGAGCAAGAAATGGAATAATTAAAGAATAAAACAACAACCCCTACCTTGGTATAAGGTTCGAAGATTCGTCTACGTTCCGCGGAAGACGGCGTCGCGGAGGTCGGGCGTCGCGGTAGCCGTTCGTCAAATCCGATGACGAAGGGATGTGTTCGAAGAGTCACGTCGTTGGCGAAACTTGTACGCCGACGAAGGTTGTCCGAGGAAGAAGTGGTGTCCCCTTTCGTTGACACGGTAAACGAAGAAAGGAGGTGCGGCGTTCTTCGTCGGAGCTTGAGCGTTCTTCGTCAAGATGAACGTTCTTCGAGTTCTTCGTCAGAGTTGAAGAAGAAGAAGAGCTCTCCACCTCTCAAGTAGACAAACAAAGAACCCAAAATAAAATAAGACAACATCTTATTTATTATCACATAACACAAAAGAATTTCAAAAGTTTGAAATTCAAAAGGTTTAACTCCCATAATTAAAAAGGTAACTCAAGCCATTAAATGAGGCGTTAAGGGAGTTGGGAGAATTGAAAGGATTAGGGGTTCGTGTGGGCCCCACCACACTTAATCCTCCCAAGGGAGGTTAAGTGGGTGTGGGTCCCACTTCCAACCTCCTTTGATAGGTTTTAACAAGTTAAAAATAAAATTGTTCTACACAATTTTATTTAACTCAAACTAAAAACCCCTAAAACTAACTTTCAACCCGCAACAAACGCAACTCCCGAAAAGGTCTCTTTAAGTGAATATCGGCGCTGCGAGTTCATCGGTGCCCTCGGATTTCAATTCCGAGCACCGGATCAAAAGTTAGGAATTCCCGCTCGTTCGTTCACTGAACGTACCCGAGCCAAACTTCGGAAATTAATTCCGGGCACTCCGGGCCTCGGAATCAGGTGCCGTCTGAAACCGCGCTCTTGTAAAATTCTAAAGAAAATTAAGAAAAAAATTCCCTTGAATTTTAAGGGTCTTTACACCACAAGTATGTGATTTTCTTATGGTTAACTTTCTCCTAAACATGTTTTCTATCACTCTCCCTCAGAACATGACCCTTTGATTTTTCCTCCATATCCATGTTTCCTACATGGAATCCTAGTATGGGTTAACTCGGGTAACCTTTGTACATCTATTTCTTTATTTTAAAGTGATTGTTTTACTGACTCTTGTTTCGATGTGGGATTTTCAATGAAGTTTCCAAGCCCAATTTTAAAATTACGAGGATGCAATTCCCAAAAGGGGGGAAAGATCTAACACCCCAGGTAAATAAAGAATATGAAATTTTCACATTTATCCATATTTGTGAATAAAATATTAATATTACTTTAAAGGGGACGCTATGCTCGATGGCGTACCCAATATGCAACAACGAGTATCTTGGGAATCTTATGTTGCACTCTAATAATAAAATAATATTATTTTAAATGGTAGTTAACGCCTAACTGTTGTAATGGCGAGAATGAACATAACTAACTACAAAATGATTATATATGTCTGTCAAATATTTTTACTTTTTACAATAAATGTTAGAGGATTAAAAATGTGAATGAATCCAATTTTAATCGTAAACATTCTAATATTCTTTAAAAGGTCGATTAACCGCCTTTTAATGACGAACCTATTTTAAATCCACTTTTTGACAATTTTATGTGTTATATTTGACAAAATAAAATTCTTCTTTAGAATAGGGACCTCAAAATTTACTTTGTGGAAATTTTTGGTATTTTTCTGATAAAGTTCATTTTTAATGAATAGTGAAAAATGTTGTATTTTAATTCAAAACCTCTTTTTAATCTAATTTATTTATATGATTAGATTATCTTTTGAAATGTTTTTAAAGTAAAATTAGAATATTTTTTTACCATTTAATCCAATAGTGTTCATTGGTATTAATTTCACTTTGAAATTGGACTTAAACTAGTGTTAATCTTTTAATAGATATTGTTTCTTAAAAACAGGTTATTTGTTTTGACAATGGGAATTAATTATTAAATTAATTAATGCAACATATATGTTTTGAATTTTTTAAAATAGACATCATTTTAGAATTCGGAATATCAAATATATCTTAGGGTGAATTTTTGGTATTTTTCTGAAAAACTTCAATTTTTGATGAATAGTGAAACCACTAATGTTGGGCAGAGAGTGATGGAAAGAGGGGGGGTGAATTGCCTTTTAAAAAATAATTAACAATTTAAAATCAAAGTTAAAAGTGCAGCGGAAATAAAAGAGGCAAGACACAAAACTTGATAACGGAGTTCGGCTTAAACCAAAGCCTATGTCTCCGCTCCCAACTCAACCGTTGAGAGATTTACTACTGCTTGCTTTTTAATGATTTTAGCAAGAAACCCACTAGACTTTAAGGTAGTCTAGAACCTATTACAGCTTGCTTTTAATGGTTGAGCAAGAACCCACTAGACTTCTTACAGGTAAAGGCTATCTCACCTATGACTCAAGCCTTTTAAAGGGAAGGCTTGACTAACCTCTTCACACCTTGAAGGTGGTGTGAAAACCCAAACGAAAAGAAGATGAGAGAAAGAGGGGTTTGTAGGCACAAACCCAAAATGATGCTCAAAATGATAAAACAAGAAAAACCGTAAGAGGAGAAGCCTTGGGCGCCAATGGATTGATTGGAGTTGATGAAGATCGCTCCCAAGCTTCTATGGTGGTACTCCTTGGTTGTGGAAATGGGTTGGAGCAATTGAGGTTCCTTGAAGGAATCCGCCGGAGGTTCGCCAAGTGATCGTAAAATGTTCCTGTGGGCTACCGTACATTTCTGGGGCTTCCTAGTCCTTTATTTATAGAGGGGGAACCCTCAAATGGCATTTAGGGGTCTTCGGAGCCGTTGGAGAGGCCTTCGGAGTCGTTGGGGGTCAAGTGGACAAGTCTGGTCAAAGCCCAACGGCTAGTTTGACTGGCTCCACCGGCTGACCGGTGCTTGGCCACCGGTTGGCCGGTGCTTTGGAAAAGGGAGGGGACTTCTGCCCAGGCTCCACCGGCTGGCCGGTGAGGAGGCCACCGGTTGGCCGGTGCTGAGACAGTAGGTGACACTATTTGTCTGGGTTCCACCGGCTGGCCGGTGATGGGACACCGGTTGGCCGGTGGTCTTGACAGAAAGGATGCCTTCTGTCAAGACTCCATCGGTTGGCCGATGTTCATCCACCGGTTGGCCGGTGGACTGATTTTCAGTCCACTTTTGAGAGTGATGGAAAGAGGGGGTGAATTTCCTTTTAAAAAATAACTAACAATTTAAAATCAAAGTTAAAAGTGCAGCGGAAATAAAAGAGGCAAGACACAAAACTTGATAACGGAGTTCGGCTTAAACCAAAGCCTACGTCTCCGCTCCCAACTCAATCGTTGAGAGATTTACTACCGCTTGCTTTTTAATGGTTTTAGCAAGAAACCCACTAGACTTTAAGGTAGTCTAGAACCTATTACAGCTTGCTTTTAATGGTTGAGCAAGAACTCACTAGCCTTCTTACAGGTGAAGGCTAGCTCACCTATGACTCAAGCCTTTTAAAGGGAAGGCTTGACTAACCTCTTCACACCTTGAAGGTGGTGTGAAAATCCAAACGAAAGGAAGATGAGAGAAAGAGGGGTTTGTAGGAAGAAACCCAAAATGATGCTCAAAATGATAAAACAAGAAAAACCGTAAGAGGAGAAGCCTTGGGCGCCAATGGATTGATTGGAGTTGATGAAGAGAGCTCCCAAGCTTCTATGGTGGTACTCCTTGGTTGTTGAAATGGGTTGGAGCAATTGAGGTTACTTGAAAGAATCCGTCGGAGGTTCGCCAAGTGATCATAAAATGTTCTCGTGGGCTACCTTACGTTTTCGGGGCTTCCTAGTCCTTTATTTATAGAGGGGGAACTCTCAAATGGCCTTTGGGGGTCTTCGGAGCCGTTGGAGAGGCCTTCGGAGCCGTTGGGGGTCAAGTGGACAAGTCTGGTCAAAGCCCAACGGCTAGTTTGACTGGCTCCACCGGCTGACCGGTGCTTGGCCACCGGTTGGCCGGTGCTTTGGAAAAGGGAGAGGTCTTCTGCCCAGGCTCCACCGTCTGGCCGGTGAGGAGGCCACTGGTTGGCCGGTGCTGAGACAGTAGGTGACACTATTTGTCTGGGTTCCACCGGCTGGCCGGTGATGGGACACCGGTTGGCCGGTGGTCTTGACAGAAAGGATGCCTTCTGTCAAGACTCCATCGGCTGGCCGGTGGTCATCCACCGGTTGGCCGGTGGACTGATTTTCAGTCCACTTTTGCCTTCTTGGCTTTCTTGGCCCAATTCCTTGGCAACCTGAAATCATGCCTATCATCCAAAAACACTTAAAACAAAATTAGATAAATAAGAGAGTGATTGTGATCATGAAAATTAAACCACGAGGGATACGAGAGGTACAACAATCTCCCCCTATTTTGATGATCACAATCACCAAAACAAGCAATGTAAAAGACTGAAATGAAAGGCATGCTTTAAAGGATAAATTGAAAAGTAAAGAAAAGCATGAGAGAAAGATTTCTCCCCCAATCGACCAAGAATTTCTCCCCCTTTGTGATTATCAAAATAGCACGGGGTATAAAACTTTATTGAGGGAAAGGTTGAAAAACAAGATAGATTTTTTAAACCAATTGATGTTTTTGAAATTTTAATTGAAAGTTTTGAATTGAAAGTTTTGAATTGAAAGTTTTGAATTGAAAGTTTTGAATTGAAGTTTTTGAAATTGAAAGATTTGAATATAAAGCAAAAAATTCTTAAACGATCCTAACTCCCCCTAAATAAAAACAACAAATCATCGGGGAGAGGATTTTAGAACCGAGACAAATTTTGGTCCGGTGAGACTCGCTAAAAGGGATTTTTCAATCCAAACTTGTCTAGTGGCGGGTCTTCTCCTATGAAATTCATCATTAAAGAAAATGGTTTTGTGCCTTCCATACCGGGCATTTTTGCAATTGCACTCATAAATTAAGTGCCAGGGTTTTTTACAATAGTTGCAAAATTTATATTGGGAGCTCCCCCTTACAAAAATAGTAGGAGCATGGGAAGAGGAAGCTTGCTTGGAATAGCCAAGCCCTTGGGTGGTTCTAGATATGCATTGGGAACCAAGGAGCTTCGAGAGGTTATGTTCACCTTCGGTGAACTTAGCTAGGGATTCCCTTAAATCCTTGATTGTTGATTCCATAGAATCAACATCGGGAAGGTTTTGGATCTTGAGGAAAAACTCCTCTTTTTCTTTGAGAAGTTGTTCCTTTTCGGAAGAAAGTTTTTTGAAATTCTTTTTTAAAGCAACAAATTTGGAAGAAAGTTCGTGAAAACCTTCCTCCAATTGATCTCTAGCATGTTGGAGATCCTCATAAGATAAATGATTAAAAGAATTGTAAGAACAAGAGGAAGAGGAGTCGGAAGAGGATACCTCATGAAATGCCATTAGGCATTTTTTACCGTTATCACTTGAGGAGGAGGAGGAGGAGGATGTGGAGCTATCACTCCATGTGGCCTTAAAAGCCTTCTTCTTTTCCTTTTGCTTGGCCTTTTTCTTGTGGAGTGGGCAATCGGGCTTGTAATGGCCTTTCTTGCCACACCCGTAACATGTTACCTCGGGCTCGGATTTTTCATTGGGTTGAGCCTTGTGGGATTTCTTCTTTTTGTTCTTCTTCATGAATTTGTGCATCTTGCGGGCAAGATTCTCCATTTCTGAATCGCCGCTTGAAGAGGAAGATGAGGAGGAGGAGGAGCTTTCTTCTTTTTGAACTTTGAAGGCAATGTTCTTTGGAACTTTGATCGGTTTGCCTTCCTTTTCAGCTTGCCTCCTCATGGTGATCTCGTAGGTCATGAGGGATCCGATGAGCTCTTCGACCGGCATGTTCTTGATGTCTTTTTCTTCTTGAATTTCCGTGACTTTCGGTGCCCATGAGCTTGGTAGGATCCAAAGGATCTTCTTGACCATCATTTCTGTAGAAACATCATCTCCAAGAGATTTTCTTCCATTGAAAACGTCAGTAAAACGAGTAAACATATCAGTAATATTTTCAGATGGATGCATGGTAAAAGACTCAAAATCTTGACGGTACATATCCAATCGAGTATCCTTAACTTTGTTGGTCCCCTCATGGGTAACCTCCAAAAGTTTCCAAATTTCATGTGATGAGGTGCATGTGGAAACTCGATTGAATTCATTACGATCAAGGCCGCAAAGGAGAGCGTTCATGGCTTTGCCATCAAGCTCGAAATTTTTAATATCGGCTTGGGTCCATTTAGATTCATCGGGAGAAGAGATATAGTAACCATGCATGACAATTTTATAAATAGGATAGCCTATACTTCTAAGAAAAGTGGTCATGCGGGTTTTCCAATAAGTATAGTCGGTTCCATCAAAGAATGGAGCACGACCCAAAGAATAGCCTTTGGGGGCGAAAGAAGTTGAAGCCATCACAATGGATCTTGAATTTGAAACCGGTTAGGGTATTACTCAAATTTTCCCTTTGATACCAATTGTTGGGCGGAGAGTGATGGCAAGAGGGGGGGTGAATTGCCTTTTAAAAAATAATTAACAATTTAAAATCAAAGTTAAAAGTGCAGCGGAAATAAAAGAGGAAAGACACAAAACTTGATAACGGAGTTTGGTTTAAACCAAAGCCTACGTCTCCGCTCCCAACTCAACCGTTGAGAGATTTACTACCGCTTGCTTTTTAATGGTTTTAGCAAGAAACCCACTAGACTTTAAGGTAGTCTAGAACCTATTACAGCTTTCTTTTAATGGTTGAGCAAGAACCCACTAGCCTTCTTACAGGTGAAGGCTAGCTCACCTATGACTCAAGCCTTTTAAAGGGAAGGCTTGACTAACCACTTCACACCTTGAAGGTGGTGTGAAAACCCAAACGAAAGGAAGATGAGAGAAAGAGGGGTTTGTAGGAACAAACCCAAAATGATTCTCAAAATGATAAAACAAGAAAAACCGTAAGAGGAGAAGCCTTGGGCGCCAATGGATTGATTGGAGTTAATGAAGAGTGCTCCCAAGCTTCTATGGTGGTACTCCTTGGTTGTGGAAATGGGTTGGAGCAATTGAGGTTCCTTGAAGGAATCTGCCGGAGGTTCGCCAAGTGATCGTAAAATGTTCCTGTGGGCTACCGTACGTTTCCGGGGCTTCCTAGTCCTTTATTTATAGAGGGGGAACCCTCAAATGGCCTTTGGGGGTCTTCGGAGCCGTTGGAGAGGCCTTCGGAGCCGTTGGGGGTCAAGTGGACAAGTCTGGTCAAAGCCCAACGGCTAGTTTGACTGGCTCCACCGGCTGACCGGTGCTTGGCCACCGGTTGGCCGGTGCTTTGGAAAAGGGAGAGGTCTTCTGCCCAGGGTCCACCGGCTGGCCGGTGAGGAGGCCACCGGTTGGCCGGTGCTGAGACAGTAGGTGACACTATTTGTCTGGGTTCCACCGGCTGGCCGGTGATGGGACACCGGTTGGCCGGTGGTCTTGACAGAAAGGATGCCTTCTGTCAAGACTCCATCGACTGGCCGGTGGTCATCCACCGGTTGGTCGGTGGACTGATTTTCAGTCCACTTTTGCCTTCTTGGATTTCTTGGCCCAATTCCTTGGCAACCTGAAATCATGCCTATCATCCAAAAACACTTAAAACAAAATTAGATAAATAAGAGAGTGATTGTGATCATGAAAATTAAACCACGAGGGATACGAGAGGTACAACAACTAAGTGGTAGTTTAAAAACTGATTTTTCGTTTAAATGAAACTTTGCCACTTCTGTGATTTGAATTTCAAAAATCCGACAAACATGTTTGTCATTACAATGTAAAATGTGGTTCAATTGGATTAAAATAATTTTTTGGTGAATAGTAACTTTTAAGTTTTTAATCGTGATTAGAGGTAATTAGTGTAATTTAAGGTAAAAATAATGTTTTAATAATATGAAATGACCTAGACACATGTCCTAACCTCATTGGATGTTTCATGGCCCACCAATACAATCCATGGGTCAACTAGGGTACCCCATGGAGCCACTTTGGTTGGAATATGACATAAATAACTTTTTTATTTTAAGTTAAAATAAAAATGTCACAAGCATGAGTTGTTTTACTAAAACAATTTTTAAATGGGGTTATAAAAGTCATATTTTTAACTATAAATATTCATTATAAAGATAAAAAGATTTCATACATCATGATATTTTTTTATAATTTTTAGACATTAAATAAATAAAATTATTTATGACATTATGATGATTAGGAGATTACCTCATTAATAAAGGATTTAAATAAAATGAAACGATAATGTTAAAACTATAACGTAGACTTGTAAAATGCCTATTGGATGGGTATATTTCGATCCCTTACCACCTTATCCTTGAAATACATCAATTTGGGACCTTTAAAATCTGAAACGCATTTGAAAATAAAGTAACATTTTGTAACTTTCCAAGAGTGCCCCTCCTCTCCTCTTATAAAAGGCCCCCACCTCTACCACCTTACCCACACCTCTCAGGCCTTTGGCTCAGCCAAACCGTGACAATTTATCTCTCCACATACCTTTATTCTTCATTCAAGCCTCACTTTTGGTATAATCCTTTCCAAGGAAGCCTTTGATCTTAAATCAAAGAGAGTTACCCGATTTAAAGGTAATGTCTTCCCTTGTGTTATTTTGATTTATTTTGCTTATCCAAATCCATAAACTCTTTTTATTACTTTTTTTGTAACAAAATCAGTACATTAAATATACTATGATGTTTTTACAATAATCATTTGAGCTACACTTTCACACACCTTCTTCTAATGGTTAAAGACCATACTGTTTCTGTGGTTGGCGATTTTTTGCCTCACGAAATGATGATTGTTCAATATTCTTTTAACACCATTAAAGGTGGCCATTATGATGTCACTGTATTTTATATATGATATATATGGTATTTATGTTTACTATATTCTTCTGTATTTTATATTTAAAACATACCTTTATTCTTTTCATGTTGTGCAAAAGTGATAATTTCATATGAGGAAGTGTGGACTACCGCCCCCTCAAATGATGTGACTCGTTCATGCAATACATGGAATGTATAAAGAATGAAATTAATGAACATATGTGACCTATATAACATATATATTATACTGTAATTATAATATATATATATATATATATATATCTCATTTATTTTTAATTCCATTAATATAACAAAAAATGAATGTAGCGTTCATGCGTACGTACGGTCTACCGTCTCCATGAACGGTGCTTTTCATTTTTTTATATCCAAATGTTATGGAATAGTATAAAATGAATATTTAATGGATATATATGATATTTTAATCATTAATAATATTCTGTAAATGATTTACTTATAACTACATGGGTAATCATTTTCAAACAAGTTCATTTTTTTACTCATGTACCAAACATCGGCAAAAACGTCTGATATGAACTAACATTATTAAACAATTATTATAACATTATAATATGTGATATGAACTAAATAATAATCTTTAAAGGATGTCCTTAAGCAATTATAAATTGACCAAATTTTATTATTCAGGAATATAAACAAACGAACAAGACAAGTCGGACTTGAGGTAAGGGATCCAACTTCTCTCTTTCTTTTTAAGTACTATCATTTATGTCATTTCTTTTAAGCTCATCTTTATTATGTTTGGGTATGTTATTTTATATTACTAATACTGTAATTTTTATGTTAATATTATTAGAGGCCCTATTTGATCTCATAAATCCATTTTTGGATGTTTTAAGTGGCGCCGTTAGGCTGCCGAGTTTTCGTAAGGGATTTTTCATCTCACTTTTATTCCTATGACATTTATGCTACGTTTGCCACTATTTACTTTGAGTGGTGTATGTACTTACCATTATTATACACTTTTTTTAGTATAATTTCATTTATCGGTATTTACATCTTCATTGTATGACCCTTCTTCCATGGGGTGTACGTTTCGAAAGTTACCCAAGTCGGTAAGGGAACCTTTCACCCTCTTCTTTTTAAAAGACTTCTTTTGTTATGTCTTTTAATTCACATACTATTATGTTGGGATATGTTCTTATATATCCTTATTGATGTAAATTTTATGTCCAAGTGATGACATACCCTTTTTATCTCTCGTCAACTCTTTTTCTGAATTTTGAAGTGACGTCGTTAGGCTGTCGAATTTTTGCAAGGAAACTTCTTAACCCAATTTTGATTCTTTGGGATAAACTTGTACACCTTGAATATATCGTTCTATGAATAGTTTTGAATGTCCTATGATTTTTTTACAATTAATATCCACTTATATTTTGTGTATTTGTTTTTCACACATAATTATGTAATTGATTTATCCTTAATCCAAGGATATCGTCTTTGTATGGGACTTCGTCTCAATCTCCTTTCATTGAGGCATATTTTGTTTTATACACAACCTTATTTTATATGGTGTATAAACCCCTTTAACATTTAATTTTATCCAAAAGGAATATTTTTTATATGAAGCGTTTTACTAAACAACAGTAGGGAATGTTTTTGTCGTACGTATGCGGCGACAACAACTTCTCCGCCGTCGTGACCATTATTTGAGTTTTGGATTCCTCTATAAGCCATACCTTTTTTTAAAGAAAAATAAATACCATGTTTTAATTTTCTTTTATTTTGGTATTGAAAATGGTTTTCAAAATGTTTTTATATCAATTTGTTGTATTGATATCTTGTGATTGAAAAGTGGAAATGTTATGTTTCCTTTATGCATGTTTTATGTGATACAATTATGTTATGGTTCTTGGGCATTTTTATGAAGACGGGTGGTTACATGATAAACTAAGGGCGGGTGAGCCCGATATAGCTCTCCAATGCATTGGGTAACTTGAAGGGGTTAAACGTTAAGGTTTCTCCGAAGAGATTTAGGGAATATACTGTGATGGGTATTCCAAACGTAACCAAGAGGGTTACTCCCTACGTAAGAATGTTATGAATGCCTCAATTTACCATTATGACTTATGATTTCTATGATTTATTCATGATTTGATGAGGTATGTTAAAATTCTTATGTTTTATGAGTAATGTATGATTTCATACAGGGACTAATTTTTTCTTTTCGTACTTTTATATCCCTTACTGATTTTTTATGCTCATCCCAAGTTTTGGAAATGTTTTTCACAGGTCAAGGGAAAGCTGCATGTTATGATGATAGTGTCAAGGAAGTGTCAAGAAAAAATCCATGTTTTTTTAAATATGTTTCTGTTGATAGGGAAAAATGAATACTATCTTTTATGTAACCACTTTGTTTAAATGTGGAATGTAATTCATGATTTATGATCTAATTATCTAAAACTCTAAACCTGAAAAGATCCTCAATGTGAATTATTCATTTAATTCAATATTAAGTAAGGTTTAAGGTTGGGGCCTTATAGTTGGTATCAAAGGTCGGTTTAGACATATTTAGGGAATTGGAGTTTTTGTTAGACACATGATTAGTCCCTATATTTATTATTTCAGTTAAACCCTTATTTTATAACTTTTTTCAGGTCAAGTAAAATCCAGTTACGAATAGAAGGAGAAGGATCTCAAATGACATTCTTATCTCTTCCTGATGACATGCTTGCAATAATTATTGCAAAGTCATGTTCGGAAGATTGTGAAACGTTTTCTAACATAAAACTCACTTGAAAGATGTTGTTTGAGATATCAAACACCTCCACTATACCTCGTTATCATCGTGGATCATGGGTTGTATTTAGACAAATACTATTTTCACAATATTCTCATATTTTCAATAAAGGTAAATATTATCAAGGTATTTTCAAATATTTTACCTTATCACAACAATTTGAAGTATATTATGATTTTAAAAATGGTGCTGAGGAAGGATACCCTTGCGCTACCTATTTATATTTGCTTTTAAAATATAGTCCCTCATCACATACTTATGGTATTTTAAAAGGACCAATAATAGAAAGTTTCAACTCAAATTTTGTCTGACTATTTTATAGAAATCATGTTTTATCAGATGTTTTGGAATTATATGTTATACATGATTATTTTCCAAAACTGTTTTTCTGTGAACACCCATATGACCCATGTTGTACAAGGTGTATTTGGATGGACGAAGCAAATGATTTTGAAGGATCTCTAAATCATTGTTGTAATGCATGGGACTTCTACCTACGTGAGCAAGATGACGATGAAACCGAGTGGACGCCATGATCAAGTTATGATGTTATTCATTTTGGGAATAGTTTTATTTTATCTTATGGTGGTGAAATAAGACTTCAAAAATTAAGATGTTGAGATCATAATGAATTTGGATGAAAATGAGAGGTATAAGGAAACTATTGAGGTTAAAACATGTTAGGGTTATTTTTGGAGTTTTATAAAAAGGACAACACGCAGACAGTGTGACAACCCGTCGTGTCGGACAAAGCTGCGGGAATCGAACCCACAACCAAAGTGCGACTGGTATTTATCGCCTACCACTGGACTACGTGAATTCCCTGGTTAGTATGACTTATTATTTTTAGTTAGATGATTTTATGAATTAAGAGTAAGTTAATTTTGGGTTATCTATAGAAATTATTAACCTATCATGGAGGATATGTGATTAGGTTAATTACCTTTCAATATGAGACTTTAAGAGAAACTGATGTTATTTGGAGATAAATGTTAATTTGTACCTTGGAAGACAATGTGATTAAATCCTTCAAATATTTGGGTTTCAATATTAGTTTGGTTTACTTTGAATAATTTTATGGAAAAATTGTTTATTGAATGGTCTTTGTTGAACTTTGGGTATTGTTTGACAAATTTTGGAGATTAAGAATAGATTTTTTTTTATAAAGGATTATCCTTTTGGGGTATTATCTGATCTCATACTAACCTTTTAGGTTTTAGTTTTGGTTAAGGTCTAAAGACATGGGAAGTATATAGTTCTCTTTTGTAGATTAGGTGATTCTCTAGTAGTTGATTATAGCTCTCTTAATGTAAACAAGTCTTCCAAAATACTCATCATTTGGGGAAAGTATGAGTTTGTGGAAGAAATCTAGTAAAAGTTGAAAGTCAAAATGACAAGTAAGTATGTTTCCTTAAGATCAAAAAAAAATTCCTCAATGAAAAGTAACTTAAAACAAAAATTTTGTCTATTAACTTTTACTACGGGGGAATTGAATACCGATTAACCCACCACAAGTATGTGATTTTCTTGTGGTTAACTTTCTTCTAAACATGTTTTCTATCACTCTCCCTCAGAACATGACCCTTTGTTTTTTCCTCCATATCCATGTTTTCCTACATGGAATCCTAGTATGGGTTAACTCGGGTGACCTTTGTACTTTTATGTCTTTATTTTAAAGTGATTGTTTTACTGACTCTTGTTCCGATGTGGGATTTTCAATGAAGTTTCCAAGCCCAATTTTAAAATTATGAGGATACAATTCCCAAAAGGGGGGAAGGATGTAACACCCCAGTTAAATAAAGAATATGACATTTTTACATTTATCCATATTTGTGAATAAAATGTTAATATTACTTTAAAGGTGATGCTATGCTCGATGGCGTACCCAATACGCAACAACGAGTTTCTTGGAAATCTTATGTTGCACTCTAATAATAAAATAATATTATTTTAAATGGTAGTTAGCTCCTAGACGTTGTAATGGCGATAATGAACAGTACTAACTAAAAAATTATTATATATGTTTGTCAAATATTTTTACTTTTTACAATAAATTTTAGAGGATTAAAAATGTGAATTAATCCAATTTTAAGCATAAACATTCTAATATTCTTTAAAAGGTCAATTAACCGCCTTTTGATGATTAACCTCTTTTAAATCCACTTTTTGAAAATTTTATGTGTTATATTTGACAAAATAAAATTCTTCTTTAGAATAGGGACATAAAAATTTACTTTGTGTAAATTTTTGGTATTTTTCTGATAAAGTTCATTTTTAATAAATAGTGAAAAATATTGTATTTTAATTCAAAACCTCTTTTTAATCTAATTTATTTATATGATTATATTATCTTTTTAATTGTTTTTAAAGTGAAATTAGAATATATTTTTACCATTTAATCCAATAGTGTTCATTGGTATTAATTTCACTTTGAAATTGGACTTAAACTAGTGTCAATCTTTTAATAGATATTGTTTCTTAAAAACACGCTATTTTTTTGACAGTGGTAATTAATTATTAAATTAATTAATAAAACATATATGTTTTGAATTTTGTAAAATAGACATAATTTCTTAATTTTGAATATCAAATATAGCTTAGGGTTAATTTTTGGTATTTTTCTGAAAAACTTCAATTTTTGAGGAATAGTGAAACCACTAAGTGGTAGTTTAAAAACTGATTTTTCGTTTAAATGAAACTTTACCACTTCTGTGATTTGAATTTCAAAAATACAACATACATGGTTGTCATTAGGATGTAAAATGTGGTTCAATGGGATTAAAATAATTGTTTGGTGAATAGTAACTTTTAAGTTTTTAATCACGATTAGAGGTAATTAGTGTAATTTAAGGTAAAAATAATGTTTTAATAATATGAAATGACCTAGACACATGTCCTACCCTCATTGGATGTTTCATGGCCGACCGTGAAAATCCATGGGTCAACTTGGGGACCCCATGGAGCCACTTTGGTTGAAATATGACATAAATAACTTTTTTATTTTAAGTTAAAATAAAAATGTCACAAGCATGAGTTGTTTTACTAAAATAATTTTTAAATGGGGTCATACAAGTCATATTTTTGACTATAAATATTAATTATAAATCTAAAACTATTTCCTACATCATGTTATTTTTATTATAATTTTTATACATTAAATAAATTAAATTATTTATGACATCATGTGATCAGGCGATTACCTCATTAATAAAGGATTTAAATAAAATGAAAAGATAATGTTAAAACTATAACTTAAACTTGTAGAAGACCTATTGGATGAGTATATTTCGAACCCTTACCACCTTATCCTCTAAATACATCAATTTGGGACCTTTAAAATCCGAAACTCATTTGAAAATAAAGTAACATTTTGTAACTTTCCAAGAGTGCCCCTCCTCTCCTCTTATAAAAGGCCCCCACCTCTACCATCTTACCCACACCTCTTAGGCCTTTGGCTCGGCCAAACCCTGACCATTTCATCTCTCCACATCCCTATTTTCTTCATTGAAGCCTCACTTTGGGTAGAATCCTTTCCAAGGAAGTCTTTGAGCTTAAATTAAAGAGAGTTACCTGATTTAAAGATAATGTCTTCCCTTGTGTTCTTTTGTTTTATTTTGCTTCTCGAAACCCCTAAACTCTTTTTATTACTTTTTTTTGTAACAACACCAGTATATTAAATATACTATGATGTTTTTATAAGAAGTATTAGAGATACACTTTAACACACCTTCGTCTAATGGTTAAAGAACATATTGTTTCTGTGGTTGGCGATTTTATGCCTCACGAAACGATGATTGTTCAATATTCTTTTAACACCTTTAAATGTGGCCATTATGATGTCACTGTATTTTATATATGATATATATGGTATTTATGTTTATTATATGCTTCTGTATTTTATATTTAAAACATACCTTTATTCTTTTCATGTTGTGCAAATCTGATAATTTCATATGAGGAAGTGTAGACTACCGCCCCCTCAAGTGATGTGACTCGTTCATGCAATACATGGAATGTATAAAGAATTAAATTAATGAACATATGTGACCTATATAACATATATATTATACTATAATTATAATATATATATCTCTCATTTATTTTTAAATCCATTAATATAACAAAAAAAATGAAAGTAGTGTTCATGCGTACCTACAGCCTACCGTCTCCATGAACGGTGCTTTTCAATTTTTTATCTCAAAATGTTATGGAGTAGTATAAAATGAATATGTAATGGATATATATGATATTTTAATCATTAATAATATTCTGTAAATGATTTACTTATAACTACATGAGCAATCATTTTCAAACAAGTTCATTTTTTTTACTCATGTACCAAACATCGGCAAAAACGTTTGATATGAACTAACATTATTAAACAATTATTATAACATTATAATATGTGATATTAACTGAATAATAATATTTAAATGAGATACTTAAGCAATTATAAATTGACCAAAGTTTATTATTCAGGAATATAAACAAACGAACAAGACAAGTCGGACTTGAGGTAAGGGATCCAACCACTCTCTTTCTTTTTAAGTACTCTCTTTTATGTCATTTATTTTAAGCTCATCTTTCTTATGTTTGGGGATGTTCTTTTATATTCCTCATACTTTAATTTTTATGTTAATATTATGAGAGTCCCTATTTGATCTCATAAATCCATTTTTGGAAGTTTTAAGTGGCGTCGTTAGGCTGCCGAGTTTTCGTAAGGAATTTTTCATCTCACTTTTATTCCTATGACATTTATGCTATGTTTGCCACTATTTACTTTGAGTGGTGTATGTACTTCCCATTATTATACACTTTTTTTAGTATAATTTCATTTATGGGTATTTACATCTTCATTGTATGACCCTTCTTCCATGGGGTGTATGTTTCGAAAGTTACCCAAGTCGGTAAGGGAACCTTTCACCCTCCTCTTTTTAAAAGACTTATTTTGTTATGTCTTTTAATTCACATAATATTATGTTGGGATATGTTATTATATATCCTTATTGATGTAAATTTTATGTCGAAGTGATGAGATACCCTTTTTATCTCTCATCAACTCTTTTTCTGAATTTTGAAGTGGCGCCGTTAGGCTGTCGAATTTTTGTAAGGAAACTTCTTAACCCAATTTTGATTCTTTAGGATAAACTTATACTCCTTGAATATGTCATTCTATGAATATGTGTGAATTTCCTCTTATTGTTTTACACTTAATATCCTCATATATTTGGTGTATTAGTTTTTCACACATAATTATGTAATTGATTTATCCTTAATCCAAGGATACCATCTTTGTATGGGAATTCGTCTCAATCTCCTTTCATTGAGGCATATTTTGTTTTATACACAACCTTATTTTATACGGTGTATAAACCCCTTTGACTTTTAAGTTTATCCGAAAGGAATCTTTTTTATAGGAAGCATTTTACTAAACGAAAAAAGGGAATGTTTTTTTCGTACGTATGCGGTGACAACGACTTCTACGTCGCCATGACCATTATTTGAGTTTCGACTTCCTCTACAAGCCATACCATTTTTTAAAGAAAAATAAATACCATGTTTTACTTTTCTTTTATTTTGGTATTGAAAATGGTTTCATAATGTTTTTATATCAATGTATTGTATTGATATCTTCTGATTGAAAAGTGGAAATGGTATGTTTCCTTTATGCATGTTTTATGTGATAAGATTATGTTATGGTTCTTGGGTATTATTATGAAGATGGGTGGTTCCGTGATAAACTAAGGGCGGGTGAGCCCGATATAGCTCTCCAATGCATTGGGTAACGCGAAGGGGTTAAACATTAAGGTTTCTCCAAAGAGATTTAGGGAATATACTGTGATGGGTATTCCATACATAACCAAGAGGGTTACTCTCTACGTAAGAATGTTATGAATGCCTCAAGTTACCATTATGCCTTATGATTTCTATGATTTATTCATGATTTGATGAGGTATATTAAAATTCTTATGTTTTATGAGTAAAGTATGATTTCATACATGGACTAATGTTTTCTTTTCGTACTTTTATATCACTTACTGTGCTTTTTATGCTCATCCCAAGTTTTGGAAATGTTTTTCACAGGTCAAGGGAAAGGTTCATGTTATGATGATATTGTCAAGGAAGTGTCAAGAAAGAATCCATGTTTTTTTAAATATGTTTCTGTTGATGGGGAAAAATGAATACTAACTTTTATGTAACCACTTTGTTTAAATTTGGAATGTAATTCATTATTTATGATCTAATCTCTAAAACTCTAATCCTGAAAAGATCCTCAATGTGAATTATTCATTTAATTCAATATTAAGTAAGGTTTAAGTCCGGGCCCTTATAGTTGATATCAGAGGTCGGTTTAGACAACTTTCGGGATTATGAGTTTTTGTTAGACACATGATTAGTCCCTATATCTATTATTTCAGTTAAATCCTTGTTTTATAACCTTTTTCAGATCAAGTAAAAGCCAGTTATGAATGGAAGGAGAAGGATCTCAAACTAAATTCCTATCTCTTCCTGATGACATGCTTGCAATAATTTTTGCAAAGTCATGTTCGGAAGATTGTGAAACTTTTTCTAACATACAACTCACTTGCAAGCAGTTGTTTGAGATATCAAAACACCTCCACTATACCTTGTTATCATCGTGGATCATGGGTTGTATTTTGACAAATACTATTTTCACAATATTCTCATATTTTCAAAAAAGGTAAATATTATCAAGGTATTTTCAAATATTTTACCTCATTACAAGAATTTGATGCATATTATGATTTTAAAAATGGTGCTGAGGAAGGAGACCCTTGCGCTAACTATTTATATTTGCTTTTAAAATATAGTCTCTCAGCACATACTTATGGTATTTTAAAAGGACCAATAATAGAAAGTTTCAACTCAAATTCTGTCCAACTATTTTATAGAAATCATGTTTTATCAGATGTTTTGGAATTATATGTTATACATGATTATTTTCCAAAATTGTTTTTCTATGAACACCCATATGACCCATGTTGTACAAGGTGTATTTGGATGGAGGAAGCAAATGATTTTGAAGGATCTATAAATCATTCTTGTAATGCATGGGACTTCTACCTACGTGAGCAAGATGACGATGAAACCGAGTGGACGCCATGATCAAGGTATAATGTTATTCATTTTGGGAATCGTTTTATTTTATCTTATTGTGGTCAAATAAGACTTCAAGAATTAAGATGTTGATATCGTAATGAATTTGGATGAAAATGAGAGGTATAAGGAAACTATTGAGGTTAAAGCATGTTAGGGTTATTTTTGGGGTTTTATAAAAAGGACAACACGCAGACCGTGTGACAACCCGTTGTGTCGGACAAAGCTGCAGGAATCGAACCCACAACCAAAGTGCGACTGGTATTTATCGCCTACCACTGGACTACGTGAAGTCCCTGGTTAGTATGAATTATTATTTTTAGTTAGATGATTTTATGAATTAAGAGTAAGTTTATTTTGGGTTATCTATAGAAATTATTAACCTATCATGGAGGATATGTGATTAGGTTAATTACCTTTCAATATGAGACTTTAAGAGCAACTGATGTTATTTGCAGATAAGTGTTAATTTGTACCTTGGAAGACAATGTGATTAAATCCTTCAAATATTTGGGTTTCAGTATTAGTTTGGTTTACTTTGAAGAATTTTATGGAAAAAATGTTTATTGAATGGTCTCTGTTGAACTTTGGGTATTGTTTGAAAAATTTTGGAGATTAAGAATAGATTTTTTTTATAAAGGATTATCCTTTTTGTGTATTATCTGATCTCGTACTAACATTTTAGGTTTTAGTTTTGGTTAAGGTCTAAATACATGGGAAGTATATAGTTCTCCTTTTTGGATTAAGTGATTCTCTAGTAGTTGATTATAGCTCTCTTAATGTAAACAAGTCTTCCTAAATATTCATCATTTGGGGAAAGTACGAGTTTGTGTAAGAAATATAGTAAAAGTTGAAAGTCAAAATGACAAGTAAGTATGTTTCCTTAAGATCAAAAATAAATTCCTCAATGAAAAGTAACTTAAAACAAAAATTTTGTCTATTAACTTTTCCTACAGGGGAATCGAATACCGTTTAACCCACCATAAGTATGTGATTTTCTTATGGTTAACTTTCTCCTAAACATGTTTTCTATCACTCTCCCTCATAACATAACCCTTTGTTTTTTCCTCCATATCCTTGTTTTCCTACATGGAATCCTAGTATGGGTTAACTGGGGTGACCTTTGTACTTCTATTTCTTTATTTTAAAGTGATTTTTTTACTGACTCTTGTTCTGATGTAGGATTTTCAAAGAAGTTTCCAAGCCCAATTTTAAAATTGCGAGGACGCAATTCCCAAAAGGGGTGAAGGATGTAACACCCTAGGTAAATAAAGAATATGAAATTTTCACATTTATCCATATTTGTGAATAAAATATTAATATTAATTTAAAGGGGACGCTATGCTCGATGGCGTACCCAATACGCAACAACGAGTTTCTTGGGAATCTTACGTTGCACTCTAATAACAAAATAATATTATTTTAAATGGTAGTTAACGCCTAGCCGTTGTAATGGAGAGAATGAACAGAACTAAATACAAAATGATTATATATATTTGTCAAATATTTTTACTTTTTATAATAAATTTTAGAGGATTAAAAATGTGAATTAATCCAATTTTAAGCGTAAACATTCTAATATTCTTTAAAAGGTCGATTAACCGCCTTTTGATGACGAACCTCTTTTAAATCCACTTTTTGACAATTTTATATGTTATATTTTACAAAATAAAATTCTTCTTTAGAATAGGGACATCAAAATTTACTTTGTGTAAATTTTTGGTATTTTTCCAATAAAGTTCATTTTTAATGAATAGTGAAAAATGTTGTATTTTAATTCAAAACCTCTTTTTAATCTAATTTATTTATATGATTATATTATCTTTTAAATTTTTTTTAAAGTGAAATTAGAATATATTTTTACCATTTAATCCAATAGTGTTCATTGGTATTAATTTCACTTTGAAATTGGACTTAAACTAGTGTCAATCGTTTAATAGATATTATTTCTTAAAAACATGCTATTTGTTTTAATAGCGGGAATTCATTATTAAATTAATTAATCCAACATATATGTTTTTAATTTTGTAAAATAGACATCATTTTTGAATTCGGAATATCAAATATAGCATAGGGTGAATTTTTGGTATTTTTCTGAAAAACTTCAATTTTTGATGAATAGTGAAACCACTAAGTGGTAGTTTAAAAACTGATTTTTCGTTTAATTGAAACTTTACCACTTCTGTGATTTGAATTTCAAAAATCCGAAATACATGGTTGTCATTAGGATGTAAAATGTGGTTCAATGGGATTAAAATAATTTTTTGGTAAATAGTAACTTTTAAGTTTTTAATCACGATTATAGGTAATTAGTGCAATTTAAGGTAAAAATAATGTTTTAATAATATAAAATGACCTAGACACATGTCCTACCCTCATTTTATGTGTCATGGCTGACCAAGAAAATCCATGGGTCAACTTGGGGACCCCATGTAGCCACTTTGGTTGGAATATGACATAAATAACTTTTTATTTTAAGTTAAAATAAAAATGTCACAAGCATGAGTTGTTTTACTAAAAAATATTTTAAATGGGGTTATACAAGTCATATTTTTGACTATAAATATTAATTAGAAATCTAAAACGATTTCCTACATCATGATATTTTTTTATAATTTTTAGACATTAAATAAATTAAATTATTTATGACATCATTATGATCAGGCGATTACCTCATTAATAAAGGATTTAAATAAAATGAAAAGATAATGTCAAAACTATAACTTACACTTGTAAAAGACCTATTGGATGAGTATATTTCGAACCCTTACCACTTTATCCTTTAAATACATCAATATGGGACCTTTAAAATCCGAAACTCATTTGAAAATAAAGTAACATTTTGTAACTTTCCAAGAGTGCCCCTCCTCTCCTCTTATAAAAGGCCCCCACCTCTACCACCTTACCCACACCTCTCAAGCCTTTGGCTTGGCCAAACCCTTCCCATTTCATCTCTCCACATCCCTATATTCTTCATTGAAGCCACACTTTGGGCAGAATCCTTTCCAAGGAAGCCTTTGAGCTTAAATCAATGAGAGTTACCCGATTTAAAGGTAATGTCTTCCCTTGTGTTTTTTTGTTTTATTTTGCTTCTCCAAACCCCTAAAATCATTTTATTACTTTTTTGTTGTAACAAAACAAGTATATGAAATATACTAGGATGTTTTTATAAGAAGGATTTCAGCTACACTTTCACACACCTTCGTCTAATTGTTAAAGAACATATTGTTTCTGTGGTTGGCGATTTTCTGCCTCACGAAACGATGATTGTTCAATATTCTTTTAACACATTTAAAGGTGGCCATTATGATGTCACTATATTTTATATATGATATATATGGTATTTATGTTTACTATATGCTTCTGTATTTTATATTTAAAACATACCTTTATTCTTTTCATGTTGTGCAAATGCGATAATTTCATATGAGGAAGTGTGGACTACCGCCCCCTCAAGTGATGTGACTCGTTCATGCAATACATGGAATGTATAAAGAATGAAATTAATGAACATATGTAACATATATAACATATATATTATAATTTAATTATAATATATATATATATCTCTCATTTATGTTTAATTCCATTAATATAACAAAAAATGAAAGTAGCGTTCATGCGTACGTACGGCCTACCATCTCCATGAACGGTGCTTTTCATTTTTTTATCTCCAAATGTCATGGAATAGTATAAAATGAATATTTACTGGATATATATTATATTTTAATCATTAATAATATTCTGTAAATGATTTACTTATAAATACATGGGCAATCATTTTCAAACAAGTTCATTTTTTTACTCATGTACCAAACATCGGCAAAAATGTCTGATATGAACTAACATTATTAAACAATTATTATAACATTATAATATGTGATATGAACTGAATAATAATATTTAAAGGAGGTCCTTAAGAAATTATAAATTTACCAAAGTTTATTATTCAGGAATATAAACAAACGAACAAGACAAGTCGGATTTGAGGTAAGGGATCCAACCTCTCTCTTTCTTTTTATGTACTCTCGTTTATGTAATTTCTTTTAAGCTCATATTTATTATGTTTGGGGATGTTCTTTTATATTCCTCATACTTTACTTTTTATTTTAATATTATGATAGGCCCTATTTTATCTCATAAATCCATTTTTGTAAGTTTTAAGTAGCGCCGTTAGGCTGCCGAGTTTTCGTAAGGGATTTTTCATATCACTTTTATTCCTATGACATTTATGCTACGTTTGCCACTATTTAATTTGAGTGGTGTATGTACTGACCATTATTATACAATTTTTCTAGTATAATTTCATTTATGGGTATTTACATCTTCATTGTATGACCCTTCTTCCATGGGGTGTACGTTTCGAAAGTTACCCAAGTCGGTAAGGGAACATTTCACCCTCCTCTTTTTAAAAGACTTATTTTGTTATGTCTTTTAATTCACATACTATTATGTTGGGATATGTTATTCTATATCCTTATTGATGTAAATTTTATGTCCAAGTGATGAGATACCCTTTTTATCTCTCATCAACTCTTTTTCTGAATTTTGAAGTGATGTCGTTAGGATGTCGAATTTTTGCAGGGAAACTTCTTAACCCAATTTTGATTATTTGGGATAAACTTGTACTCCATGAATATGTAGTTATATGAATATGTGTGAATGTCCTATGATTGTTTTACACTTAATATCCACTTATATTTGGTGTATTAGTTTTCCACACATAATTATGTAATTGATTTATCCTTAATCCAAGGATACCGTCTTTTTATGGGACTTCGTCTCAATCTCCTTTCATTGAGGAATATTTTGTTTTACACACAACCTTCTTTTATATGGTGTATAAACTGCTTTGAATTTTAAGTTTATCCAAAAGGAATCTTTTTTATACGAAGCATTTTACTAAATGACAAAAGGGAATGTTTTTGTCGTACGTATGCGGCTACAACGACTTCCCCGCCGCCGTGACCATTATTTGTGTTTCAGCTTCCTCTACAAGCCATACCTTTTTTTAAAAAGAAAAATAAATACCATGTTTTACTTTTCTTTTATTTTGGTATTGAAAATGGTTTTCATAATGTTTTTATATCAATGTGTTGTATTGATATCTTGTGATTGAAAAGTGGAAATGTTACGTTTCCTTTATGCATGTTTTATGTGATAAAATTATGTTATGGTTCTTGGGCATTATTATGAAGACGGGTGGTTCCATGATAAACTAAGGGCAGGTGAGCCCGATATATCTCTCCAATGCATTGGGTAACGCGAAGGGGTTAAACGTTAAGGTTTCTCCGAAGATATTTAGGGAATATACTATGATGGGTATTCCAAACGTAACCAAGAGGGTTACTCCCTACGTAAGAATGTTATGAATGCCTCAAGTTACTATTATGCCTTATGATTTCTATGATTTATTCATGATTTGATGAGGTATGTTAAAATGCTTATGTTTTATGAGTAAATTATGATTTCATACATGGACTAATGTTTTCTTTTCGTACTTTTATATCCCTTACTGAGTTTTTTATGCTCATCCCAAGTTTTTGAAATGTTTTTCACAGGTCAAGGGAAAGGTGCATGTTATGATGATAGTGTCAAGGAAGTGTCAAGAAATAATCCATGTTTTTTTAATATGTTTCTGTTGATGGGGAAAAACGAATACTATCTTTTATGCAACCACTTTGTTTAAATGTGGAATGTAATTCATGATTTATGATCTAATTCTCTAAAACTCTAAACCTGAAAAGATCCTCAATGTGAATTATTCAGTTAATTCAATATTAAGTAAGGTTTAAGGCCAGGGCCTTATAAGGGATGTCCCTAGGGTTAAGTATACGTATAGGTTATAGTCATAGAATTATGTTAACAATCATGAATAACCTAGGGTGAACCTAAGGTGTCATGGATTAAAGAATTTTTGATAAGTTAGACATCCCATAAGTGAATTTTTTTATTATGTGGTTCCTTGTTATTTTAACTATTTCTTATACTATGGTTTCGGGTCTTAGTCAATGGAGAGAACGAGAAATAATTTAGTTAACATTGATTCCAATGGACAAATTGGTGACTATGATCAATGAAATTATGTAACGCCTGGAGAGAAAGATATTGTGATTATGCCGAATCAGTCATCTTGATATATGATTAACTAGGTGAACTTTAGTTGTATTCCTAAGTCATCAAATAAGAGGAAGATGGAATTTTATGCATGTTCACATGGTGAGGACCATAGAGAAAGGAAGATTTTTATTTCTAAATAAGGGAAGAATAACCTTGAGGAATACCTCAAATGGAGGGGAAGATGTTATCTATGTGGAGAAAAGGGTCATAGAGTGACAGACTGTTATGGAGTCTAAATTCTTATCTGTGGATAACATGGTCATTACCCAACTCAATGCCCTAACCTAAGAGGTTACTTCTAAATCAAGGAAGGACTTATTGCATGACAATCATTGAAGAGGATGGTTTGAAGTGTTTATGTATTGATATTCAAGAATAATATTGTTGAGGTACTTTTATAGTATATTGGAATACCAATATATTGGTTCATTGTGGTTTTCCATAAGAATATGGCATAGATAACCATGAAAAGTGATTGAAATATTTTTGGAAAGTAGATGATATGCGCATAATGAAGGGATAAAGAGAAAATAATATGTTTGATATTATTCATGACTAATATAAGGAAAAAGTGATATCATGGTTTGAGTATAAAGAATTTTTGGGATTTTGGAATGTGGAAAGAGACAAATTTTGACAGCATTCATGTTTTCACTATGGTTCTATGGTAATTCATGTTACAAGATAATACAAGATTAATGTATTCACATGTTTGGAATGCGATCAACAAGATATATCTTATGATATATGGGGGATAAATGATGGTATTCACATTCTTGGTTAATGAAATATCTAGTAATAGTTTTCTTTATACTATGTATAAGGCCCCGACCTTAAACCTTACTTAATATTGAATTAAATGAATAATTCACGTTGAGGATCTTTTCAGGTTTATATTTTTAGAGAATTATAACATAGCTATTACATCTCAAAATATTACAAAGTAGTCACTTCTACTAAGTTTCCATAAATAAAAAAACTCTTAAAAGAAACATGTCTAGTTCCATGTTTTATATAGCATGACATTACCTTGATCCCATCCTTGACCTTATTCCACATTAAGTCCTATGAAAAACATTTCAAAAAAACTTGGGGTGATCATAAAAAGCTCAGTAAGGGATACACAAAGAATGAAAACTGTTAGTTTTTCAAAATCAATTAAACCATGTATACTCTATCAAAGTAATACCTTCACCTTCATGAAGTTGTAAAAACTCTTCACTGAATAAAGTATCATTACTTACCTTTTTTTAACCAAAGGATTACCATAAAATCCATAAAAAGAACACATAACATTTATAAAGGTAACTTGGGACATAAACATACTTAAGTGAAATAACCATATGGTCGACTCCCACACATATCACTTAATGGAATAGCCATACAGCCAATTTCCATACATACTTAATGGAATAGCCATACGGCCGACTTCCATACCCAATGCATTGTAGGTTATAACGTAACCACCCGTCCTGGTATTCACGGCACCACCCGTCATATGGTTTATAACGTAACCACCCGTTAAAATGTCTAAGTACCAATATAAAATCATAAAACATAAAACCAATATAAAGGATTGATAAAATTTCCACATTTCAATCACAATATATCATAAATATATTGACATAATAGAATCCTTTTTCAAAACCATTTTCAATACCAAAATACATAAAAGAGTATATGGTATTTATTTTATTCTAAAAACATTACGGCTTGTTGAGAAAGCCAAAGACCAAATAATACTCGCGGCGGCGGAAAAGGTCGTTGTCACCGCGTACGTTAAAAAAACATTCCTTTTTGTCGTTTAGTAAAACGCTTCATAGAAAAATATTCCTTTTTTACAAAAGTAAAAGTCAAATGGGTTTATACACCATATAAAAGAAAGTTGTGTATAAAACGAAATATGCCTTAATGAAAGGAGATTGAGCCGAAGTCCCTTACAAAGATCATTTTTAAAATAAAATAGATCTATTATGTGTATTCACTATATGTACACATAAAGAATACAAAATAATACATAATAATATCATGACATAATTTGAAAGTAGGAGATTAACCCAAAGAATGGAAGTTGGGTTAATAAATTCCCTTACCTCGGGTCCGACTTGACTCGATCGTTCTTTAACGTCCTGAATAATAAACTTGAGTTAATTTATACTTGATTAAGAACCTTTTTAAAGTTAATTATTCCTTTTATATCACTTATTTCCATGTTATAAACATTGTGTAACCATTTAAGTTAATAATTTTTGTTTTGTCAATATTTGGTTCTTAAGTCGAAAGTGAACTTCTTACAATTACATGTTGTTCGTGTGGTCAAAAGTTCTTTATATCCAGAATGAAATTCCTGATTTGGATATCATATATATCATATATATCCAGCATATACATGTATTTATAATATTATATAATCATTTAGAGGTAAGAAATGAAATGCACCGTTCATGGAGACGGTAAGCCGTACGTACGCATGAACGCTACTTTCATTTCTTTGTCATATTAATGGAATTAAAACTGAATGACAGGTATGTATATTTTAATTCCAGAATTATATTCATCATTTAGATATATCATTCATTATATATATCCATTATATACATGTACTTTAAATAGTGCATTACATTTGGGGATAAGAAATGAAATGCACCGTTCATGGAGACGGTAAGCCGTACGTACGCATGAACGCTACTTTCATTTCTATCTCATACTTTAATGGAAATAAATAATAATGATATAGAGGTATATTATAATTCCAGTATAACATCATATATAATAACTTTAAATCCATCCTTTACACGTCCCACATATGGCATTAACGAATCACATCACTTTGAGGGGGCGGTAGTCCGCACTTCCTTAAATGAAGATATCGTGTTTACCCATAATGGAAACCATAAAGGTATGCACAAAATGAAAAATACAGAAGATTAAAGAAAAACTAAACATATTATATATCATATATAAAAATAGTGACATCATAATGGCCACCCTTGAAGGTGTTAAATGAGTATTGAACAATCATCGTTTCGGGAGGCAGAATTTCGCCATCCACGGAAACCGTATGTTCTTTAACCATTTGATGTAGTTGTGTGAGAGTGTAGCTCGAATAAATCTTATAACAACATCCTAGTATATTTAATATACTTGTGTTGTTACAAAAGAAGTAAATAAAAAGAGTTTAGAGGGTTGGAGAAGCAAAATAAAACAAATGAACAAGAGAGAATGAATTACCTTTAAAAGTGTAACTCCTTTTGATTTGAGCCTAAAGGCTTCCTTTGAAAGGATTCTTCCCAAAAGGAATCCTATAGGATGAGGAGAGGGATGTGGAGAGAGTAAATGGGTAGGGGTTGGCCGAGCCAAAGGCTTGAGGAGTGTGTGAAATGAGGTAGAGGTGGGGGGCTTTTATAAGAGGAGAGGAGGGGCACTTTTGGAAAGTAAAGAAATAGTACTTTATTTGAAAATGTGTTTCGGTTTTAAAAGGTACCACATTGATATAATTCGTGGATAAGGTGATAAGTGTACGAAATCCACTCATCCAATTAGTTTTGGACATGTTTAGTTCATAGATTTTACATTATCTTTCCATTTTATTTAAATTGTCAAATAATGATGTCATCGCTGCATCATTATTATGTCATAAATAATTTAATTTACTTAATGTCTAAAAATTATAAAAAAATACTATGATGTAGGAAATATTTTTATCTTTCCAATTACTATTTATAATCAAAAATCTGATCTTTATAACCCCATGTAAAAATTGTTTTCGTAAAACATATCATGTTTGTGTCATTTTTACTTTTACATTAAATAAAAAGTTATTTATGTCATTTCCCAACCAAATTGTCTCCATGGGGTCCCCAAGTTGACCCATGGCTTGTCTTTGTCGTCCATGACACAACCAATAAGGTTGGGACATGTGTCTAGGTCATTTCATATTATTAAAGCATTATTTATACCTTAAACTACACTAATTACCACTAATCGCGATTAAGAACTTAATAAGTTACTATTCACCAAAAAATTATTTTAATCTCATTGAACCACATTTTACTTCTTAATGACAACCATGTATGTCGGATTTTCAAAATTCAATACACATTATTGGTAAACTTTCATTTAACTGAAAAATCAGTTTGCTTGATTACCACTTAGTGGTTTCACTATTCATCAAAAATTGAAGTTTTTCAGAAAATTACCAAAAATTCACCCTAAGCTATATTTGATATTCCGAATTCAAAAATGAAGTCTATTTTACAAAATTAAAATCATATAAGTCACATTAATTAATTTAATAATTAATTCCCACTGCCAGAGCAAATAGCGTGTTTTTACAAAACAATAAGTATCAAAAGATTGACACCAGTTTAAGTCTAATTTCAAAGTGAAATTGATTCCAATGACCACAATTGGATAAATTGGTAAAAATATATTATAATTTCACTTCAAAACCAATTCAAAACATAATCTAATCATATAAATAAATTAGATTAAAAAGCAGTTTTGATGTAAAATGAAGTATTTTTCACTATTCATTAAAAAATGAACATTGTCAGAAAAATACCAAAAATTCACACAAGGTAAATTTTGATGTCCCAATCATAAAGGATAAGTTTATTTTGACAAACATAGTTTATAAAATTGTCAAAATATAGATTCAAAAATGGTTTTCCATCAAAAGGCAGTAAAACAATCTTTTAATAATATTAGTGTATTCCATGCATAAGATTGTATTTATTTTCATTTTAAGCCTCTATAACACTATCTTAATCATTAATAGACATAGATAAAAATATCTATTATTCATTACTTACTTGGGATGTTACATCCTTCCCCCCTTTAGAAAATTGCGTCCCCGCAATTTATTTACTTATCGAATAAATGGGGGTACTTATCCCTCATTGCATTTTCAGATTCCCATGTTGCCTCTTCAATCATGTGGTTTTTCCACAAAACCTTTACCTGCTTAATCACCTTATTCCATAACACTTGCTCCCTGTGTTCAAGAATCTGGACCGGTTGTTCCTCATAAGATAGGTTCTCTTCCAACTGAACTACCTCTGGACTCAAAACATGAGATGGATCTGGCATATACTTTCTCAACATCGAAACGTGAAAAACATTGTGTACCTGAGATAAACTCGGAGGTAAAGCCACTCGGTATGCAACTGATCCAACTCTCTCCAGAATTTCGTATGGTCCAATAAACCTTGGACTCATCTTTCCTTTCTTACCAAATCTCATCACACTTTTCCAAGGAGAAACCTTGAGAAAAACATGATCACCTACCTCGAAAGATATATCCTTCCTCCGGTTATCCGCATAACTCTTCTGCCTGCTCTGAGTTGTTCTCATGTGTTTCTAAATCAACTGAACTTTTTCTGCCATCTCTTCTACCAATTCTAGTCCCATAAGCTTCCTTTCACCCACTTCATCCCAAAATGCTGGAGTTCGACACCGCTTCCCATATAATGCCTCAAATGGTGCCATCTGTATACTGGAATGAAAACTGTTATTATAAGAAAACTCAACCAAAGAAATATGTTGGTCCCAACTGCCCTGATAATCCATAGAACAAGCTCGTAGCATATCCTCCAAGGTCTGAATTGTTCGTTCTGACTGCCCATCTGATTGAGGATGAAAAGTTGTACTAAAATTTAATTCAATACCCAACGACTTCTGAAGGCCTTTCCAAAAGTTAGATGTGAACCTGGGATCACGATCAGATACAATGGAGAGAGGAACTCCATGTAACCTGACTATCTCTTTAATATACAAACGGGAATGTTGATCTAGGGAAAAAAGTATCTCGTATAGTAAGGAAATGAGCAGATTTGGTCAAGCGATCAGCAATAACCTAGATTGCATTATTACCTCGAGATGTCCTCGGTAATCCCACAACAAAGTCCATGGATATGTTTTCCCATTTCCACTCTGGCAATGGTAAAGGCTGAAGCATCCCTTTCGGTAACTGTCGCTCTGCTTTAACCTGTTGACATGTCAAACACTTCACAGTAAAATCAGCAATATCTCTTTTCATTCCATCCCACCAGTAATACTCCCGCAGATCTCTGTACATCTTAGTACTGCCAGGATGAACTGAAAACGGGGAACTATGAGCCTCACATAACAACTCATTCTTCAACTGTGAATCACAAGGCACACATAACCTCTTCCCAAACCTCAAAACACAAACACAAACTTATCCAAGAACTCATGGAAAATTTTATTCATAAGGTCCATGAATACAGCAGGTGCATTGGTTAACCCAAAAGGCATAACTACAAATTCATAATGGCCATATCTAGTATGGAACGCAGTCTTCGGAACGTCTGCTTATTTTTCTTTCAACTGATGGTACCACGACCTCAAGTCAATCTTCGAAAAATTCTGAGCTCCCTGGAGCTGATACCACTTCATTCGATGGCCCAACATCTGCTGAAGTTGTTGCAAAGGATTTCACCACCCCTTTCTGCTTGTAGTCTGGATGCATTCCCCCAGTTGAGTTCTTCGTTGGACACTCGTTTGCATAATGACCCATTTCATTACACTTAAAACATCTTACCATTTTCTTTTCATTTCCTTCTTGATCATCTTCCTTACAGTTATGAGCAATATGACTAGACTTACCACACCGAAAGCACTTACCAGACTTGGATAAACATTCTCCAGGATGCATTTTACCACAATTCTCACAGGATGGATATTTGGTTTTCTTACCTCCTTGCTTCTTTGATGAATTCTTCCCCTTTGCCTTCCAACTAGACCTCTTACTTTGTTGTTTTTCATAGAACACCTGATCATCGGAAAACTCCATTTCCACCTTCTCCGCACATCGAACAAGTTTTTCATAACTTTTGAACTCACGAGAAGCTAAAGCCCTTCAATACTTTGGCTTTAACCCTGAGTAAAAACGGCTTATTTTACTATCAAGATCTCGTATGAAGTTTGGAGCATACCTTTCCAATCGAGTGAACTTTTCTTCATAAGAAGCCACTGAATCATCCTCCTGCCTCAATTCTAGGAACTGTTTTTCCATCCTAAGACGAACCACCTTAGGAAAATATTTCTCAAGAAACATACCTTTGAATTCTTCCTAGTGAAGATCCTCAATCTCATCACTATCCCGTATATTTTTCACCATCGACCACCACTGATCAGCTTCACCTTCAAAATGGTAAACAGCAAGAATAAACTTTTGATGTTCTGAACACCCCATGACATCAAAAATCTTCTCCAATGCTTTAATCCACCCTTCAGCTTGCACAGGGTCAGATGATCCTCTAAATGATGGGGGATGTTACCTCATAAAATGTTCCACCACTGACATGTTCCTCTGCGGTTGATCTGGCTGATCTCGTGCATGGATACCACCACCATTTATAGCCTGAGTCAACTGTGCCATCACTGCAACAAACTGTTCAGTTCCGATTCCGACCATCTCAGGTTGCTGATTTAGAAGGTTATCTTCCTCCTGATGTCATCCCAACATAGCTTCTTTGTTTCCTCTGCAGAAAACCATTATGAACACAGAAATATCTTAGGCGAAGCAACATGGTAATCCGTAAATGCTATATCATTTCAATCATATTATAATTTAACACTTTTCTAACTCCTAAAGTTGTCTAAACCAACCTTTGATACCAACTATAAGGCCCCGACCTTAAACCTTACTTAATATTGAATTAAATGAATAATTCACGTTGAGGATCTTTTCAGGTTTAGAGTTTTAGAGAATTAGAACATAGCTATTACATCTCAAAAGATTACAAAGTAGTCACTTCTACTAAGTTTCCATAAATAAATAAAAAAACTCTTAAAAGAAACATGTCTAGTTCCATGTTTTATATAGCATGAAATTCCCTTGATCCCATCCTTGGCCTTATTCCACATTAAGTCCTGTGAAAAAAATTTCAAAAAAACTTGGGGTGAGCATAAAAAGCTCAATAAGGGATACACAAAGAATGAAAACTGTTATTTTTTCAAAATCAAGTAAACCATGTATACTCTATCAAAGTAATACCTTCACCTTCATGAAGTTGTAAAAACTCTTCACTGAATAAAGTATCATTACTTACCTTTTTGTAACCAAAGGATTACCATAAAATCCATAAAAAGAACACATAACATTTATAAAGGTAACTTGGGACATAAACATACTTAAGTGGAATAACCATACGGTCGACTCCCACACATATCACTTAATGGAATAGCCATACGGCCAATTTCCATACATACTTAATGGAATAGCCATACGGCCGACTTCCATACCCAATGCATTGGAGGTTATAACGTAACCACCCGTCCTGGTATTCACGGCACCACCCGTCATATGGTTTATAACGTAACCACCCATTAAAATGTCCAAGTACCAATATAAAATCATAAAACATAAAACCAATATAAAGGAATGATAAAATTTCCACATTTCAATCACAATATATCATAAATATATTGACATAATAGAATCCTTTTTCAAAACCATTTTCAATACCAAAATACATAAAAGAGTATATGGTATTTATTTTATTCTAAAAACATTACAGCTTGTTGAGAAAGCCAAAGACCAAATAATACTCACGGCAGCGGAAAAGGTCGTTGTCACCGCGTACGTTAAAAAAACATTCCTTTTTTTCGTTTAGTAAAACGCTTCGTAGAAAAATATTCCTTTTGTATAAAAGTAAAATTCAAAGGGTTTTATACACCGTATAAAAGAAAGTTTTGTATAAAACGAAATATGCCTTAATGAAAGGAGATTGAGCCGAAGTCCCTTACAAAGATCATTTTTAAAATAAAATAGATCTATTATGTGTATTCACTATAGGTACACATAAAGAATACAAAATAATACATAATAATATCATGACATAATTTGAAAGTAGGAGATTAACCCAAAGAATGGAAGTTGGGTTAAGAAATTCCCTTACCTCGGGTCCGACTTGACTCGATCGTTCTTTAACGTCCTGAATAATAAACTTGAGTTAATTTATACTTGATTAAGAACCTTTTTAAAGTTCATTATTCCTTTTATATCACTTATTTCCATGTTATAAACATTATGTAACCATTTAAGTTAATAATGTTTGTTTTGTCAATATTTGGTTCTTAAGTCGAAAGTGAACTTCTTACAATTACATGTTGTTCGTGTGGTCAAACGTTCTCTATATCCAAAATGAAATTCCTGATTTGGATATCATATATATCATATATATCCAGCATATACATGTATTTATAATATTACATAATCATTTAGAGGTAAGAAATGAAATGCACCGTTCATGGAGACGGTAAGCCGTACGTACGCATGAACGCTACATTCATTTCTTTGTCATATTAATGGAATTAAAACTGAATGAGAGGTATGTATATTTTAATTCTAGAATTATATTCATCATTTAGATATATCATTCATTATATATATCCATTATATACATGTACTTTTAATAGTGCATTACATTTGGGGATAAGAAATGAAATGCACCGTTCATGGAGACGGTAAGTCGTACGTACGCATGAACGCTACTTTCATTTATATCTCATACTTTAATGGAAATAAATAATAATGATATAGAGGTATATTATAATTCCAGTATAACATCATATATAATAACTTTAAATCCATCCTTTACACGTCCCACATATGGCATTAATGAATCACATCACTTTGAGGGGGCGGTAGTCCGCACTTCCTTAAATGAAGATATCGTGTTTACCCATAATGGAAACCATAAAGGTATGCAAAAAATGAAAAATACAGAAGATTAAAGAAAAAATAAACATATTATATATCATATATAAAAATAGTGACATCATAATGGCCACCCTTGAAGGTGTTAAATGAGTATTGAACAATCATCGTTTCGGGAGGCAGAATTTCGCCATCCACGGAAACCGTATGTTCTTTAACCATTTTATGTAGTTGTGTGAGAGTGTAGCTCAAATAAATCTTATAAAAACATTCTAGTATATTGAATATACTGGTGTTGTTACAAAATAAGTAAATAAAAAGAGTGTAGAGGGTTGGAGAAGTAAAATAAAACAAATGAACAAGAGAGAATGAATTACCTTTAAAAGTGTAACTCCTTTTGATTTGAGCCTAAAGGATTCCTTTGAAAGTATTCTGCCCAAAGGGAATCCTCTAGGATGAGGAGAGGGATGTGGAGAGAGTAAATGGGCAGGGGTTGGCCGATACAAAGGCTTGAGGAGTGTGTGAAATGAGGTAGAGGTGGGGGCCTTTTATAAGAGGAGAGGAGGGGAACTTTTGGAAAGTAAAGAAATATTACTTTATTTGAAAATGTGTTTCGGTTTTAAAAGGCCCCACATTGATATACTTCGTGGATAAGGTGATAAGGGTTCGAAATCCACTCATACAATTAGTTTTGGACATGTGTAGTTCATAGATTTTACATTATCTTTCCATTTTATTTAAATTGTCAAATAATGATGTCATAGCTGCATCATAATTATGTCATAAATTATTTAATTTATTTAATGTCTAAAAATTATAAAAAAAATAATATGATGTATGAAATATTTTTAACTTTCCAACGACTATTTATAATCAAAAATCTGGTCTTTATAACCCCATGTAAAAATTGTTTTCGTAAAACATATCATGTTTGTGTCATTTTTACTTTTACATTAAATAAAAAGTTATTTATGTCATTTCCCAACCAAATTGTCTCCATGGGGTCCCCAAGTTGACCCATGGCTTTTCTTGGTCGGCCATGACACAACCAATAAGGTTGGGACATGTGTCTAGGTCATTTCATATTATTAAAGCATTATTTATACCTTAAACTACACTAATTACCACTAATCGCGATTAAGAACTTAATAAGTTACTATTCACCAAAAAATTATTTTAATCTCATTGAACCACATTTTACTTCTTAATGACAACCATGTATGTCGGATTTTCAAAATTCAATACAAATTAGTGGTAAACTTTCATTTAACTGAAAAATCAGTTTGCTTGATTACCACTTAGTGGTTTCACTATTCATCAAAAATTGAAGTTTTTCAGAAAATTACCAAAAATTCATCCTAAGCTATATTTGATATTCCGAATTCAAAAATGAAGTCTATTTTACAAAATTAAAATCATATAAGTCACATTAATTAATTTAATAATTAATTCCCGCTGCCAGAGCAAATAGCGTGTTTTTACAAAACAATAAGTATCAAAAGATTGACACCAGTTTAAGTCTAATTTCAAAGTGAAATTGATTCCAATGACCACCATTGGATAAATTGGTAAAAATATATTCTAATTTCACTTCAAAACCAATTCAAAACATAATCTAATCATATAAATAAATTAGATTAAAAAGCAGTTTTGATGTAAAATGCAGTATTTTTCACTATTCATTAAAAAATGAACATTGTCAGAAAAATACCAAAAATTCACACAAGGTAAATTTTGATGTCCCAATCATAAAGGATAAGTTTATTTTGACAAACATAGTTTATAAAATTGTCAAAATATAGATTCAAAAATGGTTTTCGATCAAAAGGCAGTAAAACAATCTTTTAAGAATATTAGTGTATTCCATGCATAAGATTGTATTTATTTTCATTTTAAGACTCTATAACACTATCTTAATCATTAATAGACATAGATAAAAATATCTATTATTCATTACTTACTTGGGATGTTACACTATGAGATTCGACAGATGTATTTTGGATAAGTCTAAAGACTGTAATAGATTATGTCAGACATCAGATAGTATTGTTTAAGGCTATAACTTTTTGATATTATTTTTGTAATGTTATAATAGTATAGTTTTAGAAAAAGGACAACCCTTAGGATGGGCAACAACCCATCACGTCGGACAAGGTTGCGGGAATCGAACCCACAACCAAAGTGTGACAGGCCTTTATTGCCTATCATCGGCCAACAGGAAGTCCCTGGTTAGTAGAAACTAGTTTTATTTTATTAAGTGATATGATAGATGAAGTATAAGTCCATTTTTGGAACCGTATATGATTAATCTCACCATAAATAGACTAAAGTATATAACTATTTCTAACCTTATGTTTGAAACAGATGGAATGACCCATCATTCTGTCACATGATCTGCTAACACTTCACGAATAACAAATTCAACTTAATTTCTTTAATAGATGAAGTGGAAATTGTTCAAGGCACGAAAAACAGTGAGATTGTTCCAAAATCAAGTAAGTATTTCTTCTATTTCAAATATTTCAACTTTAGGGAAATGATATTGAAAACCAAAAATGTTTTCCTAGTGCTCTTATATCTTATGAATCAGATGGTACCATAGATCATCACAAATTTATGTCTTCTTGAATGTTGGTTTTTTCATAGCCATGTTCTCTACCACTCTTCATCAGAACATGATGGTTAGATTTCTCCTCCATATCCATATTTTCACCTATGATCTCCTATGTGGGAACCCAAGTGATGAGTTACTTTGGGTATCCGTTTTGTTTCTAACTTTCCTTTTTAAAATGATGATTTTGTATTCCTTTTTATGATGTGGGATTCTATGAATGAAACTTTCAAGTAGTAAACAATTTATAACCCCGATGAATTTCGAGGGTGAAATTCATTTTAAGGGGGGTAGAATGTAACAACCCAAGATTTTATGAGAATTATTCTTTTTAATTTTATTGATGTCTTGTGTTTTACGCTACAACAAATGGATCTTACACTACATGCATCCCTAATTTGGCTTGCATTACACGCAATCGTGACCTTCCTTGATAGCGTGTGCAGTACGCAATACCGGGTTTCACTAAACAACGATATATTGTTATAATATTATTATGGACTTGCTGTTATGAATAGTATCAACTAAATTTTGAATTTTATAACATTATTATTCATCTTACACATTTTATAGAACATGGTATGAGAACAAAATAAATTTTTTAGGTAAAATCGGTATTTTTCAAAAAATGCAGTTTTGCCGCCTTTTCATGGCGCACCCACTTTAAATATATTTTTTGACATATTTATAAGTTCAATTTGACAAAATAAAATTATTCTTTGGAATCAAGATATAAAAATTTACTTTGGATAAATTTTTCATATTATTCTGATAACTTTCATATTTTAATGAATAGTAAAAACACGTTATATTTTAATTAAAAAAAACTTTTTTCATCGCAATAATTTATATGGTTATATTATCTTTTTAATTGGTTTTAAAATGTAATTAGAATATATTTTTACCATTTAATTCAATTTTGGTCATTGGAATTAATTTCACTTTGAATTTGGACATAAACAAGTGTCGATCTTTTGATAGTTATTATTTCTTAAAAACATGCTATTTTTTTTGATAACGGGAATTACTTTTAAAATTAATTAATGCCACTTCTATATTTTTAATTTTGAAAAATAGACATCATTTTTGAATTCGGAATATCAAATATAGCTTAGGCTGGATTTTTGGTATTTTTCTGAAAACTTTTATATTTTGATGAATAGTGAAAATTACTAAATTTTAATTAAAACCAACTTTTTTAATCAAAATAATTAGTAGTGATAAATTATTAATTTGAGCGGTTTTAAAGTATATTTAGAATATATTTTTAACATTTAATACAATTTTGGTCATTGGACATAATTTCACAATTAAACCGAACATAAACAACTATCAATCTTTTGATAGTTATTATCTCTTAAAAACGCGTTTTTGGTTTTAACAACGGGAATTAATTTTAAATTAATTTCAGACACTTATATGTTTTGAATTTGGAAAAATGGATTCCATATTTGGAATCAGGATTTCCAAATTGTTTAAATAGGTAACTTTTATTTTTAGACATTTTGAATAATTACTTCTGTAAATATTTTATTTACCATGGTTAAAGGGTAAATCCGGTAAATAAGGGTAAAAAATAATATTATAATAATAATAAATTACCCTAAAACGTTTCCTAACCTTATTATATGAGTAGTGGCTGACCATGGGCATCCTTTAGTTGATTTTGGGACCCCTTTGAGCCACTTGGTAGTGATAATGACAATTTGGATTAATTAATTTAATGTAAAGACAAAATTCACATTAACAAAAATCTTTTAGTAATTAATTTTTATAAGGGGTTATATAAATTATCTTTTCAACTATAAATATTCATTGGAAAGATAAAAAGATTTCCTACATGATGGTATTTTTTTATAATTTTTAGACATCAAATAAATTAAATTATTTATGACACAATAATGATGAATTATTTACCTCATTAATAAATGATTTAAATAAATAAGATTATAATGATTAAAATATTTTCCAAAACATGTCCAATTATGATTGTATGATTTTATTTCGACCATGAGTCATCTTATCTTCATCTGTAATGATTTTTGGACCTTTTGAAACTGATGATAAGTTTATAATAAAATAATATTTTCACACTTTCCAAAAGAGCCCCTTCTCCCCCTTATAAAAGGATACCACTTCTATCTAGTTCCTCACACATCTCAAGCCATTTTTCTCATATAACCTCTGTCCAATTAAGCTCCCTTCATACCTATACTCCCCCTAGAAGCCTTACCTTAGGCAGAATGCACTCCAATAAGTCCTTTTATTTCAAACCAAAGGTAGTTACCCAAATTTAAGGTAACGGTTTCTCTTAAATTGTTTTCTTTTATTCTACTTCTCCAACCCCTAAACTCTTTTTAATCCTTTATTTTGTAACAAAACCAGTATAATCAATATACTAGTATGTTTTTATGATAAGGATTCGAACTAAACATACACACACATCCATCTAATGGATGAATAACATAATGTTTCTATGGATGAAAAACTAACGCCTCACGAAACGATGATTGTTCGATTTTCTCCTACCGCCTCTCATGATGGTCATTATGATGGAACTGTATTTATATATGATATATATTATTTTTATTATTTCTTTATTCTTATTTAATTCCCAATTATATCAATCCTTTATGGTTTCCATAGTGGGTAAATACGATAATCTCATTTGAGGAAATGCGGACTATCGCCCCCTCAAAGTGATGTGATTCGTTAATTCCTTATTGGGATGTATAAAGGATGAATTTAATGATATTATATATGATATTATACTATGATTTTAATATAACTATGTATCATTCTGTTTTACTTCCATTAAAATAAGAAATAGAAATGAAAGTAGCGTTCATGCGTACGTACGGCTTACCGTCTCCATGAACGGTGCATTTCATTCCTTACCTCCATATGTCATGTACTATTATAAATACATGTATATGCTGGATATATATGATATATATGATATATAAATCATGAATATCATTCTGGATATAATGAAACTTTGACCACATGAACAACATGTAATTATAAGAAGTCAATTTTTGACTTAAGTACCAAATATCGACAAAACGAACGTTATTAACTTAAATGGGTACATAATATTTATAACATGGTAATAGGTGATATAAAAGTAATAATAAACTTGAAAATGTTCTTAATAAAGTATAAATTATCTTTGGTTTATTATTAAAAATATTAAATAACAATCGAGTCAAGTCGGACATGAGGTAAGGGAGCTTCTTAACCCAATTTCTGTTCTTTGGGTTGATCTTATCTTTCTTGTTTATGTCGTTCTTTGATAATGTGAGAAATGAATTTTTATATCTTATAATGTTTTTATAATTTCTTTATGTGAAATTATAGTGAATACACATAATTGATCAATTTTATTTACAAAAATATCTTTTTAAAGGATAACTTTTCCAATATCGTTTTTATCTAAGATTGTTTATTCGTAAGTATTTACTGGGGTTATATTTATCATCCATGTCCATGTTTTGTAAAATAGTTTCATGTATGTTTAAAGTCCTTTTTACCCATTTTGGACTTTTACCACATGTTATGAAAGGAATCTTTCTTTTGTTTACCATACGAGGAACTTTTTGACTTTTCTGGAAAAAGTACGAGATGAATGTGTTTTTTAACTTATACGGCATAAACGGATTTTTACAGGTTTATAAACCATTATTTTCATGAAGCTTCCTCCACAATATTTCTTGATTATTTTCAAAAAACTCCTTTTCTTTTAAAATTTCATGTCATTTTGTGAAAAGAAAATTATTTTAAAGAAGAAAGGATATTTTCCTCAAGAATGGAGTTCAATTGTTTTATCAAAACTATATTCCATCTAAGATGACATTATTTCATATGTGTATGTTTCAAGTATAATGTCTCTATGATTTACATGGTTTCACTTTTCTTATGATGAAATGATATCCATTTGTCTTATATGTATCATGTAATGATGGGATGATGCTTATGAAACCCATTTTATACTTTGGGTAATGATGAATGATTTATGTTCATGTTGTGGCACAAGTAAGAATGATTTCATTATGAGATGGGTGGGACCTATATCTCCATAAAATTAATTGGGTAAAGATTTATATATCATGAGATAGAAATGGATGGAACAGTATGTTAATCCGGTTCAGTGATACAGGACTGGAATGAGGAGTGAACTTGATTTAGAAAGGGACTTTGTCCACTAAGATGGTCTTGGCAGCAATACCTTGGCTACTATGGAAATCATATCATGTACTTAATGGTTTTCCACAATTACATGTTTTATTCCCATGATATTTTATCAAGATTGATGTTTTATTATAATACATGCCTTACTTACTTCCATGATATATGTCTTTGCTCAAGATTTTGATGTTTAAACATTATGTTCATGTTTTTAAGTTAAAATGTATATGATTTGTTTTATTTTATCCATGCTTACCCTTACTGAGCATTTGATCTCACCCTTTATATGTTTTCATTTACCCAGGATTTAAAGAAAGGTTTTAGGTAAGAAAACAAAATGGGAATATCTTTATGGGAGATGTTGAAGATCTTTCACCACTATTAGAAGATTATGTTCCGAGTTTCCAATGACACTAAACTATCACGGTCCTTGTCTGTCTGTTTTTGTTATGTATTAAGTATTCCGTAAAAGTAATGTAATGTCCATGTAAGTCAAGCTTTGGGTCTATGCTTTCTTAAAGGACTTCCTTAATAAATTTGTGGTAGATTTTATTGATGATATTATGATATATTCAAAAACTAGTTAGGAGAATGAGGATCACATAAGGGTTATATAGAAAACTCTGAATAAGGAGAATCTATTTGGAAAATTAAAAAAAAATTGAATTATAGTTACAAAAAGTTTCATTATTGGGGAACATTGTATCAAATGAAGGAATCTCAATTGAACCTGTGAATATAAAGGCTATAAAAAAAGTAAACGCATCCTACATTGATAACTGAGATACATTGTTTCCTTGGTTTAGAAATATATTATAGGAGGTTTATGAAAAGATTTCATGACTTTATAATCCAATAACCAAGATAACTCAAAAATAGGATGAGTTAATCTAAACAAAGGGGTGTGAAAAAAATTTCCAAGAATTTAATAATAGATTGGTTACTACACTTGTGTTAACTCTATCCTATTTCAGAGACAGACTCATTATTTATAGTGATGCATCTCTGAAAGTAATTAGGTGCATCCTCATGAAAAATGATAAGGTGATTTTATTTACATCTCGATAGTTAAATCCTCATGAGAAGAATTATCCTATGTATGAATTTGAGTTAGTTGTAGATATTTTTACACTAAAAAATATGGATACACTAACTTTATGGGGAGAAATGTGATATATACAAAGACCACAAAAATATGAAGTATATTTTCATTAAAAAGTAATTGAACATGAGACAAATGATATGGTTGGAACTTCATAAAGATTATGATTGTTCACTCCATTATCACCCAAGAAGAGAAAACAAATTCACTAATGCATTAAGTAAGAAAGACCCTGTTGTGCTGGAAATGATGAGGATTTAAGAAGATCCTTAGATCAAATACCTAGTAAAATTGTACATAGTAATCATAAAGGAAGGGACATCATCAAACCTATCCCAAATGATTTCTCAACTATCATTACTAGATAATATTAATAAATCTCAATGAGAATATCCTTTGTTACAAAAGAAGATAGTGGTTGTAAAGAATGGGAAGTTTCCTGAGTTCAATATTGATCAAGAAGGTGTATTTAAATTCATTACAAGGCTATGTGTCCCATATATCCTTGAGATAAATAAGGACATGATGGATGAAGCTAATAGATCTACATTATCTATACATAATAAAATCACGTAAATGTATAGGGACCTTCATAATCATTATTTGTGAGATAATATGAAGAGAGAGATTGTTTACTACATTGTAAGGTGATTGGTGTGTCAGAAAGTGAAGTCATAGTGACAACTTCCTAAAGGGGTATTGAGATCACTACCCATACCAACATGGAAGTGGGAAAATATCACTATGGAATTCATCATTGGTCTCCTAAGAACATCCAAAATAAATAATGTGATATGGATTATAGTGGATCGACTCACCAAAACTGCTCATTTCATCGCTATTCAGGAAGATTTCTCTCTTAAACAACTTTACAAGATATACGTAAAGGAAGTGGTGAGTTTTCATGGAGTTCAACTTTCTATCATTTCTGATAATGATCAAAGGTTCACCTTTAACTTTTGGATAAGTCTTCAACATGCTCTGAATAATAAAATAAATTTTAGTATGACCTACTATCCCCAAACTGATGGCCAATCTAAAAGGACTATTCAAACACTTGAGGAAATACTAAGAACATGTTCAATATGATTTAAAGGTGGATGGGATTAACACCTATCATTATTTGAGATCTAATACAACAATATCTTCAAATATATTATTAAAATGGAAACATATTAAGCTCTATATGAGAAGATATGTATAACTCCTATATGTTGGGATGAATTTGGTGAGATAAATCTACTAGGGCCTGATCTTGTGAAAGAGATGACAGAAAAGATGCATGTCAACCAACAACATATAAAGGATGCTCATAGTCAGTATAATATATATACTCACATATATTGAAGGGACTTGGAGTTTTTTATTGGAGAAAAAACTTTCCTTCAGATATAACCATGGAAGAGGGTCATGTTATTTGGATATAAAGGGATGATTAACCCTAGGTACATTGACACCTTTGAAATCCTTGATCGCATAGGAGCAGTGGCCGACCTACTATTACTTCCACCAAATCTTTCTCAAGTTCATGATGTATTCTATGTATCTCTCTTGAGGAATTAAATTCATGATCCCTCACATGTACTAAATCCAAAGGTGGTATAACAGGAACATGACCTCTCTTATAAGGAGCAGTCGGTGGAGATCTTGGGTCGTAGAGATAAGGTTCTGAGAAAAAATACTAATCACCTCCTAAAAGTGTTGTGGAGGAACTATAAATATGAATAATTTATATGGTAACTAGATGAAACAATGAGAAAGAAGTACCCACACATTTTATCAACCAAGAGAATGATTTGAAATTTCGGGGATGAAATTTCTTAAGGGGGGAAGAATGTAATGATCTGGAATTTTTAAATGATATTTGTTTCCTGAGTAAATTTTTGTTACATATTATATAATATTATAATAATAATAAATAAACATAAATAAAAAATCATCTAATTAATAATAACCATTACATTAGTCATCTATGAAACCAATTAAAAATCCAAACATTAAAACTGGACAAAAAATAAAAAATAGAATAGCTAAAATGGGAAAGTATGGATCACCCCAACCTACTAAAATCATATCCCCCATAGAAAATGATTTATAAATAAAATAAAATATTATTAAACCAATCAAAATCTTATGAAAATTAAAATATAACCTTAATTATAATTGTAGTAAATTTTTAGTGAAATAATGAAGTGATATTTATAGGGTATAAGGGATATGTGACTATTGGGATTCAAATGTTATATGATCCTTGGTCAAATATGACTATTGTTCAATATGAATGTGGGTCAATATGATCATTTTTCAATATGAAAATTGTAAATTATACCCTTATTTGATAATTTTTCCATTATAATTAGTGTTAATAAGTTGTAATGTTAAAGGATAATTGATATAGAAATGAGAATCGATGGCCTCAACCAGTAGATTCATTCCATTTATAGACCATTTGTCTGAAATTAGGACAGAGGTAGTGTCATTGGGGTTTACCCTTGACTAGTCCCAAGTCTAGATTCAACAAGTTAAGCTTTAATGAAATCACCTATGGGAGAAGTTCAAGTTAGTGAAGATTTCTACTCGGTCTATGTTAGTCAATCCACCCCCATGAAACTACGACCATCGCACACCTTACCCTTATGGAGTTTGTGGGTGTAATAAGGGGTTACATGTCCAGAAATTAGTTATCTAAAGTGGAATTTAATTTTTATAAATAAAATTCTTATTCCATCAATTTCTCTTAAGAATATTTTTATTAATAAAATATTTGTTTAATTTAGATGAATTTGAAAAATTGATTTTTGGACGCAAATGAAACATAATTTTATTTTTCAATAAAAGATATACAATTTTATAATAAACTAAAGTATTCTCAATAATATATATTTTAATCAAATTTACTTTTAAAACACTCTTTCCTAACTATAAATTATCAAGAAATTATAATGTCCTAGGAAATGTTTTATAAGTGTGAGAAATTTGACTATGCCTTAAAAAAATATTTTTAAATAAATAGGAATTTTTATTTTTAAAAGATAAAATTGCCATATTTAGATAATTATTCTAGAAAAATAAACATTATATTTGAAATCAACATGCTTAAATTATTTTAGGTTTAATTTATGAGAATTTTCTAAAATAATTTATTTTTTCAGGAATAGTAAAAAATACAGATTTGGGTTTTCATTATATTTTATGAATTCATACTTATTTAAAAATTATTTAATAATTAATAAAATAAAATACATGACCTAAAATATTTTATTTTATTAATATTAATTATTTTAATATATTTTAATCAATTTCTAAGTCTCTAAGTGACTTTCCAATGTCTAAAATGAAAAAAAATGGTTTTAAAAAACATTACTTTGTGTAATATTTACTTTTCCATGCCAAAATATTTATTTAAAAATGAATTTTTGTTTTAGTGTATTAAAATACCATAAATTGTGACTCAATTGTTCAAAACCATGATAAAAATGATAGGTAAGATGATGGTTTCTAATTTTTCACAACCTATATTTTCAAGACCTATATTTGGAAATTATTAAACAATTCCTCCACTTTTCCTATAAATACCCACTCATTTAACCATTAAAATTCACTCTCAATCCATCCTCTAGTAAGTTATGGTAATTTATCCTCGTAATGATATCCCAAAGGAGTCCTCAATCCCCCAAGGTTCTATCCTCATGTTTTAGGAACAACAATTCTTGGTAAGTGAAATCTCCACTTCTCTTTTCCATTCAAGTTCCATTTTCATGGGGAATGTCTTATAATTTCAAAACTAAGATATTTTTTCCACTTATATTATCCAATTCTTGTATGAATGGTATTTTTTTAATAATAATTTATTAATGAGATAACCTTTTCCTCTATCATTTTACCATTTTCTTAAACCTTGTTTTATACCTGTCATACAGTCGAATTTACTTCTCAAATTTCCCTATTTATATATGATAAATTATCTTTTCCTTTCTATTAGAATACCCAAACCTATTTTATTTTCTATGGGTATTCAAATATATTTAAAAATTACTTTTTTATTCAGGGATTTACATATATAAAACCTTTATATTCTTTCATGGGACAAAAATGATGTAATGATCATGTCTTTAAGATCTTTCATATGCCAAGATTTTGAAAACAAACCCGTTATTTATTCTCTATGGGTTATTAATGAAATTATTTATTATGATATATGTGGCTATAATGAAATTAATTCATATGAAGGATTTTTTCTAATATAATTCCAATGCATTGGATAATAAATTTAATCTCTAGAGATGACATATTTTATGATACATTGGTGAATAACCTTGGAAATTTTCATTTAAGACACCTTGGTGATATTATTATGAATGTATTATTTAAATTTTATAGCCACATTTATATATTATGATTCATGTTCTTATTATTATGATATACCTCTTTTTCATGCCTTATTGTTATTCCTCATGTTCTTATTGATATGTCTCATGATCACATACATTTTTCTCTCCCTTTATTATTCCCTTACTAGGCATCATGCTTGCCCTTTATTTTGACACATGTCCCTAGGGTATGAGATGCAGTAAAAGTTACTTAGGGTATAACCATGAAGATTCCTTTCAATTATATTTAGAATAATGTTTTTAAGTTTTAATGTATTATATAACTTATTTTAAAAATCTAAACTTTAAATGATCCTCTATTTATATCTTGTAATGAAAATTTATGTAACAAAAAGGTGGTATTAAATAAATATGGGTTCCATAAAATTTAGGGAAACTATTAGAAGAGTGGTATTTGAAGGTATTATCTTCTAAATTTTTATACCAATATTCATCTTTTGACCAGCATCAATGGTCAATGTCTCATCTTTTATTGGTAGATCCTTATTCAAGAGGATGAATTATATCTTAGGGGGTGAATAAGTCATCTTCCCCTTCCCCTAATATTGTACATAAATATAAATATTCCTTTGGGTTTGGGATTCTTTGAGAGACTCCATCATTTCCTATAAATAATAGGAAACATATAGGGTGGTCCTGATGGAATTAAATATTGTGTGGTGTGATATGGGTGGTGGATGCTGATGGAATGGTTGGGATAAAAGTAAGAGGTATCCATGAATTTATATGGGGTGGTATGGGGTGAATAGTTCTTATGAGATTATAGTGTTATTGATATTTTTGAATGAAGTTGAGTGGGTAATGGAATGTATGGAATCTCTGTCTTGATACATATCATGGCCAAAACATCCATGATATACATTATTACATCCTACAAAAACACATATATTATAGGTCTATAGACTAAGGTGATAGGTTATATTGTGGGAGTATGTCTAAATCAAGGTTCATTTCAGTATGATTTTATATTCCCAAACCATGTATTTTTCATAAATCCTTGTATAAATAAATCAAGACACAACAATTTTCTCTCATACTATTGGAGTTTTTAAGAAATTTTTTATTTGGATATTCTATGTGTTTGTGACATGACCAATAAAACCATGGCATGATCTATGGTTGGATTCAGTACCTTGATATTTTTTTGTGGTACTAAACTTTATGGAATATTTTTTACGATGTAATATGATTCCATGGTTATTCCTCTCCCTTTTCACTTGATTTTTATGGGGTTCAGTTGTGGTGTGATGGTCGTACCATGAAAATTATTTCCCTAGAATGTCACTTCTCTCAAAATTATAATAGTTTGAATTAATTTCATGAATTAAAATCTATACTTATTATTTGTTTGTGGAGTGAAGTTGAAGTGTAAGGGTACCCTATGAAATATATTCCTTTAGTAACTTTGTGGCTATGATTTAATGGATAATTCCGATGTCTTAATGATTTTTGAAAATATTTTTTCTTAATTTTTTGTGATATTAAGGATTGAAATGACCCCAGGAAAATAATGAGGTGGGGATTTCTACTCTCCTAGAGAAATCATAGCGTAACATGGACTCCAAGGCTAGAATTATGACTTTTAAAAACTCTATGGTAAGGTGTAACGATGTGAAAAATAGTCTTCTGAGTATAATTTTTATTCCCTTAAAAAAATTTTAATTTTCCCTATATCAATAAATATCTCATCCTATAACTCTTATCCACTTCATTTTTCTTCATTATAAGGGATTTTTGAAGGGCTTGCGTAGGTGGTTCGAGACATCTTCATCAGAGTCTCTAAAATGAAAGAAGTCTACAAAAAATATTAACCAAATTTCTAATTTGAATAAAAAAATGAAAACATAATATAAAACTTACCTAGATTTCCTCTCATTAAGCATTTATTTAAATTTTGAAGCTCAATTTACCTAAGTATTCATCAATCACGTGATAAGGGTTTGGAAGTTAATACTTATTTCATAACATTTATAGCCTCTTGCGGATTTTTTATATATTTTCATGATCTTACACATTTCATTTATATCCTTTAAATATATTAATGATCTATACTTATCATTCCACTTCTTGGTTGTTACCATCCATTTATTTAAAAAAAATAAAATACCAATAAATTAATCAGTATTCTAAAAAATATTGAAAACACAATCCCTTGGATTTTACTACACGGGTGATCTCCCGATGGCATGAAGAGTTTCTTACTACACTTTATTTGTTAGAGGTCTATTTTTAGATTGGTTTTTATTTCCAAATCCCACTAGTTCAATGGTAACCTCTTCCTTCTTCTTAGTAATCATCTTTATCTCTAAATATGTCATTCCAACATTGCTCTGAAATTGTTTTCTCATCTCTATGATCATAAATAGTTTGAGGGACATTAAGATTTAATTTAACTTTACTAATACAAAAGTAGAGTTCTCCATTATGAACATTTATTTTGGATCTCCCTATTTCTAAGAAGGGCCTTCCAAAAATTAATAGTGCTTCGATATCCTCCTCGATATCTAAAATGAGAAAAATAGAGGAGAATAGAAACTTTCGTAATTTCACTATCATATTATAAAATATTCTATTTGTGTTCTTAATGATTCTATTAAATAGTTTTAATAATTACATTATTGGTTTCAACTCTTTTAATCAGAACTTAAAGATGATTTGTGGCATAAGGTTGGCACTTTAACCTAAGTTAAAAAGATATTTTCCAAAGCTTCATGATCCAATGGTTTATGGAATAAAAATTCTAAATGGACTATGAATTTTAGGTGGGGTATTTCTCTTAACTACATTATAACACTCTTCAATTAATAAAATTTCCCCAAGGTCCACCAATTTCTTTTTATCAAAAAATAGTTCCTTGGGGAATTTTTCATAGATTGGAATTTGACAAATTTTCTCAATGAATGAAATATTGATGCATAATAGCTTGAATAACTTCATTAAATTATTATAATAATATTCAACCTTAATTTGGTTTACCCTATATGTAAAGGGAAGAGTTATTCTATAATGTTTCTCTTTAAGTGGATTTTAAGTGTCAATATCAGTCTTTATTGCTTCCACTTAATCATTTTTTCTAGATACAATGGTTGATGATATTTATTTTCTTTATTCATACACTTACTTACCATTTTCATATTATTTATTCATATTATTTTACTTATCCTTTAGTTTTTACTATCATTATCAACCTTTTCTTCCTCTCTCAAAACTTTAGTATTGATGGGAAAGGCACCAAGGGGTATTTTAGTCATCTTTGGGAAAATTTATCCCATGTTGCAGATATAATATTGGTTATTTTTTAATTTCTAGTTATTCTATATCTTTTTCTCATCTAGAGTGAAATAAGGATCGTTTTTATTAATGTATTTTATCCAAAATTCTATAAATGAGGGTTATGATTAATGAACTAGTTGTGGAAATTTTTTATGTTTTTGTTTTGTTTATTGGTTTATTTTGTTGTTTCAAATATTAGAATTATTGACCAATGGGTAAAGTACTATTATGAACGTAAGAAAAAATAAAGGAACTTGGGTGTGGTTCATAAGTCATCCACCTCCTTATTATTTTAAAATTTGGTTTTGGTTTACTGACTGAAATTGTTTCCCATGTTGATTATGAGAATATGGTTAAGGCCAGATATACCCAACAAAACCCACCTTATATATTAATATATATTCATTACTATCTTTAAAATACTAAAAAATGGGTATACCTATACACATATCACATAAAATTATTTTTTGTATCTATGGTGGTGCTACTTTACTTTGAATGGAAAAAGTGATTCTAATTTGTTTTTGTATTTTTTTATACTTGTACTAATAGCTTAGTGGTTCCTTCCAAAGAGTGAATACCTCATAATTTAGGGCCTCACTCTCTCACTTTTACACTAATAGGTGTTTAATTATAATTTTTCAAAGATCCATTATGCAATGCCTCATATTTTTATTATCGATCCTATTTTATCTGTTTCATTAATCACAACTCCTAAATTGGGTTTCAAACAAAAGTAGAATAATTGAATCTATATCCAAAGGGTAACTCCATGGTTTAGACACTTCCTAAGAATATACTTTAAGTATTTACAATCTTTTAAGGTAGATTCTCTATCCAGCTATAATAATTTATGAATTACATTTTTGAATTTCATAATTTTTAGGGGTGGGAAGTACATTTATAGAAATTTTATTATAAGATCATCTCAAGTAATAATAAAATCATAGGTTTATCCTTTCAAACTATCATTTTCTTAATCCTTAAATGGAAATGTAAAGGATCTCAATCTCACAAAATCATCAAACACACCATTATTCTTAAATTTTCCAAAAATCACTAAAATTTTTAGGAGGTATCCATGAGGGTCATCACTTAATTCCATACTAAATTTTCCTATTTTACATAACACATGAAATACACTCAAATTCAAATCAAACATTTTGGAATGAATCAATGACATTATAATACTTATAGAAACTCCATTGAATATAGTAAATCTATAGTCTATAATAGTCACTTCATTTGTTTCTCTTAGGACTTCATTGAAAACGTTTCTTAGTTCATGCTCATCTATACTGGGGAAAACTTGGTAATATATTACCTAAAATGTTCATATAAATAAGTATCTCATAATATTAAAGTCGGATCTTAATGGTTCATAATTATATAATATCCTTGATTAATTATAATGGGTAAGGGTTATACACCTATGACCCATAAAGATGAAAATATTAACACCCATGCATGTAAAAAAGAATAAAGAAAAAAATAGAAAAACAAAAATAGATAAAGTTGGATAAATAAAATAATACTAAACTAATCAACTAGTTTTATGTCATGTTAGATTTTTTTAAGTAGCATCTATGAAAACCTGACATTCCCTAGGAATCATTACTTTCCAATTATATAGTTCGATGATTAGAATTAAAATATCATATCACCTTTACTAAAACTATTAAATTTTTTTATAATTTTAGAAGTTAGAGGTTGAACAACTAAGAATACCAAACCATCACAAATAAGAAATTATAGTAATCCTTATTTATTGATCCCTAATTTCAAAATTAAAAGAAATTAAAAAACTAAAATAAATAAAACATCATGATGAAAAGTAATTTCTCTATCAAAAAGAAAATATGGTTAATTAATTTAAAAGGTTGGTATTTTTAAAATATAAAATTTCATTTACTTTTGGATAGTATTGAAGAGATTCATTATAGGAATTATATGGTAATAATTTTTCATTATAACAATATCAATTAATACTATGCTAATTATTTTACATCTTTGTATAAAAAATAACCTACTTAAACTAGGATTCATTAATTTCTAATCTCTATTTTAAAAAAAGTGTCAGCACTACTCTTATAATCAAAATCGGTTTTGGCATCCAATGATAATTGGAACCACTAAGTTTGTTTCATTGATAGGCTTGACATGGTAAGATGGAGCTTGTGGATTTCTTGTTCACCTTATAAATAATTTTTTAAAGCATTGGGTTTCTTGATAAAGGGATATATGGAATCTAATATGGATATTTTTTCTCTTGTGAAAGGATGATGAAAATTAAGATTACATAAAGGCCGATGTGATCCTGAAATATTTATCATCTCTATTTTGTGCAGAATAAGGGATTACGCTATTTGAGGGATATTTGGTGAGTTACCAATAGTAAGTGTTGGATTGTTTCATGGTTGAAGACTCATTTGTTACATAGATATCATCATTGACAACATGTTGAGTGGTTCCCAATAAAAACCATAATCAAGGTTAATTTGAATCATACCATGTCCATGATGACATTCTATGATAGTGATGATCTTAATATATTCATGAAGGAATAATTATAGATGATTTTAGTCTATTCATGAAGGTTTTATAAGAAAACAACAAAAATTAAGGATTCTCATGAAAATGAGGAACTGCATGGGTGTGAGAATTTTGGGAAAGTAAACTCACCAAAGGAGGTATTTTCATGAAATTCTAGAGTTTTATGAAAATAGTCACTCAGTTTTGATTCATTAAAAATTTTGAAAAGGTAATAGTTTCTTGTAATTCAGGAAGACTTTGGAAAATATAATTTTTTGAACATGGCCTATACATAAGTGAAGCTACACTAAGATGGTGATTTTTACAAAAAAAGTTTCAATGAAGGTGATTCTCTTTTTTGAGTGTAGAGAAGTTATGTTAAATAGAATTGTGTGAATAATGACTATGGGTGAGAGTTATGTGAATGTGTAGTTTCACAAATAAGGATTTTAAAGTTGTGTGAAGTTTTATTATTTTCATATAAATACATTAGATCGAGAATAATAAGGAAGAATAATTAGAAGAGGAATCTTTTTCAATTAAAACTATCTAAATTCCCTAAATTCAAGTTGTAAAAATGGAGTTTTGTGAACCACTAAATCCTGTCAGTGACTTCCATGAATCACCAAGTTCCATTAATAAACTATTAGTGTAAACATTTATTTTGTGTGAAGGAAATATTTTGAGATAATGGATACCTTCAACTGGATCATTCATAGAGACTTTTAATGGCATTAGTTTGAAAAAAGTGAGATTTTCATGAAAGTAAGTGTTTTTGAAAGTAAGAGTAGCGTGAGAGTAGTATTTTAATAAAATTAAGAATTTAATGAAATTAAGTTTTACATATTCACAATAAGTGAAAAATACAGAAATAGATTAGAAATAATTATAGAAAATTACAAAGGATAATGTTATTACTTAAAGACTGAAGTTCATTAAGGAAAGTGGGGATATTTTTATAGAAGTATAGATAGATAGTTTTTGAAATAGAAAGGTGAAGATAAATAGGAACTTATTAGTGAAAAAATTGAGATAAAGATAAGTCATTCATTTTCATATATTCCAAATATATTTTCCACCAAGATTAGTAAGAAAATAGTGAGGATAAAGGGAATGACCCTTTGGTGGAAGTGATATGAGCCTGAATCTTGTGAGGGGAGTGATCTCAGGCATAGAAGGGACCTATCCCAAACACACAAGTGAATGAGATTTAGTGGATCATATAAATTCATCTCATTTTCATTGTTTTCTCCTTAGATTAATTTACTATGCATGAATAAAGTAAAATTCATGTGACTTTTTTGTATGATTTACTTACACTCTATAGGATGACAATCAGTGTATGTGGTTTAATCAATCATCAATATCATATTATTATGGATAAGGTAAAAACATAATCCATCATATCATATTTAAAAGGATAACACAAGGTTTCCCCTACACCCATCCAATGGCCTCAAGGCCTTAAATGTTTTTATTTAAAATCAAACACCCTTTTAAGGGAAGAAGGGGGGAAACTCAAACAGGCATCATCAAATTAAAACATATCATGACCATAAGGTCTAGCGATACAAACCAAACTAAAAACATAGAGTTACCCCTCCCTAGAAATTGATTGTGAAAAATCTCTCCATCGGTGCAAGGCAGAACAATAAGCAAGTGTCATGTGTCAAAGAACATTTCTGATCCAATAGAGGATGACATACCCTCTCAATCAACCAAATCTATAAAGCTCTAAAATGATGAATAGCTAGCTCTGGAACCTCTTCTAGGGCTTGATCCATGAGGTCGAGTCTGGTTGCATCACCATACCAACAGACCTCATAAACAATTCCATTATTGTGATAAACAAAACCATATATCCTCCAATAACAACCATCCTAGACCAACCCTGTCGTTCTCCTCTAGACACCCCCACCCCCACATCCACAGAAGCCCATAAGACAATCCAAATAACACGAGTTCAATCCATCATCACCTAGGATTGGATAACCCAACCCCACACTAAGGGAACACTACCGATGAGGAAATATGGGTCTTTTGGAAACATAAATTCTTCCCTAGGCATGGATCAGATCTGATCAGAACTATGGATTTACCCTCACCAGGTTCCGACATTAGCCTCACGGTGACAAGGATAGGGAAGATAAGAACCATCGATGTCGAACTAGGACAATAAAAACCAGATCCATCTAGTAGAAAAAATTAACAACATCACCAAAATAAAAGCCTGTAAAAACTCACAGTTACTGAAACCAAAAACCTCCCCCCTCCAAATCACTACAGATCCGGCCCTGAACCACATTGGAAATCCACTGGAAGCAACACCTGGTCATGTCGGACGAGCCAATAAACCAGGCCCACTCCATCAACTGGATACATTGGATGAGCTGATCAACCCAAAATGATAGATTGGGGCCTCACCAAGCCTCAACACCATCAGAAGTAGGAAATCCATGTCGGTTCAACTGTCGAAGCTCCACTGAGAAGCAACGACATAGAGCACCACATTTTGACTCATCATTGTCAAAATAATTCCTTCTGTGTTGAGTCGACTATTGATGCTCCTCCAAGAAGCAACACCACTGCACAGGCAATGACACCCACACCATTTCAAACCCACAACTGTTGCAAGTAGATCCTGGCCTAGAGTGGGAAAGAGGAACAAGCTTAGAGAATCCCTAGATTTCATGAGAGAGAGGGAAGATGTCGCTCTGAGGCCGATTTGTCTCTGATCACAAGGTTTCCCCTACTATAATTAATCTCAATATTATTTTGGGTTGTGAGATTTTTAGTATTATGTGGGGAAACATCAATGATATTCATACCCTAATTCCACACCCTCCTCTTATAAATCTCTCACTAAAGACCCTTGTGAGGCCAAAAATCATAATAAATGTAAAGAATTGTATTTTTAATTTTTTTTGAAATGATCAAATAAAATATTGGAGTTAAAATATATTCTATCTATATTATATAGGAAGAGGAAATAATTTTAAAAAGAAACTAAAATACCAAGGTATTCCTTATAATGGAATACTTTTTGAGAGATGTGTGATCAAGGATAAAAAGCTCAAAAACTCTTAAACGTAAAGTATGGATGATTAAGATTGGGTATTTATGTGTTTATGAAATGATTCTATAGAACTATATAAGGATCCGAATAATCCAATAAATGTTTTATCTATTGATGATGATTATATATCAAGATATCCAAAGGTGGAAGATGTATAAATATAAGAGTAGCTATGTCAAGGGTTGAAGGAAGAAAACATGGAGATGATAGAGAAAAATGTGTCTCAAAGGAATAATTCTAAAGTGATAAAAATCAAGGTTAATAAATTTAAAAGTTCAATCAAAAAATGATTAACATGGAAATAAATCTTAGGAATAAAAATTATTCTCAAGCTAGAAAATTATAAGATATGTCTTGAAAAGTGTAAGAGTGTAAACTCGATTCCAAAGAGTATATTCTTGAATCATAATAGGTTTAAAATTTAAGGTAAAAGAAGGATAAATTGGTTTCACACATTAAATAATTGGTTGAGAAGAACCAAAGGACGAGGAAAGTTATGGAGGCCTGGAAAGATGGCATTGTGAAAATGATTTCATAAATGGAAACTCAAAGATACCTACTTATAGACCCTGAACATGAGATTTAAGAACAAATTTCTATAGAAAATGAGACGAAATCTATCATTTTCACTCCCAAAACGTGACTTGAAGGGGGTTAAATATAGTAAAGTTATTGAGATGAAGTCTAAGGTATATGGTTATACAACTAATAGAGAAGGATGGGGAAATCAAGGTGTATGAAGAGAGGCTAAAAACCTCAGGTGAAAAGAAATGTAACCCTACCATAAAAACATAAACAATTGGAGTTTATAATTTTAGAAATATGGATTCAATTAGAAAGTAAGATAATTTTACTAAATACGGAAGAGTAGACTCCCAAAATAAGGGATATTTGAAGGGATGCTATTTTGGAATCATGGTACATACTATGAGTATCTTTTTTTAAGACCATGGAATCAAAGATAAAAAGTAAATCTACTAAAAAAATATCTAAATTGAGGCATTACTATAAAATTTATGGGTTTAAAAGAAGATTATTTATCTATGATAACTATGGTCGTATGGCTAGAAATTTTACTAATAATATAACTAAATGTGTTGCAAAAAATTCATCCATTCCAAAAAAAACTTGAATAAGTTTTATACTGAAAGAAATCCTATTGTGTCGAAGATTATATTTTCCACTTTAGATAAAAATAATGAAACAAAATGAAAGTGGAACTAATAACCAACATCATTTTACTCATATAATTTCATATGAAGATAATGAAATCAAATTTTTATGGAAAAGGGAAGTTTATCTATCCTTAAGAAAGGACGATGAGTGTATAAAGAAAGATCTACCAAATAAGAAAACATTTGAGGTGTATCCATTTCCTATCAATAGGGTAGAAACAATTCATGTTTGAGTGTTTTTAAAAAATATAACCCAAGGTAATAAATGTAGATAACTATAGTATTTACTAAGAAATAGTAAAATAGTTATTTGAATAGGAGTTTCAAGTCTAGTGTTGAATAAAAGGTTTCTTGAAAATATAATGAGAATATTTAGAAAACTAAAAGGACTCCAAAATATAATCATATGAAATTATAATCTCAAAACAAAGCATGGGTTATGAAATATAATGAATCATACAAGGATATGCATTATAGAAAGAAGGTTTAGAGAAGGAAAATCTAATTAGTGACATTTCAAGATATCCTTATAGGTAAAAATACCCAAGGAAAAAATATTATGACTTGGGACTTGAAGAAAATAAAAGTCCTAGGCCAAGAAAGGAAAATTATAAATAAAATATATAAATTTAAATTTTTATAATTGGAATCACTCAAAGTACATCCACTAATAATAACTAAAGAATATTACTATACATAATGATCTAGAGGAAGAGAACGTTAATGAGTTTATTTAATTTCTTTCCTCAAATATAAAAAGGTAAAAAATAAATTTTGAAATTGAAGGGTTAGCTCAACATAATTAACTTCATTACACAACTTGGGTAAACTATAAATATTACCTCTCCCCATAAAATTAAATAATAATTTATGATAAAGTATTGCATATTTTTGGGGAGATAAAATACATGTGGAAGATATATCATAAATTCAAGTGGTATCAAGACATTCTCCAAAGTTCCATGTTATGGAACAATATGAGTACATACATATAGTATCTTGTTGAATCTAAAACTACAAGAATATGACTACCATAATTTGAATTATAGTAGTAATTAGTAGTTTAAAATATTGGAATAAAGTGATGAGTATTGATATTACAATTGGTTTATAGTGGTATCATGGTCAATTTGAAGTGTTGGTGTCAAGAGAACCTCATTTTATTAATATCATAATTTTAAGACAGATTAGTAGAGAAGTAAAATTAAATTATCTCCCATAATTTATTTATTTTGATCTAATATAATATATATTTTGGTTTTTCTTAGTATATCAAAGCTATTATAGATGGATTATTTTCATGTTGAATTTTAATTCAGTATTTGGTTATGGAGATAAGGAATCTAGATAGAGTTTTGATATAAATAATAAAAATAAGTGGTATCCTAAATAACTAAGGAAAGACACCTGGTGCATGAAAGAAGAAATTATTTTTGACTATTGTAACCTATGAAAATTAATGTAATTTTAAAAAATTAATATCATTTTGTTTTTTTTTTATTATCCTTAGAGAATAAATCAGGTGTGTATCATTCACTTATTTTTTCATTGTTAATTCACTAATTCTTTTGTGAAATTGTGATTGAGATCCCAAAAACTGTTCCTTGGAAGAAAATAATATTTTATGATGACTTTATATGCATGTAATTAAGTGATTAAAATGGATGTAAATGGTATTATTGACTTTATTATTATTTTTTCATATCAAGTTTTAAGTCATTAGTCTTATAGGTTTTTTATGGCTATTTTCCAATCAGTGAGTTTACCCACTGAAAAACATTGAGAATGTATCTATAGTTTAAATACACTTTTGATCTTGAGATGTTTCTCAAATGTATAGTCACATGTAAAAAAATTATGTAGGAGGAGAATAGAATTAATGGTACTAACACAGTTAAAGGTGTGTAGAAATTATATATTAGAGGGAGAAACTTGTCTCTCATTAATAGATGTAAATCCTATAGTAAAAAAAGGGGAGATTATTGATACCCCTAGGCATATCATTGATAATTTATTTGGAGTTCAATAAAAAAATCCATGGCCTTAATGGTTTTAAAGTAGTTTAAATTGTGTTGTGTGACATCAAGAAGTTAAAGGAGGATGATTATACTATTGAATGTGAATAATTTATTTCCTAAGTTAAAGGTTCTATAGAGATTTTACATTTGTAACATATAGTAAAAGTTATAATTTGTATTTGATGTAAAAGGTGGATGAGGAATTATCATGAATATATGTTCCTACATGGCCCACTTAAGGGAGGGTATGAAGTCAAGTCACTAAACCAGATGATGCTGAAGTTGTTCTATCAATGAATACAAATCACAAAAGGTGTGACCTTTTGGTTTTTTATGAAATTATTTACTAAGTGTGGTTGAGGAAGTTATCTTGTGATATTACCATGATTCAAAGAAATAGTATCATTCATTAATTGGTATCGATAAAGAGGATTTTAATTCATAATAGTGTTGATAATAAATCCAAAGAGGGTATTCTGGTAATCCAATGAGAATTAGTGAAATTAGGTTGGATTCATTAACAAACTTGATTCGATAAGATGGATATTGTTGGATTTTTTGATAGGTTAATATTTTTTTGAAGAATTAGTTTTTTTAATGAAGTGAAAGATAACACCCAATATAGTAATTTGTGCTCTTTTAAAGGTAGTCTGAAAAGGAAGATAACATGAAGTTTGGTGTAAGATCTAAATGTCTATAATGACTACTCTATGTGGAAGAAGGTTTTAATCTATATGAAGGATATTTGGGGAGTATCTATAAGTATGTGTTGAAATATATCATGATTGAAGATCTATCTCTGACATAGATCCCATCGTCAAAATAATGTAAAGACCATCCTAAGAAAGTCAATCATTATGAAATATTTGTATACTAAAATGTCTATGATGATGTTCTAGGATAGTAAAACATTTGAGTAATAATTTTGAAATAGTTTTAGAAGTTTTTTAGTGTGTTTGGGAAGTTTTTTTAAGAAAATAGAAAAATGAAGGATTCTTATGAAAGTACAGAATTGCATGAGTGTAGAAATTTTGCTTAGGGAAAATCATCAAATGATTTTCATAAAATTATGGATTTTCAGGAAAGGGGTTACATAGAGCCATCTAATTTAAAATAAATAAAAAGGAATGGTTTTACATGAGTCAGTAGACTAATAAAAATAAAATTCTCTGAATGTGGTCCATAAAAAAGTTAATTTTCACAAAGATAGTGAGCTTCATATGAAAATACTCAATAAACGCAATATGTTTTTATGATTGTAGAAAATTTTTATAAAGTATAGTTGTGTGAATGAATAATTTGGTAAATAGTTTTGAAAGGTGGAGTTTTTAGAATATTAATTTCATAGTTTCATAAATGGTCTGTATTTTTATATAAATACACGAGCTCTAGAAGAAGAAGGAAGAAGAATTGGTAAAAAAAATCATGAAGGAAAATTTCATTGAATTTTCCAAAGTCAAATTATTCAAATGGAATTATACAAAAAAATAAGTTATATCAGTGACTTTTGTGAAGCACAAAATTTCATTAATAAACTATTTGAGTGAACATTTATTTTATGTGAAGGAAATCTTGCATGAAAATGGATACCTTGAATCACTTCTTACATAGGGACTTACATGGTCATTATTTCATAAAAGTAATAGTTACATGAAAGAGTTGCATGAAAGTAAGTGGTATATATTCACATTAAGTGAATAGTATAGAAAGTAATTTCCACTAATTATAGAACTTGAAAAATAAATAAGTTATTCATTTAAAATAGATGTTCATCAGTTGAAAGTGAAGATGTTATTGTGGAATATTTTACCACTTGTAAGTGAAAGTATAGTATAAATATCTATGGGAACCTATCGATAAAAAATTGAGAGAAAGATAATTATTAGATTATCTTTTATTCAAAATATATTTCCCTCCTATAATAGTGATCAAATGGATAGGACAAAGGGATTGACCCTTTGGTTGAAATGAGCCAACATCGATTCTTATAAGGGTTGTGACACCAGACATAGGATTGATATAGCCTAAACCCAACACTAAATTAGATTTAGTAGATTCTGGTAATTTTTTCTATTATAGTTTTATGATACTTAAATTCTCACAATTCATATAAACCATGAAAAAATATTATGTCTTATGTGCATGCTTTACTTTCACTTTATAGGAAAACAGTTGTTGTGGGTGGGTTAAGTAATCATTGATCTTAACTTGTTAAGGACAAGATAAGTCCATCATATATTAGTTCATCAATAAACAAATAACATAAGAGTGGATATACTAAAAGTGATGTCAATATCATTTAGGGAAGTGATATATTTAGGTTTAAATTGGGAAATTTCAATGATTTCCATACCCTAATTCACCCTCCCCCTCTTAGGGAATCCCTCACTAAAGACCCTTGAGTGAACAAAAATCATCCCATATCATAATGGTTTTCCACCACTATTAATTATTTTTATCAAAGAAAAAATAATAATAAGTCACACATTCACTATAATATGAAAATAAATCAACAAAATTCATCCCAACTAAAACACAATAAATCAAAATTATTAACATCATTCTAATCTTAATTCACCATCCCTTAGTGGCTAATCACTCATGACTTACTGAGAATCAATCATAAGTGAGGATTTCATATTAAGGAATATAGAATACTTGAAAGTATATAAGATAAATAATAAAACCTTGTGAGAGAATTAATGAAATTAAACTAGTATAGATAACCTCAATTTAAGACATATATTGTAGATTTATCTATATCTTACCTCACTCTAAAATGGTAATCATACCAAAAGGTTATTTATTCTTCTAAATAATTCATAAAAAATTAAAAAAAAATTGGTGGGTTAATCATGGCATGATGGTAGTTATTATTATAAAAAACACATGTCATTAATAATCCCTATATCTTTTGTTTATCTAAATTATATATCTTCTCAAAATATTTTCATATTAGGGCATAATGAAATGATTTACATCATAATCTCTATATCTACTACACTCAAAATTAAAATTTTCAAAAATCATGGCTTAGCCTCCTAATATATTTTCCATGTTTTTAACTCTAAACCACTTCCTTGAACATGTCATGATGTAGTGGATGTTTTTTATGGCATAAAAAAATAGTTTTCCTCTATCCATTCTTACCCCTATTTATATTATAATTCTCCTCTTCAATCCATGATTTGTACTTCTCTAAATTTCCCCACAAAATTAATCTTATAAAAATTTCACAATATAATAGTCTTACTCCCAACATAATCAATTATTCATTAAATTATTATAAGAGTTTACACATACAAGATCAATATGATTTTAGTTAAATGGGATTCACCATGATTATTTAGAATTTTCATCTTTACTTCCTCACAAAATAATAATGAAATAATTAATTATGTTACAACCTGATTTTCTTATGTCAATCTTAACTTCTTATTGTTCAACTCAAAAATCTTCCAAATTCTCTATTATGATCAAAATAATTAAAAAGAACTAATATTAGGCATAAATGAGTCTAATTATCAATGAAAATTATACCAAAATATCATATTTTATAGTTATCATGTACCACCCTTTGATAAATAAGAAATCCAAATATACCATGTGGCCCTTTATTATATTTCAAGAAATCCTACAAAGATCATGTATCTTTGGAAGATTTTCTTTACAAGAACATTTATTCAGCATTTATTAGGATAACTCCAATTAAAATAATCTAAGGAAGTCCATATCAATCATTGTTGTGTTGGATGAAGGGAGAGAGGTGTATCAGAAGACCTAGTTTGGTTTAATAGATAATAGATCATATTAATTTAATCCATTCAAAAATAATGAAATATAATAATCAGTGAAAGAATTATGTTGACCATTGATAATAAAGATTAAAGTCTTTTATTGTAGATCAAGTTTTTTATGAGTGTCATCACGTATGGGACATTAATGAATCAAGAAGAAAGTGAATTTATCACTTTTATATGTGGGATAATTTTATATTATATAATGGATTGTGTATGTGGATTATATGTTATGGTTTCCACAAAAATAGTTTCAAGTGCATGATATGTCCATGTTTATCAATTAAAGAAGTACAAACTGAATTTTTATCATGTTCTTCTCTCTTATGTGGTTTATTTAGAAGAAAATTTTATTTTTATAGAAAGGATATTGTGAATTATTGATAGGAAGTAGAATACCTTGAGATAATAGAGTATTCCCCCAGGTACAATTTTATGGAAACATGAAATGAATCATGAAGAGACTCAAGAGAGAAGACCATATTTAGAAACAATGGGTGGAGTTTTTCATGAAGTGCAGAGCCTGGTTTCTTTTCAAGGATGAAAATTCCTATGGTATGGATGATTGTAACACCCCAATCCTAGTAAGAAAGTTCTATTTTATTTTTTTACTTTTTTGATTAAAAATTAATGTTTTTTCAAAATAATTAAGATTCATTGAGTAAGCATATGGTTTGATGAAACATGAAACCAACCATAAATGGTATATCAATATTTATAGGGACATGTGCATAGGTAGATGTGAGATAATGGGGGCTATGTATCCCAACCATGCATCCTAAGTTTTTTGATATGGTGACCTACACAAGTTAGCGCACAGTCCCCTAAACTTTTTGGCTCAACCATGTTATTGGTTTAAGATTGCATGATTTGACTTATAAAATACCAATGAACCTATCTTAACCTTTATTATCACCCTAATACATCTTTTGATTAACCTAGGGTTCCATGGAAGTTATTTTGGTGCTTTTATACAATATAATAATGTGATTCTATCTAGGATGAAATTGGTCAAAACCATATCGGATTCAAATCACCCATGATTTCCTTGGTTATTGGTTGTATATATTTATATTCCTCTCTATTTGTATCTGTATTTTGATAAATATCTATTATGTTGGATTATATATTGAGACATATAATTGTGGATCTCAAATCATGAATGAAATAATCATGATCTCATATTTTTGTTGCTAGGTTTCACTGAATCAAATCATAAATGTTGATACTAGATATAGGATTTTATGGATTTTTTAATATTTTCCATATAATGTAAGAGGATCCAATTCATTACTCAATGTATTATGATTTATAATTATGTAACCGATGTGATATTTAATTACTTATTTGATATGGATTTGTACCAAATCATTTTATGCTATTGATTTGATAAAATTTTGAAATTTTTGATTTTTTTTAACTTTTATTTTTATGATTTTAATGAAAACCATGGTATTTGGTTTAAATCGAGTATTTTTTTATAAAACATTGTTTTTATATCTAAAATTAGACCTAAATTTAAGATAATGTATTTTAATAGAATTTTTTTAGGGGAATATCTTAAATAAAAAAGTTTTTGATAAAAAAATGAACATGAGAAATGAGAAATGAGTGGTAAGTATCAAGAATGGAAAAGGATTTGGTAATGTTCAATAGTATAAGTATTTGGTTTTTATGAGAAGTTCTGTTGTATATGATTTGTATAGGGAAGTGTTTTGGTTTTTTTAAAGCACTTGGTTGAGTTATGATCAATATAAATTGAATATTATGATCATAGGTAGGTATTGTTGGTATATTTTTCTATATTTCTTATGATTCCTAACATAATTATGAATAATAATTTTATTTGGTGATTGAGTGAACCAAGTAGTATTGACCATAATTTTGGGAAATCTCTAGTGTGAGTTATTTTGATTTGATAACTATATATTTAGGGAGTTATGTGATAGACTATATTGTTTTATAGTGGTGTTAAATGTTTTCAATATCATTGATTAAATGGTTGGGAATAAATTCTACAAGGGAATTCATTAATGTGATATGGAGAAATAGAAATCTTTATTTTTAGTGTTTATGCCCTAAATCACGCCATTTTTGGCTTAGGGGCATGTTGTATCATGTAATTTAAATTACTGAAAAATATTTAATAATTTATTTATGTTTATTGCATAGAACATGAGAGATGATATGATAAAATCCCCCTATAATATATGAATTACCATGTTTTCCTTGATTTATTACCATTATATTCAGTTGTGATAATATGTTAAGATCGATATAAGTAGGATCATTTGTAAAAAGATAAAATCAATCACTCATCATATATATATCCGTGAGTGTGTCTTTGTGTCATTGAATTTACTCAAGTGAACATTGTTTATGGATCCTTTGGCTTGAAAATATCTAATAGATTCCATTATTGTGAGGTTTTATATTTTAATACATATCTATATTTATTTGGAAATTTGACTTAATATAAGGTAATTGAGTATGTCTAATGTCCTATTCAGGGATCCACAAAAACAATTCCTCAATCTGGTTCACCACATGACCACAGGTGCACCTCCTAATACACCAGAGGTTGCTGATGATCTATTAGGGTCTGATGTAATTTGAGGGGAGATAATATCCTCTTTACCATAGGAATCCAACAATAGAAATAAAATAAACAATAGCATACAATAACAACCAAAATCCATTACATGACATACCACATTCCCAAACAAGGATTTTACCAACAAACGTATACAATAAACACGTCATTTCACGATAGTATAATGTTACAAAATATAAAACAAATAAGAAACTAAAGATGACCCCCAAAATGGGTCCTAAAAGTGTGTTTGGTCCCCTCATCCAGACTCTATCCCAAACCAACCATCTATAACAGGGCTCTTTCCTTTATCTGGTCCTACAAACATGAGGTCTCCTTAGTTACCCAATAGCAGCCTGAGCAGTTTATGAGTACAACTTAGTAGGACACCATGAACGATGTCTACAACAATATATAGTCTACAAATAGTGTATGAAGAAGTATAAATAATAAATGAACAAGATATTGAAAATTAATAGTTTTTTATTAAACAATTATCAATTAACCTCATGGGATCTCAAATTTCAGTATTGAACCAACACACCAAAACTTCTTCATCTCGTGAAGGAAGTATAAACCATATACTATAAGGGGTTTTACACTTTACATCACATGGGAATTCATTAACCATTTCAATTTAAATCATTATACCTTGGATAATCAGTCAAGGTATTTGCATCATGTCCATAACATAGGATCTTAGAGTATCAATTTGACATCCTAAATTATGAAATACATCGGTGGGGCATATTTCAGTAGTATGTACTGAACCAAGGGAGAGGATCCTCATTTTAACATCCCAAATATACCATTAATCACTTTTTTCAAGGTTCATCATCAATGAACTTTTTAAACAATGATAATAACAAGGGTGTATCTTTTCATTTATCACATCTCCATGGTTCACTACATAAAAAACTTCACTCAATTAAAAAAAACTATCCCATTTTACTTCTTAATCAAAATTATAAACATTTTTCCCCCTTTTAACCCATTTACTGATATGGACATGCCCCTTTAACCATTTATCACATTTACCCATTAGCAAAACATAACTCATTTAATTTCTTCAAGTTAATACAAATGTCCCTTTATTATATACTAATAATACCAATATAATTTATAATGTTTCAATCTCGTAAACCCTTTAAAATTTCATTTAACAACTCATTTCACTATTTACAAGGGGTGATACACCCCATGGGTGACCATAGGTCGATTTTAAACATCCTCAACAGATCTAATAGGGATTTTGAGGGTTCTCACACATCCATTAGGGTCCTAATTCGATTTCAATAATTAAAACATAAATTTATGGTGTGGATTGCATTAACACCACCCCATACAAAATATTATCATGAAAACTGTGGGAAATTAACTTTAAGACCACCTACCTCAAGAATGTAAGAAAGTACTCTCCCAACCACAACCCTTTATTTGAACTAAAATGAACACCAACGCCAAAACCAATAATTCCCTAGAAAAAATAGGGGTTTATTAGTTTTGGAAGAGTATAAAACATCCCACTATGGTTCTTCTAAAAAATATAATAAAGAGGAGTGGTAGACTCGCTAGGATCATTGATTAGCAACCAACGACCCTTCAAATGACCAAGGATTGAAGGAGAATTGCCCTTGGGGAGCTTGGGAGCTCTTACTTCAGACTCCTAGCTACTAGAGGAGGAATGAGGAATAAAATCAGGTAAGAAAACTTAAATCTCAAGTGGAAAATGGTAAAATATCCAAATTTTAATAGGCACATGGTTTGGCCTCATGGTTGGCCAAACTGTGCACCAATCGTATGGAACCCTCTTTCTAAGAGGGGGCTAGGATGCATGGTTTGGTTGGGCCATACTCATGGTTTAAAAAATCAAGTCTTGATCATGCACCCAACTTTATCCAAGGGGGCCAGGCCACACAGACTCCTAGGCAATAGAACATGGTTAACCCTAATTGTGTTTCAACCATGCACCATGCAATGGATGGCCATTTTTTTCATTTTTGTGACCTTGGCCCTTAGGACACCCCCCCCCCACCCAAGACCTTCACATTCTCATAAATAATTTCATTAATATAAACAAAGGGTGTTAAAATACATATTAAACAAAACATACCTCATATGAAGGTTGGGATCTTAAAACCTATTTACCTTATAATAACTCATCCTTGATCTGCACTCCCAAGAATCACTAGGACTCCATGGTAAAAATATCAGGTCACTATGTCTACATATTGGCCTCCCTATCCCAGGTTTCCTCCTAAACATGGTCATACTACCACAACACTCAAAATAAAAGCACAGTCTTACCCTGATGAATCTTCTCACTATGATCCACAACACATATCATATGCTCTTAAAATGATGCACTTGCCTTAAACTCTACATCATCAACATCTATCACATGATACAAGTCAAGGTGATACTTATGATGCTATGACACATGAAAATTTTCATGCATAGTGCTATACCTCTGTGGAATATCTAATCGATACACTAGTAGTCTGATCCTCTCTACAATCTCAAACAACCCCACATACATGGGTGCTAACTTACCATTCTTTTGAATTTGATAGTGACCCAATATTGGTGACACACGAAAGAACACATGGTCATCCACTACAAACTCAAGTGGTAGAAAATTTTGATCTGTGTATGATATCTATATACTCTATGATATATCTATATGATTTTAGATCAATGGAACATGGTCTGATGTCTCATGCATGAGACTTGGTCCCAACAACCCTGATTATCCCACTTCTATCCAACATAATAATGATCTTCATGGACTTCCATAGAGTTCCTCATATGGTTCCATCTAAATAGTATCTTGATAATGATTATTATAGGTGAATTCAATCAGTTCTAAGTTCTTCTCCCCAGTTCCACCAAAATCAAGGACACATGCTCTCAACATGTCCTCTAATATCTAGATATTATGCTTCAATTTCATGTCAATCTAGGTTGAAAGTAGTACTCAAAAACACCTGAGTTATAAGAACCTTCTGAAACTATTTCCATAATCACAACATAAAATAAGGTCCCTATCTAAAATAATTCTCCAAGGCACCCCATGAAAACACATTATTTTCCTAAACATAAAATTTTCCCAACTAATCAATGGTGAATATCTCTCGCATTTTCATGAAATGTGATAATTTTTTGAACTGATACACTATTACCCATATTTCATCATTCTTACAAGGAGTCCTTAGTAACACCATAATGAAATCCATCATAACATCATCCCATTTCCATTATAGAATGGGAAACATCTGTAGCAGACCAGTGATCCACTGGTTCTCAACATTCATCCACTAATAGGTGTAACACCATGCCACAAAACTTATGATATCATTTTTCATTATTTTCCACCAATACTGTTAGAAAAAATCATAGTACATTTTTTCACACTATGGTGAATTTACCACTTTGAGGCATTAAACTCATGAATCAACTCCTCACAAAAACATGTTGGATCAATAAAAAATCCATGAACATGTACGATCTCATCCTCATTAATTTTCTAATTAGAAGGTGGATACCCAACATCAAAACTATCCTTCAAAGCCAAGAATTATAAACCCTCATATTGCCTCCTCTTTACTCAGTTTAAAAGAGAGGGTTCAACCAAATAAGACATGAGTTTCATCATCTCATGCTCCCTATGAACACTTACTTTCATCTTAATGAACAAATCCATCATCCTCTACTCAGAACTAGACTTCTGAACTATCTAAGTCAATATCTTTCATTTCAAATAGTCTAAAACACTGTTTCCTTTTGCCGACATATAATCTAGCTCAAAATAAAAATAATGCATATATTAAATCCATCTTAACTGCAGAATATTTAAATCATACTAGGAAAATATATACTTAAGGATCTTATGATCAATATAACTGACAAAATTCTCACCCAGTAGATATTACCACTAACACTTCAAGGAATAAACCATTCCAGCTAACTTGAGATCATGAATAGGTTATTTTTGTTCATGATGCATCAGTTGTCATGATCCATATGTCATGACTTAGTCTCCTTACATCAACACATCCCCAAGTCTGATCCAGGATGCATCAAAAAAACAAATTATAATCTTCCCCTGGATCAGGTAAGATAAAAATTGGTGATATTTTAAAACAAATATTTAATAGATATAATTCAATCTCATATTCTCTAGACTAATAAAACTTTACACCCTTCTTGGTCTATCCTTTGAGATGCGCTTCTAAGTGATAAAAGTTCATAATAAACCTTTTATAATAAACTTTTAATCCCAAAAATAATATTATACCAAAAAAATTCTTGAGTTTCTCCCAAGAAACCATTTCTTAAACCTTCTCTAGGTCCACTAAGACACCATCCTATGATATAATGTGACCCAATAAGTGTACCTTATCAATCAAAAAATAAAATTTAGATATATTGGTGTATATTTTATTCTCTTTCAGTGAACTCAAGATGATGTTAAGATATTTGTAATGATCTTTATGAGTCTGGGAGAACACTAATATTTCATCCATGAAAACAACCAAAAACTAGTCTAAATTTGGGTGGGAGATCTGGTTCATCAAAACCATAAACAGAGAAGGAGCATTTATTAGCCCAAATAGAATCAAAAAAAACTTGTACAAGCCATATCTTCTTCTATAAGTAATAAATGGTATATCATAAGGTCTCAACCTTATATGAGGATACCCTAACCTCAAATAAATATTGGAGAATATAAAATCACCCATAATATATTTAAAAATATCATTTATGTGTAGAAGTTAGTATCATTTCTTAATCATTATCTGATTCAACTTTCAGTAATCGACACATAACTATAAGGTCCCATCATACTTCTTGGTGAATAAAACTGAAGATCCCTAAGGTAACATACTTGAATAGATAAAACCTTTATCCTGTAACTCTTCTAAATGAGTCTTGAGCTTCTGGATATCTGATGGTGACATTCCACCAGGCAGAATAGAAACCAACTCAACCAATGGCATCAACTCTATTGTGAACTCAACCTCCATCTTGGGTATAAGTCCTGAAGACTCTTTAAGAAACGCATCTTGAAACTGATACACTATATGAGGGAAGGATTTGTGCTCTACTGCCCCATATTCAAGCATTATACCCAACACCTAGGTTGTAAGCTCACCCAACCACTAACAAACTAGCCCTACATGGCCTACATTGATATCTAATTCCCCATGATTAATATAAATTTCACCCTTTATGGACATGAAGGTCACTCTCCTATGGTAACAATCAATGTATTCTTGGTATATGATCAACCAGTCCATTCCTATTATTAGATCAAAACCTCACATATTAAGTACGAACAAGTATCAAAGGAGATGATACCCACCAATATTGAGGGTACACTTCTTATTAAGATTGATACCCTCCAATATTACCCCTAACGGTGTGTCGATCAAAATTACCCCATATATATACTCCACTTCCAAACCCAAACCACTTGGAAATCATGCTGATGTAAAATAATGTGATGATCTTGTATCAAATAATTCACTGTCAAGCATATAATATTTAATAATAGTACCTCATACTATCGATGGTCTAACCTTTCCACCAAGTGTAGACTGGATTGCATGTAGCTGACCAATCCCTTTATCCTGAACTCTGGTCTGATTTTCATGTGTTGCACTACTCTGCTGGAATGGATGCTCCTATCTAGAAGTACCATATCCACCACCCCGACTAGTACAGCTAGTAAAACTCCAACTACCATCATATAATGGGTTATTAGACCCCCTTCTATAACTCTATATCATCCAAGGTCCTCCATCACTTCGCACATACCAAGGGTTCCTATAGAACCTATGTACATGTCCCATCCTACTTCCTTCTTAGTACTCGACTGGTGGTCAAGGACACTAACTGTGTATGTGTCCTAGCCTACTGTACTAATAGAAGAACACCAGATAACTACCCTAAGAGGATGATCCTCTCCCCTAACCACTCTTTCCACCATAACCCTAGTGAAATATCTCATAATGACTCTTCCTACTATCAAAAGTTTTTCCACTAAACCTCCTTGCTAAAACCACATGTCCATCACTATAATCCTCTTTCAAGTTCCCCTCAGAAATGAGACCCTAATCTTCCACCTCAGTAAACATATTTAAATGGAATATATCCACTTGCTACTTGATATTAGATATATGCCCATCCTAAAAATGTCTTGATATCACTACTTCATCCCTTACCAATATTGGAACAAAGCACTGCAATTCAGTGAAAAATACAACATAATCCATCATGGATATAATCCCTTAATTCAACCACATAAAGTTTATAGATTTAAACTATATTAGAGAATCAATATATAAATATTCCAAGAAGTTTTCTTGGAAATCCTCCCACATCATTCCATCTTCATTCTTAGTCTGAACCCAGATATCCCAATAGTTATTTGTTGGTTTTCATAACTGTTTCCTATGGAATTGGGGATGATCTCATTGATTTAAGATTCAAACATTCCAAGAGGTTTCTAATGGGTTTGTTCATAGAACCAGAAACATCCAATGATTCCATATCCATTTGAACATAATTTCCAAAGGTAGGCGATCATTAGTTGTGGACTAATGAGGCTTAGGAATTTTCATTGGTCGAGATGATGGGAGGTCGGACTCATCACACCTTTTTTAGGGGAATTATTGCTTACTCCGGGACTCTCTTTATAGATTTAAGTTATGTTTGTGAATCCTTATTACATTACCAAGTATAAAATGATATTTCCTTTAGATCTGAAAATCAATGATTGATATGTAGGAAATTTAGATAATCTTTGATATGTATTCGAGGTTCTTCATTGATAGAGAATCATCTATATTTGTTTGGAGATTCTTAGTCAATGGTATCCTTAAATACATAAAAGTCTCTTGGTCATTATGATGGCCATACTGGTTTTAAAGTCACTCAGTGGGGCACTTGAAGTTTATTATCATTCAGAAGGACATTGATTATTTCAGAGTTGGGATCGTACCCGCAGATGGGCTACCTACGTATCCTTTGTTTTGGAAAAGGAATCAGAACCCACGTAGTTAGAGTAAGGGAGTATGATGTTTATGCATGATTGATGGCTCAAAGAAAGATTTCATGATTAATTTTACACTCTAAGCTCACATGAGTCATGCTTGGTGTGAGAAACATGAGGTATTGGTAAAACCAGACAATTTTGCCACAAAAGATGCAATGATGTAGGGATTATGTATGTATGAATGCCCAAATAGATGAGGATTAAGATTTACATCAGGGAAGAAATCCAAGAACATGTTACATAAAGGTATATGTGCTTCATGGAGATTTGGATACTCTAATCTTGGGGATTACTCCTAAGGAAGATGCCCAAGTTAGGAGGTGACTTATGATTGGGTTTTACTCTTGAGAAGGAATTCCAGATCAAAAGGAAATTAATATTGGTTAAGAGAAATTAAGGTTGGGGCTTACTCCTGAGAAGAAGGCCCAGGTTAAGGGACTTGAAAAATTAAGGGACTTGGGGCTTACTCCTAAAGAGTATGCCTATATTTTTAGATTTGAAACTGGGGCTTATTACAAAAAAGGAAGCCTAGGTTAAGAGAACCATGGTTGGGGCTTACTCCTGAGGAGGATGCCCATATTTGGGAACTTTAAGACTGGTCCTTATTCTTGAAAAGGAAGCCCAGGTTAAAGGAATTATGGTTGGGGCTTACTCCTGAGGAGGATTCCCAAATTAGGGGACTTAGGGATTACTCCTGAGAAGGAGGCCCAATTAAGAGAACTTGGAATAGGGATTACTCCTGAAAAGGAGGCCCAATTAAGAGAACTTGGACTAGGGCTTACTCCTGAAAAGGAGGCCCAGATTAAGGGAAATTATGACTGGGGCTTACTTCTGAAAAGGAGGCCCAGATTAATGAGGACTTGGGGCTTACTCCTAAGGAGGATTCTCATGAATAGGGTTCTATCATCTTAAAGGATGAGGTTGAATGAATGAAATCTCTAATTTTAGTGACATAAAGATGTGTAAATCACTAGGTTTTGAGATATGTTCCATGGAATTCCTTTCAGATAAAGAATTAAATCAAGAAAACATGCCATAAAGGGATTTGAAGAGTGTCTTGAAGACTGAATCTTGAATAGGAGAGGTGGAATGGAATAAGAGGGGTTAAATGGGTAGGAAGGTCACCCAAAAAATAGAAGGGCGTGCATGTCCTGGTGGGCGCGCAGGTACTGCGTGGATGTGCAAGTTCTGGTCGCGCAGGTATACTTGCGCGACACATGGTTACTTGCACGATTTTCATCCCTTAGGGTAATACTTGGGCGATTCTTGACCAAAGCCTTTAGAATTATCCTGAGGTACTTCCAGAAGAGTGGCACGCAAGTTTCAAAGAGTAGGTAAGGAGGCGCGCAAGTGTGTCCATTTCCATTAAGGGTAAAACACTTAGGCATGCAAGTGTTAGTGAATTCTAACACTTAGACTTTATTCCTCTTGTTTATACCTTCCATTCTAGGTAAATAATTACCTTATAAGTTCTCGGAAGACTTGAAGAAGTGACTTGGGCGTTCAAAGCTCTATATCTGAATTCTGGGAAAAATCCTCCTCAAATGGGGGGCCCACTGGGGGTATTTATAGGTTGGAGAAGACCCCGGGAAGTTTTCAAAGAGGGCGCACAAGTAACTTTCACAACCATTAGGCGGCGTGCAAGTGTAATTGTGCGACCATGAGGGAACTTGCGCGACCCAAGGGTATTTGACTCCTTGTTCATGCCTTTGTTGATTTTTGATGTTTTCTTCATAGGATGAATCAATTTGTGCTAAGTCATTTCCCTTTCCATTCCTTTAGACAATGTGATGAAAAGGAGCGTTAACAAAAGTCCCCCCTCAGAGTTGGATCTGAAATAATAAGGATGTGACTAGGAGGAAAAGAATAAAACCAAAGGGAAAGAGGCGTCGCTGAGGGGACTGATGAGAAGTGGCATGATTATGTGGCCCCTGAAGATGTAAGTTTTCTTTCTTAATTTCTTTGAAACTTGATTTCAGTCAAATATTTGTTACTCAAGGAATTTATTTTCTTCATCTTGCAGCTTGCAAAGAAAGGAACTAATGAGGTTCCTTCGCCACAATATAGCCCTGGTGGTACTGCCATCGGGGTTGCTGCTGAATCTTCTCACGAGTCGGGCGAGATATCTTTGGGCCAGTAGGCCATGAATGGGGAGTTGGACATGGCTTCCCATTCTCCCATTTAGGTACCTATAATGGAGACTGTCGACACTCCCAAAAAACTAAAGAAGCAAAGGCATCGGAGGAAGAAGTCCACAACTAAACGCTTCATCAGTAGTGGTAAGTCCTTCAGATAATCATGAATTTTAAATCATGAAAAATATTTCTCATTTTCCTTTGGATTTCAAGGGATTATTCAATTTTCCCTCTGAGAGATAGGATTGATCCTCCTATGAGGACTACGGAGGGTGCTGTGGAACAATCACAAATTCAGGCTGACTTGGCTGCTCCTGAAAAAGAGCCAGCATCTATTCCCAGTATCCCTCATGCTGCTGTTGCAAGAAGAGAAGAACCTGCTTCTAGTAAGTTAACAATGCTTCATAAAATGTTGAATGAAACATCTACTGACTTCCATTCTGTGATACTTCAGGTTCAACCCCTACATTAGAGCTTTTGGCGACTATTACAACTGATGTCGCGATTTTATCTGAAGATGTTGTCCAGGGTCAGGGACCGTAGGATGAAGGTCACCAAGAAGACACATCAAAGGCTCCCACTGGTGAGACTAACTAGGATTCTGAGATGACATTAGATGAAATGATGGAACTTGTCACATCTTTCAAAGATTTTATAAATCATGTTAAATTACCATGTAATTTATAAGATTATAGACGTGAGTGTTATCCTTCGTCCTATTAATAATAACTTCTTATTACATGTCTAATCATGATTGGTTCAAATGTGCATTTTTGTCTAAGCAAGCTGCTGAACTACTCATGCCTGAAGGGGGTACAGAAAACCCTACCATTGTAGAGACATTAACACAAGTGGAGCTGAACCCAATAGAGCTTCCTCAAACTCATCTTGAAAATCCTGTCGAAGCTAGGAAAGATGGGGAGGAACCTTCTCAAGTTGTTGATCTACCGTTGGGTAAGGAATAACAATATTTGTGATTGTTCTTAATTTGCAAGACAACCGATTCTTTTATTATCCTTTGAAACTAACCAAAGATTTCAATTAATTATGTAGGGCCATCAATTGCAGTGGCTCGATCTGGAGGTGAGGCCTCAGCCTCCACCCCAATGGGAATTTAAAGTGAAGAATCTCAGGTCATGGGGGAGGAGAAGAATAGGGCACTTCCCTAAGTGAATTAATCCCAGATTATAATCCCCCCTGTGACAGTGACGCTGAATCGGACCCAGAAGTTCAAAAGGAATTCTAATTTTCATGATGCAAGGCATGGCAGAACATATGGAAAATCATATCTGAAGTGCCTCTATAGGAACTACCATCGAAGATTCCCTAGCTGTCATCCCTATTTGTCATATTGGGACTTGTCAGTTTTGGATATGGAAAGATTCATGTCGCAGTGAAACAGGTCATTTTCAAGAGGGAGCAGGAGCAAAAGTGTCGCGAATATCTGACCAGGGTGAAACTGTCAGCCAATATTAGTGAATTTGAGGTTGCATTATCCCAAGAAGAGGCTAATTATACTTCCAAGATGAAGGAGCTGAAGCACAAGATCAAAGATAAAGTCATCCAGCAGATGCACCTCCAGCAACAGTTATATGTTGTTACTAGGGAACTTGACCAACTCAATAATTCACTGGAGGGAGCTCAAACTAATGGTATGAAAGCCATTACAGATGCCAAGAAAGCTCTCCATCATTCTAAAAAGAGTGAATTTGGTTGGGTGCATGAGATTCAAGTAGCTGCTGATGAAGCTTGGGATGTTGTTCATCAAGTGAAGACTTATTTTGATAGCCTCTTGTAATTTATTAGAAAAGAGAAGAGACTCCAATCTTTGGATGTCCTTCTAATTCTTGTAAATCAAATGGAACGAATGCTTTCATCTTCAATCACTTGTGCACGTATTTTCCTGCTACCTGATTTAAATTTTACCTAAGCCAATGGGCCTAGTAAGCATAGTTTGATTTTTACTAGGATTATTATAAATAATCCTACAAACTTTGAATCTTTTAATTGCTCAATATTACCTAAATCATACAAAATTTATGTTTAGTGAGATGGAACTTGACTTTTATTCAGAGTTCCCCTATCTTTTGTGGGCAGTTTAAATTCATTAACGTCGGACATAAAAAAGGCTAATGTTTAAGGTTGAAATAGCTTTGACCGAATGGATTAAAAATTGACAAAATTCCTTGAAAATTTATCTGAAAACATATTACCACACTCAAGTATGAGGGAAAATATGTAAACTATGACTTAAGAAATTTTGAATCTGAGGAATGATATGAAAAAGAGATAAAAGGCATTGGAAGAATTAGTTCCCAAGAATGAAGTTACCATTATTTAACAAACCCGTTAGGGGGTTGAATTATGCAGGGCCACCTAAGGGAATTGGCTGCAAAGTCAAATAAATAGCATCTTTTGGATGACAGGTCTGTTATGTAGACTATTTATGCAAGGCCACCTAAGGGCATGTGCTACATATTCAGGCAAAAGAACTCTCATAAATTTACTTTTCTACTGCTAAGAAGCCAATGAAAGTTTATGGGGATTCAATTTTTCCAAAGTATAGAGTTTGTTGTATGGAAAGAGGTACTTGAATATGGAGAAGATATTTTCAATCAAGATTTTCTAAGAATTGGATGAATGTTACTCCTACGAAGGTCTGACCCAAACGTAGGGAAGGTAAATATAAACCATAGACTTGAATACTTTCATATCATGAAAAAGGACATGAAATAAATATGTTAAAAATGGCTATTTTTTACGGATCCTTATATATTTTTGATAAGACCAATAAGGACAAAAGAGGCTTTCTTCCCAAGAATGAAGTTACCAGTATCTAACAAACCTGTTAGGGGTTTGAATTATGCAGGGCCACCTAAGGTAATTGGCTGCATAGTCAAATAATAGTATCTTTTGGCTGAAAAATCTATTATGTAGATTGTTTATGCAAGGCCACCTAAGGGCATGTGCTGCATAGTTAGGCAAAAGAACTCTCAAAAATTTGACATTTTTTTGTGACTAGAAGTCAAGAAAATGGTTATGAAGATCTGAACATATTTAAGGTTAGGATTATGACACACAAAGATGGGTATTGTTCAATGTATGTAAAGATACATAGATCAACGCTAACCAAAATCATGTTTTGGATGAGTACTGAAATGAAATATTAGACTTCACTACGTATCCCATAAGGATGGGAATCAAGCCATATGTAGTTCTTGAAATACATTTTAATGTCATGTGGGACTAAAGTATGGGAGATCTTATTTTAGGGTCATAGATCTCAGACCATTATAAGAAATACACATTGTGTGTTTTCATGGGGACTTTTCAGCCAAGGGACTGAAAGTGGAATTTGAGGTTAGGCCCAAAAGACTTCGGGATGGATTCGAGGGACACTCGAACGTTCCTACGTATTCCATAAGGATGGGAATCAAGCCCACGTAGTTCTAGGAATACCCTCTGTACAGATTTGGTTCGTACATGTGAAGGGTGAAAGGGGACTTTAGTGAAATGATGGTTTGAACCAAAATAAAAGGTTCGGTCATTGCCATGTATGCACGTAGTCATTGGAATAAAACATGATTGAAAATCAATGAAATAATTATTCCCTCTCAGGTGAGGGTATCAAAGAATGTTATAGTTTATTGTCACACTGGACAAAAATTGTTGTACAGTTTAATGTCATATAGCAAGGACAAAAGTGAACCAATGTAAAGATATTGATTCTGGGGGCGGTTTCACGAATCAACACCGTATGAGATGGAGGTGAACCGATGTAAAGAGATTGGTTTTAGGCTTGAACCTCAGGAGTTTTCCTGCATACCCGGCCTAGAAGGAAAGGATCAAAGTCCACGTAGTTCAATTAAAGAATGAATTAGTGATCAAGTTGTTCTTGGGGACAACGACCTAAAAAATAGTGTTGGGACTTACACATGGTTATTATCTCAGAGAGAGTGTTATGGTTGAAGTTTTCTCTAAGATCACATGATTCATACTCGGTGTGAGAAACAAGAGGTAGAAACAACCCTAACGATTCACAGTTTAATGTCATGTAGTTCATATGAAGGGATTATGTAGTTTAAAGTCTTACTGTTAGGACTATTGGTGTTGCACAGTTAATGTCATGTAGCAGGGACAAAGTACAGTTTTATTTCATGTAGGACGTATTAAAGGACTTTTGTACAGTTTAGCATTATGTAGCTAGGACGATGGGGACAATATAGTTTAACGTCATGTTGGACGAAAGGGGGACTGTGCAGTTTAATGTCATGTTGTAAGGACAAAAGAGTACACCGTTTAACGTCATGTTGAACATATTAGGGAATTTTTCACAGTTTAATGTCATGTTGGATGAAAAAGGTATGATACAGTTTAGCGTCATGTTGGACAAAAAAAATGCAAATAGTTTAAAGTCGTATGCATGGACAGTTGGTTATGTAGTTTAACGTCTTGCTGGACGTAAGGGACTACTTTACAGTTTAGCATCATGTATCTAGGACGTTATAGTTTAACGTCGTGTGGGATGAAAGAAATGAAAATAGTTTAAAGTCATATGCATGGACTCTGGATGGTGTAGTTTAATGTCGTGTTGGACGAAAGGGACATGCAAATAGTTTAAGGTAGTATGCATGGACCGTAGATGGTGCAGTTTAACGTCTTTCTGGACGAAAGGGACATGAAAATAGTTTAAGGTCGTATGCATGGACCGTAGATGGTTTAGTTTAATGTCTTGCTGGACATAAGAGACTTTTGTACAGTTTAGCGTCATGTAGTTAGGACGTCACAGTTTAACGTCGTGTAGGATGAAAATAATACAAATAGTTTAAGGTCATATGTATAGACCATAACAATGTATTTTGTGTTTATAAAAAATACTTCTTTAGAAATATGGCATTGGTTGGAGTAGTGATTAGTTCTCCATCCATTGAGATTAAAGAATAAGCTCCATTGGAGTAAACCTTATGTATTGAGTAAGGTCCTTTCCATTTTGGCTCAAGCGTGGGAGGTTTCTTTCCTGGTATCATTGGAGTTCTGAGAACCAATACCAGTTCTCCATAAATGAATGAACGAAGATGAACTTTTTTGTTGAAAGCTCGTTCTATTCGATTCTGATAAACTTCCAAGTGGTGCAGTGTGCACAATCTTTTCTCATCTAACCATTTCAATTCATCCAATCGCTTTTGAGATTGTTCATCTGTAGATAACTGATCACAAATAGCTACTCTGAGTGATGGTAGTTGAACTTTAATTAGAAAGACTAATTCAATTCCATATACCAATGAATATGGAGTTGACCGCATTGTAGTGCGGATGGTGGTCCGATAATCCCATAAAGCATGAAAGAGTTTGTCAGGCCATGACTTCTTATCTTTATCCACCATCTTTTGCAGTATGTTTGAAAGAGTCTTGTTGAAGGATTCTATATGGCCATTTTCCGCTTCATGATACCAAGATGAATGATTGGATTTAATGTTGTATTCTTGATACAACTTCTTCATCTCGGATGAACAGAAGTTGGTGCCATTGTCCGTCAATATGGTATGAGGGACACCAAATCTGGTAATGATGTTATACTTGATGAAGCTAACAATTCTTTTAGAACTAACTTATTTCAGAGGTATTGCCTCTATCCATTTGGAAAAGAAGTCAGTAGTAGTAAGAATATACTTAAACTGCTTGGCCATAGCTGAAGGGTAAGGTCCCACCACATCCATTACCCATGTGGAAAATAGCCACTAGTATTTAGCTGTATGAATCAACTCTGGAGGTTGATTAATGAAATTGGCATGTACTTGGAATGAATAACACTTCTTTGTGAAATCAACACAATCTTGTATCATTGAAGGCCAAAAGTATCCAAGCCTTCGAATCTGATCAGACAGTCTATGTCCAGATTGGTGGGCACCACAGACTCTTGCATGCACTTCTTTCATGACATCCATTGTCTCTTCACCATCAAGGCATCTGAAGATAACTCCATCAAAACCATGATTGTAGAGAATTTTCTCTAGGTGATCTGGGTTATCATAAAGATTAAAATTGACCAAACGTCACTGGATTTTTTCTTTCCTTGCTCTATCAGGTGGAAGTGTTCCATTTTGAAGGTATTCCCTGATAGATGCCATACATCATGTAGTATGACCATACGGTTCAGGAATGGGACTAATTTCATTGATATCCTATGTTATGGTTTGAACATAAGGTGAAATTGTACAACAGTGGGCAATACTGATGGTTGTTTTGTCCCAATTTGGATCTGCCAGAGCTGTGGCTATATTATCCAGTGCATCAGCTTGAGCATTTTCTGATCGCGGGACATAAGAAAATATCAGTTCTGTGGGAAATTATTCCATTAACTCTCTGACGTAATCATACAAAGGGATCAATTCTTATTTTCTAATTGCATAATCCCCATTGACCTGTTTCATTACCAGGTCTGAATCACCTTTCACCCTTATGTGATTCACTTGTGCTTGAAGTGCCAACTCTAATCCTACGATGAGGGCCTGGCATTCTGCTTCATTATTGGTACCACCTTCCCATAATAAGAAGTAATAAGGCAACACTTCCTTTTCCGGGGAAATAAGAATAACTCCTAATCCAACCTTGTTGAATTTAGGATCTTCCATTTTCTTCCCTGTTGGACTTCTGGAAGCTCCATCAAAATACATTTCTCATACCTGAGGACTATCCTGAATAGAGAAGACTTCCTCATCAGGGAGTTCAATATCTGAATATTTATCTTCCACTGAAGGATGTTCAGCAAGGAAATCAGCCAGATCTTGGCCCTTTATTGCCTTTTGAGACACATACTGAATCTCAAATTGCTGCAAAATAACTGTCCACCTTGCCAGACGTCCTGTAAGCATTGGACGGGTAAGTATGAATTTGAGCGGGTTATTGCGAGATACCAATTAGACCTCATGATGTTGCTGGTAGTGTCTCAACTTCTGAACTGCAAAGATTAATGTCAGGAAGCACTTCTCAATATTTGAATATCGGGTTTCTGCTTCAATCATAGTCCGACTAAGATAGTAGAGGTTGTTTTCATTCCTAGTATCATTCTTCTGTGCAAGAAAGTCACCCAATGATCGCTCTAAGGCTGTCACGTAGAGGATAAGTGGCCTTCCTTAAACAGGTGGCATAAGTATCGGTGGACTCAAGAGGTATTTCTTGAGAATATCGAATGCTTCTTGACATTCTTCAATCCACTAGTAAGTTAATCCCTTCTTTATCAATTTGTTGAAGGGTAAACTTTTGCCTACCAAATTGGCGATGAAACGCCGAATATAGGCTAAGTGTCCTTGAAGTCCTCTTAATTCTTTCAAATTTAGAGGAGGTGGCATACCAAGGATTGACTTGGTATTCTCAGGATCAGCTTCAATACCACGATGGTGTACAACAAAGCTGAGAAATTTTCCTGAGGTTACCCCAAAAGCACATTTTAATGGGTTCATCTTCAAATTATGTTGTAGAAGCTTGCGGAATATGACTTCCAAATCAGACAAGTGATTAGAATGTTGTTTGGATTTGACCACCAATATAACGAACCATACTTTACATACATTTCTATTACTTCAGAATTGAAGCACACTTATTACAACATATAACAAAACCATGAAAGGACCGTATAGGTATAGTGTCTTTAGAAACTGGGAAACATAAACAACTGGTTCATAAATCATCTATCTTGTCTCCCATTTATTTACTCATATCTAGAGTCCCTTTTTGGAATATCCTACTTAATAACCTTCTTCCTGTCCTGGGGAAAGAAAACATACAAAAGGGTGAGCTCAAATGCTCAGTAAGGGTAAACAAAAGAAATATCAATCACATCATATTCTTAAGAACATAACATTTTGGAAATCTTAACCTGCAAAAGAGATCATAATGTCATAACATGGGAGAAATAATAGTAGTGAAATGTAATCCCAATAATCATAACATGAAACATGAAACTTTGTGGAATACACACATAATCATAGAAAATCATTTCTTAGTAGTCAAGACTCATTGCCAATACTATCTTAGCGGACAAAGTCCATTTCTGAACCGAGTTCACTCCTCATTTTAGTCATGTTTCACTGAACCGGTTTAACCTACCGTTCCATCCATGTCTATCTCATGAGATATAAATCTTTACCCAATGAATTGGAGGGAGATATAGGTCCCACCCATATCATAATGATACCATTCTTATGTGTGCCACAAAATCAAAAAAATCATACATCATTGCATAACCCATGTAATAAAAATTGGATTCTTAAACATCTTGACATCATAAAACAATTCATATAAGATAAATAAATTCATAAAAATAATTCCATCACAACATAATAAAATAAATGTAATAATAGGGATAGAAACCGAACCCTATATTATCTTAGATGGAAAATAATTTTGACAAAACACTTGAACTCCATTCTTGAGGAAAATATCCTTTCTACTTCAAAAACATTTTTCCTTTCTTAACATGTCATAAAATTTTAAAATAAAAGAAGTTGATTAAAATAAACTTGAAAACTTTTAAAGTAAGAAACTTGGAAATAATGTTTTAAAAATCCATTCATGCCTCATAAGTTAAAAAATATTCTTCTCGTACTTTTGTCGGAAAAGTCAAAAAGTACCTTGTACGAAAAATGACAAAATATTCCTTTCATATCTTTTACTAAAAACTCACCGAAAGGTAAAATTGGATATAAACAATTGTATAAGGATATAAATATTACATATTTAGGAAACATGGATGTGGATGATAAATATTCCCCAGTAAATTCTGAAGTATAAACAATCTCGGATAAAAATGAGATTGCAAGATTTTCCCTTACCTTAGGTCTAATTTGCTTTGTAAGTGTCCGAACCTCCTGTATAATGATTTAAATAATTTCATTGAATTATTCCATAATCATACTCATTGTTATGATATCATATATTCCCATATTCTTAGCTTCTTATTAGTAATATTTCATTGCTACTTGTTATTCGGGTGTTTATTGTTTTTTGTTCTTATGCGTGTTTTGTCGAATAAATTCTTATTCTTCTCTTTAGGTTATAGATACCTCATTTCCATAACGGTATTAGTGTAATATATATCATATTCATTCATTCAATTTATTTATATAATTATTATGAAATTAATATCATGTAGAACGAGTTGCGTCACATCGTGGAGACGGTATTCCATACGTACGCACGAGCGATGATATTGTTCCCATGATCGTGGAATTATATTGGAGTGTATGTATACTATTTAAAAAACAATATCACTTTAAAATAATCATATATAGTTATTATTTACACCATTATACCCATCCAAGTAAGGTGGTGGTGTAAAATAGATTACACCACGGCATGGAGACGGTATTCCGTACATACGCACGCGTGGTGATTTCGTTTTTCGTAGGATGGATAGATAGTGAAATAGGGTTGTTTCATACTTATAATAACATACCAGTATATTAGTGATACTGATGTTATTACTTCATAATGAAACAACAAAAGAAGAAGAAGTGGAAGAAGAAATAAAGTTGAAAGAATCGGTAACAGACATTACCTCTTCTTTGAAGCGCCTCTTTGATACCTCCTCTTAGGGCACTAAAATTTGTCTTTGAAGAATACCAGGACCTCTAGCATGTTTCTAGAGAAGTGGCGTAGAAAATTTGTCAGGGTTTGGCCAAGATTTAAGGCTCAAAGTGGTGTGAAGAAGAGAGGGAGGAGGTGCCCTTTTATAAGGGAGGAGAGGGGAACCTTAGGAAAAACTAAAAATATTATTTTATTATAAAGTCATATTCAGTTTTTAATAGCTCCAAATTGATTTTTTTAGAATCTAAGGTGAGTATGGGTCGAAATACTCTCATCCAATAGAATTTAGACAAGTTTAGGTACCTATTTTAAACTTATCATTTAGATTTAACTTTAAGTTAGATAATTTAACTTTTACCGTGTCTTCTTGTTTTCTTACACTATAAGGTTAATAAACTTACTATAACAAGACAAACGAACCCCAATTTATTTATTATTAATATATATAACCTTATCTAAGTCATTTGGCCCAAACTTATATTTTTAGGAATAAAATAACAATTAATAATATAATATTTGTTTTAAAAACTATTTTATGTCAATTTTGACACTATTTGGTAATTGATTTTAGTGAAAATCATAAAAGAAATATTAGTTCAAAAAAAGTTAATTAAATCAATACTAACATATCATATTAATCTATAAAATTATTTTCATTCATAAAAAGTCTCAAATTACGTTTATTTGGGTATTTATAACATCAATTATGTCAATATTTCATTAATAAGATAATTATTGCATCATCATTGTGTCATAAATAAATTAAATTATTTATTATCTAAAAATTGCAAATAAAATACCATCATGTAGGAAATATTTTTATATTTCTAATGAATATTTATAGTCGAATTTATCTTATGTATAACCCTATATTAAAAATGATTTAGTTATTAAACTTTGATTTTAACTATTTTAACCCTTCTTTAAATAAATTAATAATAAATGTCCTAATCTAATCCAAGTGGGCCTAAATGGTCATATTGTATTCCTAAGGTTGTTTTTTGGTCGAATTATACTTATCCAATAGAATTATTATATGTGTTAGGGTAATAATAATAACATTTCTACCCTTAATTTCCCTATTTACTTTTAACTGTGGTAAAAAAAAGTAAAAAGTTACTATTCACCAAAAATTATTTTCATCTCATTGAACCACATTTTAGTCCTTGATATTAACCGTGTCTTTAGGATTTTCTAAATTCCACTCACAGAAGCGGTAAAATTATGTTTTATGTAAATTTGCAAATTCTCCTAGGAGGTGGGTAAAAGACGGTGAAAAGTTCAATAAAATTTTTATATATCTAAAATTATTATAAAATGACTCCAATGAATTTAATTGAACTTATATAGGTATTATGTATCAATTTTTACCTAAAATAAATTTAAATAAAATAAATAATTATTTAAATAAAAAGTCGGTTTTTTAAATAGTAACCCAGTGTTTTCACTATTCATCAAAAATTGAAAGTTTTCAGAAAAATACCAAAATTTCACCCTAGGATAATTTCGATATTCCAAATCCAAAAATGAAGTCCATTTTGAAAAATAAAATTTAAAAAATTTAAAAAAGTGGGTATTACTATTCATAACGGCTAGTTTTAGTAATATTTTAATAGCATATCATTGTTTAGTGAAACTCGGTATTGCGTACGACGCAAGCTATCGAGGAAGGTCACGATTGCGTGTAAAGAAGGTAAAGCTAGTGTTGTGTGTATTGAAAGATTACTTTAATGATTTATATAACATAAAAACAAAATATTTCTCATAAAAGTATCGGGTGTTACATTCTACCCCCCTTAAAATGAATTTTTCCCTTGAAATTTGTCACTTTGTAACAAACAGATGAGGATACCTCTCCCTCATCATATCCTCAAGCTCCCATGTAGCTTCTTCAAATTAGTGGTTCCTCCATAAAACTTTCACCAAGCGAGTGGTCTTGTTCCATAGGACTTTTTCGCTATGATCCAGAATCTCTATCGACTGTTCTTCATAAGAAAGATCTTTCTCCAGCGATACAACTTATGAGCTGAGTACATGTGAAGGATCAGGTATGTACTTCCTCAGGAGAGATACATGGAACACATCATGAACTTGGGAGAGATTCGGTGGAAGAGACAATCAGTAAGCTACCATCCCAACACGATCCAGTATTTCAAAAGGACCGATATATCTAGGGCTCAACTTTCCCTTCTTTCAAAATCTCATTACTCTCTTCCAAAGAGATATTCGTAAGAAAACTTCATCACCCACTTCAAACTCTAAGTCTTTTCTTCAGTTGTCGGCATAACTTTTTTGTCGACTCTGAGCTGCTCTTATGTGTTTTGAATAGATCTGACCTTTTCTTCCATCTCATCAACAAGATCAGGTCCTAATAGATTTCTTTCCCCAACATCATCTCAGCAAGTTGGAGTCTTGCATTTCTTTCCATAGAGAGCTTCATAAGGAGCCATCTGAATACTGGAGTGAAAGCTTTTATTATAAGAAAATTCCACCAAAGGTAGGTGTTGATCCCAACCACCTTTGAAATAAATAGAGCAAGCTCTAAACATATCTTCTAGAGTTTAAAGTGTCCTCTCAGACTGATCGTCTGTCTGAGGATGATAAGAAGTGATGAAACTCAACTCTTTATACAGAGTATGTTGAAGACTTTTCCAGAACTTTTAGGTAAACCTTTGATCCCGATTAGATATAATGGAAAGTGATACTCCATGCAATATTACCACTTCCTTTACATATATCCTGGCAAGCTGATCTAGAGAGAAATCCTCTCTAATTGCAATGAAGTGTGAAGACTTTGTAAGACGATCAACTATGACCCAGATAGCATTATTGCCTTTGGATGTTTTAGGAAGTCCAATGACAAAGTCCATAGTGATGTTTTCCCATTTCCATTCAGGTATGGGTAATGGTTGTAACATCCCCTTAGACTTCTGTCTCTCAGCTTTAACTTGCTGACAAACCAAGCATCGAGAGACATATTCAGCAACATCTCTTTTCATGCCATCCCACCAGAAGTAATATTTCAGGTCTCTATACATCTTCGTGCTTCCAGGATGAATAGAGAATGAAGAACTATGAGCCTCATACAGCAGCTCCTTCTTCAATTCTGGGATGGGAGGAACACAAACCCGATTCCTAAATTTATTATCCCATCACAATCAAGGTTCAATTCAGGAATATTTCTCACCTTCTTTTGTAACTCTACATCTTCTTCCTGCGCCTCTTTAATATTCACATGTATAGATGGTTTAACATTCAATTGAGAAAGATACGATTTTTCCCCTTTCATTATAATTCCAAGATCCATCCTTTATAAATCCATAAATATTGGATCTTTTGTGATCCTCATCATGGATAAGCTAGCTTGGTCTTTCCGACTTAATGCATCTTCCACCTTGTTTGCTTTCCCAGGGTGGTAATGAATTGAGCAGTCGTAATCCTTAATCATCTCCAACCATCTTCTTTGGCGCATATTCAGCTCCTTTTGTGTGAAAATATACTTTAAACTTTTATGATCAATATAAATATCACACCTTTCTCCATAAAGATGATGCCTCCAAATATTTAATGAAAAGATTACCGTAGCTAACTCAAAATCATGAGTTGGGTAATTTTTCTCATGGATTTTCAACTGTCATGATGCATAAGCTATCACCATATCATTTTGCATAAGAACACAACCCATCCCCTTCTTGGATGCATCACTGTAGATCACAAACCTTTCTCCACTACAAGGATGTGTGAGTACAGGTGGACTGGATAACCTTCTTCTCAACTCCTTGAAATTCTCTTCACATTCCTCTGTCTACACGAACTTAACTCCTTTTCGATTCAACTTGGTGAGTGGATTATATAATTGTGAAAAGTCATTCACAAAACGTCGATAATATCCAGCCAAACCAAGAAAACTTTGGATCTCGGTTACTATTGTTGGTCTCGACCATCTTTCGATAACCTTTGTTTTTGATGGATCCACAGATATCCCCTCTTTTGAGATTATGTGTCCCAAAAATGCAACTTTTTGAAGCCAAAATTCACACTTGGTAAATGTGGCATAAAGCTTCTCCTTTCTTAGGGTCTTCAATACAATTCTCAAGTGATCTTCATGTTATTCCTTTCTATTTGAATAAACAGGAATATCTTCTATAAAGACTACCACAAACGAATCAAGATAGTCTTTAAAGACTATATTCATTAGATCCATCAAGATAGAAGGGGAATTAGTAAGACCAAATGGCATCACTATAAATTCATAATATCCATACCTTGTAAGGAAAGCCATCTTTGGTATATCCTCCCTTTTGACCCTTAATTGATGATACCCTGAACGAAGATCAATCTTGGAAAAGTATTGAGCTCTGCGTAGTTGGTCAAATAAGTCATCAATGAATGGGAGAGGATATTTGTTCTTGATAGTGATCTTGTTAAGTTCTCGATAATCAATGCAGAGTCTCATTGATCCATCTTTCTTCTTAACAAATAGAACAAGTGCTCCCCAAGGTGACGCACTAGGGCGTATGAATACCTTATCAAGATTCTCTTGGAGTTTCTTCTTCAATTCCTGAAACTCAATTGGGGTCATTCTATAAGGTGTCTTTGAAATAGGCAAAGCACCCGGTACGAGTTCTATTGAAAACTCAACTTCACGATTTGGTGGAAGACTCGGAAATTCCTCTAGAAAGACATCATCAAACTCCCATACAATGGGAATATTCTTAATCGTGAGTTTCTCACCAACCATTTGAGATAAATAACATTAATTTAGTGGAATCAAGACCCATAAGATGGAAGAAATTTCCACTAGAAGGTTATGTTCATCCTTGCATCGATAGATGATCATAGATTGATCTAGAATATGAAATGTGACTTCCCTTATTTGGAAATTGATATGAGCTCTATATAGAGAAAGCCAATTCATGCCAATAATCACATCAAATTCCACTATATGAAGGATCACAAGATTTTCAGGAATCACTTTCCCACAAACTTCAATCAGAGAAGAATTATAAACATTTGATGTGACTGTTGTGCCATTAGGGGTTGTCACAGCTAACTCAACATCTAATTGTTGAGGTAATACGGCGATACCCTTAGAAATTTCTTCAGAAATAAAAGATCGGGTGGATCCAGAATCAAATAAAACATTTGCTACTTTAGAGTGGATGGTAAGTGTACCTTTCACCACTTTGTTATCGTACTCCACATCGCTGATAGAAATTGCATGTGACTTTCCTTTGTCGTTGGCCTTAAGAGTTTGTTGACATCGATCATCATCACCAACCCTTGGATTTGGGCATTGATTGGCATAATGCCCCATATCCTTTCACTTGAAACATTGAAGTGTAATAGGTTAATTCTGTGTATCCTTGCCTTTGTTTTCATCATTAGACATATTCTTCCCATTATTTCTACATTCAATTTCCCGATGACCTTCTTTTCCACACTTATAACATTTTCTTGTCCCCTTAAGACAATTTCCTCCATGTTTCTTTCCACACTTTGAGCATAAGGGAAAAGTCATCTTCTTTTCAGTGTGCTCTTTATATTTTCCTTTGAATTCCATTTTCCTCTTCTTATGAAACCCATATGACTGATGGGTTACTCCAATCTCCATCTCAACTTTGAGAGCACATCGAACGATTTCCTCGTAGCTATTGAAGTCCCTTATGGATAACGCCCTTCGAAGACTTGGTTTTAAGACACTAAAGAATCGATCGATCTTACTCTCAGGTTGGATAATAATACCATAAGAGTACCTTGAAAGTCTTGTAAAATTTTCTTTGTAGGTACCAACAGATTCATCATCCTTTTTATTTAGTTCAATAAATTCCTTCTCCATATTTGTTCGGAGAATACGAGGGAAGTACTTATTGAAAAATAAGTTCTTGAACTCGTCCCATTCCATGGGCTCAATTTCATCCCTTTGCCTCGTATTTTTTATAAGATTCCACCATTGATCACCTTCACTTTACAAGCAAAAAACTGCTAAGATAACTTTATCATATTCAGAACATTGAAGAACTAAAAATATCTTTTCAATAGTACTAATCCATTGTTTAGCAACTAATGGATCAATAGACCCGCTGAATGAAGGTGGACGCTGCCTCATGAAGGATTCAACAGAATGTTGCTCCTTCCTTTGCTCGTTTGGAAGTCTCATATGATTCATATCTTGAGAAAGTTGTGTGATCATGGCTACAAGATTTTCCATTCCAGCTCTCATAACATTTTGTTGCTCAGGGGGACAATCATTTCATTGCCCATCCCATTCCTCATTAACACGGTTCCTTCAGGTTCCAGCCATTGAATAAAACCAAGATGAATAGTGTGAGCAATACTAATTATAATAGGAAAAACACATAATCAAGAATAAAATTTCACACTTAAGGTCTTATCATAGGTTGTTCATGGCCATTTCTAAAACACTAAGATTGTGTTCTATGCTTAGACTTATCCTTAGGGTTCTTACTAAGGCTTTCACATCCTAGTTTTGAAAGGATGACTATACCTTTCCTCTGATACCAACTATAAAGACCCATACTTTACATACATTGCTATTACTTCAGAATTGAAGCACACTTATTACAACATATAACAAAACCAGGAAAGGACCGTATAGGTATAGTGTCTTTAGAAATTGGGAAACATAAAAAACTCGTTCATAAATCATATACGTTGTCTCCCATTTATTTCATCATATCTAGAGTCCCTTTTTGGAATATCCTACTTAATAACCTTCTTCCTGACTTGGTGAAAGAAAACATACAAAAGGGTGAGCTCAAATTCTCATTAAGGGTAAACAAAATAAATATCAATCACATCATATTCAAAAGAACATAACATTTTGGAAATCTTAACCTGCAAAAGAGATCATAATGTCATAACATGGGATAAATCATAGTAGTGAAATGTAATCCCAATAATCATAACTTAAAACATGAAACTTTGTGTAATACACACATAATCATAGAAAATCATTTCTTAGTAGTAAATACTCATTTCCAATACTATCTTAGCGGACAAAGTCCATTTCTGAACCGAGTTCACTCCTCGTTTCAGTCCTATTTCACTGAACCGGTTTAACCTGTAGTTCCATCCATGTCTATCTCATGAGATATAAATCTTTACCCAATGCATTGGAGGGAGATATAGGTCCCACCCATCTCATAATTAAACCATTCTTATGTGTGCCACAAAATCAAAAAAATCAAACATCATTGCATAACCCTTGTAATAAAAATGGGATTCTTAAACATCGTGACATCATAAAACAATTCAAATAAGATAAAAGAATTCATAAAAATAATTCCATCACAACATAATCAAATCAATGTAATAATAGGGATAGAAACAGAACCCTATATTATCATATATGGAAAATAATTTTGATAAAACACTTGAACTCCATTCTTGAGGAAAACATCCTTTCTACTTCAGAAACATTTTTCCTTTCTTAACATGTTATAAAATTTTAAAATAAAAGAATTTGATTAAAATAAACTTGAAAATTTGTAAAGGAAGCTTCTTGGAAATAATGTTTTAAAAATCCATTCATGCCGCATAAGTTAAAAAAACATTCTTCTCGTGCTTTTGTAGGAAAAGTCAAAAAGTACCTCATATGAAAAACGACAAAAGATTCCTTTAATATATTTTACTAAAAACTCACCAAAGGGAAAAATTGGATATAAAAAATTGTAGAAGAATGTAAATATTACATATTGAGGAAACATGGATGTGGATGATAAATATTCCCCAGTAAATTCTGAAGTATAAACAATCTAGGATAAAAATGAGATTGTGAGATTTTCCATTACCTTAGGTCCAATTTGCTTCATAAGTGTCTGAACCTCCTGTATAATGATTTAAATAATGTCATTGACTTATTCCAGATTCATACTCCTTGTTATGATATCATATATGTCCATATTCTTAGCTTCTTATTAGTAATATTTCATTGCTACTTGTTATTCGGCTGTTTATTGCTTTTTGTTCTTATGCGTGTTTTGTAGAATAAATTCTTATTCTTCCTTTTAGGTTATGAATACCTCATTTCCATAATTTTATTAGTGTAATGTATATCATATTCATTCATTCAATTCATTTATATAATTATTATTTAATGGAGATCATGTAGAACGAGTCGCATCACATCGTGGAGACGGTATTCCGTACGTACGCATGAGCGATGATATCGTTCCCATGATCGTGGAATTGTATTGGAGTGTATGTATACTATTTCAGAAACAATATCACTTTACAATAATAATATATAGTTATTATTTACACCATTATACCCATCCAATTAAGGTGGTGGTGGAAAATAGATTACACCACGACGTGGAGACGGTATTCTGTACGTACGCACGCGCGGTGATTTCGTTTTCCGTAGGATGGATATATAGTGAAATAGGGTTGTTTTATAGTTATAATAACATAAAAGTATATGATTGATACTGATTTTATTACTTCATAATGAAAAAACTAAAGAAGAAGAAGTGTAATAAGAAATAAAGTTGAAAGAATCGGTAACGGACATTACCTCTTCTTTTAAGCGCCTCTTTGAGACCTCCTCTTAGGGAACTAAAATTGGTATTTGAAGAATACCAGGACCTCTAGGATGTTTCTAGGGAAGTGGATAAGAGAATTTTGCATGGTTTGTCCAATCTTGAAGGATCAAAGTGGTGTGAGGAAGAGAGGGAGGAGGTGCCCTTTTATAAGGGAGGAGAGGGGCACCTTAGGAAAAACTAAAAATATTATTTTATTATAAAGTATTATTCAGTTTTTAATAGCTCAAAATTTATTTATTTCTAAGATAAGGTGGGGATGGTTTGAAATAATATCATCCAATATAATTTATACAAGTTTAGGTATCTATTTTAACCTTATCATTTAGATTTAACTTTAAGTTAGATAATTTAACTTTTACCGTGTCTTCTTGTTTTCTTACACTATAAGGTTAATAAACTTACTATAACAAGCCAAACTAATCCCAAGTTGTTTATTATTAATATATATAACCTTATCTAAGTCATTTGGCCGAACATTATATTTTTAGGAATAAAATAACAATTAATAATATAATATTTGTTTTAAAAACAATTTTATGTCAATTTTGACACTATTTGGTAATTAATTTTTGTGAAACTCATAACAGAACGATTAGTTCTAAAAACATTAATTAAATAAATACTAACATATCATATTAACCTATAAAATTATTTTAATTCATAAAAAGTCTCAAATTACATTTATTTGGGTATTTATAACATCAATTATGTCAATATTTTATTAATAAGATAATTACCGCATCATCATTGTGTCATAAATAAATTAAATTATTTATTGTCTAAAAATTACAAATAAAATACCATTATGTAGGAAAGCTTTTTAGATTTATAATTAATATTTATATTCGAATTTATATTATGTATAACACTATATTAAAAATTATTTAGTTATTAAACTTTGATTTTAACTATTTTAACCCTTCTTTAAATAAATTAATAATAAATGTCCTAATCTAATCCAAGTGGGCCTAAATGGTAATATTTTATTCCTAAGGTTGTTTTTGGTCGAATTACACTTATCCAATAGAATTATGACATGTGTTAGGGTAATAATAATAATGTTTTTACCCTTAATTTCCCTATTTACTTTTAATCGTGGTAAAAAAAAGTAAAAAGTTATTATTCACCAAAAATTATTTTCATCTCATTGAACCACATTTTAGTCCTTGATATTAACCATGTCTCTTGGATTTTTGAAATTCCACTCACATAAGTGGTAAAATTAATTTTTATGTAAATTTTTAAATTCTCCTAGGAGGTGGGTAAAAGACGGTGAAAAGTTCAATAAATTTTTTATATATCTAAAATTATTATAAAATGACTCCAATGAATTGAATTGAACTTATATAGGTATTATGTTTCAATTTTGACCTAAAATATATTTAAATAAAATAAATAATTATTTAAATAAAAAGGTCGGTTTTTTAAATAGTAACCCAGTGTTTTCACTATTCATCAAAAATTGAAAGTTTTCATAAAAATACAAAAATTTCACCCTAGGCTAATTTTGATATTCCAAATCCAAAAATGAAGTCCATTTTGAAAAATAAAATTTAAAAAATTTCAAAAAGTGGGTATTACTATTCATAACGGCTAGTTTTAGTAACATTTTAATAGCATATCATTGTTTAGTGAAACTCGGTATTGCGTACGACGCAAGCTATCGATAAAGGTCGCGATTGTGTGTAAAGTAATCCAAGCTAGTGTTGTGTGTAGTGAAAGATTAATTTGATGATTTTTACAACATAAAAACAAAATATTTCTCATAAAATTATCGGGTGTTACAACCAAATCATCCACATAACATTCAACAAACTTCCCTAAAAGGGTTTGAAGATATGATGCATGGCACGCTGATATGTTGCGCCTGCATTCTTTAAGCCAAAGGGCATTACCCGATAGCAAAACACAGCCTAAGGGGCTCTAAAGGCTGTGGATTCCTCATCTTATGTAGCCATTTGGATTTGATTATATCTGGAATATCCATCCATGAAGGAAGGTGCTTCAAATCCAATTGTTGCATCGATTAAAAGTTCTCTAATCGGAACAGGAAAATAATCCTTAGGACAATGCTGATTAAGATCTCTGAAATCGATGAAAACTCTAATTGTTATGTTCTTCTTCTTCAAAGAGACAATATTAGCCAACCACTTGGGATATTGAACTTCTTTGAAGAATTTATCTTTGATAAGCTTATCCACTTCAACTTCAATTTTGAAAGCAAAAGTTGGGTGTGTTCTTCTTGTGGCTTGCTTAAATCCTCGATGTTCTTCTGGTAAACCCAAATGATGAGTAGCAACATCAGGATCAAACCCGGGCATCTCTGTATAGTTCTAAGAAAATATGTCTCAATTTTACTTTAAAAAGGAAATATACATCTCTTGTTCTTCAAGAGTCATGGTCGCACTGATTAAAGTGGGGCATGGATCTTCTTTTGTACCCATATTTATTTCTCTGAGTTCATCCACGGTGGTAGAGATACCCTCTTCAAATGCTGGAGGAGAATCCCTGAGATCTTCCTCTTCTTCTTCAACATGTGTTATTTCTTCTGTTTCTACTTGCATAGTAGATGATGAAGCAGAATTTCCATGATTAGAAGAGATGTTAAAATTTGAATATCTTGAAGAAGAAGCTTCCATTTCTGACCCAATTGATGATCAAGGGTCTTTCCTAGGAAATAAATAGGAAATGATGGATTGAGAATCAACATCATTGTTCACCTCTGATGTTGCTATAACTTCTTCTGGCCTGATTAGAGAAGTATAGACTTGTTGGATTTCAGCAGATGAAATGAATACATTTCCATTTGAGTTTTCATCATTGCCTAGTGGATCACCAATTTCTCCCATGTTGTCTGGCTCGATTGTCATAATTAACATTATGGGTCTTTCCATAAGAGTATTTTGATTTGGGTCTATCCTGTCAATTTGACTTATAGGCAACACATAATCTGTACTCACATGCGCAAATGGATTTACTGGAATCTTTTCCAAACCATATGGAGCATTAACTTTGGTAATCTCCTTTGTTTTGGATTTCTCCCTTCCCTTCATGTGATAGAATCCCACCTCAATGTATTGAGATTCACATGTCTTGAATGGGGCCTTATCACCATACAATGTCCCAACTTGACCATCGAAACAATACTTGAGACATTGATGGTATGATGAAGGGATAGCCGCATGTTGATGTAGCCAGGGTCTTCCAAGCAAGATGTTGAAGGCTGAGTCTTGATCAACAACCATGAAATCTGAATTGGATACAAGACCTCTGAACTGAGTTCTAAGTGTAACTTTGCCCAGTGGTTCTTGTTCATTTTTATCATATCCTTGTAACATCATAGTTGAAGGAGATAAATCATATTTTGTGAGGCCCAATCGACGAATTGTACGAATGGGCATGAGGTTGACTCATGAACCATTATCAATGAAAACTCTTCGGATGTATACACCATTGACCTTGCCAGATAAGTACAGAGATCTAATATGCCCATGCACGACATCATCTTCATCTTCATCTGTGAAAGATATAACTGCATGGAATTCCGTAGGATTATTCTCTATGTGATAGACTTCAGCTGTAGTAATTTCAGTTTCAAACTCTTGAGGACTTGTCAAAGCCTCGATGAGTGCCTCCCAAAGATCATTCGATAGATTCAAAGAATCCAGAATTGATAACTTGGCCGGTACTTAGGCCAGGTGTTTCAACACATCATACTTTTGATCCAGATGTCTGTTTTTTCCACCAGGAACATGTGGTTTAGAAGGTGCCTTGGAAGTTGATGCATCTTGTATCTGGATAGAAGTTGGAAATATTCCTGGATTTGGAAGATTAGACCAATTAGATCCATTTACTTGTTGAGAGGATGAAGATGGAACCCCCAAACGATCCTCCAGAATAACTATTCCAGGACTGAACTTGCTATTGGTGGAAGAACATGCATGTTCTTGTTGAGCTCGCTGAAGGGCTCTGCCACGAGTTTCTGCTGCATACACAGTTCTAGCAGGGGTGGAATTGGAATAGAGGTTTTGGGATATCCACTTCTTCCTCTATATCCCAAACCCCTGGAACTCCCTCTAACTCCTCTATTTGATACAGGGAATTCAGGCTCATCGAACTCGAAACTGCGACTTGCATAAGGATCTGTTAAGTGAATCATATTAACAGAACCAAAGATTAACTCTTCATCTGATGAAGACTCTTCCTGAATAGCCAATTTAGGCTGTGTTGTTTAGTGTGGTGGTGCTCGTGGATTCGAAGTAGATGGCATGAAATCTTCTAGAGTCAAAGACATCTTAGGCTTTGACACAATTTCATCTTCCTCTGATTTCTTTTCTTTCTTCGAACTATGCTTCCCTTTTGATGATTTTCCCTCTGAAGTGGATTTTGTTGTGGCATCCATAGAAGAATACACAATTGGTTTCTTCAACTGCATTCTCAAAATGGCATGATTTCAGTTGATCGTTTTCCTGACTATCCAATCATTATATTTCAGCGCATTTTTTCTTTTGACTTCTTTCCATTCACCTTCTTCTTCTGTAACTGTAGCAGTAACACATGCTACCTAGGATGAAGAGCCTTTTAGTTTGACTTGTCCCGAGTCGACCATATTTTGCAGGAGGTCTTTGAAGACAAAACACTCCTGGATGGGATGCCCCAACATCTGATGAAATGGGTAATAATTGGGATAGTCTTCATCTTCTTCCTTGTTTGGCCTCTTGGGCCTCGGCAGCTGAACCAAATTATTCTCCAGGGATGAAATCAAGTAACCAGGAACTTGTTCATTTTGGAAGGAATAAACTTTACTCTTCAACTAATCAAACTGTTTCCGTCTTTGATCTCTTTGATCGTCTTGAGGAAACAGCCTCTCTTTTTTTGACGCTCAGGAGGTGGAGCCCTTCGAGAAGATGGAGGTTTTGAGGTAGAAGTAGGTACAGGTGCTTGTTTAAGCATAAATGTAGCAGTCTCTGCTTTACCCATTCTCCTTCCTAGAGATGATGGAATTACACGAGCTTTATCCTTATTCTTTATAATTGAATCTTCAATCTGTTGAGCGATTGAAGTAAGGTCTCGAAACCCTCCTGTGTATTTCACAGGTATCAATGGCGTGCATAATTCGTCATGCAGATTTGACACACATATTGGCAATAGTTCTTCTTGAGGGAGTTCTAAGCTTAGGGAATATATTAATCCCTTCCATCAAGCAATAAAATCTGAGACCCTTTCATTATCCCTTTGCTTACAGTTTTTAAGATAAAAAACTATTGTCTTTGGCAAAGTTGAGCTGAATTGAAGAAGGAATTTTTGACAGAGATCTTCCCATCTGGTAATTGACTGGGATTGTAAGCTTGTATACCAAACAAAAGCTGGTCCTTGCAAGGTTCACACGAATCATCTGAGTTTCACTGCTTCTTATTGTTCTGAAGTTCCCATCATAGGATCGCAACAAGACACGTAATGCATCAAATGTTGTTCAGGATCGCCTGATCCATTGAAAATAGGGAATATAGGGTTCCCAAAACTTGATGGGGGAAGGATTGAATCTACCCATTCAGGGTAAGATTTATTTTTTGGTTGAAACTACGCACACTTACCTTCCATAGTCTCTAATCGAGCTATTAATGACTCATTGGTAGTTATTAACTTTTGAGAAACATGTGGTTGAACTTGGACTTGGGTAGGTGCAATAATTGGAGTATGGACAGGTATGGTGGCTGGTGCTGCAACTGATGGTAGCACTGCCAACTGTTGTTGCACTCGACCCGTAGGATTAGACCTGTGAGGGTGTACTGATAGAGGAGGATATTCTTGATCCATCTTAGTAGCTGCAACAAACTCCCTTGATTGACTGACTCCAGTACGCTTAGGAGGAAGACTACCCTAAAGTAGTTCTGCATTCATCCTCCTCAATTCCTTCATTTCTTCCTCTTGTTGCGCAAATATTTTCTCTAGTGATAGTGATTGGACTTCTCCAGAGGAAGGATATGTAACCTGATTCTTTCCCTTCCCCTTGTTTTATCCCTTTCAGAGAGGGGGAAGTGGGTTATTTGAAGGAACACCCAGATTCTGGGTAAACCTTTGATTTTGTGTATGCACACCTTCTTCATTTGTGTCTGTGTGTACAACTTCTTGAGAAGGAACCTCTTCATATGAGTCCCCTGAGTGAGCCTCATGTTCTGGAGGATCAGCAACAACAGAATTAATGACATTAATTGATGCATAACGCATCACATCCCTTCTATCAGCATTTTTGTGATATTATCTTCTTCCATGCCCCTGACGAGACATTGCCTTTTGTTGATTTGATCCCTCGGGAACTTCTTGGTGAACCGTAATTTGGAGAGAATCTCCTAATAATTTGGCTCTTTGTTCCTCTTGTGGCTTCTTCCCCAATTGAGAGAAGACCGAATTTCACTAAGGAGGGGATTGATGATTTGAAAAAGTCCCCAGTCTAGTGGACTGGGGTTGTTCCTGCTGTTCTCGCTCAACTCCTTGAATCCTATTTGTTGATTCTGAGGGTTGGGTTAAAAGAGTCCCCAGTCTGGAAAGCTGGGGTGGCTCTTGACATGCTATATCTGAGACTTTCTTAAAAGCTCTCCTGATCTTGTAGACCTTGGTCCAGAAATTAGCTGGATGCATCAACCTGCATCCACTTTTATCACCCGGATCAAAAGATTGTTGGATTATTTCTGACACTTCTGTCACTTGATGATGTGCTTGCTCCATACGAGAAGCCTGTTCAATATTCTCATTTGCTTGATGTAGGAGTAACTCAACAAATTGTTCATTATATAGTTGATTTTGAGAAGAACTAGTTGAGGCCTGTTCTTGGTAAAGCTTTTGATTACAAACAAAACTCATTGACTTTGTTCAGCCATGGGAAATAACATTGCATGAAACCATTTTCGGCGGGCTTTGTTGACTGGAGGATATAGTAAAATGTAGTCTTCCATGAACACCCCATCCCCTGATATGAATACCAGATGGGGCATTGAAAATTAACTGGCGCAATCTTCTTAGTGCGCCAAGGCATGAACACTGAAGGGATATCTGCTACTTTTTAGCCTTCAGATATCGAGAGACTGAGAGAGATTCCAAATCAATATGGAGTTGTTACCCTTCTATTATCTTGACATTATTTTCATATTCATCATAAGATAATATTTTCTTTTTCAATTGACAAAGAGTTTTCCATATGTTTAGATGAATGTAGTCAATCCCATCTTCCGTCAACATCTCTGGAATGTCATACTAAGATTCAGCCAAAGGCCAAAACATGACTGGAACTTCACCTTTTTCCAGTTGTTTTCTCATGTTCATCATTTCCTCTTTATCATTCAATGAAGATTCTTCTACCTGATTTTACCAGAGTCGGTGCTTCCTTGTTGCTTCATTGGATTCAACAATATTGGTAGAGATATCACTGATTAAACTAGAAGATGCATGAATTAGGGGTGGTTTGGAGAATGACCTACACCCTGGGCTATCTTCTAATTGAGAAAGTATTTAACCTGCTAGCGATGAAGCATCAGACATGAATGGTTTTGCATTTTCAAGTGCCTCAAGATAAGAGGGCTTTCTCGGCACTACATTGTCCATTGGAGAATTTTTAGGGAAATGTGAATCACTACTGTGGAGAGGAATTTCGCAGTGAAATTCATCATCATGGGGAGGACCACCATAGTGGGTTACAGCAAAAGATGATATCTCTTGCTCCTTGGTTTTCTGACCACACAGAGGGTTCCTGTGGCTCTCATCTGAAGATGAAACTTCAAGATCGACCGAACTGTCATGAAGTAAGCCTTCATGATGAAGTGTATGTTAATGACCTTCGGAATTAATGTTCCCACTATTGGGAAATGAGGGAGTAGAATCTTGGATTCCAACAGATAACTATCTTAGTGATTCAAGAACTATAGCATCAAGAAAGGCCTTGTTACAGATTGGCTCTTGATTTCTTGACTGTGTTGGGAGGGTCTTCTTCCTAGAATCCTTCTTACTCACCTTGGAAACCACTTGTTGATGAAAGTGGCTACTCTGAGCAGGTGTATGTGCCTGATCAGGAGAGATGGCCAGGTTAGGCTGACGATATCCACTCAAATCAGGTGTATGTTCCTGACTTGGTTGTCCGTATGATATGGGGGAGTATGCCCCACAACCCTCTTGGACTGGAACAGAGGTTTGTATCTGCTCCGGAGTGATCTATTGATGTGTCACTCCACTGGTAGGGATAGATTTATGTCTCTTTCCTTGAGATGCTGCTGAAGCTATTATAATATCCTGTCAAGCATCTAGAATATGAGCAGGTATTTTCTTTTTCTCTTTCACCATTGATAAAATATTCTTGGTCAATTCAGCTGCCAGAACGGGGATATACATCCATTATGTGCTTAGAGTATGTGTGTGTTCCTGCTCCTATCCTCATTTTCCTGTCAGTGAATCCTAATAGTACTCAAGTGTGGGGGCATAGAATTGAGTCTACCTCTTGTTTGTCGCCGGAGCTTTCCGACTGACTTCTCCTGGTGCTACCAAACGAGACTGTTGGTAGGCTTGATCAATACTAGCAGGTGTATATGCCTGCTGATTGTACTTCACCAAACTTGGTTGATGAGATCCATCATATGTAGTCAGACGATCCTACTGACTAGATGATGACGTATAAATAGGTGTATGTTCCTGCCTATAGTACTCTGCCAGAATTGCCTGGCGGGATTGGCGTGCTGCTGCCAGATGAGTCTGCTGGACAGCGGATCTAAAACGGAAGGGTGTATATGCCCGCTCGTTGGTTGTCACCAAGTTAGGTTGGTGAAATTCTCTGGAGATGGAAGAGATGAGAACCTACTCACTGTTGACTGGATTTCGCCTCCGGTAGTTCGTCTTGCCTGCTCGGGTTCGAGGAACCTCAGCCGAACACTTGGAGTCAATGCCCTCATCATGTTGAGGGTGCACTGCCGCACGATTCTGGCGGTGATTGTTGATGGGAGCCCTCGAGAAGGACTCTTGTCTCTTTGAATTAAGACCCTAAGGGGGCTGCTCATTCACCTCCCCACAATATGTGAGGGACTGGTGATTGCATTCTGGGGATAACGACCTGAAACGGTTGGAGACGATGGTTGGCACCACCTGCTTCTTAACCGCTGGTCGTCGTTGTCCGGATGACCGGTGTGAGTTTTTCACTTGGAGGGATTGTCGGGTAGCCTCCAGAGTTGGAATGGTACCGTGTTGATGGTACTCCTTAACCAGCGCATTTTATACCCATCATTGAAGGTGTTGATTAGGTGATGTCATCCTCAGAGCGGACGACAATCTAGCAGGAGTAGCAGCAGTGGCATTCGCAGCAGAGGTATTCACAGATGTGAACTTTAGAGAAGCCATTTCAGAAAAGTAGAAGATCTTGGAAAAGAGTGCATGTTTGATATAACAGGGGTAATCAAGATAAGTCCATCCACTGCATATTTTGGATAAACACATATGATATTGATTGTTTTGTTGGCCTTCTCATTGAGTTTTAAATAGGGGCCTAACAAGTAGGTAAACTATCATTTTAAATTGTTTAAGGATTCACGTCGGGTTCACCATTTTTTTGTTTCCTATGGAATTCGGGATGATCTCATTGATTTAATATTCAAGCATTCCAAGCGGTTTCTAATGGGTTTGTTCGTAGAACCGAAAACCTCCAATGATTCCATATCCATTTGAACCTACTTTCCAATGGTAGGAGCTCATTAGTTGTGAACTGATGAGGCTTAAGAATTTTCATTGGTCGAGTGGATGGGAGGTCGGACTCATCACACCTTTTTAAGGAGAATTATTGTCTACTCCGGGACTCTCTTTATATATTTAAGTTATGTTCATTAATCGTTATTACATTACCAAGTATAAAATGATATTTCCTTTAGATCTGACAATCAATGATTGATATGTAAGAAATTTAGAGAATATTTTATATGTATTCATGGTTCTTCATCGATAGAGAATCATCTATATTTGTTTATAGATTCTTAGTCAATGGTATCCTTCAATACATAAAAGTCTCTTGGTCATTATGATGTCCATACTAGTTTTAAAGCCACTCAGTGGGGCACTTGAAGTTTATTATCATTCAGAAGGACATTGATTATTTCAGAGTTGGGATCGTACCCATATATGGGCTACCTACGTATCCTTTGTTTTGGAAAAGGAATCAGAACCCACGTATTTCGAGTAAGATAGTATGATGTTTATGCATGATTGATGGCTCAAAGAAATATTTCATGATTACTTTTACACTCTACGATCACGTGAGTCATGCTCGGTGTGATAAAAAATAGGTATTGGTGAAACCAGACAATTGTGCCACAAAAGATGCAATGATGTGGGGCTTATGTATGTATGACTTCCCAAATAGATGAGGATTAAGATTTACTTCATGGAAGAAATCCAGGAACAGGGTCCATAAAGGTATATGTGCTTCATGGAGATTTGGATACTCTAATCTTGGGGATTACTCCTAAGGAAGATGCCCAAGTTAGGATGGGACTTATAATTGGGTTTTACTCCTTAGAAGGAAGTCCAGATCAAAAGGAAATTAAGACTGGTTAAGGGAAATTAAGGCTGGGGCTTACTCCTGAGAAGAAGGCCCAGGTTAAGGGACTTAAAAAATTAAGGTACTTGGGGCTTACTCCTAAGGAGGATGCCCATATTTGTAGATTTGAAACTGGGGTTTATTCCTGAAAATGAATCCCAGGTTAAGAGAACCATGGTTTGGACTTACTCCTGAGGAGGATGCCCATATTTCGGAACTTTAAGACTAGGGATTATTCCTAAAAAGGAATCCCAAGTTAAAGGAATTATGGTTGGGGCTTACTCCTGAGGAGGATGCCCAAATTAGGGGACTTGGGGATTACTCCTGAGAAGGAGGCCCAATTAAGAGAACTTGGACTAGGGATTACTCCTGAAAAGGAGGCCCAATTAAGAGAACTTGGACTAGGGATTACTCTTGAAAAGGAGGCCCAAATTAAGGGAAATTATGACTGGGGCTTACTCCTGAAAAGGAGTCCCAGATTAATGAGGACTTGGGGCTTACTTCTAAGGAGGATTCCCATGAATAGGGTTCTATCATCTTAAATTATGAGGTTGAATTAATGAAATCTCTAATTTTAGTGACATAAAGATGTGTAAATCACTAGGTTTTGAGAGATATTTCACAGAATTCCTTTCGGATAAGGAATTCAATCAAGAAAACATGCCATAAATGGCTTTGAAGAGTGTCTTGAAGACTGAATCTTGAATTGGAGAGTTGAAATGGCATAATAGGGGTTAAATGGGTAGGAAGGGCACCTAAAAAATAGAAGGGCGCGCAAGTCCTGGTGGGCGCGCAGGTACTGCGTGGACGTGCAAGTCCTGGGCGCGTAGGTATACCTGCGCGGCACATGGGTACTTGCAAAATTTTCAGCCATTAAGGTAATACTTGGGTGATTCTTGACCAAAGCCTTTAGAATTATCCTGAGGTACTTCCAGAAGAGTGGAGCGCAAGTTTTAAAGATTAGGTAAGGAGGCGCGCAAGTGTTTCCATTTCCCTTAAGGGTAAAACACTTAGGCGCGCAAGTGTTAGTGAATTCTAACACATAGTCCTTATTCCTCTTGTTTGGACCTTCCATTCTAGGTAAAGAATTACCTTATAAGTGTTTGGAAGACTTGAAGAAGAGACTTGGGCATTCAGAGCTCTGTATCTGAATTCTGGAAAAAATCCTCCTCAAATGGGGGGCCCACCGGGGGTATTTATAGGCTGGAGAAGACCCTGGGCAGTTTTCAAAGAGGGCGCGCAAGTAACATGCGTGACCATTAGGCGGCGCGCAAGTGGACTTGCGTGACCATGAGGGAACTTGCGCGACCCAAGGGTATTTGACTCCTTGTTCATACCTTTGTTGATTTTTGATGTTTTCTTCATAGGATGAATCAATTTGTGCTAAGTCATTTCCCTTTCCATTCCTTTAGACATTGTGACAAAAAGGAGTGTTAACAATAACATATATTCTGCCAACTTGTCCTTATTCTCTAGAGATGTATCTAAGTGGTCTAAAATTGTCTGTATTGACTCTATCCAAAACTATACTACCTTAGGTCCACCCTCCCTAGAAAACATTTGTGGGATGTTTTGGAAAAAAATATCTATTCAAATCAAACATACTTGATACTTCCTCGCCTCGTTCCCAATCCATGAACTGCATAAAATGAGAAAATTTATCAAAGAACTTCTCTACCCCCTATTTTCTAGAACCAACTGGGGTTATTTCCCTACTATCAGTGGTTCATTTTTGATAATGTACTCTTGCCACCCAACTAGTAAACATCATCATAGTGTAGTCTATCTTCAACATGAAACACAAATTCAGGTCACATAACATAACATTTACATGATCAAATTAATAGGGTCAAACTATACATATAAGACTACTCTACATAAACTATCTCAATGTTAATAACCTTAACATGATCACTAACTTCAACCACCCCTTTCTTGGAACATGGATAATATAGGGAAAACCAAACTTTCAACTTTTAAACCTTAAATTATACATCATTCTAACCATTTCATTCAATATTCATCCATCTTTAAACAGTTGAAACTTTCTCATTAGGCGTTATTTTTAATATTCCAATTATTTCATTAAATTTAACCAATTAAATCATCTTTATTAAGAACCATTTATTTAAAACTATAATTAAATTTAATATCATTTTATCCCTCATATCCCATATTCTTTTACCTATATTTTCATAACATGATGCATGTCATATAAATCCTTGAGTGTCTAAAATGATGCATTTATACATACCTCATTCCATATTTTCCCACAAAAAAACTCAATAAACAATAACATCACACAACATGCATACCACTGAAGGTGAAATAGAATTTAACCATAACAATGGACATTAAGAACTACAATACCACCCTGATGACTTGGGTTTTCCCCCATACATGGGTTAGCTACTCCCATGCACAAGCTCATAACGAAGGCAAGGAACATATTTTCCTCTTGTATACCTATCTCAAATAGTAAATAAATATAAAAGAAGACCATATAATACCACTTTGTAATGTCCTGACTCGGGATAGAGTGTAGTATTCATGGATGTTTCGGATGGAGGCGACGGAATGTGTGCCCGTGCGGTTTGTTCTCTCTGTTGGGGAGGATGCGACGGCGATGGTGAAGGTGTTGTTTCTTGGAGTTCCGAGGTGATGAATTTTTGGAGCCTGCGGCTGCGGATGTTGTCTGTATTTGGTTTTTTTCATGTTGATTCATCTGTTAGTGTTTGAGTTTGTTTTTGGGAGTTGATTTCTTACTTCTGGCTGACTCGAACGGGTTCCCGTGAAGCTCCCCGTTGTTTTGGTTGCTGCGGTTCTGCCAATCTCCTCCGGTGCGTGTCCCGAGGCTTTGATCTGTGATGCTTCAGGTTGCGGGCGATCCTGTTCTTTGAGGTCGTCGCGTGGGTTCGCGGCTCGAGGTGTTGCATGGTTTCCACCTGTTTTGAATTGATCTTTTGAATTTTGAATTGTATGTTGCTTTGTGTTGGTTGTTTTGATGGTTGTACTCTATGGGTCCCGGATACCCTTAAACCGGTTTTTTTTAAATGAAAAAAAATGATTTGCAGTCTGAACTAGTTTTCCACATGACCACAGACATGCCTCCCTATGTGCCAAAGGCTACTGACTAGTAGTGAGGGTCCATTGTAATATGTGGAGAGACTATACCCTCTTTAACAGTGTAAACCAATAGTGGAAATCAAATAATCAATAGCATGTAATAATAAGAAAAATCCAATACATCACATACCACATTCCCAAACTAGGCAATTACAAATGAACGAGTACAATAAACATTTCATGACATGGTAGTCTAAAGTGAAAAAATAAAACCCCAAATAAGACACTAAAGACAACCCCCAAAACATGACCCAAAATAATGTTTATCCCTCTCATCCATGCTCCATCTCAAGTCAACCATCTATCATAGGTCCCTTTCTCTTATCTGGTCCTACAAACATGAAGTCTTCTTGAGTACCCAATGGTGGCCCAAGCAGGGAGTGACTACAACTTAGTAGGCCACCACCAATAGTTTCTATAAAAATATATAGTCTAATAAAAATGTTTATAGGAGAAAATATAAGCAATAAACAAGACATAGAAAATAAACATTTTGTTAATTAAAGATCTATCAATTATCCTCATGGGCCCTTGGTTTACACTATGACACCAACACACAAAATCTAATTTGTCCCACACTAGAAGTATGAACCATATACTATAATGGGTTTTACAATTTACATCACATGGGAATTCATTAACAAAATCAATTTAAATCATTGTACCTTGGAGTATTGATCTAGGTATCCATATCATGTCCATACCTTAGGATCATAGAGCATCATTATGATATCTTAAATGATGAAATATATCACTAGGGCATATACCATCAATCTGGCCTAACCTAAGGGAGAGGATCCTCAGTCCAACATCCTAAATATACCATTAATCATTTTTTATAAGGTTCATAATCAATAAAAATTTTAACCAGTGATAACAACAAGGGTGTATCTTTTCATTTATCACATTTCCATAGTTCATTACATTAAACAATTTACTCAATTCCCATTACTATCCTATTTCACTCTTTAATAAAAATTATAATCATTGGTCCCCCTTTAAATCCATTTTCCCACATGGACATTCCCATTTAACCATTTATCACATTTTCCCATTAAAAAAACATAACTCACTTAACTTCTTCAAGTTAATCCAAACATCCCTTTATTCCTTATTAATAATCCCAACCTAATTTATAATGGTTAAATCTCATAAACCATTTAAAAATAATTTAAAAACTCATTTCACCATTTCCAATGGAGTGGAACACCCCATGGGTGACCATAGGCTCAGTATACACATCCTTAATGGATCCAATATGAATTGTTAGAGGTATTACACATCAATTAGGGTCTTAATTCTCTTCCCATTATTAAAATATAAATTCGCAATAAGAAAGTGCATTAACACCACCACATGCATAATATTAAAATCTTGAATATGGGAAATTAACTTTTAGACCACCTACCTCAAGCCCTTGATTTGAACTAAAACAGCCACCAATAAAAAATCCAATAAATTTCTAGAAAAAGTAGGATTGAGGAATAGGAAAAAATATCCCACCATGGTTTTTCTAAAAAATAGAAGAAAGAGGAGTGTTAAACTCACTTATATCATTAATTTGCAACCAAAAGTGCTTCAAATGACCAATGATTAAAGTTAAATCACCCTTGGAGAGCTTGGGAGCACTTGATTCAGACCCCTAGCTACTAGAAGTGGAATATGGAAGAAAATCGGGTAAGAATAATTAAATTCTAAGGAGGGGTAATGGTAAAATCCTCTAATTTTAATTGACACATGGTTTCATTGCATGGTTGGATAAAACATGTGCCAAATATGAATCACCCTCTATCCAAGAGGGGGATAGGTAGCATAGTTTTTCTGGACCCCCACCTTAGTTTAAAAAATCATGCAATGGTCATCTTCTAACCACTATCTAAGGGGGGCAGACTGCACTGTCTCATGGTCCATGGTGCATGGTTAACCCTACCATGCTCCATGCACTGAATATCCATCTTTCCATACTTTTAATGTCCCAAAACCCTAGAACATCCCCCCTTCAGGCCCCTAATATTCTCAAGAATCATTTCATTAACTAAAAAAATCTATTTAGACCATAATTTAAATGAAATATACCATTTATGAAAGCCAAGATCATACAGTATGACATTAATCAAGTGGATAGATTTCATTGAAAATATAGGATGCATCTACCCATATAAAAATTTATAACAACATGAATCTCAATTTATTTTTGACTAAGTAAGTGTGTTTTCATTCCAAGATAATTACTTGTGATGTAATGAGATTAGATTTAGTTATCTTGGGAATTTATAAAGAGAGATATTCTATGAGAACTTGACATTAACCATGTATTGTGCCTAATATCGATTTCAAGGATAAAGGAACTTTTATAAGATACCTGAGGTGGATTAGATGATACCAAATACCTTTTTAATTAGGGTATATATGATGTGTTTCTGGATATCATTCTTAGTAATGATTATGAATGAGATTTATAATCATTTACAACATTATAAAAGACACTTTGGGTCACACATATGATAATGATAATTTATTTTTTTTACTAATATGATTAGAAAATGTGTATTAAAATGTTTATATTTATAAAAAATATAAATAGGATTTGTATTTTTTCATTTTAAATATTTAATTAAATAATTAATATTGTGTTATAATATAAATAATTATTTATTTATATTACTAATAGAAAAAACATAATTAAATGACAATTCCCAATTTCTATTTGGGATTTATCTTGATGTAACTAGATTCCAAAAATCATTACATGATAGAAACTCATAATTCTACATAAATCATCTATTTAAGACTCTTCTTTCTTAGTTATAACTCATTTGGAGGCTCATTAATGATCTTCCCAATGTGTTTTAGGAAATAAGACACTTTAGGAGACTATTTAATGATCTAAATAACATTTGGAGACTATTTATTACATTTCCTTTGGTTTTATATTGGATTCCTTAGATTATATTGAATTCCCCACATACTATAAATAGAAAATAGTATAGGTGGTAGTATTCTTTCCATTGGGAGAAAGAAAAACTGGTTCTCTAATTTTCCTTATCTAAGACAGTTCCCTAATTTTCTTCATCTAAGAGGCTATCTTGTGATTTTCTCATACTCTCCTCTATCATTTACTTTTTTTAGTGACTAACATCACTTAGATAGAAATAAAACCCCATAAAGGAATTAATTATTAGTGGTATAGATGGATACCAAGGGACACTTGGATTTTAAAATTCAAGATAAATCCAAATATCCTAAAACTTTTTAAAAAAGGTATTTTTAGTTTATTATTTTATTATTTTGGTTTTTGTTTATTTTTTATGATTTTGGGTATGTTTTATTGATTTTTATACTACATTACAGGAGTTAGTATCATTACTAAAACCTATTAGTGGTATCAAAGGCATTCATTGTTAATGAAAAATATATAAATTAAATTTTATAATATTTTATAGTTTGATAATATAGTCACATTGTATAAAATTTATTTAAGACATAAATGAAACATTGATAGAAAGTATTAATGTTGTGATATCTCTTCTTAAGGGTAAATATAGGTAGTTAAATTCCATTCAAATACTATGTGAAATATCACATGCTATGTACTCTAGTCCAATGCACCCCTTAAGATTTATATATCTTTTTTTCTTACTAAGGTTGATATGAAGACATATAATTTTTCTATGTAATATGATCAATGTATTTAATATTATATAAGATAAAAATGTATATAATATATGTAATTAATATTTAATAGTTACATAAAGTACATAAATGATACATACTATTGAAATATTATGAATATAATTATTTAGGGCATGTATGTGGTAACCAACCAAGATAGGTTCTCTCTCGGGAGGTTGATAGTGAAATATTTAGGTTTCTATATGAAACAAAATATTTTATGTCCTTACATTGTCTTATTACCCAATTGTTTCTTCTTTTTTTATCTTAGGAACCAACTCAAGGAAATTCTATGTTTACAGGTTCCCAAATCATCAACGACCCCATTGGAAGTGTTCTTTTGGTGTATGATTCAAGGTTGTGGTGGGGATCCTATTTTCCCATGAACTAGCAATTTCTAATATATATTCTTACTTCATGTTTCCTCCTACTTAATTTCATAATTTGGTTTTATATTTTCATTGATGAAATTTTTCATTATTAAATTTAGGGATTCAATGTGGGTTATCCTCCATAGATGTTAAGGTTATTTAATTTGGTGAGAGGTGTTGGATTTCTCTACTTCTCGCCTCAAATTGTAATGTTGAGATTCAGATCTCCTTTATAGGTTTACCCTATGATATTTTCTAGTTATATGGTTCAATCTTAGATCATTTTTTGCACCCTTGTTTCTATATAACCAATGGTGGTTAATTATTTGTGATGATTGTTTCTATGTAAGTGATTTATATGGATATGATGTTATTTCAATCCCCCTTAGTGCTTAGTTTTTCCATGTTTTTTTTATTATTTTCTAGATTCCACCCAAAGATATTCTAAATGGTTTTAATAGTTGTGAACCCAATCTCGCATGCTTACAGTCAAGGTTTTTGACTAGGTTCCTCATTGTTTTCCTTCCCTCATTCTCGATATAATTTTCCCAAATGTATTTAGTTCATTAATAACTATAGCTTGATGGTTTTACCTTTCTTGAAAACTCGTTGGAATAATCCGTATCTATGTACTCAATATCTCTAATGATGATAAGTGTGTTCAAAAACTTTTTTATAAAGGTTTGGAACTGGTGGTGGGTAATGAATTGATGATAGTGATTTGGCTTGTATCAACATCAACAGTGACTTTTTTACTTGAGATTTAATTTTATATGTTTTACTAGGTTATATTTATGGGTCATCCATTCAAAACTAAAACAAACTTATTGGTTTTTCCACACCCTTAAGTGTATTTCATAAATTTATAAAAAAAATAGTTGGGTTTGATGTAATGAAAATACTGTTAATAATGGGACTAGACATAAAATCCTTTATCAAATATCTAAGTGTTAGATTCCTTCTAATATAAATCATATTCATCAAAAACTTGATCAATCAAATATATGTTCCATGCTAGGTCAATCATCGACAATCTATTTTTTATAAGGTGAAAATGGTAATGGTTATACTATTGTGAACATTGGGTGACACATAACTATGAAAACCAATTATATTATATATGATATGAATGGAAATAAGCATATTCATTAGATGAATTTGTAAAGAGTGGTATTTGATATAATTCACAAGATTTTTTTTCTGAATAAACATATCGTAGGAGACAAGATTAACTAAGTTAAGACATGTAGAATTATGGATCTTGGACCACTAAATTTATATTATATAATAGTGAAGGTTGTTAATATTTTATTGGGATTATATTCAATAAAATATCATATTTAGTAATAATATACATGATACTAATAATGATATAGATTTTATTTTTGATATTCATGAAATTAAACGCAAACTAACATTTATCGTTGATACCAATCCTTGAGAAGGAAAAATTAAATGTAAATAACTAAATTGACTTGTATTTAAATTTTAGAATTGCTCTCAAACATGAGGAAAAATTATATGTTTGGGATTAAGTTATTCCTGCTAAAATAACTTCCCCCAAACCCTCATGTCTATGAGGATTATTACGATAATCATATGAAATATTATTTCAATGTTTCATGTTTATTTCTAACTACTAGGATTAATATTCTACATAAAAAAATGAACCAAGGAATGTGTTCAAAATAATTGATCACTTTAAATTTCTTTATCAAGAGAAACCTATAATTGAAATATATGATGAAACATAATCATTTTTATGGTTTAATATGTTTGAAGGAACCATATTTTTTATTCATGTTCTCAAATGTTTGGGAACATAAATAATATGGAAAGTCTTGGATTCCAACTCAATAAAGAGGTGTCCATTTATGCGATCATGTAATCATTATTGAGATCATTTAATTAGTTAATTTTTAATTTTAATATGAATAATATTTATTATACCTTGCCTGAGATTATCAATATGTTGAGAAAAATAAAATAGAACCTAAAAATTTCACACCCTATTATGATTATGAATAAGGAAAATCATAAATTCAATTCCAATAAGAATAAAAATATTATAATTTCCAAATATTTTATTTCATCATTGAAACCGATTAAATTTTGTATAAAAAAGGAATAAAAAAATTTGTAAATAATCTAGGAATTGGAAGATCATTTTTCATAAGTACCTCAAGATTATTAAGAAGTAGTGTTATGATAGTTTTACTACATATAGTATTAATGTTATAAAAATAAGTTTCTATATGTTTGAATCATTTGTATTACATAAAATATGTGCATCAGATACTTTTGGTAATGTGAAAATGTTTAGGGAATAAATGAAGTTGATTATGGTAGAAGTGGACATATGAGTTGGTAATTAAGAAAGAGTTTGTGTATTTTCTATTATAAAAGTGAATATGCCTCTTCCTATTGGATTTTCATTATTACTTGAAAATTGTTATCATGTACTATCAAAAAACAAAAAAATAATAATTTTGTACCTTGCATATATAGGGTAGGTTTTTCATTTAAAATAAATAATAATTGTTTCTCTATTTGTATGAATAAAATTTTTATAGTTTTGTTAACAAGTTTAATGGTTTATATAAATTAGAAATTAGTAATTCTATATATAATGTAAATAATAAGAAGAACTAAATTAATGACTTGAAAGAAACTTATCTTTGTAATTATATCCTTGGATATATGAATAGGAATTTCATCTAATGACTCTATAATGATTGATTACTATATTTCAAGGTTAATTAATTATTTGGTCTATGAGAATATTTTTTATTAGTAAATATCCAAATTTACTTTATAAGATAAAGTGAAATGAGTTAATGATTTATTAGAACTCATACATACTAATGTATGTTGACCTATAAATAAAGTAAATCGAGGTGAATTTCAGTAATTCATTACCTTTATTAATGACTTTGATGGGTATGGGTGTGTGTATATTATGAAACAAAATTATTAATATTTTAACATGTTTATAGTGTTCAAAAATACAGTAGAAAATTTAATTAGAAAAGGTATTAAATACTTTGATCAAATTGAGGTGGAGAATATTTGAGCCAAATATTTTGTGACCATATAGAAGATAATGTTATAGTATCACAAATCACACAATCTAGTACACCATAGTTAAATAGTGTATCTATAAGTAGAAACTAAAAAAAGTATTCATGGTTCAGTAAATGATGGTTCATGAAAACATTACTATTTACTTTTTAGAATTTACTCTAGAAACTGCTTCATTTAAACTAAACTATAAAATCTTGTCTTGGACTTCTAGAATCGTTACTGAACCAGAGGCACCAGGTGACCTTAAGAACACCTCCTCATACACCAGATATGGACAACTAGTAATAAGGGTCAATGTATAATAAGTGGGAAGACTATAACTGCAAGTACAGATAACCATAAAATGTAATGGAAGAAAAAAAATCCATCCATAATAAACAATATATATAGAATTTCAAATATAGACCAACTATAAATAAATAAACAATATATTCTATATTAAAATAAACTGAACTGTAATGTCAGATAAGAATACATCAAAAGTAGGTTCGCCCATAGGATAACCAAGTACAAGATAACCAAAAGTAAAGAAATTAAAGTATATTTCTACAAAATCGGGGCCCAATCCCCTACCCCATCTCATCTCCAAATTCCAACCTAGCTCCACCTGATCAAATATCCAATATAGGTCCCTTTCCCTTGAACATGCCTATGATCATAAAGAAATTCTTGGGTACCAAGGCACTAGATTTGGGTGTGATTAATTAAACCTAGTAAATAAAATTCCATGCCTCATATCAAATGATAAGTCATAAAGTAAATATATAACTAATTATATCATGGAGGGATCAGTGGAAAAAACACATTTTAACATACCTGATTTAGCTAGTTCTAAAATGGGATAATTCACCAATGTTATGATCACATGATAGGAGTGGATGATCTATCACCCATTATCACATAAATCATGATGAATGAATTATCCCCTCACTAATAATTCTTGGGTAAATGAAACATCACCATCATATCACATTAGTGAACAATGTATAACTACAATATAGACTTATTGAATTATATATCACCCTCACATGGGATTGGTGAATGATATATAACTAAAAAATATTCTTGGTAGATGATGTACCACCTCCAAAAAATATTGGTGGCCAATATTTCACCATCACAAAAATAGCGATGAATATGAGGTTTATTAGTGAATGATTTATCACTACTATATGACACATATTTGAAAGATGTATCACTAGATTATGACTCTTATGTGTCTTAGGAACTACCAAATCACATATTATGGCTGATGAAGCACAACCAATACAATTTTGGGTAGATGATATACCACTAACACACAACTCGAATGGATTATGTACCACCAATCTAACTCTAGGTGGATGATATTATAACGACCCATACTTTACATACATTGTTAATACTTCAAAATTGAAGCACACTTATTACAACATATGACAAAACCACAAAGGACCGTATAGGTATAGTGTCTTTAGAAACTGGGAAACATAAACAACTGGTTCATAAATCTTCTACAGTGTCTCCCATTTATTTCATCATATCTAGGGTCCCTTTTAGCATATTCTACTTAATATCCATCTTCCTGACCTGGGGAAAAGAAAACATAAAAGGGTGAGCTCAAATGCTCAGCAAGGGCAAATAAAGGAAATAAAAATCATATCATATCTTTATCAAAACCTGCAAAAGAGATCATAATATCTTAACATGGAATAAATCATAGAAGTGAAAATGAGATCCCCATAATCATAACATAAAACTTGAAACTCTGTGGCATGCACACATAATCAGGGAAATCATTTCTTGTTAGTCATGACTCATTGCCAAGACTATCTTAGTGGACAAAGTCCCTTTCTGAACCGAGTTCACTCCTCGTTTCAGTCCTGTATCACTGAACCGAAATAGCCTTTCGTTCCAGCCATGTCTATCTCATGAGATATAAAATCATTACCCAATGCATTGGAGGGAGATATAGGTCCCACCCATCTTATAATGAATCATTTCTTATGTGTGCCACGTAATCATAAAACATACATCATCGCATAACACATATAACAAAAATGGGATTCTTGAAACATCATGACATCATAAATCAATTCATATATGATAAAGGAATTCATAAACATAATTCCATCACAACATAGTCAAACCAATGTAAAAATATGGATAGAAACAGAACCCTTTATTATCTTAGATGGAAAATAATTTTGATAAAACACTTGAATTGAATTCTTGAGGAAAATATCCTTTCTTCTTCAAAAACATTTTTCCTTTCATAACATGTCATACAACTTTAAAATAAAAGAAGTTGATTAAAAATAAACTTGAAAACTTGTAAAGGAAGCTTCTTTGAAGTAATGTTTTAAAAATCCATTCATGCCGTATAAGTTAAAAAAAACATTCTTCGTACTTTTGTCGGAAAAGTCAAAAAGTACCTCGTATGGAAAAACGACAAAAGATTCCTTTCATATTTTTACTAAAAACTCACCTAAAGGTAAAATTGGATTTAAACTATTTCAAGTGGATGGAAACAATATTACATATTGAGGGAACATGGATGTGGATGATAAAATACACCCCAGTAAATACTTACGAATAAACAATCTCGGATAAAAATGAGATTGTGATATTTCCCTTACCTTAGGTCCGATTAGCTTTGTACATGTCCGAAGCTCCTGTATAATGGTTTAAATAATTTTATTGACTTATTCCAGAATCATACATATTTATATGATATCATATATGGTCATATTATTAGCTTCTTGTTAGTAATATTTCATTGTTACTTGTTACTCGGGTCTTTATAACTTTTTGTTCTTATGCGTGTTTTGTCGAGTAAATTCTTATTCTTATCTTTAGGTTATAGATAATTCATTTCCAGAATGGTATTAGTGTAGTATATACCATATTCATTCATTCAATTCATTTATATAATCATTATTAAATGAAGATCATGTAGAACGAGTCGCATCACATCGTGGAGACAGTATTCCGTACGTACGCACGAGTGATGATATCGTTCCTATGATCGTGGAATTGTATTGGAGTATATATATATATTATTTCAGTATCAATATTACTTCATAATAATCATATATAGTTACTCATTACACCATTATACCCATCCTTGTAAGGTGATGGTGGAAAATAGATTACACCACGGCGTGGAGACGGTATTCCGTACGTACGCACGCGCGGTGATTTCATTTTTCCGTAGGATGGATAGAAGGTGAATTAGGGTTGTTTCATATTTATAATAACATATCAGTATGTAAGTAATACTGATGTTATTACTTTATCATGAAACAACTAAAGAAGAAGAAGTTGAAGAAGAAAGAAATTGAAAAGATCGGTAATGGATATTACCTCTTCTTTGGAACGCCTTTTTGAATCCTCCACTTAAGGAACTAAGATTTGTCTTTGGAAAGACCAGGACCTCTAGGATTATTCTAGGGAAGTGGAGAAGGGAAAATGGCAGGGTTTGGCCGAGCTTGAGTGCTCAAATTGGTGTGAGGAGGAGGGGGAGGAGGTGCCCTTTTATAAGGGAGGAGAGGGGCACCTTAGGAATATCTCAAAATATTATTTTATATTAAAGTCAAAATCGATTTATAATGGTTCCAAAGGGTCTTATTTTGAAGCTAAAGTGGGGATGGGTCGAAATCCTATCAACCAATAGAATTTAGACAAGTTTAGGATATTATTTTAACCTTATCAATTAAATTTAACTCTAAGTTAAATAATTTAACTTTTACCATGTCTTTTTGTTTTCTTTCACTATATGGTTAATACACTTACTATAACATGCCAAACGAACCCCAAATTGTTTATTATTAATATATATATCCTTATCTAAGTCATTTGGCCGAACCTTAGATTTTTAGGAATAAAATAACAATTAATAATATAATATTTGATTTAAAAACTATTTTGTGTCAATTTTGACACTATTTGATATATGATTTTTGTGAAAGTCATAACAGAATTATATGTTCGAACCAAGTTGATTAAATCAATACTAATATATCATAGTAACCTAGAAAATTAGTGGAATTCATAAAAAGTCTCAAATTACATTTATTTTGGTGTTTATAACATCAATTATGTCAATATTTCATTAATAAGATAATTACTGCATCATCATTATGTCATAAATAAATTAAATTATTTAATGTCTAAAAATTACTAATAAAATATCATCATGTAGGAAATCTTTTTATCTTTCTAATGAATATTTATAATTGAATTTATCTTATGTATAACCCCATATTAAAAATGATTTACTTATTAAACTTTGATTTTAACTATTTTAACCCTTCTTTAAATAAATTAATAATAAATGTCCTAATCTAATCCAAGTGGGCCTAAATGGTCATATTTTATTCCTAAGTTTGTTTTTGGTCGAATTACACTTGTCCAATAGAATTAGGACATGTGTTAGGGTAATAGTAATATCATATTTACCCTTAGTTACCCTATTTACTATTAACCGCGGTAAAAAAAGTAAAAAGTTACTATTCACCAAAAAATTATTTTCATCTCATTGAACCACATTTTAGTCCTTGATATTAACCGTGTCTCTCGGATTTTCGAAATTCCATTCACAGAAGCAGTAAAATTAAGTTTTATGCAAAATTCAGTTTTTAACCTACCACTTAGTGGTTTCACTATTCATCAAAAATTGAAAGTTTTCAGAAAAATACCAAAATTTCACCCTAGGCTAATTTCGATATTCTGAGTCCAAAAATGAAGTCCATTTTGAAAAATAAAATTTATAAAATTTCAAAAAGTGGTTATTACTATTCATAACGGCTAGTTTTAATATCATATTGTTGTTTAGTGAAACTCGGTATTGCGTACGACGCAAGCTATCGAGGAAGGTCGTGATTGCGTGTAAAGCAAGCCAAGCAAGTGTTGTGTAGAAAAAGATTCCTTTGATGATTTATATAACATAAAACTCTCGGGTGTTACATTCTACCCCCCTTAAAAAGAATTTCGCCCTCGAAATTCGTCACTTTGTAACAAACAGATGAGGATACTTCTCCCTCATCATATCCTCAAGCTCCCATGTAGCTTCTTCAAGTTGGTGGTTCCTCCATAAAACTTTCACCAAACGAGTGGTCTTGTTTCGTAGGACTTTTTCGCTACGATCCAGAATCTCTATCGGCTGTTCTTCATAAGAAAGATCTTGCCCCAGCGGTACAACTTCTGAGCTGAGTACATGTGAAGGATCTGGTATGTACTTTCTCAGGAGAGATACATGGTACACATCGTGAACTTGAGAGAGATTCGGTGGAAGCGCCAATCGGTAAGCTACCTTCCCAACACGATCCAGTATTTCAAAAGGACCGATATATCTAGGGCTCAACTTCCCCTTCTTTCCAAATCTCATAACCCTCTTCCAGGGAGATATTCGTAAGAACACTTTATCACCCACTTCAAACTCTAGGTCTTTTCTTCGGTTGTCGGCATAACTTTTCTGTCGACTCTGAGCTGCTCTTATGTGTTGTTGAATAGATCTGACCTTTTCTGCCATTTCATCAACGAGATCAGGTCCTAATAGCTTTCTTTCCCCAACTTCATCCCAGCAAGTTGGAGTCCTGCATTTCTTTCCATAGAGAGCTTCATAAGGAGCCATCTGAATACTGGAGTGAAAGCTATTATTATAAGAAAATTCCACCAAAGGTAGGTGTTGATCCCAACCTCCTTTGAAATCCATAGAGAAAGCTCTCAACATATCTTCTAGGGTTTGAATTGTTCTCTCAGACTGACCGTCTGTCTGGGGATGATAAGCAGTGCTGAAACTCAACTCTGTATCCAGAGTATGCTGAAGACTTCGCCAGAACTTCGAGGTAAATCTCGGATCTCGATCAGATATAATAGAAAGTGGTACTCTATGCAATCTTACCACTTCCTTTACATATATCCTGGCAAGCTGATCTAGAGAGAAATCCTCTCTAATAGCAATGAAGTGTGCAGACTTTGTAAGACGATCAACTATGACCCAGATAGCATTATTGCCTTTGGATGTTTTAGGAAGTCCTATGACAAAGTCCATAGTGATGTTTTCCCATTTCCATTCGGGTATGGGTAATGGTTGTAACATCCCCTTAGACTTCTGTCTCTCAGCTTTAACTTGTTGACAAACCAAGCATCGAGAGACATATTCAGCAACATCTCTTTTCATGCCATCCCACCAGAAGTACTCTTTCAGGTCCCTATACATCTTCGTGCTTCCAGGATGAATAGAGAATGAAGAACTATGAGCCTCATCCAGTAGATCTTTCTTTAATTCGGGGATGGGAGGAACGCAAACCCGATTCCTGAACTTTATTATCCCATCACAATCAAGGTTGAATTCAGGAACATTTCTCACCTTCTTTTGTAACTCGACATCTTCTTTCTGTGCCTCTTTAATCTTCACATGTATAGATGGTTGAACATTCATTTGAGAAAGATAAGATTTTTCCCCTTCCATTATAATTCCAAGATCCATCCTTTGTAAATCCATAAATATTGGATCTTTTGTGATCCTCATCATGGATAAACTAGCATGGTCTTGTCGACTTAATGCATCTGCCACCTTGTTTGCTTTCCCAGGGTGGTAATGGATTGAGCAGTCATAATCCTTAATCAGCTCCAACCATCTTCTTTGACGCATATTCAACTCCTTTTGTGTGAAAATATACTTTAAACTTTTATGATCAGTATAAATATCACACCTTTCACCATAAAGGTAATGCCTCCAAATCTTTAATGCAAAGATTACCGCAGCCAACTCCAAATCATGTGTTGGGTAATTTTGCTCATGGATTTTCAACTGTCGTGAGGCATAAGCTATCACCATATCATTTTGCATAAGAACACACCCCAATCCCTTCTTGGATGCATCACTGTAGATCACAAACCTTTCTCCACTACAAGGCAGTGTGAGCACAGGTGCACTGGATAACCTTCTTTTCAACTCCTTGAAATTCTCTTCACATTCCTCTGTCCAGACAAACTTAACTCCTTTCCGAGTCAACTTGGTGAGTGGATTAGATAATCGTGAAAAATCTTTTACAAAACGTCGATAATATCCAGCCAAACCAAGAAAACTTCGGATCTCAGTTACTGTGGTTGGTCTCGACCATCTTTCGATAACCTCTGTTTTTGCTGGATCCACAGATATCCCCTCTTTTGAGATTATATGACCCAAAAATGCAACTTTTTGAAGCCAAAATTCACACTTGGTAAATTTGGCATAAAGCTTCTCTTTTCTCAGGGTCTTCAATATAATTCTCAAGTGATCTTCATGCTCTTCCTTGCTCTTTGAATAGACAAGAATATTGTCTATAAAGACTACCACAAATTGATCAAGATAGTCTCTAAAGACTCTATTCATTAGATCCATGAAGATAGCAGGGGCATTAGTAAGACCAAATGGCATCACTATAAATTCATAGTGTCCATACCTTGTACGGAAAGCCGTCTTTGGTATATCCTCCCTTTTGACCCTTAATTGATGATACCCTGAACGAAGATCAATCTTGGAAAAGTATTGAGCTCCGCGTAGTTGGTCAAATAAGTCATCAATGCGTGGGAGAGGATATTTGTTCTTGATAGTGATCTTGTTAAGTTCTCGATAATCAATGCAGAGTCTCATTGATCCATCTTTCTTCTTAACAAATAGAACAGGTGCTCCCCAAGGTGACGCACTAGGGCGTATGAATCCCTTATCAAGATTCTCTTGGAGTTGCTTCTTCAATTCCTGCAACTCAATTGGGGCCATTCTATAAGGTGTCTTTGAAATAGGCAAAGCACCCGGTACGAGTTCTATTGAAAACTCAACTTCACGATTTGGTGGAAGACCCGGTAATTCCTCCGGAAAGACATCATCAAACTCCCGTACAATGGGCATATTCTTAATCGTGAGTTCTTCACCAACCATTTGAGATAAATAACCTTCATTTAGTGGAATCAATACCCATAAGATGGAAGAAATTTCCACTGGAAGGTTATGTTCATCCTTGCATTGGTATACGATCGTAGATTGATCTGGAATATGAAATGTGACTTCCCTTCTTTGGCAATCGATATGAGCTCCATGTAGAGAAAGCCAATCCATGCCAAGAATCACATCAAATTCCACTAAGGGAAGGATTACAAGATTTGCAGGAAGCACTTTCCCACAAACTTCGATCGGAGAAGAATTATAAACTTTTGATGCGATTGATGTGCCATTAGGTGTTGTCACGGCTAACTCAACATCTAATTGTTGAGGTAATATGGTGATACCCTTAGAAAATTTTTCAGAAATAAAAGAGTGGGTGGATCCAGAATCAAATAAAACATTTGCTACTTTAGAGTGGATGGCAAGTGTACCTTTCACCACATCGTTATCGTACTCCACATCGCTGATAGAAATTGCATGTGACTTTCCTTTGTCTTTAGCCTTAAGATTTTGTTGACGTCGACCATCATCATCAACCCTTGGATTTGGGCATTGATTGGCATAATGCCCCATCTCCTTGCACTTGAAACATTGAAGTGTAGCAGGTTCATTCTGTGTATCCCTTCCTTTGTTTGCATCATTAGACATCTTCTTCCCATTATCACGGCATTCAAATGCCCGATGACCTTCCTTTCCACATTTAAAACATTTACTTGTCCCTTTAAGACAACTCCCTCCATGTTTCTTTCCACACTTTGAGCATAAGGGAAAGTTCATCTTCTTTTCCGTGTGCTCTTTAGATTTTTCTTTGAATTACATCTTCCTCTTCTTATCAAACCCATGTGACTGATGGGTTACTCCAATCTCCATCTCGACTTTGAGAGCACATCGAACGATTTCCTCGTAGCTATTGAAGTCCCTTATGGCTAACGCCCTTCGAAGACTTGGTTTTAAGCCACTAAAGAATCGATCGATCTTACTCTCAGGTTGGATAATAATACCAGAAGCGTACCTTGCAAGTCTTGTAAAATTTGCTTCATAGGTACTAACAGATTCATCATCCCTTTGCTTCAGTTCAAGGAACTCTTTCTCCATCTTTGTTCGTAGAATACGAGGGAAGTACTTATTGAAAAATAAGTTCTTGAACTCGTCCCATTCCATAGACTCGATTTCATCCCTTTGCCTCGTATTCTTAACAAGATTCCACCATTGATCCGCATCTCCTTCCAAACGATACACTGCTAGGATGACTTTATCATGCTCAGAACATTGAAGAACTGAAAATATCTTTTCAGTAGTACTAATCCATTGTTCAGCAACTAATGGATCAGTAGACCCGCTGAAAGATGGTGGACGCTGCCTCATGAAGGATTCAACAGAATGTTGCTCCCTTCTTTGTTCGTTTGGAAATCCTGCATGATTCATAGCTTGAGAAAGTTGTGTGAGCATGGCTACAAGATTTTGCATTCCAGCTCCCATATCGTTTGGTTGCTCAGGGGGACAATCATTGCATTGCCCATCGCATTCCGCATTAACACGGTTCCTTCGGGTTCCAGCCATTGACTAAAACCAAGAAGAATAGTGTGAGCAACACTAATTATAATAGGAAACCACATAATTCAAGAATAAAATTTTCATGCTTAAGGTCTTATCCTAGGTTATTCAAGGCCATTTCTAAAACACTAAGATTGTGTTCTATGCTTAGACTTATCCTTAGGGTTCTTACTAAGGCTTTCACATCCTAGTTTCTAAAGGTTGACTATACCTTTCCTCTGATACCAACTATAACGACCCATACTTTACATACATTGTTAATACTTCAAAATTGAAGCACACTTATTACAACATATGACAAAACCACAAAGGACCGTATAGGTATAGTGTCTTTAGAAACTGGGAAACATAAACAACTGGTTCATAAATCTTCTACAGTGTCTCCCATTTATTTCATCATATCTAGGGTCCCTTTTAGCATATTCTACTTAATATCCATCTTCCTGACCTGGGGAAAATAAAACATAAAAGGGTGAGCTCAAATGCTCAGCAAGGGCAAATAAAGGAAATAAAAATCATATCATATCTTTATCAAAACCTGCAAAAGAGATCATAATATCTTAACATGGAATAAATCATAGAAGTGAAAATGAGATCCCCATAATCATAACATAAAACTTGAAACTCTGTGGCATGCACACATAATCAGGGAAATCATTTCTTGTTAGTCATGACTCATTGCCAAGACTATCTTAGTGGACAAAGTCCCTTTCTGAATCGAGTTCACTCCTCGTTTCAGTCCTGTATCACTGAACCGAAATAGCCTTCCGTTCCAGCCATGTCTATCTCATGAGATATAAAATCATTACCCAATGCATTGGAGGGAGATATAGGTCCCACCCATCTTATAATGAATCCTTTCTTATATGTGCCACGTAATCATAAAACATACATCATCGCATAACACATATAACAAAAATGGGATTCTTGAAACATCATGACATCATAAATCAATTCATATATGATAAAGGAATTCATAAACATAATTCCATCACAACATAGTCAAACCAATGTAAAAATATGGATATAAACAGAACCCTTTATTATCTTAGATGGAAAATAATTTTGATAAAACACTTGAATTGAATTCTTGAGGAAAATATCCTTTCTTCTTCAAAAACATTTTTCCTTTCATAACATGTCATACAACTTTAAAATAAAAGAATTTGATTAAAAATAAACTTGAAAACTTGTAAAGGAAGCTTCTTTGAAGTAATGTTTTAAAAATCCATTCATGCCGTATAAGTTAAAAAAAACATTCTTCGTACTTTTGTCGGATAAGTCAAAAAGTACCTCGTACGGAAAAACGACAAAAGATTCCTTTCATATTCTTTACTAAAAACTCACATAAAGGTAAAATTGGATTTAAACTATTTCAAGTGGATGGAAACAATATTACATATTGAGGGAACATGGATGTGGATGATAAAATACACCCCAGTAAATACTTACGAATAAACAATCTTGGATAAAAATGAGATTGTGATATTTCCCTTACCTTAGGTCCGATTAGCTTTGTACGTGTCCGAAGCTCCTGTATAATGGTTTAAATAATGTTATTGACTTATTCCAGAATCATACATATTTATATGATATCATATATGGTCATATTATTAGCTTCTTGTTAGTAATATTTCATTGTTACTTGTTACTCGGGTCTTTATAACTTTTTGTTCTTATGCGTGTTTTGTCGAGTAAATTCTTATTCTTATCTTTAGGTTATAGATAATTCATTTCCAGAATGGTATTAGTGTAGTATATACCATATTCATTCATTCAATTCATTTATATAATCATTATTAAATGAAGATCATGTAGAACGAGTCGCATCACATCGTGGAGACGGTATTCCGTACGTACGCAGGAGTGATGATATCATTCCTATGATTGTGGAATTGTATTGGAGTATATATATATATTATTTCAGTATCTATATTACTTCATAATAATCATATATAGTTACTCATTACACCATTATACCCATCCTTGTAAGGTGATGGTGGAAAATAGATTACACCACGGCGTGGAGACGGTATTCCGTACGTACGCACGCGCGGTGATTTCATTTTTCCGTAGGATGGATAGAAGGTGAATTAGGGTTGTTTCATATTTATAATAACATATCAGTATGTAAGTAATACTGATGTTATTACTTTATCATGAAACAACTAAAGAAGAAGAAGTTGAAGAAGAAAGAAATTGAAAAGATCGGTAATGGATATTACCTCTTCTTTGGAACGCCTTTTTGAATCCTCCACTTAAGGAACTAAGATTGGTCTTTGGAGAAGACCAGGACCTCTAGGATTATTCTAGGGAAGTGGAGAAGGGAAAATGGCAGGGTTTGGCCGAGCTTGAGTGCTCAAATTGGTGTGAGGAGGAGGGGGAGGAGGTGCCCTTTTATAAGGGAGGAGAGGGGCACCTTAGGAATATCTCAAAATATTATTTTATATTAAAGTCAAAATCGATTTATAATGGTTCCAAAGGGTCTTATTTCGAAGCTAAAGTGGGGATGGGTCGAAATCCTATCAACCAATAGAATTTAGACAAGTTTAGGATATTATTTTAACCTTATCAATTAAATTTAACTCTAAGTTAAATAATTTAACTTTTACCATGTCTTTTTGTTTTCTTTCACTATATGGTTAATACACTTACTATAACATGCCAAACGAACCCCAAATTGTTTATTATTAATATATATATCCTTATCTAAGTCATTTGGCCGAACCTTAGATTTTTAGGAATAAAATAACAATTAATAATATAATATTTGATTTAAAAACTATTTTGTGTCAATTTTGACACTATTTGATATATGATTTTTGTGAAAGTCATAACAGAATTATATGTTCGAACCAAGTTTATTAAATCAATACTAATATATCATAGTAACCTAGAAAATTAGTGTAATTCATAAAAAGTCTCAAATTACATTTATTTTGGTGTTTATAACATCAATTATGTCAATATTTCATTAATAAGATAATTACTGCATCATCATTATGTCATAAATAAATTAAATTATTTAATGTCTAAAAATTACTAATAAAATATCATCATGTAGGAAATCTTTTTAGATTTCTAATGAATATTTAGAATTGAATTTATCTTATGTATAACCCCATATTAAAAATGATTTACTTATTAAACTTTGATTTTAACTATTTTAACCCTTCTTTAAATAAATTAATAATAAATGTCCTAATCTAATCCAAGTGGGCCTAAATGGTCATATTTTATTCCTAAGTTTGTTTTTGGTCGAATTACACTTGTCCAATAGAATTAGGACATGTGTTAGGGTAATATTAATATCATATTTACCCTTAGTTACCCTATTTACTATTAATCGCGGTAAAAAAAGTAAAAAGTTACTATTCACCAAAAAATTATTTTCATCTCATTGAACCACATTTTAGTCCTTGATATTAACCGTGTCTCTCGGATTTTCGAAATTCCATTCACAGAAGCGGTAAAATTAAGTTTTATGCAAAATTCAGTTTTTAACCTACCACTTAGTGGTTTCACTATTCATCAAAAATTGAAAGTTTTCAGAAAAATACCAAAATTTCACCCTAGGCTAATTTCGATATTCTGAGTCCAAAAATGAAGTCCATTTTGAAAAATAAAATTTATAAAATTTCAAAAAGTGGTTATTACTATTCATAACGGCTAGTTTTAATATCATATTGTTGTTTAGTGAAACTCGGTATTGCGTACGACGCAAGCTATCGAGGAAGGTCGCAATTGCGTGTAAAGCAAGCCAAGCAAGTGTTGTGTAGAAAAAGATTCCTTTGATGATTTATATAACATAAAAGTCTCGGGTGTTACAGATATAACACCAATTCAATAATAAGGGTGGAATATATACCACTAATTCAATAATAGGCATCGAAAAGGAACCACCAATATAATTAGACCACTGATTGTCATGGTAATCGCATCTCTAAACAAGAATCATTGGTGAATGGGTTATCATGGAACAAAATAAGATATAATAAACATATATCATAAATTAAATAATTTAAGTGAATGAATAATCATGAGTAACACATTCATACTAGAAAAGGATAACTCCCTTAGTATAGGTCATACTCAAGTCTTCTCCCCAAAGGGAATGGTATAGGATCCATTATAATATACTAAGGACACATAGTGTAAGTATAGACACACCTAATGGGTATTATTTTACAATTACATAACATGTTATACAAGAATAATGGTCATAAATGATGATGGTTTTAAAATATATCTCATAAAGGACCACTTCTAGCCCTAACTAGTCACACTCATTCCAAATGAAACTATGAAAACAATTTACATGTGGTTTTAGGGAATGAACACATGGTTGGTGCCACCACTATTTTATATTAAATGTTTAAATATTTTAAAAATGAATAGAAAACATAAGGAATGACTACTTATACCTAGAAAGGTTATGCTAATTGTATACTAATGTATGAATTGGACTTAGACAAAAGAAATATTAAAATCTATGGCATCACCCTAGGATATATGGAACTCAAAACTAATCCCGAATAGAGGATATTTAGTTCTTGTTGGGAAAGAATAAAGATGAAAGGGGAGGGGAATTAAATCCTATTGTTCGAGATAGGTGGGTTGTTGTAAGATCCCCACTATATAAAGGACTGTATTTGAGATGCATCATTAGACCATGTAGGAAAAATTCTCTGAACATTGTGCCTATATATTTTCCTTTCATTCCCATGTATCCTCCAATATACACTTATGATTCTAATTCACATGAACTATAGTTTCCATGTTCCCATGTAGGATTATCTTACTCTAATCCATAATATAAAATGGTTATTCCTCAACCAACACATTAAACTCCATCTCAACATCATTTATTCTAATCATGTGATAAGGTTCAGGATGGTATCTCAAAATATGTGATACATGGAATATATATTGTATAAAACTTAACCATTAAAGAAATTATAACCGATATGACATAGTAAAAATATTCTTGACAAACTTTAATGATCCTATGAACCTGGGTGATAGCTTTTCCTATCTATGAATAAATTTGTCCTAAATGATGTGATACTCACAAAAATACTTGGAAACCCACCTCAAATTCCATATTATGGAATCTCCAATATGAATATGATCACTACCTTCTATGAGAAATTGGTAGTCACTTCTTGATCAACTAGATATAATCAGATGCATCCTGTATGAGACTCATCATGATAATAGAAGACTATCAGGGCTATATATGGAACAGGGATTATTGGTATGGAATACAATAAAATGACTCAAATGGTACTATCTAAATAAATTCCTAATAATTGTTATTATAGATAAACTCCATAATTATGAGATGTTTCTCCCTTAAACCACTGAAATAAGGGACACATTCCCACAACATTTCCTCCAACACCTGGATGGTATAATTTAGTTACCCATCTATCTGATGATGGTAGGAAGTTCCCAAATTAACCTTTGTATCAAGTTCCGTATACATCCCTTCTAAATAAAAATGTAAAATATGAATCCTAATATGAAACAATTATCTTGGGAACACCAGGGATATGTACTATCTCTCTAACATACAACCAACCCATGTCATTTATGGAATGGGTCTCTCATATCGGTAGTAAATGTTTTTCCTTAATCAATCTGTCCATAATAACCCACACCACATTATCTCCAAAGGAATACCTCTAAAATCTCATTACAACTCCATCATCACATCATTTAACTTTTACTCATGAACATTAAGAGGATAAAAAATACATTCAAGTCATTGATGTTTTTCCTTCACCCACAGACATGTAAAGCATTGTGACATGAACCCCACTATTTCCCTCTTTTTTGGGAAACCAATACTAAATATATATTTCGTGGTACATCTTGGTAAGCCTTGGATAAACAACCCATCCCAAGGATTTTGAATATCATATCATCTCATCATGCATACTTATAAGGGTAACCACATAACCCAATAAATAAAATATCTCATCAGCATCTAGGGACCAATCATGTGGTCGCTATTCACCATATATATTCTCCCTCATCACTATAAAATTACAATCAAATAGTTGACTCTCTTTTATCATATCTAGGAATGAGGGTGAAAATATCAAGGTAGTGAGAACAAGACTTCCCTAATACTCTTGGACATCAAGGTGCATCTCCATGAAGAGGCCCATCTACTTCCACTCACCACTATCCTCTGGCACTACTTAAGCCTGAGTCTTAAAAATCAACACATCAGTCAAAAAATCCATTTCTTGAGGGTATACATCATCTTAAGGTCAAAGGATTGGATAAACCTGGCCTACCATCTCAACCAAAGGTTTAGGTCATGCTAGAAAAATATATACTTCAGGATCTTATTATCAGTATAGACCATGAACCTCTCACCCAATAAGTAGTGATGCTAAAATCCCAGTGTGTACACTACTTTAAACAATAATAGATCTTGTTTTGGGTAATTCTAGCTATTTAGACTTAGATTTCTAGACCTATAAGTGACCATTAACATGTCCTATATCAAAAATTCCCTAATCCCAAATCTAGATATTAAAAAATAAAATTTATACTTATTACCCAAATAAAGTGAGGTAAGGATCTACATAGACATAAACCTCTATTTCAACTCCTAAAAGGTTATCTCATAAGAATAAGACCACTCAAACTTCACCCCCTTCTTGGTTAGAGTCTTTATAATTTCTTTTAGCTAGAAAAATCCTTGAATAAACCTACAGGGGTAACCTTACAACCCTAGGAAACTATGGATATTGAAGATATTATTAGGTCAATCCCATGAAACTATAACCTTGACCTTCTCAGGGTCTAATAATATATCATCCTATGATATCATGTGCCCTAAGAAGAAAAACTCACTAATATAAAACTACAAATTTGATAGTTTTTCATACATTTGGTTCTCTCTCAATGTATTTAAGATGATCTAGATATTGTGAGAATAGCCCTCATGTGACCAAGATTATATTAGAATATAATATTTAAACACAATCATGGATGAGTCCAAATATAGATGAAAAGATCTTATTCATCAGATCCATGAACAAATATGGAACATTCATCAAACTAAATGGCATCACAAGATACTTTTATAGGTTATACCTACTTCTAAAAATATTATGTGGAATATCAGAAGGCCTCACATGAAATTGGGGATAACTATATCTCAAATCAATCTTATAGAACCACTTGGAGATGCTCAAATGGTCAAATAGACATTATATATGAGGAAAATGATACTGGTTCTTGAACCTCACCTAGTTCAACCACCGATAATCCAAACATAAGTTTGAAAAACCATATAAATTATTTGAAAATAAAAATGAGAAACATAAGGTGAATGATCAGGTGAATAACCCTCTTCTTATTAAGGCCCTTAAGCTAAACTTTAAACTCTATAATATATATAGGATCCATCCTACATAATGGAATTGATATGGTATCCATACCTATTATTATCTCAATCGTAAACTCTGTCTATCTCTCTCGGGTGGAAACTTAGAGACATAATCATGAAAAAACATCCTAAAACTGGTCAAAATAGGAGTTAATAATTACTTTTATACCTCCTCATCTCCCAAAATAATATTAGTAAATTGGGATGAGAATTACCAACTGCCCATGGTCAGGTCCCAAAGGGCCTATCTATAAATTGCACATCTCAACATTTGGTACAACTGTCACCCTCTACAGATGTGGAAGATACTTATCAGTGATAGCAGTTGATGTGTACTCTATGCCGAATCATCCAATCCATCATTAGGATCACTTAAAATACATTCATATATAGAATTATAAAATCATAGAATAACCTATATCCACTGATCAAGATAACACACTATTAACACCTTAGAATAACCACATATCTCGCCATTATGGGTATATTGGTAGACATAACCCAATAAAAATATTCTATAGTGAACCCCAAATTACTAGACTAATTATAATATTCAAACAATTATGTTTCATACATATCAAATAATATATATTAAATGGTAGATTCTATGATAATCCCACCATGAATAGTCAACAGCTCCCTACCATGCAAAACAGGAGTCCTCCTGATGCAATAACACTAACCTAATCCTTGATCTTAATCTATTGTCACCTAGATCCCTTGAGTTACATTAACCTATTGGTTTTATTTATATTTATGAATTAATACTCCTCCATGGATTGTATGGACTAAGAAACCCAACTACGAAAATCATGTGGTTCCCATGGCCCTAATCTAGAACCTCGAGTGTGTCCACAATAACACCCTCTAGTTGATCATGGTACAATTCCACATAACCTATTTAGATTCCACATATATATATATATGAATATAACTCCTCCAAAAATTTATCATATTTATGATTAATATTGACTTACTTCCCGCACTCGTAACACTCAATAGAATCTCTCCATCTTAGAGGAAGCAATGGAACCATTTCTTGGTTGTCCTAACTATCACTACCCTCATAAGTCTCTGCATGCCTATGATTTCTATGTGTTAATAACCCAATAACAATCTCAACAAAGGAGGTGAAATACCTAGATGATCCACCCATAATTTGGTTCCTCGCAATCATGAGTTCTAATTCATGGCCTCTAAGAAAGATGTCAAAAGAAATAAATTCACCTTTGATTGAATATAATTTCATAGGCCATGCTAAAAAAAACGTGACTCAATAAATATCTGCATCCATTGTTTTAGGTCTAAAATATAACCCCCTGTTATTTTTATAAAATATTTCTCTTTAAATAATTTTATTTTTCGATGGCTTGTATTATATACAACATCGATTTCAGAAGAACCGCATATTGTAACGCCCCAACCCCAGTTACCCAGAGTCGGTGCATTATTACATAACATTGGCATGGTCACAAAACATCAAGTCTTGAAAGACCGATTAGTTTAGTAGCCGTGGAATCACTATATACATTCATAAAGTTTACATTAAATCATAAAATTAAAACTACAACAACATAATATCCATAGTCTACACTCATAACCCCTCATACTATCCCTGCAGGTCATTCATAAAATACTTCTTCGCATCCTAGGAAAAATAAAACATAGAAAGGGGTGAGCTCAAATTCCCAGTAAGGATAACAATATAGCGGAAATTTTTATAAATGGGCATAAACATTTAAGGCAATGTATAACTAAAACAAAAACCTTATAAACTTGAACTTCAGTATAATATGGAAAAAATAGAATGAAATAATTCCATTTACTTATTAACATGGATATTATACTAGTCTAATAATCACATATAATATCAATAACCACTTTCATAATGATGGAATGCATAATGCCAGACTATCATAACCACATAGTCAAGGCCTTGTGCCAAGACTACAAATAAGATTTTATCAAGTCCTTGTGTCAAGACACTAGTTTGTCTTATGAGACCCACCGATGCATCAAGGAGCTATAGCGGGCCCCACCCATCACTTATTAAGTCCAATGCATTCCTCATATGAACAGGTTTAAACATAACATAAACATTCGTATTAAAACTAGCATAAGAAATGTCAATACTTTCTCCATAAACCATGAATGGTATAAGAATAACACATCCACAGTCAAACATATCATAAAAACTTCAATACAATAGGGGAGTTTTGTATCATAATAAATCAACTTCAAATAAGCTTAAAATCCATCAAAGGATGTTGACATAGATGAAATCAAAACTATTTGAGAGAAATATCTCCTTTTTTGAAATCATTTAAAAGTCACATAATTATAAAATAAATCATTTAATTTGAAAATATTCTTATAAGATTGTAAGGGAAGCTTCGATGATTTTATAATGGCGGAAAATATCTGCACCTGCCGTATAAGTTAAAAAAGACATTCTTACCTTAATTTTGTCGAAAAGGTTAAAAAGGACCTTGTTTGGAAAATGACAGAAAGATTCCATTATAAACTTCTTATAAAAAGTCAAACGAGGGTATAAATGACTTTAACCCATATTCTGTAAAATAGTAAGAATTATTTGAAATACATTTTTAAGAAACATGTATGTGGATGATAAAGAGGTCCCATTAGATAATTACATATAAACAACCTCGGATAATGAAGAGATTGTGAAATAAACCCTTACCTTGTACTTTTCCTTGGTTGAGGGTAGGTTAACCTCCTGTATAATGGTGAAATAATTTTTATTAAATTATACAAGAATCATATACATTAATATGATATCATATATGATCTTTTAACATTTCTTTGTTAATAATATCTTAGTATTATTGTCGTTTCGGGTGTTAACTTACTCGTTTTCTTTTATATGTTTTGTTACATAAGTCGTGTTTGTTAAGGATAGGTTGTATATTATTCATATCCATAATGATATAAAGTATTTAAACATTTTTTTAATCATCAAATGATAATTATACTTGAATGAATACGATGGGGAATGAATCTCATTGCGTTCGTGGAGACGGTAGTCCGTACGTACGCACGAGCGACAATATCATTATTTTGATATTAAAATAATATATAATTGGATGGTATATCATATATACATAAAAATTATCTTGTTATATTTATTATTTACATAAATTACACATCATTATCATACCCATACAAATAATAATGTTTTGAATAACAATTACACCATGACGTAGAGACGGTAAGCAGTACGTACGCACGTATGGTGACATGTCATTCAAAGGACGGATAGAATACTGAATATGGTTTTAACATATTTATAATAACATCAAAGTATATATAAGATATTTTAGTTATTATTTTATAATGTAAATAACAAAGAAAGAAGAAGTTGAAGAAGAAAGGAACTTGAAAGAGGGTGGTGAAAACATTACCTCTTCTCCAGGTTCTTCCTTTTGATTTGATCAAAAGGGCTCTTTAGGTTGGATTTATGATCAAACTAAGGCCTCTAGGTTGAAGTTATGAAATTTGAGATAATATTTTGGTAGGGTTTGGCCGAACCAAAATGCTTTGAAGGTGTGAAGAATTGGTTAGAAGTGGTGTCCTTTTATAAGGGGAAGGAGGGGTTCTTTAAGAAAAACTTAAAGTATTATTTTATAATAAATTTATATTCCGTTTCTAATAGGTCCAAAGTGGATTATTAAAATTATAATGTGGGGATGGGTTTAAATCCTTTCAAACAATAGATTTTAGATAGGTTTTGGTCATTATATTAACCTTATATTTTATTTTTAACTCTTAGTTAATTAGTTTGACACTTACCATGTCACTTTGTATTTTTATATTATATAGTTAATAAACGTACTATATACATCCAAGAGACCTTCAATTGGTCCATTAATAATACACCTATTATTATATAAGTCCTTTGGCCGAACCTTAGATTTTTATGAATATAATATCAATTAATAATATAATATTTTTTTTAAAAACTCCTTTATGTCAATTTTGAAACTATTTAATAATTGATTTTTGTTAAAGTCTTAACAACTTTATTAATTAGAATAAAATTCATTTAAGAAATCCTAACATTTAATATTAACAAATAAAATTAGTGGATGTCATCAAAAATTTAAAATTATATTTATATTAACTTTTATAATACCAATTATTTGATTCTTTTATTATTAAGGAAAATACTGCATCATTATTGTGTCATAAATAAATTTAATTATTCAATGTCTAAAAATTATAAATAAAATACCATTATGTATGAAATATTTTTAGATTTATAATGAATATTTATAATCTAATTTATATTATGTATAACCCTATATTAAAAATGTTTTAGTTATTAAACTTTGATTTTAACTCTTTTAACTCTTCTTTGAATTAAATAATAATAAATTTCCTAATCTAATCCAAGTGGACCTAAATGATAATATTTTATTCCTAAGGTTGTTTTTGGTCGAGATACACTTTTCCAATAGAATTAGGACATGTGTTAGGGTAATATTAATATCATTTTTACCCTTAATTACCCTATTTACTTTTAACCGTGGTAAATAAAAGTAAGAAGTTACTATTCACCAAAAAATATTTTCATCTTATTGAACCACATTTTACTCCTTGATATTAACTGTGTCTCTCGGATTTTTGAAATTCCACTCACAGAAGCGGTAAAAGTATGTTTTATTTGAATTTGCAAATTCTCCTAGGAGGTGGGTAAAAGATGGTTAAAGTTCAATAAAATTTTTATATATCTAAAATTATTCTAAACTAACTCCAATGAATTACATTGAACTTATATAGGTATTATGTATATATTTTGACCTTAATTAAATTTAAATAAAATAAATAATTATTTTAAATAAAAATTCGGTTTTAAACTATAACTCAGTGTTTTTCACTATTCATCAAAAATTGAAAGTTTTCAGAAAGATACCAAAATTTCACCCTAGGCTAATTTCGATATTCCGAATCCAAAAAATGAAGTCCATTTTGAAATATAAAATGTATAAAATTTTAAAAAGTGGGTACTACTATTTATAACGTCTAGTTTTATTGGTTGTGGTGTGTGTTAGAACTCAAAGTTGCGTACAACACACGCTACTGTATTATTCAAAGAGAAGTGTATCGTATAAGCTTAGGGTGTTACATTCTCCCCTCCTTCAAATAATTCCATCCTCAAAATTTCGAGAATACTACCACATGAAAAGACTCGGGTGATTCTTCATCATAAGTTCCTCGGGTTCCCACGTTGCCTCTTCCATTTTATGGTTTCTCCATAGAAATTTTACCAGACGAGTCGTCCGGTTTCTCATCACTTGTTCTCTTGTATCAAGAATCCTGATGGGTTCTTCGCAATAAGACAGATCAGGTTCTAGTTCTAATTCCTCGTAAGTGAGTACATTCATTGGGTCAAGTATGTATTTTCTCAATAGTGATACATGGAACACATCGTGAACTTTGGAGATATTTGGAAGCATTTCCAAACGGTAAGCTACAGCCCCAATTCATTCTAGAATTTTTGAAAGGTATGATGTACTTGGGACTCAATTTACCTTTATTACCGAAATCTATAACTCCCTTCCATGGAGATGCCTTCAAGAAAACATGATCTCCTACCTAAAATTCCAAATCCTTACTTCGGTTATCGACATATCTCTTCTACCTACTTTGAGCTGCTTTGATGTAGTTTTGGATTACCTTTACCTTTTCCATCATTTCCTCCACCAGTTCCGGGCCTATAAGTTTTCTTTCACCAACGTCATCCCAACAGGTTGGTGTGTAACATCTCTTTCCATATAATGCTTCATATGGTGCCATCTGAATACTTGAATGGAAGCTATTGTTATAGGAAAATTCCACCAGAGGTAAATATTGATCCCACATACCCTGAAAGTCAAGTGAGCAAGATCTCAACATGTCTTCTCAGAGTCTTCAATATAATGTGCAATTGATTTTCATGATCTTTGTAGATTTTTTAGTATACCAAGATATCATCAATAAATACCACTACACAGTCATCAAGATATTCTTTGAAAACTCTGTTCATTAGATCCATGAAAAAAGAGGGTATATTAGTCATCCCAAAAGGAATTATTGTAAACTCGTAATGCCTATACCTGGTTCGAAATGTTGTCTTCGGAATGTCTTCCTTCTTCACACACAACTGATGGTATCCAGATCAAAGGTCAATCTTTGAAAAGTATTGAGCTCCATATAGTTGGTCAAATAAATCATTAATGCGAGGTAGGGGATACTTGTTCTTTATTTTTATAGCATTGATCTCCCTGTAGTCAATACATAACCTCATAGATCCATCTTTCTTCTTAACAAAAAGGATAGGGGCTCCCCATGGAGAAACACTAGGGAGAATAAATCCCTTATTACTCAATTCCTCTAGTTGTTTATTTAATTTAACTAACTCCACATTGTCTATTCTATAAGGGGTATTCGATATGGGCCTTGATCCAGGAATTAAATCAATGGAAAACTCAATTTCTCATTCTGGAGGATGTCCAGGTAAATCTTCTGGAAACACATCAACATATTCTCTCAAAATAGGTACATCCTCTATTTGAACATTCCTTTCCTCACCCACAGTTATTTTATTCTCTTCCTCCTCGATAATTGAATTTAGTTGAGCTACTGGGGGTGTATCTAGATAAGAATCAAGTGGTGATGATTCTTCTCTAAAGATAAGGTGTTACTTATCATCATCATCAAAAATCATAACCTCCTTCTTGAAATAAATTTCTGCATCATGGTCTGAAATCCAATCCATATCGAGGATTATATAAAATTCAATCATGGGTATGACAATGAGATCAGCAGATAAAGAACATTTATGTGCTCTAATGGGAACTGATTCACAGAACTTTGTAGCAATGATACTTCCCTTAGGAGTTTTGACTGACAACTCCCTTGTTAAATCAAATTGGAAATATCTAATTTTCTTAGAAAACTGGAAAGATATGAAACAATGTGATGATCCAGAATCAAATAATGCATTTTCTAAACTTGAGGAAACCATTAAATTACTTGCCACCACATCTTTCGGAGCTTCTACCTTAGCAGTAGTCATATAATAAGCTTTTCCTTGATCCCTTGGCCTTTTCTGAGGTAAGTCTCCCTGAATCTTAGGAAATTCATTTTCATAATGTCCCATCTCCCTACAATTGTAGCATTGAACATCAGTAGCTTCCATCTTCCCCTTGAAATCACGAGCTTGGTGGCCTTTTTCACCACACTTGTAACAGACTCCCATTCCTTTTGAGCAAGTACCGGGGTGTTTCTTCCCACATTTACTATAGGATGGATATTCAACTTTTCCCTTCTTCCCCTTATTTCCATTTCTAGATTGATTAGCAGATCTCTTCTTCTCTTGTTATGCTTTAAAGTCATAAGACTTAGAGAATTCCTTTTCTGTCCCGATAGCACATGAGACAATGTCTTCGTATGACGAGAAGGGTTCTGAGACTAATGCTCAATGAAGAAATGGTTTTAACCCATCAAAGAAATGATCAATCTTACTTCTTGGGTTATGTATATAATCTTCATCATACCTTGCTAACCGTGTAAAGTTATCCTCATACTTTGCGACATTCTCATCCTCCTTTTGTCTCAGACTCAGAAATTGTCTTTCCATATCTGCTCGATGGTCACGAGGAAAGTATTTCTCTAAGAAAATCTCCTTTAAATCCCTCCATTCCATATTTGATACTTCATCATATTCCTTTGTGTTTTTAATCACTTACCACCATTGGTAAGCATCTCCAGTGAGGCGGTAAACTACCATGAAAACTTTTTCCCTTTCACTACTCCCCAAGGAATGGAATATTTTCTCTAAGGAATTTATCCATTGATTAGATACTAAGGGATTTGTACTCCCATTGAATGTTGGTGTTTGTTGCCTCATGAAATGATCTAACATTGATCCTCCATGCTGCGGATCAGGGTGATCCATACTGGTAAGGTTATTATTCATAACCTCAGTGAGTTGTCCCAGTATGGTGATTAGCTGATCAACACCAGTTGCATCACCAGCTCTACTATAATTATCTTGAGTAGGAGGTAAATCCCTAGATGGAGTGCGTACATTGATACGGTTTCCATTTCTTCCACTAGGAACCATTTCTAAACAATTTCATAAACTAGATCAGTTTATGAATCAAAATACATAATTCCATACTTGTAAAACACTTAACATAAATTGAAATATTTATGGATATAATCCATAATCATAAAAAAATGTTTTATTTGAGGAATTATATACCCATAAACCCTTCATAATGGTTTTTAAGGAAAATGAGAATTATCCTAAGCATATCCCCCCAGGAGTTTCAAAACCAAGAGTGCAGCAAGGCCTGTTGTCGTGCACTAGTTCTCGTTCGAGTCTAGCTCAAAGCGGTGTTTTTGGGTTTTACCCCTAGGTGCATCTGTGCCAGAGCTTCCTCTACCTGATCATATCCAGACAGGGATGTATTTCTCAGAAAACTCACAAAATCTCTACAATACCAAAATTCTAGGAAGTTCTTCTACACTAATCCTCAAAGTACATCTCAGTTCTATGTGCTCTAATCAGATTTTATCAAAATCTAGCTTCCAAGGATTGTATGAAACTTCCTCTGATACCAACTGTAATGCCCAGACCCCAGTTACCCAAATTCGGTACATTATTACATAACATTGGCATGATCACAAAAGATCAAGTCTCGAAATACCGGTTAGTTTAGTAGCCTTGGAATCACTAGATACATTCATAAAGCTTACATTACATCATAAAATGAAAACTACAACAACATAGTCTTCGTAGTCCACACTCATAACCCCTCATACTATCCCTATAGGTCATTCATAAAATACTTCTTCACATCTTGGGAAAAATAAAACATAGAAAGGGGTGATCTCAAATGACCAGTAAGGATAAAAATATAGCGGAAACTTTCATAAATAGGCATGAACATTTAAGGAAATTTATAACTAAAACAAAAACCTTTTAAACTTGAAATTCAGCATAATATGGAAAAAATAAAATGAAATAATTTCATTTAATTATTCACATGGATATTCTACTAGTCGAATAATCACATGCAATATCAATAACCACTTTCATAATGATGGAATGCATAATGCCAGACTATCATAACCACATAGTCAAGGCCTTGTGCCAAGACTACAAATAATATTTTGTCAAGGCCTTGTGACAAGATACTAGTTTGTCTCATGAGACCTATATATACATCGAGGAGCTATAGCGGGCTCCACCCATCACTTATTAAGTCCAATGAATTCCTCATATGAACAGGTTTAAACATAACATAAACATTCGTATTAAAACTAGCATAAAAAATGTCAATACTTTCTCCATAAACCATGAATGGTATAAAAATAACACATCCACAATCAAACATATCACAAAACCTTCAATACAATATGGAAGTTTTGTATCATAATAAATCAACTTCAAATAATCTTAAGATCTATCAAAGTATGTTGACATAGATGAAATCAAAACTATTTGAGAGAAATATCTCCTTTTTTTAAATCATTTAAAATTAAAATAATTATAAAATAAAACATTTAATTTGAAAATATTCTTATAATATTTTAAGGGAAGCTTCGACGATTTTATAATGGCGGAAAATAGCCGCACCCTCCATATAAGTTAAAAAAGACATTCTTACCTTAATTTTTTCAAAAAGGTTAAAAAGGACCTTGTTTGGAAAATGACAGAAATATTACTTTATAAAATTCTTATAAAAATTCAAACAAGGGTATAAATGAATTTAACCCATAGTCTATAAAATAGTAAGAATTATTTAAAATACATTTTTGAGAAACATGGATGTGGATGATAAAGAGGTCCTAGTAGATAATTACGTATAAACAACCTCGGATAATGAATAGATTGTGAAATAAACCATTACCTTGTACTTTTACTTGGTTGAGGGTAGGTTAACCTCCTGTATAATGGTGAAATAATTGTTATTAAGTTATAAAAGGATCATATAAATTAATATGATATCATATATGATCTTTTAACATTGCCTTGTTAATAATATCTTAGTATTATCGTCGTTTCGGGTGTTAACTTACTCATTTTCTTTTATATGTTTTGTTACATAAGCTGTGTTTTTTATGGATAGGTTGTATATTATTAATATCCAGAATGATATCAAGTCCTTAAACATTATTTTTAATCATCAAATGAGAATTATACTTGAATGGATACGATGGGGAATGAATCTCATCGCGTTCGTGGAGACGGTAGTCCGTACGTACGCACGACCGACAATATCATTCTTTTGATATTAAAATAATATATAATTGGATGGTATATCATATATACATAATAATTATCATTTTATATTTATTATTTACAAAAATTACACATCATTATCATACCCATCCAAATAATAATGTTTTGAATAACAATTACACCACAACGTGGAGACGGTAAGTCGTACTTACGCACGTATGGTGACATGTCATTTAAAGGATGGATAGAATACTGAATATGGTTGTACCATATTTATAATAAAATCAAAGTATATATAAGATACTGGGGTTATTATTTTATAATGGAAATAACAAAGAAATAAGAAGTTGAAGAAGAAAGGAACTTGAAAGACGGTGGTGAAAACATTACCTCTTCTTCGGGTTCTTCCTTTTGATTTGATCAAAAGGGCTCCTTAGGATGGTTTTATGATCAAACTAAGTCCTTTAGGTAGAAGTGAGGGAAGTTGATAGAATATTTGGGCAGAGTTTGGTCGAACCAAAAGGCTTTGAAGGTGTGAATAATTGGTTAGAAGTGGTGTCCTTTTATAAAGGGGAGGAGGGGCTCTTTAAGAAAAACTTAAAGTATTATTTTATAATAAATTCATATTCGGTTTCTAATGGCTACAAAGTAGATTATTAAAATTATAAGGTGGGTATGGGTCGAAATCATTTCAAAAAATATATTTTAGATAGGTTTGGGTCATCATATAAACATTATCTTTTAGTTTTAACTCTCAGTTAATTAGTTTGACACTTACCATGTCACTTTGTATTTTTATATTATATAGTTAATAAACTTACTATATACATCCAAGAGACCTTAAAGTGGTCCATTAATAATGAACCGATCATTATATAAGTCCTTTGGCCAAACCTTATATTTTTAGGAATAAAATATCAATTAATAATATAATATTTTTTTTAAAACGCATTTATGTCAATTTTGAAACTATTTAACAATTGATTTTTGTTAAAGTATTAACAACTTTATTAATTTGAATAAAATTCATTTAAGAAATAATAAAATGTAATATTAACCAATAAAATTCTTTTATATTATCAAAACATTCAAATTATATTTATTTTAACTTTTATAATACCAATTATTTGATTCTTTTATTATTAAAGAAAATACTGCATCATTATTGTGTCATAAATAAATTTAATTATTTAATGTCTAAAAAATTTATATAAAATACCATTATGTAGGAAATAATTTTTAACTTTCTAATGAATATTTATAATTGAATTTATCTTATGTATAACCCTATATTAAAAATGTTTTAATTATTAAACTTTGATTTTAACTCTTTTAACTCTTCTTTGAATTAAATATAAATAAATTTCCTAATCTAATCCAAGTGGACATAAATGATAATATTTTATTTCTAAGGTTTTTTTTGGTCTAGATACACTTTTATAATAGAATTATGACATGTGTTAGGGTAATATTAATATCATTTTTATCCTTAATTACTCTATTTACTTGTAACCGTGGTAAATAAAAGTAAGAAGTTACTATTCACCAAAAATTATTTTCATCTTATTAAACCACATTTTACTCCTTGATATTAACCGTGTTTCTAGAATTTTTGAAATTCCACTCACAGAAGCAGTAAAATTATGTTTTATGTGAATTTGAAAATTCTCCTAGGAGGTGGGTAAAAGACGGTGAAAGTTCAATAAATTTTTTATATATCTAAGATTATTCAAAACTAACTCCAATGAATTACATTGAACTTATATAGGTATTATGTATCTATTTTGACATTAATTAAATTTAAATAAAATAAATAATTATTTAAATAAAAATTCGGTTTTAAACTATAACTCAGGGTTTTTCACTATTCATAAAAAATTGAAAGTTTTCATAAAGATACCAAAATTTCACCCTAGGCTAATTTCGATATTCCGAATCAAAAAATGAAGTCCATTTTGAAATATAAAATGTATAAAATTTCAAAAATTGGGTATTACTATTTATAACGGCTGGTTTGATTGGTTGTGGTGTGTGTTAGAACTTGAAGTTGCGTACAACACACGCTACTATATTATTCAAAGAGAAGTCTATCGTAGAAGCTTGGGGTATTACACATACCATAATTAAAATATTATGTATATGTTATCACCAAGACATTGTATTGGAATGTATAAATAGTGATAAATAAATTATGAAAAAATTTATGGTGTACACATTTATAAAATGAATACATTAGTAATAAAATTATTACAAATAAAAACAAAACATATTTGAATATAAAGTGATGCCTTTTTGGAAGAAAGATTATGCACACGGTGTATTTTATATCATTAAATTAAATTAATCTACATTGGTGAATTATTTTAATAAAATTCACATATTATTTAATTTATAAAATGTTTTAAACATCCAAAAAATATTTTCCTCAACATAAGATAATAATAAATCTAGTTTTATGATTAAACATGTACTTTTTTTCTAAAAAATAGTTTTTTTTGAATTTTGAAAAGTTAAATTAAAATTAAATTTTATAATTTATAGGTATTGAGTTATATAAAATTAATTAAATACTTAGAAACATGAGGTTCAAATCTGGTAAATATGACCCTTTTATTTTTTGTTCAATATGAAAATCTTGGTAAAAATTATCACCTTAATAAAAGGTAAATTGGGTTAATCTGGGTTAAAAATAAGTGATAAGGCCATAATTATTCATATTAATTATTATAAGGTGAATATAAATATAATATTATCACATTATTCTCTAATTTTATTTATTTAATGTAAATGTTTCCATGAAAATGACCTATATAATATTTAAATCAAAGAAAGTTACAAGATGTAACTCTCTTAGTTTTAAATATCCATTATGAGTTCACATAGGTAGAAAACACAGCATTTCTAAATAAATGTAGATTTAATTTTAAAAGTGAAAATTATAATATATAGAAAATTATTTAGATAAAATTAATATTATTTTTATAATCATAATTTAAAAATTATCCAATGGTGACTTTTTCATAATTTTCGGAGAAAGACAAATTTTTGGGTAAAAATTAAATATCGTATAAATATAATTTGTGTATTATGACATCATAATGACCCAAAATTAATGTAATAAATACTATAAAAGGTATCCACCAAAAAATATATGTTTTATCATTAAAATAATGATATTTTAAGTTTATTTTATTAATTTTATAAATCCATTATGAATCCTACAAAACCATTAATATATTTTGAGGTTTTAAAATCATTTATTTAAGAGTATGACTCACCTACACATAAGAAAGGGAATTATTTTATTAATTTAGGTTTTTGAACTTATAAAATATTGATAAACACTCTAATTTGATAAAAACCATGGTATGGTTTTTTTTTTGTTTTTTTTATTATATAGTGTCCAAAACCTAAATAATAAAGAAATCCCCCTATTTTCCTATATAAACCCAACCAAAATCTCATTTTCTTCACTAAAACTCATTTTATCACATCCATAATCTTCTCTAAACTCTCTATAGTACTTTAAATGTTCTCATAATCTCTCAATAATCCCCTCCCAAGCATTTGGAGTCACACGCTTAAGTAATGGACATTCCTCTCCATCTTTCAATGTAGGCACCTTCTTTAAAATTAGTATTCTCAATTTCAATTAGTTATATTGATATTCATTTATAAACATTCCCTTAAAATCAAATTTATTTTATTTTTAATGAGAAAATTTATATCCTCTCTCATTATGACATTTACATAAGTCGTTACTATACTGAAATTTCATAAGGGATTTCTCTCCTCTCTTTTTATTCAAGCACCCATTTTTATGTTATGCTTCTTAATTTCAGTTTAATCATGTTGGGACATATTATTTCGTATCCCTGTTACTTTAAATTTGATTTATAAATGTTTATATCCCCATTTAACTCTCCTTAATCCTTACATGATTCTTTATTTACACCTGTTATCAAGCAAAATGTAGTTAGGATTCTTTTCTTTATTAAAGTTTCTGCATTACCTTATACATTTATTTCCAATTTCTAATGATGGGATATGTTTTTTCATGTATATATTACTTCCCATTTTATTTATATGTGATTATATAACCCTTTCTCTCTCATCAACCCATTTTTATGAATCTTTAAGTGATGTTGTTATGCTGTCGTAGTATAACCGCAATTTTTTTTTGCCAAACCAATTGTGTAGTGAATACCGTACCCATTTCCTATCAAGGGTGTTCACCTATATACATATATACTTTTTTATTGAGGACTTACATGTATGTATTATACATTACTTTATCTTGGAATAAAATATGATGTTAAATGAATCCATGTTGTATGATCTATGTGGCACACTTAAGTATAAGAATGAAATGAATGTGACTGGTGTGCCTAGAATTATATAGCGCTCCAATGCATTTAGTAATGGTTAGTATCATGATATGTCATTTTGGGATAGAGAGTGAACCTGATTCATTTATGGGATTTTTTTCACCATGATTTAATAGTGGTTTAGTTTTGACTTATGTTTATGATGCAGTGTTTTAAGTTGTTGACACATTTCCCATGTTATGATTATCATGTTATATCATGTCTCATTATTTATGTTTATGATTTTTAATATTTTTATGCCCAATTTATATGCCTATTGTCTAATATGAACCACCTTATTCCATGTTTATTCCCTTACTGTTCTTTATATCTCACCCTTTCTTATGTTTGTTACCAGGTTACCCCATGCAATTTTAAAAATCAATTGAATTTTAGAAGCATGTTAAGGAAGTTTTTGATGATGTTGTTGTATCCCATGTTCAAGATGTTATTCTATGTACCTAATTATAAAAGGAACTATAATTATAGATCTTTTTGGTTGTATCAAGTGTGATTTTATGTAATAAATCATGTATTAAAGTGAAATAAAGATCAATGTTGTTATACATAGTTCATCATTATCTATTAATACTAGAAGTATGAAGATGTATAGAGATTTGAAAGATTATTTATGGTGGGATGGAATGAAGAAAGTTACTGGTGAGTATATTTATTATTTCATGGTATATAATAATGTTAAGGATGAGATAAATAAGTATAACCATTACCCATACCAAAATGGAAATGGGAAAACAACACCATAGATTTTATTTCCAAACTCCCCAAAATACATTAAGTCCATAATGATATATGGGTTATAGTCAATCACCTTACACAGTTAGCACACATCATTATTATTGGAGAATATTTCTCTATTGATCATATTTTTAGAATATATATTAAGTAAGTGGTAATATTTCATGGAGTACCATTTTTTATCATATTTGTTTAGGATCCAAGTTTTACCATGAAGTGTTGGTGAAGTCTTCAGAAATATCTAAATATAGAGTTAGGTTTCATCACTTCGTATCATCGAAATACATATGTTTAGTTTTATAGGACCATTCAAACTCTATAGGACATGTTTAGAACACTCTCTATAGATTTGAAAGGTGGTTGGGATCAAAAGTATTCCTTAGGTGTAATTTTTTTATAATAATAGATTTCACTCCTATGTTCATATATCTCTTTATGAATCCCACTACATTTGTAAGTAAATAAATCCAATATATTTGAATAAAATTTGGGAAATAAATCTATAAATACCTAATATAACTTAGGAAATGGAATATAAAGTTATAACTATTCAATACCACATCAAGGTGGCTCAGATTAGATAGAAGAGTTATGATGACAATTGTAAATGTGATTTGGAATTTAAAGTGGGTGAGAAGTTTTTTCTATGAATTAATCCATGGAAAAAGGTTATCAGATTTAGGAATAAAGGGAATTTTTGCCCTGGGTATATTGTTTCATTTGAAATTCTTGATCATGTTGGGATAGTAGCTTATCTATTGGCACTCCTGACGAATCTCTCTCAAGTTCATGATGTGTTCCATATATCTCTCATGAGGAAATACATACCTAATACTACACATGTACTGAACTCAGAGGTCATAACACTAGATAAATATATTTCTTATGAAAAAAATCAGTTGATATTATCAATCACATAAATAAATTTCTACAAAATAAGTCAACTAACAATGTCAATGTTTTGTGAAGAAACCACCAATTTGAGGAAGCTATGTGGGAACCTAAGGATGTGATGAGGTAGAAGTATAGTAGTGTATTTATATAAGATTTATGAGTTTAAAGGGTGAAATAAATTTTAATGGGGTTATAATTTAATATCCTGGTATTTTTATGAAATATTTCTCATCAAATAATTTGATTTCTTCAATATCTTGCATTACACACAACAAAAAGTTTAAACAAACTACATAACATTATTAAAATATAATGTTTCTATTATATAAAAGATATTGTATTGGAGGGTATGAATATTAATAACTAAATTATTAAAATTACACATTACATGAATTTATTAAATTAATTCATTAGTTATCAAATTATTAGAATGAAAATAAAAAAAATATCTAAAAATAAAAGTGATGTTTTTCTGAAAATATTGTTTTTATGCATGCAATGTGTTTTATATAAAAAATTAAATTAATCCATATTTTTGAATGATTTTAAATAAATTTATATATTATTTACTTTATCAAATGTTTTAAACATTCAAAAATATTTTTCTAACAATAGGATAAGAATAAATCATGTTTTATTCTTAAATATACATTTTTTCTAAAAAGTGGTTTTTGTTAAATTGTTACACCTAATATAAAATTAGTTTCCTAAACTTATAGGTATTAAATTAGATAAAATTAATTACAAATTTCTAGTAATAACGTAAAAAATTTGGTAAATAGGCCCCATATATTTTTGGCCAATATGAATAGTGGTAAAATTTATTACCTCAATAAAAGGTAAATCAGGTTAATCCAGATTAAAAATAAGTGATAAGGCTATAATTATTCATATTAATTATTATTGTGTTAATTTATTTATATTATTATAAAAATTTTATAATATTTTATTTTTTAATTTACATTTTTCTATGAAATTGACCTATATAATATTTAAATCAAAAAAAGTTACAAAATGTCACTCTCTTAGTTTAAAATATCTATTATGTATTCACATAGGGAAAAAATGAAGTTATGAATGAATATAAATGTCTATTTTTAGATTAATGAAATTATATTCATTATAAAAATTTATTTATATTTTTTATTAATTATATAATGATCTTAAGTTCTTATGAAACATCAATGCAGTATTTATTCAATTAATAAAAACATATAATAAATGAATTTTAAAATATTAAAAAATATATAATTTTAGTAATTTAATCTGTTCCAAGAATTTTATAGGTTAATGGAGTATTAGTTTTTTAAAATATTATATACAAATAAAAACTTTTTCTTTGTGTCTTTTAAGTCAAATTAAGTGATTGTGTCTAAATTGACAATCATTATATTTTATGAGAATAATATTTTATTAAATCATATAAAAACCATTAAAATATTAAAATATGATAAATAGGATAAGATATGGTCTAAAATATCATATATGTTCCCTTTATAGGCCTTTTAGAACCATTTTTCTTGATATTTACTTAATTATATTTTAATCTTATAAGAAATTCCAAGACTGTCCACCCCTCTCTTATAAAAGGGGACTTATCCTTTCCATTATTAAAATCACATTGATCCTTATATCACAACCATAATCTAAAAATATATATTCTACACATCTCCCAACACATTCTAGATGTTTTGGTCTTCCCAAAAGACCAACCATAGAGCCCTTTAGTGGAGAACTAAAGGAATCATTTCAAGGAAGTGGTAATCACCTTAACTAATCACTTTATTTTCTACTCTTCTTTACCTCCTATAAATATGTGGTATTTATCATAAAATAATTAATTTATTATTCTAAATATGATTAAATTTTATTATTATTATTATTAAAACACTATTATACACCCTTTTTTCATCAAATGGGAAGTGAAAGTATCACTCATGTGTACGTACGACTTACCTTTTCCACAAAGAGATGCACTTCATTTTTCATCACCATATTTATTGGATAGGTATTATGATGATTTTAATGTTTATATACGATATTTATTACATATTTATACTTCTTTAATTTTAATATCATGTCTACCTTCTTACCATTTAATCCTATAAGAAACTGTAGCAATGCTTATGTGTGTGTGTGGACTACCACCTTCACGAAGCGATGTAATTTTTTTTCATTTAAATTTTAATTGGATGGTAATGAGGATTAATTTTATGAATATATATGATATATATATGATAAAATAATGATTCTTAAAAGTTAAATTATTATTTAACTTTCTTTCATTCCATTGTTCGACAAATGGAAATAACATTCATGTATATGTATGGCATACCGTCTCCATTAATATTGTAATTAATTTTTCTATATCTAATTTTTATGAATGATTATAGATATGTATATAATGAATATATATTATTTTTATACCATGATTAATTTTTTTAAAATAATTTAACCATTATCAAATTAAAAGGATTGAGACTGCTGAACTGAAACATTCTTGGAAAAAAAGCGGTTATCATCCAGAATAGTTTTTTTAATAACAATATTATTAATAAATGGGTTATAATATGTCATAAATAAATCATAAATGGTTTATCTACTATCCCCATATCTCCAGAAAAACAATAATTATTTGTCAACTTTCTCCCCATTCACAAACTTTTCCTTCCTCAATGACTTCCCCTACATCCACCTTTGTTCAAAAGTTCCAAATCTTCATCAGGGGGCCCCTTCGCTTTAGATTTCTCTCCAGGAGTTCTCATAAGAATCATCTCTTATTGGGATATACCTGGTATCTCACTTCAGTTGATGAATCCTATCACTCAAAAACTTCTACAGATTTGTCAATAGTGTATTCCCATGCAAGATCGAGTCACGGTCGACCTTCAAGACCCTCGACATTTCCTTTTATGTTTCTCCTATGCTGATGATCTCTCTACCTTTTGGTCCAAGGGGCTTCGATCTTGTGAATTTTACCGGTTCTTACTTCTTATATGGATCTATTATTTCCAATAGAAATGTGGTCCCCCCATTGTGGAAATTTGGGTATGTTTTCTAGGTCTTTCCCTTCTTTTATAAAATCCCACAATTCTATAGATGTTGGGTAATCTCATCAGGAGATTTCTGAACTTTGAAGAGAATTATTGATACTTATGTCATACTATTTATCCATGTATATGTATGTAATTTGACATCTCAAATACTCTTATTGATGATATTTGGATCGAGGTTTGTGAAGATATTTATTTCCATCAACCAGTGGTATTTGAGAACTGGTTTGATTTTTGATTACCATGTTATTGTTTAGGTTACCTATAGAATGATTTTCTCTTATCTCATAGCTTGGTACCAAATGTGAGATTCTCTTTTGTTTTATAGAATCATGTGGGTCTTGGTGTTCCTATTTAAAAATATACTGGACTGATTCATTTGTATTCATAGAGGTCTAAGAATTATTCTAGTTTGAGGTGTGATGTGGTTGGAACCATACATTCAGTGACGGTGGAGGGGGGCTCGGCTCAACTCTTCTACCAATACCCTTTATTTTCCCAAATTATATCAGTTGTGGGTGTAGAATGTAGGATTATTCTACTAGTGTTTGTCTGAGTTCACTCTCCTCTACACCATTTGAACATGTTGTGGAATGGGTGGGTAAAAGAGCGGATCCAATATGAGAGACTACCAACTAGAAGGTATCCCCTGGCTCGGCCCAGATACTGAACCGCTTTCAGGTCTTAGATGAACTTTCGGTTGGTGATTAAAAACAAAAATTATGGTAGATGGTGGTCCCTAAGTGGAAAAGGAAGATCAATGGTTCTAAGAATCAGGTTTATGTAGTGAAATTTGTCCAGGAAACTGACTCCTTACAGGTCTTAGATAGAGAGAAGGATAGTTACATGACTGATGATGAAATTTACAATTAGTTTTTAATGGATAATGTTGAGTTTATGCATGGTATAGTTATTAATAGCCCAATTAGGAAGAAAGTATGGAAAGGAACCTAGGACTCAAAGGGACACACAGTGCTTAAGAGGAAATTCCAAAGAGCATAAGGACTACTCTTACTTACATAAGCCAATGAAGACAAGGTTAACTAAAAATGATGGGACAACATGGAGGGTTTGGTTTCTAAGAAGAAATAGAAGATAGAAGTTTCTAATAACCAAGTGTCACAAGAATTTTTTCCCACAAATTATTTCAATAGAAAGTCTAAAATTGTAGAATCAGAAAAATAACAATGTATAGATCTCATTCTCTACTTGAAAGATGAAATACCAAAAGGATCCTTCCACATAAACGCTACAAAAGAGGAGGCTAAACAAATATATTAAAAAATGATCCAAGTTGAAATTAATGAGAAACAAAGGTCATGGATCAATAAAAAAATATCATTTTTACATGAGGATCTAATGAAAAAAAGAAGAATGTGGAGGAATACATTCAAACTTGGGATAAGTTGGCCCAAAATTTTGAAGAAATTATCACGGATGACTCAGAAACTAAGGTAACTACTTTAAAATAGATATTATATACAGTGACTGGTTCTAATAATATCAAACTTTTCTTCAATTATTTTTTGATTTATTTTTATGTAAAATTATCCTATATTATGCCTTGTGAGGTTTTCCACTTTTCGAAAAAGTGATTTCGAAAAAAAATCCAGTCAATCATACATGGAATAAAAGATATGAATATTGTTATATAATATATGTATAATAAATAAATATTTAATATACAATAGGTTTGAATGTGAACATGGAAAGGCGATACTTGAGGTAAGGGATTTATGTTTTATTATTATTTTAATCGGTATTGTTTATACATAAAATTCAATTTGAATAAATTCTATAATTATTATCTAATTAATCATTTTAATTTCATTCACCTGTGTTTATTTATTTATTTTATATTTTTTACTTTCATTTTCATCACATTAATTATTTAAGAGATAAAAACAATTTTTGAAGTAAAAACTACTTTATTTCTCTCCTTAATATAAAATCCTTTTTTCTTCCACATCCATATTTTCTAAAATGGTTTTCAAGAATCATTTTAAGATTATCCTGTGACTTCTTAAAAGAAATTTTTACCCTTTTTACTTTTTAAAAAAATTACAAGTAATATTCTTTTCATTCCCTAAATAAGGTAATTTAAAACTTTTTTAGAAAAAAAAAGTGAAATGGATGTTTTTTAACTTATACGGTGTGATGTCCCAAACCCAGGTGCCACTCAGAGGTGGCTTGGTCTTGGTTGACCATATGACCTCAATCATTCCTCCCTGTATGGAAAAGATTGTTAACTAGAATTGAGAGCCTATGGTGTGTCCATGGGGAGACTATTCCCTCATTTCATATCAGAGCACATTGGATAAGTAATAATAGATAAATAGTGGATTCATAATAATGAATGAGCAGTGGAATTAAAGAATAAAAATCCAAGAACTAGATAATAATAAAAATCTTGAAATTGAATCATATACAAAATTATGATAATGTATTTCATGTCTCTAGAAAGCATAAAAACTAGTATACATGGAAACAGGCATTACATGTTATACAAAAGAAGAAAAAATGAGAAAAAACTATCCAGTGTCCTGATCATTGTCTTAGTAAAATTCTACCAAGCTCCATCCTAATGAAAGTAATCAATATCAAGTGTCCAAAGTGGGATGATTCCACTTTTCAATGCCTATATAATATAATCTTCTTGGGTACCATCGACAACCTGAATAGGGTGTGAGATAAATATCAGTAGGCCACCACCAACATCATATATACAATCTATTATATGAATATAAATTGATATTGTGTAGGTATATAAATGTAAATCAGTATTGTAATGTAAATACCATGATACCTACTTCAACCTCAGTTGGTATGTCTCGGAATAAGTAATCATTTAAAAAATTTATTTCATTTCAATTTATATAAATAAGTCATGTGAGGTATAATATCCCTGACAATGTATCAAGATGATAATAATAATAAAGGATTCAAGGTGTAACAAGGTATCCTATAATGATTATAATAATAAATAGGATCAAAGCTAATAACCAAGGCATCATATAATGATAAAAATAGTAAAGAGGATCCAAGGTAATAACCAAGGAATCCTTGACCTCATGGGTCGAGCCAACTCAATAATAACATGTATCCTATCTATAAGGGGTATGAGTGTAATCCAAGGGTAATTTCCCAAGTTATTACACTATAAATAGATTCTAACTGAGTCCAAGGATCTCATCTAACGTAAAACAAGCTAGGCACAACTGGTCCTAATAGTTTGAATCTATGGCGTCATGTGTCCAATGACATATTACTAGATCCAAGGAGCGTAACCAATTCATCCTAATATCCACAGGATATTGAAGGGATCCTACACCATCATGTTAGGAATCCTCTAGTAGACACGGACCATGTTCCAAGGTGGGTATCTCCCTTGGAAACTAGCACCTTGAATCGGAAGAGCATCCTCTGAGTACTCAAAGAATTCCCTCAGGAATCCAAGGATAGATCAAGTCTGACCACTCTTATAAGGATAAAAAGGTCCATATTCATTAGAAACCTTATACATAATTCATTATTTAAATTAGTCCATGTAATACTCATGCCTTTTAATAAGTTATAATGTTTATTCCATTTCCTTTCATACTAGGTGACAAGGCTAATAGGACATGAAACCATTTATTACTTCATTTAATATTTAATTATTAAGCTTCATTCCATTACCTTTTATTAGATTAAAAAGGTGGGCCAAGGACATAAAACCAATTACCATTTCATTTATAAATAACTAATACAAGTGATATATGTAAATATACTTGACATTAAATATTTTAAGAGTCATTTATTAATTTGGAACACTTATCTTTGAATGGTTAAGTGATATTTATAAGGTAATTTACATTATCATCTCATTAATTTAATTAAACACTTACTTTTATTAAGGCCAAGTCAAATCACACCCAAATGGTGGTGCAGATAGTCATATCAAACCACTAAAGGAATAACTTAAGGAAAACTCCCTACTTGGGGTGGTCAATGTTGGGGAAATAACCTCCAATGATGATGAAAATATATAAAAGGTACTCTAGAATACAATACGGATGATTATAATCATGGAATATGAATTTCATAGGAAATTCCTGATAAAATCAACATGTACACAATGACATAAATTTATAAAATAGTGATACTTGAGGGATGAGTCATACACCGCCTACCTTAAGCTCATGCAACTCTCCTCATCCATTTTCAGTCTTTATTTTGTCCTAGATCAGAAGAAAACTAAAAAATAGATCAACTCCTTAAAAATAGGGAATATGATCTTTCATCAAAATAATATCATTAAGGTTATGAAAATTGAAGAACTGAACCTAAGGATTGTAGATATTTCCTAGAGGAATCTGAGGAGATGAATAGTGCTTTGATCGGACACTGGATAAAGGAACGAGATCAAAATCTATACAAATGGGGATTGAGAGCTTCTTATAGAGAGAAAAACAAGCCTAATTTCTACTAGAGGAGAAATAAAAGGGGAGAGGTTGTGTTAAATATAATTAAGGAAAAATGGTAAATTTACCCAAAAAATATAGGGTGCATGGTTTGGCTTCATGGTTGGAAAAACCATGAACCAAATATGTGCATATAACTACCTCAAGGGGGACCACACATAGTTATGCCACACAATTTGAGAAACTATGCACCAACCATGTTGCATGACTCTTCCAAAAACTGCAGACCATCTACATGGGCATGCACCTCAGGCTGCATGGTTTTCTCAAACCGTGTAGCCTCCTTCGTTCCAATATCCAGACCTTGCATGTTTAGGAAAACTGTGTGGACTGGCTCATATGGTTTCTACTAACCGTGAGACCCAATCCTCTTCTCTACTATCTAAATATCGGAGATCCAAAAAAATCCTCATACACCCTTTAAACAATTGTGAACTCATTAGCTATCCATATTTGATCCAAAATAAATAATTAGACCCAAATTTAAAGGATCCATACCCAATAGAAAAACTTGGCTCTTACAGGCTTCCCCCCTTAAAGTAACTTTTTCTAAGTTCACCTTCCAAGGGTGGAGAAACACGTTTTGAGAAAAAATATGGCTACTGGTCATGTACGTCGGCCTCCTGCTCCCAGGTCTCATCATGTACATGTTCATGCTACTATATCACCTGTACAAAAGGTAAAGACCAGCCTCAGAGATATTTTATGATCCAGTCAATGATGTTTATGTGATACTAATCAAAAAAATACTCAACATCTAAATCTATATCCTCGTGATTAAAAGTTTGAAATGGGTCATCATGGTAATGAGGAAGCTATGAAATGTGGAAGAAATCATGCATGGTAAGGTACCTCTGAGGTGATAAAAACTAATATTCTATCATCTACACTCTATCCATAATCTAAAATATCCCCAAAATGTTCAAAGACAACTTTTCTTACCTTTTTATCCATTTATGCACAAATCTAGGTGATACCCATAAGAAAACATGATCTCTAACCTTGAACTCTAGAGGTCATCAAAGGTGATTGACATAATATTTTTGTCTATAATGAGCAGTATACATATGCTTCCTAGTCATCTAAACCCAATCCAAAGTCTCTTAATCATTATGAGGACCTGTTATCACTACCTTTCCTACCTTCAACTAGCATAGGGGTGAATAGAACAACCTACCATATAAGGAATCATAGGGATCCATCTAAATCATCATCCAAAATCTATTATTGTATAAAAACTTGATGAGAGGAATATGATTCTCCCAAGAATCATTGAAATCAAGGACGTATGCTTGGATCATGTTCTATAACACTTGTATCATCTATTCCTACTATCTGTTGGTCTAAGGGTTAAAATATTTGCTCATAAACAGTCGTGTACCCATGGATTTCTGAAACCCCTACCAGAACCGTGATGTGAAATGAGTGTCCCTATCTGAAATGATAGTATGTGGGACCCCATGAAGTGATATTATCCCATATACATATATTCTTCCTAGCTTATCAACTGAGAAATTCTATTAGATTTGAAGGAAGTATACTACTTTTTTAGTCAATCCAGGACTACCCAAATCTTGTTTCTACCTTGAGGTGAACTCGGTATGAAGATAAAAAAATCCATAAAAAATATTTCCATTACCATTCTAGAACTGGAAGAGGTTGTAAAAATCCATCAAGTTTTTGGTTCTCTATCTTCACCTATTGACAAGTGTAAAACCTAGTGATAAAACCTGCTATCTAAAGATTCAACCTAGACTACCAATACTGGAATTGCATATATCGATACATCTTAGAGATTCCTGGATGAAATTCCCACTGAAAATCATGGGACTCTAGCATCATTTCTTCTCTCATATATATAGGAACCCATATCCTCCCATGTATATATAGGATGTATTCTCCACCCACAGACCAATATGGTGGTGGGTCGTCACCATAAATACCCTCTTAGAGAACCAAGACTTCAGGATCTTATAACTGTATAATCTTTACCCTATCAAGGATAGAAGAGGTAACTATCAAGGATAAAAGATAAGATTAGTCGTGACTATCATGAAACTCAAAATATAGCTTACAAAATAAGGCCATAAATTTCCATTCATCACTAGATTTATGTATGGCCTATGCATGATTATTTGGACTTGACACATCCACTACCACAATACCTTTTCTAGACGTATTGGAAACCTCAAAGTTTCAGGATTGAAGATAATCAACCAATCTCTGCTATATGAGATTCAAGTTACACTTTGTAAAGATATACTTTAGGATCTTGTGGTCTATATACACCATAAATTTATCACACATTAGATTGCATATCTAGAAAAGTAAGGCATGGACAACTTCTGCAATATTGAGATCATGTATCGAGTAATTTCTATCATGAGGGATCAACTACTGAGATCTGTTTGTAATAAATATATCCTCCTGCCTTATCACTACTCCCAAGTCGATGCCTAATGCATCATAGAATACTATATAACCTCTTCTAGGCTCTAGAAGAATCAGAACTGGTGCCAAAAACATCCTTCCTTTCAACTCTTGAAAGAATTTATTGCGTGCTTCCGACCACATGAACTTTACACCCTTATTTATAAAACCATTAATATGGAGAAGAATGTGTGATAAGTCCTATATGAAATTCTTGTAATATCCATCCAGACCCAAGAAATTGTGTATATCAAACATGTTATTGGGATGTTACTAGGAAGTCACATAACTCACCTTATCTGGGTCAATAGATACACCTGATTCTGAGATAATATAACCCAAGAAGATAACTTTTTTGATCCAGAAGTGGCACATAGAAATATTAGCATAAAGATGATTCTCTCTCAGTGTATTCAAAACAATCTCAATGTGTTTAACATGGTTTCTAAGAGTGTGAGAATACACTAATATTTCATCCACAAATACCAAGACAAAAGAATTCAGATAGGAATGGAAACCCTATTCATCAAATCTAAGAAAACAATGGGTGTGTTCGTAAGACTAGACGAAAAAACAAGATACCCCTACAGACCATAACTACTATGAAAAGTTGTACAAGGTATTTATAAAGGCTTGACATGAACATAATGATAGTCTGATATCATGTTGATCTTCAAGAATACCCTAGCTCCCCAAAGCTAGTAAAATAGATTATATATTCAAGGTAGTGGATACTGGTTATTAAAAGTAAGCTAGTTTAACTATTAGTAATCCATGAATAAACAAAGGTTACCATCCACCTTCTTGGTGAAAATCATGGGTGAACCCCAAGAGGAAGTATCGGTCCGTATAAAAACATTATCATATATATCCTCCAACTATTGATTGATCTCATGTATCTTGGTATGTGTTATCCTATATAGAGGAAATGACATTGGAGATGCTCCTAGAAGATGCTCAGTCATAAAATTTTCCTCACTCTCAGGAGGTAAGATAGAAAAATCATTGGGAAATATTTACCTGAAATGATCTACCATGGTAGGAACATCTTCCAGGTGTATTCCTTTCTCCTCCATAAAGATACTAGCAATCTAGATGGTAAATTTACCTAGCCCATTATGCTCTGGTCTAGCTCTACCAGCCTAGACATTTCACTCACCCTTATGTATATAAATACTCCCTCTAGTGATGTAAATGAATCCCTATGGTGATAGAAGTCCAAAAAGGTATGATATGGAAATATCTAATCCTTTATGGGAATTAAATTGAATACTATCATCTCAAGTACAAATAGGTCCCATAAGAAGGGATAAATGCCTACCTCAAGGGGCAGTCCCTACACTAGTGTACTCCCTCAGACCATACACCCAACATCATATCCAAGGTTATCACCCTATATTAATACTGAATTTTCATCCTAAAACTTTCCACAGTTGATAAAGAGATAAAGGAGTGTGAATCACTTGTATTGAATAAAGTAAATAAAATAGTTGTGGATACCAAAATAGTACCTCATGTTGTATAAATTCCAACATTTTGATCCTTGGGTATCACCTTTAAGGAATGTAACTAACCCAATCCATGGCATTGTGCTACAGTTGGACTACCTTGAGCAGGTCCTCTCTACTGACAATGATAATCAAAAGTCTGGTTACCATGGCTATGACCTCTTCCTCATCCAGTCCTTTCGATGCTACTATAACTCCCCGCATGATGTGGCATAAAAGATACTTCCCCTAACGGTGAGCTGGTGCAAAGCCTATTCCACTAGAAGTAGATGGAAAGGTCCAATAGAATATTTGAATATGTTTCATATGGATGAAAGAACGTAACTCAAGAGGATATCTATCACACTAAGGCTTCATATTCCTCTTTCGTCCACACTAATGGCATATAATAGAGCTTCTAGTGCGGTTAAACAAACTACCACTACTCTAATGAGAAATCTTGAGGGAATGGTTCCTACTACTAAAAGAACTACTTCCCTATTAGGGCACTTAACCTCTATACTCCCTCAGGTTGAGCTCAGTGATAAGAGTCAGGTTCACAATCTCATAAAATTTAGGTAGGAAAAATACATTCACTTGAGTACGGATGACATAATTAATCCCATTTTCAAAGAATCTAGGATTTAATAGATCATCACTCTCTATAAGTGGTGTAAAGCATTGCAACTTAGTAAAACACATTGAATAATCCATGACTAACATAGAACCTTTATATATGTGCATGAACTCTCTGTCTCAGTTAGTTCTCAACATCTAAGGAAAGAAGTGGTCATAGAAGGGAGTCTGGAAGTCCACCTAGACCATTCCTTGATGAATACTAGCATGGGTAATCACATCCAACCAGTTCTTGGTAGAATCATGAATCATATAGGTGGAAATATTGACACTCCTCTATATATGTGTCTTCAAATGATCAAATATAGATAGAGTGGCATCCATCAAAGACTCAATAGCCTATGGACCACTATCCCAAAAAAATATGTGAGGACACTGCTACTGGGACATGCAATTCACATCATCCCTAGTAGGTTCATGTCATGGAGCACCCTGTATAGAATTCATCATACATAGAAAACCGTCTCAAAAATAAACTTCATTTCCCAGATTGGGTATAATAAGCAATGCCTCATGTGGCACTCTTAGTGGTAAGACTAGTAGATCATGACCCACCATATCTAGATCATGGTCATCTCCACCTTCCTAGAACATGACTCAAGGACTTCATGGTGCCATAGCTCTACAAATTCCAAGAACTCACATCAAAACAAGTTTTTAGAATAGATAGATTCATTGGTGGTATCAAAATAATAATAATAAGGTCTTACTACCCAAGTTACTACACCAACTACCCACTTAGAAGGCTAGGGTATTGGTAAGTGTTTAAATTTGATTTATAGGGGTTCTGTTAGGTGAAGGGTCAATCATATTTTTCCTCTGCATTTACTAGAAACCATTTCATTTTATTATTCAAGTTTTACTTTTAATTTTTGTATTTAATCATACACGGATATCAAGGTTCAATTAAATGGATTTTCATTCCTAATGAATAAGGGCCCATACACCTTATCATTGAAATTGACATGAATTTAATTTCTATTTAACCCCATCTACATTTGGTCTCAGAATGTAGCGAGTAATATAAAATGGATCAACTCGGTAGATTACCCATTCCAAACCATGAGGGCCCATTCACCTCATGAATTGAAAATATAAATCACTCAATCATATCCAAAGAGAAACTCATGTAACCATAGGTACATAGCTTACATGGGTATAAACCAGTTATTTAAGATGTCACCATCAACGTATATAGGAAAACACTATTTATATTGATGTTGTAACTTTAAATAACCAATTCCATGCCCTGTAGAAGATGTTATCATCACATGAATAAATATAAAAACCATGGTTCACTCAAAAAACATAGTAAAAATAAGCAATGAAAGCAGTGAAATGCATCTATATGGCATGGCATATGCATGGAATGTGATTCCTAGGTGCTTATAATGATGTATGATTGATGTTTATTTTCCCTCATCTCATTGGGAAAATGATAAAATAAAATCCTCAATCATAATAATAATAATAACTATCACATATCATTTGAATCATCCAATGGTTAAAGGATATCAATTGTAATTAGAAAAATACAGATGAACATTCCTCATTTCAGGAAACTCAGTATTTACCGTAAATGTGGTTTAGCTACACGTAAGAACAGCTTATAACCAAGTTCCAAAGCATTCCTAATCTCTTTTATATTGTCTTAAAATAGAAAATAAAGAAAATAAATCTCTAATACCACTTTGTTACATCTTGAACCTGAGTTCCACTCAGAGGTTCCCTGAGCTCGGTTAGCCACATGGCCTCAAGCACACCTCCATGTTTTCTAGAGGCTTCTAACTATAACCAATGTCCTGGGGTTCATTTGTGGGGATAATTTAACCTTATTTTTTAGTAGATAATAGTGGATAAGTAATACTAGATAAATAGAGAAATTATAATAATGAATAAGCAATGGAAAAAAGGACTAAAAATACAATCACCAAATAAAAATCAAAAGTTAGAAACTGAATCATAAAAAAAACATGATAATGTATGTATTGTCTCCATAAAGTATAAAAATAGGTATACATTGAAGGAGGCATCACATTATATACAAAAGAATCAAAAAGAATATAAAAATCATAAAACATCCTGAGAATTTCCCCATTCATCTACTACCAAGCTCTATCCAAATGAAATCAGGAAAGATTATGAGTCTAAAGTGGGACTCTTCCCCTTATCAACAGCTATATACATATAATCTCTTTGGGTACTAATGGAAACCCAGATAGGGTGTGAGATAAATTTCAGTAGTCCATCACCAAAGGTGTCTATACAATCCATTATATAAATATAAACTAACAGTGTGAAGGTATATAAATGTAAAGTAGTATGGTAATATAAATACCCCAATACCTACTTCAGCCTCAACTAGTATGCCTCTAAACAAGTAATCATTTAATTAATTCATTTGAGTTCAATTTATATAAATAAGTCATGCGAGGTATAATAGCATTGAAAATGTATCATGATGATAATAATAATAATAATAATAAAGGATCCAAGGTGTAATAAGGCATCCTATAATGATGATAATAATAATGAGGATATAAGTTAATAACCAATTCATCCTATAATGATGATAATAGAAAAGAGGATCCAAGGTAAAAACCAAATAATACTTGACCTCAAGGGTCAATCAAACTCAGTAATAATATGAATCCAGGATATAAGGGGTCTAGCTGTAATCAAAGGGGCATAAACCAAGGTATTCTATTATAAATTGATTCTAACCGATACCAAGGATCTCATCCAAGGTAAAACGGGATAAGCACGACTAGGCCTGATGGGGTTAATTCATGGTGCCATGTATCCAAATAAATCATTCTGGATCAAAGGAGTGTATCCAAGGAATCCTAATATCTGGAAGATATTGAACAGATACTATGGTGTCATGTTGGGAATCCGCTAGTATATAAGGACCATATTCCAAGGTGGGTACTTCTTTGGAAACTGGCTCCTTGAATAGAAATGGTGTCCTCTTAGTGATCAAGTCATCACCTTGAGAATTCATGGCTAGATCAAGTTTGAAAACTCCAATAAAGATAAAAATGTCTATATGAAATTGGAACCTTATAAATAATTAATTATTTAAATTAGGCCTTTTAATATTCATGCCTTTTAATATTCTATAAAGTTTATTCCATTTCCTTTCATACTATGGTACAAGACTAATAGGACATGCAACCATTTATTACTTCATTTCATGTTTAATTATTAAGCTTCATTCCTTTACCTTTCATAATAATGACTAGGTGATCTAAGTACATGCTACCAATTACCATTTCATTTATAACTCACTAGTACAAATAATATCTTTAAATATACATGTTATTAAAAAATTTAATAATCATTTATTAATTTGGAACACTTACCTTAGAAGGTTCAAGTGATATTTATAAGGTGCTTTCCATTATTAACTCATTCATTTAATTAAACAATTAACTTTATTAATTCCAAGTCAAATCACACATGAACAGTGGCATAGATAGTCATATCAAACCACTAAAAGTATAACATAAGGAAAACATCGTACTTGGGGTGGTCGATGTCGAGGACATAACCTCCAATGATGATGAAAATATACAGAAGGGGATCTACAATATAAGCCTAATGATTATAATCAAGTAATATGAATTTCATAGGCAGTGCCTGATAAAATTTAATGCGCACAATGATGACAGTTTATAAAATTAAGAGACGTGAGGGATGAGTCATAGACCACCAACCTTAAGCTCATAAAACTATCCTCATCCAGTATCATTCTTTAGTTTGGCCTGAATCAGAGGAAAACTGAATAATGAATTAACTCCCTAAAAATATGGTATATGATCCTAAATAAAAATATAATTATTAAGGGAAATACAAACAAAGAACTAATCCTAATAAATCTAGATCATACCTAGAAGAATCCAAATATACGAATGGTTCTTTGATCGGACATCGGATGAAGGAACGAGATCAAAAACTATGAAAAGGGGATTCTGATATTCTTACAGGAGGAAAAACAATTCGCATGTCTGCTAGAAGATAAATAATATGATAGGGTTTATGTTAAATATAATTTAATGGAAATGGTAAATTTACCCAGAAAATATTGGGTCGTACGGTTTGGTTGCACAGTTGGAAAAACCATGCACCAACAATTCCCATAGAACTACCTCATGGGGGACCATGCATGGTTAGGACGCATGGTTTAAGAAACCATACACCAACTATGTTGCATGGATCTAATAAAAACTACATACCATCTGCATAGGCATGCACCTTAGGCTACACAGTTTCCTCAAACCGTGTGGACTCTCTCATCCAACCATCCATCCCTGATAAGTTTAGGGAAACCATTCTAACTAGCTCACACAGTTTCTACTAACCATGTATCCCAGTCCTCTTCTCGGCCATCTAGGGTTATGATCTTTGAAAAAAGCCTCAAACACCCCCAAAACAATTGTGAACTCATTAGAAATCCATATTACGTCCAAAAAAATAATTAGACTGAAATTTAAAGCATCCATACCTGATATAAAAACTGGATTCTTATATAAACCATGAATATAATTTCCCCCCATCATGAAGCCTCGATGATTTTAAGCTTCCATTAAAATTTTATAATATTCTTTTAAATGAAAATATTTTCATTGCTACATTCATAGTTTTTATATTTTGAAAAGTGATTTTTAAATTTGAAAGGTTATTTTCCCCAAGAAGTCTTTAAAGATATTTTAATGGTATCTCTATTCATCAATGACAACATCCATTGATTATACTTTTGTTTTAATGGGGTTATGATCTAAGTATAACTTCCTTATTATTTCTCTAGATTGATTATTATTATAATGACAAATGTTTGTAAAACTCATTTCTACGGGTTATGATATGATGAAATATTTATGAAACCCATTTATTTTTTTGGGGTTTTGATATAATGAATGTTTTATGATCTAGTGACACCCATATGTATAGTTTTCATTAGGTGATGGGTGTAACCTATATCTCCTTCCAATTCATTGGGTAAAGTATGATATCACCTTATACAGTAATGGTAAACAACTCAATGTGCTTGATTTGTTATGGGAAATAATTCAAAGTGCATGATCCATTATGGGAAATAGGTCAATGTGCTTGATCCTCTATGGGAAACGGGTATTGATTCCTGATCTTATGGTCTTGGTAGTTAACCTTGACATATGAAATGTTTTTAATACTTATAGTGGTGCCGCACAAATTTATGACATGAACTTATGGTTTATGATTGAGTAATGATGAGTTCTCATTCTTATGATTCATGTCTTTTAAATTTCTAATGTTTTCTTCCATAACTCATGTTTATAATATTTTTCAAATTGGGTATTAAATTTCTAGGTTATGTCTGTGATATCATACCCTTATGGGTATCTTATTCTTTCATATGATCAATGATTGATATCTCCCATGTTTATCATCACTGATCATCTGAGATCACCCTTTTCTTATGTTTTTATTCCCCATGTTATAAAGAATGTTTTTATAAGTATATTCCAATAAAGATTAATACTATGGAAGATCTTTATGGAAGATGTTTAAGATATTTCATAAAATAAGAATATTTTATATCCTGTCTCCAAAGACTCAAAACCATTAAGGTTATGGCATGTATTGTATTATTATCTATTGAATATTCATATAAATAAATTTAATATTTATGTATGAAAGGATTTTTCCATCATAAAAACCATTTTGAATTAGTAAATCACATGGAATAATTTATAATATAAATTCCTCCTTGAAAGAGATTCAAGAACTCTCTAGCTCAATTCCCTTTAGGTCTCAGCAAAAAAGTTCTTGAAGAAGTTAGAATAAAAGTCCTTCAAGGAAAAAACCACATATTGGTATACCTAGACCATAACATCCCACTGGTGATTGGTTGTACCACAAAATATATAGGAAACAAGATTCACCCTCCACTCTATAGTTGTCTCAATCAGATCAAAGATTATCTACATAGACTCTATCCAAAACATGGTAACAAATGGTCTACCTCACCTAAAACAAGAGGTTTATGTTTCAACTAGAACTCTTAGGTTAAGTCCCACACTAATGTTATATATCTCGATTCCCTATGTCCCAAGGACTTAAATATATGTAGAAATATTTCTTGGAACTTTTGATCAATGGGAAGTACAAGCATAACAGGTGGTTTCAACTCCACTATCGTGGGGTGTTATCTTCCCATATATTATGGTACTCTAATAGAGTTCATTGAGGTTTCATATAACTAAAATACAAAACTCATATCTTAGAATATATATCACATATCTCAATATCACATTTAAGTAAATTAGTAACATAAAACATACTCTACTACTCTATGAACACACCCTATGATATAAGAGTCACTCAATCTTGGCTTAAGTTTAGCCTAACTCACCCTCTCTCCCATATCAGATACAATCACACTTAGGTACACATGATGAATAATCATATGTAAATCCCAAGTCAATTAAATGGAGTTCCACCAATATATTATATAGGAATACACTATATAATTTATTTTTGATACTTTAAATAAATAAACCCTATATCCTAACAAGAATATCAATTATAGGTGATCATATGAATCTCATGAGATATATACTTTCCAAATATGATGTATGAATTCAAACCCTCTTTTCACCCTAATATAAGTTTAAAATAAATAAACAAATACCCCATATATCACATTATAAAAATCCTGAAACCATAATACATGAAAAGTAAGAACAATAATTATATCACTATTAACTTGAACTTTCCCTATACATAGGTTAGTTACTACCAATAATAAGTTCTATATCAAGTCCTAAACAACATCCTATCTTTAGTGGACATCCCTAAATAGTAATACAATAAATACATAGCTCGAATACTAATTTATGGCATCCCAAAATAAACTTCCCAAATAATAACCAGACCATAGGTTCCACGTGACCTAAAATATACTTACTTGTATAAAATATTCTACCAACTAGAAATGAGTGTCAATTTATAAAAATTGGGGAGATTATACCCTCAATTATACATAACTAAAAAATGTATTGAATGAAATAACAATAACAGTCAACCAAAATAAGAAATATACATGGACCTACCTATTCATGTCTCATAATTCCAACCAAGCTCCAATTTCTCACATAACCAATGCAGATTCATTTACCTTATTCATGCTTATGATCATGAAAAATTCTCAAGTACCAAGGGACTCAACTAGGGTATGAATACAACTTATTAACCCACTACTAACAGTGTACCTAAAAAAACTAGTAATTACAAGTTCATTCTAGATATAAAATGAGAAATAAGGGAGTAAATAAATAATCTATCACATTATAGAGGGCTCAATGGCCAACCCACCTATGATTCTAATTTCTTCAGCAAGTGATTAAATGGGATGATACACCCATGTTCTAAACAAACTATGGGATTGATTAATCTATCACCCCTTATTTCATAAGTCGCTATGAACAAATTATCACCTTACTCACAATTCTTTGGTGAATGAAACATCGCCATCATGTCATTCTAGATAATGAGGTATTTTCACTACATAGACTTGGTTAATAAGATATTACCCTCATATAGGCTTTATAAATGAGATATCACCAGAACATAGACTTGGTGGATGATGTACTACCTTCATATACTCTCAGTGAATGATGTATCACCATTACAACAATATTGAAAATGAGTGATCATCTAGTTAATGAGTAATAACCATTATATAACACATAGGTAAATGATAAATCACCAGCTCATGTCTTTATGGTGGATAATGATTCATTAAATAACATACCATGGTGTATAAACCAATATCAATATAACTTGGGGTGGATGATATACCACCAACACACAACTCATATGGATGATGTACCACTAATCCAACTCATTATGGATGATATACCACTAATTCAATCCATAGGGTGGATAATATACTACTAATTCATTCATGACAGTGGATAAGGAACTACCAACATAATTCTAAACCACCAAATAGTTTGGTCGAAAAATAATTAAACAAGAATCATTAGTGAATTAGTAATCACTATAACATAAAAAGATAGAATAAACATACAAAATAACTTAAATAATTTGAGAGAATGATAAATCACTACTCATGAATAGATACTATAAAATTATAAATATCCTTAGTCTAGTTTATACTCAAGTATTCTCCCTATATAATCTGGTTTAGGATGAATTATAATCTCTTAAGTTTACACATCATAAGTATAGATACCCATTATGAGACTTAGGTCACATTTTTATAACATGTTATACTAGGATCGTGGCTATCAATGACTATGGTTTTGAAGAATATATCATATAGGACTAATCACAAATCCATATAGAATCAATAATACAATAGAAAACCTAGAAAACAATTTTAAATCGGTTTTAATTTATATAAATATAGTTGGTGCCAAAAAAATTTTATACAACATGTGAAAAGATTGAAAAAAACATGGAAAAACTAGGTACCACCAACCTAAACCTAGTAAAATAAATCTCCTCATATAATTATGGATGATTCAAACTTAGATGGAAGAAATCACAAAACATGTGGTGTTACCTTGGGATATATGTCTCTCAAAACCAAGAATAGTTAGTGGAGATCCATCACTTTGGAGTGAATAAAAAATATAAAAGAGGGTTGGATTTCTAACCTACTTGAGATAGATGGGGTTTCATATAAATAGTGTTCAATCAAAGGTTATTCAAAATATACCACATGAGATGTGGATTGGGAAGCATCCCAATTTTTCTTTCATAAATATTTGAAAATATGAGGTATATGTATGGTGTTTTACCACAAGTAAAATTAATCCTGAATTTTATTTTATTTCAAATAAATAACTCTATTTATTAAGGGATCTAGTTAATTATAGGTGAAAAGGTACCTTGGACATGATATTTGAAATAAAAACCACTGATATAGTACCTTAGTAGTAGTCATCATTTTATGGAAGCACCCTATGTGGGGTCTTCTATTCTTTTTTTATTTTATTTTATTTGAATTTTTTACCTCCAACTTTGAATATTTTAAGATAAAATTATTCTTTATTATTTTAGGGTTTAAGCCTTTAAAAAAGGTTTTTGCAGTATATGGTAATTATATTTTCTAATTTAATAAAATTCCTCATGGGTTTTCTTATAATTTTTGTGTGTGTTCCCCTAAATTCCTTATAGAAAGGCTTGTTTTTTCCAATGATATACATAAATTAGTATCAAAGTGAGGTCATTCCTTATTAACAAATATTCTATTTAATTCTTTCCTATACAATTTTCCATTATATAGTAACCTTATAATTCCAATATCCTTGGGACATAGAGCCTCCTATAATTTCCTTGCTTACATTCATTCTAGATGCAACACACCTTCCCATTTTTCACCATATATCCACTGTGATTATCCCCTACATTTTCTAGAGATCATCCATATAACCATATGTCAATGACATGTATAATACCAATCTATCATAGTACACCCAACCCAGCACGAGTCTTCCTACACTGGCCCCCTTTGTGTGTCCTCCTATATACAATCCCTCTGTGAGAGTTATAAAAAAATAATAAATAATAAAATTATCAAAAATAGTGATAGAGAATATTCATGTCATCCACTTATTCCCACAACCCACCTCTACCCATAGGATCACCAATCCATGAATGTCCCCTTTTGTATACAACAGTCCTAGGGAACTATAATGAGGTAAGAGTTCTTGATAATAAAATATATAGTGGTTTTTATACGGCCTCCCTGTAAGTGTACTAGTTCATACAACATAATAACTAGTAGTTACCCCAAGTCATATACACAAGTATGGAACATTTAATTTACTAGTTAAACCTACTAATATGAGAATGTTAATATAAGTGTTTGTGTGTGTTTAAAGAGTGTAACCAAGTATCAAGTCACATAAAAATAGTAAGTAGAAAGAAAAAAATATTGGTCATAGGATGAGAATTGAAGGAACTATTTAAATGTTTTGTATATCTATTGAGAAAACAATAAGGGTGTTGGGATTAGTTTAATTTATTCATATTACTCATTCATGAATTCCATGGTTATTTTCTAGAATGTTCACTCTTTATTTCCAAGTTCTCTCTCAAGTTACTCTTCAACTTCTTGGTAAAATCACAAGTCCTTGTAAGGTTTCATGTGTCAGTTGCACTTAAAGAATTAATCTTTTTATTTTTTTGATTAGTGTATGAATTATAATTTTAGGACACTTACATGATTTATAGTTTTAATTCCTTTATTAAAGTGTATAAAATTGGATTTTAACTCTCATTTCTTCTCTCACTCAGCTAATTTAATATGCTAGTTTATTGAGCTATAAATGTATTAAGTACATGAGAAGATGATAGATAGAATTTTATTCATTCAATATTTGAGAAAAATACACTACTAAACCACTAGATAAACCACTAGGTGTTTATCCACACATAATCATGTTATACAATCAAAATATAATGAATAGAAGAAACTTTTCTAATGAGGATCATTAATGCATCTTCCTCAAACAGACTAGATCTCTTCTTCTAAAATAGTATTCCAAATTCATGTAGAACATGTCCTATTTGAATTCAAACCCCATTATCTATTCATGGGGTTTCTATTATGTATTTCCTTTAACTTCCTATCATCAATAAATCTCTAAAATTAATTTTTAGATTATTCTAAAATAGAAAAAAATTGCATTATCTTTGGTTAAAATCCTCTAACTTAGGTGGATCTTATTCACTCACCCTTGGTTTTGATATTATTTATCCAAATCATTATTAAATTCCATGAATTGATTATACCATTTTATAAGGGGATTTTTTTTTTCCCCATGATCCATGCATGTGATCCGTGTGGAATCTTCAAAGATCACTGGCTCACAATTCCAAATTTCTTTCTCTTCCTTCTAATTTAATATTTTACAATAATTTTTTAGTGATTTGGAGCCATATGAGAACTTATATTACATATCTGGTACTAATTTATTGGAATTATGAAAAATTAAAAAAAATAAATCCCTAATAATATGTTAGAGTCAAAAAATATTTCATTGATTCATGATGTTACATTGTCTCAACAATGTAGTCTCAAGTTGGTGTGATTTGGGATATGTTTCAATGATAGTGTATCGTGAATTTTGAATTGAAATTGTGTTAGATCATGGAAATAGTCTCATAGAGTGACATACATCATGTTTTCATGGGAATATCCCCATCATGTGATATGGTCTGCATCATTTTTGAAGCATAGTCTCATTCACCTGAATTTTTGAATTCTAAGAAATTGATTATCACAAAATAGAGAGAATTACCTTTAGTTCATATCTTGTATCAACCCATTATGCCACATTGAGTCTCAAATATATGTTTTGTCTATTTTTTCAAGACAACATTGGTGGTGACAACACCTCATGTGTTTCCCCATACTACATAGCAACTGTCATACTCTCAATAATGAACATAGATAAAAAACATAGCTTCATAGTGATTAACATGAGATTATGTTGGATAACTATTTGATATAAATCTATAATGTTAGATTCCATTGTCCCCAACATATTCTTAGGCTCCACACTATTAAATTACATTGTCCACTCTGGATCCTTCTGATCCTCTCAATTGCTACATTGGTGCACTTATACCTTCCAATATTAAAGGATGAGGCTATATTGGGTAGGGTCCGTATCCTTAAGGTTCCAAATGCATAATATTTTGTACCCCAAAATAGACTTAACACCAAAATTGAGATTCAAACATAACATTTTGTATCTTCTGTTTCTTCAATCACAACCTTTTACCTTTCATCCAAACACTTCCTTACATAAGTAATTCATCTTTAAACACATCAAGATTCAATTTATAGATTGTATGAATTAAAATATATGTATGAATACTCTAAATTAAAGACTTATTCCCAAATCAATTAAAATTACACAAAATAATATTTAATATTTAAAAAATCAATGAAAATTACACAAAAAGACACATGAAAAACAATGATAAATTTGTTCAATAGACATTCCCCCACACTTGAGTGATTACTTGTCCTGGATTAATTTCTCTTAAAATGTTTCAAAAAGTTCTTAGACCACATCAAGTTTGATTCCCTCATAATTTATGGTTAAATTAATAGATTTTAGTTATAATCATTTATCTAACATGAAATACCCTCACAAATACCTCTCTTTTAATATTATCATCCTCTACTTGGTTTATCACTTACTTTATACAACTTAAATAATAATATTCTAATTTAATTACCCCTTCCTTATTTGGTTTATATATTCTCCTCACTCTCCATTCCCTTTAAAAACAAAGAAAACTATTTTTTATATTTTTTTAATCTTATATTATGTTTATCACTTATTTATAAAGTATGGATATTCAAAAACTAAACCACCCTTTATAGCAGGAATCCCCTAAGACTAGGGAAAAGGATTGGGATAAGAGTGGTTGAATCTAATAGTATCATTTCACCCTTTTATGGATTTTCTTTTTTACTCACTCACCTTATTCCTAATCATCTAAAATGATTCCAGTGGGATACTAACTTTCCATTTTACTTCAATTTTAAAGGGATTTTATTTTTATCTTTTATATTGGTTCACAAGTGTGTTAATTTGATATAAAAGATAATTTACTCAATTTCATGTTTAATTCATAAATTGTACAACTCATATTATGATCCCCTAAAGTCTATCCTTTTAAAATTCACTAAACAAGTACAAAACTAGATAATAAATGTTTTAAAAGTGATATATCTTCTAGATAATGGATGGATGGAATTCTCAAATGTTATTATAAATCATTACACACACTACACACTAAAACCCAATTCAATTTTACTTCTATCTCAATATATACAGATATAGGTAATTGAAAATAAAATATATCAAAAATATCAAATGAATTAAATAGAGTGTGTAGAATACCCCACTTCCTTGAAATCACTTCTTGTGTAGTGTATTCTATTTATTGTTATTTGATCTGAATTATTCCATCTAAATTTTAAAATGTAAGTAACACACTCAATGGGTGAAATTATGGTTTTTCAAAAAAAATAGTGAAAGGAATGTGCTACCACCCAAGAGAACTTGGTTTATAGTCATCCGCCTGACTATTAATCTTATTATTCTTCAGTTGGAAAAGTGGTAGATTTTACCACCTTTTCTTCTTAAATGTATAACTTTAGTATCTGACACTTTATAGTGAATTGATCTCTATATTCTCAATTTATCTTCAAATATCTATTTGAGTTAACTTTATCCACCTTGAATGGTTCATACCATCTAGACTTTATCTTCTCTAGATATATCTTCATACTTAAATTAAACAAAAGAACAGGTTCTACTTCTTGAAATTTCTAACATTGAATCATCATATGATAAGGCTTTTTTCCTTTCCTTTCACAATATTTTAATTTTCATATGATTTTATTCTTATTTACACTAACTCATTCAATTCAAATATCATGCAACACACTTTTAATCTATATGAACATCCTTATTAACCAAAAATGCCTCATTTTCAATCTATTTCAGCAGATGGAATGTTTTTCTAAAAAAAAGTATGTAAAGTGATATAATAATGGGAATTTTAAAAGATGTTTTATACATCTAGAGAGAATTTTATAGTTTATAAGTTTAATCCTTCCTGGATTTTCTCACTGAATTTTCTAAAATTCCCTTCAAATCCTTGTTTATAATCTTTCCTTGTACACTTATTTGCAAATGATGCATTTTTTCAATGTTATATTTGCATCCATAATTCTCCATAAGCATTCTAAATTGATAGTTCTGAAAGTTTACCCCATTCTCACTGATGAATTTCCTAGGAAATTAACATATATAAAAGATAAATTTCCTCAAAAATTTAACCATAAAAGAACCTAGATTATATGGAAGGGAAATAGATTCATCCCATTTTGATACATAGTTTACTACCACCAAGATATATTCATTCCCATGATTTTTTAGGAATGGTACCTTGAATTAAAAACCCCAAAAATCAAATATTCCCACTTCCAATATACCTGATTAAGGTATCATTTTACTTCTCCCAATATTTTTAATCCTTTAATAGCTGTCACAATTCATGGAAAACTCTCTCGGATCTTTGAATGATATATACCAGAGGATAACACTCTAAAGTACTTTATCATCTATTTGAAAATTACTATAATTTCCACCATATGTAAGTCTGTGGAATTGGTTTAGAATTGATATATTATCCTCTTTTAGTACACACCATCTAAGATTTACATCATCCTCTTATTTTTATAGAAAGTGATCTTATTATAGGTAGTACGCCACATCTCCCTAAAACCTTTTATTATCATTCCATTTAATCACCTATGGATTCTTCCCAGTATATAAATAGTATAAAAATATAAATACCATGATATTCCCTTAGTTATTAATGAAAATATTTTTTCACTTGTAAACTCTCATTTTATAGGATGAGTGTGTTCTTATCTTAATTAGAAAGTATAGATAAGTGATTATACACTTCATTCTCAAATCCTTTTTGATCATTAATATCAAGAAAAAATTCTTTTATAATTAATTCTCATATAATTAATTAGGTATATGATTAATTATTTGATAGGAAAAATATCAAAGATAAGTGGTCAGTATGAACAATCACTTTTCTTCCAATGGGATATGGACTAAATTTATCTATAAAATGCACCACTAACAACATACCCTTATCTATTATATCATAATTTATTTAATATTCATTTAATAACTTACTTGAATAATAAATTAAATATTCTTTAATATATCTCTTATGTCCTGTAACAGCTCCCAAAAATAAATTCAATAGAATCACACATGGTTTTAAAAGGTTGATTCCAATTAGGTGTTATGATTATAAGTGTTAAGACTAATTTTCTATCCATATTATTGAAATATTATAGGTATTTATTATAAAAATTGAACATGGAATACTATTATAATAGTGGGAACATTGGTATATTAATATTTTTTAATTCATTGATAAACCTTCTATAAAACCCAGCATGTCCAAATAAACTTCTCACTTCCTTAACTGATTCTAGTGGTGATAGTGATGAGTTCAATTATATTTTTTACTTTTTCACTTAAATTCCATCCTTTTAGATTCTATGGATGTGTATTATTCCCTCTTTGATCATAAACTATCATTTCTCAAAATACAAAAAAAAATTCTTCACATATAGGTAACACTTTTAATAGATTTTCCAAATGGTCTTAAAATTTCATGATTATGAATTAAAATTCAACCATAAATACTTTAATGATCTTATATACTATGTCTGACAAGATAGATATTATACATATCTAAAAATTTGAAGGTTCTCTACATAGTCCAAATGTAATTATCCTATATAAAACTGTTCTATAAAGGCATGTAATGTTTTCTTCTATTCATATTTAAGATCAATAGGAAATTTTTTATATCTTCAATATCTATTCATAAAAAAATGGGAATTTCCTACAATACACTCTAGCATATTTTCAATTACTTATAGGGGGAAATGGTCTTTATTTATAAACTTGTTGGGATTTTTATAATCTATTCAAACTCTGCATCAAGATACATTTATCATTTATATTTTCTCATTATTTTTATTTTTAATCACTACTAAACATTATTTCCTAGGTATCACATGAATTTTTCATACCCAAGAACTATCACAAATGGATTATATTTTCCAACATCAAAAAATTTGACAATCTTATCCATGAACACTTCATGAATATTTTGGTTCAGTCTTCTTTTCAACTAAATAGTTGTCTTAACCTCATACTATATTATAATTTTATAAATTTTGATCATTGGAATTATTCCCTTGATATTAGATAAAATCCATTCAATAGTTGTCTTATACCTTTTTTAACACTTTAAGTGACTTTTATTCCAATTTAAACTCCAATTCTTATGATACTATGACATAGAGTCTCATTTTCATCCAAGTGGGAATATTTAATCTTGTAAGTCAATACCTTCAATTAAAAACTAGGTGCATTCTTCAAAAATTGTTTCATGACTGTCCTTTCCATATCTAGTTCTTCTCTGGGGAATTCTTATTAATTTATTTCATGATATCCTTCATCCATTATGTTGTATTCTTCAAAATCTAAGGTCGAATATAATTTGTGTCTATTTAACTCCCTTGTTTTAGCCTTTCCATACTCTAGTTGAGTTTATAACACAATTTTGAAGTTCTATTAAATCAAAAAAATTGAAAAATAATCATCTAATCTATATGGATTCTCCATGGGTTGAAATAAATTAAAAAAATTATTCTCTTCCCCTAATTGAAAAGTGATTTTCCTTAGGGTACATCAATCAAGTAACCTTTAGTATCTAAAAATAGCCTTCCTAATATAATTGGACACTTCTTATATCTTTCCATGTCTAATACTAATAAATCAGCTGGTAGGATTAGATTTCCAACTCTTACCTATAAATCCCCAATCACACCAATTTTATGGGTGAGTGATATATCATACAGTTATAATTCCATTGTTGTGGTCTTAAAATCTTCAATTATAAGATCCTTATAAACTACTAAAGTAATCAAGATTATACTAGATCTTAAATATATAAGACATGTGAATGATCCCTTACCTTTAAACTCACAAGGAATATATAATCTTCTTTGACCCTTGATTTTTTAGGTATCTTCCTTTGAAAAAAATAACTACATTCTATAGTAACATGCATAGTTTAAAACTCTTCCATCATTTTTTGTTTACGATTATGTTCTTTAGTAATTTTATATAGTATGGAATCTTGAATGTTTTTCTATAAATGGAAAATAAACTCTAATCATCTGTAATATTTGAATAAACATTTTTAAATATGTATCCCTACACTTGTCAAACTCTCTATCTATGTCAGCAAATGGGGTCGTTAGATCATAAGATTTGACACCACTATCTAAAATATTAAACATCACTCTCCCATAGTTTATTTCCCTTATTTTCATATTCTTCTCGACCGATTATGCTCCTAGTTACTCTTTATACTTGACATGGTCAAGTTTATCCTCAAGGTAGTCAACTTACTTACCTGATTCAAATTCTAATTTAGGTTTTATAATCTGATATTTATCTCTCCTTTTGATATTTTTTCCTCCTCTAGATATAATTTCCATAAAACCCTCTCTTGGATTTGTCTATGTGATTCTAGGTAGATTTACTTTTTATCCTATTATATTCTTCTTAGAAAGAATCCAAAATTGAATTTCTATGTTTTGAATTTTTACTTTGTTTCCTTATATCAACTGATCAATTCTAAAGAAATTGTAATTTGTGCTCATAACAAATTCATTCATATTCAATTGATTCCCCTTGATTTCCTTTAGTCCTTACAGAATATTTTTAGTACTAGAATCACATTTCTTTGATGTTAAATCTCAGTTTTCATGTGCTTCTTAGTTTTTTTTCTTGATAATTAGATTATTGGTTTCTTTGAAATTCACCTTAACCACCCTTATTGAAAGTTCTTTTCTCCCTCCAAGATTAATTGGGGTAGTTATTATATATAAGATTGTAAATGTTTGGAAATGTATTATTCCTAACAGATTATATCCCATTATTTCCCATATTAATTGATTCCACTACTTGTATATGTGATACTTCTTGAGTTGGAATGTTAAAATTCATGTAGTTGATAGCACTATGTCCATACATGACACAGAAAATATATTATTCCCTTATATTTTGGTTTTTGGATACAAATATGTGCATTTATCTTTTAAAATTAGTTATTTTTTCATTCAAATCATCCCTTATTATCAGTTAATTAACTATGAATCTTATCTATCATAATTATTTTTGTTTATAGTTAGTATAAAACATATTGAAAAAAAAATTGAGTTTATCTTATATCATGTCACCATAGTTTCCTCCCACAGTAGTGTATGATAATGTCTTTTCAATGGAATTCAACCCTTCATAGAATAATTGTATCAAAATAGTATGTAAATATGTGAATAGGTCACTAGTGGTGGTAATATTTGAATATTTCCTATACATTATAGCAATCTTCTTGATATTTCTAGACAAAGGTAGTGAGTATGATCTTTATATTCAAAGTTCTCTATATAGGATATAATCTCCTTATAAAAGAATTTTAAAAATACTTCAAAGTGTAGAATGAGTACTCTTATTATTGTAAAAACAATTTCCTCACTTTCACCTTAATATATAGTAGTAATAATCCCATCTTCACTCACTTTGTTGAGTGGAAATTATTAGATGGTATATAAGAATTCCTTTATGAAACCCAAATCACCCTCGGATGGTAATCCATTAAATATTGGAAGGTTTTGTATATTAAAATTATTCAATTAAAAAAAAATCATTTTGTGTCAATTTTATGCATGAAGGGTTTCCAAACACTCTTGGAACTTATAAGTCCCTAATCATTGGGGGTCCATGATTATTTGGGATAATTTCCTCGTTAAATTACAGTTCCACTCTATTCTGTTCTCTCCTAAAAAAGTTAGCTTCATCCATGTCCTATGTTGTCTTATCCTTTATCATGTGTAAGTGTCTTTAAATTTTAGTAATTAGAAGTAGTAGTAATTCAATCAAACTCCTTGTGTTCATGTACCTAAAATCCAAGTCATTATTGTCTTTAAATGATCTAAAGTGTAAAATCACTAGAAATTATGACTCTGTCAAAATGATTTATCAAGTGTAATTAATATTTTATTATATATATATATATATATTGTAAATTTAAAAAGGTGTATTGGCACTGTCTTCCTTAGTAATAGAACCAAACGTGATTTGGTTTGAATATTTTATATGGGGATTCCATTAATCCTTGTGATCTATGCATGTGATCCACATAGAATTTTCAATGATCAATGAATCCCAATGCTCAATCTCCTACTCTTCCTTATAATTTAATATTTTAGAGTATTTTTCTATTGATTTGGTGTTGTATGAGTGTATATCGTACACACTAGAAACCTATTTGGTTGAATTATAGGAAATTGTTAAATGAGAAACCTAAGAATACATTATAGTCAATGTATCTTGTGTTAACACCTGACATTACATTATATCTATAAAGTATACTCAATTTAGTGTTCTCAAGGTTATGTTTTAAAGTTGGTGTATCATTCATTTTTGGGTGACATTGTGTTAGAGTGTGGATACAATCTCATGAAGTAAATTGGGTCATGTTTTTTCGAGCATAGCTTCAGCATGTGATGTGGGTTTTTTTATAAACATAGCCTCATTCACCTGACTTTTCATATTCATATAAATAGAGTATCAAAACATAGAGATCATTTACTTGAGTTTATATCCATCATTATCCCCTCATTCTATATTGAGTCTCAAATATATATTTTGATGGATTTCATGAAATTACATTGGTGGTGATGGTGCCTCAAGTATTCCCCCATACTATGTTATAGTTTGTGTAGTCCTATGAAATTTATGCAATATATATTGATAAATGGATTTATATTATTGAAGATAAACATTGGATTACATTTGAGAACCAGCATACTCTCAAATTCTAATGTTGGAATTCATTATCCCTTGCCCAATATTTATCTCCTCTCGGCAACACTACATTGGAAATGATGGATTATTGTGGTCCTTTAAAATGCTATATAGGCACATTGATGCCTTTTAATATTAATTTTTGAGAGTAAATTGGGTGGGGGTATAAACTTTAGTTTCCCATTGCATGATTCATTGTCTCCCAACATAGCCTTAACCCCAAATTATGATTCAAACACATATTTCTCTGTCTTCTTTTTCTTCAAATATATCATTTTCCCCAACATCAACACACTTAGAAACATAATTGATTCATCTTTAAACACATCAAGATTTAATTTATAGATTAAATGAATAAAAATAAATATATGGAAGCTTTAAATTGAGATCTTTTTCACAAATATATCTAAATTATAAAAAGTACTATTTAATATTTAAAAAATTAAATAAAAACACCAAATATACAAGAAAAAAATGAAAAACAGTGATAAATATATGCAATGAAAATATCTTCCTACTATCTCTGGGGTCTAGAAACTAGCCGCACATTCCTCTTACTCATATCTCCACTATCTATATATTTCTAAACTCTATAATGTTTTCATGAAACCCTAATGTATAGCCATATCATCTACTTCATGTACTATCACCCATCAATTTTCATGGATAATAATAGTATAATTAATGAAACTCTCTCCATGTGAAAATAGAAAATGAAAATAATCCTAGATAATCTTTGGTCAATAATTTTAGTAATAACTCTACCAATTATTGAATAAATTTCAATACCAGTATGAGGAATTTTTTTGAGAACTATGAGACCTCTATAATACACCTATTTCCAATCCTCATGGGTTACCTTCCCATCTTTGGTAGGTCAAAATTCATGATGGACCTCCATTATTAGTTTTAGACTATAAAAAAATTGGAATCACTAGGTGATGTGATCAATAATGAGATTTGGGTGAATCATTATTGATAATTTTTCATTCAATTAACACATTTTCATCTTACCTCTAATCATTTTTAGTGAATAGATCTATCTATTATTATATCACTCATTTTATATTCATGAAATTATAAACAATAAATTTAACAATAAGGAACATAAGAATTTGTTAGCAGGTTTCACCTTCATGATGGATGAATATGTCTCTGTGTATAGGGGTTATTATCCCACTCGCACACTGCTTCTATTTTATTAGCAAGAAGAAGTAAAGGTATCTTAGAACCTTGAAATTTCATCAAACCTACTTGGTTATATGTAAGCAAAAACTTTCTATTTAAATATTCAAGAACTAATTAGGTTTTTCTCTTTGATAACTAAATTTATATTGCTCCTATCAAATTATGATCTACCATAATGCTTGGGTATTCATTAGACTAAATTAATTTGATATCATTCCCCAATATTACAAAAATATTTTAGGATACTTAATCTAAAAAGTAATCAAAATTGGTTATCTAAATTATTCTCAGCTCTTATGATATAAAGAAATCATATTGGGGTCTCTTATTCTTATTTTTCCTATATGATATTTAGTTGATGATATGAATTTCGATCTCTGTCTTATCTTATTTTTCTTATTCAATGCATAATATTTTATACTCACACATATCATTAGATATCACTTTCTTTATTTGACTAAAAAAATAATTAGAATAGAAATAGTTTAGAATTATATCACATTCTCCTCTACCTATCCTTCTTCTTCCTCCTCTATTTATTTACTCGCCATCAAGAACTTTTAAATAATTATATAATTATGAATTATGAAAATACACATTAAATTCATGATTATTATGTTCTTAAAATCTCAACATAATTATATGGGCCTACTCTCCATAATCTGTAATCTATAACAAACTCTCGATAGATCTCATGGGTCTTCCTCCTATTATCCTTAATTAATCTTCCAAAATTACCCATGATCTTTTTTTAAAGGTGGTGTCTCAGTCAAATGAATTACCCGTGATATTCTCCTTTAAGATGGTCAAAAATATTCTTTATAAATTTTATAGATTTTTATTTTTATAAATGGTTTTCAAATATTCAAAATTTTAAATCTAGAAATATTGTACAAATATTACACCCCACCCTGGATCACTTTGAACAGTATTTGGATCATACCCCTACATGACCTTAGGCTCGCCTCCCCATGCGCCAGAGGCTACTGACTAGTAGTGGAGGTCTAGAGTAGTATTGTGGTAATATTGTTCCTCCATATCAGAGTACATAGTCATAAATAAATAACTAAATATCATGAATATTAGTGTATGTGAAAGAAATAAATAAATTAAACATGCTATAATAAAATGAATTGATGGCATAAGGAAATACAAGATGGATCACCAACTAGTCCAATCACATATACAAAATAAACAAAAATATAAATAAATACAACTATAGAAGTGGTTATTAACCCTGCACTAACCATCATTTCATCATAATCTCCAAACCATTTGAGTTGCTATAGATCAATCACATAATATTGGGGATTCTTCCCAAATTGTGCTTACAACCTAGTAAAATACTACTCAGGTACCACCGATGCAATGGTGGATTGAGCAGAGTGTGAGTACGTAACTCAATAGGGAACCACCAACATAGTATCATACCATACCATCAATGCATTGGTATTTACTCATGACATTCTCTGATTAAATAAACAACTGCTATAAATAACTAAATTAATACAAATACTAAAAAATACCTACTTTAACCTATTGCCGAAATGTATTTGATTAAGTCAAGATTTCATGCCAACCATCATATCACAAAAACTGAAGGGAGTATCCATATAACTTGATCCAAGAACAATAAGAATCATTGATCCTCAAGTATGAGACCACAATCGACCATACTTGCTTCATCCAATACCAGAGTATCTCTAAACATAAGCATCGCCATAGGAGAACCTCTATCCACTCACTAGGGATCACATGCTCATGCCTCTACCATGATGAGTATCGTACCCTGGGGTGTCCCTAGGAATCCATCATCCTAAAGAATTTAGGTTGAACCCAATGATAATACATGGGTGTTTGTCTTGGTTAGGACGATGTCTAATTACTATGAGGGAGAAGGCCCTAGGAAACCCTATATGAATAGGCATGAATGATTCCTTGGAAACCTAAGAAATCTAATGGATTTAACTTCTATATCCCATGAATACTCACTCTAGAATCTCCATATCATGGCTCCTCATCCTAAAAATCACTAGTACATCCACACAATCATATAAGGCATCTTATTCATCAATTAAGGGGATCCAACAGTCTCCCTTGAGATATAAAACATTCATTATTGGGGATATAATCCCACTTGTAACATCAAAATACCATTTGAATCCTTGAGTTTCTAATAATTTTCAATGGTCTCACGGTATCTCCATTTGAATCTCAGGTACCCAAACATTCATAATGGTCTTATTATATCAAAATAATCCTTAGATTCTTGTGAATTTCTATACACATGCAACACATACTCTCTAATGATGGATCCTAGGTATCACCTCAATAAATCCACTAATACTTTAACCATAACCCTATATGCTATCCAAACTAAAAATACACCCCCAATATATCATGAGACTAGATCCAAACATACTGGGAATCCAAGGGTTTCATCCATCGCAACAGGTGATTCCTGGTCATCTCGAGTAATCACAATAGTTATAGACCTAAAGGATGACTCCCAAGAATACTAGGCAATCACATATTATATCCATAAATAAATAAATAAATAAATAAATAAATAAAACATAACAATGGATAGTCGAATCCCCATTTCCAAACTTATCATCACATCCTCGTAGGGCTTGAAAATTACTTTGGGTTCAAGGGTGGCATCTACAACCAATCCATATTCAATAAACCTTCTCGGTGTTGATTGGTCACCAAGGAACCTAATTTGGTCCCTTAGATCACTATAATGGATAGGTACCCTACTTGTGGTCCTCTTGGAAATTACAAGGTAAGAGGCTCCCCACTTGGGTCCTAGTCTCTGTCTAGTCTCATGGATCATCTGTTCCAGTCCACTCACTAAACTTTATCATCCCTCTCACATCATATCCACCTAGGAAAACAAATATCAAGGGGAAAATTGATCATTTAAATGATCCCAAGGGATCCAATGCATCACTTGGGTAACATACAGCCCACATATCAAAAATTCTCTCCAAGTCACTACACCGCTACCAAGAGGTCTCAAGGGTCTCCAAGATGAGGTCTATAAGGTCATAAAAAGTCCTTAGAAATTGGTGTCCAAGGAAATAAAGCCAGTTCCAAGGACCCTTATGGCCTTTGTACTTAGCACAGGCTAACCAATCATTTAATTTAAAATTAAAAAACAATATTAAATAAATTCTATTGACCTTAGTGGTGAGACGACATAACACATGAAATATAAAATATGCATAAATACAATAGGTAAAGTAAAAAATACCACCTGCCTCAAATAAAATATTTTCCATTTAATAGACCACAAGTTTCCAGCTCTTCCAAGGCTCGTCCATGTCTCACCTCGGATCTTCTTGGACCAAACGACCATTGCCCGCATAACTAGGAACCAAATCCATGCCAATATATCAAAACATTTAATTAAAATAGTTTATAATTAATTAAAACATTTATTAAAAAAAATCATATTTTCTAAAAACTCAAAAGGTGCTCCCACTGCACCAAAATCACATCCAAAAGCACTTGGAGGTCCAAAACAGACTATCATCATCATCCCAACCAAGATCCCCAACATGTGACACCATTACTAATGAAAGTTAAATTTAATTTTAAATAAGAAATACAAATAAATTTACCAAAAAACACGCGTTAGTCGAATTGATGAATGACAACACCCAAACATTGTCTCAGGATGTCCCTCACTAGGGAGTACAAAAAACCCATGAGAATCGACCGATTCCACAATGATCTGGTGGAATCAACACTAAAAACATAAATATTAAAATGGATAATTAAAGAGGAAAAAAAATATAATTTGAGATAAGATCAACTGAGGTAGATAAATACCTTAATATTTTAATAATATCCCTTTAAAACAACTCATTTTAAGGGCTTGAAGGAGGATAAAGAAGGGGAAGAACCCCTAATTGTGTGAGAGAAACAAAAGGGAGAATATGGGATGCCTCCATAAAAACCGAAGGGATAAAAGGTGTAATTTTTTCACCTTAATGGGACACTATATAGCTTGTACTAGTCCACTGACTATTTTTTTATACCAATAGGACTGTAGGGCCCCTAGCTAGTCCATCGGCTAGTCGGTCACTATAGACTTTATCCACCCTGCATCCCATCCACCCTGGGATACTTTCAATTTTTTCTTGAGCACTAAGGCTCCCTTTAAATCCATAAAACATGTATAAAAAATATTAGGGGTTATCAAACTCTAAAAATTTCATCTCAAATATCAGTTCAAAATTTTATCCCTCCACTAATTAGAAAGCACAAATTCCTCTTGAATTCCATGACATCTCCATACTCATGGGCATTACAAACTCCCCACCAAAACACTTCTCATTTATGAGAACTCTTTTTAGACACCCAATTATATATCTCAACCTGTCTCATTCATAAATTCTTTCTCAAATGGACACATTCTACCTCTGAACACACAATGTTCCTTTAAAGATAAATTCCACTTTAAGGCGCTCAAACTGCTAAAACCTGATCCAAAGCTCTTAACCATATTTCAAACACTGAGATAACACTTATCCACACCTTCATACTCTATAAAACTATTGTTTCTTCATATAAATAATCATCTAGCCTAAGGTTCTCCCCATCATATAATATAAATCATAGTATCCAATTTTGATGTTATAGAACTTCCACCATTAGAATTTTCTACCAAATAACAACAATCACATTCTAATGACACACTCGGAGGATTTTTTTCAATTTATTTCACTGTAAAATTCAAGATAACCTCTTTTAGATGTTGTTTTCCATTATCTTTTTTGAAATCCAAGCCAAAATAGACAGGCCACCACTATTCAATCATGATACAGACACACTATATTTACCTTGAAAATCCTTATAAAACTCATGAAATGTACACGACTTATCCAAAACAATATTTTTATGTGGTTCCTAGATTATGGAATATAATTATATACCAAACCACAATTTAGAACTCTTATGGATGACCTATCTCAAAATCAAAAAACTACATCCACCAACATTGTTCACAAAATACCTACTTAGGATTCCCTTAATCCCATAGTTATCTTGTAATCGTCTAAACAGACCCACCAAAGTCTATACTTGACTTCCAATGAAATTCCTTAGTCAAAACCTTAACCATCATAAATGATTTTTTGTTACCAACTATAATATGATAACTGAAATATCTTTGACCCAATCAAATTTTTACCACATCAATTCATCCTAATCCCAAAGCCTATGCTTGGACTCCATATGATATCTCATCCAAATATCAAGTCTAATATTTACCTTAGGACTAAAGGAAATTGGACTCACTTACTTTTATTGAGCATCCAATGACTAGACTTTTCACACTCATGGCCCCACCAACTCAAGATCATCATGTCAAGGATTATCCTCTATCCACAATTGCATGCAATGGCTATACATGAACACCTCACTCATGCCTGAGTGCTAACCTAAAAAACCTATTATTTCCCATTACTGGATAATGGAAACATAACCCTTGGAAATAATAAAAAACCCAATCATAATGAGGTTCATTTCCCTAAAATTTCTAGTAGTTCACTCCTCATCATATGTATTAAATTATACCACTCCTTGAGTTCCACCTCAATAGGTTCCATCACTGTGTGTGTGTCGCTCATCTCGAGTCATTCTTATCAAGTTCTCAGGCTATTAGGCCCACTAAAAATTCACAAACCCCCATTATTACTCATCCCATTCATGGTCGTCACTAGTTTTAAATTCAGTAGGTTACACATGTGAATAGCATGCATCACCGAGACCTTCTTGTAACATAATAGGCTTATACACCCGTACCACCCAATTCCAAAAGCCTAACTCACACTCCTGTGAGTCACATCACCTATAGACTAGGATCACATGTCTAATTAAATAGTTGACCATGCCCCTTGAATTTATATTTCAACCAACTAAAATCATTAGATATTATATCATCCTAAAAGTATCATGTAATCTCACCTATGTTAAGGATCATTATCTAAAAATATTGGCAATTCCTCTACCACTCATCATCATGTCAAGAAAAAATCATCCCAAATTTTATCATCCAAAAAAACCAAAATTTCACCCATAATGAATCCAAATACATGATTATCCAAAATCTAGTTTCGTTCCAAGTCATGATCATCTTACCATGCTCTCACTATGTACAAAAACTCATCCACGACAGTAGGGTCAAGCACCCAAAGATTCATGCTCACTAAAAATAGTATAATTTTCAATCATTAGCACTCAAGGTGATTTTCCATGACCTTAAGGAATCATTATTCCCATGCTGCAAAACCAAAAGTACCTCATGCATACTATTTCATAGCCTGAATAGCCTACCAATGATTTCATATCTAAAGGACTCACAAGCCTGGGATAACCCCTCTCATGGGTTACCATCCCCCATGCCACTATGCATCGACTCACTAAAGGGTTGTTTCATGTCTCTAGGGTCATTGGGTATTCCCACCTATCCCAAATACCATATATCACAAGGTTATAACTCATAAAAAAATACCATTACCATCTCACAACCTATGGAAACATACATACAAAATCCCACTTGAGGGTCTCATGTACACATAGGTCAGGAACTTCATGTCATGTCATCAACCCACTAGGTAACTGTTTCTCACCAAGAAACCTCATATGGGACTTCTCCCTAGATAATAAAAACTCATCAGTCAACATTTTTATAAATAACAACATCACTCTAAATGATTTATTCCAAATAACCATAAACCCAAAATTTAGTTACATAGAATTTCATTCTAGGATATATGGGAAATCACCATATAAGTTGTTATTATCACTTTAAATAACTGAACATGTAGTAAACTAACCTATGTGGGATCTAAAGATAAGGAACCAAGTTCTTGTACCACCCCAACCCTAGGGAACCCACCTTCTCTAATCATCTTCACATAAATTTACTCTTTATAAGATCAGGTCACCCTACATAAGAACACACATACAACCAATATCAACCTATGATAATCTATATTCTATGAACCACAATCACATACTTAAGTATAGTTTTATTCTAATATATATAGGATAACACCATATAAGTTGTTAATTATAATTTAAGTAATCAAACCTCAATACTAATGACCCGCTAGGGATTTCCCACTAAGGCATCAGGTGCCTTAGTGACCTACTAGAGTCCCTCCATGTCCCATACATAGAGGCACTATGTCTTTATCATCAATAAGTTCCTCACTATAGATCAGCATTACCTACCATTATAAAAGAAATATATATACATTTTGGCTCAGTTAAGTGTAATTCCACCAAGTACTTGTATGGGAAAATGTCTTATGTGAAATTGCGGACACTTTAAACATTTGAGGAAATCATTAGTGACACAATCACACACTAGTATGACTATATTTCATGTTAATCCTATGTTTCAAATCAAGATTAATGGGGCACCTATTTCCTCTTCGGGCCAAGATCCAAAATAAAATAACTATATTCTTTCCAATGGGACAAGATACAAAGGTCCAATAACTCATAAATTGTAAATATCAAACCTCATGTGCATTAAATTAGGTGAAAATAATGTAACTATAACATCACATACCAATAATAGAAATCATGAACCCCTGGTAACATGGAATTCTAACTAGAATAGGTGTTCATGATGCACTATCCCAATATACATCACAGGCTTTCACACATTCTTATATCTCTTGAGTGTCAAGGCTTAAATAGTAATATGAATAAAAAATACTTTGATAGAAATTTTTAATTATCTTACCTAACTCGCTCTAAATAGTAGTTGTACTGGACCAATAAGTGACCTCAGGTGTGCCTCCTTTTACACTAAAGGCTTTCAACTTACAATGGGGGTCTAGGGTAGTGTTTTTTGGAGACTATACCCCTATATTAGAGTTTTCAACCATAAATAAATAACCAATCACCATGAAAATTAAAGTATAAAAAATTAATAAGTAAATAGAACATGCTAGAATAAAATGAACTACTAACATAAGGACATACAAGAATGAGGTCATTCCTCATTCACCAGAATTTAATTTCATTCTAGATTGTATGTTTTTTCATTTTCCAATAGCCCTATAATCCCATCCTCTTTTGTATTTATATCCCCATATAATTTACTTACTCGTACATATTCTAGATACATCACACCACCCTCTTTTGACCCTATATTCATTATGATTCACCCCTACAAATTCTAGAGATCATGCCTCTTCCTACACATCGATGAAACATATAAATTCTATCTAACATAGTATACAGAACCCAATATGGGTCTCCCTACATGGTCCCCCTATGTATGAGATTATATAATCAAACCCTAGGTGAGATTTATAAAAAATTAAAAAATAAAAACAAAAAACAAAAAAAATAGTGATTGGGAATCTTCATGTGAGCCACCTATTCCCACAACCCAGCTATACCTATAAGAGAACATTTCCATGAATGCCACATTTTGCATACACTAGTCCAAGGGAACTAGGAGGAGGGAATATTTCTTTATTATAAACTATATCGTGGTTACTATATGACCTCCCTATACATATACATGGTCATACAACACATTAACTATGAGTTATCCCAAGTCATATCCATATGGATGGAAAGTTCAATTTACTAATTAAACATACTGATGTGGGCATGTAAAGTGTTTGTATGTGTGTAAAGAGTCTAACCAAATATCAAGTATCATAAAAATATAAAGTATCAAGGAAATAACATTGGTTAGAGGATGAGAATTGAAGAAAAAATTTAAAGGTTTTGTGTATCAATTGAGAAAACAATAAGGGTGTTGGGATTGGTTTCATTGATTCATATTACTCTTGCATGAATTCCTCGGTTATTATATTGCGCACTCAATCTTTCTTTCCAGGTGATCTCTCAAGTTACTCTTCAACTTATTTGTGAAATCATAGGTCCCATTATGGTTTCCTTTGTTAAATTCAATTAAAGAATTAAGTTATTTATGTCTTTGATTAGTTTTTTCATATTATATTAGGACACTCTCATGATTTAGAGGTTTAATTACATTCATCAAGTGTATAAAATTTGATTTTAACTCTCATTTATTCTCCCTATAAACTAATTTTATCTGCTAGTTAATTAATATAAAAATTTATTAAGTACATGATAAGAGGATATATAGAATTTTATTGATTCAATATTTGAGAAAAAATCCACAACTACACCTATACCTAACCCCACAAGGATTTTTGACACACATAATCAAGTTATAAAATCAAAACAAAATGAATAGAATAATATTCTATAATGATGATGATTGATTCATATTTATTTAATGGCCTAGATCTACTCTTCCTGGATAATATTTGAACTGTAACTAGAACATATCCTCTTTCAACTCAAACCCCCTTCTCTATGAATGGGATTCATATTATATATTTCTTTCAACTTCCTATCATCAACACATTTGGAAAATGAATATTTATATCATTCCATATGGTACAGAAACTTGAATTCTCTTCGATTAAGCTCCAGTAAATTACCTAGGTGTATCTTCTTATCTCGCCCTTAGATTGGATACCATCTTTCTATCTCATTATTAAATTCTATTATTTACTTATACCATTTTATATAGGGATTACTTTAGTCCCCAAATGGAATATATAAATATAAATGGCTCCCAATTACGAAGATATTTCTCTTCCTTTTGATATTAAGATTTTATATTAATTTTTTAGTGATTTAGGGGCACAAAATAACTTCAAGTACACATCTGATGCTTATTTATTTTAATTAAAGTAAATTCTAAAATGAGAGCCCTGATAATATGTTAGAGTCAATGTAACTTCCATTGAGACCTGACATTACATTGTCTTAGTAATTATTCTCAAGTTTGTGTGATATAGTCTATGTTGTAATGCTAGTGTATCATGAATTTTGACTTGACATTGTCTTAGTGTACAGACATGATCTCATGTAGTGAGATACGTTATGATTTCATGGATATATCCCTATAATATGATGTGGGCCACATCATTTTTTAAGAACAGAATCATTCATCAGAATTTTTTAATTTTATGAAACTGAGTATTGTAACATAGAGGTCATTATCTTGATTTCATATCCTATATCACCCTATCATGATACTTGAGTCTCTAATATATGTTTTGTTTTCTATTGTGAGATAAAATTGGTGGTGACAGAACCACAAGTGTTTCCCCATACTAATTTGTAGCTGGCATAGCCCTAATAACATACATTGATAAACATAAATATCTTCATAGTCATAAATAAGTTCTAATGTTGGACTCCATTGGCCCTAAAACATTCTTAAACTCCTCTCATTGACATTAGATTATCCATTATGGATTCTTCTGATCCTCTATGGTTCTACGTTAGTGCACTTATGCCTTATAAGATTAAAGGGTGAGACTACATTGGATAGGGTACATATCATTAAGGTTCCCAAAACATAATATGATGTCCCCAAAATAGCCTTAACCCCAAAATTTAGATTTAATCACAACATTTTGTATCATCTGTTTCTTCAATCATAGTTGATTCCCTTTTATCCAAAAACTTCCAAACATGATTAATTCATCGTCAAACACATAAATATTAAATTTATATATTATTTTAATGAAAATATATGTATGAATTTTTCAAATTAAGATCTTATTCCTAAATATATCAAAATTATACAAACTTTTATTCAATATTTAAAAAAACAAATAAAATAATAAAAATGACACATGAAAATAATGATAAATTTTTTCAATGCACATTCCTCCAAATTTGAGGTATTAATTTTCCTCAATTAATTTCTTTGAAAATGTTTCAAAAAGATCTTATTTTAACATAAGTTTTATTCTATGTTCATTGAAGGTAAAATGAATAGATTTTAGTTGAGTTATTTCTCCAACATAAAATAACGTCATAAATCTATCTTATTTAAGTCTCTCATCCTAGATTTTCTTTCTCAATTCTTTGATACAACTTAAATGAAAATATTATAATTTAATTTCCCATTAATAATTTGGGTTCAATATACCTCTCACTATTCATTCCTTTTGAAAACAAAAAGAACTCATCGTTTTTTATTGTTTTTTAACCATGGATTATTTTTTCAATTATTTAAGGAGTGTGGCTATTACAAAACTAAAACATCCATTATATTAGGCCTCCCCTAAGACTAATTATAATATAATGGTCATGGAAGTATAATAAGGGAGGATGACTCTAAGAATATTATTTCACTCGTTTGTGGATTTTCTTTCTCAATCACACAAATTGTTCATAAACATATCAAATGATTCAAGTGGGATCCCAATTTCCCACTTTATTTCAGTTTAAAAGGTATTATATTTTTATATTTTATATTATATCCCTATTATGTTAATTATTTATAAAATATAATTTAGTTAATTTCATGTTTGATGTATAGTGTGTACAAGTCATATTAGGATCCCATAGAGTTTTTCATTGTAAACATCACTAAAAAAGTTTAAAAACTAGATAATAAATGTTTTCAAAGTGATATATCTCATATATAACTAATTTATGGAATTATAAAGTGTTATTTAAAATTATTACACAAGCCATACACTACCTCACACTTCAGTTTTTCTCCAAACTCAATGTGTATAGATGTTTGGAATTGAAAATAAAATATATCAATAAGATCAAATGAAAGAAATAAAATTGGTAGAACAATACACTTCCTTGAATGAACTTATTTTGGACTTAATTTTATATTTTATATTTTTTGAGCTTTATTCTCCTACCTATTCAGTAAAATTTAAGTAACACACTTTATGGGTGAAATTATTCTTTTTAAAAAATAAACAAATAAAAGAAAAAATTGAATGGCCTGTGATACCTCCTAAGTGCGCTTGGTTTATAATATTCATCATAACTATTATTATTCTTATTCTTTAGTTAGAAAAGTTGTGGATTTATTAACCTTTCCTTCTTCAAATTATAACTTCATTATTTGACCATTCATAGTGAATTTCTCTCTATCATCTTCAACTATATTCATATATCCATTTTAGTTCACTTAAAACACCTTCAATGGCTCATACCATATAGATTTTATCTTCTCTGCAAATAGATTCATACTTGAATTAAACAAAAAAAACAATTTTCCCATATTTAATTTTATGCCTTTAAATCATCCTATCATGAAATTGTTTTTCCTTTTATTTCATGATCTTTTAATTATAATTCAATTTTATTATTATTTTCACTAACTAATTCAATTTAAATATACTCTTTTATAAAAAAAACTCATGCAATCTATGTTAATATACCTCATAGTCCATAATTTATCGTGTTCTATATCTACTAGAAGATGACTGTTTATGACGCTTTCCATCAGGGATGCGCGCATCCGTCACGCAGGGGAGGACGCGGGGCTTATAGCCCCGCCTTCTCACTTTCCAAAGGCGGGCGGCATCTGTTCCTTATTCAGGGATATCTGCTCCTTGATCGAAACCGGGATGATGGGATGTCGGTTCTTCCTTCCGTGGATTCCTCCTCGGAGCTCATCACCTAGTTCGGGTCTCCCTCATAGATTTAAGATGTATTTGTGAATCTCGTTCCCGGTTTCATATCTTCATGGACACCAGTTAATTATGCTGCTTCCGTTGAGACGCTCTAAGGGGTCTGGTCGGGGCAGCAACCTTCGGTTAGGGGAGTAGTCACACTGAGGCCTCGTTAGCGTGTCTTGACGCTGGGGAATTGGCATGTCTATCTTCTGTCCCTTATTATAAGTCTTCTCTAGAGATTGGAATCCTGAGGCATCCCACATCGAACGTGGGGAATTGTATGCCATAGGCATGTATCTGAGGTTTTCCTCAGCTTCCCATGTTTAACACAGGGTATTATGAAATTTTATCATCTTGAGGAGACGGTTACTCCAAGGGAATGTCTTCTAAGGTTTTCCTCATCTTCCCATGTTTAACACAGGGTAGGTTGCGAGTTTAACATCTTGCGGAGATGGATCAGACTGATCGGGACACTGAGAGTTGATCAGATAAAAGAACCCCCTAAAGGTAACTCCGATGTTGGGGCCAGCACGTGGGCAGCTTCTCGGATACTGTGGAGTGGAATGATATGGCATGATCCCACCGGGATGTGGCGTCTCGGGTAAGAATCAGTATGGGTGATGAATTGAAGGGGCTTGAACCTCGTGGAGGCTTCCTACATATCCCTGTGGCAGGGAATCAAAGTCCACATAGTTCGATGATACGGTGGGACACCTGAAAAGGCGACCCGTGAGAATGAACACATGGATGGGACCCAGAGGGAGTAAGGCCTCTGGGCTAGGGCATGAACTTCCCGAGGTGTGTGGGCTTGAGGGAGAGGTCAGGATGAGAGGTGGGTGTTGGGATTGAACCTCATGGAGGCTTCCTACGTACCATGCCTTAGCACGGATCAAAGTCCCCGTAGTTCGGGTATACAGTTTAACATCATGCGGGATGGGGGCATTTGGGGCTTATGCTCTAGGATGGCCCATAATGGATGGATGGGGCTTATGCTCTGAGGCGGCCTATAGAGTTGGTGAACCGACGCAAAGGGGTCGAAACGACCGGGTGGTGGGCTTGAACCTCGTGGAGGCTTCCTACGTACCATGACTTAGCACGGATCAAAGTCCCTATAGTTCAGGTTGGAATGGGGCTTATGATCTAAGACAACCCATAATGGTGGGGTTTGAACCTCGTGGAGGCTTTCTACATACCATGCCTTGAAACGGATCAAAGTCCCCATAGTTCAGGATAGTCACAATGGCTTACCGCTGGACTGGAATGCAGTTTAACGTCATGTGGGACAGAATACAATTTAATGTCATGCTGGATGAGGGCATAGAGTTTAACGTCATGCTAGACGAGGGCATACAGTTTAACATCATGCTGGATGAGGGAATATAGTTTAACGTCATGCTGGATGAGGGCATACAGTTTAACGTCCTGCTGGACGAGGGCATTGTCATGGTCAATTCTTACTCTAAGCCCATGTGAGTCGTGCTCAGTGTGAGAAACAAGAGGCAGCAGAGACCTGACGATCACGTCGCAAAAGGTGAATCCGTGAGAAGCGAAGAGGGGCTTATGCGTTGAGCAGCCCATGGTGCCGGGACTTACTCCAGTATGGAGGCCTGGGGGTGAAAAAGCGCATAGGGAGAGGGATTTGGGACCAAAAAAAAGAGGATTCCCACTTCCCATCATGCTCTCCGCTGGCCTTGGCGGTGGGGAAGTACGGAGGTGCATGGGTGATACCTTCCGCAAGAGAGGCTAGGGATTTGCACCGAGGTAGCTACCCTTCCCCCGTGGACAAACACCACTCCAAGAGGGAGGATATCATCCCATGTGGGGGGTGATTCCATCCCTGTGGAGATGAGTGGCGTAAAGAAGGTCCGATCCGGGGGGACCCTGCGCGTGAGGCACGGGGCCGGATCATAGTTTAATGTCATGTATTGAGGACGATGTGCTTGGCAGTTTAACGTTCTGCAGCTCTGATGAGGTGGTTTTACTCCGCACCCCTAGGACTTACATGACCAGTACCCTCTTCCCCTTTGGGTAGGGAAGGCATCGGCAAGGCCATGGTGAAGGGGGGTCGTAGAGTGAACCATTGAGGGGTCCATGTTAGCATGTCTATGCAAAGAAACAATAGCTATTAGCGTGCCTATGTGAAGAAGTATAAGGCAAAGCAAGGCAATGGGAAAACCCATCCAAGGGACCTTGAGGTTACTTTGTACGAGCCTAGAAGGTCGTACGGGAAAACAGCACATGGTGTGTATCCCTGATGTGTGTTCCCGGGGGATACAAAAGGAGGACATTGGGTGCCTACGTAGGGAGGCACCTGAGGGAATCAAGGTGAGGGGTCCTGAGGATTGCGCGCAAATAAATGGTTTGGCGCAAAACACCGGGATGGCACGTAATTGGGGTAGAGGGATTGTGCGCGGCTAGGAGGATCATGCGCAAGGGATATGAATTGTGCGCGAGTGGAAAAGGCCACACCCAGCGAAGGGATTGCGCGCAATTGGACCGTTTTGCGAGCAATGGAGGAACCCTTAAGGGTTTAGAATTATATTTAAGCCAATTGGATCGCACGCAATGGTAGATCCTGGGGCGGGGTGGCGTGAAAAGGATCAGTACCTGAAGGTCATATTGTGCGTGCAGAAGTCCTATTTCATGCACGAGAACCAGTTCAAATTCCTCAACCCTGAAATGGAAGGGGTCTCCTTCTATTTATATGCCTCTAGCATCACAGAATCCAGGCGGTACGTGAAATTTTGCACGCCAGAGATGGCGATGCGAAACGTTAGTCGCGCGGGCGTGGGCGCGTAATTATTGCGCGCCTTCACTGGGATCCCTTCGCGAATCCAATACCCCTTTCACACGGCCCACATTTTTTCACGTGCATTACCCTTTATTTCACGCGACACTTTCGGGCCCTCTGGACCAGGTCTCCGGGTCTGAATATGACTTCGCTTCGTCATTTTAAAACTTCCTTTAGAAATTACGGACTTTTCGGCATCTACAAATTCCCCCCCCCCCCTCGTAATTGGATCGGTTAGGGGTCACAATGATCGGATTCTGAGGTAAATTCCAAAACACCGAAGTGTTGGGATTCATGGACCCCTTGCATGCAAAAAATGGTGCGGAGCGCAAAATTCCAGCTGGCGTGAAATCCACTTTTTGCGCGGTGCGGAACCCCGGATTCGCCTATAAAAAGGACCATGGGTCCCATGATTTGTACCCAAGCTTTCTTTCATGATAGTCTCAGAGCTCTTGTGCGCTAAATTTCCTCTATGACTGGGCAGAAAATCTTCTTTTCCAGCGCGCAAATTCTCCGAGTTTCGGCCATATTTACGCGCAAACCCGGGATATTCCATGCCGATTGTTCCGATTTCACGTCCAAATTCCGGATTTCACACACCATAACCAGATTCCATGCAACTCATCTAAATCCCACGCAACACTATCGAAGCACTTGGCCGGAAGAAGATGGTCGCAAAGCAAGTAGATGAGGGGGAAGCTGCCGCTCGCAGAGCTGAAATGGCGGCGAATGAGGAGGTTTATGGCGCTAGGGTGGTTGTTTCCAACAACCATACCTTGTTCAACCTGCTGACCCCCTCCCATAAGGAGTACCCTTTTTCCAACAACCTTTTTCTATGGAACTTCGGCATTTTGGAGGAGGTTCCGCTGTCGGGCTACGCGGTTGATACACCATGGTCATGGGTGACCCGGGAGGATGACCTTCCCTGGTAAAATATCACCAAAAATGGTCGCCCTACCAGAGAGACCAGACACATGGATATATATGTTTTGAACCTGAGGACTAAGACCATTGCTAGGGGTGATCCTATTGCGGAGAGTTCCCCCACCCTCTACGCAAGCACGTTCCGTCAGAGCATCACGGACAATACTAAGGGCTGGCTGAAAGATTGGGATTTGCGGTCCAGAGGCAACTTCACCAGTGAGTGGGCCTGGGCGTACTGGGTTCTCCATACGTGTGGCCAATTCAGGGCTGAGTTGTAGCACATTGGGTTGTTCGAGGCGGTGTGGATGTCACAGTTTCACTTCTATCGCCAGCCTGAGCTCAGGCCGGAGCTGTTCACCCAGTGGTCCCCTAACACCAAAACAATTCATCTTCACCATGGGGAAGTTGGTATCAGTCTCTGGGACATCCACTGCATCGGAGGTATCCCACTTGAGGGATATCAGTACGACGAGTTCCTTCCCCAAATGAACACCTGGGAGGACAGATCACGGACCCCCATGATGACATGGCACCTGCTGGAGCTAGCCAAAGAGAGGTTGGAGGTTAAGGACTTCCTAATGGACATTTCCTACAAGGACTGGTTTAGCCTGTTCCTGGAGAAGGACCCGGTGGTCAAGATTCCAGGATGAGTAAAATGGTGCCCAACTGTGGCTTAGAGGAGCAAGAATGGATCATACTGGAGGATCCTGGAGGCGGGGCAACACCAATCATGGGGCTACCATGTTATTGAGGCCCAGGACCCGAATGTCTGATATGCCGGGTTCCTCACCAACTTCCTGAGTGGGTGGATTTTACTAGTATAGGACGCAAGAATGGTCATCCTTCCAGCAACTCTGGTGATGGAAGGCACCATGGTTGCGAACAAAAGGTTTAATCTGGGGGTCCCCATGCTGGCTAGACTTTACGCCATTCTGGGACACATCTCAAGAGGGGGGTCGCCTCGGAGGGTGTGTGGCCCCTTCCAGATCTTCCATAGATGGGTGGTGGCTCATCTTGGCAGGTACACTTTCCCAAATTCCATTCATCCTCCGGGCAATGGCCTGTGACCATCTCTGCTGAACATTTTCGGGGTCGTGCTGATGACGCTCAATGAGGAGGGAGTAAGGATCATAATTGGTAACCATACCAACTTAAAATTCATCCCATTCCCCACCACGATCGTCCAAATGTTAGACAATGGTCAAGGCTCACTAGAGCATCAAGAATACTTCCATAGAATCCGAGGTGGGGTACTTGTGGCTCGGATTGACAGGAAGATCATCTGCGAGCCTTACGTGCCGTCTCGATTCGCTAGGCAGTTCGGGTGCCTCCAGGGAATGCCGAAGATGGTATTCATGGATGTATGGGAGGAGAGGAATCCCTGCGTCCTTCACTAGATGTGGTTAATGTTCACAACTTATGGCTCTGGCGACATCATCACCCTTACTCCCACCAGGGCCGACGCTGGCCTATCAACCGAGTATGCCGAACATTGGGTTATAGAATACCCTGAGGGGATTTTGCGCAAGGAAGTTCGTAAACTCGAGACTACCCGTGTGGAACCCAGGTGACGAGAGAGCAGGCAAGGTGCCGCTAGAAGGGGGGACTAGGGGCGCGCCCTGCGCAGGCAAGGACCTCATCAGTGGGGGCATCACATGGTGGGACCAACGAACTTCCTGGGAAGCAGATAAGGTATCTGCTTCAACCTTCTCGGGACGCAATCTTCCCAACACTATGGTCAGCCTGGTTAACCCTTCGGCAGTCGATGACCATAGAATCCCTCTGGAAAAAGATAATGCAGGATGGGATCCCGCTGCCAGAAGTTGGGCTCATTCGGGTTACTGACAGAGTAAAATTCCATCGGCGGCACGCATATCTAACGGCCATGGACACATATGCGTGCAAAAGGGGGCGACGTGTGGAGCCACCTTTCCTGGTGAAAGTGATGCTCGGCCAAGATCGTGATCTGGAAATGATGTCGTCAGGAGAAGGCGATAGTGATGACGAGTTGGAGGGAGAGGAGGAGATAGGAGAAGACGAAGGATCTTAGGGAGGGTCCCGCCAAGGGAGCTTGCAGGAGAGTGGCGAGATCATCGGCTCTAGAATAGACATAACTGAGCTGCTCGAGGTCTGTCTCTATCCTTATTTATCCCCCTTATTTATCCATTCTCTTCTTTAATTTCTAATCCATTTCTCCATCTCACTAAGGAGCATATAGGTGCTGATCAGGCATCCCCAATAGAGGAAGGAGAGGAGGCACCAGTGGGACAGGGTGGGGCTCCGACACCCATTATCAAAATGACAAGCGCTGAGGAGTCTCCTTCCATGACAGCTCCTGTAGCGGCCAGAACACTGGAGGCTGACCCTATGAGTTCCTATAAGTTCCTTCCTTCGCTACTGGTGTTTTCTATCAGAGAACTCAACTAATCAGGATGCTCCATGTGCAGTGATCTCGGTGTTGGAGGCTCGTCGGGCTGTTGAGCCCGGGCCGTCTGTGAGTGAATTAGTGGCGGACGTACCACCTCCTCTAGAACATACTTCCCAAACTAGATCGGCCCCGACAATTGGTGAGCAGGGGGTGGCGGACATCATTGGTGCTGACATTGGAGTGAGGTCGGAAGCTGACGAAGGTGCCACCGCTGTCGGGTCGAGAGAGGAAGGTCACCCGGACTTCGAGGATCCTATTCCTCTAGAAGGCATCCCTGAGGTAGATCCTACTACTGAGCTGCTGGCTGTCTTCCCTGTATATTGGCCTGCTAATCCCGAGGAGATAAATGATTCAGACTCGGAAGCGTCCGAGGAGAGCTGGATGACATGGCACAAAGGGTAGAAGTGCATCCAGCGTTTTCTCAGGCAGCCTCAGATGGATTGGCTGAGGCGGATGGGATCGCTCCAGACCTGGCTGTGTTTCCTGTGTTCCATAGGGGATGACGCTCAATGCCTTTACCTGACGATACGTGATTACATAGCCAAGAAGATACATGAGAGCAGTCGATGCACCGACGTTGTCCAATATCAGGAAGAATCGGTGAGCACCCAAGAATTCTTGAGGGCGGAGCAGGAAGTCTGACACCTCGAAGAGCAGGCGACAGAGAAGGAGTCCTTCATTGCAACATGCTCTGAGCTCATGGATAAACTGATGGCCCAGCTGGCTGATGCCCAAGAACAATTGATGGAGGTGAGTCACCAGATGATCATGCTACAAAAGGAATGGGCACATGCACAATCTAGGATTGGCAAACTACGCTCTGCGGCTACTAATGAGGAGAGAGTCTTCAAGGAGTGAGAAGCAGTCCTGGAGGCCACTAGCCAAAGGGTAGCGGTGTTGGAAAGATCAATCCAAAATGCTGATCCTTAAGGGACCTATTTTGGCCATCTCATGAACTTTTTTCTCTCAATGTATGGACAAATCCATTTATCTATACCTTTGGATTAATATACTCAACCATAATCCCGAAATAAATGACAATTCATCCCTAAACTCATGTGGGCCTTACCCAATGTGAGAAACAAAGGATGCTCGTATTATCATTTCATTCGACCGTGGGGCGTCAACCAGGCTTCGGGCATCCGAAATCGAGTCTGGATTTCCGAGGAGAAGAGGGAGGCCCAGCCAAAGGTAGGGTACCTCAGACCGATCAATGTATCGTCTCCTCAACGTGCTCTAACGCATGAGCGAGGCAATGCCGGGGGAATTGAAATCAATCCGAACATAGGGAGATGAAAAAGGTGAATCATGTTACCCAAATTCGGAACACTATGAGAGGGGTGTAACGATGGAGGATAGTTGTTAACCATGGAGGAAACACAGCATCCATATCGCATTGGCCTGAAATGGGGACAAAAAATGAGGTCTGACCGCTGACCATGTTCGCAACATGGGGCCTAACTCAAATGTCATCGATCAGTCTTTCAGAACGTTGGCCCAGGACAGCAGGTGGATCATAGGTTTAGCATCCATACTGTTAGGGGGTCCCATCAAACATGACCAGTCTTCAGGAACGTTGGACCAGGACAGCAGGCAGACCATAGGTCGAGCATCTATACTATTAGGGGGTCACATCAAACATGACCAGTATTCCGGAACGTTGGCCCTGGACAGTAGGCGGACCATAGGTTGAGCATCCATACTATTAGGGGGTCCCATTAAACATGACCAGTCTTCCAGAACATTGTCCCAAGACAGCAGGTGGACCATAGGTCGAGCATCCATACTGTTAGGGGGTCCCATCAAACATGAAAGAGGATGAAGATCCGAATAAAGGGGCACAAAAAGCGTGGAAAGTGAAGTGGTGGTTTGTTCAAATAGAATCCAACACTCCCAAAATTATGCCACTGTGGTGGAGGCACATTAGGCAGACGTATTAATCTGGTCACAGATCTTCCCTACTTTTATATAGGACCTCTCTGGTGAGGGAACGGTTTCTTCCCAGTGTCACTATAGGGCATCCCGAACTTATTCAGGGCTAATGTTGCAGTTACACAACTCCCCAAGAAGTCAGGCCAAAGGGCCGACAGTGAGGGGGGGAATAGACTTGTGATTCCCAGGACTGGACCCAATATGAAATGTTTGGGCATTCCTACGTATCCCATAAGGATGGGAATCAAGCCATACATAGTTCTGGAAAGGATCTTAGTTTAAGGTTTTCAAACTCGAACCAAGGATTGGTAAGGAGGGCGGGAGACACATGGTAAGGTGATTTACAAAACCCGGCGTGAATGAGGATGAATTTTTTCTTACGATGTGTTCCTTGGAAAAGTGTTCCGGTCGAGGGACCGAACACAAAAGTTAGGTTGGGCCCGTGGGGAAGTGCCCGAGCTCTCCTACGTATCCAATAAGAATGGGAATCAAGCCATATGTAGTTCTTGAGTGTGTCACGGTACGCGAAGGTACCTGTTCCAAGGATGAAAGGAGTGTGCGGGTCTAGCCCTCGCACCAAAAGAAGCGGCATTTGATGTATCCTATTTTTCCTTGAAGGTGAATGGTTTTTCTTTTGTGGAGCAATCGGACTAGGGTAGAAGTTCCTGGAATCTCCACAATAATCAAGTCATATATAGGCGTTGACAAATGGAATGGTAAATGACCAATACCCAATGTGACTCCCTTTATGGAGAGGTTATCACAATGCAGTTCCGTTTTTTGATGTGCGGATGGGACGATATCATCACAGTTTATGGTCATGTGGTAGAACCAACTAGCACAGTTTAAGGTCATATGGCTTGGACCTGGGAGAATGCGCATGATGGGATAAAGCATACCCGATGTGGATGAGTACATAATCCCATACCATTACTGTGCGTGATTCCGGGAGAGGAGCCTCGGGCCAAAGGGTCGGCGAGGGTTTAAAGATCAAGGGGCAGGAGACACCAGCATCCAGCTGAGCTGGGCCCAAAACAAAATATCTGGGTGACCCCTCATTTCCCATGGGGATGAGGGTCAAGCTGTGCACGATCCTTAGAGAAGACCCCAGACCATAATCTTAGTGCCCGGATAGCAGGAGCCCCGAGAGACGTCATAACGCAGCTTTGTCTGCCTGACGTGTAGAAGTGCACTGAGGGTTAGTTCAAGGAGTGTCGAGATTCTACCTTGACACGATGGGGTGGAACATAATCTGAATCATGCAACCAACATTCAGGGCCTAAAAGAGTTGGCGTGACGACGGAGGATTACTGCTGACCATGTTCGCAACACAGCATCCTATCGTGTTAGCCTGAAAAGGGGACAAACAAATGAGCATCGATTGTTGACCATGTTCACAATGTGGTATTTGTATCAATTTTTTATCTGAAACCCTCAGAGGAATTGGACCGTAATGGTAGGAGAACCCTTAGGTGTTGTCTCCAAGCCATTCTTGGGGGTCCCTCCAGGTGTGAAAGATAATGGGGGCCCGAATGAAGGGGAGCACGAAGCTTGAAAAGTGGACTAAACTTGCCTAAGTTGAATCTGACACTCCAGGTCCTAGACCAGAGTACTCTGAACACATTAGCGGACCACTGAAAAGGGTTGAAGGGCTCAGTTTGAGAGCGGCCAAAAGATGGAAGATTCTCGGGAGAAGGGGGCATGGCGCCAAAAACCCTGTACCACACCTATATATCCCCCTCGTGGAGAGTGACAGGCCAAGAGGTTGAGGTGACTGGGAGACCATGGGATCTCTTGAGAGACGGGGCTAGACCTGAAACCTAGGTGTTCAGTCAGTCTTATGTATCCCATAAAGATGGGAATCAAGCCACATGTAGTTCTAGAAGAACAGTTTAAAGTCATGTAGGACAATGAGAGGCATTTCATCCGGGAATGTGTATGGCATGACGAGTAACCCAATGTGAATGAAGACATAGTTGCACAACACACCATACAATCTCACATGAGAGAGCCTGGTCCTGGGGCCCGAGGCTGGGCCTCGTTCAGGGAGGTCTGACCGGCTTGCAGTTTAACGTCTTGTAGTGGGGACGGGAAGAGAAGGACACCTCAAATAAGGGCGGTATACAGTTCGGTGACTAACCCGGCGTGAATGAGGACATAATCCCACACCAAACCATACTCTCCGGGTAAGAACTTGGGATAGGGCCCGGAAAGCCCAAGGGGCCTAAGGATGGGCCTCGGTCAGGAAGGTCGGACCAGCTTGCAGTTTAACGTCATGTGGGATGAACGTGTAGTTTAAGGTCATGCGGGACTGGAGGGGCTCAGGTACTAGACCAAATTCAATTTAAGGTCGTGTAGGACCTGATACAGTTTAGGGTCATGCAGGACGGAGAAGGAAAATTAATTTAAGGTCTTATAATTTGGACCAGAAAAAAGAAGAGATGAGATTTGGTAATCCCTGGGGCTGGACCCAAGATGAAATGTCTGGGCATTCCTATGTATCCCATAAGAATGGGAATCAAGCCACACGTAGTTCTAGAAAGGGTCTTAGTTTAAGGTCTTAGAACTCGGACCATGGATTCAGGAAAAATATTTTTTGAGGAACTTAGAATTGGTGGGAGGAGTTATACGCTCACCATCCATGGTCACCAGGGAGTACGCACCATTGGGATATAGCTTGTGGATAATAAAAGGTCCCTCCCATTTGGGCTCCAACTTGGGTGGTTTCCTGCTGAGGATCATTGGTTCCTTGAGGGCCAGTACCAGGTCACCTTGCAGGAAGGAGCAGAGGAGAACCTTCTTGTTCAAAGCTCGAGCCATCCTACTCTGATGCCTTTCCAGGTTGTGCAAAGAACGAAACCTATTCTCGTCCAACGCTTCCAATTCAGCTAGATGGATTTCCACAACTCTATCTGGCACTTTCTGGTCGTAGACTGTTGTACGCAATGGGGGAAACTGAACCTCGATGGGCAGGATGGCCTCAGTTTCGTACACCAAGGAATACGGGGTCACCTGGGTAGAATTCTGAGTCGTCGTCCGATAATCCCAGAGGGCGTTGGGGATCTTATCCAAAAAACTCTTCTTATTCTGACCAACCATCTTTTGCATAATGTTAGAGAGGGTTTTGTTAAATGCCTCGATCTTTCCATTTTCCTGCGCATGATAGTGGGAGGTGTGGTTAGAGCGAATGTTGTACTTGGCGTATAATTTCTTCATCTCAGCTGCTCGTAAGTTGGTGTCGTTATCAGTGAGGATAGCATGAGGTACTCCAAATCGATAGATGATATTGGAACCTACGAAGTCAGTGATAGAATGGGCTTTGACTTCCTTGAGCGGAATTGCCTCTTCCCACATGGAAAAGAAATCTGTAGTGGTCAGAATGAACCATCATTGGCGAGCCGTTGTCGGTGGGTAAGTTCATACGACATCCAACCCCCAGACTGCAAAGGGCCAAGAATACTTGGTAGTGTGGAGAGGCTCTGGTGGCCGATTCACAAAGTTAGCACGAACTTGGCATGCATGGAACCTCTTGGAGAACTCAATGCAGTCATGGATCATGGAGGTACAAAAGTACCCCAGCCTCCGTATCTGGTGAGACAACTTTGATCCGGCCTGATGGGCACCACAGGAACTAGCAGGAACCTCTTTCATGACCGGTGGAATCTCGAATCCTTGAAGGCAAAGAAGGATAAAACCATCAAATCCATGTTTATAAAGGATCTTCTCAAGGCTGGGACTACTCTGTAGGGTAAACTGTAGTGTGCGGCGTTAGATTCGCTCGTGTTCGGCCCGGTCTGACGGAAGATTACCATGTTGGAGGTATTCAACCAAGGGTGTCCTCCAATCAGTAACTATTTCAATCACCGCATACGAAGTACCCGGAGCTCCTGACGTAGGGGAACCAGCGGTAAGATGGTTTACCTACGGGCCAAGATCATTCTCTGGGGTAATGGGAGCAATGAATCTCTGGTGCGCCACGTGGATAATCAGGTCATCTTGTTCAGGCTCTTCAAGTGACGCGGCCAGGTTGGCCAAAGCATCTGCTCGACCGTTCTCTGACTGAGGGATGTGAATGACCTCTGGCAGAGAAGGAAACTGGGCCATTAGATAGAGGGTGCACTCCAACAATGGCATGAGTTCTGACTTTCTGACAACATAGTCACCATTGACCTACTTGATGACCAGCTCAGAATCCCCTTTCACAGGCAGATGGGGCACGTCGATCTCAAGGGCCAGCTCGAGGCCAGTAATGAGGGCATGATACTCTGCCTCATTGTTGGTGCAGCCCTCTGACAATAGGAATGAGTATGGCATAACGGCTTGCTCTGGGGTGATGAATACGATACCCAGGCCCACTCTGTTGATCCTAGGATTGTTGAGTCTCCTACCAGTGGGGCTCCGGGAGGTGTCGTCGAAGTGCATCTACCAACACGGGATGACATGATCGACTGAGAGGATTGCCTCATCTGGAAAACCTAAGTCCAGCGATTGATCTGTAGAGGTTGGGTGGGTATCTAGAAAGTCTACCAATGCCTATCCTTTGATAGCCTTATGAGGCACAAACCTGATGTCAAACTTCTGTAGGATCACCGCCCACCGTGCCAGTTGTCCAATCAACATAGGTCGGTTCAGGATGTACTTCAATGGGTCTACCCAAGAGACCAGTTTTACCTTTCGGTGCTGCAAGTAGTGCTGTAATTTTTGTATGGCAATTACGAGTGCAAGGCATCTCTTCTCGATGGGAGAATATCTAATTTCTGTATCGAGAAGCATGTGGGTGAGATAGTAGAGGCTGTTCTCTGTTCCCTCGTTGTTCTTCTGGGTGAGGAGTGCAATGAGGGACCGTTCCAGGGTGGTCACATAAAGGACCAGTGGATTTCTGGAGACGGGTGGCATCAAGACCGGAGGTTGGAGCAGATACTACTTGATTTCCTCAAAGTCGGTCAGACACTCTTTATCCCATTCATAGGCAGAGCCTTTCTTCATGAGCTGGGAAAAGGGCTTACACTTTCCAGCCAGATTCGCAATGAATCAGCGTATATAGGATAAGTGGCCTTGGAGACCTCGAAGCTCCCGAATATTGCTCGGGGGAGGAATATGGCTGATGTCATTGATCTTATCCAGGTCTATCTCAATGCCTCAGTATCTAACAACAAATCCTAGAAACTTCCCGGAGGTGACCCCAAAGGCACACTTCAAAAGGTTCATCTTCAGGTGGCAAGAACCGAGGAAACTGAACACTTTCTCAAGGTCCTTGAGATGGTCCTGGCGTTGGCGAGATTTGACCACCAGGTCATCCACGTAGCATTCCACCAATGTTCCCAGAATCGGCTTGAATATGCAATGCATGGCCCACTGATAGGTGGCACCCGCATTCTTCAAGCCAAAGGGCATAACCAGATAATAGAAAGTACCTTGGGGTGCCCTGAAGGTAGTGGAATCCTCATCCTCCAGGGCCATCCGGATCTGGTTTTACCCAGAATACCCATCTATGAAGGAGAGGGCTTGGAACCCGGTCGTGGCATCAATCAACAACTATGTCACTAGAAGGGGAAAATCATCCTTCGGACAGTGCCGATTGAGATCGCGGAAGTCGATATAGACCCTAATTTGTCCATTCTTCTTCCTGACTAGCATAATGCTGGATAGCCACCTAGGGTACTAAACTTCCTTGACGAAGTTGTCCTTGATGAGCTTATCAACCTTGGCCTCGACCATGGCACCGTAAGAAGGGTTCATCTTTCTGGGAGGCTTCTTAAACCCACGATGGTTTGTCGGGAGACCAAGGCGGTGAATGGATACCTGAGGATCAAGTCCTGACATCTCATCGTAACTCCAAGAAAACACATCACGGTGTTGTTTGAGTAATTCCACATACCGTTGCTACTCCTCGGGGGTCATGGCGGCACTGACCAATGTGGGTCTCAGGTCCACCTTGCTACCGAGGTTCAACTATACCAACTCATCGACCGTGGTGGAGAAGCCTTCCTCAAAGGCCGAGGGAGCATCCTCTAGATCCCATTCTCTACTTTTTTAGGGATCCTCTGTAGGGGAATTTTCTCCCGAGCCACCAGGCTCCGATGGGAGGCTGGTGCTGGCTTGAGCGGTAGTGGTTATCATATCAGGAGATTTAGGTGCCACTGAGACCATAGTGATGAAGGCAGTAGATCCAATCCCATCTGGCCTTCGGCTCAATGGGCCACACTTGATGACATCAAAGAAGTAGTGGCGTGTCGGCTTGAGCTGGTTAATTCCATCCCGGTGGAAGAGACATGTATGACGTACTGTCATTTCCATGAGCCTGACATCCTAATACCGTACTGGGGTAGGAGGTTATGGGATCACCCAAGCCTGATTGGTGTAGGAGTACGAGGTGATTTTCTTCCATTTCTTAGTCCTAGGAATATGCCTTCCTCTTGTACCCAAAACAACAAATCATTTCCCCATATCGGGGGTTGTGGCCTCCAATCGATGGATTGGGAAGATGTAAGCGTCATTCAGACCTGCCCAGGGATCACTTGTGACAGTGGCGGGTTCAACCTCACTTTCCTGAATCTGCTTATCCTTGATCTTGTAATAGTCGTCGTCCAAATAACGGGATTCACAAGATGAAAAAGGAGATGCGTCTCCTTGGAGCATGCCTACTCGACCATTGAGGGGGTATTTGAAGAATTGGTGATACAATAAAGGGACCACTGCATGCAGGTGGAGCCACGGCCTGCCCATCAATGCATTGTATGCGGTGTCCTGGGAGACAACCATGAATTCGGTGATGGAAATTATGCCACAGAACTGGGTTTTTAAGTGGATCTTGTCGACCGGGGTTTGCTTAGTCCTGTCATATCCCTAGATTCTGAGGTCGGAGGGAGTTAAATCATCCTCAGACAACCCCAGTTTCTACAGTGTCTGAGTTAGGATTAGGTTAATCCCAGAACCCGTGTCAACAAGATAGCGGCGGACTTTTATGCCATTGAACTGGCCAGTGATGTACAGTGGGAAAATGTTCCCCTGTATGGGAGGGTCTTCGTCTTCACTAGAGAATGAGATTACTACCTAAAATTCTGCGTTCTCAATTGCCTCGGCGTGGAAGGATTCTGCTTCTTCTACCTCCGTCTTGAACTGGAGGGTGCTTCTTAGGGCCTTAGCAAGAGCCTCATGCATTTTAGATGACAGGCGAAGAGCCTAAAGGATAGAAAGCCTTGCTGGAATGCTGGAAAGGTGCTTTAGAACATCATACTTCTGATCCAGATGCGAGCCTCTGCTTATAGGAGGTCACTCTGCAATTGGAGGCATGGTGGGCCCTATCGGCTGGGTCGGCGCCTGACTGGTACTAGGCATATCTCATTGTTCACTAGTAGAAGCCTGAAGAGTGGCTGCCGAATGAGGACCGGAAGGCTGGAGTTGGCTGGTAACAGGGTGAAGCTGGTCGTGGCACGGCTGATGGGGTTCCGCCTGATCTAGTAACACAAAAGGTAGTGGAGGCGAACCTATCGACACTGGATGAAGGGGTCGTGTGTGTTGAGCTCTGCACTAGGCCTGCTGTCTGGTCTCAGTGGCGTGCACGGCCTGGCTGTAGGTGCCAACTGTCATGCCCCGGTGATTCATGTAACCATGGATCTGACGAAGTTGGTGACGGCTGGGGACATTAGGAATGTTCGCATGGCATTCCCCCTCATCGGGAGTCATATAGGGATTTACCGACTCTATGGTGTTAACCGAAGCGTACCTCAGACTATCACTTGAGAATTCATCCACCACTGGATGGATTCTGGGAGGAATCCCCATTTCTGGGGGCATAAAGTCACCAAGAGTGCGGGATGACGATGTCATTGGTAGGGCGCATTGTTTCTTCTTGTGTCGCCGCTGCTTGCTCTTCTGGGAAGAGGCTGGTTGAGACAACGATTTCGAAGTAGTAACCACAGCTTATGAGGGCTCTGGAAGATTTAGGCATGCACGGATGATGCCATGGGTGCGGGCGACCATCTTGCGGGCTATCCAGTCATTGTACTTCTGGGACCCACAGTCAGAAACTTGCTGCCATTCACCTTCATTGCTGCTACTGCCATCCGATCTCACAAAGACACCTGCCACTTGTGTTGGAGCTAGGCCCAACCAGGATATATTTTTATCAATCTGGTCTTGGAGCCAGTCCTTGAACATGTAGAATCACTTGATGGTGTGCCCTAGGGTCTGGTGATAAGGGCAGTAGTTGGGGTGATCAGTGAGATGTGCCTCTTCTGGCTTTCGGCACTCAGGTAGCCGTACGATTCTCTGCTCCAAGGCACTGTGGAAGTAACCGGGGACCTAAGCCTCATCAAATGAGTAGGTCTGATTCCTTTTGTCCGGAAATGGGGCTCTAGGAGTCTGACCCTGAAGGGGGGCCATAGGAGCATGCCGAGGAGGTTGAACCTGATTATCTTACCTGGGCGGTGGTGGCGTGTTACGCAGAGGCACTTGCCGATTTTTAGGCAGTCGCTGCTGGGCTGGAAGATGTGCCTGTGAGGGCGGACCCCTATGGGGCTACGGAGCTGGCCCCAATGGTAGAAATTCTAGCTTCCTGGGGCCTCTATCTGGGCCATAGCAGTGGGCTTGTCTCTGGAATCTCTCCTTACTAGGATTACAGGAGGTAGCTGGCGTGCCTGACTGGCCTGTTGCAGGGCTTCTTCGAGCTGCTGAGCCTTATCTGAGAAGTCCCGGAACACTCCGGGGTAATTATGAGTGATCAGAGAAGGAACCAGCTTAGCCTTGACATTCCCTATGCACATTGTCAGTAATTTCTCCTGAGTTAGTGGCATGTCAAGGGAGTATGTGAGCCCTTTCCACCGGGCGATGAAGTCTGTGACTCGCTCATCAAGCCTTTTCTTTCACCTGAAGAGGTCTGTGATGTTCGTCTTCCGAGTTGTGGAACTGAACTGGTAGAGGAATTTCCTGCGAAGTTCCTCCCTGCTAGTCACGGATCCGACACGGAGCTGGCTATATCAGACAAATGTCGGCCCTTCTAGTGTCTGAAAAAAGCAACAGAGCTTGGCGGCCTCCTGCTGCACTGGAGTCCCTAACATAGGCCCACACCTTGAGTTTAAGTGCTCCATATTTTGTGGCGGGTCTCTATCCCCATTAAATGGTGAGAAAGTGGGGTTCCCAAATCCCAGAGGTGCTAGTATATCATCCACCCATGCTGGGTACGGCTTTTCGTCTAGTGGGATCGCCACCTGATGAGTTTCCAAAGCCTCTAAGAAGGTGATGAGTGCTGTCATCGGATCGTCTGGATGCGGGTTCCTGCCCTGACGTGGATCCCTAACTACAAGCACATTTTCGGGCTCTTCAATTTGGTAGAAAATCTCAGCAGCTCGTGGGGCAGCTGGTGGAGCGACCCTTGGGGCGGCAGGAGGAACCCGAGCGGGGTCTCTTGGGTGATCACACCGCTCAGGAGGGTTTGGCGAAACATATCGCACCCTCTTTGCATGAGCTCTGGCCTCTCCTCTTTCAGCAAATACGGCATGATCGAGGTTGCCTGGGAGAATATCACTGAGGGGTAGTTGTTCATTCCCCTACTACCCCGGCCTAGGATCACTGTAGTCGGGTCGCCGCTCTACAATACGTTTAGCCAGAAGCTCATCGAACAACCTCTTCTGCTCAGCAAGCTATTGGCATAGCGTGGCCTTCTCGAGATCTTCCTCTGCCTTCTACACTAAGTCAAATGGGTCAGAGAGCTTGACAGCCCCAACATTATCTTTACCCTTGCCGATATTCTGGGCTCAGTGTTAATGCCTCAGTGGGTGTGGGGAGACCTAGGACGTTCCTCTGCTAACGATTCATCCTCCCCGATGGGTCCAGTAGCAGCTTTTCCTCAGGGGTTAAGTTCCCATCAAGAAGTTCTAGACCGTTCCCCTCTCCCGATAGATCGGCCATGTTGACCACCACTGCCCTCGGGGGCATGTCCTCAGAGCCGCCCAGTGAGTCGGGCTGCCGGTGAATCACACTGAAGAGAAGGGCAGCGTACTGCCCCCATCCATGGACGTGCGCGTGGGGGTGGCCTCCTCAATAACTTTTCGGAGTACTTAAAAACTCTGAATGCATTGTTGTTGGAGGGCCCTGTGGTGGCCAAGTGATCCGGGGTGCCGGACTGTGGGGAGCATGGCCAGGTTGACCCGACGACATTTCTCACCGATATCCTAGAGGTGTGCTTGGATCCCAGGATAAGGCACTTTTTGGTGGAAAAGACGGGAGTGAGTTTCCCGGAGGGTCTGGCAGAAACATTCAAACTCTCCTAGGGTGAGCGATTCTGGTGTATCAAAATCTGACCCTACGACTGGCCAAAACTTCTCGGGGAAGTGGCCTGCTGTGAGTATGTTCTAGAAGCTCCATGACTCAAGTTCAGGATCCAACCCTTGATGGCCCCACTCATCAACTAGTAGTGGCTGGGGTACTGGCAGAAGCACCGAAGCAGGCCTCTGGGCCGGTGGGCTGGCCGGCGAAGAATACGGCGATCAGGCCGACTGACCGCTGAATCCTAGGTTGTCCTCCAAGGGTTACAGTGTCCTAGCTACCACGTCACGATAGGATGTATCGGCGAATGGGCCTCCTGTCACAGTGTCGGTGCTTTCCGTGGGTTCTCTATGTCGCGGAACTTCCGCCATCAACCCCCAAAAAATGTCTATGTCGTCTCTAGCTGAGGTGGAAGGTACTTCCAGAGAGGTTCATGGTGACTGAAAGTTCGATCCCTGGGGGTACTCCAAGTCCTCGTCCTCCTGGATATACCTTCGGAGGGAGGCGGGGATCATATAGATCTCACATTCAGGGAGTACGAGGCTGACGCGCCACATCCCTACCCCAGACCTTGACTCAAAGGACAGAGGATAGGGCTCCATCACTAAGTCGTACTCCGCCTTGGAGTCTGAGAAACGGACTGGTCTGATTTCCATTCGGCCTTCCCTGGGATTTCTCTTACGGCGATGACGTCCCACTTTCCTGCCCCTGGGTGACTCCTCGGGGCAAGGCTGATTTCCGTCATGGATTCCTCTGGCCGTACTAGTGCTGGGGCAGAGAGGACTAAAGTTTGGGGTGTGGGGAGCACCAGGGAAAATGTCAAAAGGGACATGGGGAGGACCTCCATGTGGGTGAGTGACCGAATATACAACGGCTCTATAATCGCAGTCTGCGTTAGGGGAAGTGACCTCGTACCCCGTGTAGTGAGCGCTGGAGAGAGCCCCACCCGGAGTGTTGCTGTCACGAGGAATCCCCCTACCTGCGGCGAGGGTGGCACCAGGTAGGCCTCTAGACTGAGGTTGGAAGCAGGTAGGGCCCATACCTTCCAGAATAGTGGCACGGAGTACGCCTTCACGCTGGATGGCACTACCGCGAATTGGTCTGCGGTGGCTGTTGCCTATTTCGGTGACCGGGAGAGTTGACCCAACCTGCCCATGGGGTGGTCAGGGCCTCGATCCGGATTGGGAATATAACTGCCCCTGCTCGACATGTGCGGAGGTTTGATGATAGGAGTCAGCAGTGGCTCGGGCCACAATGGGTGCTGACATTGATGCCCCGAGGTGAGCATCCTCTTTCGCTCGTGCCCGACACTAGCATCGAGTCAGGTGGGTTGGAGCCGGTGGTGCGGGCACATGGTTCGCCTACTCCTCGGCTCGGGGAGCCGGGTAGTGGCGCCGACACGGCCTGGCAGGGGCCCTTTCTGTGAACCCTTGAAGCGAGTCTCCTATTGGGCCAACCCAGGAATCCCTTACCTCGTCGGCGTAGGGGAGAGAGGTGTCAAGGAATTCTAGGGATAAGCTCCCAAAACGGTTGAATGTCGGGGTGGGGAGTAGCAGCTCCCTACACAGCCCTCGGGGGCAGCGTTGGTGGTGAGGCGCAGCTACCTCGAGGTCCAAACAGGCCATGTCCCTAGTGGGTATGACCCCCTCCTCTTCGTACCTACACACAAGGTCGTTGATCACCCTTCATTGGATAATCTCTGATGGGGAGAGGGGGCGTGAGCGCCAAGCAGTCGTGGCGGTCGGAGCAACTATGGAAGAGGCGGAACCGCGCGGGGTGGCCATATCGGTACTATCCTTGCCCCTACACCGGTGGGAAGGTGTCGATCGAGCTCCGGATGCAGTGATATAATTCCTGAAAGTAGGGAGATGAACCCATTAACACTTATAGGAAAAGAAATCGACAACTAGCGGACCAGCGCCATTTCGTCTTCCATGGTTGGTAAGAGGGGTCCACACTGACAACGTCTCAAAACGGAGTGGTCAATGTCCTGACTGCCCCAACCCCTGGCGGGTTTCACGTCCTAGTGCTAGGTGCCTGGACCTGATGACATGCTAATATTCTGAAGCCCCAAACGCTACCAATCTCCATATTGAGGAGAAGAGATTCACGTTAGGTTCACCATTTTCTGTTTCCGATGCTTTCCGTCGGGGATGCGTGCATCCATCACGCAGGGGAGGATGTGCGGCTTGTAGCCCCGCATTCCCGCTTTCCAAAGATGGGAGGCATTCATTCCTTATTCAGGGATGTCTTCTCCTTGATCGAAACTGGGATGATGGGATGTCGGTTCTTCTGTCCGTGGATTCCTCCTCAGAGCTCGTCACCTAGTCCGGGTCTCCCTCATAGATTTAAGATGTATTCATGAATCTCGATCCCGGTGCCATATATTCATGGACACTAGTTAATTACGCTTCTTCCGTTGAGATGCTCCAAGGGGTCTGGTCGGGGTAGCAACCTTCGGTTAGGGGAGTGGTCACGCTGAGGTGTTGTTAGCATGTCTTGACGTTGGGGAATTGGCATGTCTGTCTTCTGTACCTTATTATAGGGATTCTCGAGGGAGTGGAAGCCCGAGGCATCCAACATCAAAAGTGGGGAATTGTATGCCATAGACATGTATCTGAGGTTTTCCTCAGCTTCCCATGTTAAACACAGGGTATGTCGCGAGTTTAACATCTTGTGGATATGGTTACGCCAAGGGCGTGTCTTCTGAGGTTTTCCTCAGCTTCCCATGTTTAACACAGGGTAGTCTGTGAGTTTAACATCTTGCGGAGACAGATCGAACTGATCAGAACACTGATAGTAGATCAGATAAAAGAACCCCCTGAAGGTAACTCCGATGTTGGGTCCAGTACGTGGGCGGATTCCTGGATACTGTGGAGTGGAATGAGGTGGCATGATCCCACCTGGATGTGGCGGCCTAGGTAAGAATCAGTATGGGTGATGAAGTGAATGGGTTTGAACCTCATGGAGGCTTCCTACATATCCCTATGGTAGGGAATCAAAGTCCGCGTAGTTCGATGATACGGAGGGACACCTAAAAAGACGACCCGTGAGAATGAACGCATGGATGGGACACAGAGGGATTAAGGCCTCTGGGATAGGGCATGAACTTCCCGAGGTGTGTGGGCTCGAGGGAGAGGTCAGTATGAGACGTCGGTGTTGGGATTGAACCTCGTGGAGGCTTCATACGTACTGTAACACCCGATACTTTTATGAGAAATATTTTGTTCTTATGTTATATAAAGTATCAAAGGAATCTTTCACTACACACAACACTAGCTTGGATTTCTTTACAAGCAATCGCGACCTTCCTCGATAGCTTGCGTCGTACACAATACCGAGTTTAACTAAACAACGATATGCTATTAAAATATTACTAAAACTAGCCCTTATGAATAGTAATACCCACTTTTTGAAATTTTTTAAATTTTATTTTTCAAAATGGACTTCATTTTTGGATTCATAATATCGAAATTATCCTAGGTTAAAATTTTGGTATTTTTCTGAAAAATTTCAATTTTTGATGAATAGTGAAAACACTGGGTTACTATTTAAAAAACCGACTTTTTATTTAAATAATTATTTATTTTATTTAAATTTATTTTAGGTCAAAATTGATACATAATACCTATATAAGTTCAATTCAATTCATTGGATTCATTTTATAATAATTTTAGATATAGAAAAATTTTATTGAACTTTTCACCGTCTTTTACCCACCTCTTAGGAGAATTTACAAATTTACATAAAACTTAATTTTACCGCTTCTGTGAGTGGAATTTCAAAAATCCAATAGACACGGTTAATATCAAGGACTAAAATTTGGTTCAATGAGATGAAAATAATTTTTGGTGAATAGTAACTTTTTACTTTTTTTACCACGGATAAAAGTAAATAGGGAAATTAAGGGTAAAAATGTTATTATTATTACCCTAACATAAGTCCTAATTCTATAGGATAAGTTTAATTTGACCAAAAACAACCTTAGGAATAAAATATGACCATTTAGGCCCACTTGGATTAGATTAGGACATTTATTATAAATTTATTTAAAGAAGGGTTAAAATAGTTAAAATCAAAGTTTAATAACTAAATCATTTTTAATATAGGGTTATACATAAGATAAATTCGACTATAAATATTCATTAGAAATATCAAAAGATTTCGTACATAATTTTATTTTATTTTTAATTTTTAGACAATAAATAATTTAATTTATTTATGACACAATGATGATGTAGTAATTATCTTATTAATAAAATATTGACATAATTGATGTTATAAATACCCAAATAAATATAATTTGAGAATTTTTATGAATTAAAATAATTTTATAGGTTAATATGACATGTTATTATTGATTTAATTAACTTTTTTATAACTACTATTTCTTTTATGATTTTCACAAAAATCAATTACCAAATAGTGTCAAAATTGACATAAAATAGTTTTTAAAACATATATTAAATTATTAATTGTTATTTTATTCCTAAAAATATAAGGTTCGGCAAAATGACTTATATAAGGTTATATATATTAATAATAAACAACTTGGGGTTCTTTTGGCCTGTTATAGTAAGTTTATTAACCTTATAGTGTAAGAAAACAAGAAGAAACGGTAAAAGTTAAATTATCTAACTTAAAGTTAAATCTAAATGATAAGGTTAAAATAGATACCTAAACTTGTCTAAATTCTATTGGATGAGATTATTTCGACCCATACCCACCTTATCTTCGAAATAAATCAATTTTGAGCTATTAAAAACCGAATATTACTTTATAAAAAAATAATATTTTTAGTTTTTCCTAAGGTGCCCCTCTCCTCCCTTATAAAAGGGAACCTCATCCCTCTCTTCCTCACACCACTTTGAGCCTTCAAGCTCGGCCAACCCCTTCCAAATTCTCTTCTCCACTTCTTGAGAAACATCCTAGAGGTCCTGGCCTTCTTCAAAGACCAATTTTAGTGCCCTAAGAGGAGGTCTCAAAGAGGCGCTTCAAAGAAGAGGTAATGTACGTTACCGATTCTTTCAACTTTATTTCTTCTTCCAATTCTTATTATTTAGTTGTTTCATTATTAAGTAATAACATAAGTATCACTCATATACTGGTATGTTATTATAATAATGAAACAACCCTATTTCACCATCTATCCATCCCACGGAAAATGAAATCACCGCGCGTGCGTACGTACGGAATACCGTCTCCACACCATGGTGTAATCTATTTTCCACCACCACCTTACTTGGATGGGTATAATGGTGTAAATAATAACTATATATGATTATTTTAAAGTTATATTGATTCTTAAATAGTATACATACACTCCAATACAATTCCATGATCATGGGAACGATATCATCGCTCGTGCGTACGTACGGAATACCGTCTCCACGATGTGATGCGACTCGTTCTACATGATCTTCATTGAATAATGATTATATAAATGAATTGAATGAATTAATATGATATATATTACACTAATAAAATTCTGTAAATGAATTATCTATAACCTAAAAAGAATAATAAGAATTTATTCGACAAAACACGCATAAGAACAAAAAGAAATAAACACCCGAATAACAAATAACAATGAAATATTACTAATAAGAAGCTAAGAATATGGCCATATATGATATCATAACAATGAGTATGAATCTGTAATAAGTCAATGACATTATTTAAATCATTATACAGGAGGTTAGGACACTTACGAAGAAAATAGGATCTAAGGTAAGGGAAAATCTCGCAATCTCATTTTTATCCAAGATTGTTTATACTTCAGAATTTACTGGGGAATATTTATCATCCACATCCATGTTTCCTCAATATGTAATATTTATATCCTTATACAAATTTTTATATCCAATTTTACCCTTCGGTGAGTTTTTAGTAAAATATATGAAAGGAATATTTTGTCGTTTTTTGTACGAGGTACTTTTCGACTTTTCCGACAAAAGTACGAGAAGAATGTTTTTTTTAACTTATGCGGCATGAATGGATTTTTAAAACATTATTTCCAAGAATATTAATTTACAAGTTTTCAATTTTATTTTAATAAACTTCTTTTAGTTTAAAATTGTATGACATGTTAAGAAAGGAAAAATGTTTTTGAAGTAGAAAGGATATTTTCCTCAAGAATGGATTTCAAGTGTTTTATCAAAATTATTTTCCATCTAAGATAATATAGGGTTCTGTTTCTATCCCTATTATTACATTGATTTGATTATGTTGTGATGGAACTATTTTTATGAATTCCTTTATCTTATATGAATTGTTGTATGATGTCACGATGTTTAAGAATCCCATTTTTATTACATGGGTTATGCAATGATGTAAGATTTTTTTGATTTTGTGGCACACATAAGAATGGTATCATTATGAGATGTGTGGGAAATATATCTCCCTCTAATGCATTGGGTAAAGATTTATATCTCATGAGATAGACATGGCTGGAACGGCAGGTTAAATAGGTTTAGTGAAACAGGACTGAAACGAGGAGTGAACTCGGTTTAGAAATGGACTTTGTCTGCTAAGATAGTCTTGGAAATGAGTCTTGACTACTAAGAAATGATTTTCTATGATTATGTGTGTATGACACAAAGTTTCATGTTTTAAGTTATGATTATTGGGATTCCATTTCACTACTATGATTTATCCCATGTTATGAAATTATGATCTCTTTTACAGGTTAAGATTTCCAAAATGTTATGTTCTTATGAATATTATGTGATTGATATTTCTTTTGTTTACCCTTACTGAGCATTTGAGCTCACCCTTTTGTATATTTTCTTTCCCCAGGTCAGGAAGAAGGTTATTAATTAGGATATGCCAAAAAGGGACTCTAGATATGATGAAATAAATGGGAGACAACGTAGAAGATTTATGAACCAGTTGTTTATGTTTCCCAGTTTCTAAAGACACTATACCTATACGGTCCTTTCCTGGTTTTGTTATATGTTGTAATAAGTGTGCTTAAATTCTAAATTAATAGCAATGTATGTAAAGTATGGGTCGTTATAGTTGGTATCAGAGGAAAGGTATAGTCAACCTTTGGAAACTAGGAAGTGAAAGCCTTAGTAAGAACCCTAAGGATAATTCTAATCATAGAACACAATCTTAGTGATTTAGAAATGGCCATGAACAACCTATGATAAGACCTTAAGTGTGATATTTTATTCTTGATTATTTGGTTTTCCTATTATAATTAGTGTTGCTCAAACTATTCTTCTTGGTTTTAGTCAATGGATGGAACCCAAAGGAACCATGTTAATGCGGAATGCGACGGGCAATGCAATGATTGTCCCCCTGAGCAACCAAACGTTATGGGAGCTGGAATGAAAAATCTTGTAGCCATGCTCACACAAATTTCTCAAGCTATGAATCATACGGGACTTCCAAACGAGCAAAGGAAGGAGAAACATTATGTTGAATCCTTCATGAGGCAGCGTCCACCTTCATTCAGCGGGTCTATTGATCTATTAGTTGCTGAACAATGGATTAGTACTACTGAAAAGATATTTTCAGTTCTTCAATGTTCTGAACATGATAAAGTCATCTTAGCATTTTATCGCTTGGAAGGTGAAGTTGATCAATGGTGGTATATTATCAAAAATAAGAGTCAAAGGGATGAAATTGAGTCCATGGAATGGGACGAGTTCAAGAACTTATTTTTCAATAAGTACTTCCCTCGTATTCTCCTAACAAAGATGGAGAAGGAATTTCTTGAACTAAATCAAAAGGATGGTGAATCTGTTGGTACCTACGAAGAAAATTTTACAAGACTTTCAAGGTACACTTCTGGTATTATTATCCAACCTGAGAGTAAGATCTATCGATTCTTTAGTGGCTTAAAACCAAGTCTTCGAAAGGAGTTAGACATAAGGGACTTCAATAGCTATGAAGAAATCGTTCGATGTGCTCTCAAAGTTGATATGAAGATTGGAGTAACCCATCAGTCATATGGGTTTTATAAGAAGAGGAAAATGGAATTCAAATGAAAATCTAAAGAGCACACTGAAAAGAATATGAGTTTTCCCTTATGCTCAAAGTGTGGAAAGAAACATGGAGAAAATTGTCTTAAGAGGACAAGAAAATGTTATAAGTGTGGAAAAGAAGGTCATCGGGCAATTGAATGTCGAAATAATAGGAAGAAGATGTCTAATGATGCAAACAAAGGCAGGGATACACATAATGAACCTACTACACTTCAATGTTTCAAGTGCAAGGAGATGGGGCATTATTCCAATCAATGCCCAAATCCAAGGGTTAATGATGATGATCGACGTCAAAAAACTCTTAAGGCCAAAGACAAAGGAAAGTCACATTCAATTACTATCGACGATGTAGATTATGACAACGAAGTGGTGAAATTTGCACTTACCATCCACTCTAAAGTAGCAAATGTTTTATTTGATTCTGGATCCACCCACTCTATTATTTCTGAAGAATTTTATAATGGTATCATCATATTACCTCAACAATTATATTTTGAGTTATCTATGACAACCCCTAATGGCACAACAGTCGCATAAAAAGTTTATAATTCTTCTCTGATTGAAGTTTGTGGGAAAGTGCTTCCTGCATATCTTGTGATCCTTCCTGTAGTGGAATTTGATGTGATTCTTGGCATGGATTGGCTTTCTCTATATGGATCTCATATCAATTTCCAAAGAAGGGAAGTCACATTTCATATTCCAGATCAATCTATGATCGTCTATCGATGCAAGGATGAACATAACCTTCCAGTGGAAATTTCTTCCATCTTATGGGTCTTGATTCCACTAAATGAAGGTTATTTATCTCAAATGGTTGGTGAGAAACTCACGATTAAGAATATTCCCATTGTACGGGAGTTTGATGATGTATTTCGGGAGGAATTGTCGGGACTTCCACCAAATCGTGAAGTTGAGTTTTCAATAGAACTCATACCGGGTGCTTTTCCTATTTCAAAGACACCTTATAGAATGGCCCCAATTGAGTTGCAGGAATTGAACAAGCAACTCCAAGAGAATCTTGATAAGGTATTCATACGCCCTAGTGCGTCACCTTGGGGAGCACCTGTTCTGTTTGTTAAGAAGAAATATGGATCAATGAGACTCTGCATTGATTATCGAGAACTTTACAAGATCACTATCAAGAGCAAATATCCTCTCCCACGCATTGATGACTTATTTAAACAACTACGCGGAGCTCAATACTTTTCCAATATTGATCTTCGCTCAGTGTATCATCAATCAAGGGTCAAAACAGAGGATATACCAAAGACGGCTTTCCGTACAAGGTATGGACACTATGAATTTATAGTGATCCCATTTGGTATTACTAATTCTCCTGCTATCTTCATGGATCTGATGAATAGAGTCTTTAGAGACTATCTTAATTAATTTGTGGTAGTCTTTATAGATGATATTCTTGTCTATTCAAAGAGCAAGGAAGAACATGAAGATCACTTTATAATTGTATTGAAGACCCTAAGAAAGGAGAATCTTTATGCCAAATTTACCAAGTGTGAATTTTGGTTTCAAAAATTTTCATTTTTGGGTCACATAATCTCAAAAGAGGGGATATCTGTGGATCCAGCAAAAACAGAGGTTATCGAAAGATGGTCGAGACCAAAAATAGTAACCGAGATCTGAATTTTTCTTGGTTTGGATGGATATTATCGACGTTTTGTGAAAGATTTTTCACGATTATATAATCCACTCACCAGGTTGACTCGAAAAGGAGTTAAGTTTGTTTGGACAGAGGAATGTGAAGAGAATTTCAAGGAGTTGAAAAGAAGGTTATCCAGTGCACCTGTACTCACACTTCCTTGTAGTGGAGAAAGGTTTGTGATCTACAGTGATTCATCCAAGAAGGGGTTTGGGTGTGTTCTTATTCAAAATGATATGGTGATAGATTATTCCTCACGATAGTTGAAAATCCATGAGCAAAATTACCCAACTCATGATTTGGAGTTAGCTGCGGTAATATTTGCATTAAAGATTTGGAGGAATTATCTTTATGGATAAAGGTGTGATATTTATACTGGTCATAAAAGTTTAAAGTATATTTTCACAAAAAAGGAGATGAATATGCGCTAAAGAAGATGGTTGGAGCTGATTAAGGATTATGACTGCTCAATTAATTACCACCCGGGGAAAGCAAACAAGGTGGCAGATGCATTAAGTTGACAAGACCATGCTAGCTTATCCATGATGAGAATCACAAAAGATCCAATATTTATGGATTTACAAAGGATGGATCTTGGAATTATAATGAAAGGGGAAAAATCGTATCTTTCTCAATTGAATGTTCAACCATATATACATGTGAAGATTAAAGAGGCGCAGAAAGAAGATGTAGAGTTACAAAAGAAGGAGAGAAATATTCCTGAATTCAACCTTGATTATGATGGGATAATAAAGTTCAGGAATCGGGTTTGTGTTCCTCCCATCCCAGAATTAAAGAAGGAGTTGCTGGATGAGGCTCATAGTTATTCATTCTCTATTCATCCTGGAATCACGAATATGTATAGGGACCTGAAAGAGTACTTCTGGTGGGATGTCATGAAGAGATATGTTTCTGAATATGTCTCTCGATGCTTGGTTTGTCAGCAAGTTAAAGCTGAGAGACAGAATTATAAGGTGATGTTACAACCATTACCCATACCTGAATGGAAATGGGAAAACATCACTATGGACTTTGTCACTGGACTTCCTAAAACATCCAAAGGCAATAATGTTATCTGGGTCATAGTTGATCGTCTTACAAATACTGCACACTTCATTACTATAAGAGAGGATTTCTCTCTAGATCATCTTGCTAGGATATATGTAAAGGAAGTGGTAAGATTTCATAGAGTACCACTTTCCATTATATCTGATCGGGATCCAATGTTTACCTCAAAGTTTTGGCGAAGTCTTCATCATACTCTAGATACAGAGTTGAGTTTTAACACTGCTTATCATCCTCAGACAGATGGTCAGTCTGAGAGGACAATTCAAACTCTAGAAGATATGTTGAGAGCTTGCTTTATGGATTTCAAAGGTGGTTGGGATCAACACCTACCTTTGGTGTAATTTTCTTATAACAATAGATTTCACTCCAGTATTCAGATGGCTCCTTATGAAGCTCTCTATGGAAAGAAATGCAGGACTCCAACTTGCTGGGATGATGTTGGGGAAAGAAAGCTATTAGGACCTGATCTTGTTGATGAGATGGCAGAAAAGGTCAGATCTATTCAACAACACATAAGAGCAGCTCAGAGTTTACAAAAAAGTTATTCCAACAACTGAAGAAAAGACAAAGAGTTTGAAGTGGGTGATAAAGTGTTCTTATGAATATCTACCTAGAAGAGGGTCATGAGATTTGGAAAGAAGGGAAAGTTGAGCCCGAGATATATCGGTCCTTTTGAAATTCTGAATCGTGTTGGGAAGGTAGCTTACCGATTGGAGATTCCACTGAATCTCTCCCAAGTTCATGATGTGTTCCATGTATCTCTCTTGAGAAAGTACATACCTGATCCTTCACATGTACTTAGCTCAGAAGTTGTACCACTGGAGCAAGATCTTTCTTATGAAGAACAGCCAATAGAGATTCTGGATTGTAGCGAAAAAGTACTACGGAACAAGACCACTCGCTTGGTGAAAGTTTTATGTAGGAACCACCAATTTTAAGAAGCTACATGGGATCTTGAGGATATGATGAGGGAGAGGTATCCTCATCTGTTTGTTACAAAGTGACGAATTTCGAGGGCGAAATTCATTTTAAGGGGGGTAGAATGTAACACCCGATACTTTTATGAGAAATATTTTGTTTTTATGTTATATAAATAATCAAAGGAATCTTTCAATACACACAACACTAGCTTGGCTTTCTTTACACGCAATCGTGACCTTCCTCGATAGCTTGCGTCGTACGCAATACCGAGTTTCACTAAACAACGATATGCTATTAAAATATTACTAAAACTAGCAGTTATGAATAGTAATACCCACTTTTTGAAATTTTTAAATTTTATTTTTCAAAATGGACTTAATTTTTGGATTTGGAATATCGAAATTAGCCTAGGGTAAAATTTTGGTATTTTTCTGAAAACTTTCAATTTTTGATGAATAGTGAAAACACTGGGTTACTATTAAAAAAACCGACTTTTTATTTAAATAATTATTTATTTTATTTCAATTTATTTTAGGTCAAAATTGATACATAATACCTATATAAGTTTAATGCAATTCATTGGAGTCATTTTATAATAATTTTATATATATAAAAATTTTATTGAACTTTTCACCGTCTTTTACCCACCTCCTAGGAGAATTTGCAAATTTACATAAAACTTAATTTTACCGCTTTTGTGAGTGGAATTTCGAAAATCTGAGAGACATGGTTAATATAAAGGACTAAAATGTGGTTCAATGAGATGAAAATAATTTTTGGTAAATAGTAACTTTTTACTTTTTTTACCACGGTTAAAAGTAAATAGGGAAATTGAGGGTAAAAATGTTATTATTATTAACCTAACACATGTCCTAATTCTATTAGATAAGTGTAATTCGACCAAAAAAAACCTTAGGAATAAAATATGACCATTTAGGCCCACTTGGATTAGATTATAACATTTATTATTAATTTATTTAAAGAAGGGTTAAAATAGTAAAAATCAAAGTTTAATAACTAAATCATTTTTAATATAGGGTTATACATAATATAAATTCAACTATAAATATTAATTAGAAAGATAAAAAGATTTCCTATATAATGGTATTTTATTTGTAATTTTTAAAACAAAAATAATTTAATTTATTTATGACACAATGATGATGCAGTAATTATCTTATTAATGAAATATTGACATAATTGATGTTATAAACACCCAAATAAATGTAATTTTAGACTTTTTATTAATTACAATAATTTTCTAGGTTAATATGACATGTTAGTATTTATTTAATTAACTTTTTTTGAACTAATATTTCTGTTATAATTTTCACAAAAATCAATTACCAAATAGTGTCAAAATTGACATAAAATAGTTTTTAAAACAAATATTATATTATTAATTGTTATTTTATTCCTAAAAATATAAGGTTTGGAAAAATGACTTAGATAATGTTATATATATTAATAATAAACAACTTGGGGTTCTTTTGGCTTTTTATAGTAAGTTTATTAACCTTATAGTGTAAGAAAACAAGAAGACACGGTAAAAGTTAAATTATCTAACTTAAAGTTAAATCTAAATGATAAGGTTAAAATAGATATCTAAACTTATCTAAATTATATTTTATGAGATTATTTTGACCCATACCCACCTTATCTTATAAATAAATCAATTTGGAGCTATTAAAAACCAAATATGACTTTATAATAAAATAATATTTTTAGTTTTTCCTAAGGTGACCCTCTCCTCCCTTATAAAAGGGCACCTCCTCCCTCTCTTCATCACACCACTTTGAGCCTTAAAGCTCAGAAAACCCCTACCAAATTCTCTTATCCACTTCCCTAGAAACATCCTAGAGGTCCTGGTCTTCTTCAAAAACCAATTTTAGTGCCCTAAGAGGAGATCTCAAAGAGGCGCTTCAAAGAAGAGGTAATGTCCATTACTGATTCTTTCAACTTTATTTCTTCTTCCACTTCTTCTTATTTAGTTGTTTCATTATGAATTAATAACATCATTATCAATAATATACTTTTATGTTATTATAAGTATGAAACAACACTATTTCACCATCTATCCATCCTATGGAAAACAAAATCACCGTGCGTGCGTACGTACGGAATACCATCTCCACGCTATGGTGTAATCTATTTTCCACCACCACCTTACTTGGATGGGTATAATGGTGTAAATAATAACTATATATGATTATTTTAAAGTGATATTGATTCTGAAATAGTATACAAACACTCCAATACAATTCCATGATCATGGGAACGATATCATCGCTCGTGCGTATGTACGGAATACCGTCTCCACGATGTGATGCGACTCGTTCTACATGATCTTCATTGCATAATTATTATATAAATGAATTGAATGAATTAATATGATATATATTACACTAATACCATTCTGTAAATGAGTTATCTATAAAATAAAAAGAAGAATAAGAATTTATTCGACAAAACACGCATAAGAACAAAAAGCAATAAACACCCAAATAACAAGTAACAATGAAATATTACTAATAAGAAGCTAAGAATATGGCCATATATGATATCGTAACAATGAGTATGATTCTGTAATAAGTCAATGACATTATTTAAATCATTATACAGGAGGTTTGGACACTTACGAAGCAAATCGGACCTAAGGTAATGGAAAATCTCGTAATCTCATTTTTATCCGAGATTGTTTATACTTCATAATTTACTGGGGAATATTTATCATCCACATCCATGTTTCCTCATTATGTAATATTTATATCCTTCTATAATTGTTTATATCCAATTTTACCCTTTGGTGAGTTTTTAGTAAAAGACATGATTGGAATCTTTTGATGTTTTTCGTACGAGGTACTTTTTGACTTTTCCGACAAACATACGAGAAAAATGTTTTTTTTAACTTATGCGGCATGAATGGATTTTTAAAACATTATTTCCAAGAATCTTCCTTTAAAAGTTTTAAATTTTATTTTAATCAAATTCTTTTAGTTTAAAATTGTATGACATGTTAATAAAGGAAAAATGTTTTTGAAGTAGAAAGGATATTTTCCTCAAGAATGGAGTTTAAGTGTTTTATCAAAATTATTTTACATCTAAGATAATATAGGGTTTTGTTTCTATCCCTATTATTACATTGATTTGATTATGTTGTGATGGAATTATTTTTATGAATTCCTTTATCTTATATGAATTTTTTTTATGATGTCACGATGTTTAAGAATCCCATTTTTATTACATGGGTTATGCAATGATGTATGATTTTTTTGATTTTGTGGCACACATAAGAATGGTATCATTATGAGATGGGTGGGACCTATATCTCCCTCTAATGCATTGGGTAAAGATTTATATCTCATGAGATAGACATGGTTAGAACGGCAGGTTAAACCAGTTCAGTGAAACATGACTGAAACGAGGAGTGAACTCGGTTCAGAAATGGACTTTGTCTGATAAGATAGTCTTGGCAATGAGTCTTAACTACTAAGAAATTATTTTATATGATTATGTGTGTATGTCGCAAAGTTTCATGTTTTAAGTTATGATTATTGAGATTACATTTCACTACTATGATTTATCCCATGTTATGAAATTATGATCTCTTTTGCAGGTTAAGATTTCCAAAATGTTATGTTCTTATGAATATTATGTGATTGATATTTCTTTTGTTTACCCTTACTGAGTATTTGAGCTCACCCTTTTGTATGTTTTCTTTCCCCAGGTCAGGAAGAAGGTTATTAATTAGGATATTCCAAAAAGGGACTCTAGATATGATGAAATAAATGGGAGACAACGTAGATGATTTATGAACTAGTGGTTTATGTTTCCCAGTTTCTAAAGACACTATACCTATACGGTCCTTTCCTGGTTTTGTTATATGTTGTAATAAGTGTTCTTCAATTCTAAATTAATAGCAATGTATTTAAAGTATGGTTCGTTATACGTACCATGCCTTAGCATGGATCAAAGTCCTCGTAGTTCAGGTAAACAGTTTAACGTCATATGGGATGGGGGCATTTGGGGCTTATGCTCTGGGGTGACCCGTAATGGATGGATGGGGATTACACTCTGAGGCCTCCCATGGAGTTGGTGAACCGGCACAAAGGGGTCGGAACTACCGGGTGGTGGGCTTGAATCTCGTGGAGGCTTCCTACGTACCATGCCTTAACACAGATCAAAGTCCCTGTAGTTCGGGTTGGAATGGGGCTTACGCTTTGAGGCGGCCCATAATGGTGGGGCTTGAACCTCATGTAGGCTTCCTACATACCATTCCTTGACACGAATCAAAGTCCCCGTAGTTCAGGATAGTCACAACTGCTTACCGCTGGACTAGAATGCAGTTTAACGTCATGCGGGACAGCATACAGTTTATCATCATGCTAGACGAGTGCATACAATTTAACATCATGCTGAATGAGGGCATACAGTTTAACGTCATGCTGGACGAGGGAATACAGTTTAACGTCATGCTGGATGAGGGCATACAGTTTAACGTCATGCTGGATGAGGGCATACAGTTTAACGTTATACTGGATGAGGGCATTGTCATGGTCAATGCTTACTCTAAACCCACATGAGTCGTGCTCGGTGTGAGAAACAAGAGGCAGCATAGACCTAACGATCACATCACGAAGGGTGCGTCCATGAGAAGCGAAGAGGGGCTTACGCGTTGAGCGGCCCATGGTGTTGAGACTTACTCCAAGATAGAGGCCTGGGGGTGAAAAAGCGCAGAGGGAGAGGGATTTGGGACTGAACAAAGGAGGAGTCCCACTTCCCATCATGCTCTCCGCTGGCCTTGGTGGTGGGGAAGTACAGAGGTGTATGGGTTCTACCTTCCGCAAGAGAGGCTAGGGTATTACACCGAAGTGGTTTCCCTTCCCCTGTGGACAAAAGACACTTATATAGGTAGGATATCATCCAATGTGGGGGTGATTACATCCCCGTGGAGACGATTGGTGTAAATAACATCTGAGCTGTGGGGACCCTGCGTGAAAGGCACGGGGCCGGATCACAGTTTAACGTCATGTGTTGAGGACGAAGTGCTTGGCAGTTTAACTTCCTACAACTCGGACAAGGTGGGTTTACTCCGCACCCCTAGGAATTATATGACTGGTACCCTCTACCCCTTGGGGGAGGGAAGGCATTGGCAAAGCCGTTGTGAAGGGGGGTCACAGAGAGAACCATCGAGGGGTCCACGTTAGCGTGGCTATGCGAAGAAGAAATAGTCGTTAGAGTTCCTATGTGAATAAGTATAAGACAAAGAAATGCAATGGGAAAAAACCCCCAAGGGACCTTGAGGTTACTTCATATGAGCCTGGAATGCCGTACAGGAATATAGCACATGGTGTGTATGCCCGATGTGTGTGCCCGGGGCATACAAAAGGAGGACATCGGGTGCCTAAGCAGGGAGGCACCTGGGGGAATCAAGGTGAGGGTTCCCGGGGATTTCACGCAAAGAAATGGTTTGCGCGCAAAACACCGGTATGGTGCATAATTGGGGAAGAGGGATTGCGCGTGGCTAAGAGGATCGCGCGCAAGGGATATGAATTGCACTTGAGTGGCAAAGGCTGCACCCAAAGGCAAGGCCGCACCCAGCAAAGGTATTTCATGAAATTGGACCGTTTTGCGCGCAACGGAAAGAATTGTGTGCAATGGAGGAACCCTGAAGGGTTTAGAATTCTGTTTAATCCAATGGGATTGCACGCAAAGGCGGATCCTGGGGTGGGGTGGCGTGAAAAGGATTAGTACCTGAATTCCATCTTGCACATGCGAAAGTCCTATTTCGCACATCAGATCTAGTTCAAATTCCGCAACCCTGAAATGGAAGGGGTATCCTTTTATTTATAGTCCTCCAGTGTCACAGAATCCAGGTGTCACGTGAAATTTGGTGTGCCAGAGACGGTGGCGCGGAATGTTAGCCATACGGGCGTGAGTGCGCAATTATTGCGCGCCTGCGCCGGGATCCCTTCGCGAATCCTAGACCCCTTTCGCACGGCCCACATTTTTTCACGCGCATTCCCCTTTATTTCACGAAACACTTCCAGGCCCTCCGGACCAGGTCTCCGAGTCATAATATGATTTTGCTTCATAATTTCGAAACTTCCTTTAGAAATTACAAACTTTTCAGCATCTACAATGACATATTTTTCTAAAAAATAGTATGTGTAGAGACATACAAATGGGACTTTTATAAGAAATTATATTTTCCCAAAGAGAATATTATAGTTTATAAGTTTAATCATTCCTTGATTTTCTCACTGTATTTTAAAAAATTTCATTCAAAGCCTTGTTTATTATCTCATCTTGTTCACTTGTTTGTGGATGATATTGTGTTCCAATATTATTTTTTCATCCATACTTATTCATGTTCATTCTAAATTGATAACTCTAAATGTATAACCCATTATCACTGATGATGGTTCAAGGAATTTAATATATATAGAAGATATATTTCCTCACAAATTTAACCATAGAGGAACCCAGGTTATCTTAAATGAAAATGGGTGCAACCCATTTTGATATATAATTTACTACCACCAATATATATTTATTCCCGTGATATTTTAGAAATGTTCCCATAAAGTATAAACCTCATACATCAAATATTTCCTCTTCTAATATACCTTATTGAGATATCACTTGACTTCTCCATATATTTTTAATCCTTTAACATGTATCACAATTCTTGGAAAACAATCTCAAATCTTTGAATGATGTAGGCTAGAGGATACCACTCTAAATTGGTTTAGTATCTCTTTCCAAATTCTAATTGTGTATACCAAAAGAAAGTGTATGGAACTGGTTTAGAATTGAAAGATTCTACTCTTTTATTAAACACTTTATAATAATTATATAATCCCTATATATTTATAGAAATGTATGTTCTTATAGGTAGTACTTCAAATCTCCCTAAAACCTTTTCTTATCATTCCATGTTATCCCTTGTGACTTCTTCCCAGTAGATAAATATTGGAAAAATATGAATAACATGGTATTCACTTAGTTTTTAATGAAAATATTTTATTATTTAGAAACTCTCCTTTTATGGGATGATTATATTCTTACCTTAAGTATTAAAATCTAGATAAGTGACCATACACTTGATTCATAACACTTTTTTTATCTTTAATATCAATAAAAAATTATTATATAATTAATACCCATATAATCAATATTATATTTTATTCATTATTTGATAAGAAAAACTTAAAATATGAGTGGTCTTCATGAACAATGACTTTGATTCTAGTAATATATGGCCTAAATTTCTCTACAACATGAACCACTACCATTATCTCCTTCTCTGTTGTGAAATATTTGAGTTTTTCTCCATTAAATAAATTAATTTCATAGAAAAAAAATAGTGTTTCCTTTTTATCTTCTACCAATTAATATCCCCATAAATAAATTCACTATCATCATAAAATATTTTAAAATGTTGATTCCAATTTGGTCTTATGATGGTAGGTGTTTAGAAAAACTTCCTACCCAAATTTTTGAAATCTTCTAGGTAGTTAAACCTAGACTCCTATTCTAATAGTAGGAATAATGTTATAGAAATATTTGGTAAATAATAGAAACCCCTTCTATAAAATCCAATAGGTCCAAATAAGATTTTTACATCCTTAACTGATGTTATTAAAGGTAGTGATAAGATCAATTCTATTTTTTACTTTTCTAATTTAATTCCATACTTTAAGATTATATGGATGAGTATTATGCCCTATATAATCAAAAACTGGCATTTCTATCAGTACCAAATTTATTTCTTCACATGTATCTAATACTTTTAATAGATTTTCTAAATAATTTTTAAATTTCATGATTATAAATCATGATTATGAATGAAAATTCATACACAATACTTCAATTATTCTCTATATTAGGTCTAATTATATAGAGATTACACATCTATAAAAAGTTAAAGGTTCTCCACATATTCCGAATGGAATTATACTATATAAAAATGTTCTATAATGGCATATAAATTTTTTATTATACTATTCTTTAGGATCAATAGGCACTTTTTTTTATCTTTAATATCCATCCATAATGAAAAAATGGGAATTTCCTACAAGCCACTCAAGTATCTGGTTAATGAATTACAAAGGGAAATGTTCTTTCTTTATGAACTTTTTAAGATTTATATAATCTTTGAAAACATTCTATTTAATTAATTTTATCATTGATATTTTCTCATTTTTTAGTAATCACTTCCAAACATTCTTTCTTTGTAACCACATAAATTAGTCTTACCTATGAATATTCATAATTGATGTAGATGAACCATTATAAAACAATTTGATTATCTCATCCTTGAACACTTCTTCTATGTTTAGGTTGATTCTTCTTTAACACTCAATAGTTACCTTAACACCATCCTAAATTATAATTTTATGTATATATTTTGTTGGACTTATTCCCTTAATGTTAGATATAGACTATGTATTAGCTGTTTTATTCCTTTTTATCACTTAAAGTGACTTTTATTCTTATTGAACCAATAATTCCTCTGAGTCTATGATAGGAAGATTCTCATTTGTATCTAAGTGGGAATATTTAATCTTGGTGTGAAATATCTTTAATTAAAAACCAGGAAGATTCTTCACAAATTGTTACATGACTATCCTTTCCAGATCCAATTATTTTCTAGGATATTATTTTGAATTTATTTCATAAATTATTTCATTAACTATATTAGATTCCTTAAAAGTTAAGGTCAAATCTGTTTGTTACTTTTTAACTCCCCCAATTTAGCCTTCCCACACTTAGTTTGAGTTTGTATCTCAATTTTCACCTTATAGTCAATCACATCAATTGAAAAATAATCACATCAATTGAAAAGTTATTTTTCATTAGGGTACATCAATCAAGGAACCTCCATTATCCAAAAATAGTCTTATTAATATAACTATAATATCCTTATCCATTTCCATGTATAATACTAAAAATCAGCTGGTAAGATAACCTTTAAAACTCTTAATAGTAAATCCTAAATTACACCAATTAGACAAATGATTGATATATAATCCAATTGAAATGACACTTTTTTGGGATTAAACTCTCCAATTAAAAGATTATTATAAACTACCAGAGGAATCAAGTTGATATTATCTCCTAAATATATAATACATGTGAATGATCCCTTGCCTTCAACTTCATAGGCAATCTTCAAGATCCCAGGACCCTTGAGTTTTTGAGGTGTCTTACTTTGAATCATTTAACTTCACTCTTCAGTGAAAATAAAAGTTTGAAACTCTTCCATCCACTTTTTGTATGAGATTATATTCTTTAAGAATTTTATATAGGATAGCTTCTTGAAATCTCTTATATATATGTCATATAAACTCTGATCTTTTGGAATATTTGAATAAACCTTTTGAAATATTTATCCCAACACTTTTTTAACTCTCTACCTCTATCATGAAATGGGGTTGGTGTCCCTTAAGCATTGATACCACTATATGAAATCTTAAAAATCACACTCCTAAAGTTTATTTTCCTTATTTTCTTCCTTTTCTTAGCCAATTATACTTACAATTACTCTTTCTACTTAACATGGTCATGTTTTTCCTTAAGGTAGCCAGCTTACATATCCAGTTCAACTTCCACTTTAAGTTATATAATCTAATATTCATATATCCTTTTGGTATTTTTTACTCTTATAGTTATAATTTCAATAAAAATCATATCTTGGATTTATCTTAGTGATACAAGGCAATTTTACTTTTTATCTTATTATATTTTTCTTGGAATTATTCCAAACTTGAATTTCCAAGTTATGAATTCTTACATTGTTTCCCAATATCAGATGATCAATTTTCAAGAAATTTTTAATTTAGGATCATAATAAATTCATTCATCTTCAATTGATCCCCCTTCAATTCATTGAGTTCTTTCAAAATATTTTCTATACCAAAATCAGATTTATTTAATGTTAAAGCTTCATTTTCATGTGCTACTTAGTTTTTTCTATCTTGATAACTATAATATAGGTTTCTTTGAAATTCACTTTGACCACCCAACTTGAAATTTATTTTCTCTCTCCAAGATTAATTAGGGTTATTTATCTATGTTTGATTATAAATGTTTGAAAATTGATCATTCCAGATTTTTATCTCATATAGTTTCCCATATAACTTGATTCCTTCACTTGAGTATGTGATGATTTTTTATTTTTGATGTCAAAATCCATGTAGTTGATAGCACTTTAGCCACACATGACATAGTAAATACATTTTCGATTATATTTTTATTCTTGGATACAAGGACATCCATTTATCTTTTAAAATAAATTATTTTTTGTAACACCCCAGCCCCAAAAGCCAAGAGTCAGTGCATTATTTTAATACATTAGCATGATTACTAGGAATCAAATCCCAAAGGACTGATCAGTTTAGCAGTCTTGGAAAATAGATTACATATATGAACATTACATTAAAATTCATAATATAAAATATAATATATATAATTCTTTGGGAATTACATTATTCTCCTAGTTTAACCCTACATATAAATCATAAGAACTTCTTATCATCCTGAAAAAATAAAACATAAGAAAGGGGTGAGCTCAGATGCTCAGTAAGGGTAAACAATATAGTGGAAGCTATCATAAAAAATCATAAACTGTTAAAGAAAGGTATAAAACAGAAACACATGCCTTTTAAACATAATATTCAGAGAAATATGTTAATAATAAATCAAATAATTCCATTTAAACATTCACATAGATATTTTACTAGTCTAATAATCACATGTAATATTAATAACTAATATCATAATGAAGAAATGTGTAATATCGGACATCATAACCATATCGTCAAGGCCTTGTGCCAAGACCAAACATAACCATAACATCAAGGCCTCGTTCTAATACACTATTTTGTCTCGTGAGACCTACTGATACAGCAAGGGGATATAGTGGGCCCCACCCATCACTTACTAAGTCCAATACATTCCTCTTATTAAAATGTTGAAACATAACCCACATAAACATTCTTATTAAAACTAGCATATGAAATGTTACTACTTTAACCATAAACCATGAATGGTAATAAAATAGAACATCCACAATCAAAAATATCATAAAATATTCAATACAATACAGAAGATTGTGTCATAATAAATCAACATCAATTAAGTATAAAATCCAACAAAGGATATTTACATAGATGAAAATAATCTAATAAAATCATTAAAACTCTTTGAGAGAAATATCCATTTTTACTTTGAAAACATTAAAAGTAGCACAATTTATAAAATAATACATTTAAAAGATATTTTTTAATCAAAGTGTCACATAACACATTGAAATTTTTTAAAGGAATTAAAATTTTAAAATATTCATGTCCATATAAATAAATCGTTAAAACCATTTTGAAAACATGGACATTAGTGAGAAATATTTAGCAGAATATATATTTAAAACATTTAAAATTATTTTTTAGTTAACAATGCCCTTATATAAAACATTAAAAATATTCCTTTTGAAAATGTTTTTAGGAATCATGGACATTTATGATAAATATGTCCCATTAAATACTTAAACATAAACAATCTCGAATAATATTGAGATTTCGAAATTAACCCTTACCTTGTACTTTCCTTTAGTCGAGGGTGTGTTAACCTCCTGTATAGTGGTTAAATAATTTTATTAAATTATAAAAAAATCATATCCATATTTATTATATCATATATTATCCTCTTATATCATTTTGTTAATAATATTTTAGTATTACCATTGTTTCGGGTGTTAACTGCTTCGTTTTCTCATTCCTATTTTGTCATGTAAGTCATGTTTGTTATGCATAGGATATATTTAATTAATATAAAGATTTATTTTATGTTCATAATTATTATTTTCACTCATCATATAAATTTTATAATAATTATTTAATTTTTAACATGGAGAATGAATCTCACTGCGTCACGGAGACGGTAGGTCGTACGTACGCACGAGCGACGATATCATTCCGTTGATGGTAAAATGGTATGGAATTGGATTGTATATAAATTATAAAAAATAATTATAATGTTATATTCATTATTTAAATCCATTATACTCGTCATTATACCCATCAAAATAAAGTAGTGTTGAATAACAAATTACACCATGGCGTGGAGATGGTAATCCGTACGTACGCACGCATGGTGATATTGTTATTCATAAGATGAATAAAAGGAGGAATATGGTTTCCCCATAATTATAATAAAATATCAGAATGTATATGATACTGTATTTATTAATTTAGTATGGGAACAACATAGGAATAGGGATTATAAGAAGGAAGGAACTTTGAAAGAGTTGATAGAACAATTACCTCTTTTTTGGGTATCTCCTTTTGATTTGTACAAAAGGACTCCTTAGGTTGGATTTATTCAAAAAGTATGGACTCTAGGATAAAGTGAGGGATGTTGTGAGGATAATTGGGAATTTTTTTCTGATCCAAAGTTATTTAGATTTTTAAATAAAAGAGAAGGAGAGGTTCCCTTTTATAAGAGAGGGGGCACTTTAGGAAACTCCAAAAATATTAATTTATTATAAATGGATTTTTTATTTCAAATAGCCCTAAAGTGATTTATTTCTAGTATAATATGATTATGGGTAAAAATAATCTAAACCAATAAAATTTATGACATGTTTTTTTATTTTAAACCTTATCATTTTGATTATCCTTATTTAGTCTATTTTATTTTAATTGTGGTAATAATATTCTAAATATTAAATGGTTACTTATATGGTGTCAATTGACTATAAATAGAAACTTTAAAAAATTTTAGACTTTATAATTATCAATTTATAATTTTAAAATATTTTATGATTTTAAAATTATTTAATAAAATGTAATTTTTATAAAATATCAATAGTGTCAATTTTGACACTATTTGTTAATTTCACTTTAAATAAAATCCAAAAATAATGATAACTTAAAACCAATCCATTTAAAAAACTTTTAATATTCCATATTCATCTATAAAACTCTTTTATCACCTCAATTATTTCAAATTATAATTATTTTAATATTCTTAAAATCCTTTATTTGATATTTCTATTAATAAAATAATTAATTCTTCACTATTGTGTCATTATTTATAGTAATTATTTAGTATTTAAAAATTATAAGTAAATTACTATGATTTATATAATTATTTTATTTCTCCATATACTATTCATGATCAAATTTATCTCTAGGTTATCCCTATATTAAAATTATTTAACTTATAAGAAATGAGAGTGTGACACTTTGTCGCATTCTTTAATTTTAAAAATGTTTATGTCATTTTCATGGTAAAGTATCCATTAAATGATCTAAATATATAATTATGATATATTTAACATTATCATATTAATTTAGATAAAATATAAATTTTTATGAATTTTATATCAATTCATATATTATTATTTATTTTTAAAATCATATTTATGTCAATTTTGACACTATTTATTATTTGACTTTTTATAAAATCATAACAAATTGATTCCATCGAAAGAAATACATTAACTCATCCATAATATGTCAATGTCATCCAAAAAATTAATGGATGGCATAAAATGTTTCAAAATATATTTATTTAAATATTATTAATATCATTTAATTGATTCTTCTTTTAATAAATCAATTACTACATCATAATTGTGTCATCATTTAATTTAATTATTTATTTTATAAAATTATAAATAAATTACCATAATGTATATAAACATTCTTTATTCCTAATTATTATTTATAGTCAACTATATCACTTATATAACATCATATTAAAAATATTTTACTTGTTAAAAACAAAATTAGAATATAATATTATAAATATATTAAAGTCATCCAAGTGTCTCCATGTGGTCCCAAAATAGACCCAAGAATTATTTTGGTTAAAAAACTTATAAAATGAAATTAAGACAAGTTTTACGGTAATTTTTAAATATTATAATATTATCTTTACCTTTACTTACCCGATTTACCCTTAACTGCGGTAATAAAAAAAATTAAAGTTACTGTTACTAATGCCCAAAAATAAAAGGAACCTATTTACATAATTTGGAACCACTGATTCCAAATATGGAATTCATTTTTCAAAATTCAAAATACAGAAGTTACAGTAATTAATTTAAAATTAATTCCATTGTTCGAATGAAAAACAGGTTTTACTAAATGGCCGGAAGGCCTTCATTTTTTATTATTTTTGATAATCCACCTTTCAAGGGGTGAGGTGGAACACGTACAAGGATCGAAGGCTTAGAGAAAATTACATGACCCATAGGCCTTAGAGGGAATCACCCAGACAAGACAACTTGGAACTATTCCTCCCCAGCACATGTCATGATATCAGTACTCCACCTTCACAGGGCTGGTTAGCTAGCTATCATGTGTAGAGCTGCACAACCCCGGTACCGATGACAATGCCACAACCTCTTGTTATTCCAATTCTGTTTAGATATATTCTATTGAATGCTTCTGCTCTGAACATCATCTAAAGCATTATCCCTTGCAGTCTGACTGGTAAATCTGCATATTCATGTGGCCCGAAGTCCTTGGGGTGGCCTGAAGGACTTGAGGTGGCTCGAAGGCCTTGAGAGACAACTGACCTGAAGGCCTTGGGTGGCCCGAAAGCCTTGCAGGACCCAAGGACCAAACCGGTGGCCCATAGGCCCAAATGGATGAATAGTTCCAGCTACTACAGTACCGAACAGTGCCTGCTACAGTACTGCTATAGTAACCCAAAAATATATCTCCACCTGGATTTGATCTCGGGTCTCTTGGATGAACTTTCCAAATCCTCACCAACAGGTTTGTAAAAGTTAAAACATTGAAAAAGATTCAAATGTTTTTACATCAAAATTCATGGTAAAATTAATTAAATTTACCAACATTATATTAATTGATAAAAATATATTATATTTTTACTTTAAAACCATTCAATAATATAATTTTTTCACATAAATTATTTTGATGAAAAATTTTGTTTTTAATTAAAATTTAGTCTATTTTTACTATTCATCAAAACTTAAAACATATCAAAAAAATATAAAAAATTCATCCAAATTAAATTTTTATATCCCGCTTCCAAATGAGAAGTTTATTTTGTTAAATTGAATAAAAAAAGTGTCAAAAACTAAATTTAAAATGGATGCACCATCAAAAGGCGGCAAAACTACTTTTTTAAAAATACTAAAAAATTTAATTTTTTCTTATATCATATCTACAAAACATTTAATTTTGTGATTTCTTTTAGCTCTTAGTGATGTGTCTTGTGAACTTCGGTTTTCCACTTCCCCTTAAAGTGGTTTTAATAAAAATTTATTTTTGGAAAAAAACACATAAGATGAGTGTTAAGATTATATGTAATGTATAAAATTAAAAATGTGATTATACTATTCTTAAATTATAATTTAGCTAATTTGATGGCTAGGTTATATATTACATTAAATAATAATATTTTATTAATATATTGTTTTTCAGTAAAACTGGGCCTTATGTGTAACGCAATCCAACTCATTATTGTGTGTAGCGTAAGCTAAATGCGGTGTTGCGTAAAAAGAAAGAAAGCAAAAAAATTAAATTTATTCATAAATGAAAATATTGTAAAGTCTTGAGGTGTTACATTCTCCCCTCCTTCAATAAATTGCATCCTCATAGTTTGAAATTTCACTTTCAAAATAAAAGGTTGATATATAAAAACAAATACCTCTGTAGAAAACCCACATCAGAAACATGGTTAATGAGACCTCCATTTTAAAATAATGAAAAATAAGTATGAAGGTTACTAGAGAAAACACATACTATGGTTCAATCTAAGAAAACACTGACATGAAATAAAAATATAACCATCATGTTTTGTTGTAGAGTGTTAGAGAAAATGATGAGGAAAAAGTTAACAATCACAACGCTATAAATATGTGATTATCTAAGGGACCATTTGATTCATCAAAAAAGTACCAGGATAGTATTTTTGGTTTCAAGATCATTTCCCTAGAGTCGAAGAATATTTTACCATTCAGATAAGCACTTAATTGGTTTCATTACATGTCATAAGCATAATCTCATCCTTTGGTTGTCCTTCGATATATTTTCACTTCATTCCTTACACCTGGAAATGAATGATCAAAATGAATTTTTCATGCTTGAGGCACTTTTGATAAATCATAAGTCCCACAAGTATTTCCTTAATCCTCTAAATGTTTACTAAAACCAAAAAGCTTATCCCAAAATATCCAATGAATCATTCTTTATCCTGAAATAATAATATCAAATGTTCAACTTACTCCATTCTATCTTTTAAACTCGACCAAAATACTTCCATCCAAATTAACATTCCAATAAGGTCTCTAAATTTTCATAATAAATCTTGACATAAAATTCCATAAATAACTTAATGAAGTTCTTATTATCACATATCAAATATCAGATCAACTTAAAACTTTAATGAAAACATTCATACTCCCAAATACTTAAAGAAAAAGTAGTGTAGTATAATCCTTATATATCTCATGATTATTATAACCAGAGCACCAATGATAAAATAATTATTGAATCCAAATACAAAATAACATTAACCATTCCACTTCACTCTTAAACCCTTAACTATGCTTCAACATCATATTCCTTAATACCTCTTTTATTTCATTTCCCTTTTTTAATCTCTTCATCATCAGTAGCATAACCATTGCATGTATAACCTTGTTGATTATAACCATTGACCAAAACTTAAAGCACAAAGTGAGAAACACTAGTCATAGTGATATAGTCATGAAGAATCATTTATAGGATCTTTAAATTATAGAATATTATTATCAATCCATAAGTTTATAGGATTAACCTTGGTTATCCATTACCAAATCTAAAGGATGATATCATATAATTATACTTATCCTTAAATTCATTCATAGGGTTAGGTTGTATAATCCATGTTTTCTAAATATAATTTCTAAGGTTGTTACTAAACTTCCTTTGATACCAACTATAATGCCCCGAACCCAGAAGCTAAGATCTGGTGCATTATTTTAATACGTAGGCATGATTATAATGAATCAAATCCCTAAGGACCGGTCAGTTTAGTCGTCTTCAAAAATAGATTACATACATGAATTTTACATTACAATTCATAAAATAAAATACAACATAGATAATTCTTTGAGAATGCCATCATTATTCGATCTTAACCCTGTATATCAATCATAAACACTTCTTGGAATCCTGGAAAAATAAAACGTAATAAAGGGGTGATCTCAGATGCTCAGTAAGGGTAAACAATATAGAAGAAGCTATCATAAATAAGCCAAAACTTTTAAGGAAAGTTATAAAAAGGAAACACAAGTCTTTTAAACATAATATTCAGTATAATATTGCAAGAATAAATCAAATAATTCCATTTAAAAATTCACATAGATATTCTATTAGTCGAATAATCGCATGTAATATCAATAACTAATATCATAATGAGGAAATGTAAAATATAAAACATCAAAACCATACTGTCAAAGCCACGTTCCAAGACCATACATAACCATAACGACAAGGTCTTGTGAAAAGACACTAGTTTTTCACATCAGACCTACTGATTCATCGAGGGGATATAGCGATCCCTAACCATCACTTACTAAGTCTAATCATTCCATTTATTAAAAGGGTTAGACATAACCAACATAAACATTCATGTTAAAACTATCATATGAAATGTTAATACTTTAACCACAAACCATTAATGGTATTAAAATAGCACATCCATAGTCAAACATATCATAAAACATTCAATATAATATATAATATTTTATCATAATAAATCAATCACAATTAATCATAAAATCCAACAAATCATGTTAACATAGATGAAAATAATCTAATAAAATCATTAAAACTCTTTGAGAGAAATATCCCCTTTTACTTTGAAAACATTAAAATCCAAAAAAATTATAAAATAAGACATTTAAAATATATTTTTCAATAAACTTTTCCCATTCCACTTTGAAAATTTTGAAAGGAATTAACATTTTAAAACATTCATGTCCATATAAATAAATCTTTAAAACCATTTTGAAAACATGGACATTAATGAGAAGGATTTAGAAGAATAAATATTTAAAATATTTAAAATGATTTTTTTGTTAAATATTCCCTTATATAAAACCTTAAAAATATTCTTTTTGAAAACATTTTTATGCAACATATACATGGATGATAAATATGTCCCAATAAATACTTATGCATAAACAATCTCTGATAATAATGAGATTTTGAAATTAATCCTTACCTTGTACATTCATTTAGTTGAGGGTACATTAACCTCTTATATAATGGCTAAATAATTTTATTAAATTATACCATATCCATATCCATATTTATTATATAATATATTATCCTCTTATATCATTTTTTTAATAACATTTCAGTATTACCATTGTTTCAGATGTTAACTGCTTTGTTTTCCCATTTCTATTTTTTCATGTAAGTCATGTTTGTTATAAATAGGATGTATTTTATTCATATCCAGAATGATATTAAGTTCATAATTGTTATTTTCACTCATCATATAAATTTTATAATCATTATTTAATGTTTAACATGGAGAATGAATCTCACTGCACTGTGGAGACGGTAGACCATACGTACGCACGAGCGACAGTATCATTCCCTTGATGGTTAAATGGTATGGAATTGGATGGTATATTAATTATATAGAATAATTATCATGTTTTATTAATTAATTATATCCATTATACTCATAATTATACTCATCCAAATAAATTATTGTTGAAAAAAAATACACCATGACGTGGAGACAGTAAGTCGTATGTACATACGTATGGTGATATTGCTATTTGTAGGATGGATAAAAGAAGGAATATAGTTGAACCATAATTATAATAACATCTCATCATGTATATTATACTTTTTTTATTAATTTATTATGTAAACCACATAATAATAGGAAGTATAAGAAGAAAAGAACTTTGAAAGAGTTGATAAAATGATTACCTCTTTTTTAGGTATCTCCTTTTGATTTGTACAAGAGGACTCTTTAGGTTGGATTTGAGCCCAATTTATGGCCTCTAAGATGAATTGAGGAATTTTGGGAGGATAATTGGGTAGTTTTTTTCATACTAAACGGATTTATAGGTTTGAATAAAATAGAAGGAGAGATTCCCTTTTATAAGAGAGGGGAGGTGCACTTTAGGAAACTCCAAATCTATTGATTTATTATAAATGGATTTTCAATTTCAAATAGATAAAAAGTGAGTTATTTTGAGTATAATATGAGGATGGGTAAAAATAATCTTAAATAATAAAATTTATACATTTTTTTATTTTATTTTAAACCTTATCGTTTTGATTTATCCTTATTTAATCTATTTAATTTTAATTATGGTACAAATATTCTAAATATTAAATTGTTACTTATATGGTTTCAATTGACCATAAATAAAAACTTTATGGTATTTTAGAACTCATAATTATCAATTAGTAATTTTTAAATATTTTTATAATTTTTAAATAATTTAATAAAATTTTATTTTAATAAAAGATCAATAGTGTCAATTTTGACACTATTTATTAATTTGACTTTAAATAAAATCCAAACAAAATTATAAATTCATAACAATCCATTTAATACACTACTGACATTCCATAATCACCTATAAAATTCATGTATAACCTCAATTATGTAAATTTATATTTATTTTAATATTTTTAAAATCCTTTATTTGATATTTCTATTAATAAAATAATTACTTCTTCACTATTATGTCATTATTTATGGTAATTATTTAGTCTCTAAAAATTATAAATAAATTTCTATGACGTAGATAATTATTTTATATTTCTATATACTATTAATTGTCTAATTTATCTCTATTTTATCCCTATATTAAAATTATTGAACTTATAAGAAATTAGAGTGTGACTCTTTCACATTCTTCAATTTTAATAATATCTATGTCATTTTCATGAAAAAGTGTCAATTAAATGATTAAAAATCTATTATTATGATATATTTAACATTATACTTTTAATTTGGTCAAAATAAAGTTTTTTTATGAATTTTATATCATTTAATAAATTATTATTTATTTTAAAATCTCATTTATGTCAATTTTGACACTATTTATTATTTTACATTTTATAAAATCATAACAACTAGATTCCTTAAAAAAAACTATATTAAATCATCACTAATATGTAAATATAATCCAAATAATATTTTATGGCATAAATTGTTTCAAATTATATTTATTTTAATATTATTATTATCATTTAATTGATTATTTCTTTGATAAATTAATTACTACATCATCATTGTGCCACCATTTAATTTAATTATTTATTTTATAAAATATTAAATAAATTAACATAATATGGATAAGAATTTTGGATTTATAATTGATATTTATAGTTTACCATATCAATTATATAACCTCATATTAAAAATATTTTACTTGTTAAAAACAAAAGAATAACAAAATTGGAATATAATATTATAAATATATTAAGGTCATCCAAGTGGATCCAAGTGGTCCCAAAATAGACCCAAGGATTATTTTGGTCGAAAAACACTTATCTAATTAAATTAGGAAAAGTTTTATTGTAATTATTAAATATTATAATATTATTTTTACATTTACATACCAGATTTACCCTTAACTACAGTAATAAAAAATTTACTAAATTTACTATCCATAATGCCCAAAAATAAAAAAACCTATTTACATAATTTGGACCCACTTATTACAAATATGGAATCCATTTTTAAAAATTAAAAATATATAAGTTACAGTAATTAATTTAAAATTAATCCCATTGTCGGAATGAAAAATGAGTTTTTAAAAGTTAAAACGTTACAAAAGATTGAAATGTTTTTACATCAAAATTCATGATAAAATTAATGACAATGAAAAAAATTATATTATATTTTTACTTTAAAACCATTTTATAATATAATTTATCCACATAAATTATTTTGATGAAAAAATTTGTTTTTAATTACAATTTAGTATGTTTTTATTATTCATCAAAACTTAAAACTTATTAGAAAAATATAAAAAATTCATCCAGATTAAATTTTTATATCCCACTTCTAAAAAATAAGTTAATTTTTTAAAATTAAATAAAAAAATCTTCAAAAATAGATTTAAAATGGGTGTTCCATCAAAAGTCGGTAAAACTACTTTTTGAAAAATAATGAAAAATTGAATTTGTTCTTATATCATATCTAAAAAACACATAATATGAATATTAAGATTATATGAAATATATAAAATTAAAAATTTGGTTAATACTATTAATAACCACTAATTTATCTAATTTAATGTCTATGTTATATATTATATTAAATAATAATTTTTTATTAATATATTGTTATTAGGTAAAACTAGGCCTTGTGTGTAATGCAAGTCAACTCATTGTTGTGTGTAGCGTAAGATTAACATGGTGTTACATAAAAATCAAGAAAGCAACAAAATTAAATTTATTCAGAAATGAAAATATTGTAAAGTCTGGGGGTGTTACATTTTTACATTCACATCATCCTTTAATTTCACTTCATTAACATTGAATATTCTTCCTATTATTTCTTTTTTAATAATTAAAATAAAATATGTTGAAAAAAACTCTTGAGTTTATCTTCTATCTTTTCACTATAGAGGCCTCCTACTTTAGTGTCCATTTATTTTTTTTCAATGGGATTCAACCCTTAATATAATAACTACATTAAAAATAGTATAGAAATGGGTGATGGGAGCACTATTAGTAGTAATATTTAAATCATTCTCATACCTTATGAAAAGCTTCTTGATATTTCTAGAACAAGTTAGTGGGTTTGATCCTTAGATCCATGGTTCTCTATATAGGATATAATATCCTTATAAAAGTAGTTTAAATATCCTCCTAAGTGTAAAATTAATCCATATATTATTATAACAACCATGTCCTTGCTTTCCCCTTAAGATAGTAGGGGAAGAATCTCATATTAAACTAATCTTCACTCACTATGTTGAGTGGAAATTACTAGATGGTAGATAGAAATAACTTTATGAAACCCAAATCACCCTTTTATGTTAATCCATTGAATATCAGAGGGTATTTTATATGATAATTATTTTGTTCAAAATTGTGTACATTTTGGGTCATTATGATGCATAAAGGATTTCTAAACACTCTTGGAACTTGCAAGTCCCTAAGTCTTGGTTGTATGTGATCATTTTTTATAATTTATTAATTAAATAATGTATCCTCTCTATTTTTTTCTCTTCTATAAAAGTTAGCTCCATCCATTTACTATGTTTTATTATCCTTACTTATGTGTAAGTGTATTTCAATTTTAGGAATGAGAAGTAGTATTTATTCATGAAGACTTTGTGTGTGTATGTACCTAAAAAACAAGTTAGTAATGTATTTAAATTATTTAAAGTGTAAAATAAGTGAAAATTATGACTCTTTAAAAATGATGTATCAAGTGTAATTACTATTTTATTTGTTATATATATATATATATATTAAATTTAAAAAGTGTATTTTCACTGTATTCCACAGTGATGGAACCAAACATGATTTGATTAAATAGTTTTGTATGTGGATTCCTTTAATCCCCATGATCTATGCATGTTCTCCACGTAGAATCTTTAATGATCAATGACTCCCAATGATCAATGCCATAATATTCCTTCTAATTTAAAATTTATAGTATTTTTCTAGTGATTTGGGTTTTTATAATCATTTATGGTACACATTTGAAACCTATTTGGTTGAATTATAGAAAAATATTAAATGAAACCCATAATAATACATTGGATTCAATGTATCTTGCATCAAGTCCCATCATTATGTTGGCTTGGTAATATAGACTCAATTTAGTGTGCTCAAGGTTATGTTGGAATGTTATTGTATCATTCGTTATTTCATGACATTTGGTTGGAGTGTAGATGTAATCGCACCGAGGGAAGTGGGTCATGTTGTCTAGAGTGTATCCCTACCATGTGATCTAAGTTTTTTGGTTTCCTAAACATAGACTCATTCACTTGGATTATCATATTCATAAAAATAGAGTATCAAAAAACAGAGATAATTTCTGTGAATTTTAATCCTATATTGAACCCTCATGATATGTTGAGTCTTGAATGTATGCTTTTTTGGATTCCACGAGACATCATTAGGGGCGACGTTTACCCAAGTATTTCCCCGTACTATACTGAAGGGGTCATAGTCCTGGAAATTTTATGCAATATACATTGATAAATGGATATAGATTCAAGATGATGAACATGATATTACATTGGAGAATTAGCATTTTCTCAAATTATGAAATTGGAATCCATTGTCCATGGTGCATTCTTAAGCTCCTCTTTACAATATTACATTGGCCATGATAGATTATTATGGTCCTTTACAGTGCAACATAGACACACTAATGCCTTATAAGATTAAAGAATGAGAATATATTGGGTTGGGAATATAAACATGATGTTCCTGATGTATGATGCATTATCACTCAACATGGCCTTAACCCTAAATTATGATTCAAACACATCTTTTTATATCTTCTATTTCTTCAACTGTATCATTTTCTCTTGCATCAAAACACTTGAAAACATAATTGATTCATCTTAAAACACATCACGATTCAATAGATAGTTTAAATGAATTTAGACAAATATATAGAATATTTAAATTAATATCATATTCACAAATATATATATAAATTATATAAAGTAATATTTAATATTTAAAAAATTAATAAAAAACACAAAAGATGCGTGAAAAAAAATGATAAATCTATGAAAATTAAAGAGCTTTCTACCTTCTTTGAGGGCTGGGAACCAGCCGTATATGCCTCCTTGTCATATATCCACTATATTTATGTTCCTAAAATATAATTTTTTTTATAAAACCCTATTTAATAACCATATCATCTACTTCTCACACTATCACCCAACAATTATCATGGATAATAATAGTGGAATTAATGAAAATATCTCACTATTAAACAAGACCATGTAAATAATCCTAGATAAACTTTGGTCACAATAATAGTAAATTTACAAATAACTATAGAAATAGTGGAATCAATCCCAATACCATCATAAGGAATTTTTAAGAGAACTGTGAGACCTCCATGTAGTATCTATTCCCCATCCTTGGGTGTTAAATTCCCATCATTGGTAAGTCAAAACTCATGTTTAACCTCTATTATTAGTTTTAGGTGATAGAAAAAATTTATTGGGACCACTAGGACATGTGATCAACACTTAGAGTGGGGTGAATCATTATTGATACTTTTTCATTCAATTAACACATTTTCATATTACCTCTTCTCATTTTTAATGAATGTATATACATTCTCTTCTGTCACTCATTTTATATGAATGAAATGATAAACTAGAATGTAAAAAATAAGGTCTATATGAATTTTTTAGCAAGTTTAACCTCCAATATGGATGAGTATATCCCTATTTTATGGTGGTTGTTATCCCACACACACTGCTTCTCTTTTATTAACAAGAATAAGTATATGCATCTTATATCCTTGACTTTCCTAGCACCAAATAGGTTATATTCAAGAAAAAACTTGATATTTTATATCCTATAACTAATTAGTTTTTCTCTTTAATAACTAGATTTAGATTTATCCTCTCAAAGTATGATTTGTAGGAATGCCCAGGTCTTCACCGGACTGAATGAATTTGATCTCCTTCTGCATTCTTACAACAATCATTAAGGCTACCTCTTCTAAAAAGAAATCAAAAGTGGTTGTCTCAATTATTCTTCAATACTTATGATCTATAGAAATCATATGGTGGTATCTTCTTCTTATTTTTGTTATATGATATTTAGTAGATGATATGAATTTTGGTATCTATCTTCTCTTATTTTTATTCTTCAACAAATAAGATGTTCTACTCACACATACTTTTATATCTCTCTTTATTTATTTAACTCACAAAATAATCGGAATATTAATAGGTCAGTACTCTATCACATTCTCTTCACCCTCTCCTTCTTATTATTCCTCTATTTATTTACTCACAGGTAAGACCTCATAAATAATTATATAATTTTTAATTATGAGAATCCTTATAAAATGTATGATTATTCTAGTCATGATAATCTAAATATAATCATAAAGACCTACTCTCCAAAATCCTCAATCTATAAAAAAACCTCAACTGATCTTTTGGGTCTACCACTTATGATCCTCAACTAAACTTCCAAAGTTACCATTGATTTTCTCCTTCAAACTGGTCAAGAATATTCCTTATAAATTTTCCAAATTTTTTATTCATAAATAGTTATTAAATATTCAAACATGAATATCTATAAATAGTGTTAAAATTTAACACCCCATTCTAAATCACTTTGAATAGTAGCTGGATCAAACCACCACATGACCTCAGGCATGCCTCCCCTTATTTCAAAGGCCTCCGGATAGTAAATGGGGTCTGGGGTAGTGTAATGGTGAGACTATACCCCCATATCAGAGTGCACAATAATAAATAAATAACCAAATACCATACATATTAGATTATGTAAAATAAATAAATAAACTTAGAATGCTACAATAAAATGAACTAATGGCATAAGGGAATACCAGATGTATCACTAACTAGGATGATCAAAAAGAAATAATTGAAAAAAAAAACTACAGAATTAGTTATGCACCATATGTTGAGCCTTATCTCATCCTAATCACCAAACCATCTAAGCTGCTCTAGCTTGATCACATCATCTGGGGGGATTCAACCTAAATTTATTCTAAAACATAATGAAAGTCTACTCTGGTAACCCAATGAAGTGGAATCTTGATTAGGGTGTGAGTATATAAATTAATAGAGAACCACCAACATGGTCTTGTACCATACCAGTAATGCAGTGATATATGCATGTGACATGCTCTGATAAAATAAAAAATCATTGTAAATAAATAAATATAACAACTAAAAAATATATGTATCATCCCATTGTCAAAAATCCTCTGAGCACATCAAGATGACCATTTTAATTGGCATATTATGATCACCCCGAGGGTGTATCCATATAACCCGGGCCAAGTCCAATAACCATCATTGATCCTTAGGTCTAAGATCCTCATCGACCATACTTGCTTCAGCTAGCGTCAAAGTGTCAATGAACATGAGAATCACCATAGGGGAACCTATTTCCACTCACTAGGGATCTCATGATCACACTTACAACATGATTAGTAGTTAAACCCGGGGTGACACCAGGTATCCCTCATCCTCAAGCCCTTAGGATGAACTTCATAATAATTCATGGAAATTCATCTCTGTCAGCCCGACATTTTATTCTTAGGAGAGGGAAATCCCTTGGGAATTCAATACATCTAGGTGTGTATGATTCCTAGTAAACCCATGCAATTAAATGTAATAACCTCCTAGATATCTTGGTCACTCACCCAGGCATCCACATCTCATGGTTCCTCATCCAAACCATAACTGGTGCATCTACCTAGTCCAAGGGGGTATCCTAGGCATTAATCGAGGGGATCCAATAGTATCCCTTTATATTTTTAACATACATGCTTAGGGATATACACCCACCTAGAACCTCATACCACCATTCAAATACTGGAGGTTCAAGTGATTCATAATGGTTTTTTGTTATCTCTATTTGAATCTCAGGAACTTGAACATTCATAATAGTCTCATTGTATCAAAGGAATTACAAGATTTTCAAGAATTCTTGTACACATGCAACACATAAACTCTATATTTGGATCCTAGGTATCACCTCAATTAATCCACAACTACATCAATCATAACCTTGGATGCTAGACGCGCTAGGAATTCACCTCTAATATACCACGAGACTAGATCCCAACATATCGGGCATCACATTGTCTCATCCATCTCAATAAGTGATTATTGGGTATCCTGAGTAATCATAATAGTTCTAGGATGATTCCTAGATATCCTTTCCAATCTCATATCATATACATAAATAAATAAATAAATAGAACATAACAAGGACTATATGAACACCCATAACTAAACTTATCACCTCAATACCATAAGGCTTAACCATCAATTTAGGTTCTATGGTGGCACCCACAACCATCACTATCCATATCCAACATACCCTCTTAGAGTTATTCATTCAATTGGGAACCCACTAGGATTCAATAGATCACTACATAGTAGAGTTACCCTACTTGTGGTCCTCTTGGTAGATACAAGGTCTAAGGAACCCCACTTGGGTCCTTAGTCTCTTTTTGGTCTCATGAGACTTATGGTCTGGTCCACTTGCTCAACCCACCCATCCCTCACATGTCCTAACCACATAGGAAAATAAATATCATGGGGAAAGTATTAATTCAATGATCCTGTAAAGACACGTAAATTTCAAGGAAATTTTTTTTTAAATACTTTGGAATTTTACGAGTCTGTGGCTTCTAACGGCGCTTGATTTTGAGGCCTGGTGTGCCCAGTATCAATTTTCGAAGTTTAGCTCGGGTACGTTTAGTGAACGAACGAGCGGGTTTTCCTAACTTTTGAACCGGTGCTCAGAATTAAAATCTAAGGGTACCGATGAGCTCGCAGGGACGGTAATTGCTTAAGGGGACACTTACTGTAGTTGCATTCGCAAAGGAGGAGAAGATAATTTTTGGGGGTTTATTTAAGAAGTAAAAAAAATTGTCGGAACAATTTTTATTTCATGAGGAGGTCTTTCCTTCCCATGGGTAGTTAAGGGTGGGCCCACAGCCACTTAACTACCCAAGTGTGGATATTAGATAGGTGGGGCCCACATGAGTCCCAATATTTAATTCCCTCTAAATCTCATTAAGAACCCCCATTAATTTGACAAACCTCCATTAAATGTCGCCTCAATCCATTAAATTATGTCAACCCATAATTTAATGAGGAACCTTCCGCTTTTCCCCTTTTTATTTAACTTCAAACATGTTTAATAATGGGGGACCATCTCTCTCCCTTCTTTAATTAAATTTTAACACATTTTATTTAATGTGGTGAATTAATTATGGGAGAGTAACCTTACGGGTATAATTGAATAATAGGAGGAACCTATTATTTTATTTAGGAGGAGAGCTTCGTTGTACGAGGAAGAACGCTGGCCTCCGAAGAAGAACGATGAAGAATTATGACCTCTTATGAAGAATGAAGAATAACACCGGTTCCTCGGTGATCGACGACGCGCCACCCTTACCCTTCTCTGCGGCAAGAGAGGAGATGTTGCTTCCTCCTCGGTGCGCCCCGACGACGCCTACGATCCTCTTCCCCGTGACGCCGTATGCCGTGACGCCAATGATCATCTTCCTTGTTGAGGTAGGGGAAAGAAATTTTATATTCTTCTTTTATGATAATTATACCCTCGGCATGACATGTATTTATTTGGTGATGCTTTGAACCACTAACGCGGTGGTTGTGGACTAACGAACAAGTCCAAACCCACCACTTATTTGTTCTTGATGTGAAGAATAATTGGTGATGACGAAGTAGGACCAAAATGGAAATTGGAGGCCTTTACAGTGATGTACGGGTCTTGAGACGATCGCAGGCGTAGACGGGAGTGAAATCAGACCACCGGAATGACTCCGGTGGCCCACGGAAGCTTCCGCTGGCGCGGCGACGCCGGCGGCCAGCCCCCCGGAGGCGGAGGTGCCCAGGAGCGCCGCCGAAAGAACCCCGTTTCGGCTGAAGCTGAGGCAGGGAAGGCCGGATCCAGCGGCCGCGCGGGGTTCGGGGGAGACGCGGCGTCAAGCGCCGTGTCCGCAGAAAACAAAGGGGGGACCGCGTCCCCCCTGCTCGGCCCACTGTAAGAGACAGCGTAACCCCCGGCTGGGCCGGGGCGGGTCACGTGGACCGGGGCAGGGCGGGTCACGCGGACCGGGCCGGGCCGCTCCCATCTAGGTTAGACCCGTACCCGGATCGGGTCGACCCGGTTCGGGCCGACCCAGGGGGGTTGGGCCGGGTCGGACCGGGCCCAGACCCCCACTTCGGACCGTTTTTTGTCCTTTTCTCATAACTTGAGCTACGAACCTCTGGTCGATGCACCGTCAGTTGCCTAGGAATACTTGGATTGAGACGGTCATTTTGGTATATTACACTCAAGGTTTTGGAAATGTTTGGCTATGTGTGGGTTGGTTCGAACCCGAGACCAATCGGGCCCTTAGAGCGGAAACGCTTATATCTTAAGGATCGGACATCTGATCGACGTGTCGTCAATTTCGTTTGGATACTTTTGTTGAGAAAGTCCTTTTGGATTAATCAGCTTGAGGTTTTGACGTAGCTGGAGTATGGTTGGGTTGGTTTTAGCTTAAAAACCAATCAGGCCCCTGGAATGGAAAATCCAATAACTCTCAGACCGGGCATCTGTTTGACGCACCGTCTGTCGCGTTGGGTTTCTTTTGTCAAGAAGGAACTTTGGGGTACATCAACTCTATACTTCATGATAGTTTATGTATTGAATCTCTTTTTCTCGAGGATTGGACCCTCCCGAAATCGAGCATGCTGTGTGCGGAAACCCTAGAGTTGGTTGTGATTGCGACGATGACGACTATACTTGGATCCTCAGTGGGTTCGGCAGCGAGGATGACTGTACTTGGATCCTCCGTTGGTTTGGCAGCGAAGAAGACCGTACTGGAATCCTCCATGGGTTCGATAGAGATGACTACTGTTCTTTTATCCTATGTGGGTCTGACAGTATTGACCTTTATACTTGTATCTTGTGTGGGTCCGAAAGAGTAGCTGGTCTTGTATCCTTTGTGGGTCTGATAGCTTATCTGGTCTTATATCCTATGTGAGTCCGACAGCTTAGATGAATCAGTGGCTACATCTGATCATCTCTATCACCTTACTAAGTGTATACCTGTGTGAGCTAAGTCTTGATTTTCAATCATTATCATTGATGTGGTTGACTTGCTTTCCTGTGTGGATTGGGTTGTGCTTTCCTGTGTGGACTGGGTTGTGCTTTCCTATGTGGACTGGGTTGTGCTTGGACTCGGGAGATGGAGTCGAACTTTAACTGACGACTTAGGTATGTGTATGGGCATATACCTAAGTATATTTTTTGATACTTTGTGATTGTATCTTTCCTTTGTGGTTTATCCTTCATGGATTCTGAGAGACCTTCGGGGGTCTCAGGGTCCCTACTGAGTATCGTATACTCACCCCTACACGGGCTATGCCCGCACTACGTGTGTTGGATGCAGACGATTTAAAACACTGATTGAGGTGGAGGCTTGTGGAGCTAGATAGTACCCAGAGGTGGACCACTTGGTGGGATGTACACGGAGCATATGGTCGGACCCGAGGAGCTGAGGAAACTATCTGGAACCACCCTTCATGTGGGATTTCCGGAGGACTACTTGGTGCTTCTATTTTTACTTACTGTTGTTGTACTTTCCTTTCAGTTGTACTGTACTTTCAGTTGGGTTTGTATACTGGCCCATTTACTTTTCAGCACTTACTTGTACCCAGTTTTACTTAGTTCTTACTTCACTTGCGTACTTTGTTGTGTTTTTTACTTCATAAAGTCAATGTCTTCCCTTCCTTTGGGATTTACGCCTTTGGTGTTAGTCGCCAGCCCCTGGCCTATGAAAGGCGGGATTGGGATAGTCACAACACGGTCCCTAAGGATGGGTCGTGATAGATCCCAAGGCCTCAAATGAATCACTAGTGTCACATATGGCCCATGGAGACAAAATTCTCTCTTAGTCACTGCACCTATACCAAGAGGTCTCAAGGGTCTCTTAGATGTTGTCCCCCTAGTCGCACTCACTCTAGTTACACCCCTTAAGGGGTCTAAATTCCATATTCATATAAGGTCATAAACAAGGCCTCAACCATTTTTGGTTGAGGCAATCAAACCAGTTCTATGGACCCTTGGGGCCTTGCCACTTTGTTTATCCTAACTAGGAATTTAATTTCAAAAAAAATTAAACCAAGGCAATCACCCTTGATAGTAAGACCTCATAACACATGAAACATTAAAATATTCATAAATTATATATGGAAAGTATGAAATACCATCTATATCAAATCAAATATTTTCTATTTAATAAACCACAAGTTGGTAGCTCTGCCAAGGCTCATCCATGTCTCACCTAGGATCATTTTGGCCCCTATATCCCACATATTCAGCAACCTACAGCAGTCAATACATCACAACATTTAATTATAATATTTTATAATTAAATAAACCATTTATTCAAAAATGGAATATTTTTTGGAAACTCACCGGGTGCTCCCACAACACTAGAATCACATCCAATTGCAACTAGAGGGTCTATAATACACCTCCAACATCATCTCTGCCTAGATCCCCAAAGAATAATGCCATTAAAACCATAAGTTTAATTTAATTTTAAATAAAAACATAAATGAATTCACTGTAAAACATAACTCATTTGAATCAATGAACGATGGAACGCGTAGATTTTCTCAGGATGTCCCCTCACTAGGAAGAAAAAAAACCCATGAGAATCAGTTAATTACACCATGTTATGGGGAAATCAACACCAACTCTCAAAAACAATAAACTGAAACTAAAGACGAATGAAGGATAAGGATAATGGAGATCAAGGTTAGTGGTGACATACCTTAATATTCCAATAATCTCCCTTTAAAAAACTCTATTTAAGGGATTAAATGAGTATAAGGAAGGGGGAGAACCCATAGTCTCATGAGAGAAATAAAAGGGATAAGATTGGTTGGCCCCATAAAAACGTAATGGGGAAAAAGAGTCATTTTCCCCTTCAAGGGCCACCGACTATCTAGAGATCCCAGTAGGACTGTAGGTCCCCTAGCTATTCCATCGGCTAGTTAGTGGTTGAAAATTGCAACCACCCTACATCCCATCCACCCTAAGAAACCTATAATAATTTCTCAAATCCTTCGTATCCCATGAAATCCTTAAAAACTATATAAAAACACTTATTAGGGGTTTTTAAACTCTCAAAATTAAATCTCAATACCCATATCAAAATATGACCTCTCCACTAATTAGAAAACTCAATTTCCTCTTGAATTTCATGAAATATACATACTCAATAGAATTATAAACTCCGCACTAAAACACTTCACACCCACAATAAGTCTTAGTATATTCCCAGTTATATATATCAATTTACCTTAGTCATAAATTCCTACTCAAATGATCGTGTTCTACCTCTTAACACCCAACACACCTCTAAAGTGAAATTCTAATTTAAGGTGCTCAAACTGCACAAACCCAATATAATGCCTATAAAAATCTCTAAAACACTTTGATAGTGCTCCCTCACAGCCAACTACTCCAAGACACTATCATGTATTCATCCAACTAATCATACAACCTATGGTTCTTACCATTATAGAATTTAAATCATAGAATCAATTTCTGATTCTATAGAACTACCACCACTAGAATTTCCTACCGAAGCACCAAAACCATGTTCTAAACACATTATAGAAGCAGTTTCCCAATTTACTACACCATAAAATTCATTATAACATCATTTATATGTCATTTCCCATTCTCATTGTTGAACTCCAATCCAAAATAGACATGCCTCTACCATCCAAGCATGATATGAACACATCATCTTTTACTTAAAAATTCCTAGAAAACTCCCGAAACATATCCAGCATATAAAAAATAATTTTTTCGATTAAATTCATAGATTTACACATCTAATTACATACCAAAGGACCAATTATACCTATTCTAGTTAAACCGTCTCAAAATCTCTCAACTCCAACCTCCAATTAGCTTCATAAAATACCCTATCACGATTATTTTAATCCAAAATTAGCCTTCTAATCATCCAAATACACCTAATAAATTTTTTACATGACTTATGGTGAAATTACTTGGTTAAAACCTAAACCATCCAAAACAAGCCATCATGCCTGACTATAACATGAGAACTAAAGTATCTTTGACCCGATAATGTTCAGAAAACCTCAATCCATCCTATACCCAAATCTAATGCTCAGAATCCATATGATATCTTATCCAAATCTCAATTCTAGTATTTACCTTTATAATAGAGAAAATTGGACTCACTTACTCATATTAACTATCCAATGACTATCCCTATCATGCTCATGAACCCATCAACATGAGGTCATCCCATCAAGGATCGTTCTACATCCAATATCTTTCAAAATGGTTGTACATGAACACATTTCCCATAATTGAGTGCTAACCTAAAATAGAAATTATCACCCATTCCTAGATCATTGTAATTTAACCTTTGGAAACCAAAACAATCAATCATAAGGAGGGTCACACCCTAAAATGGCCAATAGTGAACTCCCCACCATATGGATTACTTTATGAAACTCCTTGAGAACCACCTCAATAGGTCCCATCACTGTACATGTGTCTCTCCTATTGATATTATCAATTTATCAGGATACAAGGACCACTATAAATTCACAAAATCTCATTACTTATTAATCCATCCATTATCATCACCAATTTTAAGTTCAATAGGTTCCACACATGAACTTTGTGTATCACCTTGACCTTCCTACAACATAACTATTGTATGCTCTAGTACTAACTAATTATAGAACCCAACTCATGCTCACATGAGTCACATAACATCCATACTAGGATAACAAACCTAATTCAATAATTGATCATGCCTCTTTCATGTCTGTTTTATCCAACTAAAATCATCATAGATTCTCTTATCCAAAAAGGGGCCTGATATATCACTTATTTCAAGTCTCACCATCCAAAACTACTTAAGATACCTTCACCACTCATCATCTCATCAATCCAAATGAATCCCAAAGTTTCTCATCCAAAAACCCAATGTGTCACTCGTACCAAAGAAAACTACATGATTATCCTCTATCTCGAATTATTCTGATTCATGATCATCTTCCCTCACTTTCTTCATGTACTAAAACACATCCAAAACTATAGGTTTAAGTACCCAAATATTCTTACTCGACAAAATAGAGTTTTATCACTCAAGGTAATTTTCTATAACCTCAAGGAATCATTATACCCATGCTATAAACCCAAAAGTACCTCACTCATACCATTTCACAGCCCAAATCACATACCCATGCTTCCATCTCTAAAGGAATAACAATCCCAAGCTAACCCCTCTCAGAGGTTACCCAAACCCATGTCATCAGTCACTGACTCACTAAAGGGTTGATCCATGTCTTTAGGGTCTCTAGATCTTCCCACATAGCCCAAATACCATATCCCACAAGGTCATAACTCATGGGAAACATACCATTCCCATCTCAAAAACCAAGGCAACATATGTTCCAAATCCCACTTGAGGATCTCATGTACACATATGTCAGGAACCTCAATCCAGGTCATCAACCCATTGGGGCACTAATTCTCACCAAGTATCACCCTATAGGACTACTCCTTTAAGAATCATAATTCATCGGTCAAAATTTATATAAATAAGAATATCTCTCTAAACCATCTATGTCAAAGAACCAGAAACATGAGATTCAGTTAGATAGAATGTCATTCCAAACTATACAAAAAACTCATATAAGTTTCTACTAGAACTTTAAATAACCAAACCCATATGGTAACAACCCATATGGGGTCTAAATATAAGTTACCAAGTGCATATACATCCCCACTCCTAGGGAACCCATCCTCTCCAAGCATCTACACATCAGGTTTCTCTCGAGAGGATTTGGTCACCTCACAAAAGCACACACATACAACTGACATCACCCTAAGACAATTTTTATCCTATGAACTATCATCACATAATTTGGTTAAGTAGATTTTTATTCCAAGATATACGAGAAATTGAAATATAGTTTTTTACTGACACATTAATTAATATAACCCAAATACTAATGACACAATAGGGTTTTCCTACTAAGTAATTAGGTTCCTTGGAAACCTACTAGGGTTACTCCATGTCCCATACATTGAGGGACTATGAATTCATCATCGATAGGTTCCTCTCCATAGATCTGCATGACCTTATGTCAAAAAAAGAAATATATATACATGTTGGACAAGTTGAGTATAATTACACTAAGTACTTATGTGGAAAAGAGTCGTATTAGTAGTTTTTGACACTTTAAACAACTAATCCACTCATTAGTTACACAATCACACACTATTAGGCCTATATTTCATATGAATCCTTTGTTCCAAATCATGATGTTTGTGATGCCTTTTTCCTCTATGAGCCAATATCCAAAATAAAAAAACTGGATTCTTTCCCACGGTCCAAGATACAAAGATCCAATAACTCATAGATCATAAATCTTGAACCACACATGTCTTAAATGAGGTGAAAATCATATAACTGAAACATCATATATCAAGAACAGTAATCTAGATCCCCTGGTAACCTATAATTATAATTTAAACATGTTTTTAGGATGCACCATCCTAATATTTGTCATATAAAATGACACATTTCTATATCTCTTGACTACTAAGTCCCAAATAGTAAGAAAAATAAAAACAATTCTCTTATACTGATTCGCAATTCCCTTCCCTAGTTTACTCTGAATAGTAGTTGTATCATAGCACCATGTGAACTTTGGTATGCCTCCTCATATTCCAGAGGATTCCAAATGGAATTAAGGGTCTAGGGTCATATTTGTCACGACCTGTCCTCGGGGCCCGTGCCGTGACTACCCCAAGCCCGCCTTCCATTGGACAGGGGCTGGCGACTAGCACCAAAGGCTTAAATCCTGATAACTGGGAAGGCATTGCCTTTATAAAAGTAACAAAACACCACAGAGTACAAGCGGAAGTAAAACACTAAGTACAAAAAGAAGTGCTGAAAAGTAAATGGGCCAGAATACAAACCCAAAAGAAAGTATAACTACAACTGAACAAAGTACAACAGAAAAAGACAATAGCTGGAGGGACGGAAGCGGCTCCTGGGTCGTCCTCCTCGGATCCTACCTGAAGGGTAGGTACATATAGCCTCCACAGTGCTCTCGTCCGTCAACCTCCTCCGAGTGTCGTCTCGCCGTGAAGTCCACCTCCGGACACTGACTTGTCGTGTAGTCTACCTCCGGGTACCGTCCAGTCCTCGAACACTCGGCCTCCGTCAGCACTGCCTGTCGTCTGCAACCAACACAACGAGGTGCGGGCATAGACCATGCAGGGGTGAGTATAACGATACTCAGTAGGGACCCCGAGACCCTCAAGGTATCACTAAATCCAACAAGGATAACCACAAAGAAGATCTCAACAGATAACCTCTACTTAGGTATATGCCCATACATATACCTAAGTTATCAAGTAACCCATCTCAATCATGAGGAAACACAAGGATCATGAGATCAGCGGATAACCACTACCCAGGTATATGCCCATACATATACCTAAGTTATCAAGTAACCCATCTCAATCATGAGGAAACACAAAGGTCAAAAGTCTCAGCTCAAACCAGGATTTTCATTATCGAAACCGTAACTACTGAAGAGCTCCGTCTCTAGAGTGTACAGTGGTCCTGTCAAGACTCTGAGGTATTGCTCACTAACCTAAGACTGCTGAGGTACTCCTCCTGTCGAGTACCGCGGTCCAGCCACCCAAACACAGTAGTGCTTCCCGCCGAGGTATGTCACCCAAACACAGTAGTGCACACCCCCTAGTAGCCTGCAGAGGTACTCTCCGGACGAGTACCGCGGGTCTGCACTATCACACAGGTAGTGCTCCGTCCGCCATGGGTCTGCACCCAAACAAAGTAGTGCTCCGTCCACTGGGCTAGTCGACTCACTCCAAGTCGAGTCGGTCAAGCAGTCGTCAGGTCTTAGTCGGCTACACGGTCTTCGTACTCCGCACGCTCGTCTCTGGGAGGGTTTGCTCCATGAGCTGCAAGTCGATACTCCAAGTATCTCAAGGTCCCACGAAGAAGTATATCAAAGGACCACCTCGTCACAGGGGTCTCAACGCAACAGACGGCGCGTCGATCGGACGCCCGGTCTATGAGTTATTAGCCTTTTCGTCCCAGGGGCCCAGTTGGTTTCGTGAGCGAACCAAACCCAGCCGTATCTCAACTGTACCCCGATCTCTCATAGGGTATACTCATAGGGACCGTTTCTCAACGTGATCTTCAACACCGCTGACGGTTCGTCAAACGGACGTCTTGTCTGAAAGTTATCAGCTTTTCCGTTCCAGGGGCCCGGTTGGATTTCGGGTGCGATCCAACCCGGCCACTACCAATGAAGGTTCCGGGCGCAGCGGAAGCGCGTGGGTGGATGTGCCCACTTGGATTTTTGTCATTAGCAATGATCAATCCGGGATCAATACGATGATAAACGCCAGTCTCCACAGATCGAATCACAGAAAAAGACAAAGAAGATGGTTTTTCCCGGAACCACAAACAAGGATCGTTACAGGTTGATTATAATTAATTTAATTAATTATAAAGAAATACCTTTTGGGTGTTCTTTCTTCGTTGATGTTCTCAATAACGTTGTCGATGTGATCCGTCGTTGCGTCGCAGAAGCCAAGTGTAGACTCCCTCTAGCGGTGATCCACACGTGTACCTCGTATCTCTGGACGTCGCCAAAAGATTCTCCGGGTGCTAGCGTGGAGAAGCCTTTGCTTGCGTTGTCCGCCTTAGATTGTCTTGATCTGATGGAAGAGGATCTCTCTCGGTCTTGAGAGCGTTCTTGGAGGAAGAGGTTCTTTCGGCCTTGAAAGAATTCTCCAGAGATGTTGTGCACAACGATTCTATTTTGTGTCAGAAAAGAGTTGGGGATGTGAGGATATTTATAATCGGGTGTGTGGGGTTATAGAGTTATGACAATAAATAAACGCGTTACGCGTTTTATTTATTTCATTGACTCTTTATTTAAAACCCCATGTCGAATAAATAATTCCTTGACATGCGCCCACGCTTATTATAATAAATATCATTTAAAACAATATTATATCCTCAAAATCCCAACTAAAAAAAACTACACGGCATGTATTAATAAATACACGGCGTGTACATTAAATGTACACGGCGTGTATATCTTGTTTTCATTTATTCATTTCCTTTCCAAAATAAAACTACACGGCATGTAATAATAATACACGACGTGTACTTGTTTTATTTTCTTTTTCCTCCATCATTTAAAACAACTTAGGCTTCCTTGAATAATTATTAAACCACGTACGAGAATAATCTTTATTCAACTTGAGATACTTGGATACACTTAGTGTGTGACCCTCTAGGCCTCTTTCTCGTTGGCATTAGGCGGGCTTGCCTAAAGTCGAAGATTACTGTCTAGCAACGGGTCAAGGCACCCAAGAGAAAGAAGTTGACGCCGCATTGACGTATCACCTCATACGAGCGCTTACTGTGTAATTTAATCCCTTTGTCTCAATATCTCATCAAGCAGGTTTCATGGCAGTGTCATAAACCTATATGCTTGATATGTCGTTCTTTGACTACCTGAAATAAACTCATCGTTTACACCATGGCCATGGAATTTAATGCGACAGTTCTATTTCAATCAAAGGGCTGAGATATCAACTTCCATAAATGGAAGGGAAAAATCCTTCCTTGACTTATCCATTAACAACATGTCACTCATGACGCACCCAACGTACCCTACTTCCCACCAACTGTCTGCATGACGGTTTTCGTTAGTAAATCTAAGTGCACGAGTCATGACATGAGTTAATGATAATCTTCCAGTCTAAGGACCATTACACACGCTCGTAGATAGCAATATCCGATGACACCAAGACATGCGGAATTACTACTGGAGGGTCTGTTCTCATAATCTCCCATCTTGGAGATTACCAAGTGCGAACTCCATGAGAGAGAGTCTCGTCTTCTTATGAGTACTCGCACATGACGGTCTGTATACTATGTGTCCTATCATAGTATGTCATCCAACCGCAGAACTTTATTTAAGAATATTGTTATAGCATTTCAAGGTTCTCATCATAGCGGGGATCTTCTATGACCTTATTAATGCAACAAATATTTCAGGACATTATTATATTATAGTCATGCAGAACAATGAACAATATATAATAAGTGAACATTTATGTAATCAAAGTACAAAACAGTTGGTTCTGAGCACACCAACCCTTACAAACTCCCACTTGGACTAGAGCCAACTGCCTATGACTTTTAGTCCGCTAGACCTCACATGATGATCATGTTTCTGCTGAGTCAAGGCTTTAGTCAATGGGTCCGCCACGTTGTCTTCCGTGGAAATACTGCTCACTGCAACTTCACCTCTCTGAGAAATATCCCTCAAGAGATGATACTTCTGAAGTATGTGCTTTGTCCGCTGATGTGACCTTGGCTCTTTTGCAAGTGCCACTACTGCAGTATTATCACAATAGAGTGTGATAGGATCTTTACTGCTCGGTACAACATCCAGCTCTTAGACGAAGCTTCGCATCCATACTGCTTCTTTAGCTGCCTCAGAAGCTGCGATATACTCGGACTCCGCTGTAGAATCTGCCACCACACTTTGTTTTGAGCTCTTCCAGCTCACTGCACCTCCATTCAAACTGAATATGTATCCAGTCTGCGACTTCATGTCATCTTGATCAGTCTGGAAACTAGCATCTACATGTCCTCTGATGACTAGTTCCTCATCTCCTCCATAAACCAATAACATATCCTTAGTATGCCTCAGATACTTAAGGATAGTCTTGACTTCCATCCAATGGCGGTCTCCTGGATCAGCTTGATATCTTCCTACCGCACTTAATGCATAAGAAACATCTAGCCTCGTACATAGCATAGCATACATGACTGACCCAATCGCGGATGCGTAAGGGATCCTTACCATTCTCTTTCTTTCCTCATGTGTCTGAGGACACATTTTCTTGGAAAGATGAATGCCATGTCACACTAGAAACAATCCCCTCTTGGACTGTTCCATACTGAATCTCTTCAGTATCTTGTCAATGTATGTACTTTGACTTAGGCCCAGCATTTTCTTGGATCTATCACGATGGATCTTGATCCCAAGAATATATGCCACCTCGCCCAAGTCTTTCATGGAGAAGCATTTATTCAACCAAGCCTTAACTGACTGTAAGACAGGTACTTCGTTTCCAATTAGCAATATGTCATCGACATATACTATTAGGAAAACGACTGCACTTCCACTAAACCTTTTGTAGACACAAGGCTCACATTCGTTCTTAACAAAGCCAAATTCTGTAACAGCTTCATCAAAACGAATGTTCCATGACCTTGATGCTTGCTTTAATCCATAAATGGATTTTTGCAACTTGCATACCTTGTTGGCATCCTTTGAAGTCACAAACCCTTCAGGTTGTTTCATGTAGACATCTTCCTGGAGGTTCCCGTTAAGGAAAGCTTTTTTGACATCCATTTGCCAAATTTCATAGTCATGGTAAGTAGCAATGGCCAATAGGATTCTGATAGACTTCAGCATTGCAACCGGTGAAAAGGTTTCATCATAGTTAATTCCTTGACGCTGTCTAAAACCTTTTGCAACCAGTCATGCCTTGTAGGTGATGACTTTCCCCTCCATGTCCAGTTTCTTCTTGAATACCCATTTATTACCAATAGGCTTTACATCAACTGGAGGATCTACCAAAATCCAGACTTGGTTTTGGTACATGGAATCCATTTCAGAATTCATGGCTTCTTGCCACTTGGCAACGTCTGTGCCTTCAACTGCTTCCTTGTAGGTAAGAGGATCATCATTGTAAACCAATAATGAGTCACCATCCTCAGTGACAAGAAAACCATATCGTTCTGGTTATCTCACCTCTCTCGTGCTCTTACGCAGTTCTTGTGTCTCTGGAACAGATTGTTCTTCCACGGGGCTTTGTGGAATCTGTTCTTGTACCAAATCATGTGTATCTTGAGCCTCGACTTCATTGAAGTCTATCTCGCTCCCACTATCTATTCTGGAGATGTGCTCCCTCTCAAGGAATATGGCATGTCTTGCCACTGTAACCTTTTTGTCTGAGGGGTTGTATAGGTAATATCCCCTTGTTTCCTTGGGATATCCTATAAAGATACACTTTGTGCCTCGGGGTGCAAGTTTTTTACCTGAAGAGGCCTTAACAAATGCTTCGCTACCCCACACGTGTAAATTCGATAACATGGCTTTGCGTCCACTCCATAACTCGTATGGAATACCATTTATCGATTTAGTTGGTACTTGGTTTAGTATGTGTGCTGTTGTTTGTAATGCATATCCCCAAAAGGATAATGGAAGACTCGCATGACTCATCATTGATCTCACCATGTCCAACAGGGTGCGGTTCCTCCTTTCACTTACACCATTCCACTGCGGTGTGTAAGGAGGGGTGAGTTGAGATAGAATCCCAAACTCCCGTAAGAAATCAATGAAGTCTTGATTAAGATATTCTCCTCCTCTGTCTGAGCGGAGTTTCTTAATATTCTTACCAAGCTGGTTCTCAACTTAATTCTTGTATTCTTTGAACCGATCAAAAGAATCTGACTTATACCTCATTAAATAGATATATCCATATCTACTAAAATCATCAGTAAAAGTTATGAAGTACGAGAACCCACCCCTTTCTTCAACTGGAAATGGTCCACACACATCTGTGTGAACTAATTCTAGAAGCTCTTTAGCTCTTTCACCTTTCCCACTAAATGGGGCTTTGGTCATTTTTCCTTGTAGACACGCATGACATACACCAAGTGGTTTTAGTTCGAAAGAATCTAAATACCCATCTTGATGTAATTTTGTCAAACGTTTCTCATTGACATGACCTAGCCGGTGATGCCAAAGTTGGGTGTGGTATGAGTCATGTAAATTAACTTTGTTATCAATTGCCAGTACTTGGTTTGTGTAGTCTAACACATAAAGGCCGTTATATAAATGTGCCCTACCAAAACAAATGCTATCTTTATAAAAGTAGCAACATTCATTTCCAAACTTGAATATGAATCCATCAGTATCTAATCTGGATACTGAAATAATGTTTTTGGTTACAGAGGGTACATAATAACATCCTTTCAAAACCAAGACCATCCCGGTAGGCAATGTGAGGTGGTAGTCCCCGACAGCTACAGCAGCAAGTCTGGCTCCGTTGGCTGCTCGTAGATCTATCCAATTTTATCCTTCGGTGAGTTTTTAGTAAAATATATGAAAGGAATATTTTGTCGTTTTTTGTACGAGGTACTTTTTGACTTTTCCGACAAAAGTACGAGAAGAATGTTTTTTTTAACTTATGCGGCATCAATGCATTTTTAAAACATTATTTCCAAGAAGATTAATTTACAAGTTTTCAATTTTATTTTAATAAACTTATTTTAGTTTAAAATTCTATGACATGTTAAGAAAGGAAAAATGTTTTTGAAGTAGAAAGGATATTTTCCTCAAGAATGGATTTCAAGTGTTTTATCAAAATTATTTTCCATCTAAGATAATATAGGGTTCTGTTTCTATACCTATTATTACATTGATTTGATTATGTTGTGATGGAACTATTTTTATGAATTCCTTTATCTTATATGAATTGTTGTATGATGTCACGATGTTTAAGAATCCCATTTTTATTACATGGGTTATGCAATGATGTAAGATTTTTTTGATTTTATGGCACACATAAGAATGGTATCATTATGAGATGGGTGGGACATATATCTCCCTCTAATGCATTGGGTAAAGATTTATATCTCATGAGATAGACATGGCTGGAACGGCAGGTTAAACAGGTTTAGTGAAACAGGACTGAAACGAGGAGTGAACTCGGTTCAGAAATGGACTTTGTCTGCTAAGATAGTCTTGGAAATGAGTCTTGACTACTAAGAAATGATTTTCTATGATTATGTGTGTATGACACAAAGTTTCATGTTTTAAGTTATGATTATTGGGATTCCATTTCACTACTATGATTTATCCCATGTTATGAAATTATGATCTCTTTTACAGGTTAAGATTTCCAAAATGTTATGTTCTTATGAATATTATGTGATTGATATTTCTTTTGTTTACCCTTACTGAGCATTTGAGCTCACCCTTTTGTATATTTTCTTTCCCCAGGTTAGGAAGAAGGTTATTAATTAGGATATGCCAAAAAGGGACTCTAGATATGATGAAATAAATGGGAGACAACGTAGAAGATTTATGAACCAGTTGTTTATGTTTCCCAGTTTCTAAAGACACTATACCTATACGGTCCTTTCCTGGTTTTGTTATATGTTGTAATAAGTGTGCTTAAATTCTAAATTAATAGTAATGTATGTAAAGTATGGGTCGTTATAGTTGGTATCAGAGGAAAGGTATAGTCAACCTTTGGAAACTAGGAAGTGAAAGCCTTAGTAAGAACCCTAAGGATAATTCTAAGCATAGAACACAATCTTAGTGATTTAGAAATGGCCATGAACAACCTATGATAAGACCTTAAGTGTGATATTTTATTCTTGATTATTTGGTTTTCCTATTATAATTAGTGTTGCTCAAACTATTCTTCTTGGTTTTAGTCAATGGATGGAACCCAAAGGAACCATGTTAATGCGGAATGCGACGGGCAATGCAATGATTGTCCCCCTGAGCAACCAAACGTTATGGGAGCTGGAATGAAAAATCTTGTAGCCATGCTCACACAAATTTCTCAAGCTATGAATCATACAGGACTTCCAAACGAGCAAAGGAAGGAGAAACATTCTGTTGAATCCTTCATGAGGAAGCGTCCACCTTCATTCAGCGGGTCTATTGATCCATTAGTTGCTGAACAATGGATTAGTACTACTGAAAAGATATTTTCAGTTCTTCAATGTTCTGAACATGATAAAGTCATCTTAGCATTTTATCGCTTGGAAGGTGAAGTTGATCAATGGTGGAATATTATCAAAAATAAGAGGCAAAGGGATGAAATTGAGTCCATGGAATGGGACGAGTTCAAGAACTTATTTTTCAATAAGTACTTCCCTCGTATTCTCCTAACAAAGATGGAGAAGGAATTTCTTGAACTAAATCAAAAGGATGGTGAATCTGTTGGTACCTACGAAGAAAATTTTACAAGACTTTCAAGGTACACTTCTGGTATTATTATCCAACCTGAGAGTAAGATCTATCGATTCTTTAGTGGCTTAAAACCAAGTCTTCGAAAGGAGTTAGACATAAGGGACTTCAATAGCTATGAAGAAATCGTTCGATGTGCTCTCAAAGTTGATATGAAGATTGGAGTAACCCATCAGTCATATGGGTTTGATAAGAAGAGGAAAATGGAATTCAAATGAAAATCTAAAGAGCACACTGAAAAGAATATGAGTTTTCCCTTATGCTCAAAGTGTGGAAAGAAACATGGAGAAAATTGTCTTAAGAGGACAAGAAAATGTTATAAGTGTGGAAAAGAAGGTCATCGGGCAATTGAATGTCGAAATAATAGGAAGAAGATGTCTAATGATGCAAACAAAGGCAGGGATACACATAATGAACCTACTACACTTCAATGTTTCAAGTGCAAGGAGATGGGGCATTATTCCAATCAATGCCCAAATCCAAGGGTTAATGATGATGATCGACGTCAAAAAACTCTTAAGGCCAAAGACAAAGGAAAGTCACATGCAATTACTATCGACGATGTAGATTATGACAACGAAGTGGTGAAATTTGCACTTACCATCCACTCTAAAGTAGCAAATGTTTTATTTGATTCTGGATCCACCCACTCTTTTATTTCTGAAGAATTTTATAATGGTATCATCATATTACCTCAACAATTATATTTTGAGTTAGCTATGACAACCCCTAATGGCACAACAGTCGCATAAAAAGTTTATAATTCTTCTCTGATTGAAGTTTGTGGGAAAGTGCTTCCTGCATATCTTGTGATCCTTCCTGTAGTGGAATTTGATGTGATTCTTGGCATGGATTGGCTTTCTCTATATGGATCTCATATCAATTGCCAAAGAAGGGAAGTCACATTTCATATTCCAGATCAATCTATGATCGTCTATCGATGCAAGGATGAACATAACCTTCCAGTGGAAATTTCTTCCATCTTATGGGTCTTGATTCCACTAAATGAAGGTTATTTATCTCAAATGGTTGGTGAGAAACTCACGATTAAGAATATTCCCATTGTACGGGAGTTTGATGATGTATTTCCGGAGGAATTGTCGGGACTTCCACCAAATCGTGAAGTTGAGTTTTCAATAGAACTCATACCGGGTGCTTTTCCTATTTCAAAGACACCTTATAGAATGGCCCCAATTGAGTTGCAGGAATTGAACAAGCAACTCCAAGAGAATCTTGATAAGGTATTCATACGCCCTAGTGCGTCACCTTGGGGAGCACCTGTTCTGTTTGTTAAGAAGAAATATGGATCAATGAGACTCTGCATTGATTATCGAGAACTTTACAAGATCACTATCAAGAGCAAATATCCTCTCCCACGCATTGATGACTTATTTGAACAACTACGCGGAGCTCAATACTTTTCCAATATTGATCTTCGCTCAGTGTATCATCAATCAAGGGTCAAAACGGAGGATATACCAAAGACGGCTTTCCGTAAAAGGTATGGACACTATGAATTTATAGTGATCCCATTTGGTCTTACTAATTCTCCTGCTATCTTCATGGATCTGATGAATAGAGTCTTTAGAGACTATCTTAATTAATTTGTGGTAGTCTTTATAGATGATATTCTTGTCTATTCAAAGAGCAAGGAAGAACATGAAGATCACTTTATAATTGTATTGAAGACCCTAAGAAAGGAGAATCTTTATGCCAAATTTACCAAGTGTGAATTTTGGTTTCAAAAATTTTCATTTTTGGGTCACATAATCTCAAAAGAGGGGATATCTGTGGATCCAGCAAAAACAGAGGTTATCGAAAGATGGTCGAGACCAAAAATAGTAACCGAGATCTGAATTTTTCTTGGTTTGGATGGATATTATCGACGTTTTGTGAAAGATTTTTCACGATTATATAATCCACTCACCAGGTTGACTCGAAAAGGAGTTAAGTTTGTTTGGACAGAGGAATGTGAAGAGAATTTCAAGGAGTTGAAAAGAAGGTTATCCAGTGCACCTGTACTCACACTTCCTTGTAGTGGAGAAAGGTTTGTGATCTACAGTGATTCATCCAAGAAGGGGTTTGGGTGTGTTCTTATTCAAAATGATATGGTGATAGATTATTCCTCACGATAGTTGAAAATCCATGAGCAAAATTACCCAACTCATGATTTGGAGTTAGCTGCGTTAATCTTTGCATTAAAGATTTGGAGGAATTATCTTTATGGATAAAGGTGTGATATTTATACTGGTCATAAAAGTTTAAAGTATATTTTCACAAAAAAGGAGATGAATATGCGCTAAAGAAGATGGTTGGAGCTGATTAAGGATTATGACTGCTCAATTAATTACCACCCGGGGAAAGCAAACAAGGTGGCAGATGCATTAAGTTGACAAGACCATGCTAGCTTATCCATGATGAGAATCACAAAAGATCCAATATTTATGGATTTACAAAGGATGGATCTTGGAATTATAATGAAAGGGGAAAAATCGTATCTTTCTCAATTGAATGTTCAACCATATATACATGTGAAGATTAAAGAGGCGCAGAAAGAAGATGTAGAGTTACAAAAGAAGGAGAGAAATATTCCTGAATTCAACCTTGATTATGATGGGATAATAAAGTTCAGGAATCGGGTTTGTGTTCCTCCCATCCCAGAATTAAAGAAGGAGTTTCTGGATGAGGCTCATAGTTATTCATTCTCTATTCATCCTGGAATCACGAATATGTATAGGGACCTGAAAGAGTACTTCTGGTGGGATTTCATGAAGAGATATGTTGCTGAATATGTCTCTCGATGCTTGGTTTGTCAGCAAGTTAAAGCTGAGAGACAGAATTCTAAGGTGATGTTACAACCATTACCCATACCTGAATGGAAATGGGAAAACATCACTATGGACTTTGTCACTGGACTTCCTAAAACATCCAAAGGCAATAATGTTATCTGGGTCATAGTTGATCGTCTTACAAATACTGCACACTTCATTATTATAAGAGAGGATTTCTCTCTAGATCATCTTGCTAGGATATATGTAAAGGAAGTGGTAAGATTTCATAGAGTACCACTTTCCATTATATCTGATCGGGATCCAATGTTTACCTCAAAGTTTTGGCGAAGTCTTCATCATACTCTAGATACAGAGTTGAGTTTTAACACTGCTTATCATCCTCAGACAGATGGTCAGTCTGAGAGGACAATTCAAACTCTAGAAGATATGTTGAGAGCTTGCTTTATGGATTTCAAAGGTGGTTGGGATCAACACCTACCTTTGGTGTAATTTTCTTATAATAATAGATTTCACTCCAGTATTCAGATGGCTCCTTATGAAGCTCTCTATGGAAAGAAAAGCAGGACTCCAACTTGTTGGGATGATGTTGGGGAAAGAAAGCTATTAGGACCTGATCTTGTTGATGAGATGGCAGAAAAGGTCAGATCTATTCAACAACACATAAGAGCAGCTCAGAGTTTACAAAAAAGTTATTCCGACAACTGAAGAAAAGACAAAGAGTTTGAAGTGGGTGATAAAGTGTTCTTATGAATATCTCCCTAGAAGAGGGTCATGAGATTTGGAAAGAAGGGAAAGTTGAGCCCGAGATATATCGGTCCTTTTGAAATTCTGAATCCTGTTGGGAAGGTAGCTTACCGATTGGAGATTCCACTGAATCTCTCCCAAGTTCATGATGTGTTCCATGTATCTCTCTTGAGAAAGTACATACCTGATCCTTCACATGTACTTAGCTCAGAAGTTGTACCACTGGAGCAAGATCTTTCTTATGAAGAACAGCCAATAGAGATTCTGGATTGTAGCGAAAAAGTACTACGGAACAAGACCACTCGCTTGGTGAAAGTTTTATGTAGGAACCACCAATTTTAAGAAGCTACATGGGATCTTGAGGATATGATGAGGGAGAGGTATCCTCATCTGTTTGTTACAAAGTGACGAATTTCGAGGGTGAAATTCATTTTAAGGGGGGTAGAATGTAACACCCGATACTTTTATGAGAAATATTTTGTTTTTATGTTATATAAATAATCAAAGGAATCTTTCAATACACACAACACTAGCTTGGATTTCTTTACACGCAATCGCGACCTTCCTCGATAGCTTGCGTCGTACGCAATACCGAGTTTCACTAAACAACGATATGCTATTAAAATATTACTAAAACTAGCAGTTATGAATAGTAATACCCACTTTTTGAAATTTTTAAATTTTATTTTTCAAAATGGACTTAATTTTTGGATTTGGAATATCGAAATTAGCCTAGGGTGAAATTTTGGTATTTTTCTGAAAACTTTCAATTTTTGATGAATAGTGAAAACACTGGGTTACTATTAAAAAAACCGACTTTTTATTTAAATAATTATTTATTTTATTTAAATTTATTTTAGGTCAAAATTGATACATAATACCTATATAAGTTTAATGCAATTCATTGGAGTCATTTTATAATAATTTTATATATATAAAAAATTTATTGAACTTTTCACCGTCTTTTACCCACCTCCTAGGAGAATTTGCAAATTTACATAAAACTTAATTTTACCGCTTTTGTGAGTGGAATTTAGAAAATCTGAGAGACATGGTTAATATAAAGGACTAAAATGTGGTTCAATGAGATGAAAATAATTTTTGGTGAATAGTAACTTTTTACTTTTTTTACCACGGTTAAAAGTAAATAGGGAAATTGGGGGTAAAAATGTTATTATTATTAACCTAACACATGTCCTAATTCTATTAGATAAGTGTAATTCGACCAAAAAAAACCTTAGGAATAAAATATGACCATTTAGGCCCACTTGGATTAGATTAGAAAAATTTATTATTAATTTATTTAAAGAAGGGTTAAAATAGTAAAAATCAAAGTTTAATAACTAAATCATTTTTAATATAGGGTTATACATAATATAAATTCGACTATAAATATTAATTAAAAAGATAAAAAGATTTCCTATATAATGGTATTTTATTTGTAATTTTTAAAACAAAAATAATTTAATTTATTTATGACACAATGATGATGCAGTAATTATCTTATTAATGAAATATTGACATAATTGATGTTATAAACACCCAAATAAATGTAATTTGAGACTTTTTATTAATTACAATAATTTTCTAGGTTAATATGACATGTTAGTATTTATTTAATTAACTTTTTTTGAACTAATATTTCTGTTATAATTTTCACAAAAATCAATTACCAAATAGTGTCAAAATTGACATAAAATAGTTTTTATAACAAATATTATATTATTAATTGTTATTTTATTCCTAAAAATATAAGGTTTGGAAAAATGACTTAGATAATGTTATATATATTAATAATAAACAACTTGGGGTTCTTTTGGCTTGTTATAGTAAGTTTATTAACCTTATAGTGTAAGAAAACAAGAAGACACGATAAAAGTTAAATTATCTAACTTAAAGTTAAATCTAAATGATAAGGTTAAAATAGATACCTAAACTTATCTAAATTCTATTTTATGAGATTATTTTGACCCATACCCACCTTATCTTATAAATAAATCAATTTGGATCTATTAAAAACCAAATATGACTTTATAATAAAATAATATTTTTAGTTTTTCCTAAGGTGACCCTCTCCTCCCTTATAAAAGGGCACCTCCTCCCTCTCTTCATCACACCACTTTGAGCCTTAAAGCTCAGAAAACCCCTACCAAATTCTCTTATCCACTTCCCTAGAAACATCCTAGAGGTCCTGGTCTTCTTCAAAAACGAATTTTAGTGCCCTAAGAGGAGATCTCAAAGAGGCGCTTCAAAGAAGAGGTAATGTCCATTACCGATTCTTTCAACTTTATTTCTTCTTCCACTTCTTCTTATTTAGTTGTTTCATTATGAATTAATAACATCATTATATATAATATACTTTTATGTTATTATAAGTATGAAACAACACTATTTCACCATCTATCCATCCTATGGAAAACGAAATCACCGTGCGTGCGTACGTACGGAATACCATCTCCACGCTATGGTGTAATCTATTTTCCACCACCACCTTACTTGGATGGGTATAATGGTGTAAATAATAACTATATATGATTATTTTAAAGTGATATTGATTCTGAAATAGTATACATACACTCCAATACAATTCCATGATCATGGGAACGATATCATCGCTCGTGCGTATGTACGGAATACCGTCTCCACGATGTGGTGCGACTCGTTCTACATGATCTTCATTGCATAATTATTATATAAATGAATTGAATGAATTAATATGATATATATTACACTAATACCATTCTGGAAATGAGGTATCTATAACATAAAAATAAGAATAAGAATTTATTCGACAAAACACGCATAAGAACAAAAAGCAATAAACACCCAAATAACAAGTAACAATGAAATATTACTAATAAGAAGCTAAGAATATGGCCATATATGATATCGTAACAATGAGTATGATTCTGTAATAATTCAATGACATTATTTAAATCATTATATAGGAGGTTTGGACACTTACGAAGCAAATCGGACCTAAGGTAAGGGAAAATCTCGTAATCTCATTTTTATCTGAGATTGTTTATACTTCATAATTTACTGGGGAATATTTATCATCCACATCCATGTTTCCTCAATATGTAATATTTATATCCTTATATAATTGTTTATATCCAATTTTACCCTTTGGTGAGTTTTTAGTAAAAGACATGATTGGAATCTTTTGACGTTTTTCGTACGAGGTACTTTTTGACTTTTCCGACAAACATACGAGAAAAATGTTTTTTTTAACTTATGCGGCATGAATGGATTTTTAAAACATTATTTCCAAGAATCTTCCTTTAAAAGTTTTAAATTTTATTTTAATCAAATTCTTTTAGTTTAAAATTGTATGACATGTTAATAAAGGAAAAATGTTTTTGAAGTAGAAAGGATATTTTCCTCAAGAATGGAGTTTAAGTGTTTTATCAAAATTATTTTACATCTAAGATAATATAGGGTTTTGTTTCTATCCCTATTATTACATTGATTTGATTATGTTGTGATGGAATTATTTTTATGAATTCCTTTATCTTATATGAATTTTTTTATGATGTCACGATGTTTAAGAATCCCATTTTTATTACATGGGTTATGCAATGATGTATGATTTTTTTGATTTTGTGGCACACATAAGAATGGTATCATTATGAGATGGGTGGGACCTATATCTCCCTCTAATGCATTGGGTAAAGATTTATATCTCATGAGATAGACATGGCTAGAACGGCAGGTTAAACCAGTTCAGTGAAACATGACTGAAACGAGGAGTGAACTCAGTTCAGAAATGGACTTTGTCTGATAAGATAGTCTTGGAAATGAGTCTTAACTACTAAGAAATTATTTTATATGATTATGTGTGTATGTCACAAAGTTTCATGTTTTAAGTTATGATTATTGAGATTACATTTCACTACTATGATTTATCCCATGTTATGAAATTATGATCTCTTTTGCAGGTTAAGATTTCCAAAATGTTATGTTCTTATGAATATTATGTGATTGATATTTCTTTTGTTTACCCTTACTGAGTATTTGAGCTCACCCTTTTGTATGTTTTCTTTCCCCAGGTCAGGAAGAAGGTTATTAAGTAGGATATTCCAAAAAGGGACTCTAGATATGATGAAATAAATGGGAGACAACGTAGATGATTTATGAACTAGTGGTTTATGTTTCCCAGTTTCTAAAGACACTATACCTATACGGTCCTTTCCTGGTTTTGTTATATGTTGTAATAAGTGTTCTTAAATTCTGAATTAATAGCAATGTATTTAAAGTATGGTTCATTATACGTACCATGCCTTAGCATGGATCAAAGTCCTCGTAGTTTAGGTAAACAGTTTAACGTCATATGGGATGGGGGCATTTGGGGCTTATTCTCTGGGGTGACCCGTAATGGATGGATGGGGATTACACTCTGAGGCCTCCCATGGAGTTGGTGAACCGACACAAAGGGGTCGGAACTACCGGGTGGTGGGCTTGAATCTCGTGGAGGCTTCCTACGTACCATGCCTTAACACAGATCAAAGTCCCTGTAGTTCGGGTTGGAATGGGGCTTACGCTTTGAGGCGGCCCATAATGGTGGGGCTTGAACCTCATGTAGGCTTCCTACATACCATGCCTTGACACGAATCAAAGTCCCCGTAGTTCAGGATTGTCACAACTGCTTACCGCTGGACTAGAATGCAGTTTAACGTCATGCGGGACAGCATACAGTTTATCATCATGCTAGACGAGGGCATACAGTTTAACATCATGCTGAATGAGGGCATACAGTTTAACGTCATGCTGGACGACGAGGGAATACAGTTTAACGTTATGCTGGATGAGGGCATACAGTTTAACGTCATGCTGGATGAGGGCATACAGTTTAACGTTATACTGGATGAGGGCATTGTCATGGTCAATGCTTACTCTAAACCCACATGAGTCGTGCTCGGTGTGAGAAACAAGAGGCAGCATAGACCTAACGATCACATCACGAAGGGTGCGTCCATGAGAAGCGAAGAGGGGCTTACGCGTTGAGCGGCCCATGGTGTTGAGACTTACTCCAAGATGGAGGCCCGGGGGTGAAAAAGCGCAGAGGGAGAGGGATTTGGGACTGAACAAAGGAGGAGTCCCACTTCCCATCATGCTCTCCGCTGGCCTTGGTGGTGGGTAAGTACAGAGGTGCATGGGTTCTACCTTCCGCAAGAGAGGCTAGGGTATTACACCGAAGTGGTTTCCCTTCCCCTGTAGACAAAAGCCATTTATATAGGTAGGATATCATCCAATGTGGGGGTGATTACATCCCCGTGGAGACGATTGGTGTAAATAACATCTCAGCTGTGGGGACCCTGCGTGAAAGGCACGGGGCCGGATCACAGTTTAACGTCATGTGTTGAGGACGAAGTGCTTGGCAGTTTAACGTCCTACAACTCGAACAAGGTGGGTTTACTCCGCACCCCTAGGAATTATATGACTGGTACCCTCTACCCCTTGGGGGAGGGAAGGCATTGGCAAAGCCGTTGTGAAGGGGGGTCACAGAGAGAACCATCGAGGGGTCCACGTTAGCGTGGCTATGCGAAGAAGAAATAGTCGTTAGAGTGCCTATGTGAATAAGTATAAGACAAAGCAATGCAATGGGAAAAACCCCCAAGGGACCTTGAGGTTACTTCATATGAGCCTGGAATGCCGTACAGGAATATAGCACATGGTGTGTATGCCCGATGTGTGTGCCCGGGGCATACAAAAGGAGGACATCGGGTGCCTAAGCAGGGAGGCACCTGGGGGAATCAAGGTGAGGGTTCCCGGGGATTTCACGCAAAGAAATGGTTTGCGCGCAAAACACTGGTATGGTGCATAATTGGGGAAGAGGGATTGCGCGTGGCTAAGAGGATCGCGCGCAAGGGATATGAATTGCACTTGAGTGGCAAAGGCTGCACCCAAAGGCAAGGCCGCACCCAGCAAAGGTATTGCATGAAATTGGACCGTTTTGCGTGCAACGGAAAGAATTGTGCGCAATGGAGGAACCCTGAAGGGTTTATAATTCGGTTTAATCCAATGGGATTGCACGTAAAGGCGGATCCCGGGGTGGGGTGGCGTGAAAAGGATTAGTACCTGAATTCCATCTTGCACACGCGAAAGTCCTATTTCGCACATGAGATCCAGTTCAAATTCCGCAACCCTGAAATGGAAGGGGTATGCTTTTATTTATAGGCCTCCAGTGTCACAGAATCCAGGTGTCACGTGAAATTTGGTGTGCCAGAGACGGTGGCGCGGAATGTTAGCCATACGGGCGTGAGTGCGCAATTATTGTGCGCCTGCGCCGGGATCCCTTCGCGAATCCTAGACCCCTTTCGCACGGCCCACATTTTTTCACGCGCATTCTCCTTTATTTCACGAAACACTTCCAGGCCCTCCGGACCAGGTCTCCGAGTCATAATATGATTTTGCTTCATAATTTCGAAACTTCCTTTAGAAATTACAGACTTTTCAGCATCTACAATGACATATTTTTCTAAAAAATAGTATGTGTAGAGACATACAAATGGGACTTTTATAAGAAATTATATTTTCCCAAAGAGAATATTCTAGTTTATAAGTTTAATCATTCCTTGATTTTCTCACTGTATTTTAAAAAATTTCATTCAAAGCCTTGTTTATTATCTCATCTTGTTCACTTGTTTGTGGATGATATCGTGTTCCAATATTATTTTTTCATCCATACTTATTCATGTTCATTCTAAATTGATAACTCTAAATGTATAACCCATTATCACTGATGATGGTTCAAGGAATTTAATATATATAGAAGATATATTTCCTCACAAATTTAACCATAGAGGAACCCAGGTTATCTTAAATGAAAATGGGTGCAACCCATTTTGATATATAATTTACTACCACCAATATATATTTATTCCCGTGATATTTTATAAATGTTCCCATAAAGTATAAACCTCATACATCAAATATTTCCACTTCTAATATACCTTATTGAGATATCACTTGACTTCTCCATATATTTTTAATCCTTTAACATGTATCACAATTCTTGGAAAACAATCTCAAATCTTTGAATGATGTAGGCTAGAGGATACCACTCTAAATTGGTTTAGTATCTCTTTCCAAATTCTAATTGTGTATACCAAAAGAAAGTGTATGGAACTGGTTTAGAATTGAAAGATTCTACTCTTTTATTAAACACTTTATAATAATTATATAATCCCTATATATTTATAGAAATGTATGTTCTTATAGGTTGTACTTCAAATCTCCCTAAAACCTTTTCTTATCATTCCATGTTATCCCTTGTGACTTCTTCCCAGTAGATAAATATTGGAAAAATATGAATAACATGGTATTCACTTAGTTTTTAATGAAAATATTTTATTATTTAGAAACTCTCCTTTTATGGGATGATTATATTCTTACCTTAAGTATTAAAATCTAGATAAGTGACCATACACTTGATTCATAACACTTTTTTTATCTTTAATATCAATAAAAAATTATTATATAATTAATACCCATATAATCAATATTATATTTTATTCATTATTTGATAAGAAAAACTTAAAATATGAGTGGTCTTCATGAACAATGACTTTGATTCTAGTAATATATGGCCTAAATTTCTCTACAACATGAACCACTACCATTATCTCCTTCTCTGTTGTGAAATATTTGAGTTTTTCTCCATTAAATAAATTAATTTCATAGAAAAAAAAATAGTGTTTCCTTTTTATCTTCTACCAATTAATATCCCCATAAATAAATTCACTATCATCATAAAATATTTTAAAATGTTGATTCCAATTTGGTCTTATGATGGTATGTGTTTAGAAAAACTTCCTACCCAAATTTTTGAAATCTTCTAGGTAGTTAAACCTAGACTCCTATTCTAATAGTAGGAATAATGTTATAGAAATATTTGGTAAATAATAGAAACCCCTTCTATAAAATCCAATAGGTCCAAATAATATTTTTACATCCTTAACTGATGTTATTAAAGGTAGTGATAAGATCAATTCTATTTTTTACTTTTCTAATTTAATTCCATACTTTAAGATTATATGGATGAGTATTATGCCCTCTATAATCAAAAACTGGCATTTCTATCAGTACCAAATTTATTTCTTCACATGTAGCTAATACTTTTAATAGATTTTCTAAATAATTTTTAAATTTCATGATTATAAATCATGATTATGAATGAAAATTCATACACAATACTTCAATTATTCTCTATATTAGGTCTAATTATATAGAGATTACACATCTATAAAAAGTTAAAGGTTCTCCACATAGTCCAAATGGAATTATACTATATAAAAATGTTCTATAATGGCATATAAATTTTTTATTATACTATTCTTTAGGATCAATAGGCACTTTTTTGTATCTTTAATATCCATCCATAATGAAAAAATGGGAATTTCCTACAAGCCACTCAAGTATCTGGTTAATGAATTACAAAGGGAAATGTTCTTTCTTTATGAACTTTTTAAGATTTATATAATCTTTGAAAACATTCTATTCAATTAATTTTATCATTGATATTTTCTCATTTTTTAGTAATCACTTCCAAATTTTCTTTCTTTGTAACCACATAAATTAGTCTTACCTATGAATATTCATAATTGATGTAGATGAACCATTATAAAACAATTTGATTATCTCATCCTTGAACACTTCTTCTATGTTTAGGTTGATTCTTCTTTAACACTCAATAGTTACCTTAACACCATCCTAAATTATAATTTTATGTATATATTTTGTTGGACTTATTCCCTTAATGTTAGATATAGACTATGTATTAGCTGTTTTATTCCTTTTTATCACTTAAAGTGACTTTTATTCTTATTGAACCAATAGTTCCTCTAAGTCTATGATAGGAAGATTCTCATTTGTATCTAAGTGGGAATATTTAATCTTGGTGTGAAATATCTTTAATTAAAAACCAGGAAGATTCTTCACAAATTGTTACATGACTATCCTTTCCAGATACAATTATTTTCTAGGATATTATTTTGAATTTATTTCATAAATTATTTCATTAACTATATTAGATTCCTTAAAAGTTAAGGTCAAATCTGTTTGTTACTTTTTAACTCCCCCAATTTAACCTTCCCACACTTAGTTTGAGTTTGTATCTCAATTTTCACCTTATAGTCAATCACATCAATTGAAAAATAATCACATCAATTGAAAAGTTATTTTTCATTAGGGTACATCAATCAAGTAACCTCCATTATCCAAAAATAGTCTTATTAATATAACTATAATATCCTTATCCATTTCCATGTATAATACTAAAAATCAGCTGGTAAGATAACCTTTAAAACTCTTAATAGTAAATCCTAAATTACACCAATTAGACAAATGATTGATATATAATCCAATTGAAATGACACTTTTTTGGGATTAAACTCTCCAATTAAAAGATTATTATAAACTACCAGAGGAATCAAGTTGATATTATCTCCTAAATCTATAATACATGTGAATGATCCCTTGCCTTTAACTTCATAGGCAATCTTCAAGATCCGAGGACCCTTGAGTTTTTGAGGTGTCTTACTTTGAATCATTTCACTTCACTCTTCAGTGAAAATAAAAGTTTGAAACTCTTCCATCCACTTTTTGTATGAGATTATATTCTTTAAGAATTTTATATAGGATAGCTTCTTGAAATCTCTTATATATATGTCATATAAACTCTGATCTTTTGGAATATTTGAATAAACCTTTTGAAATATTTATCCCAACACTTTTTTAACTCTCTACCTCTATCATGAAATGGGGTTGGTGTCCCTTAAGCATTGATACCACTATATGAAATCTTAAAAATCACACTCCTAAAGTTTATTTTCCTTATTTTCTTCCTTTTCTTAGCCAATTATACTTACAATTACTCTTTCTACTTAACATGGTCATGTTTTTCCTTAAGGTAGCCAGCTTACATATCCAGTTCAACTTCCACTTTAAGTTATATAATCTAATATTCATATATCCTTTTGGTATTTTTTACTCTTATAGTTATAATTTCAATAAAAATCATATCTTGGATTTATCTTAGTGATACAAGGCAATTTTACTTTTTATCTTATTATATTTTTCTTGGAATTATTCCAAACTTGAATTTCCAAGTTATGAATTCTTACATTGTTTCCCAATATCAGATGATCAATTTTCAAGAAATTTTTAATTTAGGATCATAATAAATTCATTCATCTTCAATTGATCCCCCTTCAATTCATTGAGTTCTTTCAAAATATTTTCTATACCAAAATCAGATTTATTTAATGTTAAAGCTTCATTTTCATGTGCTACTTAGTTTTTTCTATCTTGATAACTATAATATAGGTTTCTTTGAAATTCACTTTGACCACCCAACTTGAAATTTATTTTCTCTCTCCAAGATTAATTAGGGTTATTTATCTATGTTTGATTATAAATGTTTGAAAATTGATCATTCCAGATTTTTATCTCATATAGTTTCCCATATAACTTGATTCCTTCACTTGAGTATGTGATGATTTTTTATTTTTGATGTCAAAATCCATGTAGTTGATAGCACTTTATCCACACATGACATAGTAAATACATTTTCGATTATATTTTTATTCTTGGATACAAGGACATCCATTTATATTTTAAAATAAATTATTTTTTGTAACACCCCATCCCCAAAAGCCAAGATTCAGTGCATTATTTTAATACATTAGCATGATTACTAGGAATCAAATCCCAAAGGACTGATCAGTTTAGCAGTCTTGGAAAATAGATTACATATATGAACATTACATTAAAATTCATAATATAAAATATAATATATATAATTCTTTGGGAATTACATTATTCTCCTAGTTTAACCCTACATATAAATCATAAGAACTTCTTATCATCCTGAAAAAATAAAACATAAGAAAGGGGTGAGCTCAGATTCTCAGTAAGGGTAAACAATATAGTGGAAGCTATCATAAAAAATCATAAACTGTTAAAGAAAGGTATAAAACAGAAACACAAGCCTTTTAAACATAATATTCAGAGAAATATGTTAATAATAAATCAAATAATTCCATTTAAACATTCACATAGATATTTTACTAGTCTAATAATCACATGTAATATTAATAACTAATATCATAATGAAGAAATGTATAATATTGGACATCATAACCATATCGTCAAGGCCTTGTGCCAAGACCAAACATAACCATAACATCAAGGCCTCGTGCTAATACACTATTTTGTCTCGTGAGACCTACTGATACAGCAAGGGGATATAGTGGGCCCCACCCATCACTTACTAAGTCCAATACATTCCTCTTATTAAAATTTTGAAACATAACCCACATAAACATTCTTATTAAAACTAGCATATGAAATGTTACTACTTTAACCATAAACCATGAATGGTAATAAAATAGAACATCCACAATCAAAAATATCATAAAATATTCAATACAATACAGAAGATTGTGTCATAATAAATCAACATCAATTAAGTATAAAATCCAACAAAGGATATTTACATAGATGAAAATAATCTAATAAAATCATTAAAACTCTTTGAGAGAAATATCCATTTTTACTTTGAAAACATTAAAAGTAGCACAATTTATAAAATAATACATTTAAAAGATATTTTTGAATCAAAGTGTCACATAACACTTTGAAAATTTTTAAAGGAATTAAAATTTTAAAATATTCATGTCCATATAAATAAATCGTTAAAACCATTTTGAAAACATGGACATTAGTGAGAAATATTTAGCAGAATAAATATTTAAAACATTTAAAATTATTTTTTAGTTAACAATGCCCTTATATAAAACATTAAAAATATTCCTTTTGAAAATGTTTTTAGGAATCATGGAAATTTATGATAAATATGTCCCATTAAATACTTAAACATAAACAATCTCGAATAATATTGAGATTTTGAAATTAACCCTTACCTTGTACTTTCCTTTAGTCGAGGGTGTGTTAACCTCCTGTATAGTGGTTAAATAATTTTATTAAATTATAAAAAAATCATATCCATATTTATTATATCATATATTATCCTCTTATATCATTTTGTTAATAATATTTTAGTATTACCATTGTTTCGGGTGTTAACTGCTTCGTTTTCTCATTCCTATTTTGTCATGTAAGTCATGTTTGTTATGCATAGGATATATTTAATTAATATAAAGATTTATTTTATGTTCATAATTATTATTTTCACTCATCATATAAATTTTATAATAATTATTTAATTTTTAACATGGAGAATGAATCTCACTGCGTCACGGAGACGGTAGGTCGTACGTACGCACGAGCGATGATATCATTCCGTTGATGGTAAAATGGTATGGAATTGGATTGTATATAAATTATAAAAAATAATTATAATGTTATATTCATTATTTAAATCCATTATACTCGTCATTATACCCATCAAAATAAAGTAGTGTTGAATAACAAATTACACCATGGCGTGGAGATGGTAATCCGTACGTACGCACGCATGGTGATATTGTTATTCATAAGATGAATAAAAGGAGAAATATGGTTTCCCCATAATTATAATAAAATATCAGAATGTATATGATACTGTATTTATTAATTTAGTATGGGAACAACATAGGAATAGGGATTATAAGAAGGAAGGAACTTTGAAAGAGTTGATAGAACAATTACCTCTTTTTTGGGTATCTCCTTTTGATTTGTACAAAAGGACTCCTTAGGTTGGATTTATTCCAAAAGTATGGACTCTAGGATAAAGTGAGGGATGTTGTGAGGATAATTGGGAATTTTTTTCTGATCCAAAGTTATTTAGATTTTTAAATAAAAGAGAAGGAGAGGTTCCCTTTTATAAGAGAGGGGGCACTTTAGGAAACTCCAAAAATATTAATTTATTATAAATGGATTTTTTATTTCAAATAGCCCTAAAGTGATTTATTTCTAGTATAATATGATTATGGGTAAAAATAATCTAAACCAATAAAATTTATGACATGTTTTTTTATTTTAAACCTTATCATTTTGATTATCCTTATTTAGTCTATTTTATTTTAATTGTGGTAATAATATTCTAAATATTAAATGGTTACTTATATGGTGTCAATTGACTATAAATAGAAACTTTACAAAATTTTAGACTTTATAATTATCAATTTCTAATTTTAAAATATTTTATGATTTTAAAATTATTTAATAAAATGTAATTTTTATAAAATATCAATAGTGTCAATTTTGACACTATTTGTTAATTTCACTTTAAATAAAATCCAAAAATAATGATAACTTAAAACCAATCCATTTAAAAAACTTTTAATATTCCATATTCATCTATAAAACTCTTTTATCACCTCAATTATTTCAAATTATAATTATTTTAATATTCTTAAAATCCTTTATTTGATATTTCTATTAATAAAATAATTAATTCTTCACTATTGTGTCATTATTTATAGTAATTATTTAGTATTTAAAAATTATAAGTAAATTACTATGATTTATATAATTATTTTATTTCTCCATATACTATTCATGATCAAATTTATCTCTAGGTTATCCCTATATTAAAATTATTTAACTTATAAGAAATGAGAGTGTGACACTTTGTCGCATTCTTTAATTTTAAAAATGTTTATGTCATTTTCATGGTAAAGTATCCATTAAATGATCTAAATATATAATTATGATATATTTAACATTATCATATTAATTTAGATAAAATATAAATTTTTATGAATTTTATATCAATTCATATATTATTATTTATTTTTAAAATCATATTTATGTCAATTTTGACACTATTTATTATTTGACTTTTTATAAAATCATAACAAATTGATTCCATCGAAAGAAATACATTAACTCATCCATAATATGTCAATGTCATCCAAAAAATTAATGGATGGCATAAAATGTTTCAAAATATATTTATTTAAATATTATTAATATCATTTAATTGATTCTTCTTTTAATAAATCAATTACTACATCATCATTGTGTCATCATTTAATTTAATTATTTATTTTATAAAATTATAAATAAATTACCATAATGTATATAAACATTCTTTATTCCTAATTATTATTTATAGTCAACTATATCACTTATATAACATCATATTAAAAATATTTTACTTGTTAAAAACAAAATTAGAATATAATATTATAAATATATTAAAGTCATCCAAGTGTCTCCATGTGGTCCCAAAATAGACCCAAGAATTATTTTGGTTAAAAAACTTATAAAATGAAATTAAGAAAAGTTTTACGGTAATTTTTAAATATTATAATATTATCTTTACCTTTACTTACCCGATTTACCCTTAACTGCGGTAATAAAAAAAATTAAAGTTACTGTTACTAATGCCCAAAAATAAAAGGAACCTATTTACATAATTTGGAACCACTGATTCCAAATATGGAATTCATTTTTCAAAATTCAAAATACAGAAGTTACAGTAATTAATTTAAAATTAATTCCATTGTTCGAATGAAAAACAGGTTTTACTAAATGGCCGGAAGGCCTTCATTTTTTATTATTTTTGATAATCCACCTTTCAAGGGGTGAGGTGGAACACGTACAAGGATCGAAGGCTTAGATAAAATTACATGACCCATAGGCCTTAGAGGTAATCACCCAGACAAGACAACTTGGAACTATTCCTCCCCAGCACATGTCATGATATCAGTACTCCACCTTCACAGGGCTGGTTAGCTAGCTATCATGTGTAGAGCTGCACAACCCCGGTACCGATGACAATGCCACAACCTCTTGTTATTCCAATTCTGTTTAGATATATTCTATTGAATGATTCTGCTCTGAACATCATCTAAAGCATTATCCCTTGCAGTCTGACTGGTAAATCTGCATATTCATGTGGCCCGAAGTCCTTGGGGTGGCCTGAAGGACTTGAGGTGGCTCGAAGGCCTTGAGAGACAACTGACCTGAAGTCCTTGGGTGGCCCGAAAGCCTTGCAGGACCCAAGGACCAAACCGGTGGCCCATAGGCCCAAATGGATGAATAGTTCCAGCTACTACAGTACCGAACAGTGCCTGCTACAGTACTGCTATAGTAACCCAAAAATATATCTCCACCTCGATTTGATCTCGGGTCTCTTGGATGAACTTTCCAAATACTCACCAACAGGTTTGTAAAAGTTAAAACATTGAAAAAGATTCAAATGTTTTTACATCAAAATTCATGGTAAAATTAATTAAATTTACCAACATTATATTAATTGATAAAAATATATTATATTTTTACTTTAAAACCATTCAATAATATAATTTTTTCACATAAATTATTTTGATGAAAAATTTTGTTTTTAATTAAAATTTAGTCTATTTTTACTATTCATCAAAACTTAAAACATATCAAAAAAATATAAAAAATTCATCCAAATTAAATTTTTATATCCCGCTTCCAAATGAGAAGTTTATTTTGTTAAATTGAATAAAAAAAGTGTCAAAAACTAAATTTAAAATGGATGCACCATCAAAAGGCGGCAAAACTACTTTTTTAAAAATACTAAAAAATTTAATTTGTTCTTATATCATATCTACAAAACATTTAATTTTGTGATTTCTTTTAGCTCTTAGTGATGTGTCTTGTGAACTTCGGTTTTCCACTTCCCCTTAAAGTGGTTTTAATAAAAATTTATTTTTGGAAAAAAACACATAAGATGAGTGTTAAGATTATATGTAATGTATAAAATTAAAAATGTGATTATACTATTCATAACATATAATTTAGCTAATTTGATGGCTAGGTTATATATTACATTAAATAATAATATTTTATTAATATATTGTTTTTCAGTAAAACTGGGCCTTATGTGTAACGCAATCCAACTCATTATTGTGTGTAGCGTAAGCTAAATGCGGTGTTGCGTAAAAAGAAAGAAAGAAAAAAAATTAAATTTATTCATAAATGAAAATATTTTAAAGTCTTGAGGTGTTACATTCTCCCCTCCTTCAATAAATTGCATCCTCATAGTTTTAAATTGCACTTTCAAAATAAAAGGTTGATATATAAAAACAAATACCTCTGTAGAAAACCCACATCAGAAACATGGTTAATGAGACCTCCATTTTAAAATAATGAAAAATAAGTATGAAGGTTACTAGAGAAAACACATACTATGGTTCAATCTAAGAAAACACTGACATGAAATAAAAATATAACCATCATGTTTTGTTGTAGAGTGTTAGAGAAAATGATGAGGAAAAAGTTAACAATCACAACGCTATAAATATGTGATTATCTAAGGGACCATTTGATTCATCAAAAAAGTACCAGGATAGTATTTTTGGTTTCGAGATCATTTCCCTAGAGTTGAAGAATATTTTACCATTCAGATAAGCACTTAATTGGTTTCATTACATGTCATAAGCATAATCTCATCCTTTGGTTGTCCTTCGATATATTTTCACTTCATTCCTTACACCTGGAAATGAATGATCAAAATGAATTTTTCATGCTTGAGGCACTTTTGATAAATCATAAGTCCCACAAGTATTTCCTTAATCCTCTAAATGTTTACTAAAACCAAAAATCTTATCCCAAAATATCCAATGAATCATTCTTTATCCTGAAATAATAATATCAAATGTTCAACTTACTCCATTCTGTCTTTTAAACTCGACCAAAATACTTCCATCCAAATTAACATTCCAATAAGGTCTCTAAATTTTCATAATAAATCTTGACATAAAATTCCATAAATAACTTAATGAAGTTCTTATTATCACATATCAAATATCAGATCAACTTAAAACTTTAATGAAAACATTCATACTCCCAAATACTTAAAGAAAAAGTAGTGTAGTATAATCCTTATATATCTCATGATTATTATAACCAGAGCACCAATGATAAAATAATTATTGAATCCAAATACAAAATAACATTAACCATTCCACTTCACTCTTAAACCCTTAACTATGCTTCAACATCATATTCCTTAATACCTCTTTTATTTCATTTCCCTTTTTTAATCTCTTCATCATCAGTAGCATAACCATTGCATGTATAACCTTGTTGATTATAACCATTGACCAAAACTTAAAGCACAGAGTGAGAAACACTAGTCATAGTGATATAGTCATGAAGAATCATTTATAGGATCTTTAAATTATAGAATATTATTATCAATACATAAGTTTATAGGATTAACCTTGGTTATCCATTACCAAATCTAAAGGATGATATCATATAATTAGACTTATCCTTAAATTCATTCATAGGGTTAGGTTGTATAATCCATGTTTTCTAAATATAATTTCTAAGGTTGTTACTAAACTTCCTTTGATACCAACTATAATGCCCCGAACCCAGAAGTTAAGATCTGGTGCATTATTTTAATACGTAGGCATGATTATAATGAATCAAATCCCTAAGGACCGGTCAGTTTAGTCGTCTTCAAAAATAGATTACATACATGAATTTTACATTACAATTCATAAAATAAAATACAACATAGATAATTCTTTGAGAATGCCATCATTATTCTATCTTAACCCTGTATATCAATCATAAACACTTCTTGGAATCCTAGAAAAATAAAACATAATAAAGGGGTGATCTCAGATACTCAGTAAGGGTAAACAATATAGAAGAATCTATCATAAATAAGCCAAAACTTTTAAGGAAAGTTATAAAAAGGAAACACAAGTCTTTTAAACATAATATTCAGTATAATATTGCAAGAATAAATCAAATAATTCCATTTAAAAATTCACATAGATATTCTATTAGTCGAATAATCGCATGTAATATCAATAACTAATCTCATAATGAGGAAATGTAAAATATAAAACATCAAAACCATACTGTCAAAGCCACGTTCCAAGACCATACATAACCATAACGACAAGGTCTTGTGAAAAGACACTAGTTTTTCACATCAGACCTACTGATTCATCGAGGGGATATAGCGATCCCTAACCATCACTTACTAAGTCTAATCATTCCATTTATTAAAAGGGTTAGACATAACCAACATAAACATTCATGTTAAAACTATCATATGAAATGTTAATACTTTAACCACAAACCATTAATGGTATTAAAATAGCACATCCATAGTCAAACATATCATAAAACATTCAATATAATATATAATATTTTATCATAATAAATCAATCACAATTAAGCATAAAATCCAACAAATCATGTTAACATAGATGAAAATAATCTAATAAAATCATTAAAACTCTTTGAGAGAAATATCCCCTTTTACTTTGAAAACATTAAAATCCAAAAAAAATTATAAAATAAGACATTTAAAATATATTTTTCAATAAAATTTTCCCATTCCACTTTGAAAATTTTGAAAGGAATTAACATTTTAAAACATTCATGTCCATATAAATAAATCTTTAAAACCATTTTGAAAACATGGACATTAATGAGAAGGATTTAGAAGAATAAATATTTAAAATATTTAAAACGATTTTTTTGTTAAATATTCCCTTATATAAAACCTTAAAAATATTCTTTTTGAAAACATTTTTATGCAACATATACATGGATGATAAATATGTCCCAATAAATACTTATGCATAAACAATCTCTGATAATAATGAGATTTTGAAATTAATCCTTACCTTGTACATTCATTTAGTTGAGGGTACATTAACCTCTTATATAATGGCTAAATAATTTTATTAAATTATACCATATCCATATCCATATTTATTATATAATATATTATCCTCTTATATCATTTTTTTAATAACATTTCAGTATTACCATTGTTTCAGATGTTAACTGCTTTGTTTTCCCATTTCTATTTTTTCATGTAAGTCATGTTTGTTATAAATAGGATGTATTTTATTCATATACAGAATGATATTAAGTTCATAATTGTTATTTTCACTCATCATATAAATTTTATAATCATTATTTAATGTTTAACATGGAGAATGAATCTCACTGCACTGTGGAGACGGTAGACCATACGTACGCACGAGCGACAGTATCATTCCCTTGATGGTTAAATGGTATGGAATTGGATGGTATATTAATTATATAGAATAATTATCATGTTTTATTAATTAATTATATCCATTATACTCATAATTATACTCATCCAAATAAATTATTGTTGAAAAAAAATACACCATGACGTGGAGACAGTAAGTCATATGTACATACGTATGGTGATATTGCTATTTGTAGGATGGATAAAAGAAGGAATATAGTTGAACCATAATTATAATAACATCTCATCATGTATATTATACTTTTTTTATTAATTTATTATGTAAACCACATAATAATAGGAAGTATAAGAAGAAAAAAACTTTGAAAGAGTTGATAAAATGATTACCTCTTTTTTAGGTATCTCCTTTTGATTTGTACAAGAGGACTCTTTAGGTTGGATTTGGGCCCAATTTATGGCCTCTAAGATGAATTGAGGAATTTTGGGAGGATAATTGGGTAGTTTTTTTCTAATCTAAACGGATTTATAGGTTTGAATAAAATAGAAGGAGAGATTCCCTTTTATAAGAGAGGGGAGGTGCACTTTAGGAAACTCCAAATCTATTGATTTATTATAAATGGATTTTCAATTTCAAATAGATAAAAAGTGAGTTATTTTAAGTATAATATGAGGATGGGTAAAAATAATCTCAAATAATAAAATTTATACATTTTTTTATTTTATTTTAAACCTTATCATTTTGATTTATCCTTATTTAATCTATTTAATTTTAATTATGGTACAAATATTCTAAATATTAAATTGTTACTTATATGGTTTCAATTGACCATAAATAAAAACTTTATGGTATTTTAGAACTCATAATTATCAATTAGTAATTTTTAAATATTTTTATGATTTTTAAATAATTTAATAAAATTTTATTTTAATAAAAGATCAATAGTGTCAATTTTGACACTATTTATTAATTTGACTTTAAATAAAATCCAAACAAAATTATAAATTCAGAAAAATCCATTTAATACACTACTGACATTCCATAATCACCTATAAAATTCATGTATAACCTCAATTATGTAAATTTATATTTATTTTAATATTTTTAAAATCCTTTATTTGATATTTCTATTAATAAAATAATTACTTCTTCACTATTATGTCATTATTTATGGTAATTATTTAGTCTCTAAAAATTATAAATAAATTTCTTTGATGTAGATAATTATTTTATATTTCTATATACTATTAATTGTCTAATTTATCTCTATTTTATCCCTATATTAAAATTATTGAACTTATAAGAAATTAGAGTGTGACTCTTTCACATTCTTCAATTTTAATAATATCTATGTCATTTTCATGAAAAAGTGTCAATTAAATGATTAAAAATCTATTATTGTGATATATTTAACATTATACTTTTAATTTGGTCAAAATAAAGTTTTTTTATGAATTTTATATCATTTAATAAATTATTATTTATTTTAAAATCTCATTTATGTCAATTTTGACACTATTTATTATTTTACATTTTATAAAATCATAACAACTAGATTCCTTAAAAAAACTATATTAAATCATCACTAATATGTAAATATAATCCAAATAATATTTTATGGCATAAATTATTTCAAATTATATTTATTTTAATATTATTATTATCATTTAATTGATTATTTCTTTGATAAATTAATTACTACATCATCATTGTGCCACCATTTAATTTAATTATTTATTTTATAAAATATTAAATAAATTAACATAATATGGATAAGAATTTTGGATTTATAATTGATATTTATAGTTTACCATATCAATTATATAACCTCATATTAAAAATATTTTACTTGTTAAAAACAAAAGAATAACAAAATTGGAATATAATATTATAAATATATTAAGGTCATCCAAGTGGATCCAAGTGGTCCCAAAATAGACCCAAGGATTATTTTGGTCGAAAAACACTTATCTAATTAAATTAGGAAAAGTTTTATTGTAATTATTAAATATTATAATATTATTTTTACATTTACATACCAGATTTACCCTTAACTGCAGTAATAAAAAATTTACTAAATTTACTATCCATAATGCCCAAAAATAAAAGAAACCTATTTACATAATTTGGACCCACTTATTCCAAATATGGAATCCATTTTTAAAAATTAAAAATATATAAGTTACAGTAATTAATTTAAAATTAATCCCATTGTCGGAATGAAAAATGAGTTTTTAAAAGTTAAAACGTTACAAAAGATTGAAATGTTTTTACATCAAAATTCATGATAAAATTAATGACAATGAAAAAAATTATATTATATTTTTACTTTAAAACCATTTTATAATATAATTTATCCACATAAATTATTTTGATGAAAAAATTTGTTTTTAATTACAATTTAGTATGTTTTTATTATTCATCAAAACTTAAAACTTATTAGAAAAATATAAAAAATTCATCCAGATTAAATTTTTATATCCCACTTCTAAATAATAAGTTAATTTTTTAAAATTAAATAAAAAAATATTCAAAAATAGATTTAAAATGGGTGTTCCATCAAAAGTCGGTAAAACTACTTTTTGAAAAATAATGAAAAATTGAATTTGTTCTTATATCATGTCTAAAAAACACATAATATGAATATTAAGATTATATGAAATATATAAAATTAAAAATTTGGTTAATACTATTAATAACCACTAATTTATCTAATTTAATGTCTATGTTATATATTATATTAAATAATAATTTTTTATTAATATATTGTTATTCGGTAAAACTAGGCCTTGTGTGTAATGCAAGTCAACTCATTGTTGTGTGTAGCGTAAGATTAACATGGTGTTACATAAAAATCAAGAAAGCAACAAAATTAAATTTATTCAGAAATGAAAATATTGTAAAGTCTTGGGGTGTTACATTTTTACATTCACATCATCCTTTAATTTCACTTCATTAACATTGAATATTCTTCCTATTATTTCTTTTTTAATAATTAAAATAAAATATGTTGAAAAAAACTCTTGAGTTTATCTTCTATCTTTTCACAATAGAGGCCTCCTACTTTAGTGTCCATTTATTTTTTTTTCAATGGGATTCAACCCTTAATATAATAACTACATTAAAAATAGTATAGAAATGGGTGATGGGAGCACTATTAGTAGTAATATTTAAATCATTCTCATACCTTATGAAAAGCTTCTTGATATTTCTAGACAAAGTTAGTGGGTTTGATCCTTAGATCCATGGTTCTCTATATAGGATATAATATCCTTATAAAAGTAGTTTAAATATCCTCCTAAGTGTAAAATTAATCCATATATTATTATAACAACCATTTCCTTGCTTTCCCCTTAAGATAGTAGGGGAAGAATCTCATATTTAACTAATCTTCACTCACTATGTTGAGTGGAAATTACTAGATGGTAGATAGAAATAACTTTATGAAACCCAAATCACCCTTTTATGTTAATCCATTGAATATCAGAGGGTATTTTATATGATAATTATTTTGTTCAAAATTGTGTACATTTTGGGTCATTATGATGCATAAAGGATTTCTAAACACTCTTGGAACTGGCAAGTCCCTAAGTCTTGGTTGTATGTGATCATTTTTTATAATTTATTAATTAAATAATGTATCCTCTCTATTTTTTTCTCTTCTATAAAAGTTAGCTCCATCCATTTACTATGTTTTATTATCCTTACTTATGTGTAAGTGTATTTCAATTTTAGGAATGAGAAGTAGTATTTATTCATGAAGACTTTGTGTGTGTATGTACCTAAAAAACAAGTTAGTAATGTATTTAAATTATTTAAAGTGTAAAATAAGTGAAAATTATGACTCTTTAAAAATGATGTATCAAGTGTAATTACTATTTTATTTGTTATATATATATATATATATTAAATTTAAAAAGTGTATTTTCACTGTATTCCACAGTGATGGAACCAAACATGATTTGATTAAATAGTTTTGTATGTGGATTCCTTTAATCCCCATGATCTATGCATGTTCTCCACGTAGAATCTTTAATGATCAATGACTCCCAATGATCAATGCCATAATATTCCTTCTAATTTAAAATTTTATAGTATTTTTCTAGTGATTTGGGTTTTTATAATCATTTATGGTACACATTTGAAACCTATTTGGTTGAATTATAGAAAAATATTAAATGAAACCCATAATAATACATTGGATTCAATGTATCTTGCATCAAGTCCCATCATTATGTTGGCTTGGTAATATAGACTCAATTTAGTGTGCTCAAGGTTATGTTGGAATGTTATTGTATCATTCGTTATTTCATGACATTTGGTTGGAGTGTAGATGTAATCGCACCGAGTGAAGTGGGTCATGTTGTCTAGAGTGTATCCCTACCATGTGATATAAATTTTTTGGTTTCCTAAACATAGACTCATTCACTTGGATTATCATATTCATAAAAATAGAGTATCAAAAAACAGAGATAATTTCTGTGAATTTTAATCCTATATTGAACCCTCATGATATGTTGAGTCTTGAATGTATGCTTTTTTGGATTCCACGAGACATCATTAGGGGCGACGTTTACCCAAGTATTTCCCCGTACTATACTGAAGGGGTCATCGTCCTGGAAATTTTATGCAATATACATTGATAAATGGATATAGATTCAAGATGATGAACATGATATTACATTGGAGAATTAGCATTTTCTCAAATTATGAAATTGGAATCCATTGTCCATGGTGCATTCTTAAGCTCTTCTTTACAATATTACATTGGCCATGATAGATTATTATGGTCCTTTACAGTGCAACATATACACACTAATGCCTTATAAGATTAAAGAATGAGAATATATTGGGTTGGGAATATAAACATAATGTTCCTGATGTATGATGCATTATCACTCAACATGGCCTTAACCCTAAATTATGATTCAAACACATCTTTTTATATCTTCTATTTCTTCAACTGTATCATTTTCTCTTGCATCAAAACACTTGAAAACATAATTGATTCATCTTAAAACACATCACGATTCAATAGATAGTTTAAATGAATTTAGAAAAATATATAGAATATTTAAATTAATATCATATTCACAAATATATATATAAATTATATAAAGTAATATTTAATATTTAAAAAATTAATAAAAAACACAAAAGACGCGTGAAAAAAAATGATAAATCTATGAAAATTAAAGAGCTTTCTACCATCTTTGAGGGCTGGGAACCAGCCGTATATGCCTCCTTGTCATATATCCACTATATTTATGTTCCTAAAATATAATTTTTTTTTATAAAACCCTATTTAATAACCATATCATCTACTTCTCACACTATCACCCAACAATTATCATGGATAATAATAGTGGAATTAATGAAAATATCTCACTATTAAACAAGACCATGTAAATAATCCTAGATAAACTTTGGTCACAATAATAGTAAATTTATGAATAACTATAGAAATAGTGGAATCAATCCCAATACCATCATAAGGAATTTTTAAGAGAACTGTGAGACCTCCATGTAGTATCTATTCCCCATCCTTGGGTGTCAAATTCCCATCATTGGTAAGTCAAAACTCATGTTTAACCTCTATTATTAGTTTTAGGTGATAGAAAAAATTTATTGGGACCACTAGGACATGTGATCAGCACTTAGAGTGGGGTGAATCATTATTGATAATTTTTCATTCAATTAACACATTTTCATATTACCTCTTCTCATTTTTAATGAATGTATATACATTCTCTTCTGTCACTCATTTTATATGAATGAAATGATAAACTAGAATGTAAAAAATAAGGTCTATATGAATTTTTTAGCAAGTTTAACCTCCAATATGGATGAGTATATCCCTATTTTATGGTGGTTGTTATCCCACACACACTGCTTCTCTTTTATTAACAAGAATAAGTATATGCATCTTATATCCTTGACTTTCCTAGCACCAAATAGGTTATATTCAAGAAAAAACTTGATATTTTATATCCTATAACTAATTAGTTTTTCTCTTTAATAACTAGATTTAGATTTATCCTCTCAAAGTATGATTTGTAGGAATGCCCAGGTCTTCACCGGACTGAATGAATTTGATCTCCTTCTGCATTCTTACAACAATCATTAAGGCTACCTCTTCTACAAAGAAATCAAAAGTGGTTGTCTCAATTATTCTTCAATACTTATGATCTATAGAAATCATATGGTGGTATCTTCTTCTTATTTTTGTTATATGATATTTAGTAGATGATATGAATTTTGGTATCTATCTTCTCTTATTTTTATTCTTCAACAAATAATATTTTCTACTCACACATACTTTTATATCTCTCTTTATTTATTTAACTCACAAAATAATCGGAATATTAATAGTTCAGTACTCTATCACATTCTCTTCACCCTCTCCTTCTTATTATTCCTCTATTTATTTACTCACAGGTAAGACCTCATAAATAATTATATAATTTTTAATTATGAGAATCCTTATAAAATGTATGATTATTATAGTCATGATAATCTAAATATAATCATATAGACCTACTCTCCAAAATCCTCAATCTATAAAAAAACCTCAACTGATCTTTTGGGTCTACCACTTATGATCCTCAACTAAACTTCCAAAGTTACCATTGATTTTCTCCTTCAAACTGGTCAAGAATATTCCTTATAAATTTTCCAAATTTTTTATTCATAAATAGTTATTAAATATTCAAACATGAATATCTATAAATAGTGTTAAAATTTAACACCCCATTCTAAATCACTTTGAATAGTAGCTGGATCAAACCACCACATGACCTCAGGCATGCCTCCCCTTATTTCAAAGGCCTCCGGATAGTAAAGGGGGTCTGGGGTAGTGTAATGGTGAGACTATACCCCCATATCAGAGTGCACAATAATAAATAAATAACCAAATACCATACATATTAGATTATGTAAAATAAATAAATAAACTTAGAATGCTACAATAAAATGAACTAATGGCATAAGGGAATACCAGATGTATCACTAACTAGGATGATCAAAAAGAAATAATTGAAAAAAAAAATAAAACTACAGAATTAGTTATGCACCATATGTTGAGCCTTATCTCATCCTAATCACCAAACCATCTAAGCTGCTCTAGCTTGATCACATCATCTGGGGGGATTCAACCTAAATTTATTCTAAAACATAATGAAAGTCTACTCTGGTAACCCAATGAAGTGGAATCTTGATTAGGGCGTGAGTATATAAATTAATAGAGAACCACCAACATGGTCTTGTACCATACCAGTAATGCAGTGATATATGCATGTGACATGCTCTGATAAAATAAAAAATCATTGTAAATAAATAAATATAACAACTAAAAAATATATGTATCATCCCATTGTCAAAAATCCTCTGAGCACATCAAGATGACCATTTTAATTGTCATATTATGATCACCCCGAGGGTGTATCCATATAACCCGGGCCAAGTCCAATAACCATCATTGATCCTTAGGTCTAAGATCCTCATCGACCATACTTGCTTCAGCTAGCGTCAAAGTGTCAATGAACATGAGAATCACCATAGGGGAACCTATTTCCACTCACTAGGGATCTCATGATCACACTTACAACATGATTAGTAGTTAAACCCGGGGTGACACCAGGTATCCCTCATCCTCAAGCCCTTAGGATGAACTTCATAATAATACATGGAAATTCATCTCTGTCAGCCCGACATTTTATTCTTAGGAGAGGGAAATCCCTTGGGAATTCAATACATCTAGGTGTGGATGATTCCTAGTAAACCCATGCAATTAAATGTAATAACCTCCTAGATATCTTGGTCACTCACCCAGGCATCCACATCTCATGGTTCCTCATCCAAACCATAACCGGTGCATCTACCTAGTCCAAGGGGGTATCCTAGGCATTAATCGAGGGGATCCAATAGTATCCCTTTATATTTTTAACATACATGCTTAGGGATATACACCCACCTAGAACCTCATACCACCATTCAAATACTGGAGGTTCAAGTGATTCATAATGGTTTTTTGTTATCTCTATTTGAATCTCAGGAACTTGAACATTCATAATAGTCTCATTGTATCAAAGGAATTACAAGATTTTCAAGAATTCTTGTACACATGCAACACATAAACTCTATATTTGGATCCTAGGTATCACCTCAATTAATCCACAACTACATCAATCATAACCTTGGATGCTATACGCGCTAGGAATTCACCTCTAATATACCACGAGACTAGATCCCAACATATCGGGCATCACATTGTCTCATCCATCTCAATAAGTGATTATTGGGTATCCTGAGTAATCATAATAGTTCTAGGATGATTCCTAGATATCCTTTCCAATATCATATCATATACATAAATAAATAAATAAATAGAACATAAAAAGGACTATATGAACACCCATAACTAAACTTATCACCTCAATACCATAAGGCTTAACCATCAATTTAGGTTCTATGGTGGCACCCACAACCATCACTATCCATATCCAACATACCCTTTTAGAGTTATTCATTCAATTGGGAACCCACTAGGATTCAATAGATCACTACATAATAGAGTTACCCTACTATTGGTCCTCTTGGTAGATACAAGGTCTAAGGAACCCCACTTGGGTCCTTAGTCTCTTTTTGGTCTCATGAGACTTATGGTCTGGTCCACTTGCTCAACCCACCCATCCCTCACATGTCCTAACCACATAGGAAAATAAATATCATGGGGAAAGTATTAATTCAATGATCCTGTAAAGACACGTAAATTTCAAGGAAATTTTTTTTTAAATACTTTGGAATTTTACGAGTCTGTGGCTTCTAACGGCGCTTGATTTTGAGGCCTGGTGTGCCCAGTATCAATTTTCGAAGTTTAGCTCGGGTACGTTTAGTGAACGAACGAGCGGGTTTTCCTAACTTTTGAACCGGTGCTCAGAATTAAAATCTGAGGGTACCGATGAGCTCGCAGGGCCGGTAATTGCTTAAGGGGACACTTACTGTAGTTGCATTCGCAAAGGAGGAGAAGATAATTTTGGGGGGTTTATTTAAGAAGTAAAAAAAATTGTCGGAACAATTTTTATTTCATGAGGAGGTCTTTCCTTCCCATGGGTAGTTAAGGGTGGGCCCACAGCCACTTAACTACCCAAGTGTGGATATTAGATAGGTGGGGCCCACATGAGTCCCAATATTTAATTCCCTCTAAATCTCATTAAGAACCCCCATTAATTTGACAAACCTCCATTAAATGTCACCTCAATCCATTAAATTATGTCAACCCATAATTTAATGAGGAACCTTCCGCTTTTCCCCTTTTTATTTAACTTCAAACATGTTTAATAATGGGGGACCATCTCTCTCCCTTCTTTAATTAAATTTTAACACATTTTATTTAATGTGGTGAATTAATTATGGGAGAGTAACCTTACGGGTATAATTGAATAATAGGAGGAACCTATTATTTTATTTAGGAGGAGAGCTTCGTTGTACGAGGAAGAACGTTGGCCTCCGAAGAAGAACGATGAAGAATTATGACCTCTTATGAAGAACGAAGAATAACACCGGTTCCTCGGTGATCGACGACGCGCCACCCTTACCCTTCTCTGTGGCAAGAGAGGAGATGTTGCTTCGTCCTCGGTGCGCCCCGACGACGCCTACGATCCTCTTCCCCGTGACGCCGTATGCCGTGACGCCAATGATCATCTTCCTTGTTGAGGTAGGGGAAAGAAATTTTATATTCTTCTTTTATGATAATTATACCCTCGGCATGACATGTATTTATTTGGTGATGCTTTGAACCACTAACGCGGTGGTTGTGGACTAACGAACAAGTCCAAACCCACCACTTATTTGTTCTTGATGTGAAGAATAATTGGTGATGACGAAGTAGGACCAAAATGGAAATTGGAGGCCTTCACAGTGATGTACGGGTCTTGAGATGATCGCAGGCGTAGACGGGAGCGAAATCAGACCACTGGAATGACTCCGGTGGCCCACGGAAGCTTCCGCTGGCGCGGCGACGCCGGCGGCCAGCCCCCCGGAGGCGGAGGTGCCCAGGAGCGCCGCCGAAAGAACCCCGTTTCGGCTGAAGCTGAGGCAGCGAAGGCCGGATCCAGCGGCCGCGCGGGATTCGGGGGAGACGCGGCGCCAAGCGCCGTGTCCGCAGAAAACAAAGGGGGGACTGCGTCCCCCCTGCTCGGCCCACTGTAAGAGACAGCGTAACCCCCGGCTGGGCCGGGGCGGGTCACGCGGACCGGGGCAAGGCGGGTCACGCGGACCAGGCCGGGCCGCTCCCATCTAGGTTAGACCCATACCCGGATCGGGTCGACCCGGTTCGGGCCGACCCAGGGGGGTTGGGCCGGGTCGGACCGGGCCCAGACCCCCACTTCGGACCGTTTTTGGTCCTTTTCTCATAACTTGAGCTACGAACCTCTGGTCGACGCACCGTCAGTTGCATAGGAATACTTGGATTGAGACTGTCATTTTGGTATATTACACTCAAGGTTTCGGAAAAGTTTGGCTATGTGTGGGTTGGTTCGAACCCGAGACCAATCGGGCCCTTAGAGCGGAAACGCTTATATCTTAAGGATCGGACATCTGATTGACGTGTCGTCAATTTCGTTTGGATACTTTTGTTGAGAAAGTCCTTTTGGATTAATCAGCTTGAGGTTTTGACGCAGCTGGAGTACGGTTGGGTTGGTTTTAGCTTAAAAACCAATCAGGCCCCTGGAATGGAAAATCCAATAACTCTCAGACCGGGCATCTGTTTGACGCACCGTCTGTCGCGTTGGGTTTCTTTTGTCAAGAAGGAACTTTGGGGTACATCAACTCTATACTTCATGATAGTTGATGTATTGAATCTCTTTTTCTCGAGGATTGGACCCTCCCGAAATCGAGCATGCTGTGTGCGGAAACCCTAGAGTTGGTTGCGATTGCGACGATGACGACTATACTTGGATCCTCCGTGGGTTCGGCAGCGAGGATGACTATACTTGGATCCTCCGTTGGTTTGGCAGCGAAGAAGACCGTACTGAAATCCTCCATGGGTTCGATAGAGATGACTACTGTTCTTTTATCCTATGTGGGTCTGACAGTATTGACCTTTATACTTGTATCTTGTGTGGGTCCGAAAGAGTAGCTGGTCTTGTATCCTTTGTGGGTCTGATAGCTTATCTGGTCTTGTATCCTATGTGAGTCCGACAGCTTAGATGAATCAGTGGCTACATCTGATCATCTCTATCACCTTACTAAGTGTATACCTGTGTGAGCTAAGCCTTGATTTTCAATCATTATCATTGATGTGGTTGACTTGCTTTCCTGTGTGGATTGGGTTGTGCTTTCCTGTGTGGACTGGGTTGTGCTTTCCTATGTGGACTGGGTTGTGCTTGGACTCGGGAGATGGAGTCGAACTTTAACTGACGACTTAGGTATGTGTATGGGCATATACCTAAGTATATTTTTTGATACTTTGTGATTGTATCTTTCCTTTGTGGTTTATCCTTCATGGATTCTGAGAGACCTTCGGGGGTCTCAGGGTCCCTACTGAGTATTTTATACTCACCCCTACACGGGCTATGCCCGCACTACGTGTGTTGGATGCAGACGATTTAAAACACTGATTGAGGTGGAGGCTTGTGGAGCTAGATAGTACCCAGAGGTGGACCACTTGGTGGGATGTACACGGAGCATATGGTCGGACCCGAGGAGCTGAGGAAACTATCTGGAACCACCCTTCATGTGGGATTTCCGGAGGACTACTTGGTGCTGCTGTTTTTACTTACTGTTGTTGTACTTTCCTTTCAGTTGTACTGTACTTTCAGTTGGGTTTGTATACTGGCCCATTTACTTTTCATCACTTACTTGTACCCAGTTTTACTTAGTTCTTACTTCACTTGCGTACTTTGTTGTGTTTTTTACTTCATAAAGTCAATGTCTTCCCTTCCTTTGGGATTTACGCCTTTGGTGTTAGTCGCCAGCCCCTGGCCTATGAAAGTCGGGATTGGGATAGTCACAACACGGTCCCTAAGGATGGGTCATGATAGATCCCAAGGCCTCAAATGCATCACTAGTGTCACATATGGCCCATGGAGACAAAATTCTCTCTTAGTCACTGCACCTATACCAAGAGGTCTCAAGGGTCTCTTAGATATTGTCCCCCTAGTCACACTCACTCTAGTTACACCCCTTAAGGGGTCTAAATTCCATATTCATATAAGGTCATAAACAAGGCCTCAACCATTTTTGGTTGAGGCAATCAAACCAGTGCTATGGACCCTTGGGGCCTTGCCACTTTGTTTATCCTAACTAGGAATTTAATTTCAAAAAAAATTAAACCAAGGCAATCACCCTTGATAGTAAGACCTCATAACACATGACACATTAAAATATTCATAAATTATATATGGAAAGTATGAAATACCATCTATATCAAATCAAATATTTTCTATTTAATAAACCACAAGTTGGTAGCTCTGCCAAGGCTCATCCATGTCTCACCTAGGATCATTTTGGCCCCTATATCCCACATATTCAGCAACCTACAGCAGTCAATACATCACAACATTTAATTATAATATTTTATAATTAAATAAACCATTTATTCAAAAATGGAATATTTTTTGGAAACTCACCGGGTGCTCCCACAACACTAGAATCACATCCAATTGCAACTAGAGGGTCCATAATACACCTCCAACATCATCTCTGCCTAGATCCCCAAAAAATAATTCCATTAAAACCATAAGTTTAATTTAATTTTAAATAAAAACATAAATGAATTCACTGTAAAACATAACTCATTTGAATCAATGAACGATGGAACGCGTAGATTTTCTCAGGATGTCCCCTCACTAGGAAGAAAAAAAACCCATGAGAATCAGTTAATTACACCATGTTATGGGGAAATCAGCACCAACTCTCAAAAACAATAAACTGAAACTAAAGACGAATGAAGGATAAGGATAATGGAGATCAAGGTTAGTGGTGACATACCTTAATATTCCAATAATATCCCTTTAAAAAACTCTATTTAAGGGATTAAATGAGTATAAGGAAGGGGGAGAACTCATAGTCTCATGAGAGAAACAAAAGGGAGAAGATTGGTTGGCCCCATAAAAACGTAATGGGGAAAAAGAGTCATTTTCCCCTTCAAGGGCCACCGACTATCTAGAGATCCCAGTAGGACTGTAGGTCCCCTAGCTATTCCATCGGCTAGTTAGTGGTTGAAAATTGCAACCACCCTACATCCCATCCACCCTAAGAAACCTATAATAATTTCTCAAATCCTTCGTATCCCATGAAATCCTTAAAACCTATATAAAAACACTTATTAGGGGTTTTTAAACTCTCAAAATTAAATCTCAATACCCATATCAAAATATGACCTCTCCACTAATTAGAAAACTCAATTTCCTCTTGAATTTCATGAAATATACATACTCAATAGAATTATAAACTCCGCACTAAAACACTTCACACCCACAATAAGTCTTAGTATATTCCCAGTTATATATATCAATTTACCTTAGTCATAAATTCCTACTCAAATGATCGTGTTCTACCTCTTAACACCCAACACACCTCTAAAGTGAAATTCTAATTTAAGGTGCTCAAACTGCCCAAACCCAATATAATGCCTATAAACATCTCTAAAACACTTTGATAGTGCTCCCTCACAGCCAACTACTTCAAGACACTATCATGTATTCATCCAACTAATCATACAACCTATGGTTCTTACCATTATAGAATTTAAATCATAGAATCAATTTCTGATTCTATAGAACTACCACCACTAGAATTTCCTACCGAAGCACCAAAACCATGTTCTAAACACATTATAGAAGCAGTTTTCCAATTTACTACACCATAAAATTCATTATAACATCATTTATATGTCATTTCCCATTCTCATTGTTGAACTCCAATCCAAAATAGACATGCCTCTACCATCCAAGCATGATATGAACACATCATCTTTTACTTAAAAATTCCTAGAAAACTCCCAAAACATATCCAGCATATAAAAAATAATTTTTTCGATTAAATTCATAGATTTACACATCTAATTACATACCAAAGGACCAATTATACCTATTCTAGTTAAACCGTCTCAAAATCTCTCAACTCCAACCTCCAATTAGCTTCATAAAATACCCTATCACGATTATTTTAATCCAAAATTAGCCTTCTAATCATCCAAATACACCTAATAAATTTTTTACATGACTTATGGTGAAATTACTTGGTTAAAACCTAAACCATCCAAAACAAGCCATCATGCCTGACTATACCATGAGAACTAAAGTATCTTTGACCCGATAATGTTCAGAAAACCTCAATCCATCCTATACCCAAATCTAATGCTCATAATCCATATGATATCTTATCCAAATATCAATTCTATTATTTACCTTTATAATAGAGAAAATTGGACTCACTTACTCATATTAACTATCCAATGACTATCCCTATCATGCTCATGAACCCATCAACTTGAGGTCATCCCATCAAGGATCGTTCTACATCCAATATCTTTCAAAATGGTTGTACATGAACACATTTCCCATAATTGAGTGCTAACCTAAAATAGAAATTATCACCCATTCCTAGATCATTGTAATTTAACCTTTGGAAACCAAAAAAATCAATCATAAGGAGGGTCACACCCTAAAATGGCCAATAGTGAACTCCCCACCATATGGATTACTTTATGAAACTCCTTGAGAACCACCTCAATAGGTCCCATCACTGTACATGTGTCTCTCCTATTGATATTATCAATTTATCAGGATACAAGGACCACTATAAATTCACAAAATCTCATTACTTATTAATCCATCCGTTATCATCACCAATTTTAAGTTCAATAGGTTCCACACATGAACTTTGTGTATCACCTTGACCTTCCTACAACATAACTATTGTATGCTCTAGTACTAACTAATTATAGAACCCAACTCATGCTCACATGAGTCACATAACATCCATACTAGGATAACAAACCTAATTCAATAATTGATCATGCCTCTTTCATGTCTGTTTTATCCAACTAAAATCATCATAGATTCTCTTATCCAAAAAGGGGCCTGATATATCACTTATTTCAAGTCTCACCATCCAAAACTACTTAAGATACCTTCACCACTCATCATCTCATCAATCCAAATGAATCCCAAAGTTTCTCATCCAAAAACCCAATGTGTCACTCGTACCAAAGAAAACTACATGATTATCCTCTATCTCGAATTATTCTGATTCATGATCATCTTCCCTCACTTTCTTCATGTACTAAAACACATCCAAAACTATAGGTTTAAGTACCCAAATATTCCTACTCAACAAAATAGAGTTTTATCACTCAAGGTAATTTTCTATAACCTCAAGGAATCATTATACCCATGCTATAAACCCAAAAGTACCTCACTCATACCATTTCACAGCCCAAATCACATACCCATGCTTCCATCTCTAAAGGAATAACAATCCCAAGCTAACCCCTCTCACAGGTTACCCAAACCCATGTCATCAGTCACTGACTCACTAAAGGGTTGATTCATGTCTTTAGGGTCTCTAGATCTTCCCACATAGCCCAAATACCATATCCCACAAGGTCATAACTCATGGGAAACATACCATTCCCATCTCAAAAACCAAGGCAATATATGTTCCAAATCCCACTTGAGGGTCTCATGTACACATATGTCAGGAACCTCAATCCAGGTCATCAACCCATTGGGGCACTAATTCTCACCAAGTATCACCCTATAGGACTACTCCTTTAAGAATCATAATTCATCGGTCAAAATTTATATAAATAAGAATATCTCTCTAAACCATCTATGTCAATGAACCAGAAACATGAGATTCAGTTAGATAGAATGTCATTCCAAACTATACAAAAAACTCATATAAGTTTCTACTAGAACTTTAAATAACCAAACCCATATGGTAACAACCCATATGGGGTCTAAATATAAGTTACCAAGTGCATATACATCCCCACTCCTAGGGAACCCATCCTCTCCAAGAATCTACACATCAGGTTTCTCTCGAGAGGATTTGGTCACCTCACAAAAGCACACACATAAAACTGACATCACCCTAAGACAATTTGTATCCTATGAACTATCATCACATAATTTGGTTAAGTAGATTGTTATTCCAAGATATACGAGAAATTGAAATATAGTTTTTTACTGACACATTAATTAATATAACCCAAATAATAATGACACAATAGGGTTTTCCTACTAAGTAATTAGGTTCCTTGGAAACCTACTAGGGTTACTCCATGTCCCATACATTGAGGGACTATGAATTCATCATCGATAGGTGCCTCTCCATAGATCTGCATGACCTTATGTCAAAAAAAGAAATATATATACATGTTGGACAAGTTGAGTAGAATTACACTAAGTACTTATGTGGAAAAGAGTCGTATTAGTAGTTTTTGACACTTTAAACAACTAATCCACTCATTAGTGACACAATCACACACTATTAGGCCTATATTTCATATGAATCCTTTGTTCCAAATCATGATGTTTGTGATGCCTTTTTCCTCTATGAGCCAATATCCAAAATAAAAAAACTGGATTATTTCCCACGGTCCAAGATACAAAGATCCAATAACTCATAGATCATAAATCTTGAACCACACATGTCTTAAATAAGGTGAAAATCATATAACTGAAACATCATATATCAAGAACAGTAATCTAGATCCCCTGGTAACCTATAATTATAATTGAAACATGTTTTTAGGATGCACCATCCTAATATTTGTCATAGAAAATGACACATTTCTATATCTCTTGACTACTAAGTCCCAAATAGTAAGAAAAATAAAAACAATTCTCTTATACTGATTCGCAATTACCTTCCCTAGTTTACTCTGAATAGTAGTTGTATCATAGCACCATGTGAACTTTGGTATGCCTCCTCATATTCCAGAGGATTCCAAATGGAATTAAGGGTCTAGGGTCATATTTGTCACGACCTGTCCTCGGGGCCCGTGCCGTGACTACCCCAAGCCCGCCTTCCATAGGCCAAGGGCTGGCGACTAGCACCAAAGGCGTAAATCCCGATAACTGGGAAGGCATTGCCTTTATAAAAGTAACAAAACACCACAGAGTACAAGCGGAAGTAAAACACTAAGTACAAAAAGAAGTGCTGAAAAGTAAATGGGCCAGAATACAAACCCAAAAGAAAGTACAACTACAACTGAACAAAGTACAACAGAAAAAGACAATAGCTGGAGGGACGGAAGCGGCTCCTGGGTCGTCCTCCTCGGATCCTACCTGAAGGGTAGGTACAGATAGCCTCCACAGTGCTCTCGTCCGTCAACCTCCTCCGAGTGTCGTCTCGCCGTGAATTCCACCTCCGGACACTGACTTGTCATGTAGTCCACCTCCGGGTACCGTCCAGTCCTCGAACACTCGGCCTCCGTCAGCACTGCCTGTCGTCTGCAACCAACACAACGAGGTGCGGGCATAGCCCATGCAGGGGTGAGTATAACGATACTCAGTAGGGACCCCGAGACCCTCAAGGTCTCACTAAATCCAACAAGGATAACCACAAAGAAGATCTCAACAGATAACCTCTACTTAGGTATATGCCCATACATATACCTAAGTTATCAAGTAACCCATCTCAATCATGAGGAAACACAAGGATCATGAGATCAGCGGATAACCACTACCCAGGTATATGCCCATACATATACCTAAGTTATCAATTAACCCATCTCAATCATGAGGAAACACAAAGGTCAAAAGTCTCAGCTCAAACCAGGATTTTCATTATCGAAACCGTAACTACTGAAGAGCTCCGTCTCTAGAGTGTACAGTGGTCCTGTCACGACTCTGAGGTATTGCTCACTAACCTAAGACTGCTGAGGTACTCCTCCTGTCGAGTACCGCGGGCCAGCCACCCAAACACAGTAGTGCTTCCCGCCGAGGTATGTCACCCAAACACAGTAGTGCACACCCCCTAGTAGCCTGCAGAGGTACTCTCCGGACGAGTACCGCGGGTCTGCACTATCACACAGGTAGTGCTCCGTCCGCCATGGGTCTGCACCCAAACAAAGTAGTGCTCCGTCCACTGGTCTAGTCGACTCACTCCAAGTCGAGTCGGTCAAGCAGTCGTCAGGTCTCAGTCGGCTACACGGTCTCCGTACTCCGCACGCTCGTCTCTGGGAGGGTCCGCTCCATGAGCTGCAAGTCGATACTCCAAGTATCTCAAGGTCCCACGAAGAATTATCTCAAAGGACCACCTCGTCACAGGGGTCTCAACACAACAGACGGCGCGTCGATCGGACGCCCGGTCTATGAGTTATTAGCCTTTTCGTCCCAGGGGCCCAGTTGGTTTCGTGAGCGAACCAAACCCAGCCGTATATCAACTGTACCCCGATCTCTCATAGGGTATACTCATAGGGACCGTTTCTCAACGTGATCTTCAACACCGCTGACGGTTCGTCAAACGGACGTCTTGTCTGAAAGTTATCATCTTTTCCGTTCCAGGGGCCCGGTTGGATTTCGGGTGCGATCCAACCCGGCCACTACCAATGAAGGTTCCGGGCGCAGCGGAAGCGCGTGGGTGGATGTGCCCACTTGGCTTTTTGTCATTAGCAATGATCAATCCGGGATCAATACGACGATAAACGCCAGTCTCCACAGATCGAATCACAGAAAAAGACAAAGAAGATGGTTTTTCCCGGAACCACAAACAAGGATCGTTACAGGTTGATTATAATTAATTTAATTAATTATAAAGAAATACCTTTTGGGTGTTCTTTCTTCGTTGATGTTCTCAATAACGTTGTCGATGTGATCCGTCGTTGCGTCGCAGAAGCCAAGTGTAGACTCCCTCTAGCGGTGATCCACACGTGTACCTCGTATCTCTGGACGTCGCCAAAAGATTCTCCGGGTGCTAGCGTGGAGAAGCCTTTGCTTGCGTTGTCCGCCTTAGATTGTATTGATCTGATGGAAGAAGATCTCTCTCGGTCTTGAGAGCGTTCTTGGAGGAAGAGGTTCTTTCGGCCTTGAAAGAATTCTCTAGAGATGTTGTGCACAACGATTCTCTTTTGTGTCAGAAAAGAGTTGGGGTTGTGAGGATATTTATAATCGGGTGTGTGGGGTTATAGAGTTATGACAATAAATAAACGCGTTACGCGTTTTATTTATTTCATTGACTCTTTATTTAAAACCCCGTGTCGAATAAATAATTCCTTTACATGCGCCCACGCTTATTATAATAAATATCATTTAAAACAATATTATATCCTCAAAATCCCAACTAAAAAAAACTACACGGCGTGTATTAATAAATACACGGCGTGTACTTGTTTTTCATTGAAAACAACACGGCGTGTACATTAAATGTACACGGCGTGTATATCTTGTTTTCATTTATTCATTTCCTTTCCAAAATAAAACTACACGGCATGTAATAATAATACACGACGTGTACTTGTTTTATTTTCTTTTTCCTCCATCATTTAAAACAACTTAGGCTTCCTTGAATAATTATTAAACCACGTACGAGAATAATCTTTATTAAACTTGAGATACTTGGATACACTTAGTGTGTGACCCTCTAGGCCTCTTTCTCGTTGGCATTAGGCGGGCTTGCCTAAAGTCCAAGATTACTGTCTAGCAACGGGTCAAGGCACCCAAGAGAAAGAAGTTGACGCCGCATTGACGTATCACCTCATACGAGCGCTTACTGTGTAATTTAATCCCTTTGTCTCAATATCTCATCAAGAAGGTTTCATGGCAGTGTCATAAACCTATATGCTTGATATGTCGTTCTTTGACTACCTGAAATAAACTCATCGTTTACACCATGGCCATGGAATTTAATGCGACAGTTCTATTTCAATCAAAGGGCTGAGATATCAACTTCCATAAATGGAAGGGACAAATCCTTCCTTGACTTATCCATTAACAACATGTCACTCATGACGCACCCAATGTACCCTACTTCCCACCAACTGTCTGTGTGACGGTTTTCGTCAGTAAATCTAAGTGCACGAGTCATGACATGAGTTAATGATAATCTTCCAGTCTAAGGACCATTACACACGCTCGTAGATAGCAATATCCGATGACACCAAGACATGCGGAATTACTACTGGAGGGTCTGTTCTCATAATCTCCCATCTTGGAGATTACCAAGTGCGAACTCCATGAGAGAGAGTCTCGTCTTCTTATGAGTACTCGCACATGACGGTCTGTATACTATGTGTCCTATCATAGTATGTCATCCAACCGCAGAACTTTATTTAAGAATATTGTTATAGCATTTCAAGGTTCTCATCATAGCGGGGATCTTCTATGACCTTATTAATGCAACAAATATTTCAGGACATTATTATATTATAGTCATGCAGAATAATGAACAATATATAATAAGTGAACATTTATGTAATCAAAGTACAAAACAGTTGGTTCTGAGGACACCAACCCTTACAAACTCCCACTTGGACTAGAGCCAACTGCCTACGACTTTTAGTCCGCTAGACCTCACATGATGATCATGTTTCTGCTGAGTCAAGGCTTTAGTCAATGGGTCTGCCACGTTGTCTTCCGTGGAAATACTGCTCACTGCAACTTCACCTCTCTGAGAAATATCCCTCAAGAGATGATACTTCTGAAGTATGTGCTTTGTCCGCTGATGTGACCTTGGCTCTTTTGCAAGTGCCACTACTGCAGTATTATCACAATAGAGTGTGATAGGATCTTTACTGCTCGGTACAACATCCATCTCTTAGACGAAGCTTCGCATCCATACTGCTTCTTTAGCTGCCTCAGAAGCTGCGATATACTCGGACTCCACTGTAGAATCTGCCACCACACTTTGTTTTGAGCTCTTCCAGCTCACTGCACCTCCATTCAAACTGAATATGTATCCAGTCTGTGACTTCATGTCATCTTGATCAGTCTGGAAACTAGCATCTACATGTCCTCTGATGACTAGTTCCTCATCTCCTCCATAAACCAATAACATATCCTTAGTACGCCTCAGATACTTAGGGATAGTCTTGACTGCCATCCAATGGCGGTCTCCTGGATCAGCTTGATATCTGCCTACCGCACTTAATGCATAAGAAACATCTAGCCTCGTACATAGCATAGCATACATGACTGACCCAATCGCGGATGCGTAAGGGATCCTTGCCATTCTCTTTCTTTCCTCATGTGTCTGAGGACACATTTTCTTGGAAAGATGAATGCCATGTGACACTGGCAACAATCCCCTCTTGGACTGTTCCATACTGAATCTCTTCAGTATCTGGTCAATGTATGTACTTTGACTTAGGCCCAGCATTTTCTTGGATCTATCACGATGGATCTTGATCCCAAGAATATATGCCACCTCGCCCAAGTCTTTCATGGAGAAGCATTTATTCAACCATGCCTTAACTGACTGTAAGACAGGTACTTCGTTTCCAATTAGCAATATGTCATCGACATATACTATTAGGAAAACGACTGCACTTCCACTAAACCTTTTGTAGACACAAGGCTCACATTCGTTCTTAACAAAGCCAAATTCTGTAACAGCTTCATCAAAACGAATGTTCCATGACCTTGATGCTTGCTTTAATCCATAAATGGATTTTTGCAACTTGCATACCTTGTTGGAATCCTTTGAAGTCACAAACCCTTCAGGTTGTGTCATGTAGACATCTTCCTGGAGGTTCCCGTTAAGGAAAGCTTTTTTGACATCCATTTGCCAAATTTCATAGTCATGGTAAGTAGCAATGGCCAATAGGATTCTGATAGACTTCAGCATTGCAACCGGTGAAAAGGTTTCATCATAGTCAATTCCTTGACGCTGTCTAAAACCTTTTGCAACCAGTCATGCCTTGTAGGTGATGACTTTCCCCTCCATGTCCAGTTTCTTCTTGAATACCCATTTATTACCAATAGGCTTTACATCAACTGGAGGATCTACCAAAATCCAGACTTGGTTTTGGTACATGGAATCCATTTCAGAATTCATGGCTTCTTGCCACTTGGCAACGTCTGTGCCTTCAACTGCTTCCTTGTAGGTAAGAGGATCATCATTGTAAACCAATAATGAGTCACCATCCTCAGTGACAAGAAAACCATATCGTTCTGGTTCTCTCACCTCTCTCGTGCTCCTACGCAGTTCTTGTGTCTCTGGAACAGATTGTTCTTCCACGGGGCTTTGTGGAATCTGTTCTTGTACCAAATCATGTGTATCTTGAGCCTCGACTTCATCGAAGTCTATCTCGCTCCCACTATCTCTTCTGGAGATGTGCTCCCTCTCAAGGAATATGGCATGTCTTGCCACTGTAACCTTTTTGTCTGAGGGGTTGTATAGGTAATATCCCCTTGTTTCCTTGGGATATCCTATAAAGATACACTTTGTGCCTCGGGATGCAATTTTTTTACCTGAAGAGGCCTTAACAAATTCTTCGCTACCCCACACGTGTAAATTCGATAACATGGCTTTGCGTCCACTCCATAACTCGTATGGAATACCATTTATCGATTTAGTTGGTACTTGGTTTAGTATGTGTGCTGTTGTTTGTAATGCATATCCCCAAAAGGATAATGGAAGACTCGCATGACTCATCATTGATCTCACCATGTCCAACAGGGTGCGGTTCCTCCTTTCACTTACACCATTCCACTGTGGTGTGTAAGGAGGGGTGAGTTGAGATAGAATCCCAAACTCCCGTAAGAAATCAATGAAGTCTTGATTAAGATATTCTCCTCCTCTGTCTGAGCGGAGTTTCTTAATCTTCTTACCAAGCTGGTTCTCAACTTAATTCTTGTATTCTTTGAACCGATCAAAAGAATCTGACTTATACCTCATTAAATAGATATATCCATATCTACTAAAATCATCAGTAAAAGTTATGAAGTACGAGAACCCACCCCTTGCTTCAACTGGAAATGGTCCACACACATCTGTGTGAACTAATTCTAGAAGCTCTTTAGCTCTTTCACCTTTCCCACTAAATGGGGCTTTGGTCATTTTGCCTTGTAGACACGCATGACATACACCAAGTGGTTTTAGTTCGAAAGAATCTAAATACCCATCTTGATGTAATTTTGTCAAACGTTTCTCATTGACATGACCTAGCCGGTGATGCCAAAGTTGGGTGTGGTATGAGTCATGGAAATTAACTTTGTTATGAATTGCCAGTACTTGGTTTGTGTAGTCTAACACATAAAGTCCGTTATATAAATGTGCCCTACCAAAACAAATGTTATCTTTATAAAAGTAGCAACATTCATTTCCAAACTTGAATATGAATCCATCAGTATCTAATCTGGATACTGAAATAATGTTTTTGGTTACAGAGGGTACATAATAACATCCTTTCAAAACCAAGACCATCCCGGTAGGCAATGTGAGGTGGTAGTCCCCGACAGCTACAGCAGCAAGTCTAGCTCCGTTGGCTGCTCGTAGATCTATCTCCCCTCGATCAATCTTCCTGAATCTACTTGGTTCCTGTATTTGGATACAGATGTGAGCACCACAAGCAGTATCTAATACCCAATTAGTAGAAACAGATAGATTGCATTTGATAACAAACGCACCTGAAGCTTCCCCTTGCTTCCTTGGATGGGTGCAGTTTTTCTTCCAGTGACCCTTCTTGCCACATGCGAAACAAACAGCATCCTGTTCCTTTGCCTCCCCTTTGATCTTCCTTTTCTTGGAAGGCCTTGAAGAAGCTTTGGGCTTAAAGCTCTTCGCCTTCCCTGTCCTTTTATTCACCATAAGGACAGAAGGCTTTTCACGCTTCATGTCATTGTCCACTTGCCGAATAAGGATAAGAAGATCAGATAGAGACTTCTCAATATTGTTCATGTTGAAATTAACAACAAAGTTTTAGAAGCTCTGGGGGAGTGATGCGAGAATGAGATCGGTACCCAGTTCTTCAGGGAGTTTAAACCCTAGAACCTCTAAGCGCTCAATGTAGCCAATGAGCTTGACTACATGAGGCCCAGCTGGGGCACCCTCTCTAAGCTTTCTCTGAAACAGATCCTTGGAGATCTCAAACCTTTCCTGTCTTGCTCTCTCCTGGTATAAACCACGGAGGTGCTCGAGCATGCTGTAGGCATCCATGTCTTCATGAGACTTCATGAGCTCACTAGACATAGATGACAACATCAAACATTGAACGTCGAGAGCATCATTCAAATGTTGATCATAGACTAGGAAATCTTCATCACTTGCCCCTGGGGCAGGAGAATCAGGAAGTGAGGACTCCAGCACATAAAACTTCCGTTCATGGCGTAGGATAACCCGAAGGCGCCTAAACCATTCCTGAAAGTTACTGCCGGTGAGGATGTTGTCTTTATCCAGAATTGATCGCAGAGAAAATGTGGTTGATGTGTTTGTCATTTTGATTCTACAATTTAAAAGATCAGATTCATCAGTACTTTCTTGATTACATTTTATGAGAAATAATAAATTTTATTAAGTCTCCCACTATTTTATCAATTCCCAATGGCCCTCACCATTGAACTCGGAATGTCCAGTTTCTTTGACATTCTAATGGCAAGGATCCATATTTCCCTTCGCATAACCCCAACAAGGGTTGGTCAAGCTATTTAAAGGTATTTAGGTAGGCGGGTCTTTGCCAACTGTGAGCTTACAGTTCCTTGATCTGTTGAGTGGACTCCCCAATCCTGAAATCCTGACTTGGATTTCCTCAACTCTTGCCTCCAATATTACATCAAGTCTAGCAAGGGCTACTTCTCTTGATGTAATATGGTTAAGTCAACCCGAAACCTTTCATAAGGGCTTCCTTTATAAAAGTAAGTGTCCCAACAAGGGTTGGTCAAACACATAGTTTTATTGAGTCTTGCCCTTAATCAAGTAACGGAAGGCTTGGTCTGACTTAATATGGTATTTGAGGGATTTTATTCTTTATGCGTATCTTTGCATTATCACATGCTTGTTAATATTAAGTGATGCTTGCTTAAGTGATTAACCATGTTCCGATAATGTATACGCATAGACCGGTTTTTATTTTATTCCATCTTTGCATGCTTGTTCATTTTATTAATTATGTGATCACGACAACACATGCATAATATATAAACCATGCAATCAGACAGAAATAAAATAAGATGGCATGATCATGAGCTTCTATTTGGTTAGCTTATCTAGCGGTTTTGATAAGCTTACCCTGACCTAGGGAAAACACCTTGAACCTGATGGTTCGTGTTTTGCAGCTCCCACCTGTCCACCTTTGTATCTTCTTGTGTCGGTTTCGCCTCGGCTTCGGGATTTGAACCGTCTCCTCTGGCTTGGGAGATCCTCCATTACATGGGTTTACATTAAAGAAACCATGGGCACGCAGGCCCTAAATTTTATTGGAATAAGGCTCATAGGCCAACAAATTTAAATTAAATAAATTTAAATGAAACCATACACATAAAAAGGGTCTTTGGTCTAGCTCATGATCATCCATAGTATGCAACGACATTTACGCATATTTAGAATTCAAATTCTTTTAATCGTTCTTTTATTTAAGATAAGACGCGCTCGAATTCAATTAATTATGATCTTATAATTAATCAATTCTTTATCTTAAATTCCTTTCTAAATTTCCTTGAGATTCTTCTCATCCATATTCTTTGTACGGGTCTTTGTACATTGGAGGAAACCTGGTTAAATTCCATTTCTGGAAAGTACACGGCGTGTAGTTTATAATTACACGGCGTGTATTTTTCTTTTCACCCTTTGTCCAAAGTACACGCCAGGGATTTGGCGTGTTTTTCTGTACTTTGGAAATTTTAGAGTACATGGCATGTAGATGAATCATACACGGCGTGTACTTCCTTGTTACGCGGTAACCGGCCTGGAGATCCCGTATACGCGGTACGTGACTTATCTTTGTACACGGTTTCAACTGGGTCAGAACGGACTACACGGCGTGTTGTTCCAACATACACGTCGTGTATTCCGGTTTCCACGCGCCATTCTATTCTGGTCAACACGGCGTGATTAAAACTTAGGCATAATCAATTCACACGGCGTGGTTTGGCGGACCAGTGCCGGTTCATTGAACCTAAGTACACGGCGTGTAGTTTTAATTACACGCCGTGTAATCCCGTGTTGTACAGACAGAAAGAGCGGCTCCTCCGGATGAGTTCCTCGTTTTTATTTTAATCAAAATTAAAATTAAAAGGTCGTTTCTGTGATATGAATCGAGAAACGAAGGACGAAGAATAGATCTCGTTAATTCAGATTTATAGAACAATTTATTTCGAATTGAATCAAATATGAATGCGTAAATTATCAACGAAAATTAAATAACTATAATCAACGTTGTAACCTCGCTCTGATACCATTTGAAGGTTCCGGGAGCAGCGGAAGCACATGGGTGGATGTGCCCACTTGGCTTTTTGTCATTAGCAATGATCAATCCGGGATCAATACGATGATAAACGCCAGTCTCCACGGATCGAATCACAGAAAAAGACAAAGAAGATGGTTTTTCCCGGAACCACAAACAAGGATCGTTACAGGTTGATTATAATTAATTTAATTAATTATAAAGAAATACCTTTTGGGTGTTCTTTCTTCGTTGATGTTCTCAATCACGTTGTCGATTTGATCCGTCGTTGTGTCACAGAAGCCAAGTGTAGACTCCCTCTAGCGGTGATCCACACGTGTACCTCGTATCTCTGGACGTCGCCAAAAGATTCTCCGGGTGCTAGAATGGAGAAGCCTTTGCTTGCGTTGTCCGCCTTAGATTGTTTCGATCCGATGGAAGAGGATCTCTCTCGGTCTTGAGAGCGTTCTTGGAGGAAGAGGTTCTTTCGGCCTTGAAATAATTCTCCAGAGATGTTGTGCACAACGATTCTCTTTTGTGTCAGAAAAGAGTTGGGGTTGTGAGGATATTTATAATCGGGTGTGTGGGGTTATAGAGTTATGACAATAAATAAACGCGTTACGCGTTTTATTTATTTCATTGAATCTTTATTTAAAACCCCATGTCGAATAAATAATTCCTTGACATGCGCCCACGCTGATTATAATAAATATCATTTAAAACAATATTATATCCTCAAAATCCCAACTAAAAAAAACTACACGGCGTGTATTAATAAATACACGGCGTGTACTTGTTTTTCATTGAAAACTACACGGCCTGTACATTAAATGTACACGGCGTGTATATCTTGTTTTCATTTATTCATTTCTTTTCCAAAATAAAACTACACGGCATGTAATAATAATACACGACGTGTACTTGTTTTATTTTCTTTTTCCTCCATCATTTAAAACAACTTAGGCTTACTTGAATAATTATTAAACCACGTATGAGAATAATCTTTATTCAACTTGAGATACTTGGATACACTTAGTGTGTGACCCTCTAGGCCTCTTTCTCGTTGGCATTAGGCGGGCTTGCCTAAAGTCCAAGATTACTGTCTAGAAACGGGTCAAGGCACCCAAGAGAAAGAAGTTGACGCCGCATTGACGTATCACCTCATACGAGCGCTTACTGTATAATTTAATCCCTTTGTCTCAATATCTCATCAAGCAGGTTTCATGGCAGTGTCATAAACCTATATGCTTGATATGTCGTTCTTTGACTACCTGAAATAAACTCATCGTTTACACCATGGCCATGGAATTTAATGCGACCGTTCTATTTCAATCAAAGGGCTGAGATATCAACTTCCATAAATGGAAGGTACAAATCCTTCCTTGACTTATCCATTAACAACATGTCACTCCTGACGCACCCAACGTACCCTACTTCCCGCCAACTGTCTGCGTGACGGTTTTCATCAGTAAATCTAAGTGCGCGAGTCATGACATGAGTTAATGATAATCTTCCAGTATAAGGACCATTACACACGCTCGTAGATAGCAATATCCGATGACACCAAGACATGCAGAATTACTACTGGCGGGTCTGTTCTCATAATCTCCCATCTTGGAGATTACCAAGTGCGAACTCCATGAGAGAGAGTCTCGTCTTCTTATGAGTACTCGCACATGACGGTCTGTATACTATGTGTCCTATCATAGTATGTCATCCAACCGTAGAACTTTATTTAAGAATATTGTTATAGCATTTCAAGGTTCTCATCATAGCGGGGATCTGCTATGACCTTATTAATGCAACAAATATTTCAGGACATTATTATATTATAGTCATGCAGAACAATGAAAAATATATAATAAGTGAACATTTATGTAATCAAAGTACAAAACAGTTGGTTCTGAGGACACCAACCCTTACAACCAACTGTATCCAAAACTCGGGCGAAGGATGCCAAAAGTTCCGTATCGTCAACAGGAACTCAATGCAATAGACGGTGCGTCAATCGGACGCCCGGTCTGAGAGTTATTGGCTTTTTCGTCCCAGGGGCCCGGTTGGTTTTTAAGGAAAAACCAACCCGACCGTACTCCACTTGCGTCCAAACCTCGGGCGGAGTGAGCCAAAAGATGCGTCTCACTAAGAGGAAACTAACAAAGCTGACGGCACGTCAATCGGACGTCCGTAGCTCAAGATATGAGCATTTCCGCTCCGAGGGCCCGGTTGGTTTCGTGTACGAACCAACCCGACCGAACCCAAAGTATTCCGAAACCCTGAGTGCGATAAACCGAAACGTCCGACTCGCTCCAAGGATTGTGTTGCCGCTGACGGCGAGTCGTTTGGAGGCCCGTAGCTCAAGTTACGGGCGTTTGAACGAAAGTCGTCCGAAGACGGGGGGTCCGGGCTCGGGCCGACCCGGCCCGACCCCCCTCCCTGGTTGGCCCGAACCGGGTCGGGTCCGACCCGGTTGGCCCGGCCAGGGCCGGTCCGGCTCGGCTCGGCCGAGCGGCCGACGCGGGGGAAAGCCGCTGCCACGCGTGACACCCCCGCGGCACCCGCGGGGTGTCGGCCAGACAGCCGGACGTGCCGCGTGACAACCCCGCGACACCCGCGGGGTGCCGCCCTGGACACCCGCGGCACCCGCGGGGTGCCGCCTGACAACCCTGCGGCACCCGCGGGGTGTCGCGCTGGACACCCGCGGCACCCGCGGGGTGCCGCGCTGGACACCCGCGGGGTGTCGCGCTGGACACCCGCGGGGTGCCGCGTGACAACCTCGCGGCACCCGCGGGGTGCCGCCCTGGACACCCGCGGGGTGCCGCGTGACAACCCCACGGCACCCGCGGGGTGTCGCCTTGGACACCCGCGGGGTGTCGCCCTGGACATCCGCGGGGTGCCGCGGGACAACCCCGCGGCACCCGCGGGGTGTCGCCCTGGGCACCCGCGGGGTGTCGCCCTGGACACCCGCGGGGTGCCGCCGGAGTCACTCCGGTGGCCCGTTTTCCTTCCCGTCTGCGCCGTTGTTCCTCTCGGGTTCCGTTCTTCACTGCGGGATCATCAAACATTCGTTGTGGCACGTTCCGTCATCACCCGCCAAATCCGCAAAACACGAAGAACGACGGAGGGTTGTCGGGCCGTGTTCGTTTGACCCGCACCCTCCGCGTTAGATAAAAACAACGGGAGAAATTGTTCAACGCATGAACCGAAAATTTTAATAAAATTAAATTGTTCATTTGAAACCGGTTCTTTAATTTTTAAAGAACGTTCACGGGAATATAAAGAGGGGTATTTCAAAATTATAAAATCCCTACCTCGCCGTCGCTGTCGGATGCGAGGTCGTCGCAGAATTGACCGTCGCGGAAGGAGTTGATCATCACACCGCGGAAGGGCGTCGCTTCGACGATCTCCGAGGACCAAGAACATACGGATTTAATTAATAATAATTAAATCCATGTTGTTGTTGAAATCCAAAAAGAAAATAAAAAGAAGCGCAACCCCCTACCTTGGTTGTTGTCGATCGAAGGCTGCTGCGGGGTTGGATCGTCGCGGAAGAAGCGTCGCGAAGGGAGATCCGTTGGCGTCGCGGTACAAGGCTTCGCGTCGTCGATCTCCGCAGGTTTGGCGTTCTTCGCGTTCTTCGCGTTCTTCGTGTTCTTCGCCGAAGAAGAACGCTTTCCTCCAAATCCTCTGCACGCCACAAGTTTCAACCCAAAATAAAATAAGCTTAAGCCTTATTTTATTTACACAACTAAACATTTGAATTTCAAAAGATAAGAAACGAACCACTAATTCGTAGAATTAATTCAACGAAAGAAACAGCTCATCTAATTTATGAAATAAACCGCCCAATTAAATGGTCTGTTAAGAATTTAAGAAAACGCGTCAGTTGACTTTCATAAAGACGGGTTTTCACGGGTGCGTTACTTGGCGGAAAGAAACAGCAGGGCTCGTGCGGGCACCACCTCACAAATATCCTACCAAGAGGGTAAGATATTTCTGGATAGTACCATATCCAGTTCAACTCAGTTTAAGCCGCTTTTAAGTGGCTTCAAGTGGATTCCAAGTGGCTTAAGTGAAATAAAATAAAGTTGTCGTAAAATTATTTTTTTTCTTAACTTTAAGCCCGAAAATTAAAAACCACACCCGAGAAAACACAACTCTGGAAGAGGCGTTTCTAAGAAAATACCGGCGCTGCGATTCCATCGGTGCCCTCAGAATTCGATTTCGAGCACCGGTTCAAAAGTTAGAAAAACCCGCTCGTCTGTTCACTGAACGTACCCGAGCCAAACTTCGGAAATTGATTCCGGGCACACCGGGCCTCGGAATCAGGCGCCGTCAGAAACTGCGTTCTTGTAAAATTCCAAAGAAAATTAAGAAAAAAAAAATTCCTTGGAATTTACGGGTCTTTACATTACTCCCACCACAGGGATTTACGTCCCCGTAAAGCTTCACCACAAACTTAGGGAAACAAAGCGGTACTGAGCACGCATCTGAGCCTTCCGCTCCCATGTGCTCACCTGGAGGTTCCCGCGCTGCCAAAGAAAGTGCACAAGAGGAATCGACCATCCTCCTAGGATTCGCTCCTATCGATCCTCGATCCCCACAGGAACCTCCGTATAAGACACCCATCGCCACCGTCTAGCTCCTCATGGTCGATGATATGCGAAGGGGTCGAGCACGTATCTCCTCAGTTGGGATACGTGGAAAACGTCGTGCACCTAGTGCAACTGAAGTGGATGGGCCAAGCGGTAAACCACCTCGCCTACCCAGCTGAGGACCTAGAAAGGTCCGTTGAACCTCGGAGATAACTTGCCTCCCAGGCCACATCTCCGTAAACCTCGTCGAGGTGAGACCCGTAAGAAGACGTGGTCGTCATCCTCGAACTCCAGAGGTCTCCATTTCTATTAGAACTGAAACTCAAAACGACTGATGCTATGAGGGTAAGGTTGGCCGACTCAAGAGTGATCGGTCGCACCCTCCTGTTCAAGAGTTACCCTGCACTGCCTGGGGTTTCCTTTTCCGCCGACCAAGGAAAACCCATCCCAACGTTTGCCTAAAACCGTCAATTTGAGTATGAACAGTTATTGCCCATTCCATACTCAAACTAACGTCGTAAGGCCTCGACGCTACCACCAAGAGATTCCAACCAGAACTCTCGCCTCGAGGGTCTGACCACACCGTCGGCATAAGTGTGATTATCGAGTCTCCTCCCAAGGTATCTCCAGACGTGAGGGTCAAGTCCACGGCTTACCGGAAACTCTAGGTCTGGAACAAGATTTGTGGAAGCGAGGAATAATTCATATCGACGTCTGTTACTACAGCAGCAAGTAGTGGACATAGACTGTCCCTTGAATCATTTCTAGAGCCATTGGGTCACACTCCTTGACTGCATGCAGCCGCACTCTTCATCCGCCCTCCAGCTCCCTGAGCCTGGCGGGAATAACTAAGGCGGGTGGTTATAGCATGTTAAGATGTACACCACCTCATGCTGCTCTCCTAGCTTTGCCTCCACGTCTGCCGCTTCACAGACTCATCTCTATTTAAAGCTACCTATTCTTGAAACATTTATCATGCCAAAGTCTCTAAGACTGGAACCGGTTCCTTGTTTCTTACTGCACTGTGCAGTCTTCATCCGCTCCTGGATGAACTGCACCTCCTTTAGCCTCACAAGAGCTGCTATGATTTCTTCTTTGCTGATAAGAGAAATCTGGTCTCATCCCCTGGATGAACCACATTCGTTGCCTAATATAGTCAATCCTGACATAAATGATGCATTCATGCCATGGATGACGTCGTAAGGCCTCGACGCAACTACTAATAGATCCAACTGTCACTCTCTCCTCCAAGGGTCGAGTCACACTGTCGGCATCAGTGTGAGGTCATTGGGTCTCCTCCAGTAGGAATTTCGAAATTGAGGGTCAAGTCAACAGTCTTAACCAGGACCACTTAGTAACATCACAAAAGAGGACAGGAAGGCAAACATCACAAGATAAGTGTCTTTATTTTATTGCAGCTCATGGTACAAAGACACAAAAACAACATCAACATGGAACTAGAAGTACAAGAGACGTATCCACTAGTTCCGCTCCTGTCCACCTACTCCAGGATCTCTACTGCCTTGTCCACTGCTCTACTGTTTCTCAAGCATTCATCGCTGCCTCTGCCTCGGTGGCTCCTCAAAATCCTATGGATCAACTGTACGAGGAGTCGGACAGTCACATGCCAGGTTCCCCTTTCCACCGCACGAGTAACACAGTCTGCTTCTGGCACGCCTGGCTCTGACCCCACCCCGGGTGCCCCGCACCACCGGTCCTAAAACCCGAGATCGCCCAAATGATGGTCTGGTCCTCCTGGACCTCTGCATCATCTGTCTACTTCCCACAGATGACTCGGCTTCTGATCGAAAAACACGCGGCAAAGGCAGCATCTCCTGAACACGCTCGGGGTGTAGAGATACTGGCACAAACTCCACCCTGAAGAAGGTCTCGAAGTCTTCCCATGTGAAAGCCATCCCATTGCAAAACTGGAACAAGTGGATCCACCACCTGCCTGCTGCTGCCTAAAGAAGGCTGGTAGCAAAGGTCACCATGAAGTCTGATGGCGTCCCCACTAGCCTGAAGACTCCCACCACAGCCTCCAGCCAATCCTCAGCCACCTGCGGGTCTGTCTCTCCCCCGAAACTGGGTGGCCTCTGGCGCTGGAACTCATGCAGTGCGCTCAAGTAGCGGGCATCGCCTACTGCTGGGGTGGTGGCATCGGTGGCCCAACGTATGGTAGTACCGCTGGCGCCTCCGCTGGTGCCTCAACTGCAAGAGGGCCCTGTACCGAAGCCTCGTCACTCGACAGGCTGTCAGCACGCACATCCCTCTGGGCTCTAGTTGGTCGTCCGAGAAAAGGCATACTGAAAGAAACAACGTAACATGGTCAAATGATTATACCTGGTGAGATGACCTGGTTTGAGCTGTTTTAAGAGGAAACCTTTGAAAACACACACGCAATCAGTGTTTTCATGCACAAAGTCAGAAATCAGTTGCCATGGTCCTGGTGTATGGATACGTCGGCTGCCCGCACCAACATTGGACTCCCTGAACTGAAAACCACACTCGGTACCCTTAACACTATTGCTTCACAGAAAGAAAGATCAGAGTCTGCGGTAGAACCGACCACCTCTGATACCAATTTGTCACGACCCGTCCTCGGGGCCCGTGTCATGACTACCCCAAGCCCGCCTTCCATAGGACAGGGGATGGCGACTAGCACCAAAGGCGTAAATCCCGATAACTGGGAAGGCATTGCCTTTATAAAAGTAACAAAACACCATAGAGTACAAGCGGAAGTAAAACACTAAGTACAAAAAGAAGTGCTGAAAAGTAAATGGGCCAGAATACAAACCCAAAAGAAAGTACAACTACAACTGAACAAAGTACAACAGAAAAAGACAACAGCTGGAGGAACGGAAGCGGCTCCTGGGTCGTCCTCCTCGGATCCTACCTGAAGGGTAGGTACAGATAGCCTCCACAGTGCTCTCATCCGTCAACCTCCTCCGAGTTTCTTCTCGCCGTGAAGTCCACCTCCGGACATTGACTTGTCGTGTAGTCCACCTCCGGGTACCGTCCAGTCCTCGAACACTCGGCCTCCGTCAGCACTGTCTGTCGTCTGTAACCAACACAACGAGGTGCGGGCATAGCCCGTGCAGGGGTGAGTATAACGATACTCAGTAGGGACCCCGATACCCTCAAGGTCTCACTAAATCCAACAAGGATAACCACAAAGAAGATCTCAACAGATAACCTCTACTTAGGTATATGCTCATACATATACCTAAGTTATCAAGTAACCCATCTCAATCATGAGGAAACACAAGGATCATGAGATCAGCGGATAACCACTACCCAGGTATATGCCCATACATATACCTAAGTTATCAAGTAACCCATCTCAATCATGAGGAAAGACAAAGGTCAAAAGTCTCATCTCAAACCAGGATTTTCATTATCGAAACCGTAACTACTGAAGAGCTCCGTCTCTAGAGTGTACAGTGGTCCTGTCACGACTCTGAGGTACTGCTCACTAACCTAAGACTGCTGAGGTACTCCTCCTGTCGAGTACCGCGGGCCAGCCACCCAAACACAGTAGTGCTTCCCACCGAGGTATGTCACTCAAACACAATAGTGCACACCCCCTAGTAGCCTGCAGAGGTACTCTCCGGACGAGTACCGCGGGTCTGCACTATCACACAGGTAGTGCTTCGTCCGCCTTGGGTCTGCACCCAAACAAAGTAGTGCTCCGTCCACTGGGCTAGTCGACTCACTCCAAGTCGAGTCGGTCAAGCAGTCGTCAGGTCTCAGTCGGTTACACGGTCTCCGTACTCCGCACGCTCATCTCTGGGAGGGTCCGCTCCACGAGCTGCAAGTCGATACTCCAAGTATCTCAAGGTCCCACGAAGAAGTATCTCAAAGGACCACCTCGTCACAGGGGTCTCAACGCAACAGACGGCGCGTCGATCGGACGCCCGGTCTGTGAGTTATTAGCATTTTCGTCCTAGGGGCCCGGTTGGTTTCGTGAGCGAACCAAACCCAGCCGTATCTCAACTGTACCCCGATCTCTCATAGGGTATACTCATAGGGACCGTTTCTCAACGTGATCTTCAACGCCGCTGACGGTTCATCAAACGAACGTCCTGTATGAAAGTTATCAGCTTTTCCGTTCCAGGGGCCCGGTTGGATTTCGGGTGCGATCCAACCCGGCCACTACCAACTGTATCCAAAACTCGGGCGAAGGATGCCAAAAGTTCTGTATCGTCAACAGGAACTCAACGCAATAGACGGTGCGTCAATCGGACGCCCGGTCTGAGAGTTATTGGCTTTTTCGTCCCAGGGGCCCGGTTGGTTTTTAAGGCAAAACCAACCCGACCGTACTCCACTTGCATCCAAACCTCGGGCGGAGTGAGCCAAAAGATCCGTCTCACTAAGAGGAAACTAACAAAGATAACGGCACGTCAATCGGACGTCCGTAGCTCAAGATATGAGCGTTTCCGCTCCGAGGGCCCGGTTGGTTTCGTGTACGAACCAACCCGGCCGAACCCAAAGTATTCCGAAACCTTGAGTGCGATAAACCGAAACGTCCGACTCGCTCCAAGGATTGTGTTGCCGCTGACGGCGAGTCGTTTGGAGGCCCGTAGCTCAAGTTACGGGCGTTTGAACGAAAGTCGTCCGAAGACGGGGGGTCCGGGCCCGGGCCGACCCGGCCCGACCCCCCCTGGTTGGCCCGAACCGGGTTGGGTCCGACCCGGTTGGCCCGGCCCGGCCCGGCCAGGGCCGGTCCGGCTCGGGGGAAAGCCGCCGCCACGCGTGACACCCCCGCGGCACCCGCGGGGTGTTGGCCAGACAGCCGGACGTGCCTCGTGACAACCCCGCGACACCCACGGGGTGCCGCCCTGGACACCCGCGGGGTGTCGCCCTGGACACCCTCGGGGTGCCGCGTGACAACCCCGCGGCACCCGCGGGGTGTCGCCCTGGACACCCGCGGCACCCGCGGGGTGCCGCGCTGGACACCCGCGGGGTGCCGCCTGACAACCCCGCGGCACCCGCGGGGTGTCGCGCTGGACACCCGCGGCACCCGCGGGGTGCCGCCCTGGACACCCGCGGGGTGTCGCCCTGGACACCCGCGGGGTGCCGCGTGACAACCCCACGGCACCCGCGGGGTGTCGCCCTGGGCACTCACGGGGTGTCGCCCTGGGCACCCGCGGGGTGCCGCCACCTCCGGCCGCCGGCGCCGCCGTGCCGGCGACCCGCGCCACCACCGGCTTCCGCGGGCCGCCAGAGTCGCTCCGGTGGCCCATTTTCCTTCCCGTTTGCGCCGTTGTTCCTCCCGGGTTCCGTTCTTCACTGCGGGATCATCAAACATCCGTTGCGGCACGTTCCGTCATCGCCCGCCAAATCCGCAAAACACGAAGAACGGCGGAGGGTTGTCGGGCCGTGTTCGTTTGACCCGCACCCTCCGCGTTAGATAAAAACAACGGGAGAAATTGTTCAACGCATGAACCGACAATTTTAATAAAATAAAATTGTTCATTTGAAACCGGTTCTTTAATTTTTAAAGAACGTTCACGGGAATATAAAGAGGGGTATTTCAAAATTATAAAATCCCTACCTCGCCGTCGCTGTCGGATGCGAGGTCGTCGCGGAATTGACCGTCGTGGAAGGAGGTGATCGTCACACCGCGGAAGGGCATCGCGTCGACGATCTCCGAGGACCAAGAACATACGGATTTAATTAATAATAATTAAATCCATGTTGTTGTTGAAATCCAAAAAGAAAATAAAAAGAAGCGCAACCCCCTACCTTGGTTGTTGTCGATCGAAGGCTGTCGCGGGGTTGGATCGTCGCGGAAGAAGCGTCGCGAAGGGAGATCCGTTGGCGTCGCGGTACAAGGCTTTGCGTCGTCGATCTCCGCAGGTTTGGCGTTCTTCGCGTTCTTCGCGTTCTTCACGTTCTTCGCCGAAGAAGAACGCTTTCCTCCAAATCCTCTCCACGCCACAAGTTTCAACCCAAAATAAAATAAGCTTAAGCCTTATTTTATTTACACAACTAAACATTTGAATTTCAAAAGATAAGAAACGAACCACTAATTCATAGAATTAATTCAACGAAAGAAACATCTCATCTAATTTATGAAATAAACCTCCCAATTAAATGGTCTATTAAGAATTTAAGAAAATGCGTCAGTTGACTTTCATAAAGATGGGTTTTCACGGGTGCGTTACTTAGCGGAAAGAAACAGCGGGGCTCGTGCGGGCACCACCTCACAAATATCCTACCAAGAGGGTAAGATATTTCTGGATAGTACCCTATCCGGTTCAACTCAGTTTAAGCCGCTTTTAAGTGGCTTCAAGTGGCTTCCAAGTGGCTTAAGTGAAATAAAATAAAGTTGTCGTAAAATTATTTTATTTCTTAACTTTAAGCCCGAAAATTAAAAACCACACCCGAGCAAACGCAACTCCGGAAGAGGCGTTTCTAAGCAAATACCGGCGCTGCGATTCCATCGGTGCCCTCAGAATTCGATTCTGAGCACCGGTTCAAAAGTTAGAAAAACCCGTTCGTCCGTTCACTGAACGTACCCGAGCCAAACTTTGTAAATTGATTCCGGGCACACCGGGCCTCGGAATCAGGCGCCGTCAGAAACTGCGTTCTTGTAAAATTCCAAAGAAAATTAAGAAAAAAAAAATTTCCTTGGAATTTACGGGTATTTACAATATTTTTGGGAGAATATTTCCCCATATCAAAGCGTGAAATCATAAATAAATAATCATATATCATGCATATCAAAGTATGAAAAGGTGATAAATAAATTGAACATCCTATAATAAAATGAACAACTGAAATGAGGAAATAAAAGATAGATCGCCCACTAGGATGATCACATATACAAAATAGATAAACTAACTAGATAAATAAAACTATAAAAGTGTATATGAACCCAACCTCGAGCCATATCTCATCCCGATATCCAAACCCATCTGAGTTGCTCCAACTCGATCACATAATACCTAGGCCTCGGTCAAACCTATTCTTATAACCAAGTAAAATTTTTTATTAGGTACCCTAGTGTAATGGTGGCCTAAGTAGTGTTTTAGTACATAAATAATTATTCAACCACTAACATGGTCTCATACCATGCCATTAATTTAGTGATATGTGCATGTGATATTCTCTAATAAAATAAAATAAATATTATAAATCAATAAAAAAATAAAACCACCAATAATACCTACTTCGACTCGATATTTGAATGTCTCCGAGCATGTCATGATGACCATTCCAACTAGTGTATCACAACTACCCCAAGGGCGTATCTATATAACCCTATCCAAGCCCAATAACCAATATCAATTATTAGGTTCGAGACACTAATCTACTATATCATCTTCGTCTAGTGTCAAATTGTCTCTAATTATGAGCATCATTACAAGGGAACCTCTATACACTCACTAGGGATCCCACTCTCATGCCTCCACTATGATGAGTAGTGAACTCTAGGTTGTCACTAGTAATCCCTCATCCTCAATCCCTCAAGATGAACCTCATGGTAATATCTGGGTGTTCATCTCTGTCAGGCCAGCATCTGATTCTCGAGAGGGTAAAGGCCCTATAAAATCCTATACATTTATGAGCGAATAATTTTTTGTAAAACTAGTAAATAAAATAAAATACCCTCCTAGATCTTTCGGTCACTCACTCTATCATCCACATCTTATGAATCCTCAGTCGAACCATCACTAGTGCATTCACCTGATCCTTGGGGTATCCTAGGCATCGATCGAGGGGATCCAACAGTCTCACTCGGGATGTAAAACAACCATGATCGAGGATATACACACCCAAAACCTTATACCATCATTGAAATCTCATAGGTTCTAGACATTCACAATATGTTTATGGTATCTGCATTCGAATCTTGGGCACCTAGGCATTCATAATGGTCTAACTGTATCAAAGGAATCCATGGATTCTTGGGCATTCCTATACACATGAAACACATATTATCTGATGTTGGATCCTAGGTACCACCTATAGGAATACACTAATACATAAATAATATCCCTAGATATTATCCAAACTAGTTCCACCCCCAATATATCATGAGACCTAATCCCAACATACTAATCATCCTAGGGTCCCATCCGTCTCAACAGGTGATTCCTGGGCATCCTGGTCAATCATAATTATGCTAGGCTAAATAGCTTATTCCCATGTATCTTGGGAAATGAAATATAATATCCATAAATAAATAAAACATAATAAGGTCTTTCCAAATTCCCATGTCCAAACTTATTATCATGGCCCTATGGGGCATAACTATCAGTTCAGGTTCTAGGGTGACACCCAGAGCCATCACTGTCCATATCCAACATACTCTCTCAAGGTCATTAAATCACTAAGGCATCCACTAGGATACCCTAGGTCACTACATGGGATATATACCCTACTTAGGGTCCTCTTGGTAAATACAAGGGTGGAGGAACCTAACTTAGGTCCTCCGTTTAAGTCTAGTCTCATGGGTCATCTAGGTTGGTCCACTCCATCAGCCCACTCATCACACCCACAACATAACCACCTAGGAAAACAAATATAAAGTAGAAAATGTATCACTTCAAGGATCCCAAGGGCTCTAATTCGTCCCTAGGGTTACATACGGACCATGTGGATAAAACTCACTCCAAGTTACTAAACCACTACTAAGAGGTCTCAAGGGTTTCCTAGAAAAGTTCCACCTAGTCACACTCACTCAAGATGTTCCCCTAAATTCGTCTGAATACCATAGGCCTACAAGTTAATATACAAGGCCTCGACCATTGGTAGCTGAGGCAATCAATCCAGTTCCAGGGATTCTTGGGGCCTTGTCACTTTCTGCATCCTAACTAGAAATTTCATTTAAAATAAAAAAAAATTATTAAACCAAGTCTATATCCATTTGAGGAGATACTTCATAAAACATTCCTCATAAAAATATACATAAATACCATAGGTCATTTATGTTATACCACCTACCTCAAATCAAAGCTTTTCCATTTAATAAACCACAAGTTGGTAGCTCTTTCAACACCTATCCATATCTCACCTCAACTCATTCTGGCCCAAATGACCACTATCCACATACCTAGACACTAACACTATTACAAGACATCACAACATTTTATTATAATAGTTTATAATTAAATAAAACATTTATTCAAAAAATTCATATTTTTCAAAAACTCAAAATTCACTCCCACTACACTGGAATCACATCAAATGGCACCTAGAGGGTCCACAACACACCTCCATCATCATCCTAGCCTAAATTACCAACACATTATTCCATTACAACCTAAATTTTAATTTAATTTTAAATAAAAATCATAAATAAATTCACCTGACAACATGACTTGGTCAAATCAATGAACGGTGGCACTCGGACATTGTCTTGAGATATCCCCTCACTGTGAAGAACAAAATATCCATGATAATAATCCAATTCCATCATAATTTTATGGAATTGACACCAAATAAATAAACTCAAAAACAAATATTAAAGATAAATTAAGGAGAAGGAGAGTAAATATCAACATAGTTGGAGGTATACCTTAATCCTCTAAGAATTTTCCTTTAAAACAACCCTATTGATGGGCTAGAATGAGGATATATAAGGGGGGGATAACCCTTGGTCTCATGAGATAAACAAAAGGGAGAATAGAGGACACTCCCCTAATAACCATGAGGGATAAAAAATTATTTCACCCACTTTAAGGTCCTCGTATTTCTAGTGAGCCTAGTAGGGCGGTAGGACTCATGGCTAGCTGTTGGTTGTATACTATATCCACCCTTCAATCCAACCACACCAAGATACCCCTAATTATTTCCTAATACCTCCAGATTACTTATGAGCCTAAAACCACATATAAAAATTAATATTATGTGTCATAAAACTCTTATAATTTTATCCCCAAGATTGATTCAAAATTTAACCTCTCCACTAATTAGAAAAATCAAATTCCTCTTGAATCTCATGACTCTTCCGTACTCACAAAAATTACAGTAAGTATATTCATATTTTTTAACTTTTAATTCCCTATAATTATCAGATTGAATCACTTCTAAACCTCTATCAACATTTTGATATTTAGTATTTGAATAATAGCTCAGTATCCTTATATTAAATTCTCAATATTAATAATCTTATAGAAATATCACATTTACAAAAAAACCATACATATTCACAGAAGCATCAAAAATTTCTTCCATATTCTTCAAATCATCTTCCACAGATTCAAATAAATATTTTATATGCTCCTAGTGAACAGGTTTCCTTTACCACATCACAAAATTTTTGAATTTTTTTAAACATTTGGATCTTAATTAAGAAATAATTATCACATGTATCATAGTAAAGAACTCAAGTACTTTTATAAATTCCATTCACTAATATAATCTTATGTATCACCTCGAAGGATATTATGTATCAAAAGAAATATATTATTTATTACATTGAAGTCATTAATTTTTTACATTTTAGTTTGATACTTAAAAAATATATTTTATATACACTAAATTATCTTATATTTCTATTGTTAACTCTTACAAACAATAGACATATATTACGTGTCACAATGAAATTTTCTTGGCAATATTTTTATATAAAATTAATCATATATCTTAGATATGCACTTAGATATATGATGTATCACCAAGAAAAACTTATGTATCATTTTAAATATGTTACATATGATAGTGTAAAACTAATATTTCTATTCTAATTCTCTTAAAACTCAAAAATATTATCTATGAAATACTTTTCCATTTTTCTAGAGATCTATAACTCAAAACTTCTCAAAATAAATCTATATCCTTATTAACTTTAGTCTAATAATTCCTAGCCACATTAGTCCTCTTAAAAAACTTTAAATAACTCCAATAGATTAAAAAACCTTCACAAAATATTCTATAAGATTCTAAGGCACATTACAACATGAATGAACTCGACTCTTTTTTAAATTCAACCAAAGTTTTAATGATGGTACTCTTACGTCCCTCCAATTAATGTAGTTCTTATTTCAAGTTCAACTCTCAACTTCATCAACATCTTCCAAGTGTAATTCCATATGATAAAACTATCTTTATGGTTGATTATTATATAGAGGATCTTATAACATTCAACCTTTTCCACATGTGAATAGATCTCAAATAATATATTCAATTACAACATCTTAATCATATTCCTTTTCAATCATTATTGGAAGTATCTAAATTACTTTTTACCCTTACTAACACCCATTATTGACAAGATTATTTAGAATTAATCAAACATAATGGAACTTCAAACTCCAAGCTATAAGGATTTATACAATACTCTCAACTTGATACATATATAAAATCTTACTTAGTTTCTCCAACCAGCCCCTTCTTCCAATATTCTCATGTTCATTGGTACTTGAATCTTCTTTTAATCCCCTATTCTCAACACATGTTGACATGATTCTTATTAAAAATAAATAAAACTCAACGCCAATTGGGATCAATAATATCCCCCTTTGGGTTTGTTATTAATGGCCATATAGAAAATGTAAGTCAATATATTTTCTTCTATTGTATTCTCTCTCTCTTAACCTTATTAATAATAAAAAAAGTTATACACTAAATTTTTAAGTTACTAGTTAATAAAATCTGATTCTACACGATTCATACTTGGTGTAGAAAACAAGAGTGATTAATAAACTCATTAACAGTTGAAATTAATAGCCATTTATTCTTCAATTTCTTCTAATTTCTCATGCTATTAATTAATCCAACTTTTCTCCCGTTCAATAATAATTAATTCTTTCAAAATAAGAATGAGATAATATAAAATAATTCCTTATTAATGAAACTTTCCAAGAACTCTTCTAGATTATATAGTTTCTTGAAATATTAAGTTCATAAAGATTTACCAACCCCTCACCCCTCAATGGTTATACTCCAAATCCTTCTTTATAAAGGTTCATTCTTCTCATAAAGAAAAAAAACTTACAAATACTAATTTATAGAATCAATTATATGATAGTGAATTCTAATCTAATATCCATATTTGAAAGAATTCTCGTTTCCTTAGTTTTCCCCTTGAAAATAAGTTTCACCTTCAATTACCTACAAATAAATGACAAATAAAATATATATAGGGATAAGGTGGGATATCCAAAAATCCTTATATAAAGTAACAAGGTTTATATTTGAGCATCAACCAAGTAACTATTTCCTTTTTAGATCCATTTTTTAGAGAACTCTTCATTCTTTTAATTCTGAATTTTTTGACATGATTCTTCATAGGTTGCATGGTTATATTTCTTTTCTCAATTAGCTTCTTATATGGAATTACATAATTTAATTTAGAATATATATCACATTATCCTTTTGTTATTAGCTTCAACGTTTTTTACATCTCTTATTAAGATGGTAATACAATTATAAAATCCTTTATGACATGACCTTCATGCATTCATCACCCACATAGCTTCTCAAGAACTCTTGGGTCATCTATTTTTGACTTCAACTCATGAAATTAGATTTATTATTCATGTGAAATTTCTATTTTTTCTTTAAGTAATTCATTCTATTATGATTTATCTATATTTATTTATATTTCTAATTAATCAATCCAAATGATCATACATTCTATAGGGACATGCTTAGCTTGTTTGGTTCTTCCGTATGATTTCTTAGAAACTGATTCAAACAATTGATTTAGAATGCCTCTATAATATCTAAAATTGTTTTCTTGTTTGTATAAGTCCATGTTGTGTCCTCTTCTTCCATAATATAAGAATCTACTTCTTTTTTTGGTGTTTTATCTCTCTTGTCCTTTATAGGTGTGCTTTGTTCAACATGCATTTTTTTTATTCCAATTTAAAACTCACCTTCACTTCCTTTTTTCTTCTACATATCCTATATTTATCTATTATAAATTTATTTTCATACATACTTAATTGATTTAAACTATTATTATTCTTTGTTGTGAAAATTTTTATTTTGAATACCATAGATATTCCACAAGAATCCAAATTTTTTAGAGATAAACATATTATTACCTTTATTTTATAAAATTTGTATTAACTCAACTCTGTTACCCCTTGATGTACGATTTATTTGACTTCCAAATATTGAATTTTATGCCCAAAAAAAGTTCTTTGTTTCTAAAACTTTCACAACACCAACAATGGAAAATGAATATTGACCTATTACTCTTTAACAAAATCTAGATAATATGAATCCATTTATATTTTTTTGATGCTTTATACACCAGTTGGGATTATTTTAGGACAATATCTTTTATTTATTATGATTAAATCCACCATAGATGTATTGGTAGGTTTCTACCCATTTTTCTTCACCCATATTTGTCCATATTTTGAGTTAAAACATGTATTGTTCATGTAAATAGATTTAGTAAAAATTATATTTTCTAAAATAAAGGGTACCTTTTTCTTTGTTCTTACATGGGATTTAACATTGGATTATCCAAATCTCTTATTACCATAAGATAGAGGTATTTTAACACACACAGCCTCATCAAAATAATATATAATAGCATTTCTTTTCTCATATTGAATAGTTTCTAGATTTTTTTAATTTCACCTCAATTACAACACACTTCATATTGAGGATACTTTTCTCATACTCCACTAATTCAATCAATATTTACACTCCTTTTTAATCTTATCAACTTGATATTAGTTAATTATGTTCTTCTATTGCAACAATGGTTCAATATCTTTTATATTTTTCCCTTAAAGTACAAATATATAAAGAATACATTCATAGAACTTTTTTCATCAACTTGTTTGGTGAGATTTCTACATAACAATATCATTTGGACTAGTGATTCCTCTATTTTTTGAGCATCTTCCTCAAGGTGTGTGATCATATCCTATAATTTTATAAGAGATTCAAAAAATAAAATTAAAAACTTATTTAGGAATATTTAGTGGTGTTTTCATCAAATAATCACATGATTAATCATATTATTTACCATATTATTCTTTATATATGTGATCTTTCCCACTTTTTCTTAATTCATCAAAAGGAAATTCTTTATATAAATTTTCATTTACCTCTTCATGTAAATTTTTTGAATAACTAGAGGTAGAAAAGTCATACATATTACCAATAGTATATTTTTATATGATATATTATTTATCCATACAAGATCTGATTTCTTCATAATTACAAAATTTTGAAATTTATTTTTTTCCTCTATGCTCAAGGGGGTTCATTTTTATCACATCAATCAAGTAGAGGTGAATTCACTTTATCTTATTTATTTAATGAGGAATTTCTAAATTTATTTACTTATTTTTTCTTCTTATTCTTCAAGGTATTCATAGATTTTTTCCCTATAGTTTCTTTGATAGGGAACTCATGGACTTATTTAAATTTTCACTTCATAAAAACTTTAGGAGGAGAACTCAAAACATAAAAACATAAAATTATTTATATTATAGAGGATACAAATGGATTGAAACTATGACTATCCTACTAATTGTTAGGAGAAATCAGCAATATGATCAATACTAATAGGGGTTAATCTCTATTGATACTTTTTATTTTAATTAATGACTTTTTATCTTACTTGTGCACCTATTTTATGAATGGATTTATCTCTCTTATTCTCTCACTCAGTTTGTATGAATGTAATGATAAATAGGAGAGTAAAAAAAAGGTGGATAGGAACTTATTAATGAGGTTTTCCTCTAATATGGATTACTACATCCCTAGTGTATATTGGCTATTATCTCACTCAAAAACTATTTCCCTTTTATTATCAAAAAAATCACAGTCAAGGGTATATACTTGAACCTTAATTTTTGGAATCAACCAAGTTACATGAAAGAACAAACTCATTATTTTCATACTTAGGTACTAACTAGTCTATTATCTTTAATAACTATATTTGTATTTCTCCTCTGGAATTATAATCAATAGGAATACTTGGGTCTATACTAGACTAGATGAATTTGATCTCATTCCTCAATCCTATAGTAATATTCAAGTCTATAAGTTTTTCATAGTAATCCGAAGAATTTATCTTAGTTATTAATCATTCCTTATGATATAGAGAGATTATAAGTTGTTATCCTCTTCTTTTTTAGCCTGTATTATATTTAGTAGATGTTATCCATGTTGGTCTCTCTCTTTAATTATTATTCTTCAATGCATAAGATGTTCTTATCACACATAGCATTGCTTATCTATTTATTTCTTTAACTCAAAAAATAATCAAAATAGAAGTAGGTTAGAACTCTGTAAAATTCTCCACACCTTCTCATTATTTTTCTTCCTCTATTTAATTTCTCACTATCAAAACCTATTAAATAATTTTATAATTATTAACTATAAAAATCCATATTAGATATATGATTGTTCTATTTTTAAAAATATCAATAAAATTATTTGGTTATACTCCCCATGATATTTAATTAATAAAAAATCCCAACCAATCTTTTAAGTTCTACTCCTATGTTCCTCAATTGATCTCCTAAAATTAACCATGATCTTATCATTTAAATAATAAATAATGTTCTTAAAAAATCCTAAATATTTCAATATTTATAATTCATCATAAAATATTCAAACTTGAGTATCTAAAAATAGTTTAATAAGATCCATATATTTTTTAACTTTTAATTATCTTCAATTATTGGCTTGACCTGCTACTTAATCTCTATCACCATCATTATATTTAAGATTTGAAGAACCACTTAGGATCATCACATGAAATTTTCCTTCTAAATAATTCTTTCGTAAATATTTCATTTTGTAAATAGAAAAACCTTAAATATTATCATATGAATAAAAAATGTATTATATATCCTCTAGATCATCTTACATGTCTTTAAAGAAATATTTCAATGCACTACCTTTTCAACATCTCATAATTCTCACATTTTTTAAAATATATTGATCTTATATTATAAATAATTATCTTACATATCACAACAGATAGAACATTTAATTTTCCAAATTTCATTCACTGATAGAATCTTACTTATCACCCATATGGATCTTAGATGTCAACTAAAATATATTATTCCCTATAGTGCATTCATGATTTTTTCAACTTTTAATCTGGTCCTAAATAAAAATATGTGATAAGCACTGAATTATCTTATTTATCTACTGGAAAACATTACATAACACCATATATATGTTATATACCATATTGAACTTTTCCTTTACTATATTTATATATCAATTTCATCATATATCTTTTATATGCATTTAGATATATAATGTATCACTTAGAAAATTTTATGGATCATTTTAAAAAAATTATGTATCATAGTGTAAAACTCCAAGTACTTTTCCAGTTCTCTAAAAACTCAAAAATATTATGTATGAAATACTTTTAAATTTTCCAAGAGATTTGAGGCTCAAAACATCCTAAAATAAATCTCTAGCATTATTAAATTTACCCCAATAATTCTTATACACTTTAATCCTTTTCAAAAAAAACTCTAAAAAATCCAAACAATCCCATGGCCTTCATAAAAATATTCTAAGATATTCTAAGTCGCTTTATATCATGAATTAACTCAAATGTTCTTTAAACTCAACCAAATATTTAATGATGGTTCTCTTAACACCTTCTAATTAATTAAGAACATGTTTTAACTTCAACTAAACTTCTTCAATATCATTCGAGTATATTTATATATTATATAGAAATATTCAATCATGGTTACTATAAGTATGGATCTTATAACTTACATTTTCCACATGTGAATGGATCTCCAATAATATCTTCAATTGAGGAATATTAATCATATTAATTTCCAATCATTCATTGTAGCACCTCAGTTACTTCTTCCCCCTTATTGATAGGATTCTTTAGAATGAATCAAACATAAGGGAACTTTTTACTCCAAGTAACAAGGTGTTCCCAAATATTATCAACTCAATATATATATACAAGCATTCTTAGGTTCTCTAACCAGCCTATTATTCTGATCTTCTCATCTGATTGGGTAATTCACTCTTCTTCCAAGACCCTATTCTAAACACATATTGGCATAATTATTATTGAAAAAAATACAACTAAACACTAATGCAATTTCTATAAAATCATTAGGAGGATGATTCGAACTATGAGGATGGATATGTGGAACCACAAAGACCCTGATAGACCCCTCAAATTAAATAATAACTAATAATATTTCCATGTAAACCATGATGTGTAAAATTTTTTGGATTAGATTATAGAGGTCAAAAAATACTATGAATTTATGAATATATCAATATATCTTTTGATTAAATACATAGATTATAAACTCAATGACATGGAAATAATCACATACTATCCTCGAGATGAATGGATGATTATTTAAACCTTTGGTTCCTTCCAAAAAATTATAATTAGGTATTATATCAATGGTATTAGGATTTTTTATAAGGAACCTGAACTAACCTACAATATTCCCATTATTACCATAGACAAACGGATCATAATAACCATCCATAAATATAGGGTAAACAAATATCAAGGCTTATTAAAAGCCTCCAATCCACCATTTAGGACTGGGTATCACTAATTGTTATGTTCAACCAAGATAAATTAATTTTCTGATCCCTTTGGGTAGAGGAATAACTTCAATGGAACCCTCACTCATTCCCTTCCATGTCCCAAACATGGGACCAAATAAGGAAACAAAACTCTGGGTTTAATTCCCTACCATAAAGGGTGGGGAAAACCATTAAATATATAGTTAAATTTGGTAAATACTTGCTAATATATCCCGCTATTGGCACTACTAATAACTACACTTAGCCTATAAATATCCCCTAACCTCAAAAAAAATAACAACATATATGCCTAAAATTTAATGATAAGTGTTAATGAATCCAGAAACCTAGGTACATATCAAAAACATATTTGAATCTGGATAAGGTTAAGTTAATAGTGGATAAAAAGATGAGGTAAAAACTGATCATAAACCATAGGAGTAAAAATAATTTTTCTATCCAAAAGACATTTTAAAATAAGAGTGTGGGGTCCAAGTTGTTTGATGCTTAGTGATGAACACTGAATTAGCACAATAGGACTTACAACATCACAATATTTTCCACACCTCGTTTTTATTGAATAGTCTTGTTCTCAATATTTTTATTAATAAGAGAGGTACAATTAATTTAATCACCCAAGGCATAGTAAACAAGATATAACTAAAAATAACAAAGTACCTACCATCCTATCATGTTAAACAGATAAAAATTATAGGATACATTTGAGTCTCATAATAATACAAGGTACCTTTCTTAATTGGTCATTATGAATATCATGTGGTTTGTAACATATTCAATATTGATTCTTGTTAAATAGTTTTTTGATAACCATGAAAATTTTTTCTCAATTCTCACCATAACAGTTGAGTCAATATGCTGAAGTTTATCAAAGACAAAGCTTGATACAAATTTACACCTTTTAAAGGGTTTTAAAACATTCATGCACAAGGAAAATTTGTAATTCATTTATGTATATCTCTTGATTTAAATAAGGTGGTAGGAGAGGCTAGATACATCCTGGTCATGGTAGCCCCATAATTCTTACTATAGGTATTACTATTGAGTGGGGATATCCAACACCACATTGGGCTGGTTCCAAGGGATTATCTACCAAATTTTTCATACTACCACATGATTCCAATGGAGTATGAGATCCTTTTGGTTAAAGTACAAGATTTTCTCAACAAAATATTTATGAGAGATAGCTAGATCCCCTATTTTGTTTCACCTTTGTTTGTAACCATGAAATATATATCATGGAAGTTTTGTGTTAACAATTAGGCCATCAAAAAAATCATATCCAAGTATAGATTCCTAATTCCATTATTGGATGATATTCTTGACAATATTCAAGGAGAAATGGTGTTTTCAAAGCTATACCTTCAATTTTTTTATAAAAAAATTCAAATTTGACCTAGGGATGAAGATGAGACAACTTTCAATCCAATAAGGGTCTATACCAGTAATTAGGTATGTCATTCAAGTTATTTGACACCCCTAGAACTTTTTTGAGGCTTTCGAACTGCGTTATGAAACACTTTATTAATAATTTCATTGAGTTTTATTTTTATGATATTATTATATATATAAATACTAATTATATTAATTTTAAACATTTAATTGAGGTGCTCTAAGATTTGTAAAAAAAAATATTTTTCATGTCAACCTTAAGAATTGTAGTTTCATGATCCATAATTTGATCTTACCTGCATATGTTATATAGGTTGAAGGAATTATATTTGATGAGTGGAAGTTCGGATCCATCTAAGAGTGGACCTGACCAAATAATATTAGTGAACTGTGAAGTTTCTATAGGATTTATAACTTTTATTTGATATTTATTTGAGATTCAAGCTTGATCCTAAAATAGTGTGATGACCCATGTCATCACGGATTAAGAAAAATCATAAGTAATTTTAAATTTTTTATTCTCATGTGTTTTTAAGGGGAAAAATGGTAATTCATCCTATTATAAGATCTTGGATAATTTTTTTAATGCTTTCTTGGTCTCACAAGAGGGTTTTTTTCTTAGTATAGGAGTTTGGTGGAATCTTAATTCATTCATGTTTTCATTAAATATTTAATATTTTATTAATTAATTATTAATTATTTTATGTGTTTATTCGATGATATCTTCTAGAAAAGTTGTAAATTTAAATTATGACTCCATGGTTGGCATTGTAATGGGGGTTTTTCTATGTGAGGCATAAACCCACCTCAGGTGTCGAGGCCAGGCTTAAGTCTTTTTTCTTTTTTTCATCCATTTACTTTTTACCTTTTTTTTCTTTTCCCCTTTATTTTATTTCATATGTGTCCCTCCCTAGGTTTCATGAATCCATTAGGGAAAGGGATAAGATATCATCATTGGGTATCTTGTCTTTCACTGGATCGAAGTGCGGTGGTAGTGTGGCATGGATCCAGAAGATAAGTTTCAGCATTTTACACCCCAATGAAGGATATTTATTTAGTTTTTTTTTCAATATACCCATATAATAACCATTTATTATGTTTAAATGCCTCTATGAGTTATTGGGGGAACCATTGGGGTTGTTTAGTGGTGTTTTAGGGTGAATCAGGCATTTTAGGGAAATGCAAGGGTTTCCTTTTGGGAAATACCAATCACACAACACGTAGTTTAGAGAACAAATGTTGTGTGTTATTATTTTTAGGTGAAGGGTAAAATATAATGGTTACATGGCATTTTTTTTTGGGAAACGCTGTGTAGGGAGACTTGGGGTGTGTCCTGGTACTCAGTCATACACCCCATGTCGAGGCACAAGGCCATGTAAATTACATGAAAAGACAATGGTTATGTATTTTTTTATCCAAACTCTATTTGGAGTATACGGCCTAGTACATGTATGGGAACCCTATGTGGGTAAGACATTGTGTAGGTTCTGTGCATTCCATATACTTGGGTATTACATTTCATGTACAGGTAAAGTACATGACTAGGGAAGTATGTTGATTGCATATGTCATGTACACAGGGTGAACATCGTGTACTTCCCCTTTTGAGGAGGTTCACCAATTTTTCATCCTATAGTAAGAATTGGAATTATGAGTAGTCCATTCTGATCATTTATTCATGTAGATCATGATTTTGTAATCCTCTTAGTGTTTAGAGGCTATTTGAGGGTGGTTTTGGTTTGGGAGAGTGTTTGAAGGTGTATTTTCCATGAGGTTTTGATTTAGAATCCTCCCAAGGGTTATGTTGTGATGCGAGACCTGAGTGAGGGTCATGAGCTATCGGATAACTTGGCTTATGGATTCCAAGTAATCTTTGTTTAAGGTTATTTATAATTGTTCCTAGAGGTTATTAGTGAGTATTATCTCTGATGATATCTTTGGATGGTCCCTGGATATTAGAACCTATTGCTTGAGGTTTGAGTGGTTGAGGTCTTAGACTGGTCACTTGAGTTTTAGTTTGGTTAGAGCCTTTGGGCTGGGTTGACATCATGGATTGGTAGTTTCATATGGGTTCCACCAATTATATATTGATATAAGGTTGAGGGTCTCTTAAGTATGTCCAAGCAGGAGGTATAATACCAAAAGATGGGTTGTGTATTGGAGAGGTTGATTAAGGTTGTCTTATGATGGGATTTTCCCCAAGGTTTTTCTTGTATTGAAGGAGTCCCTATATGGAGTCCTTTTGTTTATGAGGTTATGAGGGCCATTGAGAACTCCCTCATGGGTTTGGTGTTTCATATGGATACCATTTTAGGTGAGGTGATATTCATGGATGGTTTATGTGTTAAAGTCATCGTATAAGGATTCTTATGTCAAGTGTGGCCCATGGTTTGAGATGGACATGATGTAGGGGGTCATGAGAGCCTCATGTTAGGTTGACCCAGTGAGGTTTCATTGTCAATTTCAATGTTGGTCACTTCAAGTGTCACCTTAGAACCTAGAGACTTGTGGTTTTATCCATTTGTGGTTGTGCTATTGTTGATGGTTTCTGAAGTTTGATCAACTTGTATTTTTATGGACATTGGATATGATGTTTGAGGTAGTTTCTTCTTAGGATATGGATGTTAGAAGAGACCTTTGGTATATTCTTAGACTAGTTTTTATCTATGAGATTGATTGGTTTTTCTCTTATGTTGTTAGGCTGGTGTTAGATGGGTCTAGGGAACTAATGTATGATCTAGAGGAGTGTATGCCCTTTAGTCAAGATTTATCTCTCACTATACTCTAGGTGTCTATTGGTCCATAATTTTTGGATGGACCGGGGTTGTGAGTTAATCCTTTCTCTAATTGTATATTTCATGTATCTCATATAGTTTTGTAGAAATATCATGCTTTGGATAAGTTATCTCAGTGTTACTAGAGTTTATATCACCAATTTTGAAAATTACATAGGATTCATAGATCCTGATAGAGGTTCATGTTTTGATTTTAGATTCCAAGGATGAGATCCTAGGGTCTATAATTTGTTACTATTATGTTTTAGATGTATTTTATCTTCTGTTAAGGTCATTTTAATTCTTCTCATATCATTTTGTAGGGTGATTCATGTGTTATAAGTCCTATGGAGTGGGCTAGAATATGGCTAAATTTACCTTGGGTGTCACCTTAGATCTTATGGTTGTCTACTTTGTGATTTTATTTTTGTTTAACCACATTTCTTTTATACATTTCTTTATTATACTAGTTTTAATTATTTGTCTATATTGGTCATATCATGTGTGAATTCACTTCTTATATCAACAAATGTTAGATACCACTATTGTGGGTGGCCTATACAGATTTATCTTTCACACCTATACATTCCCTTGGAGTATGTAAAGACCCTTATGTCTACTCTCAGGTTTAGAATAGTATTAATAGTGAATAAGAGATAAGTTCAAGTGTTTCTTGATAGATAAATACCATTCATGTGGAGTCTGAGGTTCAATATGGAGAAATTCAACCATTTTAGAGACCAGGTATGAGGTACAACTCGGTATTAGCAGTGGTAATTTTTATTTTACTTTTTAGTTTATTTATTCTGTATATGTTATAATATTGGTAGGTAATTGATTATTGTATGATTTAGCATGCTTGGGAGTATGTATGATTGTATGTCACATTTTATTTGATATATCATGTTGTTGCTTCAGTTATTTTTATTGTATACTATAATTTTATGGATGTGGAAGTGTTTGGTTATTTTCTAATTTAATTACACTCTAGTCTAAGGATATATTCTTCCCACTATATCTTTTCATACCCTCACCAATATTCGATAGCCTCTAGCATATAGGGAGGTGTTCTTGAGGCCTTGAGGTGATCTGGATCAGGTAACGTGTCAAGTCAACCTGGTTCGGTTCATTAAAAAATGGTATCAGAGACTATATTATTTTATGATTTTTGTATTTGGTATAAAATTAGATTAGTAATGTGTAAAATATTGTGATAGACCTTATACTAGTGCATCATGAACACATTTTCTGATGATAAGCCCTGGTTACTAGGGTTATGGGATCATTTTTCTTGGTTTCCATTTTTTTACAGTTGTATGATTTCACCTTGGGTGATGCACGTGTGATTGTGGGTTTATAGTTTATTTGTTTTTGTCTCTTAGACCATTCAAAATATTATTGTGTACATGAATAATTCTAGGTATGTAGGATTCAAATTACATGTGCCAACCTGTGTGTGGTTTTAATGATGATGGAGGTTCAGTTGTTTAAAGTGTCTGCAATGACCAAGATGGTGTTACCCCCATATAGCTCCTTAGTGGAATTCTACTCAATTGAACCATGTGTACTTTTCTTTCGATTGTAGTTTTATATGAATATATGGTGATATACTCATCTGTGATAAAAATAAAATTCCTTTGATGAGCAATTCATGAAGTCCTTAGTGGGTCAGTGTGGACTTCGGATACGCCAGTAGTGGCTCGATGAGGGAAATAATGCATGGGAGATGTTTGGATCAATCTTAAGTTTCCCTAAATTTTTTGTTTCCCTAAATATCTAGTTTTATATATAGTGAAATATTTTTAGTCCCCCATTAGAAAAAGGGGTCATTTTCTTCCATGTTTTATCTGTTGAATCATGTGGTGGGGGACTAAGGGCCTACTATCTACTAGAGGTCTTGGTTATGTATAAAGACCCCAACACTAATAGGGTAGATTTTTTGGTTAATTTATTACATTATCATGATATACAAGGATTCTCATCTTTAAGGAATAAATAGTTTAGTTGTCTTAGTAAATATATACATACTTGAATCTTATTTTACAAATGAAAAAATAAAGTACAACAAAGTGTTTTCTTCAAGTTCAATAATTTCCTCTAGCATAACCCTGTATATCAATCATAATATTCATCTTGAAATCCTAGGGAAAGAAACATAATAAAGGGGTGATATCAAATGATTGGTAAGGTTATGATTATATAAAAATCTATAAGTGAATAAATAATAATCATTATGGAAAGGTAAATAACTGAAACATATTCCATTTAATCAATAACTTGATCATGATATGGAAGGAATAAATAACAATCCAATAATTCCATATACATAATCACATAAGCTTTAAACTTTTCCATGGATATTCTAACTAATCAAATAGTCGCATTAACATTAATGACTAATCTCATAATGAGGGAATAAAAAATTTTGGGCATCAAAACCATACCATCAAGGCCTAATGTCAAGATATATTATATAAATGGGTAAGGTCTCGGCCAAAAACTCAAGCTAAATTGTCTCATGAGACCTACAGATGCATTAAGGGGCTATAGTAGGCCCCACAAATCATTTACTAAGTACAATGAATTCATAGTATGAAAGGGGTAAAAAATAATCATTATAAACATTATTATTCAAAAATTATTAGATGAAATGATAATACTTTCCCCAATCAATAAACATAAACATAAACCATCCATAGTAATATAGTTAATGGTAAAATTTTACATCCTTGGTCAAACTAATCATAACACATCTAAAGAAAGAATAATTATGATATTCATACAATATATCCCCATTGTATCATAATTACAATAATGGTTTTATGTCATTGATAAATAGAAATTCATAAAAAACATCAATAAAAACATTCTTGAGGAAAATAACCTTTTCACTTTGAAAAAAAAATTAAAACTAAAAGTTCATAAAATGTTTTTAAAATGTTTTTCTTTGAAAAAAAACTTTTAAAATTATAAATTAAACTTTAAAACATTGAGTGGTCATGATGATGGGAAATTTCATTCACGTCGTGAACATTAAAAAAAAGATTTGTTTCACATTTTTTCTAAAATACAAAAGGTTATTGTTTGGAAAAAACATGAATATTCCTTACAAAAAATTTTTAAAAATTCAAAAATGGGTAAAATTTTCTTTAATAAATTGGTTTTATAATATTATAAATATTTTTTAAAACTTTTTTATAAAACAAGGTTTTAGAAGAAAAAGTATTTTTGACCGAACAGAGAAATAAAGTCATATTTTATTAAAAACATTTTATCAATAAATTTTTCATGACTTTTCTTAGAGGGACCCATGTCGTGACTACCCCAAGCCCACCTTAGATGGTATAGGGTTTAGAAACTAGCACTAAGTAGGAATATACCAAAAATCGGAGGTATTTTCCTATGTACTTGTACACATGCACGCATCTCCAAGCCCAAAATGTAAAAATATAAAAATACTAAGTAAAAAATGCATGAATATCATAAGATCCCAACCAAAAAGTACGACAGTAGGAAACAAGAAAGTAAATAGGGTCAGAATACAAACCCACCAAAAGAAGTAGTCTATAAAAGTGAATGCACAAATTCTGGAAACTCATCCACAGAAAACCCTACCTGAAGGGTAGGTGTAGGACCACTGTCAGAATCCATAGGAGTAAACATTGTCTGATCTATCTAATAACCACTTGGTACTATCCCACCTAGGACTCCATCAAAGTATCAATCATCTGTATAAGACATGATGCGTGTAGGTGAAGCCCATGCAGGGGTGAGTAAAACAATACTTAGTAGGACACCCTGGAATAATAAATAAATACCACTAATCAATACATGAAGTACACCAAAAAATAAATAAACAAATTATAGTCATCTCACATAGGTATATATCTACATTATATATTCTAATAAATTTTAGATATACTCTATCTGATAAAGCACACCATCTCTAATAGACATACAGTCTCCATAAGACACACAGTATCCATAAGACTTACAATCTTGGTAATACACACAGTTTTGGTAAGACATGCGGTCTTAGTAAGACACATAGTATTGATATGATACACAGTATTAGTAAGACACACAGTCTCTACAATACACAGCTTCTAGGTCACATAGATTCTAGGTCACACAGCTTCCAGGTCACAGCCAGACACAAGATTCTTCTTGTAACATGCTCATTCCGGGAGAACCTACTCCTTGAGCCATTAGTTCTCATGAAAACTTCCACAAAAAATCACTTAGATTATCTCAAAATAATTATCTCATCATAAAGGTCTCAAATCCTCAAACAGCTCATCAAACAGACACACGGTATTAAATTTACAGCCATTTTTGTAAAAAGGTCTGACCTGGGTCCGGTCTGGGTCTGACCTGACCCATCGAACCTGGTCTGTCCCGAACCGGCCCGACCCTCTAGGCTCGGCTAGCTTGGCCTACTAGACCACGGCCCGTAGGCCTATAAGGTTTAGCCCGCTGGGCCTCTAGAGCAGCCTATCTTCCCCTGGTATGGCCCGTGTTGTGGTCCAGTTCGCTTCACCGCACATGGTCCACCCTGACCACATGCCTCCCATGTTGACATGGTGAGATGCCATGTTTCATGTGGGTATCCCGCCGCACCTCCTACCTCGTAGCCTCTCCTCCACAGGCTCCTCCAACACGACACTGAGTCATGTTCCACCTGGCCACCACGTATATGGCCTCCCCTCACCACATCCCTCGATCAATGTCATGGCCTCCTACCATAGCCCACTCCCACTGGCCCCAATGTGACCTCCTACCACATTTCACTTCTGTATACCACCCCGCTGATATACTTTCCAAGTCATCTCATCATCCACCTGGACCCGCGCCACCTCACCTGAACCAGCCAGACCCTTCTTCGTGCATTGCTACCTTATGCTTCCACTCGCCACTATCCCGGCCAAATCCTGTTGTGCTTACCGTCGCTTCTCTAATTTGTTGTCTTGGGTTTAGATCTACGATCTCAGATCATTTTTCCTTGAATCTTGGGTGCAACGGTCGATCGTTCACATAGGAGTTTCAAAGGTGGGTAGAAGACAAAGAACAAACAAAGAACGTGACAGATTGAGTGGGGAGAATAAATGCACATAAACATCAAAAGAATAGATCTTGGCCCTTGTTCATGATGACCTCGATTCATTCTTGTTAGAAGAAATAATGAAGAAGGATATTAACCACATAGATCTATCTCCCATTTAAATCCCTACAAGCATAATACCCATCCCACAAGCGATCGAACCGCGGATTGACCTGTTAGTGGATTAGCCCACATTAATCATCAAATTTAAGAACAGGGAACAAATCAAAAAGAAAAAAAACCCTACTTGGGGTTTGGATCAGTTGTTGAAAAAGGGATAAGTTTCATCATCATTCATCAATATATTGATCTTATATCCAAGTCTTGATCTCCGATCTGTCATCAGTGTCGAAAGAAATTCCTTCTCCTCGTCTCAGGTGAATTATAGGGTTATGGTGATAACCCTAGATTCATGAAAGACTAAAATATAAATAAAAGAGTCATTGTGTTGAAATAAAATATTTTTATTAAATATTATATTATTGATATATCCAAAAACTACTTTCTATAATCGACCCACACTGGAAAATGTCAGTATTTACCTAGGCTAAACTCGCTATTCTAAATGCAATGGTGCCCTCAAATTTTTGATCTGGACACCCATTTAGAATTTATTCAATTTTAAAGAAAACTCACTTGTGAATTTTATTAAAAACTAAACATTTTTCATAGATTTGTTCTAGGAACACTGAGACTCATAATCACACTCCATCTCAGTTCATGGTCTCATAATTTTCCCAATTAATTTATAAAAATAAAACTGGAAAAAATACGAGTCATTAAAAATTTTAAGTACCAAAGAGTTTAATATGGTATTATTACATAAAAACTTTATGAATAAATATAGAAGAATAAAATTAAAGGTTTTTATTATAAAATGATCAAATAATTTCCTTAAAAGTAAATTCAATTATAAACAATCCTATTTAAAATGAAATTGAAACATAGATCTCTTAACACTTTGGTAACTTTTGAATCATAAGCCCCATGAAAGAAATAACATAAAATGAAACATTAAATTCCATTAATATAAATAGATTTATGATATAGAATATAAAAATGGTCAATATATACACTACATAATGGAATAAGTGGTGAATATGGAATACATATCATGGAATTAAATGTGAGACGAGAAACCCTTACCTCAAATCTAATTTCCTTCAAATGTGTTTGTACCTCATGTATAATTAATAAATATTTATTATAAATCTATTAAATAACCATAATAATATATTTTATACCATATATGATTTACTTATAGTCTTTAATGACCTGTTTATTAATAATTCTTTGTTAAAATATTTGTTTCGAGTGATAATTGATTCGTTCTTTGTGTATGTTTTGGTTAGGTAATTTCAGTCCTTTTATATTGATCATGGTTATATAATATATATAATTATAAACATTATATATATATATATAATTATAAACATTATATATATATATAATATATATTCATTATATATGTATTTATATGAATCTATAAAAGTTATTGATAGAAAATGGATCACACCATTCATGGTGATGGTAGGGATTACATACGCATGAACGTTGCTTCTTTTTTTTCTCAAAGAAGGGAATGAAAAGAAAATAAATATTAATTAACCTTTAAAATAATTATTATTCATATATATCATGTATATTAATCAAATCCATCCTTATTATCATCTATGTAAAAATAAAATGAAAAATATTTCACATCGCTACATGAAGGAGGTAGTTCACATGTACGCACGAATGATGTTATTGTTTTCCAAAGGATTTTATGGTAGAAATTTAGTTGTGATATCATATTTTTAAAATTTATTTTTAAGTTATAAATATCACATATATTTATTAACATTATCCTTATTACCTTCCATGTAAAGGGTAATAAAAAAATGAATCACATCGCTTCGCGAGGTGGTAGTTCGTCGGACACACAAACAACATTATCGAATCCCCCCATATAATGTTAAATAAGAAGGTATATGTGATATAATTATTAAATACGTATAATAATTTCATAAATTTCATATATATGTATTAAATCCATCATTATATCCATCCTTTAAAGGTGGTGATAGAAAACGAATTACATCGGTTCATGGGGCGGTAGTCTGTCATACACATGATCGACATTTTTGCTTCCCATTTGATGGAATTAGAGATAGATATAGATTATGAAATTAACATAATAAAATATAAGAATATAGGGGATACTGGTATCATTATATTATCATAGTTTTATATTATTTTAATTATTTTTAAGAATAAATAAAAAATATGCAACTTTAAGAATTTTACCTCTTCTTTAGAGACCCTCTTTAAGTTTATACCAAAATCCTTATTAGGATGGATTCCTAATCAAAATAAAGACTCTAGAATATGGGTGTGTAATAAATTAAGGTATTTTTTTATTTATTTTCAAAAAACAAATGGATTTTTAATTGTTAATATGGGAGGAGATAAGGTGACCTTTTATAAGTGGGGGAGAGGACACACTTGGAATTTTTGAAAAGAAAAAGTAATACCCATGTTTTTCTCATGAAAAAATCTTTAAAATGGTTCATTATAGAACCATGGATTATATAAGGTCCAAATATGACCATAAAATAGTAATTATACACATTTTAGGTCATTTTAACCCTTATTACTTTAGTTTAATCCTCTGGTAAACCCAATTATACCTTAACTGTGGTAATTAATTTTTATTGTTTTGACTATTCATTACGGTAAAAAGATAAGTTGAACTTATTAAATAATATTAATTATTATGATTCCAAATATGTAATCCATTTTTATAAACTCAATTCACAAAATTTTCAGAATTCAATTTAAAATTAAACTCACAGGAGTGTCAAAAAATAGGTTTTCCAAAGATAGATTTTGAAAAGTTTTAAAGGTTTTTATATCATAATTAAATATGAAATTGATTATAATGAACTAAATTATTTAAATTTTAATATTATTTAAATAATTTTACTTTATTACTAACTTAAAACATAATTTAACTTTGTAAATAATTTTAAATGAAAAAGCAGTTTTCAATAAAAATTAGTGTTTTTCACTATTCATGAAAAAATTAATCTTTTTAGAAAATTATTAAAAATTAAACCAAAGATAATTTTGACATATATTTTTCAAAAATTATGTTTATTTTTTCAAATAAATTTTCTAAGAGTTTGAAATTTTAATTTTAAATTATGTTCACAAAGCGTGACTAAACTACCTTTTAGGAAAATACAATTTTTTAAAAAACTTTTATTTTTATTTCAATTGGTTATTATTTTATTTATAATAAATAGATAACAATTAAATTTATTTTATAAATGTGTAAACCATATAATTTTCATAATTTATTTAGTCTTATTAATACCTTAAAACTTAAAGGAAAGTTTATAAATGTCATGTTTAAAGAATAATATTTTAATAGAGTATCATGTTTTATTTAAACCTAGTATTTAATGCATCTAAAGCTATAGAAGAGATTGAATTTATTTAAAAATAAATATATCTTAATGTATAAGGGTGTCAAATTCTCTTTATATGATTGGTTTTCCATGTCATGTACTCTATCAATTATGATTTTTATCTGTTAAAATCTCAGGGTGTTACATTCTACCCCAATAAATAAATTACAACCTCACAATTTAATAATGACCTCAATAATAAAGGTTTTAAATTTTGAAAATACCTTTTTTCAAATCCCACATTGTAAAATGGTTTAATAAAACTTCCTTTGGATAATATATAATTTTAATTACAAATTTCATCTAGAATAACACATAACTAGGTTTCCAAGTAAGAGAACATTTCTGTTAAGTGAAGAAATAAACATGGAAGAAAAGTATAATTAATTATTGAGTGATGAGATCATTGATCATAAGAACATTAATGATCAATGTAAATTTAAGTAACTCTAAACCATAAATCTATGATAATTTAAAAGACCATTTTATTCATTGTGTATAAAGGTAATATGATAAATTTTTTGTTTCAAGATCCTTTTCCTAAAGTTGAAGAGTTATTTTACTATCTATAAATATAAGGAAATATGTGTACTTGATATATTTCAATTTTATAAGAATAATTTCATCCATTGGTTATGCTTTAATCAATTTACATTTCATGTATTACTCTAAGAAATAAATATCCACAAATTAATTTTGTATGCCTAAAATACTAAAATTAACTTTTTGTGGGTCATAAGATCCATAAAAGAGTGAAAAGTCTTTCCATAAATCTCTAAATATTTTCCAAAACCAATATAGTTGGCACAAGTTATCAAATATAATAAATTAATCTCTAAACCTCAACAGTAACAACCAAAGTTCAACTTAATCCATTCCATAAGTATTTTTTCATAAAATCATTTAAGTAAAAACAATGTCATATCAATGAGAAATTCACATAGGCCAGTGGTAGGTATATCACCCTTGTCACCCTTTGGTTTTGGGTTCAAGCCTTTCATCCTCTCTATATGTGATAGTTTTTATATCATCATGTAGGTTGTCCTTTTTCTAAAACTATATTAATATAATTCCTATAAAATTACCAAAGTTTAATAACCCATAATTATCTTGGCATAAAATATAATATTAACCCTAAAGGTTACCCATACCTTTGAAATTATGCTCACAAAAAGTAAAGGTATTATTCCTTAAATAACTTCTTCACTAAAACATGTACTAAAAAAATGGGTTGAATTGAAATAAATTTATCCCAAAATATCCTTAATCAAGGTAAAATCCCATCACATTAAACCTAAAAAGGGGGTTTTAAGTCTATGAACTTATGATTGACCTTAAACTGATAAAATCATGATGGTGTTCATAACTCTTATGTTAATGAATACATATATTCTTCTAAAATTCAAAACAACCCTTAGATATTTCATGATTCTTATAACCAAAAAACCATTTATAAAAATGATTATAAAATTTAATTCTTGAATCCCAATACATTAATAATTCAACCCTTTTAATTAAACATGGGACCTTTCTTGGTCTAAGTTTTAACCTTTAGAAGAGGGAATTGAGTTGGATAATTCCCAGTTTCTCAAAATTTAAGACAATGAACTATAAATGGATCCCTAGGATGAAATTGATTTACTTCCATCATACTCTTAATTGTTTTCTCAGATATTTCTTACTTTATTCCATTATTTTCCACACAATAAACATTTTTCTGTTCCTTTAAGAAATTTTTTTGGGTTTCTCTTTCCATATTTCTGACATGAAGGAAATCAAGCCTTCTTTCCTCTATGGTCTTCATCACTCGAGATCTTAGTAAAATCCATCCTTATTTTCTTTGGTGATTCTGATATTTGTTTAAGTTACAAGTTTTTAATCATGTTTTGGTATATCTGATTGGTAATAATCATGATATATTTTACTCCAGTCATCATCCCATTTATTTGGTCATGGTTGCTAAATTTTCCTTCATATTCAATATTAACATGATTCCTTAGGGTTACAGCCATTGACTAAAACAAAAAATCATAGTGTGAGTAATAATAATCATAGTGGAAAAACCATATAATCATTTATAGTATGTTTAAATCATGACACTTTCTATTCAGTCTAAAACACCTTAGGTTTATCTTAGGTCATTCATTGTCTTCATTAGTTCAAATCATTCATAATGGTCTGTAAATAAAATTTGAATTATCCAAAGAATATCCCCTGGGAATATCAAACTAGGTGCACATCAAGGACCATTATCATATACCAGGTAATGCTAGAGTCAAGCCCAATGTTCCCTTTTCAGGGTTATTACCCCTAAGTACATCTATTCTAGAACCATTCCCACTTGTATTTCCCAAATAGGGATGTGTTTCAAGGAAAACCGAATAATATCTTCCTTATAAAATCTTTAGTGTGTTCTTATATACTTATCATCAAATTCTATCATAGGTTTACATTCCATAATCTATTTTTTCCAAGGTCTAATTCCCAAGGATTCTACTAAACTTCCTCTGATTCCAACTATAAAGACTCATACCCTAATAGCCCAGAGTCAGTGGTTACTTTATTATAATGTCATAAGATAAAAGGATTCACATCCTAAAGGAAAAAATAGTTTATTAGTTTTGGTAAATAGATACATACTTGAATATCATTTTACAAATGAAAATATAGACTACAAAAATGTGTTTTCTTCAAGTGATCCAATTTCCTCTTGCATAACCCTGCATATAAATCATAAAACTCATCTTAGTATCCTGGGGAAAGAAACATAATAAATGTGTGAGAAAAAATTATTAGTACGACTATGATTACAGTGGAATCTATGAATGAATAAAGAATGGTCAATATTAAAAGGTAAATAACTAAAACACATTCCATTTAATCAATAACGTTATCATGATATGGTAGGAATAAATAACAATCAAATAATTCCATATATGTAATCACATGAGCTTGAAAATTTTCCATGGATATTCTAAATAATAAAATAATTACATGAAAATCAATTATTAACCTCATAATGAGTGAATTTATAATGATAGACATCATAACCATACCATCAAGACCTTGTTCCAAGGTATATTACATAAATGGGTAAGTCCTCATCCAAAAAACACAAACTAGTTTGTCTCATGAGACCTACCAATGAATCGAGGGGATATAGCAGGCTCTGACTGTCACTTACTAATTCCAATGAATTCATCATATAAAACAGGTGAAATATAATAAACATAAACATTCATATTGAAAAACTAGCATATAAAACATTAATACTTTTCTTAATAAATAAATATAATCATAAACAATCCAAACTAATATGGTGAATGGTAATAAAATTATAAACCCTCAGTCAAACTGATCATAAACCATTAAAATAAAGAATAAGAATGATTTCAATAAAATATATCCCCAATGGATTATAAGTAAAATAAAGTGTTTATGTCTTTGATAAATAGAAATTATATAAAAATTTCATTAAAAACATTCTTGAGGAGAATAACCTTTTCACATTGAAAACTTTTTTAAAAATAAAATTTCAAAAAAATATTTTTAAAATACTATTCTTTTAAAATAACATTTGAAACTTATAAATTAATCATTAAAACATTTATTGTTCATTACAGAGGGAAATTCAATTCATGTTGTACACATTAAAACAAATGTTCCTTTTACATTTTCAGTAAAAGCCAAAGGGGCGTTGCTTGGAAAAATAAATTAAAATTACTTTAAAAACATTTTGTAAAAAGTAAAAAATGGGTAAAATTTTGTTTAATAAATCATTTGGATAATTCTAAAAACATTTTTGAAAAAAAAATTAGAAAATATTGTTTTGGAAGAAAAAGTATTTTCGGCAGAAGAGAGAAATGAAGTCGGGTTTTATTAAAAACATTTTCACAATAATTTTAAATACCTTAGATAGGAATATGGTATTATTTATTGAAAAATTAATTAATAAATAGAGGATAATAAAATTAAATGGTTTTATTATAAAATTATCAAATAATTTCTTTTAATGTAAATTCAATTCTAAACAATCCCAATTAAAATGAGATTGAAACACAAATCTCTTACCACTTTGGTAACTTTTGAATTGAAAGCCTCGTGAAAGAAATAAAATCAAATGAAATGTTAAATACTATGAAGATAAATATATTCATGATATAACATATTAAAATGGTAATTATATACACCACACAATGGAATAATTGGTGAATATGGCATATGTCTCACGGAAGTAAAAGTGATACGAGAAACCCTTAACTCATATCTGATTTCCTTCGTACATGTATGTACCTACTATATAATAAATATATATTTATTATAAATATATTAAAGAACCACAATAACTTATTTTATAGAATATATTATTTACTTATAGTATTTTATGACCCATTTATTAACAATTATTTGTTAAATCGCTGTTTCAGGTGATAATTGCTTCTTTTTTCATGTTTGTTTTAATTCAATAATTTCTGTGATTTTATATTTTTTATGGTTAAATAATCTATATAATTTTAAAAATGATATAAAAATCATAATATTCATTATATATGTATTTATAGTAATATATAAAAGTTAAATATAGAAAATATATGACACCATTCATGAAGACGGTAGGTCGTATGTACGCATGAATGTTGTTTCCATTTTTTCTAGTTGGATGGAATAAAAGAAAAATAAATATTAATTAACCTTAATATAATAATTATTATGTTATATATATTATTTATATTAATAAAATTAATCCTTATTACCATCCATGTAAAAATAAAATGAAAAAAAATTCTCAACGCTGCGTGGAGGTGGTAGTGCACACATACGCATGAATGACGTTGTTATTTTCCAACAGATCAGAAGGTAAGAATTTAGTTGTGGTATTATATTTCCATAAGTATTTTTAAGTTATTAATATCACATATATTCATTAATTTTATCATTATTTCCTTCCATTTAAATTGTAATCGAAAAACGAATCACGTCACTTCGTGATGTGGTAGTATGTCGTACACACGAGCTACGTTATCATATTCCCCCATGGAATGGTAAGTAAGAATATATATATTATATTATAATTACATATGTATAATAATGTCTTAAATATCATATAAATATGTTAATTCTGTCATTATATCCATCCTTGAAATGTGGATATGGAAAATTAATTACATCGGTCTATGAGGCGATAGTTTGCCGTACATACGATCGACGGTTTCATTTCCCATTTGATGGAAGTGGAGATAGTTATAGGTTATTAAATTAACATAATAAAATATAATTATATAGGGAATAATTTATTTATTATATTAACATAGTTGAATATTATTTTAAGGAGGTGGAATAAGATATAAAACAAATACACACATTTAAAAAATTTACCTCTTCTTCAAAGAGTATCTTTAGGTTTATACCTAAACCCTTATTAAGAAGGTTTTTGAATAAAAATAAGGCCTCTGGGATATGGGTATGTAATTAATTAGATTATTTATTAGTTATTTTTAGAACCAAATGGATTTAGAAGTGTGAATAATGGATAAGAGGAGGTGGCCTTTTATAAGTGGGGGAGAGGACACACTTGGAATTTTTTAAAATAAAAAGTGATACCCACTTTTATCTCATGAAATAATCCTCTAAATGGGTAATACTCAAACCATGGATTATATTAGGTCTAAATATAACCATAAAAGAGTAATTAGACAAGTTTTAGGTCATTTTCAACCCTTATCTTTTTAGTTTAACATCCCAGTAAACTTGTTTTTACCTTAATCGCAGTAATTAATTTTTATTTTTTCACTATTCATTATGTTAAAAAATTAATTTAACCTTATTAGATAATATTAATTATTATTATTACAAATATTTAATTCATTTTTTCAAATTCAATTAAATGAATTTTCATAATTCAATTTAAAATTAAACCCGCAGACGCGTCGAAAGAACAGTTTTTCCAAAGAAACAATTTCAAAATATTAAAAGGTTTTTATACCATAATTCAATATAAAATTTATTAAAATTACCTAAATTAATTAAATTATAATATAATTGAACTAATTTTACTTTAAAACAAATTTAAAATATTATTTTTATTTGTGAATAATTTTATATGTAAAGAAATTTTTCGATAAAAATTAATATTTTTCACTATTCATCAAAAAAATAATCTTTTTAGAAATTTGTTAAAAAATTCATCCAAATATAATCTTAAATTTTCGATTTAAAAAAATGTGTTTATTTTTTCAAATAAATTTTCTAAATTTGTAAAAAATAATTTTAAATTTTGTGCACAAAGAGCGACTAAACCACCTTTTGAAAAAATATTATTTTTCATAAAACAAATATTTTTATTTAAATTGGTTCTTATTTTATTTATAATAAATAAATAACCATGGAATTTATTTTATGCATGTGTAAACCATGTCATTTTTATAAGTTATTTAGTCATTTTCATACCCACTAACTTAACGGCTATGTTATAAATGTCATGTTTAAAGAATAATATTTTAATAGAGTGTCATGTTTCTTTTGAACCCAGTGTTGCATACATCACAAGCTAACGAAGAGATTGAATTTATTTAAAAATAAATATATCTTAATGTATTGGGTTATTAAATTCTCTTATAATCTTTGTGTTACACTTCAAATACGCTAACAAATATGATTTTCCACTTTTAAAATCTCAGGGTGTTGTAGCAAGAGTGGTTGATCTTTAGTTTAGTATGATCTATAGGGGCCTTATATCACTATGTTTTTTTTATAATAAGGTGCTTCTATGGTCAGGCTTGATGATTCCTTGTTTTTAGAAGTGGGGAATTTGGAATTCTATTGATTTCAAATTCTTTATAGGGGAGGTTTTTCTAGATACCTAGATCTATTTATTTTTTTGTTTCACTTTATGTGGCATGGTGAGAGCATGGTTAGGTGCAAGTGGTTTTGTATTTACACCCAGTAGTGTATGGTCATGTGGTTAGTCACGGAATGAGGTAGATGCCTCTATTTTTAATAAGAGTTCCAAGGGTACTCCAACTTTTTGGAACTAACATACATGAGGATCTTGGTTAGTGTTTTAGGTGAATTAGCCTTGGTTTGATAAGAATTTTCTCATTTGATCATGAATCGTATTGTGCATTCAGATTGTGTAAGGGCCTATGAAAGGTTCTTCAAAAATCACTCTACCTTAAAGAGGAGAGTGGTGGTTAGAATATATTCTCAATAAAAATTCTTGGTTCATGATGGAATATGAAATTTTGTTATGAACAGTGCTAAATGGGTCATGCATGGGTTCATTGGGTTGGTTCGGGTCTTAAGAAAACCTGAGTTATATAACATTGGTGGACCTACTGAGGTCGGTGCTTAAGGATCAGTGTAAGAGAACCCTTATGGAATATAGTGATCCATAGTCCATAAAAGGAAATGTTACTCATTTTAAGTGGGTTGTTGAGTGTAGTGTATGTCATTGATGTTGACCCAAGGATGGGCGATGGTTGTTGTTTTTGAGTTAGTGCTCAAGTGTGGGTGGTTTCAACCACATCCATTCATTACGTTCAATTATGGATGGATAATGGGTCATGGAGATTATTATTTTGGTTACGAGATGATGATAAGTATACTCCCAGATTGGAGACTATCTTATCTGTTCTGGATGAATAACTCTCATACCGGAAGATTCATGGGTGTTGTGAGATTGGTTGTTGAATGATCGAGGTGGAATTGGATGCTAATTCATGGGTAGAATCTAGATATATCTAGTTATATGGAAAATACTATATTTAGGTATTGGATTCAGAGGCATGTTGGAGTCATACTTTTTTAATAAAACTCAAAATTAATAATATGTTATTTAATGGTGATTTGGATCAGAAGTGTGATGGTTCTCAGGGTGAGAGTAGATCGGATGGTTAGCCATTAAGGCTTATCAGGGGGTGAGAAGCATTATTCTGCAGAGATTGTGACAAACCATGTTTCCATGGGTTGAGAAAAATCAAGAGAAATTTGAAATTTTATTTCTCAAACATTTTTAAGGGGGAAATGGTAATTCATCCTATCATATGATCTAATATAATTTTTCTGATCATTCTTTTGGTCCTAGAATAGGGTGTTTTCTTTGGGATGGTATTTTGATGAAATTATGATTCATTCATGTTTTTGTGAAATATTTAATATTTAATTTATTAAATATTAATTATTCCATGTGTTTTTTCAATAAAATACTATGAACAAGGTCTCAAATTTAAATTCTAACTCCACTGTTGGGTCTGGAATAGGGAATTTTTCTTATCCAAGGCATAAACTTGTCTTGGGTAGTGGGCCCAGGCCTGGGCCTTTTTCCTTTTTTTCCTTTTCATTTTCTTCATTTTCCTTTTTCCCTTTTATTTTCATTCCTTACCCTTTATATTCTTTCTTACACATCCCTCACTGGGTGTCTTGCAGCTAATAAGGAGAGGGAGATAATGATAGGTATGAGATCACTATCAAGGAGCTCGTCTGTTGTTGGATCAGAGTGTGGTAGTTGTGTGGCATGGATCGAGGAGCGAAACTTTGGTGTTTTACACATTTAGGTAGATTTTTTGTTTATTTTTTTATATCCTAGTAGTTTTTTTAATGTTTAAGGTTCTATATATATTTATGGGGACCCCATGAGGGTTGTTTTATGGTGTTTTTAGGGTGAATTGTGTGTTTTTGGTCGATTGTAAGTGTTTTCATTTAGAAAATTCTGATCACATGACATGTAATTCAAATAACACAAGTCATGTGTTGTTGTATTTTGGGAAATTTTAGAAGATGATGGTTATACAACATGATTCTTACATAAATTACATGTAGGTGAAACTCAGGGTGTGGTCAGCTATTTGGTCAGACACTCCATGTCAGGGCACATGGTTCTATAGAGTACACAACCAAACCTCATGTGAGGTACATAGAAAGTGGGCATGTATGGTTTTTTAGACCCTATGTGGTTCAGAAATCCATGTACATAGATATTAACCCCATGTGGGTGTCATTCCATGTAGGGTTAGTAAACACGGTGTACTTGGGTTTTACATGCCAAGTCTAGATAAGGTATATAATTGAGGAAAGATGTTGGGGGTACACATCGTGTACACAAGGTGCGTGCTATGTAATTCCCCTTGTGAGTTGGTTCATCAATCTTCACCCTATATTCATAATTGGACTTGTGATTAGTCCACTATAATATTTCTTTCATTTATATTTAAATGGTGAAATCCATTTGATATTTTAAGGTTGTTTGGGAGATGTTTTGGTTTGGAAAATTTTTAGTGTGAGTATTTTCCTTGAGGTTTTTATTTAGAATCCTCTGGAGGTTTGGGTTGTGATGTGAGGCCCAAGTGAGGTTCATAATCACTTGGATGACTTTTGTTATGAATTCCAAGTGAGATTTATTTGATTTTCTTTTAGATGGTTCTCATAAGTAATGATTAAGGAGTATCTATGATGAGATCTTTGAATGGTCACTGGATTTTGGGACCTGTTACTCTAGGTTTGGGTAGTTGAGGTCTTAGACTGCTCACTTAAGTTTTATTTCAATTGGATCCTTCAGGATAGGTAGACACTGTGGATTGGTGGGTGAGGATGGGTGTACCAATTAGATGTTGATATGATTATAAGGGACTCTTGAGGATGCTCTAGCATGTAGAATAATACCTGGATAAGGGTTTTGTTCCAAAGAGGTCATTTGAAATTTTCTTGCAACGGGATTTCCCTAAGGTTTTTTTTATGCTGAAGTAGACCCTTTTAGGGCTTCCTGATGCTAATGAGGTCATGAAGACCATTGATAATACCCTTTTAGGTATGGTATTTCTTATATATACCCTTATGGATGAGGTTACAGACATATATGGGTTAGGTACTGATGTTTCTGGATGAGGTTCCTTTTTTCGGGTGTGGCTAGTGGTTTGAGATGGATGTGATATAGGGGACCATAGGTGCCCCAATTTTGGATGAACCAGTGAGGGATTAATGTTGGTTTCATCATTGGAAACTTTGGGTGTCACCTTAGAACCCAAATACCTGAGGTTTGAGCTTGTTGTGGTTGTGCTCTTGGTGATGGGTTTTGATGTTTAATCAACCCATTTTTTATGGCCTTTGGATGGGATATTTGAGGTATTTTATACTATGAATTTGGATGATAAAGAGAACATTTTGGATATTGTTAGACCTTTCGTTGGCCCCAAGGTTGATCTATTACTCTTCTATTTTTTTATTGGTTTTAGACATGTCTAGGGAGATACTGGACAATCAAAAGCAGTGTTTCCCCTCTAGTTAAGATTTTTCTCTTACTAGAGTTAGGGTTTCCATGGTCCCAAACATTTTAGATGGACCTAAATTATTGGTTGATCCCTTCCCTAATTTTATATTTCATGGATCCTAGTTTTTTCTATAATACTATAGTATTTTGAATCGTGTCACCAGTTTGGGTCATTCCATTTAAGTACTAGATTCTGATAGAGTTGCATGTTGTGGTTGTATACATCAAGGATGATATCCTAGGGTCTGTAATTCATGAATTTTGTTTTTAGATTTCTTGGAGATCCTGTATAGATCTGGTGTACATTCTTATTTTCATGTGGATGGGAGATCCATGTGTTAAAAATACTTTGGTGTGGGCCAGAGTGGGGGTATATTTACCTTAGGTGTCACCTTATATCCCATGTTTGGATACTTTGTGCTTTTATTTTTGTATCCCCCTTTATTTTATGCAAATTTTTATTATACTAGTTGTCATTTTTTTGCTAGGATAGGCAGATCACATGTCCATGCACTTGTTATGAAAGTAGATGTTAAGTACCACCATTGGGGGTAGCCAACTGATATTTATTCCACACCCCCTTTATGTGCACTTTGGTTTATATGAATACCCTTATTTATTCATTTAAGTTGAGCATAGGATGTATAGTGGATAAAAGCTAAGTCCCAATGTTTCTTTATTGAGTAGTATCGCTCATATGGAGTTTGAGGATTGATCTAGAGTAGTTCAACCATTGTGGAGACTGGGTATAAGGTACGCCTCTGTGTTCTTAGTAGAGTCATGTGTATTTTACTTTTCAATTTTTTTATTCTTATATGAGATTAGCCCAGTGATTTATCAGTTTTTATATGGTTTAGAATTCATGTGATTTTGTATGATTTTATATTGCATTTCATTTAATATAGCATATTTTTCCTTAATTATTTATATTTCATACTCTGATGTTTATGTATATGGATGTGTTTGGTATTTATTATTTCATTTTACTCTAATCTAAGGGTTTAATCTCCCCGTTGTATCTTCCTAGACCCTCTCCACTAGTCAGCAACCTCTAGTATATAAAGAGGCATGCTTGAGGCCATTTGGTGGGTAGCATTGGGTGATGTTCTAGGTTGACCCTAGTCAGTTAGTTACAAACTAGTAACAAATTTATTGAAAAAGGTAACCTTCAATTAGGTTGACTAGGCTAAAGATATTTTTTCCACCATTAAGGAGAATATTTCCATTTCTCCTATTTTAGTTTTTCCTTACTTCAAAAAGTTATTCGAGTTTAAAATAAACTCATCCACTATCAATATTAGTGTTGACCTATCTCAATCTAGATAACATGTTGCGTTTATGAGTGAGAATATCAGTGACACACATCACAAGTGGGAAACATATGAGATTGAGCTATATGTAGTGGTATGAATCATAAAGAACTAAGAGAAATAACTTTTCAAGTAAAAATTATTCCTCCATACCAACCATGTGGTTCTCAAATATATGAATTCCTAAAATAAAATTAGTAGTATGCACACATAATGGATCACCTTTCTTCAATAATTCCTTTTTTGATTAATAACAATACTGGTCAAAAAATAAAGTGTCAGGCACATTATGCAGGCATGTTTATACACTTATCACTATGTGGAATGATCTTGTGGGATTTGAATATTTAAAATACTAATATTCAGAATATTAGGATTTCATCGATGAATGGGCATGGATCTAACAAGGTATGCTTTTTTTCCCTTTTATGTTTCATGATTGATGTATTTTATAGTAACTTTTACCTTTAATATATGATTATTACATTATTTTTAAGAAAAAAAATACATAATAATAAAACTCTCAAAATCGATAGGTTTAGTGTCGTGCATGAATTAGGTTCATACAGCATGAATACATATGAAAATTTAAACATTATTCAAATCCTTCTATATAGTCTTCTTAAATTTTATCATTGTATCCTTAGTAAAATTAATCCCCTGAGGGCATACAATAAATAATGGGTGTGTTAAAATCTCAATAATGGAAGTAATAATAGGATGTAACCTAATAAATGAATTGATATAAGTACATGGATGAGTATAATCACCATCATCATATCATAATAATGAAATCACAATCATAATCATATGAAAATTATTTTAAATATTCATATAATGTAACACCTACATAATACTGAAATATCATAACATTGTGGAAAAATCTAATTATCTCATGCTCATGGATATAATGTGGATAAAGATAGAATCATGTTCACAAATCATATGTTTACAAATATAACTAAATCATGTGAAAAAAATTATAATCATGTTTATTCCTAATAATTTCATAGATATATTACTTTACCCAACTAATTAAATGAATATATAATTTTTTTCCCCATCCATCACACCATAATATTCTCATAATCATGCATTTCATGTATAAAGAAAGCATATATTAATCATATATATGAAATAAGGCCCATGAGAAAATAATGGGTTTTATAATAGCATCATGAATTATATAATGGTTAATAAAAATGGAGGTTTCAAAAATAAGAATGGAAAACATCATTTTGGATATTCAATGGGTTTATTTAAAAATAAAATATCAAAGTTGATAAAGAGGAGAAGAATAAACAAGGAGAGGCTTCGAGAATAAAGTCTTTATCAATAATCATTGAATCATGTTTAAGAATTCATCTTGATGAAGTAGAAATATAAATATCTCTATAATAATAAAATAGAAATAAAAATCATTTAGAAGATATTTTAGAAGAATCATAGGGGAAAGAGGGAGAAATAAGGATTGAACCTAAAAGAAAAGTAGGAGATGAAAGTCCCCTTACCTTAGGTCCTATTTTTTCAGGTTTACACCTATTTTATAGTAAAATTATATTTATTAAAACATGGATATATATGTATATTACATCAATTTATATGATTCATAAACAATTATAATCATTATGATTTATTTGTTAACCTTTCATTGGAGATAAAATGTTTGGTTACATGTGTGTATAAATTATCTCATTTTTGTTTTTATTTTATAGTTTTGATTAATATTTATTTATTCATTAGTAAAATTAAAAAAACATAAAAAACATAAAATTACATACTTATTTATTATATATAATTTATGCTAATGATAAATGAAGTTGGTGATAAGTAAAGAATTGACAATGACCTCATAGGTGGGTAAATTGGCCATTAATAGGAGTTTATGAATGAGGGAGAGAGAGAGAGATAATACATATAAATTATAAATATTTTATAATAACTATATAGGATAATAATAGAATTTATATATAGATATATAATAAACACTAATCATCCATAATGGTAGTTATAAACAAAGATTTTCCAACAACCCTATGGCGGGTAAAACCAACCACTAACAAGATGTGTCAACAAGACGGGGGAGAATATATATATATATTATAAATAGATTATAGGGATTTTATATAACCATAATAAAATTAATAAAATTTTAATATACTTATTGATTTATTTTAGGAGTATTTTTTAGAGAGGGATAGAATAATAGAATAATGAAACTGGAAAATTGAAAGGAAAAAATGAAAAAAATTGCCTCTTCCTTAATGGTTGATCCTTTTCTAAGGCCTTAATTTCATGGAATCTTGGATTCAGATGACACTAGAATGTATTAAAGGGTCATAATAATATTGGGGGAATGTAATTGGGTAGATCTCAGGCAATTATAAGGATTTAGAAAGTGATTTTTCAAGGGGGTGAAATGGGTCATTTGTATTTGAATGGGAGGGGTATTTTAAGTTAAAATAACGAAGGAAGTATTATTTCAAGACTATGACTTATAATAGTGGTATTATTTGATATTATAAATATTTATTGATTAAAAATACATGTTTTATCATTTTTGAATCCTTATGGCATTGAATTTATTTGTTTATATAAAATAAAGGAAGAAAAAATGAAAAAAAATAATGGCATACTTTATCTTTTTAGACTTTGGAAATTACGTTTTTGGTTTAGAAATTAAGATTATTATTTTTAAATTATTAGATTATCTTATTAAACTAATTTTTTTTATAAAATAATTTTACAATTTATTAATTCAACATTACATTGATATTATGTCGTAAAACATGCAGTATTTGAATGGTTGTATTTTTTACTATTAATATATAAATTAAAGTTTTTAAAAAAATACCAAAAAATTACCCTTGAATAATTTTAATGTGATGGTTCAAAAAATGAAGTTCATTTTATCAAAATAATTTTTTATCATGGGTAAATTTAGAATTTAATTATTACTGTATAAATTAATTTTTTTATAAAATTAGTTAAAATACACTTTATAAAAAATATACACTTAAATAATTTTTTATTTAACAAATTTGAATGTTTTTTATGGAATTATAATATTTATTTTTAATTATTTAATTCATTTAAAATATTAAAAACATGTCATTTTACTATTCCATTGATCAAGATACTAATCTAACAAATAAGTTACTATTCTAATGATTGGGTTTACTATTCCAACAATCATATTTGATTTATATTTAAAATTAATACCTCTTATTTATTTTATTTATAATTCATTTATTTTTATATCAAAGTTATCTATATCCTTTATAAAATTTCAATCATATTTCTAATTTTTTTGTTTTATGTTTACAATGATGTTGAAGGTGTGATATTTTTAAGCAACCATGACTCAATGTATTTTCAATTTCTACTTATGATTTTTATTTGTTTCTATTTTTTTATTGTAATATTATTAATATTATGGGGTGCATTTATTCTCTATATATGATGTTTTATATTGATAAAATTAACTTACATTGGTTTTTATTAAATGGTTCATGTGTTTTATATTATACCTTACACCTTTATATGACACACACACAAATAGATATATATATTTATTTATTTATTTATTTATTTATTTAGAAGGAAAATATAATATAGAAAAGACTATTTTGTTACATTCTTCCCCTATTTATAAATTTTATCCTTGAAATTTCATCTCATATCCTTGTTTGAGAATAGATGAGAGTAATTTTATTTCACTATATCCTTGGGTTTCTATGTTGCCTATTTATATTTATGGTTTAACCAAATTACTTTGACAGGTGAGTTGTCTTATTGCACAGAACTTTGTCTCTATAGTATAAGATCTTCATAGAGAACTCCTCAAAATATAGTTTGTGCTTCATTTGGTCCTTGAGTCCCATAAGGCCTTCAGGACACCCAATCCCTTTGAGAAAGTTGTCTCTCAAGGCCTTCGGGCCACCTAAAGGCCTTCAGTCCACCCCAAGCCCTTAGGGCCACATGAAATTGCATATGAAACTAGTGAATATTACAAGGGACAAGGCTTTAGATGAAGATTCTGAGAAGGCACATTCACCAGAGCAGAGCTAACCAGAATTGGAATACTAAGAGGTTATGGAATTTCCATTGGGACCAGGCATGTGGAGCCCAATATAGGACAGTTATCCAACCAACCTTGCGGAGGTGGAGTGTCGATATCATGACATTTGCTGCGGAGGGGTAGTTATAAGTTTTCTTGTCTAGTTGATTCCTATCAGACCTATGGGTCATGTAATATCTTAAGCCTTCGGGCATTATAAGGGTTCCACCTCACCCCTTGAAAGGTGGATTTTCAAAAATAAATAAAAAATAAAGGTCTTCGGGCCATTAAAAAACATGTAATAATATTAAAATATTATTATTAATATGATAGTTATCACCTAGTTGTTGGAATTGTAACATCCTATTACTTGATTTTAGGTATTTATTGACCCTTTCTTGTTTTACTTTTGGTTTGATCTTATTTAGGGGTGCTTTGGGTAAAATTTGTAAATTTTAGGTGTAACACCCCAAGCTTCCATGGTACACTTCTCTTTGAATAATAGAGCAGCGTGTGTTGTACGCAACCTCGAGTTCTAACACACCATGACCAATCAAAGTAGCCGTTATGAATAGTAATACCCAATTTTTGAAATTATATAAATTTTATATTTCAGAATGGACTTCATTTTTGGATTCGGAATATCAAAATTATCCTATGTTGAATTTTTGGTATTTTTCCGAGAACTTCCAATTTTCGATGAATAGTGAAAAATACTTAAAAACAACACTTTTAATAAAAATAATTTATAATGATAAATTATAATATTTAGTGGTTTTAAAGTATAATTAGAATATAATTTTACCATTTTATCCAATGTTGGTCATTAGAATTAATTTCACTTTGAAATTGGACATAAACAATTGTTAATCTTTTGATTGATATTGTTTCTTAAAAACACGCTATTTGTTTTGAAAATGGGAATTAATTATAAAATTAATTAATGAAACTTATATTTTTTTAATTTTGTAAAATAGACATCATTTTTGAATTCAGAATATCAATTATAGCTTAGGGTGGATTTTTGGTATTGTTCTGAGAAACTTCAATTTTTGATGAATAGTGAAACCACTAAGTGGTAGTTAAAAACTAATTTTTCATTTAAATAAAACTTTACCACTTATGTGAATTGAATTTCAAAAATACGACATGCATGGTTGTTATTAGTAAGTAAAATTTGGTTCAATGATATGAAAATAATTTTTTGTGAATAGTAACTGTTAAGTTTTATTAATCACGATTAAAGGTAATTAGTGTAATTTAAGGTAAATATAATGTTATAATAATATGAAATTACCTTTACACTTGTCCTACCCATATTTTATGAGTCATGGCCGACCAAGAAAATCCATGGGTCAACATGGGGACCCCATGGAGCCACCTGGGTAAGAAAATAACATTAATAACTTTTTATTTAAAGTAAAAATAAAATTGTCACAAACATGTGTTGTTTTGATAAAACAATTATTACATGGGGTTTTATAAGTTAACTTTTAGACTATAAATATTCATTGGAAAGCTAAAAATATTTCCTACATTATTGTAATTTTTTTATAATTTTTAGGCATTAAATAAATAAATTTATTTATGACACCATGATGATGTCGCGATTACCTCATTAATGAACAATTTAAATAAAATGAAAATATAAGGTAATATATAAGACTTAAAATTGTCTAAAACCTATTTTATGGGTATATTTCGAACCCTTATCACCTTATCCTAGAAATATATCATTTTGGGACATTTAAAATCCGAAAATAATTTCATACTAAAGAAACATTTCTTGACTTTCCAAGAGTGCCCCTCCTCTCCTCTTATAAAAGGCTCCCACCTCTACCACCTTATTCACACATTAAAATCCATTTGTGTCAGCCAAACTCTGCCCAAATACTCTCTCAACTTCCCTCTATTACTCCTAGAAGCCTCAATTTGGGCAAAAGTCTTCCCAAGGAATCCTTTGGCTCAAATCAAAAGGAGTTACCCGATTTTAAGGTAATGTCTTCTCTTATGTTCTTTTGTTTTATTTTGCTTCTCCAACCCCTTAAACTCTTTTATTACTTTATTTTGTAACAACACCAGTGTATTAAATATAATAGGATTTTTTTATGAGAAGTATTTTATTTAAACTTACACACACCTTCGTCTAATGGTTAAAGAACATATTGTTTCTGTGGATGGCGAATTACTGCCTCACGAAATGATGATTATTCAATATTCTTGTAACACCTCTCATGGTGGACACTAAGATGTCACTATATTTATATATGATATATATTATGTTTATTGTTTCCTTATGCTTCTGTATTTTTCATTTATGTCATACCTTTATGATTTCCATTATGGGTAAACGCGATAATTTCATTTTAGGAAGTGCGGACTACATCCCCCTCAAAGTGATTTGAATCGTTAATGCCATATGTGGGACGTATAAAGAATGGAGTAAATGATATTATATATGATATTATACTAGAATTTTAATATACCTTTATATAATTTTGATTTCATTCCATTAAATACGAAATAGAAATGAAAGTAGTGTTCATGCGTACGTATGGATTACCGTCTCCATGAACGGTGCATTTCATTTCTTACCTCTAAATGTTATGTAATATTATAAATGAATGTATATACTGGATATATATGATATATATGATATCTAAATCATGAATATAATTCTGTAGATAATGGATATTCTACCACATAAACAACTTGTAATTATAAGAAGTTTATTGTTGACTCAAGTACCAAAGATCGACAAAACGACAGTTATTAACTTAAATGACTACATAATGTTCATAACATAGTAATAAGTGATATAAAAGGAATAATTAACTTGAAAAACGTTCTTAAGAAAGTATAAATTAACTCTATTTTATTATTCAGGAAGTTAAACAATGATCGAGTCAAGTCGGACACGAGGTAAGGGACTTCGTCTCAATCTCCTTTCATTGAGGCATATTTTGTTTTATACACAACTTTCTTTTGTATGGTGTATAAACCCCTTTTACTTTTACATTTATTCAAAATGAATCTTTTTATATGAATTGTTTTACTAAACGAAAAAAAGGAATGTTTTTTTGTCGTACATATGCGGCGACAACGACTTCTCCGCCGCCGTGACCATTATTTGAGTTTTGGCTTCCTCTACAAGCCATAACTTTTTTTTAAAATGAAAAATAAATACCAAGTTTTAATTTTCTTTTATTTTGGTATTGAAAATGGTTTTATCATATCAATGTGTTGTATTGATATCTTGTGATTGAAATTTGTAAATGTTATGTGTCCATTATGCATGTTTTATGTGATATGATTATGTTATGGTTTATGATATGTTTAAACCTTTTTATATAAGGAATTCATTGGACTTAGTATGTGACGGGTGGAGCCTGCTATAGCTCCTCGATGAATTGGTAGGTCTCATGAGACAAACTAGTTTCTTTAAAAAAGGCCTTGACAAAATCTTATTTGTAGTCTTGGCACAAGGCCTTGACTATGTTTTTATGATAGTCTGGCATTATACATTCCATCATTATGAAAGTGGTTATTGATATTGCATGTGATTATTCGACTAGTAGAATATCCATGTGAATAAGTAAATGGAATTATTTAATTTTATTTTTGCCATATTATTCTGAAGTTCAAGTTTAAAAGGCTTTTTTTTAGTTATAAATTGTCTTAAATGCTTATGATTATTTATGAAAGTTTTTGCTATATTGATATCCTTACTGAGCATCTGAGCTCACCCCTTTATATGTTTTATTTTTACAAGGATGTGAAGAAGTATTTTATGACTGACTTGCAGGGATAGTCTTAAGGGGATATGAGTGTGGACTATGGATACCATGTTATTGTAGTTTTTCACTTTATGATGTAATGTAATATTTATGAATGTATCTAGCGTTTCCAAGGCTACTAAACTAATCGGTCTTTCGAGACTTGATATTTTCTGATCATGCCAATGTTACGTAATAATGCATCGACCCTGGGTAACTGGGGTCCGGGCATTACAGTTGGTATCAGAGGAAGTTTAGTACAAACCTTGGAAGCTAGATTTTGATAAACTCTGATTAGAGCACATAAAACTAAGATGGACTTTGAGGATTATTGTAGAAGAACTTCCTAGAATTTTGGTATTGTAGAGATTTTGTGAGTTTTCCAAGAAATACATCCCTGTCTGGATATGAGCAGGTAGAGGAAGCTTTGGCACAGATGTACCTAGGGGTAAAACCCGAAAACACCGCTTTGAGCTAGACTCGAACGGGAACTGGTGCACGACAACGGGCCTTGCTACACTCTTGGTTACGACACTCCCAGGGGATATGCTTAGGATAATTCTCATTTTCTTTAAACACCATTATGAAGGGTTTATGAGAATATAATTCCTTAAAGAAAACATTTTTTATGATTATGGATTATATCCATAAATAGTTTAATTTATGTTAAGTGTTTTACAAGTATGGAATTATGTATTTTGATTCATAAATTGATCTAGTTTATGAAATTGTTTAGAAATGGTGCCTAGTGTAAGAAATGGAAACTGTATTAATGCACGCACTCCATGTAGGGATTTCCCTCCTGCTCAAGATAATTATAGTGGAGCTGGTGATGCAACTGGTGTTGATCAGCTAATCACCATACTGGGACAACTCACTCAGGTTATGAATAATAACCTTACCCGTATGGAGCACCCTGATCCGCAGCGTGGAGGATCAATGTTAGATCGCTTCATGAGGCAAAAACCACCGACATTCAATGTGAGTACAAATATTTTAGTATTTGAGCAATGGATAAATTCCTTAAAGAAAATATTCCATGCCTTGGGGAGTAGTGAAAGGGAAAAGGTTATCATGGCAGTTTATCGCCTCACTGGAGATACTCATCAATGGTGGTCATTGATTCAAAACACAAAGGAAGATGATGAAGTATCAAATATGGAATGGAGGGAGTTCAAAGATCTTTTCTTAGAAAAATACTTTCCTCGTGACCATCGAGCAGATATGGAAAGGCAATTTCTGAGTCTGAGATAAAAGGAGGATGAGAATGTCGTAAAGTATGAGGCCAACTTTACAAGGTTAGCGAGGTATGCTGCAGATTATATACGTAACCCAAGAAGTAAGATTGATCGTTTATTTTATGGGTTAAAATCATTTCTCCGTCAAGCATTGGTCTCACAATCCTTCTCGTTATACGAAGACATTATCTCGTGTGCTATTAAGACGGAAAAGGAATTCTCTAAGTCTTATGACTTTAAAGAAAAACAAGAGAAGAAGAGATCTGCTGATCACTCTAGAGATGGAAATAAGGGGAAGAAGGGAAAAGTTGATTATCCATCCTGTAGTAAATGTGGGACGAAACACCCCGGTACTTGCTTGAAATGAATGGGAGTCTATTAAAAGTGTGGTGAAAAATGACACCAAGATCGTGATTGCAAGGGGAAGAAAGAAGCTACCGATGTTCAATGCTACAATTGCAGGAAGATGGGACATTATGAAAATGAATGTCCTAAGCGTCAGGGGAACTTACCTCAGAAAATTCCAAGGGATCAAGTATAAGCTTATGCTATCACTACTGCTGAAGTAGAAGCTCCGAAAGACATGGTGGCAGGTAATTTAATGGTTTCCTCAAGTTTAGCAAATGAATTATTTGATTCTGGATCATCACATTTTTCATATCTTCCCAGTTTTCTAAGAAAATTAGATATTTCCAATTTGATTTGACAAGGGAGTTGTCAGTCAAAACTCCTAAGGGAAATATCATTGCAACAAAGTTTTGTGAATCAGTTCCCATTAGAGCACATAAATGTTCTTTATCTGCTGATCTCATCATCATACCCATGATTTAATTTGATATAATCCTCAGTATGGATTGGATTTCAGACCATGATGCGAATATTTATTTTAAGAAGAAGGAGGTTACGATTTTTGATGATGATTATAAGGAACACCTTATCTTTAGAGCAGAATCGTCACCACCTAATTCTTTTCTAGATACACCCCCAGTAGCTCAACTAAATTCACTTATTGGGGAGGAAGATAATGAAATAACTGTGGGTGAGGAAGGGAATGTTCAAATAGAGGATGTACCTATTGTGAGAGAATATGTTGATGTGTTTCCAGACGATTTACCTGGGCATCCTCTACAATGAGAAGTTGAGTTTTCTATTGACCTAATGCCTGGTTAAAGGCCCATATCGAAGACCCCATATAGAATGGACACTGTGGAATTAGTTGAACTAAAGAAAAAACTAGAGGAATTGAGTAATAAAGTATTTATTCGCCCTAGTGTTTCTCCATGGGGAGCCCCTGTTCTTTTTGTTAAAAAGAAAGATGGATCTATGAGGTTATGTATTGACTACAGGGAGATCAATGCTATAACAATAAATAACAAGTATCCCCTACCTCGCATTGATGATTTTTTTGACCAACTGCATGGAGATAAATACTTTTCAAATATTGACATTCGATCTGGATATCATCAGTTGTGTGTGAAGAAGGAATACATTCTGAAGACAGCATTTCGAACTAGGTACGGCCATTACGAGTTTACAGTAATGTCTTTTGGGCTGACTAATGCACCCTCTATTTTCATGGATCTAATTAATAGAGTTTTCAAGGAATATCTTGATGACTTCATAGTGGTATTTATTAATGATATCTTGGTATACTCTAAAATCTATGAATATCATGAAAATCACTTGCGCATTATTCTAAAGACTCTTAGAAGACACGAATTATATGGGAAGTTTAGAAAGTGTGAATTCTGGATTCATGAGATTTCTTTTCTTGGCCATATTGTCTCTAAGGATGGAATCTATATTGATCCTTCTAAGACAAGAGTGATCCAAGAATATCCAGCACCGACAAGTATAACTGAGGTATGTAGTTTTATTGGTTTAGCAGGTTATTATTGACGTTTTGTCCATAATTTTGCCCGATTGGCTAACCCGTTAACGAAGATGACACGTAAAGGGGTTAAATTTGTTTGGAAAAAAGAGTGTGAATAATGTTTAAATAACTAAAGAGAAGATTATTCAATGATCCTATATTTAATATACCATCGGGGAATGATGCGTTCATTGTTTATAGTGATGCATCGAAGAAATGACTTGGTTTTGTCTTCATGCAGAATGATAGGGTTATTGCCTATGCATCACGACAGTTGAAAATTCATGAGAAAAACTATCCTACTCATGATCTCGAGTTAGTAGTTGTGATCTTTGCTTTGAAGATATGGAGACACTACCTATATGGTGAAAATGTGAGATTTATACTGATCACAAGAGTTTGAAGTATATTTTCTCACAAAAATAACTCAACATGAGGCAAAAGTGATGGCTTGAATTACTCAAGTATTATGATTGCACGATACACTACCACCCGGGGAAGGCAAATAAGGTGGCAGATGCTTTGAGCAGAAAAGATCATGGAGTTTTGAACAATATGAGAATTTAAAGGGATCCTATTTTCATGGATCTAGTGAATATGGACATGGGAATAACTATGGGAGGTGAAACATAAATGATTTTTCAAATGGTTTCCAAACCATATTTACTAGAAAGGATTAAGAGTTCTCAGACCGATGATGAAGAGTTTCAAAAGAAGATTAAAGCTGTGAAAGATGGGAGATTGAGTGACTTTGTGTATGAAAATGGAATTTTGAAATTTGGGAAGAGAATTTGTGTTCCTGATATAGCTGGTCTAAAAAGGGAATTATTGGATGATGCTCATAGTTACAATTTCTCTATAAACCCTAGTATCACTAAGATGTATAGATATTTGAAGGAACATTTTTGGTGCGACAACATGAAGAGGGAGATTGCTGATTTTGTGTCAAGATGCATGCTTTTTCAACAAGTGAAAGCTGAGAGGCAACTTCCTGGAGGAGTTATGCAACCTCTTCCCATACCTGAGTAGAAATGAGATAATATTATGATGGACTTTGTCATGGGACTACCAAAGAGTCCTAGAAGGAATGATCTAATATGGGTCATTGTTGTTCGTCTTACCAAATCAGCACATTTTCTTGCTATAAGAGAAGATTTACCACTTGAATGTTTAGTAAGACTATATATTAAAGAAGTTGTAAGACTTCATGGAGTACCCCTATCGATTGTTTCGGATCGTGATCCCCATTTTACATCAAGATTCTGGAAAATCATTCAGAAATCCATGGACACTGAACTTTGTTTGAGCACTGCTTACCACCCTCAAACAGATGGACAATCAGAATGGACTATTCAAACCTTATAAGACATGTTGAGATCATTCTCACTTTACTTTTAGGGTATGTCGGATCAATATTTACCTCTAGTATAATTTTCCTATAATAATAGCTTCCATTCAAGTATTCGGATGGCACCATATGAAGCGTTATATGGAAAGAGGTGTCGCACACCAACCTGTTGGGATGATGTTGGTGAAAGAAAACTCATAGGCCCAGAACTTGTTGAGGAAATGATGGAAAAGGTGAAGGTAATCCAAAACCACATCAAAGCAGCTCAAAGTAGGCAGAAGAGCTATGTCAATAACCGAAGGAAGGATTTGGAATTTCAGTTAGGAGATCATGTTTTTTTGAAGGTATCTCCATGGAAGGGAGTTATACAATTCGGTAAGAAGGGAAAATTAAGTCCCAGGTACATCGGACCATTCAAAATTCTAGAACGAATTGGGGCTGTAGCTTACCATTTGAAAATGCCTCCAAGCCTCTCTAAAGTTCACGATGTGTTCCACATATCAATGTTGAGAAAATACATGCCTAACCCAACGCATGTACTCACCTATGAGGAATTAGAACTGGAACTCGATCTGTCTTATTACGAAGAGCCTGTCAGGATTCTGGATACGAGAGAACAAGTGCTGAGAAACCGGACGACTCGTCTGGTAAAAGTTCTATGGAGGAACCATAAGATGGAAGAGGCAACGTGGAACCCGAGGAACTTATGATGAAGAACCAACCAAGTCTTTTTATGTAGTAATATTCTAGAAATTTTGAGAACGAAATTATTTGAAGGAGGGGAGAATGTAACACCCCAAGCTTCCATGGTACGCTTCTCTTTGAATAATAGAGCAGCGTGTGTTGTACGCAACATCGATTTCTAACACACCGCGACCAATCAAATTAGCCATTATGAATAGTAATACCCACTTTTTAAAATTATATAGATTTTATATTTCATAATGGACTTCATTTTTTGATTCGTAATATCGAAATTATCCTATGTTGAATTTTTGGTATTTTTCCGAGAACTTCCAATTTTCGATGAATAGTGAAAAATACTTAAAAACAACATTTTTAATCAAAATAATTTATAGTGATAAATTATACTATTGAGTGGTTTTAAATTATAATTAGAATATAATTTTACCATTTTATCCAATGGTGGTCATTATAATTAATTTTACTTTGAAATTGGACATAAACAATTGTCAATCTTTTGATTGATATTGTTTCTTAAAAACACGCTATTTGTTTTGACAACGGGAATTAATTATAAAATTAATTAATGCAACTTATATGCTTGTAATTTTATAAAATATATATCATTTTTGAATTTGGAATATCAATTATAGCATAGGGTGGATTTTTGGTATTGTTCTGAGAAACTTCAATTTTTGATGAATAGTGAAACCACTAAGTGGTAGTTAAAATACTAATTTTTCGTTTAAATGAAACTTTAACACTTCTGTGAATTGAATTTCAAAAATCAGACATACATGGTTTTCATTAGTAAGTAAAATTTGGTTCAATGAGATGAAAATAATTTTTTGTGAATAGTAACTTTTAAGTTTTATTAATCACGATTAAAGGTAATTAGTGTAATTTAAGGTAAATATAATGTTATAATAATATGAAATTACCTTTACACTTGTCCTACCCTTATTGGATGAGTCATGGCCGACCAAGAAAATCCATGGTTCAACTTTGGGACCCCATGGAGCCACTTGGGTAAGAAAATGACATTAATAACTTTTTATTTAAAGTAAAAATAAAATTGTCACAAACATGTGTTGTTTTACTAAAACAATTATTACATGGGGTTATATAAGTTAACTTTTAGACTATAAATATTCATTGTAAATATAAAAATCTTTCCTACATCATGGTAATTTTTTTATAATTTTTAGGCATTATATAAATAAATTTATTTATAACACCATGATGATGCAGTGATTACCTCATTAATGAACAATTTAAATAAAATGAAAATATAAGGTAAAATATAAGACTTACACTTGTATAAAACCTATTTTATGGGTATATTTAGAACCCTTATCACCTTATACTAGAAATATATCATTGTGGAACCTTTAAAATCTGAAAATAATTTCATAATAAAGTAACATTTCATGACTTTCCAAGAGTGCCCCTCCTCTCCTCTTATAAAAGGCCCCTACCTCTACCACCTTATTCACACCTTAAAATCCATTTGGCTCGTCCAACCTCTGCCCAAATTCTCTCTCAACTTTCCTATATTACTCCTATAAGCCAAACATTTGGTATAAGTCTTCCCAAGGAATCCTTTGGCTCAAATCAAAAAGAGTTACCCTTTTTAAGGTAATGTCTTCTCTTATATTCTTTTGTTTTATTTTGCTTCTCCAACCCCTTAAACTCTTTTTATTCCTTTATTTTGTAACAAAACCAGTATCTTAAATATAATAGAATTTTTTTATGAGAATTATTTGATTTACACTTACACACACCTTCGTCTAATGGTTAAAGAACATACTGTTTCTGTGGGTGGCGAATTACTACCTCACGAAACGATGATTGTTCAATATTCTTTTAACACCTCTCATGGTGGCCACTAAGATGTCACTATATTTATATATGATATATATTATGTTTATGTTTTCCTTATGCTTTTTTATTTTTCATTTATATCATACCTTTATGATTTCCATTATGGGTAAACGCGATAATTTCACTTTAGGAAGTGCGGACTACCGCCCCCTCAAAGTGATTTGAATCGTTAATTCCATATGTGGGATGTATAAAGGATGGAGTAAATGATATTATATATGATATTATATTGTAATTATAATATACCTTTATATAATTTTTATTTCATTCCATTAAATACGAAATAGAAATGAAATTAGCCTTCATGTGTACGTACGACTTACCGTCTCCATGAATGGTGCATTTCATTTCTTACATCTAAATGTTATGTAATATTATAAATGAATGTATATACTGGATATATATGATATATATGATATCTACATCATGAATATAATTCTAGAGATAATGGATATTCTACCACATAAACAACTTGTAATTATAAGAAGTTTATTGTTGACTCAAGTACCAAAGATCGACAAAACGGCCGTTATTAACTTAAATGACTACATAATGTTCATAACATGGTAATAAGTGATATAAAAGGAATAATGAACTTGAAAAAGGTTCTTAAGCAAGTAGAAATTAACTCTAGTTTATTATTCAGGAGGTTAAACAACGATCGAGTCAAGTTGGACACGAGGTAAGGGACTTCATCTCAATCTCCTTTCATTGAGGCATATTTTTTTATACACAAATTTATTTTATACGGTGTATAAACCCCTTTGACTTTTACATTTATTCAAAAGGAATCTTTGTATATGAATCATTTTACTAAATGAAAAAAAGGAATGTTTTTTTGTCGTACGTATGCGGCGACAATGACTTCTCCACCGCCATGACCATTATTTGACTTTCGGCTTCCTCTACAAGCCATAACTTTTTTTTAAAATGAAAAATAAATATCAAGTTTTACTTTTATTTTATTTTGGTATTGAAAATGGTTTTATCATATCAATGTGTTTTATTGATATCTTGTGATTGAAATGTGGAAATGTTATGTTTCTATTATTCATGTTTTATGTGATACGATTATGTTATGGTTTATGATATGTTTAAATATTTTCATATAAGGAATGCATTGGACTTAGTATGTGACAGGTGGAGCCCTCTATAGATCCTCGATGCATTAGTAGGTCTCATGAGACAAACTAGTGTCTTGACACAAGGCCTTGACAAAATCTTATTTGTATTTTTGGCACAAGGCCTTGACTATGTGGTTATGATAGTCTGGCATTATGCATTCTATCATTATGAAAGTGGTTATTGATATTGCATGTGATTATTCTACTAGTAGAATATCCATGTGAATAAGTAAATGGCATTATTTCATTTTATTTTTTCCATATTATGCTGAAGTTCATGTTTAAAAGGCTTTTGTTTTAGTTATACATTGTTTTAATGCTTATGTTTATTTATGAAAGTTTCCACTATATTGATATCCTTACTGATCATCTGAGCTCGCCCCTTTCTATGTTTTATTTTTCCTAGGATGTGAAGAAGTATTTTATGACTGACCTGCAGGGATAGTCTGAATGGGATATGAGTGTGGACTATGAATACTATGTTATTGTTGTTTTTCACTTTATGATGTAATGTAACATTTATGAATGTATCTAGTGTTTCCAAGGATACTAAACTAATCAGTCTTTAGAGACTTGATCTTTTTTGATCATGCCAATGTTATGTAATAATGCACCGACTCTGGGTAACTGGGGTCGGGGCGTTACATTAGGAGGTTTTTTGTGCTATGCACGGTTGGTGCATAGTTTTCCAAAACCATGCGATCCCCCCCCCCAATGAAAACTGTGAAACCCGGGATAGTGGGGGTTTTCACAGTTGTTGCATGGTTTGAAAAAACATGTTCCCAACTAGGATAAACTATGCACCTTGTATAGTGAGTCTAAAGGGGGTGCACGGTTAGGGTTCGTGGTTTTTTCTAACCGTGTGGCCCTCTCTAAGAAACCATGCGTGCAGAATTTTTTAATTCTGAAAAATTATTTTAAAATCCCAAACCCTCCAATTTAACCCATAGTCAACCCCCATTCAACCTAACATGATTTCATTGGTTTTTGAGGCTCTCGATAAGTATTTTTGAGCCATGTAAACCCTTTCCTTAATGGATCAATTCATGGAGGATCTTGTTCGATCTCCTCCGAGTAAGTAAATCTCCTCTCATGTGTTCACTCCTGATATCACCTTTATTCATCCTTATAATTTAATACATCATCATATATTGGATGGATATAAACTTTATTTAATGTAATATTGATTCTAGGTTTGGTTCCTTAATCTCTGACACCTTCATTCTTCATTAGTGAATCTCATTGCGAGTGTCAGTTTTTTATTCCATGATTAAAAGAAGGTGGTTCCATTTGAGATTTCCATATAATTGAAACCTTGAATTGATTTATTTTTTTGAAATGAATTTAAATTGATTTATAAAACCTTTATTTGAAGTGATTTGATTATGGGATTTGAAATTCCATGGATTTTTGGGGAAAAAACCCAATTTTAATGGAATTAGAATTTGGGGTTTATTTTGAAAATGATGGATTTAATGAAATGATTTGAGAATTGATTTGAGAAAAATGGCTTAAATTGAAATGATAAAAACCCTATGATTGGTTTTTTATTTAAAAGTATTGAAATAATAAAAAACCAATGTTTTTTATTTTAAAATTAAATTGGCATGTTGAAACTGAAAATTGTGTAATTGAATCGTAAATGATGATTGATTTGAAGTGAGATGACTTTCCCTTTTTCTATTGATTGGTTGAGAACATGTGATCCTGGGTAGTTAGTGGGTTATTTGTGACAATAAAACTAGGAATTGATCCCTTATAATTTTATTGATGATTAAAAATCTAACAAAAACCTAGTTTGTCGTGATCATCCCCCATGGGATATTGATGAGTCATATTCATCCTGAGCCTAAGGGTCATGTGTATACATATTAATCGTGATCACTGATATGAGATGTTTTAGGATCTTATAACTAGAAACTAACATACTATAGGGCATATTACCATGGTGATTATTGTGATTGTTTATATATATATATATATATATATATATTCTATTAATCATAGAATTGTTTTATTCATGTCAAATTATTTATATAAATGCTTTTATATAAAATGTTTATTTAATCTATGTTTGAAATGTTTTCCATCATTTAAAAAGAAGTATATTTTGTTTTAAATGTGAAAATGATATGTTATGACATTCCCTATTTTATTTAAATTGAAATCATAATTTGGTTTATTATTATGGAATTTTTTATGGAACACTTGGTGATATCCTACTAGGATTTATAGCTCATACCCTACCTTTTCCTTCAGGTATTTGTAGATTTCATTCTACCAGTTCTGATCAAAGTTAAAGTACCACTTGGAGGTGGTGGATGTTATTGATCCTTTATTCTTAGAGTGATATTTCCTTTGGGATGTTTGTCTTTCTATTGATTAATTTTATATTGTACTACTTTGGGTTTTGTTTACCTATTTGGTTTCTGGTACTTTCCCCCTTTTGATTTTGATCATACTTACTTGTAATATTTTATTTTCCACTATTTTATGGAAAACTTATTCCCTGTTTTATCTTGTATGATACCAAGTGCTAGTCTCCAACCTATAGGGATCAGAACCACCCTTTAGTCTATGTTAGATTCAGCTTAGGTATCAGGGTACCAAGGTATCCAAGATGGTTTTTGATGAAGTGGTATCAAAGGTATAGGTTATGCATCTTCCTTTGATGTCAGTATGTAGTTTGGAATATCTTGTTGATACTTAGGATGTAGTTTCAAGAGAGTGCCTGGATAACTCTCACCATAGTGATCCTTATGTCACCAGGGGTGGTTTTGGAGATTAATATTAAGGAATAATTTGATCTAATTCTATTCTTTTTCCTGCTTTTTATTTGGATAGGTTAAAATCCAAATCTTGTTATCTTATTTTATGGGATTTATTTTCCCATTGATATTGTTTGAGTTGTTGATTTGAGTAATATTATGAAATCTTCAATGTTTTTTTCTAATATTTTGTAGCATAATTCCTCTGAGAAGAAGTGTGAATAGGCCCTAGGAAGAAGTTGTTGGTGAACTACATCTAGCAGATCCTCCCATGGACCAGAATATTATTGAGATAATATTTTTTGTTGTCCAAGGTCAAGGATAGGAACCTACACCCATTCCCATTAAGAATCAAGTTGTGGTACCTCTGAGGGATGAATCTCAGAATCATTCTTAGGAGTTCCTTCTCTAGAATCCACCAATGTTCCAAGGCTCAAATTATCCTCAAGAGGATAAAGATTAGTTTAGTAAGAGAGAGCTTATTTTTGATTTCATATAAATTCATAATTCGATTATGGTAAAAATTTTTGTCTTCAAGATAGAGGTACCTAGTAGGGAATGGTGGGACTATATGGTAATGGAGAATAAGTGTAAGGGTTTAGAGTGGAAGAAATTTAGTGTTCTTTTCACTGACTAGTTCTATCTAGAGTCAATTGTTCTAGCCAAGGCTATGGACTTTTTAACAAATGAATAGGATTACAAGACCATGATGGAGTATGTGAACCACTTTTTTGAGAGTATAAAGATTGCACCTAAGATTGTATTAAATTAGAAGATGAAGACTCGATGGTTCAAGATGGGTCTTTGACCTGATATTTGTTCTTAGTTTTTCTCGTTGAATATCTCTTTTTATGATGATGTGATGGATAGGGAATTGATGGTTAAGCTTGATCTGGATGGTGATTCAGTGTTGAAGGAAGTTTATTTTTCTCCCAGTGGAAGTTATATGAGTTCCTAAGTAAAGATAAATTTTGATCAGTCGCATAGTGGTTCTCAATAGAAGGGTTCTTCCAAAAATACTTCAGTTCTTGGAAGAGGCCCTCTAACTTGCTTTCAGTATGGTAAGACTAGGCATTCAAAATGGTTTTGCACTCAGACTCCCAAGATCTACAATTCCTGAAAACTCTTAGGTCACTTGTAGAAATTCTATTATATATTTTCTACCCCACGTAGTGGAATGGTATCATCATCACCTAAAATTAATATGGTGCAATAATATTCTTCATGAACAAAGGGTTTCCATCCACAAGCATTTAGAATGAATCTTCTTGATGCATTGGAAGAGTCTCCAGAGGAAGATGATATAGGTCCAGTGACTGTGATATGTACTATCACTATATATTCATCTTTAGTGACTACCTTATTTAGTACTAGTGCATCTTACTCATTTATATCAACTCGTATTGTGAACCTGCTAAATATTTATTTGGATATTTTATCTTATATGATGGATATTATGATTCCCCTTAGAGAAAAGAGAGATAAGAATCCCCATTGTCCTGCTTGTGTATTATCTTTATCAGAGATTGATCCTATCTATGATTTTATAGTTCTTAACATGAAACCTATTTATTTCATCTTCAGGATGGATTGGATCATTTCTTATAAGGCCTAAATTGATTACTATATTTGATGGGTATCCTTTACTGCACCTGATGGGGTGTTTCATATCATTTGGGGAGAATGGATCCTAAGGATGAGTAGATATGGACCATATTATCTAGATTTTAGGAAAGTAATATCAATTTTCTCTTTTGATATAGAGTGGGAGTCTTTGATGTATGATCTCCCTCTAGTTTTTGTTGAGTTTCCCAACATGTTTCCTTCTGAATTATTTGGTTTTCCATCAGTAAGATAGGTATAATTTTATATTGATTTAGTGTCCAGTACACAACCAGTGTTTATTCCTTCTTAATGAGTGGAATTAACTAAAATTAAATACTTAAAGACTTAGTTGAATGATCTATTAGAGAAAGGATTTATATTCCTGAGTGTGTCACCTTGGAGGTGATTGTTATCTTTTCTAATAAAGATAATTTAACACTTCTCCTATGTGTTGATTATCAAAAACTCAATCGAGCTATAATAAAGAAAAAATATTTTTTACAATGGATTGATGATCTGTTTGAATAGTTAAAAAGGTAAAAGTGGTTCTTGAGGATTTATCTTCAATCTAGTTATCACCATTTAAGAATAAAAGAATCTAGTATTCATAAAATCACATTCCAAAGTAGGTATGTCCATTATGAATATCTTTTCATTCCATTTGGTTTAACCAATACTCTTGTAGTCTTTATGGATTTGATGAACAGGATGTTCCATGAGTATATTGATATGTTCATGGTGGTATTTGTGGTTGATATTATGGTTTACTCTAATTTCTAGTAGTATCATATGTTTCATATGAGATTAGTTTTAGAGTTTTTGAGAAATTACTAACTCTATGCCAAGATAACGAAATATGATTTTTGGATTTAGGAAGTGAAGTTCTTGGAACATGTGGTCTCAAAACATGGTATCTCATTTGATCCTGAGAAGGTAAAAGTTGTTATAACATGGGAATTACCATGAAATGTTTTCAAGATTCAGATATTATTGGGTATAGTGGGGTATTATCACCATTTTATAAAGTATTTCTAAAATATTTCTTCTCTAATGACCACTCTCACTCATAAAAGGGTAAAATTTGTTTGGGATGAAAAGTTTTAGAGTTATTTTGTTTAGATGAAATTTATTTTGACTTCTGCACCGAAGTTGACTCTTCCAAAGGCCGAGTAGGGTATTTAGTCTTTAGTGATGTATGAGGTCTGGTTTTGGGTTATAATCTTATACAGATTCATTATGTGGTAGGTTATGGCTCCAGACATATTAGGCCATGCAAGAAGAATTATCTAACCCATTACCTTGAACTCATATCCAATATTCATACACCTAATATTTGGTGTCACTACCTTTTTGGAGAAATTTTTACAATTTATTTAGACCATAAAATCCTTAGTTATATATTTTATTTAAAATATTTGAATCTCTACCAGAGGAGTTGTGTGGATTACTTGCGATCATTTGATTTCAATATCACCTATACCCTGGGGAAAGGGAATTTCATTGACGATGCTTTGAACAGGAAACTTATAACCCATTCCATGAAAGAGTCACTGGAAGAGTGGAACTTAATAAATATTTTTTCATAGTTTCATTTAGGATTCTAAGAAAAAGGGGGTGTTGTTATCTTAACAAGTGTTCAGTTGACCTATGCTCTTCTCGAGATGATTATTCAGGAATAGAAACTTGATGATAAATTTTCTAGAATTAGGGAATCTCTTTATGGTGGGGATACCATGACTGATTGGACATTCTCCTTGAAGAGTATCCTATATTTTTGAAACTGGTACATTTTCCCTTTAACAATGATAAAATATATAATGGGGGATTTCTATAATTTCTAGTAGGTTATGAACCTAGGAACCACAAAGATGTTTTATGACATGTGGAGGCAATTCTGGTGTCCAGGTATGAGATGGGAAATTCCTGATTTTTTTCCCATTTATATACTTTACAACAGGTCAATGTTGAGCATCAAAGACCTTTGAGTTTACTTCATCCACTTCCAATGTTGACTTGGAAGTGGGATGATATTTCTATGTACATTATGGTTGTGTTGTCGTGTACCCCTGGAAAGAATAATCTGATATGGATTGTTATCAATATGCCGACCAAATTAGCTCACTTTACACCCATTCATGATAAAACCCAAGTAAAAGAGTTATTAAATCTCTACATGAAATAGGTTGTTCAGTTTTACAAAGTTCCATATGCTATAGTCTTTAATAGATATCCATATTTTACCTCTTATTTTTTGAGAGTCCTTCATAAGGAGAAGGGATATTAGGTTCATTAATTGTTTTATAGTATTTATTGACCATTTTCATTTCCATTTTGATTAGATCATTTTTAGTGGTTCTTTGAGAGAAATTTGGAAAAGTTTGGAGGTTTTTTGGGTTGTGCATGGTTGGTACATGGTTTTCCCAAACTGTTCCCCCCTAGTGAAAACTATGAAACCCTTGATAGTGGGTGTTCTCATGGTTCTTGCATGGTTTTAAAAACTATTTTCTCACCTAGTAGAAATTGTGTGCTTTAGATAGTGAGACTAGGTGTGTTAGATGGTTAGGATGCATGATTTTTCAAACCATGTGTCCCTATCTAGGAAACTGTGCGTGCAGACTTTTTTATTTCTAAAAAATATGTTAAAATACTAAACCCCTTAGTTTAACCTATGGTCAACCCCCATTTACCCTAACATGATTTCCTTGTCTTTAGAGGCTCTCAATAAGAAGTTTTGACTTCTCCAACCCTTTCCATGGCAGATCAAAGCATAGTGGATCTCGTTCAATCTCCTCTGGGTAAGTGAATATCCTTTCATTTGTTCTCTCTCAGTCTCTCATTTATTCCTCCTTAGAGTATTATAGATCATCATGTATTGGATGGATCTAAACTCCATTTAATTTGATCTTGAATCTAGTTTTGGTTTCTTGATCTCTAATGCCTTCGTTCTTCATTGGTGAATCTCACTACAGGTTTCGATTTTTGATTTCATGATTAAAGGTAGGTGGTACTATTTGATATTGCCATAAAATTGAAGCCTTTAATTAATTGATTTTTGTGAAAGGGATTTAAATTGATTTATAAAAACTTGATTTCAAGTTAGTTTATTATGGAATTTTAAATGGCATGTATTTTTTGAAAAAACCCTAATTCCAATGAAATTGGAATTTGGGGTGTATTTTTGAAAATGATGAAAATGATGAAATAATTTTAGAATTTATTTGAGAAAAATTGATTAAATTGAAATGATAAAAACATTTGATTGGTTTTGTATTAAAAAGGAATTAAATGATGAAAATCCCATGTTTTGGTTTTGAAATTAAATTGGCATATTGAAACTTAAAATTGGGTAATTGAATTGTAAATGATCATTGATTTGAAATGATATGATTTTCCATTTTTCTATTGATATATTGAGCATATACAAGCTTGGGTAGTTAGTGGGTTATGTGGGATAATCATGCTAGGATCTTGATCCCATAGAATTGGATTGATGATTACAACTCTAATAAAAAACTAGTACGGCGTGATCATCCCTGGTAGGATGTTGATGAGTCTTATTTGACCTAATCCTGAGGGACATGTGTAAACATATTAGTTGTGATCACTATTATTAAATGTATGAGTATCTTATAACTGGAAAATAACATACTACAGGTGAGATGATTATGGTGCTTGTTCTTATTGTTTTGATATATATATATATATATCATCGATTATAGAACTATTTTATAAATTCCAGATGATTTTATAAATGATTTTATATGAAAATTTTATTTAAGCCATGTTTGAAATATTTTTCATCATTTTAGAATAATTATGTTTTTTTAATGTGAAAATGATATATTATGTCATGCCCTGTTTTATTTAAATTAAAATCATGATTTGGTTTATTATATAGCATATGTTATGGAACACTGGGTGAGACCCTACTAGGATTTATAGCTCATACCCTACCTTTACCTTTAGGTGTTTTTAGATTTCCTTCTACCGAGTCTAAGCAAAGGGAAAGTGCCACTTGGAGGTGGTGGACTCTCTTAATCACTTTGGCTTAGAGAGATGTTTCCTTTGGGATTTTTATCTTTCTACTGAGTACTTTGAGGATATACTACTTTGGGTTATGTTTACTAGTTTGGTTCCTGGTACTTTCTCCCATTGGAGTGTCGATCATACTAACGTGTACTATTTTATCTTCTATTGCTCTATGGAAAATTAGTTCCCCATTTTTTCTTTTATGATATAAGGTTCTAGTCACCAGCCTGTAATGATTAGGAACTCCCTTTAAGCTATGTCAGAGCTGGCTCAGGTATTAGGGTACAGGGGTATCTAGGCTGGTTCATGACTATAATAGTGGGTATGAATAGGATAAAATCAATTATGAAAAATATGTAGTTTATAGATGTATATAAAATGAATTATTTAGTAACCCATTTAATTATAAATGAAACTGAAAGAACCATTTGAAGATAAAGGAAATCTTTTTTTGAAAATCAATTTTTATGCGCATAAACATGTTTTATCTCAATAAATTAATTAAGTAACTTTTAGTGAATTATTTTAATAAAATTTATATATTATATATTAAATAAAAAATTTAACATTCATATTTTTTATTTTCTAGGCATGATATAAGAATAAATCCAATTTTACACTTAAAACTGCATTTTTTCTAAAAACAGTTTTTTCATATTTTGCACACTTATTTTAAAATTAAACTTTGAAAATTTCAGAAAATTTATTTAAAAAATTAAATCCATTTTTAAAATATTCATTTCAAAATTATCTTTGAGTGAGTTTTTTATAATTTTCTAAATAGGTAAATTTTTCAATGAATAGTGAAAAATATTTGTTTTTATTAAAAACTACCGTTTCATTCAAAGAATTTACAAGATAAATTTTATTTTAAAATAGTTTTAAAATTAAAATTAGTTCAATTATATATTTTTTAATCCAATTTATTTCATTTCAATCAATTTATTATTTAATTTTTATATAAAAACATTTTAAACTTTTGAATATTTTCTCTTTGGAAAACTGATTTCTCGTCACATTTGCAGGTTTAATTTTAAATTAAAATTTTCCAACTTCTGTGAATGGAATTTTTAAAAATTGATTCCATATTTTGAATAATAATAATTTATATTACATAATAATATCAACTTAATTTTTTGTCAAAATGAATAGTGAAAATAGTAAAAAATTATTATTATATTTAAGGTTAAAACAGGTTTACTATGGGGTTAAACTAAAATGATAAGAGGTAAAATGGCCTAGAAACTTGTCCAAAACCCATTTTATGGAAATATTTTTACCTTATAACCTATAATGTTCTATAATTTCCCATTTTATATTTTTTTGGAATGCAAAAAACATGGTTAAACTTTATTCTTTTCAAAAATTCCATGTGTGTCCTCTCCCCCACTTATAAAAGGCCACCCCTCTCTTCTACTCTACACACTTAAAAACCTTTTAGTTGAGGAAATACCTACCCAAATATCTTACTTAAATACCTAACCACATACTATATTCCTTGGTGATATCATAAATCTAATTTATTAAGGATTTGGGTTAAACCTAAGGAGGTTTTCTAAAGAAGAGGTAAAGTTTTAAATTATGAATTTTTATTTTTCTTCTTCTTATAACTTATCCAATATTATTAAATTATATTGATATAATAAAAAAATTATCTACCATATACTGATATGTTATTATGTTAATTATATAACTTATATCCTTCTCCTCTTTCGCTAAATGGGAAACAAAACTATCAATCGTGCGTACAGCGAACTACCGCCTCGTGGACCGATGTTATTTGTTTCCATCACCACATCTCACATGTGGATATAATTATGGATTTATTGTTTATATATTATATACTTTTTATTATTATACCTCTATAATTTTAATACCACATCTACCTTCTTACCTCCCAACCCATTGTAAAACAATAACGTCACTCATGCGTACGGTGGACTACCGTATCGCAAACCGATGTGATGTACTTTTCATTTATATTTTACTTGGATGGTAATAAGAACATATTAAATGAATATGTATAACACTTTGAACATAATTATAATTTTTAAATTATGATATTATAATGTCCCAGACCTCTCCAATCCATTACTTTATGAAAATATAGTGTTTTAAGTGTTCTGGGAGGTCAAGATGACTTATTTCAACACTTTGCAAATTTTCCCAGTTTTTCAAGTTCTCCAATGGTGAGTTAGGACTAGTGAGTCGGGAATGGTGATTCAGAACGATGGTTCAATATTGGTGATTCGTGACTGGTGAGTTGGAATGGTGAGTTAGGACCAGTGATTCGGGACTAATGAGTTGGAATGGTGAGTGAGGACCAGTGAGTTAGGATCGGTGAGTCAAAATGCTGAGTCATAACTAGTGATTCAGGACTGGTGAGTTAGAATGGTGACTCATGATGGTGACTCTCAATGGTATCTTGCAACGGTAGCTCGTTATGGTGACTCACAACTATATCTTGCAACAGTGTCTCGCAACGGTAGCTCGCAATAGTGGCTCATAACGGTAGCTTGCGATGGTGACTCGCAATGGTATCTCACAATGGTAGATTTCACTAGTAGCTCACTGAATGGTGACTCACATTGGTGACTCACAAAATTTACTCACACTAATGACTCATAGTGGTGATTCATCTAATGGAGAGTCATTTCCACCAGTTTTTCTTTTTTCTAGTTTTTTCAGTTTTACCCCTTTAACATTTTCTTTAACATAAAATGAGTTTAATACCATATTTAAGTGGTTTTAATCCTTTTCAAGGACTATTAATAATATCTTTATTTTCCTAAGATTATGGGGTATTTTAATTAGTCAAATCACATAATCTTGATGGGATCCAACTTTAATGGAAAATTAAAGATGTGTCTAAATAGTGGCCCTATTTTAGATCTTCCAAGGGATGAAACACCTTTCCCTTTATTCTTACTTCTTATTTTCTCCTGGTATGAGATTCCCCAAACCTTTCTTCCTCAAGGAGTCATGTTTTGTTCTTTTTTATCACATTTTCCCTGGAGGCTTTTTCCTACTACATGTGCTCCCCCTACTTTGGCACAATAAGGAAGTGTTGATCGATTCTTCTTCTAGGTAGGTTTTTCTTCATCTATCTCAATTATGAATCATGAGGGGTGGGTGTACGAATGTATCCTTGTCATTATAGTTGAATCCAAATTAAATAAATAAAACAAAATCGGTTTCAAATCAATAAATATGGGTTGGGGGAAGCGACTAATGATCGTACTATTTTATTGATATTTTGATTATAATTGTGAATTGTATATGCTAACTACCCACTAAAAATCATGGTCGTATGGGGTCTTTGTTGTGCACCGAATAGATTGTGAGTTACATGTTTTTTTTTTCTTTTTGAACCATTTTTATTAAAAATATATTAACCACATACAATCATCTAATAAATGGATTCCCCATGATCAAACTATTTCTTTGATAAACCCTAAATTAACAATTAAAAATTGAGTGAGGAATGCCTTGTTAAATCTAAATATGTCTTACCTAGGTTCATGCGGTGGTGTTCTGTGTGTGTGTGTGTGTTCTGAATTGCGTTTTATTAAGGTTGTGGTCTTGTCTATGTTATTTGGGGTGGTTTGGAAGGTGTAATGGAATCTCGGGTTGAGATATTGATTCATTGAGTAATGGATGGGAAGTTTTTTATAGTAGGTATGTGATCAGGTTGTACATTGATGTGTTGATGTGTGTTTCTATGAGTTGGGGGATTATCTATATTAATAGGATGTATTGGGTGGGATGAATTTGAAGAATGACTATAGCAGTGGTTAGTGTGGGTGTTAAACAGAGAGGAATATGAAGTTGGTTAATTTTCTATGGTTATTATTCTTCTATGTGACTTTTTCTATGTGTCTTTTTGTGTGTTATGTCTATTAGTTTAATGGGTATTTATTGAATTAATAAATTATTTTTAAAAAAAATAATGAAAATTGGTTAAAATAATTGTTCGGGGGTGTGATTTGAGTTGTGGTTGGTTGTGTGGTTGTGTATTTAGAGGTATCATAGAAGTTGGTAGTATTGTGAGTTGGTTTTTTGTTTGAGAACCCATAGGTTGGGTAGGAGTGTTTTGTATTATATCTATATATACATGTATTTAATTTGTGATTTCTATATTCACCCCACCCTAGTTGAGAACTATGTGTCGAACAACCCCATCGTCATGGGGGAGGGTATCTTTCCCAAATATTCGAGTAGGAGGATGGATGGAAGGCCTCCCACTCTTCTCTGGTACTTCTTCCAGGTGGTGCTGGCCTAAGATTATTTTGTAAGTTTTTGGTTACCGGGGCTAAGGTGTGTATGGGAGAGTTGGGTTTTCCTAGGTTTCTTTGAGATGAGATGTGTTGTGTTTTCCTAGGTGTCTTTAGGATGAGATGTGTTGTGATTTCCCATGTGTTTTTAGGATATGACGTGGTATGTGGCCTAGGTGTCTGTGGGAAAGATGAGATGTGGTATGGGGACCAGGTGTCTGTAGGTGAAATTTTATGTGTCGTCTGGACCCAATGATAGTACGAGGTGTGGTTGTGAGGCCTAGATGTGTGCGGGAAGGTTTTGATGTGGTGTGTTCAGAAGAGGTGGGAGCGCTAGTACATTTTCTATTAGGGTGTGAGAATGGATAATCAGTGGGAAAGTGGTGAGGGGTACCCTATTATCGATGTGCAGTATATTACTTTACTTGAATTGTGTTATTTGGTGAGTGTGACTTGGTGAGGTTGGGGTGGTTAGTATACCTTCTTAGGTGTTGTTTGGTTCTGATGTTTTCTCATAGAGAATTAGTATGCTTCTTTCACATTTGCATGAGAGATCTTAGTTTTCCTACTGAGTATACTTGTATGCTCACCCTATGTTTATAAAATAGCTTTCAAGTTTCTAGGAGAATTTTGTGGATCGTTCTAGACCTTACTAGCTCATACTTTTTTATAGTTGTTGTGTCACTGCTTAGTTTTACTTTGGGTACTTACTTTGGAGTTTTATTACATTGTAATAGTTTTATTTTAAACATGCATGTGGGATGGATTTTGTATTTCTTTTATATATTTCTTGTTTTTTTTGAGTTTGATACATCTTATCTCCCAATGTTGTTTTTATAAAAATGCAAATGCCTCCCACTTTGTGAGATTGTATTCCCTTGGTGTTGGTCACCACCCTAGGGCCTACTGGAGGCAAGACTCAGGGTCATTATCTTTGTTTCTTCATTGATATCCCAATAGGGGTATCTTTGGATAGAGGGGGTTGTGACATAATGATTTTAGAGGTGATGGTTGAGATATAGGATAGAGTTTGGAGTTAGGAACGGTGATGATTTTATGGGTTGGTAGGGAAACAATGTTAGGTGATCTTGGTGTATGACATGGGCCAAGGAAGATCGGCTAGGACACAGAATTTTAGGGCCTCCCGTGATTTGATGAAAAGACTATTATCTTACCAAACGACTGAGTGAGGCTATGCAATTTATAGGGTAGAGACCCTAGTAAAGTTACATGTATTATAATGAATTATGTTCTTGTTTGATTTGGGTGTTTTGGGAAATTTTAAATGGATAAATAAATGAGTTAACTGAGTTTAAATAAATATTAAATAAAATTATATACTGCTCAGGCTTAGGAATTCCTTGTTTACCTTCCAGTTATTGCACCTGTTCATAGTCCATGTGTGGCTTGGGCGATTGAGGCTCAGCAAGCTGATCTTATTGATCAACGGAGGGTTGATCCAATAAAGGAGGACGACCAGTGGCAGATAACATTACATTCTTTCCAGTGGTAGGCCTTGGGTAAGTAAGAGGGTAGTATTTCGGACGTGGATATGGAGGGATGGATCGAGGAGTTTGAGATCACATTCAATTTGATCTAGGCTCCGATAGAGTACTGGGTTCCTTTGGCGGTTAGTCAGATGTAGAGAGTTGTGCGTCAGTAGTGGACACTTTATCTAGGGGATAGGAAGGAGGAAGATGTGTTATGGGTTGACTTTCTGAAGGAGTTCTGGGTAAGTTCTTTTCATCGACTATGAAGGCTAAGAAGAGGCAGAAGCTACTCTCCCTTTAGTAGGGGAGTATGTCAATGCGATAACTTGGGATCAAGTTCGAGGATCTTCTTCACTTCACCCCAGATCTCTTTCCTGATGAGGAGTCTTGTGTGTGACATCTTGAGTAGGCCCTCCACCCTTCTATCCAGTATGTTTTTACTCCTTTTACATTGTCAATATATCTCGATATTCAGAAGAAGGAAGAGGTAATCGAGAAGATGTACTCACGAGGAGGTCTACCATGACGAGGGAGCTAGTAGAGTTCTTAGAGGGTCAGGGTTTTCAGTAGAAGGTTCTATGTGTTAGGACCTTTGAGGTTTTGATTGGTGGAAAGTTGACCTTAGTATCATCCTTTCCGACCTTCTGGTGTTGGCGGTCCCTATGGATTTCCAATAAATTTGGGACCTAGGTGTTTCTTTTATGGTATCTATGGTCATATTTTAAATCATTGCCCAGTGGCTTCTCAAGCTCATTTTGGTGGAGGAGGATAGGTTCAACATTAGCCTCAGTAGAAGTTTCCATTCAGAAAGCTTCAACAGCAGGGACATCGGGATTTTTCTCCATCGAGGGGAGATAGAGTAGGTATAGGCTGATCACAGGGTGCTCCTCAGGGACCCTAAACTGGGTTTGGTCATAAAGTTGGTCATCAGTAGATGGGTAGAGGAGCTAGGTGTGGTCAGTTTCAAGCCATAGTGGTAGCAGTTCCAATAGGGCCAGATATCATCAGAGGTACGATCAGTTTTTTTATTACCCTTGCTTGCACTTTGTTTGATTTAGGAGCTTCACACTCTTTTGTTGCACCCACTCTAGCCCATTCTCTAGGACTAGATGTATAAAGGATTCTTATTCTTCTGTTGTTGAGTACACCAATAATAGTTCAAACCAACTTTTTTGATGTGTGCCAGGGATGTAGACTAATGATGGGACTGCATCAATCCCATGGGGATCTTTTATTACTACAAATTTAGTTATACAATGTTATTCTAAACATCTACTGGTTTTATTTCATGCATGCTATTATCAACTGCTTCTAGAGGATAGTTTTGTTTTCATATGTGTATGGTCATCATGTGTCTTTCATTAGCGAGCGAGTTTTTCAGGTGGGTAGTCATCGTGTGGAGCCTCTTTTTTCCTTATTAGCTGAGATGTCTGTGTAATCAGTGGACACTAATATGGTGTAAGTCCCTAGAGTTTTTTGGTAGTTCTTATATGTTTTTTCTAAGGAGGTTGTGACTCTACACCCTCGATATGACATCAAGTTCAAGATAGAATTACATCCCAATGCTTCTCCAATTTCAATGGATCATTATCATATGAAAACTTCTAAGTTGCAGAAGTTGAGGATTTAGATATATGATCTGATGAAGAAGTAATTTATCTAGCCGATTGTGTCATCGTGGGGTGCTCTATTGTTGTTCACAAAGAAGGTGGATGGTATTCTGATGTTTTATATAGACTACTAGGGGTTGAATCTTGTGATGGTCAATAATTTTTACCCTCTTCCAAAAATAGATAATCTTTTCATCCAACTGAGAAGGGTAAATTGGTTTTATAAGATCGATCTATAGTCTGGTTATCACCAGTTGAGGGTGAAGGAGTTCAATATATTGAAGACTAATTTTAGATGTAGGTATGGTAACTTCAAGTTCATAGTCATTTCATAGGTGTTACAAATGCACCATCCCTATTCATGGGGCTCATGAACTCTGTATTTTGTGAGTTCTTGGACCGGTTCATATTCATATTCATCAATGATATCTTGATCTACATGAAGTCATAGGAGGAGTACATCAAGCATCTCAAAATTGTCTTACAGGTTCTTTGATGCCACCATCTCTATGGAAAGTTGTCCAAGTGAAATTTCTAGACACGAGAGATGAATTTCCTTGGACATGAAGTGTCTCATCAGGGTGTATCGGTGGACTTGTCGAAGGTAGAAGAAGTTGTTTCTTGGGTATAACCTAATAATGTAAAAAAAAAAGTTCATAGTTTTCTTGGTCTTGTAGACTATTATCGGAGGTTTTTACTTGATTTCTATCAAGTTACAGCCCCATTGATAGTTTTTACCAGAAAAGACCAAACTTTTTTGTGGATCGAGAAATACCAGATAGTGTTCAGCTATCTAAAGGGTAAGTTGGTTGGTGATCCAATGATCAAGTTTCCATAGGAAGGGGTGATGTTTGAGGTGTTTTTTGATGCTTCCCATATTGGTTTGGGATGTGCTCTAATTCATCAACAAGTAGTGATCTCTTATGGGTCTAGGCAGTTACGTCCCCATGAGAAAAATTATTCCACCCACGATCTGGAGTTAGCATTGGTTGTTTTTATATTGAAGTCATGGTTTCATTACCTCATTGGGGAGCACTTTGTAGTCTTCATAGACCACAAGAGCTTGAGTTACATCTTTTCCCAACTTAATCTAAATCTGCAGCAGTGGAGGTAGATAGAGTTTCTTCAGGACTATGATTTTGAGATCTCCTACACCTTAGGAAAGGGGAATTTCTTGACTGATGATTTGAGAAGAAATTCACAAAAGGAAGTTGTTTGAGAATCTACAGATGCATGGAAAGCAATGGAGGAGTTGGAATACTTGCACTTAGATGTGGGAATGGATGGTGGTAGAGGTTGCTTGTTCTAGATGACAACCTAGTCCCCTATAATGCAGATAGTGGAGGAATATCAGTGGGGAGACTCAGAACCAGAGTTATTGTGCGATCATTTTGTCCATGGTGATGCTATATAGAGATGGTCATAGGATGTTAGGAACCATATTCATTTCCATGGAAGGTTTTTTGTTATGGTGGTAATGTGAAAGGGATTCCTCTATGAGTTTCATAGCTCACCCCCGGTAGTACACTTAGGAATTTCTAAGATGTATTGTGGCTTGATGATGCGGTTTTGGTGGACTAAGATGAAGTGGGAAGTAGTATAGTTTGTGGAAATATTCTTAGTCTTAAATTAGGTAAAGGTTGAGCACCGTGTTTCTAGTGGTTTGTTGCAGCCCTTGGATGTCCCCAAGTTGAAGTGGGATGACATCTTGATAGATTTCATCATAGGGTTACCTAGGGCTTAGGTAGGATACGATGATATTTAGATATTAGTGGATTGACTGATGAAATTGGATCACTTCATAGCGATCAAGGAGTCAGGCATAGTGGATTTTATAACCAAGATGTATGTGGATGATTTGGTATGGTTGCATGGAGTTTCAAGATCCATCATATCAGATTGGGAAACATGTTTTACCTCATGAGTCTGGAGGAGATTTCTACATGCTTTTGGCACCCAATTACACCTCAGGAACTCCTTCCACCCTCTGACAGATGGGAAGATATAATGTACTATCCAGATGTTGGAGGATATGTTGTGATCATGCATCTTAGACTTTGGTGGATCTTGGGTATGACATCTTCTCTTGGTGAAGTTCGCTTATAATAATTGTTATCACTCTTCCATTTGCATGGATCTATTTTAATCTTTGTATGGAAGACTGTTTCCTTCACCTTTGTGATAAATAGAGTTTTGAGAAATAACTATTCTTGTTCCCGAAGTAGTGCATAGTATGACATATAATGTTCATCTTGTTCTTGAGAGGATGAAAGTGGTGTGGGAATAGAATAAATCTTATTCCAGTCGTAGGAGAAGGCTCTTAGAGTTCGAGGTTGGGGACCATGTGTTCTTGAAGGTTTCCCCTCGACATGGGCAGTAGAGGTTTGGAAGAGGGAGAAATATTTCTCACAAGTTTTTTAGACCCTTCTAGGTGTTGGGGAAAGTTGACGAGGTGGAATACCAGTTCGTGATACCACCATAGTTGGGGAGGATCCATGATGTATTTCACATCTCTCAACTCTGTCAGTATCTTCACAATGAATCCCATGTCATTTACTAGGGATAATTGGATATTGAATACAATGAAACATACGTGGAGTGGCCATTATAAATAGAGTATCATTGTGAAAAGGTGTTGTGTGGGTGGACTATTCCTTTGGCTTGTGTGTTGTGGATCCATCGTGTCTTAGAGGAGAGTACTTGGGAGTGAGAAACGCAGATGTGTGCCCAGTACCCAGAGTTTTTTTGAGTTTTTTTTATTATGTTTTTCCTTGTAATGTGATTTTTCAACTTTTTTTGTTATGATATGAGTTGTTTCCTTGTTCCATAATGTGTAATAAAGTCCTGAAATGTGAAAAGGGGAGGACCAGACTTCTAATCGAGATGCATTAACTATGATGCGATTAAACCCATGCGAGTGATTCAGTGTCACCCATAGAGGATAGTATCTTGACATGGAGGATGGGATTCCCTAATTTATGTATTTTAGCTGACGTGGTTGTTGTGATTTCATGGTTTTTTGTGGTTATTTGGGTTGGTGTGTTCATCTGGTGGTAATGCTTGAGGAGTGATGAGAGTCTTGAGAGGTATCTCACAGGGTGGTTTTTTGGACCCCTTTTCCCTTTTAGGTTTGGTTTGAAATTCTCAAGGGAAAGAATAGTTTTAGGGGTATCTCATGTAATGGCATGGACCTCTTTGGTCTATTAATTTGTGAAACTTTGGTGTTTGAAGTGTTATGGGAGGTCAAGGTGACTTATTTCAATACTTTTCAAATTTTCCCAATTTTTCAAGTTCTCCAATGATGAATTAGGATCAGTGAGTCAGAATGTTGATTCAGGACCGGTGAGTCATAATGGTGATTCAGAACCGGTGAATCATAATGGGGATTTAGGACCAGTGAGCCAGGACTAGTGAGTCGGGATGGTGAGTCGGGATGGTGATTTAGGACTAGTGAGTTAGGAATAGTGAGTTGGAATGGTGAATCACAATGGTGAATCACAACGGTAGATTTCAATGGTGACTTGCAATGGTAGCTCTTAAGGGTAGCTCGCGATGGTGAATCGCAACTGTAGCTCGTAAGGGTAGCTCGTGATAGTGACTCGCAATGGTAGCTTGCGACAGTGACTCACAATGGCAGCTTGCAACAGTGACACACAATGGTAGCTCACACCGATATCTCACCTAATAATGACTCGTACCAATGACTCACAATGGTGACTCACACCGATTAATCATAGTGGTGACTCATCTAACAGTGAGTCATTTCCAGCAGTTTTTCTTTTTCTAGTTTTTCTAGTTTCACCCCTTTAATGTTTTCTTTAACATAAAATGATTTTAATACCATATTTAATTGGTTTTGAAGACATTTTAAGGGATATGAATAATATATTTATTTTCCTAAGAATCTAAGGGATTTTAATTAGTCAACATACATAATCTTGACGGGATCCTAATTTAATGGAAAATTAAAGATGTATCTAAACCACGGCCCTATTTTAGATCTTCCAAGGATCAAAACACCTTTTCCTTGTTCTTCCCTCTTGTTTTCACCTAGTACAAGATTCCCCAAACCTTTCTTTCCTAAGGAATCATGCATTGTGCTTTTGGATTGTGTTTTCCCTAGAGGCTTTTTCCTACTGCACGTGCATGCCCTACTTTGGCGCAATAAGGAATTGTTGATCGCTTCTTCTTCTTCTAGGTAGGTTTTAATTCATATCTTTCAATTGTGCATCATGCAGGGTGGGTATACAAATTTATCCTTGTGATTATAGTTGAATCCAAATTCAATAAAGAAAACTAAATTGGTTTCAAATCAATAAATGGTGGTTTTGGAAAGTGACATATGATCGTATTGTTTTATTGATATTTTTGTCAGAATTTTGAATTGTATGGGCTAACTACCCAATGAAAATCATGGTTTTTTGGGGGTTTTATTTTCCACTGAATAGATTTTGGGTTTCATGTTGTTTGTTTCTTATTGAACCACTATTATGAAAAATATTTTAACCATGTACACTTGACTAATAAATGGATGTCCCGTGATCAAACTATTTCTATGATAAACTCTGAATTAATAGGTAGAAATTGGGTGAGGAATGCCTTGTTAAATCTGAATATTTCTTTCCTTGGTTCATGCAGTAGCGTGTTGTGTTTGGGTTTGTTCTGACTTGTGTTGTAGTAGGGTTTTAGGCTTGGTTGTGTGATGTGGGGTGGTTCAGAAGGTGTAATGGAATCTCAGGTTGAGAGATAGATTTATTTTGGAATGGATGGGAAGTGTTGTATAGCAAGGTTGTGATTGGGTTGTGTGGTGATGTGTTGTTAGGTGCAACTGTGAGTTTGGGTTTTCTATATTTAGAGGATGTATTGTGTGGTATGACTTTGAAAAATAATGATATTAGTGGTTGGAGTGGGTGTTAAACAGAGAGTATGACTTTGAATAATGATGATGGTAGTGGTTAGCGTAGGTGTTAAATGGAGAGGAAAGTGAAGTGAGTTAATTTAATATCGGTTTTCTTCATCTGTGTGTTATTCCTAGTAGTTTATTAGGTAGTTATGGAATGAATAAATGAATTTTTTAATAAATAATGATAATTGGTTAAATGAATTTGTTGGGGGTATGATTTGAGTTGTGGATGGTTGTGTAGTTGTGCATTTAGAGGTAGCAGTGAAGTTGGCAGTATTGTGAGATGGTTCTTTGTTTGAGAACCCATAGGTTGGGTAGGATTGTTTGGTATTATATCCATATATACATGTATCTCCTTTTCTATTTCTATATACATCCCTCCATAGTTGATCACTATGTGTTGAACACACCCATCATCATGGGGGTGTCTTTCCCAAACATCCTGGTGGGAGGATGGATGGTTTACCACTCTCTCTTCCCTACTCCTTCTTCTAGGCGGTGGTAGCCCAATATTCTTCAGGTGGTTTGTGGTTTGTGGGGATCAGGTGTGTGCTGGTGAGTTGTGTTTTCCCACGTGTCTTCAGGATGATATGTGTTGTGTTTTCCCAGGTGTCTTTGGGATGAGATGTGTTGTGCTTTCCCAAGTGTTTTCAGGATATGACTTGTTATGTGGACCAGGTGTCTGTGGGCGGGGTGAGATATGGTATGGGTCCTGATTGTCTGTGTGTGAGATGTGATGTGGCTCGTGGACCTGGTGATGGGACGAGTTGTAGTTGTGAGGCCCGGTTGTGTGTGGGTGGGTTGTGATGTGGTGTGTTTGGAAGAGGTGGGAGGGCCAAGATGTTTTCTGTTAGGGTGTGAGAGCAGCTAATCAGTGGTAAAGTGGTTTGGGTACCCTATTATCGATTTACATTATATTAATTTACATGACTTTAATTATTTGGTGATCATGCCTTGGTGAGGTTAGGGTGGTTAGTATACCTTCTTAGGTTCTGTTTGGTTCTGTTGTTTTCTCACAGGGGCATTAGTGTGCTTCTTTCACATGTACATGAGAGACCTTGGTTTTCTTACTAAGTATACTTGTATACTCACCCAATGCATATAAAACTACTTTCAGGTTTCCATGAGGATTATGTGGACCGTTCTAGACCTTACTAGCTCATAATTTTGGACAGTTGATGTGTTGCTACTTAGTTTTACTTTGGGTACTTACTTTGGAGTTGTATTGCATTGTAACAGTTTTATTTTAAACATGAATGTGGGATGGATTTTGGATTTACTTTATATATTTCTTAGAGTTTTTTTAAGGTTGATATGTCTTATCTCTTGATCTTTTTTTCTAAAAAGTCCAATGCCTCCCATTTTGTGAGATTTTATACCCTTGGTGATGGTCACCACCCCAGGGCTTACAGGAGGCAGGACTTGGGGGGTCATTATCTCCATTTCTTCATTTCTAGTCCAGGAAGGGTATCTTTGGAGGGAGGGGGTTGTGACATATATACCTTCTTACTTTTCATTATGTGGGTGATATGATAATGTCATTCGTGTGTATGGTGGACTACTTCATGGAAAAGTGATGTGATCCATTTTCCACTAACGCATTACATGGAAGATAACCAGGGTAAATTTAATGATTATATGAGATATATATGACATAAAAATTATTATGTAAAGTTAATATATTATTTACCTTAATTTCATTTCATCCTTTGAAAAAATGGAAATGTTGTTCATGTGTATGTACGTCCTACCATCTCCATGAATGTTGTATTTCATTTTTTATCACTGATTTTATGGATTACTATAAATACATATATACTGAATATATATGATATTTATATCATGGTTAAAATTATTTATATTATTAAACCATGATCAAACTAATATAAAAAAATTAAAAATATAAATATAAATAAAAAAACAAATCAGTTATTTCTGAAACATGATTTTAACATGGAATTGTTAATAAAAAGGTAATAAATGGTCATAAATAAATCATATATGGTATGATATATATAATTATAGTTTTTTAATAGATGAATAATAAAATTATATTTATTATAGAGTAGTTTCAAATGTGTATGAATTAATTCAAGACTTAAGGTGAGAGATTTCTAGTCTCTCTTTTATTTCTACGATACATATACAATATTCACCACTTGTTTCTTCTATGTGGTGTATATAATACCTCATTGAAATGTTGTATCATGAAAATCCTTATTTTAATTATATTTAATGTATAATTTTACATTTTTATGTATTTAGTCTTAAGATTCAAAATATTACCAAAGTGGTAAGGGATTTTTGTCTCAATTTGTCTTATTTGGGACATATGTTATGTTAAGAACCTATATACTTTTATGAGGTGTATATGCATACACTTTGAAATGTTATATCATGAATTTATTTATTATCATGATATTTTAAGTTTCATTTAATTTCATTCTTTCATGGGTCTGATGATTCAAAAGTTACAAAAGTGGTAAGGGTTTGATGTTATAATCTCATTGTTTATGAGGATTGTTTATGATTATACTTCCAATAATGAAATATTATGATTTGTCTCTCAATAAACCCATGTATTTTATTCTCCTATGGTTATTTTAGAAGAATATATATTTTCCTTTCATTTTCATCTCTTAAAGGATTAAATAGACCAAAATATTATTTTTAATAAAAATCATCATTATTTCTCTCTTCGGTCAAAACCCCTTTTTATTCCATATCCATGTTTTCTAAAAATGTTTTCAATTTTTTTTTTAATTCTTTAAAGGATTTATTAAATACATTTTTACCCATGTTTTAATTTTTACAAATTATTTTAAAATTAATCTTCATGTCATTTTCCAAACAATGTCCATTTGGCTTTCACCAAAAATGAGAAAGGAATATTTGATTTAATTTGTATGGTGTGAATAGAATTTCATATTGTCATGGCCACCCAATTTTTTCAAAGCCTCGTTTATAAGTTTCAAAGGTTATTTTCAAAGAAAAGTATTTTGAAAAAAAATTATGTTTTAAAATGTGTTTTTTAAGTTAGAAAGTCTATTTTCTTCAAGAAATGTTTTAAATGACCTTTAAATATTCCTTTATAAGTTTATAAGGTTATTTTAAAAGAAAATGATTTCAAAAAAATATGTTTTAAAAAGTGTTTTTCAAAGTGGAAAGGCTATTTTCCTTAAGAAATGTTCCAGGTGATCTTTTAAAATAATTTTCCATATAATATGACATCTTATGTACATAGATTTTGCTTATATTTTTATAATTGTTTAACTTAGTTTTAATTAAATATTTTAACCATTTTTAGTGTTTTTGGATTATTTTTGTAGTTTTGTTTTGTTTTTTTTATTTTTTTTAATTTTTAGTTACTTATATATTAATATTAGTCATTTATTTTATTATTATTTTTTATTAATATTATACTTTATTTAAATTTTATTTCTAACACTTTTATTTTTTTTAGTTTAATTAATATTAATGTATTAATATTTATTAGTATTTATTTTAATTTTCTATATTAGTATTATATGTTATTTTATTTCATTATAAACATTAATAGTATTAATAATAGTGGTATTAATTTTTTAAATTTATTATTATTATTATATTACTATTTAATAATATTATAATTTAATAGTAGTAGTATTTAATTATAGTGATATTAATTATATTATTTTTTTATCATTAAATTATATTGAAATTTAATATTTTTATTATTTTTATAGGATAGGTTGTAATTTTATCTAACTGCCAATTATATTTTATATATTGTATTAGTATATCTAATATTAGGAACACATGCACAAACACATTTATGTATATTTATATCCAAATATTATATTTTAATCCTAATTTTATTATTGTTGTTGTTATTAACATTTGGATAATTAGTAGTTTTAAATTTTTATTTCTGGTTTTTTTAGTTTAAATTTGGTTTTTCGGTATGCAGATAAAAGGAGTGGACACCCTCATCATCTTCACTACACGGGGGGTGTGAAACCCTAGCTACAGGACTCCTACAGTGCACCATCCAGGTGGTCTCCCTCCATGTTGTGTGTGAATCACCCAAGTAAGCACACATCCCTCCTCCTCATTCTCATACACACCACACCCAGCGATTTGCCTCCCTCAATCGTGATATCCTCTCCTATGATTCATCTCTCTACAGTGTACACCACCAAGCAACCATCTCTTCGACTGAAACCCTATACGAGGCAACCTCACCTCCTCTAAAACCAAGCACCTCTCTCACCCACAGCAAACACCAGTACACCCTTTCCCCTCTCAGCCTCACCATCCTTGTACAACTCTACCACAAATAGGATGTTGGATATACTCCAACCAGTGGTCACAAACCTCCTCCTCTCCATCTTCTGTGCACCCCCCCCCCCCTCCAATCGGCACCGCACAGTGAGAGAGAACATAGGTTCGATCATTTTTTCAATGGCATGATGGTTTGGTTCATCATTACAGCAATAGTTGGAGTGGTGATTATTATTTTTCAATCGTCGATGGTAGCTCACGGTGATCATTGTGATGAAATGACCACGGTGATATTTTTTTATTATTTTATGTGATGTGTTGTCATGATGTCAGAATAAATTCCATAGTTTCAGAGTTGTGATGAGCACAATGGTGTTTGTATGGATTATTTTGTTTTCATATTTGATTCCATTTTAAATTATTATTATTTCTTAATTGGTTGTTTATTTAATTAATTACATATGTGTTTGAATTAATTACCATGGACTCTATACACCTGTTTTGTTTCCCATTCGTGTGATACCTAATAAGTAATCATGGGTGGGATTTTATCAAATAATTTATTTGTCAGGAAGTCAATCACGTCCATGAGAGAATCATAAATTTCATGTGATCTAATTCTAAATAAATTAATATTTTTTGTGTGTTCTTCTTCAAAATTTCATGAGCAATACCTAATAGGTGATCTCATGCGATTGAACTCGGCATAGATAGATACTTCGACTTTGTGAGAAATGGGTTGTGGTATTTCACCAAGTGATCCAGTGCTACAATGATTCATAAATTATTCATCGATCCAGAGAATGAAATGAAGGATGTTTTGTGTGAAAATTATAAGACTTTTTAACATCAGCAAACAAGGTCTGATAGTATTTTTATTGAATTTAGAATTAATGATAATTGAATAAATAAATATTTAGATGTGGGAATTCAATAATTAGTATTACATGCACCTGAATAGATGTCACAACTCTGACACTTCCATCTCTACTAGTTTCTTCCATTGATTAATTTATTTCTCTAAGGTAGTTTTAGTTTATTTAAATATTTGTCTTAAATACTTGGTTATTTATTAGAAATTTTAGTTTTTAATCACTTTTAAAACTTATCTTCCTGATCATTCTTCCAGATGATATTCCTAGTTTTTGTGAACATTCTCTCTATGGTTTGAACCTACTCACCACTTCTACAGTAGTTAGTAGGTTTATAAATTTTCAAATTGGACATGTTGCAATGTGCGTGATAAATGTATGAAATCATTTATAGGGAGAATATAATAATTAGGAGATCCTCAAAGAAATTAATTTAGGTAAAAAATATAAAAATAAAAATAAAAAACACAAAATAAATCAGTTTACTAATCTATGAATTTCTCATTGTATAGATTTTAAAGAAACCTAGAAATTAATAATGGCATGGTTTTTACCTCATAGTTACAACCAACACCCGCCCTACATGCCTATAGCTCATGGTATGAAGTATAATGATTCACCACACATGATCTCTTTTGGTAATCCTATTTATTTTAATGATTATTATTCTATTCAATTTCATGATTCGTATGAGAATCCTTTTCCATATTCTACTACTAGTTCCTAACCATCATTTGATCATCTTCAAAGTTAATGAATTTATGAAAATTTAGAACTTTATAATTCAACAATTGACTACATAATTCATTCTGCTATTACTGAGAAAAATAGTATTTTTGAACTTCAAGATGAAGGTAATGCAAAGTTTATTTCTTTAATGAAAGATTTAGAAAATCAAATGAAAGGTCTTGAAAATCAAATGAAAATTTTAGGAAATAAAAAAATCATCTTTTCCAATTAGTCACCTCACTACCACTTGATGATCCAATTCATAACAATCCTACTAAAGAAAGTGTAATAGATGTTCCATTTGAACAACATCCAGTTCCTAATTATTATAATGAGACTATTTTGATCGATCCTTATTTCAATCATACCATTGATGAATCCTCTTCATCAAAATTTGATTCTTCCAATATAATCACATTTCAAGAAGATGGAGCTTATTATTCAACCGTGTTAAATATAAATAACCTCATAAAATGATATTTCATGCCCTAAATATGTGAGTTCATGTCCCATACATCCCAAATTGAAAAAGGATACATTAAATTTATATAAAATTAAACCTTTTGAGGATGAAGAGGACATTGAAATGGGGCCCTTATTTAATGGTATTAAGTCAGAATTGATTTGAGAAAACATTAATTGTCACATGAAAGAGGAATACACTTCAAAGTACATTAAATTACCAATTTATGAAAATCTATGTGAGTTTAAAACTTTTTCTAAAATCGAGATATCTGAAACATTTTAAGTCAGAAAATCAGTTATTGATTGTGGTGGAGAATACTCATATTTTTAGAAAAAATGGAAGAATGGGGTTTCCTTGAGGATCCTGAGTTTGTGGTGCCACATGTTCCAATAGAGAAATATTTTGAAGTTAGTATAGAAGAAACATTTGAAAAATATGTAATTATTAATATAATGGAGTTATCTTATCCAATTGAACCTTCCCCACTTTCTCCATAAATCAAGGTTACAAATGCTTCATTAAGATACCCATAGATGCTAGAAATACTCTTGACCTTAGTATAATCAATAAAAATGTAGAGAATGAATTGAGTTGGAAACCAGTGTATTTCCCTATGCTAGTAGTTAGTGGTGAAAATGGATTGGGATACATCACTAACACAAATATATCATTCAATGATATGATGGATATAATCCCACCATTGAAATATTTTGGTAAGAGAATTTCTTCTCTTTTGAACATTCAAAGAGGTAATATTATTTCTATTCCCACTGATTCATATTGTAAAAACTTCAATTATTAGGTAATTTTTTATTTAGACAAGGTATATTCATCCCCTTTTGATTTGTTCTATTTTCATTTCATTCCACATATCCATTTAACTAACAAGATTCCATTGAGATATTGTGCATTTGGAAGGTTAATTTCTTTTTCGACGAATAGATTCCACACTCCCACTAATAAAGAAGAAGATTCATGTTATACATTTATTTTTTATCTCAGTGGAGTTTCATAAACGTATAGATGAATACAAATTAAACTTAGTGCTCAATGGGAGGAAAACTATCATTTTTTGTTTTCTTTCCACTATATATATTTTCAATTCATTTTTTAAGTAATATAATGGAATATATTTACTACAATATGTTTTCTCCTAAAACTATAGTGGAGATGGTAATTCATCATATATATTTTTACTATCCAAATTATTTAGATTATGGTGTGGCTTCTTTGAAATGGTGCGGTTATGTGTTGTTTTTGTGTAGATTTTATAGGTTACATTATTTATAGAGCTTCATTGGATTCAGGCAGCCTTTCCACATCAATCTGTATTTATTTAGGTAAGTTTTTTATTTTATGTTATATTTTATGACTCCAAAAACACTATGTAAAATAAATCAATAAAAAAAGTTGGAAAAAAACAAAAAAAAATTGAAAAATGAAAAAAAAAGAATTCACTAACATCCTTGTCATTATTGAACCCACATGAAAATAGCTGCATTTTTTCATAACACAGACAGTATCATACCACCTGTCTCCCTAGGTAGGTCAAGTACATGATTAATATTTGACATGATTTTATTTTTGATACCCTGATTTAAATTATTTTTGATATCAGTCCATTCTTTGAAAATATTTTTCAGAAACTCATTTATTTTTGAGACACCTATTTGTACTCATGCTGGTTTTTTCTATCCAATATTTTATGTACATACCCTTGAGGATTCTAGAACATTTTTTAATCATCACCTATTTATATTTTTCTTGAGGTAATCTCAACCATGTTATGTCTTCTAGAAATTTCCTTGTTTTCCCATCAAAACAATATGAATTTTAGAAGGTTCGTTGAAATGACTAAGGTATTTATTTGGTATATTTATCCCATTTTACTAGCTGATCCACCCATTAATTTTCTCTATCTTATATCCCTTACAATCCATGAATAATTATTTTTAGGATAATCCCATGGTTGATAACCTTCCAGACCCATTTCTTAAATATTTTCACGATGGATTTTCAATCTAGGTGTGGGGAAGAGATTTATTCATAGAGAGGGTTATTTGAGGGTTAGTAGTAATTTGATGCACATGGATTGACATTATTTCATCCTAATCATATTTTTTATATCTCATAGTATCCACATTCATTGCATGTATTTTGATATGGGAATGTATATTCTTTTTTGGTTCCAACAACGAGTACTTTTGTGGTCATCATGCAGTAACCATCTCTTTTATGGATACCTATAAAAGTGATGATCTATTACTCCAAGAGCTAGAGAGTTTTCTATATAACCTGCTTTTACTAAGATGATATAGAGTACATGATACTTGTGTACCTTTTCTTGGTATATTTTCTTACTTATATTTCATGGGGTTTTTGATTTGATACTCACTAGTTTTTTCTTCCCATCTTATGTGAGTGAGTTTTATCCTAAAAATCGAGAGAGAAAACATAAAATTTTTTATAGAGGGATTGGATTTTCATATACTTAGTTACAAAAAAAGTTTTAAGTGTGGGGATGAGATTTTGAGGGTAACATTTGGATTGAAACTTATCATTCATTTATTTCAATATTAAACCCTCATGTTTTCCAAAAAAAATGTTGATTTATTTTCATGACCCACCATCCCACAACCTCAGAGACATTTGAACCTAATTTTAAGTCCTTGATATTGGTTTTTTCTTTTTATTTCTACTTGTGGATATGTGAAATTCATGGAAATTTTATGGTAAACATGCATGTTTATGAGAATTGAGCATATATTTGATCAAATTATTTGAGTGGTGAAAGTGATGGTGAGATAGGTCACATGATACATGATTATAGTTACTTGTTTTGGAAAGAATTCGATAGGAAGATAAATTGTTTTGAAATTCGGGATATTAAATGAAGCATGATATTTTGTGGGTAATAGAGATTGAAATTTTTTTCAACTTGTAATTTTGATGTTTTGATTTATCTATGGGTCCACTTATGTACTCTTTCTAATTGTTTTACCTAGGAGTTCAAAAGTTTAAGTGTGGTGGATTTGATGTACATGGATTTTTCTTTTATTATTATAATTTTTTAACTTGATTTTAAATAAATATGTAACTTTTTTTAGTGTTTTTAATTTATTTTTGTTGTTTTGTAGTGTTTTTGATATTTTTTTAATTTTTAGTTGATTATATATTAATATTAGTTATTTATTTTTATTATTAGTTTTTATAAATATATTAATTTTTTTATCATTTTATTTCTAACACTTATTATTTTTTGTAGTTTAATTAATATTAGTTTATTAATATTTATTAGTATTTATTTTAATTTTCTATATTAGTATTATATATTATTGTATTTCATTATAAATATTAGTAGTACTAATAATAGTGGTATTAATTTTTTTAGTTTATTATTATTATTATTATTATTATATTATTATTATTATTATTTAATAATATTTGTATTTAATAGTAGTAGTATTTAATATTAGTAATATTTAATTATACTAGTATTAATTATATTATTATTATTATCATTTAATTAGATTAACATTAATATTTTTATTATTATTTTTACAATAGGTTGTAATTTTATCTAACTACTAAATATATTTTATATATTGTATTAGTATATCTAATCTTAAGCACACACTCACACACGCAATTATGTATATTTATATCTAATAATTATCTTTTAATCCAAATTTTGTTATTATTACTATTATTAACATTTAGATAATTAGAATTTTTTATTTTTGATTTTTGATTTTTTTAGTTTTAAATTTGATTTTTTGGTATGCAGATAAAAGGGGAAGTGGCCCTCAATATCTTCACTATGTGGGGGTGTAAAACCCTATCTACATGCCTCCTACAGTGCACCAGCCAGGGGGTCTCCCTCCATCCCATGTGTTCATCACCTACGCGGGCGCAGAGCCCTCCTCCTCATTCCCACACACACCACACCAACCGATCTGCCTCCCTCAACCATGATCTTCTCTCCTCCGCTTAATCTCCCTATAGTGCACACCACCAGGTGGACATCTCTCGAGATGAAACCCTAGGTGGGGTGACCTCACCTCCTCCAGAATAAGGCACCTCTCTCACCCACAGCAAACACCAATGCACCCTCACCCCTCTCAACCTCACCATTCTTTCATGACTCCACCACCAGCAAGCAATCAGATATCCTCCAAGCAGTGGCCATAAACCTCCTCCTCTTCATCATCTGTTCACCCCCCCCCCCCCCCGCTCCAATTCGACATAAGTCGACCACCCAAACTAGGCCCGACCTCCTCCACTACACACCAGCAACAGTAGCCTCATCATCTTGTTCATCATATAATACACCACATTGAAGGTTGTAGTCTATCCACCAGTATTTTTTAGTGGTTTATTATTTATAGTTTGTGTGTGACATCAATATTCACAATGGATTTGATTTACTTTTGGAGATCAGAATCACACGGTGAGAGCGAACACAGTTCGGATCATTTTTTTAGTAGTGCGATGGTTTGGTTCATCATTTTAGTGATGGATTGAGTGGTGATTATTATTTTGTAATCATAAAAAATAGTTTGCAGTAATCATTATGATGACCCAATCATGGTGATATTTTTTTATTCTTTTATGTGTTGTTTTTTTATGACGTCGAGTTAAATTCCATAGTTTTGATTCATAATGAACATGATGGTGTTTACATGCCTTATTTTGTTTTCATATTTGATTCCCTTTTAAATTATTAATATTTTTTTAATTTGATGTTTATTTAATTAATTATAAATTTGTTTGAATTAATTTCCATGGACTTTGAATACCTTATTTGTTGCTCATTCATGTGATACTTAATAAGTAATCATGGGTGAGAGTTCATCAAATAATTTATTTGTCCATAATTTGATCATTAATGTGATAGAATTGTAAATTTCAAGCAAACGAATTCTAAATAAATAAATATATTAATAGAAAAATTAATATTTTGTGTTTTTCTCCTTCAAAATTACATGAGTGATACCTAATAAGTGATCTCTTATGATTTATCCCAACACAAATAGATACTTATACTTTGTGAGAAACGGGTTCTGGTATTTCACTAAGAGATTCAGTGCTACAATGACATGAAAATTATTCATCAAGCCAGAGAAAGAAATAACATATGATTTTTGTGAAAAGTAGAATATTTTCTAACATTAAATAATGATACCTAATATTATTTTGATTGAATTTAGAATCAATGATAATTGAATAAATAAATATTTAGATATAGGAATTAATTGGCATTGCATGAACCTGAACATATATCACATCTCTAACAATTCAATCTCCTCTATTTTCTTTCATTGTTTAATTTATTTCACTTAGATACTTTTAGTTCATTTAAATAATTTTTTTAAATATTAGTTTCTGTACACATTCTCTATGTGGTTTGACCCTGCTTGCTAATTCTACATTAGTTAATAGGTTTATAAATTTTCAAATTGGACATGTTATGATGCACATGCCAACATAATTTGATGTTACTTAAGCTTTACTAGAGATATGATCCAATGCTACCATCTTTATTCTTTATTTTGATGGTTTATTTTTATGATGACATGATGTTTATGAAACTTACTTATTTTTTCATGGGTTATTCTATGATGAAATGATTATGAAACCTGTTTCTTTTCCACAGGATATACTAAAATGAAATTTTTATGAATCTCATTTACCTTCATGGGTTATGATATGATAAGTTTTTTATGATCTTGTGGTACACATATGTATGATTTTCATTATGTGACGAGTGGCACTTATATCTTCCTTCAATGAATTGGGAAATGATTAATGTTTAATGAGATCATAAGGTACACAAGATGTTATCCCAATCTTGAAAAGATGGTACAATGGAGGTTATCCTAAACCCAAAGTAGGTACATGTGTGGTCAGCCCAAGCCTAACATGTAGTGAATGTCTTAGTGGGTAGCCTTGAAATAAATTTTTTTATGCTTACATGTTTTCAAAAATTACATATATTATGTTAATGTTATGCTATCATGGATTATTCTCTCTGTCTGAAAATTCATTTTTTTTATTTATGAAAGATCACTTTAGGCTAAGTGATAACCAACCAAGCCAAATCCGAACCAAAAAAACAACCAAAAAACAAGAAAAAAATGGGTCATTCAAAAATCTTAGCCCAGGACTTGACCTGCACAAAAACAAATGTGCCCTAAATATCCCTGCGCTGCCCTACACTGCACCTACGACACCCATCAATCACTGTTTCTCAGGACACTGTGCCTCGATTGTTGATGCCTTGCCAGACGAGATCAGGCCAGAGTCAGCCACCGTGAACCATCGCCGTCAAGGATCAGCGTGCCCTTCAATGATCCCAATATTTTGATCATTAATATATAGGGTATGGTTTTCATATGTTATTATCATGTTTCTATACCCTTATGATAATGTTATGTTTACATATTTCCCTTGTTTAACCTTAATGATCATCTGATCACACCCTTTTTATTTTTAATTTACCTAGGTTATGATGATAGGTATTATGTGTGATATGTCTAATAATGGTGATAGTTATGAGAGGAAATAAGTGGGAGATAATTTAGAACTCTTGTGAACTAGTTTTTTGTGCTTCTAAGTTTCCAAAAGAACTATACCTTTATGATCCTCATTCATATGTTTGTGTAATGTAGTTAATATTCATATAAAAAGATGTAATATCTATGTATGATAAGTATAGGTTGTTACAGTTGGTATCAGAGGTAGAGGAAAGAATCTGGTCCTTGGTAACTCTCACGTGTGAGCGTTAGATAATGCATGGCTCTCTGCCCAAGGGATTCGTAAGGAAAGGGCTTCCACTTGGGATGGTGGTGTGTCCCACCCAAGAGGTTTAGCCACCCATGGAGTTCCCTAATAGGTATCAATTATAGTCTAATGGAAATAATTCCAGACCTCTATAGTTGGTATCAAAGGATAGTTTTAGTTAAACTTTGTAAATTAGGTGGGAAAACCTTAGTGAGATCCCTAGGGATATGTATAAGGATAAGTCTAAGGATAATTCTATGTATAGGAAAATATACTAAAATTTTGGTGAAAGATAGAGAGAGTGTTTTCCTAGAAATACATCCCTATTTGGATACTAAAAGTGGATTTGGTTATAGAATATATGTACCTAGGGGTAATAACTCTAGAAAATGTACATTGGGTTGGACTCGAGCATTGCCTAGTACACAAAAATGGTCCTTACTGTGCACCTGATTTGAAACTCCCAGGGGATATGCATTGTAAATTCCAAAACAATTTATGAACCATCATGAAGGATTCAAATAATGACCACTAATGACTTAGATTAATCCTAAGGTACCATATATTGTAAATATGGTGTCATGATTTAGACATCCTATATGTGATTCTTTATGATTATGTGGTTTCTCACTATGATTAGTGTTTCTAACACTATGCTTTTTAGTTTTAGTCAATAGATATAACCTAAAATAACTATTTTAATACTGAATGCAGTAGATAATGCAATGATTTTCCTCTTGAGAAATCAAATTTTATGGGAGCTATAATGAAAAATCTTATTATTATGCTCATGCAACTTTCTCAACCTATGAATCAGACTAGACTTTAAAATTAGAAAAGGAGGGAGCGATGTTCAATTGATTCTTTTATGAGGAAACATCCACCTTCTTTTAGTGGTTCTACTAATCATCTAGTTATTGATAAATGTATTAGTATCATTGAAAATATATTTTCCATTTTCCAGTATTTGGAGCATAAAAAAGTATTTTTTTTCATCTATCGTTTAGAAGGATAAGTGGATCAATGGTGGACTCTTATCAAGAATATGAGACAACAATATGAAATTGACTCCATGGAGTGGGATTAGTTTAATATATTATTTTTCAATAAGTACTTCCCTTGTATTCTTTGTATAAAAAATGTAGAGGGAATTCCTTGATCTAAAGTAAAATAATGATGAATCTGTTGGTACCTATGAGGAAATTGTTATAAGACTAGAAAGATACTATTCTAGTATTTTCATCCAACCTAAAAGTAAGGTTGATCAATTCTTAAGTGTATTAAAACCAATTATTATAAGGGTGTTATCTATAAGGGACTTTGGTATCTATGAATAAATCATTTGTTGTACTATCATGGTGGAAATGGAGATTGGAGTAACCCATCAATCACATGGTTTTAATAATAAAATAAATATATAATTTAAGGGAAACTCTAAAAATCATGGAGAGAAGAAGATGAGATTTCCTTCATGCTTGAAGTGTGGAAGGAAACATAGAGTAAATTTTCTTAATGGGAATACTAAATGTTTTAAGTGGATAAATGAAGGTCATATAGTAGTTGAATGTCTAAGTGAGGGAATAAACTATTTAATGATATGAATAAAGAGAAAGCTCCAGAAAATCACCTCTCACACTTCAGTGCTTCAAATTCAAGTAGTTATGTAATTATGATAACAAGTTACCAAATTATAGGGATTATGGTAATTATCAACATTATTAAACTTGTAAACCAATTGATAGAGAGAAATATTATTCATTCACAATGTATGAAGTGAATCATGATAATTATGAGACACTTATCTTTCACTCCTTAGTTGATAATTTCATGATTGATTTTATATAAATGAGCCCTATGAAAATCTTAAAGTTAATCCTTTAGTGAAATTTGATGTGATTTTGAGCATTGATTATCTCCCTTTATAAGGATTCTAGAATAATGAAATCACATTTGATATTTTATCAATGCAAGGATGAACCCAAGATCCAAATGGAAATGTTTTTTTATAAGATAAGATCTTATTTAAGGAATAAAGGTTTAAGTATTTATGTATTTGGATTCAAGAATTATGTTTTAGAACTATTTTACCATTGGTATTTTTGTTATAATAATCATGAAACATCCAAGGATTTTGTTAATTTTGGAAGCATATATGTCTCCATGTAAGATTAACTTAAGAGTTATGGATACCATCATGGGTTTGGGAGTTAAATTTTGATCATAAGTTCAAATTATTAGACATCAATTTTGAGGTTTTATGTGATGAGTGTTTATCAAGATTAAGGATATTTTGGGAGACATTTATGGAAATACAACCCTTTGTTTTTTTATATGTTTTAATGAAAATTTTATTTTAGGAAGAATGCCTTTACATTTTGGGGATAAGATTAAAGGTATTTATAACCTTTGGGGTTTATCTTATCTTTGATGTTGAGGTAAATATGGGTTATTGCAACTTGGTAATTATATTAATATAGTTTTAGAAAAATGATAACCTTCATGTCAGGCAAAAAACTATCACATCCGCTAAGGCCATAGGGCATGAACCCACAACCAAAGGATTATAAGGGTATAGTTCCCACCATTGGACTATGTTAAAGAGTACTTATAGTGTGATAATATAAAGGGAGATATTGATTATGTATCTCAGTGTTTGGTATGTCAAAAAGTTAAGGTTGAGAGATAAATTTTTAATGGGATTCTCCAACCATTATCCATAACATAATGGAAATGGGAAAACACCACCATGGATTTTGTCATAAGACTTCCCAAAACATATAACGGGAATAATTCTATATATGTTGTCGTTGGTCATATTATAAACTTAGAACAATTCATCACTATCATAGAATATTTCTCTTTGGATCATATTTCTATGGTATACATTAAAAAATTAGTAAGGATGCATGGATTACCACATTCCATTGTGTCTAATGGGGATTTGAGGTTTACCTCAAAGTTCTAGTGAAGTGTTCAGTAAACTATTGATACGGAGTTTAGATTCAGTACTATGTATCATCCTTAGGAATATGGTTGGTTTGAGAGAATAATTTAAACCCTATAGTATATGTTAAGATATTTTTCTTTGGATTTTAAAGGTATTTGGGATCAACACCTTCCTCTAGTAGAGTTTTCTTATAAAAATATCTTTCACTCAAAGAATTAAAATTGATCCTTATAAATCCCTCTATGGAAAGAAGTGTAGAGATTAAATGTGCTAGAATGAAATAAGGGAAAACTAAGACCTTGGTATATTGGTCCCTTTGAAATTATTGATCATATCAGGATTGTATATTATCGCTTGGTGCTTCCACTAAACCTCTCTCAAGTTCATGATGTATTCCAAGTATCTCTCCTGATAAAGTACATACCTGATCCATCATATGTACTGAACTCATAGGTCATACCACTGGAGTATAATAATTCTTATGAGGAATAACTAGTGGAGATTCTGAATCATATAGAGAAATTTTTATAAAACAAGACCACTCACCTAGTCAAAGTTTTGTGGCAAAATCACCAGCTTGAGGAAGCTACATGGGAACCAGGGAATGTAATGAGGTAGAATTGTCTTCATTTTTTTTTATCAGAGTGATGAATTTCAAGGGAAATTCATTTTAAGGGGGTATAATGTAACACCCTGATATTTAATGAAATATTTTTTCAAATAAATTTAATTTATTTGATAGTTTTCATTACATTCAACATCAAGTTTTAATAAAATATGACATATTATTAAAATATTATTATTTAATATGATAGTTATCATTTATCCATTGAAATGGAAGGTATAAATAGGATTAACTAAATTATGAAAATATATGATTTAAACATGAATATAAAATTAATTTTTTGGTGATCCATTTAATTACAAATGATAATAAAAAATCACTAGAAGATAAGGAACTCTTTTTCTGAAAAAAAAACTATTTTTATGCGCAGAAACATGTTTTAACTCAATAAATTAATTAAAACACTTTTAGTGAATGATTTTAATGAATTTTATATATTATATATTCAATAAAATTCTTAATATTAATATTATGTGTTTTCTAGTAATGACATAAGAATAAATCCATTTTTACACTAAAACTGTATTTTTTCTACAAAGTAGTTTTATTACATTTTGTGCACTTATTTTAAAAATTAGTTTTTACCACTTTTAGAAACAAAAATTATAAAAAAATAAACTTAATTTTTTTAATCATCATTTTAAAATTATCTTGGAGTTAAATTTTTATAATTTTCTAAAAAGATAAATTTTTCAGTGAATAATGAAAAATACTGATTTTTATTAAACAAAATGTTTTTTCATTCAAAGAATTTAATAGATAATTTTTATTTTAAAATGGTTTTAAAAGTAAAATTAGTAAAATTATATATTATTAATATAATTTATGTTATTGGAATCAATTTTATATTGAATTTTAATATAAAAACTTTTTATACTTTTGAACATTTTCTCTTTGGAAAACTGCTTTCTCGTCACGTATGTGGGTTTAGTTTTAAATTAAAATTTTTTAATTATGTGAATTGAATTTGGAAAAATTAATTCTATATTTTTAATCATAATAATTTATATTATATAATAATGTAAAATTAATTTTTTTCAAAATGAATAGTAAAAAATGTAAAAAATAATTATCGCGGTTAAGGTTAAAATGGGTTTACCTAGGGTTAAACTAAAAAGATAAGGGGTAATATATCCTATAAACTTTTACAAAACCCATTTTATGGAAATATTTAAACCTTATCACCTCTAAGTTTCAATAATTTCACATTTTAGATCTTTTTATCATGTGAAACACATGTTTAATCTTTATTATTTTCAAAAATTCCATGTGTGTCCTCTCCTCCACTTATAAAAGGCCACCCCCTCTCCTATCATATAAACACTTAAAACCCCATTTTTTCAGCCAATTTAGGCTAAAATATATTCCTTAAATCCCTCTCTACATCCTATATTCCTTTTTTAGATCATAAATCTAATCTAGGAAGGCTTTAAGTTAAACTTAAGGAGGTTGTTCGAAGAAGATGTAAAATTTTAAACAATGTGTTTTTTGTTTTACTTATTATTATAACTCTATAAAATATTATTTAATTATGTTGATATAATAAAACTAATATATCACATATAATTATATATTATTATTTTAATTTTATAACTTATATTCATTCCCTCTTCTATCAAATAGGAAATGAAACCGTTGATCATTTGTACGGCGAACTACCGCCCCGCAAACTGATGTTATTTGTTTTCCATCACCACCTCTCACGGATAGATATAATGACGTATTTAATGTTTATATATTATATTTATGACATTAATATACCTATTTAATTATAATAACACATATACCTTCTTTCCTCCTAACCTATTGGGAAACAATAACATCGCTCGTGTGAACGACAGACTACCGCCTCACGAAACGATGTGATGTGTTTTTCATTTTTTTTAATTGGATGGTAATAAGGATAGATTAAATTAATATATATTATATTTTTAACACAATTATACTTATTTAATTATTATATCACATATACATTCTTAAATTATATTCCATGGGGGATATGGTAACATTGATCCTATGTATGGAGGACTACCGCCTCGCGAAGCGATGTGATTCGTTTTTCACTAACACTTTTCATGGAATGTAATTAGGGTAAATTTAATTAATATATGTTATATATATGACATAAAAATGATTCCATAAAGTTAATATATTATTTAAATTTCTTTTATTTCATCCTTTAAGAAAATGGAAACAGTGTTCATTCGTACGTACGGCCTACCGTCTATATGAATAGTGTATTTCATTTTTTATCTCTAACTTTTATATATTACTCTAAATAAATATATAATTAATATATATGATATTTATATAATGTTTAAAATTATTTATATAATTGAACCATGATCAAATTAAGTATAATGAAAATAAAAAATTAAAACATACATGAAAAACAAAGCAGTTATTTCCCGAAATGTTATTTTAACATGGAATTGTTAATAAACTAGTAATAAAAGGTCATAAGTAAATAATATATGGTATGATATATATAAGTATGTTTATGTAATAAATTTATAATAAAATTATATTTATTATATATGATTTTTTAAAGTTTATGAAGGAAGTCGAGACTTAATGTAAGGGATTTCTAGTCTCTCTTTTATTTCTAGGAGACATTCTAAATTCACTAATATTTCCTTTGTGTAGTGTATATACATCCCATTTTCTATGTTACATCATTAAACTCGTTATTTTCATGATATTTAATGTATCATTTTATTTTATTATTTATTAGGTATTTTGATTCAAAAGATAACCAAAGAGTAAGGGATTTTTGTCTCAATTTGTCTTCTTTGGGACACATGTTATGTTATTAACCTATATTTTTTTATGAGGTGTATATATATACCCTTTGTCATGTAATATCATGAAATTATTTATTCTCATGATATTTTAAGTTTTATTTAATTTTATTATTTAATGGTTCTTATGAAACCTTTTTTGTGTCATGTGGCCTTTTAATGTCCCTTCGAGATTCTTAATCTTAATTCCTGTCTCTTACACGTATAAATAATTTCACTATTCCTTTAAGGAAATTACTTTAGTGATTTTTTATTAATATTTGACATGTATATAGTTTTATTTTCTTACATTTGTGTACTTTTTCATTCAATCCCCCATAATGAAACTTTATTCTTCATTTCGTATCTCCAAATCTATGGGAACATTCTGTAAACTCCATCTCTACTTTGAGAGCACACCGAACCACTTCTTCATAACTTCTAAAGTCTTATATTACTAGATATTTTCAAATATATGGTTTTAAAACACTAAAAAATCTATATATTTTTATATATAGGTTGATAATAAAACTAGAGGCAAGCCTTTAAAACCTCGTGAAATTTTCCTCATATTTCACAAGAGATTCATTCTCATTTTTCTTAAAATCCAAAAAATCTCTCTCTATATTGGTATAAAGATCATGGGTAAAATACGTATTAATGTATGTCTTATTAAATTTTTCCCACTCCATTAACTTCATTTCATAATTTTTATTTTTATTATTGACCAATGTAATCTATTAATCAACTTTTCCTTTTAAACAATAGATGGGTATAATAACTTTCACTTGATTAGCATAATGATGTATAAAATAAATATATTCCATAGAGTTGAGCCAGTGTTCTTAAATAAGTGGATTATAAGATCCACTATATTTTAATAGTGAATCAATGGATGATTTATATATCTTTTTTGAAGTTATACATTCCACAAGGTTCAATTTATAGTTCATAATCTAGGACAAGTGGTTAAGTACCACCATGAGGTTTTAAACTCCATATCCTATTGAATTTTTAATGTCATTAAAACAGTAATTACATTATCCATAACATGGGTTATTGTATTGGTTTCTCTAGGTTCCCAATATTTTTTAAAATATAAAATTTTATAACAAAACATAATTCAATAAATTGTGGATAAGTAATTTATTCATATGGTTTAATCAATCCTAATGCATTATCATATGAAATTACTAAGTTTAACCTTGGTTTTATTTTACTAAAATGATTCAAAAATTAACTATATAGTGCTCTAATACTATATATTGTGAATATTTCATTTAATATATGATTATTTGATCATTTTAAAGTTAGACATAAATAATAATACAACTCCAAAAATCGATAGGTTTTGTGTCTTGGGAAAATTAGTTTTAGATGAAAGGAATATATGTGAAAATTTAAAGTTTATTTAAATCCTTATTCATAGTCATATTAGAGGCTTTCATAACAACCTTGGTACAATTAATCACCTAAGAACATACATCAAAATAAAGGGTGAGCTAAAATCCCAGTAAGGGGAGGAATAATGAGAAAGAATGTGAGATATGAATCAATATAAGTACATTGCTGAAAATAATCATGAGCATTTTATAATAATCATAGTATCCCCATCACAGGAATATCAAATCCATTTAAAATATACATGGAATATGGAATATTTATAATTATGAAATATCATGATATTGTGGAAAAATTTAACTGCATCATGTTTATGCTTAAAATGTGAACAAATCTAGCATCATGTTTAAGTGTCATGTTTGTAAAAAGATAACTACATTATGTGAACAAATATAGAATCATGTTCATGAAAAATAATTTTAAGAGATATATCACCTTACCCAATGTATTATAGGGATATATAGTTTCATTCACACCTTTCACATCATAATATGCTCATAATCATGCATGTCACATAGAAATGAAGAAAATATAAATCATAAACATGAAATAAATGCCACAAAGAAAATGGGATACATAATAGCATCGTGAATTATACAATAGTGAATAAAATCAGAGCTTCCCAAAAGAATAAGGTAAAACATAATTTTGGATACTCAAGGTTTCAAGGAATAGAAGAATAAACATAATAATAATTAAGAAGAGTCTTTGAGAATAAGGTCTTTATCAATAATAAATGAATCATGGATAGGAATTCATCCCAAATAAGTAGAAAATGAATATCCCTAGAAGAATAAAAGTTAAATAAAAAATTACATTTAGAATATATTTTAGAAGAATCATAAGTAAAAGAGGTGTAAATAGGAATTAAACCCAAAAGAGAAAGAAGAGTTGGGAGTCCCCTTAACTTAAGTCCCATTTTGTTTCGCCATGTTTACATCTCTTGTATATTAAACTTATATTTATTAAATCATGAATATAGATGAATATTACATTAATTTATGTTATTATTGGACAATTATAATAATTTCAATACATTTGTTAACCTTTTATTGGAGATAAAATTATTTGGTGAGATGATTGTTTGAATTATCACATTTTCAATTTGATTTCATGGTTTTGATTCATTGTTATTTATTCATTTATCAAATTTCTACCAGAAAAATAAAATTACATAAAATTAAATATTTATTCATTATATATAATTATCTCTAACCATTCATAAAGTCTATGGTAAGTAAATAATTATCAACATCCTCATAGGTAAGTAAACCAACCATTAACGAGACTTTATCAAAGTGGGGGAGAGGGATTATACCTATGCATTATAAATATTTTATAATAACTATATTATATTATAATAGAATTTATATATAGATATATAATCTATATTAACCAGCCATAAAGGAAATGATAAATAAAGAACTCACAATTCCCTCATAGGCGGGTAAAACTGCGCATTAACGAAAGTGTCAATAAGAGGGGGAGGGTGAATGTATATATATATATATATATATTATAAGGATTTTATAGCATAATAATAAAATTAAAATATTGTTAATATAATAATTAATTTATTTTAGGAGGAATGATTTAAATATGGGTATATGAATAGAATAATAGAAGATGAATATTAGAAAAATAGAATATGTTACCTCTTCCCTGAGGTTTGATCCTTTGTTAAGTCCTTAATGCCTTGGAGGCTTAGATTTGGATGACACCAAAATGTCTCCAAGGATCTTAAGAACCTTAATGGAAGTTAATTGGGTAGATATTTATCAATGAGAATTATTTAGGAATTTATTTTCCAATGGGATGAAATTGGGAATTTATATTTGAAGAGGAAGGGTATTTTAGGTTTAAATAATGAATAAAATATTATTTCATGACCAAGACTTGTAATAGTGTCCATATTTGAGACTATGAGTGGTATTTGATTAAAAATACATGTTTATATGAATTTGTAACTCTTAAACAACCAAATTTATTGGCTTATAAATAATAATGAAATAAAAAAATGAAACCATGTTTTTTAATGGTACATGTTATCTTTTTAGACTTAAAAATTAATTTTTATGTTTGGTGATTGATTTTATTTTTTTTAAATGATTAATTTATCTTATAAAAAAATTATCTAGAAAATAATTTTATAATTTATTAGGTCATTTTTACATCAAAATTATTTCATAAAACATACGGTATTTGAAAAACTATATTTTATACTATTCACCTAAAATTTAAAAAAATCAAAAAAAATAATGAAAATTTTCCCTTGGATATTTTTTATGTTTTGATTAAAATAATGAAATTAATTTTATTAAAATATTTCTCTATCATAGGTAATTTTAATATTTAATTATTACCATAAAAGGTAAGATTTTTATGAAATTAAATAAAATAAACTTAATTAAAAATATACAATTATATTATTTTGAGTTTCCTAATTTGAATTTTTATTTTAAGACATTATAATATTTATTTTTACATATTTTATTCATTAAAAATATTATTTACATGTCATTTTACAATTCTATTGGTCATGGTATTATTCTAACATCCAGGTTATTATTCCAACGGTCAGGTTTATTATTCCAATAGTCATATTGAATTTATACTTATTTTAAATAACTATTATTTACTTTATTCATCATTAACATAATTTTCTTTCAAATTTATTTATAACCATTATAAAATTTCAATTATATTTCTGATGTTTTGTTTTTGGTTTACAGTATGTTCATAAGTGTGATATTTCTAGGAAAATGCAACCTAACGAATTTTCAATTTATAATTATGTAATTTATTTATTTTTAATGTCTCTTTATAATATTATTAATTTTATAGTGTATATTTATTCTTCATATGTAATGTTATATATTGATGAAATAATATTGTATTGGTTTTTATTATGCGGTGGATGTATTTTATGTTATACCTCATACCTAAATATGACACACATATATATTCAAAAGGAAAATATAATATAAAAAATTCTATTTTGTTATAAATTTTCTTCCAAGACTGCTTGTTCATTCCACAAGTATTAGTATGATAGATCAGAGCTTCCGAGATTCACCACAATGGGTACTTCGGGAAAGAAAAAACTATTTTGTTACTCGAGAGGAAATTCTTTTATCCATAGTTGAAATGAGTTATTATTGAAGTGGTGAAAAAGTGAATGAACTTCTAAGATAACTGGGGGTGTGCATAAAATACTAGATTGTATATATCACTGCCTATGTTGGAGTCCCCTCAGGAATTCATATCCATAAAAAAAAAAGTGGGCCTCACTATACTCAATAATTTGATGACTCTATCTTTGTTATGGTGGACCAATTCTTGAAGATGAGACACTTCATTCCTTTCAAGAAGATGGATGATTCATCTTATGTAGACAAAATATTCTTTTAGAAAGCTTTGAAACTCTGTGAAATTATAAAAACCATCACATCTGACCATGAAACTCAATTTCTTATCCATTTCTAGTTCACTTTATGGATAATATTCCTAACTGATTTGAATTTGAGTATCTCCTTATACCCTCAAACAGATAGAAAAACATAAGTTATTAATCAAACTCCCAACACTCTTATTTGTTTCTTGTGTGGTGATCATCCTAATCAATTTTAATGACTCAAATTTTCCATGTATTATTTTTGGATATTTTATAGGTTATTTTTTAGACCAAACACACACGACATCTGATTCCAAGGCTTAGTGTGCCAGAAATAAATGTTTGAAATATATTAAATAGCACGTGCGTACAATTTTCCTGAAAAAGTGGAATAACTTCTAAACGGGTTCCCATATCAGAAATCTGAGGGCACCATTGAGTTTAGAACATGAGGTTTTCTTTAGGTGTGACTTGACCTTGGTCGATGCGGGTCATTTGTGGAAAATTCATCACGGGCGTAAAATGAATAAAATAATTTAATAAATTATTTTATTTTTTTGTTGACACAGAAACCTAATTCCCTTTATTTAAATGAACTCTTATAGAAAATTTTAATGATTAGTCACATAACCCTGTAAATCATTGGAGACCCATTAGAGAGAGTGAAATGATATTTTGTTGGCAAACAATGACCAAATCGAGGATCAGTGACCTGATCAGGAAGGAATCAAAAGATCTCACCCATGACTACAACATTGCATCGTTCTTTGTTAGTGATTGATCCAAATCGAGGTAGGGTGGTTGTTTTATTTTTTTCCTTTACCATTCTTGATTTCTATGGCGAATGCGAATCAATCAACGAATATATTGATTCGCAGTTTGGTCGTCTTACGGGATGGGTTAGATTAATCGAGTTTTGGGAGAATTAATTTTTAATTGTTGATTTCTTCATTGTAACTATCGTGGAAACTAATCGAGATCAACACGAACATTGATTGAGGTTAATTCCTCTTGTTTGTTCTTATGATTTTCTCCCTCGGTTCTTCATTCACCACGGGTGTTCTTCGTTTGGCCCAGGGTTCGACAAATCCTGATCAATCGATCATTTTTCACTTGTTTCTTATCACAACGATCTGATATCATAGATCTGGGATCATCACGTTGCGGCGGTGGTGTGATGATAGAGATGAAAAAATATCAGATGACGTAGATACCTGATTTTCATGTTCTTAGGCATGAAATGAAGAATGATGAACAAATTCGTTTTCCAAGTGGATCAAAGGGTGGTTTTGTGGTTCTTCCAAATTCAAGTTAACTGTGGTGTACCTCTGGGATGTGGCATAGATAAATCATGAAAAGAAAAAAAATGTGTCATGGAGAATACCTTGCAATGTGGAGTTGATCGAGTTACTTGGATATGAGTTTTTAACTATAGTGTGAATGATGATATTTGTATAATAAATCTCAAAAAGGGGTTGTATTAAGCTATATTGTGGTGTGGTCTAGAGGGTTCCACTGTAATCTTATTTCCTATAGCTTTCTATAGCATGGTTCTTAGGAATGCATCATAATACTTGTTCTAGGGTATAGTGTTATGTGTTTCATTGTATTCCTTGTTCAAGGAGTCTAATAAAACATCAATAAGTACTATTAAAATATTTCTATCATGATGAAATCAATATATTTTTTTATCACTAAGAGAAAATATTACATACTTTAAGAGTGTTTGTGAACATTAAAATCAAAGACCGGTGAGAAGAATAATAGATTTAATATGTGATCACATAAGATTAGCCCTTTGTAGAAGATTAAATTAATGAAAACCATATCATATTAAATATATAATCATGTGAGATTCATTAACTACATAATTTTAACATAAATTAAAATCATGTCATTGTGATTTTCCTTCTTGTGTCTGTGAGTTCTTGCATGTATAGAAGAAGATGATCAAGTGACATGGAATGATACGCTATAATGCTGATATTTTTTCATAGTGATAGAAGAAGATAATGAATATTTTTAAACTTAAGATTCATGAGATTGAACTTTCACCATAAAAGAGATAATAATCTAGTGTTGTGATATCATCTGAGGAAACTTTTATTGTGACTAATTTGTTGAAGAAGTCATGAGAAGTAAAGAAAATATGATTGCATCATGATGTGGTGTTTTTTTCTATTAGGATCAAACAAAGTCATATAAAGAAATACTTGTTGCATTGTGGTTTTATATCTATAGAAAACATGAACCCAATGGCCTCCTGTTTTTGAAATATATATATATAACAAAAAATTATTTTAAAAAATAAAAACATATTATTATATCATTTATTTGAAAAAATAATTTCAAAAATTATCATAATAGTGAATATAAACCCTATACAATTAAAAAATATCCATTTATAAAAAAAATAAATTAAATTGAAATATACTTCACCTTAAACATATTTTATTTCATAAACATGGTTTCCTTTGTTAAAATAAAATGAGTATCCATTTTATTATACTTACCTAATTAATCATATTAAATTTACCTAATTGTATCTTATATCTTATTTGCATAGATCATATAACGGCCACCCCTAATAGCTACTTCAAATGATATATAACAGGTACCCTCAATGACTATATTTTTTCTTATAAATAACCACACATTTTATTCTCTTAATGTATCCTTAAAATGACTTCCATGTTTCTATTTTTTTTATTTCTTTCTATAATTATTTTTGATGGTATCATTTTCATGGGGGATTGGAATGATGAATATTTCAACCTTTCAGCCTTTTTGTATACAGGTTTTTATTTTATAATTGTACTTGTATTGATCTTATAGAATGTATTTGTTCATAATATATAATGTTATATTGATGTAATAATATTCATTTATTTTTTGTTATACTCACATTCTTATTCTAATTTATAGAATTTATTATGAAAAACATATGATTTATGAAAAGATAATAAATTATAAACCTGGGTTATTACATTCTCCATTATTTAATAAATTATATCCTCACAATTTTAACTGCTTAAAAAAAAGAAAAAAAATATCGCTAATTCTTATATCTTGAAAATTTTATAGAAACTATCAAAGCATATAACTCCTTGTTAAACTTTTAACCAATCTTTAGTGATGTAGCCCATAATTATCCTTTCTTACAATCAAGAATAATATCCTAAGATTAATGAATCTGGGTCTAATAATAGTTTCAATAAATGTTAACCGTTATGAAAACAATCTATACCTTCACTAAAATTCCCAATTTTCATTATTACAATATTTATAAATAGGGAGTCTCCATGAAGTGCAAAAAATCATTAAAATATTTTCTAAATATTTTATTTATTTTTTCTAAATACAATTGGTATAATTAGACATAAATTGGTGAAAATGAAAGGGTGATTTTGCGAAAGTGTTATTTAGGATATATAGTTTTAAAACATCTAATTGAACTTGATTTTTATAAAATAATCTAATAAAATCATATTTGAAATTTTCAAAATGTAGTTGATTCAAAACATCAAAAGTATTTCCAAAAAAAATTAAATATATATATATAGGTTTCTTGAAGATATCCCTCATCTACAGGTTCTTTAAAATAATTAAATGTATAATAATCTTATGATAATGTGAAAAAATTATAAATTCCTTGATAATAATTTCAATGTAAAGAGAGATGAAGATTTTAATATTTTAAAATTTGATCATAAAAAAAATCCATGATCCGTAGAAATTTCAAGATATGGAAGAGGTGTTTGATATATCATATAACTTTTTTCAAGGGACTTTAATATTGGAAAATGTATTGAAATGTCTTGAACAATATTTTTCAATAATAATTAAAATTGAGTCACCTAGTATGGATAAGAAAGTTGTGTGAGACTTGATAAATGATCTTTAATTTATTCAAAAATAATAATTAAAACATGGAATGAATTATCACTGCTAAAAGTATGTCATGATTAATTTCCTCTTAATGTTAGTGATCACAATTTTAACCCTAAACTTTCCCAATTATGCTAACATGGTTCTCTCTATTTCTAGCTACCAACTAAAACCAAGGTAATTATCATGAGTAAAGATAACACCAAATAAAACCATAAGAAACCATTATATGAAAAAGTAAATCTAAAATATTTTAAGCTTCAAAACATTTAATATAAATAATAACACCACCACTTAAACCTAGTTCATTTTAGGTTTTATCTACTAATTCCTCTTCACCTAATCCCCAAAAATTATTAAACCCAAAATTATCATGATATTTATTATTATATACTAAACCCAAAAATCATGGAAACTTATGTTCCTAACATTCAACTTAATTTTTATCCTTAATTAACATCAATCACCTTGATATAAAACCATTATAATATTATCTAAACCTCAATTATATATACACCCAAAAAAATATATTAATATTTTTCCAAAATAACCTGAATCACCTTATCACCAAATTACTTTTCAATCCTTAAGATTGTCTATATTTCTCAACTTATATTCCCAAAATCAAATAATCATTTGTCTTAAATGACCATAATTACCTAAAAATCAAATCACATACCATCCCTAAAGTTTTTCTATACCTCAATCATATATTCTTCCAAATAAACCTAGAAAGCCTATCCAAAATAAAATTAATCACCTTAAAATCCAATCACATAAGATCTCAAAAGAAAATCTATGTCTTTGAATTTATGATCACCCTTAAACATATGAATCCATGATGTTATCCAAAACTCTTAAATTATCCTCAAATGATAACATCCTAACCTCTAATGTTATCTAAACTCTACTCTAATACCAACTATAAAAAATAATTACATGTTTTTATAAAATAATACAACACATAAATGTCCAAAATCGTTTAGGTTTAGAGTTTTATAAAAATAGAGAAAATCCAATACATAAAAAAATACCCATACTATATCCACCATATATGTATTTTTTCTATTAAAACAATCTCTTTAAATGATACACTTTCTTCATCCAAGGCTAAAACCACATAACCAGAACTTTGACTTCATAACCATTCCTACTTGGCCTTAATCCCTGTAAAAATCATTTGAAAATTTAGTATTAGCATAAAAATCTCAGTAAGGGGTATAAAAAGAAAGAGAAACCCCATTAAACCATTGAAATACTTGAAACCCCATGATAAAAATTCTTTTAAATAATAAACTTTGAACTTGTAAGAGGTTATAAACTTACTTTAAAATATGAAATAAAATTATTTGCTCAAAGAGTGACATAAAATAAAGTCATAAGCAAGAACATAGGAAAAATAATAGTCATGAAAGTTTCTTGGAAAATTGTGAGACTCGTGAAAAAAAATTCCTTGAAAAATAAATAGTTGACTTTTAAAATATCATGAACTTATTTTCAATCATGTAATAAACTTATTATCTCATGAAATCCAAATATTTATATTAAAACTCATAGAGTATCCAGGAAAGTTTCTTAGGAAATCACATTCATTATCACTCTTACAAATCACCCTTATAATGAAACAACCTATTTGATTACTTCCATTATACCTTCTCCAGAGAATAAATCATTACTCAATACATTGAAGGGATATATACAAGGCCCACCCATCATTATATATAATTTACAAGAACCATAACATGAATAAAACCAATAAAAACTTTCATTTCATCATATTATAAATAAAACTCATAAAAACTTACATTTCAACACATAAAAACAAGAATTTCCAGTTAACGCATAAAAAGAAAATTAATTTAGAAGAATAGGCTAACTAATTCCATTTTGAAATGAAAATTAAAGTGGAGCATAAAACATTGGTAGAGATCAATGAGAAGATAAAGAAAAATCTTAGAGAACATTTGAGAGAGAGTTAAGAGAAATAATTTAAAACTTTAAAAAAATTGAAGAAAAATCCCTTACCTCGAGTCCCGAGTCGCCTCATACGTTATCTACTTCCGGAATGATAATATTTAATTAAAAATTTACTTGCTTCAAAACCTTTTTCATCTTCATGTCATTAATATTATTTTTTTATCATGTATTATTCATTTATTTGATCACTTTGGATTGTGTTGGTCATTTTGAGATTGTTTATTTTATAATACCATAATAGCTTTGGTATAATGGTAATGGTCAAAGTTCCTTGTTTAATGGTTCAATATGCTCCAAAAGAAAAGGTATTCATTGGTTCAATAGATAGTGATACTTTGATTGTTTACTTTTAATATCATTATCATCATGACTATATTATCATTAAGGGATAATAGCTTAAATAAAGTTAATATGTCATAAATATTAAATATTTATGTCTCTTTATTCCTTAATGATAATTATTAATAAAAATAGAGTAATGGCGTTCAAGTGGTGGTTGAACTAACCCAAACACGAATATATGAAAAATAATGAATGATTATAAAATCATCTATATTTAATTATTATATTATTATTACATGATTATATTGATGATAATTCCTTGCTATGAAAGTTATAAATCAGTTTCAAGAAGAGGTATAAGAAGAAAATAAAGAAAATAAACAAATAATAAGGTGATACTTACATTACAGAATTGAATCTTCTCTTAGGGATCTCCTTTATAATGAAACCTTAAATAGTTCTTAAGACTGAAGACTAAGGATGTGTGTAATGATTCTAGGAGAAGGAATATGGACATGATATGGATAGAAACCCAAACTCTGGATGTTTGGAAAATGTGCAGGGAGTTCCCTTTTATAGAAAAAACTCAATGGAATCTTCACGAATTGTAAGAATTTAAGGATTTAATTTTCTTAAAATTGAAAGTTTTTTATATATGGATAGGTTAGGCCATCCTTTATCTTCTCATAATATGAGGTTTTAAGTTTTATTCATAAAATATCTTTTAATATTATTCTATAAAATCTAAGTGTAATATAAAATGCTTAAAATAACACAAACCCTATCAACTTAAATTTGTAAAGCCTTTTAATTTGACTTTTCCCCATACGATGTTATCTTTATAATTTATTATTTATCTAACCTCTAAAATTTTCTATTTCTATATCTATTTTTACTATTATTATAATAATATTTTTTAAGATAAGATTTTTGACTTCATTCCTTGGTTGCGAAAGTATTGGGAAACATTTCTATTTAAAAAAAAATTATTTAATAAGTTGATATGTTCCATAAATTTCCGATTAGTTTAGAAAAAAAATAGGAAGTAAAAATTCATTTTTTCTATAACCAATTTAAATTTGGTATGTTGTTGATCATGACATAGGTTAAGCCATAACTAAGATGGGATTTGTCCTCTCGTATGACGCCTATGACATTTGGGCCCTTAAGTGAGATAGACTGAGGAAGTGTATGTTCATGCCTAGATAGGGTGCATATGATGTGCTTATATATTTGGATGAGGGGTATGTGATGTTATCATTTGCTTGGGTGAATGACATGTGATGTGTTTGTCTGTCTAGTCATGTAGATTGAGAAACCCCCTTACCTTCAAGGTAAGGTGGAGGCCTTCTTTTATAGATTGAGAATAAGGAATACATATGGGAGTATTCTGATGTGGGACTCGGTAATACCCAAAATAATAAAAAGGGTTTTAACACTCTCCCTCAAGCTGGACATGCACAACTTGGACAAAAGAGTCCAACAAAGAAAAAAAACAAGGTGACACCATACAAGATCAGATAAACTCCTCTTCAAGCTGGGCCGAAGATGCTATGGATGCCCAGCTTGGAACTGAGCGATGAGAGGCGGGCCCCTGGGACGCATTTGGTGAAGATGTCAACAAGCTGGTCCGCCGTCGGAATGTGGCTAAAGCTGACATGATTGTGCTCTAGGTGGTGTCGAAGAAAGTAACAGTTCACCTCAATATGCTTCGTGCGTTCATGGAATACGGGATTTGAAACAATCTTGGTGGTTGCCTGATTGTCACACCAGATGTGAACAGATGTGGAAGGAAGAAAGCCAAGCTCCTGGAGGAGTTGTTGAAGCTAAAGGATCTCCGTAGTGACGGTGGTCATGGCTCGATACTCAGACTCCGCACTAGATCTGGACACGACAGTCTGTTTCGTGCTGCGCCAAGAGATGAGGTTGCCGGCTAAGAAAATGGCAAACCCAGAGGTAGATCTCATAGTGGCAAGGCAACCAGCATAATCAGCATCACAAAAGGCCTCATGTTCAGATGAGGATGTTGTGAGTAGCGAAGACCACGGGCAGGATCGCGCTTGATGTATTTGGCGATGCGGAGGACAGCATCCCAATAAGAGGTGGTCGGATGTTCCATAAATTGGCTCACTTTGCCAACAGCGCAAGTAATGTTGGGACGAGACATGGTGAGATAATTGAGTTTACCCACCAACCGATGGTACCGCTCAAGGTGTGAATATGGTTCTGAGGAGGCATAAAGTGATCGTTCCCCAGGCTCCAGAGGAGTGTCAGCAGCAGTGGTCTGTGTCAACCCAGCATCCTGCAGAATATCCAACGCAAACTTCTGTTGGCAGAGGGAGATGGTGTCCGGAGAATATGACACCTCGATGCCCAGGAAGTATGTGAGAGGACCGAGATCCTTAGTGTGGAAGTGCTGGTGAAGATGCTGCTTGAGGTGAGTGACACCAGCATAGTCGCTGCCGGTGATGATGATATCATCCACATAAACGACCAATAGGATACAGCCAGCAGGAGTCGTTCTGTAAAAGACAGTGTGATCCTTCATGCTTCGAGAGAGGCCAAAATCAGTGACGACGGTGCTGAAGCGACCGAACCAAGCACGAGGAGATTGCTTGAGGGGTGCGCGGGAGCCGGAAGAGGTCGCGACGGAGAGGCGCGCTCGGGAGGAGTCGCGACGGAGGGTCACGCGGGAGCCGGAATGGGTCGCGGCGAAGGGTTGCGCTCGGGAGGAGCCGCAACGGAGGGTCATGCTCGGGAGGAGTCGCGACGGGAAGGGCGCGCTTCGGGAGGGAAGGCGCCGAGGATGGTGGGGGGGGGGGACCGGGCTGCACCGGGGAGATGCTCCGGGCAAGATCTTCCTGGCAGTGAATCGATCCAGCGCGGCGTCTTCCCCTCCTCCATGGACGCTTCCTCGGCTCTGCCTCTAATGATCACCGCCACCACCCGCCTCGTCGATGACCGACTGGACGCAACCAACTTCTCCATCTGGCGGAAGACGGTATTGATGTCCCTACGAGGCATGGACCTTGATTCTCATCTTGAGAATCCTCCACCCGCATCAACTGACCCCAAATTCCGATCTTGGCAACTTGCGGATAGCAAGATATTCGCTTTACTGGTCAATTCCATGGACCACTCGGTAAAGGATGCTACCCGGACTGCAAATACTGTCAATGAACTCTGGGATTCCTTGACTATCATGTATTTTGAGACCAACAACTTGGCTCGGGTCTCCGACATTCTTCAGCGTTTGTCACACATCCGATAGCAGGATCGGTCCTTTCCGGCCTATTTCTTGGAATGGAAAGGTCTCTGCGACGAACTGCAGAGCTGGTCTCGTTGAGTCTGCGCGTCCGCCGGGAAGATCTGCCGGAGCCGAGAGTCGGGTCTGGAAACGGCGACGGGAGGCGACGGGAGGCGACGAGCTCCAGGCCCGCCGGGAAGAGCCGTCGACGGGATCTGTGAGAGCCGGGACCGCCAGGAAGATCCGGGGAGGGCGACGGGAGGCGCGGGAGGCGCGGTCGTCGGGAAGAGTCGGGAGGGTCGCGCGGGAGCCAGAAGGGGCCGCGACGGAGGGTTGCGCTCGGGAGGAGCCGCGACGGAGGGTCGCGCTCGGGAGGAGTCACGACGGGAAGGGTGTACTTCGGGAGGGAAGGCGCCGAGGATGGTGGGGGGGGGGGGACCGGGTTGCACCGGGGAGATGCTCCGGGCAGGATGCGCTGGGAAAGGAGGGTGCAGGAACGCACTGGGGAGGCGGGGCCGGACTGTGCCGGGAAGCCGCTGGAGAGGGCGGGTCGGTCTGTGCCAGGAAACCGCGAGAGAGGCGGGGTCGGTCAATGTCGGGAAGCCGCTGGGAGGAAGGGTCGGGATTAAGTTCTCTTTGATACCATGTAGGTTGAGAAACTCTCTTACATTCAAGGTGAGGTGGAGGCCTTCTTTTATAGATTGAGAATAAGGAATACACATGGGAGTATTCTGATGTGGGACTCGGTAATACCCAAAATAATAAAAAGGATTTTAACAAGTCAGCATATACTTGGAGAATCGAGAACATATGAGTAGGCTAAATAGGATTGACATGCCACGGTCACTCGATTTCTTAGAAAAATGAATTATATGATTATGCATACATGTATATGATACGACCAGTGAACATGGGTATGGAGATACATGTGTTTGATAGAGATCATATCGGATCCATTTGTAGCTTGAGTAGCATTGATATTTTGTTAAAGGTCACTCTTTGCTTACAATTTTGGATTAGGGAATTCATATTTTTTGTCAACAATATAAAGGCTTATGGAGCCACACTTCGTGATTGTGTGAATGAGGATTAAGTTTTGTTACAAAGTGTTTTTACACAACATTGAGAGCTACCCCAAAGGTGTTTTGAAGGATATCCAAAAGAAGTTTAGATTATTTTTCACAAGCCATTAAATACGATGAGACATGTGGTGAAGATGAATGATAACTTTTCCAAAATGAGTTTTAGAAGATATCCAAAAAGAGTTTTGAATATGATTTCACAAGTTGCTACATATGATGTCTACAATGATTTTAGTAAGTGGGAGATTGATGGAAATATGCACTAAAAGATAGGTCACAGTACAGTGGTTTAGACAATTGTTTGGTCTATATTGGTGTGAACCACGACATAGTGAGGGTCACGAACCACAACATAGTGAGGGTCACTATGTTGAGGTGTTGCACACAGTGATTTGCTTATTATATGATAATGTGTCTCAACCGTTCTCTCTTATTTCAAGCTATCATTATCATTCTTGGTTTAATTATCATATGATGATAATATAGAGAAGCTTGAACGTCCAAAAAAATTGTTTAAATGTTAAACTTATCAAAAAAGAAATCCAAAAGTTAGAAATTTTGTAACTCCTGGAATGTTTCATTCAAAATAGCCAAGCGTTTGAAATCCAAGGAGTCTCTTAGGATGACTATAAAAAAAAGCTCATAATTTGTGATCTATGTGCATCTTAATGTTGTGAAACTTCTCTGATCAAAACCCTCAAGTTCTTGTTTTCTTCAAGCATTTAAAGTGATGGTTCTAGCGGACCATGGCTTGAAGTAGGTCGTTCCAAAGTGTTGGGAGATTCAACCAACCTGTGGATACCCTAGGAGGAAGGAGAACGTTGACCACTTCTCAGTAATCGCTATCAAGCTTATGGTGAAAAAGCTTGAATAGATTTGGATCATCAAAGAAAAGGTACATCATTCTTCATTTTATTTATTTCAAACCAAACGAATAAAAATATTTTGTATCACAATAGGTTTTGATTGGTGTTTTTCACCACATGATGCAGAACAAACCCATGTTGTCACGTAAAAATCCACCATTCAACGAAGATGATAGGAATGGTACACATCAAACTAACATATTACATATTACCACATCCACAAATCATAATACATCTAGAATTCCACTGAAAATGTCAGAACTATCATAAAATCATTCTCCATCAATTCTCAAGCCTTAGGTGATTAAAAATATAAAAGATAAAGTGAAGACCAAAGGAAGGAATAAAGGGAGCTCATGGATGTTGGTGAAGAAGAAGAGTCATCTGGCAACATGCACAAGCCCATGGAGAAAAAAGAATCATCATACGAACATGCCTAACCAAATAGAGTATAGGAATAACAGCAAGGTCACATGGAGCTTGATCTAGGAGAGAGGAGATCATGGGCAATGCACTAAAATCCATTATGTGTGATGATTAGTTGTGAAGGAATAATCTAAGAAGCCTTATCCATGTGGAAATATCATTACACAACATGTCATGTGGAGTGATCCCTAGGTTGAAGAATTGTATAATAAAGGTAGAAGATGAAAATGGAAAGGGGGTCCTTGGATCCCCATATGGGATCCAAAGGGAAAAGATAACATGGGCAAGAATGTGGAACCATGTTGAACTAAAGAGGAGACTCCAAGGAGGGAGGCCAAGTTGGAGAACACATGAGATCTGGAGGAGCCGATCAATGATCTTTTCGAGGATTAATGAGCCTTTTTCTCTCTATCCTTTATTTTCACATTTGGTATCATGTGTCTTGGGGTGCATTACAATGTTAGTGAGAGAATTGAAGTCTTCATTGATTTGCTTCAATTTCACCTGTTGTGAGTGTTGGTGATTGTAATTCTTACCTTTGCACCCAATGCTTCTCTTATCTGGCCAGCGGGCAGATCATCATAGGGGAGTGAATGATAGAGCAAAAGTGGAAACTCATGCTCAACACTAAGGCTAAAACACTGAATCGTGAGGAAAGTGTGTCGGACAAACCACACTTGTGTGGCCCTAACAACCCACACAACAAACCGAACTTCTTGGGAAAGTGACAGCACAAAACTCTCTCAAGAGAGAATTCCATGTTCCTAAGCGAGGCTTGATAGACAATCTCGTGAGGACTTGCCATCTCATTCCTTGGATTCTCCTGAGAGGGGAGTTCGGGGAGTACGGTAATGGTGACTTGTTGCTCTAGCAGTAGGTGAGGTGTGAGTAGGTCAGTAAAACTCTTCCCCCTGTGCATTTATAAGCCACTTTTGTGAAGGTGAACACCTTGGTTGTCAAGTCTAGGATAGGCAACACCTCACTACTTGCCAATTTTAACCATTTTATCACTCGTGTTTACTGCTTTTCATAAAACACCCAACCAACATCTGCCCCTGTGAAGAAATGAATTGGTTACAAATATTGTGCTACACTAACCCCTATGCACTTGCGGGAATTGTGCAGTTTACACTAGGCAAATACATCAAGTGCGCTCCCGGTGATTTTGTTGTATCACTCAGCATCAGTTATCATCCTCTAACGATAGGGGAACACATTTGTATCCATGTGACAGCCTGGCTTGGATGTTTGGACTAGGTCATCACATCAACAATATTTTCACCAAGGGGCTAAATATATAATAATTCTATTAAAAAACACATCAACACTTTGAGAGTTACCATCTTCAAATTTGCTTATTGAAATTTTCAACTTTGCCTCTTTTACTCCGGAATATAATTCATATATACTGGAAACATTATCAAACATGAATTTTTCATATTTGAAACTCATCGTGTTTGTATTCACATTAAGAGCGAAAGATGCCATATTTTCATCACCAATATGTACACCATGTATGAAAACAATAAGGAAATTCATAGCAAGGTGTCAATATGTGAGATCATTCTACTCGGGATCAAATAACTAAATCCGCCAAATAAAGGAACTCATTTAAAATTCACATAATTTCCCATAATAATCAATAAGGGACATATTATCATCTAGATATGTGATATGAAATTAGTGTCATCAAAAGATGGCAAACAATATTTCATCACTTTCATGGATGATCGTACCAACTTATGTTTACTTGATATAAAACAATGAAGTACCAACTTATGTTTACTTGATATAAAACAATGAAGTTCATAATCGACTTAACTAGGAAGTTAAATGAGTGATCAATGAGATGAATATGAGTCATCTTATCAAAATATTTGTACTCAAGTTTGGGATGATGCATAAAACTAAGAATTTTTATTTTCCAGTCAAATGGAGTCATTGAAAGGAATAACTAGGCCTTAAGTCAAATGGAGTCATTGAAAGGAATAACTAGGCCTTAAAATAAATGATGAATGTTGGATTAAATAATGTTGATTTACATCAAAATATGTGGGGAATCCCTTTTAAGTGCAAATCACATATTAAAATATATCCCATAAAAAACACAAAACGTTCATCGTGAGATGTGGAAAGGTATGGAGTCTATCTATAAATATATTAAAATGTGGGATGTCATGGTTGCACTCCATAATCACAGAGGGTTAAGATTGTTTCAAAAATAATTGATTGTATTTTTATTGTTTATGCACTCAATGGTAATGCATATTAATTTCTAGGTTTCTGGAAAAAAATGATCATGTTTACTGGCGGGGCATATTAATTTCTCTTTCACAGATCAGAAGTTTTAGAAAATATAGATCAATGTGATCAAGGAGATGCTTCATTCTTAGAAAATAAGGTGAAAATTCAGAAAAATACCAAATTCAAAACAGTAGAACAAAGTTAAACTTTAGACAAACTTCCACCGCGTTTAACTACACATTTAATATAATCTTGGTAAATCAGACAGGAAGATCATATAATAGAAAATTAAGAATCCGAACCTGAATCCTCATCCCAATCCAATTTGAAAGCGCTCGACGATTGCATCAGTTCTGTCAGCCCGGTAAGATCCTCCAGGTAGGTGGGATGATTGATCGCCTGCAGGATGAACTCCATTCCCCTTCTTTCATATTCTAATACCACCTGAAATATTGAAAATATATCAATACATAGTGATAAGGCTCTGTTTGGCAACACTTGTCGGTATGTGCTTGCAATGGTATGTAGTTTCTTTTGGAAGAAACATGACACTAACTTTGTCAAACTGCTTATCATAAATAATAGGTGTTATAAGCAATTATGGAAGTTTTCAGGAAGCGCCATCAAACAGAGCCACAATCCTATCACGTATTTGATGATCGGACAGAGCTTACTGTGTCGGAACACGCAGTGCAGCTAATGGAGGCATGACCCATAAGTGTCATCTGAGAAAACTGCCCAAGCGAACCTCGAATCTGATGCGGCACAATACCAAGAGGATTCTCAGAACTACTGCCATTATCGCTGCTCCCAAACTCACCTTCAGCAAAAAACCTGCACAAAGCCGAAACAATAAACCACCAATGACCAGACAGAATTTATTTCATGGAATTTTCAGCAAGTCACCCATGGGGGTGATGAAGAATCCCAATTAAGAGCTCGACAGCAAGGGCAGAGGCAATTGGAGCCAGGCCTGGACGTGTGACAGTGCACTGCTGGTCCAAAGTTCTGTTGGCAGTTGACTGCAGAATGAAACCAGTAATCACACCAGAGATTATAAATAAAAAAGCGTCTACAATCAGAAATATTTACATCAACTGGGGCAACCACATCGTTGCAGAAGTAACATCCCAGTCTCCCTCTGTTTCTATCGGCAAGCGATAAGCTGCCCATATCAACAGATAAAGCACCAGGAGCTTCAGAATTCAAGCAATGGAGAGAGCTTGAAGGACCTGCCCCATGCCGCATTACCAAGAAGCTATCAAAACCCAAAGCTGCAGTAATGGCAATCTGCAAATCAAACAGATGAGCCATGAATTACCCTTAGTTGGGAAAGACAAGAATTCTAAGCATTATGGAGCAAGTTGGGAATACGGCTCAGCCCGTCATGGGCTTTATATGATTTGGGCCAAGATTTATAGACCAGTTTTTTAAAGGTTTCAAAATTTGAAGTCCTGCCCACGAAGTAAGGGCTTAGAAGTAAAACAGGCCAGCCAGTAAATTTTATCTAGTTTTTAATATTAATATTATAAACAGAATACAAACATAAATATAGTGAAATAATATAACTACTCAACATCAAAACATAAATATTAAAAAAAATAAAACTGACCCCGTTGGGTTGTTTTTTTTAATGTTAATTTTTATTTTGTTTTTTAATGTAAACTTTTTAAATAAATAGGTCAGTTTGTGGCCCGAGCAAGGACTAGTCTCCATGGGTGCCGGGCTTCAGGGACCTACACTAAAAACGTTTTTATATGAGCTACCAATTTTAAAGTTCAAACTACACATTTTTACAGGCTAAATGGACCAGCCTGTCGGACTTGGCGCTAGAGGTGACAATTTTGAACCCAACATGATAACTCGACATGACACGCCACAACACAAGTTAAAACAGGTTTGGATCAGACATAAATGGGTTTGAATTGTAATCAAGTTGAGTAATCTGACACAAATAATATTATGGCCGGATTCGGGTTGACCATTCCTTACCCGTCTAACTAGTGTAACCCAATTGAAAATATAATGATAATATAAGTACTAAAAATATAATAATAATTAATTTTATAATATATTTTATTCTTATAATCAAGTAAAATTGAAATGATTCAACATGTTTAGAACACATTATCTATTTTAAATGGTTTAAGAAGGGGGAGTCGCAACATAGATAACATATATTTCACATTAATTGGGTTATTTTTAATCTAAATGGGGGCATTTGATTTTGTTAGGCCATTGGGTTTTTGTGATATTAACTAATTGTACATGTCATGATGTGGTCAATGTTAGGTTGGGTTAGGGTTAGGGTTAACCGCTTCATAAATGGGTTGGATCGAGTCAACCCAAATAAGGGTTCAGCTTAAATTGGTTCAGAGGACAGATAACTCGACACGAACATGACCCATGAACCCAAATTGCCACCTCTACTTGGCCCATATTCATGATACAGTAGCCAACAATTGGAATGAGTGAGAAAACCTTATTGGCACTAGAACACATAAGTGATGGGAGCCAACGACTTTCCCGTGTGTCGGTCAAAAGGAAAACCGCATCATGGGAATCGATCAAACCATGCAAGCATTGGCAATCATTAATCACGTTATCTTCCACCTGGTTTGGCACCGGATGCCCGGGCATAGGTATTGCCATCACAACACCTTCGGCTTCCTGAAACAATCAGGAAAGAAAGAAAGAGATATGATATTCACTTTTCATTGACGGATTAAGGCTCCGTTAGAAAACACTTAATGAAAAAACGGAATGCGTTATATTTCTGAAAAAACACTTGAGCTTAAATTCCAGAAGAAAACCACCTAAAAATCTGACAGAAACACTTTTTCAAAAAGCAATTTGGAAACACATATACAGAAAAACTCGTAAGTGTCATAAGCAGTTTTCAACAAGTGCTGTCAAACAGAGTGCAAGAGTTTTTTTCAGAAACAGAACAAACATCGCTTATTTTTTCAAACTGCTTTATAAGCAATTTCGGCTGTCAAGCATAGCTAAGTCATGCAATGGCTTAAAAGAGAGGGAGACGATATAATACCACAGCCGGAAATATTCTCTTCAGACTTTTAACTGCTGCCATAGCTTTAAAATCACCTCCATTTAGGCAATCATCCAATGTGTAAAGGGATTGCCTCAACGGATTGGACATGGAAACCTTGCCACTGTCAACCAGTGTGATGTTTCGTACCCCCCATGCCTGCAACATACACAATGTTCTTGTCATTAAATACACTTCATAATCAGTTTCAACCTTCACCGATTGAACACATACCATAAGCATGCGAGCAACCTGGCAGCCAAGTGTCCCAGCCCCTAGAAGAAGACACTTGATACTAGACAAAGTGTCTAGCTTTAAAGATGGCAAGGCACGCCATCTCATAAGCTTTAAATTCAAATCAGCGGCAGATATGGCCAGCCTGAAAAAGATATGTATGTCAAAAGTTGTAGCATAAAGACATTGTTAGGCTCCTTTTGACAGCATTCATTGAAAACCTTTTATTACACTTATCAATGATGGTAAGTTGTCCTATATAAGGGGTTTTCTTCTGCAATTTAAGTGCAAGTGTTTTTTCAGAAACAGAACAAACAACAGTTTTCGATCAATGCTGTCAAACGGAGCCTTGGAATCATGACACGTCAGAGCTCAAACCATGTACCTATTGGGATCCAAAGATCTTGCAAGATTGATACACCTGGGAACCTTCTTCCCCCGATTTAATTCCCATCCCACGGCCTTAGGTTTGGATAAAAAATCTTCCAAACCTTAAATTATGATCGACCCAAAAAATTAGAGACACCACACATGAAGCCAAATAAAACAGTAAAGAGAGACAGATCAATTAGAATGGAGTTGATACCCAATTTTGGCCGCTCTACCTTGTGGAACTGAAATTGCGGCTTCACCCACAAGGGACAGCCCCAGATCTGCAAAACCACGACTTTCGCGGTAGCATAAAAAGAAGACCTTCTTCACGGCCCATCTCGAACAGATAAGAGCAAGAAAGTTGCGAAGAGGCCATCCAGGATGGTTTACAAGATGACATGGGTCATAGAAACCAAAGAAAAGCTGCCAATAGTGAAAATCCTAAGCTTCGTAAGATAGATCTATAAGGTTACAAATTCATGTTAGCAACTAAAAAAATACCTTTTGATCATCAGCTTGGCAGGCTTCCCAATCAATTAGGTGCCTCATTGTAGCTTGTGAATTTGAATCCAAAGTGACCAAGAAAAATGGCACATCTGCAGAAGAATTGTATAAATAAGACTCAAAGAGCAGTAAAATAAACATTCTGTTCAGTCTGAGCAGTCAAGTCCACCTGCTGTTGTGCTTGAGCTACGCCACTTGTTACAAGCCACGGAGAGGGATTCAACCTAGATGTCACAGTGATAACTTCACATGAGAGAGGGAGGGAGGGACAGAAGTAAAATAATAAAAACAAAAACTATCAAATATCCAAATATATTAATATTCAGAGCACCTCTACACAGCTGAACCGCCCTGTAGCTGGCCCCAAATTGACCAGGGATGCAGGAGGATCAAGCAACAATGCAGGGAAAGCAAACCAATAGTGAAAATCCCACTTTTTGAGGTCTGCAAATGTGATGAGAAGGAACCTGGAAAGCACAGCAGGGTCCTCCAAGGCCTTTCCAGAGCGTATGTCTTCCCAAATCTAACTACCAATGAAAAATACATTGGTCATTTGAGGTGTGTGCTGACAATTGGACCAGAAAATCAGCATATTGAACTATTTAGCAAACAGCCAGACTGCAGACAGTGAGAGCATTTTTAAGACAGGAGTTAACTATGTCGCATGCAACCAGTTATCTGTTGGCCAAGCTTTAAACATGCATGTTCACAATTTTAAAGTGTAAGTTCATGCATCCAGTCAGAAGAATTAACATGGTTTTATAAAAGATAGAAAGGAACTTTTGTAAACATAATATGATGGGGATTAAGACAGAAGAAAAAAACGGTTATGGGAGGCAACCATTCCCCAGCATGGAAAAAAAACATGAACACATTGCACAAACATGTGTGCGTTTTACTCCAGCGGACAGCAGACCAACTGGTTGATATTAATGGTCCACTGTAGGGTATAATTGTCCGTCATTAACACACAACGAAGAACTTGATTGACAATTATACCTTTTTTGATTCAGCCATTAACAAGCTCTGTCTATCAAGTGCAAGGAAACTCTCCTGCGTGTTTGTGTTGTAAAGGGTCCCAGGGACTCTGCATCTATTCCTGTTGCCGTGAATGGTAGATGGTTCTGATGATTCGTCACTTAGTTCCGGTGGGAAAGAATCAGCAGTGAGAGTCAGGTGATTTGATACTTGAAAATGTGAACAAGGCGCGTAGAAACCTAAAAGGAGAAAGTCAATTTGAAAGCACAAGCCATCTCCCTGTCTCCCACTCTACGGGGAAAGGGACAGGAAAAAACCTTATATCACCGACATAGAATACTAGTTTTAATCCTTCAACTATTTATTATTTTTTATAATTTTACCTGCCTTTCCAATAGATTTCCTTTGTTGCCCTCCCCTAGTCTATCCTAACATAAAATCCCCTCAATCTTCAGCAATTGTTTGATTTAACACCCAAAAAAAGATTTGAACTTCTAATCAAAGCCCGACACCAAAATCAAACTCGAATGGAGCTAAACTCCCCTTAAAAAATCCAAATTCCTGAAAGACTAATAATCACAATCGACAATTCTTCCTTCAGTTTTTTTTTTTTTTTTTTCTTTTTCAGCAGACGAAGGCTGAGAATTTAAACCTAAACCTCTGCAGCAGCAAACATACCAAACCCTGACAGAATAACAGGAAAACGAGAAAAAAAGACATAAGAGTGAAAACTAAAGTACCGGTGATGGTGATCGGAGAGTCGTCGATCCCAAGCTTGTTGAGTTTCAATGAAGACAGGCGATGCCAGAAACCCTCGTCTACGGCACTCTGGAGCGGTGCGAATTGGAGAACAGATCCCGCCACTTCCTGCATGGCAGAAAAGCCAGGAAGATTCCGGACTCCTGCTGCTGCCGCCCCTTTTTCCACGTATTTTTCTGCTTCCCACTACCCCAAACAAAGCGCGCGCAGCTGATCGATTTGCTCCGCGATCGGTTCCTCGTACAGTCGTACTGGATGGGGTTGGCTCCTATCGGGTTCGGGCATCACCCACGTGACCCGGTTGGACGATGTCATTATACAACGGTGGGAGGGAGGAGGAGCCGTGTAGGAAAGATACTTTTTTATAAATATTTATTGTAGGCATGATAGATTTTATTTGTTATTTGTAATTTTTCTCTTCGAGATCGTTTTTAATTATATGAATATCATAATCTTATATTAATTGTTACTCAACTCCAACCTTTCATTTAATAAATACTTTATTTTCTCAACCATCGACATTCCCACCGTTGGATATGACATGGGGAATATTAATTAATCTAGACCATTAATTGCAATCTTCATTTACCCTATACACATGTCCCTATGTTGATGGAAGAGAACTGTTGGCTTTCTATGTATTCTTTATTTCTCTTTTACATCATCATTTTTTGTTCTTCGTCGTCGTCATTACAAATATTCGACTTCACGTTTTATAAACACCTCACTTTGCCTACAATCGAGCACACATTTCTGATTTTGAAATTCCTCACGGTTTCAATCACCATTTGATCAAGTTTACAACATATTATCAGCACCATCATCTTCTCTGCATGGTAAAACCTTCATCACTATCATATGTGTAAGATGATTCTTACATGAAAAATGTATGTCTCGTGTTTTTCAAGGTATTCTTTTGGCATGTTTCATCATGTGCATATTAGCCTCACTCATCCAAAGAGTCGTATCAACAAGTCTTGTTCCATATGTAAGATATTGTTATATTTTTTTTTCTCTCTTGATAACTTTGAAAAAATATATGAAGTATTTTCTTAATCTTTTGCTACAACAGAAAATAATGAACTCATGAAGAGCAACAATGACTCATAACTATCAAATTACATTATATTCCCTGAGGTGAATGTGATCAGTTATTATCAAGTGTATTAATAATCAACATCATTAATTAGAAACGATTGAGACAAACATCTTTTATTAGATGAAAACATGAAATGGCATGACCATAAGTGGCTAAATGATGAACATTATGTACCAGTTATACGCCAAAGTGAACATCAATTATCATGTTATGAACCATGACGATGACATAATAATATTTGACATCTCCTAGTTATTTGTGCACCTTGAAGGTGTTGAGTTTGATTGTTATGTATAAATGTTAATGACAAAGATGACATTTATTTTTGTATATTTTTTATAAATATTTCATTAGTTTATTTCTTATCTCTTTTATTATATTTCTTATATGTAAAATATATGAAATAGATTAAGCATTCACAAAGAAAACATAAATATATTTTATTGATATTCACCCCCAAAGTGGATGAAAATACTGAAATGAATTTTCATGTTATTGTCTCAAAGACATCATGAATCCCAATAAAAAATATATATTTTTATGCCCTGAAGTGAATGAGAATGTTTATTAAAATAATTTTATTTCATACCCCAGAGTGATTGTAAATATACATGATTTTATTTTAAATCAAGTTCGCGATGAATATGATATTTTGAGAGAATCATTGTGCCTTATTTGTAAACAAAGAAAAATAAACAAGTAATAATAATACAACCACTAGAAATAGTTTGAGGAAAAAAACATTTAAAGGGTACAATAAAATTTAATAATATTTATAAAACATTATGTCCATGAGGGGTGATATGAAAATAGTTTCTTTTGACATTATGTTTAAGAATATTTTCATTTAACAGATTTTGATCATATAACAACAATATTGAGAAAATTTATAATTATTTATCATGCGCATATGGATTATTATTATCATCCTATGTGATTCGTATGATATTACCCCCTTAAGTGGATGTTATTATTCTTATAGTTCAGAGAATAGATAATAGAATTATATAACTTTTATAATCCAATATATTTTATGAAACAATTTTACCACCTGAAGTGGCTAAAGAATGACTATCATGACAAATAAAATTTGTATTTTTACACAAGAAGAACATTGTTGGTTAGCAATGAATTATCATTCATGAATCATGAAATCCAATGAATTCATTCATTCACCATTGAATGTAATTTAAATTGTTTTATTTCATTTATTCAAGACAATGAAATTATTCGTATAAAATTAATATTATTTATGTTACTCCTATTTAAATTTTTATCATGAATATTCAGGGAATTAAAAATTTTGATCAAATGATTTCTCCGACATTTGTTAAAGTGAATGTTATTATAAAAAAATATTCCATGATTTACAATTACACTTGTGACGAGATGTGTATTGTGAATCCAAAAGATTCTTCCACGTTACTTCTCGCCACCACATTCACCAACCATAAAATATATTTCAAAAATATTTGGGGTAGAAGTTCCAAAGTATACAATATTCATTAGGTGATGGATCTAACCTGTTATGATTATATTATGAATTCATTAACTAATGATCATCCAACAAAAGTGGAAATTATAATAATAATGAAAAACATGAGTATATTTGTTTTTCATTACATACAATGAATGTGTTAAATATGCACAATGGAAGATCATGAAGATCTTATATACTTCAATCTTGAAATAAAAGTTTTGTAAATATTATTTTGATTAAATGTTTCAAAAAATTCATATATGTTTATTGTTAATCAGAACTCTTGAAAAGTTAGTGTATGCTCATCTAAGTACATTGACTGGTAGTACAAATTAATCAAAGGCTCTAGAAGAGCGAATATATTCCAACCCGGTGGTGTAAATTTTTTATCAAAAAATGCTTTGTTATATCCAAAGTCTTGATGAAATATATTTAGCATTAATAATATTCTTGAGAATGGATGTCATATCAAGACATTGGACAAAGGAAATGTCAGATACCTCTATATATAATAGGCATTCATTGTAAAATAAGATTGATTCTAAAGAATTTGTTACGCTTTCCTTTTTATTATGTATAATCTCAATCATGTTAAACCAGAACTTTACCAATCCCAACACATTAGATACATGACATGATCATTTAGGTCACCCGAGATCATTTATAATGGAAAATTGTGATACAGATATCCTTGAGCATCAATTATTCATTCTCGTTATGTTATTATTAATGCCCTATGTATGATAACTTACCATGGGATACCTAATATTAAGATAAATTATTTATATCATCATCAGCTATGTTGGAATTGAATTTCCAATATTTATTATGAAGTATTAATTGTGAATTATATATATGGGTGCACCCACCTACCATGTGAACCATTTAAATATTCTATGAAAGATGTATTTATTAAATAAACACGTGTATTAATATTTACTAGTGAGTATACATATCATGCTATGCACATTGATTAAAATAAATATTAAGCATTATATACCATATATAAAATGGTCTAGCATAACCATTGATAAGATGCTGATAACACTTAAATGAATAATACAGTTGTAAAGCGTTGAAAATAAATAGTCTAATTATAAAAACTTGAAGCATTGTTGAACTAGTTATATAAAATCATCGTTCATCATGAGTAGAAAGAAATAAATATATTTTCCATTGAAGAGGAAAATGAATGTATCGACAACAATATGTATTTTCAGATATTGTCCTTATAGTGACACTGGTACCAAATAAATTATGAGATAACATTAAATGTTATTGATGGTATACTTTAATTTTTAAATGCTTTCAAAACTCATCAATGATAATAGATTTTGAGATATGTTGACATCAAAATAACTGGATGAAAGGATTAAAGGAATATGTAATATGTTCAACATATAAAGTTTTGGATTGGTTATCTAAACTTCTAAGACTATTGAATATTGATGAAATTGTACTAAATATTCTTCCTTCTTATAACATTGATTGTGATATCTATATATGAATCCCTGAAGGGTTTAAAATGCCTGAAGCATATTCAAAATCATGAAAATTTCAATGATTTTGATTAATTGCTATATGGGGTGAGATAAATAAAAATTATTCAATGTATTTATCCCAATATATATTCTTATAAGGAATAATTAAAAAATTGATTCAATTATCACATGAGTTGTATAGATTGATGTTTTTCATTAATCCATATGTTTTGGATAACATCATAACTCCTAATGATATTTTGAATGCAATGGAATATTTGATCATCAAATTATAAGGAATGTATTTGTATTTTTAATTAATCATCCATAAGATGAAATAATGAATTTTAGAATTATTTTACCCATAATTAATAATTAAATCTCATACTTCCAAGATTCATATAATTTATACATGAATAGATGATAAAAAACTTATTAATCCCTGAAGGATTTAATATAAATGCACGTTTTATTTGTCACTGAAGGTTATACATGTACATATGCATATAAACCTTGAAAACAATACAAGAACTTATTACAATGAATTTGATACATGGTAATACCATTCACCCACTCATTGAGATTTAAAGGGTATAAAAGATTACTTATTAAAAAAAATAGAATCAAAATTGGTTTGTTATAGCGTTGCTAGATATTTATTAAATCCATATAAAACTAGATCTCAAACTTGATATTTGTTCACATATGGAGAAACTACTATTTCATAGAACTCTATAAAACAACCCATTTCTATGGCTTCCTCCAATCATGATAAGTTGATTTAAATTTAAGAATAAATTCATGAATGTGTTTGCTAAGATCAGTTATTCATCATATAAAAAATAATAATAGATTGGATACAAGTAATTGTATCATCCCTAACCCAAATTGCTCGAACGACACCCCATTCAGTGATCCATTGACCTTTGGTACACCTCTACGTATTCCAGAGGTTGTTAACTAGAAAAGAGGGTCTAAGAGGTGATAATGGGGAGACTATATCATCTATATATAAAACCATAACAATGATGGAAGCTGAAAAAACACAACCTTCATGATGTAATAACAAGAGTATCACAAAAAATATATTACATGGTATACCAAATAAACATTTATAATGCTATGCTAGTCATAAAAGAGTTAATTGGATCACTCATAGGTTGATCGTATGCATGAATGTCTAAAAATACAAAAGAATGCTCTTAAGTATCACTGAGGGCCCACTCAGTTTGCCTCCAAAATCCATTGACGTTTCACCCATGTATTCACTACACTACCAACCACAAAGCTTCTGATATTGATTTTTCCCTTCATTTCATCATAAACCATGTAGTCTACACACATTTTGGGGGCTCGTTCAGTGTGTGAGTATCAACTCAGTAGGCCACCACCAATTGTGACCATAGATAATATCCATACTTATATGAGTGTATACGAAGTGAAAAATTCAACATCCAATACAATCATCTCAACCCAATCCACTTCATGCTTAACCAGTCTTGGGTGAGCACCCTCCCTAATTTGGCTAGTGTCAAAGTGGAACGATGCTTACATGATCTATACACACCCTAAGAGATAATAATGTATCATCCATTATCTTAGAACCAAGAAATACATTATCACCATACCTGTGGCCACACGGTGAATGAGGTATACTTGAACTAAGTTCCACAACCATCCTTTACACTTCTCAACTCAATGGCCCTGAATAATTTCACACATAATATAACGACCCTGCTTTTCTTACATTACTTTTACATCATTTTAGTGATAAACAACATAAAAATATTGCACATATAGGATCCAAAGGTTTATTGTCTTGGGAAAACTAGGAACATACATAACATTTACAACACATAACATTTATTTAATTCCTTCTTCTCTAGCTTCTTATTAGCTCTTTAATTCTCCTTAGTACATGTAGTCACTTGAGGATATACATCAAAAAGGGGTGAGCTAAAAGCCCAGTAAGAGGATAGATAAGAACATGAAATAACATAACATGGGATGAGCATAATCATTATCATCATAAAATAGGCATAAGATCATGATCATGAGAGGAAGCATTAAGAAAATACTTGGAATGTGGCAATGCATAAAAAATGAAACATCATGTCTTAGTGGTTAACTACCACACATAGTTGTGAACAAATCTAGAATAATGTTAACACATAATTTCAATTTAACTCATGGTATTGATCACTTTAACCAATGCATTAGATCACTGTATAATTGCAGGTTCACCCATTACATTCGAACATTCATATTGCACTATATAATTCTGAGCGCACCCATCTCATCATAACATTTACATTACCATGCACACCACATTGAAAATATGTCAAACTTGAACATAAAATAACCCACAGAAAGAAATGGGTTTAACATCATAAAGAATACATTCATAAATATTTGGTTCCCAAAATAAATAGGGAATATCATTCCTGACATATAACCATTAACCTTGAGTGAAGAGTGAAACAATCTCCGAGAAGTAAAAAGTGTGTTTTTACTTGAAAGAAGAGTTCTTTTGGAAAACATTGGGTTTTTCATAAAATCAATTGGAGAACATGTATATCACAGGAAATGTAATATAATGATGAATAAATGATTTTTAAGGCATATCCATATTAAAAATGGGTTGAATAGGGAAAACCCAAATAAAGAGAGTTGGGTTCGAGAATTTCCCCTTACCACGTATCCAAAAGTTTCATTCACTTTAATGTCCTATATAATCACATTAGATTCATTAATTTGAAATTAAAAAACCTTTTATACATGAATTTTATTTATTATGTATTTACTAGGTTCCTTTATGGGTATTTGGATGAGTTATAGTCTTTAAGTTCATTGTTCGGGAGTGTTCATTTTCTCTATTTTCATGAACGATTCACTTGTATTCATGGATGGAAGTTTTTATAGAACATGGATAAACATCCAGAACAGATATTACATGTTATTAATTTTATTCTAGGATTTTAAATGATCTTTTAAATAATTATGTTATATACCATGTGGATGAACCATTAGTTGAAATTTAATGATGATCGTTTTAGGTTAATTTGGGCGGTTTTTGGATCACAATGAACATGTTTTGTTTTATCAATTATTATTATCAATAAAATTTGTTTTCAGAGCATAAAAGGGGTTACAAAATACATATTAAAATATTTTTTAAACCATTTAATGGTTTAATTGATAGCCTTGAAGGAGTTGAAGGAAAATGGAAGTGCATCGCCCATGATGTGGGTAAATTAACACATCACGAGCAGCGATTTAATTTTTTATAAACAAAGAGAGAGAGGGAGGATTATAATGAATAATCTTCCATTAATATGATATAATACCAGTATATCAATCATATTAGACTTATAATGAAATTTGGATAAGAGAATTTGAGGATAAGAGAATAAAATAAATAAAATTTGAAAGGAAATTGAAAGAAAAGAGAGAGAAATTACCTATTGAATATATCTTCTTTGAGAGCCTATTTAGGGAAGAGGTTTTGGTATTTTTATTAGACCAAGGTCTTCTGTACGTGTGGGAGGGTCTAGGGAAGATATTTGGTCTGAATTTGGACAAGTCTTGTAGCTTGAGAGGTGTGGAGAAATGAGGGTGTGAGGGGTGGTATTTATAGTGGAGGGGAAAGGGGTTTTCACAATACTATATTCAGTAATTTATTATTTCTCCACAAGAAAAGAAACAATTATGATTCCATGAATAAATAAAGTAACTTGAGCATGTGAGTTCAAACCAATTGGGCTTACTGATTGTGTTTTTGAGTGCGTCAAATCAGTTGTTTATTTTTAACTAGAATTTCTACAGCATAGCAGAAACCCTAGGTCATCTCTCGAAGATCCATAGATCATTAATTTAAATAGAAGGTTCTAATTATGAAAATAAAATAGAAATTATGATTTATAAAACTTGGGGTTTGTTGATTTTAAAACAAAAATTGAAACTATACTACTAAGTGAGGGAAACACGATAGAGAAATCGTGATCAACCTGGGTAAGTGTCCCTTGATGCTCAATCCGCCATCGCTCTTAAGGGAATGAGAAGGATCATTGATTCCTTGATTTATACACACTGAAACCAGTATGGTATGTGAGTTATTACTAGGTTACCACCTAAGATTTGATTGATCAATGATATTGATTATCAGTGACTGCTCAAAATCAACAAACTTGAATTGATGTAAAAGCGAAACTCAATCAAGACATCACATCAACAACATGATGAGATGACCAGATTTGTGTCAATAATAAAATATTCCACAAGAAAAGAACATGAATATTCATGGGTTCAAGATCCTAGATTTTTCAATCAACATAATCCATTCACACACTCATGAAAGGGAAGGGGTGAGAAAAGAGGCAACCACACTCAAATCATCACAAGATCTGGGTTATGCATAGAAGCATGATGATTCTTGTTCCTTTGATTTGTATTTGATCATACCGGAATAAAAACAAATTAAGAAGCTATAAATGAAGAAAAATTGACAACAAACCTGGAAAATAAATTACCTTATGAAGATTACAAGCGTGGATCTCGGGATTACAACAAAGGACACCCCCCAAATTGATTACTAGAGGTTTAGAAGTACATGGGTGAGAAGAGGGAGAGAATGGATGAAGAAAGCTCTATAATTCAAATAACCCTTACCCCTGTTCATTCCACATGAGATAATGATGGGGAGGAGTGATTTTATGGACAATTACATCAAATTTTTCACATAAAGTGGTCAAGTATCTAAAGGGCTAGGTGACTATTCAAGGTAGAATTTTTACTCCATCTTTATCCGGCTTGTTGACTGACCAAAACATGTGAAAATGACTTGAAATTAGTGGAGAGTTAGGTCTTCAAGTTATCTATCCATGGGAGGTAGAACCATACCAATTGGATCTCCAAGGCCCGAGTTATGTCCCAAATACATAAAGGTAGTCCAATCTAACCCGCCCAGAAATTATTTACATTGTGGGCCTATTTTGGGCCTCCACATGGATGAATTGGGCTCCATGATTTTCTAGAGAAATGTAGCCCACATTCTTTTTCACCCATAAACCCATTTTTAGCTCAATTATATGCACTTATTATCCAAAATACAAATACTTGTCCACATGCATGCTTGGGATCTCGCGCAGTTTGGCCCATTAGCTTGAATTCCATCACAAGCTCCTCAGATCACCTCCTCCTACAATGTAAATACCAAAACAAGTAAAATTTCCTTATTAAAAAGTGATACACATTAATTCATTGAATCAAACATGAAGTGAAATTTATTATTATACTTGGAATATTCATTACAAAACCATTTTAAAATAGCCGTATAAGGGTGGAATTGAATAGTGAATCGCTATGCGATCACACCCCCACACCTAAACATTTGTACTCCTAGGAAAATTCACATATCCAAAAAAACGATGCATGTATATATTCCCAAAATCATGAAGTTTTAACATTTGAGGAAATTTAAATTCATTAAAGTAATGTGATCAATGCACAAACCACACTAAGGAGTTCTTCTTAGTGAAAATGGAAAAAGATGTATCATAAATCATATCAAAATGAAATTCAAAGAGATTCATGATACCAAATTGAGAAAGGAATTCAAAATTCAACCATGTAACTAACTCTCCATGTGTGTGTGTGAAAACCATTCCATGCTATTCTTTTCAATTTCTATCCAATAACTATATGTTATTTTAAAATTATTCAGTTTAAATGATTTTGTCCACCGAACCTTCCCTACATCCTTTGCAATAATATTTCAAGACCCACTCACTTAAGTATTACCAAAATTCAAACCATAAGCTCTTGACCAAGATATCCCTAGATGTTTCAAATTTCATCACTCCCCTAATTTATTATTCTTGTTTTTTTAGAAGTTTTATTTGGAACAAATCTCACACTCATCTCTTAGCCCTTATTTGATCTCCTCATGACACTAATTGTAATAGTTATAACAAAATCAAAGGTTGATGGGGAGTGGTTTTTGACCTTCCCAAGACACAACCCATTTTTTTGATTTTTTTGAGGGTGTACAATAGTCAGATATTAGGTACACACACATAGGTCAATCCGATACATTAATGAAATAGATCAGATAAGGAACAGACGTATAGAAATATCATTTAAAGCTGAAAAAGATTAACCTAACATATATTTACCTTCTATTGAGTAAGAAATATTCACACTTTGTGGTTTGGTGCAAAAATGTGTGGAGATATTAGTGACACAGTTTTCCCAAAAACTACTCACATAAGGGGCATCAATCATCTCAAAGGTTTCATTGAGATACAACTATTTATATCATTGATAGAAAACCAATTCACTAAAAATCATCCCCTGATGTTAAATTCATACAAATATTCATTCCATAATAGAGATAGGTTTTCATAAAATGTTAAAACAACATGGAATCAAAAATTTCAACATGAATTTTTAGTAAGTTCCATGATTTGGTGACCATAAGGGGGGGATTAAAAATACCATAAAGAAAGTGAGAAAGAGAAGAAAGAAGAAAGACGTTGAAAATCCTAATAAACCTAGAAAGATGGGGAAAAGTGAAAATACCATAAAGAAGATGAAAAAGAGAAGAAAGAATAAAGACGATGAAAATCCCAATGAACCCAGGAATGTATCCACCCCCCACACCTAGAATGTGTAGTTTCCTCACTGTAATAATTGAGAATGTGAGAAGGATAAAACCTGATGTGTTTCACTGGTATGTTGCTTCTAAAAGGTGTATTTCCTCCACCGGATTCATTGGAAAATACTCATAGAATTGTTTAAGTTGCTTCCCATTGACGGTATGACTTTTTCCACTCTACTCATGAAAAATCTATATTGCATCAAAAGGGTAAACATTAGTAACAGTATAAGGACCAAGCCATCGGAAACGAAGCTTACCTGGGTAGAGCTTTAGCCTAGAATTGTACATGAGGACCTTCTCACCAATATGGAACTTCCGCTGATGAATCATGCTATCATGGATAGAATTTTTCTTCTCTTTATAGATCTAGGAGTTCTCATATGAATCATGTCTAATTTCTTCCAACTCTTGAATATGCAGTTTTCTATGCTTACCTGCATTTGAAAGATTCATATTACATTGTTTAATAGCCCAATATGCATGGTGTTCTACCTCCACTAGGAGGTGACAAGACTTTACAAACATAATTCTATATGGTGAAATTTCGATTGGTGTTTTAAAAGTTGTACGGTACCCCCAAAGTGCATCATCCAAGCGCAAACTCCAATATTTCCTATTGGGTTGTACCATTTTTTCCAATATTCTCTTAACTTCCCGATTTGAGATTTCTGCTTGTTCGTTAGTTTGGGGTTGATATGCAGTGGAGACTTTATGATCAACCCCATACTTACGAAGCAAAATTTTCATGTTGCGATTGCAAAAATGGGAACCCTGATCACTAATGATGAATCTCAGCAAACCAAACCGACTAAAAATTTGGGACCTCACAAAATCAACAACTCGAGAGTCATCGGTCCTAGTATCCCTTTCTTCCACCCATTTAGACATGTATTCCACAACTAAAAAGATGTACATGAAGCCAAATGAATTTGGAAAAGTCCCCATGAATTCAATTCACCATGCATCAAAGATTTCATAGAAATAACATGGGTTGTTGAGGCATTTCATTCCTCTTGGAGATATTCCATGTGAATTGACAATGACTACATGACTTGAACAATTTATGGGCATCCCTATAAAATGTTGTCCAATAAAGTCCTGAGTCGAGGAACTTTTGAGTTGTTCGTTGAGAGATAAAGTGCCCCCCACAATCCAAAGTGTGGTAGAAGGTCAAAACAGAGGTAAACTCATGGTCAGGGACACACCGAAGAACTACTTGGTCACCACAAATTCTTCAGAAATATGGATCATCCCAAATGTACCATAGAGAATCATGTTTAAGTCTCTGGGATTGGGAAGTGCTGAAATTAGTGGTGACCCTAGATGTTGTTAGAAAATTCACAATGTCTGCATACCAGGGGGTAAGGTCCACAACATCATAAAGGTTCTCATGAGGAAATAATTCTCCAATGGGGAGGTATGAGTCAACATGGTGGTCTAGTGGTGGAGAAATACTACTAATGTGGTCAGCTACAACATTTTCTACTCCCCTATTATCTCTAATCTCAAGGTCAAACTCTTGTAGGAGGAGCATCCACCGTATGAGGCGGGTCTTAGCTTTAGGTTTCTTTAGGAGAAAACTAAGGGCATAATGATTAGAAAAGACAATGAATTTTTACCCAATAAGATATGAATGAAAATTTTCCAAGGAAAAAAAAATAGAAAGGAGTTCTTTTTCAGTGGTTGTGTAGTTTACCTAGGTAGGGTCAAGGTTATGTGAGGTATACACAATGACATGAGGAGCTTTCTCAACCCTTTGTGATAAAACTTCCCCAACTACAAAGTTAGAGGCATCACACATAAGTTCAAAGGGGAGATCCCACCTTGGTGGTTGGATGAAGGGAGATGATGTGAGACTCATTTTTAGTGAATTTAATGCATCCTCACAATTTTTATCAAACACAAACTCATAATCTTTTTGTAATAACTAGGATAGTGGAAGTGTGATCTAACTAAAGTCTTTAATGAATCAGTGGTAAAAACCAACATGAACCAAGAAAGATCGCACCTCACGAACACATTTTGGATATAGAAGGGATGAAATTAATTCAATTTTAGATTTATCAACTTGAATTACCTTATTTTAAATAACATGCCTAAGAACTATCCCCCACTCAACCATGAAATGACATTTCTCATAATTTAAAACAAGATCTTTTTCAATACAGCGGCGGAGAACAGAACCTAGGTGTTCCAAAAAATCATCAAAATAAGAACCATATACCATGAAATCATCCATAAAGACTTACATAAAACTCTCAAGGTACTCAGAAAAAATACTCAACATACACTGCTAAAAAGTACCAGGAGCATTACATAGACCGAATGACATCCTTCTGTATGAAAATGTGCCAAATGGACAGGTAAATGTTGTCTTTTTTTATCCTCAGTGGCTATATGGATTAGGAAATAACCAGAATAACCATCAAAGACACAATAATGAGACTTACCATCCAACCATTCTAACATTTGGTCAATGAAAGGTAGAGGAAAGTGGTCCTTCCGCGTGGCTTGATTTAGACGAAAATAGTCAATACAGACTCACCAACTGTTTTGCACATGTGTTAGAACCAATTTATTCCTTTCATTTGACACAACTGTTATTCCTATTTTTTAGGCACAGTTTTTACTGGGTTAACCCATTTACTATCAGATATAGGATAAATGATCCTCATATCAAGTAATTTACTAACTTCCAATTTTATCACCTCAAGGATAGTGGGATTCAACTGGTGTTGAGATTGTATTATGGGCTTAGCCTCATCATCCAAAATTATATGGTGCATACAAATATATGGGCTAATCCCAGGAATATCAGCCAATGTCCATCCTATTGCCTTTTTACACTCTCTTAAAAGGTCAAGCAGTTTTGATTCCTATTATGGAGAGAGGTTATTGGCAATAATGATGGGAAATTGGTCAATACCTTCAAGATATGCATATTTTAAATTAGAAGGAAGTTGTTTAAGTTCCAAAACTGGTGGTTTCTGGATCAAGGGAGGGTGTTTAGGGGGAGTGAGGTACATTAAACTGTCTATCTGCTCATGTTTATTCTCTAAAAATAGAGAATCTATTGAAATGAGATTTATAGAATAATCGACGATCATGGGTACCTCAGAATGAACACACTCATCAATTAAAGCACAAAATTTACACTTTTCATAACCTACACAACACTCAAAACATGAATAAAAAATCAAATCATCCAAGGGTGAATAAGGGGAAAATGAATCATATTATGGGTTGAGGAGAGAACTGTGTGTGTATGCATCATTTGAGAGCACTTCCATCGAATAGACAGGAAGAGTGGAGTGCTCTTCAATGAGGCATTTCATAGCCTCAAGGATGTTAAAATTTACCTTTTCTCCTCCAAACTCCATGGAAAACATACCATTGTGAATGTTGATGATCATCTTTGCTATTTTGAGGAATGGAATCCAAAGCATGAGAGGAGAATTTCCTTGGGTTCAGGTATCTTCCATATCAAGAATGTATAAATCAGCGGGAAATATGAGATTCTTTACTTTTATAAGGACATCCTCAATCACTCATGTTGGATGTGTAGTACTTCGGTTTTAAAGTTGCACAACAATGCCTGTTGGTTGAATCTATTCAACCTATAGATAAGTATACACATAGTGAGGCATTACATTAATGGAAGCACCTAAATCTAACATAGCATCTGAAAAGAATGTATTCCCTATGGTACAAGGTATCATGAATGTTCTCATATCCTTGCATTTGGTTGGAATTGCAGGTTGTATCAAGGTTGAGACCTTCCTTCCCAAGTTGACTCTCTCATTCCCCTTCAACCTCCTTCTATGGGTGCAAATCTCTTTAAGAAATTTGGCATATCGATGGATTTGTTTAATGAAATCCAATAGAGGAATATTAAATTGAACCTTTTTAAATGTATACATTATTTATTTATCAATATCATCATCAAAATTCTTCTTATATTTAAAGAGTATTTGGGAGAAAGTAAGAGGAATGGATTGTTCATTTGAATCATCAATGATAATTTTATTACCCTTTTTATTTTGTTTTTCTTCAATGGAATCTTTTATGGTTAGAGAAAGAGTGTTTTCAAGAGGGAGACATACCTGTTGAGAAGAATCATTATAAGGAGAAACTTATTTACCACTACGAAGTGTAACTACACATACATTACCTTTGTCCTTTGGATTGGCAATGGGTTGGGATGGTAGTTGTCCAGAACCTTGCATCTTAAGCTCACCGATGGTGTTTTCCAATTTCCCCACTCAAGTTCGTAGGTCTTGAATAGATGATTGTGTGGTTTATTGGAATTGTAGGATCTAGGTTTCCATTTGCTTCACAATATCCTCAAGGCTTGGTACATATTTTGGAGGAGTGGGATGATTGTTTTAATAAGTTGAAGGATAATAAGGTTTCATACCTTGGCCTTGCTGATATCAATTCTGCTTGGAGTAGCTTGAGTTTCCCCCTTGTCGGTACTAGGGTTGTGCTTACCACCCAGGGTTTAGATTTAGCCTAAATGGTTCTTGCTTGAAGGGAGTTTCTTGTTGGTATGGATGCCCTGGGAACACAACTGCACAAGACTCAGGTCAATCTTAAAGTTGTGGGCACTGGTCAGAAAAATGAGTATTGTCAGAATAAATACCACAATGTAATGGAACATGAGGAGATTGTGAGTTACCTTGTGCTTGATCTAATTGCCTTATAAGGGTATTCATATCATCAAGCTTGTTATCTACCTTTTGTTATAGATGAATGACTTACCTCGTGAACTCCTTGGGTTAGTGCAATAGCTCGTGTACCAAATTGTTGTTTATTTTGATCCATGTTGGCTATTAAGTCACGAGTGACAGAAGGAGTTTTATCAACAAGGTCACCAACAGCTGAAACATCTATCATTACAAGATCCATGGGGACAAGTCCCTCATAGAAGTATTGAATTATCAATTTTTCACTAATTTGGTGGTGGAGGAAACTTGAGAAAAGTCTTTTGAATCTCTCCCAATATTCATGAAGGGTCTCTCCTTATGATTGCCTAATTCCACATATTTATTTTTTAATTGATGCAGTTTGGGAGGTAAGGAAGAAATTCTCTAGAAAGAGTCTTTTAAGGTCATTACAGTCCCCAATTATGGTAGGAAGATAGTTTAGCCAGTATTTGGCTACACCGTCAAGGTAGAAAGGGAAGTCCCTAAACTTAATTAGGTCCTTAGACACATTTTGGGGTTTCATGGTGGAGCAAACTACGTGAAACTCTTTGAGATGTTTGTGAGAATCCTCACCAAGAATACCATGAAATTTGAAAATTAGGTGGATGATGCATGATATCAGCTCAAAGTTGGATGATTCCTCAGGATATTGGATGTAATTAGGTTGGTACTCCACATTTGGGGTGGTCAATTCTTTTAAGGTTCGATTATTTGCAGCCATGTTTTCTTGGGTTTGATTGGGTTCAATTTTTTATTAGTTTATGACCACTCGATGTTCCAAAAGGGTTTCCTTAGTGTTACTTAATTGACTTTATTGATATTCCTTGATTTGTGTGTGAAGTGTTTCTTCAATTTCAGGGTCAAATTCAACCAATTTTTCTTTTTTTGATCGGGTCATGCAAATAAGTTGTGAAGTTTGTTCATTTGTTTTGATTGAATATGGATAAAATCACTTAATAAGAGTGAAAGGAGAATATAATGTTATACTAAAGAATTATATAGAGATATATGGAGAAGAAGAGAGAGAGAGAGAGGAAGAACACACAAAAACAACAAAAAATAGAAACAAAAAAAAAACCAAAACAAAAACAATCAAATGGGGGTGGGGTTTTGAAAGGAGTAATAATTAAGAAGTAAAATAAATAAATAAAAGGAAATAAATAAAAAAATGATCTTGGATCCCTGAAAACAATGCCAAAATTTGATCATGTTGTCGAGCGCGTCAAATTAGTTGTTTATTTTTAACTAGAATTTCTGTAGCATAGCATCAACCTTAGGTCATCTCTCGACGAATCCTTAGATCATTAATTGAAAAGGAAGGTTATGATTATGAAAATAAAAGAGTAATATGGATTTATAAAACTTGGGGTTTGTTGATTTTAAAACACAAATTGAAACTATACTACTAAGTGAGGGAAACAAGATAGAGAAATCGTGATCAACCTAGGTAAGTGTCCCTTGATGCTCAATCCATCATTGCTCTCAAGGGAATGGTAAGGATCATTGATTCCTTGATTTATACACACTGACATCAGTATGGTATGTGAGTTATTACTAGGTTACCACCTAGTATTTGATCGATCAATGATATTGATTATCGACAACCACTCAAAATCAACAAACTTGAATCGATGTAAAAGTGGAGCTCAATCAAGGCATCACATCAACAACGTGATGAGATGACCAGATTTGTGTCAATGATAAAATAATCCACAAGAAAAGAACATGCATATTCATGGGTTCAAGCTCTTGTAATTTATCAACCGACGTAATCCATTCACACACTCATGAAAGGGATGGGATGAGAAAAGAGGCAACCACACCCAAATCATCATAAGATTCAGGTTATGCATGGAAGCATGACGATTCTTGTTCCTTTGATTTGTATTTGATCATACCAAAATAAAAAAAAATTAAGAAGGTATAAATGAAGAACAATTGAAAAAAACCTAGAAAATCAATTACCTTATGAAGATTACAAGCATGGAGCTCATGATTACAACAAAGGACACCCCCAAATTGATCACTAGAGGTTTAGAAGTACATGGGGGAGAAGAGGGAGATAATGGATGAATAAAGCTCTCTAATTCGAATCAACCTTCCCCCTAGTCGTTCCAAATTATATAATTGGGGGAGGAGTGATTTTATGGGCAATTACACCAAAATTTTCACATAAAGTGTTCAAGTATTTAAAGGGCTAGGTGACTATTCAAGATAAAAATTTTACTTCATATTTATCTAGCTGGTTGACTGACCAAAATGCGTGAAAATGACTTGAAATTAGGTGGAGGGTCTCGGCTTCGAGTTATCTGTCCATGAGAGGTAAAATCAGTCCAATTGGATCTCTGAGGCCCAAGTTATGGTCCACATACAAAAGGGTGGTCCAATCTGGCCCGCCCAGAATTTCTTCACATTGTGGGCCTATTTTGGGCCTCTAAATGGACGAATTGGGCTCCATGGTCTTCTAGAGAAATGTATCCCACCTTTTTTTTACACTCATACACCCATTTTTAGCCCAATTAGATGCAAAGATTATCTAGAATACAAATAATTGTCCACATGCATGCTAGAGATCTCGCGCAGTTTGGCCCATTAGCTTGAATTCCATCACAAGCTCCCCAGATCACCTCCTCCTACAATGTAAATACCGAAACAAGTAAAATTTACCTATTAAAAAGTGATAAACATCAATTCATTGAATCAAACATGAAGTGAAATTAATTATTATATTTGGAATATTCATTACAAAACCAGTTTAAAAATAACAGTATAAGGGTGGAATTGAATAGTGAATCACTATGCGATCACTTACATCAGCATAACATCATCCATAACTCTATAATTAATGTATTTATCTCATTTTGTAAATTATAGTATTTCACTATTCATAAAAATTCAAGTATTTCAGAAAAATCCTAAAAATTCATCCTAACCATTTTTCGACTTATAGAATACAAAAATGAACTCCATTTTATGAAAATAATTTTCTAAATATGATTAATTTAATTTTTAATTAAAATCATAATTTACTTGAAAAATACAGATTTTAAAATTAAATTTGATTTTATAATGCTTTCAAAAATTACATAAGGTCTTATAAAATTATCTTTAAACCAGAAGACATAGAATTGTTGATTTATAAACAAATTTTAGGAAAATACATTTTCTTTTAAATTAATTAATTAATTATAATTAATTATTTATGACTTACAAAAATACCAATACTTTTACTATGGTCATATTTTCACTTATAAGATGCCTAAATTTTATTTAATCATTCATGGGTGAGGTTACTATTATTTTGGACAATTTACTATTCATAAAGCTCATATTACTATTCATAAGGGTAGGTTACTATTCATAAGGGTACGTTACTATTCATCAAAAAATAAGTTTGTCCTATTTGACTCCAAACATCTTACTGATCGCAACTGTGTATGTCAGAATTTCGAAATTCAAAACACATAAGTGACAAATTTATATTTAAAGGTCACATAATAGTTTATTTAAGCATGATGTGGTATTGTGTTTCTTATTATGACATTATTACAAGAAGGGAGAAATTACACATAAGGTCCGCATTAGAAACCAAGTGAACATGCTTCCTTTACTCAGCTTGACCCATTGGCCTCAACATATTCCACACATACAATGAGCATCCCGCTCCCAAATGGTGATCACAATCACCCCTGAGTTCTCATGGACACCCATGACATATCCCCATCCAGTTTGATGGTCAAAACCAATACCCTAGGTAGTTCATATATGGAGGATGCCTATAGACATCTGGTGGCCAACACCACCTCATGGGGCCTTTTTTGCATGCACATGGCCCCAACATCCTCGACCCCATGGTGAGCAACATCACCAACATCCTATGACCACAACTCATACAATGAACCTCTATCTATACCCATGTAAATTGTAGGCACCACTTCACATCATTAAAATAAAGCACACTACCCCATGACCACACCAATCACATTCCCAAGGAACCACATTAATAAACACATCACATGAATCACCACTTAACCATACTCAACAACTTTACAAGAAAACTCTGAAGTCATCAACCAAGAATGAACATGCTATACACAACCTAGCCCATCATTTCCCACTTGAAACTACCTATAGACATCTCTCATAAATAATGGAAACTGTAAGTGGTTCCATTCCTAATCACACACACGACCCTACCCATGGATTCTAGTCACACGATGCATAAACACACATATAACAATGAAAATATCTAGGCACCACCTACCTAGTACTATCAGAAGATTAAATTTCAGATATAATCGACTGATTCAACTATGATATGAAGAAATTTAGAAACCAAAGAAAAAACCATAAAATAGACAATTTAGTTGAAACTCGTCATAATGAAAAAACTCTAGAAATAAATGATAGAGTACATCAAGACTTACCTACGATGACTCAGTGATAGATGAATCAAAGAACTGAAAATAAATGAACAAGATCCACCAAAATTGATGATAGAATGAGAGGGAGAAGCAGATGTGTGGCTTCCCATGAAGGGAATGAGTCAATCCATTATTTTCTTATTTTTATCCTTTAATTACTTTTAATTAAAATAAAAAAAATATTCAGGACCCCCTTATGGTGTGGAAACTCTGGTCACGATGCAACACCCTACCTGGGACCATATCACAGTGTGTCCCTTTAGCTTAAAACACAATGATTCTTACCAGAGAAACCTAGAAACCTAACTCCCATGCACAAAGATCTACGACAAAACCATATCTATTATGGCATGATCTGTTGCAAACAAAAAAATTTTAACCTTATGAAACCACTCACAATTCTATAATGAAATTAACTATGGAGGGATCTACTACCAACCCAAAAAGTTGATCATATTTATCCCCTTTCCATGTTGTGATGGACTTGGTTGTGATGTGACCATTGGCTTATAATAAAATTTTAGACCAAAACCTATCTGAAACCTCAGACACCTATTTCCGGTCCCTTACCAACCCCTTTAAAAACTAAAACATGCCCTAATACATGTGATTAAGATGAACCTAGACCCAAATTACCTCACCTAAATAATAGAGCTATTATAACCTCCCCATCATAGCACAACTCATCCCCTACTTGTCTCTAACCATGAAACTGATCAAACCCAACCAAAACTTGAGTGTCTCACTCATCACATACCCAGAGCATTGAGTCGATGCCAAATGAATCTATCTATCCCCAATTCACATGGCGAAAATACTCAAATGGTAGATTTTGTCCATGGGTACTCCCCACCATAGGAATCACTTACCCAGGTCACATTACTACCAAGATACCTGACAAACTAATGGCACTGTACCTGACCATTATTGAGAATTCCTCATGTACCTACCACCAGTACACAGTTATCACACATCATACCTGATTCTCATACCTTAACCAACACATGGTTGATCCTATTTCCACTTACACACATCATGAATCAATATCCCTCATGAAAAACCAGAATCAAATAATAATGGTATACCTCTAATTGTAAATGGATCTTTATCCTACTCAAAAAATACCATCTTAACTGTGTGAAACTATCCCGAGCCCCAAACTCCAAATATTTAACCTCCTTATAGAGTTACACTCTGCATCTACCAATGCCTCCACTATTGGTCACCTCGTCCCCTACTATTGTCTGTGCACGCAAACAAACTCCCATTACTACCTACTATCACTACTCTCAGTCCTACTTGAGACACCTGAGTTTGACCAGATCCATGAACTATAGCTAACCATGAGATCATCCAAAAAAATCACTCTCAATGTCCTAATTAGACACAAGACCAACACTCATTGATTGTTCGATCACACTGAACCCAAATATGTCATATTTTTTCACATTGATAACATCTCAAAGATGACCCACCCCGAGGTGAAAATGATGATCCCTTTCTCTGACCCCCCATGTAGGGTCTCCTCATACCCCCAGTTTTTGATTGCTCAAAGCCTTGATACATGACCAATAGATGGGTGCACCACTACCAGTTATATTCCATCATTAATGCCCAGTTCATCACCTCAAAAAACAAGATCAACATGAAAATATTCACATGTACCATGATAACATGTCAACAAACATCCTTAAACCACCTTACCTTGGTGATATTTTCTATAACGCCTTGACCTGGCTCACTCTATAGTAACCAGATCAGAGTTCCACATAACCTCAGGCATGCCTCCTCGTATGCCAGTGACTGATGAATAACAATGAGGGTCTAAGGAGTGATAATAGAGAGACTATACCATCTAAATATAAATAATAGTAATAACACAAAATAAAAATAGAATCGACACTAAATAACATGAAAAACAATCCATAACATACAAATACATTAATAAAAGTGGTACCTACAATATCATGTTAGTCATATAAAAATAAAACAGATTAGCCATAGGTTGACCACATATATACATACACAAAAGTAACCAATATAATTTGTTATCCTAGTACCAAGTAACCACATGGTCCATTTTCAAAACCAAAACATTTAGTCTATAAATAATTTTCACCTCCATCTCCACTAGGCTCCTGATGAAGAACCATTACCTTTACCTATTCCATAAACCACAAAGTCTACACAAGTCTTGGAGGGATCATGTAGGGTGTGAGTATGAACCCAATAAACCACCACCAATGATGTCCCTAGATAATATCCATATATATAAAAGTGTATAAAAAGTATAATAAGTGACAATAAAAGTACACCACTCAACCTTCTCCACTCATGCTCGACCATCCACGAGTGAGCCTTTACCAGTCTTAGTCAGTTCCAAAGTGGAACAATGCATGAAAAATCTATCATACTAAAAGTTACCTTGAACTTATAACTAATTTCATGTCACATGATATCACATGCCAACCCATAACCAAATAACCATCCCAAGTGTAACATCCTAACCTGAACCACCGAGTCTAAGCCAAAGTGCCACATGATCTCTTACATGCCTCCATGTACGCAAGAGGTTGCTGACTAGCAGTGATGGTATAATTATACCAATGAGGATACTATAACCTCAATATCATTTCATAGAGAAAATAATAATAATAAAAATATAATAAAAAGGTATAGTAATCATGTGAAAACAAAATAATTAAAAGAGTAAACATGTCATATAGATAATCAATGGGATCCCAAAGTGGCAAGCCACACCAGAGTATAAAGTGTGGAAGGTAAATTAATAAATAAATATATGGTAATCCCTAGAGTCTATCATGGTCTCACCTCTATATCCCTGCTCTATGGATTAACCATCTTCCATGGGCCCCTTGCCCTTACTGAGATCCCTATGCATGAAATCTGCATGTGCATCGAGATGCCTGTGCAGGGTGTGAGTATGAAACCTAGTAGGATACCACCAATGAATACTTTACATAAGTTCACACATATAAAAGGGTATTCAATGATATTAATAATTTCATAAACATGAATATCAAACATACAATCACATACTGATCAAATTTTTTCTAACCAATCTGCCACAGAACCTTAGTCGTACATACTTCGGATCCATACTGGGATAATAATAAGGAGACATCAAAAGTAACCAAAACTAGCCATAGGGATAGTAAATATATCAATCAACATACTCATTTTTGGTTCTATGCACAATAAAAGCATAAAATGGTGGATGATATATTAAAATTTCTTTTAATATTGAGTTTCCTAAAACCCTAAGCGAGGATCGTGAACATCAATTTTATAATTGATTTATTTAATATGAGAATAAATGATTACCCTGACATAGGAAACTTTCTTAATTAATGATATTTATCATCCAAAAAAGACACTTTCAGATTTCCTCCATTTCACTTTAAGGATCCAAAGATATAATCTCTCTAGCGGTGATCCACACATGCTCATTTGATCGTCAAGCAACACCAATTGATCTCCAGGTGCTAGCGTGGCAAATCGATTTTCTTGTGTCATTTTTGTTGATCACTCATCCTTTGGTCTTAAAGGAATGTCTCTTTAGTTTCTCATTATTGAGATGGAGAGAGAAGGAGGAGTTAAGAGATAATTTTTTGTGCGTAATAATTCTCTAGTTTTTGATTTTGGATGTAATACACAATAGACATAACTGTCTATTTATAGATATAGGGTTTAGGTTAAATTATTGTTTAATTTCATGCCAAATCTTAAATAATATTATAATTTTTAATAAACCCCATGACACATAATAATAATAATATTATTATTATTTTGTGTCACACACCAACTTACACAATATCAAATATTATTTAACCAATTTGTTAATTAATATTTGTCATCGAAAATGGTTTGGTTCCATTCGAACTCCTGTAGAATGTATTGAACAATAAAATAAATATTTAATTTAAATATTTCATTCATTAATAAATATTTTCAATTGATAAAACATGAATCAAATCATCCCTCAGTCTTAAGAATAATATTAATATAATTAATTAAACTGAAATATAATTTAATCGAGATCATTGGAAACACTTAGTGCATGACCCACTAGGATTCTTTCTTGTTGGAATTATGTAGTCTTTCCTAAATTCCATGATTACTATCTAGAAATGGGTTAATAAATCAAAGAGAAAAAACTTAATGTCGCAATTATGCCAACCACATATGAATGTTCATTGTGTAATATAATCCTTTTGTTGCAATATCTTATCAAGCAGGTTGCATATCTATGTCACCAACCTATTTTACTCGATATACCTTTCTTTGTCTATCTGAAATAAACACATCATTTGACCATGGGCATGAAATTTAATTTTATGGTTCTATTCAAATCAAAGGGATAATATATCAACTTTTATAAATATGGAAGGGAAAAATCCTTCCTCGACTTATCTATTAATAACATGACAATTGTGATGCACCCAACGTGACCTACCTCAATGTGAACATATATCATCATGATTTTCCTCAAAAAATCTAAGTGTGTGAGTCATGACATACATTAATGATAATATTAAAGTCTAAGGACCATTACACACACTCACACATAGGAATATCCAATGACACCCAAACTTACAGAATTCCCACTGACATGTTCTCATAATCTCCCATATTAGAGATTACCAAGCATGAACTTCATGAGAAGAATACTCTTCCACTTATGAGTAATCTCACCTAAAAATCTATGTACTATGTGTCCCATCATATCATGTTATCCAACCACAGAACAATATTTAAGAATATCATCATAACACTTCAAGGTTCTCATCATAGTGGGGAACTAATATGACCTTATCAATGCCACATATACTCTAGGAAATTATTACATTAGAGTCATGAGGAAAAATGAACAATATGTAATAATAAGTTTTATTAATATTCAATACACAAAATATATGTGTAATCAAAGTACAAACATTTTATCCTAGGACATTAACTCCAAAAAACTCCCACTTGGACTAGATCCATCTGCCTACGACTTTCAGTATGCTAAACCTCACATGATAATCATGTTTCTGCTAAGTCAAGGATTTATTCAAGGGGTATTCCATGTTATCTTCTGTGGAAATACCACTCACTGTAACTTAACATCTCTGAGAAAAATCCCTCAAGAGATGATACTTCCTAAGTACGTGCTTCATCCATTGATGTGACCTTGACTCTTTTTCTAGATCCACCACTACAATATTGTCATAGTAGAGTGTGGTAGGATCTTTACTACTAGGTACAACATCAAGATCTTGGAAAAAGTTTCTTATCCATACTACTTCTTTAGCTACCTCATAAGCCACAATATACTCGGACTTTGTTGTAGAATCTGTGACTATATCCTGCTTTGAGCTCTTTCATCTCACAAAAACTCCATTCAAAGTGAAGATTTATCCTATTTATGACTTGATTTCATATTAGTTAGTTTGTAAATTAGCATCTTCATATCCTCTGATGACTAGTTCCTCATCTCCTCCATAAACTAGGAACATATCCCTAGTATAACTTAGATGCTTAATTATTGTCTTGATTTCCATCCAATGGCGACCACCTAGGTCAGCTTGATATCAACCTACCACACTTAATGATGCATTGGTGATATCTAGCCTAGCACATAACATAACATACATGACTAACCCAATCGTTGATGCGTATGAAATACTAACCATTATATTTATTTCCTAATGTGTTTGAGGACACATTTTACTAGAAAGGTGAATGCCATGTGATACTGGAAACAATCTCCTCTTGGACTATTTCATACTGAATCTCTTAAGTATCTTGTCAATCTATGTACTTTGAATTAGGCTGAGAAATATCTCATATCATGATGAATATTTATCCCAAGAATATATACCACCTCACCCAATTCCTTTATAGAGAATCATTTATTCAACCATGCTTTAATAGACTATAAGATTGTAATTTTGTTTCCAATGAGTAATATGTCATTAATATATACTATTAAGAAAATGGATTCACTCCCACTAAACTGTTTGTAGACACAGGGATTTCACTCATTCTTTATAAAACCAAATTTTGTTATGGATTCATTAAAACAAATGTTTCATGACCTAGATGCTTGATTTTATCCATAAATGGATTATTGCAATTTATATATCTTGTTGGCATCCTTTGGAGTCACAAACCCTTCGGGTTGTACCATATAGAGATCTTATTGAAGCTTCCCATTAAGTAAGGATGTTTTGACATCCATTTTCCAAATCTCATTGTCATGTTAAACCACAATGGAAAGTATAATTTTGATGGATTTCAACATTTCAAGTAATGAAAAGGTTTCATAATAGTTAATGCCTTGACACCTTATAGGTGTTGACTTGTCCTTCGATACCCAATTTCTTCTTGAATAACCATTTTTAACCAATGGTATTTATATCTACCAGAGGATCTACCAAAATCCAAACGTGGTTTTGGTACATTGAATCCATTTCATAATTCATGGATTCTTTCCACTTGACAACATCTATGCAACTTACTATTTCCTTGTAAGTTAGAGGATCATTATTATCAACTAATAATGAGTCATCATCCTCGGTGACTAGAAAACTATACCATTCTAATTCTCTAACCTAAATTGTACTCCTATACAATACTTGTGTCTCTGGAATAGTTTATTCTTCCACAAGGCTTTGTGTAATATATTCATCTACCAAATCATATATACCTTGAGCCTTGAATTCATAGAAGTCTATCTTGTTCCCACTACATCTTTTAAAGATGTTATCTCTCTCAAACAATATGGATTGTCTTGAAACTATTACCTTTTTATCCGAGGGGTAATATAGGTAATATACCCTTGTTTCTTTGGGGTGTACTATAAAGGTACACTTTGTGCCTCAGGGTAAAAGTTTGTTATATAAAGAGGCCTTAAAAAACTCTTTGCAACTCTACAAATGTAAGTATGACAACACAGGTTTCTGTTCATTCCATAAATGGTATGGTATACCATATGCCGATTTAGTTAAAACTTGGATTAGAATTTGTGTTTTTGTTTATAATGTGTATCCCTAAAAGGATAATGGAAGACTCGCATGACCCATCTTTGATATCTCTATGTCCAATAAGGTGTGGTTCCTCCTTTCACTTACACCACTCCACTAAGGTGTATAAAGAGGAGCGAGTTGAGATAGGATCCCAAAATCCCATGAGTAATCAATAAATTCTTAATTAAGATATTCTCTACCACGGTCTAAGCAGAGTTTCTTAATATTATTACCAAGATGTTTATCAAATTAATTATTTTATTCCTTAAATTTATCAAAAGAATCTAACTTATACCCCATTAAGTAGGCATATCCATATCTACTAAAATCATTAAAAAAAGTTATGGAGTATGAGTACCCACCCCTTGACTCAATGGGAAATAGTCCACACACATCTGTATGAACTAACTCAAGAATCTATTTGTCCCTTTCACATTTTCCACCAAATGAGGCTTTGGTCATTTTACCTTGTAAACATGCATGACATATACCAAGTGGTTTCAATTCAAAAGAATCTAAATATCCATCCTAGTATAATTTAGTCAAGTGCTTTTCGTTTACATAACCTATCCAGTGATGCCATAGTTGGGTATGGTATGATTCATGTGAAATAGTTTTGTTATAAATTCCCATTACTTGGTTCATATAATCAAACACATACAGATTGTTATTTAAATGTGTCTTTCCATATTTTTTATCTCTATTAAAGAATAAGCATTCATTTTCAAACTTGAAAATAAATCCATCTATATCAAGTATAGATATTGACATAATGTTTTTGGTAACTAAAGGAACAAAATAAAAACCCTATAAAACCAAGATCATTATAGTTGGAAACATGAGGTGGTAGTCCCTAATATCTAAATAAATAAGTCTAGCTTCATTGACTACTTGTATATATACCTCCTCTCAGTCAATCTATATGAATCTACTTGGTTCCTATATTTGAATGCATATATGAGAACCACAAACTGTATCTAATTCTCAATTTGTAGAAACAAATAAATTGAACTCGATAACAAATGCACTTGAATATTCCCCTTAATTCTTTGGATGGGTGTATTTTTTCTTCCAGCGTCCCTTATTACCACATATGAGACAAACAACATCCTATTTCATTGCTTGCCCCTTAATCTTCCTCTTATTATAAGGGTGTGAAGAAGCTTCACACTTATAGCTCTTCGCTCACCCTTTTCGTCTATTCACCATAAGGACAGAAGGATTTCCACACTTTGTATCCTTATATACTTGGATAAGAAGTATAATAAGACCTGACAGAAACTTCTCAATGTTGTTCATATTAAAATTTAAAACAAAGGTGGAAAATCTCTAAGGGAGTGATGAAAGAATGATATTGGTGCCCAGTTCTTTGGAGAGTTTAAACCCTAGAACCTCTAGACACTCAATGTAGCCAATGATCTTGACTACGTTAGGCCTAGTTGAGGAACCCTCTCCAATATGGATCTGAAATATCACCTTATAAATCTCAAACTATTCTTGTCCAGCTCTCTCATAGTAAAGACCATGGAGGTGCTCAATCATGCTATACACATCAATGTTTTTGTGAGACTCGATGAGTTCACTAGACATAGATGAAAACATAAAACATTGAACATTGTCTACGCCACTCAAATGTTTTTCATAGAAAATGAACTCTTCATCATTCGTCTTCTTGGTAGGCAGATCAGGCATTGAGGATTCTAGCACGTAAGATTTCTATTCATGGAATAATACAACCCGAAGGCTTCTAAATCATTCATGGAAGTTACTGCCAGTGAGGAGGCTATCTTTATCCAATATTGATCGTAGGAATAGTGTGGATGATGATCTTTAAATTTTATTCTACAATTAAAGAGCGAATTATTATTACTTTTTTCTGATTATAAATTATGTGATAAATAATAAATTAATTGATTTTTATTAAATCTCCCACTATTTTATCAAGTCATAATATCCCTCACCATTGAACTCAGAATGTTTAGTTGCTAGGAAATTATAGTGGCAATGATTCATATACCCCTTCATATAACCCCAATGAGGGTTGGTCAAGCTACTTGAAGGTATTTAGGTAGGCGGGTCTTTTCCAACTACAGGCTTAAAACTCCTTGATCTGTTGAGTGGACTCCTCTATTCTGAAATCCTGACTTGGATTTCCTCAACACTTGCCTCCATGTTATATCAAGTCTAGAGAGGGTTGAATCTTTTGATGTAAGATGGTTATGTAAACCCATAAACTTTATAATAACTCCACATTAAAATTAAGTGTCCCAATGGGGGTTGGTCAAAAATTTAGTTCTAAGGTTTTCATTTATAACCAAGTAATGGAAGTCTAAGTATGACTTAATATTTAATTTTAGGGATTTTAATTTATTATGCATAATTTTTTTTATCCTTTACATGTCTTGTTAATATTAAGTGGATATTACTTAATTAATTAACCATACTGGATAAAATATTTACACATAATCAATTTATTTAAAATTTTTCTTTGCATATTAATTAATTCATTTATGTTATCATGATCTTGTATCCATAAAAATTAAACAACACATAGAAAAAAATAAATAATTAATTAAATGACATATTCATGAGATTTATATAATGGTTTATTTAATGGGAATACATTAAATAAACCCATGACCTATGGGAAATAGATCATGTTTCTAGTCTTGGAATGACTTAAATTATTCTACATGTCCACCCATGTAACACCTAGGTTGGCATCATTATGGTTCTGTCTTGAACCGCCTCCATGTGCCTTAGGAAACTCCATTAATTACAAGTATTTATAACTTAAAAATATGTGAGGGAAACCAAATTATTAGTTAAAGGGGGATTACAAAAATATCCTTGGACACATAGGTACTACATAATAATGGAGGTGGGGACGAATCACAAACCATAAAATTTAATTTAATAATAAATAATTGAAAACTCATGTGATAAATTAAATTAAATAAATTCCAACACATACACTGGTTGTGGTCTAGCTCATGAACATTCATACATGCAACATATATGAAAAGGTAAATGATTAACATTCATATATTTGTTCTTTCTTTATTATAAAGATAAACGCCCTTACATTAATTAATTAATTAATTAATTCTCTTTCATCTTAATGACTATCCAAATTCATTTAGAGATAACCATCATAATGTATTAATGAAAAATAAACAATAAAATCAATAGTTTCAGATTTATTATAATTAATTAATTGATCATTTAAAATTCTTAAAAACTCTTATTAAATTGTTAAACACTTAATGTCCCAATCAAAACAATAAGGTTTTAATGCTGCAATTTTCAATTTAATGTAATTTAATTATTCCAGTAATTAGGAGACTACATAGAATGTACTATCCAGATACACATTGTGTACCTTTGTTTCCATGTATCCAGGTCACAAGCCTGGGGCTTCGACATGTTGACTTAGCCAGACTACACAACATGTACATGCTAGCTAGACATCTTGTATATGCTTTCATTGTGCTTGAGATAATCACCTGGGTATTTGGCATGTATCTCAGTGGATTACACAGCGTGTATAGGCCAGTTACACACCATGTGGTCCAAATTCCACGTGGCTGTGCAACCCGCTAAAAGACTTGACATGTTCTCAGGCAACATACAACAAGATTCATGCCACCAGCAACACACCATGTATCTCTAATGTTGCATATCCAGATAACAAGACCGAGGACTCAGCATGTATCTCAGATACAGTAATTGATAAACTACATGTTGTTTAAATTTTATACATGTAATGTATATCATAAATGATCTAAGGTTTCAGTCTCATGTGGTTTGATTGTGTATAATGACCACACAGATTGTGTGTTTTAATCCACTAACTTGTGTAGACTACACAACGTGTAAGCTATATAAACGCCATGTAATCCAACAACCATGTGTCAGGATGGAGAGTAAACACGTGACATACACCACATGTAATAACTGTGTGGAATGCCATATATCCTGCGATATGGCCTTGTGCATCGTACTAGGGTACACGGTGTGTACTCTGGCTATACGTCATGTAACCTTGTCTTACTAGAAAAAAATTTGGTAGTTTCCAATGGAATCTATGGTTGTTCTTCACATGTTCTTAGATCTTTAAGAAAATGAAACATATAACAAAAATCTTTAATATGTCAATAACATGTTAATTAAAAATGGATTAAAGAATGAATAATATGAAATAAAAATTCAACCATGATTTCATATCGATCAACAATAAAATAAATAATTATAAATTTAAAAATGAACCCTCTAATATCACTTTTTGGTTCTAGGTGCAGTGGAAGCGTGCGATGGTGGCTGATATATTAAAATTTCATTTAATATTGAGCTACTCAAAACCCCATGTGAGTATTTTTCACATCAAATTTATAATTTATTTATTTAATATTATAAGAAACGATTACCTTGGCTGATAAACCTTTCTTCATAAATAATTTTTATCATTTGAAAAAGACCCTTTTTGTATTTACTTTATTTTGATGTGAGGATCCAAGGATAGAATCCCTCTAGTGGTGATCCACATGTGCTCCTTTGATATCCAAGCAACTCCAATCGATCTTTGGGTGCTAGTGTAGAGAATCAATTGTCTTGTGTTGTTTGTGTTGATCATTCATCATTCGTTATTGAAGTAATCTCTCTTTAATTTCTTGTTCTTGAGAGGGAGAGATAAGGAGAATTCGAGAGAGAATTCATTGTGTGCAACAATTATCTAGTTTTTATTTTGGATGCAATACACAATAGACATAACTGTCTGTTTATAGATCTATAGTTTAGGTTAAAATATTATTTAATTGTATGTTTGCCCATAAATAATATTATAGTATTTAATAAACCCCATTCCACATAATAATAATAATAATACTATTATTATTTTATGGCGTGTTCAAACTTACATAATAACAAATATTATTTAACCAACTTGTTAATTAACATTTGTCACGAGACACGGTCTTGGTCCATTTGAACTCATCTAGAATTTATTGAACACTCAAATAAATGTTTAATTTAAATATTTCACTAATTAATAAAATATTTATGATCAATAAAACATGAATAAAATTATCCCTCGATATTGAGAATAATATTTATTCAATTAATTAAATTCAAATAAAATTTAATTGAGATCATAAAAAACACTTAGTGTGCGACCCTCTAGGATTCTTTCTCATTATAATTAGGTGAGCTTGCCTAAAGTACAAAAATTACTATCTAGAAATGGGTTAAGGCACCCAATAGAAAGAACTTAATGTTTCTATGATGACAATCACATATAAATGCTCACTATGTAATATAATACACTTGTCACAATATATCATCAAGCATGTTGCACATATGTGTCACCAACCTATTTTATTGATACATATTTCTTTGACTATCTGAAATAAACACATTGTTTAACCATGGCCATGAAATTTAATGCAAATATTCTATTCCAATCAAAGGACATAGATATTAACTTCTATAAAGATGTAAGATACAAATCTTTCCTTGGCTTATCCATTAATGACATGTTAACCGTGATGCACCCAATATTCCCTACATCATTGTGAACATATGTCATCACAATTTTCATTAGAAAATCTCAGTTCATGAGTCATGACATGAATTAATGATAATATTAAAGTATAAGGACCATTAAAAATTCTCACAGATATGAATATCTGATGACACCCAAATATACAGAATCCCTATTAGTGGGTCTGTTCTCATAATCTTCCATCTTAGAGAGTACCAAGTGCGAACTTCATGAGAAGAATCCTCATCCACTTACGAGTACTCAGACCTAATAGTCTATGTACCATGTGTCCCATTATAGGATGTTATCTAACCACATAACATTATTTAAGAATATTGTCATAACATTTCAAGGTTCTCATCATAGCGAGGAACTGCTATGACATTATCAATGCGATGTATATTTTAGGACATTATTACATTAGAGTCTTGTATAACAATGAACAATATATTATAATAAGTTATATTAATATTCAATACATTGAATATACATATAATCAATGTACAAATAGTTGGTCCTAAAACACAAACTCTAACACCCATGGTAACGTGCGTACATGTAACTCAACATTTCTTAGGCCTCAATTACAACATGTTGCTCATAAATCACCAGGCATCGAGTGCACCACTCATGAATCACTAGGCATCAAGTACACTACTCACAAATTACTAGACATCAAGTACACTATTCATGAATCACTAGGTATTGAGCAACTTGATACTTTGCTTCTAGGGATCGAGTGCATACTCAATACAATATCCCATGGTATCATCACATATCCAACTTATTCTTGGGTCCATCATCACAAGTCATGCACACTCTCCGTGTAAGGGAAAATCATGTCACAAGGGTCCACCTATTTTGAGTAACAAGAACGGTACCTCCCAAGGCAAGGTAATATACATAACAAGGTAGAACATACAAGGAAAGCATATCACCATGAGAATAAAGTAGAAACACACAACAACACATGATCATAATAAAACATGGAAACAATATACTCTAGAAATACTCATGGAATAAAGCATCATAAGTAGGTCTCACAGGCTACACACACACACCCACATGCGATCACAATCAAGAACAATCATCAAGATATGCTAACAAAATAATTATACTAGGTAAAACATGTGTATAAGAAAGTCCTAAATGGTAAGGAACTTCCAAAATCAAGTAAATTGATGAAGAAATTCAAGGTTCTTCAAGGAAACATCTCGTGAGTCACGTCCACAAACTTATCATCTCAAAATGCTTATCAAGGATTCCTAAAACTGAATCCAAATATTTTATTTACAAGTAATATAATATCACAAACCACAATCAAATATCTCTCCTAGATAATCCAGATTAAACATGATAATTCAAAATTATTTCTTAGAGAAATAAGATAATTCCATATGCGATGATAGATCCTCTTTCTAGGATTATCCAAGATAAAACAAAAATATTTCCTATTATTATTTTCTACAATTTTGGGTTATTACTGTTTAAAGAATTCCTCAACATCTTTCTAGAAATATTCAAAAAGTTTTAAATAACATATGATAATAACTCTTTATCATTCTTTGAAAATTCATAGATTATTATCATTTAATAAATCTTTATTCTTAACTTCCATAATCTTGGGAAGAACTAGATCTAAAAACACACATACAATGAAATACTTGGATATTTCCCCCTTAAAACACAACACCCAGAATAGAAGAGAGAGGGTGAGGTTCTGCTACACCTAGAAAACTAGAAAAGGAAATAGGTTTGACCAAATAAGGCTTTACCAATTCCGAAGAGAAGAAATTTTAGACAAATCAGACATAAAGGATCAATAAAAAACAAAGGCCGCAAGGGTTTGGCTATTTAGAAATAACAATTCTGTATACACAACTGCAGCATTAAAGCCACAAATTAAATTGACCATTTAATTGGTCTTTCAACTATTTATTAATATAGGATCAATAGGAAAATGAATCAATGGAATTTAATTCCATGATTTTTGGCTTTTAAAACCATTGAAATTCATTACAGGTTCAATCCAGGGAAGGAGTGTAAAAGAGGGTTTTAAAAAATATTCCTCCTAAAAAGGGTGTTGCATAAGGGTAATATGTTTTAACCTTATGCATCTCTTATATGTCGTATAATGGTAATACATTTTACCCTTATGTAGATCTCAAACCCATTATTACCTTTACATATCCCCAGAGTACCATTACACAACCTTTGTAAAGTCCATATTACCTTTACGCAATGCTACCATTACCTTTACACAACCTTTGATTACAAGGAGATACCCTTACACAAGGGCTAGACTTACCTTACACATCCTTTGGGAAGTAAAATCTACCCTTACATGAGGTTGGGTTGACCCTCATACAATAAATATAACTAGGTAGTTACCCTTACATAGGTCATGCCTTACCCTTATGCAATACATGAACTAGAGAGTTACCCTTACACAACTCAAGGAACCCCCCCTCCACCCTTATATAGTGAATGGAAAATCATCTCTACCCATACACAACAGATAATATACCCTTATAAAGCTCATGGAAATGACACTTTACCTTTGTATAGAGGCTTAAACAACCCACTTACCCTTACACAAGTCTTAAAAAGGTCACCTTACCCTTATGTAACCCTTATAAATCAAGGGTTACATTTAGGAAACACCATAAAACCATAATTAAGGGTGATTTTTAATGAAAAATTAAATTTTCACATATTAATAATTATAAATTAAAATTAAAATATGGATTTGATAACATATAAAAATTGAGAATATTATAATTATCCCCCTCTACTGACTTCTATCCCTAAGAAGTATCTCTAGCGGTCATGCTAAAATATTTTTGGCCATTGAACTCAAACATCAGACTCCCACTCCCACTTCTCCTCATAGATCCATACATTCCATCACCAAACTCAAAAAAGTGGTTCCATCTTACCTTAAAGGACTTTCTCATTTTAGTCTACAATCTACACTGGATGATGCATCTAGATCCAACTCAATGTCCTCACAGCCTATAACATGCGTAGGATCATGTCTATACCTCAAAAACTGAGAAACATGGAACACATAACTCATTACTTGATAATGTAGAGGAACATATAGACAACACGCTATTGTCCCAACCCATTCAATGAGCTCAAAAGGACCAAAAAATAGTGGTGCCAGCTTCCCCTACTTCTGAAAACAATGATTCCCCAAACAAGGCGACACTCGTATGAAAACCTGGTTACTAATAGAAAACTCTAAAGGTCATCTCCTCTAGTATGTATATGATTTATACCACCTTTGAGAAGTCATAAATCTCTTCCTGATCAACTGCACCCTCTTTGGGATCTTCTGGACAATACCAGGCCCAACAAATGCTACCTCACCCGCCTCATTCCAACACAACGGTGAGTGGAAAGACCATCCATAGAGAGCCTCAAACAGTTCCATATGTAAATAATCATATAATTTTTTGTTGCAAGAGAACTCTATCAATGATATATGCTCATTAAAAAATCTGTTAAGGTCTAGAACACAAGCTTTAATCATATCCTCCCATATGTGAATTGTCTGCTCCGACTCTCCATCTATCTGAGGATGGTTGGCTGTGCTCAATATCAATTGAGTCCTAGGGATTTCTGTAAGCCCTTCCAAAATAGTGATGTGAAATTTTAATCTCTATCAGTTACAATGTTTAAGGGAACTCCATTCAATTACACAATCACATGGATAGAAAGCTTTCCTGTATCATTTATTGGGTGAGTCCTTTGGATCAGTAAGAAGAGAGAAACTTCCATCAACTGATCAACAATCACCCAGATAGCTTCACAAATCCCAAGGGTCTTAGGTAACCCCATAAAAAATTCCATCATGAATTCCTACCACTTCTACATGGACAGTAGAAGTGGTTGTAGTAAACTATGGTGGTGCTCATCCTTTACCCTCTGACAGGCAAGGCATCAGAAAAAACCCGACAATGTCTGCCCACCTAGAGGTATAAAAGTCCCTCATCAGATCATATCTAATAGAATTATGGAATACTACTCTACCATGCATGGGGATCACATGTTCATCACCTAAAGATATATAAAAGTAAAGTAACTTAGAGGATAACATGATCGGTAAGTCAAGTCCATTCACAAATTGTGTAGATATGAAGGAGAGTGAAAACACTGGTATCAAACAAGGTAGTATATTAAGTAGATGTGATCAAGACTACACCTTATATATTATATGGACCCTCACCATAATATATTGGAGTCTTATCCACTGCATAAACACAACCTTCTTCATCTCTGCAACCCCGTCCTTGAAAATCATTAATCACTTGAGTTGTCATTGTCTAGGCCTGCTGTTGAAGACCCCAACTGGATCCATAGTTCCCTGACCATGTTTTCTTTGACTCTCTATAGAAACCTGACCTCATATAACTGGATAAAAATAGATAAATATTCCCCTTATTTCTATATTATCGACACTGGATCTGAGGTGCTATGTATGATCTACAGTAATGACCAATCTTCCCATAGTTGAAACACTGCAGACTCTCTTATTTCAAAAAAGGTTCTAATGATACCTAGTCTACCTTAGATGTCTTCCAACACTCTGGTTCAAAACCTCAACCTTCATCTTAATTCTTCTGAAGGTATCACTAGAAGTAACATTGGTAATTGGAAGAAGACCCACGACTCCATCCTCCTCTGGACCCTTCTTGTTCACCAAGGCCTTTCAAATCACTTTAATGATTCGTTTCACATAAGTATACACTATCATCAAGATCTGCAAAATCTTCATGAATTACTGAGCACCATCTCACTCTAGAATACCCAAAATTAATTCTTCAAAGAAAAGGTCCATGAAGGTTTTCCAAGTTAATCCTTCATAATATCCATCAAGGTTCATTACATCCCACCATTGCTTGGTGGGTCTCCGTAGAAAGAATGCTGCTAGCTTTTCTTTTATGCACTCAGGTGACCCAATGAGGTTGAAGACACACTTTATGATGTCTAACCAATCCTTAAAATCTTATGGTCTATTGGTTCCCTGAAAGGTCAAAGGATATTGGAGCTAAAAATCCCTGGCATAATCAATCATGGATCTTGGTGGAAGAACCCCTAGATAAAGTGATCCTAATACCTGCACCAATAGAGTAGGTGCATGAGCATACTCTACAGCACCATCCTACATAGAGGAAAATTTAACAAGGACATTAGGATCACCCTAACCCACATATATCATTGGTCACAACATACTTCTATGAGGAAACATATTTCGTAACATGAAAGTGAGCATTATGACATAAGCCATTATATCATAACCAGTCTAAGGGACCACACAACTGTTTCCCTAAGGGTCTACCCATAACCCAAGGTACCACCCTCCTAACACTAATAAAGGTATCATCCCTACAAGTTATCCATAATCATCATCATATATATATATATATATATACTAAAACATAAAAACATGCTTTGTTCAACTAATTAATGCCAACACATATATATCATAACAACATAGAAAAAAGTTATATAACACAATAGAGAATACAAGTCTATCCCAAATAAATAGAACAAGTTAGGGAATTAAATTAAAGAACTAATATTCAACAAAAAAATAGACATATATATGGAATATTAAATTATGTGCCTAATCATGATGCATGAATGCACCCAAAATCTCATAAAAAAGTAGCAATAATCCCATCCATGGAAACTCATAGGTTTGTTTCACATGAGCTTGCCAGGCACATGGAAACTACCTTAATCGAGTCCCATATAACTTTCTCATTTACACTATGTATTGGGTTACTACAAAAAGAGAAGAAGAAAACTAGTGCTATGATACCATTTTGTAACATCCCGAATCGAACCACCAGGTCCAATCTGGAGTGCCACATGACCTCATGCGCACCTCCCCATATGAAAGAGGATTATGACTAGAAGTGAGGGTCTAAGTTTGTTAATGACTAGACTATATCCTCAATATCATTCCGTAGATAAAATAATAATAATAAATAATATCATAAACAATCATAGTAATCATGATGGAACTAATTAATCAAAAGAGTACACAAGTCATTCAGATAATCTATGGGTTCCCAGAGTGGAAATCTAAACTAGTGTATAAAGTGAAATAAGTAAATAAATAAATAAAACTACAGTAATCCACAGAGTCTATCCTAGTCTTGCCTCTAGATCCATGCTCTATGTCTCAACCATCTTCCATGGTCCCCTTACTCTTGCTTGGATCCCTATGCATGAAATCTGTACACGCATTGAGATTCCCAAGCATGACATAAGTATGAAACCCAATAGGAAACCACTAATGTAGCCTTTATATAAGCATTCACATATAAAAATTATATTAAGTGATAATAATAAATGAGTAAATAGGTATATTGAACATACAATCACATATCGAGTGGTTGTACGATAACTAATATGCCACAGACCTCCGACCGTACCAACTTCGGCTTCATGAAAAAATATTAATGAGGAGATGTTGGAAGTAACTAAAAGTATCTATAGGGCTAGTGAACCTGTCACTCAATATCCTCATGGAAATGTATGTACATGCGACTTGAAATTTTCTAGGCCTCAAGTACAACATGCTGCTTATAAATCACTAGGCATCAAGTGCACCACTCGCGAATCACTAGGCATTGAGTGTCCTACTCATGAATCACTAGGAATCGAGTGCACTGCTCACAAATCACTAGGAATCAAAGAAACCTGATACTTGGATTCCAAGGATCTAGTGAATCCTCAATAAGGTGTTCCATGGTATCTTCTCATCTCGGCCCTATACTTAGGTCTATCATCATTATCATTGCAAGTCATGATCACTCCTCCTCTAAGGGAAAATCATGTCACAACGGCCAACCTGTTCTGAGCACTAATAATGATACCTCATAAGGAAATGTAACATACATAACATAGTAGAGCATACAAGGCAAGCATATAATCTTGAGAATAAAGTAGCAACAAATAAAAACATGTGATCATAATAAAACATGGAAACAAGATACTCTAGCAGTACTCATGGAATCAAGCATCATAAACATGTCTCATGGGCTACACACACACACCCACATGCGATCAAAATCAAGCATGGTCATCAAGGTATTCTAACATAAGAATTATAACAAGGAATAATATGTATATAAGAGACCAAAATGGTAAATAAATTCCTACCTCAAGGCCATTAATGAATTTATAGGTTCATCACGGAAACACCTCTTGAGTCATGTCCACATTCTCTTCAGATCAAAACACTCATCAAGGATTCCTAGAACCGAACCCAACTATTTTATTTCCCAAGGAATATAATATCACAAGTGATACTCAAATATATCTCATAAATAATCTATATTAAACATGATAATTTCAGATTACTTATTTGAGAAAGAATACAATTCTACATGTGATGATAGACCCTCATTAGGTCTTGAAGGGTGATGGAATAAGGACTAGTGGGGGGGGGGGGTGAATAGGCCTTTATTAAAATTATCAGAAATACTATTAAACTATTTATCTTTATATATTTAATTTACTACATACACTCTTCACAAATTTGATATAATAATTATTTTAAAACTTGTTATAGCCTAAATGAGTCATTCCATGCCTTCTATCTCGACTGGTGAACTCTATATATAGCTACTCGCACGATCATTTTAGTGATCATACATTTTATTAAGTGACTAAATGATATATTTTCTCATGGTTAGTATGGTGACCATAAGACATATGAGTTCACATGGTCAGCATAATGACTACAAGGCATGGTAAGTATATCGATCGTAAGTGCACTTGGAATGTAGGGTCAATATTTTCCTTTACATATTTTTTTCTTAAAACTCATTTTTTATGAGTGTTCTATTTTTGGTTATTTTTTATAATACTATTAACTTAATGATAATTATAATTGTTTTAAGTGATTTATTAATTTCTAAGGAAAGATATATTACAATTTTATGGAAACTCCAAAGATTGAATTCTTTAATCCGCTGAGACCACCTCATTTCAATGGAAGTGATTACAGATATTGGAAAGACAAAATGGTGGTATTTTTGAAAAATATAGGTATTGAATATTGGACTACCATGGGTAGACCTTATAAAATACCTAAAGTTGAAATTTAATCTTTAACTGGAAATGATACTACTAAATGTGTCTTGAATTATAAAGTCATGAATTATCTTTACTCCTCTCTTAGTAGAAGTTTTTATAGTCATATATTTTCTTGTAAAAGTTCTTCTAACATTTGGATAACTTTTAAATCCACTCATCAAGGAACTAAAAAATCACAAAAAAACTAATATTGGAATTAATAGGTCTGAATTTAAATAATTTAGAATGTCTGACCATGAAAGTGTGAATGATATGTTCAAAAGATTCACAAAAATCATCAACATAATGGTCACACTTGGTGAAATTATGAAGAATGAAGTACTAATTGAAAGGATACTTAAAGAATTACTAAATAAGTGGAATTCAAAGAAAGTATCCAATGAATAAAGAAAATATTTTTCAGAACACTCTGTAGATGAGATAATTGAATCTTTGTTACAATATGAGCTTGAATTGAAGAACAATGATCTTGATTCGAAAGGGAGTTTATTTTAAATCTTAATATTCTTCTGATAACTATTCTAGTGATTCCTAAAATTCTTTAAGCTCATAGAAGGATGATTATATAAGTCAAGTTTCTAAATGCATTCATGAACTCATAAAGAAAAATCATACTACCAAAAATGATGAAGGGGAAATCAAGAGATACAAGAGGTATTTAAAAATAAAAGGTAATAAAGGAAAATCCACTATTATTTATTATGAATACAGGAAATGTGGACATAAAAAATATGAGTGTCCAAAGTTGAAACAAGAAGGGAAATATAAGAAGTGTAAAAAGGAAATCAAATGTGATTATCATGTTAGTTGGAGATGAACTGAAGAATCAGACTCCAGTGAAGAATATTGAAGTAAAAAAGAAACTAGTAACCTTTATCTGATGGAAAAACACCATAAGGTAACATATCCTTTTGAAAATATGATAAAACATGCTGGTTTGTGTTTAATAGAAACAAAGAATAAGGTTATTAATTATTCTAATTATGATTATGATTCTAAATACTCTTATATTTCTAATTGTAAAAATTATAAAGTTAAATAATTAAGTGATTTATGTGATTAATTTCAAATGGAAATTGAAAATCTTTCTAAAAAGTATGAAATTTTGACTAAGGATTAAAATAAAGTTTCTAAATAATAGACAAATATTATTTTTGAAAATTAAAAATTGAAAAAAATCTATTTCTAAGTTTGATAAAGAAAAATAGAAATTTAAGAATATGGAAAATAATATTTCTATTCTTGAGAAGTAAAATCACAATTTAATAAATTCTACCTCATCTATAAAAGATAAAGTTTATGATGATCTTGAGATTGTCCAAAAATAAATTTTTAATCTAAAAAAGGAAATTATGAATTTAAAATAAAGATTATATACATTTGTTCAAGTAAAAGAAAACTATGATAATATAGTATCTATGATGAAAAAATATAGATAAGTCTGGTTTTGGTTATAATCATCATATTCCTAAAATGTACAAAACCACTTTTGTTAAAAGTTATATTGAGAAGGTTTCTATAGTTACTAGCTTCAAATGATGGTTATGAGGACATTATGCCGATGAATGTTATCTAAGGTTTCCTCAATCATCCAGTATTACTAGTGTTTCTATCTATAAGAATTTATGTTTCTATATAATGTATAATAAATGTTTTAATTCTTCCTAGGTACTAAATTTTTTTGTTACTAACCTGATTGGACCCAAAATATCATGGGTACCAAAAAATATTCATGTTTGATTTTTTACAGGACTCTACCACATGTGATTTAATTTTAAATAAAATGGTGTCTACTCTCTAAATAAAATTTCATTTCACTGAATTACATAAAGTATTTAAAAATTTATATGCTCCAATCATTTTTTACAGGTGGAACTTTTTGAATTAAAGCATAAATTTAGGGAAAGATTTATATTTTATTTATTACTTCTAGAATGTTCTTTATAATTTTATCATTTGGAATATGTTTTGGGGGATTTTATATTCTTATATTTGATATTATCTTTAATATTTATGCTTAAAGTATAAAAGGTGATAATTATTTGTTATGAATATATTTTTTAAATATAATTAAAAGCTATTTTTTTGTTTATTTACAAAAGGGGGAGAATGTTTGGCTTTAACTATTTGGTTTTGTAATAAAAAAAGGGGAAGACTATTTGTGCACGTGGTTTCATTTATTTTATGTTTTGGTTGATTACAAATAAAATTAATTTTTTAGATTTCAAAACCCTCTTATCATTTTATGTGAAAATTATTTTTTACCAACTCACTATGTTTTAATTATATATTGAGTTTTAGTGATTGGGTTTTTCTAATTACTACTTAATTTGAAATATAATTTTTTTTCTAACTTTTATTAAACTATGAAAAATCCTAATTATATCTATAACATGTTTATAGTTTGGTCCGAACATGATACATGATTTTGGTTAGAAGAATATTTTTTAGTTTAAACCGCTTCAAAGTTTTATTTCATTATTATATTATAAAATGAGTTATATTCATTGGAATATTGAAAAAATTATATCATTGGATAAATATTATATTTATCTACATTTCATTAGAATAAATGAAAGTATAATTTTGTTGTTTATGTGGTGTAAAAAATCACCTAAGATTAGGCAACATTTCTGGAATTCTTGATTTTCCATAATTCAAAATTGTTTTTATTTATTTGATATATATCATGATACACATTATAATTTTACACCATTTTCTGGGTTATAAATATAAAATTTTTATCTACATTTAATTAAACTTCATAAAAGTATAAAAATTATGTTTAAGTACCTCAAAATTTGTCAGAATTTCTGTAAAAGATTCATCATTTTTTCTGTAGTTTTTAGAACTTGTTATTCACTATATTTTGATGATATCTCCTTATATACTTGTCATATTGATTCATTATTTGATCCATTAGAAATATAATTTTTTATCTACATTTAAATCTTCTTGGACAGTAGCTAATTCTATTTTTTAGAGAGGATAAAAAATACCCAAAGTTTCTATTATCATATTGCACAAGTTTCTCTCTCTTCTTTATTCAACCCTATCGCGAGTTTTCATAACCTACCCTGGCCCTTTTTCCCCCTGAAAATTTGAAGTATTACTCCTTAATTCATGAACATTATTCATCCTTTAATCCTTATTCACCTCATCTCAAGAAGGATTCACCTTACCTCACTACCACAGTTCGACCCTTTAATAGCACACAAAAAGGGATTTAACAGCACTAAAAACATCATTTTCCTTAGCACCATTAAGTGTGTCTATGTGGGGGGATTTATCAGTGCTAAAAATCACTAATAAAGGGTAACCTTTATTAGTTATAGAAATAGTTCTAATAAATTCTCTATTCCTACAGTGTTCTATTTGAATAACATCACACTACAACAAATACACATCTACACCTGTATGCAAATACAACTATATAAAAATTCATAATTTAATTTAAATAAAATTCACATCACAAATAAAAAATACTATTATATACATTTAAAACAATTTTTTTTTATAATTACATTTAAAATTACTATAAAAAACATTTAAAAACATCAATGTTTCATCGTTTTTGGCACCCGCGACCCCCTCTCAAAAAAGCTCGACCATGGTATCAGTTGCCGAACAAACCAACCCAACACAAGAAAAAGAATAAACCTAAATAAGAAAAAAAATCTTATGTTATTAATATTATAAATGAATAAATTAAACATAAATATGAAAGAATACATTAATAAAATGTCAATTTTATATAAAAGGACACACTTAGAGTCATACCGGTCACACCATGCGTCATATTGTGGCGAGGGTAATTCCTACATGTCACAAATGACTTATGGATATTTTTACTAAATTATCAAAACAATACTAATACGTTGGCTTAGTTTTGAGTATGTCACTTGTCCTTTTTTACTAAAGTGTCATTTTAAACTACAAACATGCAATTTGAGTCATATCGGTCACATAGTGGGTCAGTTTGACATGAGACTGATTTGAACATGTCACAAATGACTTAGGAATATTTTTCCTAAAGTATCAAAATAATTCAAGTTCATTTTCTTAGTTTTCAGTGAGTGACCCACCTTTTGAACTAAAATGTCAATTTTAGACTGATAACAGACACTTTGAGTCATACCAGGCACACCATGTACAATATTGAGATATGAACGATTCTTATACGTCAAAAAATGAATTATATATCATTTTCTTAAAGTATCAAAACAATCAAAATGTATTTGATCTATTTTGATTATTTTACTTTTTTTTACTAAAATGTCAATTTTAAATAAAAATACACACTTGGAGTCATACTGGTCACACCCTACATCATATTGAGGTGCGGTTGATTCCTAAATTTCATAAATAAATTTTTGATCATTATCCTAATTTAGAGACCCAATTTTTTCCTTGTAAGATTTTGAAATATTTCTAAATATTTTTCTAGAGCTAGGTGATGAGACGACGTGCGATTCTGAGGCCCGGTGTGCCCAAAATTAAATATATAAAAATATTAAATATATTTTATATTGCGCATGTGTGGCTAATTAAAGAAACTAGTATAACTCTTAAACGATTGATTAGATTGTAAATTGAAGACCATGGTTAGGTCCAAAACGCGGTATTTTCCCTAGGCGTGACATAAAATGAGTCAGCGTGGGATTTTCTGACCCCTCGATCATTGGTGGTGTGTTTAAGTGGTTAAATAATTAATTTAATTTAATTAATTAATTGAAAAATTAATTAAGTGGGAATCTTTAAATATCCCATTATAGATATTTTCCAAGGTTTTGATAACCTTGAGCTTAGCCAATAGTTCCTCCCTTCTTCTCCTCTCCATTGTCGAACAAAGAATGAGAGACGGAGAATGACAAACCTCTAATTCAGGGCGGATCAAAGCGCAATGAATGCAGCGGCTCCTCCTAAAACCATTGGCAAGTGTATTCTTCACCAGTGATCTATCCAAGCATAGGTAGGACTTGTCTTTGGTGTTTTTACACCCTAGATTAAATGTTTGATCATGTTGAATATTGATTCTTCAATCTGTGCCCCTTTACATTATCCTAATTGCTAAAAACACACTGTTTATCAATTTTTAATCTAACTTGGATTCCTGTTCTTGATCGGTTTTCCAGTAAAACTTGTACAACATTACAAACCCTTGCTTATGGTGCTTTTCTCCCTCAAATATTCATGTTCTTCACCGATGGAACCCTCTGGTTTTCAGATTGACAATTGTTGGGAGACCCGAACTCGACCGGGTGCCTGGATTCGGGAAGAATTTTCCAAACAAAGATGGGATCATGAGCAAGGCTTAGATACAAAAACAATATGATGCAAGGATAAATAATTTGTAGGTTTCATGACAATACGATGAGGATTAAAACCGCGATAGTGTGTGAAAGATCCGATCAAACCTTTATTTCTAAATGAGGATAATTCTCAATGAACAATAATGAAATCCCATGATCTTCAGTAATATTTGGAGTTTTTGGAGTAGATTCAGGCATCCTTGGCCATAGTTGGAGTGGATTTGGAAGCGGTGGCCAAAAATCAGAGAAAACTTAGGGTTTATGAAAAAACCCAACTACATGCCATGTGTTGGGCAAAAATCCCTCAAGGTAACATTGCAGTGTTTTTGGGTTGATTGTGTTTGTTGACAAAGCAGGTTTCCATGGAGAATTGTCAAGTTCCCGAGAAGTTGTTGACAATCCATGTTGACAAAGAACGATGACAAAGGAAAGGACTATCTGGAGGTGGTACAAAAGAGCAGTACAAGGTGGCGCCGTTTCCCAGTGTTTGCCAAATTTTTGGGGTCCAAATTTTGAAATTTGGTGAGCATCGCGAAAAGTGGATTTCCATGAAGATCATATTTTTATATGGAAAAGGTATGAATTTCGCGAAGATAGGATTCATGGTTTGGAAATCGCGAAGACCAGAAGAATGGAGGCGGTGAGTCTTCGCGATTACGTCAAGCTTCGCGAATGGTAGAGACTGAAGTGCATCGCGGCGGTGAAGGGCTTTGTGAGGGAACTTCGCGGCGAAGGCGTGAAGGAATGTTGATGGTGATGCTTCGCAATTACGTCAAGCTCCACGAACGGAAAATTTCCATGGTGCTTCGCGATTTGGACAGAATTCCGGCGGAAACTTTGGAGCTTCGCAATTTGAGATGACGTGACGTTGACTTTGCACGGAAGGGACAAGGGTCGGTGGAATCGCCTATAAATAGAGGTCGACCCCCTCGAGAGAAGTAGAGATATTTTTCAGAGAAGATCATTTGCTCTTGTTTGGTGAAGGTAGTTCGCGGATCCAGTGTGCTTCACGAAAGAGGAGCTTCGCGGCGGCTATTGTAGCTCCGCGAAAGTTGTGTGCTCCACGTTGGGTCAGTGAGCTTCGCGAGAGAAGTTGATTTGCAACGAGTTGAGCTTTGCGGGAGTTCTTCGCGAGAGATCTTCACGAGAGAGCTTCACGAAAAGGTAGGAAGCTTCGCGAGAGAGCTTCGCGAAAAGTCAGGAGCTTCGTGAAGGCTTGTTTGAGCTTCGCGAAATTGGAAGCCTTGCAAAGTAGGGTTCTTTGAGAAGGTGTTTCCAAAGTTAATTGCCCAGTGGTTCAGGGGTAAAGGGATATTCATCAGTGGATGAAAGTTGGACTTTAACAGAGAATCTATCTACAGTTAAGGATGCATTACTTCATGCAAATGAAGAGACCTATAGGTCTATAAACTGTGAGTGAATCCCTTCACAGAGCAGTGAGCTTAGGAAGAGGAAGAAGATGATCCTCTCCACCGGCAGTGGCCAGAGAGAGAGAAACAGGGAGTGGCCCTTGGGAAAGCAGTGAGCTGACCCTAAACATTGTAAAGGCAGTGAGCCTGGGCATAGAAGTGAACTAGCCTGAACTTTGTATCCACATCTAGTGAAGATTAGTAGAATTTGGTACGACCGGCAACCTGTCGGCGTATGCTCCTTGGACGTAGCCCAGTGAGGGTGAACCAAGTAAAAATCTCTACGTTTGCCTGTTAATTTGCCTGCATTGCATTTAAAGCATCATCATCAGATAAAGAAGAAAGTAAGTGATCATAACATACACACAAGTACAAACAAAGTGGCCCTTGTAACAAAGAGGTCAAGATCCAGTGGGGCAGGAAGAACTTTGAAAAAGAATATCCATACCCTGATTCACCCCCCCTCTCAGGGTATATAGGCCCCTATTGGTCCTAACACCATGTACCATGAAGAACACACAACATGTAACCTCCCTCAGCGGCGGTGCTAGGGTTTCATGGAAGTTAAACATGACATAGGGTATACCCCCTTGACATGATGTGCATCCCCCTTCCCATGTGAACAAGCTATGTGAAGGACCACATGACCAACAGACATGACCGGGTCCCAGAATAGGTAGTACATGCCATGTAGTTCACTTACACGGTGTGTAAACCTACACGAACAGGACCTGTGTACCATACAGAATACACAACTAGGAATTGGAGAAGGACCACACGCAGTGTGGTCCCCTTACACGTAGTATTATTCTTGGGATCTTCCGAGCGATATTTAAACCCCCATATCTCCTTCGTTTGGACTTGGATTTTTGGCTTGCGAGATGCCTATCCGGAGTGTTTTTCCACATAGAATGCAATGATTAAATCATAAGTGGATTTCAAGATACGACATGAATTTTTCATTTTGGAATGCATAGAGATGATACTCGATGATAGTAGTGATCTAACAAGCTTATCGAAGTAGTTCCAGGCTAACCCTCCAGTTGGGCCGGGCAATGTAGTCCGCGATGATTCTGGGTTGACCCTCCAGCTAGGTTGGGTAGTGTAGTCCTAGATGATTCTGAGTTACCCTCTAGTAGGATCTGGGAAATAGAGTTCCTCTATGTTTCAGACTGACCCTCCAACTGTGCTGGGCAGTGTAGTCCCCGATGACCTTCTAGGCATGACCCTCCAATTGGGATGGGTAGCGACATCCCCCTGACAACCCATCGAGCTTACCCTCCAACACTGTATGGGTAGTGGCATTCCCTAGTGACTATCTCAAGTGGTACCCTCCAGTAGAAATGGGAAATGATGTTCCTCAGTGATTACCAGAGAAGACCCTTGACTGTGAAACATAGTGGAGAGACATGGTTCGACTTACCTTTGGAATCACGAGGAAGAGGGGCGCTTTCCCCACCGATACACATTCTTGTGATGCTATCTAAAACCATGTGGGTGATTCAGTGTTGTCCAAATATTATAGTATCGAGGTGTGATGATTTGAGCCCCTTTGACTTGTGACTCTTGGGAAGACGTATGAGGTGTTGTGCCTCACATATGGATTTACTTTGGAATTGTTGAATACTCACTTTCTTGGGATAAGCTATGAGTTAGAGATCCCCTTATTGTCTCGTTTGGGATTATTTGACTGAGCATGTATATATATATATATCCTATTACAGTACCCACTTCTTAGGACTTGGTTACTCTTCTTCCAGGAGAGGCGAAGAGGCATGGGGTATGCCTTGTGATTTCTGTGACTAACTTCTCATGGTTGGATGAGTCTACTCTTCAGCTATAGGTAGTGAAGACTCGACAAGGAGTTCATCTCCTCACCATTTCGAGATCCTTGTGTTTGGATGAGTCCACTTTCACTCTCTTTTTGGGTTGAGATATACTCTTTCCAATCACTTTTATCGTACCTTATTCTCTCTAATACTTTCCTTTTAAGTGTATATTTTACTTCCCCCATTCACCTTTTGGGGCGTCCTACTAGGTATGTATATACTCACCCCTGTATGGGATTTTCCCAATACATGTCATGTATTTTGCAGACAGTGGACATGTCGATCATGATATCAAAGGAGCTTAGAGATTCGGGCTGTGTGGACCATGCATAGTGTTCAGAGTTAGGATTTAGGAGTGGGGCTCTCTTCACTGCACTCTTTTTCAGTTTCATTCAGGTTGGGATAAGTTTCCAGTTTGGGTGTGTTTTTTTTCCCTTTTACTTTTTAGTTGAAACTACCATACTCTTATACTGTTTAGAGGTTTAGGCATGTTTATTTTACTTTATAATAGTTTTTATTTTTTCTAATTTTCCTCTGCACTTTTGCATTAAGTGGGTTGTGTACGTGTGTATAGGTTTTAGGAAATGGCCTCCTCGAGTTTGTTGTGCCTTCGGTGCTTATTGTCAACCTCTAGCATATAGAGGTGATCTTGGGATAGTTTCAGCTCGAGCCCAGGATTGGTCTGGGTCATGAAAGAGTGATATCATAGGTGATTCAACCCTTGGGATGTTGTTCGGATGTTTCTTGAAAAATTTATTGGTTGGGTTTAGGGAAATAGTGTCAAAGTGTCTCAAGAGTGGCTCTCAGGATAGAGAGTCTAGTGATCTTACGAGCGACCGACATAGCCATTCACCAGGACCTTGGTTACCCGCATGTCAACTCAGTATCCTAATACATTTGTTATGGGGAACAATGGTACATGAATCATATAGGGTTGAGTCTTTAACTTTCTTTCTTGAGTCAGCTGATCATACCATGCTTCACTGTTTTATTTCACCCTTATACCAATGTATTAAACTGGGTTGGTATTGAAAATTACAAGCATAATAAAAAATTTCACTCCATGTTTTATTCAATTATTTTGTGTTTAACACTGTTAAAAAGGGGAATGTTACTTGTTTTGATAATTATATTGTAGGTGGAGGTGATTTGCAGGACCCATGATGAAGTCCAAGAAAAATGGGCCAATCTGCACATGATCCAAGCACACCAGTGGACTAAAATGCATTCTTATACTAAACCGTGGGTCCCAATGGGCTGAAATTTCATGGTATGGTCCAAAATTTAATGAGATACATTTCATATGAAGGAACCCAAGCCCCATTAGGCCTCTAAAATTACCATAATAACTGATCTTTCCAGGGAATCAAATCTGCACCAGTCAAAAGTGGTGTTCTGTATTTTATCAATATCTCTGGATACACTTGTCCAAATGATGCCAAAATTTCGATGGAGATATCTATTATGTGGGTATACAACTTTATAGTTTTTTCCAAAGGTAGATTCTACTTTATATTGGCATAAAACTATGATCTAAGTGGTTTTACACAATCTGTGTACTCAAAGCCACCTTCCAATTTGCCTATAAAAGAACACCTTGGGCACCTCATTTAGGAGTTCGAACCAGAGGAAAGGTGCTGAAATTTTTGAGTCCTAAAGGAGTCCTCCCACCAATATTGTAAGTTATAGAGTCCATTGGAGGTTCTACCTCAGTATATTTCTCTTCCTCCCCTCCCATGGGTTTCTAAACCCCTTGTGCTCACCCGGGGAGGAACATGTTGTAAATCTTGAGCTTAATGTTGTAATATTTGAATGGTATTTTTAATTACAAGTTTTCATGTTGTTTTTATTCATCATATTTTTTTATTTAATTGAGTTATGTACTGGTAAGTCATGATCGACTCATATGATCATGCTTGGGGGTACCCATTCATGTGATGTTTCACACACTGTTCACCACTTCTTCTTCCCCCTTTCAATTGTTAGTGTTTGTGTGGTTCATATTGTTCAATTGAACTCACATTAACACTATAATGTCCATGTAATTTAAATCCATGGTATCACATTGAAATAATATACAAACCTGGATAGCGCATCGAGTTATTCATGTGCTTCCTTGGTGAGTTTCGGTTATGAAGTCGAACACAAATCACCCAATCATCAGTGGTATCCAATGAATCATTGCATGTTTCTAAATGAACCCTGGGAGGTATCCTATTATAAACTCAGTAAAATTATAGTTCTAGGTGTTACAAACAAGGTATTAAAATATCATAAACCTATCTCTTAAAGCGATGAAGGATGAGCATCATGAGATTTCCCCAGGTTGATCACACTTAATTAATCTTATTCATTCCTACTTTGTTTTATCACTTTAATATTTTCTATTGTCATATTTAATCATAAAACCCAAGAATTATAAAACCCCATTTCTCTTTTTTTAATTTCATAATCAGAACCAAAATTTTGAATTAATGATCTAAGGCCTCATCGAGAGACCACCTAGAGTTTCTGCTATACTGCAGAAATTCTAGTTAAAAAGAAACATCTAATTTGACGCGCTCGACGACGCAATCAAATTTTGGTGCCATTTCCAGGGATCCAAAATCATTTTTTTCTTCTTTATTTCCTTTTATTTATTTATTTTAATTCTTAATTATTACTCCTTTCAACACCCCATCCCCCATTTTATTGTTTTTGTTTTTTTTCTTCTATTTTTGTTTGTTTTTGTGTGTTCTTCCTCTCTCTCTCTATATATCTCTCTCTTCTTCTCCAAATATCTCTATATAATTCTGTAGTATAACATTATATTCTTTTTTCACACTTCTTAAGTGATTTTATCCATATTCAATCATAAAATAAACAAACAAACAAACTTCACAACTTATTTTCATGACCCGATCATAAAAAGAAAAACTTCTTGAATTTGACCCTGAAATCGAAAAGACACTTCACACAAAATAAAGGCATCCAAAGAAGGTCAATCAAGTAACACTGAGGAACCCATTTTGGAACCTAAAGTGGTCCTAAACTAATCCAAAATTGAACCCAATCAAACCCAAGAAAACATGGTTGTAAATAATAGAACCTTAAAAGAACTAACCACACCGGATGTGGAGTACCGACTTGCATACATACAATATCCTGAGGAAGTAGCAAACTTTGAGATGAGATCAGAACTCATCCACCTACTTCCAAAATTCCTTGTTCTTCTTGGTAAGGACCCTCATAAACATCTCAAAGATTTTCACATAGTGTGCTCCACCATGAAACCCCAAAATGTGTTTGAGGACCTAATTAAGTTTAGGGCCTTCCCTTTCTCCCTTGACGGTGTAGCCAAAGACTGGCTATATTATCTACCTACCACAATTGGGGGCTAGAATGACATTAAACGACTCTTTCTGGAGAATTTTATCCCTAACTCCCAAACTACATCAATTAGAAAAGAAATCTGTGGAATTAGGCAATCACAAGGAGAGACTCTTCATGAATATTGGGAGAGATTCAAAAGATTTTTCTCAAGTTTCCCCCAACCCCAGATTAGTGAACAATTGCTAATTAAATACTTCTATGAGGGACTTATTCCCATGGATCATGGAATGATTGATGCTGCAGCTGGTGGTGCCCTTGTTGATAAAACTCCTTTTGCCACTCGTGACTTAATAGCCAACATAGCTCAAAATGCACAACAATTTGGTACACAAACAATTTCACCAGCCCGAGGAGTTCATGAGGTAAGTAATTCAGACCTAGAACAAAAGGTAGATAATAAAATTGATGAGATTCATACCCTTCTAAGGAAATTATCTCAATCACAAGGTAACTCGCACTCTTCTTCAGTTCCATTACATTGTGGTATTTGCTCTGACAATACTCATTTTTCTGACCAGTGCCCACAACTTCAAGATTCACCTGAGTCTTTTGCAATAGTGTTCCCAAGGCGTCCATACCAACAAGCACCTCCCTTCAAGAAAGAACCATTCAGGCCAAATCCAAACCCCGGGTGGCAAGCACAACCCCAGTACCGACAAGGAGGAAACTTAAGCTACCCCAAGCAGAATTAGTACCAACAAGGCCAAGGTATGCAACCTTATTATCCTTCAACTTCTCAAAACAATCATCCTCCTCCTCCAAAATATGAACCAAGAATCAAGGATATGGTAAATAAAATGGCAACCCAGAACCTCTAATTCCAACAGACTTCACAATCGGAAATTCAAGAACTAAAAACTCAAGTGGGGCAGTTGGAAAACACCATCGGTGAGCTTAAGATGCAAGGTTCTGGACAACTACCATCCCAACCCATTGCCAATCCGAAGGACAAGGGTAATGTATGTGCTATTACACTTCATAGTGGTAAATAAGTTTCTCCTTCTAATGATTCTTCCTAGTAGGTATGTCCCCCTAATTAAAACACTCTTTCTCCAAACACAAAAGATTCTAATGAATAAAAACAAAATAAAAAGGGTAATAAAATTATCATTGATGATTCAAATGAACAATCCATTCCTCTTCCTTTCCCCCAAAGACTCTATAAATCTAAAATGAATTTTTATAATGATATTTATAAAGAAATAATTAATATATTTACAAAAGTTCAAGTTAATATTCCATTGTTGGATGTAGTTAAGAAAATTCCACGTTATGCCAAATTTCTCAAAAAACTCTACACCCATAGACATAGGCTGAAGGGGAATGAAAGATTCAACATAGGAAGAAATGTTTCAACCTTGATTCAACCAGCAATGCCAACTAAGTTCAAGGATCCGGGAACATTCAAAATACCTTGTACCATAGGGGAGACCTTATTTTCTGATGCTATGCTAGATTAAGGTGCTTCCATTAATGTAATGCCTCACTCCTTTTATAATTCTCTATAGGTTGGAGAGCTTCAACCAACAGGCATTGTCATGAAACTTGCAAACCGGAGTACTACACATCCAACATGAGTGATTGAGGATGTCCTTGTAAGAGTGAAGAATCTCATCTTCCCCACTGATTTCTACATTCTTGAGATGGAAGATACCTAAACCCAAGGACATTCCCCTCTCATACTTGGGAGGCCATTCCTCAAAACAGCAAAGACAATCATCAATGTTCACAACGGTATGTTTTCCATGGAGTTCGGTGGAGAAAAGGTAAGTTTTAACATCCTTGAGGCTATGAAACACCCTATTGAAGATCACTCCAATCTTCCTATTTATTCAATGGAATTGCTCTCAAATGACGCACACACACAATTCTCTCCTCAACCCGTACTCTGATTCATTTTCCTCTTCTTCACCCTTAAATGATTTGAGTTTTGATTCATGTTTTGAGTGTTGTGTGGGTTCTGAAAAGTGTAAATATTGTGCTTTAATTGATGAGTGTGTTCATTCTGAGGTTCCCATGACCGTCGATGATTCTACAAATCTAATTTCAATAGATTCTTTATCATTAGAGAATAAAAATGAGCAGATAGACAGTTTAATAGACCTCACCCCCTAAATCCCCTCCCTCAGTCAAAAACCCCCCGGTGTTGGAATTAAAACCACTTCCATCTAATTTAAAATATGCCTATCTTGAGGGTATTGACCAATTTCCCACCATTATTTCCAATAACCTCTCTCAACAGTAGGAATCAAAATTGACCATCCTTTTAAGAGAGTGTAAAAAGGCAATAGGATGGACATTGACTGATATTCTTGGGATTAACCCATCTATTTGTATGCAACATATAATTTTGGATGATGAGGTTAATCCTGTAAGACAATCTCAATGCCGGTTGAATCCCACTCTCTTTGAAGTGGTAAAATTGGAAGTCAGTAAATTACTTGTTGTGGGGAAAATTTATTATATATCTGATAGTAAATGGGTTAGCCCGGTGCAAATTGTGCCTAAAAAATAGGAATAACAGTTGTGTCAAATGAAAGGAATGAATTGGTTCCAACACATGTGCAAAATAGTTGGCGAGTCTGTATTGACTACCGTCGACTGAATCATGCCACGCAGAAGGACCACTTTCCTCTACCTTTCATTGACCAAATGTTATAATGATTGCCTGGTAAGTCCCATTATTATTTCCTTGATGTCTATTCGGGTTATTTACAAATCCATATATCCCCTAATGATCAAGATAAGACAACATTTACCTGTCCATTTGGCACATTTACATATAGAAGGATGCCTTTTGGTCCTTGTAATGCTCCTGGTACTTTTCAGCATTGTATGTTGAGTATATTTTCAGAGTACCTAGAGAATTGAATGGAAGTTTTTATGGATGATTTCATAGTTTATGGAACTTCCTTTGATGATTTTTTGGCTCACCTAGGTTCTATCCTTCGTCGTTTCATAGAAAAAGATATTGTATTAAATTACGATAAATTCCATTTCATGGTTGAACGAGGGATAGTTCTTAGGAATGTTATTTCAAAATATGAAATTCAAGTGGATAAATCAAAAATTGAATTAATTTCAACCCTTCCATATCCAAAATGTGTTCGTGAGGTGCAATCTTTCTTGGGTCATGTTGGTTTTTACCACCGATTCATTAAAGAATTCAGTAAGATCACACTTCCCTTATCCCGATTACTACAAAAGGATTCTGATTTTTTGTTTGATAAAAATTGTTAGGATGCTTTCAATTCACTAAAAAGGAGTCTCACATCACCTCCCTTCATCCAACCACTAAGTTGGGATATCCCCTTTGAGCTTATATGTGATGCCTCTAACTTTACAGTTGGGGCTGTTTTATCACAAAGGGTTGAGAAAGCTCCTCATGTCATTGCGTATGCCTCACGCACCCTTGACCCTACCCAGGAAAACTACACAACCACTAAAAAAGAACTTCTTTATATTGTGTTTTCCTTAGAAAAATTCCGTTCATATATTATCGGGTCAAAAATCATTGTCTTTTCTTATCATGCTACCCTTCATTTTCTCCTAAAGAAACCTGAAGCTAAACTCCGCCTCATTTGGTGGATGCTCCTCCTTCAGGAGTTTGACCTTGAGATTAGAGATAATAGAGGAGTGGAAAATGTGGTATCTAACCATATTATTAGGATTTTCTCACCATTGGACCATTATGTTGAATCACCCCTCCCTATTGGATAATTCTCCTCTCATGAGAACCTTTGTGATGTTGTGGAACTTACCCCCTGGTATGCAGACATTGTGAATTTTCTAGAAACATATAGGGTTCCCAATGATTTTATAACTTCACAATCCCAGAGACTTAATCATGATTATCGGTGGTACATTTGGGATGAACCATATTTGTGGAGAATTTTTGGTGACCAAGTAGTTCATTGGTGTGTCCCTAACCATGAGTTTACCTTTATTTTGACCTTCTGCCACACTTTGGCATGTAGGAGCCACTTTGGCTCTCAACTTACAGATCGAAAGGTCCTTAACTCAAGAATTTATTGGCCAAATTTGTATAGGGATTCCCATATATTTTTTAAGTCATGTAGTCGTTGTCAATTCACTGGGAATATCTCTAATAGGAATGAAATGCCTCGACAACCCATGTTATTTTTGTGAGATCTTCTATGCATGGGGTATTAACTTCATGGGGCCTTTTCCAAATTCATTTGGATTTTTGTACATCTTATTGGCTGTTGAATATGTATCTAAATGGGTGGATGCAAAGTCCACTAGGACCGATGACTCTCGAGTGGTTGTTGATTTTGCGAGGTCCTAAATTTTCAGTAGGTTTGGTTTACCTAGATTCATCATTAGTGATCAGGGTTCACATTTTTGTAATCTCAACATGAAAAATTTTCTTCGTAAGTATGGGGTTGTTCATAAAGTCTCTACAGTATATCACCCCCAAACTAATGGACAAGAAGAAATCTCAAATCAGGAAGTTAAGAGAATCTTGGAAAAAATGGTACAACCCAATAGGAAAGATTTGAGTTTGTGCTTGGATGATGCACTTTGGGCATACCGTACAACTTTTAAAACCCCAATCAGAATGTCACCATATAGAATTGTGTTTGTAAAGGCTTGTCACTTCCTGTTGGAGGTAGAACACCATGCATATTGGGCTGTTAAACAATGTAATATGAATCTTTCAGATGCAAGTGAGCATAGGAAGCTGCAGATTCAAGAGTTGGAATAAATTTGACGTGATTCATATGAGAACTCCCTGGTCTATAAAGAGAAGACAAAGGCTATCCATGATAGCATGATTCATCAGTGGAAGTTTCATATTGGTGAGAAGGTTCTCATGTATAATTATAGGATAAAGCTCCACCCAGGTAAACTTCATTCTCGATGGCTCGGCCCTTATATTGTTACTAATGTTTACCCTTTTGGTGCTATACAGGTTTTTCATGAGAAGAGTGGAAAAAGGATTACTATCAATGGGCAGAGGCTCAAACACTTCTATGAGGATTTTCTAAAGCATCTTGTAGAGGAAATCCAACTGATAGATGCCACATATGACACCACTTAGTAGGTTGTCCCTTATCCATACCTTTATTTACTTGTCTATTTATTTAAAATACTTTCATTGAGGAAAATGTAACTTTTAGGTGTGGGGGGGGGTGACATGTCATAGTTAGGATAAAAAACAAAAAAAAATATTTTTTCATTTTTGATTTATTTTTCCTTATTTTGTGTTTTTAGATAAAAATTGATCTTAAAAAGAATATCCAAAATCATTTTTCATGCTTGAGTCGATTGTGTGGAAAATTACATTGTTTTTGGAAAAATGTTTTTCAAATGAATGTTGATATGGAATCTTTTTCTAGAATTTGTATTTTCAAATCATTCTTAGGTGTTTAATGGATTTTTGAATCCCATGCCTCGTTAGCACTGACCAATATTTTACCCCTTACCTGAGAGACATTCTAATCCCTTTATTGCATATTCTTCCTTTTAATCACTTTCTTGAGAGTCTCGGGTCATGTAGAGAAACCAGAACTTTCCTTGATTCTGTTTGAATCCATAAGATTCAAGTATGTTACATTCACGATAGAGGCAACCATTCATTAAAAATCCCTTTTTACAATTATTCTCTATTTTTGGCCACCTTTACATTTTATCCTTCTTAAGCCTTAGATACCATGAAATTTCTATTAGGTAGCCACATTAAAAGATAATTTATCACTACCTACCCATCGCTTGTGTATATTATTGTTTTATTTTCATAAAGTGTGGGAGAGAGGGTGTTTCCATGGGAACTCTGAGAAAAGAATCATTGTTATGAGTTGATATAAAGGGTGCCTAAATTTTCCTTGGGAAATGGGTTCACAAGCCATATTAAATCATTTTTTACACATGTTTTCCTCTTTATCTAAAAAAACAAAAAAATATAGTTCTTTTCATCTAAAAAAAATAGAACAAAAGAATAAAATGGAGAAAAGAGGTTGTTTACTCATTATTATTCATTGCTTTATGTGACCCACACAAATGGACAATGGGGATAGTGAGTAAGAGGTAATACACTTTTTGAGGAGTTGAGTGTGTACATTCATTGTGAACACTTTCTGAATTTTGACATGTTTTGTACATAAGAGATTAAACGCTCCTCTTTAGCCTCAAATTTTTAAACATTAAATCCTACCAACCCTTGAACCTCAGAACAATCTGTTGGAAGTCCTCTTGAGTAGCACACTAGTTTCTACCAGTAGATAACTTAGAATCTTGTCAAGCATATGGTAAGATCACATGAACTCTGGGAAAAGAGTATAACTCCACTTTCATATGTTCCTTGAGTAAAGAGGAAAAATTTCTAAGTGAGGTAGGCTACAACATATTGTATGGGTGAACAAATGAAGTTGAACAAATTTGAATGTGAGAAAATAAAGATGAAAGGAAAATTGATTCCATAAATGAGACATGATGAATTTCATTTCAAAATAATCTTGGATGTTTTCACACCTTTTATTTAGGAATGATACATGATAAGGATATTATACTTTTTCTAGGAGTGAAAATGTTTAAGTGTGGGGGTGTGATCGTACCACGCTTCACTATTTTATTTCACCTTTATACCAATGTATTAAACTAGTTTTGTATTGAAAATTACAAGTATAATAACAAATTTCACTCCATGTTTGATTCAATTATTTTGTTTTTAACACTGTTAAAAAGTGAAATGTTACTTGTTTTGATAATTATATTGTAGATGGAGGTGATTTGGAGGACCCGTGATGAAGTCTAAGAAAAATGGGCCAATATGCCCATGATCCAAGCACACCAGCAGACTAAAACGCACACTTCAACTAAAAAATGCGTTAAAATGGGATTTAATTTCGTGGTATGGTCTAAAATTTAATGGTCTACATTTAATATGAAGAAAAACAAGCCCCATTCGACCTCTAAAATTCCCATTAGAACTGATCTGTCCAAGGAATCAAATCTGCACAAGTCAAAAGTGGTGTTCTGTATTTTATCAATATCTCTGGATGCACTTGTCCAAATGATTACAAACTTTAGGTGGAGATAGATCTGATGTGGGGATACAACTTTATAGTTTTTTTCAAAGGGATATTCGATTGTCTAGTTGCCAAAAACTATGAGCCAAGTTGTTTTACACAATATGCGTGCTCAAAACAACCTTCCAATTTGCCTATAAAAGAACACCTTTGGCACCTCAGTTAGGAGTTCGAACCAGAGGAAAAGTGATGAAATTTTGGAGTCCCAAAGGATTCCTCCCACAAATATTGTAAGTTATGGAGGCCATTATAAGTTCCACCTCAACATATTTCTCTTCCTCCCCTCCCATGGGTTTCTAAACCCCTTGTGATCACCCGGGGAGGAACATGTTGTAAATCCCGAGCTTAATGTTGTAATATTTGAATGGTCTTTTTAATTACAGGTTTGTATGTTGTTTTATTCATACTCTTTTTTTTAATTGAGTTATGTACTGGTATGTCATGATCGACTCATATGATCATGCTTGGGGGTACCCATTCATGTGATGTTTCCCACACCGTTCACAACTTCTTCTTCCCCCTTTCAATTGTAGTGTTTGTGTGGTTCATATTGTTCAATTGAACTCACATGAAAACTATCATGGCCATGTAATTTAAATCCATGGTAACACATTGAAATAGAATACAAACCTGGAAAACACATTAAGTTCTTCGTGTGTTTCCTTGATGAGTTTCGGTTATGAAGTCGAACACAAATCACCCAATCATCGGTGGTATCCGGTGAATCATTGCATGTTTCCGACTGAAACCTATGAGGTATCCTATTATAAACTCAGTAAAATTATAGTTCTAGGAATTAGAAACTAGTAATTAAAAGATCATAACCCTATCTTTTGAAGTGATGAAGGATAAGCATCATGAGATTTCCCCGGGTTGATCACACTTAATTAATCTTGTTCATTCCTACTTTATTTTATTTCTTTCATATTTTATATTATCATATTTAATAATCAAAACCAAGAATTATAAAACCCCATTTCTCTTTTTTTACTTTCATAATCAGAACCAAATTTTGGAATTAATGATCTAAGGCTCCATCGAGAGACGACCTAGGGTTGCTGCTATACTGTAGAAATTCTAGTTAAAAATAAACATATAATTTGACACGCTAGACGAAATGATCACCAGCTCACCATTTTCTTTATATATATATATATATATATATATATTCTCATATAACTATGGTACTCCTTGATAATTTTTAGGATGCCTCCATGAGTACAACCAGCTAGGATACCAGCTCCGATTCATGACAATGACCCCATGAATGGCGAGGCCTTAGTTTAGGGTCCATCTTGTGATCCCCTTCCTCCTGGTGGGTAGGTAGCAGCACCACAAACCATTGAGAAACATATAGTCCCAGAAGAGCAGGATGAGGACGAGCTCAGGCTGAGCACCCTCCGTGAGTTCTAGCGCCAGAGACCGCTGAGGTTCCATGGTGAGCCAGATCCTCAGGCAATAGAGGGTTGGTTGGAGTCGATGGTCTGTGTCTTCAGTCTTTTTTGGAAACTGATAGATCATATGGTGGATTTGGAAGCTATTCTTTTCCATGGAGCATCTAGGTGTTGGTGTAACTTAGTTACTCAGATGCATGATAATTCGAAACTCTCATGGGATGACTTCCAGCAACTGTTTTATGAGGAGCACTACCCCTCCTTCTTACACTCCGTTCAGATTCAAGAGATTCTGGAGCTTCAGGAGGGAGGGAGGATAGTGTTAGAGTATGTGGGGAGGTTTACAAACCTTACGCACTACTCCCTTGACATAATTAGATATGAATACTTCCAATCATGGAAGTTCGATCAGGGACTCCGTAGAGAGATTCGGGCCAGCGTGGTGCCCTTGTGCATCCCCACCTATGCGAAGGTGATAGAACTGGAACTTGTTACATAGAGATTATGAATGAGGGATGTTAGATATCTAGAGATGGTGGTAGGCATGATAAATCTAAGACATATTTAGTAGTAGGTAGATACTAGAGATCACAGAATATGAGACCCTTTCTTGAGCAGACCTAGGTACATGGTCGTGCCATACAGGGTCATCGTAGAGCATCGGGGAAGCTTGGAGGGTCCCCAAGGAGGAGGAGCTGGCAGAGGAGTAGGAGGAGCTATAGGTGGGGGATGATGGTATGAGGTTCTTCCACCACCACCATCATACGACCCATGTCAGGCTTCGGGAGCTGGAAGCCAGGGCCACGGGTAGCTATAGGCTTTGGACATCTACGAACCTGCAACGCACGAGATGATTTGAGGTATGATCTGTATTTACTCTACTCTTGCCTTAGTATTAGTAGACATAAGTGATAGATATTATTTTATCTCTCAACTCTTGGTGTGGGAGCTAGATATCCCAGTAGAGATTCTAGCACATCAGCTATTCTTTAAGGTTCCTACAGAGAATGCTCCCTATGTATCTTTAATCTATAGGTAGTGTGAGATATCGCTTGGAGGAGAGAGATTCACATGGGACCTACTGGTCATCATGATGGAACCCTACAATTTTATCTTGGTCATGGATTAGATTTCCATGGTCCAATCCTATATTCAATGTCACTGCTGACTATTCAGATGTCTATGAACTGATGGGATGAGGTTCTCCTTTTTCAATGATAGAGACCTTATAGTGGGATGAACAACTGATGTGAGTAATGGGTTATATACAATTACCCATTAGCCAGCGAGTATGACCCTTGGTGTAGCAGACTCTTCATACATCTGGATTCCTTCAATTTTGGATGATTATATGGAAATATTTCCCAAATGCATTTTGGGACTACCTGCAAGGCATGAGTTGGAGTTTTTCATAGACTTGCAACCGGGGACTACTCTGATATCTTCTGCGGCATATCAGATGGCACCCACTGAGCTATGGGAGCTGAGGTTGCAGTTAGAGGAACTTCATGAGAAAGGTTTCATCAGACCTAGTGTGTCCTCCTGGGTAGCTCTAGTTCTGTTTGTGAAGAAGGAATACGGGAGCCTATGTCTTTTCATGGATTATCATCACCTGAACTAGGCCATGATAAAGAAAAATTACCCCTTGCTGAGGATTAATGACCTCTTTGATTAGCTGTAATGTGTGAAATGGTTCTCCAAGATTGATCTCAGTTCTGAATATCACTAGTTGTGGGTTTATGAGCCTGAAATTCCTAAGTTGTCTTTTTAATGTTGCTATAGACACTATGAGTTCCTAGTGATACCTTTCAGTGTGACAAATTCCCCCTCCATTTTCATGGCTTTGATGAACCAGATCTTCTAGCCTTACTTAGACTAGTTTTTATTTGTATTCATTGATGACATACTCATGTACTCTATGATAGAGGAGGAGCATGTAAATAACTTGAGTATGGTCCTTGATTTACTTTTAGATCACCAAATTTATGGAAAGATCTCGAAATGCTAGTTCAAGATATGTGAGGTTCACTTTCTAGTGCATGTCATTTCCAAACAAGGTATAGTTTTGGATCCAGAAAAGATTGAAGCAATTCTTGCTTGGGATCCACCCAATAATGTGTCATAGGTGTAGAGATTTCTTGGCTTGGTAGGTTACTAAAAGAGATTTATGATATAATTCTCTAGAATCATATCCCCTTTAACTGCTATGACGTAGAAGGGAAAGTCGTTTACCTGGTCTGAGCAGTGCTAGAAGGCCTTTTAGGAGTTGAGGAAGAGGCTTACGAGCACCCCAATTTTGAGAATATAGGAAGAAGGAGTTCATGTCATGGTGTATTGTGATGACTTGGGAGCTGGGCTCGGTTGTGTGCTAATGCAACAATAGGTAGTCATTGCATATGGGTCAAGGCAGTTGAGGCCCAATGAGCAGAATTATGCGACTCTTGATCTAGATCTCATAGTGGTAGTTTTTTCTTTGAGGATATGGAGGCACTACATTTTGGGAGATTGCTTTATGGTTTACTCAGACCACCAGAGTCTTAGGTACGTCTTCACTCAGAGAGACCTGAACCTGAGGCAACAACGCTGGTTGAAGTTCCTGTAGGACTATGACTTTGAGATAGTTTACACTCCGGGGAAGGGAAACGTTGTAGCATATGACCTTAGTAGGAAGTCCCGGGACCGCCTAGTGCAGGAAGCTTCAAAACAATTGGATTCCCTACAGATGACCTTGGCGGAGCATGAGGGTATGGGTTTCTTATAGTCAATGGTGTTGAACCCTTCATTCCTTGAGTGTGTGAAAGAGTCCTAGCTGGGGGACATTGACCGCGAAGTTCTACATGATCAGATATCCAAAATCAACACACTAGATGGATATTATTAAGGAGGAAATCATGAGATCTTGTTACTGGGGAAAACAATGGTTCCAGTCACATTGCAAGAAGAGGTGACGCAGGAGTTCTACACTTCTCCCTTAGCTGTATATACCAGAGTAGGGAAGATGTACAGAGACCTTCAATGGAAGTTTTGGTGGTTCTACATGAGACTAAGCATAGCTGAGTTCATATCACAATGCCTTACCTGTCAGTAGGTGAATGATGAGCATTAGGTTTTGGTTGGTTTATTGCAGCCTCTACATATTCCTGAGTGGAAATGGGATGACATATCCATGGATTTCATCACGGGTATTCCACGCACAATGATGGTCCATAATGCCATCTGGGTGATAGTAGACCAACCCATGAAGTCTAAACACTTTCTTTCCATCATGGAGAAGAGTTTGGTGGAGATTTTTGGGAAACTATACATACGAGAGATCATCTTCCTTCAAGGGTACCCTCGATGATTGTCATTGATCATGATGTGCGGTTTACGTCATGATTCTAGAGAGGCATGTAGGAGGCATTCAGGATCCAGCTACAGATGAGTACAACCTTTCACCCCTAGACCGATGGGCAGACCAAGTGCACTATCCAGGTGCTAGAGGATATGCTGAGGGTATGCATGTTGGATTTCAGCTAGAGTTGGGAGGATCACCTACCCTTAGTGGAGTTTTCATACAACAACATCTACCAATCCACCATAAGCATGGAACCTTTTGAGGCCTTGTATGGGAGACCCTATAGTCTACTCTTGTGTTGAATAAATATTGGAGAGTCCTCTCTTATAGTCCCAGATTTTTTGTAGGTAACGATGGAGAAAGTGAAAATCATTCGTGAATGGATGAAGACATCCCAGAGCATATAGAATTCCTATAAAGATCGCCGTTGTAGGCCTTTGAAGTTTAGACAGGGAGACCACATCTTCTTGAGATTCTCTTCACGATGTGGGATAAAGAGATTTGGCCAGGGAGGCAAGCTATACTCAAGGTTCATCAGGTTATTCGAGATTGTGCAGAGGTTCAGCAAGGTTTCCTATTGCCTCACCTTACCCACATAGCTTGGATAGGTACACAACATTTTCCACATGTCACAGCTAAGAATATATGTGCACTACCCCATGCACGTCATTGACTAGGGTGAGTTAGACATCGAGGATGGATCCACCTTCATGGAGAACCTAGTGGGAATCGAGGACCGACATGAAAAAAACTTGGGAGGACGATCCATCCCTTTGGTTCAAGTGATGTGGCAGCATAAAAATGTGCAGGAGAGTACTTGAGAGCATGAGAGCTAGATGTGGTCTCAATATACCAAGTTGTTTTCTTAGTTTTTATTTTTAAGGATGAAAATATTAAAGGAAGAAATGATGTAGATATCTGGTTTTTTCCTTGTAAGACTTTTAAATATTTCTAAATATTTTTCCAGAGCTAGGTGCTGAGATGACATGCGATTCTGAGGCCCGATGTGCCCGAAATTAAATCTATAAAAATATTAAATATATTTTATATTGTGCACACATGACTAATTAAATAAAATGAGATAACTCTTAAATGGGTGATTGGATTTGAAATTTGAGACCATGGTTGGGTTCGAAACATGATGTTTTCCCTAGGCGCAACATAAAATGAGTCAGCACAGGACGTTCCGACCCCTCGCTCATTGGAAGCGCATTTAAGTGGTTAAATAATTAAATTATTTAATTAATTAAATGAAATATTAATTAAGTGAGAGTATTTAAATATCTTTCTGTAGATATTTTTCAAGGTTTTGATAACCATAATCTATGCCAATAGTTTCTCCCCTATTCTCCTCTCCATTGATGAATGAATAATGAGTGAAGAAGAATGACAAACCTTTGATTTAGGACAGATAGAAGCACAGTGAATAGAACAGTTCCTCCCAAACCTATTGGAAAGCACGTTCTTCACCAACAATCGATCCAAGAAGAGGGAGGGCTAGTTTTTTTTGTTTTATGACCTGGATTAAATGTTTGAGCATGTTGAATATTGATTCTTCAATCTACGCCCTCTTTACATGATCCCAATTACTAAAAACATACTGTTTATTAATTTTTCATATAACTCAGATGCTCATTCTTGATTAGTTGGACAATAATGCTTATCCAATGATCCAAACCATTTCTTATGGTGTTTTTCTCCCTCAAATCTTCGTGTTCTTCACTAGAAGAACCCTCCGATTCCTAGCTTAACAATTTCTGAGTGACCCAAACTCGATCAGGTGCCTGGATTTAGGAAGGATTTTCCAAATGGTAATGGAATCATGAGAAAGGATTAGATATGTAAACGACATTATGCAAGGATGAAGAACCCATAGGTTTCGCGATAGTACAACAAGGATTGAAGCTACAACGACATGTGAAAGATTAGACCAAACCCTCATTTCTGAACAAGGACGATTTGTGACAAACGGTGATGAAATATCATGATCTCCAGCAAGATTCAGATTTTTTTGGAGTAGAATCAGGTTCCCTTGGCTGTGGTTGGAGTAGATTTGGAAGCGGCGACCAAAAATAAGAGAAATATTAGGGTTTATGGAAAAACTAAACTACACGCTATGTACCATAAAGAACACACGACATGTAGCCTCCCTCAATGATAGAACCAGGGTTTCATGGTAGTTAAGGAGGACACGACATGTACCCCCTTGACATGCTATGTACCCCCCTTCCCATGTGAACAAGTTGTTTGGAGGACCACATGACCAGCAGACACGACCCACTCCCCAGATAGGTGGGACATGTTGTGTATTCCACCTACACAGTGTGTAACCCTATACAGATAGGACCCAAATACCGTCTAGAAGACACAATCAAGAAATAGATAAGGATCACATGTCGTGTGGGCCCCTTACATGCTGTGTTCTTTTTGGGATCTTCCGAGTGATCTTTAAACCCCCATATCTTCTTCGTTTGGACCCAGATTTTCACCCGCGATATGCCTATCCTGAGTATTTTTTCCACATAGAATATAATGGTTCCCTCAGAAGAGGATTTTGAGATACATCATGAATGTTTTGGGGTGGCATGCACAAAGATAATAGCCAATTACAACAGTGATCAAATAGGCTTACCAGAGCAGTTCTGGGATGACCCTCCAGCTGGGCTGGGCAGTGTAGTCCCCGATGATTCTGGGCTGACCCTCTAGCTGGGATGGGTAGTGTAGTCCATGATGATTCTAAGTTACCCTCTAGTAGGATTTGGGCCATGGAGTTCCTTGATGTTCCAGGTTGACCCTCCAATTGGGCTGGGCAGTGTAGTGCCTGATGAACTTCCAGACGTGACCCTCCAACCAAGCTAAAAAGCAGCATTCCCCTGATGAGTCTACTTTCACTCTCTTGTTGGGTTGAGTTGTACTCTTTCCATTCACTTTTACCGTACCTTTTTCTCTCTACTTCTTTCCTTTTCAGTGTATCTCTTACTTCTCCACCTTCACCTTTTCAGGGTGTCCTACTGGGTATGTATATATTCACCCCTACATGGGATTTTCCTAACACGTGTCATTTCATTTGCAGACAGTGGATAAGTCAATCGTGATCTCAGAGGAGCTTAGGGATATAGGTTGTGTGGACCGTGTGCAATGTTCAGAGTTGGGATTTAGGAGCAGGGCTCTCTCAATTGTACCCTTTTTTAGTTTCCTTTAAGTTGGGATAGGTTCCTGGTTTGGGTGTGTTTTTTTACCTTTTAATTTTCATTTGACACTACCATACTATTGTACCATTTAGAGGTTCATGCATGTTCATTTTACTTTATAGCTGTTTTCACTTTTTCTACTTTTCCTTTACATTTTTGCATTGAGTGGACTATGTGCGCGTGCAAAGGTTTCACGAAAATGCCTCCCTAAGTTTTTTGTGTCTTAAGTGCTTTTCACCAACCCCTGGCCTATGGAGGCAGGCTTGGGGTAGTTGCGGATCAATCATAGGCTTAGGTCGGGTCATGAAACCTAAATTATCAAAACAATTTGAATGAATTTTCTCAATTTTGAGTATTTCACTTGTGTTTCTTATTAAAATGTCATTTTAAACTAAAAACATGCAATTTGGGTTATACCAGTCACATCGTGTGTTAGTTTTATGTGAGAATAATTCCTACATATTAAAAATGACTTATGAATCATTTTTATTAATTATCAAGACAATCAGAGTGAATTTAGGAACACGATGTATCATATTGAGGTGAAAATGATTCCTACACATCAAAAATGACTCATGGATAATTTTCCTAAAGTATCAAAACAATCCGAATGATTTTTCTCAGCCTTTCTTGTCCTTTTACTAAAATTAATGTCAATTTTAAATAAAAATACACACTTGAAATCATACCGGTCACACCGTACATTAGATTGAGGTTCGGTTGATTCCTACATTCCAAAAATAACTTATGGATCATTTTTATGAAGTATAAAAACAATAAGAATTCATTTGATCAGTTTTGAGTATGTCACTTGTTATTTTTACTAAAATTAACATCAAATTTAAATAAAAAGACACACTTGGAGTCATACCGGTCACACCATGCATCAAATTGTGGTGTAGATTATTCTTACATGTCATAAATTACTTTTGAATCATTTTACTAAAGTATCAAAACAATAAAAACATGTTTTATTAGTTTTGAGTATGTCACTTGTGTTTTTTACTAAAATGTCATTTCAAACCAGAAAACCAAACTTTGAGTCACATCAGTCACATAATATGTTGGTTTGACATTAGACTGATTTCTATATGTAAAAAATGACTTATGAAACGTTTTCCTAAATTATCAATATAATTGGATCATGTTTTCTTTAGTTTTCAATGAGTGACACACTTTTAGAACTAAAATGTCAATTTTAAATTGATATTGGTCACTTATAGTCATATAGGTCACACCATGCATCATATTGAGGTGTGGTTGATTCCTAAACATCAAAAATGACTTATGTATAATTTTCCTAAAGTATCAAAACAATAAAAATTCATTTTTTTGATTTTAAGTATGTCACTTGTTTTTTTACTTAAAGTAATGTAAATTTTAAATAAAAAGACACACTTAGAGTCATACTGATCACATCGTGCATTATATTGAGGTGAGACTAATTAATACATGTAAAAAATGACTTATGGGTCATTTTACTAAAGTATCAAAACAATCTAAATGTGTTTTCTTGGTTTTGAGTATGCCACTTGTGTTTTTTACTAAAACGTCATTTCAAACTGGAAATAGGTACTTTGAGTCATACCGGTCACATAATGTATCAATTTTATATGAGGCTAATTTCTACATGCCACAAACAACTTATGAATAATTTTACTTAATTATTAAGAAAATCCGAGTTTGTTTTCTTAGTTTTCAATGAGTGACACACTTTTTGAACTAAAATGTCAATTTTAAACTAACAACAAACACTTTGATTCATATTGGGAAACCTGTGTATCTGATTGAGGTGTGTATGATTCCTATTCATCACAAATGACTTAAGGATTGTTTTCCTAAAGTATATAAATAATACTAATTTTTTTTGTAGTTTTGAGTATGTCCGTTTTCTTTTTTACTAAAACTAATGTCAATTTTAAATAAAAAGATACACTTTGAGTCATACCGGTCACACTATGCATTGTATTAAGGTAAGACCGATTCCTACACATCAAAAATTACTTACGGATAGTTTTCCTAAATTATCAAAACAATATGAATGCATTTTATTTATTTTGAGTATGTCACTTATGTTTTTTAATAATATTAATGTTAATTTTAAATAAAAAGACACACTTGGAGTCATATCGGTCACACCATGTGTCTGATTGAGGTTTGGATATTTCTTACAAGTCACAAATGACATATAGATAATTTTTCTAAAGTATCAAAACAATATGAATGTGTTTTCTCAATTTTGAGTATGTGATGTGTGTTTTAAACTAAAATTTAAATTATAAACTAAAAACATATAGTACAAGTCATACCGAGAACACTGTGTATCAGATTGAGGTGTAGATAATTGAGAATATGATGTATGTTTTTATTTCAACTTTCTGAAACAAGCTAGAAAAGAGAGAATTGTTCCATTTGTATGGAAGATGAACCCCATGCTACTTGAAACGTCTATCCAAAAGCAACATGTTCTCTCTTTTCTGGCTTGCTGCAGATAGTTGAAAGAAAACCACGACTTCTCAAAAATAATACACCTATATAAGAAAACACTATTTATGTTATTAATACTATAAATAAATAAATTAAACATAAATATGAAATAATACATTAATAAAATGTCAATTTTAAACTGAAACCATACAATTTGATTCATACCAGGTACACCGTGTATCAGATTCACGTATGGTTGATTCCACCGTGTCTTTTTATCATACAATTAATGATCATAGTACAATATTTAATCATTCGTATTAAAGAATTAATTTCTTCATAATCTCTATGAAAATTAATAAAATGAGAATTGAATAAAAATAATGATGAAATTAACAAATAAAACTAGATAAAATGATGAGAAAATCAACCAAATAAGTAGTAGGAAGTAACATTTTCACATTATATGTGTACATTCTGACACTTGGTATCTTGGCCAGTCATTTATAAAAAAAATATATTTTTTCTTTTGAATACAATGAATTTAAACAGTCATGGTAATACTAGAAAAATATAAATACACACAAAGGATTAATAAATATTTTAAATGAAATGGTAATTATCTTTGAAAATACCTGTTTGGGGATGTTATTTTATTGATGGTATATGATATATATCATCAATTTTCAAACATAATAACCATAATCTTTTCAATTTGTTTTTTTTCAGACACTACATAAACATTGAGAAAAATAATTAATTTGTTTTGATATATGTATTTATTGTGAAATATTATTATATATACCCTAATAATTATCCACTTATAGAAGTCAACCGGCTCTTTGTGCACATGGAATGTCCTTATTCCATGATTTTGATGATATTTAAACACCACCCTATCATAACAAAATTATCATTAAAATATAATATAAAATATATAATAGTTGAATTTTAGTTCTAAAATGTTGGATGTAGTGTATTAAAAATTGAAAAACGACATCATGTGTGGTTGGTTTTTTAGGTATACATGCAATGAATCCAAAAAATAAATCTTTAGAGTATCTAAATTGATCTCAATGAGTACCCAATATTCCCTAAAAAACAAATAGGAATAAGTAATGAAAATATATTTGATATGATTAAATTTTAAAGTTTTACCCCTACATCGTTGGTAATAAGAAGAGTCTTTCATCTGTAGGTTTGCTTTCAAATGCTTTGGCAATTTTTTCACTATTTCATCAATTTTATTTGATTCAATTTTGGTTTGATCTATAGAAGTCATGTGAGGACTAATGAGTCCATATTTTTGTTCATAGGTTTTTCCCTTAAAATAGTTTTAATATAGATTCCTGCAAGAAATATGATTTGTATTTATTCATAATTAACTTAGTAGCTCAACTATTGAAAAATAATAATGAAACCACACCTCATGTATACATTTACAACTAATACTCCTAGCCATTCATACTTGAGGATTTCATTTACATTCTAAAGAGAAATGTAGTATATAAATGCCTCTCTATACATTTGTTCTTCAAAATCAACTATGACATTAATACCACTTTGTAACCTTATATCCACAAGAACCTTCAATGTTAGTAAATGCAGATATTGAACGGGTGGGGTAAAGGTGGTTTGTGAAGATATTTTTGATTGGTCGATTGATCCTTTAGATCATTTTGATTCAACCTTTTATTTCAACCCCTTCCCTTTGTTTTTCTATAATAACATTCATCAATTTAGACCTTTTTTATTAATTGTTAAAGGTTTAGCATGAAAAATAAATTGGAAATGAATACCTCATTGCCCACATGTTTTTTACAATATTTTACAACCATGCTATAAATGTTCCAATATCTTGCTCAATCATATTAATATCTACATCATCAAGTGGAATAGGTAGCTCATTACTCAACTCATGAGCTACACTAATCCCCACTCTCACATGACCTGTTGGAAGTTGTTTTTTGTGTAGAGTATATTCTTGGATATTGTATATGGTATCCTTTGTAACAAAGTGATGGGTGGGTGCTGATAGATATAAATCACCATCATTTTCACCCTGTATAATATCAATACAAGAAAGGTATTAGTGTTTTCTCAATTTACATTTCCCAGAAACAATTATGAGAATATTGATTACCCATCTAAGACAACTCTTTGATGAGAATGGATCACCTCAAAGTTGGTGGGGGTGGGGGTGGGGGATCATCACACAGTGGTTATTCTTGAGCTGTTTCTTATCTTTGCTTCCTCCCCATAACATTTTCTAGTAACTCAGACTGCTAATGAAAATTTTATTCAAGAGTAGATAATCACACTTGCATCTCTTCCATTTTTTTATGCTTATCCCCCTATTCTTTTCTTTTCTCAAGATATGTTTGGGGTGTCACTCAAAAAACCACAAATCTAATGTGACCATACTGTTCTGCCTGCTTCATGGCCAATAATAGTAGCTGGTCATCTGGTATAGCTGATGATGCTTCCCATGTCTAATTTGGATAAAAAAATATAGGAATATAATTAATAATTATTATGTAATATCAATTTAAATCACTTTTTTATTTCATACTTACACATTTTTTCTATAATTTTTGTGTGTTTTCATATATTGGTATCCCATATTTATTTACACATGTCTCCTTCCATAGCACATGACATGGTATGGAAGTGGATTAAGATTTGGATTCATTAATCTGTATATAAATAAAGGAACATAATTATGTTTTTGTTTCATGCTACATAAAAATATTATAGTATTTTTAAAATACATACAATTTTTTTTCAAGTGAAGCATACCCCATCCTTACTTTATAGTAGGGGTACATTGGTTTTGCTACTCATTGCTTATTTTCATCACTAAGTTATTATTTCATAAATTAACAATTCTCAATCAAAGTTATTAATATACATATTGTCAAATAATGTATCACTAGCCACAATGTACCTGAAAAGATGTCTCCTCACGATGGCCAATAAACCTATCCCACGCTTCTTGGATTATCATGTGTGCATACATATGCGGTGGGTGCAGGTTTATTTTACCTTAAGTATCTTTGAGATAAAACTTTATTATAATTACGAAAAATCCTTTTTGAGCCTTTCTAGTAAGTATTAATATAAATTTCTTTTAGGAGTCATCTATTAAAAATGAAATATTCAAGGGATAATGAAGAGTAATTCAATGTTTAATTATTTTTTTTAGTAAAATAAAGGAAGGATATCATAATGTTACCCTAATATATTCTCAAATTAGTGTCTTAAGCACATTCAAAATATAGTGCCACAAATCTACATCAATCATTGTGAGATTCTAAGTGGCGAACCTAATGAAACTAATGAATATAGCCTTGTTGGGGTTAACAAGCTAGCCACATGCATTCTATCCGACCTAAAATTTTATGCCTTTGTTTCTTGGTTTATTAATTTTGCTAACTACATCACACTACGACACTCCTATTTTTCAGGGACATTGGTTGTTTATTTTCTACCATTTCCCTAGGTTTAACATCGTCAATACGTTGTTTCTATGGATTGGTAGCATCGACATGTGCAGAAGGTTGTTGTTCCTATGCATTGGGAGCACCATTAGTTTGAGAAACTTTTTGTTCCTTAGGATTGAGAGCATCAAAATGTACAGAAGTCATTATCTGTATAAGTGTTTCAACATTTAATTTATATTACATAAATGTAGCAGTGAACAAATAATAATATGATGCAACACGATGTATGTTACAAAAAAATAACCTGATTATTTAACTATATCTTTTTTTAAAGGTTGAAGGTATTTGAACCCTCTATCAAGTATCCAAATCCCTTCATTGTGGTCTCCTCTGACATATAAGATTATACCTACATTGCGACCACTGTGAAATGATTGCGATATCCTAATGAAAGGGTTATCCTCAGTTGAATTTTCACCCGACCCTTCAGTATTTTTGGTCGATAATAGAACAATTGACCACTTTCAGTTTGCGGGATCTAGAACATAAAATGCTTGTACTTCCTGTGATTCCATTATAAATGGTTTGTCTTTGTACCCTTCCTTACTAAAATCCACTTTAACAAATCCCAATTCATCTTTTTTAATATCAATCATGTTATTAATCCACTTGCATTGAAAAATCGACACTTGGAATTTTTTATAATTTAACTCCCATATTTGTTTGAGGATGATAAAGTATGACATATCACATAAATTGGATTTCTATCCTTGGTACTAGATACATGCATCGCTTCATCCAAAAGTGTAACTCCACTATTTTTCATGGTACTTCCTTAATCATTTTTATTTTTATAGAACGTATAACCCTTAATTACATAACCATTATATGATAATACATGCACACTTGTTCCTATGGATATCCATCAAATTCATTCTAAAATTGAATCCATATTTTCATCTATCTCCTTAAAAATATGTTCTCAAAACCATCTTATAAACTGTTGATTATGTGTATTTGATATCCATATTTCATCCCTTGATGTATTCAAATGCCTAATAATTTCTTTGTAGGTTTCAACATATGGGAAAATCTATAAACTATTATGAAAAACATAAAGGTGTTCCTACTCCCAATTTGTAATAATGAGTGTGAAAACATCTATTCCAAAAATTATTTCAACCATAATCCATCCAGTGTATTGAGATTTCAGTAGACCAATGTTTTTCACATCGAATTGGTAGTTAGTACAGAATTCAAGGGCTTCCTAAAAAATATATCACTCTACAATACAAAATTATGGACAACTTCAATTTTTTAAATAACTTTTCAAAATATCCATATACCATTCAATGAGGTACATCCATATATAATATATAGGACCACATAGTCTAATATCTCTTACCAAGTGAACCATCATATCAAATAATGTTACTAAGAAGAACATTTACAATTCACATAATATGATGACAATTTCCTTTTCCATAGTTAGAAATTTAACTAGGTCTATAACTTTGCTACATATAGCTCTAAAAAAGAAACAAATCTTGGTTAATGTATAATGAACATTCTTAGAAAAAATGAAACTTAAAGCTATATGCATTAGATCTTAAATCAAAACATGACGGTCATGTGATTTCAGACCCTTTAACTTTAAATTAGTCATTGACATGATATTCTTGATATTTGATGAATACCCCTATAGAACCTTTACATCATTAAATAAGTTTTAAAACTGATATCTTTTCTTCCTAGAAAGAGTAAGAAACAGGAGGAAGAAAAGACTATTTCAACCCTTCACTAGCGCCAAATATTCCCATATTCCCATGTCAATAATGTCCAACCTCACCTTAATTCCATCCTTTTTAGTCTCATTTAGTAACGTTCCAATGACACTATCACATGCATTTTTTTCAACATGCACAATATCAAGAAAATTCATAACATACAAACAATTCGAGTATGGTAATTACAAAAAAATCGATCTCTTTTTCCAATCAGTTTTCATAAGTTTTTTTAAAAAAGGTTTACCAAAAGCAGTGTCCATATCTTTTTATCAAATATTAGATCACTTGTTAGTGGCTACAGTGTTGTACATTCTTTTGAACTCCCATAAAATGATGTCATCCATGATTGGTACTTATGTCGATAGGGTAGAGATCTGTGATTTCTTAGAAACACAGTCTTCAATGAATGTTTCAAACTAATTTATTATGTACCTTGTTCACAAATGGGTCACCCTTGAGTTCCTTTAATTCTATATCCTAGAAATTTTTTATTAGTATGAAATTCATTTATCATCCCTTACAACATGGCTGTTAATGTAAAATCTTTATTTCTATAAGCATCATACAACGTAACACCTGAATCCAACAATAATTTCAAATCTTTGATCAATGGTTCCAAATAAACATCAATATCATTACCCAGATGTTTTGGTCCTAATATAAGAATAGATAACATAATGCATTTTCATTTTATGCATAAACATGGTGACAAGTTATAATTTACCAAAATAACCAACCATGTACTATGAGTACTTATTTGAAAACCAAAAGGATCTACTCTATATGTAGATAACACGAGATGATGGTTTCTTGGATAATTTTAAAATCTAGGATACTTGTGATAAATTATATTCCACTGAGGAGAGTCTATTGGGTGATGAAGTTTACCATATTTATTTCTTGTATCTATATACCACATCAATTCCATTGTAGTCTACTCACTTCCATATAGGCACCTATATCTTGGAATGATTGTAAAGTACCATATAACTGTCATAGGACCTGATTCATATTTCTTGTACTGAGAAACACCACACATTAGGCATTATTTAAGTGATTTTTGGTCCTTGAAAAACAATATACAATCATTTAGACCAACATGTATTCTTTCAGAGATCATACCAATTGAACGTAATACTCGTTTAGAATCATATGTTCACCTAGTAAGCTCATTATATTTTGGGAGCATATCATTCAATAAAGAAGGTAGTTTAGTATAACTTGTGGCACTCCATCTTTTGAAAACTTTTAAATTATATATCTTAAGTATGGATGAAAATGTTGTATATTTAGTACAACCATCATACAGTGGAGTCTTTTCACAACTCTTTATCTTCTCAAACAACTTTGGACAATAAAAAAGTTCATCCTCAACTGTCATTTTCATTTCCTCAATATGATATTCATTACCATTCACTATTTTAATCGTATCATCGATATGGTATTCTTTATTTTCCCCAATTATAATCATATCAGATGATCCATAAAACTCAGTGATATCCGAATCACTAGCTATATTCACTTTTCCTCGTGTTTAGTCCAACATTTATAACTTTGATATATATTGTGATAGATCAAGTGTTCTTACAACTCCTCTTGACTAATTATTCTTGAATAACTATCTCATTAACATGGAAAAAGGATTTGAGAAGGGTCATATTCATGATATTTTGAAAACTTAATGAACCATTTCACCCCATCTTCATACTCTTTTTTCATATGATTGGAATCCATCCATTTTTGATTCATATCCATACTATTTTATTTAGTAATATTAATATTTTAAAAAATAAATAAATACAAAAAAATGGGCCTTTAAAATTATGGGAAACTAACATTTGAATGTTTCAAATAATTTTAGCAGCTTTGAAGGAAATGGGTAAGAAAATAATTACTCCACCAGTGGTAGGTGTTTTCCTCTAAATTCATTCACAATGATAATTGATACTTGGTATGGAATAACTACTACTTAGGGTAGTTCAAGAAACATAGGTGTATTTCTAGAATATATGGGGGATGAGCCTCAGGTAAAAAAATGAAATAATAATTGTTCTGGAGATGAAGGCTAGGGAGTTGGAGAAGCACCAGACAAAATTTATTAGTTTACTATCTAAAATCTTCAATTTTACTTTGGGATAGATATAGATTAGCTTTCCATGGATAACCAGTTCTTGAGATTATGTTTAAATAAGCAAGAAGATCCCATGAGTTTTTTCATGTCATTCTGGATATTGACTAGTGTGTTGTTTTTGAGATGACCGAGCATAACGATAAACCATATAAATGCATTTTTATTGCCTCTATGTCTGATGAATTTTCCATGAAGGATTATCGTAAGGGGATATTGGGTACTATTATATCAGACATATGGAGGCTGATGATCTGGTGCAAGGAGAATATGGATAAGCTCAAATTCCTCCTATAGAGAACTAGGAACCATGCCTTATCCCCAAATGAAAATGTTAAATGTTTTGGAATCAGTTTGGTGTCCAGATGTTACTACTGCATCGACCATAGGTAAGAGTCTTTGAGACACCTTCTCTTTGAAGGTGAATAGGATCACTCTATATGGGGCGATTTCAAGGGTTTTATTGGAACCTCTATTCATAAGGTTTTAGGTATGTATTCCCTCTACCAATGGTTCTAGGGTTCTAATTATGGCATTGAGCAGAAGGAAAGAGTCTTGATTCTCCTTGTAGTGTGCTGGTGTATATAGAGAGCCTGAAACTAAGCATGCTATGAGGGAATTTCTTACTCTCAAATGATGATTATCTTCAGAATCAAAAATCATATCATTTACTTATCTCGTATTATTAATAAAGGGTATGATGATACCTCCCTCTGAGAATTCATGGTGTCCATAAGTTCTCACGAAGCTCCTAAAAGGGCTCCAAAGGGGTGCTGGATCTGATGGTTTGTTGGTCTAACACTGAATAAAAATGATGCTTGTGGGTTGGGTGTGATGCGCGATGGTGGTATAATTCGAGATCACAATGGATCTATTGTCTTGGCCTTATCGGATTTTTTCGGTAGAAAAAACTCCCTTCAGACAGAAGCTAATTCCATGCTCACATGCCTTCTTCTTTACAGGAAGAAGAACATTAATCTCATGGTAGTTGAGACAGACTTCACCATTATCCTCCAATAATTTTAGGGCCTTATCATTATCCTTTGGTTCATTTCTTATCCCATTCATAAGTGTCGTGGTCTCCTTGATATCCACATGGAGGTTCTTCATACTTGTCATAAGGGTAATAGAGTTACAGACTTCCTTGCTTCCATGTCTAATAATACATCTGCGATTACTTTTCTCTCTAGACTAGGGTCCTTCCCACTTGAAGGTATGGCCCTGGTCATAGGAGACTCTCTCAGTCTTCATTATTTCAAACCTCCTTAGTACATGTGTCTTTCCTGGGCTCTCATGGTTTTTTCCCATTTTTCTTTTTTTGTGTCCATGAACTCCTATGATTTCCTTTTTCTTGAATAAAATATATGATTTGGTGGTGGTGCATCTTAATTTTGGAAACTAATTATGGATTCATCTATTTTCTACTGATTCATATAGTATTTTTTTCTTAAATATGAAGCAAGACCCTCTTCCTCTCCATGATTTAGCTTTGTCTTGAAGTCTTACCTATACTGTTCCAAAACCCAACAATCATCAATATTATTACTAATTTTATTGTTTTATACCTTTTCCACAACTAAATATATAACGTAGTTTCTCATCCCATATGTCCTCAAATTTTCATTGATATCAACCCTTAGAAGATAACAACAAATTAGAGAGAAGATATTTTTGTAGAGGAATATCGTAATTTAAACCATGAAGGTGATATTGGATGTAAAGTAGGTTTAGAATTTTCTATGGGGTTAACCATTAATTCACCTTTTGATGGTGGTATATGATTATTGGTGAAGACTCAATGGTTATCTTGGTAGAAGGTTTGGGTTTTAGTGTGTTGGAGGGAAGTTTAACTATTTCACCAATAAAGTTTACAATATAGTGGGGTTATTCTTGGGTACTTTAAATTGAAAGATTTATATTGAACTGTATAAGAAGTTCGTGTTATCAATGTATTAGGGTTATTAAAGAATTAAGATAATGATCTATCTATGATAATTTTTTAATAGGCACATCCTATCACTTTCCTATTAGTTTGTAATTTTAATTTTTTAACTATTTCGAGTCTTTTATCTAGATATCTATTTTTATAAATAAAGTTTCAACCTTGTTAAATTATAAATTATTTTTGTCTATTATTTCTACATGGTATCAAATCCTAAAAACCTTAGAAGTGTCCCTTTGTCCCTCCCTCCAATGTTGTTGCTTTTAGATTCTCCTTTTTTTCTCATATACTTTCCATACCTGTTTTCCACAAAGCTGTCTTTCACTGTCTTTGAAGACATTATGTTTTATTTTAGATGATATTTTTCTTGCATCCTTATCCAAATAATATTTTACATAAGTCTTTTTCCAGATTATCGTTTCCATAAATCATTTTTGAGATAACCATTTTTAAACCTATTTTGAAATATTTTTTTATGTATGGGAAGACCATGAAATCCATATAACTAAAATCAGAACATTTTTTACAATAGTTTTGGAATAATCTACATTGGAGATTTTAATATGTTAGTAACATCTCCTTTGAAGAAATTTTATCATCATAAGTTCCATTTTTTTTAAATTAGCGAAATGAGATAAACTATGCTCCAATTTGAAATATTGTTTTAGAATGATTAAATAATAAGGGTATGGATCTATCTAAAATCGATCTATTTGAATAAGTTTGTCATATATATTTTCTCTTTAGTTTAATTTTTTTATTTTATATTTATCTTGAGTTTTTTATCTTGATATTCATCTCTATAAATAGAGTTTCAATATTATTCATGTGGCACAATTTCTTTTCCAAATATTTTAAAATATTATTAATGTTAGATGTGAGTGTTTTTTATAGATTATTTGGAAATGTTTATCATATTTAAGAAATTATTTGAGGTAAGAGGATTCAAACAAAAGGGTCTTAAAGTCTTGGACATCGTAACCGCGGTTTTCATAGTTTCTGTAGTTTGTAAATTCATAAGTGCTATTGCATTATTATAAAATAAAATAATTTTTTTCCTACAATAAAAATAATTTTATTCATGAAAATTAATTATTTAAATTTTAATAACATAACCAACTTTACGATAGTTTAAAAAATGATCGAAAAAATGGAAGAAATTATTTTGTGTTTAAATTATAAAAAAAACTATAGTTTCAATTTCAAAATTAGTTTTAAAATTCTAATAAAAATGTTTTTAAGGAAAAAAATATAATCAAAATAAATTTTTGTTAATTAGAAAATGATTTTTTCTAAAATGTGTTTATGAAAGAAAAAAAAGAAACAATAATTTCAAACAAGTTATTTTTTCAGTAAAAGACATTTTTATTAATGAAAAATATTAAACAAAGAGGTTGTTAAAATATTTAAAAAAACAAAAAGATGTTTTAAATAATGAAACATGTTTGGTTAAATCACACTCAATAATTTATTTCATCTTAAAATAACAATTACATAAGTCAATAAATATAAAAAAGTGTATACTTTGAATGATTTCTTCATGAATTTAATTATAAATGCTATTTAAAAAAACAACTATAAATGTTTTTTAAAATAATTGTTATAAGTGATAAATGTTGTGTAATTACATCAATAATAGCCTAAAGGTTCATTTAAAAATACTAATTTAAATTATTTTCACCCCTTAATGATTTCTAAATTTTTTACTAAAAAAGATTGATTTTCTACCACTTATTTAATTTTTTTTTAAATTTAAATGCATGTGTTTTTCAGAAACAAAACAAACATAAATTATTTTTTCAAATCACTTCATAAATATTAATGAGAGTTATGAACTATTTTAAGAGTTATCAAATGAAACCAAAGCCATCAATTTCCTTTTTAGTGGGAAAATGTTTCCCCTTCGAGGTGATGTGTTTTCAGGTGATGATGAGGAAACAGTCTGATGAGAATCATTATCTGCCTCTTTTATATAGATATGAGTTTTCATCAAGTTCACCATTTCTTTTGTTTCGACCTGTTCTATGTCATTATCCTTTAAGGTAATTTGGATTAACCCCACGGGGACTGGGAAATTTGTCCCCTCTGTATTGTGAGGGAGACGCCACAGTCAAATGGTCCCGATGAGTGATTTCATGGGCTCAAGTACTGGTACAATCAGTCCTCCTAGGATATAACTTCCTTATATGGTCTCCAATGGGTTTATTCGTGGATCTAGAAACACCCAACGATCCTAGTATCCATGATTCATGGACCTGCTTTCCAAAGGTAGGCGCTCATCGGACAATGATTCAACCAACAACACTTAAGGACTCCATTGGTCAAGAAGATGGGAAGTCAGGATCACCGCACCCTTTTGGGGGAGGATTATTTCATGTTATGGGGCTCTCTTATAGATTTAAGTCGTGTTCATATGTTCGTGAATCCTTGGTTCATTCCTGAAGAGTGTGTCCACGGGCTACCCCTGGTTTGCAGGATCGTCGTAGGCACGCATGTCCTTAATGCTACGGAGGTGATGCTGACTTGAGCCATACAAAAAGGATCTTTGAAGCTTATCATCATCCAGGGGGGAAAAAAGGTGACTTGATGTTGGGATCAGACCCATAAGATGGGTTTCCTACGTATCCTCGGGAGAGGAATCAGAACCCACGTAGTTCGGAATTACTGGGGCTTACACATAGAGGCTGCCCATTTGAGAGGACATGATTGGGTGATCCATTATGGGAGGTCACCCTTTTGAGATAGGGACTTTGAGTAGGCGTCCTAAGTATCCTGATCTTATCATGAATCATAGTTATCATAGTTCATATTTGAGTGCGTATTACGCATGGAAGCTACCCATTTACGGGGACATGGTTGGGTGATCCCTTATGGGAGGGAACCCTTTTGAGCTCGGACCTTCGAGTAGGTGTCCTACGTATCCTGATTTGATTAGGAATCAGAGTTCTCATTGTTTATAATGTGTGGATGTTGTAATCGTCACAAATATATAAGACCATGTGGGTCATGCTCGGTGTGAGAAACAAGAGGATGTGAAAGATTAAACAAACCACATGCTCCCTCCCCTGTTGGTGGGAGAGGGAGATCCCATGGTGGTAGAGGCTGGGGCGATGATGGGTGAGGGCACAGAGTGATGAAACTTTTAATGTGAGATGACATTAAAAGTCATGTGTCCCAACCTTAGAATATTGGGGACTTACCTTAGTGGGAGGGCCCCAGAATGCATTCTAGGAAGGGGATGAGTTTTTTCCTCATCAAAGGGGGGAGAAAACATAACCCCTTAGACTGATCACCACTCTTCATTGAATGGAAAATAAAGTGATCACCCTTAATCCCTAGAATGGGGAGGTTCACATTGGAATCCCAAGGTTGGACTCTGGGTTACCATGGGAATGTATACCCACAGGCATTCCCGAAGCCTAAACCATTGTGGGGAGAGCCTTCATGACTCTGCTTACCATGGGTATATAGACTCAAAGGGGCGTGCTGATGCACCCAATGGTATGATCATACGGGTCTGGTGGATTTATAGGAGGCTCTGTCCTGATTCTGGGGTATGGATTTGTGGAGGGATTATGGAGGACTCGACGGTATTGAAGGTGTGAGATTGGAATTGGAGGAAATAATACCCCCAAACACCCCATTCCACATACTGATTTCTTATAAGGAATGGGGGAAGATCCGCATACCATAGTGGTATGCAAGAAAAGGGGCCATCCACATACTAATGTGGTATGCGGGAATGGGTACAAACCACCGTGCACCGTAGTGGTATGCATTCCATCATGCCACTTTAGGTTCTATCAACATACTGATGAAGTACCCAGCGTCGGGTTAAATCCGCATAGTGATACACTGCACGAAACACCATATTGAAGGAGGGTCCGGGGGACTGTAATTCATGGGGAGTTCATCCGTGAGAATTATTTGGTTTGTAGTTTCACCAATTAGGTTCGAGGTTCTATTATTATTATTCAGTTCCCCCATTTTATGATTTGTAGCTGGATGTACCTATGGAGAGTGTGGTTCGCAATTCGGGCTTTGCTGATGATTCAAGAATGAAGCCAGAATCTTCTCTAAGTTCTTTCTTCTAACCTATGGGTTCCTTTCAAACTTTCATCGTCCATCCCCTATCAATTCCTTCTATGATCCTTTTATAGATCATCGAGTCAATTATATCTATTGCGCATGCGACACCATTTGAGGAGGCCCATGCAGATATATATTGACCTATAGAAGACTCGATCAATCGAGGTTTGTAGAGGCTATGGTTTGTGATCATGGTTCACAGAACCCTTCCGATTTTCTTCATTCGTGAACCATTAAGTTCGCGAGACGGTACGCGGATGGCCTTCTCGTGCACGATTCCCTCAGTGACGCAGTTCACAGTCTACTGGGTTCGTTGGCCATCATTTCGTGGGCCAGTACCTCACAGATCATTCCACGTACCGATGGTTCATGATCTAGGCGGTCCGCGAACACTTCCCAGTGATGGTACGTAGGCCATTCAAAATCCTTTTGAAAACTTGAATCCCTTCAAGTTTCTTCTAAAATTTTCAACTCAATTTGAGTTCATTCACCTTTCTAGACTTGTAGGAGTACTTTCTTCCTTATGCAAAATGATTGTGAGAGTATTTTCTTCCCTTGGAAGAATTTTCAGTACCCTACAAATGCCCCCATTGGAATGGAGTCCATTTGGAACGCAAAGGGGACTATTCATATGTAAAAGTGGTCCTGAACTGAAATGGTTCGCGATAGAACAGATAGGCCCAGTAGGATGGGACCACACCTATTTACAGGGGCCCATTTCATTTGTATTTTAACATTTCTCATGGTGAAAAGTGATCTCGAATTCCAAAAATTCCTCTGTATTTGTGTACTGTGATTCTTGCGAATATTCATTTCACGAACCGCTTCATACATACCATGAACTAAAATTTTCACCATTTATCTGTCCGTGTACCAAATTTTGGATTTTGTGACTAAAACCCAGATTCCGCATAGGATAATGCTAAGCTGCTTCTGTGTCTGCTTACCAATCTTGATACAGTGAACCGAACTTTAAGAATTATTAATCAAAACTTAAAATTTTATTCCACGATCATTAAAAATGAACTTGTCCTAGGTTCATGATATACATCTTATGTGAACCCTTCTGTTCTTAGGATAATGCTCCATGGGACAACGCCTCATGGTTGCTTCGCGTACCAGGGCTATACGTGATGAAATGTTTCCACATACCGTAGCAGTACGTGGCAATTGCTTCCGCATATTATGCATTACATGGGACATGCCTATCGTGTACCGTTTCTGGGAACAGTACTCTAAGCCTTACTCATACATATTTTTATGTCCTTTATCCATTCCTTTTGTAGCTTTTTATACAATAAAATTTTATTGGACTAATTTTTACCAGCTTTTGGACCTTCCTGTGCAGGCTACAATGGATATTTCACAGGATACGATAAAATCAATGAACACAAGGGTGAACATGGTGGGGAATAGTGAGGATCATATTCGGGACTACATTATTTATCATGATATCTTCTTAAAGGATTTCTTAGTTCTAGAACTCATAGCTTACCTGCAATCTGTATAGTTTCCCATTTACGACTTTGGTCTCCCTAACGATGTTCCTCTGCCGTTGGATGACCCCGATACCCCTTTTATCCTCTTAGAAGCACCGCAAGTACATGATCATGCCACTATTTCCCTGAAAAGAGAAGTCATCTCTACTCTGATTCAGGAGAACATATTCATACTAGGAGGCTTGGCATGGACTCAGGGAAATTGCAGGTGTTGCAATGGCGCCCTGAGACTAGGACCCCAAGAGTAACCATCCATTATCAACTTCTACCAAGAAAATCCTAACTATGGGTGGAGCACCAAGTGGGATTTACGGGCTGGAGGATATTTCTCCGACAAGTGGGCCTGGTCATTTTGGGTACATTAAACCTTTCTGGAGTCCCCTGACTAGTTGGAGGTGGTGGGATTGTATCAAGTGCCTAGGTTTATCTATTTGCAGTCTTCTCCCCAGGAAAAATCCTTCCTGAGGTACTGAGCCGCTAATGTTCAAGCACCAACACCTTTCATTTATCGCATGGGGAAGTGGGAATCAGCTTATGGGATATCCACCAACTTGGAGGAATCCCCATCCTTGGAGAGATGTATGACGAGTTTCTCCCAGAAGCCACTACTTGGAATGACACTGACCACATTTCTCCTTTGAAAAAGAGTTTACTGGTTATGGAAGATGGATTACTTGATAATCCCATCTAGGCTTGCTCTCTTATCCCATTTGAGGCATGGATAAGGTTATTATTTCATGCGAATGGACCTAAGATGAGGGCTCACCTCAATCGAACTCATCCATCTCGTCAGTCCCGCCAGACTCCAGGGTCATATTGTGTTACCCTCGAAGTGGGGAGATATACCACATGGGGATATGAGATTCTACCAGATACATCACCTGCTCTTAGATTAGTAGGTTTCTTTACCATGTTTTCGAGTGTATGTCTTTTCCCATCCCGCGATGTATATACTGGGGTTTAGACCTGTATGTTGATGATGGAGGCTGCAATGGAAAAGGGTCGACCCATTAATTTGGCCCTTCCTACCCTCGCCCGACTTTATGAATCGTTGGGAAAAATACAGGAAGGTAGGACCCCACATCGTCTGAGTGGACCGTTTCAATTCCTATATGGGTGGATGGTAGAACACTTCTCCTATTATGAATATCAGCATACTAAAAAGGTTCCTTATTCTGACTTTGAACCCACCCTTCTCAACATTTATGCTATTCTTCCTAGGACTCTAAGCATTATTGATGCGGTTGGGCTGCTGAATGATGCTTCTCGCTTCTTTTTTGCACCGCATCCTACCCCTCATGGGTCGTTAAGAGGTACCAGGGACGGTTCTTTAGAGTAATGTTCATACCTCATCACGCTTTGGGATGGGATGATCACTGCTCATATAGATCAAGTAGTCATTTGTGAGCCATACCTCCCTTAACGGTTTTCCAGACAATTTGGGTGCCTTAAACAAACGGTGCTTCTTCTGGATTCTCAGTTAAGGGGAGAGTTTCATCTCGTAATTCTTCACCAGTCATGGATTATGATGATGCATGAAGGTGCCAATGTGGAAGTTATCATCCATAATACAACAAAATCCAAATTTCTTTTGCTAGAGTATGCCTAAATATGGAAAAATTGTTACCTTGAAGGGGTGCTGATAGAACCAGTTCGGTGGGTGCAGAAACCTTTAACCATTCCCCACCCCATCCTTACCCCAATGATAATTCCACACATTCCTTCTACTATGAATAGTATAAAAACTACATATTCTGCTCCTATCCCTAAAATAACCAAGATAGACTCGCCACTTATTCCTACCCTTATGGTAAGAAGACGCTCAGTTCATCGGAATAAGCGTCTAGGAGGGGCTTCATCTGTACAAACTATCTCAGTGGGGAGTGATTCAGACTGCTCCCCTCCTATGGGTACTACCCATGACCTTAATGAGGCTGGTCCAAGAAGAGTATCACCTAATGCCCTAGAGGATATGGCTAGTCCTTCGCACCCGGCTTCAGCGGTTGAACCATCCGAGGGAAAGGAGAGCCCCCCTTAGGCCCCTCCCCACTTCTGTGACGACACTTCCTACTTATATACACATTGCGGTGGGGTAGGATCAAGGTACTGGTGCCGCGGGGAGGCACTGGGCAGTGCGAAAAGAGGCATGGAACTAGGTATGTGATCTTGCCACGGAGACACATATGGCCAATTTTGTTGACAAGACTGAAAATTTTCGGTGATTATTCACCAATATGGGTTCCAATAGCTTTGATTATCAGCACTTTTACCTTCTCATCTACCAAATCTTCATAGCTTGACAAAACCTTGCCTCCTGTGAGGATAAGTTTTCCAAGTTCAATTCTTTCCATCACTAGGTGATGACCTTCCAATATGTTTAAGAGGAATTCAATCACTTAACAGCTGAAGAGGAGAAAGCTCATGATTTTGTGGACACCCAAGAAGAAGAGATATTGGAGTGAGAGGCCCACGTAGCAAGGTTTAGGGATCAACTAGCCTCTTCATGTGCCAACCAAAAAGCTATCCAGAAGAAAGGGCGGGACCATAAAGCCATTCTGGAGTGGGTGCGTCCGATTGTCAAGGCTGAAATGGAGGAGAGAACTTATTTGGAGAAAACTATTGACGGCTCATAGAAATCACTTGCCATCCTTTTAGAAATGGTGAACTGGGCCTTGTTGTAGCTCCATCATAAGTCATGATGTGTACTCTTCCCCCATTTTTTTGATACTTTGGAGAGACTACGAACTGGGGATATTCCTCTATTTTTGTTGAATTCAATGAAACTGATTTTCCTTTAAATCCTTCTTATATATCTTTTACTATCATTTCAATTGATCACAAAACATTATTCTGATCAGGTATTAATTTTAAACCATGATCAGTAAACTGAAATAATTGACTCGGGCTCTAATTTTTTCCTGAGCCTCGGGAATCAGTGAGCGTAGTTCGATTATTTCTAAGGTCTTATGGAACACCTCACAAAATTTTATGTCTTTTTCATTATTACCCTAATTTTTGCCTAAGCCTACTTAACACGGGCTTAGAGGGAATAACTTGACTCTTTCTTAGGCCACCCTTTATGGGTTTTTGACTTAACAAGCTTTACGTATCTTTTGATGGATCAACATTTTTAATGAATTGATTCTCGACTTTTACCCAGAGGGGCCTTCTGTGGATTTTACCTCTGGAAAGTATGGCGTCTTTTTCTTTCTCTTTCAGTTCACATTCCTTCCAATCAAACTTATTACTGATGTTTTAGGTCAAAAATATTTAACCAAACTTAATGAGGAAGGACCCTAATTTGGGATCGTCAGCTTGGGATGTTCTAATATCCTTTATACATGGATTAGAGATTTTTATTGACCCTCAATTTGTGAATTTTGGACATGCATGAGGCTCAGGAGCCGTTTTAGGCATACAAAGGTAGTAAAGGACTCTCCTAGGGACAAATTTTCCTTTGATTGATGGCCATTTTTTGTGGGCAATATAAGTAGAGCCATCGGGGCATGATGTGTATAGTCAAACAAAGGTGTCTGCAGGACACTGGCCTTATATATCTGATGACCTTGCTAGGATTTACAACACTTTGATTTTATTTTGATGTTGGGAGCCATAGTGGGTGGTTGGTATGAGTAATGATGTCTGAGAATATTAGGGACACTCGTATCAGCTTTGAGTGGGAAACTGTTCCCACTCAGTTTTTACTTGCGTAAGGGAGAACTGGGGAATGATTAGTTCAGTTAGAATAATTTTTTATGTCAGGGGAATTTGCAAAGCAGAAGGTATGTAAGCTGTTATCTAGGGGTTTTCCGAATCCGAGGGTGTGACAGGGCATTAATGTCATTTGAGCATATGGAAACTAGAAAGGACTCTCCTGAGAACAAATTTTCCTTTGTTTGATGACTATTTTGTAGGCGGTATATGAAGAGCCTCCGGGGCATGGTTTGCATAGTCAAACAAAGGTGTCCACATGAAACTATCCTTATATATCCGATGGATATGAAGGATTATGGAGATTGATAAACTTCTGAATACGGTATGTAACCTTCGACAAGGGGGGAACCTGAACACAAAAAAGGGGGTCATTTTAACTTAACTTCTTCAAGGACACCCTGAAATGAGTGGAGGAATTCTTATTTTGTATGAAAATAAACTTCACGCATACAAAAGGGGTATCTTTAGAAACCTCAAAAGAGACTAGAGATGAATTAGGATCGTATGTTCTGATATATCCTTGATGTATGTAGGGAGGAAAAATTAAACCATGACTTTGAGGGCCCTTGAATCAGGAGGGATAGAACGAGGCTTGGAAGCCATTGGGCATACTGAGATAAGAGAGGACTCTCTTGGGGACAAATTTTCCTTTGATTGATGACCATTTTTGTGGGAAACATATGTAGAGCCACCGGGGAATGATTTGAATAGTCAAAAAAAGGTGTCCACAGGACAGTGGCCTTCCATCTCAGATGGCTATGAAGGATTATGAGGATTCAAGATTGCTCAGAGCATGGAGTTTGAGGTACAATAGGAGTGTATCCTGACATATTGGGGACATTTGGGATGCAATTTACTCATGGAATCAGGTATCCCTTATGTAGATTTGGATCATACACAAGGTGAGGCGTTTGTCCCATCTTTGGGGTACCCAGTCATTTAACATTGTATGGCCAGGACATGGGGTTGCTCTCGGGGAAGAGAACTGTGACATGCCTTTTAGGGTCGTGCTTCTAGGACCAAATTCCTGGACTGTTTTTCCATAATGTCATGGTGGATATCTCTCTAAGATCCCTAAGATCATGTGAGCTATACTCGGTGTGAGAAACAAGGTATTACAAGGATTCAGGGTCATTACCTAAGAATATAAAAATCAACATCAGAGGGAAATTTAGGCTTAAACCATTGCTATGCAGTTTAACGTTGTACATCAAGTATGATTTTGGCCTTTAAGTTTATTGTCATGCGGTGAGGAAATGGTGTTGTGTAGTTTAGAGTCATGCAGTGAGGTCGATTATGCTATCATAAAGATCTTTAATAGCTTTGAGTTAATCACAGTCAGGATGTTCTGGCATTTCTTAGACGTGAGTAATGATAGAAGGTGTAAACCATAGTCTCGAGGGAAAACTTGGATTAGGAGGGATGACATGGGGCTTGGAAGCCTATTAGGCATACTGAGATGGGAGGAGACTCTCCTGTGGACGAATTTTCCTTTGATTGATGACTTTTTTATTGGAAACATATGCAGAGCCACTAGGGAATGATGTGCATAGTCAAACAAAGGTGTCCATGGGACACTGGCCTTTTATCTCTGATGGCCATGAATGATTATGGGGATCCAAGTTTTTCCTGGAGTATGGAGTTTTAAAAACGGGAAATATGTGTCTGGGAACGTACAAAATACCTAGACCATGATTAACCATGAACTACTAGAGCCTTTTCATAGGTCTGTCTCATATGTATAGTGGGAAGCAGGATCTCTTGACTTCTTATGAGTGGGGGGGATGTGTGGGATTTCGTAACACTGAGAATTTGGCCACACATAACTCTTGAAGAATTTCGCAGTTTATTGTCATGAAGTTAGGACCTTTCATGGACACCCTGTACAAGTATTACCTATGCACAGGAAAAGGGGATTTTTTTGGTGGTGGTGGCTGGACCGGGATGTCAAATCCAGGCATCACTATGTATCCCGAAAGGGCAGGAATCAAGCCATACATAGTTCTGAATGTTCCTTGCACCAATCAGGATCGGTCTATGTGTGAGGACATATGAGGGATTTTTTTTTAAATGTTGGTTGGGATGGGATGCCAAATCAGGGTGTCACTACATATCCTGCAAGGGAAAGAATCAAGCCATACATAGTTCTAAATGGTCCCTGTACCGATCTGGCTCAGTCCATGTGTAGGGACATTTTCATTTCATTTGATATAGGTGCCGGGTCTACCATGTTTCCCTATATATAATTTTGTGCAATAGAATCCTTACCATTGATCCTAAGTTCACATGAGTTATACTTGATGTGAGAAACAAGGAGTGACAGGGTTTCTTGTGCCGGTGTTGGGAGGTAGAGGATATGATGGGGGAATTTTTTCTTGGTGGGGGCTGGGCCAAGATTGAGGATCGAGGTGTCACTACGTATCCTAAGAGGGGAAGAATCAAGCCATACATAGTCTGTGAGAGATCATGCAGTTTATCGTCATGCAGTTAAGACGCTTTGTGCCATGTAGTTTAACATCTTACAACGAGGACATGATTCATAGTTTAATGTCATATTTCAGGAACGAGTTCCTTACAGTTTAACATCATGTGGAAAAAACTATGACTCATAGTTTAAGGTCTTATATTTTGGATCATGACTTATACCATACATTTTAAGGTCATGTTGGTCAGGACAACAACTAATAGTTTAGGGTTATAGAGTTTGGACCAAGATGCGGGTGTTTCTATTATGCGAAGTACTGCTTCAAGAACTTGCCATTTGTGGGAGCTGTGATGAGCTATTCGTCCATTGATATCAGGGAGTATTATCCATTAGAATAGACCCTATGTATGAAATATGGTCCTTTCCAATTTGTTTCAAGCTTTGGGGGATTCTTCCCAAGTATCACCAGGGTTCTAAGTACTAACACCATTTCTCCTTCAAGGAAATACCGAAGGCGAACCTTTTTTTTAAAGGCTCGTGCAATCTAATTTTGGTAGATTTATAAATGCTGTAAAGTGTGCATCCTATTTTCATCTAGCTGTTCCAAATCATCAAACCATATATGAGATTGCTAGTACATGGATAGTTGATCACAAATGGCCACACGAAGTGATGGCACTTGGATTTTGATGGGTAAAACTGCCTCTGGCCCATATACTAGTGAGTACGGGGTCACCTGAGTGGCAGTGCGGGTCGTGGTATGGTAATCCCAAAAATCATAAAGGAGATTGTCTGTACACGATTGATTATCCTTATCTGTCATCTTTTAGAGTATTTTGGAAAATTTCTTGTAGAAATCCTCTATCTTTCCATTGGTCGCTGCATGGTAGCGGGACAAACAGTTGGATTTGATTCCATACTCCTGGTATAGATTTTCCAACTTAACAGAGCAGAAGTTGGTGCCATTATCCATCAATATTGTACGAGGGACACCAAATCTAGTAATGATGTTGGCCTTCACAAAGATAACGATGCTTTTCACCCCAACTTCTTTAATGGGTACAACTTCGGCCCATTTTGAGAAGAAGTCAGTTTCTGTGAGTATGAACTTGAATTGTCTGGCTGTGGTGGGAGGATATGGTCCCACAACATCCATTCCCCAGGCAGCAAATGTCTAGGAGTACTTAGCTGTATGAAGTAACTATGGGGGTCGGTGTATAAAATTGGCATGAACTTGGTAGGAATGACACTTCTTGGTGAATATGGCACAATCCTATATCATAGTGGTCCATTAATACCAAAGCCTTCAGATTTGGTGAGAGAGCTTGGTTGCTGATTGGTGCGCTCCACAAGCTCCGGTGTGCACTTCTTTCATGACGACATCAGTCTCTTATCTATTAATTCACCTGATAAAGACTCCATTAATGCCTCATTTGTAGAGAAACTTCTCTTGGTTTACCCCATTGTAAAGGTAAAATTGAATGCCCATCTTTGAACATGTTCCCTTCTAGACCTATCTGGTAGGAGTTCCCCCTTCTGAAGGAAATTTTCGATGGAAATCATCCAGCTAGTGGTGTGACCATAAGGCTAAAAAATGGGGATAATTTCGTTAATCTCCTCCGTACTTCTCTGGATAAATATAAAGACCATTCAGTGGTGGGAAATGTTAATGACCATTTCATCCCGGTCTAGATTAGCCAAGGTTGTGGATATATTTTCCAAAGCATCAGCTTGAGAATTTTAAGACCGGGGGACATAGGTCAATGTTGGTTTTGATGGGAACTTTTCCATTAGTTGTTGAACATATTTCACCAAGGGAGATAATACTTATTTCTTAATGGAATAATTATTATTGACCTGTTTGATGGCTATATCTGAATCACCCTTTATCTTTAGGTGTTTTGATTGCATATGAAGTGCCAGTTCTAGGACCGCAATGAGGGACTGATATTCTGCTTCATTATTTGTACACCCTTCCGAAAGCAGGAAAGAGTAAGCACTACGGGAAAAAATGATTATTGCGATGGGGTATTTGCGATGGGCCTTATTTCCATCGCAAAAACTCCGATGAAAAGAGTATTTGCGATGGGAATATATTCCCGTCGCAAATGGTCAGTTATTTGCGACGGAAATATAGGTCCCGTCGCAATTGCAATGGCGCGGTTTGCGCGCCAAAATGCGGGAAGCCTATTTGTGACGGGTAGAAGGCTACCCATCGCAAGTACCCAACAATGGTAAATAGTATTTGCGACGGGGCAATTTCCCCGTCGCAAAAAAATATTCACCAGGTGTTATTTGCGATAGGCCCCGTCGCCAATACCGGCCGCTGTAAAGTCTATTTGCGACGGTCACCTTCAACCCGTCGCAACTACCCGACGGTGGTAAATACTTTTTTGCGATGGGACTATTTACCCGTCACAAAAAAGAATCCAACGGGTGGTATTTGCGATGAGACCCGTCGCAAATACCGGCGGCAGTAAATAGGAATTTGTGATGGGGATATCCGCCCGTCGCAAATACTGGCGACAGTAAATAGTAATTTGTGACGGGGATATCCGCCCGTCGCTAATGGTGTGTCATTTGCAACGGGCCCGTCGCAACAACCATTTCACCCGCCGCCCGTAATTAATGCGGGTGAAGGTATTTGCGACGGGCCCCGTTGCCAATACCGGTGGCGGTAAATACAAATTTGCGACGAGGATATCCGCCCGTCGCTAATGGTGGCTATTTGAGACGGGCCCGTCGCAAAAGTCCTTTTACCCGCCACCCGTATTTAATGCGGGTGAAGGCATTTGCGACGGTATCCCATCGCAAATATTAGGTATTGCGACGGGATACCGTCGCAAATACGACCGTCGCAAATAATCTAACCTATATATACACCCCATCCGTTTTTTTCCATAACATTCAGATCTCTATTCTTCTCTCTCTCTAATTTTCAGTTCTGAGTAGAATTTTTTTTGTTTTAATTTTTTCTTTCGAGAAGAGGAAGGAAGGAGTTAGAAGGCACAGATTACTTCAAAGGTATTTATATTTTTTTAATTGTTAAATTATTTTTAATTGTTAATTTTATTTTTAAATGTTAATTTTTATTTTTTTTAATAGAATGTTTAGCTATATAGTATAATTAGTTTATGTGGTTGTACCAAATAATCCTTGTCTGGATACGAACAAGTAGAGGCGGCTCTGGCACAGATGTACCTAGGAGTGAAAACTCTGACAAGGTGTTTCGAGCTTGACTCGGGGTAACCTGGTACATGACAACGGGCCTTGCTGCACTCTTGGTTCGACACTCCCGGGGGATGTTTTGGTAATAATTAGAAATAAATATATAATTATCAAATAATTAAGAAATAATTAGATTTAATTAGATTTAATTAAAGTAATTATCAAATAATTAGGAAATAATTAGATTTAATTGATTAGAAATAATTAGGAAACAATTAAAATAATTAGGAAACAATTAGATTTAATTAGGAAACAATTAGATTTAGATTTAATTAGAAAACAATTAGATTTAATTAGGAAACAATTATAATAATTCCTATAATTAGGAATTAGGAAACAATTAGATTTAATTAGGAAATAATTAGATTTAATTAGGAAACAATTAGATTTAATTAGGAAACAATTAGATTTAATTAGGAAACAATTAGATTTAATTAGGAAACAATTATATTTAATTAGAAAACAATTAGATTTAATTAGGAAACAATTATAATAATTAGGAAACAATTATAATAATTAGGAAACAATTATAATAATTAGGAAACAATTATAATAATTAGGAAACAATTATAATAATTAGGAAATAATTATAATAATTAAGAAACAATTAGATTTAATTAGGAAACAATTAGATTTAATTAGGAAATAAGGAAACAATTAGATTTAATTAGAAACAATTAGATTTAATTAGGAAACAATTATAATAATTAGGAAACAATTATAATAATTAGGAAACAACTGCGTGCTCAGAGTCAGCTTATAGAGGATTTGCGTCAGGGGTAGGAGCAGATGCGTCAACAGCACGATGAGGAGATGCGTCGATGGCATGAGCAGATGCGTCAGTAGTAGGATGATGAGAGACGTCGATATGAGGAGCAACATCAGGAGTATATGGAGTATATGCGTCATCTGACTCATAGTTTAGGGATGAAGTTTCCTCCACCACCTCCTCTAGGTCCTCCAGGTCCTCTAGATTATCCACCCCCAGTGATTTTTTTAGATGTAATAAACATTTGAGTTCGTAGTTTATTTTCATATTAAATATTTACAATTCCTCTTTCATATTGGTACGAATATTACATGATTTAATTTTTTTTTATTTTTTTTAATATTTTATTACTTATTAGTATTATTTTTAATGTCTGCTTATTTTAGTAATATTACTTTTAATATTTTATATTTATTGTTAATATTTAGAAGTTTATAATTTTATAATTTTATTAATATTAATAATATTAATATTATTTTTTCATAAATATGTATGTTTATTTTAATAATAATATTATTATATTAATTATTATATTAATAATATTAGTACTATTATTATTATTTTTTAATATTAATATTTCATAATATATAATATTATATTATTTATATTCATATTATTATTATTTTTTGATATTAATATTTCATAATTATATTATATATTTTTTTTATTATTAATATTATAATAATATAATTTATTTATTTTATTAATATTAATATTATTATTATATAGATAGTTTAATAATAATAATATTATATTAATTTTTTATATTATTAATATTTGTATTATTATATTATATTATATTATTTATAATCATATTATTATTATTTTATATTAATATTTCATAATTATATTTTATATATTTTTTATTTATATTATAATAATATAATTTTTTTTATATTATTAATATTATTATTATTTTTATATAATATTATACGATTTGTATTAATTATTTTATTTTATTTTTATTTTTTTTAATATTTGCGACGGGAACATTTGCGACGAGATTTCCCGTCGTAAATATTTTTTTGCTGTACCATTTGTGATGGGATGAATACCCGTCGGGAAAACCTTTTTGCGACGGTCCGTCGCAGATACCTTCGTTGAAAAGTATTTTTTAAATTTCGCATTTGCGACGAGATTCTGACCCGTCGCAACTAATATATCTGCGACGGCCCGTCACAAATACCTTTTTTATATATAAATGAAAACTCATTTGCGACGGGAGAAAAATACCGTCACAAATACTCTTTTTGCGACGAGACCACCGCAAAAACACCTATTTGCGACGGAGCCCCGTCACAAAAGACCTTTTGCGACGGGATCCCGTCGCAAATTGCCCGTTGCAAATATTCAGTTTTCCTGTAGTGAAGGTAGGATAGACTTTTCAGGGGATACAAGTATAATTCCTAGCCCCACTTTATTGAGCTTGGGATCCTCTATCCTTTTCCCTATCGGGATTTGAGAGGCACCATCGAAGTACATTTCCCATGTCTGGGGGTTCTCCTGGATGGAGAACACTTATTCATTCGGAAGTTCGGCATATAATAGTGTCGTTTCTTCTGAGAGGTGCTCCTCCAATAAGTCTAATAACACCTGGACTTTGATGGCCTTATGGGTTATGTACCGTATGTCAAACTTTTGTAGAATGACCAACCATCGTGATAGGCATCCATTTAACATGGGACGATTTAGGATATATTTTTTGTAGAATGACCAACCATCGTGATAGGCATCCATTTAACATGAGACGATTTAGTATATATTTGAGTGGGTTGCAATGGGAGAAGAGGTGGAACTCATGGTTCTGCATGTAATTTCTGAGTTTCTGAACCGCGAAGATTAGGGCTAGGCAGTTCTTTTCAATTTTTGAATACTTAGTTTCAGCATGAATCATTGTTTGGTTGAGGTAATAAAGGTTTTTCTCACTGCCAAAATCATTCTTCTACACGAGGAAGGCGCCTAATGACCATTCCAGGGTAGTTATGTACAAAATGAGTGGTCTCCCCTCAATTGGAGGCATCAACACCAGTGGGATTAGGATATATCTTTTTGAGATTTTCGAATGCTTCTTGAAAATCATTATCCCACTCATATGTAACTCCTTTCTTCATGAGCCTGGTGAAAGGTAAACATTTACTTCCCAGGTTGGCTATGAAGTGCTGAATGTAGGTGAGGTGCCCCTAGAGTCCTCTCAATTCGGTGAGGTTGTGAGATGGGGACATGCCAAGGATGGATTTTGTCTTCTCGGGGTTGACTTCGATACCGCGATGGTGTATGAAGAAGCTGAGTAATTTTCCAGAGGTGACGCCAAAGGTGTATTTTAGGGGATTCATCTTTAAACTGTGCTGCCACAATTTGTTGAAGATAGTTTCAAGGTTGGCCAGGTGGTTTGAGCACTGTCGTGATTTAACCACCAGATCGTCGATATAACACTCGTTGAATCTTTCCAAGAAGGGTTTGAAGATGCGGTGCATGGCGTGCTGATATGTGGCACTGACATTTTTTATACTGAAGGGCATCACCTTGTAACAGAAAACTCCCTGAGGGGCCCTAAAAGTGGTAGCTTCTTCACCCCCATAAACCATACAGATTTGGTTGTATCCAGAATAGTCGTTCATGAAAGAGAGGGCTTCGTATCCGGCTGTTGCATCAATCAAAAATTCTGTGATTGGGACCGGGAAATCGTCTTTTGGGAAATACTAATTGAGGTTCTTGAATTCAATGCAGATTCTAATCTGTCTATTCTTCTTTTTGACTGGGACAATGTTCACCAACCAGACCGGATACTAGAATTCTCGTATAAAGTTGGATTTGATCAACTTTTTGACTTCAACCTCTATTTTGGCAGCATGCATCGGGTGAGTCCTTCTAGCAGCCTTCTTGTAGCCCCGATGATCTTCTGGTAAGCCCAGATGATGAGTGGTGACCTCAGGATTGAGGCCTATCATTTATGTGTAATTCCAGGCAAACACATCTCAATAATTCTTTAATAAAGAGGTATATTCCTCCTACTCCTCGATAGGCATATCCACACTGATTAGAGCGGGCCACGAGTCATCTTTGGTGCCTAGGTTTATCTCCTTAAGTTCATCGATTGTGGTGGAGAAACCTTCTTTGAGTGCAAGAGGGGAGTCTTTGAGGTCTTCTTCTTCTTCTTATTCATTATTTTGTTCACCTTCTTCTTCTTCTTATGGAGAGAGTATTCTTGAGATGATCTCTCCAATGTTTATAGAGAAATATTCTTTTGCCTTAGTGAGTAAGGTGAGGGCAGTTTGGGGTCCTGTGGATAGGCCGAGAGCATCTTTGGTAGGGATTTTCCTGTCATCATGGGAGGTATCCCATTCTCCCATATATTTGGACTTTGTGGTCGCAGCGGAGATCATGCATACAATTGAGTTTGCATCCAGACTTGCACTCATGCATTCAACTTGGTTGATGGGTAATACATACTCTTCCCCAAGCTGCTGGAGGGAGTCGGCAGAAGCCATTTCCAATCCATTCAGGGTAGTAATCCAATCAACCTCATCGATCTATGGATGTTTTTCTTCTGATTCATAGAACCCAACATCAATATAATGTGACTCATAGGACTCAAATAGAGATTTATCAGCATGCAATGTCCCATTTTTTTCATTAGTGTAATATTTGACGCACTGATGGTATGATGATATAATTACAACATGATGATATAGCCAAGGCCTACCTAACATGACATTGAAGGCCATACTTTTCCACACTACTAGGAAAACATAATCTGACATGAGGTCTCCAAGACAAGTTTTAAGCTTGATTCTCCCTAGTGGATTCTGATCGCTTTTTTCATATCCCAGCAGAGTTTTGGTGTAGGGTGCCAAGTTATCTTCATTGTAGCCCAACCGAAGAAGTGTTCACAGTGGAAGGAGGTTGACTTCAGAGCCGTTTTCGATGAAAATCCTCCTGACATCAATTCCATTTATCTTTCTGGACACAAATAAGGTTTTGATGTGCCCTTGCATTATGGTGTCTTTATCTTTGTCTATGAAGGATATGACGACATGACATTCTTCAAAATTGGTTTCTGTATGATATACTTCGGTCACTGCTACCTAGGCCGCGAAATCCTGGGGACTTAGTAAGGCTTCGATGAGCACCTCCCTAAGATCTTTGGATAGGATTAATGCATCCAGGATTGACAGCTTTTCTGGCACTGAAGCCAGCTTCTTTAGAATATCATACTTTTTATCTAAAGATCGGTGCTTCCCGGATTGGGATTTCTCTTTCACAGACACTTTAGGGACTTGGTATTTGGACGTAGATGGTTCAGCCTATATAACCAAGGCCGATGGTGTTGTGGTATTTTTTGGGTTTGGACAAACTGGTCCACCTATATGCCTTGGGAAATTTGATATTTGTTCTTCCCCTGATGGATATTCCAAGATAATTGGGTTTGGATTTCTTCCAATGGGGGAAGATGATCATTTAGGTTCTTATTGTTTCTATCATAGGTTCCTTCCATGATTTTCCATGATGTTAATGGTTTAAATTATGGCATGGATGGGAATTTGATTCTTGCCATGATCGTGCCTTCTAGGAAACCTCCAACCTCTGCAGCCTTTGACTCCAACTCTCCAATTGGGTGGGTGGAATGCGGGTTCTTGGCCATAGTCCCCATCCGAGAAGGGATCCATCAAGTGAATGAAATTAATGGATTCAAAGATCAATTCTTAATCAGAAAATGTTTTTGTGTAACCGTTTCCTTCTGATTGTGTCGTTTGGTGGGCCAGTGCCTATTGTACCATTTGGTGGGGCGATTCCCGTTGTACCATTTGGCAGGACGGTGCCCGTTGTTCCAAGTCTGTTGGCATGAAGTCCGAAAGTTTCAACACAGACTTCGACTTTGGTGCCATCCCATCTTCTTTCTCCTTCTTTCTGCCCTTCTGGCCTTTAGAGGACTACAGGGATGAGGAGGACAACTGTGTTGTATTAGGAGCTTTTGAGGGCACTGTTGGTTGTTTCAACTTCTCCTGGAGTATGCCATGGACTCGGTTGATGGTCTTCTAAGTCATCCAATTTTCAAACTTTTTATCCTTACTAATTATTGTTTTCTATTCCTCTTCCTCTCTCAAGTCTGAGTTGGAAACATACGCCACTTGTGCTAGTGGTGGGCCCAACTTGACTTGCCCGAAATCCATCATCTTTTGTAGGAGATCCTTGAAAACTAAGTATTTCTAGATGGTGTGTCATAGTATTCAGTGATAGGGACAATAATTTGTCTGGTCTTCGAGACCCACTTTATAGGATCACTTTGGTTCTGGTAGAAGGAGAAAATTGGAATTCATGGCGGTTATGAAGTAGCTGCGGACATGGTCATCTCGGAATGAGTAGACTTTATTTATTCATTCCTTGAACTGATTTCTTCTAGAACATCATCTCTCATCTTTTCAAGGTGGGGGTGCCTCTTGGAATCCAGGGGGTCTTGCACAGTTCGGTGGGGGCATCATAACTGGAGCTGATGTTGGGGGTTGATTAAGCGTGACAAAAGCCACTTCAGCTTTTCCACTCTTTTTCCTAGGGCTGATGGGGCCTCTCAGGTATTAAGATTGGTACTTTGAAAGGAGTCCCCTATTCTTTGGGAAATAACATAGAAGTCTTAGAACCCACTTGTTTACTTCACCGGGATGACCGACATTCACAATTCATCATGAAGATCGTCGATGCACATAATGAGCATTTAATCTTGGGGGAGCAGCCAGTTCAGAGAATAAGTCAGTACTTTCCATTTGGAAATAGAGTATGAGACTCTCTTGTTCTCTCGCTGCTTGCAGTTCATGAGATTAATGATCGTCATCTTAGGCAGTGTTGAAATGAACTGGAATAGAAACTGTCACCGGAGGTCCTCCCTACCTGTGATTAAATTGGTTGGCAAGCTAGTATACCATACGAAGGCCAAGCCCTGAAGGGTTTGTACAAAGAACCAGAGTTTTACTACTTCTTGCTGCTTCAGAGTGCCCATCATGGGGTCACAATAAGAGTCATATTACATTAAATTATTTTCAGGCTTCCCTGAGCCATTGAATACTGAGAATAAGGGGTTTCTGAAATTTGTTGGTGGCAGAACATTGCTCACCCACTCAGGGTAGGGTTTGTGCTCTGGTTGTATCGGAGCATGACACCCCTCCATGGATTCTCGTCGAGCTGTTAGTTGATCGATGATATTCAAGATCCCTTGATGCATATCATGTCGGGATTGATCTTGGGCTGGTGTAGTAGTGGCCAAATTTGGGCGTGCCAGTGCTGCTGGAATTTGGGGTTGATACCCAATCGGGGGTATCATTTGTGGGTTTACCTGAGTATATTATGGATGTATTCTCAGTGGGGGAAAGTCTTGATGTCCTTCCGAGGTCAGGTTTAAGTAGGTTTATAGTCCCGGTGCTAGATTGAATGGGCCTTCGAGCTTGGATTCATTCACCAGGATGAGTGATTGTGGCAAAGAAACCTCTTCTGGGACCTCCTGCTGACGTTCTGTGGGGGGAACACATTCGACAAGGTAGCTCCCTCGATGCATCTTGAAATTAATTCACCCGAGATCTTTCATTTCTTCCTCATGCTTGGAAAACCTTTCATCAAGAGTGAGGGACACATTCTCAGGGGGAGGAGGAGGCGGGTCATAGAAGACCTTGAATTTATTCTTCTCCTTGTTGCGGTTTCGCATGGGAGGTAGTGTTGGATTAAATGAGGGGGAACCCAAATTTAAGACCTCCCTCTATTTCTAGGTATGCACACCATCAGGCTCAGAATGGGATACCTCTGGGAGGGAACCATCTTCCTTTGAATCCTCTCCCTCTACGTCATTTCCTATGAGATCTATGGGGTTGATGTTTACCATGTTCACTGAGGCATACCGCATTGGGAGTGGTGTACCCAGTGCCAAATGGTAGGAAGGCTTTCTGCATCCTTTGTTGGATTTTCTCCTTCCATTCCGTGATATTATTTGGATTTCTTGGTGAATATTGGTCCGAAGGGAGCCCTGGTCTAACCTCATAATGCGCCTTTTTCTCAGAGGGTGTGAGCCATGAGAAGGGGTGGAACGAGTGACTCCTCTATCCATCGTTCTTTCTAAACGGGATAAGACAAATGTCTATTGTGTGGGGACTTGAGGTAAAAATTCCCCCAACCCTATGATCTGGGGTTGTTCTCATTCTTCCATTGATGCACTATGACCTAGATTTGTTGGTCTTACATGGGCATTTTGATTTAAAAATACCCCCAACCCTATGATCTTGGGTTTTTCTTGCATTGCGGTGGTAGACACCGCTATTACCACCCTTTTTAATTTCATGTACTCTTGCGCAGGTGTGATCCGAGTATGGTGTTGGGACTATGTGGAGTCTATGGTCTTTTAAAGACATTATTACTGCTTTCTGGTTGTCTTTCCTTAGGCGGGAAGCCTATTGGATGTTCTTGGTTGCCTAACTCAGAAGATTTTTGATGGATTGATCTCTTCAGTCCTGATGCTTTTGAGAGTTACTCTAGGATAGTTTTTGGTGATTATCCCATCTTTCTTGAGTAGGAGTTTCATTTGATTACTGACTTTGAATGATGATGTTGCGGGATTTCATTTCCAATGGGGTTTTCCAAATAGGACGTGGGGTGAAGTGCAAAGCTCCATGTTCTCCCCATCCCCGAATGTGAACTCCAATCAGGGCATCACCAATGAGGTGACACAAATTATGCAGTGAATGGAGGCATGCCAATTCAAGGTTTTTCTTTCTCCTTTCTGATTGTGGCTGCCGTGCGGATGTGAGAGCTTCCAGGTCAATTAGGCAGCAAATCTCCCCTAACGTGTTGACACGGTCCACATACCCTTCATAGGGTAGAATTTTTCTTTCAGCTAACGAAGAGTCCTCCATATATTGAGGTGAATGTCATGCATACATTCCCTAAAAAACTCTCCTTTTATGTAGAAGTGATAAGTGGTCGTAGGCTAGTACATCATTAGTATATTATCCTTAGCTAGTTGTCTTCTCACAAGAAACATATCCTGCTGTTGTTCTTCCGAGGGCTCCTCTACTTGATATGCCTAGCTCGAATTCTTATTAATAATTTTTTTCCAAGAAACTAGGATGGTGGGAGACTCATTGATATGAGAATGGTATGAGGGTGGATCAGAAGATGAGCGAGGCCCTGGGCCATCCTCTGGTTGAGAAAGGATATCACTCACGATGGACGAGGTGCCTGATATGTATGACTTTATCTTTTTGAACACCTCAACATAGGAGGTCTTTCTCACATTTGTCCCCGCAAGGGTAGAACCTTCTTTCCAGTATGAATTTTGGTTTTATGGAGAACCTTCGCAGTTGATGCTGCAATGGTGAGGGCTATTATTGCAACTTGATACCCGACTGTGGAAAATGTATTTACAACGTATACCCCGGGGAGGACCTTTAAGGTGGGATGTAGTGAGGTTAGGACCTTCTCATTTCTTGATTTCACTAATGGGAGGACCTTATCATTGCTTTATGTCACTGAGGGGAGGACCTTCTCGGTGATTGTTATGATGGTGAGGACTACCATCACAACTTGATACCTGGCTGCAGGGAGAATTTCTGCATTGCACATCCTGGGGAGTGCCTTCAGGATGTACTACAATGAGGGGAGGACCTTCTCGTTTCTTGACGTTACTATGGGGAGGGCCTTCATAGAAACTTCCATTATGGGTAGGGCCTTCAAAATAACTGCCATCATGGATATGACTACCATCATGGCTTGATATTCGACTAGAGGGAGAAGAATATTTGCAGCGTATACCCTAGGGAGGACCATTAGGGTGGACAACAGCAAGGGGAGGACCTTTTTTCTATATGATCTTCAGGTCAAGGAAATGGATACCCTGATGCACATCAGGAGATAAACTCTCGTGATCGATCATTCCTGGCCCATGGAATGAGCCCCCATGGGTGCTCTAGGGAGGACCTTCAGAGCTAATGGTAGAAAAATTTCAGGGAGGGCCTTTGAAACTGCTAATTCCACTTCCATAATTTGGTAATGGACCGATAGGGTCTTGAGCCTTTATTCATATATGTTTGAGGGTGTCAAGAACCCCATCTTCTAGCAAAGAAGGATCATGTATGTGATCTTCATTTTCCGGCTGCCTTTGGAGTGTTTCATTTTTGAGCACTCTCTTGCGGGTAACCGGGGTCGTTTGTTGTTGGTAACGACCTTCATATATGGGTCCTTATTTTGTTGAGTCCTGTAATGACTCTGGGATACACCGACGAACATCTTGAGTTTCGGTAGGGATATATGCCTGCCCTAGAGTGGCCACCACATTAGACTGCTGTACCCCAGTTGGAACGAGTATTTGTTCCTGATCCGATTGTCCGTGTATCATGGGATATTACCATCGAACCTCCTGGACTAGAGCAAGGATGCATGAATCCTCTAGAGTGACTAACTAATTTTGCGAGTGAGTCATTCAGTTTGAGTAAACTGGGTCGTGGGACCAATTTCTCACCTTTTTCGCCGATGTAATAATGTCTTGGCCTGTTTGGATGATATGGTCTAGGATCGACATCTGATCATCCATTATTTCTAGGATGTGTTGAGATATATCTTTGGATAGAATGGGTATAAAGTCCCATTCCGATATCAGAGCAGGAGTTTGTTCCTACTCCAGTTCTCCATGAGTCACCAGTAGATACTGGCAGTTCTCTTGTGCCAGGATAGATGAACGAGTCTTCCATCGGTTGTCTTCTCCGGTTTCCACTGTATTTGACTGGTGGTATTTATATTCACGAGTGGGAATTTTCATCTGCTCTCTTTCCATTGTATTTGTCTCACGAGATTTGTATAGATTTTCAATAATTTGAATCTGCTCATATTTTCTTGCCACCCTATTTGGATGGTGGGATTAATATGCATCAGTAGGTATTTGTGCCTGTATGTAGCTGGTTGCAGCCCTATTTGGATGGTGGGTTTGAAATGCGTCAGCAGGTATGTGTTCCTGCGTGTAACTATTTGCCACCCTATTTGAATGGTGGGTTTTTGTGCATAGAAAGATATCTACATATGCCTATAGTTTTCCACTCTGTCTACACGACGGGACCAGCAAGCACTAGCTGGAATGTGCATGTGCTCGTATTTTTTCACCCTATTTTTGTAGTGGGATTGAGTGGAGGGGGCATAGTCGTATGTCTGCCCGTTGAATGCTGTCGTGTTAGTACGACATAGTTTCTCCTCAGGAACTAGGGTGATAGCGTGTTCCTGATTATATATTTTCTGCCCTTGGCAGGCAACTCGAGGGTTTCGAGTATCCTGGACTTCACCATGTGCCCTCAGCATAAGGTCCTCCTCAGTAGGAGGAGGTCTGGTCGTCGGGTGTCGGCGAAGACATTCTCTGGTGGGGCCCTTGAGTAGGACCCCTGTATAGTTGAGATGAAGTTTTTAGCATTGAATTCATCTACCTCCCTAAGATAAGGGAGGTAATCATTATCACGTTCTGGGGAAAAGCTCCTGAAATGGTTTGATATGACTATCGGGGCCACCTTGTGCTAGAGTGACAACCATAGTCGAGGAGGCGACTGGTGAACCTTTACAGACTAGAGGGCTTGTCTCACGACCTCCACTATGGGGAGAGTACCGTTTCAGTGGTACTCTCTGATCAACATGTTGGATAGCCAGTGTTAAAGATTCTGGGTAGGTGATGGGGTCCTTCTCTTCATTGGGGCCCCGACCACCTACGAGATTGCTGATGTGTGTGCCTGCATCTGTCGTCGAGATTTAATTTATATTTAAGGTTGCTCTATGGGAACCTTCAACATATATATATGACATACAAACCACAAAACCTCTTTAAAGTAGCATTATTTTAAACATATTCATATTTGGAAATTTAGATTTCCCCCATCCCCCTCTTTTTTGTTTGGGGTGAAGGGGATTGAGTGGGGTAAGACCGCCACCTTGGTTAAAGATTCACGTCGGGTTCACCATTTTTGTTTCGCCTCTAAGGTGGCGCGTTTTTGGGTGATGAAGAGGAAACGGGCTGACAATAATCATTATCTGCCTCTTTTATATAGAGACAGGTTCTCTTCAAGTTCACCATTTCTTTTGTTTTGACCCATTCTACATCATTATCCTTTAAAGGAAGGTTGGATTAACCCCATGGGGACTGGGCAGTTTGTCCCCTCTGTATTGTGAGGGAGAATCCACAGTCAAATGGTCCCAGTGGGTGATTTCATGGGGTCAACTACTCATGAAATCAGTCCTCTTAGGATATAACTTCCTCGGATGGTCTTCAACAGGTTTATTCGTGGAGCCAGAAACACCCAACAGCCCTGGTATCCATGATTCATGTACTTACTTTCCAAAGGTAGGTGCTCTTTGGATAACGATTCAGCCAATGAAACTTAAGGACTCCATTGGTTGAGAGGATGGGAAGTCAGGCTCTCCGCACCCTTTTGGGGGAGGATTATTTTCTGTTTCGAGAATCTCTTATAAATTTAAGTCGTGTTCATATGTTCATGAATCCTTGGTTCATTCCTGAAGAGTGTGTCCATGGGCTACCCCCGGTTTGCAGGATTTTTGTAGGCATACATGTACTTAATGTTACAGAGGTGCTGCTGACTTGAGCCATAAAAAAAGGCACTCTGGAGTTTATCGTCATTCAGGGGGGACATAGGGTGACTTGATGTTGGGATCAGACCCATAAGATGGGTTTCCTATGTATCCTTGGGAGAGGAATCAGAACCCATGTAGTTCGGAATTTCTAGGGATTACGCATAGAGGCTTCCCATTTGAGAGGACATGATTAGGTGATCCCTTATGGGAGGGAAACCTTTTGAGCTCGGGCCTTTGAGTAGGAATCCTACATATCCTGATTTGATCAGGAATCAGATTTCTCATAGTTCAGATTTGTGTGGGGATTACGCGTGGAAGCTGCCCATTTACAGGGACATGGTTGGGTGATCCCTTAAGGGAGGGAACCCTTTTGAGCATGGGCCTTTGAGTAGGCATCCTATGTATCCTGATTTGATTAGAAATCAGAGTTCTCATAGTTTAGAATGTGTGGATGTTGTAATAGCCACAAATCTCTAAGCCCATGTGACTCATGATTGGTGTAAGAAACAAGAGGATGTGAAATATTCAACAAACCATATGCTCCCTCTCCTGTTGGTGGGAGAGGGAGAGCCCACAACCGAAGAGGCTGTGGTGATGGTGGGCGAGGGCGCGGAGCGATGAACCTTTTAATGTGAGGTGAAATTAAAGGTCATGCAGACCCGACTTAGAATATTGGGGACTTACCTCAGTGGGAGGGCCTCAGAACACATTCTAGGAAGGGGAGGAGTTTCATCCTCATAAAAGGGGGGAGCGAACATAACCCCTTCAACTGATCACCATTCCCCATTGAATGATAAAACAAGTGATATCCCTTAATCCCTAGAACGGGGAGGTCCACATTGGCATCCCAAGGTTGGAATTTGGGTTACCATGGGAATGTAGACCCACAATCATTCTCAAATCCTGAACTGTTGTGGGGAGAGACTTCGTGAATCCTCTTACCATGGGTATGTAGACTCAAAGGGGCATGTTGATGCACCCAATGATCTGATCATACGGGTCCAGTGGCTTTAGAGGAGGATTTGTCCTGATTCTGGGGGACTGGTTCATAGAGGGATTATGGAGGACTAGATGGTAATAAAGGGGTGAGATTGGATCTGGATGAAATAATACTCGAAAACACCCCATTCCGCATACTGATTTCTTATACAGAATGGGGGAAGATCCACATACCATAGTGGTATGTGGGTAGAGGGGTCATCCGCATATCGATGTGGTACACGAGCATGGGTACAGAACACCATGCACCATAGTGGTACGTGGTCTCTCACACTACTTTGGGTTCCATTCGTGTATTGATGCAGTACACGGAACTGGGTTAAATCCGTGTAGTGATACACTACATGGAACACCATATTGAAGGAGGGTTCGGGGGACTGTCGTTCACGGGGAGTTCATCTTCAAGAATTATGTGGTTTTCAATTTCACCAATTAGATCCGAAGTTCTATTATTATTATTTAGTTCCCCCATTTTATGGTTCATGGCTGGCTATACCTATGGAGAGTGTGGTTCACAATTTGGGCTTCACCGATGATTCAAGACTGAAGCCAGAATCTGCTCTTAGTTCTTTCTTCCAACCTAGGTTCCCTTGAATCTTTAGTCATCCATCCCCTCTTAATTACTTATGTGATCCTTTTATAGAGCATTGGGGCAATTATATCTATTGGGCATGCGACACCATTTGCAGAGGCCCATGCAAAGATATCTTGACCCACAGAAGACTCGGTCAACTGGGGTTTTCAAAGGCTACAGTTCACGATCATGGTTATCAGAACCCTTCCAGTATTCTTTGTTCATGAACAATTAAGTTCTCAAGATGATACACAGATGGCCTTCTTGTGCACGATTCCTTTAGCGATGCGGTTCGCGGTCTACTGGGTTCACTGGCCATCACTTCATGAGCCAATGCCTCGCAGATCATTCCACGTACTGATGGTTCGTGATCTAGGATGTCCGTGAACCCTTCTCGATGATGGTACACATGCCATTCAAAATCCTTTTAAAAACTTGAGTGCCTTGAAGTTTCTTATAAAATTTTCAACTCAATTTGAGTCCATTCACCTTTCTAGACTTGTAGGAGTACTCGCTTCCTTCTGAAAAGTGATTGTGGGAGTATTTTCTTCCCTTGGTGAAATTTTCAGGACCCTATAGAAATGTTTCTTTTAATTTTTTGATATCACTTATTTTATACCACTTATCACTTATATAATTTTTTCCATGCAAAATTTTTCAAATTTTTTTTTCAATATCACTTAACAATATGGAAACACTCACACACAAACACTTAATATGTGATTGAATAAGTGATGTAAAATGCAACACTAGTGATGGTTACATGTAATGAAGTTGATAATTAGGGGATAGAAATAGGATACATGATAGAATCCTCTAAAGCATTCAAAAAGGACCCAATCATAAGGGGCTTAATTGAGGATCTAGCATGTTTTAGAAAAAAACTTCTTTAAAATTTTCATCAGGCTTTCAAAAGAAGCTCAAGATTCCAAACCATGTCATGATATTTGAAATCCTATTTCAAAACATCCCTTGGAATAAATTTATCATATATCCCTTATAAATTTATTTGGAACCCATCTATTTTCCACAAATCACCTTAAAATTTTTTGCACAGGCTAGAAAGCTATAAAACCATTTTATTGGGTTCAACAAACCCCTTTAAAAAAAATCCTCCCTTTAAAAACTTTCAATGCTAAACACCACTTAAAAACCATTGAATTAAATTTAAAGGTCCATTTGGACCTTTATCAAAAAAAATGATATTCCATTAAATCAATTCAAAACAAAACAAGAGAAATTCATTTGGAAACTCTCCCATGTCGAGCATCAAAACCCATTTGAAAAGCATTTACAACCCACTATGGGTATACCATATGCATATGAAAATATAAGAAATCATTTTAAACTGCTAATAATCACAATATATTAATTATAATGGAGGTTTGATAGAAACACCTACATCGTTTAAATGGAAAAGCCTCACCGTTGATGGTGAACACCTAACATGGGAAGGAAATGACCTCATCGAAGGTTGGAGGGGGTAAAGAACCAAATGGAAGAAGCGAAGATGAGAATAAATAATCTCATACCTTATATCTTGAGAGGATCAATTTATTAATGAAGATTGGTAAGGGTTCGGTTCCATGATGTTTAGGTTCCGTGAGGGAGTGACGGCGATGGTAGGAAGTGACGATGATGGTAGGGAGTGATGAAAATGGTAGGGAGCGATGGAAGGGAGAGAAGCGGTGACAACTGTATGGTGCCATAAGATCTTAAAGGTGCGAGTAACAATAAAAGTCTATTAGGGTTATATCACATAAGGCTTTCATCAGCGCTTTCAGAAAATCATTGATAAAGAGTTGTTTTATCTGCATTAAAATTGAATGCACTAATAAAACTACTCTTTATCAGTGCCTTTTTAGCACTGATAAAGATACCCCTTTATTAGTACCAAAAAAGCATTGATAAAATGATTCTTTATCAGTGCTAAAATTCCAATGCTGATAAAGAGCGGTTTTATCAGTGATTTTTTTAGAACTGACAAAGATCAATAATTATTAGCGCTAAAAAAGCAGTGATAAAGATATAATCTTAATAATATATATATATTTATAATTATAATTATAAATAAATATAAATAAATATATTTAAAAATATTTCTATATATTTATAAATATATTTATATATTTATATTATTATAAATATTTATAAAATTATAAATATAATAAATATATTTATTATTTAAATATATTTATTATAACTCTATAAATATTTGTATATAATTATAAATATATTTACATAATTATATATATATATTTATTAATATATATATATATATATAATTATAATAAATATATTTATTATTTAAATATATTTGTTGTAATTTTATAATTATTTAAATACATACATGTACATTTATTTCTAGTGATAAGTATAAATAAATATATTTAAAAATATTTCTATATAATTTTAAATATATTTATAAAATTATATATATTTATATAATTATATCTCATGGTATGCACCAATTTGGTATATTTATATAATTATATATATTTATTTAGCTCCCCAACCCAGGATCCACTTTAAAACCATGCTCCGGGTCGGTTGACCATTGAGCCTTAGGCGCACATCCCCGTATGCCAAAGGCTGCCGACTAGCAGTGAGAGTGTAAAGATGTGATAGTGGGGATACTATACCCTCATGTGATGATCAAAATAATGGTCCATATAAATATAATAGTGGAAGAAATACCATAAGACAATGAAACCAATAACCCACCGTAGTTGAAGCAATAACGTGCAATAGCCGAAGCATAAACAAACAACAACAATAATAAATAAATGAGCCAAACATACCATTTTTTGAATACAAAAATATTCTGTAACAACCCAAGATTTTACATTATATATATTTTTAAATTTAATCTCTTCTATAACTTATGTTTCACACAGTACTAAGTTTAAATGAACAATGATAAATAATTAAATATCGTTATTTTAACACGACCATTGTAACCTAGTTGTTACATCGACATGAATGAATAATATTAAAAAAATTATGAAATTTATATATTATATAATTAATCATTTTTTTTTACATCCATCCAAATGATTTTATAGGAACAAGATAAGAATTAATCCAATTTTACGCATTAAAAGGCTATATTAAAAAAAAAGCAATTTTATCACCTTTTTAATGAAGAACTCATTTTAAATCCAATATTTGAAACTTTTATATTTTTAGTTTGAAAAAATAAACTTCTTATTTTAAATCCTAATATCAAAATATATTTTGTTTCAATTTTTGGTATTTTTCCAATAAGTTTCATGTTTTGATGAATAGTGAAAAATACTAAATTTTAATTGAAAACAACTTTTTTCATCGAAATAATTTAGTGTTAAATTATAATTTTGATTGGTTTTAAGGTATAATTAGATTATATTTTTATCATTAAATCTAATTTAGGTCATTGGAATTATTTTCACATTAAAATTGGATATAAACACATGTCCATCTTTTGATGATTTTTATTAAAAAAACCCATTTTCTCATTTCATCAACGGGATTAATTTTAATTTAATTACTAAAACTTATGTATTTTGAATTTTGAAAAATATATTCCATATTTTGAATAATTGTGTCCAAATTATGTAAATAGGTATCTTTTATTTTTTGACATTATGAATAGTAACTTTAGTAATTTTTTTATTACCACAGTTAAGGGTAAATCGAGTAATTAAAGGTAAGAATTATATTATAAAATTACCTTAACACCTTTAAAATCCTATTGGATGACTAAATTAGACACTTATCATCTAAGGTTCTAAATGGAATCATTTAATGGACACTTTTCCACGAACATGATATGAATATTATTAAAATCAATGAATGTGACAAAATATCACACTCTCATTTCTTATAAGAATAATAATTTTAAGATAGAGAGATCACCAGGTGATAACTTCAATAATAAATAGTATCAAGAAATATAAAGTAATTATCTACATCATACTAATTTATTTATAATTTTTATATATTAAATGATTAACATTAATGATGACACAATAGTGAAGCAAAAATTATTTTATTAATAGAAATATCAAATAAATAATATTAAAAATATTAAAAGAAATATAATTTCAATTAATTAAGGTTATAAAAAAATTATAGGTAATTATGAAATGTTGGTAGTATATTAAATTATTTGTTCCAAAGTTATCTTTCTTTAAGAATTTTATTTAAAGTCAAAGAAATGTATAGTGTCAAAATTGACACTATTGATATTTTATAAAAAACATTTTATTAAATTATTTAAAAATCATAAAAAATATTAATAAACTAAAAATTTATATTTATAAGGTATAAAATTTCATAAAGTTTCCATTTATATACAGTTGAAACCACATAAGTAAACATTTATAACCTTTTAATATTTAGAATATTATTACTACAATTAAAATCAAATAGATTAATTAAGGTTAAATAAAAATGATAAGGTTTAAAAAAAATAAAAACATATCTAAATTTTATTGGTTGAGATTATTTATACCCAACCTCATCTTATCTTTTAAATAACTCACTTTGGATCTATTTGGAATCTAAAATCAATTTATAATAAATTAATAGTTTTAGAGTTTCCCAAAGTTCCCCTCCCCTCTCTTATAAAAGGGTACTCATCCTTCTCTTTTATTAACACCTATAAATCCATTTGTCTCAGAAAAAACCCACCCATTTATCCTAAAAACTACCCTAAATTCATCATAGGGACCATAATTTGGTCATAAATCTTACCTAATAATTTCTTTTGTGTAAATCAAAAAGAGATACTCGAAGAAGAGGTAATTGTTTTACCAATTCAATTCAATTTCTTTTCTTCTTCTACTTACTATTACTATGTTGTTTTCATAATAAAGTAATAAATCTAGTATCATATACATCATTATATGTTATTATTATTATGTTACAACCATATTCTTCATTTTATCTATCCTACGGATAACAATATCACCATGTGTGCGTACGCACGACTTACCGTCTCCATGCCGTGGTGTAATTTTTTATTCAACACTAATTTATTTGTATGGGTATAATGATGAGTATAATGGATATAAATAACTAATATTAAATTATAATATTTATTTTTAATTAATATACCATCCATTTCCATACTGTTTAACCATTAAAGGAATGATATCGTCGCTCATGTGTACGTACGACTTACCATCTCCACGACGCGATGAGATTCATTCTCCACATTAACCATAAAACAATGATTATAAAAATGTATAATATGAGTAAATATAATATTTATGAACTTAATATAATTTTCTATTTTAATAACATATATCCTATGCATTAAAAACATGAATTACACAACAAAACATGTATAGGAAAACGAAGCAGTTAACACCCGAAACAAGGGTAATACTGAAATATTATTAACAAAATGATATAATAGAATCATATATGATATAATAAATATGTATATGGTCTTATTATAATTTAATAACATACTTTAAAAATTATACAGGAGGTTAATACACCCTCAACTAAAGGAACGTATAAGTTAATGATTAATTTCACAATCTCTTTATTATCTGAGATTGTTTATACGTAAGTATTTACTGGGAAATATTTATCATCCATGTCCATGTTTCTTAAAAATGTATTTTAAAACATATAATATTCTTTTACAATTGTTTAAAGACATTTTTACCCATGTTCTATTTTATAAAAAGGATTGTTTTTGTCGTTTTCCTTATGAGGTAATTTGTTTAACTTTTTCAAAAAAGTATGAGAAAAAGGATTTTTTAACTTATACAGCGTGAGCGGATTTTTCCACCGTCCCAATTCCTTAATGTTTTAAATATTCCTTTAAAACCTTAAAAGATCATTTTCAATGAAAATATTTTCTTTTAAAATTGTATGGCATTTTAAATAACTATTTTCTATAAAGGGGTATTTCTCTAAAGAAGTTTATAATGATTTTATTAAGAACATTTTTGTCTATGTCAACATCCTTTACCAAATCTTATGTTTAATTAAGGTTTATTTATTATGATACAACCTATCATATTGTATTGAAGGGTTTATGAATATTTTGACTGTGGATGTGATATTTTTATACCATTCATGGTTTATGGATAATGTATTAATATTTAGTATGTTAGTTTTAATATGAATGTTTATGTTGGTTATGTTTCATAAGAGGAATGAATAAGAATTATTAAGTGATGTGTGGGGCCTACTATAGCCTCTTGATTCATCGATAGGTATCATGATAAAAACTAGTTCGGGTTTTTACCCATTTATGTATGGTATTGGCATGAGGCTTTGATGATATGGTCATGATGTCTGACATTATGCATTCCCTCATTATAAAATTAGTTATTAATATTACTTGTGATTATTAGACTAGTATAATATCAATGTTAATGTTTAAATGACATTATTTGATTTATTATTTCCATATTATGCTCAAGATTATGTTTAAAAGGCTTGTGTTTTAGTTTTATACCTTGACTTAAAAGTTCATGCGTATTTATGAAAGTTTCCACTGTATTGTTTACCCTTACTAAGCATCTGAGTTCACCCCTTTATTATGTTTTACTTTACCAGGATGCCAAGATGTGTATTATGAATGATATTCAAGGTTAATTTATTAGAATAATTATGTCTTTAAAGGATTATATATGTTGTTTTTCATGTTTTGAATTATAATGTAAAGTTTATATATGTATTCTATTTTACTAGATTGCTAAATTGATTAGTGATTCAGGATATAATTCCTTAGAATCATGAGAATGTATTAAAATAATTCACTGAATCTAGGCTTCTAGGGTCAGGGCGTTACATTTGGTATCAAAGGAAATTGAGAAAAAACCATGAAAACTAAATTTAGAAAAACTTTGAGTAGGGAACATTACTCTAAGATCGACTTTGAGGATAAGTATAGAAGAACGTCCTATAATTTTGGTAATGTAGAGATTATGTGGATATAACTAGAAAATAAATCCCTATCTAGATACTACAAGTAGATGTGGTTCTGGAATAGATGTACCTAGGAGTAATAACTTCAACAAGGTGTTCCAGTCTTGACTCGGGGTAATGTGATACACTACAATGGGCCTTACTACGCACCTGGTTTGGCAATCTCGGGGGATATGCTTAGGATAATTTACATTTTATTTACAAACTTTTATGAAAGATTTATGAGTAAATATGTCCCCAAATAAAACATGTTTATGATTATGATATTATATATGCATAAATTTTTTAATTTATGTTAACCATTTTGCTAGTTTTTGGATTATACATTATGATATAATCTAATCTAGTATATTCCATTATTTCGAAATGAAACCTATTGGAAGGAATGGAAACTGTATCAATGCATGTAATCTATTTAGGTATTTCCCACCTATGCAAGATAATTATTTTGGAGTTGGAGCTGTAACTAGTTCTGAGAAACTTATTACTATACTTGTACTGTTGAATCAGGTTATGAACAATAACGTTACCCATATAGAGCATCCTAATAAAAAATGCGGTGGTACAATGTTAGACCGCTTCATGAGACCACAACTTCCAAAATTCAATGGAACTACAAATCCATTTATAGATGAACAATGGATAAGTTCTTTAGAGAAGATATTTCTTTCTTTGGGAAGCAATGAAAGGGAGAAGGTTTTCATGACAGTTTATTGTCTCTCGGGAGATGCAGATCAATAGTGGTCACTGATTCAAAACATGAAATAGGAGGAAGAAATTGCAATTATGTAATGGAAGGGTTTTAAGGAAACTTTATTGGAAAAGTATTTCCCTCATGAACATAAAGTGGATATAGAGAGATAATTCTTGAATTTGAGGAAAAAGGAGGATGAGAATGTTGCAAAGTATGAGGCCAAATTTACAAGGTTATAAAGGCATGATACACACTACATATGTATCCCAAGGAGTAATATTTATCATTTATTTTATGGGTTAAAACAATTTCTCTGAAAGGATTTGGTCTCCCAAACATTCTCATCATATGAAGATATAGTCTCATGTGCTATGAAGACAGAGAAAGAATTTTCTAAGTCTTATTAATTTAAGGGAAAGAAAGAGAAAAAGAGAACGAAAGAGTAAGATACAGATAAAGGGAAAAAGGGAAAGAAGGATTTACCTTATATGATAATTATGGGAAGAAACACCCCAATACTTGCCTGAAAGGAATAAAAGTTTGTTTCAAGTGTGGAGAGAAAGGTCACCAGGCCTGTGATTGTAAGGGAAATAAAGAAGCTGTAAATGTGAAATGATATAATTGTAAATAGATGAGACATTATGCAAATGATTGTATAAAGCATATGTCACGACCCGTCCCCCAGGGCCCAGGCTGTGACTACCCAATCCAGCCTTCCATAGGCTAAGGGCTGGTGACTAGCACCGAAAGGCGTATTCCCTAAAATGGGAAGACATTGACTTTAAACCTGTACAAACACATGGTCCGAGAACACAAAAAGAAGAAACTGTGAAGTAACTGCTATAGTAAAAGAGTGCTGAAATCAAAGGGGCTTGAATACAAGTCCAACTGGAAAAGTACAACATAACTAAAAGGTGAAAAGAATCTCCTGGATCGTCCACCACGGATCCTACTTGAAGGGTAGGTACAACTCATGATCAGTAGTTCCTGCGTCGCGTCACACCAAACGGTCCACCCTGGATCCTACCTGAAGGGTAGGTATAGATTGCCTCCTTAGCACTCCACGTCCGTTTGTCTCCTCCACATACCACCAGGTCCTGGCTCCCTCAAACCTCAGTCCAGCTGCTCGTCGTCTGCACAAGACACAAAAAGGTGCAGGCGAAGCCCGTGCAAGGGTGAGTATAACGATACTCAGTAGGGACCCAAAGACACAAAAGGTCTCCTAGAATTACCCAAAGAAAAACCACAAGGTAACACCATGAAGGTAAAATACCACACAGGTAAAGTACTACATAGCATATCCTCAATCACAAGCACAAAGTAAAGACAGCTCACACCAGGATTTATTCTAGGGGTAGAAGGGTTATCACATCATCGAACTCCTTGGTTTCTGGATAAATCCTCCTCTATCGAGTACAGTGGGCCTATCGGGTCACACAAAGCCACTTCCCACTAACCTTGAACTACTGTGGTACCTATCCTTGATGGTTACTATGGGTATGCTGGGTTACACAGAGCCGCTTCCCACCGTGGGAATACTGGGTCACACAGAGCCATTTCCCACCTTGGCCGAACTGAGGTACTCCTCCTATCGAGCACCGTGGCTCTTTTAGGTCACATAGAGCCGCTCCCCACCATGGTCCTACTGGGTCACATAGAGCCGCTTCCCACTGGGCCAATCTTCAAGCAGTCTTCAGGTCTCAGCCAACCACAGGGTTCTATACGTATTATTCTTAGGAGAACCGCTCCTCAAGCCACTTGATAAATCTTGGTATCCATGAAAGTCACCACAATGTATATTCTAGGGTAGTAACCATAGCATTGTCAGTCAGAAACCTCTAACGCCTTAGCTGCTGGAGAACTCCTCCTCTATTGAGTACACTGGGCATGTCGGGTCACACAGAGCCGCTTCCCACTAACCTTGAAATGTTGTGGTACTCATCCCTGATGGATACCGTGGGCATGTCGAGTCACACATATCCGATTCCCACTGTGGGCCTGCTGGGTCACACAGAGCAGCTTCCCACCATGGCCATCGTCAAACAGTCTTCAGGTCTCAGCCAGCTGCATGGTTCCATACGTAGCGTGCTTGATAGAACTGCTCCTCAAGCCATCAGTCGTATTAAAACTGGTACAAAGTCTCACAAGAAATTAACCCGATGATCCACCATGTCATAAAAGTTCCAATGAAATAGATGGCGCGTCAATTAGACGCTTGGTCTGTGAGTTATTGGCATTTTAGTGTCAAGGGCTCGGTTGGATTCGAGTGTGATCCAACCCGAATGTACTCCAAGTTTCTCCAAAACTCTCATGGAGTAGGTCAAAATCACTGTCTCACTCCAAGGATCCCAACGCCGCAGACGGTTTGTCAAAAAGACATATGGTTCTCAGGATAAGGCCCTTCAAGTGTTTTTGGGCCAGGGTCCAGTCCGACCTGGTCGGACCGACCCAGCCCGCAAAAAGGGGCGGACCAGGTCGTATAGGTCGAGGCCCGCAAAGGGGCGGCCCGAGCCGTGGTGGGGCACAGTTCGGCCTGCAGGGCGGCAGGTCGGTCCATTGGATCGACCCGGCGGTGCCACCCGCTTGGCAGTGCGGGCCGCCAAGGACACCTGGACGCGATGCGTCCGGGTAGGGATGACGTGGCGCAGGGCCACATCAGCAGGTCAAATATTAAGGGTTGACCCAACACGGTGCCACGTGGCACCGCGATTCCTCCACGCTGCGGTCGACGGGTCGTGGGTCCTCCATCGGGCGTGCCGCTGGCGCGCGCCCCGTCCCTCGGCCGTCGGTCGGACTGGCGACTCCCTGCTCCTGCCACAACCTTGTTGTTGCTTGGGCACACCGCTGGGGTCGTGCCCCACCTCCACTCCACCGGCTCCATCGCAGCTGGCTGGCTTGCCGGCCGACCTCTCCTCTGGTCCCCGCACCTGACGAGCTGTGACCCTCCTTGTTCATCGGTGGCGCGCGACGACGTGCCGTGCACCCACCGCAGTCGGCCGGTGCCGGCCACTCCGATGACCACCACGACTTTGTGTTATGGACTCCTCTTGCGGTGTGCGTCGACACACTATCCACCATGTAGTCGGTTGGTGTCGTCGTGCTGTCAGTCTTCCATGGAGGCACAAGGATGTAACAAATATAGCGGAGGGTTTGGGCTGGGTTTGTTAGGCTCACGCCCTCCATGTTAGCTCGTAACACTAGGGGGTTAATGGTTTAACAAAAATTTAATTAAAAAATAAGAGAAACCCCACGAGATTCCATGCAACAACCTACCGTAAAGACTAATGAATCACAGGTCAACACGTTAGTCGGTTGACCCGTGTTCTTCATATAATTTCAAGAACAGGGAAGAGGGAAACAAAAATGCACAAACGAAATAACCCCTACCTCAAAAACCCATTGGAGAGCATCCACACTTGTATGTGGGTTGGTTCTCTTTGTCCCCGCAACCGATTCCCAATAACGCCACTCATACGTCGCTTGCTGGTTCATGGTTCGGTGTCGCCCATCACCTTCTGCTGGGCCAGCTCCGTCTTCTAAGGGTCCAAATTCATGGCGCTCCTTCATCACTTCGTTTCCTGGCGAAGCTGTGCCGGTACCTCCCCCCAAGCTTCATATATATAGGAGAGGGAGAGGGTAAGTAATGACGTTGGAATTTAATGGTGGCTCATTAATTAGGAAGTTTCCTAATTTCCCCCAACATTTCTATTACTTAGATTGGAGGGTCAAGACATTTATTGGCTTCACATGTTGTCGTTCCCACCTTACCACTTGTCTGTTGGAGGAATAGAATAAAAAATAAAATAATAAATTTATTCTATTTATTCTATTAAAAAGTTCAAAAAACTAAATTTTTCTCCCAACCTACTACGGTCTAAGTGAAGCCTCCCTTAAGTGAATCCCGACATAGTGGATTCAACGGTGCCCTCAGATTTTTAATCTGAGCAACGATTCAAAAGTTAGAAAATACCAATCATGCGTTTACTGAACGTACCTGAAAAAAGGATTAGTAAATTGTTAACAGACACCCTCAACCCGCGCTGACCAAGGTTAGGCTCTACCTAAGTGAAACATGCCCCAAAAAACCCAAAGGGACTCTCGGATTTCTAATCCAAGTTACCGTTTAAAATTTATGTATTTTACAATAAAATAATTGTCACTTAACTATTTTATTTATGGCCAAAAACTAACTTTCACTGGTGGCCCACACCGGATAATGTTAGTATTTGGATAAAAAGAGCATACCCTCATGAGTTCAGCGGTGGTCTTGGATTTTTAATCCGAGTTACCATTTGTGAGTTATAAGCATTTGAAAAATAATATAATTTTATTTAATTATTTTATTTACGGTTATGCCATTTTTGGGTTTTCTCACAGGAGGCCCACGATGACTAAACTTACGTCACGAATAGGTTAAACCCGCCATCGTGAGCGCAACGATGCCCTCAGATTTCAGATTCAGGCAACCATTTAAGAGTTATTCCACTTTTTCAGAAAAACTGCTTACACGTGCTATTTAATGTTTAACAAAACTTAGATGGATCATTCCAGGCACTCTGGGCCTCGAAATCACGCACCGTTAGATTTCGTGGTCTCAAAATAATTTCATATAATTAAAAAAAATTATACAGAAATTCTGGGACATTACATTCTGCCCACTTTAGGGATTTTTTCCCCTGAAATCCAAAACATAGACTAAGGAAACAAATGGGGGTACTGAGCACAAATCTGAGCCTCCCGCTCCCATGTGATCTCCTAGAGGTTCTCGTGCTGCCAGCGAACATGCACCAGAGGTATTGACTGCCCACAAAGGACCCTCTCTTGTCAATCCTCAAACTCCATCGGGAACTCTATAAAATTCACCCCATCGTCAAAGTACAACTCGCCCTAGTTGATAATGTGGGATGGATCATGCACGAATCTCCTTAGTTGAGACACATGGAAAATATTATGCACTCGATGCATCTGTGGGGAAAGAGATAGACGATACACCACCTCATCGACTCTGCTAAGAATCTAGAAAGGTCAGATGAACCTCAGAGATAACTTGCTACCCAGGCCAAACCTCTGCAAACCTCATCGAGGTGAGAGCCATAGGAAGACATGGTCTCCCTCCTCCTATCGTCATAAGACATCTGCCAAATCTGAGCAGTTTTCACTTGTTAACAAGTGAGGCATCCTTATACAAACTTTTCCACTACTTCCTTCATCCAGGGCCATCAGTACTGACACCGGAGGTCCTGGTACATCTTCTCTACTCTAGGATGTACCATTAAAGGGGATGTATGGATCTCCCTCAACACCTCCTTTTTAAGCGTCATTGGTACCATGGTGCGCCCTAAGAAGAGGATGAAATGCTCCCCAACTTTAGAAAATCCATCAGGTGCCTACCCTGAGGATATTTGAGCACGCCGAGGCTCGCAATCAGTGTCCCCAAGCTGTGCCTTCTTGACTCACTAAAGGAGTGGGAGAGTGACAGTCATAGACTGGAGGTATGCTGCTCCATCTCTATCCACAAAGGATAATTGTAACATGGCTAGCTGCTATGTCTCCTCACTCAGAAACTGTAGACTAGACCTCCTGCTGAGTGTATCTGCTACCACGTTTCACTTCCTAGGAGTATAGAATATCTCAAAGTCATAGTCCTGGAGGTACTCTAGCCATTGTCGCTGTCTTAGGTTCAGGTCCTTCTGAGAGAAGATATACCTGAGACTCTCATGATCAAAGTAAATAGTAAACCGTTCACCCATCAAGTAGTGCCACCACATCTTCAGTGCAAAGACCACTACTGTTAACTCCAGGTCATGGGTAACATAGGCATGCCGGGTCACACAGAGCTGCTTCCCACCGTGGGCCTGCTGGGTCACATAGAGCCGCTTCCCACCATGGCCATTGTCAAATAGTCTTTAGGTCTTAACCAGCTGCAGGGTTCTATATGTAGCGTGCTTGGGAGAGCCGATCCTCAAGACATAAGTCATATTACAACTAGTAAAAAGTCTCATAAGGAAGTAACCCGATGATCTGCCATGTCATAAGGGTTCCAATGCAAAAGACTGCGCGTCAATCGGATGCTCGGTCTGTGCGTTATTGACATTTTAGTGCCGAGGGCCCGGTTGGATTCGAGTTCGATCCAACCTAGTCATACTCCAAGTTTCTACAAAACTCTCATGGAGTATTTTAAAAGGACCGTATCACTCCAAGGATCCCAACGCCGCATATGGTTCATCAAACAAACATTCAGTTCTCAAGATAAGGCCCTTTAAGTGTTTTTGGGCCCGGGTCCGGCCCGACCCGACCCGCAAAAAGGGCCGGCCCGCAAGGGTGGATCAGGTCGTATAGGGTGGGGCCCACAAATGGGCAGCCCGGACCAAGGCGGGGCACGGCCCGGCCCGCTGGGTGGTGGGTTGGTCTGCTGGATCGACCCGGCGGTGCCACCCGCCAGGCAGCGCGGGCCTCCAGGGACACCCAGACGCGATGCGTCTAGGTAGGGATGACGTGGCGCGGGGACACGTCAGTGGGTCAACACTAGGAGGTTGAACCAATGCAGCGCCACGTGGTACCGTAGGTCCTCCGAGCCGCGACCGATGGGCCACAGGTCCTCCACCGGGCATGCTGCTGGCGCGCGCCCCGTCCCTCGGCCGTCGGTCAGACCGGCGGCCCCCTGCTCCTACCGCAACCTTGTTGTCGCGTGGACACACCGCTGGGGGTGTGCCCCACCTCTGTTCTGCCTGCTCCGTCGCGGTTGGATGACTTGCCGGCCGACCTCTCCTCCGGTCACCGTGGCTGATGAGCCGCGACCCTCCTTGTTCATCGGCGGCGCACAACGGCGTGCCGTGCCCCCACCGTGGCTGGCCGGTGTCGGCTGCTCCGACGACCGCCGCGACCTCCTCTTGCGGTGTGCGTCGACGCACTATCCACCACGTAGCTGGTCAGTGTCATTACACTGTCGGTCTTCCATGGAGGCATAAGGATGTAACAAATATAGCGGAGGGTTTGGGATGGGTTTGTTAGGCCCACGCTCTCCGCGTTAGCTCATAACATGAGGGCGGTTAATGGTTTAACAACAATTGCATTAAACAACAAGACAAACCCACAAGATTCCCCACAACAACCTACCGTAAAGACGAATGAATCGTGGGTCAACCCATTAGTCAGTTGACCCACGTTCTTCGTATAATTTCAAGAACAGGGAAGATGAAAACAAAAATTCACAAGTGAAATGACCCCTACCTCAAAAACCCATTGGAGAGTGTCCGCGCTTGGAGGTGGGTCGACGCTCTTCATCCCCGCAACCGATTCCCAATGACGCCACTCGTACGTTTCCTGCCGGTTCGTGGTTTGGTGTCACCTGTCACCTTCTGCTGGGTCGGCTCGGTCTTCTAAGGGTCCAGCATCGTGGCACTCCTTCAGCACTTCTTTGCTTGGTGAAGCTCTACTGGTACCTCCCCCCAAGATCCATATATATAGGAGATGGGGAGGGTAAGTAATGACGTTGGAATTTAATGGTGGCTCATTAATTAGGAAGCTTCATAATTTTCCCCAACATTGCTGTTACTTAGATTGAAGGTTCAAGCCATTTATTGGCTTGACACGTCACTGGTCCCACCTTAGCGCTTGTCTGTTGGAGGAATAGAATAAAAAATAAAATAATAAAGTTATTTTATTTATTCTATTAAAAAGTTCCAAAAACTAACTTTTTATCCGGACCTACTGCGGTCGAAGTGAAGCCTCCCTTAAGAAAATCCCAGTGTTTCGGATTCAATGGTGCCATTGGATTTTTAATCCGATCAATGGTTCAAAAGTTAGAAAATTCCGCTCGTGCGTTTACTGAACGTACCTGAAAAAACGTTCAGTAAATTATTAACATACATCCTCGACCCGCGCCAATCAAGGTTAGGCTCTGCTTAAGTGAAAAACGCCCCAACGAACCCAATGGTACTCTCAGATTTCCAATCTAAGTTACTGTTTAAAGTTATGGATTTTACAATAAAATAATTTTCACTTAACTATTTTATTTACGGCCAAAAACTAACTTTCACTGGTGGCCCGCGCTGGCCAATGTTAGTATCTGTCTAAAGAGATCATACCCTCATGAGTTTAGTGGTGGTCTCATATTTTTAATCTGAGTTACTGTTTGTGAGTTATAAGCATTTGAAAAATAAAATAATTTTATTTAATTATTTTATTTATGGTTATGTCATTTTTGGGTTTTCTCACAGGAGGCCCGCACCGACTAATCTTAAGTCGCGCCTAGGGTAAACCTGCCATCCTGAGCGCAACCATGCCCTCATATTTCTAATCTGGGCAACTGTTTAAGAGTTACTCTACTTTTTCAGGAAAACTGCTTACGTGTGCTATTTAATGCTCAAAAAAACTTTGATGGATCATACCAGTCACTCCAGGCCTCATAATCACGCGCCGTCAGATTTCGCGGTCTTGAAATAATTCCATATAATTAAAAAAAACTATACATAAATTCTGGGACATTACAACATCAAGGAAATATAGTTCAAAATAAGAAAATGGATCAAGGTCAAACTTATGTTGTTACTATGGTCAAAGTGGAATAATTATTGTATTTGTGTTTTTGGATTCAAGAATTATGTTATAAGAATAATGTGATATATAAGGATTGTATTGAAGTACTTCTTATTTAGGTATTTAGAGGCATGGACGTTTTCATTAAGGTTTTTAATGTGATTAAATATTTGGTACATGTTAATAAGAGATACATTAAGTTGTTTTTGGAATCTAATGTTATGATTGATTTTGGTAATTTAAAGACCTTTTTGGACTGTTAATTTGAATAGAAGTAATTTTTATAAGTCTTAAGGTTGGAATGGAGTAAGTTGAAAATAAGATTATATTATTTGAGGTTAAAATATGATTTATTGGATACTTTGGGGTAACATTTTTTGGTTTCGGTAATCATTTAGAGGATGAAGGAAATACTTATGGGCCTTATAATTTATCAAATGTGCTTCAGGCGTGGAAAAAGATCATTTTTAATTTTCATTTCCAGGTGTAAGGGATGAAGTTAAAATAGATTGAAGCACAACTAAAGGATGAGATTATGCTTATGACATGGAAAGAAATAAATTAAGTGCTTATATGAATAGTAAAATATTCTTCAACTCTAGGGAAAGGATATTGAAACAAAAAATGTTATCATACTACTTTTTCCAAGGAATCAAATGGTCCCTTATATCATCATAGATTTATGGATTTGTGATTGATAACTTTCTCCTAACCATGTTCTCTATCACTCTACATCAGAACTTGATGGTTAGATTTTCCTTTCATGTCCACATTTTCCTATATATAATTGTTTTATGTGTTACCTCTAGTAAACTTCATACTTACATTTCTTTATTTTAAAGTAAAAGTTTTATCGACCCTTATTTCAATGTGGGATTTGAATAAAGGAATTTTGAATAGTCAAACCTTAGTTACCAAACCCGAATTCAAAAATTGTGAGGACACAAGTTATTGAAGGAGGGGAGAATGTAACACCCCAAGATTTTACATTATGTCTCTTTATAAATTTAATATATTCGATAGCTTATGTTTCACACAACACTAAGTTTAAATGAATAATGATATATAATTAAATATCATTATTTTAACACGACCATTATAACCTAGCCATTAAATCGGCATGAATGAATAGTATTAACCAAATTATGAAATTTATATATTATATAATTAATAAAATGTTTTTGACAACCATCTAAATGATTTTATAGGCATAAGATAAGAATTAATCCAATTTTACGCATTAAAAGACTATTTTTCTAAAAAGTAATTTTACCGCCTTTTAAGGGTGAACCCATTTTAAATCCAATATTTGAAAATTTTATATTTTTATTTTGAAAAAATAAACTTATTCTTTTAAAGTTTAATATCAAAATTTATTTTAATTCAATTTTTTGTATTTTTCTAATAAGTTTTAAGTTTTGATGAATAGTGAAAAATACTAAATTTTAATTAAAAACAAGTTTTTTCATCGAAATAATTTATAGTGTTAAATTATATTTTTTGGTTTTAAAGTATAATTATATTATATTTTTATTATTTAATCTAATTTAGGTCATTGAAATCATTTTCACATTAAAATTGGATATAAACACATGTCAATCTTTTGATGGTTTTTACTATAAAAAAGCAGTTTTCTCATTCCATCAACAAGATTAATTTTAATTTAATTACTGCAACTTATATGTTTTGAATTTTTAAAAATGGATTCCATATTTGGATAAGTGGGTCCAAATTATTTAAATAAGTATCTTTTATTTTTTGACATTATGAATAATAACTTTAGTAATTTTTTTATTACAACAGTTAAGGGTAAATCAGGTAATTAAAGGTAAAAATAATATTATAAAATTACTATAACACCTGTAAAAATCCTACTAGATGACTAAATTTGACCATTATCATCTAATTTTAGAAATGGAATCATTTAATGGACACTTTTCCATGAATATGACATGGATATTATTAAAATCAATGAATGTGACAAAATGTCACATTCTCATTTCTTATAAGTATAATAATCTTAATATAGAGATCAATAGGTTATAAATTTAATAATAAAAATTATTTGGAAATATAAAATAATTATATACATCATAGTAATTTATTTATAATTTTTAGAGATTAAATAATTACCATTAATGATGACAAAATAGTGAAGCATAAATTATTTTATTAATAGAAATATCAAATAAATGATATTAAAAATATTAAAATAAATATAATTTGAATTAATTAGGTGCTAAAAAAATTTTCTAGGTGACTATGACATGTTAGGAGTATATTAAATTGTTTGGTTCAAAGTTATATTTCTTTTTAGATTTTATTTAAAGTCAAAGAAATTAATAGTGAAAAAATTGACACTATTGATATTTTATAAAAATAAAATTTTATTAAATTATTTAAAAATCATAAAAAATATTTAAAAACTAAAAATTTATAATTATAAGGTCTAAAATTTCATAAATTTTCTATTTATGGAAAATTTACACCACATAAGTAAATATTTATAACCTTTTAATATTTAGAATATTATTACTACAATTAAAAATAAATAGTTTAATTAAGGATAAATAAAAATGATACGGTTTAAAATAAAATAAAACCATGTATAAATTTTATTGGTTTAGATGATTTTGTACCATAATAATCTTTTCTTTGAAATAACTCACTTTGGAGCTATTTGGAATTGAAAATCAATTTATAATAAATTAATAGTTTTTGAGTTTCCTGAAATGACCCTCCCCTCTCTTATAAAAGTACACCCATCATTCTCTTTTATTCACACCTCTAAATCCATTTGGTTCAACAAAAACCTACCCATTTATCCTCCCAACTTCCCTCAATTTTTCTTAGAGGCCATACTTTAGACAGAAAGCTAACCTAAGTAGTCCTTTTGTGAAAATCAAAAGAAGATACTCGAAGAAGAGGTGATTGTTTTACCAATTCAATTCAATTTATTTTCTTCTTATACTTAATATTACTATGTTTTTCCCTAATAAAGTAATAAATCCAGTATAATATACATTCTAATATGTTATTATTATTATTGTACAACCATATTCCTCCTTTTATCCATCCCACAAATAACAATATCACCATGTGTACATACGTACGACTTACCATCTCTATGGCGTGGTGTAATTTGTTATTCAAAAATACTTTATTTGAATGGGTATAATGGATATAAATAATTAATATTACATGAAAATGTTTATTTATAATCAATATACCATCCATTTCCATACTATTTAACTATTAAAGGAATGATATTATCGTTTGTGCATACGTACGACCTATTGTCTCCACGACGCAATGAGATTAATTATCCACGTTAACTATTAAATAATGATTATAAAAATGTATAATATGAGAAAATATAATATTAATGAACTTAATATCATTATGTAATTTAATAAAATATACCCTATTCATTAGAAACATGAATTAGACAACAAAATATGCATAGGAAAACGAAGCAGTTAACACCCAAAACAAGGGTAATACTGAAATATTATTAACAAAACGATATAAGAGGATAATATATGATATCATAAACATGTATATGATTCTATTATAATTTAATAACATGCTATAAACATTATACATGAGGTTAACACACCCTACACTAAAGAAAAATACAAGATAAGTGTTAATTTCATAATCTCTTTATTATTTGAGATTGTTTATACATAAGTATTTACTAGGAAATATTTATCATCCATGTCCATGGTTCTTAAAAATGTATTTCAAAACATTCTTACTATTTTTTTACAATTTTTTAAAGAAATTTTAACCCATATTCAATTTTATAAAAAGGAATCTTTTTGTTGTTTTTCTTATGAGGTACTTTGTTTGACTTTTTCAAAAAAGTACAAGAAGAATATTTTTTTAAACTTATATGGAGTGAGATAATATTTACTCCGTCATGATGCATCAATGTTTTGAAGCTTCCTTTATAAGTCTACAAGATTATTTTCACTGAAAATATTTTCTTTTTAAATTATATATCATTTTAAACAACTATTTTCAATAAAAGGGGTATTTCTCTAAATAAGTTTCTAATGATTTTATTAAGAACACCTTCATCTATGTCAATATACTTTATTTAATATTACATTTAATTAAGATTTATTTTTTATGATACAACCTATCATATTGTATTGAAGGTTTTTTGAATATTTTTACTATGGATGTGCAATTTTTATACCATTCATGGTTTATGGATAATGTATTAAGATTTCATATGATAGTTTTAATAAAGAAGTTTATGTTGGTTATGTTTCATAAGAGGAATGAATTGGACTTAGTAAGTGATGAGTGGCCCCCGCTATATCCCCTCAATGCATTGTTTGGTCTCATGAGATAAACTAGTTTGAGTTTTTACCCGTTTATATATGGTCTTGTCATGAGGCCTTAATGGTATGGTTATGATATATGACATTATGCATTACCTAATTATAAAATTAGTTCACTACTGGAAAACTAACCTATACCAACGGTTTGGAACCGTTGGTATATGTATTTCAAAAAAAAAACAACCGCTGGGATTTGATCCGAGGACCCCTAGTTTATCATCGAACGACTTAACCAATAACCTAACATGACTTTTATGAACATAATTATATAAATATATATATTTATTCTCATAATTATTTTAAATTTTGATTTATATAATGTTCTCGGTAAGAATATCTGATAAAAAATCCAAGGAACTATAACAATGGTTGTCAAAACCGTTGGTATAGACCTATACCAACGGTTTTGACAACCGTTGGGATAGGTACTACTTCTGGATTCAATTCTGGGCTGAAGGTTGATTTATTGGCAACCTTTCCCAACGGTTTGGCCGAACTGTTGGGATAGGTATACCCTTTCCCAACAGTTTTTCCAAACCGTTGGGATAGGTATACCCTTTCCCAACGGTTTGGACAAACCGTTGGGAAAGGTGTCCACAAATTGGACTTTTCCCAACGGTTTGTCCAAACCGTTGGGAAAGGGTATACCTATCCCAACTGTTTGGCCAAACCATTGGGAAATGTGTCCACAAAGTGGAATTTTCCCAAAGGTTTGTCCAAACCATTGGAAAAGGTGGCAAAAAAGTGGGCTTTCCCAACGGTTTGGCCAAACTGTTGGGAAAGGGGACCTATACCAACGGTTTTTACAAACCATTGGTATAGAAGCGTTGGGAAAGGTTAGATTTCTAGTAGTGGTTATTGATATTACATATGATTATTCAAAAACAGAATATCCATGTGAATGTTTAAATGGAATTATTTGATTTATTATTTCCATATTATGCTCAGGATTATGTTTAAAAGACTTGTGCTTTAGTTTTATACATTGACTTAAAAGTTTATGCTTATTTATGAAAGTTTATGCTATATTTTTTACCCTTACTGAGCATATGATCTCACCCCTTTCTTATGTTTTACTTTCCCATGATGCTAAGATGTGTATGATGACTGATATGTAGGGTTAAACTTGGAAATAATGGTGTTCTTACAGGATTATCTATGTTGTTTTTCATGTTTTGAATTATAATGTAATGTTCATATATGTAATCTATTTTCTAAGATTTCTAAACTGATCAGTACTTCAGGATACAATTCCTTGTATTCATGACAATGTATTAAAATAATACACCAGATCTGGGTATCTGGGGTTAGGGTGTTACACATTCCATATCATATTAGGTCATACAAAGCAATAAAAAAAGGGTCACTTGTGACCAACCTCAGTACATACATATAATAAGTTTGTTTATACAAAAAGGCTCAATAGTAAATACCAGCTGATACAAGAACCCCCAATGTCCCTTTCCATCAATACCATGCTATGTAGTATGGCATTATCACTAAGATCCATCTCCTAATCTCGATCACTTACCTAAACGCAAAAGCATAAAGTCTACACACATCCCAAAGGGACCATGTAGGGTGTGAGAATAAATCTCAATAGGCCACTATAAACATGTGACTTTCTTATATCTATTATTAAGTAGGTGTTCTAAATATAGTTAAAAAGGAATTTCATGCATAATAAATAAATACCCGTTTCCCTTGTGATCAACAGCCACAAGGAATCAATCAACTGCTTTATCCATTGCTGGAATATCACATTCCCCCAATTATACATATGACATATAGCACGTGTCTGCATATGTATAATTGTAGTGGTGAGGATCCTTAGAATAAAGCCCAAGGCATCCCCTGATGAAAGTGCATCCCAAGTGAACCCTCGGGTTCCACCTCTAAAAAATAACCTTATACCTCTTTCCATCCTTCAAGTACCAATATCCAAGAGTCACTCCCAAATATTAATTATCTGGTCCCTCAGACCCCTGTTCAAAAGATCTCGTTGGCTCAAATCCTGATGTCCCAAAGCACAATGATTTTTTTCCTCCAAATAATAAACACTGTTAACTCAATATCTGATTTCATGAGGAATGATGATACTCATCCTACCAAATAATCCCGACCTATCTCCTCATATATCATGAAGAGCCTCAGCCCCCAACTGATGGTCTCAACACCATCAACTTATGTATCCTCACCATCTCTATGGATTTCTATGACAATCACCCCCAACCTCACTAATGAAAAAAACCATCCTAAGCCGCCACTAATGGAGGCCCCTACCCATACGAGTGGTTAACACCACCTCATAATCTGAGTCTTATTTGTGTGAAAATGACTCCAATGACACATCGACCAATCACGGTGAGTGACAATCACCAACAAAGTACCTAAGACATATTATCCTGACACATCGTGTCTGTGTGACCATATCTCTCAACCTGATGGTCAACACCATCTCATAACACATGAGCCTTTCCCATAGCTTGACGACCTCACCACCTCAATCTGATGACCATGTAACCCAATTGAGTGATCAATATAACCTCATGAATCTTAGGCCATGCGCTCAACCTCACAATCAATGTCACCTCATTCCAAGTGATTATCACCACCCCAATCCTTGGGCCAAGCCTATCAAGTTACCATGGAACCATCCCAATCAATATATATAAACAATTAAATTTAAATAAATAAATTCATCCGACCTAAACTGCCTAGGTTGTTCCAAGCCCCTTACCTAGATTTACCATTTATAGAGGAGAAATATCATGCCTAGAGGTATATCATATGATCAATTAATTAATTTAAAAGACAAGATTTAATTATATGGGGTCACTCTAAGTCAACCCAAAAACATTCTGAAGAATTAACCCCCCCGGAACACTGTGAAATCAAATAGAAATCTAAGAACCACCTACCTCATACTAGTAGACACTCGCTCGTCTGATATCATCCTCTAAATCGAGATGATTCAGAATAAATCAGCATTTTAGATGAATGACCTTAAAATAGGATAAAAAAAATCACATGGATTTAGCGCACTGTATGGAAATAGAAAAGGAGAAAAGAAGTTAGAAAATTTGAATCCTTTCTGATGCGGTTCCAACGATACCAACGAAAGTCAGATTAGAGATTAGATGAAGAACTTGGAACAATGACTATGAGAGGAAGAAATGAAGGGATCCCCTCTGATGTTCACATGGGTGGAGAAGAAAAGAGGATGAGAAAACATAAATAGATGGAGGAAAAAATGATAATTTTTCCTCTTTAAGTGACCCATGTGGTTTGGCCACACATGTCATGACCCCCTCCCTCCAAAGATACCACAATGAAGGGAGAGAGATAATGACCCCTGAGTCCCACCTCTAGTAGACCCCAACTTAGAGACTAGCACTGAGGGTATACAAAATCTCATGTATGGGAGGCATTAACCTCTATAATAATGTAGGCTCAAGATATAAAATGAATCATCCAAAAGCAACACCCTGACATAATATAAAAAAACCAAAACCATCCCATATTCATGTACAAATAAAACTGATACAGATAATAAATCTCTAAAAGTAAATACCCAAAAGAAAAGATAATCCAGTGACACAATAATTATACATAGGTTCGAACTAGTATTTTCTATCACGGTCCATGTAATCCTCAAGGAAACCTAAAAATAGTTATATATATATATATAGGATAAGAAAACAAGTATACTCAGTAGGAAAACCAAAGTATCTTGTGCACATGTGATAAGATCATACTAATGAACCTATGAGAAAACAACATAACTAAACAACAACTATACATGTATAATAACCAAATCCAAACTCACCAAGGCATGCTCACCAAATAAGGCAAGCCAAGTAATATAATATAACAAGAAACATATCTATATAGGGTACCATATACTACTTTTCTGCCGGTATTCCACTCTCACACCCCAATATTTTACATCCTGGAGCTTCTATCTCTTCCTTATATCACACCACCCCACAAGAACGATCACAACACATTAGGATTGAAAACACATGGTACACCACCCCACAAGAACTATCATATCACACCTCACCTAAAAACACCTGGGCCACCACCCAACAATCATAGTCACGTCTCGCCTGAAAACACATGGGCTATCACAACCACCATTTAGTGCACTAACAGACCTCAAGCATTATAATGTATGTGTAATGATCCGCTAATTCTCATTGGCTTGAGAGTACAACAAGTCATTATTTGGCCTTAAGAGACATCCCAAAGACACCAAAGGCTGACAATAAATTCTGAAGGGTTTCAAATACAAGTGGGGGACGATTTAGCCTTTAAGAATAAAACCATTAACCAAAAATCTCACTATATGATGCATGAACTAATGAAAGAAAAATAAACAACTTCATATATCACAAAACCACATCAAAGTGTGCAATAGAGTAAGAACAAACAATTATCAAAGTAAATAGCGGATAGACAACTAAAGACTCTCAAGATACCATAAGACTCCATGCTCCACAATCTCTAAGCTCCATAATCAATGAACAACCCAAGTATCATGAGGTGGTGCTAAAAACATGTGATACTTTACATTTCCCCATGTCCCAAAAGATAGCATCCGAAAAAGCACCAAAGTGCTAAATAAGGGGTGAGTATAAAACTAATTAGGTTTTCACCAATGACTTCCATACTCACACCACTAGGATAGAAGAGTTAGAAACATTTATATAAAATAGTTTATATAAAAAATTTCTCAAAACATTTTATAACTAAATGTAAAAAAGTTTCCAAAACCATTTTCAACCAAAAACATACAAGTGCAATTGAAGCCAATTTTTTAGTAAGTTATTTTTCTAGAAACATAACTAAACAAATATTTAAAACAATTTCTCAATATTCCTTTGGAATACCCAAACCATTCTACATATCCACACAACCAACCATTCATGCTTCATTATGACAGTTCCATACTCATGAGCGATTTCTCGTCGATCTACCAAGTCGTCATAATGCAATTATATCCCATGTGCCATTTGACCTTTGGAACTGAGCACAAGGTCATATTTCAACCAATCCCCAGAAATTAAATATGAATTCACACACTAATATTCCCAAGGATCATGCCAAAATACATTTTCAATAAAACTACCTTTTTATTGAAAACCTCTTTCCATAAAAACCATTTCTAAGACAAACCATTTCAATAAAACAACATTTTTTATTGAAAACCATTTTTCTAACAACTCATTTATATATTCTAGAAAATCCACATTTTAAAATCACCATTTTAAATTCAAGAAACTAAAACAAATTTCACAACAATTCATCAAGATTTAACAATTCCATAAAAATGATAAATCATCACTAAAGAAGATTTATTCCATGCATTGAACCAAGATTTCACAATAAATTACATTAAATTTAATCAACTTGAAACTAATACAAAAAATTCTAGAAAGAGGAGATGATAGTGAATCCACCTACCTCAAAGGTTTTGACGAAACTTGACAACGGACAAAGAATGATCTAACAACTGGGTTGAAACTCCCCAAAAATGGCCTTATATCTCTACTACTACCATAAAAAAACCCAAATATCATCAAATTTGGAATCCCCCAACATAGATATACCCATAGCAGGCATAGATATGAAAAATAAAGGGTGTAAGAGAAGTAGATCTAAGTAGATCTAAGAAAAGAGACAAGAACGGTGAATAACGTCACTTACTGTGAGAATTGGGCTTGAAAATGCCAAGGGAGGGCTCCAGATTGACTCCAAAACGATTGGGAGAGGTTCCACTACCTTTAATAGATATAATTATCAAATTAGGGGTTCATAAAAGCAAAAAGGAATGAGTTATGCCAAAAACAAGTGAGATCTTAAAAAATAGGATCTAGATTTGACTCTGCGCATGATTAGACAAATCGTGTGCTAACTGTACATTAGATACTATCTTAAGGAAAATATTGAATGAAATTCTCACATGGAATACATAACTATGAAGAGACCATTCTGAAGCTACTACCTCAAAAGTTCCAAAACCAGAATAGGACACATAGTTTCTACTAATATTTCCACATGGTTTAGGCAAACCGTGCGCAACCCGTGCACTTCTACATTTTCCCCCAAAACTTAAAGAAAGTTCACCAAGATCTCCAATTATTCATCCTTACACTTTATAAAAATAAAAATTATCAAGTAAGGGTTACATAACAGAAACTGAGGGTGCTAAATTCTCCCCACCATTGGTCTTTCTATCACTAGAAAGTAGAAAACTATTGCTAACCTAAAAGAGTTCTGAACATTTCTCTTTCATTTCCTTCTCATGTTACCAAGTCTGTTCATGAATCTGACCATGTTTCCATAAAACCCATACTAGACTGATGATTTTTCACACAAGACTTTCTCTTTCCCATCCATAATATACACTGAGATATGTACCAACGAAGCATCTGGCTCTAGGTCAACATGATCCCATCTGATCACATGGTCAGGATCAGGTTGATACTTTTTCAACTGAGATACATGGAGCACATTATGCACTGAACTAAACCGTGGTGGCAATGCCAACCGATATTCCACCCCTCCAAACCATTAATTATCTCTAAAGGGATAGTTTATCAAGGAGATAAATTTCCCTGCTTCCTGAAATGATGATGTCCAAGTCTTAGAGAGATCCTCAAGAACACATGACCACTCATGGAAAACGACAAAAACCTTCGACAATGATCCACATAATATTTCTAACGACTCTAAGCCATCTCTATCCTCTTTATGATTAAATAAATATTCTTTGTTATTTCTTGGACAAGGCTCGGCCCAACTAGTGATGTTTAACCTATTTCCACCCAAAACAGTGGAGAATGACAAGGATTTCCATATAATGCTTCAAACGGAGCCATATGTATCAAGGCCTGATAGATGTTATTATATGAGAACTCTAATAAGGGTAGATGATCCTCCCATGAGCCACCAAAATCTATTATACAAGCCCAAACATGTTTTCCAATGTCTGTATTGTCCTTTAAAGTTTCCCATTCATCTGAGAACGATACGCCATACTCATAGTCAATTGAGTTCCCATGGATTTTTGTAAGGATTTCCAGAAGCAATATGTGAACCTCAGATCTCTGTCTGACACTATTGACTAGTATTCTATTCCTCTTTACCACTTCTTGAATATATATTTTGGAAAGATCCTCCATCATATGAGTTTCACAAATAAGGATGAAATATGCTAACTTGGTTAGACGATCCACTATCACCCATATGGAATTGTGTTTACAGACCATTCTTGGGATACCTATAACAAAATCCATGGATATCTACTCCCATTTCCACACTGGGATAGGTAAAGATTACAATATACCCTCTGGTCTCTGATGCTATGCCTTAACTTTCTGACAAGTTAAGCACCATGAGACAAACTCAACCACCTTACTTTTCATGCCACTCCACCAAAACTACACCTTTAACTCCTTGTACATATTCTGTGTACCCAAAAGTACATTACATCTTGAATGGTGGTAATCATAAATAAGTTGTTCCTGACAAGCCATAGGTACAACCATCCGATCTCCAAACCACAAAACTACACTCCCATTAAGTTTATAACCCTCAATGGTCTCCCCACCATTAAGCTTTAAACTCATAACCATATATTCTAAATCAGATGTTTGTGCCTCTTTGACCATATTTACCAAATCAAGAACAAGCATAGCTGAAAAGAAAAATGCAACATCACCTTGGTGTTCACATTCCATATGCATGTAGGCTAAGACTACCATCAACTTCCATTCATCTGAAGATTATTTTGCTAACTGGGCATATAATTTTTTTCTAAATGCATCTTCCACTGAATTCCCTTTTCCCAATGTATATTTCAAGTCAAAGTCAAACATCTGGAGATTATCTATCCATCAAATTTGCCTCATATTTAAATCTTGTTGTGAGAAAATGTGTTTCAAGCTTTTATGATCCGTGAACACAGTGATTTTCTCACCAAATAGATAATGACGCCATGTATTCAAAGCATGGATGAATACAACTATCTCCAAATCATGTGTTGGGTAATTATTCTCATGCACTCTCAACTGGATTGAACTATAAGCTAAAACATGGTCTCCTTTCATAAGAACAAAACCCAACCCTGATCCCGAAGCATCATTGTACACCACATAACCTGGTCCTGATTTTGGAAAAATCAAGATAGGTGCCAATGTCAGACACACTTTTAGCTCTTTAAAATAATTATGGCATTCCTCTGTCCATTAAAATGGAGCATTATTCTTTATCAAAGATTTTATGGTTTAGGGTATCTGTGAGAAGTCATGTACAAAGAGTCAATAATAACCAGCTAGACTAAGAAAACTTCATATCTCAAAGACATTCTTCGGCGATTGCCATGAGATAACATCTTCTATCTTCTATGGGTCCACTAAAACACCTTTTTTATAAATTACATGGCCGATAAAGGATAACTCTTGTATCCAAAAGTCACACTTAGACAATTTGTCATAAAAATTATGGTCTCTCAAGAATCCTAATAATTTCTCCAAGTGTTGCTCATGCTTCGCCCTTGTCCTTGAATACACCAATATATCTTCAATAAATACCGCAACAAAAGAATGTAGATATCTCTAAAATATCCAATTCATCAAATCTATAAATACTTATGGTGCATTTGTAAGAACAAAAGGCATGACTATATATTCATAGTGTCCATATATACTTCTAAAAGATGTCTTTAGAATATCTTATTTCCAAACTCACAATTGATGATATCCTAATCACAATTCAATTTTAGAGAACTACTGATCTCCCCTCAATTGATCAAAAAAATCATTAATGTATGGAAGTGGACACTGAATCTTTATCGTAACTTGGTTAAGCTTATGATAATCAACGCACAACCGAAGAGTTCTATCTTCTTTCTTTACAAACAAGACTGGTGCTACCCACATATACGTACTTGGATGAATAAAACCCTTGCTTTAAAACTCCTCCAACTTCACTTTCAATTCCATTAACTCTGGTCCCCAAGTGGAGATCAATCATAAAATACACTCCCCTTAGAGGTGGTAACCCTTATAAGTTCCTGGGAAAGACATCCATAAATTAATCCACAACTACTAGAAATTTTTTATCCTCGATCTCTTCCATCGATGCCAAAGTTAGTACTGCCAACTGGTAAGAGATCATCCCCACAGCTAGTGCCAACCCTCTCTCCTCTAAAGAGATGCTCGACACCGTCCTTAGTCGCAAAAATCACTGTTCTTTTATAACAGTTGATGTGAGACTTAAACATTGTCAACCAATCCATACCCAAGATTACATCATATACATCCATCTCCAACAATGAGAAGTCCCATTTCAGCTCAGTTCCATCAACAGTTACATCCTCTATAGACAAAGGCTTCACATTCTCTTTCACCAAGAGAAGTTTCAAGTTTTATCACAGAGGGAATAATTTCAAGTTTTAAATATAGTAGGTCAAAAACATGAGAACCAATGAAGGAATGAAATTAACTAGTATCAAACAATACTTTCACAAAGGTATAATTCAAAATAATCATGCCTCTCACTGTAGATAGTCTAGCCTGATCATCAACAATCATCTGCTCAGATCTATACAGTTGCTTTGTTGCTGCACTATGATCTTTATTGCCTTGCTGATATTTCCCTTGCTGAGGAGTTGTGGTATTCTGAGAGTCACCATGGCTATCTTTTCCCTATTGATGATACTGATTCTACTGGCCTCATCCTATCGAAGCATATGATGCTTGGGAAGCCTGAGAAGTCTCTCGAGCACCTAACCTCTGAGTACTGTGACAAAATCACTTAAGATGTCCCATCTTGTTACAATTATGGAATTATCTTGGTGGTGTTGTACATTACCACTTTATGTGGTCAAAGGAACCACATTGGTATCATCCCACTTGACTCTTTGGTTGTGGAGGAAGATTTACTGATCCAGCTATTTGATTTTGATTCCTACTCCCACTATGGAGATATGTGTCTCTCTTTCACTTTCTCCTAGCATTGGAGTTTCCAAAATTTCCATTAGGAATCATCATACCTCCTCCTCCCACAGATCCTGAGATATTATGTTCATCCACTACTGCTCTGTTCACCATCTCTGTATATTTATTAATACAGTGCACTACAATCTTCAATCAAATTGCCTACGTTAGCCCTGATTCGAAGATGCGTTCCTTTAGGGACATACTCAATACAACTTCTAGTGAAAATCATACTAAATTCATGAATTTATCTGCATATTCTATGATAGAGTGATTCTCATACTTTAGGTTAAAAAAGTTCATCATATTCTGGATCTTGAACATGTGAGGATAGAATTTTTTATTTAAAAATCCTCAAAAATCTTCCCAAGTAAGGCCTTGATCCGTTTTAGCATGAAGAAATAGTTTCCATCACTGGCATGCAAGATCCTCGAGCATATAAATCACCATATTGACCTTGAGATCCATCGGTGTGCTGATAAAATCAAATATGCAATTCATTATACTTAGCCAATCCTCTACCTTTTTAGGTTCAAAATCACCCTTGAAGATGGGTGGATTTTTCTTCATGAACTGGATGGAATGATCCATGTGCCTTGGATTATCCCGTTAGTTTCCTGTATCCATAGTTTGAAATGATTGAATTATATTATAAACCAGTTCATGGTTCACCTATGGCTCAAGTTCAACCAAATTCTCCACAGCTTCTTTTTGTTGGTTTCTACGACGCCTACCAGGAGCTATTTTCTAAACCAACAAAAATTCAGAAAATCTCATTCCCTAGAAACTGATGGATTATCATTTCAAATTATGTCACATCAACTATCACAACACTGTTTCCCAAAACAACCCTTTTTACATTAAAACTTTTTTGAAAAATCCTTTCTTTCTTTTGAAAATAAAACCATTTTCAAAATACACAAAGTGTCCTCTTTTCAAAAAACTTCATTTGAAAAAAAATATGCATTTTTCAAAAATTTATAACTTTTCACAAGATCATAAATCATTACTTCAAATGAAATATGCAATCCTAGTGGGAATTCATTCCTCTATAATGCATGACATACTTTTCTCATTGGATAAACCCATGAAAATGAGATTCTGGTATACTATAAGTGTCTCTAAAACACTTATGTACCCAACACCTTGGTAACTTGAAGTTCAGCATAAACATGTTAGATACGTCCTTTTATGATATACATTTCAAGTTTCAACAATCCTACTCCTTTATAAGATAAAAACCCAAGGAATAGTCTAGTATGAATCAACTCCAAGACCAAGAAAGTGAAAACTACTTGTTAGGCAAGGTCCGAACAAGATGATACCATTTGTAATGACCTGCTAATTCTCATTGGCTTGAGAATACAATGTGTCATTACTTGGCCTTAAGAGACATCCCCAAGACACCAAAGTATGTAAATAAATGCTGAAGGTTTTGAAATAAAATTAGGGGATGATTTACTCTTTAAGAATAAAACCATTAACCAAATAGATCACTATATGGTGCATGAACAAATGAAAGACAACTCAACAACTTCATATATCTCAAAACTAAATCAAAGTGTGAAACAACAGAAGACCAAACATGTATCAAAGTAAACAGCAGATAGATAACTAAAGACTCTAAATAGACCACAAGACTCTATGATCTACAAGATCAAATCTCCACAATCACTGAACAACCCAAGTATCACGATGTGGTGCTAAAAACATGTGATACTTTACCTTTTCCCATGTCCCGAAAGATAGCATTTGAAAAAGTAGCAAAGTTCCAAAGTAGGGGTGAGTATAAAACTCAATAGGTTTTCCCCAATGAATTACCTAATCATGCCACTAGTATATAAGAGTTAGAAACATTTATATAAAATAGTTTATATAAAACAATTTCTCAAAATAGTTTATAACTAAATATAAACAAGTTTCCAAAAACCATTTGCAACCAAAAGCATATAAGTGAAAATGAAACCAATTTTCCATCAAGTTATTTTTCTAGAAAAATAAATAAACAAAATTTTAAATTATTTCTCAATATTCCTTTGTCATACCCAAACCATTCCACACATCCACACGACCAACCATGCATGCTTCACTATAACAGTTCCATAATAATGAGCGGTTTCTCATCGATCTACCAAGTCGTCACAAGGTAATTATATCCCATGTTCCATTTAACCTTTTTCACTAAGCACAATATCATATTTCAACCAAGCCCTAGAAATGAAATTTGAATTCACACACCAATACATCCAAGGATCATTCCAAAATATATTTTTAATAAAACCACCTTTTTATTGAAAACCATTTTCCCATCAAAACCATTTCTAATACAAACCATTTTAATAAAACACCATTTTTATTGAATTTTTTTTTTCAAAAAACCCATTTAGATATTTTAAAAAAATCCAAAATTTAAAATCACCATTTTAAATTCAAGAAACGAAAACAATTTTCACAGCAATTCACCGAGATTTCACAATTCCAAAAAAACGATAAATCATCAATAAATAAGATTTATTCCATGAATTGAACCAAGATTTCACAATAAATTACATTCAATTGAATCAATTTGAAACTAATACAATAAATTATAGAAAGAGGAGATGATATTGAATCCACCTACCTCAAAGGTTTTGAAAAAACTCAACAACGGACGAAGAATGCTCTAGCAACCAGGTTGAAACTCCCCAAAATAGCCTTAAATCTCTTATCCTACGATCAAAGAACCTAAATATCATAAAATTTGGAATTCCACAAAATATATATACCCAAAAAATGCGTAGATATGAAAAATAAAGGGTGGAGGATAAGTAGATATAAGTAGATCTAAGAAACTAGATAAGAACGGTGAAAAATGTCACTTACCGCGATAATCGGGCTTGAAAATGCCAAGGGAGGGCTCCATATTGACTCCAAAACAATTGGAAGAGGCTACACTACCTTCAATGGAGATAAGTATCAAATTAGGGGTGCATAGTACAAAAAAAGAGTGAGTTATGATAAAAATGAGTGAGATCCTAAAAAATAAGATATAGATTTGACTCTGCGCACAGTTAGACCACACAGTTAGACAAACCGTGCACTAACTGTGTGTTAGCTACTGTCTTAAGGAAACTCTTGCATGACCTTCTCGCATGGCCTCCCTAACCATGAAGAAATTGTTCTAAAGATACTACCTCAAAAATACCCAACCTAAAACAGGCCACACAGTTTCTACTATAATTTCCACACAGTTTAGGAAAACTGTGCGCAACCCGTACACTTCTCCATTTGACCCAAAAACTTAAATAAAGTTCACCAAGATCTCCCATTATTCATCCTTAAACTTTATAACCATAAAAATCATCAATTAAGGGTTACATACCAGAAACTGAGGGTACTACACTATGAAATACCCACCTTTCCTAGATGAGAGAGAGGAAAGGAGTGGGTACCCAACCGTCCATCCTCTCCATCAAATGTTGAGAAAAACACCCCCGTGTGACTATGAAGGTGTCAACAAATTATACTCAACGTGAGTGGGGTGTGTTTATAAATCAAAAAGAATAATATATATATATATATATATATCCACACACAAACCCAACCTATGGGTTCAAAACCAAACACTAACCAACTCACAACATTACCACTTTTGTTTCCACCTATAAATGCATAAAACCACACCACAAGACATAAGAAACATTCATGTTATCAACCAATTCCATTTAATCATCCCATTATTTTCATTATTTATCAATAACCACATTTTACCAAATAACCCACCATTTAATTATTCATCATCCATTTTCAATCCATTAACCAAACCAACCCATCAATTTCAAATATTATGAAACAATTATTTATTCCATCACAAACTAAGAATCTAGCACAAAGAAACCACCACCTCATCACCCCAAAATAATGACAAAAAAGAACCACCTTTCCTCCCTAAAAGAATGTCCAAACAAAACACCACATGACCCCAAAATGACGAACAAACAAACCACCTCACCGCCCCAAAAGCACGGCCAAACAAACCACCTCTCTACCCTAAAATCATGGCCAAACAAACCAACTCACTTCCCCAAAAGGTTGAACAAAAACAACATCATCCCCACATGACCCAACCACACATTTTCATCCCACAAGCACAACCAAACATCATAACACATCAAGATCATTTTATAGATTCACAAAGGGATTTTATCACATTCAACTTTATTTTAGGGGTGTTATCACTCAAGCCATAATCCTAGGGAAACCATTTCACGATCCAAATATAAGTGGTTATCCAATTTACATTTTAAGGTGACATCACAAAAATCAAGATAATAACAACAGTAACAACACATATTAACCAGCGTAAACAAAGCCCATAACATCCACAATTTTCAGTAGAGCATCAAGCCCGTACAATCCACAGTATCACAATAATAACAAAGATGTAAAAACATGCTAATAAAACCCCTTTAACCCTTTCAATTTCAATTTAACCAATTCTTTATCTTTGATTAAGTCAACACAACCATATACCATAGATAAACAAAATTAAACCACCCCCGAATGATAGACAATAAAGAGAAACAAGGGATTACCTACCTCAAAGAAGCTTTGATGACTTGCTACGCACTGTAGGGCGAAGTAGAACACCCACAAACCACAACTGCACCATGAGAAACCATAGATCAACCTACACCACACCAAAAGTCCATAAAAAAGAAACCCAAAACACACCCCAAATAAAAAAGGAACCACCAAAATGGTTTCATAAAATAATAATAGGATAAAAACCAATTAGATAAGGGAGAAGGACTTACCACAGATCGCCAATGAGAAACCACCAAAACCAACAGATAGAAGAAAGGGAGAAGGGGGATAGTAGGTATCCTCAGGGTGCCTAGAGTTCTACCAAAATGAGATAGTAAGGGATTGGATGAATCAAATAAAATTCATCCATAAGGGTTATAAAAATAACCTATACCCACAGGTTACACATCGTGTGACCCTTACACAATGTGTAATCCCCGAGTTTCCAAAAATTCTAGTTTTCACCGAAAAACAAATTGCCTTGAAGGATTTTTAACACCCAATTTATTACACATCATGAATCCCTCTTACAAGAAGCACACCCTTTTCACGGGCTACCCATTAGTCGTGTACAAGTCATGAAACACCTGAAAACATAGGCCATGAACCACCATTACACATCATGTAATACATTTACATGATGTGTATTTTCTGTAGCAGCTTTGCTACAACTCCAGCCTCCATAGAAAACTCTCCCGGACACCTCTAACCACCAAAAATGGAAAAGTAACATATTGAGAATGCATGAACCATTGCATAAAATACATCCCAAATGACTCTTTCCCTCTAGAATCCAAAAACAAGCCCAGAAGGAAAGGGGTCCAAATAACCACCCCATGAGATACCTCTCAAGGATCTCATCATACCTCAAATGATACCACTGGCCAAACACACCAAATCAAACGACCACAAAACATCTCACACAACCTCATCACCACACAACCACAAACCATCTCCTCCCACACAACCACACCGCAACACAACCACAATACAACCAACGAACCACACTACCCCAAACACACAAATCAGGTAATTATATCCTCCATGTCAAGATACTATCTGATCTGGGCGACACTGATTCACTCGCACGAGTTTAATCACATTATAGTTAATGAATCTCGATTGGGAATTATTCTTCCCCTTTTCATATGTTAGAAAATTTATCACACATCATACATCACAAACCAAGGAAAAAAACTCATCTCATAAAGTAGAAAGATCCAAAAATCACATCACAAAACAAAATAGAGAAAAAAAATCAAAAAAACTATGGGTACTGGGCACGCATTTTCATCTCTCTGTAATACCCAAATAATTTACAATATTTTTATTTTTAAATAAATTTAATATATTATATATCTTATAATTCATGCAACATTGAGTTATCTTATGTTACATGCAAGAGAAACATTCTTCTATAGATTTCATTCCATGCAAGACTGAGTTTTACTGAACAAGAGTATATTTTTAAAATATTATTATCTAATATAATAATATATAAACTACCCGTTTAAATATATCTTATGAATATTATTAATAAAATTATGAAATATTTGTATATTACATATAATTTTAACATTCATATTATGTGTTTTATAGATAATTATATAAGAACAAATCAAATTTTATGCATAAAAACCATATTTTTCAAAAGCATAATTTTATCGCCTTTTAATAGTGCACCTATTTTAAAAAAAAATTCAGAAAATTTTATAAATTATATTTTTGAAAATTGATTTAATTTTTGAATTTATAATATAGAAATTAGTTTAGGGTGAATATTTTCTAATTTTTTGAGAAGTTTCTTTTTTTGATGAATAGTGAAAAATATTGCATTATAGTTAAAAACCGACTTTTCATATAAATAATTATTATAATTTAAGTTTATTTTAAAGTAAAAATAGATTAATAATATATATATTAATCCAATTTATATTATTTGAATCATTTTTTATATTTATATTAGATATAAAAACTTATTATCTTTTGAACGTCACTTTTACCCGCCTTTTAGCCACATTTACAGGAGTAGCATTAAATGTAATTTTACCGATTCTGTGAGTGGAATTTTGAAAAATGGATATAAATTGTTGTAATTATTATGAAATTTTTGTTCTAATAGGACCAACTTAATTTTTTGGTTAATAGTAACTTTAGTAAATTTTTACTTATTTACCACGGTTAAGGGTAAATCGTGTAATCAAAGTTAAAAAATAATATTATAATATTATAAAATTACCCTAACTCTTATAATAATTTCATTAGATAAGTGGGTTTGAACCAAAACCTACCTTATTCTAAAATTATGATCTTTTTAAGCCACTTGGGTAAGAATAATACTTTTATTATATTTTATTTAAAGATAAGATAAAAATGTCATACTCATAATTTTAATAACTAAATAATTTTTAATATAGGGATATACATAAGATAAATTATACTATAAATAGTATTTAGAAATATAAAATGTTTATCCATATCATGATAATTTATTTATAATTTTTATACATTAAATAATTAAATTTAATTGTGACATAATGATGATGCAATAATTGATTTATTAAAGGAAGAATCAAATAAATGATATTAATAATATTAAAATAAAAATTATTTGAAATATTTGACAGCATAAATGAATTTTATAGATGACTATGACATGTTAAGTATGATTTAATGTATTTTTTATAAGTAATATTTTTTTTATGATTTTTTAAAAAGTCAATTAATAAATAAGGTCAAAATTGACAAAAATGAGATTTTAAAATAAATAATATTTTATTAAATGATATAAAATTTATAAAAATATATAATTTAGTAAAATAACTAGTATAATGTTAAATATGTCATAAATTATTCCAATCATGATTCTTTTGTCATTTTATAGTAAATATATTAACCCTATAGTGTAAAAAGATAAGTTATCACGGTAAGAGTTAAATTGTTGAACTAAGGGTTAAATTCAAAATATAAGGTTACTCTTTTGACCTAAAAATATCTAAAATTTATTGTTTAAGATGATTTAGACCCATAATCATATTATACTTAAAATAAATCAATTTTTATCTATTCTAATTTGAAAATAAATTTATATTAAATTAATATTTTTGGAATTTCCAAAAGTGACCCTCCCCTCTCTTATAAAAGGTAACCCATGATTCTCTTTTATTCACACCTCTAAATCCATTTGTATCAGCCAAAAACTGCCTATTTCTCCTCCCAAACTCCATAAATTCATCATAGAGTCTATAATTTGGGAATAAATACAACCTAAGAAGTCATTTTGTGCAAATCAAAAGGAGATACTCGAGGAAGAGGTAATTGTTTTACAAATTCAATTCAATTTCTTCTCTTCTTCTACTTCCTATTACTATATTGTTTCCATAATAAAGTAATATCTGTAGAATATAATATATTATGATATGTTTTTATTATTATGGGAAAACCATATTCCTCCTTTTATCTATCCTAAAAAAATCAATATCACCACGCGTGCGTATGTACGGCTTACCATCTCCACACCGTGGTGTAAACTATTTTTCATCTATACTTTATTTAGATGGGTATAAAAATGAATATAAAGAATTTAAATAATAAATATGAAATGATATTGTTTCTTTATAAGTCATATTCTATCCAATTACTTACCCTTTACCATTACTGAATTATATCCTTGCTCGTGCGTACGTACGACCTACCGTCTCCATGGCGTGATGAGATTCATCCTCCATTACAACCATTTCAGAATGATTATAAAAATGTATATACTGAATAACTATGAAATTAATGTGATAATAGTTCTACTAGAATAATATATATATATATATATATATTTCATTTACTTTCTTCCATTCAATACGATAAGAAAACAGAAACAACATTCATGCATATGTACAATATACTGTCTCCATGAACGGTGTGTTCCATTTCATTTATCTATCTTTTATATATATTTATTTATATACCAAATATATATGATATATAAATCACGTTTTACATAATTTAAGTAATTTATCATGATCTAAGTAATAATATCAAGAATAACAAGTTAAAACATGTATGATAAACAAATCGATTATTACCCAAAATGTTGCTTCAACATGGAATTGTTAAATGAATGGGTAATATAAATTCATAAATGAATCATATATGATATATAATAAAAAAATTTATATTTAATAAATAATTTATAATAAATGACATAATTTCCTCACATTGTGGTAAATGTGTTCGTTTATGAAATATTTGGGATTAGATCATTCATTTGAAAATTTGATGAAAATTTCAGTTTTACCCTTTAAAATTCACTGTAACATTTCGAACATAAATATTTTTATATGTATTATTTGAAATGAATTTTTTTAAATATATTACTAACTTAATGGGATAAAACTTTCATTCAGGACATTGAAGCTAAATCGTGTATTTTATGGGTGTAAAAGGGCCATGAAGTCAAAGATGGGCTGGACCCGCTAGTTTGGACATCAGTTCTGTATTTGGGCCATATCTTCTTCATAAAAGCTTGGATTTGGACCAAATTTTGAGAGGTTCTCGGGAACCTAATTACTCACATTTCAACCTTATGTAAGTATAGATTACTCATGTGTTTTAGATATCAAATAGGCAGTGCAAGTTGGCTTAAAATATTTGGAAGAATTTCCCCATTCACACTTGAAACCACTTGTAATCTAGCCTCCACTCCACTCTATAAATATGTATTTTTATCATTTGTAGGGGGTGGGAATGTGAATTATGAATTTTAGGGAAGAGTAGAAGTGGATCCACTCCAATTATCCAACTATTTCAATAAGCGTATTTCTTGAAGCAAGGATCCCTTTGACGAAGCCTTCTTCTTCTTTTTCGTGTTATTATACTTTTGTTTGTGTAATAAACTCCTTAGTTATTCTTTAATTTCTTCTGTTTTTCTATGCTTTGTTCACTTATATTACTCATTAATATTCCTATTTGGTCTGGAATTCAAGAGTATAAATTATATTGGGTTATACATTTTCTAAATCTTTGCAAATGCAATCCATTTCTACGATGACTACGCCGCCCATGGAAGAGTAGTTTTCTTAGTAATCGATATACCTCTTCCCTTATTCATAAATTTATTTTGAATCAATGAGATACTGTAATTAACATAATATGATCAATTAATTAATTTTTCAATTTAAATTAAACTAATCAAGCAATTGAACATTTGACACAAAAACACGCGAGGTCAAGATTTGTGTAAATTGTGAGAGTGCGATCTTAATCAGCAATACAAGACCACAAGGGATAAATTTGTAGAGTTAAAATATAATATCTAAACTAAATTAATCCTAATTTCTAGATAGAATATGTTATTTAATTAACCACTTACCATAAGCTAACCTAAGAACATCAATCAAAGCAAAGTGATGTGATTTCATGTTCCGAAGCTAGACTAGGGTTTAAGTAATTTCATATTTGTGGTTAAGTTAACTCCCATAGGTTTATAGGGTTAAAAAATTAGGGGATTATATTTAAATGGATGTTAATTTAAATTATAATGATAAATAATTGAGTGAATAGGTAGAGTTAGATCAATTATGACTGTTAAAATATTTTCTAAAAAACATCTTCTTATTGTGTTTTATTAATCAAGTTTCATTTCAAAAAAAAAAAAGAAATCTTATTCCAACATACTTATTCTTATTTTATAAATGGTAAAAAAAACCCTAATCCTTTTTAAGTAGTGTTTTTATTATCTTTTATTTAATTTTTATAATACCTTTAAGAAGTTGTTTTAATTTACTTCCTCCTTTGAGAGATGACCTTGGTTAGCCGCTATGCTACACCCAAGTACTCAAAAAATCACACTTCATTTGAGAGAAACCAAGACAACACCTATCAATATCATAAATATTATTACGTTTTTGTTACAAGTTAATAATATGTTTAAAACCACTATACAGGAGTTTCATACACGTACAGAAGAAATCAGACCCTAAGTAAGAGTTAATTTTTCAATCTCATTATTATCCAAGATTATTTATATGTATGTATTTATTGGGAAATATTTATCATCCATATCCATGTTTCTTAAATTTTTTTTCAAAAGGAATATTTTTAAAGTTTTCTGTAAGGGACTCTTTAACTAATACGTATTTTGAAACATTTCTAATATTTATTTCTCTAAATCTTTCTCATTCATGTCCATGTTTTCAAAATGGGTTTTATGGATTAATTAATAAGGACATGAATATTTTTAAATGTTAATTTTTTAATTTATCTCTAATGTTTCAAAGTATTATGAGATACTTTGATTCAAAAATCTATTTTTAAATTTCTTATTTTATAAATGTGTGACTTTTGAATAAACGATTTCAATGAAAAAAAGGTATTTTTCTCAAGAATTTTTAATGATTTTATTAGATTATTTTCATCTATGTCAACATCCTTTGTTGGATTTTATTCTTAATTGAGGTTGAATGTTTATGATAAAATCTACTATATTTTATTGAAGGGTTTATGATATTTTTGACTATGTATATTCATTTTAATACCATTTATGGTTTATGGTTAATGTATTAACATTTTGTATGCTAGTTTTAATACGAATGTTTTGTTGTTTATGTTTAAACCTTTTCATATAGAGAATGTATTGGACTTAGTAAGTGATGGGTGAGGCCCACTATAGCCCCTCGATGTATCGATAGGTCTCATGAGACAAAATTGTTTTGGGTTTTACCCATTTATGTATGCTCTTGGCCCAGGGCCTTGACCATGTGGTTTTGATGTCCTACATTATGTATTCTATAATTATGAGATTAGTCATTGATATTACATGAGATCATTCAACTAGTAGAATATAAATGTTAATGTTTAAATGGAATTATTTTATTTATTCTTTCCATATTATGCTCAATATTTGTTTAAAAGGCTTGTGTTTCAGTTTTATACCCTTCCTTAAAAGTTTATGATTATTTATGAAATCTTATGATATATTATTTACTCTTACTGAGCATCTGGTATCACCCCTTTATTATGTTTTATTTCCCCAAGATTTCAACAAGTGTATTATGACTGATATGCAAGGTTAATCTTGGAGAATAATGTCTTTCTCAAAGAAACATTTATATTGTATTTTATTTTTTGAATTGCAATGTAAAGTTCATGTATGTAATCTATTTTCCAAGACTACTAAACTGATCGGCCCTTCAGGATTTGATTCCTTGTAATCATTCCAATGTATTAAAATAATGTGTTGGCTCTAGGCTTCTAAGGTCAAGGAATTACAGTTGGTATCAAAGGAAGTTTATAAAAAACCTTGGAAATTAGATTTAGGTAATATAAATTAGGGAACAAAACCCTAAGGAAGACTTTGAGGATAAGTGTAGAAGAACATTCAAGAATTTTGGTAAGGTATAAATTATATGGTTATTCCTAGAAAATAAATCCCCATATAGATACTAAAAGTAGATATGGTTCTAGCACATTTGTACTTAGGATTAAAAACTTTGACAGGGTGTTTCAGGCTTGACTTGGGGTAACTTGGTACATGACAATGAGCCTTTAATTACACACCTAATTTGACACTCTTGGGGAATATGCTTAGGATAATTCACATTCTATTTACAAACCATTATGAATGATTTGAAAGTAAAGATACCCCCAAAGAAACCATGTTTACAATTATGAGATTAGCTATGCACAAAATTTTCAATTTATGTTTAGTGTTTCACTAGTTTTGGGAATTATTATATGATTTAATCTAGTATATCCCTTTGTTTAGAAATGTAACCTATAGAAGAAATGTGAACCTCACTAATTAACATGATCTAAATATTAATAAGGATCATATATTTCATGGTCTTAAGGAAATATTTTAAAGGAAAATAATCTCCCAAGAATTCTCATCATATGAGGACATAATATCAAGTGATAGCTGGATAGGTAAAGAGTACTATAAGTATTATGGATTCTGATGGAAGCATGAGAATAAAAGGACAACTGGGAAAAATTTAGCTAAATGGAAGAAGGGAAAGAAGTATTTTCCCACACATGTTAATTGTGGAAAGAAACACCCTGGTACTTTCTTGAAGGGAATGGCAGTTTGTTACGATTTTGGATACAAAGGCCACTAAGTTCGTGATTATAAGGGAAATAAAGAAAATTTCAATGTGCAATTATTCCACTATAATGAGATGGGGCACTATGTTAATCAATGTCTCATGTGTCAAAGGAATATACCCCAAAAGAGGCTAATGAATCATGGTCAAGATTATGATACTACCACAGATGATGAAGAATGATTAATGTGCTTATGTTTGGAATTATTTCAATTGAGTATTTTATCAATGATGTACTAGTTATAAGAATTATAGAATATATAATAACTATACTGCATACTATTTCATTAAGGATTTGAGAATGTATGTTGAATAGTACTAAGAAAAGTGACTCAGTAACAATTTTATATTTTTAGAAAGCATATGGTTGAGGGAAAGATTGTAGCGCCCCGACCCCAGCTACCCAGAGTCGGTGCATTACTTCGTAACATTGGCATGATCACAAAGGATCAAGTCTCGAAAGACCGATTAGTTTAGTAGCCTTGGAAACACTAGATACATTCATAAGTCTTTCATTACATCAAAAAGTGAAAAACTACAATAACAAAGTCTCCATAGTCCACACTCATATCCTCTTCCGACTATCCCTGCAGGTCATTCATAAAATACTTCTTCACATCCTGGAAAATATTAAAACATTGAAAGGGGTGAGCTCAGATGCTCAGTAAGGATAACAATAATGCGGAAGCTTTCATAAATAAACATTAACATTTAAGGCAATGTATAACTAAAACAAAAGCCTTTTAAACATGAACTTCAACATAATATGGCAAAAGTAAAATGAGATAATTCCATTTACTTCTTCACATGGATATTCTACTGGTCGAATAATCACATGCAATATCAATAACCACTTTCATAATGATGGAATGCATAATGCCAGACTATCATAACCACATAGCCAAGGCCTCGTGCCAAGACTACAAATAAGATTTTGTCAAGGCCTTGTGCCAAGACACTAGTTTGTCTCATGAGACCTGCCGATGCATCGAGGAGCTATAGCGGGCTCCACCCGTCACTTATTAAGTCCAATGCATTCCTCATATGAATAGGTTTAAACATATCATAAACCATAACATAATCGTATCTCATAAAACAGGCATAAAGGAAACATAACATTTCCACATTTCAATCACAAGATATAAATACAACACATTGATATAATAAAAATGCTTTCAAAACCATTTTCAATACCAAAATAAAAGAGAGTTAAAACTTTGTATTTATTTTTCATTAAAAAAAATGATGGCTTGAAGAGGAAGCCGGATCTCAAATAATGGTCACGGCGGCGGAGAAGTCGTTGTCGCCGCATAAGTACGGAAAGAAAAACATTCCCTTTTGTCGTTTAGTAAAACGCTTCGTATAAAAAAGATTCCTTTTGAATAAATGCAAAAGTCAAAGGGTTTTATACACCGTATAAAAGGAAAGTTGTGTATAAAGCCAAAATATGCCTCAATGAAAGGGGATAGAGACGAAGTCCTTAAAAAGATCATTTTTAAAAATAAAATAGATCTATTATGTGTATTCACTATAGGTACACATAAAGAAAGTAAAAATAAAAAAATAGGATATAATATCATGACATAATTTGAAAGTAGGAGATTAACCCAAAGAATGGAAGTTGGGTTAAGAAATTCCCTTACCTCGTGTCTGACTTGACTCAACCGTTCTTTAACCTCCTGAATAATAAACTAGAGTTAATATATACCTTATTAAGAACCATTTTAAACTTCATTATCCTTATTATATCACTTATTACAATGATATGAACATTATGTAATTATTTAAGTTAATAATGTTCATTTTGTCGGTATTTGGTTCTTAAGTCAAAAATAGGCTTCTTACACTTACATGTTGTTAATTTGGTCAAAGGTTCATTATATCCAGAATGGTATTCATGATGTAGATATCATATATGTCATATATATCCAGTACATACATTCATTTATAATATTACATCACATTTAGAGGTAAGAAATGAAATGCACCGTTCATGGAGACGGTAAGCCGTACGTACGCATGAACGCTACTTCCATTTCTATTTCATATTTTTTTCTGGAATGGAATCATAATGATATGAGAGTATATTATAATTCCAGTATAATAACATATATAATATCATTAACTTTATCCTTCACACATCCCACATATGGTATTAACGAATCAAATCACTTTCAGGGGGCGGTAGTCCGCGCTTCCTAAAATGAAGATATCGTGTTTTACCCATAATGGAAACCATAAAGGTATGCCCAAAATGAAAAAAAACAGAAGCTTAAGGAAAACATAAACATATTATATATCATATATAAAAATAGTGACATCATAATGGCCACCTTTGAAGGTGTTAAATGAGTGTTGAACAATCATCGTTTCGGGAGGCAGAATTTCGCCATCCACGGAAACCTTATGTTCTTTAACCATTTGATGTAGTTGTGTGGAAGTGTAGCTCAAATAAATCTTATAACAACATCCTAGTATATTTAAGATACTGGTGTTGTTACAAAAGAAGTAAATAAAAAGAGTTTAGGGGGTTGGAGAAGCAAAATAAAACAAAAGAACATGAGAGAATGAATTACCTTAAAAAGTGTAACTCCTTTTGAGTTGAGCCTAAAGGCTTCCTTTGAAAGGATTCTGCCCAAAGGGAATCCTCTAGGATGAGGAGAGGGATGTGGAGAGAGCAAATGGGCAGGGGTTGGCCGAGCCAATGGCTTGAAGAGTGTGTGAAATGAGGTAGAGGTGGGGGCCTTTTATAAGAGGAGAGGAGGGGCACTTTTGGAAAGTAAAGGAACATTACATTATTTGAAAATGTGTTTCGGTTTTAAAAGGTCCCACATTGATAGAATTCGTGGATAAGGTGATAAGGCATCGAAATCCACTCATCCAATTGGTTTTGGCCATGTGTAGTTCATAGATTTTATATTACCTTTCCATTTTATTTAAATCGTCAAATAATGATGTCATCGCTGCATCATTATTATGTCATAAATAATTAAATTTATTTAATGTCTAAAAATTATAAAAAAAAATACTATGATATAGGAAATCTTTTTATCTTTCCAATGACTATTTATAATCAAAATTTGGACTTGTGTAACCCTACTTAAAAATTGTTTTAGTAAAACACTTTATGTTAGTGTCATTTTCACTTTAACATTAAATAAAAACTAATTTATGTCATTTCCCAACAAAAGTGGATCCATGGGGTCCCCAAGTTAGGCCATGGCTTGTCTTGGTCGGCCATGACTCAACCAATGAGGTTGGGACATGTGTCTAGGTCATTTAATATTATTAAAGTATTATTTATACCTTAAACTACCCTAATTACCACTAATCGCGATTAAGAACTTAATAAGTTACTATTCACCAAAAAATTATTTTTATCCCATTGAACCACATTTTACTTCTTAATGACAACCATGTATGTCGGATTTTTGAAAATCAAATCACAGAAGTGGTAATATTTCATTTAAACGAAAAATCAGTTATTTAACAACCACTTAGTGGTTTCACTATTCATCAAAAATTGAAGTTTTTCAGAATAAGGCCAAAATTTCACCCTAAGCTATAATTGATATTCCGAATTGAAAAATGATGTCTATTTTACAAAATTCCAAACATATTAGTTGCATTAATTAATTTTATAATTAATTCCCGCTGTCACAACAAATAGCGTGTTTTTAAGAAACAATTTATATCAAAAGATTGGCAATTGTTTATGTCCAATTTCAATGTTAAATTAATTATAATGACCACCATTGGATAAAATGGTAAAAATATATTCTAATTATACTTTAAAACCATCAAATATTATAATTTATCACTATAAATTATTTTGATTAAAAAAGTTGTTTTAAGTATTTTTCACTATTTATAAAATTTTAGAAGTTCTCAGAAAAATACCAAAAATTCAACATAGGCTAATTTCGATATTACGAATACAAAAATGAAGTCCATTTTGACATATAAAATTTATAATATTTCAAAAAGAAGGTATTACTATTCATAACGGCTACTTTGATTAGTCACGGTGTTTTAGAACTCGAAGTTGCGTACAATGCAAGCTATTGTATTACTGAATGAGAAGCGTATCGTGGAAGCTCGGGGTGTTACATTCTCCCCTCCTTCAATAAATTGCGTCCTCGCAATTTGAAATTTTTCTTGGAAAATACAAGGTTGAAAAGAGAAAATACCTTTGAGGAAAACCCACATCGAAAATAAGGTTAATAAATATATAACATTAAAAGAAAGCAGGATAAGTACAAAGGTCACCCGATATAGCCCATTATAGGATTCTATGAAAATATGGATATGGAGGAGAAACAAACCATCAAGGTCTGGTGGGGAGTTATAGAAAACAGGATTAGGAGAAAGTTTAACCACAAGAAAATCACAAACTTGTGATTGGTTAAACGGTCATTGAATCCCTAGTTGGAAAAGTTAACCGACAACATTTTTGTTTTAAGTTACCTTTTATAATGTTGAGGATTTTATTTAGGAGATTTACTAAGAACGTAAGGGAATATACATACTTGTTATGTATACTTTCATTCATTAATGAATTTTTGCCACAAACCCATCTTTTACTCCAAATGGTAACGGAACTCAAAAATATTCTTTTTATCCTAATTGTATAAGGTTCCAAATATTAACACATACCATTTAGATTAGTAAAACTATTTTGTAATAACCAGGGACTTCCTGTAGGCTAGTGGTAGGAAATAAAGGCCTGTCGCACTTTGATTGTGGGTTCGATTCCTACAGCTTTGTCTGACGCGACGGTTTATGCCCCACCCTGCAGGTTGTCCTTTTCCTAAAACTATAGTATTATAATACTCCAAAAATAATCTTCATAAATTTTTTTAACCTTAAACCATACTATCCAAAAATCAACTTAATCCACTCCAACCTTTATAGTTATCCAAAATACCTCTGTCCAGACTTTCTCTAAAAGGTCTCTTAATTCCAAAATCAATTTATCAGATTCCCCAAACAAAGAAATGTTTCTCTTATTGTCACATACCAAAAATATGATTACCTTAATCATATTAAAACCTTACTGAAATCAAAAAGTAATGCAGTACAATCCATATATATATATTACATTATTCTTATAACCAGAATATAATCCTTGAGTCCAAAAGCACCAATACATTAGTTATTCTGCTTCAACTGTAGTAATAGCATAAGATTGTCCTTGATCCCTTGTCCTTTTCTGAGGTAAGTTTTCTTGACGCTTAGGACATTCATTTGCATAATGACCCATTTCTCTACAATTGTAGCATTCAACTTTGACAGCCTCTTTCTTTCCCTTGCAATCACGTGCCTGGTGACCTTTTTCTCCACATTTATAACAGACTCCCATTCCTTTTAGGCAAGTACCAGGGTGATTCTTCCCACAATTATCACATAATGGAAAATCCTTCTTTCCCTTTTTCCCTTTATCTGTCTCTTGTTCCACCGTTCTCTTCTTCTCTTGCTTTACTTTGTTGTCATAAGACTTAGAGAATTCCTTTTCTGTCTTGATAGCACATGAGACTATATCTTCATATGTTGAGAAAGATTGTGATACTAAAGCTCGACGGAGAAATGGTTTTAACCCATCAAAGAAACGATCAATCTTACTCCTTGGGTTACGTATATAATCGGCAGCATGCCTCGCTAACCTTGTAAAGTTAGCCTCATACTTTGCGACATTCTCATCCTCCTTCTGCCTCAGACTCAGAAATTGCCTTTCCACATCTGCTCGATGGTCACGAGGAAAGTATTTTTCTAAGAAAAGATCTTTGAACTCCCTCCATTCCATATTCGATACGTCATCATCTTCCTTTGTGTTTTGAATCAGCGACCACCACTGATCGGCATCTCCAGTGAGGCGGTAAACTGCCATGACAACCTTCTCCCTTTCACTACTCCCCAAGGCATGGAATATTTTCTCTAAGGAATTTATCCATTGCTCAGCTAATATAGGATTTGTACTCCCATTGAAGGTTGGTGGTTGTTGCCTCATGAAACGGTCTAGCATTGATCCTCCACGTTGCGGATCAGGGTGCTCCATACGAGTAAGGTTGTTATTCATAACCTGCGTGAGTTGTCCCAGTATGGTAATAAGTTGATCAGCACCAGTTGTATCTTCAGGTCCACAATAATTATCTTGAGAAGGAGGGCAATCCCTACACGGAGTTCGTGCATTGATACAGTTTCCATTCCTTCTACTAGGCGCCATTTCTAAACAATGGCATAAACTAGATTAGTTTATGAATCAAAATACATAATTCCATACTTGTAAAATACTTAACATAAATTGAACTATTTATGGATATAATCCATAATCATAAAAAGAAATGTTTCCTTTGAGGAAGTATGTACTCATAAACCTTACATAATGGTTTGTAAAGAAAATGAGAATTATCCTAAGCATATCCCCCGGGAGTGTCATAACCAAGAGTGCAGCAAGGCCCGTTGTCGTGCACCAGTTCCCGTTTGAGTCTAGCTCAAAGCGGTGTTTTCGGGTTTTACCCCTAGGTACATCTGTGCCAGAGCCGCCTCTACCTGCTCGTATCCAGACAGGGATGTATTGCTCGGAAAACTCATATCATCTCTATAATACCAAAATTCTAGGAAGTTCTTCTATACTAATCCTCGAAGCCTATCTTTGGGCTATGCGTTCTAATCAGAGTTTATCTACATCTAGCTTCCAAGGTTAGTACTAAACTGCCTCTGATACCAACTGTAACGCCCCGACCCCAGCTACCCAGAGCCGGTGCGTTACTTCGTAACATTGGCATGATCACAAAGGATCAAGTCTCGAAAGACCGATTAGTTTAGTAGCCTTGGAAACACTAGATACATTCATAAGTCTTTCATTACATCAAAAAGTGAAAAACTACAATAACAAAGTCTCCATAGTCCACACTCATATCCTCTTCCGACTATCCCTGCAGGTCATTCATAAAATACTTCTTCACATCCTGGAAAATATTAAAACATTGAAAGGGGTGAGCTCAGATGCTCAGTAAGGATAACAATAATGCGGAAGCTTTCATAAATAAACATTAACATTTAAGGCAATGTATAACTAAAACAAAAGCCTTTTAAACATGAACTTCAACATAATATGGCAAAAGTAAAATGAGATAATTCCATTTACTTCTTCACATGGATATTCTACTGGTCGAATAATCACATGCAATATCAATAACCACTTTCATAATGATGGAATGCATAATGCCAGACTATCATAACCACATAGCCAAGGCCTCGTGCCAAGACTACAAATAAGATTTTGTCAAGGCCTTGTGCCAAGACACTAGTTTGTCTCATGAGACCTGCCGATGCATCGAGGAGCTATAGCGGGCTCCACCCGTCACTTATTAAGTCCAATGCATTCCTCATATGAATAGGTTTAAACATATCATAAACCATAACATAATCGTATCTCATAAAACAGGCATAAAGGAAACATAACATTTCCACATTTCAATCACAAGATATAAATACAACACATTGATATAATAAAAATGCTTTCAAAACCATTTTCAATACCAAAATAAAAGAGAGTTAAAACTTTGTATTTATTTTTCATTAAAAAAAATGATGGCTTGAAGAGGAAGCCGGATCTCAAATAATGGTCACGGCGGCGGAGAAGTCGTTGTCGCCGCATAAGTACGGAAAGAAAAACATTCCCTTTTGTCGTTTAGTAAAACGCTTCGTATAAAAAGGATTCCTTTTGAATAAATGCAAAAGTCAAAGGGTTTTATACACCGTATAAAAGGAAAGTTGTGTATAAAGCCAAAATATGCCTCAATGAAAGGGGATAGAGACGAAGTCCTTAAAAAGATCATTTTTAAAAATAAAATAGATCTATTATGTGTATTCACTATAGGTACACATAAAGAAAGTAAAAATAAAAAAATAGGATATAATATCATGACATAATTTGAAAGTAGGAGATTAACCCAAAGAATGGAAGTTGGGTTAAGAAATTCCCTTACCTCGTGTCTGACTTGACTCAACCGTTCTTTAACCTCCTGAATAATAAACTAGAGTTAATATATACCTTATTAAGAACCATTTTAAACTTCATTATCCTTATTATATCACTTATTACAATGATATGAACATTATGTAATTATTTAAGTTAATAATGTTCATTTTGTCGGTATTTGGTTCTTAAGTCAAAAATAGGCTTCTTACACTTACATGTTGTTAATTTGGTCAAAGGTTCATTATATCCAGAATGGTATTCATGATGTAGATATCATATATGTCATATATATCCAGTACATACATTCATTTATAATATTACATCACATTTAGAGGTAAGAAATGAAATGCACCGTTCATGGAGACGGTAAGCCGTACGTACGCATGAACGCTACTTCCATTTCTATTTCATATTTTTTCTGGAATGGAATCATAATGATATGAGAGTATATTATAATTCCAGTATAATAACATATATAATATCATTAACTTTATCCTTCACACATCCCACATATGGTATTAACGAATCAAATCACTTTCAGGGGGCGGTAGTCCGCGCTTCCTAAAATGAAGATATCGTGTTTTACCCATAATGGAAACCATAAAGGTATGCCCAAAATGAAAAAAAACAGAAGCTTAAGGAAAACATAAACATATTATATATCATATATAAAAATAGTGACATCATAATGGCCACCTTTGAAGGTGTTAAATGAGTGTTGAACAATCATCGTTTCGGGAGGCAGAATTTCGCCATCCACGGAAACCTTATGTTCTTTAACCATTTGATGTAGTTGTGTGGAAGTGTAGCTCAAATAAATCTTATAACAACATCCTAGTATATTTAAGATACTGGTGTTGTTACAAAAGAAGTAAATAAAAAGAGTTTAGGGGGTTGGAGAAGCAAAATAAAACAAAAGAACATGAGAGAATGAATTACCTTAAAAAGTGTAACTCCTTTTGAGTTGAGCCTAAAGGCTTCCTTTGAAAGGATTCTGCCCAAAGGGAATCCTCTAGGATGAGGAGAGGGATGTGGAGAGAGCAAATGGGCAGGGGTTGGCCGAGCCAATGGCTTGAAGAGTGTGTGAAATGAGGTAGAGGTGGGGGCCTTTTATAAGAGGAGAGGAGGGGCACTTTTGGAAAGTAAAGGAACATTACATTATTTGAAAATGTGTTTCGGTTTTAAAAGGTCCCACATTGATAGAATTCGTGGATAAGGTGATAAGGCATCGAAATCCACTCATCCAATTGGTTTTGGCCATGTGTAGTTCATAGATTTTATATTACCTTTCCATTTTATTTAAATCGTCAAATAATGATGTCATCGCTGCATCATTATTATGTCATAAATAATTAAATTTATTTAATGTCTAAAAATTATAAAAAAAAATACTATGATATAGGAAATCTTTTTATCTTTCCAATGACTATTTATAATCAAAATTTGGACTTGTGTAACCCTACTTAAAAATTGTTTTAGTAAAACACTTTATGTTAGTGTCATTTTCACTTTAACATTAAATAAAAACTAATTTATGTCATTTCCCAACAAAAGTGGATCCATGGGGTCCCCAAGTTAGGCCATGGCTTGTCTTGGTCGGCCATGACTCAACCAATGAGGTTGGGACATGTGTCTAGGTCATTTAATATTATTAAAGTATTATTTATACCTTAAACTACCCTAATTACCACTAATCGCGATTAAGAACTTAATAAGTTACTATTCACCAAAAAATTATTTTTATCCCATTGAACCACATTTTACTTCTTAATGACAACCATGTATGTCGGATTTTTGAAAATCAAATCACAGAAGTGGTAATATTTCATTTAAACGAAAAATCAGTTATTTAACAACCACTTAGTGGTTTCACTATTCATCAAAAATTGAAGTTTTTCAGAATAAGGCCAAAATTTCACCCTAAGCTATAATTGATATTCCGAATTGAAAAATGATGTCTATTTTACAAAATTCCAAACATATTAGTTGCATTAATTAATTTTATAATTAATTCCCGCTGTCACAACAAATAGCGTGTTTTTAAGAAACAATTTATATCAAAAGATTGGCAATTGTTTATGTCCAATTTCAATGTTAAATTAATTCTAATGACCACCATTGGATAAAATGGTAAAAATATATTCTAATTATACTTTAAAACCATCAAATATTATAATTTATCACTATAAATTATTTTGATTAAAAAAGTTGTTTTAAGTATTTTTCACTATTTATAAAATTTTAGAAGTTCTCAGAAAAATACCAAAAATTCAACATAGGCTAATTTCGATATTACGAATACAAAAATGAAGTCAATTTTGACATATAAAATTTATAATATTTCAAAAAGAAGGTATTACTATTCATAACGGCTACTTTGATTAGTCGCGGTGTTTTAGAACTCGAAGTTGCGTACAATGCAAGCTATTGTATTACTGAATGAGAAGCGTATCGTGGAAGCTCGGGGTGTTACAAAGATAACCTTTATTATGTTTATGATACTAAGATAATGATGTTGGAATAAATAGATGATTGATTTGGATAAGTTTAACATTGGATATTATTGTTTGGGGTTTAAGTATGATTTATTGGATATTATATACTAACCTTTTTGGTTTTAGTAAAAATTTAAAGTATGAATGAAATACTTATGGACCATAAGATTTGTTAAAAGTGCTTCATGCATAAAGAATCATCTTGAATATCCACTTCCAAGTAAAAAAAACAAAGTAAAAATAAATAAAATCACAACCAAAGGATAAAATTGAGACATGGAATAAAATCTAGTAAGTTTTCAACTAGTGGCAATGCTAATTTTTGTTTCGTTGATCGGAACTCAATTATAAGAGTTTTGTTGGCCCTAAATGGTGTTGTTGGGTTGGTTTGTAGGCTAGGATAGTGGCTCAGATATTTGAAATGGTTTTAGGAGTGTCAAAGGCCTAAAGGCATAGCTTTTGGGAAGTAGGTCCAGGCGTATGGTTTAGGGAAACCATGTGACTGCAGGCACACGACCGTGCGGGATCATCTGTAAAAGCTGAAGAGGGACACCACACAGTTTCCACATGGTTTTGAAAACCATTCAAGGTATCTGTGTGGACTTGCATCCCTAGGCAGTGGCTTCCATACGGTTTGAAAAAAATCGTGCGGGTAAACAGTGCGATCAGTGTTGGGTGTTTTTTTAATATTTTTTTTTCTATTTATTTCCTCCTCTCCCTCTTTCTTCTTCCTTGGTCATGAATAGTAGGAGGTGAGCTACTCATCTCCTCCTTACACTAGATTTGTTCCATCTCCTCCATCTGACCTCTGTTCTTCGATCCTTCAGAAGCTGCAGGATCGCCTTGGTAAGGCTGACCCCACACATACCTCTTATTATTTGATCCTTCATCTTACAGACCACCATTTCCGTCCAAACCAAATTCAGGGTTTAATATGGAAACTTAGATCTACATCGATCTTCTTTGAGTTGGACTTTGATATCGAATGTGACTACACCTACGAGTCTATGGTAGGTGGTGAATACCTTGTTTTTTATTTTCACTGACTTTTGGGTGGTACAGACTATGGCACATTTTTGGGTATTTTGAGTGAGACCCCATTATTTATTCTATTTCATATTGAAATGATTGTGAGACTTGTGGGATGTCGTTGGGCATTCCCAATATTTATTTTGCTTGAGCATGGCCGAGTTAGAGGTCATTACTTTTTAGGGTATTTTGGTCGAGGGTTCCAAAATTGTTTAAATTGATTTTTTTGATTTGAAATGATTTTTTTAATTTAATATGGGTTGATTAAATGAATTAGAGGCATTCAAGACCTCCACATTGAATTGTTACATTGAATAGTTTGTGCAATTCAATCTTATTAAATTGAATTATTTTGTTAATGTGAATTGTTTAAATTGTAAATATGAAATTTCTTGAGTTGCACAAGATGGAAACCAAGGGGTCATGATAAGAATTACCTGAGATGAGGTTGGGATGAAATGACTATCAGGATTAAGGGATTTCGATCACTGGTTGGGATTGTCCTGGATACTTGAGTGGTTTTGACCATAGGATTGGGTGCCGTGGATGTCAGTTTGAGATAGTGTGTCTGTCAGGTTGGGTATAGCCCAGGATACTAGGATAGAATGGTGATTAAATTTGAGCGACATGGTCGTAGGGGCATGAGGTGCCAGATATGGTGTGTCTTAGGTTGTTTATTTTGTGATTTCTGCTCACCCATGATGGACAAAGCGCCGATTGAGTCATGTGCACATAGGTTGACTCTGTGATGAGGTGGTTTTGACCACTCATGTGGGTAGAGACCCACAATAGTTGCGGATTAGGTATTTTTGGTTTGGGGGATCTTACTATAGCAAGCCAAATAGAAGGTGAGGATCCTTCAGTTGATAGCGATGAGGCTATCGGGTTGAGTGCTGAGGCTTTCCATGATTGAGGTAGTGTGCTCAAATATTTATTTGAGGATAAACATCATTGTTCCTATAGTTTTTGTGCCATGGGATGACACAAACTTTTGAGTAGGGGTCCTTGGTACCAGGATATTATTGTTTGGGCATGACTTCAGGATTTCAATACTTTGAGACATGAGGTGTCAGGAGGCATGTGGTGTTGGGCTATCTGATTGAGGTTGAACCTGAGGGTTCACTGGGAATTTGTGACTACAGGGGTACCTTAGTCCATGGGCCAAAGACTCTTTTTCTTATGAGATTCTAGTGATGGTCGAAGCAGGAGACACTCCCTGGTGTCTACTGAGCACCAATGGAGGTTGTGTTTATTATTGCATCGTACTTTGTACTTTGCTTAGATATGATTATCTACTTAAACACATATACTATGTTTGCACCATTGGGTGGTATCCTACTGTGATTTGTCTCACACCCTGCATAGACCCTTTGAGATTCTTCTAGACTTTTTATATTTACGTATATGTAAAGGATCATCCTTAGGAGATGGTTCATAGTACTGTTTGGCATAGATATTGGCATAGACCTTGAGGTCATGCCTAACTGGAGTTTTACTTTTGTTTATCTTTCAATAATATATTTTCATGATTATTTTTTATGCAGATACAATGGTTATCCATGAGAGCCCTTTTTATATTAACATGTTTGACCTGCTATGGATGCATGCCTTGTTTGTTTTAGTAGTGTTTACAAGTGGTGTTTGGCATGATGATCTGTTTACTTTCCACTGTTATTTCTGTTTATTCATCAATTCCACTATTTATTGATTTTGGATGTGTTCCTCTCTGCGGGCCTGGTTTGAGTCTGCCGAGTCATTTATTTCCACTAAGTGTTATCTTATTATGGTTATACCAGCATATTATCTGTTCCCAGAGGGTATATCCTCCCCACTATACCTATTTACACCATCGCTGCTAGTTGGCAGCCTTTGGCCTTCGGGGAAGTGCACATAAGGCTAGTGTCACCCGACCTGTTAGCACTGTTTGGGTGGTTTTTTAGGTCGGGGATGCTACAAATGGTATCATATGAGTTTCTTTTACCTCTCTTCTTGGTTTTAATATTTGATATTATGGTATAATGGAGATATGTTGTTGTTTGAATTGTATTTCAAACTCGTTCTTAGGTGCGTATATCCCCATGTACAAGGGATAGATTGAGTTACCTTGGGTGGGTTATACTATTTTTCTTTTTCTTATATTACAATTTAGATGATTTCCACCTTTGTGGATCACTTGGTTTGTGATGATTATTGGTTGTGATATGTGACCCTTGACCTAGTGTGGTAAGTTATAATTGGACCTTGGCCCGATAAGGCAAGGTGTGGTTGTTTGGATTTTTATAGGCACATTTTTAGGGTATTTCAATTTTATATATGCATGTATGCCTTGTGAAGTAATAATACCATGTGAATAATATCAAATTCCAAGTGGAAATGTGAAATGACGTGCTTTAAATTCTTTTGAAATGTGAACTATGATATTACATGCTTTATATATATGTGAAATTGCATGTGGCATGAGGATTGGGCCTAACTCTTATAGGAGAAGGCAGGTGTTATGGATGAGGTGATTTTGATCACCAGGATTGGGAGACTAGGTCATCATTTTGAGGCAATGTTGGTTGTCGGGATGGGAATAGCCTAGGGATTTTGTGATAGTTGGCTCTGATGAGGGCGGGTAAGGAGGCTGCAAGGCTGGGATGCCGTGGGCATGGTTTTGGTGGGGGAGAGTAAGAGTTGTTGTTATATGCTACCATTTTACTACTTTCCATATTTGTGTTATATATTGTTATATATATATATATATATATGGGTTTTCTGACCATTTTATAGTATTCAACAGGTTCCTCCTAGATGGCTCGGATAGGGCATCAGGTGGGTGATATTATAGTACCGTATGAGTACGATCAGGTTCAGAACCTTGATGGGAAAGAAGAGCATGAGCCGCAGGTATAGGCTTAGGGATAAGATCAGGTTTATGATCCAATGCTGGCATGAAAGCTACCAAGATTAATAGAATTTGGTCTATGGATCGACGAGAAGCTCTAATTGAGCCTAGTACATGTCTTACAGGGGATCGACAGAGGTGCTCATGGAGAAGATTCCTCAATGGAGTATTTGACATGTGAGGTCTATTCCCAGCACCTGCTAATTTTTTAGGGTGAGGGTGGTCCGTAGGTGGCTGAGAACTATATAGAGAGCATGCAGATGATCTTTGAGTAGCTCGAGACACCTCCAGGGTGGAGGGTCAAGCTGGCTATGTATATGATTAGAGGGATAGCTAAGCACTAGTGGGATGTGTAGGTTCAAGCTCTAATATATGAAGGAATGACCTGGAAGGACTTCGAGTACATGTTCTTCAAGTAATTTTTCTTTGAGATTCTGAGTGCGGAGAGAGATTAGAGTTCTTGAGCCTTCAGAAGGGTGAAATGTTCATCATGGACTATGCATCAAATTTCACTGAGCTATCTCAATTTGCACCAGGTATGGTAAGTGATGACACCTCGAGGGTGAGGCACTTCGAAGATGGTTTAAGGCACCCCATTCATGTGAAAGAAAACATCTTTTGGTTGGCCTAATTCTTAGAGGTGGTGAATTAGTCACTCATAGCTGAGGATAACCTGATGGAAAAGTCTCACTTCGGACAGGTGGTGGCTTTATGTGAGGGTTTATATGGCAAGAAATGTAGTCAGGATGAGTTTCATTAGAGTGGTCAGCCCAAAGACTCAGCTAGACCACCTCATGGTAGCTCTACAATGGGTTTCTTTCAATGTGGGAAACTAGGGAATGTCTGGACACAATGTGATAGGCCTCTAAAGGAGTTCCGGGTGTGTGGGAAGCTTGGTCATCTTGATAAATTCTATAGGAAGCCTTCTTAGATAGCCAAATGATAGGGACCGGGATAGACTTAGGTGTTTAGAGTCGGTTCAGGATCAACACCATGTGACGACAACCGAGGTTTAGCTGCACATGGAGGACGCGACATAGATAGTGGGGCCCAGCCATGGGGTTAGTGGATGATGACTGGTGTAACACCATAGGGAGGATAAGCTTCATAAAACTGCATGTCAGGCTAGGTGCATGCCATGGAGCTACCAGGGGATGAGACGATTGGTGAGCCGATGAAGGTCAGAGGTATGTAGCGGGCGTGACTATAATTTTATTTTGATTTTTTTTTGGAATGTCCTATTAAGGCATGTCTGTTTTGAGTGAATGAGGTGCAAAAGTTTTATATGGATTGACCAGGTGTTGTTAAATGGGTTAGAACCATCTCGGTTGTGTGAATATATATATATATATATATATATATATATATATATATATATATATATGAGGTGCATGGAATCAGAAGCATCATTGGATGCATGTTTTGAGGTACTTAGGCATCGAGGAATCCGAGGGATGCGAGTTAATTGAGGTTCCTTAGGCATCATAGAATCTAAGATACATGATTTTGATTGAGGTGCAAGGAACCAAGTTGTTTTGAGCATCCGTGGGATGCAGAACCTCATTGTGCCATGGGTGTCATGAGCTCGATGCAGGCACCGATGCGGTGCAGGATATGGTTGGCTTTCAAAAGTGACACGAGAGCACCTGATTAGGTGTAGGGGTGATGATGCAACATGGGAGGACCATGGGTCCCAAATTAGGTCATTTGAACTTGATTGATTGGATCTTTGGGTTGGGATTGACCAGTTTAGACAATTTCTACGGTGGGGAGCCCCTTTGAAAAAGTTGGCCCATACCCTTGAGACCGGGGTGGTCTAGGTTGATAGGATGGGATGGATATGTTCAATACCATCTCTATATTTTGTTTGATATCTTGGGGATGATCTATGTTAAGGTGGGTATATTATAATGACCTGGGTTTTTTATTCGGGTTGAAAAACCCTCATGGTTTGAATTTTTTCTACTAGTGGTGATGTTACTTTTTGTTTTGTCGATCAGAACTCAATTCTGAGAGTTCAATTGGCCCTAAATGGTGTTTTTGGGTTTTTTTGAGGCTATGAGAGTGAATTAGGTGTTTAGAACATTTTCGGGAGTGTCAGAGGCCTAGTTTTTGGAAAGAAGGTGCCGGCGTATGGTTTAGGGAAACCATGCGACTGCAGGCGCACGACCGTGCGGGCTTGTCTGCAAAAGTTATATAGGGATACTTCATGATTTTTGAACAGTTTTTCAAACCATGTAGGGTTGCCATGCAGACCCTCATCCATAGGCAGTGGCTTCTGCATAGTTTTCCAAACCGTGCGGCCAATGCTGGGTGTTTTTTTCCTTTTCCAATTTCTTTCCTCCTCTCCCTCTTTCTTATTCCTTGGTCACACACAATAGGGAAGGGGGTGAGCCACCCATATCCTCCTTTCATCAAATTTGTTCCATATCCTCTATCCAAAATCCATTCTTCAATCCATCAGAAGCTGTAGGATCACCTCAGTAAGGATAACCCCGCGCATATCTCTTCTTTTTTGATCCTTCATCTTATAGACCATTGTTTCCGTCCGAACCAAATTTAGGGTTTAAGAAATAAAGTTATATCTACATCAATCCACTTTGAGTTGGACTTCAATATTGGATGTCGAAATTCCTACGAGTCTATGGTAGGTGGTGTATACCTTATTTTTTGGTTTCGCAGACTTTTGGGTGGTGCGGCCTATGGAATGTTTTTGGGTATTTTGAGCGAGACCCCATTATATCTATTGTTTCATATTGAAATGATCGTGAAACCTATGGGATGCCGTTGGGCATGCCCAATATATATTTCACTTGAGAAAGGTCGGTTTAGAGGCCATTTCTCCATGGGGTATTTTGGTCAGGGGTGTCAAACTTGTTTAAATTTAATTGTTTTTCTTTGAAATGATTTGTTTAATTTAATCTGGGTTGATTAAATGAATTAGAGGAATTCAATACCTCCACATTAACTTTTTATATTGAATAGTTTGTGCAATTCAATCTTATTAAATTGAATTGTTTTGTTAAAGTGATTTTTTTTTAAATTGTAGATATGAATTTTTTTGAGTTGAATGAGATGGGACCCAAGGGGTCATGATGGGAATGGATCGATATGTGGATGGGATGGAATAGACATTTGGATCTAGTTGTGTTGATCATTGGTTAGGCCTAGCCCATATACTTGAGTGGTTTTGACTATAGGATTGGGCATCGTGGATATAGGCTTGAGATAGAGTGACTGTCAGGTTGGGCATGACCCATGATATTGGGATGGCATGGCCATCATATTTGAGCGACATGGTCGCAGGGGAACGAGGTTCTAGAGATGGAATGGATTAAGTTCTTTATTTGGCGATTTCCACTCACCCGTGATGGCCAAAAGTGCTAGTGCACATAGGTTGACTTCATGATGAGGTGGTTTTGAACAATCGTGTGGGTAGAGGCCCCTAATAGTTGCGCCTTAGGTATTTGTGGTTTTGGTGGTGATTTCCATAGAAAGCCACATGGAAGGTGAGGAGCCTTCAGTTGATGGTGATGATGCTATCAGGTTAGGAGATGAGGCTTGTTTTGATTGAGGCCATGGGCCCAGATATTTATTCGAGGACATATATCACTGTTCCTCTAGTTGTTGTGCCATGGGCCAACGTGAGATTTTGAGAAAGGGTCCTTGGGACTGGGATACTATTGTTTGGGTGTACCATTGAGACGTCGATACTTTGAGACATGTGGTGTTAAGAGGAATGTGGTTCCGTGCTATCTGATTGAGGTGATACCTAAGGGTTCACCAGGACTTTGTGACTAAAAGGGTAGCTTGGGCCATGGGCCAAGGAATCTCTTGCTTCCAAGATTCCAGCAATGGTCAAAGAAGGTGACACACCCTGGTGACTACTAAGCACTGGTGGCGGTTGTTTTTATTATTTCAGCTTACTGTTTAATTTTCTTAGAGATGCTTATATGCTTAAACACATATACTAGGTATGCACCATTGGGTGGTATCCTACTAAGATTCATATCACACCCTGCACGGGTCCTTCGAGATGTGTGTAGACTTTATGGATTTAGGTATAGGTAAAGGATCAGCCTTAGGAGATAGATCGTAGTACTATTTGGTATGGAGATTGGAATGGACCTTGAGGTCATGCCTAGCTAGAGTTTTACTTTTTTTTAGCTTTCACTTCTGTATTAGCAAGCTTATTTTGTATGTATCTACAGTGGTTAGCCATAGACACCCTTTGTATATTTAAATGTATGACCTGTTATGGATGCATGCATTGTTTATTTCAGTAGTTTTTACAAGTGGTGTTTGGCATGGTAATATGTTTACTTTCTAATGCTATTACTGTTTATTTATCTCTTCTGTTGTTTATTGATTTTGGATGTGTTCCGCTCTGAGGGTCTGGTTTGAGTCTGTTGAGTCATTTATTTCTATTGCATGTTATCTTATTATGCTCGAACCAGTATATTATCTATTACCAAAGGGTATAGCCTCTTCTCTATACATTTTTACACCCTCTCTTCTATTCAGAAACCTTTTTCATTCGGGGAGGTGCGCCTAATGCTAGTGGCACCCGACCCGTTAGCACTGTTTGAGTGGTTGTTCGGGTCGAGGATGCTACTGTTATGAATAGTATTAACCAAATTATGAAATATATATATTATATATAATTTTAACATTCATCTTATGTGTTTTATAGATAATTATATAATAATAAATCCAATTTTGTGCATAAAAACTATTTTTTTTGAAAGGGTAATTTTACCGCCTTTTAATGGCGCACCTATTTTAAAAATAATTTTTGAAAATTTTATAAATTTTATTTTTGAAAACTGATTTCATTTTTGAATGTAGAATATTAAAATTATTTTAGTGTGATTTTTTGGAAATTTTCTGAGAAGTTTCTTTTTTGATGAATAATGAAAAATACTGCATTATTGTTAAAAAATCGACTTTCCGTATAAATAATTATTATAATTTAAATTTATTTTAAAGTAAAAATAGATAAATAATAAATATATTAATATAGTTTAGTTTATTTGAATCATTTTTTATATTGAAATTAGATATAAAAACTTATTATCTTTTGAACGTCTCTTTTACCCGCCTTTTAGCCACATTTGCGAGATTAACATTAAACGTAATTTTATTGCTTCAGTGAATGAAATTTAAAAAAATGGACATACATGATTGTAATTATTATGAAATTTGTGGTCTAATAGGATCAAATTAATTTTTTTTTGAATAGTAACTTTAATAAATTCTTATTTATTTACCACGGTTAAGGGTAAATCGGGTAATCAAAGGTAAAAAAATAATATTATGATATTATAAAATTACTATACCACTTGTAATAATTTCATTGGATAAGTGGGTTTCTTCCAAACCAACCCTAGACTAAAATTAGGATCTTTTAAGACACTTGGGTAAGAATAATAATTTTATTATATTTTATTTAAAGATAAGATAAAAATGTAATACTCATAATTTTAATAACTAAATAATTTTTAATATAGGGTTATAGATAAGATAAATTAAATTATAAATAGTATTTAGAAATATAAAATGTTTATATAAATAATGATAATTTATTTATAAATTTTAGTCATTAAATAATTAAATTTAATTATGACACAATGGTGATGCTGTAATTGATTTATTAAAGGAAGAATCAAATAACTGATATTAATAATATTAAAATAAACATAATTTTAAATATTTGATTCCATACAAGAATTTTTGAATGACTATGAAATGTTATGGATTAGTTAATTTTGTTTTTTTGAAGGAATCAAGTTGTTAATATTTTTTAAAAAGTCAATTAATAAATAGTGCCAAAATTGACATAAATGATATTTTAAAATAAATAATATTTTATTAAATGATATAAAATTAATAAAAATATATAATTCATCCAAATAACTAATATAATGATAAATATTTCATAAATTATTCCAATTGGGGGTTTCTTGACATTTTATAGTAAATATATTAACCCTATAATGTAAAAAGACAAGTTATCACTATAAGAGTTAAATTGTTTAACTAAGGGTTAAATACAAAAGATAAGGTTAATATTTTAACCTAAACATGTCTAAAATTCACTGGTTGAGAATATTTATAACCATAATCATCTTATCCACTAAATAAATCACTTTAGATCTATTTTAATTCAAAAATAAATTTATATTAAATTAAAACTTTTGGAATTTCCAAAAGTTCCCCTCCCCTCTCTTATAAAAGGTCACCTATCCTTCTCTTTTATTGAAATCTCTAAATCCATTTATCTAGGGAAAAACATACCCATTTATCCTCCCAAATTACCTCACTTCATTCTATAGGCCATACTTTTGGTGTAAATCTAACCTAAAAAGTCCTTTGTGAAAATCAAAAAGAGATACTCGAAGAAGAAGTAATTGTTTTACCAATTCAATTCATTTTTTTCTTCTACCTCCTATTTATATGTTGTTTCAATACTAAATTAATAAATAAATCATATAATATATTATTATATGTTTTTATTATTATGGGAAAACCATATTCCTCCTTTTACCCATTCTATAAAAAGAAATATCACTATGCATGTGTACATACAACTTACCGTCTCCACGCCGTGTTGTAAACTGTTTTTCATCTATACTCTATTTTAATTGGTATAATAATGAATATAATGGATATAAATAATAAATATTACATGATAATTTTTTGTATAATTCATGTTCCATCCAATTCTTTACCCTTTACCATTACAAAATGATATCGTCGCTCATGCATACGTACGACCTACCGTCTCCACGACATGATGAGATTCATCCTCCATTACAAACATTTTCAAATGATTATAAAAATGTATATACTGAATAAATATGAAATATATGACATAATAATGCTACTGTAATTACATATATAAATATTTAGTTTAATTGCTTCCATTCAATACGATATGAAAATAGAAATAGCGTTCATGCGTACGTACGACCCACCATCTCCATGAACGATGTGTTCCATTTCACTTATATATATATTATATATATATTTATATACTAAATATATATGATATATAAATCATTTTTTACATTTTTTAAGTAATTAAGTCATGATCTAAGTAATAATATCAAGAATAACAAGTCAAAACATGTATGATAAACAAAGCGATCATTACCCAAAACGTTGCTTTAACATGAAATTATTAAATGAATGGGTATTATAAAGTCATAAATGAATCATATATAATATCATAAATATTATTACGATTCTTATACAAGTTAATAATATGTTTAAAACCACAATGTACAAGTTTCAGACATGTAGGGAAGAAAGCGGACCTAAGGTAAGGGTTAATTTCGCAATCTCATTATTATCTAATATTCTTTATACGTATGTATTTATTGGGACATATTTATCATCCATGTCCATGTTTCTTAATTGTTTTTTCAAAATTAATCCTTTTAAAGTTTTATGTAAGTTACTCTTTAACTAAGACACCGTTTTAAATGTTTCTAATATTTATTCCTCTAAATCTTTCTCATTCATGTCCATGTTTTCAAAATGGGTTTCATGGATTTATTTATAAGGGGATGAATATTTTTAAATGTTAATTTTTAAATATATATAAATTTTTTTAAAGTGGTATGGGACAATTTGATTCAAAAATATATTTTTAAATATCTTCTTTTATAAATGCATAACTTTTGAATAATTGATTTCAAAGAAAAAAAGGTATTTTTATCAAGAATCTTTTAATGATTTTATTATATTATTTTCATATATGTCAACATCCTTTGTTAGATTTTATGGTTATTTGAGGTCAATTATTTATGATACAACCTACCATATTTTATTGAAGGGTTTATGATATCTTTGACTATGGATGTTCTATTTTGATACCATTCGTGGTTTATGGTTAATGTATTAACATTTCATCTGCTAGTTTTAATATGAATGTTTATGTTGTTTATGTTTCACCCTTTTCATATGAGGAGTGTATTGGACTTAGTAACTAATTTTAGGGGCTCGCTATATCTCCTTGATGCATCAGTAGGTCTCATGAGACAAACTAGTTTGGGTTTTTACCCATTTATGTATTGTCTTGGAATGAGGCCTTGACGCTGTGGTTTTGATGTCCAGCATTATACATTCCCTCATTATAAAATTAATTATTAATATTACATGTGATTATTCAACTAGTATAACATCCATGTGAATGTTTAAATGTAATTATTTGATTTATTCTTTCTATATTATGCTCAATATTTGTTTGAAAGGCTTGTGTTTTAGTTTTATACCCTACCTTAAAAGTTTATGATTATTTATGAAATATTATAATATATTATTTACCGTTACTGAGCATATGAACTCAACCCTTTCTTATGTTTTATTTTCCCAAGATTCCAAGAAGTGTATTATGACTGATATATAGGGTTAAGATAGGATAATAATGGCATTCTTAAAGAAATATCTATGTTATATTTTATGTTTTTAATTTTAATGTAAAGTTTATGTATGTAATCTTTTTCCAAGACTGCTAAAATAATTGGTCCTTTAGGATTTGATTCCTTGTAATCATGATAATGTATTAACATAATACACCAGATCTGGGCTTCTGGGGTCGGGGGATTACACTCTCACTCCCAAGTACTCTTCTCCGGGCTACCATACCTCCAAAAACACACAAACCAATAGAATGTTCCATCCATGACACACCTTCTCTTGGTGATCTTGGATCTCTACTGGACTCTCCATGAATGTCACATCCTCCTTAATATCCAAGTCTCCCCAGTCAATGACATGGGAGTCATCATGAAGATACCGAAAAATACTAGAGATGTGGAAGATGTTATGGATCCTCTCCAGCCATAGTGGCAACACCAAATGATATTCTACCTCACCAACTCACCCCAACACCTCAAACATCCCAAAAAACTTGAGGGAAAGTTTAATACCCTACCAAACCTCCAATGCCCATGCTAAGGGAAAACCTTCAAGAAAATGTGGTCCCTAATGTCAAACTCCAAGGGCCTACTCCTACGATCGACATAATATTTCTTCTGGTCCTATAATGCTTTCATCCTCTCATGAACAAGTTTAAACTTTTCTATTATGCTATTCACTACATCAATACCAAGAACTACTACTTCCCCAACCTCTGTCTAGCACAATAGATAACAACATGGTCTCCCATAAAATACATCTAATAGATCCATGCCAATGGATTATTGATAACTGTTATTGTACCCAAACTCACACAAAGTCAAGTTTCATAAACAAGATCCACCAAAGTCCAAGAGGCATGCCCAAAAAATATCCTCTAGTATCTAGATGGTCCGTTCCATTTTCCCATCTGTCTAAGGGTGGAAAGCAATTCTGAGGCATAAATGAGTTCCAAAATCATGTTGTAATCTGCTCCAGACTCACGAGGTGAAATATGAGTTCTGATCTAAGACAATTTACTTCATAACTCCATGAAACCACACAACCTCATCCTCCCACCTATTAGCCAAAGCATCCACTATGCCTGAATCATTGATCTATAAGAAGTGGGCTGATTTCTTCAACCGATCAATGATCACCCAGATACCATCACAAACTTCATCAGATCTAGGTAACCTTATGATGAAATACATAGATATTTTATACCATTACCACTCAGAAACATCTAAGGGTTGTAACAAGATGCTAGGAACCCGATGCTCGACCTTTACCTAATAGAAAACCAATAACTTTGCCACAAACTCCACCACTGCCCATTTCATCTTGGGCCACCAAAACTGCATCCTCAAGCCAAAATAAATCTTGAAAACTCCTAGGTGTAACACTAAACTTGAGCTATTAAACCCATAAAGTAACCCCCCATGCATCTCTACTAGAATAAACAACCTCCCATGAAATGATACCTGGTTTTGACCATCCCTCTAGAGCATCACCATGGCCAACACGATCGTTCATCACCTTTGCCTCTGAGTCTTCTCACTGAGACTCCTCCACATGCTGGATCAGTGTAGACTTCACAATCATTTGAAACAAGAATCCCTAACCACTATACACCCTTGAATATAAGTGCAAGTCTACCACCTCCTCCATCACTCTCCAAGAATACCTAGACTCCTAAAAAATACCCTTCCATGACTTTATACTCAAACCGTTGGCCACAAAATTAAACTTTCTCGAGGTGTAGAAGATATAAAAATTGTAATCATGAAGAAAATACATCCACCTACACTTCAACAAGTTTATATCATGCTGATAAAAGATATAACTCAAGATCTTGTGATCTATAAAGACCATAAAGCACTCCCAATGTGGTAATGCCTCCAAAAATTTAGCACAAACACAGACACTATTAGCTCCATATCATGGATGAAATAGTTATTCTCATGGGGATTAAATTTCTAGAACTATAAGATATTACCACTCTTTTTGGCATCAATATGCATCCCAAGACCAGACGAGAAGTGTCACAAAACACCTCAAACATCACACCCTCCACAAGAAACTGAAGCACTGGAGAACTGACTAATTTCCCATTAAGGTAACTGAACACTTCCTGAAACTGATCATTCTACAAAAAATCATAGTCCTTCCCAATCAAAGATATCAATGGGTCTGAAAATTAATATAAATAGGTCACAAAACTCTAATAATATCCTGTAAGGCCAAGAAATCTGGGGATATTTGCCACATTTTTGGGTGCCTTCCAAGAAAAAAATGCCTTGACATTCGATGGGTCTACCACCACACCTTATTAAGACACCACATGACCAAGTAAATGCACATATTTATTCCAAAACATACACTTGGATAACTTTCCATAGGGCTAGTGGCATCAAAGAACCTACAACACAAGTCTAAGATGATCAACATGATTCTTCTCTGACTTCAAGTATATCATGATATAATCAATGAATATGATGATGAAATGGTCCAGGAACTCATATAATGTAGAGTTCATAATCCCCATGAACATGGATGGTGATTTCATAACACCAAACGACATGAATACAAACTTGAAGTGCCCATACCTTCATCTGAAGGTATTATTCAGGATATCACCCACCTTTACCCTCAAATGGTGATATCCAGACCGCAGATTGACCTTAGAAAACCAAATCACCCCTCTCAGCTGGTCGAAAAGATCATCTATCCTCAGAATAGGATAATTATTCTTGTATGTCACTCAATTCAATCTCTAATAGTCTATACACAATATCATACTACCATCTGCCTTCTTGAAGAACAACATTGGAGCACCCCCTAGGACACACTGGGTCAGATAAAACCCTTATGCATCAAATCATCAATACAAATCCTCAACTCCCACAACTCAAAAGGTTCCATTCGATAAGGATCCATTAAAATTGGATAAGCACCAGTATTCATGTCTATACCAAACTCAACATCATGTTGAGGGGGGTAGTGTCACAATGTACTTAGGAAAAACATACAAAAACTCCCCAACGACCCAGATAACCTTTATTATTCCACCCTATACTGATTCCACCAAAAACTCATCCAACAAAGAAATAAGGGGATCCACATGCTGACTGCCCACTTGAAAACCCCTCACACCAATGAAAACCACATACTGACCATCCAAATCTAAGAAAATGAATCTTCTTCATAAGTAGTTTATAAAAACACATATGAAATACAAAATGTTGATGTCGAGGATAACATTGTATGGATACATCTGTAGAAATAAAAAAATCATAGGACTAATTTGACTCCAATATCAGTCTACACCCCGAAACACATCAAACAAGTTGGTCTAGCATTTGACTGGAATAGTTAATCCTAGGGGAATAAAAATCCTCTCCACATAGAGTCTCATTGCACCAAATAGAGTGGGTTAAAAGATGAGTGAGAATATCCTCAATCAAACAAGGAACAAATAAGGGTACTAAGAAAACTTATCATACCTATAATGATCTAAGGCCCCTATGGTACTGCCACCTCTATTACATGAAATTGAACATGCCCATATCCTTTACCTCTCTGCTGATGTCCACCTCTATGACCACACCTGGGTGGAGGTCCCTAAACATGAGGAACATCCTAAGGTCGGAATCTACTTAGCTCATGTCCCCTCACCAGAGCATAAGCCTATTGACCTTGCTGCTGAAACAGTCTCATTGGTAGCTACTACCGAGGATGACACTAAACCTGTCCACCTCTACCAAACTGAGATTAGGTAACCATTGGGAAATGGTTCTAATGATGTCCATGAACCCCACAACCAAATCACACTGGTATAAAGTCTCCATGAAAAGTACAGAAACCAATAGCCCCAGAAGGATGGAAAGGAATTTTCTAAGGTTGAATACTCACTAGTCAAAACCTCAAAGGTCCTGGTGCTTGAGACCTGACACTAAAAACTCTTATCCCTGAGGAACCCTATGGGTTCCCCTATTATGGAAAACATTATCATGATTGCATCTTATTGATCACCTCCACATTCTTTTGAACTACCAAATATGTCAGAAACATAAAAGGAGTAACTTCATACTGGATAGAAGGATGGAGTTCCTCCTCAAGATATCTCACATGAGACTCCTTGTCTGGGAAAAGATTTGGAAAAAAGAATAGAAGGTCCTTGAACTTGGATCCTGGCTCCCACACTGACATAATCCCCTATTAAAGAGAAATAATATCCTACCTATTAACTTACTTCATAATTAATAAAAGAAACTATACTTGGAACTCTTTCTAAAAGCCAACCCATGAAACATCTTCCTCATTCTGGTCCCCCAGATACATCATCCACCACTAACATATAGCTCCCCACATCTGACTAACTGCCAAAGGAACCTGATACTCCATCGAGGCTTCAATTATACTAAATGAAATATCGAGCTCCTATATCCAGCCCCATGTCTCCACATCTAAAACACTTCCCTTATAATTCCACAAATCTTTCCACTGAAAAGTATAAAATTCCATCTTCTATGACTTATCCTACTCTGTTGGATCATCCCTATGATGATCAACTAGATTATCCTGCTATACCTCAACTTCCTGAGCCACACATAGATGACAAATAAGAGCCATAGATGAAATAGGAAACAAATACTTTATAATCATAGGTAGTATGAAATTTTATTAAAATTAATTTTAATTTATTGTATTCATTTTAACCTTCCCAAAACAACCCAATTAAAATAGGAACATAAGTCATTATGATTCATGTACCTCTCCTAGGGTTCTTCCTTGAAAATAGGCCTTCCTCACTTGGTCATTCAATAAGATTAGATTTTGTGCACTGGATCATGAAGGCCCTAAAATACCCTTTCTTAGTTAGTCTCTCTGGCCTATGTCACACACCAAGGTCAACTAGCACTGTTTCTATACCAACCCATGGAATCCTCACTGTACCTACTTGGTTCTTATATTTGAATTAATATGTGAGAACCACTAGCTGTATCTAATTCTCAATTTGTAAAGAACAATAAATTAAAATCTATAACAAATTCACTTGAATCTTCCCCTTAATTATTTTGATTGGTGTAGTTTTTCTTCTAGTGTCCATTCTTTCCACATGTGAGACAAACAACATCCTATTTCCTTGATTTCCCCTTAATATTATTGTTATTAGAAGGGTGTGAAGAATATTAACACTTAGAGCTCTTCGCTTTCCCTTTTCTTCTATTCACCATAAGAAAGGAAGAATTTTTGCACTTTGTATCCTTATATACTTGGAGAAGGAGTGTAATAAGAGCTGACAAAAACTTCTCAATGTTGTTTATATTAAAATTTAAAAGAAAGGTGGAGAATCTCCAAGGGAGTTATGAAAGAATGAGATTGGTTCCCAATTATTTGGAGAGTTTAAACCCTAGAACCTCTAGGCACTCAATGTAGCCAATGAGCTTGACTACATGAGGCATAACTGATGAACCCTCTCCAAGATTTCTATGAAATAACACCTTTTAAATATCAAACCGTTCCTATCTATCTCTCTCCTAGTAAATACCATGGAGGTGCTCAAGCATTCTATACACATAATTTTTTTCATGAGACTTGATGAGTTCACAAGAAATAGATGAAAGAATCAAACATTTAACATTGACCGCATCACTCAAATGTTTTTCATAGACAATGAACTATTCCTAATTCACCACCTTGGTAGGTAGATCAGGCATCGGGGATTATAGAACGTAATATTTCCATTCATGTTTTAGTACAACTTGAAGGTGTGTAAACCATTCATGGAAGTTACTTCCAGTGAGGAGGTTGTCTTTATCTAATATTGATCTCAGGGATAAATAAACAATTAAATGACCCATTCATGAGCTTTATCTAATGGCTGATTTAATGGGAATACATTAAATCAACCTATGAACTATAGGAAATAGATCCTATTCCTGGCCTTGGAATGAATTACATCATTCCACATGTCCACCTATGTAATACCTAGTTTGGAGTCATTATGGTTCCTTTTTGAACCACCTCCATGTGCCTTGTGAAACTCCATTAATTACAAGTATTTATAACTAAAAAATGGGCGAGGGAAACCAAATGATTAGTTAAAGGGGGATTATAGAAATATCTTTAGACCCATAGGTCCTATATAATAATGGTGGAAGGGATGAATCACATACCATAAAATTTAATTTAATAATAAATAATTGAAAACTCCTGTGATAATTAAATTAAATAAATTCCAACACATACACTGGTATTGGTCTAGCCCATGAACAGTCATACATGCAAGGTATATACAAAAGTAAATGGCTAACATTCACATATTTATTCTTTATCTATTATTAAGATAAATACTCTTTAATTAATTAATTAATTAATTAATTAATTCCCTTTCATCTTAATGATCATCCAAATTCAATTAGAGATAAACATCATAAATTTATTAATGAAAAATAAACAACAAAACCAATAGTTTCATAATTATTATAATAAATTAATTGATCATTTAAAATTCTTAAAAACCCTTATTAAATTATCAAAAAAATAATGTCCCAATCAAAACAATAAGGTTTTATGGTTGAAATTTTAAATTTAATGTAATTTAATTACACTAGTAATCAAGCTATTACATGGCATGTACTATCTAGATATACATTGTGGACCACTGTTTCAATATATCCAGGCCACATGCCTAGGGTTTCGACATGTCAAAGTAGCCATACTATAAAACATGTACATCCAGATACACATCTTGCATCTTCTTGCCTTATGACCGAGATACTCACCTGGGTCTTCAACGTGCATCTCGGTGGATTACATGACGTGTATAGGCCAGTTACACACCATGTGGTCTGAATTACACATGCTCGTGCAACCCGCTGAAAAAATTGACATGTTCTCGGGCAACATATAACATGACATGTGCCGCCAGCTACACACCATGTATCTCTAATACTGTGTATCTAGATAACAAGACCAAGGAATCGACATGTATCTCAGATTTAGTAATTGATGAACTACATGCTGTGTGAATTTCATACATGTCATGTATATCGTAAATGCTCTAGGTTGTCATTCTCATGTGGTTTGATCATGTATAATGACTATAAGGATTGTGCGATTTATGCCACTAACATTTGTAGACTACATAACATGTACACCACATAAACACTATGTAATCTGACAAATATGTGTCGGGTTGTCTATTAAACACATAGCATACACTGTATATAATAACTGCATGGAATGACATGTATCCTGCGACATGGCCAAGTGCAGCGTACTAGGGTACACGGTGTGTACTCTGGCTACACGTCTTGTAACCCTGTATTACTAGAAAAAATTTGGTAGTTTCCAATGGCATATCTATTTGTTCTTTATATGTTCTTATACCTTTAAGAAAATGAAACATAGAACAAAAATCTTTAATATGTCGATAACATGTTAATTAAAAATGGATTAAAGAATGAATAATATGAAATAAAAATTCAATCATGATTTCAAATCAATCAATAACAAAATAAATAATTATAAATTTAAACATGACCCCTCTAATATCACTTGTTGGTTCTGAGTATAGTGGAATCATGAAGTGGTGGGTGATATATTAAAATTTCAATTAATATTGATCTTCTCGAAACCACGTGTGAGTATTTTTCACATCAAATTTATAATTTATTTATTTATTATTATAAGAAATGATTACCTTGGATTATAAAACTTTCTTATTTGATAATTTTTATCATTAGAAAAAGTCCCTTTTGGATTTCTTCATTGTGCTGTGAGGATCCAAGGATAGAATCCCTCTAGTGGTGATCCACATGTGCTCCTTTGATCTCCAAGAAACTCCAATCGATCTTCGGGTACTAGCGTAGATAATCAATTGTATTTTGTTGTTTTTGTTGATCATTCATAATTTTTTATTGAAGGAATATATCTTTAATTTATTATTCTTAAGAGGGGGAGAGAAGGAGGAGTCGAGAGAGAATTTCTCATGTGAAAAAATTCTTTAGTTTTGATTTTGTATGCAATACAAAATAGACATAACTGTCTATTTATAAAGCTAGAGTTTAGGTTAAAATATTATTAAATTGTATGTCAGCCCTTGAATAATATTACAATCTTTAATAAACCCCAATCCACATAATAATAATAATACTATTATTATTTTGTTGCGCGTTTCAACTTGCATAATAATGAATATTATTTAATTAGCTTGTTAATTAATATTTGTCACCAGACATAGTCTTGGTCCATTTGAAATCATCTAGAATTTATTGAACACTCGAATAAATATTTAATTTAAATATTTAATTCATCAATAAATATTTAATTTAAATATTTCATTCATATATAAATATTTATGATCGATAAAACATGAATAAAATTATCCCTCAATCTTGAGAATAATATTTACTGAATTAATTAAATTCAAAAATAATTTAATCGAGATCATAGAAAACACTCAATGTGTGACCCTCTAGGATTATTTATCATTGGAATTAGGTGAGCTTACCTAATGTACAAAATTACTGTCTAGAAATGGGTTAAGGAACCCAAGATAAATAACTTAATGTTTCTATGATGAAAATCAAATATGAATGCTCACTATGTAATATAATCCCTTTATCGCAATATCTCGTCAAGTATGTTACACATATGTTTCACTAATCTATTTTATTAATACATATTTATTTGACTATCTAAAATAAACACATTGTTTCACCATGTATATGAAATTTAATGTAACTATTATATTCTAATAAAACGGTAAAGATATCAACTTCTATAAATATGCAATAGATAAATCATTCCTCAACTTATCCATTAATGACATGTCAATAGTGATTCACCCAACATTCCCTACTTCATCCTAAACATATTCCATCATGATTTTCATCAAAAAATATAAGTGCATGAGTCATGACATGAATTAATGATAATATTGAAGTTTAAAGACCATTACACACGCTCGCAGATATGAATATTTGATGACACCCAAAAATATTTCCTATTATTATTTTCTATAATTCTGAGTTATTACTATTTAAATAATTCCAAAACATATTTCTAGAAATCATCATAATTTTTTTAAATCACATATGATAATAACTCTTTATGATTACTTGACAATTACTAGATTATTATCATTTAATAAATATTTATTCTTAACTTTCATAATCTAGGGAATAACTAGATCTATAAACACATATACAATGAAATAATTTGATATTTCCCCCTTAAAACACAACACCCAGAATAGAGGAGAGAGGGTGAGGTTCCACCGCACCTAGAAAACTAGAAAAAGAACCAGATTTGATCAAATAAGGCTTTAAAAATTCCAAAGTGAGGAAATTTTAGAAAACTCAGACATAAAGGATCAACCGAAAACAAAGGCCATAGGGGTTTGACTATTTAGAAATAACAATTATACATAAATGACTATAGCATTAAATCCACAAATTAAATTGACTATTTAATTTGTATTTAAACTATTTTTTAATAGAGAAGAATTAGAAAAATGAATCAATGGAATTTAATTCCATGATTTTTGGATTTTAAAACCATTGAAATTCATTTCAGATTCAATCCAATGAAGGAGTGTAAAAGAGGGTTTAAAAAAATATTCCTCCTAAAAGGGTGTTGCATAAAAGTAATATGTTTTACCCTTCTAAAGCTCTTATATGTCGCATAAGGGTAATACATTTTACCCTTATGTAGATCTCAAACCCATTATTACCTTTACATTGCTGCATAGTACCATTACACAACCTTTTTAAAGTCTATATTACCTTTACAAAACACTACCATTACCCTTACAAAACCTTTGATTACAAGAATATACCCTTACACAAGAGATATAATACCATTACACATCCTTTGGGAAGTCAAATATACCCTTAAATGAGGTTGGGTTGACCCTTATATAGTGAATAGAAGTAGGGAGTTACCCTTACACTGGTCATTCCTTACTCTTACACAATGCATGAACTAGAGAGTTACCCTTACGTAACTCAAAGAAAACCCCCCTCCACCCTTATGTAGTGAATGTAAACTCATCTCTACCCATACACAGTGGATAATATACCCTTATGAAGCTCATGTAAATGAAATTTTTTCCTTTGTGTAGAGGCTTAAACAACCCACTTACACTTACACAAGTCTTAAAAAGGCCACCTCACCCTTATGTAACCCTTATAAATCAAGGGTTACCTTTAGGAAACACCATAAAACTGTAAGTAAGGGTGATTTTTAATGAAAAATTAAATGTTCAAATATAAATAATTATAAATTAAAATCAAAAGAGGGATTTGAGAACATATAAAAATTGAGAATATTACAATTATCCCCCTCTAATGACTTCTATCCCTAAGAATTATCTTTAGCAGTCATTCTCAAAAAAATCTAGCCACTGAGCTCAAACATCAGACACACACTCCCACTTCTCATCTTAGATCCATCCATGCCATCACCAAACTTGAACAAGTGGTACCATCTTCCCTTAAAGGAATTTCTCACTCCAGTCTACAATCTACAATGGATGATGTATATGGATCTAACTCATTGTCCTCACTGCCTATAACATACATGGGGTCATGTCACTACCTCCAAAACTGAGAAAAATAGAACACATCACACATTACTTGATTATCTTTAGGAAGGTATAATAAAAAAACTATTATCCCAACCCATTTAATGATAACAAAGGGTCCAAAAAATAGTGGTGCCAACTTACCCTACTTCTGCAAACAATGATTCCCCAAATGAGGTGACACTCGTAAGAAAACCTGGTTACCAACAAAAAACTCCAAAGGTCTTCTCCTCCAGTATGTATATGATCTCTACCACCTTTGAGTGGTCATAAATCAATTCCTGATCAAATTTACCCTATCTATGGTCTCCTGGAAAATACCAGGCTCAACAATTCCTGGTGCTCATCCTTTACCCTATGGCAGGTAAGGCATCGGGAAAAAATCCAACAATGACTGCCCAACTAGAGGTATAAAAGTTCCTCATCAGCTCGTCTCTAATAGAATTAGGGACTACTACTCTCCCATGAATGAGTGTCACATGTTCATCACCCAAATATGCATCAAAGGAAAGTAAATTATAGGATAACATGATCGGAAAGTCAAGTCCATTCCCAACATGTGTAGATATGAAGGAGAGTGAAAACACTCAAGGTAGTAGATTAAGAATAAATGATCAAGACTGCACCTTATATATTAGATTGAATCTCACCATAATATATCAGAGTCTAATACACTACATAGATAGAACCTTCCTCATCTCTGAAACCATATCCTTGATAAGCATTAATCACCAGAGTTGTCGTTGTCTAGGCCTGCTACTGAGGACCCCGACTCGATCCATGGTTCCATAAACATGTTTTCCTCGAACCTCTATAAAAACTTGAGCTCATATCTCTTGAGAAAAATATCCAAATATTCCACTTATTTCCTCATTATTGATACTATATTTGAGGTACTATGAAGGATCTACAGTAATGACCGATCTTCCCACAGTTGAAACACTACAGAACCTCTTCTTTCACAAAAGATTCTGATGATCCCTAGTCCACCATGAATGTCTTCCACCACTCTGGTTAAAAATATCAGCCTTAATACTAATTCTTCTAGAGATATCACTATAAGTAAAATTGGTAATTGGAAGAAGATCCAAAACTCCATCCTCCTCCAGAACCTTCTTGTTCACCAAGGCCTTTCCAAGCACTTTAATGAGTCGTTTCACATAAGCATACACTGTCATCAAGATCTACCAAAGATTCATGAATTAATGAGCAATGTATCACTCTAGAATACCCAAAAGGAATTCTTCAAGGAAAAGGGCCATTAAGGTTGTCCAATTCAAGACTTCATAATATCCATCCAGGTTCATTACATCCCAGCACTGCTTGGTGGGTCTCTATAGTAAGAATGCTACTAGCTTTGCCTTTATTCAATCGGGTGACTGAATGAGGCTGAAGATACCCTTGATTATGTCTACCCAATCCTTATCATATTATGGTCTATTGGTTCCCTGAAAGGTAAGAGGATGTTAGAGATAAAAATCACAGACATAATCAATCATGGATCTTAGTGGAAGAACCCCTAGATGGATTTCTCCTAATGAATGCACAAATAGAGTAGGTGCAGGAGCGTACTCTACAGATCCATCCTATGTAGTGGGAAATATAACAAGGGAATCAGGATAACCCTAACCCACATCTATCATTGGACACATCATACTTCTAAGAGGAAACATATTTTTCCACATGAAAGTGAGAATTATGACATAAGACATTATATCATAACCAGTCTAAGGGATCACACAAAGGTTTACCTAGGGGTTTACCCATAACCCAAGGTACAAAAATCCTAACACTAACTAAGGTTTCATCCCTAGATTTTATCCATAATCACACAGATATATATATATATATACTAAAACATAAAAACATGCTTTGTTTAACTAATTAATGCCAAAACATATATATCATAACAGCATAGAACAAAGATATATAACACAATCAAGAATACAAGTCTATCCCAAACAGATAGAAAAAGTTAGGGAATTAAATTAAAGAACTAATATGTAACACAACAACATACATTCATATGGAATCTTAACTTATTTTCCTAATCATGATGCATGAATGCACCTGAAATCTCATTAAAAAGTATCAATAATCTCATCCATGACAACTCAGAGGTCCATTGCACATGAGATAGCTAGGAACATGGAAACTACCTCACCCAAGTCCCACAAAACTTTCTCATTTACACAATGTATTAGGTTAGTCTAAAAAGAGAATAAGAAAAATGGTGCTCTCATACCATTTTGTAACATCCCAAATCGAACCACCAGGTCCAATCTAGAGTGCCACATGACCTCATACATGCCTCCCCATATGCAATAGTCTTTTGACTAGTAGTGAGGATTTAAGTTCGTTAATTATTAGATTATATCCTCAATATCATGTCATAGAGAAAATAATAATAATAAAGAATATAATAAACAATAAGAGTAATCATGCTGGAACTAATTAATCAAAAGAGCACACAAGAAATAAATATAATCAATGGGTTCCCAAAGTGGAAATCCAAACCAGGGTATAAAGTGCAGTAGGTAAATAAATAAATAAAACTACAGTAATCCCCAGAGTTTATCCTGGTATTGCCTCTAGATCCATGCTCTATGGCTCAACCATCTTCCACGGTCCCCTTTCCTTTTCTTGGATCCCTATGCATGAAATCTGCACACACATCAAGATTCCCATGCAAGTATTGAGTATGAAAACTAACATAAAACCACTAATGCGGCCTTTATATAATAGTTCACATATAAAAAGTTTATTCCATGATAATAATAAATGAGTAAATAGTAATATAGAACATAAAATCACATATCGAGTGGTTGTGCGATAACTAATATGCCCTAGACCCCCGACCGTACCTACTTCAGCTTCATGAAAAAACATTAATGAGGAGTTGTTGGAAGTAACTAAAAGTATCCATAGTGATAGTGAATCTTTCACTCAACATACTCATGGAAATTTATATACATACGACTTGAAATTTACAAGGCCTTAAGTACGACATGCTGCTTTTGAATCACTAGGCATCAAGTGCACCACTCACAAATCACTGGGCATTGAGTACGCTACTCATGAATCACTATGCATCGAGTTTACTACTCAAAAATCACTAGAAATCAAAGAAAACTGATACTTGGATTCTAAGGATCGAGTGCATACTCAATATGGAGTTCCATGGTATCATCAAATCTTGAACCTATACTTAGGTCCATCATCTTTGTCATTGCAAGTATTGAGCACCCCCTTTAAGGGAAAATCATGTCACAACGGTTGACCAGTTCTGATCACCAAGAATGATACCTCACAAGGAAAGGTAACATACATACCAAGGTAGAGAATACAAGGTAAGCATATCATATTGAGAATAAAGTAGCAACACATAAAAACATGTGATCATAATAAAGCATGGAAACAAGATACTCTAACAGTACTGATAGAATCAAACATCATAAACAGGTCTCATGGGCCACACACACACACCCACATGTGATCACAATCAAGCATGGTCAACAAGGTATGATAACACAAGAATTATACTAAGGAAAAATGAGTATATAAGAGACCCAAATGGTAAAAAACTTACTACCTCAAGGTCATTGATGAACCTAAGATTTCATTAAGGAAACATCTCCTGAGTCATGTCCACATACTCTTCAGATCAAAACACTCATCAAGGATTCCTAGAACCTAACCCAACTATTTTATTTCCCAAGGAATATAATATCACAAGTGATACTCAATTATATATCCTCCATAATCCAGATTAAACATGATAATTCCAAATTATTTCTTTGAGAAAGAAGATAATTCCACATGTGATGATAAACCCTCATTAGGTCCTGAAGGGTGATGGAATAAAGAATAAAGGGGGTTAATAGGCCTTTATTAAAATTATCATAACTACTATAAAACAATTTATGTTCATTTCTTTAATTTTTTGCATACAATCTTCAAAAATACACTATAATAGTTATTTTCAAACTTGTTATATCCTAAAGGAGTCATTCCATGCCTTCGAACTCAACTGTTGAACTCTCTATATAGCTACTGACATGGTCAGTTTAGTGATTGTACATTTTATGAAGTGACCACACGATATATTTTTTCATGGTCAGTATGGTGACCACAAGACAACTAAGTTCACATGGTCATCATAACGACCACAAGGCATGGTAAGCATATCGATCATAAGTGCACTTGGAATGCATGTTTGTTATTTTCCTTTACATAATTTTTCTTAAAACTCTTTTTTATGCATGCTTTATTTTTGGTTAATTTTTATAGTACTTTTAACTTCATGCTTATTATAATTGTTTTAAGTGATTTATTAATTTATAAGGAAATATCTATTAAAATTTTATGGAAACTCCATAGATTGAATTCCCGAATCTGTTAAGACCACCTCTTTTCAATGGAAGTGATTACAGATATTGGAAAGAAATAATAGTGGTATTTTTGAAAAATATAGGTATTGAATATTGGGATATCATGGATAGAACTTATAAAATACCTAAATTTTAAATTCAATATTTAATTGGAAATGATAATAATAAATATGTCTTGAATTATAAAGTCATGAATTATATTTACTTCTCTACTAGTAAAAGTGTGTATAGTCATATAACTTCTTGTAAAACTACTTCTGAAATTTTTAGTACTTTTAAACTCACTCATTAAGGAACTAAAAAATCATAAAAAACTAATCTTGTAATTAATAGGGCTGATTTTCGATAATTTAGTATGTATGTCCATGAAAGTGTGAATTATATGTTAAAAATATTCAAAAAAATCATCAATAACATGGTCACACTTGGTGAAACTATGAAGAATGAAGTGCTGATTGAAAGAATACTTAAATCCTTACCAAAGAAGTTGAATTAAAATAAAGTATCCATTGAAGAAAGATAATATTTTTCAGAATACTCTGTATATGAGATAATTTAATCTCTATTAAAATAAAAGATTCAATTGAAGAACAAGGATCTTGATTCAAAAGGGAGTTTCTTTTAAATCTAAATATTCTTCTAATACCTATTCTAGTGATTCCTCAAATTCTTCTGGCTCATAGAAGGATGATGACCTAAGTCAAGTTTTTAAATGAATTTATGGACTCATAAAGAAAAATCATACTAGTAAAAAGGATGAAGGGAAAAGCAAGACATACAGTAAGTATTTCAAAATAAAATGTAATAAAGGTAAATCCACTATTATTTGTTATGAATACAGGAAACATGGCCATAACAAATATGAGTGTCCAAATTTGAAACAAGAAGGTAAATATAAGAAGTATAAAAAAAATCAAATGTTCTTATGATGTTGGTTGGAGATGAACTAAATAATAAGACTCTAGTGAAGAATCTAGAATTGAAAAAGAGACTGGTAACCCTACTCTGATGGGAAAACACCATAAGGTAACAGATCCTTTTGAAAATATAATAAAACATACTGGTTTGTGTTTAATGGTAACAATGAATAAGGTTAGTAATTCTTCTAATCATGATTCTGATTCTAAATCCTATTCTAGTTATGATCATGAAAATTATAATGTTAAATAATTAAGTGATTTATGCAATAAATTTCAAATGGGAATTGAAAAGTTTTCTAAAAAGTATGAAATTTTGACTAAGGATTAAAATAAATTTTCTAATGAATAGAAAAATATTATTTTGGAAAATGAAAAATTGAAAAAATATATTTCTAATTTTGATAAAGAAAAAGATAAAATTAATAATATAGAAAATAATATTTCTATGCTTGAGAGGGAAAATCACATTTTAATAAGTTATGACTCATCTAAAAAAGATAAAGTTTGTGATGATCTTGATATTATTTAGAAATAAAATGTTAATCTCAAAAAAGAAATTATGAATTTAAAAGAAAGATTATATACCTTTGTTCAATTAAAAGAAAACTATGATAATATGGTAGCTATGATGAATAAAATATAGATAAATCTGGTTTTTTTATAATAATCATATTCCTAAAATGTAAAAATATGCTTTTGTTAATATTTCTATTGAGAAGGTTTCTACAATTACTTGTTTGAAATGCCGGTTACAAGGAAATTATGCCGATGAATGTTCTCTAAGGTTTACTCAATCATCCAGTATTACTTGTGTTTCTATCTCTAAGAATTTATGTTTCTATATATTGTATAATAAATGTTTTAATTATTCCTAGGTACCAAATTTGTTTGTTACTAACCTAATTAGACCCAAAATTGCATGGGTACTAAAAAATATTAATGTTTGATTTTTTACAGGACTCTACCAAATGTGATTTAATTTTAAATCAAATTTTGGATACTCACTGAATAAAATTTCATTTCACTTAATTACATAAAGTATTTAAAAATTTATATGCTCTAATCATTTTTTATGGGTGGAACTTTTTTAATTAAATCATAAATTTAGGGGGAGATTTATATTTTATTCATTTCTTCTAGAATGGTATTTATAATTTTATCATATGGAATATGTTTAGGGGAATTTTAAATTCTTAGAGTTAATATTCATATTATTATTTATGCTTAAAGTAGAAAAGGTGATAATTATTTGTTTTGAATATTTTTTTAAATATAATTAAAAGTTATTTTTTTGTTTATTTACAAAAGGGGGAGAATGTTTGGCTTCAACTATATGGTTTTGTAATAAAAAAAGGGGATTATTTTTTTGTTTATGTGGTTTCATGTATTTTATGTTTTGGTTGATTATAAATAAAATTATTTTTTTAGATTTCAAAACACTCTTATCATTTTTTGTGAAAATGAATTTTACTAACTCACTGTGTTTTAACTACATATTGAGTTTTAGTGATTGGGTTTTTATAATTCCTACTTAATTTGAAAGATAAAATGTTTATCTAACTTTTATTAAACTATGAACAATCCTAATTATATATATATATATATATATAATATGTTCATAGTTTTGTCCGAACATGATACATGATTTTGGTTAGAAGAATATTTTTTAGTTTAAACTACTTCAAAGTTTTATTTCATTATTCCAAAATAAAATGAGTTATATAAGTTGGAATATTAAAAAAATTATATAATTTTATATATCTTATATTTATCTACATTTCATTGGAATAAATTGAAGTATAATTTTTTATATGGTGTAAAAAATCACCTAAGATCATGCAACATTTCTGGAATTCTTGATTTTACAGAATTAAAAATAGTTTTTTATTTATTTGATATATATCATGATAAAGATCATAATTGCACACCATTTTCTGGGTTATAAATATAACAATTTTATCTACATTTAATTAAACTTCATCAAAGTATAAAATTAATGTTTAATTACCTCAAAATTAGTCTGAATTTCTGTAACAGATTCACCATTTTTCTATAGTTTTTAGAACTTGTAATTCACTATATTTTGATGATATATCCTTATACACTTGTCATATTGATTGATTATTTGATCCATTATAAATATAAATTTTTTAGCTACATTTAATTATAATTAGACATTAGCTAATTCTATTTTTTAGGTAGGGTAAAAAATACCTGAAGTTTCTATTATCATCCTTCATAGGTTTCTCTCTCTTCTTTATTCAACCCTACCATGAGTTTTCATAGCCTACCCTGAACCTTTTTTCACCTAACTGAATGATGGATTCCTCCTTAATTCATGACCATTATTCATCATACTATAATACTTATTCACCTTATCACAAGAAGGCTTCGCCTTACCTCACTAACACAGTTCAACCCTTTAACAACACACAAAATGGGCTTTAACAACACTAAAAAGGCATCTTTGTCCTTAGAACTATTAAGTGAGGGGAGGGGGACCCCTTTATCAATGCTAAAAATCACTCATAATGGGTACCCTTTATCATTTCTAGAAATAGAGATAATAAAGGCTCTATTCCTGTAGTGTGCTATTTGAATAACATCACACTACGACAGATACACGTCTACACCTATATGAAAGTAAAACTATATAAAAATTCATAATTCAATTAAAATAAAATTTACATCACAAATAAAAAAACACTATTATATATATTTAATTTTATTTATGATTAAATTTGAAATTACTATCCAAAAATATCTAAAAACATCAATATTTCATCGTCTTTGGCACCTGCGACCCCCTCTAAAAAAATACCGACATGATATTAGTTGCCGAACAAACCAACCCAACCCAAGAAAAAAAATCAACCTACATAAGAAAAAAATATTATGTTATGAATATTATAAAGAAATAAATTAAACTTAAATATGAAAGAATACATTAATAAAATTCCATTTTAAATAAAAGGACACACTTAGAGTCATACCAATCACACCATGCATCAGATTGAGGTGGGGATAATTCCTACATGTCACAAATGATTTATGGATAGTTTTCCTAAAGTATCGAAACAATACTAATATTTTGGATCAATTTTGAGTATGTCACTTTATTTTTTAACTAAAGTTTCATTTTAATCTACAAACATGCACTTTGAGTCATATTGGTCACATAGTGGGTCAGTTTGACATGAGAATGATTTGTACATGCCAAAAATGACTTATGAATCTTTTTTCTAAAGTATCAAAATAATCCAAGAACATTTCTTGGTTTTTAGTGAGTGACACACCTTTTGAACTAAAATGTCAATTTTAGACTGATAACAGACACTTTGAGTCATACCAGTCACACCGTGTATCTTATTGAGATATGCCCAATTCCTATACATCAAAAATGAATTATGGATAGTTTTATTAAAGTATCAAAAAAATCAGAATGTGTGTGATAATTTTTGAGTATTTCACTTTTGTTTTTTACTAAAATGTCAATTTTAAATAAGAAGACACACTTTGATTCATACCGGTCACACCCTACATCATATAGAGGTACCGTTGATTACTACATGTCACGAATAACATTTTGATCATTATCCTAATATATAGACACAATTTTTCTTTATAAGTCCTTGAAATATTTCTAAATATTTTTCCAGAGGCAGGTACTAAGATGACATGTGATTCTGAGGCTCGGTGTGACTGAAATTAAATATATTAAAATATTAAATATATTTTATATTGCGCTCATGTGTCTAATTAAAGAAATTGGTATAAATCTTAAATGGGTGATCATATTGGAAATATGAAACCATGGTTGGGTTTGAAACATGGTGTTTTCCCTAGGCATGACATAAAATTATTCGACACAGTACATTCTGACCTCTCGCTCATTAGCGGTGTGTTTATGTTTTTAAACAATTAATTAATTCAATTAATTAATTTTAAAATTAATTAAGTGATAATCTTTAAATATCTCTCTATAGATATTTTCAATGGTTTTGATAACCCTGAGCTCTACCAACATTTCCTCCCTTCTTCTCTTCTCTATTGGTGAATGTAGAAAAAGTGACGAAGAATGATGAACCTCTAATTCAGGTAGGATCAAAGCGTAGTGAATGCAGCGGCTCCTCCTGAGCCCTTTTTCAAGTGTGTTGTTAAATAAATATTGATCCAATTAGATGTAGGACTTGTGTCTGGTGTTTTTATTCCCTTTATTAAATGTTTGAGAATGTTGAATATTGATTCTTCAATCTGCACCCCCTTTACACGATCCTGATTGCTAAAAACATACTCTTTATCAATTGTTCATCTAACTGGGATGACCGTTCTTGATTAGTTGGACAAGAATTCTTGGACAAAAATCCAAACCCTTGATTATGGTGTTTTTCTCCCTCAAATCTTCACGTTCTTCATTGGAAAAACCCTACAATTCTTGGATCGACAATTACCGGGTGACGCGAACTTGATTGAGCGCCCGGATTCGGGGAATTTTTTCCAAAAGATGATGGAATCATGATCAAGGATTAGATCAAAAAATGACATGATGCAGGGTTGAAGAATATGTAGGTTTCATGAAAAAGTGATGAGGATCGAAGCTGCGGTGGCGTGCAAAAGATCCAGCCAAACCCTCATTTCCAAACGAGGCTAATTCACAATGAAAAATTATGAAATTATATGATATTTGGAAATATTCAGAGTTTTTATAGAATATTCAGGTGTCCTTGGATGCATTTGGAGTGGAATTGGAAGTTGTGGCTGAAAATCGGAGAAACCTTAGGGTTTTTGGAAAAACCCAACTACACGCCATATACCTTGAAGAACAAACACCGTTTAGCCTCCCATAGTGGCAGTTCTAGGGTTTCATGGTAGTTAAGGAGGGCATAGAGTGTACCCCCCTTAACACACTGTATATCCCCCTTCCCATGTGAAGAAGCTGTGTAAAAGGACCACACGGCTAGCAGACACAACCCAGTCCCCGGATAGGTGGGACACGCTGTGTAGTTCACCTACACGGCATGTAAACATACACGGATAAGACCCTTGTACCGGACATAAGACATATCCAGGTAGTGGAGAAGGACCATATGCTATGTGCCCCCCTTAAATGTCATGTTCTTCTTGGGATCTTCTGAAGGATCTTTAAACCCCCATATCTCCTTCGTTTGGACATGGATTTTGGACCTAGAGACACCTATCCTGAGCGTTTTTTCACATAGAATGTGATGGCGACCTTAGAAGTGGATTTAGAGATAAAAAAATAATTTTCTGGTTTGGAACACATAGATATGACACCCGATGATAACAACAATTAGATAGGCTTACCAGAGCAGTTTTGGGATGACCCTCCAGTTGGGCCAGGTAGTGTAGTCTCCGATGATTCTGGACCGACCCTCCAGTTTGGTTGGGTAGTGTAGTCCTCATTTATTCTGAGTTACCCTCTATTAGGATCTGGGAAGCGGAGTTCCTCAATGTTTTGGGATGAACCTTTTCCTGGGCTAGATAGTGTAGTCCCCGATGACCTTCCAGGCATGACCCTCCAACTGGACTGGGCAACTACGTCCCCCTGACGACCCATTGGGCTTACCCTATAGCACTTTATGGGTAGTGGAATTCCCTAGTGACCATTATGAGTGGTACCCTCCAGTAGGATTGTGTAGTGATGTTCCTAAGTGACTAACAGATAATACCCTTGACTGTGCAACAAAGTGGCAAGATGTGGTTTAACTTATCTTTAGACCCACAAGGAAGAGGGGTGCTTTCCCCATGAATATTCATTTTTGTGATGCAATCTAAAATTATTCAAGCAAGTTAGTGTCATCCAAATTTGTTAGTATCAAGGTGTGGTGATTTGATTCTCTTTGACTTGTGACTCCTAGGTAGACATATGTGGCGTTGGACATAACAAATGGATTTACTTTGGAATTGTTGGATACTCACTTTCTTAGGATGAGCTATGAGTTAGTGATCCCTTTACTATCTTGTTTGGGATTCTTTGATTGATTTTATATATATATATATATATATATATCCTGTTATAGTACCCACTCTTTGGGTCTTGTTTACTCTCCTTCCAGGAGAGTCAAAGATGTGAGGGGTATGCCATGTTCTTTCCATGTCTAGATTCTCACGATTAGATGAGTCTACTCTCCAGTTATAGGTAGTGAAGACTCTATGAGGAGTTCATCTCATCACCATTTTGAGCTCCATTTTTTTGGATGAGTCTATTTTCACTCTCTTTTTGGGTTGATCTATACTCTTTCCATTCACTTTTACTGTACCTTGTTCTCTCTAGTGATTTCCTTTTTAGTGTATGTCTTACTACTCCCCCTTCACATTTTTGGGGCATCCTACTGGGTATTTATATACTCACCCCTGCATGGTATTTTCCCTACATGTTTCATGTATTTTTCATATGGAACACAAGTCAATCGTGATCCCAAAGAAGGTTAGGGATATGGGCTGTATTGACTACGTACGATGGTTGGAGTTGGGATTCAGGAGCGGGGCTCTCTTGACTATACTCTTTTTTAGTTTCCTTCATGTTGGTACATGTTTCTGGTTTGTGTGTGTATTTTCCCCTTTTACTTTTTAGTTTACACTACCATACTCTTATACCGTTTATAGATTCATGCATGTTCATTTTAATTTATAGAAGCTTTCACATTTTCTACTTTTCTACTCTACTTTTGTGTTGAGTGGAATGTGTGAACATGTACATGTTTCAGGAAATGGCCTCCCCAAGTTTGTTGTGACTTTAGTTCTTTTTTCCAACCACTGGACTATGGAGGCGAGCTTGGGTTAGTTGTGGCTTGATCCCAGACTTAGGTCGGGTTATGATATAGTTATATCAGAGGCGGTTCAACCGTTGGGACCTTGTTCGGACATTTCCCTAAAAAGGTCTTGGTTGGGTTTAGGGAAATGGTGTCAATGTTTCTCGAGAGCAGCTCTCAGGCTAGGGAGTCCAATGATGGTATGAGCGGACGATATAGACATTAACCAGGACCCTAATTACCTGCTTGTCGACTCAGCATCCTAAGGAATTTATTATGGGGAAAAATGGTACATGCATCATATAGGGTTGAGTCATTGACTATTCTTCTTGAGTCATCTCCCCATTGTATTTACACACACACACACACACACACATGCTCATCCGACCGTGGTAGGATATCAGCTAGGATACCGGATCTGGTTCGTGAAGATGACCCCATGAATGATGAGGCCTTAGTTTAGGGTCCATCTTATGATACCCTTCTTCCCTGTGGATAAGTATTGGAAACCCCACCCATTGAGAATCAAATATTCCTAGTAGAGTAGGCTGACAACGTGTGTTGGCTAAGCACCCTCCATGAGTTCTAGCACCAGAGACCATTGAGGTTTTGTAGTGAGCCAGATCCTCAAGCAGCATAGAATTAGATAGAGTTGGTGGTCTATGTCTTTAGTCTTGTTCAGATACTGACAGATCAGATGGTGGCTTTGGTATCCAGTCTTTTCCATGGAGTAGATGGGTGTTGGTGGACCTCAGTTACTCAGATGCACAATGAATCGACACTCTCATGGGATGACTTCCAATAGCTATTTTGTGAGGATTACTACCCCCTCCTACTTACACTCCATTCGGATTTAGGAGATTTTGGATCTTTGATAGGGAGGGATGATAGTGTTAGAGTATGCGGTGAGGTTTACAGACCTTACGCACTACTCCCTTGACATGATCAGAGATGGATACTTCCAAGCATGGAAGTTTGAGTAGGGACTCCATAGAGAGATCTGAGCTAACGTGGTGCCCTTTTGCATCCAAACTTATACTGTGGTGTTGGAACAAGCAGTTGTTATAGAGAGATTCCTGATGGTGGTATGTTATATAGATGGATCTGGTGGTATGCACGATAGAGATGAGACATCTGCAACAACAAGAAGATGCCAGAGATCTCAGAATAGGATACCCTTTCATGAGCAGACCCAAGGACATGGACACTCTATAAAGGGTAAACATAGAGCATTGGGGTAGCTCAGAGAGGTATGATTCTATATGTTTTATGAGCGAGGTCACATGGCACGAGACTTCCCAAATAGGCAAGCTAAACATCCTAGAAAGGTAGCAGGCGAACCACCACGACAAAGACAACTCCATGATTAGGAATCTCCTAGGTGGGGAAGGGGGGGCATCCTCAGTGAGGCAGAGCTGGAAGAGGAGCAAGAGGAGCTACGGGTTGGGGATAATGGTATGAGGTTCTTCCACCACCACCATTATACGACCCATGTCAGGCTCAGGGAGTTGGCAAAAGGGGTCACAGGTAGCTGTAGGATTTGCACATCTATGATCCTATAGTTCATGAGATGATTTGAGGTATGATCTGTGTTTACTCTACTATTGACTCAGTATTAGTAGACACATGTTATATCTATTCTTTTATCTCTCTACTGTTAGTGCAGAAGCTATAACTCTCGGTAGAGACACTAGCACATCATTTATTCCTTGAGGTTCCTACATGGAACACTTTTTATGTATATTACATCTATCGGTAGTGCGAGATATCACTTTGAGGATATAGATTCATGTGGGACCTACTGGTCATCATGATTGAACTCTATGATGTTATCTTGGGAATGGATTGGATTTCCATGGTTTGAGCCCATATTGATTATCACCATTGACTAGTCATATTTATACATGCTGATGGGATGAGGTTATCCTTTTTTGGTGAGAGATACCTCATAGTAGTATGAACAGGTGTTGTGAGTAAGGGATTACAACCTATTACCCATCATCCAGTGATTATGACCCTTGGTGTAGTAGAATCTTAAGGCATATGGATTCCTTCAGTTGTGAAGGATTATATGGAAATCTTTCCTGAATATATTCTAAGACTACCTCCTAGGAGGTAGTTAGAGTTTTACATAGACTTGAAACTGGGGACTGCTCCGATATCTTTTGTAGGGTATTGGATGGAACCCACTGAGATACGAGATCTAAGGTTGCGGTTAGAGAACCTTCATGAGAAAGGTTTCATAAGACCTAGTGTGTCATCCTAGGCAGCTCTAGTTCTATTTATGAAGAAGGAAGACATGAGCCTATGGATTTGCGTGGATTATCATCACATGAACTAATACAAAATAAAGAAAAATTACCCCTTTCTGAGGATTTAAAACCTATTTGATCAGCTATAAGGTGTGAAATGGTTCTATAAGATCGATCTTAGGTTTAGATATCACCAATTGTAGGTTCGTGAAGCTGACGTTCTGAAGTTGGATTTTTTATGTCACTATAGACACTAATACTTCCTAGTGATGCCTTTTGGTGTGACAAATTTCCCCACCGTTTTCATGGCTTTGATGAACTATATCTTCCAGCCTTAATTTGACTAGTTTTTCATTGTCTTCATCGATGACATACTCTTGTACTCTATAATAGAGGAGGAGCATGCCAAACACTTAATGATGGTCCTTGATTTACTTCAGGAGTACCGGATTTATGGAAATCTCTTGAAATTACAATTCTAGATACATGAGGTTCACTTTCTATGGGATGTCATTTTTGAACAAGGTCTAGACATGGAACCAATAAAGATCAAAGAGGTTCTTGCTTGGGATCCACCCAAGAATGCGTCAGAGGTGTATATTTTTCTTGTCTTGGTAGGTTAATACAAGAGTTTTTTGGAAGACTTCTCCAGAATCATAGTCCCTTTGACTGATCTGATGAAGAAGGGAAAACCGTTTACCTAGTATGATCAGTTCTAGATAGCCTTCAAGGAGTTGAGGTAGAGGCTGGAAAGCACACCAATTTTTAGACTAATGGAGGAAGGATTTGAGTTCGTGGTGTATTGTGATGCCTCAGGAGCTGGGATTGGTTGCGTGTTGATGAAAGAAAAGGTGGTCATCACATATGGGTTGAGGAAGTTGAGGCCCCATGAGTAGAATTATGCGACTCATGATCTATAGATCATAGAGGTAGTTTTTTTCCTTGAGTATGTGGAGGTACTACCTTCTAGGGGAGTGATTTGTGGTTTACTCATACCACTAGAGTCTCAGGTACTTCTTCACTCAGAGAGACCTGAACCTAAGGTAAAAATGCTGGTTGGAGTTCCTGCAGGACTATGAATTTGAGATAGCCTACACTCTGGGGAAGAGAAACATTGTAGTAGATTCCCCTAACAACAATTCCTAGGCTCTCCTAGTGCGAGAAGCTTCAGAATAGTTGGATTACCTATAGATGAACTTGGTGGAGTAAGAGGGTATAGTTTTATTATGGTCAATGGTGTTGACACCTTCGCTCCTTGAGCATGTGAAAGAGTCCCAGTTGGGGGAAATTGACTGTGAAGTTCTGTGTGATCAGATATCCATAGGCAATGCACTGTATGGATATTCTAAAGAAGGAAATAATGAGATCTTATTCCATGTGAAAACAATGGTTCCAGTGATATTTCAAGAAGAGGTGATGTGGGAGTTCCACAATTTTTCATTAGTTGTACATCCCAACACGGGGAAGATGTATAGGGACCTTCAGTGGTAATTTTGGTGGTTTGGCATGAGATGAACCATAGCTAAGTTTGTATCATGATGTCTTACCTATCAGCAGGTGAAGGATGAGCATTAGGTTACGATACGTTTGTTACAACCTCTAGATATTTTGAAGTGGAAATGGGATGAAATATCCATGGATTTGTCATGGGGATTCCATGCATAGCGAAAGTCCATGACACCATCTGGGTAATAGTAGACTGACTCACAAAGTCTATACACTTCCTTGAAACTAGGGAGTAGATTTCAGTGGAGGGTTTGGGGCAGCTATACATACGAGAGATCATCCGCCTTCACAGGTACCCTTGATGATTGTCACCGATCATGACGTTCAATTTACATCATGATTCTGGAGAGGCCTATAGGAGGCATTTAGAACCCAACTGCAGATGAGTAAAACCTTTCATCCCCTGACTGATGGGAAGACCGAGTGTACTATCCAGGTGTTAGAGGATATGCTGAGGGCCTACGTGTTGGATTTCATCCAAAGTTGGGAGGATCACCTGCCCTTAGTAGAGTCTACGTATAACAACAGACACCACTCCACCATCAACATGACACATTTCTAGGCCTTGTATGGGAGACCCTTTAGGTCACCCTTATGTTGGATGAATATCAGAGAGTCCTCTCTTATGGGCCCATAGTTGGTGCAGGTAGTAATGGACAAAGTGAAATTCATCTATGAATGGATGAAGATAGCCCAGAGAAGATATAATTCCTACACAAATCACCATCGTAGGCCTTTGGTGTTTGGGAAGGGGGACCACATCTTCTTGAGAGTATCCCCATGACATGGGATGTGGAGGTTCAGCCAAGGAGGCAAGCTATCCCTTAGGTTCATCAGGCTGTTCGAGATTGTGAAAAGGGTCGACGAGGTTGCCTATCGCCTCACCTAATCCCATATATAGAGCAGGTTCATGACATTTTCCACATGTTGTATTTGATAAGATACATGCATGACCCCATGCACATCATTGACTGGGGTGAGCTGGATGTCAAGGATGGATTAACCTTCATGGAGCATCCGCCAGAGATCGAGGACCGACATTAACAGATCTTGCGAGGATGATCCATACCTTTGGTTTGAGTGATGTGGCTGCACGAAAACATGAAGGAGAGTACCTGAGAGCAAGAGATCCAAATGAGGGATCAATATCCCAAGTTATTTGCTTAGTTTTTATTTTTAAGGACTAAAATATTGAAGAAGGAAATGATGTAGAGATCTAATTTTTTCTTTGTAATACTTTGAAATATTTCTAAATATTTTTCCAGAGCTAGGTGCTTAGACGACGTGCAATTTCAAGGCCCGGTGTTCCCGAAATTAAATATATAAAAATATTAAATATATTTTATATTGTGAATGTGTGAATAATTAAAGAAACCATAATAAATCTTAAATGAGAGATCAAATTTGATATCTGAGGTCATAGTTGTGTCCCGAATGTGCTGTTTTCCTTAGGCGCGACATAAAATGAGTCGGCACAGGACATTCCAACCCCTCTCTCATTGGCGGTGCATTTAACTGGTTAAATAATTAATTAATTTAATTAATTAAATGCAATATTAATTAAGTGAGAATATTTAAACATCTCACTATAGATATTTTCTAGGGTTTTGATAACCCTGATCTCTTCCAATAGTTTCTCCCTTCTTCTCCTCTCCATTGGTGAATGAAGAATAAGCGACAAAGAATGATGGACCTCTAATTCAAGTTAGATAAAAGCCCAGAAAATGAAGCGGCTCCTCCCAAACCTATTGGAAAGTGTGTTCTTTACCAATGATTGATAAAAGTAGATGCAGGACTCATCTTTGGTGTTTTTATGCCCTGTATTAAATTTTTGAGCATGTTGAAAATTGATTCTTCAATCTACACCCCTTTGCATGATCCCAATTGCTAAGAACATACTATTTATTAAATTTTCATCTAACCCAGATGCCCATTCTTGATTAGTTGGAAAATAATGATTAAGAAATGATCCAAACCCTTGATTATGGTTCTTTTCTCCCTAAAATATTTGCATTCTTCATCGGCAGAACCCTTCGGTTCCTGACTCAACAATTTCCGGGTGACCAGAACTCGATCGAGCGCCTAGATTCAGGAAAAATTTTCTAAATGGTGACAAAATCATGAGAAAGGATTAGATATAGAAATAAAATTATGAAAGGATAAATAATTCATAGGTTTCACAACAATACAATGAGGATTGAATCTAAGATAATGTGTGGAAGATCTAGTGAAACCCTCATTTTTGAACAAGGATGATTCACAATAAATGATGATAAAATCCTATGATCTTTAGAAAGATTTACAGTTTTTGGAGCATATTTAGATGTCCTTGGCCGCGGTTGGAGTGGATTTGGAAGCGGTGGCCAAAAATCAGAGAAATCTTAGGGTTTCTAAAAAAACCAGACTACATGCCGTGTACCATCAAGAAGACACAACATGTATCCTCCCTCAACAGCATCACTAAGGTTTCATGGTATTTAAGGAGGACATGGTGTGTACCCCCGATTGATACATCAGGTATCCCCATTACCATGTGAACAAGCCATGTGAAGGATCACATGACCAGCAGACACGACCCGGTCCTCAGATAGGTGGGACACGCCGTATAGTCCACCTACATGGGTGTGTAACCCTACATAGATGGTGCCCACGTATCAGATAGAAGACACATCCAAGCAGTGGGGAAGGACCACATGATGTGTGGCCCCCTTACTTGCTATGTTCTTTTTGGACTCTTTCGAGCGATATTTATACCCCTCGTATCTCCTTAGTTTGGACTCATATTTTCACCCGTGAGATGCCTATTCTAAGTGTTTTTCCACATAGAACGTGATGGTTCCCTTAGAAGAGGATTTCAAGATACAATATAAATGTTTCTGTTTGATACACATAGATAAGAAAATCGATGAAAACAATGATCATGCAGGTTTACTAGAGCAGTTCTAGGATGACCCTCCAGCTGGGATAGGCAGTGTTGTCCCTGATGTTTCTAGGCGGACCCTCCAACTAGGCTAGAAAGTGTAGTCCCAATGATTATGAGTTACCCTTCACTAGGATCTAGGTAGTGGAGTTCCTTGAAATTTTGGGATGACCCTCTATCTGGGTTGGGCAGTGTAGTCCCTGATGATATTCTAGACATGACCCTCTATCCTGGCTAGGCAATAGAATCTTCTTAATGATCCACTAGGCTTACCCTCCAGCAGTTTCTGTGTAGTGGAATTCCTTAGTGACTGTCCTGAGTGGTACCCTCCAGTAGAAATGGGCAGTGGAATTCCTCAGTGACTACCAGAGAAGACCCTTGACTATGAGACACAGTAGTGAGGTGTGGTTAGACTTACCTTTGGACTCATGATGAAGAGGGGCACATTCCCCATCAAGACATGTTCTTGTGACATGATCTAAAACCATGTGGGTGAGTTAGTTCTGTCCAAAGAAGATAGTATCGAGGTCAAGTGATTTGAGCCCCCTTGACTTGTGACTCCTGGGTAGATGTATGAGGTGTTGGGAATCACCGATGGATTTACTTTGGAACTATTGGCTACTCAATTTCTTGGGATGAGCTATGAGATGGATATCCCCTTACTCTATCATTTGGTATTCTTTGACTAAACACACACACACACACACATATCATTTTATAATACACACTCTTTGGGTATTGGTTACTCTCCTTCCAGGAGAGGTGAAGACGCGCGATGTATGCTATGTGCTTTCCATATATATATTGTTATGGTTGTATGAGTCTACTCTCAGGCTATAGGTAGTGAATAATCGATGATGAATTCATCTCCTCACCATTTTGATCTCCTTGTGTTTGGATGAGTCTACTTTCACTCTCTTTTTGGGTTGAGATGTACTCTTTTCATTCACTTTTACCATACCTTGTTCTCTCTACTACTTTCCTTTTCAGTTTACCTCTTACTGCTCTCCCTCCACCTTTTTGGGGAATCCTACTAGGTATGTATATACTCACACGTTCATGGGATTTTCCTAACACGTTTCATGTCTTTTGCAGATAGTAAACAGGTCAATCGTGATCTCAGAGGAAGTTAGGGATACGGGTTGCATAGACTACGTATAATGGTCAAAGTTGGGATTTAAGAGTGAGGCTCTTCGGCTATACTCTTTTTAAGTTTCCTTGAGGTTGGGATAGGTTTCTTGTTTGGGCATGTGTTTTCCCCTTTTACTTTTTAGTTCACACTACCGTACTCTTGTACTACTTAGAGGTTTATGAATGTTCATTTTACTTTATATAAATTTTCAATTTTTTTAATTTTCCTCTGCACTTTTTCATTGAGTGGGCTATGTGTGTTTATAGGTTTCAAGAAAAGACCTCCCCGAGTTTTTTGTTCCTTCAGCGCTTGTCGCCAACCCCTAGCCTATGGAGGCAGGCTTGGGGTAGTTGCAGTTCGAGCCTGGGTTTGGGTTAGGTCATGACACCTAAATTATCAAAACAATATGAATGAATTTTGTCAATTTTTAGTATGTAACTTGTGTTTCTTATTAAAATTTCATTTTAAACTGAAAACACACAATTTGGGTTATACCAGTCACATCATGTGTCGGTTTTATGTGAGACTAATTCCTACATGTTAAAAATGATTTAAGAATCATTTTTATTAATTATCAAGACAATCAGGGAACGTTTAGGAACACAATGTATCATATTAAGGTCAAGATGATTCCTACACATCAAAAATAACTTATGGATGATTTTCACAAAGTATCAAAACAATCAGAAGGCATTTTATTAGCCTTACTTTTCTTTTTTACAAGAATTAATATCAATTTTAAATAAAAAGACACACATGGAATCATATCGGTCACACCATGCATCAGATTGAGGTTCAGTTGATTCCTAAATGTAGAAAATGACTTATGGATCATTTTCAAAAAGTATCAAAATAATAAGAATTCATTTGATCAGTTTTTGAGTATGTCAATTGTTATTTTTACTAAAATTAATGTCAAATTTAAATAAAAAGACACACTTGGAGTCATACCAGTCGCACCGTGTGTCATATTATGGTGTGAATGATTCTTATATGTCATAAATGACTTTTGAATCATTTTCCTAAAGTATCAAAATAATACAAATTCATTTTATTTGTTTTGAGTATGTCACTTGTGTTTTATACTAAAATGTCATTTCAAACTGGGAAACCACACTTTGAGTCACATCAGTCACATAATGTGTTGGTTTGACATGAGACTGATTTATACATGTTAAAAAATGATGTATGAACTATTTTCCTAATTTAAAAATATAATTGGATCATGTTTTCTTAGTTTTCAATGAGTGATACACTTTTTGAACTAAAATGTAAATTTTAAACTGATAACAGGAAGTTATAGTCATATAGGTCACACCATGCATTATATTGAGGTGTGGTTGATTCCTACACATAAAAAATGACATATGGATCATTTTCCCAAAGTATCAAAAAAATATAAATGTGTTTTTTCGATTTTAAGTATGTCACTTTTTTTTTACTAAAATTAATGTAAATTTTAAATAAAAAGACACACTTAGAGTCATAGTGATCATACCATGCATTGGATTGTGGTAAGACTGATTAATACATGTAAAAAATTACTTATGGATCATTTTACTAAAGCATCAAAAAAATTGAATTCCTTTTCTTGGTTTTGAGTATGCCACTTGTGTTTTCACTAAAACATAATTTCAAACTGGAAACATGCACTTTGAGTCATACCAGTCATATCATGTATCAATTTTATATGAGACTAATTTCTATATGACAAAAAATGACTTATGAATCATTTTACTTTATTATTAAGAAAACCAGAGTGTGTTTTCTTAGTTTTGAATGAGTGACACACCTTTTGAACTAAAATATCAATTCTAAACTAACAATAGACACTTTGCATCATATTGGGAAATCTGTGTATTATATTGAGCTGTGGATGATTCCTACTCATCAAAAATGACTTATGGATTGTTTTCCTAAAGTATGTAAATAATAATAATGTGTTTTCTTAGTTTTGAGTATTTTAGTTGTATTTTTTACTAAAACTAATGTTAATTTTAAATAAAAAGACACATTTTGAGTCATACTAGTCACACTATGCATTGTATTGTGGTACTATCGATTCCTACACGTCAAAAATTACTTATGGATAGTTTTCCTAAAATATCAAAATAATCTTAATTCATTTTCTCTATTTTGAGTATGTCACTTTTTTTTTTAATAATATTAATGTTAATTTTAAATAAAAAGACACACTTGGAGTCATGTCGGTCACACCATGTGTTCTATTGAGGTTTATATATTTCTTACAGGTCATAAATGATATATAGATCATTTTTCTAAAGTATAAAACAATATGAATGTGTTTTCTCTATTTTGAGTATGTGATGTGTGTTTTATACTAAAATGTAAATTATAAACTGAAAACATACAATACGATTCATACTAAGCGCAATGTGTATCAAATTGAGGTGCAGATGATTGAGTATATGATGTATTTTTTTCTTTCAAGATTCTAAAACAATCTATAAAAGATATAAGTGTTCCATTTGGATGGAATCTGAAACCCCATGCTCCTTGAAACAACCATCCAAAAGCATCATGTTCTCTCTTTTCTGGCTTGCTGTAGATAGTTGATAGAAAAACATGACTTCCCAAAAAGAATCCACCTATCTAAGAAAACAACATTTATGTTAGTAATACTATAAATAAATAAATTAAACATAAATACTAAACAATACATTAATAAAATGTCAATTTTAAACTAAAACCACACAATTTGAGTCATACTGGGTATATCACGTATCAGATTGAGGTATGGTTGATTCACAATGTCTTTTTATGCTACAATTCATGATCATAGTATATAAGTGAATCATCCTTGTTGAAGAATTAATTTCTTCACAATCTTTATGAAAAATAATAAAATAATTATTGAATAAAAATGATGAAGAAATTAACAAAAAAAAAACTAGATAAAATGATGTGAAAATCAACCAAATAAGTAGTAGGAAGAGACATCTTCACATTATATGTGTACATTATGACACTAGGTATGTTTCCCAGTCATTTATAAACAAATCTATTTTTTTCTTATAAATAAGAGGACTTTTGATATTCCTTGTAGTACTAAAAAAATATAAATAGACAAAGCATTAATAAATATTTTAAATGAAATGATAATTATCTTTGAAAATACCTATTCGGGGATGTTAGTTTATTGATGGTATATTATATATCTCATAAATTTGAAAACATATTAACCATAATATTTTCCATTGGTTTTTTTCAAACACTGCATAAAAATTTAGAAAATTAAGTAATTTGTTTTGATAGTGAAATGTTATTATATATAACCTGATAATTATCCACTTATAGAAGTCGACATGCTCCTTGTGCATATGAAATGTCCTCATGCCATGATTTTTATGATATTAAACATTTCCCTATCATAAAAAAATTATCATTAAAATATAATATAAAATATATAAGTTTAATTTTAGTTCTAAAATGTTGGATTTAGTGTATTAAAAATTGAAAAATGGAATCTTGGGTGGTTAGTTTTTTGGTATACATGCTATGAATCTGGAAAATAAATCTATGAAGTATCCAAATTGATTGCAATGGTTACCCAATATTCCCTAAAAAACAAACAGGAATAAGTAATGAAAATATATTTGATATGATTAAATTTTAGATTTTTATCCCTACATCATTGGTAATAAGAAGAGAATGTCATCTATATGTTTTCATTCAAATGCTTTGGCCAATTTTTTCACTATTTCATCAATTTTATTTGATTCAACTTTGGTTTGATCTCTAGAAGTGATGTCAGGACTAATGATTCTATATTTATGTTCATAGGGTTTCCCCTTCAAATAGTTTTGATATAGATGCCTACACAAAATATGATTTTTATTTATTCATAATTAACATAGTAGACCAGATATTGAAAAAAAAATCATGAAACCACACCTTATGTATACATTTAAAACTAATACTCCTATCCATTCATACTTGAGGATTTCATTTACATTCTCAATATCAATGTAGTCTATAAATTCCTATCCATAAATTTGTCCTTAAAAATCAACTATGACATTAATACCACTTTGTAACCTTATATCCAAAAGAACTTTCAATGTTAGTAAATGAAGATATTGAACGGGTGGGGTAAAGGTGGTTTGTGAAGATATTTTCAATTGGTCGATTGATACTTTAGATCATTTTGATTCGACCTTTTATTTCACACCTTCCCTTTGTCCATCTATAATAACATTCATCTGGTCAAACCTTTTTCATTAATTGTTAAAGGTTTAGCATGACAAATAAATTGGAAATGAATACCTAATTATTGACATGTTTTTTACAAGATCTGACTACCATGTTATAAATGTTTCAATATCTTGATTGACCATATTAATATCTACATCAGCAAGTGGAATAGGTAACTCAACACTTAGCTCAGGAGCTATGCTAATCCCCACTCTCACATGACCCATTGGATGTTGTCTATTATGTAGAGCATCTTATTGGATATTTTACATAGTATCCCTTATAACAAAGTCATGGGTGGGTGTTGATAGATATAAATCACCATCATTTTCACCCAATATAATATCAATACAGGAAATGTATTAGTGTTTTCCTAATTCACATTTCATAGAAACAATTATGAGAATATTGATTACCCATCTAAGACAACTCTTTGACAAGAATGGATCACCTCAAAGATGGGGGGTTGGGGTGGGGGGTGGGGGGTGGGTCATCATATAGTGGTTATTCTTGAGTTGTTTATTATCTATTATTCCTCCTCATAACATTTTCTAGAAACTCAAACTAGAAATGATTTTTTTCTTCAAAATTAGCTAATCTTACATGCATCTCTTCCATTTTTTTATGTTTATCCCCCTGTTATTTTATTTTCTCAAGATATGTTTGGGGTGTCACCCCAAAACCCACACCTCTATTATGACTATACTATTCTGGCTTCTTCATGGCCACTGATAGTAGGTGGTCTTCTGGTATAGCTGATGATGATTTCCATGTCTAATTCGGATAAAAAATATAGGAATATAAGTAATTATTATTATTTAATATCAATTTAAATAATTTTATTGTTATTATTTCATACTTACACATATTTCCCACACTTTTTGTGTGTTTTCATATATTAGTATCCCATCTTTATTTACACATGTCTCCTTTTATAGTACATGATGTGGGATGGAAGTGACTTTGAATTTGGATTCATCAATATGCATATAAACAGAGGAACATAATATTTTTTTTATTTCATGCTATATAAAAGTATTATGGTATATTTAAAATACATACGATTTTTCTCCAAGTGAAGAATACCCCATACTTTCTTTATGGTAGGGGTACATTGGTTTTATTTCTCGCTGCTTATTTTCAGCACTCAATTTCTATTTTATAAATTAAAAATTCTTAATCAAAGTTATTAATACATATATTTTCAAATAATGTATTACTAGCCACAATGTACCTGAAAAGATGTCTCCTAAAGAGGGTCAGTAAACCCATCCCACACTTCTTGGATTATCAGGTGTGCATACATATGTGGTGGGTGAAGGTATATTTTAATTTCAGCATCTTTGAGATAAAAATTTATTAGAATTATTCCAAGGTCTCTGTGAGCCTTTCCAGGAATCATTAATATAAATTTATTTCAGGATTCATCTATTATAAATGAAATATTCAAGGGATAATGAAGAGTAAGTCAATGTTTCATTATTTTGTGTTTTATTAAAATAAATGAAGGATATCATAATGTTACCCTAATCTCTTCTCGAATCAGTGTCTTAAGAGCATGCACAATATGGTGCCACAAATCTACATCAATCGGCATGCTATGTCAAGTGGTGAACCTAATGAAACTAATGAATATGGCCTTGTTGGGGTTAACAGGCTGGACACATACATTCTATCCAACCTCGAATTTTATGCCTTTGTTTCTTGATTTAATAATTTTTGCTAACTACGTCACACTATGATGATCCTATTTTTTTAGGGACATCAGTTGTTTATTGTTTACCCTTTCTTCAGGTTTAACATCACCAATATGTTGTTCCTATGGATTGGTAGCATCGACATATGTAGAAGGTTGTTGTTCCTCTACATTCTTAGAACCAACAAGTTGAGAAACTTTTTGTTCCTTAGGATTGGGGGCATCAAAACGTGCAGTAGTCATTATCTACAGAAGTGGTTCAACATTCAATTTAGATTACATAAATGTTGTAATAAACAAATAATAATACAAGGTAACATGATGTATGTTACAAAAAAATATAACCTAATTATTGAACTCTTTTTTTAAAGGTCGAGGGTATTTGAAACCTCTATCAAGTATCTAAATACCTTCATTATGGTCTCATCTTACAGATAATATCCTGTCTACATTGGGAACACTATGAAATGATTGTGAAGTCCTAATGAAAATGTCATCCCCAGTTGAATTTTCATCTGAAACTTCAGTGGTTTTGGTCTATAAAAAACCATTAAACACTTTCAGTTTGTGAGATCTAGAATATAAAATGCTTGTACTTCCTATGATTCCATTATAAATGGTTCTTCTTTGTACCCCTTCCTTACTAAAATCCACTTTAACAAATCCCAATTCATCTATTTTAATAGAACTCATGTTATTAACCCACTTAAATTGTAAAATCATCACTTGGAATGTTTTATAATTCAACTCCCATATTTGTTTGATGATGATAAAGTATGACATATTCAGATAAATTGGATTTCTATCCTTGGTACCAGATACATGCATCGCTTCAACCACAAGTTTAACTCCACTATTTTTCATGGTACTTCCTTTATCATGTTTATTTTTATAGAATTTATAACCATTAATTACATAACCATTATATTATATTACATTCACACTGGTTTCTATGGATATCCATAAGAGTCATTTTAAAATTTAATCCATATTTTCATCTTTCTCTTTAAAAATATGGTCTCAAAACCATCCTATAAACTGTTGATTATGTGTATTTGATATCCATATTTCATCCCTCAATGGATTAAAATGAATAATAATTTATTTATGGGATTAAACATATGAGGAAACCCATAAAATATTATACCTAACATAATGGTGGTCCTACTCCTGATTTGTAATAATGAGTGTGACAACATCGATTCAAAAACTTCCTTTAACCATAATCCGTCCAGTGTGACAAGATTTTGGTAGATCAATGTTGTAATGCCCTGATCCTAGTTACCAAGAGTCGGTGAATTATTACAAAACATTGGCATGATCACAAGAGATCAATTTTCAAAATACATATTAGTTTAGTAGCCTTGGAAGTACTAGATACATACATAAGTTTTACATTACATAATGAAATAAAAAACAACAACATTGTGTCCAATTTGAACACAATCATATCCTTTGACCTATCCCTGCATGTTAATCATAATATACATCTTCACATCCTGGAAAAAAGAAAAAATAAGAAAGGGGTGAGCTTAGATGCTCAGTAAGGATAACAATATAGAATAAACTATCATAAATAAGAATAAACATTTTAGGCAATGTATACGACAAAAACAAAATCCTTTTAAACTTAAACTTCAGTATAATATGACAAAGATAAATCAAATAATTTCATTTACTTATTCACATGTATATTATACTAGTCAAATAATCATATGTAATATCAATAGCTAATTTCATAATGATGGAATGCATAATGCCAGACATCATAACCACATAGTCAAGGACTCGTTCCAAGAATACAAATAAAGATTTTTTCAAGGCCTTGTGACAATACACTAGTTTGTCTCACGAGAGCTACCAATAAATCAAATATCTATAGCAGGCTCCACCCATCACTTAATAAGTCCAATGCATTTCTTATATGAAAAGGTTGAAACATAACATAAACATTCGTATTAAAAATAGCATACAAAATGTTAATACTTTAAACATAAACCATCAGTGGTATAAAAATAACACATCCAGAGTCAAACATATCACAAAACATTTAATACAATATGGAAGACTGTATCATAATAAATCAATTTCAAACAAGTGTAAAATCCATCAAAGGATGTTGACATAGAATAAATCAAAACTATTTGAGGGAAATATCTCTTTCTATTTTGAAATAATTTAAAAGTCACGTAATCATAAAAGAAAACATTTTTTTTGAAAATATTCTTATAATCTTGTAAGGGAATCTTCTAAGGTGTTATAACAATGGAAAATAGCCACACCTTCCATATAAGTTTAAAAAAATATTCTTACATTAATTTGTCAAAAAGTCATAAAGTACCTTGTTTGGAAAATGATAGAAAGATTCCTTTCAATTTTTTTTATAAAAATTCAAAAAGGGTATAAATGACATTAACCTATATTCTAATAAATAGTAAAAATGTTTTGAATTACATTTTTAAGAAACACGGATGTGGATGATAAATAATTCCCAATTGATACTTACGTATAAACAACCTTAGATAATAAATAAATTGTAAAATTAACCCTTACCCTATACTTTTCCTTGGTTTAGGGTAGGTTAAAATCCTTTATAATAGTTAAATAATTGTTATTAAATTATACAAGAACCACATAAATAAATATGATATTATATATGATCTTCTAATATTGTTTTGTTAATAATACTTCAGTAGTATCATTGTTTCGGGTGTTTACTGATTCATTTTCCTCTATATGTTTTGTTACGTAATTCATGTTTGTTATGGATAGGATGTATTTGATTCATATCAAGAATTATTTTAAGTTCCTAAAAAATATTTTTAATCATAAAATGAAAATTATTCTTTAATGGTTATGATGGGGAATGGATGTCATCACGTTTGTGGAGACGATAATTCGTACGTACGCACGAGCGAAAATATCATTCTATTGATGGTAAAATCGTATATAATTGAATGTTATATCATATATACAAAATCATTAACATTTTATATTTATTATGTACATAAATTATACTCATTATTATACCCATCCAAATAATGAAGTATTGAATAACAAACTACTCCACGACGTGAAGACGGTAAGCCGTATGTACGAACGTATGGTGACTTTGTCATTCATAAGATGGATAAAATAATGAATATGGTTATACCATATTTATAATAAATCAAAGTATGTATAATTTAATGGAGTTATTATTTTTGTATGGAAACAAAAAAGAAATAGGAAGTGGAAAAAGAAAAGAACTTTGAAAGAGGTGATGAAATTATTACCTCTTCTTCGGGTGCTTCCTTTTGATTTGATCAAAAGGGATCCTTAGGTTGGTTTATGATCAAATTAATTCTTCTATATTTAATTGAGGGTAGTTGTTAGGATATATAAGAATGGGTTGGATGAGACAAATTTCTTTTTATGTGTGAAATTAAGATAAGGGGAAGTACCCTTCTATAAGAGAGGTGAGGGTCACTTTAGGAAAAGCTTGAAATATTATTTTATTATAAAATACTTTTCGGTTTATAATGGCTCAAAATGGATTTATTTCTAGGATAAGGTAAGGATAGGTCTAAATCCTCTCAACCAATAGGTTTTAGACAAGTTTAGGTCATCATATTAACCTTATCTTTTAGATTTAACTCTTAGTTAAATAGTTTAACTTTTACAACGTCTTCTTGTATTTTTATATTAAATGGTTAATAAAATTACTATAAAATGATAAGAGAACCTAATGTGGTTAATTAATGACATATATATCATTATATAAGTCCTTTTTACAAATTTTATATTTTTAGGAATATTATATCATTTAATAATATAACATTTGTTTTAAAAACCCATTTATGTCAATTTTGACTCTATTTGGTATTTGGTTTTTGTAAAAGTCAACAGAACATGATTAATTAGAAAAAAAATACATTAAATAAATACTAACATTTCATATTAACATATAAAATTAGTGGAATGCATTAAAATTCTCAATTTTTATTTATTTGGGAATTTATAATATCAATTATTTTAATCATTCATTAATAAGGTAATTACTGCATCATCATTGTTTCATAAATAAATTTAATTATTTAATGTCTAAAAATTATAAATGAAATACCATTATGTAAGAAATAATTTTATCTTTATAATGATTATTTATAGTCAGATTTATCTTATGTATAACCCTATATTAAAAATGTTTTAGTTATTAAAATTTGAATTTAACACTTTTAACTCTTCTTTAAATAAAATATAATAAATGTCCTAATATAATCCAAGTGGATAAAAAAGGATCATATTTTACTCCTAAGGTTTATTTTTGTCTAGATACACTTATCCAATAGAATTAGAACATGTGTTAGGGTAATTATAATACCATTTTTACCTTTAATTACCCTATTTACTGTTCTCTTTATTAAAAAGAGAATTCCCCAGTGTGGCCTTTTCGAACCCTCCAGACAGAGAAACCCCCTTCCCCACGAAGGGGTAGTACCCGAATGCAACTCCCCAGCCGGGGAAGGAGCTGTTGCTAGCTGAGATGGCAGAGCATCCCGAAGGGTAACAACCCGTCAGCGATGGTTCGTCACAGCAATCCGTCAGCAATTGGGCTGCGCCTCATTTTGCCCGCCTAGAGGAGTCCGGGCGACCCGGTAAGGTAGGTGGATCCCGGGGGAGAGGATCACCCTGAAAGTAGACTCCCAGGATTTGAACCTCGAACCTCCCAAAGAACAACCTGTTTTGGCAACTCACCTTCACCACCGCACCACCACCGAAGTGGCACCCTATTTACTGTTAACTGTGGTAAATAAAATTCAAAAGTTACGATTCACCAACAATTATTTTAATCGTATTGAACCAAATTTTATTTACATATTTAAAACATGTCTCACATATTTTTTTAACTAAATTCACAGAAGCATTAAAATTACATTTTATGCAAATTTGCAAATGTGCCTAGAAGGTGGGTAAAAAGCGTTAAACAGTTCAATAAAATTTTACATGTATAATATTATTATAAAATTAATCCAATGGATTAAATTGAACTAATATAGGTATTATGTATCTATTTTTACTTTAAAATAAATTTAAATAAAAATAATAATTATTTAAATAAAAGTCGGTTTTAAACAATAACACAGTGTTTTCACTATTCATAAAAAATTAAAAGTTTTCATAAAAATAAAAAAAATTCATCCTAAGATAATTTTGATATTCCAAATCCAAAAATGAAGTCCATTTAAAAAAATAAAATTTATGAAATTTCAAAAAGTGGGCATTACTATTCATAACGGCTAGTTTGATTGGTCATGGTGTGCTAGAACTCGAAGTTGCGTACAACGCAAGCTATTTCATTATTCAAAGAGAAGCATACCATGGAAGCTTGGGGTGTTAAATTATTCCCTCCTTAAAATAATTTCATCCTAGATATTTCTAGAATATTACTGCATAAAAAGATTCGGGTGGTTCTTCATCATAAGTTCCTCAGGTTCCCACGTTGCCTCTTCCATCTTATGGTTTCTCTATAGAACTTTTACCAGACGAGTCGTCCGGTTTCTCAAAACTTGTTCTCTAGTATCAAGAATCCTGATAGGCTCTTGAAAATAAGATAGATCAGGTTCTAGTTATATTTCTTCATAGGTGAGTACATGCATTGGGTGAGGCATGTATTTTCTCAACAGTGATATGTGAAACACATCATGAACTTTGGAGAGACTTGGAGGCATTTCCAAATAGTAAGCTACAACTCCAATTCTTTATAGAATTTCAAAAGGTCCAATGTACCTGGGACTTAATTTACCCTTCTTACCGAATCATAAAACACCCTTCCATGGAGATACCTTTAAGAAAACATGATCTCCTACTTGAAATTCTAAATCTCTCCTTCGGTTATTGGCATATCTCTTTTTCCGAATTTGAGCTTCTTTGATGTGGGTTTGGATAATATTCAAATTTTACATTGTTTCCTCAACATGTTCTGGGCCTACGAATTTTCTTTCACCAACATCATCCCAACACGTTGGAGTGAGACATCTCTTTCCATATAACACTTCATATGGTGCAATCTGAATACTTGAATGGAAGCTATTTTTATAGGAAAATTTTACCAGAGGTAAATACTAATCCCACATACCTTGAAAGTCAAGTGAGAAAGATCTCAACATGTCTTATAAGGATTAAATAGTCCATTCTGATTTTCCATCAGTTTGAGGGTGGTAGGTAGTGCTCAAATGAAGTTTAGTAACCAAGAATTTCTAAAGAATTTTCCTGAATCTTGATGTAAAATGGGGATCATGACCAGAAACAATCGATAGGGGTACACCATGAAGTATTAAAACTTAATTAATATATAGTCTTTCTAATAATTCAAGTGGTAAATGTTCTCTTATAGTAAGAAAATGTGCTGACATGGTAAGACAATCAACAATAACCCATATTGCATCATTCCTTCTAGGAGTCTTTGGTAGCCCCATGACAAAGTCCATCGTAATATCATCCCATTTCCACTCAGGTATGGGAACAAGTTTCATGGCTCCTCTAGGATGTTGTCTTACAACCTTAACCTTTTGACAAACCATACATCTTGATGCATAATCAGTAATCTCCCTCTTCATGTTGTCCTAATAAAAATGTTCCTTCAAATCTCTATACATATTAGTGCTATCACGGTGTATAAAGAAATTGGAGCTATGAGAATCATCTAAAAATTACCTTTTTATATCAGGTATATTAGGAACACAAATCCTCCTCCCAAATTTTAAAATTCCATCTTCATATATGAATTCAATCAATCTCCCATCATTCACAGCTTTAATTTTATTTTGAAACTCCTCATCATCATTTTTAGAAATTTTTATCCTTTCTAGTTAATATGGATTGATAACCATTTGAAAAAGTATCAATGTTTCACTTTCCATGATTATTCCCATATCCATCTTTACTAGATCCCTGAACATAAGATCCCTTTCAACTCTTATCATGTTCAAAACTCCATGATACTTTCTAATCAAAGAATCTGCCACCTTATTTTCCTTCCTAGGGTTATAGTGTATTGTGCAATCATAATCCTTGAGTAGTTCAATCCATCACCTTTGCCTCATGTTGAGTTCTTTCTGTGAGAAAATATACTTCAAACTCTTGTGATCGGTATATATCTCACATTTTTAACCATTGAGATAGTGTCTCCATTTCTTCAGAGAAAAGATTACAGCTGCTAACTCAAGATCATGAGTAGGATAGTTTTGTTCATGATTTTTTAGCTACTGTGATGCATAGAAAATAACTCTATCATTCTGCATAAGGACACAACCAAGTCCTTTCTTTGAAGCATAACTATAAATAACAAACCCATCATTCCCCGATGGTAGAGTCAAGATATGAGCATTGAATAATATTCTATTCAGTTCTTCAAAAAATTCTTTACACTCTTTTTTCCAAACAAATTTAACCCCTTTATGCATGATATTGGTTAATGGGTTAGCCAATCGGGAAAAATTATGGATGAAATGCCGATAATAACCTGCTAAACCAATAAAACTGTGTACCTCAGTTATACTCATCACTATTGTCCATTATTGGATTGCCTTTTTCTTTAAAGGATCAAAAATGATTCCATCCTTAGAGAAAATATGGCTGAGAAAAGAAATCTTCTAAATCCAGAATTCACACTTGCTAAACTTCCCATATAATTCATTTCTTCTAAGAGTCTTTAGAATAGTGCACAAGTGATTTTCATGATCTTCGTAGCTTTTGGAGTATATGAAGATATCATCAGTAAATACCATTAAAAAGTCATTAATATATTCCTTGAAAACTCTATTAATTAGATCCATGAAAAAAGGGGGTGAATTAGTTAGTCCAAAAGACATTATTGTAACCTCGTAATGCCCGTACCTGGTTTGAAACGCTATCTTTGGAATGTATTCCTTTTTAACGCACAACTGATGGTATCCAGATCAAAGGTAAATCTTTGAAAAATATTGAGATCCATGAATTTTATCAAATAAATTATCAATGTGAGGTAGAGAAAACTTTTTATTTTTTGTTATAGCATTTATCTCTCTGTAGTCAACACACAACCTCATAGATCCACCTTTCTTCTTAACAAAAATAACAGGGGCTCCCCATGGAGAAAAACTAGGGAGAATAAATCCCTTATTACTCAATTCCTCTAGTTGTTTATTTAGTTACACTAATTCCATAATGTCCATTCTATAAGGGGTCTTCGATATGGGCCTTGAATGAGGAATTAAATCAATGGAAAACTCAATTTCTCATTTCAGAGGATGTCTAGGTAAATCCTCTAGAAACACATCAACATATTCTTGTACAATATTTAAATACTCTATTTGAACATTCCTTCCCTCACCCATAGTTATTTCATTCTCTTCCTCCCCAATAATTGAATTTAGTAGAGCTACTGGGGGTAGATCTATATGAAAAGAAGATGTTGATGTTTCTACTCTAAAGATAAGGGATTCCTTATCATCATTAAACATTTTAACCTCCTTCTTACAATAAATTTTCAAATCATGGTCTAAAAGACAATCCATAATGATGATTATATAAAATCCAATCATGGGTATGATAATAAGATCAGCAGATAAAGCATGTTTATATACCATAATGGTAACTAATTGACAAAACTTTGTTGCAATGATACTCCCCTTAGAAGTTTTGACTAAGAACTACCCTATTAAATCAAATTGGAAATATCTAATTTTCTTGGAAAAATGGGAAGATATGAAAGAATTTGATGATCCAGAATAAAATAAAGCATTGCCTAATTTTGAGGAAACAATTAAAGTACCTACCACCGCATCATTAGGATCTTCAACCTTAGCAGCAATGACCGCATAATCTTGGCCTTTCTCCCTTGGTATTTTTTGAGGTAAGTTTACTTGGTGCTTAGGATATTCATTTTCATAATGATACATTTCTCTACAATTATATCATTCCACATTGAAAACCTCTTTCTTTCCCTAGCAATCAAGTGCCTGGTGGCCTTTTTCACCACACTTGTAACAAACTCTTATTCCCTTCAGGAAAGTACCAGGGTGTTTATTCCCACATTTAATACAGGATGGAAATTCAACTTTTCCCTTCTTTCCCTTATTTCCATTTCCATAGTGTTCAACAGATCTCTTCTTCTCCTACTTTTCTTTAAAGTCATAAGACTTAGATAATTATTTTTCTGTCTTGATAGCACATGAGACTATATCTTCATACAATGAGAAGGATTGTGAGACTAATACTCGATGGATAAATGGTTTTAACCCATAAAATAATCGATCAATATTACTCTTTGGGTTATATATATAATCTATAGCATGCCTTGCTGACCTTGTAAAGTTATCCTCATACTTTGCAATATTCTCATCCTCCTTTTTCCTCAGACTCATAAATTGCCTTTCCATATCTGCTCGATGTTCATGAGGAAAGTATTTTTATAAGAAAAGATCTTTAAACTACCTTAATTCTATATTTGATACTTCTTCATCCTCTATTATGTTTTGAATTAATGACCACTATTGATCTGTATCTCCTATGAGGTGATAAACTGCCATGAATTTTTTCCCTTTCGATACTGCCCAAAGCATGAAATATTTTATCTAAGAAACTTATCCATTTCTTAGATACAAATGGATTTGTAGTCCCATTGAATGTTGGTGGTTATCGCCTCATGAAGAGTTCTAACATTGATCCTCCTAATTATGGATCAGGGTGCTCTATATGGGTAAGGTTATTATTCATAACCTGAGTGAGTTATCCCAGTATGGTTATAAGATGTTCATCACTAGTTGCATCACTAGCTCTACTATAATTATCTTGAGTGGGAGGGAAATCCCTACATGTATTACATGTGTTGATACAGTTTCCATTCCTTCCGCTAGGCGCCATTTCTAAACAATGGAATACACTAGATTAGTTTATAAATCACAATACATAATTCCAAACTAGTAAAATACCTAACATAAATTGAACAGTTTATGCATATAGTCCATAATCATAAAAAAAAAATTCTTTGAGGAAGTATTTACTAATAAATCCTTCATAATTTCTTGAAAATAAAATTTGAATTATCCTAAGCATATCTCCCAAGAGTGTCATAACCAAGAGTGCAGCAAGGCATGTTGTCATGCACCAGTTCCCGTTAGAGTCTAGCTCAAAGAGGTGTTTTTGGGTTTTACCTCTAGATACATCTGTGCCAGAACCACCTCTATCTGGTTGTATCCAAAAAAGGATGCATTTATTGGAAAATTCACAAAATCTCTACATTACCAAAATTCTAGGATGTTCTTATATACTAATCCTCAAAGTCTATCTTAGGGTAATGTTCTCTAATCAGAGTTTTTCTAAAAATAGTTTCCAAGGTTTGTACTAAACTTCCTCTGATACCAACTGTAATGTCCTGATCATAGTTACCCATAGTCAGTGCATTATTACATAACATTGGAATGATCACAAGAGATTAAGTCTCGAAAGACCGATTAGTTTAGTAGCCTTGGAAGTACTAGATACATACATAAGTTTTACATTACATCATGCATAAAAACCAACAAAATTGTGTCCCCTTTTAACACACTCATATCCTTTGACCTATCCCTACAATTTAATCATAATATACTTCTTCACATCCTGGGAAAAAGAAAAGATAATAAAGGGGTGATATCAGATGCTTAGTAAGGATAACAATATAGCAGAAACTATCATAAATAAGAATAAACATTTAAGGCAATGTATAAGACTAAAACAAAAACCTTTTAAACTTAAACTTCACCATAATATGGAAAAGATAAATCAAATAATATCATTTAATTATTCACATGGATATTCTACTAGTCAAATAATCACTTGTAATATCAATAGCTAATTTCATAATGATGGAATGTATAATGACGGACATCATAACCACATAGTCAATGCCCTGTTCCAAGACTAAAAATAAATATTTTGTAAAGAACTTATGCCAAGACACTAGTTTGTCTCATGATACCTACTGATGCATCAAGGAGATATAACAAGCTCCACCCGTCACTTATTAAGTCCATTGCATTCCTCATATGAAAAGGTTGAAACATAACATAAGCATTCATATTAAAAATAGAATACGAAATGTTAATAATTTAACCATAAACCATGAATGGTATAAAAATAAGACATCCAAAGTCAAAAATATCACAAAACCTTCAATATAATATGTAATATTGTATCATAATAAATCAACTTCAAACAAGTGTAAAATCCATCAAAGGATGTTGACATAGATGAAATGAAAACTATTTGAGATAAATATCTCTTTCAATTTTGAAATCATTTAAAAGCCACATAATTATAAAGGAAAACATTTATTTTGAAAATATTATTATAAGCTTGAAAGTGAATCTTTAAAGGTCTTATAATGGTGGAAAATAACCACACCCACCATATAAGTTAAAAAAACAATCTTATCTTAATTTGTTGAAAAGGTCATAAAGTACCTTGTTTAGAAAACGACAGAAAGATTCCTTTCAATTTTTTTTTATAAAAATTCAAAAAAGGGTATAAATTAATTTAACCCATATTATAATAAATAGTATAAATGTTTTTAAATACATTTTTAAGTAACACATATGTGGATGATAAAGAAGTCCCAGTAGATACTTACGTATAAACAACCTCGGATAATAAAGAGATTGTAAAATTTTCCCTTACCTTGTAAATTTCCTTGGTCGATGGTACGTTAAACTACTATATAATAGTTAAATCATTATTATTAAATTATACAAGAACCAAATATATAAATATGATATCATATATGATCTTCTAATATTGCTTTGTTAATAATATTTCAGTTGTATCATTGTTTTGGGTGTTAACTGATTCGTTTTTTATATGGTTTGTTACGTAAGTCATGTTTGTCATAGATAAGATGTATTTTATTCATATCCAAAATTATTTTAAGTTCTTAAACATTATTTTTAATCATCAAATGAAAATTACTCTTTGATGGTTACGATGGGGAATGAATCTCATCGCGTTCATGGAGACGGTAATCCGTACGTACGCATGAGCAACAATATCATTTTATTGATGGTAAAATCATATGTAATTGGATGGTATATAATATATACATAATCATTAACATGTTATATTTATTATTTATATCAATTATACTAATTATTATACCCATCCAAATAATTAAGTGTTGAATAACAAACTACACCACGACGTGGAGACGGTAAACAATACGTACACACGTATGGTTACTTTGTCATTAATAGGATGGACGGTTGTACCATATTTATAATAAAATAGCAGTATGTATAAGGTATTTGAGTTATTATTTTGGTATGGAAACAACAAAGAAAGAGGAAGTGGAAAAATAAAAGAACTTTGAAAGAGGTGATGAAATTATTACCACTTCTTCGGGTGATTCCTTTTGATTTGATCAAAAGGGATCTTTAGGTTGGATTCTGATCAAAGTAATGACTCTTGGTTGAAGTGAGAGTATTTGGGAGGATATTTTATCTAGGTTTGGATGATTCAAATGGATTTTACGGTGTGAAATTAAGAGAAGGGGAAGTTCCCTTTTATAAGAGAGGTGAGGGTCACTTTAGGAAAAGCTTAAAATATTATTTTATTATAAAATCATTTTCGGTTTATAATGGATCCAAATGAATTTATTTCGAGTATAGGGTGGGTATGGCTCGAAATAATGTCAACCAATAGGTTTTAGACAAGTTTAGGTCACCATATTAACCTTATCTTTTAGATTTAAATCTTAGTTAAATAGTTTAACTTTTATAATGTCTTCTTGTATTTTTATATTACATGGTTAATAAACTTACTATAAAATACAAAGTGAACCTCCAGTGATTCCTTAATTACATATATATCATTATATAAGTCCTTTGGCTGAAACTTATATTTTTAGGAATATTATATAATTTAATAATATAGAATTTGTTTTAAAAACTCATTTATGTCAATTTTGACACTATTTAGTATTTGGTTTTTGTGAAAGTCAAAAAAACATGATTACTTCAAAAAAATACATTTAATAATCCTTAACATGTCATATTAACATATAAAATTAGTATAATGAATAAAAAGACTAAATTTACATTTATTTGGATATTTAGAATACCAATTATTTTAATCTTTCATTAATAAGGTAATTACTGCATCATTATTGTGTCATAAATAAATTTTATTATTTAATGTCTAAAAATTATAAATAAAATACCATTATGTAATAAATATTTTTATATTTATAATTAATATTTATAGTCTAATTTATCTTATGTATAACCCTATATTAAAAATATTTTAGTTATTAAAATTTGAATTTAACACTTTTAACTCTTCTTTAAATAAAATATACTAAATGTCTTAATCTAATCCAAGTGGATAAAAAAAGATCATATTTTATTTCTAAGGTTGATTTTGGTCTAAATACACTTATCCAACAGAATTAGAACATGTATTAGGGTAATTATAATATCATTTTTACCTTTAATTACCCTATTTACTTTTAACCGTGGTAAATATTATTCAAAAGTTACTATTCACAAAAAATTATTTTCATCCTATTGAACCAAATTTTACTTAGTGATTTCAACCGTGTCTCTTGGATTTTTGAAATTAAATTAACAAAAGTGGTAAAATTATGTTTTATGCAAATTTTCAAATGTGCCTAGAAGGTGGGTAAAAGGCGTTAAATAGTTCAATAAATTTTATATATCTAATTGTATTATAAAATGACTCCAATAAATTAAATTTAAATAATATAGGTATTATGTATCTATTTTCACTTTAAAATAAATTTAAATAAAAATAATAATTATTTAAATAAAATTCGGTTTTAAACAATTACGTAGTGTTTTTCACTATTCATCAAAAATTGAAAGTTTTCAGAAAAATACCAAAAATTCACCCTAAGAAAATTTGATATTCTGAATCCAAAAATGAAGTCCATTTTGAAAAATAAAATTTATAAAATTTCAAAAAGTGGGTATTACTATTCATAACAACTAGTTTGATTGGTCATGGTGTACTAGAACTCGAAGTTGCGTACAACGCAAGCTATTGCATTATTCAAAGAGAAGCGTACCATTGAAGCTTGGGGTGTTACAAATGTTTTCCACATCAGAAAGGCAGTCGATATGGAATTCAAGGGTTTTCTAAAAAATATATCACTCCATAATACAACCTTATGTATGAATTATATTTTTAACATACCCTTTCAAAATATTCATATACCATTTAATGGGGTACATCCATCTATAATTTACATGACCACATAGTCTAATCTCTCTTACCAAGTGAACCATAATATCAAATAATGTTGGTAAGATGAACATTTATAATTCACATAATACGACGACAATTTCCTTTTCTATAGTTGTAAATTTCACTAGGACTATAAATTTGCTACATATAGCTCTGAATATGAAATAGAGCTTGGTTAATGTATAATGAACATTCTTAGAAAAAAATTCAACAAAAAGAAATATGCATTAGATCTTAAATAAAAAACAAGACAGTCATGTGATTTCAAAACCTTTAACTTTAAATTAGTCATTGAAATTATATTCTTAATTTTCTATGAATACCCCTATAGAACCTTTACATCATTAAAGAAGTTGAAAAACTAATATATTTCCTTCCTGAAAAGAGTGTAAGAAATATGAGGAAGAAAAGTCCATTTTCACCCTTCACTAGCGCCAAATCTTCCCGTATTCCCATGTCAACAATGTCCAACCTAGCATTAATTCCATCCCTTTTAGGTGAATTTAGTAACATTTAAATGACACTTTCACATGCATTTTTTTCAACATTCATAACATCATGAAAATTCCTAACATACAAACAATTTCGGTATGGTAATTCAAAAAAAATCAATCTCATTTTACAATTTGTTTTCACATGGTTTTTCAAAAATGGTTTACCAAAAGAAGTGTCCATATCTATTAATTTCTCAAATATTTGATCACTTGTTAGTGGAGACAATTTTTTACATTATTTTTAACTCCCATTAAATGATGTCATCCCTGATTGGTACTTATGTCGCCAGGGTAGAAATCTGTGATTTCCTAGAAACACAGTCTTCAATGAATGTTTCAACTTAATTTATTATGTAACTTTTTCAAAAATAGGTCACCATTAAGTTCCTTTAATTCTATATCCTGGAAAATTTCTATAAGTTGGAAAGTCATTTATCTTCCCTTACAATATGTATCTCAACACGAAATCTTCATTTCTGTAAGCATCATACAACGTAACACCCGAATCCCATAATAATTTAAAATCTTTAATCAATGGTTCCAAATAAACATCAATATCATTACCCAATTGTTTTGGTTTTAATATTATCAGAGATAACATAATGTATTTTCATTTCATGCATAAACATGGTGAAAATTTATAATTTACCAACATAACCGACCATGTACTATGAGTGCTTCTTTGAAAAACAAAAGTATTTACTCCATATGTAGATAACACAAGATGAAGGTTTCTTAGATCATTTTCAAATTTAGGATAATCATGATCAATTTTATTCCACCAAGTAGATTATGTTGGGTGATGAATTTTCCCATATTTATTTCTTGTATCTACATACCACATCAATTGCCTTGTAGTCTCCTCACTTCCATATAGGAATCTATACCTTGGAATGATTTTAAATTACCATAAAACTTTCATTAGACCCAATTCATCTTTCTTGTATTGAGAAATACCATGCATTTTGGAATTATTTAATTAATTTTTGGTCCTTTAAAAATATTATACAGTCATTTAGACAGACATGTATTCTTTTAGAGATTATAACCATTGAACATAGTATTCATTTAATGTCATATATTCTCCTAGAAAGCTCATTATATTTTGGGAGAATATCATTCAATAGAGAAATTAGTTTAGTATAAATGGTTACACTCCATATGTTTCCAAATTTTAAATTATATAGATTTAGTAAGGCTAAAAGTGTTTTATATTTAGTACAACCAGTATACAATGGCGTCTTTTCACAACTGTTTAACTTCTCATACAATTTTGGAAAATCACAAGATTCATACTCAACCGTCATTGTCATTTCCTCAATACTATATTCATCATCATTCACTCTTTTAATGAAATCCTTGATATGGTCCTATTCATTATCCACACTTATAATCATATCAGATGATCCATAAAACTTAGTGATATCCCTGTCACTAGCTATTTTCACTTTTCCCCCATGTTTAGTCCAACATTTATAACTTTGATCTATTTTGTGATAGATCAAGTGTTCTTCCAACTTCTATTGACTAATTATTATTGAATAAAAATATCATAGACATGGACAAAGATTTTGAGAAGGGTTATATATATGATATTTTAAAAACTTAATGAACTATTTCACCCCATCTTCATACTATTTTGTCATATGATTAGAATCCATCCATTTTTTATTTATATCCATCCTATTTGATTCAGTAATATTAATATTTTACAAAATAAATAAATACAAAAAATGGTCTTTCAAATTAGGGGAAACCAATATTTTAATGTTTCAAATAATTTCATCATACTTTGAAGAAAATGGGTAATTTAATTTAATAAAATAATTACTCCACCAGTGGTAGGTGTTATCCTATGAATTCATACACAATGATCTCTCGTACCTGGTATGGGATGACTAATTCTTAAGGAATTTCAAGAAACATAGGTGTATGTCTAGAAGATATGGGGGATGAGTCTTAGGTAAAAAAAATGAAATAATAATTGTTTAGGAGATGAAGGTTGGGGAGTTGGTGAAGGACCAGACAACATTTCTGAGTTTTCTATCTAAAATATTCAATATTCCAATGAGATTGCTTTAGACTAGCTTTCCATGGATGACTAGTTCCTAAAATTACGTTTAGATAGGTGAGAAGATCCCCTAAGTTTTTTCATGTCATCCTGGATAGTGACCAGTGTGTTGTTTTTGAGATGATCAAGCTTAATGACAAACCAGATAAATGAGTTTTTATTGCCTCTATGCCCTGTGAAATTTACACGAAGGATTATCATAAGGGGATATTGGATACTATTATATCAGAAATATAGGGGGAGATGCTCTGGTGGAAGGATAATATGGATGAGCTCAAATTACTCCTATAAAAAATCAGGAACCACGCCTTATCCACAAATGAAAATGTTAAACATTCTAACATCAGTTTGGTGTACAAATGTTACTCCTACATAGACCATAGGTAAGAGTCATCGACACACCTTATTTTTGAAGGTGAATGGGATATCTCTATGTGGGGATATTTCAGGGGTATTATTGGTGCCTCTATTCATGAGGTTTTAGGTATGTCTTTCCTCTACTATTGGTTCAAGGGATCTAATTATCGTATTGAGCAGAAGGTGAGAGTTTGGATTATCCTTATAGTGTGTAGATGTATATGGAGAGCCATGAACCATGTATGCTATGAGAGAATTTGTTACTCTTGGATGATGATTATCCTCAGAATCAAAATTATTCTCATTTACCTATCTCATATTATTAAGAACGGGTATGATGATACCCCCCTCATAGAATTCATGGTGTCCAAAAGTTCTCACGATGCTCCTAGAAGGGCTCTATATGGGTGTTGGATCCAATGGTACCCCCCATTTCTAGTCTAAAACTGAATACAAATGATTCTTGTGGGTTGTGTGTGATGCGCGGTGGTGGCATAATTTGAGATCACAATGGATCTATTGTCTTGGTCTTCTTGGATTTTTTTGGTAGTGGAAACTCCCTTCAGGTGGAAGATAATTCCATTCTCACATGCCTTCTTATCTACAGACATAAAAACATTAATCTCATGGCCATTGATACAAACTCCACCACTATCCTTCAATAATTATAGGGCCTTGAAATCTCCTCTGGTTCATTTCTTATCCCATCCACACGTGTCTTTGTCTCCTTGATATCCACACAGAGGCTCCTCATACATGGTATGAGGGTAATAGAGTTGCATACTTCCTTGATTGTATTGCTGATAATACATATTCAGTTACTTTTCTCTCTAGCATGGGGTCCTTCTCACTTGAAGGTATGGCCTTGGTCATAGGGGACACTCTCAATCTTCATTATTTTATACCTCCTTAGCACATGTTTCCTTCCTAGGATCTCATAGTTTTGTCCCATTTTTCTTTTTTTGTGTCCATAAACTCCTATGATTTCCTTTTTCTTGAATAAAATATATGATTTGGTAGTGGTACATCTTAATGTAAGAAGATAATTATGGATTCACCCATTTTATACTGATTCATATAGTGTGTTTTTTCTTAAATATGAAGCAAGACCCTCCTTCCTCTCCATGATTTGGCTCAGTCTTGAAGTCTTACCTATAATATTCCAAAACCCAACAATCATTAATATTATTACGAATTTTATTGTTTTCTATATTTCCCCCAACTAAATATATAACATAGTTTCTCATCCCATATGTCCTCGAATTTTCATTGATATAAACCCTTAGAAGCTAACACCAAATCAGAGAGAAGATATTGTTGCAGAGGAATCCCTTAATTTAAACCATGGAGGTGATGTTGGATGCAAATTAGTTTTACGAGTTTCTATGGGGTTAAACATTAATTCGCCTTTTTTATGGAGGTATATTCTTTTTGGTGAATAATCAATGGCTATCTTGGTAGAAGGTTTATATTTTAGTGTGTTGGAGAGAAATTTCACTATTGCACTAATAAAGTTTAAAATACAGTGGGGTTATTCTTGGTTACTTTAAATTGCAAGATTTATGTTGCATTTTATAAGGAGTTTGTATTAGAAATATATTAAGGTGGTTAAATAATGAAGATAATGATCTATCTATGAGCATTTTTTAATAGGTACATCATATCACTTTCCTATTAGTTTGTATTATTAATTTTCTATCTATTTCGAGTCATGTATCTAGAAATATATTTTTATAAATAAAGTTTTAACCTTCTTATAGAAGAAATTATTTTTGTCTATTCTTTCTACATGGTATCAGAGCCTAAAAACCTTAGAAGTATCCCTCTATCCTTCCCTCCAACACTGTTGGTTTCAGATGCCCCCTTTTCACTCCTATACTTTCCATACCCATTTTCCAAAAAGTTATCTTTCACAATCCTTGAAGATATTTTGTTTTATTTCAGATGAAAATTTCCTTGCATCCTTATCCAAATAATCTTATACATACCTCCTTTTATATATGATCATTTCCATGAATCATTATTTAGATAACCATTTTAAACCTATTTTGAAATATTTTTTCATGTCTGGGAAGACCATGAAATCCATATAACTAAAATCAGAACATTTTTTACAATAGCTTTGGAAAAATCTACATTGGATATTTTTATGTGTCAGTAATATCTACTTTGAAGGAAGTTTATCATCATAAGTCCCATTTTTTTTAAATCAGTGAAATGATATAGACTATGCTCCAGTTTGCAATATTGTTTTAGAATGCTTAAATAATAAGGATATGGATCTATCTAAAACCAATCTATTTTAATAAGTCTGTCATATATATTTTTTATTTAGTTTAAATTTTGAATTTTATATTTATCTTGAGTTTTGTATCTTGATATTCATCTATATAAATAGAGTTTCAACTTTATTCAAGGGGCATGATTTCTTTTCCTAATATTTTAAAATATAATTAATGTTATATGTGAGTGTTTGGTTTTAGATTATTTGGAAATGTTTATCATATTTGGGAAATTCTTGAGGTAAGAGGATTTAAACAAAAGGTTCTCAGAGTCTTGGTCATCGTAACCACATTTTTTATCTTTTCTGTAGTTTGTAAATCCATAAGTGCTATTGCATTATTCTAAAATAAAATATTTTTTTCCTACAACAAAAATAATTTTATTCATGAAAATCTCTTATTTCAATTTTAAGAACATAACCAAATTTACAATAGTTCAAAAAATTATCGTGAAAATGGAAGAAAATATTTTGTGTTTAAATTATAAAAAAACACTATAGTTTCAGTTGCAAAATTAGTTTTAAAATTATAATAAAAATGTTTTTAATGAAAAAAATATAAAAAATATAAAATTTTGTTAAATAGAAAATGATTTTTTATAATTTTTTTAAAAGAAAAAAATAAATAATAATTTTAAACAAGTTATTTTTTCAATAAAAGACGTTTTATTACTAAAAGATATTAAAAAAATAGGTTATTAAAATATTTACAAAAACTAAAATATGTTTTAAATGATCCAACATGTTTGGTTAAATCACACTCAGTAATTTATTTCATCTTAAAATAACAATTATAGAAGTCAATAAATATAAAAAATCGTATACATTGAATGATTTCATTCATGAATTCAATTATAAATTCTATTAAAAAAACAGAAACAACTATAATTTTTTTAAAAAAACTATTATAAGTGATAAATGTTGTGTAATTACATCATGAATATCCTAAATATTCATTTTAAAATACTAAAGGAAATTATTTTCACCCCTTTATGATTTCTAAATTGTTTACTAAAAAAAATGATTTTCTACCACATATTTAATTTTTTTAAATTTAAATGAAAGTGTTTTTTAGAAAAAAACAAACATGATTTATTTTTTAAAATCACTTCATCAAGATTAATGAGAGTTATGAACTATTTTAAGTGTTATAAAATGAAACCAAAGCCATCAATTCCCTTTTTAGGGGGTAGTGTTGCTTGGAATTGTTTGATATCACTTATTTTATACCACTTATCACTTATATAATTTTTCCTTGCTGATTGTTTTAAAAAAAATTTAATATCACTTAACAATATGAAAACATTCACACAAAAACACTTAATATGTGATCAAATAAGTGATGTCTAATGCAAAAATATTTATGGTTACATATAATGAAGTTTAGAATTAGGGGATATAAATAAGATATAGGATAGAATCCTCTAAATCATCCAAAAAGGACCCAATCATAAGGAGCTTAATTGAGGGTCTAGCATTTTTTAGAAAACAACTTCTTTAAAATTTTCAATCAGGCTTTCAAAATAAGATAGGATGCTAAACCATGTCACACTATTTGAAATCCTATTTCAAAACATCCCTTGGAATAAAATTATGAAACATCCTTTCCAAATTTATTTGGAACCCATATATTTTCCACAAATCACCTTAAAAATTTATGCATAGGAAAGAAAGATATAAAACCATTTTATTGGGTTCAACACACCCCTTTAAAAGCACAAATCCTTACTTTAAAAAATTTTGGTGCTAAAAAACTCTTTAAAACTACTGAATTAAATTTAAAGGTCCATTTGGACCTTTATCAAACAAATGATATCCCATTAAATCAATTAAAAACAAAACAAGAGAAATCCATTTGGAAACTCTCCCATGTAGAGTATCAAAACCCATTTGAAAAACATTTACAACCCACTACGGGTATACCATATGCATATGGATTTATAAGAAACAATTTTAAACCAATAATAATCACAAGATATTGATTATAATGGGGGTTTCATAGAAACACCTACATCGTTTAAATGGAAAAGCCTCACCGTTGATGGTGAACACATAACATGGGAAGGAAATGACCTCATCAGAGGTCGGAGGGGGTGAAGAATTAGATGTAAGAAGAAAAAGTTTAAAATAAATAATCTCATACCTTATATCTTAAGATGATTGATTTGTTGATGAAGAGCGGTAAGGGTTCGGTTCCATGATATTTAGGTTCCTCAAGGGAGTGATGATGATGATAGGGAGAGATGGCGATGGCAGGGAGTGAAGAAAATGGTAGGGAGTGATGGTAGGGAGAGAGGCAGTGATAATAGTATGGTTCCATAAAAGATCTAAGGCACGAGCAACAGTAGTAGTCTGTTAGGGTTCTTTTTATAAGATCACATAAGGCTTTCATTAGCGCTTTCAAAAAAGCATGGATAAAGAGTAGTTTTATCAGTGCTAAAATAGAAATCGCTAACAAAACTAATCTATTAGTGCATTTTAGCACTGATAAAGATACCCCTTTATCAGTACTTAAAATTCATCGATAAAATGATTCTTTATTAGCGCTAAAATTCCAATGCGGATAAAGATTGGTTTTATTAGCGCTTTTTTAGCACTGACAAAGATCAATCATTATTAGTACTAAAAAAACATTGATAAAGATCTAATCTTAATAATATATATATATATATATATATTTATATTTATAATTATAATTATAAATAAATATAAATAAATATATTTATTTATTTATATTATTATATATATTTATAAAATTAAAAATATAATAAATATATTTATTATAATTTTATAAATATCTGTATAAAATTATAAATATATTTACATAATTATATATATATATATATATTTATTAATATATTAATATATATATTTAAAAATTATAATAAATATTTTTATTATTTAAATATATTTGTTGTAATTTTATAATTATTTAAATATATACATATATATTTAAATCTAATGATAATTATAAATAAATATATTTAAAAATATTTCTATATAATTATAAATATATTTATATAATTATATATATTTATATAATTATATCTCATGGTCTGCACCACTTTTTTATATTTATATAATTATATATATTTATACATCACCCTAAACTGGGAGCCACTTTAAAACCATGCTCCAGGTCGGTTGACCACAGAGCCTTAGGCGCACCACCCCGTATGCCAAAGGCTGCCGACTAGTAGGGAGAGTGTAAAGATGTGATAGTGGGGTGACTATAACCTCTGGTGGCGATAAAAATAATTGTCTATATAAACATAATAGTGGAAGAAAGACCATAAGACAACGAGACCAGTAACTCACCGTAGTGGATGTAATAACGTGCAATAGCGGAAGCATAAAAAGAAAACAAAAATAATAAAAAAATGAGCCAAAAGTACTATTTTTTGAATAAAAAACATTTTGTAACACCCTAAAATTTTACATTATATCTCTTTTTAAATTTAATCTCTTCGATAACTTATGTTTTTCACAACACTAAGTTAAATGAAAAATGATATATAATTAAATATCATTATTTTAACACAACCATTATAACCCATCCATTACATCGACATGAATGAATAGTATTAACCAAATTATAAAATTTATATATTATATAATTAATAACTTTTTTTACATCCATCCAAATGATTTTATAGGCATAAGATAAGAATTAATCTAATTTTATGCATTAAAAGGCTATATTTTTTTTACAAATCAATTTTACCGCCTTTTAATGGAAAAAACATTTTAAATCCAATATTTTAAACTTTTATATTTTCATTTTTAAATAATAAAATTCTTAATTTTAAGCATAATATCAAAATTTATTTTGGTTCAATTTTCGGTATTTTTCTGATATGTTTCATGTTTTGATGAATAATGAAAAATACTAAATTTTGATTGAAAACAATTTTTTTCATCCAAATAATTTATAGTGTTTATATTTTTATCATTTAATCTAATTTAGTTCATTGGAATTATTTTCACATTAAAATTGGATATAAACAAATGTCAATCTTTTGAAGTTTTTTATTTTTTAAAAAACCCATTTTCTCATTCCATCAACAAGAGTAATTTTAATTTAATTACTAAAACTTATGTATTTTGAATTTTTAAAAATGGATTCCATATTTTGAATCAGTGGGTCCAAAATATGTAAATAGGTATCTTTTATTTTTTGACATTATGAATAGTAACTTTAGTAATTTTTTTATTTCCGTGGTTAAGGGTAAATCGAGTAATTAAACGTAAAAATAATATTATAAAATTACCATAATCCCTATCAAAATCCTATTATATGATTAAATTATACCCTTATCATATAAGGTTATAAATTTAATAATTTAATGGACACTTTTCCATCAATATGACATGGATATTATTAAAATCAATGAATGTGCCAAAATATCATACTCTCATTTATTATAAGTATAATAATTTTTAGATAGAGATCACCAGGTGATAAATTCAATCATAAATAATCTCTAGAAAGATAAAATAATTATATAAATTATATTAAATTATTTATAATTTTTATATATTAAATAATTACCATTAATGAAGACACAATAATGAAGCATAAATTATTTTATTAATAGAAATATCAAATAAATGATATTAAAAATATTAAAATAAATATAATTTCAATTAATTAAGGTGAACCAAAAAATTTATAGGTGATTATGACATGTTAAGAGTATATTAAATGGTTTTTTTCAAAGTTATCTTTCTTTCTATATTTATTTAATGTTAATGAAATGAATAGTATCATAATTGACACTATTGATATTTTATAAAAATAACATTTTATTAAATTATTTAAAAATCATAAAATAATTTAAAAACTAAAAAGTGATAATTATAAGGTATAAAATTTCATAAATTTTACCTTTATGGATATTTGACACCACATAAGTAAATATTTATAACCTTTTAATATTTAGAACATTATTACCACAATTAAAATCAATTAGATTAATTAAGGATAAATAAAAAAGATAAGGTTTTAAAAAATAAAAAAATATATAAATTTTATTGTTTTATATTATTTATACTCTTACTCATCTTATCTATGAAATAACTCACTTTTTATCTATCAGGAATCAAAAATCAATTTATAATAAATTGATAGTTTTGGAGTTTCCTAAAGCGCCCTTCCTTGCTCTTATAAAAGAGCACCCATCCTTCTCTTTTATTAACACCTATAAATCCATTTTTATTGGCCAAAACCTACCCATTTATCATAAACAATTCCCTCAATTCATCATAGAGACCATAATTTGGTCATAAATCTAACCTAAGAAGTTCTTTTGCGCAAATCAAAAGGAGATACTTGAAGAAGAGGTAATTGTTTAACAATTCAATTCAATTTCTTTTCTTCTTCTACTTCCTATTACTATGTTGTTTCCATACTAAAGTAATAAATCCAGTATCATCAAAATTATGAGATTTTATTATGATTATGTGAAAACTATATTCCTCCTTTTATCCATCCTACTAATAACAATATCACCATGTGTGCGTACGTACGACTTACCGTCTCCACGTTGTGGTGTAATTTGTTATTCAATACTAATTTATTTTTATGGGTATAATGATTAGTATAATGGATATAAATAATTAATATGAAATGATAATTTTTTTATAAATAATATACCATCCATTTCCATACTGTTTAACCATTAAAGGAATGATATCATCGCTCGTGCGTATGTACGACCTACTATATCCGCGATGTGATGAGATTCATTATCCACATTAACCATTAAATAATGATTATAAAAATGTATAAGATTAGTAAATATAATATTTATGAACTTAATATCATTATGTATTTGAATAACATATATCCTATTCATTAGAAACATGAATTACACAACAAAACATGCATAAGAAAATGAAACAGTTAACATCCAAAACAGGGGTAATACTGAAATATTATTAAAAAATGATATAAAATGATCATATATGATATAATAAATATGTATTTGGTCCTAATATAATTTAGTAACATGATTTAAACATTACACAGTAGGTTAATTCACCCTCTAATAAAGGAAAGTACAAGGTAAGGGTTAATTTCACAATCTCTTTTTTATCCAAGATTTTTTATATGTAAGTATTTTCTGGGACATATTTATCATCCATGACCATGTTTCTTAAAAATGTATTTAAAAACATATAATATTATTTTAAAATTACTTAAATACAATTTTACCCATGTTTTATTTTATAAAAATGAATCATTTTGTCGTTTTCCTTACGAGGTACTTTGTTTGACTTTTTAGAAAAAGTACGAGAATAATGTTTTTGAACTTATATGGTGTGAGTGGATTTTTACAATATCATGAAAAATTAACGTTTTGAAGATTTCATTACAAGATTACAAGATTACATTCAATTAAAATATTTGATTTTTAAATTTTATGTCATTTTAAATAACTATTTTCTATAAAAGGGGTATTTCTCTAAATAAGTTTATAATGGTTTTATTAAGAAAATTTTATCTATATTAACATAATTTATTAGATATTATGTTTAATTGAGGTTGGTTTATTATGATACAACCTATCATATTGTATTGAAGGGTTTATTAATATTTTGACCGTGGATGTTCAATTTTTATACCATTTATGGTTTATGGATAATGTATTAAGATTTCGTATGATAGTTTTAATATGAATGTTTATGTTGATTATGTTTCATAAGAGGAATTCATTAGACTTAGTAAGTGATGGGTGGGGCCTACTATATCCCCTTGATGCATCAGTAGGTATCATGAGACAAATTGGTTTGGTTTTTTACCCATTTATGTATGTTCTTGGCATGAGGCCTTAACGATATGGTTATGATGTCCGACATTATGCATTACCTCATTGTGAAATTAGTTATTAATATTATATGTGATTATTTGACTAGTAGAATATCAATGTGAATGTTTAAATGGAATTATTTGATTTATTATAGACATATTATGCTCAAGATTATATTTAAAGGGATTTTGTTTTAGTTTTATACCTTGACTTAAAAGATTATACTTGATTACTCTATCATCTTTTTTATTTAAATGAGAAAGCATGAAGAAACAGGGGAGAACAAGTACATGACCAGGGGGCCTAGGGATGCCAGAAATAATGTATCCCAAGGGCATCCCCTCTAAAAATACTACCCCCTATGGTTTCAAATGGTTCAGATTGTAATAGAAGGTGGTGCCATTAGCTTGATGATCTTTAGAATCCTTCTAGTCCACTATCTTATTTCCCTCTCGCCAGGTGTGACTTAGTCAGGTGTTACTAGAGAGGATAGCCCGACACTTCCGGATGGGGTAGGATATGGACCAGGGGACACGATCATAACCTTCTAGTGAGTTGAAAAGAATTAGAGAATCGATTTCAACTTCCTCAATATGCATGCCTCCTTGCCCACAAAGGGTGAGCCCAGAAAGCATGGAAAGTTCCTCCTCAAGAAGAGAAGAGACCCTGCCAAAATGGATTGAGAACGCAAACACAAATGAGCCCATAGAGTTGTGGAGGACCCCGACACCTTTCATGATACCCGATGAGCAAGAGCCATCCGTGTTGAATTTCAAACCCAAGGACAGAGGATTACAACAAACCCAGTGGCCGCGAGGGAAAGTATCAAAGATATTCTAGGGGTGGAGATCAGGAAGTAGAGGGAGGGATCATCCCACAAATTGAGAATGTGTCTGATAATATCCAGGAGCAGGCTACGAGTGCGAACCAGGATAGCTCTACCAGAGGAAACACATCTCTCAAATCTCTCTTTGTTCTTGACCTGCCAAAGGCACCATACACCAGCATGCAGGAGTAAGGCTCAAGCCATGCATTCTGCTCCCCTGCTTCCCAAGTTTTCAAACCATTTAACCAAAAATTGGGAGTCCTCCTCATGAGGGAAGAAGAAAAACTACCAAAGGTCGACCAGACGACTCATGCCCACTCTCCTTCAAAAAATAGGTGCTCCAGGATTTTCTCATGGCTAACCTTACATCTAGGGCAGAATAAAACTGCATCTCTTGACATTCTCGTCAGTGGTGACTATGTTATGTATGATTCTACAAGTCAAGAAGTTGTATTTTATGGGGATATGCTTGATCCAGAGAGTTTCATTCCAGGTGTCCATCTCCGTGGGGGTCACTAGTAGCCAGTGACATTCCTTTGAGGAGAAAGAGCCCGTGCTAGAAAGGGAAAATACACACCTGTCAGGTTCCTCATTTAATTCAATAATCTTGAAGGTCTATTATTTTTCCTTGGAAAACACTATCATGATGAAGGGAGGGAAGCTTCTAGCCTCCTCAAATGAGATGTTATAGGCTAGACACCCTGAAAAACCAAGAGTGCAGCCCACCCAGTTGGTATGCCAGAAAGATACCTTCCCTTTTCCAATAATCTACTGAGCGTAGGGAAGAAGTGCTGATTACAGAGGGAGCAGGGAAAACATAAGAGGGGACCTATGCGCTGCATCCATCAAAGCACGACCTTTCAATTAGCCTCCCATCGTAATTCCCCATAGAGTCTAGCGATCAATCAGGTCCCAAGCCAATTTTTCATGCATGCAAAATATTGTGTCCGCCAAACTATGAACATTGATCCCACCTTCTTCGATGGGCCTCTCCATGATTCTATAAAAGACCCAATACCACTTTCCTTTATATCGGGCACTCTATATGAAGTGAGAAATGATTTTGTCAATTCAGGAGATCACTCCTTTGGGGGCTTTGACATAGGAAAGTGCATGCACTGAGGAAGTAAGGAGGACACTGTTGACCAGGGCGATCTGCCCCCCAAACGAAAGAAACTTATTTTTCCAGTTGAGGATGTGATCTAATATGTGGTTAAAAATATGGTCAAAATCTCTTATATGAAGGCAACTTAAATAGATAGAAGCACCCAGATAGTTCATTGGCCAACAACCACTTTGGATGTCGAGCAGGTTGCAAATAGAAAGTTCTCAGTTGTATGTATACTTCCTCGATAAGAAAAGGATGTTTTTACTTTTGTTGATAACTTGTCCACTCCAATGGCAGTATTTATCAACAACCGTGATGAGGCTGCATAACGAGTGCCTTGAAGCATTCAATAAAACTAGGGTTTTGTCTGCAAACATCAGATGAGAGACAGAGGGGGCGTTCCAACTTCTCTTGAAGGGAAGAATGGATATGTTGATCATGCCTTGGTGGATGAGGAGACTAAGAATCTCTTAGGTGAGGATGAAAAGGGTTGGGGATAAGGGGTCGCCCTGTCTCAGGACCCTAGAAGCTTTGAAAAAATCGTGAGACTTCCCCATGAAATGGCAAGCCAACCAAGGGGAGTTGAAGCAGCGGAAGACAAGGTCAGATATCCAGGGAGAGAAACCCATACCTGAGAGGACCTTGTTGATAAATCCCCATTAAATGCAGTTATATGGTTTATTCATATAGATATTGATTTCTTGGTTTGATCCATGGGACCTAGTGTTGATGTCTCGGATAACTTCTTACGCTAATGCAATCACACCCTAGATTGAACAACCCTTCATGAACCCTTGTTTCTCCAAATAGATCCATAGAGGAAGATAGACGAAGAGTTTGGAATTGAGGATAATTTAATAGATTTTATAGGATAAATTGCACAAGATGACCAGGTGATAGTGGTGGATGGAAGATGGGTTTTTGATTTTGGGAAGAAGAACCAGAGCCATGGCACAATCAACTCTTGGCAGACTGCCTCCTCTAAAAAAATCCTAGATGGCGGCAGAGAGGTCATCTTTGATCACACCCTAGGAACTCCTATAAAAGGAACCTAGGAAGCCGTCAGGTCTAGGGCCGCTATCATCTTTGTGGTAGAGGATTTCTAGGTGGATCTCAAATTCTGTCATAATGGACTCCATGAGCGCATTATCTTGGGTCGTTACTTAGTTGGCAATGGAAGCGAGGAACTCAGCTTCCCCCACAAGTAGCCATCCAGCATTCTGGGGTTTGGTTCTGCCAGGAGGTCTTTGAAAAAAGATTGAGTAATCTTACCCACTGTGTCCCTGTCATTCGAGAAAGTGCCATCCTCCATCAGAATATTGGGTTGGACCCTTCGTTTGCGCTCCTTAATACACGCGTGGAACAAAGTGGTATCTATGTCCCCTTCTTCAGTCCACCTTATCCTCGTCTTCTCCCTCACTGTGCGTTCCTAGTGAAGCACCATATCTGAATAGGTGTCCTTTTTCATGGAAATGACTTCAAATACCCGGTCATCCTTGGAATCCTCGAGGTTGGCTTCAAGACTAGAAATCTCATGCATGGTATCTTCCATGTCTCTATCACTTGGGGGGGAAAGAGTCCACCCAGGCCTGAAGCCTTCTTCTAAGCCTTCAGAGTTTGTTGTGAAAACCTATCCACATCCTGCCTTGGGAAGAAACCTACCATGAGTCAACAACCATTTCATGATAACCAGGAAGGCTATCCTAGTGGTGGTAGTATCTAAATGGGTCAGGGATTGGCTGCCTTATCACAATGGAGATAAGGATCAGAGAGTGATCAGAAAATCTGCAAATCAGGTGACTGATAGAGATGATATGATACGAAGAGATGGCCTGCATGTTGGCCAAGCAGTGGTCGAGGTGACTCCAGAAACGCCGAGGACCTCGTTGATTGTTGCACCACATGAACTGAACTCCACTGAATCCACAATCTAGGATCCCATTATCCTCCAAGAAACGAACAAAGTCCGAACTTGATTTTCTGGGAAAAGGGCCCCTTCCCTTCCTTTCCTTCGGCCTCATGACCGCATTGAAATCCCCTCCTATGAACCCGGGACTTCTACTAGGGTCGAACTTTGAGAGATCCTCCCAAAGAGATTCACGCCGTTGAGTGTCGCAACTGCCGTAGATGAAGGACGCAAAGAAAACTACTTTATCATGTGAGATCTTGGTGGTGATGAACTGGTCACCTGCCTGGATAAAAAGAACCGAGATAATCCGATGCCAGAAAATCCAAATGTGAAAACCAAGAGGCTCTTCATGCATGTTCTCCTACATCATTAACCTTCTATAGAAGGCCGTTATGTTGGAGGATTTTTATTTATGCTCGAGAATGGAAATAAGACAATCCTTGTGTTTTCGGGCCTCAGAGGCGATGAAGTCCATCTTCACCCAGGCACCAAGGCCGTGGAAATTCTAGATAATGAAAGGATTAATTGAACATGGTGTGTTACAACTTTGGATTTGGAACTCTTTGCCTTGTGGGAGCACGAACGCGAGGAATGCTTAAACTAATTAGCCTGGGCCCTCGTACACCTGCCTGCGCTGCTGGGCGAGGTGAGGAGAAGAGGAAAAGGGGAAGTCACCTGGTGGGGGGGGGGGGGGCTCATAGGGAAGGATGAGGGGAAATAACAGGTGGACCTTCCCCACGAGTAGGGGACTCGAAAACCGAAGGAGAGACAGATGAAGAAGGAGGAGAGGAGGGGGGAGGGGAGGGAGGAGAGGAAATGGGGACAGAAAGGGCCATAGTGGCAGGGCCCTTTAGGGGCGGGGGACACAGGATAAAGGGAGGATAAAGGTAGGGAGGGGAAGGGGGTGGGGGAGTAGGAGAGGGGAATATGGGAGGATGGAAGAGAGGTAGGAGAAAATAATGAAGACAACTAGGATTCTAGGTATGGGGTGTTACAGTTGATATCAAAGGAAATTTAGAAAAAACCTTGGAAACTAGATTTAGAAAAACTTTGATCATGGACCATTACCCTAAGATAGACTTTGAGGATAAGTATAGAAGAACGTCTAAGAATTTTTTTTAATGTAGAGATCATGTGGGTACACCTAGAAAATACATCCCTATCTAGATACCACAAGTAGATGTGGTTCTTGCACAAATGTACCTAGGAGTAATAACTTCGACATGGTATTCCTCTATTTACTCGGGGTAACCTGGTACACTACAATGGGATTTACTATGCACCTGGTTTGGCACTCCCAGGGGACATGATTTGTATAATTCACATTTTCTTTACAAACCATTATGAAGGATTTATGAATAAATATGTCCCCAAAGAAACCATGTTTATGATTATGAGACTAGATATTCATAAATTTTTAAATTTAAGTTAACCATTTTTCTAGTTTTTGGATTATACATTATGGTATAATCTAATCTAGAAAATTCCATTGTTTAGAAATGGAACCCAGTGGAAATAATGAAAACTGTATCAACTCACGTAATCCATGTAGGGATTTCCCTCCTATGAAAGATAGTTATTTTGGAGCTAGAACTACAAATAGTGTCGAGAAACTTATAACTATACTTGGACAGTTGACGTAGGTTATAAACAATAACCTTACCCATATGGAGCATCATAATCCACAACATGGAGGAAAAATGTTAGAATGATTCATGAGAAAATAACCTTGAAAATTCAATGGAACTACAAATCCATTTATAGCTGAATAATGGATAAGTTCATTAGGGAAGATATTTCTTTCTTTGGGAAACAATGAATGAGAGAAGGTTGTCATGACCGTTTATCATCTATTGGGAGATACATATAAATGGTGGTCACTAATTCAAAACATAAAATAGGAGGAAAAATTGAAATTATGGAATGAAAGGATTTTAAGGAAAATTTATTAGAAAACTATTTCCCTCATGAACATAGAGCAGATATGGAGAGACAATTCTTGAATCTAAGGAAAAAGGGGGATGAGAATTTTGAAAAGTATGAGGCCAACTTTAAAATTTTATCAAGGAATTCTATAGACAACATACATAACCCAAGGAGTAATATTGATCATTTCTTTGATGGGTTAAAACCATTTCTCTAAAAGGATTTGGTCTCCCAGACATTCTTATCATATAAAGATATAGTCCCATGTTCTATCAAGATAGAGAAATAATTTTTCAAGTCTTATGAATTTAAGGTAAAGTAAGAGAAGAAGATAATGGTGGAACAAGAGATGGATAAAGGGAAAAAGGGAAAAAAAGATTTTCCCATATGTGATAATTGTGGGAAGAAACACCCCAATACTTTCATGAAAGTAATGAGAGTTTGTTACAAGTGTGGAGAGAAAGGTCACCAGGTTGGCGATTTTAAGGGAAATAAAGAAGCTATAAATGTGTAATTCTATAATTGTAAAGATATGTGACATTATGAAAATGTTTGTCTAAAGAGTCAAGGAAATATAGGTCAGACGAAGCAAATGGATCAAGGTCAAGATTATGCTATTACTATGGTCGAAGTGGAATAATTAATGCATTTGTGTTTTTGGATTCAAGAATTATGTTATAAGAATAATGTGATAGTTATGGATTGTATTACAATACTTCTTATTTGAGGATTTAGAGTCATGAACGTTTTCATTATGGTTTTAAAGGTGATTAAATATTTGGTATGTATTAATAATAGATACATTAAGTTGTTTGGGGAATCTAATGTTACGATTGATTTTTGAAATTTAGAGACCTTTTTGGACTGTTAATTTTAAAATAAGTATTTTGGATAAGTATTAAGGTTAGAATGGAGTAAGTTGAGCGTTAGATATTATGGTTTGATGTTAAAGTATGATTTATTGGATACTTTGGTACAACCTTTTTTTGTTTCATTAATCATTTAGAGGATGAAGGAAAGACTTGTGGGCCTTATAATTTATCAAAATTTCTTTAGGTGGGAAAAAATCATCTTGAATTTTCATTTCTAGGTGTAAGGGATGAAGTGAAAATATATCGAAGCACAACCAAAGGATGAGATTATGCTTATGACATAGAAATAAATAAATAAAGTGCTTATCTGAATAGTAAAATATTATTCAACTCTAGGGAAAGGATATTGAAAAAATGATATCCTATCACTTTTTCTAATGAATCAACTGGTCCCTTAGATCATCATAGATTTATAGATTTGCGATTGTTAACTTTCTCATAACCATGTTCTCTCACTCTGAATCAGAGCTTGATGGTTAGATTTTCCTTTCATGTCTATGTTTTCTAACATATAACTGTTGTATGTGTTATCTCTTGTAACCCTCACACTTCCATTTCTTTATTTTAAAGTGTAAGTTTTATCGACCCTTGTTTCGATGTGGGATTTGAATAAAGGAATTTTGAATTGTCAAACCTTAGTTACCAAACCCAAATTCAAAAATTACAAGGATTCAATTTATTGAAGTAGGGGAGAATGTAATACCCCAAGATTTTACATTATTAATTTTTTAAATTTAAACTCTTCAATAACTTATTTTTCACACAACACCAAGTTTAAATGAACAATGATATATAATTAAATATCATTATTTTAACACGACTATTATAACCTAGTTGTTACATCGACATGAGTAAATAGTATTAACCAAATTATTAAATTTATATATTATATAATTAATCAAATGTTTTCACATCTATCCAAATGATTTTATATGCATAATATAATAATTAATCCAATTTTACACATTAAAAGGCTATATTTTTCTAAAAAGCAATTTTACCGTCTTTTAATGGAGAACCCATTTTAAATACAATATATGAAACTTTTATATTTTTAGTTTGAAAAAATAAACTTCTTATTTCAAATTTTAATATAAAAATTTATTTTGGTTCATGTTTTGGTATTTTTCTGATAAGTTTCATGTTTCAATGAATAGTGAAAAATACTAAATTTTAATTAAAAACAACATTTTTCATCAAAATAATTTGTACTGTTAAATTATAATTTTTATTGGTTTTAAATTATAATTAAATTATATTTTTATCATTTAATCTAATTCAGGTCATTGGAATCATTTTCACATCGAAATTGGATATAAACACATGTCAATCTTTTGATGGTTTTTACTTAAAAAAAACAAGTTTTCTAATTCCATCAATAGGATTAATTTTAATTTAATTACTAAAAATTATGGGTTTTGAATTTTGTAAAATGGATTACATATTTGGAATTAATGGGTCTAAATTATGTTAATATGTATATTTTATTTTTTAAAATTATCAATAGTAACTTTAGTAAATTTTTTATTACCGTAGTTAAGGGTAAATCAGGTAATTAAAGGTAACAATAATATTATAAAATTAACCTAAAACCTATTAAAATCCTATTGGATGACTAAATTTGATCCTTATAATATATTTTTATAAATGGAATCATTTAATGGACACCTGTACATGAATATGGAATCAATATTATTAAAATCAATGAATGTGACAAAATTTCACACTCTCGTTTCTTATAAGTATAATAGTTTTAATATAGAGATCACTAGGTGTAACTTCAATAATAAAAATTATATAGAAATATAAAATAATCATATACATCATATTAATTTATTTATAATTTTTAGATATTAAATAATTACCATTAATTATGACATAATAGTGAATTACAAATTATTTTATTAATATAAATATCAAATAAATGATATTAAAAATATTAAAAGAAATATAATTTAAATTAATTAAGGTACTAAATTTTTTTATAACTTAATATGACATGTTATGAGTATACTAAATGGTTTGGTTCAAAGTTATCTTTCTTTTTTGGATTTTATTTAAATTCAAAGAAATGAATAGTGTCAAAATGACACTATTGATATTTTATAAAAATAAAATATTATTAAATTATTTAAAAATCATAAAAAATATTTAAAAAATACAAAGTGATAATTATAAGGTATAAAATTTTATAAAACTTCTATTTATAGACAATTGACACCATATAAGTAAATATTTATAACCTTTTAATATTTAGAATATTATTACTACAATTAAAATTAAATAGATTAATTAAGGATAAATAAAAGTGATATGGTTTAAAATAAAATCAAAACATATCTAAATTTTATTGGTTTAGATTATTTGGTACCATAATACTATTATCTTTTAAATAACTCACTTTATAGATATTTTGAATCGAAAATCAATTTATAATAAATTAATAGTTTTGGAGTTCCCCAAAGTGCCTCTACCCTCTCTTATAAAAGAAGACCCCTACTTATCTTTTATTAACATATATAAAGCCATTTGGATCAACCAAAACATACCAATTTATCCTCCCAACTTCCCTCACTTTATCATAGATTCCATACTTCAGGAAGAATGCTAACCTAATAAGTTCTGTTTTGCAAATCAAAATGAGATACTCGAAGAAGAGGTAATTGTTTTACCAATTCAATTCAATTTATTTTCTTCTTATACTGACTATTAATATGTTGTTTCCATACTAAAGTAATAAATTAATTATAATCTATATTCTTATATGTTATTATGATCATGGTAAAACCATATTTCTCCTTTTATCCATCCTACGAATAGGAATATCACCATGTGTGCGTACGTACGACTTACCATATCCATGTCACAATGTAATTTGTTATTAAATACTAAATTATTTGGATGGGTATAATGATGAGTATAATGGATATAAATAATTAATATGACATGAATTTTTTACAATTAATATACCATCCATTTCCATACTGTTTAACCATTAAAGGAATGATATCATCATTCGTACATACGTATGACCTACCATCTCCACAACGCGATGAAATTCATTCTACATGTTAACCATTAAATAATGATTATAAAATGTATAAAATGAGTAAATATAATATTAATGAACTTAATATCATTATGGATTTGAATAAAATATATCCTATACATTAGAAACTTGAATCACACAACAAAACATGCATAGGAAAATGAAGCAGTTCACACCCAAAACAAGGGAAATACTGAAATATTATTAAAAAACAATATAAGAGGATCATATATGATATAATAAATATGGATATAGTTCTATTATAATTTAATAACATTCTCTAAACACTATACAGGAGGTTAACACACCCTTTACTAAAGGAAAGTACAAGGTAAGAGTTAATTTAGCAATCTCTTTATTATCTAAGATTGTTTATATATAAGTATTTACTATGAAATATTTATCATCCATGTTGATGTTTCTTAAAAATGTACTTCAAAACATTCTTACTATTCTTTTACAATTGTTTAAATACATTTCAACTGATGTTTAATTTTATAAAAAGGAATCTTTTTTTTCATTTTACTTATGAGGTACTTTTATTGACTTTTTAGACAAAGTATGAGAAGAATGTTTTTTAACTTATATGTCATGAGCGAATTTTTTCATCCATCATGAAGGCTTAACATTTTGAAGCTTCCTTTATAAGATTAAAATATTATTTTCAATTAAAATATTTTCTTTTTAAATTGTATATCATTTTAAATAACAATTTTCAATAAAATGGGTATTTTTCTAAAGAAGTTTCTAATGATTTTATTAAGAAAAATTTCATCTATATCAACATCCTTTATTGGATCTTATGTTTAATTGAGATTGATTTCTTATGATATAACCTAACATATTTTTTTCAAGGGTTTATGAATATTTTGACTATGGATGTGCTATTTTTATACCATTTGTGGTTTATGGATATTGTATTAAGATTTCATATGCTAGTTTTAATATGAATGTTTATGTTAGTTATGTTTCATAAGAGGAATGCATTGGAATTAGTAAGTGATGGATGGGGCCCACTATATCCCCTCAATGCATCAGTAGGTCTCATGAGATAAACTAGTTTGAGTTTTTAATCATTTATGTATGGTCTTGGCATGAGGCCTTGATGATATGGTTATGATGTCCAACATTATGCATTCCCTCATTATAAAATTAGTTATTGATATTACATGTGATTATTCGACTAGTATAATATCCATGTGGATCATTAAATGGAATTATTTTATTTATTATTTCCATATTATACTCATGATTATGTTTAAAAGGCTTGTGTTTCAGTTTTATACCTTGACTTAAAAGTTTATGCTTATTTATGAACATTTTTGCTATATTTTTTACCCTTACCGAGCATCTGAGATCACCCATTTATTATGTTTTACTTTCCCAGGATGCCAAGATCTATATTATGACTAATATGTAGAGTTAAACTAGGAGAATAATGGTGTTGTAAAAGGATTGTCTATGTTTTTTTTCTTCATGTTTTTAATTGTAATGTAAAGTTCATATATGTAATATATTTTCCAAGATTTCTATAATGATAGGTTCTTTAGGATATAATTTTTTGTAATCATGCTAATGTATTAAAAAAATACACCAGCTTCGGGCTTCTAGGGTCAGGGTGTTACACATTCCATATCATATCAGGTCATACAAAGTAATAAAGAGAAAGGGTCTCTCATGATCGACCTCACAACATACATATAACAAGCATGTTTATACAAAAAAACTCAATAGTAAACATCAGATGATACAAGAACCCCCAAGGTCCCTTTCCAACAATACCGTGCTATGAAGTAAGACATGATCACTAAGATCCAGCTCCTGAGCTCGGTCACTTACCTGATCGCAAGAGCATAAAATCTACACACATCCCAAAGGGCCCATGTAGGGTGTGAGAATAAATATAAGTAGGCCACCAAAAACATGTGCCTTTTAAATATATTTGACTAAGCAGGTGTTCTAAATATAGTTAAAAAAGAAGTGCATGCATAATAAATAAATACCCATTTCCTATGTGCTCAACATCTATAAGGAAGGAATCACCTGCTTCGTCCATTTTTGGAATATCACATTACCCAAATTATAAATATGGAATATAGCACATGTTTTCATATATATAATTGTAGTGGTAAGGATCCTTAGCATAAAGCCCAAGGAACCCCCTAATGAAAGTGAATCCCAGGTGAACCCTTAGGTTCCACCTCCAAAAAATAACCTAGCACCTCATTCCATCCATTAAGTACTGATATCCAAGAGGTACTCCCAAACATTAAGTACCTGGTCCCTCAAACCCCTGATTAAAAGCTCCCATTGGATTGAAGCTTGATGTTATAAAGAACAACGTTGTTTGTTCTCCAAATAATAAAAACTGTTAACTCAATATATGATATCCTAAAGAACAATGATATTCATCCTCCCAAATAATCCCGACCTATGTCCTTATATATCACGATGAGCTTCAGTCCCCAACTTATTATATCAACACCATCAACTAATGGATTATCACAATCTCTATGGATTTCTATGATAAGAACATCCAACCTCACTGATGGAAAAAACCATACTAAGCCTCCACTAAAAGAGCCCCTACCCACACGAGTGATCAATACCACCTCATCATATGAGTCTTATTTGTGTGAACATGACTCCAACGACACATCCACCAATCACGATGAGCAGTAATCACCAACAAAGTACCTAAGAAACATCATCCCGATACCTCATGTCCATGTGACCATATCGCTCAACCTGATGGTCAACACCATCTCATAACACACAAGCCTTTCTCATATCCTAAAAACCTCGCCACCTCAATCCGATGACCAGGAAAACTAACCTGGTGATCAATATCACCTTATGAATCATGGTACAGCCATCAAACTCACGATCAATGTCGCTTCATTCCAGGTGATCATCACCACCTCAATCCTTGGACCAAGCCTATCAAGCTACTGTGGAACCATCACAAGCAGTATATATATAAACAATTCAATTTAAATAAATAAATGCACCTAGCATAAATAGCTCAGGTTGGTCCAAGACCCTTACCTGGCATCGCCATTTGTAGATGAGCAAGAGCATGCCCAGAGGAATCTGATATGATCAATTAATTAATTTAAAAGACAAGAATTCATTATATGGGTTCAATCTTAGTAAACCCAATAACATGATCAAGAATGCACCCCTTAGAACACTGTGAAATAAAATAGAAACCCAGGAACCACCTACCTCATTCTAGTATACACTTTATCATCCAATAAAAACCTTTAACTCAAGACTATTCAGAATAAATTGGCATTTTATATAAACACCACAAAAATAGGATAAAACAGATCACATAGATTTAGCGCACCATATGGAAATATCAAAGGAGAAAAGAAGTTAGCAGATTTGAAGGCTTATCGATACAGTTCCAATGAGACCAACAATGATCAGATTAGAGCTTAGATAAAGAACTTGGAACAATGCCTATGGGAGGAAGAAATGGAAGGATCCCCTCTGATGTTCACATGGGTGGAGAAGAAAAGAGGATGAGAAAACATAAATAGAGGGATGAAAAAATTGTAATTTTTCCTCTTTAAGTGAACCACATGATTTTTCCACACATGTCATGACCCCCATGCTCTGAAGATACCATAATGAGGGGAGATAGATAATGACCCCTAAGTCCTACCTCCAGTAGACCCCAACTTAGAGACTAGCACCGAGGGTAAAAAAATATCATGTATGGGAGGAATTACCCTATATAATAATGCAGGATTGGGAGATAAAATGAATCATCCATAAGCAACACCCTAATATAATATAAAAAAACCAAAACCATCCCACATGAATGTATAAATAAATATGATATATATAATAAATCTCCAAAATTAAATACCCAAAAGAAAAGCTAATCCAGTGACACAACAGTTATCCAGAGGTCCAAACTAGTAATGTCCAACATGTTCCATATAATCCTCTAGGAAACGTAAAAATAGTTATATATATATAGGGTGAGAAAAAAAGTATACTCAGTAAGAAAACCAAAGTCTCTTGTGCACATGTGAAAAGATCATACTAATTCACCAGTAAGAAAACACCATAAATTAATTGAACCCATACATGTATACTAACCAAAACCAAACTCACCAAGGCATGCTCACCTAATAACACAATCCAAGTAATATAATATAACAAGAATCATATCGATATAGGGTACCCCGTACCACTTTTCCACTAGTATGATTCTATCACACCCCAACATTGTACATCATGGAGCTTCTATATCTTCCTTATAGCACACCACCCCACAAGAATGATCACAACACATCACACCTGTAGACACCTATTCCACCACCCCACAAGCATTGTCATATCACACCTTTCCTAAAAACACCTAGGACAACACCCCATAAGCACAATCATGTCTCACCCGAAAAAACATGGGTTATTAGAAACACCATATAGTGCACTAACATACCTCAAACATCACAAACTATGAAATACCTACCTTCCTAGATGTGTGAGAGGGAAAGAGTGGGTACCCATCCATCTGTCCTCCCCACCAAATGTTGGGAAAAAACCCCTCGCATGACTATGTGGGTGTCAACACATTATGCTCTACATGGGTGGGGTGTATATAAAATCACAAGTAATATAAAAGTTTATATATATATATATATCCACACACAAGACCAACCTATGGGTTCAAAACCAAACACTAACCAACTCACAACATTATCACTTTTGTTTCCACCTATAAATGCATAAAACCACACCATAAGACACATTCATGTTATCAATCAATTACATTTAATCATCCCATTATTTTTATTATTTATCAATAACCACATTTTACCAAAAAACCCACCATTTAATTATTCATCATCCATTTTCAATCCATTAACCAAACCAACCCATCTATTTCAAACATTATGAAACAATTATTTATTCCATCACAAACTAGGAATCTAGCATAAAGAAACCACCACCTCATCACCCCAAAAGCACATAAAAAAACCACCTTTCCACCCCAAAATCACGAAAAAAAAACACCACGACTCCCCAAAATCACGAACAAACCAACCACCTCGCTGCCCCAAAATCACAGCCAAAAAAACAACCTCTCTTCCCTAAAAGCATGTCCAAACAAACCACCTTGCTTCCCCAAAAGTTCGAAAAAAACACCATCATCCCCACATGAACCAACCATACATTTTCAACCCACAAGATCAGCCACACATCACAACACATCAAGATCCTTTTATAAATTTACAAAGGGATTTTATCACATTAAAATTTATTTTAGGGGTATTATCACTTAAGTTTTAATCTGAGGGAAACCATTTCACAAGAAAAATATAAGTGGTTAATCAATTTACATTTTAGGGTGATATCAAAACAATTAATACAGTCAAAATAGTCACAACATATATTAACTAGTGTAAAAAAATCCCACAATAGCCACAATTTTCAGCAGAGCATCAAGTCCATGAAATCCACAGTATCACAATAATAACAAAGCTGTAAAACATGATAAACAAACCCCTTTAACCCTTTAAATTTCAATTTATCCAATTATTTATCATTGATTAAGGCAGCACAACCATATCCCATAGATAAAAAAAAGTAAACCACTTCTTCCTGATACACAATAAAGAGAAATAAGGGATTACCTACCTCAAAGAAGCTTTGTTGACTTGCTATGCACCATAGGGTGAAATAGAACACCGACAAACCACAACTAAACCATGAGAAACCACATATCAAACTACACCACACCCAAAGTCTCTCAAAAAGTATCCCAACACACACCCCAAATGAAAAAAACACCACCACAATGGTATCATGAAAGAAGAATAAGATAAAAACCACTAATAAAAGGGAGAAGTACTTGCCACGAATCGACAACAAGAAACTACTAAAACCAATAGATCAAAGAAAGGGAGAAGGGGGGATAAAAGTGATCCTCAGGGTGCCTATGGTTCTACCAAAATGATAGAGGGAGGGAGTGAAATAATCAAAGAAAATTATTCCATAAGGGTTATAAAAACAACAAGGACCCCACATGTTTCATATCGTGTAACCCTTACACAAAATTTTATCCTTGAGTTTCCAAAATTTCCAATTTTTTCTGAAAAACACATCACCTCGAAGGATTTTTAACACTCAATTTATTACACATCATGAATCCCTCTTACAAGACATATACCATTTTCACGGTCTACCCCTAATCCATGTACATGCCATGAACCACCGACTACACATGCCAGGAACCAACATTACACATCATGTAATACATATACATGACATGTACTTTCTGCAACAACTTTACTAGAACTCTAGCCTCCATAAAAAACTCTCTCGAACACCTCTAACCACCAAAAATTGAAAAGCAACAGACTGAGAATACATGAACCATTGAATAAAATACCACTCAAATGATTCTTTCCCTCTAGAATACAAAACCAATACCAGAAGGACAAAGGTTTGAATAACCACACAACGAGATACCTCTCAAGCGTCTCATCATACCTCAAATGATACCACCAACTAAATATGCCAAACCAAACGACCACAGAACATATCACACAACCTCATCACCACATAACCACAAACCGCCTCCTCCCACACAACCACACCGACACATAATCACCACATAACCAATAAACCACACTACCCTGAACACAGAAATTAGGGAATTATATCCTCCATGTCAAGATAATATCTGATTTGGGTGACACTGATTCACCGACACGAGTATAAACACATTATTGTTAATTCATATCGATTAGGAATTAGTCCTACCCTTTTTATATGTCAGAAAATTTATCACACATAATACATCACAAACCAAAGAAGAAAACTCATCTCATAAAGCAGATTGATCCAAACATCACATCACAAATCAAAACAGAGAAAAAAACTCAAAAAACCTATAGGTACTGAGCACACATCTACATCTCTCTATAACACCCCAATAATTTACAATTTTTTTATTTTAAAATAAATTTAATATATTCTATATCTTGTAATGCAAGAAACATTGAGTTATATCATGTTACATACAAGAGAAACTTTCTTTGATAGGCTGCGTTCTATGTAAGATCGAGTTTTACTGAACAAGAGGATATTATTAAAATATTATTATTTAATATAATAATATATAAACCAACCATTTAAATATAACTTATGAACAGTATTAACCAAATTATGAAATATATGTGTATTTAATATAATTTTAACATTCATATTATGGGTTTTATAGATAATTATATAAGAAAAAAAAAATCCAATTTTATGCATCAAAACTATATTTTTCAAAAGCGTAATTTTACTGCCTTTTATTGGCGCACCCATTTTTAAAATAAATTTGGGCTATTTTATAAATTATATTTTTGATAATTATTTAATTTTTGAATTTAGAATATAAAAATTAGTTTAGGGTGAATTTCTGGTAATTTTATGAGAAGTTTATTTTTTTGACAAATAGTGAAAAATAAGGCATTATAGTTAAAAAATCGACTTTTCATATAAATAATTATTATAATTTAATTTTTAAAAAAAGTAAAAATAGATAAATAATACATATATTAATCCATTTTAGGTTATTTGAATAATTTTTATATTTAAATTAGATATAAAAACTTATTATCTTTTAAACGTCACTTTTTCCCGTATTTAGCCACATTTGTGGGATTATCATTAAACATAATTTTACCGCTTATGTGAATGGAATTTTGAAAAACAGAGATAAATGGTTGTAATTATTATGATTTTTTGGGTCTAATAGGATCAAATTATTTTTTTGGTGAATAGTAACTTTAGTAAATTTTTATTTATTTACCACAATTAAGGGTAAATCTGGCAATCAAAGGTAAAAAATAATATTATAATATTATAAAATTACCCTAACATTTGTCTGAATTTCATTAGACAAGTGGGTTTCAACCGAAAACTACCTTATGCTGAATGAATGATCTTTTTAAGCTACTTGGGTAAAAATAATACTCTTATTATATTTTATTTAAAGGCAAGATTAAAATGTCATACTCATAATTTTAATAACTAAATCATTTTTAATATTGGGTTATACATAATATAAATTATACTATAAATATTATTTAGAAATATAAAATGTTTATCCATATCATGATAATTTATTTATAATTTTTATACATTAAATAATTAAATTTATTTATGACACAATGATGATGGGGTAATTAATTTATTAAAGGAAGAATCAAAAAATGTTATTAATAATATTAAAATAAATAGAATTTAAAATATTTGATAGAATAAATGATTTTTTTGATTACTATGAAATGTTATGTATGATATAATTTAGCTTTTAATTCAGCCAAATTTCTATGATAATGCTAAAAATTTCATAAATTATTCCAATTGGGATTAGTTTTGCATTTTATAGTAAATATATTAACTCTATAGTGTAAAAAGACAAGTTATTGCGGTAAGAGTTAAATTGTTTAACTAAGGGTTAAATCCAAAAGATAAGTTACTATTTTGAACTAAAATTGTCTAAAATTAATTTTTTGAGAGGATTTAGACCCATATTAATCTTATAATTGAAATAAATCACTTTTGAGATATTTTAATTCAAAAATAAATTTATATTAAATTAATAGCTTTGGAATTTCCAAAAGCGCCCCTCCCCTCTCTTATAAAAGGAAATCTATCATTATCTTTTATTACCACCTCTAAATCCATTTTTATCAGAAAAAAACTATCCATTTATCCTCATAAATTACATAAATTCATCATATAGGCCATACTTTGGGCAGAAACATAACCTATGAAGTCATTTTATGAAAATCAAAAGGAGATACTTGAAGAAGAGGTAATTGTTTTACCAACTCAATTCAATTTATTTTCTTCTTCTACTTCTTATTAATATATTGTTTCCATAATAAAGTAATAAATCTAGAATATAATATATTATGAGTTTTTTTATTATGTGACAACCATATTTCTCTTTTTACCCATATTACAAAAAGTAGTATCGCCATGAGTACGCACATACGGCTTACCGTCTCCACACCGTGGTGTAAACTGTTTTTCATATATAATTTATTTATATGGGTATGAAAATGAATATAAAGGATATAAATAATAAATATTACATGATATTGTTTCTTTATAATTCATATTCCATCCAATTCATTACCCTTTACCGTTACAAAATGATATCGTTTCTCGTGCGTACATATGACCTACTGTCTCCACGACGTGATGAGATTCATCCTCCATTACAACCATTTAAGAATGATTATAAAAATGTATATACTGAATAAATTTGAAATATATAAAATAATACTTCTACTGTAATAATATATATATATATATATATATGTCATTTACTTTCTTTCATTCAATACAATAAGAAAATAGGAACAACATTCATGCTTACGTATAGCCTATCGTCTCCATGAACGGTGTGTTACATTTCATTTATCTATCTATTATATATATATATACTGAATATATATTATATATAAATAATTTTTTACATTCTAAAAGTAATTAAATCATGATCTAAGTAATAATATCAAGAATAACAAGTCAAAACATGTACAATAAACAAAGAAATTATTACCCAAAACGTATTTTAACCTAGAATTGTTAAATGAACAAGTAATATAAAGTCATAAATGAATCATATATGATATTATAAATATTATTATTATTCTTTTACAAGTTAATAATACATTTAAAACCACTATACAGGAGTTTCAGACACGTACAATAGAAATCATACCTAAGTTAAGTGTTAATTTTGCAATCTCATTATTAACTGAGATTGTTTATACGTATGTATTTATTGGGACATATTTATCATCCATATCCATGTTTCTTAAAAAAAATTTCAATAATAATATTTTTAAAGTTTTATGTAAGGGACTCTTTAACTAAGACATCACTTTAAACTTTTCTAATATTTATTCCTCTAAATCTTTCTCATTAATGTCCATGTTTTCAAAATGGGTTTTATAGATTTATTTATAAGGACATGAATATTTATAAATGTTAATTTTTGAATTTCTATAAAATTTTTCAAAGTGGTATGGGAAACATTGATTAAAAAATATGTTTTTAAATTTCTTTTTTTATAAATGCGCGACTTTTGAATAAATGATTTCAAAGAAAAAAAGGTATTTTTCTCAAGAAAATTTTAATGATTTTATTAGATTATTTTCATCTATGTCAACATCCTTTGTTGGATTTTATTATAAATTGAGGTTTATTGTTTATGATACAACCTATAATATTTTATTGAAGTGTTTATGATATGTTTTACTATATATGTGCTATTTTGATACCATTTTTGGTTTATGGTTAATGTATTAACATTTCATATTCTAGTTTTAATATGAATGTTTATGTTGTTTATGTTTCAACATTTTCATGAGGAATGTATTGGACTTAGTAAGTGATGGGAGGGGCCCACTATATCCCCTCAATGCATCGGTAGGTCTCATGAGACAAACTAGTTTGAGTTTTTACCTATTTGTGTATGGTCTTGGCATGGGGCCTTAATAGCGTGGTTATGATGTCTGACATTATCCATTCCATAATTATGAGATTAGTTATTGATATTACTTGTGATTATTAGAATAGTATAATATGCTTGTTATGTTTAAATGGGATTGTTTGATTTATTATTTCCATATTATGCTCATGATTTTTTTAAAAGTCTTGTGTTTCAGTTTTATACCTTTCCTTAAAAGTTTTTGATTATTTATGAAATCTTCTGTTGTATTATTTACCCTTACTAAGCATCTAGTCTCATCCCTTTATTATGTTTTATTTTCCCAAGATTTCAACAAGTGTATTATGACTAATATTCAATGTTAAGCTATGTGAATAATGTCATTATCAAAGAAATATCTATGTTGTATTTTTGGTTTTGAATTGTAATGCAAAGTTCATGTATGTAATCTATTTTCCAATACTTCTAAACTGATCGGTCCTTCAAGATATGATTCCTTGTAATCATGCCAATGATTTAAAATAATGCACAAGCTCCAAGATTCTAGGGTCAGGGATTTATAGTTGGAATCAAAGGAATCTTAACAAAAACATTAGAAATTAGATTTTGAAAATATAAATAAGGAAAAAAAACCCTATAGAAAACTTTGAGGATAAGTGTGTATGAACATTCTAGAATTTTTGTATGGTAGAAATTAAGTGGGTATTACTAGAAAATAAATCCCGGTTTAGATACCAAAATTGGACGTGGTTCTAGTATAGATGTACCTAGGTGTAAAAACTCTGACAGGGTGTTCCGGGCTTGAATTGGGGTAACCTGGTACACAACAATGGGCCTTACTGCACACCTAGTTTTAAACTCTCGGAGGATATGATTAAAATAATTTACATTACCTTTAAAAACTATTATGAATGATTTTAAAGTAAAAATATTCCCAAAGAAACCATGTTTACGATTATGAGATTAGTTATGCACAAAATTTTCAATTTATGTTAAGTGTTTCACTAGTTTTGGTATTATAAATTATTTTATAATTTAATCTAGTATATTCCATTATTTAGAAATGGAACCTAGTTGAAATAATGTGAACCTCACTGATGCACATGATCCAAATAATAAGAAAGATCATATCTTTCATGGTCTTAATCCAATATTTTGAAGGAAAATAATCTCCCAAGAATTCTCATCATATGAGGAAATAATATCAAGTGATAACTAGATAGGTAAAGAGTAATCTAAGTATTATGGATTTTTAGGGGAGCATGAGAATAAAAGGAAATTTGGAAAAAATTTAGATAAATGGAAGAAGGGAAAGAATTATTTTCCCACATGTGTTAATTGTGGAAATAAAAACACTAGTACTTTCTTTAAGGGAATGATATTTTGTTATAATTGGAGAGAAAAAGGCCACCAAGTTCATGATTACAAGGGAAAGAAAGAAAATTTCAATGTGAAATGCTTCCACTATAAGAATATGGGACACTACACTAATCACTATCTCATTTTTCAAAGGAATATACCCCGAAAGAGGCTAATGGATCATGGTCATAATTATTATACTACCACAGGTGATGAATAATGATTAATGTTCTTATGTTTGGAATTATGTGCTATCATTTTTGGTTTTAGTAAACATTTAAAGTATGATTGAAATACTTATGGACCATACAATTCATTAAAAGTGCTTCATGCATAAAGAATCATCTTGAATATCTATCCCAAAGTGAACAAAATGAAGTGAAAATAAATCAAAGCACAACCAAAAGATAACATTGAGACATGGAATGAAATAAAGTAAGTTTTCTCAAGTTCTTATCTAGATAGTAAAATAACCCCTCAACTATAGGAAAAAGTATCTAAAAAAATATGTTATCCTAATACCATAATTTTTTTGAACTGATGGTATTTTAAATCATCATAGATTTATGGATTTGAGGCCCTCAATTTTCCATTGATCATTCACTTGTTGGTGATTGATGTCCTCAATCACTCCCTACAAATATTTACATTTTTACTCAAAGTATGTATATATAATTTTCCACTAATGTCATAATATTAAAAATATTAGTTTTGTGGTGATCTTCACATTTCCCTTTCCTACTTATTAAGAATATGTTTTATTATCCCTATTTATGATGTGGGTTCTTCAAAAATAGTATTTTCAAATATCAAAATCTTGATTACTGAGATCAAGTTTAAATTTTTAGGATGAAATTTAATTAATGTGGGGATAATGTAACATCCTAATAATTTACAATATTTTTATTTTTAAATAAAATTAATATATTTTAGATCTTGTAATTCATGCAACATTGAGTTATCTTATGTTACACACAAGAGAAACTTTGTTTGATAGCTTGAATTCTACACAAGATCAAGTTTTAATAAACAAAAGTATATTATTAAAATATTATTATTTAATATAATAATATATAACCCAACCATTTAAATATAGGTTATTACAATGACTTGGGTTTTTGAGTCGGGTCGAAAACCCCTCCCGGTTTGAAGCTTTTCAACTAGTGGTGATGCTACTTTTTGTTTAGTTGATTAGAACTCACTTATGAGAGTTATATTGGACCTAAATGGTGTTTTGGGTTGGTTTGGAGGCTAGGAGAGTGTCTCTGGTGTTCATAATGGTTTCAGGATCATCGGAGGCCTGAAGGCCTTGCATTTGGGAAGCAGGGATAAGCACACGATTTAGGGAAACTATGCGACTACAGGCTCATGACTGTGTGAGATCATCTACAAAACCTGTATAGGGATACCTCATGGTTTCTGCACGGGTTATCAAACTGTGATGAGTATCTATGTGGACCTTCATCCCTAGTTAGTGGCTTCTTCATGGTTTCTACATAGTTTGGAAAACTGTGCGGGTAAACCATACGACCAGTGTTGGGTGTTTTGTTTTATTTTATTTTTTCATATTTCTTTCCTCCTCTTCCTCTATCTTCTTCATTTGTTGGACATAGAAGGGGGTGACCTCCCATCTCCTCCTTACACTAAATTGGATCTATCTCCCCCATCCGACCTCCATTCTTTGATTTATTTGATGCTGCAGGATTTCCTCGGTAAGGCTAACCCCACACATACCTCTTCTTCTTTGATCCTTCATCTTATGGACTTCTGTTTTCATTCGAACTAAATTTAGTGTTTAATATGTAAAATCTGATCTATGTCAATCCTCTTTGAGTTGGAATTTGATATCGTACGTTCCTATTCATACTAGTCTAAATTAGGTGGTTCATACAATGTTTTGTGTTTTCATGGACTTTTGGGTGGTGCAGCCTATGACACGTTTTTGGGTATTTTGAGTGAGACCCCCTTATATCATCTATTTTATTTTTAAATTATTTTGAGACCCTTGGGATTTCATTGGGTATCCCCAATATCTATTTCTATTGAGGAATGTTGGGTTAAAGGCCATTGCTTTTTGGGGTATTTTGGACGGGGGTTCCATAATTGTTTAAATTGAATTGTTTTGCTTTGAAATGATTTGTTTAATTTAATCTAGTTTGATTAAAGGAATTAGAGGCATTAAATACCTCCAAAACGACTTGTTATATTGAATATTTTGTGCAATTAAATATTATTAAATTTAATTGTTTTATTAAATTAAATTGTTTAAATTGTAAATATTCAATTGCTTGAGTTGCATGAGATGGGACTTGAGGGTTTGTGACGAGCATGGACCGAAGATGAGGTTGGGATGGTATGGACATTAGAATTTAGTGATGCTGATCACTGGTTGGTCTTGGCCCGAATACTTGATTGGTTTTGACCATAGGATTGGAATCATGAACATCAGTTTGAGACAATATGACTGCCAAGTTGGGTATGGCGTAGGATACTGGTATGGCACGACCAATTAATTTGAACAAAATGGTTGCAGGGCAGTGTGGTGCTAGAGATGGTGTGGATTAGGTTCTTTATTTGGTGATTACTGCTCACCTACGATGGCCAAAGCACTTATTGAGTCATGTGCACAAAGTTTGACTCCGTGATGATGTGGTTTTAACCACTCATGTGGGTAGAGTCCCTCGATAGTTTCAGATTAGGTTTTTGTGGTTTGGGGGTTATTTCTATATAAATCCATTTAGAAGGTGAGGAGACTTAGGTTTATAATGATGAGGATATGGGGTTGGGATATGAGGATTGCTATGATTGAGGCTGGGATCCCAATTATTTATTTAAGGATAGAAATCGTTATTTCTCTGGTGTCATGCCATTGGCTGACACGAGATCTGAGCAGGGGTCCTTGGGATTGGGATACTATTGTTTGGGCATGCCTTCAGGATGTCGGTACTTTAAGACACGAGGTTTTATGTGGTATGTGGTGCTAGACTATCTGATTGAGGTTGATCTTGAGGATTTACTAGGACTTTGTGACTATAGGGGTACCTTGGGTCATGGGCCAAGGACTCTCTTGCTTCCGAGATTCCGGCGATGGCCAAATGAGGTTACACTCCCTGATGGATATTTAGTACAAGTGGTTGTTTTTTTATTTCATTATACTGTTTACTTTTCTAAGAGATTCTTATCTACTTAAACACATATACTCGGTATGCACCATTGGGTGGAATCCTATTGAGATTTGTCTCACACCCTGCATGGGCCCTTCAGGATGCATGTAAACTTTATGGATTTACGTATAGGTAAAGGATCAGCCTCAGGATATGGATCATAGTACTGTTTGGAATGGAGATTGGCATAGACCTTGAGGTCATGCCTATATGGAGTTTTACTTTTTTATCTTTCACTCCTATATTAGTATGCTTATTTTTTATATAGCTACAGTGGTTATCCATGGGCTCCCTTTGTATATTGAAATATATGACCTTCTATGGATGCATTTCTTGTTTGTTTCAGTAGTGTTTACAAGTGGTGTTTTTCTTGATGATTTGTTTACTTTCTGCTACTGTTTATATTTATTTATCACTTCCTCTATTTATTGATTTTGGATGTGTTTCACTCTGAGGGTCTGGTTTGAGTCTGCGGATTCATTTATTTTCATTTCATGTTATCTTATTATACTTGGACCAATATATTATCTATTACCAGAGGGTATATCCTCCCCACTATACCTTTTTACACCCTCTCTACTAGTTAAAAGCCTTTAGCGTTTGGAGAGGTTCACCTAAGGCCGGTGGCACCAGGACTGTTAGCACTGTTTGGGTGGCTGTTCGGGCCGGGGACACTATAAATGGTATCATATGAGTTTCTTTTACCTCTATTCTTGGTATTAATATTTGAAATTATGGAAAACTAGAGATAGGTTGTTGTTGGAACTAGGTTTTGAACTCGTTCATGGGTGCCTGCAACCCCATGTATGAGGGATAGATTAAGTTACCTTGGGTGGGTTATTCTGTTTTGATTTTGATCAGATTATAGTTTATATGATTTCCACCTAGGTGTTTCCCTTTTTTTTTGATGATTATTTGTTGTGATATGTGACCCTTAACCCGGTGTGGTAAGGTAGAATTGGTCCTTGGCCCGGTATGGTAAGGAGTAGTTGATTGGCCTTTGATAGGCACATTTTTAGGGTATATCAATTTCATATATGCATGTATGACTTTTGAAATTATAATACCATGTGAATAATATCAAATACCAAGTGGAAATTTGAAATTACATGCTTTAAATGCTTTTGAAATGTGAAATGTGTTATTCCATGCTTTATATATATGTGAAATTGCATGTGGCATGAGGATTGGGCCTGAATTTTATAGGAGAAGGTAGGTGTTATGACTGAGGTGATTTTGATCATGAGGATTAGGTGACTAGGTCGTCGATTTGAGGCAACGTTGGTTGTCAGGATGGGAATATCCCAGGGATTTTGTGATACTTGTCTCTGATGAGGGTGGGTATAGAGGATATGAGGTCGAGATGTTGTGGGCATGGTTGCGGTGGGGGAGAGTAAGGGTATTTTTTATCCTCTTACTTTTTACTACTTTCCCTATCTATGTTATATATTAGTATATATATATGGGATGTCTAACCATTTTATGGTTTTTAGTGGGTTCCTCCTAGATGGATTGGATGGAGCATCAGGTGGGTGATGTTAAAGTGCCTCATGAGCACGATTAGGTTCAGACCCCTGAGGGGAAGGTAGAGCATGAGCCGTTGGTATAGGCTTAGGGACATGATCTGGTTCTGGATTCAGTGTAGGCAAAAAAACTACCGGCCTTAACATCATTCGGGCCACGGCTCAACGAGCAGCTCTGATTGAGCCAGGTACGTGTCTTGCAGTGGATTGGAAGAGGTGCTCAGGGAGAAGATCCATTAATGGCGTATTTGATGCATAAGTTCCAGTCATGGCACCCACCACTTTTTCAAGGTGATGGTGGTCCACATGCGGATGAGAACTGGATAGAGAGAATGAAAATGATCTTTTATTAGCTCTAGATGCCTCTAGAGAAGAGGGTCAATATGGAGACGTACATGCTTAGAGGCCCAGCTAAGTGCTGATGGGATGTACAGGTTTAGGCTCACAGACACGAGGGACTAAACTAGAAGGACTTCAGGGACATGTTATTCAAGTAATTTTTCCCTGAGATCCTGAGGGTAGAGAGTGATCGGGAGTTCTTAAGCATTCAGCAAGGTGACATGCCCATCATGGACTATACAACTTCTTTCATTGAGTCATATCTATTTGCACCAGGTATGGTAAGTGATGACACCTCAAGGGTGAGGTTCTTTGAAGATGGTTTACGAAGCACCATTTGGGTGCAGTTAAACATCTTTAGGTTGGAATCATTCTCAGAGGTGGTGAATCGGGTGTTCATAGTCAAGGGTAACCTGATAGAAAGGTCTCACTTAGGTCAGGTGGTGACTTCATGTGAGCATTTAGATGAATGGAAATGAGGTCGGGATGAGTTTTAGTAGGGCGGTCAGGACACATAATCAGCTAAATCAACTTGTGGTAGCTCTATTGAGGTTTTCTTTCAGTGTGGGCAACCAAGGCATGTACAAACATACTATGATATTCCTCTAAAAGAGTTTTGGGCATGTGGGAAGGTCGGTCATCTTGATAGGTTATATAGGAATCCTTCTCAGATAGCGGAAAGATAGGGATCAAGGCATACTCAGGCGTCAAGAGTCGGTTCAGTATCGATACCAGGTGATAACAGTCGAGGTTCAACTACATTGATTGGATGTGGTAGAGATAGTGGGAACCATCTGTGGGGTCATTGGATGGTGACTGGTGAAACACCATAGGGAGGACATGCTTTAAGTAGTTGAGTGTCAAGCTAGGTGCATGCTGTGGATGTACTAGGGGATGAGAAGATTGGTGAGCTGATGATGGTCAGAGGTATGTTGTGGGCATGACCGTGATTTAATTTTTCTTTTGTTTTAGCATGGCCTGTCAAGGCATACCCATTTTGAGTGCATGAGGTGCATATGTTGTATATGGAGTGACCAGGTGCTGGTCAGTGGGTTGGAACCATATTGGGTTCCTGAATATATATATATATATATATATATATATATATATATATATATATATGAGGTACTTGGAATTTGGAGCATCGTTAGATGTGTGTTTTGAGGTGCTTAGTCACCGAGGAATCCGGGGGATGTGTGTTACTTGAGGTGACTTGGGCATCATGGAATCAAAGATACAGGATTGTGATTGAGGTGAAAGGCATTGGGTTGTTTTGATCATCCATAGGATGCAGGACCTCATTGTGACCTGGGTGTCATGGGCTCGAGGCGGGCACCGATGTAGTGTAGGATATGGTTGGGTGTCATAAGCGAGACAGGATCACCTGATTAGGTGTAGGGGTGACGATGCATCATGGGAGGAGCCTGGGTTTGGAAATAGATTGTTAAACCATGATTTATTTGAGATTTGGTTCGGGATTTAAAAAGTTAGGAAACTCCTAAGGTGGGGATCTCCTTTCAGGAAGTTGGCCTATACCCTTGAAACCAGGGTAGTTTGGGTTGCTAGGAATGGGATGGATATTCGGTACTATCTCTAGGTTTTGTTTAATAGATCGAGTATGAGCTATGTTAAGGTGGGTATATTGTAATGACACTGGTTTTTTATTTGGGTCGAAAACCCCTCTCAGTTTTTTATTTTTTTCAACTAGTGGTGATGTTAATTTTTGTTTTGTTTATTGGAACTAAATTCCAAGAGTCCCGTTGGCCCTAAGTGGTGTCTTTTGGTTGGGTTGGAGTCTTGGAGAGTGCCTCAGGTGTTCAGAATGGTTTCAGGAGAATTAGAGGCATGAAGGCCTATCTTTTGGGAAGTAGGTGCAGGTACATGATTTAGGGAAACCATGCGACTGCAGGCGCATGGCCATGTGGGTTTGTCTAAAAAAGTTTCAAAGGGCTACCGTATGATTTCAGAATGGTTTTTCAAATCGTGCGAGGAAGCTGTGCGGACCTGCATCCCTAGGTAATGTCTTCTTCATTGTTTTATAAAGGTTTCAAAAACCGTGTGAGTAAACTGTGTGGCCAATACTGGGTGTTTTTTTAATTTTTCTTTTTCATATTTCTGTCCTCCTCCCCCAATTTCTTCTTCCTTGGTCGGGTGATCCTCCCATATCCTCCTTCCCCTGGATTTGATCCATCTCTTCCATCGGGCCTCCATTCTTCAATCAATCAGAAGCTGATGGATTGACTCGGTAAGGATAACCCCAAACATACATCTTCTTCTTTGATACTTCATCTTACATACCACTATTTTTGTCTGAACCAAATTCATGGTTTAAGATGGAAACTCAGATATACTTTGATCCACTTTGAGTTGTACTTCAATATCGAATATGCCTATGCCTACGAGTCTAAAGTAGGTGGTGCACATTTTGTTTTCTGTTTTTGTGGAATTTTGGGTGGTGCAGCTTATGACACATTTTTGGGTATTTTGAGAGAGACCCCTTTATATCTACTATTTAATATTTAAATGATCGTGAGACCTGTGGGATGCCATTGGGCATGCCCAATATCTATTTAACTTGAACAAGGCTAGGTTAGAGGCCATTTCTCCTTGGGGTATTTTATCCAGGGGTGCCAATTTTTTTTAAATTGAATATTTTTTCTTTGAAATGATTTGTTTAATTTAAACTAGGTTGATCAAATGAATTAGAGGCATTCAAAACCTCCACAATAACTTTTTAGATTTAATAGTTTGTGTAATTCAATATTATTAAATTGAATTGTTTTGTTAAAGTGAAATGTTTAATATGAAATTGCTTGAGTTGCATAAGATGGGACCCAAGGGGTCATTATGGGCATGGACAGAGATGAGGTTGGGATAGAATAACCATCGGGATTGAGTGATGTTGATCACTGGTTGGGCTTGGCATAAATACTTGAGTGGTATTGACCAGTGGATTGGGTGTCATGGACATTGGTTTGAGATAGTGTGAATCTCAGGTTGGGAATGGCCCAGGATACTGGGATGGCATGGCCATCAGATATGAGAAAAATGGTCATAGGGGTATGAGGTTCCATAGATGGTGCATCTTAAGTTCTTTATTTGGTGATTCCCGCTCACCCGTGATGGAAAAAGCACCAGTTGAGTCATGTGCACAAAGGTTGACTCTGTGATAAGGTGGTTTTGACCACTCATGTGGGTAGAGGCCCCTGATAGTTGTAGCTTAGGTATTTTTGGTTTGTGGTGCTTGTCGTAGAAAGTCACATGGAAGGTGAGGAGCCTTCAGTTGATAACAATGAAGCTATCGAGTTAGGAGTTGAGGCTTTCTGTGATTGAGTCCGTGGTAATAGTCATCGGTGTTCCTCCGGTTGTCGTGAAATGGGCCGATGTGAGCTTTTGAGTAGGGGTCCCTGGGACCAGAATACTATTCTTTGGGCATGTCTTCAAGACATCGGTACTTTGAGACATGATGTGTCAAGAGGAACATGGTTTCATGCTATCTGATTGTGGTGGAACCTGAGGGTTCACTGGGAATTTGTGACTACATGGGTACCTTGTGCCATGGGCCAAGGACTCTCTTACTTCTGAGATTCCGATGATGGATAAAGCAGGTGACACTCCCTAGTGTCTACTAATCACCAGTTGAGGTTGTGTTTATTATTTCATCATACTACTTACTTTTATTAGATATTCTTATCTTATTAAACACATATACTAGGTACTATCCATTGGGTGGTACCCTACTGAGATTCATCTCACATCCTCCATGGGCCCTTCGATAAGCATGTCAACTTTATGGATTTACGTATAGGTAAAGGATCAACCTCAGGATCCAGATCATAAAACAATTTGGCATGGAGATTGGCATGTATGTTGAGGTCATGCCTTGCTAGAGTTTTACTTTTGTTTAGCTTTCACTCCTGTATTAGCATGCTTATTTTGTATGTAGCTACAATGGTTACCCATGGGCACCCTTTGTATATTGACATATATTAAATTATATGGATGCATGACTTGTTTGTTTCATTAGTGTTTAATAGTGGTGTTTGACATGTTGATCTGTTTACTTTCCTCTATTATTTCTGTTTATTTACCGCTTCTACTATTTATTGATTTTGGATGTGTTCTGCTATGTGGGTCAGGTTCGAGTTTGCTGAGTAATTTATTTCCGTTGCATGTTATCTTATTATGCTTGGACTAATATATTATCTATTTCTAGAGGGTATAGACTCTCCACTATACCTATTTATGCCCTCTCTTCTATTCAGTAGCCTTTGGCATTCATGGATGTGCACCTAAGGCCAATAGCACCAAACCCATTAGCACTATTCGGGTGGGTGATCGGGTTGGGTATGCTACAGTTATGAATTTTATTAAATAAATTATGAAATATATGTATATTATATATAATTTTAACATTAATATTATGTATTTTTTTAGATAATTATATAAGAACAAATCTAATTTTATGTATAAAAACTATATTTTCAAAAGGGTAATTTTACCACCTTTTAATGGTGCACCTATTTTAAAAATAAATTTTAGAAATTTTATATATTATATTTTTGAAAATTGATTTCATTTTTGAATTTAGAATATCAAAATTAGTTTAGGTTTATTTTTTGGTAATTTTTTGAGAAGTTTCTTTTTTTATGAATAGTAAAAAAGACAGCATTATAGTTAAAAATCAACTTTTCGTATAGATAATTATTATACTTTAAATTTATTTTAAAGTAAAAATAGATCAATAATACACAAATTAATCCAGTTTAGGTTATTTGAATCATTTTTTATATTGAAATTAGATATAAAACTTTTTATCTTTTGAACGTCTCTTTTACTCGCCTTTTAGCCACATTTACAGGATTAACATTGAATGTAATTTTATAACTTCTGTGAATGAAATTTCAAAAAATAGACATAATTGTTTGTAATTATTATTAAATTTTTGGTCTAATGGGATAAACTTAATTTTTTAGTGAATAGTAACTTTAATAAATTTTTATTTATTTACCACGGTTAATGGTAAATCGTGTAATCAAAGGTAAAAAAATAATATTATAATATTATAAAATTGCCCTAAAACTTGTCCTAATTTCATTTTATATGTGCGTTTCCACCAAAATCATCATTATTCTGAAATTATGATCTTTTTAAGACACTTGGTTGATAATAATACTTTTATTATATTTTATTTAAAGATAATATAAAAATGCAAAACTCATAATTTTAATAACTAAATCATTTTTAATATAGAATTATACATAATTTAAATTAGAATATAAATAGTATTTAGAAATATAAAATTTTTATATACATCATGATAATTTATTTATAATTTTTATACATTAAATAATTAAATTTAATTATGACACAATGATGACGCAATAATTGATTTATTAAAGGAAGAATCAAATAAATAATGTTAATAATATTAATGTAAACATTATTTTAAATATTTTGTTCCATAAAAAAATTATTTGGATGACTATGAAATGTTTGGGATGATTTAATTTAGTTTATTTTAAGGAATAAAGTTTTTATGATTTTTTAAAAATCTAATTAATAAATAGTGTCAAAATTGACATAAATGATATTTTAAAATAAATAATATTTTATTAAATGATATAAAATTAATAAAAAAACTATAATTCATCCAAATAACTAGGATAATGTTAAATATTTCATAAATTATTACAATTGGGGTTCATTTGGAATTTTATAGTAAATATATTAACCCTTTATTGTAAAAAGATGAGTTATCACAGAAAGAGTTAAATTGTTTAACTAATGGTTAAAGCCAAAAGATAAGGATACTATTTTGATCTAAACTTGTCTAAAATTCAATAGTTGAGAATATTTAGACCCATACTCATCTTATACTTTAAATAAATAACTTTGGAGCTATTTTAATTTGAAAATCAATTTATATTAAGTTAATAGTTTTGGAATTTCCAAAAGTGACCCTCCCCTCTCTTATAAAAGGGAACCCTCCTTATCTTTTATTCGCACCTCTAAAGCCATTTGTCTCGAAAAAAACCTTCCAATTTCTCCTCTCAATTCTCCTCAATTCATCCTAGATGCAATAATTTGGGCATAAATCTAACATAAGAAGTCCTTTTGTGCAAATCAAAAGAAGATACTCAAAGAAGAGGTAATTGTTTTACCAATTAAATTTAATTTATTTTCTTATTCTACTTACTCTTAACATGTTATTTCCATAATAAATTAATAAATACAGAATCTATGATATTATTATATGTTTTTACAATTATTTTACAACTATATTCCTCCTTTTACCCATTATACGAAAATCAATATCACCATGCGTGCGTACGTATGACTTATCGTGTCCACACCATGGTGTAAACTGTTTTCATCTATAATTTATTTTTATGGGTATAAAAATGAATATAAAGGATTTAAATAATAAATATGACATGATATTATTTCTTTATAATTCATGTTACATCCAATTTCTTACCCTTTACCATTATATAATTATATCACCGCTTGTGCGTACGTACGACCTACCGTCTCCAAGATAAGATGAGATTCATCCTCCATTACAACCATTTCAAAATGATTATAAAAATTTATATACTAAATAAATAGGAAATATATGACCTAATAATTCTACTTGAATAATATATATATATATATATATATATATGCCATTTACTTTCTTCCATTCAATATGATAAGAAAACAGAAACAACGTTCATGTGTACGTACGACCTACCGTCTCCATGAACGGTGTGTTCCATTTCAATTATTTATATTATATATATATATACTAAATATATATTATATATAATTTTTTTTTCATTATGTAAGTAAGTAAATCAAGATCTAAGTAATAATATCAATAATAACAAGTCAAAACATGTACGATAAACAAATCGATTTTTACCTGAAATGTTGCTTTAACATTAAATTGTTAAATGAACGGGTAATATAAAGTCATAAATGAATCATATATGATATCATAAATATTATTATTCTATTACAAGTTAATAATTTGTTTAAAACCACTATTCATGAGTTTCAGACATGTAGGGAAGAAATCAAACTTAAGGTAAGGGTTAATTTCACAATCTCATTATTATTTGAGATTGTTTATATGTATGTATTTATTGGAACATATTTATCATCCATATCCATGTTTCTTAACTTTTATTTCAAAATAAATATTTTTATAGTTTTATGTAATGGAATCTTTAACTAAGACACTGTTTTAAATGTTTCTAATATTTATTCCTCTAAATATTTCTCATTCATGTCCATGTTTTTAAAATGGATTTTATGGATTTATTTATAAGCGAATGAATATTTTTAAATGTTAATTTTTGAATTTATATCAAATTTTTCAAAGTGGTATGTGACACTTTGATTCAAAAATCTATTTTTAAATGTCTTCTTTTATAAATGTGCGACTTTTGAATAAATGATTTCAATGAAAAAATGTATTTTTATCAAGAAATTTAATGAATTTAATAGATTATTTTCATTTATATAAACATAATTTATTGGATTTTTTGGTTAATTGAGTTTTATTATTTATGATACAACCTACCATATTTTATTAAGGGTTTATGATATGTTTGGTTATGGATGTTCTATTTTGATACCATTCATTGTTTATGGTTAATGTATTAAAATTTCATATGCTAGTTTTAATATGAATTTTTATGTTGTTTATGTTTCAGCCTTTTTATATGAGGAATTTATTAGACTTAGTAAGTGATGGGAATGACCCTCTATATACCCTTGATGCATTAGTAGGCCTCATGAGACCAACTAGTTTGGTTTTTTACCCGTTTATGTATTGTCTTGGCATGAGGCCTTGATGTTGTGGATATGATGTCCCACATTATTGATTTCCTAATTATGAGATTAGTTATTGATATTACATGTGATTATTCGACTATTAGAATATACATTTGAATGTTTAAATGGAATTATTTGATTTATTATTTCCATATTATTCTCAAGATTTGTTTGAAATGTTTGTGGTTCAGTTTTATACCCTTACTTAAAAGTTTATGATTATTTATAAAAGAATATGATATATTATTTCACCTTAATAAACATCTAATCTCACCCCTTTCTTATGTTTTATTTTCCCAATATTCCAAGAAGTGTATTATGACTGATATACAGGGTTAATCTAGAGAAATAATGGTGTTCTGAAAGAAATATCTATTTTGTACTTTATGTTTTGAATTGTAATGTAAATTTCGTGTATGTAATATATTTTCCAAGAATTCCAAATTGATTGGTCCTTTAGGATTTGATTCCTTATAATCATGCTAATTTATTAACATAATGCCCCGACTCTAGGCTTCTAGGGTTGGGGAATTATACTCCCACTCCCAAGTGATCTCCTTCGGGTTATCATGCCTCTAAAACACACAAACCAATGTAATAGTACATCCATGCAATGCCTTCTCTTGGTGATATTATATATCTACTGGCTGCTCCACAAATGTCGCACCATCCTTAATATACAGGTCTTCCCAGTCAAATGACATGGGAGTCATCACAAAGATACTGAAGAATCCAAGAGACATGGAAGATGTTATGGATGGACATGGTGTAAACTCCAACTAATATTCCACCTCACCAACTCACCCCAACACCTAAAAGGTCCCAAAAACATGGGGGAAAGTTTACTCCCCCTTCCAAACCTCCACTTCCCACACCAAGGGGAAACCTTCAAGAAAATTTGGTCCCTAACCTCAAACTCCAAGGGTCTCCTCCTATGATATACATAAGACTTATTCTAGTCATGCAATGCTTTCATCCCCTCATGAACAAGTTTAAACCTTTCTATCGTGCTCTGCACTACATTAGGATAAAAAACTGTTGCTTCCCTAACCTTTGTCCAACATAATAGAGAACAAAATGGTCTCCCATAAAATGCCTCTAAAATATCCATGCCAATAGATGGGTGATAATTTTTATTGTACAAAAACTCAAACAAAGTAAATTTCTACAACCAATATCCACCAATGTCCAAGATTCATGCTCAAAATATATCCTTGAGCATCTGGATGGTCTATTTCATCTACCCATCTATCTAAGGGTGGAAAGCAGTTCTGAGGCATAACTGAGTGTCAAAATCATGTTGTAATCCTCTCCAGACTTCTGAGGTAAAACATGCATCCTGATATGAGACAATGTACCTTATAACTCCATGAAACCACACCACCTCATCCACCCACCTATTAGCTAAATCATCCACTATACCGGACTGATTCATCTATAATAAGTGGGATGATTTCATCAACCAATCCATGATCACATAGATATCATCACAAAATACACAATATATAGTTAACTATATGATGAAATACATATATATTTTATCACATTTTCACTTGGAAACATATAAGGGTTGTAAAAAACTGCTAGGAACACGATTCTTGAACTTTACATGATGGAAAACCAAGCACTTTTCCACAAACTCCACCACTTCCCATTTCATCTCAGGCCACAAAGAATTCTTCCTTAAGCCATGTTACATATTGAAAACGCCAGGTTGTACCACTAAAGTTGAGATATAAAACTCATAAAGGACCCCCTTATGAATCGCTACCAGAACTAATAGCCTCCCATGGAACAACACTCAGTTCTGACCATCCTCTGACTATCCATCTGGAGCATCACCATGACTAACATGATCGCGCATCACCTTTTCCTCCGAGTCTCCCCACTGAGGCTCCTCTAACTACTGCATCAATGTATACTTCACCATCATTTGAAACAATAATCCCGTACCATTGTATACCCTTGCATCTATTTTTAAGGATGCCAACTCCTCCGTCACTCTCCAATAATTCCCAAACTCCTAAAAAACACCCTTTCACGACTTCATACTCAATATTTTGGAAACAACATTACCCTTTCTCAAGGTGTAGGGTGTATCAAAATTGTAATCCTGAAGAAAATCCATCTAAATACTCTTCTACAAGATCAGATTATGCTGAGAAAAGTTATACCTCAACCTCTTATGATCTATAAAGACCATAAGGTGCTCCCAATGAGGTAAAGACTCCACAAATTTAGCACAAACAAAAATGATGCTAGCTCCAAATCATGGGTGACATAGTTTCTCTCATGGGGAATAACCTCCTAGAACTATAAGAGATTACCACTAATTTTTACATCAATACACATCCCAAGACTAGATGTGAAGCATCACAAAACATCTCAAACATCACACCCTCCTTAGGAAACTGAAGCACTGACTAATTTCCCATTAAGGTAACCGAACACTAACTGACACTGATCATTTTACAAACAAAATCCAAGTCCTTCCTGGTCAAAGATGTCAATAGGGATGCAAATTGATATAAATCAGGCACAAACCTCTAATAATATTCTACAAGACCAAGAAAAATATGAATATTTTCCATGTTTTTGGGTGCCTCTCAAGAAAAAACCTCCTTGAACTTTTATGGGTCCACTAAAACACCCTTCTAAGACACCACAGGCCCAAGTAAATTCACCTATTGTTTCCAAAACATACACTTGAAAAACTTTCCATAGGACTAGTGGTGTTGAATAACCTGCATCATAGTTCTGTGATGATCAACATGCTTCTTCTATTAATTTGAGTATATCATGATATTATCAATGAATATAATGATGAACTGGTCTAGGAACTCATAAAACACAAAGTACATAATCCCCATGAACATGGATGGTGAGTTCATAACACCAAAAAACATGAATACAAACTTGAAGTTCCCATACCTAAATTTAAAGGTAGTATTTAGGATATGACCACCTTTACCCTCAAATGGTGATATAAAGACCACAAATTTATTTTAGAAAATCAAATCACCCCTCTCATCTGGTCGAAAAGATCATATATCATTGGAATATGATAATAGTTCTTTTTTGTCACTTTATTAAAACTCTAGTAGTCTATACAAAATATCGTACTACCATCTTCCTTCTTAAAGAACAATACTGGATCACCCTACTATGACACACTAGGTCAGATAAAATCCTTCTTCATTAGATCATCAATCTGAATCCTCAGCTCTCGTAACTCAAAAGGTTCTATTCGATAAGGATCCATCAAAATTGGAGAATCACTAGGCTTCAATTCTATCCAAAACTCAAAATCACATAGAGGGGTTAATGTCACAATGTAATTAGGAAAAACATCCAGAAACTTCCCAAAGACCCTGAGAACCTTTAACATCCTAGACTCTATTGATTCCACCAAAAAATCATCCAAAAAAGAAAGAAGGGGATCCACATGCTGACTGCCCACCTGAAAACCCCACACACCAATGGAAACAACACACTGACCATCCAAATATAAGAAAATGAATATTCTATATAAGTAGTCGATAACAACACATATGGAATACAACCCATTGATGTTGAGGATAACATCGTATGGATGCATTTGTAGCAAGAAAAAAACTCATGGGATTGATGCGACCCCATCATCACTATACACCGCAACAAACATCAAACAAGATGGTCTGGCCCTTGAATGGCATAGTTAACCTTAGGGGCCAGGAATCCTGTCCAGGTCTAGTCTCAGAGCACCGACTAGAGTGGGTGAAACAAAGGAGTGAGAAGATACTGAATCAAACAAGGCACAAACAAGGTTACTATAAAAACTGATTGTACCTCTGATGATATATGACCCCTATGGTACTTCCACCTCCATTTCATGAAACTTACCACACCCAGCTACTATACCTCTCTGATGAAAACCGCCTCTATGACCATGCTCGGTTTGAGGTCCCTGAACATGAAGAACATCCTAAGGTCGGCCTTTACCTTCCCCATATCCCCTCGGTAGAGAATAATCCTACTTCCATTGATAATAAAACATTCTCATTGGTAACTGCTATCGAGGATAGTGCTAAAACTATCCACCTACACCAAAATAAGATTAGGTAACCACTGGGCACTGGTTCTAGTGATGGACATGAACTCCACAACAAAAAAAATTGGTACAAAGTCTCTAGAAAAAACATAAAAACGAATATCCCCAAAAGGACGGAAAGGAATTTGCTGAGGTCGAATCCTCACTGGTCAAAACCTCAAAGGTCCTGGTGCTTGAGTCCTTCCACTGAAAAATATTCTCCTTAATGAACCCTATAGGTTATCATATTATGACAAAACCACTCATGATTGCATCCTCTCAATCACCTCCACCTTCTTTTCAACTACCAAATATGTTAGAAACATAAAAGGAGTAACTTCATACTAGATAAAATGATGGAGTACCTCCTCAAGATGTCTACCATGAGACTTCTTGTCTGGAAAAAGATTTAGTGCAAAGAAAAAAAGGTCCTTGAACTTGGATCTCAACTCCCACACTGACATACTCCCCTATTGAAAGAAATAATCTCCTGCCTCTTCACTTCCTTCATAGTTGACGAAAGAAAATCTACCTGGAACTCTTTCAAAAATCCAACCCATGAATCATCTTCCTCCTTCTGGTCCCCCAAATATAGAATCCAAAACTGATGCATAGATCCGCACATTTGACTTATTTTTAAAGGAACCCATTACTCCATTGATTCTCGGATTAAACTGAATAAAATCTTGAGATCCTATAGCCAGCCCTATGTCTCCACATCATACTTTCACAAATCTTTCCACTGAAAATCATGAAATTCCATCTTCCAACCCTCATTCTCCTCTATTGGATCATCCCTACAATGATCAACTGGATTAGCCTAATGAACCTCAACTTCCTGAGCCACACACAGATGAAAAATAAGAGCCATAGATGAAATAGGAAACAAAGACTTCATAAGCCTAGATAGTATGAAATTTTATTAAGATTCATTTTAATATATTTTATTCATTTTAACCTTCCCAAAACAACCCAATTAAAATTGAAAAACATGTCATTATGATGCATGTACCTATCCTAGGTTTATAACCTAAAAATAGGTCCGCCTCACTTGGTCATTAAATAAGCTTAGATTTTGTGGACTTGATCACGAGGTACCTAAAATACTTTTTCTTAGTAGGTCTCTCTAGCCTATGTCACACACCAAGATCAGATGGAACTATTTCCATAACAAACCATGAAATCCTCACTGCGACTAATTCCAACATAGACACTATCTCTCAACCATCACCATTGATACCACTCTGTCACAACCCCCTTCCTCTCAAGACACCGCAATGAGGGAAAAGATATAATGACCCCTGAGTCCCACCTCCAATAGGTCCTGGTTTGGAAACTAGCACCAAGGGTATAAAAAATATCATGTATGGGATGCATTACCCTATATAATAATGTAATATTGGGAGATAAGATGAATAATCCACAATAAACACAATGACATAATATAAAAATAAACCAAAACCATCCCACATGCATGTATAAATAAAACTGATATAGACAATAAATCTCCAAAAGTAAATACCTAAAAGAAAAGCTAAGGCAGTAACACAACAACTATCCAAAGATTTGAGCTAGTAATGTCTAGGACGGTTCACATAATCCTCCTGGAAAACTAAAAATAGTTTTATATATGTAGGGTGAGCATATAAGTATACCCAATAGGGAAACTAAAGACTCTTGTGTATATGTTAAAAGAGAATACTAAAGAATCCATGAGAAAACTACATAACTAAACAGCACCTATACAGGTATACTAACCAAACCCAACCTCACCAAGGCATGCTCACCAAAAAACACAAGCCAAGTAATATAATATAATAAGAATTATATCTATATAGGGTACCCCACACCTCTTTTTCACTAGTATTACACTCTTATACCCCCACATTGTATATCATGGTTCTTGCATCTCTTATGTATACCACACCACCCCAAAATCATGATCACAACACATCACACCCATAAACACCTGGGACACCACCCCATAAGCATGGTATTATCACACCTTTCTAAAAAACACCTAGTCCACCACCCCACAAGCATGGTGACTCTCGCCCAAGAACAGCTGGGCTATCACAACCACCATCTAATGCACTAACAAACCTATGTCCCTCACAACCCGTGAAATACCTACCTCGATTAAAAGATAGAGTGGGAAAGAGTGGGTACCCAACCATTCATCCTCTTCACCATATGTTGGAAAAAACATCCCTTACATGACTATACAGGTGTGAGAACATTGTTCTTGGCATGGGTGGTGTGCATATAGAAATCACAAGGAATATAAAAGTATGAATATATATATATATAGCCACACATAAGCCCAACCTATGAGCTTACAACCAAATACTAACCAACTCAAAACATTAAAAATTTTATTCCCACCTCTAAATGAAAAAAAAACCAAACCATAAGACACAATCCACATTCATGTTATCAACCAATTTCATTTAATCAACCCATTATTTTAGTTATTTATCAACAACCATGTTTTACCACACATCCCACCATTTAATTATTCATCAGTATTTTCAACCCATTAACCAAACCAAACCATCCATTTTAGTCATTATGAAATAATTATTTATTCTATCACAACCCTGACATCTAGCATAAAGAAACCACCACCTCACCACCCCAAAATCATGGGAAAACAGACCAACTTTACACCCCAAAATCACAAAAAAAAAACACTTTTCCTCCCCAAAAGCATGGCCAAACAAACCACCTCAACACACCAAAAGTATGTCCAAAAGAACCACCTCACCGCACCAAAATCACCCCCATGAAAAAAACCTCTACACCCCAAAAGCATGGCCAAACAAACCATCAACCTGAAATTACCCAAACACACATTACCGTCCCACAAGAACGACCACACATCACAACCCATCAAGATCATTTTACAGATTTAAAAAGGGATTTTATCACATTCCGTTTTATTTTAGGGGTGTTATCACACAATCCACAATCCTAAGGCAACCTTTTCATTAGCCAAATATAAGTGGTTAACCAATTTTTATTTTAGGGTGATATCGAAACAATCACGATAGTCATAGCAGTCACAAAAACAATCAACCAGTGCAAACAAAGCCCCAAACAACAACATTTTTTAGCTGGGCATCAATCTCATATAATCCACAGTATCAAAATAATAACAAAGCTGTAAAACATGTGAATCAAACCCCTTTACCCTTTTCAATTTCAATTTAACCAATTCTTTATGTTTGATTAAGTCAACACAACCATATCCTATAGATAAACAAAAGTAAACCTGTAAAGGCCCGTAAAATTCAAGGAAATATTTTTCTTAATTTTCTTGGGAATTTTACAAGAACGCAGTTTCTGACGACACCTAATTCCGAGGCCCAGTGTGTCCGGAATATTTTTCTGATGTTTATCTTGGGTACGTTCAGTGAACGAACGAGCAGGTTTTTATAACTTTTGAACCAGTGCTCAGAATCGAATTCCAAGGGCACCGATAGAATCGCAGCGCCGATATTTTCTTAGAAACACCTTTTCTGGAGTTGCGTTTTCTCGGGTGTGGTTTTTAATTTCTTGGGGTTAAGTTAAGGAATAAAATAAAAGTGGTGCGACAATTTATTTTATTTTACTTAAAGCGGCTTAACCTAAGTTAAGCGAATAACGTGGGACCCACAATATCCTACCCACTTGGTAGGATATTTGTGAGGTGGGGCCCACACTATCCCCACCATTTCTTTCCTTCTAAGTAACGCACCCGCACCCCCCTTTTTAATAAAGTCGAACCATGCATTTATTCTGGTTAAGAAACACCTCATTAATTTGGGCGGTTAAATCGTTACAATTAATTCATTGAATTAATTGTTTGTTTCGTTTATTTTTGATTTTCAAAGGTTGGATTGTGCGTTTATAAAATAAGACTACTCTTATTTTATTTTTGTTGGAATCCTGGTTGTGGGAGCCTTTGGGAGAAAAAGAGAAGTCTTGAGGATTCTTCGTTCTTCGATGAAGAATGCGAAGAATGCACCACCGCCGACGAAGAACGCCGACCTCCGATAGCGGATGACGGCGAGAGACGCCTTCCTCAGAGATCACCTAGCACCAACAACGTTCCTTCCGTGACGCTTTATTCCACGACGATCCTCTTCTTCCGCGACAGTTAATTCCGCGACGAACTCTCGTTCGACGACAACGTTGAGGTAGGGATTTATTTTTTTGGTTTGTTCGTGATTACTTCCATCGACATATTCATTTCTTTTGAGCCGCCTGATATTGCAATAATGGGAGGAGGTCGGACCGAACGAACATGGCCAACCCTCCTCCCCCTTGTTGGTTTGATTTTGATTGCGGCACGAGCGAGGCAACACGGTGCCGAAGCACTGTGCGGAAAATATTAAAGAAGGGGAAGAAGCGCAGCGCCGTCGCGCCTCGCCGTTGAAAACGAACCAAAGAATGTGGCGCCGTCGCGCCGTACCAGAGAACTACGAAAGCACCGTGGCCGGAGCGGGGTCACAGAGGAGGGGCGCGGCGCCGTCGCGCCGCGCCGGACGGACAAAGGCCGTGGCCGGTTTCGGGCCGCGGCGGAGCAGGGGAACCAGCGGCCGGTTCCGGGCCACCGGCATCTGAGCAGGGGGACCGGCCTTGCCGGTCCCGTGGCGAAAGAAGCCGGCCAGCCAGAGCGGGCTGACCAGACCGTGGAAGAACCGGGGGTTTGAAACCCTTGGCCACGCCAGATGAGAGCGGCCCCATTAAGGGGCCGCGGTTACTACTCGTGGGGGCAGCGCCCCCACATCCGAACGGCTCGGCCGTTCGGCCGAGTCACCTGGCCAGCGCGCCGGACCGCCAGCGGGCCGGGCCTCGCCAGCTGGGCCGGGCCACGCCCAAACGGGCCAGACCCGGACCCGGTTCGGGCCGACCCCGGGGGTATCGGGCCGGGTCAGACCGGGCCCGAACCCCTTAATACCGAACCTTTTCGGTCTGTTGCCCATAACTTGAGCTACGGTCCTCCAATAGACGCACCGTCAGTCGCGTAGCAATCCTTGGATTGATATGGTCGTTTTGGTATATTACACTCAAGGTTTTTGGAGGACTTTGGGTTCGTCCGGGTTGGTTCTTACACGAAACCAACCGGGTCCTCGGAGCGGAAACACTCATAACTTGAGTTTCGGACGTCCGATTGACGTGCCGTCGACTTTGTTGGATTTTTATTAGTGAGGTGGACCGTTTGGCTTACTCTGCTCGAGGTTTGGATGCAGGTGGAGTATGGTTGGGTTGGTTTTGACTTAAAAACCAACCGGGCCCCTGGGATGAAAAAACCAATAACTCTCAGACCGGGCGTCCGATTGACGCGCCGTCTGTGACGTTGAGTTCCTATTGACGATACAGAACTTTTGGATACATCAACTTCAGACTATGTGTCAGTTGATGTATCAGCCCCTCGGATCATGGAGCAGACCCTCCCGAATGAGCTTGTTATGTGCGGGAACCCTAGAGCTGGCTGTGACTGCGACGACGACGACGACTGTGCAGAAATCCTCCGTGGATTCGATGGCGATGACTACAACACTCAGCGATCCTACATGGATCAGTGCCACCGATCCTATGTGGGTCAACGCTCAGCGGTCCTGTGTGGGCCAGCGCCTATAGATCCTGTGTGGGTCCGATCCTGTGTGGGTCATTGCTGGGGTCAGTTACCTATCGATCCTGTGTGGGTCAGACCCTTTGTGGGTCATTGCGGGGGTTAGTTACCTATCGATCCTGTGTGGGTCAGATCCTTTGTGGGTCATTGCAGGGGTTAGTTACCTATCGATCCTATGTGGGTCAGATCCTTTGTGGGTCATTGCGGGGGTTAGTACCTATCGATCCTTTGTGGGTCCGACGACTTAGATGAATCAGTGGCTATACCTGATCATCTCTATCGTCATACGAAGAAGTATGCCTATGTGAGATGAATCTTGTTTTGATTTCCTTTGTGGATTGTGTTGTGCTATCCTATGTGGATTACGTTTTTCTTTCCTGTGTGGACTGGGTTGTGATTTCCTGTGTGGACTGGGTTGTACTTGGGCTCGGAGGTTGGAGAGAACTGGAATTGATGACTTAGGTATATGTATGGAAATATACCTAAGCAGTGTCGGATGTTACTTCGTGATGTATATTTCCTTTGTGGACTATCCTTTGTGGATTTTGGGAGTCCTTAGGAGGTCTCGGGGTCCCTACTGAGTATCTTATACTCACCCCTGCACGGGCTATGCCCGCACTACGTTGTGTTGGTTGCAGACGACGGACAGAGCTAATCGTGGTTGAGGCTTGCGGAGCAGGATGGTACCTGGAGGCAGACCGCTGGGCGAGATGTACTCGGAGCGGATGACTGGACCCGAGGAGCTGTGGAGGCTATCTGTACTCACCCTTCATGTGGGACTTCCAGTGGGCAGCTCGACGTTGCGGCTTTACTTTCATTTACTGTTTTCCCTTTCCAGTTGTACTTTACATTCAGTTTGGGTTTGTATTCTGGCCCACTTACTTTTTCGCACTTACTGTTGTACCCAGTTTTTCTTAGTGTTTACTTCTTCTGCTTGCTTGCTCTGTGGTGTTTGTTTACATTATAAAGGCAATGCCTTCCCTTTTTACCACAATTTACGCCTTGGTGCTAGTCTCCAGCCCCTGGCCTATGGAAGGCGGGCTTGGGGTAGTCACGACACGGGCCCCGAGGACGGGTCGTGACAAATTGGTATCAGAGGAGTTCGGTTCTACCGAAAAACTCAAGACTCTGATCTTTTTCTATCTGAAGAAATAGAGTTAAGAGTATTGAGTGTGGTTATCAGTCCAGGGAGTCCAGTGTTGGTGTGGTGGCCGACGTATCCGTACACCAGGACCCTAACTTCTGATTTCCGACTTAATGCACGAAAACATTGATTGCATGTGTGTTTCAAGTTTTCTTTGTGATTACTTTGTGTCAACTCACCAGGTATACTATTTGACCGTGGTGCACCTGTTTCTTTTCAGGATGGCCCCACGACGGCAGCCATCTAGGGTTCTGAGAGTTGTGCATGACGAAAACCCCCCGAGCGACGAGGCCTCGGTACATGGCCCATTAACTACAGAGGCACCGGCGGTACCTCTACCCGCTGAGCCACTGATGCTACTAGCCCCAACCGATGACGATGCACGTTGCCTTAGTGCACTGCACGAGTTTCAGCGTCAGCGACCGCCCAAGTTTCGTGGGGAGATGGACCCCTAGGCAGCCGAGGATTGGCTGGAGGCAGTGGTACGAGTTTTCAGGTTAGTGAGGACACCAGCAGACCTCATGGTGATCCTCGCATCGAGCTTACTGCACGCGGTAGCAGGCAGATGATGGAGCTTGATTCTCCAGGTGCATGATGAGACATATCTCTTTTGGACGGACTTTGAGAGCCTCTTTATCTCGGAGTTCGTCCCAGCCACCCTCCATGCGGTGCACATTCAGGAGCTTCTTCAGCTGTGGCAGGGCAGCTTGATGGTCGCCCAGTACTCAGTGAGATTTACCGATCTCTCGCGCTACTCGACATACATGGTACGGGACCCATTCTTCCAGTCCCAGACCTTCGAGTAGGGATTGAGGCAGGAGATCAGGGCATCGCTGATCTCCCTCAGCATTCCGACACAGGCAGGGGTTCTGGAGCGAGCCCTTCTGATCGAGAGCTTCCTTGCAGAGCCTGCATTAGCAGCGAGACCTACCACAGGGCGACACGTAGCAGAGTCCTCTGCAGCAGGCAGTCGACAGATGACTCATGGGTCCAGGCAGACCAGACCCTTAGGCAGACGACCTCAGGACACTGGCTCAACAGTGTGGGGCCCACAGCATGGAGCCAGTCTTTCGAGAGGCAGACAGTGCTATGCATGTGGCAGGCAGGGCCACATGGCTCGTGACTACCCGACCCGCCGTGCCGAGGAGGAGCAGATGGTTGAGGGGCCACCTAGGCAGAGGCAGAGGGTCGACCGTGGCGGTCCGCAGAGAGCTGGTGGGCAGAGACAGGCACAACTCTAGGCAGTGGAGGCCTACGACCACGGCATGCCCGAGATGATTCAAGGTACTATCTGTGTCTATTCCACCCTTGCTGCAGTTCTTATAGACATAGGAGCGAGTCATTCTTTCATAGCCGCTGCCCTTGTTCGGAGCTTAGAGATTCTGACAGAGCCGTTGGCTCGATCTTTACGGCTAGAGACTCCTACGGGAGCAGAATCAATGACTACTCACTGGTTCCTTCAGTGTGAGCTTACTCTAGGAGGCGAGAGCTTCGGCTGGGATCTTCTTGTAGTGGCGTCGAGACCTTACAACATCATCTTGGGCATGGATTGGTTATCTACAGTTTATGCCCAGATTGACTGTTTTAGGCGCAAGGTGTGATGTGTATGCACCGACGGGAGCAGGTTCACCTTCACCAGCGATAAGGGAGCCTTCGCAGCACATGATGGACTCTCACAGAGGAGAGGACAACCCATCACTCATCAGTTGGCTAGCCTCATCCTAGGAGCAGTTGACGTGCGGAGTCCGAGTTTTCCTACAGTGGTGGATCAGTATGTGGACGTTTTCCCCAACGACGTTCCAGGACTACCTCCTCACAGAGAGGTAGACTTTTATATTGATCTTTACCCCGGGACAACCCCAATATCCACTCCAGCATATCGGATGCCCCCCACTGAGCTTCGAGAGATACAGGTACAGTTGGAGGACTTGTAGGGCAAGGGATTCATCCGACCCAGTGTTTCCCCCTGGGCTTCCCCGATATTGTTCGCCAAGAAGGTGGACAGGAGCTTTTTACTGTGTGTCGACTATCGTCGCATGAACCAGGTGACAGTGAGGAACAAGTATCCGCTACCGAGGATTGACGACCTCTTCGATCAACTCAAGGGAGCACGGTGGTTCTCGAAGATAGACCTTAGGTCAGGCTATCATCAACTCAGAGTTCGGGATGAGGACGTGCAGAAGATGACCTTCAGATGTCGGTATGGCCACTATGAGTTCTTGGTTATGCCATTCGGTGTAACCAATGCTCCATTAGTGTTCATGGGCTTCATGAACAGGATCTTTCAGCCATACCTCGATCGATTTGTCGTGGTCTTCATCGAAGACATTTTGATTTACTCGACCACTGAGGAGGAGCATGACTACCACTTGTGGGTTGTACTAGACACACTCCGAGAGTACCAGCTTTATGGAAATCTCTTGAAGAGTCAGTTTTGGATACGTGAGGTCCTCTTCTTGGGACACGTCATCTCTTATGCGGGAGTTGCAGTGGATCCTGTGAAGATCGAGGCAGTGCTAGCTTGGGAGCCACCCAAGAGCGTGACAGAGGTGAGGAGTTTCTTGGGACTAGCTGGATACTACCAGACATTTGTGCCAGACTTATCCAGAGTTGCGGCACCACTCTCAACTTTGACGAAGAAGAAGAAACGCTTTGTGTGGTCAGACAGATGTTAGCAGAGCTTCCAGGAGCTGATGTAGAGATTGACCAGCGCACCTATCTTGAGGTTTCCAGAGGATGGAGTGGGGTACGTAGTCTACTGCGATGCATCAGGGACCAGAATCAGATGTGCCCTGATGCAGGAGCGGGCAGTGATCGACTATGGATCATGTCAATTGAGGACACATGAGCATAACTATGCTACCCATGACCTGGAGTTAGCAGTAGTAGTATTCGCTCTGAAGACATGGCGACACTATTTGATGGGTGAGCGTTTTACAGTCTATTCTGACCATCAGAGTCTCAGGTACATCTTCTCTCAGAAGGAACTGAACCTGAGACAGCGGCGATGGCTCAAGTTCCTCCAGGACTATGACTTTGAGATAGTCTATACTCCTGGAAAGGGGAATGTAGTAGCCGATGCTCTCAGCAGGAGGACAGGCATTCATCTACTTTGGGAGGCGATAGACCAGCTAGCCGGTTTGCAGATATCCTTTGTGGATAGAGATGGAGCATCCTTCCTTCATTCACTCACAGTCACTCCTCCAATACTACAGTGGGTCAGAGAGGCACAGTGTGGGGATGCTGACTGTGAGACGCGGCATGCGCAGATATCCTCAGGAAAGGCACCTGATGGTTTCTCTATAGGAGGAGAGCACGACGTCCTTTTCAGAGGACGTACCTTGGTACCAGTTACTTTATGGGAGGAGGTGCTGAGAGAGTTTCACACTTCCCCTTTGACGGTACATCCTGGCGTAGCGAAGATGTACCATGATCTCAGATGACAGAACTGGTGGCTGGGCATGAAGAAGGCTGTGGCAGAGTTCGTTTCTCGATGCCTCACCTACCAGCAGGTGAAGGCAGAGCACCAGGTACCATCAGGATTGGTACAACCCTTGGAGGTCCCGAAGTGGAAGTGGGACGACATATCTATGGACTTCGTGACTAGACTTCCACGCACTTCCAGAGGTCACGACTCCATTTGGGTGATTGTCGACCGACTCACCAAGTCGGATCACTTCCTACCCATCAGAGAGCAAGGCTCAGTGGAGAGCTTGGGACGTATCCACGTTCAGAAGATTTTACGGCTTCATGGTGTGCCATCGTCTATCGTCTCCGATCGATATGCTCTCTTTACTTCCCAGCTTTGGAAGGGGTTGCAAGAGGCATTCGGGATGCAGCTACATCTGAGCACCGCCTTTCACCCTCAGACAGATGGTCAGACAGAGTGGACCATACAGACTCTCGAGGACATGCTCCACGCATGTGTCCTCGACTTTGGTCACAGCTGGGAGGACAACCTACCCTTGGTGGAGTTCGCGTACAACAATAGCTACCACTCCACCATCGGAATGGCACCATACGAGGTGTTGTACGACTGACCTTACAGATCTCCTCTATGCTGGACAGACCCTAGGGAGTCAGCACTTGTGGGACCAGAGATGGTCCAGGCCACGACAGAGAAGGTCCAGGTCATCTAGGAGCGGATGTGGATAACTCAGAGCCGGTAGAAGCCTTATACTGACAGGAGGCGTAGACCACTAGAGTTCGAGGATGGAGACCACATCTTCTTACAGGTCTCACCTCGACTTGGATTACGGAGATTTGGCCAAGGCGGCAAGTTATCTCCTCGCTTCATCGGACCGTTCTAGGTCCTCAGCAGGATTGGCGACATGGCATATCACCTGGCTCTACCACCTCAGTTGCACTGGGTGCAGGACGTCTTTCAGGTATCTCAGCTGAGGAGATACGTGCACGACCCGATGCATATCATTGACCATGGGGAGCTGGACGTTGATGATGGGGCAACTTTTGCGGAGGTCCCAGTGGAGATCGAGGATCGATAGGAGTGGGTCTCACATGGATGATCAATTCCTCTAGTGCGCATCAGATGGCAGCACGGGGACCTCCAGGAGAGCACTTGGGAGAGGGAGGCTCAGATGCATGCTCAGTACCCACATTTGTTTCCCTAGTTTCTGATGTATCTTTACGGGGACGTAAAGCCCTGAGGTGTGAGTAATGTAAATCCTTGTAAAATTCTAGGAATTTTTTTCTTAAATTTCTTGGGAATTTTACAAGAATGTAGTTTATGACGGCACCTAATTCCTAGGCTCGGTGTTCCCGAAATCTTTTTCCGAAGTTTAGCTCAGGTACGTTCAGTGAACGAACGAGGGGGTTTTTCTAACTTTTGAACCAATGCTCAGAATCGAATTCTGAGGGCACTGATGGAATCACAGCGCTGGTATTTTCTTAGAAACACCTTTTCCGGAGTTGCGTTTGCTCGGGTGTGGTTTTTAATTTCTTGGGGTTAAGTTAAGGAATAAAATAAAAGTGGTGCGAAAATTTATTTTATTCTACTTAAAGCGGCTTAACCTAAGTTAAGCGGATAAGGTGGGACCGACAATATCCTACCCACTTGGTAGGATATTTGTGAGGTGGGGCCCGCATGAGCCCCACCGTTTCTTTCCTTCTAAGTAACGCACCCGCACCCCCCCTTTTTAATAAAGTCAAACCGTGCATTTATTCTGGTTAAGAAATGCCTCATTAATTTGGGTGGTTAAATCGTTACAATTAATTCATTGAATTAATTGTTCGTTTTGTTTCTTTTTGATTTTCAAAGGTTGGCTTGTATGTTAATAAAATAAGACTACTCTTATTTTATTTTTGTTGGAATCCTGGTGGTGGGAGCCTTTGGGAGAAAAAGATATGTCTTGAGGATTCTTCGTTCTTCGATGAAGAATGCGAAGAACACACCGCCACCGATGAAGAACGCCGACCTCCGACGGCGGACGACGGCGAGAGACGCCTTCCTCAGAGATCACCTAGAGCCAACGACATTCCTTCCGTGATGCTTTCTTCCGCAACGATCCTCTTCTTCCGCGACGGTTAATTCCGCGATGAACTCTCGTTCGATGACAACGTTGAGGTAGAGATTTATTTTATTACTTTGTTCGTGATTACTTCCGTCGCCATCTTCCTTTCTTTTGAGCCACCTGATATCGCAATAACGGGAGGAGGTCAGACTGCATGAACACGACCGACCCTCCTCGCCCTTGTCGGTTTGATTTTGATTGCGACACGAGCGAGGCAACGCGGTGCCGAAGCACTGCGTGGAAAATATTAAAGAAGGGGAAGAAGCGCAGCGCCGTCGCACCGTGCCGTTGAAAAAGAACTAAAGAATGCGGCGCCGTTGCGCCGCACCAGAGAACTACTAAAGCACTGCGGCCAGAGCGGGGACGCGGCGGAGGGGTGTGGCGCCATCGCGCTGCGCCGGACAGATGAAGGCCGTGGCCGGTTTCGGGCCGCGGTGGAGCAGGGGAACCGACGGCCGGTTCCGGGCCGCCGACATTAGAGCAGGGGGACCGGCCTTGGCGGTCCCGTGGTGGCTGAAGCTGGCCGACCGGAGTGGGCCGGCCGGACCGTGTAAGAACCGGGGGTTTAAAACCCCCGGCCACACCAGATGAGAGCGACCCCATTAAGGGGCCGCAATTACTACACGCGGGGGCAGCGCCCCCGCATCCGAACGACTCGGAGGTTCGGCCGAGTCACATGGCCAGCGCGCCGGGCTAGGCCGGGCCGCACCAGCTGGGCCGGGCCGCACCCAAATGGTCCAGACCCGGACCCGGTTCGGGCCGACCCTAGGCGTATCGGTCCGGGTCGGACCGGGCCCGAACCCCTTAATACCGAACCTTTTTGGTCTGTTGCCCATAACTTGAGCTATGGGCATCCAATTGACGTACCGTCAGTCGTGTAGAGATCCTTGGATTGAGAAGGTCGTTTCGGTATATTACACTCAAGGTTTTGGAGCACTTTGGGTTCAGTCGGGTTGGTTCGTACACAAAACCAACCGGGCCCTCGGAGCGGAAACACTCATAACTTGAGTTTCGGACGTCCGATTGACGTGCCGTCAACTTTGTTGGATTCCTCTTAGTGAGACGGACCTTTTGGCTTACTACGCCAGAGGTTTGGACGTAGGTGGAGTATGGTCGGGTTGGTTTTGACTTAAAAACCAACTGGGCCCCAGGGACGAAAAAGCCAATAACTCTCAGACCAGGCGCCCGATTGACGCGCCGTCTGTGACGTTGAGTTCCTATTGAGGATACGGAACTTTTGGATACATCAACTTCGGACTATGTTTCAGTTGATGTATCAGCCCCTCGGCTCGTGGAGCGGACCATCCCAAACGAGCTTGCTGTGTGCGAGAACCCTAGAGCTGGCTGCGACTGCGATGACGATGGTGACTGTGCAGAAATCCTCCGTGGATTCGACGACGACGACTAAAGCACTCAATGATCCTACGTGGATCAGTGCCACCGATCCTGTGTGGGTCAGCACTCAGCGGTCCTGTATGGGCCAGCACCTACAGATCCTGTGTGGGTCCGATCCTGTGTGGGTCATTGCAGGGGTTAGTTACCTATCGATCCTGTGTGGGTCAGATACTTTGTGGGTCATTGCGGGGGTTAGTTATCTATCGATCCTGTGTGGGTCAGATCCTTTGTGGGTCATTGCGGGGGTTAGTTACCTATCGATCCTGTGAGGGTCAGATCCTTTGTGGGTCATTGCGGGGGTTAGTACCTATCTATCCTTTGTGGGTCCGACGACTTAGATAAATCAGTGGCTATACCTGATCATCTCTATCGTCATACGAAGAAGTATACCTGTGTGAGCTGAATCCTGTTTTGATTTCCTTTTTGGATTGTGTTGTGCTATCCTGTGTGGATTACATTTTTCTTTCCTGTGTGGACTGGGTTTTGATTTCCTGTGTGGACCGAGTTGTACTTGGGCTCGGAGGTTGGAGCGAACTGGAATTGATGACTTAGGTATATGTATGGGCATATACCTAAGCAGTGTCGGATGTTACTTCGTGATTGTATCTTTACTTTGTGGATTATCCTTTGTGGATTCTGGGAGACCTTCGAGGGTCTCGGGGTCCCTACTGAGTAGCTTATACTCACCCCTGCACGGGCTATGCCCGCACTACGTTGTGTTGGTTGCAGACGACGAACAACGCTGATCGTGGTTGAGGCTTGCGGAGCAGGACAATACCTGGAGGCGGACCACTGGGAAAGATATACTCGGAGCGGACGACTGGACCCGAGGAGCTGTGGAGGATATCTATACTCACCCTTCAGGTGGGACTTCCAGTGGGTGGCTTGACGTTGCGGCTTTACTTTCAGTTACTGTTTTCCCTTTCCAGTTGTACTTTACTTTCAGTTTGGGTTTGTATTCTGGCCCACTTACTTTTCTGCACTTACTGTTGTACCCAGTTTTACTTAGTGTTTACTTCTTCTACTTTCTTGCTCTGTGGTGTTTGTTTACTTTAGAAAGGAAATGCCTTCCCTTTTTACCAGGATTTACGCCTTTGTGCTAGTCTCCAGCCCCTGGCCTATGGAAGGCGGGCTTGGGGTAGTCACAGCACGGGCCCCGAGGACGGGTCGTGACAAAACCCCTCCCACATGATACACAATAAATAGAAATGAGTGATTCTATACCTTAAAAAAGATTCACTGACTCGTTGTACACCACATGGTGAAGAAGAACGCCCAGAAAACAGAACTGCACCATAAGATACCACAAATCAACCTACACTGCACCCAAATACCATCATAATGAAACCCAACACACACCCAAACCACCGTAGAGGTTTATCGAAAGAATAACATGAGAAAAACCACCAAGAAAAGGGATAAGGACTTACCATAGATCGTTAACGGGTAACCACCAGAACCAACAGATTGAAGCAAGGGAGAAAGGGGATATAAGGGATCCCCAGGGCGCCTAGAGTTCTGCCAAAATGAGAGAGGGATGGAGAGACCAAATGAAAGAAAATTTGGCTGTAAGGGTTATAAAAATAACTTTCATCCCATGGGTTACAGGTCATGTAACCCTTACATGGGGTTTAATCCTCAAGTTTCAAAAAATTCCAACTTCTAATAAAAAACACATCGCCTCAGAGGATATTTAACAATAAATTTATTATATGTCGTGATTCCCTCTTACACGATGTGCACCCTTTTCATGAGATACCCCTTAGCCGCATTCAAGTCTTGAACCACCCAGATATATAATCCATGAACCACCATTACACGTTGTGTAATACATTTACATGGTGTTTATTTCCTACAACATCTCTACTACAACTCCAATCACTATCAAAAACTCCCCCGAACATGTCAAACCACCAAAACTAGAAAAGTAATGGATCGGGAAGGCAAAAAATATTATATCATAGTTAGGATAATTATGTTATAATCATGCGACACCCACTTCCTAGGCACCACACCTCACATGGTTGGCCAATAGGGTTTTCCAAACCGTGCACAAACCATGTGTGAAGCCTTTTATAAAACTGAAGAACACCTCGCACGACAGTGTTCAAGCTCCTAAATGGTTTTTAAAACTATGAAAAGTGAAGGAGGGATTATTAAATACCCCTGGGTGGCTGCATGATTTCTCTAAACTATGCATCTCCGTCTGTGCACCCTAAAAAATTGGGTTTTCAGCCTCCCAGGAACCCGAAACCTAACCAAAACCCCGTTGCATTTGCAGAGCCTTAAAACCTGTTTAAAAATAAGGAATTGAGTCAAAAAACTCTTGTAATTATGTTTTTATGATCAATAAAGAAGTTTTTCTAAACACAAAACTCAAAAAAATTCAAACAAGTTAAGGATTTTGACCCACTCCAAAAACCCAAGACGTAACAACTTATATCAATATATAAAAATATATAATTATAAATATAATAACATTTAAATATATTTATTATAATTATATATATATTAGGTGATTGGGGGTACAATAAAATTCAAACACACACACACACCACACACACAGGCCGGAAAGGCAGGCCATAGCCCCCCCAAGAGGATAACCCACCCATCAAGCCTTATTTATTTAATACATGGCCCATAGGCCCAGTGGGCATGAAGCCCATTACATGGACCAAAATCCTAATGAAACATCATGCCTACATCATCTTTCATGTGTCACCAGGCCTACGCGTCATTCCTGTGTCATCATCTACGTCACCACCTATGTTACCACCTGCATAGTACTAAATAGTACCTGTGCCCAACAGGGTTTGATCCCAGGACCTCCTGGATGCCAACCATCAGCCTTTAAAAATAATTTACATATAATTATAAATATATTTTTATATATATATTAATATATAATTATAAATATAATAAATATATTTATCATAATTTTATAATCATTTAAATATATATATATATATATATTCATTTATAATTTCATAAATACTTTTTTTTAAAATTATATATATTTATAATTTTATAATTAAATATTTAAATTAAATAATTATTTTAAAAAATAATTTAAATAGATTAATTATATAAATTTCAAACATATTTTAAATGTTAAATCTTAATAAATAAAAATGAATAAATATTATTCACATAAATTATAAATATATTGAAAAATTATATGTATTGTAAATAAATATATGTATAAATAAATATTACAAAATAATTAAATATATTTTTGACATTATTAATTAATATATAATAATAAATAAATAAATTAAATTAAATAAATTACAAAAATATTAAATAGTGAATTCATAACATTTACCTAAATTACAAACACACATATGTACTATCACATGCACACGCACACACACACATACACATATATACATGCAGTTATACATGTACATATATTTTAAATCACTTAATATCAATATAAATATATATCTAAATAAATATATTTATATATATATTATATAATTGTTATAATAAAATATTGATATATTATATTTATTTTAATTATATATACATTTTTTAATCAATATATATAAATAAACTATTAAACATTTTAACTTATATAAATTTGATAATTTTTTTTATATAAAATTATGAAAACATGATTTATTTTTTATTAAAAGTTATATAATTCATATTTATATATTACATTAAAAAATATATTCTTATTGTAATATAAATCTTATTTAAATATATATACAAATTTATAATGATAATTACAAATAAATATATTTATAAATATCTTTATATAATTTTAAATATATTTAAATAATTATATATATAGATATATAATTATATATATTTATGAATATATAAGTATATATAATTATAAATATAATGAATATATATTATTTAAATATATTTATTATAATTTTATAATTATATATATATATATATAATTGAAATTATAAATAAATATACTTATAAATATTTGTATATAAATATAAATATAAATATAAATATATAATTATATATATTAATATAATTATATATATTTATTAATATATAAATATATATAATTATAGATATAATAAAAACTTTATTATTAAAATATATATATTTTAATTTTATAATCATTTAAATATATATATATATATATATATAAATATATTTATTATAATTTTTTAATTATTTCAATATATATTTATTTATCTATAATTTTATAAATACTTTTTTAAAACATTATATATATATTTGAATTATTAAAATATATATATTAATATTTCATATTTATATTAATTATAAACATTCGTTTTTAAATTAATATTTATAATTAAACATTATTTTTTGAATATAAATATAATAATTTTATATATATTAAAATATTTTTTATTAAAAGTATTTATCAATGCTAAGAATAACACTGATATAGATCTACCTTTATCAATGCTAAATAAAGCACTCATAAAGGGTACACCTTTATTAGTGTTTCTTCAAGGTTGATAAAAGTTACCTTTATCAGCACCTTTAACTAGCACTGATAAAGGTAGCCTTTTTTATGTTTATCATTGATAAAAGTAGGTGCTGATTTAGTCACAATCTGTGGTAGTGCCTAAACGTACTATAACCCTTTAGTTTAGCACAACTAGCATGTTATGAAACCACCAGAACATGACACGAGTAGCACATCAACACTGCAAGTGTTTCAACAAGTGTTTCATCGCATCACCACTACAAGTGTTTCAGTGCATCACCAAAGCCACACACGGTGAATAATACAAGCATTTCAGTATCGCAACAAGTTTCAAACTTGTTACATTCTACATGAGTCATGCCATACCTTTTTTCCTTGATTGGTGAAATCTCTATATAGCTATCAACACAGTCAGTTTAGTGATCGTACATTTTTTGAAGTGACCACATAATATATTTTCTAACGGTCAGTATGGTGAACGAAAGACAACCGAGCACACATGGTTAGCATAACAACAATAAGTCATGGTAAGCATACCGACTGTAATTGCACTTGGTGCTTATAGTTAGTATTTTCCTTTACTTAATATTTGATTAAAACTCAGTTTTTACACATGCTCTATTTTTGGTTATTTTGATAATATTATTAACTGCATGCTTATTCGAACTGTTTTAAGTGTTTTATTAATTTCTAAAATCAATATATATTATATAAAAACCATGTGAAACATTTTTAAAATATTTTAATCAGTTTTAATATATGGTTTAATTTTTATTCATTATTCTCATGTAACACCTACAACACATATTTCCAATTTTTAAGTTTTTATATTTTGAGTTAATTTCATTAACTTATTCATTTTTAATTTAATATTTAATGTCAATGAACTTATTCAAACTTATTTTTTAATATTTAATGCAGTATAATTAAATGTTTTAATTAACACATGCTACATGGAATTGGGAAGTATTTTGAATTTTAAACCATCAAATTATATTACAATATTTATGGAATTACTTTGACTGATTATTATGGAGTCTATATGACTTATTTAAGTGTATAATTAAAATTGGTTTGAATTGGTCTTTATGTTTTAAATTCAAATAATTATTTTAATGATTATTCTAGATGATAATATTTCTCTCTCCTGAATAATTTTGAAATTTGAAATTTGAATTATTTTATGTGGTTGGAGATTGGTTTGTTAGCTTTTACATATTCTATTTAAAGGATTCAAGGATGCTAGGTACCTAACTATGAACACAACATACTATGAACATGTCGATATCATACATTGAACATTGAAGTGATCTAGTGCTCAACTATTTACACCATTTGTGATGAACTCTAAAGGAAGGAAAAACTATTTTTTGACTTCATTATCCTTGAATAGACATACTATAACTTTTCTGGAATGCCCATACTTCATCATTAAAATCCATTCAAAGGGCCTGCATTAAATGTTTCATTAACAAAAATTATTTCTACTTCCTTACAGTTGTAATCTTTTTTCTATCTTTTTTTCTGAGATGTGGTATGCACATAATACTTTCAAGCACATGTTATACCACCTATAAAAAGTATTATATTATTTTATTACCTTAACTAAAGGTAGTTCCTTGGTAATGCACAACTGAACGAAAATCAGAACACTTAGGTTAGAGCTGCTCCTGTAGAAATCTTGGGTTTCTGTTTACTCCCACAAAAGAACATGTGTGTGTTTGGGGATACTTCTCATAAATTACAGAGTTTATATTTATCCCGTATAAAACTATAGGTTTAGATTTATCTCATATAAAAGTCTCTATTTATTTTTAGTGGGTTTCATACTCCATTGGTTGGACCGTGAAGAGTAGATATAGGGTCTCTTTGATTCAGACTACTATAAAATCCCTTATGTTCTTCTATTTAATTTTTTACATACACTCTTCACACATCTACAATTTTTATTGTTATAAGAAAGGATCTTTTAATAAATTTAAACCACCAAATTCCACAATTAATTTTTTAATAACATTGATAATTTTAATAAAGTCATTTTCACCCCCTTTAGTCCTTCTTCAATCATCACATCTGACCTAACAACCCTCTCTCTAGGATAATCCAAGATAAACCAAGACTATTTCCTATTATTATTTTCCATAATGTTGGGTTATTATCGTTTAAATAATTATTCACCATCTTTCTAGAAATATATAGAAATATTTAAATTACATATGATAATAACTCTATCATTATTAGATAATTACTAAATTATTATCATTTAATAAATATTTATCCTTAATTTCTAGAATCTCAGGAAGAAATGGATTTAAAAATTTATATAAAATTAAATTCCTAGAGATTCCACCCTTAGAACACATCTCCTAGAATAGAGGATAGAGGGTGAGGTTCTACCACTCCAGGAAAACCAGAAAAGGAACCTAGTTTGACTAAATAAGGCTTCCACAATTTTGAATAGATGAAATTCCAGACTTCTTAGACATAAAGGATCAATGAAAAAAATACCGCAAGGGTATTACTATTTAGAAATAGAAATTATGCGTACCCTACCATAAAATTAAAGCCAAAAATTAAATCAACAATTTAATTTTTCTTTTAACTATTTCTTAGGGGAATAACATCAAGAAAATAAATCAATGACATTTAATTCCATGATTTTTACATTTCAAAATTTTGAAATGTGTTGCAGATGCAATCTAGAGAAGAAGGAGTGAAAAAGATGATTTTAAAAAATATTCCTCCCAAAAAGGGCACTGTGTAAGGGTAATATGGTTTACTCTTATACATATCTTATATTTCATTTAAGGGTAAAACATTTTACCCTTACATAGATCTCAAACCCACACTAAGATATACGTGGCCTCAAAGTAACCTGATACAACATTTGTAGAGTCCATATTACCTTTACTAAATGATACCAGTACCCTTAAAAAACATTTAATAATAAGGATATACCCTTACATAAGGGCTAGACTATCATTACACATCCATTGGAAAGTCAGAGCTACCCTTATGTGAGGATGGGTTGACCCTTACACATCACACAAAACTAGAGAGATACCCTTACATAGGTTATGGACTACTATTACATAAAACATGAACTATAGAGTTAACCTTACACAACTCAAAGAAAAAACCCTCTACCCTTACACAATGCATGTAAACTTCTCTCTACCCTTACGCAAAAACTCATCGACACTTACATAGCTCAAGTAAATTCCACTTAACCCTTACATTGAGGCTTGGAAAACCCACTTAAACTTATAAAAGTCTTAAAAATGTCACCTTATCCTTATGTAACCCTTATAAATCTAGGGTTACCTTTACATAATTCCATAAAACCATAATTAATGGTGATTTTTATTGAAAAATTAAATTTTCACATAAAAATACTTATAAAATAAAATCAAAAAAGGGATTTAAGAACTTCTAAAAATTGAGAATATTACACCAATTCAACAATGATTCCCCAAAAAAATGTCCACAACCACACCACAATTCCCATGGTCATCCAAACCATTTAAAAAAACCAAATTAATAGCTTGATGAAACCTAAGGCATGGAAATTATCATCCTTTACTAAGTTAGAATCATTTTCCCTAGCATATACCTTATATACAATAAGAAAAATTCTTTAATTGAGGGATCACAATCACTATAAAGATACCAGATGACTTACAATGTATCCCTCTTCCACAACAATAATCAGTACCATAATCCCTAAGTCTCTCAATCAATAGAAGATTCCACTAACAAATAGTGGTCAAAACCACCTCATAGGCCTTATTTGATGTGAACACAACCCTAAAAGCCTCAAACCTATAGTAGTTGAAAATCACCAATAACCTACATCCAAAACCCAGTAAAGCTTTTCCATTACACATGAAAATGGTCAACACTATCCACATTACACCAAAAAAGCATTTTCACCACCCATGAAAATAGACAACACCTCCCCCATCACACCATCAAACCTCAATCACCACCTATGGAAATAGTCAAAAACACCTGCATCACACTGGTAAACCACATTTCCTCATTCTTAGTGATCAACATCACCCACAATGTAACATCCCATTACCTTTTTCATGATTTTTCTTGACCCTTGTTATGATCTAAATTTTAGGGATGTTTGTTTGTTTAAATTAATGGAGTCTACGTATAAATGTGTCATAGGTTTTAAATGATGTGTTTTTAAGTCTTTTGGGGTTTTTGAAAAAAAATGGAGCCACATCATGGTATAAGGGTTGTGTCATGGAGAGTCCTAGATGCCTTGTGGACCATGAGGCTTTGGCATAGGGGAAATGAGGTCAGGATGGTTTGAATTGTAGGTGGTTGACTATGTTGTGGAGCCATAGAGATTTTTTTTCAAAGCTATTTCTAATTTTTTCATAGCTTCACCATGGTGGGATGACTGCCTGTAGTGCCCCGGTTGGTGCATTTTGGTGCTTCTACCAAATTAGGAACCACTATGGAATGGTGTTGAGGATTATCCATAGCCTCACCCTAGGTAAAGTGGATCTGTATAAAGGATTCAGTGTATTTTAAGGATCTTGGTTGACCAATGGTGGTTAAGACATGGTTTGAGGAGGTTGTTCCATGGTCTGGTTGTTTTTAGCCTATCCATGTTATTGCCCTCGGGGCTATAGTGTGGTATGCATTTTTATATTCTTTAATGACCTAGGATGTTTTAAATTCAAAATCCCATCCTCCTAATCCTTATTCAATCTTTTTAATCTTAAAGGCTCCTGAGAGGCATTTTGGACCCTTTAACCTCTTGTCCTTGTGAATCGAAGAGCCACTGATTGCATTGGATCTTCTTATGGTGAGTAAATATCCTCTTGAATGGTTTATTATGATATTACATTATCTCATACTTAGAGAGTGATTAATAATCAAATTAATGAAATATATAATATATGTTTTAATGGATATTGATTATAGGATGTATTCCTTGATCTTCTATTCCTTTTTATTCTTTGACGGATCTCATTGTCAGTTTTGTATTGTTTTGATCATGTGATTACAATTAAGTGGTTTCATAAGGATTTAACCTATAATTGAAACCATTTGTTTCTTGAATGATTTTAAATGAGTTTCTAAATGATTTAAAAACTTAGATTTGAGTTTATTGTTGAATGATCTTGAAAAGGGCATGAAAATTGTGAAAACCTCCACTTTCAATGGAATTGAAATTATTGGTTTAATTTGAGAAAAATTGATTGATTGATTTAAAAATTGATTTTATGAAATTATTTGAGGTTTCATATTGAGATAAATGGATTAAATTAAAATATGCTTAAAAAATCATGAATTTATGAAAACCTGTGATTTTTTTCTAAAATGATAAATCCATGTTAAAAACTAAAACTTATGCAATCATATTTTGAATTAACTTAAAATGATTTATTTTACCATGATTGATTGATTGATTGATTGAAGAACATGTGATCCTCGGTAGTTAGTGGGTAATTAGGGTAAGCACTCTAGGATTTGACCCCTAATAATAGATTGATGTTGACATGACTGATATTAACTTACTGCGATATGATTTTCTTGAATGGAGAGTTGAGTCCTGATGACCTGAGTTGAGGGATGTGTGTTCAAATTGAGCCAAGATCACTGATTGAGTAGCATTATGATCCATTTTCTAGAAACTTACATAAAATAGGTCTTATTAAATGGTGCTATGAGATTTTTGATTTGTTGATTGAATTCCATTGATTTATAGAGTTATTTTATTCATGTAAGATATTTTACATAAATGTTTTATATAAAATATTCATTTAAGTCTGTTTTGATATAAATTCCATATTTTTGTCTATGAAATCATGTTTTGTTGAAAATATATAAATTACATTCCATGCATTATTTTATTTAAATTTAAGTAATAATTAGTTCAATTGTTATAGAATTTATTATAAAACATTTTTTGAGGCCCTAGTAGGCTATTTATCTCACACCATACCTTTACCTTCAAGCGTTTTTAGATTATCTTATGCTAGGTCCCTGAAAAGTAAAAGCACCACTTATTGGTGGTGGATATTCTTGATCCTTGGGACCTGGAGTGATTGAGGTGACTGATGGAGGTGTGATCCCATTGTTTCATGGGATATGTATGAGCTTTTATCCTGGAATATATTATATCTTTAATGATGTTCTATTTGGGTATTATATTACGTATTTGATTCTATCACTTTCTCCCCTTGGAGTGTTGATTATACTAACTTGTATCTTTTTTCTTCCAAGAATTTTTGGGAAATTATTCCCCCGTGATTATTGTATGATTATGGGTGATAATCACTAATCAATGAGAATCAGGAATTCCCGTTGATCCATGTCAAATATGTTTGTTTCAGCCACAATAGAAGTATGCAGTGGTGGATGATATATTAAAATATCTTTTAATATTATGTTTCCCAAAACCCGAAGTTAGGATCTTGCACATAAAATTTATAATTAATTTATTTAATATCATAAGAAATGAATACCTTGACATAAGATATTTCTCCGATGTGGATGTTGATAATCTAAAAAGATCCTTTCATTTTTCCTTCATTACGCCATGAGGATCCAATGATAGAATACATCTTATGGTGATCCAAACACACTCCTTTGATCTCAAAGCAACAACAATCAATCTTTGGGTGTTAGCATGGTGAATAGATTATCTTGTGTTATTTGTGTTGATCACTCATCCTTCGGTCTTGAAGGAACCTCTCTTGCATTTCTCATTCTTGAATAGAGAGAGAAAGGAGGAGTTAAGAGAGAGTTTCATTTTATATAATCATTATAAAGTTTTGATTTTGGATGCAATACACAATAGACATAATAGTCTATTTATAGAGATAGGGTTTAGGTTAAAATAATTTTTTAATTTGATGTCAACACTTAAATAATATTATTGCCTTTAAGAAACCCAATACTACATAATAATAATAATAATAATAATAATAATAATAATAATAATAATAATAATAATTTCTGGTGTCCACCAACTTTCGTGATAACAAATTTTATTTTATTTCCTTGTTAATTAATATTTGTAACTAGAAATGGTCTAGGTATGTTTGAACTCTAGAATTTATTAAACTACCTAATAAATATTTAATCTATTAATAAACATTTACAATCGATATAATATGAATAAAATTATCCCATGGTCTTAAGAATATTATTTATTAAATTAATTAAATTTAAATAGAATTTAATTAAGCACATAAGAAACACTTGGTGTGTGACCCTATAGGATTCTTTCTCATTGGAATTAGTAAGGCTTGTCTAAAGTCCAAGATTACTATCTAGAAATAGGTCAAGGCACCCAAGAGAAAGAACTTCATGTTATAAAGATGAAAATCACACATGAACGCTCACTGTGTAATATAATCCCTTTTTTTCAACATCTCATCAAATAGATTTCACATCTGTGTCACCAACCTATATGATCGATACATCTTTCTTTGACTATCTTAAATAAACACATCATTTCACCATGTCCATGGAATTTATTCGGATGGTTCTATTCCAATAAAAGGGCCAAGATATCATTTTTCATAAAGAAAGAAGGGATAAATAATTCCTTGACTTATCCATTAATGACATGTCAATCACGATGCACCCAACACACCTTACCTCACTCTGAACTTATGTCATCATGATTTTTGTCAGTAAATCTAATTGAGAAATTCATGAAAATCATTAATGATAATAGTAAAGTCTAAGAACCATTACACATGCTCATAGATAGAAATATACGATGACACAAAAACATGCATAATTCCTACTGGAGGGTCTGTTATCATAATCTCCAATATTAGAGATTTACAAGTGCGAACATCATGAGAAGAAGATTCATCCTTTATGAGTACGCGCACCTGAAAGTCTATGTACTATGTGTCCCATCATAGTACAATATCCAACCACATAACATTATTTAAGAATATCATCACATCAGTTCAAGGTTCTCATCATAATAGGGAACTGCTATGACATGATCAATGTGATGTATACTCTATGAAATTATTACATTATATTAATGTAGAATAATGAACAATATGTAATAAGAAATTTTATTAATATTCAATTCATCGAATATATATGCAATCAAAGTACATGTAGTTGGTACTAGGACACAAACTACAAAAAACTCCCACTAAGAATAGAGCCAATTTCCCATGAATTTCAGTCCACTATATCTCACATGATAATCATGTTTTTTCTGATTCAAGGTTTTAGTCAAGGGGGTTATCACATTGTCTTCTATGGAAATACTACTCACTGCAACTTCACCACTTTGAGAAAAATCCCTCAAGAGAAAATACTTATAAAAGTATGTTCTTCATCCAATGATGTGACCTTTATAACATCCTAAAATTATAAAATAATAATATATTATTTGATAGTGTATTCAAAATGCAACACTGATCTTAAACAACCCACACAATATATTTCTTTAAATTTAATCTATTTGATAGCTTGTGGAATACAAAACACAAAGTTTAAATGAAATGTAATACAATATACCATTATAACCTAGACGTTAAATTGGAAGGTATGAATAATACTAACTAAATTATGAAAATAATGGTTATCTATTTATTATAAATAAAATAATAATCATTTAAAATAAAAATAAATGTTTTCTGAAAAACTGCATTTTTTTAAAAAAATGGGTTAGTTATGATTTGCGCAAAAAATATAAAATTATTTTTTTTACCAATTTTACAAAATTTATTTGATAAAATTAAACTAATTTATTAAATCATAATATTAAAATTATATTAGGGTGACTTTTTTGGTTTTTTCTGAAATATCTCATTTTTAGATGAATAATGAAAAATACCAAATTTTAATTGAAAACTACATTTCCATTTAAATTATTAATAAAGTTAAATTATATTTTTAATTATTTTTAAATTAAAATTAGTTAAATTATATATCTATGAATCCAATTTAGGTAATTTTATTTATTTTAATATTGAATTTTTATATAAAAACTTTGTAAACTTTTGAACATTTTCTCTTTGAAACCCCGTTTTCTCATCACATATGTAGAATATATTTTAAATTAAAATTTTCCAATTATGTGATTGGAATTTGGAAAAATAAATTCAAAATTTATAATCTTCATAATTTTTATTATCTAATAATTTCAACTAAATTTTTTACCATAACGAATAGTAAAAACAATAAAAATTATTTACCGCGGTTATGTTAAAAATGGATTTACCAGGGGTTAAGGTAAAAGGATAAGTGTTAAAATGACCAAAACCATGTCTAAAATATATTTTATTTACATATTTATACCCTAAAATTTCGAAGTATTTATAATACTTCATTTGGGACCATTTTTTCATGTGAAAAATGTGGGTACACCTTTTTATTTTCAAAAATTACAAGCATGACACTCACCTTACTTATAAAAGGCCACCCCTCTCCTATCATCTTCACAAATTAAAACCTTATTTTTTAGAAAATACCAACCCAAATAACTTTCTAAATTACCTAATATAATAATATACTCCTTATGTTTTTTATAAATATAAACTAAGAAGAAATTTGGTGCAAAACTAAGGTGGTTACCCAAATTAGTGGTAATGTTCTTCAATGAATGTTTTTATTTTATTTCTTCCTTCACACTATTTAATTATTATTAAACCATAAAAATATAATAAAATAATTATCTTCCATATAATGATATTTTTATATTAATTTAATGGCCTAAAACCATCTCCACTTCCATCAAATGAGTTAAAAAATCATCATTTGTGTGTACGACAGACTACCGTTTCGCAAACCGATGCCATTCATTTTTCCATCACAACCTTCCAAGGTTTATTATGACGATAGATATAAAGTATATATATTATATTTATAACATAAATATACCTATGGATTCATTATATCATATATAAATTTTTTTACTTTCCATTCTACAGGGGATATGATAACGTTGCTCATTTGTACAGTGGACTACAACCTTACGAAGGGATGTGATTTATTTTTCACTAACGCTTTACACGGAAGATAATAAGTATAAATTTAATAAATATATGTGATATAAATGAAATAATTATGATATTAGTGACATATATATCTTTCTTAAAAGATTATATGTATCATTTTTTTTATTATATTTTCACTCACTGAAAGATGACAACATCATTTGGGTAGGTGTGAACTACCGCGTTCACGAAACAATGTGACTCTATTTTCATTACCACACCACATGGATGATATATATAATTATATTTAAAGAAATAATATTATATTTATGATATTATGATAATTTTTTGAAGATAAAATATTACTTACCTCCTTTCTATATTGATCATTGAAAAATGGAAATGTTACCCATGTGTATGTATAACCTACCGTCTCTATGATTGTAACACACATCATTTTTCAAAACCATCTTTCATGACTAGTATTAAACATGTAATTTATTTATAAATATGATAACTATGTTATTATTATTATTATGTATATTATGAAACTATATAATATGTGAAATAATTGGATCTTTCTTGACAAAACACGCATGAGAAAACAAAGAATTTAACACCCGAAACAATGAAAATGATAAAGGATTATTAGCAAACAAGTGATAAGATGTTATAAAAGGATAATATATGATATTATAAATATTATAAATATTAATATTGTTATTTTATAAGTTAATAAAATGTTTAAAATCATTATATAGTAGGTTAAATTACATTGACCAAAAAGAATCGCGAGGTAAGATATTTCTAGTCTCTCTTTTATTTTTAGGAGAAATATGCCATATTCTCCACTTTTTTCTTCTATGTGGTGTATTTACTACCAATTTTACATGTTATATAATGAATAAAATTATTTTAATGATATTTAAAGTTTCATTTGATGTTATTCTTTATTAGGTATTACGATTAAAATTATTATCAAAGCGGCAAGCGACTTCGTCTTAATTTCCCTTTATTGAGGCATATTATAATGTTATGCACATAATTTTATTATATAGTGTTTTTAATAGACATTTTACATGTAATATCATGATTACTATATAATTCATGGTGTTTTGAGTTTAAATTTGAATTATTACATCTAAGATAATTTTACCAAAGAGTTGCCATGTGGTAAAGAATTTCATACTCAATTTCTTTTCATTAGGTTTTATTGCTTCTTCGTCGGATTTGATATTATAAGATTATGTGTAAAATGGATTTTAATTATCTTATTTTGTATTTACACTTTTTTTATGTGGATATATATTTGGGATATATAATTTATTTATTTAATAATTATCACTTCAATGTTATGATCATTGTATGAGTTTATTTCACAACCTCATTTTAATCAGGATTATTTATTCTTGAATTTTATCTAGAGGAAATTATTTGATTATTTTCTAATAAAACCATTTAATTTTCTTATCATTTACTTATGAAAGATATTTTCGAGTAATATTACCATTTTACCACTCTTTGGTACTTAAAATAACTGGGAATTGTTTTTAAGAAAATATTACTTTATTTCTCTCTTTAGTTGAAAATCCATTTTCTTCTAAATCCATGTTTTCTAAAAATGTTTTCAAAAATGTTTTTAACATTTTAAAAATTCTTCTTTAAAGAAATGTTTACCCATTTTTTACTTTTTAATTATTTTTGGAATGAATCTTCATCTAAGTTTCAAAATAATGCCCATTTGGCTTTTTCTGAAAAAGTTAAAGAAATATTTATTTTAACATGCATGACATAAACTGAATTTCCATCCATCATGATGACTAAAACGTTTTAAAAATTAATTTAAAATTTTTAAATATTATTATAAAAGAAAATTATTTTCAAATTATTTTCTGAAATTTTAGTTTTAAAAATTTATTTTCAAAATGAAAATGATATTTTCCTCCAGAACATTCTAAATATCTTTTTATGGTATTACTATTCATTAATGAAAAAAACCATTTATTATTAATACAATGGGTATATGTTTTATTAATACCATCCTTATTCTTCCTCTAGATAGTTTATGATCATTTTGACCGAGTAGAGTATTGACATTCACTTCCGTGATTGATTTTTGTAGTCATTAACTTTCCCTTGAATTATTCACTTTCACACAAACATTAAATTTCCCCTAAATATCCATATTATTTATCATGTATATATTTATTGATTAAACTATAAATAATTTCTAAATATGTTGTTCTACATCAAAAGTTATTTTTTTATCTAGGTAAATATTTATAAATCTTTATTACATACTCAATACGAATATTTAATGGTAAGGAATAATGATTCATGAATTAAATAGATTATTCTGTATATGAATAATGCTTTGGACCAGCAGCGACGAGTGGGGAAATATTTTATATAACCCATCAATGCATCGATAGGTCTCAGGAGACAAATCGATAAGCTAGAATTAAATAGATTTTTACCTATAGTTTTAAACTGTCTTGTGAAAGGTCCTAATGATAGAGGTATCATGATGCCTGAGATCATGACATCCAATAATTAAGAATTTAATTCATTAAGAATTTATTTATTATTATTATCCATGATATTTTCACAATGGTATTATCTCTGGATACATTTCATTATTATTTATTGATTAAATGGAATTTGTTTTTAGTTATTTACATTTCTATATTGATTATTCCTTATCTAATTATGATAGTCATTTTATTATTTAAATGACATGTGTTTTTAGTTATTCACCTTTCCATATTGATTATTGTACACAAGATTTTTATAATGATATTATCTATGGATTCATTTTTTTATCATCTTATTGATTGAATAGAATGTGTTTTCAGTTATTTACCTTTTCATATTGATTTTTCCTTATATAATTATTATATCCAAGTTATTGATTAAATGGAATGCATGTTTAGTTATTTACCTTTACCTATTGATTATTATTTATTGATTCATGATAACTTCAATTTTACTTAACCATTACAGATAATTTGAGCCCACCTTTATTTTTTATTCTCCCCATGATTCTATAAAGTTTACTATAATTGGTATGCAAGGATATAATTGAGGGAATAATTATATTCTTGAAAAAATATATTTTTTAATTTGTGTTTTCAAATGTAATATGGAAATCATGTGTGTTTCTAGTTTCCTATGACTACTAAACTATTAATTCCTTCAAGATGTGATTCCTTATATCTTATGACAATGTAATAAAGAAGACACAAGCTCTGGGATACTGGGGTCGGGGTTGCTACAGTTGGTATTAGAGGAAGTTAAGTTGAAACATTGGGTGCTATATTTAGGAAAACATATATTGGGGAACATAACCCTATGAAATACTTTGAGGTTAGGTATAGAATAACATCCAAACGTTTTGTTAAGGAAGATATTTTTTGGTTTTCCCTTGAAAATTAATCTCTATATGGATATTAAAAGTGGACATGGTTCTAGAACATATGTACCTTGGTTTAATAACTCTGAAAAGAGTGCACTAGGTTTAACATAACCACCACCTTTAGTATGAATACAATACTTACTGCACACCTAGTTTGATATTCTCAGGGTATAGTCTTTAAAATATTCACATTTTCTTTACAAAACATTACGAAGGATTTTAATAGATAATGAAAATAAATTACCTAGGTTAAACCTATGTTTTATTAGATTTAAAAGAAGGAATCTAAAAGAAATGTAAAATGTTTTATGTATAGAAAAATAGGGCATAAATAAAATAATTTCCAAGTAAAATTAAATAGTATGATGGTTAGAAATAAATATCATCCTAGGGATCCATTTATAGTTATTTTTATAAAATGTGGAGAACCATGGAATTAACTGAGTCAATTATCTCATCTAAAGGGAAACTTATAGACCAAGGAAGGATCTATATGAAAATGAAATGGATAAAGTATTTATGTATTGTGATTCAAGAATTAAATTATAGAAGTATTTTACCAATGGTATTTTGGTTATAAGTATTATGAAACATATAATTATCGTGTTAATTATAAAATAATATGTGTCTTCATTAACTTAAGAGTTATATATTCCATCACGGGTTTATGAGTTTAAGATTTATCATAAGTTCAAAGTCTGGAAGACCCATTTTAGGTTTTAGATGATGGGAGTCTACCATGATTAAGGATATTTTGGGATAACTTTATGGAAAGTATATATTTTAGTGGAAAATTTATTTGATCAATAATTCCTTTACATTTTATAGTCATAAGTTTTAGGTATTGATATCCTTTAGGGTTAATATGATCATTAATGAAATTGTAATAATTGTCAAATAAGATTATTTGAATTTGTGAAAAAAGGGTTGTATTAAAAACCTTAGTAAAAAGGTTATTTAATGATTAATTTTATTTCAAGGATGTCAATAATATTTTTTAGGTAACAATTTAGGAATTACATTAATATAGTTTAGAAAAAGGAAGAACCACATGCTGGGTGATAACCCATTGCATCTGGTAAGGCTGTGGGTTTTGAACCCATTACTAAAGAATGATAAGGGTTTAATTCCTACCACAGGCCTACATGATGTCTTGGTTAATATGTCATTATTTTTAGTTAAAAAATTACAAAATTAAATATTAATGATGAACCAATGGTGTTACTTTTGAGATTTATATATTAATTTATTATATTTGATAACTTGTACCAACCATATTGGTTTGGGAAAATAGTTAAAGATAAATGGAAAGACTTGGAACTCTTTTATGGATCTTACTATTCGTTAAAAGTGAATTTTAGTGCTTCATGAATAAAAAATTAATTTTTTGATATTAATTTCTTGGAGTAAGGCATTAATTGGAAATTGATTTAAGAAAAACCAAAGGTTGAATTTTTTTATAAAACAGAAATGTATCATATATATTTCCTTATATTCTTAGAGAGTTAAATAATTCCTCAACTCTAGGAAAACAATATTGATGTAAAAATGTTTTCCTATTATCAATAATTTTTATAATATTAATGAACATTTTCACACATATTTGGTTTATGGTTTTGTGGTAATTAAAATTCTCTAGGTCGCCCATCTTTTTGTGATTAATGACCTCAATCACTCTCCATTAATAATTAGGTGTTATTATTCTCTTCCATGTCCATGATTTTATTTCCCACCTATGTTCTCTTACATGGAAACCTAGTTATATAATTATTTCATATGACCTTTTTACTTTCATTTCACTCTTATTAAGATGACGTTTTATTAACTATTATTACGTTGTGGGTTTTTCAAAAATGGAATTTCAAAATTCCAAACCCTTGATTGAGGATGCACTTTATTTAGTTGGGGAGAATGTAACACCCATAAATTCTAAAATAAGAACATTGTATTCTATATAAAATGATAAACACAACATCAATATTAAACAAACCATAAAACATATTTCTCTAAATTTAATATCTTTTATAGTTTTTGGAATACACAAACTTGAGTCTAAATTAATATTAATATAGTATACCATTATTACCTTGTCATTAAATTATATGGTATGAATAATATTAACTAAATTATGAAAAATAATAGGTATCTATCAAATTTAAATAAAAAAGAATTAAAATGACAAAAAAACTTGTATAAAATATATTCGATTGACATATTTTGACCCTAAAATGTATAATAATAGAGAATAAAACATTTTGGACACTTGTGGCATGTGAAAAATATGGGTACACCTTTTTATTTTCAAAAATTACATGTGTTCCACTTAACTCACTTATAAAATTCCACCCTCACCTCTCTTCTCCACACCTTAAAACCTTTTTGTTTCAGACAATGACTTCCCATATAACATCCAAAATCCTATCATCTCATTATATAATCCTTAGCTTGGTCATAAATCCAACCTAGGAAGGATTTTAGTGAAAACCTAAGAAGGTTACCCGGAGAAGAGGTAACGCTATTCAATGAGTGTTTTTATTTTATTTCTTCATAAAACTTATTAAATTATTATTAAAACATGATGGTATAATAAAATAAGTATCTTCCATATACTTAGACATAGTTAAAACCATCTCCAATTCTATCTAATGGGTTATGAAATCATCATTCGTGTGTATGATGGAATACCACATCACAAACAGATGTCATTCATTTTTACATTTCAACCTATTAAGGTTGGGTATGATGATTGATATAAAGTATATATATGATATTAATATATATCATTTTATTTCTTACATTTTCACTCACTGAAAGATGATAATGCCGTTCATGTACATGTGGACCACCATCTTCATGAAATGATGTGACTCTCTTTTCATCACCACACCACATTGATTATATATATATGTATATTTAAAGAAATAATATGGTATTTATGATATTATAATAATTATCTATTGATAAAATATTACTTACATCCCTCCCATAATTATCTTTGAAAAATGGAAACATTCCCCGTGCATATGTACGACCTACCATCTTCATGACATAACATACTTCATTTTTCAAAAACATATTTCATTATTGGTATTAAAAGTTTAATTTATGTTTAAATATTATAATTATGTCATGATTATTAATTTTTATATTATGGAACTATTTAATATGTGCAATAATTGGTTCTTTCATGACAAACATGCATGAGAAAACAAGAAAATTAACACCAAAACAATGAAAATAATGAGATATTATTAATGAAGGAGTGATAAGATGTTAAAGGATAATATATGATATTATAAATATTAATATGGTTCTGCTATAATTTAATAACATGTTTAAAATAACTATACATGAGGTTAAATAATGTTCAACCAAAAGGAATCATGAGGTAAGGGATTTCTAATATCTCTTTTATTTTTAGGAGATGTATGCCATATTCACCCCTTGTTTATCTTTTTGTGGTGTATGAACTACCCATTTTACATGTTATATCATCAATACCATTATTTTCATGTTATTTAAAGTTTCATTTGGTGTTATTATTTATTGGGTCTTATGATTCAAAATATTATCAAAGCGGTAAAAGACTTTGTCTCAATTTCCCTTCATTAAGGCATATTACAATGTTATGCATCTAATTTATTTTATATGGTGTATAAAATACCCATTTTAAATTTAATATCACGATTCATCAATAATTCATGGTATTTTTAGTTTCAATTTCAATTATTACATCCAATGGTATTTGACTTAAGAGTTACCAAGTGGTAATGAATTTCATAACTCAATTTCCTTTCATTGATTTATATTAATTCTTCTTAATATTTAGTATTATAAGATTCTGTGTGAAATGATCTTTGATTATTTTATTTCTTATTTAAAATTTTTTATGTGGATTTATATTTGATACACATAATTTATCAACTTATTAATTCTCACTTCAAAATTATGATCATTTTATATCTTTATTTCACAATCTCATTTTAATCAAGATTGTTTATTATTAAATTCTAGTTAAAGGAAATTATTTGATCATTATCTAATAAAAACATTTAATTTTTTTATCCTATGGTTATTAGTGGTATTTTCAAGTAATAATACCATTTTTACACTATTTGGTATTTAAAATAATTGAGATTGTTTGAAGAAAATCTGAATTCATTTCTCTCTTCAGTCAGAAATTTATTTTCTTCAAAAACAATTTTTTCTAAAAATATTTTCAAAAATGATTTTAAACTTTTAAAATTGATTTATTGAAGAAATATTTACCCATTTTTTAATTTTTACAATTTTTTAAAGGAATATTCATGTCATTTTCAAAATAATGACCGATTGAATTTTACCAAAAAAGTTAATGGAATATTTGTTTTAATGTGTATAAAATGAATGAAATTTATAGCCATAATCACCACTATTTTTTTTTTAAAAATTTAAATTATAGGTTTCAAGGATTATTTTAAATGAAAAATATTTTCAATTTTTTGCGAACTGTTATTTTTAAAAAGTTATTTTCAAAATGAAAAGTATATTTTTCTCAAGAATATTTTTAAAGATCTTTTTATGTTATTTTTATTCATCAATGAATACAAAACTTTATTCTTATTGCAATAGATATATGTTATATTAATACCATTATTATTTTTCCTCTGGATAGTTTATGTTCATTTTTACTAAGGAAATTATTTAAATTCACTTAATTGATTCATTTTTATAGTTTTTAACTTTCCCATGAATTATTCACTTTCCTATAGGCATTAAATTTCCCTTAAATATATATATTTTATCATGGATATGTTTATTACTTAAATCATATATCATTTATTCATATAGTTTTCTACACTATAAGTTATTTATTTATTTGGGTAAATATTTATAAATCTTTTTTTCTTACTTAATATAGATATTTAATGGTAATACATATTGATTCATGAATTAAATTGGTCATTAGATATATAAGGAATGATTTGGACCTATAGTGAATGGTGGGGCTTGATACTATATAGACCCTCAATGCATCTATAGGTCTCATGAGGAAAATCAAAAAGCTATAATTAAACGGGTCTTTACCTATATTTTTAAACCATTATATGAAAGGTCTTTATGGTAGAGGTATCATGATACATGAGATCATTATGTCCAATGATTATTCATTTCCTTCATTAAGAATTCATTTTTTATTATTATCCATGATATTTTTTCAATGATATTATATCTGGATGCATTTCATTATTAGCTGTTGATTAAATGGAATGTGTTTTTAGTTATTTACCTTTCCATAATTATTATTCCTTATCTAGTTATGGTAGTTATGTTATTGATAAAATGGAATTTATTTTTAGTTATTTACCTTTCCATATTTATTATTTTACATGATATTTTTATAAGGATATTATATCTAGATTCATTTCATTCTTAGTTTATTGATTAAATGGAATGTGTTTTCAGTTTTTTTCATCACAATAGATTTTTTATTATCTAATTATTATAGAAAACTTATTGATTAAATTTAATGCATGTTCAGTAATTTACCTTTACATATTGATTATTCTTTATTGTTTTATGATAGCTTCCACTGTACTTAAACAGTTACTAAGCATTTGAGCTCATCCATATTTTGTTTCCTCTCCCCAGGATTCCATTAAAATTACTATGATTGATATGTAAGGATATGATAGAGGGAATAATTATATTATTTTAAAAAAATATGTTGTAATTTTTGTTTTGAAATGTAATATGGAAATGATGTATATATCTAGTTTAAAAAGACTAATAAACTATTTATTCTTGTAGAATGTGATTCTTTACATCTTATGACGATGTAATAAAGTATGCACTGTTTTCTGGCTACTGGGGCAGTGGTCGCTACAACCTTGTCTATTTTGAAAGTTCTACTATTGCAGTATTATCACATTAGATTGTGATAGGATCTTTACTGTTAGGTATGACATCAAGATCTTGGAAAAATTTTCACATCCTTATTGCTTCTTTAACTGCATCAGAAGGCACAATATACTTAGACTCTACTATAAAATCTGTGACCAAAGTCTGATTTGATATTTTCCAGCTTAAAACACCACTATTAAAAGTGAATATGTATCCTATTTATGACTTCATATCATATGATCACTTGTTCCTTATATCCTCTATAAACTAGGAACATATCCTTAGTACACCTTAGATACTTAAGGATAGTATTGAATACCATCCAATGATGGTTACCTAGGTCATATTGATATCTTCATATTGTAATTAATAAATAGGTGACATGTAGCCTAGTACATATCATAGAATACATAACTGAAGTAATCCTTGATGCATATGTAATCCTTTACATCCTATTTCTTTTTTCATGTGTACTAGGACACATTTTTTGATAAATATGAATGCCTTATGACACTAGAAAAAATACCCTATTGTATTGCTCTGTACTAAATCTCTTTAGTATCTTATCAAAGTATTTAATATAAATTAGGATGAGAAACCTCTTGGATCTACCATAATGGATCTTGATCTCAATAATGTATGATTCCTCACCCATGTTATTCAAAGAGAAGAATTTATTCAACCATTCCTTAACAGCCTGTAAGACTAGTATTTCATTTCCAAATATTAATATTTCATCAATTTATACTATTAAAAAAATGGCTACACTCCCACCAAACCATTTTTAGACACAAGTATCACATTTTTTATACATTGAATAAAATACATGTTCTTACAATCATCCCCCCATAGAGAATATCATCCCCATGTTTCCCTCCCAAGGGTGGTAAAACGACATTAAAGAATAACTTCAGCCAATGAACATGAATGTCATGAAAAGACACCTCTACTGCATGACCTATAAGACTAGAATGTCCATGTGACCTAGGATGTATAGTTAAGTTAAATTGAGATTCACTATGCTATGTATTTAAATACCCCTCATGGTTGGTTCTAACATTGTGGACTGGGTGGCACAAATTGTACTAATAGTGTTGTGTAACTGTTTTCCCCAAAAACTAGGGAATATGGCTTGGAACATTCCCCAGACACCATATTTTTCTTCAATAACCTCATTAGTAATTACTAGAAGGTAAAAAATAAATATTCAAACTAAAATTAAAAGGTTTCATACATCAAGTAAAATCCATGTTCTTACAGTCATTCACCCATAAAGTAACTCATCCCCAATTTTCCCTTCCAAGGCCGATAAAAATCATCAAAAAATAAACCTAGGCACTAAGAAAGCTTGTCGGCCTCTAACTCCCAGGTCCCATCCTATACTTGGTCATGATTCCATAACACCCATACTAAAGGAAATGAACAGTATTAGATATCCTTCATGACCCAATTTATGATAAAATATGTAAACACCTTAAAGAAGCATTGAGATTCAACTCAACATCCTCAGGATCTAAAGTATGATATGAGTTGGAATGATATAGGTGAATCTAGGATATATCAAAGATATTGTGGAAGGCATGATACCTCTGATTTAACTACTTCCAGTAGGTTACTGGATTAAATATATCAAAAATCTCAGAAGGGCCAATGAACGATGGATTTAACTTACATTTCAACTTTATCAATATATTCCCTAGTCCATGGGTAACACATAAGAAAACATGATCCTTGACCTCGAACTCTAGAGTTCATCAAATAAAATTATCATAATAAATCTATCTAGATTGAATAGTAGTAATAAGATTTTGGATAATTTGTACCTACTCCAACATCTCCTGGATAAGATGAGGTCCCAGTATAGCTACCTATCTGACCACTATCCATCAAAGAGGTGATCGACATATCATACAGTATAAGGACTCATAATGAGTCATCTATATCATCTCTTAAAAAATGTTATGGTGTGAGAATTAAAAATAAGGTATATGTTTTTCCCAGTAACCTATGAAATGAAGGACACATACTTGAATCATGTCCTCTAGAACCTATATTTCTAGTTTTTATATGAAATCGATCATAGGGTGGAAAGATATACTAAAACATACCTTTATACCCATTAGTTTATGTAACGCCTTCCATAACCTGAGTATGGAATGAGCTTCCTTATCTGAAAAGGTAGAATAAGGGACCCCGTATAGGTGTATAATCTCAAATATTTATATTATCCTCAGTTCATCCACTTATAAGGTCTCCTAGATAGGACAAATGTGGGATACCTTCATCAACGAATCCATAACTACCAAAATTTTGTTTCTACCTTGAGACGAACTCAATAAACTAGTAAAAAAATACATTGTGAAATTATCCCATTTCTGTTATGGTATCTGTAGCAACTATAATAATAAAATAAGCCAATGGTTTTCTCCTTAACCTTCTAATAGGTTGAACACCTATTAATAAAACATATGATCTTACATTACATCCTAGGCCACCAATACTGGAGGCATATGTCATGAACCAATTTGGAAATCCCTAGGCACACTTTCTATTATGAACCAAAAAATCCACACCTCAGTTCCTATCTCATTTTTTAGGTACCCAGATAGGCCCATGTTTAAGTATGATGTTATCTTTATCGAATGAACAATCTTGAAGTGGGTCTACACTTGAAATACCGTCCCTCAAAACCAAGACCTTAGGATTTGAGAAATGTCTTCTCTTCAATCTACCCATAAGTGATGAGTCCACCACCAAGGTTGTAAGAAAAAAATGATCATGACATTAATGAACCTATAGATGCATCTCATATATTTGATACATCAATATATATTAATCAGTATATTCCTAAATAGTTTGTTTCTGAGTCATCTATCTTAGAGAATTAGAAAATTCATTTCACATAACATGCATATATGAAAGATAAAAATCGAAGTATTGAAGGTATTACACCCTTCTATGATGTCTGAGGTTAAAGTCACATTTTTTGAAAATATACATGAGAATTTTATGCTCTGTATAAACCAAAATGTTATCTCCTAATAAATATTCTCTCCAGTAATGTAAGGAATATAAAACGGTGGCATTCTAGAGATCATGTGTTGGGTATTCAAGCACATGAATCATAATATGTAAAGACATTTAGAAAACAACTTGGTCTTCCTATAAAAGAACATCACATATCCTGATGTCTAAGGTATCAAAAAACACTATATATCCTCTTCTAGGATTAGGTAGGATCATTATTTGGGTTAAAGAAATACATTCCTTAAAATCATAGAATGATTTATCACACTCTTAAACCTAGATAAAATTGACACCATTGTTTTTCAAGCCTGTAAGTGGTGATACTATACAAGTGAAATAATATCGAAAATTCATGTGATATCTATCCATGCCCATGAAATCATATATGTCAAAATATTTCTTGATCTGGACCTAGGAAACTATATCCCTAACCTACAATACAATAACTTATTTTCCTGATTGTGATATAATTTTTCTAAATAAGTCAACCTTGTTGATCTTGAATTGATATTTAGTGAGTTTGGTGTACAAATTGTTTTATCTCAGTGTGAAAAAATGATATAAATATATCTTAGATGATCATATAGAGTATGTGATTACCCCAGGTGTCATCCACGAACACCACAATGATGGAATATAGATACAAGTGAAAAAACTAATCCATCAGTGCAATAAAAACTTTTCACATGTTCACTTGACCAAATGGAATGAAAAAAAATACTCTTACAAGACATATTTACTATAAAGTGATATACACAGTATATCAGATGGTATAACATGAACATGATGATAAAATGGCCTCAGATTAATCTTTATAAATCCTTTAGATCATCAGATCTAGTAAAAAAGATCATCTACAGGAGGAAATGGATAATGGTTATGAACCATAATATGTTTCAACCATCTGTAATCCATGAATACCGTAAGGGTACCATACTCCTTCCTATAAAAAATCATCGGTGAACCCAAATGTAAGGTACAAGGTCAGATAAAATAGTTAGATTCCACATTCTCATACTGCCTCTTAAGAACACGTAACTTAGTAGTAGCCATCTAGTAAGGAGGAATGGATACTGGTACTTCACCTAGAAATGACACGATAAAGAACTCCAACTCACTCTTAGGAGGTAACCCGAAAATTTAATTGAAAAAAAATCCCTGAAATTATCTATTGTAGGATGAAAATAAACATGACGTAATCAATGATCATCCCTATAAAAGAAATTCATCTTGGTTGTCACTCCCCTGAGCCCACGTTGCTCCAATCATCTGACATGTAATTTAATCGAATTATCCCTTATAGATATAACTATATCTCTATGGTTATGTGAATTATACCCTATAGTGATAGCATTCCAAAAAATCATTATAGGGGACTAACTAGGTCATCCAAAGAATCTCATCGAATTCCATCATCTCAAGGATGAAGAGGTCGCATAAGAAATGTTAACTATGTATCCCAAGGGGGGATTTTTTACAACAATATACACTATTTGACTGTACAAAAAATGGAGAATTTAGAGTCATCATTCCAAATATGTACCGAATTTTAAGACCATGAATTCCCATGATTAATACATAAATAATGGAGTATAGGGAACTTGCATAGAAGAAATAATATATAATAGTAGAGGCTACTAAAATAGTACCTCATAATGTTGATGGACCTACACTTTACTCCTTGGATAAAAACTGTACTGCATGAATCTGGCACGATCCATGTCCTTGATATATATTTGGACTACCCTGAGTTAGTCCTCTATATAGATACTGAAAAAATAAGTTTGGCTACCATGACTATTGCTGCCTACTCGGCCTGACCTACTAGGGATACCCTATCTCCCTTCCTGACATGGAGCTACTAATCATACTCCAGAAGGTTGATCAGGCAAGGGTCCTCTCCCCTAGAAAAAACATGGGATGTTCTAGAAAAATATCTCAAGACAGACCATGTGTCTACCAAATATACACTCGATTGAGTTCTTATCACACTGAGGATTATAGTGGCCTCACCTCCTACAATTATGGCACACTGCCAAAATTCTAAATATGATTCTTTGACTACAAGTACCTTACTAGAAATTCTCCTGATAATGTTTCTGGTAACTAGTGGAGACTCTACTTTATCCTAGAACCAAGCCATCATTCCCCATACCAATATATTCCATTAGGATATATTTGGTGATAAAGGATTGAGTTTCAATTTTAAGATAATATCTTTCAAGAAGAAATTTACCTGAGATATGATGGTGTACTAAATTCCATCCATGAAGCAACTCTCCCCAGATAATTCATTTCTAGATATTGTTAGGGTAAAAAATTTAATATCCATAAATAAATATGAATATTCCATAAAGGACATGGTGACATGCTCCATGTGAATGAAATCTATAGATCTATTTTCTCTCAATATTTCTAGGAAGAAGAATTCATAGAAATAGTACTGGAAATCCCCCCAAGTCACACCCCAGTGCTGATCATCTTGATTTAGAATATCCAACCAATGTTTGAGAGAATCATGAATCATATAAGTAGGGAGCATCACTCTACTCTCATGATGTGCCTCAAGGTTCTCTAAAATCAATAGTGTACCCTCCACCCATTACTCTAATTATGACCGAAGATTAAATGCATAGATATTACATCATTTTTTATGAATATTCATTACATTACACATACACATGCCTCAAGATAGTATTAGATTATTCCCTTTGGAAACATGGAGGCATAAGCATTGGTCCATTAGTGAGATACATCATCTACCAATATGTTATTCACAACTAGAATCCTAAATATATATATCATTCATAATACATGTCTTCATAACTTTGGGAAAGGACATGTAAGAATGGGTGAGGTCAGATTCATGGTAAGGGTTAACAAGGGAAATATGTAATCATAACATGAAAATATGGGTATGAGAACACGAGAATAAAGTTTTAAAATAATAACATTCATATAAAATATAATAATCTTGATTCATGTTATAAATATTTTCATTTCATGAGACATGAATAATAAGTGAATCTATGAACAAGAACCATGAGAGCATAACATTTGTTTAAGTTATAGAATTTTTGTAATACACATAAGAATAGAAAAATAATTTTCATATTAGTCAAGGCACCTTACAAATAAAATCATAAAACAATAAGTACATTATTGAACCAAGTTCTCTCCCCATTTCAGCCATGTCTTACTGAACATGGAACACTCCACGTTTCAAATCTACCATACTAAATCATGGTCACTCTCCATTCTATCCATGCAACCCTCATGAGATATAAATATTTACACAATGTATTAGAGGGATATATATCACATCTATCACATAATTAAACGCATAAATATCGGCACCACATGATCATAAAACATTAATTATATCATAACCCAAGAAAATAAATGTGTTTCAAAACCATTTCATTATATCATAACCTGTAAATGAAAAACGTTTCAGAATCATCATAGCATAATCCGTGGAAAAATGTAGTAGGTTTCATAAGAATCATTTCATATAATAAACCATGGAAGATAAATGGGTTTCATAAAAATCATTCCATAATAAATAAAAAATTGTTAGAGAATGAATAATAATGGTATCATTGGATAATATCCCCATTAAAACATAGGTAACATCAATGAATTTAATCTCTAATGAAAAATGTTTTTTATCATTTAAAACATATCTTGAGTAAAATATCATTTCCTCTTTGGAAATTTTTTAAACATAAAACATTTTGAAAATATTTTTTTTAATTAGCCTTGAAATCATATAAATTAATCATTCAATAAATTATTCTCTATGACGTCATAAAATTTTATTAATGCCATACACCTTAAAATGATGGCTCCTTCCATATTTTTGATAAGAGACAAATGGTAATAGTTTGGAAAATTAAATGAAGATTCCAATAAAAAACATTTTTAAAAAATAGAATAATGGGTAAAAATGTATTTTAAAAATCATAAGATAGGAATAAAACATTTTTGAAAATAATTTTTAGAAAACATGGCTTTGGAAAATATAGATTTCTGGTCGAAGAGAGAAATAATGTCGGATTTTCATAAAAATATTTTCTTAATTATCATAAGTACCAAAGCATAATTTTTTTTACCATTACATGACTATATCATAAATAACCATATTAGAATAAGAGATAAGAAAATTCTTGAAAGTTAGATGATTATATTTAGACATCGGAGGATTAATCATTAATAATATAGATAAATGATTACATTGTTATATAAAATCATTACCATATTGGTAATATTGAATAATAATTATCAATAATGAATAGTATAAAATAAATGTTAAAATATCATGAGGATGAATAAATTTAGGATATTACATGTCAAAGGGTCTATATATAGACCTCATGAGAGAATGTAGGTGCATAACATAAAATGCATCTCAAAGAAGACACATTGAGACAAAACTCACTTACCTTAAGTCCTGACTTCTGTTGTACTCATTCAAACCTATTGTTTTTTAAATATAAGTTTATTATAAATATATCGAAGATAAATATTAACATTTATCATACCATAATAAATTTCCATATACAATTTTATTACGCATTTATTAACAATTCTAGGTTAAATTTATGTTAAAGGAATTAACTGCTTTGCTTTTTCTATAAGTTTTTACTTATTATTTTTTGGGACCTATTAATTTTATTAGGGTACCATTATATCAAAAATTATAACCATGATATAAATTTCATAAATATTCAATAAATATTTTTTTATATTAATCTAAAAAATATAATGAAAGATAATGAAATACACTGTTCATGGAGATGATAGGTCATACGTATGCAAGAACACTATATCCACTTTCATGTTGTATTAAAATTAATAAAATTAAGTAATATAAATTATCATTATAGAATCATTTTGATGTCATGTAAATTATAAAATTTTATTAAATCCATCCTTAATACATTTCATGTAAAATTTGAATGAATCACATCGCATTGCGATGCGGTAGTCATCCATACACAAAAATGACAATATTGTATTTCCAAAAAATGGAGAGTATGAAGGTATGTGTGATATAAAAATTACAGAATCATAATAAAATCATAAATATACTATGTAAAAAATTAATACATCTTTATGACAATCCTTGATAGGTGGTAATGGAAAAAAAATGACATTTGTTTATGAGGTGGTAGTCCATCATACCCAAGAATGATGATTTCATAACCCATTTGATGGAAGTTGATATGGTTTAAGGCCATTAAAATTATATAAAAAAGTCTCATTATATATAATTCAATTAATTTTTTATATAATAATGATATAAAAATATTTTAATGGAGTGAATGAATAAATAAAACAAAAATGATCCTTGAAGAATGAAACATCTTCTCCACGTATCCTCCTTAGGTTTTCACTAAAAGCCTTCCTAAAAGGGATTTCTACAAAAAAAATGAATTTATGATAAGGGTATGTAATTTAAAAAGTTATTTGGACCGGTCTCCACCGATCCAAGTTGTTTTGAAGGTGTAAATAATAGAGGATATTTGTTTCCTTTTATCAGTTAGTGAGAGGACACACATAGAATTTTTCAAAATAATTGAGTGATCCCACATTTGTATTATTTAAAAGGGTCCAAATTGAATAATATTAGACCCATTTAAATGATATGGTTGAAATATTTTCTATAAAAATTATTTAGATAATATTATAGGGTTTTTATCCATTTCTTTTTAGTTTAGCCCCCTGTAAACCCATTTTTAACTTAAATTCGTTAATTAACTTTTACCACATTCAATATTAATTTTTTGAACCATATTGTTTAACTTATTAGAAATTATATATTTTTCTAATTAAAAATATGGAATCCATTTTTTACAAATTCTATTCATAGAAGTAGAAAAATTAATCTGATTTTAATCCTACAGACGTGACGAGATATCATGTATTTAAAGTGAAAATAATCAAAAGTTTACAAAGTTTTTATATCCAATATCAATATGAAATTTATTATAATGAAATTAATTTAATTAATAGATATATAATTGAAATAATTATAATTTGAATCAAATTTAAAATTTAATTTTTCTTTTTAAATAAATTTTGTGAAAATACAATTTTCTATTAAAATTTATTATTTTTCACTATATAACATGAACTTTTTAGAAAAATACAAAACATTTTCCCTAAGATAATTTTGACACTATAAATTGAAAAAATGAACTATATTTTTTCAAATTCATTTTATATTAGTGTCATAAAAATAATTTTATTTTTGATCACAAAATGACATAAAAAACTTTTTTTAGAAAGTATAATTTTTGAAACATTTAATAAATTGGAAAAAAATTATTTATTTTATTATCAATATGTTTTATTTATATAAAATTATTTAACATAAAATTATATATATTAAAATTATTATCACTAAGTATAATGGCTTGGTTATAATGGTCTCATTTAAATAAATAAATTAATAATATATCATGTTTTTGTTAAAAATCATTGTTGCGTGTTACACAAGATCAACCAGTGTTTCATATAGATCATTATTAACATGTTGTTGTATATAAAACAATTGTAATTTGGTATAGTATATAATAAAATCCCTCAAATAAATTTAATTTATTAAAAAAATCATAAAAACTCACGATGTTACATTCTACACCCCATAAAATGAATTTCTCCCTTGAAATTATCCATTCTACTACAAAAAAATGAGTATAATTATACCTCATAATATCATCAAGTTCCAACATAGCTTTCTTAAATTGGCGGTTTCACCACCAAAAATTGACCATGTGAGTTGTATTGTTTCATAGAAAATTCTATTTATGATCCAAAATTTCCATTAGTAGTTCATCATAAGAATAATCTTCCTCTAGTGGTATGAACTATAAGTTTAGTACATGAAAAGAGTCAAGTATGTAATTACTCATGAGTGATAAATTCAACACATCATGGGCTTGAGATATTTTTGGTGGATATTCCATGTGATCAGCTACTATCATGATATGATCATGAATTTCAATGGGACCAATATACCTATGGCATAGTTTCCCTTTCTTCTAGAATTTTATAAATTTATTCCATAGAGAAATTCATAGAAAAACATTGTCACCAACTTAAAATTCTAGATCACACTAGTGATTTTCAACATAACATTTCTAAAAACTCAGAGCTACCTTGATTTGTTTCTGAATGGATTCAAAATTCCTTACCATTTATTTAGCTATCTCAACCCCCAATATCTTTCTTTCTTCAACATTATTCTAATACATTGGAGAACTACATTTATTTCTAATTAGGGATTCATAAGGAGACATATAAATACTTATGTGAAAGGTTTTTTTTTAAGAAATATCAATTAGAGGAAGGTGATCATATCAACCACATTTTAAATCCAATGAATAAGATCTCAAAATATCCTATAGATTTTGAATTTTCTTTTCAGACTGAACATATGTCTGAGGATGATATGTTGTACTGAAACTCCAATCTGTACAAAGAGATTTCAGAAGACTTTTCCATAACATTGATGTAAACCTCAAGTCCCTATAACATATAGTGGAATGTGGTACTCCATTAAACCTCACTTCTTACATAATTTATATCCTATTAGATGATCTAGAGAGAAAAATTCTCTGATAGTGATGAAGTGTACTGAATTAGTAAGGTGATCGACTACAACCCATATTGAATTACATCCTTTTGATATTTTTTGGAGCCTAATGAAAAAATACATGGTTATGTTCTCCCATTTACATTATGTTATGGGTAATGGAGACAACATCCCATCAAACGTTTTTCTTTACATCTTAACTTATTAACATACCAAGCATCGAGATAAAAGCTCTACGATATCTCTCTTCATTTCATCCCACTAGAAGTATTCATTCAATTTTTTATACATATTCATACTTCTAAGATGTTAAGATAATTATTAACTATCATATTACTATAAAAACTCATTCTTTAAGTATTATATGTATGGAACACATACATGGTTCCTGAATAGTATCATTCCATCATGATCAAGTTTAAACTCTAGAACATTTCTAACCTACTTTTCATGATCGACATCTTCCTTATATTACACTTTAATCTTCACTTCTATAGATAGTAAAAAATTCAATTGAGAAATATATGATTTTACACTTCCTTTAGGATTTATAAATACAACCATTGAAAATCCATAAATATTGGTTCTTTTTTAATCCTCATCATATATAATCCAACATTATCCCTTTGACTCAAAGCATTAACCACAATGTTCACTTTCCCAAGGTGGTAATATATTCAACACTCATAGTCTTTATTCAGCTCTAACCAAATTATTTAGCACATATTCAACTCTATTTTTGAGTGTATATAATGTAAAAGTTTGTGATTGGTATATATATAATAATTTTATCTATAAATATTATACCTCTATATCATTAACGCAAAAAATTCCATCATTGAATCCACATCATGTGTTGGGTAATTTTGATCATGAATATTTAGTAGTTTTAAGGCATAACATATAACCATTTCATTGTGCATAAGAATATATCCCAAACTCGTATTTCTTGAATAAATATAGATTAAAAACCCTTCTCTAGTATAGGGTAATGTTTGAATAGGTACACTGACTAATCTTCCCTCCAGTTCCATGAAATTTTCCTCACATTCATTTGTCCAGAGGAATATAGATCCCATCCAGGTTAACATGGTCAGAAGATTAGATAGTAATTTTAAATTCTCATAAAATGATAAATAATATATATCCAAACTAAGAAAAATAAGGATATCATTAATTGTGGTTCATCTAAGACAAAATTCAATATTCTCTATCTTTGATGGATATACTAATATACCATATCTTGAGATTATATGACCCAAAAAATAATTTTTTGCAAAAAATCATACTTTTTAAAATTTTCATGCACTTTCTCCTTTATTAGGGTCTTTAGTATAATTCTCCTGTGATCTTAAAGCTATTCCTTTATCATTGGGTGGAAAATAATATCAATTTTTAAAAACTACCACAAACTAGTCAAGGTAATATATAAAGGTTTAATTCATTAAATCCATGAATATAGAAGGTGAATTAATAAGTATAAAAAGAATTAATATATATTCAGAGTTTACATACCTTGTATGGAAATATTTCTTGGCTATATCGTCCTTCTTTACCATTAATTGATTATATCCAAAAGTAAGTTCAATCATGGAAAAGTAATGATACCTGTGTAGTTGATCAAATAGGTCATCAATACAGGGATGTGAATAGTTATTTTGGATCATGATCCTGTTCATCCATTGATAGAAAATTCAGATTAACATTTTCCATTATTACTTTTTAAAAAAATAAATAGGTGCACCAAAAGTTGACACACTTGGCTGAATTAATCCCTTTTCAAGGTTTTCATGGAGTTTTTTCTTTAATTCTTGCAACCCAATCAGGGAAATTCTTTTGGGATTATTTGAAAATGTTATGGCACCAGGTATGAATTATATTAAAAAATAAACTTCACATTTTTGGTGTTATACAAGAAAAATCCTCAAAAAATACATTAAAAAATTCATGAACAATAGGCATATAATCAATGTTGAGTTTCTCCCCAACCATTTGAGATAAAAAAGCCTTATGAATGGGAAGTAAGTCCCATTCAATGGATTTAAACTCCAATGGAAGTTCATAATTATCTTCAAAATGATAGAATATCATAGTTTGGTTTAAAATATAAAATTTGATTTCCATTCATCTTCAATTGATGTGGGATTCATACAGATAATTCAAATCCATTCCTAAGATTACACCAAATTTAACTAAAGGAAGAATGAAAAGATTTCAGGAATCACAATCCCACAAATGTCAATTGGATAGGAATCATACACATGATATGTGATCATATTACCATTATGGGTTTAAATTAGTAATTACATATCTAATTTTTTGATTGGAATCTTGATACCCTTATAAAATTATTTATATATGAGTGAATGGGTAGATCCAGAGGCAAATAATACATTAGAGGCAATATAATGGATGGTATGTATACCTTTCACCATGTTGTTATCACACCGCTGATCAAAAATAGTGATCGTAGGATATTCCCACTTTTCCCTTAGTTTATGAGGTTTTTAATGTCGATTATCATCATTATCCTTTGATTTTGGGAACTAATAATCATAATGGATATCATTCTTTCACTTTAATCACTAAAGTGTGTGAGGTTAATTCTGTGTATCTTTCTCTCTATTCATATATTAGGCTAACCTATTCCCATCACATTAGGAATCAATTTCCCAATGACATTACCTTACACACTTAACACATTTACTAATCACCCATAAGATGATTTACTTTAAGATTCATCCCATGAATTGAGAATAAAGGAAAGATATTCTTATTCTCGATTTAGTTTTTTGATTTTCATTTTAATTCCATTTTCCTTTTCTTGTCAAAACCATGAGATTTATACATAGATACACACTCCATTTCCACCTTGATAGGACATCTCACAATCATTTCAAAACCATGAAATTTATACATACATAATTTTCTATATTTATCTCACAGAACTCCTTCTCCATATTTGTATGAATAATAGGAGGAAATTACTTATTAAAAATATAAGTTCTTGAACTCATACCAATCCATGAATACTAGAGTTATTTAATGATTGAGAATGTTTTTTGAGAGTAAAAATGAGATTTTTTATTCTAGATCCCATGAAATTTGGATTCATAGGATGAAAATAATTACATAATCTGTCAGACCCAACATTGATGTGGTTTTTTTAGGTTTCATACATTGACTAAAATCAGAAAACATATTGCAAGAAAAAATAATCATGGTGGGGAACCACATAATAATAAAAGACCAATAATAGGGTAATTAAATCATGATACATTGTTGAATATATGACACCTTAGATTTATCCTAGTTCATTCATAGTAATATTCTATTTAAATCATTCTTGATGGATTATAAATAGTTTGTGAATTTTTAATGCATATCCCCCAGGTGTTTCAAACTAGGTGTGCAGCAAGGCCCAATGTTGTGCATCAGTTCTTGATTGAGTCTAACTCAATATGGTATTTTCAGAGATGTTACTCCTAGACACATTTATTCTAGATCCAAAATGACTTTTAGTATCTAGAGAGGGATATATTCATTTTAAACCAATCGCTCTATCCTTCACCAAAATTCAAGGACATGTTCTTATATATTGAACTATCTTGACACCTATCCTTATATAAATCCTCAGGGACCTAACAAAGGTATTATAATTCTTGTTTCTAGTTTTTAACTAAACTAATCCTTTGATACCAACTATATCGACCCATAATAAACATAATTTAATATTAAATCATTTTATACTAATATTCATTACATTATAAAAACACATGCCTGATGACCAAAATCGTTTAGTTCCATTAGAATACTGGAAACATAAAAGATAGTCCATAAGTGAGCTACATCATCACCCACTATGTTCATAACAACTAGAACCATTCATATTCATATCATATATAATAAAATTATTAATATCCTAGTGAAACGAAACATAATAATGAGTGATATTAGATTCTTGGTAAGGGTAAAAATAGAGATACCAAAGAAAAACCTAAACATAAGGTTTTGAGAACATGAGAATGAAATTTTAGAAGCATACCTATCATATTAAAGATCATAATATTGAGTTATAGAATACATATTAGTAGTTCATAATACATAAATCATAAGGGATTCAAATAACATGATCCATGATAGCATAATGATGGAATAAGTAATAGAATTTGTGGCATACACATAATCATGTAAAACTATTTAAATATTAGTATAGGTTAACTACCAAGAAAATCATAGAGTTAAAATCCCTTTATTTAATTGGTTGAATCCCCATTCTATAAATTTCTTACTGAACCATGTTCACCCCTGTTTCAACCCTATCATACTAAACTAGGTTCATGCCTCATTCCAGCACTATCTATCCAATGTGATATAAATATTTTCTTGATGCATTGGAGGTAGATATTTTTCCTACTGGTCACATAATTAAAGTCCTACATATGTGTGATAGAAGATCATAAAACATTCATCATATCATAATCCAGGAAAATAAATGCATTTCAAAAAAATTTCATCATATCATAACCTATCGAAAACAAATATGTTTTGTAATCATCATAATATATATCATGGAAAAAATAACTGGGATTCATAAGAATTAGATCCTATTATAACCCATAGAAGAAGAAAAAGTTTCATAAACCCAAATCCATCATAAATATATACCATTTAGATAAATAAAAAGAATGGAATTCTTGGATAATATTCCCAGTAATTAATAGGTTAAATCAACATATTTAATATTATATGGATAATGATATTGATCATTTAAAACATTTTATGATGAAAATATCATTTATACATTGAAAAATCATTTTTAAAACATAAAACTTTTTGAAAAACATTTCCTTTGAAAATAACCATGAAAAAATATTAAGGAATATTTGAGTCTATGATTGGTTATGATTTTGGAAAATTCCACTAATGTCATACATTTTAAATAAAAGGTTCCTTTTACATTTTTGATAAAATCCAAAAGGTGCATTGTTTGGAAAATGAAATGAAGATTCCATTAAAAAAATTTAAAATTTTAAAAATGGGTGAAAATGTCAATAAAAAATCATAATAGTTTAATTATTACTTTTTGAAAAAAAATTTCTAGAAAATATGGTTTTAGTAGAAAACATATTTCTGATTGAAGTAATAAATAAAGTTAAATTTTATTAAAAAATAATTTTTTAATTATCATAAGTACCAAAGAGTAAAAAATTGGTACTATTTATGAATGATATAATGAGTAATAATAGAAAATTAAATGAATTTAGAATTATTAAATTTTAGATCCTAATATTTCTACCTTAGAGGATTAATCATAAGAACTCATACTAAAAGACGAGAGTGTAATATGAATTCATTACCACTTTGGTAATATTGAATAATAATATCTATAAAGAATAAAATAAAATAATTCCTAAAATATCATGAGGATGAAAAAATTCATGATATTACTTTTCATATGGGCTATATAAACACCTTGTTAAATAACATAGGTGCATGAAATAACATACATCTCAAGGAAGGAAAATTTAGTCAAAATCCCTTACCTTAAGTCTTGACTTCCATAATAATCGTTAAAATCTCTTTTGGAATAAATAAAAGTGTTATAAATAAATTTCAGAAACATATTCATATATATATATATATATATATATCATAAAATTTATGATTTAATTATCCCCTTTTATTAGTTTATAAAAAATTTCATGTTAATGCTATGTTTTTTCAAATAACTGCTTTGTTTTTCATATAGGTTTTGATTTGTTATTTTTTTGGCCATATTAAATGGACAATGGTTCATTAATATGAAGAATTTTTACCATGAAACAATTATCATATAAATTCTATATATATGTATGTATATTAATAGATAAATTTTAGTGAAAGAAAATGAAATACACCATTCATGGAGATGGTAGTCTGTATGTATGGAAGAACACTATTTCAATTTTTGTGTTAGATTGAAAGAAATAAAACTAAGTGATATATATTATAATAATATAATAATTTTTATGTAATATATATATATATAATTAATAAAACCATTTTTAATTCATTCCATGTAAAACATGAATAGATCACATAGATTTATGAGGTGGTAGTCCGCCTTATGTACAAACAACATTATCATATTCCCACAAATTGGAGTGTATGAAGGTATATGTGATATACCAATTAAAAAATCATAATAACATAATATATATCATATATAAACAATAAATATTTCATTATGATCATAAATGATAGGTGGAAATAGAAAAATAAATTACACCGGTTTGCGAGGTGGTAGTCTTCCTTATGCACAGTTGGGAAAATCTGCAAATTATGATACCATAGAAGTTTAGTTTTTTTACTATATAATATATCCAAGAAATAATTTTCATATAGAACTATCCAAGTATACTTATTATTATGATTGAGATAAATTTATATGTATATAACTCTATGGTGATTGGAAGTCCCTATCAGAATCATCACATAATAAAATATGAATATTTCTCACTAATAAAATATGATGTATTGGGTATTCAATTTTAGTGGGAATAAATCCATTAATATCCCTTGATGGAAAAATATAATACATGGTAATCTCCATTATATATGTATATGTTATGTATTATAACTTATTTCATGATAGTCATATTGATATTTATTATAGGTATAACCTATAAAGCTGTTGAATATGTTTATATATTGTTGAGAAGTGTCCTCATAGTGAAGAATTTAGGGAAACTTAATAAGAATGTTATAGAGTTCAATTTAACCAATTATTACTCATGGGTATTAGATAAAGGGTATGAATCACACAAATATTCTAAAAATATATATACTAATAGATAATAGGGAGTTGATAATGGAAGAAGTATATCATTATGTCAGTAATAGAGAGGGAGTTACAACATCAGTGGTCAGAACTTATGATTTTACATTACCATATGTATTAGTACTAGAATTAGTGAAACATTATCATTTTCCATCTATAAATAGGAATTTGAAATTTTAATATTTTATGGAAAATAATATATTCTCATTAACTATTATGAGAAAGAGTTTCTAAATATAGAAATATATATTTTTTTGGAAATGGGAATATGATAAAGGGATTATATATTATAGATATGGATAACATATTTATAAAATTTATAATAAGAGGTCAAATTTGATTATAATCCCATTTATCTATTGAATTTTTACCTTGGGTATATAAATGAGAAACACATCCACGGAATCCATATAGAAGGATTGTTAAAATCATTTGACTATAAATTTTCTCAAAATTTTGATTCATGTTTATTATGTAATATGACTAACAAATCTTTTAGCGGAAAAGGTGAAATGGGTACTAGACTATTTGATCTCATACATAGTGATGTATGTGAACTAATGAGTACTCAATAAATTGTTAGTTTATGCATGTTTTTACCTTTAATAAGTACTCTAGACGGAATGGAAATGTGTTTATTATGTGACACAAGTACGAAACGTTTTATATTTTCTTTGAGTTTTAGAATGAGGTACAAAATAATCTAGGACACCCCCATGGAATTATATTTTTTAAATAATGAATCAAACCAAATTAGATGTGGTTTTATCAATGATTAATATATTTGAACTTATTATTTAATTTTGGGTTTATGGTCTATAGACTCTATAATTTATATTAATCTATATTCCATCAAAATTAGTAATAAAGACAACATATTATATTTTTTATAGAAAAAATAATTTTTTTTATAATGATTTAGTGATTTGAGGAATTTATATAACATTTTTATTCAGATAATATTGACTCAAAATCTTTGTAGTTTTTTTGGGATATCCTAAGGAATCTAAGGGATATTATATCTATATTCCTTCCATTAAAAAAGATTTTGAGGAATAATTTTATATATTATATTTGGAGGAATTTATCAATAATTTATTCAGTTGAAGGAATGTTAAACATATATATGTTTAAGATAAATAAATATGATTTATTCTAGAGTTAGAGGCTGAGATTGTCGTTTATTGATTTAAGAAATAAGTATTTTATAATTACACACAAGTATTATAATAAACATGTATGTTTCTTCAGAAACCTATGAGTGATATATATGTATATATATATATATATATATATATATATATATGATAGAAAATGATGAATAAGTAGTGTTCATAAATTATGACCCTACTTCCTACCGGGATGCCATATATAGTTCTAATTTCTAGAAGTGGGATAAATAAATGGAATATAGAAATATACTTTATGTATAGTAACCTTGTTTATAACATGGGGGATGAAATTAAAGGTACCATACCCATAGGGTGCATGTGGATTTCCTACGTGAAAACTGACATGGATTGTAGAATTTCAACTGATGAATCTTTTCTAGTAGCAAATGGTTATAACTAAATTAAGGGAATTGATTATAAAGAAACCTTTTCATATGTTTTAATTATAACTTATATTAGTTATTTTATTTCCATAACAACACATTATAATAATGAGATAAATTAAATGAATGCTAAAAAATCTTTGATTAATGGGAATTTAGTTAAGGATGTTAATATGTTATGAAATAATGATTTTTAAGTGAAAAACATGACTACTGCGGTATGAAAGTTACAATTTTCCATTTTTGGATTGAATCAAGAATCATAGAGTTTGAACATCCAGTATGATGAAGTAATAAAAGAGTTTTATTTCATAAAAAATATAGTGGATTCTTCTGTATTCAAGAATATTAGTGGTATCATATTATTATATCTCATTTTTTATGTGGTTGATACCCTATTTATCACAAATTAACTTTTAACACATCACTCTATAATAATACCTCTAGGTATGTACTTCTTGATCAAATACATGGGTGAAGAAACACACATACAAGATATGATGATCTATAGAGATATATTTAAGTGGATTCTTGGACTCATTCAAGACACATATATTGGTAACATTCTATAGAGGTTTAACATATGAAAGTCCAAAATTATTATTTACTAATGTTACTAGTTATAAATCTTAAGAAGATCCTGGATCGTTCTATAGAGTTATAAATGATAGATTAAATTCCTTATGTTTCCTCCACTCTATCTTGAATGATATGTTATATAATCCATTTAATGTCATATGTGATCTTAGAAATACATCTAGATACCAATATAATCCAAGCGAGAGTCAGTACATTATTATAAATAACATTACTATGTAAATGTCAAAGACTAATGCTAATATCTTCATAATTGGAGGATATGATGATATTTGTGTAAAGGTTTACACATATATAAGTTTACAATCCGATAAAGATGATATGAAGTATGATTTATATTTTTTTTGGATCATGGAGTTATAAGTTGGAAGAGTTCTTAAAAATACACCACCATGGGCTCAAGAAATGATGTAGAAAAAAAATCACCATATCAAATGATACAGATGAATATATTTAGATCAGGAAGTCTTGATATGAACTAAAGGTATTTTTTAGCATCAAGAGATAGAGATAAATATTTATTATGACAACATTAAATCTATCTCCCAAGATATAAACCTGAATAGCCTGAATATAAAATACTAATCCATTTCAAATACAATCTTATAAGACAAATCATTAAGAGGTGTGATGATATAATCTATTGGACGAATACATATGATAATATGGAAGATCTGATGAAAAAACTATTATCATAGTATAATCATGTGGTTCATATATAATATCACTATATATGATACATAATATATTGATATAATAGTTAAATAATGTACAATTCATTTATAATAATTGAAATATGTATTTATTATAAATTAATTCATAGTAAAATTTACTTTACATTAATGGTGGAATTATTATAACCTCTAAAATCAAAACATCAAGTTTTATCTAATTTGTAATCATCATAGATTAATATGAGTGTTGATGATATTTTATGATTATCCTGATTAGTGGACTCATGAGATAATAGGTGGACACTTGTTACTTAAATGAACCAGAAAAGTATTTCCCATGAAATTTTATATATTCATGAAAATATATACGGGTTTATTCTAATGATAAATCTTACTTACCTATTGTTGGTGAGATAACTAGCATGTTATCCTTCATAGTTTTATACCATCATATTAAATTCAACGAGACATAGCTAATTAGTTGGTTATTGGGAATGTTGCAGATCATTTGTTTGGTTGGAGCATGACCATGTTTTCAGTTGGATCATAACCTGAAAAAATACATGGAAATGATTAGTTGATCCACATGAGATGTTTTCAACTACATGTATGTGGGGCCTGGGACGTTCTTGTCAAATAGATGTACAACATGTGATGTATTCATAATCAATGTCAATAATCTTTATATAATTAAGAAAATATGTGATGTAATATAATAGACTCAAAATGTTCTATGTATATTAATCACTCTACGTCATGGTAAAATGGAATACATATGTTGTATATGATACAACATCAGTTGGACAAGTTCATATTGTTATATCCCATATAAGAATGGTTGAAATGTTCTAGAGTGTATTGAATAACCCATTTAAAATATATTTTATGAAATATCCTCAAATATAAATATTAATGCAGAAAAAATAAAAAGATAATTTAATATAGTGATTGTTATTTTATTTCACATCTAAATGATAATAGTCAATGATTTACTCCTCTCAAACAAAGAGATGAATGAAACCCCCTATAATGTAGTCTCTGATTATTGAAAGGGATTCACAACCCCTACATTCCATTTTTAAAACCAAGAGTCATGACCCAAGTATTAATTTTTATAATCTGGATTCATAACCCAAGTATCTTCTATTTAATGTGGGGGATGGAACCAAACCTACCTTTAATAAAACCAAGGAACAATCGATCTCTAGGACTTTATCGAATAAGAATAAATTGTGCATACCTTATTTAAGAGGTATTATTTCCTGAATATTATCTTTTTTTGGGTAGTATAACCCAATAAAATTACTCAAATTTACAACAGAATGAATTAAGAACTATAGAATATAAATGAATAATTAAGGATTTGAGTGTTGATGTTGGAGTGTTCGGTTTGGGTATTTCATGTCAAATGAATGAAATCCAAGCTAGATCTGTAGTTGATTGACAATTTTTTTCTTACATCACTATTCTAGAATATCATCATCCAAGATTTCAAAATTGTTTTTTTAAACTAATTATATATAGTTCCCCTGATAATAGATGATTAAACATATGAATCTCATTACTTTTCATCGAACCTAAAGTGACACATTATTTCTTTAATTAATACAGATGTAAAATATTCCTAAAAGGTTCAGATCTAAATCCATAAAATTAAATCAAGATAAATGGTGTAATTCATTATAAAAATGAATCTAGTAGTGAAAATAATTAATAAATAAAGATAATGGTTTTTGAAAAAAAAGATAAATCATTCAATGGAAAAAGGTCAAATTCCAATGAATTTAAATTTAGAACCATATTTTTCAAGAAATTGTCTTAAGTATTCATTTCATTTGATGTTAATTTAAACCGATATGAAATTATTCCAAAAAAAATTCCTTCATGTAAAAATAATTAATAAGTAATTAATACATAATTATATTAATGAAAAAAGATTATAAAAACTTATAGAAAATTAAAACATATAAAAATATGGGAAATAAGAAAAACAGAGCATCAAAATTCTAAAAAAATTATTTCATATAGTAAATTGATTTATATTAGGGAATGTATCATGGTAGGTAAAAACTTGCGATAGGTCGACTCTCCAGGTATGTTATAAATTTTGATATGTCAAGTATCATTGTATTATATATATTTACACAGGACAAGATCAATGTAAAATTTATTGGTTTCAATATTTAGTCAATCCATTATTCTTATACTTTATTGAATATCATCATATAGTTGGTCGAACAATTAGAAAAATTCATATTTCATGTCATTCCATCGATGGTGAGAGATACCTCATGTAAATTTCATTTCATCATTTTACACAAAGATAATAGATAATTTAATTAGGTTGTGTATATGAAATTTTAAAATTAAAAATCTATTTAATTGAAATGTTTAGATTTTATAGGTAGTTAAATGTTATAATAATATTTTTGTTCATTTTTTAATGTAATACCAATAACAAAAACCAATGTAAATTTGAATGAATATACTATGTAAGGTTAAGGAATATATACCTATTAATAATGTTTTTCACATAACACATATTTGGATATGTTATGTAAAAGTATTATAAAATTTTATCATTACACATAAGTGTAAATGGAATCCACATTAGGATAGATCCATTCTCAAGTAATGGTAAACAAGTATATCAAAAACATGTGTAATGTTAAAATAACCTTAGAATAACAATATATTAAGTTAGTAATGAAAGAATCAAAACACATAAGCAAATATTATTGTGATTTAAATAATTCTATGAGAAATTATAATTATGAAATAGAATGTATTATAATTATCAAAATATAACTATACTAAGTGGAAGAAGGAGACACTTCAATAAACTCCCTCTTTTTAACAATTTTTAAAAAATACTTTTTAAATTTTCTCCCATGTTTTAGAATTATAAAAAAATATTAATTCTTATAATACTAATGTTTATGGAAAAAAAATATTCCCCAATGATAAATGTGCATTTTTTATAAAAAATGTACTCTTCTATTGTTATCTTCGAACATAGAGGAACTCCCCTTGAATGATTAATTGGAAAAAAATAATTTTTGTAAAAGTTACATCGATCAAAGAATTATGACCCCAAAAAAATAAAAAAAGGGAATGAAACTAATACTTCTATTGTTTCATCTTACAATAATTTCTACTTCACCTAAATTAGTTGTTTTTAAAAATATTTTACAAGACTCAGGGTTTCATAAAAACATATCATTATATTAAAGTAATAATTCATAATGATTTTCATTGAATTAAGTTGGTAAAAACTATAAAATTACATGTTGTCAAACCAAATAATAGATTCAAATTAAATCTATCCATGAACCAAAACAAAATAATTTATTATATTAGAAACATAATTTAACTCCACTAAACATAATCTATGAGATAATCATTTTCTTTACAAATTGTTTAAATTTGATTTTATTAAATTTGAAACAATCTATTTCACTTTATGGTTTATTTTATTTTATTTAATATTATTCTTGGTTAATATTATTTTTAAGAGGGTTTTAGTTTGTATTTTCATCTTTTTATAATTTTTCATTCTAGATAGGGTTTGCACATATGTTATAGAGGAAACCATGTGGTAACACTAATATAATTGAATTCTCAACTCAAATTTAACTTGCATCATTAGTATACATGTGTAGAAAAAAATTTAGTTAAAACTATTTTGATCATAGGGGAAACCATGTGGGACATTTGAAATGTATGGGTGTAACACCTAGAAATTATAAAGTAAGAAATTTTAATTCGATAGCATGAATGAAACGCGGCTCCAAGCACTTAGGGGGATATAATATTTTTATATATTATAATATATTTACTATTAAAAAGAGATTATTTATATATATCAATTCATGGAACATTGAGTTATAATGTTCTACACGCAAGATAGACCTTTCTTGATAGCTTGTGTTACATGCAAGAGTGACCTTCTTCGATGGCTTGCGTTACATGCCAGACCGAGTTTCACCAAATAACAATGTATTATTAAATTATTATTATTTAATATAATATTATATAACCCATTAATTATTTTAGTAGCTATTAATAGTATTAAATAACTTATGAAAATAAGTTTTTTATATAAATATAAAATTAATACATTGGTTACCAATTAATGAGAAATGAAAATAAGAACCAATTGGATATAAAAATAAATATTATTATATTTTTGCTACCAAAGGAGTTGTGTATTAATAAAAGTAATTATTTAAAATTACTTACTTATTTTAATTAAATGTCTATGTTATATATTCAATCAAATATTTTTGATATTTATCCATTAGATTTGATATTCATAAGATTAGAATAAACCATATTTTACACATAAAAACCAATATTTTTATAAATCAAATTTTACCATATTTTAATGGAAACCTGATTTTAAATATGAATTTTGACACATTAATTTATTTAATATGTAAAAATAAACTTTATATTAGAAATATAAACATAATAATTATTTTAGGTTCATTTTTTTATATTTTTTGGAATCATATAATTTTTTAATAAAGAGTTAAAAATACTAAATTTTAGTTCAAAACTTATTTTTGTTTTAATTTATTTTTATGGTTAAAATATACATTTAATTGGTTTCAATGTTTAATTAGATAATATTTTAATTAATTAATAAAATTTAATTCATTGGAATCAATTTTAAATTGAAATTTATTAGAAAAACACAACAAACTTTCATAAATTTTCACTTTAAAAACTTGCATTGTCATCCCACATGCGAGATTAAATTAAAATTAATTTATACATATTATTTGATTTGATTTTAGAAAAAATTATTAAGTATTTTGAATAAAATTAATTTATAATTTATAATAAGGTAGAATTATTTTTTTACAAAAAAGATTAGTGAATGTGATTACAATTAATTACAATTATTATGGAAAAATTAAACTTAATAAAGGACTAAACCATTAACATAAGGAACAAATTAACCCAGACACTTTTAAAAATCCCATTGTGTAGAAATATCTATTTAATTCACCTTAAATATTTATTTTTTAATGTTTGTTATGACTTTTGTTATGTAAGAGCATGTGTACACTTAACTTGATTCCAAAAATTCCAAACGAGTCATTTTCCTCCCCTATAAAAGACCACCACCTATCCCACTTATTCAAACATCTCAAACTACATAATTTAGGCCATTATCTAACCAATTACTTTACAAAATACCTCCCATAATCTTATAAGCCTACCCTTGGTTAGAAAGTAAACCATGTAATCATTGGGTTCAAACAAAAATAAGTTACTCAATTAAGAGGCAATGTCTTCTCTCAAGCTTTTTAGTTTCATTTCCATTATCAAGCACATAAAATATTCTTATAATATTATTGTATAAAAACAACTATATACTAAATATAATAATTTTTTATTCTATGGGATAACCCTACACTTACACACACTTCTATATAATGGGCAAGGAACATACTATTTCTGTGTACGTGGAACTACTGCCTCACGACACGATGATTGTTCATTTTTCCCTTACCCAATATAATGTTGGAACTTATGATGGAAACTAAATTTTATACTATTATATATGTTATTTATTATGTGTTTAAACTTTATTAATAATTTTATAACACATACACTTAATATTTTATATTTTATGTAAATATGATAATTTTGTTTGGGGAACTGTGGTCTAATGCCCCTTCAAAGAGATGTGATTCATTCACATGATACATGGAATGTACAAATAATGGTTTTAATTAAACATATGAGACATAAACAACATATATATTATATTAATGACATAATTACCTTTTTTAAATACATATATATATATATATATATCATTTTCTTTTTTACCCTTTCACACACTGAAAATGTGACAATGTTATTCATGGACGTGTGGACTACCACATCCTCAACATGATGTCATTACTTTTTCATCACAATAATTATACATATAAGTATGTATGATAAAATACTATATTATTTATTAAATAATTATCATTATCGAATGATATGGGGTTACTTACCTTCTTTCTATAATGATCATTAAAAATGGGAACATTACTCATGCGTAGGTACGACCTAGCGTCTCTATGATTGTAACATTGATTCATTTTTCATAACCACATTCAATGATTGATTTTAAAATTATAATTTATTTATAAATATTATAATTATATCATTATTATTATTCTTTATAGGTTATATATTGACCCCTTTGACCATATTTGACCTATAAAAGTTCTTTTTGACACATAAACCAAATTTTGTCAAAACACCAGATGAAAACTTAATTGAATAATTAGTAATACAAAATATGGTAGTAAGTGAAATAAAATTAATTATAAACATGTAAAATGTTTTTCAATAAAGTATAAAATTAAAATATGTTTATTATATATGATGTTAAAGAATGTTCACCCAAAATAAAACTCAAGGTAAGGGTTTCTTGTCTCATTTTCATTCTGTGAGGCCTAATAAATTGTTGTGAACCTAATTTTTTGTATTTGATGTACATAATACCACATTTACATATTATATCATTAATTATGTTATATTCATACTATTTAAGTGTTTTAGTTAAGGATTATTACCTTTGGGTTTTCCAATTCATTTGTTACTACATTAGTAAAGGATTCTCATCTAACTTCTTACATCAGTGAGATAAATTTCATATTCACCAATTGCATCTTTTGTACAGTGTATCTACTGACATTTTTTTATATGTTTTCATTATCATTTTATCTTTATGTAATTATAAAATTTCATGAAATTTTATTCCTCCATGAGTATTATGTTTTAAAATATTTCAAAGTGGTATGTGACACTTTGGAATGTTTAAATATTATTTTCCTCAACAATAACCTTAATGATCATTCAATTATATTTCTATTGAATGAAATTATATAAAAATTGTTCAATAAACCATTTCATTATTCTATGGTTATTCATGTCCATGTCAAATCTTATTACCAATCTTTAATTCTTTTATACTCAAAATATTTTATAAAATGTTTCTTTAAAAACTAGAATGTAATTCACTCTTTAGTTAGAGAACATGTTTTATTCTAAAAAACATGTTTTATTAAAATGTTTTTAAAAAATGGTTTTAAAATTATTTGGTAAATAAAATTTCCCCTCATTTTGTATTTAACCAATATTTTCAATCGAATCTTCTTGTCGCTTTCAGAGCGAGGCATTTTTTTATCCTTTTTCTGTACAAAAGGAACATTTTTTACATCATATGAATTGTAAAAATTTCTCCACCTTTATTTATTTTAAGCCTCATTTTCATGTTTTAATGGTTTATTTTAAAGTAATTTTTTTCGAAACTGATTTTCAAAGAAAAATATTTTTAAATGGTTTTTCAAAAGAAAATGATATTTTCCTCAAGAATTTTTTTTTAAAGTTATTATTTTATTTCATAAAAAAACCCTCTATTTTTACTCCTTTCAATATTTTTTTATCGATACCATCTATATTATTCCTCTAGATGGTTTAATATTGAATTGGACGAAGGTAATATTAACATTCACTTCCTCTATTCATTATTGAAGTCCCCTTGAAAAATGAAATTTCATATGATCATTGAGCATTGAATTTCTCCAAATTATCCATACCATTTATCATGGATATTACTATTTACAAAACCATATACCATTTTTCATATATTTGTTAAATGGGGAATTATTAATAAATCAATATTTCTCATCCAATATAGTTATTTGATAAGTAATATTATTTATTTCAATTATTCTATATTAGGAAATCTTTATACAGGAAATGACGGGAAGAGACCATACTTTATATTGATCCTCGATGCATTAATAGGTTCTCATGAGACAAATAGTTGTGTAAATGGGTTTATAAAATTTGTTTTAAACCGTCTTGTGAAAGGTATTGATAGTAATAGGTTTTCATATTCCTCAGTCATGACCTCCATTAAGAAATCCTTTCCCTCATATTGGTTGTAGTTATTATTCTTCCATGGGATTTTTCATCGTCATATCTATGGATATAGTTCATTTTATTTCATTGATTAAATGGAATGTGTCTTAGTTTCATACCATTCCATAATGATTTTTCCTTAACTATTTTTTAATGGCATGTCTTTACTTTTATTACCTCACTAAATTGTTTATGCAGTACCTTCTCAGCTTATTGATTATATAGCTTGTGTTTTCTGTTATTTACCATGTCATACTTATTATTCTCATTGATTAATTATTTCTCTTGATATACTTTTTATTACTAAGAATTTTATCTCACACTTATTATTTTTATCTTCCCATGAATCCAAGAATCATATTATGAATGTTATGTAAGGATTTACTAGATGGATTAGAGTTATCTTTGATGTTATTTATTCAGAAATAAGAAAAAAATTATGTTGTAATTAGTCTATTCATTAGTAATAAAAGACTCATTTATGTATCTTATTTACCAATAATACTAAACTTATCAGTCCTTTGGGGCTTTATTCCTTGTAATTATGCCAATGTAATTGATAGAAGACATCAGATCTGAGGATTCTTGGGTTGGGTCGCTACAGTTGGTATCGAAGGAAGTGTAGTAGCAACCTTGGGAACTATATTTAAGAAAATGTATATTAGATAACATAAAACTAAGATATAATTTGATGATAACAATATAATAACACCGTAGAATTTTGGTAAATTATAGATTACATGATTCTTTCTAACAATGAATCACTGTTTGGATACTACAAGTGGACTTTTTTCTGAAATAGATGTGCCTAGGTGTAATAACTCTGAAAAGGTGTTTTGGAACTGACTCGGGGTAACCTGATACACAAAAATGGTCTTTAATGCACACCCAGTTTGAAACCCTTAGGGGTATATGCTTATTATAATTCACATTTTCTTCACAAACCATTATAATGTATTTTGACAACGAATGACGTAGGTTAAACCTATGGTGTTTTAGAATGAAGATAATGTTTCATTATTTAGAAATCCTAGAGATGATATTATGGATAAACTTTATAATAAGAAAGAATATATGTAAAATTTAGTGGAATTAGTATTTATGTGTTTGGGTTGTATTGAAAACCTTTTTTAAAAGGCTATTTAGTGAATATTTTTTTATATATTTCCATCAAATTTGTTTTAGAATTATATTAATTTTACTTTAGAAAAGTAAAACCTATATTCTAGGAGACAATAAATCATGTCCGTCAATGGCATGGTACTTGAACCAATAACTAAAGGTTGATATGGGTTTCATTCCAACCACTGATCTATACAATGTCCTGGTTAATTTTTAATTGTTTCTAGTTAAAAAAATTGATGAATAAATGTTAATAATGAACCACTAGTATCACTTTTGAGGATTAATGATTAATTTATTAACCATATTGGTATTAGAATATATGTAAAGAAAAATAGTTATACTTTTCAACCTTTTTCATACCTTAATATCTTTTAAAAGTTTCATTGAGTGCTTCAGGCATAAAAAAATTCATTGTTGGTAATTACTTCTTGGGAGTAGAGGGAGAAATTAGAATTTGATAAAAGAACAACCATAATTCAGTATTCTTCATATGAAATTGATTCTTATCATGTAGGAATATTTTTTATATTATTGATTAGTAAAATAATTTCACAACTTTAAGAAAATAACATAGAAATAAAATGTTGTCCTAATACCATAATTTCTATTGAACCGATGGACTTCTAAATCATCAATGATTTATGGATTTAAGGCCCTAAACTTTCCATTGATCATTCAATTGTTTGTGATTGATGAAATAATTAAATACCTTTAAATATTTACACTTTTAATCCAAGTACGCATCTCTAAATTCAACTAATGTTCTCATACTTAAATACATTTTTACATGGTAGTCCATGTAACCTTTTTACTTCACATTTTCTCATTTCTAGAGGATGTTTTATGAACCCTTCTAATAATGTGGGACTTCAACCTAGGAAACATAAAACAATATATCACCATGAAAAATTTTAAACTATAAGGATGTAATTTAATTAAGGTGGGGAGAATGTAAAACCCTGAAATTTTATAGTAAGAACCTTATATTCGATAACGTGAATGACATGTGGCACCCGTCACTTAAGGGAATATAATATACAGATTTATTATAATATATTTATGATTTAAAATTGATTCTTTATATATTTCAATTCATGAAACAACGAGTTATAATGTGTTACATGCAAGAGTGACCTTCATTAATAGCTTGTGTTACATGCAAATATGACCTTTTTTGATGGCTTGTCTTATACGTAGGACCGAGTTTCACGAAATAACAATATATTTCTAAAATATTATTATTTAATATAATATGATATAACCTAGTCATTTTTATAAGTTATGAATAGTATTAACTAACTGATATTTTTTTTGTTTTATATAAATAAAAATTAATACATTGGTTACAAATTAATGAGAAACGAAAATAAGAACCAATAGGATATAAAATGAAATATTATTATATATATTCTTCTAAAGGATTTGTGTCTTAATAAAAATATTTAATTAAAATTAGTTACTTATTTTAATGAAATATAAAATTTATATATTCAATCAAATATTTTTGATATTTATCCATTAGGTTTGATATAAAAATGATTATAAAAACCCCTATTTTACACAAAAAATCAATATTTTTATAAAGGCAATTTTACCACCTTTTAATGGAGAACCCATTTCAAATATTAATTTTGAAACATTATTTGATTTAATATTTCAAAATAAAATTCATATTTGAATTAGAAAAATAAAAATTATGTTAGGGTAAATTTTTGATATTTTTGAGAAACATATCATTTCTTAACTAATAGTTAAAAATACTAAATTTTAGATCAAAACTGATTTTTGTTCTAATTTATTTATAAGGAAAAATTATAAATTTAATTGTTTTTAATTTTCAATTAGTTAATATTTTTATCAATTAATACAATTTATGTCATAAAAATAAATTTAATATTAAAATTTATTAGAAAAACAAAGAAAACTTTCAGAAGTTTTTACTTTGAAAACCGATATTGTGGCCCCACTCGTGGGATTAAATTAAAATTAATTTCAGACAATTTTGTGATAGGAATTTATAAAAATTAATTAAATATTTGGAATGAAAATAATTTATAATGTTTAATAATTTCAACATAGTTTTTGTCCAAAAATATTAGTGAAACTGATTAAAATTAAATACAATTGTTAAGGAAAAATTAAGCTTAATAAGGGTCTAAACCTTTAACTTAAGGGATCAATTTGACCTATGAACTTGTTCAAAAACCATTGAATCCATTATCACGTGAATGAACCTTCAATTATTGAGTTTTTTTGGTATTTTATGACTTTTTTTAGTTAAGATCTTGTGTACACCTGACTTGTTTCCAAAAATTCCAAGTGAGTCCTTTTCTTTCCATATAAAAGGCCACCATATCTCCCACTTCTTCAAACCTCACATAAAACTTAGGTTAGGAAATTATTTGAAACAATAGCTTACCAAAATAACTCCCCTAATACTAAAATTACCCCATTTGGAATAAAGGAAATCAATTAGGATTTTGGTTGAATCCAAAAGAAGTTACCTGATAAAGAGGTAACATCTTCTCTCAGGATTTTTAGTTTCATTTCCATTCTCAAACCCATAAAATATTCTTATCCTGTTATTGTATAAAAAACAAGTATCCAAAATATACTAGGATTTTTTATTTTATTTTAAGGGTTCAATCTAACGTTACATACATTTCCATCTAATGGGTAATGAACATATTGTTTCTCTGTAAAATTAACTACTGCCTTAAGAAACGACGATTGTTCATTTTTACCTTACCGCTTATCAGGGTGGAAATTATGATGGAATCTGTAGTTTTTAATTTTATATATGATATTTATTATGTATTTATACTCTATTAATACTTTTATATCACATATATTTAGTACTTTTTAATTTACGTTAATACGATAACATCGTTTGAGGAAGTGTGGACTACCACCCCCTCAATGCGATGTGATTCGTTCACATGATACATGGAATGTCTAAATGATAGTTACAATTAAAAATATGAGACATAAAAAAAATCAATATGATATTAATTTGATAATTAGCTTTCTGAAAATATTTATATCCTTTTCTTTGTTACCCTTTCACACACTTAAAATGTGATAACGTTATTCGTGGACGTGTAGACTACCGAATCCTCGACATGTTGCGATTCCATTTTCATCTCATGAATTATATATATATATATATAAGAATGTATTATAAAATAATATGGTATTTATTATATAATGATCATCCTATAAAGTTATGGTGTTACTTACCTTCATTCCATAATGATCATTGAAAAGTGGGAATGTTACTCAAGTGTACGTACGACCTACCATCTCCATGATTGTAACGTTGATTCATTTTTCATAACCATATTAAAAAATTTATTTTTAAAACATAATTTATGTATAAATATTATAATTATTTATGGATTATTATTTTTTATAGGTTATATAATGACCCCTTTGACTATAGTTGACCTATGAAAGTTGTTTTTGACACATAAATCGATTTTTTTCAAAACAACCACCGTAAACATAATTGATTAATTAGTTGTAAGAAACATGGTAATAAGTGAAATATAAGTAATTATAAACATTAAAAAGGTTACAAAGCAAGTATAAAATTAACATAAATTTATTATATAGGAATTTAAAAAACGTTCACCTAAAAGGAAACTCAAGGTAGAGGATTCTTGTCACATTTTCATTCCATGAGGCACAATTAATTATTATGCACCCAATTTATTATATATGGTGTACATACTTCCATATTGACATATTATATCATGAATTATATAATCTTTATGGTATTTAAATGTTTTATTTAAGGATTATTACCTTCAGGTTTTTCAATTTATTTGTTACTAAATTAATAAGTGATTCTCATCTCAGTTTTTATATCTGTGAGATAAATTCCATATTCACCACTTACATCTTTTATATGGTGTATCTACTGCCCTTTTTTTACATTTTATCATTAATCCTTTTACCTTCAAGGTATTATAAACATTCATTTAATGTTATTCCTTCATGGGTGTAACATCCCAGGTAATTATAGAATAAGACTTTATCATATCTATTAAAATTTATGAATTATATTTTACCTTAAAGGGACTCTATGTTTAATAGCATAACCGAGTTGAAACAATAATTTTCTCCAAAATATTACATTTCACATAAGACTGAGTTATACTGAAGAATAATATATTATTAATATTATTATTTTATGTTGTTATTATCGCATAACTGTTAGAAAGGAGAGAATGAATGATATTAACTAAATTGTTAAAATAGGGTTTAAAAATGTTTATATAATGATTCATTGGTTATAAAATTTATTAGAAAATAAAATAAAAACTAATTGAATATAAATGATGTTTTTTTCTTAAAAAAACTTTTTAAATGAAAATAAGTTAGTTCATAAAATAAAAAATCACTCTTGATGGATTTTATTAATTAAATATATATTTAATATATTAAATGTATGGTTTAAAATTAATCTTATATGTTTTATATAAATGATATAATAAAAAATTTAATTTTTTAGATAAATAAGTACTTTTCAAAAAAATGTAGTTTTACCAACTTTTGATGAAGGACCCTGTTGAAATATGGTTTTTATCACTTTTATATGTTCTATTTGAAAAAATAATCTTTTTTCTTAAATATAAGGGCTTCAAAATTTACATTTTTTGATTTTTTGGTATTTTTCTAATTGAATTTATATTTTAATGAATAGTGAAAAATACTGCCTATTTAATTCAAAATACCTTTTCATCTAACATATATGTATTGTTAGATAATATATTTCTATGGTTTTATGGTATCATTGGATGAATTTTTTATTAGCTAATACAATTTAGTTCATTGAATGCTTTTTAAAACTAATGTTAAATTATAAACTATGTGAACCTTTGAACGTTTTACTTTAAAAAATCGTTTTCTCATTATGCCAATATGATTAAATTTTAATTAATTTCTACCAATTCTGTGTTTTGAATTTGAAAAAATGGATTCCATATTTGGAGCCATATGGTTCATATTATTTAAATAGGCCCCTTTTTATTTTTGAACATTATGAATAATAACTTTAGTAATTATTTTTATTACCACGATTAAAGGTAAATCACGTAATTAAAGGTAAAAATAATATTACAATAATTTAAAACTACACTAACAAATGTCCTAATTTAATCAGATGAGTGTTTTCTGACCATGATAATCCATGGGCTTGCGGAGGGGTCTCCTACCAGCGATATTTGGCCTGGTTTGTGTTCGTTCTCTTTTTTCTGTGTGTTTTTCTTGGTTTTGTGGTGCGATGGTTGTTGCGGCGCTCGGTGTGGACTCGGCTCCGATTCCGGCGACCGGTGATGCATTATTGGTGACTGAAATCTTGGTTTCGGGTGATTGGTGACGGTATGTGATGGCTTCATGGTGGTGGATCATATTTGCACGGACTTGCTGTGGTGTTTTTGTAGCAGGTTAATTGATTCTGAAATTGTGATTTGGTTTTCTGCTGGTTTTTTGTGAATTTGTGGTATGATGTTTGCCTGTCTAGTCTGTGGCCCGTGAAGTGTTCCTGGTGATTTCATGTCAACAGCGGTAGTGAATGTCGATGATGGGTTAGAGTGGTTGAAGGGTTTGGAATCCGGTGATGCTATGGTGTTTTGTTTAGGAACTGCTCGGCCATTTGTACTCTTTTTCTTTTTTTAATAAATGGTCAGGGGATTTTTCCCCCTGACAGACTTTCCTGGTAATCCATGGGTATATTTTAGGACCACTTGGATCCACATGGATTACTTTGATGCATTTATACTATTATATTCAATGGATAGTCCTTTTTAATACACTTTTCTTATTAAAAAGTAAATTATTTTAATATGGAGTTATATAAAGGATATATTAGAGTAAAAATAGTATTTATAAAGATAAAATTATTTATATACCGAAATGGAAACGTTTCTCATGCGCACGCACGACTTACCGTCTATATGATTATAACATTGTTCATTTTTTAATTACAAACATAAATGATTTAATTAATAAATATGTATAAAATTTATTATTATGTGATGGATATTATTATAGAGATTATGGATTTATGACCACATGGACTATTGACAACATAAATGTTCATTTTTGATTTATATACCGAATATCGAAAAAACGTCGACATGAACTCAAATACTTAACTAATTATTATAACATGAAAATTAATGATATAAAAGAAATAATAAACATTAAATGGTTCTGAAGAAAGTATAAATTAACCTAAGTTTATTAATCAGGATGAACAAGGAACATGTGTGAGGAATCGAACTCAATGCAAGGATCGACGTCTCAATCTCCATTCATTGAGGCATATCTTGATAATATACACCTCTATTATTTTATAAGGTCTATATATAGCCATGATGAAATTTAATATCCATATTTTACCTAAAATAATGTTATTTAATATTTTGGTAAATGTATTAATTCATGTAGATTATGATTTAAATGTTCAAAGTGGTATGGTACACCTTGAATGTTTAAAGATTTAATTATCAAATATTTTTCTTCATGATGTTAATTTACATATTTATTTATATATATATAATAGGATTATATAGTAAAATTTATATCCATATTGAGTTTCATTAAAGTTTTTCAAAATGAATCATTTTATATGAAGTGTTTTGCATTCTTTAAGAAATGAAAAAGGAATATTTTTTAATTAATGTGGAAACAATAATTTCTCTGCCACCATAACCGTTATATGATATATGGATTTATCTATAAGACTTAATGTTTTTAAAAGGAAAATAAATACATTATTCCCTTTTTGGGTGTTTTTGTTTTGAAAATGGTTTTTAAAGTGGATTAACTATTTCAATATCTTGAAATTATTGTTGTGATTGCAATTGAATTTTTATGAGTGAAATATTGATAATTGAAATATTTTATGTGTATTGATTATATAATGGTACTTGGAAATTTTATGGGTGGTTACATGATAAATCAAATATGGTTGGTTCTATGATAATCCAAGTATGGGTGGTTTCATTATAACCTCCAATGCATTGGGTATAGAAGTTGGTTGTATGACTATTCCATTTTGTGATATGTGTGGAAGTCGGCCGTATGGTTATTCCATTTAAGTATTATTAGGTCCCAAGTTACCTTTATATGTTATATGTCATTTTTTATGTGTTTTATGGTAATCTTTTGATTAAAAAATGGGATGAAATAATCTTATATTTAGTTATGATTACTTACTACTTCTTAAAGGTGAAAAGTATTAATTTTGTTAAAGTATTCATGGTTTAATAGTTTTTACAAGGATAACAGTTTTCCTTCATCTTGTATCCCTTAATAAGATTTTTGTTATCATCCCAAGTTTTTGAAATATTTTTTAATAGGATTTTAAGGATAATAGAGTCATGGATGGGATCAAAGAAAATTTTTGATATTTAAAAATGAAACGAAACCATGTTTCTTTTTAAATGCTTTTTTGTTTTATAAAATAATGGATACTACGTAAAAGTGTCTACTTTTTAATTTATGAGTTGTTATGTAATAGTTATGGCCTAATTATCTAAAAATCTAAACCTGAAAAGATTATTATTGTGAAATAAATTCAATTTATTAACTTAACCCAAGATTATATAATGTTTAAGGCTGAGGAATTATAGTTTTTATTAGAGGATGGTTTAGAAAACTTTTGAGATTATAATGTTTTCTTAAGAGATAAGGATACCATATGAGTTTCAAATTTTCAGGTTTATCATATTTTCATTATTTTATGAATCCCTTTTTAGGTTTTATGTTCCAAAATTTTAAGGTGATTAATGATATTTTGTTTGAGACATTCTTATTTGAGGTAATTATGGGATATTACATTTTGGGATAAAAAATTAAAGGTATGAGATAAAATTTGAGGTTAAAACATGTTATGGTTATTTTTTGAGATATTTATAATATTTTTTTTGAATATTATAAGTATTATATAGTTTTTGAAAAAGGACAACCCATAAGATGGGTGACAACCAATCGCATCAGACATGGCTATGGAAATCGAACCCACAAAAGAACTACGACAAGGATTTATCGCCTAACATTGGCCTACGATAAGTTTCTAGTTAGTATGTCTTTTTTTTGTTAAAAGAATTGATGGAATAAGAATAAGTTGATTTTGGGAACTTAAGTTTTATCAAATGGAAATCCTTGGTATTAGAAAATTAATTTTGAATTAAGTGATAAATGTTAATTTGGAATACGTTCTATATTTTTGGAATTTTATATGATTAAGGTAAATATAATACTATGGGATTTTATTTGAGGAGTAATTGTTGAATTTTATTTCGGAAGAATATATACTTTTATTTTGGATTTATGGAGATTTGGGTTATTTATTGAAACTATTAACATATCTTGGAGAATACATGATTTTAGAAATTATTTTTTGGTTAGAAATTAAGAGTGGTTGATGTTATTTAGAGATAAATGTTAAAATTCATCTTGGAAGTCTATGTGATCAAATCCTTATGAATTTTGGGTTTCAATAATAGTTTGGATTATTTTGTTGTAATTTAGGGATAATTATTTGTTGAATGGTCTATGTTGAAAATTTGATTTTACAGTTGAATTTTGGAGATTAAAATTATTATTTCTTCCTTTAATGTTTATTATATTCATGGAATTATATTATTTTATCCTAACAGTATTTTTTTGGTTAATTTTTCAAGATAGGATAAATAAATAGTTAACCTTTTTTGGATTATGTGATTCTCTAGAAATTGATTCTAGTTCTTCAGGAATGAAAAGTTCATCCTTAACACACATCATTGGAAAAAATATGGTTTAATGGTAGAAATTGAAAAATTGATGAAACTATACTTCTCAAGTAAGAATATTTAATTATGTTCTGATTATAAGTTGTAAAATCATTCATTAACTTTATGAAAAGGTTATTAAAACAAAAAAAAATTCTTTTTTACATTTCTTATTATGAAATCAAATACCATTTAACCAATAAATATTTTGTGGTTTTTTTATTGTTAACTTTATCCCAATCATGTTTTCTACCACTCTCCATAAGAACATGATGGTTATTTTTTTCTTCTATATCCATGTTTTCGTACATGGAATCCTAATATGTTTTATCTAAGGTGAACTTTTTAATTCAATTTCATTCTTTTAACATGGATATTTCATGAACCATTTTTCTGATGTGGGATTTCAATGAAGTAATTTTGAAATGTAAAACCTTAGTTACCAAGCCCAAAATTAAAATTATGAGGTCATAATTTCCAAAAGGGGGGAAGGACGTGACATATTATGTAATTATAAAATAATAATTTTTCATATTTATTAATATTTATATATTATATATTACTATAAAGGGACTCTATTTTCCCTAATATTCCCGACATTCAATAATGGGTTTCTCTAAAATCTCACGTTTCACACAAGACCGAGTTATAATGAAAAATAATATATTATTAATATTATTATTTTAAGTTGTAGTTATCGCATAGACATTAGAATGGAGGGAATAAAAAATATTAACTAAGTTATGAAAATATGGTCTAAAAAAGTTTATATAATTATTCATTGGTTAAAAAATTAATTATAAATGAAAATAAAAACCTGTTGAATATATGGGATGTGTTTTTCAAAAAAAACAATTTAAATGAAAATAAGTGAGTTCATAAAATAATAAAATCAATATTGATGGATTTTATTAATTAAATATATATGTAATATATTCAATGTAATTTTTAAAATTCATATTTTATGTTTTTTGGAAATTATATAAGAACAAATTCAATTTATCAGATAAAAGAAGTATTTTTCAAAAAAATGTTGTTTTACTACATTTTGATGGAGAAACCCTTTGATATATTTTTTTTGTAAATTTTATATGTTTTATATCAAAAAATAAACTTATTATATGAAATAGGGACATAAAAATTTACTTTGGTTGAATTTTTGGTATTTTTCTAATTAAATTCATATTTTAATGAATATTGAAAAATACTGCATTTTTAATCTAAACTGCCTTTTCATCTAATTTATTTATATTGTTAGATTATCCTTATACATGGTTTTAAGGTAAAATTAGATGAAATTTTTATCATTTAATCCAATGTAGTTCTATTTATTCGTTTGGAAATTAAAATTAAATAGAAAAGGTATGTGAACTTTTGAATATTTTACATTAAAAACATGTTTTCCTATTCCGTCAATGGGATTAATTTTAAGTTAATTTCTGAAAATTATATGATTTAAATTTTAAAAAATTATTTCCATATTTATAATCATATTATCCAAATTATTTCAGTTTTCCCTTTTATTTTGGGACTTTATGAATAGTAACTTTAGTAATTATTTTTTATTACCACACTTAAAGGTAAATCAGGCAATTAAAGGTAAAAATAATATTATAATAATATAAAACTATCATAAAACATTTTCTAATTTAATTTAATGAGTTAATTCCAACCATTATCATACTTTGTTCTATTTTAGGACTACATGGATCCACATGGATGACTTTAATGCATTTATAATATTATATTCAATGAATAGTCATTTTTGTTACACTTTTGTTTTTAAAAAGTAAGATATTTTAATATGGAGTTATATGAGGGTTTTATTCAACTATAAATATTATTTATAAATATAAAATGATTTCCTACATCATGTTAATTTATTTATAATATTTAAGAATTAAATAATTAAGTTTAGTTGTGACACAAAGATGACGTAGTAATAGATATTTTGAAGAAAGAATAAAATAAATGATATTAGTAATATTGAAATAAATATAATTTGATATATTTGATGCCATAAAATTTTTTATAGATGACTATTACATGTTAGGACTGATTTAATTTTTTTTAAGGAATCATGTTATTATTATTTTAAAAAAAATTAAGTAATGAATAGTGTCAAAATTGACATAATTCATAACTTAAAATATAAAATATCTAATTAAATGATATAAAATAAAAAAAAAATATCCAAGATTCAAAAATAAAAGTTTATATGTTTCCAAAAATTCCATTAATGACTCATTCATTGGTCTTTTGGAATGATTTGGTAATTATTTTAATTCTCAAATCGTAAATTACTTTATAAAATGGTAAGAGTTAAAAAAGTGAACACAAAAAGATAAGGATTAAAAAGTAGTTGAAACTTTTATAACATTAATTGGATAGTTATTATTCAACCCAAAATCATCCTATATTATATATAAATTATTTTTTGACCATTTGGAATCGAAATGGAATTTATATCAATTTAATACTTTTAATAATTCTGAGGATGCCCCTACCCTCTCCTATAAAAAGGAAACCATTCATCTCCATCACTCACACATAAAAAACCATTTGGTTTATCCATTCTATACAAAAAACATTTCCTAAAATCTCTACCCACCTTATTAACACCTTAGTTTCTATATAACACCCTCCTAAGAGGTGTTAAAGTGTTAAGAAGTGTGATCAACCTAAGGGAAGGTAATGTTTTTATTTAAGTGGTTCTATTTTATTTCTTCTTCCAATTCCTTTAAATATTATTCATCCATGAAGAAATAACATCTAAAGTATACTCAATATAATTATATGATATTATGTTAATATCATCACCCAAATCCATCTCCAATTTCATCCAATGGGAAATGAACATTTCCTTCATGTGTATGGTGGAGTACTTCCTCGCGAAGCGATATAGTTCATTTTTTTATTATCATCTATCAAGACATGTCATAATGATGGAAAAAATGTTTTTACATTATTTTCATGACGTATTCATCATTATAATATAATAATATATCAAATATTTTCTTACTTTTCATTCAAATAAAAATGATAACATCATTCATGTGTATGTGTAAACTATCTCCTCCACAAAGCGTCATGAATCACTTTTATTTAAAACCTCACTTGTATGATATATATAAGTATATTTAAATGATTATTATGATGTTAATTATATTCTGATCATTCTATAAAGATAAAATTATAATTACCTTATTTCCATAATTATCAATGAAAAATGGAAACGTTACTCATGCGTATGTACGACCTACCATCTCCATTATTATAACGTTGTTCATTTTTTCATACCATAAATAAATGGGTTGATTTTAAAGTATTTATAAAATTGATTATTATTTCATGAATATTTATCTAGATATTATGTACTTATAACCACATGGACTATTTACATCATACCACATTCATTTTTGACTCATGTACTAAATATCGACAAAACGTCTGACATGAACTCAAATAATTAACTAATTAATATAACATTGCAATTACTTAAATTATAGGAATAATAAATATTAAAAGGTTATGAAGAAATTATAAATTAAACTATGTTTATTTTTCAGGAAGAACAAGGAACATACATGATGAATCGAACTCAAGGCAAGGGATTTCGTCTCAATCTCCTTTCATTGAGGCATTTCTTTATAATATGCACCTTTATTATTTTATAAGGGGTATATACAATTGATATGAATTTTAATATAAATATTTTATCTATACTAATGTTATTTAATGTTTTGGTAAATTAAATAATTCATGTATATTATGATTTAAATGTTCAAAGTGGTATAATATACCTTGGGCGTTTAACAATTTAATTATAAAATATTTTTCATCAAGATATAAATTTACGTATTTATTTATGTGGATATAAAAGGATTCTATTGGATATTTTATATCTATCTTGAATTTAATTAAATGTTTTAAAAAGTAATATTTTTATATGAAGAATTTTACTTTCATTATAAAATGAAAAAGGAATGTTTTTTACGTATATGTCGACAACGATTTCTTCGCCATCATAACCGTTATTTGACATTTAGCTTCCTCTATAATACTTACAGTTTTTAAAAGGAAAAAAAATCAATTACTTCCTTTTTGGGTGTTTTGGTATTGAAAAGTGTTTTTAATGTGGATTGACTATTTCAATATCTTGAAATGATTTCTTATTATTGAAAATGTAATTTTAGGAGTGAAATGTTGATAATTGTAATCTTTTATGTGTTATTACTATATAATGGTACTTGGAAATTTGATACGTGGTTATTTGATAAACCAAATATGGGTGGTTCTATGATAAAACAAGTATGGGTGGTCATGTTATAACCTCTAATTCATTGGGTATGGAAGTCGGCCGTATGACTATTCTATTTGGTGATATGTGTGGAAGTCGACTGTATGGTCATTCAATTTATGTATGATTATGTCACAAGTTATCTTTATATGTAACTTGTAATCTACCCATGCATTCAAACGATAGTATAAATTAATTGTTATTATAAATAATAGAATACCATTTATGGAACATAATTTCATAATAATATTGAAATTTTTTGAAAAAAATGACATACATAATCAAGGAATAAAACTGATATGTTAATAATTCTAGGACTGAAGGTATGGATAGTGTTGTGTGTTTTTAGTATCAATCGAGCATTTGGTATAGTGTTCATTGTCAAGGAGTGATGATATATCAAGAAAAAACAATATTTTGTAACATGAAAAAAGGTGTATAATCCAACCAGAAAATGAAATAGTCAACAACAACTGCCATTCAAGCTAGTGTTTTGGTGTCAAAAGTGATATGTTATTAATATGACAGCTATTGACAGGTTATTAATATATGAATATGCACATAAAAAATAAATAAATTATAGTCATTATGTAATCATCCCAGAAATAGAATAGCCTATAGGTTAGGATGTGGAAACATTCCATGGTTTTAAAACTGTAGTGGACTGATACAAAAAAATATAACCAAGGATTCGAAATCATAATTGATTATGGATAGGAAATCACTAAATGACACATAAAACAAACTGTGAGGAAGTAATAATTCTACAACATAGCCTAAAATGTCCGAAATCATCCCCTTATATGATTAAAAGTAATTACAGTTATCAAGATAACTAAAATATAAACCAATATTTATAGTCATAATTTGAGACTTAAGGATGGATAACATTACTGTTTGTTGGGAATAAGGCATAGAATGTACAACTGGTCAGAGGTCGATGTGATTAGAAAATGAGATTTAGTTGGGACAGTCCAAAATTGACCACTCTGCCTTAGCATGTACCACTGCTTAGAGATAGATCCCACACTTGATGAAGGAGCCAACAAATCTAGTGGAGGTGGGGCATCATTATAGACCTTGGGTGATGAAACCATATAAATTAAATAACACCCAACATTGAAAAGGAAATTCCCTGCACATGGATTATGCATTGGAGTCAACATATTAGCCACCAACTGGTAGACAACTATTTTGAACCCTGTAATATGTAATAAAAATTGAATGTGAGTAAATGACATATATTATTATAAAAAAAAGAACATGAGACCTAGAACATAACAACTTAATTGTAGAGACAATCATAATAGTGTGAGATAATGACACATATTATGGTTGTGTAAGTTTCATTATTTTTCATTTTAGTTTGGATTATACATAACATAATTTATTTAGATAAGAGAAATCTAGTATTTCCGAGAGTTAACTCTACCTCACGTAAGGGTCTTCTATATTAGCAAAAGGGTAAGCTTGATTTTAATCCATTAATGAAATACAAATTATGAATCATGTGAGGCTAATGAAACTCCGTGATGGGTATTATATGTGTAATGACCCAGACCTGAACAACCACCCGAACAATGCTAAACGGTTCGGGTGTTACGACCTTAAGTGCATATCCCCGAACGCCAAAGGCTTTCGACTAGCAGCGAGGGTCTTATAGGTATAGTGGGGAGGCTATAACCTCTCGGAGGATAATAATAACGGTACTAGTACAAGTATAATAATAAAGATGCATCAGAATAAAATAACTCAGCAGACTCTAACCAGACCCGCAGAGCAGAAGCACAATCAATATCAATAAGCAGCGGAAGCAGTAAATATATACAACAACAGTAGAAATAAACACAACATCATGCTAATTCCTTGTAACTACTACTGAACAATAGAACATGCATACAAATAAGGTCATACATATCTAAATATAATGGAACCAATGGATAACCAACTGTAGCTCCAAAACAAGTAAGCATGCTGATACAGAAAAGAAAGAAAAACAGAGTAACTCTAGCTAGGTAAGATATCAAGGTCCATACCATCTCTATACAATAGCTAACGCAGCCCAGCTCCTGAAGCTGGCCTCTTTCCTACATGTAAGGACGCGTGCACAGTGTGAGACGAATCTCAGTAGGATACCACCCAATGACGAATACCTAATATAAGTGTTTAAGTAGTCATGCATTTATAAGAGAAGTAGTAAACAGGACGATGCACAAATAAACACAAACTCCGCTGGTTCTCAACAGCCACCACGGAGTGTCACCTACTTCAGACAACACTGAAATCTCTTTCATGTAACACGACACCATGTTCCCCCTGACACCTCGTGTCTCAAGTACTGATGCCCCGAAGGCATACCCAAGAAACAGTAACCCGGAGGAACAACGATGCCTATCCTCAATAAGTAACCAGAGGGAAAGTGATGTATGCCCTCAAAGTAAGTAGCCGTAGGGACAATGATGTCTGCCCTCAAAGTAAAGTATTCAGAGGGACAGTAATATCTACCCTCTAATAACGGTGAGCATCTGACCCCAACCCAATAGCCTCAGTGCTATCCCCTGAAGGCTCCTCACCTTCCACGTGGCTTCATACGACAAGCACCTCCAAACCAAAAGTACCTAAAATGAAACTAACGGGGGCCTCTACCCACATGAGTGGTCAAAAAAACCTCATCACAGAGTCTCTCTCTGTGCACACTAATCAAAGTTTCTGGGTGAGCGGTAATCACCAAAATAGTACCCAAGCCACAACACCTCTGACACCTCGTGTCCCTGCGACCATGCCACTCAAGTCTAATGGTCTCTCCATCCTAGTAACCCGGGCCATGCCCAACTAGATAGTCATCATGCCTCAAACCAACATCCATGACACCCAATCCCATGGTCAGAACCACCCAATGTAACCCAGGCCATGCCTAACCTGTGATCAACATCACTCGGGAATATCTGTGCCACGACCAACATAACCCAAATGGTTCCAACATATGCAATTCAGAAATTACATACATAATAAAAATAATTACTTTTAAACAGGAAAAAAACTCAACAGTTGAAATTCACTAACTATGTGTTGTCCCATACCAACACTGAGATCTCTAAAGCCTCTAACAATACAAATCAATTTTCAATAAACTAAAATCAACATTTTATAACAACACAATTCAATTAATACCATTTTGGAACCCCGTCAAAAATGCCCCAATTGAGAAACGACCCCTCACCGAACCCCTCTTAATAAAAACAGGTAAAGGGCATACCTAAAGGCATCCCACGAGTCTAATAAACAGTTTAATATGCAAAACCAGATAAAAAAGGGTCCTGATCAAAAGACCTGAAAACACACCAAAGGCCGCACCACCCAAATGACCATGAAAAGAAAAAAAGAGGTTTACACGACCTACTTGAGACACATACAATACTACTCCTTTGATAATAGCCTCCAATTAGGTCTAAAACGCGGTATATCTTAAAAAGAATCAAAACCACTCAAACCCCTATAACTCATTCTAGAACAGAAATAAAGAAGAACAGATCAAGAAGAATCAAGGCCTTACTGAGCGGGTTCCAAGGCATCTTTTGGCGATTGAATCGGGGTTCAGACAAACATCTGGGAAGGAAATAAAGTCCTGACCGTCTTGGTTTGTGTAACCTAGCGAAAGAAATGGGGTTCTGCCTCAATACGAGGCTACTGCCTGTTTTAGAGAAAAGAAATAAAATACATGGCATGTACCTTAATTACATGGCGTGTATCGTTTTACTTTTCATAATACGATTGATATTTCATCGACTTACTTTCCACAACCTACCGACTTGAGTACACAGTGTGTATCTAGGGGTACACGATGTGTACTTAGTTTTTTCTTCTCTTCCTTGATGACTTACCCACACGCCATGTATATCTCTCACACATGACTAGAATACATGGTGTGTCTAAGTAGGAAACGGCGTGTACTTGGTTAAATGATTCTACCCGGCCAACACACCCACACACCATGTATGGCCTTCACACGGTCTAGGGTACACAATGTGTCTATAACTACATGCCGTGTAGTAAGAAATTTCTACACGGTCATCACACGACATGTACTCTTCAAGAACACGACCAACACTTGCCTAACCCATACACGACGTGTACTTTAAAGCACACAACGTGTAGTCTTGAAATTTCCAGAAACTTCCCAGTTTCACCAGCTTCTAGTCAAAAATTCAAACAGGGTCGGGATTTTGACTCGTTCTAAAAACCTAGGTTCTTAAAATCTCCCCACATTAACATAGCTCATCCCCAAGATATCAAACGAAACCCGGAGATTGCATCGAACACACCACCCCGATCAAAGTAACCCAGATTTCCCCAGTCTCAAAGGTTATAGATAAATTCCTCAAGGGGATCCCCACCTTAGGAATCAACTAACTCAGTCTCAACATAAAAAAACTCAAAACAAACAAAGGTTCACTGACCTATTTTCCAGACGCATAGTCCTTCCATGACGCATCGTCACCCCTGCGCCTCATTGGAACTCCTGTGTCATTCCTAACATCCAATGTGTCCCGCACCACATCAGTGTTCGCCTCTATGAGGTCCTGCATCCCATGGGTGCTCAAAAACAAACCTGGTTCCTAGCACCTCAAGTAACCCACATCATCGATACCCCGATTCCCAAGGCAGCTCAAGTAACCCGCATCCTTGATGCCCCGATGCCCACGACACCTCAAGTAACTCACATCCTCGATTCTCCGAATGCTATGCATCCCATATATATATATATATATAAGTATATCATGCACCTGATATGGTTCCAATACCACTGACTAGCATCTAGTCACTCCACATAGATCATGTGCATCACATGCACTCAAAAAGGACATGCCTCTACAGGTCATGCCAAAAAGAAAACATGGAAAATCACGGCCACACCTGTGGTGTACCTATAACTGTCATCGGCTCACCAGCCTGTTCAGCCTCTGGCAGCTCTCCAGCATGCACCTAGCCTAAAGCATGACTGCCTGATGCCTGACCTCCCTATGGCGCTGCTCTCGGCACCAGCCACTGACCCCTAAGTTGGGTCCCGCTGTCTCTATCACATCCTCTATGTGCAACTGAACCTCAGATACCCTCTCCTAGTACCGAACCTGAACCAACTCCAGATGCCACTGTCTATCCTGGTCCCTGCCTACCAACTGTCTGAGAAGGATAACTACAAAACCTCTCTAGATGCCCGACCTATCCACATGCCCGACACTCCTTTGGAGGCCTATCTCACTGAGTCCGAACATTCCCGGGCTGTCCACACTGAAATAAAACCACTGAAGAACTACCACGAGGTGGTCTAGCTGAGTCTTTGGCCTAACTGCCCTTATGGAACTCATCCCATCCTCACTTCCTACTATCCAAACCATAACCTGAAGTTGTCGCCCAGCAAACCTGGGGCCTATCCCTCTGGTTTTCCTCTGTTATGAGTGCATAGTTCACTGCCTCTAAGAAAGAACCCAGTCTGAAGATATTCACCTGGACCCGAATGGTATGCCACAATCCATCCTCGAAGTGCCTCACCCTTTCCGCATCATCACTAACCATACCAGGTGAAAAGCGAGACAACTCAATAAATGTAGTTGCATAGTCCATGACGGACATGTCTCCCTACTGAAGACTCAAGACCTCCCGAGCTCTCTTGGCTCTCAGTGTCTATGGGTAAAAGTTCTCAAAGAAACTATCCTCTAAGTCCTTCCATGCCAGTCCCTCGTGCCTACGAGCCTAAACCTGCACATCCCACCAACTCTTTGCCGATCCTCGCAGCATGTACGTTTCCAGCTTGACCCTCCACCCTGAAGATGTCTAGAGCTGCTCGAAGATCATTCGCATTCTCTCTATCCAGTTCTCAGCCACCTACAGATTACCCTCACCCTGATAAAGCGGTGGGTGCTGCGACTGGAAATACCACGTCAGATATGTCATAGATGGCTCTGTACCCTGCACACCTCTATCGATTCCATGTGAGACATGTACCAGGCTCACTCGGAGCTGCTCGTCGAGCCATGGACCGAATGCTGCCACCCGGCTGCTGTCCTGCCTACAATAGATCCTGAACCGGATCCTGTCACTGAGACTATACCTGTGGCTCTTGCTCTGCCTGCACAGGATCCTGAACCTGATCCTTCACCTGTGGAACTGTTCCATCTCCCGTCTGACGCTCCATCTGAGTCACCCAAAAAGGAACCCACTGAATACCATAAATGGTCAGACAACCCATATATATATATATATAACAATATATATTCAACGCAGATAAGAAAGTAGTAAAAGTAAGCACACAACTACATCCCTTACTCCCCCCCACTGCAACCATGCCCCACGGTATCCCGGCCTCATGGCCACCTTACCTGCCCCTAACATAGCCAAGTATCAAAAGTACCTCGGGCCATGCCCGTCCCAACAACTAACATTGTCTCAAACTGACGACCGAGTCACCCAATCTTGGTGATCAAAATCACCTCAACTGATAGTACCTTCCTGCTCGTACAAGATCCAGACCTAAATTCCCTATCACATGCAATTCTACAAATATATAAATCATGGAATACACATTGAAACAACAAGAAATTCTATCAGGAATTTCACCTATTCACATTTCAAAGCATACAAATCATGAAAATTGATATTATTCATATGGAATTATCACTTCACAAAGAAAATGTGCAATTATGAAATTAAATACCCTAAAAATGTTCCTATCAAAAGCCAAGAAAACAAGCCTTTCCATACCGGGCCAAAGTCCAACTCTCCCTTACCACATCAGATCAAGGGTCACATATCACAATCAATAACATTGCACACCAAGTGAGACACCGAGGTGGAAATCATATAAACTATAATCTGAGAAAAAGCACAACAACAATTCCCACCCAAGGCAACTTGGTCCATCCCTCGTACCTGGGGCTGTAGGCACCCAAGCATAAGCTAGAAACCCAGTTCCAATTACAACCTATCTCTAGTCGACCATATTCCAAATAGTAAAACCAGCAGAAGTAAAAAATAGAAGTCTCAATATCATTAGTAGCCAGCAAAACACTGCTACTAAATCCCTATCAAGAACTCCTCTGATACCACTTTGTAATGACCTGGACCCGAATAGCCACCTGAACAGTGCTAAACAGGTTGGGTGTTACTACCTTAAGCACACCTCCTCGAATACCAAAGGTTTTCGACTTGTAGAGAGGGTCTTAAAGGTATAGTGGGGAGGCTATACCATCTTAGAGGATAATAATAATGGTACTGGTCCATGTATAATAATAAAGATGCAGCGGAATAAAATGACTCAGCAGACTCGAACCCGAACCATAGAGCGGAAGCACAATCAATATCAATAAGCAGCGGAAGCAATAAATATAAACAAAAATAGCGAAAATAAACACAACATCATGCTGATCACTTGTAACTACTACTGAACAATAGCACATGCATCCAAAGCAATTCATACATATCTAAATATAAAGGCGCCACCAACTATAGCTGCAAAACATGTAAGCATGCTGATACAGAAAAGAAAGAAAAATAGAGTAACTCCAGCTAGGTAAGACCTCAAGGTCCATACCATATCCATGCAATAGCTAACGCAGCCCAGCTCCTCAAGCTGGGCTCTTTCCTGCATGTAAGGACACGTGAAGGGTGTGAGACGAATCTCAATAGGATACCACCCAACGGTGCATACCTAATATAAGTGTTTAAGCAGTCATGCATTTACAAGGAAAGCAGTAAACAAAACGATGCACAAATAAACACAAAATCCCCTGGTGATCAGCAGCCACCATGGAGTGTCACTTGTTTTAGCCAACACCAGAATCTCTGTCATGTAACCTGACACCATGTGCCCCCTGAAACCTCGTGTCTCAAGTACCGACATCCCGAAGGCATGCCTGAGAAACAGTAACCTAGAAGAACAGCGATACCTATCCTCAATAAGTAACCGGAGGGACAACGATGTCTTCCCTCAAAGTAAGTAGTCAGAGGGACAACGATGTCTGCCCTCAATGTCAAGTATCCAGAGGGACAACGATATCTTCCCCCAAATAATTGCGAGCCTCTACCCCCAAACTGATAGCCTCAATGCTATCCCCTAAAGGCTCCTCACCTTCCATGTGGGTTCCTACGACAAGCACCCCCAAACCAAAAGTACCTAAACCGCAACTAATGGGGGCCTCTACCCACACAAGTGGTCAAAACAACCTTATCACGGAGTCTATCTATGTGCACACTACTCAAAGTTTCTGGGTGAGCGGTAATCACCAAAATAGAACCCAAGCCACAACACCTCTGACACCTCGTGTCCTTGCGACCATGCCGCTCAATTTCGATGGTCTCGCCATCCCAGTAACCCGGGCCACGCCCAACCTGACAGTCATCCTACCTCAAACTGATGTCCATGATGCCCAATCCCGTAGTCAGAACCACCCAAAGTAACCCGGGCCAAGCCCAACCTGTGATCAGCATCACTCGAGAATATCTAGGCCACGCCCAACATAACCCAAATGGTTCCAGCATATGCAATTCAGCAATTACATACACAATCAAAATAATTACTTTTAAATAGGAAAAACAACTCAATTGTTGAAATGCACTAACTATGTGTTGTCCCAAACCAACACTGATGTCTTTAAAGCCTCAAACAATACATATCAATGTTCAATAAACTAAACTCAACAGTTTATAACAACACAATTCAATTAATACCATTTTGGTACCCCTGGTCAAAATGACCTAATTGAGAAACGACCCCTCGCCCGAAACCGCTCAAGAAAAATAGGTAAAGGGAATACCTAAAGGCATCCCACGAGTCTAATAATCAATTTAATATGCAAAACCAGATAAAAATGGGTCCCACTAAAAATACCAGAAAACACGCTAAAGGCCGCGACACCCAAATGACCATGAAAACACAAAAAGAGGTATGCACCTCCTACCTGAGACTCGTACGATGCTACTCCACCGATAAATGACTCCAATTAGGTCTAAAACGCGGTATATCTACAAAAGAATGAAAACCGCTCAAACCCCTATAACTCGTTCTAGAAAAAAAATCAAGAAGAATGACTCAAGAGGAATCAAGGCCTTACCGAGGGGGTTCCAACGCATCTGTCAACGATTGAATCGGGGTTTAGGTGAAGATACGAGAAGAAAATGAAGTCTTGGATGACTTGGTTCATGAAACCCGTCCAAAGAAATGAGGTTCTTCCTCAATACGAGGCTACTACCTTTTTTAGAAAAAAAAATACACGGTGTGTACCTTAAGTAAATGGCGTGTATCATTTTACTATTCATAAGATGACTGATATTTCATTGACTTACTTTCCAGAACCTGCCTACATGAGTACACAATGTGTACCTAGGGGTACACGATGTGTACTTAGTTTTTTCTTCTCTTCCTCGCCGACTTACCCACACACCATGTATATCCCTCATACACTGCTAGACTATATTGCATGTCCAAGTAGGACAAGACGTGTACTTGGTTAAAAGATTCTACCCGGTCAACACGCCCACACACCATGTATGGACTTCACACGGTCTAGGGTACACAGAGTGTCTATAACTACACGCCATGTAGTAAGAAATTTCTACAGGGTCATCACATGACATGTACTCAGCAAGCACAAAACCGAAACTTTCTTAACCCATACATGGTGTGTACTTTAAAGTACTTGGTGTGTTGTCTGGAAATTTCCAAATACTGCCCAGTTTCTCAAGTTTATAGTCAAAAATTCAAACAGGGTCAGGATTTTGACCCATTCTAAAAACCCGGGTTCTTAAAATATGTTCTTGTAAGAGTAAGGTTGGTTTTCATCTACTGTATAAATGATAATCTTGATTCATGTAAGGGTATTAAAACTCATTTAAAGGTCATTATTGTGGCATGTAAAGGTCATATTGTGTTTCATAGGTCAATCCGAACCTACATGAAAGATATCAAATATCACCTAAGGGTAACTTGGATCACATAACTGGAAATCCCCATCTATGTAAGGGTCAACCAGATCATGTCAGGGTCTTTCCAGGATCATCGTAATAGAAGAAAAATTAATACAGTAATGCTAAATCTATTAAAATGGTAAATCTGTTAAACTGGAAAACAAAATTGACCCTAACATCGGTCAACATAAATTGGAAAATCAGTTTAATGGTAAATCTACTCACCTGTACAGATTTACTCACTTCATTTCAATAGACTTCAACTGGAAACATAAATATGCTATTAATTGTCAATCTTCTCACTTATAGAGAAATTAGTTTTATTGAGAAACAAAAAAATAGTGAAATTTCCTAGAAATGTAAATATGTTTAACTAGAAAATGTGTTATTTGGAAAATGAAAATTGGATACATATTCCATGGTACTAAAGAACCAAGAAATAATAGGTACCTTTAGAAGGGGTGGTTTAGGCATTTTGGTGGAGTTGTATTCAATTTCAATATTGTTTAAATATTTTTTTAGGGGGAAGCTCAGACATTATGGTGGAAAAACATTACATCAGCAAGACACCTTCTATTTCTAAAAGCATTAAGCCATGCACTTCAACACCCTTGGAATCACATAAGTGAATCGCTGGTTAAAGTGCAGTGAACATCAATGAACAAACACAGATTAAATCAATAGTTAATAGTAGAGCAGGTTTTAGAAAAATCATATCTGGATAGATGCAGACATAGAATTATTGTAACGACCCAAAGTTTTTCAATGGAAATTCCCTTCTTATAAATATGTCATAAATTAACATGAAATCACAACATAATGAACTACTAAGTGATAAGTGACCATTAAATATAAGTTGGTCACTTCTATGTTAGTAATTTTGAAAATCCTACATACACGATTGTGTTCAAAATGATTTTTGGAGTCTAATGAAACAAAAATATTTTTTGGTGAATAGTAACGTACCCTTAGGAATAGTAACATACCCTTATGAATAGTAATATGACCCTTATGAATAGTAAATCATCCAACATAAGAGTAACATTACATATGAATAATAAAATAAAATTTAGACATCTTAGAAAGTGACAATTTGACCTTAGTAAATGTTTTGGTATTTTGTAAGTCATAAATAAATAATTATAATTAATTAATTAATTTAAAAGAATATGTACTTCCATATAATGTATTAATAAATTATTTAATCAATTTATTATAGTTTTTAGATAATTTTATAAGACCCTACGTAATTTTTGGAAGCACTATAAAATCAGTTTTAATCTTAAAAACTGTTTTTAAGTAAATTATGATTTTAATTAAATATTAAATTAATAATATTTAGAAAATTATTTTTGAAAAATGGAGTTCATTTTTGGATTCTTCATGTCTAAAAATGTTAGGGTTAAATTTTTGGGTTTTTTCTGAAATACTCCAATTTTCGGGGGAATAGTAAAAAAATACAGTTTTTCGCATAATCGGGGTATACTAAATTGCATCATTAATGATGTAATAATGACATAAACATTCTAGAAATATAGTTTATGCCAAATTATATTAAATCTCATAAATGGTTCCTTAAAATACAATAAATCTAATTCTCATACCTAAAAAGAACTTTCCAAAGCCTAAAGTCAAAAGGTGATTTCTTAAAGTGTCGTTTTCTCTTTCTTTCACTTTCCTTTTAATAAATTAATGAATTCGAATTATAAAGAATAATTAAAGCCTAAAAATAATTATATTATATTAATAAATGATTTAGGATGTCCAAAAACTACTATTACAAGTATAACTTTTGATATATTATTTTATTTAATATTTTATACCAAAAACACCTCCCTCCTCATGTATAAATAAGTCCCCCCCCTCCTCTTGCCAAACCACACCTATAAAGATTCAATAATTGTCTAATATGTGACCAATAATCTCCCCTAGCCCCTCCACCACGTCCAAGAGCTTCTGGTCTCATCAAAAGACCAAGCTTAGGCCCTTAAGGAGGTTCTCAAGAGAAGGATTTAAGAGGTAATTTCCCTCCCTCTTCTCCTTTAATTTCCTTTCAAGTTCAAGTTCCTTTCTTGATCTCTCACCACCTATATTCATCAAAATTGTTTTTTAAATCCAATATTATACATATCATGTAATTTTATAATTCTAATGGTATATTATATCACCTCACACCCTTTCCCTCTTCCTTTCATTTTATTAAAGAGAAAGTTGTTCATGAGGTGTTAATTTATCACCTTCAAAAACGAAATGCTCTCTTCTTCCATTTATACCTTCAGATCTGGTCATAAAACCATTTGTATGGTTTAAACAGAATATGTTATATGTATTATGTTCTATTTATAGTTCTGAAAATAACCTATGGCCATATTACTAAGTGAGAAGTTAAAACAAGTTCGTTGTGATAAAAAAACCGCCCAAATTAACCCAAATAATCATCACTTAATTCTTATCTAATGATTCATCAAAATGGATCTAATATAATTCCTTATAAGATCATTAAAAATCCTGTAATATAATTAATAATATTTAATATCATTTCTGGATGTTTACTCGTGTTCTAACCAAACATCAATACAAGTGAACCACCCAAGAAAAACCATAAAAACGAACATCCCCGAAAAATGTTTTAACCTCTATAAGTCATCCAAAGGAACATAATATGACATAATGAAACAATAATGAAACCTATTAATGAACACATGGTTATTTATTTATAATTAATGAATATAATGTCATTATACAGGACATTAAAGAGAAGGAAGCATTCGGGTACAAGGTAAGGGGAAATCTCGAACCTAATTTTCTTCCTTCGGATTCTCCCTCTTTCACTCCATTTTTGTTATGGTTACTCCTCAAAGATCATTTTTAATTATTTACTTTACTTTTATGGGATATAAATGTTTGTCACTGGTTTTTTTGTCCAACAAAATGTTTTCCAAAAGAACTATTCCTTTAAGAACACCCCTTTTACTTCTCACTCAAAGTGAACGGTTCTTGTAACATGTATGTTATTACCTCTTTCATTTGGGAACCCAAATATTATGAATATGTTATTATGAGATGAAACACATTAATTTTCATGGGTTCATTATGTTAATTTATGTTATATGTTTATTGTGTCAAGCATGATAAATGATAATGTTATGATGTGACGGGTGCGCCCAGAATTATATAGCACAATATGAATGTTTAAATGTGATGGGTGCGCCTGGAATTATACAGTGCTCCAATGCATTGGGTAAAGTGATAAATCTCATGAGTAAATGTGAAATGATGTGTGAACAAGATTCTCTCTTGGTTCACAAGTATGTGTGGTAGTTAACCACTACTACATGATGTTTCATTTTTATGCATTGCCACATTTCAAGTATTTTATTTATGCTCCTCTCATGTTCATGATCTTTTGCCTATGTTATGATTATGATCACCCCATGATATATTGTTTTTATCTATCCTCTTACTGGGATTCTATCTCACCCCTTTTGATGTATATCCTCAGGTGGCTACATGTACTAAGGAGAGGACAAGTGCCACTTAGAATCTAGATAAGAATAAATTAAATAAATGTTTATGGTTGATGATGTATTTGTTATGTATGGTCTTAGTTTTCCCAAGACACTAAACCTTTGTATCCTCTATGTGTAATACTATTTTGTTTTTATATTTGGAATTATGTAATAGTAATGTAAGAAAAGGTTGGGATTCTATAGTTGGTATCAGAGGCAAGGTTTATTTAATTTGGGAATTAGGATTAGTGAACCCTAGAGAAAACCTCTAGTATGAGACTAAGTAAAAATATGCACACAAGAATATTTACATAAGGGATCCCATATGTTATGTTTTTGGTATAAATTGTTTAAATGAATAAGTTATTCATGACTTGTTTAGTTATGTTATTTTCTATCATTTTCTACTTAATAAAATGGTGGGAACCAGGAGAAATCAGGCCAACAACTCATGCGAGGGCCAATGCAACGATTTGCCGAACGACATCCCCAATGATTTGGGAGGTGGGGTTTAAAACTTCATGGTGATTCTTACCCAATTATCTCAGGTTATGAATAATAACCATAATAATGGGGAACTTCCTCCTTAACCAAAGAGGGATCAAATAGCTATTGAATGTTTTATGTAGCAACGACCACCAACATTTTGTGGATCTTTTGATCCACTAGTTGCGGAACAGTGGGTCAACTCCATGGAGAAGATATTTTCTATGCTTCACTGTTCTGAGATGGAGAAGGTGACTCTAGCCGTTTATCATATAGATGGAGAAGCTAATCAATGGTGGTCTTTGATTAAGAACACCAAGCCAAGGGACGAAATTGAAGAGATGGAATGGGAAGACTTTAAGATAATGTTTCTTAATAAGTATTTCCCATGAACTCTTTGCACGAAGATGGAGAGAGAATTCATAGAGCTCAAGCAAAAAGAAGGAGAATTTGTCACAACCTATGAAGTGAATTTCACAAGGCTCGCAAGGTACGCTTCAGGTTTTTTTATCAACAATAATATCAAAATTGATAGATTATTTAGTGTATTAAAACCACACCTTCGAAATACTCTTGCAATTCAAGACTTTGGGAGTTATGAAGAAGTTGTTTGGTGTGGTCTCAAAGTGGATATGGAGTTTGGAGAATGGTCCCATGGATATGGGGATACGAAATGAAAGATGGAGTTTCAAGACGGTGGATCTAATGATAAAGGTGGGAAGAAAACTCAACGACCCACATGCCAAAAATGTGGAAAGTTTCATCATGGGAACTGCTTAAAAGGGATGGGGAAATGATTCAAGTGTGGGAAAGAAGGACACCATTCTCAAGAGTGTCGAAAAGACACGAAAAGGAAGGATAATGTAGTTGATGAAAGGAGAGAACCACCCATGGTTCAATGCTACAACTTTAGGGAGCTAGGGCACTATGCAAACTAGGGCACTAAACCTCGAGCTCTCGAGGGTAATCAGCGTCAGCAGCCACTAAAGCCAAAGGAACAAGGGAAGGCTTATGCCATCACTACTACGGAGGTGGAGCATGATAATGAAGTCGTACAAGGTACACTTCCTATTCAATCAAGAATGGAAAAAGTCTTATTTGATTCAGGTTCTACACATTCCTTTATATCTTGCAAGTTTTCTAAAACTATAGAATCAAAGCCCCGAAACCTTGAAGTAGAGATATCTGTAAAAACACCAAGTGGTGAAATCATTGTAACCCAAGTGTTTGACTCTTCTCCTATTGGCATATGTGGGATGATTATTCTGGAAAATCTCGTAATACTTCCTTTAGTGGAATTTGATTCTATAATGAGAATGGATTGGCTCTCGTTATATAGAGCACATATCAACTGTCGGGAAAAGGAAATATCTTTTCATATTTCGAACCATCCCATGCTCCTCTATAAATGAAAGGAAGATCATGAATAACCTTTTAAAAATCCTTCAATAGCGTGGGTGTTGATTCCCTATGAAGAAGCATACCTCACCCAAATGGTTGAGTCAAAGGAAAGTTACAACCTTGAGGAAATGTCCATTGTGAGGGAATACGACGATGTATTTCTGGAAGAGTTACCCAGAATTCCCCCAGATCATGAGGTATATTTCTCAATGGAACTCATACCCAGAGCTACTCCTATCTCGAACTTCCCCTATAGGATGGCTACTATCAAACTTGAGGAGTTAAGGAAGCAGCTGCAAGAGCATCTAGACAAAGGGTTCATACTCCCTAGTGCATCACCTTGGGGTGCGCCAGTGCTCTTTGTGATGAAGAAGGATGGGACCATGCAGTTGTGTATCGATTATCAGGAACTCAACAAGATAACCATAAAGAACAAGTATCCTCTCCCAAGGATTGATGACTTGTTCGACCAGTTAAGAAGAGCTCAATACTTATCAAAGGTGGATCTTTGTTCTGGATATCATCAGGTAAAGGTAAAGAAGGAAGATATTCAGAAGATTGCCTTCCGTACAAGGTATGGGCACTATGATTTTTTGGTGATTCCCTTCGGACTTACTAATTCCCTTGTAATCCTCATGGATTTGATGAATAGAGTCTTTAGACATTACCTCGACACATTTTTGGTAGTGTTTATTGATGATATTCTCATCTACTCCAACAGTAAGGAGGAACATGAAGAACATCTAAGACTTGTGTTGGCAACATTGAGAAAGGAGAAGTTGTACACCAAGTTTATCAAGTGTGACTTTTGGATGAATCAAGTCACGTTCTTGGGACATGTGATCACAAGTGAGGGAATTTCTGTGGATCCTTCAAAGACAAAGGCAATTGAGGAATGTCCCAAAACCTCTAGTGTCATAGAAATCCATAGTTTTCTTGGATTAGCTGTGTACTACAAAAGTTTTGTGAGAAACTTCTCACGATTGTCAATCCCACTAACTAAGTTAACAAGGAAAGGGGTAAAGTATGTCTGGACGGAAGAATGTGAGGGAAGCTTCAAGGAGCTAAAGAGAAGGCTGATCATTACACCTATACTCACACAACCGAAAAGTGGAGAAAGTTTTGTGATATATAGTGATGCTTAAAAGAAAGTCTTGGCTTGTGTACTCATGCAAAATGATAATGTGATAGCCTACGCCTCACGATAGTTGAAGATCCATGAGTAGAACTACCCGAAGAATGATCTAGAGCTAGAAGCCATGATTTTTTCCTTGAAAATCTGGAGGCACTACCTTTATGGCGAGAAGTGTGACATATACACCAACCACAAGAGCCTAAAGTATATATTCACACAAAAGGAGATCAACATGCATCAAAGGATATGGTTAGAGCTAATCAAGGATTACAATTGATCTATTCACTATCATCCTGGAAAGGCGAACAAGGTAGCTGAGGCTCTAAGCAGAAAAGAACCTGCTACTCTATCCATGTTGCGGATTGAGAAAGACCCTATCTTCTTGGATAAGCAAAGAATGGATTTGGAAATCATAAGGGTGGGGGATACATCCTACCTTGCCCAAATGATTACGCAACCATCCATCCAAGATAAGATTAAGGAAGCACAAAGGTTTGATATGGAGATACAAAAGAGGGTGAATGTAGTAAAGGAAGGGAATCTGAAAGAGTTCCATATCGACGATGATGGTGTGATTCGGTTTGGAACGCAGCTTTGTGTACCTTCATCACCCGGGATAAAGAAGGAGCTACTGGATAATGCACATATCCATCCTGGGAGTACCAAGATGTACCGTGATCTCTGAGAACACTTATGGTGGGATAACATGAAGAAGGAGATTGCAGAATATATATCAAGGTGCTTGGTATGTCAGCAAGTTAAAGCTGAGCAACAAAAGTCCAAGGGTATTGCAGCCATTGCCTATACCCATATGGAAATGGGAAAATGTTACTATGGACTTTGTCACAGGTCTCCTGAAGACATCAAAGGGAAATAATGTGATATGGGTTGTGGTTGATCGACTCACCAAGACTGCCCATTTTATTTCTATTCGGGAAGGTCTCTCTCTTGAACAACTTGCAAAGATATATGTGAAGGAAGTAGTGAGACTGCACGGTGTTCCACTCTCAATTGTCTCTGACCATGATCCATGGTTCACATCTAAGTTCTGGAGGATTCTTCAACATGACTTGAGTACTGAATTAAATTTCAGCATGGCCTATCACCCCCAAACTGATGGCCAGTCTAAAAAGAATATTCAGACACTTGAAGATATGCTAAGAGCCTGCTCTCTAGAATTACAAGGTGGATGGGATCAGCATCTCCCATTGGTTGAGTTATCATACAATAATAGCTTCCACTCGAGTATTCAGATGGCTCCGTATGAAGCTCTTTATGGGAAGTGATGTAGAACTCCAACCTGTTGGGATGAATTTGGAGAAGGAAAGCTACTTGGGCCCGATCTTGTTCAAGAGATGACCGAGAAGGTTCAAGTCATACAGAAACACATCAAAGATGCTCAAATTAGGCAAAAGAGTTATGCTGACAACCGTCGAAGGGACTTGGAGTTCGACGTTGGAGATAAAGCCTTCGAATATCTCCATGGAAGAGAGTCATGAGATTCAGGAAGAAAGGGAAGCTAAGCCCAAGGTATATTGTCCCCTTTGAGATCCTTGACCGCATAGGAGCCGTGGCCTATCAACTAGAACTTCCACCGAATATGCATAAGGTTCATGATGTGTTTCATGTATCACTACTGAGGAAGTACATACCAGACCCCTCACATGTACTAAACTCAGAGGTGGTGCAGCTGGAAAATGATCTATCCTATGAGGAGAATCCAGTAAAGATTCTGGACCGAAGTGATAAGGTTCTACGCAACAAGACAACCCACATTTTCAAAGTGTTGTGGAGGAACCATATGTTTGAGGAAGAAACTTGGGAACCAGAAGAGGAAATGAAGGAGAAGTCCCTTACCTATTTGTGTAATGTGAAATTTTAGGGGCGAAATTTCTTAAGGGAGGAAGAATGTAACGACCCAAAGTTTTTCAATGGAAATTCCCTTCTTATAAATATGTCATAAATTAACATGAAATCACAACATAATGAACTATAAAGTGATAAGTGACCATTAAATATAAGTTGGTCACTTATGTGTTAGGAATTTTGAAAATCTGACATACATGGTTGTGTTCAAAATGATTTTTGGAGTCTAATGAAACAAAAATAATTTTTTTGTGAATAGTAACATACCCTTAGGAATAGTTACATACCCTTATGAATAGTAATACGACCCTTATGAATAGTAAATCATCCAACATAATAGTGAAATTACCTATGAATAATAAAATAAAATTTAGACATCTTAGAAAGTGACAATTTGACCTTAGTAAACGTTTTGGTATTTTGTAAGTCATAAATAATTAATTATAATTAATTAATTAATTTTAAAGAATATTTATTTCCATATAATGTATTCATAAATTATTGAATCAATTTATTATAGTTTTTAGATAATTTTATAAGACCCTACATAATTTTTGGAAGTACTATAAAATCAGTTTTAATCTTAACAAATGTTTTTTAAGTAAACTATGATTTTAATTAAATATTAAATTAATAATATTTAAAAAATTATTTTTGAAAAATATAATTCATTTTAGGATTCTAAATGTCGAAAAATGGTAGGGGTAAATTTTTGGGTTTTTTTTGAAATACTTCAATTTTGGGTGAATAGTAAAAAATACAGTTTTTCGCATAATCGGTGTATACTAAATTGCATCATTAATGATGTAATGATGACATAAAAATTATAGAAATTTATTTTCAGACAAATTATATTAAATCTCATAAATGGTTCTTTAAAATACAATAAATCCAATTCTGAAACCTAAAAAGAAGTTTCCGAAGCCTAAAGTCAAAATGTGATTTCTTAAAGTGTCTTTTTCTCTTTCTTTAACTTTCCTTTTAATAAATTAATTAATTCTAAGAATAAAGAAGAATTAAAGACTAAAACGAATTATATTATATTAATATATTATTTAGGATGTCAAAAAACTACTATTACAAGTCTAAATTTTGATATATTATTTTATTTAATATTTTATACCAAAAACACCTCCCTCCTCATGTATAAATAATCCCTCCCCCTCCTCTTCCCAAACCACACATCTCAAGCTTCAATCATTGTCTAATCTCTGCCCAATAATCTCCCCTAGCCCCTCCCCCAGATCCAAGAGCTTATGGTCTCATCAAAAGACCAAGCTTAGGCTCTTAAGGAGGTTCTCAAGAGAAGGATTTAAGAGGTAATTTCCCTCCCTCTTCTCCTTTAATTTCCTTTCAAGTTCAAGTTCCTTTCTTGATCTCTCCGCACCTATATTCATCCAAATTGTTTTTTAACTCTAGTATTATACATATAATTTAATTTTATGATTCTAATGGGATATTATATCACCCCACACCCTTTACCTATTCCTTTTATTTTATTAAAGAGAACGTTGTTCATGAGGTGTTAATTTATCACCTTCAAAAATGACATGCTCTCTTCTTCCATTTATACCTTCAGATCTGGTCATGAAACCATTTTTATGGTTGAAACAGAATATTTTATATGTATTATGTTCTATTTAAAGTTCTGGAAATAACTTATGGCCATATTACTAAGTGAAAAGTTAAAACAAGTTCGTTGTGATCCAAAAAAAACTGCTCAAATTAACCCAAATAATCATCACTTAATTCTTATCTAATGATTCATCCACATGGATCTAATATAATTCATTATAAGATAATTAAAACCCCTGTTATATCATTAATAAAATGTAATATCATTTCTGGATGTTTACACATGTTCTACCCAAACATTAATACAAGTGAACCACCCAAGAAAAACCATAAAAACGAACATCCCCGAACAATGTTTTTAAACTCTATAAGTCATACAAAGGAACATAATATGAAATAATGAAACCAGAATGAAACCTATTAATTTAAACATGGTTATGGATTTATAATTAATGAATATAATGTCATTATATAGGACATTAAAGAGAAGGAAGCATTCAGGTACAAGGTAAGGGGAAATCTCGAGCCCAATTTTCTTCCTTCAGGTTCTCCCACTTTCACTCCATTTTTGATATGGTTACTCCTCAAAGATTATTTGTTCATCATTTCCTTTAATTTTATGGGATATACATTTTTTTCACTGGTTATTTTGTCCAATTTTTTTTTTCCAAAATAACTCTTCCTTTAAGAACACCCCTTTTACTTCTCACTCAAAGTGAACGGTTCTTGTAACATGTATGTTATTACCTCTTTCTTTTGGGAACCCAAATCTTATGAATATATTATTATGAGATGAAACCCATTAATTTTCATGGTTTAATTATGTTAATTTATGTTATATGTTAATTGTGTCAAGCATGATAAATGATAATGTTATGATGTGACGGGTGCGCCCAAAATTATACATCGCTCCAATGCATTGGGTAAAGTGATGAATCTCATGAGTAAATGTGAAATGATGTGTGAAAAAGATGCTAGCTTGGTTCACAAGTATGTGTGGTAGTTAACCACTATGTCATGATGTTTCATTTTTATGCATTGACACATTTCAAGTATTTTATTTATTCTCCTCTCATGTTCATGATCTTTTACCTATGTTATGATTATGCTCACCCCATGATATATTGTTTTTATCAATCCTCTTATTGAGATTCTATCTCACCCCTTTTGAGGTATATCCTCAGGTGGCTACATGTACTAATTAGAGGACAAGTGCCAATTAGAATATATAGAAGAAGAAATTTAATAAATTTTTATGGTTGATGATGTATTTGTTATGTATGGTCCTAGTTTTTCCAAGAAACTAAACCTTTGGATCCTCTATGTGTAATACTATTATGTTGTTTATCTTTGAAATGATGTAATAGTAATGTAAGAAAAGTCCGGGATGCTATAATTATGGGATAGAGAGGGGTCATGCCAAGAAAGGATCTCCTCTTCTATCATGCCCCCGGTCTGAAGAAAGAAGATGTAAGTGAAAAAAGTTAGTCTGTTAATGTTACTTCTAAGTCCAGTAAATTAGAAACATTTCTGAAAATATAAACCTGTTATGAAACCCTTTAAACAAAAACAATTTCAACCCTACCTTAATGCATGAGTAGGTTTTAAGTTATAATAAATTTTCTTCCTATTTCAAAAGGTTCAATACTTTTTATTAAAATGATCCATTCATTTCAAACACATTCTGTTAGCATGTTTCCAGTAAAAAATAAATTATCATATGTTAATTTTCTATTAATGATGAATATGAATGATAGTGTCACAGTGATTTGAATGTCATACCATGCTGCAGTAGCAAATAAGTCTTTCTTCTTGATGATGTTGGTGAAATCAACTCATTGATTCAAGCTACATAACGGAAATATGTGAAGGAAAAAACTGTAGAAGAACATTTGTTATAAAAAAACTGATTACTGAAATATAATTGATTGAAATGATCCACTTCTCAAAAAATAGGACTTTACTCAAATGAAATTTCAATATTGGGGGAAAACAGAAAACAATAATGAATGAATACCTATAAAATCTAAAAAATGATTAAAGAAAAACTTGTATAGTTATGAATTTTCAAATATAAATGATTTAATTAAGATGATTAAAAACAAGAAAGTGTGGGCTTACCAAACATTTTTAGCATGTTCTTTTTATAACAGAATATTTAAAATTAAAAGAAAAATTAGAAAAAGAATAAATACATTAAAATAATCAAAATTTTAGAGTCAGTAAGAGTACCTGTAACTGAAATCTACTTCAACATAAACAAATATATCAACAAACATAGGTGTGGGAAAATGAAATAGGTAACTTATACCTGCATGATAAGAGTCAGCATCACTATAATGATGTTGAACACATTTAACAGCTTTAAGACTTCCTACAAATAAAGTTTTATTCAAAATAAACAGAAATAAACATACATAGATATAAGTAAATGAAAAATGCAAGCTATACCTATATGAAAAGAGGTAGGATCACTGTAATGAAATTGAACACATTTAGAGGCAGTAATACCGATTGCAACTGAAATCTGCTTCAATATAAATAGAAATATAGACATACATGGATGTGAGACAATATTATATTTAAAAGTTAATAATGATCATGAATATTCAATATATTGAAATAAAAAAATAGTGATACTTATTATTGGAAGAAAATTGGAAATAATACAGAGACATCATTATGATAGTATATAACAATTTATATAAATACATTTGAAAAGATATAGGAGAATATATAATAAATAATTTTTTTTCAGCATGGAGATTTGAATTACATGAATGAAAAGAACATTGAAATTGACATTTGAAATTCTCATAATTGTGATAAATAATGTTTTAGTTGAGGCCATACAAATGTAAACGACAAACCTTAAAATAAATGATTATATTGAAAAAAATTTATCTTATAGTAATAACATAATACATATAACCGACACAAAATATTGAGAACATTAATCAAAATAATGACCAAATAAGATTTAATACAAGCCCAGTCACCTTAAATTTAAGTAAATGTAACTATTAAATGGTGGCCGCCATACTCCATACTGGTGACTGCCACACTGCGTACTAGTGGCCACTGCCATACTGCATATTGGTGGCCACTGCTTGCGACCGCCCACTCCCAACTAGCTGGACACCACAACCCCTCTCCCATCTTCATGCGCAACTTGTTCAGAAGAAAACCATTTAAATAAATGGAAAAACACACATCTTCAATTAGAAATCCATAAAATTTGTATGGAATAACTTATTATAAATTATAAGTACACTAAGCATTTTACAATAAGTTTTCTCATATGAAACCCCAATTAACCATCCAGCAAAGAAGCCATATTTCAAGGTAGTAACAGTATCAATGCAACTAATCATGTGAAAAAAAGGGTTTAAAAGTTGAATACACAAGAAAAATGCATGAACTAATAGAACATAATCAGTTTTCACATGTATTCTTCAAACAAAAATGTCAAAACTGAAATTAGAAATTCATTTGAATAAAAAATAGGGATAATACTTCATTTGATAGAACACACAAGCTAAATGAGATAAAAGAATTGTAGAGATATAGAATAGGCAATTGATATCAGCCAAGTATTACATACCATAATAGACCTTGTAAGAAGAATTATTCCTCATTCCACTCTTTCACTCTCACCTAAACCATGTTAACTTTATGTCAAACATGAAAACAACGTAATAAAAAAATGCCAAAAAAAAAAATAAAAATAAATAGAATCAGAGTGAGTACAAAGATACTCAAGAAAAAAAAATTAAAAGGACCTCTTTTTAGCTATTGTGTTTTTTCTTGACTTCATGAAATGTGCCTAAAAAATAAAGATAATCACTTGATGATTTTTTGAATGAGACAGTGAAAATTCATCTCAATCATTAGTCTCCATCATGAAAAATATATCAGAGAGGTTTTCACTACAATGAAGAAATGAAAATATTTGATAGCTGCTTAGAAGAATAGGACATGAACAAAGATTTAGCTTTGGATTAAGCATGAAACTCATTGATGGAAATGAAACTGCAAGGCGAAATAAATATAACTATTTTATAATAGATTAAATCCTTTTAAAAGAGATGATTCATGTCATTGAAATAAAAATTACATGATTAGAAATGCACAACAATTAAGAATATGTAAAAATACCAAAATATAAAATTTAGAATAGTAATAATTGATTTTATTTTATTTTTCATGATAAAAAATTAATGAGAAAAGTAATATATTTGTGTATGCTTGCATTATATTGAATAGTTTTTTTGTGACTAAATTTGTATAATCTAAAGATTATTTGAAAATTGAATACCCAAAATCAAAAAATGAAAAGTTTAATGGAATCAATATTTTCTGAAGAAAATGCATATGACACAAAGCTAACCTTCTACTGGTCGTACACTCCACCCACTTTGATGGCCAATTTGTATAATGAAGCTTCCATAGCAGAAGACATAATGCTGGAAAATATATATCATACAAAAAATGAAATAATAAGTGGACAAAAATAATAAAATGTAAAATATTAGAAGATAGTATTCCTTATAAATGATATAAATAATCCATCTTCCCAAAATTTTTATTGGGAAAACCCATCCACAACAAGATCCAGCTGAGCATAGCTAATCTATCTTAGTAATTTCCCAAATTCGGGTGCCTTCTGTTGGCCAAGTAATAAAAGTACAGGATGCGACTGGTGAATCAGAATATGATATGTATCAAAATATTGTTGGAAAATTTAATAAGAAATAGTAATTACTAAATCCTTGAGTGAACAGAAACAAATTCAATAAAATGAGTAGAACACATATTTTGTGGAGCTCTGGATATGTAGGGTTAGTGATGAAAAATATTTGTATAGTAATAATGGATATGGGTGATAATGGAATGCGTGTTTGTCTTTTCTTGTTGTTAGTTGGTGTGACCGGTTCAACTATAGAATAATTTTGAATAGTTATTGATCTAGTAACATTTATATTTTAGTAAAAATATATATTTTCAGACATAGATAGGTTAGTTTTAACAATTTATGTTAATTTTTTTTCATAATGGAAGCAAACAAAATGCAATGGAAATCGTAGAATGAAGTTACCATTAGCAGGTATTGGTGATAATGGCGTGCATGATTCTATTTGTGTGCTTCTTGTGGATGTTATACTTTCAGTTGAATTAATATTGTCAACATATATTGATCCTATAAAATTGAAAATATAGTAAATATCTATGCATGTTGAATGATAAATAATGTAATGGTTAAAGGTGAACATAATAAAAATAAGATAACATGCATGTCATTGTTACATTAGTAGGGGTTGCTGGTGTATCAAAATAGCAGATCTTACATCAATGAAATCTAAAGTGCATGTAATCAATTATAGTTATACTAACATCAATGAAATCTATATTAAATATACAACAATGATAGTGGAAGAATTTTTTATTGAATGGAATAAGTTACACTTAACCGACTATGAAATAGAATTAGATGCGATGAGAAAATCAATATAAAATCTGCTAATAACGATAATTAAAGAAACAATGGATGTTTAAATTAATTGTAGAGGTTGCTGGAGTATCAAAATAGAATATTTGTAGTAATAATGTTTCATTAAATAGTCTTTAACTGCAAATAAATCATGATGGGCAGAAGGGAAAAAATTTCCATGCCATTGGGATAATATATCTATTGGGGAATTCTAGATTTGTTGAATCTTTGAATAAGATGTCGTTGATAGTAAGGGGTTCAAAAAGATATTGTCTTTCGTCCACTGTAGTGGATGGTGATTCTGAAAATGGAATGAATGCTGGAGGTTAACCGAAGGAGAAGGAGATGAAAGTTTCAAGTTGGAGGAGTATGAATTGTACAGATAATGAGTGTAGGTTGGAGTATTCGACCTTCACTGATAAACCGAATGTGATGTTAGAGACCAAAGGTGAAGGGGCTTGAAGGTGAAGGAATAGTCAGAGGAAACTTTATAGGAGTCGACCATCATGGATAACCTGAGACTTTTGGTAAACATATCTAAAGATTGGTGGTTGAAGATTTACTAACATCCCAAAGCAATGATGTTGGAGTCGAATTTCACATGGAACCAGACATAAGTGTCTGAAGGATTATGAGACGGTGGTTGAAGCTAAAGAAATAGTTGGAGGTTCAGTTGTAGGAATCATTTTTATGAATAAACAGAAAGTAGTAGTAGAAAAATGACATGTTAGTGGCCAAAGATGATACAGGAAGCAGAGGCAAGGATGGAGGATTTGATATTGTGTGGAAACCCTAGATTAGTGATAGGTAAATTGAGAGTGCAGAAGGGAATAGGTGATCGAAGCTTAAATGATAAAGAAGATGAAGGCACCGGTTTACGGGAGGAGAAGCATGAAGAGGTGGAGGTGGAGGACTTGTTGGTGGAGGTGGAGGATGTGCAGGTGGAGGAGGGAATTCTAGTTGAATGGAACCCTAATTACTGCAAAGGAAAATCCCGACCGTGTGATGGTATAGAGGGAGGGAACGAAAAAGAAATGGATGGGTAGGGGTGACGTGGAGATCCGTATGATTAACATAGTATTGAAGAGGAATCCAAGTTTAGTATATATAATACATATGTGACTCCCATTGGGTTTATGGTAATCTTTTTATTATAAAAATGGTAAGAAATGAGCTTATATTATGTGAAGAGTATTTACTACTTCTCAAAGCTAAAAAGTATTACATTATGATAAAGTATTCATGGATTACATTTTCTATCAAGACTAATAGTTTTCCTTCTTTTTGTATCCATTATTGACCTTTTTGTTCTCATCCCAAGTTTTTTAAATTTTTAATCACATGATTTATAGGATAATAGAGTCAAGGATGGGATCAAGGAAAAGTTATGATGTTTAAAATATAAATTAATTCATATTTCTTTTCAAAGGTTTTTTTAAAAAAAAGGTTTAGTGAGTAGAATTGCCTACTTTGAAATTTTTGAGTTGTTCTGTAATAGTTATGGAATAATTATCTAAAACACTAAAATGGGAAAGTTCCTCAATGTGAAATAAAGTCAAATTATTGAATTAACTCAAGATTATGTAATGTTTAATTCCGGGGCCTTCTAATGAGGATTATGTTTTAAAATGTTTCGAAGTGGCATAAAACACTTTGGAATGTTCAAAGATTATTTTCCTCAACAATAACATTAATGATCATTCAATGGTATTTCTATTTGAGGAAATTATATAATTTTAGTTCAAAAAAACTCGTTCACTCTTCTCTGGTTATTCATAACCATTTTCAATATTAGTACCAATCTTCAATTCTATAGCACTCAAAATTTTTAAGAAAATGTTTTCCAGATTACTCAACTTTATTTTTCTCTTTAGTCAGAGAACCTGTTTAAAAATAATTTAATTTATTAAAATTTTTTACAAAAAATTTCTTAAAATTATTTGGTGAAGTAATTTTTACTCATTTTTTATATAACTAATGTTTTCGAAGGAATATTCTTATCGCTTTCCAAATGTGGAATTTTCTAAACTTTTCTATACAAAAGGAATATTATTTTTACCACATACAACTTGTACAGATTTACCTACCATAATTTCTTTTTATAATCATTTATTTGTTTAAAAGGATTGTTTTAAAGAAAATTTCTTCAAAATGGATTTTCATAGAAAAATGTTTTCAAAAGGTTTATCAAAATAAAATGATATTTTCTTCAAGAATATTTTTAAAATTTATTCTTTTATTTCATTAATGATAGAAACCCTCTATTTTTACTCCACATGGCATTTTTTGTATTGATACAATCATTATTATTTCTTTGTATGGTTTTAGATTGAATTGGATAATTATATTATTTACATTCACTTCCTTGATTTATTATTTATGTCCCCTTGAAATATGAAATTCCATATGATCATTGAACATTTAATTTCTCCTAATTATCCATACCATTTATCATGGATATTTTTATTACCTAACCATATACCATTTTACATATGGTGTTTAAATGTTGTATTATTGATAAATACACATTTCTCATTCAATATAGTTATTTGATAGGGCATATTATTTATTTTAATTATTCAAAATGAGGAAATATTTGTACAAGCAATGATGGGAGGAGCCGAGACTTTATATAGTGCCTCGATGCATCGAAAGGTTATCACGAGACAAATAGTTGCACAAATGGGTTTCTACCCTTAGTTATAAACCTTCTTGTGAAAGGTATTGACAGTAATAGGTTTTCATGTGCCTCAGACATGAAATCCATTAATAAATAATTTCCCTCATACCAGTTTTAGTTATTATTCATCCCAAATATTTTGTGTCTTCATATCTATGGATATAGTTCATTTCATTTTATTTATTAAGTGGCATGTTTCTTAGATTCATACCTGTCCATAGTGATTTTCCTTGTCTAGTTTTATTTAATGAAATGTTTTTCAAATTATTACCTTACCATATTGTTTATGCAATAACTTCTCATCTTATTGATTATATGGAATGTGTTTTCAGTCATTCACCATGTCATAATTATTATTCCCAATAATTCATTATTAATTCATATATATTTTTCCTTTACTGAGAATTTGAGGTCTCCATTATTATATTTATTTCCCTAGGAATATAATAATCATACTATGAAAGTTATGTAGGGATTTACTAGCTATACTAGGGTTATCCTCAATATTATTTATTTAGAAAGAAGAATTTTTTTTCTGTAATTAGTCTAATAATTTATAATACCAGACTCTTTTATGTATTTAATTTAGAAAGACTTCTTTAGAGATTGATTCTTTGTAATCATGCCATGTTAATTGATTGAAGACATCAGGTCTGAGTATTATGGGGCCGGGTCACTATAATAGGTTTGGATGCATAGGTTTTTCACACTTTAGTAAACCATGATACCAACATACGAGTTTTCTTGGCAATTTGAATGTTCTATTTGGAATTTTTGGTACATGGATTTTCTAAATTTGGGGACTCCCCAGGTGAATTTATGTGATTTATTTTATTGCAGATAGTTCCATGCACATAATTGGTGCATGGTGTGGTATATCATGTGGTCAAAACTTGTTTCCATCCAATGGTATTTAACCCCCTGCCCAATTTTAACCTTCTAACCTACCTAATCTCCCACTTTCACTAAAAAAAACTAAACACACCTCACATGGGAGTCTTCTACCTTATTATACTTATTTGTATGGAATTACTCCTCAGTTTCATGTGGATTCTCTCTTAGTATGTCTATCTAAGCCTTCCTTACATTCTATTTATTATTTCCCCTATATTTTATTTTAGTTTATAAACTCTAAAAGGAATGGGTCTTGAAATTAGGGTCATATTAGAATTAATATTTGGGGGTATTGATAGTTAGGGATTGATAAGAAAACATTGTGTCTTGATTGGATTTTCTTCATCGAAGTCAAAATCTTATGACTTGTTTTCTATTGAATTGATGTTGGTGTTTCCTTATTTTTTAGTTATATTAAATTTCATTAAATGTGTTTGATTTTTAAAGTTGTTCATGCCATTTATATTTCCTATAATTGACCAATGATATTTTAAATTGGATTAAATGCTTGTGATGGAATGGTATTCCATTCCTTGTGTCCGTAAAAATTAATAATTTTATTTTATATGATTTTATATGTCTTCAAAAAGTTGTTCTTGATAGAGGGTTATATTTTTAATTGGTTGTTTTTATCTAATTATTTTAAAATGATGAGTTTCCATTTTTTAAATAGTTTAAAATGTTTTAAATGGATTTTGAATTAAAAGGTGGTTTTTGGCCGTAGTTATTGATATTTGATACTTTTTTATAACCATAGTTTATTTTAACAGTGGATTTATGAGAATTGTGAGTTTCCAAATGGGTTTCATTAATTTTTTTAATAATTTTTTTTTCAAGAGTGAATCGAGTTGGGATTTTAAAATAGTGTGAGTTATCCTAGAATACCATGTGTGTTTTGGAATATGGAATGGATGAAACCTTATGAAAAATGAGTTTTCATGAAAGTGTGGTTGTCACTCTTTTCAACCTAATGTTATTATTGTGACATTATATCTTGTAACCCATTGTTGGAGGTTTGTAATTTTTCTCACATGTGATGATTCATATGCATGAATATAAAATAGATATATTCTTATGAGTGTGTAAGAGGTGAGGCATTAGTTATTTCAAATTTTTTATATATGAAATATTTGACTATTTATTTGTATCAGACTCTATTTATCTTTTAATGGGTGTACTAGAAAAATAGTATGTGACATGTATAATGAAGACTTGTACTATAAATAGTGCATCAACTGGGAGTGTTTCTGAACTACTTTGTGTTGGTTAGACCAGATGGGGCAGAGGGATTTATTAGCTAGGAGTATTCTTTTCCCCATGTATCAAAGGAGATTATGTGAGGTTCATTTATAGATAATATGATTGGATGCCCAGTGATGTGATATGTTGAATAGTGTCATCCTAGGATCCATATTTCATGTTCATGTCATTATTTCTAGATCCATAGAAATATTCCCATGATTCTAGGATCCCATTTGAGGTGATTTTAGGGGATTCCACCTTCTATTTCTATTGTATCTCCTAAATAATGCATTATTTCATGGAAACTATATACATGTTGTTTTTTTCAATACCATGTGACTATGTCACATAGGTAAATATGTTTGATCTTTCCATATTTCTTTCATTATTTCTTTCATTTAAAATGTGGTAAAAGGAATTTTTCAATGGGATTAAATAAGTATGGTGAAAGTATACATTTTTGGTTCTATTAAACTGTTCTATAATGAGAATTAAAGTGGTGTTTTTTAATTTTGAAAATTATTTTTCAATAGTGGTTTTGGATAATTTTATGAGTGTGGAAATGGTTTTTTTAAAACACCGATGAATACAGGGTTCTGAAACATAGTTTTAGGATGAAATATCTTGTCTTATATGGAAAGTGGTTCTCAAAGATGGTTTGAAAAACCACTCTAGAGTTAGATATGTAATTTTAGATTTATTTTTTTTAATTTTTTTAGATTATATTTAAGAGTAAATTTAAAATAGTGGTTTTGAAAAGAAGTATTTAGTTGGGAAATTATTTTTTCTAGTGATTTTCATCATTTAAAAAGATATAATAAAATAGATTTGTAACACTGCATTAATGTTATTATGTATTATTTTTAACATATATATATTTTTATTTTTATAATTCAGTTAAAACTATTATTTTTAGAATTTAATGCGAATGATACTGCATATATTCAGTGGGCGGAGAACTGCTGGTTTTTTATCTCCAATATATATATTACAGGTCCAAGTTTGTTTCTGATTGATTATTCTTTATTTAACTTTTTTAAGATACTATTGGGTTGGATGGTGATAATTTTATATCCATAATATATTATGAAATATTTTTTTTTAAAAATAATTTCTTCGATAGCATGTGTTGCACGCAACACCGAGTTTTAATGAATTATGCCAAACTATTAATATTATTTTGTAAAGATGGTTATTATTAACTAGTAGTTAAACATGGTGTATTGAATAAGAATAACCTAATTTTAGATAATAATTATAATGGTTTTATATAAATAAAATATATTAATAAAAATGTACTTAATATTTTTAAAATCTATTATATGCTTTGAAAATAGTATTTCCTAATAAAAATGTTTTTACTTCTTTTCTGAAAAAAAATAAAAAATAATTTTTTAAAATTTTATAAAATTTATTTGAAAAAATTTAATTAATTTTTGATATATAAATTTCATAATTATCCTACAGTGGATTTTTTTAATTTTTTTTGAAAAGACCAATTGTTCAATGAATAGTGAAAAATAGTGGCTTTTGGTCAAAAAATGACTTTCATTTAAAGAATACATAAGATTAATTTTGTTTTAAAATGGTATTAGAAGTTTAATTAGATTATTTATAAATATATTTATCTGATTTAGGTTATTGTAATCAATTTTACACTGATTGTTTTACAAATTTGTTTTAAATCTTTTGAAACATCTCACTTTGGAAAACAACCTTTTCATCACATGTAAAGATTATTTGTAATAATAATTTTTCTTCTTCTATGAATTGAATTTCAAAAAAAGGATTATGTATTTAGAATAAGAATAATTTATATTAACTATTATATTTATCTTATTTTTTAACATAATGAATAGTAAAATAGTAAAAATTAATTAACATAGTTATGTGTAAATGGGTTTACCATGTGTTAAAGTAAAAACGATAAGTGATAAAATGACCACATTAATTGTAAAAAATACATTGTATGGAAATTTTTGACATTATCACCATTTAGATTGAATAATTTACAATTTTTTAACCATGTGGAATGCAAAAAAATGTGGGTAAACCTTTTTATTTTTAACAATTACAAGTTTTCCACACACTACATATAAAAGGCCACACCCTCTCCTCCCTTCTTCCCAATTCATATACCATTTGTTTCAAAAAATAAATACCCATAATTATTCTTTATTTTACACCCAAAAATCCAATAGGAATTTTTGATAGTGTAAATCCAATCTATGAAGGCTTTAGGTTAAACCTAAAGAGGTTGTCCAAAGAAGAGGTAAAGTTTTTAACTATGATTTTTTGTTTAACTTAATCATTTAACTCCTTCAAATATTTTATAAATACCATAAAATAATTACCCTAGTATCTTATATATATTTATATGTTATTTATTTAATGGAATAACATATATTCTTCTACAATTTCATCAAATGGTATAGAAAATCATCATTCATGCGTACGGCGGAGTACCACCCTACGAACTGATATTATTTGTTTTCCATAACCACAAATCACCTATGGATGTATTTTTAGATTTAATGTTCATATATTATATTTATGATTTTATTTTAACTTACAAATAATAATTCCAAATATATCTTCTTACCTTACAACCTATTGGAAAACAATATTGTCACTCATGTGTATGGAGGACTACAACCACATAAACTGATGTGATGTGTTTTTCATTTGTATTTTATGAGGATTGTATTAGAGATATATTAAATAAAAATAAGTTATATTTTTAATATTATTATACTTATTGAATTATTTTATCACATATACCATCTTACTTTCCATTCTGTTGTGGATATGATAACATCATTCCTGTATACAACGATCTACCTTATTATGAAGTGATGTGATTTTTTTTCACATAATATTTAAATGGTAGGTAATAAATAGTGGTTTACATAAAAATATGTGATATATATTAAAAAAGAATTATTTTTCATTGTAATATATTTTTTACCCTTCTTTCTTTGTTTCTGTCATGAAAATGGAATCATCGTTTATGTGTGTTTACGACATACTGTCTCCATAAATGTTTTATATCATTTTCTAACTATTAATTTTATGGATTAAGATAAATACATATATACTGAATATATATGATATTTAAATAAATTTTAGTTTTATTGAGATGATTTAACCATGATCAAAGTATGAGGACTAAAAAATAGCAAATCAAAACATACATGAAAAACAAATCAGTTTTTGCTCGAAAGGTGATTTAACATGGAGTTGTTATCAAATGTAAAATAAATTTTCATAAGTAAACCATATATGGTGTGATATAAATATGTATAGCTTTTTAATATATGTATACTAAAATTATATTTACTATAAATGAGGTTTGAACATGTGTAAAGGAAGTTGATACTTAAGCTAAGGGATTCCCATCCCACTTTTATTTTCTATGCAAAAAATGTTAATTCACCTAGTGTTTTATTTATATGGTTTATATAATTCCATTAATTCGTTTTTTTATTATTACCTATAAAATTATAATTATTTAAATATAAATTTTAGGATCTCAATTTAATGGGTTTTACATTTTCAATGTCACCAATTCTATAATGTATGTTTTTCTCAAAATTACCTTCTTTGGGAGATAAGTTATGTTATACATAGGTATTCTTTTTTGAGTTGTATATACTACCAATTTGAAATTTTATAACATTACTAAAATCTTTTAATTATATTAAATGTTTAATTTTATGTGTCCTATGATTCAAAAGATAACAAAGTGGTAAGGGTTTGATGATAAAATATCATTATTTATCAAGATTGTTCATGATTATGTGTTTGATGATGAAATATTAATATCTATTTCTCATGAATATCATAAATTTTATTTTCAAATGGTTATTTATTTAAAATACATGTTTTACCTTTATTTTCCTCTCCTCATGTACCCAAATTTCCAAAATATTTTTTTTGTAGAAAAGTTACTTTATTAATCTTTTCGATCAAAAAAATCATTTTATTCTATATCAATTTTTTAAATGCCTCAAAAATGTTTTACCATTGACCAAAAGATTTTTTAATTACATTTTACCCATTTTTGATTTTTTATAATGTTTTTTAAAAGGATTATTCATGTCATTTTCAATTGAAGTCCTGCTTTTTTTTCTTCAAAAAATTATAAAGGAATCTATATTTTAATGTGTATTCCAATCTACACCATCATTTCCAAATAATGTTTTATTGAATAATTTATAATATTTAAAATTTATTTTAAAATATATGGAGTTTTAAAAAAAATAATGTTTTACAATGAGTATTTCAAAGTGGAAAGGATGTTTTTTAAAAAATTGTTTTAAAATGATTTTAATGACTCCTTTATAAGTTTCAAATTTTAATTTCAAAGAAATAGATTTCCAAAATGTTTTAGGAATTTTTATATTTAGAAACTAATTTTCAAATAATTTTTATTTTCCTTAAGAAATGTTCCAATTGTCTTTTCCAAATAATTTCCATTCTAAGATGACATCCGTTGATGTTACTTGTTCTTTACTAGTGATATTATCCAAAGATACCATTCTTATTATTTTAAACATTTTTTATGTTTATGAAAACCATTTATTATCCACTAGTTATACATTGATAAAATGATTATAAAACCTAAGTATTTTTCCTTGGGTTATTATTTGACTAAATGATGAAATGTATAAGAAACACATTTATTTTCTATGGGTTACACTATAATGTAATACTTATGTAACCCATTTCTATTGATAGGTTGTGATATTATTAAGTTTTAATGATCTTTTGAACCACATATGTTTGTATTTTGTGATGGGTGGGACCTATATCTCCCTCTCATGGATTTGTTTATGAAGGATAAATCATGAAAAAATATGTTATGCATGAACATGATTATATGATAAAAATTTTATGCGTGAACCTAATAAAATTTTTAAAAGGCTATGTGTGAAATGATTATTTGTTTATAAAGCTTTACATATACCTGTATTTTATGTACATAAGGATATTAATGGATCTGGATGAATTTCCATTAGTTTATTTAGGGGACATATTTCATGTTCTTAACATAATGAGTGAGAAATTTTCTATTTATACATGTTCAAAATATTGTAAGATTCTTTGTATGAAAAAAATATATCTTTTTAAAATGTTATGTTAACATGGATCATGTTATTCTATTCCATTATGATTCATATCTTTTGAATTTCAAACCTTTATTCCATGAAACAAAATTATGATCTTTAATATGTGTGGTATGGTTTTCCTATATTATTACTAGGTTATAATACCCTTATTATAATTCTATGTTTATATATTTCTCATTTTTACTCTTACTGATCATCCAATCTCACCCTTTCATATGCTTCCTCCCCTAGGTTATGAGGAATGGTTTTAAATAGGGAATGATATTTGATAATACAAAAGGTGGAGATATTCATGATAGATGTTTTATATCCTTCAATAAATAAGAAGATTGCGTACCTAGTCTCCAAAGGAATTAAACCATTATGGTCCTTAGGTGGGTATTTTTTCAAAATTATGAACATTCACCTAAAAATATGAAATATTTATGCATGTAATCTAGCATTTCTATTGTTGGTATCTGAGTAAGATTTTAGTTAACCTTTGGAAACTATAATGAGAAAACATTAGTGAGATACCTTGGTATATATCAATGGACATTTCAAGTAATATGTTTGAGTATAAGTCTAGGGATGATCCAAAATATAAGAAAATATCATAGAATTTTGGAAAAGGATAGAGCGAGTGGTTTACTAGAAATTACTTCACCATATGGATCCTTCAAGTGAATGTGGCTTTGGAATATATCTACCTAGGTGTAATAAATCTAGAAAGGTTGTATTGAGCTAGAATCAATAGTCACATATTGTATAATAATGGGTCTTTCGGAACACCAGGATTTCCATTCCCAAGGGATATGCATTGGAAATTAAAAATAACATTATTAACTTTATAATGAATTTAAATAATGACCATTAATGGGTTATTCATATGATTTCATAGATTGAAATTATTGTATCATGATTTTGAAATCCTATATGTGATTTCTAATGATTATTTGGTTCCCCTCTATGATTATTGTTTTTGACCATATTCTTATTAGTTTTAGTCAATGATTGTAACACTATAGAACCTTGTTAATGTTGAGTGCGATAGACAATGAAATGATTTCCCTATTTAGGTAAAAAATTTTATGGGATATAGAATGAAAATTTTCATTACTACTCTCAAAAAACACTCTCAAGTTATGAATCATGCTAAACTTCAAAACAATCAATATAGGGAACAAATTTATTTTGAGTCCTTCATGAGGGAAAACCCACTTCTTTTAGAGTTTCAGCTAAACCAATAGTTTTAGAACAGTGGATTAGCACCACTGGAAATAAATTTTATGTTCTCAAGTGTCCAGATCATGAAAATTAATTTTGGCTATATACTATTTTTATGGTTAGGTGTATCAATTGATGAAACTTATTAAGAATATTAGGCCAAGAAAATAAATTTACTCTATGACATGGGATGAGTTTAAGAGATTATTTTTTTAATAAGTAATTTCATCATATGTTTTTATATAAATGGTCAATTAATTCCTCAATATTAAGTAGAATTATGATGAATCTATTAGTACCTATAACGAAAATTTTGAATAATTTTGAGGTACTCTTATGGTATTATCATTCATCCTGAAAATATGTTTTACTGATACAACAATAGCTTAAATAAAAATATTTGAAAGGGTGTTACACATAATTTACTATAGAAGATATGAATAAATCATTTTATGGAAACTAAAAGTGTAAATGGAAGATAGAAACCTTATTGATTCTAATGATAAGAAACAGAATATGGGAATCTATATAAGATCAAATAATATTAGACAAGTACCAAAGATAAAATTTACAACTCTTACTTGAAAAAAAATATGAGAAGGATCATATAGGTGAGTTACATAAAGGAATAAGAAGTCTTTTCATGCTTGGGAATCATGGATATTGAGCAAAATAATGTATATATGGTGTGAAGAGGCGTGTAAATGAAATGAATGGATAAAGAGCTCAATAGAATTCACCATCCACACTAAAGTGTTCAAATTCAAATAGATTGGGAATTATGAAAAATCAATTCCATAAGATAAGGGAAAATGATGTTGATATCCCCCTAACAACCTTTTAAGATAATGGACAATGGGAAATATCACACAATAGCTAAAACTGATGTGAATCATGATAATTGGGGAACTTCATAGTTTAAAATTTCATGTTGGATATTGTATGAATGAGATATATGAAATTTTTTTATTCATTTAATGAAATTTTATGTTACTAAAACTCTCTATAGAGAATATGGAATAAAAAAATTACATTTTATATCCTAACTCAACTTATGATCATCTATCAACGCAAGGGTAAACCTGAATTTCCAATGGAAATATTTTCAGCTAAGATAAAATATTATTTATGGAATAAAAGGAAAATTATCTTTTAGAGGAATATATGGTTTTATAGTGTATTTTTTGAAGTTATTAAAGTAATTAAATTTTGGTATGATACTTTATGGGTGATTCAAATTATTGTTAAGTTGATCATGGAAGGATATGAGACCAAATCATTATAATATTTTGGATTCAATTTTGTTGAGAAATATTTTGGAAAAGTGATAAGGATGACTAATTTTGGAATTAATTAAGTTGATGTTTGGATGCTATTGGAAAATATTCTCTATCCACCTTGGTTTTAGTAAATATGTTTTGGCAGATGAAATGACTTAAGGATCATTGGATGATTTTAGAGCATCGTACATAAAAACTTCATTATGACTATTCAATTAAAAGTGTAAGAGATGAATTCAATTTTGATCAAATCAAAAAAAAATTAACGTTTAATTATTATATATAGGAAATTTTATCCATAGATATGTTTTTCCTTTTGAAATTCTAGATCATATCGAGATGATTACTTATTGAACAGAACTTCAACAAAACCCATCCCACATTCAAGATGTGTTCTATGTATATCTCCTGAGGAAGTACATACTTAATCCATAAAATGTATTTAACAAAGAGATCATAAAACTAGAGAATGATAATTCTTATGAGGATCAATTGGTAGAGGTTTTCAATCACATATAGAATGTTCAATGGTACTAGACCATTTACATGGTCATAGTTTTATGGTGAAACCACAAAGCTAAGGAAGATCTGTGGGAACTTGATGATGTAATAAGGCATAAGTATCCTTAATTGGTTTAACCAAAGTGATAGCATTTATAAGGAAAAATCTCTTTTAATGGGGTTATATTGTAACACCTTGATATTTTATGAAATATTTTTTTAAATATTATTAATTTCTTTGATACCTTTCATAACATGCAACACCAAGTTTGGAAAAATCCTAAAAACTATTAATATTATTACTTATATATATCCATTATTAAATTGCAGTTAAACTAGAAGAAATTTAAAAGAATATTGACAGAGAAAATTTATGTGTGTATTTTTTATAAAATAATGAATATTTTTAGTGTTTTTCAATGATAAAACCCATGTATTAATTGTTTTATAAAAATAATGGGTAATTTTAATTTTATAATGAAAGTGGTCTAAATTGTGGAAGGTGCTTAATTCTGGATTTCTAACATATTTTAACATCAAGGGTATTTCGGTCATTTCCTTAAAAGTATAATTCCAGATTGAGTGATTTTTTTCTATAATCCTTATTTTATTTCCTTCAACTTTGTATTATGGACTAGGGGCCGATTCGATCATTGAGAGGCCTTAAAAAATCAATGAATCTGAAAAAGTTTCTTGGCAGATAGTGTGTACCCCTCCACGGTAATAGACACACATGTCGGCCTACTCACCTCTAATGGAGGTGATTCTACCTGGAATAGAACAATAACACATAGGCGTGCTTCTAAAATTAATTTTAGAGAGTTTTGAAGTCATTATGGTTTCCATTTGATGTAATACTTTTGAAGGATTATTCCTGGAACCTTCATCCAGAAAACGTAACACTCAATAAAAAATTCATAACACCTAAATACAGTGGCCAAATGAGCTAAAATTTTTAGAGGAGACACTTAATACAATGGGGAATAATGTTGATGAATGGGTCCACATGTTAATCATCCATTTATTAGGAAAAAAATGCATAAATGTTCGGAGGGATAATTCTGCCTATGAAAGGAGGCCCTCACCTCCTTCCCAAAGCATCAACTTAGAGCTCACAGCCAAGGTGGGATCCCACTAAGAGCCAGGCACTACTGATTCTCCTCCCTTCCACCCTCGTTTCTTATTTTTATTTTATTTTCATTTTAGTTTTGTTTTATTTTCTATTTTAATTTTAATTTTAATTTATTTTAAATAAATTTAATGCAATTTTTTTTATTTTGTTCCAAAAATTTAACTTCTTATTCTTTAATAATAATAATAATAATTATTATAAATAGTTTTTTTGTCATATTCTTATTTTAAGACAAATTTATTTTCTCCCTCTCTCATTTTTCAAAAATTATTTTATTAATAATAATAATAATATTATTAATTATTAATAATATTATTATTTTAAAAATCATTATAAATTGTTTAATCTCGTCTTTATCTATCCTTTATTTCTCTCTCCTCATCCATCCATCATTGTGATATAGTACTCAGAAATGAGAGACTAACCCCGAGACTTGGCCCAGGGGGAGGTCAAAATGCTCTTGAATTTTCTTTAAAGTTTATTTTAAGTTTGTGGTAGATTTGAGTAGCATGCATTGGTGAGGAAAATTTCCCCAATGTGGTGATGACCCCCAATGAAATGGAACTTAAAATATTCCAATTCTGGAAAATAATAGATATTCAAACATGATATTTCATGTTTTTATTATCAAAGTGAAATAAACATATAAAGGAGAATAGTGATTGAACCTAATATTAAACCCCAAAACCTAGTTCTTTTTTCGTTAACTCATTCTGTTTTCATTGCATGATAGTTTTGATTTTTCATATCAAAAACACAAAAATATTTTCATCACTTTAATTTAAACGCAAAATTGAAAAAATTGATAGTTTAGGTGATATAGAATAAATTAAGTGAACTACACTGAAAGGATCCTCAAGAGAGACGACCGTGGTCATCCACTGTGCTACACTAGAAAAAATATAATTGATTTTTTCCATGCCCCATGATAGGCATGCATCAAAACTGGTACCGTTGCTGGGGATATAATCAATTGTTTCATTACCTTTTCTATTTTCACATCTTAGGTAGATTTCATTTCTTTTTATAAAAAAATCTAAAAAAATACTTCCATGATGTATTCAAATTTAGATTCTTATGCATGTATAAATTACTCACAGGTGAAACACCAACAAGAAGAATATGTTGATTATAGAAGAGATCATGTGCAATAACTTAGAGAAAGCATTGAACATTTAACAAGAAAGGCTAATAGAAAATTTTATTATGTTCTTGAATTAATGGAGCAACCCAACCCTGACCCTGATGAAGAGCCAGAGAAAGTGGTGGAAGAAATTTCACCACATATCTTTGGAATTGAAGAACCTGAGGAGGAAAGGGAGGAAGACTTACCTACTGAAATACAAGTGGGAGATCAAGAAGGATTGGATGAATTCTTGATTAAATGTGAGGAACTATCTGATCTCCCCATTCCATGCAAAGAAGAAGAGCCAAAACCACATAAGGAAAACACCACCCAAGTGGTAGAATTTTAAGTGAAAATGGAGGATCCCAACTACCTACCTCCATATTCTAGGAGTCTACTCCAATAGGCACTTACTACTGAGGTAGATATTGAATCTAAATGAACTTCTGGAGTCGAACCTTTCTTTGACCCTATCTCTTTTTATTTTATTAAATATGAATTGTACTTCAATAATTATTATTTTTATTATAAATAATTAGAAAATATTTTTTATGCCTTAGAGGATAAAGAAAAACCTGTATGTGCACCTGTTGAGCAACACATGGAGCTCCCTGGAAATGTTGAATATTTTTTGAAGGATGTTCATCAGGATATGCCAGTGCATTTTCATAATGAAACCATACCAAAAGTTGCTTACTTTGAATGGGAATAATTTGATATTGATACATCATGGTTTAATTTTATTGAAATTGAATTACACTCTGACTTTACCATTGAACGTTATTTTGATGAAGCATAACTTGAGAAACCACTGGATAGAGAAGAAGAGGTTTCAAAAGTATCAACCAAGAAAGAGGATGATTCATACTTCATCCTACCCCCACCATGTAAGCTATACCTTATTGTGAAGGGGGAGGATCTGGTGTACTCTATTCATGGATCATGCGTTACCCAAAAGGATGAAACAAAATCTGGGAAAATACACATGTGGTGGTTCAAATCATAGAAGATTCATCCACCATATGACTTTGGATAACATCCAGTACTACCCTCTAGAGGCAGTAAACATTCATGGCCAACTTAGGGTATCATACCAATATGTTTCTTTACTTTATTTCTAGGAATTTAGATTTCAATTCATTTTTATAGAATTAGTGCAGCATGCATACCACTCCCTCTATCATTTTTTAGCTTTAATGAAATGATCCTTATTCTTAATTGAGTTATTTTATTTTATACGTCATGATGGTAGAAGGAATCCCTAGACAATGAAGGAGAAGGACCGAGTTTCCTGGAAAAGGGAGTTTAATTTTAGTATTTTATCTTTCAAAATCATTACATTTTTTCCATAATATGTCTTGATATTTAAAGTTAAAATTGCATTCCCACACTTGAATAATGCATTACATGACTAGTCTTAATGACATGAGTTTTTTAGGAATCCTATGATGCCATGTTTTAGATTTCAATTTAATAAGATTGAATGAGTAAAATGGAGAATTAAATTTTAAAAGTGAAGCATGGATATTAAAATTAGGACTCGTGATATGAGGTAAAAAATTGATTTATGAAAATGAAATTTCCTAACCATTTTCATTCTTTTAATTTATGAAATTCATGTGAATTTATTTGTTATTATGCCTTGAGAGATTTTCCTAAATCATATGTCTCATTCTTGGGAGGATTTCTAGACCAAGTACTTCCAATTTATTCTTGATCATATTCCTTGAGTGATCTTTGGACATGCAACCAACTAGGACTTGTATTGAAACTTATCAAAGCAATGACTGTGAAAAACAAATTGAAATGATTGAGGCATCCTTTGAAAAGAAACTTATCCTTAAAAGGCCACCTTTTCATCAATCCTTATTTTATCCCATAGAGACCATGAATGAACTTGTTAGGGATGAGACAAGTTTCAAGCAATTTTTATCCATTACTACTCTCCTCTTAGTATTTTCATGATATTTTAATGTTGAAGTGTGGGGGTAAAGGGAATCATGGTGGATGGGATGATATACATTGTATGGAAGAAGTGTGGGGGTTTTATTGTTGGAATTGTAAAAGGTTTTAAAATCAACCATTATACTCTATTATTTTTCCCCTATTAAATAAAAAAAATGAAAAAATGACCAAAAAGAAGAAAAAAATGACAAAAATGGGTTGTGATTTAGGAAAACAAAAAATCACCATTTTCCAGACTGAAGATCTTCGGATCGTATGTGGTTAGGTGATGAATGTGAGGTTTTATAAAATCATAAATTTTGAAAAAAAATAAAAAAAAGTAAAAAAGTAAAAAAATAAAATATTCAAGAGGGTGCACAAATAATTCATTCTGATTACTTGATCATAAACCTTCACTTTGAGTCTTGGGGTAGTGGGTGTTACTACTTTGAAGTGGAGAACTTCACTATAATTTTTTATATCATGCATTGCACTAAAGAGATAACCATTTTCCTTGAGAATTAATTTTTTAAAGCATCCAATCCTACCAACCTTAAGCCTCAAAGTCATTTGAACTTTTATTGCAAGTCCTCATGATTTTATGTGTCTTTTGTCTTTAAAAAGTGGAATGAGTAGTTCATTTACAAGACTATAGATAAGGATCACGTTCTCATGATATGAGAAAAACTATACTTGAATTGTATCATGAGTGATGATTGAAAAAAAATCAAAAGTGAGGTAGATCATGATTTTTCATGTTTAATAATAAATAATTGAGGAGCTTGAATGAATGAAATGAGAAGTTCGATCATTTTTCAATGGGAAAAAGTAAAATATGTGAATTATTTATTTCTTTGAAAAATGAGAAATAAAATGGATATTTTATGTGGATTTTTAATGATTGATTTGAAATTTAATTTTTTTTGATTATATTCCATTGAAATTTAAATATTGATCACATTGAGGTCCTATGATTTCCATGTTGAAATTTTATGCTAGAGGGGAAGCATGGTTTAAGTGTGGGGGTATTTGACAGAGCAAATTTATATGCATATTTTTAACTAAATAATGAATATTTTTAATTTTTTTCATTGATAAAACCTACATATTTAATTATTTTATAAAAATAATGGGTAATTTGAAATTTATAATGAAAATGGTCTAAATTATGGAAAGTGATTAATTATTTATTTTTGACTAATTTTAATGTCAAGGGTATTTTGGTTATTTAAAAAAAAATATTTCTAAATTTATTATTTTTTTATAATACTTATTTTATTTTCTTCTACTTTTTTTTCTTACTAGGGTCTGATTCGAGCATCTAGAGGCCTTAAAAATCAATGAAGCTGAAGAAATTTCTGAGTGACAGCATGGACCCCACCACCGTAATAGAAGCACATCTCAGCCTACGTACCTCCAATGAAGGTTATTCCACCTGGAATAGAATAAGGACTCATAGACACATTTGTAAAATTAATTTTAAGAAGTTTTGAACTCATTAAGGTTGAAAATGGATGTTATATTTTTTAAGGAATCTTCATTGTTAGAAATTTAAGCTATAGACATGGTTCTAAACTGTGGCTATAATCCAAAAAACCATGGCTATAGGTTATATCCATGGTTTCATGAACCATGGCGGGTATTGGGGTGGCTGTAGGTTAGAGCCTATAGACACAGTTTCAAACTGTGGCAATAGGGTCGGCCCTAGAGCCAGGCCAATAACGTCCATAGTTCATAAAACCGTGGCTATAGGCCTTTCCACTGCATAAAAAAAACTAGCGCGGTTCACCATGATGGCTGTTGGGAGGACACTACCAACTCCCCCCTCCCCACACACATAGCTCCCCCACCCTACACCAGCACCCGCACCCCTACTCCTTCACACCTCCCCTTCCCCACCCCCTGCACCCTTCCCCCTGCACCTTGCACCCCCTGCCCCCTCCTCACTACACACCCCTGCTACTAGATAGCCCCCCTACCTACCCCTAGACATGCCCCCACCACTCCACCGGAAGCCCCCCTTCCCCCAGGACAACCCCCCACCACTCCACTTGCAGTTCCCCCTCCTTCCCCCTGGACACCCCCACTCCCCATACAACCACCCACCCTTTCTCTGGATAGCCCCCTGTAACCCCTCCCTTTCCCTGGATAGCCACCCTCCCCCACCACTTAACCTACAGCCTCACCCCTCCCCCTGGACACCCCTCCCCCCACCACTCCCCTTACAACCCCTCCCTTTCCCTGGATAGCCCCCTCCCCCTGGGAGCCCCCCACCACTCCACCTACTGCCCCCCACCGGGATACCCCCTCCCCCCACCACTCCCCTTGCATCCCCCTCCCTTTCCCTGGACATCACGACCCCACTCCCCCTACATCCCCCTTCCTACCTTCCTAGACAGAACCCACATTCCTACACACCCCCTCCTAAACAGACCCCCCTCAGACAGGCCCCCACCCTACACCCCCAACCTACCCAACAAACCAGTCAATTGAATTTCAAAAACCAAAAACATGAAAATATGGATATATAAAAAAATTTCCAGTCAAATGAACTACACTAATCAAAAAAATTATAATATTATTAGAACTAAATCAAACATCATCATACCTAATTGAGTAGAGTGGAACCAAACCAAATGGTTTTGAAAATGATGAAACTGAACCAAACTGAAAGTAATGTAGCCAAACTGACTCAAACTAATCAAAAATAACTTCAATAAAGAATAATTGAGCAAGAAAAAAATAAAACTAATGAAACATACCTGATTGAATCTAAAATTAATTTAATTGAACTGAATATCCCTAAATCGAACAAAATGAACCTATTAAAATTGACATAAACTAAAAACAATAAACCCAATAAAAATAACCTAGCAAACCTAACATGACAAAAAATGAACCATGGATCTTGGCCTTATGATGAACTTTTAGAAGGCCTCATGCCTGAAGGTTGAGAGGATATCCTAGTCATGTGGTGATTCACTATCCTCAACGAGATCCAAAACACACTGGAAAAGATAGAGGACCCAAAAACCACGAAAACCCAAATTAAAATTGGGCCAAAGAATAAGAATGGAAGAAATATTACCTGAATCTGTTGTTGAACTCACTACCTTCTATGGTGGTGGGTAGAATCAACCTCATAATAAGTAACCACCTGTAAGTAAATAATGAGAATAGAAGTGAGATATAACGAATTCTTATATATATGTGATCAGTGTGTCAACTATACATGATAAATGATACATAACTCTATAACAAAAAATGAACAAAGAATATTCAGATTGATATGTAAATCCTAATACTAAATAACATGATCATTAATAAGGATTTTTGTTCAAATGAAATCCAATTTCATTCAATACATACACCACATAAGCATTGGAATAATATTATTCTATATCTGGTGAGTATTCCATAATGGAGTAGGTTTCTCCACTATCGATGGGAAACATGAAAGATATGAGGGGATAATGATACAATTTGACACCCCTTGTGTTGTATTTTTTGAAAAAATGTGTGGGACTTTTCCCAAGTTGATTTGTTGAAAGGATGGGGATATTTATGGACACCCCTAAAGTGAGTTTGAGTTAGACATGTTGACAAGGTGGTTGAGGAGGAAACTTAAGATCCCATCAATAGGCAGATAATTCCTCCATATTTCCCACTCCTTCTATGATAGATTATATATGAATTCTATGGGGATGAAAAACTAGGAAGATAGAATGATAGCTTGTCTCATGGGGAGGTAACTGCTATTTTAATGGATCATGCCCAGAATCATCAACATTTTCCTCTAAATTTTAGAAATAAGGGGATTGCTTGGTGAAATCCCATTTACCTTTCTTATTACCTCATTTTCTGAATCTTTATCTCCCTGCAGACCCCCTTCCACCTGAAAATCCCCCCTCCACTCCCCCTAGACAACCCCCACTCCTTTCTAGACAGACCCCCCCATCCTGGACACCCCCCAACCCTGTACCTTCCTAGATAGCCCCCTCCTCCATTACAAACCCCCTATCTTGGATATACCCCCATCCTGGACATCCCCCCACCCTGCACCCCCTGGATAGCCCCCCCTCTCTGAACACAACCCCTCCCACCTGAAAAACCCCCTCTCCTTTAATGGTTCATGCCTATAATCATCAACATTTTCCTATGCATTTTAGAAATGAGAGGATTCCTTGGTGAAATCCCATTTATCAGCCTTATTAACTCATTTTTCGAATCTTTATCCCCTACAGCCCCCTTCCCCCTGCAAAGCCCCCCCTCCAATCCCCCCTAAACAACCCCCCCCCACCCTGCACCCCCTGGATAGCCCCCATCCCTTGACACAACCCCTCCCACCAGGATAACCCCCCTCCCTTAATGGGTCACGCTTAGAATCATCAATATTTTACTCTGCACTCGACTAGTCCTACATTGAATGTAATGACTAAAAATGATTGTCAATTCACACTTTATTTCCAAGATAATACCAATTATTGTATACAACTTGATTACCCAGAACAAAAATTACTACATTTGATGATTGACATGATTTCTAACTTTTAGTAACCTGGGTGTGGGATATGAATTTTGACCCAGATAGGTTTTATCTCCTCATGAATTATTCTACTTCAAGACATATTATTTCTAATAAATGAAAAACTCTGGTCAATCGAACAACATTACCTAGATCGATCATTGATGTTGTCTTATACCACAAAGACATCTCCACACACACACACTCCTTTGGGATACCAAGCACTATCATATTCACATTGAACACATCGGTTTCCAAATATATGGGTGACCCTAAACTAAATTCCGTAATGAACTACTATCACCACCTCATTGGGGATCATCCACATAAATAGAAACATTCTCAATGGCCAGCTCACCACCTCACTATATTATTTCAATGGACCCTACATGTTACCACAATGTGAATTCTCATTCACCAATTCATTTCCATCAGTCTATGATTACACTACTCTTTACTATAACATAGTGATTCCCCCATGAGTCAAGGACCTCCAGTTTTGGATACACATTCCATCACTTTTTTTCTCATTCTTACAACCTTCAAAACACCATAAACTGTCTCATATTCCTATATATAATATTGATCTTTTTTTTCTATCATATTGATCTTCCAAAACTTAATCATAAGAAGATTTTTCTTGCTCCTAATTCTATTTAATATTTAGATATGAAATTACTTCTGGTGCCAACATAAATGGACTTACCTCTTCCACATATTGATTTGTTTTACCAGAAGATCTGGTAGCTAAGGGAGTCGATAAATTTGAATAATACTTACAATGCATTATTCTTTTCCCTTTACTGACTGGATAATTCCATGACTCATAGATGTCTTTCTTCCAATTCCTTAAGCCAAAACCAAATGGAACTATCTCATGATGATCCAACTCATAGTCTAAAGCAAATTCGGAATCAACTTATTTATCACTCAGATCTAGTTCTGTTTAGATATTTGAACCAACCTGCTTCCTTTTTCACCTAGGAATGACTATATTCTACCCTTAAAGATTGTTATCACCCTAGAAATTTTCATTAAAATCTTTGAAATGGTTGTGAATATGAATTTAGTTAGGGGGATCACATCTCATAAGACCACTACATTTCAGAATCATTTGTATTTTAATCATAAAATGTCTGAGGATTCAGTTCTACAACATTTGTTTCCAAAAAAAGATATAATAATACTAGAAAAACCAACCTATAATGTTGAAATATGAACTGAATCTAATGGAATCAGACTACAGTCATTCAAAATTCTAAAAGTAGTGATCAGAACAACATCATCATCAAGCTCCTTCCCTTTTTACCCATTTATAGACGCCACATATTGGGAATAGGTGGATATAGCAGTGGAAGAGCTTGGCTTTTCCTCTCCCATGACTTGAATATCCCACTTGGATCTTTCCAAGTCTTTCCTCAAACTAGAAAAGATATATTTAACCCTTATTTCTAGTTGTAGTGACCTCACCCCCTTCCAGTGAGAATCATTTATTATGCTGCCTTTGATTTATGAGCTACCTATTGAGAGGACAACATGATGTTAAACTTTCTCCTCATGATGGAAGTTGGATAGATCACGACCCATGTTCCTACATGATGAACATAATCCATCCCAAGATTCAATAGAGATAAAATCCATCAGTACCTTTGATACATCGACCTCAACACATGTTTTAGGAGAAACAAGGTGGAATAAAGTTATGGTGTGATTATTAGTACATAATAATTGGACCCACATATTACCAATAAATTAAAGAATCACCAAATTCTGAAATGGGGGATGTAGGATTGGGACATAAATCCAAATCACCAAGGAGGTAAGATCCTATTTTAGGTGGAACTTGAAAAACCAATAGAAAATAGAGAAGTTTAAGCTAGTGAAATCATGTGGAGCATTCAATCAGGTAGAGATAAGGGAATATTCAGTTGAAAAATGAATAAAAAATTTCCCAGATCCATAATCCCTATAATCACCCAATCAATAAAACCACATGAATAAAAAATAAACCTATCAAAGGTTTCCATTGAGGGGATACTCTTGCCGAAGTGATCCACTAATGTGAGATTCAATAGATAAAAAGCATTTAAAAATTCTAGGGGGAAACTACAATCTTAATAATTTCATTATATCATGACAGAATTATAGGGATAATTTCAATTTTGGGAAGCTGGGAAAAAGACAAGGGTTGATGAAGGGGGAGAATGGTCAGAACTATGAATCCAGAGTAGTCGGGATGAATCCTCACCCCAAGGAGATTGGGACCAGAGGAGTATCCATGCAGCCTACAACATTATTTAAGGAAGCTACATGATCAGAATAGGTCTAGCCATAGAAGTAGACACATGAAAGAGTTCAGTCAAAATAATTTCATCAAAAACTCATATTAGTTCTTGCTCCCCAATAAGCCTAACATCTCAACCATTCCAAGTCTAATCACACAACCTTCCATCAACTAGCATCTTCTCGAACCCTGAGTGTATAATTGTACTCTATCTATCCAAGATTAGACCATTTAGAATCATAATCATCTACCTCATCGGGATTCATACCCAATAACAGTCAGGCCAAGTATCCTAACAATCCTTCCCTTTGAAATCCAAACCTCAATACTAAAACACCTAAAGTTTTTTTCATCATGGAATCCTAATGAATCTCCATGCCTATACCACATACTCGATAGTACCTATAACACACCAATATCATAATTTAAATCATGTACCCATGATTTTGTCTCTAAAGGAACTATCAATCCCAGGCTAATGTCTCTATTAGGTTACTATCATATACCATATCTCATCTCAATAATAGTACCCGAATAACCAATATCTTTAGTCATATATAAAGGGAATTAGGCCCTCTTACCTAGCTCAATAACCACTTCTCACATAGGTCAAGTCTCATAGGGAAACATCTATTTTTTCCCATTTGAAATATCTTGATGAAACCAATGTTCTAACACCCACTCTAAATATTTCAAATTTACGCATATCAGGAATTACATGAAAATCACCATCCTAATGGGGAATAGATCATAAACTATGGTTCTAGTGTAATCCCCAATCCTCACCTCATCCCAATTTTCAATATCATCTAAGATATCTCAATCAATCTTGAAATTATAGGCTTCTTCCCAACCTGAACCTATGAATAGTGAATTATTCTCAGGTACCCAAGCATCATGGACACCCAGTAAGTGTTTGATTATAACTAAGTAAAGAACCACCAATGGGGTACTATGCATAACCAGAAAATTTAGTGTATGGGTAGATGATATGGTCAGTTGAATAAATAAATAAACCATGGAAGCATAAATAAATACCCACCATTGATCCTTGGGCTATAACGTGACAGTGAGTATTTGTTATATCTACTTTGGTTAGTGTTAGAGTTTTTTTAGCATGTCACATGATCATTCCAACTAGTACAGATCCCAATAGAAATGTATTATAAGGTGAAAGCATTGATTCCTCAGAGGTAATTCTAGTAAATCTAATTGTATCAAGCCCATGACTAATTCCAAGGAGTGTGTTCAAGAAAATCTTATAGTATCGATCATATAATAGATTCCTAGGGGAATAGGCCTAGGAAATCCAGTAGTGTCATTAATAGAATCGATTCCTTGGGGGATAACCCTAGGTAATCATATTGAACCAAAGACAGAATCCCAATATCCTCAGAATTATATATAAACCAAAATATTGAATATAAGTGGATTCCATAAGGCATTCATATTGTATCAAGACAAACAACTAGAGCCTAGGTACACATCCCAGGCATCCTATTTCGACCAAACAGATGAATACTAGGTAACCTTTTGGGTATTCCACTTAAATCCTTGAGGGTAGTGTGCCCATCCCATAATATCTCATATAACACATTATATACAGGTTGTAAATCTTCTCAAACTCATCTAAAAAAACAAGGGTTTCCCCCTAAAGTGTATGACCCATCATTATCACTAATTCCATATCTAGCTCACACAGAATTGATTTGGGTTCCAAAGTGAAATCCACAATCATCTATAATCCTTATTACATGCACCCTCACAAGGGTCAAAATCACTGAGGCACCCTCATGGGTTCCCTAGGTTACATTATATCACGAACACCCTATGTGGATTCATTTATCAAATTCACATCTATCATGTTAATTCCCACCACTCTAAGGAAATCACGTCCCTCGAAATAGTCATAAACATCTCAAGACCTCACTATACTCATAAGAAAATCCTCAATTGCATAGGTCTAAAGAGATTGAAACCTTCCCATATCACTTTCCAAGTCACACTATGTCGGTCCACTCACCAAAACTATCATCAATTTAGATAAATTATATCCACTAAGGTATCTAAACCCCATTAGGGTAGGAACACCTTCACACACTCATCTCTAATAGCATGAAAGTTTAAAGTAATATTAAGGATCTTTCATGGCCAACTAGGTATAATAACTATATATCATCACATCCCTCCACTTGAAGGTCACCAAGTAACCTACACTAAGGTCCACTACACTTATATAATTCACTTTATTTTATATAAACCCCGTATGGGGATCATGTTTTTCAAGGCATACAATTATACTTATACTCTTAGACATCTATGGTCAAGATATATAGCCAGTGCACAATAGTCCATCATGGACCTTGGAACTTTCCACATTTAATTCAAATGAATTCCCTTATAATTAAACTAATTAATTAATTTATGAAGGTTAATCTATTGAGGTGGTGAAACTGCACACACCACATAATCATTTATAAACCAAAGGGTTATGCCCAAGAAACCACTGACCTTAATTGATGTTATTTCCTTTAAAGAAGATTGACCACCTTCTAAGCTTGTATAAGATCTAGCATCAAATAAGGCTCCTAACCTAGCCCCAAAATTACAAATAATCGATTATAACATTTTATAATTAATTATATTATCCAATTAAATTAATTATATTGATTATAATTAATTTCATAATTTAAAACAAAAAAGTCATAAATGCTTAATCAATCACTAGGCTACCTCAATGCACCAAAACCATGAACAAATACACATGGAGGTTCCATGGAATACACCTGATGCTGTCATGAGAAAATCCAAAAAAATGGTATCTATTTAATAGGTGATTTTAGTAAATTTATCTGGAAACCATAAATAAATCATCAAGTGATGTACCTTTAATGAAACATCATGAAATATCATACAACCGTTATCTCAAGACATCCTCTATCTACACCATGAAAAATCCCCATCATGTGGGACAATTTACACAATCCTTTGGTGGAAATTTCCAATAAACCCCAATATAAATCTTCTAAAATTATATAATATGGATGGAAACCAAAACAAAAGGAAAGGGATGGAATAACTCACTCGAAATCATCATCGAATAATACCAAAAATTGATCCCCTCTCAAGGTGGATCAAATGAGAGACAAAGTGAGGTGGAACCATCAAGAACTGGCCTTATCCTAATGTCCAAAACCCTTTAAACCCAAATCACCCTCACTTAAAATAAATATGACTACCCCCATGTAGAAAATAAATTTCAGCTCCGTTCATGGCATTAATAGGGGGTTCATGGAATGATTTCCCTTTCACTTGAGCAGCTGTCATGATGGAGTAACCGTAAAAATATTCGCGGAAAATATTGGGGCTAGCTCGTGTGGATCCCACTCATGGAAGGTCTCGGTTCAACAGATTCATTGATTGGAGGAGGAATGCATGACGAAGTGGGTGGAGGAGGAGAGGAACGTGCGGTGAAGGCGATAGGAGGGATCGCGCGAGGGAGGGGAGAACCAAGTGGAGAATCCGACTAGGATTAGATGAGGTGGAATAAACCAGTTGGTTATGAGGAAGAATGGTTTTGTAGGAGGGAGATGAGTCCCAAAGAGGGAGGATATGCGGGTGGGAGATGAGTCGCGATGGAGTTAAAATCCATTGAGGAGCTGTTTCCATGGGACAAATTTAGCCATAGGTTTATCTATTCTAAAGACATGGTTTTGAAATAATTATGGCTATATTTTAATCTATAGCCCGAGACCAATTAAACTATGGCTATAGGTCCATGGATATAAATCATTTTCTAGTAGAGCTTCATAGAACCTTCATCTAGAAAAAGTAACACTCGATCAAAAATTCATAACTCTTACATTCGGTAAAAAAATTAGTTGAAAGTTTTATAGGAGACACGAAATCCAATGGGGAACATCATTGATAAAGTAGTCCATGCATGAACCATCCATTTAATGAGTTACAAGTGTGCAAATTTTTAGAGGAATAATTCTACCTATAAAAGGAGACCCTCACCTTCTTCCGAAATCATTAGTTTAGAGCTCACAACTAAGGAGGTATCCCACCAAAAGTCGGACACCACTGCTACTCCTATCTTCCCCTTAATCTCTTCTTTTTAGTTTATTTTTATTTTAGTTATATTTTAGTTTTTATTTTAATTGAAATTTATATTTCATTTAAATATATTTAATGCATTCATTTTTTTATTTTTTTACCAAAATTTATCTTCTTCTTATTTAATAATAATATTAATAATTAAAATTATTATCATTATTATTATTATTATAAATATTATTTTTATCACATTCTTATTTTAAAACTATTTTATTTTCTCCCTCTCTCTTTTTTAAAAAACTATTTTCTTGATTATAATAACAATATTATTAATTATTATTATTATTATTTTAACTATCATTATAAATTATTTATTCTCCTCTCTCTCTCTCCTCATCCATCCACCATTGCGATATCCTACTCTCAGAAATGAGAGGTGAACCCCGAGACTTGGCCCAGGGGAGGTAAAGGTGTTCTTGAATTTTCTTTAAAGTTTATTTTACATTTGTGGTAGATTTTAGTAGCATGAATTGGTGAGGTGAATGTCCCCAAAGTGGTGACGACCCCCAATGACATGCAACGTAAAATATTCCAATTCTGGAAAACAATAGATATTCAAACATGATATTTCATGTTTGTATTATAAAAATGAAATCAAAATATAAAGGATAATAATGATTAAACCTAAGACTAGACCCCAAAACCATGTTCTTTCTTCATTAACTCATTATGTTTTCATTGCATGATAGTTTAGATTTTTCATATCAGAAACAAAAAAAATATTTTATTCACTTTCATTTAAATTCAAAACAACAAAAAGTGATAGTTTAGGTGATATATAATAAAGTAAGTGAACCACACTGAAAGGCTCCTTAAGAAAGATGTCCTTGGTGATCCATTGTGCTGCACTAGGAAAAATATAATTGCTTTTGTCGACACCCCATGATAGGTGTGCATCAAATATCCAAATATTAAATACTATGTATAATGTTTTTATATAAATAAATCATATTGATAAAAAACACTTAATTTTTCATTAAATCTTCATATGTTTTGAAAATACTATTTTCAGAAAAAAATGTTTTTATTGATTTTGTGAATGAAAAAATTAGTTTTTTTGGAATTTTTTTGAAAATTTATTTTAAAAATAAACTTCATTTATTTAGTATATATTTCCAGATTATATTAGGGTGATGTTTGGGTATTTAAAAAAAATCTATATTTTTATGAATAGTGGAAAATACAGGTTTTTGGTTTAAAGGTACCTTTTAATTTAATGAATGTATAAGGTTTCTTTTGTTATAAAATGATTTTATAAGTAAAATTTATTAAATTATATATATATATATATATATTAATTGAATCTTTATAAATGAAATCAATTTAATATTTAATTTTTATATAATAACTTTTTAATCTTCTAAAACATTTATCTTTTGGAAAACTTTTTTTTCATCAGGTTTGGGGGATTATTTTTATATTAAAATTTTACAATCCTCTAAATTGAATGTGTATAAATTTATTCCATATTTATAATTAAAATAATTTAAATTATATATTATGGAAAAATTAATTTTTTCCATAATCATTTGTAAAAAGAGTAAAAATTAACTACCATAGTAGAGGGCACAACGAGTTTACTAGGGGATTTAACTAAAAAGATAATGGATAGAATGGCCTATAATCTTATAAAACAACATTTTATGAATATAATTTGAACTTAACACCTATGATATTCAATAATGGACCATTTTGGAGCCTTATGTCATGTGAAAAATGTGGGTTCACATTTTTCATTTCATGAATTACAAGTTTTCCACTCACCTACCTTATAAAAGTACACCCCTCTCCTCTACCCTTCACAGTTAAAAAATCATTTAACTCATCCAATACCTACCCAAATATCATTTTTAATTCCCTTTCCAAATCCTATAATCCTTGGTGGGATCCTAAATCTATTATAATAAGGCTTTAGGATAAACATAAAGAGGTTCTTAGAAGAAGAGGTAATGTTTTTACCAATGCATTTTTTACTTCTCCTTCAAATTCCTTCAAATATTTGAAAAATTTAATAAAAAAATGTCACTAGTAAATTATAAAATCTTATATTTTATTATTTTAATTCAATAACTTTTATCAATATCCAATTCAATCAAATGGGATACGAAATAATCCTTTGTGTGTACGACATACTACAGCCTCACGAACTGATGTCATTCGTTTTCTATAAAATCCTATCATAGATGGGTATAATGATGGATTTAATGTCTACATATTATATTTTTGATATTAATATATCTCTAGAATTATAATATCACATATACCTTATTACATACAAATCCGTTTGAAAACAATAATTTCACTCGTGTGTATGAAAGACTACTCCCACATGAACTGCTGTGATATAACACATTTCTATTAACATGGATGTTAATAATGATAGGTCAAATTTATATAAAATATGTATGTAAGATAACTATACTTATATAAATCTTGTAACAAACCAAACATTCATTAATGGAAATTCCTCTTGATCTAATTAAATGTCTTATTATGCTTATATAACATGTGAACTTCATTAGTTTTATATTTTTGGATTTTAAAATAACGTTATGAATTGTGACCACTGCTAATATAGCCATTGAACAGTGATCACATGATTAGTATAAATATTGGGCTTTAATAAATCCAATTTACTTAAAAAAAGGAAGCAATGAACTCATCTAGTAGACTTGCCTCATACGAAACCCATTTTTTGGAGCTTATAAAGGAGGTGGCGTCATTGGGATTTTCTCTTGACAAATCCCAAGCTAATCTTGAACACATTAAGTTTGAGCAGAACCGACTACGGGAGAAGAGGAAATTAATAGAGATTACCACTCGAGAGATATTATCCGAGCCACCCCAAGAGTCTGTCACCATCGCACACCTTACCCTTCGGTCTTATGTAGGTGTTATAAGGGGTTATGTAACAAGACCCTATCAATATGACTATGTACATTATTTTTGTATAAATAATGTGCATTCATTTTGTTATTGTTTCTTTGTAAATAGTTTTTAAAGCAAAAATAGTATTTTTAGTTAATATTCAACTAAGAAATCTATTTTGTTGAATTAATGGATTTTTTAATTATATAATATTTTAATAAAATATTATTATTATTAAATTTCTTTTTATTAATGATCATATAATTTTATGAATGTAATTGTAAGTTTTTTAAGGTTTGAAAGATTTTTTTGTCAAAACCCATGAATTTTCGGTAAATGTCGGTTTTTATTTTAAAAGTAAAAATTCACATATTTATAAAATTATTTAGATAAAATGAATATTATTTTTGGAATCAGGATGTCGAAATTATCCAACAGTGAATTTTTCATAATTTTCTGAGACAATCGATTTTTTGGGTAAAGATTAAATACCGTTTAAATATATAATGTGTTTTATGACATCATAATGAACCAATAGTGATGTAATAAAATAATATAAACATTATGTTCATCCAATATATGTTTTACCATTAAAATAATTTGATTTTTTGTGTGTTTGATTTATTTTAAAAAGCTCAATGCTTATAAAACATTTTTTCTTTTTAAATTGTCTTCCTTGAGTGTGTGACTCACCTCCACATAAGCAACCCTATTATTTTAAGAAGTTCATCCATTTTCCTCATAAAATATTTTTTCCGCTCCCCTTTAGAAAAAACCATGGGAAAAAACTAGGGGTTGGTTTGTGGTTTTGATTAATTTAATGTGTGGTGTCCCAAACTTAAATAATAAATAATTCCCTTTCATTTCCTATATAAACCCACCCAAGATCCCACTTACTCTTCACTCAAAGACTTTTGAGTTTGACCAAACCCTTACATACTCTCTCTATAATCCTCCCAAGGTTCCCCAAGATCCCAAGAATCCTCTCTCAAGCCTTTGGGATCACACTTCCAATTAAGGGATTTCTTCCTTTCTCATTTTTGTCCAATTTTATTTATGTTGTTATGCCATTTTTTTCAATTAAAAATATTGGTGGTATGATTTTGTACCCCCCATACTTCCCTATTTATCTTTGTATGATGGTAGAACCATTTATCTCTCATTAATTCCTCCCATGTACACCTGTTACCATGCCGAAATTCCTTGAGGGATTTATCTCTCCTCTTTTACATCCAAGTAATTCTCTTGTATTATGATTATAAATTCCATTACATTTGTTGGGACTTGTATCTATATGACCCCTTACTATTCCTTTCATGTAAATATGATGAGACACCCATTTTTCTCTCATCAACCATTTTCATTAATCTTTATGTCATGCCGTTATGCTGCCGAAATTGCCCCACGTTTTTCCAAGCCAAGATCATTGTGTAGTGAATACCATACCCATGTCTCTATAAAGGGTATTCACCTTTATGAAAATATACATATTGAATTTTACTTTCATGTATTTATTCCACATTACTTAATCATGGAATAACTTATGATGTTGATTGATTCCATGTTATATGATCCATGTGGCACACTTATGCATGAAATGAAATGTTTAAGAAGGGTTCACCCTAATAGTGCTCCAATGCATTGGGTAAAGTATAGTATCATGATACGTCATGTGCAATGAGTGTTGACTCATGCTAATTCAAGTGAAACTAGGGTTTACTCATGCTTCATGTGCAATGAGGATTTACTCATGATCCACGTGCAATGATCCTTGGCTCATGCTAAATTCCATGTTAAGTGTTGTTGCCACATTTCCATTTTATGATTATCATGATTTATCATGCCTTTATGTTCATGTTTCTCTTGTTCTCCATTTATATGCCTATTTTATAACATTTATTGTATTACCTATGTAATTCCATGTTTATTCCCTTTCTGGGCTTTATAGCTCACCCTTTTCTTATGCATGTCCTCAGGTTATCCCATGCAATGCTAAGTACGAGGGAATGTAGTGGTCAGATAAAGGATGTTTTCAATAATGATGTTTTGTTTCATGTTTTAAATTGTTATGTAATTGTCTTAATCCCCAAATACACTGTATATCTTGATCTTCTATGTCATATCAAGTGAATTTTATGTAATAAATCATGTTTAAGTGTGTAATAAAAAGTAGGGTTGTCATAGTTGGTATCAGAGGATAGGTTTAGTTATTTTTTGGATTAGGATTATAAAACACTAGTGAAGACTTAGAGACAAGAATAATTATAATAAAAAAATCCCTAAGTATTGGTGAGTATTGAGTAAGTGGTTTATCAAGAAAATATTTCCCTGTCCAGATATGAGCAGGTAGAGGTGGCTCTGGAATAGATGTATCGAAGGGGTAAAACCCGAAAACACCGCTTTAAGCTAGTCTCGAACGGAAACTAGTGTACGACAACAGGACTTGATGCACTCTTGGTTACAACAATCCCTAGGGATATGCATTGGTAAATTCACAAGCTTAGTATGAACCATAATTAGGGGAATTAAAAAAATCCCCAAAAAATATATGTTAGATAACATATATTGAAGCCTATAGATTCACAAGTTAAGAAAATATAATCTATTTATAAGTCATCTATTTTGTCCTTGGATTACCCTTTATACCCCTAAATTTCCTTTTATTGCAGCCAATGGCTTGTAATAGGAAGACTCGGGCTAACAAATGATGAGAAGATCAATGTGATGACTGTGATAATGAGATGCCCAATCCGATGGGAGTGGGAATCATGAACTTTGTCATGCTTCTCTCTCAGTTAACTCAAGTTTTTAATAGAAACATGGGTCAAGTGGAACATTCAACCCCCCTAAGAAAGAATAAGTCTCTATCATGATCTTCTTGAGACAAAGGCCTCTTACTCTTAATGGATAATCTGATCCCTCAATCGCAAAACAATGGATCAACTCCATTTAAAAGATATTCTTTGTCCTTTAATGTTCTGAAATAGAGAAGGTTCTCCTGGCTACTTATCGTATGGAGGATGAAGCTGATAAATGGTGGAAGTTGATCAAAAATATGAAGCCTGAGGAGGAGATTGAGGTGTTGGAATGGAAGGATTTCCAGAAGATGTTTTTCGATAAATATTTTATGTGCACCCACCGACATAAGATAGAAAGGGACTTCCTTTCCCTTAAGAAAAAAGATGATGAATCTGTTGGAGCGTACGAGGAAAAATTTACAAGGCTTTCATGATATGCCTCCGGATTTGTCGTTACCACCGAATGCAAGGTTTACCGCTTCTTTGGTTGGATGAAACCTAGCCTATAGAAAGTGTTGGCGATCCGTGACTTCGACAGCTATGAGGAAATTGTCCGATGTGCCCTCAAGGTCAAAATGGAGATCGGAGAATCTCAGGGGTATCATGGGGATAAGAAGCGTAAGGTGGACTTAAATTATGGCAGTCTGATGGATAAATCCAATGGTGCTAAGAAGATACAGCACCCCATTTTCCAAAGGTGCAGAAAGAAGCACCCCAAAAATTGCCTAAGGGGGATGAAAGGAAACTTCAGTTGTGGAAGAGAAGGGAACCAGGCTATTAACTGTTGGCAAGAAAAACCTGCGGTTGCGAAAAAGGATAGGAATTCTCCATTCGAACCTCAATGTGTTGTTCATTCCTTAAACTGCAAAGAACTAGAGCATCTTGCAAATCCATTCCCTAAGACAAGGGTTTTTGGAGGCAACTGGCAACCTCCAAGGGAGAAAGGGAGAGCTTTTTCCATCACTATAGCTGAAGTGAACCCTGAAAACGAAGTGGTGATAGGTACGCTAATTATTAATTCAAGAATAGAGAACTTAATTTTTGATTCATGTTATACAAATTCTTCTATATCCAAAATGTTTAGTAGAACAATCCCAGCACCACCACAAATCATGGAAGTAAAGATGTCGGTGAGTACAGAAAATGGGGAAATCATTGCATCCCATGAATAAAACTCCTCCCCTCTCATAATATGTGGATTTAATTTCCTGGAGAACCTCATCATACTCCCTATGGTGAGATTTGATGTAATTATTGGCATGGATTGGCTTTCCTTATATAGAGCCAATATAATTTTTTGTGAGAGGGAAATCTCTCTCCATGTGGAGAATCGACCCCCGATTCTGTACAAGTGAAAGGAGGAAGATGAATCTTCTTTAGCTCCATCATCTCAACTGTGGATATTACTACCCTATGAGCATGCATATCTGTCTTAGAAAATTGAGTCTAAGGAAGAAACCATCCTTGAATTCATGCCTATTGTGAGGGAACTCACTGAAGTGTTTCCTAAGGAATTTCATGGTCTTCCTCCTAGAAGAGATGTTGAATTCTCAATTGATCTTATACCTGGGGTGTTGACAATATCCAATACTCCATATAGAATGAATGTTGTAGAGATTGAGGAGATGAAGAAACAACAACATGAGAATCTGGCTAAAGGGTTTATACGCCCAAGTGATTTACCATGGGGTGAACTTGTCACGAACCAGCCTGGGCACCCTGGTAACCCGATAACTGAGTCGGCCCTGACATATCCTGAAAGGAATCTTCAATCCCCACGGGTTAGATAATAGCACCTGGAATCGTATAACATACAAGTGGGAATGATTTTGCCACAAGAATGCAGAATCAAGAGTAAAACAAACAATATGCATAACAAAAGAAACTCCACTAGGAGTGATGTACCAGAATACAAAGAGGCATAAAATGCCAAAGTACTACAACCCAAGTACAAAAAGGGAAAACAGTCCCAAGGTCCCAAAGGACACAACTCACCAAGTGCAAAGATCAACAACTGGATCCACCTCCAAGATATCCCTTCCCTTTGCTCAAACATGGAAGGATAAAGTCAACAAACACCTGAAGGAAAGAGTAGGGTGTGAGCCTAAGCCCAGTAGGATACCACCAAATATTCCGTAATAGATTCCAAATATAGATTATCCAAAGGAAAACTTTCAATTTTAAAGTAAACAGGTTTGGAAATTCAAAATCATATTTTAACAAATCATGCTATACATTTTCAAGTGATGGAAAATTCACTAATAAAGGCATTAAAATGATGGAATATTTCTAAAATAATGGCTTAAATAAAACATTTATATAAAAAAACTTATATAAATTTCAGGAGGCATGTAAAGTAGTTCCAAAACATTGGCATACATTTATGTCTCAAATATAAATAAACAAGTGAGCCACATGGTCACATGCCAAAAGGTACGATAATATTAACTAGTTATAAGATTCCGCACTCTCTATGTGAACTCAACAAAATGTGTATACACACGTCCCAATGACACTGGCCAAAGGAGACTCGTCACCAACCCATCGGGGATGTGATCCACCAGAAGTATGTTTTAGAACATTGTCGTAGTGTAGAGTGTATCCAAATAACTCACTAACTACCTAAGGCTTGCATACGCTCTTACATGATGGGCAAACTACTTTAAGAATTATTAAAATACGATCAATCCCATTCTTCCATTTCAAAAGTGCCAACTTCATTCCATTTAAAACCGCAACAAGTTTTATTCAAAAACATGCATTTTTTGTAAGATAAAAGCAATGGGTTTCTATAAAATCATTTTAAGCCATTTTCATAAGTTTTAAATCCATTCAAAACAAATTCCATAATTACACATTTCATTTCCACAATTAAATTCATTAATTTAATTGAAAACATTTCCATCAAATCCACAATTTAAATTAAACAATTTAAATTTACCAATTTTCCATAAACAAACCCAATTCAATGGAATTGGGGTTTTTCCATAAATTTCTATGCCAAGACCATTTCAAATATCTCAATTCAATGGAATCGAGTTTTTATCAATTTAATTGAAAGAAACTTGAGCAATTGAATTTAAATAAATAATTGAAATAAATTAATCAAATATATTGATAATAAATTTGGAAAGTTGGGATCGAACCACCTACCTCGTTTATTGATGGGAGTTAACACAACGAGAAACCCCAACAACCGAGCGGCAAAACGACGTCGATCTAAATATGGATCTAAATCATTAAAAACAAAATTAAGATCAAAGGGATCAAGATCTTGCAAAACTAGATCTAGATTCACAATCCTAGATCTATACCTCCACTCATAGGTTTAGATCCATGGAAACAAAGGAAATATTCCATGAAAAGATCAAGGAAAGATAGAGGAAAAAACAAGATACGCAACGGGATGAAATCCACTTACCGAGAGGAGAGCGGATCTTCAATCCAAGCCTTAAATATCGAATAAAGATGTTCGGATCACCTTGGAATCTCTCTATGAGTCTTTATAAAGACCTAAAAAGAGTCAAGCCTAATCCAAGGTCAAAATTATGGAAGTCCCGAGGGTTCAGATGGTTTTAAAAGAAATTTTCAGAATTAGAAACCACGCGCATGGTTTACCTGGGAGGAGGTGCATGGTTTATCAAACCGTGCGCACATCGTGCAACCCTCACTATCCAGAGATACTCAGTCCGTATGGTTTAGTTGCACGGTTTGTCAAACTTTGCGCACACCATGAGTAACTCTCTGTCCAGTGCACCTTGGTTGGCACAGTTTGGTCGCACGGTTTGTCAAACCGTGCACAAACCGTGCACAAGCCATTGCCCTTTTGTTTTACTTAAAAGCTCACCCAAACGCACCCCCCAAGTCACTACTCCAAAAAATAGGTACTTGGAAATATCAAAAGTACCTGAAAACGTAATGTGATGTTACAACCTCCCCACTATAAGACCTTTCTATCGCCATAAATCCTATGAAGAAACCTTCACATCAAAAATATGAGGCCACTGATCTCTCATTAGTGCCTCCCTTTCCCACGTATCATGAGAATCAGAACCATGTTGCCATAGTATACGGACCAGAGGTATTGTTCTCCCATGAAGTACCTTGGTCTCAGAATAAACAACCCTGACTGGTCATTTAGTAACAGATAAATCTGGTTCAATCTCAAGATCACTCCACCTCACAACATGGGATGTATCAGAGAGATACTTTCACAGCTGCGATACATGGAACACATTATGTATCGACGTCAGTTGTGGTGGTAGAGCTAGACGGTAAGAAAATTTCCCTACAAGACCAACAACCTCGAAAGGTCCCACAAAATGATGAGCAAGCTTCCCTTTCCTCCCAAGCCGTCAATGACCCAATCAGGGTTAAACTTTCAAGAACACCTGGTCATCAACTGAGAACTCTAAAGGTTTACAGCGATGATCAACATACGACTTGTACCGACTCTGTGCTGTCAACATTATCTGAGGATTCAACTGGATCTTATCTGTCTTATCTTGGACAAAACTCAGTCCTACCAAGGAACTTTCACCAATCTCCGACCAACATAAAGTAGATTTATAAGGAAAACCATACAAAGCCTCAAAAGGGTCCATTTTGATCGCATATTGATAACTGTTGTTATAAGAAAACTAAAATAGACCCAGATGATCATCCCAAGACCCATCAAAGTTGAGAACACATACACGGAGCATATCCTCAAGGATCTGAATAGCTCTCTCTGTCTGTCCATCTGACTGTGAATGGTAGGCCATGCTCAAATGGACCTGATATCCCAATTCCTCCTGAAGGCCTCTCCAAAAGCAATAAGTAAATCGAGAGTCCCTATTAGAGACTATAGCAGACATAACTCTATGAAAATGAATATTTTCTTTCACATAGATATTTCCCAACTCCCCGACTTTGGTTGTATCTCGAATAGGTATAAAGTGAGGTGACTTGGTCAGCCTGTCGATCGCATCCCATATGGAGTTCTTCTTCCTTTGGGTTTGAGGTAACCCAACCATAAAGTCCATAGATATTTCATCCCACTTCCATGTAGGGAATTAAAGTGGTTGATGCAAACCCGAAGGTTTCTAGTGCTCGTCTTTCACCTCCTGGCATGTATAGCAACGAGATACAAACTCAGAAATGTCTCATCTCATACCTGGCCACCAAAACTGTCATCACATGTCATAGAACATCTTCATAGTTCCTAGGTGTACATCCCACTGAGAGTTATGGAAACCCCCCACCACATCCTTCCTTGCCGCTAACGGAACAACGTAACAGTTTCGATAACACATGACACCCTCTTTGGAGAATGACCTCAATGTGTCGGTCTCCCCACCATAAATAGAGTCCCTAATGATATGGAATTCATCATCCTATTGTTTTTCCTGAAAAATGAACTCAAGGATAGCATATTTCAACTGGACATTGGCTAAAGGAACTTCATTCCCCTTCCATTGAACTCCAATATGCAACTGAGAAAAAATAGCCATCAAACTGCACTCTTCTGAAGATTCTTTCACAGCCTGTGATGGAAGTTTTCTGCTTAATGAATCTGAAACTACATTTCCTTTTCCCGTGGTATAGGCAATGTCAAATTTGAAAGATTGTAGGTACTCTACCCAACGTATTTGGTGGAGATTCAAATATTTTTGAGAGAAGATATAACTCAAGCTTTTGTAGTCTGAATACACAGTAAACCTTTCTCCATAAAAGTAATGTTTCCAACACTTAAGTGCATGCATTATAACTACAAGTTCAAGGTTGGGGTAGGATAGTTCTTATCATGAGGCTTAAGCTGACGAGACCCATAGGCAACAACATGATTACCCTACATGAGTACACATACCAAACCTGAACCCGATGCATCACAGAAGACCACATAACCAATCCCAGCCTCAGGAAGAGTTAACACCAGCACAGTAGTTAAAAGATGCTTTAGCTCAACAAAATAACTCTGAAATTTATCATTCCAGGAAAAATTCAATCCCTTTCGAGTTAGAGAAATCATTGGAGAAGCTGACTTTGAGAAGTCTCTAACAAACCAGTGATAATATCCTGCTAAGCCCAAGAATCTCTGAATCTTGCAAACATTTCGTGGTTGTTCCCAAGTCATAACAACCTTCAAATTTTCAGGATCAACTAATATTCGTTGTTCTGACACGACATGTCCCAAGAATTTCACTTCCCTAATCCAGAAATTGCACTTTGAAAGCTTGGAATAAAGTCGGTGATTCCTTAGAAGACTCAGAACTGTTCTCAGATGATGCACATGATCCTCCTCAGACTTAGAGTAGACAAGAATTTCATCCACAAAGACCACCACAGAAGTATCTAGGTACTCACAGAAAACCATTTTCATCAAAGCCATTAAAACTGTAGGAGAATTTGTTAGATTGAAGGGAATAAAAAGGTACTCATAATGGCCATACCTACTCCGAAAAGCGGTCTTAGGAATGTCATATTCCTTTATCCTTAACTGATGGTAACCATATCGAAGATCAATTTTTGAAAACCACTTTTCCCCTTTCAATTGATCAAAAAAATCATCAATTAGTGGTAACCGATATTTGTTCTTTATCTTAACTCAATTGAGCTTTTGATAATCAACACATAAGCGAGGAGAATCATCAGCCTTATTGGTGAAGAGAACAGGTGATGCCCAAGGTGACACACTCGGGAATATAAATCCTTTCTAAAGAAGATCATCTAACTGAGACTTCAGTTATTTTAGTTCAGTTGGAGCCATTCGGTAAGAGGGAATAGAAATTGGTTGAGTACCCGACATTAAGTTAATACTGAAATCAACATCCCTTACTGGTGGAAAACCAGATAAGTCAGAAGGAAAAACGTTGGAAAACTCAGTGATGACTGGAGGAAGATCACCACAAATTGAATCTATCTGTAGATCAAAAGAAAACACTGATATAACTTTCCCCAACTCTAGATAAGAGGGTACAACTCTGCTTGAACTTGGGTCCCATTCTCCTTGAAAAACAAGAGGCACACCACTGGGTGTAGTAAGGTAGACCCATCTAAGATAAAAATCAATCCAGGCTTTATTGAAAATGATTTAATCCATCCCAAATATAACATCAAAATATTTCCTGTCAAGAACCAAGAAACTCCAAACATGATCAACATCTGATAGAGAGAAGACATAAGCAGGACCACAGAGAACCTTTTCTCTCATAACACCAAGGGGTGTAGTAATATCCATCACACAAGATAAAATTTCCATAGGTAGATTAAGCAGATTAACAAGATGGGTTGAAATAAAAGAGTGAGATGCACCGGTATCAAAAATATCTGTCACTAAAGATGAAGCTATTGTAATGGTACCTCTCACTGTTGCAGGACCTGTATTAGCTACCTCTGGTGACTCTTCCACTACGTGAAGAAGCTTCGTTCTGGATGTCTGTGGCTGGAACCATTTTTTATGTGAATCATTTGATTTCCCCGCAGTATTTGGAGGTGCTGATGATCCTGTTCCACTACACGGAGTAGAGAAGTGATGGCAGAATCCATGTAGGTGCCCTAAATGTCCACATGAGCTACAGTTCTTGGGTGCCTCAGTGCAAACCCTCTTAGAATTTCCTGGCTTCTCACACTGATAGCAAGTTAAAGAAGCCCCTCCTGGTTCTATCGGAGGTCTGGAATGACTCTGCTGTTGAGAACTAATATAAGGAATTTCACGCTTTTGTTTTCATTTGATGGAACCAACACTGCCACTAGGATGGAAAATAACCTCCTTCAACCCTGACTTTCCTGCCAAGTCCTTCTCAACCATCATTTCCCTATCCAGTACATCGATATAAGTGGTTATCTTCAGTAAGAAAACCTGAGAACAGATATTTGATCGAAGTCCCAACATGAATTTTCGAGCCTTCATTATTTCATTAGATACAATCTCAGGAGCAAACTGTACCAGCTTAGAAAAGTGATTTGAGTACTCAGTCACGTTTTTGTTGGCCTGCTCAAGCTTGAAAAACTCCACAGCCTTGGCTAACACCATTGATTCTGGATAGAACTGGTTAGTGAAAAGAACCCTAAAGTCTTCCCACTCCAAACCCTCATGTTTCCCAGCCTTCACCATTATTTCCCACCATCTCCTACTTGGTCCCTCCAGCACGAAGGTGGAACACTTCACCTTGATCACATCAGGTGTCTCCAAGAACCCAAACAGACGTTCAATCTTGCTCAACCATTCCTCAGCATGTTGAGGGTCAGTGGAGCCTTTGAAAACTGGTGGCTTCTATAACATCCCACTTTTTAATCACATAAACTTTCATTACATTATTCAAAACTGAGGATCTTTAAGGTTTAGTGTCTTGGAAACCAGGAACTGAAAACATGAAAACATAAAACATTATTCTTAAACACTTGAAAGGATTATCCTTATGTTCATCCTAGGTTCATTACTGCATCTCATAACCTAGGGACATACATCAAAAGAAAGGGTGAGAAAAAGGCCCAGTAAGGGAAACAAGGGAAACATTTAACATGTGAACTTGAGATATATAAATAAAGTCATGAAAAAGAAATTTAAGGCGTGAGAAAGAAATCATGAAGAATATCATAATAAAAATAATGTATTTCATAACTTGAAGATGTGGCTACAACATTTAACATAGACAACCATTTCCTTTTCACCATGGTCCATCCCCAAGGTGTCATTAAAAATTACCAAGGTTATTCACCAAGTTATCAGTCAAAATGGTCATCTCTAGAGATTAAGTCTTTACCCAATGCATTGGATCACTATCAGGGTGCACCCTTAAATTTTACTTTGTTATCATGTGAGACACATATATCATAATCAAACATTTCATAAATAACCCATATAGCATAAAAGAAATGGGTTTCATTTCATAATCATAACGTTTTAAGAACTGATTTAAAGACATGATCTTTATGTCACTTTAAACCCACGAAAAAGGAAAGCAGGTATCATGTATGTAAATCACAGAATTTAAAATAGAAAAATTTGGTATATATGTGAATACCCCTTTAGAATAAAGAGCTTTGATTATTCACTTAATAAAATAAAATAATTTTAGAAAAAGAGAGAGACATTTTGAGATGAAAATTCGGCAGCATAACGGCTATGTTGTAGGGTTTTTGAAAACATTGAAAAGAGAATGGACATGGGTCACCCACTCATAAATGATCTATAAAATAGTAGAGGGAAAAAATATAATGGATATAAGAACATGGTAACGCAATTTTAAAGACATACCATATGAAATGAAAAACATTGAAGGAAGACAAAAATGAGATTTCTCTTATGAAAATTCGGCAGCCTAACGACGTCTTTTAAAACATAAAAAAAATGAATTGATGAGATCAAATAGGGTATCTAATAATATGAACATAAAATATCAGTATGATAGATATATATATCATACCCCAACATAAAAAGGAACTTGAAATACTTGACAAGAAAATAGAACTTGAAAATGAGAAGGGTGAAAGAATCCGTTACAAAAATTTCTGCAGCCTAACGGTGCCACTTGAACATTCATAAAACGAAATGATGAGAGTAAGAGGGGATATCTCATCATATGAAAATGAAAAGTTAAGTAAGAGGAATATAAAAGAACATCCTCCAAGATAATAACATGGAGCATAAAAGAAATGACTTAAAAGAGAGTATTTGAAAAGAAAGAGAGAGGTTGGATCCCTTACCTTAAAACGTAACTCTTAAAACTCGAAGGTTGGGACCTTGAGGGTTGGGGGGAACCTTGGGAAGACTATTTGGGGGTAATTATACCAGAGCTTCGTTGGGGGAGATTTGTGAATGAAAACTGAAGGAGGAAAGGGTGGGTATTTATAGGGAAGGGGAGGTGATACTTTAAAAATTTCAAGGGACACCTCACAAGTGGTTTTCTCAAAACCATGGGCTCTCCCATGGTATTTCCCATGGAGTTAGGCCACATGGTTCCCCAATAAAATAATCCATCACCTTTGGTCATCCAACCCTTAAAATATCTCATGACATCATCATGACACAGTTATGATGTCATTAAACATACCGAAACCCTAAAACCGCATTTTTACTATTCACTGGAAATTCAACTTTCTCAGAAAAATACCAAAATTTCACCATAAACAAATATCAATGTTTTGGTTTTAAAAATTAACTCCATTTTATAAAAATAATTTTCTAAATATTTTTAATTTAATTTTTAATTAAAAACACTATTCACTAAAAATTCATTTTTTTCTGAAAAATCCCCAAAAATTACCTTAACATAATATCAATGCTCTGAGTTCAAAAATGAAATCCATTTTATAAAAATAATTTTCTAAATAATTTTAATTTAATTTTTAATTAAAAAAACCCTTTTCACCCGAAAAACTAATACTTGACTAATAATTAATGAAATAGTTATTTACCTATTTTATTGAATCACACTAGTTAATCAAGGTGACTAAATTATATTTATACTTTCTTTAAGTGAGATTACTAATCCATTTGGTCACATTACTAATCCTAAGCATAAAATTTCTTTTCATAAAATTAGTATTCACCAAAAATTATGTTGATCTTATTAGACTCTAAATTTCTTACTGAACAAATTTGTAGAAGACCATTTTTTAAAAAATCTTTACACATCATTAATTATTTAAGGTTTACTTAAATATTTTTAAATATCCTTTTCCCAAATTCATCAATAATATACATCCTAAAATTATCCAGACATTTGAAAATTCACAAACTTCACCATAAGAAGAAATCACAATTTTATTTATCTCAAATGATTACACAAAGTAGCTACGGTCTCGTTACATAGCTCCTTACAACACCAGAATATGACCTAAGTGTAAGGTGTGCTAAGGTGAGAGAATCTGAGGGAGGCACAGATAACATTTTCCTAGTAGTAATCTCCAATAACTTGAACTTCTCCTGTAGGCGGTTCCGTTCAAGCTTGACACACTGGAGTTCAGCTTGGTCTTGGTCCAAAGCGAAGCCCAAATATGCCATCTCCTTCCCAAGCTCTGATAAGTGGGCTTCATATGGTTCAAGTCTATTGGATGAAGCCATAGACTCTTCTTCCTGCATTAACCATTAACATCTCTATTAAATCATTAAGAGAAAATTAATATACTATTCAAAAAGTTTGGGTAGTTACATTTGTTTCCCTCAGAATTTGGGGATGACCTCCTTGATTGAAGGTTCAAACATTCCAATCGGTTTCTAACGGGTTTGTTCGTAGAACTGAAAACATCCAGTGATTCCACATCTATTTGAACCTACTTTCCAAAGGTAGGATCTCATTAGTTTGTGTACTGATGAGGCTTAGGAATTTTCATTGGTCGAGAGGATGGGAGGTCGGACTCATCACACCTTTTTGAGGGGAATTATTGTCTACTCTGGGACTCTCTTTATAGATTTAAGTTATGTTCGTGAATCCTTATTACATTACCAAGTATAAAATGAGGTTTCCTTTAGATCTGTCAATCAATGATTGATATGTAAGAAATTTAGATAATCTTTTATATATATTCAAGGTTCTTCATTGATAGAGAATCATCTGTATTTGTTAGAGATTCTTAATCAATGGTATCCTTCGACGCATTTATATAGAAGTCTCTTGGTCATTATGATGACCATGCTGGTTTTAAAGCCACTTAGTGGGGCACTTGAAGTTTATTGTCATTCATAAGGACATGTATTATTTTAGAGTTGGGATCAAACTCGTAGATGGGCTACCTACGTATCCTTTTTTATAAAAGGAATCAGAACCCACGTAGTTCGAGTAAGGGAGTATGATGTTTACGATTGATGGATCAAAGAAGGATGTCATAATTACTTTTACACTCTAAGATCACGTGATTCATGATCGGTGTGAGAAACAAGAGGTATTGGTAAAAATCAGACAATTGTGCCATGAAAGATGAAATAATAAGAAATAATGTGGGACTTATGTATGTATGACTGCATAGATAAATTAAGATTAGGATTTACTTCAGGTAATAAATCCAGGAACAGGGTCCATAAAGGTATATGTACTTCATGGAGATTTGAATACTCTAACCTGAGGATTACTCTTGAAAAGGAGGCCCAAATTAGGAGAGGACTTATGATTAGGTTTTACTCCTGAGAAGGATTCCCAGATCAAAGGTAAATTAGGAATGGTTAAGAGAAATTAAGACTAGGGCTTACTCCTGAAAAGGAGGCCTAGGTTAAGAGACTTGAAAAATTAAGGGACTTGGGGCTTACTCCTAAGGAGGATGCCCATATTTGAGAATTATGGCTGGGGCTTATTCCTAAAAAGGAGGCCCAGGTTAATGAGGACTTGGGGCTTACTCCTAAGGAGGATGCCCAGATTTGAGAATTATGACTGGGGCTTATTTCTGAAAAGGAGGCCAAGGTTAATGAGGACTTGGGGCTTACTCCTAAGGAGGATGCCCAGATTTGAGAATTATGACTGCGGCTTATTCCTGAAAAGGAGGCCCATGATAATGAGGAATTGGGGCTTACTCCTAAGAAGGATGCCCAGATTTGAGAATTATGACTGGGGCTTATTCCTGAAAAGGAGGCCCATGTTAATGAGGACTTGGGGCTTAATCCTAAGGAGGATGCCCAGATTTGAGAATTATGACTGGGGCTTATTCCTGAAAAGGAGGCCCAGGTTAAGGGGTTCTCTCATCTTAAAGGATGAGGTTGAATGAATTAAATCTCAATCTTTAGTGACATAAAGATGTGTAAATCACTAGGTTTTGAGAGATATTCCACAGAGTTCCTTTCAGATAAGGAAGTAAAATCAAGAAATCATTCCATAAATGGATTTGAAGAGTGTCTTGAAGACTGAATCTTGAATAAAAGAGGTGGAATGGCTTAAGAGGGGTGAAATGGGCAAGAAGGGCACCCAAAAAGGCAGGGGCGTGCAAGTCCTGGCAGGCGCGCAGGTACTGCGTGGGTGCGCAAGTCCTGGTCACGTAGGTATACCTGTGCGGCACATGGGTACTTGCACGATGGTTAACCAACAGGGTAATACTTGAGCGACTCTTGGTTAAATCCTTTAGAATCATCTTGAGGTTCTTCCAAAAGAGTGACGCACAAGTTCTATTGAAGGAGTTAGGCGGCGCGCAAGTGTGGCCATTTCCCTTAAGGGCTGGCCACTCAGGCGTGCAAGTGTTGATGAGTTTCAACACTTAGGCCTTCCTCCCCCTCTTTATATCTTCCGTTCTAGGTAAGAAATTACCTTAGAAGTGTTTCGGAAGATTTGAGAAGGGACTAGGGCGCCGAGAGTTCAAATCTGGATTCTGGAAAAATTTCCTCCTCTTCAATGGGGGGGCCACCAGGGGTATTTATAGGCTGGAGAAGACCCCGAGAGGTCATTACTTAGGGTACGCAAGTGTACTTTGACGACCATGGCGGCGTGCAAGTGTACTTGCGCGGCCATTGCGGCGCACAAGTGTCCTTGCGCGACCATTGTAAAACTTGTGCGATCCTTGTAGAATGTTATTATTATTCCTTCCTTTGTCAATTTTTGATATTTGTTTGAAGTTTGAATCAATTTGAGCTTAGATATTACCCTTTTCCAATCTTTAGATTCTGTGATGAAAGGAGCGTCAACAAAAGCCCCCCCTCAGAGTTTGATCCGGAGAGAAAAGAGGATTTGATTCTGAGGAAATCGAGAATCAAAAGGAAATTGGGGTGCGCGGGATAGGGAACACAAATGAGATTCGGGCGCGCAGGGTCTGGCGTGCAGGGATACGGCCTTTGATTGCACAGGGTACGGTGTACTGGGTCATGGCCGCGCAACGCACTCAGCTCTCACGGACTTCTTGCTCTCGGCGCACAACTTGGCTCTCGGCTTTTGCTCGTCCGCTGTTCTTTTTCTTGTGTCACACTGCTGTTAAGGTATTTAGAATTGCACGGTGATACCTGCGTCACCAATACTTGCACGACCGAAGAATACTTGCGCACCAACTATGGGACTTGCGTGCCTTAATGACTTAGTCAATTTCTTCAAATACTTCACAAATTTTATGAAAAATTAACATACTTTAAGAGTTAATTATTCAACTTTTGTACAGATCAAATGGCTCCAAAGAGAATCGGAACTGATGATGAACTGACGAGTAAAAGAATTGATGAGATGATGGACATCATTGTCCATGATTACTATTCCATCTATGAAAGCACTCTTCCAGACTTGGCTAAGCATATGAAGAAATATCATCATGATTTCCCACACAGCATTTATCTTCCTCTGTATGGCCATGGTCACTTGCAAGATGTCAATATTCCAGAGGCAAAGAACTATCTCCCGCCCTCCTAGTTTCAGTCGTATACCAACTTTTCTTCAGCGAATATCTCGAACGTGGGAACATTTTCAAATGCTGGAACAATAAAGAAAGCTTATATAATGCATCATAGCTCGTGTGCTCCAGATCTGAAACTTCACAAGCCTGAGCTACAACCACATTGTTATCCTTCAGTCTTTTGAAACTCTTAGATGGATCAATCCAAAGGCTGGAAGGGGAAATGGGAATTCCATTCTGGAGGAGGGGTGAAGCCAACTTGGATGTGGGTTTATTGGGTGAGACAAAATTGTGAAGAGTTTATCGAGGATCTGAAGGGAGATAAAATTTATGAAGCTGTCTGGGCTAGGCAGACATATGTTTATAGGAATGATAATTTTGCACTGGAATTGCTTAGCAGCTGGAGCCCGAAAACTAATTCTTTCCATCTGACCCATGGAGAAGTAGGTATTAGTTTTTGGGATGTCTAGAAGATCTCAGGGGTTCCAATCCTAGGTGATATGTATGACGAATTCATCCCTCCAAAGGCATCCATGAATGATCTAGAGAAGACTCCAGATTTGGTTCGAGAGTTATTGAAGATTTATCAAAAGCTCAAAATCTTAAAGACTTCAAAGACTTATTCTAGAAGGGATATTCATCCAGAGGAATGGATGAATGTGTTTCTCAAGAAGAAGAGGGAAAAGGGTCCCACCTGTACTCGTCCTACTAGCTTCCCTAGAGTAGATAAGAGAGGTATTCCTGGCACATTCTGGCCGACTCTAGAAGTAGGAGATTTTGAGAAATGGGGGTATTAAGTGAATCATAAAATCCCGAAGAAGACCCGTCTGGAAAGATTTTTAGCCTTATGGCTTAGTGTCTATCTTTTTTTAGTTAGAGATTTTAAGGGAGGAGTCAGGCTAGGGACCTTCGTTATCTCACCCAAGTTGGCTGAGAGGAAGATGGTGGGGTTGGCTACCCCAGTTTTGGAAAAGATTCACAGGAGCATACTCCATGTCTATATGGTTATGTATCCTTTGAGATTAGTGGGACCATTCCAAGTTTTATGGGGATGGATCGCCACTCACTTCTGGATATATGCTATTCAAAACAGAATACAGATTCCCGGAAGTTCTTTCAGACCATCTGTTCAGGCCTTCTCTAGAATTTTTCCTTTGTACCTCAATGCTTATGATATTAGGCCAAGGCTAGGTATGCATAAGGAATTCCACTTCTTTCCCTATGGAAATCCGCCGATAGGGAGATTTGTTGACGATGAATCAGCCAGCTTGGAACAGAGGTCTTATATGTTGGCCTGTAGAGATGGTGTATTGGCCACTAGAATTGATAGGGAAATTATATGTGAGGCCTATGCTCCATATCGATTTGAACACCAATTCAAGTGTTTGAAAACAACTGTTGTATCTCCCCCAGTGCATGTCAGATCAGAGCAGCATCCAATGGTTTCTTGACAACTATGGATGCTAATGGCTATGGAAAGGACTGGGCAGTCTTTGAATTACCAAATACTGAAGCGGTAAGAAATTTGACCATATGGTATGCTGAAAACTGGATGGCATCATATCCTGAGGCCATATTGAATAAACCTGTTGACCGGGTTGGGAAGAAGAAGAGAACCATTGTGAAAGAAACAATTCAGGTGGTAGGTGATTCTTCCACTCCTGAAGCTGGTTCACCGAGTTCTTCAACCGAGGCTGATTCATCATATTTTCTGGAGATACAACATGTGTCAAAACGGCCCCGTGCCATATATAATCCCCCTGTCAGAATCAAGAGAGCCACTCCATAAACTCCTGGTGAGTTACTTTATTTAGGAAATTTTAATTGCAAGTAACTTTATAGAGTAACAATGTTTTCATTCTATTTTTAATGTTGAAGGAGCTAGAAAGGAATTAAAATCCAAGGTTGTAGGACCCTCTTCACAACCTTCTAGTACACCTGCATATCTACGACTAGAGGCCATCCAGACATGGAGAGATGTATACTGCGATACTGAAACTATCTGGATGGAGTTATGTGAAGGGTTACGTCTTCCTGGAATAGGGAATCTTCAGGATCCTGCGAATATTCATTTCAAGGATAACCCTGATGAAGTAAGAGCCTATGTCAAAGAGTTTAAGGACTACATATATGCCACCAATGATTCTATCCCTATCACCAACCAGGTAAAGGAAATGATGGATCATGACGCCGCTGATGAGGAGTGGCATGAGTATGTGGCTCCTGAAGATGTAAGTTTTCTTTCCTTATTTTCTTTGCAACTTGATTTTAGTTGAAGCTTTATTATTCAAGGAAATTGTTTTCTTCATCTTACAGCTTTCCAAAACTACTGAGGTTCCTTCTCCATAGTATATCCCTAGTGGCACTGCCATCGGGGCTGTTGCTGAATCTCCTCGTGAACCAGATGAGATATCTCCAGGCCAGCAGGCCATGTATGAGGATTTGCACATGGCTTTCCCATCTCCCATTCAGGTACCTATAATGGAGACTACTGATACTCCCAAAAAGGAATGGAAGCAAAAACATCAGAGGAAGAAGACCATAGCTAAACGCTTCATTAGCAGTGGTAAGTTTTTCAGATAATCCTGAGTCTTAAACCATGAAAAGATTTCTCATTTTACTTGGGATTACAGGGGCTTATTCAATTTCCCCTCTGAGGGAAAGGACTGATCCTACTTTGAAGACTATGTAGGGTGTTGTGGAACAATCACAGATTCAAGCTGACTTGGCTGCTCCTGGAGAAGAGCTAGCATCTATCCCCAGTATTTCTTCTGCTACTACTGCAAGAAGAGAAGAACCTGTTTCTGGTAAGTCAACAATGCTTCATAAAAATTTTGAACGAAACACTGACTAACTTCCATTCTGTGATACTTCAGGTTCAACTCCTATATTAGAGCTTATGGCGGCTGTTGCAACTGATGTCATGATTTTATCCAAAGATGCTGTCCAGAGTCAGGGGCCACAGGACGTAAATCGCCAAGAAGACACATCCAATGCTCCTACTGGTGAGACTAACCAGGATTCTGAAATATCATTGGATGAAATGATGAATCGTGGCATGTCTTTCGAAGAATTTTATGATAATTCCAAGTTATCATGTGACTTAGAAGACCTTGGGCGTGAGTGTTATCCTTCAACCAGAAAATTTTCTTATAATTTACACTTCTAATCATGACTGAAAATAATATGGAGTTCCATCCATAGAAGCTGTTGAACTTCCAATTCCTGAAGAGGGTGTGGACATTGATGTCAACCCTACCATTGCAGAAACATTATCTCAAGTAGAGATAAACCTAGTAAAACCTTTTTCGACCCGTCTTGAAGATCCTGTTGAGACTGGGAAATATGGGGAGGAGTCTTCTCAGGTAGCTGATCCACCGTCGGGTAAGGTATAACAATATTTGTGATTTGTACTTAATTTGAAAGACAATCGATTATTTTGTTATCCTTTGAAGCTAACCAAAGCTTTCAATTAATTATGCAGGGCCATCAACTACAGTGGCTAGATCAGGAGGTGAGGCCTCAGCCTCTGCCCCAACGGTAATTGAAAGTGAAGAAGCACATGTCAGGGGGGAAGGACCAGAACATGGAACTTCTTCAAGTGCATTAATACCAGATTACATTCCCCCTATGATGATGATGTTGAATCAGACCCAGAGGTGATTAAAGCGTTCATATTTTCACGATGCAAGGCATAGAACAACATATGGAAAATCATATCTGAGGTGCCTTTAGGAGAGCTATCATCAAAGATACCTCGATTGTCATCCCAGTTCATCATGCTAGGACTTGTCAGTTTTCGATATGAAAAGATCCATGCCATGGTGAAACAGGTCATCTTCAGGAGGGAGCAGGAGAAAAAGTGTCGTGAAGATCTGACCAGGGTGAAACTGTCAGTTAACATCAACAAATTTGAGGTTGCGATATCCCGAGTTGAGGCTGATTGTGCTTCCAAGATGAAGGAACTGAAGCACAAAATCAAAGAAAAAGTTGTCCAGCAGGTGCAACTCCAGTAACAGTTAGATGCTGTTACTGGGGAACTTGATCAGCTCAATAATTCATTGTAGGGAGTTCAAACGAATGGTATGAAAGCCATTGCAGATGCCAAGAAGGCACTCCATCAAGCTGAGAAGAGTGAAGCTGGTTGAGTGCACGAGCTTCAAGTATCTTCTGATGAAGCTCGGGATGCTATACATAAAATGAAGACTTATATTTATAGTCTTTTGTAATTTCCTAAAAAAAATAGAGAAGAGGCTCCAATCTGTGGATGTCCCTCTAATTCTTGTGCATCAAATTAAAAAAAATGCTTTCATCTTCAGTCACTTGTGCTTGTATTCTTTCGCTACCTGCTTTAAATTTTACCTAAGCTAATGGGCCTAGCAAGAATAGTTTGATTTTTACTAGGATTAATGTAAATAAACCTACAAACTTTGAACCTTTTAATTTCCCAATATCACCTAAATCATACAAAATGTATGTTTAGTGAGCTAGAACTTGCCTTTTATTCAGAGTTCCTTTGTCTTTTGTGGGCAGTTTAAAGTCATGCACGTCGAACATAAAAGGCTAATGTTTAAGTTTGAAATAGATTTGACCTAAATGGATTAAAATTGACTCAATTCCTTGAAAATTTATCTGAAAACATGTTACCATACTCAAGTATGAGGGAAAAAAATGTAAACTATGACTTAAGAATATTTGGATATGAGGAATGATATGAAAAAGAGCTAAAAGGCATTAGAAGAAGTAGTTCCAAAGAATAAAGTTACCATTATTTAACAAACCCGTTAGGGTGTTGAATTATGCAGGGCCACCTAAGGGCATTGGCTGCATAGTTAAATAAATAGTATCTTTTGGCTAATAAGTCTGTTATGTAGACTGTTTATGCACGGCCGCCTAAGGGCACATGCTGCATAGTCAGGCAAAAGAACTCTCAGAAATTTACCTTTCTACTGCTAAAAGATAGTGAATGTTTATGGAGATTCAAATTTTCCAAAGTATAGAGTTTGTTGTATGGAAAGAGTTTCTTGAATATGGAGAAGATATTTTAAAACAAGATTATCGAAGAACTGGATGGATATTACTCCAACGAAGGTCTGACCCAAACGTAGGGAAGAAGAATATAAACCATAGACTTGAATACATTCAGATCATGAAAAAGGATATGGGACAAATATGTTAAGGATGACTATTTTTGTGGATCCCTACATACTGTCATTTAAGACCAATAAGGAAAAAAGAGGCTTTCTTCCCAATAAAGAGGTTAACATTATTTAACAAACCCGTTAGGGGTTGAATTATGCAGGGCCACCTAAGGGCATTGGCTGCATAGTCAAATAATAATATCTTTTGGCTGACAAGTTTGTTATGTAGGCTGTTTATGTAAGGCCATCTAAGGGCATGTGCTATATAGTCAGGTAAAAGAACTCTCAGAAATTTGACATTTTTGTGACTAAAAGTCAAGAAAAGGGCTATGAAGATCTAAAAATATTTAAGGTTAGGATTATGACACATAAAGATGGGTATTGTCCAATGTATACAAAGATACACAGATCAATGCTAACCATAATCATGTTGTGGCTGGGTCCTGAATGGAAATGTTGGACTTCACTACGTATCCCATAAGGATGGGAATCAAGCCATACGTATTTCTTAAACTATAGTTTAACGTCGTGTGAGACAAAAGGATTAGAGATCTTAGTTTAGGGTCATAGAGCTTGGACCATTATAAGAAATACACAGTTTGTATTTTCATGGGGACTTTTCAGCCAGGGGACTGAAAGTGGAATTTGGGGTTAGGCCCAAAGACTTGGGGCTAGATTTGAGGGACACACGAATGTTCCTACGTATCCTATAAGGATGGGAATAAAGCCCACATAGTTATAGAAATACACTTTGTACAAATTTTGTTCGTACATGTGAAGGGTGAAAGGGGACTTTAGTACAATGATGGTTTAACCCAAGATAAGAGGTTTGGGCATTGCCATGTATGCACGTAGTCTTTGAAATGAAACATGATTGAAAAATCAATGTAAATAATGGTTCCATCTCATGTGAGGTTATCAAAGAATATTGTAGTTTATTATCATACTGGACAAAAGTGTTGTATAGTTTAATGTCGTATAACAAGGAAGAAAGTGAACCAATGTAAAGATATTAATTCTAGGGGTGGTTTCACGAATTAAAATTGTATGAGATGGAGTTGAACCGATCTGAAGAGATTGGTTTTGGGCTTGAACCTTCGGAGGTTTTCTATGTACTCATCCTAGAAGGCAAGGATCAAAGTCCGCGTAGTTCAATTAAAGAATGAATTAACGATCAAGTTGTTCTTGGGGACAACGACCTAAAAATGATGTTGTTGGGACTTACACATGGTTAGTAGCCCAGAGAGAGTGTTATGGTTGAGGTTTTCTCTAAGATCATGTGATTCATACTCGGTGTGAGAAACAAGAGGTAACAACAACCTTAAAAAAGTACAATTTAATGTCATGCAGGACGTATCAAGGAATTTCTGTACAGTTTAGCGTCATGTAGTTAGGACGATGGGGACAATATAGTTTAACATCATGTTGGACGAAAGGGGGACTATGCAGTTTAATGTCATATAGTGAGGAAAAAAGAGTACACCATTTAACATCATGTTGGACGCATTGGGGACTTTTTTTCACAGTTTAACGTCATGTTGGACGAAAAAGGGATGATACAGTTTAGCGTCATGTTAGACGAAAGTGAAAATAGTTTAAGGTCATATGCATGGACCGTGGACGGTGTAGTTTAACGTCTTTCTAGACGGTGGTGTAGTTTAAGGTCATACTGGACCATGGATGATATATTTTGTGTTTATACAAAATACTTCTTCAAAAATCTGGAATTGGTTGGAGTAGTGATGAGTTCTCCATCCATCGAGATTAATGAATAAGCTCCATTGGAGTAGACCCTATGTATTGAGTAAGGTCCTTCCCATTTTGGCTCAAGTTTGGGAGGATTATTTCCTGGTATCATTGGAGTTCTGAGAACTAATACCAATTCTCCTTGAGTGAATGAATGAAGAAGAACTTTTTTGTTAAAATCTCGTGTTATTCGATTCTGATAGACTTCCAAGTGGTGTAAAGTGCACAATATTTTCTCATCTAACTATTCCAATTCATTCAATCACTTTTGAGATTGTTCATATGTAGATGATTGATCACAAATGGAAACTCTGAGCGAGGGTAGTTGAACTTCAATTGGCAAGACTGCTTCCGTTCCATATACCAATGAATATGGAGTTGACCACGTTGTAGTGCAGGTGGTAGTCCGATAAGCCCATAAAGCATGAAAGAGTTTATCAGGCCATGAATTCTTATCTTTATCCACCATCTTTTGTAGTATATTTGAAAGAGTATTGTTGAAGGCTTCTATCTGGCCATTGGCTACTTCATGATAACGAGATGAATGGTTGGATTTGATGTTGTATTCTTGATACAACTTCTTCACCTCGGATGAACAGAAGTTGGTTCCATTTTCCGTCAATATGGTATGGGGGAAACCAAATCTGGTAATGATGTTAGACTTGATGAAGCTAACAACACATTTAGAACCAACTTCCTTGAGAGGTATTGCCTCTTCCCATTTGGAAAAGAAGTCAGTAGAAGTAAGAATGTACTTAAACTTATTGGCCGTAGCCGAAGGGTAAGGTCCCACCACATCCATTCCCCATGTGGAAAATGGACCTGAGTATTTAGATGTATGAAGCAAATCTGGAGGTTGATGAATGAAGTTGGCATGTACTTGGCATGAATGACACTTCTTTGTGAAATCAACACAATCTTGTATCATTGACGGCCAAAAGTATCCAAGCCTTCGAATCTGATCAAACAATCTATGTCCAGACTGGTGGGCACCATAGACTCTTGCATGCACTTCTTTCATGACAACCATTGTCTCTTCCCCATAAATGCATCTGAAGAGAACTCCATCAAAACAACGTTTGTATAGAATTTTCTCTAGGTGATCTGGGCTATCATAAAGAGTAAAATTGACCACACATCTCCAGATTTGTTCTTTCTCGGCTCTATCAGGTGAATGTGTTCAATTTTGAAGGTATTCCCTGATAGGTGACATCCATCCTATAGTATGACTATACGGTTCAGGAATGAGACTAATTTCATTAATTTCCTCTATTCTGATTCGAACATAAGGTGAAATTGAATGACGGTGGGAAATACTGATGGTTGTCTCGTCCCGATTTGGATCTTCCAGAGCTGTGGCTATATTAGCTAGTACATCAGCTTGAGCATTTTTTGATCTTGGTACATAAGAAAATGTCGGTTCCAAAGGGAATTCCGCCATTAACTCTATTACTTAATCATACAAAGGCATTAGTTCTTCTTTTATGATGGCATAATCCCCATTGACTTGTTTGATTACTAGGTTTGAATCACCTTTCACCTTTAAGTGATTCACTTGTTCTTGAAGTGCAAATTCCAAGCCTGCGATGAGAGCTTGGTATTCTGCTTCATTATTGGTACCACCTTCCCACAACAAGAAGGAATAAGGTAACACTTCCTTTTTTGGAGAAATGAGCACAATTCCTAAGCCAACTTTGTTGAATTTAGGATTTTCCATTTTCCTCCCTGTTGGACTTCTGGAAGCACCATCAAAATACATTTCCCATGCCTGAGGACTTTCTTGAATAGAGAAGACTTCCTCATCAGGGAGTTCAATATCTGAAGATGTTTCTTCCACTGAAGGGTGTTCAGCCAGGAAATCATCCAGAGCTTGGCCCTTTATCTCCTTTTGAGACACATACTGAATGTAGAATTGCTGCAAAATAACTGCCCACCTTGCTAGACGCCCTGTAAGCATTGGACGACTAAGGATGAATTTGAGCGGGTTATTGCGAGATACCAATTGGACCTCGTGATGTTGGAAATAGTGTCTCAACTTCTGAACTACAAATATTAATGTCAGGAAACACTTCTCAATACTTGAATACCGGTTTGCTGCTTCGAGCATAGTTCGAATGAGATAGTAGAGGCTATTTTCATTCCCAACATCATTCTTTTGAGCAAGAAAGGCACCCAGTGATCGATCTAGAGATGTCACGTAAAGGATAAGTGGTCTTCCTTCAACAGGTGGCATGAGTACCGGTGGACTCAAGAGGTATTTCTTGAGAATATCGAATGCTTCTTGACATTCTTCAGTCCACTAGTAAGTGACTCCCTTCTTCATCAATTTGGTGAAGGGTAAACTTTTTCCTGCCAAATTGGTGATGAAATGCCAAATATAGGCTAAGTGTTCTTGAATTCCTCTTAATTCTTTCAAATTTTGAGGAGGTGACATACCAAGGATTGACTTGGTCTTCTCAGGATCGACTTCAATACCACGATGGCGTACAACAAAGCTGATAAAGTTTCCTGAGGTTACCCCAAAAGCACATTTTAAGGGGGTCATCTTCAAATTATGTTGTCAAAGCTTGCGGAATATGACTTCCAAATTAGCCAAGTGATTAGAAAGTTGTTTGGATTTAACCAAAAAATCGTCTACATGGCATTCAACAAACTTTCCTAAGAAGGGTTTGAAGATATGATGAATGACTCACTGATATGTTGCACCTGCATTCTTTAAGCCAAAGGGCATTACCCGGTAGCAAAACACACCCTGAGGGGCTATGAAGGCTGTGGATTCCTCGTCTTCTGGGACCATTCGGATCTGATTATATCCGGAATATCCATCCATGAAGGAAAGTGCTTCATAGCCAACTATTGCATCAATTAAAAGTTATGTAATCGGAACTGGGAAATCATCCCTAGGACAATGCTGATTAAGATCTCTGAAATCGATGAAAAATCTAATTTGTTCGTTCTTCTTCTTTACAGGGACAATATTAGCCAACCACTTGGGATACTGAACTTCTCTGACGAAGTTAGATTTGATAAGATTATCCACTTCAGCTTCAATTTTGGAAGCATAAGTTGGGTGTGTTCTTCTCGCGACTTGCTTAAATCCTCGATGTTCTTCTGATAAACCCAAATGATGAGTAGAAACATCAGGATCAAGACCAGACATTTCTGTATAGTTCCAAACAAATATATCTCTATTTTTCTTTAGAAAATAAATATTGATCTCTTTCTCTTCAAGAGTCATGGCCGCACTGATTAAAGTGGGGGCGTGGATCTTCTTTTGTACCCAGATTTATTTCTCTAAGTTCATCCACAGTGGTAGAGATACCCTCTTCAAATGCTGGAGGAGCATCTCTGAGATCTTCCTATTCTTCTTCATCATGTGTTATTTCTTCCATTTCTACTTTCATAGTAGATGATAAAGCAGAATTTTCATGATCAGATGAGGTGTCAAAATTTGCATATCTTGAAGAAGAAGCTTCCATTTCCAACCCGATTGATGATGAAGGGTCTTCTTTGGGTAATAAAGAGGAGATGATGGATTAAGAATCGATATCATTGTTCACCTCCGATGTTTCTATAACTTCTTCTGGACTAATTATTGAAGTATATACTTGTTGGATTTCAGCAGATGAAATGAAGACGTCACCATTTGTGCTTTCATCACTGCTGGGTGGGTTACCAATTTCTCCCATGTTGTCTGGCTCGATTGTCGTAATTGACATTATGGATCTTTCCATAAGATTATTTTGATTTGGGTCTATCTTGTCAATTTTACTGATAGGGAACACATAATCGGTACTCCCATGTGTAAATAGATTTATTGGAATTTTCTCCAAACCATATGGAGCATTAACTTTGGTAATCTCCTTTGTTGTGGATTTCTCCCTTCCCTTCATGTGATAGAATTCCGACTCAATGTATTGAGACTCACATGTCTTTAATGGGGCCTTATCACTATACAATGTCCCAACTTGACCATCGAAACAATATTTGAGACATTGATGGTATGATGAAGGGATAGCCGCATGTTGATGTAGCCAGGGTCTTCCAAGCAATATGTTGAAAGCTGAGTCTTGATCAAAAACCATGATATCTGAATTGGATACAAGATCTCCAAACTGAGTTCTGAGTGTAACTTCGCCCAGTGGTTCTTGTTCATTTTTATCATATCCTTGTAACATCATGGTAGAAGAAGATAAATCAGATTCAGTGAGGCCCAATCGACAAAGTGTACGAATGAGCATGAGGTTTACTCCTAAACCATTGTCAATGAAAGCTCTTCAGAGGTCTACGCCATTGACCTTGCCAGATAAGTACAAAGGTCTAATATGTCCATACACAACATAATCTTCATCTTAATCAGTAAAAGATATTATTGCATGAAATTATGCAGGATTATTCTCTATGTGATAGACTTCAGCTGAAGAAATTTCAGTTTCAAACTCCTGAGGACTTGACAAAGCCTCGATGAGTACTTTCTGAAGATATTTTGACAGATTCAGAGCATCCGGAATTTATAACTTGGCTGGTAATTGGGCCAAGTGTTTCAATATATCATACTTTTGATCCAGAGTCCTGCGTTTCCCAATAGGAATATGTGGTTTAGCAGGTACCTTGGAAGCAGATGCTTTGGAAGTTGATGCATCTTGTATTGGGATAAGAGTTGGAAATATTCCTGGTTTTGGAAGATTAGACCGATTAGATCCATTTACTTGCTGAGAGGAAGAATATGGAACCTTCAACCGGTCTTCCAAAATAACTGTTCCAGGACTGAATTTTATATTGGTAGAAGAACTTGCTTGTTCTTGCTGAGCTCGCTGAAGGGATCTACCACGAGTTTTTGCTGCGTACACAGTTCTAGAAGGGGTCGAATTGGAATAGTGGATTCTAAAAGATCCACGTTTTCCCCTGTATCCTGAGCCTCTAGAACTTCCTATGATTCCCCTGTTTGATACAGGGAATTCAGGCTCATCGAAATTGAAACTGCGACTAGCATATGGATCTGTTAATTGAATCATATTAATAGAACCAAAGATTAACTCTTCGTCTGATGAAGACTCTGCCTGATTAGCCTGTTTAGGCTGTGCCTTTTGGTGGGGTGGTGCCCGTGGCTTTGAAGTAGATGGATGAAGTCCACCAGAGTCAAAGACAACTTAGGCTTTGACACATACTCATCTTCTTCTGATTCTTTTTATTTCTTTGAATCATGTCGTTTCTTTGAGGACTTTCCCTCTGACGAAGAGGGTTTTGCCGCAACATTCATGGAAGAAGACACAATCGGTTTCTTTAATTGTGTTCACAAAATAGCATGAGTTCGGTTGATTGTCTTTCTGGCCATCCAATAACCATACTTCTGTGAATTTTTTCTTTTGACTTCTTTCCATTTGACTTCCTCCTCTGGAACTGTAGCAGTAACACATGCTACCTAAGCTGAAGAACCTTTCAGTTTGACTTTTCCCAAGTCGACCATCTTTTACAGGAGTTCTTTGAAGACAAAACACTCCTAGATGGGATGCCCCAAAATTTGATGAAAAGGGAAATAATTGGGACGGTCTTCATCTCCTTCTTTATTTGGACTCTTAGGCTTTGGAAATTGAACCATATTATTCTCCAGAGCCGAAATGAAGTAACTAGGAACTTGTTCATTTCGGAAAGAGTATGTTTTGATATTCAGATCCTCAAATTGTTTTCATCTTTGATCTATTTGATCATCTGGACGAAATGGCCTTTTTTGTTGGCGCTCAGGAGGTGGAGCCCTTTGAGAAGATGAAGGTTTTGAAGTAGAAACAGGTACAGGTGCTTGTTTAAGCATAACTATAACATTTTCTTCTTTACCCATTCTCCTTCCTGGAGCTGATGTAATTACACGAGATTTAACCTTAGCCTGTATAAGGGAATCTTCAATCTGCTGAGCGATTGAAGTAAGGTATCAAAACCCTCCTGCGTATTTCACAGGGATTAACGGCATGCGTAATTCGTCATGCAGATTTGCCACATAGATTGGTAACAATTCTTCTTGAGGGAGTGCTAATCTTAGGGAATATGTTAATCCCTTCTAGTTAGCAATGAAATCTGAGACCCTTTCATTCTCCCTTTGCTTACAGTTTGTAAGATCAAAAACTATTGTCTTTGGCAAAGTTGAGCTGAACTGAATAAGGAATTATTGATGGAGATCTTCCCATCCAGTAATTGACCGAGATTGCAAACTTGTATACCAGACAAAGGCTAGTCCTTGCAAGGTCCGTACGAAGCATCTGAGTTTTACTGCTTCTTTCTGCTCCAGAGTTCCCATCATAGGATCACAACAAGATACGTAATGCGTTAAATGTTGTTCAGGGTCACCTAATCCATTGAAAATAGGGAATACAGGGTTTCAAAAACTAGATGGAGGAGAGATTGAATCTACCCATTCCAGGTAAACTTTTTTTCTAGTTGAACCTGTGCACGTTTACCTTCCATAGTCTCTAAACGAGCTGTTAATGACTCAATGGTAGTTATTAACTTTTGAGAAACATCCGGTTGAACTTGGACTTGGGTAGGTGCAATGACCGGAGCTTGGACAGATGTGGTGGTTGGTGCTGCAACTAATGGTATCACTACCAACTGTGGTTGCACTTGACCTGTAGGATTAGAACTGTGAGAGTGTACTAATAAAGGAGGATATTCTTAATCCATCTCAGTAGCTACAAAAAAATCCCTTGGCTGATTGACTCCAGCATGCTTAGGAGGAAGACTACCCTGAAGTAGTTCTGCGTTCAACCTCCTTAATTCCTTCATTTCTTCCTCCTGTTATGCAAACCTTTGCTCTAGTGAGAGCGATTGGCCTTCTCCAGAGGAAGGATATGTAACCTGATTTTCCCCCTCCCTTTGTTGGATCCTTTTCAGAGAGGGGGAAGTGAGTTACTTGAAGGATTACCTAGGTTCTGAGTAACCCTTTTATTTCATGTACGCACACCTTCTTCATTTGTGTCGGTGCGTACATCTTCTTGACCAGGAACCTCTTCATCTGAGTCCCCTGAGAGAGCCTCATCTGGTGGATCGGCAACAACGACATTGATGACATTGATTGATGCATAACACATCGCATCCCTTCTATAAGCATTTCTGTGATATTGTCTTCTTCCATGTCTTTGATGAGACATTGCCTTTTGTTGATTCGATCCCTCAGGAACTTCTTGACGAAGTGTAATTTGGAGGGAATCTCCTGATAATTTGTCTTTTCATTCCTCTTGAGGCTTCTTCCCTAATTGAGAAAAGACAAAATTTCTATGAGGAGGGGATTGATGATTTGAAAAAGTCCCCATTCCAGTGGACTGGGGCTATTCCTACTGTTCCCACTCAACTCCTCGAATCCTATTTGTTGATTCTGAGGGTTGGTTTAAAAGAGTCCCCAGTCTGGCAAGCTGGGGTGGCTCTTGACATGCTATGTCTGAGACTTTCTTAAAATCTCTCCGGATCTTGCGAACCTTAGTCCGAAAATTAGTTGGATGCATTAACCTGTATCCACTTTTATCACCTGGTCCAAAAGACCGTTGGATGATTTCCGACACTTCTGTCACTTAATGATGTGCTTGCTCCATACGAGAGGCCTATTCAATATTCTCATTTTCTTGATGCAGGAGTAATTCGACAACATGTTCTCTGTATTCTTAATTTGGAGAGGGACTAGTTGAGGCCTATTCTTGGGAAAACTTTTGATTACAAACAAAGCCCATTGACTGTGTCTGTCCATGGGCAATAACATTGCATGAGACCATTTTCGGTGGGATTTTCTGAGTAGAGAGAACCGTGAAATGCAGTGCTCCATAAACACCCCATCCTCTGACATGAATACCAGATGGAGCATTGACAATTAACTGGCACAACTTTCTTAGTGCGCCATGGCATGAACACTAAAGGGATCTCTAATGCTTTTCAACCTTCGGATATCGAGAGACTAATAGAGATGCCAAGTCAATTTGGCGTTACAACCCTTCTATTATCTTAACATGATTTTTATATTCATCATAAGATAATAATTTCTTTTTAAACTGACAAAGAGTTTTCCATATTTTGAGACGAATATCATGAATTCCATCTTCCATCAACATTTTCGGAATGTCAGAATGAGAGTCATCCAGAGGACAAAACATGACTGGCACTTCACCTTTTTCCAGTTGTTTTCTCATGTTCAGCATTTCCTCTTTATCATTTGATGAAGATTCTTCTACCTGTTTTGACCAGAGCTAGTGATTACTTGTTGCTTCATTGGATTTAACAGTATTGGTAAAGAAATAACTGATTAAACTAGAAGATGCATGACTTAAGGGTGGTTTGGAGAATGACCTATACCCTGGGCTATCTTCCGATTGAGAAAGTATTTCACCTGCCAGCGATGAAACATCAGACATGACTGGTTTCGCATTTTCAAGTGCCTCAAGATAAGAGGGATTTTTTGGCACTACATTTTCCACTAGAGCATTTTCTAGGAAATGTGCATCACTTCTACGGAGAGGACTTTCGAAGTGAAATTATTCATCATGGGGAGGACCATCATGGTGGGTTACAACAAAAGATGAGATCTATTTCTCCTTGGTCTTCTGGCCACACATAGGGTTATTGTAGCTCTCATCTAAAGATGAAACTTCAAGATCGACCAAATTGTCATGAAGCAAGCCTTCACGAGGAAGTGTCTGTTGAAGACCTTCAGAGTTAATGTTCCCACTATTGGGAAATGAGGGACTAGAATCTTGGATTATAACAGATAATTTTCTGAGGGCTTCAAGAACTTCAGCATCGAGAAATGCCTTATTACAGATTGTCTCTTGATCTATTGTATGTGCTGGGAATGTCTTTTTCTTAGACGCCTTCTTACTCACTTTGGAAACCACTTGTTGACGAAAGTGGCTGCTCTGAGGAGGTTTATGTGCCTGATCATGAAAGATGGTCAGGTTAGGCAGGCGATCTCCACTCAAATCAGGTGTATGTGCCTGACTTGGTTGCCCGTATGATATGGGGGAGTATGCCCCAAAACCCTCTTGGACTAGAACAGATGTGCGTGTCTGTTCCGGAGTGAAATGTTGATGTGTCACTCCACTGGTAGGGATAGATTTATGTGTCTTTCCCTGAGATGCCGCTGAAGCTGTTATAATATCCTGATAGGCATCTAGGACATGAGCAGGAATTTTCTTCTGCTCTTTCACCATTTATAGAATATACTTGGTGATTTCAGCTGCTGGAACGGGGATATACGTCCATTCCATACTTGGATTAGGTGTGTGTGCCTGATCCTATTCTCCTTTTCCTATCAGTGAATCCTGACAATACTCAAGTGTAGGGGCAGAGAGTTTAGTCTGCCTCCTGTTTGTCGCCAGAGCTTTCTGACTGACTTCTCCGAATGCTACCAAGAGAGAATGTTGGTAGGCTTGATCAATACTAGCAGGTGTATGTGCCTGCTTATTGCACTTCACCGAACGTGGTTGAAGAGATCTATCATATGTATTCAGACGAGCCTGCTGACTAACTGATGACGTATAAACATGCGTATGTTCTTGTCTATAATACTCCGCCGGAATTTCCTGACGGGATTGGCTTGCTCCTGCCAGACGAGTCTACTGGACAACAGAATTAAAATGGGTAGGTGTGTGTGCCTGCTCGCTGCTTGCCACCAAGTTAGGTTGGTGGCTTCTCCGGAGATAGTAGAGATGAGAAACTGATCACTGATAACCGGATTTCGCCTCTGGCGATTCGTCTTGCCTGCTCGGGTTTGAGGAACCTCAGCCAAATTCCTGGAGTCGGTACCCTCATCATGTTGAGGGCCAAATTCCTGAAGTCTGGAGGCGATTGTTGGTGGGATCCCTTGGGAAGGACTCCCGTCTGCTTGAATTAAGGCCCTGAGGGACCTGCTCATTCACCTTCCCAGAATAAGGGAGCGAATGGTGATTGCGTTCCAGGGATAACAACCCAAAACGGTTGGAGACGGTAGTTAACACCGCATACTTCTTGATCACTGGTCGTCATTTTCCAGACGACCGGTGTGATTTGTTCACTTGGAGGGCTTTTCGGGCAGCCTCTGGAGTTGGGATGGTACCGTGTTGACGGTACTCCTTAACCAGCGCATTTGATACCCAGCATTGAAGACGCTAAGTAGGTGATGTCATCCTGAGCGGATGACGATCCAACAGGATTAGCAGTAGTGGCATTTGCAGCAGCAGTATTCACTGGTGCGAACATGAGAGCAGCCATTCTGGAAATGCATATGATCTAGGAAAAGAGTGCCTATTTGATATAACAGACGTAATCAAGATAAATTCAGCCACTACATCTTTTGGATGAGCACATATGTCAATGATTATTTTTGTTGTCCCTATCATAAAGTTTTAAATAGAGGCCTAACAAATAGGTAAAAAATCATTTTAACTTGATTAAGGATTCACGTCAGGTTCACCATTTTTTGTTTCCCTCGGAATTTAGGGATGACCTCCTTGATTGAAGGTTCAAACATTCCAATCGGTTTCTAATGGGTTTGTTCGTAGAACCGGAAACATCCAATGATTCCACATCTATTTGAACCTACTTTCCAAAGGTAGGTGCTCATTAGTTTGTGGACTGATGAGGTTTAGGAATTTGCATTGGTTGAGAGGATGGGAGGTCAGACTAATCACACCTTTTTGAGGCGAATTATTGTATACTCCGAGACTCTGTTTATAGATTTAAGTTATGTTCGTGAATCCTTATTACATTACCAAGTATAAAATGAGGCTTCTTTTAGATCTGACAATCAATTATTGATATGTAGGAGATTTAGAGAATCTTTTATATGTATTCGAGGTTCTTCATTGATAGAGAATCATCTGTATTTGTTAGGGATTATTAATCAATGGTATCCTTAGACACATTTATATAGAAGTCTCTTGGTCATTATGATGACCATGCTGGTTTTAAAGCCACTCAGTGGGGCACTTGAAGTTTATTGTCATTCAGAAGGACATGTATTATTTCAGAGTTGGGATCGAACCTGCATATGGGCTACCTACGTATCCTTTTTTTAGAAAAGGAATCAGAACCCACGTAGTTCGAGTAAGGGAGTATGATGTTTATGATTGATGGCTAAAAGAAGGATGTCATAATTACTTTTACACTCTAAGCTCACGTGAGTCATGCTCATTGTGAGAAACAAGAGGTATTGGTAAAAATCAGACAATTGTGCCATGAAAGATACAATCATAAGAAATAACGTGGTACTTATGTATGTATGACTGTCCAGATAAATGATGATTAGGATTTACTTCAGGGAAGAAATCCATGAACAGGGTCCATAAAGGTATATGTACTTCATTAAGATTTAAATACTCTAACTTGGGGCTTACTCTTGAAAAGGAGGCTCAAATTAGGAGAGGACTTATGGTTGGGTTTTACTCCTGATAATGAATCCCAGATCAAAGGTAAATTAGGACTAGTTAAGAGAAATTAAGACTGGGGATTACTCCTGAAAAGGAGGCCCGAGTTAAGAGACTTAAAAAATTAAGGGACTTGGGGATTACTCCTAAGGAGGATGACCATATTTGAGAATTATGATTGGGGTTTATTCCTGAAAAGGAGGCCCAGGTTAATGAGGACTTGGGGTTACTCCTAAGGAGGATGTCCAGATTTGAGAATTATGACTGGGGCTTATTCCTGAAAAGGAGGCCCAGGTTAATGAGGACTTGGGGCTTACTCCTAAGGAGGATGCCCAGATTTGAGAATTATGACTAGGGCTTATTCCTGAAAAGGAGGCCTAGGTTAATGAGGACTTGGGGCTTACTCCTAAGGAGGATGCCCAAATTTGAGAATTATGACTGGGGCTTATTCCTGAAAAGGAGGCCCTGGTTAATGAGGACTTGGGGCTTAATCCTAAGGAGGATGCCCAGATTTGAGAATTATGACTGGGGATTATTCCTGAAAAGGAGGCCCAGGTTAATGAGGACGTGGGGCTTAGTACTAAGGAGGATGCCCAGATTTGAGAATTATGACTGGGGCTTATTCCTGAAAAGGTGGCCCAGGTAAAGGGGTTCTCTCATCTTAAAGGATGAGGTTGAATGAATGAAATCTCAATCTTTAGTGATATAATGATGTGTAAATCACTAGGTTTTGAGAGATAATCCACAGAGTTCCTTTCAGATAAGGAAGTCAAATCAAGAAATCATGCCATAAATGGTTTTGAAGAGTGTCTTGAAGACTGAATCTTTAATAGGAGAGGTGGAATGGCTTAAGAGGGGTGAAATGGGCAAGAAGGTAACCCAAAAGGCAGGGGCGTGCAAGTCCTGGCAGGCGTGCAGGTACTGCGTGGGCACGCAAGTCCTGGTCACGCAGGTATACCTACGCGACACATGGATACTTGCGCGACGATTAACCGGCAGGGTAATACTTGAGCGAATCTCGATTAAAGCCTTTAGAATCATCTTGAGGTTCTTCCAGAAGAGTGGCACGCTAGTTCTATTGAAGGAGTTAGGTGGCGCGCAAGTGTGGCCATTTCCCTTAAGGGATGGCCACTCAGGCGTGCAAGTGTTGATGAGTTTCAACACTTAGGACTTCCTCCCCCTCTTTAGATCTTCCGTTCTAGGCAATAAATTACCTTGGAAGTGTTTCGGAAGCTTCGAGAAGAGACTAGGGCACCGGGAGCTCAAATCTGGATTCTGTAAAAATTTCCTCCTCTTTAATGGGGGGCCCACCGGGGGTATTTATAGGCTGGAGAAGACCCCGGGCGGTTATTACTTAGGGCGCGCAAGTGTACTTACGCGACCATGGCAGCGCGCAAGTGTACTTGCGCGACCATTGCGGTGCACAAGTGTCCTTGCTCGACCATTGTAAAACTTGCGCGATCCTTATAGAATGTTATTCATATTCCTTCCTTTGTCAATTTTTGATATTTGTCCAAAGGTTGAATCACTTTGAGCTCAAATATTCCCCTTTTCTAATCTTTAGATTCTGTGACAAAAGGAGCGTCAACAACATTCTTCCCCCCTTAAGAAATTTTGTCCCCGAAATTTTAAACCAAAGGCCTAGTCGAAAAGGTGAGGGTACTTTTGGTTCATTGTTTCCTCAGGCTCCCATGTCGCTTCTTCATACTTATGATTCCTCCACAACACTTTCACAAGGTGAGTAGTCTTGTTACGTAGAACCTTGTCTCTATGGTCTATGATCTCCACTAGCTGCTCCTAATAAGAGAGGTCATGTTCCTGTTGCACCACCTCTGGGTTCAGTACATGCGAAGGGTCAGGTATGTACTTCCTCAAGAGAGATAAATAGAAGACATCGTGAACTTGATCTAGGTTTGGTAAAAGTGCTAGACAATTGTCCACTGCTCCTATGCGATCAAAGATTTCATAGGGCCCAATGTACCTAGGGATGAGCTTCCCTTTCTTCCCAAACCACATGACTCTCTTCCATAGAGAAATTCAAAGGAAGACTTTGTCAGAAACACCAAACTCCAAGTCCCTTCAATGGTTGTCAGCATAGCTCTTCTGCGGACTCTGAGCAGCCATTATGTGTTGTTGGATGGCATAAACCTTTTCTGTCATCTCTTTCACAAGATCAGGCCCAATAAGCTTTCTCTCACCAGCTTCATCCCAACAATTAGGAGTTCTACATCACTTTCCATACAGAGCTTCATAGGGTGCCATCTGGATACTCGAATGGAAGCTTTTGTTGTATGAGAACTCAACTAATGGGAGGTGTTGATCCCATCCCCCTTTAAATTCCATTGAGCATAATCTCAGCATGTCCTCAAGTGTTTGAATAGTCCTTTCAGATTGGCCATCAGTTTGAGGATGATAGGCCGTACTAAAATTCAATTCAGTATTCAGAGCATGTTGAAGACTTCTCCATAATTTTGATTTGAATCTTGGATCACGATCAGATATGATGGATAGTGGTACCCCATGCAGCCTTACCACTTCCTTTATGTATATCTTGAAAAGTTGATCTAGAGATAAATCTTCCCTAATAGAGATAAAATGGGCAGTCTTGGTGAGACGGTCCACTATAACCCATATTGCATTGTTCCCTTTGGATGTTTTTGGGAGACCAGTGACAAAGTCCATAGTGATATTATCCCACTTACATGCTGGTATGGGTAGCGGTTGTAATACCCCCTTAGGAAGTTTTCGTTCTGCCTTTACTTGTTGACACACCAGGCACCATGTAGTGTAATCAGAAATCTCCCTCTTCATGTTATCCCACCAATAATGATTACAATGGTCTCTATACATTTTAGTGCTTCCCGGATGTATAGAGAAAGTAGAGCTATGAGCTTCATCCATCAGTTCTTTCTTTGTCTCCAGAATAGATGGAACACATAGTCTTGTGCGAAATTTCAGTACACCTTCTTGATCAATATTGAAATCAGGAAACTTCCCATCCTTCATAGCCTCAAACTTCTCCTCCAACAAAAGTTCTTCTTTTTGAGCCTTCTTGATCTTCTCTAGTAATGAAGGTTGAGAAATCATTTTGGATAGGGTTGAGGATGTCCCTTCCCATACAATTCCCATGTCCAGTTTTAATATATCCTTAATCAAGGAATCTCATAGGATCCTCATTGTTTCCAGAACAACATGGTCTTTCCTGCTTAATGCATCTGCGACTTTGTTTGCTCTTCTAGGGTGATAATGAATTGAACAATCATAGTCTTTAATAATATCCAACCATCTCCTTTGTCTCATGTTCAATTCTTTCTGCATGAAAATATACTTTAAACATTGGTGGTCGGTGTATATATCACATTTCTCCCCATAAAGATAGTGCCTCCATATCTTTAGAGCAAAAAACAACTGCCGCCAGCTCTAGATCATGCGTAGGATAATTCTGCTCATGTTTCTTTAGCTGAAGTGATTCATAAGAAATTACCTTGTCATTTTTCATGAGGATGCACCCAAGACCATTCAGAGATGCAGCGCTAAAAATAACGAATCCTTCTCCGATAGAGGGTAGTGTTAACACAGGTGCAGTAACCAATCTCTTATTCAGCTCTTGGAAACTTTCCTCGCATTCCTTTGTCCAGATGAACTTAACCCTTTTTCGAGTCAACTTGGTTAGTGGATTAGAAAGCCATGAAATTTTTTTCACAAACCTCCTATAATATCCTGCTAAACCATGGAAACTATGAATCTCAGTTACTGTTGTGGGTTGAGGCCACTCCTTCACAACCATTGTCTTTGCAGGGTCAACCAAGATTCCTTCATTGGTTACGATGTACCCCAAGAAAGCCACTTGTTGTAACAAAAACTCACACTTGATGAACTTTCCAAAGAGCCTCCCCTTCCGAAGAGTTTGCAAAATTACCCTTAGATGATCTTCATGCTCCTCATGGATTTTTGAATATATCAAAATATCATCAATAAAAACTACCAAAAAGTTATCAAGGTAGTCCTTAAAGACTTTATTCATCAAATCTATGAAAATAGTAGGAGAATTAGTCAAGCTAAAGGGAATAATAGTAAACTCATAATGCCCATATCTTGATCAGAAGGCAGTCTTTGGAATATATTCCTTCTTCACCCTCAGTTGATGATAACCAGATCGAAGATCAGTCTTGGAGAATAATTGAGCCCCACGAAGTTGGTCAAATAGATCATCAATTCTTGGAAGAGGGTATTTGTTCTTCAATGTGATCCCATTTAGTTCTCTATAATCAATGCAAAGCTGCATTGATCCATCCTTCTTCTTCACATAGAGAACTGGTGCTCCCCAAGGAGACACACTCGATCGGATAAAACCCTTCTCCAACAAGTATTGGAGTTGATTCTTTAACTCCACTAGCTCCAAATTTTCCATTCTATAAGGGGACTTTGATATTGGTTGAGATCCAGGTATGAGTTCAATGGATAACTCTACCTCTCTTTATGGGGGAGGTCCAGGTAACTCCTCAGGAAATACGTCCATGTATTCCTGAACAATCATAACCTCTTCTATTTGTACACTCCCTTTTCCTTCTTCATCCTCACCGATTAAATCCATAAATAAGACTATAGGAGGTACCTCTAGACAAGGATCAGGTCGAGATATCTCTCCTTGGAATATAATTATAGGTCGTTCTTTCAAGAATACTAAGATTTCCTTAATTCTGCATTTGATCTTAGCATTATACTTTGAGATCCAGTCCATCCCTAGTATAACGTCGAATTCATCATGGGAATGACTATTAGATTTGTGATAAGATTGTTCTCACCAAAGTAAAAACTATAGTCTCTAAACACTATTGATGCATGGATGATCCCACTTGGAGTCTTGACTGACAACTCTACCTCTAGCAGTTCGGGGATTGATTCTATATTCTTTCCAAACTTGGAGGAAATAAAGGAATGCGTAGAAACAGAATCAACCAAAGTACTTGCTAGTTTTGAGAGGAAAACAAGAGCACCTACTACCACGTCATTCTGAACTTCAACTTTAGTTGTTGTGATAGAAAAAGCACGACCTTGCTCCCTTGTCCTTTTTTGAGGTTGATGGTGATTCCCCTCCACTGCTCTCAGATTTGGACAATGATTAGCAAAGTGCCCAAGCTGTCCACACTTGAAGCATTTGACTTTACGTAGGGCCAGAACCACATTTAATCTGTCATTAGTGTTAAGAAGTTGAGTCTTCACCTCACTATGACAATTCCGAGAAATATGGCCTTCTCTTCCACACTTGTATCACTTGCCACTTCCGATCAAGTAGTGCCTCAAATGCTTCTTCCCACATTTATTGCATGTGGAAAGTTTCATTTTCTTTTCACCTCTTTCCTGATCAAAGCTTCTTCCCATACTTGGTTCTAGAGATCTCTTCTTCTCATTAGATTTGTGAGACCACTGTGTCTCACCAAACTCCAATTTGACTTTCATAGCACTTCGAACTATTTCTTCATAGCTATCATAGTCCCTGTTGGCTAGATTCTTCTGCAGATGAGGTCATAGTCCACCAAAGGATCTATCAACCTTCCCATTAGGGTCCATGACAAAGCTTGAGGTATAACAGGAAAGCCCTATGAAGTTCATCTCATAGATTCCAACAGAGTCATTCTCCTTCTAGTTTAGATCGAGAAATTATTTCTCCATTATCGTTATCATCGAACGAGGGAAATACTTATTGAATAATATTCCCCTGAACTCTTCCCACTCCATAGCTTCCATCTCGCCTCGTGGCTTCGTGTTTTTGATCAGTGACCACCACTGAAAACCTTCTCCCTCTAGGCGGTAAACAGAAAGGGTGAATTTTTATTGTTCCGAACAATGAAGTACAGAAAAGATCTTTTCAATGGAGCTTACCCATTGTTTCACAACCAATGGGTCAGTAGATCCACTGAATGTTGGTGGTCTTTGACGCATGAAGGACTCAGCAGAATATTGATCCCTTCATGGTGAGATCGACCTCTTAGCATGATTCAAGTTATTACTCATAACTTGAGTCAATTGGTTCATCATTCGCATGAATGTTTCCATTCCGACTTCCATTGGAGGGACATCAGCACATGTTCCATTGCGGTCACCATTTGCATGGTTCCTCCTATTGCCCACCATTTTCTAAAAGAATAAAATCTTAGTGAGAAACTTGTTTCATTTATGAATCTTTTAATGTAACACCCAAGACTTTTATGAGAAATATTTTGTTTTTATGTTATATAAATAATCAAAGGAATCTTTCACTACACAAAACACTAGCTTGGCTTGCTTTATATGCAACTGCGGCCTTCCTCGATAGCTTGCGTCGTACACAATACCGGGTTTCACTAAACAACGGTATACTATTAAAATATTATTAAAACTAGCCGTTATGAACAGTAATAACCACTTTTTGAAATTTTTTAAATTTTATTTTTGAAAATGGACTTCATTTTTGGATTCGGAATATCAAAATTAGCTTAGGGTGAAATTTTGGCACATTTCAGATGACTTTCATTTTCTAATGAATAGTGAAAATTACTAAATTTTAATTAAAAAAACCTTTTTAATTGAAATAATTAATAGTGATAAATTATTAATTTGAGTGGTTTTAAAGTATATTTAGAATATATTTTTACAATTTAATACAATTTTGGTCATTGGATGTAATTCTACATTTAAACCAGACATAAACAAGTGTCAATCTTTTGATAGTTATTATCTCTTAAGAACACGCTATTTGTTTTGACGACGGGAATTAATTTTTAAATTAATTAATGCAATCGATATGTTTTGAATTTGGTAAAATAGACATCATTTTTGAATTCATAATATCAAATATAGCTTAGGCCTAATTTTGGGTATTTTTCTGGAAACTTTCATTTTTTGATGAATAGTGAAACCACTAAGTGGTAGTTAAAAAAATGAATTTTTCATAAAACTTAATTTTACTGCTTCTGTGAGTGGAATTTCAAAAATCTGAGAGACAAGGTTGATGTCAGTAAGTAAAATGTGGTTCAATGAGATGAAAATAATTTTTGGTGAATAGTAACATTTTACTTTTTTTTACCACGGTTAAAAGTAAATAGGGTAATTAAGAGTAAAAATGATATTATTATTACCCTAACACATGTCCTAATTCTATAGGATAAGTGTAATTCGACCAAAAACAACCTTAGGAATAAGATATGACCATTTAGGCCCACTTGGATTATATTAGGACATTTATTATTAATTTATTTAAAGAAGGGTTAAAATAGTTAAAATCAAATTTTAATAAGTAAATCATTTTTAATATAGGGTTATACATAAGATAAATTATACTATAAATAGTAATTAGAAAGATAAAACGATTCCCTACATAATGGTATTTTATTTGAAATTTTTAGACATTACATAATTTAATTTATTTATGACACAAAGATGATGCAGTAATTATCTTATTAATGAAATATTGACATAATTGATGTTATAAATACCCAAATAAATGTAATTTCAGACTTTTTATGAAATCAATTAATTTTATAGGTTAATATGACATGTTATTATTGATTTAATTAACTTTTTTAGAACTAATAATTCTGTTAGGAGTTTCACAAAAATCAATTTCAAAATAGTGTCAAAATTGACATAAAATAGTTTTTAAAACAAATATTATATTATCAATTGTTATTTTATTCCTAAAAATCTAAGGTTCGTCCAAATGACTTATATAAGGTTATATATATTAATAATAAACAACTTGGGGTTCTTTTGGCTTGATATAGTAAGTTTATTAACCTTATAGTATAAGAACACAAGAAGACACAGTAAAAGTAAAATTATTTTACTTAATGTTAAATCTAAATGATAAGGTTAAAATAGGAACCTAAACTTATATAAATTCTATTGGATGAGAGGATTTCGACCCATAACCACCTTATCTTTGAAATTAATCAATTTGGATCTATTTAAAACCGAATTTGACTTTATAATAAAATAATAGTTTTAGTTATTCCAAAGGTGCCCCTCTCCTCCCTTATAAAAGGGCACCTCCTCCCTCTCCTCCACACACCAATTTGAGCATTCAATCTCGGCCAAACCCTTCCAAAATATCTACTCCACTTCCCTAGTATCATACTAGATGTCCTGGTCTTCTTCAAAGACCATCCATAGTTCTTTAAGTGGAGGTTAAGAAAAGGTGCGTCAAAAAGAGGTAATACCCATTACTGATCTTTTTCAATTTCTTTCTTCTTCAAATTATTCTTCATTAGTTGTTTCATGATAAAGTAATAACATAAGTATTTATTATATACTTATATGTTATTATAAATATGAAACAACTCTTATTACCCTTCTATCCATCCTACGGAAAAAGGAAATCACCGCGCGTGCGTACGTACGGAATACCGTCTCCACGCCGTGGTGTAATCTATTTTCCACCACCACCTTAATTGGATGGGTATAATGGTGTAATGAGTAACTATATATGATTATTATAATGTTATATTGATACTGAAATAGTATACATACACTTCAACACAAGTTCACGATCATGAGAACGATATTATCGCTCGTGCGTACGTACGGACTACCGTCTCCACGACGCGATGAGATTCATTCTCCATGTTAACAATTTAAGAATGATTATAAAGTATATATAAGAAATAATAATGAAATATATGACACTATAAAGCTACTGGATTTATGTATATATGTATGTCACCTACTTACTCCCATTAAAGACAATAAGGAAAGGAAAACAGCGTTCATGCGTACGTACGGACTACCATCTCCATGAACGGTGTGTTTCATTTCATTTATCTATCTATTATATATATATATATATACTGAATATATATGATATATAAATCATGTTTTATATTCTGGAAGTAATTAAATCATGATATAAGTAATAATAATGTCAAGAACAACAAGTCCAAACACCTACGATAAATGAAACGATTTTACCCAAAATGCTTCTTTAACATGGAATTTACAAAAGAACGGGTAATATAAAGTCATAAGTGAACCATATATGATATAATAACAATTAATATGATTCTTTAATAAGTTAATGACATTATTTGAATCATTATACAAGAGTTTTGGACACTTACGAAGCAAATCAGACTTAAGGTAAGGGAAATATCACAATCTCATTTTTATCCAAGATTGTTTATACTTTGGTATTTACTGGGGTATATTTTATCATCCACATCAATGATTACTCAATATGTAATGTTATTTCCATCCACCTACAATTGTTTAAATCTAAAGTTACCCTTCGGTGAGTTTTTAGTAATAGATATGAAAGGAATCTTTTGTCGTTTTTCGTACGAGGTACTTTTTGACTTTTCCGACAAAAGTACGAGAAGAATGTTTTATTTAACTTATACGGCATGAATGGATTTTCAAAAACATTATTTCCAAGAAGATTCCTTTACACGTTTTCAAGTTTATTTTTAACCAAATTCTTTTAGTTTAAAATTGTGTGACATGTTAAGAAAGGAAATTTTTTTTAAGTAGAAAGGATATTTTCCTCAAGAATGGAGTTCAAGTGTTTTATCAAAATTATTTTCCATCTAAGATAATAAAGGGTTCAATTTCTATCCATATTATTACATTGATTTGATTGAATTATTTTTATGAATTCCTTTATCTTATATGAATTGTTTTATGATGTCACGATGTTTAAGATTCCCATTTTTATTTCATGGGTTATGCTATGATGTATGGTTTATGATTTTGTGGCACACATAAGAATGGTATCATTATGAGATGGGTGGGACCTATATCTCCCTCCAATGCATTGGGTAATAATTTTATATCTCATGAGATAGACATGGCTGGAACAGTAGGTTATACCGGTTCAGTGAAACATGACTAAAATGAGGAATGGACTCGGTTTAGAAATGGACTTTGTCCACTAAGATAGTCTTGACAATGAGTCTTGACTAATAAGAAATGATTATCTATGATTATGTGTGTATGCCACAAAGTTTCATGTTTTATGTTATGATTATTGGGATTACATTTCACTACTATGATTTATCCCATGTTATGAAATTATGATCTCTTTTGCAGGTTAAGATTTCCAAAAGATATGTTCTTATGAATATGACGTGATTGATATTTCTTTTGTCTACCCTTACTGAGCATTTGAGCTCACCCTTTTATGTTTTCTTTTCCGCAGGATATAAATAAAGGTTTTAGGTAAGAAAAAAAGGAAGATCTTTATGGGAGATGTTGAAGATCTTTCACCATGATTAGAAGATTACGTTCCAAGTTTACAAAGACACTAAACTATTACGGTCCTTGTGTGTGTGTTTTTGTAATGTACTAAGTATTACAAAAAAGTAATGTAATGTCAATGTACATCAACTGTAGAGACCCAAAGCTTGATGTTAAACCTAATATGTCAGATATTGAAGTTACTCCCCCTTTATTATGATTTTTGCCTCTCACACTATTCTTTTTGGGTTTTAGAAAATGGCTGGAAACAAGATGATTCACGATAATGGAGGATATGATGGACAATGGAATGATATTATTCATGAGAAACCAAATGAAATGGGATTTGGAGGTCCAAACATCATTATTATGCTAAATCATCAATCTCATAATATGATCAATAAAGTAAAATTTGGTAAGTTTCCTGACTCGGCTAATAAGAGAAAGATGGAGTTTCATGATGATCATAGAGGAAAGAAAGTTCAATTTCCCCTATGTAAATCATGTGTGAAGAGGCATCAAGGAGAATGTTTCAAAGGAACTGGAAGATGCTTTGGGTGTGGAAAAGAAGGACACAAAGCCAGTAAGTGCAAAGGAAAAGGTTCAGTTAACACCATAGATGAGGATAATGGTATTGCTACGACATCAACAATGGTTAAATGTTTTAAATGTGGAATGTACGGGCATTATGCAAACCAATGCCCTAAGGGAAAGTCTCATGAATAGAATCAACATGGTCTTATGGGTTGTATTTATGTTGATGATGATGATGAGACTACAAATGATATGTGAGATGAAAGAATTGTTGAAGCTCGGTCAATGGTTTAAGAATGTAGTGGAATGATTACATGTTTATCAAGTGTAATGTTGTATAAGTAATCTCATGGTACTATGGAATAAAGAGACATCTAAGGATTGTTACACTGTTGTCTTTCCTTAAGTTTTGAAAGTATGTGATGAATGGTACCAGTATTTTTGGAAAGTAGAAGATATGCGCATAATCAAGGGATAAGGAGAAAATTAAATGTTTGATAGTATTCATGAGCTCATGACTGATATAAGGAGAAGGTTATATCATGGTTTGACTATATAGAATTTTTGGATTTTGGTATGTGGAAAGAGTTAACTTTTTACAACATTCATGTTTTCACTAAGGTTTAATGGGTATTCATTTTTCAAGAGAATACATGATTATGGTATTCACATGATTGTAATGTGACCAACAAGACAATGGGAGATAAATGATGGTTGGTTGATGACATTTCAAGTAATAATTTTCTTTATACTATGAGATTGGACCAAAGTATTTTACATAAGCCTAAAGATTGGAATGAATTATGTTGGACATAAGTTAGGATAGAATTTTTTTCGATATTATTGATGGGATGTTATAGTAATATAGCTTTAGAAAAAGGACAACCTGCAGGACGGGCGACAACCCATCGCGTCGGAAAAGGCTGTGGGAATCAAACCCACAACCGAAGTGCAACTGGCCTTTATCGCCTACCACTAGCCTACATGAAGTCCCTGTTTAGTAGAAACTAGTTTTATTTTATTATGCGGTATGATATATGAAGTATAGGTTCATTCTTGGAATCGTATAAGATTAACGTCACCAAAGACAGACTTATGTATATTTGATAACTATTGCTAAACTTTTGTTTGAAATAGATGGAATGACCCACCATTATATCACATGATCTATTAACACATCACGGATGACAAATTCAACTTCATTTCTTTAAGATATGAAGTGGAAATTTTCCAAAGAACGACCAAAGGTGAGACTATACCAAAATAACAAAAGTATTTCTTCTAATTCCAATTTCATCAACTTTAGGGAAACGATCTTGAAAACCAAAAATGTTGTCCTAGTGCTCTTATATCTGATGAATCAGATGGTACCTTAGATCTTCACAAATTTATGGCTTTGTGATTGTTGGCTTTTCTATAGCCATGTTCTCTACCACTCTCCATCAGAACACGATGATTAGATTTGTCTTCCATATCCATATTTTCACCTATGTGGAAACCCAGTGATTAGTTTATTTGGGTAACCGTTACGTTTCATACTTTTGTTTTTTAAATATTGGTTTTGGAATTCCTTTTTATGATGTGGGTTTCTATTAAAGAAACTTTCGAGTAGTAAACCATTTATAACCCCAACGAATTTCGAGAGCGAAATTCATTTTAAGGGGGGTAGAATGTAACACCCGAGACTTTTATGAGAAATATTTTGTTTTTTATGTTATATAAATCATCAAAGTAATCTTTCACTACACACAACACTAGCTTGGCTTACTTTATATGCAACTTCGGCCTTCCTCGATAGCTTGCGTCGTACGCAATACCGAGTTTCACTAAACAACGATATGCTATTAAAATATTATTAAAACTAGCCGTTATGAATAGTAATAACCACTTTTTGAATTTTTTTAAATTTTATTTTTGAAAATGGACTTCATTTTTGGATTCGGAATATCAAAATTAGCTTAGGGTGAAATTTTGGCACATTTCTAATGACTTTCATTTTCTGATGAATAGTGAAAATTACTAAATTTTAATTAAAAACAACCTTTTTAATTGAAATAATTAATAGTGATAAATTATTAATTTGAGTGGGTTTAAAGTATATTTAGAATATATTTTTACAATTTAATACAATGTTGGTCATTGGATGTAATTCTACATTTAAACCAGACATAAACAAGTGTCAATCTTTTGATAGTAACTATCTCTTAAGAACACGCTATTTGTTTTGACGATGGGAATTAATTTTTAAATTAATTAATGCAACCGATATGTTTTGAATTTGGTAAGATAGACATCATTTTTGAAGTCATAATATCAAATATATCTTAGGCCTAATTTTTGGTATTTTTCTGGAAACTTTCATTTTTTGATGAATAGTGAAACCACTAAGTGGTAGTTAAAAAAAATGAATTTTTCATAAAACTTAATTTTACCGCTTCTGTGAGTGGAATTTCAAATATCTGAGAGACATTGTTGATGTCAGTAAGTAAAATTTGGTTCAATGAGATGAAAATAATTTTTGGTGAATAGTAACATTTTACTTTTTTTTACCACGGTTAAAAGTAAATAGGGTAATTAAGGGTAAAAATGATATTATTATTACCCTAAAATATGTCCTAATTCTATTGGATAAGTGTAATTCGACCAAAAACAACCTTAGGAATAAAATATGACCATTTAGGCCCACTTGGATTAGATTAAGACATTTATTATTAATTTATTTAAAGAAGGGTTAAAATAGTTGAAATCAAAGTTTAATAAGTAAATAATTTTTAATATAGGGTTATACATAAGATACATTAGACTCTAAATATTCATTAGAAAGTTAAAAAGATTTCATACATAATGGTAGTTTATTTGTAATTTTTAGACATTAAATAAGTTAATTTATTTATGACACAAAGATGATGCAATAATTATCTTATTAATGAAATATTGACATAATTGATGTTATAAATACCCAAATAAATGTAATTTAAGACTTTTTATGGAATCAACTAATTTTATAGGTTAATATTACATGTTATTATTGATTTAATTAACTTTTTTAGAACTAATAATTCTGTTATGAGTTTCAAAAAAATCAATTACAAAATAGTGTCAAAATTGACATAAAATAGTTTTTTAAACAAATATTATATTATTAATTGTTATTTTATTCCTAAAAATATAAGGTTAGGCAAAATGAATTATATAAGGTTATATATATTAATAATAAACAACTTGGGGTTCGTTTGGCTTTATATAGTAAGTTTATTAACCTTATAGTATAAGAACACAAGAAGACACGGTAAAAGTAAAATTATTTTACTTAATGTTAAATATAAATGATATGGTTAAAATAGGAACCTAAACTTGTCTAAATTCTATTGGATGAGAGGATTTAGACCCATTCCCACCTTATATTTGAAATGAATCAATTTGGAGCTATTTAATACCTAATTTGACTTTATAATAAAATAATAGTTTTAGTTATTCCAAAGGTGCCCCTCTCCTCCCTTATAAAAGGGAACCTCCTCCCTCTCCTCCTCACACCAATTTGAGCATTCAAGCTCGGCCAAAACCTGAAAAAATCTCTTATCCACTTCCCTAGTATCATCCTATAGGTCCTGGTCTTCTTCAAAGACCATCCTTAGTTATTTATGTGGAGGTTAAGAAAAGGCGCGTCAAAAAGAAGTAATACCCATTACCGATCTTTTTCAATTTCTTTCTTCTTCAACTTCTTATTCTTTAGTTGTTTCATGATAAAGTAATAACATCAGTATTTCTTATATACTGATATGTTATTATAAATATTATACAACTCTAATTAACCTTCTATCCATCCTACGAAAAAAGGAAATCACCGCGCGTGCGTACGTACGGAATACCGTCTCCACGCCGTGGTGTAATCTATTTTCCACCAACACCTTAATTGGATGGGTATAATGGTGTAATGAGTAACTATATATGATTATTATAAAGTGATATTGATACTGAAATAGTATACATACACTTCAACACAAGTTCACGATCATGAGAACGATATCATCGCTCGTGCGTACGTACGGACTACCGTCTCCACGACGCGATGAGATTCATTCTCCATGTTAACCATTTAAGAATGATTATAAAGTATATATAAGCAATAATAATAAAATATATGATATTCTAAAGCTACTGGATTTATGTATATATGTATGTCATCTACTTACTCCCATTCAAGACAATAAGGAAAGGAAAACAGCGTTCATGCATACGTACGGACTACCGTCTCCATGAATGGTGTGTTTCATTTCATTTATCTATCTATTATATATATATATATACTAAATATATATGATATATAAATCATTTTTTATATTCTAGAAGTAAGTAAATGATGATATAAGTAATAATAATGTCAAGAACAACAAGTCCAAACACCTACGATAAATGAAACGATTTTACCCAAAACGCTTATTTAACATGGAATTTACAAAAGAACGGGTAATATAAAGTCATAAGTGAACCATATATGATATCATAACAATTAATATGATTTTTTAATAAGTTAATGAAATTATTTAAATCATTATACAGGAGGTTCGGACACTTACGAAGCAAATCGAACTTAAGGTAAGGGAAATATCACAATCTCATTTTTATCCGAGATTGTTTATACTTTGGTATTTACTGGGGTGTATTTTATCATCCACATCCACGTTTTCTCAATATTTAATGTTATTTCCATCCACCTACAATTGTTTAAATCCAAATTTACCCTTCGGTGAGTTTTTAGTAAAAGATATGAAAGGAATATTTTGTCGTTTTTCGTACGAGGTACTTTTTGACTTTTTCGACAAAAGTATGAGAAGAATGTTTTATTTAACTTATACAGCATGAATGGATTTTTAAAAACATTATTTCCAAGAAGATTCCTTTAAAAGTTTTCAAGTTTATTTTTAACCAACTTCTTTTAGTTTAAAATTGTGTGACATGGTAAGAAAGGAAAAATGTTTTTAAGTAGAAAGGATATTTTCCTCAAGAATGGAGTGCAAGTGTGTTATCAAAATTATTTTCCATCTAAGATAATAAAGGGTTCTGTTTCTATCCCTATTATTACATTGATTTGATTATGTTGTGATGGAATTATTTTTATGAATTCCTTTATCTTATATGAAGTGTTTTATGATGTCACGATGTTTAAGATTCCCATTTTTATTTCATGGGTTATGCTATGATGTATGGTTTATGATTTTGTGGCACACATAAGAATGGTATCATTATGAGATGGGTGGGACCTGTATCTCCCTCCAATGCATTGGGTAATGATTTTATATCTCATGATATAGACATGGCTAGAACGGTAGGTTATACCGGTTCAGTGAAACATGACTGAAACGAGGAATGGACTCGGTTCAGAAATGGACTTTGTCCACTAAGATAGTCTTGGAAATGAGTCTTGGTTAATAAGAAATGATTCTCTATGATTATGTGTGTATGCCACAAAGTTTCATGTTTTAAGTTATGATTATTGGGATTACATTTCACTACTATGATTTATCCCATGTTATGAAATTATGATCTCTTTTGCAGGTTAAGATTTCCAAAAGATATGTTCTTATGAATATGACGTGATTGATATTTCTTTTTTCTACCCTTACTGAGCATTTGAGCTCACCCTTTTATGTTTTATTTTCCCCAGGATATAAAGAAAGTTTTTAGGTAAGAAAAAAAGGAAGATCTTTATGGGAGATGTTGAATATCTTTCACCATGATTAAAAGATTATGTTCCGAGTTTCCAAAGACACTAAACTATTACGGTCCTTGTGTGTGTGTTTTTGTAATGTACTAAGTATTCCGCAAAAGTAATGTAATGTCTATGTACGTCAAGCTTTGGGTCTCTACATTTAACTATAAAGGATTCTACGACTTAAAACTTCATGCTTAAACAACGATATTTCACTATAATTCCTTCATAATGATTCATAAAAAGCTTGTGATTAACCAAACATATCCCCCAGGAGTGTTGTAACCAAGAGTGCAGCAAGACCCATTGTCGTGTACCAGTTCTCGTTCGAGTCTAGCTCAAAGCGGTGTTTTCGGGTTTTACCCCTATGTACATATGTTCCATAGCCGCCTCTACCTGCTCGTATCCAGATAGAGATGTATTTGATTGATAAACCACTTACTCAATACTCACCAAAACACCAGGAAGTTTTTTCCTATATTTAAACTTTTATATAGGTTTCTTCCTAATGTTTTCATATCCTAATTCCCATAAATAACTGAATATTCTTTTGATACCAACAATAACATCCCACATTTTTATCACATAAACTTTCATTACATTATACAAAATTGAGGATCTTTAAGGTTTAGTGTCTTGGAAACCAGGAACTCAAAACATGAAAACATAAAACATTCTTCTTAAACAATTGAAAGGCTTCTCCTTATGTTTATACTAGGTTCATTACTAAATCTCATAACCTAGGGAAATAAATCAAAAGAATGGGTGAGCAGAAGGCCCAGTAAGGGAAACAAGGGAAACATTTAACATGTGACCTTGAGATACATCAATAAAGTCATGAAAATGAACTTTAAGGCGCGAGAAAGATATCATGAGGCATATCATAATAAAAATAACGTATTTCATAACTTGAAGATGTTCCTACAACATTTAACATATAAAATCATTTCCGTTTCACCAAGGTCCATCCCCAAGGTGTCATTAAAATTTACCAAGGTTATCCACCAAGGTATCAGTCAAAATGTTCATCTCTAGAGATTAAGTATTTACCCAATGCATTGGAGTGCTATTAGGGCGCACCCTTAAATTTTACTTTGTTATCATGTGAGCCACGTATATAATCATAAAAAATTTCATAAATAACCCATATATCATAAAAGAAATGGGTTTCATTTCATAATCATAACGTTTTAAAAACTGCTTTAAAGACATGATCTTTATGTCACTTTAAACCCACGGAAAAGGAAAGCGGGTATCATGTATGTAAATCCCAGAATTTAAAATAGAAAATTTTTGTACATATGTGAATACCCCTTTATAATAAATATCTTTGATTATTAACTTAATAAAATAAAAGAATTTTTGAAAAAGAGAGAGACATTTTGAGAAGGAAATTTGGCAGCATAACAACTATGTTGTAGGGTTTTAGAAAACATTGAAAAGAGAGGGGACATGAGTCACCCAATCATAAATGATCTATAAAATAGTAGAGGGAAAAAATATAATGGATATAAGAACATGGTAATGCAATCTTAAATGCATACCATATGAAATTAAAAACATTGAAGGAAGAAAAAAATGAGATATCTCTTATGAAAATTTGGCACCCTAACAGCGTCTTTTAAAACATAAAAAAAAATGAATTAACGAGATCAAATAGGGTCTCTCATCATATGAACATAAAAGATAAGTATTATAGATATAGAGATCATACCCCAACATAAAATGGAACTTGAAAGACTTGACAAGAAAATAGAACTTGAAAATGAGAAGGGTGAAATAATCTGTTACAAAAATTTCGGCAGCCTAATGGCGCCACTTGAACATTCATAAAACGAAATGATGAGAGTAAGAGGGGATCTCTCATTATATGAAAATGAAAAGGGAAGTAAGAGGAATATAAAATTACATCCTCTAACATAAGAACATGGAGCATAAAAGAAATGACTTAAAAGAGAGTATTTGAAAAGAAAGAGAGAGGTTGGATCCCTTACCTTAAAACGTAACTCTTAAAACTCGAAGGTTGGGACCTTGAGGGCTTGGGGGAACCTTAGGAAGAATCTTTGGGAGGTAATAAGACTAGAGATTCGTTTTGGGAGAGTTGGGAGTGAAAAATGAAGGAGGAAAGGGTGGGTATTTATAGTGAAGGGGAGGTGATACTTTAATAATTTCAAGGGACACCTCACAAGTGGTTTTCTCAAAACCATGGGCTCTCCCATGGTATTTTCCATGGAGTTAGGCCACATGGGGCTACCATATAATAATTCATCACCTTTGGTCGGACAAAACTTAAAATATATCATGAAATCATCATAAAACAGTTATGATGTCATTAAACATACCGAAACCCTAAAACTGCATTTTTACTATTCACTAAAAATTCAACTTTCTCAGAAAAAATCACAAAATTTCACCTTGACCAAATATCAATGCTCCGATTTAAAAAATTAACTCCATTTTATAAAAATAATTTTCTAATTTTTTTTAATTTAATTTTTAATTAAAACACTATTCACCGAAAATTCATTTTTTACAGAAAAATCCCCAAAAATTACCTTAACATAATATTGATGCTCTGCATTCAAAAATGAACTCCATTTTATAAAAATAATTTTCTAAATAATTTTAATTTAATTTTTAATCAAAAAAACACTATTCACCTAAAAAACTAATACTTGACTAATAATTAATGAAACAGTTATTTACCTATTTTACTGAATCGCACTACTTAATCAAGGTGCCTAAATTATATTAATACTTTCTTTAAGTGAGATTACTAATCCATTTGGTCACATTAATAATCCTAAGAGTAAAATCACTATTCATAAAATTACTATTCACCAAAAATTAAGTTGATCTTATTAGACTCTAAATTTCTTACTGAACACATTTGTAGAAGAGAATTTTTTGAAAATATTTACACATCATTAATTATTTATGGTTTACTTAAATATTTTAAAATATCCTTTTTCCAAAACTCATCAATAATATACATCCTAAAATTATCAGGACATTTGAAAATTCACAAACTTCACCATAAGAAGAAATCAAAATTTTATTTATCTCAAACGATTACACAAAGTAGCTATGGTCTCGTTACATAGCCCCTTACAACACCAGTTTATGACCTAAGTGTAAGGTGTGCTAAGGTGAGAGAATCTGACAGAGGCTCAGATAAAATTTCCCTAGTAGTAATCTCCACTAACTTGAACTTCTCCCGTAGGCGGTTCCGTTCAAGCTTGACACGTTGGAGTTCGACTTGGGCTTGGTCCAAAGAAAAGCCCAAATATGCCATCTCATTCCCAAGCTCTGATAAGTGGGCTTCATATGGTTCGAGTCTATTGGATGAAGCCATCGACTCTTCTTTCTGCATTAACCATTAACATCTCTATTAAATCATTAAGAGTAAATTAATATACTATTCAAAAAGTTTGGGTCGTTACAGCTTCTGGCGTATGAATTCTTGAGAACGACTTCAGAGAATATCACTATGAGGATCTGTAGTTGGAGTCTGAATAGGAACTTGAGGTGGTGCATGTCCCAGAGCTTGGATAGTGCGAACAATCACCTCAACTAGATTCGGATCCACAATAGGACTCACTTGCTAAGGTTCAGCAGCATCCTCTTTTTAGATCTGAGCTCCACGTCTTCTCATAGGCATGATGCTACACAACATAAAAAGACATAGATTAACTCCCAAACCGTGTAATAAGGAAAAGTATTATTAATATAAGAGATTAATAATATTTGGATTCCACTCTATCCAAATCAAAACAGGGAAAATACGAGAACTAATCCACAAGTCGTATTTCCCAAACCAACCCTGGTGACTTAAGGTTCATTGTGGTGAGAGATGGCCAGGAAATCAGTCACAACTACCTCCTAAGTCCCAACAAGAATACTCAAATTCATACTGTCATCAAGGCAAGATGCTAAACCTCCCTTTGATACCATTTTATCACGAACCAGCCCAGGCACCCTGGTAACCTGATAACCGAGATGGCCCTGACATAGCCCGAATGGCGTTCCTGATCCCCCCAGGTTGACGACTAGAACCTGGCATCGTACAATATATAAGTGGGAATGATTTTGCCACAAGAATGCGGAAGAAAGTGTAAGAAAAACAGTATTCATAACAAAAGAAACTCCACTGGGAGTGATGTACCATAATACAAAGAGGCATAAAATAACAAAGTACTACAACCGAAGTACAAAAAGGGAAAATATTCCCAAGGTCCCAAAGGACACAAATAACCAAGTCTAGAGATGAAAAACTAGATCCACATCCAAGATATCCCTTCCCTTTGCTCGAACCTGGAAGGAGAAAGTCTACAAACACCTGAAGGCAAAAGTAGGGTGTGAGCCTAAGTCCAGTAGGATACCACCAAATATTTCGTAACAGATGAAAAATATAGATTATCCAAATGAAATATTTCAATTTTAAAGTAAATAGGTTTGTAAATTCAAAATAATATTTTAACAAATCATGATATACATTTTCAAGTGTTGGAAAATTCACTAATCAAGGATTTACAAGGATGGAATATTTATAAAACAATGGCTTAAATAAAAAATTTATATAAAATAGCTTATATAAATTTCAGGAGGAATGTATAGCAGTTCAAAAACATTGGCATACATTTATATCTCAAATATAAATAAACAGGTGGGCAACATGGTCATCTGCTAAAAGGTACGATAATATTAACTAGTTATAAGATTCCACAATCTCTATGTGAAATCAGAAAAATGTGTATACACACATCCCAATGAAACTAGCCAAAGGAGACTCATCACCAACCCATCGGGGATGTGACCCGCCGCAAGTATGTTTTAGAACGTTTTCGTAGCGTAGAGTGTATCCAAATAACTCACTAAAAACCTAAGGCTTTCATACGCTCTTACATGATGGGAGAACTATTTTAAGAATGATTAAAATACGATCAATCCATTCTTCCATTTCAAAAGTTCCAACTTCATTCCATTTAAAACCATAACAGGTTTTATTCAAAAACATTCCTTTTTCACAAGATAAAACCAATGGGTTTCTATCAAATCATTTTAATCCATTTTCATAAGTTTGAAATCCATTTAAAACAAATTCCATCATTACACATTTCATTTCCACAATTAAATTCAACAATTTAATTGAAAACATTTCCATTAAATCCAAAATTTAAATTAAACAATTTAAATTGACCAATTTTCCATAAACACACCCAATTAAATGGAATTAGAGTTTTTCCCAAATTTTTTATGCCAAAACCATTTCAAATATCTCAATTCAATGGAATCTAGTTTTTATCAAATTAATTGAAAGCAACTTGAGCAATTGAATTTAAATCAATAATTGAAATAAATTAAGCAAATATATTGATAATAAATTTGGAAAGTCAGGACGGAACCACCTACCTCGATTTAGTGATGGGAGTTAACCCAATGAGAAACCCCAACAACCGAGCGGCACAACGACATTGATCTAAATCTGGATCTAAATCCTTAAAACCAAAATTAAGATCAAAGAGATCATGATCTTGCAAAACTAGATCTAGATTCAAAATCCTAGATCTATACCTCAACTCATAGGTTTAGATCCATGGAAACAAAGGAAATATTCCATGAAAAGATCAAGGAAATATAGAGGAAAAATGAGATACGCAACGGGATGAAATCCACTTACCGGGAGGAGAGCGAATCTTCAATCCAAGCCTTCAATCTTAAAGAAAGATGTTCAGATCGCCTCAGAATATCTCTAGGAGGCTTTGGAAAGACCTAAAAAGAGTCAAGCCCGAGCCAAGGTCAAAATTATGGAAGTACCGGGGGTTCGGGTGGTTTTAAATGAAATTTTCGGAATTAGAAACTGTGTGCGTGGTTTACCTGGGCAGAGGCACACTATTTTCAAACCGTGCACACACCGTGCGGCCCTCACTGTCTAGATATTCTCGGTCCACACAGTTTGGTCGCACGGTTTGTCAAACCGTGCACACACCGTGCGTACCTCTCTGTTCAGTGCAGCTTGGTTGGAACGGTTTGGTTGCACGGTTTGTCAAACCATGTGCAAACCGTGCACAAGCCATTTCCATTTTGTTTTACTTAAAAGCTCACCAAAATGCACCCCCAAGTCACTACTCCAAAACAGAGGTACTTGGAAATATCAAAATTACTTGAAAACGTAACGTGATGTTACAAAACTAGTCCTCTTCATCAAGAAGAAGTATGTGTCAATGCACCTTTGCTTTGATTATCGTGAGCTTAACAAAATCACGATAAAGAACAAGTATCCTCTTACATGAATTAATGGATTGTAAGATCAGCTTTGTGGAGAACAATACTTCTCCAAGTTAGATTTTTAGTTGGGATATTATCAAGTAAGGGTGAATAAGGAAGATATTCCCAAGACTACTTTTCGTACAAGATACTGGCACTATAAATTCATAGTAATTCCTTTCAGAGTCACTAATGCGCCAATAATATTCAGGGACTTGATGAATAGAGTCTTTATGGATTACCTCAACAAATCTGTGGTAGTCTTTATAGATGATGTTATAATATACTCCAAAACCCAGGAGGATCATGAGGAGTATCTAAGAATGTTACTAGAGACCTTGCAGAAGGAGAATCTCTATGAAAAGTACATCAAGTATGAGTTATGGTTGAATGGGGTCTCATTCTTGGGCCATATCATCACAAGTAATGTGATATCTGTGGATCCCTCCAAAAAAGATGCAATTGAGGGATGACCAAGTCCAACATTGGTGATGGATATCCGTAGCTTCTTGGGGTTAGCTGGATATTATCGACGATTTTTGAGAAATTTCTCACGATTGTCCAACCCTCTTACCAAGAAAACTCGGAAGGGAGTAATGTTTTCTTGGAGTGATGAATGAGAAGAAAGCATTAAGAAGTTGAAAAGGAGGCTTATCACTGTGCCCATGCTCACTTTCCTCACAAGTGGAGAACTTTTTGTGGTATTCAGTGATGCTTCGAAGAAGGGCCTGGACTGTGTGTTGATGCAAAATGAAAAGGTCATTGCCTATGCTTCAAGGTAATTGAGAGTTCATGAGAAGAATTATCCAACACAAGGTTTGGAGTTGGCTGTGGTGATCTTCTCTTTAAAAATTTGGAAGCATTATCTCTTCGGGGAGAAGTGTGAAATATATACGGACCACAAAAGACTCAAGTATATATTCACATAGAAAGAGTTGAACATGTGCCAATGAAGATGGTTAGAGATGATAAAAGACTATGAATGCTCAATCCATTACCTCCCTAGAAAAGCAAACAAGGTGGAAGATTATATAATTAGAAAGGACCCAACAATTCTATCACTGATGAGAATTGAGAAGGATCCAGTCTTCTTAGACTTGATGAAGATAGACATGGGAATCATAAAGAAGGGAAAATAATCAATCCTTTCACAAATGATTGATCAACCATCTCTTTTGGAAAGGTTAAAGGATGCTCAAAAGGGTGATGTGAGAATTCAGAAGAAAGTGGAAGCTATCAGAAGAGGTAAATCCTCGAAGTTCAATGTTAATGAAGAAGGAATTGTGAGATTTGGGAAAAGACTATGTGTTCCATCAAGTCTAGAGTTGAAGAAGGAACTTTTGGATGATGCACATTGTTCAAATTTCTCTATTCAACTAGTAAACACAAAGATGTATCAAGATCTCCAAGAGCATTATTGGTGGGATCACTAGTACCAAAACCTTTTTTTACTTCGGTTTTTTTAACGTTGGTTTTTAGGCGACGTTATTGTGAGTGATGTTATTGCGAGCGGCGTTATTGCGAGAGACATTAAAAATATGAATTTTTACATTCGTTATTTAATAACCGACGTAAAAAATGGAGTTTTATGGTTTTTAACATTGTTTTTTAAAAAATAGATGTGAAATAAATTCTGGAAATGGTGTTAAGAAGCCATTTTTTACACTGGGTTTTGAAAAAACTGACGTTAAAACCCCATTTTTTATGCCGGTCATTTAATAACCGACGTTAAAAGTTATTTTTAATGTTTTTTATTAAATAACTGACGAAAAAATGTTTTCATCTTGTAGAAAGTTTCCTAATCTTCCATTTGACAAGTCATAGAGCTCAAACAGAGTTATAGCTCAAAATTTATGACCATCAGAAGTTTGATATTTTTTTCGAGGAAAGATTGAATGAGCCAACCGTAGCTTCATCTTAGAAAGAATTTTTTAATACGTAGGGGGATTAGTCATTTTAACATGATATAAATAATCATCCATCATTATAATAAATTAATAATCATTAAATGGTATATCAATTAAGAAAATTAATCATAGAAAATATAAATCATGGGAAAATAATTACAATTACCATGATGAGGTTGCAGAAATAAGAAATCGTTGATTCAAGTTGAAGATAAAACAAGTTGATTCAGTGGAATGATGATGGTTGAATGAAATGATCATAAAATGGTATATCAATTAAAAAAATAAATCATAAAAACCCTAAATCATGGATATATGATTAAACATACATTGACGAGATCGCAGAAAGAAGAAATAATTGATTCACGTTGAAGATCAATAGAGTTTATTTGGGGGAACGATAATGGTTGAAATAAATGACTGTTAAAATATTATATGTGTATAATGGAAAAATATAATTGAGATGCTAAGAGAAAATGCGGTATTAAAAATTTTAGGTGGAAATTCAAAATTTCGATGTTGTGATGTAAAAAAATTGAAATTTCGTGTTTGTAGGATATTAAAATTATCTTTCATGTCGGTTTTATGATAACCAATGTGAAAAGATATTAAAAATTTCACTTATTTTTTACATATTTTATTATAAAAATGACGTGAAAAATCAATCTTCATCACTTTTTTCATGTGGGTCATTATAAAACCGACGTGAAAAATCGATTTTTCCTGACTTTTTCATGTTGTTTATTTAATAACCGACGTTAAAAGGTATTTCTCACGTAAATTATTTAATAACCGACTTGAAAAAAGTTTACAAAAAATTATTTCATTTCCCAAGATTTAATTTGATAGGTCATGGAGCTCAAACAGAGTTACGGATTAAAAGTTATGGCCTTCGGAAGTTGATCATCTCTAAACGATGTCTTTGGGAAGGACAACTTCTGAAGGCCATAACTTTTAATATGTAACTTTTTTTGAGCTCCGTGACCTATAAAATTAAAGCTTGAGAAATGAACTACATTTTTGTAAACTTTTATCATGTTGGTTATTTAATAACTGACGTGAAAAATACCTTTAAATGTTGGTTATTAAATAACCGATGTGAAAAAGTCATGAAAATCACTTTTTCACGTCGGTTTTATAATAACTGACATGAAAAATAAGCTAAAATTTTAATATATTTTCATGGAAATGGAGTTTTCACATCGATTATTAAATAACCGATGTAGAAAAGTGATTTACATTGATTTTTCAGGTCTGTTATTATATAACCGACGTGACAAATCAGATAAAATGGATTTTTCACGTCATTTCTTATATAACAGACATGAAAAATCAGAAAAAATGTATTTTTATGTCGATTATAAAATAACCGATCTGGAAAATCGATTTTCAGATATTTTCACGTCGGTTTTAAAAAACTGACGTGAAAAAGAGCGATGTAAAAAAAGGTTTTTGTACTAGTGGATAATATGAAGAAAGAGATCGCTGAGTATACATCAAAGTGCCTGGTGCGTCAGAAAGTGAAGGCAGAGAGTCAGAAGTCTAAAGGGATGATGAAACCATTTCCCATACCAGTGTGGAAATGGGAGAAAATCACCATGGACTTTGTCACCGGACTTCGGACGACATCCAAATGCAACAATGCAATCTGGGTTGTTGTGGATCATCTTAAAAACTCATCACACTTTATTACAATTCTAGAGAATATCACATTGGATCAACTGGAACAGATATATATCATGGAGGTGGTAAGGCTGCATTGAGTACCACTATCTATTGTGTGTGATCGAGATCCAAAATTCACCTATTAGTTTCGGAAGATTCTTCATCATGCTCTGGATACTGAACAGAACATCAGTACGACCTATCATCCTTAAACTAATGGCCAATCTGAGTGAACTATTCAGACACTAGAAGATATGTTAAGATCATGTTCAATGGAATTTAAAGGAGGTTGGGATCAACAACTTCCTCTGGTTGAATTCTCCTATAATAACAGTTTCCACTTGAGCATTTGAATAAAACCTTACAAAGCCCTATATAGGAAGAGGTGCAGAACACCGGCGTGTTGGGATGAAGTCGGTGAGCGTAAGCTGCTAGGACCATAAATGGTCGAAGAAATGGCGGAGAATTTGAAAACCATTCCGCATCATAACAAGGCATACCATAGTCGATAGAAGAGTTATGAAGATAACCATTGATGAGACATTGGGTTTAAAGTTTGAGACATGGTATTTCTACGCATATCTTTTTAGAAGAAGGTCTTAAGGTTTGGAAAGAAAGGAAAGTTAAGCCCTAGGTACATCGAACCCATCAATATTCCTGATCGTGTTAAGGCTGTGTCCTATCTACTAGAAATTCCACCTACTATGGCCAAAGTACATGATGTCTTTCATTTATTCCTCTTAAGTAAGTACATACCAGACCCTTTATATGTACTCTCTTCAGAGGTAGTATGGCTAGAGGATTGATCTTTCTTACGAGGAGAAACTAGTGAAGATCTTAGATCGTATAGAAAAAGTTTGACGAAATAAGAAAATGCACATCGTCAAAGAGTTGTGGTAAAACCACAAGTTTGAATAAGCGATGTGGTAATCATAGGAAGTTATTAAGAAAAGTTACCCACATATGTTTTAGTGTGGGAAAAGGAAATTTTGAGGATGAAATTTCTTAAGGGGGGAAGATTGTTACGACCCAAACATTCATTAATGAAAATTCCTCTTGATCTAATTAAATGTATTATTATGGTAATATAAAATGTTAACTTCATTGGTTTTATGTTTCTGGATTTTAAAATACCATTATGAATTGTTACCGTTTCTAATATAGCTGTTGAACAATTATCACATGATTAGTATAAATATAGGGCTTTAACAAATCCAATTTACTTAGACAATGGAAGTAATAACCTCATCCAGTAGACTTTCCCTATACGAATCCCATTTTTCGGAGCTCAGAAAGGAGGTGGCATCATTAGGCTTCACTCTTGACCAAGCCCAATCTGATCTTGAACATGTTAAGCTTGAGCGGAACTGACTACGGGAGAAGTGAAAGTTAATAGAGATTACCTCCTGAGAAATGTTATCTGAGCCACCCCAAAGTCTATCACCATCACACACCTTACCCTTCGGTCTTATGCGGGTGTTATAAGGTGTTATGTAACAATACCATAACACTATGACTATGTACATTATTTTTGTATAAATAATGTGCATTCATTTTATTATTGTTATTTTGTAAATAGTTTTTAAAGAACAAATAGTATTTTTAGTTAATATTCAACTAAGAAATATATTTTGATGAAATAATGGATTTTTGAATTAAATAATATTTTAATAAAATATTATTATTATTAAATTACTTTTTATTAATGATCATATAGTTTTAAGAATGCAATTGTAATTTTTATTAAGGTTTGAAAGCAGTTTTTGTCAAAACCCATGAATTTTTGATAAATGTCAGTTTTAATCTTAAAAGTAAAAATTCACATATTTATACAATTATTTAGATAAAATGAATATTATTTTTGGAATAAGGATGTCGAAATTATCCAATGGTGAATTTTTAATAATTTTCTGAGAGAGTCGATTTTTTTGGGTAAAAATTAAATACCATTTAAATATATAATCTGTTTTATGACATCATAATGACCCAATAGTGATGTAATAAAATAATATAAACATTATATTCAGCCAATATATGTTTTAACATTAAAATAATCTGATTTTTGGTGTGTTTTATTTATTTTACAAAGCTTTAGTGGACCCTTCAATGCTTATAAAACATTTTGTCTTTTTAAATTGTCTTCCTTGAGAGTGTGACTCACCTCCACATAAGCAACCATATTATTTTAAGAAGTTCAGCCATTTTACTCATAAAATATTGTTTTCTACTCACCTTTTTAAAAAACCATGGGTAAAAACTAGGGGTTGGTTTGTGGTTTTGATTAATTTAATGTGTGGTGTCCCAAACCTAAATAATAAATAATTCCCTCTCATTTCCTATATAAACCCACCCAATCTCCCACTTACTCTTCACTCAAAGCTTTTGGAGTTTGACCAAACCCTTAAATACGCTATCTATAATCTTCCCAAGGTTCCCCAAGATCCCAATAATCCTCTATCAAGCCTCTCCCATGCCTTTGGGATCACACTTCAAAGTAAGCAATTTCTTCCTTTCCCATTTTGTCCAATTTTCTTTAAGTTTTTATGCCCTATTTTTTCAATTACAAATGCTGGGGTATGATTTCAAACATCAGAAATACTGATTTATTTATGTTTGGATGATGGGATACCCCTTTCTCTCTCATTAATTCCTCCCATGTACACCCATTACCATGCCAAAATTCCGTGAGAGATTTCTCTATCCTCTTTTACGTACAAGTAATTCTCTTATATTATGAATCTAAATTCCATTACGTTTGTTGGGAAGTGAATCTATATGACCCCCTAACTGTCCATTTCATGTAAATATGATGAGACACCCATTTTTATCTCATCAACTATTTTCATGAATCCTTATGTCATGCCATTATGCTATCGAAATTGCACCGCGTTTTCCAAGCCAAGATCATTATGTAGTGAATACCATACCCATGTCTCTATCAAGGTTATTCACATTTATGTACATATACATATTGAATGTTACTTTCATGTATTTATTCTAAATTACTTAATCATGTAATAGCTTATGATGTCGATTTATTCTATGTTATATGATCCATGTGGCACACTTATGCATGAAATGAAATGTTTAAGAAGGGTGCAGCCTAATAGCGCTCTAATGAATTGGGTAAAGTATAGTATCATGATACGTCATGTGCAATGAGTGTTAAATCATTCTAATTCAATTGAAATGAGGGTTTACTCATGCTTCATGTGTAGTGGGGATTTACTCAAGCTCCATGTGCAATGAGCCTTGGCTCGTGCTAAATTCCATGTTAAGTGTTATTGCCACATTTCAATGTTGTGATTATCATTCTTTATCATGACTTTATGTTCATGTTTCTCTTGTGCTCCCATTATATTCCTATTTTCTAACATGTAATGTATTCCCCGTGTTATTCCATGTTTATTCCCTTACTGGGATTTATAGCTCACCCTTTTCTTATGCATGTCCTCAGGTTATCCCATTCAATTCTAAGTACAAGGAAATGTAGTGGTCATATAAAGGAAGTTTTCAATAAAGATGTTGTATTTCATGTTATAAGTTGTTAGGTAATTGTCCTAAGCCCAAAATACACTAGAACTCTTGATATTATATTTCGTATCATGTTCATTTTAGGTAATAAATCATCTTTAAGTGTGTAATAAAAAGCAGGGTTGTTATAAATATGATATTTGAAATAACTTTTTTACCTTCCATTCCGTGGGGATGCAATAACATTTTTATTTTATAAGGAAGACTACAACCTCATAAAATTATGAGATTCATTTTTCTTGTATGATTTAAATGGAAGGTAATAATGTAACACCACATGATTTTAAGACATTTATTTTTTAAATTAAGCCTATTTGATAGCATCCCTTACACAAAATACCCAACTTAAAAAAAAGTAAATTTTAATATGTTATATTTATAACTTAAACATTAAATTGGTGGTAATGAATAGTATTAACCACATTATTAGATAATAATTTCTCAAATCAGTGTTAATTTAGTAATTAATTATTGGTGAATACACTATTAATATTCAGTAAAATCATTTTATTCTTCATAAAATATGTTTTCTTAAATAATGGTTTTCTAGATTTTATTAGTACATATTATGATATATTTAGGTGTCTTATATAAATATAATCATATAAAAATAATATAAATTTTTAAATTATAATATTAAAATTACCTTATTGTTAGTTTTTTGGTAAATTTCTAAGAGGTTTGATTTTCCTGTAAATAGTAAAAAATACCATTTTTTATAAAACTATCACTATTATTATATAAAAAGTAACTTTATTATTTGATTTTGATCTGAATGTAACAAAATTACTATTTATTTATAAATAATCTAATTAATTTAATTTTAATCACCCCTATACATTATTTGGGTAAAAGTACATTTTTGGTTTTTAAAAAGGATTTTTCCAGAAAACTGTTTTTCGTTTCATTTTCCATAAGTAATTATAAATTAAATTCTGAAAATTTTTTGTTTCTATATTTTCAAAAATGGATTACATTTTTTGATTCATAATGTATAAATTTATCAAATAGTTTCATTTTAGATTTGGCCAATATGAATAGTAATATAAGAAATTTTTGTTACCATGATATAGGGTAATTGGATAATTTAGGTAAAAAATAAAATGATAAGAACCAATTAATTACCATAGAAGTTGACCAAATGTTATTTTATGAATAATTTTAATCCATAATCATAAAGTTTTTGTTTATATGACCATTCACGGAAATTTGGAAGAGATTATGATTCTTATAATATTTTATTTTAAAGAAATGCCAAAGATGTCACATTCATGATTTAAATAACTATAACATTATTAATATAGGGTAATACAGTGGATATGTTAGAATATAAATATTTTTTTGAAATATAATATATTTATCTATATCATGATGGTTTGTTTTTAATTTTTTTAATAAATAATTACCTTAAATACTTACACAATGCTGATGAAATAATTGTTCAATTAATTGGAAAATTAAATAAATGAAATTAAAAATATTAAGAATAATATCATTTGAATAAATTAAGGTGATACATGTATTTTATAGATTAATATGACATATTATTGATGTATTGAGTGATTTTTGTAAGGTGGTCTTGTTTTTTGGATTTTCATAGAGTTAAATTAACGAATATTAACAAAATTGAAAACAATGATATTTTATGAATATAATATTTTATTAAATTATTGAAAATTCATAAATTTTTAAATAATAAAAATGGGTATAGTAATGGGTCTAAAATTTAATCCCCTATGTATTTATAGGAAATTTAGAATTATTTATCTCTAGAATAGTCTTATTATAGTTTTTTTCAATTTGAGAATTTCCAAAACTGCCTCTCACCTCAATTATAAAATTAAACCCTTTCCTTCATGTATTTATGCCACATTGTGCCATATATCTCAAAAAAACATGGTAATTTTATCTTATTTACATCACTATTCACATTTTAGAGTTTTTTCCTTCTAAAATACCAACCCTGGATCCATTAAGAAGATATGTAATGGAAGTCCACTGAAGAAGTGGTAATCTCCCAAATCAACTATTTCATGTTTATTTCTTCTTTGACATCATCTACATGTACTGTTTCTATCATAAATTAATAAATTAAATACCATATATATAATGATATTTTATTATAATAATTAAACATTCGTATTCTACATTTTATCCATCCAATGACAAATTAAAGCATTATGCTTGTGTACTGACGATTTACCATCTCGACATAACGATTTCATTTGTTTTCCAACACTAATTAAAATAGATAGGTATAATGATGAAAATTATGTATATATGTAATAATTATTATGTGATATTGTTTGATTTTAAATTAATATACCATCCACTTCCCTGTCATTTTTACCATTTAGAAATGATATCATCACTTGTAAGACGTATGGTTTATCACCTCCATGAAGCGGTGTGATTCATTTTCTAATTCAACCAATAAAGAATGAATATTATAATGATTAAAATGAATAAATATCATATATTTGACCTTAATATAATTATATAGATTATGGAACTATATCTTATTCACAATAATAAGAGCATAGATGAAAAACATGCATTTGAAAATAACGCGGTTAACACCCGAAACAAGGGAAATAATGAAATATTATAAACAAATGAGTAATAATATGATATAATAGGATAATATATGATATAATAAATTTGAATATAGATCTATTATGAATTAATAACATTATTTACACCATTATATAAGAGGATAAATAATTATAAACTAAAGAAATGTGCACGGTAAGGGATTTCTTATCAAAATTTCCAATCACTAGGTTTAACTGTCAATTCATTGATTAAGTCATACTAATATTATGTGTGAAATTATTTTTGATTTTCTGATGTTTTATTCTACTTTTTTATGGATTTACATTTGATACACATAATCCATCGATTTGATAACTCCCCTTAAATGATATGATCTTTGAAAGGTTTTCTTATCTCACTTTTACTTCAGGGAGACATATGTCATATTAATTACTTATTAATTTTGTGTGGTGTATATAATACCCCTTTGTTAAATTGTATCATGAATATATTTTTCTTCAGGGTATATATAGATTCATTTTATAATATTTCCATAATGGGGAATATGATTCAACTGATTTCAAAGTGGTTATTATTTCACAATATAATCATTATTAGAGGTAATTTAAATTTAATTATTAGTAAGAAAATATTTTTTTTCCATAAAAATTATTTATAAAATGATTTATAATTTTTTGTCTCTATTATCCAATGATTTTCTAATGTCATATTTAACCCTTTTAGACATTTTAGAAAATGTTTCAAATGGAATCTTCTAATCATTTTCCAAAAATTTATTTTATGATTTGTCTTTAAAAAGTTTGAAAGGAATGTTTTTTAACTTATAAAAAATGATCCTAATTTCCCACCCTCATTACACAATAATGATTTAAACATTCCCTTACAATTTAAAAGGGTTATTTTCATTGTAAATGATTTCTTTATTACGTGGAAAATTTTATTGATAGTTTAAAATTTATTTTTAAAATAAAAAGGGAATTTTCCATATGCAATATTTAAGTAATATCATTAATGTATTTTCATCTATGGATAATACATTGTTGAATTTTATATTGGGGGTGTAATCTAATGATACCATTCAACATTTTTTTTGGATGGTTTATGATTATTTTCACCAGGGAAATATTGATAAATTAGTATCATTTACTAAATACAAATACTTAATTGTCACGACCTGCTCCTTGGGGACTGTGTTGTGACTTACCCAAGCCTGCCTTATATAGGCCTGGGGTTGGAGACTAGCACCATAAAGTTGTATCCCAAAAATGTAAAGGCAATTCCTTTTAACCTACTCAGACACACAGTCCAAGAACACAATAAGAAGAAACCATGAAGTAAACTACTATAGTAAAAGTGTGATTAAAGTAAAGGGGCAATAATACAAGCCCAAATTAAAAGTACAAGTAGAATTAGAAAGTACAAATACAACTAAAAAGTGAAAAACAACTCTTGGATCGTCCACCGAGGATCCTACCTAAAGGGTAGGTACGACTCACGATCAGTAGTCCCTACGTCACATCACGCCATATGGTCAACTTCTTAGCACCGTCTAGTCCTAACTTCCTTAGCCTCGATCAATGATATCCATTGTTTGCACAAGACACAATAAGTTGCGGGCATAGCCCGTGCATGGGTGAGTATAACAATGCTCAGTAGGGACCCCAAAACCCCTCATAGGTCTCCCAAAGTTCCACAAAAGAAATACCACAAAGAAAGAACTCAAATCTCAAAGAACGAAGCAATAGACATCAACACTACTTAGGTATATGACCATACATATACCTATGTTATCAAGATATACTCATCTCACAGATGAGGGAATAATACCAGAAAGGTAACACCACGAAGGTAGAAGTACCACATAGGTAACACCACGAAGACAGAAGTACCACACAAGTAACACCACAAAGACATCACCACAAAGGTAGAAGTACCACATAGGTAACCCCACTAAGACAACACCATGAAGGTAGAAGTACCACACAGGTAACACCACAAAGATAGAATTTACACATAGGTAACACCAAGAAGATAAAAGTACCACACAGGTAACACCACAAAGATAGAAGTACCACACTGGTAACACTACGAAGGTGAAAAGACTCAGCTCACAATCAGGTAAAACTTAAGTACATAAGTATATATGATTATTAGTAAGCTAGATCATCTTATTCTATTAAGAATCACGGCTTCTGAACCACACAATATCTATAGGTACTAACCCCCACAGGATATGACAAACACAAGATCGGTATGCACTGACACCACAGGATCGCTGAGTCCTGACCCACACATGATCCGATAGAAGATGACCTACAGAGGATCGACAGATTCTGACCCACACAAGATCAATAGATGCTGACCCACACAGAATCAGTGTTCTTCCTTCACGTTACGGCCGGCCACAAGATTCCTCGCACCCAGTGCACTCGTGTTTCGTAGAATCTTCCCCTTGAGATATCAGTCATACCTCCACTAACACTAATCTACAAAAAGGAGTAACCCAAAGGACCACCATGTTTTAAGGGTTCCAATGTGAAAGACGGTGCGTCAATCGGACGCCAGGTCTGTGAGGTATAAACTTTTTAGTTTTGAGGGCCCGGTTAGATTCAGGTTCGATCAAACATGGACATACTCCAACTATCTCCAAAACTCAAGTGGGGTATCCCAAAATGATTGTATCACTCCAAGGGTCCCAAAAACGTAGATGGTTCATCAAAAAAATTCATGGTTATCAAGTTACGGATATTTGAGTGTTTCTGGGCCTAGTCCCGGTCGGACCAACCCAGCCTGACCTGATCTGGGCCAACCCGACCTGGTTCGGGTTGACCTGACCCGATCCAGGTCCGAACCAGCTGGATTGGGCCGCATTGGGCTCGGGCCGCTGGGCCAAGGTCCGGCCCGACCCACAAGGGGGTTCCAGACCCGCAAGGGGGGCGGCTTGGCCCGCAAGGGGGGGAGCCCGGCCTGCAAGGGGTGGCCTGCTGGTGTGTGGCCTGCTGGCTCGTGGCCCACTGGGAAGGCAGCCCGCAAGGGCATGCGGCCTGCTGGGCAGGCGGCCCAGTTGCGTGAGGTGCGACTTGCTGTCTGACAAGATGGAAAGGGGGGGGGGGGGGGGGGTGAGTCCCCTGATATTCTGAATGACCCAGAGGCAGTTCGGCTTATTAAACGCCGACGCCATGTGGGCGCCTCCCGATCATTGCAGAACCCACGCGTTAGGTTCCTCCTCCGTCACGGCTTCGACCATGGCCTCCTGATCACCTGTGGCTCACTGGTCGCACCACCCTTAACTTCTGTGGCGGATTGAGGTGTCAACCGCCTCCACCGACCATTGCGGCTGACGAGCAGCATCCCCTTGGTCACCAGCGGTATGCGACGATGCGCCGCACCTCCTCTGCAGCCGTCTGGTGCCGGCCGCTCTGCTGACCACTGTGACTTAGTGTCGCAACCTCCTCTTGAGGCGATCAATGGAATGCCGCCTCCATCATAGCTTGTTGGTGCCGCCATGCTAACGGTCTTCCACGGAGGCGCAAGTGTAGCAAGGTAGAGGAGGGTCCGGGATGGGTTCTTTAGGCCTGTTCCCTCTACATTAGCTTTAAATAATGATGTAGGATTAAAGGGTTCAAGAAAATCACTTGAATTAAACCAAAAAACAAACCCCTAACTTAAGAACGATGGAGAAACGCCCGCGATTGAGGAAGTGGGTCGGTGTTCACCATCACCCATAACTAGTCTCCAATGACGTCACTCAATTTTCGATCTTCGATTTGGGGTTTTTGTGTTTCTTGTCACCGCTCGCCGGAACCGGATCTGTCCTCCAAGGATTTGACATCTAGGCACTTTGTCAGCACTTCATTGCTTGGTGAATCAGTGTCGGAACCTCTCCCCAATCTCCATATAAATAGGATAGGGGGAGGATAAGTAACGATGTTGAGAATTAATGAGGGCTCATTAATTAGGAACCTTCCTAATTCCCCAACAGAGCTGTTACTTAGGATTGAAAGGTCAAGCCGTTTATTGGCTTGACACGTCGCTGGTCCCACGTTGTCGCTTGTCCATTGGAGGAAAAGATAAAAGAGAAATAAAAATTAACTATGTTATTTTTATTATTCTTTGAAATGTCCCAAAATATAATTTTTTCTCCAGAACTACTGCGGTCAAAGTGAAGCCTTCTTTAAGTGAATCCAAGCGCTGCAAATTCAACAGTTCCCTCAGATTTTTAATCTGAGCACCGGTTCAAAATTTAGAAAATGCCTCTTGCGTGTTTACTGAATATACAATAAAAAAAGTTCAAAAATTCATTTCGGGTACACTAGGCCTCGGAATTACACGCCGTCAATTTTTGCAGATTCGTAATAATTCCATATAATTTAAACTAATTACATGGAAAATCTGGGTCTTTAAATTCTCCCCACCTTAGGGATTTTCGTCACAGAAAGGCACAACATAGAATAAGAAAAATGGGGGTACTGATCATGAATCTGAGCCTCCCGCTCCCAAGTGCTCTCCTGGAGGTTTTCATGAAACCAGTGAATGAGCACCAGAGGTATCGACCGCCCACGAAGGACTCACCCCTGTCAATCCTCAATCTCTACTAGAACCTCCGTAAACGTTGTCCCATCATCAAAGTCCTACTCGCCATGGTCGATGATGTGATATGGGTCATGCATTTATCTACTCAGCTGGGATACGTGGAAGACATCGTGCATGCTCTCCAACTGTGGTAGATGTGCCAGCAATATGCCACCTCACCTATCCTCCGAAGTATTATAAATGGTCCGAAAAACCTCAGTGATAACTTTCCGCCTCAGAAAAATATTTATAAACCTCATCAAGGTGTGACTTGTAGGAAGACATGGTCTCTCTCCTCAAACTCCAAAGGTCTCCACCTCCTGTCAGTATAAGACTTATGTCTTATCTGTGCAGTCTTCATCCACTCCTAGATGATCTGAACCTTCTTAGTGGTATCCCATACCAACTTTGGTCCCATAAGTGCTGACTCCCCTAGGTCTGTCCAACATAGAGGTGATCTGCAAGGTCGACCGTACAAGCCCTTGAATGATGCCACAGTGATAGTGGAGTGATAGATATTGTTGTTTGCGAACTCCACCAAGGGAAATTGATCCTCCTAGTTGCGGCCAAAATCTAGGACACATGCACAAAGCATGTCCTACAACATCTGTATAGTCCGCTCTCTCTGACCATCCATTTGAGGATAAAAGTCAGTGATCAAACATAGCTGAGTCCTAAACGCCTCTTACAATCCCCTCTATAATGGGGAAGTAAAACGTGTTTCATGGTTAGAGATGATCATTGATGGAAACCCATGAAGTTACAAAATCTCTTGCATGTAGAGGCATCCCAAGCCTTCTACTGATCCCTGCTCCCAGATAGGTAGGAAGTGGTCCGACATGGTGAGTCAGTCAATAATCACCCAGATGGAATCATGTCCCCTAGATGTACGTGGAAGCCCTGTCACAAAGTCCATGTAGATTCCATCCCACTTCCACTCCGACACCTCTAGTGGCTGTGCTAAGCCTGCTAGAACTTGATGCTCATCCTTCACTTGCTGACAAGTGAGGGATCGAGAAACAAACCCTCCCACTCCTTTTTTCATCTATGGCCACCATTACTGACACCAGAGGTCCTGGTACATATTCACCACACCAGAATGTACCACCAGAGGGGATGTATGGAACTCCCTCAAAACCTCCTCCCATAGTTCCACCCGTACCATGGTACATCATCTTAAAAGGATGAAGTGCTCCCCACCTTTAGAAAATCTTTCAGGTTCCTGTCCTAAGGATATCTGAGAATGTCAAGCCTCACAGTCAATGTACCCAAGTTTCACCTCCCTGACTCACTGAGGGAGTCGGGGAGTGACTGTCATAGACAGAAGGTTTGCTGCTCCATCTCTATCCACGAAGGATATCTACAACACGGATAGCTGCTCTGTCGCCTCACTCAGCAACTGCAGACCAGATCTCTTGCTGAGTACATCTGCTACCACATTCCCCTTCCTAGGAGTGTAGACTATCTCAAATTCATAGTCCCTGAGGAACTATAGCCATCATCGCTGTCACAGGTTCAGGTCCTTATGAGAGAATATATACCCGAGACTCTTGTGATTAGAGTAGACTATAAAATGTTCGCCCATCAAGTAATGTCACCACATTTTCAAGGAGAAGACCACTGATCCTAACTCTAGGTCATGGGTAGCATAGTTCTCCTCATGATATCTCAGCTATCATGAAACATAAGTAATCACTGCTCGCTCCTGTATCTAGACACACCCAATTCTGATCCCTGATATGCTGCAGTAGACTACATACCGAACGCCCTATTCATGTAGCCTCAAGATGGGGGTACTCATCAGTATCTGCCTTATCTCTTGAAAACTCTACTGGAATCTCTCTGTCCATACGAAGGGTTGTCCCTTCTTCTTCAACACTAAAAAGGGTTCCACAACACTAGAAAATCCAGACACGAATCCTTGGTAGTATCCATCTAACCTAGGAAACTCTAAACCTCTGTCACACTCCTGGGTGGCTCCCAAGAAAGTACATCCTCTATCTTTTCTAGATCCAATACAACTCTAGCCTCCGAGATAACGTATCATAGAAAGTGGACGTATTGTATCCATAACTGGAACTTCAAGAGCTTACCATAAAGATGGTGCTCTCAGAGTGTATCCAGAACTATCTGCAGATGATAGGCATGATCCTCCTCTGACGCTGAGTCTATCAAAATGTCATCGATGAAAACCACCACAAAGCGATCAAGGTATGGATGGAAGATATTTTTCATGAGTCCCATGAAAACTACTGGGGCATTGGTCATGCCGAATGTCATAACCAAGAACTCATAGTGGCCATACTAACATCTAATGGCCATATTCTACACATCCTCATCTCGTACCCTGAGCTGATGATCGCCTAATCTGAGGTCTATCTTCGAAAACCAATGAGATCCATTCAGTTGATCAAAAATATCATCAGTCCTCGAAAGTGGATACTTTTTCTTCATGATCACCTATTTCAGGCACCGATAGTCCACACATAGTCTCAAACTCCCATATGACTTCTTGGAAAACAACATCGGGGATGCCCATGGTGAAACATTGGGCCTTATGAACCCCTTCCTCTACAAGTCCTCCCACAATCCCCATAAATCAAGAAGCTCCACGAGATCCATTCGATTGCTGGTGTAGATATCAATGCCATCCTAGGGTACTAGTCGATGTAAAAGTCTACCTCTCTACGTGGTGGTAGTCCCAAAACATCATCAGGAAAGACATCAGCATATTGGTCCAACACTAAAGGATAGATCAGACTCTCAACATCTACTGCTCTTAGGGTAAGGCTAGCCAACTGATTTGTGATCAGCTGAACCCACCTTCGGGTAAGTCCATCCTGTGCTACAAAGGTTCCCTTATCACCGGTGAAGGAAAACCTGGTCCTATCCTTACATACACACTGCACTTTGTTCCCAATACAAATAATCTGGGCATGGACTGTGGATAACCAGTCGATAAACAAGATGACATCGTAAGGCCTCGGCGCTGCTACTAGAAGATCCTAACCAAAGCTCTCGTCTCCTAGAGTAAGCTCACACTGCTAGCATGGGTGTGTAATTGTCGAATCCTCTCCCGTAGGAGTCTCTAGCTGTAAGGATCGAGCCAACGACTCCACTAGAATCTTCGAGCTCCGAATGAGGGATGTGGAAATAAAATTGTGATTGGAACCTGTGTATATAAGTATTGTAGCTAAGGTGGAGTTGACATAAATATTACCTCTAATCATCTCTGGAGTGCCATGGTCATAGGAATAAGCTTCTTGAACCTGAGCTCATCCCTGTCCACCTACTCACTATGGTTGGGGTGGACCACCTGGAGGTGGTGGTGGTAGAACCTAGAATCTCCGCCCACTTCCTACTGCACAGACAACTCCTCTGCCACATCCGCCTACTACCTGCAGACTTCCTTGATCAAATCTCTACCTCTGCCTCAACAGTCCCTCAACCGTCTGCTTGTCCTCTGTATGTCAAGTCGGGAAGTCACGAGCCATGTGACCCTACCCACCACATGTGTAGAATTTTGTGCTCCTCAGCTATCCTCCTATGTCTCGTGAGCCTCGCACCACTAAACTTGTATCCTGGGGTCGCCCACCAGAAGGTCTGGCCCACTTGGGCCCCTATATCATCCGCCTACTTCCTTTTGAAGATGAATCTGCTACCTGAAGTCTGGTGGTGGATCTTGATGTCGGTGCCTGTTCAGTTAGGAAACTCTCCACCAAGAGTGATCGCTCCAGTACCCCAACCAGCGTTAGAATGCTGAACAATATCATCGATGCTTTGATATCCCATCGGAGACCCTAGTCAAAGGTATGGGCCCTGAAGAAAGTGTCCCGTAACATGTTGGTGGAGTAGTGGGAGAGATCGGTGAACATCGCTGAGTACTAGGTCACAGTCATACTGCACTATTGTAAGTGAATCAATTCTTGTATAAGCATAGAGTGTAAGGTCATTGGGATGAACTCTTCCCTAAAAAGGATCTTGAAGTCCACCCAGATAAGGGTCACCTCATCATGTATCTGGAGTGTTAAAATCCACCATCTTCGTATTTCTTCCTGAAAAAGACTGGCTTCTATGATCACCATATGGTCAACTAGTGTCCCAACCAGGTAGAAAACTCTGGTTACAGCCTCCATCCAGTCCTCACCCACCAGCAGGTCCGTCTTGCCTCAGAACCTTGGAGACCTCTATCGCTCAAACTTGTGCAACACACTTAGTCGGTGTGCATCCTCTACTAGTGGGGATAGTGGAAAAGACTTACCTATGGGTAATGGTTCTTCTATTACACCACTCGAAGGTGCTAACACTGTAAGAGGGCCCTGAACCGAGGCCTCATCGCTCGGTGGGCCGTCATCGCATACTCTCTCAGGAATCCTGGCATGCTATCTACGTGGTGGAATCCTGAAAGAGAACAGGTGTTCCAAAGTCAATATGTTATACCTGGTGAGATGAATCAAAGAGATCATAAGAAATACTCTTCAAAAACACACGCAATCAGTGTTTATGTGCACCAAGTCAGAAATTAGAACTCAGTGTCCTAGTGTATGGATACGTCGGATGCCGCACCAACACTGGATTCCCTAAACTAAAAACCACACTCATAACACTTACCACTATTTCCACATAGAAAAGATCAGAGTCCTAGTTTTTTGGTAGAACTGAATCCTTTGAAACCACTTTGTTATGGCTCATCACTTGGGGCTCGTGTTATGACTACCCCAAGCCCGCCTTCCATAGGCCAGGGGTTGGAGACTAGCACCGGAAAGGCGTATCCCTAAAATGGGAAGTCATTGACTTTTAACCTATACAGAAACACAATCCAAGAACACAATAAGAAGAAACCACGAAGTAAACTACTATAGTAATAGTGTGTTGAAAGTAAAGGTGATGGAACACAAGCCCAACTAAAAATTACAAGAGAAACTGGAAAGTAAAAAAACAACTGAAAAGTGAAAACAACTCCTAGACTATCCATCGAGGATCCTACCTGAAGGGTAGGTACGACTCATGATCAGTATTACCTGTGTCACATCACGCCAAATGGTTCAACTCTGAGCACCGTCCAGTCCTGACTCCCTCAGCCTCGATCAATGTTGTCCATCGTCTGCACAAGACACAACAAGGTGTGGGTGTAGCCCATGTTGGGGTGAGTATAACGATACTCATTAGGGACCCTGAGACTCTCGTAGGTCTTCGATAGTTCCACAAAGGAAATACCACAAATCAAGACCTCAATATCAAAGCATGAAGTAATAGACATCCACAATACTTTGGTATATTCCCATACATATACCTAAGTTATCAAGATATACTCATCTCACACATGAGGGAAGAATACCACAAAGGTAACACCATGAAGGTAGAAGTACCACACAGGTAACACCATAGAGATATAAGTACCACACAAGTAACACCATGAAGACATCACTACAAAGGTAGAAGTACCACATAGGTAGCACAACTAAGAAAACACCATGAAGGTAGAAGTACCACACAGGTAACACCACGAAGATAGAAGTACCACACAGGTAACACGACAAAGATAGAAGCACCACACAGGTAGCACCATGAAGATAGAAGTAACACACAGGTAACACCATGAAGATAACACCACAAAGGTGAAAAGACTCAGCTCATAATCAGGTATAACTTAAGTACAGAATTACATAAGATTAGTTTTAAGAGAGATAATCTTATTTTTTTAAGTATCACTGCTTCTGACCCACACAGGATTGATAGGTACTAACCCCCACTGACCCACATGGGACATGACCCACACAGGATCGATATGCGCTGACCCACACATGATCGATAAAAACTAACCCACACATGATCTGATAGAATCTGACTCACATAGTATATATAGATGCTAACCCACACAAGATCGATAGATGCTGACCCACACTGGATCAATGTTCTTCCTTCATGTTACAACCTGCCAAAGGATTCCTCACACCCTGTGTGCTCGAGTTCCATATAATCTACCCCTAGAGATATCGTTCATACCTCAACTGCTACTAAGCTCAAAAAAGAAGTAACCCAAAGGACCTCCATGTCGTAAGGGTTCCAAAGTGATAGACAATGCATCAATCAGATGCCTGGTCTGTTAGTTATAAGCATTTTAGTTCCGAGGGCCCAGTTGGATTCATGTTTGATCAAACCCGGACACACTCCAATTGCCTCCAAAACTCAAGTGGAGTATACCAAAATGACCATCTCACTCCAAGAGTCCTATTTCTAAAGACGGTTCATCCAACTGACACCTAGTTCTCAAGTTATGCCCTCTTAAGTGTTTCTGGGACTGAGTCCGGGGCGACCCGGTTGGACCGACCCAACCCGATCCGAGTCCAGCCCGAACCGCAAGGGGCGACCCACTGGCACGCGGACCACTGGGAAGGAGGCCCACAAGGGTAGGTAGCCCGCGGGGCATGCGGCCCGACCGCGTGATGTGCGGCCTGTTGGGAAGGCGGCCTGGCCGCGTGAGGCGCGGCCCGCAGCGGGCGCGACCCGCTATCCACCCAAGCTAGCAAAAGGGGGGGGGGGTGAGTCCCTCTATATTCAGAATGACCCATATTCCATTCATCTTGTGAAAGGGTAGTGCCATGTGGGCACCACCCGGTCTCTGTGGAACCTGTGCGGCAGGTTCCTCCTCCGCCGCGTCTTCGCCCGCGACCTCCTACTCACCGGCAGCGTCCTGGTCATGCCTCCCTTCCATTCCACGGTCGGCCGAGGTGCCGACCGCCACCTCCAACCACCGCGGCTGATGAGCCATGGCCCCTTTCTCACCGGCGGCAGGTGATGGCACGTTGTACCTCCTCTACGGCCAGTCGGTGCCAGCCACTCTGCTGACAGCCGTAACTTAGTTCTACGACTTCCACTTGCGGAACATGATGGCGAGCTGCCTCCATTGTAGCTGGTTGACGCCTTCGCACTGACAATATTATTCGGAGGCGCAAGTTTAGCAAGGTAGCAGAGGGTCTAGGCTGGGTTTGTTAGGACCATGCCTTTAAAGTTAGCTTGTAATAATGAGGGAGGATTAAAGGGTTCAAGAAAATCACTTGAATTAAAAAAAAACCCTACCTAAAGAACGACGAAGAAATGCCTGTGATTGTGGAAGTGGGTCGATGTTCACCATCCCCCACAACTAGCCTCCAACTACATCGCTCAATCATCGATATTTGGTTTTGGGTTTCGGTGTCGCTCGTCACCGCTCGCCGAAACTGGATCCAACCTATAAGGATTTGGCATCTCGACACTTTGTTAGCACTTCGTTACTTGGTGAAGCAATATCGACACCTATCCCAAAGCTCCATATAAATAGGAGAGGGGGAGGGTAAGTAATGATGTTGGGAATTAATGGGGGCTCATTAATTAGGAACCTTTCTAATTCCCCAACGAAGCTATTACTTAGGATTGAAAGGTCAAGCCATTTATTGGCTTGACACGTTCCTAGTCCCATGTTGTTGCTTGTCCGTTGAAGGAAAAGATAAAAGAGAAATAAAAATTAACTAATTTATTTTTATTATTATTTTAAAAGTCCCAAAATATAACTTTTTCTCCAGACCTACTGCGGTCAAAGTGAAGCCTCCCTTAAGCGAATCTCAGCGCTGTGGATTCAACAGTGCCCTCATATTTTTAATCCACGCATCGGTTCAAAAGTTAAAAAACTCTGCTCGCGCGTCTATTAAATATACCTTAAGAAAAGTTCAGAAATTCATTTCAGGCACACTGATCCTCGGAATCATGTGCTGTCATTTTTTATAGACTCGTAATAATTCCATATAATTTAAAAAAATTTACATGAAAAATCCGAGTATTTACATTGATGATAAGACACATCAGTTATGAATTAAATTGATTATTCTATATACAAGGAATGATTTATAAATTAAATAATGGGTGGGTATCATACATCTAAAATACCCTTGATAAATCATTAGTTCTCAGTAGACAATTCAGTTTTCCAAATCTAATTGGTTTGTACCCAGTAGGTTTAAAATTTATTGTGAAATGTCTTGATAGTAGAGATGAAATTGGAAAAACCTAATTGGTTTGTACCCAGTAGTTTTAAACTATATTTTGAATGGTCATTATGGTAGAGGTACCAAGATACCATAGATCATGGAATATAAGAACTAATCATTTCATCCATTAATATTTTAGTTATCATTTTATATGATTTTTTCACTATGATATTATCTCTGGATGAATTTCATTTTTAATTTATTGATTAATGCGAATGTGTTTTCAGTTATTTACCTTTCTATTTTTATTATCCCCTATCTTATCATGATAATAAATTTATTAAATGGAATTTTTGTCTAGTTATTTACCTTTCCATATTGATTATTCTTATTGATTCATGATAGATTCCATAATACTTAACCCTCACTGATCATTCAAGATCACCTATATTTTGTTTCCTTTATCCAAGAATATATTAGGTTTACTAAGAAGGGTATAAAATTTTATGCTATAGAGAATAATGTTATAATCGAAAAAAATTATGTCGTATTTTCTGTTTTCAAGAGTAATATGTGAATCGTGTATTTATCTAGTTGACCGGACTAGTAAACTATAAATTACTTTAGGATACAATTACCTGTATCTTATAAAAATGTTATAAAGTAACCAACAACTCCAGTATACTAGGGTCATGCTATTTATGGTGGGTATCAGATCATGTTTAGTAGAAAACTTGGGAACTGGATTTAAAAATACATATATTAGGGAATATATCCCAATGAATGCCATTGATGATATGTCTATGGATAGGATAACATCATATTAATTTTGTAATGACCATGGATAAACTATGATAAACATGACACATAGATTGAGAACAATGTGACCTAATTTAGACATACATTGATTAATATTTCATAGCACACTCTGATTATTATAGTTTGATGCTTACACATTTGCCTTTTGTTTTTATTCAATGGATAGAACTAGAAAGAACCATATTAACATCAAATATGATGGAATTAATATATATTGGGATTCAATATTTACATTGTTGTCATATTTTTCCAATGGTGTTTTTTTATGAGAATCTTGAAATAGATAAAGAATTATGTTGATCTATTTTCATTTACTTAAGAGTTATAGACACCATCATAGGTTTATGAGTTTAATGCTAATAATATGTTTATATTGTTAATTAATTTTTTTGGTTTTATGTTAAGGGGGTAATCAAGATTAAGTATATAATGAGTGGAATCATTGGTAATATAACCCATTGGGTTATTTTGTGTGAGAAAGTTATTCAAGAAATAATACATTTACATTTTGTGGACATATGATTAAAGGTAATGAGATATTTTAGGGTTTATATGATCCTTGATTTTAAACTAATTATGGGTTATTATATATTTTAAATTAAAAAATAAAATTTATGAGATAAAATTTATGGTTAAAACATTCCATTAATGTTTAATATATTAATGTTATTTTCTTAAAATGCTCGTCATTTTTTTGGAATTTTGTAAGGATTATATTAATAGTTTTTTAGAAAAAGGACAACCCTGAGGTTGGGTGATAACCTGTGACATCTAAAAAGGATGTGGAACTTGAACACACAACTGAAGACAGAAAAGGGTGCATCAACTACCATTGAATTATGTTGCGACAACTGGGCCCCGGTGACAGCAGAAGCACCACGCCTTAACATGGTCGTCGGGTCCTGGCCCACCAGGTACCACCAGTTTCCCTGTAGACACGTGGGGTCCACCCTAGGGTCCACCCACGTGCCCGAACGGGTCATCTGACTAATGAAAGTCCCCACAGGCAAACAATTGTCCTTTCCAGTGTGATTTTTCCTCACTCACACAAACCCTGGGAGACTTCCTAGAAGGTCACCCATCCGGACCACTACTCCAAGACAAAGATGCTTAACTATGGAGTTATAATCAGATAGGCTCTCAAAAAGGAAGGTGTACCTTGTTGACATGAGTCATATAATTTAGTCATTTAACCCTTTATCATTTTGGGGTGTTACAATCACCCCCCCTTTAGAGCACAATATCCTCGTTTTGGGCACTACATATCAACCAAGGTAGTGCACCGCACTTAAGGATGGGTACCACCTCTGATACCAAATGTAACAACTGGCCCCTGGTGACAGCACATGCACCCCACCTTAACATGGTCGTCGGGTCTTAGCCCACCAGGTACCACCAGTTTCCCTACAGACACGTGGGGCCCACTATAGGGTCCACCCACATGCCCGAATGGGTCATCTGACTAATGAAGGTCCCCATAGGCCAACACTTTTCCTTTCCAGTATAGGGTCCACCCACATGCCTGAATGGGTCATCTGACTAATGAAAGTCCCCATAGACCAACACTTTTCCTTTCTAGTGTGCTTTGTCCTCACTCACACACACCATGGGAGACTTCCCAGAAGGTGTGCCCAAATGACTCATCTGACTAATGACAGTCCCCATAGGCCAACACTTGTCCTTTTCAGTGTGCTTTGTCCTCACTCACACACACCCTGGTAGACTTCCCAGAAGGTCACCCATCCTGACCACTACTCCAAGACAATCATGCTTAACTTTGGATTTCTAATCAGACAGGCTCCCGAAAAGGAAGGTGCATCTTATTGACATGAGTCATATCATTTATTCATTTAACCCTTTATCATTTTGGGGTGTCACATATGTGAAATCCTGTTATGTATGAAATTTTTATTTTATTTATATGATTTGATTGAAGAAGGATATGTTCATTTTTGGAATCCTATATGATTTTGGTAGATAGAATATTATGTAATTTTATTTGAGGAATAAAGGATTAATTTTCTATTAGATGATTATATGATTTTATTATGGATATATGGTGATTCATGTTATTTATGGAAATAGTTACCGAATCATCGAGATTATATATTTATAGAATTTACATTTTTGGAGAGAAATATTAAATTTATCTTGGAATACCATGTGATCAAATCCTTATAATTTTTTCATCTCAATGTTAGGATGGAGTTTTTTGACTAAATTTAAAGATAAAAATTTATTGAATGATCCAAGTTTAATTTTGGGAATTACTCTTTAATTGTGGAAGAATAATGTAGTTTTAATCACATGAAGGTTTAATCATTTGGGGAATTATCTATCCATATTAGTTTTGGTTATTGTCTCACTACACAAGTAATCTATTGTTTTTATTTTGCTTAATTATAGATTTATAGAAGTTTATTCTCATGAGTAATGCATTAAAAAAATTCATACTAATTATTTGGAGAAAAATATGAGTATGTGATGGAAATTGATTAAAGTATGAAACCATATTTTCAAATTATGTATATTTTCTTATGTACTTACTCTATATAGTAAAATAATTCTTCAACTTTAGGAAAATGATTATGTAACAAAAAGGTTATATATTTATTTTTTTTACAGAGAAAGAAATAGTCATTTTATTGATCCTAGATATATGGATTCATGATGGTTAACTTTATCATTATCATGTTTTCTAATACTCTAAATCATAAATACATAGTTATATTTCTCTTATATATCCATAATTTCACTTCTAACTAATGTTATTCTATTTTAAATCATAATTATGTGTTTACCTTTTCATTTCCATTCCCCTCTTAATAAGAGGATATTTAATTAACCATATTTACAAGGTGGGTTTCCCATAAAGGAATTTTAAATGATCATCCATTTACTTTAAATGTTCAATTTTAAATTATGATGATGAAATTTCTTGAAGGAGGTGGGAGTCTAACACCAAATGATTTTATGGCATTCTCTTTTTAAATTTAACCTCTTCCATAGCTTATGTTTCATGTAACCCCAAGCTTAAAGAGACAATGAAATATTATTATGTGAAAATTATAAGTTAGCCATTATTTTTTTGAATGAATAGTATTAACTACATTATGAAATATATTATTTTCCAATTATTTTTTAATGTATTAATTAATTATTTTTTAATACGTATTTAATTTTTAGTAAAATCATTTTATTCTTCTAAAAAATATGTTTTCATCAAAATTGGTTTTCGTTATTTTTATGAGTAAATATTATAAAAATATATATAATTTCAATAATTTTTTTAAAAATAATATCATTTATTAAATAAACATATTAAATTTATCTTATGGTGAATTTTTGTTAAATTTTTAAGAAGATTGATTTTCTAGTGAATAGTGAAAAATATTGATTTTTATAAACATGTCACTCTCTTTATGTTAAAATTACCTATATGATTTTATTTTAACTTCAATATATAATAATTACTCTTTATTTATAAATAATTTAATTAATATCATTTTAATCATCCTTCTACCCTATTCTGGTATAAGTACATTTTGGGATTAAAAATGCAGATTTCAAGAAAACTGTTTTTCTTTATATTCTATAGTATTATTTTTAAATTAAAATATTAAAATTATGCGGATTAAATTTTGAAAAATGGATTCCATATATAGATTCATAAGTTCCAAATTCTTTAAATACACCATTTTTAATGTTTTCCAATATGAATACCAGCCTTGGAAATTTTTGTTACCACGATTAAGTGTAAATTGGGTAATTTAGGTTAAAAGTAAAATTTTAAGAACCAATTAATGACCATAAAACTTGGAAATATTTTATGGGATGAGTAATGTGCATATATAATCATTCCAGGTTCGTTTATATGACAATGTGTTTCCTTTTTTATGAGATTATATGTTTATAATATTTTATTTAATTAAATTTCAAAGATATCACATTCATGATTTTAATAACTATAACATTTTTAATATAGGGTTATAGAATTCATACGTTCAATTATAAATAGTAGTTTAAAATATAAAATATTTATATGCATCATGATAATTTAATTTTCTGTTTTAGTAAAGAAATAATTACATTAAATGAATACACATCACTGATGCGATAATTATTCAATTAATGGAAAAATAAAATAAATAATATTTAAAATATAAAAAAATATATAATTTGAATTAATTAAGGTTCCCCAAAACATTTATACATGAGTATGACATTATTGGAATGTAGTAAATTAGTTTTTATAAGTTATCATGTTTTACTTATTTTGATTGAGGAAATGTAATGAATTGTGACAAAATTGACAATAATGATATTTTGGGAATATAATATTTTATTAAATTATTTTAAAATAATAAAAATATTAAATAATACAAAGAGGATAATATATGTTATAAAATGTAATACCATGTGTTTTTAGACCATTTTGAATAATTTTTATCTATAATAGTTTATTATATTTTAAAATCTTCAGAATTTCCACAACCGACCCTCACATCAATTATAAAAGGAATCCCTTACCTTCACTTCATTACACCACCATGAGCCATCTATATCATCCATCCTAAAACAAATTCAAATATTAAAATCCTTATACATATTATATAGGTTTTTTATTTCCAAAACACTAATTCTAGACCCCTTAATATGATACCTAGAGGAACTCCTGATTCACGCTCAAATTTACCCAAGAGAAGAAGATAGGACAATCCTTGTAGTTTAGCTTGGGTTGTCGAATCCTCAGAGACCTAAGAAGAAACCTATAGACACGTACATTCTATGGACTATTTTTGTCTATGAAGTGGCCAACATGGGTTGATTTTATATGGGTTTAAAGGAACTATAAGATACTTAAGTTAATTCAAATTAAAATAATGAGTTGATCCTAGGCTATCACTTGGGGTGGATTGGAGATATTCCATTTTCAATTATTTCAATTTCTTATATTTGAGTTGAGTTCATTTAAGGAGATAAAACAACTTCATCACTTAATGATTTTATACCAACACACCATAATACTAATCACCTATACACTTGAAGTATCAAAGTTTTGGGCACTTCAAGGTAAATGTTCGTATTAGCACTTGAAGTGTGTGGCCTTAAATTCAACAAGGACGATGGAGTTTAAAAATCATCAAATAAAAATCCCAATTAAAGAAATGATTAGAAATTAATGGGGTGATAAATAACATCAAATCCAGCCCCTTTATACTCCCTTGGATCAACCCATAAGTGAGTTATCCCTCCATTTATTCTATTGTTTCAATGGAAGCGGAAAGTAGACTCATGAGAGAGGAAATAGAGAAGTAAAAAAAAACACAATAAAAAAACGATCACTCCATCATTGTGTGATAATTTCACAAGGTTTGGTGTGAATAAATTCACACCTTGATCCAACAGTATCAAAGTTATATGAAGAACAACAGAATAAGAGGTGAAGAAGAACTTTTATTAAGAAACTAAAGTGAATTTAACAACTTGCATGTGAAAGGAAAACTTGAGACAAAAAAATCGCAGCATAACATTACAATGAATGAAATCTCAAAAGATGATAAAACTACTCCACCAACTCTTCTTTAAATATGAATTTTGGAATCCTTGGGCCGAGCCTTCAATATTACAAAGCATCCCACTTGATTATGGTAGGCCTAGGTGGTGGAAAGCTTGTGGAACTTGGACTTTTCCACATTTGACCTGAGGTGGAAGCCAACTTTCATACACCAAACAGACATGCTTGGAAGACCTTCTAGATGGCCGAATCAGAGTGGGCCATAGAATAAGAAAATTGATCCCCAGATTTCTCCTAATCAGCTTTAAAATATGGGCCCATTTAGATTTGTGGATTTGTAGATACGATTAGATTAGTAGAATGTTTTTATGGGAAGCAGAATGTGGACCATCATTTTATTTCTAAATTGGGATGCCTAAATGACCCCAATGGAGGCCGAATTAGCACTGGATCCTGAATAATTATTTGTTTATATATATTTATTCTAGACTCCCAAAAAATTTGGGCTTCATTATGTTTGTAATGTGGGTCCCCCAGTCTCATCAGTGGTCGGGTGTCCAATCTGACTTCTCCAGAATTGTTTCCTTTCATCACAAAATATTCCCATCTTCTTCCATGAATTCTCCATTGATCCCTAAATGAAACATGATCATATTGAAGTTTAGATAAATTTACCAAAATAACAAATTGAAATATGGATAATTACACTCCTTAAAATCATATTAATCATTGGGTACTTTAAATAATGTTAAAAAATGTACTACATAATAGTTCATTTTAAGAAGGTATTACAATCATAATGTGAAATGATGTTCAAAGTGTAAAATGCACTAAAATAGTGTTTATGAATAATAAATAACATGAATATTATATATATTAACAATGAATATTAGCCTCATTTAGTGGATAATCAACTCCTCTAAAGAATATGTAATAATCCTTATCAACTCTTTCAAGTTTATTTAAGTCAAACATCCCCTTCATGTGTTTATTCCATAAAATATTAATAATTACAGTATCATTTATATATAGATAATTTATTATAATTATGAAACCACAATATTACACTGTTTATCCAAATTATGAAAAATGAAATCACCATACGTGCGTACATACTACTTACCATTTCCACATCGTAGTGTAAATCATTTTCCATCCCACTTTACATGGAAAATAATAATGATGAAAATAATTGATATATATAATAATTATTACATGATATTGATTTTTGAAAATTAATGTATCAACCAATTATTTACCCTTTCAACCATTTCTAAATGATATCATCGCTCGTTCATAAATAGAGATTACAGTCACCATAAAGTTATTCAATTCATTTTATATATACTCCATTAAAAATTATTATGAAAATGTATCCTATTAATAAATGTGATATATTTGACTGTAATATTATTTTGTGGTTGATGGATATTTATCATATTCTCAGGAACCAGAACATACATGAAAAAATATGTATTAGAAAATAATGTAGTTAACAACTGAATCAAGGGTAATAATCTAATATTATTAACAAACAATTAATAAAATGATAAAAAATTTCATATATTATATAATAAATAATAATATGGTTATTTAAAAAATTAAAACTTTATTTGAACCATTATACATGAGGATATGAAACATTTAACTAAAGGAAAGAACAAGGTAAGATATTTCTTAATGAAATTTCCAATCATTGGGTCAAACATACACTTAATTGATTTTGTCCTTCTAAGATTATGTTTGAAATTATTTTTTCTTATATTATGTTTTATTTAAACATATTTTAAATGTATTTAAATTTTACCCACAAAAAAAATTCATTTTAGTAACCACCACTTCAATGATATGATCATTGTATGGTTTTATCTTATCACTTTTTCTTCCATGAGACATATTTTATATTCACAACTTATTTATTTTTTGTGGTGTGTATAATTACCCATTGTCATATTATATAATTTATATCTTTGTAATCATATTATATAATGTTTCAATTGTTTTTATTTACTTCATTGAGTATATGAAAAAACATATTTCAAAGTGGTAAGGGTTATTTCAAAATCTAATCATTATTCGAGATCGATTATGTTTAAGTATTTCCTAAAGAATATTTATTTCCATTCCAATGATTTATAAAATTTATTATAAAATAATTTTACTATTATCCAATTATTGTTTAATGTCATATTTACCCCTTTTATACTCTAAAAAAATTAAATGGAAACTTCTTATCATTTTATAAAAAGTTATCTTTATGTTTTCTCTTACAAAGGTATGAAAGGAATTTTTTTTGACTTATATAGAATGAATGGAAATTATATCCATCCTAAAAACTAAATGATATAAATAATACTTTATAAATTTAATATTTTCTTTTCAATGAAAATTATATCTTCATTACATGCATTTTCCTATGGGAATATTCCAGTGGTATATTTAAATTTGTTTAATCTATTGAAAGATTTATTTTTTAATTTATTTTTGAGTATATACTCTAATGTTACTATCCATAATATTTCTTTTTAGGGTTTAATATTATTTAGACATGGGAATTATTGATAAATTAGTACATTTTACTCAGTACAAATACATGGTGATAAGGCACATTTTTTATGAATTAAATCGATTATTCAATATATGAGGAATGATTTGGACTTTAAATATAGGTTGGGGGACATATATAAAAATGTACCTCAATTAATATATTTATCTCATGAGAAAAATTATTTGGCCACACATAATTGGTTTGGATCTAGTACATTTTAACTTTATTATGAAAGAGTCTTGATTGTAGATATGATATTAGCCAAAAGCTAACTAGTTGTACGATGATGTTTTCAAAAGTATTATGAATGGTATTAGTGGTATATGTACTATGATACACGAGATCATGGAATCCAATAATTAATAATTCACTTTATTAATATTTAATTTATTATTTTACGTGATATTTTCTCTCTGATATTATCTAGGGATTCATTTCATTCTATGTATATTGATTAAATGGAACATGTTTTCACCTTTTTACATTTACATGTTGATTATGACTTATCTTATCATGATATTCAAGTTATCTAAATGGACTATGTTTTCAATTTGTTACATTTCTATTTTGATTATTCTTATTTATTCATGATATATTCCACTGTACTTAACCCTTTTGGAGAATTTGCGATCACCTTTATTTTGTTCCCTTTCCACATGAATCCATGAAGTGTTTTAAGTCTGTTATGCATTGATATGATAGTAGGAATTATGTTATTATAGAAAAACATATATGGTAATTTGTGTTTTCAAATGTAATATGGAAATCAAGTATCTATATAGTTTACCAAGACTACTAAACTATTCAGTCCTATGGGATGTGATTCTTTATAACTTATGTCAATATAACAATGTAACCCTATAATCTGGGATATTTGGTTTAGGGTATTTACATATAAAGACTATATTAAATAAACATATTTGATATATATGAAATGAAAATTATTCCATAATATTAATATATTATTTACCCTTCTTTATTTCATTCAATAGTGAAAATGGATTAAAGAATGTAACACTAGGATCAAGGCTACTGGGTTCAGGGTCATTACATATTAATACTGGATTAAATAAACATATGTTTTATATGTAATATAAAAATGATTATGGAATTTTAATATATTATTTTCTCTTATTTACTTGATTTTACTTATTGATTCTTGATATCTTCTATAGTACTTAACCCTTATGGGGAATTTATATAACCTTTATTTTGTTTCCTTCTCACAAGATTCCATGATGTGTTTTAAGTATATTATGCATGGATATATTATTAGTAATTATATTATTCTATAAACAATTATTTGGTATTTTTTTCAAATTTAATATTTGAGTCAAGTATGTATATAATTTACCAAGACTACTAAACCATCCGGTCCTTTAGGATGTGATTCTTTGTATCTTATGTCGAAATAATATGTAACCCTAGGATCTAGGCTACTAGGTTTAGGGTATTTACATATAAAGATAGTAAAAATAAACATATGTGGTATATATGACATAATAATGATTTTGGAATAGTAATATAATATTTAACCTTCTATCATTCATTCTTTAGTGACAATGGAAACAATATTCATGCGTATGTGTTGTTTACCATCTCTAAGAACAATGTATTTCATTTTCTATATCTAGATTTTATGGATTACATTGAATAAATATATACTATATATATATATGATATTTATATCATATTTAACATTATGGATATTATGGATCCAGGATCAATGTATGTGTACTGAAAATTAAAAAAAGTATATAATACATGAAAAAAACTGTTATTGCTGAAAAGGATATATTAAGATTGAATTTTTAGTAAATAGGTAATAAAATTTCATAAGTAAATCACAAATGGTATGATATTTATTGGTATGGTTTTTAAATATATTTATAATAAGAATATATTTATTATATAGGAGGGTCAAACATGTATGATGGAAGTTGATAATTAAGGTAAGTCAATCCTCTCTCACTTTTCTTTTATATTTGACAACTTCCATAATCACCATGTGTCTCTCTTATTTGGTGTATATAAATCCTATAAATTAATTTTATTATTTTTTTCATAAAACTTTTTCAGATTTACATATCCATTAGAGGATATATATATATGTAAATATATATATATATATATATATATATTTATTTAATGGGGTCTATGGTTTCAAAGTTACCATTATAGTAAGGGATTTTTATCTCAATTTTCCTTCTTTGGGACATAAGTCGTGTTACAGACCTATCTTTCTCAATGAGTTGTATATATTTTCCTTTTGATATGTTATCTCATGAATCTAATTCTTCTCATGATTTTTTTTTAAATTTATTCATTAATGGGGCCTATGATTCAAAAGATACAAAACTTGTAACAGTTTGATGTAACAATCTCCTTCTTTTTTGGTAATATTTATGATTATGTTTTTGAGGATGAAATATTATGATATATTTCTCAAGAAAATAATGAATTTTAATCTCATGTGTTTATTTCATGAAAACAAATTCTTTCTCTTCATTTTACTCTCCTTATATACAAATAATTCAAAAAATAATGTTTTAAATATAACTAACTTTATTTATTTTTTTGTTCAAAAACCTTTTTCCTTCTATATCCATGTTTTCTAAAAATGTTTTCAAAAATGTTTTAAAAATTCCAAAATTATTTATTACTAAATTTTTCTCGATGTTTGACATTTTTATAATTTGAATTAAAAGAAATATTCATGTCATGTTAAAAATAAGTACCATTTTTATTTTTTATAAAATGTTAAATGAATTATTATTTTAATGTGTACAAAATATTCTTCCATAATGAACACTAAATGTTTCAAAGTATCTATTCCATTCAAAAGTTATTTTCAATGAAACTTATTTTGAAAAAGTTTTATTTTTTAAAAAGTGTTTTTTAAATTGGAAAGGGTATTTTCCTCAGGAAATGTTTTAAATTATTTTAAAGCTTTATTAATAAGTTTATAAGTTTATTTTCATAAAAATAAATGTCCTAATTATTTTATGATTTTTTATTTCTATAAAATGATTTTCAATAAAATGATATTTTTATGAAGTAATATTCCAAGTGTCTTTCAAAAATAATTTTCCATATAATATTACATAATCTAATGTTACTTATGAGTTATTGGGTATATGATCCAAGGATATAATTCTTATTCTTTCTCAAAATAGTTTATATTTATGATGAAAAGGATTTTATGGAATTATTTTATTTTCAATGTATTATACCATTATAAAATACTTATGACACCCAATTCTTTTTCACCAGATTATGCAATTATAAAATTATAGAATGTATTTGAAATCCATTTATTTTCCTTGGGTTATGTTATGATGTAATATTTATAAAACCCATTTCTTTTCCCAAGTTATAATATGGTTAATGGTTTATGATATTTCTACACATAGATGAAATAATTTTGTGATGGGTAGGGCCTATACCTCTTTACAATGAATTATGTTAAGGTGGATAAATCTTCAGAAAATATGTTATGTGTGAACATGTTTCTATGTTCAATATGTTATGTGTGAACATGATGAAATGTTTATCATTTTATGTGTAAAACTGAATAAATGTTCATATTTTCATGTGTGTACCTATCTTTCATGTTCATAGGGTTATGAGTAGACTATGAGGCATATTCATAAGATTATTTGAGGGATTGATTTCTTGTACATAACAAAATAAGTGATTCAATTTATATTTATACAAGTTTGAAATGTCATAAGAATATGTGTATGCCCCAAATCTATGTTATATGCTAATGTTATGTTATCATAGCTTATTTTATTTTATCCCATTATAATTCATCTCTTATAATCTTCCAATATTTATTAAATGGTATAATATTTTGAACTTCGATTTGAATGGTATGTTTTTCGTATGTAATATTCATGTAATTATGCCATTATTTTCATGTTATATTTATATATTTCCTTTGTTAACATTTATAGAGAATTTGGAATCAAACTTTCTTATTTTCCTTTCCCAGGCTTTGGAGGATGGTTTTTTGTAGGGTATGTTTTTGAAGTGTACAATAGGTGAAGATATTTATGGGATATATTTATGCTCTTTAAATAAATAAAATTATTTTATACCTAGTATCCAAGGAACTAAACCATTACATTAATTATTCTTGTATTCTTGAATTATATTTAATTTTAATCTTAGAGGATTATATATATATATATATATATTAATTCTTAGGTCACTATAATCAAGGTTCATGTGGAGGCATATTGGTTTTTTTATAGTTCCGTTATCTTTTGGGATTTGTATCAACCACTTTTTACTTGTATATTTTTACGCTCCGACTTCATCAATATGTGACTCCACTATTTATTTATTTATTTATTTATGGGTTTATATATATTTTTTGACATTAAAACAATAATATAACTAAAAAATGAATATAGTCATGTCGTAGCAACCAATCCATGATTATCATGTGGTCATAAACTATTTAGCCATCTTAAGCACAATTCCACATCCATATTTGTTTTACCATTTTGAAATCTTTTATACTCAGACATTATATTATACTAGATAAATGGGAAAGGAGTCATGGTAGGTCATGGTATATTATGAAATATTGAATTGGGTTTCAGTTGAGTCTTATATTACGCCTTTGTTTATGTGATTTCACGGTTGATTTTGAAATTAGGAATGTGTGTTTGAAAGATGGATTTCATAAGGAAAATATTATTATAAAGAAACATATAAATAGGTCTTGTTTTTGGAATGATATTAGCTTCAATATATTTTTTAGATTTAGTTTTCTTCATTTTTATTCATGTAAAGTGTCTACATGTGATTGATTTTATAACCGATAATACACTTTATTTTGAAAGTTTTAAATAGGTTTGGTTTTTTCACATAAATCAAATTTTAATGTGTATTTATAATTTTAAGGGAAGATAAAAACTTCTAAAATAGGAATTTATGGGGTTGTTTTTGGTTTTCACTTTAAAATTTGTTTAAAATTTGAAAATTATTGGATATTTTTCAATGTATGAATGTTTGTTTTAATAATAAAACATGGAAGGATATCATGGTTTTTAAATTTTTTTCTGTTCTTTTTTTAAATCAAATTTGGAAAAATTTGGAATTTACTTAGTACTGATTAGGATTGGGGAAGAAATTTTAAAATGGTTTCCATTTCACTTTTAGATAAAGGAAGCTCAATTCTAAATGGTACCTTGGATTTTAAAATGAGTTTTGTGAACTCTTTTTAATGGGTCCTTTGTTTTAAATGGATTCATTCCAATTTTTGTAAAGAATATGTTTATATTTATCTATAATTTTATTTCATTAATTTATAATTTTAATTTTAAGACAAAATAATTTCAATATCATGTCCCACATGGTTTGATATAAGACTCCCAAAATTGTGTTCTATTAGATGCAGAGTAATTTCCTTTAGGGTCGATACCCTATTTATTTTTTACACTTTCGAGGCTTAGACTATAGATTCATGTGTTGATTTATCAAAATAGTAGTGGGGTTATATTTATTTAAGGAAATATTGGTTTAGAGTTATTTCATGGGTTTTGGTCATGTAGTTTATATATTTGATCCTTCATTTGATAGTTAGACCGATGAGGGTAAGTTTTCATAGAAACTCTTTTGTGAGGTATAGTTTGGGTACTTTTGTTACTGAGCTTAGAGATGTTTGATATTGATGGAGTTACCCAAGATTGGTGTTTCCTTTGGGTTCTTATTCATAGTTCCTTTTATGTGGGTTTTTTTACTTATGGTCATTGATTTTAGAGTAATAGTGGCATGAGGAAAACACTTCTATGTGTTTTTTTGTTTCTTTATTTAATAAATAGTTGATTTTGGAACGTTCTTGACATATTTTCAAGATAAATTGTATTTCATTTATATGGTGTGGACTGTAACACCCCAAGCTTACATGGTACGCTTCTCTTTGAATAATAAAATAGCATGTGTTGTATGCAACTTCGAGTTCTAAGACACCATAACCAATCAATCTAGCCGTTATGAATAGTAATACCCAATTTTTGAAATTTTATAAATTTTATCTTTCAAAATGGACTTCATTTTTGGATTCAGAATATCGAAATTAGTTTAGGGTGAATTTTTAGTATTTTTCTGAAAACTTTCATTTTTTGATGAATAGTGAAAAACACTGAGTTAAAGTTTAAAAATCGAATTTTTATTTAAATAATTATTTATTTTATTTAAATTTATTTTAGGTCAAAATAGATACATAATACCTATATAAGTTCAATGTAATTTGTTGGAGTCAATTTATAATAATTTAAGATATATAAAAATTTTATTGAACTTTTCACCCTCTTTTACCCACCTCCTTGGAGAATTTGAAAATTCACATAAAACATAATTTTATCGCTTTTATGAGTGGAATTTAAAAACTCTGAGACACATGGTTGATATCAGTAAGTAAAATTTGGTTCAACAAGATAAAAATAATTTTTGGTGAATAGTAACTTTTTACTTTTATTTACCACGGTTAAAAGTAAATAGGTTAATTAAGGGTAAAAATGATATTATTATTACCCTAAAACATGCCCTAATTCTGTTGGATAAGTATAATTCGACCAAAAAAAATCTTAGAAATAAAATACGAACCTCTTTGGTACACTTGGATTAGATTAGCCTATTTATTATTATTTAATTCAAAGAATAGTTAAAAGTGTTAAATTCAAAGTTTAATAACTAAACCATTTTTAATATAGGGTTACACATAATATAAATTAGACTATAAATATTCATTATAAAGCTAAAAATATTTCCTACTTAATGGTATTTTATTTAAATTTTTTAAACATTAAATAATTTAATTTAATTATGACATAATGATGATCCAGAAATTACCTAATTAATAAAATATTAAAATAATTGATATTATAAATATCCAAATAAATTTAATTTGATACTTTCATTAATTAAACTAATTTTCTATGTTGATATGACATGTTAGGGTTGTTTAGATGATTTTTTTCGAAGTAATAATGCTGTTATAAATTTCACAAAAACAAAATACCAAATAGTGTCAAAATTGACATAAAAGAGTTTTTAAAACAAATATTTTATTATTAATTGATATTCTATTTTAAAAAATCTAACGTCTGGACAGAGGACTTGTATAATGATATTTGTCTCATTAGTGAACCACTTGGGGTTCGCTTGGAAGTATATAGTAAGATTATTAACCATATAATATAAAAATAAAAAGTGACATGGTAAATGTCAAACTATTTGTCTAAGAGTTAAATCTAAAAGATAAAGTAAATATAGTGACCCAAACCTGTCTAAAACCTATTGGTTGAGTGGTTTTCAACCCATCCCCACCTTAGCCTTTAAATAATTCATTTTAGAGACATTTGAAACTGAATACTATTTTATTATAAAATAATATTTCTAGCTTTTCCTAAGGTGACCCTCACCCCTCTTATAAAAGGGCCCCCTTCTCTATAATTCACACCTTCAAAGCCATTTGGATCAGCCAACCCCTATCCAAATGCCCTCTCAACTATCTTCCCATCATCCTAGAGGCCTTCCTTTAGTCAGAAAGCTATCCTAAGGAGCCCTTTTGATCAAATCAAAAAGAAGAACCCGAAGAGAAGGAGGTTAACCTACCCTCAACCATGGAAAAGTACAAGGTAAGGGTTAATATCACAATATCTTTATTATAAGAGGTTGTTTTTACGTAAGTATCTACTGGGACCACTTTATCATCCACATCTGTGTTTTCTTAAAAATGTATTTCAAAACATTTTTACTATTTACTAGACTATGGGATAAAGTCATTTATACCCTTGTTTGACTTTTTATAAGATGTTTATAAAGTAATATTTCTGGCATCTTCCAAACAAGGTACTTTTTGACCTTTTCGACAAAGTTTAGGAAATAATATTTTTTTTTAACTTATACGGCAGGTGCGGCTATTTTCTGCCGTTATTACATCATCAAATCTTCCCTTACAATCTTATAAGAATAATTTCAAAATAAATGTATTCTTTTATAATTATATCATTTTAAATGATTTCAAAATAGAAAGAGATATTTCTGTAAAAAAGGTTTTGATCTCATCTATGTCAACATCCTTTGATGGATTTTAAGTTTTTTTGAAGTTGATTTATTATGATAAAAAACTACCATATTGTATTGAAGGTTTTGTGATATGTTTGAATGTGGTTGTGTTATTATTATACCATTCATGGTTTATGGATAAAGTATTGACATTTCATATGCTATTTTTAATATGAATGTTTATTTTATGTTGAAACCTTTTCATATTAGGAATGCATTGGACTTAGTATGTGACGGGTGGAGCCCGATATAGCTTATCAATGCATCAATAGGTCTCATGATACAAACTAGTGTCTTGGCATAAGACCTTGACAAAATCTTATATGTAGTCTTGGAAAAAGGCCTTGACTATGTGGTTATGAAGTATAGCATTATGCATTCCATAATTATGAAATTGGCTATTGATATTGCATGTGATTATTCAACTAGTACAATATCCTTGTGAGTAATTAAATGAAATTATTTTGATTTATATTTTCCATATTATGATAAAGTTTATGTTGAAAAGGCTTTTGTTTTAGTTTTATACATTGCCTAAAATATTTATGCTTATTTATGAAAGTTTTTGCTATATTTTTATCCTTATTGAGGATCTGAGCTTACCCCTTTCTATGTTTTATTTTTCCCAGGATGTGAAGAGGTATATTATCACTGATCTGCAAGGATAGTCTATGGGATCTCAGTGTTTTCTATGGAAACAATGTTGTTTTAGTTCTCCATTTTATGATGTAATGTAAACCTTATGAATGTATCTAGTACTTCCAAGGCTACTAAACTAATCGGTCTATCGAGACTTGATCTTTTGTGATCATGAAAATGTTATGTAATAATGCACCGACCCTGGGTAACTGGAGTCAGGGCGTTATAGTTGGTATTATAGGAATTTTAGTACATACCTTGGAATCTAGATTTAGAAAAATTATGATTAGAGCACATTACCCTAAGATCGACTTTGAGGATTAGTATAGAAGAACTTCCTGGAATTTTGGTATTGTAGAGATTTTGTGAGTTTTACAGGAAATACATCCTTGTATGGATACGAGCAGGTAGAGGTGGCTCTGGCACAGATGTACCTTGGGGTAAAACCCAAAAACACCACTTTGAGCTAGACTCGAATGGGAACTGGTGCACGACAACGGGCCTTGCTGCACTCTTGGTTACGACAATCCTGGGGGATATGCTTAGGATAATTCTCATTTTCCTTACAAACCATTATGAAGGGTTTATGAGTATATACTTTCTCAAAGATTTTTTTTATGATTATAGATTATATCTATAAACTGTTCAATTTAGGTTAAGTGTTTTACAAGTTTGGATTTATGTATTGCAATTCATAAACTAATCTAGTTTATGAAATTGTTTAGAAATGGCTCCTAGTGGGAGGAATGGAAACTATATCAATAAATTCACTCCATGTAGAGATTTCCCTCCTAGTAAAGATAATTATAGTGGTGATGGTGATGCAACTGGTGCTGATCAGCTAATCACCATACCGGGACAACTCACTCAGGTTATGAATAATAAGCTTACCCGTATGGAGCACCCTGATCTACAACGTGGAGGATCAATGATAGATCGCTTCATGAGGCAACAACCACCAACATTCAATGGGGGTAAAAATCCACTAGTAGCCGAGCAATGGATAAATTCCTTAGAGAAAATATTCCACGCCTTGGGGAGTAGCGAAAGGGAAAAAGTTGTCATGGAAGATTACCGCCTCACTGGAGATGCTGATCAATGGTGGTCATTGATTCAAAACCCAAAAGAAGATGATGAAGTATCAAATATGTAATGGATGGAGTTTAAAGAAATTTTCTTAGAAAAATAATTTTCTCATGACCATCGAGCGGATATGGAAAGACAATTTCTGAGTCTGAGGAAAAAGGATGATGAGAATGTCGCAAAGTATGAAGCTAACTTAATAAGGTTAGCGATGCATGCTCCAAATTATATACGTAACCAAATAAGTAAGATTGAACATTTCTTTGATGGGTTAAAACCATTTCTCCGTCGAGCATTAGTCTCGAAATCCTTCTCATCATACAAATATATTGTCTCATGTGCTATCAAGACAAAAAAAGAATTCTCTAAATATTATGACTTTAAAGCAAAGAAAGAGAAGAAGAGATCCGCTGAACACTCTAGAAATATAAATAAGGGGAAGAAGGGAAAATTTGAATATCCATCCTATAGTAAATTTAGGAAGAAACACCCTGGTACTTGCTTGAAGGGAATGGGAGTCTGTTACAAGTGTGGTGAAAAAGGCGACCAAGCTCGTGATTTCAAGCGGAAGAAAAAGGCTGTAGATGTTGAATGCTACAATTGTAGAGAAAGGGGGCATTATACGAATGAGTTTCCTAAGTGTCAGGGGAATTTACCTCAGAAAAGTCTAAGGTATCAAGGCCAAGCTTATGCTATCACTACTACTGAGGTTGATGCTCTGAAAGACGTGGTGGCAGGTAATTTAATGGTTTCCTCAAGTTTAGAAAATGATTTATTTGATTAAGTATCATCTCATTGTTTCATATATTCCTAGTTTGCTAAGAAAATTAGATATTTCCAATTTGATTTAACAAGGGAGTTGTCAGTCAAAACTCTTAAGGGAAGTATCTTTACAACAATGTTTTGTGAATCAGTCCCCATTAGGGCATATAAATGTTCTTTATCTGCTGATCTCATCATCATACCCATGAATGAATTTGATATAATCCTTGTTATGGATTGGCTTTCAGACCATGATGAGAAAATTTATTATAAGAAGAAGGTGGTTAAATTTTTTGATGATGCACTACCATAAAAACAGTTTTTCGCAGCGCCCCCCTTTATCAGCGCTTGCTTAGTAGCGCTGATAAAGGGGGGCCTTTATCAGTGCTTTTTTTAGCGCTGATAAAGGGTCGGCTTCAAAAAAAATTAAAAATATATTAATATATAAATATAGTTATATTGTTATATAAATATAATATATAATTTTTAAATATATTTTAGATAAGTATAAATGTACATTTACATTTATTATACTTAATATTTAAGATATTTAGTGAAAATGACTTCTTAAAAAATTAAAAATATATTTTTAATTAATATTTTGATAATCATTATGGAGTAATAGTCATTTAATAACAATTTGAGGACTAAAAAAATTAAAAAAATTAAAAAAGATCCAAAATATGTTGAAAACGCAACTCAAACTTCAAACGGCCATAACTTTTGATCCGGGTGTCCGTTTGAGCTCTACCACATATCAAATCAAAGCCTGCGACGATCTCTACGTTGCTGTGACTCGGGGGAACCCCAGTCAAGCGTTTTTCAAGGCCAAAAGAGGCCCAGAAGACCTCCAAAACTGAGTTTTTTGTCGGGGTACCCATATTTTTTAACATTTTGTGGATTTTCAAACTCGTTTAAGGGGGTATTATTGGATTTTCTTAGTGGGGACTAAATTTATTCCAAGGTATTACATTCATATTGATATTATGTCTTTGAAATTTTATCCTTTTTTATAATGAACTGCTATTTATAATCAAATATATAACTATATGTACATATTTTTTATATATTCGCACCTAAAAATTAAAATTTTTAAATAAATAATTAAACATATTTACATATAAAATATATTAGCTTTATCTAAATAATAACTAATATCCATTTTATTTATAATACCAATATATGAATATTTATATACCTATATATTAATCTAACTATATATATATATTAATCTAACTATATATATATTAATCTAATAACTATATATATATTAATATAACTACATATTTATATATTAGTATTACTATAAATATATATATTAATATCACCGTAAATATATATATTAATATCACTATATATATATTAATATAACTATATAAATATATATTTATATAACAATATATATGTTAATATAACTATATATATGTTAATATAACTATATATATGTTAATATAACTATATATTAATATAAATATATATTACTATATGAATAAATATAACTATATATATATATAGATATAGATATATATTAATACCACTATATATATATATATTAATATTGCTATATATATTATAATATAACTATATATATATATATTATAAAATAACTATATATATATATTAATATAAATATATATTACTATACGAATAAATATAACTAAATATATAAATATATATATATATAGAGATATCATGAATTGGAAAACAAATCAAAATAGAGTAGTGGTAAGGGCTTAGGCGCGCATGGGGGAGGTCTCGAGTTCAAATCCTGGTGGAGGCAGGGGTGCGCGCGCATGGGGAATATTGGAGCACGCGCTGTTAAAGTGTGGAGGGGGGTGTGTGGGGTGTGTGGGGTGCTGTATAGGGGCCGAAAAGCACTGTAAAAGGGGGGGGGGGGTTGAAGCGCTATAAAAGCCCCCCCGATTGGCAGTATTTTTTAATTTTTTTTTAATTTTTTTAACTTTTATCAGCGCTAAAACGAGAGCGCTGATAAAGGAAGCGCTGATATAGGACCCCTTTATCAGCGCTAAAAAAAGCGCTGATAAATGGATACTTTTATCAGCGCTTTTTTTAAGCGCTGATAAAAGAACCCGTTTATCAGCGCTTTTTTTTAGCGCTGATAAAGGAGTCCTATATCAGGGATTTTCAGAGCGCTGATAAAGGGGACCCCCCCTTTATCTACACTGGCTTTATCAGCGCTTTTCTAGCGCTGATAAAGGCCATTTTTAGTGCTGATAAAGGCCGTGTTTGTAGTAGTGATGATAAAGAGAACCTTATCTTTAGAGCAGAAACATCACCACCTAATTCTTATCTAGACCCCCCCCAGTAGCTCAACTAAATTAAATTATTGGGGAGGAAGAGATTTAAATAACTATGGGTGAGGAAAGGAATGTCCAAATAGAGGACGTACCTATTGTGAAAGAATATGTTGATGTGTTTCCAAAAGATTTACCTGGACATCCTCCAAAATGATAAATTGAGTTTTCTGTTGATTTAATTCCTAGTTCAAGGCCCATATTGAAGACCCCTTATAGAATGGCCTCTGTGGAATTAGTGGAACTAAAGAAACAACTAGAGGAATTGAGTAATAAGGGATTTATTCGCCCTAGAGTTTCTCCATGGGGAGCCCCTATCCTTTTTGTTAAGAAGAAAGATGGATCTACGAGGTTGTGCATTGACTACAGGGAGATAAAATATATAACAATAAAGAAAAAGTATCCCCTACACCACATTGATGATTTATATGACCAACTTCATGGAGCTCAATACTTTACAAAGATTGACCTTCGATCTGGATACCATCAATTGTGTGTGAAGAAGGAAGACATTCCCAAAAATAGTATTTCGAACCAGGTACGGGCATTACAAGTTTGCAGTAATGCCTTTTGGATTGACTAATGAACCCTCTGTCTTTATGGATCTAATGAATATAGTTTTCAAGGAATATCTTGATGACTTTGTAGTGTTATTTATTGATGATATCTTGGTATACTACTAAATCATTAAAGATCCTGAAAATCACTTGCGCATTATCCTGAAGACTCTTAGAAGACATGAATTATATGGGAAGTTTAGTAAGTGTGAATTCTGGATTCAAGATATTTCTTTTCTTAGACATATTTTCTCTAAGTATGGAGTCTATGTTGATCCTTCTACGACCAAGGAAATCCATGAATGGATAGCACCAACGAGTATAACCAAGGTACACTGTTTTATTGGTTTTCCAGGTTATTATCGATGTTTCGTCCAGAAATTTGCCCAGTTGGATAACCCATTAACAAAGCTCACACGAAAAGGGGTTAAATTTGTTTGGAAAAAAGAGTGTAAAGAATGTTTTGAAAAACTTAAGAGTATATTATTCAATGTTCCTATATTGACTCTACCATCGGGTATTGATGAGTTTGTTATTTATAGTGATGCTTCAAATAAAGGACTTGGTTGTGTCCTTATGCAGAATGATAGGGTTATTAAATATTCCTCACAACAGCTAAAAATTCACGAGCAAAACTATCCTACTCATGATATTTAGTTAACAACTATAATCTTTGCTTTGAAGATTTGGAGACACTATCTCTATGGTGAAAAATGTGAGATATATACCAATCACAAGAGTTTGAAGTATATATTCTCACAAAAATAACTCAACACGAGGAAACGACGATGGCTTGAACTACTCAAGGATTATGATTTCACTATACACTACCAACCGAGGAAGGAAAATTAGGTGGAAGATGCTTTGAGTAGAAAGGATCATGGAGTTTTGAACAAGATGAGAGTTGAAAAGGATCATATATACAAGGATCTAGTAAAGATGGATATGGGAATAACCATGGAAGGTGAAACATCAATGATATTTCAAATGGTTGCCAAACCATATTTACTAGAAAGGATAAAGAGTTCTCAGACTGATGATAAAGAGTGTCAAAAGAAGATTAAATCTATGAATGATGGGAGATTGAGTGACTTTGTGGATTAAGATGGAATTTTGAAATTTGGGTAGAGACTTTGTGTTCCCGATATACCTGATCTAAACAGGTAATTTTTTGATGATGTTAATCATTCTAATTTCTCTATACACCCTGGTAGCACTAAGATGTATAAAGATTTGAAGGAACATTTTTGCTGGGACAACATGAAGAGGGAGATTGCTGATTTTGTTTCAAGATGTATGGTTTGTCAACAAGTGAAAGATGGAAGGAAATAGCCGGGAGGAGTCATTTAACCTCTTCTCATACAAGAGTGGAAATGGGATAATATTACGATGGACTTTGTCATGGGACTACCAAAGACTCCTAGAAGGAACGATGCAATATGGATCATTTTTGATCTTCTTACCATGTCAGCATATTTTCTTTCTATAAGAGAAGATTTACAACTTGAACGTTTAGAAAGACTATACATTAATGAAGTTTTAATACTTCATGGAGTACCACTATAGATTATTTATGACTGTGATCCATGTTTTACATCAAGATTCTGGAAAATTCTTCAGAAATCCCTTGACACTGAACTTCGTTTGAGCACTGACTACAACCCTCAAACTGATGGACAATCAGAATGGACTATTCAAACCTTAGAAGACATGTTGAGATCTTGCTCACATGACTTTAATGGTATGTGGGATCAATATTTACCTCTGGTAGAATTTTCCTATAACAATAGCTTCCATTCAAGTATTCAGATGACACCATATGAAGCGTTATACAGAAAGAGATGTCGCACACCAACCTTTTGGGAGGATGTTAGTGAAATAAAACCTGTAGGCCAAGAACTTGTGGAGGAAACGATGGAAAAGGTGAAGGTAATCCAAAACCACATTAACATAGCTCAAAGTAGGCAGAAGAGCTATGCTGATAACCGAAGGAAGGATTTGGAATTTCAGGTAGGAGATCAAGTTTTCTTGAAGGTATATCCATGGAAGGCTGTTATACATTTTGGTAAGAAGGGTAAATTGAGTCCCAGGTACATCAGACCTTTTGAAATTCTAGAACGAATTGGGGCTGTAGCATACCATTTGGAAATGCCGCCAAGTCTCTCCATAGTCCACGATGTGTTCCACGTATCACTGTTGAGAATATACATGACTGAACCAAAGCATGTAATCAACTATGAGGAATTAGAACTGGAACCCGATCTGTCTTATTGTGAAGTGCCTGTAAAGGTTCTTGATACAAGAGAACAAGTGCTGAGAAACCGGATGACTCGTCTGGTAAAAGTTCTATGGAGAGCCCATAAGATAGAAGAGGCAACGTGGGAACCCGATGAACTTATGATTAAGAACCACTTGAGTCTTTTTATGTAGTAATACACTAGAAATTTTGAGGAAAAAATTATTTGAAGGAGGGGATAATGTAACACCCCAAGCTTCCACGATATGCTTCTCTTTGAATAATTCAATAGCATGTGTTGTACGCAACTTCGAGTTCTAACACACCACAACCAATCAAACTAGCCGTTATGAATAGTAATACCCACTTTTTGAAATTTTATAAATTTTATCTTTCAAAATCGACTTCATTTTTGGATTCAAAATATCAAAATTAGATTAGGGTGATTTTTTGGTATTTTTCAAAAAACATTCAATTTTTGATGAATAGTAAAAATCACTGAGTTATAGTTTAAAACCAAATTTTTATTTAAATAATTATTTATTTTATTTAAATTTATTTTTGGTCAAAATAGAAACATAATACCTATATAAGTTCAATTTAATTAATTGGAGTCAGTTTATAATAATTTTAGATATATAATTTTTTTTGAACTTTTCACCGTCTTTTACCCACCTCATAGGAGAATTTGAAAATTCACATAAAACTTAATTTTACCACTTCTGTGAGTGGAATTTAAAAAATCCTAGAGACACGGTTGATATCAGTAAGTAAAATGTGGTTCAATAAGATAAAAATATTTTTTGGTGAATAGTAACTTTTTACTTTTATTTACCACGATTAAAAGTAAATAGGGTAATTAAGGGTAAAAATGATATTATTATTACCCTAACACACATCCTAATTCTATTGGATAAGTATAATTCGATAAAAAACAACCTTTTGAATAAAATATGAACCTCTTTGGTCCACTTGGATTAGATTAGGACATTTATTATTATTTAATTCAGAGAAGAGTTAAAAGTGTTCAATTCAATGTTTAATAACAAAAAAATTTTTAGTATTGGGTTACACTTAAGATAAATTCGACTATAAATATTCATTAGAAATATAAAATGATTTTATACATAATGGTATTTTATTTATATTTTTTAGACATTAAATAATTTAATTTAATTATGACACAATGATGATGTAGTAATTACCTAATTAATGAAATATTAAAATAATTGATATTATAAATATCCAAATAAATGTAATTTGAGACTTTTATGAATTACACTAATTTTCTAGGTTAATATGACATGTTAGGGTTGGTTAGATTATTTTTTTAAAGTAATAATGCTGTTATGAATTTAGAAAAAACAAAATACCAAATAGTGTCAAAATTGACATAAAAGAGTTTTTAAAACAAATATTATATTATTAATTGATATTACATTCCTAAAAATCTAAGGTTCAGCCAAAGGACTTATATAATGATAGGTGTATCATTAATGAACCACTTATGGTTCGTTTGGAAGTATATTGTAATATTATTAACCATATAATATAAAAATACAAAGTAACATGGTAAATGTCAAACTATTTGACTAAGAGTTAAATATAAAAGATAAAGTAAATATAGTGACCCAAACCTATCTAAAAACTATTGTTTGAGTGGTTTGAAACCCATCGCCACCTTAGCCTTTAAATAATTCATTTTGGATCCATTAGAAACCAAAAATTATTTTATTATAAAATAATATTTATAGATTTTCCTAAGGTTCCCATCACCCCTCTTATAAAAGGGCACTCCCCCTTCTCTCTAATTCACACCTTCAAATAAATTTAGATCGGCCAAACCCTACCCAAATACCCTCTCAACGGTCCTACCTTCATCCTAGAGGCCTTATTTTAGTAATAAAGCCAACCTAAGGATCCATTTTGATCAAATCAAAAGGAAGAACCCAAAGAAGAGGAGGTTAACCTACCCTCAACTATGGAAAAGTAAAAGGTGAGGGTTAATTTCACAATCTCTTTATTATCTGAGGTTGTTTTTACATAAGTATCCACTGGGACGTCTTTATCATCCACATTTGTGTTTTTTTTAAAAATGTATTTCAAAACATTTTTACTATTTACTAGACTATGAGATAAAGTCATTTATACCCTTGTTTGACTTTTTATAAGATGTTTATAAAGGAATATTTCCATCATTTTCCAAACAAGGTACTTTATGACCTTTTCGAAAAAATTAAGGTAAGATTTTTTTTTAAATTATATGGTAGGTGCGGCTATTTTACACCATTATAAAATCATCATAGCTTCCCTTACAAGCCTATAAAAATATTTTCAAAATAAATGTTTTCTTTTATAATTATATGACTTTTAAATGATTTGAAAATAGAAAGAGATATTTCTCTAAAAAAGGTTTTGATTTCATCTATGTCAACATCCTTTAGTTTATTTTAAGTTTATTTGATGTTGATTTATTATGATACAAAACTTCCATATTGTATTGAAGGTTTTGTGATATGTTTGACTATGGATGTGTTATTTTTATACCATTCATGGTTTGTGGATAAAGTATTGAAATTTCGTATGCTAGTTTTAATATAAATGTTTATGTTATGTTTAAACCTTTTCACATGAGGAATGCATTGGACTTAGTATGTGACGGATGAAGCCCGCTATAGCTCCTCGATGCATCGGTAGGTCTCATGAGAAAAACTAGTGTCTTAGCACAAGGCCTTGAAAAAATCTTATTTGTAGTCTTGGAACAAGGCCTTTACTATGTGGTTTTGAAGTCTATAATTATGCATTCCATCATTATAAAAGTGGATATTGATATTACACGTAATTATTCGACTAATAGAATATACATGTGAGTAATTAAAGGGCATTATTTTGATTTATATTTTCCATATTAAGATGATGTTTATGTTGAAAAGGATTTTGTTTTAGTTTTATACATTTTCTTAAATGTTTATGCTTATTTATGAATGTTTCTGCTATATTGTTATCCTTATTGAGCATCTGAGATCACCCCTTTCTATGTTTTATTTTTCCCAGGATGCGAAGAGGTATATTATGACTGACCTATAGTGATAGTCTATGTGATCTCATTTTAGTCTATGGAAACAATGTTATTGTAGTTATCCATTTTATGATGTAATGTAAACTTTATGAATGTATCTAGTACTTCCAAAGATACTAAACTAATCGGTCTTTAGAGACTTGATATTTTTTGATAATGCCAATGTTATGTAAAAATGCACTGACTCTGGGTAACTAGGGTCAGGGCGTTACATGGACCATGGTTTAGACTTTCTATTTTTGGTTTGGACATGGTAAAACCTAGGGTAATTATATGGTTTACCAGGGTTTTCATTGTTTTTGGATGATCTATGGGTGTCATAGATCTCTTATCTCTATAAAAATCATCATGGGATGATATTCCTTGAGTTTATATATAAATACCCTCCTGTGTTTTTTGTGTCCCTAAGGTTATCATATTTTCATTTCATAGTGATTCATGTTCCCAATTTTCATTCTCCTTAGTTCAATGATTCCATGGTTTTGGTGATTGTGTTTTGGGGTCCTTCTAGCGGATTTTTTCTTTAGTTATTCCATAGTTAGTTTGAGCTAGTTACTTGGTGTTAGTTATGACCAAAGAATCATAGTGGTTATCCTTTAGTTATTTAAATAATGAATTTTTTTGGTGATTTACTATCACTTTATGGATATGTCGTCTATTTTTGTTCCACCAATATGGATCAGATTTAAATGATAGGGTGACCTATTTTGGGTCTATACCTTTTTAATGATCATATTTGATTTATTTTTTATCAGTATCTACATGTGGTTGCTCGGTGATATTTCATTAACATATTTGGTTGTTCTAGGAATATTCATTTATCTTTAGATTTTTTATTAGAATATGAGTCTGGTTGTCCTCTACTTTGAGCTAATAATTTTTTAGTTTAATGTGGAAGGTTTGTGAGAATTGTGGAACCCTCCATGCCACTGTGTGAATTATTTGGTATTATTTTATCTTTTTTCTTAGTTAAGGTTATGTTTTTGATATTTCCATGTTGGATATTTATGATTTTAAATTTTTTACTTCAATGCATGATTTTCATTCACAGTTTAAAGGAAAATGTATAGATACCTTTATGTAGATAAATTTCTTTATTCAAAATTTTCAATCACAGTTTGTCTATAAGGTTATCTAATTATTTAATCCAAATAATATGGATCCCAATGGAAACCATATGAATATAATGTGAGTCATATCTATGATATGATCTCTTCATTTGACATAGTTGGTGCATGGTCAGTATCACCATGTAGAGTCCCTAGGAGACGTTGTGTGAGTTTTTTTATAATTTTGTATCAGGAACAAGTTGTAAGACAGTTTTAAAAATTGTTCATTCAAGTTGTTCCTCTTTCCCAGATTCATTAAAAGTGAAATCACTCATTTTCTTCTGCATGATATTAGCACTCCAACACAACCTTTCTACTCTCTCTCCATTGAATACAAAATATTCACCTCCCATTGATGTCTCCTCTCTTCTTCACTTGATTTTTTTGGCCTTCAATATTGTATTCAATAGAATTATCTATCAGTAATTCCTTTTAATATTCTCCCACTATTTTATCTATAATTTCTTCTTGATTTTAGCTTCTCCCAAAAACCCTCACAACCATTTAGATCAAAATTATAGTTATGGTGGATTTAATATAGGGGGTAGTTTTAATTATTAGGGCCTATAAATAAACTCTTATGGATTAGTTGGGTGTTCTACCTCAAAGGATAAAACATACAGCTAACTCTCTCTTGAACCGAGGTGGTGTTTTCTTTTTGTCACATTATATTACATACCATTGAATGATTATGAGTTTTAAAATGGTTCTTTATTAAATATGTTCCTTTATATAGATCCTATAAGGGTATAAAATTGATTTCAAGTTGATTTAACCCTTAACATGGGATGGGAATCCATGATAAGTGTTTGTAAAAATACCTGAGATACTTTTTAATACTTGTGAGTGTTTTGAAAAATTGCTTTATAATGATGAATATGTTTTTTAATTATGTATTTTATAACTAATGATTTACAAACTACTTTTTTTGAGTTATTTAAAGGGTTAATTTTTTTTACAATGAAATTTATATTAAAAGGGGTTGGGTTTCCGTGATATGTGATATTTAAATATATATTATCACAATAATTGATTTTAAAGGTGATTTTATGGGATGTGTGAGTTCCCAAATGGGTTTTAAAAAATGTTTAAATAAAATTTTTCTCAGTGATTGAATGAGATAATAATTAAAAATATTTTTAGTATACTCAACATACAAATAACCTATTTAAAAAACAATCTATTTTTCATATTAAAAAAAATCTCTTAAAAAGTGTGTGATACTGTATTTGTTCCTGATATTATTGTTGTTCAATTATGGCATGTATTAAATTGGGGGGGTTTTTTGATATAAATGTTCTTTTAGTGATTATTGTGAATAAATTTAAAAAAGGGATATTATTATGGGGATGTAATAGGTGGGGTGTGATTTATTTATGAAAGAAAAAATTTGGAATATTCCTAACACTATGAGGGTGGTTTATTATTTTTAGTGAATTTTAATCCAAATAAAATATTTATCTCTTTACATATTTGACATTTTTGGATCTCGATTATCTTATTTTATCTTCCATATCAGATGTAAGAATAATACATCAATAGTGAATAACATATGATATTTTTACATGGATCACTAATCACTAAGAGTATATAGTCCTTAGAATGGACTAAATATAATCCTAACCACAAAACCAATTAGAAAAAAATTATGTGTGGTTATAGAAAGTAGGAAATACCATTTCACTTATAATGAACTATAGATAAATGATATTTAATGTTTTTAAAAACTATGATGTATCTTTATACCACCTTTGAAGATACTATCCTTCTTTTTAATAGTTTTTAACACCAATAAAGTCTTATACCTATTGAGACATAATTGATCCCATATCACTACTTTGTTCTTCCACAAAATTATTTTTCTCATGGTTTTTTTCACAACAATAGGAATGAAACCATTATTCTTCACATCAGCAAAATGAGAGTTTCAATTATTTTTCATCTAAATTTATTCACAAAAATATGAATCTGTTTTGGATTAATGAACTGAATTTTACCTAGATCAAATGATAATAAATTGATATCAACCTGGACAGTCACCTTGTCTTCAACTTTTGATCTGAGGCACAAAAATATATGCAAGAGTGTATAGCAGTGTCTTGATGATCTTCAATGAAAAATAGACATCATTGAGTGTTATTATCCTATTTATTTCAAGAATACCAAACTCCTTTGTGATTGTTGTATCATTGAAGATCATCTCAACACAGAACTATCCCAATTTATTCTTCTCACTTGAAACACAATATCAATAGTCAATTCAACATCAGTTATATTTTATTATTCTCAGTGTAGTATATATTTGTTTAACTGTATTGATCTACACTTTAAAGGATGATTTTTCCCATTTTAAAACCATTATTTTCATGAATTATAATCATTTTAATTAAAATTGACTTCATGTATAAATCATAATGTCTGTTCTTTTAATAAAACGTAATAAATATATTTGTTTTTTATAATTTTATGTGTTTTTTCTCATTCGGTTTTCATCCTATGCATCACATATGAATGAACAAATGAACACTGTTCACTTTTTATTCTCTCTTCTATTATCTTCCTTTCACACACACACACACACATACCTATTAGCTAACTTTCTTATATATATAGAACTGTGCACCGCCTTATATAGGTATCATGAAAATGAATCATTGTGAAAATTTATCTTCATAAAAATATGTATGATTCAAGTTATTTATTGTGAAATCAGGAGAACAATTATCTACTGTGTCCTTCATGAAATCTGGTATATATCATACGTCTACCATCTCTTTCATGTATAAAGTACATGTTTTTTATTCTCCAATGAATAACAAAACTAGTGCATGATATTTCATTAATATAAATCTTGTATCAATAGGGTATATGAGTAATGTTATCATCACATAACCCAACAGGGATATAATAACAACCAGTTTTTCATAGAACAAGTTTTATTCTTGAAGCATGAGGAGGGAGTTAATCACCTGTCACATGTATGAATACCTTAATCGTGTAGAGAGTAAATCTAATTCACAAAACCAATAAGGTTCCCAGGACTTTGCTTCCTCATGAAGCCATTAAGGCTCATTGGACAACTCATTCTCTTAAAATAAAATTACAATCAAAAGGTTATATTTTTCACTAAACAAAATCTCTCAAAGGAATTAGTGATTGATAACAGCTATCATAGGCTCAATACCTCTCCTTTTATAGGTGAGGATCAAAACCTTTGGTTCATGTTTCCACAAACATGAATACCCGAAAATTATGCCTTGCGATGAACATGATTAATATCACTAAAGATATCAGTGTTTAAATTCATCAAATGTGGGATAAATGATATTGCAATTCATTGTGTTTTTCCTTAGCGATGTCAGATTATCCTTTACGGTGGTTTCCTCATGTGCATGAAATCATAAAAGCATGAAACACATTTTCTCGAACTCCCAAAGGCCTCCTAAAAATCCATTTTCAGTTCAACTGAAGCTCATTAGGTTCTTTCCCTCATTTTATTTTCATGCATGAATGTGAAACTATAAGAATTTATTTTATCGATCATACAAGTGTGTAAATTTGAACTTCATCACCAGATAAATTCTTTTTTCAATTGATCCAATATTTCAGAATGAAAAGATCTAGGATTATCATATCTGATAAAGGCTACAGGTTCAAGATGATCAAATAATACAATCAGGTGGCCAATAATGCTCCCATATGATGTCCAATATTATTTGTGTATCATTAATTAATGGATAAATAGTGCGTGGTATTTTGAATCCAATATCGAATATTGTATATGTCATTCATTATATAAAATAGATATGTGTTGTGGGCTTCTCCCTTGAGCTGTTAGCCAGGGATCAACACATGTACCTCATCCACACACACACACACACTAGTTTGTAGCCCACCCTATGTGAGGTATCAGATATTTACACCATCAGCCTTACACGCAGGACAAGTTGCCTCCTATTAGGAGTACACTCCTCTTACACCATACTTGGTGGCTTGATATGGCCTCCCATGGGCATGTTTGATACTTGGGGCCCACATATTCTTTAGTAGAGGTTTACTTGGATACTATGTGTGGTTTGACAACTTTTTATATAAACCCCAATAAAAAATATGACCTTGAATGATTCTATTTAAACCAAAACTCACAAATGTATCCACTAATTCCTCGTATTCAAAAGAACCCCTCATACAATATAAATTAAATTTCATGGATCTCCTTTACAATAATCATAATCCTAATAATGTTCAAGGTATCTCTTAAAAAGTTATAATTCAAGAAATACATAGTGCATGACCTACTTTTCTTCATCTATTCCTTTTGGAATATTCTTTCTAAAGAATTTCTTACATATTAAAGCCACTTTCTTCATAGTAGTTAATGTATAACATTTAATACATTTATTTTACATGAAGATCCGTTCACAAATCATCAAGAATTACTAGGAGAATTATTTATCCTTGAAAACCAATCTCATCTATGAAATCCATAATAATTCTTCACGAATCATCATGAAACTCAATTTCTTAAATATATTTTTCATGATATATCAAATCCTTAGGTCTTCATCAAAACTCCATTAAATTTTGAACTTATTAATCATATTGACAATAAATTAAATCTTACAATCCATTGATCAACATTTTCATCCAATGAAAATCATTGAGAAAAATATATCTCATACAAAAAGTGGGATCTACAATCTCTCCCTTTTTAATTGTTGAAATTCATTTAATTTTCTTTCCAAATGAATATAATAGTATTAGAATCATTCTATTTTACCTCTCATTTACTTTTTAATATTTAATTTCACTTTCTATCCCCCCTTACTAGTAAGAAATAAAAATTTTGTGCAAAAATAGTATCCGTCTATACTTGAGAAATGAGTTATCCATCATTTAACTCCAAGTCTACTTGAGTTTTGATCAGTATAGTAAACAAGATCATTTGATTTAAAAAACAAAGTATTCTATAACCAAATGTTAATGATAACTTCTGAGATGAGAACACATACAGTTCTTCTCAATGGTATTCCAATATAATTCTAGGATGAAGGTATTTAAATGTGATATGAATCTTTTAGTTACAATAAACTTGATAATACATACTCACTTAAACAAATAGATCAAAACAATTCATGGACAATAAGTAGGATATGTGACCAAGGGGAACTTCCATTATTTATAAGTGATTTATTTATATAATTAATCCCCCTTTTTAAAAATATTTTTATTATTGGTAACCATGGATGAGAGATTAAGAGAGATATACCTTTTCCAATGACATGATGTTCAAGAAATTTACAGAATGATTAAATCTGGTTCAAATTGAAATAATTATTATGTAATCTTCTTCATTTTTCTCCCCCTCAAGGGAAACAAATATCATTATCTTTATAATGGTGTATCTCATCAAGAGTATATTTCAAGAGTTTTAATTTGAATAAAACACCAGAATGGATATTTAACTAGTGATTGTCTAGATTGATTTTTTTATAAAATCACCAAGGGTGATATTCTTGAACACTTATTCTTTAGGATAGCATAAATAAGATCAAAACTTGATGTAGTGTTATTTTTACTACATTTCTAGAATAGTACAACATCAACTTCATAAAAGATGTTCATCCATCATATTTTAATTTAAATACCAAACAATGTAATCATTCAAAGATGGTGACTTCTTCATATTTGATATCATGAATAGAAAGAACTCACTCGTTCTTCGGCTCTCCCCATGTGAACATACTTAAACATAAATTCCCATTATTATAAGAATAAATAAAATAAAAAAATATTAAATGAATAAGGCGTATCCTCTTTGCTTCATCAATATGAATAGAAAGGTTGTGATGATCTTATTAACCACATTTCTCTAATTTCTAAAATATTCGTTCTTTCAAATCTAATCATATTTTTTGATTTATTATTATGTAGTATGGATCTCTTCAAAACCTATTTGAAATTTTCTAGATAATTTTTATACATAAAACCCTCATTACGTGATAAATGTGTACTCATAACAAGGACTGCTTCTTATTCTGGTAGTATGGCTAAACAACCTATTACAATGTGGCTAGATTTCTTGAATCTCTCATAGATAACTTATTTAACAAAAAAGTGTCTTTTTTTTGATAAATCTCATGAACTTTGTCTTAATCATGTAGAAACACTTTTTTTTTTCATTTTTCACTTATGTTACCCTATGCATCTTCGTGTTTCCTCATTTTTTCCAAATCATTTTTTCCAAATAACTAATACACCATTAGGAATCTTGGTAGAAAGTTTGAATCATCCTGAATGGTTATTCTGATTTTCCTCCCTCTTAGCAGTTATTTTATATTCACTACCCTTCATCTTATTGGATTTAGAATCAATAGACATCTCAAATTTCTTTATTGGAATCTTCTTGGGAGATTTTTTGTTTACAACATTCTACTAGTTTATTCCCAAGGGTGATTCGTCCTAACAATCAAGATTTTGTGATCTTATTATCTTATTGAGTTTAGATACATGTTGAGATGATTGTGTATAAATTCTTTTACCACTTCCATTACATTAATCACATATTTTTGAAGCATTCAAAATCATTTTGAAGTGTATAGATTCTTCAGAACGTACAAATGTTTCTTATTCTTGAATGGATTTCTACCACATGACATATTCAACCTTTATGATTTTACATTTATATAATTGTACCAAAAATTTAATGGAATATGAACAAATATTTTGTTTCACCAACATTCACCAAAAAATATAGATTTCTTTATATCTCCTATATAAAGTTGTTGGGACTTTTCATGACTTTCTTTGCTCTTTGTAGGGAACCATATTCCAAATTATTTTTCCTATCCAAACTAGACAAGGTTGTAAGTTTCTTATAACCTTTATTTGTCAGTGTTTGTTCAGAATTTGTTTCCATCATGCATTATTTGTTAAAATATATTTATAAGAATTAGTACAAAATTGTATAGATGGTACTATTTCATCATTACTACTTGAGATAGATCATTAAAAGATATCTGGATATTATTATCACATGTTAGAGGTATTTTAACTACATAATAATCAAGTGAGAATTGAGTAGTAGTATAAATTATTTCCTTCTTTTCTGAAGGCTCAATATGTGTCTTCTCAATATTGGTTAACTTAACTTCTAAATCTAGAAATTTCATATTGAGGTTGATTTTATGATCATCAATCATAGTCACCTTCTCTTCACAATCCTTCTTCATTATTTAAACTTCATCTTCATGTAGCCTATCATTGTTTTATAATAAGTAGTCTTGTTCTATGATGTTAATAGATATTTTTTCCAATTATAAACCCTTGACATCAGTTTTATTATTTAAATTTTCTTAAATTTTATTAAACATTTCATCTAGAGTATTCTTGACTCAATATTTTTCATAAACATATTTGATCCACTTAGAAGAATATATTTTATGTTCCCACTTTTTTTCTGCAAAGGTTCTAACCGGTCTCAAGAGATATATACATTCAAGAATTTTTTCTCTTAATCCATTCTCCAAAACATCAGCTTCTCCTTATCACTGGGTGATCTATTTATGCATACATTGAAAGACATCACAAACAATGGATTTCATTTCTTCAAGAATACCATTGAGAAAAACTCTTAATATATCAAATGATTATTCTAGAGAAGTTGTATATTTTTCATCATCATCACTTGTGCTAGAATCTTTATCTTGTGGAATGTTTTAAAATGTACTAACACATACCTCCTGATCACTAGAGGTAGGAAGGTTACCCATCCTATTGGTGGAATTATTAGTCAAATTCTCATTAATTTCCAATCCCAACATTTATATATTTTTTACAAGGCATATATAAACATATATATCCTCTTAATTTAATTTGATAGACTTATTTCTCAACATTCTATTCTCTTTCATTTTCATATTCATCATGGTATTGGCAGATATATACTTTTTCTCGAAGATGAATGAATATTAAATCAAACTATGCTTTATCGTTAACATATTAAAGAAACATAATCTTTCAAAAATAGAATTTCTACACTGTAGAGAATCCAACAAAGTTGAAGTCAAGCTCTGATACCACTTGAATAGAATTATTTGGGATATTCCTAACATTGAGTGGCGGGGGGGGGGGGGGGGGGGTGGGTGAATTAGTGTTGTGGAATTTATAATTCAATTAAATTTTTTATCCTTTTACCACTTCACCCTATTAGGTTCTCTATTCATTTATTCCCTTTCCCCCATCACATGTAAGAATATTAAAGTAGTAAGAAATAACACATAATATTTTTACAAGGTTCATTTCTAAATAAGAGTAGTCAGTCATTGATATAGTCTAGAAATAATAATGACTACAAAAACTCTTAGAAAACAATCCTTTAAGCATGGACATAGTAAGTAGGAAATACACTTTCACTTGGAATGATAATCAATTGACAATACATGTTTTACACCACTTGGGTGGATATTTATATTGCCTCTAAAGATATTATCCTTCCTGTTAAATATTTGTAACAATAATAAAGTCTTCCCCAACTTGGGACCAGTGGAGTTCCACAATATTTATTTTTTCTTCAACACCCTTCTTATTTACTTGGTTACTTGCACCACATCATGAAAGCAGACCTTCTTCTTCACTGAAGAAATTAGAATATGCACTTGTTATTCTACTTCTGACTTTAATCAAAACAATATGAATGTGTTATGTATTTTTGAACAGAGTTATCCATATCATAAATGATAGTAAACTAAATTCAATATGGACAGTCACCTCCTATTCTTCCATACACGTGTGATAGAAAAATTTATGCAATAGTGTATAACAATGTCTTATTTTATGTAGTGAAAAAATAATTCCCTAAATCTTCTTCTCCTTCTTATTTATAGAGTCACAAATGTTTTTTCATTGTTGAAACATGTAAATCATCTCTAAAAATTATCATCACAATTAATTATTCTTCATTGATAAACAATATCAACAATAACTGTAATATCAATTCTATCGTATTCTTCTTGGCTAAACACACATTTTTATTGTATTTTCAAAAGAGTCACAACAAAGCATGGCTACAAAAAGGCCAAAAAAAAGATAACCTCAAGGTGTTATAAATTATTGAAGGCCAAGGGAATCTAATGGAATATGATTGACACCCTTTCTAAGGGAATGATCCAAGATTAGAAAAGAACAATAGAAAAACTCCCTGAGATACCTTGGATGGAAAAAAGTCAGCCATGAAATTCCCTTCACTCCATGCATGATATAACTCCATGCTAATACTCAAAATCCCCTTGCACTACTGAATTGTGTAAACAATATCCCATGGGATGGGCCTAATACCACATAGAGCATTGTACACTGTGAGTGAATCTATTTCCACAGTCACAAGATGAAAATTATTTTTGCTGCATAAAAGTAAACCAATGAGCATAGCCGAGGCTTCAGATTTAAGGGAATCCCCACTTCTAAGAGTGCCAAAAAAAGTAAGAGTCACTGATCCCCTTGGATCCCGAATCACCCCCACCTCGTATCATGCCCATGATACATGAGCCCTCAATGTTCATTTTGAGGCCTGAATGGTGGGGAAACCAGCGTACCCGTCTTTCCTGCCAACTATAGTGGTAATTTCTAGGAGTAGAGGCTGTAGTAAGAACGAGTATGATGAAAGGAACATAATTGAATGCATGAAAAAACCGTATCAGTTCATCCATATTGTACCTGGTTTTGAAGATAAGACCCACACGAGATCCCGAGATGCCCTTATGCCAGACCTCATTGCATTCCTTCCTGATCCCCCAACATCCCATAATCAAGAGTATAGCCATAGAATCCCTTTTTGAACCACTGTTATTCATTAACTTAAACCACTTCTCTAGAAATACAGAGCACGATTCCCCTTGGGAGCCTCTTCCCATGAAGCCTTTGAACTCTTGTCCCACTAAATTTACCCAATCATTTCCAAAGAATAAGTGATCGATAGTTAAAGTCTGTTCCACCCAACAACATAGGCATTTAGAGGCTAGTTTCACTCCAAACCATTGAATACTATCCTCTAATGGAAGCGCTTTATTCTGGAGTCTCTAAATGATAAAATTGAGCTTCTTTAGGATCTTTATCCTCCATAGAAATTCTCCCCAGATGTCATGGCCTTGGTTCGAAGAAATCATTTTGATATAGTATTTGGCTACGAAGACAAATGAGGAAGACCCTGACAAAACACACATTTCTGAATTTGAGTTAAGCATGATATTATCATAAGTATCCCATTGTTCCTCATCCAGAATGGTGTGCATGAATCACGTGAAAACACTAACTTGGAAAAATTAATGTCATAGATATGAAAACTATGGAATCCGAGTCTAACCCCAACCCAGTTATGTCTCCAAAGAATAATATCACCTCTACCCACAATCCAATGAGAAATATCCAAAAGGGATTTTAAATAAGGTTGGATTAGTCACCTGATAGTAGAAATCCTGTCTGATCCCCTATCTAGGTTACTACCATACCTATCTTGTATAAACATTCCCCGAAATGATATCCCTTCAAGGACCTCCCATGAAATTTTATCTTGGATACTATAAATCATGGTAGAGACACTCTTGACATTAATACCCCTTAAAATAGATGTTTGTCCATCCTACTGCACGCTGCCCAATGATGTTTCCCTTTGGACTGTTCATCCCAAAGAAAAGAAGCCATAATAATCTCCAATTGGGAAACAACCCCTTTTGGAACCTTAATAGAGGAGAGGACATGCATGGGTATAGATGAAAGCACACTATTTATCACAGTATTTCTTCCTAAAAAAGACAGAAAATTATTATTTTAATTTAGAACATTCCCTATGATTTTATCGATCATCTTGTCAAAATGACGAATGCGTATTTTTCTAGGCGATACTGGGGCACCCATGTACTCCATTGGGAAGAACCCTATTTGCATTTATAAAATACTTTATAGGGACTCATCTCTTCTAGTCGAGCACCTGTTAGGGATAAATATGTTGCTTTTATCCCTATTGATCACTTGTCCACTCCATTTTCAATAATCCACAAGCACCCCATTGATCCCCTTGATGGACCTATTACTACCATTTATAAATATCATAGTGTTGTAAGCAAACATAAGATGTGAAAGTCCAAAATCATAGTACCTGAAATGATAAGAGATGATGCTTCCCAAACTAATTTTTTGGTTGATGTGGTGGATAAGGAGGTCTTGTGATAGGATTAAAAGATTGGGGGAAAGGGGGTCACCTTACCGGAGGCCCCTGACTGCTTTGAAGAATCCATATTACTTCCCAATAAAGGTTGTAGTAATACAAGTGGAGTTGAAGAACTGAAAAAGGAGGTTAGTCACCCACATAAAAAACCCCATATTGGAAAGCACATTGATAATGAAGTCCCATTCCATCCTATCATAGGCTTTATTCATGTCAAGATTTAAGGAAACATTGGAACCAAAATCTCTCTGATTGATATCACCGATCATCTCCTGTGCCATCCAAATTTCCCCCATTATGGAACTTCCTTTGTTAAAGCCATGTTTCTATTCATAAATCCAGGTGGGAAGGTGAGATGATAGTCATTTATTGATGATGGAGGCTAAGACATTGTAGGAGAAATTGTACATACAGATTGGCCTATACAGTTGAAGGGAAGTTGGATCCTTAACTTTCGGGACAAACAACAACATTGTGGCACAATCCACCCAGGGAAGATGGCCAACGTTGAAGAAATCATGGATCACCTCCACAAGATCTCTCTTGATCGGATCCCCAAATCCCCTATAGAAAGATCAAGGGAAGCCGTCAGGGCTGAGTGCATTTTCATGACTGAGGGACCAAACTGCATCCTGAACCTCAGTCTCCTTCGGGATAGCCTCAAGCATATCATTCATTGCTATTGTAACAGACTGAGGGACTGCCTCCAAGAATCCATCACTATCACCCAGGTACCCTTCATCCATTAGAGGATTGGGTCCGACCAGATGCTCCCTGAAAAAATCATTGACCATCTTCCCCACCTCGTCTCTATCATTAGAGAACGAGCCGTCTTTTTCGCAGAGGTTGGGTCTCTTGGTACACTATTTATATTTCATATAGGCATGGAAAAATGTCGTGTTTTGGTCCCCTTCACGTAGACATTTGACCCTTTAAGTGTCACATTCCACCCTTTCTTAGTGAAAAAGTGATTCTATAAAGGAATGTTTTCTACTTTTAAGGTCTTAAATAGGGAGTCATCCTAATTACATTCCAAACTAGCTTCAATTCATTTGATCTCCTTGCAAGCTATATCCAGATTTTTCAAGTGACATGGTTTTATTTTTTCCCAAGAAAGAGGATTTCCCTTGAGGTTCTGAATCTTGTTGTGGAGCTTCACCCAAGGGATACCCTGTACAGATTTGCACCAGGAGTCCATGAACTTATTCTAAAAGCCAGGCTCCGCCAACCATAGGTGGGAAAACCGAATGGGACCAATTCCATCCAATTTGGGAAGAACACCAATTATCTAGGGGGAATGGTCCGATAAGAAACGTGCAAGATGAGATACTTTGGTACTAGGAAAAGTGGATATAGCATGATAGTTTACAAGACACCGGTCCAGGCGGCACCGGGTTTGATTCTTACCTATCTGATTGTCACACCATGTGAAGCAATCTCCCTTAAACCCCAAGTCCATAAGACCGCTACTCTCCATGAAGCCTAAAAACTCTTGACTAGCCTTGAGAGGAAAGGGGCCCTCACCCTTCTTCTCCAACGGGTCATCCATGATGTTGACGTCACCCCCAACAAACCAGGGGATGTCACCAAGATTGAAGGAGCCAGGATCATGTAAAAAGGGCCTCCTGAGCTTGTGTATCACACTTTTCATAAACAAAAGATAAGAAGAGGCAGTCAGATCAATGTGTAATTCTTGAAGTTAGGAATTGATCCGAAGATGCTATCAGGTCCACTAAAATTGAGTGATTCTAGAATATCCATATGTGAGTGTTCTGAGGGTCTTCATGCAGGTAGTTAGCTGCCTTAACTCTATAATCCATAACTGAAATATTAGACGAGGTTTGTTTGGGTTTTAGGATAGCTGAGAGGGAGATTGATTTGCTAGAGAATTCATTGGTGATGATGTCAGAATTAACCCGCCCTGGAAGAGTCCCTCCCTGAGTATACATCCATCGACCATCGAAACAAGAAGAAGTGCCAATGACCCATAGTTCTAGGACTAGCACTCAAAGACATGGAAAATTCCTGTTAAGATGGGCCAAAGCTGCCTCAAAAGCAGACACTGGAAAGGACAGGGATGGTCCATTGGGGCCTATAGAGTGCATGAAATCCAACTGCACTCCAGGGAAAACCATCCCCACTGGAGGAGGAGGAGGGCGACATAGGACATATTTAAAAGGAGCAGGTCGTAGTCCCGGGTTCCTCAACCCACCAACACCATCCCTAGACGTCGAAACCTGTTCTGAAGAATACAAACCTGGATCGTGCACCCCTGATAGAGGGGGATCCACCGAATGACCATGAGTAATGGTCGGATCTGAGTGAAAACCTCCCAGCATGTGCAATGCGTTCTTTTCCATTTCAAATAAAAGAGTCCATGTTTAGTACATTATTAGAAATATTATTCTTGGCGTAGTTAATATTTTTTTAACTGGATTTCACAACACTTTCAAGGATGATATTTCACATATTCAAACCATTCTCTCATTGAATTAATTTTTTTTAATTCTCATCTTGAAGAATAAATTATGTATGTTTTTTCGATAAAACTTAGCACATATATTTGTTATCTATAATTTTATGTGTTATTCTTTTCCATTAACTTTTCACCATATAAATCACATATTCATGAACACATGAATACATGCACACTATTCACATTCTTATTCAACCTTATATTTTATTCTTTGCACACACACACAACAAAAATGTTCTATTAGTTCACCACCATGTACAAATGGAAGTGTGAACCACTTTCTATAGGCATTGTGAAAATGCAATCGTGCAAACCCATCTCTTTGTCTAAACCTGCATGATTGAGGTAATTTATTATAAAAATAGAAGCACAGTTATACATTGTTTTTATCGACTATACAAGCTAGGACAAGTGATAAATAAAAATGGAAGAGAACACAAAGGATATTTTAATATTGTATTGCACAACTTTTTTGGACTACAATTGCCATCAACTTATAGGCATTTACAATGAAATGAAACTAAAACATTAAAGGAATGAAATATCCAAATTAAATGGACACATTAATGAAAGAAAACATCCACATTAAACAGACACATTAATGAAATAAAACATCCAAATTAAATAGACACATTAAATAAATGAAACAGGCACACAAAGAAGACCCTTTGAATTTCCACCGGATGTATTTGGTTTGAAATCCCTACACTCCCCTTCAAATCAAAATAGTCTTCATTCAAAGCATCTTTCTTATATATTTGAATGCATATATCAGTAATTAATTTTTGAAAATATTATCCACCTCTGTCGTAGTATGGAAATAATCCATTTTATAATTTTTTTGGCTTCAGATGATCTCTCAGAAAATTATATCGGGTATCAATGTTTTTTCTTCTTCCATATTGCACTTGATTTTTGGATAGTTTGATTACTGACTTATTATCCACATATATGATTGTGGATCCATCCTACGGATTCCTCATCTCTTTTAGTAGGTTTATGAACCAAATTACTTCCCACACATTGGACGATGCTGCTACGTAATCTACTGCACATGTGGATAGGGTGACCACACTTTTCTTCTTCGAATTCCATGTGAAAGCAGTCTTTCCAAGAAAGAATATATATCCAATGGTTCCTTTTAATTCATATTGGTCACCTCCCAAATCACTATATGAGTATCCATATAGCCTTGCTTCATCATTTTCTAGATAGAAAACACCAAATTTCACTATTCCTTTAACGTACCTGAGGATTCTTTTTGCGACTAGGAAATGGGATTCTTATGGTGCTTCCATGTACCTGCTTAGAAGCCCAAAAATATAGATGATATAAAAACATGTGTTCATGAGGTAACTTAATCTCCCAATCAAACTCTTGAACAAAGTTGAGTCATCACTTATTCCTTCTCTGTATTTTTTTAGTTTTAAGCTCGTTTCAACATGATATTTTGTGGTGTTGAAACTAGCCATCTTGAAATTTTATAGAAATTCATTGAATACTTCTTCTGATATATATAGATTCCTACATGTTGTTTCATTACTTATATGCCCAGAAAAAAGGAAATAATACCTTCATCAGTCATCCCAAACTCCTTAAACATGGCCTTGTTGAATTCATCAAACATCGGTCGACTATTCCCTATAAACAAAAAGTCATTAAATATAGGAATTATATAAGAATATCGCCATGGTAATTTTTCTTAATTTAAACTACATGTGCATATAGAAATTGAGAGAATCCATTCACTTAAATATAGTTGTTGATTCATGCATTCCAAGCACACAGAGCTTGATTAAACCCATAGAGGGATTTATTCAATCGATACACCTTATCTTCCTCCCCTTATATAAGAAAGCCTTAAGGCTGGTCAGCATATACCTATACCTCTAAAATCCCATTCAAGAAGGCAGACTTAACATCCAGTTGGTAGATCATCCAACTATTATGGACTTTAAGGGAGATAATAATCCTCACAGTGTCAATGTGAGAAACCGAAGTGAAGTATTCTTCATAGTCCACCACATACTGCTTTTTATATCCATTTTATATGAACCTTTTCTTAGAGAGATCGATCTCTCCATCAACATTTCTCTTGATATTGTACACCCATTTGATGCCAATGGTTTTGTTTTTGGCTATTTGGAAGTATAGTCAGCTCCCATGTTTCATTTTTCTACAGGGAATGAATTTCTTCTTCCTTAGCAATAATCTAACATTCTTCCCACATGGATTCATGAAACATCAGAGTCTCATAATCACCATATAGGAAAAAAAATATTTACCTCTTAGGTTTTCCCATATATGTCTCTTATGTTTTTCATCTTTATATGTTCCATAGGTGATGATGAGTTGGACAAACTTGGACTTTATGGAGTGCTTTCAGGAGTGATGAAATGTACTCCTGGACACCTAGGTACTGATGATGTGCCTAATAAAGGTGTTCTGGGCATTTTATCCTAATGATCATGCCTTTATCCAGGATCTTCTCCTTCAATAGTAACATCTTTTTTTGAATATTCATTCTTCCATTTCCAAGATTCTTTCTTACTATAGACCACATCTCTACTCACTAATACTTTATTGGTTAGTGGATTGTAGAGATTTAGGCTTTATAAACTTCACTATAGTTGATGAATATGCACTTCTCGCAACTATAATCAAACTTCCTTATTCTTGGTCTAGAAATTTAGTTTAGGAAACACACCCAAAGACTCATAAGTGCACCACGCTTGGTTTGTAACCACTACACACCTCTTGTGGTGCCAAATTTCTAATGCTATTGGTGGGAAACTGATTTAGTAGATAGACAGTACATGAAACTACCTCTTCCCAGAATCTATTTAGCATCCCTTTCTCCTTCATCATGGTCATCATCATGTCAAGGATGGTGTGGTTATTTTATTATTCAATGCCATTCTAGCGTGGAATGTAGGATTCCATGTATTTATTATTGATGACTTATTCCCTGCAAAAATATTTAAATGCATTTGAAGTGTATTCTCCACCTCTGTTAGATATGAGTACTTTGATTTTATGACCACTTTCTTATTCATCATGGGTATTAAAAATTAAAAATATATTAAAATAATAAGATTTTTATTTGATGCAATACACACTATTTTTTCAGCTGAAACCATCAATGAGGGTAATAAGGTACCTATTACCTCTAAGTGAGGTTGTTTCAAGTGATCTGAAAATATCAGTGTGAACCAACTGAAGTGGTTCCTTTTCTCTTCTAGTATTCCACTCAGGAAGGATATCCTTTGTTTCTTACTGAGTGTACATGCATCACACACAATATTCGGAACATCAATCATCAGTATGCCACACACCATGATTGACGAGGATAAAAGTTTAAGATCGTTGAATTAGAGATTCCCAAAGTACAGATTCCATATCCTTGAGTCATTCTACATGAGTCCAAAGAGATACTCCTCAGCCTTTGTGTTGATATGTAGTGGAAACATGCAATTATTATCCTTTTGGAATTAAGAAACAAGTCTCTAGTGGGTATCTCTTATATACAATGATGATTTTTAAATGTGAATGACATACCCCTTCTCAAGGAGGTGGATGATACAAATGAGACTATTTTTCATTTTTGTAATGTAATACACATTAGAGATGTAATTTGACTCAATATTATTCTTATTGATTTTTATTTAACCTTTTCTAAACATGTGTACCTTTGATGAGTTTCCAAAAATCATGTCACCATGAACATCTTCCATGAGTTCCTCGAACAATTATTTTCTATCACTCATATAGTTGCTTGCATCCATTTCGAGATACCAGACATCTGGCCATTCACATGCATTTTCTTGTGCGAGGAGTGTGGTGGGTTCTTTTACATGGTGCGATGCTTCAACATAGTTAGATCAATGGTCATTATCCATTTTGTTCCAACACTCAGAGGCATAATGGCCTAATTTATTTCAATTATGGGATTGAATGTTCATTGAGTTTCCACAACCACACATGAATAAGCCTCTACCATATCCTCTTCCAAGGAAGCTGGTGAAATTTTGTTTCTTTTTTTTATGTATTTAATGATATCCATGCCTTATACCTCTTGCATGATGATTTCCTCATTGATTTTGGACATTGTTTTGTTCTTGTAGAGTTAACTTAGACTCTAAGGAATTCTCAATCATTAAGCACTCATTCTTTTTCATTCATTGCTCATGTACTTGAAATAATCCCATCAGATCATCAATGGATTGTTCTTCTGATTCCTTTTATTCATTGATTTCCAAAAAATCATGCTCAAATTTGGTTGTGAGAGATCAAAGTTCTTTTCCCATTACACGAATTTCCGGAACTTTTTAACCATTTAATTTTAAATTGTTATCAATAAAAATTAAACGTGAGAAGTAATAAGAGATACTCACACCGTCTTTCATTTGCACCGCTTTGAACTCCACTCTTAGTGTTTGAAGATGAACCCACTTCACTTTATTAACACCATTGAAGATAGTGCTAAGGGTATCCCAAGCTTACTTATATAATATTTATTCGATAGGATTTTCATAATTTGATTCATCCCACCCATGACAGAGGAGGAACAACACCTTGCTATCTTTATTCCTTTGATTTTTGAGAGCTGTCTTCTCTTCTTCTAGGATGGATAATTCTTCCTCCATAGTGGGTACTATATACCCATTGGTGATGATCTCCAAAAATTCTTGTGATCTGAAAAATTCCTTCATTTGGATGCACTACCTTTCATAGTTGACCTTAGATAACTCCAGAACTTAGAGATGAATTGTAGTGGCCATCTTTAGAAAATAGAGGATTCCTTAGAACCTTACTATAATACTATTTTATTGGTTATACAATCTGGAACAAGTGAGAATGAAAAATTAAATAGAACACAAAGGATATTTAGGGATTGTATAACATATATTTTTCGGACTACAATTGCAAACACTTTATAGGAATTTATAAAGAAATTAAACTGACACAGTAAACAAATGAAACCATCAAATTAAATGGAAACATTATAGAACTAAAATATACATATTATATGGACATATTGAAGAAATAAAACATCAACATTAAATAGACACATAAATGAAATGAAATATCCTGAAGGGGAATGCCCTTTGAATTTCCACCATATGTATTTGGTCTACAATTCCTATAGTTTCATATAAAGAGACCTATATATATCATATAGTTACCTCTTGCATCATGTATGTAGTACATGTTTTTCCCCTCACAATATAACAAGTGCATGAGTTTTCTTTAGCATTCATCTTGTATCAATAGGGTACACAATCAATGTTATCATCAGACAACATAGTGGGGATATAATATCAAAGCACTCGTTTGTGGAAATGGTTTTCTTCATCAAGCATGATGAGGGTGTTAAACACCCGTCATGTGTTTGTGACCACTCTTCACACTGTGCACAAATCTTATTCACAAAACCAAGAAGTTTTAGGGTACTCCACTTCTTTGTAAATCCCAAATGGCTCATAGAATAGTTATTTATATTCATGTAAAATTATGATAATAGAGGATCTATTTTCACCAAACTGAAGCTCATGAAGGAATGCATGAGTAGCATTAACTTTCAAAGACTCAGTTCCTCTACTTTTATAGGATAGGATCACTACCTCTAGTTCATGTATCCATCAACATTAATCCTCAAAGTATATTTCCTATGAAGATAGAGATTAATACCTCCAAAGATCATGGCTATTAAATTCTTCAAATGTGGGATAAAAGACACCATAATTCATGATGTTTTACACTCATGATATTAGTTCTCATTTTCAGTGGTCTCCTCATGTTAATGATTTCATAAAAGCATGAAAATCATTTTCATGAACTCCCAGAGGCCTCATACAACTACATTTGCAGTGCATCTGATGCTCCTTTGTTTATAACCTTCATTCAATTTTCATACATGCAAGTGAAACTAAATGCATTTATCATATCGATCATACTAGTGTGTCATCTCGAGATTCATAATCGGATAAATACTTAGTCCAATTGGTCCATTTTTTCATAATGAAAGGATCCAAAGTTCACATCTCCAATGAGGGCCGTGGGTTGAAAATGATCAAACCGAAAGATCATGCGGCCAAGAGTTGTCCAATATGATGACCTGTGTTATTTGTGTATCATTAGTGAAAAATTGAATAGTATACATGGTTTTTCATACCACATAAAAATCTTTTTGAATAATGACTTCAATATAATATCTAATAGTTGTTCATTTATCACTAGAGCTATCAGCTTGGGATCAACATCAGTGCACCATCCACACACATGTAGGATTTCGGTCTACCCTATGTGTGGCCAAGGTTGTGTCTAATAAATGGAATAAAATATATGGTGCTAGCCTTAAAAATTACATAATTTTAAGTTATGTCAAGAATTATATATTGAGGATACTTTCAGGTTTAGAGTTTTATAGAATTAGTCCATAACTATTACATTACATCTCAAATATTACAAAGTATACACTTCTACTCTAACCAATTTTTTCAGAACAATAAAACTAATTAAATAAAATAAGAATCATTTTCTTGATATAAATATTATTTAATTATTTATTTATCTTACCCTTCATTATAACCCATGAAAAACATTTCAAAAACTAGGGATGAGAATAAAAAGCTCAGTAAGGGTTATAAAATAATGAAACAAAACATTAGTCCATCAATAAATTAAATTCAGTGAATCATAATTTTCACTCAAAAAACATAATATCTTTAACATACCTCATGAAATAATAATATTTATGAACAAAACATAGAAATCATAAATCATAATGGTAATTTTTGGCATTGATAACATACTTACATTGTAACTTTCACAACTATATAGGGAGTTACGTTTGGAATACCCATCAGGTTATATTCCCTAAATCTATTAGGAGAAACATTAACTTTTACCTCCATCATGTTACCCAATGCATTAGAGATCTATCTTGAGCTCACCTACCCTTGGTTTATCAAGGAACCACCTATATATGTAAATAATTCCAAATAACCATAACATAATCATAACACATAAAACAAGCATAAAAGAAAGATAACATTTCCATATTTTAATCACAATATAACATTTCAAGATATTGACATAATCAAAATGTTCTCAAAACCATTTACAACACCAAAATAGATGAAATGGGTATTTGGTATTTAGTTTATTTTTTAAAAATGTTACTGCTTGTTAAGGAATCCAGATATCAAATAATGCTCACTATGGCAGAAAGGTCGATGTCGTGAAATATGTTAAAAAGAAACATTCCTTTTTTCATTTAGTAAAATGCATCTTAGAAAAAATATTCCATTTGAAATTAAAAATCAAAGGGGTTTATACACCATATAAATGAAAGTCGTGTATAAATCAAAATATGCATCAATAAAAGGATATTTAGATGATGTCCCTTACCATGAGTCTGACTCATCAGGTATATTCCTTATTCTTCCTGAATAATAAAATTTAAGTGAATTTATAATATATTCATAACCTTTTTAAATTTTATTATTATTTTTATAACACTTATTACCAATTTATAAACATTACATAATTATTTACGTTAATATCTATCGTTTTTTCGATATTCGGTACGTGAGTCAAAAATGAACTTGTTATAATTATAAATTGTCCATGTGGTCAGAAGAACATTAGCTCCAGAATGATATTCATGATTTAAATATCATATATATCTAGTATATATATTTATTTATAATAGTACATAACATTTGGAGATAATAAATGAAATTCACTGTTTATGGAGATGGTAAGCCATATGTACGCATGAACACTACTTTCATTTATTTTTCATATTTAAATGAATGATAAATAAATGATAGATATATATATTATAATTCCAATATAATATCATATTTTATATATTTTACATAATTTCATTAACTACATCCTTTATACATTCTATGTTTGTAATGAATGAGTCATATCACTTTGAGGGGCCGGTAGTCCGTACTTCCTCAAATGAAATTATCTTATTTGCACATTATGGAAAGCATAAAGGTATGATTTAAATAAAACAATAGAATAATAGAGAAAATATAATATATATCATATATAAATATATTTCTATCATAATTTCCACCATTAGAGGGAGTATGGTAAAATTGAACAATCATCGTTTCGTAAGCCAGTAGTTCACCATCCACAGTAACAGTATGTTCATATCCAATAGATGGAGGTGCGTGTAAGTGTAGTTCAATTCCTTCTAATAAAAAAATCCCAGTATATTTAGGATACAAGTGTTGTTATATAATCAAAGAATACGAATATAATTGGGAGTGAAGAAGTAAAATAATGGAAAGAAATTTTCGATAAGACGCTACCTCTTAAAATGTGCAACTCCTTTTGATTGAGCCAAAAAGACTTCTTGAATTGCCTTATGCCTAAGGTAAGGATTATAAAGAGAAGATATTGATGTTGGAAGATTATTTGGGTAGTTTTTGGATGATCCAAGGGGCTTTATAGGTGTGATTAAACAGGTATAGGTGATCTCCTTTTATAAGACGGAGGAGAGGTACTTTAGGAAAGTTTGAAAGTATTATTTTATTATAAAATGGTTTTTAGTTTCAGAAGGTCCAAAAGTCATTTATTCCAAAGTTAAGATGCTGTTGGGTCTAAAAAACCTCAACCAATAGGTTTTATACAAGTCTTGGTAACATATTTAACCTTACCTTTTAGCGTTAACCCTTAGTTAACTAATTTAACTCTTACCATGTCTTCTTGTATATTCATACTATATGGTTAATATATTCACTATAAAATGAAAATCAAACCTAAAGTGGTCCATTAATGAAATGGTAAACATTATCTAAATAATTTTTTGAATCTTATTTTTTAGGACTATTACATCATTTAATAAAATAGTATTTGTTTTAAAAAATCATTTATTTCAATTTTTATACTATTTATATCATGAATTTTTAAAAAATCCATAAAAACTTGATTCTTTAAAAAAAATCATTAATTCAAAGATAAAAATTCATAATCATCCATAAAATTTGTGTATGGCATAAAAATTTTAAAATAAATTTATTTTAATATTTATAATCTCATTTATTTAAATAATTCATTAATATGGTAATCACTACATCATCATTGTGTCATTAATATATTTATTTATTTGATGTCTAAAAATTATAAATAAAATACCACGATGTAGGAAATTGTTTTATCTTTATAATTACTATTTATAGTTGAAGATATCACTTATATAACCCCATAAAAATGTTTTATTAAGAAAGATATGTTTATGTTATATTTTTCATTACTTTAAATTAATTCTTATAAAATGTCATTTTCACATCAAAGTGGCTACTTGGGGTCCCAAAATCGACCCAAGGATGGCCATGGTCATAAATATTTCATCCAATAGTATTATATTATGTGTTAGAGTAGTTAATATTATTATAATATTATTTTTTACCCTTATTTACCATATTTACCCTTTAAGCATGGTAAAAAAAATATTTACTAAAGTTACTATTCATATTGTATAAAAATTAAAGGTACATATTTACATAATTTTTAATTACTAATTCCAAATATGGAATCTATTTGTATAAATTAAGAACACAGAAATTGTATAAATTAATTTTAAATTAATTAATGTTGTTAAAACCAAAAAGCGTGTTTTTAGGAAGTAATAACTACCAAAGGATTGACATGTGTTTATGTCCAATTTTAGAGTGAAATTATTTACAATTAACAAAAATGGATTAAATGATAAAAATATAGTCCAATTAAACTTTTAAACTAATAAAAATTACAATATAACTATAAAAATAAATTAGATGAAAAGACAGTTTTGAATTAAAATGCAGTATTTTTCACTATTTATTAAAAATGAAATTTATCAGAAAATAACAAAATTTCATCCAAAATAAATTTTGATGTCCCTATTCTAAAGAATAATTTTATTTTGTCAAATAGAACATATAAAAGTGACAAAAACTAGATTTAAAAATGGTTCTCCATCAAAAGGCAGTAAAACAACCTTTTAAAAATATTAGAGTATTTCATGCTTAAAATCAGATTCATTCTTATTTTAAGCCTATAAAATTTATCAGATAAATATAAGGACATTTAAAAAACATGTATAATCATATTGTGGTTATTTCTGTTCATTCCCACCAATACAATGTCTAGGTATTAACCACCATTTAAAATAATAATAATAATATATTATTTTTTGGTATAACTCAAAGTTTTGTGTAACGTAATATTTCAAAGAAACCCGTTGTTGCATGTTGAGTACGCTATCAGAGGAAGAATCCTATTTAATCTAATAATAATATCTTATTCATAAATATTAATATAAATGAAAAAGTATTATTTTATAAATACCACAGTTGTTACATAAAAACAGTCCCACCTACATCCTGCAAGAAATATGCTAATCTGCCACCATGATTGGTGGATTAAACTATCCACCCATGGGGGTGGTTTACTCTTGATTCCCACATATTATTGGTTGAGGTTTTCTTGGATACTAAGCGTGGTTGTCCTATTTTTTATATAAACACCACTAGAAAATATGATAAAGAATGATTCTAAGTATTCCAAAATTCATAAATCCATACACCACATTCTCATCTTCAAAACAACCCCTCATGCAATATAATTTATATTTCATTTATCTCATTAATGAAAATAATAATATTAATAACCTTCAAGGTATATCTTGTATTTTTCTTATGGAATAAAGTCATATTGGATGACCTTCAATTATTCTTCTATTCTTTTTGGAATATTCACTCTAAAGCACTTCTTTACCATCAATACCATGCACTTAATTACTGTAAAAAATTCATCACATTTAATGCAAGTATTTTACATGAAGATCAGTTCACCGATAATCCGAATTACTTGGAGAATTATTCATCCATGATATCTAATTTCATCTAATTAATACCTAAAAATTATCCAGGAATCACTATAAAACTCAGAGTCTTCAATAGAGGTTTTTTAAAATATCAACACGTAAGGGATTCAACCAAGCTCCATTAACTTTGGATATTATTCATAATATTTTCATTCATAAAAGTTTCATATCTCATTGATTATTAGTGTCAACCTCTGAAAATCATTGACAATAAATACATGTCATATAAAAATGTTCTCTTCAAATTAAAATGTTTTATATTTGATACATGTGATTCTAGAAATGTGTTTACCTCCATTTGAATTTTCATGGGAGAATAATAATTATAATAGGTGGATTGTATAATTTAAAACCATAGAATTATGTGTTAATTGACAAGGTAGTGTTTAATGACTACATTGTGATGGTTAGACAAAAACTGTTTTTTTTTTGAGTTAGTTACATTCTTGAGATTGCAATGAAAATAAATTTCCAAGATGTTCATTTCTAAATAGAAAAATTGGAATACTAAGGACATGAATTGTTATTTAGTTCATTCCTAGGTTCCTTATCAAATTTTTATGTCTTTATTACTTGATACATAGGATTATTTCCATTAAAATAGGATGCTATTTATTATTATTTTAGGAGATTCTTCTTTTTTCTCCGATTGTATCCCCCGTTTCTTGTACTATTTCATATCACCTTTACACATGTATTTTGTTTTTCTATGATGTGATATTGACACAATGGTTCCTATTTATGTGATTTCAACCACCATTATTTTATGTATTTGTTTTTAAATGTGTTAAAAAGGGATTTTTGAAAGGTTTTGAAAGATGAAAATTGAATGTATGGTTTTAGTCTGATTTAAAATTGTTTTATCATGAGTATGTAAAGATTTTTACATAAATTTTAAATGAATATTTTTAAGAGATTTGGAAATGTGAAATTGTTTTATTTCTAAAATCTAATGTATTTGGATTTCTAAAGCATTGTATTAAGACATCATGCCATATCTAGAAAAAATTAGATTCTGAGAAGAATTTTCCTCTAAAATGTTATTAAAAAGTAGAGAAATTGACATCAATTAAAGGATTATAATGATGTGTTTGAAAAAAAAATTCACATCCTCCTCCGAAAAATGTGAATAGAAATTTTGGGTCATAATAGACCATATCGATCTTACATATACAATTTTTATCTTTGAACTAGAATCATCAAACTTATTGGCTTCCCTATAAACAGGAGTTAAATTCTGTTATATCTATTCTATAAGCTAGGGAAAACCAATCTAGGATGGAAAAATTATCAATGGAAAATATTTTGATTGATATTTCAATATTCCCACCTCAGTAGTTAAATTAGACAACAAAAAAATGATCCTCCAACAATGATAACAAAAAACATTAATGTCTTTGATAGACACCCAAAATTTATCTTCAATGGAATTACTACTTCTAATGAATTGATATAAGTAGACTTTAATGAAACCTCGATGAGTACGGAAGATAGAAACATAATCTGGAGGTTTGGGTCAATTTGATGCCACCCAATCTATATTCAGATTTATCCATAGTGGAATCATAGGAATCTATCTAATGGAATTCACCAACCATGGATTTGTCACCCTACTAGTAATATTAAATAATCTCATGATGAAAAGGTCAATAGATTAATTCATTAATGAACATGTTTGAACCATGGAGATAGAAACATCCACCCTATGATTGGAAGGGATCCCCATATGAAATTAATAAGTACTATTTACAAAATCAAGGATATTTCACTCTCTCCATATATAGGTAGTGGAAATAAAAGTAGTTGTCAGTAGCATTCCTTGAATGCCATAACTGTGGATTACTTGAATTATGGAAGTCATCATCCCTTTAGGAATTTTCACTACCAGAAAGATATTTAACACTAAAACTTTTCTCTAGATCCTACAAGTGAACATTAAAGATATAAAAAAATGATTAATTCTATCAACATAATTCATATTGGAATAATAGAAATTTTTCATCTGCATCGCAATTCCCTATATAAAGTTGTGAATTTTTAACCACTTCCTTCAATTACTCTTGAGAATAAGTGATTATGATGGGGAATTAATGACTCTCTAAAAGTGATAATCCAAGAGACAATCATGATAGACCTCCAAAATTATACTTGTTGACTCCCTAGAACTAAACACGCCAACTGAATTTGATGTCCAAATTAGAGTATCCATATTAATACACACATAAATCTAAACCTCTATCCTGATGTGATATGGGATCAATTAATGAAAAAAATAATTTCATTGTAGTTAGACCATATAGATGTCTTCATGGAATAGGGTACAACCACCTCCTTGGAATTTTTCAAGACATCAAAGGTGTTCTCCAAAATTTATAATTAAAATGCTTTCATACCATCCATATTGTACAACTAATGAGATCATGATATAAATTATTAAGGGTTGTTTAGATCGAAGAAGTTATATACAATGATTTTTTTTTGATTTTTTAGTAAATATATTAGAGATGAACTCTAGGGATATTTCATTTGAGTTGAGATGATTCTTAATGAATTTAGTGAGAAGATATTCTTAAAATATTACATGATCCTTAATACCTAATCCTCACATGTCAATGGGTTTGATAGTATCTTTCAAGCCATAGTAATATGTTTCATCCACGAATGGAGCTGGCCTATAAAATATTTTTGATCAAATAATTAAACTCTTTAATAATGTTTTTGGTCTATTGATAGACCGAGAATGCCTAAAAAATAGGGAGGTTACCCTAGAATTTACCACAAATGATCTCCCTTCCCGAGTCAATGTTTTCACTTACTAGGTTTCCATTGGTGCAATGATACTAGAATAAATTATATCTAGGTAGCACCTTTTGATTCTAGATAAGAAGACCAAAACTCAAAGATAGGTGAAATAAAGGGATCCACTATTCGTTCCAAGAGTTCTGGAAATCGTTTTTTCTTGGATACATACACTCCCTTAATATAGAAAACGATATAATTGTTCCAACTGCTAACCTATCTAGTAGATTATTTATAATAACTAAAAATGAATCTACTCTACAAGATGGATCATCTATCATCTTTCCAAAAGAGTGGGATTTTATTAGCACAAAGAATGAGAGAATGCATGATGTACCTCTTATGGAATTGAATTTTTATAGATATTTTATCGAACATGATCATTAATTCAAATAATGATATAGTCTTTAGCTTGAACAAATAAGAATCCAGAAAGAGGATTGCCTTGCCTGACCCCTAGGAACACTAAAATAAACCTCTAGGGGCCCCAATAATAATCATGGATAACCTAATATTTATTGAATTCTATTTACCATGATTATGATAATATTTAACTACCATTATTTCTTTGTATTGAAAAAACTAATCTCTATTTAATTGTGTCAAAAGACTTTGAGATGTCAATTTTCAAGTCACGGTATCCTTATTTTTACTTATTTTTAAAGATATTGACACATTATGAGTTAGTTAGAATACATTTATAGATTCTCCTTCCAAGGTAAATCCCAAAATTTTGGATTGAAGAAACTCATAAAAATGTATCTTAACCATGAGGCAATAATATTTGTAATGACTTTTGGAATCGTGTTCCAAATTACAATAGGACCGATGTACTTGATACCATGAACATTTTTTTGGTATCTGGGTAATAATTCTAGAGTTGACTCCACAGGGAATCAACACATTATTAAATAAAATCCCCATAACATTTTGGATATCATAATGCACAATGTACCAATTAAACATAAATACATTTTTTTATAAAACTGACAGGTACTTTCACACTATCTATGTTTGAGAAAAGGGATTATTTAATTTCCTTCTCTTGAGGATGTTCAATTAAACTCTTTTTTTGATACATAGAAGGTTAACCAAAGAAATATTTTTTATTTATAAGAAAAATTATGAGTATTTATTCATTTCTATATTATAGTTTGAAACAGATGAATCTTCAGCTGTATTCCAAGGCAGAAAATTAGAAATAAAATCTCCATATGCACAAAACTTTCTTATGGAATTTCTATTTTCGACACCCCTAGTTAAATAACCTATTATATTTTCTTAAAAGTTATATCAATGTAATTTTAATGATTATAAATGAGAGGGATCTACCACTTAAATGAAAACTTCCATATTTTATTTTTTACATTTTCTAGAGTTAAATCTATAAACACTTTCTCATCCCAATCTCAATTAGATTTTATTTTTTTTAAATGATTTTCCACAAATTTAATATGAATAAACTCATCAATAATTAATAATATTTCATGGTAAACTCTATATTCCTGATATTAACTATAATATACTAGATAAATACCTTTATCAGATTTTGAATTAAAATTTTAAAATATTCATTGGAATTTGGAATATAAACATTATTACTAAATACTATGAAGTTTAATATTCTATATTTTTTCCTTTACATATTTAATATGTTGTTTTATGTAATAATATTTTAAGAATACTTTTCTTAGAAACATGATATGTAATATTAAAATCGTTTTCCTTGAATTATTTTGGTAAATCATACAGATTTATAATAGTTCTTCTAATTTCATAAAATATTTTATTTTTCTTCTCAAACAAACCATTTGGTTCTGGTTTCCAATGAGATCAACACCAATGATTATATCCATTATCTTAAAAAAGTTTATCATATTCTATATTTAATAATTGACCAGCTCTATCACTTCTATGTGATAAAATTAAATTAAAATTTTCATTTTGAACCAATTTATAATAAATAAAAAACTTATACAAAGTGTCATATTGGTGTAAAAGAAAATAGTCCCATATAAATATAATATAATCATATATAATAACAAATACATAACTTTTACATCCTATAATATATTCTCTCATGGGGATGGATAATTAAAAATTTAATAGTTTAAGAGGTTTTGATGTTCACAATTCATGACCTAATTTTAACATCTCATTTTCCTCCTAACCTTTTATGTGTGAACCACATCCATGGGTTCATTCAATATTCAACATTGAAAAATTTATTACTTTTTCATTTTTGAAAAACATACGTAGTTAAATGAAACATGTGTGACCCAATATTAAATTACACTAAAAAGGAATATTTGTAAAAAAATGAAACATTGTATCATTTTTTCACTTAACGAAGGAAAAAATGTTGAATAAATTTTATATTTTCTATTTGTTTAAAATTACATAGATTAATTTTTAAAAACAATAAGTATTCATTTTTAAAATTCACATTCATATAATCATCAACAAATTATGATATATAAGTCAAATTTTTATTTTTAATCCATTAAAAAATAAATCCTTTGAAATAGTAATAGAATAAGATACTCCAACTACACCAAATACTGTTATTTTTCCTTTTTATTTTCACCAATGTTAACCATAAAACCTTCACACATGTTAATATATTCAATGATAGTTATGTCATCAGTCATATATCATGATCATCCCATATCTATATACTAGGGGTTCTTCTTGAAACTTATAAGAAATGTTTCATATAAAAGAATATTTACTAATAATTTTTAACTTATGAAAACATGAGACTAATCAGGGTAGAAATAGACTTCTTAGAAACCTAAACTGATTTTTAAGTAGATATTAATAGGTAATCATTATGAAAATTATTTATAAATAAGAGCCTTGGTGTGACCAAGCGAGTCCAAATTTCTAGTATTAATTATAATAATGGCCCTTAATTTGATATCTCACATAAAATTTAAAGAATTTACATATGAAAAATTAATATTGAATTTTTTTGTATATTTTTTTAATAAAATTCATACCCAGGGACATTCATAATTTGTTTTCAATTTATTAAATCTCAACATTTTATAATAGCATTATTTACCCTGAAGGAATATTGATAAATATTTTAATATTTTCATTTTAAAGATAATAATTTTCTTCTAAAAAATAATTACACTTTAATGAAAGAGTTTCATCAAATTTAAACCAATAATCCATATGTTTATGTTTTTTAAGATGGAAACTTTCTAGATCATCACATAAATTATCATTTGAGCTCAATGAAGTATGTATCAATTTTTCATTATCTTTAAGAACTAAACTATGTATCTTAATAATATTATATAATAATATAGTAATCCTTTTAATCTAATGATTTATTATGTTAATCTATTCATAATAATCATATAAGTGGGATCAGATTCATATTTAGAATATGAACTACAATTAAATTCACTTATATGTTTCTATTAAGCCATTAAACATAGGCTTCTAATTATTTTTCATTATCAGATTCATTACTAGATTTTCTTTACAATGGTTAACAATAACTATATTCCATTTATTTCCATTGGTTTTTTATCATCCTCTTTTGTTTTTATCATTCAAGATTCTTCAGAAATTCAGCTTCATGTTCCCTCTTTCTCTGAAGTCATAAAAATAATTTTTGATTAATCTTTATAAATATCAATAACTTGTATCATCTAATTGTAATCATTTTTAGTGTGAACCATTCATAATATTCACAAATAAATCTTCTTATTTTTATATAATAAATTTTTACACAAGTATCACCATTTCATTCACTAGACTACAACTTAGAGTTAGAATATTAAGTACTAACATGTTCATGAAAATAAATTAATTTATTTTTCAGAATCACATATTGGGTAAGATTTCTGATCTCTAAATAACATTTTAATAAATATACAAAAATATCTTCTAATTTATTGTCATGAATGTTTTTTTATTACATTGATTATTGCCTTATCTTCATTCTATTTATTTGTTAAAATCTTAACATTCATACAATCAAAATTGAAGTATCATATGTTTCTCAAAAGGCACTCATTCCATATAAAATACTTGAAAATATATGATTAATTTGATTAACACTTTCATATTATCAAATTTTAAATTCTATATATTCAAGTCTATATAACCCCAACATAGTACATATTAATGTATCTAAACTATAAAGACTAACTTTTGTTATTTTCTAAATGTCATGTTTAGTTTTAGCAAAAAATACCAAGCAATAGAAATTTATACTTATTTCACAATATAAATTGGTCATAAACTTAAAGTCCCATAAATTTCTACAAAATCATTACCAGTTAATGATTAAGGATCAACATCAAGGTCTTTTATGGTTTTACCATGATAATCTAACTGTTAGTGTATAAGTTCTTAAGAAAAGGATTCATGTGAGATTGAAAATGTCCATAATATATGACATTGTGGAATCGATTTCATTGTTCTGTCCAAACATAATATTCACTTATACCAACCATATAAAACTAATTCTTTATCCTTGATTGTTAAGACATGTTATGATTACTATTATTAAATAAAAATGTTCTAAAGATAGGGGTAAAACTATGATACCAATAGTAAGGTCCCAATAATAGAATTGTTGGATGTTCAAGAGGGGTGGGGGGAATTAACCAATTAAAATATATTTTAATAAATATTTACAAATTAAATATTAATTATAGGATAATAAAAAATCTAAAACAACATCGTGATTTTTTAGTTGTATTGATATAAAGAAACATAAACTACACTTTACTCTAAAATAAGAGAGGAATGACACCCATTATAATTGAATAATTGAATATTTAAGGGATCTTCCATCACATTCAATGAAATTTTAATCCCGATAGAAAGCCCAATGTTTATTATTTTCTCACCTAGAGTCACAACCCAATTATATGTCTTTTAATGTGGTGGAATAACCAAATCACGCCTTTCATCTAACCAAGGTAGAACTGATTCCTCAACCTTTTACCAGTTAGTCAAAACATCCATTTACTTTCTATATGGGGTAGAATAACCCAAATACTACATTTTATGGGTCATATAGACCAATAAAACTATTCATATAGAATAATATAAATTAATTAGAACCAAAAAACCCATATGAACAAGTAACGCTATGTGTTTTGAGGCAAAAATATTCTATTTGTTTACAAAGGATAAAATGAATGACGTCTAAACAATAGAATTTTCTAATAACTAATGTCTGTAACACATCATAGATATTTAATATAATAATTCTTGACCCATTAGTATTAAGTTCCATCAAATATCTTCTAATAACCAGTTGAATAGATAGAAAAATTTTGATTTTTTATCTTCCAGTTGATCAGTAGACAAACAACACATAAAGATCATTTCATTTGTTTTTATAAATGTAGTATATTTTTTCTATAGGTTTTTTAAAGGTAATTTGAAAATTATATACGATATATAAGGGTAATGTGAACATTATATACATTTTCTAATGTTAAAATAACATTTTAGTGATTTCTAAAAGGTTTGACCAGATATAGAAACCTATGAAAAAGTCAATGATTATTTTTCATAAGGGTAAGTAACATATAAAGATTTATAATAATTTTCACATAACCCACATACGGTTTAGTTATGTAAATAAATATGAACATTTCATATGAAAATGGGTAATTGATAATAGTGCTTAGGTATATCCATTATCACATAAAGGTGAAAAATTATACCCATAACTTGTGTTAGGGTAAAATTAATATAGATAAAATTATAACAATTAAATAATTAATGCTTTAAAACACTTAGGTAAGTTCATTAATTAATTAAATAATGAATTGATAATTGATAATTATATAATAAATAATTATTTTATTTATAAAAACAAATAAAACCAAAATAGATCAAGGAAACACTTCAACACATATGGGATATGAGTACATTTGGTGGTTCTCACAACAGGAACCTTAGTAGAATGAGTAACACTAATTGTATTCTAGAGAACATTCTTTTTTTACATATATGAAATTGGTATTTGATATTTTTTATTAATTATAATACATCATTTATTGTAATATATTTATGACTTTGGATAAATATTATGTTATGGATAATGAGTTTTCTCAGAAATTAATTTTGTTTGATGAGACCTTATTAAAATGAGTTTTAGATTGATTCAAAAATTGTTAGGTTTTTTCATAAAGTTATTATGAATTTCAGTCATAATGGGATATTATTATAAGTGAATTGAAAAGTATACACATGTGATGAATAAATAATATAGATTGATTAATACCAAGGTAACCTATTTAGGATCATGCTGACACAATGCCAATATAACCTAAATTTAAAACTACAGCATACACCAATGCCAATGTATTTTACTGTAAAGGTGATAAAACACAGTACCACATTTCACCCAATATAACCTGTGATTTAAACTATAAATATGACCACATCATCTTTACATTTTTTTTATCAGTTGTGAATCAAGTGATGGTTTATTTAGAATAGATATATCCAAAATAAATTTCTAATTGATAGGAATCATAAACAGACTGTACTTTTACACACTGAGATTTTAGTAGAATTTATTTTCTAGAAAATAAATACTATGATGATTATATTTTATCACATAAAAGACCAAACTAAAATAAACTATAATATATTTTATAATTAAAGATAAACATTAATACATATTGAGAGTTAAGTGTTACATATTAACATGAAAATTACCAGTAGAGTAAAATATCAAGTAAATAATAAAGATAGTTAAAATTATTTTTTAATTATGTACTTAATTTTATTATTATTTTAATAAATATTTATATTTTTTTCAAAACCAATTTAATAAAAAAAATGTTCTTTAGATTTTATTGATATAATTTAGAGTTTAATGGTCTATTTTTCAATAAAACATTATATAAATATTTTTTACATTTATGATAATAAATTAAATTAAACACAATTAACGGTTTTTTAAAATTAAATGTTTTAATACATTATCAAATATAATAATACACATTTAATTATTAAATGATTTGAAATATTATTAGAAACACAAAATTTTGTAAAAATACATTTTCTATTGAAAAACTAGTTATTAATAATACCATATGGTCTAAGCATAAAAATATCAGTAAGGGACACAAATAAATGAAACTGTTAGTCCATTGAAAACCCCTAAAACATTATAATAAAAATATACATTTGCACCGTGGAAAAGGAATAATATTTTCAAAAAGATCAGTATCTTACCATTTTAAAATCAATAAATTTCCTTCAAAAACTGATACAAAGAATATAAAATATAATTTGGTAACTTGGGATATCGTTTTACATATTACTCTTAAAAATGGAGTAACCAATATGAAAAAACTCCCACTCTAGAGTACCCAATGAATTAGAGGATATAATGTGACCACCCATCCTTGGATTATAACGAAACCATCCATCATTAGATAAAATCATAACCACCAGTCCTTCGCTCATCATATAAAAACATATCATTGGTTTATAATGGAACCATCCATAATCATAAACGATGCCCAAGAACCATAAAATAATCATTAATTATGAAATCATTCATCGTAAAAACATTATTTGAGGAAAATAAAATTTTCATTTTGAATTCACTCATTTTGGAAAACTGTGCATATATAGTGGAATTTTCTTTCATCAAATTTAACCATATAAACTTATAAAGTAATCATACATATATTACAGAGACATGAGTTTGGTAAATTCCATTCATTATATATATATAATTATTTTTGACTTTTGTAAAAATAAACTTTAAGAGAGGATTATTTAAAATGAATGTCCCTTACATAAAACCGTACATGATCGCTTTTTGAAAAAATTTGTGATAAATTAGAAATTTAATTTTTTTTTAAAATTCATGTACATATAAATAAATTCCGAAAACTAATTTTAAAAACATTGAAATGATATCAAAGTATTAAAAAAATAAATCATTATTATATTTAAAATGATTGTTTTTCATTAAAGAGTCCCTTAAAAATAAAATATTATTTAAGAGAGATTTAATAAAATGAATTGATTATATCTATGAGATGTAAATTCACATTAAACAAGTGGAAATGAAACATAATATAATAAAACTCAATTTTAAGAATAATATCAACAAGCCATAATCAATGAAGTAGATGGTTAACCCTAATAATGGAAATTGAGTTCGAAAATTACTTAACACTTCATAATCAGTCGAATCGTATTACCCATGAACGAATGACATTTGAAAATACATTAAATATCATTTTATTAAATAAATTCATGACAAAAATTTTCAATAGTACAATATATAATAACCTCATAACCAAATATTTGTGGATAACATCAAAATATGCTTCATTGAAAGAAAATTTAGATAATGTTCCATTCTAAATTTGGGAAGCATCATGGAAATGATTAATGATTCTTAAAATGGTTTAATTATTGAGATTTGTTTCACTAATAATTTGGAAAGAAATAATATAGTAATAGGGTTGTGGAGAATAATATCCCATAAATAGTAATTATAAATAAAACATATAAAATAAAAAAGTCACTAGAATAGAAAATAATAGAGAGTGATATGTGTCCCTTACCTCAAGTTCAGCTTCCTTAAAACATGTTAAAACATGCTGTATATTGGTTTAAATAATGTTATTAATTTATTTAGTAAATATATTCATATTTATAATATATTATATGATTATTTTTTAATATATTACCACATTCTCAATAAGAAAGTTTCATTATTGAACATGGGATTATTATTCGGCTGAGAACACATGATCATGAAATTAGAGATATTAAAAATTATAGTATTTTTATTATATTTTAAATTCTTTAAGACTTTTTAGGAGTATGGGGATGGTAAGGATTGGTATTTATACATGAGGATGGGTGGTTTAAAGTTTCTAAATAATGATTATTTTAAATTTAAATCCAACCACAATTGGAAATCCTTAATTGAAATGAATTATATTGACAATTAATATTTTAATGGATTATATGAGGTCAATAAAAAAAATTAAACACCCCTTTAATGTTATAGTTTTTAGATATTTTATGATTTCAACTTTTAACTTTAATATATTTCATTATTTTACCTATACTACGGTAATTATTTTTACCACCAAAATAATTTATTCCTAAAATTTAAAATGACATAAAAAATTTAGGAATATATTATTAAAAATATTTAATCTATTTTACCAAATTAATTTCAAGTAATTTTTAAAAATAATTTTAAGAAAAACCCACAGACATGATGAAGAAAATGTTTTTGAGAAGTTAATTTTCTAAAGAAAATATGATTGTATATTAACTCTCTGAATAATAGTAATAATTTCATGAAAGTAAATTAATATTTTTTTGTATATAATGTATAAATATAATTTAAAACATTCCACATTAGGGATTTTCTAAATTAACTAAAAAGAGAAACATTATGTATATTGAAACAATTTTCAAAAAAATACCATTTTAAACCCAAAAATATTATTTTTATAAAAAAATATTTATAATAATTAAAAATAATTTAAGTGGATTAAATATAAAAAAACAATATTTATTTTAATTCACAAAACGTTAAAAACGTATTGGGACTTTCAAATTGATTAATATATTGAAAATAATTGAAGTTATGAAAAAAATCATTATTTTTAACTATTCACTAGAAATTTTAACATTTTAGAAAATTAACGACATTTAACCATATAATAATTTATATATGATAATTTATAAATTTATTTTAACTTTATAAAATATTTTTCTAATTTTCTAGAAATTAATTACATTTATCTGTACATAAAATGAAATAAATATCATTCTTTTGATGAAAATAGATTTTTGATGAATAAACAAAATGCTCAAAATATATTCCATATTCATAATTAAATAATAGATATATTATACAATAGTATTATTTATTTCATAATGATAAGTAATACTATTTATTCCATCCAATTTAATGTCTAGGTTATAATGATCATATTTAACTAATAAGATTTTTTAGTTCATTTAAGTTTAGTGTTACGTATCTTGTACATTATTAAACATGGTATTTCATTTTTATAATATCAGGATGTTATATTATTAGTACATATTTTTCATTACAACAATACTATGTTGGTTGTCTCGTATCATTCATAACAATACACTAAAATGAACCACAATAAATTTTACAATGTAGTATAAAATTTAATAAAACCTTAGAATAAAAATTGAAATATTAATAAAACAATTATAAGAAGTGTAGAACCTCAAGTAAATGATAAATATTTTTAAAATAAAAATTTTTAACTCCTTTTATATTATTATAATTATATAATTAATTTTATTATGTTTTTAAATACCAATTAAATGTGTGGATATAATGGTTTGATGTGACCAAAATTATCTAGTGTTAAGAAGTCATATTATTAAAATAATGTTATTTTTCTATATATTGTGTATTTTTAGATTAAAAAATTAAATTAAAAAATTTTAATGTATAATTTTAATAAAATGTTTCAATATAGGATCTATTTTATTAATAATAATTCAATTAACAATTGATTTGAAATATGATTAGGAACACCTAATATTTAAATGCATATTTTATTTAATGAAAAATATTTTTCATTATAACATATGCTTTCAATTGAAAATAAAATTAATATATTTTAGAGTTTTTATTTTATATAATGGAATTTAATTTTGGAATTAGAACATAAAAAATAATATAGGTTGATTTTTTAAGGAGATTTCTGACCAAATGTATTATTATGAATAATAAAAAAATATAATTTCTATGAATACCATGATTTTATTGAAATTAGTATGATCTAATAATGAAATAAAATTTATTGAAACTTTTCACAACCAAAAATGAATTTATAGAGTTATATAATTAATTTTAAAGTATAAATTTTAATTTAGAAAACTATAATTGATATTTTACAACCTAAATTATCTTTTACCTTCATGAAATTTATTTTTTTTATTTTTTTCATTTAATTGATTTTTTGGAAGGTTACCATTAATATTTTATTTTTTAAAATTTCAAATTTCTTCCTTTTCATTATAATTATCTATAATATTTAGTTGGAATCAATTCCAACCAATAATAGTTTTCTTAAAAAAAGTAATCTGTATTTTAACCCAAAAATACCCCCTCAAGTATAAATACCATCCCATTCTCTAATTAATATGAAATATAAATTATTTTGTTCTGAATTCTCTCGCATTTACATTGTTAAGAGTCTATAAATTATTATCTAAGGAACTATGGTGTTACAATCAAACTCCAATAATCTATTTTTGATATATGTGAAATTGCAAAAAAATAAAAAAAAACTCAAGGGTTCGTTGTGTCAATTTTAATTCCTTGAGAAATGTTTTATATTATCCAAATATTTAAATTTATATAGTTTATATACTACACTTTTTAATTATTACATGTTAAATAATTTCTTATTATTATAATTTTCACTTTTATTTAATCTATCACTTATACTTGTCTATCAATTCATACATTGCCTAATTTGGAAGGGTTGTTGCCAATGTAGTTTAATTTCATTAATGTGTAACCTTTACTTAAAAATTACATCCATCCATGATTGGTTTCTACCAAACTATAACTATATTATATTTTATTCCATTTTTATTTTAACATTTTTGTATGTCTTATTGACATTTCGCCTCCCTCTAGTTCATAATTCAACCAAAAGGGTTCCTTTTATATCAAATCTCTCTTATTTTACTCTCTGGTCATAAATCATTCACTTCCATGTAATTATTAATTATATTTTATCCTAAATTATCTTATCTCGATTTCCAAGATTGCTTATGGTTATTTTCTTCTATTTTTCACTCTCTTCCCAAAACATTAGAACACATATTCTTTTTTAATGTTTATCTTATAAAGGCCTTTTCAATGTTTTATGACAATTAATAATTATCAAGATTTATTATAATGTTTTCATGGTTTTTAAACGAAACATTTATTCCCATAGTTAAGTTACCTTTTCACTTTTAAAATACTGAATTATATTTTTGAAGGATAGATAGAGGGATTTCATTCCACTATATTAATTTTTATGTTTCACATTACATTTGGTATTTTTAATGCCATTTCATTTCATAGTATCAATATATAAATTCTATTAAAAATAGGTTCCTAAATTTCCACTTTTCAACCCATTTAGTTTGAATTTTAATGTAACATATAATATTATTTCTACAACCAAATTACAAAATATTTATGAAAATTATTTTCATAATTTCACTTCTATGTTCATCTCAAACATTAAATGATATATCTCCTTTGAAGTTAAGTTTCATGTATTACTATATAAATAATTATATTAATTTTAATTTCATACATTACCTTATTCATAAGGGACATGTTCTCTTTTACCTTTAATCTACCCCTTTAAATTATTTTTCCTTTATAACCTTATTATTTAATTTCATTGATGTAATCTATACCACTTAAACTATTTTTATATATTGTTCTCTATTTTAAGCACAACTATTTTCCCATTACTCTATGTAGTTCTAGATTTATGGATTATCTTAAGAAATATACTAAATTTACTGAATAAGTAAATATTGACAATAAGTATACTTGTCATTTCAATAAGTATGTTTTTTGATTACCACATCATGTTGGTTTTAAATTGTATTTTTTATTATTTCATTCATTTTAAAAATTCATTGGAATCTATTTGTGATTATTGGGTCCCAAAATTATATTTTACCATGATGAATATTTAGGTCATAAGATAAAAATTATTTTGGGTAATTTGGTATTTTCCTTCGACATATAAGTATGATGTATGGCATGAGGAGTTCATAGAATGTAAGATGTCTTTGAACTCGGTATTAAATAAATATAATATGTATTCACACGAGGCCCTGAATGTATGATTGATATGTCTAAAATTTTTCATTTCTTCACTATGAAATTAGTTATTGTTATTCATGTCATTATTTACAATGTTTTATTATCCATAGTTATATTATTTTCTCATGTTATTAGTTATATGAAATTTTCTGATTATTGTATTTCCTCTCGTATTAACCTTTCCTTATTTCTCCTACGATATATTGTATTTTATGATACACCTTATTGAGTGCTTAAGATGAACCTTCATATATTTTCCATTTCCTCTATTTATAGAGATGAGTAGTAGGATTGATATGTCAAGATGAGTATCATGTGCAGATAATATTATTAGAGATGCAAAGACAAATCTGAAAATAATAAATTCTTGGTTAATGGGAAAATAATTATCAGATTATAAGTATATGGGTTATCAAAGATAAAATTTTATCCAATTCTATAAATATATAATGTTATACATGGTATTTTGTGTACAATTGAGTCATTATTGTTTATTAATATTGTAATCATGGATGGATAAGTATGGGTTACAACAGTTGGCGTCTAAACTAGTTTGTAAGGAATGTGTTATTAGCATCATATATAGGAGTTCAGGTATGGGTAATTACAAGTAATGTATGATTTTTCCACTAACACTATTATTTTATTCAACATCCTTAAAAACCTACCATAAAAGGGAATGATTTCCCTTATTAATGGTAAATATGGTTCTTTTCACAGGCCACCAAAAATATCTTCAACCACGTAAAATCATTCATTGTGAATATATAAGATACTAACACCCATATGTTTTTATAGTAATCATTAGATTTAAACACCCCATATATTCTATTTGAAAGAATAAAAATCTTTATAGCCTGCTTAACATGAAACACCAAGATGTAAGAGATTTTTTATATATTATAAATATATTATTATTTAAATATACCCATTTAAATCTAGCCCTTGAATTTTTTGATATAATGAGGATTAACATAATTATTAAATATATTTATAATGTTCACACTGAAAAAATGTTTTGACTAATTTTTGGGAAATGGAAATTAAATTTTTAGTAAAGTCATTTTAAGTTTCAAAAATACAATTTTTTTAATCAAATTACTGATTATTTGAGATAATAATATTATTAATTTAGTCTACATTTTCATATTTTATTTTATATAAAGAACATAATTTTTGAAATCATCCTATGAATATTATATTAGTGTGAATTTTTAATTTTTTTATGAAAAGAATTATTTCTCATTGTATTGTGAAAAATACTAATTTTATTATTTTCATATAATTTAATGTATTTAGGGGGTCCCTTTTTATTTTTTATTAGTTCAAATATTTTGTTAGTTACTTTTCATTAAAAATAATTAAATTAATTCCAACATAATTTCCATTATTCTTAATTTTTCGTATGACATCATTTTTTACTTAAAAATTCATTTTTCTGGAAACCTTTTTTTTCAACATTTTTTAGATTTTTTAAATTAATTTATGCCACTAAGATGTATTTAATTTTATAAAATATTTTTAATATTTAGAATCAAACATTTCAAATATACTAAATAGGTATCCTTTCTTACTTATGAATAGAAACTGTGGTAAATATTTGTCACCACAATAAGTGTTAAATAGGTTGAACAAGGTTTAAACATTGATATAGGTCTTCAAAATCATCCATAAACATGACTATATTTCATTAAATGTTATTAATTTTTCCACACATGTAAAATATTCAAAACTAAATCATATTGGTGCTGTTATTTTTTGATAGTGTCCTTCGCTATATTTTATGTAATGGAAAATTCCAAATTATCACTCCCTTGATTTTAATTTTTCATATATAGATACATAGGTAAAATAAGATTTTATGAATGAATATATAATTTTATTTTGAAAATAAATTATTTATTTTTGTTATGTTTATTTATATTATTTTTTTGTGATGGAATAATAACATTAATGTTTTACACAATTTCGATAAATTGCATGGGAAAGAGTTAGAAATATAAAATTAAATGATTTTGAAAAGAAAGTAAGTAAAATTTTTATAGAGGAATTATGCTTTTATAAAAATTTCCTTCTAAATGATATTTTATAATTCATAGTGATAGAGATTATATTTTAATTCCTAAAATTTAGGTATTTAAAGAGAAAATATGTGAATTGATATTAAAATGAATTTAATGATATTTTGTGTTGAATAATATATCATTAACTTGTTTAAAAATCATGAAACAAATCATAAAATAGTATGGGGGATTGGGCATGGTGAAAAATTTCACCCTGTATCCATTTTTGTTGCAATTTTTACCTTATATGAAAATTTATAACCATTTATTATTGAAAATGATGTCAGTAAGATTATGGATAAAATTTGATACTAAAGGGGATAAACCAAAATACAAGGTTTAAAATTCCACATAAACTTATCAAAATTTTAATTGTTAGACGAATTTAAAGCTTCTACTATATTATCTTATAAAATTTGGAATCTTTGTTTCACTTTTACATGAAAAAATTATTTAACATATTTATATATTTTATGTAATTCCATGTGTATCCTTTACATCACTATTAAAGGAAAACTTCTCTCCTCTTTTCATCAAACTACTGTGATCGAAATTTATCAATCAAATTACTTCAAAAGATCCTTTAAACAACCTATTCCATGATATTTAGGAGATATAATTCTTAAAATATAATACCTAGGGTCCTTAATGAGAGATCAAAAGGAGGTTCTTTAATGAGGAGGTAATCACCTTAAATCAGTGTTTTATTTTTAACTTCTTCACCTTGATCCTGAAATTCTACCCTTATATATAAACATAGATTTCATACCTAGATATTCCATATTAATTTATAAATATTAAATAAATTTTGAAAATATACACCGAATGAGTATAAAGGATTAGTGTCTTTGGAGACTAGATAAACAATCATTATCTTTCAAGAAAGATATTAAACATCACCCCAAATATCATACCACATAGTTCTATTTTAAGTTATACCCTACATAAAACCATTCATTATAACTAGGGGAAATAAAACAGAAGAAAGTGTGAGCTTAGATTCCTAGTATGTATAAACAAGGGAGATATCAATGATTACCTTTAAAGAACATGAGTATAATGGTATGTGAAATGAGTTTAGAATCTGAAATTCCATAAAAAAATATATCATAGATTGTAATATTTAATCATGTAATAATACCTAGTACTTTCTAAGAAATAAATTATTATTAAATCAATGATAATGTTCCATGATATGAAAATATTTCCATAACATAGAAGTTTTGGACACAAACATAAGAAAAGAAAATCATTTTTTATGTTAATATTTATTTCCAAAAATATCAACATGTATTTAGTTAACTCTCCATTATATAATATCTTTAGTAAAGGTTTACTCCTGAGACTATAATAGTGAATAAATACCCTTACTTAACTGGGTTCATTCCCTATTGTAGTCCTAATTATATAAAGATTTATCCATCTATACCCAATGAATTTGAGGAAAATATAATTCAGGTCCCACCCATCACACAACCATAATTCATTCTTAGGTGTTCCAAAAGATCATAAAATATTCATCTTATAAAATAACATTTGATAAAGAAATACGTTTCATAAACACTTCCAAAAATTCCTCAGATAATAACCCATAATAAATAAATAGGTTTCATAAAAATGTCATCAAAATAATCATAAAAAATACAGATAATTAATAAGGATGGTATCCTTGGATAATATCTTAATAAATTATAATAAGCATCAAATTATGTTAATATAAATTAAAATTACTTTAAAATATATCATAGAATACCTTGAAGAAAATACCCTTCTCGAATAACATCTTTAAAATAGAAAATACAAAAATAAATTATGGAAATGATTTTATTTGGAAATAACCAGGGAGACTTGTAAAGGAATATTTAAATAATTGATTGTCCATTATGGCAAGAAATTCAATTTATGTTTTTATATGAAAACAAATATTACTTTCACATTTTTGTTAAATTTTAAAAGTACATGCATTAGAAAATGTTAATAATATTAATTTTAAACCACTTTTTTAAGTCAAACAAAGGTAAAAATTTATTCAATCTATAATATGATAATATTAATCAAAATCTTAAACACATTTTGACGAAAAAAATTACATGAAAGAAAAATATTCCATACTAAATATGGAATAAACTAAATTTTTAATAAAAAACTTTCTCAGTCAGAGTAAGTATCCAAGGGAATAAAATGGAATTATTATTTAAAAACACAAGAATAAATATAGTATAATAATATTTTGGAGATTATTTAGAGGTATATAATGATATTTCATCCTCAGAAACTTAATCATAATCAATCTAGAAAATATAATGAGATGGTAACATTAAACCCTTGCCTCAAATTTGGATTTATTAAAAAGATCTCTATACCCCTATATAAAAAAGTAAATATTCTATACATATATACTATAATACTTTACATACATAAAATATCATATATGATCCACTTATATCCCCGGATTACTAATAATTCTTTATTAAAATCATCATTTTTATTTGTTAATTGTTTAATTTTTATAAAGGTTTCAGTACGTAAGTTCTGTTCTCTGAATGTTTATAATAGTTCTGTTAGGACCAATAGGGGCCTATATACCCTGAAGGGGGGGGGGGGTGAATAAGGGTATGAATATTCTTTTTCGAAATTCTTCCTGCCCCACTAGATCTTGACCTCTTTATTACAAGGGTCACTTTGTTTGCACTTCTGTGTTAATTATGATCACTTATTTTCTTCTTAATCTGATGATAATGCTTAGAATGCAATGCAGGGAAGCAAGCAGGCAGACACAAAGATTTTTACTTGGTTCTCCCTCACTGGGCTACGTCCAAGGAGCATACAACGATGATGTTCCGCTGTACCAAATCCACTAAAAATTACACTACTGTTTACTAGGTTCAGGCTAGATCACATCTATCCCTAGACTCACTGCCTTTACAAGGTTTAGTGTTAGCTCACTGTTTTCCCAAGGTTCACTCCCTGTTTCTCTCTCTCTGGCTCACTGTCGGTGGAGAGGATCACGTTCTTCCTCTTCCTTTGATCACTGCTCCGGAAAGGATCAACTCACAGTTTATAGAGCTGTAGGTCTATTCATTATCACTAATGAAATCATCCTCTATTGTGTGTAGATGCTCTGTTGAAGTCCAACTTTCACCCATAGATGAATCTCTCTTTGCACCGAAGGTATCGGGCAATATTCCAGCTTTCACGGCGCCCTAAATGACTGTCATGAATCCACCTTACCTGGTACCCTTCTCTAAGATGGGGCACAAGTATCGGCATGCAAGTTATAACTGGCGCGCAAGTCCACCTAAACCACTTGCGCGACACAAGCTTCCGCAACTCAAAACTTGCGCAACTCATACCCTTTTACACCCAAACTAATATTGGTGTGCAACCAAAAACATTCGCGCTTCTTCAAAACTAGCACATAAGTTCACCTCAACCACTTGCGCGACACCCCCTTCTTCAACTCAAAACTTGGGCGACTCACTTCCTTCCTCGCCGAAACCACCTTAGGCACACAACTATCACCTGGCGCGCAACTTCTACTTGTGCGACCACACCACCACTTGCGCGACCACCACACATGCACGACGGGAGCTCTGATATTTCTAAATGTTGAAATATTCACTGAATGATGAGGGGTCAACCACTATTTATAGGCATTTGGACACCCTGCATGACGGCGTGCAAGTCTCCCCTCAGCGTGCAAGTTTTGACGCTCAAGTCTCTTCAGCGCATGTCACTTGCACGACCTACACTAAAACATGGGCGACCCTTTTCCCTTTTCCATATTTTGATGTTCTCAGCTTGAAAAACATATGGTGAAAAATTTTCCTCTCCTTCAAGAAAATGGAGTGCAATTCCCTTTTCCAAAACCACTTTTCTCCATTTGTCGATTTTCAGGCCCAAAAATTTGGCAAACACAGGAAAACGACGCCACCTTGTATCTGCTCTTTTTATACCGCCTCCATATCATCCATTCCTTTGTTGACATTCTTGAATAAATCATGGATCGTTAAACACAACCCTTGAACTCGAAAATCCACCATGAAATCCTCTTTGTCAACAAATTTGTATGTCATGGTTTTCTTTGTCAACAATCACAACACATATGTCCACTTTGTCAACAAACACAATCACGTCAAAAATGCTTCAATGATGCCTTGAGGGATTTTTTCCCAACAAGTTCCATAATCATAATTATTATAATCATAAAAGAATAATATATATTCATTATATATATATAAACTTTCATCTATAATAAAAATATATCAGAAAATAATTTACATTGTTAGAAGATTAGCTAGTAGAGGATCCTTCATTCTGGAGAAATTTCTAGTTACTATGGATTCCCCTATTAAAAGTGACCTAGAAAAGTTATAATTTAATAATATAGGTATATTTTCATCATCAAATATTTCAAGTGAGGTTCAATGCCTTGGATTTCAATAAGAGTAAGAAACATCTCTTTATCTTGAGGTTGTAGGGACTTTAGCTAACAATTAAGCCGATATTGATTAGAAACTAGAACCAATTAATATAGTTTTTAATGGTACATGTAACAATTAAATTGATAAATCAATTTAACATAATGTTCCCAACTATTATAATAGAGATATACATGTGGATCCATTTAAGATCAATGCATCAAATGGGGATACCTCTCGAATGTTTCAATGAAAGTTGTGTGTTGATCTTATTGAAGAGAAATATTTTTTGGTTAAACAAACAAGATTATATTTTTAAATGTGTATTCACTAATGGGAATATATTTTTACAATATTAATTTAATTATTAGTAAAATATGTCATACCAATTCTAGTATCTCATCATGGATAATCCATACATCAAAATAGCCTATATCGAGTAATGATTATAAAGGGTGAAGGATTCCAACTCTTAAATTTTTCTAAAATGTTTTGGTGATATCATATCTAGTTTTATTATTATTTTTGTTCCCTCAATTTTATTGGTTCCCAACATACCCAAAATTTTAATTATTTAAATAACAGATTACTTGTCATTCATAGAGATGATAGGTTGTATAAACACATGAAAACTATTTTTATTTTCTATGGAATAGAAAAAATTATATATAGATAATATTTTATCCTTTATAAAATATAAATATATCATTAATTATATATATATATATATATTAAATATATATTTATTATTAACCTTTTAAAGAGGAAATTAAAAAAAATAAAATTTATTTGCGGGTGGTGCTAGTCGACATGTACACATGAGCAATGTCGTCATTTTACATCATATGGGAAGATAGGATGGTAAATATGATATTATAATTATATAAGAACAATTATTTCATAAATGTCATATATAAATAATGAATGCATCATAATAACCATAAATGAAATTTGGTGATGGAAAATGAATTGTATCACAGTGTGGATGTGGTAGTCCACACATATGCATGAGCGATACTTTTATTTCCCATTTGATGGAAAGAAGGTGAATAAAGGTGTTTCCATAATCCTAATCACATTGAGAAATATTAAGGATACAATTATTATTATTTTATGATGAATAAATCACATTTATAGTAAGTAGAAGAAGAAATAAATTGAAGGATGCTGGGTTGGATGAGTACCACTTCTTCGATATGCATCTTTATATTCCATATTAAGGACACATTTAATGGTATTTTAAGAAGAAATAAACCTATAAATATTTTCTAGGGATTTTTATTTGAAAATTTTGTAGATTTAGGTTAATAAATATGGCTCAAAGTGTGGTAAAATAAGAGAAAGAGGGGTGTCCTTTTATAAGTTATGGAGAGGAAAAATAAGAAATTTCATAAAATATTAACATATAATAATGTCATACTGAAAAAAATTCTTCAAAATAAAAACCATTCATTTTCATAATAGTATTTGGTTGGAAAAAGGAAATAAATTAGGATTTATATACATTTAGTTTTAAATGATACCCTTATCTATGTGTTTAACAACTAAGTAAACGTGTTTTAACCTTTACCATGGTAATGTTTTTCTTACTATTTTTTGTATTCATTATGAAAAAATTATGAAAACATTATTATATAATATTAATTATATTTATTAAAAGTATAAAAACAATTTTATCAAATTTAATTCATTGAATTGGAAAATTTTAATTTAAAGTTAAACCTATAAACTGCGACAACAAGCATTTTTCCATAAAAAAGTCTTATATATGAAACAATTTTAAACCAAAACAAACGATAAAATGGATTTCAATGGAATTAATTTGACTATTAATATTATTAATGAACTAATTTTACTTTTAAGTAATTTTGAATCAAAATGAATCTTTGTATATTCCTAAAACTAAGAGGCATTTTTCTAATAAAATATTGATAGTTTCAATGTTCAATGAAAAATCAATTTTTTTCATAAATTTATAAAAATTTAAATATAATTTAATTATAACATGAAAATTTCAAAAATAAGGACCAATTTTAAAAATAAATATTCATTAAGTGCAAAAATTAATTTATATTTTTCAGTAAATAAAGTAAAATCCTTTTTTGAGGGAAAATGTATATTTGAAACATATAAGTACTTAGAAAAAATTAATAACTTATTTATCAATATATTTTAGTTAAAAAACACCATTATAAATAATTTCCACAATTTTGATAATTATACTCATATATAAAATTTAATTATAGGATATCATGATATACAATATGATAGATCATTTAGAATTTGGATTTAATATATCATAAGCTATCAAAAATATTAAATTTATTTGAAGGGAAATATATCATAAAATATCAGGGTGTTACCTTCTACCCCAATTTAAATGAATTTATCCATAAAAATCTCTTCACATAGTTATAAAATAAATTAAAAATATTTGTCACATAACATCCTCAACTTCCATTATTTCTTATTCCAATTTAAAATTCTTCTTGAGAACATTAACATGGTAAGTAATCTTGTTTTATAAAAAATTTATCTTCATGATCCATGATTTTCACTAGGTTTTATTCACATGAATGATCATTATCAAGTGGCCCAAAATATTATTTCGGTACATGTGAAGGATTAGGTATGTCCTTTATCTTGATAGTTACATGGAACACATTATGAACATGAGAGTGGTTCAATAGATGCTCCAAAATATAAGATATAATCTTCAATAGATAAAGAATCTCGAAGGGGACACTTTACTTATAGATAATATTTACCTTATTCATAAATCATACAACCCTATTCTTTGGAGAAATTAATAATAATACATTCCCACTAATATCAAATTCTATGTTTTACAGATGATTGTCAGAATAATTTTTTTTTGACTTGGATCTTCCTTTAGGTGATGTAGAATGAATCTGACCTTATCATCAATTTCCTCTACTAAAATAGGTCCAAATAATTTTTTTCTCCAAAATTATCATATAAAATTGGATTCATACACTTAATTCATTAAATCAAATCAAAATGATCCATACGAATTCATGTGTAAAATAGATGGTTCTTAGTAAACTCGATGAGAAGAAGATGTTGATCCCAACAACCATTGAAATCCATAGAGTAGGATCTCAACATATCCACTAATATTTTATATGTTATCATAGAATAGACATATTTATATATATGATTAAAAGAAACAAACCAATTGAATCTAGATATTATCAAAGATTGTGTGAGAACATCTAGGTAATCATTAGATCTTGATCACAAACTCTAAATTTTTTTACACTATATAACCTTTCCACTTCTTTAATGTATATTCTAGAAATATGATCCAATGAGATACATTATTTAATATAAATAATGTTTTCTGAATTTATATCTAATTCAACTATAACCCAAATAACATAATTTCCTTTATATTTGTTGGGGAGTCTAATGACAAAACCCATGACGATGTTTTCCCATTTCCATTCAAGTATGTGTAATGGTTGTAACACAACCTTAGAAATAGTTCTCTTGGAATTAACATACAATCATACTAATCACTATGATACATAATATTCAATATCTTTCTTCATGTATCTCCCTATAAATAGTATTTCAGATCCCAATGAAACATAATACTTCCATGATGAATAGAGAATGGTTAAAAATGAACTGCATCTATCAAATCCTTCAAATATGGTATGAACAAGACACATTCATAGTACCTAAAAATTATGAATCTATCACAACATAGTTTTAACTCAAGCATATTTCATTTATTATTTTTTAATTATATATATTTTTATATTTTTATTTGGTATTCTCGTGGAATGATTATTGAACACACATTTGGGAAAGATAATATTTCACCCTTTCCAAAAAGATTTCTAATTCTATCATTTGAAATTATAAAAAATTGGACCATATGTGATCCATAAAAAAATAATCTCAAATCATCATTTCAACTCAAAAAATCACACACCTTGTTTTATATTCCATGGGTTTAATGAATTGAGCTATCATAATACTTAATAAACTCCAACGATCTTCTATAGAACATATTCAACTATTTTTGAGTGAATATATAATTTTATTATTTATGATTATTATATATATCAAACTATTATTCTTAATGAAAATTATTCTATATTTTAAATGAAACAAGTACCATTGATAACTTAAAATAATGAATGGATTAATTTTGTTAATGATCCTTTAATTTTCATTAAGAATAAGTTATCATTATATTATTCTGCATGAGTAGGAAACCAAATCCCTTCTTTAATTCATCACTAGTGATCAAACAATTGTTTTCAATATAGGATAGTGTAACAACATGTTCACTAACTAACATTATCTATAATCTCATGAAATTATCATCACATTATTTTATAAAACATCACATCTCTCCTTTACAAGTTTACATAGTTACTGGACTAGATATCCATGATAAATTCCCCCAAAACCAATGATAATATCCATAAAAACCAAGAAAACAAAATATTATTAGTGAAATTGGTTGGTCCAAGCCATTGATAAATAACTTATGTATTGGGCTAATCTATCAAAATACACTTTTATGAGTTTATATGAGAAAAAATGAATATTTTGTTATCCAAAATTATTTCTTTGAAAATTTTGTATAAATATATCCTCATTCCATAAGGTATTAAGTAAATTCCTCAAGTGAACTTTATTATATTCTATTATTTTAGAATATTTAATAATATTATCAATAGAGACTACCACAAACTGATCAAGGTAATCTCTAAAGAATCTAATCATTAAATAAATATGGATAGAAGGGGAATTAGCATTCCAAAATTGAATCAATATAAATGAACAGTTCCCATAACATTAACACAAGGCTTTCTTGGTTATGTTACCACTTTTTACCCATAACAAATTGTATCCGGATTAGTGATAAATCATGAAAAAATATTTAATTTATCATAATTTATCAAACTAATCATCAATATGAGGAAGATGAAACCTATTCATTTTTTTATTATGTTCAATTCCCAATATTTCTTACAAAGTTTCACTGAACCATCATTCTTCTTAAAAAATAATAGGTGCAACCCATGATGATTCACTTACACAAATGAATTCCTTATCAAGATTCTATTGGGGTTGATTTGTTAGTTATTATAACTTAATTTGATAAATTCAATATGTTGTCTTTGATTTAGGTTTATCACTATATATGAGTTATATTGACAACATAATATTACAATTAAAAATAGGATTAATAATATTCTCTAGAAATATATCAATAAGAACACATTAAATAGGCATATATTCTATTTTTAGTTTCTTCCTAACAATCATAGATAAACAACCCTTTTTAATAGGAATCATAAACCATATAATGGGTATAATTTCTATTGAAAATTAATATTTATTATATCATAGATAAATGATCATTAGCTGGTTCAAACTATTAAATGTTGCTTACCTTACTTGTAAATTGATATAGGAAATATATAATAAAATCCCATACAAATCCAATGCAACATAATATTCCAATAGAGAGGGAATAACAAGATTTTCACAATGTACATTTCCATTAACATCAATTATAGAATAATCATATACATGAGATATGATTATCATACCATTGGGAGTTTTCATTACTAATTCAATATCTAATTATTGGGGTGGTAATATGATACCCCTAGAAAAATAATTAGATAAAAATGAGTGGGTATATATAGAATCAAATATGATATTAATAGTTCTAGAGTGGATGATAACTACAACTTTAAACACTTAATTATTGTAACCCATATTCATAAATAGTATTTTAATAATATTTCACTTTGTTAACGGGATTAATAATTTTATTAACTCAATCATTGTCATCATCATTAACCTATGGTTTTGAGAACTTTTAAGTATAATTTTCATAATATTTTCATTTGAAACACTAGAGTGTGGGTTTTGGAATTTTTTACTCCATATCAATATTTATCTACCTATTTATTCCCATCATGTCATCATTAAATTTGACCATGTCCTTCCATTCCACAAGTAAAACATTTTATAGCCCCATTAATAAAATTTCCATACACAATTTAAGAATAATGAAAATATCATGTTATTTTCTCCAAGGTTATTATTATTATTATATCCATAAATTCCATAAATTCCATATTTATTTTCTTATTACAATAATTAAAATAGTGGGTAACTCCAATATCTTTTTCAAAATTGATAAAACATCAAATGAAATTTCATAAATACTAAATTCCCTTAATGACCTTTGGATACTTGTTTTAATAGTACTGAATAATCAATCAATATTATATTGATGTTGGATGGTAATAAAAGAAATATTATTCAACTATCTTGAAAAATATTCTCCTAAACTCATCTCACTACATGGAATTAATGTCTTCCGGTTGCCTCATGTTGTTGACAATATTCCACTTTTGATCTGCTTATCCTTAAAAATGATAAGTTGGTAAAATAAAATTTTCATGTTTAAAATATATTGAATTTAGATTAAATTTTTAGTTGTACTAATCCATTTCATTGAAACTATTAGATCAAAATATACACTAAAATAATGTGGATGTTTCCTCATGAAAGACTCAAAATAACGTTGTTCCCTCCATTGATCGTTTAGAAGATCATAATGATTCATTGATTGAGAATGATTCTTAAAAATAAAATCATATTTTTCATTCCATATCTAATAAAATTTGGTTTATTAAGAGGTAAATAATTGAATTTTCCATCACATTCAGCATTAACAAGGATATTTTAGGTACCATCCATTAAAAAATACTAAAAAGAAAAGTACGAGAAAACATAATATTAATGGGAAACCACATAATCCTAAAAAATCATTTATTGGATTTCTATATCATGATGAATTATTTTAAAAATATGACTAACTATGTTTAACCTCAGTCATTCATGGATAGCAGTTTTTCAAATCATTCTTAATGGTAAACGATAAAAATGTGAACTTATTTATGTATACCCTCGAGGAGTTTCATACATTGTGAATAGTAAGGGAACACTCACTAAGAACTAGAATAATGGTTGATATATAATCAACTAACTCGTTTTAATGTTGTTACTCCTATATAAAGAAGTAAAAAAACCGAATCCCATTATATTATCCAGATATTTATGTATTTTTATGAAACCAACATAAAGTGCAGCTTATAATAACATCAGGATGATATCATATATTTAGGCTAATGAGAAGGATTTTCACTAAGTTTTGAAATCCTAATCCTTATTGATTAAATATACATTCTTATATAACAAATATATAAGCCCAATCATTTCATAACTAGATATTACATCTCAATAGTTGAGTATTAAATATATTTTACTAATATACACACACACACACACACGAGGGTTATAAATGTCTAGTGTGTTAGTATACTAGATAATAAATCATATTTTTAATGAAATATCTTCTAAATATCCCAAAAAGACGTTGCCATATAATACTCTCCTTCGACATTTCATACTCAAAACCATTTCTCATAACCGTAAGAAAAAAATTAATAATGAGTGATCACATATTCTTGACTATGGTTAAGTAAGGGAGATATATTGGATCACTAATGCATAATATGAGTATAAGGGATTTATAACATGATATTATCATTTGAAAATCAATATCAAGTATATCATAGATATAAATATTGAATAATGGAATAAATCATGGATGTTGATAAGACATGAATAAAAAATGAATCAATGAACATGAAACCTGAGAGAATTATATTTTTATATGAATGAATTTTGTGGAATACACACAACCATTTGAAGCTAGTACTGTAGAAAAAACTTATTTGTACATTGTAATTACCTGTATTATTGGTTTTTAATATTATTAAACATCTCATCACATTATGATTATTCTACAATGTGACATAGTATATAACAATATCCTAAGAGTAGTTGTATAACTGAATGGTCATACCCGTTCCCTTCTAGAATGAGAAACTAGAAGTTCAATTAAAATATTCCTAAATATATTTTATATATTAGGATGAGAAAATTTTAATGATAAAAATGAAATAGAATATTAGGGGTGGTTACTCATAGGATTTTTGGCACATCTCATGGTGTATCCCTGTGGAAATTTCCAGTGAATGAGATTATGAGAACAAGCGCTCCCAGTTAGAAATCCAAATTTATATGTGTCATTGGGTGTTATTATCTTCAGATGAGTGTATTGAAACCTAGAAAATGAATTTTTTTAAATTATATTATGAGGAACATACATTTACATCTTGATGAAAACCATGATGATATATTTTTATGGAGAAGTATGATATAGTGGTTGTGTTAAAAGTAATATATCATTAATGAATTAGGTGGGAAATTATTTTTCCCTTCTCTTATATAATGGATGTTGATATCTTATGATATTTAATTGAAATGATAAATCATACATAAATCCATGTCCATGGCGTTCTGTATAAAATTGTTCTTTCCAATTACTCAATGAAAGTGAAATCGAGCATATAGTTTGATGGAACCAACATGCATCTTGATTTAATAGATATATAATCATAAAAGGATTATATAATGTAGTAGGAGTCCATATGATGTTTTATGTATTTGAAACATTAAATTTATCTTACACGGGTTTCATGGCATGTTGTAAGATGTTAACTGTGGACTTTGGGATACTTATCCTAATTCCATTGAGAAAGAGGCCTAAAGGGCCACCCACTAAATGTATATATAATTTTAATTAAATAATAATAATATTTACAATTTAATTGGTCAAATTAATATTATTCTCACACATGGTTTGATAATAATTCATTTTTTCTGTATCACATATATCTCATCACTAGTTATTCAAGTGAATATCTTCTGATCAAAACAATTAAGAATTATTTATTAGTATTTATGGAATATATAATTTATTTATTTATTACATAATAATGGAGTGATACTTATTTAATAAATAAATAGTCATTATTCAACATCTGATAAATATTTTGGAGGAATGATAGAAATAGTTTAATGTACAAGTGAGAATTAATATATATCGAATATTATTTTAATAAAAAAATTTTAATTCAGTTCAGGAGTCCAATGCTTGTCAAATATTATAATTATTATTATCATTATTATAAATATGGGTTTCTACAGGGTTTGAGGAAGTAATTAGGGAACATATGAAATTATTTTTTTAAAACACAATCTTTATTTCCACCCAATTATGATATTTCTCAATGATGGTCTCCATGTTTTTGTGCACAACAATATCCAGAGAGGGATTCCACTTAATGAACTATATAATTAATAGATGTAGATCCTTCGCCGTGACCACTATCATGTCATGATAGATCAAATATAATACTTCTTGAAGCGATTCTCATAGTGATCAATGATAATATATGCAAGAGTGATAATTTACAAAGCTAGTATACACATATTCCTATAGAGATGGTTGGTGGTTTTTGGATCACATGTGGTTCACCACTAGAGGGAATATATAGTTTATTACTATAACATAGAAAAAATATGATGTAGAGATTTTTTTAAATTGACCAATAAAGAATGAATTCATTAATATATAATTACTTAATTATTCAAATTAATTATAAATGATATGTAATGATCCTGCATTTTGGTTCCTCTATCCAATAATCAATTAATATTTTATTCAATGTTATTAGAAAAAAATTAATTGAATTAAATGTTGTTGTTTTATAAAATTATGAATAAAATCATAGTTGGGAATTCCTCATTAGTTTCTTCCATTATTCTCAGAACCTTCAAGTGGTATTATAACAGTCGTGTTACACTTTGATATTTTTTGAGATAATTTTTTTATAGAAGTTTATATTATCTATATTTTGTGTTACATGAAACAACAAGTTAAGATTAAATTACATACAATACCGAGTTAGGATTTTGTTAAATGTATCTTTTATTTTAGATTGTGTTAGACACAAAAATGTGTTTAAACGAAACACGCCATATTATTAAAATATTATTATATGATATTTATCACATATCTATTAGAATAAAGGGTATGAATAGGATTAAATAAATTATAGAAACTTATGGTTTACACATTTGTTTCATATCCCTCAGAATGTGTGTTCGGGTTATGAATCACTAATTCTAGGTGGTTTCCATTGGATTTATTTATGGAATCAGAAGCATCAAATGATTCTTTATCCAAAGGGACCTGCATTCTAATAGAATGCGTTCATTAGGTTTGGGAGTATGATACTTATGAACATAAATTGATCAAGAGGATGGGAGGTCAGACTCATCACACCCTTTTGGGATGAATTAATTCATACTCATGGACTCTATTATAGATTTAAGAAATTTCTTATGAATCCTTATTAATTTACCAAGTATAACATTGGTTTCCCTTGAAATTTTTAATCAATTATTTGGATGTGTGAAATTCAGAATCATCAATATGTATTTGAGGTTCTTTATTAATGGAGACATCTGTATGTATTCTAGGTTCTCCACCAATGGTATCCTATAATATACTATTTAGAGATTCTTTTAACCATTTTTATGATAATACTTGTATTTAAGCCACCTAGTGGGGCACTCTAGAATTTATTGTCATCTAGGGAGATGAAATTTTGTTTTGATGTTGGGATCGTACCCACTAATGGGATACCTATGTATCACTGTGAAAGGAATTAGAACCCTCATAGTACGGTGCTGCTTAATAGGAAACATCATACCTTTTACGGTTGTGTAATAAGGACCTAGAAAGACAGTTTAATGTCACGTGGTAAAGAAATCTAAGCAGAATGTTTTTAGTCAAAGCTTGGTGTGGGGCTTATGCCTAAGAATTCCAATGAACCTGAAAAAATATGAGTTTCCAAATTAGATTATACCCTATTGGGGAAATGGAACAAGAAGAACATGGTTGATTTTAAGTGTTGGGTTTTAACCTTAGGGAGGATTCCTATGTATCCCACTTAGATGAGAATCAAAGCCCACATAGATTGATGAGTCTCATAGAAGAGTGTATCCCTTTAAGAGAAATGAGTTTGGGATTACTTCTAAAAAAGGATGCCTTGGTGATTTTGGAGTTTAATTTAGGACTTACTCATATGGAGGATGCCCATTTATGGATAAAATGAGATGGAGCTCAGGCCTTAGGAAGGCTTCCTGCGAATCCCAATTATAGTGTGAATCAGTGTTCTTGTGGTTCAAGAGTGGTGTATTATGTGGATGTTGTGATCATCATAGTTCTCTAAGACCACATGAGTCATGTTCAGTGTGAGATGAAAGAGGTTTTGAAATATTCAACAAACCAAACAATCTCTCTTCCGTTGATGGGAGAGGATGGGCCTACGGTGGCAATAGTGTAATACGGTGCAAAGTGATGAACCTTTCAATGTGGGATGACATTGCAGGTCATGCGACCTGGCTCTTAGAAGATTAGGGAATTAAATCAATGGGAGTTCCCTTTGTGGATCCCAGTAGAGGAGGGAGACTTTTCCTTTGTTTGAACAGAAAATAAAGTGGGACCCTCACTCCCCCTATTGGGAACTGGAGGCTCCAAGTTTTAGAGATGATAAGGGATGAGCATGGACCAAACCCTAATCCTCTAAAATGGGAACTCCCCAACACTGTTCCTAGGAGAAAGGTCTATGTGATTACAGATATACAAACCCACATGAAATCCATGAATCCTAAAACCATTACAAAACAAATGTGGGAAACCTCTGACTGTAGATGTAATACCCAAATAGGAGACATGATGATGTGACTTTCCCAAAGTTTTGATAAGTCATGAGGTTTTGATGGAGGCTTAAACTTAGTCCCTTTTAGATATGGGAACCAGGGAAGGAGATACCCTTCCATGAATGTCATTGAAGAAGATTTACAAGATGATGCACATTCCCTACGCGTAGTTATGCATCGTAGCTATACCTCATAGGTATGCCGTGTATGTACATCGCATAGATATGTTGTGTAGGTGTGCCACACAGATCCTAGTGATGACTTAAAAAAGTGCTTAACACAGGAGAACCAAGCATATAAAAGCCTCCAAAACTCTGAAAGGATTTTAGAACATAATTATCCCATTTAATCTTTATTCTCCTATATTTTAGGGGGATACTTGATAAAATTTGGGGGACATGGATGAAAGAGCTATGCAATGCGAGATTTAAGAGTTCTTCCAACTTTTTATATTGTCAAATGAGGAGCCCAAGGTCCCTATTTATAGGAAATGAGGGGAGCTGGTTGAAAGGATTTCATCATCATAGGCCAGCTGCGTAGCTCCTCCATGTATCTCCTCTACGTAGGGATATAGAAAATATATTATCACGTAGCTCTGTCGTGTACCCCTCTACACAGGTCTGTTATGTAGCTCCTCTGTGTAGGTCCATTCAAAATTTTATGCCTTTTATTTCTTTTAGATTCATCTTGAGACTTTGAAATACTTATAGGACGTCTTCATAATATTTTTATCTTACTAAGGAGTGTCAAAACAAATCCCCCCCTTTGGATTGGATCTGATTAGAATGAGGGTTGATTCCTGAGGAAAGATTATAGGGAAAAGCCTATGGAGTAAATTCTGAACCGTGTAGGTTTGCAGTGTATCTATGTCATGCATGTTTTCTTTGTAGTTATATCACAAAAGTTTTCTACATAGCTATATCACACAGGTTTTCTACATAGGTTTACAGAGTTAATAAATTTCTTCATTCCATTTCAATTTTCTTCACCTATGATATCATATTTTTTCTCCTGTTGCATAGATCGTTCATCCAGCCTTGCCATGTTGTGATATCGCATAGGTCCCTTGATTTTTTTTCAAGGTGAAACTATTTGGGGAATGAAGCAACAAGGATGGATTTCATCAAAGGATTTGTGCTAGTATCCTTGTTAAAGTACCTATGCGGATGTCCTCATCGAAATACCTATGCATAACATATCCTTTACTAAAATTTTAAATTCCTTTAAGTTGAAATTTGGATTTTCTTAAGTAAAAATTCCAACTTAATGGGAAAAATTATGTAATTATTTTTTTGTAAATAGATCAATTAATGACTACAACTGAGGAAGATAAAGCTCATCAAAATGTGATGTTGAAAATTTTCGGACCAGACTATTATGATGTTTTTGAGAGTACTCTCTATGAACAATGGAAAGGCTTGACTCTATACAAATAGGAATATCCACAAAGCCAGTATCTACCTCATTACAGACATGGGCGTTTTCAAGATTCCCACATTCTAGCTATTAAGAGATACTTTCCAAAGAATTGGTTTCTCCAATACTTCAACTGTCATTGCATTAATATTACCACTAAGGGTATGCCTATTCTAGAGGGAAAAATCCATATTGGATTCATCCAAAACCATAGTGGTTTTACTCCTAATATGAAAGATCATGTTTTAGAGACAAGGAAACATTTTTAGGATTTCATGATTTGAAAATAGATAATTCTAATGGTTTGAGGGAATACTGGGATCTTTATTATGGAGGAGGAGTTAAACCTGAATGGATGTGGTCATTTTGGGTATGCCAAACTTGTGTAGAATTTAGGAAATAAATATAAGATGTTTAAATTTATGAAGATGTCTAGATGGGAAAAACTTATGATTACAAAAATTACTTCATCCCTAAATTGCTGAGATGATGGATTCCACAAAAAAATACTTTTCACTTGAAACATAGTGAGGTTGGAATCAGTCTATGGAATACCTAACAAATATATGGGGTTCGTATTCTCAGGGAGATGTATAATGATTTCATTATACCTGTAATAACATGGGGTGATGTTACAAGGACACCAACATTGGATCATGAATTATTCAAAATTGAAAAATAATTTCCAAAAGATAATAATGATATTAATATAGGAGTGTGGATGGAAACTTTTTTAGAACCAACAACAGAGAAAGTTCCCACCTATGGATGTCCTATTATTTCCACATATGTAGATAATCAGGTCATTTCAGGAACATATTGGCCCACATTTGAGGGAGGTGACTACAAGTACTGGGACTATAAATTCAAATATGATATTGATGCAATGGTATGCTTAGTTGAATTTCTTTCCATGTGGATAAGTATTTAATCGCTTCTAGTTTGTGAGTTCGGTGGCAATGTAAGGCCATGTACATTTTTTATTGTATCCAAATTTGTTGAGAGAAAATATATTGGGTTAGAAACTCTTATATTGAGAAGAATTTATTATTCCCTACTGCATTTGTACAATGGGAAGTATCTATTTATACTTGGAGGGAAATTCCAAGTGTTGTGGGGTTGGATTGTGGCATAATTTTCTTCATATTTATTGTTGAATTTAGTTAGAGTCCCAAATAGTCAATTTACACCATTTTTACACAAAGTATATATTATCTAGCCTTTGAATTTGAGACCTGATGTAGTACTGAGGGAATTGAACGCATCAGGAGAATTAAGCTTCTTCCCTTTTGTTAACCTACCAACTGGAACATTTATTGATCACGATAGGGGAGAAAATTATGATATGAGGTACTATATGATGAAATTCAGGGACAATGTGTTATCCACCCAGATTGATGGTGAAATTATCTCTAAGGTGTAAATCCCTTATAGTTTTTCTCACCAGTTCAAATGTCTTCACCAATTAATAACTTTTCCTCCCATGTATGTTAGACATGAGAAACATCCAATGGTAGAGAGAAAATTATGGATTATGATGTCTTTAGAGACATCCAAATTACCAATTACGTTACCTCCATCAGATGCATCAATTAGATTGGTAGATGGATATGCCAAATATTAGAATTCTTTATACCCTCAGGGGGATTTAACAAAAGGAATATATCGGGTAGCAGCTACAACAATTGTTGTGTATAACAATAATAGTAAGTGGTCTAATGAAAAATAAGATATAGAGGCTTCAAAAGTTTCAAAACCTTCAAAAAATATCTGTAATAGGTACACCAAGAAGACTAAAGTTAGGGAAATAATACCTCTAACAGCGAGGTGATCTAGCCACCATCATCAAAAAAATATTCTCATCCCATATTCTGATTTTTCTAAGGAATAAGGGAGGCCTGAAGAGGCTCTCCAATAAGAGGGTCTTGAATTTCCTCCACATCCAACCATATTGAAACCAAATTATGTGTGGAAGTTAGCTATTTAATATTGGGAAATCTTGAATTGCGAACTTAGGGATGCATGGACATTCCTCTAAATTGGCCATTGAATACCAGATGTGTGTGATATTAGAGAACCTTCTGATTTTCATTCGGATAGTAAGTTGAATGATGTATATGAGTGTATTACAGAGCTGGAGACCTTTATATATTCAACTGATGACTAATTCCCAACGTCTAAATGAGTATCTGATATGATGGAACTAGGGATATGTGAAGGGGGAATCGTTGAACCTAAAGAGGAATGGGACATTTATGTTAATATTGAGAATGTATTTTCCTTCTCTTTTATTTAAATTATTCTTTGTCATTCACCATCATTAATCTTGATGATATTGAATTTTGCAGCTTGAATTTAGGGAAGGAACCTCAGGATAGGTTCTTGGGTCTCCAAGGTATAGACCTACAGGTTCCCCTATTGAAACATTAGATGATCCTTCCAAGTCTCTAGAACTTTCTCCTAGAGAAAAAATTATAACCGGGTTAATGGAGACAAATAACCCTCAGCCACTACCTCAGGTTTCTATTTCCAAGATAAGTATTTCAATTTATCTACAAGATTATGAAAAGAAACACAAGAGAGCATTGAGATTAGTCTAAATTGCATGTCAAAGAATTAAGTATTTGTACTATCCTATAGTATTTTGACATGCTTGATACACCTTGGTGACCACATTTATCATCTCGCATGATCTGAATCTCTCTCTTCTCTTAGGGGATTAAAAACGAGTTCTTCATGAATTGAGAAGGAAACCCCAAGAGAATCATATATTCATGATGATGAATCTGTTACCAAAAATAGGTGAAGTACCAAGAGAGACAACTACATATGTTCCTGTTTCTATAGAGAGATAGAAATGTCATCGTAATGTCAAATACATTTCTCTTGAGTATTAAATTTTGTTTATAATTTTTTTATCATTAAAATATCTCAGAGTAGTTTCCCATTACAATGGATCCTATAACAATCAATGTTGATATTACTATTAAACTGGAATGAAGGAATGAGGATCCTAGGAAATATGAAATAGATACTAGTGTTGATCCTGACCTATAATGATCTAATGACATTGCACCGGTTGAATAATAGATTGAACAAAATGTTAGCGGGGACAATTTGGGAATAATCCAACATTTGTTGGATACCTTAAATGATGAAGATACTATAACATTACAAGCCACTTACACTAAAATTATGGACACCATAAATAAAATCATTGATATTCCAGGTTATATAAAGGAGTTTGGAGACTTCCATGAGAAATTTCAAGTACGTAAGTTCTCATTATTTCATTTTTCATACATAATTGTTCTTCTTTTACTTGGTAATTCTTATCAAAGTAAAACTTATGAATCTTTTTTTCTACAGATAATGCTGCGAAGGTCCTTCAAGAATGGGGCATTCCACTCTATCAATCTTCTGTTGAAGCTAGAGAAATACCTACTGAGGACCCCAAGTTGAGAGATTCTCCAGATATTTCTATTATAACTGAGAAATCTTAGTAGAATTATCCCCTCCAAGAAACACTAGCTCAAACTACTGAAGCTGAGAAGAATGTGGATGAATCTAATAATGTAGCTGAATTATTACTGGGTAAATATTATTAATTTTCTAGATCATTCCCCATTTCCACCATTCTTCTAAAACTGACAGTGATTCAAACTCACCATTTAGGTTTACCGTCTTCCACAGCCTGATCGGAATGTGAAAATTCTGTGTTGGACCAAACAGAAATAGAGGGTGGAGCATCCACTATTTTGAGAGAAGTAGATCAACGAACTACTCTAAGTGACCGGTTTCCGGAGTACATTCATCCCCACTATAGTGACTCAGATTCAGATTTAGATATGAAATTTTCTCTTGGCATGGAATGTAAAAAGACATGGAAAAAAATTTGGAATATAATTGTTGAGAAGCCTTGGGATGAGATGTTTTCCAATTTTGGAAAACCTCTAGCACTATTTTCTGTATTGGGATTTGGTAGATTTAATTATCACCCATTCTACAATGCAATGAAAGATACCACTAACAGATGGGAGAAAGAACATAAGTTGTGAAAAGATCCTAAAAAATCTAAACGAATTTTTAATGTTGAGAGCTTCCAAGATGTAGTAGCCAAGGTAGAGGCCAACCATAAAACGAGGTCTATAGAAATTGCACACAAAGTTAAAGAAGTGGTGAAGGTGATGATACAATTCTACAGAAAATGGATGCTATTCATAACAAGCTCGACCAATTAAACCAGACATTGGGAGAAACCCAGTTGGAAGAGATAACTTCCATTCCTACTTCCAATGAAGCACTTCATGAAGCTTAGGATGCTGAATTTTCTCAACTGTCTCAACTTTAACAAGACGATGATAAGGCTCATGAATCCGTTCAAAAGATGAAGAGTCATGCTGGTAGTTTCTTTTAACACAAGACAAAGAGGCTCCATTAAGTGGATGTCCCTTTAATTTTACAATATGAATGAAATTATTTTTTTCTCCTAATAATATATGTATTAATTCTTTATTTCTTTCTATTATTTAAATATCAAAGGTGATGATTTTTTTAACATCAAACCTTTCTATCGAATAATCATAATTATAATAATAGGAATGGGGGGTGCTCAAAAGTTTCTAATTAAGCCAATGGGACTAATGATCATAGTTTGAATTTTACTTGGTTCATATAGAAAAACCCCACAAACTTTTTATATTTTGACTTTTTATTACTCAACATTGCCTAAACCATACAAAATGCAAGTCTAGTGAGTTGAGACTGGAATTTTGTCTAGAGTTCCCTTTGCGGGTTTTTAATCTTGTGAGTACCATGTTTCTTGTTATTGGAAGTTTAGATTCATGCATGTAATACTAATAAGTCTAGTGTTTAAGGTCGAATAGTTTTGATCATAAATTTTGAAATTAGATCCCAAACAAGGCTTAGTGGTTAGGAATTCCTCCAATATTCATTAGATACTTCAAAGGGGAATCTTGAGTCCTAATTTTTACGGTCACCAAATCTAAAACTTGAAGTATAAACATATAGGAGGTCATTTCTAAGAACAAATTTACCATTATTTGAAAAACCCATTATGGGGGATGTATTATATAGGGCCAACTAGGGCATATATTGCATATCCAAATAATGGCATCCTTTGACTGATAGGCTAGTTATTTAGAAAATATATGCAAGGGAACCTAGGGGAATTTAATATATAGTAAACAAAAAGATCTCTAAAAAATTTAACATTTTATTATTGATAGATAAGGTAAAATAAGATTTTCATGACTCAAGAACACAATGGGTGATTATTTTCATGTAATGAGAATTTAAGAATAATGGATCATCTATGAAAACATAGTCCATGAATGGGGAAACCACTTCTAGACAATTTTGATGTGTGAGGAATGGTTAAAATTTTTTAGAATTGGGGTTTTTTGATATCATGTTATGTAGTTTTAAAGTCACGCAGTAAGGACATTATGCCATGTAGTTTTAAAGTCATGTAGTGTGGAAATTATGCTGTGTTGTTTTAAAGTCACGAAGGGATAACATTATGTGGATTTAATTTAAAGTATAAGGATTTGACCAAATGATTATGAGTCTCCAATTTTTGATAATTTATATAGAAACATACTACCATTTTCAAGTATGGAATGTAAGATTTGTAAACCTTGATTTGGGAATTTTTGGATCTAGAAAATGATATGGGAAAAGGGAAAAAGGCTTTAAAGGAATTCTTTTCCAAGAACCAAGTTACCATTATTTGATGAAACCTTTATGGGGGTTGTATCATATAGGGCAGACTAGGGAAGATTTTACATAGCTAAACTGTGGCATATTTTGACTGGCAGGACTCTTATGTAGGTGAATTATGTAAGGTCACCTAGGGGTACGTACTGTATAGTCAAGAAAAAGATCTATTGGGTATCAAACATTCTATTTCTAAAAGTGGATGAATGTTTATGGAGATTCAAATTTTTCATAGCACAGATTTTGGTTTATGGAAAAAGATCCCTGAATGCAGAAAGAGTATTTCCAGTCATCATCATCATATGTAAATTTTTATTCAAAAATAGAAAGAAAGAAAAATGCTCACGGACCAAGAATAAAGAGAGAAAACACAACTACGAGGATCTATAATGGTGCAGACGGAGAGAATACCCTTTAATAATATTAATCCTTATCAGCTTCAAAGTTTCACGATTATGGAAAACCATGCTCTCCAAGCCTGGATTATCAAGAGAGGCTAGGTAATCCACATCCCCATTCCCATTCCGCCATGTATGAGACACTTTGGTGTCATTATATATGCATCCACGACATTTTCTAATACTGTATTCAATAGACCATGGCATGATACCCATCCCTTAAATCGCATTGTAAACCAGATTTTAGTCCGTTTCCACTTCTATGAGGTTCATCCTCCATTTCGAGTCATTATTTTCAATGAAAAGGTGGAATTGGTTCTCTATGAAGGTCTAACCCAAACATAGGACGTATGGTGTTTGTAGTTTTAAGTCATGTGATAAGGACTTAAATATTATAAAAACAATGGATGATATGTCTTCAAATGATCCATGGTTATTTTAAAATGCTTTGAGCATATAGAGAGGAAAAATGTGTAAATCATGGTATTGGATACTTTTAGATCGAGAAAAAGGAAATGAGATAAATATACATGGATGATTGCTTTATGGTATGGATTGTTGTATATTTTTATCAAAGCTGGATTATGCAGTGCCAAATGAGGCATGTGATGTATAGAAAAACAGTGGAATATTTTGACTGATTGGCCTGTTATGTCGGCAACTTATTCAAGGCCTCCTAGGGGACTATACTACATAGTCAAGAAAACAATTTCTTAGCTTTAAAAAACTCTTCCACAAAAAAATATAAGAAATATAATTAAAATATTAAAATATTCAAGATTAAGATTGTGAAATACGAAAGGGGTAATTCTCAATGCATAGGAGAAATATTTTAATCAATATTTGCCACGAGTTTGGAGTCCCTTACATAAATTTGACTCCTATATAAAATGGGGACGTTTTTTGGTGGGTCATCTAATGAGAGGACTCAAAATGAAGACTCACATATATATTGTTAATTATATTTGTAAGAGTGATAAAAATTTATCCCATGGCTGGGACTGGGAGATAAGGCCTAGTTTTCATTTTGTATCTCAATGGGATGAGAATCAAGCCATACATGGTTATTTTGATAGTTTTTAGTTTAATTTTCTACAAAAAGGACAATATACTGTGCATTTTAGAGTCATGTAGTGAGGAAATTAAATGATTCCAATGTGGAAAGGAATATTACAGCTGGACCAAAGAATTAAACCAGGGTGTCACTATATATCTCATATGGATGATAATCAAGCCACAAATAGTTTTTGAAACATTCCCTATGGATGTTTGATTCATACACATAGGGAATAAAAAAGGGGATTCTTTTTTTTGTGGATGGTTCCATTATTAGAGATCTAGGCATCTCTACGTATCCCATCGAAATGAGAATCAAGACAAATGTAGTTCTTGAGAAAAGTGTCTCCCTGTAACGACCCAATCTTTTTGAGTAGTATATTAACTTACTCTTAATGATTTAATAAGATGTTAATAGTTAATGCAGAAAGAGGAGTAGATGGCTTCATCTAGTAGACCTGAATCTTATGAAGCCCACTTATCAGAGCTTGGGAAGGAGGTAACATCTGTGGGCTTCGTTTTGGACCAAGACCAAGCTGAACTCCAGTGTGTCAAGCTTGAACGGAAATGCCTGCGGGAGAAGTTCAAGTTAGTAGAGATTACTACAAGGTCAATGTTATCTGAGCCTCCCTCAGATTCTCTCACCATAGCACACCTTACACTTAGGTCATATGCCGGTGTTATAAGGGCTTATGTGATGAGACCCTAGCTTCTTTGTGTAATCCTTTGGGATGAATGAATTGAGATTTCTTCCTTTAGTGATGTTTGTGAAATTTCAAATGTCCGGATAATTTTAGGATGTATTTTATTGGTGAATTTTTTAAAAAAAGGGTATTTTAAAATATTTATGTAAACCCTAAATAATTAATGATGTGTAATGATTTTCAAAAAATGGTCTTCTACAGAAGTGTTCAGTAAGAAATTTGGAGTCTAATAAGATCAACATAATTTTTGATGAATAGTAAATTATGAATAGTGATTTTACGCTTAGGATTGGTAATGTGACCAAATGGATTAGTAATTTCACTCAAAGAAAGTTTTAATATAATTTAGACACCTAGATTAAGTAATGTGATTCGACAAAATGGGTAAATAATGGTTTCATAAATTGTTAGCCAAGTATTAGTTTTTTCGGATGAATAATGTTTTTTAATTAAAAATTTAATTAAAAATAATTAGAAAATTATTTTTATAAAAAGGACTTTATTTTTGAACTCAGAGCATCGATAGTATGTTATGGTAATTTTTGGGGATTTTTCTGGAAAAAATGAATTCTCGATGAATAGTGTTTTTATTTAAAAATTAAATTAAAATTATTTAGAAAATTATTTTTATAAAATGGAGTTCATAAATCTAATTAGAGCATAGATATTTGGTTAAGGTGAAATTTTGGGATTTTTCTGAGAAAGATGAATTTTTCAGTGAATAGTAAAAATGCAGTTTTAGGGTTTCAGTATGTTTAATGACATCATAACCGTGTCATGATGATGTCATGATATTTTTTTAAGGGTTGTCCGGCCAAGGGTGATGAATTATTGTTTTGGGGGCCCCATGTGGCCTAACTCCATGGTAAATGCCAAGGGAGAGCACATGGTTTTGAGAAAAGCACTTGTGAGGTGTCCCTTGGCCATTAGTGCCTTGTCCCCTCACTTTCCCTATAAATACCCACCCTTTACTCCTTTAGTTTTCACTCCCAACTCTCCCCCAACGAAGTTATGGTCTCCTTACTTCCCAAGGAGTCCTCCCAGGGTGCCCCCAAGCCCTGAAGGTCCAAAGCATTGAGTTTTAAGAGTTACGTTTTAAGGTAAAGGATCCGACCCTCTCTCTTTCTTTTCATGTAATATCTTTTATGTCGTTCCTTTTATGCTCCATGTTCTTATGTGAGAGGATGTTATTTTATATTCCTCTTACTGCCCTTTTCATGTTTATATTATGAGAGATCCCCTTTTTCTCTCATCATTTCGTTTTATGAAAGTTTAAGTGACGCCGTTAGGCTGCCGAATTTTTAAGAGATTCTTTCACCCTTCTCATTTTTCAAGTTATATTTTCATGTCAAGTATTTCAAGTTCCTTTTTATTATGTTGAGGTATGATCTCTATATCTATCATACTGATCTTTTATGATCATATGATGAGAGACCCTATTTGATCTTGTCAATTCATTTTTATTGAAGTTTAAGTGACGCCGTTAGGCTGCCTAATTTTCATAAGAGAAATCTAATTTTTGTCTTCCTTCCATGTTTTTCATTTCAAATGGTATTTCCTTCAAATTTAATTACCATGTCCATATATCCTTCTTATTCTGTCCCTATACTGTTTTATGGATCATTTATGAGTGGGTGACCCATGTCCCCTCTCTTTTCAATGTTTTCTAAAACCTTGTAACATAGCCGCTATGATGCAGAATTTTCGTCTCAAAATGCCTCTCTATTTTCTCAAAATTATTTTATGTTATAAAGTGAATACTCAAAGCTCTTATTTCTACAAGGGTATTCACATATATATCAAAATGTTCTATTTTAAATTCTGGGATTTACATACATGATACCCGCTCTCCCCTTCCGTGGGTTTAAAGTGATGTAAAGATCATGTCTTTAAAGCAGTTTTTAAAACGTTATGATTATAAAATGAAACCCATTTATTTTGTGCTATATGGGTTCTTTATGAAATGTTTGATGATGATATATGTGGCTCACATTATAATAAAGGCAAATTTAAGGGTGCGCACTGATGGCCCTCCAATGCATTGGGTAAAGACTTAATCTCTAGAGATGACCATTTTAACGACGCCTTGGTGAATAACCGTGGTAATTTTTTAACAACACCTTGGGGATGGACCTTGGTGAAATGAAACGATTGTCAATATTAAATGTTGTAGCCACATCTTCAAGTTATGAAAAATGTTATTTTTTATTATGATTCATCTCATTATTTCTTTCTCATGCCTTAAATTTCTCTTCATGTCATTATTGAAGTATCTCAAGTTCACATGTAAAATGTTTCTCTTGTTTCCCTTACTGGGCCTTCTGCTCACCCTTTCTTTTGATGTATGTCCCCAGGTTATGAGATGCAGTAATGAACCTAGGATGAACTTAAGGAGAAGCCTTTCAGCTGTTTAATAATAATGTTTTATGTTGTTTTCATGTATTATGTTCCTTGTTTCCAAGACACTAAACCTTAAAGATCCTCAGTTCCGTGTATTGAAATGAAAGTTATGTTATAAAAAGACGGGATGCTATAGTTGGTATCAAAGGATGGTTTAGTTATTTGTGGAAATTAGGATATAAAAACTTTAGGAAGAACCCTATATAAAAGTTTAAATATAGGAAAACTTCCTGGTATTTTGGTAAGTATTGAGTAAGTGGTTTATCAAACAAATACATCCCTGTCTGGATACGAGCAGGTAGAGGCGGCTCTGGCACAAATGTACATAGGGGTAAAACCCGAAAACACCGCTTTGAGCTAGACTCGAACGGAAACTGGTGCACGATAATGGGCCTTGCTGCACTCTTGGTTACAACACTCCTGGGGGATATGTTTGGCTAATCCCAAGCTTTTTATGAATCATTATGAAGGAATTATAGAGAAGTGTAATTGTTTAAGCATGAAGTCTTAGTTAAAAGATTCATAAATGAAATAAGTTTCTCACTAAGGTTTTTTTTCTTTTAAGAAAATGGCGGGCAATAGGAGGAACCATGCCGATGGTGACCGCAATGCACCATGTGCTGACGGCCCTCCGATGGAAGCCGAAATGGAAACATTCATGCGAATGATGAACCAACTGACTCAAGTTATGAGTAATAACTTGAATCAAGCTGAGAGGCCGACCTCACCACGAAGGGAACAACAGTTTGTTGAGTCCTTCATGCGTCAACGACCACCATCATTCAGTGGATCTACTGAACCTTTGGTTGCGGAACAATGGATAAGCTCCATTGAAAATATATTTTCTGTACTCCTTTGTTCGGAACAAGAAAAAGTCACCCTTGCTGTTTATCGCCTAGAGGGAGAAGCTGACCAGTGGTGGTCACTGGTCAAAAACACGAAGCCTAGAGGAGAGATGGAAGCAATGGAGTGGGAATAATTCCAGGGAATATTCTTTAACAAGTATTTCCCTCGTTCCATGAGAACGAGAATGGAGAAAGAGTTTCTCGAGCTGAAGCAGAAGGAGAACGAATCTGTCGGAATCTATGAGATGAACTTCACCCGACATTCACGATATACCTCTAGATTTGTCATGGATCCAAGTGGGAAGGTTGATAGATTTTTCAGTGGGCTGAGACCTCATCTGCGAAATAATTTAGCCAACCGGGACTACTATAGCTATGAGGAGATCGTGCAGAGTACAATGAAAGTCAAGATGGAGTTTGGTGAGACGCAATGGTCTCATAAATCAAATGAAAAGAAGAGATCTTTGGAGCCCAGTTTAGGGAATAATTTTGACCTGGGAAGAGGTGGGAAGCAAATGCAACTTACCACATGAAATAAATGTGGGAAGGACCATCTGAGGAATTGCTTAAACGGAAGTGTCAAGTGCTACAAGTGTGGAAGAGGAGGCCATATTGCTCGGAATTGTCGTAGTAAGGAGAAGCCTCAACTCCCCAACACTAATGATAGAGGAAAGATGGTTCTGGCCCTACCCGAAGTCACATGCTTCAAGTGTGGACAGCTTGGGCACTTCGCTAATCAATGTCCAAATCCAAGGGCGGTGGAGGGGAATCACCATCAACCTCAGCAGAGGCCAAGGGAGAAATGTCATGCTTTCGCTATCACAACAACTAAAGTTGAAGTTCCGAACGACGTGGTAGCAGGTACTCTTGATGTCCTCTCAAAACTAGCAACTACTTTGTTTGATTCTGGTTCTACGCATTCCTTTATTTCCTCCAAGTTTGCAAAGAATATAGAATCAATCCCGAAATTTCTTGAGGTAGAGTTGTCAGTCAAGACTCCAAGTGGGATTATCCATGCATCAACAGTGTTTAGAGACTCTAGTGTTTACTTTAGTGAGCACAATATTATCAAAAATCTAGTAGTCATTCCCATGTTGAAATTCGAAGTTATACTAGGGATGGACTGACTCTCAAAGTATAACGCTAAGATCAAATGCAGAAGTAAGGAAATCTCAGTAGTCTTGAATAAACAACCTACAGTTATCTTTCAAGGAGAGATATCCCGAACTGATCCCTATCTAGAATCACCTCCTATAGATTTCTTTGTGGAGTTAATCGGTGATGATGAAGAAGGAAAAGGGAGCATACAAATAGAAGATGTTCCGATTGTTCAGGAATACATGGATGTATTTCCTGAGGAGTTACCTGGACCTCCCCCAGAAAGAGAGATAGAGTTCTCCATTGAACTCGTACCTGGGTCTCAACCGATATCAAAGACTCCGTATAGAATGGAAAATGTGGAGCTAGAAGAGTTAAAGAAACAACTCCAAGACTTTTTGGAGAAGGGGTTTATCCGACCGAGTGTTTCTCCTTGGGGGGCACCAGTTCTCTTTGTGAAGAAGAAGGATGGATCAATGCGGCTATGCATGATTATAGAGAACTGAACGGGATCACAGTGAAGAACAGCTATCCTCTTCCAAGAATTGTTGATTTATTTGACCAACTTCATGGGGCTCAATTCTTCTCTAATATTGACCTTCGATCTGGTTATCATCAACTGAGGGTGAAAAAGGAAGATATTCCAAAGACTGCCTTCCGATCAAGATATGGGCATTATGAGTTTACTGTTATGCCCTTAGGCTTGACTAATGCTCCTACTATTTTCATGGATTTGATGAATAAAGTCTTTAAGGACTACCTTGATAACTTTGTGGTAGTTTTTATTGATGATATTTTGATATATTCAAAAAGTCATGAGGAGAATGAAGATCATCTGAGGGTTATTTTGAAAACTCTATGGAAGGAGTGGCTCTTTGGAAAGTTCAGCAAGTGTGAGTTTTGGTTACAACAGGTGGCTTTCTTGGGGCACATCGTAACCAATGAAGGAATCTCAGTTGACCCTACAAAGACAATGGTTTAGGAGGAGTGGCCTCAACCCACAACAGTAACTGAGATTCATAGTTTCCTTGATTTAGCGGGATATTATAGGAGGTTTGTGAAAAACTTTTCACGGATTTCTAATCCACTAACCATGTTGACTCGAAAAGGGGTTAAGTTCATCTGGACAAAGGAATACGAGGAAAGTTTCCAAGAGCAGAAGAAGAGATCGGTTACTGCACCTGTGTTAACACTACCCTCTATCAAAGCAATATTCGTTATTTTTAGCAATGCATCTCTGAAAGGGCTTGGGTGCGTCCTCATGAAAAATGACAAGGTAATTGCTTATGCATCTCAACAGTTGAAGATTCATGAGCAGAATTATCCTACGCATGATCTAGAGCTGGTGGCAGTTGTTTTTTCTCTAAAGATATGGAGGCACTATCTTTATGGGGAGAAATGTGATATATACACTGAACACCAAAGTCTAAAGTATATTTTCACACAGAAAGAATTGAACATGAGACAAAGGAGATGGTTGGAACTTATTAAAGACTATGATTTTTCAATTAATAATCACCCTGGAAGAGAAAATAAAGTCACGGATGCGTTAAGCAGGAAAGACCCTGTTGTTCTGGCAACAATGAGGATCATAGGAGATCCCTTGATTAAAGATCTCGTAAAACTGGACATGGGAATTATAAAGAAAGGGACATCATAAACCCTATCCCAAATGATTTCTCAACCTTCATTACTAGAGAAGATCAAGAAGGCTCAAAAAGAATATCCTTTGCTGCAGGAGAAGTTGGAGGCTGTAAAAGATGGGAAGTTCCCTGATTTCAATATTGATCAAGAAGGTGTATTGAAATTTCGTACAAGACTATGTGTTCCATCTATTCCGAAGATAAATAAAGAATTGATGGATGAAGATCATAGCTCTACTTTCTCTATACATCCGGGAAGAACTAAGATGTATAGAGACCTTCGTGATCATTATTGGTGGGATAACATGAAGAGGGAGATTGCAGATTACACTACAAGGTGGCTGGTGTGTCAGCAAGTAAAGGCAGAACGGCAACTTCCGAAGGGGGTATTACAACCACTACCCATACCAGTATGGAAGTGGGATAATATCACTATGGACTTTGTAACTGGTCTCCCGAAAACATCCAAAGGAAACAATGCGATATGGGTTATTGTGGACGGTCTCACCAAGACAGCCCATTTTATCTCTATTTGGGAAGATTTATCTCTGGATCATCTTGCCAAGATATATGTGAAGGAAGTGGTAAGTCTGCATGGGGTACCACTATCCATCGTGTCTGATCATGACCCAAGATTCACATCAAAATTCTAGAGAAGTCTTCAACATGCCCTGAATACTGAATTGAATTTTAGTACGGCCTATCATCCTCAAACTGATGGCCAATCTGAAAGGACTATTCAGACACTCGAAGACATGCTGAGATTATACTTAATGGAATTTAAAGGTGGATGGGATCAACACCTCACATTAGTTGAGTTCTCCTATAAAAACAGCTTCCATTCGAGTATTCAGATGGCACCCTATGAAGCTCTGTATGGAAAGCGATGTAGAACTCCCACTTGTTGGGATGAAACTGGTGAGAGAAAGCTTATTGGGCCTGATCTTGTGAAAGAGATGACAGAACAGGTTCATGCCATCCAACAACACATAAAGGCTGCTCAGAGTCGGCGGAAGAGCTATGCTAACAATCGTCGAAGGGACTTGGAGTTTGGTGTTGGTGACAAAGTCTTCCTTCGAATTTCTCCCTGGAAGAGAGTCATGCGGTTTGGGAAGAAAGGGAATCTCAGCCCTAGGTACATTGACCCCTATGAAATCCTTGATCGCATAGGAGCAGTGGCCTATCGTCTAACACTTCCACCGAACCTAGCTCAAGTTCATGATGTCTTCCATGTATCTCTTTTGAGGAAGTACATACCCGACCCTTCACATGTACTGAACCCAGAGGTGGTACAACTGGAACATGACCTCTCTTATGAGGAGCAGCCAGTGGAGATCTTGGACCGTAGAGACAAGGTCCTATAAAACAAGACTACCCACCTTGTGAAAGTGTTTTGGAGGAATCATAAATATGAAGAAGCGACTTGGGAGCCTGAGGAAACAATGAAGCAAAAGTACCCTCACCTTTTCGACTAGGCCTCAAGTATAAATTCCGGGGACGAAATTTCTTAAGGGGGGAAGAATGTAACGGCCCAATATTTTTGAGTAGTATATTAACTTACTCTTAATGATTTAATAAGATGTTAATGGTTAATGCCGAAAGAGGAGTCGATGTCTTCATCCAGTAGACACGAACCTTATGAAGCCCACTTATCAGTGCTTGGGAAGGAGGTAGCATCTGTGGGCTTCGCTTTGGACCAAGCCCAAGCCGAACTCCAGCATGTCAAGCTTGAACGAAAAAGCCTGCGGGAGAAGTTCAAGTTAGTAGAGATTACTACAAGGGAAATGTTATCTGAGCCTCCCTTAGATTCTCTCACCATAGCACACCTTACACTTAGGTCATATGCCGGTGTTATAAGGGGTTATGTGATGAGACCCTAGCTTCTTTGTGTAATCCTTTGGGATGAATGAATTGAGATTTCTTCCTTTAGTGATGTTTGTGAAATTTCAAATGTCCGGATAATTTTAGGATGTATTTTATTGATGAATTTTAAAAAAAAGGATATTTTAAAGTATTTATGTTAACCCTAAATAATTAATGATGTGTAATGATTTTCAAAAAATGGTCTTCTACAAAAGTGTTCAGTAAGGAATTTGGAGTCTAATAAGATCAACTTAATTTTTGATGAATTGTAAATTATGAATAGTGATTTTACGCTTAGGATTAGTAATGTGACCAAATGGATTAGTAATTTCACTCAAAGAAAGTTTTAATATAATTTAGACACCTATATTAAGTAATGTGATTCGATAAAATGGGTGAATAACGGTTTCATAAATTATTAGCCAAGTATTAGTTTTTTTCGGTTGAATAGTGTTTTTTAATTAAAAATTTAATTAAAAATAATTAGAAAATTATTTTTATAAAAAGGAATTTATTTTTGAACTAAGAGCATCGATATTATGTTATGGTAATTTTTGGTGATTTTTCTGGAAAAAATGAATTCTCGATGAATAGTGTTTTTAAATAAAAATTAAATTAAAATTATTTAGAAAATTATTTTTATAAAATAGAGTTCATAAATGTAATTAGAGCATCGATATTTGGTTATGGTGAAATTTTGATATTTTTCTGAGAAAGATGAATTTTTCAGTGAATAGTAAAAATGCAGTTTTAGGGTTTCGGTATGTTTAATGACATCATAACTGTGTCATGATGATGTCATGAGATTTTTTTAAGGGTTGTCCGGCCAAGGGTGATGAATTATTGTTTTGGGGGCCCCATGTGGCCTAACTCCATGGTAAATTCCAAGGGAGAGCACATGGTTTTGACAAAAGCACTTGTGAGGTGTCCCTTGGCCATTAATGCCTTGTCCCCTCACTTTCCCTATAAATACCCACCCATTCCTCCATTGGTTTTCACTCCCAACTCTCCCCCAACGAAGTTCGGGTCTCCTTACCTCCCAAGGAGTCCTCCCAAGGTTCCCCCAAGCCCTCAAGGTCCAAACCATTGAGTTTTAAGAGTTACGTTTTAAGGTAAGGGATCCGACCCTCTCTCTTTCTTTTCATTTAATCTCTTTTAGGTCGTTCCTTTTATGCTCCATGTTCTTATGTGAGAGGATGTTCTTTTATATTCCTCTTACTTCCCTTTTCATGTTTATATAATGAGAGATCCCCTTTTTCTCTCATCATTTCGTTTTATGAAAGTTTAAGTGACGCCGTTAGGCTGCCGAATTTTTAAGGGATTCTTTCACCCTTCTCATTTTTCAAGTTCTATTTTCATGTCAAGTATTTCCTGTTCCTTTTTATTATGTTGGGGTATGATATCTATATCTATCATACTGATCTTTTATGATCATATGATGAGAGACCCTATTTGATCTTGTCAATTCATTTTTATTGAAGTTTAAGTGACGCCGTTAGGCTGCCGAATTTTCATAAGAGAAATCTAATTTTTGTCTTCCTTCCATATTTTTTATTTCAAATGGTATGTCCTTAAAATTTCATTACTGTGTCCATATATCCTTCTTATTCTGTCCCTCTACTGTTTTATGGATCATTTATGAGTGGGTGAGCCATGTCCCCTCTCTTTTCAATGTTTTCTAAATCCTTGTAACATAGCCGTTATGCTGCAGAATTTTCGTCTCAAAATGCCTCTCTATTTTCTCAAAATTATTTTATGTTATAAAGTGAATACTCAAAGCTATTATTTCTACAAGGTTATTCAAATATATATCAAAATGTTCTATTTTAAATTCTGGGATTTACATACATGAGACCCTCTCTCCCCTTCCGTGGGTTTAAAGTGACGTAAAGATCATGTCTTTAAAGCAGTTTTTAAAACGTTATGATTATGAAATGAAACCCATTTATTTTGTGCTATATGGGTTCTTTATGAAATGTTTGATGATGATATATGTGGCTAACATGATAATAAAGGCAAATTTAAGGGTGCTCCCTAATAGCGCTCCAATTCATTGGGTAAAGACATAATCTCTAGAGATGACCATTTTAACGACGCCTTGGTGAATAACCTTGGTAATTTTTTAACGACACCTTGGGGATGGACCTTGGTGAAACGAAACGATTGTCAATATTAAATGTTTTAGCCACATCTTCAAGTTATGAAAAATGTTATTTTTATTATGATGCATCTCATGATTTCTTTCTCATGCCATAAAGTTCTTTTCATGTCCTTATTGAAGTATCTCAAGTTCACATGTAAAATGTTTCTCTTGTTTCCCTTACTGGGCCTTCTGCTCACCCTTTCTTTTGATGTATGTCCCCAGGTTATGAGATACAGTAATGAACCTAGGATGAACTTAAGGATAAGCCTTTGAAGTGTTTAAGAAGAATTTTTTATGTTGTTTTCATGTATTATGTTCCTTGTTTCCAAGACACTAAACCTTAAAGATCCTCAGTTTCGTGTATTGAAATGAAAGTTATGTTATAAAAAGACGGGATGATATACTCCCACACTAATTATGTTTGATGTGAATGAATGGGGATTCTATCACATTCTAGAATAATGGTAAAATTTAAAACACAAGAAGGTATGAATATTAAACCATATATCTTGGAAGATTACTATGTATAAATTTGGTTCATATACAGGAAAGAAAAGGAAAATAAATTTCTTTGTGGTTTCGACTGGGCCCAAGATTGAAGATCAAGGACTCTCTATATAAACCATTGAATTGAGAATCAATCCAAACATATTTATTTAAATGAGGTCTCTATATAGATCTGATTCAAACATTGGGAGAAATATAACTCATGTTCCACTAAGGAGTAGCAATAATGAGAGTAATTGTTGTACATGTAAGCTACTCATTTCATTTTTTAAGATCCACAAGGTATACCAATTTTCTATATCTTATGGGAATTCTTAATGTCAAATGAAGAATACATTAACCGTAAATTTTAATGTCATGTATAGAGGACAAATGATTTCATACAGTTTAACATTGCGAGACAAGGACAAAGATGCTACACATTTTAACATCACACAACATGGACGCATATGGTTGTTATGAAGTTTAATGTCTGGAAACTAGGAATTTGTACTGTGCTGTTTAGAGTCTTGAAATGGGGACATGAAATTTTGTAATTAAACAAAGTACTTAATCAAGAATATTTCATTACTTGGAGTTGTAATAAGTTCTACACCCATTGAGATTTGTGAATAAGCTCCATTAGAGTAGACCTTATGTACAGAGTAAGGTCCTTCCCACTTTGGCTCACATTTTGGAGGCTTGTTTCCTAGTATCATTGGAGATTTGAGTATTAATACCAATTCTCCTTGAAGAAATGAGTGGAGGAGAACTTTAATATTAAAATAAGATTCTATTATGTTCCATTAGACTTCCAAATTATGAAAAGTATTAAATATCTTTTCATCTAATTATTCCAACTCATCATATCACTTCATAAGACTATTCATCTATAGATAACTGATCACAGATTGCACCTCAGAGTGAGGGAAACAGAATTTAAATAGGTAAAACTACTTATCTTCTATACACCAATGAGTATGAAGTTTCCCAATTAATAGTATAGGTAGTAGTACAATAAGAACATAAATCATGGAAAAGTTTATCCTGTCATGATTTCTTATCTTTATACACCATTTTTTGAGTAATTTGATAGGGTCTTGTTGAAAGCCTCTATTTATACATTGGTTGGTGCATGATAGCGAGATGATTGGTTGGATTTTATATTGTGCTCTTGATATAACTTCTTTACCTCAACCAAACAGAAATCAGTACCATTATTCGTCAATATAGTATGAGGGACACCAATTTTGGTAACAATATTAGCTTTTACAAAGCTAACAATTCTTTTGGATCTGAATTATTTTAGAGTTATTACCTCATCCCATTTGAGATGAAATTAATAGCAATGAGAATATACTTAAACTAATTAATCGTAGCAAGAGGATAAGGTCATACTACATCCATTATCCATATAGAAAATGAACAAGAGTATTTTTCTATATGTAGGAACTCCAGTGGTTGATGAATGATGTAGGAATTCACTTGGCAGGGATAGAATTTCTTTGAAAAATCTATGAAGTTATACATCATTGAAGGCCAGAAGTATTCAAACAATCATATTTGACCAGAAATCCTATGCCCAGACCAGTGAGCACTATAATATCCTACCTGTACTTCTTTAATGATAGATGTAATTTTTTCTCTATGAATACTATTGAAGAGGACCCCAACGAATACTTGTTTATAGAGGATCTTTTATTGACCTGGACTATCATAAAGAGTGAAATTGGCCACTCATCATCAGATTTTATCTTTTCTAGCTCTATTAAGTATAAGTGATCCATTTTGAAGGTATTTTATGACAGGTGTCATCCATCTTGTAGCATGACCATATGTCTCAGAAATAGGGGTGATTTCAATAATTTCCTCTCTTCTAATTTGAGAAAAAGGATAAAACACATGAGGATGGGAGATAATGATGATTTTCTCATCCGGATTTAAATCTGTGAGGGATATATCCACATTATCCAATGCATCAGCTTGCACATTTTGTGACCATGGGACATAAGACAATGTTGGCTCTAAGGGTAATTATACCACTAACCCAATGATATAATCACACAATGGGATTACCTCTTATTTTCTAATAGCCTAATCCCCATTGATCTCTTAGATTACCAATTCCGAATCACCAGTCACTTTCAGGTGGTTCACTTGTACCTGTAATTACAATTCCAATCCTACAATGAGAGCTTGATTTTATGCCTCATTGTTGGTGCCACATTCTGATAACAGAAAGTAATATGGACACACTACCTTTTCTGGGGAGATAATTACAATTCCTAACCCAACTTTATTTAGTTTAGGGTGTTCTATTCTATTCCCCATTAAAATTATTAAAGCACCATCAAAGTACATTTCCCATGTTTGGGGATAATATTTAATAGACAATATTTCTTCACCAGGAAGTTTAGTATTTAAAGATGTATCTTCTGTAGATGGGTGTTCAGAAAGGAAGTCTACCAAGGCTTGGCCCTATATTTCTTTCTACGACACAAACTGGATATCGAACTGTTGAAAAATAACTACCCACCGTTCCAAATGTGTTGTAATCATAGGAAGATTGAGGATAAATTTGAGCATGTTATTGCGAGATTTCAATTGGACCTCATGATGTTGTAGGTAGTGCCTCAACTTCTGAACTATGATGATTAATTCCTTCCATCACTTATCGATACTTGAATATCGATTCTATGTGTCAAGAATAGTTTGAGTAAGATAGTAAAGGCTATTTTCATTCCAATCATCATTCTTTTGTGTAAGGGAGGAACCCAGTTATTTCCCTAAAGATGTCAAATAAAGAATAATAGTATTTCCTTCAACATGTGGCATTAATACCGATTGACTCAATATTTATTTTTTGAGAGTATCAAATGCCTCCTAATAGTCTTATGTCTATTGATATGTAACTCCCTTCTTTATTAATCTAATGAAGGGTAAACACTCTCCTGCCAAAATGGCAATAACATGCCGAATATTGGTCAAATTTCCTTGAATTCCTCTTAATTCCATCAAATTTTGAAGAGGTGTAATGCCAAGGATTTCTTTTTTTTTTCTTCTTAGGATCAACTTTGATTCCATGATAGCGTACACCAAAGATGATGAATTTTACTAAGGTATCTCTGAATGCTCATTTCAAGGGATTCATCTTCAAATTATGTTTCCAAAGTTTAAAAAATATAGTCCCCAGATCAGTCAAGTGATTAGAATGTTGTCTAGATTTAACCACTAATTCTTCCACATACAATTTGATAAATTTTCCCAAGAATGGTTTTAAGATATGGTACAAGGCACATTGATACGTTTCACATTCATTATTTAAGAAAAAGGGAATTACTTGATATCAAAACACTCCTTGAAGGACTCTGAAGTGTGTATACTTCTCATCCTCTAGAGCCATTTGGATTTGATTATACCCAGAGTATCCATCCATGAAGGAGAGAGATTCAAAGAAGGCTGTTGCATCAATCAAAAGTTATGTGATCGAAACTGGGAAGTCATCTTCAGGATAATGTTGATTAAAATCTTTTAATGCATTGAAAACTTTGATTTTCCCATTCTTATTTTTCACTTGGACAATGTTGGCCATCTATCTAGGATATTTCACCTCCCTGAAAAAGTTAGATTTGATAATCTTTTCGACACGAGCTTCGATTTTAGAGGTGTGAGTTGGGTGTGTTCTTCTTCCTACTTGGTTAAATCCTTGACGATCCTCTAGAAAACCCTAAATGATGAGTATCCATGTCATAATTAATTCCAATAATTTCTATATCATTACAAAAAAATATATCTTGATGTTGCTTTATAAATGAAGTATACATCTCTTTCTCTATATAATTCACGACCACACTAATTTGAGTCTGGATTGGATCTTCTTATGTACCCTGATTTATTTCTATGAGCTCATCCATAGTGGTGGAAACACCTTCCTCAAATTCTAGAGGATCATCATTGAGATCTTATTCTTCTTCCTCCTTACATGTCACTTATTTTGTTTCTACTTACAAAGTAGGTGATGAAGAAAAACTTTTAGAGCTAGGGGAGGAATCAATATTTAAATTTCCCGAAGAAGAGGCAATCATTTATGACCCTACTAATGATAAAGGGTCTTCTTGGAGAAATGAAGAAAAGGTGATGGGTTGGGAATCAATATCCTTGTCTTTCTTTATTAATGATACAAATTCTTCTATCCTGATTGATGAAGAAAAGACTTTCTGAAGTTCAGTTGATGAAATGAAGACATTTCCATTTACGTTTTCACCCCTACTTGGTAGATCAACAATTTCTCCCATGCCGTTAAACTCGATTTTCACAATTGACATTATAGAAATCACTGGACAAATGCTTCGATTTGGGCCTATAATTTCAATTATATTGACAAGAAACACATAATCTATACTCATATGTTTCAATGGGTTATCCAGGACCTTTTATAGACTATTCAGAGCATTGATTCTTGTTACATATTTTTCCACAGACCTCGTTCCTTTTGTGTGATATAATTCTACCTTAATATTCTATGATTCACAGATTTTGAATATACCATTGTCACGATACAATTTCTCAATTTTACCATTGAAGCAATACTTGATACATTGGTGACATGAGGGAGGAATGAACACATGTTGATGTAGCCAAGGCCTTCTAAGAAGAATGTTGAAGGTTATGTCTTGATGGACAACCACGAAATTTGAATTAGATACAAGATCCCAAAACTGAGTTTTGAGTGTAATATTTCCTAATGGTTCTTGTTTATTCTTGTCATAACCATGAAACATCAATGTTTAAGGAGATAATTCATATTTAGTGAGACCCAATCGATGAAGTGTACAAATGGGAATGAGTTGACTCCTAAGACAATATCAATGAAGGCTCGTCTAATGTCTATATCATTAACCCTAACAGATAGATACAAGGTCCCAATGTTTCCATGTTAAACATCATCCTCATCTTAATCTTTGAAAGATATAAATATATGAAATTTTGTTGGATCATTCTCTATATGGTAAACCTCAGTAGAAAAATCCTAGTTTTTAAACTCTTGAGGACTTGACAAAGCATCAATATGTGCTTCTCAAAGATATTTTGAAAATTTCAAGGCATCCAGGATTGATAAATTGGCTGATACTTGGTATAGTTGTTTAAAAAAATAATACTTTTGGTCTAAAGGTCTTCATTTTCCATCATAGAGATGTGGTTTTTCATGTGCATTGGAAGTTGATACTCCTGATGTAGATGTACCATGTGTCAGGTCAGAAGATGGAAACACTTATGCTCTTGGTAGATTAGAATGACTAGGTCTATCTAATTTATGAGATAATGATGGTGTAACCTCTAATAAATCTTCCAATATAATCATGTCAGGACAGATCTTGTCATGTGTGGGAGAATTTCCTTGTTCTTACTGAGCTCATGGAAGGGATATCCCACGATTTTCTCCACAAAAATGGTTTGAGCATGTGTATAGTTAAAATAGAGGTTTATATCATATCAACATCTTCCCCTATATCCTCATAATTGACTTCTTCCCATGATACCCAAATCAATTCCAGGTAGTTCAAGTTCATAACCAGAATTATCAATTGTAGAGGGATCTGTTAACTGGATAACGTTAACAGAATTGAAGATCAATTCTTCATCTGATGAAGATTCTACATGACAGGTCGGTTCTTGTTGTACCATTTGGTGTCACGGTGCTCGTGATTTTGAGATTTATGGCATGAAATATAACAATTTCAAGGGAAACATTGGCCTTGAAATGAGATATTCTTCCTCTGAATTCTATTTATCTTTCTAATCATGTTACTTCTTTGGGGATTGACCTTTATAGGAACTATCTTTTGATGAAAATGGATTTTCTGCAGTAGAGGTGGCAAAAAAACTAGTCGGTTGTTTTAGCTATGTTCGTAGAATGGCATGAGTTCAATTGGTCATTTTTTTAATCATCCTATCATCATACTTATATATATATTTTTATTGACTTCCTTCTATTATCCTTCTTTATATAGATTAGTAGTAGTAACACATTCTACTTGGGCTGATGAACTTCTTAGATTCACTTGTAAATAGTCTAGCATTTTTTTCAGGAGGTCTTTTTAAAAAAACACTCCTAAATGGAATGTACTAATATTTGATGAAAGGGGAAATAATTCAATATATCTTCATCTCCTTCTCTATTCAGTTTCTTCTACCTTGGAAGCTAAACTAAATTGTTTTCCAATGCTTATGTTAATTAACTAGAAACTTTTTTCGTTCCAAAAAGAATAAATTTTGTTCTTTGACTCCTCAAACTATCTCCTCCTTTTATCTATTTGATCATCTTGATGAGTTGTTCTTTTATGATGATGCTCAAGAGGTTGATCTCTTTGGTATGATGAAGGTTTTGAAGTAGAAGCAGGCACAAGTGCTTGTTTGAGTGTTACTACAACAACCTCTTCTTTCCCAATTCTCTTTCCTAGAGATGATGGGATTACATGAGATTTAGCATCAGTTTCCACAATGGAATCCTTCACTTGCTGGGAGATTGAATAAAGGTCTCAAAACCCTAATTTGTATTTCACATGGATTAGTGGTGTGTTTAACTCATCACGTATATTTTCTATACAAATTGGAATCAACTCTTATCGAGGGAGTGGTAGATTTAAGAATATGTAAATCCTTTCCATCGAGCAATGAAATTTGAAACTCCTTCATTATCCCTTTGTTTACAATTTGTAAGACCAAAAACTATTTTCTATGGAAATGTTGAGATGAAATAGAGAAGGAATTTCAAATAGATTTTTTTCTATCTAGTAATTGATTGAGACTGCAAACTTGTATACCAGAAAAAGGCTGGACCCTATAATGATTTCACAAAACATCTAAGATTTACCGATTCTTATTATTTAGGGGTCCCCATCATGGGATCACTATGAGAAAAAATTCATTATGTGATGCTCCATATCTCCAAAACAATTAAATATTAGAAATTTTGTATTCACAAAGTGTGGTGGGGGAGGGATCAAATCTACCCATTTTGAGTAAGATTTATTTTTTTGTTGTGCTGGTGCACACCATTATTCCATTACTTCAAATCTAGATGTTAATGACTCAATTGTATTCATAAGAATTTGAGGAATATCTGGATGATTTGAGACCTATACAGGTACAACATCTAGAGCTTGAACTGGAGTTATGACTAGAAAAACCCCTGGTGGTGGTGCTACTGGTATTTATCTTGGATAACCCATGGGGAAAATCCTAGAAGGATGTGTTTGATCCTATATTGGATGTATACCCAAAGGAGGGAATCCATTATCCACATATGTATATGCAAAAAAACCTCTTTAATGAGATGTTACTACAATATTGTTATGCCAAGGATCTACTTGTGGAGCATGTTTGGCAGAAATACTGCTTCAAAGTAACTCTGCAATGAGTCTTTTCAACTCCTTCATCTCCTCTTCTTGCTAGGAAAATATTTCTTAAAACAAAAGAGATTGAACTTATACAGTGGAAAAGTGAGACATGATATGAATTTTACCTCTCTTCTTATTATATTCCATTAGATGGAGTGGGAGTTGGTTACTTGAGGGAATACCTATATTCTGGGTAAGCCTCTGATTTCAGGTACACACACCTCCTTCATTTGATTCAATGTATACCATATTATGAATTATAACTTCATTTTCCGACTCCACTAAAATTGAATCATTTTTTGGAGGATATTACATAATGGTATTAATGAAATTTACTGATTCATAATCCATTGATGATATTCTTTCAGTATCACTATAATATCATCTCCTTCTATGTCTTATGAGAAACTTTGTTCTCCTATACACTGATTTACCAAGAACTATTTGATATACATTAACCTAAAGGGAATCCCTAGATAGTTCTTCTGTGCATTCACTTTGTGGATTCTTCCCAAATCTGAAGAAATATGACCTCTGTTGATGAGGGTATTGTAGATGTGAAAAATCCCCTAGCCCCGAAGGTTGAGGCCGGTCCTGTTATTCTTCTTGAAACCATAGAAAATTGTTTATTGAATTTGATGGATCAGTTAAACAAGACCCTATACCTATAAAATGGGGTGGATCCTGAACTAATGTGGCTGATATTAGCGTAACTTCTCTTCTGATCTAACAAATTCTGGTTCGAACATTGGTTGAATGCATTATCTGAAATCCACTTAAATCGCCTATTTCGGAAGTCCACTGTGCTATTTTAGACATTTAGATAATCTGATGGATGATATCTTATAAGAGAGAGACATGCTTAATAATCTCAAATACTTGATTCAAAAGTATATTGATATATTTTTGTCTTTGAACCTAACTTTGATGAGACCATGTTAAGGCATGTGGTTGACCATATCATTGATTACACACAAAATCTATTGATTGTATCCGTCCATGGGAAATAATAATGCATGAGACCACTTTTGGAAGGATTTTCTGATTTTTTGATTGCATTGAAATTTAATGCTTAATATTCACCCCATCCTATGATATGAACAGCAGATTGGGTATTAGTAATTAACTAGAGTAGCCACTTTACTACATTGAGGCATGCATGATAAAGGGTTCCCTACTACTTCTTAAACTTCAGATGTCATGAAACTAAGAGATATTATTATTCAATTTGTCATTTTAACCCTTTTATTACATTAACATGAATTTTATATTAATCATATTGTAATTCATTGGATTTAAGATGACAAAGAGTCTTCCATAATTTGACGTGAATATCATGAATGCAATCTTCTGCCATCAATTTTGGAATGTTGTATTGAGACGTTTCCAAAGGCCAGAACAAGACTAGTATTTCACCCTTAACTAGTTGTTTTCTCATATTCAGCATATCTTCATAATCATTTTCTAGAGGTTTCTCAACTAGGTACGGCCAGATTGAACACTTCTCGATTGTTTTATCATAAACAATAAGATAAGTTTTTTTCTCATCTATATTAGAATTCAAATGGCCCAAGGGAGGTTTGAAGAATTATCGTCACCTTGGGATGTCTTCTGGTTGAGAAACAATTTCACCTATTAGTAATAAGTAATCAAACATGAATATCCTTATGTTGGAAAGTCCCTCGAGATAATATGGTTTTCTCATCACTATATTTTCAATTGATGAATTATCTTGAAAATATGAAACACTACTACGGAGAGAAAATTCACAACTAATGCCATCATGGGTAGGACCACCATGGTGGATTATAGCAACAGATAAATACACTTTCTCCTTGGTCTTCTATCTACATGGAGGGTTTTTGTGGCTCTCATCTTGCGATATGCACTCTAGATTTAATGAATTTTTATGAAGTGAACCATAATAATGAAGTTTCTGATGGGGAACTTTAGAATTATTGATAATAATCCCATAATTTGGTAATGAGAGAGTAAGATATTGAGTTTCAATAGATAAATGTCTAAGGGATTCAAGAACTCCCGCATTCAAAGGATCTAGATCATATATTGGATGTTGATTTCCAACTGTGTTTAGCGAGACTTCTTCTTAGATTATATTTTACACATAGTTGGTGAAAATTACTAGCGAAAGTGGTTATCATGGAAAGGTGAATGTTCTTTCCTTAGAGTGGTTATCAGAACAGACCAATTATCTATATTTGTAAAGGGTGTCTATTCCTGATCCGATTTTCCATATCATATGGGAGAGTATGCCCCATAACCCTCTTAGACTAGAACAGAGGTGTGTATCTGCTCTGGGATGGAATGATGATGAGTTATCCTATGTGTGGGGTCAGAATAATATGTTTGTACCCTAATACTGCTGAATTTTTTGTTACAATAATTTAGACGGCCTCTAGAATATGGGCATGCATTTTTTATGCCCTTTAACCATTGTTAAAATGTTTTTGTTGACTTCAGCGGCTAAAATGGGAATATACATCCATTTTTTACCTGGATTAGGTGTTTGTTCCTATGCCTGTCTTCCCTTTCCAATCATTTTATATTGAAAATACTCATTTATAGGGGCATAGAGTTGAGTCGACCCAAGGTTTGTTGTCAGAGATTTCTGACTGACTTCTCCATGTGCTGCCAAACAAGACTTCTGGTAGGCTTGATGAATGCTTGAAGGTGTATGTGCATGCTGGTTGTTTTCTATAAATCATGGTTGACATAATTCTTTCAATGCTGATATAGGAGAAAACTAGTAAGATTGGTGTGTGAAAGCTGGTGTATGTGCCTTCTCATAGTACTCCACCATCTTTAAATGTCAGGATTGGTTGGACGCCTCCAGAAGAGTCTGGCTGGCTGTCTTAATTAGGGAGGATGTGTGCATGTGCATATTTGTTATTTTCCACCAAGTTAGGTTGATGGAATTATCCAGAGGGTGATAAGGTAAGAACATACTCCCTATTGGACAGATGTTGTCCCTAACAGTTAGTCTTGTGTTCCTAGGTTTGAAGTACCTGGGCCGAAAAGCCAAAGACAACACTCCTATCATTTTGGGGGTTCACTGTCGCACGATTCTGTTGGCAAGGATTGTTTGTGGGAGCCCTCAGAAAGGACCCCTTTGTATTTGAGTTTATTCCATGAGTGACCTCTTTATCTAGCTCCCTATAGTATGATATGGACTGGTTATTGTATTCTAGGGATAAGGACACAAAACAGTTGAATATGGGGGTTGGCACTATCTCTTTGTTGACCACCGGTCGTTGCTGCCTGGATGATCAAGGGGTTTTGTTAAATTGGAGAGCCTATTAGGAATCCTCCAGGGTTGTGATAGTACTATGTAGACAATATTCCCATACCAATACATTTGGGACCCAATTTTGAAGATGTTAAGTTGGTGATGACGTCCTTCTAGCGGATGAGGATCTAGCTTGATTAGTGGCTGAGGCATTCACTGGTGCAAACTTGAAGGAATTAATTTGGAGTGAATGGAGTTCTGAGAAAATTGAGAAATAATGAATTCCATTAAAGCAACATCTTTTATAAGGACACATGTGTGATTGATTAATTTTTCTGTCTTTCCATTATCAATTGATAGGGGTCTGACAAATGGGTAATACTATCAACTTGGTTCTGGATTCACATTGGGTTCACCATTTCTGTTTCATCTCCCTAGGAATGCGTGTTTTTGTTAGGAATCACTACTTCTAGGTAGTATCCATTGGATTTATTTATGGAACCTAAAACATCCAATGGATATTTATTCAAAGGTACTTTCTTTCCAAAGGAAGGCATTTGTTAGGTTTTGGCCTACGATACTTAAGAATATATATTAGTCGAGAGGATTGGAGGTCGGACTCATCACACCCTTTTGGGGGGAATTATTTCCTACTCGGGGACTCTATTTTAGATTTAAGATATTTCTTATGAATCCTTACTAAATTAACAAGTATAAAATAGGATTCACTAGAAATTTGTAATCAATTATTAGCATGTGTGAAATTTGGAATCATACTTATATATTCGAGGTTCTTCATTAATAGAGAAATCTGTATGTATTCAAGGTTCTCCATCAATGGTATCCAATCATATACTCTTTATATATTATTTTAAGGATTGTTATGATAATAATGAGTTTTAATCCACTCATTGGGGCACTCTAGAATTTATTATTGTCCAGGGAGATGGAAGATTGTTTTTATGTTGGGACCGTACCCATAAATGGGATACCTAAATATCCTTGTGAAAGGAATCAGAAACCTTGTATTTTGGTGCCTCTTAATAGGACATATCATACCTTTTATGGTTGTGTGATAAATACCTAGCATTACAGTTTAATGTCATGTGGTAAGTACATCTAAGAGGAATGTTTAGTCAAATCTTGGTGTGGGGCTTATGCATAAACAACCCAAGGAACCTGGAAAAGATAAAAGTTTCCAAATTGGATTAGACCCTATTTGGAATATGGCCCATGAAGAACATGGTTGATTTTGAACCTCCTGGAGGCTTCCTACATATCCCACTTGGATGGGAATCAAAGCCCATGTAGTTCGATGAGTATCAAAGGAGAGTTTAGTCCTTTGAGGGAAATGAGTTTGGGCTTAATTATTGAAAGGGATACATTGGTGATTTTGGAGTTAATTTAGGACTTAATCCTAAGAAGGATGTCCATTTATGGATGAAATGAGATAGATCTTCAGTATTAGGAAGGTTTCCTACATATCCCAATTATGGTGGGAATGAGATTTCTTGTAGTTCAAGAGTGGTGGATTGTGTGGATTTTTTGATCATCACAGTTCTCTAAGCCCACATGTGTCATGATAAATGTGAGAATCAATAGGTTGTGAAATATTAAAAAAACCACACAAACTCTCTTCTGATGATGGGAGATGGTGTGCCTATGGTGGTGAGGGTGGAAGAGGGTGCAGAGCGATGATCCTTTTAATGTGGGATGACTTTGGAGGTCATGTGGCTCGACTCTTAGAAGATTGAGGACTTACCACAATGGGAGTACCCTTTTTGGATCCCAGTAGAGGAGGGATAATTTTACTTTTTTTGAATGGAAAAACACATGTGACCCTCACTCTCCCTATTAGAAACTAGAGCCTCTGAGTTTTAAAGATGATAATGGATGGGCATGGCCCAAACCCTAATCCTCCAAACTGGGAACTCCCTAATACTATTAACGGGAGAAAGGTCCATGTGATTGTGGATATACAAACCCACAGACACTCCATTAATCTTAACCCCATTACAAAAAAATGTGGTAAACCTCTAACTATTGATATACAAACCCAAATTAGAGACACAATTATGTGGCTTTCTCAAAGGTTTGATAAGTTGGGAGGTTTCGTTGGAAGATTCAACTTAGTCCCTTCTAGATTAGGGAACCACAGAAGGAGATACCTCACCCTGAGTGGATTTGAAGAGGGTTTACCAGATGATTCATAGGCCCTATGCATATCTATGCAACATAGTTATACCGCATAGGTATGTTTTGTAGGTACACCACGTAGGTGTGTTGTGTAGGTGTGTCGTGCAAGTCCTAGTGGTGACTAAAAAAGTGATTAACACAGGAGATCCAAGCTTATGCAAGCTTCAAAAACTCTAAAAGGATTTTAAAAGTTTCTTATCCCATATAAATCTATCCTCTCCCATGTTTTAGAGAGCTTCTTGAGAAAATTTGGGGTACTTGGGTGAAAGATCTATGAAATGGGAGCTTTAAGAGTTCTTCCAACTTTTTTAGTTGTCAAATGAGGAGCACAAGGGTCCTATTTATAGGCAAGGAGGGGAGTTGGCCCAAAGGATTTTATCGGCATAGGTTTTCCTCATAGCTCCTCCATGTAGGGGTACATAAAACATCTTTTCGCATAACTATATCATGTATCCCTCTACGAATGTCTATCACGTATCTCCTCCACGTAGGTCCCTTAGAAGTTTTATGCTTTTTATTTATTTTAGCTTTGTCTTGAGACTTTGAAATATTCATAGGAGGTCTTCATAACATTTTTTCTTACTAAGGAGTTTCAACAACATGAAAACAAAATTAATTATTTACAGACCAAATATATGTAAATTAAATTAAATTAAAAAATATTTTAAAATAAAGGAAATCATTTTCTTAAAAAATGTTTTTTGGAAATTGACGTGTTTCACCCTAATTAATTAAAATACCACTTCTGTTGAATTAAATTCATTAAATTTATATATATTATATATTTAATAAACCATTCCATATTCTTCAAATGTGATTTTTATACTATATATAAGAATAAATCCAATTTTATGTTTAAAAATCATATTTCTTAAAAAATAGTTTTCTCCCCTTTTGAGCAATTAATTTTTAAAAATAATTTTTGATAGTTGTATAAAAATTATTTGAAAAATTAGAACTCATTTTTTGAAATAATCTTATTAAAATTAACATAGGTTGATTTTTGATATATTTTTTAAAAGATAATGTTTTTTTGAATAGTTAAAAATACTGAATTTTCATTGAAAACTTCTATTTAGTTTAAATTATTTTAAAGATTAATTATAATTTAAAATGTTATTAATGTAAAATTAGTTAAATTATATATATATATATTAATAATTTTTTTTTCATTTGAATCATTATATATATATATATATAATTTTGATATAAAAGCTTGTAAACTTTTGAACATTTTATCTTTGAAAACCCCTATTCTCATTGCGTCTGCGGGGTTAATTTTAAATTATATTTTACCAATTTTATGAATGAAATTTTTAAAAATAGATTATATATTTGTAATAATAATTATTTATGTCGAATGAGAATGATTTTAATATGATTTTATTCCTTTTCTTGAGAAGGCATGTAATATGATTCCGTACTTTAGACTCATATAATCTCTTCTTTGTTTTAATAAATTTGTGCTATGGTCATTTGGCCATGTCATCGGCCTCCTAAAAAAATATATTAATGTAATTTTTTTTTATCAAAATGAATTGTGAAAAAAAGAAAAATTAATTACCATTGTTATTGTAAACTTGGGGTTACCTGTGGGATAAACTAAAATGATAAGTATTAAAATAACATAAAAACACAAGAAAAATATATTTTATAAAATTATTTCTACCAAATAATTTATATTTATCTTGAATACTCTATTTTGGATCATTTTTATTTGAATAATGTGGGTGAAGAATTTTTAATTCTAAAAAATTACAAGTTTTCTATTCACCTCACTTATAAAATGTTAGTGTCACTCATCTCATTTTCACACATTCAAACCAATTTTTTTCGGCCATAACATATCAAAATAACTTCCCATATTCCCTCGTCTAATCCTAGAATAATTAGTTTTGTAGAAAATAAAATCTTGGATGATTTTTGGTGTAAAAAATATGTGGTTACCTAAATGAGAGGTAACATTCTACAATGTGTGTTTTTATTATATATCTTACACAAAATCATTGAATTATTATTAAACGTAATTCACTGACCCTATAATCTCAAAGATGGTGCATTATTTTATTACATTGATATGATTACAAGGAATCAAATCCTGAAGGAACGAATAGTTTAGTATTTTTGGAAAACCATACACATACATAAGATCAACATTACAACATGAAAGGAAGAAAATATAGAATTTCCATAGGAAACATACAAAACCCCTATATTATCCTTGAAATATATTTATTATATTCATCTTCACAACTTGGGGGAAATAAAACATAAGAAATGGGTGAGCACATATTATCAATAAGGGTAAGTGATACATTAGAAGTAATCATAAACATAAACACAAGGCATGTTGAGAAGCTAAAAATACATGCCTTGTAAACATATACATCAGAACAATATGCTAGGATAAAATCTTAATAGATAATTCCATAATTAAACATAACCATAGATATTCTACTAGTCGAATAAATACATGGACTATCAATTACAATTTTTATAATGAGGTAAATGGATAACTCTGGATACCTAAAATATACCTTCAAGTATTTATTACAATAATATATGTAGGATTCATGCTAGAATCCGTTATTTTCATGGATACATGCCAAGAATCTATTATTATAAAGGCTTAATTCCAAGAATCTATTAAATTGGTAACGCCTCGACCAAAACCATATATATGCATCTATGAGATATAAAATTCCCCACACAACACTTAATAAGTACAATTAATTCCTTATATGAAAGGTGGTGAAACATAAACATAATATACAATAATATTGAAACCATCATATGAAATGTAAATCACATTCCCCAATAATTAAACATAGTGCTAACCATTTGAAGCATTAAAGTGAATGGTTTCAAGATATAATATCCATATTAAAACTAATCATAATCCATTAAATAAATCACGTTAAATGATATCATAAAATATTAATCCAATTAGACATATGAATCGACAAGAGTGTTTAAATAGATGAAAATCCTTTTATAAAATCATCATGTAATTCTTGATAGAAATAATATTTTACTTTGAAAAGAAGAGTTCATTTGGAATTTTTTATAAAACCAAAATTAAATTAAGTTATTTTATTCATAATAAAATCCTTGATTTTATAAAATAATGGTGTGTTAAAACAGACTGTAGAGTGAATTTGAAAATAGGTATGAATTTGATAAGTTTCTTTGAAACAGGCTTGTTTATCAGGAAGAATTTTTGAAAGATCATTTTAAAACATGTAAGTACCCATAAAAGAAAGAAGGATTATGTTTGGTAAACATATATATAACATTAAAACACAATTTATGGGGACTAAGAAGAATAATTAAGAATTTCATTGAGGCATTTAGAGAGAAAGAGAAACCTGAAAAAATGGTGGTTTGAGTAGAAAACCCTTACCGCTTTGTAATCAATCGAATCATATGATGTAAAATGAAAAATCATAAAAAGATAAATTCGATAACATTAAAATAAATATATTAATGATATGATTCATTAATGGGTAGTATACATACACCACACATAAGAAATAGTGGCGAGTAAGGCATATCTCATGGAAATGAAAGTGAGTTGAGAAAACCCTTCCCTTATGTCTGAACGTATTCTTCAGTTGACCTTAACGTCCTATATAATCAAATTAAAACTATTAATTAATTAATTTTGAACATTATATACCTATATTTGATTCATTATAGTTTTGTTAGGTTCATTTATTTCATTATTGATAAGTTATAAAATTGAATTATGTCATTATGGAGTGTTTGATTTCTAGGTTTTCATAATTGGTTCGCTTATTTATAAGTAATGAAGTCCATGAGAAATGGATATAATTTTCCAATATTAAATTTATATATTATTAATTATAATCAATAATTTGAAATGGTTATATATATATAATTTTTTACATGGTATGATGATGAATTATTTGATAAAACATTACAAAAAATAATTTAAATTATTTTGGTAGTGTTTTGATTATGACAAATTATTTTTGTCATAAGAATTAATATTATGTATATATACTAGTTAAAAAATAGTAAATAGTTTATAATAAATATATTATAGTATTTTTAACCATAAAAAGGGTTTCATGGAAATACTTTAAAACTAAATTGAGGAAAAAAGGTTTGTGTTCCATGAAGGTTATAAATCAACACCTCCCGAACGATGATTTATTTTTTTAAAATAAAATAGAGAGAGTGATTAAGGAGATAAATGGTTAATATTAAATTAACATGATATATTACAATATATTGTTTTTACTGGAGATATCATGATCATTTGGATAAATGAGGTGTGAGAACTTAGTTCTTCCATTAAGGTATAATTCTTTTCTTTTTAGTTAGTATTTAAGAAAAACTAGAGAAAACGAGTTCATGGGATGAATGAAAAAATGTTGCACAAAGTGACTAAGGGTTACACGCTATATAATCCCATTACATGCAATGTATTGATGTTAGCATGCCTATTTATGACGTGTAAATGAAGTCGGATAAAGGAGGAAAAAATGGAATATGCATGATATGTATATTTCTTGTACACACCATATATTTTGTATAATTTTCTAAAATAGGTTGTAACATAATTTTCTCATTTCTAGACAGAACGTCACCCGAGTTCTCTCAAACAACAATGTTGAGTATGGATTTTTCTCTCGATTCTCCATCCTAAAACCGATTCGATTACTGTCGGATGCATTGAAACCCAATTGGTAATCACTCAATTCCTCTTAAGTCATTCTTAATTATTTATTATCTTGACTTAGTTATCGAAGGTTATATTTTTTTACTAGTTTTTTAGATCTACCACATTCTAGGTCGAATTAGAGGTCGACGTTGAATGATTAGATTTCTATAACTATGAGGTAGGTGGTATTGTGCCTTTCATGAACTATCTTGTTGTTTATATGTGTTTAAGTGTCGTGTGACAATGTTCATGGTGTATCCTTGAGTTTAATTGACCCTTGTTATTTGCTAATGTTGATTAGGTAATTTATTATGTGAATTAAATCATGTTTAAAGTTTCGTAATGCAATTGAGGGCCACCCAATTGGTGTGTTTCCCTCGGATAACCAATGTTTATCCATTTGGACTAGGATGCCTATGGACATGTGTTTTTTTACCTTTATAGGGTTGTTTAAAATTAAATTGGTTAATTGAATGTTTCCCCACATGAGAAAAATAATTATTTAAGACTTGTGACAATTTAATTCACTTGTTAGGCTTGTGATGCGAATTGACCATGTGAGATAAATAATTGTTTAAGAGCTGTGAAAGTTTTATTTTCTTGAAGGGCTTGTGACATGTTTGGTTCACATGTGAGTTTATAATTTTTAATCCTGATAATGTGTAGATTACCTGAAAGGATAGTGACATGTTTGATTCCCATGTGAGTTTTTAGAATTTTAACCACATAATAGTTTAAATTACATGTGTTGTTTTTATGATGAAATTATTATATACCGAGTTTTACCCTGATACATACTGAAATGATTATATAATGGGATTGGCCCTGATTGATTAATGAAATTCCTCCTGGCGATGTTTTCTTATGCCTATGGGTGAGGTTTTTCTATTCCTAAAGTCAAGGTTTTTTCTATGCCTAAGGGCGAGGTTCTAAACTGAATATTGAAATGGATGACTTATGATGCGTCTACCAAGACAAAGCACAAGTTTGGACTTTATCTTCACTTATATCTGTTTAGAGGGTCTTTTGACGCATCGATTGTGCTTACATTATATGGGGGATTGATGGACACATCTCGAGATCATTATAATTCAATACAATTGAATTTTCTAATAAACGTGAAATGAATAAATGTAAATCATTACTTTTAGGATTGTATACATTTGAGAACATCCTAGTTTACTACTTTCACTTTTGTACACTACCTATTACATATATTCACTAAAAGACTAGCATAGATCTTTGGAGGTTTTCTATTGGGATTTTTTCTCTCACCGTGTTTGGGTCATGTTGTTTTTGCCCAGACAGATTATATTGCTTTAGGTGTTGATAAGGTTACGAACCCTTCTATACGTACTTGATATGTTGTTTAGGAGTAGGAGAGCATAGGACCAAGCCAAGGCCTGTGATGCTTCTAAGTTTTCTTTTGTATTTATATTCCTTTGTATTGTATCTTGTACTAGATTGCAGTGTATCCTATTTTGAATACATTCCTAGAACATGTAACATGAAACATCATATATTTTATGTTTTGAAATTTTGTTATCTCTATTATCAGTCCTCCATCATTTAATTTAGCTATTTTCATTAACTACTTATGCTATTTTATATTATTGTTCCAATGTGTTACACTCTTCCAATGAGGCCATAGTTTTCCCACTATTACACTTAGTCCCTCCCAACTAGTCGAAAGCCTCTTGAATTTGGCAAAATGTGCTTGTGGCCAACTGAGTACAGGGAACCATTGAGTGGAATCCAGATCCTAGATGTTACAAAGTGGTATAAGAGAAAGTTTTTTATAGTTTTCCATACTATTTAGAGATATTAGATCTGGATACAAAGGAAATGAAGTTTGGTAATAAACAATGACCGAGAGTAGTACAGGGAAAATTAAAATTTCCTTGAATCAACTTGAAATTTATGTATTTTGATTTGTTATAGTTGATTTGATTTTAGCGTTGGGTGAAACACTTATACTATGCTATTATTATTGATATTATTGTAGTTCAATTTTGTTGCAACCTAATGAGATGAGGGTATTCCATCTTATGCATCATATAGGAACCTATTGAAAATCACATTCCATGCATTCTTGCCATTCCATTTAAGAGAATTATTGATTTCATGTTGTTGTGATGGATACCGTGATAGATTTTCCTACTGTTTTCATAAGTGTATTGGTATGTCGCATGGTTGGATTGGTTGGATACTAAGATTTGGTCTCTAAGGAGTACGGTCCCTCTTGGATTGGAATTTTTTGGATCATGTTTCATCCATGAGTAGAAATTGTGTTATTATGTGCTATATGTGAGGAATGAATTTGATTCGTGGGAAGAATGGGCCCCCATGGGATGTCATTTGGCCCACCGTTGCTTTACTTTTCAAAAACAGGGGTTCCAGGGATGTTTTAGAGGCTTACTATTTAGAAATCCAGACAACATGGCATGTGATGCTATGAATAAAGACCATGTCTTCTTCTATTTAGGATAGATGATTTATTTTCTGGGTTACATGCCATGTAATCGTAGTACATGACTTTGTAGTTAGTGACTATGTGTCCAACCATGTGAGAAGGAAAACAGGATGGCGGTTTTCACAAGCACATGACCGTGTACTTTTGGTACATGCCATGTGGGTTTACTAAGGTAGAACCCATGCGAATCTAGATGTGTGGGATTATATGACTAGGAGGAGAGACCTGTGTACACACCATGTAAGCATATAATACTCCATGTACCTGGGGTTCATACATGCCCATGCTGACAAAACTACATGAACATGTAAAGACTTAATGGTAAACATCATGTATGGTTTCTACATGCCTTGTACTCCTCTTTTGCTAACCTATGAGGGTCCTTTACTATTTCATTTAGGAACTCTTGAATTAAAAACCTTGAAAATGAACTTAAACCAAGGTGTGTGCTTGACTTTGTAGAGTAATGCCACCATGACGACCTCCAGCTATATTCCTGGAGGGTGGTGATGAGCATACCCCTGTGATGGTAAGCCATATGATACTAGTGGATCCTTTATATGTCCCAGTCATGAAACCAGCTGTAATAAAACATGCAGGTGCTAATTCATAGTTTAGAGAAGGCTTTATAAGGCGCATTCATGCCTTGCAAGGAGATCCACAACCTGCCATGTCTATGGAGGAACTGACACGAGTATTCCAGCAATAGTATCCACCTATATTTTAAGGGGATGGTGGACCACAGACTATAGAATTATTTTTGGAGTCAATGATTTCTATCTTTGAGCATCTTGAGATGCCTACCGGTATGGCAGTCAAGCTCATGACTAATATGTTGTGTAATTCTTTAAAGAGGAGGTGGGATGTTACCACACAGACAGAGTGTCTATGGGACATGACATGGGATGATTTCCAGATGGGCTTCTATGACTAATTTATTCAGAAGACACTGAGGGATGATTGATCCTTAAAGTTTATTCATCTAGAGTAGGGTGTTATATCCGTAATGAACTACTCTGCCCGTGTCACTGAACTCAAGTGATTCACACCTATTCTGATGGGTGATGAGATGTCAAGGGTTATAAGATTCTAGGATGGTATCAGGTACGACATTCGATCATAGGTGAACATTTTCAATATTCCTTATTTATATGATATCATGAATATGGCGCTGATTACTGAGCATAATCTGCGGGAATATGGACGTGTGATCTAGGGTGGTTCTACACCTAGATCTGGTACTATCTTTATCGAAAATAAGAAGTTTCATAGGGAGTTTTCTCACAGTGATAGTAACAATCAAAAAGTATCTTTCAACAGCCATGAAAGGTGCTAACAGTGTAGAATATATTGGAATATGAGACCACAATGTTTGAGGGATCCAGTAGAGTGATGATCTTATGGCATGATGGGCCTTGTTCAGCGTTTTTCAAGGGTTCTTCCTCTAGTTTCTATTGAGAGAGGGACTACACCGACTCCACATTCTGGATCAGGGTTAATAGCTTCTCACCAGTCATGGAATTTGTGTTCATTAAGACATTCAGGGTAAGTTAGTGGTTGTGGTTGTGGTATCCAAACACTAGGTCCTCTATGACAATAGGGTGGATCAGCTCAAGGTTTATAGGTAGTTCCGTAGGGTCATGGTACATGCTAGACTTATGTAGTGCAACAGACCCAGCAGGAGCAGGATATCAGAACATCTACTTTTATAGGTACTATTCTAGTCCTTCTGTTTTAACTTCTGCTCTTTTTGATACAATATTTTCTCATAGTTTCACATATATGCCCATTGTGAAGAGCCTTGGTCTCCGTTTCTTTACTTTTGATGATGTTATGATGCTTGAAACTCCATTAGGGATTTGAACTACATGTGTGTGTCAGTTAAAGGAGTTCCCCTTAAGGTTGGTGGGTGTCACTTATTATGGTACCTATACATCTTAGAGATGAAACGATTTGATGTCATTCTCAAAATGGACTAGTTGTCCTCCTTTCATGCCTTTGTCAATTTCTATCATCATAGTGGGAATTTTACATCACCAGAAGGTGTATTGTTTCTACAAAAGGGTGAATGGGATGTCCAGGAAAGGCAAGTTGGATTCGAGGATCGTGGACTGGGTGGGATGACATCCCAGATTGCAGGTTTAAATCCGAATGACTAGGGGACACTTTAGGAAAATTTTCTTACTGTAGTTGATCAATTTATTGACATATTTTTGGATGACTTTTCATACCTACCTCTGGTACAAGATGTAGAGTTCTATATAGAGTTAGTTCCATAAGCTGCACCTGTATCCATTCCTCATTATATGATGTCTATGATGGAGTAGAAAGATCTAAAGAGTGGTCTTAAGGATTTGGAACCTGAGGGTTTCATATGACCCATTACATCTCCTTGGGGTTTTCCGATCCTTTTTATAAAAATGGTGAATGATACCCTCAAGCTCTGCATGGTTTACAAAAAAATATAGCAGTTGATGGTTAAGAACTAGTATCGTCTACCGTGAATTGATGATCTATTCAATCATCTTTCAGAATATTGGGTATTTCATAAGATTTATTTGAGATCTGATTATCATCAGTTGCATGTTAGACCATTAGACATACCTCACACAACCTTTCATAGTTGGTATGGTATGTATGAGTATCTTGTTATGTCGTTCGGTCTTACAAACATACCAGAGATTCTCATGGAACTAATTAAGTGAGTGTTCTATCCTTATCTTGATACGTTGGTTGTGGTATTCATAGATGTTATCTTGGTTTAATCTCACAATCAACAATACATTCCACACATCTTTAGATCATTTTGAATAAACTGAGAGAGCATTAATTATATGATATGATCATAATGATCCACTTCTGGATAGATTAGATTCACATCCTGGGTCACATAATCTCAGAGATAGGAATATCAGTGGACCCAAAGAAGGTTAAAGTAGTTGTTTCCTTAGCAAAATACAATAACTTCTTTGACATATGATGTCTCTTGGGGGTATATGGTTACTACATACACTTCATACAAGACTTATCACATTTAGAAGCATCGTTGACATGCCTGAATAAAAACGTTGGGAAGTATGTATGGATAGATTCCATCTAGATGACCTTTTAAGAGTTGAATGGGATATTGACTTCAGCACCAATACTGATTTTTACAGAGCTGGGTAAGGGTTACATTGTGTACTGTGACACAACAAGTAACATGATAAGATCATTTCTTTTGTAGGGGTATCGAGTCATTGCGTACAGATCTCGATAGTTAAGGACTCATGAGAGGAATTAATCAATGCATGATCTTGAGTTAGATGTCATTTTTCATTATTTATGCTGTTAGCGACATTAATTATTAGGAGAGAATTTTGTTGTGTACACAGACCACAAAAGTCTCAAGTACATATTTACATAGCATGATTTAAATATGTGGTAGTGAAGGTGGGTGGAATACCTTCAGTACTTAGACTTCGAGATTGCCTATATGCTTGGTAAGGGAAATAGGTGGCTGATTCTTTGAGAAGGAGGAATCAGATACAAGTAGTTCAGAAGTCAAGTAGCGAGTGAATGCTTATGGAGTTATTCTCCGAGATGTACTTGGAGGTGAATGATAGTCAGAGACATACTTTTCTTTCATCCTTAGTTGTTACCTCTACCCAAATGGAAAAAGTGAGGATTAGGAAGCTATCAGATTCTGAAGGCCTAGTTCTATAGGAGAGTGTGGAATGTGAGGAAAAACCTCCTATACAGACCATAAGTGAGGATATGGTTCTGTGTTTACTTGGTCATGTATGGGATTCAGCTAACATGCACGAGGATAAGATAATGTATTTTCATGCCTCTGTATGGGAACTGCATCTTGACATCACTAAGATGTATCAGGATTTACATCATCAGTATTGGTGGCCATGAATGAAAAAGGATGTATCTGGTTTTGTCATGAGGTGCTCCACCTGTCAGAAGGTGAAGGCTGAAAACCAAAAACCAGCATAACTTTTGTAGCAGCTACCCAATCTTAAGTGGAAATGGAATGATGTTGTGAAGGATTTCATCATGAGGTTACCGAGGTCACCTCGAGGTAATGACACAGGTTGGGTTGTTGTGGATAGGATCACAAAGGTTACACATTTACTACTGATCATGGAATACATCAATGTTGATGATATTGGGAGGTTGTACATCTAGGATATTCTATGACTACATGGGGTTCCGTATTCTATTGTTTCAGATAGGGACACCCAGTTTAATTCTCATTTTTCTAAAGGGATACACAAGGAACTAGGTACACAAGTGCTACTGAGCATAGCTTACCACCCTTAGATAGATGGACAATTAGAGTGAATGATTCAGGTGCTAGAGGACATGCTTCGAGCATACATCTTGGATTTCAGGAGATCTTTGGAGAGACACATACCCTTGGTTGAGTTCAACTATAACAATAGCATTCGGGGTACTATTCATATGGAGCCTTATGATAATTTTTATGGTAGACCATTCCAATCACCCCTATGTTGGTTGGAGGTAGGAGATGTAGCAATTCTTGGACCTCATATTATCCATGAGACCAATAAGAAAGTTCAGTTGATTTAGAAGCAAATGGATACTGCACATTCTCATCATAAATCTTATGCCAATCACTAAAGGAGACCTCTAAAATTTGAGTTTGGGGATCATGTTTTCCTACACATTGAAGTGAGGTTAGGAAACAAGAGGATTAAGAGATATGGTAAGATTTCATTGAGATGAATTGGGCCATTTGAGATTCTAGAAACTATTGGACCAGTTTCCTATTGATTACAGTTACCTCAAGAGTACTGAGCTATGCACAACAACTTCCACATTTCTCAGTTTCAACATTACTTTTCCATCCTGTCTCATGCTTTTCAACCCTAGGAGGTTGAGTTAGAGGTAGATGCATACTTTGAGGAGAATCATATTCAAATTTTTGATCATATCACAAAGGTTCTATGTGGATGGTCTGTTCCTTTAGTACGAGTGCTATGGAAGCACAACCGAGGGTAGGACAATACCTGGGAGAGGGTAGACGATGTACGATCACAGTGGCTGGAGTTGTTCATTGATTTTTCTTCAGAACCACTGGAAGGTCAATTCAGGGATGAATTGCTTTAAGGGGGGAATTTAGTAAGAACCCAGTTCTTCCTTTGAGAAATTAATCTTTTCTTTTCAGTTTATATTTAAGAAAAACTAGAGAAAAAGTGGTTATGGGATGAATGAAGGATTGTTGCACGACATGACTGAGGGTTACACGCTGTGTAATCCTAACGCACACTATGTATTGATGTCAGAATTTCTTCTTATGATGTGTAAATGAACTCCGTGAAAGGAGAGAAAAATAGAATATACACAGGGTTTATATTCCAAGTACACACCATGCATTTTTTAAAATTTTCTAAAACATACGTTAGCCTCATTTTCCGATTTTTATATAGAACCTCACCCAGTCTCTCTTGAATAGCAGCACTGAGCATGGATTTTTCTCCTGATTCTTTATCTGAACTCTTATTAGATCGTTGTTAGATGTGTTGGAACCCAGTTAGTATGCTCTCAATTCCACTTGATCCATTCTTCATTATTTCTTCTCTTGACATAGTTATTGATGATTGAGAGTTTATACCTATTTTGTATATCTACCCCATTATAGCTCAAATTAGAGACAGACGCTAGAAGAGGAGAGTTGTACAACTATGAGGCAGGTGGTTTTGTGCATTTGAGGAATTTTCTTGTAGTTTTTATGTTTTAAAGTGACACACATCCATGATTTTTGTGTTTCCTTGAACGAAATTAACGCATGTTATTACCTGATGTTGATTAGGTAATTTATTAAGTGAATTAAATCTTGTTTGAGGTTGCTTGATGTGATTGAGGGCCACTTGTCAGTGCCTTTACCTCAGATAACCAATGTTTAGCCGTTTGGCCGAGGATGCCTATGGGCATGCCTTTGTTTCCCTTTTTAGGGTTGTTAGAAATGAAATTGGTTAATTGAATGTTTTCCTATGTGAGAAAATAATTTTTTATTATGTGTGATAGTTTAATTCACTTGATAGGCTAATGATGTGAGTTTCCCACATGAGATAGATAATTTTTTGTGCCTTGTGATAGTTTAATTTACTTGAATGGATTGCGACATATTTTATTCTCATGGTAGTTTATAATTGTTAAGCCTTGTAATGGTAAGATTACTTCAAAGGCTTGTGACATGTTCAATTCCCATGTGAGTTTTTATTTTTTTTTAACATGTAATAGTGTAAATTACATGATTTTTTTTCTTATGATGAAATGATTATATATTGGGTTTTACCCTAACACATGCTGAAATGCTTATATACCGTGCATGGCCCTAATGGATTGATTAAATTCATGTGGGAGTGGTTTTTATATGCCTGTAGGCAAGATTTTTCTATGACTGTGGGCAAGGTTTTTTCTATACCCAAGGGAGAGGTTCTAAACTAAATATTGAAATAGATGAATTATGAAATTTCTACCAATCCAAAGAACATTCTTGTATTCACACTTATCTTATGTCTTTTTATATGGTCTTTTGAGACATCTATTATGCTTACTTTATATGGGGGATTAATGGGATGAGGCCGGATCTCATAATAATTAAAATTAAATACCATTGAATTGTTTAATTAACGTGAACTGAATAAATGGAAATCAATACATGTCGGATTATTTAATTTTGAGTACTCCCTATTTTACTACTTTAACTTTTTTACACTACCTATTTCATATATTCATTGACAGACTAGCACAGATCATGGGTGGTTGCCTACTGGGATTTAGTTTCGCATCCGATTTGGGTCATGTTTTTGGGCCCAAACAGATTATGTTACTGAAGGTGTCTATAAGTGTAATAACCCTTCTATAGGTACTTGATATGATAGTTAGGACCATGAGAGCATGGGACAAAGACGAGGCTTGCAATGGTTTTGAGATTTCTTTTGTATTTATGTACCTTGGTATTGTACCTTTTACTTGATTGTAGTGTATTCTATTCTAGATACTTTCTTAGAACATGGGACCTAAAGCATAATCTATTTTATGTTATGAATTATTTTTTATCTCTATTGTCAGTCCTTTATTTTTTACTTCAACTATTAGTATTTACTTAATTCGCTATTGTATATTATTTTTTCACAGTGTTACACTCTACCAATGAGAGAATGGTTTCCCCACTATCACACCTAGGCCCTCACTGCTAGTTGGCAGCCTTTGGAGTCTAGGGAAATGCACATGTGGTAATTTAGACAATCGTGTATGGGGAATTTTGAGTTGAATCTAGATCCAAGACGTTACATGAGGTGAGAAGAAGATATGAAAATAAAGAAAATTGAAAAGAAAATTAAAAGAAAAAGGAAGAGGGTTTATTTCTTGAAATATCCTCCTAGAGAACCTCATTAAAGGAAGGGATTTCGGTCCATTGTCAATACCAAGAGCTCTATAATGTTAGGATAGAGTAGGAAATATTATTTGGGCAGAAAATTGGGAATCTTCAAGGCTTAGAGGAGTGAGGATAAGAGGGAGTGATGGGTAGATTTTATAGTGGAGGAGAGGGGTGATTTTAGAATATCTTATTCATTATTTTATTATTTTTCTAAAGACAAGAAAAAACAAAGATTCTTGTGACAAATAATAGTAATAAGTGAACGTGAGTTTGATCCAAGTGTGCTTACATTATCCATGATGCAATTAATAGTATATATTTTTTCTTATAATGTATTTACACCATAAATTATAGTATTTTACTATTCACAAAAATTGTAGTATTTTAGAAAAATCACAAAAATTCACAATAACCATTTTTCAAAAATTAATATTCAAAAAATTAACTTCATTTTAGAAAAATAATGACTAAAAATAATTTTTTATTATTATGCACACTTTTAAGGAAAAAGTGAGAAACCATACATGACCTCACCACATCACCATTTCACTAGATAACCACTTCACCACTAAAACCAATTCAAGCCTTCAAACTGATAAACCATCAAGCTGGAGCTGAAATCACCTTCATTAATATGGTGCGTAATTTTTTTATACATTCATGGATGAGGTTACTATTCATAAAAGGCTTAGTAATATTCATAAAGTTATGTTTCTATTCATATGAGTAAAATTACTAATAATAAGGGTACTTTAATATTCACCAAAAAATAAGTTGATCCTATCATACTCTAAATATCTTAATAAACATAACAATGTTTGTTTGTTTTTAAAAATTCTGATCACAGAAGTTGAATTTTTTTTAATGGATAGGTTATAACTATCATTCTTACATAATTATAATAAAAATGTGTTTTTTTCAATGACTAAATATTTTTTGTATCAAATTTTCTATTAAGTTTATTTGTAAATCCTTGGGGTGTTACATTCTCCCCTCCTTTAATAAACTGCATCCTCGTAATTTTCACTTCGAAAGTTAAAGGTTGACTATTGGAAATTACTCTGTGGGAAACCCAAATTGGAAATGGGATTAAGAAAATATCCCCTTAATACAAGGGAAAGGAAAAATGTGAAGGTCACCACAAAATTCGTCCTTGTAATAAGATAAAATTAAAGTGAAAACATAGACATGAAATAGAAATAAAAACACTGTGTTCTGATGTATATTGATTGAGAATATCTTAATTATATAGTTAAACATCATAAATAAATAAATCTATGATTGGTTAAAATACCATTTATTTCCTAAAGAGAAAATTAAATGGATAATGTTTTTGTTTCAAAATGATTTTCCTAGAGTTAATGTTTTCTATTACTATCTATAGAATCACTTTAGAAAATAAACTTACTTGATATAATAATATCATCCTTTTGTTGTGCATCGGTCTATCTATACTTCACTTATTAATCCAAAAGTTGAATATTCAAGATGAATTTTTCTATCTAAATAACTTTGATTAAATAATCCATAAGTGATTCCCTTATACATTAAATGCTTACTGAAACTAAAAAGGTTAGAAAAATTTAACCAAAATCATAATTTGGTCTTAATCTATTCCATGAGTATTTAAACTTAAGTCTCATCTAAATTATGTCTATCCAAAATTTAAAGTCTAGTGATTTAGAATAAATAACACTTAACATCATATTCTCTCCCAAAATAACATAATGTATCTCTTATACAAAAAATATGAGTACCTTGATCACCTTTAAACTGTTATAAAACATAAATGATTTCAATACCTTAATGGAGTAAAATAGTACAACATAATTCCAAAATCTAAGAAAATTCATTAATTATTCCTCTTTGACTATAGTAAAATCATTAGCTTGGCCATGATCCCTTTTCTTTTTTTTGTGGTATATTCCCTTGTCATTTAGTGCAATCATTTTCATAGTTCCCCATATCATTACTATTGTGTAATTGTACATTAGAAAATTCCTTCATGCCCATGAAATCCAGAGCATGGGGGATTTATTCTCCACACATGAAGCAATATCCTTTTCCTTTTAAGAATGTACTAAGGTGTTCCCTCCCACAAGTATCACATGTTAGAAAATCCATCTTTCCATTCTTCCCATTATCTATATTTTTTTCTTCTATACCTATTGTCTAATTTTATCTTCAAAACCATAATACATACAGAATTATTTCTCTATCTTGATAGAACTAGGTATTATATCATCATATGATGTGAATTCATGGGAGATTAATTCCCTTTATATAATTGGATTTATTCCATCAAATAAATGATCAATATTTAACATTAGATTACATATGTAGTCTATGGAATGCTTTAATAACCTTGTAAATTTGGATTGATACTTAGTAATATTTTCATCCTATTTCTATATCAAACTTGAGAATTATCTCTCCATATCTGCTCTCTGTTTGTGAGGTAAGTATTTCACCATGAAAATTTCCTTAAAATCCATCCATTAAATATTTTCAATTTCTTTCTCCTCTTTTGTGTTTTGAATTAATGATAAATATTTATAATTATCTCTCTAGAGAGGGTACAGTTTTATGATGAACTTCTATCATTCATTACATCCCCAAGCTAGAAATATCTTCTCTAAGGAACCTATCAATTATTATTCAATAAATGGGGTTTTTAGTCCCATTGAATTATGGAGGTTGTTGTCAAATGAAGCGTATAACCTTGCACATCCTTGTTGTGGATTAGAATGCTCCATATGGGTAATATTATTTTTCATAACCTAAGTCAGCTGTCCTAATATATTTACAAGATGCTTATCACCAGTCACTATTCTGGAACCAACATCATTATCTTTCATTAGAGGGAAATCCCTAAATGGGATACGTGTGTTCATATTGTTTCCATTCTTTCCACTGGGCACCATTTCTAAATAATGGAATATAGTATATTAGGATATTAATCATAATGTATAATCTAAACTAGGAAAATACTTAGTATAAATTAAAATCCTATTCATATCTAATCTCATAATCCAAAACATGGTTTATTTCATGGAAAATTTACTTTTTAGTCCATAATAATTTCATTGAAGGTAAATGAAAATTCTCCTATACATATCCTCTGGGAGTGTCAAACTAGGTGCATAGTAAGGCCCATTTTTGTATACCAGGTTACCCATTGTATGGCTGGAAACACCCTATCCAATTTTTTACTCTTAGGTACATCGATACGAGAACCATATCTACTTATAGTATCCAAACATGGATATATTTTCTAGGAATATATATATAATCTATAACATACCAAAATTCTAGTATGTTCACATATTCTTATCCCCAAATTCTATCTTGGGGTATCATTCACTAATATATGTTTTCTATATCTAGAATCCTAAGTTTCTACTAAACTCCCAATGATACCAACTATAACGCCCCCACCCCAAAAGCCTAAAGTTGGTGCATTATTTTATTACATTGGTATGATTACAAGAAATAAAATCATGAAGGAATGGATAGTGTAGTAGTTTTAGAAAACTGGATACATACATAAGTTCAACATTATGACTTAAAAGGAAAAAAAATATAATTTACAATGGAAATATCCATAAATCCTAGATTATCCCTATAAGTCATTCAAAATATTCATCTTCAAATCCAAGGGGAAATAAAACATAAGAAAGGGGTGAAATCAAATTCTATTTAAGGGTAAGTAATACCATGGAACTAATCATAAAAAAACACAAGGCATGTTGAGAATCTAAAAAAACAATCCTTTAAAACATATACTTGTGCATAATATGGAATTAATAAAAGATGAACAAATAATGCAGTAATAAAACATATCCATAGATATTCTACTAGTGGAATAATCACTTAGACTACCAGTTAATTTTTTCATAATGAGGGAAATGCATAATGATGGATATATAAAACATACCTTCAATGATTCTTTCTAAAAATCTATAAAAACTTTATGCTAAAAACAATTATTATCATGGATACATTCCAAGAATCTATTATTATCAAGTCATCATGCAACTAATTTATAAAATGGTTAAGGCCTCAGCCCAAATCATATGCAGTTTGTCTCATGAGTCATATTGATTCCCTGAGTGTCTATAAGAACCCACATAACACTCACTAAGTCCAATTAATTCCATATATTAAAGGGGGTGACACATAAACAACATATAAATTTATTTTGAAATTAACAAATGAAATGTTAATCACTTTCCCCAATTATTAAACATAACACTAACCATTTGAAGTAATATTGTGAATGGTTTAAAGAAAGCACATTCTTAAAAAAACTAATCAAAATAAACTAAATAAAACATGGTAGATTATATCATAAAATATTAATACCAATTAGACATAGTAATGAACAGGAGTGTTGAAATATATGAAAATACTCTTATAAAATCATCGTGCGATTCTTGATAGAAATATTCTTTTACTTTGAAAATTTGAGTTCATTTTGATTTTTTTATAAATATATAAGTGAATTAAATTAGTTTATTCATTATAAAATCAGTTATTTTATAAAATAATGGCGTATTAAAATATATTTTAGAGTTCATTAAAATATTAGTATGATTTCGAGAAGTTCCGTTGAAACAAGACTGTTTATTGGGAAGATTTTTTGAAAGATCCTTTTAAAACATGTAACTCCCCATAAATTAAATAATGATTCTATTTGGAACACATATATAAAACATTAACAAACCATTCATGAGGAGTTAATAAGAATAATTATGAATTTCATTGAGGTATGTATAGAATAAGAGTAACCCGAAAGAAAATAGAGGTTCAGGTAGAAAACCCTTACCACTTTGTAATCAGTCGAATCATATGCCCCAAAATTATCAATCACAAAAGGATACAATAAATAAAATTAAAATAAAAATATTAATAATATTATACATAAATGGGAAGTATACATACCCCACAAAAAATAAATAGTTTCAAGTAAGGCATATACCATGGAAATGAAAGTGAGTTGAGAAAACCCTTACCCTATGTACCAACATGTTCCACACTTGATCTTAACATCATTTATAATTTAATTAAATAAATTAATAAAATAATTAATAACCTTATCCACTTATATTATATTCATTATAGTTTTATTTGGTTCATTTTTTTTATTATTTCTAAGTTATAAGATTGAATTCTGTCATTCTAGAGTGTTCATTTTCTTGGTTTTCTAAATCGGTTCTCTTGTTTAAAATTATTGAAGTTCATGAAAAATGGTTATAATTTTCTAGAATTGAATTTATATATTATTTATTAACATGAAGGATTTTAAATGGTTATATATATAATTTATTTTTCAAGTTATGTGGATGAATTATTAGATAAAACACTAATGACAATCATTTATATTGTTTTGGAGGTATTTCGATTATTACAAACTAGATTTTTCACAAGAATTAATATTATGTATATATATCTATTAAAGAAAATTAAATAGTTTATAATACATATATTATAGTTTGGTTCAAACATAAAAATGGTTTCATGACCATAATTGAAGGAGAAATTAAATCATGAAGGTTCGTCTTCCATGAATGTTGTAAATCAGCACCACCCAAATGATGATTTTGATTTAAAAATAAAAGAGAGAGTAAAGAGATTGATGATTAATATTCATTTAACTAGATATAATTCTACTATATCGGTTATATTGGAGTTATAATGATCATTGGTACATAGGAGGTGAGTATAATATAAGAAAATAAATCAAATTGAAAATGAAATTCTAAGAAAAAAGAAGAGGGTTTACCTCTTGAAATATACTCATTGAGAACCTCCTTAAAGGGAAAGGTTTTTGTATTTTGGAAAGACCAAGAGCTAATGGAAGTGGGGAGAGAATATGGAAGATTATTTTGGAAGAAAATTGAAAATACTCAAGTCATAAAGGAGTGAGGATAAGAGGGAGTGATGGTTGGATTTTATAGTGGAGGAGGGGGTGTTTTTTGAATATCATATTCACTATTTCATTATTTTTTGCAAGATAATAAATAGTGCATAATACTATGAACAAAAACATTAATAAGTGAAAGTGACTTAAATATAATTGTTCTTGTTAAATCCATGATTAAAGGAATATTCTGTTTATCTTATAATGTATTTATACCATAAATTACCATATTTTACTATTTGCCAAAACTTTAGGTATTTCAGAAAAATATCTAAAAATCACCATCACCATTTCTCGACAAGTAGAATTCAAAAATGGAATCAATTTTATCAAAATAAATTTATGAATATGAGAAACTTAATTTTTATTTAAAATTATCATTTACTCAAAAAATATAGTCTTTAAAATAAAAACCGATTTTATAACACCCTGAAAATTAACTAAGGTCCCATTAATTTAACCTAAAATCATAGGAAAAAAATATATTGATTTAGGAATAAATTTTATGAAATTTAATTATCTTTTTAATAATTTATTAACTATAATATTATGATTAAATATTTATTACACACAAAATACTAACATTTAATTATTACATTTTAAAAGTATTCACCTTCAATTATAAGGTGCCTAAATTTTACTTGTATTTTATTGGGTGAGTTTAATAGTCATAAGGGTAATATTAATATTCATAAAGCTATGTTACTATTAATAAGGGAAATGTTACTATTCACCAAAAACTATGTTTATCATATTAGACTCTAAATATCTTACTGAACACAATCATGTATGTCCATTTTTAAAAATTAAAATCACAAAAGCTACAAAATTTTGTTTAATAGATAGTCTATAAATATCTTTCTTAGATAATTATAATATTTAAGTGATTTTTCTTATATAATCAATGTTGTCTATATCACACATAATTTTAAATTTATTTGTAACTCCTTGGGGTGTTACATTAATCCTTTCTAATATAAAAACAACATTAAAGTTGATATATTGGGATGTTGTTATGTGAATATAATTTTCTACAACCATCTCCACTTCTATTAACTGGGTTAAATTATTATCTTTTGTGGGTATGGAGGACTACCTCCCTGTGAACCATTATAATTTGTTTCTCTATTACCACCTCTCATAGTTTGGTATTATGATTGTTAAAAATTATATATATGGTATTTATATTGTCACGAACTGAATCTGGTCACCACCAATAACAGCGCCAAACACAGCCCATGACAAGGCCCGAAGGGCATTACCTATCCCCACGGGCTGGAACAAGTGCCTGGGTATCATTAATTTTGGTTTGGGAATGATTTACCTGAGTACTAAAGCATAAAACATTAAAAACATTCCATAATATAAATCTAACATTTTAGATCCAAACAAGTCTTAAGAAAAAACCAGGACTGAATAAATTGGTTTAAAGACAATAAAAGTGGTCCAAATACAAAAAAAGGTAATATCAAGACATCCCCAAGGACTCCACATAACAAGGGGTCATCACCCACGAGCCATTTTCACAACTCCTCCCCAAGGATGAGAACTAACACGGTGAACCACCATCACCCATAAACTTCCCTTTACCTGAGTCAAGCATAATAAAGTCTACTTACACTTAAGGGATGTAAGTAGGGTGTGAGCCTAATACAATTAGGATACCACCCAATGATTCCAAATAGCATTTAATACAATGTAAAAAAGCAAGCAATTTTAATATGAAAAGAAAAGCAGTGGTAAAATCCAAGAAATGCAACTTTCAATTGAAAACAGTTTTCAAGATAAAATTTTTAGAATGTTCACACATTTAAATATACATGTTAGATACTGTAAATTAATTCCAAAATCACCCAAATACAAGATAAAATATGACAAACACAATGATCAACAAAATCGGGAACACCCCTAGGCACTAGATTGTCTCAGGCCCCATGTACCTCATACCTTGGTGTAAAGTAACCGTAGTAAAATCCATTATCAAGCACAATCCACTAGTAGCGAACATACCCATAACCTATTGGTCCCCAATAATCATCCAAATAGTTTATTTAGAGTTATCTTTATCCAAATTCTAGGTGAAACATGGACAAAACCCATCCGGTCCACTAACCGTACTCGTACACATCCTCCCCACTTAGGTACCCGAGCTTCCCCTTTGTGCTCAAACAATTTCATCATTCAACACATATCTATTTTTCATGTAAAACACCACTAATTGTCAAATAAACCTAGTAGAGTAGCTACAGACATTTTATGCCATTTATAAAATACATCAAAAAAATTTGAGTTTCAATAAAAACAACTTATCCAAATATTTCCTTGTTTTGCACCCAAAACTCTTTGAAAACCCCACTTTAACACCATGTACATACTCACATTAACCAAAAAATAATTTACAGAACCTTAAAATTTTCTTTAAACCCATTACATGAGTTATCATACAACCCCCAATAATCATCACATAGAATAGCCATGTAAAGAACCTAATTCAACACCAAACTGCTACTCAAAAATCATTTTCTTAACAAATGTGACCCAAAACAAATTTTGCAGAAACAAACAAATAATAATAACATTTAAAACAATATTTTCAACTCTAATATAGTGCAATAAAATTAAATAAACAATTATAGGGAAATCCCTTAATGAAACAACAAAATATTTATACAAAAACCCCCTAAATTTCACATGAAATAGGCATTAAAATTTCACTTGCAATACAAAAACCACTAAAACTCATTTTTTAAGAATTAATCAAATTAAATAGGCATTAAAATATAATAAATACACCATGATAATGAAATAGATTTCAAAAACATTTGAATCACCTACCAATGTAATGAAAACCCTTGAATCATCGTGCGAAAATCAAGTCGCACCACCGCCGCATGGAGAGGGACTTAGAACAAACCTAAAACCATCATAATTGACCAATAAAATCCATGGTTAAACCCCAGGTTCGAAACCATAACCTCTGGTAACTTTTTTACATCATGAAGAGGGAATAATCCTTAATCAAGTTGAATGAATCCCTAAGCAATTTGAAAGAGGAATGAAATGGACTAACTTAATTGAGGGATCTGGAAGGAATCTCCCCTAATACACCAGTATCTGAAATTGAGAATATCCACAATTCAGGGGTGGTTTGCAAAAGGATGAGGAGGTAATTTAGTAACTGTAATGGAGGAAAAATAGTAAGAATTGAGAGAGTTATGATGGAAAGAACTTACCTCCTCAAATTTGGCCTATTTTAGAAACCCTAAGATGTTCTGCACCCAATCACGATAGATATGAGCTCCAAAGTGGGTGGGAGGATACTGGGTGTGTGGATGGTTTCAATGGGATTGGGTGAGGCTTAGAATCACCGAAAAATACATAAAATAGAATATGTTATTAATTAAGGGAATTTTATTTCTAAAACTGGAATTAGGCTTCAGGGAAGGCCCAATACCTTAAATAAAAACGCATATACACTTTGGTTGTGGATTTCTAAAGGATCCAAATTGTAGTGGTGGTGTTAATATGTCTGGGGAGGCAATTTAGGAATTTTAATGGGTGAAAAAATATAAAAAAATGAAAAAGTTATAAAAGAAATGAAATTTATTTTTAAATATGTAATTGGGCTCACGGTTTGGCCCAATTCATGAAAACTCACCCATTCCTCCAAAAAAGCTTGGGAAAACCAAAAAACAAGCATGAATGGAAATTAAATGAAAAAATAACTTTAAAATATGTCAATTATGTGACATATATTACAATTATACATTTAGTGTCATTAAATCATATATACCTTTTTCCATTTTCATTTCGTAGGGGATACAATAAAGTAGTTTGGGTGTATGGTGGACTCCCACCTCACGAAGAGATCTGATTCATATTGAAAATGTGTTACATGGAAGATAATAAGGATAATATTAATAAATATATTTCTTATAAATGAAAAATTTATGATATTAATGAAATATTTATCATTCTTAAAGGATAGAGTTTCATTTTATTTCTTGCATTTTCTCTCACCAAAAGATGATAACGTCGTTCATCTAGGTGTGAACTACCATCTTCACAAAGATATGTGATTGTATTTTCATCACCACACCACATGGATGAAATTTTTAACTAAATTTAATGAATAATATTTTTTAGGATATTATGATCATTACATAAGGGTAATATATTATTTAATACCTTCCCATAATGATTTCTAAAAAATGGAAATGTTACTCATTCTTATTTACAACCAAAAATTCCCATCATCATAACATAATTCATTCATCAGAAAAATCATTAATGGATGGTATTAATATTTTAATTGAGAATATATTATATATCCATTATCAAATTAAGTGGACCAAAAATAACATTAAAACATATATGAAAAATATTTCTGTTATTTTTTGAAACAAGACATTAACATGGAATTGTTAATAAATGGATAATAAAAGATCATATGTAAATATTATATGTTATTCTACATATATATATATTGGAAAATTTTTAGTAGATATATAATAAACTTATATATATTACATAGGAGTTTTGAATGTGTATGAAGGAATTTGAGACTTAATTCAGGCAATGGATTTCAATATTCCCTTTTATTTTATAGAGACATATGTAAATTCAACACTCGATAATTTTATGTTGAATATATGCAACCAATTTTACATGTTATATCATGAATCTAATTATTTTAATGATATATACATCTTTATTTTATTTTATTCTTCATAGGGTTTACTATTCATAAGTTACCAAAACAGTAAGGTATTCTTGTCTCAATTTTCCATCCTCCAGACATATGTTACGTTATGAACCTCTCTTGTTTTATTAGGTGTATACACATACCATATAAAATTTAATATCATTAATTAATTTATTATAATGGTATTTTATGTTTCATTTATTATTATTCTTTCATGGGTCTTATAATTTAATGCTACAAAAATGTTAATGTTTTTATATTAAAATCAGAACAATTATTGGGATTTTTTTACGATTAAGTACCCAATGTTGAAATATTATTACATATCTCTCATGAATTGTAATTAATCTTGTTATCAATTGGTTATTTTTTATATTTTCAAGAAAAATTACCAATTCCTCATTCATTGGTATTTAAAATAATTTATAAAATGTCATTAATAAAAATCATATTTATTTATCTCTTTTGATGAAAAACATTTTCCTTCCAAAACCATATTTTATTAGAATACTTTTAAAAATATTTTTAATATTCTTATAATGATCTATTAATAATTTTTTTATCCCTGGTTAACTTTTTGAAAAAAATTAAAAGGAATCATCATGGATTTTTCCAAATAATGTCTGTTTCGCTTTTACTAAAAATGTGAAAAGAATGCTTATTTTTAATTTGAACGACATAACCAATATTTCCTATTGTAATGAACTCTATAATATTTAAATCTCCACGTAAATGTTTTCAATATTATTTTCAAAAATAAATTCCTATCTTTTTTGGAAATTTTTATATTTAAATGAAATGATTTCAATGTAAAAAATGGATTTTGATAAAGTTTCAAAAAGTGTTTTCTTCAACATGGAAAGGATATTTTCCTCAAGAATTGTTTTAATTTTTTTTGTAAAATTTACTTTATTATATTTGAATTTTATTTTCAAAGGAATGTTTTTTAAAATTGTTTTATTCTTTAATTTTTTTTCAATGTCGCAAATTTATTTTACAAATGAAATGTTTTGAATGATTATATTGAAGAAAACTATTCTTATTATTCTTGTTTATTTTCGAAGGAAAGGAATTCAAAAAACATTATTTAAAAAAAATATTTTTGAAGAAAACTTATATTTTTCAATAAATGTTCCTAGTGATTTATCTTAAAAATCATTTTCCATTAATGGTGAAATCATTTGATATGACATATAATTTTCTATGGATATGCAATAAGGAAACAATATGGATTATGATGATAATATGATTTTGAAACCTATTTATTTTTTATAGGTTATACCATGATAATATTCTTACGAATTCTCCTTATTTTTTACATGGCTTATGCTATGATGAAACGATGACATGATTATGAAACCTATCACTTTCCCAGAGGTTATGATATGATGACATTTCTATGAAACCCTTTTCATTTCATAGGTTATGGTATAAGGAATATTTTATTATAATTTGAAACACATATATATGATTTTCATTACGTGATAAGTTGGATCTAAATCTTCCTCCATTTCATTCAGAAATAATGTATATATCATAAGATAGATATGGCTAGAATAGGGAGTGAACCGTATTTAATATAGGGATTTTACCACTATAATGTTATTTTGAGTGAACCATGACTACTATGATGGTTTTTGGAGTCAATCCATTCTAATATGATATCCTTTGTAGGGGGAGTTTATTAATATAAAAATAACTTTCTATGCTAATGAGTATTATACCATTCAATTCCATATGAAAATGTTATGCTCACATAGATTATATTCTTTTATTCCTTTAGGATTCATGTATTATAAACTTCCAATATTTATCCCATCTCTCAATATTATGATCTTTGATATAAAAGTTACAGTTTTCAAATGTCATTATCATGTCCTCATTCCGTTTTGATCATTTTATACTTACCTATCTCCATTGATTACAATTACGAAACACCAGATCAAACCAATTCTTATGATTCTATTCCCAGGTTATAAAGAAATCTTTTAAGTAGGTAATGTTTTTAAAGAGTATTACAAGGTAATATATTTATATGAGAGTTTGAAAATCATAAAAAAAATTAGAATATTGTGTACCTTATATCCAATTACACTAAATTATTACATTCCTTAAGAGTGTGTTTGTGTAATGTAATGAATATTCATATAAAAAAGTTATATCTATGTATGAAACAACTAAGTCACAATAGTTGGTATTAGAGGAATGTTTTAGATAAAATTTGGAAACAAGGATTAGAAAACTATATTGTAATACCTATGGTTATTTCTATGTATGTGGTCTACAAATTTCTATAAGGATAAGTCCAAGAATGATTCAATGTATTGAAAATTGTCCAACAAAGTTTTTCAATGGTAATTAATGTGATTTGAAAGAAATTAAATCCATTTCAGGATACTAAAAAGGTATGTGGATATAGAACAAGGGTTCCTTGGGGAAATGAATTTGAAAAGGGACAACTAAGTTGGATCCAATTGTAACATAGTTCCCAACAACGGGCCTTACTGCACACCTCATTTAACACTCTCTGAGGATATATTTGGGAAATTGACTAACATGTTATGGAAAATCCAAAATGATTTAAATATATGATGACTATGAATGAAATAGGATAAACCTAAGGTTTAATTTATTAAAAATATAGTGTCCTAATTTATACATTATATGGAATCCTATCTTTTTATTACAAAACCTTACATGGAATTTTACAAACAGATAATCTTTTAAAGTTTAGTGTCTTAGAAATAAGGTACATAATACAAGAAAAAATATAACATTATTCTAAGGCACTTTAATGGATTCATAATAGGTTAATTTTATATACAATTACTACATCTCATAACCTGGGGACATACATCATATGAAAGTGTGATCAGAAGTTCCAGTAAGGGAAAACAAGTGAAGTAGTTTACATGTGAACTTATGAGTTATAAATAATAACATGGGGAATTTCATAAAGGAATGATAAATAAAAATATCATAATAATATTAACATGAATTATGACTTGAAAATGTGGCTAAAATATTTAATTTAGACATTCATAATCATATCCCCAAGGTCAATCCCCAAGGTGTTATAAAAATTACCATGGGTATTCACTAAGGTATCACAAAACTTGTCATATATTGATATTAAATTATTTACCCAATAAATTGGAGCACTATTATGGAAAAAAAATAAAATTAATTGATTTTATTATGTTACACATCGATAAAAATAAAAATTTCATAAAGAACCCATAGAGAATAAAAAATTGGGTTTTATATCAAAATCATAGTGTTTTAAAAAGACCTTAAAAACATGATCATTATGTCATTTACAACCCATGGAAAGGGAATAAGGGTTTTATTTATGTCAATTACAGAATAAAATAAATAATTTTTATGTCTTTATAAATAACTATGTAAAATTAATGAGGTTTTGGTATTCACATAGATAAAATAAAATAATTTCTTGAGAAAAGAGAGATATTTTGAGACAAAAATTCTACAGAATATTAGGTATGAAATGTAGTTTTATTAAACATTAAAAATATATAGGACATGGGTCACCCATTAATAAAATAATAATAATAAATTATATGGAAAGAATAAAATATAAATAATAATATGGTATGGAAATTTAAAAGACATACGACATAAAAGAGAACATTAAAGGAAAAGAGAAGTTGAGAATTCACTTACATTGAAAAATAACTTCTAAAACATTATGATTGGGACTTGAGGGCTGGATTACACCTTTTAAGGAATCCTTTTTTGGTAATACTAGCATAAATTAGTGGAGGATGAATTTTGAATTAAAAGAAACGAAGGAATGGGTGGGTATTTATAGTAAATGGGAAAGAGTTTTTTCATTAATTTCAAAGGACACCTCATTAGTGGTATTTGCAATACCACTAGCTTGCCCATAGTATTGGCCACTTGGGACACCTCATATCATATTTTAATCCAAAATATTCGACCATTATATTATCTTACTCCCTAAATCATTATGACATAATTTTGATGAAATTAAACATACCAAAAACTCAAAGGTAATTTTTTACTATTTATTAAAAATTCAACCATTTCAGAAAAATCCAAAAAATTCACACTAATCATTTTTGACATATAGAATTCGAAAATGAAATCCATTTTAAAAAACGAATTTCATTATAAATTAAAATAAATAAATAAAATATTAATACTTAACTAATAATTTATAAAAAATTTATTTACTTATACTATGATATAATTATATCACATTAACATTTAAGATGAATAAAATATATTTATACTTCCTTATGTGATGTTACAATTCTAAAGGTAAAATTACAATTCATAAGGGTGACATTATTATTTCAAAGGGTTAATTTACTATTCACTAAAAAAAATAAGTTGAACCTATTAGACTCTTAATATCTTATTGTTGGAAACAGTGTATGTCTGTTTTTAAAAAATAATTTCATAGAATTAATTATATAAAAAATCTTTAAAAAGAATATTTTTTGTGACTATTCATCAAGAAACACTATTCATAAAATACTATTCATCATGAAAAAAATTTTCATCTAACAATATTCATAAAAAAACACTATTCATCAAAAAATAGAAACTTTTTATAAAACTACTAAAAATTCTCCATAGATTAATTTTTACATTTGGAATTAAAAAATGATGTTTATTTTTCCATAATAATTCTCTAAGAATGAGAAATATTTGATAAATACAATTTTTTTACATCTAAAATAATTTTATCAAATTTTCCTCATTTTAAACACATATTTTATTAATAAAATCTATTCTTACAATGGAAATGATGAAATAAAACTTTTATTTATACAAAGGGATTACAGAAAGTCACTGAGGCCTCATTACATAACCTCTTATAACAACTGCATCAGACCTAAGATTAAGGTGTGAAATGGTGATATAATCTTGGGGAAGCTCAAGCAACATTACACGAGTGAAGATTTCTATCAACATGAACTTCTCCCGTAGGAGATTTCATTCATGCTTAACATGTTGAAGCTTGGATTATGATTGGTCCAATGAAAATCCTAGTGATTCTACCTCCTTTGTATGCTCTGAAACACGAGTTTCATATGGCCCTAGTCTATTAGATGAGGCCATCAAATATTTTTTCTCCATTAATTATCCATTATCATTTCTATCTATAAAAAATTATTATATCGTTAAAAATTATCATTCATTCCAATGGCCATATTAACCAATGGTAAAAACTAGATGGTCAAATTTAATTTATACTTTTTATTTATTAGGAAATAGTAAAACATACATTTTCCGGAAACAACATATTATTCAAAAGTTCATGTCATCACATTCTTCCCCCCCATAAGAAATTTCTCAACCAAAACATCAAATCATACCCTCAGAAGAGAAAAGTTGTGGGTACTTATATCACATATTCTCCTCTTATTCCATTGTGGCTTTTTCATATTTATCTTTCCTCCATAATACTTTAACGAGGTGGGTAGTCTTGTTTCATAGAACCTTGCCTCTACGATCCAATATCTCCTCTGACTGATCCTCATAGGAGAGGTTGTGTTTCAATTTTAAAACATCTAGATTTAGTAAATGTGAAGGGTCAGGTATGTACATCCTCAAGAGGGATATGTTGAATACATAATGAACTTGTTCTATATTTGGAGGAAGTGCAAGATGATATGCCAATACGCCTATGAAATCTAAGATTTCATTGGGGAAAATGTACCTAGGGATGAGCTTCCCTTCATTCCCAAACCTCAAGACTCTCTTCCTCTGAGAAATTCGATGGAAGAATTTATCACCAACATCAAAGTACAAGTCCCTTCGATGGATGTTAGCATAGCTCTTCTGCCGACTTTGACCAACCTTAATGTGTTGCTAGATGGAATGAACCTTTTTTCTCATCTCTTTCACAAGATCAATCTGAAGAATATTTCTCTCACCAGCTTTATACCAACAAGTAGGATTTCTAAATCACTTTATATATAGACCTTCATAGGGTTCTATTTGAATTCTCGAGTGGAATCTGTTGTTGTAAGATAACTCAACTAATGGGAGATGTTGATCCCATCCTCCTTTAAATTCCATTGATCATGTTCTCATCATCTCCTTGAGTGTCTGAATAGTCCTTTCAGATTTTACATCAGTTTGAGGGTCATAGTTCATACTGAAATTCAATTTTGTACACAGATCATGTTGAATATATCTCTAAAATTTTTCTGGGATCCTTGCGTCACAATCAGATATGATAGAAATTAATACCCCATGCAGCCTTACCACTTCACTCACATAAATCATGGTAATTTGTTCATTAGAGAAATCTTCCTTAATAGAGATGAAATGGTAAGTCTTGGTGAGATGATTGACTATATCCCATATTGCATTTTTTTCTTTGGATTTTCTGAGGAGACCAGTGAAAAAAATCCAACGTGATATAATCTGACTTCCATGCTAGTATGCATAGTGATTATAATATCCCTTTAAGAATTTTTCGCTCTGAATTAACTTTTTGACACAGTAGGAACGTTTTAGTGTAGTCATAAATCTACCATTTCATGTTATCCCACCAATAATGATCACGAATAACCATATATATTTTAGTGATTCAAGGATGTATAGAAAATGTAGACCTATGAGCAACATCCATCATCTCCTTATTTTTTTCCAGAATTGATGGAACCCATAGTCTTTTATGAAATTTCTATACACCTTCTTGATCAATATTGAACTCAATAAACTACCCATCTTTCACATCCTCAAACATCATCTGTAATAAAGGATCTTCTTTTTGAGATTTCTTGATATTCTCTAGTAATGATTGTTGATAAATAATTTGGGATAAGGTTGATGATGTCCCTTCCATTAAAATTCCCATATACAGTTTCACTAGGTCTTTTATCAAGCAATCTCCTTGGATCCTCATCATTGCTAGTAAAAAAGGGTCATTCATATTTAATGCATCAGCAAAATTGTTTGGTCTTCCAGGATGATAATTAATTGAAAACTCATAGTCTTTAAGAATCTCTAACCATCTCCTCTATCTCATGTTCAAGTCCTTTTTCATGAATATATACTTCCAATATTGATGTTCTATGTATATATCACATTTATCCCCATAAATATAGCACCTCCATATCTTCAAAGTAAAAAACAAAACTACAACAAGCTCAAGATCATGCGTAGGATAATTATTCTAAGGATCCTTCAACAATAGTGATGCATAAGCAATCACCTTTTCATTTCTCATGAGGATTCACCCAACCACTTTTAGAGATTCATTGCTAAAAATAATAAATCTTTCTTTGGTTGAGGGTATAGATAACATAAGTTCAATAACAAATCTATTATTCAGCTATTAGAAACATTATTTAAACTCCTTTGTCTAGATTAAATTGGCCACATTTAGAGTTAACTTGGTTAATGTAATAAATAATTATGAAAAGTTTTTCAAAAACGTCCTATAATATTTTTCTCAACCAAGGAAACTATGAATCCTAGTTACTATTTTTGGATGAGGCCACTCTTCCACAACCTTTGTCTTTGTAGGGTCAACTGAGATTGCTTTATTAGTTACAATGTTCCCCAAGAAGTAAACTTGTTGTGACCAAAACTCACACTTTCTAAACATTCCAAATAACCACTCCTTCCTTAGAGTTTTCAATATTACCCTTATATAATCCTAATTATCTATGAAAAATTTAGAATATATCATAATTTTATCAACAAAAACTACCACAATGTTATCAAGGTTTTCTTTAAAGACTCTATATTCATCAAATCCATAAAGATAGTAGGTGCATTAGTCATTCTGAAGGGAATAAAAAAATCATAATGAACATATCTTTATTGGAATGAAGTATTTGGAATATATTCTTTACTCACCCTCAATTGATGATAACCAGATTTAAGATCTATCTCGGAGAAGATCTGATCCCTATGAAGCTGGCCAAATAAGTCATCAATTTTTGGAAGAGGGTAATTGTTCATTACTGTAATCTTGTTCAATTCTCTATAATCAATGCATAAATGCATTGATCATTTCTTACTCTTCACAAAGAGAATAGTTTCTCTCCAAGGAGACACACTCAATCAGATAAACCCCTCTAAAATATCTTGGTTTTTTTCATTAATTCCTTTAACTCCATATTTTCAGTGTTATACATGGTTTTTGAAATCAGTTTGGAACCATATATGATTTCAACGGAGGGCTCCACCTCCCTTTCCGGGGGAGTTCTATGTAAGAATTTTTATCTTTAATTTATTTAGGAATCATGATTTTAGTTAGTTTTTTAGGTAAAAGAAATAAATTGGGTTTTTCTACGTACATGTTGTGTACTCCGGAGTACACGGCGTGTACCTAGCATGCCGTGTATAATCACGTACTGACCGTGTAATGGATGAGTAAATGGTCATTTGTTGACATGACATGCCACTTATGTTGGGGGCCAGTTAAGGATACTACACGATATGTAGTTTAAATTAAAACTCAGTGTAATTTTTTATTTATTTGATATATCAAATTTGGGTTATGTCTTATGTCCGTAAATGTCTTTTTCTCCCTATGTTTCATATAGGTGAGTGACAGAACAGACAATGAACTACAAACCCCTCCTGATTCTCCATCCGAGATCTGATTGAGAAACTGTCAGGTGAGTTGGAATCCCATCAGTGAGTTCTAAAAACCTCTAGAGATTTTCTTCTTGATTTATCATATATTGTGAGTTATTCAATGTTGGGCGTTTTTCACCATTTTGTAGATCTAAATTGATCTATTTCAATTCAAGGGCCTATGTTCAAGTATATCCATAATAAGACATTGAGGTATGTGGTTTGTGACTTTCGTTGTTTGTCTTTGGATCATCTATTATAAAAGTGATGCATCCCTACGTTTTGGGAATTTCTTGATTTAGAAGTTATCCTTGTTTATTACCTGCTATGATTTGATTGATTAATTAAGGGTTTTTTCCTATGCGTAAGGTTAGATACTTTGTTTGCGGGACACCACAAGGGTGTGTTTCCCTTGGATTATTGTTTATGGATGTTTGGTATAGAATTCCAGTTAGGCTTTCCATGTTTTCCATGCCTTGTTTTGTTTGGATGAAGTTTATGATTATATTAAATTCTTATGATATGAATTTTGTATGTTGACCAAATGGGATGGGACTGTGAGAGATTCCCAAGGGGTTAGACCATTCGAGCTGCCAACATGGTCATCTATAATTGTTTTTTTTAGATAGTGAGAGTTTCCCAGGTGGTCATCTGTAATTTTTTGGGTTAGACCGTGAGATATTCCTAGTTGATCAGTATTATTTTATTAAATGAATGTTGTACCCAAGGATTTAGAACATAGGAGCTTGCCTAGGTGTTCGTTTGTAATTGAATGATTTTTTAGGACAAAGGGGTTAGACCATGAGAGATTTCCCAAAGGGTATTTTCTAAATAAATTGATGCTATATTAAACTATAGGGGATATACTATGAGAACTTCCCAAGGGGGCATGTACGAATAATTATATAATTTTGATGAGTTTTCCAAGACAAAGAACAAGCTTGGACTCAGTCTTACTTGATTGTTTAGACAGTCTTCTAAGACCTCTTTTTTTACATTATGCAAGGGACACTGGGCTCAAGATAGATCCTAGGGTTACATGATTAAATGAACTAATTAATTGAAAAATGTAAATGAATGTAATTGAAAATTGTAGGATTTTTTATTTTTAGTACTTCCTAGTTTATTGGTTCATTTTTTCAATTACCTGATATATATATTAACTAACTGTTAGGCACAAATATTTCATGGTTACCTACTGGGATTCATCTCACAACCTATTTGGGTCATGATTTTGGACCCAAAGAGATTATATGATTATAAGTATAGATAAGAGAAAGTTCCCTTCTTCATTAGGTACTTGATTTCTATTGGAGTTGGAGGCCATGAGACCATGATAAGGCTTGTGATGCTACTAGAGTTTACTTGTTTCTCTTTTACATGGGTTTTTGTTTGATTTTATACCATTGTTAGTTGTTTGGATGCTTTATTAGATATATATGAAATGAATCATATATATATATATATATATATATATATATTGTGGCCTCTATTTGACTTACTTTTAGTCATCTGTTGTTTACATTTTTAGGTATTTCGGCTTCCACTATTGTTTACTATTTGTTTTCTTCTATGCATACTCTTAAAATGAGGTCATAGTTTCCCCAATATCACACCTTATCGCCCACTACTAGTCGGAAACCTCTGGAGTTTTGGGAAATGTTTTTGAGGTTATGTGACCAATTGAGTTCGGGGCACCTTTGGGCGTCACCTGGATCCAGGACATTATAAAGTGGTATCAGTGCATTTTCTATGCTTCTTTGCCTTACTATTTGGATCTAATAGATTGTGATAAGAGGGAATGGGTAGTCAATAATAAGCTGTGCTTGGGAGTATCTAACCCGTGTAAAGGGAAAATCCATGTTGCCCCGAATATTGAAAATTTTCTTATTTTTTCAATTGTTACAGTTGATTTGATTTCACTGTTGGGTGATTCAATTATTTTGTTCTATTATCATTGATATTATTGTGGTTTTATTCTATTTTAAACCCATGTGATGAGGGTATTCCATCTCATTCATTATATAGGAAATTTCTAGAGATCACATTCCATGCATTCTCATCATGCCATGTAAGGTGCATTACTAACTGCATGTTGTTGTGATAGATGTTGTGCTAGATATGTATATTGTTGTGATAGATGTCCTCATATAAATACCTACTATTTTTGATAGGATAATGGTATGTTTAATGTTTTATTTGGATGGACACCAAGCTCTGGTCCCTGAGGTTTTATGGGCCCACTTAGATCGAAATTTGGTGTATTATGTTTGAAATTTAATTGAATTTTGTTAATTTATACTGTGAATAATTATTCAAAGATTTGATTAGAGGAGATTACGGACTCTCATGGATAAGAACATGGCATGCATTTGAAAATTTTTGATATTTTTGGGGTTTTAGAGAAGATTTATAGGATCACTCTACGGAAAACAGAGAAAACATGGTGTGTGATGTTATGAACCCATGTCATCTATTCTTATGTTCTGGAAGAAATGAAATTTCTTAATTACATTCCTTGTATCATATCTACACTCCATGTAGTTGTTAATCATTTTACTGAATAAGGGAGAAAGGACACAAAGGTGGTAAACTTTTGGTTCAACATACGGTGTACTGGAAGTACACGTGTGCTATAATCAATAGTGGATCGAGCCATGTGACTAACGACACAGATGGATGGATCTTTTATTTTACACACCTTGTCTAGGATGTGAACACCATGTAATGTTACACTAGGATAACCATGTGGATCGAACCATTTAAAAGTACTCGGGAAGGATAGAATATTCAAACACTTATTGTGTCTCTAGTGAAACATACCGTATGTATGGGTGTTACCCAACTAGGTTGGAAGAGGTACATACCCATGTAAAGGATTTATGGGAACACTTAGTGTGGTGTTTCTACATGACTTGTGACCATATTTTTTAAAACATGACTATTTTCTTCTCTAATTCCATTCTTACTCCTCTAAGTCGTAGTCCTTGATAATCTTGAAATGGTATGTGCACTTGATCTTGCAGAGTCATTCCCCAAAGATGTCTTCCGGTTTTACGCTAGGTACCGGGAAATGATCAGACATTTGAAATGGTAGATTAGGGATTACTAATAGATCCTCCATTTTTTCCCATCTTGGCAGTAACTATTATACCAGACACAGGTGATGATGCACAGTTCCGTGAATGATTTATAAGGATAATGCAGTCATTTTAGGGAGCACCACATCCTACCCCGTCCATGGTAGAGTTGAAACTGATGTTCTAGTAGTAGAATCCTCCAACTTTTTCAAGGGATGAGGGACCCAATGTTACCGAGTCATGGTTAGAGGCCATTCTTTCGATCTTCTGGAATCTAGAGACATCTCTTAATAGGAGGGTGAATCTTGTGACCTACATGCTACATGATTCAACCAAGAGATGGTGGGATGTTGTCACATAGGAATGGTGTCATTAGGATATGACTTGGGAAGAGTTTTAGAGGACCTTATATGAATATTTATACCCTTGATATGCTATGATTTTATAGATCCTAGGAGTTCATTCACATAGATCAGGGAACTCTTTCAGTGGTGGAATATTCTTCTCACTTTACAGAGCTTCAGCGCTTCACACCTATTTTGGGAGGTGACGAGTTATCACTAGCTAGGTTATTTGAGGGTGGTATCAAGTGTGACATCTAATCAAGAGTAATTTTTTTCAAGTTTACTTCAATGACATCTATAGTAAACCAGGTGCTAATTACTAAGAGAAATTTGAGGGACTTTGGAGCTGCAAACCCGGGCAGATCAACGTCCATGGCTGGTACTCCTTCGAATGATAGTAAGAAGTGGTGTAGGGATGTTTCATTAGGTAGAAAAGTGGTGTGCTACCAGTGTGGAAGGAGTGGGTATACAATACAACATTTCCCAAAGGACCCAATTGAGTGCCGATCTTGTGAGAAGATAGACCATCTTCTACATTTTTTACGATGTTATCACTAGTAGCAAGTGAGAGGGGATCTATTATGACTCCACATTCAAGATTAGGGCCACCATTTTCTCATCAATTATTGAACTGGAGGTTATCAGGGTGTTCAGGATGAGGAGGTGGTCATGGTCGTGGTATCCATACGATTGGTTTTCCGTGATAGTAGGGTGGATCAGTTTAGGGTAGAAAGACATGGTCGGAGGGCTATGATACAGGTCAGAATTTTGCAATAAAGTTGACCTAGTAAGAGTAGGATCCCTAAACCTCTATGGTTAGTGGTATGAATCTAGTTGCCTAATTTTTAGCTTCATCTCTTTTGGATACATGTCTTCCTATATATTTATATCAATTTTCATTGGGGTGAGCCTTGATCTATATATCTTTACTTATAATGATGTTATGACACTGGGCACTTCGTTGGGGATTATGACAACTAGTGTATGTCAGGGAAAGGAGTTCCATATTGAGGTTAGTGGGTGTCACTTCTTATGGGACCTATATGTCATAGAGATGATAGGATTCGATTTCATTCTTGGAATGGACTGGTTGGTCTACTTTTAATCCTCTATTGACTGTTATCGCCACAGGGTGAGTTTCACATCACCAGAGGGTGATTCTTTTCAACAAAAGGGCTAATGGGATGTCCAGGGGAGCAGAGAAAGACACGAGCATCATGGGTTGAGAGGAATTATAGACTATATTTCTAGCTTATATTTGATTGACCATGGTACTTCATAGATGGACATTCCTCAAGTGGTGGATCATTTCAGAGATGTCTTTCCTGACAACTTTTCTGGTTTACCTCTAGGGACATAGGTGGATTTCTCTATTGAGATTATTCCAAGAGCATCACTGGTGTCCATTCCTCTATATATGATGGCTACATCAGAGTTACAGAAGCTCAAGAAGCATTTAGAGGAGTTGCAGGAAAAGGGTTTCATCTAACCCAGTACTTCTCCTTGGGGTTCACTTGTCCTTTTTGAAAAGAAGGAAGATAAAACCCTTAGATGTGGTGTCATTTATTGGAAGTTGAACTAGTTGATGGTCAGGAACTGATATCCCTTGCCAAGGATTGATGATCTCTTTGATCAGCTTCTGGGAGCCTAGGTTTTATTGAATATTAACTTGAGATTCAGTTCTCATTAGTTGCATGTTAGACCATCAGATATACCTCTTACTTAATTTTAGAGTTGGTATGGTTTATACGAGTATTTGGTTATGCCGTTCGATCTCATGAACACGCTGAAAAATTTCATGGCACTGATGAACTGAGTGTTCCATCCTTTTAAGGATTCATTTGTGGTAGTCTTAGTGGAAGACATCTTGGTGTACTCTCACACTCGACACGACCATGCCATCCATCTTGAGATCTTATTTAGTACACCGAGAGAGCATCATATATATCCCAAACTCATGAAATGCCAACTTTGGATGGATCAGATTAATTTCTTAAGTCATATCATCTTATAGACATGATTATTTATAGTTCCAGATAAGGTGAGAGTGGTAGTTTCCTGGGAGCAGTTGAAGAGAATCTTTGAGGTACATAGTTTTATGGGGATGGAAGGTTAATATAGATGCTTTATTCAGGACTTTTTATGCTTAGAAACACCACTGACATGCCAAACTAAGAAGGGTGAAAAGTACTTGTGGATAGATTCTTGTGTTTCATCCTATTAGGAGTTGAAGGGGAGATTGACTTTAGCACCAAACCTAATTTTTTTGGAGCCAAGAAAACGTTACACCATTAACTGCGATGGATCAAGTATTTGGATGGGAGTACTGCTTATGCAGGGGGTAGGCATTGTTGTGTACGGGTCTCCGTTGTTGAGGCCACATGAGAGTAATTTCCCGATGCACAATCTCGAGTTAGCTGCAGTTGTGTATTCTTTTCAATGTTGGAGACATTATATTTTGGGAGAGAATTTAGTGGTATACACTATCCAAAAAATCTTAAAGTATATTTTTACTCAACATGATATCATTTTGAGACAGTGAAGGTGGGTTGAGTACCTTTAGTCTTTTGACTTTGATCTTTACTATAGGCCTAGGAAAGGTGACGCAATAGATGATGCACTGAGCAGGGGGAATCATATATAGGTGGTTCAGGAGGCCCATAGTGAGTGGAAGATTATTGATCTATTCTTTGATATGCACTTGGTAGTGCACGAAAACCATGTGAAGAAGTTTATTTCATATGTATCTATTACCTATACTATTCTAGATCAATTGTGAATGAGGTAGTTATCAGATTTTGAAGGCCCAATCCTATAGAAGAGTGTGTTCAGAGAGGACCTTTCTCCTGGGTAGACCATAGGTGAGAATGATGTTTTTCATTTTCATGGATGAATATGGGTGTGAGAAGACACGTGCGGGGAGATGTTGTGATATTTTCATGCCTCTGTATAGGTATTTCATCCTGATGTCACCATGATGTATCGAGCTTTACATTGATAGTATTTGTGTCTAGGTATAAAGATGGATGTAGTTGGTTTTGTTATGATATGTTACAACTGTCAGTAGGTAAATGCGAATCATCAGAGACTAGTAGGGATTTTATAGCCCATTCCTAAGTGGAAGTGGAATTACATTGTGATGTATTTCATAACAGACTTACTGAGATCGCCGTGAGGTAATGATGCAGTGTGGGTTGTTATCGATAGGCTCATGAAGTTTACAAATTTCCTACCGATCAAGGAAACCTTCAGTGTTGGTGATCTTGTAAGGTTGTAAATATAAGAGATTGTACGTTTACATGGGGTCTGCACTCTATAATTTCATATAGTGATTCCTGGTTTACTTCCCACGTTTGGAAAGTAATGCAAATGGTTTTGGTTACACATTTACTTCTGAGTATAGCTTACCATCCCTATACAGATGGCCAGTCCAAGTGCACGATTTAGATTTGGGAGGACATGCTTTGAGCATGCATCTTAGATTATGGGGGATCTTGGGAGAGACACATAATACTGGTGGATTTTTCTTACAATAATAGTTTTCAGGGTGTGATTCTGATGGAATCTTACGAGGCTTTGTATGGTGGGCCATGCCGATCACCCTTATATTGGATGGGGGCAGAAGAGGTAGCTATGATGGGACCTCGTCTTGTCTAGGAAACCACTAAGAAGGTGGAGGTGATTCATTAGATGATGGCTATAACACAGTCTCAACAGAAATATTATGCTCATTGAAAGAGACAACCTCTAGAGTTTGAGGTCAAAGATAAGGTCTTACTACATGTCACACAAAGGTTGGGACACAAGAGAATTAGAAGGTAGGGGAAGCTTTCACCGAGATACATTCGTCCATTTGAGGTTTTGGAGAGAGTCGTACCAGTTGCATATCAGTTGTAGCTACCTCAGAGGTATCGAGATATACATGACATATTTCATGTTTCTCAGCTACATCAATACTTTTTAGACACATCTCATGTTTTTCAACCCATGGAAGTTGAGTTGGAGGTTGATGCATCCTTCAAAGAGCACCCTATTTAGATTTTGGATCACAAAACGAAGGTTCTCTATGGCCGGTCTGTTCCTCTCATACAGGTTCTTTGGCCGCACATACGAGTTTAGGATGTGATTTCGTAGAGGGAGGCCAAGGTATGATCACAATGGCTGGAGTTGTTCATAGATTCTTCTTCACCACCCTTGGAAGGGAAATTCGGGGATGAATGTCTTTACTGGTTGATGTTTGTAAGAATCCGGATCTTCATTTCATGTATGAATCTTGATTTTGGGTTGTTTTTAGAGAAAAAGGAAGAAACATGGTTTTTCTAAGAACATGTCGTGTACCTATCATGCCGCGTACAACCACGTACTGACCGTGTAATGACCAAGTAGATGGCAGTGTGGTGACCTGGAAGACCGCCTAAGTCAGGGGATGGTTAGGGCGACTATTGGGCATGTAGTTTAAATGAACATGTTGTTTACTTTTATTTTTATTTGATATATCAAATAAGGGTCACATATTATGTCTGTAAACATATTATTCTCCTTGTGGTCCATACATTAGAGTGGCAGAATGACTGACAAACTCCGATCCCCTCCCGATTCTTCATCCGAGCTTCGATTGAGACACCTTTAGGTGAATTGGAATCCTAGTGGTAGGTTATCAAAACCCCAATATACCTTCTTCATGATTCATCCTCTCTTGTGAGTTATTCAAGGTTGGGTGTTTCTCACGGTTTTGTAAATCCACGCCAATCTAGGCCGATTTAAGGGCCAACGTTCAAGTATATTGATCATACGACATCGAGGTAGGTGGTTTTTTTCCTTTCGTTGATTGTCTTTGGATCATATATTCTAAAAGTGATGCATCCCAACATTTTGGGAATTTCTTTATTTGGAATTTAACACTTTTTATTACATGATATGGTTTGATTGATTAATTAAGTGTTTTTGACTATGCATTAGGTTAGATACCGTGTTTATGGAACACCCCATGGGTGTGTTTCCCTGGGTTGATTGTTTATGGAAGCTTGGTCTAGAATACAAGTTAGGTTTTCCTTGTTTTCCATGACGTGTTTTATTAGGATGGAGTTTCTGATTATATGAAATGCTTGTGATATGTATTGTGTATGGGATTGGACTATGAGAGCTTCCCAAAGGGTTATACCATGAGAGCTGACCCAGTGGTAATCTAAAATTGTTCGAGTTAGACAGTGAGAGATACCCAGGTGATCATTTATATGTTTCTTTATTAGACTATGAGAGGTTCTCGGGTTATCATTATTATTTTATTACATAAATGTTAGACTCAAGGGTTTAGACCATAAGAGCTTGCCCAGATGGTCATTTGTAATTTATTGATGCTAGGTTTGGCCAAAGGGGTTATACCGTGAGATTTTTTCCAAAGGGTTTCAGCTTAATGAATTGATGCTATGTTAGAACAGAGGGGATAGACTATGATAAATTCCCAAGTGTTTAGGTATGAATAATTGTATAATTGTGATGAGTCTGCCTTGCCAAAGCACCATCTTGGACTCAGTATTACATGATTGTTTATATGGTCTTCTAATACATATGTTTGTTACTTTACACAAGGGATAAAAATCTCAGACTAGATCCTGAGGTTACATTATTAAAGTGATTGAATAATTTCTAAATTTAAATTAATGTAATTAAAAATTGTAGGATTTTTTACTTTGGAGTACTTCCTTGTTTATTGCTTCATTTTGCCTATTACCTGCTATATATACTCACTGAAAGTTAGGAACAAATATTTGGTGGTTACCTACTGGGATTCATCTCAAACCCTATTTGGGTCACGATTTTGGACCCAAATAGACTATATGACTACAGGTATATATAAAGGAAATCACCCTTCTTCATCAGGTACATGATTTTTGTTGGTGTTGGAGGGCATGTGATGAAGATGAGGCTTACGATGCTGCTGGAGTTTACTTGTTTCTCTTGTACTTGGGTTTCTATATTTTTTTCCATTATTTTGACATATTTGGATTATTCCATAGATAAATACTCCATGCATTATATATATATTGTTTCCTCTATTGGATTTACTTTTAGTCTTACACTATTTAATTTTTTGGTATTATTACTCCCGATATTGTTTACTATTTGTTTTCTGCTCTGTATACTCAGCCATTGATGGCATAGTTTCCACAATATCACATGTTTGACCTTTCTTCTAGTCAGTAGCCTCTTGTGTTTGGGTAAATACACTTGGTATTATGTTACCAACTATGTTAGGGGCACCATTGGGTGGCACCCAGATCTGGGACGTTATAGTCTAGGTAACTCCTTAGGAAATATGTCAATGTATTCCTGAACGATGGGGAAATTCGTAATACTTATACTCTCATTTCATTATTCTTCACTAATAAACTCCATAAAAAAGGCTATATTAGGCGATTCTAGACAATGATCGAGTTGAGATATCTTTGTATTGAAGATAACAGTAGGTCATTCATTCAAGACTACTAAGATTTCCTTACTTATGAATTTGATCTTACCATTATACTTTGAGAGACTTTCCATCCTACTATAATGTTGAACTCCAACAAGGGAATGACTACTATATTTTGGATAATATTTTTCTCTCTAATTTAAATACTATATTTTATAAACACTATTGATTCTTGGATAATTTCATTAAGTTTCTTGATAGATAAGTCTACTTTTAGTAGTTCTGGGATTGATTCTAAATTCATTGAAAACTTATAGGAAATAAAGTAATGCGTAGAACCATAATCAAACAAATTACATGCTACTTTTGAAAGAAAAAAGAGTACCTACCACCACATCATTGGGATCTTTAACTTCAGCTATCATGATAGAAAAATCATGACCTTGCTCCCTTAGCCTATGTTGAGGCTGATGGTGATTTCCCTCCACTACCATCAGATTATAACAATGATTGGAAAAGTTCCCAAGCTATCAACACGTAAATAATTGGGATTCTGGTAGGGCCTATATCATATTCCCTTTTTCATTAGTGTTGGGAAGCTGAGGATTCACCTCAATATGATAATTCTGAGTAATATGTACATCTCTTCCACACTTTTAATACTTCCCATTCACAAGAGGGAAGTTCCTCGAATGCTTCTTCAATCATTTATTACATGTTCTAAGTTTCACTTTATTTCCACCACCTCCACGATCAAAGAACCTAATGAATAAAAGATATATTGATCTATTCTTTACATTGGATTAATGGGACCATTATGTCTCATTGAACTCCAGTTCAGCTTTCATAGAACATCATATGATCTCTTCATTGCTATCATAGTCTTATTTTTCTAGATTCTTACGTATATAAGGTCTTAGTCCACTGAAGAATCTGGAAACCTTATCATTAGAATCCATGAAAAAATCTAGAGGTGTAATGTGAAATTCTTGTGAATTTTATCTCGTAGCTTCGCAAAAATTCATTCTCCTTCTACTTCTGCATGAGAAACACCTTCTCTATTTTCATTATCATTGAATGAGGGAAATAATTATTGAAGAAGATCACCATGAACTCTTCCAACTACATAGATTAAATCTCCCCTCAAAGCCTCATGTTTTTAATCGGTTCCCACCATTGATCAGCTTCTCCCTTAAAGCATTAAACAAATAGGCTGACATTCTCGTGTTCAGAACTACGATGTAAAAAAATATCCTTTCTATAGAGTTTATCCATTTTCCATGATCAATGGGTTGGTAGATCCACTGAACATTGGTGGTCATTGACACATAATGGACTAAATGGAATGTTTTTCTCTTCCTGGTGAAATCGGTATCACAGATTGAATCAAGTTATTTCCCAAAATTTGTGTCATTTGATTCATCATTCTCATGAAATTTTCAATTCTAGCTTCCATCGGAGGACCATCAGCACATGGTCCATTGTGGTCACCATTTTAATTGTTCCTCCTAGTTCCTTCCATTTTTTAAAAGAAGAAAAACATAGTGAGAAACTTATTTCATTTAATAATATTATAATAATAAATGATTTTTTTGTCTTAAAACATCAACCTTGAATAGGTTATTCATTGCCAACGAGCCTGTACCCGAGTGGTAAGGGCTCCTACTTGGCATCCAAGAGACCCAGGTTCAAAACCGGGTGGAGGTGAATTTATAGATTACTGTAGCTGGTACGGTAGAAGTACTGCAGCATGAACTATTTGGTATTATAGCAGCCAGACTATTCACATGATTTGGGCTTTCGGGCCAGCAGTTTGGGCCACTGGGTCTCAGGGCCTTCGGGCCATCAAAGGCCTTTGGTCCATAGGGCCTTCGGGCCATTGAAGACCATGATGTAGCCCAGTTCACACAGAGTAGGCCCCAGTTGAGGATCAGAGAACCAGTAGCAGTCACCATAAGCAGCGCTAACCGGATTGGAAGAATGAGAGGGTATGACAACCGCCATCGGGACCAGGCACTGTGCAGCTTTTTACGGGGCAATACTAGCCGATCAGCAATACAGGTGGGGAGCTAAAGGAAATCAATGATGCAGAAGCTGGGGAGGGGCAGTTCTAGTGGGATGGGCCTACGGGTCATGTATTGGGCATGGTATGCCTCTGGGCCTTCGGGTCATGTATTACATGTCATGTCGGTCCTTGTGCCTTGGGCCTACGGGTCATGTTCGGGTTCTCCTTCAAACCTTAAATGTGTGATTATCTATAATAAAATAAAAAAGAAGGCCTTTGGGCCATTCAGGATGAATAGGTTATTCATTATCAACAGTTATATTTTCTATAAATCCTTCATAATGGTATACAAAATGCTTATTATTAATCCCCCCCCAAGAGTGTCAAACCAGAAGTGAATCAAAGAACATTTTAATTCACCAGTTTCTATTTGAGTCTAGATCAAAGTGATTTTTTTGGTTTTTTACCCCCAGATACATCTATTCCAAAGCCACATCAACTTGTTCGTATCCAAAAAAAGGATTTATATGGTCAGAAACCACTTAATAATCCACCAAAATACCATGAATTTTTCCTATATTTAATATTTTATATATGGTTCTTCCTAAAATTTTGATATCCTAATTTCATTAAATAACTAAACCATCTTTTGATACCAACTATGGCATGCAGTCATTTTATTACAAAACTTTACATGGAATTTTACCAACAGAGGATCTTTTAAAGATTAGTGTCTTGGAAATAAGGTTCATAGTACATGAAAACATATAAAATTATTATAATCCACTTGAAACGATTAATCATAGGTTCATCCTAACTAAAATTACTACATCTCATAATATAGGGACATAAATCATAGGAAAGGGTGAGCATAAGGCCTAGTAAGGGAAAACAAGTTAAGCATTTTACATGTGAACTTGGGAGATAGAAATAAGAACATGAAGAATTTCAAAATGGAATGATAAAGAGGCATATAATAATAATAATTAATTGAATAATAACATGAAAATGTGGCTAAAACATGTAATTTATACATTCAAAATAATATCACCAAGGTTTATCCCTAAGGTGTCATTAAAATTACGATGGTTATTCCCCAAGGTATCATAAAACTTGTTATATCTTGAAATTAATTTATTTACCCAATGAATTGGAACAATATAAAAGAGAACCCTTAATACATATTTATTTTCATTTGATAAACATTTATCATAATTATACCTTTCATAAATAACCCATATAGAATAAAATAAATGGGATTCATATTAAAATGATGGTGTTTTAAATAGTTCTTAAAAACACTATCATTATGTCATTTATAACCCACGTAATGGGAATTAGGGTATTATGTTTTTCAATTCAAGAAGAAAATAAATAATTTTTATGTCTTTATGAATACCTATAGAAATTAAAGAGGTTTTGGGATTCACATTGAGAAAATAATATAGTTTATTTAGAAAAATAGAGAGATTTTGAGACGAAAATTCTATAGAAAAACAGGTGTGAAACATAGTTTTATAAGACATTAAAAAGAGACAGGACATGGATAAAAATTCATAAAAGACTAATAATATATTATAGGTACAAAATAAAATGTAAATAAGAACATGGTATTGAAATTTTAAAGACAACCCACATAAAAGAAAACTCGAAAGAAAAGGGGAAGTTGGGAATTCCTTTACATTGAAGAGTGACTTCTAATACTCTAAGATTGGGACCTTGAGGTATTAAAGACACCATCAGAGGACTCCATGGGACTTAAAACTATATTAAATTCAAGTAGGATGAATTTTTAATGTATAGAAATGAAGGAATGGGTAGGTATTTATAGTAAAAGAGAGGGAGTTTTTTATTAATTTCAAAAGACACCTCATTAGTTATATTTTCCAAACCATGGGCTTTCCCATGGTGTTTTCCCATGGTATGGGCCACTAGGGACACCTAATAAAATATTTTAATTCAAAAGAGTCTACCAAAATCTTATATTTCTAATCACATCACTATTACATAGTTATAATGTCATTAAACATACAGAAAACTCATAATTGTATTTTTACTATTCATCAAAAATTCTACTATTTTAGAAAATTCTCAAAAATTCACCCTAACCGTTTTTTGATGTGTAATATTACAAAATTAACTCCATTTTATAAAAATTATTTTCATTTTAAATTAAAATAAATAAATAAAATATTAATAATTAACTTATAATTTCTAAAACATTTATTTACTTATACTATAATATATCTATATAACATTACCATTTAAGATGACTAAAATATATTTATTAATCCTTAGGTGAGGTTACTATTACATTAGTGAAATTAAAATTCATAAGGTCAACAATACCATTTCCAAGGTTCATGTTATTATTTAACAAAAAATTAAGTTGATCCCATTATACTATAAATATCATACTGATCGCAACCGTGTATGTCCGTTTTTTGAAAACAATTTCAAATAATTTATTATTTAACAATTCTTAAAAAAATAATTTTTACTGTTCACAAAATACTATTCATCAAATACTATTCATCTAATACTATCCATCAAAAAATATTATTCATCAAAATTCCAACTTTTTAGAAAAATACTAAAAATTCTCCCTAAATTAATTTTGACATTTGGAATTCAAAAATGATATTTATTTTAACATAATATTTCTCTATGTTTGAGAAATATCTAATAAGTACAAATTTTTTATTTTAAAAATTAATTTACCACATTTGTCTCAAATGAACATATATTTTATTAAGAAAATATATTCTTAAAATGGTAATGATGAAATAACACTTTTATTTATACAAAGGGATTACATAAAGTCACTAAGGCCTCATTACATAACCCCTTATTACACCCTCACATGACATAAGAGTAAGGTATGAAATGGTGATAAAATCATGGGGTGGCTTGGAAAAAATTACCCTAGTGGTGATTTCTATCAACTTGAACTTATTTCATAGGTGATTTAGTTCAATCTTAACATGTTGGAGCTCAGCTTGGGCTTGGTCCGGTGCAAAGCCCAGTGACACTACCACCTTCCTAAGCTCTGATAAATGGGCTTTGTATTCCCTAAGTCTATTGGATGTTGCTATCAAATATTATTTTTATGTTAATTATAAATTATCATTTATATCTAAAAAAATAATTATAACCTTAAAAATTATTATTGTTTCCAATGGTCATATTAACTAGTAATGCGAAACAGGCGGGCCGGGGTGGGGCAGGCAAAGCCTGCACGGGTTTGAGCCCTCACAGTTTTTCCGCAAAATCCCGCATATAATGCGAACAAAAAATTTCAAGCCCTCCCCACCCCGCATAAACCCACGGGTTTCCAGAGGGTTACCCACGAGATTACACACCTTTACAAAAAAATACTATTTATAATAATTTAAATATTGTATTTTTTATCATTCTTAAAGGTATTTGTGGGGAGAAGTATAAATTAAAAATAAATAGAGTTTTAAGGAATGTGATGGAACATTTTTGTAGGTTAATGGTGGCATGCGTCAACGCTGATGTGGTGGCGAACAGTTGCGATAGAATTTATGTGAGTGATCGGTGATGGGTGATTAATGATAATGTTGATTGTGTGGTGATGTGAACAACTAAACCTGTGAATTAATGAAGTCTCTCTAGGTAACGATCAGTTTCATAAGAATATATTAGTATTTTCACGAGGTTCTATCCAATTATTTTAATAACAAAATAAAATTAGATAATAACAAAATTAAATCAACCTAAAAAATATTATGATTATAATAACTCTTATAGAATTGAAACCATGTGGAGGGGTGATGAGTTCCCTTTTTTGAGATATGGGTTAACAGACCATGTGAATATGGTTAATAATTACTATATAAATAATATAATATCATATTAAAACAATGAATATAGGCCTATTTAAAATTCACATGTGAATAAATGGTGAATTAAAATGACCATTACAGTGAGAGATCATATGTCACCATTTAACCATGATTTTTTTATTAAAAAAACTAAAATGTTAGAGAAACATATATTTTAAAAATAATCTATTTTTTTAATCAGGCCCACGGGCCAACCCGCACCCGCGCGGGCTCAACCTGCATTGGCCCGCACCCCTGCGGGCTCAACCCGCATTGGCCCGCTCTCTAAACGGTCAAAATTTTTAGGCCCGCCCCGCCCCATATCTGCCCCATACCCACAAAGCCCGCGGGCCGCGATCCCGCTTTGCATCGCTAATATTAACCAATAGTCAAAACACAATGGTCACATTTAATTTGTACTTTTTATTGATTATGACATAGAAACACATATATTTTCAGAAAACAACATATTATTAAAAAGTTCAGGTCGTTACACTTTATATATGTAACTTTTATGATTCTTTTGGTTTCACATTATGATTGGATTTGCTCAAAATTTTATTTTTGGTTTTAGAAAATGGTGGGAACCCAAAGGAATTGGGTTAATAACGAATGTGATATTAAATTTTTTGGATTAGTAGATAAATGGGGTGATGAATGGAGTGAAGGATACTAATATTATTCCTAATTTTTTATCACAGAACTTGATTATCAACGTGAACAGTAAATAAATATCGAACTCACCAAAGAAGATATGGATAGAGTTCCCAGAGAGTTTGGCTAGTGGATACCATGATGGAATGAATATTCGGTTTCCTATATATTTATATTTAGGAATGAAGAACAAAATATAATATGTTACATTGACAAGATGATGTTTTGGTTGTGGAAAATAAGGACACAATGTAAGTAACTACAATGGAATAATGAAATGTTCAATTAACAAAATGGATGAGAATAATTGAATTCTTTAGGGTTAATCAACTATAGAATGTTTTCAATTTGGATAGTATGAAAGTTATTAAAATTGATACCTAAATAGAAAAGCCCATTAAGATAATCAGAAAGGTTATGAAGGTAATGATCATTTTGAAGATGATGAATAGACTAGAAATGATATATGAATGGAATGAAGTGTTAAAGAATTATATGATGAAACCTAGTTATTGGTTTAATAAGAAAGTTGGATGATTGAAATGTTCTGGTATTGGAATTCAGTAATTATGTTCTATAAATTATCGAATATATAATTACTTTTTTGTATAAGTTTACAATTAATTATTTTCAAAGATATGTTGAATAATATCAATGATATAAGAAATCGATTTAATGGAAATTTAATATTTTATGTAAAACAATATTGAAGGAAGATAACCCTTAATATTTTCCTTAGATTGAGAAAATATTTTTTAGTTTTGATAATGAGATTATTGATATGGATAATCTAAATTGGATAGTATTTAAGGTCATAGAATCAATTTCTGATTTTTTTACATACAACTTTATGTCATCATTGAGAGAGTTTACAACATTAATGGATATTTGGAATATATTCAAAAATATATTGTTTTATTTGAAGAATGAGGAATAATTCTTGGATTCATTAAAGTTTTTTTTTGTAATTATAGTCATTATAATTCTTCAAAAGAATATACAACAAAGGTATTCCTATATTTGACATGTAACCATTAAGATATGTTTATTGATATTTGGAGGATTAATGACATGTTGAGTTAGATAAATTTAGTGAGCTTCTTTATAAATTTTTATTTTTTGAAGTGTCATAAGGTTAAAAATTTATGTAATGGTTTATTTTGATCCTTTTATTAGGTTTTAGGGAATAAAATATTACATCACCATTTAAAGATTTATCCCTACTAGAAAATTAGTGATAACCTTGTTTTCAACACATGAATGAAGGATTGACTAACCATTCTATGAGAAGTCATATTTAGTGCATTAAAGAAGAAAAATTATTCTCTTAGAGTAAGATATGATGTGGAAATTGATCAAGGAATAACCAAATATTTAATTTTTTATAATGAAATAAAAATTTATCAAGTTACTACATTTTCAAATGTTCTCAATCTAGATAGAAAGTGAACTCCCCGACAAAAATAAAATTATATTGAAATAAAAGGTTTTCCTATTGTCATTATTCTTTACTATATAAATTACCTTTTTCACACCTCATTCATTTATTTCTCCATCGTCGTTGAATTTCTCCTAACCATGTTCTCTATCACTCTCCATCAGTATTTGAGTGCATGTTTTATTTTCTATGTCCATGTTCTCACATCCAATTTTGTTCACTTATTTGTAAACCTTTTATGTGTTATTATAGAAATAATTAATCAATACCACTCTAGTATTAAGGATAGTTTTTTATTAAAAATATTCATAATGTGGGTTTTCTTAAATAATTTTCAGATGTTAAACCATTGATGAAAGATAATAATTTCTGGGGAGAAATTAATTTTAAGGGGGTAGATGGTAACACCATGAGATTTTGTAAAAAAATTTCAACGATGCTTAATAATTTTGATATTTATCAATACAAGAAACACCAATTTAATCATATGTTTCATGAAACACTGATTTAAGATTGTGTTACACATAACACAGAGTTTATCACGCATTACACACAACACTGAGTTCAAATTAAATGTTTCATATAAATAATATATCATTATCTAAGAGTTATCACATATCCATAAGAATTGTGTATAGTATTATAATTAACTAAATTATGAAAAATTATGGTTTACACATGTATATAAAATTAATTAATTATAAAAAGAGTGTTAATATATTAAAATAATAACTATTTGAATATGTAGAATATCATTTTTCTAAAAAACTATTTTTATGAAAACAAACGCATTTCACCTAAAAAAAGTAAACAAAACAATTTTGGTAAATGATTTTAATGAAATTTATTTATTATATATTCTATAAAATATTTGAAATTCATTAATTTTTTTCATGACAATAGATAAGAATTAATCCCAATTTGTTTGCTTAAAACTACATTTTTCAAAAAATAACAGTTTTGTCACTTTATTTAGAACTAAATTTTCAAAAGAAATATTTTAAACTATTATAAAATTTATTTGAAAAAATAAAATTTATTTTTGAAATAGTAATATAAAAATTACCTTAGGTTGAATGTTTTTGAATTTCCTGAACGGATTAATGTCCTGATGAATAGTGAAAAAATTAATTAGTTAAAAACTGCCTTTTCATGTAAATTATTTACAAAGATAAATTATATTTTAAATTTTTTTCACATTGAATTTATAAAAATAATATTTATATTAATCCAATTTAGTTCATTATAATCATTATCATATTATAATTTTATATAAAAAATTTAATCATTTGACCATTTTGTCTTTTAAAACCCGTTTTCTCATCTCGTTTACGAGATTAATTTTAAATTAAATTTCTTCACTTATGTTAATGGAATTTTAAAAAATGGATTCCATAATAGTAATATAATTATTTTATATTATATTAAATTTAAAACTTATTTTTTCCGAAAATTAAATACTAAAAACATTATAAATTAATTATCATAAAAAAGGTAGAAATGGGTTTACTTGAGGATAAAACTAAAAATATAAGGGTGATAATGACATAGAAACATGTATAAAATCTAATTTATTGAAATATTTAGACCCTATAATGTATAGGTATCTAAAATAATACATTTTTGAGACATTTCATCTTAGAATAGTGTGGGTGGACCTTTTTCTATTAAAACATTACATGTGTGTCACTCACCTCACTTATCAATGGCCACCCCATCACCTCTCCTATTCACATATTAAAACAAATTTGTTTCTACCAATACCTACCTAAATAACTTACAAAAATAAAAAATGTGATTTTATAATTATTATATTTATAATAAATACACCCAAGTATATATTTTGGTGCAATCCTAAGTAGGTCACCTGAAGAAGAGGTAACGTTTTTCAAAGAGTGTTTTTATATTATTTATTTCTATAGCTCACTAAATTATTTTTAAATCAGTATGATATTATAAAATCATTATATTAAATAAAATAATATATTTTTTATGTTAATTTAATGACCTAAATCAATATAAACATCCATGAAATGTATTTTTAAATCATCATTCTAGTATGTGGAAGACTATTGTCTCACAAACTGATGAGATTCATTTTTTCCATTACCACCTACCATTTTAGGGTATGATTATGGATATAAAGTATATATATGGTATTTAAAAAATTATTATACATATAAATAAATTATATCATATATGATGTTTTGACATCCCATTCCATTTGAGATACGATGATGTCACTCTTGTGTATGGCGGTCTATCGCCTCATGAAGCGATGTTATTCATTTTTAGAAATGCATTACATGGAAGATAATAAGGACAAAGTTTATTAATATATGAAATATAAATGAAAGATTTATGGTATTAAAAATTTACTTATATTTATTTATGTATAATATATCATTTTATTTAATACCCGTTCAGTCACTGAAAGATGATAACATCATTCATGGACATGTGAATTACCACCTTCACATTGCGATGTGACTCTCTTTTCATCACCACACCACATGAATTATTTGTATAAGTGTATTTAAATAAATAATAAGATATTTTGGGATATTTATTTTATTATTTAAAGATATTATATTAATTACATAATTTCTATAACGATCATTGAAAATTAGAAATTTTACTCATGCGTATGTACAACCTACCATCTCCATGACCGTAACATACTTCAATTCTCAAAAACATTTCTCATGGTTGGTAATAATATTATAATTGAGTTATAGGTAACATAATTATTTAATTATTATTATTATTTAGATAATGGAACCATGATCAATGTAATAGGATCTATAATAACAAAACATGTACAAAAAAAGCAGTTATTGCCCGAAACATCACTTTAATATGGAATTTTTAATAAAAGGGTAATAAAAGATCATATGTAAATCATATATGTTATGATATATATATATATATATGGTTCTATAATATATGTATAAGAAATGTATATTTATTATATAGGAGGTTTGAATGTGTATGAATAAACTATATACTTATGATAAGGGATTCCAAGCCTCTCTTTTATGTCTGCAAGACTTATGGAAATTATCAACTCATTTATTTTGTACTGCATATGTGTGTACCTTTTAAATGTTATATCATTAATCTAATAATTTTTTACTAATTTTAAAATTTTCTTTATATTTTATGGTTTATGGGGTTTACGATTCAAATTATACCAAGTTAACAAGCAATTGTTTTTTCAATTTACCTTTATTGAGACATATGTTATGTTATATGACTTTATTTAGTAATGGGGTGTCTATTTAGACTATAGGTGATGAAATATAATGATTTAATTTAAAATCATGATATTTTATGTTCTTTTTATTATTATTTCATGGGTATTACAATTAGATGTTACCAATGTGGCCATGGTTTAATGTTATTATCTTTTCTTTTATCGGGGTTTTTATGATTAAGTCTCTAATGTGAAAATACTATGATCTAAATTTCAATAAATATCTTGAGTTTTGTTCCCATATGGTTATTCATTATAATTTCATGTAATATTTCCCCTTTCCCACTCTTTGTTACATAAAATAATTTATTAAATATTTTTTTGTAAAACCATATTTATTTCTCTCATCAGTTGAAACCCCTTTTTCTTCCAAAACATTGTTTTATATTTTCTTGTATTTTTTTTAGAAATATTAAAATGATATATGAAATACGTTTTAAACATTTTCCATTTTTAAAGACATGTTTAAAAGAATAATCATGTCATTTTACAAACACTGCATATTTGGGTTTTACAGTAAATGTGTAATGAATCATTTTTTAACATAAATATCATGAACAATACTTCATGTTTTCATGAACACTCATGGATTTCCAGTTTCCCATATTTTTTTTAGAAATTATATTCAAAGAAATATTTTCCTTAAAAACCTTTAAATCTTTAAATTTGGAACAAATTATTTGAAATTAAAAAAATAGACTTTTAATTTTTTTGAAAAAGTATTTAATTCAAAGTGGAAAGGATATTTTCCACACAAAAAAACTTTAATTGATTTTTTATGAATATTAATTTTTATGTTTTCTAGGTTATTTTAAAATAAAATCATTTCTAAAATGTTTTATGTTTTTAAAAAAATCATTAAAAAGTGAAAACCATATTTTGTTAAAGAAATGTTTTAATTGATTTTTTTGAAGATTCCTCTACCTATTTTTCCAATATATATTCAAAGAATAGGATTTAAAAAATATTTTATGTTTTATAATGTAATTTTTGATGACAAGTTAGCTTCCTCATGAAACATTCCATGTGACTTTTGATTAAAAATAATTTTCCAAACTAAGATGACATCCTTTGATTTGTCTTATTATTTGATACATATATGAACCAATGAAGTCATTATTATTTCTTACCTAAATTGAATATGATGAAAATATGTTTATGAAACACATTTCTATTCCATTAGTTATACAATTATAAAATTATTATGAAACCTGCTATTTTTTTCACAAATTTCGCTATGATGAAATGATGACAATATTATAAAACCAGACTATTTTTCACAGGTGATTATATAATGATTTTTTATGAAACCAATTTCATTTCATGATTTATGAAATTATTTTTGTTTAGTTATGTTGTCGTACACATACATAAAATTTTTATTATGTGATTTGTGGGACCTATATCTTGTTCAAATTCATTGGGTAAAGATTTTTTCTCTCATGAGATAGGTAGGATTGGAATAAGGAGTGAACCTAGTCCATTAAGGTAATTTTTTTAATATTATGGTCTCAGGAGTTAAACATGATTACTATGATGGTTTAATTTATTAATCCTTTCTACTACGCTATCTCAGGCATTGGTCCTTGACTACTATGGAAAATATTTCATATAATCAAGTGTACGCCACAATACCATGTCTAATGAAAATTTTATGCTCTTTTGGTTCATGTTTTTTGATTTTATTATAATTCATATATTATAAACTAATAATACTTATTCCATAACACATAATTATGATATTTTTAAGAAGGTTATGGTTTTTATATATTATTCAAATGTTCTCATACCCTTATATTTATGTTATACTCATATATCTCCCTTTATTACCCTTAAAGAGCACCTGATCTTACCCATTTTTATGTTTACATTCCCTTGATTATGAAGAATGTTTTTAAGTACTATATATTTGCAATGATTACTAAAGGGGAATATGTTTAAAGAAGACGTTCACGATCTTTCACTAAATTATAATATTGTGCACTGATTCCCCAAAGACACTAAACTCTGACAGTCCTCAAGTATGTGTGTGTGTATTATAATGAATATTCATCTAAAAATATTTACATATATGTATGAAAATCCTAGGTAGTAAATTTTTTAAAATTATTTATAATATTTTAAAGATCATTGATTGATTAATGCATTTATAATTATTTTTAATTCCAAATTTAAAAATTATTTTATTTGAATCCCAAGACCTTATCTACTTCCAATTCATTATCACATATATATTCAAATCAATTAATTTTATAAATAAATAAACTTTGAGGAAATCATAATGGAGGTGATGAGTATTCTGGATAGTTAGCACGAGTTTACATACAATAGTCCATTGGTACATGCTATCTACCCATATTTAATAAACGAAGAAGGATTTCAGAATTAATTTGAGCTATATTCAGTTATTACATATGATGTTTATTTAATACTCTACTTGTTGACTGGGCTAAGATTGCACATGGTTAGCATAACTACCCATAATATAACCTTCATATATGATTTCTAGTCCAATAGACAATGACTGATCATTTACTCTCTTATATGACATACATGAATGTTGACCAATTAAACACAGAGATCACAAACTGTGTAGCCCAGGTATACACCATGTACTCCATTATTTTTTATGGATTGATTTCATATCACTTCCCTAGGTGTGTTCCACACATAGATGATGAGAAATATACACCCCATGTAGCTTGATAGTACATGTCATGTATATTTACAAATTCAACAAAATTGAAATTATTTTGTTATACCAACTAAACCATATCAATATATTTTCCATGTGTTGTATATTTTACTATATCCACAAAATGTGATGGATTTTATATATATTAAATTTGTAATTAATTTATGTGTAATGATTAGAATATTATATCATGTATAATTTGAAATACAATCATCAATCTATGTGAACTGAAATAAAATACAAAATATAAATACCATGAGTTCCATGTCTCATTTATTTAACTATTTATAATACATGAAATTACATGAGAATTAATGTATGTAATATTCAAGATAACTTAGCAATATATGAATATAATACATGCCGAGTAGTTCAGAAAGGGACTCATTGTGATGCCTCTTTGTTAAAATATTTATACGTAGTTAATTTTATATAAATTGTTTTAATTTATTAAAAAATATGATGAATGAGAATATCAAGAATTTTTATATGAGAAATACGATAAAACACAAAATTAATTAAATATGATAATTAATTGATTCAATAATGATTCATATTTAACAAGAATGATTATAATTGAATAATATTTGTTATTAAATAAAAAATTTGTTTCATGTCTATGAATGTTAATAAGCATAAACCATACCTTTATATGTGATTGGTCTCCTTTTAATTTATTATTAAATTAAATTAACGGCATGAAAATCATCCCTCCACTAATTATATGAGGGCCTATGAGGACATAGTCTCTTCAATGTATACCAATTAACAAATGATTTGATGTATACCAGTTAACAAATGATTTGGATTCCCTCACATGTGAGTGAGTTAAATCATATATAAAATATATATATATCCTAATAAAAAATATGTTGCTCGAGTTTGGATCAGATCAAAAACTAATCATAGATAGATATGTATTTGGACAGGAGTAAAGCTACAACATGAACCCAAATGTTGTTCAAGGAAATTTTCACATAGTTCAACAGTCATTTCAGCATCCGATAGATAAAATAAAAATTAGTAAAATCTCAAGATCATACCAATTTATTATATTATTATTTTTTCACATTGTATGGTTATTTCAGAATTTATACTTTTTCTAATAACATGAATTTTTTAATTATTAACCACTCAATATTAGACTAAAATAAATTTGTTTATGAATAAATATTATCTAAGACATTGTTAACCACATAAAAAATTCACTTAATATTAAAAATAATTTAATATTTATAAAATATGTAACATACGCATAATGATAAAAAAACCTCAATTATATAGATTAATTCATTATATACTTCTTCTGCTTATGAAAAAATAGAATCAAAATTTAGTGTTCTTAATAAGAAAAAGTCATAGTGCTTTAAATTATCATTGAATTATTACTTGAAATTTTGGGTTTTATTAACATACTTTACATCAAAGGTTAACTTCAAAAGCAGGACATGGTGTAACTAAGAGGAGACAATTGAGAAAATCCATTTTAAGGATTTTAGGATTCGGTATTCAAATCAAGAGATCATGGATTTGCGAGTTAATGAAGTTATCATTTAACACCTACCCCTACCATTCAAATTGGATTATTGGAAAATATTGGGGTGATGAGTAAGCGAATATGGATCATTTTATTTTGAGTGTCCATGAAATATGATATTAAAAATCCAATTTTGAGGGTCAATGTGTTTCAATAAAATAGTGGGATATAAATAAATATAATATTTATTTATTATATAATTTTATCTGATAATCTACTAAAAATTTTCTTACATTTTTTAATGAAATTAAAATAATTATAAATTCAAATATTTCATTGTGATCTATACTTGATACGGATAAAATCCCCATGGACACTAATTTCAATTAATTGAAACGGTTATTGTGTAGTATCCTACACCATGAAAGGAAATTCTATACTATAGAAACCCTTATTCATGATTCTCCTAATAAAGAGGATAGTGAGTAATTTTTTGTATTTCTTTGATAAACATTCGGATGATGACCCAAATATCCAATGTATTATTTAATTATCTATTAAAAAAAATATACTAATGAAACATATGAACATGGATTCTAATAAAATGATGACTCTATGTTGGGATCTACATCAAGAGAATATGATCCATGTGATTTATGAGATCTCTAATGCTCTATTTAAACCCTATAATTGATATTTGGTGCAGGATAGGACTCAGGTTATCATGCATATTAGATACATTGAATTCATAGATATCATATGGATTAAATTCCTATGTCATATGTTCTTCAGTAACCTAGTCTTCACATGTTTTATTATTAATTATTTAATGATAAATAATAAAAATAGTATTTTAGAACTTCTTATGGTGGTTCCCTAGGTGGACAGGGACATGGTCTATGAAAAAACCCACTTTTGTTATAATGAATATGAAAAGGAAGGATAAGGATTGAGGGAAAATGACTCATAACAATTATAATTATCCCAAGAAAATTCCTTCCCAGATGATAAAGATCTATACTAAAGTAATGGAAAATGATGTCGTATGTTTTTCAGGTGATAAGAAAGGCCACTTGAGGTGGAACTACACCTTGAAGAAAGGGCAAGTTAAAGGTGTATTTTTTATATAGTGGAATAATTAAATATCTCTGAAATGGGTATTAGATACTACTTTTGTTTCTCACATCTATATCCATATGAAGGATCTAAGTAGGTTCCTAATAATTTCAATAGGAGAGGTGGATTTTTGAACTGCCAATGGTGCACAAATGGATTATTTAGTAACTAGAAAATAAAACCATTCAGTTAAAACATTAATGATATTTATTTTTTTGGATATTAGTATTATGAATTAATTATTTATATTAATATATTTTTAATATCATTTCTTTATACAGATGGTATAAATTTAAAATTTTGAAATAAAAGATATATCTTTTATAATAAAAACATATTTTATGGTATGAAATATTTAAATAATGGAATTTTGTATTAAATTATGAATAAAAATTATTTTAAATTAATATAAAAACATGTTTTCATGATTTATATAAAATCAACCTATGTAATCAAAATCCTGTTCATATAAATTAGGCGATCTAGAAAGAAATATATCATGATAGTAATTTTGAAACTTTTGAGCTAAAACCACTTGAAAGATGTCATGTCCGTTTACATTAAAAAATAACTAAATGGACACTCAGTCGACATGGTTGAAGATCCATATATATTATTTTATTGTTAAAAATTAATGTTTGTAGACCATTTGTAGCAAACACTAGTAGTGGTTAATATTTTATTTTATATTTTATTGATGATTTGAGATGGTATGGTCATTTATTCTTATTTAAGTACATTTAATAGTCTATAGATAAATTCAATGAAATAGAGAATGACGTTTATAATATAAATGTAAAGATGAAAGAAATATTTTATCTTTTTAAGGTAGTGAATGTCTTAACAAACATTTTTATTGAATTTATATAGGAATTTGGGATTCTATCTCAACTCACTACATTATACACATAATATTGGTATGGTGTTATTGAAAGGAAGAACATTTCCATAATAGATATTCCATATTTTATGATGAGTCATGAAGATATTGCATCATCCTTTTTGGGATGTGCAATAAATACTGTGGTATACACACTCAATTGTGTACCGAATATTGAAGAAAATGTAAGTCACTTCAATATATGGATGGGAATGAAACATGTTTAGTCATATGAATGTGTATGTGGTTGAGGGTTGTTAGTTAATTCCTTCTAAAGAAAATAACTAGAAACCAAGGTAACATAGTTTATATTTATAGGGTATTATATAAAAAAATAGGATACAACATATCGAACCCATTAGACAAGAATGAGATTATTTCTAGATAGGACTTATTACTTGAGAGGGAGAGCATCTTCGAGAAGGATAGTGGGAATAGAGTTATAATTAATGAAGTTTATTCTCAAGATACACAAGAGTTGTTATATGATTAAATTTATCCAAACCCAATAGAGGATGTAGAACCGGAAACACAAGTATTACATAGGATCTAGGAGAGGTAGGAGAAATTGATAGATAGGGTTTTATCACCACTAAATATGAAGAAACATTATTATATGATAGTACTGAACCACTTTAAAAAACAATTTTTTTATAGTTATATGAATCACAAGATGACTAGAATTCATGAATGTTGAAATAGATTCGATATATCAGAACCATTTTTGGGTTTTTATATACCCTCATGTTTATGTAAAGTCTATTGAAAAAATGGGTAATTAAGTGAAAAGTAGAAATTGAATATAATTAATGTACCTAAAAATAAAATGGATTTGTCCTAAGGGTTTAGGAAAACATATAAGAATTTATAGAGATGAAACATTTTCTCCAGTTTCCATTTTTAAATCCATCTTAATTATACTATCTATATAAGTATACTAGGAAAACTAAATTTTGAAGATGTATTTTAAAATAGCTATCCATAGTGAGACACATATGGATTATTTCTATATGATACATAGGGAAGGGTTTTTAACTCTAGGTGATTCCAAAATAAACAACAAGTTACAAAGATCCATGTATGGAGTGAAGTAAGTATTTAGGTTATGGAGAATTCCATTAAAAAATTCATAGAAATGAATTTTGTTTCATTAAGTAAACATGATATACATATGATTTAATATATTTATTTGTAATGAGTTCATTATGTTAGTAATATAGGTTGATTAAACATTACTTATTTCAAGTGATATATCAGTCCTACATTCCACTAAGGAAAAGTGAAACATGTGTTTCTTCATGAATGTATTAGGTGAAACATCCTGAATTTAAGAGTCATTATCATTCAATATATACCCAATATTATTATTAGACTATTCTAATGTATATAAATTGACTATATTCAAAAGATATTTATCATGGAAAATCCAAGAGGGGAATGGATCCAATGTATCTTGGTATGCACAATTCCCAAAAATTGTCTCTTCAGTAATAATCAGATAATTAATGAATGAGTAATATAACATAATATTTGGTGATATGATGAATCAATTGTTTCATTTTATGAACATGACTTTATTTTTAAAATGAATGGATCTTAATATGATTTTATCAAAATGATCCATGTGAACAATATTGGTCTACTGTTATGGTTATCCAGAAGCATCTAGGAAGAACTAAGGATATACTCATACTGTATAGAGGTGATGAGAATTTATTCATCTAGTGTTATACTAATGATATTTTTCAATTATATGACTATGATATTAATTCATATTAATGGAAATTTTCTAGTCTCAATAGAGGAGTCGTGAGTTGGAAGAGTTTAAAGAATCCAGTTGTCACCAATTCTATTATGGAGTCTGAGTATATAGTGGTATGTGATGTAGTATAAATAGAAATGTGGATAAAAACATTTAATAATGTGATTTATGTGGTACCTATAATTAATGACCGTATCACATTATATTGTGATAATATTGTATCATTAAATCTTGAAAAAGAGATAATGTCACACCAAGAGAGAAATGAGATACTCCAGAAGTAATATCTATTGAGGTACTTTTCTCATAGAGCTGAAGTTATAGTAATAAAATTATCCACATAATAAAAAATGTTTGAAAATTTTACAAAAGAAATATCTTATTATATACATGAGTATCATGTAATAGTTATTGGGCCGAAGGTTGATAATATTTGGATCTTGAGCATGTGAGATTTGGTTGGAGTTTGATCCCAAGAACCAACATCTGTTTACTTTATGATTACATGAGTTCTCAGTATTGAATATTACTAAACTAGATATAACATCATGATTTTTATTTTGAATGGAATAATATATTATAATGTCCTATTGGTAGTGGTTTCATAGAAAGGTCTTAACAATTCACAGTTATATAAAAACCATGAATTGTAAAAAAAAATATTATTAAATATATTTTATGTATTGGGATTAATTCATTTGATGGGTAAAATGTACATGCTATATTGGGGGGAGTCTCGTAGGGATTTGTGTCACCATATCATGGTGTACTACCTTAGTAATTTCTAGTGTAGGATATTTCTTTAGAATTACACCCTCTATTAGGAAATCCACATTCACTTTTTTCGTTGGTTTTTAAAATCTATAGACATGTGTATTAATCCTTAGACTTTATGATTATTAATAATATATATTATAAATAACTTAATTTTATATACTATTAAAAAAACAATATATTTATTCCCAATGATGTAGGACACATTGAATATGCCATGAGTAATATTTCATTCATGAATTATGTGATAATAGATTTCTACCTTATGTTCTTCAATAGAGGTTTATATCTTAGGACCTTTCATTAAAATGATATAGATTAAATATAAACGTGGACATTGATTTATATAGAAACTTTCTATATTATGAATTTTAAATTAATAGTTTTCATGAAAATCAGTTGATGACATGAGCATGAAACCTTCTTGGTTGGAGATATCACGATAAAGTTATTCTATTACACTGATGTCATCCTTATAAGGTTTTATTCCACACAGAAAATAACCTATTTCTATATGGGCTCCATTTCATTTTTCTAGAAGTTTACCTTGTATGTTGGGATGCTTCATCCTATTCCACTAAGAAAAATTAATAGAGAGTTACACACTATGGGTATCAAAAATCTCAATTAAATAATAATATAATTTATTATTAAAATAGTTGAATAAATATAGTTACAAAATATGGTTTATTAATTATTAATGTTTTATTGATCAAATATATTACATCACCTATCTTTAGAGATAAATGTTGTGTGTAGAATATTTAATAATTTTTTATTTTCTCGTTAGTGAGTATAATTTTAATTTAATTGTTGGTGAATATTGTAGTGATATTTATTTATTAAATTATGTTTCATTATTTAAGGTAAAATAAATATTATAAAGGAATGGAAGACTTGGGTAAATAGTGTGGTGTGAAATAATATATATTATTTGTATAATAATATTTTATTTAATTTATGATTTTAGAATATATCATGAAATAATAATATTTTTATTATTTTAGAGAAGAGGTTTTATAGGGATTAATGAAATAATATGGGTTCATATGAGATTATTATTTTCTAACCACATCAGTATTTAAACCCAATAGTATTATTTATTGATGTTTTTTACATTTTTTTATTATACATAATAACATGCAGAGAGAATTATATCAAATCCTTATATGTCTCCCTATCAAGGAATGCTCTAAAAATTTTCAATAAGTACTTCAACAAAGAAACTCTCGAGTCTAGAAATATGGATGACAATATGTTGTGATGATATTCTTCAAGGGATCAAAGGTGAATGATGAAATCATATGGATCATTCATTATGGCATTGAGATTATCCTACAATGTTGTTCAAAGGTTTGTGGAGAACATATAGATCACCTTTTGAGGGTATCTGTAGCTGAGTCCTACAAATTAGTGACTAATCAATGTAGATGAATTTTCAGATTCATCAATGAAGAAATAATTTATCATAAGTTAATTATTTAATTGTTTAATTTAGTTATAAATAATTTTCAATGATCATGAGTTTTGGTTTTGATGACCAATCATCAATTAATCTTGGATTCAATACCATTTTCATGACATTTATTATAGATTTATATATTGGATTAATCATCAATTATGATAAACATCTAAGTTGGGAATTTACAAAACAATACATCCATAGATATCATAACCTTCATTTCATAGGAATCAATTTCCTCAGTAAAAGAAAATTTCTAAGACTATAGTTTTTTATTAGTTTCTCTCCCCATTCCATTATTTTTTTATTCACAATTCACTCCCAAGACTATCATAAAGGACAGAGTCCCTTATGGAACTAGGTTCACACACATCTAAGGTACTTATTATCTCTTAAGATATCCATAATTACCCAACTCATGGTGGGATATATAAGTCTAGTCCCACCCTTCAAATAATAATTATCCAGTCATATGTTTTATAGAATATAATAAAATATTAACCATATATTATGGACCATGTTAATGAATTGGGTTACATAGAAATTTCAAAAATTCTCTATAGAATATCCAATAAAAAATAATTATTATTCATAAAAATCACATTATCATAATAATAAACCATCCATAAATTCAATATGGATTCTATGCTTGGATAATATCCCTAAAAAATAATATGTGACATCAAGTGATTTTTTAATTAATTAAAATTCCTTTAAAAGATCATAATGAATATTTTTTTGAAAAATACCCTTCTTATTTGGGAGTAACTTCCTTAAAAAAAAAAAATAAAAAATATAATGGAAAAAATTTTCTCTAAAGATTAACATGGAAAATTGTAATTAAATATAAAATTATTTTATTAGCCATGATGATGGGAATTTTTTTTGATGTCATGCATGCTAAAATAAATTTTCCATTAACATTTTATGTAAAGTCTCAAAAGTACCTCATTCATAAAATAATAATATGACTTTAAAACTATTTTCTAAATGTAAAACATGCATAAAAATAATTAAAATAAAAATTTGATAATATTAAAAATATTTTTGAAAATATTTTTACGGAAACATATACATGGATGAAATTGATTCTCAACCAATTAAGAAATCTTTTCTACTTTTCCTAAATAATTCAATCATTCTATGTTCCCAAAGATTAAAATGATATTAATAATTAAAAATATCATGGATAATGATAGGTGAATAAATTTTATGTGATTTTTGAGATATTGATCAAGAAATTTCATTAAGAAAACTTATTCATAAACTATCTTCGTAAATAAATTGATTTGTAACACAATAGTCATACCTCAAGATTACATTACGTTGCAAGATATATAACCTCATGTGTAATAAATTTAATTTTTTATACCTTTATAATATAAATTTATACAATCATATAATATCATATATTACTCCCTTATAAAATGTTAACAGAAATTTAGTAATAATTTCTTATTTATATAACTTTTAAAGGTGTTAATTGATTCTTTTTTTCTTGAGAGACTAATTTTTTTAGTTCCTATCATTGAAATTTTATCATGGTTCCCCAATCTCTATAATTTTAATCATTATATGAATATGATATATATTAAAAATATTTATTATTACTTTTATCAATAAAATTTAGAGATATAAAAATGATTTAGACCATTTAGGGAGATGGTAGGTTTTATATATTCTTGATCAATATTTCTATTTTCTAAAGAAGATATGAAATATATATATATATATATATATATATATTATTTTTTCATTATGAAACCATATTTATATCATTAAAAATATATATAAACCATAAATATATCCATATCACCATATATGTAAATAGAAAATAAAAAATGAATCACACAGTTTCATGTTGGAGTATGTCTACACATACACACAAGTGACATTATCATTTTCAAATCAAATGGAATGTAAGATGGTAGATATGATATTTTAATTAAATAATAATAATTATGTCATAAATTTAATACAAAAAAATGATATCCATCATTAAAATCATACATGAATGATGGTGATGGGAAATGAATTATACTGGTAAGTGGAGACAATCGTCCACACATACAAATGAGCGAGACTTTCACCTCCCATTTGAAGAAGAAGAGGGAAAAAATATTGTTTCAAAATCATAATAATTTATATTTATATATGAAAAATTTATTTATTCTTTTATTATAAATATAAAATACTTATTTGAGTTAGGATAAGAAATATAATAAAGGAGGTTAGGAAGAACAGTTAACAATTATTTGGTTGGCCTCCTTTAGATCCCCTCTTACGGACCCTTGGAGTAGTCAATTAAGAATAAAAAACCACTAGATAGATTCTAGAAAATTATGAAGGGGTTTTTAGGGTTATATTTGTCAATGTGGTGTATATAAGAGAAATAAGGGGTTCCATTTTACAAATGGGGGTGTGGGAACACCTGGAATTTCATAGAAGATTAAAATATAATAATATCATATGTAATAAAAATGAATTCAATTGGCCATAGATTCAATTTTTGGATAGTATTATGTAAAATTATTTCCATTAAATAAGATTTAAACATGTTGAATATGCATAAGTATCCTAATTTATTGTTTTAACACTACCTGTAATGTCACGAACCTGGCCGGGTTGTCATCCGACCCAGCGCCCAACCCGGTCCGTGGCAAGGCCCGAAGGGTATTCCTGATCCCCACGGGCTAGCACAAGTGCCCGGGGTATCAAAAAATAAAACATGGGAACATTTTTCCTAAATAAATGAATACAAAACAAATAGAAATCTGAAAAAAAATTAAAACCAGAATCAAACAACCAAACAGTCCCTTACACCAGGATCAAATTTAAAGTTTAGAAATTAAACTAAAATTCCAAAAGAGACTAAAAAAAGGGGATACCAAAACCCCAATTCAAACCTCTGTGTGACATGAGGAGTCACATCCCCAAGCCACCACCACCAAACCAACATGAGGATGCCAGTGATAACTCGAACCACCAATGCTTTGCACGATGCCTCAACCTAGAATGCAAAAGAAACATGATCTACATACACCCAAAGGTGTATGTAGGGTGTGAGCCAAGATCCCAGTAGGATACCACCGATAAAGAGGTTCCATGCGTAATTATAAAATGAAAAATATATTTTCAATATTAATTAAATAAAATTATTATATTCATGAATAGTTTTAGATAAAACAGTTTTAAAGAAAAATGTTTCAAAAGGAACAACATAAATTAAAACACACACACACACTTTGAAAATAACCAAAGTGTCACACCGATGAGTGTAAAATAACCAAGGAGCAGCAAATATGGGAGAGATCTCATGGGTGTTAGCTAGATTGGGTCCCTAGTTCTTCGTGTCTCAGTGAAATGTGTCTTAGAAACCACAACCCTCAGAAAACATGGCTCAGAAGGCCATGACCCTGAGAAAACGTGGCTTAGAAGACCACGACCCTCAGAAAAGAATATGTTTATTTAGTGTAGCAATCATCAATACTTCCAGTAAAACTGGATCGATTCACCTCCAGAACACTAACACACTAGGTCTAGTCTTCCCACATAGTATCCTGGATTCCCATTTTTGATTACTTATTTCAAAGTTCATGTTACATGTCAAACATAACCAAATGAAACAAATGAGATGCTATCTCTACCCACCACCACACTCTCACACACAAAAAAACCATTTAAACATAATATGCACACTAAAATTATCCCAAAAATAAATCTACATCACTTACACAACCAATTAAAACAACTACACATTTAAAGAAATTACTTTCATCTTCAAAAACACCACAAATAGAATTTATTAAATAATTTTCCACACATGTCAGAAGAGTTTAAGCATCAAAAACATTTTCCAAATTTAACCAATACAATTTTTATCACCCTTTAAAAATTATTGAACAAAGCTATCCAAATTTTTATAAATAAATTTCAAAGAGAAAATCACCGCTTTACACACTAGACCGACCCAAACCCCGCTACATAACAACACATACCCAATGCTGTCTCAAGAAAACAATCTTCATCATGCATGCGATTAAAGTAACCACCCATAAAGTTAAAAGACCATTACTAAAGTTAAAAAAACTTCCAGAAAAACCCGTCAACCCATTTAAAAATATGCCGCATGACTAAAACACCAAAAATCCACTCAAATGCTCATTTAGGATAGAACACATAATGATGCGACACCAATTTCACCCCTTTTACTTCCTAACAACTAATCCGCACAATTTATAAAACACTCATGGATAGTCCGACATGGGTTTTCATAGCAACAACATACTCATATCATCTAAACACACTAATAAAAACATTAATACATACTAAACGTTAAGTAAAAATTAAATCACAACAAACAAACTTATTAGTAGGCTAGACATGTAATAAAAAAACACTAACAATTAACCAGAGATGAGATTTCATCACCAAGTACACATATCATAAACATGCCCCCACATAAGTTCAACTGCAAATCAAACCTCATATAAGATAGACTTCTCACTACATAAATTAATTAAATAATATTCTAATTTAATTAAACTTGCAAATAAATTAATAAAATAACAATTAAACATGTAACCACCTACCTCCATGTGGAGAGCATCAAAATTTCAGTGCGAAACTATCACCGCCTACCAAACGCACCACGAGCAACCTCATTTATATCTTAATTCAATAATTGAGCCAAATATATCAAAATTGGACCCTAAAAACATGAAACCCTTACCTACAACCTGTAAATGGAAGAAACATTCAACTGAAGTAAAATACACCTGCGGGGCAATTGCGGGAGGCTGGCCAAGAAAAATGAGGAGGTGCCGGAGGTGTGCCATGCTGGAAAAAAATGGTCTGATCAAGGTATGGAAGCAACACGTAGCTATGCAGAGGGGAGAAAGGATCAGTAGACCCCTATTTGAGTCAGTTGTGCAGAGTGGGGTGGCTGAGGATGGTGTGGTGCGCTGGTTCGAGGGCCGCCAACTAGACTCATGTTCCGGAGATGGGACACTAGCCAAAAAAGTGTCTGGATAGGGTGATGGAAAATGTGGGACGTGAAAGAGATGTTGGGGGGGGGGGCGAGAGAGGGTGGCATGAGGTGCTAGAGATGCTTTCTGAAAAAACAAACCACTGGAAGGAGAGCAGCCGAAGTGATGGGTGGTGTTGTGATACAGAAGGGAGCAACACGAGGTAGTGGGGAAGCACTTGTCGGTGTGAGGTGGGCTACTGGTGCGGTTCTCCAGAGGAGGAGGATGGAGCTGCTCCGAGAGAGGGGGAAGAGGTGGAATAACATGAAGAAGGAGGGTTTTGGAATGATGGGATATGGAAATGGGGGAGATGGGGTGACACAGGGTAGTACAAGGGGATTGCGACAGAGGCCGAGGTGGTGCGAGGGAAGCCTGGATGAGGGAGGGGATGTGCTCTAAGGGAGATGGGGGTAGGGCGCGCACCACATGGAGAAGAGGGGAAGGGATATGTGCGGGCAGGGTTTCACAAAAAGGGGGGGGGGGAGGAAATGAGAGATAGAGAGAGAGGGTGAGGAATAGGGAGGAAAAAAAATATAAAGAATAATAAAAAAATAATAATGGGAAAATAAAATTAAAAATAAAATAAGAGGATAAACAACCTAATAAATAATAATGAATTTATCACTAAAAATAAAATAATAAAACCAACTATAATAATAATAAATTTATAAATTGAGGCCAGAAACCATGACAGTTTGTGTGCACGGTCGCACACATAGTCGTGTGCCCATATAAGATCCCAAATTTCCTTTAAAATATATCCAGTTTAAACCACAACTCAAAAGTGAGCCCCAAAATAATTAAATAAAATAAATCATCGGTCGGGGAAGATATCACTTTACCGAAGCAACATGGCTTCGACTGAGCGATGCCCGTGTGTCGAGCGCTCCTAATCCAAATGTTCATTTATCAGAAAAACAAAAAAACATTCATCGGGCCCGTCATGCACCTCGACAAAACAATTAAATCAAATAAAATTATCAGATAAAGGTACCAATTAAAATCTTTACTGATGTGCGAAGTCGAGGTGTGACATGTAAACCCATTTTTACATTAACCACAATAATAGTTCTTTTACTTTTTTAAAATTTTCATTATGAAAGGTAATTAATTTGACCTTATTTTATAATTTTAATTAGAATTATAATGAATAAGGAGAATATATTATAAAATTCATTTAATATAATTGGTATAATTTAAATTTAAATTGAACTGAAAAAATACAATGAAAATAGTTTTCTAAAAAAGATATCTCATAAGTTTGAAACATTTTTTATACAAATATAGACTGTAAAATTTATTAAAATGAACTTATTAGTATTATTAAAATTATAAATTATCTTTTAATAATTTGAAATTATTTTAAAAAAAATGATTATATATTAATTCTTTAAATAGAAATATATTTTTCAATTCAAATTATAATTTTTAATTATTGATTAAAAATGATTTATAGATGATTTTTCATAAATGAGTCAAAGATTATTTTAAAATGATCACTTCAAAATTTTAATGATTTTTTTTCAATAAAATTTTCTAAATTGGAAAAAATTATTTTTATTATAATCTCACTAAAAAATAAAAAACATTTTTGTTGAAAAATGAATTTTTAAAGTGAATAAAGACCTAACTAAAAACAGAGTACATATTTATCAATATATTTTCTTTATCTATAACAATTGTTAATAATTTTAATAATTAAATTCTTCCTTATAAAATTATCAATTTATTGACTATGTTATATTGTTATACTATATTATAAATCATTTATACTTAGTTTTGCATGTAAGTCATATAATTGAAAAAATTAAATTTATTTGAATATAAATATATCAAAAAATATCAGGGTATTACAATCCTAAATATTCAAATATAATCAAATTATTATATGAAATATATATATATATATATTTTATTATATTAATTTCATAACCTTAATCATCACATTTTCCATTAAATTGTGGATGAATGTATCACTTGTTCCTATGTGTGGACTACTACCTACATGAAATGATACGATTCATTTTCCATTACCCCAGACATGAATGTTATAATTATTTATTGGATAAAAATAAATTATATATACTATATAATTATTGGTTTTGGAAAGATTAATTTTTACACAACCTTTTTAATTACATCCAATGAATAAATGAAACATCACTCCGACGTTAGTAAAGACTACCAAATCCATGTAGCGATGTTATTAATTTTTCAAAAAAATTTCATATGAATTTCTATAATTACATATATATATATATATTATGACTTCATATGATAAGTATATAATTAATAACATTTGGGATATAATGGAACCATGATCATGATATAAGGATCAAAGAGAAGAAATGAAAGTTACATGAAAAAATAGTAAAGATGAGAAAATGATGAATTTAATAAATTTTTATTGATAAAAAAGAGTTTAAATGTTTTAAATAGACCATAAAAGATACTATAGGGATTTATATGGTTCTGTTAGAAAAATATATTAAATTTAAATTTATTCTGTAGGAGTTTAGTGTTCTTAGAATGATAGTCGGATGATAGGTTTGGGTTTATCTCCTCAATTTTATTACAATGATACATATATTATATTCACAACTTGTTTCCTATACTTGGTGTATATAATACCCATGAATGTATTTTATGATTTTTCCAAGATTATTATGGGGATTTAAATTTAATTTAATTTTCTATATTTTATGATATTTTGATTCAAAGATTAATAAATTTGTAAGGGTTCTTCACATAAATATTGGTTCACTAATACATAATTATTGTTGTGCTACTATTATTGTTTTTGAATATGAAATATCTTGTATAATGAAAAATTAATTGTATCTAATGTATAAAAATGGATTATATCATTTATTAGGTTTTGATTCAGATGTTACCATTGTGTTAAGGATTTATCTTCATAAATCATCTTCTATTGGACATATTTCATATTATTCACATATGTTCATTTATGAGGTGTAAATACTGAACCTTTAACATGTTTCAACATAAATATCATTATATTAATGTAATTTAATGTTTTATTCAATGTAATTATTTCACGGGGCTTATGATTATAAATTTACTAAAGAGGTAACATTTAATTCATTAAACTCACTTTTAATTAGGTTGGTGTATGTATAAATTTTCTTTCAAGGAATTTTATGCTTTTAATATTATAAATATAAATGTATTTTCTTATGTTATAGTTAATTTGTATGTTTAGAGGGTTTATTCTAAACTTACTCTATTGTTACTAAAATATAATGAACTAAATATTTTAATGGGAAACTAACCTTATTTCACCAAGTTATTCAGAATATTTTTTTGACCATATCCACATCTTCTAATTTTTTTACTAAATGTAATTTTCTAGTATTTAATGATTATTTCATTTTATTACATTTCAATAACATTGTCAGTTTTCACCAAAGTTATTTTATGAAATAGATAAATTTGTGAGGGTGTTATTTATTTAGGGAGGTGGATGTAGCACCAACAATTTTCAGATTAAAATTATAATAACTTCAATATTAGAAATAACCCATAACATTAATACTTACGAAAATAAAGATATACTATAAAAATATTATTCAGTAAACATTAATGTCATAAATTGGCCATTAAATTAGTAAGTGTGAATTAGAGTAACCAAATTATGAAATATTTTGATAATGAACCTACTAAATATAAATGTAATAATGAATGCATATAAAATAATCACTCAATTTTAATAGCCATTTTATGCTTCAAAAATATGATTTGTAAACATTCATATTGTTATTTATGTGAAAATATTATAATTAAATTCTATAATGTTATTAAATATTATGTGATAATTTTTTTTTTGAAATTAGCATATGATAATTTTCTTATAGTGAAATTTTAGGATTTTCTGAAATTTTTGAATTTTTAGTGAATAATAAAGTATATTGATTTAATTGAAAAACACATTTTCATTCCAATATAAATAGATTACCATGTTATTTTGATTTGTTTTTAAAATTTAATTATTTCATTCAAATTAAAAATAATATAATTAGTTTCATTTTAATCCAAATAATGCTTAATTTTGTAAAAACGTATTTAATACATAAAAATTCATTTTTCTAGAAACCCACTTTTCTCATGTTTTACTAGTTGATTGAAAAATTAATTTATACCACTAATAGGGATTTAATTTTATGATATTTATTACATATATAGAATCATAATGTCTATATTTTAGTAAATATTTAAACTTTAATTTCGGTTATTATGAATTGTACCCATGGTAAAAATATTTCACCACGGTATGAGTAAAATCGGTATAACCAGGTTGAAAATATTATAGAAGGACTTAAAATTATACATAAACATTTTTGTATTTAATTTTTTGATTTTAAAATCACAAACAAATTCATGTATTCTAAAATTATACATATACATTCACTATATTTCTATTAATATATATTTTATGTTCACATAGCAATAAAAAGTTTTTAAGAATGAATATAATGATTTATATTGAACATAATTAATCAATTCTTTTGCTGATTTTTTTAATTTTTTTATTGGAATAATTTATTTAAATTCTTACACAATGATGACACAATGCCTTTGCAAGAAGAATAATAATAAAAAATAGATGATTTAAAATATAAAAATGTACTGTTTTTTAGATGAATTAATTTATAATAATATATTTATAGTCAATAATAATGTGTAATTTATGTTTAATGAAGTTTAATTTCAAATTCATATATTTATTTATGTCTTTAATGTAAAAATATATGATTAGTACTAAAAATGACATCAATGGTATCTTAAATAAAATATTATATAATAAAAATATAAAAAAAATAAAAAACATCCAAAAGGCATGGGGAGGATATGATCAATTGTTTCATCACATATGAAATTTTGAACATATATTTATGTTATATATAAAATTTTTACCACTTAGTAATGAAATATTTGTTACCATAGTTATGGATAAAATTGTTCTAAAAATGGTTTAAACAAAAATATAAGGTTAAAATTTCCACATAAAACATTTAAAATTTTATTTTTTGAAATATTTAATAAACTATTTTACCTTATATTCTACATTTTGTTCCTCTTTTTTCCAATTTCACATGATTTTTATTATTATATATATTTTTTTACATTTCCAAGGATATCATTTCCTTTACTATAAAAGAATCCATCTCTACTCTATTATTCACACCACCATGGTGCATATAAGTCAAATAAAACTAACTAAAAATAATATAAATGTAATTATAACTATTTTTGATGTGATGGTATTCATAAAATACGATACCTAAGGTCCTAGAAAAGTTATCCAAGAGAGGTTCTTTAAAGATGAGGTAATTGTCTTAACCTAGGGATTTTATATTACTTATCCTTTTACCGCCTTCCTTTATATCCTAAAAATTAAATAAAAATAATATATTTATATCTCATATACATAGATTTTATTATTTTTATTTAATTACCTTATTCACTAAATTGTTATATCATATGGGAACTGTAAGTCTCGCTCGTGCGTACATGTGGACTACCACCTCCCCGAAGAAATACAATTCATTATCTATCACTGCCTCACATGAATTTTTTTCTTGAAGGATTTATGAAATATATATTTTATTTATGATAATATTATTATTATTTAAGGTTTAATTTTTATTTACCTTTATTCCATTAGATCCATCAAAAAATGTAAACATCAGTCATGTGTACATATATATTACTTCCTCCACAAAGTGATATAATTAAGTTTTCATCACTGATTTCAAGGAATGGTTATAAATATTTATATAATGGATATATATGGTATATTAATAGTTATTAACATTATAGATACTATGTAACCATGATCAAGATGCATGTACTAGATCTTCTGAACCTAAACTTACAAGAAAAATGAAACCATTGACATAAGAAAATGATGATTTTAACATATAATTATTGATTAACAGGAGTTGAAATGTTATAATTGGATAAGATATTATATTATAATTATAAATATGGTAATTTTATATAATTATAATTTATTTAAATTTATTATATGTGATGTTAGAGATCTTACGCTGAATGGCAGACATGAGTTAAGTGTTTTTCATCTCACTTCTATTGTTGTGTGACATATTCTATATTGACCACTTAATTCCATTGTTTGGTTTATAAAATTCATAAATTTTTTGATAAATTTAATTAATATTATAGGGATTTGAACTAAATATATGGGTCTTCTATTCATGATTTTTTATTCAGATATTTCCAATCTCGAAAGTGTTCCTCATTGCAATATTATTTCGTTCAGAAATATATGATATTGTACACCTATGTAGGTTTATCAGGAGTACATAATATCCCTTTTACATGATATATCACTAAATATTATTAATTTATGGTATTTAATGTTATAATTGAGATTATTTTATACATGTTTTTTTTGATTCAGATGATACCAAAATTATAAGGATTAATCATCTCAAATCATTTTTTTTGGGACATATGTCATATAGTGATCCTAGGATATTTTATGAGTAGTGGATATTTCCAAGTTGAATTATTATATGATGAATATTTCTGTTTCCATGATATTTAATGTTTTAGTACATTTTATTATATTATGGGTCTTAGAAATAAAATGTTACAAAAGAGGTGAGGGTTAATAATTTCATGTCACTTTCAATGGGATTATTTATATTCAAATATATTTTTGGAGATATTTATTATATAAATATTTTAACATACCCTTTTTATCCTATATTTTATAATAATTTTTTTTTATTTTTTCCTCTCATTTTCCTCTTTTTTACTCAATGTGAACTAAAATAATGCTTATAAAGAAAACTGTCCTTATATCTCCTTGTGGTTCAGAATATTCTGTATCAATGTCCATATTCTATAAAATGTTTTATGTATTTTTATTTTCTATTCAAAAATTATTTTTTAAATTCATCTTTCGATAAATTTTAATTTTTAAATAAATAATAAAAATGGAATATTTCTATTATTTTCTAAATAATTCACATTTCACTATTTAACTAATTCTAAAAAGAATATTTTTTCGATCATGGAATGATAGGGTTTTACGCCATTAGAAAATTTATTATAATTTATTATCAATTTAGAAGTTTTAATGTTTATTTTCTTAGATAATAATTACTCCAATTTTTTGGAAATTTTGAATTTTTGAAAAGTCAAGAAATTATATATCCAATTTTTTCAATGAAATGTTTTTAATATTATTTTAAAGTCATTTTTATCTAAGTCATCATCCTTTGATGTTTTTATGCTCCAATGGGGACGTATTCACATAATACCATATATATTATTTCACTTAATGATTTTTGATGACACGTGAATTGAAATACAAACAATTTTCTTCCCAATGGTCAATTAATCCATGATGAATGCTTTTATGACCATGAAAATTATATATTTACAAAACTAATTTATTTTTCATAGGCCATGAAATGTTGATTTTATTAAATTTTTTGTGAACTTGTAGAACACATATGAATGTATTATTAATTTTTGAGGTGTGATCACGTAGTTATATTCTACTCTTATTCATTGTATTATAGTGTTAGAGTAAACTAGGTAGAAGTTTATCAAAATATAATTTTGAAATAGTCGAGGTAGGATTTTACATAATAAGTTTATACACACTAATAAATAATTTTAGTAAAATTTATTTATGGAATATGTTTTAAATTATTATGGTTATTCCATAATTTATTCAAGTATTGTATAACATGATCATATTCTTATGATTTTTTCTTATGGATCATGAATCATGAATCAATTAAGATTTATGTATAATAATTTACTATGAAATACTTCAGGAAACATTATTAAGACCTATTTTGTATTTTTTATGTTTTTTATTATTATGATCATTTTATCATACCCATATGATTATGTAATTAATATAAATGATCATTGAGTAATATCTACCATGTTTACCCAAAATAAGAAATAATCTCACTATTTATTGAATATTTTGTTCCTTAGTATATAAATAATGATATTAATTAATATATAAATAGATGTGTTTCATATGGGATATGATGAAGACATATTTTGGAATAAAAATATATTTTTATAGTTGGAAAACATACCACTAAATGATATGAGTAATATACTAAATGATATTGTCCTAATTATATATAGTTATATAAATAAAATAACCTTATCTATATTGATGAACCAATATTATATAGTGATTTTTTTGTTTTGGATTATAAGAATTTTATTTTTATTATTTGTATATATGATATAAATTTAAATATTATTATTTTTTGCACCAAATCCAAGAGAATTATTTTAGGGATGCTATACATGTTGTGAACCATGATCCACAGACATGTGTTTTTCTACATAGACAAGAAGAGATTTTTTATGTATCCTATGATCCCAATATCAATATAAAACAGTACTATATTGAATAAGATTAAGATAAAGGATAATAAAAAACTATATAAGTATTCCATTCTTTATAAACTATTACATGTTTACTCCTTAAAGATTGAATAGATTATTATAGGGTCTGCTTATGTTTCCAATATTTATTATATGATCCCCTAAAACCCATCAGAAGTTGATTAAGGATTCAATGTTCCCCGAATTTTTTTTATAGGGGAAAATGATTAATGTATGTAATTATGGATAGTAAAATATTTTTTTTGGATTTTTTACAAAGTGGTTTCTTTTATTGTTAGAACATTAGTTAATATATTATTCCTATACAAATCAAAGTGGATATTGGAATCTCATTCAAGGTAAATTACATTTGCGTTTTTTAATATTTTTGAATTTTGTTGATGGTTGAATTTTTTTTATTATATAAGTTCTATATTTATAGATGAAATCACATAATAAAAGCACAAGTTATGTTGTGATACACTTGTATACGCATAATACATTGCAATATCAGAAGACGTCACATCAAAATAAAAAATATAAACAATTTATTTATTTCTTTTATATGATTATGTTAGAATGAGTCTATTAAAAAAACATTTTTTCAACCAATGGGTTTTCAAGTACACACTATTTTGGAAAAGCCATTGGAATGTAATGGGTTCAAGAAGGTCACATTTTAAATCCTGTTGTGATAAAAAATTACTCTTCTCTGGTTTGGAAGGTCTAAGAGATCATTATATATTTAAATAAGGATTTCATATGATTTCCCTAAATTATGAGTCAATTTTCATATAGTTCTATGAGAAATATATTCCATTGACCATAAATCCCCTCATCACTATCTAAGATAGAGTAAATTGTAGTTTCTTTTAGTTTTGATGTTGTTCATGATTGGATAGTTCAATTTATACTTCAAATAATTATATCCTATCCTCTAAACATGTCATTGGGGGTTAAATAATGAAAATTAATTCTAAGACACAAATTAAAATGAGAGAAAATAGACATTTAAGTTGGTTTTGGAATATGAATATCAAGTTGAAATTTTAATTATTTTTATTACTAATGATTTTATGTATTAGTAAATGAGTATAATAAAGTTTTATATAAAATAGTAGTCTGTGATAGAAGAACTGGATTCACAATACATGGACCGATTATTCATAAATTATATTCTTATTACTGTAATACTTACAATTATAATATTTATGAATATATATTGAATAAGTTGATAGTTAAGATTTGTGTAGTGATGTTATGGAAAGATTATTTATGATTAAATTTTTAGATATTACTAGTTAATTTAGATTAGAAAAGAATTAGTGTAAAAATTTTAGGTGGTCAATGAATGTGTTCATTAAGTAGATGATATCAAGATCAATGTGTAGTGAATATAAGAGGAGTTTATAATCTTCTATAAATGGATAGAATCTATTAGTAGTTTAATATTCTTCTTGATATATCATTTAAATATCCTTTTTGTTGGATTGTGTAGATAAAAATTGCATCATTTATGAGAATTTTTTTATATAACATGATTTTCTAGATGAACCATGCTCATTTAGATCCATGATGGTTAATGGAGTGGGTTATATAATAGTGGGTTTTTATGGATCACTCTAAGAATGTAGCCATTTTTTGAAATAGTAACCACAATAAATTCATTATTCTCACTATGATTATTATGTATTGTTTTTTGGATACTGATATAAGTGTTTAACATTATAAAATTTTAAATGTGGAGTTGGGGGAATGGAGTAAGCATAAGGCATCCAATCACTTTTAGAGGTGATAAAGGTTTCTCAATGAAAGTACATAAATGAAATTGATATCCTAATTCACACCCTAATAACAAGTAAACATATATCCTAATACATATTTTCATATAATAAACCCTTCAATTATTTTTATATTATTGTTCTTGGTATCCTTATAAGATAATAAAATATTTCATGTTTTATTGTCATTAATTTTCACTATTTTGAAGCGAAATTTATTCTGTATTTTTTTTATTATATCAGATAATACTTATTTAGTGAATTGAAAGGGAGTTCGAACATTTTATGATGATAATTATCAAATATAGAAACACATGAGGTTTCAATACCTATTAAATATTTGTTTCAACATTATTGACATGTTAAAGAATTAGTATTGTCCTTATAGTGAAAATGAGGTAATGATTATAGTTAAATAAAATTATATAGAAAATATTATTTGATATAATAAAATATTATTTTATCTCTTATTAAAATGAATATATCAAATTAATGGTGATTTACTTTAAAATTTCATATAGGATTAAGTTTCAAACATCATTATTGTTAATTTTTCCATTAATAAAAACTAATTACAAATTTGGTGTCATGTTTATGAAGTTATTTGAATTCCAAAATATGAATCCATTAATGATTAATTCAAAAAAATCAATGAAGTTTTGGTAAAAAGTACAGGTTTTGGTGAAACTCATGATGATTCCATGATTATCAAAAATTTACTACATAAATTGTCAGATAAATTTGATGATAATACATCAAAACTTGAAGAATGTTATTCCAAAACACGTCCAAAGGTCTATTTTTATTGAATATTTACTAAATATGTAATTAATAATGAAACAAATGTAACACCCCAATATTTCATAGTATGTTATTTCTTCAAAGTAATTCAATAACTTGCACTACATGCAACACCGAGTTCAAGCGCACCACGACTTACCAAACTCGACGTTCAATAGCAGTTATGAATTGTATTAACTGAATTTTGAACTTTATATAATCCTTTTAATTTTAGAATCCATATTATTAGTTTCTTAGACATAATGTGAGAACAAATTCATTTTTTCAGAAAAGAGAAGTATTTTTCCAAAAAATGAACTTTTACAGCATTTTAATGGCGAACCCTTTTTAAATCCAATATTTGGAACTTTTATATATTAAATTTGACAATATAAACCTTTTCTTTATAATCAGGACCTAATAATTTAGTTTCAATAAAAGTTTGGTGTTTTTCTGATAACTTTCATATTTGGTTGAATAGTGAAAATACTATATTTTAACTGAAAACAACTTTTTTAATCAAAATAATTTATAGTGTTAAATTATATATTTTAATGGTTTGTAAGTATATATAGATTATATTTTTACAATTTAATCCAATTATGGTCCTTTTATGTAATTTCACTTTGAAATTGGACATAAAAACATGTCAATCTTTTGATAGTTATTAATTCTTAAAAATACGCCTTTTGGTTTTGACAATGGGAATTAATTTTAAATTAATAAATTCAACTTCTATTTTTTTAATTTGGTAAAATAGACTTCGTTTTTGAATTCTCAATATCAAAATTAGCTTAGGGTGAATCTTTTTTATTTTTCTGAAAACTTTCTATTTTTGATGAATAGTGAAAACACTAAGTTATTGTTTAAAACCGACTTTTTATTTAAATAATTATTTATTTTATTTAAAATTATTTTAGGTCAAAATAGATACATAATACTTATATAAGTTTAATTTAATTTATTGGAGTCATTTTATAATAAGTTTAGATTTGTAAAATTTTTATTGAACTTTTTACCGTCTTTTACGCACTTACTTGGAGCATTTGCAAATTTTTATAAAACATAATTTTACCGCTTCTCTGAATTGAATTTCAAAAATAGAAGAGACAATTTTTGTATCAATAAGTAAAATGTGGTTCAATAATAAATTTGTTTTGGTGAATAGTAACTTTTGACTTCTATTTTCCACAGTTAAAAGTAAATAGGGCAATTAAAGGTTAAAATGATATTATTATTACTCTAACACATGTCCTAATTCAATTGGATAGTGTAATTTGACCAAAAAACCTTAGTAATAAAATATGATCCTTTAGGTCCACTTGGATTATATTAGGACATTTAATATTATTTAATTTAAATAAGAGTTAAAAGTGTTAAATTCAAGTTTTCATAACTAAATCATTTTTAATATAGGGTTATACATAAGATAAATTTGACTATAAATATTCATTATAAATCTAGAAAGATTTCCTACATAATGGAATTTTATTTATAATTTTTATACATTAAATAATTAACACTACTGAAAAGGGGAGTTTTCCCAACACTTGTATACCAACGGTTCATTGGAACCGTTGGCATATGTTGTCTTCCCCAACGGTTTATATAAACCGTTGGGAAAGACCTTGAAGAACTTACTTTTCCCAACGGTTTCATAAAACCATTGGGAAAAGTTGGGGTTTCCTTAGTTTTCCCAACGGTTTTATAAAACCGTTGTGAAATATTGGTTTTTCCCAACGGTTTTTTAGAACCATTGGGAAAAAAATCCCTAAATACCAAAATGCAGGCAGTAGCCTCCCCACGATTCCAAAAGCGTTCCGCTCGTCTCCTCTCGTCTCCTGGAGCGATTCCTTGGCATAAGGACTTCCCAATCCCAACATCTTCCTTCAGATCATCACCTACCAGGTTAGACTCCTTCTATATTTTATCAAGGATATAGTTCCACATCTTATAAATCATATCCTTCTATTCTCGATTTTGTTATTCCCAATTTTTAGGGTTTTTGTAAAATTTTATGATTGTTCCACAAATTGTGTACTCAAATCCCTATATCGGTGTATGTCCAATTAATGTTTTCGTTACACATTTACATTTATAAGGGCATGGTGTCTCTTTATTGTGTTCTAATTTTGAAAATTCATAGTTTTTTTAATCTTCTTCAAATATTATAGCTTCATGTATAGGAACTAATAAGATATTGTTTGAAATATTTTTTGATATTATTTCATAAAAATCACTCCTTTCATTAAGATCATGCCAAACATGAAGATCTTGTTCATCTTAATTTTTGTACACTATGTGTATTAAATAACAAGTAGGTATCATGTTTCTATCAATATATATATATATATATATATATATATAAAATGACACACTGTTCACTTATCCTTTGCACAATAGAACATATGGAGTATCTCTTGAACTTTGCCAAATAGTATGTGGTCCCTAATTAGTACTTCTTCCTTCTTCATGAAACTAATTCACAGAATGTCAAATTCGCAATATTAGTGAATATTAGTTTTTCTAATATAACCATTAATCATTCTGCCTTCGACATAGTACATGTGTTATTCAATCACCTTTTTAAAACACAATGACCATTCTCACTGATTTGGGGTTCCTCGAAATGCTTGGGAAAATCAGAAAAATTCATGTATTGAATCGTGTTTCTAAAATGGTTTCATGGATACAAGTTCATATCGAAAATCCTGACTGTGTGGTTAAAATATCATGAGGACCATGAGATTATTATTCTTCACACAAATGAAGTTTTTTTCTACAACTATGTGTTTTTGTTTTCGCTTTTGATTTGGCCGAAAGGGGAGCTTTATGGTCATTAATCATGGTTGTGGGTGGTCATTTGTGATGTAAGATAGTATGACTTCATTTTACTTGATATATCCAATATTATTATTGATTTATGTTCAATTTTATTATCTTTAACTAGTGATGTTATTTAATAAGTTGTTATTAATGGTTGTAATAATGACGATATGGTATAAGGGTTAATATGGTGTGTATAAGGGTTTACGTGGTGTGTATAACAGTTGACATGGTATCAGTGAACTCAATTCATTAATTTAAGCCCTCATTCTCACTAGCATGTAGGAAATTGAGTGATGTCAACTCATCCTCACATGATTTCTTACCTTAGATAGTGTCCAACATATGGAATATGAGCTTTTGAATTCATCAGTTAACCAGGATCATATATTCCATTTCCCCCAAGATGACTGTATTAATATAACTTTAGGGTCAACTAAATATGGTTCTCATTGTACGTTTTTTATTATGTGTCCTTCTTGGACAATACTCACTTTTATGAGGGTGGGGTGCTTTTCACTACATCGACTAGAAACTTCTTCTTTTATCGTTTACTTAAATGTATTTTCTATTAAAGATCAATCCTATTGAATTGTTTATGACAAAATGACTTATATAAATTCTTTTTACAGAATGGACATAAGTTGGATGTATGAAACCGATCGGGTCTCAAGCGATTTTAAAAACAATTTGGAGAGCTTTATAGATTTTGCATTTCACAATGCTTCAGATAGCGGTCGCATACACTGCCCATGTTTCAATTGTGTTGGTAGACCTTGGTTGAGCTGTGAAGAAGTCAGCTACCACATAACCAAAAATGGTTTTCAAGAAAACTACTTTGTGTGGTATCACAATGGGGAGAAAATGAAATCTCAAATTGGTGATGATCGAAATGAAAGGACTGGAATGATTAATTTGTTAGATGATCAGTTTCCATTTATTCGTCATCACGGAAAAGAAAGGATTTCCACTCAAGAAGACTTCGATATAAGGACAACTGATGCATCTTGTGAAAATGATTATATTGATAGGGTGAAAAAATTGAATGATGTTGCCATGACTCCAGTATATTGACAATGCGATAAAATGAAAAAGATGGAATTTTTAATCCGATTGTTTCATGGGAAAACTATGTATGGAATTTCTAATACAGAAATTGAATACATTCTTACCCTCTTGAATTATTTACTTCCAGATGATGCAGATATTCCCTCAAACCACTATATGTCATGGAAGTTAGTTGAGGAACTTGGATTTTCAAGAAACAAAATTCATGCTTGCCAGAAAGATTACAGTTTATTTTGGGAGGAAAATGCTGAATGAAATGATTGTATAAAATGTGGCACATCCTGCTAAAAGTCAAAATCTGATGGAACACCATCCCGCGTTCCACAAAAAGTAATGTGGCACTTTCCATTGATCCCCAGACTTTAGAATCTTTTTATGTCTGATGGCATATCAATAAAAATGAGATGGAATGATACCGAGAGAAAGAAGACTAATGATGAGTTGGTTCATCCTGCAGATGGATTTGCATGGCAGAGATTTGATGCTCGACATCCTGATTTTGTAGCTGACATGCGTAATTTGAGGCTGGGTCTTTCATGCGACAGTTTTAATCCGTTTGGGAAAATGCTTACTTCGCACAGCACATGGCCAGTTTTATACACATTTATAATCTTCCCCCATGGTTGTGTATGAAAAAACCTTTCACTTTAATGAGTATACTCATATCTGGTCCTTCTGATCCCGACATTGATATTGATGTATATATGCAACCTTTAATAAAATATTTGAAACTTCTTTGGGATGTGGGTGTGCACACATACAATGCATGTTCGAAAGACATATTTCAGATGCGTGCTACTCCTATGTGGATGATCAATGATTTTCCGGCTTATGAAATGATGTCTGGATGGAGCACGAAGTGAAAACTGTCATGTCCAGTTTGTATAAAGAATACACGATCCAGAAAACTGAAACATCGCTGTAGTTTCAGTTTTATGGGACATCGACGATTGTTGTCAAAGGATCGTCCATATAGAATGAATCTTCGAAGATTTGATAATACCATAGAGACCGATGATCCACCTCAGCGTATGTCTAGAACTGACGTGCTTAATGAATTGATAGATTTCAGTTTTTCATTCGGGACGGGTCAAATGAAATCTGGAAAGAGAAACAATGTTTCCACTGAAACCTGTTACAATTGGAGGAAGAAGAGTATCTTTTTTGATTTGCCTTATTGGTCAACCAATTTGTTACTTCATTGCTTAGACGTAATGCATATTGAAAAGAATATATGTGAAATGTTGCTTTCGGTTCTTCTAAATGTCAACGGGAAGACAAAAGATGATTTACGATCTCGGCGTGACTTGGTGGATTGGGGCATCAGACCAGAATTGCATCCTATGCGTATCAGTGAAAATAAATGGAAACTTCCATGTGCTTCTTATATGATGACACCTATGGAAAAAAACAATTTTTGGAAGTATTAGAGACTATTAGAGTTCCTGATGGCTATTCAGGCAACATATCTAAACGGGTCAACAGAAGAGAGTTGAAGCTAAAATATTTGAAGACTCATGATTATCACGTTCTACTACATGAGATTATTCCAATATCAATCCGTAATCTGTTTTCTAATAATATAAGGGTGGCTGTTATTCAATTGTGCCATTTTTTAGAGATCTTTGTGCTAAGAAGTTTTCCAATTCTTTCTTGAAAAAAATGTTGATAGATGCCCCATTAATTTTGTGTGAGTTGGAGAAAATATTTCCTCCTTCATTTTTCACATGCATGCTGCATCTAACTATCCATATTCCCACTGAAATACTTCCCGGAGGAACTGTTTCTTTTCTTTGGATGTATCCAACTGAAAGAAATATGTTCACATTAAAGTCTTATGTCCAAAACAAGAAATCATCCTGAAGTTTCTATCGTGAACGGTTACTTGGCTCAAGAATGTATGGATTTCTGCTTGATGTATTTGTCTGATCTTACTACAAGATTGAACAGACCAATGAGAAATGAAGAAGAACATTATGAGAAAATTGAACCCAGTTTTCCATCACTTCCTCAAATAGGAGGAATTCCTGGATCATATACATTGAAGACATTAAGCCATGAAGAGCGGGAGATGGCACATCGCATAGTTTTTTTCAAATGTGATTTTTTCGATGACTATATCAGGTAACTAAATTGATTATGTATATATTACATATATATCTGTTAAAATATTAATAATTTTTATCTACAGGGAACATAAAACAATGATAAATAGGAAGTATCATTCCTTATCTTTGAGAAGGAGAGAGTCTTTTCATAGAAAAGAGTTTTCTGCTCGGTTAAAATTGAAGGTATAATAAAATTAATGTTTAAAATAATTATATCAATATTTAATTATGTTTAATAGTCATTTATATTGTAGGTATTGAGTTTTTCTGATGACTCTGTCTCTGAGGAAATAAGAGCTTTGGCTTTTGGTCCTAATACCGTGGTTCGTGACTGTAAATCAATTGTTATCAATGGGTACAAATTTATTGTCACTGAATGAGAAAATAACATGAGAACACAACATCATGGTGTTACGGTTACTGCCACAAAAGATTTTTATGTCAGTGCATCAGATAGTAGACCGCGATTTGAAAATGTAGTTTATTATGGAGTTGTTGAGAAAATAATAATACTGGATTATTACTCTCATGGATGAGTCACAATGATGAAATGCCATTGGTTTGATTCGATGACGAGACATGGAACATTTATTGATGATTGTGGATTTCGAGTAATTAATATGACTCGCACTACCGAAGAACTATATGTGTTGGCATCAATGGCTAAACAAGTTTTTTATGTCAAAGACCAACTTCGACCTGAATTTGGTGTCATAGTTGAAGTAATTCCAAGACATATTTTTGATTATGGTGATGATGGAATTGACACTGTCACTAGTGCCATTGGAACTAATCCATTTATTTCTTTTGATGACTCAAATAGCTCAATTGTCAGAGTTGATTGTGAACCTGAAGTTGTGGTTGAAAATATATAGAATCATTCATCCATGTTCTCAATTATTTTGGTTTACCTCGAGTTGGGTTGTTAAGGTTGGTAATATTCAAATTTATTTAGTATTGATCACAAATATGTTTTAGCTAACTTGACCGTTATGTGAATTTTAAATGTTTATTGGTCGCAGTTTTATTTGAATTGCATTTTCTAATTTGGAATTGAACTATATTCAAACATATTCCAACAATATTTCTAACTTGGTTACCATTACAACTTATATGATTTATTAAATCCATTCAAGCTCTTCTAAAACAATTGATAGCTGACTTGACCGTTATGTGAATTTTCAATGTTTATTGGTTCCAATTTTATTTGAATTGCATTTTCTAATTTGGAATTGAACTGTATTCAAACATAGTCAAACAATATTTCTAACTTGGTGAACATTAAAACTTGTATGATTTATTAAATCCATTCAAGCTCTTCTAAAACAATTGATAGCTAACTTTACCGTTATGTTAATTTTCAATGTTTATTGGTTGCGGTTTTATTTGAATTTCATTTTCTAATTTGGAATTGAACTGTATTCAAACATAGTCAAACAATATTTCTAACTTGGTGAACATTACAACTTGTATGATTTATTAAATCCATTCAAGCTATTCTAAAACAATTAATAGCTTAATTGACCATTATGTGAATTTTCAATGTTTATTGGTTGCAGTTTTATTTGAATTTCATTTTCTAATTTGGAATTGAACTGTATTCAAACATAGTCAAACAATATTTCTAACTTGGTGAACATTATAACTTGTATGATTTATTAAATCCATTCAATCTCTTCAAAAACAATTTATAGCTAAATTACCAATGAATCCCCCTATTCCCTCATATATTTAGTTTTTTGGGTTACACATTAGTTTTACTTTTCTAATTAATTACATATTTTTTTTCAAAATGCAAGAAATGAAGCCAATTGAAGTGAGACAAAGGAAAAAATGACGGATAAAAATCGTCAAATGACGGAGTTGGGAATTCCACCATTAGTGCCTGTAGTGAGTACATTATTTCAAATTGATATATTTAAAGAATATATAATGTCATGTGATTAATTTTTTTGTAAATTTTTTTGTAGGATCCACCTATACGTTGACAGTTATTCGATGAGGAGCCTAGTACTGGTCCTAGTACTCAGGCTGGTGGTACGAGGAGGGTTTGTACCAGAGGTGGATGAGCAGCTGTGCACACCCGGCTAGACCCTGCCCCTCCCACTGACATGTCATCCTTCCCACATTCTGATCTCGGTGTGTCGTTAGAGACACACAAGATATTTAGGCCTCCCATGTTTTTGCTACCTTCTGCATCTTCTGGCCCATCATTTTCACATCCCATGATGATTCCCACTCCTTAGTCAGCATCTGGTCAGACAGCTGTCCAATCTTCTTTTCCTTCTACTTTTCTCTCTCTGAGATTCTATATTCCATCGTCTTCGACTCCTGTTCCACCATAGGGTGTTCCATCAGTTTCTATGGATCCAACGGCATTCAGCGATCAGACCGGAACAGGTATATTTATAGAACCCTAACAAATTTTTATAGAAATATTTATTTTCATTATAACATGTTTTGATAAAATATTTTTTTTCTTTCATGACAGATACATATACTGACAGGAGGCGTGGGCGGGGGCGTACACGCATGCATTCAGTGTGGAACAGCCGCACATAGGTTATGGTGGATTATAATGAAGACAACCAAATGGTTGAGAAAACAGGGAAGCAATGTTGGAGTTTTTTGGCGATGCTTTCCAAATACTCCGACATCATTCCCGTCAGCCCGCTATCGTGGATACATTTTCCACATGAGGTAAAGGATAGATCTTGGGTAGAGATATGGGTAAAAAAATTTGTTCTATTTAATGCCATGAATTATTTTTGTATTTATATGAATTAATATTTTGATTTTAACTTCGTTTTAATTTTCCCGATGGTGAGGATGCATGATCGGAACTTCTAAAGGATTTAGGCGAGCATTGGAGAGCCTATAAGCATGAGTTGTATATTGGCTGGGTTTCTAGAGTTGGCACTGAGTTAGTGGCGGTACCGGTGGTGGGTGATTGTCCTATAGAGCAGTATCGTCAGATGATTACTCATTGGACGAGTACCCAGTTTAAGATATTAATAACATTTGATGTATTTAAATAATTACTTTCATGTTTTTCATTAATATTATCTGTTTCATATTCGAATTTTATTTAGGAATCATATGGAAAAAATAAAAAGAACATTGATGCAATAAAATACCTCCACACACTGGGACGCACTACTATGCCTGATCATAAGAGGAAGCAGGTATGACAATTTTTTATAAGTTTTCTTTACGACATACACTTTGTTTTGTTTATTAAATTATTTAATAGTTTGCTAAAGTTTTCATATAACTTTATTTTTCAATGTCATTGTAGAGACAAATACAAAATATTGAAGGATGTGTACCTCGAGCAAAACTGTTTTGCTCGAGTAGACGGAAAAAGGATGGAAGTGTCATCAACGAAGCGACTCAGCAGCAGATTGTAAGTTTTAATCTGTTGAATTTATTTTTTAATATCTATTTTGTAACTTAATGATATATTTATATTTGTAACAGGCTACCTTAGAGGCCCTCGATTCCCAAGAACCAGACAATTATGGGCCAATAGATCATTTACATCAGGTGTGGAGAGAGGAGCATTCTGGCAGAGTACGCTGCCGACCTAGGATAGCCCCGACGAGGTATTGGCCCTCCTCAAGTATGATCTATAGTGCCACTGAGATGCAGCAAGTTAGGGCACAGGTAGAACATGATGAGAAAAGGGCCACAGAGACGGCAGAACAGTCTGCTAGGGCAAACAATGCATTTATGAAATTTATTGAAGTTCTACGTCCTACACTTCCAGCAGAGGCCATCCCAGCTTTTGATGAGTATATGTCATCAATACATTCTATATACGGTGCAACAGGTGCCAGTTCTAGTGGTGGTCAGGACAATATCCAGCTTGATGATGATTATGGCGAGGAGTCTGATGCGGAAGAGGAGGGGGAGGAGGAGGGCGAGGCGGGTGGCGAGGGCGAGGAGGAGGGCGAGGACGAGGAGGAAGGAGAGGGCGAGGATGATGATGGGGATGAGGAAGAGGGTGATGATGATGATGGTGATGATGGTTATGGTGATGTGGGACAAGTTGATCCATTACATTTTTGACTGATATTACTGATATTTGATATTTAACCTATTCTAGTTGTTGGTTTTATCTAGACTCGTATCATAGTATTGGAGTTGAGTTATTTTTATATATTATATGTTTTTATGGATGTTGTAGTCTTTTAGTGGTTGTGTGTTTGGGAACCCCCCTCCTTCATGGACCCTGGACAACCCCCACACTCATCCCTGGACCCCGGACAGCCCCGCCAGATAGCCCCCCGAACAGCCCTCCCACCCTCCTCCCTGGACCCCGGACATCCCCCTAGATATCCCCTAGATAGCCCCTCGGACAACCCCCCCACCCTCTACCTTGGACCCCAGACAACCCCCCGAACAGCCCCCGAACAGCCCCTCGAACAGCCCCCCGAACTGCCCCCCCGGACAGCCGCCCCACCCTCCTCCCTGGACCCCAGACATCCCCCCGAACAGCCCCCCCAGACAGCCCCCCAGACAGCCCCCCAGACAGCCCCCCACCCTCCTCCTTCGACCTCGGACAACCCCCCGAACACCCCCCGAACAGCCCCCTGGACAGCCCCCAGACAGCCCCCCAGACAGCCCCCCACCATCTTCCTTGGACCCCGAATAACCCACGCACAGAGGATTCTCATAAAATGGACAAAATTTTAAGTACAACTATCCATGGGTCATATGTGACGTGTACGAGTCAACCCCTCCATAATCTGAGGCACGGTGTGGCCGGAATCACTCTAAGTGGCTCTCTTTTGCTTAAAATGGACAACCATTTATGTACATACGGAAAACCGACCAAACGCATTCGGTTTCCATTGAAACTTTAGGATAACCATCCATGGGTCATTTGTGACGTGTATGAGTCAACTCCGCCTCAATCTGAGGCGTGGTGTGGCCGGCACCACTCAAAGTGTCTGCCTTTTGTTTCAAAAGTACGTCATTTTAATTGAAAAACATCAACTGACATACAGAATACCGACCAAACACATTTGAATTGTGTCGATACATTAGAACAATGATCCATGGGTCATATGAGACATGTACGAGTCAACCCCGCCTCAATCCGAGGCACAGTGTGGCCGCCACCACTCACAGTGTCTACCTTTTGTTTCAAAAGGATGTCATTTTAATTGAAAAACATCAACTGGCATATGGAAAACCGACCAAATGCATTCGTATTGTGTCGATACATTATAAAAACGATCCATGGGTCATATGTGACATGTACGAGTCAACCCCGCCTCAATCCGAGGTGCGGTGTGGCCGCCACCACTCAAAGTGTCTATCTTTTGTTTCAGAAGGACATAATTTGAAGTGAAAAACATCAACTGGCATACGGAAAACCAACCCAACACATTCGTATTGTGTCGATACTTTAGCACAACAATCCATGGGTCATATGTGACGTGTACGAGTCAAGATAGCTTTAATCTGAGGCACGGTGTGGCCAGAATTACTCTAAGTGGCTCTATTTTTCTTAAAATGGACAACAATTTAAGTACATAAGGAAAACTGACCAAACGCATTCAGTTTCCATTGAAACTTTAGGAGAACGATACATGGGTCATATGTGACATGAATGAGTCAACGCCGCCTCAATCCGAGGCATGGTGGGGCCGGCACCACTCAAAGGGTCTGCCTTTTGTTTCAAAAGTACTTCATTTTAATTGAAAAACATCAACTGACATACATAAAACTGACCAAATGCATTCGGATTGTGTCAATACATTATCACAACGATCCATGGGTCATAAGTTACGTGTACGAGTCAACCTCACCTCAATACGAGGCGCAGTGTGGCCGCCACCACTCAAAGTGTCTGCATTTTGTTTCAAACGGGCATCATTTTAATTGAAAAACATCAACTGGCATACAGAAAACTAACCATACGCATTTTGATTGGGTCAATACATTAGGAAAATTATCCATGGGTCATATGTGACATGTACGAGTCAACTCCGCCTTAATCCGAGGTGCGGTGTGGCCTCAACCACTCAAAGTGTATGTCTTTTCTTTCAAAAGGACGTCATTTGAAGTGAAAAACATCAACTGGGATACAGAAAACCGACCAAACGCTTTCGGATTGTGTCGATACTTTAGCAAAACGATCCATGGGTCATATGTGACGTGTACGAGTCAACCTCGCCTCAATTCGAGGCACGATGTGGCCAGAATCACTCTAAGTGTCTATCTTTTGCTTAAAATGGACAACAATTTAAGTACATACGGAAAACTGACCAAACTCATTCGGTTTCCATTGAAACTTTAGGAGAATGATCGATGGGTCATATGTGACATGTAAGAGTCAACTCTGCCTCAATACGAGACTCGGTGTGGCCAGTACCACTCAAAGTGTCTGCCTTTTGTTTTAAAAGTACGTCATTTTAATTGAAAAACATTAACTGGCATACGGAAAACCAACCAAATGCATTCAGATTGTGTCAATACATTAGCACAACAATCCATGGGTCATATGTGACGTGTATGAGTCAACCCCGCCTCAATCCGAGAAGTGGTGTGGCCGCCACCACTCAAATTGTCTGCCTTTTGTTTCAAAAGGACGTCATTTTAATTGAAAAACATCAACTGGCATATGAAAAACTGAAAAAACGCATTTGGATTGTGTCAATACATTAGTACAAAAATACATGGGTTGTATGTGACATGTACGAGTCAACCCCACCTCAATCCGAGGTGCGACGTGGCCTCCACCACTCAAAGTGTCTGTCTTTTGTTTCAAAAGGACGTCATTCGAAGTGAGAAACGTCAACTGGCATACGAAAAACCGACCAAACACATTCAGATTTTGTCGATACTTTAGAAAAACGATCCATGGGGCATATGTGATGTGTACGAGTCAACCCCGCCTCAATCCGAGGCGCGGTGTGTCCGGAATCACTCTAGGTGGCTCTCTTTTTCTTAAAATGGACAACAATTTAAGTACATACGGAAAACCAACCGAACACATTCGGTTTCCATTGAAACTTTAGGAGAACGATCCATGGGTCATTTGTGACGTGTACGAGTCAACTCTACCTCAATCCGAGGTGCAGTGTGGCCAGCACCACTGAATGTGTCTGCCTTTTGTTTCAAAAGTACGTCATTTTAATTGAAAAACATCAACTGGTATACGAAAAACTGACCAAACGCATTAGGATTGTGTCGATACATTAGCACAACCATCCATGAATCATATCTGATGTGTACGAGTCAACCCCTCCTCAATACGAGGTGTGGTGTGGCCACCACCACTCAAAGTGTCTGTCTTTTGTTTCAAAAGGACATAATTTGAAGTGAAAAATATCAACTGGCATACAGAAAACCGACCAAACACATTAAGATTGTGTCGATACTTTAGCACAACGATCCATGGGTCATATGTGACATGTACGAGTCACCACCGCCTTAATATAAGGCACGGTGTGGCCGGAATCACTCTAAATAGTTCTCTTTTTCTTAAAATGGACAACAATTTAAGTACATATGGAAAATGGACCAAACGCGTTCAGTTTCCATTGAAACTTTAGGAGAACGGTCCATGGGTCATATGTGACGTGTACGAGTCAACTCCGCCTCAATCCGAGGCGCGGTGTGGCTGGAACTACTCAAAGTGTCTGCCTTTTGTTTCAAAAGTACATCATTTTAATTGAAAAACATCAACTGGCATACTGAAAACTGACCAAACGCATTCGGATTGTGTCGATACATTAGCACAATGATCCATGGGTCATATGTGATGTGTATGAGTCAACCCTGCCCCAATCTGAGGCGCGGTGTGGCCGGTAGCACTCCAGGTGTATGTATTTGTTTTAAATGGACATTATTTCAGGTAAAAATATATGGTATACGAAAAACCGATCAAATTATGAATTGACTTCCGGATTCCACATATAATTGTCATATAAATTTTAAATTGAATTCTAAATGAATTATGTATGTTTATAATTATGTTATGAATTATAATTTAATTATGGATGTGTATAGTTCCACGATTATATGTTAAATGTGTATGAATTTGTTTTCTATATGTAAGTGTTAGTTGGTTATTGTAGGTACAATAATTGTATATGTATGTGTTAGTTTATTGTAGGTACAATAATGGGATTGAACTGGTGGGAAAATTGGAGAGCTGGTTGCAAATTGGAGCTGTTGGGAAAATTGCAGAACTGCTGTGCAATTTGGCCAGCAGAGGCTATGCCAACGGTTCAAAACGTTGGCATTGAATTTTTAGGTTTTGTTTTACCAACGGTTCTTAAAACCATTGGTAAAACACTTTTCCCAACGGTTCTAAACTGTTGGGAAAGAGGAGATTTGGGGTTTTCCCAACGGTTTTGAAAACCGTTGGAAAAATATGGCAATTTTAAGCAGTTTATACCAGTGGTTTACAACCGTTGGTATAATGTTTTCCCAACGGTTTTCCAGAACCGTTGGGATAGGGTAATTTTTCTCCACCCTATCCAAATGGTTCACTATAAACCCTTGGGAAATGTTTTTCCCAATGGATTACTTCCCCACAGTTTGCAGAACCATTGGTATAACATATACCAATGGTTCTGCATACTTTTCTAATGGTTCTAAACAGTTGGTAAATCCTGTATTTCCAGTAGTGTAAATTTATTTATGGCACAATGATGATGCAGTAATTACCTTATTAATAAAAGATTAAAATAATTGATATTATAAATACCCAAATAAATGTAATTTGAGACTTGTGATGAATTAAACTAATTTTATAGGTTAATATGACATTTTAGGGTTGATTAAAGCAATGTTTTTTGAAATAATCAGGCTGTTTTGATTTTAACAAAAAACAAATACCAAATAGTGCCAAAATTGACATAAAATAGTTTTTATAGTAAATATTATTTTATTAATTGATATAATAGTCCTAAAAATATAAGGTTCTTCCAAAAAACATATATAATAATATATATGACATTATTGAACCAATTTGGGTTTTATTGAAATTTTATAGTATGTTAATTAACCATATAATATACAAATACAATGAGACATGATAAATGTCAAACTATTTAACTAAGAGTTAAATCTAAAAGTTAAGGTTAATATGGTGACCTAAACCTGCCTAAAACCTATTTTTTGAGATCTTCTCCACACATCCCCACCTAAGATTCAAAATAAATAATTTTGGAGCCATTAGAAACCGAAAATGATTTTATTATAAAATAATATTTCAAGCTTTTCCTAAAGTGACCCTCACATCTCTTATAAAAGGGCACTTCCCCTTATCTTAATTTCACACATACAAAGCCTTTTGTCTCGGACAAACCCTACCAAATATCCTCCCAAATTTCCTCCCTTAATACTATTGGCCTTCCTTTGGTCAGAAAGCAAACCTAGGGAGCCCTTTTGATCAAATTAAAAGGAAGAACCCGAAGAAGAGTTAAATATTTCATCATATCTTTCAAGTTCTTTTCTTCTTCCACTTCCTCTTTATTTATTGTTTACATTCTAAATTAATAACTATTGTATATTCTATATACTGTGATATTATTATAAAAATTTTACAACCATATTCATAATTCTACCCATCCAATAAATGAAAATTTTACAATACATGTGTACGTACGGATTACCGTCTCCACGTCGTGGTGTAGTTTGTTATTCAAACACTTCATTGTTTGGATGGGTATAATAAGGAGTATAACTGATGTAAATAATAAATATAACATGTTAATGATTATTTATATATGATATTACATCCAATTACATCTGATTTCTCTATCAATTTAATGATATTGTCGCTCATGCATACGTACGGATTACTGTCTCCACGACGCAATGAGATTCATTTACACATTCCCCATTCAATAATGATTATAAAATATATATTACTAATAAGTATGTAATATATGAAATAATAATGATACTAAACATATATATATATTTATATATATCTATGTATTTATGTACTTACATATATCTTATTCACTTACTTCCATTCAATACTATATGAAAACAGAAACAACGTTTATGCGTACGTATAACCTACCATCTCCATAAACGGTGTTTTTCATTTCATATATCTATCTATTATAAATATTATTATTCTAAATATATATGATATATGAATCAATTTTTATATTCTGTAATTCTTTAAATCATGATCTAAATGATACGGTCAATAATACCAAGTTAAAATACGTACGATAAAGAAAGGGATTATTACCCGAAATGTTAATTTGACATGAAAATCATTATTAAATGGGTATTATAAAGTCCTAAATGAATCATTTATGATATAATAAATATGAATATGGTTCTGGTATAATATATTAACATAAAATGGTCATTATACAAGTGGTTAAACGTACCCTCGACCAATGGAAAGTGCAAGGTAAGGGTTAATTCCTCAATCTCATTATTATCCGAGATAGTTTATGTGTAAGTATCTACCGGGACATATTTATTATCCATGTAAATGTTTCATAAAAGGGTTTTCAAAGGGATTATTTTTAGGGTACTTATTTACTAAAACAACATTTTAAATGTTTTAAATATGTATTCTTCTAAATCATTCTCATTAATGCCCATGTTTTCAAAATAGTTTTTAAAGATTTACTTATATGGACATGAATATTTTTAAAATGTTAATTCCTTTAAAAAGTTTAAAAGTGGTATGGGAAAATTTTAATCAAAAATGTCTTTAAATATCTTCCTTTATAAATTGTGCGACTTTTAAATGTTTTCATGAAAAAGGAATATTTCTCTCAAATAGTTTTACAAATCATTTTCATCTATGTCTGCATCCTTTTATGGATTTTAAACTTGTTTGAAGTTGATTTATTTTGATACGAATCTTGCATATTGTATTGAAGGTTTTGTGATATTTTTGACTGTGGATGTGTTATTTTTATACCATTCATGGTTTATAGATAAGTTATTGACATTTCAAATGCTAGTTTTAATATGAATGTTTATGTTATGTTTAAACTTTTTCATATGAGAAATGAATTGGACTTAGTAAGGGATGTGTGGAGCCCATTATAGCTCCTTGATTCATTAGTAGGATTCATGATACAAACTAGTGTTTTGGAACAAGGCCTTGAAAACATCTTATTTGTAGTCTGAGAACAAGTCCTTGACTATGTGGTTATGAAGTCTAGCATTATGCATTCCATCATTATGAAAGTGGCTATTGATATTGTATGTGATTATTAGAATAGTAGAATATCCATGTGAGTAAGTAAATGGAATTATTTTGATTTATATTTTCCATATTATGATGAAGTTTATGAAGAAAAGAATTTTGTTTTTGTTTTATACATTGCTTTAAATGTTTATACTTATTTATGAAAGTTTCCACTGAATTGTTATCCTTACTGAGCATATGAGCTCACCCCTTTCTATGTTTTATTTTTCCCAGGATGCTAAGAAGTGTATTGTGATTCACCTTCATGGATAGTATATGGGATCTCAGTGTTTTTTATGGAAACAATGTTGTTGTAGTTTTCCATTTTATTATATAATTTAAACCTTATTAATGTATTTAGTACTTCAAAGGTTACTAAACTAATCGATCTTTCGAGACTTGATATTTTGTGATCAAGCCAATGATATATAATAATGCACCGACTCTGGGTAACTGGTGTTGGGGTGTTATAGTGGGAATCAAAGGAATTTTATCAATAACATTGGAAACTAAATTTAGATAAACACTGATTAGAGAACATTACCCTAAGATAGATTTTGAGAATTAGTATAGAGGAACTTCCTAGAATTTTGGTCATGTAGATATTTTGTGAGTTTTCCAAGAAAATACATCCTTTTCTGGATACAAGCAGGTAGAGGCTGCTTTGGCACATATGTACCTAGGGGTAAAACCCGAAAAAAAAAAATGCTTTGAGCTGGACTCGAACGAGAACTGGTGCACGATAACAGCCCTTGCTGCACTCTTGGTTATGACACTCCCGGGGTATATGCTTAGGATAATTCTCATTTTCATTAAAAATTATTATGAAGGATTTAGGAGTATATACCTCCTCAAAGAAAATATTTTTATGATTACAGATTATATCCATAAACTATTCAATTTACGTTAGGTATTTTACATATTTGGAATTATTCATTGTGATTCGTAAAATGACCTAGTGTATTCCATTGTATAGAAATGATGCCCAGTGGAAGGAATGAGAACTCTAGCAATACGTATGATCCCAAGAGTAATAAGGATAATATCATTTATGGTATTAAGACAACATTTAGAAGGGAAATAGTCTCCCATATATTATCAACATATGAACAAATAATATCATGACTTAATAAGATAAGTAAATAATTATTTGAGTCCTATATCTTTGAAGGGATGCAAAAGAAGAAAAGGATGGTAGAGAGGAAGATGGATAAAGGGAAGAAGGAAATAAGGATTTCCCCATATGTGATAAATGTGGAATGAATCACCTTGTTAAATGCTTTAAGGGAATGAGAATTTATTATAAGTGCTGAGAAAAAGGACATCGAGTACGTGATTGAAAGGGTATGAAAAAGGTTTCAAATGTAAAATTCTTTATCTTCTATGAGTTTGGACATTATGTTAATCAATGTCTCAGTCATTAGAGTATACCATAAATGGCGCTATTGGATAATAATCAAGTTATGATACTACCTCAAATGAGGATGAATTACTAGTGTTCTTATGTTATTATTATAGAATTATTTCATTTGAGTGTTGTATCAGCAATATACTTGTTATATGAATTATGGAGATAAATAAGGATTGTATTGTAGTATTATTTTAATGAGAATTTGAGATTATATGGTTCTAAGAAAAGTGACTTAATATTAAGCTACACTTTTTTGAAAATACATGGTTGAAGGAAAGGTAATCCTTAATATGGCCCTGATAATGAGGTAGTGATTTTGGAATAAGAGATGGTTGATTTGGATAAATTATATTGGATATTATTGACTTCCTTTGAACTGATTAATATTTTTTTTATTACATCATTGTTGGAATATTCAAAATTTTTGGATATAAGGAATATATCCAGTATTTTATAAAGGATAAGGGATTGTGAATGTAATCAATAAGGTTTTATGGTAATTCAGGGTGTCACCATGTTTTAATATAATACATGATGAAGATGTTCACATGTTATTACGTAGAAAAAAGGATCTTAATTGTGTTTTAATTCCTTATAAATTTTGGACTGTGTGTTTGGATAGAATTAATTTGGATAAGTCTAAAGGTTTTAATGGATTATGTTTGAAATTGGATACTGTTGTTAAGGTTATTTTTGGATTTTTATAAAAAAGAAAACACGCAAACCGTGTGATAATCCATCGTGTCAGAAAAAGCTGCAGGAATCGAACCCACAACCATAGTGCGATTGGGATTTATCATATACCACTGGACTATGTGAGGTCCCTGGATTATATAATCTAGTTTTTTTAAAGGTTCTGATAGGTGAATTATAAATTCCTTATTTTTTGGAACCCTATACGATTAGGATAAATCAATTTTTTTGAAATCTTTTGGAGTGAAAGATGAGTTTGTGGTAGGAATTAGTTGAAGGATGACACTCTACTTTTCAAATATATATATATATATATAATTTTTTTTCATCTTATAATATGTGTAAATTAATTCTTAAACTTTAGTGAAGGGATCTTAAACCAAAAATGTGTTATCCTAATACCTTATGTTTTTTTGAACCGATGGTATTTTAAATCATCATAGATTGATGGATTTGAGGCCCTCAATTTTACACTTGTTTGTGATTGATGACCTCAATCACTCCCTATAAATATTTATATTTTCCCTCCAATTATGTTTCTCTAATTTCCACCAATTTTCTCCTAATCGAGGTCATAATTTGACGGTGACTTTTTCATTCCCCTTTTTCCTCTTATTAAGTCTAAATTTTATTAACCTAATTTCCGATGTGGGATTTCCCACAAAGGTATTTTCTATTTTTAATCTTTTGTTTTTGAAGAAAAATTTCAAATTGAAAGGATGAAATTTATTTAAAGAGGGAAGAATTTAACACCCCAATATTTCATAGTACGTTATTTCTTCAAAGTAATTCAATAACTTTCACTACACGCAACACTGAGTTCAAGCGCACCACGCCTTACCAAACTAGCCGTTAAAAAGTGGTTATGAATAGTATTAATTGAATTTTGAACATTATAAAATCCATATAATTTTATAATCCATATTATGAGTTTCTTAGACATAATGTAAGAACAAATTAATTTTTTTTAGATAAAAGAAGTATTTTTCAAAAAAATGCACTTTTACTGCCTTTTAATGGTGAACCCTTTTTAAATCCACTATTTGTAACTTTTATATATTCAATTTGAAAAAAAATAAACGTCTTCATTAGAATCGAGAAATAATAATTTATTTTTAATAAATTTTTAGTGTTTTTCTGATAACTTTCATATTTGGGTGAATAGTGAAAAATACTATATTTTAACTGAAAACAACTTTTTTAATCAAAATAAATTATAGTGTTAAATTATACATTTAAATGGCCTATAAGTATTAATAGATTATATTTTTACCATTTACAACAATTCTGGTCATTATAAGTAATTTCACTTTGAAATTAGACATAAACAAGTGTCAATCTTTTGATAGTTATTATTTCTTAAAAATACGCCTTTTGGTTTTGACAACGGGAATTAATTTTAAACTAATAAATGAAACTTCTATTTTTTTTAATTTGGTAAAATATAATTTATTTTTGAATTCATAATATCAAAATTATCATAGGTTGAATTTTTGGTATTTTTCTGAACACTTTCAATTTTTGATGAATAGTGAAAAACACTTAGTTATTGTTTAAAACTGACTTTTTATTTAAATAATTATTTATTTTATTTAAATTTATTTTAGGTCAAAATAGATAAATAATACCTATATAAGTTCAATTTAATTCATTGGATTCATTTTTTAATAAGTTTAGATATATAAATATTTTATTGAACTTTTTACCGTCTTTTACCGACCTACTAGAAACATTTCCAAATTTCTATAGAATTTAATTTTACAGCTTCTATGAATTGAATTTTAAAAAACTGAGATACACTGTTGGTATCAGTAAGTAAAATGTGGTTCAATAAAATAAAAAAAATTGGTGAATAGTAACTTTTGACTTTTACTTTCCACGGTTAAAAGTAAATAGGGTAATTAAAGTTAAAATTGATATTATTATTACCCTAACACATGTTCTAATTCTATTGGATAAGTGTAATTCGACCAAAAATAACCTTAGGAGTAAAATATTATCCTTTAGGTTCACTTGTACTAGATTAGGACATTTAATATTATTTAATTTGAAGAAGAGTTAAAAGTGTTAAATTGTAGTTTTCATAGTTAAAACATTTTTAATATAAGGTTATACATAAGATAAATTAGACTATAAATATTCATAAGAAAGAAAAAAGTAGTTCCAACATAACATAATTTTATTTATAATTAATAGACAATAAATAATTAAATTTATTTATGACACAATGATGATGCAGTAATTACCTTATTAATAAATGATTAAAATAATTGATATTATAAATACCCAAATAAATGTAATTTCAGACTTATGACGAATTAAACTAATTTCATAGGTTAATATGACATGTTAGGGTTGATTTGATTAATTTTTTTCAAAGTAATCATGCTGTTATGATTTTAACAGAAAACAAATACCAAATAGTGTCAAAATTGACATAAAATAGTTTTTAAAACAAATACTATATTATTAATTGATATAATATTCATAAAAATATAAGGTTCGGCCAAAATACTTATATAATAATATATATGACATTAATGAACCAATTGGGGTTTCATTGTCATTTTATATTAATTTTATTAACCATATAATAGAAAAATACAACGAGACCTTGTAAATGTCAAACTATTTAACTAAGAGTTGAATCTAAAAGTTAAGGTTAATATGGTGACCTAAACCTATATAAAACTTATTGGTGGAGAGTTTCTCGACCCATAACCACATTATCCTTTAAATAAATCATTTTTTATCCATTATAAAATGAGAATGATTTTATTATAAAATAATATTTCAAGCTTTTCCTAAAGTGAATCTCACCTCTCTTATAAAAGGGAATTCCCCCTTATCTTAATTTTCCACCTCAAAAGCCTTTTGGCTCGGCCAACCCCTACCAAATTATCCTCCCAACTTTCCTCCATTCATCCTAGATACCTTCCTTTGGTCATAAAGGCATCCTATGGATCCCTTTGGGTAAAATCAAAAGCAAGAACCCGAAGAAGAGGTAAATATTTCATCACCTCTTTCAAATTCATTTATTTTTCCACTTCTTCTTTCTTTGTTGTTTCTATTATAAAATAATAAATCCAGTCTCTTCTATATACTATTATCTTATTCACTTACTTCCGTTCAATACGATATGAAAACAAATACAACGTTTATGCATACGTATGGCCTACCGTATCCATAAATGGTGTTTTCCATTTCATATATCTATCTATTATAACTATTTATATTCCAAATATATATGATATATTAAAAAAGGTTTATATTATGGAATTATTTAAATCATTATCTAAATTATACGGTGAAGAATAACAAGTTAAAATACGTACGATAAAGAAAGCGATTATTACCCGAAATGTTAATTTAACATGAAAATCATTATTAAATGCGTAGTATAAAGTCCTAAATTAATCATTTATGACATAATAAATATGAATATGGTTCTGGTATAATCTAATAACATATAATGGTAATTATACAGGAGGTTAAATGTACCCTTGACCAAAGGAAAGTGCAAGTTAAGGGTTAATTCCTCAATCTCATTATTATCCGAGATTGTTTATGTGTAAGTATCTACTGGGACATATTTATTATCCATGTCCATTTTTCATAAAAGAGTTTTCAAATGGATTATTTTGAAGGTGATTTTTTACTAAATCATTATTTTAAATGTTGTAAATATTTATTCTTCTAAATCATTCTCATTAGTGTCCATGTTTTCAAAATGGTTTTTAAGGATTTATATATATGGACATGAATATTTTTAAAATGTTAATTCATTTCAAAAGTTTCAAAGTGGGATGGGACACTTTGATTCAAAAATGTCTTTAAATGTATTCCTTTCTAAATTGTGTGACTTTTAATTTCTTTCATGAAACGAGATATTTCTCACAAAGATTTTTACAAATCATTTTAATCTACGTCAAGATACTTTGATGGATTTTAAAATTGTTTGAAGTTGATTTATTATGATACAAATATTCCTTATTGTATTGAAGGTTTTGTGATATGTTTGACTATAGATGTTTTATTCTTATACCATTCATGGTTTATGGATAATGTATTGAAATTTTGTATGCTAGTTTTAAAACAAATGTTTATGTTATGTTTAAACCATTTCATATGAGGAATGCATTGGAATTAGTAAGAGATGGTTGAATCCCTCCATAGCTCCTCGATGCATCGGTAGGTCTCATGAGACAAACTAGCGTCTTGGCACAAGGCCTTGAAAAAATATTATTTGTAGTCTTAGAACAAGGCCTTGACATTGTGGTTATGATGTCTGGCATTATACAGTCTATCATTATGAAAGTGTCTATTTATATTACATGTGATTATTCGACTAGTAGAATATCCTTGTGAGTAAGTAAATGGCATTATTTTGATTTATATTTTCCTTATTATGATGAAGTTTATGTTGAAAAGGATTTTGTTTTTGTTTTATACATTTCATTAAATATCTATGCTTATTTTTGAAAGTTTACGTTGTATTGTTATCCTTACTGAGCATCTGAGTTCACCCCTTTCTATGTTTTATTTTTCCTAGGATACAAAGAAGTGTATTGTGATTGACCAATAGGGATAGTCTGTGGGATCTCAGGGTTGTCTATGGAAACAATGCTGTTGTAGTTTTCCATTTTGTGATGTAATGTAAACCTTATGAATGTATCTAGTACTTCCAAGGATACTAAACTGATCTGTCTTTTGAGACTTGATCGTTTTTGATCATGCCAATGACACTTAATAATGCACTAACTCTGGGTAACTGGGGTCGGGGCGTTACAAAAATGACTCAAGAAAAATGTATAAATATAAAATGAAAATATTTTAATTCAATTATGGAAGGAATGATTCCAAAAAAAATTAAAGAATAATAATATAATTTTTAGGAAGATTACATGGAGGAGATGAATATTAATACATTAAAAATATTTCTCTAAAGAAGTGTTCAGAAAGGAAATGGAATGTACCAATGAATTTTTACACAAAAATTATTCAATTATTATGTTATTGGATGTTTTATAGACAATTTAGAAATTTTAGGTGAAGAATAATGTTATGAAAATGTCTACAAATCATTTCATTTGTTAACAAAAAACTATAGAATTAATGAAGAATATGATTCTCTTCAAGGTAAAATTTATGGTTTTATAGAAATAAAAAATGATAAATTTATTATCTATATTTCATAACGTCTATTTTTTGAATAAGTAAATATTTTTGAAATAAAATTTGAAGCTTACAAAAAGCTTTTTGTCACTAATTTAAATGATATTGATAATGATAAGGTAAAATAAAATGAAGAAGAAATTTGGGGAGATTTTATATTGATGTGGGAGTTTATGGAGTATCCTTAAAATATAAAAACATTGTATAAATATAATAAAAAATGAAAATAAAGACTCTCAATTATTTAATGAATATTATTTTTCTATAGTAAAATGGAAACATAGATATTGAATAAGAATAATGAATTTAAATTTTTACACTGTGAGTTAAAATATTTTCAAACTCTTTGTAAGAGAATTAAAAAATAATGAAAGTAACTTCAATTGTTGATAAAAATATATTGGATTTAGAAATTCTAGTGATCATGTTGGTGGTTAATTTTGAGAAATCCATTTATAATATTAGAGAATAATCAATGGGAAGTGGAATGGGAGATCCGACAAAAAAGGGATGATATGATCAATGTAATAAGTTAGAAGACTAGATAATATGATCAAAAGGTAGTACCTCTTTTTTAGATACGGGTTATTTGATGTGAAAAAAGAAAGAGATGATTTTAGTAAATAGGAAATATCGAAAAAATATTACAAATAATAAAATGGTAACATTAATGAAAAATATGATATGAATGGTATGTGGGAGTATAAAAGGAAGAATTAATTTATAAGAAAAATATATATTGGTAGTATAAACATAATTATTTTAAAAAAGGAGAAAAATTTAGAGGAAATAAAATTAATAGTGACAGGTGACCTTTCAATAAAATAATCAAGTTATGAAAATAAATTATCAATTTATGGATATTACAAGTTCTATGGTGTATTTGGTCTTTGGGAGAGAATATTTTAGTTTATATAATGGTATTTATATAAGACTATGAAATTTTTAAGTAGAGTGTTAAAATAAATTTAGCCTACTCAAAGAAGAAAAGCTCGAAGTATTTATAATTTTAAAGAAATATTTTTTGAAAATATTTTTTAGTTATTGAATAAGACTTCATGATGGTGTAACTAATTATACCATTATAATAAAATTTAATTTATTTTACTTAAATCAATTAATTTAAAGTTATATTACTGAAAAATAATTTTTTAAAGGAGAAAGGGAAATAAAATCCCCCTTTATTTAAGATTCACTAAAATCCTCATTAAATAAAAATTAATGGATTAATTATAGTGGATGTTCATAAAATATGATATGAAAATAAAACAACTATAGGATTATGGAAAAAATGAATTAGAGGTTTGGAACTAATTGGGAATGATTTGAAACATAAAATTAATGTATTTAGACCAATGGAGATTTGAGGGGACATGTTTTACTCAAAAGGATGGATTCTTGGCGAAGAGAGTAAAGGGTGGTCATGTTATACCTCTAATAAAATAGGGAACAAGTAAATTATTTCCATTGGGAGATGGGAAATTCTTATTACCTAATATTAATATATGAGAACTATTTTTGGAATTGATGACTCGACTATCCTACATAATGGACTATAAACATGATTACTCATGGTGGGTTGTGTGTGATATGTGAATCCTAACTAAAGAAAGTGATTGTATGTGTTTTGGTTTTTCGGAAGATAATATTTATATCTCTATATACAAGAATGTGGGGATAAAATATATGAAACTAATGTTGATTATTCATTATGATAGTTATGGGAATATGAGAAACAAATCAAAAAATATAGATAAGTAATTTGTTATATATAATTTATGTCTTAACTGTTAATAAATTTTTAATGTTTATAAACTATAAATTTTAGGATTTTAATAGGTTTAGATGGTTTTGGAGAGTATAGATAAAGAATTTTTCTTCTCATTGAAGAATCATTTTTAATAGAAAATAAGGCTTAATAAAAAAAAGGTTCATGACTATTTAGAAAATCCTGGAATTTTACCTAATTTTATTCCACCACATACCCTGTAGAGAATTTTTCCATGAGTGAAAGAATAAATTCATGGTAGATATTTATTTAAAAATAATTTTGGAACCCATTACTTCACTATTCCTTTAGAGGAAATCGAATATAAATGTGGTAAAAATTTAAAAATTGACATCTTTATACTCCAAACAACTATATCTCTCTATATGATATATAGTATAAAAATATATATAGATTAATGTACCTAAGGGTGTTTATAATCCCTTGTATTATCAATGTGAATGGAGAAAATGACATGTATCAGAAAATTGGTGTTGAAGGGATTTTCATCTATTTTACTCAACATGGAAAAGGATATCACTACCAGAAAATGAAAATAGTAAAGATTAATGATATTACTTATGTGAAAGTGTCATATTACACATCAAATGAGTTTGTAAAATTAATAATGTGTTTTTAAGTGGTTGAAATGAAAACAGAATATATATCACACTGAATGTTCTGAATGTAGTAAAAGGTCTATAATGTTAATAAATATAATTTAATTCAACCTAATCATGATAGGTAGTACAACCATGTTTGTAACACCCCTAGTTTGATGTAAACCATTGTTTTATATCTCTTATGTTGGGCTTGGATAATTTTGGCCACTATTATAGACATGTTCAGAGGAATAAAATTTAAGGGAAGCTTCAATATTTTTATAATAACTATTCATGCTGTGAATGGTAATTTATGAAGTTAATATTTTATTGGATTTTTTTATCAATTTTAATAAATTAATCAGTTTTTAGAAGTATTACTAGGCTGATCATGATGTGGGATTATAGATATGGATTGAATATTTTTTTGATTTCATTGTTATAAAACATGAATTTATGTAAATGTGATACCCTGATGATTAATCACATGAATTATGTTCTCATTCCATGAAGTATTATTAGTTCATCTAGATTTATAATATCATTAATCCATTTAATTATCATTTTCTACCATTATCATACTATCAACATTCGGAATTTTCATAGGTGGTTTTCTATGATCTTTGACTTCTGGGAACCATCATCAGTGAATCCTTGGGAATTAGACCATCTGAATCAAAGTTCAGAACATCGTTATTACTTTCAATTTTAGATCAACTCATATCCTTGAGAAAATATCCATATACTTAGTAAACCATGCTCAGATATTTTGGATCAGATAAGTTATAATGATATCTTTTAGTGATTCCTAGGATTAACTGAAGAATACGAATAAATATTTAGTTTTATGGGGGGTGGGTTCTCTAAACTAGACAGAGGTAGGTAGACTTTCTCTCATTCCACTTATATTGGAATATGATGGATCTTAGGTTTTTATAAGATTTCTCTTATAATTCTAAATAACTTTGACCTACTAAAATTAGTCCCAAAATTTCCCATGGAAATTGGGTTGCAATTTACTCCCCCATTGTGTTTGATAAATTTTATTAATGGGTTTATCATTTAAAAATGGATTTTATTGGTGTTGTTTGAATAAATTCTTTGTGTGTTCATGTTCATGTATGATATATTATGGTAATAAGTTCCAAAATAAAAATAATAATAATTTTGGGTTGGATTATGGTCGGATGTACCATTATCAAATTAAGGAATCTTGCGATGGATCATTTCTATAAGCAGAACAATAAAATTGGTTCAAAAAGTGATGTATTTGTGAAAGTATGACTCCCCAGTCACATATATGGGGCAGTCCATGTTATATAGGTTAAAATGCATTAGAGCGTGAAAACATTATTGTGTTATGCCAATTTTTTTCATGTTAGGGAATCTAGTAGGTATGTATTTAGGTTCAGATAGTAGGACCCGAATTGTTTTCCAGCCTGTGGCTTGACGAATTAGCATGAAATTTGATGTTTCCATGTTTCCAACTGAGTATGTTTTTATTTTTGTGAGGGGTATTTTTGATTAAAATATTCAATGGAATATCAGTTGTGGTTTGATTTTCGTTTTACATACAAGAAAATTGTGCATGATGTGGTTAAATATTTGTGGGGAGTGAAGCTAAATGTTCTATAGATAATGGGAGCTTTTGATATTAGTGTAAACGGCCAAGGGGTTGTTGGAGGTTTGGATGAAAAGTGTCATCTAGATTCAGGTTCTGTTCCAAATTTATCCCATGATGTTCATCCTAAATATCAGGAGGGTAACATTTTGGATTCTAATGTTTTCAATCAACTGAAGAAAGACTTGGTTATTCCTAATATTATTTTGTAAGGTTCTCCAAGTCAAGTAGGTCTTAATGTGGATTCTACTACTAGGTGTTTTATACCCTATATATTTGGAGTCCTTAAGAAGTGTGACATGTTTTAGTCTTAATCATGAAGTGGAAACAAGAAAGGGGGATATGGGAAGTGTGAAGGCCATTTAGGTTTCTTCTTATGGGTAAGCAGTGCTTTTAGGGCTTGGAAACACTATATAATAGAGTTCTATGAAATATGAGGCTATTCATGCGAAAATGTCATGTCCGAGAAGTGATTTAACATCCATTAAGCTGGGTAACCTCTTTGAGCGATTAGAGAATGAAGGGCCTGATCAGGAGGAAGACTAGGTAGAGAACCTCAATGAGGAATATAGATTTCACAAGGATGAGCCTAGTGATTATTCATCTGTTATATTATAAGAAGGAATTGTATAATAATTCTTGGATAAATCCCTCTGTGGCCTAAGGAGGAGAAAGGGCCGACAATCCATTATGAAAGGCCGAAAGGGTTACTATTATTTACCACTACCTACAGAGACTTGATCTTCCAAAAAAATAAATCCATAGTAAATTAAGGTGATACCAATTTTTTTGGGAAGTCTATCTGACTGGAGGATATGGATTCTAGTGTAGTATCCCCTTGGGATGAAATGTAGGTGATAGGTGAAGAAGCATCAATAGAGATGCTTCTACATTCTTGTGAAGCTATAGAAGAGGAATTACTTGTGATAAATTCCTCCATAGGAGTCAATGTTAAGATACTGGGAAAGACAATTCTTATGGATACTGTATAGGAACAATGTGTTTGGATTAACAATTAGAACATAATTTTTTTAACAGGATTAAATGAATAGAAGATCAACCAAGAAGAGTACATGAAAATGTGGGATAAGCTAGTGATTCTCCTTGAAGACCTTATAAAGGATTATCCCAAAACATCGGTAACATTTATCTCCTATAAACATTTTATGGATAAGAATTCTAATAGGCTCAAGTTACATTTTAACAACTATGTTTTTTTCCTTTCATGTTTTTCCTCAGTGAAACTATGGTTTCTCACTTTTTCCTAAAACAATGTTTGATAATAAGAAATTATGTTTCATTTAGTGAGAAGTGTATAATACATTAATAATCTCAATTCTAGTTTTATATCCTAGAATATAACCTGCTTCTAGTCTTACTGGATTGTTGAAAATTCATCATGGGGGTTGCCTATTGGATATTATTACTCAACCACTTTATATACACTTTGGTGAATTTGAAGACATTTTTTCATTTCATAACAAAAGGGAATAGTTCTTACTTCTACAGTTTGGATGTTTGATTTTGAAGTCATGGATAGTAGATGATGAGGGTTGGTGTATCTGCTTCTTAGTATGGAGTGGTCACACCTTGGTGCATAATTTCACTATTATTTCGGAATTATACTATTTATTCATTGATAAAATTTCATAGTTACTATAATGTGGGTGTTTGATTAATTTATTATTATTAGGCATGGTTATATTATCAATTATTGTTTATTATCGATCTATGAATCATTACTATAAATGTCTCTAGTCATATTTATTATTGTCTATTTTTTGGTTTTTTTCCATGTGTGTATTAAAAGGGAAAACTATACCCCTTGTCATTTTTTTAAACCCTTATAATTTACTGATAGCCTATAATTTTTTGGATTTTAACATAATGTTAGTTTCACATCCAACCACGTTAAATCAAATTGGTTAGGTGGGGATATTACATGAGGTATCAGTATTGGTCAACTTATCTATCTCCTCGGTGTGGTATCAAGGATATTGGACATGGAAGAACATAAAACTTATAGAATAAAAGGAATAGTTATCATTTTCATGATGAACTTAATGTTACTAGTGTGGTTCGGGTAAAAAAAATTTCTTAATAACTTTTAACTGTGTCATAAACTCCTCATTTTATGTTTAAAAAAGCAGTGATATGCATAATGCATTGCTAAATAGCCTTCCCCTAATGACTAAATTTTAACATGATTAAATGATTTTGTTTTTTTTTATTTTTTTATTTTTTTTCTAATATAAAAAATATACATGAATAATTGAATAGTGATAATGATAAATTATTGATTTATGAAATGGTTTTTAGAAAACAAATCCAACTATCTAAATTAACTATTGTCTTATAGTTATTTTAGAACATATACTATTGAGGTATGTCTATGAAGGATGACTATAATCATTAAAATCTTTTGAGCTATATATGAAATGAATGGAATGATGGAAACATTTATACCTGAGGGCCATGGGCTATCATAGTGGGATATAGATTTTATGGCTATGATTTAATGAGACGTCTCATGGAAATGTTTTGAGGAAATTTTCAATAAAATATTATTTATGAAAATTTTCCAAATATAAATGAAGGAAAAAATATTTTAACTATAATCAGTAATCGTGCTATTATTGAAATATAATTTTAATATCACTCACCTTGTTTACTATACAAATGATGTGGATTCTAGTAAGAGACTGAATGGTCAGATATTTTAAGAAAGTATCTAACTTGATGGTTGATCAATAGTAGTAATGTTAAAAATTAGTGATTATATAGAAATGTTGAATAAGGTGCTGTTTGGATGGATATATAGATATGTTTGGAAATATGAGTGGAGGGGACGTTGTTTCTCATTTTAGTGCTTATAGGAATTTCATCTTGGGTAATATGCATCAATGGGAGATTCAATTCAAGGGTATAAAGGTAATAGAAAATAAATCCACCAAATCATTTTCCTACCCCCAATCACAATAGTGAAGCCTGATATTTCTAGTCATTTTTTCTTACACATAAAAATAAGTAATACATAACAATACTATCAAATTTCTGCCACTATGACAAGAATGGGAATCTCAAAAAGTAGTTTAAATATCTGAAATTATAAGTTTGAAGTGGATATACTCATCCTAATGATTTTTATACCTAGATGAAAAAATTTCATCAGATTATGTATCATTTGCATTCATATGTAAACCGGGATAATTTTACGAACACATCAATTATCCTGTCAACAACCACGTAGGGATCCAAGAACTATCCTGTGATAGGTATTCTAAATAAATATAGAGCAGAATTATAGTAACCTAGGAATAATATAAATTTATATTACCTATTTTTAATGAATATTCAATTCATTAAAAAATCACATGCCCGAGGACTATAATAGTTTAATCCCTTAGGAAACTTTGAAAAAATATATTTTAATATGGTAAATGATCATCAATGTTTCCCACAAAGATCCTCCCTTTGAGAATTTATAAATAAAACCAATCTTCATAATGTGGGGAAGGGAAAAAATAAGAAACAGTTGAGCTCGAATGATTAGTAAGTGTAAATAAAGTAAATATATAGGCATAACATGAAGATAATGGTACTAGAACATGAGCATAACATTTTAATATCATACCCTACATATCATATACTAAAAACAAAAGGGATGGAATAAATATTAGATGTTCATAATACATGAATCATTAGATATTCAAGAAGATGAACCATGTTAGAATATCGTAGGCATGATATATAGAATTGGTGGAAAACCCATAAACATGTAACATCATTACCTATAAGTCAATGTTCATTCCCAAAAGCCTATCATGGAACTTCGTGGGGACTACACCTACTGGGCGGGAGGCACCATCATCACATATCACAATCTTTTCCGTATAAGGGATCAGGTTTTCCCATATACCCATAGTGCATGGGTTTCCTCATCTTCCCACTGTGAATTAGGTTTCTCCATCTAACCATAGGGTATCTTGTTTACCCATCTTTCTTTAGTTTATTGGCTTTCCCATCTTCCCATAGTAGAGCAGGACACACCTATTTCCCATTTAGGATTAAGCTCGTCAAATTTTTTTCCCATTATTATCTCATGAGATATAAATATTTCCCTAATAAAGTTGAGGGAGATATAGGTCCCACCCAACACATAGTAAAATCATACATTCATATTCCATACGATAATAAAAAATTCATCAAATAATTACCCATAAAAAGAGATGAGTTTCATAAGAATCATATCATAACCCATGAAATGAAATGGGTATCATAAACTTTTCATCTTATTATTACCTATAGAAAAGAGATACATTACAGAATCATTTCATCACTGAATAACTTTGAAGAGAAGAGGGTTTTAAAATCATTTTACCTGTGGAATAGAAATAGGTGTCATAAACATCATTCAACCATAGCATAAACCATTAATGAAATAATTTTAATGGTATTCTTGGATTATATCCCTAGTAATGCATAAAATATAAAATGATATATCATCTTGGATGGGGATGGATTTTGAAAGATCAAATGAAACATTGCTTAAGGAAAAACTGCTTCCATTGAAAATTATTTTTATAAAACCATTTCAAAATAATTTTCTTCTAAATAATTATTTTAAATTTCATTTTAAGATTTTACTAAAGAAAATATCTTTTCTTCGATGAAAAATGCATAAAAAAGTTTCGAAACATTTTTCTTTTAAACTAGTTTTTAAAAAATATAAAGGATGATTGAAAATGTTTTGAAAACCTTTTTCTTTTTAATCACCTTTAAAACTCATAAATAAATATAAAAAAACATTTTTAGAATAGTTTTATTTAAAAATACTTTGATAACCAAAAAATAAGGCTTGAAATCATTTTTAAAAACCCCTTTCAAGAAACTTTCTTTGAAAACACAATTAGAAAGCTTGAAATCATTGAAGTTATTTTATTTGAAAATAAAATTTTTAGAAAATTTATAGGGATATTTAAAATCATTTAAAAAACTTTTTTAACAAAAAATATTTTTGAAACCCTTTTTTTAGAAAGCCCATTTTTTAAAGAACACAGATTTTTGATCAAAATGAGAAATAAAGTCAAATTTTCATGAAAACATTTTTTAATTATATTAAGTTCCAAATGTTAAGTCAATAAGGATTTCTTATGACTTTTCCATTCCTTATTGTTTTGAAAATAAAAATCACTTTATCTTAAGACAAATTTCATTTACCCTAAGTTTTATCTTAATAAGGAAAATTTTCCTTCCCCAAGGAAATTTATCCTTACCATGTTTTTCATTGTTCATATCTTAATCTAACTCATTTTATTTTTATGTGTGAAATTTAGTTTTGTAACTAAAACCTCAGAATCTTATAAATACATAGATATATAGCATTCTATTTTCAGTATCTGAATTTAGGTTTGGAGTTTTATGAATGTAGACTCTGAACTTTTGGAGTTAAGACTCCGAGTTCTCTAAATTCAGACTCCAAACATTCCGAGTTCAGACTCCGAGTTCTCTGAATTCAGAATCCAAACATTCTCAGTTCACACTCCAAGTTCTTTGAATTCAGACTCCGAACTTTATGAGTTTGGACTCCAACTTCTCTAAATTTAGACTCCGAACTTTCTGAGTTCAGACTCTGAATTCTCTTGAATTCATACTTCGAACTTTCTAAGTTCAGAATCTAAATTCTTCTGTATTCAGACTCTGAGCTTTCTATGTTCAGTCTCCGAATTTTCCTGAATTCCGACTTCAAAATTTTTATGTTCATAATCCAAATTCTTATGAATTCAGAATCCATATTTCCTTGAAATTCAAAGTCCAGAATTCTATGAATTCAGACTCCGAATTATTTTGAATTCTGACTCTGAATTTCCTAGAAATTTAGACTCTGAAATTCTATAAAATTCAGGTTCCGAATTCCCTTGAATACAGAATCTGAATATCTATGTGTTATAGACACAAAATGTTTTTTTGGTTAGACTCCAAAATTTTGTTTCCTTACACTCCGAAAAATTAATTTGGTTAAGCAAGCATATTTTTTCTTACTCATGTTTTGGTTATAAAATGATGTCGTGTATTCAGTTACTTACTAATCATCATTTGAGTGACACATGTACAGGTCCCTGTGAAATTCAAGGAAAAATATAACCATTGGAGGAGGGATCCAACCATTTAAGTTGTGCCTATAAATAACACTTCATTTGAAAGAGCTCATAACTTTGATAAACTGTTCTACAACTCTAGAGATTACATGTTGCTGAAGTGATTTATAGAGAGAAAGTTTCATGATTTGTGGGTACTAAACATCTTGATTAGAATTTCTTTGTACAACTCTGAATATTGTGGAGTAAATTCAATAGATTCTAGGGATAGAAAGATAGAGGTGCTGACTGCCTTGAAGTTCGGGGGCTTGTGGGGATTGCAAGACATATTCTGATCTTTGTATAGAGGGTTTACCCTGGTGTGGGTAAGACCAAATTTCGTGAAAGTATAAATCAAGATACCTTTATCCAAAGTTGTTGGATACCCTTCTCTTTGGGTTAAAATATTTACTACTTGTTACTTGTATTGTTTCAAGTTTTCCACTGTATTGTTTTTTTTGGAGAAAGTATAACTATCTTATACTTCTTTATACTTGTATACTCTGATAGTAAGATCCAATACGCTTTAAGGTAGAATCTTTGTTATTTGTAAACTTTTGTTAAGTTTCATTTCTGGAACTACACTTCCGGAATTACATTCTCGGAATCACATTCCCGAAATCAAGAAAGTTTGTAGAACTTAGAGGATTGTTAAATTTACCTTGTTTAACTTTGTTAAAAATCATAATATTTAAAAGTCCAAAGGAATTTTTTAATGTGTACAATTCACCCCCCTCTTGTATATTGAGTATCTAAATAATACTTTCGATAATACAATCGGTATCATTTCTATCCTACAATTGGTTTTAGAGGAGGTATCTGAAATACATATATTAACATATAAGTTTTCTTGCTCAAGTTTTTCATTGTTCTATATTTTCCTTAGCATATTCTTATCTTAGTTTACAAACTTTTATTACTGACAAGTTTGTGTGGAAAGAAGTTTTTTTAAGATGGCAGGAATGAATGTCGGTTTGATTGAAAATCTTAATCCTACTAGACCACCTATTTTTGATGGGAATGATTATGAATATTTGAGAGATCATATGAATAATTTTGTTATCAATACTGGAGTGGATAACTTTGTCATGATTACTGGAGATTACAAGATTCTTGATAAGGAAGTCAGAACTTTTACTAACTAAGAGAAATCAGAATATCAACTAAACTACAAGGTACGCAATACTTTTTTGTGTTCAATGAATAGGAATATTTACACCTAGATTTCATCTTGTGTAGCAGAAAATTGTATTTGGAAGAAGATTGAAGTTACACATTTTGGAACATCCAAAGTTATTGAAACTAGAAGCGTTATGATTAGAGCTGTGTACCATGGGTTTTTATTGCCTTATGGAGAACCTATATGTAAGGTACAATAATGATTTATGACTGATTTCAATATCTTTCAATCAATGGGTGAAAAAATTTTGGATGTTGAGGCACTTGTATACAAGATTATAGACATCATGCCTAATGACTGGGAATCCAAGAGAATAGTTATAGATGAGAATAGAAAAGTCTCATAGATTACTCTTGATGAACATTTTGGAACACTTCTTCAACACGATACTAGAATGAAGAGAGATGATGATAATGTTAAGAAGAAGAATGGGAATGGAAGTGTTGTTTTTACAACTACTTCAAATCAAATGAAATCCAAGATTCCTGAGAGAGTTACTAGATCTAAATTGAAGAATGTTGTTATACAATATGAATCTAGTGAAAGTGAACATTCAGAAAATGAATTAGCCAATCTTACTCGAAGGATGACCAAGATAGTTGGGAAGAAATATTTTTTGTATACATACAAGAAGAAAGAAATAAAGGATAAGAAATACTCTAAAGTCACTTGTTATGAATGCAAAGGAGTTGGAAATATAAGGCAAGATTTTCCTATTCTTAAGAGAAAAGAAAGAAAGGAAAAGCATTATGAAAGAAATAGAAAGAAGTACTACAAAGCTAAAGACAAGAATGTTTTGAAAGATAAAGACAACTGGAGTGCCAGGGGTAGAGACTCTTCTAATGAATCCACAGTTTATGAATCTTCTGGATAGAATAATCTTGGTCTAATATCTAGAATAACTATTGAAAATCATTACTTAATGGCTAAGTTACACCATGATGAATATATGAACAATGTATTTATGAATTCCAATAATAGTGATAGTAAATATTATGAATCTTTGGAGGAAGAATCTTCTTCTAATGAGGATGATACTTTACCAACCTATGAATAAGTTTTTAGGTTTTCTAATCTTTTTGAGAATAAAAATTCTAAAATCAAGATAAATCTTGATAAGGAAAACTCTAGGATTTGTATTCTTACTAAGGAAATATCAGATCTTTCTAAGGATCTTGATAAAAACCCCTTGATTTTGAAATCATTTCATAAAACCGTGAGGAAGTAAATTCAGAGAAGGATAAACTTTCTAAGGACCTATAAAAAGTAATTTCTAAGAAAAATGTTTTTGAGCCTAACTGTAGTGCTAAAACCAATGTTTTGGAAGATTAGAACATAGTTATTAGACTAAAGTCAGAAATATTTTTCTTGAGGAAGTTTTTGTAAAAATTTACCTTATGTAATGAAAACTTTGATAAGATGTATTACCAAATTAGACCTCTAAGTAATAATTCTAGATTTGATTATAATAGTTCAAAACTGATTTTTAGTAAAAATTATTTTGTACCTCAAAGTGCTCCATTCTGCACTAAGTGTCTGTGTGCTGGGCATTGGTAAAAAAATTGTTCCTTAAACAAAACTTAGTCTTTATGTTGTCATAAAGCTTATTTTTCAAAGAAAATGTAGATACCTATAATTTTTCTTTCTGAAGTTTCTGGATCCAAGATAGTTTGTGTTCCAAAAGTCTAACATTCTTATTTTCAAGAAAATAAAGAAAGTACCAACAACAATACTTGGTACATGGATAGTGGATGTTCCTGGTATATTACTAGTATCAAAAACTTCTTTGAAAATATTATCAAGACAAAAGGAGGAAAAGTATCTTTCAGAGACAATGCTAAGGGAGAAATTATTTGTATAGGTAACATTTTTCTTCTTGGAAAAACTTTGATTTCAAATGTTTTATTTGTTAAGGGTCTTAAGCATAACCTCATTAGCATAAGTCAATTATGTGATGAAGGTTACCTTATGAATTTTAGGAATGATAAGTTCTTAGTACACAATTCCAAGGAAGAGTTTATTCTTTCTGCCAATAGGCAAGAGAATGTTTACACACTAAACATAGAAGACCTTAGGAGCCAAGATCTAGCTTGCCTTAGTGCAATTTAAGATCATTCTTGGTTGTGGCATAGAAGGTTAGGACACTGTAACCTTATGAACCTATGAAAAATATCTAAGAAAAGACTAGTTCAGGATCTACTAAAGCATAGATTTGATTTTTCAAAAGTTTGTAATCTTTTAAATATGGAAAGAAACATAAATCAAGTTTTAAATCAGTCAGTGAAGTCTCAACTACTTATACATTATAGCTAGTGCATATAGATCTTTTTGGTCCCACACAAACTGGAACCATTGGAGGCAAATATTATGTATTTTCCTTAGTTGATGATTACACTAGATTTACATGGGTATATTTTCTAGAAACGAAATATGAAGAATTTTCTTATTTGAAAACTTTTAGATCCCATGTTAAAAATGAGAAAACCCTTTGTTTATAACGATTCATAGTGATCATGGAGGAGAATTTTAAAATTATGATTTAGAAACTTTTTGTAGTAGAAAAGGAATTACTCATAACATCTCAGCACCCAGAAAACCTAAAAAAAAATGGTGTTGTTGAAAGAAGAAATATGATTCTTCAAGAGATAACAAGAACCATGTTGAGTGAATATTCATTAGCCAAAAATTTTTTGGGCTGAAGCTGTAATTAGTATTTTTTATACTATAAATCATGTTTTTATTAGACCTTTTATTAATAAAACTCCTTATGAGTTATGGAATGGTAGAAAACCTAGACTTTACCACTTCAAGGTTCTTGTTTGCAAGGTATTCATTCTAAATACTAAAGATAATCTACAAAAATCCACACCAAAATCAAATGAAATAATTTTCTTAGGCTACCCCACAACTTCTAATGATTATAGAGTTTTCAATAAAAATACATGTACTGTTGAAGAAACAGTACATGTCAAATTTGATGAAGTCGATCCTTTTGTTTTTAAACAAACTCAACCTACATATATGGATGTGTTTTCAAAAATTGATTATCAAACTTTGTTAAAAGATCCTTCTGATAAGAAAAATGTTCAAGAAAATGTTTCTGAAACATTTACCTCAGAAGGCTTCCTACCCTAAGTTGATGAACATGTTTTACAAAACTCAAATCAGATGTTTCTAAAGAATCATCCTAGTGATAGTATCATTGGTGATGTGAATCAACCTTTAAGGACTAGAAGTTTCTTAAGGAATGAAGTAGAATATCTAGAATTACTTTCCCAATTAGAACTCAAAATCACTGATGAAGCTTTGGGTGATGATGATTGGATTAATGCTATGCAAGATGAGCTAAATGAATTTAAAAGGAATAAACTCTGGAACTTGGTTAAAAGACCTAAGGAAACTTATGTTATTGGAGTAAAATGGGTCTTTAGAAATAAATGTGATGAAAATGGAATCATAGTATGAAAAAAGCTAGATTGGTTGCTAAAGGATATAATCAACAAGAAGGAATAGACTATGAATAAACCTATGCTCCAGTAGCTACACTTGAATCTATTCATATTCTACTTTCCTTTGTAACATTATTCAATTTAAAAAATTTTCAAATGGATGTTAAATGTGCTTTCCTTAATTATTTTGTACAAGAGAAAGTTTTTATTGAACAACCTTCTGGTTATGAAGATTAAAAACATCCTGAACATGTTTACAAACTTACTAAAGCATTCTATGGACTTAAGCAAGCCCCTCAAGCTTGGTATAATAGGCTTACATTATTTTTTCTTCAGATAATTATGTTAAGGGAAATGTAGATCCAACCATTTTTATAAAGAGAGATAAGAAAAATGGTTTGATTGTTCAAATTTATGTTGATGACATTATATTTGGTTCAAATCAGCATTCTTTAACTGATTCCTTTGTAGATCTAATGAAATATGATTTTGAAATGAGTATGATGGGTGAGTTAACATTTTTACTGGGTTTTAAAATTTCTCAAAAAATAGAAGGTATCTATATATCCCAACATAAGTATATTAAAGATCTTCTCAAAAAGTATGGATACGACAACACTAAGAGTAAAAGTACTCTCATTGTTACTTCAAATACACTTGATCTAGATGAAGCTGGGAAACTAGTAGATCAAACAACCTTTAGAGGTATGATAGGAAGTCTACATTACATGATAGCTAGTCATATAGACTTAATGTTTTCAGTATGCTTATGTGCAAGATATGAATCCAATCATAATTAATCTCATTTAAAGGTAGTGAAAAGGATTTTTTACTACTTAAAGGGGACCATGGATCTAGGACTCTTTTATACTTCTGGAAATGATTTTTTAGAGAGTTTTTCAGATGATGACTTTAGTGGATGTAGAATGGATAGGAAGAGTACATCCGGAACTGGTCATTTCTTAGGAGATTCATTAGTTTCTTGGTCATGCAAAAAATATCACTCCGTAGCACTTTCCACTACTGAAGTTGAATATGTAGCAGCTGGAAGTTGTTGTGCTCAAGTGTTGTGGATTCAACACACACTCACGGACTATGGTATGAGTTTTAAAAAACCACAAATTTGTTGTGATAATACTAGTGCCACTGCCTTATGTAAAAACACTACACATCACTCTCGTGAAAAACACATAGATATTAGGCATCAGTTTCTTAGGGATCACACACAAAAGGGGATATCATTCATCAATTTATCGGAATGCAAGATCAAATTGCTGATATTTTAACAAAATATTTACTAGTCGATAGATTTGAATACATTAAATAGAAGTTAGTAATGATAACCATAAGGTAATATTCAATATTAACTTCCTATTGAAATCAATCTCCTTATAGTAACAAACTTTTTTTCATAGGTGGAGTAAATTTCTTTGTTAGTTTTTTTTCCGAAATTTTTCGTAGTCTAAAATTTGTTTGTAGCATAAAATTTTTTCATAGTCTAAATTTTTTTTAGTCTAAAATTTTTCATAGTCTAAATTTATTTCGTAGTCTAATTTTTTTTTCGTATTCTTATTTTTTGTAATGAAGATTATAGTACTTAAAATTTTCGTAATGATTATTTTTGTAGTCAAAATTTTCGTAATAAAGATTTTAGTACTTAAAATTTTCATAATGAAGATTTCTTTACTTAAAATTTACGTAATGGATATTTTCGTTTTAATTTTTTTTTCATAATCAGAATTTTCATAATCTAATGTTCTTCAAGAAGAATTTTCCTCAATACGAATAATCATCCTATCAATCTGAAATGTATGATTCCTATCTTAAGTTATCGTAATCATATTTTACTTTTTGGTATTTTTATCTATTTTTAAATTTTCATATGCACTCTTTCTTAAATCCTATTGTTTTTATTAAAAACCTCAAAAGATCGGATTCTATCAAAATTTCCTTCTGGATATCATCTCAACAGTCAGATCAGATCAGAAGATTTTTCAACCGTTGGATGGAGTATGGATGCATAAATGTTGCCTCAAACACCTATATAAAGGAACCCCGATGGTTGTCCCAAATAGAAACTCAAGATCGTGCATGATGAAGCTCTACCCTCTTACTTAAGCTCGTTCCGAACTTCTCAGATCTTTCTCACTTCCAAATGTCTTCCGAAGTCTCCTCTATGAAAGATATGTAAACTTTCAAACAAATCTCAGAAAGGAAAATATACAGGGAAATGATAGTTGATCCGATGTTTTTCGCGAACTATGATTCTATTATCTCGAAGAATATAAATCTGAATGGATGGGAAAGTGTTTCTCTTTCAAACCCGAAATCTTGGGATTTCTAATATCCATAATTGTTAATATAATTCTATGAGTTAGTTATTTTATTTAAGGGAGAATTCAGAATTAAGTTTTCATTTAAGAGTTACAGGAAGACGTATTCTATTTTTTACACCAAGGTTGTAAGCTTGGTTTGAATCCCTTATGAAGGGGAAGCTGCGTTTTGTTCTCATAAGATCCCCGATGTTCAAGGAAGTTTCATCAAGGGAAAACCAATGGATTCTCTTGTTCATTGAGAGGTAAAGACTCCGAATATTATTCACCTGACTACAAATTATCATATTCTTGAATTGTGGGTTCAAGTAATCAACATACCGAGAAAAGGAGACAAAGATACTTTGAAGAAAAGTGATATGTAAATTCTAGATTTCTTTGGTAAACATAAGAAAGATAAACTTGGTAAAGCATATTTTGGTTATGATTGAGAGAATAAAGAATGGTAATCTAAAAGCTCTGATTATTGTGTATCCAACCATTCTGTCAAAGATGATTGTTCAGTTCCTAGAATCTTTCAAAATCCTTTGAAAATCTAAGTCAATTAATTTCAAAGTTATGTTGTTAAGCGATGACACTTTGAGAAGGATGAAAATTGGAATTTCTAAAGAATCCGAAGAATTTTATTATTTACCTGAGGAGGAGGCAGAATCCTTATCAAAGAAATAGGAGGCAATTGAGACCTCTAAAAAGGGAATAAGGAAAAGGAAGTTTAACGAAGTGGAAGAGAAAGAAAAATCACCAATGGCTAAGGAAACCCAATTTGGACCACCAAATCCAAAGAAGAAAAAATCTTATCATGATAAAGTAGTAGAAAATTGGAGAGAAGACAAGAAAAATATGAAAGAAGGGGGGCCTAAGTTTGTCCTGGACCCTTCTGGAGAAAAATATTTGAAGGAAAAGATAGCTGAAGAGAATGAAAGGAAAGAGAAAGAGAAGAAGCAGAGGAAATTTTTTTCTGAGGATGAAATAGTTCAATGACTTCTGAAGGCTACTGAGAAAGCTTCTGAAAATATTTCGGTACCAGAATACTTCTTGATAGAACCATTACCAAAGACTTCAGGAATGAAATTTGTGACTCTGGAAAAAGTCCAAAAAAATGTATCACAAGAAAAATAAGTAGAAGAAGTAGAAGGAGGTGATGATACCGAAGATCTGATAAATCAAGTTGAGGACTTTCATTAGAAGGAAAGCCCTTCTGAGAAATTATCATTCCAAATCTCTCAAGCCAATTCATCAAATATTGATACTCCTAGTATGAATGGATAAAAGGATGAAGATGATGTTTACCAACTATCTGAAGAAGAAAGCATCAACAACGATTTCATTCACCCAGAGGATTCTAAGGCAGGAGCTGAAAAAGAAGAGATAGATGAAGATAAAATAGTTCAGCTGTCTGTGAGTGAACATGAGTCTCATTATCAAGAGTAAGACATTCCAAAGGTTGATACAGGAAAAAGGTTTTAGTTGACACACCTACCAAGGTTGTGGTAAAGAAGAAAGATGTTGGTAGTTCTTCAAAGAGGAAGGCTACTGAGTTAGAAAAAGAATCCTCACCAAGCAAAATTTCTGATTCGGAATCATCATCCCTTGGACATGATTTTGTTGTATAGTCTTTGAAGAACCTTGTTGGAAAAATACTATTATTTCTAGCATAGACTCAATATTCCAGATTCTTCAACATTCATTGAATCAGAAATCAGATTCAGTATACATGGTGATGGATAAGTGTCTCATGCTTGAGGCTGATTTCAAAACTTTTATCATAAAATACAAATCCAATGAAAGATCTTGCAAGGAAATGACCAGCTGGTCAAGGAAAACTATAGAATACATGATAATTCTTGTTGAGTTACAAGATAGTCTCAAGGATGCCTTTGACACTGAAGATGTGAAGGATCTCACAAATATTTTTGAGGAGAAGCTAACTCTAGAACAGAATTTCCGTATGCAAGAAGTAAAAGATCTGAATGGGAAGTTGTATTCAGTTGATCAGAGTTGGAAGAGAGAAAGATATCTTAGGATTGAGATAGAAAAAAAGATTTTCAAGCAGGAAGAAGCCTTGAAGGCTCAGGCTTATATTCTTAAGGCTCAGGAAGAATAAATCAAATCCTTATAGAAAACAACAGAGGATCATGATCAGATTCTCAAACAAGTAGAGGAAGATCACAAGGTGCTCAAGACGCTCAAAATTATTGTGAAGAATTTGATGTTGAAGGAAAAGGAAGGATAATTTTGTTCAATTCTGATCTTTTGTTGTATTCTTTCATTGTACAATTTTTTCCAATCATAATAAAATTTTGGGTTTCCCTTCATATATTTTGTTGTCTAGTACTAGTATTTTAGGTACCATATTTTTGTTTCCATTCCCTTTAATCCTTTTTGAAAATCACAAAGGTGGAGAAAGGAAAAAATAATACTAAGTAAAGAATATATTTCCCTATGTAAGGGGGAGTTCATCAAAGGGGGAGTTCATCAAAGGGGGAGTTCATATCCAAGAAGATATCCATATGCAATAAAATTCTAAGTCTCAATCCAGAAATCAAGAATACGATACTTAGTGTTTGAAAAGCCTAAGGGGGAGTTAGTCATATTCATATTTTCCCATGTGTTGATGGAGATAAGTTTTAGTTCAATGTCCAGAAAAATATTTTTCTAAATCCTTATGTTCTTTTTCATAAGGATGTTTGTGCTTTTCAAAAAGGGGGAGATTGTTGAGTCAATAAGGTTTCCTTATGACTTTTCCATTCCTTCTTATTTTGAAAATTACAAACACCTTATTTTAAGGAAAATTTCATTTAAGCTATGTTTTATCTTGATAAGGAAAATTTTCCTTCCCTATGGAAATTTATCCTTACCTTGTTTTTCATTGTTAATATCTTAATCAAACTCATTTTATTTCTAAGTGTAAAATTTAGTTTCCTAACTGAAACCTAGAAATCTTATAAATACATAGATATAGTGAATTCTGTTTTCAGGATCCAAATTCAGGTTCTGATTTTTTTGAATGAATACTCCGAACTTTCTTAGTTTAGACTCTGAAATCTCTGAATTCATACACTAAACTTTCTGTTTTCAGACTCCGAGTTCTCTGAATTCAGACTCTGAACTTTCAGTGTTCAGACTCCGAGTACTATGAATTCAGACTCTGAACTTTCTGATTTCAGACTCCAAATTCTCCTAAATTCAGACACTGAACTTTAATTTCAAACTCTGAATTCTTATAAATTCAGACTCTGATTTTACATGAAATTCAGACTCCAAATTTCATTGAAATTTAGACTCTAGAATTCTATAGAATTCAGGTTTTGAATTCCTTTCAAGACAAAATCCAAATATATATGTGTTATAGACACCGAATGATCTTTTGTTTAGACTCAGAACTTTTGTTTCCTTACACTTAGATAAATGAATTTGGTTAAGAAACCATATTTTTTCATACTGGTTTTTTGGTTATAAAGCGATGTCTTGCATTTAATTACTTACTAACCACTGTTTTAGTGACATGTGTACATGTCCCTCCAAAATTCACAGAAAAATATGACCATTGGAGGAGGGAACCGACCGTTGAAGTTGTGCCTATAAATAGGAGCTCATTTGAAAAAGCTCATAACATGGATGAACTGTTCTTTGACTCGTCAAATTACATACTACTGAAGTGATTTCTAGAGAGAGACTTTCATGATTTGTGCGTACTGAACATCTTGTTCAGAATTTATTCATGCGACTTTGAATGTTGATGAGTACATTCGAGGGATTCCAGGGATATGAAGACAGAGGTGCTGACTACCTTGAAGTTCGAGGGCTTGCGGGGATAGAAATATAGATTCTGATATTCATTTCTAGGGATTACCCTAGTGTGGGTAAGATATACTTTCTTGAAAGTATAAATCAAGGGACCTTTATCCAAGGTCGTTGGATACCCTTCTCTTTGGGTTAAAAGATTGACTACTTGTTACTTGTATTGTTTCAATTTTCCACTGTATTTTGTTTATTGAGGAAGGTATAACTATTTTATACTTCCTTATACTTTTATACTATGATAGTAAGATTCTATACACTTTAAGGTAGAATCTTTTTTCATTATAAACTTTTGTTATGTTTCATTTCCGGAACTACATTTCTAGAATTACATTCTCGGAATCACATTTTCGGAATCTAGCAAGTTTGTAGAACTTAGAGGTTTTGGGAATTTACCTTGTTTTACATTGATAAACATATTCATCTTTAAAAGTTCAAAAGTAATTTTTTAAAGTGTACAATTCACCCCCCTCTTGTATATTGAGAATCTACATCATTATTTCGATACTACAATCATTATCATTTCGATCCTACACCAAAGAGTGAAAAAAATGGTACCAATATATGATGAAATAATTTATAATGAGATAGTAAGAAAATTACTGAGTGTTATTGATATATATATTATAATTGTTCATAATTTGAAACATAATCATAAACAATCATGATAAATGATGAGATTGTAGGAATAAACTATTACCACTTTGGTTACATTGAATCATAATCCAAATTAATGAATAAAGTCACACGAAGCATAAAATATCATGAATATAAGGATATTGATGATATCACATGTTAATGGTCATTATATACACCACATAGAAAAATATAGGTGCATAACACAATATGTATCTCAAAGAAGAAAAATTGAGATAAAATTACACTACTACATTGGTAAATTTTGAATCATAAACCCCATGAAATAAATATCATAAAATTGATATTTCAATACCCGTAAATTTAATTATATACACCATAGAATAAATTCATGTCCATTATATACACCACACAAAATAAATGAGTAGTGAATAAGGCATAAGTCCTATATTAGTAAATGTGAGATGAGAAACCACATACTACTAGAGTAAAAATAGAATCTTGATCCCAATGAAACAATAACATGAATTGAATATTTTTATATCATTAAATTAACTAAATTAATGATTTTTAATTTTCATTGGTTAGTATATACACCACACAAAATATGTGAGTGTTGAATATGGCATGTATCTCACAGGAATAGAAATCAGGATTGAATTCCCTTACCTTAAGTCTTGATATTCTTTGTACACATTCAAACCTACTATATTTTGATTATATGATTACTATAAATCTTCAATAAGACTATATTATTATATATAATACCATATATTATTCACTTGTGACTTTAAATTAATCTGTTATTAACAATTTCGCGTTAAAGTGTATTTTTGGCAAAAACCACTTTGTTTATCGTACATGTTTTGAATCGTTATTCTTGAACCATATAATTAGATCATGACCTAATTATTTACAGAATGTAAATAATTATATATATTTAAATTATATTCTATATTTAAATATTTATAAAAATCTATAAAATATATAAATATTAAATGGAATAAACCATTCATGGGGATGATAGGTCGTGCATAAGCATGAACACAGTTTCCGTTTATTTATCATTTTGAAAGATAAAAAGAAAATGATATATATGTTTATATGTATAAATATATAAAATAATTATTCTATAATTATTATTTCATATGTATACATTACTTTTACTAAACCCATCCTTCGTACATTGCACATAAAATGTGATCGAATCACATCGCTTTGAGGAGGTGGTAGTCTACGCGTCCACAAACGAAGTTACTGTATTTTAAAAAATGTAAATAATGAATGTAAGATTTTTATAATAATTAACAAAGAAAAAATAAATTGAAAATATAATATTTATCTTATAAAAATAGTTTTATATCATAATTCCCAACCATGAGAGGTGGTAAAGGAAAAGACGAACAACATTGTTTCGTTAGGAGGTACTTCATCGTACACAAGAACTATAAGTTTGTTACACATTAGATGGATGTTTATGTAATTGTAGGTCGAAAAAATAGAATAAAAATTTCATAATATTAAGTATATTTCTTTAATAATATTTTCATGTAATATTATGTTTTTATTATGTGGATAATGAAAATAAAACAAAGGAGTTTGAGGAAGAATTTTACCTCTTCTTTGAGTAACTCATTTTGGTTTTCATCAAAGGGATTACTTGCATGGATTTCTTCCCAAAGAAAGGATTATATTATTAATTGAGCGATATTTAGAAATTATTCTAGTAAATTGTGGTCAAACCAAATGGATTGATAGTTGTGAATAAGTGGGAGGGATGAGATCCTTTTTATAGTGAAGGAGGAGTGTCATTCTTGTAATGTTTTTAAAAGGTAATTCCACCCACAATTTCCTTATAAAAAGTGGAACCAATAGTGAAAAAAATTAGATCCAATTGATTATAGGGAATAAATAGGCCCTTCCAATGGATTCTGGATAAGATTCTAGGTCATTTTTCCCTTAAGTGTATGGTTTAGTCCCTTGTTAAGCTGATCTTCCTATTAATCATTGTAATTTTTTTTAATTACATTCACTAATATGTTTTTTCAAAAACTATGCTCTACATATTGAACATTATATATTATGCTTATTACCAATATCGAAACCATTTTTTCAAATTCCAATCAGATAAGTGGATGAAATTAATTCAAATTTAATACCGCAGATGGGATGACAAATCTTGTTTTTAAAGTAAAAATGGTCAAAAGTTCAGTATGATTTTATATCCAATTTAAAAGTGAAATTGATTCCAATGATATAGATTGAATTATTTTATGTATAATTTATCTAATTTATCTTTAAAAACCATCAAAAACATAATTTAAAATTATGAATAATTTATTTGAAAATTCATTTGTGAATTAAAATTTAGTATTATTCACTATTCATCAAAAAATGAAGGTTCATAGAAAATAACATAAATTCAACCTAATCTAATTTTTATGTTTCAATTTCAAAAATGAACTTTATTTTTTCAGATAAAAATTATAAAACTGTTTAAAATACTATTTAAAATGGGTTCTCCATTGAAAGGTGTTAAAATTTCCTTTTAAAAAATACATCATTTTATTCATAAAAATAGATTTATTAATATTTTATACTTTTCAAATTTATTAGAATGGTATAAAAATATATATTGAATATATAATATATAAATTTTATTCAAAGAATTAGTCAAAATATTTTTTTAAATTTATTCCGGTAAAATTTTGTTTGTACATAGAAAAATAGTTTTCCTAGAAACGTAATTTATTCATTTTAAAATAGTTCATATATTCAATTATGGTAATTAATAACTAAAGGATTCATTTCATATAAATTTCTAAGTCATATTATAACAATTTAGTTAATTTAAGTCATAAATTCCATTCCAATATCTAGGTGGTAACTCTATTCATATTTTAAAAATAATATTAATAGTATATTGCAGTTTGGTAAAACTCGGCCTTGTGTGTTACACAAGCTATAGAAGGAACTCATAAATGTGTGTAACACAAACTAAAAAAATTTGTTTCTAGTGTTTTAAGATAATATATTTGTTTTTTATAGTGCAATATTGGCTTAGTGTTGCATATAACTTAATCCACACATAGATATTTCAAATAAAAAAAAGCTATATTCAGTGTTATGTGAAATGTAAAATATCAAAATATTAAATTATTTAAAAAATTATAATTCACAAAATATTAGGGGGTCACATTATACCACCATTAAAATAATTTTCCCTTAAAATAAGTCCGGATTTGCAAAGATCAAAAACATGAATAAACCTTTCTTTGAAACCCACATCATATAAAGTAACTCTAAAAATTCCTTTAAAAAGGGAAATTTTGGAACATAACGGTTACCCTAAGTAACAAATAACAAGATTTTCACATATGAGAACATTGCTGGGAAGTGAAAACCTAGGTATGGAAGAGAAATCTAAATATGATGTTCTGATGGGGAGTAATTGAGAACTTGGTTAGGAAAAATCTAACAACCACAATGACAACAATTAGAGATGATCTAAGGGATCATTTGATTCATTAGAAATAAAATTACTAGGATTAATTTTTTGGTTTCAATATCCTTTTTCCTAATGTTGAATAATTATCAATAAACAATATACAAACCTAATTTTAGGACTACCTTACCCTTTATCATTCATTTATAAACTTCCACTTCATATTTCATTCCATGAAATGAAGGTCAATTTTTCATTTATAAGGAATTAATAAATCCTAAGATCCATGAATAGAATTAAAGGTCTTTCCCTCAGTTTTTATAAGAAAATGGATTTCACAAGTTATCCAATATGAAAAAAATCCCCATATGGTGAGTTAATACTTTAATCTATGAAACCTTATCCAAAGTTTAACATACACCATTCATAAACCATTCCATAAATCATTAACCATATAGGCCTTTTAGAAGATAAAAGTCCAAAAGTATATAAGTAAGGTAAGTACATTTCTCAAAACCATCTTAACATTTATCCCTCATATGTAATATAGTAGATCTTATCAGTCACAAACCAAACATGTGAATACCTTCATTATGTATTCTCTTGAAACAAGGTAATGGCCTGAATTACCATAAATCCTTAATTAAAGCAATCATGTTTCATTTTTTGAATTATATTGGATATATTACTTAAATACAAAAATGTTGTAAACTTTATCATTGATAGTATAAACTACTTGTCAATAACTCCTTAATTAGTTACAATATAATAAATACCTTACAATTTACATATTCATATCCAAACTATCTTTATCCGGAAAACATTATTTTAACACAAGGAACACTTTATGGGTTATATTTCCCTTAAAAACATGTTTTCCATGAAAATTACCTTGTCATTAAATCAAATTTGTAGTCCATTAGAACAATTTAACATATACTTGTATATCCTTAGTTAAAAAACATAAACTTGACAATACTTATATATTTCACAATTCATAGAAAATAATTCTTGAATAGATATACATAAAAAATTGATTATTCCACTTATTCATTAATTCATAAGAAGTATACCTAATACTATTACTTAATACCTCTTTCCTTTCACACTTCCTCTATAGTCTCATCATTATTAGTAATACAACCATTACTCATACCACCTTTCTGATTCTCTTTGGGTGATTTCCACTTAGGAAATCAATTTTTATATTGACCATTCATTCAACACTTAAAGCATTTAACATTTTATAACATCATAGGAATGCCAATATTCACATACATTTTGTTAACATAACAACTAAGTTTTCCTTTACTGTAACTTTTTTTGTTTCCTTGTTTTCCACAGTCAAAACATCTCTATGTGGCTCTATGAAATTCACTTCATTGATTGTTTCGAGACTCTTGAGAAAAAAGAAACTTAATCTCCTTTCCTCCAAAGTCTCCATTACCTAAAGTATCAGAAAAATCATTTCTTATATTCTTTATTGAATGTTATGTTGGATAAGGTGCAAGTTTTTAATCATGTTCTGTGATATAATACTAGGCATGATCATATCATCCATCACTGAAGTGACAATACCATTTGTCTGCTCTTGAAAAATTGTCAGTCACATTCAATGCTGACCCAATTCTTTCTGGTTCCACCCATTGACTAAAAATGGAAGTCATATTCTGATAATCACTTATCAAATTGTAAAAACACATAATCATTAAAAAATACTTATAAGATTTATAAATCATGAAATATAATTATTTAATCTATGTCACATTAGGTTTATAATAGGTTATTCATTGTAATACTCAATTTAAATCATTCATTATCGATCATAAAGATTTTTTGAATTCCCAAAGAATATCCCTTAGGAGTTTCCATTGAGTTGTGAAACAAAGCCCATATTATTGTGTAATAGTTTATACACGAGTCAATCTTTGATTCTCTTTTTTAGAGTTGTTACCCCTAGGTACATCTGTGCATGAGAGACATCCATTTGTAGTATCCATAAAGGAATGTATTTCTAGGAAAACACTTTCTATATAATTTACCGAAATTCTAAGACAATTATATAAACATTAATTAATCTTTAGAAGCATCCTTAGAAAAATTCCTAGAAATATATTTAGATATATCCCTAGGAATATCAATAATGTTTTCTAATCCCAGTTTCCAAAGGCTGACTAAACCTTTCCTGTGATACAAACTTAGAAACCATGAATTAACATAAATTAATATTCCATAATTTTTATGAATATTAATCAGATTATAATATAAAATTCATGAGGACCATAATGGTTAAGTTTCTTTTGAAACATGTAACAAAAATATTATGTCTTGGTGAAAGATATTCAATGTTTCTCATGAAGATCTTCCCCTTTAGTAGCACTAACTATAATCTTTATTCATAACATGGGGATAGGAAACATAGCAAATGGGTGATCTTCAATTATTATTAATGGTAAATATAGGAAATATGTAGGAATAAAATGAATATAAGGGTACAAGAACATGATAATAATATTTAAAGATCTGACCCTACATATCAAATATTAGAAATATGAGACATGAAACAATGATTGGTAGTCCATAAGACACAAATCATAAGATAATAAACAACACGAACCATGTGAGCATATCAAAGGAAAAAACACATAATTTGGGAAAAGGACATATTCATGTGAAAAAATTATATATAAGTCAAGGTTTTTTTCCAAAAACATATCTGGGCACTTCATGGGGACTACACTTAGTGGGAAGGATACACCACCATCCCCAGTTACAATACTTTCTTTATAAGGGATTGAGCTTACCCTTCTCCCAATAGTTGATTGGGTTTCCCTATATTTTACTAGTGAATCAGGTTTCCCCATCATCTCAAAGTGGATTAGGATTCCATATTATCCCATAGTGGATATGTTTTCCCCATATTCCCATAGTGAATTAGGATACACTGATTTACCATTTTACATCAAAACCATCGACTTTTTCCCCATTATTACCTCATGAGATATAAATCATTACCCAATTCATCAGAGGGATATATAGGTAAAATCCATCACATCATAAAATCATATATACATGTTCCACAAGATAACAATACTTACATCATATCATGTCCCAAAAAAAAGATATGGGTTTAATAAACAACATATCATAACCCATGAAATGAAATGGGTATCATAAAAATTTCAATCTATAATTATCTATTGAAGAATGATAGCTCTCATAATTATTTTATCTGATAATAAATCATAAAGTGGAGTGAGATTCAAAAGAATATATCCAATGGAAGAGAAGAAGGTGTTATAAACAACATTCCATCAAATCATAACCATTCAAGAAATAATATGAATGGTATTCATGGATCATATCCCTATTAAGGAATAAACAATAACAAAGTCTGTCATCTTAGAATAAGAAGGATTCTGGAAGATCACATGAAACATCACTTAAGGGAAACATCATTTCTTTTAAAATCATTTTTATAAATCCATTTCAAAATTCTTTTATTTTAAAAAATCATTAATATTTCATTTAAAACACTTATTTAGGAAAATATATATTCTTCTATGAAAAATTCATAATGAATTTTGAAAACCTTTTTCTTTAAAAATTGATTTTAAAATATATAAAGGATGATTGAAAATATTTTGAAAACCTTTCTCGTTTAAAACCCCGTGAAAACACATAATGAAATCATGAAAACATATTGAAAACATTTTTTGCCAATATATATTGAAAACATGTAATATGTCTGGAAATCATTTTGGAAACCCTTTTCTATAAAATGGGTTTGAAAGCATATAAAGAAATATTGAACTCATTAAAACACTTTTTTATATAAAATACCTTTTGAAAACATAAAAAGGAAGATTTTAATTCCATTAAAACTATTTTTAAATGTAATTTTTTTTAGAACCATTTTTAGAAAAAAAACCATTTTGAAAGAACACATATTTCTGATCGAAAGGGGAAATAATGTTGGATTTTCACAATTTTTTTTAAATTATCTTAAAAACAATGAGTTGGAATATGTTTTGTAGGGTCCTAAAAATTTAGCAAATTGATGGAAAAGACCCCAACAAGTTTGGTAAAGAAAATGGTTGCATGTTTGATTGGAAAATTAAGGAGAAATGTGAAGAAATAAAATTTTGAAAAGGAATCTATCCTAGTCGTATACCGATTATCAGTAAAGGTTCATGGAAGGAATATACCATGAACCACTAGTACGCAGATGACCTATGATGTGCTAGACCATAAGGCACTGTCCAATGAATTGAACAGTTCTCCGTGAATTTCCACCAGTGAATCGAGGTCTCTGAGAACCAATTTCACAGGTGAGAGTTTGACATATGTATTCCCCACACACCATCCCTATTAATGATTTGATTTGTGGTTGAGGAAATATGGCCTCTGGATGACCCCATCCTGTATCTCAAGCAGTTAGCGGTTTCTATCCCACGAACAGTATACAGTTTGTAGACTCCATATTGTAAACTGTATTCAGAACAACCTCCACAACCAACCAAAAAACCAATAAAAAATATAGTAAAAAGGGTTTTTATACATGGAAAGAAAAGTATGCAGAAACTCCTTTGTAGAAAATAGTCTGCGTCTAGTTCTTATCCGACCGACAGTTCATAGAAGCCCTATGCTGAAAATAGTCCACGTACCATCCTACGTGGTCAACTCCTCTGTGTACTATCCTAAGCGGCCAACCTTATGTGGCCAACACCTATACAGAAAACTATTCAAACCCACTGGTCCATACCATAGGGGTTGTGCTCCAACACCCCCGCTCGATATTAGTACTGGGCTGCAGTCCCGACCTTCTGGGCCGGTCCCTTCGCTACTATCACTGACCCCCCAGAAAATGGATGGTCGCACTGTGAAAATTTCATTTCAGGATGATTAAATTTTCTATTGCACCCTTAAGCCTCCAAGACATCCATTCCTTAAGTACCATGAGAATACAAATTCCTCATACAACTCCTGAAAAACCCAATCACCTACCACCTATGCTAGGTTGACCCAGAACTCTATAGACAATCACTGGAAAAATGTTTCTTAAATTCCCAAACACATCCTTTCAATCCATTAAACTCTATGTCTCTGGTGATTACAGATCCTCATAAACCTCCATGAACATCAGAATAGGAAGGCCAATATCGTGCGAACACCTTTTTTTGACGATGCAAATCATTCACCAGTGGCTTTGCATATGTTTCCTACAAAACAACCGTCAAATAAAGGTAAATCCATCCTCAATAGAGTCCTTTCATACCTTTATACGGCTTAATGTATTCCATGCCTCATATCATTTCTCCTGATCTGAGAATCCCTAGAGTCTGGGTTTACACTTTCATTCCCCCTCATGTTTGAGGCTTGTCAGAACACCCCATCCTGGTTATCCAATAACTAATCACTGATTCGATAACAAATGGTACAAAATCTATGAACCTAAACTATGATTCATCATCCTAACTACATGACATTAGACTGTATGGTATTAGTCCATACAAAAATAACTTAAGCTGTAATGCCATCATCCATGCTATATGAATTTAAATTGTAGTATACCGGATGATTTCAGATCTTCATAAACCTTCATGGACATTAAAAGAGGAAGGCCAATGTCCTGGGGACACCTCCTCCTGACTATGCACATGTTTCCCCGGTGTCTGTACATATGTTTCCCACAAAAACAACCGTAAAAAAAGGCAAATTCATCCTTAGGAGAGTCCCTTCCTACCTCTATGCGCCTCAATGACTTCCATGCCCCGTGTCATTTCTCGTGACCTAAGATCCTTCAGAATCATGGTTTGTACATTCCTTCCATATCATGATCAAGTCATGTCAGAACATCCCTACATGATTACACTTTGTTTAATCATCATCCAAACTATATGAATTTAAACTATAGTATACCTCACATGACATTATGGGGAACTCCCACTAAGGTAAGTCCCCAATCTTTTGAAGGTTGAACCGCATGACCTCCAATGTCATCCCACATTGAAAGGTTCATCGCCCAGTTCCCTCTCTCACCATCTCCCCAAACTCTTCTACTGTAGGCTCTCCCTATCCAACAAGAAAGAGAGGAAGCATATGGTTGGTTTGATCTCTCACATCCTATTGTTTCTCACGCTGAGTATGACACATGTGGGTTTATAGATTTGTGACGATTACAACATCCACACAATTATGAATTATGATATCTCTGATTCTTGATCAAACTAGGATACGTAGGATTCCTACATGAAGGTATGAGCTCAGAAGTGTTCCATTCCAAAAGGGTTCACCGGATCATGTCTCCTTAAATGGGAAGCTTCTATGCGTATAGCATCCCGCCTTTTTACCACATAATGTTTCATTACATTTTACAAAACCGAGGATCTTTAATGTTTAGTGTCTTGGAAACCAGGAACTTTAAACATGAAAACAAAAAAAATTCTTCTAAAACACTTGGAAGGCTTCTCCTCATGTTCATCCTAGGTTCATTACTGCATCACATAACCTGGGGACATACATCAAAAGAAAGGGTGAGGAAAAAGCCCAGTAAGGGAAACAAGAGAAACATTTTACATGTGAAATTGAGATACTTCAATAAGGTCATGAAAAGAACTTTAAGGCATGAGAATGAAATCATGAGGCATATCATAATAAAAATAACATTTTCATAACTTGAATATGTGGCTACATAATTTAACATACACAATCATGAACATATCACCAAGGTCCATCCCCAAGGTGTCATTTGAAAATTACCAAGGTTATTCACCAAGGTATCCTGAAAATTGTAATCTCTAGTGGTTACATCATTACCCAATGCATTGGAGCGCTATTAGGGAGCACCCTTAAATTTGACTTTATTATCATGTGAGCCACATATATCATCATCAAACATTTCATAAATAACCCATATAGCATAAAATAAATGTGTTTCATTTCATAATCATAACATTTTAAAAACTGCTTTAAGGACATGATCTTTACGTCACTTTAAAACCCACAGAAAAGGAAGGTGGGTCTCATGTATATAAATCCCAGAATTTAAAATATAAAATTTTGGTATATATGTGAATACCCCTTTAGAAGAAAGAGCTTTGAGTATTCACTTAATAACATAAAATAATTTTGAGAAAAAGCGAGAGGCATTTTGAGACGAAAATTCTGCAGCATAACGGCTATGTTTCGGGGTTTTAGAAATCATTGAAAAGAGAGGGGACATGGGTCAAACACTCATAAATGACCCATAACACAGTAGAGGGACAGAATATAAAGGATTTCAGACTATGGCAGTGAAATTTGAATGATATACCATATGAAATGAAGAACATGAAAGGAAGAAAAAAATAATATTTCTCTTATGAAAATTCGGCAGCCTAACAGCGTTACATAAACTTCAACCAAAAAATGAATTGATGAGATCAAATAGGGTCTCTCATCATATGAACATAAAAGATCAGTATGATAGATATAGATATCATACCAAAACATAATAAAAAGGAACTTTCAAGACTTGACATGGAATTAGAACTTTGAAAAGGGAGAAAGGTGCAAGGACCACTTAAAAATTTAGTAGCCTAACGACCCCACTTAAACTTCAAAATACTGAATTGAAGAGATCAAATGGGGTCTCTCATAATATGGTCATAAAAGATCAGTATGATAGATATAGAGATCATACCCCAACATAACAAAAAGGAACTTGAAAGAATTGACATGAAAGTAGAACTTCAAAACGAGAAGGGTGAAGAACCACTTAAAAATTCGGCAGCCTAACGGCACCACTTAAACTTCAAAATACTGAATTGAAGAGATCAAATGGGGTATCTCATCATATGATCATTAAAGATCAGTATTATAGATAAAGAGATCATACCCCAACATAAAAAAAGTAACTTTAAAGAATTGACATGAAACTAGAACTTCAAAACGAGAAGGGTGAAGAACCACTTAAAAATTCGGCAGCCTAACGGTGCCACTTAAACTTCAAAATACTGAATCGAAGAGATCAAATGAGGTCTCTCATCATATTATCATAACATATAAGTATGATAAATTTAGAGATCATACCCCAACATAATAAAAAGGAACTTGAAATACTTTACATGAAAATAGATCTTGAAAAATGAGAAGGGAGAAAGAATCTGTTACAAAATTTTGGCAGCCCAACGGCGCCCCTTAAAACTTCATAAAACGAAATAATGAGAGTAAGAGGGTATCTCTCATTATGTGAACATGAAAAGGGAAGTACGAGGAGTATAAAATAACACACTTTAACATAAGAACATGGAGCATAAAATAAATTACATAAAAGAGATTTTTTTGAAAAGAAAGAGAGAGATCAGATCCCTTACTTTAAAACATAACTCTTACAACTCAAAGTTTGGGACCTTGATGGCTTGGGGGCACCATGGGAGGACTCCTTGGGAGGTAATGAGACCAGAAATTCGTTGGGGGAGAGTGGGGAGTCGAATGGATGAGAGGATGACTTGGTATTTATAGGGAAAGTGATGGGACAAGGCATTAATGGCCAAGGGACACCTCATTAGTGGTTTTGGTAAAACCATGGGCTTGCCCATGGTATTTGCCCATGGTATTGGCCAGTTAGGACACCTCATACCTTATCTTACTATTCATAAGTCGACCATATTGATTACATACTTAATACATCATTTAATGATGTCATTAGACACCCGTAACTTAAAAACTGTATTTCCACTATTCATCGAAAATTCATCTTTCTCAGAATAATCCCAAAATTTCACCTTAACAAAATATCAACCCTCTAATTACAAATATGAAATCCATTTTATAAAAATAATTTTCTAAATATTTTCAATTAAATTTTTAAATAAAAACACTATTCACAGAAAATTCATTTTTTTAGAAAAACCCCCAAAAATTACCATAGCATAATATCGGTGCTCTGAGCTCAAAAATGAAATCCATTTTATAAAAATAATATTCTAAATATTTTTAATTAAAATTTTAATTAAAAAACACGATTCACCTGAAAAAACTAATAATTGAATAATAATTTATGAAACCGTTATTTAACCATTTTATTGAATCACATTACTTAATGAAGGTGCCTAGATTATATAAATACTTTCTTTAAGTGAGATTACTAATCCATTTGGACACATTACTAATCCTAATCACAAAATCACTATTTATAATTTACTATTCATCAAAAATTAAGTTGATCTTATTAGACTCTAAATTTCGTACTGAACATAATTATAGAAGACCATTTTTTGAAAATCATTACACATTTTTAATTATTTAAGGTTTACACAACCATTTTTAAAATATCCTTTTTCTAAAATTCATCAAAAATATGCATACTATATTTATCCAGCAATTTGAAAATTCATAAACTTCATCATAATAAGAAATCCCAATTTCTATTTAAAACAAAGGATTACACAAGGCAGTTACGGTCTCCTTACATAGCCCCTTATCACACCAGCATAGGACCTAAGTGTAAGGTGTGCTAAGGTGAGAGAATCTGAGGGAGGCTCGGCTAACATCGCACGAGTAGTAATTTCTATTAGTTTGAACTTCTCGCAAAGGTGATTCCATTCTAGCTTCACACGATGAAGTTCAGCTTGGGTTTGGTTCAGAGCAAAGCCCAGTGGTGCTACCTACTTCCCATGTTCTGTTAGATGGGATTCGATCGGTCCAAGACTACTGGGAGAGGCCATCAAATCTTATTTCTATAATAATTAACCAAGATTACTTGTATTTAGAGGAAATAATCAAAACGTTTAGTTTCCAGTGGTCATATTAACCAATGGTTATATAACAGTCAAAGCCGAACGGTCTCATTTTAATTATACTCATGTTATCAAATGAAATTTTTTTGTTGAGTATAAAATAAAATAACACACAAAATTAGGAAACAATATTTATTCAAAATTTCGGGTTGTTACAACCTTCCCCCCTTAAGAAATTGCATCCTTGAAAATTTTTTTTTAAACGGGTTTTGAAATTTCATTGAAAGTCCCACATCGGAAAAGGAGTCAGAAAAACTATTACTTTAAAAGAAAGAAAGGGAAGTACAAAGGTCACCCGAGTTAACCCATACTAGGATTCCATGGAGGAAAACATGGACATAGAAGAAAAAAAGGGTCAAGTACTGGGGGAGAGTGATAGAGAACATGATTAGGAGAACGTTAACCATAAGAAAATCCCAAACTTATGATGTGTGTAAACGGTCTTTGATTACCTAGTAGGAAACGTAAACCAACAACGTTTTTGTTTTACGTTCCTTTTCATAATTTTGAGGAATTCATTTACAACATAAAACAAAAACATAAGAAAATATACCTATCTTCATGTAGAGTTTCATCCTTTAATAAGTTTCTACCCAAAACAAATCTTTTCTCCAAACTATGAGCATTCAAAACTACTTGGTCTCATCAAAACACAAGAATCATCTTCATAATCCACAAATGATTAACTATCTATTTCTTCTATCTTTAAACATAATCCAAAAAATAGAAAGGGTAAGGTAAAACAACTCTTCAAAAAAAATCCCATAGGAATGGAAACTACTTTTAATTCTTAAAAGTTCCATGGTAATACCCAATGTTCATCATAGTCCATTCCATAAATAACCGTCCTTAAAAATTCCTTAAAATAAACCAAACTAAGATTGAAACCCAAATAAAAGAAGGATTTGATAACATAGTCTTCCAAAATGAACTTCATTGTTCATCTCCAAACAACATCAACCACTCCTAACATCTTATAAAAAAAGTATCTATCCTAAACATATTTTACCCAAGATAGGTTAATCATTCCTATAAGTAACCTACATTACTATAAGTCCACCTTAAATTCATCGATTCTTCAAAATATAAGTCAACCTTACTCCTCAATGAAAATACCGTAGTAATCTATTTACCTCAATCATATAGGGTCCCCAAAATAGTGAACGTCCTTCAAAATAATAATCATATTTTAATACCATAATCATCCCTGTCATATTAATACGACAATCATCGCATTTCTTATCACATTGGTTGTTGGGACATATTCATCCATTTCCCACCATTAAATAAGAAGAGAAAGCATAATTAGGGGCTTAAGTACTTAGCCAATAATCATGAAAAGGAACTGAATGCATATAAGGATAACTTGTAGAAGAAAAGTATACCCTAACTTTTGATCCCCTAGGTTCCCATATAGGTTATCCATGATCATATATTCTTATGTGAATCTTTATTTTATTTTATCTTTGTTCCTTTAACAATGGTTCATACTAAGCTTATGAATTTACCAAAGCATATCCCCCGGGAGTGTCGTAACCAAGAGTGCAGCAAGGCCCGTTGTTGTGTACCAGTTCCCGTTCGAGTCTAGCTCAAAGCGGTGTTTTTGGGTTTTACCCCTATGTACATCTGTGCCAGAGCCACCTCTACCTGTTCGTATCCAGATAGGGATGTATTTTCTTGGAAACCCCTTACTCAATACTCACCAAAATACCAGGAAGATTTCCTATTTTTTTTAACTTTTCTATAGGGTTATTCCTAGAGTTTTCATATCCCAATTTCCACAAATAACTAAACCATCCTTTGATACCAACTATAGCATCCCACCTTTTTATCACATAATCTTTCATTACATTTTACAAAACCGAGGATCTTTAAGGTTTAGTGTCTTGGAAACCAGGAACTCTAAACATTAAAACATAAAACATTATTCTAAAACACTTGAAAGGCTTCTCCTCATGTTCATCCTAGGTTCATTACTGCATCACATAACCTGGGGACATGCATCAAAAGAAAGGGTGAGCAAAAATCCCAGTAAGGGAAACAAGAGAAAAATTTTACATGTGAACTTGAGATACTCCAAAAAGGTCATGAAAAGAACTTTAAGGCATGAGAATGAAATCATGAGGCATATCATAATAAAAATAACATTTTCATAACTTGAAGATGTGGCTACATCATTTAACATAGACAATCATGAACATATCACCAAGGTCCATCCCCAAGGTGTCATTTGAAAATTACCACGGTTATTCACCAAGGTATAGTGAAAATTGTAATCTCTAGTGGTTACATCATTACCCAATGCATTGGAGGGATATCAGGGCGCACCCTTAAATTTTCCTTTATTATCATGTGAGCCACATATATCTTCATCAAATATTTCATAAATAACCCATATAGCATAAAATGAATGGGTTTCATTTCATAATCATAACGTTTTAAAAACTGCATTAAGGACATGATCTTTACGTCACTTTAAAACCCATAGAAAAGGAAGGTGGGTCTCATGTATATAAATCACAGAATTTAAAATAGAACATTTTGGTATATATGTGAATACACCTTTAGAAGAAAGTGCTTTGAGTATTCAATTAATAACATAAAATAATTTTGAGAAAAAGTGAGAGGCATTTTTAGAGGAAAATTCTGCAGCATAACGGCTATGTTTCGGGGTTTTAGAAATCATTGAAAAGAGAGGGGACATGGGTCAAACACTCATAAATTACCCATGAAACAGTAGAGGGAAAAAATATAAAGGATTTGAGATCATGGTAATGAAATTTGAAAGATATACCATATGAAATGAAGAACATGAAAGGAAGACAAAAATAATATTTCTCTTATGAAAATTCGGCAGCCTAACAGTGTTACATAAACTTCAACCAAAAATGAATTGATGAGATCAAATAGGGTCTCTCATAATATAAACATAAAAGATCAGTATGATAGATATAGATATCATAACCCAACATAATAAGAAGGAACTTGCAAGACTTGACATGGAATTATAACTTTGAAAAGGGAGAAAGGTGCAAGGACCACTTAAAAATTTAGCAGCCTAACGACGCCACTTAAACTTCAAAATACTGAATTGAAGAGATCAAATGGGGTATCTCATAATATGGTCATAAAAGATCAGTATTATAGATATAGATATCATACCCCCACATAACAAAAAAGAACTTGAAAGAATTTACATGAAAGTAGAACTTCAAAACGAGAAGGGTGAAGAACCACTTAAAAATTCGGCAGCCTAACGGCGCCACTTAAACTTCAAAATACTGAATTGAAGAGATCAAATGGGGTATCTCATAATATGATCATAAAAGATCAGTATGATAGATAAAGAGATCATACACCAACATAAAAAAGGTAACTTGAAAGAATTGACATGAAACTAGAACTTCAAAACGAGAAGGGTGAAGAACCACTTAAAAATTCGGCAGCCTAACGGCGCCACTTAAACATCAAAATACTGAATCGAAGAGATAAAATAGGGTCTCTCATAATATGATCATAAAAGATCAGTATGATAAATTTAGAGATCATACCCCAACATAATAAAAAGGAAATTGAAATACTTTACATGAAAATAGATCTTGAAAAATGAGAAGGGAGAAAGAATATGTTACAAAACTTTCGACAGCCTAACGGCGCCCCTTAAAACTTCATAAAACGAAATAATGAGAGTAAGAAGGGCTATCTAATTATGTGAACATGAAAAGGGAAGTAAGAGGAGTATAAAATAACACCCTTTAACATATGAACATGGAGCATAAAATAAATTACATAAAAGAGATTTTTTTGAAAAGAAAGAGAGAGATCAGATCCCTTACCTTAAAACATAACTATTAAAACTCAATGGTTGGGACCTTGAAGGCTTGGGGCCCCATGGGAGGACTCCATGGGAGGTAATTAGACCAGAACTTCATTGGGGGAGAGTGGGGAGTCGAATGGATGAGAGGATGGCTTGGTATTTATAGGGAAAGTGAGGGGACAAGGCATTAATGGCCAAGGGACACCTCATTAGTGGTTTTGGAAAAACCATGGGCTTGCCCATGGTATTTGCCCATAGTATTGGCCACTTGGGAAACCTCATACCTTATCTTACTATTCATAAGTAGACCATATTGATTACATACTTAATACATCATTTAATGATGTCATTAGACACCCGTAACTTAAAAACTGTATTTCCACTATTCATCGAAAATTCAACTTTCTCAGAATAATCCCAAAATTTCACCTTAACCAAATATCAACGCTCTAATTAAAAATATAAACTCCATTTTATAAAAATAATTTTCTAAATATTTTTAATTAAATTTTTAAATAAAAACACTATTCACTGAAAATTCATTTTTTTAGAAAAACCCCCAAAAATTACCATAGCATAATATCGGTGCTCTGAGCTCAAAAATGAAATCCGTTTTATAAAAATCATTTTCTAAAAATTTTTAATTAAATTTTTAATTAAAAAAACTATTAACCCGAAAAAACTAATACTTGAATAATAATTTATGAAACCGTTATTTGACCATTTTATTGAACCACATTACTTAATCAAGGTGCCTAGATTATATAAATACTTTTTTTAAGTGAGATTACTAATCCATTTGGACACATTACTAATCCTAATCATAAAATCACTATTCATAATTTACTATTAATCAAAAATTATGTTCATCTTATTAGATTCTAAATTTCGTACTGAACATAATTGTAGAAGAACATTTTTCAAAAATCATTACACATTTTTAATTATTTAAGGTTTACACAACCATTTTTAAAATATCCTTTTTCTAAAATTCATCAAAAATATGCATACTATATTTATCCGGTCATTTAAAAATTCATAAACTTCATCATAAGAAGAAATCCAAATTTTTATTTAAAACAAAGGATTACACAAGGCAGTTACGGTCTCCTTACATAGCCCCTTATCACACCAGCATAGGACCTAAGTGTAAGGTGTGCTATGGTGAGAGAATCTGAGGGAGGCTCGGCTAACATCGCACGAGTAGTAATTTCTATTAGTTTGAACTTCTCACAAAGGCGATTCCGTTCTAGCTTCACACGATGAAGTTCGGCTTGGGTTTGGTCCAGAGCAAAGCCCAGTGGTGCTACCTCCTTCCCAAGTTCTGTTAGATGGGCTTCGATCGGTCCAAGACTACTGGGCGAGGCCATAGAAACATCAGTCTATAATAATTAGCCAAGATTACTTGTATTTAGAGGCAATAATCAAAACATTTATTTCCCAGTGGTCATATTAACCAATGTTCATATAACAGTCAAAGCCCAACGGTCTCATTTTAATTATACTCATGTTATCAAATGAAAATTTTTTGGTGAGTATAAAATAAAATAACACACAAAATTAGGAAATAATATTTATTCAAAATTTCGGGTCGTTACAATGCGTATGCCCAGAAAATTCTGAACGACAAGACCATTGATTCCTGATCAATCTAGAATACATAGGACACCTACTTGAAGGACCGATCTCAAAAGGGTGCCCATCCAAAAGGGTTCACCCAATCACGTCACTTTAAATGGGAAGCTTCTATGTGTATGCCCTAGAAATTATAAACTATGTGGGATCCGATTCCTCTCCTGAGGATACGTAGGAAACCCATCATACGGGTCTGATCCCAACATCAAGTCACCTTCCACCCCCCCTATATGACGTTAAAATTCATAGTGCCTTATTTTATGGCTCAAGTAAGCATTAAATTCGTAGCATCAAATCCATGTATTCCCATGGAAATCCTATAAACTAGGGGTAGTCTGTGGACACACTCTCCAAGAATGAACAAAGGATTCACAAACATATGAACATGAATTAAATTTATAAGAGAGTCTCGGAATAGGTAATAATCCTCCCTCTCCCAAAAGGGGTGCAGAGAGCCCCACATCATATCCTCTCAACCAATAGAGTCCTTAAGTGTTGTTGGCCAAATCATTGTCCATTGAGAACCTACCTTTTGAAATCAGGTCCATGAATCATGGATACCAGGGTTGTTGGGTGTTTCTGGCTCCATAAATAAACCCATTGGAGGCCATATGAGGAAGTGATATCCTTGGAGGACCAATTGCACAAATACATGACCCCATGAAATCTCCCATTGGGACCATATTACTGTGGTTTCTATTTCACTATATAGAAGAGCTAAATTACCTGGTCCTCGTGCGATTAATCCAAACCGCCTTTAAGGGATAATGACATAGAATAGGTCTAAACAAAAGAAATGGTGAATTTGATGTGAAACCATCTCTAGAAAAAGAGACAAATAATGATTCCCGTCGGACCATTTCATCATCACCCCAAACATGCCACCTCAGGTGGAAACAAGAATGATGAAACCGATGTGAATCCTTAACCAAGGTGATAGTTCCAAACCGATGATAAAATAAACAAAAGGATATTTAATGTCAGACCATTTTGCTCATCTCTATAGGCACAGAATGTTCCACCTTGGGAAGAAACAAAAATGGTGAACCCGAAATCAATCGTCAGCCAAGGTGACGGTTCTACCCCAATGATTACAGACACAAAAGGATATTACACTTCGGACCATTTTGTTCACCCTTGTATGCACCGAACGTGCCTCCTCGGGCTGAAACAAAATGGTGAACCAGAAATTAATCCTTAACCAAGGTGGCAGTTCTACCCCAATGATAATAGAAAAAAAGGATATTTCATGTTGGACCATATTTTTCGCCAATGTATGCACAGAATTCGCCGGCTCAAGCCGAAAAAAAATGGTGAACCCGATGTGAATCCTTAACCAAGGTGCCAGTTCAACCTCAATGAAAACAAACACAAAAAGATATTTCATGTCAGACCATTTTGCTCACCCCTGTAAACGCAGAATGATCCACCTTTGGCCGAAAAAAATGGTGAACCGAATTTGAATCCTTAACCAAGGTGGAAGTATTACCCCACTCAAGCCCCTTCACCCCACAATGAAAAAAACAGAGGGGAAGGGGTCCAAGCTGAATCGTCAAATATTCTTATGTTTAAAAGAATGCTTCCTTGAAGAGGTTTTGTGGTCTGTATGTCATATATTTATGTTGGAGGTTCCTTTAGAGTAACCTTCTATCAAAATACCATCTCGAAGAATGATGCATACACAGGCATTAGCGACCCCACAGGTGGTCAGGGCGATGACAAAGAGTAGACCCCCCTCGCCTACCCAGCTTCTTCAATGCTGTGTATCCGACATGTTGATCAAAGTGTATCTCCGAAATGGTACTCTCCCCATGATGGAGGCCATGAGATAATCCCTCCTGTATGTGAAGACTCTCCATCCACCTGCTAAACCATGACAGGAACCCCAGAACAAGGCGGACCCGGTGGTCATCTCAAACCATTTAGGGAGCTTGTCCTCAGAACGTGACAACAGGTACCTCCATTATCTTAGGGAGGAAGTTGAAGTTCATGCTGATAAATTCATCTCAAATTCATAGGGTTTTTAATTGTGGGACCTTTCCAGAGAGTGTCACCGCCAAAACCGAATGACTAGACCTCCTCCTGCTGAAAAGGACCTTATGCCAAGGACACCTGCTGAAGTCCAGGAGACCCAAGCCGCACAGGTTACCTGCCAAGGGTGAGGAATATATAATTAGGAACATGATATCACCTTGGTTCTTAAGGAGAAACCCACTATACTAAGATGGTATCATTCGATGGGAAAACATATGACTTGGGCCCCTCCACTCAACCCCACAAGATAAATAGGGTGGAACAATACAATCACATGCATGCTCCTACTAGTGCTCGCTGGTCCCGCCATGCAGACAGAGTGGAAAACTATAGGCAGATGCTGATATATTACAATGCACCAAAATATGATCATTCAAATAGGACAAAAACTAGCTATACAAAGGCACAAATACCTACTGATGTGTATCAATCCCTCCATCCAAATAGGGCTGCAAGGAAATATGAGCACAACCAAATTCATGCAGATGCTTACATAGCCATGAGATAAATACAAAGGAAAGTGAGTGGATGAAAATCCCCACTTGTGAATATAAATACCATCAGTCAAATGTCGTGGAAACTAGAGAATGCAACCATCGATAGACTCATTACTCTATTCTAACATAGGATAACTACCGGTATCTACTAGAAACTCATGGAGGACCGGAGCAGACACAAACACCTGCTCTGATATTGGAATGGGAATTCATACCTGTTCTTGAAAATGAGGTATCTCATCACATATTGGCCATGATGGAAGATCAGATGTCGATCCCAGACCATATCATCCAAACATTCCAAGATATTCTTGCATCGACAAAATAGGTGAGAAACCAAGCCCATGACCCGGTGTCCTCGAACGGAATGACTTACTCAAAAAATGGGTTAGTCACTACGAAGTAGTTATGCATCCCTAATCTAGTCTTAGAGGGTCGACGAAAACATCCCATGATAAATGGACAACCAGATCAGGAACAAATACCAATTCCAGCTGGGGGACCCCGGTCCAATGTGGTGGCCACTCCAGGGGAGGCATATATCCCTGCCAAAACTCAATATTCCTTTCGGCGTACCCCGGAGACATCACATGACACAAAAATACATAGACCCATATGTGATGGCCATTATCAAAAGTAGGAAGCTCTAGTTACATGCAAGAGAGTGCTCAAAAATAAAATGTGCCAAAGGAAACTGGAAAATGAAGAGAATATACATAATCCTTCTCTACTATAAGATGATGTTCTTGGAACCCTCAAACATATATCAATAAAGGATAAAGATCCTATAAATCCATTACCAAATTATGAAAGTGGCAGTAGAAATTGAGAAGGCCCTCCCCACAAAGCCACTACAAAAATCTCTAAAGGTACTCCCTAGAGTGCCACAGGGACTCACTCTGTGGGCCAGTAATGATTGATCTGGATATCCTATCTCCTGATCCTCATCGAGGTATCCCTCCCATCTACATGAAGATCAGATAGCAAGAATTCCATCCCCTTTTTTTCCCACCTTGATGGTCCTCCCTAGGGTATAAACTGCAAATATGTTTCTCACTGTGGTTGGACATCAAGTCATGATGGTATTCCTCACCATAATGACAGTCATTGCGAAGGCCCTCCCCGCAATGGAAGTTGTTGTGAAGGACCTCCCCATAGTAATGTCAACCAACAATAAGGTCCTAATCTCATATCAATAAAACTTGATGGTCCTCCCCAAAATGTACACTACAAAAATTCTCCCTGTATTTAGGTATCGAGCTGTGATAGTAGTCAATGCCATTATAGCAGTCATAGATAAAGACCTCCCCTTAGTGAATTCAACGATAAAAAAGGTCCTACCCTCACTACATCCCACCCTGAAGGTCCTCCCGAGATTATACTCCATAGAAACAATCCTCGTAGTTTGGAATCAAGTTGAAATAGTATCCCATTCCATTGTAACATGAATTGCAGGGGTCCTCCTCACAATCAAAAGTCATACTAGAAAGAGGGTTTTCCCCTTTCCGAAACAAATGTGAGAAAGCCCTCCTATGTTGAGGTGCTCGGAAATATGTAAACTGAAATATCAGGCACTCTTTCTATGATGAGTGATACCCTTTCTCATCTAGAGGATGGCCCAGGTCCATGTTAATCTTCTGAGACACCCCCGCATTGTTGACACATCAATGAGGCTCCCACCAGCCCGGATGCTTGGAACAAAATTATTAAGAAGAAGTCAAGTTAGGCATATCAAGTTGAGGAGCCTCTGGAATAACAACTTCAGGATATTTGTCTTGTGAGAAGAAAAATAGCTAAGGATAATATACCAGGGATGTATTAGCCAACAAAAACTTCTCACTTCGACATACACGGAGTGTTTTATTGGGAATGTATGCACAACAATCGCCTCAAAATATGGAAAAACCCTTGCCAACTGAAAAAAGTTTTTCTACCCTATGAAGTGTATGCAGATCATGTCTACATGTTATGGGAGCTTCCCCATCAAATTTACCTAGAATCCCTCCCATCCCTATGATATCCATGATCATAATGGCGAAAGAAAAACCTTGAACTGGTTTCCTTCATGCACGACAGAAGTTGTGTTGCCTCATTGGTGACGCCTCAACTTGGGATCACATTAGGAGATGGGGAGAACATGGGGCTATACACTTAACCTCATGTCCCATCCAGAAAACCCCATTGGAAATTACATCATGCAACATAATCACCCAAAGGCAGCAATCAAACAAAATCCCTACCTAGGAAAGGTGGGATACTCAACAAAAAATGACTTGGAGTAAGTTTCAAAAGCGTCCAGACTGAAAAGATCAAGCCATAGAAAAAATTATGAGTCAGGAAACCAAGAATATCCAATGGGATTCCCACCTAAGAGAAGCTAACCATAAAGCAACGATCATGTATTCAAAAGACCATAGACTCGATGTATATCTAATGACATACTCGGCTCACATCTGAGTGAAAGTATGTATAATAGAAAAAGTGGAAATAATTGCAGATACCTCCTTGATAATGGAATGACACATCCTACAGGGCTGGGAAAATTTGTAAATCAAAATTCCCACGTATGACTAAAAAATTCAGACCATAGTACATCAACATAAGAAAGGGAACAAACCAAGCCCGTAGGGATGGGGGAATTTTTATCTCAAGTCCCCGTATAATGGAAATCTATCTTCTCTCATCTAGGAAGAACAATGATCAAATGAGTCACCCATTCCACCCCTTATTTTGGTTCAAAACCACCGAGACAAAGGTGCATTAAACATTTATATCAGTGATCCATGTGAGTCAATCTCTTCCAAGAAACCTGAAGAATACCAAAGAATGGTAGGATAAAGTCCAACAAAAGATGTAGAAATCCTTACTACCATTCGGCACCAGGTACACCAAACCAATACAGTATTCCTCAGTGAACGTGATAAAAATAAACTCCATAGATCTCATAGGAAATGAAATAGACGGAGATGACGCAAGGGAAGATGGTTCCCTCTAAGAGGCATCCCACACCGAGCCTGATGGTGTGCAAACCCAGAACCAGAGAGCAGTCCTAAATTTGGGCACCCCCTCAGCTAATCCATCACTACCTCCCTCACGAAACCATAACAATGTAGAAAATAAATCCAAGGTCATATATGACCTACCTCCTCCTCCCCTGGGGAATTTGTCCCTCGATCTTGAGGAATGGTTCGCCAAGAAGCATGAATAAATAAAATATCTCAGGAGAATTAATGCCAAGATGCTTCAACGTAACTACCTTGTCAGATGTGTTACCCCTACGGAACGTCACCAGGTATTACCAGAAAAGGTTACCTTGCCATGGGAACTCATCCTGGTGAATGAAGAAAAGTTCAGAGGCCAATTTAGTCCTGTAACGGGACCGTAAATCTACTTAAATCTGACCCCGAAAGGACATCAAGACTTTCCCCCACTGGGAAGGCAGTTAGAATATATTTCGGTAAACCCACAAAGGATACCCCGAGTTAGATATCCATCTCCAATTTTAGGAGCACTGACACACCCAGATTTGGCCACTTCCGTATCATCCCAAGCTCAAGGCTGACAAGATATGCATCAAGGGATCTTGAACACCATTAGGAAAATAACATCTCAACTAGAAACCGTGGAGGGGTTGTGTGCTCTGATACAACCAGAGTGAAAACACTACCTTGATTGGGTGATCAATGTTCTACCACCACTAAAATTCAGAAACCCCGTATTCCTAGTATGAAATGTCTTGGGGGAACCAAAATTGCATCTAATGCACTATGTCTCTTATTGTGACTCCATGATGGGAAATCGAGAGAAGAAAGAAGTAGTGAAACTCAAATGCTTCGTGTGAACCCTACAGGGCTCGAACTTCATATGGTATATTGACCTGCCAAAAAACTCTATTATAGGTTGGGAGGACCTCCGAAAACAGTTTTTCTTCTAGTTTAGTTCAAATATCCCTAAGACGGTAGTTAGTGATCTCATGAACTACATGCAGCGAGAGAACAAAAGAGTCTCAGACCTCATTGACAGAAAGAAAGGCCAAACTTATTCCCTGAACCTACTGCTCCCCCAGGATGAAATGATCACTATGTGCATCAACAATCTTCATGATGAAATGTGAACACCTCTCATCCCGATGAAGTACACGAGTGGGTTCTAATATTTCTCTTCCATTGCTGAAAAAATAGAATACTACTTGCAAAGGACCAAACTAAAGTCCCCAATGGCCCCATCAACTATAAAAGGGTGAGAAAGGCTTAATAGGATTCAATCAAGTTTAAGCCACCCCGACACCAGCTCTAATTATGAGGCCCCCACCAAACCGTGAAAGACCCCTTGAATTCCAACAATAACCCCCTCCTCGGCAATATGAGAGACGAGGTTCAAAAAGAAATCAGTTAAAAGAATAAAGAAATACATTCTATTCGTTTTGAGATGACCAGGTCTGCGGGTATTTCATAGCTGCCATGAATTGTCACTTGCGCCGGCTAACAAAGAAAAAGTGATCCAATGATGTGGGTCTTGACGATTGTCCAAATTATTTTCTCCATCACCAGAAAATGGGATACACCATATTGGAATTATTCATTTTCTAGGATCTCTTACAAAATATGGTGGATTCTGGGAAAATCATGTTGGGATTGCCACTAGCACAAGTGGCCTATGTTTCCAAATTAGACTCAAGAGAGGAAAATGGATTGAAAATAGTGTCTAATAAGTAGGGGAATTTTTTTACAATTGGATGACTGAGAAAATAGTCAAATGAGTTCAGGGAATCCTCTTGGTGTATTTGAAACAATCAATTGATCCCCCAAAATCTCATAATACAACACAACTATACTCCTCAAAACTGAAATCCTTTAAGGGATAGAAGGGAAGAAAGAAGGAGCAAGAAGATAGGATAACACCAAATATGAAGTTAGTGTTGACATTTGCAGATTCCATATCAATAGACATTGTATAATGGGAACTACCCCGCCAAATGGTAAAATGGCCACCAATATGCCAAACGGTGCCATTAGAAGGAGGCAATAAGATAGAAACATTTTCAGATTGAGAACTGATATACAGCTCTATTAATGTCGTCCACTTGATGGTCCCATTTTCTAATCGAAACTATGGCCATGAAACCAAATTCCCCATGGACAATTGGAGAGCTATATAAAGAGGTCGTAGATGACTGAGGTTTTCTAGAAGGCATGATCATGGTAGGAGTTAAATTAACTACCACACCATGACTCAAAATATTAACATCACAGAAATTCATGGTAGGACCACTTGACAGATGCAATGAGAAATGGAATGATCCTCCACTCCAACTGGAGGAAATCCAATCCTAGTTATCATAGAGTATCCACTAGAGAATGAAGAAATATTACATCTCCATGGCATATGGGCAGACCAGTTCGGTCAAAACCAAAAAGGACCACAACACCACTGACCCATGTCTCTGAGGATGAACAATGTACTTCCAAATCCCAAGCCCCTAAAGTGTCTTTGAAAGAGAAATGTTGAGTTGTGAAGCGCCGATATTTATAGTAGAAATATGATATTCAAATGAATTTGGATTCAGTACTAGAAAATTTATCAATCCTAGATGCATTACCCCTATTTTTTGATCTTAGGGAGGTGCTCATCGAATATTTACTAAGTCCCTAGCTGTTTGAGGCTGAAGTAGCAATAGAAAAAGCCAATCAGACATAGACCAATCTCGAAGAATTTCATTCCGTCACATCTTTCATAGAAAAGAATGAGGACACCATCATTAAAGGACACATCAGACCCTTATCTGTTCTAGGAAAGATAAATAGAATTGATGTCTAGAGGGTTTTCATCGACAAAGACTCTAGTGTCAACCACCTCCAACTGCGAACACTTTGTCGACTAGGCTATGATGAAGACAACATGACACCCTGCACCACAAATCTACTGGGATATGAAAAAATTGATCAGAATATGTTGGGATTAATCAATCTTAAAAATCTTATTGGAGACCTCATTTTAAATTCTGAGTTCTAGGTAGTGCAGAAAATTATGACCTTCAACATCTTGTTAGGGATGCCCTGGCTACACCAACATTCCACAATTCCATCATTATACCATTAGTAAATCAAATATTTCACTAATGGGAAAAGAGACATTGTATAGTGATAAATCCCCATTTGATTCTTATGAGTTTCATTACATTGACACAATATTCTATGAACCAGAGGAGAATCAACCTCTAGCCGACGATGTTGATTGGATTACTACCCGAATGGATTGGAAATGGATCCCATTGATCCTCTCTAGCAGCTTGGGGAAGATTATGTATTACCCATCAACTAAGTTGAATGAATAAGTTTAAAAATGGATGCAGACTCAATTTTCTCCATGATCTCCACTATGACCCCCATGTACAAGGACATGGGAGAGTGGGATGAATTTTTTGATGACAGGAAAATCCATATCAAATATTCTCATGGTCCTTCCATAGGACCCCAAAATTCCCTCACCTTACTCTCTATGGAAAAACCTGATTCCTCTACCAACAATGGAGAGTTCATCTCAAGAATTCTCTTTTCATCATTAAAGGAAGAAGATAATGAAGAAGAATAAGAATACCTCAGAGATTCCCCTACCATGTTTGAAGAAGGTGTCTCTACCACAGTCAATGAACTACGTAAGATAAACATGGGCACCAAAGATGAACCGTAGACCACTCTGATCAGTGTGGATATTCCTGTTGAAGAGAAGGAGGAATATACCTCCTTCCTAACCAAAAATTGAGATGTGTTTTCCTAGAACTATATATAAAATACAGTCCTTGATCATGAGATCTCCACTCATCATCTGGGCTTACCAGAAAATCACTGAAGCTATATGTAGGTAGCCAAAAGAACCCAATCTACGTATGATACTAGAATAGAGGCTGGAGTTGACAATCTGATCAAAGAAAACATTATATGGGAAGTCCAATAACTGATCTGGCTGGAGAACATAGTCCCTATCAAGAAAAATAATGAACAAATTAGAATTTTCATTGATTTCAAGGTCCTCAATAATCATTGTCCAAAAGATGATTTCCCAGACCCGATCAAAAATATTTGATCAATGCAACTGCCAGATATGATACCCTCTCTTTCATGTTCAGCTATTTTGGATACAACTAGATCCTAATGTCCCAAGGGGATGAATAATCTACTACTTTTAGGTCTACTCATGGAGTGTTATATTATAAGGTGATTCCCTTTGGTCTAAAAAATGCTGGTTCCACATATCAGTGTGCCATGCATTATATCTTCAAGTCCATCTTGGTAAAATTCATCAAGTGTTATGTCAATGATATTGTGGTTAAATCACAACAGAATTCAAACCAACTAGACGATATTGAAGTTGTCTTCAATAAACTATGAAAACACATTTTAAATATAAATCCACTAAAGTTAACCTTTGGAGTTATCTATGTAAAATCTCTCAGATTCATTATACACCATCACGACATCGATGTCGACCCTGAGAAGAAAAAATACATCCTTGGCATGTCACCACCTCGTAACCTCACTGAGTTGAGAGGTCTCTAGAGGCACCTGGCCTATATCCAGAGCTTAATATCCATCTTCACTGATAAATGTTTACATTTAACTAGGATTATGAATAAAGGGGTTACATATGAGTGGGATAATGATTTCGAAGAAGTGTTCAACAATATAAAAATATATCTATTGATCCCATGGGTGATGATGAAACCAATTAAGGGGAGTCAAATCATTTTGTATGTAACCGCCCGAGAATGGTCATTAGGCTCCTTCCTCGCACAAAATAATGATGTCAAGAGTGAGAAAAATATCTATTACCTCATTCTAACAATAATTTATACTGAAACTCTATATTAAAAAAGAGAAAAGAATTGCTAATCCCTAATATTCTCATTTTAGAAACTCAAGAATTACCTGTAGCACCATGAGGTCCACCTGGTCTCCTACTGCAACCGCTCCAATATATCCTCGATCGTCCCATGCTAACGGGACACCTATCACGATGAGAGGTCATCCTACAACAGTTTGACATACGGTACATACCCTAGAAGGCCATCAAAGGCTAGGTGTTAGTAGACTTCTAGGATGAGCACCCCTTGGAAGAAAAAACACCATTGGATACCGAAACGTCAGATGAAAAAGTGTTATCCATCCAGGAGTACCCCCAGACATGGGAAATAAAATTCGATGGTGCATCCAAAATCATGACAGGGAAAGTAATGGAGTATCACAATCTCAATCAAGTAGGGCTAGTAATTATACTCATATCCCCTAAAAAGGCCATCTAGACTTACACTTTACTGTTTTCAGATGGGTGTAGAAATAATGAAGCAGAATATCTAGCCCTCATTACGGGTCTGGAACTGGAAATTCATAAACAAGCCAAACACATAAAGATAAAGGGTGATTCAAATCTATTCATCAAAATTGGTCAACGATGACTATGCCATTATGAAATAAGTATTTTCCCCCTTGATGAACCATGTTTGAGAACTGAGGGTAAAATTTCTATCAGAACCAATGTTGACCTACGTCCCCTAATCTCAAAATACTCAGGCCTATGATTTGGAAAATGAAGCCACGACCTTTCATGATCTAGACCGGGATAAAATGGTTTTTATAATTTCCTACCACAAGATTTTGTTTCCATTTATCGATAAAATTATGGAGGATATTAAAAAAATTAGCCCCGTTTCTGATCCTTGTGGTTACACCCTTAGCTGGATGACACCCATTGAAAATTACCTTCGGAAGAGGAAACTCCCACTAGATATGGATGGAAGGGAACTAGTCCAAAGATGGGAACTGAAATTTTCCTTATACAATGGGGTAAACCAAGAAAAGGTTCTCTACAAATGAGGCCTTGATGGAGTCCTTCTTAGGTTCATTGATGGAGAATAGATTGTTCCCATCATGAAATAAATGCATGTCGGAGCTTGTGGAGTGCACCAATCAGTAACCAAGATCCCTCATAAAATCCGAAGGCTCATGTACTATTGGACCGCTATGATATAGGATTTTTTCATATTTTACAAGAAGTGTCATTCCTTCTATGTTCATGCCAATTTTATACACCGAACCCCAGAGTTACTTCCAAAAGCTAAGTACTTCTAGAAATTTTCCACCTGAGGGATGGATGTTGTGGGACCATATCCCCCCACTACAACTAGAAAATTCTTGTTCATACTCAGAAAAAAGAACTTCTTTTCCAAATGGGCCGAAACCATACCCCTTAAAGAAGTCAGGGTGAAAAGTATCATTAGCTTTTTGAAGGCCACCATCATTACCAAATTTGGTGTCCCTCATACAATATTGCGAGACAATGATACAAACTTATGCTCTACTAAGTTGGACATGTTATACCAAGAGTATGAAATAAAATCCAACCTTTCATCCAACTACCACGCGACAGATAATGGGTAGATAGATTATTTCAACAAGAATTTGTCTAACATACTCCAAAAGATGGTAGATAAGGATATGAAATTGTGGCCAGACAAGCTCTTTCATGATTTGTGGTCTTACTGAACCACAAACCGCACTGCCACCAAAGAGACCCCATACTCACAAGTATATGAGGTAGAGGTGGTTTTTCCAATTGAAATCCAAGTTCCATCACTTTGTGTGGCCATTTGTGATCAATATTCCATGGAAGATAAATCATATAGATAACTTTATGAGTTGGATCAACTAGATGAGAAAAGGCTTCACAATTTACACCATTTGGAAATCTATCAAAATAGGATCGCATGAGCCATTGACAAAAAGGTTCTCTTTCGATTATTCCTCAAAGTAGAAATGATTTTAGTCTTTATAACCCTAGTGATACAAGGGAAGAAGCCCCCAAATATTGAAACAAAGTGGGAAGGAACATATTCTATACACATGGTCTATTACAATGAAGAATACACCCTGATATCAATGGACATATAGATCATCATGAATCCCAAAAATGAGAAGTTTATAAATAAGTATTTCACATAATATCAATGCCCAATCATAGTCTAAACTCTATGACCCAAAACTATGAGTTTTAGAAATGCCCAGTCATGGTCCAAACTCTATGACCCTAAACTATGAGTAATAGTCTTATCCAAATGATGTTAAAATGTAAGGAAATCATCCCTAAAACATGACATTAAACTATGACTCATGTCCTTGCTACAAGATATTAAAATGCATAGAACAAAATGTCATAATCACATTATGATAAACTACTTGGTCTCTCATAGAACTACGTAAGTCTTGATTCCTTCCCTTATAGGATATGTAGTGACACCTCGATCCTCAATCTTGACTCATCCTACATCATAAAAAATTCCTATATCATATCCTCTATCTTCCCACACTCGTGTGGGAATCCCTTGTCACTTTTTATTTCTCACATCGAGTATAACTCACGTGAGCTTAGGATCAGTGGTAAGGATTCTCTTATACATGAAAATTATAGAGAAATATAGTAGAACCGAAATCCATAGAGAATGAAACAAAAATATTCCTACCCCTATGTCTGAGCTAGATCGATACATGGAAAATTCAAAACTACGTGCAACTTGATTCTTGCTCTTTTAGGATACTTAGTGATGCCCAGATTTGGTATCCAAACCCAGCCATTAAAAAAATTCCCTCACGTTTCCCTATGCATGGACCAAATATTTGTAGGGAATGTGCAGAACTATGCACATATTTATTCCTGCCCTTGCAGGATATGTAGTGACACCTAAGTCTAGCACCATGACCCAACCACTGTTAAAAAAATTCCCCTTCTCCTGTGTGTAAGCTAGACTTGTGCGGGGAGTCCATGAAAGGTTGTGACTCCATGACAGTAAACTGCGAGATTCTTCAAGAGTCAAGTATGGCCCAATTCTCAAATGTTACAGGATCCCGCACATGCCCCCCACTCATAAGAAGTTAAAATATTTTTATTCCCCTTATACATATAAGCCAAATCTGTATAGAAGCTCCAGTAGTTCACAGTCTATCACAGTATTGGTATTTTCTCTATTCCCAAACACATCTTTCCTATTTCTCAAACTCCATATTCCGAGAAAACTAGGATCCGCAGAATCATTTATGGCCATTTGAGATGGAATGCTAGTGTTATGAAAACACCTTTGTTTGGCTATCCATATCATTCCATGGTGGATCTGCATATGTCGCCTACAAAATGGTCGTCAATCAAAGGTAAATTAATCCACAGGAGAGTACACTCCTATCTCAGTATGCCTGATGGCTTCCAAGAACCATGTCATCCCTCTAGATTCAAGTCAGCCCTGGGACTATGGTATACACCTTCTATCATCAATCATATCTAAGGAATGCCAGAACATCCTGATTGAGAGTAACTCAAACATATTAATGATCTTTATGATAGCGTAATTTACCTCACTGTATGACTCTAAACTGCACAACATCTTGTCCTCACCACATGAAATTAAACATCAAGGGTGAAATATTCCTTGTTGTATGACATTAAACTACATTGAATTTGTTTAAGGAAAAAGTGATCTCTGATGATTATTTTTTTATTCTTAGGCGGTGATCTGGAACCCTCTTAATCCATTGTTTCTCACACTGTGCATAGCTCACATGATCTTAGGGATCTTAAAGAGATATCCACCATGACATTATGATAAGACAGTTCGGGAAGCTGGTCCTAGCAGCATGAAAATATATGGCATTTAATGGTTCCCTTATCCGTTAGGAACCCCAAGTCCTAGCCATATGATGTTAAATGATAGGGTACCCCAAATGTGGGATGAACACCTAACCATGCATGTGAGTTAGGTCTACATAAGGGATATCTAATTCCATGAGTAAATCGTATCAAAAATCTCTCCAATATATCTTGATACACTCCTACCTTACCTCAAACTCCATGCTCTGAGAAATCTTGAATCCCCAAAATCATTCATGGCCATTTGATATGGAAGGTCAGTTTCCTAATGACAACTTTCTCTGACTATGCACATCATGCCCCGGTGGCTCTACATTTGTCACCCTAAAAATGGAAATCAATCAAAGAAAAATTCTTCCCCAGGATAGTACTATCCTATCTCAGTATGCCTAATGGATTCCAAGACCTGTAACATTCCTCTTGATTAAAGGGACCTTAAATTCATGGTTTAAATTATCCTTCATACACACGTCCTAGATGTACCAGAACATCCAGGCCCAATTCTGCTCTGGTCTGTTTTGAGGTTTTTGTAAAATAAAGATACCCCATCCATATTCAGGATGTTGATATACATACAAAAGAGGAAAGGCTTCCACTCATCTCTGATTTTACCAATGAAGTTTAGTTAAAATAAATTTCCCTTTTCGTGTTCAGATGAACCCCTTGTCAAATATCACATACCGTGTTCAGAAATCTCCCAATTTCAAAAATCCTTCATACCATTAGATATACAAGGACAATGTCCTATAGAAACCATTTTTTGACTATGCACATCATGCCCTAGAGGCTCTACATATAATACTTAGAAAAAATATTTCAGTAAGAGTAAAAAAAATTCTTGGGAGAGTTTGTTCTAGTTTCTGTATGCTTAGAAGACATTCACGTCTTGTCACACCCCTAGATTTGGAAAACCCTTGGATAACGGCTTACATAACTTCCTCTTTCCAAATCCCCTTAACATAAAAAAATATTTCTAACTGAACTGACCATTCACCAGCCCTCCCTTACACATGTACGAACCATACAGGAACATTTGCTTGATCAAAAACGATATGAATGTCCCAAATATTTTTGGACACCATCACTCAGGCTGACCACCCATTGTGGCTACCAACGTCAAAATAAATTCAATGTGTTAAAAACCCTACCAGGACATCAGAGATAGAAAGCTAGTGTCCTGTGGAAACCATTGTTTTACTATGCATATCATTCCATAGTGGATCTGCATATGTATCCTACAAAACAACTATCAATCAAGGGTAACTTCATCCTCAGGAGAGTCCTCTCCTACCTCTGTACACCTAAAACATCACCTGAGCCTCATGCATGTAAAAAATTAAAAAATCTAGGTTCAAGAAAAATCTTTAATCCAGGTCTGAAGTATATTAGAACATTCCCTGCTGACGAATCCCGAATTGGCCCCCCTTCCCCGTTATGTTGGTCAAAGATGTTCGACCAAAAACATCAGTAATAAGTTTTATTAGCATGATTGTTATCAAACATCAAAAAGAAAGAGAAAAGATTCCATAATATCCAGAATGAAAATCCGCAAAAGGAACCTCTGGATAAAAGGAAAGTATTAGTTTGTTAAACCTACACCATGAATGGTTTAAGAAAAACATATTTATCTATCAAAAGACACGTAAAGATTGTTAGGTTGAAAACCTACAAATGGCGGCCTAAGAAAAAGACAGGTTATAACCGCTAATCAAATATCAAGATGTCTTACGAAAATTACCGGGTAATAATGAAAAATACATAGAAGTTCATGAGGTGTTCCATAAAACCTCACAAATAGTCAAAATGTGCTATCTGAGTCCCTTGGCTCAAGAGAAAAATGTGAGCATTATCTTACCATTCAATTTAGGAACGATTCTACATCAGAATAGATTCATCTTAATTATGATCAGACCCCATTATGATGGATGGAATTTATAGGGTTCTGAAAATTCAGAAAAGGGAAGTAAAATACTCACACAATTTTGGTAAAGAAAATAGTTGCATGTTTGTTGGGAAAATTGAGGAGAAATGTGAAGAAATAAAATTTTAAAAAGGAATCCATCCTGGTCGCGTACCGATTACCAGGAAAGGTTATAATAAGGAATAAATCGCGAACCACTGGTACACAGATGGGCTATGATGCGCTATCCTATGAGGAATTGTCCATCGAACAAAATATTTTGTGGTGAATTTACACCCGAAAATCAAAGCCATTGTGAACCAATTTCTCTGATGAGAGTCTGATAGAGGTATGACATACACAACATCCATGCATACAATGTGTTTTGTTGATGAGGAGAAGCCATAGGCATCCCAAAACTCCACAAAACAAGGTTTTCTGAGTCATTCGTGAGCCATATTTCCTCCATGGGCTTCCACAAAAGGAGTCGCATGAGTTGCAGATACAGATTCCCTGAAAATCTATAAAAGGATCACTAGGGGAACTGAAAGGAGGTTGAAGGAGACAGAGAGAGAGCTCTAGTATTAGATAAAAGTTGAAAAAGAATTTTGAGGGTTTGGGAGAAATTTCTCCCGCACACAAAGTATTTTTTGGGACTCCATCCCACATCTGAATCAGTTCAAAGATTCCATCTCGTGAACTGTATACAGTTTGCAGACTACATCTCATGAACTGTATTCAAAAAACCCTTTGTAGCCAACCAAAAAAACCAATAAAAAATATAATAAAATTGCCTTGCATTTGAGGAAATCATAGTATGTGGACACCCCTTTACGGAAAACAGTTCGCGACTAGCTCTAATCCAGCTAACATTTTGCAGAAGCCCCTATACCGAAAATAGTCTGCGTACCATCCTACGTGGTCAACTCCTATGTATACCATCCTAAGAGGATAGATCCTACGAATCCTACCTTATGTGGCCAGCACCTATGCGGAAAATATTTTTCACCCACCGGTCCATACCATGGGTGCTGTACCCCCACACCACCACTCTGTATCAATCCTGGGTTGCGGTCCCGACCCTCTGGGCTGGTCCCTTCGCTACCATCAATGACCCCCATGAAAAATAGAGGTTCATTCGATGATATTTTCAGGTCGGGTCAATGGAATTTTCTATTGCTCCTATAAGCCTCCCAAACTTCGATTCCTTAAATACCATGAGAAGACTCATTTCTCAGGCACCTCCCAAAAGCCCTTACACCTACCTCCTTCACCAGGTTGACCTAGAACTCCATGGAAAACCACATTCTGAATGTTTCTTAAATTCCTGAACACATCATTTCCATCCATAAAACTCTCTGTGTTTGGGGATTCTAGATCCTCACAAACCTCAATGGCCATCAGAAGAGGAAGGCCAACGACATGTGGACAACATTTTTTGACTATGCACATCATGCCTTGATGGATCTGCAAATGTTTCCTACAAAACGACCACCCTCCAAAGGCTAATTTGTTCATAAAAGAGTCCTTTCCTACCTCTATATGCCTTAACGGCTTCCATGTCCCATATCATTTCTCTTGATTCGATAATCCATAGAGCCACAATTTATACTTTCATTCCCCATCATGTTTTAGGCATGTCAGAACATCCCAGCCCGATTATCCTGTAACTAATCCTAGATTCAATAAAAAATGGTCAAAACTCTATGAACCTAAACTATGATTCGTCGTCCTAACCACATGACGTTAGACTTTATGGCATTAGTCTATGTAAAACAACATTAAATTATAATGCCATCATTCTAGTTATATGACTTTAAACTATAGTATACCAGGTGATTTTGGATCATCATAAACCTCCATGGCCATCAGAAGAGGAAGGCCATTGTCTTGAGGACACATCCGTTAGACTATGCATGTCTTTACCCAGTGTCTCCACATATGTTTCCCACAAAAAAAAGCCATCAACCAAAGGAAAATTCTTCGTTAAGAGAGTCCTTTCTTACCTCTATATGCATATATAGATTCCATGCCCCATGAAATTTCTCCTGATCTAAGATATTTAAGAATCATGGTTTGCACATTATTTCCCTCTCATTCTCGAGGCATGTTGAAATTTACTAACATGATTATCCTATAGTTAATCATCATCCAAACTATACTAGTTTATACTATAGTATACCTCACATGACATTCTAGGTCACTCCCACTGAGGTAAGTCCCCTATATTCTTAAAGTCGAGCTGCATGACATCCAATGTCATCCCACATTGAATGGTTTGTCGCTTCACGCCCTCACCCACCATCTCCATGACCACTTCTGCCATAGGCTCTCCCTCTCCCACCAGCAGGAGAGGAAGCATGCAGTTGGTTGGATCACTCACATCCTATTATTTCTCACACCGAGCATGGCTCACATGGGCTTAGAGATTTGTGATGATTACAACATCCACAATTCTTAACTATGAGAACTCAGATTTCTAATCAAACCATGATAAGTTGGACACCTACTTAATGACCCGAGCTCAATAGGGTTCCCATCCAAAAGGGTTCACCAAATCATGTCTCCTTAAATGGGATGTTTGTATGTGTATGCCCAATAATTCTGAACTATGAGATCATTGATTCCTGATCAAAACAGGATACGTAGGATGCCTACAAGAAGGCCCAAGCTCAAAAAGGTTCCCATCAAAAAGGGTTCACCCAATCTTGTCTCCTTAAATAGGAAGATTCTATGTATAATCCCTATCAATTCTGAACTACATGGGTTCCAATTACACTCCTGAGGATATATAGGAAATTAATCTTACAGGTTCCATCCCAACATCAAGTCACCTTCCATCACCCCATGATGATTATAAATTCAAGAGTGCCTTATTACATGGATGATGTCAGCATTACATTGGTAGAATCAAATCCATGTATGCCTATAGAGATCCTGTAAACTAGGGGTAGCCCATGGAAACACTCTTCGGGAATGAACCAAGGAATCAAGAACATATGAACACAACCTTAAATCTATAAGACAGTCCCAAAATAGGTAATAACCCCCCCCCAAAGGGGTGCGGTGGGCCTGACTTCCCATCCTATCGACCAATGGAGTCCTTAAGTGTCATTGGAAAAATAATTGTCCAACAAGCCCCTGTCTTTGAAAAGTAGGTCCACGAATCATAAATAATAGGGTTGTTGGGTGTTTTTATCTCCATGAATAAACCCCTTGGAGACCATCCATGGAAGAGATATCCTAGAAATACTAATTTCACAAGTACATGACCCCATGCAATTGCATGTTGTGACTATCTGACTGTGGATTCTTTTTTGCAGTATAGAAGGGGTAAATTACACAGTCTCTTCAGGATTAATCCAACCCTCCTTTAAGGGATAATGATTTATAATGGGTTGAAAAACAAGAAATTGAAAATTTTACATGAAACTATCACTAGAAAAAGAGACGGATGATGATTCCCATCAGACTATTTCATCATCACACCGAACACGCCACCTCGGGCTGAAACATGGTACCAATAAGTAAAGATATCATGGATCACTAGAAGGTAAAAAAATTCAATATTGTTCTTGATAGATGGATTATAATATTTCATTAATGGAAGTATAAAAATAAATAATCCTAATGAATAATGAGACTCTAGAACTAAATAGTTACCACTTTGGTAACATTGAATCATAATATACGTACCAATTTGGTAGATTTTTAACCAAAAACCCCATGAAAAATATCATAAAATGGATAATTAAATAATAATAAATATATTTATATTAATCATATTATACATTCATGGGAAGAATATGCACCAAAAAATTGAAATGTGTGTTGAATAAGGCATAAGTCTCAAAGAAATAAAAGTTAGATGAGAAAACCCTTACTACTTAAGTAATTTTAAAATCGTGATACCCATAAAATAATAAAATAAATTAATGATGTGAATATAATTAAATAAATTAAATTAATGATATAAAATTTCATAGGTAATTCGATACACCAAAAAATAAGTGAGTGGTGAACATGGCATGTATCTCATAGGAATAATAAGTGATATGAAATTACCTTACCTTAAGTCATTAATTTTTCAAACATTTTCAAATATATTGTATAATAAATATATGTTAATTATAAATATATTAAATAACCATATTATTTTATCTAATACCATAAATTATTCACTTAAAACTTTATATTACCCATTTATTAACAATTACATGCTAAAGTAACGTTTTAGGTAATAACTACTTTGTTTATCATAAGTGTTTTGACTTGTTATTGTAGATCCTCATACATAGATCATGATTTAATTATTTATGTAATGTAAAAGATGATTTATATTTCATATATATTCCTTATATAAATTTTTTATAATCTATTAAATATGGGAATATGGAATGGAATACACTGTTCATGGAGACGGTAGGTCGTATGTACGAATGAACATTATTTTGGTTTACTTATCATTTTAAAAAATTAAAAAAATGAAATATCTGTTTATATGTATATATACACCAATTAAAATATAATTATTTCATATATATAAAATAAATTTTTCTAAACCCATCCTTAATACATTCCATGTAACGTGTGCACAAATCACATCGCTTTGAGGAGTTCGTAGTCCACAAAACCACAAACGAAGTTATCGTATTTACAAAAAATGGAAAGCATAAAGGTATATTTAAAATAATAATTTCAGAAGGATAAATTTATCATAAATATAAAATAATTCATATTATAATATTGTTTCAAGCATAATTACCAACCATGAGGCGTGTTAAATGAAAAATAAACAACATCATTTTTTGAGGTGGTTGTTCACTGTACACAAGAACTGTAAGTTCATTACCCATTTGATGGAAGTATGTGTAAGTGTAGGTAGAAAAATTATAATAAAAATATATATGTATATTTAGGATATTTATTTTATTATATAATCTTGTAAGAATAATATTTAATAGGGTGGAGAATTAAACTAAATCAAAGGAGTTTGCAGAAGGATGATATCTCCTCAAGGGGAAACTCTTTTTGGTTTGCACCAAAGGGATTACTTGGATGGATTTCATCCCAAAATGGATGATTATTGGTTGAAGGTATGGATTTTGTGAGATAATTGCAGTATATTATGGCTGATTAAAATGGATTTATATGTGTGAATAAGTTTTATGGTTGAGTTCCTTTTTATAGTGGATGAGGAGTGACATTGTTGTAAATTTTTTAAAATGGAATTCAACCTACATTTTCGAATGAAAATGGAATCCAATAATGATCTAAATATGAGAAAAGGAATTATAGGGTAGAAATATGTCCATCCAGTGGCTTTTTCACTTGTTTCTATATCATGTTTCCCTTAAGTGTAAGGGTGAGCTTCATGTTAACCTTAATTTCCTCTTAACTATTGTAATTAATTTTTATTACTTTCACTATTTTTTTGTAAGAAAAATATGGTCACATTATTTAAAATTATATCTTATGTGGAATTAAAATATGAAATCTATTTTTTTAAATTACAATAAAAAAATTGGAAGAAATTAATTCAAATTTAATCCCACAAATGAGACGAAAAATGGGGTTTTAAAGTAAAAATGTTCAAATGTTTTGTATGTTTATATCCAATTTCATAATGAAATTGATTCCATTGAACTATTTTGTATTAATTTATGTATTATTGATATAATTGAACATTAAAACCAATCAAAAACATAATTTATCTTTTTAAATAAATTATCAGAAAAAACCATTTTGAATTAAAATTCAGTATTATTCATTAATCCATAAAAAATGAAACTTTATAGAAAAATTCAAAAAAGTAACCCTAATAAAATTTTTATGTTCCATATTCAGAAATACAGTTTATTTATTCATATAAGAAGTATAATTATGTATAAAAATCATATTTAAAATTGGTTCTCTATTAGAAAGTGGTAAAATCTCTTTTTAGAAGAATACATAGTTTTATTCAAAAAATAGATATATTATTATCTTATAACTATAAAAAATATGGGATGAGTATCAAACATATTGAATTAATATGTAATATATACTTTTTTTGAAAAAATTAATCAAAAGTGTTTTTTAATTTATTAAGGTAAAATTGTGTTTGTATATAGAAAAATATGTTTTCTTAGAAAAAATCTTCTTTATTTTCAAATAGTTCATACATTCATTTGTATTAATTGATAACCAAAGGATTAATTTTATTTGAATTTTTAAATCATATTCTCAAAATTTAGTTAATCTTATTCCTAAATTTCAATCTTATGGCTATGTGGTAACTATAATAATATTTTATAATTAATATTAATTGAATATTGTAGTTTGAAAAAACTGGGACTTGCATGTTACAAAATCTATCGAAAGAACTCATAATATTGTATAACACAAAAATAACATAGTTTTGGTTGTACTTGAAGCTAATTTATGTGTTTTTTAGTGATATATTGACTTGGTGTTTCATTTTACATGAATTACACTTAGTTATTTCGAATAAAAATAGTTATATTCTGTGTTTATTGTAATTTAAAATATCAAAATATTAATTTAATTGAAAACAAACAATTCACAAAATCTCCGGGTGTTATAAGAATAGGATATCTCAACCAAACTATTAGGCATATCCATAGTGCAAGGTACCATCCTTCTGAAATCAGCACTTATGAATGTCAAGATTTATATTTGGGTATCATATTATTTCCACGCTTCTTCTTTAGTGAATCAATTATGATTAAACATGGAAATTATGACTCATATAGAGATTATGGAGATTCCACTATAACATATAGAGTGAAGAGGATTCAAGTTCCCATCATGTTCCATTACAATTGGTATAGTCTAGTTTAATTGGGAGTTTAAAATTCTAGATATTAGTTTTTATATTTAATGATTATAATAGTCTGCATGGATGAATATGAATCCCATATCATCAAATTTTCTCAACAAGTAAAATTCACTTTCATAGAGGGTTCTCTGCATGAAATAAATTTAGATTGAGAAATAAATGTAGGTACAATGTGAAATTTAGTTTCATTAGAATAAACTATTTCTATTCATTTAGAATTAAAGGAACATGGTGCTACATGTGAAACTAGAAATTTTAATATTTCTACCATACATGATCAAAACCTAAATGTCATTTTGATCATTTTTAATGGGTAACCACCTGAGAGGGAAATAATATTTTCTTTTAATTTTCTCATGGTAAGAATCCCTATTTTTATTCCATTATAAATACTATCTATAAGGTATTTTTATGAATTGAAGGTTCAATTTTAATAATTGGGGGGGGGGGTAAATTCTTTATCTTACCTAGTACATCACCTAGGGCTATAAGGGGTTTGTTCATAAATAATCCATATTACTCACTTGAGTTATGTATTGATTATCAAAATCCAAATCATTTCACTATCAATAATTAGTATGAACTTCATTAAATATATGATATATTTGAAGAATTTTAGTTATCTAAGAGGTTCCCTATGATTTATCTACGTTATGGTTATTTTCTGCTCAGAGTTATGAAAGATTATATTGAGATGACAATATTTCTGAGAAATTTTTTCCATTGAAAATATATTTTCATTCCCTTTGGTTTGATGAATACACATGAAATATTTATGTTCAAGATTAATCATTACATAGATACCTCAAATATTTTATTAATTTATTTTTTGATGATATTTTCTTTTATTCTCAAATGAGGAATGGCCACAAGAACACATGAAATGTGTACTGAGTACATTTCCTGATCAACATTAAAATGTTAGATGTTATAATGGTTGACTTATAGATACACAATTTCTATCTTTGAGGACATGAAATTTCTAGATAGGGAATATATATAGATAAAAAAATTATTTAAGAAGTCTTCTTTTATTATCCAATAATGAATGTATCTGAGATACAAAACATTCTTTTATAGGGAGGTGATTACCATTGATTTGTTAGATATTTCTTAATATTGTCTTCTCATATGAAATCTTTGATGAAAAAGGGTGTTCCATTCACATGGAATGATGACTGTTATTGAAGATTTCATTTTTTCATAATTTTTTAAAATATTAATTATTTTATGTAGTTTTTGTAATTCCTACCAACCTTGATTTAATTATTAAACAAATTTTTTGGAATTCTATAATTTTTAAATACATTATAAAAAAGTAATAAAAAAATTAAAATATTTGATTTGATTTGATTTGATTTATTAATATATTTTTATTATGATTTTTAAGTGTAAATTTAAAATAGGTTTCCCAAAAAATGGATCACCCCATGTTAGCCCTCATCTATGGCCTAAGAAGAAACTTAGCAGGCCCAACATGGTCCCACTGGTAAATCCTCACCATGGTAAGGATAGTGTGGGTGGAATGGATGGTCATAGGTAGAACAAGTGCATTCCGGAATGTGGGTAATGTGTTCACATGAGGGAAGGAGGAAAGTATCACTGACACTGGGAAATGAACGGTGGAATAGGGGGTCCCTCTGTCCCTACCTGACTTGTTGGAGCACTGTGGGGAGTCATTTATATACATTTGGAGCCATCCTGCATGATTATTCTATGTTTAATGCATCTATAAATGGGTACTATTAGAACTTACAAAAAACTCTATTTTTTCCTTGTTAGTGTGTTTTCCTTGATAGAAATTTAATCACTACCATATACCACCTCTTATATATATAAAAATATCAGAAGATCCCCTAAAACTCACTAGAAAATTCCATGCATTTTACAAGGGAAACTTAAGATTAATAAAAAATTGAACTTATGAGTCTTTAAACCACCATATATCATATATTGTTCTTAAAGTGATAACCATTTAGATTCAAATGAAGAAGAATGATTCCACCCTGGCCAGAAGAGGAGAAGCTCACCATTGTTTGATTTTTTGAGGACCATTATGCCACAAGATCTTCCATTTTGTAGTAGTGTCCAAAGGGGATCAAAATAAGGAAAATAAAATGTCTTATAAAAACAAACATTAAGTGTATTAGATTATAATAAAATAACTAATGTTTTTTCTAAAATACAATATACTCAGTAACGAAGAATGCTTCACCATGGGAACTATTGGTTTGAGATAGAATAATGATATTATTGAATCATTAACTGTGTTCCATTATGTCTGGACAAGTCAAAATGTTTTTAAAGATAATAGTGATGTTTTAATCCCAATACATTGTTATGTGTTCTCAAAAAAAGTTTCATTATAAATAAACAAGGGAGATATCAATAGTTGCAGACAAACCACTGCACCATGGCCATGAAAAATATACATGGGTTCCACGAAAGCCATATCCCCAATGAGGTAGGGTTTTATTAAATGGAAAATTAAAACAGATATTCTTTTCTGGACTTTAACATAATATAATTTATGATTTTGGAGAAAACCCAGAAATTGTAGCATAGGGGGCCTCAACTACCATTAATGAGTCTAAATTCACCCTTAAAACATTCATGATCATAGTGGAGAAGAGAGTAAGAGTGGGTCAAGTGGAAATAACGATAAAGAAGGGTTATTTTAATTAATTATTTGAATGTTGGAGAGAGAACTATATCAATGAAAAATAAAAAAAGGAGATATGCTATTCTATAAGGGGTCAAATTTTTGGGATGTTACTTTTGGGTTATTTAGGACTGGATGATTGATGAAATCTACTTAGAGTCCTGCTATTTCTAATACAGGTTATTTGTATTTTATTTTTCATATTCCCTCATGACTATCATGAAATGGTAAAATATCATGTACTAAGAAATATAAATAAGTGGAATTGTTCATAGTTTAGTAAAGATTGTAATTGTTTACTATGATGAGTTACGTATTTCTTTTAATTTCATCTCAATATCACCCTCTTTATCATGGGAAAACAAATCATGGGAATGATTGTATTCTACATAAATCACACCAAAAAACTATACCTATCATGTAAAAAACACACATGCCATGGATATATATGATTAAGAAAATAATTTAACACCATCTTATGAATTAAACTAAATATATTAAAAGGTAAAAAAGAACTCATAAAGTGGATAGTAAGTTCTCTGAGATGAGGCATTCTAAGTTTCGATTCTGATTGTACCAAAATTGAATATCATCACCGTATTAAATAATTATCTAAACATGGATATAAATTCTCTTGGCATATTAATCATCATCTAAGAATCTAATCAAATATCTTGTTTCTATTTTTCTATATTATTCCTAACCATTTTATGTTATTTCAAAACCATTCTCAATGGATTGACCTCATTCACCGCTAGAAAATAGTTTAAAATTATTTTGTGATAGTGGAACATATATATGTGTTCATTAATATTTATATAGAGAAGTAAAAACACACTCATGTAAATTCAATACTAGAACTATTTTCAAAATAAGATTTTTAGTAATGATTATGTTTTTGGAATTTCTTATTAATTTTTTTCATACTTATACACATGGTATTCTTATGGTGTGGTTTTATGATCAAAATCATAGCATGAATACTCAACCAGGGGTAAACAAATGTTAGGATATGAACATTTTAATTGCGATAAACAATTAACACTCATAATGTTCAAAAAACCCACCTACAAGTATATGACACCTGTATTATCTCGCATTATACACAACTATATACTTGACTTGTGTTACACAAAATTTCAAGTTCTTTTCATATAATTCATTTCATGAAACAATCAGAATAGATTTTTTCAATTTATAAATGAACTATGTTTGGATTAAGTTATACATAACACCAAAGGAATCTTTCATGACATGCAACAATGACTTGGCTTGCGTTACACACAAGAGCGAGAATCCTCGATAGCTTGCATTATACGCAATATCAAGTTTTACTAAACAATGATGTATTATTAAAATGGGATATAAACATGAAATTATTAATAGTATTAACCACATTTTAAATTTTATATAACATTAGCATTCAAATTATTTATTTTCTAGACACGATATAAGAACAAATTCAACTTTTTAGGATAAAAGAAGTATTTTTCAAAACATGTAGTTTTGCTGCTTTTTTCAGTGCACCCATTTTAAATATAGTATTAAACACTTTTATTTATTATATTTGAAATAATAAACTTCTTATCTAGAATAGGTACATTAAAATATAGTTTTTTTTGATTTTATGGTATTTTTTTGATAAGATTCATATTATAATGAATGTTGAAAAATACATCATTTTAATTAAAAACTGCATTTTCATCTAATTTATTTATATCGTTATATTATATGTTTAGTTAGTTTTAAATTATAATTGGATAATGTTTTTGTCACTTAATACAATGTTAACCATTGGAGTTAATTTAAAATTTAAATTGAACATAAACAGAAGTCAATCTTTTGATAGTTTTTACTTCTTAAAAACCTGCATTCTGGATTTGAGAATGATAATTAATATTAAATTAATTTCTCCCAATTATGTGTTTTAAATTTAGGCAAATGGATTCCATATTTGGAATCATAAGTTCCAAAATATTTAAACATGTACCTTTTATTTTCGGAAATGTTGAATAGTACTTCTGAAATAATTTTTATTTACCATGGTTAAAGGGTAAATCATGTAGATAAGGGAAAACAATAATCTTATAATAATACAAAACAACCCTAACATCTGCCCTAATCTTAATGTATAAGTCATAGGTGACAAAATAAAACCTTATACCGAATTTGTGGAACTTTATAACCACTTGGGTTTGAAAATGACAAGTTATAATAGTTAATTTAAAGTAAATGGAAACATGTATCTTTTTAATAAAAAAATTCTATGGTGGAGTTATATAATTGATATATTTGACAATAAATAGTTATTATAAAGGTAAAAAATATTTCCTACATCAGGGTATTTTATTTATAATTTATAGAATCTAAACAAATAAATTTATTTATGACACAATGATGAGGAATTGATTACCTTATTAATTAAATATTCAAATAAATGATATTATAAATATTAAAATAAATATAATTTGAAATTTTTGACTCCATTCACAAATTTTTTGAATTAAATTGAAATTTTATGGTTGAATTATTTCCTTTTTTTTAATAAATCAAGTTTTTATGACTCTAAAAGAAATCAATTACTAAATAGTGTCAAAATTGACATAAATGAGTTTTTAAAAAATATACCATTTTATTAAATGATATAATAGTCCTAAAAATCTAAGACTCGGCCCAATAACTTATATAATGTTAAAAATCTTATTAATTATCCACTTGTGGTTCTATTGTCATTTCATAGTAACTATAGTAACCATATATTATGAAAATGCAATAAGACATGGTCAGAGTTAATGTTTTTAACTAAGGGTTAAAGATAAAAGATAAGGTTCATTTTGTGACTGAAACCTGTCTAAAACCTATTTGTTGAGAGTATTTAGACCAATAAACATATTAGATTCAATATAAAAGAGTTTTGGACTATTATAAACTGATAATAAATTTATAATAAATTAATATTTGAAGACTTTCCTAAATTTCCCCTCACCTGTCCTATAAAAGGGAACTTATCCTTATCTTTTATTAAGACCTCCAAATACCATTCTGATGGAAAAAACCAGAACAAATATCCTAAAAACTTCCATAAAATCATCCTAGATTCCAATTTTTGGGATGAAAACTAACTTAAGTAATCTGTTTGTGAAAATTAAACGGAGACACCCGATGATGAGGTAATCGTTTTATCCCTTCTTTCAATGTTCTTCTCTTATTCCACATAATATTCCTAAGTTTTTACCATAGTAAAATAATAAATAAATAAGATACTATATTCTGAAATATTTTTATGATTATGGTAAAAAAATATTCCTTCTTTTACCCATCCTATGAAAAATATTATAACCATGCGTGCGTATGTAAGACTTACCATCTCCACATTGTGGTGTTAAATATTTTACACCTATACATTATTTACGTGGGTATAATGATGAATATAAATGACTTAAATAATAAATATAACATGATATAATTTATTTAAAATTAATATACTATCCAATTCCATACCATTTAACCTTCAATGGAATGATATCGTTGCTTCTGTATACATACGACTTACCGTCTCCACAACGCGATGAGATTCATTCTCCACATTAACCATTAAAGAATGATTATAAAGTATATAAAATAAATATGCATCAAATATATGAAATAATAATTCTACTGGATATATATATATACATGTTATTTAATGTATTCCACTCAATTCAATACGGAAATAGAAACAACATTCATGCGTATGTAAGACGTACCGTAACCATGAACGGTGTATTCCATTTCATTTATCTATCTATTATATATATTTATATACTTAATATTTATTATATGTAAATAATTTTTTCCATTTTGGAAGTAATTAAATCATTATATAAGTAATAAGATCAGTAATAACAAGTCAAAACATGTATTAAAAATAAAATGATTACTACCCAAAATGTTGCTTTAACATGGAATTGATAAATAAATAGGTAATATAAAGTCACAAGTGAATCATATATGTTATCATAGATGTTATTGTGGTTTTTATAAAAGTTAATAATATGTTTAAAATCACTATATTAAAGTTTTTGATACATAAAAAGCATATGGAACCTAAGGTAATGGATAATTCTGCAATCTCATTTTTATCCATGATTATTTATATGTAAGTATTTACAGTGGCTATATTTATCACCCATGTCGATGTTTTATAAAAACGTTTTTATAAAATTTTTACTATTATTTTATGTGTTTTTAAATTCATTTTTACAGATTTTCGACTTTTAATACATGGTTTGGAAGGAAGTTTTCCTTCGTTTACCATACGATTTACCTTTTGACTTCTCTGAAGAAATTATGGGGATAATGTTTTTATCTTATATGGCATGAATGGATATTTATGCTTTCATGGATAATTATATGCATGAATATTCCTATAAAATATTTCAAGTTTATTTTGAAATAAATTCTTATATTTTCAAATTTCAAGAAATTTTGAGAAAATAAAACATTCTTTAAGAATAAATGAGATTTTCCTCATGAATTAAGTTTACATGTTTTATCAAAATTATTTTATATCTAAGATGGTGATTTTTAAATAGGGTTATGTTTATAACCCTATTAATACTATGATTTTAGTGTATTAATGATTGAATTATATTTTATATGGATTATGCTATTATGGAATGGTGTTTAAGAAACCAATTTTCTTTCTTGGGTTATGATATGATGAATGATTTATATTTATTGTGGCACATGTAAGAGTGATTTCATTATGAGATGGGTGGGACCTATATCACCCTCCAATGAATTAGGTAAATAATTATATCTCATGAGATTGATATTAATGGAATGAAAAGTAAATATGGTTTAGTAATACAAGAATGAAAAAACAAGTAAATCTAGTTTAGTAATACATGGATTCAACAAAAAGTAAACCTAGTTCAGTAATGGACTTTGTACACTATGATAGTCTTAGAAGAAATTAATTGGCTACTATGGGAATCATATTAGGTAATTATTTGTTTTAAAAAATTCCATGTTTTATTCCAATGCTATTATGGTTAATTTTACTTTATGATATATGCATTACATATAACAAAGATTTATTTCATGAATCTTGATTTTGATATTTAAACTTTATGTTCATGTTTTTAAATTCTTATATTTATGGTTCGTTTTATGTTCTCCAAGTTTACACTTATTGAGCCTTTTATCTCACCATTTTTATGATTTCTTTTCCCCAAGATATAAATAATTGTTTTAGGTAGGAAAACAAAAGGATAAGATCTTTATGGGATATATCAAATATATTTCACTAAGTTAGAGGATTATGTTTTTTAGTTTCCAAAAGCACTAAACTAATACAGTCATTGGGCATATGTTTGTGTTATATATTAATTATTCAATATAAGTAATAAACTTTTCATGTTATTAAAGAATTTGTATCCATAGATATTATAGAAAAACATCAAGGATAACATTAGTGAGTAGAAAAAGATGTTTTCCAAGGGGAAGTGGAAGAGGTTAAATGAATGAGTCTAAGAATATTAGAGATTTTAGTCTACCAATGAATACCAAATGTAGAGACTCATTCAAGTATCTTGGTACCACCAATCATGAACCAACATTTAGAAATATTTTTTGTTATAATTCAAATGGTGTGCCATTTTGAACAATTCTCTATGATTCCACATAAAGACACCAATTATCATATATTTATTTATTTAGAACTGAGTGATATATTCCAATTTATTAACATTGAAATAGATTGGGTTAGATTATGATTATTATGATTCTCATTAAAGTAAAATATATGAGAAGGTATTCAAATACTACCACCATATTTGATCACAATCTGTGAAGATGTGTGAAGAATATTATGGATAATATTTTTTTTCACCTCTAAGGTCAAACAATTTGTGTGTAAGTATCCTTAATTTTGAGAAAATAATTCAATAAAACTTTTATAGTTCATGTGATAGGATTAAAAGTGTTATAACATGACACATACATTATTACATCAAAATATGGTTGTAAATTGAATCGTTTTGAAAATATTTATCTCATGGTAATCATTCAAACATATATTTATCTACTAGAGGGTTGTTAATGATGAAATTTATAAAAGAGAGTTACAAATTTCTAGATGAAATGTCCAGAAAAATTTTCTAATAGAAACCAATCCAAGGTAATGTAGTTCATGGATTGAACATGGTGGAAATAAGTTGTATTTCCATTAAAACTAATGACATGTCTAGGAAAAAATATGTAATTATAGATAATAAATTTTCTGATTGTATGAATTGTGATGATATTAATTACCTATAATATAAAAGATAAAATTTAGCGTTGGGATGATGGCCACAACAACCATGATAATGATAACCTTAAAATCAAGTGTGATTCCATGTTTTATAGCTATGATAATAACGTTTTTAACCCAAAATCATGGCCCCCCGACTCACAATTCGGGTCTACTATTTGGAAGAGACATTAGAAAGTTTCTTAATTACATGGGGAGATAAAATCATGTAGTTGAAAAAATTCTCTTAGATTCAAGGTACATCTATCCAAGAATTGAGAGATATATCATGAAATTAATGAGCTACCATGTGGAACATGGAAAATCATGTTGGATATATTTCCAAATACTTAAAATATATAACATGGGTAATTTTACCAAGTAACATAGTAGTCCTAGGACATGGTGATTTTGAAGCCATCACGTTTAGGTGTAGAAATTTAACCCATGATGTTTCAGAAAAAGATAGAAAACAAGATGTAAATTATATTGAACAAAACCTAGAGAAGGAATACAATCAAGGAAAGTGAATAAATAGGATGTAAAGAAAACTGAGATGTATGTTCAAGAAGAATCAATATAACTATATCGACCACCACCATTCATTCAATAGATATTATGGATTGAAAAAATTTATGATATGAGAGAGAAATTATTGGATATAGTCATGAATATGTAAATCAACATTCTTTTTATAAAGTTTATTGAGAACACACCCACATATGAGAAGTTCCTAAAAGAGTTGGTGACATAAAGAAGGAATAATAACAATTTAAAAATCCTCCCGTTGATTGTATATTGTTTAGTAGTGCGGTCAAAGATCCGACAGATGAATCAAATTTATCTAGGTACATTTTCAATACATATTGAAATTGATCCAAATATGTTAGTTGGGGATTTGTGTGATATTGGTGAAAGTGTAAATATTATGTAAAATTAAATATTCATGAGACTGGGATTAAAAGTTACGATGGATACTCATGTTAGAATTATATTATAATACACAATAGTGAGGCTTCACTGAGTAATTCCTAAGGATTTCAAATTCAAGGTAGAATGTATATACTTCCTAATGAATTTTCTATTCCTTGAAAGGGAATAGGAAAATAAACTAGTATGTTTGTGAAAAACCCATCCTTCAAATAGAGATAAAATTCATTAATGTCCAAAATGGATATTTATTCTTAGGAGTTCATATATAAGAGGTAAAATTTAATAGTCAAGGGGATATTATGAATCTGTATAATAAAATTGGTGAGTTCAGAGAGGATAAATAGTAGAGGATGAGTAAAATTATGTCCATGGAGAAAGAGATGAGTTAGATATTATAAAACATAAAGAATAAGGTGTAAAATAATAAAATAAAGGATAAATTATTCTAGAAAAAAACTGGATATAATTGGGACAAGTTTATCGAACCCTCAGTCACTTAACATCGAGAAGAAAGATCAAGCTGAACAACACTACAATATTATCCTTCATGAGGCGGCCCTTGTTTTTTATGCTATAGGAAAAAAATTCATTTTTATTTATGAACGAATATGTTTGAATTCTCATTTTCATTTCTAAACTTTCATGAAATGGGCATGAAAACTAACTATTTTCCTATGTTTTTTATAGTGATTCATGGAGAAAGGAATTCTACATAATGAAATCTAAAAAATAGGAAAATAGATTCACAGTGAATGGGGATATTAATAAAAAAAATCAGAAACTTTAACCCCCTTTGAATTTTTCAAGATTATGTTTTTAAGTGTTTTAATGAGAAAAATGCTTTCCCACACATTCATTATTATGTACTTTTAGTTCAATGAAAATTAGGAATATTTTGGGAAAACTAATATTCAATGAATTAATTTTTCATATTATTCAATTTAATAGGTAGAATGGGTAATTGGATAATTAGAGTGAGTAAAAGAAAATTGAAAGAAAAAAATCATGATTTTTATTTATTGTCACTTTTTCTCTAAAAGTTCCATTCCATCTATCAAGAATTGAATTTTAGTAATTATAGTTGAAAGATTTATTTTTATGAAAAATTACATTATATATTGACATATATTACATGAATTTTTTGTTGATAGGTTTGTAAACCAATTTTATAATTCATTGTTATTAATTTTTTCAAGATAAAATGGGACATGTCACCTATTAGGATCTGATTTTTATGTTTTCATATCAATGATTTTAAAAATTTAGTTTAAAAATGATATAGGTATTTTTTTTATCTATCCATTATTCTTAATACCTAATTTAAATTTTCCCTTATTCTATCCGTTAGATAACATGAATAACCTCTTATATAAATATCCACAATTCAAGATTATTTATCTTTTCCTTCCCTAACTATAGTGTCTAACATGATGTTTAGAGTTCATATATTTTGAGGAGAGGGAATTTAAAGGAAAATGGATATGATTTATTGATAGAATGTATTTGGTGTTTTGTAGTATTAATGGAATAAGTACTTCTTGTTAACTAATTATTTTTATTCCTAGCCACTCTAAAAATTGAAATATTTTGCTTGAGTTATAGATGGCAGAAAAACACCATCACTTGACTAATAACTTTTATCATTTGAGGTTAATTCTAGATGTGAAAATATTCCAAGATCAATTTTTTTAAAAAATTAAATTAAAAAGGAATGAATAATGGTGGAGAAATCATTAATTGTTATTTCATTTATCATTGAATTATAAGATCATGGAAATTACTTGAGATGATGTCACTTTTTGAAGAGGAAAATATCCCTGGGTTTACTTTGATTATCATTCTCAACACATAGAGAGAAACCTCCATTTCATTCCTTAATTATTTATTCATGAATTTCATCCCATCTTTTATCCTTAGAATCATTTGATAATTATTTTAATGTCCTCTTGTTTTTAATGATATTTTTCTATACTGAGTACATAATGTATGTCATTTAAAACTTCATATGGTTGGTGAATGAATTCAAGGTATGAGTAAAACATCACATTTAAATGTTACATTGAGTAATGAGAGAAGAGAATAAAAATTTTAAGTTAAATAAAAAGAATAATGTGAATGATTATAAATTAATGACCTAAATGGATGAGATGATAATTTAAATCATTTTTCATGGGAAAATTTCAAGTGATGAATTGAAATTATATTCCTTATGTTACATTTGAAACCCCATGAAAATTATTTTTATATATTAATTTTTATTTTGAAATATTGGTAGAATGGGAGTTTCATTTTCAATGCATAGTATAGAAATATAATTTAGGAAAAGAATGACTTAATTGTGCGGGATTTGACGAGTTCATTGAGTGCATATGATTTTTAAAATAATTATTAATTTATGTCGTTTTAAATATTAGATCCCATGTTAAAATTTCTAAATATCAGTTTTTGGGTATTATGTAATTTGGAATGTCATTTTTAAAATGATATAAAAATTATAAAAAAAATTTAATTGATTTTTTATCTTATTTGTATTTCTTGTGTATGATTTGTAGGATTAAATTGTAATGGATTTTATAAAAAAGTGTCTTAACACATGATTTCCCCCAACCAATGCTGATAAAGCCTATTATCAGGCCCCATAAGGACCTACCGGCTAATCCAATCCTCGAGATGGCCTGTATGGATTGTATAATTGAGAATTGTTGGAATAGGAACATGCTAGACTGTGGGGAATATTTCCACTATGTTGTGGTAGGATATTATCAACATCAAGGGGTGTTTCATGGTCGCAAAAGGGGATATCCAACTCCCATTTGATTTATTGGAGCATAATGGGGAGATATTTACTAAATTAATGGAGCCATACTTCTTGATATTTTGATATGGGTTGAATCCACACATAGTTACTATTAAAACTTACTGAAATTCCATAATTTCTCCTTGCTCACACAACGTCCACTTTAAAAAAATTTTGCACACCACATACACCCCCACTACTGAATAAACCATTAGTCCACCACTACAACTCATCAGAAAATGCGATACCAGCCACTGGGTAATCTTGGGTTCAATACAATATCTACATTTGAGGCATGAATCATGCAAGAATATACTTTAGTGCTTGAGGTGACTACCAAGGAGACTCAAAAGAAGAAGAATCAACCATCCTTGTAAAGAGGAGGTAGATCTCCATAGTACAATATTTTTTGAGAAACACTAGGTCATTGGATTTTACCTTGTGGAATACCTTCCAAGGGGACTTGAAATAAGAGAAATACTACCATGGAGTCGGTCTGCTATATTTATGATATTCCTCTACGTAATGAACTGATGTTATTTTTCAAAATGGAAGGCTACACTATAAAGAATAATATTCCACCTTGAAAACTGATTACGTACGATGGAAGAAGGGATATGTAATATCATTAATAGTGATTCTCTATGGATAGGGCAGTCAGAATGTAAAAGAAGATTACTACATTGTCGTATTCCCACTACACCATTGAGGGTAAAAAATGGTATTAACACCAAAAATGGATGAGGGGTGTATATAGAATCATGAACAAGACATTATACCATGGAAATGTATCCCATGAATGGGATACTGTGTAGTCATATCACCCATGTGGTAGGATTTTATTACCTTCCAACTTCACACACACGATCTCTTCTATCCTTCTATATAATGCATTTGAGATCAGGGGGAAACATGAAATAAAATTATGGGGCACATTTACAATTAATGAGCTTAAATTCTCCCTTAAAACATGCCTGATCATAATGAATATGAGAGTAAGACCATGTAAATTAGAAATAATGATATAGTTATATGATTGGAATTAAAAATTTTTAATGTTAGATAATTAATTATATCAAGGAGAATAAAATAAGGTGAGAGGAATTTATTCTTGGGGTCAAATTTTAGAGACCTCTATTTTAGGGCTCTAGAACTCAATGACTGATGGAAGTTATTCTTGAGTGATTATACTACTATATGATTTTTCAATTTAATTTTTCTTATCCCCAAATGTCTATAACGACAGGTTAAAATCTCCCGTACCGTTGAATATAATGAATGTGAATTGTTATTATTAAAGGAATGTGTGTGATTTGTTATTAAGATGAGTTGGGTGTTAATTATACATTTCTTCTCAATATCACACCATTTTTCTTGAAAAAACAATTACTGGGAAGGAAGGTATGCTGCATAAAATAATGAAAATAGCTATAAATATCATGAATCAACAAATGCTTGATCAAGGGATAATAATATTTAAACACAGTTTTTAATACACACTTATTAATTAAAGTGAATATGTGAGAGGGGAATATAGGATTCATAAATTTGAGAGTATAAACTATAATATTATTCTTTATTAGGTTTAATTCTAAAAAATATTAATTGGAAGACACCCCCTTCATAATGAATTTTATTAACCTAGATTTACATTCTCTTAGTATGTTCATAATCATCTATGAAACTAGTACAATAAATTATTTTAGTTTTTCTAATAGTTTTCCTGGACATTTAAATATATTTTTACACCATTATCAATTCACCGAACTCAGTCACCCACTATTATATAGTTTAAATTTAGTTTTCGATAGTTAATCATATAATTTTTTTATTTTATATTTATTGAGAGAATTAATGATGCACTAGTTCGACATCATTTATAAAATTTTTCTAGAGAATAAATCTTATCTCACCTCTTAACGCATCTTAAGTTTTATAGTACTAGGTAATGGTTATGTGGTATAAATTGATGAATCTTGATATAGTATTGGTTGTGTTTTTATATATAGAAATAATTGTGTTTCATTTTTAGTGATGAAGTTGAAAATTCTGGAGTATACTATCTAATGTATGATATAGAATTAATTCCATTTTCTTTGCCTTATATACATGGAATCATTACCTATTTGGGTAAATGATCAAATTTTACACTAACCATAATAGTTTTTGCATACTTCTTATCTATGTGATATTGAACATAAGGAAAGAAAGATGGATAAAGTACCACTAGATTTCGAATTTCAACTTTCTATACACCAATAGTATTGGAAATTCTATGAAAGATATATCGAGTCATTATTCATATAGTGAAGGGGAAATTGGAACTAATGACCAATTATATGATTAGAGTGATGGATGAAAAACATATGTATTTCACTAGAAAAAGGTCAATGAAATTTTCATCCATTATAATCTTGTTCATAACTTGATATAGTATTTAAGATCATTATATATCTGATGCTGAATACATCACCATTAAGTTAGGCATAAATTTGGTGGTGTATTCTAAGTATTGGACACAGAATTCAAACTATTTGTATTAATCTCAAAACAAAATTGAATTCCCTTAGTATTTATATAGATAACATAATTCACTATATAATCATTTCAAATGGTATGTGGAATCAGGTATTCATAAGTTTCCTAAGATGATGAATGTCTATTTATAGTGGTCAGTTATGAGATACGAGTTTTCAGATTATGTTATGATATATCTAATATTCCTTCAGAAAATAGATGAACATTAATAAATAGCCATTATGATGAAATCTATTCCATTACCACTATGGATGTGGGAGTAGATTTACATAGATGTTGAAATAGGTAAAATGGGTATTATTGAGAAGAACTATATTGATTGGGTGGTAGTGGATTGAATCGCAATGTAGGCACACTTAAACCATATGATTGATTATATCATAGTAGATGATTTTTGAAGTTATTTATTTGAGAAGTGGAGATGTTTCATGGAGTTATAATACTGATCATCTCTGATAGAGGTCCTCGATTCACTTATTAATTATGGTGATCATTATAATAGGCTATCAGAATATAGTTAACCATTAACAAGACATATTAATCGTATACAGGTCAAAACGTAGAACACCCAATTCATAAATTAACTAACATGATCAGTATAATGAACTATTATTTAATTACATGGATATTACATAATTTTTTGAGGAATACTTAATAAATTACACACACACACCTAAATACCTTACTAGTTTAGTGCCTTTGGAATCATGGAACAAAGATATCTAGTCTGGAGAAAGATCTTCAATGTTTTATCAAATGAGATTACCTTTTAGTAAAACTAACTAAAACCCATTATTATAACTTGGGTAAAATAAAACATAAGAAAAATGGTGATCTTTGGTGCTCAGTAAGTATAAAAAGAGGAGACATGTAAACATAATCAGGAGCACATGGGTACAATAACATGATCATGAAAATAGAAGATCGCACCCTATATAGAAATGATAATAAACAACAATAATGGAATAAATATAGGAATTTCATATGGCATGAATCATAATTGAATAAGAAACATAATCCATGAAATCATAACATAAGAATAAGACACTGAATTTTTGTAAGACACACAATCGTATAAAAATTATTTTTATAGAGCCAATGAATCACTCCCAAGGACATATTAGTAGTATGGATTCACTCACCGTATCATATTGGTAGACACAGTTAACTCCAATGGCCATAATAGTTTTATGCGTTCACTCCACATACCATCTTGGTGGTAGTGGTTCACTCCCATGGCCATCTTAGTAATCAAGGTTCACTCCTAAGGCTATCATAGTCTATTTAATGAGATATAAATCATTACCCAATGCATTGGGGGGAGATATATTTCCCAACAATCTCATAATGAAATCATACATATATATACTACAATAAAATGAATCAAGTAACATATCAGAACTAATGGAAAGAAATGGGTTTCATAAACATCATTCAATCATAACATAACCTATGAAAAAGAAATGAGTTTCATAAATATAATTTCATCATAAAAATAATCTATCCATAAAATAATAATAATGGTAACATTGAATAATATACCCATTAAAATATAAGCAACATCAACTAATTTTATCATATATGGAATGTAATTTTGAGGGATCACTTGAAAATAATTATTTAGAATATATGATTTCTGCTTTGAAAGTGTATTCATTTAAAAAAATTATTTAAAACATTAAAAATTGAAAATTTTATTTGAGTATATAATTATAATATAAAAAAGGAATATTAAAATAATTAAGGCATCTTAATGGTGGAAAATACCATCGATGTTGTATAATTTAATAGTAAAACATTCTTCTCATATTTTTTCTAGAAAAGTCAAAAAATAAAGTGTCAAGAAAATCAGTAAAGATTAATTTCAAACCCTTTAATAAACAGTTATTCATGGGTAAAAATGGATTTAAATAATTTCTTAATAATTTAATGAATATTTTAGAATACATTTCTAAGAAACATCGATGTGGAGGATAAATATACCCCAATAAATACTTACAATCATTGATAATAATAGGATTATAAAATTAACCCTTACCTTAGATCTGAACCCCTCCGTACATGTCCGAAACTATTGTTTAGTAGTTTAACACATATTACTAACTTTTAAAAAATCATATTAAAATTTATTATATAATAATACAATAATTCGATACTTTGTATTATCCATTTATTAACAATTCTATGTTAAAGCAACGTTTTGTGTGATTACTGCTTTGTTTATCAAATGTGGTTGGACTTGTTATTCCCCATACTTTTAAATATATCATTATTTAATTAGATAAATAATATAAATCATTATTGAAATATCATATATATTTATAATATATATATATAATATAGATATATGAAATTGAATACACCATTTATGGGGATGGTTAGCTGTACATACTCATGGATGCTGTTTCGGTTTTATTATCATACTGAATGAAAGAATATAAATGAAATATATCTACATATATTATTTAATTAGAATTATTGGTTCATAAATTTCATATTTATTACTCATATACATTTTTATAATCATTCTTTAAATTGATAATTTGCAAGATTAATCTCATCACGTCATGGAGACTGTAGGTCATGTGTACGCATAAGCGACAATATTATTTTCCAAATGGTAAATGGGTGAGGAATTAGATGGTATATTAAATATACATAATAAATATCATATTATATTTATTATTTATATCCATTATATCAATAATTATATCCATCCAAATCAAATAGTGATGAAAAACAGATTACACCACAGCTTGGGGACGACAAGTCATATATATGCACATGTGGTACTATTATATTTTATAGGATGAACAAAAGGTGGAATATGGTTCTTCCATAATAATAAAAACATCTATGAATTTATTTTATAATCGATTTATTAATTTATAATTTAATTAAAACTTAAAGAGGATGTAGAATAAGAAACAAGTTCGAAAGAGTCGGTAAGGAGATTACCTCTTCTTCGACGATATCCCTCCAAATATCCTCTCCGGGATACTAAAGATGGTATTTTGAAAATACAATAACCTATATAATGTTACTAGAGAATATGATAAGGGGGATTTCTAGGGGATGGTCAATCTTTAATTATCAAAGTAGTTTGATGATGTGATGGAGGAGGTTCCCTATTATAATTGAGGTGAGGATCGCTTTTGGAAATACTCAAAATATTTAAATATAATAAGGCAAATCTAGAACCAAAAATCTAAAAAATATATATAAATGAATGGTATTTGACATTTCATACCATATAATACCCCATTTTTTACTATTTATCATTAGTTTGATTATTAAATAATTTTATAATATATTAATTCAATAAAATATCATTATTTTTAAATTTGAAAATATTCATTCAAATTGTATTGAAATACACCAAGGGAAAGCAAGAATTAGAATACAATGGTTTCAAATATCTCTAATATATCTTAAATATCTATAAAATTTTTTATACAATTTAATTAATCCAAATTGTTTCGAAATTGATATTATTAAAATAAAATATTCAATTGTTCTGTTAATTAAAGAAATAATTTTTTAACATTGAAGTAGCATATAACATAATTATATACTTTATAGAAATTAAAAAAATATATATAGATAAATTATATTAATTATGATATAAATACACATATATATTCATTCATAGCTTGATTTTTTCTGTATGTGGACACATAAAATATATTAAATACAAGAGACTGATATTTTGTAACTATCTTTGACATTAAATAATATATAAGTTATTTTCTTGGGATAGTATCAATTAAACAACTAAAATTAAATCTAATGGTGTTAATGTTTTAATCATCTTCATCCAATAATTTTTGGATAATTTGTGATTTCATTTTAAACATTATCATTTTTATTTACCCTTAATTAATCTATTTTAATTTTAATTGAGGTAACAACATTTTAAATATTAATAGGTTATAAAGTATTACTTATATGGGTTAAATTGTCCATAAATAGACCATATATGACATTTTAGACCTTATAATAAATCTATTTTTGTTTTTAAATGATTTTATGATTTTTAATTAATTTAATAAATTATTGTTTTATAAAATATCATTAGTTTCGATTTTGACATTATTCCAAACATTATCTTTTAATAAAATCCATAAAATAAGATAAATTCGAATAAAACAATTTATTACACTCCAATAATGTAACATTCACCAATAAAACTCGTTTTGAACATTATTTAATTCAAATTATATTTATTTTAATATTTTTAATATGAGTTATTTTATTCTTTTATTACTTAAACAATTACCACATCATCATTATGTCACCATTTTATTTAGTTATTTTATCACTAAAAATTTTAAATAAATTTTCATGATGTATATAAACATTTTAGATTTTAGATTACTATTTATAGATCAATTTATCTTATGTAAAAGCCTATGTTAAAAAAATATAGTTATTAAAAATATGAGTATGTTATTTTTAACTTATCATTAAATAAAATATAATAAATGTAATATTATTATCAAAGATACTTAAAAAGGTTATAATTTCTACAAAGGGTTTATTTTAGTCTAAAATCCCTCATCCAATTAAATTCTGAAATGTTTTGTGGTAATTTTCTAATATTTATAATATTATTTTTTACTTTATTAACCTGATTTACCCTTAACCATGGTAAATAAAAATTTGAAATGTTAGTATTCATAATATCAAAAAAATAATTAAAATAAAAAATTGATTCTATTAGACTATAAATATCATACTTATTACTACCATGTATGTATTTTTTCGATATTCAATTCACAGAAGCGACATAATTAAGTTTAACGCTATTCTCACAAACGTGGCGAGAAGGTAGGTATAAAGAACGTTCAAAAGTCCAATACAATTTTAAATATTATTTCCATATAAAAATGATTACCATGACCTATATTAGATTTTTATATGTATAACCGATCTATTTTGGCTTTAAAAATCAATTTAATTTATAATAAATATTTAAATGAAAAATACAGTTTTTAACTACAATGTAGTATTTTCACTATTCATCAAAAAATAAAATATCATAGAGAAATACTAAAAAATACATAATTAAATTTATAAATTAATAATTATGTATATTTTATCAAATTAAATTTCTATTATTTTCTAAAATGAACTTTTTTATTATTTACTAGAGGACATAAAATGCAATTCCTTTAAGAAAATAGTATTTCTAAACATTAAAAGACTTTTCCATAAAATCATAAATTTCATTATAGATATGTATTATTTATATGAAAACATTTAAAAATTAGTCATTGTAATTCTTGTTTATATATTTAATGGCTAGTTTATATATATCTCGTTTAAATATTTATAACATTAAAGTGTTGTTTTGTAGAAACTTAGTGTTGCATGTAACAGAAGCCAAGTCGGTATTGCATGTAGTGAAAGAAAAAAATGTTGTTGTATAAAATGAAACACAAACATACTGTTTTTATATAATAACAAAAATCTATATTCGGTGTTGTGTAAAGTGAAAAATATCAAAAATACTAAATTAATTAGAAATAATTAAATTTACAAAATATTAGGGTTTTACATTGTTCCCCACTTAAAATTAATTTGACCCTCAAAATTAATCAGGTTTATCCAAGGTTTGATACTTGAAAGTTCATTTAATATATTCCCATATCATAAAAAAATAATTAAATTTCTTATAAAAAAGTAATGTTGAAAATTTAGTTGTTACCCAGAGTAACTCATAATTAGGTTTCTACATTTTAGAACAATAGTGATGATTTGGGAATAGAGGAAAAGCATAATAATTATAGATATTTATCAATATCAATGATCACAAGAAAGTGGGTTATCATGAAAAATTTAAGAAATCACTAAACCATAAAATAATGAATCCTGAAATTGTTCATTGAAATCATAAATAATAATGATAACATGAAAACCTTTTACATCATGATTATTTTCTTAATGTTAAATAATTTCCAAGACATTACATACTTAATTTATTTCAGTATAATATCACCCTTTTCTATGCCTTGATTAATATCCACTTATCTTTTATTCCATGAAGTGAAGATGAATTTTTCATTCCGCAAGATTTAGAAGATCATGAGATCCATAAATAAAATGATAGGTCATTCTTTATGACATTATCATAACTAAAAGGTTAGAACAAGTTATAAAATATAAATAAATCTATCTATGGTTAGATAATACATTATTATCAAAAAATTAAAAAAAAAATCAAAAATAGTTACCATTATGATCCTTTTAAAATATTAAAATTCAAATATTTCAAATATGTTCAACAAATTTAGAAATTCAACTTATCATTAATCACCCAAACAACATGAGGAAGACATTAATCTCCACACACCACACATGTGAATACCATCATAATATATTCTATTTAGACATTATAATAACCTGAATTACCATAATTAATTCTCAAAAAAAAATTCATTCTTACCTTTTTGAAATATTACTAGATATATTCCATAAATCCAATAAGTTTTAAAATTCATACATGAAAATAGAGACCACTTTTTCAATAAATCCTTTATCAGTTTTGATGTCATCAATACTATCCAATTTACTTTATCCATATCATAAACTCTTTATCCATATAAAATATTATTTTATCACCCTTAGGGACAAGTTAAGTGTTAAATTCCCTTAGCATAAGCTTGTAATTAAATCAAAATACTTAATGAAAAAATTCTACAAACAATCCGTGCATAATTCTTGATTCATATAATATAATCTACAGAACTCAATCATTAAATATTATTCTTAAACCATTACTCAGGATTCATCAAATTAACCCTAATACTTCTTTCATATAATATGAAATATGAATCATGTCATAAGGTACCTCAATCTAAATCTAATCATTATTCTTACATTTAATGTAAACAATACTGTTAGAACATTCTATACCTTTCACATATTTCTCATGATCTCTTTATGTTCAATAGTATAACAAGTACTCACACCACCTTCCTAATTTTATTCATGATATTTCCACATAGGAAACAAATTTTCATAGTTTCCATATTTTCAACATCTAAAAAATTAAATACAATCCAAGTTCCTTCTAATTACCTCCATTGAATAAAATCAGAAATCATCGATTAAGAAATAATGATCAGAGTGAGGAACCACATAATCATGAAAAACCACTTATAGGATTTATAAATTATGACACATTCCATAATCCATGAAACTTAGGTTTATCCTATGTTATTCATAGCCATAATATATTTAATTCCTTCAATATGGTTCATGATGTTTTTTGTGAACTCTCAATATATATCCCCTAGGAGTTGAAAATAGGGTCTACAGTAAGTCCCATTGTCATGTACTAAGTTAGGCTCGAATCAGACCAAACACACCTTGTTGGAGTTTTTACCCCTAATCATAAGTTCTAGATCCACATACACTTTTAGTATCCAGACAAGGATTTAATGTTAGGAAACCACTCAATATATCCTCTACAAAAATTCCAGTTCATTTTCCTTCTCCTTAGACTTACCCTTATTCATTTACTTAGGGTTCACACTATGTTTTTCTCATACTAGATTCTAATGTTTGGATAAACCATTTCTTTTATACCAACTATAAAACTCCATAATTATCATATATTTATATTATATCATTTTTTTGGAATACATAATACATTACACATAAAAATTCCCAAAAACCATATTAGTTTAGTGCCTTTGGAATCCTGTAACACAAATTTACAGTAGAGGGATATATCTTCAATGTTCCCAAAAAATGTCTTACCTTTTAGTACCCCTATTTAAGACCTTTTTTTATAAACCAGGGAAATGAAAACATTATAAAAAAGGGTGAGTTGAGATGCTTAGTAAGGGTTAATAAGGGATACATATAAACATAATCATAAGCATAAGGGTCTATGAAAATGAACATAAAAATAAAATATGATACCCTACGCATCAATGATAATAAAAATTAATCATCTCATAAATATTGGAAGTTCATAAGCCATGAATCATAATGTAATAATGAAACATAATCTATGAAATCATAATATAAGAATATGTCATGGAATTTCTGGAAGACACAAAAGCATTTAAAAATGATTTCCATAGAAGCCAAGGCATCGGCACCAAATCCATATTAGTAGTACATGTTCTATAATAATACCATCTTGATAGTATTGGATCACTCCCATGGTCATATTAATAATAGGAGCTTACTCCCCATACCATCTTAGTAGCCATGGTTCACTGTCCTTGCCATCTTAATAGTCAAGGATCACTCGTAACATAATCTTAGTCTATCTCATGAGATATAAATATTTAACTAATAAATTTGAGAGAGATATTGTTCCCACCCATATAATGATGAAATAATAAATATTTCATACATAGGAACATAAATCTTGTAAATATCAGAACCCATTTAATGAAATGGGAATCACAAACAGTATTCAATCATTACATAACCCACATAAATGAAATAGGTTTCATAAATATCATTACTTCATACAAATAGACCATTATTAGAAATAATAATAATTCTAATATTGAATAATATGCCCAAAAATATAATTAACATAAAATAATTTTATCTTATATGGAAAATAATTTTTCTTGATCAATTAAAAATAATAATTGAGAAAATATACTTTCTACATTGAAAATGTTTTCGTTTTGTAAAATGCCACACAATTTTGAATGAAAAAATTTAATTTGAAATTTTTTAAATGAAGCATAAAATAATTAATGAATCATGATGATGGAAAATTCCATTCATGTTGTATATGTTAAAAATAAGACAATCTGATCATACTTTTTTTTTGGAAAAGTCAAAAAGTACCTTGTTTGGAAAACAAATATTCCTTTCAACCCATTTAATAAAAATTCATTAATATGTAAATATGACATTAAAACATTTATAAGGATATTAAGACTATTTTGGAATACATTTTTTCAAAAGATGTACATGGAAGATAAATATACCCCAGTAAATACTTACATATAATAAATCTTGGATAATAATGAGATTTAGAATTTAACCCTCACCCTAGGTCTGATCCCCTCCACATGTGTCTGAAACACGGATATAGTGGACTATAACATAATATTACCTTATAAAAAATAATATTAATATTTTTGATATTATATATGATTCATTTATGACTTTATATTACTTGTTTGATAACAATTCAAAGTTAAAGCAATGTTTTGGGTAATAACTGCTTTGTTTATCATACGTGTTTGGACATGTTATTATTGATAATATTACACAGTTCATGATTTAGTTACTTCCAAAATGTAAAAAATGATTTATATATAATATAAATTTAGTATATATATATATATAAATAATATTGATATATGAAATGGAATACGCTATTTATGGAGATGGTAAATCGTATGTTCGCATTAATGTTGTTTTTATTTTTATATCATACTGAATGGAACAAGGTAAATGGAATATATGTATATATATTTATCCATTTTAATTATTAGGTCATATATTTAATATTTATTAATTATATACAATTTAATAATTATTCTTGTAATGGTTAACGTGGGGGATGAATCGTTTCGTGTCGTGGAGACGGTAGGTCGTACATACGCACGAAAAACAATATCATTCTATTAATGGTAATAGGTGATGAATTAGATGGTGTATTAATTATTAATAATAAATATAATTTAATATTTAATATTTATATCTTTCATATTCATAGTTATAACCATTCAAATAAATTATTGAAGAAAAACACATTACACTGCAGCCTGGAGATGGTAAGTTGTACACACACACACACACACACACGATACTTTCATTTTTTATCTTTTGAATAAAAGGTTGAATATTGTTGTCCCATAATAATAATACAATATCCGAATATATGTTATATTGGATTAAATAATTTATAATGTAATAAAATCATGAATAAGAAGTATAAGAAGAAATATTTTTGAAAGATTTGTCCAAGAGATTGCCTCTTCTCCAATGATCTCACTATAGTTATCCTCTTAGAGATGATAGAGTTGGCCTTTTAAGAATACTAGAACAACTAGAATGTTAATATGAAAGTTAATAATGGTAATAGATATAGTATTGTTGAGATTGAAGGCTCAATGCAGTGTTAGGAAATGAGGTAGGATGTTCCTTTTTATAATTGAGGTGATGAGCACTTTTGGAAATCCGCAAAATATTTAAATATAATAAGGTTATTGTAGAGAAAAAACATCAAAATGAGATATAAATGAATGTGGTGTCAAATTTTAGACCATATCATATCTCCTTTGGGATTAATTTAGTTTTCTATTTTTTAAATAATTTAATAATATATTAATTCAATAAAATACCATAACTTTCAAATTTCATACTATTCATTTAAATTGGATTTTAATATGTCAATAAAGAAATGTGAATTCAAATATAATTTTTTGAAACATCTCTATTATATCTTATAGATCATAAAAAGTTATTAGAAACTTTAATTCATCCAAAATATAAAAATAATAACAATAATAGAATCATTGATTTTATTATTCTGTTAATTAAATAAATATATTCTAACATTGAAGAATCATATAAGGTAATTATAAAAATTTTTAAAAAATAAAAAAATATTCAATTAAATTTATTTAATAATGATAAAAATATACTTTTATATTCATTCACGGCTTGATTTATCCTTTTATGGACACAGAAAATATTTTGAATACAAGAGAGTGATATTTTTTAACTATCATTGACTTAAAATAATATATAAGTAATTTTCTTGTAATAATTTCCATTAAACAACTAAAATTAAATTTTAAGGTGATAAGGGTATAATCATATTCATAAAATTATATTTTAAATTGTTTGGGTTTAATTTTAAACCTTATCATTTCGATTTACCCTTAATTACTCTATTGTAATTTTAATTGTTGTAAAATGATTTTAAATATTAATAGGTTATATATTATTACTTATAAGGGGTAAATTGTCCATAAATAGAACATTTATGAAATTTTCGACCTTATAATATTATACATGTTTTTTTAATATTCATATGATTTTTAATTAATATATTAAATAATTATTCTTATAAAATGTCATTAGTGACAATTTTGACACTTCTCACAACATTATCTAAAAATAAAATCCAAAAAGAAATATAATTTAGAATTAAACCATTTAAGAAACTCCTAACATGTCATTTTCAACTATTATATTATTAGATAACCTTAATTAATTCATATTATTTTAATTTTAATTTTTTAATATCATTTATTTGGTCTTTGTATTAATTAAACAATTACTGAATTATCATTGGGTCACCATTTAAGTTAATTATCTTATCCCAAAAAATTTAAAACAAATTATTATAAAGTAGATAAAACTTTTATATTTCAAATGAATATTTATAGACAAATTTAATTTCTTTATTACCATATATATAAAAATGTATAATTACTAAAAATACGAGTATGATATTTTTAACTATTAATTAAAAAATATATAATAAATCTCATATTCATTTCCAAGTGACATAAAATGGTAACAATTATGAAATAAGGTTTATTTTTAGTCAAAATCCACTCATTCCATGAAATTAGGACAACTTTTAGGGTTATTTTATAATATTTATAATATTATTTTTACCCTTAATTACCGGATTTATCTTTAACCATGGAAAATAAAAATTACTAAAGTTACTATTAATAAGATAAAATGGTAGTAATTTAATCCTATTATTCTATAAATATCATATTTATTACAACCTTGTATTTTTTTATTTTGAAATTCAATTCACAGAAAAATAAATAAGTTTAATGTTCTTCCCGTAGACATGGGGAGAAGGAAAATACAAAGATCATTTAAAAGTTAAATATGATTTATATCTAATTTCAATATAAAATTGATCATAATTACCAAAATTTGATTAATATATGTATAATTGATCTATTTTTACTTAAAAAATAAATTTAATGTATAATAATAATTTAAATGAAAAATGTTGTTTTTAACTAAAATGAAGTATTTTCACTGTTCCTCATGAAATGAAAATTCTCAAAAACAATAATAAAAATTCATCCAAAGTTATTTTTTATATTGAAAATTGATGTTTATTTTTTCAAATTAAATTTCTATGAGTGAAAAAAATTAATTTTATTTTTGTTCATAGAAGGATATAAAAATTAGTACCTTTAATAAAATTATATTTCTAAATATAAAAAGACTTTAAATAAAATTATATATTTAATTTAAAATACATTTTAAATATTTATTAAAATTTAAAAATTAATTATTACTTTACATGTTACTATATTTATTGTCTAGATTATAAATATCTCATTTAAATAATTATAGTAGTATATAGTTTTTTCATGAAAACTAAGTGTTGTGTTTAACTCGACACAAGTCTATGTTGCATGTACTGGATTATTAACTTGGTATTTTTAAAAAAATAATGAAAACTTAATGTTTTTATATAATACAAAAAATATATATTCAGTGTTATGTAAAGTGAAAAATATCAAGAAGATTACATTATTTTGAAAAAAATAACTTCAAAAGATCACGAGGTGTTTCAATCCAATTATGTGTCATGGACTGTGGTGTCTAATTGGAATCTCATAGAAAATTATAGTAATTATCCAATAATAATAGTTTCTAATTTATTATATATATGTCCTCGTTCAAGTTGTTATATAACTGCCCTTATTGTTCTCCAACATGTTGGGTGAAAACTGGAGGGACATCCATAATTAAACCCAGTTTAGTCCTCTAGACTATAGTCAATATTCAGATGATATGATAATGGATTTATAAATAAAAAATCCAATTTAAATATTATATATATCATTGACATTGAATTATATCCATCAATGTGATTGATGATGTCTTCAAAAAAGTCTCACTGAGACATGTCCAGCGTGGCTTGAGAAAGAAATAAATAATGGTCCCCTAGAATGGTGGGACCTTTGAAATTACTAAATGAAAAAGGAAATTTATCCCATTAGTTATCCAATAACACTGAGACATAGTTGTTTCTTTAATTTATTCAATTTTAGTGACAAAAAAAAGTTTCACTGGTATCCTAATCATGTGATCTATTAGAAGCATGTTACTCTTGAGCCAGTTATGAAATGCATTCATAGGCCGGTTCATATTGAAGATAGATTTGTAACGACATAATGAGGTAGATATATTTCCATTGAATGGGTTTTATGGTCATTTTTGTTTCAATAAGAAACTTTAAAAAGTGATATGTTTATGTTACGACAATGGATAGTACTATTGAATGCTTCCAATATACATCTAGCATTTTGGGGAAGATAATTAAAATGGTGGGGAGAGAGTATCACCCCCTATTTGTGGTACTACCTTATTGTTTCTTGATTATATTTTGATTAGTGTTACTGGGTGGTAATTTAATGAATGATTTCATATAACAAAAATAGAAGGTAATCTACAATCTCTAAATAGGAATAATTTATGTTGTTAATTTTCAATGAGTAAATTTTTTCTCTAAGATACCATGATCAGTTTCAAGGAATGAATTAGTTTTTTTTCAGAATTATAACAATGAAAATTATTGTAGTGAGATTATATTTATTACATTAAAGGATATGTGGGATTTAAATTATAGGATATGTGAATTTTGGCTTCTTTAACAGACCAAAGTGTCAAAAACAATTTTGTTTTCGTACTGTGATATAGGGTATTCCCATCCTATTTTTGAAATTTTGAACTCCTTTGATTTACCATTGTCATCTATTCTAATCATATAAAAAATTATGGTTCTTATTGACATTTTCTAGTGACCACCAGCTTCCAAAATTAATCTACCATGAATATATGAGTATTGGACTCTGGGAATATAATGTATGGACTCCATTAATTCTATTGGTTTTGAGTCTGATCTTTCTGTCTAGAATAGAACATAATATAGGGGATTACATTCCAATAATGTTTTCATTTAAGTGGTTTTAAAGTTATTTTCTTGTGAATCATCATAAGAACATGAAAATAGATATAGATCTATTGTTTTATTTGAGATTGATTACAACAAACTATGATGATGTATATGGTTTCTCCCTCATTCCACTTTTATTGGTACATGAAGGATATTATGTTCATAAATTATTTATCATATACATTTCAATGGGTTTTCATTAATAAAACTCTATATAAAATTTCTTTTACTATTTGGATCTTGAAGATTGAGTTGTGAGTGTCTTCCAAAATGTGTTTGATAAATTGAATTATTGGGTTTCTCGAAGAATGATTGTTCTATTACATCATCTAGGGTTACATTAGTTGTGTGTGTTTATGTTAATTTGAGATGGATTATAATAAAAAGTAGATATATTAAATAATGGAAACATGGGATAGATCATGATCATAATTTACACCATTAAATAATAGAATCCTCATATAAATCATGGTTGGAAGTACTACCAATAAATTTTGACACTAAACCATTACTTGGTGAAAGGTTGAATCATCAATCATAAGTATTGTGAGTATCATGTTATGAATTTTCATGTGTTTTATATTGTGAAAACATGGGTGGGATATTATATTTTTAGATTAATAAATTTCTTTCTTTTCTGTAAATGAAAACACTTATTGGTTATATTACATTTATAAAAGATAATAAATTGTTATATTCTATATTGTGAAAAGGGTAGACTAAATTGATATTATTACATATTATTTAGTATACTTTCATCTTAAATTTTTTATTATTAGTGGAATATGGGAAAAACCACTTAGTTATTTTCAAATTGGTATGATAAATCACAAAATTTATATATAGTTAAATGTTTATTTCAATGTTGATTTTCATGATACAAGAATGAAGGATATTTCTTACTTATTTAGTGGTGATCTAAGAGGTCACAATTATTGATGTTATATTTGTGGTTATGGAATACCTACATCTTATTATAGAGTGTTTCCACCTTAATTATGAAGACCAATATTATTAATTTAATCATATTATTATAATATTACTCTGATATTGTTAAATAGTTCATTGTTTTTTTAGGTTTGGTAAAATTATTATTATTTTACATAATTGAATGAATATATTATATAGATATCTATAATTTTATACATCCTTGTATTTTTATGTGTTTTATGATTTCCAACATTAAATTGGTAAATGATTTCTATAACACTTTTTTTAAACCCTTGCAATTTATTTCTAACCTTTGGTGTGTGGGGAATTTCACATAAGGTTAGTAGAATCTCTGACCTAGTACAAGAAAATTGGTTTAGAAGGGATGTTAAAATGTTCAATTCATTCATTATTATGAATTATTTTTGAATTTCATAGTAAAATATTTGAACATGTGGTGGAGGTTCTAATAAGGAGAATATTGAGGACAATAGCTCATAATTTTTTCCTTAAGTTGAACCCCGAAGAATGGATGAATCATTGAATGAGTAATATTTTTCAATGATATTACATATAAATTGGGCCAGAGTAGAATCTATCCATACATTAAAATAATTCTCTTTTTCATAAAGGGAAGAATACATTTATGTCTGTTTTTTTAAATGGTGATGGTTAAGTATTTTTTATGTGTGTGTTGGTGATGTGTTTCTTGGTGAATTCTGTGAGATATTCTAACATGTTTTCTGAGTATGTGATAAGAATTGTTATTTTTAAACAAGTAAATGAATCATTTTTATAATGTTAATTAATTATGGTAATGTATTAAGTTATTTTTCAAGTGTATGTAATTCATTAAAATGGATATCATTTACATTATTATTCAATGTTCTTTTTTCCAACCCCATGTTTTCACATGTAGGAATAAAATGATTTAATGATTATTATGAAGAATTTGGAGAGAGATTTATTTTAACTAGTTGACTAAATAAATCAAATGTATGAGATTATATTGATTGAAAACTTACATTATGATTGTTGGTTCCCAGAAAGGTGTTTTTTATGGGAATATTGTTGAAAGGGGGAGATTATTGAAGGTGAAATTGAAGTTTTTATGACATGTGAAATGGTTTTTTATTTTCTTGTAAACACATTATATATAAGATCAACTATATTAAAAATAATTGGGATCATATAAATTCAATTGCGGTGGATTATATTTTGTTATTTTATAGATTTTTAAATAGGATTGAATGTATAAAATGATGTATTTGAGATGATCTATTTCTGGAGATAAAATTAAGCAACATAGGAATTTTTCTTCCTCAATTCACAAGTATAATATTAATATCATTCTTTGTTATAATACACCATACTATACCAAATATTACTACCAATGACCTGGATTTTTAATTTGATGGTCTTAAATATAATCTATCATGAAATTAATATCATACATCATTGACCAAGACATTGTTTTTCATGTATAAAATATTTTTTCAAATTTAGATTGTTTCACCATTGTGTATGGGATTTCATTATGGATTTAAAGAACATTCCACAATGATTGTGTCCATGAATATTTGGTTTCTCTCTTATCTGATAAGTCTTAGAGATGGAATCATAGTTAATATATGTAACCTTGAAATTCCACCAAAGGATAAGTGGGTTTGGATTAGTTATTTGAAAACATAATTATTTGTTTCTTAAATCCCATTTCCACAATGATATATGTTGAAATCTTTAGTTTTTGAAATGTTGTGATTTCATGGGATTTTGGAAATCTACTAGTTGACATAAACTCAATATTAGACGTCTCTAAAGGATATAAAGCATAATATAATGATTAAATTTAACCAAAAACAAATATTGATGTGAGGAAATTCAGAATTGGTTGTTGGTTTGAATAATTAAATATGAAATTAAGAATGAAAAAAATAATTTTTTGTTCTACTTTGAGAACTACATGGTAAAAATATTGTATTGAAAAAGTTTTTAATGTGTGATAGATGAATAATAAAAACAAGATACATATGAAGTGGATATGATTTTCATTAATTATTTTCTTAGTGTTTTAATACAAGGAATATGAAATTTGAAAACCGACATGAAGAAGAAGCATATTATTATGGTACGTGCATTGTGGTACTTAGAAACTTCTTACTTGGAAATGTTAAAATATGATTATTTAATTAATATTACTTAGTGAATTAGTGTAAAAAATGATTTATTAATGCGCATAGTGTTTTCATTTATCAGCTGATAAGAATATTTCTATGTTAAAAATAATAGTGTATTTGAACACTTCTATAACCAGGAAGAGCCTCTTAATAGTTGAATATTGTTATTTCAATATCATTTAATGATATTTTTTTATTCTGTGAAACCATTTTACATCAATTGGGTAGAACTTGTATTTGAGACAACTTCATGGATAGTCTCTACTAATTTTTATATATGATGATGATTCTAGTGGATTGTGTTATTTATGGTTTTTAAAACATGTTTCTACAAATTGTTCCATTCATTTTAATTTGTTAACCATATAAATTCATTTTATTCAATAAGACTATTTCATTTGGGTGAGTGTATAAATATATAAGGAATTGACTTCATTAAATTGTAGTAGTATAAAAAATGAAGGTGTAATTGTAAGCTAGTGGACAACTTCAATATGCACATACGATTAGTTGTTAATTAAATCAAAAGAAAATGATACATCGAGGGAACCATTATCAATATATTAGGATGGATACTATTACCTATTAGAATAAATTATTCTCTATAATTTGTATTAGAGGACTATTCCAGATGTCCTTCTAATATAAAAATATATTTTAATTTTGATTGTGACATGTATCCTACATTATGATGTGAAATTATTAATGAATTTTGTAACCAAAACGGATCACAGTAATTTGATTATTAGTAAGGAAGATATATATTTTATTATATGGACTATAATATATATAAGGAAAATATGTTTCAATACCTAATACCTATTGAATGAAAGAGTGTTGAGAATAATGGTAGAGTATGGAATTTTATTCTTTTATCTTTATGACAAAAGAAGTTAATTAATGTGACGAGGATCCAATAAAAAAATTAATAATTGATAATCTAGGAAACGACTATGATGTAAATATGATGGTGGATGAATCTTTAATACAAATATATCAATTGTAGTAAAAAATATTTAATTTGTTTAATATAATTGTTTTTGATGACTTATTCACAATATTTAATGAAGTTTGAAGAACCATTCTAGATTTAATAGTGACTCTTGAAGATTACATGTATATGAAATTGGCACTTCAAAAATTTATAGACAAATTATAAGTTAGTACCTAAACAATTAATGAAAAGGATCCTATAAAAAATATTCATATTTATTTTAAAATCTTATTATTTACATATTAAATATAGAGAGGAAAAAATACCAATAATTTGATTATGGTTTAAATAAAAGTACACATAAATTCTCTAATTCACGAAAAGAGTTGAAATGAAATTCATGTTGAATAATATAACTCTGAGGAAGTTGAATAATTAGAGAGTAAATTTTATAAATTTATGTAACTCGTATTGGGATGTAATTTTAAAGGTATAGGAATGCACTATGGTAAGTTTCCACTGTAATTCATTAACCGTTGAGTTATTATTCATTTTTCATTAATTTGACAAATCATTTGGAAGAATAATGTAATTACAAAGGAGATATATTTTGTTTCTTACTGAGAAAACATGTTTTATATTTAGAAATAAAAATTTCCCTATAAGGAAGATGTATTGTGTTTCTTGATGTTAATAATGATAAATTTTTTATATAATTTAAATAACTAAGAAAATAGTGATGATGAAGAATAAGTTAAAAACTAAACTAATGTTTAATACAACTTTTTTTATTACTAATTAGAATAAGGATGCAGTTAATAATTATGTTGATAGTGGTGATAACATGATATAGAAACCGATATTAGGTTTTTTTACATTGTGTGTTAAAGGGATGACTTCTCAGAATCACAATATTTATGGGAATAAAATATTAATAATCCCAGATATGTAATGATACTTATTCTACCAATATTGAAAAGTAATCATAACAGTTAAAGGATATTCATGAATTGAAGGTGATACTCACTATAGAGAATAATGTAAAAAATATATGTAAGTTATGCAGAAAGAGAACGTAAAGGAATATTAAGGTTATTAAAGAAATATATTATAGGGAAAAGATTACTTCCTGATATACGTGTATGATTATGGACAATTATCAAAGGTAAATAGAAATGTAAATGTAACATTATAGAGGTATACTGATTAATTTAATTCAAAAACTACTCACACAAATATTTGTAAAAGATCATAAATATTTATAAAATAAAGATTATATAATATAAAAGGAAAAAAAAGTGACGATTATTGAATATGGAATGAAATTCAAAAAATATAAAAATTCTAGAATTAAAAAAACAAATGAAAAATATGTTACAAATTGAAGGTTGAAAAATTAATGGAAGAATCCTGATGAGTAAAAAATCTTATTTAATGTACCCAAAAATATTTTGAAAAATTAATAAATTTTTATATGTAAAATACTAATGGATAAACATTGACACCATATGGATAACATGCTTACCAAGGAAAGATATTCTTATTTTATAGCTATTTCTAATGTTTTGGTGGCTTCAAAAATATGAAAAGAACATACTAAATTATTTAAGGGTATTTCAATAATCCAAATATATTGTAAAATAAGATTTTTGTTGGAGTCTGACCACTCAATGAAGGAAAATTCAGTGAAATGATGATGTTCCGGTATTGAATATTAGAAAATAAATTTCCGATATTAAAATACTTTTTATAATTTTTTACCAACTAGGTTAAGTTAGAAATAATTTCATAACCATATTTCATTACAAATTGACTATAAATTATATTAATTAAATGTTTTTCAATAAATTGGATAAATAGAAATGAATGTCACTCATTATGTATATTTCATTTAGAGAATCATAAAAGTATTTCATTAGGAGTTTTGAAAATTGATATTCAATATATTATAGGTATGATAAAACATCCCAATTATTTTATAAAATTAATAAGAGGATTAATATCATCAAAATGTGATAGATAACTCAAAATTAAATGAGTTATAACATTATAGATGGGATAAAACCTACTAATGTTGAGGAATAAATGATATGATGATGATTTGAAGCACTGATTCATAGCATTTCTCAATTAAGTGATGAATTAATGATGTTATTATTCATGATGATAGATAACTGGTTTATATATTAAATGTTGGTAATTTTTTTACTTAAGGAAAATTGATAAAATTTAACTTATTATATTCTATAAATAAATAATATTCATTGTACTTATACCTAAAAAAGGGTTATCAATTTTTTTTATATAAGTGATTCTCATCATAGCCAATAGAATTTTAAATGGATTACAAATTGAAATAAATAATTTTATTTTTCTATGCTAATGATTTAAAGAGATTTAAATTTTTAGTTTCTAATTTTAGTATATTTTTAACTCAACACATAGGAATTTAGTGAAACAAAATTCAAACATGATTGAGATCATTCAATATAATATTTTTTAGTCTTTGTAAAAGAAACAATTAAATGTATATAAATACTTTGTCTCTTTTATTAATGAATTATTCACATGACATGTATTATGTTTTTGAAACAATTCAGATATTTGAAGTGGATTATAGTATTTAATTTAAGTGAAAAGAACTAATTTAATTTCTATTTTGGATATTTCTCCAAATATACCTATTTTATTTGAGACTAATATTTTTTATCAACCATTTTTATCATCCTTATTTGAACATGGGTATGCGGAAATCACTCATAAGTATCCATATATAAGTAATTTTAGGTGGAATTTTCTGATTAACCTTTGTGTCTCGCTGTTACACCTACCATACTCGAGTGGCACTGGTCTTCTACCTTTTGTTCCTAGTATATTATTTGTGATTTCCTTTTGGATGGAGGTTTAATGGCCTTATCATTATTATGATCATTTAATTCTTAGTTTTTAATATCTGATGTCTAATCTCTCTGCACATCCCATAATATGAGACCCTATATTTTGTCTCATATGATTGTACTTATGGTGAATTGGGAACGTGTTGGGGGAATCATTTCTTTGATAATTCAATATTTATTATATCGAATGAAAATGATATTTTGATTGTAATTGATTGTGGGCAGATACCCTGGTGTATATGTCATTCTATTTATGTTCTTGGTAAGAAATTACATCATCATGTTTAAAATTGGTTGGCATCTCCTATGTTGATGTAACAATAGGTGTTTTATAAATATAGACACAATGTCATTGAATCTTGTGGATTTATGGCATTATACTGGTTTATTATTATATAATTTGTCATTTGGCCTCTTGTGATTTTCTCACTAGATAAGTTGCTGTTGATATAAGAGACTTCTTCGTCAAGTTTCACAACTCATGGTAACAAAAGGTCAATGAATGTGACCTGAATAGTTTTTGAAATTTAAATTTGAAGTTGATGACCATTAAACTGTGGAATGATATTTTGGTTTTTTCTGAAATTTTAATACGATTTTATACTTTTTTATAATTTCATATTTTAGAATCCATTATTTCATGGGCTTCCCTAGCTTCAAAAAATGATAGAGTTATTTGAAATTTGATATTTTTAATTTGAACATTTATTTATTGTAGTCTGTTTTGTGTTTCTCTGTATCTATAGGTGTTCACTAAACCCTATAAAATATATTATTATAAAAATAAATAATACTATGTTTGGATATTGTATCACTCATCAAATTAATCTGAATTGGGAAAAAATAAATTTTGAAATTGATGGTGATAATGTTGAAATTACTCGTCAACACACAAAAATTTCAATGAATAGTGAAATATTTAATGATTTTTACAAAGATGTTTTTTGTTTGTCCTTATTATGTAATGAGGAACAACATATTTTAGTTCTATATACAATAATAAACCAGGATGATTCTTGTAAGAAAATTCATTCTCATGGAAAATTTATTCAATTAAGAAGAACATTTAGAAAACTAAAAACACATCATTGTTTTTGAATAGTTAAACAATGTTGTGTAGATAAATCACAGAAGCATAATGAATGAGAGGATACTATAAACCATTAATTTGAGAAAAATGGGTAGAGATAATGTTATTAATTAATTCATATAATTATGAACACTAATTTTATTGGAACATAGTGCATATTTTATAAAATGTCTAATGAAAATATTGATGTAATGTGGAAAAAAGAAAGAGTTGTCTACAAAGGTTATTCACTGTTTAAATTGATTGACATTTGTGAACAATTTACTATGGCATCAAGACACAAGAATAAATATTTTTCTTAATAATTATTCATAAATTTGATATATTATTTTTGAAATGATATTCAATTTTCACATCCCTAATAGAGAGATTGAAGAGGAGATACACATCAAACAAAAAGAAAGATTATTTTTCAAAGATGATGAATGCAAAGATTTTTTGAAAAGAAGTGGTTTTTTATATTAAAACAAGATTTATGTGAATTATTTCTAATTATTGACTAATGTTTAAGGGTATTTATTTTAGGATAAGTTGAAATCCTATAAATAAACGAATGTAAAGAGGTATATCTCATTATTATGGACTATACTAAAAATATTTTATTTACTATAAATAAATAAAGGGATTTATAGTATTATTCCATGATTAAAAGTTTTTTGAGATTTATATGTTAGAAGTGATGTAGTTATTCTTGGATCTGAAAATTTCATAGTATTAGGATTGAAGTTTTCATTATTAATAGATATAAGCATGAAAAAATATTGAATATGTTTATGTGTGATAGATGATAAGTTTATTTATACACTATTGATAGTGGGAAATTAATTTTTTTATGACCATGAAGGTAATGTGGTTAATCCAACAATGTTTATAAATTTTATCATGAGTTTACTCTATTTTACTAATTTATGTATAGACATAGTATATAATGATATATTGTCTGTAAGGTATAAATGTTCGTTAATGGAATCTGACATCGTAATAGCTAAGTGAATTATAAGGTTTATAAAAGGTAATATATATTTTTTCATAAATGTCACAGTAAACTATAGTTTGATCAATATGAATTTTCCAATACCCAATGGGTTGGATGTGTTATGGAAAGGAATTATATATATTATTGAGTATTATTTATTATAAATATGCACGTTTCTTTGAATTTGAAAACATTAACTAAATTATTTAAAATAAAAGAGGAATATGTTTCATTAATATAGTAAACGACCCAAATTATACGGAAAAGAACTATTTTTAGGATCTTAAGGTGTAAGTGATGTTCCTGTTACTTATAGAATGGGATAATTAAAGTTAAATCTATCATTCTAAAAACACATTTCAATATTCTTGATCATATCCTTTGATTTCAAAAACCCCATTATAAAGGAAATAGTTGATAAAGGATCTCTAAATTTGGAGTTTTCCCCTATAAAAGGAAAACAGTAGATGTATTGACCAATACATTACAAAAGAACATATTTCAGAGGATGAGATTGAAAATGGGAGTTCAACCTCATTCTTGTCAAAGATTAGTTGATATATCCCATCGCATATATTCATTTCATTAGTTTTTTATTTTTAATTCAAAGGAAAATATTAATTAAATAATTAAATACATTCCAATGGATGGGAATATATTTATGAGATTTTAACAAAAATTTAAATGCTAAAAGTTCAAAATTTGTGTGTTGGTCATGTGTATATTAGTTATGTATGAAAACTGTTCTAACATGTTTAATGAGTATTTTTTAAATAAGTGTTACTTTATAACATGTATATGTATGACTTAAATAATATGAGAAAAGAAAATAATTGGATGTTGGCTATATAAAATTATATAAAAGTCATTTTTATAGACACATTTGATATAATTATTTATAATTGTTTTTTATTACACTAAATTCACTTACGATGGTTTAAATTCACTGAATGAGTGTTTATTACTATTTTTTTATATGATTTAGCTTCATTTATTGAAATGTAAATCCAAAGAGATATATATTTTTGACCATAATGTTATTTGAGGTTTGTAGAAACCCCAAAAACCATATTTGTGATTTGGGATACTTTTAATATAATGATATTGTTGTGGCTAAATTGAAGTGGATATTTGGAATTCACTTTTGTTGTTAATTTTTATTAAATGTATCATTCATATTCAAACTCAAGTTGAAAATTGTAATTCAGTTCATGAAATTTAAGTTAGGTTTTAAATTTTTTTGAGAGAATTGAAGTATAAAATAATGAATTATAGAATTTAGGGTGCGAGAGCTGAAATCAAAATGCAAGGGAATCAGTTAAACCATGAAGCAACTATATATGATTTAAATAATTATATATAGAAATACGTCACTAAAAAGGACAACACCCACACCACGATGTATTTTTATAAACTTTATAATTTTTGAAATAGTACTTCATGACATGAATATCACACCATATGGAAAATCCATGATTTTTCTTATTCAGGATATTTTTTCAAAAGTTTGAGGATTGTGTTGTTGCTTATTATAATATGGTATTGAGACAATGATCATATTTCAATTATTTTTTTCATGAAATGTCTCTTCTTATATTGTTTTTTGAGGTTTATGAGATTACATATCTATTGATATAGGGACCACCACAATTACCATGTGGGATAATTTGGTTTTATGTAGTTTTATAATGACCTAATGTGTTGGCCTATGGGGACACTTATCCTGACATGAAAAAAGTCAAAAAAAATTCTTTTTCATGATTTAACAATACGTACAATTTATGTATTTTTTTATTATATTAATCCCAAAATAATATTATTGGTTAATAGATATATAAAATTGACCCCATGGCTCAAAATTAATTAGTAAGAAGCTTTAAGTGAACGATGGTTTTGAGATTATAAATTGAATTTATAATTTTAATGAATGTTTACAAAGATATTTTTTGGAGTGGAATAAAAGTGAAATGATAATATTAAATTTTTTATTATACCATATAATTGGTGAAAGGAAAATAAAACTAAGAAGTTGAGAGAATGTCCATAAATTCTCTTCATGATGAAGGAATATATGCAATCAAAATTTTGTAGTCTATCATGAAGAAAAAACAGTTATGGAACAAGGAATGAGTTTCTCAGAATATTAATTTTAATTAATGTTTAGATATTGAACTATCATTATGATTACATTGTGAAAAAGCGTAAAAGATGATGGGTGATCAAAGAGTCTGTTCATTTAATGGTTAATAAAAATAATACTATATGATGAAGACAATATGAATTGATACTAATCTATAGGGAGTTGAAATATCATTAATGTTTATGATTCTTTTTATTATATAATTTAAGAACAATTATTATTAGATCATATCAATAAATATTACATCGGTTGGGGGTAATTTTTATATAACATGATTTCTAGGATAATCCTGACCCTTTTTTATCCATGAAGGTGATTCTAGTTGATCATTTAATCATAGTTTTTTTTTCAAATCATGCAAAGAATAAAACCATTAATTTTAATGGAGAATCTATTAAATTCACTATTCTCACTATGAATTTTATATTTAGCTGTGTACATGATAAGGTTATAATTCCACACAACCTTCATCAAAAGAACGAATGTGGTTTTCATTACATCAAACATGCACCCAAATAATATCCATTATTGGTATTACTCGCAACACACATAAGATGAGAAGTGTTGGAAAGAATTGTACCTTCCCCAACACATAAGAAATCATGGTTTGAATTACATCCAATCCACATAACAAATGGGTCAAATTCATTACAACACACACCATTATCACATCAACAAATATTTAAATTTCATATTACAATGACTAATACAGTCCACCGTCATTGATTTACATTATATAGAATATTCATTTTCAAATTAATATTTAGTTGGATTTCCTACACACAACCGATTTTGAAAACTTTCATTCATCTAATGATAAATGTTGTGTTATCTATCAATTTCACGGTCTTCCCATAATTTAGGAATACTATGTGGAACAAAAAAAGTTCTACTACATCAACACATAACCAATGACAGCCCATGTAAGTTTCACTTTTCTATATTCTAATGATAATTTAACTTAATAAATAGTCATTGAAGGCCATTAAATTATACCACATCACCCTATGTAAAACTCACTATTATATCAAGTATTTAATTTTGGTGATCTAAAAAAAAAGATTTGGGTGAATTTAAGTTCAAATAGTTAAACTGTCAATTTTCCTACCCTAATGTTTTATGTTAATTGGATTTATGTGTTACTAATCAATCCATATTATTAAAATAAATAATGGTATGAAATGGAAAATTTGTCTGTAAAAATTATACCAAGCATAAAAAAATATATTATAAGAATATTAAGAAAAATAAACAAAAAATATCTATTTCAAGGAAATATAAAATAGAAAATCACATTAATTTAACAATAGAATACAACTTAATTTTTAAAAATATATTTATGAGGATCAGATAAAAACCAAATACTCTTTTGAAAGGATGTAATATAATCAAACATATAAAATAATGAGTAAGGTGGATCTTTTTAATGTATCCAAGGTATCCTTTACCATAACCTATCTTAATGTATCTTCAATTTTATTCTTATCATAATTTTTTTCTTCCTAATCATATATTCCATTTACTTATTGTTGGTGCCAATATATGTCCATTGTAAAAAATAAGAAAAGGATACTAAAAGGATGCTAAAGGGGTTAGTTCTTGAATCGCCCTCTTGAAGCCCTTTAACATCGTGGTTTCTGCAAAGATGAGGACTTATATGGGCCCACCACATTGTAAAGTGATGGTCGACTCTGTAACTACGATGAACATGATGGAATGGTCCACATTTTGGAGGGAAAGATGGTCACCTCTGTGATTGCTTCTAAATTGACAAAACCCTCTGTGATCACCACAAAGGAAATGAAGAAATATTTTGTGCTGTGGAGGGGACGATGGTTGACTTAGAGACTCCGAGAATCTTGAAGAAATATACCTCCAATGGAAGAGAACAAGTTACTTCACAGTGCACCCTCAAAGCGTCATTCCCCTGGTGCCTATAAATTTCTATATCCCCCATTCCAAATGATCAAGACCCAAAAATTTCGTCTTTCGAATTCCTAAATCGGGATGTGTTCTTTTCTCTGCGAAAAAACCAAGAAAATGAATCATATGAGGTACCTGAGCATTGAGAAAACATTTTTCCTTTCCTTAGATGTACCACTATTTCAAAAATAGAGTCCCTTTGGGAAACCTATTGGCCAACAAAAAGGAAGGAGACCCCTTTGGGTACTCGGGACATCACAAAGAACACAAGATTCAAAGGGAACCCTAAAAAAATAGGTGTACTCCATGCCTAGGCTGGGAAACTATGCTTCTCAAGGTTATCCTCTTTGCAAACTCATATAATCTATGATCCCCTATGCTCTGCGAGCCCGTGAGCTTTGTGAATCCATGTACTCTGCAATCCCCTATTCTTTTGTGAGCCCATGATCTCTACGAGCTCTTGTGCTTTGTGATACCATGAGCTCTGTGAATCAATGTGCTCTATGAACCCTTGTGCTATGTAAGCCCATAATCATTCCGAATCACCTCTCTATAAGGCCTATTTATTTGGGAACACCCCCTTTCATGCGATACTCCATGTTTGTATGAAGTGATTTCAAAGTCCCTTGAATGGTGATTCATGTTGCATTTCCCTGCCTCATACTTCTCCGCATTGGAAGGCTAACCGTTATTGGGTTTTTGCATAGCCATGCTAGAGTGGACCCCCTAATGGATAAATCCACAACCCCAATACCACATGGAATTACCTATGCCATACCTTCCTCAAGAGTGGGTTGGTACAAGTTATGTATGTCCTAAGGGTGAGGAGTTAATCCTCACTATCTGAGATGTCGGTCATTAAACTACCAAGTACCCATATCCTCAACACATGACATTAAACTATGATCAACTCATAATTGACAAGCCCTAAGAGGACCATTAAAGGGATAATAACAAGTGTTCTCCCACTCCCCTCTCCCTCTGCACTTATTAACCATGTGATCTTTAGGTAGTTTCTATATAATACCTAACACCCTCTGATTGGGTGTTTCATGCATGATGGACATATCCTCCTTGTATGTCAGGATAACCTCATTTATTATCATGCCTCACTCCTAGATTATTTCCAAGTATTTCTTGGGCCACTATTCATTTTTAAGCCCCACACTATCTCTTTTGGATACACATTTTGTGACACGATCACCAATTCTATTGTCGCCTCTTGTTTCTCACACCGAGCATGACTCACGTGGGCTTAGAGTAAGCATCGACCTCATATCCTCTATGGGATACCTTGGTGTGTAATCCCCATTCCCCTCTCATCCAAACTAAGTGTAGTTCAGTCTTTTCCCTTTCCATACAAGGTAGGTAGAAAGCCTCTTGGAGGTTCAAGCCCATTATGCCTCCATCCTGACCATTTCACATCGGTTCACTTCTCATCCTATATAAAAATAAACTGTATGCTACTATAATCCCACATGATGTTAAAGTGTATCTCAGAACTACGTTGGTTTTTATCCCTATCTCCCAAGACATGGTTTGTAGGAAATCTCGTTGATGTTCAACCCCAAACACTAGTAAACTTCGGCATCCCATTTTGATGGGAACCACATCCTTGGTCCTCCCTTTAGTGGTGTCCGATTAGTTCTTGGGTATCTAACAATGTGTAATCCCCAAACATAATCCACAATCCTCCATCCAAGAGTGTCCCTCTTGCAATGGGCTTCTAACCACATATGAGCCTCAATATGTTTTCGAGTTGCCTTCATTTGTGTACGCTCTGATTCCATGGACCATTACTGAACTACATGGACAATGATTCACTACCATGAGGATATGTAGGAAGCCTCCCTAAGGGTCTATACCACCACCCATGCCCCATTATGGTCTATCCCTTGAGAATTTTTTCTGGAATATCATGCCTCGATCCATTGGTTCTATCCCCTTTGGGTCTGTAACCATGCATCCATTCTCATGAGCCTCCTCCTCAGGTGACTCATCACCCCATTCCAGAATTACGTGGAGTTTATTCCCTTCCATGGGGATATGTAGGAAACCCCATCAAGGTTCACTCTCAACACTATCAGCTTCTCATCATTCCTTAGTTCCTTCCCTACTCCTTCCATCCTTCGACACTTTGTCCATATCCATCCAGATTCCCCCTGAGCTTCCACATCCCAGTGAAATCATTCCATCCTTAAGAACCTAACCACGTGTAAGCCTCATTCATTTCACTGCTTGTTTTTATCACTTAGGCTACTAACCATGCACAACTACCAACATTTCATCAGGTTGTTATCCATTTTTTACACCTCGATCCCATGATTCATCCTCTCAAACTACATGGGTTTTGATCCATTTCTTCTATACAGGGTACGTAGGGGGCCTCTATGAGGATCAATCCTAGTCAATGGTAAAAACTGGGGTCCATTGTGTTGTTACCCAATCATCCTCTAATCTTCCCTTTGAGGTGTCTAGATCATCCTTCACGGTGTGATATATTCCCTTTAAGGGACACACCACCTTAGATTAGTACTCATTTTTTGTACTAATCCACCCATCTAGTAAACCTCCTAGGTGATCCCTCCTAGGGATATACCCATCTGATACACTTCCATAAATGTTCCGACTAGTCGTATATGTATCTTTGAGACATTAATCTTGCGTAATACCCCAGGTAAAACATTAAAATATGAGTAAAACCCTAGATAAAATCTTATAGAATATAATTCCCAGCACTCGATGTGGGATGCCTTAGGATTCTGGGCCATTGAAAAGCACTATAATAAGGAGAATAAATCCAGGTGTACTAGTTTTCCAGTTCCCATACATGCCAAAAATCCCCAACATGACTACTCCCCTAAATGGATAATGATACCTTGACTTGAACCCATAGAATTTCTTGAAAAAAGTAGTGTTATTAACAAGTGTCCACAATGATATGGAACCATGAATAGTTTCACAAAAAACGTCCTAACCATTAAGGGAGACCCGTACTAGGTGATAAATTCCGAGGAGAAATCCATGGAAGGTGAGACCAAAATCACATCATCCCATTTTCATCAAGGACCAACTATATCTAAATAAGTGATGAATGCCACCAACCAATGGAATGTGGGAATTTGGGGAAATAAATAGGTTCACATCCTCCTCAATAGAAAATGTACGCACCCCAAGGAAAGCATAAAAAATAGAATTGGTGAACCCAATGTGAAATTATTCTCCTCAATATAGATCTTAGTATCATTCAAGACATCATAAAATAAGTGTGTCACGAGATCCATCTATCTGATGATAGGTTCCACAAAGCAAATAGTGGGCCTGGTGTGAAACTCACCAAGATTTGGGGCAGTTGATCATTGGGAATCCCAGTCTTCAACGTTGTCTCTGTGAATCTATCTATCCATCCATGGAAGATTGAACGAAATGGGGCATTGGGAATCCCTTTCCTATTGTCTGTACTGATGGCTGAATTTTCCTACTTTTAGGACCCATGCAATAGCTACAGGAAACCGATCACCTCCCTCTCTTGGATGCAGGGGAAAAGAAAATTCCAACACAATAGTCCCTCATAACTCCATCTCATCTATGAAAACATCCATCACCATAGCTACTAGACACCCACACCCCATATCACCTTTTTAATTTATTCAAAGGACCATGATCAATACTCTTGTCGGTTGAAACAAACAGGAAGGGGTTATCCAAAAAGGTACATGGCCCATCAAGACCTGGAGGATACTATTCCCCATCAATGCCACTATCCCCAAGGGTTGTGAATGGAGCCAACAATCCCCACTCCAACCATAAATAGATTCGAGAGCCTATACCTGTCATGCTCTTTCTACTAGATACCTTATGCGGATGAAGTATGGGATTTCCAAGTCCTCTTGGCTAGAATTTCAGCCAAGGAGCTATTGAGGAGGGCTTAGACCTAGCCGCGTCAACATCACCATCCAGTCCCACTAACGGAGAAGTAGGAAGTCCATACCCCTTCGCAACTGACCCTACTAACTAAGGAGGATGTGGTCTATAAACATGTACAACTGGCCCTAGTTCATCTGACCCGACGTCAACATCAGGTGCAGTCTCAAGAAGACGCCTTCCAGGGGAAATCATATTATGTGTCTCTGGTGGACTGATCCACCACTTGTGTGTGCTATTTCCCCTTATTATTATCCTTTATTATGGGAACATACTTTTCTTATATCAGATACGCTTCAATTTTTGGTTCATAGTGATGTAGAAAACACCTCACAAGCAAGTTGAGTTGACCTCCCTGGTCACTGGTGAAAGCAGAAACTTTCATGGGCTTATCTATGATAATGACATCTAGTATAGATGTACTCCTTGTACTATCATTAGATAGAGTGGAGGTCCTCTATTATCTTAAATCCATCATGGAGGTCCTCTATTTTCCACCTTCATCCACCAGGGTGGAGGCCCTCCTCATATTGTTGACGTTCAGCACTGATGTCCTCCTCGTGCCCCTTATCCTAGGTATGAAAATTTCCCCGGCCTACCCGGTTATCAATTCAAGGATCCTCCTTGCCCTGTCAGTTATAAGCATGTATGTCCTATCCATTTTTTCACTAACTCTAGTGGAGGCCCTCCCCACTTCATCGAAGGTCATTACAAGGTTCTGCCCCGTATCCAGTATGGTTAGTACGAAGGCCCTCCTTATACCAAAACTAGTAGACCCAGCCGACATGGAGGTCCTCCTTGCACTATGTATGATCAACATGGAGGTCCTCCCTTTATGGATTCTAGCTCCGCTAGAGGCCCTCCTCACTCCACCACCATCAATCTTGGAGGTACTCTATGTTTTCCATATGAAATTTCCCTAGGTGCTCCTCACACCACATTTTGTCCCTGAATAGGTCTTCCTCGCTCTAGAACCAACCCGAGTAGAGGTCTTCTCCCTGGAAAAGATCTACCCTTCCCTGAAGAACCATCCTGGGATAGTAGGTAGGGTCTTTTCTTCTTGAGGAATAATCCTAAGAAGCCTCAAATCACAATCAAACCTGTATTCTTTTGAAATTATGTAGGAGAGTGCAATTCAATGATGGAACCTTCACCCTAATCCTTTGAGTTGAGGTGTGGGGTAGGAAAAAGGCATATTGAACCCATCCATTAAAAAAGTGAGGTCCACTAGATCCCCGAATCCCTCCAAAGATACATACATGAGGAAGAATATTTTCTCATTTCTAGCACATGGCTGGGTAATCCTCTTTATCGTCAATAGGTTCATTCTCTACCTCAACAAGAGATCACTGAGAGTTATTGTGAGGACCAATAAAGGATGATAAATAGTGTGACCAACCTCCAAATACTATAGCCCCTGCATGGGAAGAATTGGTCATTAGTCCATCTTATCAGGATGTGGTGGTGTAAATAGTTCATTCTTCAGAAGAAATCCCAAGATGTAGAATCTTGTTAGCTCGCGCACGGTACTCTCCACTAACCATTCTACCTCCAAAATGGTCAACTTCAGTTCCGTTATTAGTCCCAAAACTTTCTCATATCAAACTTTTGGGCAATCAAGGACTGGATCCCCAGTGTGCTCCTATAAGTTTGCGGGACATTCTCACAGTGGACCATTTCTGAGATATGTTTTATCCAATTGAAACCAAAAAATTCAACAATCTGGAGTCCCTTACCCCTTATGAGGTTATGTGCCTCCCCCAAACCATAGGAACAACACATTTCCATCTCTATTTTTAGTGGTTGGACTACCCCAAGAGCTAGGAACACTATGATTACATTGTAAAGTAATTCATCCTGGTCGATTTGGCCACAATCCCTATTGATCAGCACCCTGCATCACCTAGTTTTCACTAGAACATCCAGCAAAAATGCATCCAGATATTCACTATTCTCTGCAAAGTTATCATGGAGGCATCCCCACCTATCCAGATACATGGGTTGGGGTAGTATGATTCCCTAAATATTAGTCATATCCTATGACAGCCTTGTTCACCCAGTGATATCAAGGATATACCTCTGGGAATCGTTATAGTGAACATGTTTGTTCCTAAGATATACCCAGAAGGGGGCACTGGCATGAGGCCCATAGAATATGAACATCTGGATGTGGTAGTAAATAACCCAATAGATCGAGCAGGTGACAATACTTTCCAACAAAGAAATTTTATTGGAATTCATGCACCTTCTAAGTCATTGCCTCTCGGTCAAGACCCCGACAAAGGAAAAGAGAAAATTGAGACTGAAAAACCCTCTGACCTGACCGGATTAGTGAAAAAGATGGAAGATGACCCTAAAAAGGCAGTGTTGTGCCACCATCTTGATGAACATAATATGATGGTTGACGATATCATCACTGATATCACTGTTTAATGGTGGAAAAATTATGTTAATCCTTGACCGGTGCAACAGGGGCGGGGCAGTTCCAGCCTCCTCCCGTTGAGTTTACTTTTGGTGATCTCAATAACCCTTCCCATCTTTATAGTGTATAAGCCGATGTATATGTAAATAGGTTGTGATATGCATCACACAATCCACATTAATTTCATGAAAAAAATCCTCAGGACACATCTTAGGTTCCACCACCCACTACACAGGTCCCTTCATCCGCTCTATAGGTTTCCCCCCTAGCTCCTCGGATAATTATGCTAGTCACCTAATGAGATGTTGGGCCCGCTTACCACACTGATGAACTTAACAATGAATCGATGGTAAAGGAATATCATCAAGATGAAAATCATCATCCATATGATTTTATGACCATAGATATTGCTCACCTCGGGGCCCTAGAATTTCGATAGGTATAAATCCTGTAAGATGGAAAGCCACATACGACATGGGTGGATGATACGCCAACACCACCAAGTTTCAAAAAGCCAACCTTCTACCCCTTTAATGGGGAAAGAAATCCGATGCAGTATCTTTCCCACTTTATTTCAAGGTTTTTACCCCCAATAGGGACTCCAGTGCAGAAGGAGGCCGCCAAGATTTGGTGCTTTGTGTATACACTGGAAGGGCCTACATTTGTCTAGTACAACTAGTTACCCATTGGGTCAATAGCAGGCCGGGATGACATTTTTTGGTAGTTTACCTATCAGTTTAGTTCCACAACCCTAAATACATGCATTTATGACCTCTACAAGTGCAAGAATAGGCCTGACTAGCGGGTCACATACTTTGTATCCAGACGGAAGGGCCTCACATATTCAATCTATATGACACTAACCCAAGAACAACTGACAACGATGTTCATGGAAAATGTGAAGACCAAACTATTCCTTTCTCTCATCACATAGAACATCCTAGACTTATTACAAGATTTCTCTAAAAAATATCAACCTTTAGAAGAAGACGTTCTACAGTCCAAGATGTCACATCCATTGCCTTCTATAGCTCCTACAAGAGGAACCGCCAAAACTGAGACCCCTGAAGTAGCACAAATAGAGGCCCAATGCAGCTGGAGTTGTTACCATCAAAACCACCTCCACAACATTGCCAAGGACCACCACCTCAAGCGCAGCAGCGCCAACCTAATAATAGGTCAACGCCCCTGCATAACGTGCCACATCCACTTAGGTGATATAATCAAGTTCCACCTCCATGACAAACTCTGCCAGCCCCTCATCAAGGATATCCTCCTAGAGCTCCTTTCCCTGATCATAGGTACCATAACTACTCATTTAACAAGGATTAAGTTCCCAGTTATTTTCGAGGCACCTTAGACTAGGTAATCCTGTGGTTTTTAGAATTCATGATCCCTGAAGAGGTGGAACTCACTGACCGCCCCAATTAATTCCCTTATCACTATTTCCTTTAGAACAACCTCAATCAGGGATATGTGCTTAGAGACTAGATACAAGACCATATCGATAAAAACATTGTTAGGTTTGTCTAGCCCTGACATCTGTGGTATATGTGTTTATAAATACTAACAATGACATCAGGGGTGAATGGTAGAAGGTTTTTAACAACATGTCTCAAAAATAAGATGATTGGAAGGCTCGTAAGGAAGTCTCACGTGCCCATGGTATTATCAATGAACATTTGAATAAACACGATCCTTTAGAAGTTGTTGTGCTACCTTCTACTACTACCTTTGCATCAACATCTCATCCTTCTTCCTCTTAGGGGAGAAGGAATCGATGACACATGGGAATACAAAGCCCTCCACCTATGCCAAATACACCCCATACACTCACGGCTTTCATGCCCCCAAAGATGGGGATTACCCCCAGAATCCTCCAAAAAATGGAATATTCTTTTTGTGATGACCATTGGTATGCTTCAGTCAATACCGTCGAGCGGGTAAACCCTTACATGGTTCCCGATGATAAAGTTCATCCGGAAGACCCTCTCAACTCCCCTAGTAAACACCATCATAAATGAAGTTTTGGGTATGTGAATCATTAGAATGCATTGGATAGTGATTCAATCCATGTCATGCATGCCACCAAGACTAAACAGCTTTCCAATTCAAATCTCAGCACACACAGCCTTCTCATCTCGTTTCATCAGATCCGCCTCCACCATTGTTTTTACTACCTGATCTAGAAGATCCACCATGACCGTGCTATGATTAGTAACGTTCTATCATGGATGGACCTCATTTGTCTCTCCCTTATCTGGTATTCAATCTAAATGGTGCGACTAGTGAGTAGTGGGACATTCCCAGCAATAACTAGAATTTTCTGGTTTAATAAGTAGCAGTTATTATATCTCATGCCACACAGCGAACTCCTGTGAGATGAAGTGTACACCTGTCATTGAAATATGTTGTACTAAAAAATATTTCAATCATTTCTAAAAGACCCTATATCCATAGGGATCTACTACTATAAATAGATATGTGTAAATACCTTGCAGAGGCATTAAGAAAACCCTAATAATTTGAGATAGAATTAGAATCCATAGATACCTTCCATGCTGAGACTGTCGAGCATGCAGAATGTCAAGCCATCATCCCTTTCTATATATAAGATTGAGGTTATATTATATAGGGGAACATCTTCCAACTCTAAATTACTATCTAATTCAATAGTGTGAAGGATTTCCATTGTCTGGTCGACACATGCTCTAGGATCAACCTTATCCCGAACCAGACACTTCGTGTTATGGGGATATCTAAAATAGATCTGAGTCCCTTTGAACTGATGATTCAAGGTTATGACATGACATAGGAGACACCAGTTGGTAAGATCCTCATGAAGTCCCAGTTCGGTGGCCTAATTTAAAGCATCATATTAATTTTTTTCTCATAAGTCACCTATTACAATGTGTTGATTGGTATACCATGGATCCAACTATATGTGATAGTCCCTTTCTCATATTAATAATCCATTAAGTACTTCCTTAATGGTCGAGAAGGTGTACTCTAGGTTAATTCATCTCCCTTTTCCTCTTTCAAATCATGCTACCTAGATTCTGACTACTACAAGATCAAGGACATGCAGGTTCATACTATGAGGTAGAGCATGGTACGACTATGACCGACCCATAGAAAAACCTAGATAACACCTATATTCTATTGATTCACCGATTGGAGGCCAAAACCCGGACATGGGGAAATAGTTTTTTATCTCTGGAATAAGGGGGAAGTGAATTCCCAAGACTAAGGAACTCCATGTGATCAACTCACATTCCTACACAAATAATGCAAGGGTGATCCCAGATCCCTACTCCTATAATGTATTGGGATGTCTGCCTTATAGAAACAACAATATGTCATACTTTATTATTTCACCATATTGGGATAATCCAACTAAAGAAAAAGGGTCACTATTTCATTAATATTATAAAACACGGCTTCTTGAGTCAAAGGCCAGATAGGATTTGGTAAAAAGCTTTCATCACCATGGTTTTAGCGGTGCAGGAGTCCCTCGATGAGGTTTCTACTGCCACTTAGGCCGGCACTAGTTTCCCATCAGGATTTGTCGACTTGAAAAAGTTTCCTCATACCAATGATCCTCTCATTGTGGATGAAGAAGAGGATTTATAAGATTCCCCTATCGCAACAAAGAGGGAATCTCCACTATGGTTAATGAATTGGTATAGGTGAAACTTGGTATCGAGATGGATCTCAAACCAGCATTGATCAGCACAGCTATGCCTACAGAAGAGAAATAGTGATACATGGATTTCCTAATGAAACATCATGATTTTTGTTTTGAGTTATGATGGGAATGCTATGGATAGATCCTCATGTCACTGTCCACCATCTCAGTCTCCTAGAAAATCATAGTGGGTTCAAATATCCTCCCCGAAAGATACACCCTTCTCATGATTCCATGGTCAAGGCCGAGGATGATAATATCATCAAAGAAAACATTGTCAAGGAGGTCCAGTACCTTAGATTATTATCTAAAATTCTGCTTATTAAGAAGAAGAGTAGACAGATTGGAGTCTACATCGACTCTAGGATCTCAACCATCATTTTCCAAAGGATGATTTTCCCCTTCCTACAACAGAACTTTTGATTGACTCCACATCCAGGTTCTAAGATCTATCCTAAATTTATGGGTATTCTGGATATAATAAAATCTTAATGACCCCTGAGGATGAAATGTATACCATTTTTAGGGCACAAAAAGTTAATTTTTCATACTAAGTAATGACATTTGGTCAAAAGAATTTAAGTGAAACTTATCAGGGTTCCATGCACCACATATTCAAGTCGATCCTTGGGATGTTGGTGGAATGCTACATGGATGATCTGGTGGTTAAATCTCATCCGCATCAGGACCATTTCAGAGATCTTGATAAATTGTTCAACTTCCTCTGTTACCACCATCTAAAGATAAACCCCTTGAAGTGTGACCTTAGGGTCACCTCTAGAATGTTTCTTGGATTCGTTGTTAGATATTAAGGAATTGAGATTGATCTGGAAAAGATCAATTCCATTATCCTGATGTCTCCTCCGAGCAATATTTCGAAGACACGAGGCTTTAAAGTCCACTAACACTACATATAATGATTTATCGTAAATATGGTTGGAATGTGTAATCCTTTTTAAAATATCATGAAAAAAGGTTTTGATTATTAGTGGGATGAGTACTATTAGAAATATTTTGAGGAAATCAAGTGGTACTTGCTACAACATCTAGTTCTGATGTCTCCCATTTTTGGAAATCCGCTGGTCCTCTATGTGACGACTCTGGAACTGTCACTTGGTTCCCTTTTCACCCAGAAGAACAATGAGAGAACATATAATAGTTTATACTATCTCAGCCACATTCTCCAGGATATGGAGACTAGATATTCTTCTATCGATAAGAGCTTCCGTGTAATGGTATTCATAGTGCATAAACTATGACATTACTTGCTGGACCATGAGATACAACTGGTGTCCATAATGGATCCACTAAAGTACACTCTGAACTTCCTTATTTTGATTGGTTTTCTAGCTCAGTGGGAAGTGATCCTTCAACAGTTCAACATCAAGATTTACCCCCATAAGGATATCAATGGATCAGAATTAGAAAATTTTATTTCCCACCATCTAGCCCTAATAGAGAAGTCTTTGGATCTTGATATTCTAGATGAGGCTATCCTATTGGTGGATCATGAAATTATGTGTTATAAAATGAACTTTTATGACACTTCCGGAAGCCCTAATAGTGGGACACTAAATGATTCCAGACTCAACAGAGTGGGTCTGGGTATCATCTTCATCATGATTGTACAAGTTGTCCTACCCTATTAGTTTTCATTGTCAGAAGGCTACACCAACAATGAGGTGGAGTATCAATATATCATCACTACTCTTAAACTAGACCATTATATTGATGTTCCCCACCGACATGTGAAAGGGGACTCCAAACTGGTCATCAAGAAGATCAATGGAGACTACATCGTCAGGAAGCCGAAGCTCGTACCTCTATTTGAGCGTACTCGCTAGCTAATGGCCCAGTTCCCTTCTCAGCCAGATGTTTATCATTTCCCTCGATTAAATAATAGTCTAGTTGATTCCTTGAATATATTTTACACATATCTTGTAGAGAGTGAAAATTATGATATGATTATCCATGTCTTGAATCGAAGAGTCACCACTCCCATTACTCTAGACGATGATGATAGCCCACAGGTAAGACGCCTTACCCTCGATGCCTCCATATCCGGATTTCAAGGTCCCCCTACCACAACATTGGAAGGGAACCCTTACCGAAAGAGTACCTTTATTGATTATCTACAGCATGGTAATCTCCCAATAGACTTATTCGAACATGAGTGAATCCGATGGCGCGCAGGGGAGTTCACCCACGAGAGTGGTACTAGTCTTAATTAGGTCCTATAGAGATGTATCTTTGATGGGATTATCCTACTTTGAATTCAAGGAGATGATATTTCTTAGATTATACATGAATCTTGAGTCGGTTCCTCTGGGGCTCATCATGCAGAGATGAAACTCTCTAATCAGATCTGAAGATTGGGATATTTTGGGCTCACCATAATCTATGATTGTAACGTGTTTTCAAAGAGGTGTCATTCATTATTTATCCATGCTAATTTTGTGCATCATCCATCAGAACCTCTCAATTCTACCATGTACTCTAGACCCTTTTTAGTATGGGGAATCAATGTCATGGGAAGTATCCACCAGAAACAAATCTCCAGTGTAGGTTCATCCTGACAAATACAGATTTCTTTTCAAAGTATACAAAGACAATTTTTCTCACGGATGGTCAGTCTCATTCTATCTTCGAGTTCATGAGCTCCAGTATCATCCACCAGTTGGAGGTTCCTTATTATATCCTCATTCATAACTATACCAAATTCAGAGCACCCGAGGAGATGAAATTTTAATCCAAATACAACATCCATTCTAATCAAACCTCTCACTATCATGCACAAGAAAATGCACAGATAGAGGAGTTCAACAAAACCCTATATAACATTCTATAAATGATTTTTGGTGAAAATAATAATGGCCAGTCATAAAAACTCTCAAATGCTCTCTAGGCTTACCAGAAGATGACTCGTAATTTGAAAAAGGTGACTCCATATTCGGTGGTGTATGGAACAGAGGCTATCCTACCCATTGATATTCAATTATCCTTATAATTAATAGCCCACAATAATGAATAGGAACTAGATAAAGTATCTGAATTCTGTTTTTCCAAACTGGAAGTGTTTGATTAGAATACGCTTCATACCATGGAAAATCTAGAGAGGCATCATAACAAGACAACTTGGGCTCTGAATAAAAAATTTCACATCCGTTCTTTCTTACAAGGTGATGTGGTATTGGCCTTGAGAATTCCAATGATACTCGGAAGGAATCCACCAAATCTTGATCCCAAATGGGAGGGACCAAATTTCATTCAAAAGTATTACCCCAATGGTGAATACTCTCTAGTAACTATGGATGGTGAGCGTATTATGCCTCCCACCCCTGACAAATTCCTCAAGTAGGATTTCGCGTGAGGGAGTCTCCATCTCGGAAGATGTTAAATGCCTCACCAAATATCCTACAAAATGATAAACTGTAAATGGTCCAATATCTATGACCCTAAACTAAGATCTCTTTTATCTCACATAATGATAAACTAAGAATTGTGAATACACCGCCTGGTCCAAGATCTAAACCCTTAAACTAAGATCTCCATCATCCTTACTAAAAGACGTTAATATTCATGGGTACCACCATGCTTCATGAATATCATCATTTGGGTATCCATCATCTTTCACATCTAGAATGACCCCCTAGTAGACTTCTCTCTTGCCACCTTATCTCATCTACCATCTCGGACCACTGTCCTGGAGACTCTCAAACGACAATTTGAAAAAAGCCCAGTATTTTGAATTTAGTCAGTGGTCAATGCTCAATTGTTTATTTCCATTCTAGGTCACATGATATGGATACTATATTGTGAACATGTTGAACAATTATCCTCAATCATTATTGTTGTCCCCATGATATCCCAAATGATGGAAGTCGTGGTTCAACTTTTTCTTTATTTATGTCCGAGATCTATGACCATCAATTAAGATCTTTCACATTATTTTAAGAAGATGTTAAAATTAATGTTGTTTAAAGAACTTTATATATCATGATTTCATTCCTTATGGGATACGTAGAAGCACCTAGATATTTCTTCTTTGTCTCCAGCCTAACAAATATCTTCCCCCCAGGGATTTTTTCTCTTCAAGGGATTCATATGGTGTGGTGTGGACTTCTTAATTCCCAGCATGTGGTTTACAATGACCACATCATGTTCTCCTCCTTCTACAATGTCCGTCTTTCCATGTCCTTACCACGTGACATCAAACTACACATGATTTTCAGAACTACCTGTAACTTGATTCCCATCCTTATGTAATACATAGGAATGCCCAAAAATTTCGTTGTTGGGTCCATCCCTATTTTTTAGAAACCTTATCTTCCTTCTGGCCCCTTGGCCTATATTCTACTAGGGGTCTATGGTGTGGTGTGGGATTATGTCCCCATTCACACCAGATTTGCAATAACCACCCCACATACCTCTCTCAAGAGCTATCCCACCCATTTTTCCTTGTTTCTTTACCAAAAGATGTAAAACTAAATTGTATTTCAAGAAATACATTTGGCTTTATTATTATACTTATCAAATATGTAAGAATTCCCGAATATTTTATATTTGGGTCATGATAGATTCTACCTTCTTTCTGACAGCTTGACCTACTTATCTCGAGGGCATGTATCATGGTGTAGACTTATGTCCTCATTCACGCAGGGTTGGCAACATCTGCACCATGCACCCCTCTTTCTAGACGATCCCCTTTTAATTTCATCCTTACCGCATGATGTTAAACTTCATGATATTTTAATCACTACATTTGTCTTGATTCCCATCCATATGGGATATATAAGATTTCCCAGACATTTAGTCTTTAGGTCCATCCCAGGTTCATCTATTCTTTCTCTCGACCTCTTGGCCTAAGTTCTTTCCTGGAATTGTGAAAGGTGTGGCATATATGGACTTATGTCCTCATTCACATAGGGTTATTTTGTAACTCCATACACATTCCTCTCGAAGATACCACTTTTCACTAATCCTTCCCGCATATTTTTAAAACACACGGTATTTCAGGAACTTTGTGTGGCTTGATTCCCATCCTTATGGGATACGTAAGAATGCCCAGACATTTTGTCTTCGGGTAAAACACTAGTTTTTAGAAGACTTCTATTTCTATTGGACTCTTGGACTAAGATCTCTTGAGAGTATGTGGTGTGGTGCAGACTTATATCCTCATTCACTTTAGGCCAATAATAATCATGTGCCACACCTCTCTTGAGAGATTTCCATTCCCCATCCTTACCGCATGATGTCAAACTGTAAAACTATTTAGAACAATGTATGGATTGATTCCCATTTTTATGGGATACATAGCAATGTGTGTAAATTTCTTCTTCAGGTCCATCCTTAGATCCCTCGATCATTTATGGCCCCTTGGCCCGAGGTTCCTCCAATGGGATTGCGTGTGGTGTGCTGTGGACTTTTGTCTTCATTCACATTGGGTATGCTTCATCACACCATGTGAATTCCCTTTAAGATGTTGTTATTCTGTATGTGTATAAATTATATGATTTTAAAATATGATTGCTCATATCACATGACTTTATTTTGTTGTGTCTTTGCTGCATGACTTAATGTGCATTGGATAGTCCAATTATATGGCCTTAAAATGTGATACTATCATCCGGGTCGCACGATGACAAACAACACTACATTGTGGTGACCTCACTTGAGGAGACATCATGTTTGGCATTAGTCATCCACCATGCTATTTATCAAGTCCAATATGTGTCTTTATTACTTTGGTGATGACAAAATTCTCCATCTTGGGTTTGTTACTCCAAAAAAAACACACCCACAAAATATAACAAGAAAGATCCTTCAAATGTTTCTTCTTTCGGTTTATGGGCCAGACCTGCAGGTCAGTATTTCCACTGGAATTGGTACCCTTCCAAATCATTTCTAGAACTATGCATGTCTTAATTCCCATAATTATGAGATACATAGGAACACACAGACAATTCTTCATTAGTTCCAACCCTAGGATCATCAATCCATTTTCCCATTTATCTCCACTCACCTCCTCGAGTCATCGAACATTAATTAGACCCCTCGACCTTTTTTATGCCTCACAATCAAGCTCAAATGCACTGTGGTTTAGGACATAGAGTGTTGGATTCATCATGGACATTATTTCATTTATTTCCATGCTTCACGTCTCGCTTTATTGGGGTTTCAATCATCTTTCACATCTAAAAGGACCCATGGACAGTATGGATGCTTGGAAATACGGCTCTCCTTCCACTTTGGGACAAAATCCCAGAGGATTCAGAATTAAATTATGAGACATGTAAATTTTTGATAATTTGGTCAGAGGTCGACAATATTTTGTTGTTCCCACTTCATGTCACATGATATGGACATTGTGTTTCGAACATGGTAAATAGTTATCCTCCTTTGTTATGTCATCCCTATTATGCCCTAAATATTGGTCTCATGATTCACATCCCTTTCCAATCCATCATGTTCAAGTGAAATTTTGACACCCATGGTGTTATCCCTCCATTCACCTTTTCACATTAAGAGGACAAACAAGTGTTGTTGGGTCACCCTTGTCTCAGCACCTTTGTCCCCTACCGTGTGATTCCATGCACTTAAAAGATCTTATAGGATGTTGTTTCCCACATAGATCATTGATCATGTGGGATTATAGATTTTGGTAAGGTTTGTGCCATCATGGAAGGGACATACATTTTTTGGTCCAAATTCTATGACCTTAAACTACGAGATCTGATCCCTTAGTCAAGGCAACTTGACTTCAAACTATGTTCATTCTCTTGGAAATTTGTAATTTGGTATGGACTACTATTTACCTATCCACGTTGGGTTTCATTGTGTCACCACATCACATATTTTCACTTTGGGAATATCCCCATTTTGTTCTGAGCTCTGTGACCATAAAATAAGATCCCTTACGTCCTTAACGTATGACGGTAAGCTACATATTTTTCACTGAGGCTGTGTAATGATAAATTACCCAGCCATATGATGTCTTCACTCTAGAATATGTTTCCCCTTTTCAGTATTGGCCACCTTCCATACCAACTTCAAGAACTATGTGTGCTTTGATTCCCATCATTATGGGATACATAGTGACCCCTATACTTTTGTCCAAAGTCTGGCTACATCAATATGAACCCTCTTGTGCCATTTTGGCCGGAGGTTCCTTTGAATTATGTGGTGTGGTGTGGACTTATGTCCTCATTCACGTAAGATTTTTAGTAACCAAATTACATACCTCTATTGACATTTCATCATTTTTCATCCTTACCGCAAGCCGATAAACTACACGGGCATGTCCAACACACATGACATTAAACTGGGGACCTTACAGTTTGATATCTATAACCATAAACTATGATTCATTCCATATATGTTTGTACAACATTAAAATGCATAACAATTATGATATTATTATTAATAAAGAGTGTATCCTTCCCTTTTGGTATTAGATGCCTTCCGTACCACCTCTAAGAACTATGTGTGGATTCATTCCCATCCTTATGGGATATGTCATGACACCCATAATTCTTGTCTATGGTCTAGTCACCACAAAATTCACCTCCCCAGCCTGTTCTGGCTTGGGTTCTTCCAAAATTACATGGTGTGCTACAAACTTCTTCTATACTCATTCATGTTGGGTTTATAATAAACGCGCTATATAATTCTTTCGAGATTACCACTCCTTGAATTTTTCCACCATGACACTTAAACCACATGGGGAATGTCCGCGCTTCACACAATCCTTCATTTGGGAACCTCCTCCCCTTCAGCGTTATGATTTGGTGGGATGTTTATAGAATGCTAGAACTAAAACTTGAAATGGAAGTCTCCCATGGAATTCTTTCCCTCGCACAAAAATCGATCCATCAATGCCTTTTCTAGTCATGGAATATGATTCAGATCCTCCCATGTGTTCTTCGTAGGGAGTTACACATCGTACATCAACCCTAGGATTTGAATCCCCGTGATCTTGTGGAAGTCCCATAGGCCGATTCCGACCTCCCTATGGTGAAGATGAAAACTGTTGGACCTCAATGACCACCTTATCAACAACTCTGTCATGATGTGTTTCAGTTGATCAATGTGGAAGTATGAGGCCCACATAGTTTTATACAGCCCTACTCATTACAGATCTTTTTTGAATTCCTCAAAGGATGCATAAACCCAGTAAGCCCAGACCTAGTCCTCCATAAAATATCAGCCCTAGTGAAAGTCCCAATAGTTTGTCCACCCATTCTTCGGGTTCCTCAAATCATCATTGAGGATGGTGTGGTACTATGGGGGAGATAAATTTTTCTCCAGCATCTTCTTATCAACATTGTTGACATGGTTATATAGGTATTCAGCATTGAAAGGCATGTGGTCTTCCCATGTATATCTGTTGTCATCCACGAACCACTAGCACTGACATGACATTCTCCTACACCAGTAAGCTGGTTTATCCCTACTTGATTTAGGGACATGAACATCATCCATCAAACCAAATCCATACATAGGAACTATTTTTCATAGAGGATATTTTTTTTGGATTTCGGATATGAGTTCCACCAGGGATTCATGATCTGAATGGCATTGCACGTATTCCTTGATGCCCAAATTATCTACCATCACTTCCCTTCAAGAAACATCTATGATGACTCCATATTATTCTTATTGGATTTCCATTCTATCCCAATACTTTAGAGTTTTTTCTATTATGTTTTGTAGTGCTCCATTGCAAAAAATTGATTATAGTGATTGTCTATAGAGTTCTAGTGAAGATATCACAGACACAACTCACCGAGCGCACAATCACAGGATCTAAGGACTCGTTGTGAGACAAAGAATAGAAAATAACTAAGTTCGCAAAGAGAGATTAAGGAGTGAATGCATCATCACAAATTGATTGCTCAAGAACAGAGATGCAAATGTGGGAAAAAATAGGGGTCTTCATCCACTATTTATAGACAAATGTCCCCACCCCCTGAGCTTTGCGATGCTCTTAGACTATTCTTTTCACACTATCATCATATTTTTGATTCGCGATATACCTACATTTTGGCAATCTCCCCTCAAAAACCGACACTCATTTTCTCCTCAGATCCAATTCTGAGGGGGGGGGGGAATTCATGTCATGAAAATAAGTATGTTGGAAAAAATAGGCAAAAGAAACTAAATGGACACCAAAAGGGTATGGTTTGTGAAGCACCCTTGAAAATCCCTTCATCACAGCAGTCGTGGAAGATACAAGGCCTTTTCTGGACCTGCCACCAAGAAATGTGATATTCTACTCCCTGAAAATGAAGAACATGAATGAAGGATTAGTTCCATGGAGGGAAAGATGGTTGCCTCCACGTGTCCCTCAGAATTCATGGAATCCTCTGTGACCATCATGAAGGGAACAAAAGAATCCTCTACGCAATCGAGGGGATGAAGGTTGACTTTGTAACTATAGGAAACCTGAGAAAATGTACCTTTAATGGTGGAGAGAATGTTACTTTGTGGGGGAACCCTCAGAGCATTGAGCCCCCTGGTGCCTATAAATACCTAGCTCGACCCATTTCAAAGGATCAAGACCTATAAATTTCACTTTCTGAATTCTTAAATTGAAAATAATTATTTTCTCTGTGAACCGAAAAGGAAAATAAATCATATGATGTAATTGAGCATTGAGAAATCCATTTTTCTAAGGTCAGATATACCCATGTTTCAAGATGGTATTCCCTTTGTAAATCCTATTGGTCATCATAAATTAAATGGAACCCTTTGGGTAATAGAGACTTTTCAAATCACCCAATATTGGTGAAGAACCATCTAAAAACATGGGTAATAAATGATTATTATGGGTCACTATACTTCAAAAAGTTCTCCTATTTGCAAAGTCATTTCTTCTACGAGCCCCAATGCTCTGTGAGCCCATGTGATTTTAGAGCCTGTGAGCTTTCCAAATCCATATTCTCTATGAGAACCAGTGCTATGCGATCTCATGAGCTCTACGAAGACATATGCTATGTGAGCCACTATTACATGAAAGCCCATGATCTCTATGATCCCCTGTTCTTTTAGAGAGAATGAGATCTGAGAAGCCATGTGATATATGGTCCCTTATTCCCTGTAATCCACTAATCTTTCTGAATACCCTATCTGAGAGGAATCTTTCTTCACAAAACCCTCTTATGTGCGTCTCTACAGGATTCTACAATGTGATTTCAATGTCCCTTGGGTAGTGCTTCATGTTTCTTTTCCCTGCCTAATGGTTCTTCACATAGAAATGCTAATGACTACTACTTCTTCGAATAGCCACACTAGTGCAGAACCCCCAATGGATCACTCCAAAACCCTGTTACCTCATCTAATTACCTAAGCCTTCACTCCCTAAAGACTAGGATGATACATTTTATGTATGTCCTAATGGTGAGGAGTTAATCCCCATCATACATACTGTAGGACGTTAAACTACCAAGCACTCTCTTCCTCAACACATTAAGTTAAACTATTATAACTAGATAAGTGAAAATCCATTAGAGGACTGTGAAGGGGATGGGTACCAGTGCCCTATCACTCCCCTTTCCCTCTATGCTTTGTCACCCTACGCACCTCTGGCAGTCTATGAGTAAGCTCTGCCACCATCTGATGGGTTGTTTCTGGTACGGTGGCCATATCTACCTCATACATCTGGACACACTCCTTTCTCATCAGTTCCCCTGCTAGAGTATGTCCCAGTATTACTTTGGCCACTATCCATGTGTAATCCCCACACTGGCTCTCATGGGTGAACTTTTTTTACACGATCTCTAGGTCTATTATTGCCTCTTGTTTCTCAAACCGAGCATGACTCATGTGGGCTTAGAGTGAGCATAAACCCTGAAATCCTCTATATGACACCTAGGTTTGTAATACCCCTAAACATCTAAGTCGATCTACATGGAATTTGATCTTTTCTCTTTCTAGGAGAGGTACTTGGGAAGCCTTTTTGAGGTTCAAGCCCATTATCCATATATCCTGACCATTTCACATCAGATCACTACTCATCAAGAATTACAATAATATTTATAAACCTCTCATCACTCATGATGTTAAAATATATCTCCAATATATGTGGGTTTTCATCCCTATCTCCTAAGATTGGGTATGCTCAAAGCCTTCTCAGTTTTTTACCCCAAACACTGGTAAACATCAGTGTCGCGTTTTCTTGTGACCCACATCCTTGGTATACACTTTGGTGGTGTCAGTTCACTTCATGAGATGATAAACATGCACAATACCCATACTTTATCAATGATCCTTAAACCAAGAGTTTCCTTCTATCTAAGGGATTCTATCCACCTGTGAGTACGAGGATGTTGTCGGGTTACTGTTCTTTCTGAACACTCTGATTCCATTCCCTATTGTAGAACTATGCGGGCTTTGATTCCGTACAATAGAGATTCTTAGGAATCCTCCAGAGGTTCAAGACCACCATCCATGTCCCATTCTAGTCTTTCCCTTGAGAATTTGTGTTCGGGAAGATCATTCCTTGAACCATTGGATATAGTCCCTTCGGGTCGCCATCCAAGCATCCATTCCCACGAGCTGCCACCTTCAGAGACTCATCGCACCATTCCATAACTCTGTGGTCTCTGATTTCCTTCCATGGGGATATATAAGAAACCACTTTGAGGTTAAATCCCAACAATTTCACCTTCCCACCAATCCTCGGTTCCATCCCCACTCATGCTATCCTTCAACACCCTATCCATATCCATTCTGATTCCACCCGGGCTACCACATCCCAGTGAAATAATTCCATTCTCATGCAGCTAACCATGTGTAAGCCCCATTCATTTCATTACTCATTTGTAGCACCTAGGACACTAACAATGTCTAATCACCAATGTTTCACTGTATTTTTTTCGAATGTGTACACCTAGATCCACTGATTCACCGTCTAGAACTATATAGGTTTTGATCCCTATCTTTAATAAAGGGTATGTAGAAGGCATCCATGAGGTTCAATCCAAGCCAATGGTAATCCTTGGTTTCCATTTTTTTGGGACCCAACAATCCTCTAATATTCCCTTTTAGGTGTCCACATCATCCTTCACATTGTGATATCTTCCCTCTATGGGACACACCAACTCGGATCCATCCTCATTGGGTGTCATAATCCACCAATCATGTAAAGCTCATAGGTTCTCGCTCCTAAGGATGCACCTCTATATTCCAATCCAATGAATGTCTTAATCAGTCCAATCCATCTCATCTATACATTAAATTCATGTAATACCCCATGTTAAACATTGGAAGCTGAGGAAAACCATGGAGACATGCCAATGGCATAAAATTCCCCACACTCACCGTGGGATGCCTCAGAATTCCATTCCCTTAAGAAGCCATATCATAAGGGGAATAAATCTAGGTGTACCAATGTTCCAGTGCCCTGAAATGCCAGATATTCCCAATGCGACAACCCCCTTGACCGAAGTTTGCTACCCTGACTTGACCCCATGGAATGCCCTGACAGATGTAGTGTAATTAACCAGCATCCACAATGATATGAAACCAGGAAGAGTTTCAAAAACAACGTCTTAATCATTAAGGGATCCCCAGACTAGGCGATGAATTTTGAGGAGGAATTCATAAAATGAGAGACCCAAATACCATAATCCCATTTCGATTAATAAGAAAAAAACTCTAAAGAAGTGATGAATGTAACCTGACTTTAGAAAGTGTAAATGCAGGGTAAAAAACTGTCGTGCATCCTCCAGAAATACAAATGTGCGTGCCTCAATAAAAGCATCAGAAAAAATTATCCTGTAAGTAGGTGTTTCATTATAGCACTAAACACATTGTTTTAATTTCCATAAAATCCCTCAATCCTAAAGGATTGGTACCAAATATCTTCATATACTTGTAAGCCCTTGATTAAACAAGATATGTTTAAGTAGAATTATAACCATAATACTAAGATAATTAAAATAAATCCTTATAATTCATAGATCATAATGAGGACTCATAGAAAATAATAATAAAAAGTAACCTATCAATAAAAAGTTGAGGGCTTTGTGTGATTGGATGATTAAATGATTACTCAACTTATCCTCATAATCATACTTCTTAAACATGATAAAATGATTTATTTTTAGGCATTATTATAACAATCACCAATAGATGAATTCTATGAATTGTGTATTCTATTATAAAAACATAAGAATGAACATTGATATATTTAGATGATTTTAGAATAGTTCCTTATCCACTATTGAATTATTGTAGTTATGTAATTATGATCAATATATGATGGATATAATCATTTAATTTTTTGTAAACAACAATATTTTAATAATAATTATTTGTTATATGGTATTTCAATTAAAAAAAATTATTTTTACATAAGAAAAAAATTTCAAAAAATCTTATGTTAAATGAAGTTCATATAAATTGTATTTTGATTTAAAAAATTAACAAAAAATGATGTCATTTACTCAAAAGTATACCCATATTTTGAAAGAAAAAACACATAAGTAAAATTGAATGTGATAACTAAAATTTAAATAGAACCCTTGAGAATCTATAAAAAATGAAATTGTGTTTTTTATTTTAAGATTACATTAGAATGGACATGTTAGTTAAGTAGAAATACAAATTTGATACATTTCTCCTCCTTTTGTAGATATTTTATCCAGAAAAAAACAACCAAATTATTATGTTTTTTTAAATTTACCCCTTTTTAGTATAAGAAAATGAAACATAATGTTGAGTAGGGAATGATAAATAAAATAAAAGGGAAAAAATAAGAAAATTATAATTATAAAACATTAAAATATAAATATTATTCATAAATTTATTTCTACCATAAAAAACTATTCTTATGTTTTGAATACATCTTATACTTATATATAATCTAGATTGAAAATTAAAATCCATTATACATGGTCGATGTAATCTCTTTTTACAACATTATCCAATTTTGACCATTATTTTTTATCTATTAAGATCCTGTATAATTGTTTTATATATTTACATTTATTTTCCCCCAGTAGTATTTTTTATTTTATCTAGAAATTATTCATATTAGTGGATATATTTATAAATTATCAATCTTTAAACATTATATTCTTCATCATTGATCCACTATAGTTATTTGGATAGATCTGATCATTTAATAATTTTGTGAGAAGAAATATTGGGCTTGACAATATGTGTTTTTGTACTCTTCTGGTAATTGTTCTAAGGTAAACATCCAATGAATCTTATTTATTCTAAGATTAGAGAATAATTAATATATTAAAACTCAGAAAACTACTTGAAATTATTTTTCATATATAGAAAACTAAAATGGACATTTTCCAAATATATTCCATATTTTTATGAGTAGTTTAGAAATGAATCTTGAGAAAATATTTTGTAAAAAATTGTTTTATATTTTATTTTAAGAACTAAAATTATAATATTTCATAAAAAATATCATTTACCTTTATATAAAATGTTAAAATGAAATAATAAATACTCTCCTTATAAAATAATAAATAAATATTTTCTTAATAATATCAGGAAAATTGATTTCTAGATGTTTAAATTATCTTCTCTTTTGATAAATAATAAATTCATTAAACAAATTAATTCGAAATTGATATAGTTAAATTTTTTGAATCTCTTTGCCGCTATCATCCAATAATATTTTTTGACAATCCTTTTTCTAGTATAGTTCATATAATTATTTAAAGTAGATTATTGATAAATTGTAGTAATACAAATATGAACCTAGTAAAATATTTATGTATGCACGTAAAATAAGTCTATTAAATTTATAGATGAGAAGATTATGAAAAATTGATATAATGAAAAACTGGTGAATTAAAAAACAGTTGGAAAAAACTGATTAAATGAAAAATTAGTGAAATAACAAACTAATGAAATGAAATATTTACCCTATCACTCGATGATCATTTCAATATTTAATAGATTTTATTAAAAATAAGTGAGTTTATGATCTATATAAGTTGATCATTCATATGTTTTTTATAATATAGTAAATATATTAAAAATTAAAGGATATGTAAAAATATCGGCAAGATAATTTCAATTTTCAACAATTTTGAACATTATATCTAATTTATTTTAATGATTACTAGGAATGTGGTCTCTTTTATATTTGGTTGTTTTATCTTGAGTGATTTGGAGGATTCTAAAACAAATTCAAGACATTAGTATAATTAAAATGGATTTATGTTAAATGAGACATAAGCTAAAATCAATGAGTGTGTGTTTCCTCCATAACACATGAGAAAATTACTTCCAAATACCACATATGTAGCTTTAATAGTGGATTGTGATAATTTTTTTTTCATATTTCTAGAACAATAAAATAATGTCTCTCATTGGAAATATAATTTTTAGAAGTACATTTTCTATCTAATCTAAAGCCATCAAATTCAGAATCTATGTATCTTATGAGAATAAAACATTTTCCAGAAGAGTAATATAAACCTTTTCATAACCTACTTTATTATAATATAAAATACATTTTACCAATTTTACATGTGATTCCATCATAATTTCTTGAAATTTATTTCTTAAACATACTTTGAAAATAATAATCGACCTTATTTTCATATGATATAGTAAACATTCTCTTATATTTTTATAATTTTTCATATCAAAATTTTTACCAAAATTATCACAATCATTTTTGATAGAATTTACTATACGATTACTTAATATTTATAATTTTTCAAAACAAAAAATTATAAGTGAATATCATATACATTTATATTGTGTTAAATATTTCATTCGAGTTTTTCAGAATTATGAAAAACAATATTTTTTTCAACCATAAATCACTATTAAAACCCCCTTTTTAATTTTTTTCCAAAAAATAATCAAAAAGGATTATTGAGTTGAACTAATTATTACTACATCAATATAAATTCGAATAAAAAATGGATTCTTTAATAAATATTTTCTTAAAGGGTATAATCAAACCTTTTTTATTAAATAATTTTTTTCATTTATATATCTAGTATGTCTGTTATACCAAGATATAATGGATCCTTTAATTTTATTGAGTTAATTAGTATGTTCATATAAATTTTCTAGAAATATAGTTTCTTAACAACAAAGATGGTGTTATACTTAAATATAACATTGAATAAATATTTTAAAATAGAACATTTAATCTCGGAATCAATTTATCAGTGAAAATATTACTACAAGTGGAAAGGTTTTACCATAATCAATTTCATAATCATAACAATGACCCATAAAAACATGTATTCCATTATTAATAATATTTTTTTTACATTCTTATTACATAGGATTCTAAAACAAATTTTACTCCTATTACTGGAGGATATTTATGTCTTTCAATTAATTTGCAATCATGATTCATGTCAAATTGATTGAACTCTTCCTAGAATATCCATATCTAAAAATCATAACATAAGCTTTCATTATATATTTAATGTTGAAATTGGGTTAAAAATAGTTGTTTTTCACATTTATTTCTCAAGGAACACCAAGTTATATCATATTCAATCACACAAATAACATTATTTTTAGTAGTATGGTTCCTTAAAATTGATAAGTTTTTTGTTAAAGATGTATGTTCTTATTAAACAGATTAATTTACATATTTTAATGAATATTATTATGGGTGGTAAAAACTAAAAAATATAACATCTAGAGTATTTACTGTCTAAATTTGAGTTTTGAATTCTCATAAAATAATATTATTCTTTTCAAATATATCATTTTATAGATGAATGCATAGTGTTTTTTAAGAAAGAGGGTAATTTTTATCAAATATTTAATGAACCTTCTCTTAAATAACATATTTCCTTTTTTAAAACTCTATAAACCTTTATATTTATATAATAACCATAAATTAAAATATAAATGGAATTGGGGAGAAATAATTTGTAGACTATCATTAATATTCATAATGAATAATGTATAACCAAAGAGTCATAGGTAAGAATGTTTTAGCTTTCTTAACTTCCACAACTCATAAAGATATTTATCATAAAATGTTCTGAGTAATACTATTCTTATAGTACAACAAGATGTACTCACAATATCATCCTAGAATATTTAATATATAGAATACATAATTAGTAATTTTTTAGTGAATATGGGGAGATATTTGATTCTTTTTTCAATGAAGAAATATTCATGTGGTGTTCTAGATGATGAAATATTATGACTAAATTACTTCATTCGACAAAATGTTTCGAAATATCTGTTTATAAACTAACAACCAAGATTTCCCTTGATAGTATTTTGAGGTAGTATAACGACCTAGACTTTAGATATGATATGTGTTTACTAAAATTTTATTTATTACTTATAATATTATACACATAAAAATTAAAGATAAACAAACAGCATTTTATATGATTAAAAACGACCATTACATTAGTAAACTATGAAACCAATAAAAATATAAAACATTACAACTAGACAATGAATATAAAATATAACTGCTAAAAAGAGAAATTAATGATAATCCCAATCTACTAGAATCATCTAACCCGCTGAAAATTTTATATAAATTAAAAAAATTGTAATCCAATAAACATATCAGGAAATAATATATATCCTTAAGAGAATTTGTAGTGAATTTTGTGTGAATGAATAATGTTGTATTTATATGGTACAAAAGGAAATGTGACTGTTGATATTCCACCATTATATGACCGTTGGTCAATATGACTATTGGAAACAATAAAAATGGTTGGTAATTTAACTGTTATAATTTGTATTTATATGTAGTAATGACATAGGACAATTGATAAAGAAAGGAGAATCGATGGCCTCAATAAGTAGAGTTCTTCCATTTGAAGCCCATTTTTTAGAATGTGGAAGAGAGGTTTCATCGCCGGTGTTCACCCTTGATGAAGCCCAATATGAGATTCAACAACTGAATATTGAAATAATTCTACTATGGGAGATGTTAATGATAGTGTAGATTACAACTTGATTGATGTTAGCCGAGGACCCAAAAAAACTACCATTACTGCATACCTTACAATTAGGGTGTATGCGGGTGTAATAAGGGGTAACATTTCCAGTAAATAGTAAATATGCAATTTACTATTTATAAACAAAATTCTTATTCCCTAAATTCCTTTTATGAATAGTTTTTTCTTAACAAAATATGAGCTTAATTGAGGGGAATTTGTTAATTTTGTTATTCGGATGCAAAATATATAATTTTATATTTCATGAAAATATATACAATTTTTTTGTATAACCATGGTATTCTGAATAATATTTTTTAATTAAATAGTTATTTAAAACACTTCCATCTAATTAATAAATGATTAAAAAATTTTATAATGGCCTAGAAAATGTTTTATAAATGTGTGAAATACAACAGTGCCCTAAAAATGTCTATTTTTAAATAAGTAATGATTTTCATATTTAAAATATAAATTTGTTATATTTATAAAATTTTACTGATAATATGAACATTATTTTTGAAATCATCATGTCAAAATTTGGTTTGGGAAAATTAATGAGGATTTTCGATAATACCTTATTTTTTCAGAATATTAAAATATATAGTTTAAGAATTTCAATATATTTTATGACTTTAAATTTATGTCATATTATTTAACAATTAATTCAACACAATACAATACCAAAAATATTTTATTTTATCATTATTAGGTATTTTAATATATTTTATTCAATTTATAAAACAATAAGGCAATTTCCAAAATGTCTAAAAAGTAAATTTAGATTTTTTTTAAACATTACTTTATAGGATATTTAAGTTTACACTATAAAACAAGTATTTAAGAATTATTTTTAGTTATAATGAATTAATATTACCTAAAAATAACCAAAATATCCAAAACTAGGAGGAAAACCCATGGTTAAGCCAATGGTTTTTATTTTCCGCAACCCAGTTTTACAAGGCCTATATTATGAAAATATTAAAAAACATCCTCCACTTCCCCTGTAAATAACCACCCATTACTATATTTATAATCCCATTCAATCAATCCTCTATGAATTTATAGTTATTATACCTCTCAACGAGTCCCCCTCAAGGTGTCCTCAATCCCATAATTTTCAATCCTCATGTTTCTGGAACAAATCATCATGGTAAGGGAAATCATCTCTTTTATTTTCCAATTAAGTGTACTTTTTCTGGTATGTCTTCTAATTGCCAAGAAATTTTATTTATTCCATTTTATGTTTTCTTACTACTATATTAATTGTCTATTTTTAATGGGATACCATTTCCCCTATCATTCCACCATTTTCTATAACAATGTTTTATACCCATTACGTTAAATTATTTTCATCCCTAATATTCCTATTTTATATGAGTAATTATCTTTATCTATTTATTTGAATTCCCAAATTAATTTTCTTCTCAGTGGGAATGCAACTAGATTTAAAAATGTCTTTTTAATTTGGGGATTTACCTATATGAAACCCACTTATCATTTCGTGGTTTTAAATGACATAATGAACAAGTCTTTAATCTCTTCTATATGACATGATTTTGGACAAGAAAAATGGTATTTATTGCCCATGAGTTATTTATAGAATGATTTATTGTGATATATGTGGCCAACCTCAAATTAAGACATATTAAATGTGTGCCCTGATAGAGATATGATTCATTGGGTAAATAATTTAATCCTTATAGAAGAATTTTTTTATGATACGATAATGAATAAAAATGTTAATATTCATTTATGACACCTTAGTTATATAATTATGAATGTATCATTTAAATGTTGTTTCTACATTTCTATTTTATGATTCATGTTATTATTATTATTATGTGATTCTTTCTCATGCCTTATCATTTTTTCTTATGTTATTATTGTTATATTCCAATATCACATGTTATATCTCTCTAATTTATGTTACCTTACTAGGATTAATTATCACCCCTTTCCTATAATTTATTTCCACAGGTTATGAGATATTATATGTACAATATAGGATGAACCCATGAAGATTTTCAACAAGTGTATTTAGAATAATGTTTTGTGTTTTCATTTATTATGTACAATATTTCCAAGAAAATAAACTGGAAAATTCCCTCTTTCTTGTATAATGTAATGAAAATTTATGATATAAAATTGTGGGATTCCATAGGTATTGAGTTATAATTTTTAATAAAATCCTAAAAAACATTATAAATATTAAGATCTTTGTTTTTTTTATTTAGAAAATAATCCCAAGAATATTAATTGTAATAATCATCCATGGAGTAAAAATCTTATTTTCTTCTAACACATTCGGCCTATGTATGAACTAATAATTCCACATGTAATACCTGTAAACCATCCAAATTTTATACATCACATTTAGGTTTAAAAATAATCTATTGTTTCATACTACCTGGAAAAGGGTTAACAACTATGGTTGAATTAAACATATTTTTTGGTGGACAAAAAACATGGCCGTTCTGAGAATATTTTTCTATTGAATGAATTCTATGGTTCGTCAATATCAAATTCCATAACCAATAAAAATTATCAGTTTGAATAGAATAAGTAAAATTCCATCGAGTGATGTCTTATATGTTAAGTGATAAACATCATTATTCCCATCAATAGTTATAATGATGGTTCCTTCTGAACATAAAAAAAATTCATTTATCCTTCATGGATTTCACTAGATAACCCTCACAAAAAAATTAAATAATTCTAATAAGGATATTTTTATGACCTATGAATTATAAAACATCTGAAATTAATAATTTCAAATGAAAATAATCATCACACATTTTGAATATTTCACCATGTGTATTGTCTCCAAATGTGACTCATACCCAATTCAACCTTTTCAAATTCATTAAGTTGGATTTTGTATGATCATATTTCTAGAGAATCCACTATCTATTTCACATTTTTATGAGATATCATTACACATCCAATTATCCTGAAAATGATAAAACTATGTTATTGGTAACCAAATATTGTTGGGTCTGGCTGTGTTAGTGAAACTTATTTTAAAACCCATATTTATCCAAATATTCTATTTTGACCACGTGAATGTGAATCAAAAATTAATTATTTAGAAACTCTAAAATAATGAACATAGTTTAAAGGGTAAAAATTATTTTAGTGTTCTCAAAATTTTTAATTAGTTCCAAAGGGTTTACTTTTATTAATGAAATAATTTGATTGAAAATGGGATTTATTTTAACTATAAAAAATAAATTTGATGTTGTAAAGGGTATAATATTTTTATACATGTTTTCAAAAAAATTGTTTGTTTTAATGTTAAGTAGATTATTATGGGACCTACTGATGTCATATTTTTATTGGATAACATAATAGATATATTTTGAATTTAGATCATTTTTTTCTAATCAGTTGAATTTATACATGAATTAGTTATTGAATATCATTAAATTTAATGAATTTAAATCTCACTGGTTAAATTTGATATTAATTTATTTTCTTAAATATGTTTGGTTTTTTAAAAAATCATTTCTTTTCAATAACCTATTTTACCTATTTTCATGAGAGTTAAATATATAAAAATTTCATTGAATGTGGTAAAAGATTTGTTATGTTCTCATGTATTTAAATTTTAATTTTACGATTGATTTTATTTTTCATCATCTGATGAAGTTGAATAATCAACCATATGATTTAATGAATATATTAAATATAATGATATAAAATTAGTGATTTGGTTGTTACATTGGTCATGAAGAGTTTTTTTCCATTAGAAAATTTGTGTACAATATATATTTTTTTTATTGTTAATTTCTAATATATCTTGATGAAGTGTAAATAGATTTTTCACCATCATGAACATTCAAGATGTCCATATAAATAATGATATTTTTCAATTTTATTTTATCATATATTCATGATATTTAATCCTATTACCAGATTAAGAACAACCAATTATAATTTGACCCATATTAATATATTCATTACAAATAAAAATTGATGAATCATTCTTATCAGATATATCTTTCTATAAAATTAAAATTTTTAATAATAAATCATATTATGACGATGTTTATTCATTCTAATTTTTATTTTTGAATTTTCATTTTCACTACCATTGGAGGTAGTTCAACCTTATTACACAACTATAAAATGTGTTGTTTGCAATGGAGAAATATCGATGTGTAGTTATCCCATTTCAAATAATTTCCGAACAACACATATTTGTGATAGGTGATTTTTACTATAAAAAATAGTCATAATTCACGATGTAATCAATCATCCATAAAAAATAATTAATGTTAGACATTTCAATACTAAATATGAAAAGTAGTAGCTATTGGAATTTGCGATGGACAACTATATCTTCTAGAAATACTCCCTAGAATGGAAGTATCTGTTAAAGACATTAATTCCCATAACACATACATTTGATGGAACACATTATTTGCGATGAAATTAATTTGAGAGCAAATATTCTGTCATAAATAATATTAAATTATAATCATGGGAACTATTTCCTTCATTACCAACCTCTTTCCCTAGTTATCTATAACTTTTATAGAACACAATTACTAGAATCTCCCCACTCCACCCCGCTTTGACGTACACCGTTACAACCAATTTTTTATAGATCCCCCTCTGAATCACCTTGGTATAGATTCCGATTGTCTAATTTTTCATTATTTTTGTCTTTTATTCATTTTATTACATGATTTAGTTTTTGAAAACCCTAGGTTTAGACATTTATTAGATATTAGTTTTATATTTGTTATTTATTATTGCTTCAAGTTTATTATTCCCAATTTTCATGTCAATCGGGTCCGCATGAGTTATTTAAATTGATTTTTATTTATTTCTTCTATTATTTAATTTGTATTTTTTCTTGTGTGTGTGTGTATATATACATATTAATATATATAAATATTAATGTTTTTTAATTTTTTTATATTTTTGATATATATATATATATATATATATGTTTGTACGTAAGTTGGTATCTACTTATATAAAAACTAGATATTTATATTTGTTTAAAAAAATTCAAAATATATTTGATGTATTAATATTTATTAAAAAATATTGCAATTTATATACAAGTAATACCTTTTGAATATACATATATAAATTTTTTTAAAAAATTTGTATGTTTTTTAATATATATATATATATATGCCTGTATTTATGTATGTTGATATGTGAATATATATATATAGGTTTTTAAAAAATGCATAATATTTTTAATGTATCTATAGATACATACATGGAAAAAAACACATAAATGATTTTAAAAAATTTATAAGCTTATATGTACATGTATATATTGATCTAATATGTATATTTTTTTAACTATCATGTAAAAATATATTTCATTTAAGAAATAGTGTAATATATATATAAACATCTGAATAGTGTATATAAACATTTCAGAAAAAAGTTTATAAATTATTATATATGTGTGTGTGTGTGTGTGTTAATATAGATTTGATATATATATTTTTCTAAAAAATAGTCACAATATATTTTACATATGTATATTAATTAAGAAATCATGATACAAATAGTAATTATTTAAAATGTAATAATAATTTGGATAATAAATATTAATCATTAAATAATTTATAACAATTTTTAAGTAATTATTAAATTGTATTAATAAATATTAACTATTAGTGTTAATTACTGTATATAATTAATAATTTTAAAATTGGGGAAAATATGAAAATTTGTAATAATATTGAAATAAAAAAATATGAAATAATTGTAATTGTTAAAAACTAATAATATTTAATATAAATTTTCTTATAAAAAATTAATAATTAGTATCAATTAAAAAATTATTTATTTAACTAGTAATAATGAAAAAGATACGTTTAATAAATACTAAAAGAAATTCAAACACTGTCAAAAATTTAAAATATAATAACAATTAAAAATTTATATTAATTCATATAAATGTGGTAATGATTATTATATATTATATGAAAAATTCATATATATCATATAATATATATATATAATACTAACAAAAGTTAAAAAATTATAATGTCGCGTGTGATGTTATCAAACACCCGATGCATATAATTTTTATTTCACAAAAAGGGTAAATCGAACATCCATGGTCTAAAGGTGGTCTCAGATTTCTAATACGATACATGATTATAGAGATACTGCAATTTTTTTTGTAAAATATTATAATAAAAATTTTAAATGGAATTACTATCACGTGTGATGTTACCAATCTCTCAACACAAAATTTTTTATGTCTTATCTAGGGTAAACCTCGAATCCCAGAATAAATAGTGTTCTCTAATTTTTCATACGATACACAGTTTGAGAGACACTATAATTTTTATTATGATATTATAATAAAAATATTAATTGAATTACCCTTGCATTAAATGTAACAAAAACTCCAACAGACACATGTGTATGTCACACCTAGGGTAACCCCCAAATCCCAGACCTAATGGTGGTATCGAGTTTCCCATACGATACACCATTTGGGAGATACTTCAAACTTTTGAAGAAATTTATAATGAAAAAATAAATCAATTTCCACCACGTGTGATGTTAATAAAATATCAACAAACATAAATGTTATGTCACATATATGGTAAACCTCACATCCCTGACCAAACAATGCAATCTAATTTTTCATAGGATACATAGTTTGATAGATATATAAATATTTTTACAAAAAAAGAAAAAATATTAAATGGATTACCCTCACATGCCAAGGAACCAAACACCCAACATAAATAAAATGTCATCTCATACCTAGGGTAAACCAAGTATCCCTGATCTAACTGTGGTATCCGAGTTTGGATGTGATACACCATTATAGTGATAATTCAATTTTTATAAAAAAATTATAATAAAAATATTTAATGGAATTATCATCATCTATGATGTTATGAAAATATCGATGCGCAAAAATGATATATTGCATATAGGGTAAACTCCACATCTTGAACCTAATGACGGTCTCTGGTTTTTCATACTATTCATAGTTTGATAGTTATATTAGTTTTTATTGTAAATTTTAATAAAAATATAAAATGAATTACCCTTTCATAAAATCTAACTAAAAACCCAACACACAAAAACACTTTATTGCACCTAGGGTAACCTAAGTATCCTAGACCATATGGTGGTCTCAGATTTCCCTTAAGATACATGGTTTGGGAGATTCATTAATTTTTTTAAAAACTATATAATAAAAATTAGATGAATATCCATTATGTGTGATGTTACCAAAATCCCGATAAATTTAAATGTTATGTCTCATATACTCTGAACCCCACATCCTTGACTAAATGTGGTCTCTAATTTTCTATATGATATATATTTTAGGAGATGCAGAAATATTTTATATGAAAATAAAATAAATTTTTTAATGAATTACCCTCACTTTCCATATAACCAACACCCAACACATGCAAGTCTTATGTCTCACATAAGGTGAACCTAGAGTCCTCGATATAGTGGTGGTCTCAAATTATTGATATGATACACTGTTATGGAGATAATTCAATTTTTTTAAAAACTTATAATAAAAAATAAAATGAATTACTATCATACAAGACGTTACCAACTCTCAACACAGACAATTATTATGTCGCGTCTTGGGTTAACCCCACATCATATACCTAATGGAGAACATTGATTTTTTAGATGATAAATAGATTGGTAGATACATATTTGTTTTTGTAAATGTTTTTATAAAAATATTGAATGAATTACCCTCGCGTGAAATGTAATTAAAAAACTTACATGCACAAATTATATATTGTTCATAGGGTAACCCCTATATCTGGGATATAATAGTGGTATCAGATTTACCATATGAGACACCATTTGAGATATATTACATTGTTTTGAAAAATAACATATGTTTTATAAAATACATTTACTTTTTTATTCTGTCTCTATCGAGCCTCTACATACCCTAGAATCTGGTGCTAACCCATCTCCACACTCTGGACATATTCTATAGATTATTTCAAGGGGTTCAAATGTAATAATAATTATCAATTGGTCAAAATTATTAACAATAATTACTCTTATTTATGTTTTCATTTAGATAAATACTTAATTAGGATGTATACAATAGTTCTTATTACATTATTCTCAATGGATAAATAATAGCAAAAATCCCAATGGATCTGGTGTAAATTTGGCCTACATTGAAGGCATTGAAAGATTTATTTCATTTTCATATTCCAATTTTGAATTTGATTCTAAAGAAAAATTTAAATGTAAATTTAAGTAATGTGATCATAAAATATTTGAATTGGTTTAAAATGTTGGACGTCATATATGAAATTTAGTTTTTTTAATGATTATATATTTTTTACCAATAGAGTGAGAAAAAATCAATAGAAGATATTGTTTTCTGATTCAGATTAATCATTTCATAATTTAGTATGTGAGGAAGCTAGTATGTATATTAAGGAAAAAGTAATATAATGATATTCCAAATCTAGAATTAGAACCTTATCATGTTTTTTTTTGAAATATGATGATGTGGTCTTATATCCGACATTCCATATAAAAAAATTAAATCTGTTAAAAAATTTATGGTTATTTAATAACAATTTTGAATGTCAAATAGTTGTTTCAATGAGATATTATTATTGGATAAATCTCTTTTTCAAGACTAAAATATATTACCTATAAGTTTCTGTTAATTTAAGATGATAGACCACAATTTGGGTCTAGTTACCGGAAGATTCATGTGTGTTCAAATGACTGAATAATATATTTTTGTGATTATAAATCCTTCGTTAATTTACCAACATGAAAAGAATTGTCATTTTAATAGGAAAACTACGGAATTTCCATATTTTCTTTGAAATAGCTGAGATATTTTACAATAACGCCTCATTTATAGTGTTTATTTTGGTCTTGCAACATAGCTTCATTGAATACATGTAATAACACAAATATTTTTGTCAGTGAAATATTAAATTATCCATGTGATGGTGATTCATGGAAAAATTTTGATTAGAAAAAACCTTATTTTTCTTTAGAGTCTCAAAACATGCAGTTGGGTCTTTCCACTGATGGGTTTTGTCCATTTGGTGCTTCTGAAAGTCAATATTCTTGCTTTCCAATTTTCATTACACCATACAAATTTCCCCTTTGGTGGCCAATTAAGGAACCATATATATATTTGGAGATATTAATTCTAGGAAATACAAATAAGAATATTGATGTTTATTTGAAACCACTAATTGATGAGTTAATTTCATTATGGAATTACTCTATGACTACATTTGATATAGTTGTATATCAGAATTTGAAAATGGTGGTTTCATTAATATAGGCGATAAATGAATTTTATGAAAATGGTATGTTATATAGATAGAGAAACAATTATCTAAAATCATATATGTACTACTAGAGTGAGAAAAAATCATTTATTCTTGGTAATGGGATAAAGCCTAGTTAATTTGATAGCCACCAAATATTTCTTCCTTCAAATCACCCTTTTAAAAGGAACAAAGAAAATATTTCAAAAAGATAAATTAAATGAGATGAACCTCCAATTTTTCTCTTAGGTATTCAGGTAAAGTCTATAAACTATGCCTTAACTCCTGTTACTATTTGACCATCCATAAATTATGAAATAATAAATGGTTTTGGGTGAGATCATAATTGGATAAAGTGGAGTTTTTTCGGGAGATTCCATATCGGTTGGATTTTTTCCTTTGTCACATGGTAGGTGAAATTCATATTTAGAATAAATTCATTTATAAATATTTATATACCATGTTGGACACACCCATATAGACAAAGATAATATAAATACGTGGTCATATATTTACTAGATTTTTTGATGTCCTAAACAATAATTATTCAAAGATGAAAGATTACCAAATTTAATGAAGCCAAAAGTAGATTAAAAAATTTCTAAAAAATTTCATTTATTATTTATTCAAGGGACTCATGTTTTTTGGTTACCAGTTGGTTATGTTTCTAATATTAATTTTTTCTCAGAAATGGGTATATTATTATTTTATAAAGTCATGAATGGAATTCCATAATGGAAAGATTATTTCATTTCGGTATTAGAGAGTTCTTGAATTCTTCAATCTGGGATGTGTTGAATGAAATATAATATTTCATTTGAGGTATTTTTGTATCCACATCAGATTATGATTAATTGAGTATACTTTAAAAGGATGTTGTCTGATTTTTTTTAAACTAGAGAAAATATTCCTGTCATGATTTTTTGAGTAAATTTAACATTTAATATGGAAAGTTCTATATAAAGATAAATGCGGATGGATGGTACTATTTTAATGTATGTACATTTTGAAGGATTTATGAAAAAGTTGAATAAGAAAGTATGTAACAAAGTATCAGTTGAAGGTCCGATTATAGAAGCGTACTTGTATTATGAAATTTCAAATATTTTCTCTCATAATTTTTAGTCATAATATTCTTTAAAAAATAAATGAATGGGTCAAAATGAGAAATTTTTTTGATAATGTAAAATACCAAAAGTTTTCAGTTTTTAATCACCCAGAGCTTGGTTTTCATGGTTATCCTGAATGATCACTTTCAGATAAAGAACTCCATAGATGTCATTCATATTTTCTTACAAATTGTTAATAAATGACATGATTTATGCATTAAGTACTTAATTTTATTAATTTTTTAAAATATAATAAATTATACCTTTATTTTCATTATTTTATTTCTATAATATATGATAAACATATCAAAAAATAGTTTATAAAAATATCATCTAATGTTCTTGAGGAACATCATCAAAAATATTTTTTAAATTGGTTTCAAAGAATTATAATCTATATTGTTTTTGAAGGAATGATAAATCAAAATTTCAATTATATTTACTATTAATAATTTTAGTTTTTGTGGGAAACACAAAATAAAAATAAAATTGATATTCGATTATGTGTGATAAAAATTCATCTGTCGAAATTTGTAAAATCATATAATGGGAATCTGATTAACGGGTTCCAATTTGATGCAAACATATATTGTGGCTCAATTAAATTAATTATTGTGTTTTTTAATGTGTATCCTCATAAGGAAAGTTTAGTAAACTATTATAGTATGCTGGATGAAGTAATTGGGTTATGTTATATAGTAAAAAATTATTGAACAATGTTTAAATTTAATTGGTTTGATATTGTTTGAGGGTTGCGAGTACTTCCACGTCATAGATTCATTAACATTAAATATAATAATATTCATGAATCAAACAAAAAATTTATGTTTTAACATTAGGAACATAATATTTATTATGAAAATTACAGTGATGTTTCTGGTGATATGAATTACTAGTGTAGTGTGATAAAAACATAATCACATGAAAATCAGTTTATTGGGAATGAAAGAAGTTTTGTAGAAGTGAATAATATTAATTTTTTCTAAGAAATATCTTAAAATATATATCTAATCCAAATATATATAAATATCGACAATAAAACACCTTATTTGAGGGCCAATGATATAGATAATGTTGGTGGAGTAATAAGGGATGATGAAATTGAATTTCGTATTGAAATTGAGGATGTAAGAGGTGAGGTTAAAGTGATTTCCCTAATGAAAATTAAAATTAAGGTGATAATTCTTGTATTCTATTTAGGTATTTATTATTTTTTCAATTATATGTTTTATGAAAAAAATTTCTGGTATGATTGTTTGTTTCAGATGGCCTGACCCGATGATCTATTTTGATTCTTATTTTATTCCAATAATTATAAGTTTTTGATATTTTATTTTCTTATTAACATTTATTGACAGGTACGAATATTATATTCTTTATGATATTTATTAGTTTTTTTATTTTAAAACTATATTAACAAATATTTATAGGTTTAATTATTGTGTTTCAGTATTTAGTTACAGGTAATTATTATATTATAATATTTAATAGTTTTTTATATTTTATATTTTTATTAAAAATTTCCTATATATAAGAATATTACAGACTCATATTTATTATTTTTCCAAATTTAGTTTTTGTATAATAAATTCCATACATGTAATATAATTTGTTTAAAATTTCTGGATATTATCCTGAAGATCTATTTCATTCTCACACTAATGCCATGCTTCTTATCGATGAACGTGATTCATCTAATCTATAAGATGTTACACATATTTGGATGGGGCATGGTATTCCTTGATTGATGAATCTGGACCATGTTCTAGAGAGATGTGCATCTATTTATTTTGATCTTTCTTTACAGAGGTATTGTTAATTGTATAGTATATTATATATATATATTTGTTAATTTTGGTAATAATATTTTAGTTATTTATTTTTATTTGATTAGTTTTTTTTATTTAGCTATTTTGAATGATAGTATGATTCAAAGAAATTATTTTTTGTAGCCATGGGTTTCATGGTACCAGATTCCCATCATTATGAATCACAAGATATTTGAGCACTGAATTGTGTGTTACTATATAATATATACTTTTTAAAATTTATTGAATTAATAACATATTATTTTTAATTAAACATTAGATTTTATTTTCAATGATAGTAGATAGCCTGAAAGATCTTATCCGAGAGCCATGATAGGTTTGTATATGTGAGAGTTTTCTTTAATTTTTATAAATCATAATAATGTGGTCTATGGATGAAGATTATCCTATCATTTTTGACCAGTCTTGAATCTCCCATCGACCTGACTGTATATCATCCCATGTATGTAATAGATTTTTCTCCTACTAGCTAGTAGATAATTTTAAGAGGAGTTCATCATCTTGATGTCAGATCCAGGGGAGACAGGATGTCACACATTGGGATAGAATTTATACATTTGGCATACATCAATGGAATATAGTAAGTGATAATACTTATTAGTATATATATACATTAACTATAAATGTTTTTTATTTTTTATAAGCCACTAATGACCCATCTATTATATATTTTATATATTATTAGAATATGTTTACTGATCCCTATATATGAGAATGTGTAGGCAACTTACAATTCCACACTGTGGTTAGTATTTTCTAAAAGTTTCATGAAATTTAATTTTATTGTTATTCTATGTTTTATTATATTTTTAGTAAATGTATGAGGCTTTAACTTATCATTCACATGAGATAAAATAAGTGAGTGTAACATATGCCACTGATGACTTGGATTTTGTTGAGGGGTCCTTGATATAGGCAATGTTTTATGGGGTAAAAAATGGAAGAGTGATTGGTATTTGTTCCCAACTAACACCTATGAATTATTATGGTACTTTTGTGATGTTATCGATGAGCGTAAATAGAGATCTTAGAGAGTCCTATTCGATATCTTCATCCATTGAAATAAATATGAAAAATGAGATGATATAGTGGATGTTGAGAGGGGGGGGGAGGAGCATGAATAATAGCATTAGAGAGATTACCCAATATTAGAGTATATGCGGCAACTTTCATGTTGCATTGGTTTAGAGTTTCCTCCCCTAATCCTTAGACTGATCATCCTCCACCTGCCACCAATTGATGACTTGTGATGTTTTATGAGTGTTTTATAATTCAGGGAAAAAAAATTTTTTCTTTGGAATAATGTTTTACTTTTAGTAATGTTTTAATTTTTTTTAAATTTTTTATTATTTTAAATTATCTAATTATTTTTAATTTATATTTTTTAATATTTTTTAGAACTATTTGTAAATTTTTTACTAATTTATATAATTTTTAAGTAATTTTATTTATTTTAAATTATAATTTATATTTTAATTATTTTAATTATTTTAATTATTTATAGTTATATATAAATATATTTAATTAGATTTAATTAGTTTTAATTTATTTTTATTACATTTAATATTTTATATTATTTTAAATTGTTTAATTTATTTATATTTTTTTCAAAAATAATTATATTTTCGATAGAAAAAATTTCATTGAAAATAATATTAATTGGTATGGATCAATAAAATTGAACTTACAAAAAATTGAGAATTATTTGTTATGGGTTCTTTATTTGTTATAACTAAAATCTATTTGTGAATGACAACCGCAAATAACAACATTTATGAGGGAGTTTTTTGAAATAGTTCATTAGAGACAAACACCCATCTAAAATGACCTTTTTTGGTGCACATCAATTGAAAAAGCGTTGTAAAAAATAGAATATATTATAGTGAATCTAAAAATTCTTCTTTGAATCATTAAATTTAGAAGCATCAGTAGAATAATTTAAAGTATCAGAAGTATGATTATGGAATGTAGATGGATAGAATGCTCCATTCATCCTATTTTCTTCTCAGCATCTCTTTTTATTCATCTCTCATATTGTATTAGTGTATCAATTATGTTATTCATATGAAGCTTAGTGAAATTTTACAATCATCTATTGTGGTTCTCTTTAATTCCCATTATTTTTCAGAAAATGAATAATCTATCTAAGAAGATGATTTTAAAATAACTCTTTTTCACCAAAATATTTTAATTCATTTATGGTATAGATAACGAATTGATGAATATATATGGTTTTTTCACCAAGTATGATTTCAAAGTCTTTATAATCTACTCTCAACAGTGGATTCATGTTTCAAAAATAGTATTGGGTCTAAAATGAGTAGTTTATAGCTTCATAAAAAATATATTTTCCATTTAAAAAGATGATATGTACTTATAATTGTTCCCAGTCATAGATAATAATCATGTATTAGGTATTTTATCATTTTTATAGAATTCTAGGTTTTTCTCCCATGAATAATGAAAATTTAATTCTTCGGAATATTATAATTACAATTCATAATATGAGCTTATTATATTATGATGATAATAAAAAAATATTTAATATTATCTTGCTAGTAAAACTAATTTACTCAATAAAATATGATTTGTTGGGTTAGTTTTATATTTTCATGAGTTCCAACTAGAAAACCCTTCATTTTAAAAAAGAATAATTCCTTTATAATAAATGTGCCTATGGAAACAAAGAATACTTGTTAACAAAATAATGTAAAATATTGATATGTTCATAATAATGTAAAGACTACTCTAATACCAAAATTTTTCCCATGTGTGTAATGTAGGAAATATATCTATAAAATATTTTAGAAAAAATATATTATAATAGTTTTACAGTCCACTGGTTTTATTTTGATCACATTTATGAATTACCAATTAATATAGAATATGGATAAAAAATACAATGTTGTTCAAATATGGATTATAAAAATTACACTAAAAAATGATGATATGTTTACAATAAGATTATAAAAAATTATTAATCTATGTAGTGGAAATATACAAAATTATTTTTGTTGTAAATCAAAAATAGAGTGACTAATTTATCAACATAAATTTTAATGACTCTGAATTGACAAACAATATACTCCATTTAAGGTATATTATAAAACCACTCTTTTAAACCAATATGTAAAGTGGATTTTTGATAATGATCTACATTATTTATGAATTTGGCTAGTCCTAAGGTATACCCACTTTTATACCTACCAAAAGTTTTTTATTCATATCCCTAGAATACATAAACATAACATGTTAGTAAGTATATTATTCTATCCATGAACACTATATCATCCATTCCCTGAAATCCATCGATATTACATGATCGAAATAACTTCGTCTTCCAATCATAACAAATTTTATATCTAATTGGGTTAGTAAAAGAATTGTAATTAGATAAATAATAATATATTTAAAATTAAACAAAAAAACACAGAGATATTAGTAAAAAATATAAAGAAAAGAAATCAGAAGTATGTTAATTCAATAAGGTGTTGAGGAATTTACATGAATTATATAGTAAAACTAGATTTTCAAAAATGGATATTACATATTTTTAGATGAATATTCATTTCATTAGACATATATTTTCCTACGTATCATTACATTTTTGTTTATTTGGAAATATTGAACACAATATTCTACTCTGATGAAATATATTCAATGTTTCCCAAAATATTATTTCCCCTTAGTAATCCTACATAAAACCTTTCTTCCAAAATAGGGAATGGAAAAATAAAATAGTGTGATCTCAAATGCTCAGTAAGGGAAAATAAGAAAGAAATGTAAGTTTATCATGATCACAAGGGTAGGAGAACAGCATTTCAAAACCAAACCCTACACATCAAAGATCATAATAATGAATCATGGAATAATGATTAGAAGTTCACAAGATATGAATCATAATGTAATAAAAGAAAATATTCAATGAGATAATAAGAGTTGTATAATACATAGACTTGTTTCTTACACATAAGCATAGAAAATCATTTATATATTGGATAAGGATCACTTCCAAGGCCACCATAGCAGAAACATCCTATATTGAACTGAGTTCACTACTCATTCCATCATTATCATGTTGTACTTGTCTCACTCCATATCCTAGCTCTATCTTACTATATCGAGTTAACTCCCTATTCTATCCATGTCTATGTCATGAGATATATATATGTAATTTCCAAGTGAATTTTTGGAAGATATAGGTCCCTCTAGTCAAATAATGAAATCTACATTTCTGTGTTCCATAAGATATAAATATTCAATATATTAGAACCAATGAAATTAAACTAGTATCCTAAGCATGTCATCATATCATATTCATTGTAAAAAAGTCTGGTTTCATAATTATTTCATTATAGTATAACCCATGAAATAAATCAGGTATTTTTAGTCTTTTATAAAGGTATATCTCATCGAATATAAATAGGACTCAAAAACAACTTGTCGTAAAAAACATAAACCATTCAATGAAATAATAAGAATTCTGTCTTTAGATGATATCCTTGGTAAATCATAAATTATATAATAGGACTTCGTCTTTGATGGATAACAATTTTTAAAGCTCACATGTAATATTTCATAAAAAAATAAACATTTCTTGAATGTCACTTTTTAAAACATAAATCATTTTAAAAATACGATTCATTGAAAACAAACATGAAAAAACATAATGGAAACATTTACAATAATTTAAAATTATTTTTGAGTAAAATAAACTTTTCACAATGAAAATTTGATTTTATGAAATAAATCATTTTGAAAACCATTTTAATTAAAAATAATCATTAAAATTTATGCAGAAATATTTGAAAATCGTTTTAAAATTTCAATAGGAAAACATTATTTCCAATTATAAAGTCATTTATAAAAATATAAAACATTTTCAAAATAATTTACATTTGAAATAATTGATTTAAAGAATAAGTTTTTTCCAAATATCCAGGAAGACTTTATTATCAAAATAAAATTTTAAAACATGTAAGTGAATCTTGAAATAACTAATCAGTCATGATAGTGGGAAACATTATTCATGTCTTAAATGTCAGAAACAAAGATACATTTTACAATTTTGGAAAAAGAAAAAAATTATTGTTTTTATGAAATAACTTATGATTCCTTGTAAAATATTTTATAGAAAATTAAAAATGGGAAATTTTTATGTTAAAAAATATTTCAAAAATGTTTAAAAAATTTGAACTGTTTTCTAGAAAAAATGGTTTTTGAAGAAAATATATTTTAAAAGGAATATATGATTTATTCAAAAAAATCATTTTGGATCGCATTAGTATATAATACAACGAAATATATTGGTAAACAAATATTTTCATGAAATGATTAGAGGAGAAGAAAATTCAAGCGAATTGTAGAGAGTTAGATCATAATATTTCAATAATGGAGAATTAATAATTAACAATACTAATAAATTATGAGAACTTAACATAATATATTTATCACATTGGTAACATTAAATTATATGTCACGTGAAGGAAAAAAATAAAATGAAACTTAAAATATCATGATGATATTTAAATTCATGATATTTCATGTCAAACATGATGTATGTACACCTCATGAAATAATATAGTTTCATAACACAATGTACATATCAAAGAATGAAAATTGAAACAAAAATACCCTATTTTTTCGGAAAATTTTGAAGTATAAAACGCATTAAAGAACAAAATAAAAATAAACACTAGTAATCACGAAATTATGTAGATTTATGAAATATAAATTCTTAGGGTAGTATATAAAACAAAAAAAATTTAAATCACCCTCCCTCCAAAGATTCCCCTTTTATGTTGGCAGTAAAAGAAGTTATATTGTTTCCCCTTAGTCCCGCCTCCAGTGGTCCTTGAGGTGGAAACCCACGCCAGGGGTATAAAACTATCAAAAAAGGGGATCATTTCAGTTTTTAAAGAAATATTATCAGGAGGGAAGATGTTTTATCCTAAAACAACTCCATGATATATATAAAAGAAATCCAAATCCCTCCCACATGCATGATTAAAAATAAAACTTCTTTAAATTAAATAACACATCAACATAAATTCCATAATCGAACTAAATAAATGACTCCTCCACTTTCCCAAATCCTGAGCTAGTAACTCCCCAAAATATCCACATAATTATCCTGGAAACCTGAATGTCTTTTTATATGTGTGGTGAGTATACAGATATAATCAGTAGGGAAACTAAGGCCTCTCATTCACATGTGAATGAAGCATACTAATTCCCCTATAAGAAAGTAGCATAACCAAATAGAACCTAATCATGTATACTAACCAACCAAACCTCACCAAGGAACACTCCCCAAATAGCACAAGTAAAGTAAAGTAATATAATTCATATTGATAATAGGGTACCCCGCACAACTTTCCCACTGATTATCCACTCTAACACCCTAATAGAAAATTTCATGGAACTCTCACCTCTTCCAAACACACCACATCACAACCCACCCACACACACCTAGGAATCACATCCACACCTCATCCCATCACCAAGGCCACAAGCCACATCACATCATATCTGTAGACACTTGGGCCCCACACCACATCACATCCTACCCATAGACTCCTTATACACATAGCACATCACATCCCAAAAACATAAGGGAAATCTCAACACATATCATTCTGAACACACATTGGAAATTAAAACACTCATGCACACCAATGGTCCCCATAAACCACAATCTTCTGGAAGAATCCTGGGCTATTGTCATCTGGAAGGAGCAGTGAAGAGACAGTGACCAGCCATCCATCCTCCAACTAAGATGTTTGGGAAAGAAATTATCCCCCAATATGATCGGTGTGTTCTGTACATAGGTCTCAACTACAGTGGGGTGCACAAATAAATCACATAGGAAATACATGTATTTATAGATATAACACCAAAAACTCCTTCCCATCTTATGGGTTATCAAAATAATATCCAACTCACAATATTTCTATCTTCACTGATACCCCAAAATGAAATGACCACACAACAATCCACAAAAAATTGTAATTCCCAACCATCTTTGTTAAACCAAATATATATTCATCTATCCCATTATGATCTAGGAATCTACCAAGCACAACACATAATAAGATATACAACAACACATCACCGCACAACCAGATCACTTCCCCACTACCCAAAAATTCTCATTCATTCTTCAATTAAATAATCTTTCAACCTGATATTACATTACATGGCAAGGTTGATGTTTCATCTACAAGTTCATCCACCACACTGCCCAAACCAACACAAAACACACACCAGTTATTAAAAAACGTACCACAATAAAAACCAAAGCGTATCCACACATCACACCATGGCCACTTCACATCCTGTATTTCCTTCACAAAAAACTACAGTATCCCACAAAACACATCACCCAACATACTAAAGAATAAAAAAATCCAGATTAAACGAAGCATCCTTAATTAAATTGAACTTCTTAATTCATGTGTTTTCATAGAATCATGGTAATACTGGGGAATCCATTTATTATCCAAGTTAATATGATTTAAAAATTCCAATATATAAGTATTCAATATAAAATCTATTAGAATTAAACTTTTTTATTGTGCAATCAAGGACCACATGAAGCCACAATTTTTAGTGGTCCATTTATTCCGTATAATTCACAATAACAACCAAAAAAATAACATGGAGATCATACATAACTTTTCCCCACACCTTACATATTGATCTTAAACTGATTCCACTATATTTATTTTATTTGGATTAACCTATTTTTACATTGGAACCATTTATATACTCACCCCACATGATGCACAATTAAGAGGGACAAAGGAAACCTACATGAAAAAAGAGTCATTTGGAACTTCATGATTCCACTAAGATAGGGGCGCATATGTAGTAGGAAACTTGAAGGAAAACACAAACCGACTAGTGCAACACAATGGGACAAATATTATGGGGAGAAAGGCTTTGGGTTCCTAATAATGAGGGAGAACATGAAGGAAATAACAAAGAGAAATGTGCTTTCGCCCTTGAAAATCAAAAATTGGTCCAGGGTTTAGATACATATTCAATTTCCCATTAAAGTTAGATCCAGTCAAGATTACATGAATTGACTAATTAAAATCCCTCAGACACTTAGTAATTTAATGATATGACAAATAACCCTTAAAACAGCTGGAAAAACACTTAAGCATGGTGTTAAACTCATTTTATGAAAAATAATCTCATTAAAAGGGAAATTTGGAAAACTGTAAAAACTGGAAAAAAGAACACTATTTGAATGAATCGCTATTAGATGACTCAAAATTGTTATTCATCAGTGAGATTCACTAATTCCAGTCTCCATTAGAAGTCACCATTAGAGGGATACTATTGTGAGTCACCATTACGAGTCACCATTCGGTGAGCTACTACTGGATGAGTGACAGTTCTGGTGAGTCACCTTTAGAAGTCACCATCATGAGTCACTGTCACAATTGACCATCACGAGTCACCATTTGGAGATTCAACATTTGATGACATACCATTGAACTAGTGATTGTTCGACGATTCATTGTTGGAAGTCCCCATCACGAGTCACCGTCGTGAGTCACAGTCGCTAGTCACCTTCCGGTGAGTCATTGTTCGATGATCTACTGCTGGATGAGTAACCATTCAGTGATTCACCATTCAGAGAGATACCATGAATTACTCTCTTCCAGGAGTCACCTCTAGGAGTAAATTCTAGGAGTCCCCTTTGGAGAACAATAGAAAGTAAGAAATACTACAATGTTTTGAAATAAATCACCTTGGACTCCGAAAACACTTCCACACCGAATTTTCACATATTAATAGAGCAAAGAGTTCCAATAAATTATATCATATACATATCAAACTATTATCACCCTAAGTAATATCAAACAAAACCATGCTTGGAAAAAGGGTTCGATCAACCACCCAACAAGATACCTCTCTAGACTTTCATCACTTTTCAGGAAATTCTACTAGCTGAACACACCAAACAAAACGATCACAGAACACACCATGCAAGAAAAAAACACATCATACCAAACACACAAATCATAGAATCATGTCCTCTATTTCAGGACACTATCTTATATGGGCGGTACTAACTCGCCCACATGGCTTTCACTACATCTAAGTTAATGCGTTTTGATTAGAATACGTGTCTTCTCCTTTTCACATTTTAGGAAGTTTTGACACATTTCACCAAACACATCTCAAACCAAGGGAAACAAGTCATTTCATAAAAACATGGTTCAAAAATTAAATTTTAAAACAAAAAAAAAAGAAAAAACTCAAAACAACTCTATGTACTAGGCACACATCTACGTTTTCCTCTCCCAAGTACTCTCCTCCAGGACACCATGCCTCCATAACATGTGAATCAAATGAATGGTCCAACCATGCATCACCTTCTCCCAATGATCTCTGATCCCTATCTACAATTCCACTTATGTTACATCATTCTAGATATATAGCTCAACCTTCTAGTACAAGGAATTCATCATGAATATACTGAAGAATTTGAGAGATGTGGAAGATTTCATGGTACCTCTCCAACTACAGTGACAACTACAACTAGTATGCCACTTTGAAAACTCACCCACACCTTGAAGGTTCCAATGAACCTGGGAGAAAGCTTTCTCCCTCTTCCAAACCTCCACTGCCCACATCTAGTGGAATCCTTCAAGAATACATGGTCCCCAACATCAGTCTCTAAGGGCCTCCTCCTGTGATTGGCATACGACTTTTATCTGTCCTGCATCACTTTCATACTCCCATGAATGATTCAAACCATCTATGTTGTTCTCTACACTACCTTGGGACCAAGAACATATGTCTTCCCAACCTCTATCCAACACAATGGAGAATGACACTGTCTCTCATACAATGTTTAAAATAGAACCATGCTAATTGAAGAGTGATAACTATTGTTATAATTGAACTCTACAAAGGGAAGGCATTGTACCCAATATCCATCAAATTCTAAGATGCATGCCCAAAAAATATCATCCAACACCTGGATATTATGCTTTGTCTTCCCATCCATCTTAGTGTGGAAAGTAGTGCTAAGTCATAGCTGGGTTCCAAAAGCATGTTGTAACCCCTCCAGACTCATGTGGTAAACTGCACATCCCTGTCCGAGACAATGGATGTTAGAACTTCATGAAAGAGTACCATGTGATCTACTGACCTCTTGGATAAGGCATCCACTACACCCAACTCTTTGATCACTAAGAAATGCTCTGATTTCGTCAGTTGATCCATTACTACCTAGAAATCATTGTAGCCTCCCTGATCCGTAGGTAATCCTATGAGTAAATCCTTCATGATTTCATCCCACATCCACTTGGGGAAATCCAAGGGATGAAAAAAAACCACCAGGAAAATGGAGGTTGTGCTTTACCTACTTGAAGACCATGTATCCTTCAACAAACACTAGTACTTCCAACTTCATCCGTGGCCACAAAAACTATATCTTCAAGACATGGTAAATCTTAGAAATTCCTGGGTGTACCACTATGGGTGAGTTACAGAACTCACAAGGGACTCCCTCATGCATCCTCATCAGAAAAAACAACCTTACATAGAACAAAATCTAATTTTTCCCACCCTATTACCATTCCTCTAGAGCATCACTATGGACAACAAAATCATGAAACGCCTCTACATACAAGTCTCCCCACTATGTTTCCTCCACTATCTGCAATAGATAAGTCTAGATGGTCATCTGAAACAAACATATTATACCACCATATGTTCCTACATCTATGTTAATGGATACTAACTTCTCCACCTCTTTCAAAGTGTCCATAAATTCTTGAACAACATCCTTCAAAAACTTTCTACACACATACTCGCTGATAACATTCCACTTTCCTAAGGTATAGGAGATATGAAAAACACAGTTCTGAGGAAACTACATCAACATTCACTACCACATATTTACATTACATTGGGAATAGATATTCCTCCCACTCTTTTCATAAGTGTAGACCAAGAATTTCTCCCCAATAAGTTAATTCCACCACAACTTCAACAAAAAACCGACTGATAATTACTCTAGTTCATGGGTGGAATAGGTATGCTACAGAGGATGTAACTTATTGGACCCATAAGATATTATATATTGGTTCTGTATCAAGACACATCCCAAACCCAAATAAGAATCATTATATAACACCACAAACATCACCCCTTCCCCTAGAAACTGGACCACTGGAGCGATAAAAAAATTCCACTTTAGATAACTGGACATTATTTGTAACTACTCAATCAACACATTTCCAGGTCCTTTATAGTTATATAATCAACAAAGAAAAAAGTATATATAAATCAGGTACAAACATCCAATAATAACCCATGAGACCATTGAAACTGCATACTAATTCCATATTCATGGGTGGTTCCTAAGAAAAAATAGCTTCAAACTTTGATGGGAAAACTACCACACCCTACTAGGACACCACATTCCCAAGGAAATCCACCTATTGTGTCTATAACATACACATGAAAAAATTTATATTGATATGGTGGTGTCGAAGAACCTAAAATATTGTTTTGAGATTTTTGGTGTGATCCTCATCTAACTTTGAGTTGATCCAGATATCATCAATGAATATGACAAAAAACTAGTCCACTAACTCACAATAGACAGAGTTCATAATCCCCATGAACGAGGATGGTCTGTTCATAACACCTAATGGCATGGCTACAAACATGAAGTTCCTATACATAAATTTTTAAGCATTATTTAAGATATATCCCTCCATCATGATCAACTGGTGATACCTAGACTACAGATAAAACATGGACAACCATGTTTCCCCTCTCAACTAGTCAAAAAGATCATCTATCCTCAGAAGAGGGTAATCATTCTTGACTATAACCTGATTCAACCTTTAGTAGTTGTTGAACAACCTCATACCACCATCTCCCTTCTTTTCAAACAACACTAGGGCACCCCATGACAACACACTGGGTCAGATAAATCCACTCTTCATCAGACCATTGATCTAAATCCTCAACTCCCACAAATCATAAGTTTCCATATGATAAGAATCCAACAAAATCAGATAAGCACTGGGATTCATGTATATCTCTAAATAAATGTCACATCGAGGGGGTAAAGTCACAACCTTCTCGAGAAAAACATCTAAAAACTCCTCAAAAACTCTAGGAACCTCCACCATCCAAACATCTACTGGTCCCACTGGCAGCTCAGCCAACAAAGAATTAAGAGGCTCTATACACTGACTGCCTACCTAATAGCTCCTCACACCAACAAAAATTCCACACCAGCCATCAACATATGAAAACAAAACTCTTCTCATGAAGTAGCCGATAAAAACATATATATATTATAACTGAGTGATGAAGAGAAAGGAATTGTTCGGTTATATCTGTAAAAATAAGAGATTCCCATGGGACTGATGTGGTCCCATCATTTATCTACATCCTCAGTACTTATCAAAAAAGTTAGTATGAGCTCAAAATAGTATACTAAAAACTCGTGGCATAAGAATCATTTCTACGTCTAGCCCCGTAAAATAGGATAGAGTGGGTTAAACAAGGGAGAGAGAAGCTCATGATTCAGGAAAAGCACAAGAAACAGTACTAAACAAACTGATCATACCTCCAATGATCTCTGGTCCTACCAAAACTACTCACTCTAATAAGTGAAACTAACCACTCCCAAATCCTCTCCCCCTCTACTGAAAAACACATCTATGAACATTCTGTGGTCGAGGTCCCTAAGGAACACCCTGAGGTGATACTTTACATTTTTCATGTCCCCTTAGTGGAGAATGGTCCTACATTCTATACTAATGAAATGGTCTAGCTAGAAACTGCTGATGAGGATGGCACTAAACCTTCTTGCCTCTACTATAATGAGATCAAATAGATGATGTAAATATATATTAAAGGTGTCTGAGGACCACAAAAAAAAAACTTAAACCCATAGCCTACAGAAAGGGAATATGAACCATTGGCACTGCTAGGTTGTAAGGGAAACTAATGAGGTCAGCTCCCTCTTGGTTAAAACCTCAAGGGTCCTGGCACCTGAAACCTACCGCATACATCCCTACCCCTAAAAAAACATTGTTAGATCCCTCCTCATGGTATCAATCCTCATGAGTGAATCAATTATATTACCTCAACCTTCTTATGAATATCCATATACATTGGAAACATAAAACCAGTAAAACATACTGAATAAAAGGGTGGAGGGCCTTTTCAACCTGTCTTGAATGAGACTCATCCGAAATGAGATCTTCAGAGAAGAGAAGAAGATCCTTGAACTTGATCCCAAGTTACCACACTGAGATACTCTCCCCACTAAAGGAATAGTGGATTCTCACTCTTTTTAGCCTTCATAGTCCACAAAAGGAACTCTTCTTGGAACACCATCAGAAGGTCGACCCACAACAAGTCTACCTCCTTCATCTCCCATAGATAAAGAATCAACCCCTGGTGGGAAGCTCCCCACATCTGACATACCACCCAAGAAACACAATACTCTATCGGATCCCAGATCTAATTGAAGGTGATCTCAATCTCCTCGAGCTAGATATCAATCTCTATGTCTGAAACACTACCCCCATTCCTTACCAATGCCTATAGCTAGAAATAATGTAATGTTTTTTTCCACTAGTCATCCTCCTCCACTAGATTAGCCCTCCTCCAATCAACCTCATCAGCCTATTGAGCCTCGACTATCCAAGCCACATGTGGGAACAACCGTGTTCAATAGATAAAATGTCAATAACAAATTTATAATCCCAAGTAGTATAGAATGTTATTTAAGATTCATTTTAATTCATTATTTTCATACTATCCATTTTATCCTAACAAAAACAACCAAAATAAAAAAAACATGTCATTATGATGCATGCACCTTTCATGGTCTCTACCCTGTAAACAAGGTAGCCTCACATTATCGTCTGGTTGGATGAGAGTACCCGTATTAGATCATGGGCCCCTCTAAATTCTGGTGTCTTAGCTGTTCTTTCCCAGTCTATGTCACAAAAAAATATCGCTTGACATTGTTTCCAAACCAACCCATGAAATAATCACTGTCCCTAACACCAAAATCTGTCCTATCTCTCAACCATCACCACTGATATCATTATTCCATGACTCCCTCCCTCCAAAGATTCCCATCTAGAGCTGTCAATGGGAAACAAAGTTAATGATCCCTGATTCCCACCTCCAGTAGGCCCTATGGTGGAGACCAACATGAAGTGTATATAAATCACACAAAATATGAGGCATTTATATTTTTAAAGAAACAAGACTAGGAGATATGATATTTCATCCCAAAACCACTCTAATATATATATATATATATATATAAGAAATTAATATCTATTCCACATGAATGTTTAAAAATAAAACTATTACAAGTTCAATAAAACTCCAATGCACATACAAAAAGAAAGCTAATTGAAAGACCCAACAAATGTCCCTGTGAATGAGATAGTAATGCCCAACATAGTTCATATAATCCCCATGGAAACTTGAAAACATATTTATATACAAAGAGTGATTATAATGATATACTCATTAGGGAAACCAGGTCCTCTCGTGTATATATAGAAGAAGCATACTAACACCTCCTGTGAGAAAATAGTATTATAAAACAACACCTTAGAAGGTATACTAAACAACCCAACCTCACCAAGGAATGATCACTAAATAGCACAAGTCAAGTAAATTAATATAATGAACATCAATAATAGGTTACCGTACACCACTTTTCCACTGGTTATTCACTAACACACTCTAAAAATAAGCATCATAGCGATCACACCTCTTGCAAAAAAACAACATAAAAACCCACCCACACACACATGGGTTTGACAACCACACCTATTCCCATCATTGGGGCAATGATCCATATCAAATCATTCCTACAAACACTTAGGCCCCATACCACATCACATCTGACCAACAGACACCTAGGCCACATACCATATGACATCCCAAAAACACATGGGAAAGCACAAAAAACTCATGCCAAAGAACCTTAGGAAAGAAAAACTTACCCGCACACACCAGGGCCCCAAAAACCACAACCTTCTTGAAGAATCCTGGGATACCACCATTTGGATGAAGGAGCAGGGAAGAGTGGGTGGTCAACCATCCATCCTCCCACCGAGATGTTTGGAAAATAAACCTTCCCCCATGATGATGGGGGTGTTCAACTCATAATTCTCAAATAGGGTGGGGTTCATATAGAAATAACAAAGAAAATTTGTGTACATATATATATAATACCAAAAAATCATGACCAGCCTATGGGTTCTCAAACAAAAAACCTTCTCACAATACTGCCAACTACACTACTACCATTAAATGAAATCACCACACAACAAGACAAAATAATTTTCCAATTCCCAACCAATTTTGTTAAACTAATTATATATTCATCAATTCCATTACTATTTGGGAAAATACCATGCACAAAACATAATATGAAATGCAACAATAGATCGCTGCACAACCCAATCCCATCCCCCATGTGAAATACTTCACATCTATTCCACAATCAGACAATCTCTTAAGAATAGATTCCATTAAAGGGTCAGGTTGATGTATCGTCTACATGTCCATCCACTATAATGCCCAAACCAACCCAGATAACACACATGTAATTCAAAAACATACCACATCAAAAACCAGAGTGTATCTGAAAATCACCACATGGAAACTTCACATCCTATATGACCAGCACACACAACCACACTACGCCACACAACACATCAACCCACAATTCAAAGAATAAAAAAAATCTAGATTTAACAAAGGAACATTTATTAAATTCCACTTATTTATTTTGGGGGTTTCATAGAAACTAGCTAATCTAGGGGCATCCATTTATTATCCATGTGTATATGAATTTCAAATTTCAATATATTAGTGTTCAAAAAAAATCAGTCAACTTGAAACTTAGTTCACAATAAAGGACCACCAACGACCACAATTTTTAGTGGGGGTGTTTATCCCATTTAATTCAAACTAACAACAAAAACAAGTAATAAGAAAATCATAAGTCACTTTTCCCCAGCTCCAGAATATTGATCTAAAACCAGTTTAATTAAATTTAATTAATTTGGATCCAACCATATTCACATGGAAAACATTCATACAACCACCTCGCATGACACACAATTGAGAGGGGAAATGGAAACATACCTAAAAAAGGTGATTGAAACTTCCTGATTGCATAAGGAAAAGTCGTACATATAGTAGAAAACTTCAAAGAAACCAGAAACCAACTGGTATAACATAATGAAATGAATCCTATGGATAGAAAGGTTCTGGATTCCTCGTACCAAGAGATAACAAGAAGGAAATAACAATGAGAAAGGTGTTTCGGACCTTCAAAGATCTCAAATAGGGTTGTGGTTTAGATATATATTTAATTTTCAACAAAATTTATATCTATTTGAAATTATGTTATTTGACTAATTAAAAGATCCAAATTATTAATAATTTATGGATATGTCTCATAGCCCTATAAAAAGTATCAAAACCACTTAAATATGGTATTGAATTAATAGTCAAAGAATGTCTTCAAATAGTAGAGAATAGAAAATTTGAAAAACTAGAAAAAAGAAGAAAACTATTAGAGTGACTCCCCATTAGATGATTTACCATTTGGATTCATCAGTAGAAGTCACCTATACGAGTTATTATTGGATGTCACTGTTGGTGAGCTTCTATTACGAGTCACCTTCGCGAGTCACCATCGCAAGTTACCATTTAGTGAGTCACCATTCGTTGATCTACCACATGATGAGTGACCATTTAGAGAGTCACTTTTGGAATTCACCATTGAAATTCACCATCATAAGTAACTATTGTGAGTAACCATTTTGAAAGTCAGTGTTCGGTGAGCTTCTGCGAGACGAGTGACTATTCGGTGTGTCACCTGTGGAAGTCACCGTCGCGAGTCACTGTTGTGATTTAACATCACGAGACACCATTAGGTGAGTCACCATTCTATTATCTACCCTTAGATGAGTGACCATTTGGTGAGTCAAAATCTGTTGAGATACCTCTAGTAAAATGTTAATGAATCACCTCGCTTCGCTAGGCGGTTGTGCTCCATACAAACAGGTGATATTATTGTATTCCCACAAAGTAAAATTAATGAAGGTATGTGTGATATAATAGTACAAGAAGCCTATTAATACCATAAATATCATATATATGTTATATAAATATTATTTCTATAATTATTCTAGATGTTGAAAGGTGGTAATGAAAAAATGAATGACATCAGTTCGCAGGGCGGTAGTCCACCATACACATGAATGATGATTGGATAACCCATTTGACAGTAGTGTTTATAGATATAAGTTGTAACCTTAACATAAAAACATATTATTATATTGAATATACTAAGGTTATTATAAAATCTTGTAATAATAAGTAGAAGACGTTGGGGAAAAATTAAATAAGTAGGATCATTGAAGAACATTACCTCTTATTTTGTATCCTATTTATGTTTGAACTAAAAACATCAATGGGTGCATTTATAAACAAACTAATGATTCTAGGATTATGGAGAAGAAATTTTGGATGTGATTTTGAAAGTGTTTGGTTGGGTAAAATGGCTTTATATGTTTGAGGAAGTGAGAAGAGTAAGTTCCATTTTATTGTTGACGTGGAGTGGAATGCTTATAAATAATCAAAATTATTCACTATTTTGAGGTCAATATTACCTAATGTGAATAAAATATTGATAATTAATGGGGTTTGGTGTTATATGGTAGATCCAAACACCCTCTTAACAATAGGATAAATGTTTTATACATTTTCCCTTAACATCTATTTTTTTACAATTTTTTTCATTTTGATAACTCATGATCTAACCATGGTAATTTATCCTTTTAGACTAGAGTAAAAAAAAAATATAATTTCGACCAAATGATTATATATATGAAATAAAATTTATAAAATATAAATTATTTTTTTGTTGGAAATTAACTTTAACACAAGAACATGTAAAGTATAAAAACCCTTATTTAAGATTAGATGCGCTATGTAAGATCATATATTTTTCAGGTAATTTTATATTTATGTTTTTGTAGTGGCCCAGTGTATTATTGAAACATATAGAACTGTTAGATAAAATGACTTATGTTTGGCTATGTATGTTTTTTTGAATTAATGGAGTTCAGGAAAAAATGGGTTAAGTGTTTAAAAATTGGTTGATTATGAGTTGAGAGGCACCAAAAAGGAAGATGAGATGGAAACTTAGTTGTAGGAAATTTACACTTCATGTAATGTGATTACACATTTTTCAATTTTTCATGGATTTTATTAAAATTAATATCATGTGGCCTGTTTTACATAAAAACCATTAAAAATATTTACGTGATGTGTAATTGAATTACACGCCGTGTAAATGCCCGAAATACCATTTTAATGTGGCTATGGAGTAGATTTTTTTATTAAACCCACCATAGCTATTCTCCTGTTAACCTCGGGTGACCCTCCAAGAGATTTTGGAGTGCCAAACCCCCTTTTAGATGTTTTATTCTTGTGATCAATCCCTGGTAAGTCTTATTGGTTTGATTTATTCTTATATTCCTTCTTTTACCACCAATTGCAGTTACACCTTGTAAAATTATATTATTGGTTTTGATCTTGATGAATCATGATCTAGAAACCTCTTTTCAAACATCCTCATATTTCTTCATGGAAATTGGATATTGGAAACATTGTTTATTCTTCGGTTAAATATAGGTGTCTTAAAATTCAACTCCCATAATCGTTGTTCTGATTACTTATATGCAAGTTGGCGATTTTCTAGGGTAGTTTAAAAATTGAAATCTCTAATCAAAATGATTAATACAAAAAATTAATTCAACGATATGTTTGTGAAATTGTGATATTTTTTATTTATGATTGAAGTAATTAATTGTAAAATTAATTATGAGATTCTGAAAATTAAGGAATTATTATAACTAATTTATGATTTCATTATCAAGTCAAGAAATGAGGAATTGGGGATTTTATTGAATTTTGGGAATTATAGAATTCAGATAATTAATTTATGATTTAATTATTTATTTTTTGAATTTTAAATTGAGAATAATTAGTTTTTGAAGTAATTATTATATTTTGAGTATGTCAATGATCAATTAATTGATGAATTGATTAACAGAAAAAGAGTCATGATTAGTTAATTGTTGAATTAATTAATGGTATTGGGTTAATTAATTGATGAATTAATTATTGGTTGATGAATGAGGTTCTAGACATGATGATCTAGGCTGATCATGATATACATGCACAGTTTGTTAAATGGGGGGCTCGACAAGATGATCTACACCAATTATAGATCTATTGGTATGGTTGATAAATTGGTTGCTAGACATATTTATCTATACAAAGGATATATTCACATAATTGAGAACTGGGGTACAAGGCATGATGGTCTAAACTAAAGGTATATATGCATGATTTAGAATTTGGGTGTTATAAATAACTTACTATTCCCTTGATAGATAGATATATATTTTCATTTTCGATAAATGGGGTATTAAACCTGGCATTTTACACCCAAAATGGTAGAAATGGAATATGTGTATAAGTGTTTGAAATAATGAAATATAATTTGATTATGTTACATGGTTCAGAACCAGTGTGGGCCGAAGATGTTATTGAAGAACGAGTGTCCTTGGGAACCCTATGGTTTATGTGATTTAATAATGATTAATTGATAATGTGATAATAGTTTACTTGTGTATTGTAATTATTTCTTTATAAAACTACGTAAACTAGTTATTGAATGGATTTTTTATACACCATTAGTGATGGACTACTGATTTGTACTGAAACATTCTTCAAGATGTCTGATCGGTACTTGAATATATTTCTTAGATGAAGGATGGGTTATGAGAAAAGGCCTAATATTAGATCGGTGAGTCGGGATAGAGCGTGGTTGGGGGAATTGGATGTGGTTTGGAACACGCTGGGAGTAGTCAGTGCTTTCATTTTGGTTTTCATTTTAGACACTTGACACATACATTAGAATGACATACTTTTTTATTTACTTAGATATTGTAGTTATTTTATTTTTTATCTTGAGATATTGGTATTTTTTATTGCTATATATTTCTTCCACTATTGTTTAATTATTTCCACTAGTGTTTTACTTTAATAAAAGAGGGTATAATCTCCCCATGATCATCTTATCAAACCCTTGATACAAGTCGAAAGCCATTTGTATATGGGGTGTCATACATGAGGTCATGTGGTGGTCTAGATCGAGGCACTAGTGTGTAGAACCTAAGTGAGAACATTTGAAACTGGTATCAGAGCTATAATTTTATTTTCTTCTTATTTATTCTTACTATTTGGGAATGTTATATAGTATAATAGTAAGAGTTAGGGCTTGGAAATGAGATCGTGTATGGTATTGAAAACCAATTTATGTAGGAAAACACAGGTACATAGGGTGGGATCATTGTTATTTTTTTACTATTGCAGTTGAATGTTATTTCACCTTGGGTGACACACTTTCTGTGTATTGTGATAATTATTTTTGATATTTATTAAAAATAATTTTGGATGTATAATTTCATGATATTTGAGTCTACTTTCATTATTCTAGCCACTCGAGATTATTTTTGTGACATGCCTCATTTTAGCCACACGTGGGAAAAAGGTTCTGAGTAAGTTTTTGAACTTAACTGTTTTTCCTTCATTGTGAAATTGGACAAAAAATTGGGCCTAATATGAATCTAACATTGTAAAAAAATGAAAAATTAGAAAAAATGGGTGTCTAAATGAGAAACATGATAATGATAATGTGAATACCCTATGTTAACTCAGTCCAATGTGTAGTATGGTAAAGGGTAGTAATAGTGCCTCTATTTTGACCACATGGAGGGACTTGGGTAAAATACTTATTGAGAATTGTTATATTTTCCCCCTAATGTAAATGTGATAAAATTATGTTATGAATCCTAAGATGTGTTTTTGGAATTGTGAGGATATGCCTATATAACAACTCATGTTGAGAGGACGGATGGAAGAGATGGATGGTGATGGTTTACCATTAGTGGAACCTAAGGCACCAATAGTGTAGGGTGAGGAAGAATGGGATATATTTGTAGATAACATTCCTCACTTGATGAAATTCATGGAATGTGATATAGGGTGGGCTGTGAAGAGTATATTTGATGTAACGAGGGACTTTCAATCCCCGCACACTCAGACTTTTACTAGATAGGGTGGACCAGAGGCCACTGAGTTCTGTATTAAGTCGATCGAGATGATACTTGACTATTTCGATACCCCTATTGAGAAGAGGGTCAATTTGGATACTTATATGCTATGAGAATCCAATATAGAAGTTTGAGGATAAAGGGTTTCTCCATACATGAATGTCCACTTGGGAATCACCTGTGTTGTTCACAAATAAGGATTATGAGAGTTTTCACTTGTGCATTGATTATCGGATGTTGAAATGGATGATTACGAAGAACCAATATCTTATACCACATATTAATGATCTATTTTACCAGTTGATAGGAGCATGTGTGTTCTTAAATATTGAATTTAGATTAGGGAATAATCAGGTGATAGTTCATATTTTATATATATTAATGAATATATTTAGAATAAAGTATGTCCTATACAGGTTCATCAAAATTCCATTTGGGATGACGATTGCACTAGAAGTGTTTATGGACTTGATGAACATGATCTTCCATACATACCTGGATTAGTTTTTAGTGGTGTTTGATGCAAAATCATGGTTTACTCCAAGACTCATGATTATAATTCCCAATATATTGACATCATCATGAGTAAACTCAGAGATAATTGGATACAAACCAAACTATTTAACTATTATTTTTGGATTTCCTAGGTACAAATCTTAGGGAAAATCATACTATATTATGGTTTGTTAGTAAACACAAAGCAGGTTCAGGCAGTGGTATCTTGGTAGCATCCCAAGAATTTTTTTGGTATAAATGGTTTTCTAGGGGTAGTTATACATTATAAGAGGTTCATATAATACATTTCACTTTTGGCATCACTTATTTTAGGATTGAACAAAAATTGGAAAATTGTTGATTGGTTAGAAGCATGTGAAAATTCCTTCTCGGAGTTGAAGATTCTCTTCACATCGACAATGATTTAGATCCTACCTGTACCAGGTGAGGAGTAAAAATTCTATTATGACTGTTGTAGGATAGGACTCAGAGCATTGTTGATATAGGGAGATCGAGTCAACGAATCCCAGTCATGGAAGTTGAGGTCTCATGAAAAAAATTACCATACATGTGAATTTGAGCTAACAGTATTGGTATATTCTTTGAAGTGTTGGTAGAACTATCTATTGGGTGAGAATTTTACAATTCTTACCAATCATAAGAGAGTAAGGTTCTTCTTATATAATAAATATATGAATCTTATGAATTGGATATGGATAGATTATATGCAATAACTTGAGCTTGTATATATTCTTGAAAAGGGGAAAAGAGTTTCTGAATCTTTGAATACGAAAACTCAGAATCATATGGTTTAGGATTCTAGTACTAAGTGGAAGATGATGAGAATTCTAGATGAGATGCATGTGGTGGTTTTGGAGAGTCAGGAGAAGATGTGTCATATATCATCCTTAGTTGAGTGAACACTTTTGAGGAAAATCTGAGACTGGGGGTATGAGGATCTGGAGTGTTTTCCTTTAAGGGAATTCCTTGATGGTAGGGAGTTACCTTTAGAATAGAGAATAGATAAGGATGATATAATCTATGTTAGGAATCAGGTTTTTGTACCTATAGGCATGTGACATGAGATCATGCAGGAATTTCATTCCTCCAAATTGGCGATACATGTAGGGGTAAAAAAATGTAACATGACCTATGACGAAAATTTTGTGGTTGGTCCTAAAAATGGATATAGTAGGGTTCGTAACATGATTCTACACCTGTCGGTAGGTGAATATAGAGAATCAACAACTTAAGGGATTTCTGCGTCAATTTTTCATTCTAGAATGGAAGTTGGATAACGTGACAATGGATTTTGTTGAGGGTTTCCCAATGACACCATGGAATAATGATCCTATTTGCGATAATATGGATCTGTAGATAAAATTAGCACATTTCTTCCCTATTTTAGTGACTTTCTCATTGGTGAAGTTATGAGATTTTTATTTTCAAGAGATAGAATGTCTTTATGGGGTTGTACGAAATATTGTTTCATATTATGACCCTTGTTTTACATCACGATTCTAGAATGTCTTGTAGAAAGTTCTTGGTACAAAAGTATTATAAATCCCATACATCCACTGATAAACAGATGGGTTGTTAGAGTGTACTATACAGATGCTTCAGGATATTCTACGAGAATGTGTTCTTGACTTCAGCAGGTCTTGGGGGAAGCATTTGGACTTAATGGAGTTTTCCTATAACAATAGTGTTCAAGAAACGATACAAATGTAACCATATGAGAGTTTTTTATGTTAGACTATATATATCACCACTATTTGGGATGGAGGGAGGTGATTCATAGTTAATATGGCCATTTATTATGCAAGAGACATTAGAGAAGGTACAAAAAATTCGGAAACATATGGCTATGACTCAGAGTAGCCAGAATTCATATGATGATAGAAGGAGATATGGCCTGTTTTTTAAAGAGGGTGATTGTGAATCCTTTGGGTGTCACCTTGGTTTGGTCACCATAGGATTTGGAGAATCGAAATGTTGTTTCCTAGGGTTTTCAGACAATTTTTGGTTTTAGAGATAATCGTGCTGGTGGTGTACCATTTAGATCTTCCACAAAAATAATGTTCTATACATGAAGTTTTATATGTAACAAAAAAATGGATGTATCACCCAAAACCATATCATCTGATAGATGTGGATGATGTTGAGAATTACATAGTTATTTCCTTTGATGAACATCTGATACATGTGTTATATCACAGTGGGAAAGTGTTGTGGGGGAAAGACAATGTGGATAGTTCATGTGTTCTGCCAACATGGGTGTATATAGGAGGAATCCCTATAAATGGAAGTAGAAATGAGGCCATAGGGCCCCAATATTTTTGAAAATTAATATTAGAGATTCATGGAAGTGAAGCTCAAGGAAGAGATATTATAATTTGGGGAGATTGTATGATCTTGTCTTGTTCAGGTACTTTTCTATCCATGTTTTTTAGTGGCAAAGTCTTTTCTAGGTACGATGACCCCCTTTTTGAAAAAATAAACTATTTTCAGGTAAGTATTCTTGTTTTAATTAAGTGATTTTGGGTATAAATGTGTTAAGTGTAATAAAATGGGTTCATGGTGAGTTGAGAGGATTTAAAAGTAACATGGGATTAAAACTCATCTATAGAACATTTATGCATCGTGTAATGTCTTAACACAAAATGTAATTATCTGTGGATTTTAATAAAATAAATTTGAGATGATTTATTATTCGTCTAAAATAATTAAAAATATTTATATGAAATATATCTAAATTACATGTCATGTAAATTCCATAAATACATATTTAAAGTGTTTGCGTGGTTGATTTTTTTGAACCTACTATAGCTCGTCTCCTCTCAACCTAGGGCGACCCACTAGGTGATCATGGAGTTCCAAACACCCTTTTAGATAATTAATTCATGCAATCAATCCCTAGTATGTCTTATTAATTGTATTTCTTCTTGTCTTCCTTCTTTTCCAACCCGCTTTGATGAAACCACTTGGTAAATTGTGTTATTGGATTTAATCGTGACCAAGCTTGATCTAAGAACATCTTTGAAACCATCAATATATTTCATAATGGGTGTTAGAAATTGGAAATGTTGTTGAATCTTTTATTAACATTAGGCGGTCTAAAATACAATTTCCACAGTCTTGATTTTTATTACGTATATGAAATTTTTAGAATTACTAGAGTAGTTTAGAAATTGAAATCTATGAAAAAAAATCATCAATATTATTAATTAATTAATTAACATGGTTGTGAAATTGTGTTATTTTTTATTGATGTAGTAGATAATTAATTGAAGAATTAATTTTGATATTCTGGGAATTCTAGAATTAGTATAACTAATTGATGAATTAATTACTAAAGAATGAAATGAGGAATTGGTAATTTTATTGAATTTTTGGAATTGTGGAATTCGGATAATTAATTTATGATTATCTATTTTTTGAATTGTAAATTGAGAATAATTAATTATTGAATTAATTATTTGATGTTGAGTATCTAAATTTTTAATTAAATGCTGAATTTATTAGTGGAAAAATAAATATTATTAATTAATTTTTGAATTAATTAATGATCATGGATTAATTTATTTTTGTGTTAATTAATTGTTTCTGAATGGAGTACTAGACATGATGATCTTTCCTAATGACGATATACATGCATAGTTTCTAAATGGGGGGGTTAGACAGGATGATCTATGAAAATGATAGATCTATCTGTATGGTTGAGAAATGTGGTGCTAGAGATGATGATCTACACCAATGATATATGTGCATAATTGAAAACTGGGGTGCTAGACATAATGGTCTACACTAATGGTATATAAAAATGATTGAGAATTGGGCTGCTAGAAATTATTTTATATTCCTATGATAGATATATATATATTTGTATGTTTGAAAAATGGGTTACTAGGAGTGAAATTATACAACAAAACACTGGAAATTGAAAATGGGTCTAAATGGAATAAATTATGAAATCTGATTTGATTATGTAACATGGTTAATACCTGACACAAACCGAAGTAGGTATTGAGTAATGAGTTTCCTCAAGAACATGATGGTTTATATAGATTAAAAATTATTACATGATAATGTGACAACAGTTTACTTGTACACTATAATTATTTCTTTATACAATATAATAAACTTGTTATTGAATGGATTTATTTTGGACACTCTTGGTGGTGGCCTAATATGTTGTAATCACACCCTACTCAGGCTTCCTAATCAACAATAAAATATATTTCATGGATACATGACTGTTTATGGTAATGTGACCAATGTTATATGGAAAATTCGGGATGGAACATGGTTGAGGGAACTAGATGGGGTTTGGAACCTTCTCGGAGTATTCTGTGTCAATGTTTTGGTCTGCATTTCAGACACTTTACATGAATATTAGCATGAAATGCTTTTTTATTTTGTTGGATATTATTTTTTCTTCATTATTTATATTTAGATATTGGTATTTTATATTGATATGTATATCTTCTAGTATTGTTTATTTATTTTTATGGGATTTTAATCAGATAAAATATGGAATAGTCTCTCTATGACCAAATTATTTTACCCTAAATACTAGTTGACAACATCTAGCATATGTGGATGCATGCTTGAGGTAATGTGGCAGTTCGGCTTGGGGTGCTAGTGCATTGCACCCGAGATGAGATGTTACATGCTAACTAAGTTTCATCTATTTAACGGTCAATATATTCATTATAATAGAACAAATGGTCCATGAATGGATTATAGTTGATATTTTTTAACATTTAAAAATAAATTTATTGAATATATTATTTTTATTAATTTTATATCAATTAATAAAATTCCATTTCTTTTAAAATGACATTAGTGTCAATTTAGACATTATTTATTTAATTTAAAGTAAAAAATATAGCAATGCAATAATCAAATTAGAATATATGATGATCAACCCTATGAAACATGATATATTAATCTAAAATAATATTTTAACAAAATAATTCAATTAATTAAATTCAATTTTATTATTTTTATAATCATTTATTTTATGTTTTATTAACTAAATTATCACTGTATTGAAATTTATTAAGAATTCAAACTAATTAGTTCATAGCTAAAAATTATTGATAAATTATAATGAAAAAAAACAATATTAGTATTTAAAAATAATTTATATAACTAATAAAATGACATTTTATTCTCTATCCTAATTTAGTATAGATATTTAATGTTTTTTGCCTTTTTTTACTTAACATATTATATGGGTCATATTCAAAGAACAATGTAAAGTAATTTTCATATATTAGATACTCTCATGTCCAGGGTAAAAAAACATTGGAGAAAATTAAGATAATATTTCTTTATGATTTTAACTCTAATCATTCTTGTTTAACACCAGAGAAAACCTTTTTATGCCTTAACTATGGAGATTAATTGTTACAACATTAATTATTCACTTTTTTCCAAAATTAATTTCAACATTTAAGAAATTATAGTTTGTTCTGATTTAAAATATGGAATAAATTTTTTTCAACTTCTATTCAGAACAGTGGGAATGTTATAATTTATTATTAATCCTGCATATGTGATAAGAAAGGATATTTTTTTTAAGTTCAAATATTCAAATGTCAATAAAGGTTTGATATCAAATTTGAACATGAAATATATTACAATGACCAACATTGGATTAAAATTTATAATATATATATAATTTTACTTTAAAACCATTCTTGAATATATTTTTAAATATAAAATTATGTAAATGAAAAGGAAATTTAAAATTAAAATTTAGTAATTTTCTATACTCATCGAAAAATGAACGTTTTTAGAAAAATCCCAAAATTTACCTCTAAGATAATTCTGATTTTTTGATTTCAAATAAATCATTTTATTTACAAATAAAATTTCTAATAGTTTTAAAATTAAATTTTATACTATGTTTGAAAAGTGTAAATAAATATTATTTTGTTTAAAACATGATATATATCACTTGTAACACAAGATCACCCGGTGTTGCGTGTAACAAAAGTTTTACTTAATTTTGTTTGAAACTAATTATAAGAATTATATTTCATGTAAAGAAAAATATATAATATATTGTATTAATTTTAAAGAAATATTTCAAAAAATATTTCAGTGTTACATTTGACCCCCTTAAAATGAATTTCCCCCTCAAAATTCATCTCATATATCAATGGTTTAACATGGGAAAATTACTTTATAGAGAACCACATTATACAAATTAATAATAAAACTTCAAGAAAAAAATTAAATTATGAAAAATAGTGGTTACCTAAATTAATCATTAACTTGTATTCCATATAGGATAATAAAGGTGACATTTTATGATTTAGACATAAATGAATAGTGTAAATAGGTATACAGAGTGATAAAGATAACTAATCACCAGAATTTGAATGATCGATAGAAGGCTACAGAACTAAAAAACATAAAACTATTATAATATATAAGTCCACAATTTCAACAAAAATCGATGTATCGAGGTAAAAATATTTACTAATATCCTTATACTAAAGTTGAGGAATTCATTTATAGTTAAAAAATATAAGGAAACATACTTACTTGATTTATTTATATTTCATAAGATCAATTTCATACTGTGTTTCAATAAATTTATAATTCACCTCTTACACTGAAGAATGAATATGAATTTTTAATGATTGAAGAACTAATGGATCATAAGAACCATAAAGAAGGATAATGCATTCCTTATATGTTTGGTAAATAAAATTTACCGTGGTTATCCAATATTGATAAATCAATATATGTTGAATTAATTAATTTGTCATTAAAACATCATCAAAGATTCAAATTAAACCATTCCATAATTGGTAATCCATATGTACTCAATCAAAAAATTAAAATCCAAGACATCAAAAATAATGTCACTTAACAAAACATAATATTAATCCCCTTATACCGTAAAGTGTCTCTTGATTGTGACATACCAAAAAAATGTGAGTACCTACAAGATATATTCTCTTGAAACATGGTAGTAACCTGAATTATAATAAAAAATTATTGATAACATTAATTCTTCATCATTCTTAGAATGAAACCACACATTATTGTGTATATTCCATAAATCCATTAATGATGTAAACTCCTTCAATGATAACAAAAACCCATATATCTATGAATCATTAACCAGTTGCAAGGTAATCATTACTGTCCAATTTAATTATTTACATCTAACATCACTTCATCCCGAAAATATTTTCTCAGTATCTAGATAATATTTAGGTTTATCATCCATTAATCATAATATCAACATTCGTTTAAATCACTTTTCTAGTCTATCGGAACAACTAAACACTTTCTTGTACATTGTTTGTGAATAGAATATACTGAAAAATCCTAATATATATAACATAATTATAGAATTAAAAATCATTAACACATTAATTATTCCACGATATACCAAATATATTAACAATGCTTCCTTATATTATTACTTAATACCTATTTTTTTAACATGTCATTCTTAGTCTATTCACCATTAGTTGTATAACCATTACTCATATGACCGTCTTGATTATCATAACAATATTTTCTATTAGGAAATTTATTTTTATATTTTTGATATATTCCACTTATAAAGCATAAAAAAGTATATAACATCTTATGAATACCATTATTCTCATCCATTGAATAAACCGAACTTTTAATTTTTCATATTGAGTTACATTCCTTGTGTCCCTCTTCTATATGGTCAAAAAATATTCATGTTCCTCTAAGATGCCCACAAGGGTGTTTCATTCCACATTGATGAAACAAAGGATAATTAATCTCCCTTCCTCTATAGACAACATTAACCAAACTCTCAAACAAACACTTCTATTCTCTTCTTTGATGTGTCTTATTATTAGTTGACATACACATTGTTAATCATGCTCCGTGAAAACTGATTAGGGAAAATCTAGATTCCCTTAATTATAGTAATTATACCATTTTTCTTCTCTTCTAGAAATTATCCATCACATTAAATTGTATCTTAGATAATAATGGTGACCACCATTAACTTGAATATGAAATCATAATGTTATAAACATCGTTCATAGTAAAAAACCATGTAATCGTTAAATAATAACTTATATGATGTCTAAATAATGTCTCCTCAATTTTAATCTAAGACAACTTATGTTTATTCTAATACATTAATTATAGTAATATATTTAAGTCCATCATGATGGTTATTAATTGTTTTGGGAATTTATAAAGAATATCATCTGGGAGTGTCAAACTAGGTGTCCAGTAAGGACCACCATTGTGCAGGAGTTCCAATACAGTCTAGCTCAATTCATTGTTTTCCATGTTGTTACTCTTATGCGAAACTATTCTAGACACACATCCACTTGTAGTATCTATACAATTTTATAATATCATTCAAACCAAAGTCTCAATCCTTTAGCAAAATTCTCATACATTTTCCTAAAAATTTACTCATCATTAGACTTATCTTTATACACATCCCTAGACACACCCTTAAAAAAATCCATAGGGGTATCAATAATTTTTTCTAATCCTCATTCTGAAAGGATATGAAAAAAATTTAGTTGATACCATATATAATTACCTTGGATTGTAATAAATGTAAATTACCTCCTTTGTTATGAATATTAATTACATTACACTAATACAAGGATGAGGTATTTAAAAGTTTTGTTCCATCAGAAATATGTTACAAAATCTTCTAATCCAATGAATGATATTTAATGTTTCTCATAAATATCCAAAAATTTAGTAATTCTATATAAAACATTTTGTTGTAACCTAGGGAAAGAAAACAAAATAATTAGAGAGCATAGATTCTCATTATAGATAAATAAGGGAGATTCATATTTTTAACATTTTCATAAGGTAATGAGAATAACATTTAAGAAACATTCCATTTATATAAAAGATCACAGTTTTGAATAATGGATTATTAATTGATATTTCAAAAGAAATGAATCATTAGATAATTATAAAAAAATTTCCATGAGATCATAACATTGGAATAAGGAATTGATTCCTTTCATACACATAATCATAGGAAATCATTTCCATATCGGTCAAGTATCACTGCTATGTACATCATAGTAGACAAATTCCTTTACTAAACCATGCCTACTTATCATTCTAACCATGTGTTACTATACCGAGTCCCCTCCCTATTCCATCCATATCTTACTATACTGGGTTTTCTCCACTTTTATTCCATATGTATCTTTGGTGATATATAAAGCATCACTCAATTTATTGGATGGAGATATAGGTTCCTCCCATCATATAATGAAAATCGTATTTACGTTTTCCACAAGATTATAAAAAGTTATCATATCATAACCCGAAAAATAAAATGGGTTTCATAAAAATTTCATCATATAATAATCTATAAAAAATATACAATTTTCATAATCATTTCATCATAGATTATCCTATTAAAAGAATAAGTTTTTATAATTTTTTTATCATGTTACAAATCATGGAGAATAAATGGGTTTCATAAAAAATATATCATTATAAAAAACCATTCAAATAATGAATATGAATATTTTACTTTGATCAAAACCATAGTAAATCCAAACTTATATCAAATTATTTCATCTTATATGGGGAATGATTTTGAAATATCATTTGGAACAATTCTTAACAAAAAAACCGTTCTTGGAAAATATATTTTTAAATCGTAAAACATTTTTAAAATCATTTTCTTATAAGAAAACCTAGACTATATATAAAAGAAACCTTAAAGATCATTTAAACTATTTCTTAAGCAAAATATCCTTCTCCCTTTGATAATTTTTTTAGAAGCATAAATCATTATTAAACTCTAGATAGTTTATAATAAACTTTAAAATTTATACTAGAAGTTAGAAAAACAATATTAAATATTTATTTATGAAAATATTCTTTCCACTTCTAAAAAGAATTTTTAAATACATAAAAAAAACTCAAAATAATTGAAATTTTAAATAATATATTTAAAATATAAAATATTTCCAAATATTATGTAAATTTTGAAAACATTAAAGAGTATCATGAAATATATGAGTGGGCCTAAAAATATGAAATATTCGTCATGTCGAGAATTTTAAAAATAATGATTCGTTTCAAATTTTTGGTAAAACCCAAATAGTACATGTTTTTGAAAAATACCATATGTTTCATTGTAATTTTTTCCAAAATAAGACATGGGAATTATTTTTAAAAAAATTATTTGAAAAAAATTAAAAAACATTTGAAAACACTTTTAAAAACATGGTATTAGAAGAAAATAGTTATCCTTATGAAAAGAATATTTTTTTCTAAAAACATTTTCTTTTGTATTATTCCGAATATAAATTAAATAATGTGAAGGGGAAACATGTATTATAATGACATAAATTAAGAAGAATAAAATTCATGTGAATTCATGGGAGTTGGATCATATGATTTCAATACTGTCTACTTAATCAAAAAAAAAACCTGATAAATGATGAGGTTGTAACATAAACTCTTTAAGACTATGGTAAAATTAAATCATTAGACCCATTAATGATGAAAATAAAATGATAAATACAATATCTTGAGGGTTAATAAATATTTTACACTAAATTTCAATGGTTCTATATTTATACCCCATTGAAGAATAAAGTGGTATAACCTAATGAAAGGAAATTGATTCAAAAATCCATTACTGCTTTGGTAACTTATGAAACCTAAATCCCATGAAATAATAAAATAAATGGAAAAATTATTAATCATTAAATTATATATATTCATGATATATAATTTCTCTAACAATTATATGAACTATACAAAATAAACAAGTGGTGAATATGGAATAAGTCTATCTGAAATAAAATTAAGAGTAGAAATCCCCTAACCTAAAGTCTTGAATTCCATCATACTCATTATAAATTATTTTATAATAAATAAAATTTTATTTAAATTCCATAAAAGAAGCATATTTATAATTATCTTACCATAAAAAATTTCTTATGACCTTATATTAACCATTTATTAACAATTCTATGGTAATGTTATGTTTCATGTAATAACTTCTTTGTTTTTAATATATATTTTGTCATATTATTCTAATTCCTATTTCATTGATCATGATTTCATAATATAAATAATGTAAAAAATTATGTTAATATTATATATATTATATATATATTTTTAAACTAATCCCCAAAATTTGGAGATAGAAAATGAAATACATCGTTCATGGAGATAGTAGTCCATATGTAAGCACCAATGCTATTTCAATTTTCTTATCATATTTACCAAACAAATATCATATGATATGTAAATATATTTTAATTATAGTAAAATTTTTAACTCATATTTCTGGAATATGTATATAAAACCCATCCTTAATAATTTATATGTAAAGCGTGAATGAATCATGTCACATTTTAAGGCAGTCGTATGTCGTAGACACGAGCGACATTATCGGATACCCAGAAAGTGGATAACATGATGAAATGTGTGGTATAATAGTTATATAATCATAATAAAATCATTAATATAATAAATATCCTATATAAATAGTTTTTCTAACATTATTCCCAACCTTGAATAGTGGTAATGTAAAAATGAACGATATCAGTTCATGAGGTGGTAGTCTAGCCTACACATGAATGACGATTACATAACCCATGTGGTGGAAGTGTGTGTGGTTTTAGGAAATAAACATAAAATTAAAATATATACGTATATTTAATATATTTATTTTATTATATAATAATGGCATAATATTAATTGAGTGAGGCAGAGAAAGAAATAAAATAAAGAAGCTCATTGGAGAACATTACCTCTTCTTCAGGTATCCTCCTTGGAATTTCTCTCAAGCCTTTAAAGGATAGATATTTGAATAAAATAAGGATTATAGGATTATTTTATGAAATTTGAGAGGTGATTTTTTTATATATTGGCCGATACAAATTTCTTGAGAGGTGTAAAAAAGAGAAGAGAGTGAGAACCCTTTTATAGTTGAGGAGGAGTGGCATTCTTGTAAATAACCAAATGTATTAACTATTTGGAGGTCAATATTACCTCATGTGGATCCAATATTGATACATAATGGGTTTTATGGACTATATGGTCATCAAAAACATACAACACGCAATTGAACACATGTTTTAGACATTCTGTTCCATATCTTCTATGTTTCCCTACTTTTACCATTTTAGTTTTTAATAAGGTAACAAGTTTTTTAGCATTGGTAATTTAATCTTTAAGAATTAATAATAGTGACACTTATTAAAAAATTTGGAACCTCTTATTATAAATATAATTTCCAAATAATAAAATATAATTCATATTTGTGTTTAGAAACAATTTTGACAAAAGCACTTGTAACACGCAAAAACGCCGCTTTAACTTTAACTATGCTAACCAAGTTTTTAATATTAATGAGTCAATATATTCATTATATTATAAAATTTGTCCATGAATTTCCCATATATGATATTTATTAAAATTTAAAAATCAATTGAATTAACATGGGATCTTTAGTGATTTTAATTCAATTACTAAAATTTCATTTATTATAAAATATCATTACTATCAATTTTGGATTTTTTTTATTTAATTTTAATTCTAAAAAATATCAAAAATATAATGGAAGTTGAGGAAATTATGATAAAAAATGTGTAAAATGTTTTATTAATCTATAAAAATAAGTAAACACAATAATTCATTCTATTTAATTCACTTTTCATATTTTTTGTTTCATTTGTTTTATTTTTTTAATTAAGTAATTATTGCATTGAAATTTTGTAATAATTTTATGATACTAATTCATCTCTAAAAATTAAATATAAATTATTATGATAATGATAAATCATTTATATTTTATATTAATATATATAACCTTACTAATTTTACCCCTATTCTAAAGAATTGTATATTTTAAAAATAAGAAAAAAATCTTTTTTTTATTTTTCATTACTTAACTTATTATATTGGTTATATTCAAAGGAAAGTTGAATGGAATTTACACATTTCAGATAATTATATGTGAATTTTAGAAATAAAATCATTAAATAAGATTAATATAATATTTTAAGTCATTTTCAATATTATTATTCTTTTTTATCCCAGTGGTAAACCCGTTATTAACATAACCGTGTTAATTAATTTATATGAAGTACACTATTTATTTTATTCAAAAATTGAGTTCAAATTATTATAAATTGTAATTTTTTCCCATTCCAAATTTGGAACTAATTTTTCCAAATTAAATTTATATACTTAGATAAAATTAATTTTAAATTATTCCAACAGACATGACGAGAAAGCGGGAATTTTAAAATGAAAATATTTGAAACATTATTTAGCTTCAATATCAAATTTTAACATGAAATTTATAGTAATGAACTGCATTTTATTGAATAATATAAATTTTACAAATTTTACCAGAAAATAATTTTATGATATAATTTTATAATATTAATTATCAAAATGAAAATGAGGCCTTCAATCAAAACTTAGTTTTTCTCATTATTCACAAAAAAAAGAAACTTTTCTGAGAAATAAAAAAAATCACCCTATGATAATTTCGATAAAATGATTTTAAAAATATAGTTTATATTTTAAAATAATGTTTCTTAATGTGTTAAAATATATTTTTAAATTAATTTATCAATATGTGATTAAAAAATGTTTTTTTATAACAATATATCTTCTATTACACTTGCTAACCCAGTGTTGCGTGTAGAGAAATATTAACTCCATGTTTCATGTTAGTCAAGAAAAACATAGTGTTGTGTGCAAAGAAAAATATCTAAGATATTTCATTAATTTGAAAAAAAATTCAAAGAATATTTGGGTGTTTCAATTGTGACCTTTCAGGATTACTCAACCTAACCTATCATTCAAAATTCTACCACTTTATGTGTTAATATATTTTTAGTTTTTTTGATTATAAATGTGAAATAAATAATTTCAAGAAAATAATAGTTAATTTTAGTATTAGTGTAACCAACATTGATATCTTCATATAATTTTATCAGGTTTCTTTATCCACAGTTAAATATTTCTAGTGTCGCTAAAGTTCTCTAAATCTAATGGATTCAATCATTCTTGAATGTTTAAATAATAGTTCTTTTAATTTATTTAGATACTTGGTATTTCAATTAATAGAAATTAATTATAAATTACAACAAATTAATTATTTTTTTAATAATAGTTCATATAATTGGTATTATTACTTCATAAACAAAGGAAAAAAGTGGGTTATTGATTCAAAAATTTACCCCTTTTTAGAAAACAATACACTCAAAAAACAATATGTTGATTATAATTTAAAGAGTAATCAATATTAATCTATGATAATCTTAATAGATTGAACACATCTTTTGTTTTTTTCATATTAAATTAAAATAAAAAATTTAATTATTGATAATTTATTGAAAAATATTTCACACTTTTAGGTAGATACTATATCAAGAAAAGTTACCAACTTCTTTAAGTTTTCACAAATTTCCACCCCATTATGATTTAGAAAAATAAAACAAAATGGTGAGTATAATTAATGATATATATTTAGGGTAAAATATTAAAATAAAAAATATTAATAATAAATATATAATTTTAATTTAAAATTTTATTTCTCTCAGGAATTATCTAATCATTTGTTTAGGTTTCTTCTAATACATCAACATGTTCTTTATATTAAAGAAAAATCCCTAAAAATGGTAAATAAAATAAAATAGGTCAACATAAATCCCATTTAGATTATGACCTCATATTTGAAGTGATCTTGTATGAGGATCAGATATGATGAACTTCATCTTCTGGATTAGTACTTGGCTTCTTATTATGAATTTATTAATAAAAGTAGTCATATTTCATCATTGTTAATGATTGAACATATCCTTCTTGAAAATTGATCGATAATAGTGATTCAGCAGGATCATATGATCTAAAATATGTTTCAGAATGAAAATTTTGATTCCCATATGGTCATTTGGTCTTTATTATGTAATCTCTCCAGGAGATACATTGGTTTCAATTATTTTCACTATAAAATTTATAAGAATGATTATAGGAAAATTGAGTGATACTAAATGCATTAAGAATATATTACTTATATAAAAAATTTAAAATAGATACCATATAAATATTTCACCACTATTTTATCAGTTTTAGAATGATTTTAATATAAATTAGTGGCCAAAATATATTCATAAAAAATTACCTTAAGAATTAAATTTATCATTTCTTTATATGAATGTATATGTTACCTACTAATAAAAAACAAAATAAAAGATTAAATTTTCTACTTATAATGAATAATTGATGTAGTGAAAATTATTTTGGGTTACATTACATTCCATAAGCATTTATTATCTCCCGCATTAATAATTAATAATATACTTTGAAGTATAAAATAATAAAAAATAAAGTTTATGTTGTTGGATCAAACTAATGTTATATTCCAATAATAATTAATGAAATTTCATTCTAAAAGATGGATCATAGATATATTTAGTTTATATTTTTTAATATATATTTAAACAAAGTGATTTAAATGATAGAATATTTATGTGATGTAAAAAAAATATGATAAAAACAAAGATTAAAAATGATAAAATTTTGGGAAAATAAAAATCTAATGAAAAGAAAAACTGATGAAATAAAAAATATACCCCCACACTCAATTAATTTTTCAATGATATATGACTATATTTTTCATGAAATTAATTCAATGTCCCTTTCTAATTATTATTCCCAACTTTAGTTTAATGTATTTGGTCATATCAAAATTTAAATTCTTTCTAAAAATATCAGCAATCTATTTTTCAGTTCTAATAAATTTGATAATTATTCTACTGTTTTGAGTGATATCCATATGCACATTTTTTGTTTTAGTCTATTTATTCATTTTAGTGAGGCACAATATTACTAGTTGAATATGTAACACTTGTATTATTAAAAATATTTTCAGTTTGAGTGAATATGTATGAAATATTTGAGAGTTTGTGTTTTCTCAACAACACATGAGCACAAAAAGTCATAGATTATACATATATATCATCATAAGTGGAAAAATCTATAAAATTTTTCTTCTTACTACACTAGGAAAATAAACCCTCTCTTATAAATTTTCATGTTCTGGAAGTACTTTTTTATCAAATCTGTATCTTCTAATTTTAGTATTTGAGTAAATTTTGAGAACAAACCAGTTACTAAAGAATATAATAATCCACATTTTGATGATCATTTAACTTAATAGAAAGTATATTTTAGAAATATTATATGTGATTACTTTTTATTTTCTTTCAATTTAATAATTAAACATACTAATAGTATAATATTTTGTTTATTTTCTATAACATAGATTTTACTTCTGATCATATCTCTATAATGCTTTTTTATATAAAATTTCAAATGATTCATGAAGATCGAGTTTGATAGAACATCATGATAGAGTACCCTTACATAATGCATTGTCAAAACCAATGTGTTTTGGAAAATATTTCATATATATTTATATTTTTTTTAAATATTTCATTTGGTTGTAGAGAAATTTTAATCCTAGAAAAAGTTATGTTTACTCCTTATGATAATTTCAAAAACTATTTGTATTAAATTATGAAAAACACTTAGAAAAATATTTTTGAGTAGAAAAATAGATAATTTCATCAATAAAAAATTAATCAATAACAGTTAAATTAGTAAACTTATTGGTAAAAAGGGATGGGTCATCAATTTGGGGGATTTTTTATGTTGATAGGGATCTTTATCTTGTTAAAATAATTTTTCTGGAAATTTTGTTTCTCAAAAACCTGAGTTTTTTGATATAAACATACTCTTGAATAAATTCATTAAAAAATTAATTTTATTAGCCTTGGGAAATAATGTAACATTAAGATGTGATATGATGGTACATATGATTCATATATATTCAAATATTTATACTAGTGTGAAGGATTCACCTTAATCTATGACTCACTCATAACTAAAACCATTATAGACATGTCTTTATTTATTTATGACAGTTGTCCCATTTGTATTCAATTATTTTTATAAAATACTATTTTACTCAAATTAAAAGAAGATAATTTCTTTACCTAATTTTCAATGTTTATTCCATAAAATTGATTGTTATCTTCTAATATTTCACAAATATAACATTTATCATCAGTGGATTTATATGGAATTTTAGTTTAAAATTGTAAATACAATGCATGATGATCACATTGATCAGTCAAGGAACATCTCGTATTTACTAGTTTACTTAAAAAAATGATAATAGTATTAGTTATATAATTATGTAAAATTCATTAGTTTTTGGTAAGAATGTAAATTCATATTTAAGTGACTAATTTACCTCTTATATTGATGTTAATTTTGGGTAACAAAAAACTTATGGACTACCCTTTAGTGGATATACAATTTTAAATGATGATTAAATTTATGTATAATAATAGGTGTGTTGTTGAATATATTATATTTGGGATGAGCTTCTAATTGTCTGAAAAAATGGTTAGTTTCATCAAATGTTACGTGAAATATATATTCATCAAATGTTACCTGATTTTTTTTATTTTTCTAAAAACACTATGAACCAAACAACTTATATAATAACTAGAAAATACACTATAATTAGTTTTGGGGTAAAATTTATATCAAATATCATTGGCAGTCGTATTGTATAATTTACACCCAAATACACTAAAATATTAAATTTTTATATTCCTTATAGTCCATAACTCATATTTAGTTTTCTTGAGAAATTTATTGATTAATAATTAATTTATTTTATAATAAGAAATATTCCAATACTGGGTCCAAAATATGAGTATTATAAAAATTCACACCTATAAAAGTTTGAGAAATTTATAGAAGAATGATATTTCATCATTCTACCACAAAATTATTTTTTCCTTCAAGGGAATGAAAAAATATCAAAAATATCATTCATAATTCAAAATATTTCAAAATAAGAGTTTATAAACTCATCAACATTATCAACCTAAATAGAAATTTGAGAATATTTCTTCATATTTTGATCTGTAAACAATTTTTATTTATTTATATCTATAGTTTTTCTTTCGAAAAAACTCTATTGAAAATAGAGTGTAAAATTTAAGAAACTGTTATAGTGTTTTCCTCCGAAAAATTTCTTTTATGTAGAATAAAATAAATATCGGTGCAGTAATTATAAATCATTGAAGGCTTAAGATTTATTTTTAGATTTACAACATTTCATATGAATATTACCAAACTAAATAGGATAAAAAACTATGGTTGAATTAAAATTATGTTCTGATAAATCCCTAACATGTCATTTTCTTGATGTTTTGGAGAAAGTTTTAATATCATTGTGTCAAGATATCCAATTTCATAACCCGGATTAATATTTAATATCAATTAAAAAAAGAAAATTATGATGACATAATTCTTTTTAGTCATGTGTGTATACATTCTCAAGCCTACTTGTAGATTTAATGAAGGTACATTTTAAACATTTAATAAAACACTTTTCATTTTTAAATATCACAAGATAACCATCATCAAATAATTGAATATTGTTGATATTTTTGTTCTTAAGGTGTACAAATTATAAATTATTATTTTTACCCTGATAATAAATGTCAGATATTATGATTATTTCAACCCATTAAAAAAATAAAAAAGTTGTTTCTATGTCCAAAAATCTAAATTTATGGAAGTTATAAATGTCTTCCATCATCTTTCAAGAGAAATCACTATCTAAGATAAGTTTTCTTAACTTACTAGTACAACATATATTTCCCTACAAATTATAAAAATAAGTATTAGTACCCTAAAATTATTGGGGCCCATTATGTTAGAAAAACAAATTAGAACCCATAATTATCCTGATATACATAGTTAAACATTTTCTATATCTTTATAAACAAATTATTATGAAAATACGAAATATTAACTTTATTTTAAATAAAATTATTTATACTTGTGACAACACCATTAACATTTTTTCTCAAAGTTAACTTTAATGTATAAAAATGATTTATTTGGATTGTGTTATATCAGATGTATAACCTACTCCAATTTACGTTCATGAGATTAATATGTATTTATATATATATTTTAAAATATTTCCTTACTAGATTTAATGATAGAGTGATGTTTTTGTAATAAGAAAACAATGTGTTTTTTTTGTATAGGACCCCCCTATTTTTAGAATTTAAATTCCATTATCTTGGAAAAAAGTATTAGAATTCTTGTGTCCTTGAAATAAACTCCATGTTCCTATATATTTCAATCCATTTTCTTTATGTCTCAAGCATATTTTATGGATTGTATGTGCATCTTATTATATTCAGGATAATCCTATCAATTGTTATAAAACTTATAATAATAAAAGAAAATCACATGTAATGAATATTTCATACAATATATGTACATTCAATATTTATGACATGTATTGTATAAATTCATATTACGGAAAACTTTATTCATTCTTCTCAATATCTAGGAAATTTCATATTCACTTCCATCATGACTACTTTGACTTCAATTCTTACACATATTCATTAATGGTTTAAATTTATATTATCTAGTATGATATTTAGATTTTTTAGAATTATGATTACATAATTTATATGCATATGCTACACTATTATTCATATTTTGTCACTATAAAAAATTTAATTCACCTCCATTATTTTATTAATATACATATTATGTTATCCAAATAGAACATAATCAAATGTTTTGTTTTATTGATTGAATTTCTCACCAATTTCTATTTCTCCATAATATAAATATTATTTTTGATAAGATATAACTCTAATATAAATTTGACACACATATATTGACACTATATATGATAGTCATATTGAATCAGTGCATTTTTGAAACCCTTTCACCAGATAGAAAATCAAAGGCTTGATGATCCAAACTAAGCTACTATCTTTAAATTTAAAAAACATTAGTGGTTCATAAATGAGTAGTTTCAAGTTTTTCTATAAATAATTAGCTCTTTTCCATGATGATATATGGATATGATGGTTATTGGTTATAGAAAAAAACCATTTAATTTTAACAATAAGATTAAACTAATATTCTAGATTTTTTTATTGAGAAAAGTGTGGAATTTTTGTTCCGGGCCATTATAATTTACTTTCATCAGAAAAGAAGATTCATCTCCATTTATAATAACAAAAGATTTAACATTTTAATTCTAGATATCATCAAATTATATATCAAAGATATGTGTTTTGGATGAATGGAGATTTTTTTTGTGTTCCAACTGGAGAAACTTATATTATAAATAACTTATTTCTTCTGCCAAAATAATTGGTATTAAGATCATTTATTAATTTCTTATATTATATTGAATAATAAATATAATCTCAAACTCATTTAGAGACTACTCTAATAATAATTTTTTTCAAAATGATATAATTAATTTAATCTATAGGTGGTGAATTCATATTTTAAAAAATTATACAAACAATACTACAATACTTATTTTTCTATTTAATAACACTTATGAGTTACAAATAAATTTAAACATCATAGATAATGAAGTTTATATTGTAAAAATATATAGTAAAAAAATAAATCCATCATAATAGAAATAAAATTATCAATATGATTATGAAAAACTGATAAGAGTATTCTAAGCAGTGTAAATAGAAAATCTAAATCAGCAGTATTTCAAATATTGAATAAATCATAATATTTAAAAATAATCCACATTATAATTCTTAAACAAATAATCCATCAAAAGGATATTATAATGACACATGTTTAAAACAATGTTAAAGGTGGGTGTTTAGACTAAAGTTAATGTATTGATGTTATTAACTAGTCATAAGGTATCCCTAATTTTACACCAATCGAATGGTCTATCTTCCTATCCCTAAAAGACCTCAACTTGAACTTTCAATATGTGTAATGTTCTATCAATGGACACCCTATATTACTCTAAAATGAAGCTCTATATCTCACAAGATCCAAAATTCCTATGTATTCCTATCCTAGGAAGCACTCAATCACAATTAAGGTAACTTTTATAAGAGAAATATTAAGATAATAACAATAAAGCATCATGGGATAGATCTTAGTAAAAAAATCCAAATGAAAATAAATACAAATTACAATAAGTAAATAAGATGTTGAGAAATTATTTATATTTCAATATTTCATGATTAGTACATTATCCTTTATTTCATAATTTTTCATGTTAATGTGAAACACTCTTTATATGTGTTATTGTAACAAACCATAGTAATTGAATTTGTAAATTCTTAGAGCTAGTAGTAACAACATAAATATCAACATTTTCATTGTTAGATGATATTATCACATTCCATTATCAACTTATCAATTTATGTAGCACTACTATATTTCAATGAATCCTATGATATGTTATAAAATCAAAACATGTTGTATTTTGGTATGCTTTATTTAGTTCTCGAGTATTTTTGTTACGTGCAATTCATTATATATAAGCACAATAACTATGTTTTTTATGTTAAAAGATATTAAAATAAGTTTTATTTTTTATTTTAAAAAATATATAACAACTAATTTATGAAATAAATACTCACATCCCTAATAATTATTAATCAATATTTAAAGTAATAAGGGATAAGATTGTGTTATTCTGTAATAAACAAGCACCAACATAACCTAAATATCCTAGATCACACCAAACCTCATGTATGAAACAAAATATAAGTTCAAAAGGTATATATAGCAAATATTATTAGGTTATCACAAATGGATGATTTTTAAATGAACCAACCCTATTCATAGAAAATCATTAAAACATTCAAAATCAGAAATTAGTGATTTTTTGTATGATAATGATAACACAATAAGAAATACTAAGAATAGAATAAAGGGCATCACTATAATTACGCTTATCAATTTTATATGATAAAAAAATGTAATTATATAGTGTGAATGTTGATGATATCGAGGTTAGAGGAAAATATAATAGGAGGAAGTTGGGGTGTATCATTAATTTTGGGAGGCAGATAGGGGTTTTGAATTATTTATTTCTTAAAATTATTTTATTAATTATAACAAAACAATTGTATAGTGGTCTAGAAAGTATAGATTCCTCTATAAAAACTTATATTATAGCTAATTGGGTACCTAACCAAGGATACCAAGTGCCTGGTGTCTATCCATGTCCTCTCTATGTCTACTTAATGCCACTAGATACTTTGAACAACCGTTTGAGGTCCACAAGTTGTTTTTCTTGAAAATGAAATATCTAAATAGTTCCCAACTCTTAAAATCCTAACCCATATCATGTGTTAACACCTATAATTTATTTAATCCATTATTATATACAAATATTCATAATTTTAATTAAACCCATACCTTATAGATGATTTTTTACAAACACCCCAACCAAATAGAATCCCATCCTCAAGATACACTAGTTTGGATCACTGAAACAAAATATGGACACAAAGCTAAATTATTATAATCCAAATCCCTATTATCTATTGTGATACTCTTGTACAATATATATAACAATTATATAAATGATCATTTAGATTTTATGTTTAATAAAAACTAGTAATTCTTTTAGGATGACTTATGCTCAAGCACTATATCCTCAAAGTTATTGACAAAAATGGATTTAGATAATATATTTGAAGCTAATATATATGGAATATATCATATATAAAATGATATCTATGAGTAATAAATAATTTTTATTCTAGTTTATTGATCTTCTCAACATCCTCAAATGGAGGATCTGAAAACTAACAGCAATGATCATTGTATCCTATTATCTCCCAGTCTAGGATACACTCTCAAGGAAAACAATTCACCCACCTCAAACTAATTAGGGTGGAATACAAAATCAAAATGTTATTAATAAATACTTTAATGATATCTAGACACTAATTTGTCAATATAATATGTTCTTATATCTTCTAAATGAGACTTAGAGTAACTATCGAATACTCCCCTGCATTTGACCAGCACAGTAGTGATTATCATGAAAAACCATAAAATCCTAAAACAAATTCCATCGTGATATATTCTTGATATATATTATTTTCTGGTATGTGTTTCTATAAAAATATGACTCTCCTTAGTCCCCCTGAATTCGAGGACACATGCATAAAGAATTATATCGGGAACTCAAATGGTATGCTCATACCGCCTATTAGTCAACTAAATTTATATTGGGATAAATTTCACCTGAGTGTATACCTTTTTTTAAAATATTTACTAGAAGTGAGAAATAAATTATGTATATTAATATGTTGTGATACACTTAGGAAAATCATGAATATATATTATCGGCCAATCATATATCATTCCTAAATTTTTGGTAGAATGGGTCTCTTAGATTAATAACTAGTAAACCACTTTTGTTAGTTGATTTAATGTAATCCATAACACATCACTAACTTGATGAGATATAAATAACACATTAATTAAATCCACAACAATGTTAGATGATTTATAATACAGAATATATAGTTTATATAGAAGTAATATGGGCCTCTAGGTATCTATTTTCAATTTATAAAATGTGTAGTAATTTGAACTAATCCCATAATGACTTAAATCATCATTAGATTCTAATACTAACTATATATATCTTGATACATCTTACTAATTACTATTTTACTGAACTATCTGAAGGCATGTGAATCTAATAGGAACATGTCATGATTTCACAATGAGAATATATATAAAATCCCTTATAAATCAATAATAAATGTTAGGTAGCTAACCCAAATTTACTCTATCATGGGTTGAGGAAGTACTTATCATTGATATAAGGGCCACTCATCCACATTACAAAAAAAGTTATATATACATCTCAATGAAATAGATTATTATCTTATACTTTCTATTTGTTATCCAAACCACTTGATCATGAGGCTTCTAAATCAGCACAATACCCATAGTGTTCCACTTCACTGGGGTTTATATCATCTCAATGTTGATGAACTATAGATAATCAAAAATACATCATTACTAATGTTATAGTTCTTGATATGAAATTAAATACATAAGGATCTTATAGTTTTAATATGCCAGAAAACACACTCCTATTAGACAATGGCACTAATATTACAATGAATACTCAAACTTCACTAACTCTAAATCATTAGTTTTGTAGTTACGCATTTACATCATTTTATTCTTGTACAATAATGAATATTATTTAAAATCCCACTTTAATAAAATCCTATGAAATTTTTTTATGGTAGTACAAAACAATTTAGAATTCTTAATTGTACAATCTAAGTTCACAGTTTTCAGTGTTATCATCCTCCCCTTTAGGTCTTTTAATTATATCTCATAATAATCTAACCACTAAATATTTTCCTAAATATTAATTAGAGAATGATTTTTCCTTGTAAATTAGTTATAATAGATAATTAACATCATCTATCTCCATAATAATCCATGTAGTCTATGAATATAATTGGTATTCTAAGGCCACTCCCTAGAAACTATGGCCTTAACCTTCTCAGTGACCACTAATATGCATACATAAAATATAAAAATTCTTATAAAACAAAAATAATTGGTATACAAATGATGCTTAAGTTTCATTTAATACATATTCATCCCAAAATGTAATCAGTACAATCATTAAGGTTTAAGAATGATCCTATCATTATTGGGAGTACAAAAAAATATCCTCAATAAAAACATCCATGGGGGAATATAAATATTAATGGAATAAAATATTAAATATTTCCATAAAAATTAAATTTTTTATCACATTAAATTACATAATTAGAAACATGTGTAATCCATAACACCTCATGATATAAGTTTGATAAACATCTACTTTTATCACCGACAGTTAATGATAAAAAGGCCTCAAATCAACAATATAGAATCACATATATCCCCATTTATAATAAAATAATTAAACATTATGGGAAATATGATAACACTTCTTGAACATCAATTGGTTCAACCTATCATAACCCATACAAAATCATAAACTATTTTCCACCCTTCATGGTAGAAAATATAGAGGTAAATTTGTGTGACGTTCTTGAAAAAATGAATAGCGTCACCTTATAGTCCTCTAACAGGACCTTTACTTGTCATTTTATATTTGATACCTCCTATATGAGAAAATGGATGTGGTACACTTATGTTTTATTTTATCCGTAATAAAATCAGGCAATATATATTGTGTAAATCATTATAAGTCCATAGAAAACATTATAAAAAAATTTCTTGTAAAAGGAAAGATTGGTTTCCCAATACCCCCATTCCCTTTATAGTAGCACTCATGAAACGAGTCCAATCACCATAAAAATAGTATAGTCACATCTCAATTGAACTTCCTATAAATACCATTCTCAGACGAGGGTCTGATAATTACCCTCAACAGACAAGAATGACACCCTCTGATAATAATAATGGATAGGTAAAATATAATGAACTAACTATCCTATTAAAATTTTCATATAAAAACTATTTATTGGTATTATAATGAATTTTTATAGACTATCATAACCATTGATCATTATATTACACTTACAATACCTCTTAATATCATTGAAAAACACATTTGAGGATATGCAAATGGTTATCATCCCAAAAAAACATATGACAACTTGAATTTGGTTATAAAATAGTTGATTAGAAATAATTGAGTGTGATTAAAAAATATAAATAGAAATGATTCTACGTAGGGATTAACAAAATCTCCCCATTAATGGTTGATGGACACACACCCTGATTATAACTAATCAATATAGAAACATATAATTGGCATACGTGAGCCGCTGATTTTTCTTTTTGAAACTAGACTGCTCCGGGGAGTACAAATATGTTTTATCTCTATCCCATAAAAACCAAAACAGAATTTATATTAATAAATAAATGGGTAACCCCAACTATAACACGGGTTTGGGTGATTCTGATCCCAATCTATAGACTTGTGTGTCACTATAACATATTCCACTGGCTGAATGTTGAGAATGGTAACAAAGAATTAAAAATTTATTGACTCTATATATAATATGTACTCCAAATGATATCAAAAACACTAATATCATAAATTACTAGTCTATCAATATTGGTAACACTCTTGAAGAGACCCTCGAAGATGAGGGGGAGGTACACCATAACCATGACCTCCATGAAAATTAACACCCTTGTGAGAACCATTATAAATGTAATTTCTATTACATGAAGACCCAATACCTATCCGCAAATAATAATAACATCATGATAAATAACTAATAATTATTATGTTCTTCTATATAACACAGGATTGGGTCCATAAATTAGAAAAAGTTACCCGGATGAAGATGTTCTCATGAACTCAAACTGTATACCTAAACACATCCTCAGTGCTCGTAACAATAACTTACCTATCTCTGGATAACATTAGAGAAAAATTAAAAATGCTGTTAATACATGAAAAAAAGCATGATAGATATATCTTTATTGGTAATATTTATCAACACGAATTCCCCATGATCCTTTAATGTTGAGATAAATGGATTCTTATAGAAAAGGACTCGAAAATTTGTCCCACCTAAACCATTATACATGTTTATATGCACCAATACATCCCACTACCATTTTAAAAATCATTACATCATATATATATATAAAACTACACTCCCCTATTAGATGTCCCAATTTATATAAAAATATAACAAAAGGAATCTATTCAGAAATCAATAGTTTATACTGCACCCTCACTAATAAAGAGAGGTGTATGTTTTTTCTATAACTTCCTCAGTAAATCATACATATTTAGTTTGACTTCTAGAGACACAAGATCCATATTAAGAACCTAAAAATTAGTCTATCTTTGAGATACTCACCTATAATTAGTCTTGGTATTATATAAGATTTTGATAAACTATATGAAGTTTATCCTCATATCGTCCCTCCTGGATATCAACTAGAGGTCTTCATGGGTTTATACCACTAAAATGACAAATACATGGCTCAAAATAGATCAACCATAGTATAAATAAAATATATTGGTATATTATTTAATATACATTTTTGTCTTCTAATCTATATAAACATTAGTATATGAGGGTCTAAAACAACTTCGACACACAAAATCCTTACATACCAACTATTAAGGATGTTATAAAATACACAAAGATTCATATAGAAATCCAAATATATTAGAGAAATTCACCAGTGACCATGGATAATTCTATTATAGTACCTTTGAGAATATTTATGCTAAAAATATATATAATTTATTAGTAGGAAAGTTAATAATTAAATTGAATCTCATAATAGATTAATGAATCACATTAATGCATACTAATGTCATGTGAGTCCAAAATTCCAAATAAGAGGCATGAGACAAAACCCTCTTACAACCCGGGTCCAATAGTGAATCCATAAACTATATATCTCACACCATATTAATTGTAAATCAATGAATATAAATATTATAAAAACCATGAATAACAATATCATTTATGGAAATATGGTCATTTCATATACATGGTGTAGTTATACTTAATCACAATGTCCATACCATGTTTCAACAACATCTTACCGCAAACTACCATGCCTTAAATTATAGAAAAAATAAAAACAAGGATTATATACCACATTGTAATTTACATGGACCGCACTACCCAAATTTTGATATAATTCATCTCCATGTGACTTTATAATTTACAACATATATACAAGTGTCTTATGACATGTATTAATATTATATAGGTAAAATGGGTAGTCTATAATATTTGCATCAAAAAAATTATATAATCCAAATAAATAATAATGATGATTATAACATTATAGCATAATATGAAAATTACTTCTATGATCAACCATCAAGAAATATATTGTAGATCCATTTGATATATTGAAGGTTAAAGGTTTCTCTAAAAGTTAATTGAAAAATGGGTTGCTTGGTTGATCTCTATTGAGATGTGGTAAAAATGAAATTAATCATGCACTAAGGGATATAGTTATCTATAAATCATCATTCTATCCTATTATGATGTGTTTTGGGACCTTCTTAATAGAGAAATTTTATGACTTTTTTCATGATGAAATTCATGATTTACATGGAATTCTTTCTTGTTATATTCACTAGAAACAAGACCATAGTTTTCTAGGAAGCACATTAGAGTTATGTGGTGTTTCATAGTAATGAAATTATTGGTATAAAGATGGTAATAAACAATAAAATATTAATGTTGGTGATAAAATGACAACACATTTGAAATTAGATCATTGAAAAGTGAATATATCTAATGTGATATGGATATGACAATGGTTAATATTTCATTGAAACAAAATAATCTGACATGATAACAAATAAAATGGTAGTTTTTTTAACATTTCATGAATATGTTGATGGTAAAATTAGTTAATATTATTTGAGGTGATTGTACCTTAGAGATTATCTGACATTATAATGAAATTTATCATATGTGATAAGGATCACTCCTCAAATAGACAAGTAACACTGAATGGTCCATCTATGGAATTGATGAAAATATTACAATGGAATAAAGACCAATATTTAAAAATTATGAAAAAAAAATTATCTAAGTAAAGTGATGATGTATTGGAAGTTAATGGTTCACACCACATGGAGAAATTAGGTAAGGAAGACCATGATTTCATGTGGTGAATCATTCTAACTCAACTTGAAATAGAATGTATTGTTTTATTTTTTTATTTTGTATATTTCTCATGTTCTACACCATGATAGTTGATCCAAGATGAAGCGAGTTTGATAGGAAAAAATGAATGGATTATAGGTTCTAAAAAATAGATGATATGAATTCAAAATTTACTGATCATAGTGAGAATACCATAAAATATATTGTTAGATACTTTAATATCATTGGGATTTGGTGTGGAATAATTTTTGGATTTTATGATCTTGTAATATCAATATGTAATATGTTTCAATTTAGTTTTAATTTAAAAATATAAATTTAACCCCCAAGATATATTTATGAGTGATGAAAAGAGGAGATAATATGAAGGTATAAGAAATTTCAAGAATGATATAGTTACAGAGATAGAAAAGGGTGGACTCCTTATTTATATTTTATAGGTACATGTGGAATATAATGTGGGAAAACTAAACATGATGAGGGGTATTGTTTATTTTATAATTACATTCTAATTAAATAATATTTTTATACTCTTTATTCCATTTATAATAAATTTTAATACAAGTAGCATGATCAAACTCACTACACACCAAGTATTATCCATTTGGTAAAAAGGGGGATACAACATTGTAAACAATATTATTACCATATGCGTAATTTCTCATGAAATATATCATCACTATAAAAACAACCGAAAACAACAATTCAAACTAATTAATGACAAGAATTATGTTTTTTCATAGTTTGAAATTTAGTAATAATATATTAATCCCCATATATGTGGTTGTATAATTTCACATGGTCCTTATAATTGGTGTTAGAGAATTCCACAAATGGTTACAAGTAATCTTCCAAAAACCTGATATTTTATCCAATTTCTAATATATTTTATTAGAAATATGTATAAATTAAATGAGTAAAATTTATAATAAGAGATTTTCCTATTTCTATGGTAATGGATTTTGTATAATGAGTGGGTGCATGGGTATGTATCTTCTATCACACAGCCTATATTTTCTTGATATCATTATGAATTATTTTTAAACCTACCAAATATTGAATCGAATGAAATTTATAGGATAATAATAATATTAATGTTTATAGGAGAACACACAAAGTGTTACTATCATAACATTAATAAAATGAGTTAACAGTAACAGTTATTGATAAAATATAACTATATATAAGGACATTGAAAACTCAGGTATTGTAGGGTTTTTATGAATAAAATACAATTTACCTACTGATAAAAATAATAATAATGATTTTTTTTATTAATTGAAATAAATATCATCAAAATAGGCTGGTTCATTTTATTATACAAAAAAAATTAATTTAAAGACAGAAGAATAATTTCTATTCATTGGAATTATTTCACCATTTTCAAACTAGATAATATCTTCATGTCATTATTTTGTTTTCTATGAGAATAAAAGGGTTGAATATATCTTTTGATAATATTTATATGCACCAAGAACCTCTTAAAATAACTTTTGAAATCCAAAGGTTCTATCTGTACGACTCGGGAATAGGGGATGCACCTTTGGTGGGTGATATATTGAAATTTATTTTAACATATTGTTTCTAGAAACTCAAAGAGTTGAAAATTCACATTAAATTTATAATTAATTTATTTATGATTTAAAGAATTAATTAACTATCATAAGGATCATATATCTAATGAAATTTTCTATATTCCAAAATCCTATTCAGATTACATTCATTACACTTTGAGGATCCAATTATAAAATCCATTTATTAGTGATCATACTGTCCTCCATTTATATTTGAATGACACTAATTGATTTATGGTTCATGAATAGGGATTCAATCATTTATAATTATTCATATATATTTCTCAAGAGAGATCATGTTTGAAGGAGCTATTCTTATTCTTGAGATGATGAAATCCAGAATTTAATAGAGAGAGAGAGAGAAGTTTGTTCTATACAATGATGATGTATTCCCAATTTTGTATTGATGTTACACATTAGAAATAACCATCTATTTTATAGACACAGGGATCCGGCTAAATTATTATTTAATTGTGTACCAGACCTAAATAATACAATAATCTTTTTTAAATCTCATCCCAAAAAATTATAATATTGTTATTATTTTATTATGTGGATACTTAATTCGGTAGAAACACATATTATTTTAATAGCTTGTAAATTAATATTTATCACCAGGCATGGTCATGGTATAATTAATCTCATTAAAAATTGTTGAATACCAAGATAAATATTCCATTAAATATATAATTTATCAATAAATATTTTGTTATTGAAAAATATTAATTAATATTAAACCTCAGTCTTGAGAATTAAATTTATTCTAAAAACTATATTCAAATAGAATTTAATTAATACACTTTGAAAAACATAGTGTTGTATCCTCTCGGATTATTTCTCATTAGAATTAGGAAGGTAAGCCTAAGGCATAAGATTACTATAAAGAAAAGGTTTATTTAACCCAAGATAACGAACTTAATGTAAAAATATTTACACCCACATATGAAAAATCACTATATAATATGATCCTTTTTTCTCAATATCTCACCATTCAAGTTTCACATCCTTGTCACCAACCGATTTGTTTGATACAATATTCATTGACCATATGAAATAAAAATGTTGATAAGACAAGGCCATTTAATTTTACATGATAGTTACATTATAATAAAAGGGATAGGATATGAACATCCACAATGATTGAAGTGGGAAATACATCCTCATTATATCCATTAATAACATGTTATTTGTTACACACCCAATGTACCCTACTTCCCTCCAACATATGGAATTAAAATTGTTGTCAATAATTATAAGTGCACGATTAATTATATACATCCATGATTATCTAAAATAATATAGACCATTACACAAATTCAAATATAAGAATATATGATGGCATTAAAACATATAGATTCTTTATTGGGTGGCATATTTTGATAACCACCCTTCATTGAGATTTTTAAGAGAAGAACCCTTGTCCTATTATCAATAGTTGATCATGATTTAAACATTTTATGAGTCCCAATATAAAATTTTATCTATCAATATAATTGTATTAATGAATGTTGTAATATAATTTCATTTTTCTTATCATACTAGGGAACTAATATGACCCTAACAAAGAGATAGATACCATAGAACATTATTGCATTAATGTCATGATAAAAATTGAACAATATTTATCATGATTTATAATTAATATTAAAACATTTAAAATAAATATAATCAAAGTAAAAAAGTTAGTCCTTGGATACCAACTGCAACATTCTACAATTTAGACTAACGGAAACCACCTAAGACATTTAGTCTATTAGAACAGATATGATTACCATGTTCTTTATGATTATAGAAATTAGTCATGGGCTCCACCACATTTTATTTCACAAAAATACTTCCCACTCGACCTTCACATATCTTAGAAAAATACCTCAAGTGGTGATACATTTTATTTATGTGCTTCATTTGCTGATGTTACTTTTCCTCTTTCCCTTCATCCATCACATCTATAAAATCAGAGTAAAGTGTGGGAGTATCTATAATTCTAGTTACCATGTCAAACGCTTGGAAATTTTAGTATTCCATAAATCTTTTTCAGATTCCTCAAAAGAAGAAATATAATTTGACTATGATATTGAATCTTTGAGAACAACCTTCTTTAAGCCCATATATCACATAGAAACACCATTCAAAATGAGGAAGTATATTGTTTCTTACTTCATATCCTATTAATCTATTTTTAAAATAGTATATGTATATCCAATTATGTCTAGTTCCTCATCTCCTTCATGTTCTAGGAACATAACCATAGTACACATTAGTTACTTAAGGATAGTCTTGATTTACATCTAATTGTTCTCCCTTTGGTCAAATTGATATCTTCTAACCCTATTCATGGGGTCAGAACTATCTTTCCATGAGTAATGAATGACATAAATGATTTACCCAATTGATGATGTGCATGGAATCTGTTCCATTAATTTTTTTCCTAATTTATCTATTGACACATTTTCGTGGAATGTTGAATTACATATGAAACTCGAAATAATCCCCACTTAGATTTCTCCGTGTAGAATCATTTTAGTATCTTTCTAAAATATATAAATTCACATAATTTATGTAGCATCATGGATTTTTCATGATGAATTATGGATTTTTCATGATGAATCTTGATTATGTATTTTAATTATTCGCACAACATGTGACTGTTAATTATACGCCACCAAAGTGTTAATTAAATTACAATTTGGTGTAAATTAATTAAATTCAAGGTGTTTTAATTATCAACCGCTTCTATTGACCACATGAAAACTCTATCATGTGGGGTTACTGTCACGAACCGAATCAGGTCGCCATCCGAACCGACGCCCGACCCGGCCCGTGGTAAGGCCCGAAGGGCGTTCCTGATCCCCACAGGCTGGCACAAGTGCACGGGTATCAAAATAAACCTTGGGAACAATTTACCCGAGTGAATACATGTAAAGCAGCCAACCAAAGTAAACCAAACAGAAGTAAAGGTTACAGTCAAACATGTAGTTGACCAAACAGGTTTTTGGTTCACAAGTATTCAAATCCCAAATAACACTAAAACAGGATGACCAAAAACCAACCTAAGGACTGTCGCCTGGTGTGAGGACACCGCCTCTAAACCACCACCAAAACGCCACGTAGATAGTCCATCTAACAACCTGAACCACTGCTCCCAAAAGCTGGACCCCTACCTGTATCAGAAGTAAACAAGTCTACTTACACCCAAGGGTGTAAGTAGGGTGTGAGAAATCGCCCAGTAGGATATCACCAATAAAAGATTCCACGCACAACTATCAAAAGACAAACCATTTGCAATGCTAAAATAAAGAGAGAAAGAAGTAAAAAAGAAAATTGTTTTCATAAAACGATTTAAAAGAAAGGCAGTTCAAGATAAACATGTTAGGACAGCAGTTCAAGTTACATATCACATATCAGCATGCACGCAAAGTAACTGGTGGCACCAAGGTATGGGAAAGGCCCTATGGGTACTAGAACTAGTGGGATCCTAGAACGTCGTGTCTCGGGGAAACGTGGCTTAGGCGACAACGACCCTCAGATAACATGGGTTAGAAGCCACGACCCTCAGAACACGTGGCACAGAAGGCCATGACCCTCAGATATCATATGTTTAGTTAGTGTTGCAGTCGTCAAACACGCTAGTGAAACCGGGTCGGGTCATCTCCGGAACACTAGCTCACTAGTCTCAGTCTCCCCACCTAATACCCCGGCTTCCCTCCTTGTGCTCACCTAAAGATCAAAGTTCACATAACATGTCACATTAGCACTTCGAACCAAACGGGTCACCTGCACACTGATATTCTCTTTGAAAACCACACACACACCTAAACTTTTCTTTTTTAAAAAAAAAACATAAACCACACCGCTTACGCTTTAAATTAAACTAGACTCATAACTTAATGAAATCATTTTTTTTATTTAAGGAAACCACTAAGAAAAATTATTGAACAGTTTTCAAACATGATGCAAAAATTTTTAAAGGTTAAAAAGTCACCCAAAACCCCTTTATATAATAAAACACATTCTGACATGCCAAAACACAACCTGCGTCATCCGCACTTCCTGACTCACACACTGCACAGTTTACAAATAATGATAAACATGCAAGTAAGTTTTCTCAATAAAAATGGACTTGCATCACATAAATATACCTCTAGCAAATTTGATGCACATTTAAAAAGTAAACAGGACTAATTTTCAACATGGAGACTAATTAGCAGGGTGCTAAAAAAAATTAAACCAACACGCAAAAGTTCTCCAGATGAAAATTGAGTGTGGAATCACCTACCTCAAACAGGAACGGAAAAAGACACAGCGCAAGACTCCAGTTGCGCCGCGGTCGCACCGTCTTGAGCCGTCAACCAGCTCCTAAAAGAAGCAGAACGTTCAACGGGTTCAGAAAATTGTTAACATAATAATAATGATGATAATAATAACGTAAAAATAATAATAGTGAAAATAATAAAATAATAATAACAATAATAATATAATAATTACAACAATAATAATATTAATAATAATAATAGCATAATAATAATAATAATAATTATTATAAATAATAATAATAACAACAACAATAATAATATTAATTAATAATAATAGTAATAATAATAATAACATAATAAAATAATAATAACAATAATTGTATAATAATAATAATAAGAAATCATTAATATATTTATAAGAACATAATATTATTAATGTAATAATAACAATAATAATATAATGATAATAATAGTGTTATTAACATAATAATAATAAAATCAAAAGAAAATGTTAATGTCTTATTAGATAAGATAATAAAATGAAATAAATAATAATAAATAATAATAAAAAAGAGGAAGAACAACCCAGCCCATGAAGAGGAGAAGGAGCGGGAGTGCGGTGGTCCGCCGGAGGAGGGCGGCCGAACAGGAAGGGGGTGCGCCGGCCGGGGCGGATGAGGAAGGAGAGTGGAGCGAGGGGCATGCCGGCTATTGATGGAAGGTGCGGCCGAACAGGGCGAGGCGCAACAGCGCTGTCCAGCGGGGAGGTCCGGCAGATAGATTCGGCGGAGCACGGCTGATGGTCCGACGCGGGACAGTGGGAGCAGCAGCTTGCTGGAGGCTGGTGGAGGGGGTGCGGCCTGATTGAGCGGAGGGAAGGCGGAGGTGCAACCTCGGCTGGGCGGAGGAAGGCGGCCGATCGGGTGAGGGCGCAAGAGCGCTGTCCAGCAGAGCGGAGGAGGAGGAAGAAAAATAAGAAGAAGAAGAGAAGAGGAAGAGGAGAAGAAGAAGAAGAGAAGAAGAAGAAGAGAAGAAGAAGAAGAGAATAAGGAGAAGAGAAGAAGAAGAAGAGAAGAAGGAGGAGAGAAAGAAGAGCGGTATGGGGGGTTGCGCTGGCTGGGGGTGCAAGGGGAGCAGCAGGTCGGCCCGAGGTGGCGTGGCCGATGAAAGTCCGGCGGGAGGTGCAGGAGCAGCGCAGCAGAGGAGAAGTCCGGCGGGACGCGGCTGGGGCGGAGGAGAAGAAGAGTGGAGAGAGGGGAGGGAGTGCGGATGCAGGAGATGCGGCGTGAGGGTGAGGTCGAGCGGAAGAAGGAGAGGAAGGAGAGAAGCAGAAAAGAAATGAAATAAAATAAAATAAAAAAAAGAGAGAGAAGGGGTGGCGGTGGCTAGGGTTAGGCATGGGGAAAAAAAATTCAAACAAATTAAGATAAAATACTAATATTAAATATCATGATAATATTAGAAATAATAATATTAATAGTAATAATAATAATCATAATCTTAATAATAATAACCGCATAACAATAATAATGATAGTAATAATAATAATAATAATATATTAGCAATAATAATAATAATATCATAATAATTATAAAGATAATAAAAATGATAATAATAATAATAGTAGTATTAGTAGTATCAATAATAATAATAATAATATAAATAATAATAATAAAACTGAAGTTAACATCTGTCATTTGATTCGTCCGCGCAACGGGCACCGAGCGTTGAAATGGCAAAGCTGCATGGCTTTGCCCATCCCCTACCAGTGCGCCGAGCGGCGCAAGGCCCCCGCGCGCGCACCATTACCCCAACGGGCAACCCAAACCGGTTCGGCTCATGATACAACCAAAAAATTTAAATAAACCGGTAATTAATTTATGAAATAAAAATTTAAAATTAAACGTATACCTCAATAAAGTCTGGGCGTGACAATTCTCCCCACCATGAAAACTTTCCGCCCTCGGAAAGTCAGCTCAAAGCCTAATCAGAGAATAGAAATGGGTACTCATGCTCAACCCATGACTTTCGCTCCCAAGTCTCGTGTTCATCATTCACGTGCTGCCAAAGAACACGCACCAGAGGAATGGACTTTCCATGCAGCACCTTTTCCCGAGAATCCAGTATACGCACTGGTCGCTCGACCATAGACAAGTCGGACTCTATCTCCTGCTCATCCCAATTCAGCACATGCGACGGGTCGAGGTTGTACTTCTTTAGTTGGGAGACATTAAATATGTCGTGAATCGACGTCAACTGCGAGGGCAAGGCTAACCTGTTTTCCACCTTGCCAACCCGCTCAAGAATCTCGAAAGGTCCGACATATCTCAGTGTCAGCTTCCCCTGTTTCCCCAAACGACGGTGACCCAAGCAAGGGGCCACTTTCAGGAACACACTGTCCCCCACTGAAAACTTGAGATCCTGTCATCTCTGATCTGCATAAGACTTGTGGCGACTCTGAGCTGTCAACAACCACTGCCTAATCAGCTTGACCTTCTTAGACGTCTCCTGAACAAGACCCGGTCCCAAGAGCGAGGCCTCTCCTACCTCAGCCCAACACAGAGGAGACCGACAAGGCCGACCATAGAGCGCCACAAAGGGTTCCATTCTGATGGAAGACTGGTAACTGTTATTGTAAGCAAACTCGACCAGCCCCAAATGGCTATCCCATGAGCCTCCAAAATCTAGCACACAGGCTCGGAGCATGTCTTCCAAAATCTGATTCGCCCGCTCTATCTGGCCATCGGTTTGAGGATGGAATTCCGTGCTCATATTAATCTACGACCCCAAAGCCTTCTGGAGGCCTCCCCATAAACGATATGTAAAGCGGGGGGTCCCTATCAGAAACAACTGTCGATGGCACACCATGAAGTCTTACCACCTCCTGAACATACAAGAGGCCCAGTTCCTCTACCTTCGATGTATCTCTGATCGGAATAAAGTGAGATGACTTGGTCAAGCGGTCAATCACCACCTAGATAGCATTCCTCCCTCGAGGTGTATGAGGTAAGCCAATGATGAAGTCCATGGAAACCTCATCCCACTTCCAGGTAGGAATGGGTAATGGCTGGAGCAGGCCAGATGGTCTCTGATGCTCTGCTTTCACTTGCTGATAGGTGTAACATTTGGATACGAAGTCGGCTATGTCCTGTCTCATACCTGGCCACCAGAACTGACGGCGAACATCGTAATACATCTTGGTGGTACCAGGATGGACGGACCACTGAGATTGGTGGCTATCCTGCATTACCTCCTTTCGCAGAGACAACGGCACTACAGCACGGCCTTTGAAGCATAGGACCCTCTGGGAAGACAAAGACCAATCAGAAGGAGTCTCCCCACCATGAAGAAACTGCATAGATCACTGACAAAACTCATCACCAGGCTGCTCCTGCTGAATCAAATCTAGAAGGGCAGGAGTCAACTGGATGCTAGCCAATAAAGTACATCCACTGTGCTCCCTGCTCTCCAAATGCATCTGGGTGAAGAGCCCCATCAAAGTCCACTCATCGCTGGACTTCATCAACGCCTGCACTGGTACTTTTTTTCTCAATGCGTCAGCTACCACATTACCCTTGCCAGGGGTATAGACAATATCAAAATCAAAACCCTGCAGGTACTCGACCCAGCGGCGCTGCCTCAAATTGAGATCCTTCTGAGAGAAAATGTAGACCAGGCTCTTATTGTCAGAGTAGACCACAAACTTATCCCCAAAAAGATAGTGGTACCACGTCTTCAAAGCATGCATCACTGCCGCCAACTCTAAGTCGTGAGTCGGATAGATCTTCTCATGCGGCCGGAGTTGGCGAGAACCATTAGCCACAACATGGTCACCCTACATGAGCACACATCCAAGGCCTGTACCTGATGCATCACAGTACACAACATAGCCCTTTCCTGACTCTGGTAAGGTCAACACCGGTTCAGTGGTCAACCGCTGCTTCAACACATCAAAATATGTCTGGTACGGTGGGCTCCACTCAAACTTCACCCCTTTCCGGGTGAGTGTGGTCATGGGGGAGGCAAGCCGCGAGAAGTCCCGGAAAAAGCGCCTGTAATATCTAGCCAAGCCCAGAAAACTCCTGATCTCAAACACATTTCTCGGCTGCTCCCATGACATAACTGCTCTGATCTTTTCGGGATCCATTGAAACCCCTTGTTCTGAGACGACATGCCCCAGAAACTTCACTTCCCTGATCCAGAAAGTGCACTTCGAGAGTTTGGCGTACAGGCGGTGATCCCGCAAAGTTCCCAAAACAACACGCAGGTGATGCTCATGCTCCTCCTCATATCCAGAATAGACCAGGATGTCATCCACGAATACCACGACAAATGAGTCGAGATATGGGTGGAACACCCTATTCATGAGTGCCATAAAAACTGCAGGAGCATTCGTCAGTCCGAAAGGCATGACCAAGTACTCAAAGTGACCGTACCTGCTTCGGAACGCCATCTTCGGGATATCTGCTTCTCTCACTCTGAGCTGGTGGTATCCCAAACACAAATCAATCTTGGAGAACCACTTTTCCCCCTTCATCTTGTCAAACAAATCGTCAATTCGAGGCAAGGGGTATTTATTCTTGATGGTTACCTTGTTCAACTTCCGGTAATCAATGCACAACCGAAGGGTTCCATCGGCCTTCTTCGCGAATAAAACCGGTGCAGCCCAAGGAGAGACGCTCAGGCGAATGAATCCTTTGGATTCCAAATCGTCCAGCTGTATCATTAATTCCTTCAATTCAGTGGGGGCCATGTGATATGAGGGAAGAGATATAGGTTGTGTTCTCGACGCCAACTCAATCGAGAACTCCACATCTCGCTCTGAGGGTAAGCCAGAAAAATCATCTGGGAAGACCTCTGGGAACTCATCCACTACACGAGGTAACCCGCCCTGTGAAATACCACCATCGTCCTCCAGCGCGAGCGACAACAACTGATAAGCAAGATTTCCAAGATCAGGGAGTGGAGGTCCCGCACGTCCCGACCGAGGATCCCATTCTCCGTGAAATAACTGAGGAGTCCCATCTGGTGCTGTAAAGCTGACTTGGCATTGATAACAATCAATGTGCGCCTGGAAGCGCACCAGCCAGTCCATACCAAGGATCACATCAAATAGGTCCATGTCAAGGACCAAGAAATCCCATTCCATCTCGACTCCTGACACAGAGAGTGCGCACGATCGGCACTTAAGGCCTTGCTCCCTCTTTTTCCCCAATGGTGTTACCAACTCCATAGAAAATGATAACAGCTCGGTTGGTAGGATCAACAGATTCACAAACCGAGCAGATATGAAAGAAACTGAAGCACTGTTATCAAATAAAACTACAGCTATAGAAGATGCAACCAAAATAGTACCTAGAACCGTCAAGGGCCCTACATCAGATCCCGCTGGTGCCTGATCCATAGCATGCAGTTGCCTGGTCCCTGCCTGAGAACGACCGCTCGCCTGAGGCTCTGCCCTGATATGGCTCTGCCCTGAAGACGATCTGGTCTTACCACCACACCCACCAAACCTAGATCCTGTCATCCTGGTCGGCTCTGACTGAACTGATACCCCTCTAGAAGCCACTGATCCAGCCCCACTCTGATAAGAGCGTGCAGTCCTGCAGAAGCGCTGTAGATGTCCCACAACTCCACATCCATGGCATGGTCTGGGAGGGTGTGGACAAACAGGTCGGATGTGCCCTTTCCTTCCGCACTGATGGCACACAACGGATCCTACACCAGAAGCCCGAGATGAAAACTGCCTGGGAGGATGACCTGAGCTGCCATCACCCTTCTTCCATTACTCATCACGCTTCCTCTTCTTCTCAGATGAACTGCCACTGCCAAGCCCTGACATTGATCTAAAAAACCCCGACTTTCCCTTCTGGTCAATCTCGGCCATACAAGCACGATCGACCACCTCAGCATAAGTCTTTAGTTTGAACAAGAAAACCTGGGAGTGAATTTCTGGTCGAATTCCCTTCTCAAACTTCCGAGCTTTCAAGAATTTGCTCGAAACTATCTCAGGTGCGTACCGTAACAGTTCAGCAAAGCGATTTGCATACTCCATCACTGTCTGATTCCCCTGCGAAATCTCCATGAACTCCAGAGATCTAGCATAGGCTACGAACTCTGGACAATACTGCTCATTGAAGATACCCTTGAAATCCTTCCATCTCATGTGCTCATGATTCCCAGCCTGGACCACTGATTCCCACCATTTGCGACTAGAACCCTCCAGCTTGAATGAGGCACACTTCACCCTGACTTCCTCATGCGTGTCAAGGAAATCGAACATCCGTTCTATCTTCTCAAGCCACTCCTCTGCCTCCTGAGGTTCTGAACCACCTCGGAAAGAAGGAGGTTTGCTCCTCAGAAACTCCTGAGCTCTATCCTTCCTGGAGCCGAATTCTTCCCCTCTAGCTGGAACATGGGTGGGGGCAGGAGTCGCCCCTTGTCCTAAAGCCTGAATTGCTCGGACCATCGCCTCAACCAATCTCTGATCAAGCGGCGCGGGAGAACTCTCTCCGGCTTCATCGCGTGGATGCATGGGAACTCTCCGGGGAGGCATCTTACTGAAAAAGGGCAGCAATCAAGAAAGAAAGCCATCAATAAAAAGGGAATAAATTTTTCCAACAAGATAAATATTCATCAATAAACCAAACATGCAAAAACGAATCCATATAAAGGCTTTAATTTCCTTACCTAGTGTCCACGTACAGTCTGCAGCCTGCACGTCCCACCCAGAAAATAAGTGAAACAAGCACCCTAACATCCCATGGTGACTCAGTATCTATCACGGGGCGTGATGGCCAGGCACCCTACTCGCAACATGAATTCTGAGCCCCGACAGACCCAACTCATGTATAATCCAACTCATCCAAAATAACATAAACAACCAACAAACTCCTCTGATACCAAATGTGACAACCGGGTCCCGGTGACAGCACAACCACCCCGCCTTAACATGGCCGTCGGGTCCTGGCCCACCAGGTACCACCAGTTTCCCCGCAGACACGTGGGGCCCACCCTAGGGTCCACCCACATGCCTAAACGGGTCATCTGACTAATGACAGTCCCCACAGGCCAACACATGTCCTTTCCAGCGTGCTTTGTCCTCACTCACACACACCCTGGGAGACTTCCCAGGAGGTCACCCATCCTGATCACTACTCTAAGCCAAGCACGCTTAACTGTAGAGTTTTAATCAGACAGGCTCCCGAAAAGGAAGGTGCACCTTGTTGACATGAGTCAAATCATTTAGTCATTTAACCCTTTATCATTTGGGGATGTTACATTCACCCCCCCTTTAGAGCACAACGCCCTCGTTGTGGGCCCTACATCTCAACCCAGGCAGTGCACTGTGCACTTAAGGCTGGGTTCCTCCTATGATACCATTTTGTCACGAACCGAATCAGGTCGCCATCCGAACCGACACCCGACCCGGCCCACGACAATGCCAGAAGGGCGTTCCCGATCCCCACGGGCTGGCACAAGTGCCCGGGTATCAAAATAAACCTTGGGAACAATTTACCCGAGTGAATACATGTAAAGCAGCCAACCAAAGTAAACCAAACAGAAGTAAAGGTTACAGTCAAACATGTAGTTGACCAAACAGGTTTTTGGTTCACAAGTATTCAAATCCCAAATAACACTAAAACAAGATGACCAAAAACCAACCTAAGGACTGTCGCCCGGTGTGAGGACACCGCCTCTAAGCCACCACCAAAACGCCACGTAGATAGTCCTGCTAACAACCTGAAACACTGCTCCCAAAAGCTGGAACCCTACCTGTATCAGAAGTAAATAAGTCTACTCACACCCAAGGGTGTAAGTAGGGTGTGAGAAATCGCCCAACAGGATATCACCAATAAAAGATTCCACGCACAACTATCAAAAGACAAACCATTTGCAATGCTAAAATAAAGAGAGAATGAAGTGAAAAAGAAAATGGTTTTCATAAAACGATTTAAAAGAAAGGCAGTTCAAGATAAACACGTTAGGATAGCAGTTCAAGTGACATATCACGTATCAGCATGCACGCAAAGTAACTGGTGGCACCAAGGGATGGGAAAGGCCCTATGGGTACTAGAACTAGTGGGATCCTAGAACGTCATGTCTCGGTGAAACGTGGCTTAGGCAGCCACGAACCTCAGATAACGTGGCTTAGAAGGCCAAGACCCTCAGAACACGTGGCTTAGAAGGACACGACCCTCGGATATAATATGTTTAGTCAGTGTTGCAGTCGTCAAACATGACAGTGAAACCGGGTCAGGTCATCTCCGGAACACTAGATCACTAGTCCCAGTCTCCCCACCTAATACCACGGCTTCCCTCCTTGTGCTCACCTAAAGATCAAAGTTCACATAACATGTCACATTAGCACTTCGAACCAAACGGGTCACCTGCACACTGATATTCTCTTTGAAAACCACACACACACCTAAACTTTTCTTTTTTTAAAAAAAAAACTTAAACCACACCGCTTACGCTTTAAATTAAACTAGACGCATAACTTAATGAAATCATTTTTTTTATTTAAGGAAACCACTAAGAAAAATTATTGAACAGTTTTCAAACATGTAGCAAAAAATTTTAAAGGTTAAAAAGTCACCCAAAACCCCTTTATATAATAAAACACATTCTGACATGCCAAAACACAACCTGCGTCATCCGCACTTCCTGACTCACACACTGCACAGTTTACAAATAATGATAAACAGCCAAGTAAGTTTTCACAATATAAATGGACTTGCATCACATAAATATACCTCTAGAAAATTTTATGCACATTTAAAAAGTAAACATGACTAATTTTCAACATGGAGACTAATTAGCAGGGTGCTAAAAAAAATTAAACCAACACGCAAAAGTTTTCCAGATGAAAATTGAGTGTGGAATCACCTACCTCAAACAGGAACGACAAAAGACACAGCGCAAGACTCCAGTTGCGCCGCGGTCGCACCGTCTTGAGCCGTCAACCAGGTCCTAAAAGCAGCAGAACGTTCAACGGGTTCAGAAAATTGTTAACATAATAATAATTATGATAATAATAAAGTAAAAATAATAATAGTGAAAATAATAAAATAATAATAACAATAATAATATAATAATAACAACAAGAATAATATTAATAATAATAATAGCATAATAATAATAATTATTATTATTATAAATAATAATAATAACAATAATAATAATAATAATAATAATTAATAATAATAATAGTAATAATAATAATAACATAATACAATAATAATAACAATAATAGCATAATAATAATAATAATAAATCATTAATATATTTATAAGAACATAATATTATTAATGTAATAATAACAATAATAATATAATGATAATAATAGTGTTATTAACATAATAATAATAAAATCAAAAGAAAATGTTAATGTCTTATTAGATAAGATAATAAAATGAAATAAATAATAATAAATAAAAAAAAAGAGGAAGAACAACCCTGCCCGTGAAGAGGAGAAGGAGCGGGAGTGCGGCGGTCCGCCGGAGGAGGGCGGCCGAACAGGAAGGGGGTGCGCCGGCCGGGGCGGATGAGGAAGGAGAGTGGAGCAAGGGGCGTGCCAGCTGTTGATGGAAGGTGCGGCCGAACATGGCGAGGCGCAACAGCACTGTCCAGCGGGGAGGTCCGGCGGAGAGATCTGGCGGAGCACGGCTGATGGTCCGACGCGGGACAGTGGGAGCGGCGGCTTGCTGGAGGCTGGTGGAGGGGGTGCGGCCTGATTGAGCGGAGGGAGGGCGGAGGTGCAACCTTGGCTGGGCGGAAGAAGGCGGTCGATCGGGTGAGGGCGCAGCAGTGCTGTCCAGCAGAGCGGAGGAGGAGGAAGAAAAAGAAGAAGAAGAAGAGAAGAGGAAGAGGAAAAGAAGAAGAAGAGAAGAAGAAGAGGAGAAGAAGAAGAAGAGAAGAAGGAGAATAGAAGAAGAAGAAGAGAAGAAGGAGGAGAGAAAGAAGAGCGGCAGGGGGGATTGCGCCGGCTGGGGGTGCAAGGGGAGCAGCAGGTCGGCCCGAGGTGGCGTGGCCGATGCAGGTCTGGCGGGAGGTGCAGGAGTGGCGCAATAGAGGAGAAGTTCGGCGGGACGTGGCTGGGGCGGAGGAGAAGAAGAGTGGAGAGAGGGGAGGGAGTGCAGATGCAAGAGATGCGGCGTGAGGGTGAGGTCGAGCGGAAGAAGGAGAGGAAGGAGAGAAGAAGAAAAGAAATGAAATAAAATAAAATAAAATAAAAAAAGAGAGAGAAGGGGTGGCGGCGGCTAGGGTTAGGCATGGGGGAAAAAATTCAAACAAATTAAGATAAAATAATAATATTAAATATCATGATAATATTAGAAATAATAATATTAATAGTAATAATAATAATAATAATCTTAATAATAATAACCGCATAACAATAATAATGACAGTAATAATAATAATAATAATAATATATTAGCAATAATAATAATAATATCATAATAATTATAAAGATAATAATAACGATAATAATAATAATAATAGTAGTAGTATCAATAATAATAATAATAATATAAAAAATAATAATAATAAATATGAAGTTAACATCTGTCATTTGATTCGTCCACGCAACGGGCACCGAGCGTTGAAATGGCAAAGCTGCATGGCTTTTCCCATCCCCTACCCGTGCGCCGAGCGGTGCAAGGCCCCCGCGCGCGCACCGTTACCCCAACGGGAAACCCAATCCGGGTTCGGCTCATGATACAACCAAATAATTTAAATAAACTGGTAATTAATTTATGAAATAAAAATTTAAAATTAAACGTATTCCTCAATAAAGTTCGGGCACGACAGTTACATTATATATATCCATGAAAACCATGTTCCACCTCCAGGTAGAATCTCCATGTAATCATTATTTGTTATTGGTTATAACTATGGGAACAAATAAGATGGATTTTAATTTTTTATAAAATAATGAAGATTAATATGAAAAAATAAATTCTTTATTGAATTAATGAATTATAATTATATATACGCTTAATTATGACCACTATGATACCAAAAGATTGTTATAGAATCATCTGAAGAACCTATTTGGCCTTGTCCAACTAAATATTTGCCAGGTTTTGATGAATAATCCACAATTTACAAGATGAAACAAATAATTAAAAATGACATAGATGTGATGGGTATTGATGAATATCAATTGAATTATGGGAGAAGGTCATTTTATTATCAAATGGATAATTAATTTATAAATATATTAATTTTTAACTCACATCGTAATTTATTCTTCATTTTCAAAGTAGATGATATATTCACATAATACCTTTTTTTACAATAATGGATATATTTTTTGAATCCCATTGCTGGGGATCCAATTGTAAAACATAGACATATAAACATCATAATTGATATCCTAGATTATTGGCATAAAATATTATAATTATTTTATCATAAATTATTGATCAAAAAAATATTAATTTTGAGGAAAAATAGTTCTACTAATTATAAATAGAGTCAAGAGGTTGTATGATACAATCCCAAAAAATTAGGTAAATATCAGGGAGTTGAGCTAATTCAAAAGATTTCAATAATTGAATTCTCAATCCTCATGAACTGAAAACTAGTGCTTTGGAATCAAGGACCATCTTTTTGAATAATTTTTCCATGGTAGAACAAAAACTAGGTTAACATGAAATGAAGAAATTTTAATATAATGATATAATTCCATAATGTAAAAGTGATAATAGTAACCCAAAAAAGTTTCATAACCCATAATGGAAAACTAATGTATAGTTTAGTGAAAATAATGCAAGATCCTTTTGACATGTATTCACTAATTTAATATCATACAATGATACTAAGAAAACCCATCACCATACTATGGAACCTTGTATTTTCCTACATTGGACAATATATATATATATACACATTAATATGGGTATGTATGTTTTGACAAAAAAAGATCATTAGAATCCCATGAAGTGTTTCTCCATCAAGCCATATTTTGTGAATAAATATTAAATTTTTACTTGATAAATGAATTTTGTTTTATTAATATACCAATGATATTATTTTTCATGACCCATCCCAGAGTGTCCTGTGTCATGATTACCCCAAGATCGTGTCCAATAGACTAGTGGCTAGTGACAAGAACTGAGTAGGTATATCCCAAAAATGGGATGAATTAGCTTAAGTACTTGTATACACACACACGTCTCCAAGAAACACAATGATAAAATATGAAAACTACTAAGAAAAAAATTCATGCATACAACTAAGATCTCATAATAGAGTATGAAAAATGTAAAGTACTCTAACAAAGTATAGAATTAAGTCCCACCAAAAATAGATTGTGACATAAGTCCAACCTATATAAAATTGTACTGGGACAGCGGTCTGAAATACATAGGAACACACCTCGGTCTGTCTCGTCCCACTAAGAACCTCTTGGTCCTAGTCCAGCTAGGAATCCATCGAAAATATTTATCATCTTCATAATACATGACACATTTCATCAAATCTTGTGAAAGGGTGAGTATAACTATACTAATTAGAGAATGCTAAAACCACAATGTAATACCATAAAGGATTACCATAAATGAATACCAAAATGGAATGAATAGTCAGCTATACATTTGAATATATATGTTAAAAGACATACAACAAGAATATCTAGATATAATCGAAAGAGACACCCCACCATTAGGTGGTCATACCTAACTGTCAGCCATAGGATTCCACTCGAATAATGATCATTCCAGGAGAACTCACTCATTGAGTAATGATATCATCAAAGACATCCACAAGGAGGATTAACTCATTTGGGACCTTCCCAAAGAGGTTGTATTGGTCAATGAAGAATATGATGCACAAAGAGGGGTTCATGCCCAGAACTGACAGAGGGACACTAGAGATCATGCCCTCAATCATTGGGTGTTACTAAATACATAGTTTGGATCAAAAAACTATATAGAGGATCATGCCAAAACATGCTAGGGGGTACCACTAAACCTTCTAATACGACCTTATAGATGGAGGTTCAATGCCCTACTGAAGGAGGTTACTCAGTTCCATAGAATACATAAGGGGTGATAGAGGATTTTACTATAATCTCGGGGAAGGATAACAAACTATATCTAAGAATCAACATCTAGAGTGGATTATAATATAGTGATGTGGACATAATATCATATTTACCCCTAAAATAAAGGATTGAGGGAACACTCTCAACCTATAATGGTACAGACTAAAAACTCAACATTTGTACAAATTTGACTGTTTCAATGTCACAGTCTCAACTACATAGACGTTTCATCTATTGGATGGTCCACATAATAGATATGATCATTTCAACGAAAGTACTACCAAGCCTACTAAGGCCTTCAGGCCAAATACTACGGTAAGTCCAACCTACTGTCATAGTTTTTCAACTGACAACTTGGAATGGTCATGTGGTTAATATTCCAACGACATCTCAATCTGCTACATATTCCAGTTGACCATGGCTGGATTTATCTCCTTAACACCAGGTCCAACCCGATTCCCCATCCAGACCACCTGGACTGGCCCCACCCACCATGGCTTGGCCCACCATTTCCTGACCCATCTTGGCCCACCATTTCCTGACCCATCTTGGCCCGAACCGTCTCCACCTGGCCTGGTCCGCTTAGAAAGCTCTACTCCGCCAACACTCCCCATATGGTTTCCCCTTTTTTCCACCTCCACCGGCCCCGTAGACTCCTTGTTTCCACTGGAGTGGTCCACACGGACGCCCGCTGCAACCCCATGTGGCCGCCTCATCTGTCTCCTCACTGTTTCCATAATGGCCCCTTGGACCAGATTTGTCTCTTGCCTGGACCAATCAGAACCAACTCCCAGGATGCCATAAATTTCTACCTAGTTTTTCTTTGTATGCCATCGTTCTGGCCAAAATACACCACTGCCATAACCATCACACCTGCATCCGGACAATCCAATCTTGGATCTGCTCTTTTGGATAATTGTTCCACGAATCGAGGGCATAACAATCGATTATTCACAAAGGGTTTTCAAATCCTGGAGAGGAGATGAATAATGCATGTAGGATGCAAGAAATTATTGGATAAAATCACAAAAATTGAGAAAGAAAAAACTTCACTGATATTCCTTTCGACCATGGTTCTTCACCATTACAATAGTAAATGAAAGATGGAAAATATCTATAATCAAACCCCATTAAATTCAAAAAATAACACATCCACAAAATACAATCAATCCATAGGATAATCTATTCATGTATTAGTCTACATTCATCATGTGATTTCAAGAACAACAAATTATAATTGAAACAACACATCCTACCTCGATTTGGATCAGTCGCTAATGATGAACATCCAACGTGTCGTCGTCGATCCCAGATCTTTCACCCTCACCTGAGATAGAATACTAAAATCTATCTCTAGATACTCTACAACATTTCCAGGTTTATGCGTAAAACCTTATAAATTACCCATAACAATATTTTTAAATATTGTTTTCCACTGTGACAAGAAATAATTTTTATTTAATCATTTTATTCTCAATACATCCTATGACACCATTTTTACAAATGAACTATGCTAACTAAACATAAGTCACTCCTATGGTAAATCCCTAATTCTAAGATCAAATTTTCAATATAGCTTTGACATAGGAACCTATTTTTCAGTTATTCCACTTTTATTTAGGGAAACACCAAATGCATGCTAATAAAGGTTTAATATTTTAAAAAAAATTATTTTGGGGATACCGGGCCTAAGAATCACAAGTCGTCTCAGTTATTTGTCTTGAAATAAATGCATATTTTATCTCAAAATAATACATGGAATGTTTGATATGTTTCATTCTACCTACAACAGGGATTTACATCCATGAAAATCCAAAATAAGGGAAACTCAAATAGATGAGGGTACTGAGCATGAAACTGAGCCTCCACTCCCATGTGGTCTCTTATTGATTCTCAAGCTTCCACAAAACACACAATAGAGGAATCGAACACCCATAAAAGATCATATCCTACCAATCCTCAATCTAAACCATGTACTCATCAAAAGAAATAACATCCTTCATTCCCAGCTCGCCCTAGTCGATGAAATATGATGGGTCATGAACATACCTTTTTAGTTCTCACACATTGAAGATATTGTGTACTCGATCTAACTACGGTGGTAGAGCCAAGTGATACCCCACATATTCAACTCTATGTTGTATCTAAAAAGGGCTAGTGAACCTCGATGATAGCTTGCCTCCCTGGTCCACCATAATCCACATCGTGGTGAAACACGAAGAAAAACATGGTCTCCTTCCTTGAACTCAAATGGCCTCCACCACCTATCATTATAATTCTTAAACTAGATCTGTGTAGTCTTCATCTTCTTAGGGATGATATGCACATTCACTATGGTAGCATTTACCAACTCTGGTCCCATGAATGCTAACTCTTCCAGTTCAATCCAGCAAAGCGGTGACTTAAAAGGTCTCCAGTACAAGGATTAGAATGGTTCCATACTAATTGAAGAAGGATATTTTTGTTGTATGAAAACTCCACAAGTGGTAGGTGATCCTCCCAACTACATGAAAAGTCTAACAGGAATTCCCTCTACATATCCTCTAAAACCTGAATGGTCCACTGATTCTGGTCATCCATATATTGGTGGAACGATATGTTCAGGTGTAACTGGGTCCCAAAAACCTCCTATAATACATTCCATTACTGGGATGTTAGGAGAGAATAACGATTAGATACTACAATTAATGGAATTACATGTAGTTAAATTTTCTCCTGCACATAGAGGCGTACCATGCTCTCTACTGAAATCTACACCTAAATTGCTAATATTTGGACTAACGTGGTGAGTCGGTTGATGAACACCCATAAAGAATGTTGTCCCCTAGACGTACATGGTAAAACCATCATGGAGTCCATCGATATCCCATACAACTTCTATTCTTGAATATTAAGGGGTTGAGCTATACCTGATGGAACCTGGTTCTCAGCCTTCACTAGTTTACAAGTGAGGCATCGAGAGAAAAACTATACAACTCCCATATTCATCCCTTGACACCAAAAAAATGTCATAGGTTCTAGTATATATTTTTCACATATAGATATACTACAAAAAGGGATGTTGGAATTCCATCAAAAACTCCTCCCAAAACAACACTAGTACTACTATTCACCCATTGAAAAAAAGAAATGATCCCTAACTTTTGAATATCCATCAGGGGTGTGCCCTATGGACATCTAAGCACGTAGGGTCTCGCAGTCGGTTTCCCCAAATTGTGCCTCCCTGACTCATTGTATGAGTGGAGGGGTAAAAACCATCAACTTGAGGTAAGATTATCCTTCTCCATCCACAAAGGAAATCTTTAATGAGTCCAACTACTCAAATTCCTCATTAAGAAACTATGAACAAGATCACCTGTTGAGATAATCTGTAACCACATTCTCCTTTCCTGGAGTATAGAAAATCTCAATGTCATTGTCCTGGAGGATCTATTTCCATCATCTCTATCATTAGATTAGATCCTTATGAGAGAATATATACTTGAGACTTTTATGATCATAGTAGATGATAAACCACTCACCCATTAGGTGTTCTCGCTAAATCGTAAATGCGAAGACCATCACTGTTAACTCACGATCATGGTTCACATAGTTCTTCTTGTATAGTATCAACTAGAATGAACCAAGTGTAATTATTTATTTCATCTACATTAAAAACAGCCAATTCTTTCCCCTGACACATTGTAGAACACCACAAACTCGAAACCATCCACTGATAACTTCTAGATAGTAGTGCTCATCAACATCTCCATCGGCTTATGAAAGCACTTCTAGAACATTTCTATCCACACGAAAGGTTTCCCCTTTCAGGTAAAAGTTATCTAGGGTGATGGTACTCTGTATAAGATAGGTTACAAACCTCTAATAGCACCCCACCAATCCAAGGAAACTCTGCCCCTGGGTAACAGTTTTGGGTGGCTCATAAGAAAGCACTGCCTCAACCATTGTTGGATATACTAAAAATCCAACCTATGAGATGATGTTTCCTAGAAAATAGACCTCACAAATATATAACTAACACATTTAGATCCTCCTATAAATATGGTTCTCTCAGAGTGTGTCCAAGACTATCCATAAGTGTCTCACATGCTCCTCCTTGGACATCAAGTACATTAGTATGTAGTCGATAAAGACCACCATGAACTAGTCTATGTAAGGATGAAATATCTGGTCCATGGGTCCAATGAACACATCTAGGGTGTTCTTCATGCCAAAAGGCAGCACCAAGTACAAATAGTGATAGTAAGTACATATGAAGTTTGTCTTTGGTATATCCTCATCTCATACTCGCAACTGTGGATAGCAAGATATGAGGTTGATCTTCAAGAACCACCGTACTCCTTTCAAATGATCAAAGAGGTCATAAGTAATCATTATTGGATAATTTTTATTTATATTTTCATGGTATAAGCACCCATAATCCCCACATAACCTCAAGCATCTGTCTTCTTTCTTGAGAAACATAATTTTGGATACCCAAGGTGAAACACTCAGTCTTAGAAATCTCTTCCTCTACAAGTGCTCCAAGTTGACTCGTAGTTCATGGATAACTACAGGAGCCATATGATATGAAGGCATAGATATTGATGTTATCTTGGGTTTTAGATCAATGTATAGGTACATATCACTACATGGAGGTAAATTTGGAACATCTTCTAGAAATACATTCTCATACTTAGCCACCACTGCAGGATATTGGGGACTCATATCATCCATTATTCCAAGGGTGAGGTTATCCAATAGATGAGTAATCTGTGACACCCTCCTATTCATTGATAAATACTATAATTACTTATTTTCCTTTTCACCAAAAAAGGAAAACATGGTCCATCACTATAGAACACCACACTCCACAACTAAAATAGTTAATCTATACATGAACTATGGATAACCAATTCATACCAAGAATGGATTAGTAAGTCCTCAACGACACTTCCAAGATATCCAAAATCAAACTATCACTTATAAGAGTCATGACACACTATCAGAACCAGTGTGTGATCATCAAGTCCCCTCCTTTAGGAGTCTCCAAGCTTATGTGTCGAGTCAGCAGTTCAATTAGCATCTTTAAGTCTCAAACAAGGTTCATGGAAATAATGGACTATCAAAACTACAATTAACATGGAAAAGACACAGATGGTACTATGTATCATCCCTGGAGACCTGAGGTCATAAGCCTCCATCACCTATAGCTAAGATCGTCCCAATTCACCATCTCGTTGAGCCTAGCATGGACCACATGAGGGTGGTGGTGGTAATAGGTTGAACCTCAGACCACATTTTGTCACCCTTACTTACCTCTACCACTTCCTCTACACTGTATACCATCCTACTATTGTCTTTTTCTCTACCTAGGCGGTCCCAAGAGCATCTCATGATAAGTTGTACGTTAGGTTAGGCAATCTTAGGCCAGATTTCCCCGACCACCACATGAGTAAAACTACACATCCCTTAGAATAATCGAGCATTCCTTGAAGAACTACACTAATGTACCTGATCCCTAGGATCGTCCCATGAACCACTGAACCCTATTGGATCATTGTGACAACAATCATATTCCTCTTCCCAATGTCTCATCTACTCTATGCCCACTACTAGATCCCAATACTGGTGTCTTCTCCATAATAAAACTCTCCACTAGAAGGGTTCACTCAAGTACCCCAATATAGGTTGAAATGATATGTTTTACCATTTATTCCCAGATTTCTGGGTGTAATTACTTTTCTAAGTTACAATCCCTAAAGAACTGATCTCTCACCATGTCCGTGGAGTAGCATGAAAGGTCTATAAACATTGCTTAATAATCCTCCAAAGTCATACTTCCATTATACAGATGAAAAAGTTCCTATATGTGTACTAATCATAACCTAGCTAGTTAGAACTTCTCTCTAAAGAGAGGCTCAAAATATTTACAAGAGAGAGCTATCTAATCATGTAACTAAGTCACCAACCTCCACCACTACCCCATAGATCCCTGAGGAAGACTCACGTCATGGTCATCCTTCTAGTCGACATGTGTCCTCACAAGGTGGAAAACATGGTGGAATACTTCTATCCAATACTCTTCAAAAGTGGGGTTTATCTCACAATGAATCCTAAGATTTCCTTCCCTCTGAAAGTCAAGCAATTCACTCAGCTTGTGTGCACACTCAGTTGGTAATAGCTACTACTCAAAGGGTGGTGTTACAGTAAGTAAATAACTTTTCAATGATATCTCTCGTACATGCCCCTATACTAATTCCTTTTCACTAGAAGGATCATCTTCATGATCACATAGTGGAATCCTTCCTGGATGTCTACGTGGATGAATTCAAAAATAAAATGAGATGTACCACAGTCAATAGAGTATTTCTAGAGGTTTGAATCAAGAAGAACATGGAAAACACAACCATTACTATATGATTCATGTACCATTTTTTTTCTTCACCTAGTGTTTTTATGTATTAAGATGAAAAATAGGAAATCAGAGTCCTAGTGTATGGATATGTAGGTTGCTGCCCCAAAACTAGATTACCTTGCTAGAAATACTAACTCGAAAGACATAAAAACGTTTCACTAAACCAACATCATCGACTCTTTATCCAGAAGTAGAATCGATAGCATCTGATATCACTCTATCACAACCCATCCTACAAGGATATTTACCGTGACTACCATAAGCCCACATCCAATATGAGAGGGGATGATGACTACCAATGAGTAAGAATACACCACAAATGATAGATATTATCCTATGTACCCACACATACACACATATCCAAGCCCCAAATTATGAAATGTAAAATAAAGTAAGAAACTGAGGCATGCATACCATTAAGATATAACAAAAGAGTACAATTGATGATAAATTAAAGTAAACAGGGCCAAAATATAATCCCACTACAAAGAGTCTATGACTCAATTCCATGATATAAGATAGGGTAATCAAACTTTTTTATTAAATCCATAGGAACACACCTCGGTCTATCCCATCTCACTAAGCACCACCTGGTCGAAGTCCACATTGGACTCTATCAAAAGGTCCGTCATTTGTACAAGACATGACATGTGCGGGTAAAGCCAGTGTAGGGTTAAGTATAAAAATACTCAATAGGACACCTTGAAACTAGAAAGAAATACCACAATGGAATGTATAGTCATCTATACCTAGATATATATATCTTACAGAACATATAACAAGAATATTATGATATAATCAAGAGAGAATCCAGGCAATCAAGCAATCATAAGCAAGTGTCGAACATAGGATTATGCTCTAAGTATGCTCATTTTAGGAGAACTATGTTCTTGAGTCATGATATCATCGAAGACACTCACAAAGGGGACTAACTATTTTGGTTCGTTCCCCAAGAATATTTATTGGTCAATGAAGACTATGATACACAGTTATGGTCATGCTTAGAATAGACTAGGGGAAACCACAGATCACACACAGACTCACTGGATGATACCATGTACCCAATCTGGATCAACTCACTGTGTAGGGGATCATTCCTAGACACACTAGGGGGTACCAATTCCATGACAGATATGGAAAGATAGCTGGAGGATCAACACCATGATCAAGAAGGATATGTAATTCCACAGACTCTACTAGGGGTGACAGAGGACAACACTCCATTCTCGACAAGAGATACCAATCTCTATCTAATACTTGGCCTCTATAGGGGATTAAAATCCAGTGATGTGAACATAATACCATACGAAACTCTCTAGGAAAGGACCAAGGGAACACTATCAACCTATACTGGTCCAAAATAAAAACTCAAAACATGTCCCAAAATATCCATCTCAACGTTAGGGTATCAATGTTGTAAATGACTTATCTATTAGATGCCCCAATTAAGAGATACACTCATTTGAGATAAACCACCCATATTCCTACTAGGGTCTATAGAACTACAACTATGGTAGGTCAAACCTACCACCACACTCGACCACCTTTGTCGGTCAACTAACCACATGGATCATATGCGCGGTCATTGTGCCTCATCATATCTCAAGCTGTTGCAACTCACGATCAACCAAGGCAGTGGATCGTAGCTTCCTTCATCCTAGTGACCCCAGGTCCAACCCGATTCTTGGTCTAACCCACCTATAATGACTTGGACCACCTTTCCCCGACCCACTTTTTACCAGCCCATCTGAGTTTGGTCTGCTTCACCTGACCTACTCCACTTGGCCCAATCCTCTCGGCCTCTTCCTCTCGGCTTGTGTTCTCCATGCGGTGTTGCCTCTATGTCCACCTATATTAGCCCCACCAACTCCTTGTGTCTACTTTCATGGTCCACATGGCTGCTTATTATGTTCCTACACAGCCTCCCACCATTATCCCATGTAGTCGCCCTCCTTCGCTAACCACATCATTGGTTGCATTGCTGCCTCCTCATCACCCCCTCGAACCATGACACCACTTTCCTTGACCGACTGGAGTCACCACCCAGGTTACCATCGTGCGCCACGATTCTGACCAAAACATAATGGTGTCATTTCCTTCACACCCTTATCATATCATGTCGATCAAGAATTCATGGTTTCTGATTGTTACACCACGAATCTTGGGTGAAATGATATATTTTTTTATAAAGTATTTTGAATGCATGGAGTGGAGATGAAGAACACACAAAGAAAACAAGAAATAAGTGGATAAAATCACAAAAAATGAAATAGATGAACCTCAATAGATGTTCGTGTTGATCAGGGTTTGTCACCATTATAACTCTAAATGAAATATGGAAATTCTCTAGAATAAAACCTTGATAAATACCAAAAATTACCCATCTAACAAATATGATTGATCCAAATTCTAATTTTTTCATGGATTAGTCGACATTATTCATAGGATTTCAGGAACATGAAATATGAATCGGAAAAAAACATCCTACCTCAAATTCGATTGGTTGTTGATGAAGAATGGTCACCAAATCATCGTCAATCCCTGATCCGTCACTGTTACCTGAGAGAGAATCCTCAAATATCACTCCATTATCTCCCCAACATTTATAGGGGTATGTGGATAACCATGGAAATTCTCTATCTCTTAATTTTTAAATATTTTTAACAGCTAAGGAAAAAATTTTTTTTATTAATTTATTTTATTCCTACTACGTCCCATGATAGATTTTTCCAAAAAAACCTCCACCGACTGAAGTTAAGTCACTCCTATGGTAAATCTGTCATTATAAGATCAACTATCCCCTCATATTTTTTATCTGGGAAACATTTTATGAGTTATTTTACTTTTTAGTGAAAATAAGGCATATGTTCTATTAAAAGGATTAATATTTTAAAACATTTATTTCTGGCACATCGTGTATCAGAATCACACATTTTCATAGTTCTTAGTATTGAAATGAATCTATATAATATCCAAATATAATACATAGAAAATACAAGATGTTAAATTATTATTAATAATATTTTAAGGGTTTTTTGTAATTTTAAAAAATAGTATTGAATAAATAATGAGTAAATTTTGAAATTATTTTTTAATAAATTTATTAGTTTTTTAATTTTTTTGTCTATGCTTTGCAGGATAAAATGGAAAAGTAAAAACATAGGGGACTAGGGAAATAAGTTACCTTCATGGATAACCATCAACCAATGGGACAAAAAGCCTCATAATTTAACAAATAAAGGGGAAGTTGGCCATTGAACCCCATTGTGAAAGTTATCCATTAAGATATTAAAGACAAGATCTCACACAAAGAAAGAACACGTAGGAATATAATGTGAAACTGGTTCATAGGAATAAAGTCTAAGGGGGTGATATGATAGTATCACAAGAACATTGTGGAATATGGTTGAATTAAGGGTTCTCTAGAACCTATATGTCTGAATGAACTACTAGGGAAACTCATTAATATATATACTTTACCGTAACTAGGGTTCCTTATAAAGTGGGATGTTTGATTTTATTCAGGTATTTTGCACTTGTAGAAACAATTTCATCCATTTCCTAATTGAACATAAACATCCATGCAAAAATGTTATTCCTCAAGATGAACTAATACTCTACAACACTTCCATGTCCAATGAGAGTATCCATAGAAACCACTATATAATTGAGTTTTAATATACTATAACCATGAATATTCTGCATTGTGGCCTAGGTAGACTTAACCCAAGGATATGTTATACTCTTTTTTTCACCACGACTACACCATTTCTAGATTGGATGTAAATAGGGAATGAATCCACTTCGTATAATTGTATATATAGTGATGTGTAGAATCCAAAATAGTATTTTTATTGAAAATGAATATGATTGTTCTTGTATCCATGGATAGTGGGCTACCTCATTGTTCATATAGGACATTCAAAAGGCTATTCCACAAGAGTTTATTCGACATTTTAGTAAGTATTTTCAGAATTTTTTTAAAACATGATACATTACAATTTTCTATATCCCAAATTAATTTATTTGGGGTTTTTAAAGAAGGACCATTCATGATCATAGAGACAACATTGGAGGATATCAAAACACTGCACTATTCAATGATATGAGGCATAGTCTCAATCTTTTTTTACATAGTGGAAGACTCGTCCTACTAAATTCCTATCAGATGTACATAAAATCATATTAATGGACAATGAATTCCACATGGATACTTAAATATTAAAAGGGAATGATTTAGTTAAGATAAGATAGGTGAAAATTTAAAAAGGAATTGAAAATGTAATCTTAATGGGGAAGATGGATAATTCACCAGAGACTGTCTATAAATTGAGGCGAACTGTTTTTGTGTAGGATGAATGTGGCCTAGATCTAAGACACATATTCTCGTAGAACTGAGGGATGGGTTATTTATGAGATAGTAAATTATTTATGAAACATGGGGGTCATATAGCATACAATAAGAGTATTAAAGATTAAGATCATATTTTACTATGATGAATAGTTACTAGGAATTTAATTTATTTTTTTTCTCCTTTACAGTCTAAATTCATATAATTATTATCATATTAAAAACTAACTTCTGTTTATTAATTTAAAATAAAATTTATTTTTCCTCTTTCTTCTCTATTACATTTCTTCAAAATTGATAGTTAATTCATGTTGTTTGAGAGATTAATCATGAATAAATTTGTATCCAAGGGAAAAGTGATTTTGATAAAAGTGGATCAGTAGAACTATTTTCATTCCTATATTCTTATGATTTCATTAAATAAAATTTTATTACTAAGAGAATAAATACAATCACATCCTTATTTACCCAGATAATGATTGGGAATTTATTGTTTGAAATTCAATGTGATTAAGGGAAGTGTAAATAAAGAGTTACCTTAACAACTCTATTATCTTAAAGATTTAACATAATGATCCTGAGATAATTATAGACAAGACTTGACAGTTGAGCCAATTTTATTATGTATTTGATGATTATACTAATAGGAAAGTCTTGATACTCAATGAAGTCTTGAGAATTTTAATTTGATGTAACCTCACACATCATGACTGAATTAATTTGATGTGTGAAAAAATTTCTTTCGATAATAACATTTATCTTTTCATTATCATATGATTATTTTTTAGTCAGTCTAACCAAACATTTAAAATAATATAGAAAATTTATTTTTAACAAAATATTGATAAATTTTCAAGATATTAAATAATATATTTATGTTTTTCCACAATGGATCTAAAACACTCTCACCACTACATAACTATTTTAGTTTGTATTGGTTGCGATTTATAAATCTCTAGATTTCATATAAATAGTTGATTTTACAATGTCATATAGCAGATTCAAATTTCATTCCTTATTTCTTAGGAATAATATGATTATAAATTGAGTAGCTAGATTAGTTTTCTCTCTCTTGCATTCATATTTTCTAATTTCAATGAATATTATTTCATTTTCCATCTATTTTTTGTGTTGTGTGTTTTTTATAATGTATGTAATATATATGATGTCCCACATACCATTTGAGATCAATATATCAAACCATGTAGAAAAAAATATGAAAAAATAAAACACTTAGTATTTAAACATAAATTCCACCCCATAGTGCAACAACCACACCAAATTTAGAAAGTGGAAAAAATCTTCATGGAATTTATTTTCAGGAAAGGGTAAAAACACTAGGAAGGAATGACCAAGGTAGATAAGGTATCAGATGTATGAAAAAATCCTAAAGCTAATTCTAATTTTCCTTAGGAGAACACACTTACAATTTTCTATTTAGAGGATATCGACAAAATGGAAGAATTCCTACTATATGTCAAAAAAACTGAAGGAGATGGGAGATCTTAAATTATGGGAGAACATCCTTGTCATGATAGAGGATTCTCTATAACTGTAAGAATAAGAAGACCCTACAACACCAACTATTCTGAACCCCAATTAGAATACAAAGATAAAGACGAAAAGTGGAACCGACACTAGAGAGACCATAAAATATTTCTTGTAACATTTCTATTTTATGGTTTCTACTAACCCCATCAGGTGGTCAAATAATAATTATAAGAAGACAAATGGGACCTAACGACTGCTATAATTATAGATCTATGTGAATCAAATTATGTAGTATAGCCATCATATGATGAGAATGTATAGTGGTACATATTTTGGACAACCCATTGACATTTATTCAAATAATTGTGGCTATTTGTTTCACGGTAATCTCCTCAATAAGGAGAAAACGCGATTTCAAGGAGGGGAAAGGTAAAATAGCTGCACCTGATAGACATAAAAACTATTAAATAATACATGGTTGGCTATATTTCATAGTCTAACCACATAATGCAAGAGGGATCTTCAATCATTAAATCCTAAATAAAAGTTCATTATATGAGGAAACTAGGGTATTTTATAATTCTTTTCTAGGAATTAATAAGGAATTTTGTGTAGAATTTATTGAGAACTCACCCTACCATAATTTTTTATATTTCAATAGAATGGTAATCGACATTCAATATTAATATTTTTTGGTCTATGAATAACATAGTTATATGGTCCTATATTATAAAAAATACAAGAAGAGATTCAAATGTCTATTAGTCTAATCATTAAATTTTCAGTACTAAATTCTTAATTACATACTTCAAAAATATGTTATTATAGATTTTGTAAAAAAATTAATTACCACACATATATATGTGCATTAATTATGATCAATCTCACTTTGGATTTTTACAAAACTTATGATTCCATGTTTTAATTTTCATTATGATACAAATGAATAAGAAAAATGGGGAAATGAGATTATTATAGTTTAATATAGTAATTTGAAATTATATGAATCATGTAGTTCATTTTACAAAAATGTAGATGAAATTACATTCCATATCTCATGATTTTAATTTTAGAAGTTTGGGTCGGTTATTTTGTGTTATTTGTACATTCCTTGAGTGATTAACATAAATTTTATGTTTGTTATAACTCAGTGGTTTCTAGGCATAATTTTTCTTATCGTTCTTATACATTTCTTGAGAAAAAACATGACATATAATAAAAGAGGATTTTGATTTCTTATTTTCAATGCGATGATTATAATAAATTCGCATTAAAAATTATTGGGGAATTTCTAATTGATGTAGAAAACATCCATTAGATCTACCTTAATATTTATCCAACTATTTTCTCTTCAAGTTTATGAATATCATTTTGTAGGAATTAGACGCATTAAAATAAAAATTATATATTCATACCTTTTCTCTAATATTATTCATGATTTTATAATTCTTTGTGTTATAGGAAAAGGTGTCCGTAGGAAAATTAATGTGTTGTCTTGATGAGATGGTTTGTTAGGTATTTCATTGGGTTTTTTGAATGGTTCATTCCATTATTCAATGTATTTATTTCTACCTCTATATGAAAAAAATTTGATTGAGTTAAGATAGTTCAAAACTCACAACCACATGACCAATTCTATTGATCATTTTAGGTTTCTAGTGCATTTCATAATGTTTCAAGATCAATTTTAAAAAATAAATAAATTTAGTAAAGGAAAAGAAAAAATAGAGGCAACTCATTCAAATTATTTTTTTCATTCATTCCCATAAATTGATATTGGAGATGTAAGAGGAGATGTAATTACTACAATGAGAATTTAATTGACTTTATAATGATTATTATTCATGATACTACTTTCTAAACATACTTTATTAATATTAAATGTTTAATTCTACAATTACCAATCATCCCATAACCATAGTGTCATTTGATCTAAATTTTGAAATCCATCATGATATTTATTGATTTTCGTCTCTCATAAGTGGATAAAGTAGAACATATCCAAGTTAAAAGTCTAGATCATGTACTCATGGTATGAATAAGTATTAAAAGGTTTATTTTAAACCAATAGATGATTGAAGGAAAAATTGGTGATGTAAATCCATAAAAGGAATGTTGATAATGATCGATTAAAAAAATTCAATGAATGAGTTCAAATTATTCAACATTTTTCATTTCGAAAAGCATTTACAATCTGTCTATTAAAAAGATAATATCATTTTTATTTTGTGACTCTTGAAAATTACCCTCTCTTTATGAAATTGTTTAGTTTCATTATTTTTTAATTTTAAATATTGGATGAATGGGTGTTTTTTAATTGATGATACATATATATATTCTTAAATAGGATCATTGATTAAGTGTGCAGTATTTGATGTTCTAGTTTTTATTCACAAATTTTTTATTATTTTATTGTTAAATTTATTTTATTATTTAAATGGTAAGAATAATTATTTAAATAATAAAACATTTATGTTTTTTTTGAAATATTGAATGAAATTTTTGAAAAATGAAATCAATATAATTAAAATAATAGTTTTTAATTGTTTTATTTCTCTATGTATTCTGGATTGTTTTTTGAAGGTAAATATGATAAAGTAAAGTGATGGGGTGATTAGTAAAAATAATTAACTACATCTCTAGAACTTAACCCATGGGACAAAATGCTACATAGAATCCCAGATGAGGGGTCCATTATCCAAAAAAAACCCTATAAGGAGTTATGGCTATATAGAAAAGGAAGAGAAGACCACACACAAGGAATATTCATGTATAGGCATAAGAGCGCACTAACACATAGACTTAAAGTCTATGCAGTAGTTAAGGGATGGCCTTACCAGCACTGTGGGGTGTATGATGGTATTGATGGTCTTTCAGAATATATCCATCTTAACATGAAACTAAGGGAACATATTGATATATATATATATATATAGAGTTATTGAATCATAAAAATGGATGATATGGGTTAATGAATTTTATCTAGATACTGTGAAAAAAATGATGTCATCATGGGAAAACTCAGGCATTTTCATAATCACACAAAATCTAATACACATGCTGATCTACTTCATTGAAACAACTCCATGGTTAATGAGAGGAACAAGAGAAGCTACTAGATAACAGTTCTACACTATTCCATGACCATGGTTATGTGGTTTAGTGGCTAAGGATCTTGAACTATAAGAAATGGGCTATGAAATAGCTGACCACCAGTAAATATGGATGACTTTGAGGAAAATGATTCAATTAGCCATTTATTTATATGGTCTTCACTTTTATTTAGAGGTTCCAAAATTGGATGTGGATTGAAAATAAAGTGGAAGGTTGTTTTGTATGTGGACAATGATCTATGGAATGGGATATATAGGACATGAATATGGTTGTTCTATAAGGGGTTCTTCATTTTCATAGTAAGGGGTTTTTTTAATATTTTAATGATCTAAATTATTTGAGTATTCCACATCTCAAAAAAAAATCATGGGGTGATTAAATAAGGTCTATAAGTGGTAAATGGCTCAAAATATCAAGGAGTTATAAACAATACACTATTTTAGGAGATGATATTGAGGCACTAACAGATTTAAAATAGGACAAGATATAGAATAAACTCCCTCTATCATAAAAACATGACAACATATTAATGTATAAGTACATAAAAATGGTGAGTTATATAAGGGAAGGATTTGGTCATAGTAATAGAGGATAAATGTATATGAGGGAATTGAATATTTAAACTTGGTTTAAATTGGTATAATTCTCTTTAGCTAGTCCCTGAGAATAAATGTTGATATGCTTTAGAGAAGGGGATTGAGACTTGGAACCTAGATTTTATAAAACTATTGAATTTAAACTACTAGAGTCAGACACTAACATAGATATAAAGTGGTATAAGGCATCTGAACCAAGAGTAGAGGAGAAGCGTAGTCTTCAAAAATGGTGTTTCATAACTAAAAATTCATTTTTATTTTTATTTCTACATGTATTACATGACTCATATGTTGACTTTGAAAACAAAAATCACGTTCCTTTTTTTATACAATTATTTTTGTTTAGAACTAACATTCATATTCTATTTCCTCAAACATATAGTTAATTCTTGTTGGTAAAGAGGTTAATAAGGAATGAATTTTTATTTAAGGGAAAAATAGGGTTTATTAAAGAGGATGAGCACCACTATTTTTATTTTTCCATGATTTTGATTTAATCTAATAAAAATAAATGACCCTGAGAATAAATAGAATCACATGCCTAATTATGTCAAAAATGTGATGTAAATTATTATGGTAAAACCAATAAAATTAAGGGAAGTGGGATGTGGTAGTGGGCTATATTTCACCTTTTGACCAATGATTACAAAAAACACACCTGTTCTAGTTAAATAAACTCATTGAGTGATGATTTAGTTTGAATAGTTTATTATTGATGATGTTGAGGGGATAATCTAGTTACTCAAAGAACTATTGTTTTTTTTAATTTCATGTATTCCAAAATTATTTGGTTGAATTTTTTTAATGTATTAAAAAACATCCTTGAATATCAATTGTCCTCTCTCAGTCCTCATTTCAATATTTTCCATTCACTCCAACCACACATCAAATAAAGTAAATTTAATATTTTTTCAGTAAAATTATGACAAATTTCGAAGATATTGGATCATTTTATAACAATTTCCCTCATGGGATTGACCCTAAACACACCGATACACTAGACTAAAAGTTAGTAGAGGTAGTGTTTTATAAATTTATATATTTTATATGACCGAATTACTTAAAAGATTCTTCTGAAAAAATCACTCACATGAAGACTATATAAAATAAACCAGTTATTTGAAATGGAACCATGAAAATACACGAGTGGTTGTTTTCAGAAATTTATTTAAATCATGTAAATTAACTCCTTTTCCCAATTTCGAATGCATTACAACAATATTTTTTTAAATAATTTCCATAAGATTCCGATTAAACATTTTAATAATAAAAATAAGTAAAAATCACTTATGGATAACATTATTCTTGTTAATTGAGGGTATTTATATATTATATTTGATCATTAAGCCTATTGGTATTCACATTACCCATGTAGAATAATTCTAGGTGGCAATAAATAACTCCTCAGAGTGTCTCAACACTACAACATAGGAAAACTAGTACAGAAATTATACAAGAAGAATATGTCTTGGGGAAAGCATTCATCCCTGAGGATGGGTCTATGCATCATCATGAGCATACATGGGTTAAATATATGAAAAAAATAAAAGAAAATTACCTATTTGAAATCGTACACATTATTCTTTAAAACCATTTCTATTAACAAAAGTAAGAGGGAAATCCATTTTTATAAATCCTTACCAAAACCACCACATTTCCCAAATCATTACCATAACACTATTTCAAAAACACTTTTCATGATAGAGCTCACATAATATTTTCCAACCCATTGGTAAAATATCTTAATGATAAATAATGTACGTTTTGTAAAATAAATCCAATTCATGAAACCACCTAAAATGAAGTAATGTGAACTTCAAACATTGTATAGAACCACATTAATGGATGAACCAACTATCCTAATAATCTGTGAAGAATCCTAAAAAATAATTAAAAATAATGAATACCTAAATTATCACCCCCTTTAGGGAATAAATAAAAAGGAATTATTTTCCACCACTATTATCAAAAGCAAACAAGGGTACAAGAAAAGAATATTTTCATCTATAATAGTTCTAAATGGAATACAATTAAAAGACTGAATCCATAAAATTCTTTTATTTTTTCTTATGGGTATGTAATTACCTATGATTTTAATATATGTTTACTGCTAAATAAGTGAAAGTGTTTGATAGCATTATCTACATGAAATACCAAACTGAAACTGAACAGTGATATAAAATTATAGAATACAAATACTTAACTATGACCATTATAATATTACGATTGAATTAGAAGGAATTAATAAGAGAAACCTATTTATTAAATATCTATTAAAGGAAATAAAAGATATCTTTTAATATGAAAAAATTAAATTAGTTTACGAAAAATGACTAATAAGATCATTTATTATTTAGAATATTTATTTTATAAAACTTCCTTTAAAGGAAAAATGATTTCCAATTTCGTGAAGTGTTGATTAATTATGATTAATGAGTTTTGTTTTTGATAATTGAGAAACAATAATTCAGTTGGTAAATGGTATGAAATATGAGTAATAACAGTTAGTATTGGATGCAATCATTTTCTAATAAAAAACTTTTTTTCATCATATTTTATTATTTTTTTCAAAATATGTACAAATAAATTATAGAATTTAAATTTTAGAAAACGAAAAAAATGTGTGGATTTTTAATAATAATATTACTATCATAAGATTATTTTGTGATATTTTTCAAGAATAATCAATTAGTAGGTGAATAGGGAAAAATATAGATTTTTCTAATTCCATCACATTTATATGACATGGGTTTCTAAATTAATTTTCATATATAAATATACATTAATATAGTAAATTTAAATTTAAAAAAAAATATTGTGTTCAATTTATAAAACCAATGGATTACATTTTAAAATTTTAGTAATATTTTTTGAAAACAATTTTTGTTATGTTTCATTAATTATGATTAAACCTGGGGAAAACTTGACACATATTTAATTTTCTATAAAATAACTATTCTCTAATCCATAGTATTTTTTTAATTTCATTATAATCAAAAAAATTGATAATTTCTTCATGAACAAAAACAATATTCCTAAAAATATACTTTTCAAAAAATAGGTTTTTATGTTTCGCATGACTTAATGTTTATTTTAATTTCCCTAAATATAAAATGTTAATATGAAAAAATTATTCTTATATTTGAGATAATCATTTTAATATTTTTTAGCATTTTTTAGATTATTTTTGGGTATAAAATATATATTTTTATGGTTAATTCTAACTAACCTGATAATGTAGAATATAATATTTTAAAATTATTATTTTTTAAAATCAATGATTTTTTATCAAATTAATAAAAAAATATTAAATAATAATTATTATATGATGTATAATATTTTATATAGATATATTTATTGAAATTCAATTAATTTAGAATCAATGCAAAATAAAATAAATAATCCATAATGGTCAAAATGTCATTTTTAAACAAATATAGTTTTTCTAAAGAATATATGTTTTAATTTAAATGTGATTTTTAATATTTTTAGAAAAATAGTTACATTTAATAATTTTTAAATTTAATTAGTCCCCATCCAAATCAGGTTATATTTGTTATTTTTTAATTTTAATAAGATGTAAAATTATTTAGTTAAAAACCATTTAGTGAGTTTTAATATAAAACGGTCAAATATAAATTCCTAATGGTGAAAACCACATAACATGATTAAAACACTTGTATAAATCCACCCTCAAGTAATTATTGGCATAAAGACACATAATAATCCATTATTTCAAATTAATAGAGCCATTGACTATGGGATATTTCAATGTTACCATTTATGCGTAAAGGGTATTCCCAAAGGATCCCACTTCTTTACTTATTTTAGGGGATAACATCCACCCCTCCATGTTTACACCTCATATTTGATATTTTCATGATCCTCTACCCAAATTCCATCTCCTTAAAGTCCCTCAATCTTAATTACTCCCCTTGTCACACTATTTCTTCCTAATATACTCAATTCCATGGAGTCTTTCAAGGGAAGATCAACTATCATTTGTAAGTACTATCTCATTATCGTATTATTATCCATAATCATCATATTTAAAAGTTATAATGTCCATAGAAATATTTTTAAATTAGTATAATTATTATAATACTATTTTTTTATATTACTGGAATAACCAATAGTTTTTCCTCTCCACCATCTAAGAGAAATAAAAACAACATTAATATATTGTGTTGACTAATGCCTCTATAATGTAATGTCTTTGGTATTTCATTACCTCTATTCATGGATGATAAAAGTATGTAATTATTTAATAAATTTTATATCTATAATATAAATATTATTGAGAAATTTTAAATTCTCATTTACCTTATATCTCTTCCATTTTATGAGATATTGAAACATTAATCATGTGTATGCATGAACTACCACCACTATAAGGAATGAATTCCATTTAAAATCACCAGATATTATGGATTGATTAAAATATATTTTTATTATATATAATTTATTTCCATTACACTGATAATATTTTATAAGTTATTAAACTATTGATTAATTATATTTAACATGTTCAACATACATAAACAGTTATAGGAAATTTGATTGAACAAACTCATGTAATTGACATAAGCACAAAAATAATATTATAAATAAAAAAATTATTATAGTTAAATGAAAATGATATATCAAATATATATTAATAAGGCACATGTCTATATATATAACAAACTTAATTTAACTATTCAGGATGTTTATTTCAAGTGTATGATTCTTTCAGACATGCGTTATGTGTTTTATATAAGAATTTCTATCTTCGAGACAAATGTTCATTTATGTGTTTAATTCATAATGCTTTAAGACATGCATTATGGGTTTCATATAAAAAGATCCTTCTTCGAGACAAATTTTCTTTTATGTATTTAAATTTATTTAAATTGGGTGTACAATTCCAAGTGTATATAAAATATAATTAAATACAATGATTAATTTTATTTTAACTTCAACACCATGATTTCTCTCTTTCAAGGTGTTTTATTAGAGGGTATCTTAAGTCATAAGGATTTTCATCTCAGTTTTCCTTCATTGAGATATGTTTAAAAGTTATGATAAAATATCATATTCCTATTGTTTATATACATCACATAAATATTTTTTGAATAATAAATGTTTAAATTTATGTGATTTAAAAAACCCATATGATTTTTAGGCATTTAATGAATTTTTGATTAAAAATTTTCTGTAGCCAGAAGGCTCATTTAAAAATCAATCTCATTTATTGGGTAGTAATGTTGTTACTTGTATTTTCATTTTAATTTCATATAGTATAACCTATTTCTATATTTAGAGACAAAACTTTTATTAGTTTAATAATTAATATAATGTTAAAAAAATTTCTTGAAATTCAACTATGTTAATAAAAATTATAATCCACATAGATTATGATTTACCGTCATTGTCCATGATTTCCCTTACCCCCAATGTTATCCTCTTTAATGAGAAAACTCATTATGTTTTATCCCATTTGATCATCATATATAATTTCTCCACTTTTCAAATTAATTTTTATTATATTTTTTTATTATGGGGGATTATAGAAATAGTGTACTATGAAATAAATTGAGATCTTCGATAACCCTTCATGACTTGTCAAATTTTGATTTTTTGTTTATTTTCTACCTTTTGTGAAATATTATTAAAATTAATTCCTATTATTTTTTAAGTATATTCATAAAATATATACCTATTTAAATATACCTTCCATTTTTGAGGGTATATGATCTTTTATTTCACATTAAATTTACTCCCTCAGCAGAAACATGATTTTTGGAAACCATACTATTTGTATCCTCATGTTAAAAATGTTCCCCATGAATCCTTTTCAACCATGATTAGCTCCTAAAAACCATTATTATATTTGGGAGAACCCTATTTCTTAAATTATTGATTTATGGGAAATATTAATGTCTTTATTTCTTTAAATTATCCTTTAATTGTTTTTTAAAATAACCACTGAATTGGTTTCGTTTTAATTATTTATTCTAAATATATTTTGGAGGAATTTCCCTTAGTTGAAATTTATAGTCAATGCCTAAAATTACTATTCAATTTTTAATGTTCAAAATGCTTTATATCTATCTTATATTTGGAATACATATTATTTAACCTTCTTTTAACCCTTGAAAATAGAAATATAAAACCCACTTCCTTCTCATGGGTTTGATCATGATTATGATTTTTTATAGTTACATTTCCCCAACTATCAAGAATATTTGTGATTTTAATTATGTAAATGGTCTGTCTATAGTTACCCATTCATTTTATAGATAAATATTTTTTATAATAATAATAATAAATAAATAATAGTATGATTCATTACTGAATAATATAAGTTTTCTATCTTTGGGAACTTTTATATACAAAGAAATTTTTCATAAGAGAAGTAAAAAATATCCCACTATGCTCTTCATAAATCCTACCCTTATTAGACATCACATAATTTTTTGTTAATTCTTTTTAAAATAAGTAATGTACACATTATAATGGGTGATATCATATTCTCAATAAACATAGGCAATGGAGATATAACTAACCACTTAAACATAACATTGACAAAACAGTATGAAAACATTATATTAAAATTTAAAAATAATGCCCATAATATCATGGATCATAATATTGCTTCACCAAATAATGTTGCATATGATAGGAATAATAATGGAATCAATGAACCCAATCCACAAGATAATAATATTGGATTAATTCATATGCTTAGGCATAATCATAAGCATAGAATATTAGTTCCTTAGCAACATAATACTATTAAGAATATCATATTGAATTTAGCTTAATCAAAATTCATTCATATGCTTATCCATGGTTAATTCCCATAAAAATAATTCTTGATATAGTACCTTACTAAACTGGGTTCACCACCCATTAAAATACTTATTGTTTCAAGAGATAACTATCAATACCAAATGCATTGGAGGAATATTTAATTATATACCACCATAATATAATGAAAATCATACATATTTGTGCCTCAATATCATAAAACATTCATCACCAGTTAAACTAATTAAATTAAATAGGTTTCATAAACATCTCATCATTTCATTATAGAATAACTGAATGAAAATAAAATGGTTTCATAAAGGCTTCGTGATAACTGAATTAATGTGTGGGAATGAATTAAGTTTCAAAGAATAATCCTTAAATCATAATCAGTATAAATAGATCAAAAAATTAATGTATATGGTATCATTGAATCACAAACCCATTAATGAGTACGTAACATCAATGGATCTTATCATAAATTTGAATTTCCGTTAAAATATTACAGGAAAACTTCATAAGGAAAATAATATTTTCACTTAAAAGAAACTATTTAAAATATAAAAAATTTAAAACATTAATGAATAAATTTTCCTTGAAAATATGGAAGGATTTTTTTAATATAATCTTCATAGAATTAGTGACAATGGTTGTGAGAAATTCATTTCAGGCCATTTGTGTTAAAATAAAGTTTCAATTAGTTTTTTGGTAAAATGTACAAAAAAAACTCATTCAAAAAACAACTTCAATATTTATTTAAATTAAAAAACATAAAAATGGTTAAAATAAAATTAAAAAATAATAATAAAATATCTAATTTTTTAATTTTTTTATAAAACATGAATATATAAAAAAACATTTCACAATTTAAAATAAAACATAACTGATTTTCCTTGAAATTATTTATTCATTCCCATGAGCACAGAAAGTGAGGAAAATTAATTGAAATCATTTAATATGTAAAAATAACCATAATAGAAGTAAATTATTTATATTCTTGATTTATAGGTCACATAATATCATCATAAAAAATATAATCATTAAAATATAGATAAATAATGAGATTATAACATAAAGCCAATAAAACATTTTGAATATTTGAATAAAAACATCCTTCAAAAGATAACATTATATGGATATGTAAGTCCCTATAATATTTATAATAATTATCATGAAATACATTGATGGGTAGCATATATTCCACATTAAATAAACGATTGGTGAATATATCATGTGCCTCATTTAAAAAATTATGAGATAATAAATCCCCTTACCTCAAGATTCCCTTCCTTCAAGAATATCTAAACACCTATATAATAAATTTAGATTTATTAAAAATAAATAAACAATTCATGAATATTATTATAATATAATATAATATCATCTTATAATATTTCAATAACCATTTATTAATAATTAGTTTCTATAATAATCATTTGTATTCGTTAACTTTTCCATCTTTCATGATAATATCAGTTCAGGAGTTATGGTACTTTACTGTGATCGTGGTCCCATAATATCCATAATGTTAATAATTTTAGAAATATAATATTCATTTTTTAATTGTGTATTTATATATTCATCAATAAATGTTAGTTATAGAACAATTAATTACATTATTAATAGAGATAGTTGTGTATACATATAATTGTTTATTGGTTTAACATTTTAATGGTTGGAACGAATGAATTGATGATAATAACACACAATTATATAATCATTATTATATCATATTGATCATATATAATCTTTAATAATACCATTATTACCATAAATTTAAATGAGAAGCAAAAGATAAATCACATCACTTCAAATAGGTGGTAGTCCATAAAATTGCCTCAGTGACCATATCATCTTCCAACCGATGGGATGGTAGATGATAAAAAATAAATTCTAATCCAATAACAATAATTATGACACAAATATATTTCTATATACATCAAACCCATCATAATAAAAAATCATGAAATATGGTTTTTGAAATCAATTGTATTGTTATGTAAAGGTGGTATTCTACACATATTCTTGAGTTATACTATCACTTCCAATATTATATAAAAGTTGGAAAATAATAATGGTAATATATTCAAAATAAAATTTTATTATATTTATTACACTTAAAAAAAATTGATTAATAACACATAATTTGCGGATGTATAAGTAGAAATAATTTGAAATACGCCGGGTTGGAATATTGCCTCAAATTTGGTGGGTCATCATTATATCCTTTATTAGCGACCATAGAACTATCTTCTAATAAGAAAAGAACATCTACATAAATGATATGGATGATAAGAAAATATTTTTAGGGGTTACTTGAGTAAAATGAATCAATGCTAGGAAATTATATGAAATGTGGGGTTTCCTTTAAAAAATGGGGAAGAAGACACACATTGAATCTTATAAATGATTAAAATGTAATAATTTTAGAGTGAATCGAAATGTTTTTAAATGGACATAGATTAAAATTTCATATTGAATGGGTTGAAAATATTTCCAACGAATATAATTAATAATAGTTTAATGGGATACCATATCTTTATATATTGGTTTAAACTCCTCAGTAAACCCTTTTCCACTTTAACTGTGGTGAAAAAATATACAATTTTTACTATTCATTATTACCAAAAATTAACTTTAAATTGATACTAAATATCAATGAATAATATTCCAAATATGGAATATGTTTTTATCAAATTAATTTGAAATAATTTGATGATTTTAATTTAAAATTAGACCCATAAAAATAAAAAAACATTTTCTCAAATACAATTATGTATTAAAAGAATTTATACCAAACTCCAATGTAAATTTTTTAAAATTTTATCAAATGAATTAATAAAAATTTCAATATAATAATGTTACTTATAAGATAAATTTTAAAAAATGGACATTTATATATTCTTTGAACGAGATTAAAACTTTCAATAATAATAAGGATTTTTCTCAATTCATTGAAAAATAAAATTTCGATAAAATTAAAAAAAAATTAATCTAAGATAATTTTGACATAATGGTTTAAAAAATTAAGTTAATTTTAGTCATTAAATTTTCTAAATGTTATATAAATTAATTATATTATTTTCACTGAAAGATCAATTAATCTTATTTTTGAGGAAAAAATATTTTTAATGAATATTAATTTTTTACTGAAAATGGATTACTTACTTATAATTATATTTTTTCATCATGTAAAATTAAAAATATTTTTTCAATGGATTGTTATTACTATTAACTATCCAAAATTAACTAATAGGTTGCAGTAGTATAATATATTATGGTTTAGATAGACTCATGGTTACATCTATCAAAAACTATTAAAGATATTAATTTTACGTAAAGTGAAGGTTATCCTGAAATATTTGGGAATATATCATACCCACTATAAAATACATTCTTCCCTCAAAATTTGATCATTGTGATTAATAAAATGAGGATATATATATTTAATCCAATCCTCAAGTTTTCATGTAGCTTCATTGAATTTTTGATTTCTCCAAAGAACATTAACCAATTGATTTATCTTGTTCTCAATCCCTTTATCTATAGGACCATATATTTCTACCCGTTTTATAGCAACCTAGGCTTAATATACAGCGATACTACATCATTTTAGATGAATATTAAGAATATTACAAAAATACATTCCAGAGGATAGTAATAGTTTATATATTCAGAAATAAAGAACTAAATATTCTAACTTGGTGAAGGATATTAAATTTTTCCAACAAAGATCATTCCCTTTATTAATTATACAGAAACCGATATTTCATAACCTGTTGAAAGGAAACATAATAAAGTGGTGATCTCATATGGTCAGTATTTGTAAATTTAAGAGATACATAAGTAATAACATGATCATAAGGGTATAAGAACATGATAATAACATTTTAAGGTATTTCCATATATATAAAATATTGTATAAACGAGTTATCAAAATAATTATTGGCAGTTCCTAAGACATGAATCATAAGGGAATCAAGAGAATCATCAATGAAATCATAACATTGGAATAAGACATAGATTTTTTGGTAGATGTATAATAATATAAAATAATTTTTATAGTTTTCAAGGAAAATTTTATGGCCATATTAGTGGAATGATTTCACTCCCCAAAACATATTAGTAGTCATGGTTCACTCCAAATACCATCTTAGTGGAAACATTCCTCTACTGAACTAGGTCCACTCTCTGTTACAACCCTTTATTACTAAATCAGGATCACTTCCATATTAGTACTCTATTACTTAGCCGAGTTCAATTCTGGTTCTAGCCTGGTATTACTGAACTGAGTACACTCACTATTCCATACCTCTATTACTAAAATGTTTTTACATCCCTTTTTATCCCTATATTACAAAACAAGTTTTACTAACCATTCCATCCCAATATTAGTAAATCATTTTTACTTTTCGTTCTATCCTTCTATTAATGAACTTAGTGCACTTACATTTAAAACCCTTTCATATACTTAAGATACAAATCGTTACCCACTGAATTATAGGGATATATAGGTTCCACCCATCACATAATGTAATCATACATACGTGTTCCATAAAACATTCATCTTATCAAGACCTATAAAAAGATATCGGTTTTATAAACACTATATCACAATCCATGAAATAAAAAGGGAATTATAATCATTAAATTATATCATAACCTATGGAAAATAGATAATTTGTATAACCATTACATCATATAATATCCTATGAAATAAAATGGTATTCGTAATAATTTTCCATGGTATAACTCAATGAAGAGGAAAAGGTTTCATAAACATCGAGCTAATAAAAAAACCATTAGAAGAAATAATATGAATGGTGTACTTGGATCATATCCATAGTAATCCATAATCTATAACCAAGGATGAAATCTTGTATGGAGAAGTATTTTTAATGATCTCTTAGAACATCAATTTTTAAAAAAATCATATATTCAGAATCCTTTTATATGAAACCACTTTTAAAACACATAAAGTAGTCATGAAAAATATTTTAAAACATTTATTGTTGATAATATATTTTTAACTTCAAAAAATCGTCTATAAAACACAAAGTATTTTGAGAGCCTTTTTCTTTGAAAATTCATTTCAAAAATTATAATGTAAGCCTGAAAAAATATGGAAAAAACTGTTTTCCTTGATAACTTATAAATGAATCGTGAAATCATTTTCAAATCATTATCCCTTGAAAAATTATAAAAGTGGATTGACAATAATTTTGAAATTAGTTTTCATAAAAATGTATAAAAAGAGCTTTAAAATAATTTTCCAAAACCTATTTCCTTGAATTCATATAAATGAATCTACAAAACCATTTTGAATTTTTTTTCACTTAATAATTTATAATAGAAGCCAGAAAATGATTTTGAAAACAAATTTCCTTGAAAATATATAAAAGAAAATTGAAAACACAATTTTCAAATCATTTTCCATGTAAATACTTAGAAAATATATAAATAAATATTATAAATAGTTAAAACACTTTTTAAATGTAATATAATTTTTAAAAATCTTTTTAGAAAACATGGTTTTGAATAAACAAAATTTTCCGACTAAAGAGATATATAAAGTAATATATTCCTAAAAAATAATTCATAAATATATTCAGTACAAAACAGGTGAAAAATGGTACCAATACAAGATGATATAATGAATAACCATATTATACAGAAATTCTTGAGTTTTATTGAGATATGGATCATAATATTTCATCAATGAAAGAATAATCATAAACAATACTGATAAACGATGAGATTGAAACAATATAATGTTACCACATTGGCAACATTATGTCATGATCTTTATAGGAGAAGGGAATTAAATAAATAATATATTATAATGGAAATAATAAAATTAATTATATAACGTATCAAAGTTATTATAAAAAAATATAGGTGTATAACATGACATGTGTCTCATAGAAGGAAAATTGAGAGAAAACTACTTTTATGATTTGGTAACTTTTGAAACATAAACACCATGAAATAAATATCACAAATGGATATTTGAATAAAAATATATTTATGTATATGTATAATATAATAAATTCATAGGTACTATATATATCATAGAACTAAATGAATGGTGATCATGGCATGTATCTGACAGATTATAAAAAGTGGGATGAGAAAACTATTACCTTAAGTATTCAAAGTCTTCGTACAGGTTCAAAAATCATATATAAAAAATATATGATTTTTATAAAATTATCAAATAAACATATTATTATATCTAATACCACATATAATTTTATTAAGACATTATATTACCTATTTTTTAACAATTCCATGTCAATGTTACTTTTCAGGTAATGTCTGTGTTGTTTTTTATATATGTTATGACTTTTTATTCTTTATACTCTTACATTGATCAATATTTAACTATTTTAAGAATTTAAAAAATTATATAAGTATAATATATATTAATTATATAAAAATTTACAACAATATAAAAATTATAGAATTGTGAAATAGAATACACCCTTCATGGAGATGGTAGGCCATACGTACGCATGAATGTGGTTTCTATTTTATTATTATATTGAAAGAAATAATGTAAATGAAAAATATATATATATATATATATATAAAATATAATTAGTGTATCATAATTATTTCATATATATTATCAAATTTTAATAAACCTATCCTTAATACATTAATGTAATTTTTGGATGAATCACATCACTTTGAGGCGGCATTAGTCCACATTTTCACAAAAAAAGTTATCGTATTTACACAAAATGGAAAGAATGATGGTATGTTTTATATAATAAATAATTAAGAATAAATAAATCATATATATATCATATATATCATATAAAAATAGTTTTTCCATCATAAGTACGAACATGTGAGGTGGTAAAGGAAAAAAACATCATTTTGTGAGGCAATAGATCGCCTTACACAAGAACGGTAAGTTCATTACCCAATAGATGAATGTATTTGTAAATTTAAGAATACAAATTAGTATAAAAAAATCTCAGTATATTTCAGATTATGAGGAAATTTTAGAATCATGGACAAAAATAATTGTAGGGGAAAGAATGAAAATTATTTAATGAAGCTTGAAGAATGATGTTACATATTCATGATAGAACAATTGAAAGGAACCATATACACCACATAGAAAAATGTTCATGCATAACACATAATGTGTCTCAAAGAGGGAAAATTCAGACAAATATACTTTTCCAATTTGGTAAATTTTGAACCAAAAACCCCATGAGATACAAATATTAAAATGGATATGTAAATACCCATACGTTTATGTATGAATATAATATAGGACATTCATGGTCAGTATATAAATAAAAAAAAGAAAGGATTTTTGAACTTGGAATGTATCTCACTAATAATAAAATGTGAATTAAAAAACTATTATCTGTACTCTTGAAATTATTCACACACATTCAAACCTCCCTTATAAAAAATATAAGTTTATTATAAATATACAAAAATACCAAATTATTATATCTAATACAATATATGTTTTTATTATGACTTTATAATACCTATTTATTTAAAATTCCATGTTGTCTATACATTTCGGGTTTTATCCACATTGTTTTTCTAATATGTTTTGACTTCTTATTCCTGATACTATTACATACAAAATGATTAAATTATATAAAGAATGTAAAAAAATGATATAAGTATCATATATATTAATCATATAAATATTTATAGTATTATATAATATATAGAATTATGACATCGAATATACCATTTATAGAGATGACAAGCAATACATATGCATGAATATTGTTTCCATTTTATTCTCATACTGAATGAAACAATATTAATGAAATATATGTATAAATATATATAATCAATAGAGAATTATTATTATGTAATATATATCATATAATTTATCTAATACCGTACTTAATAAGTTCCATGTAATTCATGTATTAATCACATTACTTTGAGGAGATGGTTACCCACCCGACCACAAACGAAGTTATCGTATTTACAATAAATTGAAATCATGAAGGTATATTATATATAATAATTCCAAAATCATAAATATATCATAAAATATCATATATATATATAACATAAAAACATATCATTCATCATAATTCCAAACCATGAGAGGTGGTAATGGAAAACAAACAACATCATTTCGTGAAACGGTAGTTCTCTATACATAAGAACAATAAGTTCGTTACAAAATTGATAGATTTTTGTATAAGTGTAGGAAAAAAACATAGAGTAAAAAAACATTCATATATTTATTATACTAGGGTTATTATATAATCATGGAATAAAATGATTCTAGGGTTTTTAGAATGAAAAAACAACAGTTTTTTGGAAATGATGTTAGCTCTTCTTTGGGTAGATTCTCTTCATTTTAGTCAAATGGATTCATTTGATGGATTTATTCAAATATTAATGATTCTAGGATAAAAGGAATTTTTTTGGGAGGATTTTGTGGTTATGATTTCTCCTATCAAAAAGGTATTGAGAGGTGTTATGTGGGGGAGGGTTGAGTGCCATTTTATAGTGGTGGAGGAGTGGCATTCTTGTAAATTTTCTTAATGGGAATTCTACAATTGGTTTTTCCATATAATATAGATCCAATAATAATAAAAATAATATAAAATATCAGATAGCGTGGAAATATTAACATAAAATAGATTTTTTCAGGTTTCTAGGTCATTTAGGGCCATATGTTTAATGATTAGTATTTTATTAAACCAGTATTTATCATAATCACTATAATTAATTTTAATCAGTTTCACTAATATTTTTGGTAAAAACTATGTTTGAATTTTTATAAATTATATATTATTATTATTCAAAATATTTAATCCATTTTTTAAAATTCCAATCACAGAAGTGGCAAGAATTTTTTTGAAATTAATCCTTTAGATGGGACAATATGGCAGGTTTTTGAAGTGAAAAGGTCTGAAAGTTTGAAGTGTTTTTATATCCAATTAATTCTTAAAATAGGTTAAATTACCTATATTGGATTAATAAGTTAATAATTTATCCAATTATACTTTAAAACAAAATAATTAACAAATTTATCTATATAAATAAATTAGATGAAAAGATTTTTTGATTTTAAATCCAGTGCTTTCACTACTCATTCTAAAAATCAACTTCTTATTAAAAAACCAAAAATCACCCAAAGTAAATTTTCATATTACTCATTAAAAAATAAATTATATTTTTTCCAAAAATAATTATACATGTGAAAAGTCACATTTTATATTTCTTCTCCATCAAAAGGGGGTAAACTTTCTTTTAGAAAAACACATCTTTTGATTTATAAAATTGGATTTATACTTATATTATACCTATAAAATCTATTAGGTTAAAATAAAAAAGATTTACTGAATAAATAATGTATAAATTTTAATTAAAAAATTAATCAAATTTTTTTTTGTTTAATTTATTGATATTAATTTGTGTTTTTACATAGAAATATTTTTTCCAAGAAATGTAATTTCGTTATTTTCAAATAGTTCTTACATTCACTTATATTAATTGATAATCAAAGGATTCATGCTATATACATGTGTAAATAATATTTTAAAATGTTATTTATTATTACACATATATTCCATTCCAATTGATAGGTTTTAGTTATAAAAATATTTAAATAATTATATTAATAGTATATTATAGTTTGGTAAAAGGCGAACTTACATGATACATAAGAAATCAAAGGATCTCATAATTGTGTGTATCACAAGGCAATAATAGTGTTGTGTGTATCAAAATTCAATCAATTTTTTTCATTTTACTCAATATTAACTTATGTTTTTTGTATAATTAAATACAAACATAGTGCATTCATGTAACAAATAAAATATTATGTGTATCCTGAATATAAAAATATAAAAAAGATTAAATTAATTCAAAAAATAATAATTCAAAAAATCTCAGGTTGTTATAGGTTTTTTGGGATAAGAATGAATGTTATCTATAGGTATAACATATGAGTTCAGTAGATGAGATAGATTAGGTATGTATTTCCTTCAAAGAGATAGATGGAACACCTCTTATACTTGAGAGAGGTTATGTGGAATCACTTAGAAATAATTTACCCAAACCTATATGATCAACAATATATTAGGGGAAAATATAACTGGGGATTAAAATTACCTTCTTCCCAAATCTGAACACCTTATTCCTTGGATAATTTTAAATTAATACTTTATCAAATACATTGAATTTTATATTTCATAGATGACTGATAGAATTACTTTTATATAAACACTATATTACCATATTGTGTTGTTGGGTGGATTTAATGTCTTTTTCAATTACATTTGATAACATATGAACTAAAAAATTTATTTATATAACTTCATTCCTACACTTTTTTGTTCATCAATTCTTCCCATAGATGGATTTATAAGTATCCATGGAAATTCTTATGTTGAACTTATTTTGGTTATAGAAAAAATGTCTATAGTTAGGTGTTGATCCCAAATACCTTTAAAATCCATATAATAATAACTTATAATATTCTTTAGTGATTCATGATTATGATGTTGTTAAGTTCTAAATAATCAATACATACTCATATTGATCCATACTGCTTCTAAATATAATGAAATGGTTTTTGACATAGAGATCGACATGCCTGAATGAATCCATTTCTAATATTCTCATAGAGTTGTTTCTTTAATTATTATAACTCAACCGGAACCATTCTATATGTATTCACTGAAACATTTGTAGTGAAAAAACTAAATTATATTTAACATTAAACTTCATGAATTATTGGATGATAAGGATACTCTCACAGAAATACATCAAGAAGGTCCCAGATAATAGGAATATATTTTGTGTGGAGTTTGTCCCCAACAAAAAGAGGTAAATATTGCTTTGGAATATGAATTTAGAACCACACAATGTATTCAATTTCCATCAGTGGAACGTATTTATCAATGAACTAACATATGATCAAAGGTTGGTTATGAATATCAAGTTTCACAGCTTCTTGTATATTGATGTGGGGTTTTTGTGAAGAAATCCAATCCATTTATAAAGAAAAATCAATTACGACTATAAGAAGGACACCGGGATTTTGAGGAAGAACATTCCCACAAACATCATTCATAGAAGAATCATTGACATGAGATGTAATTATTATACCATTTTTGGTATTCATTATTAATTAAACATCTAATCATTGAGGTGGTATTGTGATACCCTTAGAAAATTATTCAGATATAAAATAGTGGGTAGATAAAGAATCAAATAATACACTAATTGTACTTGAGCTGATAGTATATATTCATTTCACCACTTTGTTATCATTCACCACACTAGAAGAAGATGTCATATGATATTTTCGATTCTATATTGTATTAATATATTAATTAATTCAATCAATATCATTAACCATTCAATTGGATAATTGGTTATAATAATGACTATAATCCTTGAATTTGAAACACTTTAGTGTGATTGATTCATTTTTCAGTTCATTTTCTCCATTATTAGAGAATAGTTTCTTCCCATAACATTATACCGTAATTTCCTAATGACCTTCCATACCAGACATAAATCATTTACTATTCCCCTTAGGAAAAATCCCTCCATTTTTACTTCCACACTTCACTCATAAAAAAATCTCAATTTATTCTCTCCAAGAGGTTTATTATATAAATTTACATTAAATTCAATAATTATTTTATTTTTTAATAAAATAATATTTATTGGAGAATACACTATCCATTTACACCTTAATTTCTCATAGAACAATTTATTTTGAACTATAAAAGTCACTTATGGTTAAATCCCCTCAGATAATTTGTTTTATGGCAATGAAGAATTGATCAATATTACATTCATAGTTACTAATGTTTTTATCACCCATTTATTTTTTTTCTCAAATAATTAATTCTCAATATTCTTATGAGTAATATGAGGATTGTACATATTAAATAACATTGACATGAACTCATGTGACTTCATGGAGTCAATTTCTTCATATTGATTCATGTTCTTGATAAGGGCCCACCATTGATCTGTAATTAAAATAAAATGGGAAATAAATAAAATAAATTTTTCATTCTTCAAGCACTGTAAAACGAAGAATGTATTTTTAGTTTAATTAATACATTTATATGGAATTAAGGGATTAGTATACATAGTAAAATATTGTGGATGTTTCTTCATGAAGGTTTCAATAGAGCTTTGTTCACACATTTTCACATTTTTAAGGTCAACATTATTCATATATATAGATTGTTCTCTATGAATAATATTATTATTTTTTATCTTTTCTCTAATAATTTTTTGTTTCTCAGGGGGAATATCGTTTCACTATCCATCACATTTAGCATTAAAATGAAATAATTAGCTTCCAACAACTAACTAACATTATAAAGGATTGTGTGAGAAACAATAATCATAATAAGAAACGACATAACCATGAAACATCAATTAGATAATGTCTAAATCATGACACATTTTATTAAATCGATGAAAACTTATGTTTCAAATAGGCCATTAATGGTCAGTATCAATTCAAATACATCATAATGTTTCATAATGAATATGTGGATTAACCCAAGAATATCGCCCAGGATTTCCAAACCTGGTGAATAGATAGGGCACATACACCATGCACTTGAATAATGGTCTTTATATAGAAGATGAAATATTTTTAGGGTTATTTCCCCTAGATTCAGTTGTGCTAAAGCAATATTCACTTAAATTATTAGGTAATTTTTTTAGGAAATCAAAAATCCTTTATTTATCATATTATAGAAATTTCTCTAATATGTAGGATTATTCTAAGGGTTCACATGAAATTTTTCACATCCAATTTTCCAACAGAAATTAAACCCTACATTGACAACAATATTTGATAACCAAAATTTAAATACAAAAATATTATGTTTTATTATATGAATATCCAATATTAACATTTTAATCAAATCCAAAATCATATATTTTTATTGAATTTTTTAACCTAGATTCATAAAAAAAACATTTTTATTTTATATCCACTTAATATAACACCATGTTATTCATAACCATCACCACTGTTATAAATATAATACATAAATCCATTCTTCAATACAAATTGAATTGATGTTAATAAAGGGTGATGTTATATTTTTAATAATGCTTAAAGGAGAGATATTAAGGATCACATTGATTTATAAAGAGATTAATTATATTAGAACACGAGTTTATCAAATGAAACAATAAGAAGATTTCATAAATGTTATCCATGATAAATCCTAGAATTTCATAACAAATTATTCCCAATGTAATTAAATAACATGATCCATTCGATAATAACATCGTTATAATAAATAAGTTTCTAAAATAAACACACATAAGTATACAATACCATTTTCTAACTCAATGATTAAAACCAAGGATATCCAAGTGGACTAGTATGAAACCCATTTCTCCATATCCTGAGTCAAGGTTCACTGCCAAGATAGTTATAATGTGTACAACCACTTACTGAATAGTTTTTACCCCCACTCATATCCTCATTATCACATCAAATATCCTTCTTTACCCCATGCATTGGATAGATATATAATTCATAGGCCAACAATATAATAATGAAAATCAAACATAGGTGCGCTACATGATTCTAAAATGTTCATTATAACAAAATCCATGGAATGGAAATGGGTTTACCAACATTTCCTAATTTCAAATTATCATAACCCATGGAAAAAAATAAGGGTTTTGAAGGATAAATTATAACATAAAAACCACATGAGAGAGGATCAAGTCTCCTGAATCAAGTTTAAATCATCATATTCATTATCCATACCAATATTTAAAGGGTATGATATTATTGTATCATATCCCAAGTAAATTTTAATTAAATTCAATTTATTTTATCATAATTGAAAATTCATTTAAAATATTATTGGAATATTTTATGAAGAAAATATGCATTTCAAATTGAAATGAAATATCTAAAATATAACAATCTCCAAAATATTAATGGATACATATTATTTTAATATATCCTTGTAAATTTATAATGGATTCTTTAAATCATTGATAGGTCATAGTTGTGTGAAATTATGTTCACACTCAGAATGTTAAATCCAAGACTACATTCACAGTTTTTGTAAAAATAAAAAACTACCTGACTTGGAAGATGTCGAGAAGATTCAACTAAAACTATTTTATAATAATTATATCATTGGGAAAAAATATTTTAAATAATTATATGAGATAACAAAAAACATTCTTGAATTTTTTTTACAAAACATTAATTTGGTTGAAGGAGATTCTCGACCATATAGTGAAACTTGGTCAATTCTTCCTAAAATGTTTACTTCAAACTATAGAGTAAAAATGTGTGATAAATTAAAGGAAAACACATAATATATTTATATAAAAATAGGAGAATAAACTATTTCATATTATTTAGGGATATGTCAAAAAATATTATAATAGGAAACTTAATCATAAACAATCCTAATAAACAGTGTGATTGTAATAGAAACTACAATCCATATGGTCAAGATTTGAATAATTAATCAATAAATACATAGCATTATATGTGTATTAAAATACACATACATTTCATGATAATCCTTGTAAAAAAAGTCATGGGAATCATACATTCCATTCAGAAGAAACAACTACTAAATAGGGAATTTGAGTCACATAAATAAATTTGAGATGAGTTTGAGAGTACCCTGACTCAATTATAATGATTAAAAAATTATAATAGTTATATAAAGGATTAATTTAAATACCTATAAAACAATTGGTTAATCAATTATCATATTAAATCACCCATTATATAATAATTAATTATTAAAATAATAACTTTTTAGTGTTAAATTATTCATCCTTCACAAGGATTTCAGTTCACACTTCTAGTACTTTTTCATTGATCATCATATTTTAATATTTTTAATTTTAATAATGAAAAAATATAATATATTATAATTATATATATATTTCTAGTCATTTATTAAAGTTATATATGGAAATATTAATTACACATTTCATGGATATGGTTGGTCAAACATAAACAAGAATGTTGTTTTCACATTTTGGCAGATGGAAAGAAAGAATGATAGATAATAGTTACATTTTTTTGGATTTATTATTATATAATATATATAATATATAATAAAAAAATATATCCTCATTACTATCTAAGTACAATAGAAACTAAAAACTAATAACATCACTATATTGAGGTGGTAGTCCACACTAACACGTGAGATACATTATTATCTTTCATTTTATGAGAAGGTACGAATGTATATATGATATTATAAGTATTCAATATTTCTTAAGTAAAAAATTTTATATGTAAAAAATTTAATTCATCATAATAACCATCCATGGGTGATGGTGATATAAACTAAATTGAATCACTAAGTGGAGGTGGTATTCCACATGTTCTCACAAGTGATTCTTTCCCTTCCAATTTGATTGAAAATAGGGTGAATAGTGTTTTTTCCATAATTATAATTTAATTTACTTAATTTTAGTGTAATAAATATTTCATTATATGATGAATACTATAGATATAAAATATTTTTAATAAGAAATTAATTGAAAGAGGTTAGGTAAGAAGATTACCTTTACTACTGTAAAGGACCCTTGAAATGGTCCATTATTAAGGACCCTTGAAATGGTCTTTAGATCCATTATTAAGGACCCTTGAAATGGTCTTTTAAGAAGAAACAAAGCTAAAAGTAGTGAATATGGGTGTTTTGGGTATAATGTTTTTTTATTTATATTGATCAAAGTGGTACAATGAAACTCATGTAGGTGTTTCCTTTTATAAATTGTGGGAGGTCACACTTGAAATTTCTTAAGAGATTAAAATATAATAATGCCAAACAACTGAAAAATCATTCCGAATTCACAAATATTCAAAGGTGGGTATAAAATGAGGTTGAAATATGGTATGAGAAATTTATTTATAAATGTTTAATGGGAAATAATACCCTTATATTTTGGTTCCCCTATTGTGAACCCATTTCTTACATTAAGTATGGTAACATATTGTTACTCTTTTTACAATTCATGATCATGAAAAATTATGTTTGCCTTATTAATTTTCATTTTCAAATTAAAAAAATGGAATCTATTTTATGAAATTCAATTTGTAGATGTGGTAGAATATAATTTAAAACTAAAATACAAATATGATACAAAATCTATCTTTCTAGAATTTGTTTTCCTAAGTACACAAATATTTTATAAAAGAATACCTTGTTAAAAAAATATAATGACATAAATTGGTGTATTCATAATATAAATTTATTTATTATACATTCAAAATCATTTAATTATTTTATATCTTTAAATAAATTAAAAAAATTAATGCTTAAAAAACAAGTATTTTTCCGTATTTATCAAAATCAATTTTTTCAGAAACATCACAAAATATAACACTAAGAAAATTTTACAAGATAATCAAAATAATGAAGTTAATTATTGAAAATAAATTTTATAAAAGATGTATAAATTAAGGATTATATTTTCAAAAAACTGGAATTATTATTTTTTGGTAAAATCTATTTTTAAAGAAAACATTGACTTACCTAATTTATGAGTATTTATTTTTCAATATATTTTCATTATAGAAAAAATATAAGACATAATTTTGAACAGTTTGGTTATATATATTCACTATTCCAAATTAAAATATAGGTTGTAATTTTATATTATATTAAAAATCATTTAGAATCAAAGTTATGTGTATCCCAAGCTACTGATGAAACTAAATTTATTTGAAGATAAGTATATCCTAAAAATCATGGTGTGTTACTAGGACTGGAGATATATAGGTCTCCAATGTATTATGTAATGTTTACATCTACTAGGATAATATATATAGTCACCGATCGGTTATAAAAACCAATGTATGATAGGTGATTAGTGGTCCAATAATTATTTATATCTTCACTATATTCAGTTAGGATTTATATCTTATGAGAAATTATGTATGGCATTTGGGAGTGAAGCAAATCCATCATGTGACATTTTCCACCATTTTTGGTAATGGTGAGGGAACCCAATTCACCATATGTCTTTTTCTACTTTATTGTGATTGTTATTTGAGTGACCCTTGACTTATGATTTTATTATAATGGCTAATATTATTAAAACATGTTACTAAATTCAGTATATTAGGCTTTACTTACTTATTCTATGGTTTTACTATTATGACCATTCTTTATTTTATATCACAATATGCCTCTTGAGTATTATATTATTTTTTATTTATATGTTAATTCTCTTACTACGATTTCTAGATCACCCTATTTTACTTATGTATTTTACCTACAACATCTTAAGATGTTTTTGAACATATATATATGTTTTGAGAAATATGTGTAATTTTAAATACCAATAATTTTTTTACATTTAATGTGATGAATTTATGTAAATAATTTTCCAAATCTATTTTACCCATATATCCTTGGAATGTATTTTTTAATTAATATATCATAAATACTTATAAAATGTGTGTTTAAGGCCCAGTTAACTATAGTTTGTAACAAATAAGTGCTTATGTATTTTCAATAATAAGGATTAAAGAAAGTCAATGGAATCCCAAGTGAGAAATATAATGGATATTCCTTTGTATAGGATAGAATCCCATAATTTTTCATGAATTATATAGTGTGTGGTTTTCTTATAAATGAATCCTTATATGAATGATAAATTTTTGACACAGTCTCTTGAAAATATTTTACTAGAGGTAGTAACCCCATAATAAATGTTTTGAGTAATAATTAAATCCTCACTTAGTGCATGAAAACCCAGACCAAAGACACACATGATTTGACACTACTAAGGGATATTCTTTATTTAATAATATTATATTTATGAAGGGTAATAGAGGTATGATTTTAATGTTACATTGATGGTATAGGTTGATTGGAATTAGTATACAGAACATAAGAAAATCTATGATGAATATCAAATGATATAATCTAAAACATTGGTCATATATATTAATAACCTAACTATATATTGTAAACTATGGATGATATAGGTTAAAAAAATATTGATATAGCCTAAACTAAAATAATTATTAGCTAACGTGATTATATTGAAATATGAGAAATAATTAGGTAAAAGATTCTATTCGTTATCAATGATACTCTTGGATTTGGTTTTCTAGATAAAACTATGATTAATTGGGATGAAATTTGTATTTAAATAATTTAATATTAATTAAAATTACTAATTATATATCATTCATACTTCTGTGTGACATTAATATAATGATGTCCTTGAATATCTATCCCGTTGAAAATGGTATAGTAGTTACCTATAATGGTAAAAACCATTAAATTAAAAGGTAATATTTTATAACTTATTGTACGGTCGGGTAACATTGTATGATGTGTCATATAGTATGTTGAACGTTATGTTGGAGTACTCATAAGAATATGTTAATTCATATCTTGATGTTAGAACTTGGTAATATCTAAGAAAAGATACTATGATAATATGCCTGCCTATGGGAAACCCATATGGTTATGTTCCACATAATATTCTTCCAATGAGAATCTATAATTATCCTAAAAAAATAATATTTTTATTAATGCATGTCATGACTCACACACTTTGATGTTTTCCTATAAATCGTGATGACATACTTATGCAATGAAGTTTGGAATGTTGGGTGGGTCATGAATGATATGTTATAAATTAATAATCCATGAAAGGATTTATCCCTTACATCATTATATAAGTTGATATATTGTTCCTTTAATAGGAATGAAGGCAAAAAAATAAATTCCATGGTCATAGAAATGTAGACATTTTCATTTAAGATATTCAATGAAAGATATATCATGCATTATGGTTGATGAAACTTGTATTAAACTTTCCTCATGAGATATATTGACCAATGTATTATATTACACAATGAGTGCAAATATGGGGGTTTTTCATTTGAACATATCTTCTCTGTATGCGGTTTTCATCATCCATTTCTATATAGCAATCCTTGACTTTAGGTAAACTCCCTTGATGCCACTAACAGTCATAGAGTGTCACACACAAAGTGTTCCATTTTATTTTTATTAAATAATATTTATTTGTAATAATTGTAACAAATATTGTTCTCTGGACCAAGAGTTAATATTTTTTCAATATTTATTATAGGATTTAAATAATTATTCAATATTTTTATAGAATGTTAATTTTTTAATAAAATAAAAATATTATATTAATTTTTCTCCTGTTATAAAGGATGTAAATAATAATTATTCATTTACAAAACAAATGGTTTATTTTCTTATGTCAATATTAAATAAATATTTATTTAAATGTCCATGAATAGAATACTAGTATAATTATTGAATAAAAAAATATTTAATATTTATTCAGGAATTTGATAGATTCTGAGGAGATTGAGAGAACCAAAATTAGGTCTAATAATATTTATTAAATTTCAAGACCACTAAAAACTATTCATTTTTTCACCAATTTTCATGATACAATGATTAACATATTATTTTTTTATTACATGTAATGTACATTCTAAATGTTTAATTTTTTATCAGATGGACCTTGTTCAAATAACTAAATATTATAACTTATCCCTGGGTGTATAAATATATTTTTACATCCTTATAGATATGGCTAATATTTATTTACAATATTTTCCTCACTATATATTCCTCCTCATATTAGCATCTAAATAATGAGAAGAAAAACATGCATTCTATAAATCATGAAAGAATGTAATGTGATCAAAGTAGAATTCCACAAGATGATCAATCAAACACTCTAGCACCAGACAATTCATAATCATATATCAGATTGAAGGAGAACATGTTGATCACCACTTTATGGGATGTACATTGTAACCTCATAATTCAATGAAACTATACTAATTTAGTTAAAAGACCAATATCTTCATTGATTAATGGTTTAAAAATAGTACTATTTTGTCTTATGATATATTAAATTAACTATAAATTTAATGTGAAAAGATAATATCAAAATTAGAGAAAAAATACTTCTAAATATACATTGGAAAAATTAATATATTCATGATATTTACATCTTTTATAATATGTGAATGATCCATTAAATAAAAAAATGGTTTGGCCACAGGAAAAACACACTCTTCTATTGAACCCAGATTTATATGTTGTGTCAAATCATTCTCATTCATATTTATAGTCATTTATGTGATATTTTATTATCATGCCTTTAAAAAAAATTTCATTTCATGTTTTATTATTTATGTATTCATTTCTTGATATCTATTCATAATACTCTTCATTTTTCACATAAACAACAAAAGTTACCTTAATTATTACCCAATATCACATCCAAAGAACCCATATAGAGGTTCTAGGATCTCTGACCAGATAACATAGGGTTACAATGTGGTTTCATTTCTACACATAGTGTGTCGTTGTATATTTCACCAGGACATCCATGTGGACTCCGGGTCATTATTTAATATATACATACTATTTTAATTTCATTATCCACATGTCTATCAGCCATCCACGATCATTTATTTTTTAGAATAAATTCTATGAAGATCACCTACACTACATGTTTTCATAGTAGTCAACATGTGGTCAAGACATGTCATGTATTTAATACACCGAGTTTATTTAATAAAAGACATGTAAATGATGGATGTCATGTAATGTTAGGTACACATCGTGTCACCATCCTAAAAGTTGTGTAAATCAAAAATTTACATGATGAGTACACACTAAGTAACTTGGTTTGTGATGCAAATATCTGATCAAGAAAAGTACACACTGTGTGGGAAGACTGGACACAACACACATGTTACATTTTTATGTGGAAATATTAAATTTAATTAATTATTCAATCAGAAAACATTGACCTGGATTCCATGATTAGTTAAACTAATATTACACACCAATAATTCCATTATATAATATGTTATATCCAGGATTAATTTTCGGTAATATTTAAAAAAATTGATGTATGGTCATTGCAAACTAAATTCAGAACACATTGAAATATGATATATGATTGTATTGTATAAAATTAAAACCAAAATGAGTAATTAATATAAGTACCCAAAAAGATTCTTCTAAATTCAAATCATTGTATTTTTAAATTAACTTTTATAATAAATAAAAATATTCATTTTCAATAAAATCATAATGAATTAGAATCTTTGGGGCCATTGGAAGGAATAATCTAAAAAGAATAAATTTATTAATATGATAATACATAAGATAAATTCATGTCCATTTTAACTTATGAAATATATAATTTAAATTAATTCTTGAAAGATGTTTCAAACGTAGTGTTGTTGCATTTGAGTGACTGATATAGATATTTGATGAGACATATGTATTTTTTGGTTTTAATTTATTTTATTTCATTAAATGTGATTGAAATTGATTATTATTTAATTAAGTAATATTACATGCATACCATACCTCCATCCATTATTATGTTTTCCCTACATGTCCACTATTAATTTTATTTAATCCCATTTAACCAATACATCAGTTCCACTCACCCGCTCTTGAGATATAATGTTTTTTAATAGATGATTTTATTAAGGAGCATGAATTTGGTTCTAGAGTAATAAGATGATATTTGATATTCTTAATACATAAACCACAATATATGATCTTGAATGTATCGTTTATATATGTATATTTTTCTATCAATTTTTTATTTATTTTACAGATTTAATGTCTCTATCACAAAAATAAATGGTTTAATATAAAATGATTGAATTACAATAATTGGTATTTACATTATTGTTTTAATAGAAAATGTTTAATAAATTCTATAAAATTCTCATAATCAGAAAAAAAGTTAATTGATAAAATAATAAATATTATCAATATTAAATTAATCCCTAAAGTTAATATTTTGTCATTATGCCTCCAATTAAAAAAATAAATAAAAATCATATATAAAGTATCAGTTTAGGGAATAACCATGGGAAATTTTATTTATTAGGGAGTCTTAACAATGATGATTGGATGAGTTAACCATGATTGTATTGAATTGAATAGCCATAGCATATTTAATAAAATTTTAGAGGAAATTTTTAAGGAAATCAATGTATGGATATTACTATTGTGTATTATACTTGGTAGAACAAGGAGCTGCATGGCCACATTTTGAAAGACCTCTTATCTGAACACCTTCATATTGGTTTTATATCAATCTTATGGATCATGAAGAGGGAAATATGGATAATTTTCTATAATACATATAATTTTATGGGGACATTCCTTATTCAATTGAGATGGCTATTATGAATTGATAAAATAGTAGGAAAATTAAAAAAAATAATGTCATTATTTTGATGACTCATATACTTTTTAATCAAAAGAAGTAATAATCATATTCAATATTACTATATAATAATTAAATTATAATCATCTACCTTATCCATATGATCAATGATAGCTAAATACCATATTCTCATTGGCTATAACTTCTATGAATGAGCCAGATGCCTATGTGAGAAGCTGGACCATGAACAAGAATCCTTTAATCTATAGTTTCCAATCCCTAATCTACCTACAAAGGAGGTGAGTGATGAGGAGTTTCAAATCTATGGTAAACATATATGATACTTAGTTGATGTTAATTTTTTAATTCTTTCATCTATTTATAATAAACACTTGAAGTAGATTGAAAAAATTGATTCATAGAGCATGTTATAATATCTCCCTGATATATATCAGGAGAGTGAAATACATGAATGGTTTGAAATCTAAAAGGAAATATTAATGAATATTCATAGAGAATATAACCTAGATATCTCTCCCAAAATAAATATTATTTTCTAAATTGGGCGCCTATAGGTTCTAGGGTTTATGCTACATAAGGAACTGTTCATCGATATAATTCTTTCATCAGTCCCAAATATATTCTCCAATTGTTTTTTTCAATTTCAATATAAAACATAGTAAAGTATATAAAAGAAATTTTCGATAAAATTATCCATGTTGAAAAGGATTTCAAGTCATAAAACTATAATATTATTATTATCAATAAAGGAAAGTCCATCTATGGAGGTCCCAGACTAACACCAAGTCCACATAATATTCATGGTTCCCTTATATAAAGAGGTGGTTCAAGGGGAGATCATGTAATCATGAATAGATCTATTTTACATGTGTAAATAATGGACAATGGAAAAAAACCAAGACTCAGAATAAATGGAAATATTCTATTTCAACCATCATCAAATGTATCCTATTAGATTCTATTTCATTCATTCATTACATCAGTATTATAACATTGGAACAAGGTATTTTTTCAGAATATTTCACAGGGTGAGGGAAATATACGAGTAGAGAACAGTGCTAGACTAGCTGATGTGGAAATCTGGGACTGATATCACACATTGATAACAAGAATGAAATTGGAATTGATATACTGTTAATATTTTCCATCAGTCTCCAAAATCATTTTATGTTTCAAAACATGTTGATTAATGATTTATATTATAGTTTTAAAATTATTATTTTTTCATTTATAATGATATAATTTATTATGGAATGCAATATTTAAAATAAGGGGTTTACAAGTTTTTTTTACACACACCACATAATATAAATAAATAAACATAAAATTCCCATCTATCATACCACACCCAATTATTTCATCACTAGATAATACCTGATAATGAAAAATGTTTGAAAAATAAAACTAAAATGGATATCTAGATTCATTTTAACTAAAATTCCTTTGTATATGCCTTGTGTTCTTTTAAGGTAAAATTAATAAATCTATATTGAGTGTCAAAGGTTAAAAGGCCACTAATCTTCTTTAGATGGTTTATATAGATCTATGTAGACCATTTCACTTGATTTCTGGTGTGAGTACTCATAATTCAAAACATTTAGTGATGAAATTAGTAGATATTGATATATATAATTAATGGTGGAATAATATAGATGGATATCATAGATTCAATGAATATAAAGATGATGTTTAGAACCATATTGATGATAAGATTAAGAATAAATACTCTAAAAATGGTGTGGAATATCTTAATAATTAGCCTATTTATTATTTATGAGTTTTTGTGATTTTTATCCCAAAATGATCCCCCATATACAATAAAATTGAATAGTGTATGAAAGAGGAGAAACCACACCCTGTTTTGCATGGAATGATCATTGATGAGTTATACGAGTCTATTATTATAATTTTGGACAAATTGAATACATAAAAATTATACAAAAAATAATAAACTTTATAAAAATAAGTAACTGAAATTCTATATTAACTTTTTCATAGAAATAATCCCATAATGTCACATATATTAGTTTAGGGATTCGAAAAATATATTAAATATATATATAGAAAAAATCTTTCATCACGAGGCACAATGTGTATCTTTATAGGGAACCATATGAAATATAAATGATATTACATATATGATACATTTGATAAATATTTTTCTATTTACAGACCTCTCACCATTATTGAAAGGGACCATATCTCAAAACTAAACAATAAGAGAAATATAGACATCGATAAAGTCCCATATCAAGATACAAAATAGATAACACCTGAATATATTCAACAAATCTCAATAGAATATGAAATTATAATGGAACAAGTACTATATAGGAGTATTATTTTTTATGCTTTCACTGGGGCATGCCAATGCCGCAAGTTAACACTCGCTGGAGTCACATTTTTGTTTCGCTGCTTTCCCACTTTTGAAATGTGGGTTTCTTTCATCAATTACAATGCAGATACCTACTCCAATATCAAATTGGGATTATGGGACATTGGTTATTCCTTTAGTGAATTCCACCTAGAATTCATACTGTAGTATGGGTCTCCCACACAGAGCTAAGTCATGTTTTTGTAACTCTTTACTATTTCCATATCTTTGTAGATGTCAGTTTATTATGATGCATCTTTCTAGAAATTCAAATGATTCTTGAAAGGTAGGTAACCTTTGATCAGGAGATTAGTGACAATGGGGATATCTTAAATTTCTAGATGTTACAAAAATTGGTCACTTGTATTCTTCCTCATGTGATAGAATATCATGGAAGCATTTTTGGCACTAAACCCAAGGAATCTTGTGTCGATCATGAGGTATCTTATTCAAAAGGAATATCATCCAAGTCTTTAACCTCATCAATCCCATGTTTATATTAGTGTAAATGTATGAGAAAAGCCATGAGTTTAATATCTTCAAGAGATGGAATGAGACTAATTAGAATGACATGTAGGTGGAGATCAATGAGATGTGTTTATTGGAAGGAGAACCTTGATGTTTTACCGATGGATGGATCATAACACCCTATAAAGGTGGATCTTGGAGGTGTGTCCCATAAATGGAATATGTCACACTATGAAGGTTGATCGGAGAACCATTGGAGTTGATCAGAGAGGTGAATCCCTTGGAAGAAGAACCTATGATTAACATTGTTCGGAATTTCACCTGACAGTATCATCCTATAACACCTTCTTAGAATGTAGGTAAAAAAACACACGTATTTCAATGCCACAGTTTATGTTCATGTTACCATAATGGTCCATTTAGTTTAATGAAATGTGATAGGGATTCTCACACCCTGAGAGGAGTATCATCAAGGGATTGTGTTGGGATTACACATTAATATTCTTGAGTTTCCATGTATGGGGCTGATGAATGAAGGTGGACCAAAGGGACCTATTAGAGATGTAGTCATTAGGTTGGGGCTTGATATTACCATGATTTGGTGGCTTTGGAACAATCAGTATGGAAGTGGATAGGGCATTGGGTTTTCACAAAGTGGAGGCTTCTTACATATCCAGATTTTTTTGATATCAAATCCCACATAGTTTGAAATAGGTTGGGGATTATACCTATAGAGTAGTCCCATTTAGTTGGTGAATAAAAATTGATACTTCCCTTTTAGAGGACATGATTGGGTCTTATACTCAAGAGACATCCCATGGGGGAGGAATCTTGATTTCATGGTTTCTACTATCCTCTAAGACCACATGATTAATGCTTGGTGTGAGAAAAAATATAATGATGAAGACGTAACAGTCATGCTGTGAAACATGTGCCAATTATAGATTGTGTTTGTCTTATGGATGGATACTTCACAATAAGGATCTCATTCCATGTATGGAGGACCTCATTCTAGTTGATTCTCAATTACACATGGAAGCTCATCTAGGAGGATGTTATTCTATATAGGAATGATATAATTACATTTGAGGAGGATCGAATTCCTTGTGAGGATATCCAGTGTGATGATCATCCCTTTCTAGTCACACATGGGGAATCCCCTACTTATTACATATCGTAAAACCATATTTTAACATCCTATGTTTAGGATGGTGTTTCTTGGTAGTTTTACATTATGTAGTTCGAATTTGGGGGGCTTATTCCTCAAATCTCTATCTTACATAACCAGAGAAAATACACCTATGGGAGGGGAATGGATTTTAAATTTTATTTTTTAACATTTTAGAGGAGTGGTAGGTCATGATGTCCATGTTACCATTCCTATGTCGTGATGATAAAGGAGTTAGCATACTGATGCTGAGAAGAAAAAAAGTAAATGGGAGTCTCGGTCCACACATGGATTACATTGGTTCATGGGAATGGGTGGAACAATTCACATAAGGACATGAGGTTCATTTGTATGGATCAGGAATGTTTGTGGTGGCCTTTTTAACTCAACCATCATGAAGGGGTGTCAGCAGAATGGAGGCATCATGTACAAGCCAAAGGGATGGGATTTGAAAAACACAGGGCGTCACAGAGAGGTACTTCTTGAATCCCAGGATCTTCATAAAGTTCATGGGCTTCACAAAGGAATATGATTTGCTAAATATAGTGACCCTACCTCAAGATTAAGTCCTAGAATTTGAATGTAGTACTCTGAGAAGCATTAATGCTTCATGATGCCTCATGTACACATGATGGACTTCCTCTTATGTGAAGGGAATATGACTTCCTGAATGGAATCCCCACCCTAAGTAAAGGTTTTTCCGAATAAATGGGAGGAGTTTTATCGATGCTTGTGTACCTTGGATGATCAATTTTCATTCTGGATCATAATTCTTTTCTGCATTGTGAATTATCAGCAATTTGAATGTTTAAGGGTTGGGTTACTATCATCCTCGTGTTGGAATGAGCCCGGTATTTATTCAAAAAGGGTCTCGCAAAGCTGGGATGTGGTTTCAGAATATAATGTGGGCCTAAAAAATAGTCATGGATCTACCAGACTCATGAATCACACTATCAATACTTATCACAATCACAGAGTACCATCAGACTCACATATCATACCTTTTGGGAATGACACCTTCCTGAAGAAGACAATAAATAGGGTTTTGGGGCCATTTTGGATTGTATATTCTCCAAACTAGTTGTAGCTTCCTCAACTAATCCTATGGCATATATTTCATCACCAAATAATCCCCCCGCCTCATAATGTGAGATTACCAGAAAGAGGAGGCTCATATTCTGAGATAGAATATCTGAAAGTTGACATATTATGTCTTTCATGAAGACGATTTGAGTATCTCACTCGTGATTCTGATACTCATAGATCATTATTATGAAGGCCATTGTGAATCACTTCCTATATGAGTACCTATAAATAGGATCATGGGGCCCTCAATGGTTCTTGACTTTGTGTGAAGAAAATAATTTTTTCTCCCTTGTTGTGAATATCATGATATCTATGAGCCCACTCTATGAAATATTTATTTGAGAACCATACATCAATACCTTATCTCTGTGAATTCTTTCAGTGAACCCAACATCACAAATGACATCTTCACAAAGCAGGTATTGTGACTCATAAATCCGTGAACTTGGATTCTTGAACAAGAATAACAAATGAACTCCACAAAACAATCCCAGAAAACATAAATATTCAGAATTAAATGGATTCATATGAGGTTTCTTAGGGAATAATTGTAGACATTTCTCTGAGTGAAGAGATGGAAAACAACATCTTTACTAGAGGGTTCATATAAAGAGACTCAGATAACAAATCACTTGTTGGACTACTGTTAGAGGATCAAAGGGTGTATCCATTAATCAAGAGGCTTCCACGATGTGGATTCAAATTATGGATTCTCATATTCATCTGACCGATTAGAATGGAAACGCTGATTTACTATTATAGGGGCACTCCCAAGAAATACCAATGGCATCAGTTTTCTACAACCCAAATTTGGAAAGTCCATGCACCCATTACAGTATAATAACACCAAAACCACATCAATAATGTTTAAGGGGAGAAGAAGGAGGATGAGGCATCCTCGCTATACTATCCAACTATTATCAATGAGGGATTGGGGTACCCAGACAAGGGATGGAATAATGGCTATGATCTTTGAATGGGTGGAAACATTATAGATGAATGGGAATGGGCCTTCTGGGAGAGTGTGTCATTCCGATAGTTCAAATCAGTACAACCTAGTAGGAATTTATGGGGTGACATGGGCATCAGAATTCTGTGTTTACCAGTCACAAGTGATCATGGACAATCTGCTACAAATATGGTCACAAGGGACTAACACATTTTCATTTTCATCATGTTGAGGTCATAATTAGCCTCTGGTATCATTAAAAAATAACTAGGATCTTGATCCTGAGGGAGATTTATGATGAGTTTCTACCATGGAGAATTTATTGGTATACCAAGAGTAGTTGTAAGATTTGGATGAGGGGATTCTGGATCTAGTGTAGGGAACTGATGAGGAATTGTATGTGATAAGGGATGTTTCCTTTATGTGATGGTTCAATTTTTATTGAACGGTCTAGTAGAGGATCCCACTGAGGGTGTGGAGTGAGCATGGACATTTTCCAAGATGTCGTGAACATGTCACATGGGATACCAATGGGGAATGGGGTCTCCTATTCATAGATTCTGGAAGAGATATAGTTGAAGCTGTGGGGTTACACTATTGAGTCTGATACTAAACCCATAATTAGATTTTCTAGAATTATAACAATTCTCAATTGTGGGTGTAAGCTCCCACTAAGGTACATAGACATGGTGGTGTGTCCATTCACCATTATAATGTTGTTGAGGACGGTGATAGGGCATCATGTAAAAATTGAGATCTTAGTGCTGGAGATGTTTTACAATGTACATTGGAACATTAGTGAAGGGATGATGATGTTGTGTCTGTGTTGGCGTTTTAACTTTCTATATAGTTGGGTGACCATACACATGGGGGATAAAAGTATCCAAAACCTATCTACCCTCCCACAAAAACTTTTGGCTAGTGAATCTGAACATCGCATGATGTTTTACATTAAGGTTAATTTTGAAGGATGTGTTGTTCAAGGTTGGTATAGAGGATAAGTCTATATTTCACCCATTATCCCTAATGAACAAGTTGGTAACATATGATGGAAAAGAGACTGAGGATCAAATATCATACCTCATGGACTTTCAAGGTGGGGTGATTGTGGAAAGGGTTGACTGTGAGCCGGTCTGCAAGCCATAAAACCCACACTGATTTGTGAGGTAGTTCAGATGCCTATAGAGTTTGACCCTGAAGGTGTAATCAGAGGTGATTCATGAGTTCCACCATTCGGTGATGAGGCAATTATGGTTCTTTTTCCCATGTGAAGAAGGAAAGACTCAAAATGGGCTTCCACTATCCACTGGTGCATATGGGCTAACCCATGGCTATTCTCAAAGTTGAGTGATCACCTATCCTAGGGTAATGATGATGTTGCATTCCATCTAGGCTAATGAAGGGTTAGTCCCTCCATCATGGGGATGAGGTCGAGTTTTGATTGTAGTGTGTTGCAGTGGATGATATGACATCGTGGGATGGTCATCAACTATGAGACCAGTGGTTCAGGTGCCCATACAGGCTAGAGGCAATGAGAGAGGAGTAGAAGCATCAAACTTTACACTCTTGGGAAGGCTGTCTTAGGTGGAAGTGACGACATATGAGGAATACCTAGATACATTCAACCAATATCTATGAAAGAAATAATGCCACGTATACCATCCCATTGATGCTGTCATTCATGAGGATTGGGAAAACTCAGGTATCCTCATGCATTTCTTCAATTTTCATAGGATGTGTAATAATATCAAAATACGAGGGATAGATATCATTTGGATTGGTCATTTCATGGAAATTTTACACATTTATTATGGTTAGAGTGAGTGTTACATGAAGGAGATGGAGGACCTGATGCATTCCGGGGTCACTGTGTAACACCCCGAGCTTCCACGATACGCTTCTCATTCAGTAATACAATAGCTTGCATTGTACGCAACTTCGAGTTCTAAAACACCGCGACTAATCAAAGTAGCCGTTATGAATAGTAATACCTTCTTTTTGAAATATTATAAATTTTATATGTCAAAATGGACTTCATTTTTGTATTCGTAATATCGAAATTAGCCTATGTTGAATTTTTGGTATTTTTCTGAGAACTTCTAAAATTTTATAAATAGTGAAAAATACTTAAAACAACTTTTTTAATCAAAATAATTTATAGTGATAAATTATAATATTTGATGGTTTTAAAGTATAATTAGAATATATTTTTACCATTTTATCCAATGGTGGTCATTAGAATTAATTTAACATTGAAATTGGACATAAACAATTGCCAATCTTTTGATATAAATTGTTTCTTAAAAACACGCTATTTGTTGTGACAGCGGGAATTAATTATAAAATTAATTAATGCAACTAATATGTTTGGAATTTTGTAAAATAGACATCATTTTTCAATTCGGAATATCAATTATAGCTTAGGGTGAAATTTTGGCCTTATTCTGAAAAACTTCAATTTTTGATGAATAGTGAAACCACTAAGTGGTTGTTAAATAACTGATTTTTCGTTTAAATGAAATATTACCACTTCTGTGATTTGATTTTCAAAAATCCGACATACATGGTTGTCATTAAGAAGTAAAATGTGGTTCAATGGGATAAAAATAATTTTTTGGTGAATAGTAACTTATTAAGTTCTTAATCGCGATTAGTGGTAATTAGGGTAGTTTAAGGTATAAATAATACTTTAATAATATTAAATGACCTAGACACATGTCCCAACCTCATTGGTTGAGTCATGGCCGACCAAGACAAGCCATGGCCTAACTTGGGGACCCCATGGATCCACTTTTGTTGGGAAATGACATAAATTAGTTTTTATTTAATGTTAAAGTGAAAATGACACTAACATAAAGTGTTTTACTAAAACAATTTTTAAGTAGGGTTACACAAGTCCAAATTTTGATTATAAATAGTCATTGGAAAGATAAAAAGATTTCCTATATCATAGTATTTTTTTTATAATTTTTAGACATTAAATAAATTTAATTATTTATGACATAATAATGATGCAGCGATGACATCATTATTTGACGATTTAAATAAAATGGAAAGGTAATATAAAATCTATGAACAACACATGGCCAAAACCAATTGGATGAGTGGATTTCGATGCCTTATCACCTTATCCACGAATTCTATCAATGTGTGACCTTTTAAAACCGAAACACATTTTCAAATAATGTAATGTTCCTTTACTTTCCAAAAGTGACCCTCCTCTCCTCTTATAAAAGGCCCCCACCTCTACCTCATTTCACACACTCTTCAAGCCATTGGCTCGGCCAACCCCTGCCCATTTGCTCTCTCCACATCCCTCTCCTCATCCTAGAGGATTCCCTTTGGGCAGAATCCTTTCAAAGGAAGCCTTTAGGCTCAACTCAAAAGGAGTTACACTTTTTAAGGTAATTCATTCTCTCATGTTCTTTTGTTTTATTTTGCTTCTCCAACCCCCTAAACTCTTTTTATTTACTTCTTTTGTAACAACACCAGTATCTTAAATATACTAGGATGTTGTTATAAGATTTATTTGAGCTACACTTCCACACAACTACATCAAATGGTTAAAGAACATAAGGTTTCCGTGGATGGCGAAATTCTGCCTCCCGAAACGATGATTGTTCAACACTCATTTAACACCTTCAAAGGTGGCCATTATGATGTCACTATTTTTATATATGATATATAATATGTTTATGTTTTCCTTAAGCTTCTGTTTTTTTCATTTTGGGCATACCTTTATGGTTTCCATTATGGGTAAAACACGATATCTTCATTTTAGGAAGCGCGGACTACCGCCCCCTGAAAGTGATTTGATTCGTTAATACCATATGTGGGATGTGTGAAGGATAAAGTTAATGATATTATATATGTTATTATACTGGAATTATAATATACTCTCATATCATTATGATTCCATTCCAGAAAATATGAAATAGAAATGGAAGTAGCGTTCATGCGTACGTACGGCTTACCGTCTCCATGAACGGTGCATTTCATTTCTTACCTCTAAATGTGATGTAATATTATAAATGAATGTATGTACTAGGTATATATGACATATATGATATCTACATCATGAATACCATTCTGGATATAATGAACCTTTGACCAAATTAACAACATGTAAGTGTAAGAAGCCTATTTTTGACTTAAGAACCAAATACCGACAAAATGAACATTATTAACTTAAATAATTACATAATGTTCATATCATTGTAATAAGTGATATAATAAGGATAATGAAGTTGAAAATGGTTCTTAATAAGGTATATATTAACTCTAGTTTATTATTCAGGAGGTTAAAGAACGGTTGAGTCAAGTCAGACACGAGGTAAGGGAACTTCTTAACCCAATTTCCATTCTTTGGGTTAATCTCCTACTTTCAAATTATGTCATGATGTTATTATGTCCTATTTTGTATTTTTACTTTATTTATGTGTACCTATAGTGAATACACATAATATATCTATTTTATTTTAAAAATGATCTTTTTAAGGACTTCGTCTCAATCTCCTTTCATTGAGGCATATTTGGTTTTATACACAAATTTCTTTTATACGGTGTATAAACCCCTTTGACTTTTACGTTTATACAAAAGGAATCTTTTTATACGAATCGTTTTGCTAAACGACAAAAGGGAATGTTTTTCTTTCCGTACTTATGCGGCGACAATGACTTCTCCGCCGCCGTGACCATTATTTGAGTTTCGGCTTCCTTTACAATCCATCACTTTTTTTTTAATGAAAAATAAATACAAAGTTTTACCATTCTTTTATTTTGGTATTGAAAATGGTTTTGAAAGAATTTTTACTATATCAATGTGTTGTATTGATATCTTGTGATTGAAATGTGGAAATGTTATGTTTCCTTTATGCATGTTTTATGTGATACGATTATGTTATGGTTTATGATATGTTTAAACCTATTCATATGAGGAATGCATTGGACTTAATAAGTGACGGGTGGAGCCCGCTATAGCTCCTCGATGCATCGGCAGGTCTCATGAGACAAACTAGTGTCTTGGCACAAGGCCTTGACAAAATCTTATTTGTAGTCTTGGCACGAGGCCTTGGCTATGTGGTTATGATAGTCTGGCATTATGCATTCCATCATTATGAAAGTGGTTATTGATATTGCATGTGATTATTCGACCAGTAGAATATCCATGTGAAGAAGTAAATGGAATTATCTCATTTTACTTTTGCCATATTATGTTGAAGTTCATGTTTAAAAGGCTTTTGTTTTAGTTATACATTGCCTTAAATGTTAATGTTTATTTATGAAAGCTTCCGCATTATTGTTATCCTTACTGAGCATCTGAGCTCACCCCTTTCAATGTTTTAATATTTTCCAGGATGTGAAGAAGTATTTTATGAATGACCTGCAGGGATAGTCGGAAGAGGATATGAGTGTGGACTATGGAGACTTTGTTATTGTAGTTTTTCACTTTTTGATGTAATGAAAGACTTATGAATGTATCTAGTGTTTCCAAGGCTACTAAACTAATCGGTCATTCGAGACTTGATCCTTTGTGATCATGCCAATGTTACGAAGTAATGCACCGACTCTGGGTAGCTGGGGTCGGGGCGTTACAGTTGGTATCAGAGGCAGTTTAGTACTAACCTTGGAAGCTAGATGTAGATAAACTCTGATTAGAACGCATAGCCCAAAGATAGGCTTCGAGGATTAGTATAGAAGAACTTCCTAGAATTTTGGTATTATAGAGATGATATGAGTTTTCCGAGCAATACATCCCTGTCTGGATACGAGCAGGTAGAGGCGGCTCTGGCACAGATGTACCTAGGGGTAAAACCCGAAAACACCGCTTTGAGCTAGACTCGAACGGGAACTGGTGCACGACAACGGGCCTTGCTGCACTCTTGGTTACGACACTCCCGGGGGATACGCTTAGGATAATTCTCATTTTCTTTACAAACCACTATGAACGGTTATGAGTATATACTTCCTCAAATAAAACCTTTTTATGATTATGGATTATATCCATAAATAGTTCAATTTATGTTAAGTATTTTACAAGTATGGAATTATGTATTTTGATTCATAAACTAATCTAGTTTATGCCATTGTTTAGAAATGGCGCCTAGTAGAAGGAATGGAAACTGTATCAATGCACGAACTCCGTGTAGGGATTGCCCTCCTTCTCAAGATAATTATTGTGGACCTGAAGATACAACTGGTGCTGATCAACTTATTACCATACTGGGACAACTCACGCAGGTTATGAATAACAACCTTACTCGTATGGAGCACCCTGATCCGCAACGTGGAGGATCAATGCTAGACCGTTTCATGAGGCAACAACCACCAACCTTCAATGGGAGTACAAATCCTATATTAGCTGAGCAATGGATAAATTCCTTAGAGAAAATATTCCATGCCTTGGGGAGTAGTGAAAGGGAGAAGGTTGTCATGGCAGTTTACCGCCTCACTGGAGATGCCGATCAGTGGTGGTCGCTGATTCAAAACACAAAGGAAGATGATGACGTATCGAATATGGAATGGAGGGAGTTCAAAGATCTTTTCTTAGAAAAATACTTTCCTCGTGACCATCGAGCAGATATGGAAAGGCAATTTCTGAGTCTGAGGCAGAAGGAGGATGAGAATGTCGCAAAGTATGAGGCTAACTTTACAAGGTTAGCGAGGCATGCTGCCGATTATATACGTAACCCAAGGAGTAAGATTGATCGTTTCTTTGATGGGTTAAAACCATTTCTCCGTCGAGCTTTAGTATCACAATCTTTCTCAACATATGAAGATATAGTCTCATGTGCTATCAAGACAGAAAAGGAATTCTCTAAGTCTTATGACAACAAAGTAAAGCAAGAGAAGAAGAGAACGGTGGAACAAGAGACAGATAAAGGGAAAAAGGGAAAGAAGGATTTTCCATTATGTGATAATTGTGGGAAGAATCACCCTGGTACTTGCCTAAAAGGAATGGGAGTCTGTTATAAATGTGGAGAAAAAGGTCACCAGGCACGTGATTGCAAGGGAAAGAAAGAGGCTGTCAAAGTTGAATGCTACAATTGTAGAGAAATGGGTCATTATGCAAATGAATGTCCTAAGCGTCAAGGAAACTTACCTCAGAAAAGGACAAGGGATCAAGGACAATCTTATGCTATTACTACAGTTGAAGCAGAATAACTAATGTATTGGTGCTTTTGGACTCAAGGATTATATTCTGGTTATAAGAATAATGTAATATATATATATGGATTGTACTGCATTACTTTTTGATTTCAGTAAGGTTTTAATATGATTAAGGTAATCATATTTTTGGTATGTGACAATAAGAGAAACATTTCTTTGTTTGGGGAATCTGATAAATTGATTTTGGAATTAAGAGACCTTTTAGAGAAAGTCTGGACAGAGGTATTTTGGATAACTATAAAGGTTGGAGTGGATTAAGTTGATTTTTGGATAGTATGGTTTAAGGTTAAAAAAATTTATGAAGATTATTTTTGGAGTATTATAATACTATAGTTTTAGGAAAAGGACAACCTGCAGGGTGGGGCATAAACCGTCGCGTCAGACAAAGCTGTAGGAATCGAACCCACAATCAAAGTGCGACAGGCCTTTATTTCCTACCACTAGCCTACAGGAAGTCCCTGGTTATTACAAAATAGTTTTACTAATCTAAATGGTATGTGTTAATATTTGGAACCTTATACAATTAGGATAAAAAGAATATTTTTGAGTTCCGTTACCATTTGGAGTAAAAGATGGGTTTGTGGCAAAAATTCATTAATGAATGAAAGTATACATAACAAGTATGTATATTCCCTTACGTTCTTAGTAAATCTCCTAAATAAAATCCTCAACATTATAAAAGGTAACTTAAAACAAAAATGTTGTCGGTTAACTTTTCCAACTAGGGATTCAATGACCGTTTAACCAATCACAAGTTTGTGATTTTCTTGTGGTTAAACTTTCTCCTAATCCTGTTTTCTATAACTCCCCACCAGACCTTGATGGTTTGTTTCTCCTCCATATCCATATTTTCATAGAATCCTATAATGGGCTATATCGGGTGACCTTTGTACTTATCCTGCTTTCTTTTAATGTTATATATTTATTAACCTTATTTTCGATGTGGGTTTTCCTCAAAGGTATTTTCTCTTTTCAACCTTGTATTTTCCAAGAAAAATTTCAAATTGCGAGGACGCAATTTATTGAAGGAGGGGAGAATGTAACACCCCGAGCTTCCACGATACGCTTCTCATTCAGTAATACAATAGCTTGCATTGTACGCAACTTCGAGTTCTAAAACACCGCGACTAATCAAAGTAGCCGTTATGAATAGTAATACCTTCTTTTTGAAATATTATAAATTTTATATGTCAAAATGGACTTCATTTTTGTATTCGTAATATCGAAATTAGCCTATGTTGAATTTTTGGTATTTTTCTGAGAACTTCTAAAATTTTATAAATAGTGAAAAATACTTAAAACAACTTTTTTAATCAAAATAATTTATAGTGATAAATTATAATATTTGATGGTTTTAAAGTATAATTAGAATATATTTTTACCATTTTATCCAATGGTGGTCATTAGAATTAATTTAACATTGAAATTGGACATAAACAATTGCCAATCTTTTGATATAAATTGTTTCTTAAAAACACGCTATTTGTTGTGACAGCGGGAATTAATTATAAAATTAATTAATGCAACTAATATGTTTGGAATTTTGTAAAATAGACATCATTTTTCAATTCGGAATATCAATTATAGCTTAGGGTGAAATTTTGGCCTTATTCTGAAAAACTTCAATTTTTGATGAATAGTGAAACCACTAAGTGGTTGTTAAATAACTGATTTTTCGTTTAAATGAAATATTACCACTTCTGTGATTTGATTTTCAAAAATCCGACATACATGGTTGTCATTAAGAAGTAAAATGTGGTTCAATGGGATAAAAATAATTTTTTGGTGAATAGTAACTTATTAAGTTCTTAATCGCGATTAGTGGTAATTAGGGTAGTTTAAGGTATAAATAATACTTTAATAATATTAAATGACCTAGACACATGTCCCAACCTCATTGGTTGAGTCATGGCCGACCAATACAAGCCATGGCCTAACTTGGGGACCCCATGGATCCACTTTTGTTGGGAAATGACATAAATTAGTTTTTATTTAATGTTAAAGTGAAAATGACACTAACATAAAGTGTTTTACTAAAACAATTTTTAAGTAGGGTTACACAAGTCCAAATTTTGATTATAAATAGTCATTGGAAAGATAAAAAGATTTCCTATATCATAGTATTTTTTTTATAATTTTTAGACATTAAATAAATTTAATTATTTATGACATAATAATGATGCAGCGATGACATCATTATTTGACGATTTAAATAAAATGGAAAGGTAATATAAAATCTATGAACTACACATGGCCAAAACCAATTGGATGAGTGGATTTCGATGCCTTATCACCTTATCCACGAATTATATCAATGTGGGACCTTTTAAAACCGAAACACATTTTCAAATAATGTAATGTTCCTTTACTTTCCAAAAGTGACCCTCCTCTCCTCTTATAAAAGGCCCCCACCTCTACCTCATTTCACACACTCTTCAAGCCATTGGCTCGGCCAACCCCTGCCCATTTGCTCTCTCCACATCCCTCTCCTCATCCTAGAGGATTCCCTTTGGGCAGAATCCTTTCAAAGGAAGCCTTTAGGCTCAACTCAAAAGGAGTTACACTTTTTAAGGTAATTCATTCTCTCATGTTCTTTTGTTTTATTTTGCTTCTCCAACCCCCTAAACTCTTTTTATTTACTTCTTTTGTAACAACACCAGTATCTTAAATATACTAGGATGTTGTTATAAGATTTATTTGAGCTACACTTCCACACAACTACATCAAATGGTTAAAGAACATAAGGTTTCCGTGGATGGCGAAATTCTGCCTCCCGAAACGATGATTGTTCAACACTCATTTAACACCTTCAAAGGTGGCCATTATGATGTCACTATTTTTATATATGATATATGATATGTTTATGTTTTCCTTAAGCTTCTGTTTTTTTCATTTTGGGCATACCTTTATGGTTTCCATTATGGGTAAAACACGATATCTTCATTTTAGGAAGCGCGGACTACCGCCCCCTGAAAGTGATTTGATTCGTTAATACCATATGTGGGATGTGTGAAGGATAAAGTTAATGATATTATATATGTTATTATACTGGAATTATAATATACTCTCATATCATTATGATTCCATTCCAGAAAATATGAAATAGAAATGGAAGTAGCGTTCATGCGTACGTACGGCTTACCGTCTCCATGAACGGTGCATTTCATTTCTTACCTCTAAATGTGATGTAATATTATAAATGAATGTATGTACTAGATATATATGACATATATGATATCTACATCATGAATACCATTCTGGATATAATGAACCTTTGACCAAATTAACAACATGTAAGTGTAAGAAGCCTATTTTTGACTTAAGAACCAAATACCGACAAAATGAACATTATTAACTTAAATAATTACATAATGTTCATATCATTGTAATAAGTGATATAATAAGGATAATGAAGTTGAAAATGGTTCTTAATAAGGTATATATTAACTCTAGTTTATTATTCAGGAGGTTAAAGAACGGTTGAGTCAAGTCAGACACGAGGTAAGGGAACTTCTTAACCCAATTTCCATTCTTTGGGTTAATCTCCTACTTTCAAATTATGTCATGATGTTATTATGTCCTATTTTGTATTTTTACTTTATTTATGTGTACCTATAGTGAATACACATAATATATCTATTTTATTTTAAAAATGATCTTTTTAAGGACTTCGTCTCAATCTCCTTTCATTGAGGCATATTTGGTTTTATACACAAATTTCTTTTATACGGTGTATAAACCCCTTTGACTTTTACGTTTATACAAAAGGAATCTTTTTATACGAATCGTTTTGCTAAACGACAAAAGGGAATGTTTTTCTTTCCGTACTTATGCGGCGACAATGACTTCTCCGCCGCCGTGACCATTATTTGAGTTTCGGCTTCCTTTACAATCCATCACTTTTTTTTTAATGAAAAATAAATACAAAGTTTTAACATTCTTTTATTTTGGTATTGAAAATGGTTTTGAAAGAATTTTTACTATATCAATGTGTTGTATTGATATCTTGTGATTGAAATGTGGAAATGTTATGTTTCCTTTATGCATGTTTTATGTGATACGATTATGTTATGGTTTATGATATGTTTAAACCTATTCATATGAGGAATGCATTGGACTTAATAAGTGACGGGTGGAGCCCGCTATAGCTCCTCGATGCATCGGCAGGTCTCATGAGACAAACTAGTGTCTTGGCACAAGGCCTTGACAAAATCTTATTTGTAGTCTTGGCACGAGGCCTTGGCTATGTGGTTATGATAGTCTGGCATTATGCATTCCATCATTATGAAAGTGGTTATTGATATTGCATGTGATTATTCGACCAGTAGAATATCCATGTGAAGAAGTAAATGGAATTATCTCATTTTACTTTTGCCATATTATGTTGAAGTTCATGTTTAAAAGGCTTTTGTTTTAGTTATACATTGCCTTAAATGTTAATGTTTATTTATGAAAGCTTCCGCATTATTGTTATCCTTACTGAGCATCTGAGCTCACCCCTTTCAATGTTTTAATATTTTCCAGGATGTGAAGAAGTATTTTATGAATGACCTGCAGGGATAGTCGGAAGAGGATATGAGTGTGGACTATGGAGACTTTGTTATTGTAGTTTTTCACTTTTTGATGTAATGAAAGACTTATGAATGTATCTAGTGTTTCCAAGGCTACTAAACTAATCGGTCTTTCGAGACTTGATCCTTTGTGATCATGCCAATGTTACGAAGTAATGCACCGACTCTGGGTAGCTGGGGTCGGGGCGTTACACACTGCCTGTCCATTGACTAATCGGGTGTGGGTGTTGCAGGGCATAACCTCACCATAATTTTTGGTAGCTGAGTTGGTTGTGCGTACTTATTTTCTAGATGAGTCAGATAATTCGTGGGGAGAAAACTGTTATCGATGATCACTATTATGGGGAACTATTGCTTCCAACTAGTTAAATACCTAAATATTACACACCTTAGATACAACCTAGTCATTAGATATGTGGTCTAAGTCCCCTTACACTTGTTTAGGAACAAAAAATGTAGGAGGGGGAGGTCCGAGACATAACCTAAAATGTATTTGATGGTATATAGAACCATAAAGGTGAGTGTGTGTGTCGAACTGTATCAATGTCATGGCCACAGGCTGTCAAACATCGGCGGCTGCAGTTGAGGAAGCAGCTGTGAAAGGAACCCAACCTGGGTGCTTCCAGTGAATCTTTAGGAACTCCTCAATATATTATATAATTCATTTATATTCCCCTATCCTCTATTCCTTTTACTCTTTTCTATAGCTTAATTGTCTTGGAATAAATATTTTGGGAAGGAAGTTTGAATAATTTTTAGAAATCATCCACTAGCGCTAACACTTGCAATAGAAACACCTGAAGTTGAGGTGGTGATAGAAGGAACTTCTCTATAACTCAAAAGGGATGGGGAGGTTGTGGGGGTCAGGAAAACTACATAATAATGTTGAAGGGGATTTCTTAGAGTTCACCCTCAATGGATGTGTTTGTGAAAGGACCCACAACAAGACTGAATAAAGAGATGTAGTGGTCTCACCTACAATAGTGGTAGTATCAGAAATGGTTTTGTGGGCCAAGATTGTGATGATGGAAGTGGTGACGGTGTCAGCATCTAGGATGATCTCCCTAGGTGTTCTGGATTTAGAAATACCACTTTTGGACACTATAGAAGTCGGAGATAATATTTTTATATTGGTAAAAGTATCCAATGGATCTAGGATGATGTATTCCACCTTCGTAATAAAATAATATGTATAAGGGGATTCTACCATAGTTAGAGAGGATAATGAGGATATATTATCAAGGATAGTCATTAAGACCCTCATGTTATTTTTTCATCTAGAGGACTCAGCTAAAAACATATTGGATGTGTTTCCTCTTCATGAGAATGTGCCACCCAAAATGTTTGAGGAATCATTCCTAGAAGATGTAGAGGATATCCGGGTTTTCCATCGCAAGTCATAAAGGTATGTGTGGAACATCATCACATGTATCTAGATATCTAAACTATCACAATTAGTAGGATCTATCCACCATTGGTTAGTCGGTCTAGGGCCCGATGGGATTGATTACAATGATTTTCAGGCACTACTCTCTGACTTCCCCATCCATATAGTATTTACGTAATAGAAGAACCGGAATATGTCCTGCATGGAACAAAAAATTGAGGGATCCAAGGAAATTTAGAAATCTAAGGAAAAGATTTACCACTTTAAGGGGATGTTAAAAAATCTTATGGAGGCCACTATCAGTTAGGCTAAGCTCACTCACAATCTGAGGGTTCAACTAGTGGTGTCTGAGTCCAAGGAAACTAAAATCAAGAATGTGAAATCTGAGTGTTGGGTTGAGAAGGATCACCAGTGGATTAGGTTCAATGATGTCCTCTCTAATGCTTATGAGGAGAAGGAATACCTTGAAATATGAGAATAGATATTTGATATCACTATACATAGGCCTCTAAGATCATGCGCTCCACCACCAATGTTGAGTTGTAGAGGTATATTTTTTGAGGGGAGTCCGTGATATGTAGATGGCCCCCTTGAAACCCTAGTTTATCCTAATCATCATACTATAACAGATTTACTTTCATTATTGTATTACATCAGTCAAATTTCTCAAACAACCAACAACTAATCCTGAAGAGTATGTGTTCCATGCCTAGTGTGAGAAGCAAGGGACATCCATACAATTTCATTTCATATGAGAATTCTAATCGATCACCAAACACTCTGGTTCTAATATTGTTGACTGACCACTGAGAGTGTCCAAGATGGGAGAGTTTGTGGCTGGAGAATGAGGCTCTCAGAACAATCAAATTTCATTTCCATTGTGTTATAGTGGACTAATAGGATTAGACTAGGGGCATTGGATTCAACCCAAACAAAGGGGAATGGAATGTGTGAATCACGATACCCATAACCTGGAACATAAGGATTGTGGCATGGAGATACCGGATAATTGATAACAGTGTTCGAAACATCAAAACTATATCATTATACTAGATTGTGGAAAATTTAATGAGGGTCAACGATTTAACATGATCGAAATATAGAACCTATATTAGACTATTTTACAAGGTCTTCAGGGACATTGGCCACTGTTGGATGGTGATCCAAATAAGGCATTATACCAAGTCATGATGGGGTTCTTTCATATGTGTATGGGGATGTGTGTAGCACCCCAAGGATTCATAGTTCATTATCTCTTTAAAATAATTCAATAGCTTTCACCACACACAACACCGAGTTCGGGCACATGATGACTTACAAAACTAGGCGTTCAAAAGAAGTTATGAGTATTATTAACTGAATTTTGAATTTTATATATTCCATATAATTTTAGCATCCATATAATGTATTTCTTTGACATAATATAAGAGCAAATTAATTTTTTCAGATAAAGTATTTTTCAAAAAATGCAATTTTACCGCCTTTTAATGGAGAACACTTTTAAAATACAATATTTGACACTTTTATATATTCAATTTGACAAAATAAACTTCTTATTTATAATCAGGATATAAAAAATTAGTTTCAATAAATTTTTGGTGTTTTTCTGATAACTTTCATATTTAGGTGAATAGGAAAAATTCTAAATTTTAATTGAAAATAACTTTTTTTATCAAAATAAATTATAATGTTTGATTATACATTTGAATAGTTTGGAACTATAATTAGATTATATTTTTACCATTTAATCCAATTTTGGTCATTGAAATTAATTTCACTTTGAAATTATACATAAAAAAGTGTCAATCTTTTGATAGTTATTGTTTCTTGAAAACCTGCTATTTGTTTTGACAACAGGAATTAATTTTAAATTAATAAATGTAAATTCTATGTTTTTAATTTGGTAAAATAGACATCATTTTTTAATTTGGAATATCAAATATATCTTAGGCTGAATGTTTGGTATTTTTCTAAAAAAACTTCAATTTTGGATGAATAGTAAAAACCACTTTTAATAGTTAAAAACCTGACTTTTTCATTTAAATGAAATTTTACCTCTTCTGTGAATTGAATTTTGAAAATCTGAAATGCATGTTTGTTATTAATAAGTAAAATGTGGTTCATTAAGATGAAAATATTTTTTGGTGAATAGTAACTTTTGGCTTTTATTTACAGCGGTTAAAGGTAAATAGGGTAATTCAAGGTTAAAGAAATATTATAATAAGACCAAATTTCCTTAACACTTTTCTAAACCCTATTGGATGAGTCATGTCCGACCATGGGCATTCGAGGGTCGATTTTGGGACCCCATGGAGCCACTTAAGAGTTATAATGACACTTTATTTTAATTAACTTAAAATAAAGGCAAAAATGACATTAACAAATATATTTTAGCATATCAATTTTTACATGGAGTTATATAAGTCATATTTTAGACTATAAATATTCATTGGAAAGCTAAAAATATTTTATAAATTATGGTATTTTTTTAGACATCAAATAAATTAAATTATTTATGACACAATAATGAAGCAGTATTCACCTCATTAATAAATGATACACATAAATAAGATTATTAATATCAAAACAATATTCAAAACATGTCCAATTCTTATTTGATGATTTTATTTCAAACATTAGTCTTCTTATCTTTGACTTTAATGAGTTTTGGACCTTTTGAAACTAATGTTAAGTTTATAATAAAATAACATTTTCAAACTTTCCAAAAGAGCCCCTCCTCTCCCTTATAAAATGTCACCACTTCTAACCCATTACTCACACCTCTCAAGCCCCATGGCTCGTCCAAAACATGCCCAAATAAACTATTAAGATCCCATTATTTCACCTAGAAGCCTTACCTTAGGCAGAAGTCACTTCAAGAAGACCTTTTGGTTCAAACAAAAGGGAGTTACCAAAATTAAAGGTAATGGTTTCTATTAACTTATTTTATTTTATTTTATTTCTTCAACCCCTAAAATCTTTTTATAAATTTATTTTATAAAAACACCAGTATCCTAAAAATACTATTATGTTTTTATGATAATTATTTTAACTACACTTACACACACATCCATCTAATGGGTAAAGAACACATTGTTTCTGTGGATGGAAAACTAACTCCTCATGAAACAATGATTGTTCAATTATCTCCTACCGCCTCTCATGGTGTCCATTAAGATTGAATTGTATTTATATATGATATATATTATGTTTATGTTTTCTTTATTCTTATGTATTTTACATTTATAGAATAACTTTATGATTTCCATTTCGGTAAACGCGATAATTTCATTTGAGGAAGTGCGGAATACTGCCCCCTCAAAGTGATATGACTCGTTAATGAATTACATGGGTCATATAAAGGATGGATTTAATTATATTATATATTATATTATACTGGAATTATAATATACCTATGTATCATTATATTTTAATTCCATTAAAATACAAAATAGAAATGAAAGTAGCGTTCATGCGTATGTACGGCTTTCCGTCTCTATGAACGGTGCATTTCAATTCTTCTCTCAAAATGTTATGTACTGTTATAAATAGAAATAAATAATGTAAATATAATATATATATATTATATCTAAATCATGTATACCATTCTGGAGATAATGTTCTTTTGACCACATGGACAAATTGTAATTATAACAAGTTCATTTTTGACTTAAGTTCCGAACATCGATAAAATATCCATTATGAACTCAAATAATTAACTAATTGTTATATCAAGGTTATAAGTGATATAAAAGGAGTAATAAACTTTAAAAAATTTATTAATCAAGTAGAAATTAACATTAGTTTATTATTCAAGAAGAAAAAGGAACATACAAGACATGTCAGACTTGAGGTAAGTGGTTTCTAATCTCACTTTTATTTTCTTTAGATTTCCATTGTTTTCCACTTATTTATTGAATATGGTGTATTGTGTACATACATTTTATATATATTATCATAATTATCTTTATATTCATGGTATTATGTGATTCATTTGGTGGTTATTAACTTTTGGTCATACGACTCAATTGATTACAACATGGAAAGGGGTTTTCATCTCACTTCTTATTTCCGTGAGATTCATGCTATATTGACACTATTTCATTTTGTGTAGTGTTTTTACTACCCACAATTGTATTATTTGCATAATATACTATAATTTATGGTTATTTACATCTTCATTGAAAGATACTTATTTCATGGGGTGTATGTTTCGTAAGTTACCAAATTAGTAAGGGAATTTCAAATTTCAATTTCCACTCATTTTTCTTTACACATACTTCATTTATTTTTTTAGTCCATGATTATGTGTGGAATAACTATTTAATATTTGTGTATAAATTTTCACTCCTCCTTTTATGGATATAATTTTGATACACATAATCACTCCATTGATAAATTCTTAAGTCATCGATATGAACTTGATAAGAGTAATTTTAATTCAATCTGCATTCATTGAGTTAAACATCCAATTTATTAGAGTTATTTTTACAAGAATATGTTTTAATGTCTTGTTATTTATTTATACTGAATATAAAATCATATTGAGTGTATTTATATTTGTCACACAAAATTATGTCATTTATTTATCCTTAACTTAAGGATATTGTCTTTATAATGGATTCTATCTCAACTTACATTACATTGAGTATTCTTTGTTGTTATGTGCCAACTCACTTTTTTTGGTGTATATACTGTACTTTGACATAGTATGTCATGAATATATTTTTTCTCATGATATTATAAAGTTTTAATTACCTCAATTATTAGTATTCAAGTGTCTCTCATTTGGTTAGGAACTCTAACTAGAATATCATTTTAAATGTTTTAAAGATTTATTCTTCTAAATATTTCTCATTAATGTCCATGTTTTAATAATGGGTTTAAAGATTTATTTATATGGACATTAATGCTTTAAAATTAAAATTCCTTTTAAAAGTCTCAAAGTGGTATGGGACACTTTGATTCAAAAATATATTTTAAATTGCTACTTGATAAATAGTGATACTTTTAAATGTTTTCAAGAAAAAGGGGGGTATTTCTCTCAAATAGTTTTGATGATTATTTTTCATATATGTCAATATCCTTCATTATTCTTGATTGTGGTTAATCTATTATATTACAATCTTCCATATTGTAATGAATGAGTTATTTTTTACTGTGGATGTGCTATTTTTATACCATTCATGGTTTGTGGTCAAAATATTGACATTTCATATGCTAGTTTTAATACGAATGTTTAGAATATGGTTCAAACTTTCCATATAAGGAATGAATTGGAAATAGTAAGTAATGGGTGGAGCCCACTAAAGCTCCAAGATGGATCGGTAGGTCTCATGAGACAAACTAGTGTCTTGGCATAAGGCGTTGAAAAAAATTTATTTGTAGTCTTGGAACGAGGCCATGACTATGTGGTTATGATGTTAGGTTTTATGCATTCCAACATTATGAGATTAGCTATTGATATTTCATGTGGTTATTAGACTAGTAGAATACCCATGACTTTTTTTTTGGAATTATTTACTCAGCTCATATTCCTACCATAAAGTGTTCATGTTAATTATTTTTAAAGGCATGTGTTTTCAATTATTCCCCATGCCTAAGGTTTATGTTATCTCTTGTTGTATTGCTTACTCTTAATGAACATTTGAGCTCACCCCTTTCTTATGTTTTATTTTCCCAGGATATGAAGAAGTTACTTATGAGTGACTTGAAGGCATAATCTTGGAATCTTGGATGTTTCTAATGGAATAATTTAGTGTTGTTTTTCTTTTCAAGATGTAATGTTGAACTTATGTATGTATATTGTTTCAAATACTACTAAACTGATTGGTACTTTGGTAATGGATTCCTTATAATCATGCCAATATATTAAAATAATTCACCAGCTCCTAGATTCTGGGGTAGGGGCGTTACAGTTGGTATCAGAGGAAGTTTAGTACAAAAACTGGAAACTAGATTTAGATAAACTATTATTAGAGAACATTACCCTAAGATAGACTTCAAGGATTAGTATATAATAACTTTCTAGTATTTCGGTAATGTAGAAATTTTGTGTATGTTCCAAACAATACATCCACGTTTATATAGGATCAGGAAGAGGCCAATCTGGCACAAATGTACCTAGGAGTGTAAACTCAGACAAAGAGTTTTGGGCTTGACCCATGGCTTCCTGGTACACGACAACAGGCCTTGCTGCACTCTTGGTTATGACACTCCTGGGGGATATTCTTAGGATAATTTACATTTTCTTTACAAACTGCTTTGAATGATTTAAATATAAGATGAGAATAAATGAACTTGGTTAATCCTAAGGTGTTTCAAATTGAAAATAATGAGTCATGATATTCTCTAATTGATTTTATGACTATTATTACTCACACAATGATTTCTAGTTTTAGTCAATGGCTAGATTCCAAGGAAGTCATAGTAACTTTGAGCATGATTTACAATGTGGGAACAGTGGTGGAAATGAGAAACAAAATGGAATGTTGATAGGCATAAAATATATCATGTTCATGCCGAATCAGTTTTCCCAAAATATGATCAACAACATATATTTTAACCGACTCCCAGACTCAACAAAGAAGAGAAAGGTGATGAATGATAACAGCTCCAGTAGTGGAGACCATGGAGAAAAGAAACATCCATTTCAGTCATGTAGGAAATTTGGAAGGAGACACCAAGGAATACGTCTCAATGGAACAAATAAATGCTTTATGTTTGGGAAAGAAGGACATAAAGAATATAATTGTCGGGGAAAAATGAAGAGTACTATGGTTGAAAATAAAAATGGTCCCAAGAATCCATTTTCAGTCATTTTCCCTAAATGTAGGGGACATGACCATTACCCGAGTTAATGCCTTATTCTATAGGATATCCTCTTGGTCAAATAAGAATCTATGTAGAAATAAATGGTTGGTGAAATGTTTAAAAGTATTAGTACTCTTTTTTTATGGGATTACTTTGGAAGAATTTTCTCTTGTATGTGTAACGATTTAGTTTTTCATGTGAAAATGATATTTGAGGAAGAATTATCTTTTCTCTTGTGAATATAGTTATAAATAACCATTTGGTTTTATATGATCCTTGAATTTGACATAATTACATGTTATTATATTTTGGGATGAAAATGCGAGGTATGAGATAACACTTTTGGTTAATTATTTTATGGTTATTTTGAGGAATTTATTTCATTTTGGTAATGTAATAAAATATATTTTTTGAAAAAGGGCAACACGTAGACCGTGTGAAAAACCGTCGCATCAGAAAAAGTTGTGGGAATCGAACCCACAAACAGAGTGCTATTGGTATTTATAACCTACCACTGGACTATGTGAAGTCCCTAGTTAGTGTGACTAATTATTTTTAGTTAAATTATTTTATTAAGTTGATTTAAGACATTATGTTTTATCAAATGGATATCCTTAGTTTAGGAAAATTATTTAGTGATTAAGTGAAAAATGTAATTTTGGAAGATGTTCGCTCTTTTGGGAACATTATATGCCTAAGGAAAATAGAATACTATGGGATTTAAGTTGAGGAGTAATGGTGGATATTTTTCAATGTTTTTATTGTGGATTTATAGAGATTTGGGTTATTTATAGAAATGATTAACCTATCATAGAGAATATGTGATTAGGTTAATTACTTTTATGTATGTGACTTTAAGAGTAGTCGATGTTATTTGAAGATACAATTTAACATGCAAGACTACGTAATAAAATTCTTATGAGTTTTGGGTTTCAATCTTAGTTTAGATTATATTGAAGGATTCTAAGTACAACTTTTCATTGAAGGTTATTTGTTGAACTTAGGGTATTATTTTTTTAAATTTTGTAGATTAAAATTTGTATTTATTTCTATAAAGGATTGTCATTTTGGGGATCATATGATCATGTAATAACCATTTTGGTATTGGTAAATGTTTTATTACAATGGAAATATATAGTTCATACTTTTTGGATTATGTGATTTCCTATAAGCTGATTGTAGTGCTTCAGGTGTAACCAAGTCATCTTTAACACTCATCGTTTGGAGAAAAGATAAGTTTGTGGTAGAAATTTATTAATGGATGAAACTCTACTTGTAATGTAAGTATATCTCCTTATACTCTTAGTCAATCTCATAAATAAATTCATCATAATTATTAAAAGGAATTTAAAACAAAAATATTGTTTATTTACTTTTCCTACTGGGTAATCAAAGACCTTTCAACCCATCACATGTTTATGGCTTTCAGATCGTTAACTTCTCTTAATAATATTTTCGATCACTATCCATCAGAACTTGATGATTATTTTTTTCTTCCATATCCATGTTTTCCTACATGGAACCCTAGTATGTGTTATTTTTGGTACCTTTATAGTTGCCTTTATATATTTTATAATAGAGGCCTCATTAATCCATTTTCGAAGTGGGATTTCAACTAAGATATTTTGAATTGTCAAAACCCAAGTTTTCAATCCCAAGATTAAATTATGAGAATGCAATTTATTGAAGTATGAGAGATTGTAACACCCCCAAGGTTTCATAGTACATTATCTCTTTAAAGTAATTCAATAGCTTGCACCTCACACAACACCAAGTTCGAGCGCACGACGACTTACCAAACAAGTCGTTCAAAAGTAGTTATGAATAGAAATAACTAAATTTTGAATTTTATATATTCTATATAATTCTAAAATCCTTATTATGGGTTTCTTAGACATAATGTACGAACAAATTCATCTTTTTAGGTAACGAAAGTATTTTCCAAAAAATGAAATTTTAACACCTTTTGAGGGCGAACCCTTTTTAAATACAATATTTGACAATTTTATTTTTAAAATTTGGAGAAATAAACTTCTTATTTATAATCAAGACATAAAAAATTTAGTTTCAATAAATATTTGGTGTTTTTCTGATAACATTCATATTTGGGTGAATAGTGAAAAATACTAAAATTTAATTGAAAACAACTTTTTTATTCAAAATAATTTATAGTGTTCAATTATAAATTTTAATGGTTTGGGAGAATAATTAGATTATATTTTTACCATTTAATCCAATTTTGGTCATTGAAATTAATTTCACTTTGAAATTATACATAAACAAGTGTCAATATTTTGATAGTTATTATTTCTTGAAAACACGCTATTTCTTTTAACAATGGAAATTAAATTTGAAATTAATTAATGAAACTTATATTTTTGAATTTGTAGTATCAAACATATCTTAGGCTGAATTTTTGGTATTTTTCTAAAAAACATCAATTTTCGATGAATATTAAAACCACTTAGTAGTAGTTAAAAAATTGACTTTTTCTTTTAAATGAAAATTTACCGTTTCTGTGAATTGAATTTCAAAAATACGACATACATGGTTGTTATTAATAAGTAAAATTTGGTTCAATAAGATGAAAATATTTTTTGGTTAATAGTAACATTTGACTTTTATTTACCGTGGTTAAAGGTAAATAGGGTAACTCAAGTTAAAAAGAATATTATAACAATAAAAAATTACCATAACACTTTTCATAACCTTATTTTATGATTCATGGACCACCATGGTCATACATGGATGGATTTGGGGACCCCATGGTTCCAATTAAGAGTGAAAATGACAATTTATCTTAATTAACTTAAAGTAAAGACAAAAAAGACATTAACAAATATCTCTTAGTATATCAATTTTTAGATGGATTTATATAAATCACATTTTTGAATATAAATATTAATTAGAAAGAAAAAAAATTTCCTACATTATGGTATTTTTTTATAATTTTTAGACATCAAATAAATTAAATTATTTATGACACAGTAATGACGCAGTATTGACCTCATTAATAAATAATTTAAATAAAAAAGATTATTAATATTAAAACAATATACAAAACCTGTCTAATTATTATTTTATGATTTTATTTCAGACATGAGACATCTTATATTTGAAATTAATGATTTGTATACCTTTTGAAACGGAACATAAGTTTATAATGAAATAACATTTTCAAACATTCCAAAATAGCCCCTCCTCTTCCTTATAAAAGGACACCACTTCTAACCCATTCCTCACACCTCCCAAGCCCCTCGTATCATCCAAAACCTGACCAAATAAGCTCTCAATATTCCTCTCTTCCACCTAGAATAATTACCTTAAGCAAAATTCATTTCAAGAAGTCCTTTTGGTTCAAACCAAAGGGAGTTATCCAAATTAAGGGTAATGGTTTCTCTTTACATCTTTTACTTTATTTTACTTCTTCAACCCCTAAAATATTTTTATTCCATTATTTTATAAACACAACATTATCTTATATATAATAGTATTTTGTTATGAAAAATATTAAAACTACACTTAGACACACCTCCATATAATGGGTAATGAACATAATGTTTCTGTGGATGAAAAACTAACACCTCATGAAACGATGGTTGTACAATTATCTCCTTCTTCCTCTCATGGTGGCCATTAAGATGGAACTGTATTTATATATGATATATATTATTATTATGTTTTCTTTAGGCTCATATATTTTCCATTTATAGAATACCTTTATGGTTTCCATTATGGGTAAACGCGATAATTTCATTTGGGGAAGTGCGGACTACCGCCCCCTCAAAGTGATATGACTCGTTAATGCCTTATGTGGGACATATAAAGGATGGGGTTAATTATAATATATATGATATTATACTGTAATTATAAAATTACTATGTATCATTATATTTTAATTCCATTAAAATACAAAATAGAAATGAAAGTCGCGTTCATACGTACGTACGGCTTACCATCTCCATGAACGGTGCATTTAATTTCTTCTATCCAAATGTTATGTACTGTTATAAATACAAATATATACTGGATATATAATATATATATGATATATAAATCATGTATATCATTTTGGATATAATGAAATTTTTACCACATGGACAAATTATAATTATAACAAGTTCATTTTTTACCCAAGTTCCGAACATCGATAAAATGACCAATATGAACTCAAATAATAAAATATTTGTTATAGAAAGGTAATAAATGATATAAAATTAATAATAAACTTGAAAATGTTCTTAGTAAAGTAGATATTAACTTAATTTTATTATTCAGGAATAACAAGAAACATACAAGACAAGTCGGACCTGAGGTATGGGGTTTCTTATCTCACTTTTAATTCCGTTAGATTTCCATTGTTCGCCACTTATTTATTTCATGTGGTGTATTGTGTACTGCAATTTTATATATATTATCAAGATTCTATTTATATTTATGGTATTCTCTGATTCATTTCGTTATTATTAACTTTTGGTCATATGACTCGATTGATTACAACATGGTAAGGGCTTCTCATCTCACTTCTTATTTCCGTGAGATTCATGATATATTGCCACTATTACTTTAGTGTGGTGTATTTACTACCAATGATTGTATTATTTGTGAAATATACTCTAATTTATTGGGTATTTACATATTAATTGTTTGATACTTCTTTCATGGGGTGTTTGTTTCGTAAGTTACAAAATCGGTATGGGAATTTCATATTTCAATTTCCACTCATTGGGCATTATGCATACTTCATTCATTATTTTACTCCATGATTATGTGTGGAATATCTATTTTATATTTTTGTAGTAATTTCCACTCCCCTTTCTGTGTATATACTTTTAATACACATAATTACTTCATTTATAAATTCTCAAGTCATCGATATGAACTTGATAAGGGTAATTTTAATTCAATCTCCATTCATTGAGTTAAACATACAATTAATTGGTGTTGTTTTTACAATAATATGTGGGAATGTCCTTTGATTGATTTACACTGAATATCAAATCATATTGAGTGTATTTATATTTTTCACACATTATTATGTCATTGAATTATCCTTAACCTAAGGATACTGTCTTTATAAAGGGATTTCATCTCAACTTACATTCCATTGAATTTCTTTTTTGTTATACACCAACTAACTTTTTTTGGTGTATATACTGTACGTTGACATTGTATATCTTGAATCCCATTGTCCTCAAGATATTATAAAGTTTCGATTACCTAAATTATTTGTATTCAAGCGTCACTCATTTGGTTAGGAGCTCTAACTAAAATATCATTTTAAATGTTTTAATGATTTATTATTCTAAATATTTCTCATTAATGTCCATGTTTTAAAAATGGTTTTAAGGATTTATTTATATGGACATTAATGTTTTAAAATTAAAATTCCTTTTAAAAGTTTCAAATCGGTATGGGACACTTTGATTCAAAAATCTATTTTAAATGTCTTCTTGATAAATAGTGATACTTTTAAATGTTTTCAAGAAAAAGGGGGATATTTCTCTAAAATAGCTTTGATGATTATTTTTCATCTATGTCAATATCCTTCATTACTTTTAATTGAGGTTAGTGTACTATAATAAAATATTCCATATTTTATTGAATGAGTTATGATTGACTGTGGATGTACTATTTTTATACCATTCATGGGTTGTGGTTAAAATATTGAAATTTCATATGCTAGTTTTAATTCAAATGTTAAGAATATATTTCAAATTTTTCATATGAGGAATGCATTGGAGTTATTAAGTGATGGGTGGAGCCTGCTATAGCTCCTCTATGCATCGGTAGGTCTAATGAGACAAACTAGTGTCTTGGCACAAGGGCTTGAAAAAATCTTATTTGTAGTCTTGGAACGTGGCCATGATTATGTGGTTAGGATGTCATGCATTATGCATTCCATTATTATGAGAATATATATATTGATATTTTATGTGGTTATTCGACTTGTAGAATACCCATGACTCTGTTTTATTATGGCATTATTTACTCACCTCATATTCCTTCCATAAAGTGTTCATATTAATTATTTACAAAGGCACGTGTTTTCAAGTATTCCCCATTCCTAATTTTTATGTTATCTTCTGCTATATTTCTTACTCTTACTGAGAATTTGAGATCACCCCTTTCTTATATTTCATTTTCCTAGGATATGAAGAAGTTAGTTATGAATGACTTGCAGGAATAATCTAGGAAGCTTGGATGTTTCTAATGGAATAATATAGTGTTGTTTTTCTTTTCAAGTTGTAATGTTGATCTTATTTAGGTATCTTGTTTCCAAGACTACTAAACTGATCGGACCTTCGGGACATGATTCCTTGTAATCATGACAATGTGTTAAAATATTGCACCAGCTCCTAGATTCTGGGGTTGGGGCATTACAGATGGTATCAGTGGAATTTTAGTACAAAAGTTGGAAACTAGATTTAGATAAACTCTGATTTGAGCACATTAACCTATGATATACATTGAGGATTATTATATAAGAACTTCCTAGAATTTTTCTAATTTAGTGATTTTGTGTATTTTCCAAGCAATACATCGTTGTCGGGTTACGAGCAGGTGGAGGTGGGTCTGGCACAGATGTACGTTGGAGTGAAAACTCTGACAAGGAGTTTTGGGCTTGACTCGGGGTATCCTGGTACAAGAGAACGGGCATTGCTGCACTCTTGGTTATGACACTCATGAGGGATATGCTTAGGATAATTTAAATTTTCATTACAAACCGATTTTAAGGATTTTAAAATAAGATGATGAAAAATGACATTGTTTAATCCTAAGTTGTTTCAAATTGAAAATAAGGCGTCATGACATTCTCTCAATGATTTATGACTATATTTACTCACAAAAGGCTTTCTGGTTTTAGTCAATGGTTTGATTCCAAGGAAGTCACAGTAACATTGAGCATGATGTACAAGGTGGGAACGGTGGTGTAAATGAGCAACAAAATGGAATGTTTATTGGCGTAAAATATATCATGTTCATGCCATATCAATTTTTCAAAAATATGATCAACACTATATATATTTACTAACTCCCATACCCAACAAAGAAGAGAAAGGAGATGAATGATAAGGGCACAAGCAGTGGAGACCATGGAGAAAAGAAATTTCAATTTCCATCATGTAAGAAATGTATAAGGAGACACCCAGGAATGTTTCTTAATGGAACAAATAAATGATTTATGTGTCGGGAAGAAGGACATAATGAAACAAATTTTCGAGGAAAAATGAAGTGTACTATGGTTGAAAATAAAAATGATCCTAAGAATCCATTTATAGTCATTTTCCCTAAATATAGGGGACCTGGCCATTACCTGAGTGAATGCCCTATTCTATAGGATATCCCCTTGGTCAAAGAATAAAATATGTAGAAATAAATGGTTGGGGAAATGTTTAAAAGTATTAATACTCTTTGTTGATGGGATTACATTGGTAAAATTTTCTCTTGTATGTGTAATCCTACAGTTCGTCATGTGAAAATGATATTTGGGGAAGAATTATCTTTTATCTTGTGGATATAGTCATAAATAACCATTTGGTTTTATATGATCCTTCAATTTGAGGCAATTACAAGTTATTAAATTTTGGGATGAAAATATGAGGTATGAGATACCATTTGTGGTTAAATTATGTTATGGTTATTTTGAAGAAATTATTTCATTTTGGTAATGTTATAAAATATAGTTTTTGAAAATTGACAACATGCAAATCGTGTGACAACCCGTCACATCGGACAAAGCTGTGGGAATCGAACACACAACTAGAGTGATATTGGGATTTATCGCCTACCACTAGACTAGGTGAAGTCCTGGGTTAGTGTGACTAATTCTTTTAAGTTAAATTATTTTATTAAGTTGATTTAGGACATTATGTATTATCAAATGTATATCCTTAGTTTAGGAAAATGAATTGGCGATTAAGTGATAAATGTAATTTTGGAAGATTTTCTTTCTGTTGGGAAAACTATATGCCTAATAAAAATAGAATACTATGGTATTTCATTTGAGGAGTAATGGTGGATATTTTTCAATGTTATTTTGTGGATTTATATAGATTTGGATTATTTATAGAAATTATTAACCTACCATAGAGAATATGTGATTAGGTTAATTAGTTTTAAGTATGTCACTTTAAGAGTAGACGATGTGATTTAGAGATAAAGTTTAACATGAAAGACTACGTAATCGAATTCTTCTGAGTTTTGGATTTCAATCTTAGTTAGGATTATATTGAAGTATTTTAAGTACAATGTTTCATTAATGTTTATTTGTAGAACTTTGGGTATTGTTTGTTTAAATTTTTGAGATTAAGAGTATTATTTTTTTCTATAAATGATTGTCCTTTTGGGGGATCATATGATCATGTACTAACCATTTTGATATTGGTTAGTGTTTAATGAGATGAAAAATATCTAGTCCATCCTTTGTGGATTATGTGATTCTCTATAAGTTGATTTTAGCGCTTCAGGTGTAAACAAGTAATCTTTAACACTCATCATTTGTAGAAAAGATGAGTTTGTGGTAGAAATATATTAATGGATGAAACTCTACTTGTAAAGTAAGTATGTCTCCTTATACTCTTCATCAATCTCAAAAATAAATTCATCAGTATTAAGAAAAAGAACTTAAAACAAAAATGTTGTTTGTTTACTTTTACTACTAGGTAATCAAAGACCTTTCAACCCATTACAAGTTTATGGCTTTCAGATCGTTAACTTATCTTAATAATATTCTCGATCACTCTCCATCATAACTTGATTATTATTTTTCTCTTCCATATCCATGTTTTCCTACATGGAACCCTAGAATGTGTTATTTTTGGTAACCTTCATACTTACCTTTATTTATTATAAAATAGAGGCCTCATTAATCCATTTTCGATGTGGGATTTTAACTAATATATTTTCCTCCAATTGCCCGAAGGCCTTCAAAACACAAGTTTTAAATCCCAACCTTTAATTTCGAGGACACAATTTATTGATGGAGGGGAGAATGTAACAACCCATGGTTTCATAGTACATTATTTTTTTAAAGTAATTAAGTAGCTTGTACTTCAGACAACACCTAGTTTGAGCGCATGATGACTTACCAAACTAGCCGTTCAAAAGCAGTTATGAATATTATTAACTGAAATTGTAATTTTATATATTACATAAAATTTTAGCATCCATATTATGTGTTTCTTAGACATAATATAAGAACAAATTCATTTTTTCAGATAAAAGGTGTATTTTTCAAAAAATCAAATTTTACTGCCTTTTAATGGAGAACCCATTATTAATCCAATATTTGACACTTTTATATATAAAATTTTTCAAAATAAACTTCTTATTTAGAATCAAGACATAAAAATTTTGTTTCAATAAATTTTTGGTGTTTTCTAATAACTTTCATATGTAGGTGAATAGTGAAAATACTAAATTTTATTTGAAAATAGATTTTGTAATCAAAATAATTTATAGTGTTCAATTATACATTTGAATGGATTTTAAGAACAATTAGATTATATTTTTACCATTTAATCCAATTTTGTAATTTGGAATTAATTTCACTTGGAAATTATACATAAACAAGTGTCAGTCTTTTGATAGTTATTATTTCTTGAAAACATGCTATTTGTTTTGAAAACATGTACTAATTTTAAATTAATTAATGCAACTTCTATGTTATTAATTTGTTAAAATATACCTCATTTTTAAATTTGTAATATCAAATATATGTTAGGCTGAATTTTTGGTATTTTTCTAAAAAACATTAACATTTGATGAATAGTATAACCACTTAGTAGTAGTTAAAAACCTAACTTTTTCATTTAAATGAAATTTTACCACTTCTGTTAATTGAATTTAGAAAATCTGATATACATGGTTGTTATTAATATGTAAAATGTTGTTCAATAAGATGAAAATATTTTTTTTGTTGAATAGTATCTTCTGACTTTTATTTACCGCGTTTAATGTTAAATTGGATAATTCAAGGTAAAATGAATATTATAATAATACAAAAATACATTAACAGTTGTCCTAACCTTATTTTATTATTCATGGTCAAAAATGGGAATACTAGGGTAGATTTTGGGACCCCATGGAGCCACTTAAGAGTGATAATGATACTTTATTTTAATTAACATAAAGTAAGGACAAAAATGACATTAACAAATATCTTTTAGTATATAAATTTTTATATGGAGTTATATAAGTCATATTTTCTACTATAAATATTCATTTTAAATCTAAAATGATTTCCTATATTATAGTATTTGTTTTATAATTTTTAGACATCAAATAAATTAAATTATTTATGACACAATAATGATGTAGTATTCATCTCATTAATAAATGATTTAAATAAATATGATTATTAATATTAAACTAATATCCAAAACCTCTCCAGTTATTATTATTTTATTTTATTTCAAACATGGGTCATCTTATATTCTACTTTAATGAGTTGTGGACCTTTTGAAACTAATGATAAGTTTATAATAAAATAACATTTTCAAAATTTCCAAAAGTCCCCCTCCTGTCCCTTATAAAAGGACACACTTTTAACCCATTCCTCACACCTATCAATCCCATTGGCTCATCCAACCCTACCCAAATACACTCTCAAGATCCATGTATTTTACCTATAAGCCTTACCTTTGGCAGAAGTCACTTCATGAGGTCCTTTTGGTTCAAACCAAACAGAGTTAACCAAATTAAAGGTAATGGTTTCCCTTAAATTCTTTTATTTTATTTTACTTCTTAAACCCCTAAACTATTTTTATTACTTTATTTTATAACCACACCAGTATCCTTATTATACTATAATTTTTTTATGAGAGGTATTATAACTAAACTTACACACACCTCTATATAATGGGTAAAGAACACACTCTTTCTGTGGATGGCAGACGAACGCCTCACGAAACGATGATTGTTCAACTATCTCCTACTGAATCTCATGTTGGACATTAAGATAGAAATGTATTTATATATGATATATATTATGTTTATTTTTTCTTTTTTCTTCTGTATTTTCTACTTATATCATACGTTTACGGTTTCCATTATGGGTAAACGTGGTAATTTCATTTGAGGAATTGCGAACTACCTCCCCCTCAAAGTGATATGACTCGTTAATGCCTTAGGTGGGACATATAAAGCATGGAGTTAACAATATTATATGATATTATACTGGAATTATAATATACCTTTGTAACATTATATTTTAATTACATTAAAATAAAAAATAGAAATAAAGGTAGCATTCATGCGTACGTACAACATACCGTCTCAATGAACGGTGCATTTCATTTCTTCACTCCAAATGTTATGTACTATTATAAATAAATATATATATTGGATATAATATATATAAATATATATGATATCTAGATCATGTATATCATTATGGAGATAATGGAATTCTGACCACATGAAAAAATTGTAATTATAACCAGTTCATTTTTGACTCACGTTCCGAATATTGAAAAAATATCCAATATGAACTCAAATAATTAAATAATTTTTATAGAAAGGTAATAAGTGATATAAAATAACTAATAAACTTGAAAATTTTTCTTAATCATGTATAAATTAAAATATTTTTATTATTCAGGAAGAACAAGGAACATACAAGAGAAGTCAGACTTGAGGTAAGGGGTTTCTTATCTCACTTTTAATTCCATGATATTTCCATTGTTCGCAACTTATTTATTGCATATGGTGTATTGTGTACAGAAATTTGATATATATTATCATTATTTTCTTTATATTCATGATATTTTTTGATTCATTTGGTGGTTATTAAATTTTGGTCATACGACTCAATTGATTACAACATGGTAGGGGTTTTAATCTCACTTCTTATTTCCGTGATATTCAAGCTATATTGACACTATTTCCTTTTGTGTGGTGTATATACTAACCATGATTGTATTCATTGTGTAATATAATTTAATTTATGGGTATTGACATCTTTATTTTATGATACTTCTTTCATGGGGTGTATGTTTCGTAAGTTACCAAATTAGTAAGGGAATTTCAAATTTCAATTTCCACTCATTGGGCTTTACACATACTTCATTGATTATTTTACTCCATGATTATGTATGGAATCACTATTTAATATTTTTGTAGTAATTTTAACTCCCATTTATTTGGATATACATTTTATACACATAATCACTCCATTTATAAATTCTCATGTCATCAATATGAACTTGATAAGAGTAATTTTAATTCAATCTCCATTCATTGAGTTAAATATCTAATTCATTGGTGTTGATTTTACAAGATTATGTGTGAATGTCCTATGACTAATTTACATAGAATATCCAATAATATTGAGTGTATTTATATTTTTAACACATAATTATTTCATTGATTTATCCTTAACCTACGGATATAGTCTTTATAAGGGATTTCATCTCAACTTACATTCCATTGAGTCTTCTTTGTTGTTATACGCCAACTCAATTATTTTGGTGTATATACTATACTTTGACATAGTATATCATGAATCCCTTTATTCTAATGATATTATAATGTTTTTATTACCTCCATTATTTTTATTCAAGCGTCTCTCATTTGGTTAGGACCTCTACCTAAAATATCATTTTAAATATTTTAAACATTTATTCATCTAAATATTTCTCATTAATTTCCATGTTTTAAAAATAGTTGTAAGGATTTATTTATATAAACATTAATTTTTTAAAATAAAAATTCCTTTTTGAATGTTTCAAAGTGGTATGGTACACTTTCATTCAAAAAACTATTTTAAATGGCTTCTTTAAAAATAGTGAAATTTTGAAATGTTTTCAAGAAAAAGGGGGTATATTTCTCTCAAATATTTTGGATGATTATTTTTCATCTATGTAAATATCCTCCATTATTCTTGATTGAGGTTAATATATTATAATAAAATCTTCCATATCATATTGAATGTGTTATGTTTGACTGGGGATGTGCTATTTTATACCATTCATGGTTTGTGGTTAAAATATTGACATTTTGTATGCTAGTTTTAATACTAATATTTAGAATATTTTTCAACCTTTTCATATGTGGAATTAATTGGACTTAGTATGTGACAGGTGGAGCCCGCTATATCTCCTCGATGCATCGGTTGGTCTCTTGAGACAAACTAGTGTCTCAACACAACGCCTTGACAAATTCGTATTTTTAGTTTTGGAAGAAGGCCTTGACTATGTGGTTATGATGTACAACATTATGCTTTCCATAATTATGATATTAGCTATTGATATATAATGTGGTTATTAGAATACTAGAATACCCATGACTATGTTTTGTTAGGTCATTATTTATTCAATTGATAATCTTTCCATAAAGTGTTCATGTTAATTATTTGTAAAGGCATGTGTTTTAATTTATTTAACATGCCTAATATTTATGTTATCTTCCACTATATTTCTTACTCTTACTGAACATTTGAGATCACCCCTTCTTATGATTCATTTTCCCAAGATATGAAGAAGTTAGTTAGGAGTGACTTGGAGGCATAATATAGGAAACATGGATGTTTCTAATGGAATAATTTAGTGTTGTTTTTATTTTCAAGTTGTAATGTTGAACTTATGTATGTATCTTGTTTCCAATACTACTAAACTGATCGGTCCTTTAGAACCTGATTCCTTTTAACCATTCCAATGTATTAAAATAATGCACCAAATCCTAGATTCTGGTGTCGGGGCGTTACAATATGGATCCAAATAAAGGTAACATGAAGTGTATGAATGGAGTTATAGAATTTTCAATTGGATTAAAAATCTCTTTGAATTATTCCATTAATGTTTAAAAATAATTGGTGTAAGAATATTGGTTTGAACAATTATATAAACCGGATCCTAGGAAAACACTATCTTGGATGTTGATCAAAGGCTGACAGAACATGAATGATGGGGTAGGTGACACAAATTAGAGGAGATGACCTCCCAGGAAAGAGAATAATAAATTTTGTAGTTTTATTCTATGAAATTGAGGATTATTCAGGATATAGTTTAACATATTTTGATCAAAATATATCCCATGGTATAATATCATATGTCTAGAACATTTCACATAATTTATGTTCGTTTTACATTGACCCTGGAAAACAGTTTAATTCATATTTTGTGGCCTATAGAAAATTATATTTCATGTGTATTTATGAAGCATAAAGGAAATACCACTAGCATGAATGAGGCTCAAGGGAGGATTTTGTACCACACATGTATCAGGAAAAAAGATGGATGTCGATGTGAATGAAGATCGATAAGGAATTCACCACATCGCACATCTCTAAGAATTTTTACACATAGTTTAAATTCATTCATGGATATAGAATCCTAGTTTATGGTCATTGAGATTGTACCATTAGTTTATTTCTGTATCTAGAATACATTGGTAAAAACCCCACTAGAACTCCTAAGTCCACGTGAGCCATGCTCGGTTTTCAGGAAATGGAATGGTATAGGGGGTCCTCCCAACATGTGGAAGCATGAATTAGGGGTGACACCTAGGGTTTGAAATTATAAATTGATCTTGGGGAGTGTAAAGAAGGAAATTAGATACCTTCAACATCTAGATAAATGGGTGACTAGTGAGTAGCGATCAAATGTTGACCATTTTTAAAACATAAGGAACAAAATCATACCAATTAGGAATGGGGAGATAAAACAAAACACCAACTTTTGACCATGTTTGAAACACATGATCCTCTATTTTTCTTCTAGACAACCATTAGGATGTTGGCCCAACATTGGAGTTTTTCCAAAATGTCATGGGACCATCACCATTAGGGGGACATTCTAGATTTTAATGATGATGAAAATCCATACTGAGAAAGAATTGAAATGGAAAATGTCTGTATTAAAAATAGTGGTTTAAATATGGGTTCTACGAATTTTTTATTTTCATATTTCATGGAATATAGTATTTCAATATATTGTCATTGTGTTCAGACCAAGGGAGTGATCAGTTTAATTTTTTGATGTACATACTATAAAGGTGAATTTTCAAGGCCTTAATGTGGAACCAGAGAGGTATGACCCTATGTGAGTGAATCTAAAGAGGCTCACATACCACATAAACTCCATGAAATCGGTTTTGTATAGTTTATGGTCATAATTATTTGACAGAACTAGTCTCCAAGGGTAGAAGTGATGATTAACATGCGAATGGGCTTAGATAATAAATGTATTGGCATCACAACGTATCCCATAATGTTTGTAATAAATACAATAATAGTTCATGAACACAGTGTGGTGAGAAAACAACATTGGTTGGGGAAATCCTCTCTAGAGAGGTAATTTGATCGTCCCTTGATTATCGTGATGAATTTTGAACTTGTTTAGGGTTGGATCACAGTATAATGTCATGCATTGAAGATTATAACATATATTTTGATATTAGGGATCTTGGACAATAAGCCCATAGTTTGAGGTCATTGAGTTTGGAGCATCGGTTGAATAGTTAAAAGAGTTATGTGTAATGTGGTCTTATAAGAAAACCGATGTGAAGGAGGACAATGTAGGACCACACAACAAGTACAGATTTCTGGGGAGGCTTGGAAATTGTTTTAAGTCATGATGCTCAAACTAAGTTGGGGCCAAAAGGCCAAATACTTGAAAAAATTATTGTTGGATGTGAAGAAAAAATGTTCAATCATCACTACATATCTCATATTGATGTGAATAAATACACACATAATTCTAGAAAAAAATCTACCTCTGTTGTTGTGATCCATACACAAGGAGGTGGATTTTTTTGATTTGATGGACCATGATGTATAATCTAGTCGTCTCTGTGTATCCTATGTGGGAATGAATCAAGCTGTACGTAGTTCTCAAATATGGAATCATAGGCGACAACTGATGGGGATGAAGTCCTCTCAAGAATGAACTTTATGGCTTTGTGTAGTTAATCATCATGTGGCCATGATGACGATTGTTATGAAGTTTAATACCATAGAACTGGGATGTTAGGATTGAAGTTTTAAAACATGCAATTTGGACATTTGGTGGTTATGTAGTTTACTGTCATGCATCTAGGATGAATGGGTGAAATTTTTTAGAAATGGATGTTCATTAAATATATTCTATAACATGATGTGAGAGAGGAACTAGTGGCCCATGCCACATAGAACATTCCCGTGGAAGATTTTCACACATTTAAAAGTCAGGATTCTTTGAATTTACATTTTATTTTGAGGCTATAGTGCTCGGAACATAATATGGATATTATTTTAAGGTCTTAAAGCTTGGACCATATGACCAGTTTGATGTCGTGTTCCTGGGACACTAACTCTATGCAGTTTAGAATTTTATATATTGAAGTATATAAGCACAATTTAATGTAATTTTGTAGGGATTTAGACATTTAATTTAACATCATATGGGGAGAATGAAAATTTTTATGTAGTTTATCAGCATGAAAATAGGTTAATAACAACATAGTTTAACTTCATGTTGTAGAGATGATGTTAACTCCACACGCAATGTATTTCCTCACAAACCTAGAATTCTTTGTATGAGTGATCACTCTCCATTCATAGTGATCAAAGAGTATGCCCCAATGGGATATACCTTAATAATGATTTAAGGTCTTTCCCACTTGGGTTCTAACTATGGAGGACTCATATCAGGTACTATTGGCATCCTAGGATCTAGTGTCATGTCTCATTATAGGAAGGAGTATACATGAACCTTTTTATTGAATGCCCTTGATATCTTGTTCCGGTGCCTATCTAAATTGTACAAGGCTTGGATCAAATTATATATGAGGGACTCCAACTCTTCTAGACAGACTTCTGCCATTATGGATGGTCTCTACATATCCTAGATAACCTCTATGAGAAATTTCAATTGAATCTATATGTGTATGACTTCCACTATTCCATACACTGAGGAATATAGAGTCACCTCAGTGGAATTTCAGGTCATCATTTCATATGACTAGAGATCGTTGTGGAGATTTTCTAGCTAACCCTTCTTGTTCCTGCCCACCATCTTCTACAGTATATTGGAAAGGGTTTTGTTTCTCACCTCAATATGTCTTTTTTCATGCACATGATAGCGAGATGTATGGTTGGATAAGATATTTTATATACCATACAACTTATTTATATTAGCTACCAAGAATATGTCTTAAATTTATATGGGAATAGTATGAAGGAATCTTCATTGGAGAATGATATTGGATATCATTAATTAGAACACTAATCAGACCTTGAATTCATTAATAAGAATTTCTTCTTCCCACCTGGAAATGAAATATTATTTGGTCAAAATGACGATTTACTAGTGAGCTATTTCTAGTTGATCGGGTCCCATGACATGGTGTCCCCATATTGTAAAGGTTCAAGAATAATAGGTGGTGTGGAGGGGTTCTGGTGATCTATGAAATTTTAATTCTTGAATCATACATGCATGGATCCTCTTTGAGATCATGATATAGTTATGGACCATGCTGGACCAGAAATAGCCCAAACCTCAAATCCAATGGGAGAGATTCAACCCTATCTGATGAGTACCATATAACCATACATAAACTTCCTACATATTCTAGTAAATATCATCTACCTAAATGAAATAGAGGATAATTCAATCAAACCCAAATCTTTGGAGAGTCTGATCAAGGTTTGTCCCACTCCGGATGGTGAACAATGCTATGAGCCGACTGATTTTCTCGTGCTTAGCTCAATCTGGAGGGAGGGTACCATGATGGAATTACTCAACAAAAGGATTTTTCCAATAATAGTTTTCCTCCACTTTGGAGGAATCTAGAGGTCCCTCTGTGGAAGTGCCGACAACTAAGTAGTTTACCAATGTTCTGCCATTATCATTTTTAATGATGGAGTGATGACCCTCCGATGCACCACATGAATGATCAAGTCATCCTTTTCAGGAACTCCAAGATATGTTGCTAATATGGAAATGGTTTTGAATTTACCATTTAATACCTAGGGAACATGAATCACATATGGATAGGAAGGGAGCTAGGACATTGGGTGGAAGGTGCATTTGAGCAGGGGAATGAGCTTCGGATTCCTAAATATGTAATCATCATTGATTTTCATGATGGATAATCCCGATTCTCCCTTCATCTCTTAATGAGAGGCTTCAATCTCAAAGGAATTCTCAAGAAAAGTAATGAGATCCTGATACTCTACCACATTGTTGGTGTATCTGTTGGACAATAAGATTGAGTAGGGAAAGATAGCCAACACACGAGTGATGAAGACGATCACCATGCTTACTCTATTACTTTTGGAATCATTGATCCTTCTACCAGCTAGGATTCAGGAGGAACCATCAAAATTATTATACGAACAGATCATAGATTGATCCAATGAAAGGATTTCCATATCTACGAAGTCAAAATTTAGAAGAAATTCTTCAATAGCCAGATGAGAGACTAGAAAATCTACCAACACTTGACCATTGGTAGCCTTTCATGGCATGAACCAGATGTCACACTATTAATGAATTACTATTTTGAATTATTTCCATCATGTTAGCATTGGTAAATTGTGGATATACCTTAGTGGGCCCACATTGGACACCAGATATATCTCATGATGTTGTCGATAATTATTCAAACTCTTCATTGGGAAAACCAGTATGAGGTAACTCTTCTCGAAAAGAATGTGTCTGGACTCCATGTTGAGGGGCATGTGACTGAGATTTTTTAAAAATTTCTATCAACCTTCATAGTTATTCTAGGTTATAGGGGAACTATATATTCATTCTAAAGTGGTCAGTTATAGGACCAAAGACATCTATGATATGGGTGGAATCCAAACCAAAGCCTATAAAATATACTTCTTAGTTTTCTAAAATATGGACTTGTACTCTTTGTACCATTGGTATAAAGTACCTTTCATAATGATACATTAAAAGGACATACACATTATAGCTAGAATCATGATGAATCATAATATGTAGGGAAAGTGGTATTAAAGGCCTCTGTGATCCTTGTGTTACTCAGAGGAGTCATCTAGCATATGGACTTGATTTTCTATGTGTTGATCTTAATGCTTCTATATATAAGGATGAAACCAAGGAACATTCTAGATGTAACCCTAAGATCATACATCTAGGGGTTCATCTTAAAATACCCCAACTAGAGGAATACAAACACTTTAACATGATCTCTGAAATGGTCCTGATGCTAGAGGGAGTTCAAAACAATGTTCTCCATGTAGCATTCTACTAGCATCTCGAGGATCTGTTTGAAGATGTGATGCTTAGACAATTGATAAGTGGTTCCTACATTCTATAGACTGAAAAGAACTACTTGACAGAAGAAGGTTCCTTTTTTCACTTTATAGCTGTTAGACTCCTCATCTTCTTATTCCATCTAGATCTAGTTATATCCTAAGAATCCATTCATAAAAGATAGTCCCTGGAAGCTAGTTGTTGCATCGATTAATAGCTCTATCACCTGTAGGGGAAATCATCCATCAAAAAATGGTAGTTGAGTTCCCATAAGTCGATAAAGACTGTAATATTATTATTCTTATTCCTAACAGGAATGTCGTTGGCTAGAACTTTGGGTACTCAACTTCCTAGAAGAAGATAGCTTTAATAAGATCATCAACTTTAGCCTAGACTCTAGCACCACAAGAAGGGTCCATCTTCCTAGGAGGCTACATGAACCTACATTAATTGACAAGGAGTCCAAGATGGATGACGGTGGACTGAGTATATCATCCTTATATCTTGTAGTAATTCTATAAAGTCACATCACAATATTGATTTAGAAAAACCACATACTACTTTTGTTTCACTACAGTCATGGATGCACTTATCAGTGTTGGCCTCAGGCCATCCTCACTACAAAGGTTCACCTAAACCATCTCATCCAAATTAGTAGATACAACCTCTTCAAATTATGGAGGAGTATCTCCCAAATCTTCTTCATCATGTGAGGTAGTGAAATCAGTGAGATGAGACAGTTCATCGAAACACACTAATTCTGGGGCAACACTAGTTCCCACTTGGTCGGATACGAAATCCTTACTGGGAGACTCAATCTCTTCCAAAAACATGGTTCTAGAGGGTGTCAAACTGATTCCATCCAGTCATTTACTATGATGATGATTATTGATGTAAATTTACTCTTGGTGATTCGGATTATATTGATTCAACCTAGCTCAATGAAACAAGTGAGAATGAGGTAAAATGGTTTCCCTAGGGAGAACATCTCAGTACATTATTGGTGTAGTGGCTTCTGGGATAACTCGAGCATGTCATGTGTTAGAGTACACGGTAATATTATAATGTACATTGTAACTAGGGATGTTGTGTCCTTTCCACATAAAATTGTATAGTAATTTATCAATTTTGAAATCATATCCTCCAACATGTGAAACTGGTGGATGAAATTATCATCCAACTCTGTGCATGAGCTAGATGCAATGGGTGTGTTTTAAACCTCATTAATCTAAACAAGATTTCCCTTTTCCTTATAATATCCAACATCTAGATAGTTTTAATCATGGGATTTTAAGGTAGATTCATCACCTAGAATCAAGCATTCTGATCCATTGAAAAGGAACTTGAGGTATTGGTGATATTAGGAGGTGACAGATGCCTGCAGATTGAGCCAGGGCCTAGACATCAATGTATTGTAGGTGGTATCAAATGATAAAACCAAGAATTCCATAATTTCTATCATGAAACAAAACTGGAACTTCAAATGAATCCTACCACACAGTCTCTACTCAGTCATGTCATAACCCTAAATCTTAAAGTATGAGGGTATCATGTCTTCTTTAATCATTCCCACTCTATAGAGTGTCTAGGTTTTGATGATATTGATCCTATAACTTTTCTCCACTAGATAGATTCATACATAGAAGACATTTTACAAGAGTGTGATGTACATCGGGAGAAGTTTCCCCTCTATGAGAGAGACCTCATATACCTTAGAGGATGAGATGATGGTTTCAAATTTTTTTTCTTGACCTCTTTATCATAAAATGTCTCTATAACTGCTATAACTACTACGAACTATAAGGATAAATTCCTAGGATTCCTAGATAGCCTCATGCATCCCTTCATATATAAAGAGGTAATCATGGATCTAGAGATTTTTAGTTATACTAGTGAGGTTCTTCATCACATCATGTGTATGTTTCATATGTAAATTTAATCCCATAGGGGGTTGGTCTTTTGTAGGCGGCATGATGGGTGCAATTGGATAAACCACTGCCTAATGTTTGGTACTAGAAATTATAGTTTCTCATCAGATAAATCACCCAAACCCAGAAATAAATGACTGTAAGTTGGATGAGTCATGACATAATATTGACCAAGTGGATCACAATGTGGTTGAAACAATTCTTCCTTGTAAATCAGCAAGAAAATATGTGGCGACATTCTTAACTAAGCATGCTGGTGGACTATTCCTTAAAAGCTTTTTGAAACACCTATTGCAAGTTCTCAGTCACATGCACGAGATGTATTGGAGAACTAGCATGAGTATTAAATCTTTTTCATGCCCTCAAATTCTTCTTAGATGTTATTAACCAGAGACACATGGAGGGATCACCATCTATTCTTGATTTTGAGGGACTATGAATGGATCAACCTACTCAACATTATTAACATAGGAATACACCTACTCACCATATGAGGGATCCACTAGTGTGGGGTGGAACTTGGGAGTGATTACCATCTCTTTAGGAATGAATTCTTTAAGAGTACAAGATATATTTAGCACTATTGGTGGAATTTTCTTTCCCTAGACCCATTAGCGTCTACTGTTCTAAGATGTATAAGGCTATGAGGTAGATTCATAAGAGGTAGCTTGTGAATGAATTGTTGAATTGGGAGGTTTAGGGTTGCCTAAGTTTGCATGAATGATAACGTGGACTAGATAAACTACCATGTGGTCCAATCAATCATCAAATTATGAGCCCCATGGATGGAAACCTATTTTCATTCACCTTCACTATAAATTTTAGGCACAAATAGATGCAGTCCACCTATGTCGGGACATTACCAAACATGACCACACCATTTCCCACTACTTCATGAAGCCAATATCTAAACATGTTGAATTATTTGATTGTATATCCAAGATGCATGCGCTAGGGTAAATGGTTAGAGTGATTAGTGATCATAGCTTAATGGGTATTTTTTGCATTCTAGGAGCTTCAAAATCCCCTATTACAAGGAATTGAGGAAATGACAAAGAACCAGAGAGTTTTTAAATGAAAAAAATCTTTTTTATATATTCTATGAATGGTTCTCTAAAATGAGGGCCCTAGAATTGCGATGGAGTATGACATGGGTCTAGAGACACATTCCCTTATCTAGGTGGTTTTTCTAAGGGGAAGTGGTTCCTACCGATTCTATTCTTAGGGAGGATTATCATGATGAGGTGGCTATGATCGGTGTAGCTTCACATGGGGAGCAACTGCTTGGAACAACTATAGAAGCTCTAGGGGATCCACCTTTATAAAGGAAGCAATATCTAACATAGTGGATCTTCATGAAGGAGTGGGATGAGGTAGGGGGATTCCAGTCTGTCTTACATCAATAATTCCTCTAGGAGTTGGGCCTTATCATATAAATATCAGAATCTCCCTATGATGTTCTAAGTGATGAAGGTGGGGACTAGTTCAGTGTTGAGGTTTCCCACTCACATTGTCTATAGATACTGTTGATTTAGTGGCACATTGAGTGAACACATGAGGCCCTTTCGCTAGGAAATAATGTCTCCAACACACTCATTATGTATATTCATGCACTTGAAAAGGTTGAAAATGCTTGTCTTGTATGTGGTGGAGCTGAACTTTTAGAGAAACTATCTTTGAAGGTCTTCCCAACAAGTGATAAATCCAATGGGTAACTAAATGTACCGAACATATGTAGTCCCTTTTAACATTTGAAAAAATAATTAGAGCATGGTTTTATCCTTCTAATCTGAGGTTTTTAACATGGGTCCTCACCTTGAGATGAAGTGGGCCAGATGTTGTAGCGGGTTACCCACTTGTTGACAGGGGAAAATCGAGCATTCCCAAAATCCATGGCACTGTAATAATAATACACCCATGAAGGGTACATATTTCCATCAGGTGGGATCACCACCTATCATGTCTCAAGATAATCAAGGTGAATGTTAAGAGAAGTTATCAAATCTTTTGGCTGGTGGTTCCAATCTTATTGATTATCCCTCACTACCATTGTGTTAAAGGCTCATAAACATTGAAAATAGGCCTGGTGACATATGGAGTGAGCCGATCTAGGTCCCAAAGAGGATCACCAAGCTACTATGGAAGATTTATCAACCCATTTCATGGTTGATTTCCATAAAATTATGCCCCCACCCTTTTTTTGATGTCTGGGATTACCTGGATCAATTGGGAGTAACTAGCCAAGGAAGATTAGTGGGTTTGACTAGTACCATAGGGAAGGAGGAATATGGTATTGTCGAGGAGTTTCGGCTCCCCAGATTCACACAAAAATAAGCTCATCAATGATCATATTCTGATCTATAACCTACTGATGAAAAGTGGAGATTATAGAATTAACCTCTTTATTCTATACAACATCAAATAGATCAGGGGTATCTAGAGGCCCATATTCCTTTTTGACTCTTAGTCTGATAGGGAGTGATGTAGAGGGTTCCCATGAGGACATGTGTTTGCATTTTCGGGGAGTGAGAAAAGTAATATGAGGGTCCCCTATATACTATGCTACCCCAGGGGGTGGTTTCTCTCTATCAGACCTTTTTCCAGTGTCCCCATCTTTTTCTTATCTCATGAAAAATAATATTCACCATAACTATATCCAGAGGAATGTCCTCAATATCAATAAATAGGTTAGGATATCAAAGGATTAATCTAAAGTGGAGAGTAGAATATTATCCATAAAATTGGATTTTCATGTGATGAGAATTCTCTTCAAGGATTATATCAAGCACTATAAAGCTTTTGATGCATCACTATTAGAGGGTATCATGGTAGCCTGGGGGCATATGGTGCTGAGCCACTCGGAGAACTACCATCTCAACCATGCATAATTTTTGATCAATTTCATCAAAATGATCCCAGATTCCTTGGTAGAACAACTAATTGTCACGTAGGTGAACATGCATCATCTAAAGGGTCTGAAGGAATCACATAACCTATTCCTCGGTGATGGACTCAGGGATGTCAAAGTTAGTAGTCTCATTTGGCCAGATTACATAGTAAAACTGATCGGAAACAAGAGTATCCCATCATGTTTACTTCTTGGAAGCAGGGCCCACTATTGGTTTCCTTAATCCTTCATAGGTGCTATCTGATATATTGAAGGCACAAATGTGGATCAGTGTAGTCATTGGTTATCCAATCAAGGAGTTACCATATGAGATTATTGTTCACTACAAAATTGGTCATCTCTTAAAGTAAGTTCCAGACGCATCACTATGTCCTTAAAGGATTGTGTGTTCACCACTACCTCATGTGCAAATGAATTTTTTCTTGTAGGTGACTCAATTGGATTCTCTTCATCAACCCCATTGTATAATAACTCTATGTGATCTAAGGTAGAGGCGGAGAACGAAGCTGGTCATAATATAAATGATGACATCGTGAGCCCCTGGATTGGATCCAAATATTCACCCACCTATATGTACCTATGAAGAGAATTTGGGTCTATTTGGATTTACGATTATGGGACGACAAACTACACATGATGGGATTATTCCCTAGTTAATGATGTTGATGAATGTGATGAAGGCTCCGTCATTGAATCACATTCCCCCCTCAGAATCTGAGAGGTTTATGTGATTGAAATTGATTTGGAACTTTCTAGAATATTTATATCAGATGAGGTATTTCTACCTTATACCCCATGATAGTCCTTCAGGGTAGGGTGGGTTTTGTTGACAGGGAGGACCTAAATACGAGTTGGTGTTGGATAGGGGAGAAGCACCACATTCATTTTGAGATGTGGGGAGGACCTCCATACTAGTTTCTATTTGAGTGGGGAGGACCTCCTCTAAGAATAATCTAGGAGTGGGGAGGACCTCCGCTATGGTTATCAACATAGCCAGAAGGACCTCTTCCTTGGTTAGTATGATCATGGGGAAGAAATCCTTACAACACTGTTGTAGAAGTATCACAAGAGCCTCAGCCCAGTTGGCGAGGACTCGCTAGGTGCATCCAGGAGACCCAGGATCAAATTTTGGTGGAGGCTTATTTCCGGGTTACGGTAACAGTACTGTAGAAGGCACTGTTTGGTACTGTAGTAGCCGGAACTATTTATCCATCTGGGTCTTCGGGCCACTGTTTTGGTTCTCAGGTCCTGCAAGGCTTTCTGGCCACCCAAGGCCTTCGGGCCAGTTGATTCTCAAGGCCATCGGGCCACCTTAAGGCCTTAAGGCCACCCAAGGCCTTCGGGCCACATGAATGCAGGCCCATACACAATACAAAAAAGGAGCAGCCCCAGAAGAGGATTCAGAGCAGGTACACTCACTAGAGCAGAGAAAAATGGATTGTCAGAAAGAGAGGGTATGGCTATGTCATCGGTACCAGCCTGTGCTTGCACGGGAAGCCTATCCAGACGGTCATGCAAAGGTGAAGTGCTACTATCAAGATGTAGATGCTGGGGAGGGGCAGTTCCTTGTAGATAGTCTGGTTGAATTCCCTTAGACCTTTGGGTCATGTAATCTCTTAAGCCTACAGGCAATGTAATCTCTGAGCCTACGGGCCTTTTAAGGTTCCCTCTCATCCCTTGAAAGGGGGGTTATCAAAAAATCTATAAAAAAATGAAGGCCTTCGGGCCATTCAGGCTGTCTTAGAATTACATGGATTAACCTTATATTAGTGGGTTGAAAACAAGAAGGTCCTTCACACTGATCAAACTGGACATGGGAAGGGCCTCCATGTATATTTTTGATGGATCCAGGAGGAACTCTTTATTAATTGATGCTGGAGCGAGGAGGAACTCCACTTAAGCTGGTCCAAATATGGTGAGGTCATCCATGTTTATTGTTGGAGTATTTGGGAGGGATTCCACTTTCATTGAATGAGGAATGAGGAGGAACTTCATGCTGGATAGTTATAGAGTGGGGAGAACCTCCACTTTGATCAATGTGGACGAGGGGAAGACCTCCAAGTTTATTGATGATTAAGCAGGGATGAAATCTGCTCGGATTGGTATTTGGAGTGGATACGACCTCTACATGAGAAAGGAGAGGCCCAAGGAGGGACTTCTCACTAATTATGGGAGTGTGGAGGACCTCCTATTTGGTTGGTGATGGTGTAGGGAGCACCTTCACACTAAAACTCATCATCATAAACCAACCCGTAATGATTGTTGGTGATGTTAGTGATTGATAGAGTCAAACGAGACTACGTGTGGGGTGGTATAGGTGTCAATACCAATTGGGCATAGATGGTTCCTTACTCATTAGTGGAAGGGATATAGAGGATTGAGCCAGTGGTGGAATTATCAACTCGATCTATAAAATATGAAGTCCATTTACATAAATCCTCATGAGAATATAACCAAATGTTGACGTTGGGTCGTTTGGACTGGGGACAACATAATAGGTGTTTTTTCCACCAGTTCCTCATCCTGAATGACCAAAATTTATTGCGAGTGATAGGGTATGATGAAATATGTCCTTAGTGGATCTCAGATGGCATTCCTGGCAAGAGAGACTCATGAATCTTCCACCTCTTAATATGAGTATAGTGATTTGTAGGATCACTCCTCAGATAATATCCAAAAGATATTCTCTTTTGGAGTGGGGAGAAGTGGATCCCAATATGGACCTTGGAGGTGGATTTTTTTTGTGATTCATAAAAGCCTCCAGGTCTAAGTGGGCCACATTCCTTGTGGGAATAACTCCATCCTGATGATACCATATGACGTGGGCATGAATCACCCTCCTCTGAATGAACTATAAGGGTGAGACGGGGAATGGGTTCCTATTAGCCATTGTTGTGGATGAAGTCATGATAGAGGTGGACTCATACATGATTTATGTGTTGATATTTCCATTGTCCCTATATTTGTTGGTGTTGGGTGGTTGGTTTAATGCATCTTGGGTCCTGCAAAGCATGAGGATTAGACTATTAGTACAAATAGAAGGAATGAAATTCATAATTCCTCAACGTCATCTTGCCAGCATCATTTTTTATTAAAAAACAGATACACTTTTAAGGAAAAAGTAAGAAACCCCATGAAAACACATAGTTTTTGAATGAAAATTTAAGCCTATTGACATTTTTATCCTTAAGAAGTTCCTAAAACAAAGAGCTTACCGATGTTTATGGATCATCATTTATGAATTATTCAAATCAACGCACCAGTATGTCCCACGCTTGCATGTATTCCTCTTTGTTGATTTTCCCCGATATGAGACCTCTTGCTAGGATGTAATTTTGAATGTTGCTTCAGTCCCTCTGTTCTCTATTGGTTTCCACAAGAACAATCCTTTAAAAAATTTTAGCACCCTCATCTATTAAAGCACTGGTTACAAGAGATTCCTCTTCCATTTCTTCACCGGAATGCAGTAGTAGCTCCACCGGTTGCTTATCATTCGTGCATGAAATATGCAGTACATTCCTGGTGGGATCTGCCCCCTCAACTAGAGATGTTGCCCCCCATGCTCGCGCTGCATTTCCATTGAAGTTGATAACCCCTTCCTTCACTTGGGCCTTCACTTTCCAGGTAGATCGGATCTCCATTGGTGAAGGTAGGTAAGAATAATCCTTACGTCCTTTCTTCCCACCATGCCGGCCTTTCCTCCTCCTTAGACTACAAGTGTCACTACCAAAGAACACATGATCACTGACTCCTGATTGCTGGATAGAAGTGTCATCACCAGACTCCTCCTATGGTATACCCTTCTCCTCGTTGTGAATTTTTTCCCGATCAGCCTCCTGGACATGCCTGACATCATCCAAACTCTCAAAACGGTTGCATAACATAATATACGAAACCACTTTCCTCGAGTATAAAATGTTCATTGGATATGGCTCAACCCGAGGACCCGAAAATCCTTTGTTCTCAAGTGCTGCAAGCACATCTTCCATATAAAAAGATGTCTTGGGGCCCTCTAGACCTTCTTCATAACCCATTCGAGCTTCCCCAGCTGAGGTATATCCATCGTCAGGATCCCAGACAACAGCAGCAACAACATGATCCAAATCAGATTCCACTAGTCCCCTTTGAGCAACAGGAGTGGCTAAACCCAAGTCTCTCTTCAAATGATTGACAACATCTGAAACCAGGGGATTTCTCTCTAATGCCTCCCGATGAACAACCTTCGCCAGAACTGGGACAGAGTCTGCAAGCCTCTTTCCCGATGATCCTTCTGTATTAACCAATGGAAAATTCGTGCTCGCACTTAGTTGGTTATCCTGATCAACACAATGACCTAGAAATTAAGAAATCGGGATGGACTTTCCACCACCCCCATGGCCTGTACAAGCATACCCTCATCTAATGCCACCCGAGATACCCCCATCAACCGGTTCTGGACACTGGAAACATCGTGACCGAGACAGCAGTAGGATGAACATAAGATGACCCAGGATTCATAGATGGCCTTTTGGTACCACCGAATCTCCCCTTAAATCACTATGACAACGGTTTCCAACTGGTCCTTATAAACATCAACTTCGACGCAGATTAGAGGGGAAATCGGGTGGCTAACAACATTCGTCCACTGGTCCGTGCAAAGAAATTGTCCCAAGATATTACCATTCAAGAATATAATTGCTGGATTATGAAACGGGAGGGGGAGGCCAGGGAGTGAAATCCAAATTGCCGAGGCAGGAGGGTCTTTTCTCGGGTGGAAATCGAATGACCACCGAAAGAGAAAAAATTGCACACCTGAGAAAACTCTTGAGCGCTAGCCCAGGCATGGATGAGGTCTTCTTTCGACGAGAAGCGAACCAGGAGGTGTCTCAAATCCAGGAGCCCAACAATCGCCTGGTCCTGAAGCTGCCACTAGTTGGTGATGAACCTATCGAAAGCGTCAGCTGTGGGCCATCACATACCGAAACGAGCGACCAACGAATGAAAAAGTCATCTAATATTCATATTTCATAGAGATAGATCCTCACTGAGAAAGTCAAAAACCCAAATGCCAGACCTTTTAACTACCACTATTTCTAGGGAGTTCCATTAAGAGCCCATTATTTTCATGGTGGGTCCTAGTAGTAAAGATATGGATTCAGTGAAATATTAATCATTTGATGTCTCAAACTCTAGTAGTCTATGTTTATAGGAGAAGATATTCTCATTGGTTTCACTGTTTTTGTTTCAAATCATTTCTCCAAGGCACACTATTTTTTGTGTTAACGCACACTGGTTTATCATTTTTGTTACCTTAGATTCATTCTTTCCAATGGCAGCTGGATTTCACCATTTTTAATGGATATGTTAGCTTCATAATTGAAAGGGGATTATGGGATGTCTAGTACTCCATCCATGGGTTCCTTCATAGAATCTATTGCCAATTATGGGTATCCCTCATAGAGTTAAGTCATGTTCATGGAAATCATTCTTGGTGGCATCAATTTTTGAACATCTGTTACAGAGGATGCATCTTTCTAGACATTCCAATGGGTATTTGAATTAAATAAAACTTTGGTTGGGATATTAGTCATTTTGGGAATTCATGGAATGTTTGGATGATAGGAATGTAGGTCACCTACTATCTTCCTCATATGATTGCATCTCATGGAGGCATCATAGGAATGGAACCCAAGGAATACCATGTTTATCACGAGGTATCTGATTCCAATGTAATATCTTCTAAGGACTACAACTCAAGAATCCCAAGTTTAACATGGGGTAGCTGATGTCGTGGGAAAATATCATCGAAGGCTTTCCGCTCCTGCATCCCTTGTTTATAAGGAGGTAGAAGTATGAGATAGGTCATGGGTTTAACATCCTGCGAAGATGGAAGGAGAATAATAAGAACAACCTATGGAAGTGGATCAATGAGATTTATCCTTACGAGGGACTACCTAGATGGTTTACCAGTGGATGGATCATAACTTCATATAGAGATGGATCCGAGAGGTGTGTCCCATTAAGGGAAGATCTAAAATTGTGATTGTTGATTGGAAAACCCCTGGGGTTGGATCATAGAGGTTAATGCCATGGAGGGGGAACTTATGTTTACTGTTGGCCAATATTAAATATCTGATAGGTTTCCTATATACCCTTCCTAGAACACAGTGATCAAATCCCACATATTTTGATGTCTCGATTTATGGTAGCCTGAAGGGACCATTCCATGTAGTTTAATGTCATGGGGTAAGGAAGCTCAAAACATGAAATGAGATTTAAGGAGGGGTGTTGTGGTGATTATGCATTGAGATGATCAATATGATGTGGATGGGGGATTCACATGAAAGTGGATGAAAGGGATCCAAAGGTGATGTATTGTCTGGGTGGTGGCATAATGTTACTAGATGGGGAGGTATAGGAAAATCTTGATGGATGTGGATGGAGCATTGGGTTTGGACTTTGGAGAGGCTTCTTATGTATCCTAGTTGGTTGGGAATCCTAGGCCACATAGTTTTTAATGTATTGGGTATTATACCTTAGGAGGAGGCTTATTTGGTTTTTTATTATGCATGCATGCTTCCCTTTGAGGGGACATGATTGGGGCATACACCCAGGATGATGCCCATGGAAGTGGAGGTTGGATTTCATGGTGGATGATAGCCTCTAAGCCCATGAAATGCTTGCTCAGTGTAAGAAATAAGAGGAAGCAATAGTCCTGAAATTCATCTTATGAAATATAAGTCAATGAGATATGGTTTCGGGCTTATTCATGGAATCATCCCCAAGAGAATCTCATTCCATGTGAGGAGGATCTAATTCCACGTGAGTATGGATTATCCAATGAAGCTATGAAAGGAGGATTTAACTCAATGTGGGGATGATATAATTCCATATTAGGTGGGACTCATTCCTAGGGTGGATACACAATGTGAAGACCATCCCTTACCTGTAACACATGGAGCATCTTATGGGGTATGACCATAGTTTGATGTCCTGTGTTAAGGACAATGTTTCTCATTAGTTTTTCATCATATAGCACAAAAATGGGGGGCTCACTAGTCAACCCTTGGGATTGGATAACTATATATCAAGCACCTATAGGAGGGTAATATATTTGGAAATTATAGGATTTAATGGTGTAGTGGAGTGGTGGATTATGATGTCCAAGTTATGGTGCTTATGCAAATAAGTAAAAGGAGTTATTGTACCTTTGATGAAAAGATAATGTTAAATTGGATTATTGGGCCACACATGGAATGGAGTGGGACATATGAATGGATGGAATATGTCACATAAGTATATGAGGTGTTGTTGAGCCAATCCTAGATGGGTGTGGGATCCTTGGGAACTCAATCTTTGGGAATAGGGTTCAGAATAAGGGACACAACATGAAGAAGCCAAGTAGAGGGGAATCACGGAGAATAGGGAATCACAGGAAGGTGATTCAAAAATATCATGTTATTTTTTGATGTTATAGACATCATAAACGAATATGCTTTATGAAAAATTGTGACCATTCCTCACGATGAATTCCTAGGACATAAAAGGAGTTCCCCATGAAGGCTTAATGCTTCACGATGCCTCATGTAACCCTGATGGCCTTCCACCTCTATGAAGGGTGTAGGACTTCATAAAAGGCTTCCCCACCATAGGTTAAGGTATTTAAGAACACATGTTATGGTGTTTCGAAAAGCTCAAGTACCTTGGAAGATCCATTTTCGGTATGGTTCATGATGGATGAGTGCTTTATAATTTGGGGGTAAATTTTAAGTTGAAGCATTGGGGAACCATCATCGACAAGTTAGAATGAGTTTGGTATTAATAGAAAAAGGGTCTCATGTAGTTTGGAAGTGGTATTAAAAGGTAATTTTTGCTTTTTAAATTTTCATAGCTTCATAGGACTTGTGAAGCACACTATTTATCCTTAGTGTTGTTGTGGAGAATCATTAGACTCATGGAGAAAACTGTAATGGAATTTCATGTTTATGATGGAGAGGATTCAAAAATGGGATTCATGAAGAAGACCCTTAAGAGTATTTTTTGTACACTTTGTCTTGGATTTTATCCAATTCGGCTATTAATTACTAATCTAATCCCATGGAATGTGTTTTGGAGACAACAAGTGTAAGAGTGGTTATAGAACTAGAATGATATAGTTTTCTAATCACTGAGTAAAGTACCTCATTATTACTTGATAACAACGATCTTGTGACCTAAAATGAAGCATTAAGTGAAATTTAACCTTATAAATGGAAGAATTTAATGAATTTTGAAATGGAATCAAAGTACCATAACAAATAATAGGTTTTGGTAGATCCTACCATTTATATAAATCCCATTGATTATAAATGGATATTCAAGAAAAAACTAGAAATTTTTAGACAAGTCAGTTTCTGTAAGGCATGAATGGTTCTTAAAGGATTCAGAGAACATCAAGGCATAGACTATGAAGAATACTTTTTTCAATTTTCTATGATAAATAATTTATAATTATACTTTCTATACCATCATAACGTGATTATTAGATTTTGAAAATGGATGATAAAAAATATTTCCTGGACTAGAACCATTAGGAAGATGTATATATGAAACAAAAAGAATGGATTGCAACTGAAATGGAATCCAAAGAATTATGAATGTTGTAAAGATTCATTTATCGATTTAAGAAAGAATCCAGGTCATGAAAAATATGGTTTTTTGAAGTCATAATTTAATTTGGTATCATAATGAATGAATAAAATCCTAGTTTCTATAAGGTGTTTAGTGGGAGAGTATTCATTTTCATGATACATTATATTATTAAAATATGACTCATTCTATATAAAATACTAGTATTATAGACTTTTATATACTATTTTAATTCATGACTCTCTATGAACAACTTAGGTGAAGTTTCATATGTTATTGGGATCAAGATCCATCGTGATAGAACTTTTAGGCTTCATTAAATATGTTAATGGAAATACATTGACGCGGTACTAATGAGATTTAGTATAGAGTTATCCCATAGGGGATTATTTCTAGTGCCACATGGAATTAATCATTCAAATAAAATTTTTCCTTAGACACATGGGGAATGATAAAGGATAGAAAGGACAACAAGCACATTAATGAATAGGATATTCATGTATGTCGTTCTATATATGTGGCTACGTATTTCCTATTCCTTACGAATAGTATAAAAATATCACAATGACCATGGAGTCCAAAATTTAATAGAATCCAATGAGGTATTTAATTATTTGAGGCCTACTATGGATATGTTTATAATTTATAGATGATATGAAGAACAAGTCATTGGGGGTTATATAGATGCTAGTTTCCATATAGATCAAGATGATCTAAAATATAATTTTGGATAAATATGAACTATAAATGGATATTGTGTGAGATGTAAGATATCAATTAAATAAGTGTTCTACAATTTTATAGTAGATTTTGAGTATATCAATACTTCTAATGTATCTAAAGAAGTTGTTTGGATTCACAAAATTTCTCAATTTTATGACATGGTTCATAATTGTTGAGACCATATTACAATTTATTATGATATCACTAAAAAAATATCTCCTATAAATTAGACTAGGTGACAATAGTAAATGTCTAAAATATATTTAAATAACTTTTTTGGGTCGTCTCTTATAGATTAGGAAATACTGTGATAATAGTTCCATAGAAGATCATGTGGTTGACCAAAAAAATAAAGCCCTAACTTATCCAAAACATGATCATCATGTCAGAACTATAAGTCTAAAAATCACTTTTAGTTGGTTCTATATCATGTATAATTCTATAAGAGTTGGTGTCATAGAGAGAACATTGACTACTTTTGATTTCAGGATTATTCAGTGAAGGAAATATTAATAAAAATATCTTATTACATATTGATTAAATATTATCATTTCATTAATTTAATAATGTTTTAGAGTATTGGTAAAATTGAAAAGAGAATAGTTGTTCTCTTATATGATGAAATATGTGATATTATATTAGGATATTATTTACCTTGTTCTACAGACAGATGACATTATATAATGGGGAACATCATATCATGACCATCAGCTGAAATACTCATAAAATGATGACACATCATCTCATGATGTTCACACATGGTAATCTCTAAGAGAGGTGATTATAAGAAAATTAACACTTATTGTTATCTAAAATGTCTATGTTCCCTTGGATATTCCAATATATTAGTATGAGTGGTGATCCTTAGACATTGAGTCTATTATTAATGTATTTTAGGACTCACAAAAACTAATTTGTGGTCATAACTGTGACAGAAAATGTTTGTGGTGACATGGGTATGATAGATGTATCATGAAGGATATATTTTTAATGAATAATATGGGGAGGGGTTTTTCTAATCCATGGAAAGATATATCTTATCCCTTTTATAGGAATTTATCCATCAAAATAAATTTTGTGTCTAAGGAGATATAGGCATGTTCATTCCAGATAATCATGGAAGGAAATGCCATTCATTAAGATTGATGAGAAACATTTTCCACATGTTTGATATGATATTAAGACCATGTGAGTATATTAAAAAATGACCATATGTATGTGGTTTTATTGTTGCGATATCTCTTATTTCACTATGGGTTCCATGAAATGTTTCTAGGCAGCAATCTTGGATATTAGGCAAGCGCACCTAATACGATTGAAGAATAATCCTTACGATTCACACAAATGGTGTTACCCTCGATCAAAATGAAATGTTTTTTATATTTATGATTTGGAATACATATTATTCTCTAACAAGAGAGTAAATATTTACTCATTATTAATTAAATTTTCTTCATAATTAAATAAATATTAATTTACAAGGTAATTATTTAATGAAATGAATATATAATATTTATTTATATTTATTTATTCATTGTTTAATAAATAAATAATTATATATTTATTAATTAATTTATTTAGTTATGTACACATTGAATAAATTTTTATTCTCCAATATTTGTAGAGAATATTTATTTTACACTAAATAAATAAATATTTAATATTTATTCATATATTTGATAAATATCGAGGATGAATAGATTATTACGATAAAGCCCAATAATAAATATTAATTTACAATATTGTAAAATAATATTCACCATTCCATAATTTATTTCATTCCATGGAATAAAATAATAATATTATTTTATTATATAGAATGTGGGTTCTCATGGTTTATGTTTTTTATTAAAGGGCACCTGAATAATTAATTAAATATTATATCCTAACCATTGGTCAAAAAATAGAATGTTATCAAATTCATCAGTTGCGTAATTGTTTTGTTAAAAATATTCCTCCTTAGATCATCCTCAACATCATATAAACTAAAGAAATAGAAGAACAAGATACATTCCTTCAAGCATAAAGGAATTTGAATTGATCAAAGATGAATAATGCAAGATGGACTATTGGACACACTGGAATCAGAATATTCCTCAATGTGGTTCCGAGATCAATGGAATATATGTGTATCACCATTGGAGGGGATCCTCTTTGGTTCCTCACAATGTAGTGATTCTATACTAATTGGTTTGAATTATCGAAATAATCATCGAAGAAATATCTCAAGACAAATTTATTATTTATTATCATCTATAAAATAGTTTATAAATTTAACATGAAATTATATTTTATTGATTCATAAAAAATCGTTGTCTGTATTTTTAAGAAGATTTTTGTTAATAATTAAATTTACTTATATTAAAATATTCAAATGATACACTGAATACAACAATATATGAGCCACCCACATGATTAAAATGATCTTTTTCTATATCAAGAACAAAAATTGTGTATATTACAATGATAATTGTTCCTCAATAAAATTAAACAATTATGGTTATAATTATGTTATGAACCATAAGAAATTGATTTAACCTTGATTCTGAGGGGTAACATGATGAATATCTCATCCAAAAACCCATTATAATGTGAGTTGGAATGAGACAACCAATGATTATTCCAAAACATCTATCCAAAAACATGATTAACAGTGTGAAAAAGTTGAATGAACAACCACACAAATGATGTGAATTATAGAGACTCATAGAAATTAAATCACTATATTTGATAAAAAGGGATTATTTAACCTCTAATATGTCAAAAATAAGGGAATAATCTCCATGGAAATTTCATAATTAGTCAAATTAAATGTTTTGAACAAAGATGAATTGTAAAAAAAATGAGAAATGGAAAATTGGAAAGAATAATGTCCTTTTTAATTTTTTCCCTTCAAATTAATGTTTCAAATACTTGGAGTTTTAGAATTGTGAAAATTGATTCCTTTACCCCAGACTGCTGAAGGTAACTCGCATTAATGACCCACTAATGAATAAGAATAACATTACTACTGGTTGTTGGTCATGAATATAGTTGGTAAAAGGTAAACCCACCCACAAATTTAGATTACTGGCACTATGAATCTATTATTTCTAATCCATTAAGACATTGAGGTTTCCTATGAATATTAAAGCATCACTCCTATGATTTGATTATTAATGAAAAATTTTAACTATATTATTATTTTTCTAGATGTAAATCTTCGTATAAACATTATTCTTGAAAATATTTTTTTATTGTTTTATTTTTTTTAAATGAGATTCTAAAAATGTACTGGTTCTCTCCACTTAGAGGATGAATTATTGTGAATAATAAGTTAAAATTTAATATCACCAATGATTTTTTATGCAAATATAATACTAAACACCATATAGAAAGATATTATACAATGTGGCACTAAACACTGAATAAAAATGGACTCTTGGCTCAAAAATATTGATAAATTCTCTATATCAAGTTTAATCCTTCACTATTAAGAAAGAGGTGTTTCTGAGTTTATAAGGCCAATATCTATCTTGAATTGATTCCATAAGTAATATTTATACTATAGACACCCAAAGATAACATTTTTAGAAATTAATAATAAAAAATACAAGGAAACAAATATTTAGGGGAGAGAATGTAATGACTAGATATTTTAATATATATTTTCCTCTAATTAAGTCAATGTCTTCAACATCATGCTCCACATGAAACACCGAATAGAAATGAAATATATATAAAATTAGATAGAATAGAAATATAAATTTATAACCATTAAAATCCAAATAATGAATTGAATGGAATGAATAATAGTTAGCACTCAATGTAATATTTATATATTTATTTTAATGATACCTTTAATATTAATGAAACTCAATTAGATTAATTAAAGTTACTATTAAAACCATTTAAATTTTAGAATATTATTGTCATAAAAAATATAATTTTATACAACTGGATTTTTCATTTCAAGAAATGTTGGAAAATTGATGATAAATTATGTTGTATTATAATAAATTTTTAACCCTAATTTTACATGTAAATGTTATAAAATAAGAATAATAAAAATTATTACATGAAAATTTAATTTTACAATTATATTTTTATTCATTATATTATATGATATTATCCAAAAAATGAATTTATAAATGTTATATTTTGAATTTTAAAAAGTCAAAATCATATTTGGATATTGAATTAATATATTATCATAATATTAATTTATGAATGTTTCTAAAATAATTATTATTAGTTAAATAGTATAAATATTGATTTTTCTACACACTTCATTTTTATATGACATAGAGGTAATTAAAACTATTTTTAAATACAAAAGATTAATTTTAAAATTAAAATACTTTATTTTAACTTTCTATGATAAATTTTTAAAACCCATGAATATCATTTTTGAAAATTTAGTAATATTTTATGATATTTTTTGTATGTACCTTTAATTTTTTTAACAATGGGGAATGTTTTGTTCACATTTATTTTGTTATAAAATAATTATTATTATATAGTAAATAACCTTTTAATATCATTAAAATCAATATTAGTGATAATATTTTATTATATGTATACATTACGAAAAAATACGCATTTTATAGAAATTGGTATTTACTCATTACATATTCTATTTTTAAGATTAATAACCCTACATATAGAAATATAATTTAATAAAATGATTCTTTTTTTAGATAATAATTTTCATTTTATTTAATATTCCATATTTTAATTTTAGGAATAAATTATTGATTTTTAGGATTAAATAAAAAACCACATGTAATATGAAAGAATTATTTTAAAATTAGCGTTTTATTAATATCATTGACATTCAATCAAATAAAAGAATATAAAATCAATTAAATAATTATTTATATTTTATTTGAAAATTATTATATATATTAAGACTCATTTAGTTTTTAATCTATAGTAAATAATATTAAGAATCCATAAATGTGTAAATGTCATTTTTTCAACACAAAAATATTTCTAGGAATTATCTATTTTATTTGAAAAAGATATTATTAATTAATTATAAATTAAATTGGAATAAATATAACTAAAATTTATTTATATCAAATCATAATTTAGAAATTTTGGTAATGTGATTTTTAAAATAAAATTTAAAATTATAAAGATTAAAACTGGTTACCATGTAAATTATTAATAGTGAAAAATGTAATGACTTAATTCTAATAATACAAATAAGTCTTTAAAACATGTGTGTAAACTCTTGGTTGAGTCTTCTATGACCAATAAACACCTTATAATACATTATTTGGAATCTTTGGATCCATTTACTAAATGTTATTTTGGTTGTGTAAAGGGTATTCCCAAAAGAGCTCTTTTCATATATTTAAAAAAGGGATCACATACACCCCACTATGTTTACACATAACAATAGATATTTGTTTTCAAATAGACCAAATATCATCTCTGATAAGTACCTTACAGATTCCTATAATCATGGTCACACTGTGTTATCTTATATTATTCAATTCTATGATGGTTTATATGGAAATATATAGTCACCAACGTAGGTAATATCTCTTTCATATGTTATTCTCCTTGAACATCCTTTTCCAAATATATTATTTCAATACAAATATAATGAAAAAATATCATTATTATTATAATATTTTATTATGTTAATGGGATAACCATTATTTTTCTCATCTATCCATTAAGAATATCAAAACCACCATTTGTTCAGCGGGCGGAATACCCCCTCAATAAAGAAAATTCATTATTTTGTCATCGCCCCCATTAATGGATTCTAAAAGGATGTAGTAGATGAATAAATATGATATCTATATTATATAATTAATTGTAAAATTTCATTATAATTTACCTTTATTGTCTCTTAGTTTTTTCGGAAATGGGAACATTAGTCATTCCTACATCTACACTATTGCCTCTTTGAGTGTTGAGTTTCCTTTATAATCACCAACCATAACTGTTGGGTTTTAAAATATATTTAACAAATGAATATTATTTCCATAAAAATATTAATATTTTTAGATATAATTAATTTATTTAAAAAATTATTGAAAATATTCCACATATTTAAGGATTAATGGGAAAACTAACTGAAAAATCTCAAGTGAATGGCATATGAAATAAAACTAAATTATAAATAAACAACATGTTATATTTGAAGGACAATAAAATTTGATATATATATATATATATATAATAATTTTCTTGGATATATATCTATCAAACTTGTTTTAATTATTATTGTTCTTAAGTGAATGTATATAATTCTTTTTTGGATATGAGGTAACAGTTTAGTCTTAAAACATACTTCTTTAAGACACATAATATTTTATAAACTTATTTCAGTTTAAATGTCTTTCATATTACCAATTTGATATAAAATATCATTAATTACCTTTATTATTTGTATTTTAATATCAAAATAAATTATTGTCTTTTTAAGGGGTTTTATTTAATTGTAACTTAACAATGAAGGATTGTTTTCTCAATTATCCTTTATTGAGATATCATTTAATGTTATCCACCAATGTATTATTTCTATGGTGTATATACATCACAGTATTTTATTTGAGAATAATCCATGATTTAATGACTCATATTTATAGATACTTTTTATTTTCATTGTTCTAAAAAGTTTTGTTTCAAAACTAAAAATTTTTTAATAGTCCTTCAGAACCCAATATGGTTTCTTAGGTTATAATATTTTTCCTTTAAATTCATTATTCAGTTCATTTTTTATAACATATTTCTATCTTTGAGAGACCGATTTTTGATTCATGTGTTTCTTGTTGTATTGTTCTATCAATTTTTGAAAGTTCAACTATGTTAATAATTACTCTCATGAACTTATAGAATTGTTTTACATTTTTCTCAATAATCTCCTTTACTAGTAATGTTATAATTTTTAAATAGAACCTGACTAAATGTTATCTCACATGAAAAACATATTTCCTTTATCCTATTTTCAAATTAAAATTTTATCATCTTATTTTATAATGTGGGATTTTAAAGAATCCATTTGAAAACATAAAAGGGAACCTTCCGACCTCCTTCTTAACATTTTAAATTTTTTATTAACTTTCATTTTCTCTATTTTTTAAAATATAATTCAAAATAATTTAAAATATTTTTTTAACATTTATTACTTATATATTTTTCATAGTTAAATATCCTTTTTATTTTTTGGGTTATACTTTTTTTAGTTCCCTTCAAAATTCTAAATCTAAAGCAAACCCGATTTAAGATAACATTTATAAATCATGAAAATTGTTAAGAATCACCCACATTTTTGAAACCATGAATATCCCTTAATAATTTAATTATTTTATATACAATCCTCTTGGTTTGATTTGGGATTATTAAAAAATATGTTTTTCATTATTTAAAATACCAATTAGTTTTTTCATAAATTACTAACGCATGTTGTTCACATCTATTCTTTATAACATAGATCATTAAAATGGTTTTTATTCTATAATACCCTATAATTAATAATTGTGGTCCTTTTTAAATTCATAATGTTTTAAATGATTTAATTTCTTCTTCTTGTAAGAATCATTTTGATTTATCTTGAATTATTCCTCGAAATCATAATTATGAAACTTCCTTCCTTATCATGGGTTTGATCAATCTTATGATTTATATATAGTTTCATTTTCTAATGTAGAATTAATACATTTGATTTTAATGACATAAGTTGTGGGAATTGAACTATATATATACCTCGAATTCATTGGGTAATGTTTTCATCTCATGATATACCACGTACGGTGCATGATTGTTTAGCCTAAAAACAGTATGTTTTGTGGCGGCTCAAGCAAGAATTAGATATCACTAAAATGGATTAGATTATTCTTTAAATCATATGATTTTTCATTTAGGGGATTAGGTACTTTTCCTAATATACCATTGGACTTTTCTACCATTTATGTGGGTATAGAGATTGATCCCAGTCAACCGTGGGACTTTTCCCACATTATAATTATATAATTTGGAGTGACCCTCGACAGAAGATTATTTTTGAATGTATTAATTTATTTCCACATGCTTATTATTTCAAGAATTTATAGTTTTATTTTTTTAGGCCATTTGTTTAAGATTTTGATAATTCTCTTTAGGATATCAAGTTATACCTATTAACTAATTTTTATGCATTATTTCTATCTTTATTCCATCACCGAGATTACTTTCTCACAAATTTTCATTGTGTATTTTCCCTAGAGTGTCCTATAGAGTTGAAAATGATCAATGAATTTTAGAAGAGATATTAGAATTAATAAATAATGTTTCTTTTTTAGACATTTAGGATTATTTTTTCATGTATATAATCATTCAATGACAATATACTTATATATAATTTGGCGTGTAATATTTAGATTTTACATTATAAATAATGAAAAAACTGTGTTTAAGGCCTTGTTTTCTATTTGATGCATACAATGAAACAAGAGGTGTTCAAAGAAGATGAATATCCATGATCAAAATGGAAATCTACTTCGAAAGAGAGTACTATTTCTTTGATCAACACTTTGACCACCCAATGAATTATGTTGGGAAGAGATAAATGTCACGAACCAACCCAGGTTGACCCTAAACCGGTCACCCCAGCCGGTCCGTGACATGTCCCGAGGGGCGTTCTCGATCCCCCCGGGATAGAAACCAGTGTCGGGCATCAAAGTAAACACAAGGGAATGATTTAATCCCAAGGGATAAAACCAAGACTAAAAAAAGAACAAAGAGAGCATGCACGAAAATGACAACTAAATCTTAAATAAACAAAGAACTGATCCAGATACAAAGTATCACTAAAAATAACAATACTAGAAACAAGACCCCACTACAACGATCTATGTGTGACCCCCTGGTCACCTCCAACCAAAATACCAAAATTTCTCCCACATGAGCAGCCACTAAGGAAAAACCTGAACAAATGCTGAACCTGCAACTGAATTGGTAAAGGATAGGCGTGAGCACAAAAATACTCAGTAGGGATGCCAAAAGTAAACTACTAAATCCAAGTGTTTTCTAACCCAAAGTTTTCCGATGACACAAGTTTGGAAATACAATTATAAATATAACATTTTCCCATTTAAACAAAATAACACATCTCTCCCACTATGACAACTAACCCACGCCATATATTATTTCAAAAACATTTTACCATTTTATAAACAAAACCAATCAAGTAATATTAGAGCTGTGAAAAAGGGAGAAAAGTAAACAACACAAGATAAAAATAGACTACTGTATCAGAAAATAAAAAAGAAATAAAAGCTGTATATAAACAAATGTAGAAGAAAATAAATAAGCAATACAATATTTATATAAACCAGTGTAGATGAAAATAAACAAGCAGTACAAGCTATAGCCATGGGAGATCTTGAACATCCCTAGACAACCCCTGGACGCACTCGGTTTGGAACCACCTTTTGGCATATGGTGAAGCCCCATAGTCTATAACCCACTGATTTACCTCGCGACAAAATCAGTGGAAAATACCACCTAGCCTCTCTATTTACCCGGGGCACCAACCCTTCTAATCGGAGCTGGTGAGGAACCGTCACTCGATAATCTATAAGACGCCCAGGAACCCATGGTGGTTATAGTAATATTGTGTAAGTAGGAGGCCCTCGCACATGTGACTCATATCACCGCACTTGACTACTCCAAACATGGACACTTCATATAAATTCACCCATAAAGGGTTACACTAGATAGGAGCGCCCCATATACATATTCAGTTATTTCACATTAAAAAAAGTGCCGATCGAGCTGCTATAATATATAAAGTTTAAAACATTTATGAAAACGTTTACGGTTTCAAATCGATCACAAACATTTATTCAAAATATCTTGCAAACACCACTCTTACCTTTACAAAACCAAATGGGCCCTTAAGTTCTAAACACACATTCAAACACTTCACAATTATCAACTATGCTTTTACCCTTTTCTACCCACATCAAAACATGTTTTAAACTGAAAGGTCAAACCTTAATGAACACATAATAAACCATGATTCCCAAAATACTTAAAGAAACACTTTAAAAAACAAAATTTAAAATACTCTTTAAAAAACACTCAAGGGGGACAAATGTATTTGAAAACAAAAATCCATTTAGAAGACTAAACTTCCAAGAAAACACCAATTACCTTAAAACCATAACTAGCCACCTACTTTATTTATAGAACATAAAACGATCAAAAAAATACATTAAACCCTCTCCAACACATTTTAACACTTTTAGGAAGCCATACCAACATCAAACCATACACACACACAATCCTATTTGGAAATCAATCACACAACAAGAAAACATTTTAAAGCTTTGACCCAAAAATAACCACTTACCCACATCATTTTAAAGGAACAACAAATAAAAACATCGAATCCATTAAACCCTTATAAAGGTATTTTACCACAATAACTAAGTCATAACACAACAAAACCAAGTTCATTAATAATCAAAGTTGTTTCAACATAATAACATTGATTTATTTCATAAGGGACCAATTCCTTCTTAAATAAATATGAGTTGTTCAAACAAGCTTTCTAGGTATCATAAAACTAATAAATTTACACTAAAACTCATTTAAACCCTATTTTTAACAAATAAAATAAATTCAAAATTTCTATAATAATTTAAACAAGGTTTCATAGAATTGAGAAACTATTTTATAAATTCATTTAAAATGGAAAGCATCAAAGGAAAGTCTTTTGGAAAGAAAAACTTGGAAACACCTACCGAAGGCTCATGCGATTTGAACGAAACTTCAACGTGAAGGAGAAGGACGCCCACAGACAAAACGCACACCCTAAAACCAACTAAAATACGAGATACACATTAAACCTAACATTTAGGGTTTGGAAAATAAGAAACCCCACATGAAAACCTTTGAAATTAAGTGAGGAGAGGATAATATGGAGAAGAGACTTACCAGATGGAACCACCGGAGCGAGGAGCAACTGCCGGAAGAATCGTCGGAGGGGAGGAGGGCATGTGTACAGAATGGTAAGAGGAAGAGTGGTGCATGAGGGAAGGGGGGAAGAAGGGGTGCATGGGAGATAAATAAAAAATGAAATGGAAATCATGGGGGAAGAAGGGGGTAAGTGCATAAAATAAATTGATGGGGTGAGCCGAAAGTGGGAGATAAAAAAATTAAGGAATTATGGGGGGAGGCGTGAAAGAATAAGGGGGAATGGGTGATTGGATAGAGGGAGATAACGAAGAGAGGGATAAAAATGGGAAATAAATGGTGAGAGGGTGAGGCATGGAGAGAAGGGATATTGGAGAGAGGAATACAAAAAGGAAGATATTAAATGGGAGAGAGGGGGAGGCAGGGAGAGAGGGTGATAATGGGGAGAAGAAAAAAAATAAATAAAATAAGATACAGAGATTGGAGAGAGGTAATAAAAGAATAATGAATTAATGGTGGAATGAGGAATGAGTGGAGAGTGGGAGTGCATGATATAAAGAAAAAGAGGAGAGGCCTGAGAGAAGGGGAGTAGAGAGAGGGATAAAAATGGGGGAAAATTAAATGGGAGGGGTGAGGCATGGTGGATGAATAAAAGGGCTTAAAACACTTTCAAAAAATATAAAATTAACCAAAACAAGAATAAATAAATAAAATATATGTTAATAATAATAATTATAACAATGAAAATAATAATAATAATAATAATTACAATAATTTAAATAACAATAATAATCAAAATTTTAATGACAATATTTATAATAATTTTTTTTAAAAATTATATAATCATAACAATGCCATTAATTTTCTTAATGATAATAATAATAATAATTTTATTCATTTTATTTTAAATAATGAATAAGTTAATAACTACCGAATAATAATTATATTTATAACCATTTTAATGATACTAATATCATTAATAGTTTTTTTTATAAAAAAACAATTTTATGTACACCACAATGTTATTATTATATCTTAAATATTTACTTTATTTAATTATCATAAAGTTTTATTATTTTATGTAATGGGTAACCGTAGGGGTATTCAAGATGACTGCACGGTTACCGCCAATCGTGTGGTGCCCGTCCACTAATCTGAAACCTACCAAAAACATCAAATGTCAAAAAATTTAAACATACCCTCAACTCGCACCTTGACAAGACTAGTCAAGGCCAAGAAATAATAAAATAAAATAATTTAAAAGGTCAGGGTGTGACAATTATCCCCACCACAAAACTTTCCGCCCCCAGAAAGTCACCCTGCTAAAAGATAACCAAAACTCTGGTCAATGCCCAACCAAAACTGTTTGCAAAAAAAAAAGATTCTCGGGTAGACTATTCACTCTACATGTTACACCCAACCAACTCAAAGATAAACCATTTCATAAAACAAAGGGAGAACATGAGAGGGTTCTCCCCACCACAAGAATTCCCGTAACGTAAGAGTTTGAACTCAAACACACCACCCCTAGGGGGGAACTTGGAAACTCCCAATCGAACTTTCCGATTTCTCTACATGAGATGAACAGGACCACTGAGACTTAAATGAAAAACCAGTCCAAGGCCACCCAACATACCAGGGAACCAAAACAAGGAATTTCCTATAAAAACACCATCGGAACTAAGAATTCCCAACACCGATCTAAAACTCCCAACACCTCACATCTCCAAAAAGGACCAACCAATACAAGGGCCAAAACACTTTTAAGAAAAACTAACAATTCTAGAGGTCACATTCAGAAGAACACAACTACCATGATCACGAAAGGATAAGTTTATCACACTTTCACCACAAAAGATGAAATTTAAATAGTAGGAAAATAAGAATAAGCGAACCTTAAATGTCTGTATTTCAAGACGAAAGATAATGAACCAAGAAAAGGTCTTAAATGCCTCTGACATGCTGACTGTGTGCGAGCTTTACCCCGAGACCTGAGGCTGGGGCTCTGATGGCTGAAGCATCTTATGCCTCACGGTAAGAAACAAGAATCCCCCAATCAGAACTCCTTCCTCAAACGACACTTTCAATAGAACTTCCCCCAGTGACCCGAATGGCCACAACAATGACAGGACTTAGGAAGGATGTGGCCCAACAGCTTTGAATGCCCGAACCAGCTATACCGATGACACGCCCGAAGGAATCCGGATGAACTAGGTTCCAAGATCAACGAAGATTACCTCTTAGGGAAGGTTCCACATGCACACACTCCTCTCCAGATAGGGAACCTTAATAAAAACAAAATATCACCAACCGCTCCCCAATGTTAAATGATAATAAGACAACCAACCTCCAGTAATCCCAAACTGAACCCTTAAACAAACCTGAAACGACACGAACCTTAATAACCTTGGGAGTTCCCAACCTCCCAAAGACACACTCCACTTCCCTCAAGTCATTCCACCTCCCCTAACAGACCTCAAACACCTTAAAGGGAGATGACACTGAAAAGAACCAAACCCTGGGCATGACTCATCAAAAACACTAGGGACCTTTCTGGGTGGCATACTTCGAACAACATAAGAAACACTAAACCAAAACATGCCTGGAGCCAAAACCAATATCAAGCTAAAGAAACATTAATAAAGGCAACTTCATCTGGAAATAACTAAACAAAAATATACGCGGCCAAAACATTTCTTTCAAAATCCCCATTTTTTTATTCAATTTTTTTTAAAACTACCTTCCTTCAAGGCCAATTTCCAAAAAAAACTCCACTTTTAAACCAAATTCAATTTTCTAAAAATCATTTCCATTTTTTTAAATCACTTTAGAACTACAAGGTCAAGTAATCAATTTCAAAACACACCCAAGTAACCACATGAACCATTGCACATGTTTTCATCAGCTTCCACCTATATAAACAAACACACACTTTCCATACATGCCCTCACATGTACCATTGTTCCTAATGAGTACCCAATGTTGTGTCCAAACAAATTACAAGCAAATTTATGTATTTATCAAATTATCAAACCAAGAAAAATTCAATTTTAGAACACATTTGACTAATGTTTTACATTTAGAAGAATAATCATTCATTTCAAAAACCCTTTTCATTTTTTTTCAAAAACCCACTTGCACTTACCAGAATCAAATCAAAGCGAAACATAAATTGTGCCAAAACAAAAAAAAATGAAGGAATGAGGAACTAGCAGTTACACTTAACCCAGTGACGTGGTAGTGAGCCACACCCCAACTAAGCGTCAACAACTTGGAGGAACTTAAACCGTGCACTCAGACTCTACATGGGTCCCTACTCCATGTGAGGTCACGACGTGGCACTGTCTTGCTTCTGTTGTCATCCCTCAATCCAAAACAAAGACACATGACTCAAATCCCGAACTACACCTGGAAACTCAAGGTTCAGAAAGAGTAGGGGTTCATGACGCCCTTCCCGAACCTACCTCTCGAGTCCTGAAAGTCTTAATCTCCATCTACCGGACACCCCAAATAACAAGGACCTCCTTTGATACCATTTTGTCACAAACCAACCCAGGTCGACCCTAAACCGGTCACCCGAGCTGGTCTGTGACATATCCCGAGGGGCGTTCCCGACCCCCCCAGGATGGCAATCAGTGATGGGCATCCAAGTACACACGAGGGAACAATTTAATCCCAAGAGATAAAACCAAGACTAAAAAAAGAACAAATAGAGAATGCAGAAAAACGACAACTGAAACTTAAATAAACAAAGAACCGATCCAGATATAAAGTATCACTAAAAAGAAAAAAACTGGAGACAAGACCCCACTACAACGATCTCTGTGTGACCCCCAAGTCACCTCTAACCAAAAGCCTAAAACTTCTCCCACATGAGCATCCACTAAGAAAAATGTTGAACAATAGTTGAACTTATAACTGAAATGGTAAAGGATAGGTGTGAGCACAAAAATGCTCAGTAGGGATGCCAAAAGTAAACCACTGAATCCATGTTTTTTCTAACCCAAAGTTGTCTGATGACACATGTTTGGAAATTCAATTATAAAAATAAGGTTTCACCATTTAAACAAAATAGAACATCTCTCCCACTATGAGAACTAACCCATGCCATATATTATTTCAAAAATAGTTTACCATTTTATAAACAAAACCAATCAAGTAATATTAGAGCTGTGAAAAAGGGAGACAGTTAAACAATACAAGATAAAAATAGACTAGTGTATCAGAAAATAATCAAGCAATACAAGCTATATATAAACTAATGTAGCAAAAAATAAACAAGCTGTACAAGCTGTATATAAACTAATCTAGCATAAAATAAACAAGAAATACAAGTTGTATCCATGGGCGATCCTAAAAATCCTTAGATAACCCCTGGACGCACTCGGTTCGGAACCGCCTGCCAACATATGTTGAAGCCCCATAGTCTATAACCCAATGATTGCCCTCACGAAAAAAATCAGTGGAAAATACCTCCTGGACTCTCTATCTACTAGGGGGAACCATCATGTCTAATCGGGGCTGGTGAGCAACCGTCACTCGATAATCTAGGAACCCTTGGTGGTTATAGTAATATTGTGTATGTAGGAGGCCCTTGCACATGTGACTCATCTCACCGAACTTGCCTACCCCAAACACGAACACTTCCTATACATTCACCCATAAAGGGTTACACTAGATAGGAGCACCCCATATACATATTCAGTTATTTCACATTCAACAAAGTGCCAATCGGGCTGCTATAACATATAAACATTAAAACATTTCAGAAAACGTTTACGGTTTTATATCGATCACACACATTTATTCAAAATATCTTTCAAACACTAGTTTTACATTTACAAAACCAAATGGGCCCTTAAGTTATAAACACAAATTCAAACACTTCACAATTATTAAACATGATTTTACCCTTTTTTGACCCACACCAAAACATGTTTTAAACTTAAAGGTCAAACCTTAAAGAACACATTATATACCATGATTCCTAAAATAATTAAAGCAAAACTTTATAAAACCACATTTAAAATACTCTTTAGAAACCACTCAAGGGGGGCAAATTTATTTGAAAACAAAAAATCCATTTAGAAGACTAAACATCCAAGAAAACACCAATTACCTTAAAACCATAACTAGCCACTTTATTTATAGAACATAAAACGATCCAAAAAAATACATTAAACCCTCTACAACACATTTTAACACATTTAAGATGCTATACCAACATCAAACCATACACACCAAAAATCCTTTTTTGAAATCAAATGCACACCAAGAAAAAATTTTAAAGCATTGCCCCAAAAATCACCACTTACCCGCATCATTTTAAAGGAATAGAAAATAAAAACATTGAATCCATTAAACCCTTACAAAGCTGTTTTAACACAATAACTAACTCATAACCCAACCAAAACAAGTTCATTAATAAACAATGTCGTTACAATATAATAACGGTGATGTATTTCATAAGAGTCCAATTCCTTCTTAAATAAATATAAGCAGTTCAAACAAGCTTTCTTAGTATCATAAATGTAATATATTTACACTAAAACTCATTTAAAACCTATTTTTAACAAATCAAATAAATTCCAAATTTCTATAAAAATTTAAACAAGGGTTTCATAGAGTTGAAAAACTAGTTTATAAATTCATTTAAAATGGCAAGGATCAAAGGAAAGTCTTTTGGAAAGAAAAACTTGGAAACACCTACCGAAGGATCCTGTGATTGGAATGAAACTTCAACGGGAAGGAGAACGATGCCGCACAGACAAAACGCACACCCTAAAACCAAAGAAAATCCGAGATACAGAATAACCCTAACATTTAGGGTTTGTCCAAAAAGAAACCCCACATGAAAACCCTTGAAATTAAGTGAGGAGAAGATAATATGGAGAATACAATTACCGAATGGAACCACTGGAGGGAGGAGCAGCCGCTGGAAGAATCGCCGGAGGGGAGGAGGGCATGTGTGAAGCAGGGTAAGAGGAAGAGGGGTGCGTGAGGGTAGGGGGGGAAGAAGGGGTGATTGGTAGATAGATAAAAAAATGAAATGGAAACCATGGCGGAAGAAGGGGGGTGAGTGCCTAAAATAAATATATGGGGTGAGCCGAAAGTGGGAGATAAAAAAATAAAGGAATTATGGGCGAGGCGTGAAAGAATAAGGGGGAAAGGGTGATTGGAGAGAGGGAGATAACAGAGAGAGGGATAAAAAATGGGAAATAAATGGTGAGAGGGGGAGGTGTGGAGAGAAGGGAGATTGGAGAGAGGAATACAAAAAGGAAGATATTAAATGGGAGAGAGGGGGAGGCGTGGAGAGAGGGTGATAATGGGGAGAAGAAAAACAATAAATAAAAGAAGATCGGGAGATTAGATAGAGGGAATAAAAAAACAATGAATTAATGGTGGAATGAGGAATGAGTGGACAGAGGGAGTGCATGAGATAAAGAAAATGAGGAGAGGCGTGAGAGAAGGGGAGTAGTGAGAGGGATAAAAAAATGGGGGAAAACTAAATGGGAGGGATGAGGCGTGGTGGATGAATAAAAGGGCTTAAAACCCTTTCAAAAAATATAAATTTAACCAAAACAAGAATAAATAAATAAAATATATGTTAATAATAATAATGATAACAATGATAATAATAATTATAATGATAATAATTACAATAATTTAAATAACAATAATAATCAAAATTTTAATGACAATATTTATAATAATTTTTTTAAAAAATTATATAATCATAACAACGCCATTAATTTTCTTAATGATAATAATAATAATAATTTTATTCATTTTATTTTAAATAATAACAAAGTTAATAATGACCGAATAATAATTATATTTATAACCATTTTAATGATAGTAAGATCATTAACAGTTTTTTATAAAAAAACAATTTTAAGTACACCACAATGTTATTATTATGTCTTAAATATTTACTTTATTTCTTTATTATAATGTTTTATTATTTTAAGTAATGGGTAACCGCAGGGGTATTCAGGCCGACCGCACGATTACCGCTAATCGTGCGATGCCCATCCACTGATCTAAATCTTACCAAAAACATCAAATGTCAAAAAAATTAAACATACCCTCAACGCGCACCTTGGAAAGACTAACTGAGGCCAAGAAATAATAAAATAAAATAATTTAAAAGGTCGGGCTGTGACTTAAAGGTGTTCCAAAAGATTTAAAATGTTTGTTTGTATAGATTTCAGTTAATGGAAAAAGATTTAAGAAATTAAATGGTGGCTCTATTTCCTTTAAAATTAAGACCACCCTTACATAGGCAATGAGGTTAGAGAAACTAGCTTACTAGTTCCCTCTTTATAAATGCAGTGGCTACTAGACAGTGGAAATAACATGTTGTTGTATCCATAAATAATCCAAAATGATAGGTGGTGTGCCCCATTAGAATGTTGTTGGGAAACGTGAAACTCTAATAATATAAGGTTTAGATACAAACCACACTAAATTCTCATGAAAAACTACTTCTCCAAATTTAAAATTAAAACATTGTAGAATGACAAGTAATGGAAAAAAGAGCAAGGTATTACACACAACAATGGTGGGATGTTATTAATATCCAAACAATTTTACATTATTCTCTCAAAAAAATTCAATGAAGCTTGTTATAAGATTATATAAGTCAAATAATCCATAATTATAGACTCATTCTCCCACATTCAGGACAGTATAACTAGTGTTGTAGTAGAATTCATCCCAATGTTACATAGTTTCCATGTAGAACCTTCACTAGAGAATCCAAAACTCACAATGGTTTCTTGGTCAGTAAAATATCTGGTTCTAGGCCAACATCTTCTTATTTCCGAACATGTGGTGGGTCAGTATTATACTTTTTGAGTTGGGATAAATGTAATATTGTTTGGATAAATGATAATTTATTTGATATAGTGAATAAATATTTCACCATTATAAGAAATTCAATTATCTCAAACAATACCACATACCTAGGTGAATGATTCCCTTGAATTTTGACCATTTAATGGACCAATGGGGAAGATATTTCAATAACATAAGAAAATCAACTAAAAAATGAAAATGAAGATGATGAAGATCCAAATAATAATTTTATTAGCTTTGAGTCATCATAAAACATTGAAAACTCATGTTATTCATCACTATTTTTTCTTGATCCAGGTTCGATTGTATCAATGAAGCTTCACTATCCTATGATAAATAGATATATAAAGTAAATGGATAGTCATAATAATAATCAAATGTAATCATTAGTATAGATGATAGGTATCTATTTTTATAATAATAATTAACCAAACCAAAGTGTACATCCCATAAACCTTTAAATTAGAAAAACAAGTAATAAGGCATATCTTATATAATTTTATTATACCGTTCTATCTTATAATTTATCCAGGGATTTTATTTCATGATTAACTTAACCGGAGTTACCACTAACTCTACGATTACCTTATAAAACCCTGAGGTCACATGACGATCCCTCCCTAAGAAAACATCCATATTAAGTACATGAAACCTCATTATTTTCATCACATAAAAATATCCATTTCATCCACCATTCTAGTGTATAAAATTTATATGAGATGTTATAAAATGGTCAAATAAATGGTTTCCATCAAACTAGAATTATTTATATAGGGAGTTCAAGGTAAACTAATATATAAATCCATTGAAATATTATTCCATTTTTATTTTGGCATGGGGATATGCTGAATCGAACTATAATAGTAACAAATAAATTTCATCCACCATTTTTATTTTGGTACTTAGATATTTTTTGTCGGAATATGTAACAAAGAGACAAAAAATGACTATATACTATTTTATACCAGGAAAACATAATAAATACCTCAATTTATAAATCATATTTTTAGTTGATTTGTGGGAATCCCACCATGAATTATTATAATTTCCAAGAAAAACTTTACATTTAGTCACTGGAATAATATATCAATTTATAAAATGAAGGATATATTCTATGGATAGAGGTCACTCATAGATGGTCCCCCACCCCACATGAAGAAAATATAACATTATAAACCTATTTATATCTCTCTTACTCTTAGATAATCATACCAAAGAGAGATTATGTCCAAAAAAAATTAGCTAGAACATTAACGAATCCTTAATCCCAAAATCGGTTGACTTTTCACTATTTCCCAGGTCAAATATTATACCATTTTCTCCCACTAAATAATATAAAATAATGATTAGTCCAAGTGTTTTTTATTTTTATGTCCTATTAGTTTCATATAATATTTTTCATTATTCATATTCGGATAAGGAAAATTTATAATGAGACTTTCTGATACAACTTTACCCATTCTCAGTGTATTAGTAATAAAAAAGTTATGTGAATACGTGTATTATACCCAATATCTTTATCAAATGATAATATATTTTTTAGCAAAGATATTAAAAAAATTATTTTAATAAGTAAAAAATGATATTTTTTCACTCTAATATATAGTGGTGTAAACTCTTAGAAGAATGCACAATAAAATCATGTTCCAACTCATCGGTGTGCTAATTGAACCCATGAGAATGAAGCTAGTGTGAGTTAAAAGTAACCACATGATATAAAAATATTCAAATTATGACCAAAGTTACACCAAATACATCATTATATATAACATATCCTTACTCATCCTCCAGTTGATTCACATTCGATGTTGAGGTCAAACTCTTCTTTAGTTCATTAAAGGATTCATGAAATTTAGAGTATCATAATAACTTCACCTCCTATTGATCGAGATTATTCAAATATGAAGCATGTTTTCAAAAATATTTTCCAAAAAACTAAAAATATACTATAAAACCCATGTCTCTTCAGATCTAAAATACGTTCTTTAGTTCATCCCATCACCCTATAGCCACCAAATTTCAAGCATCGGCTAAAATACCCTGTTATGAGATCATGTGACCCAAAAACACAACTCTTGGGATCTAGAATTTGGGTTTTTATGGTTTCAATATAGGTAGGGATCCATTAGAATTCCTAAAACATGACTCAAGTGAAGTATATGTTTTTATTCAGTGTTAGGAAATACCATAATTCCATACATGAACAGAAGGATAAAATTTGTTAATATACTCATTGAAATTATTATTAATGAATTCTATGAGGAAAATAAAAGAAATAATTATAATAAAAATAATATTGACATTATTGAAATATTTATAACTACTCATAAAGATGTTATTTAGATCATTTATATCATTTATTATAAAATGGTGATAACATGACTGAATATAAGAATTATAAAACCTCTTTTCCCATTTCACTGGATGAAATACATCCCTAACTTGAGGTAAGAGATTTTTTTGAAAACATTACATGATCTAGTTTTTGATAATAAATAGATAGACTAAGAGTCTAGTTATATTTCTTATCAAATAGAATTGGGGTTTTATAAGTACACATATTTGGGTTCATAAATCCCATGATATCAAACCATCAATGTAAATATCATTTCATTCAATATAGTTAGAGCCATGGGGGTAGAATGGCATGAATATCAATTTGGATCCTAAAAATAGATTAATCTATAACTTTACCACCATATCAAGCAGAAAAATTGAATTGTAATAAAGAAACACTTCGAAAGACACATTGATTATAAGTATTATATAACAACTGAAATATTTTTATCCCAACATAGATTCAGAAAAATAAAAAAATCAAAAAATCATTGGAATATGTGTCCCCCTAGTTAGACCTCTGGTCCTGCTCACATTGAAAAAAACATGTATTCCCATTAGGGGTAGCAAAATATATTAATTGTTGATAACAATAAATTTGATCCTTATAAGAAATAAACTAATTTATTTGTAATCCTAAACCATCTTTACATATCATATTATGAAATAGAATAAGTGGAATTAGAAACCATTCTCCTTTATTCCCAGATTCATATCCTATTCAATAATTAATTTTATGAGTTTCAATCGATTTTTTATTGGGTCAACTATACATGTCTATGGGATTGAAGGAGACACACTAATATATAATAATATTGATTCTATCATCAGAACAATAAGAAATGTTACATATCAAAGTTATAGAACCCACATAAACATCCATTGGGAACACCTCAACTAAATATAACTATATCATATTGATGGGATGCGGCTGGAATACTATTGTGTGTGGAGTATATAAAAACACAAAAAATCATCTAGTTGTTGAAAATAAATTTTGATTTGAATGATAAAAAACATTGATATAAGACCTCTATATGAAAAAATATTCTTCACTAGTGGAAAGTCATTAGAGGTACAAGCCAAAAGTGCTTTATGAGTCTTATTTGGAAACATAGATACCATGTAATGACACCAATTTCTGATAATATTATTGGAAAAGGACTGAGAAGCACCACTGATGATTACTCATTGAAATTCTCTTGACATCATATATCACTTACAATAACTACTAAAATTCGAACCGAAGGTAGGAGGAACACATTATATCATGGACATACCCACTATGTTAATCACTAACATCAAAACCCTACCCCCCACCTCAATAAATGAGTAATGTGTATACATTAATACCAATGATGGAATATTAGGTTGAGGTCCCATCTACACCCCTAAGACTTCTTCTTCTCATGAGACATAACCTCATTTAAAAAAAATGTGAGATGAGAAAATGGTTTATAGTATACCATCAAACTCTGATTCCATTTCTCATGTTTTAGAAATTCCATGGATTTCAACAAGGTTGTAAAATTACATGATTTTATGTTATATATTTTTTTCAAATATATTTAATTTATTAGATAAGTAATGTTACAATAAACATAGAGTTTTGATGAACCAAAATATATTTTGAATATTATTATTTAAACCTTACCTTTATAACATATATATTAAACCAGTATATATTAATTGGAAAATAATTATTAAAAATCTCAAATAGTGGATTTATATGAACTAATAATATCAATTAAAAGGTATTTGTTTTTTAGTAAGGTTTTAATACGTTTCAAAAATACTAGTTCCCTAAAAAATATTTAATTTATTATTATAAAAATAATAATACAATAAAATATATCCATTTTTAGAGAATACCTTACACATAATAAAAATAATTTTAGAAATATAAAAATTTTCATTTAGTGAATTTTTCAAAAATTTCTATAAAGATTAATATTTTGATGAGTAGTAAAATAATACTGATTATTATTAAATAAATTTATTTTATTTAAATAATATGCAGGATATTTTTTTTATGATTTGTTGAGTAGTAAAATTAGTTAAATTATATATTGATCAATATAAATTTGAATATTTTAATTTATTTGATATTTAATTTTTTTTATTAAAATGTTATATACATAGAAAACATTTCAGTTTGAAAAACATATTTTTCATCACATTAGTGGGAATAATTTTAAATAAAACTGGTTGATTTTTTTGAATGGAATTTGGAAAAATGATTTACATATTTTTAATTGGAATAATAAATAACATATAATATATAATATTGTTAACATAATTATTGGTCATAGTGACTAGTAAAGACTGTAAACAATATTTACATTAGTTATGGTCAAAATTGGTTAGCTAGGGTTAAATAGAAATGGTATGTGTTAACATGTACTAATAACTAATAAAATTCCAATTTTTGGACATATTTGAATTTAAATCATATTATATTATATTGTGTAAAATTTAGGATCCTCGTGACATGTTTAAAATGTGGGTATACATTTTTATTCTCTGTGCTCTCTCCCCGCATTCAAGAGAATCTGGCTATATCCCAAGTAGAGACCGACTCCCTGATCCTTCACGATGGCCTGCATGGTAAAAGGTCTATTCCTTGGTCCATATCTTATGAGGTTATGAAATGTCTATCTCTCCTTTGGAGCAACATCCAAGTGATTCACTCATGATGCGAGGGGAATATGGTCACAGATTACATGGCTTCTTTAGCTAACCAAAGCTCCATCAACACTAGCCTTATCTCCATTAACAGTTTGAAACCAGAAGGTGTCAACTTGATCAGAGGGGATTCCCCTAGTCTGCACTATTATATACCTCCTTAACCCTGGGGTTGCCTTGTTGTCCCTTTCATCTTTGAATAAATTTTTTTTGACTTGGATGTCTAATTGTGTCCTACAATTATAAATGGGCGCCACATCTACTCTCACCGTGCCACATAAAAATACTTTTAGATAAGACAATTCCTAAATAGATAAATTTTTTAATTGCCTATACAGATCATAGAGTGCTTATTTTTTATTAAACCATCCAATGATTTTGTTTGGTGTAATACAAAAGTATCTCTATTTAGACTAGTTATAAAGCTTAACAATGAAATTTTATTTTTATTTCTTACCCTAACTCCATCAAATATTACACAATTATTATAATATAATAGAAAATAAGTACAATATAATAATATTTTTTTAATTTATTGGAATTACCAACATCTATAACCTCATGCATCAAGGGTGATATGAAATCATCGATCGCGTGTATGGTAGGTGACCTCCTGACATACTAGTGTAATTTATTTCAATCACTATCTCTCATGTATTGATAAACTGTTTGATTTAACACAGTTATATTATATTTAGGAAAAATTAATGAGAAATAATTATAATATCATTCCTACCATCTTACTTTATATTATTTGGGAATATGATAATGCCGCTCATGTGTACGATAGACTACCGCCTCAAGAAGTGATGTGATTTATTTTTCATGTACGTTTTAAATGAAATATAATAAAGTTATATTAAATTAATACAATTGATATATAATAAATCATAAATAATCTTGAAATTTTATATATTATTTACCTTACTTTTGTTCCTAACTTTGAGAAAATTGAAATAATGTTCATGCGTATGTATGGCTTATCGTCTCCACGAATTGTGTAATTCATTTAATATATATATATTTTTTGGATAAATCTATTCACATATACAATTAATATATATTATATATGTATATATCATGGAATTATTATAGATATTATGTAATAATGATCAAATTAAAAGGACTGAAAATAAAATACTAAAACTTACAGGAAAAATGACTTATTTTTTACCTATAATGTGATTTTAAGAATGAAGTATTAATAAATTTGTAAGAAACTGTCATTTATAAATCATATAAATAATTATATTTATGTGTATTTTTCTAAAAATATATTTATAATAATCAAATAAATATTATAAAAGTGTATAAAATGTTTGTGCATAATATCAATACTCGATTTAGGGGTTTTTTCTCACTTTTTTATGGTACACATGCTATATATACCACATATTTTTTGTGTGTGTTTATTTCCCATGATTTAATTTCATTATCATTATGAGTAAATTATAGGATATAAATATAACTATATTGCTCTTAATTTCATGGTTCTTTTTATTCAAAATTAACCAAAGCTTTAATGGTTTTATGTTAAAATATCATTATTCATTCGGATTGTAGATGTTTATGTTTCTGATGATGAAATCATACGATCTATCTAACAATAAACTCGTTAACATTCATTTCCTTAATTTTTTTCTCATGAATTCATGTTTTATAGTCAATTTTATCACTAAATTTACTCAAGAGACTAAAATAGTGTTTTCAATAAAAATATACTTTATTTCCCTCTGCAGTCAAACATATGTATTCTCCCAAAACCATGATTTGTAAATATGTTTTAAAGAATGTTTTTACTATTCCCGATTATCGATTAAATAGATTTTTTCCCATTATTTAGTTTTTTAAAAATGTTCAAAAAGTAATATTCATTTTTCCTTATGGACAATAACCTTTTCAATTTTACTAAGAATGTATTTGTTTTGATTTATATGGAATAAAAAGTATTTATCATCATCATGACATGATAATAATTTAAATCTTCTCATATAAGATTACAATTTTATCTTAAAAAAAATCTCATTAAATTTAATAATATTTTTTGACATTAAATATGTTATTTAAAAGTGGAAATGATATTTTTCTAAAAAATATTCCAAGTGAAATATAAAAATCATTTTACATCTATGATGAAATACTTTGATGTTTCAGTGTATTTACTAGGGATATGATCCAATGATATCATACTTATAATTTTTATAGATGGTTTATTTTTATGATGAAAATTTATGAATAAAACTCATTAATTTTGAATGGTTCTTGTTATTTTGACAAGACTAAATGGACATGAAACTTGATTATTTTCCATGGGTTTTGATTTTATGCGATGTTTGTTAAACCAATGTCTTTCATGGGTTCTGATATAATGATTTTTTATTTACATTAATGAATATATTTGTATGGTATTAATTATGTGTCTGGTGGGACCTATATTTTTTTTAAATTCATTGGGTAACGATTGATATATCATACGATAAAAAGAAATATAATTTGGAGTTAACCCAATTCAATAAGGAAAAATTTCCCCTATTATAGTCATGGGAGTGGAACTTCAATAAAATGATGTTTTGGTGAGTGTCCCCACTTCACAATGATATTATTGGTAATGATACATTACAAATATGGAAATTATTTTCTATAATTCCATGTATAACAGAACTCCATTTCATATTCCAACATTATTCTTCCAAGGATTAAGATTTTTGATTCCATTATGATTATTATCATAAGAACTAGAAATCATTATTCTAAAACTCATGATTATGATCAATGATATTTATAGTATAATTTTAAATTATTAATCTCATGTTCTCATAACCTTATGATCAAGTTATACTGATATTTCCTTTTTTCCCTACGAAGTATCTAATATCACCCTTCTTATGTTTCCACGACTCGGGTTATGAATAAACGTACAGTGTATGATTTGTCTAAGATGGTTTCTAGTTAATAATAAAATAATGAGAGATGAAATAATTAAATTATGAATCAATATTTTATGTATCCATGATTATAAATTTACTAGATCTATAATATTTTAGCATTGATCAATATGTTATATAACTATTAAAAATTTCTTCATATTTAATATCTATATATGAAATGTATGGGTACATATAGTTGTTATTATATATGGGTTTAGTTTACCTTTGAAAACTAGGATTAGAAGGCATTATTAGGAAACATAAGGATATATATAAGTGTAGTAAAATATCCTATAATTTTGGTGATGGATTGAGATAGGGGTTCCAAAGAAATTATATCCTTTTCAAGATAATTGATGTGGATGTGGCACCAGCAAAGTTGTACCTAGGGGTAATAAATCTAAAAAGGAAATATTGATGTAGACTCGATCATCTCCTTGTGCATAAAAATGGTCCTTGCTACAAAATTGATTTGAATCTCCTAGGGGATATTATTTAAAAATTCACAAACACAATATAATCCATAATGATGAATTTTAATAATGACCATGAATAACCATGGTTGACTAAAAATTGTCACATATTTGGAATAATGTTTCTTTACTTAGAGATACTATAATTAATTTTTTCTAAATTATGTTTTTTCCAACTATAATTATTGTAGAATTCAGTTTGAGTTTTGGTTATAGTTGATTTATGTAACTTAAAGGTATCATGTAAATGTGAAATGAGTTGGAAAATTCTATTGATTTCACCTTAAAAACCCATTTTGGGTGTTCTAATATAATATCACATTTATATGCTCACATAACATTATCGTGCTATGAATCACAATGAACATATAAATACACAATGGAAGGAACAATTTTCTTTTGATTCTCTCAGGTGGCGACATCAACTTTCATTTTGTGATTCCACTGAACCACTAGTTTCTATGAAATGGAACAATTACATTTTTAATTTTGTTTTCTATTCTCTAATTTTGGAATCATGAAAAGGTCATTTCTTATTTTTGTATCTTAGAAGGAGAACTAGATCTGTGGGGAATCCAATCATGAATATAAGTCAAGAGGTTCAAATCGACTACATATAATGCGATTAAATTAATAAGTTATTATCAATAAGCACATTATTCATATTCTTTGTACTAAATTGGAGGAAGAATATATTGACATGAGTTAAAAGTATGAAAATATATATGGTATATATGATTTAAATTTTACAAGACTCTTAATGTGTTCTTTTGGTCATTATCAACTATCTTAATTTTAAAGTTGATCACATTTATAGAGTCTTATACGATGTATCTGGTGAACATATTCTATAAGGGACATAAATAGTTATGAAGAAATAATTTTATGTGTTATCAATACGGAAATGAAGATTATAGTTACCCATTTATCTCATTATTTGTAAAAGAAATCATTGATAAAATTCAAATTATATTCTAAAATCCTTGAAAAAAAAGATGATGAGTCTTAATTCATGCTCAATTTTATGAAGGAACAATTGATGAAATAATATTACGGGGACTGGTAATTATTTTAAGTGTGGAAGGGATGGTTATTTAGTTATCTACTACGAATGTCATTATAAAAGGTAAACTAAGGAAGATACTAGAGCTATAGTTGTACATAATTCACCAACCACATTCCAATGTTATAAATGGAAGGTGTGTTGGGATTATGCTAACTAGTAATCAAATCTGAAGGTAAATGTTTACGATCAATGTCATCAACATTTCAGGTGGAGTGAAAAAGTGAAATATCATGAGATCATTATTTTTTACAAGGAATGAGACAATGAAATATTGAAACATATTCTTACCATACAATCCTGAACTAATAATGGAATATTTTCCTCCCCATCAGTTAACTTCTTTATATAGGAATAATCATATAATGGTATCAAAATGTAACCTCCATGATTAGATGTTGAATTTTCATAAAAAACACTATCTGTTAGATGATCCCAACTCCTATATATGATTATTTTCTGACTTATGTTTTGTGTAATTTGATTCATGAAATCCTTTTTATTCTCTATCTTGTTGGATTTCATGTTATACTATGAATTGATTTAATATATTAACATAATAACATATCAATTTTTTAGGATGGTAATTCATATTTAGTTGTCAAAAAAGTATGATCATCTATCAATGAGACAATAAAGATGAATATTTAATGGAGATCACATCTATTATATGGGTCTATATTACCATATAAAAATTGATGTTATCCCATATGGATGGGGAGAAAAACAAAAATGATGATAAGCCTATTGGGAAGCTGTTTTTTAAGTTGATATCTAAATAGAACTAATATCTTGTTTGACACTTATATCAAATAATCCCTATATAATATCCCCAATTGAGAGATAATAATTGAATAATAAAATCTAGGAGGATGATGAAAATGGATTTATTTGAGTAATTGTGTCATCTTATGGTCTACCCACTCAATTATTTATGATGCAATATATATTAATGCCAAAAAATATTGATTATATTGAATTAAAACAGCTTTAAATCAAAAAAAATGTTTCATATACCCCTTATTGATTACTTTTTTGATCAACTACACGGAGGTTGATAGGTTTCAAAAATTTATTTTCATTATAGTTATAATTAATCAAGGGTCAATAAGAATTATATAACCTAGAATATTTTTTATTCAAGGTATAGAAACAATGCGAATAAGTTATTTCATTTGGTATAACTAATTCCTTTCTGATATTTAAATAGTCAATGAATAAATTCCTTAGAGACTACATTGATCAAATCATGTTATCCTTTATAGATGATATTCATATATATTCAGATGAAGAAATAACATATAGATCACATTATTATTATACTAATGAATTTATGGAAGTATAAATTGTATGTAAATTTTATAATGTGGGAATTTAGGATATAAATGGGTTTATTGTGGGTCATATATTCTAATGTGAGGATATTTTTGGTGGATCCATTAAAGATGTAAGTTATTATCTAGTGCACTTGACCAACAAATCTGACTCATATCCAATGATTTCTTGGTTTGTCTTGATATTTCAATATTTTCTTACAGAATTGCATATGACTATATAATATGCTCCTTATGTTAACATGAATGCAATTAAGTTCTTCTAGGAAGATGAATATAATGAATGTTTCATAGAATAATAGATATGGTTAGAAAACACAAGTGTAGATACATTACCCTGTAGTGGAGAAAGGAATTTGATATATAGTGTTTCATTAAAGAAGGTATTGGGATGTTTTCTCATGAAAAATGACATGGTTATAACATATGTTTCATGAAAAATGATCGTTTATAAGAAACATTTAAAAAATAATTATTTAGAGTATCATGTTGTATTGTTTCATTAATGATAAGAAGGAATTGTATTTATGGAGAAAATTGTGATATGTATATATATAAATCACATATGATAAATTATATATTCACCAAAAAAGAGATTATCATTCTCTATAGAATATCGTTATAGATGACTAAATATTATGGTCTCTCATTATATTGCCACCTAGGGAATGAAAACAATGTGATTGATGGTTTGAGTCAAAAGTATTAGGATAACTTATCAATTATGAGGATCTGAAAAGATTACATATTTATTGATTTTAAATGTATGGATCTTCAAAACCTGATGAACGGAGAAAAAACATACCATTCTAAAATTAGTGTCCAACCATCTATATATGCCATGATTAAAGCGGCATAAAAAGAAGATATAAAGCTATAGAGGAATGTGATAAATGTTCTTGAGTTCAACCTTGACCATGAATGAATAATATGGTTTTGGAATGGTGTTTTTGTTACATCAATACCCATTTTGAACAAGGATCTATTATATGAAGCTCATTGTTCTCCATTCTCTATTCATTCTAGATGTAAAAAATATTAATAGTGATTTAATAGTATATTTATAGATGTATGGAATAAAGAGGGATATTTCATAATATGTACCTCATTTATTATTATGTCTACAAGATAGGGTTGAGAGAAAATATTATAAGGGGATGTAATAACCATTTCCAATACCATAATAGAAAAGGGAAATTTCAAAATGGATTTTATAATCTACTCCTCAAAAAATTTAAATGAAGTAATGATATTTGGGTTTAAATAGATCTCTAAAAATAATCAACACACTTTATCCATTAAATAGAAGAATTTTATGTAGACATTATTTATAGGATAAACATTATGTAAGTGTTATGGATTTAGAGAGTACCACATTCTGTTATATTAGATCTTGAAATAGTGTTTTCCTCAATGTTTTAGAGAATTTGCCAATAAAATCTTGATACAGTGTTGTTTTTTAGTACTATTTATCATCCTATGATATATTTTCAATCTAATAAAAAAATTTAATCCCTAGAATATATATTGATATATTTTTTCTATATATTTCAAAGGTTTTTTGGATCAAAACATTCTTCTAGTTGAGTTTTCATACAACAACAACTATCACATGAGCATTAAAAGGTGTCCTTATGAGTCCCTATAAGGAAAAAAAACTAGATCTCCATTGTACTATAATGAATATGGAGAAATAATCGTATTGAGACCTGATCCATCTGATAAAATGGCAGAGAAGGCAAGATCCATTGTATCAAATAATGGAATTAAAAAGTTGGTAAAAATGTTAATCAAAAAATCAATTGTATGATATAGATTTTAATGTTATTGAAATTTTTTCCTCAAAATTTATAAGTGGAAGAAGATAATAATATTTTTTGGTTTTTTAAAACTATGAACTAGGTATATTGGTCCATTTTAAACTAATGATCATATCTTTATGTTATCTTAACGATTAGTGCTTCCACCAAAACCTCTCTCAAATCTATAATTTGTTACACGTATCACTCTTTAGGAAGTATATACCCAATATTTATATATAATGAACTCAATGGTAGTAAAACTATAATTTTATCATTACTATTAAGAAAAAATGATGTTTATTTAGGTTTGTAGTGGTAATTTTCTACAAAACAATACCACACACATTTTCAATGTTTTATGGTGCAACCACAAGCTTTAGGAAGCTACGTAGAAACCATAGGATGTAACAAGGAAAAAATATCCTCAATTTTTTTTGAAAATGTTTTAGAATTTTGGGGATAAATTATTTTTATGCTGTTAAAATATAACCAAAGAAAATTTTATTAATTATTTACTTTTAAAAAAATTTAATTTTCTCGAGATCTTGTGTTAAACGGAATATAGAGTTTCAAAGAACCGTAATATAATATTAAAATTACAATTTAAAAATGAATTTTAATACCTATACATTAAACATGGAGGTATGAATATTAATAATTGTTTTCTGAAAATTATATATAATATTATTATATATATTAATCATATTGATGAAAAGAACATGATATTTAGTAAGTTATTTCTATTTTTTGAAAATAAAAATTTATCAAAAATTCACTCTAATTATTATTATGAATGAATAATAAAGTAATGTTTTCCCATATTTTGAATTATTTTCATAAATTAAATTTCAATTTTGAAATCTGTATATTGAAATTATATTTAAGTGAATTTTATATTTTTTTCTACAAACATTAATTTTCTATGAATATTAAAAAATAGTTAATTTTAATAAAAACTATGTTTTCATTTAATGTATACAGTGATACATTTTTTCTAAATATGGTATTAAATTCAAAATTATTTTAATTTTATATTTATCAATCCTATTTATCTCATTAGAATCAATTTTATATTGAGTTAAACATTAAAAATATCTATATTTATGGAAAGATACTCTTTGTAAAACAAGTTTTTTGTCATGTATATGGATTTAATTTTGAAAAAAAATATTCTAATTATTTTAAAGGAATTTGAAAATATGGTTTCCATATTAGCAATAATTATTATTGAAATTATATAATAAGGCGCACTTAATTTTTGGTCAAATGAATTGTAAAACACTTCAAATTAATTATAATGGTTAAGGTTAAAAAAATTTACTGAGGGGTTAAACTAAAACTATATAGCTTAAAAATAAGTGAATTCATGTACAATTTCTAATTTATGGATATATTTCATCCTTATCTCATCTATTATTTAAGATTAATCTATTTTGGGGCCTTGTGGTAAATTTAAAACAGGGGTACACCATTTGATTTTTTTACATTCCATGTGCATACTCTCTTCCAAATATAATAGGGTACCCCCTATAATATTCCACCCAAATATATTACATCCCTACCTCACCACATTATAGAGGAAATTTATTAGTTAATAAACCATCTTATGAAGTCTTTTGTGTAAACATAATGTTTTGTAAAAAAGTGGCCTAGATACCTTGAGAGGGGTTTTATAAAGGTATGGATATTATTTTCTAAATTCTTCTTACCCAATTATATATTCACCACTTTATTATAAGGGTCACTTTATTTTCACATAAATTTTAATTATGATCATATTCTATCTTGGTTTATATGATGATTATTCATTTAATTAATTGAGGGAATGCAAGCATAAATATGGGAAAATTTTATCTTGGTTCACCCTCACTCGGCTACATATAAGGAGCATGCAAAAAATATGGGCCGATAGTAACAAATTTAATAAGGCTCGTAGTCAAAAATGATGTTTGTTCCAGATCACTTATATACTCAGGCTCACTTCCTTTACAAGGTTTAGGGTCTAATCACTACATTCATAAAGGTCACTGTATGTGTCTCTTTCTTTGGCTAACAATAACTAAAATGGATCACCGTCTTCCTCTTCCTTCACTCACTTCTCTTAGAATGGATCCACCCACATGTTATGGAGTTTTATGTCACTTCATTATCTATAATGAATATATACCAAGTTGTATATGTATTTTATATTGAATTTCCACTTTGATCAAATATATGAATACCACTTTTCCATATATGCACAGGGAAATTCGTTCTGAACCACTCTCGCGATGCACACCACCTTCGTGAATCTCCTCCTTTAACAATGCTCAAATTTCCTTCATGAAGCTCATACCTTCACAAAGCACACTTATTTTATGAAGAAGAACTAGCCTTCAAGAAGATACTTCCTTTCTAGGAGCTTACTTAGCATTATATAATTTTCTTACATTCATGATGCTCAGAACATTGGTTTTGATTTTAAATCTTTCACGAACATCATCCCATATCAACTTCATTAAACATACTTTGAGAACCACCCTTCACAAACCACCTTTGTGATTCCAGATCCTTAAGATATTCGTTAGGTCTCTCTTTTTCTTCTGTAGGGGGTAAAGGCTAATTTATAAGCGTTTTATTGATTCTAGAACCTTATAGGCCACATCATCACCATTTCACAAATCTCCTTCTTTTCCACTACGAAGCTCCATTTTTTCAAATTTCAACATAAATTTCCCTTTTTCGATTCTCTTCGTAATCATAGAGCCTTCCATAAATCTTTTGTGCTATTGGGATGTGCACTGACAATTCTCATTGCCTTCACCATTCAGGATTCCCATCGTTGTTTGCATAGATCAACATCAACATTATTTTATCTTTCAAGAAAAAATCTTCGTGAATCCCATTAGGGAGAAATTAATTCCTTTTCCACATTAGTAGGATATTTTCAAGGAAATCCATGTTTACGAATGCTATCCAAACACCAAATTTTAGACCCCAAAAATGTGGAAACCACTAAGAAATTACACCACCTTTGATACGTTCTTTGGAACACACCAACCATCCTCATTGCTAGTCATATAGATTTATCAACATACATATTCACGCCCAAAACATAATTATATGACACCTTGAGGTATTTTTTTCACAACACCTAATGGTATTCTCAAAAGAGGAGCTATAGTCTTAGCCATGTGTTTTTATTTTTATTTCCAATTAAAACTCCTTAAAATATTATTAAAATATTATGATATAACAACATAACTATATCCCATATATTAAGATATTATTTTCTAATGTAATGATAATAATATATCTCCCCTTTTATCAATTAGGAAAGTAAACCATTGACCATGTGTATGAAGGATTACCGCCTTGAAAACCGATGTAATTAATTTTTCATCAACACCTATCATGAATGGATTCAACATATATATTTTATATTTATTATATAATAATACTAATATAATTTTAATATCAGATATATATTATTACTTTTCATTCCATGGGAAGAATATAACAACACTCTTATGTACGGCTAGATACCACCTCATGAAGTGATGTGCCCCAATCCTCAAGTAATAATTATATAGATGGTAAGGATGATAAATTTAATGAATATAATAAATATATAATATATAATAATTACTCTTCAAAGGTGAAATATTATATACCTTCACTTCATTCCAACCATCGAGAAAACAGAAAGAGCATTCATGGTTATGTGCGGTCTATTATCTCCATGAACTATGTAATATATATTTTAACTATAACTATCATTGATTTACATATATAAAAAAAATTAATATATATGATATTAATATCATGATTAATATTCTTAATATTTTATAACATTTACCAATGAATTATATTAAAATAATAAAACAAAAAACACATGAAAATGAAGCAGTTATTAGCTGAAATGTTCTCTAAAGAAGGAATTGTTAATAAGATGGAAAAAATGTCATAAGTAAATTATTTTTGGTATGATACATATGATTTATTTAATATTATATATTTATATATATGCTATATTATTTTATAGATGAGTATTGAAGGTGTACGAAAAAAATTGAAACATGAGTTATAAGATTCTTATCTAAATTTTATTTCTATGGGACACATGCCTTATTCACCACTTATTTCATTGGTGTGGTTTATATAATTCTAAATAATTCATTTCATGAATATTATAATGAAATTATTAGATATAAATATCCATATAAGTTCCATTCAGTTAGGGGTATTATAATTTAAAATATATAAATGGGGTAAAGGTTTTAATTTATAATCTCGTTGGTTTTCAGAAATAATTTTGATAATATTTTGGATGACGAAATCATATCATCTATATATTAATAAACTCATATGTTTTTTATCCTCTTGATATTTATTTATAATACATGTTTTTTATCTCCTTATTTACTCAACGGAAAAAACTATTTTTTTTGGGAAATATCGACTTTATTTCTCTCTTCGATTAGAAATGATTTTTCCTCCAACTATGTGTTTTCAAAAAGTTTTTTAAATATTGTGTCTTATATATTAAAATTATTATAGAAGGGAATTTTTCCAATGTTTTAATTTTTTAAATAAGGTTTAAAAAATAATCTTCATGTCATTTTCCAAAGAGACCCATTTTTTAACCGAAAATATGATAGTAATATTCATTTTAATGTGTATAGAATAAAATATATTTTCTGCCATCATGAAATCATTATAATTTACATATTTAATTTTAATATTACAAGTATCTTCTCAAATTAAGTCTATTATTTAATACTTGAGTAATTTTATATGTTTTAATGATGTGATTTCCTTGTGGAACGTTTATTTTCCTCATGAAATATTCAAAGTCACAATTAAAAACAATTTTTTATATAAGATGGATTCCTTTGATATTAAATAAGAATTACTAGGGATATGATGAAATTATATAATTATTATTATTTCTAGGTAATGTTTCTATTTTTTATGAAACTTTTTTTTATGAAAACCCTCCCATTTTCATGGGTTACACTCTGATGAAATGATTAAATGTTTATAAAACCCATTTATTTTCTATGGTTTATGATATGATGAAATGTTTATGAAACATATTTCATTTCATGGGTTTTGATATGATGAATTAATTATGATCATGTGTCACAGATATGAATGATTTTCTTTATGTGATAGGTGGGACCTATATCACCTTCCAACGAAGTCAGTAAATATTGAGATCTCAAGAGATAAAAAGAACTAAAATTGGGAGTGAACTAAGTTCACTAAGGGTCATCTTCCACTATGATAGTTTTTGGTGTGAAACTTGATGACTATGATGCTTTATTGAGTGAACCCATTCCACTATTATAGTTTTGTAAATATTCCTTTACTAATAAGGAATTTATTTCATTTTCTTATGTGTATTCCATAATTACATGTCCTATGGATACATTATTCATATGTGGTTTATATTCCTTGATTCCTTCATGATTCTTGTCTTATGAATTGATAAAATTTATTCCATGACCCATATTTATGATCTATGATATGTAATTTATGTTTTCCAAATGTTATTATCAGGTTATAATTCCCGTATTTTCATGTTATGTTGATATCTTCCCTATTTACCCTTACTCTATAAATGATATCACCCTTTACTATATTTCTTTTCATTATGCTATGATGAAAGGTATTACATATGATATGTATAAGAACGATGTTAGTTATGAAGAACATAGTAGAGGAACATATAGTTAATGTATGACTCAGTTTTTTATATTACCATTTTCCTCATGGAACTATAACTATATGATAATTTCATGGATTTTTATGATATATAATAAATATTCAACTATTTTTATGTAATATCATTTTATGAATAGTAAAATCAATTATAAAATCCATATAATATGGAAATAATTTATTACTGAAGATTTCATTGATGTACTTCCACTACAAGAACTTACTATTATGTAATAAAACTATAGAGTCCAATGATATTACACCTGTGACTTCGAACATGACTTCGACATAGTTCTCCCTAATACGATCAGGGGTTTCCAAAAATTAAAAGAGTCTTTAAATATTTCATTTCTAATCTTCCAACTCTTAAGGATCATTATACCATTCAAAATATGGGAGTTTATAGTGTATAAACTTCTATTCAAAAATTTATATCCTCATCCAAAGAATGCTCAAGCACTCTAACATAAATAGGGGTTCAAACCACACCCTGATTTATTGATATGACTTCTCACACTAATTCATTGATCAAATTCTGATCAACTAGAGGGTTTCACTACTAAAATTCATTAGCCTTAACCTCCCTATGAATTTATATATGCAATATAGGGGGTATGAAACCACACATAAAAAATAATGAGACATAATAAAATTAGATCCAGGAATTAATTATGAATAAAAATAGTTCATGTCAACATTAAATATATAAGTGTATAAGGGAATAATTCTCGAGTAAAAAATCTCTAATTCCCAAAATCGACATATCCTAACCATACATGATGACCTAAGGATAATTTCGATGGATGATGTAAATTAACTCACTCAATAGATACCCCTTAAGTCCCAATACATTTATATCCTATACATAAATACTTTCCAAAATTTATAAAAATAAAAAAAATTACACACCTCCATTTGATAACAATTTTTCACTAATGAACCCTGATTACAAAATATTCTGGAACATAATCCAGTCCAAAACATTGAAAAAATGTAATTCTATATCCCTATGGTCTGTAAAAATATTACTATAAATCAAGAAAAACCTTTTTGAAAAACTGTTCATTAATTTAATAAAACATGATAATATCAAAAACATAATTATTGATATGCCAATACAAGTCCATAAAAGAAAAATGTGACAATAGTAAAAAAATGGGTGCCAAGAAATCATAATGAAAAATCAAAGTACTAGGTATCAAAATGAACAATAAATACTTGTTTTATAAAGTCTTATCATTACTCCTATACATTACTACTATGAAAACCTACATCCATCCTATATTGTCCTCAATTCAAACATCTAACCATTTTTTCGATACAACCATAGTCATTATTAAAATTACTATAATTTCAATCATTATCATATTATATCTGATTTTTTTAGTTATTAAGAGTAGTTGGGGACATTTATTGATGATTTAGTTGGGTGTATATTAGAACATAAAACTAGTAGAGTAGCAGGTGGTCGAATGACCAGCTAATGGACCCAGAAAGTCACCAATAAATTTTTTACATGGCCACTATCTAGCAAGTGGCAGTAATATATTCCCAAAATGTAATGGTGTTATAATATTATTATACCACTGATCCTCCCATTTAATATCCAAAATGTTCTACCTCGATTATAATACAATATAATTGAATATGTAGACTCCATTGGGACTACTTTTTTATGCCATCCCAATTTCTCAGTGGATCGATGTATCAATCAAAGTCCAAATACTCTCTTTCTAAGTTGATAAATTTTGTAGTCTTAGATATCATTCATCTTAAATTACTATTATTTATATCTTCGGATGAATTAATCTATAAATATTAATTTATTTGGATCTCTTTTTTTTATTATAGTCTATTTAGATTCATCATATAATCAATGTTTCTTATTCAGATGTCCATTCCCCTTGGTGTATTATTATGGAATTGTAGTTGTATATAATTCAGTTAGATTCATATTATCTAAGATGTAAAAATTTATATATTTTTTATTGGTATTTATTTCATTATGATACATCAAATATTATTAGGTTCCATTGTTCATATTGCCATGTGTCTCTATATAAGTTTTAAAATTCTACGTGTTTCTTGATATGTGGTTTCATGAATTTGATTTATTTTCTAAATGTTTATTTATTTTTATTTTAAATTTCATTCTAAATAGTTGGAAGACATTCTTTTTTTATTTATCATCAACATTTATTTTTAAATGACACTAAATGCATGAAATGATAAATATGGTGGGTTTGGTTAAATTTAATAAAAATATTTTTTCCCATAGTGTTGTCCATGAAAATGGCTATAAAGTATGAGATTTATTATTTAAAAGGTAAAATTTACATTTAATGTTTTGATTTGGTAAATCAAGTTATGATAAACTATAAGGTTGTTATCCATCATCTAGTATGACCTCTTTCTCTTAGACCCATTCTGAGTGGGTAATGTGTGCACTATATTTCCTATATTGTGGCATGGAGTTGATCCCACGAGTTAAATATTACCACCTAGATGTGATATTCGAGGGTAATTCAGACACTATCTATCATAATGAACACAAAAAATAGTAAATTTATCCTCACTGGCATGTACTAACGTTATCAAAAGATAATTCATTAATAATTGTTATTTTGGAAATGTGTAACTAGAATGTTTATGTATATTTTGTGAAAATTGGGATATTTTCCTGTTTTCAAAATTATAAAATGTGGTGAATTTCCCTGATTTATATATAATTGTGAAAAAATAACTCATGCCTTATATATTTTTCTACCTACACAATTGGTTTATTTATTACATTTTCTTATAAAATACTTAAGGGGGTCTTATTGGGGTTGTTTTTCTCACACCCTTCATACACCTTTTGATGGGTGTAGACGTTGTTTGGTCTAATATAGGTAAAGGATATGAACCATGAGATTTTGGTAGGTGTTCTCTATATAATGTTTTGGGAGTCAATACGGGAATACATGTCATGTATATTTCGGTTCCCTTGTAGTGCCTTATACATTGGATTGTCAATGTAGTTTCTAAACACCAATTTTCTATAACTCTTATCATTTTTCTATTTTTAATTTTTATTGGAATTACAACATTTAAATACATCATATTATGATTTTTTTTATTAAGTTGAATGTTTTCTCAAATGTAGTTCGTGATGATTAAGAACATTTTGTTAGCCTATGGGGATTAGGAACGCCCTTTGGTTTGTGATGTGGACTGAATCGATTCATGGGTAGATGAGTAATCCACGTTTGTAAAGACCCGTAAAATTCAAGAGAAATTTTTTCTTAATTTTCTTTAGAATTTTACAAGAGCGCGGTTTCAGACGGCACCTGATTCCGAGGCCCGGAGTGCCCGGAATTAATTTCCGAAGTTTGGCTCGGGTACGTTCAGTGAACGAACGAGCGGGAATTTCTAACTTTTGATCCGGTGCTCGGAATTGAAATCCGAGGGCACCGATGAACTCGCAACGCCGTTATTCGCTTAAAGAGACCTTTTCGGGAGTTGCGTTTGTTGCGGGTTGAAAGTTAGTTTTGGGGTTTTTCAGTTAAGTTAAATAAAATTGAGTAAGACAAATTTTATGTTAACTTATTTTAAAAACCTACCAAAGGAGGTTGGAAATGGGACCCACACCCACTTAACCTCCCTTGGGAGGATTAAGTGTGGTGGGGCCCACACGAACCCCTTTTTCTTTTCAAATTCTCTCAACATCCTTAACCCCCCTCTTTAATGGCTTAAGTTACTTATTTAATTTTGGGGAGTTAAACTCTTTTGAATTTCAAACATTTGAAATTCTTTTGAGTTATGTGTTAATAAAATAAGATGTAATCTTATTTGTTTTTGGGTTGTTTTGTTTATTCCCTTGAGAGCTTTTTGAGAGCTCCTCTTCATCTTCAAGCTCCGACGAAGAACGACGCCTCTCTTCTTCGTCCTCGGTGTCAACAAAAGGGAACGCCGCTTCCTCCTCGGACCTTCTTCGTCGGCAAACGAAGATCCGCCAACGTCGTGTCTCTTCGGGCATAACACTTCGTCAACGGATTTGACGAACGACGACCGCGACGCCCGACCTCCGCGACACCGTCTTCCGCGGAACGTAGACGATTCTTCGAATCATGAACCCGAGGTAGGGGTAGTTGTTTTATTCTTTATTTATTCCATTTCTTGAAGATGGATCTCGCATGTCTAACATGAGACTTTGAATGTTTAAGTTGAGTTATTTGCTTAACGTGAGGGGGCCGGACCGCATGAACACGGCTGAACCCCCTCCTTCGTTCATGCTTAATTCTTGCGATGGAAGCAAAGAGGCGTGGTGTCGTCGCACCACGCGGATTACCGTGCGTTTAATTTACGCGGCACCGTCGCGCCACGCCGAGGAAAAATCTTCAAGAACGCGGCGCCGTCGCGCCGCGTTGAAAAGAATCAAAGCACGGCAAGGGGCGCGGTGCCGTCGCACCGCGCCGGATGACGAACGCCGCGGCCGGTTCCGGGCCGCGGCGGGACGAGAAGACCACGGCCGGTTCCGGGCCGCGGCGGAAGAGGAGACCGGCGGCCGGGCCGCCGGCGTCGGAAGCCGAGGAGGGGACCGGAATATCCGGTCCCGTTGGAGAAAACCGGCCGGCCAGCTGGCCGGCCGGACGTCTTAAAACCGGGGGAAATAATTCCCCCGGCCAGCACATAAAACCCCCCTCTTTAAGAGGGGGCGGTTCCATGAAAGGGGGGCAGCAGCCCCCCGGTTTGTCCCTCCAAAACCGGCCCCCACGTGGGGCGGTTTTTGTTACCCAGGCGCGGCACAAAGGCCGCGCCACTTGAAGCAAAGCGGGGGCCTTGCCCCCCGCGTGATCACCCACGTGCGGCACCCCGCGCCGCCGCCGCGGCCCGCCGCCGCCGCCGCCGCGGCCCGCCGCCGCCGCCCCCGCGGCCCGCCGCCGCGCCGCCGCGCTGCCGCCCGCCGCCGCCGTCCGCCGCCGCCGTCCGCCGCCGCCGTCCGCCGCCGCCGGCCGCCGCCGGCGGCCACCGCGCCGCCCAGGGGGGGTCGGGCCGGGTCGGCCCGGACCCGGACCCCCCGTTTCGAACCAGATTTGGTTTTTGGCTCGTAACTTGAGCCTCGGACCTCCGATCGACGAACCGTCAGCGGCAACGCGATCCTTGGATCGAGACGGTCGTTTCGGTATATCGCACTCAAGGTTTCGGGTTACTTTGAGTTCGGCCGGGTTGGTTCGTTCACGGAACCAACCGGGCCTTCGGAGCGGAAACGCTCATATCTTGAGCCACGAACGTCCGATTGACGCGCCGTCAGTCGCGTTGCGTTTCTCTTAATGAGACGGATCTTTTGGCATACTCCGCCCGAGGTTTGGACGCAGGTGGAGTACGGTCGGATTGGTTTTGCCTTAAAAACCAACCGGGCCCCGGAGATGAAAAAGCCAATAACTCACAGACCGGGCGTCCGATTGACGCGCCGTCTGTTTTGTTGACTTCCTCTTGATGAGACGGAACTTTTGACATACTCCGCCCGAGTTTTGGGTACAGTCGGAGTATGGCCGGGTTGGATTGTACCCGAAATCCAACCGGGCCCCTGGAACGGGAAAGCTGATATCTTTCAGACAGGACGTCCGCTTGACGAGCCGTCAGCGGCGTTGGTGGTTACGTTGAGTAACGGTCCCTTTGAGTATACCCTATGGGAGTTCGGGGTGCAGTTGAGATACGGCCGGGATTGGTTTCGCTCACGAAACCAACCGGGCCCCTGGGACGAAAAGGCTAATAACTCACAGACCGGGCGTCCGATCGACGCGCCGTCTGTTGCGTTGAGACCCCTGTGACGAGACGGTTCTTTGAGACACTTCTTCGCGGGACCTTGTGATACTTGGAGTATCGACCAGTAGCTCGTGGAGCGGACCCGTGGTACTTGACAGTGGTGGTGCGCTTGGATGCAGCAGCAGATCCTTGGCGGTGGAGCGCTTGGTTGTAGCGGCGGACCCGCGATACTCTACGGAGTGTGTGCGCTTGGTTGTAGCGACAGACCCGCGACGGTGGAGACGAGCGTGCAGAGTACGGAGACCGTGTAGCCGGCTGAGACCTGACGACTGCTTGACCGACTCGACTTGGAGTGAGTCGACTAGCCCAGTGGACGGAGCGCCCGGTATTTGGCGGCAGACCCACGGCGGACGGAGCGCCTGGTAGTTGGCAGCAGACCCGCGGTACTCATCAGGAGGAGTACCTCAGTAGGCTATCTGGGTAGCGCCCGGTATTTGGCGACAGACCCTCAGCGGACGGAGCGCCAGGTAGTTGGCCGCAAACCCGCAGTACTCGACAGGAGGAGTACTTCAGCAGTCCTAGGTTAGTGAGCGGCAGCCTCGGAGTCGTGACAGGACCACTGTACACTCTAGAGACGGAGCTCTTCACCAGTTACGGTTTCGATAATGAAAATCCTGGTTTGAGCTGAGACTTTTGACCTTGTGTTTACCTCATGATTGAGATGGGTCACTTGCTAACTTTGGTATATGTATGGGCATATACCCGAGTAGTGGTTATCCGTCGTTTTCACAATCCTTGTGTTTCCTCATGATTGAGATGGGTTACTTGATAACTTAGGTATATGTATGGGCATATACCTAAGTAGAATTTATCTGTTGAGATCTTCTTGTGTTTATCCTTGTTGGTTTTAGTGAGACCTTGAGGGTCTCGGGGTCCCTACTGAGTATCGTTATACTCACCCCTGCACGGGCTATGCCCGCACCTCGTTGTGTTGGTTGCAGACGACGGACAGTGCTGACAGAAGCCGAAGGTTCGAGGACTGGACGGTACCTGGAGGTGGACTATACGACGAGGCGGTACCCGGAGGTGGACCACCGGGCGGGACATACTCGGAGCGGATGGCGGGACCCGAGGAGCAGAGGAGCTATCTGTACCCACCCTTCAGGTGGGATTTCCAGTGGACATCTCAGCGTAGCAGCTTTACTTTTCAGTCGCTGTTTTCCCTTTCGAGTTGTACTTTACAGTTGGGCTTGTATTTCCGGCCCCTTTTTACTTTTCAGCTCTTCTTTTTGTACTTAGTGTTTTACTTCCGCTTGTACTATGTGGTGCTTGTTTTCTTTATAAAGGCAATGCCTTCCCAGTTATCGGGATTTTACGCCTTTGGTGCTAGTCGCCAGCCCCTGGCCTATGGAAGGCGGGCTTGGGGTAGTCACGGCACGGGCCCCGAGGACGGGTCGTGACAAATTGGTATCAGAGGTGGTCGGTTCTACCGCAGACTCTGATCTTTCTTTCTGTGAAGCAATAGTGTTAAGGGTACCGAGTGTGGTTTTCAGTTCAGGGAGTCCAGTGTTGGTGCGGGCGGCCGACGTATCCATACACCAGGACCCTGACAACTGATTTCCGACTTTGTGCATGAAAACACTGATTGCGTGTGTGTTTTCAAAAGTTTTTCCCCTTAAAACAGCTCAAACCAGGTCAGCTCACCAGGTATAATTGTTTGATCGTGTTACGTTGTTTCTTTCAGGATGGCCCCACGACGGCAGCCAGCTAGGGTTCCGAGAATCGAACGTGACGACAGTCCACCGAGCGACGAGGCCTCGGTGCGGGGCCCTTTGTCCGCAGTGGCACCGGCGGTAGCTCTACCCGCCGAGCCCCCGATTCTTCCAGCAGCAGCCGCTGACGATGCACGTCGCCTCAGCGCACTGCATGAGTTTCAGCGCCAGCGACCGCCCAGGTTTCGTGGGGAGACGGACCCCCAGGCTGCAGAGGACTGGCTGGAGGCAGTGGTACGAGTGTTTAGGCTAGTGAGGACACCAGCAGACCTCATGGTGATCCTCGCTGCGAGCCTACTACACGCAGCAGCAGGTAGGTGGTGGAGCCACTTGTTTCAGTTTTGCGATGAGATGAACTTCACATGGGAAGACTTCGAGACCTTCTTCAGGGTGGAGTTTGTGCCAGTATCTCTACACCCCGAGCGTGTACAGGAGATTCTGCCTTTGCCTCGTGTTTTTCGATCAGAAGCCGAGTCATCTGTGGGCAGTAGACAGATGATGCAGAGGTCCAGGAGGACCAGACTAGCAGATGGGCGATCTCGGGTTTTAGGACCGGTGGTGTAGGGCACCCGGAGTGGGAACAGAGCTAGCCGTGCAAGGAGCAGGTTGTGTTACTCATGCCGCGGAAATGGTCACCTGGCACGTGACTGTCCGACTCCTCGATCCGCAGGCTTGGGGGGAGCCACCGAGGTTGAGGCTGCGACAAATACTTTAGCAACAGTAAAGCAGGTGGACAGGAGCGGAACTAGTGGATACGTCTTTTGTACTTCTAGTTCCATGTTGATGTTGCTTTTGTGTAGCGTCTTGTAATATGAGCTGCAATAATAAAAGACGCATACCTTTGTGATGTTTTCTTTCCTGTCCTCTTTTGTGATGTTACTAAGAGGTTCCAGTTGACTGTTGACTTGACCCTCACTTGTGAGACATCTACTGGAGGAGACCCAGTTATCACACACTGATGCCGACAGTGTGACTCAACCCTTGGAGGCGAGAGTAGCGGTTGGATCTCTTAGTAGTAGCGTCGAGGCCTTACGACGTCATCCTTGGTATGGATTAGTATCATCCATGTTAGGATTGACTGTTTTAGGCAAAGAATGTGGTTCATCCAGGGGATGAGACCAGGTTTCTCTTATCGGCAAAGAAGAAATCTCGCAGCTCTTGTGGGACCAGAGATGGTCCGGGCCACGTCAGAGGAGGTCCATGTCATCCAGGAGCGGATGAGGACAGCTTAGAGCCAGCAGGAGTCATACGCTGATAGGAGGCGGAGGCCACTGGAGTTCGAGGATGGCGACCACGTCTTCTTGCAGGTCTCACCTCGACGTGGTATTCAGAGATTTGGCCGAGGCGGCAAGTTATCTCCGCGCTTCATCGGACCCTTCCAGTTTCTCAGCAGGATTGGCGAGGTGGCTTATCGCCTGGCTCTACCACCTCAGTTGCACCGGGTGCACGACGTCTTACACGTGTCTCAGCTGAGAAGATACGTGCACGACCCGACGCACATCGTTGACGATGGGGTGACTTTTACGGAGGTCCCGGTGGAGATAGAGAATCGACAGAGTGGGTCCTACATGGGCGATCGATTCCTCTTGTGCGCAATAGATGGCGGCACGGGAAATTTCCAGGAGAGCACATGGGAGCGGGAGGCTCAGATGCGTGCTCAGTACCCTCTTTTGTTTCCCTAGTTTTTGTTGTAGCTTTACGGGGACGTAAAGCCCTGAGGTGGGAGTAATGTAAAGACCCGTAAAATTCAAGAGAAATTTCTTCTTAATTTTCTTTAGAATTTTACAAGAGCGCGGTTTCAGACGGCACCTGATTCCGAGGCCCGGAGTGCCTGGAATTAATTTCCGAAGTTTGGCTCGGGTACGTTCAGTGAACGAACGAGCGGGAATTTCTAACTTTTGATCCGGTGCTCGGAATTGAAATCCGAGGGCACCGATGAACTCGCAACGCCGTTATTCGCTTAAAGAGACCTTTTCGGGAGTTGCGTTTGTTGCGGGTTGAAAGTTAGTTTTGGGGTTTTTCAGTTAAGTTAAATAAAATTGAGTAAGACAAATTTTATGTTAACTTATTTTAAAAACCTACCAAAGGAGGTTGGAAATGGGACCCACACCCACTTAACCTCCCTTGGGAGGATTAAGTGTGGTGGGGCCCACACGAACCCCCTTTTATTTTCAAATTCTCTCAACATCCTTAACCCCCCTCTTTAATGGCTTAAGTTACTTATTTAATTTTGGGGAGTTAAACTCTTTTGAATTTCAAACATTTGAAATTCTTTTGAGTTATGTGTTAATAAAATAAGATGTAATCTTATTTGTTTTTGGGTTGTTTTGTTTATTCCTTTGAGAGCTTTTTGAGAGCTCCTCTTCATCTTCAAGCTCCGACGAAGAACGACGCCTCTCTTCTTCGTCCTCGGTGTCAACAAAAGGGAACGCCGCTTCCTCCTCGGACCTTCTTCGTCGGAAAACGAAGATCCGCCAACGTCGTGTCTCTTCGGTCATGACACTTCGTCAACGGATTTGACGAACGACGACCGCGACGCCCGACCTCCGCGACACCGTCTTCCGCGGAACGTAGACGATTCTTCGAATCTTGAACCCGAGGTAGGGGTTGTTGTTTTATTCTTTATTTATTCCATTTCTTGAACATGGATCTCGCATGTCTAACATGAGACTTTGAATGTTTAAGTTGAGTTATTTGCTTAACGTGAGGGGGCCGGACCGCATGAACACGGCTGAACCCCCTACTTCGTTCATGCTTAATTCTTGCGATGGAAGCAAAGAGGCGTGGTGTCGTCGCACCACACGGATTACCGTGCGTTTAATTTACGCGGCACCGTCGCGCCACGCCGAGGAAAAATCTTCAAGAACGCGACGCCGTCGCGCCGCGTTGAAAAGAATCAAAGCACGGCAAGGGGCGCGGTGCCGTCGCACCGCGCCGGATAACGAACGCCGCGGCCGGTTCCGGGCCGCGGCGGGACGAGAAGACCGCGGCCGGTTCCGGGCCGCGGCGGAAGAGGAGACCGGCGGCCGGGCCGCCGGCGTCGGAAGCCGAGGAGGGGACCGGAATATCCGGTCCCGTTGGAGAAAACCGGCCGGCCAGCTGGCCGGCCGGCCGTCTTAAAACCGGGGGAAATAATTCCCCCGGCCAGCACATAAAACCCCCCTCTTTAAGAGGGGGGCGGTTCCATGAAAGGGGGGCAGCAGCCCCCCGGTTTGTCCCTCCAAAACCGGCCCCCACGTGGAGCGGTTTTTGTTACCCAGGCGCGGCACAAAGGCCGCGCCACTTGAAGCAAAGCGGGGGCCTTGCCCCCCGCGTGATCACCCACGTGCGGCGCCAAGCGCCGCCGCCGCCGCCACCGCGGCCTACCGCCGCCGCCACCGCGGCCCGCCGCCGCCGCCGTCCGCCGCCGCCGTCCGCCGCCGCCGTCCGCCGCCGCCGGCCGCCACCGCCGGCCCCCGCGCCGCCCAGGGGGGGTCGGGCCGGGTCGGCCCGGACCCGGACCCCCCGTTTCGAACCAGATTTGGTTTTTGGCTCGTAACTTGAGCCTCGGACCTCCGATCGACGAACCGTCAGCGGCAACGCGATCCTTGGATCGAGACGGTCGTTTCGGTATATCGCACTCAAGGTTTCGGGTTACTTTGAGTTCGGCCGGGTTGGTTCGTTCACGGAACCAACCGGGCCTTCGGAGCGGAAACGCTCATATCTTGAGCCACGAACGTCCGATTGACGCGCCGTCAGTCGCGTTGCGTTCCTCTTAATGAGACGGATCTTTTGGCATACTCCGCCCGAGGTTTGGACGCAGGTGGAGTACGGTCGGATTGGTTTTGCCTTAAAAACCAACCGGGCCCCGGAGACGAAAAAGCCAATAACTCACAGACCGGGCGTCCGATTGACGCGCCGTCTGTTTTGTTGACTTCCTCTTGATGAGACGGAACTTTTGACATACTCCGCCCGAGTTTTGGGTACAGTCGGAGTATGGCCGGGTTGGATTGTACCCGAAATCCAACCGGGCCCCTGGAACGGGAAAGCTGATATCTTTCAGACAGGACGTCCGCTTGACGAGCCGTCAGCGGCGTTGGTGGTTACGTTGAGTAACGGTCCCTTTGAGTATACCCTATGGGAGTTCGGGGTGCAGTTGAGATACGGCCGGGATTGGTTTCGCTCACGAAACCAACCGGGCCCCTGGGACGAAAAGGATAATAACTCACAGACCGGGCGTCTGATCGACGCGTCGTCTGTTGCGTTGAGACCCCTGTGACGAGACGGTTCTTTGAGACACTTCTTCGCGGGACCTTGTGATACTTGGAGTATCGACCAGTAGCTCGTGGAGCGGACCCGTGGTACTTGACAGTGGTGGTGCGCTTGGATGCAGCAGCAGATCCTTGGCGGTGGAGCACTTGGTTGTAGCGGCGGACCCGCGATACTCTACGGAGTGTGTGCGCTTGGTTGTAGCGACAGACCCGCGACGGTGGAGACGAGCGTGCAGAGTACGGAGACCGTGTAGCCGGCTGAGACCTGACGACTGCTTGACCGACTCGACTTGGAGTGAGTCGACTAGCCCAGTGGACGGAGCGCCCGGTATTTGGCGGCAGACCCACGGCGGACGGAGCGCCTGGTAGTTGGCAGCAGACCCGCGGTACTCATCAGGAGGAGTACCTCAGTAGGCTATCTGGGTAGCGCCCGGTATTTGGCGACATACCCTCAGTGGACGGAGCGCCAGGTAGTTGGCCGCAAACCCGCAGTACTCGACAGGAGGAGTACTTCAGCAGTCCTAGGTTAGTGAGCGGCAGCCTCGGAGTCGTGACAGGACCACTGTACACTCTAGAGACGGAGCTCTTCACCAGTTACGGTTTCGATAATGAAAATCCTGGTTTGAGCTGAGACTTTTGACCTTGTGTTTACCTCATGATTGAGATGGGTCACTTGCTAACTTTGGTATATGTATGGGCATATACCCGAGTAGTGGTTATCCGTCGTTTTCACAATCCTTGTGTTTCCTCATGATTGATATGGGTTACTTGATAACTTAGGTATATGTATGGGCATATACCTAAGTAGAATTTATCTGTTGAGATCTTCTTGTGTTTATCCTTGTTGGTTTTAGTGAGACCTTGAGGGTCTCGGGGTCCCTACTGAGTATCGTCATACTCACCCCTGCACGGGCTATGCCCGCACCTCGTTGTGTTGGTTGCAGACGACGGACAGTGCTGACAGAAGCCGAAGGTTCGAGGACTGGACGGTACCTGGAGGTGTACTATACGACGAGGCGGTACCCGGAGGTGGACCACCGGGCGGGACATACTCGGAGCGGATGGCGGGACCCGAGGAGCAGAGGAGCTATCTGTACCCACCCTTCAGGTGGGATTTCCAGTGGACATCTCAGCGTAGCAGCTTTACTTTTCAGTCGCTGTTTTCCCTTTCGAGTTGTACTTTACAGTTGGGCTTGTATTTCCGGCCCCTTTTTACTTTTCAGCTCTTCTTTTTGTACTTAGTGTTTTACTTCCGCTTGTACTCTGTGGTGCTTGTTTTCTTTATAAAGGCAATGCCTTCCCAGTTATCGGGATTTTACGCCTTTGGTGCTAGTCGCCAGCCCCTGGCCTATGGAAGGCGGGCTTGGGGTAGTCACGGCACGGGCCCCGAGGACGGGTCGTGACAACGTTGGTTTATGATATTAGTTTAGGAGAATCACTATATCTTCATGAGGTCACTCTATAAGAAACAAATATTGGGAATGGGATGATTCTATATATAATTTTCTAGTACAAAACGATGATTAGTGTAGAGAACTATATAAACATGTTTATATAGAAATACTGTGAGAGAATATATATAATTTCATTTATTCTATTATTATTTTGTTAATATATAATAACCCTCATGTCAAAATAATTATATTTTAACCATTAATCATAAGATTTGCGATAAATTCATTAATTAATAAATATCATATCATTAGTAAATGAATAAATATTTATTCAAATGGTATTTAATATATTAATTTCATCAGACCATTAACTCTACCCATCATTCCTCATTTATTTTTGTTAAACATTGAGTAATGTATATTTATTTAAGGAAAATAATATCATTTCATCATTAAATAAAAAATTAATAAATAATATATTCTCTAAAAAAACATATAAATATAAAATTAATATTCCCCAGACGTATATTATTTATAATTACTAATTGATGAATAATTACAATCGTCTAATCATGATTAATTATTAATAATCATATGAGAATAATAGTTATTTAACAAGTTAAATTCTTATAGAATATAAATGAGGTTCTCTATGCACATAGTTCAAGACCTTTAAGGCCTAGTTCTAGTGGAATTAGTCAATATCACCAAAAGTACATAGTTAGAAACAAATAATACACCTAGGAACCCATAAAAAATAAGTTATTGAAATAATTACATAAAACCTCACACTAACATACACTGTGTAATTCTATCCATTTATCTCTATTTCTATAATCAATAGGGATATATATATATATAGGTTTCATGAAATTATTCACTCGATATATCATTGGTTGAATGTTCATAAAAAAACTTTTTGAACTAATTACATGCCCATGGATTTTTTCATGCAGTTTTATCACCCTTAAGGGCTAGAGATGTCAAAAATAATTGAAGAACATAAGGGGAAAATATATTCATGAAGTATTATATTCTATTATACAAGTTGTGAAGTTCCCAAATATCCAACCTCACAAAAAAAATTTTATCATGGTTTTAATAAATATATAAAATTAAAAAACTCATAAAATGCATTAATATTGACTTAAATGATTAAGGACAGTTACACAAATCAATAGATAAGAACAATTCTAAGACAAATGTTAATGTGGATTTTCTACTAGTTGGTAAAGTACTCATGAAATTAATCTCTTGATGATTACTAAAGATGACCATTATGGAAATGAGATTCAATGCATTTATAGACCTAACTAGTATAGAATATATCATGGTTTTTCCCATCAAATGATAAAATATGGATATATAACATATACATTAGAATATTGTAACAAAAATATTAGGATCTCATTCTGGAGAGGAACATCGTTGACCTCTTAGTGTGACTAGAACCATTACAAAATTATTATTTAGATGTCACTAAAAATAAAAATCCTTAGGTTTTATGATATTAATTAATATTTATATTGACGAATATACTTGTGATTTAATATTCAATGTAGTTTTTCCAAAGGAACCAACTATATCTAACATAATTCATGGGAATGGAAATAAAGATCACATTCTAGTGGAAACACCATAATTCCAATTAAGGGGAAAATAATTTGAATTAATATAGTTTATAATCCTCTAAATTCTAATTTAATGATATTATAATGGGTGAAGTTGAATCAATAGATGAATTATTTATGTATGTTTATACAATTTTGTAAATGATTGAATATTACAGTGAAATTATTAATTATTATAAAATCATCAATAAGTTAAGGGGAATAATATAAGGTAAATTTTACTCATTGATTTATCATCTTATGTACCATGACATGGATGAGTGGACCATTAATAATATATATATATATATATATATATATATTATTTCGTACGAGTTAAGAAATGTTCTATACAAAAGGAGAAAAGTGGAAATTTAGATTTCCACTACATTCGATAAAGTAAAATTACCAAATAATATTGAGTCAAATAAATAACATGATAAGGAAAAAGATGATGATGATGATAAAATGGATTTTTTGGAATTCATATATTAATTTTCAAAAGACATGTAGAGAGGAAAAGGGTAACTATAGAGGTAAAAATCTATTTAAATTCTATATTTTTTTTCATGATTAGACTCTTTCTGAATTGGATTCTTTGAAAAGTAGTAAAAAATATGATGGTTGAATGACAAAAAAATATCAACTTGAAAGAACAATATGGGTAGCAGTCACATATAATAACTATTCATCACTATTAAAGGAAAATACCAAACATCACAAAAGAAAAATAATCTCTCCAAACAAGATTCAATATCTTTTTATGAGGGATGTAAAATAAAGAAACTAAACATAGCGGATTTAGAGAAAATATCCATCATATTAAAATAAAAAAAATTCTTTATCAATAGAAAGGGAAGATGAATATGGGTTTAGTGAAAAATGAATAATGGATAAAGAGACACTAAGTGAGTTTAAAAAATAGTAGGGAACATATCTCCAAAGAGAAATTAAAACCAAAAAATAATATATAAAATAATTATATATAGGGAATTAGTCATTAAGTAAATACTTTGATATTTGAAAATTTAAATACATTATATATACGGAGATTTATTTCCAATGAAATATTCGAAATCTCAATGAACATATTGAATCAAGAGAGAAAATTATTGAGATTAACACTAAAAATATTTTCCAATGAATGTGGTGGTAAAATAAATTAAAACAAATAATATTAATGAAAAAAATTCCTTGATCATATCCAAATCCTTTTATTCAAAAAAAGGTAAGCGATGTTGGTAAAAAATCCAAAACAATGACAGAATTTGATTATGTTCCTCGATAGTTTGGAGACTGTTCTGCTGTTCATAGAACAAATTCATTTTGGATGCTTGTGATTCTAATTCCAGTAGTGAAGGTAGTGAAAAATGAAATAATAATGTCACTAACTGGCCTAAATGATATATTTCACCCATTTTAAAATCCGAATATGATTTTGAATGTGACACATTGATATTTTAATGGATCACTATATTCAATATCCTATAAAATATGAAACACTAGCCTTATATGAACCATGGATAATTTTTATTTAAATACTACCATTATAACAAAGTCATTGAATTTGAGGATATGAATTGGATTAATAACATTATGATGTATATATATAGGACATACTCAACATATAGAACCTACTCAATAAAAATGTTTTGATCTTCATATAAAAATGTATATAGGGTGAAAATTATAATTTTTTTGAAATGATTGATTTCTCGGTTAATGGTGAAAATAAAGAGTCTTCAAATATTATAATTACATAATGTATTATTAATTATCCCATTATATTTTTTATTTAAACATGAATTTTAATTTGATCCATTTTATTTATAATAATATAATAAATTAAATTTTAATGTCAAATATTAATTATTATGATTTGAATGCTTAAAATCTCATTGTCTAAAATCTTTTTTTCACTGTATTTTATAAATTTATATTAATGTTGTTTTATTATACCTCTATATATTTAATCATGAGAAATATATATCATGTTAGGAATTAGGAGGTATAAATTTAATAATATGTTTGTTTTATTTTTAAACATTAGTAATAGTAACCATGGTAAATAATTTCCAGCATGAAAAGGAAAAAATTGGTAAAAAATGAATAAAACTGTGATATTAGGTCTAAAAATAAAACAAACAAATGAATTTACCATATTTTTTCATGGAGTCTGTCCATTTCCATCTATTTATATAATAAATTTCCATCTAGTTCTATTTTTATTTTATTTTATCCTTTATATTATTCTAATGAAAAAATATATTAAAAATGTCACTCTCTTGAATTTAATATCTATATATTTTTTTTAAATAAGTTTAAAAGGTTTTTATGTTTTGTTAAAAATGTATTTGTGGAATATAAATTATTTATTAAATATATTTATTTTATTTAAATTTTGAGTGGTTAAAATATTTCTTTAAATTCTTTCAAAGAATCCCTATATTATATATTCAATAAATAAAAAAACTAAATAAAAAATTTTGAAATATATATTTAATGAAAATATTAGTGAATTTCTATGATACATGAATTATTTATATAAAAATAATTTTTTGATGTGTTTTATTTTTTTAGATTAATATTCAATTGTTAGATGTTTTTTTTTTCAATGTCAAATTATTTTAATTGTTTATAAAATAACAATAATAGTATTTTATGATAAATTTATTTTTTAAAATTTATTTTCAAAAAAAATTGAATGTGGAAAATTATTATATGAAATGGATGAAAATTTCATCCCTTTTTTATTTATTAGTTAATTGTTTTTCTTAGAGCTAAGAATATAACCTTTTAAAATTGATATTTTCTCACATTTAAGATTAATTTTAATTAAAAAAGGGGTTAAAGAAAAATATTATTTTTTAAATTATAAGAAACAAAATCTAAATTTCATTATATAAGGATATTTTGAAAAATTATCTTTTTAACTCAAATATATATCCATTTGAAATAATTTTTCTTCTGATTGACTTAATTATATTATAACTTTTTTATAAATTCCAAGTGCCTTATTTTTCACCAATATAAAAGGACACCCATTTCTCCCAATTAATCACACTAATTTAGCCATATTGCTAGACCAAAATCAACCCATTTATATCATAGAATTTCCAAAATAATATTGATTGGTTTTTATAATATTAAAAAACCTTAAAGGGTATTTAAGAAGGAATCTAAAGGACGTCTACAAAGAAGAGGTAATCATCTTCACCAACTCATTAAAATCTATTTCAACTCATATTTCCATTAAATTATATGAACCCATAATAAATTAATAACTAAGATATAATAAATATACTTAAGAATTTGTTATATTTGTGGGATAACCACTTTTCATCTATTTGTTATCTTATGCACATTATAAACATCACTCGTCCATAGGTATGGCTTATCATCTCTGCATATCCATGTAATTAATCCTTCACAAACACTTTATATATATGTTTATAAGGATGTAATTTAAGAGTATAAATGATATTTATAAAATTATTATTTATTTATTTATAATATAATATCTACCTTCTTACCATGCAATCCATTGGAATAATGTAACATCCCTCGAGAGTATGTGGAGACTACCACCTCCACGAAGCGATGTGATCCTTCTTTTCTTTCTGATATACATGGATGGTAATAAGGATAGATTTAAAAAATATATATAATAAATATGGTATAATAATAATTCTAAAATGGTTAATTATTATTTATCTTTGTTCATTCCATTCCTTATATAGTGAAGGCAATGTTTAAGAGTACGTAAGGCCTATCGTATCCATGATTGGAGTACTTGAATTTTTTTATCTCTACAAATTTGGTATGATTATAACTATATATAATTAATATATATGATATTAATATCATTACTAAAAATATAGAGATCATAGAACCATGATCAACGTACAAGGACAAAAATTATTGAACTAATACATATATAAAAAACATGAAGTAATCCAATGAAGCATATATATAAATAATGAATTGTTAATAATTTGGTGATAAAAGGTCATAATTAAATCATATATTATATAATATTTATGAGTATATTTATAAGATGTATTTTAATAAATAAATTTTTGTTATATAGGAGGTTCAGAAACATATGATGGAAGTCAGACCTAAGGTAAGCTTTTATCATCTCACTTTTGTTTTCATTGATGTATATGCAATATTAACCATATTTTAGATACATATGGGGTATTTAATTCACCTTTTATGTGATATATCATTATTTACTTTATATAAATATTATTTAAAGATTAATTTGATGTTATATCATTCATGGGGTCTATGATTCAATTTTTTTAATTTGGTATGGGATTTCATAAATAAATTTCTATTCTTTGTTATACACTTCTACTTCATTAACCTTATAATTCCATTATTACGCATGAAATGATATCTACTTCACAATATCATAATTATTAGATATTGTTTATATTTAATTACTCACTAGGAGAGTTTTTCAATCATTCTATATTACACCCCAATATATTTTCTTCTACTCTATATAGTTATAGATATTTCCTGATTTTCACTCATATTCCAATTTTTTTATACTCAAAATATCGATGGAATGTTTTTATAAAAAAAGAATAAATTTATCTCTTCAGTTTAAAATCCTTTTTCTTCGATATACATTTAAAAAAATGTTTTTACAAATTATTTTTTTTAATATTATACATTTATTTTTTAATGTCTTTATTTCAAGTGGTTGATTTTTTAAAAAAATTATTAACATTTCCCTCATTTTAATTTTATTAATGTTGTTCTAATGACATTATACTTAAAATATGAGTAAAATATTGTTATTAACATACACATCATGAAAGGAATTTTCTGCTATCATGATTACCCAATGATTTTATTAGTCCTCTATAATCTTTCTTAATAACCATCAAAGAATTATTTTCCTAATATTTTGTAAAATATTAATTTTTGAAATTTATCTTCAATGTGAAAAGTTTATTTTCCTGAATAATTTTTTAATTATATTTTTATAATATTTCAATGAATCAATAACAACAACACTTTTAATCTTTATGTTATAATGGGATATTATATAATGATATCATCGCCATTCATTATCTAGATAGATTATGAATAGTTTGACTAGGAATGTATTGAAATTCAATATACTGTATATTTATAATATGTTAGTCTATTATTTTAATGTCATGTTGATTAAGTTTTATTGTTCATTAAATTGATTAATTCCTCAAACATATTATGTGATGTGCATGTTGTGGAATTATATTGCCTCTGGATGCATTAGTTGGTCTCATAAGATAATATAGGTTATTTATTTGGGTGAGGCCTTACCCATTTTGGTAATATGTCTAGGCATGAGGCGTTGATGATATGTTTATTATTTCATAGCACACAGCCTCAATGGTATGTATAAGATGATCTAAATTATATATTACATCCATCTAAAATTAGTAATTGATGTATATGTGATTATATAAATAGATATAATATCTATGGATAACTTTCAAGTTGATGTTATTACTTATGTGGAATTATTTTAAAATTAATTTTTCATTCCATATTATTTAGAGTGATCATGTTTTTTGATTAAATGGAATACTCTTAAAGTTATTAAACATTTACTATTTATTATAACTTTTTTAAATATAGTAATTTATGATATTGGTAATCCGTACTGAGTATTTTATCTCAAACAATTCTTTTGCATTACTTTGGATATGAAGATAGATACTATGAAACATATCAATGATTCAAGAATATATTTTAATCTATTTTTTTTATATTTACAATGTAATATTTGAGTCATATATGTATATAGTTTACCATGAATACTAAACTATTTGGTTCATTGGGAGGTGATCACTTGTATCCTGTACCAATGTACAAATTTCATAACTATCTCTATGTAACTAGATAAGTTTTTATTACATATTATTTCAAAAGAAGAATTATTGAATCCTTTAGAACTAGTTTTAGTAATAAAAAAATTATGGACAACAACCCAATTAATGACTTTGAGGAGAATTTGGAGTATATGATTGTTTTGTAGTTCCTTGAAACGTGTGTTGTAGATTTAAGAATAACTATTTCCAGGCGGTTTCAATTGGATTTATTAATGGAACCAAAAACATCCAACAGTTCTTTATTTAAAGAGGACCTTCTTTCCAAAGGTAAGCGTTCGTTATGTTTTTAACTTTACGATACTTAATTGTGTGCATTGGTTGAGAGGATGGGAGGTCGGACTCATCACACCCTTTGGGGGGGGGGATTATTTTCTACTCTGGGACTCTCTTTGTAAAATTAAAATATTTTCACTAATCCTTATTAATTCTCCAGGTATATCATAAGTATCCCTTGGAATTTATAATTAGTTATTAGCATGTGTAAAATTTAGAATCATCAGTATGGATTCAAAGTTCTTCACCAATGAAAACATCTGTATGTATTCAAGTTTTCTATTAATGGTATCCTCTAATATATGGATTAGAGATTCCATTAATCATTGTTATGATGATAATAGTTTTTAATCCACTCAGTGGGTCACTCAAGAATTTATTGTCATCTTGGGAGATGAAGGTTTGTTTTAATCTTGGGATCATGCTCACAAAATGAGCTACCTACGTATCCTTGTGAAATGAATAAAAACCCTTATAGTTTAGTATCACTTAATAGGACACATCATACCTTTTAAGGTCATGTTATAATGACCTCTAAGCAGAAGGCGCTTAGTTGAAACTTAGTGTGGGACTTATGCGGAGGCATCCCAAGGAACTTGGAAAGGATATGATTTTCCAAGTAAGATCAGACCCTATTGGGAATATATCCCAAGGAGAAAAGGGTTGATTTGAAGTGTTGGGTTTGAACGTCAAGGAGGCTTCCTACATATCCCATATTAATGGGAATCAAATCCCACGTAGTTTGATGAATATCATAGGAGAGTATAGTCCTCTGAGAGAGATGGGTTTGGGATTAATTCCTAAAAAATGTTTCCTTGATGATTTGAGGATTGAATTTGGGGCTTATTACCTAAGTAGGATGCCCAAATTTGGAGAATTAGGGTTGGATGAGCTCGGGCCCTGAAAGGGATTTCTATGTATCCTGTCTTGAACTGGAATCCGAGTTTTCGTAGATCATTGTTGAGTGTTTGTGCACATGTTGCAACCATCATGTATCTCTAATCCCACGTGAGTCATGCTCGGTGTGAGAAACAAAAGGATATGAATGATTCAACAATGACACTTCACACTTCCAAATTTTTCCTCTATGCTGATGGAAGAGGGTGCGTCGACCGTGGAAGAGGGTGAGGCGACGAACCTTCCCTCTGTTCTATTTACTTTGGATAGGGGTCCATTGTAAGGAATAAGTGGTGAAGGTAAGGAGATTATACCTGGATGGACGCCCTGAAATTGGTTCTGGTAGGGGAGGGAGACTTCTCCTATACTTGCGTGGAATTGGAAGTGTGAATTGTACCCTCCCTACCGGAGACCTGAGGTCCCGGGACACCTCTTTGAAAAGGGTGAGGCCGGTATCCAACCATCCTCTAAAATGGGTACTTCGCAACACTATTTCTGGGATAAAAGTCCATGTGATTATGGAAATTCAAACCCACAAACATCCCATGAATCATAACCCCATTGTGAAACAAATGTGGGAAACCTCTGACTTTGGAAATACTAACCCAAATTGGAGACACACTGATGTGCCTTACCCAAAGGTTTGAGAAGTCAGTAGGTTTTGGTGGAGGATTCAACTTATCCCCTTTCGGATAAGGGAACCAAGGAAAGATATATCCTTCCATGGATGTCTTTAAAGAAGGGTACTTGAGTTGGGTGCGTAGGTATGTCCCAAAAGTATGCCGCGTAGGTACCCCACGTTGTCCTATCGCAAAGTTGTGGCACGCAGATATACCACGTAGGTGCGGAGCGCAGATATACAACATAAGTGCAGTGCGTAGATATACCGCGTCAGTATGGATGAGAACTGAAGAATGGTATGAACTTCAAAACATGCCTATCCCTTTTAAGTTTCCCTTCTTTTTTAGTTTAGAGAACTACCTGAGAAAATTTGAGAGATCTAGGTGAAAGAGCTACGCAATGGGAGCTTCATAGAGTCTTTCACTATTTTTCAGTCCAGAAATGGGGAGCCCAAGGGTCCTATTTATAGTTCGGAATGGACTGAAGGCCTTCATTATTTATTATTTATGATAATCCACCTTTCAAGGGATGATGTGGAACCCTTACAAGGCCCTAAGGCTCAGAGACACTTACATGACCCGTAGGTCTTAGAGGGAATCACCCAGACAAGACAAATTGAAACTTCTCCTCCCCATCATGTGTCATGATATCAGCACTCCTCCTTCATAGGGTTGGTCAGCTGGATTTCCTATGCAAATTTGTCCTATTTATAGGCCAAAATGAGGCCTGGCTGAAGAAACATTGCCCACGCAGGTATTTCACGCAGCTCCACCACACAAGTGCTCTGCATAGGGACATCAAAAATCATCTCGCGTGTAGCTCAGCCATGTAGCTCGCTCGTGAAGCTGTGTTGTGTAGTGCAGTTGTGAAGCTGAGCCATGTAGTGCGGTCGCGGTGCTCCTATGTGCTACTACATCGCGTAGATCTTGGGAGTATTTCTTGATTTTTTTCCTTGTACTCTTTGAATATTTCTATGGGGCTTGAAATATCCAAAGGTTGCCTATGTTTTTTGTTACTTTTTTTAAGTATTGTAAACGAAATCCCCCCTCAGGATTGGATCTGAAATATAAAAAATGGTCATGTCCTGAGGGGAATGTCTGGGAAAAATATCTGGATAGATTAATGAATAAAACAATTTTGTCGCGCAGGTATGTCACGCGGGTACGGCTCGTAGCCATGACGCGTAGGTATTATTTTTCCTATAAATAGGTCTCAACATTTTGTGATTTTTTATTCACCAGTTCTTTCTACAAAATTTAGAGCTCTCTTTGCGTAGCTCGTTCGCCCAGTTTTATTCTGTTGTGCTCTCACGTAATTCTCTTGAAATTTCTTTAATTTAAAAATTGTTTACACGATTGAGCTAGGCCAAAACGACTTCAATGATAGAGTTGTTATAGGATTCTTATCAAAGTAACTACATGTATGACCTCGTCGAAGGACCTTGTCGAAGGACTTTGTCGAAGGACCTTGTCGAAGGACCCTATCAAAGGACCTACACAAACAGTGTCCTTTGCCAAAAAAAACTTCACATTCCTCTTTTTAAAAAAACTAATTTGAACGTTTGGTAATTAATTTTTTTTTCGGCAAGAATGAATGACTCATTCGATGACCCATACTGAAGAAGCTAAAGCTCGCCAAAATGAAATGATGAAGATCATCGGGCAAGAGTATTATGATTTTGTTGAAATTACTCTTCCTTGAATATGGAAGGGTCTGATTCTATACCAGCATGACTATCCACAAAGTTCTTACTTACCCCTGTACTAGCATGGAATTTTCAAGATGCCCATGTTCCATCTGTTAATATGTACATTCCAAAGAATTGGTTTCTTTAGTATTCCAACTGTAATATCATGAATATTAGTGCAAGGGGGTTCCAATACAAGAAGGCACTATCCCTATTAGTTTCACACATCATCACAGTGGTTCCACTCTAGACATGAAGGATCATGTTTTAGAGCCAAGACCACATTGTTATGATTCCACTTTTCAGGCTTCTCAACTAGATAATTATAGTGGTTGGAAAGGAGACTGGGACCTTCATTCTGGAGGGTGTGTGAAACCCGAGTTGATGTGGGCATTCTCGGTATGTCGGGCTTGTGAAAAATTCGGAAAAGAGTTATCAGACGTTTATATCTACGAAGCTGTCTGGATGGGGAAAACTTATTTTTTAAAAAATGACTTCATTATTGAATTACTAAGCTGATGGATTCCACAAACGAATTCCTTTCATTTGACGCATAGTGAAGATAGTATTAGTCTCTGGGAAATTTACCAAATAGCTGGAATTCCTATTCCTGGGGAAATGTATGATGAATTCATCCCACCTACTGCAACATGGGGTGATGTTACTAGAACACCACCGTTGGCCCATGAATTACTTAAGATAGTGAAGAATTTAACCAAGGATAAGAAAGATATCCATTATAGAGTGTGGATAGATGCCTTCTTATAACCAACAACATATATAGGATTAACCTGTGGACTTCCTACTGTTTGTCCTTCTGCCGATAACTAAGGAAATTTAGGCACATATTGGCCTACACATGAAAGAGGAAATTACAATCACTGGGGTTATAAAGTCAAACCCGATATAGATACAAAAGTATGTTTATCTTCCTTCCTTTATTTGTGGCTAAGAGTTTGTTTTCTTCCACTCCATGAATCTGGCGGAGGTGTAAGATCAAGTACTTTTATAATTGTAGCTAAATTGATTGAGGGGAAGTATATTGGGCTAGAAACCCCTATTTTGGAAACACTTTACCATATCATGCTACATTTATAGAGTGGGAAGTCTCCATTTAGAATTTTGGGGACATTCCAAGTGTTGTGGGGCTTGATTGTAACACATGTTTATTCATACTCAGTGTTGAACTCATTCAGAGTTCCTAATGGTCGATTCACCCCATTTTTACAGAATGATTCTGGAATTAAGCCTCTGAACATGTGACCTGATGAGGTACTAATGGAATTGAATGTCTCAAGAGAATTCAACTTCTTTCCTTTTGTTAATCCACCAACTGGAACATATATTGATGATGGTAAATAAATGAATTATGATTTGAGATCTTATATGAAGGCATTCAGGGATGGTGTATTATCAACCAGGATTGATGGTGAAATTATCTATGAGGCTTATGTCCCCTATAGGTTTGATCGTCAGTTTAGATGTCTTCAACAATCAAATACTTTCGCACCCACATATGTCAGACATGAGAAGCACCCAAGGGTAGCGTAAAAATTATGGATTTTAACAACTTTAGAGGTATCCAAATTTTCAATTACATTACCTCCACCAGATGCATCAATCGGATTGGAAGCTGGGTATGCCAAAGATTGGGTTTCTTCATATACTCAAGGGGCTCTGATAAAAGGAATACACCAAGTGGTGGATACAATGGTTATTACATGTGGAAATCGTGGAAAAAAGTACAAGCCCAGAGATGATGCAGAAATTTCAGAGGTTTCAGAGCCCTCAAAACATCTTCTCAAGAAGTGTACTAGGAAGACGAAGGCTAGAGAAGAAATACCTCCAAAACCAAGGTGATCTAGTCATTGCCATCAAATAGAGATACATATTCCATCTATTGAACATTCTGAGGAAGAATGTCCTGAATAAGATCTTTAATAAAAAGGTCTTGAATCTCTTCCATAGTCAACCAGTCCAAGATCGAATTATGTGCAACCTTCTTCCATTCATCATTGGGAGAGTGTAACTTGTGATCTTAGGGACGCCTGGGCATTTGTTCAGCATGGAATTCAAATACTAGATATTGGTGATATCAAGGAACCTTCTAATTGAAATCTGTAAAATAACATGGTTGAAATACATAAGTATATTGTGGTGTTAGAAACTTTTATATATGCAACTGATGAATAAATCCCAACCTCTAAATGAGGATCTCATATGCTGAACTTAGGAGTCTGTGAAGGGGTAATTATTTACTCTATAGAGGAGATGGATATTTATGTTAATACTGAGAATGTATTTCCCTTTTTCTTTTGTATCAACTCTGATTTATCATTTATCATCATTAATCTTGATGAAAATGTATTTCTATAGCTTGAATATAGATAAGGAAGATCCTGACCGATTCTTGAATCGCATCTGTATAGTTCTGCAGGTTCTCCCATTGATGCAATGAATAATCCTCCCAAGTCGCCAGAACTTTCTCCAGGAGCAAGAATCGTGACTGGGGTAATGACAAAAGATAATCCTCAACCATTACCCAATGTTTTCCCTACTAAGAGAAGTGTTTCAATCACTCCTCAAGATTTTTAATTGAAACAAAAAAGAGAAATGAGTTTTTTTCAAAGAGTTTTCTAAAAGAGTAAGTATTTATAAAATCCTTAGGGCATACAACTTGATCCAGATGTTCTGGTAACCATATTTTATCCTCTTGTAGGATCTATGTCTCTCTCCTCTCTTAAGGGATTAAGAGTTGATTCTTTAAGAACAGAAAAAGAAGTCCTAGGGGAAACCCTGGTTCATGCTAATGAATCTTCAGTTTTAGTAGATAAATCAACAAGTGAATCAGCTATACTAGCTCCTAGATCTGATGAGAGAGAGGAAAGCCATGGTAATATTAAATACATTCCTCAGTGGCTTTTGTCGAAGAATCCTGAAATAATCAACCCTGATATTCTCATTGCTTCGGAAGAAAGGAATGAAGATCCAGGTCAATCTAAGACAGATGTTGATGTTGACCCAAATATGGATGGACCTAATGCTGATATATCAATTGAAGATCCGATAGAACCAAATGTCAGTGGTTCCAATTTGGGAATCAATTAAAAAATGTTGGATACCTTAAATGGTGAAGATTTTGTAACATTTCAGGCTGTATACACTGAAATGATGGACACCCTTAATCCAAATATTGATATTCCAGGTTCCATTAAGGAGTTTTGGGATTTTCATATGGAATTTCAACGGCGTAATCCTCTATTTCTGCATTTTCCATACATAATATGTTCTTCAACTTGATTATTTACATCAAAAAGCATCTTATGTAGCGTTATCTACATAAAATGTCACATAGACTCTTCAAGAACATGGTATTCCACATTATCCTTCTGCTGGAGCTGGGGAAATACCCATAGAGGAACTTTCATCAAAACATGTTCCATAGCCTACAAATATCATAACTAGGAAAATTCATGGAAATAACCTGTCTCAAGAAACATCTTCTCAAAACACTGGAGATGAGAATACAGGGGATTAATCTAATCAAGTAGCTGACATATTATAGGGTAAATATATTCCTCCATCTCAATCATATTTATTTCCTCCATTTTAAACTAATAATGACCTCGGTTTATTATATAGGGTTATCAGCTCCTAGACCAGAAGGTGAAGCTTCTAATGTCCCAAGAGAAGTAGAACAAGACATCTCTCTAAGTGACCTGTTTCCAGAGTACATTTTACCTCATGGTAGTGACTCAGATTCAGATTTTGGGATGCAATATGATCTTGGCCTGGCACGTAAAAAGACATGGCGGACGATTTGGAGCATAATTGCTAAAAATCCTTTAAATGAATTATCGTCTCATTTTTCAAAACTCCCAACATTATTCTGCATGTTAGGATGTGGTGGGTTCAATTATCGCACAGTCTACAATGCCATGAAAGAGACTATTCAACAACGGGAGCAGGAGTATAAGCTGCAACAAGATTTTGAAGAGGCTAAATGACTCATTAATATGGAGGGATTTTAAGCTGCTATAGTTGAGGCGGAGAAATATCATAATAAGAAATCACTCGAGATTAGCCTACAAATCAAAGAAGTCACGAATGAGTTGTTATCTCTTCAACAAAAAATAGATGTTGTTCATAAAAAACATGATCAATTGAATCAAACTTTAGGAGAAAACCAATTAGATGGGATAACTACCATTTCAACTGTAAAGGAAGCACTTCATTAGGCAGAGAAGGTTGTAGTTTATCAACTATATCAACTTCAATAGGAATCTGATAGAGTTTATGAAGCGGTCCAACAAATGAAAATACATGTTGAGAGTTTATTCTAAAACATGATAGAGATGCTCCATTTTGTGGATGGACCTTTATTTTCATATAAATGAAAGAAATTTTGTTTTCATTCATATAAATCTTCATTCTTATTTTTCATGATAGAAATATGATAGGTAAATTATGATAATGATTCCTTTATATTAAACAATCATTATTTATAATAATAAGAATGAAGTGCTCAGAATTTTCTTATTAAGTCGAGGGACCTAATGAGCATAACATGATTGTCGGTAGGTTTATATGGATAACCCCTCAAATTTTGTGTCTTTTGGCCTTTTTTTATTTCTCAATATTACCTAAATCATACAAAAATGTATGTTTAGTGAGATAGGACTCGACTTTTGTTTAGAGTTCTCCTTGAAAGTTCTCAATCTAATGAGTACCGAGTCTTTTGTTACTGGCAGTTTAAATTCATGCATGTTGGACTGTAAAGGGCTAATATTTAGGGTCAAAATAGCATTGACCATAAAGTTTGAATTAAATCCCAAACAAAACACTATGTCTAAAAATTTCTTTAATATTCATTAAACATTTACAAGGGGAATCTTGGGACATGATTTTTTATGGATACCAAATCTTAAATCATATATCAACAAAATTTGTGTCTTTTCTAGGAACGAACATACCATTATTTGACAAACCCGTTATGGGGGCTGTATTATGCAGGGCCAACTATGCCATATGCTGCATGGCCAAATAGTAGCATCTTTTGACTGACATGCCTATTATGTAAGAAACTTATGCTAGTCTGCTTATGAGCACGTGATACATAGTCATAGAAAATAGCTCTTTAAGAATTTAATGTTTTTTTTGTTGATAGCTAGTGGAAAATAATATTTGGGTGACTTAAGACCATAGTAGGTGGTTTAGCCAAGGAAATTAATTTTAAGAATGAAAAAGGGTTATTTTAAACCAACAGTCATGTAGTGAGGACATTGGTACTATTTAGTTTTAATTCATGCAGTGAGGACATGGTATTGTGCAGTTCTAAGTCATGCAGTGAGGACATTGGTACTATGAAGTTTTAATTCATGCAGTGAAGACATGGTACTGTGTATTTTTAATTCATGTAGTGAGGAAATTGGTACTGTGCAGTTTTAAGTCATGTAGTGAGGACATGGTACTGTGCATTTTTAAGTCATGCAGTGAGGACATTGTACTATGCATTTTTAATTTATGTAGTGAGGAAATTGGTACTATGTAGTTTTATATCATTCAGTGAGGATATTGGTGTGGCTTTAATTTAAGATCATTATCTATGTCCAAAAGTAAGAAACTCCTCCAATTTATTGATAATTTTCTTAGAAATATACTATCATATTTAGGTACGAATGGGAAAATTGTAAACTTTGATTTGAGAATTTCTAAAACTAAGGAATGGTATGAGAAAAGGTGTAGAAGCATTAGAGGATGTCTTTTCTATGAACAAAGTTACCATTACTTGACAAACCCATTATAGGGTCTGTATTATGCAGGGCCAACTGGGGAATATGCTGCATAGCCAAATAGTGGCATATTTTGACTCATAGAACTGTTATAAAGGAAACTTATGAAAGGCCACCTAAGGGAACGTGATGCATAGTCAGGCAAAAGAGCTCTCAGAAGTTTGACATTCTATTTCTAAAAGTCAAAGAAAGATTATGGAGATTCATATTTTTCAAAGCAGAGAGTTTGTTTTATGGAGAAAGGTACCTAAATAAGGAAATGTTATTTCCAAACAAGATTCAAAAGAATCAGAGAAATAGGACTTTTATAAAGGTCTGACCCAAATTTAAAAGATATTATTTCTATAGTCTTAGGTCATACAACTAGGACCATAAATGAAAACAATATATCACATGTAGCCAAGTGATTTCATGATTATTTCATAGTGTATCGAACACATGATGAGGGAAATGTGTAAACCATGGTCTTGATGGCTTTCAGATAGTGAGAAAGATAATGGGACAAGTATACTTGAATGACTATTTTAAAAATACATATTCTTATAAATTTTAATCAACGATTAAAGGGGACAAAGATACTATAACAAAGAACGAAGTTACAATTATTTGACAAACCCATCAGGGGGGTTGTATTTTGTAGGGCCAACTGGGGAATATACTTCATAGTAAAATAGTGGCATCTTTTTAATGAAAGTCTTGTTATATAAGCATCTTATGCAAGGCCACCTAAAGGAACGTGCTGCATAGTCATGCAAAAGAGCTCTCAGATATTGGAAACCTTGTCACCAAAAACCATAAGAATGATTATGAAAATATGAAAGAAAAATTCAAGATTAAGAGTGTGATATATGGAAGGGGGATATGCCGAATTTATATGAGAAAGATTTGAATCAATATTCACCATTAATTTTATGTCCTTTACATAGATCTAACTCATATGTAAAATGGAGAATTTCTTTGTTTCCTTTGAATGAAAATAGTAATGTGCGGTTTTAAGTCATGCAGTAAGGACATTACACTATGCAGTTTGAAGTCATGCTGTAAGCACATTAAAATATGCAGTTTCAAGTCGTGCAGTACGGACATTAGTAACCCCATAAGAAATTAAAACACCTTTTATAAATAATCCATTAACTTAATTATTAATCCCACATGAGCTATGATCAGCGTGAGAAACAAGGAGCAATACAGGTTTATTTTATAATGAAAATGTGATGCAAAGGAAGAATATGTGTATTAGATTTTCATTCAGTGTAACGTCATGAGGCAAGGAAGAAAATGAACTGGTATGAAAGGAAAGACATATTGCAACTGGATTAGGGGATAAAACCCAAGTATCACTATATTTCTTGCTGGGGAAAGAATCAAGTCATACATAGTTTTTAAAACATTCCCTATGTAGATATGATTTTATACAAGAAATAAAGGGGTTTTTTGGTTATTTTTGTGACTAGGCCTAAGATTTGAGATCTAAGTGTCTCTACGTATCCCAAAATATATGAGAATAAATCTATACATAGTTCTTTAAACAATCATTCCTCATGCTAAGTTTCATATGAGGAATGAGTCTTTTTATTTGTTCCGAAAGAACGACAAATCTTTAGGCATGAAATTGTATAAGGACCAAATCATATATCTTAATGAAAAACTCTATATAGATATGATTCATATACAAGAGGAGAAAAGAAAATAAGAAAATTTTGTGATTGTGGTTGGGCCCAGAATTGGAGATTCATGTGTCTCTATGTATCTCATTGAAAATGAGAATCAAGTCATACATAATTCTTGAAACTTGGTCTCTATGCAGATCTGAATCCGACATGGGAAAGAGAGGGACTCATGTACTGGTAAGAAGTAGTGATGACATCAATTACATTTTCTTATATATGATTCTAATGTTACATAGAGAAAACATTAGTTGAACATATGATGTCATGCAGTTTAATGTCATGTAACAAGGATGAAGATACTATGCACATTAACGTCATGCTTCCTGGATGCTTATGGTTGCTATGTAGTTTAATGTCTTACAACTAGGACATGGGACTCAGTTTTGTTTTACATCTTGCAGCAAATACAATGTACTATGTATTTTAAAGTCTTACAGTGAGGACTAATGTGTATAGTTACACAAAGTATTTCTTCAAGAATATCACATTGGTTGGAGATTTAATGAGCTCTCCATCTATTGAGATTAAATCATAGGATCCATTTGAATAGACCTTTTATATGGAATAAGGTCCCTCCCATTTTGGTTCATGTTATGGAGGTTTATTTCCTATTATCATTGGATTCCTAAGGATGAATAACAATTCTATTGGGAGGAATGAACAAAGGCGAACATTCTTATTAAAAGATAACACTATTCTATTTTGATAGACTTCTAGATGATGTAAATTTTACAATCTTTTCTCATCTAATCATTCCAACTCATTAAACCAATTCTGAGATCTTTTCTCTGTAGATAACTGATCATAGATCGTAACTATAAGTGAAGGTAATTATACTTTAATTGGAAAAACCGCTTCAGTTCCATATACCAATGAATAAGGAGTTTCTTGGGTGGCAGTACAGATAGTTTTCTGATAAGCCCATAAAGAAATCAGAAGATTATCAGGCCATGATTTCTTATCTTTATCCACCATCTTTTAGAGTATATTTGATAGGGATATGAATGATTGGATTTGATATTATATTCCTGATATAACTTTTTTACTTTAGCCGAACAAAAATTTCTTCCATTGTCCATGAAAATAGTATGTGGGATGCCAAATTTGGTGATGATATTAGTTTTGACAAAACTAATGATGCTTTTCACTCTGACTTCCTTGAGAGGTATTTCCTCGGCCCACATAGAGATGAAATCAGTAGTAGTGGGAATATACTTGAACTGCTTAGTCGTGGCTGGAGGATAAAGCCCTACTAAATCCAATCCCCATGTGGAAAATGGACAAGAGTATTTAGCTATATGTATCAACTCTGGGGGTTGATGAATGAAGGTGTCATGCAATTGATAGGGATGACATTTTTTTGTGAAGTCTGTACAATCATGTGTCATTGAAGGCCAAAAGAATCCAAGCCTTCGGATCTGATCGGAGAGTCTGTGCCAAGATTGGTGGGCACCATAAGCTCCTGAATGAACTACTTTCATGAAAATCATGGTCTCTTCTCCATAAATATATCTGAAGAGAATTACATCAAAGAATCTCTTGTAAAGGATTTTTGGTGAGTTGGACCATCATAAAGTGTAAAATTAGTCGCTCGTTGCTGGATCTTCTCCTTCTCAGCCCTATTTAGTGGAAGTACCCCATTTTGAAGATATTCAACTATGGATGTTCTCCAACCCATAGTATGACCATATGGTTCAAAAATAGGGAAATTTTCATTAATTTCCTCCATTATGGTTTGAAAACAAAGACAAGACCACATAGCGATGGGTTATACTGATAACTGTCTCATCCTGATTTGGATCTCCCATGGTTGTAGCTGCATTATCCAGTGCATCAGCTTGGGCATTTTTTGATCATGAGACATAGGAGAGTGTTGGCTCTATGGGAAATTCAGCCATAAACTCTCTAATATAATCACACAAAGGGATTAAATCTTCTTTTCTGATAGTGTATTCCCTATTTATTTGTTTGATTACCGATTCTGAATCACCTTTTACCTATAAATGATTTATTCGCACCTGGGGGGCCAATTACAAACCAGTGATAAGAGCTTGATATTCTTCTTCATTGTTTGTCCCACTTTCTGATAATAAGAAAGAATAAGGCAATACTACCTTTTTTGGGGAAATAAGGACTATTACTAATCCAAGCTTGTTGAGTTTAGGATTTTCTAGTCTCTTCCCCGTTGGACTGCAAGAAGCACCGTTATAATAAATTTCCCATGTTTAGGAATTATCATGAATAGAGAAGACCTCTTCATCAAGAAGATCAGTATTAAATAATCTATCGTTCATGGATGGATGCTTAGAAATAAATTAGCCAGATCATGGACCTTTATATCCTTTTGAGGCACAAACTGGATATAAAACTGTTGAAAAATAACTACCCACCATGCTAGACGTCCTGTAAGCATTGGACGACTGAGGATAAATTTGAGTGGGTTATTACGAGATACCAATTAGACCTCATGATGTTGCAGGTAATGTGTCAATTTCTGAACAGAAAAGATTAATGTCAGGCAGCACTTCTCAATACTTGAATACCGAATTTCTATATCCAGCATATTGAGACTACGATAATAAAGTATTTTTTTAATTTCTAGCATCATTCTTTTGGGTGAGGAAGGCACCTAATGATTTCTCAAAAGATGTCATGTAGAGAATGAGTGGTCTTCCTTCCACAGGTGGCATAAATACTAGTGGACTCAAGAGATATTTCTTGAGTATATCAAATTCTTCTTGGCAATCCTCATCCCATTGATAAGTGACTTGCTTCTTCATTAATCGGTTGAAAGGTAAGAATTTGTCTTCCAAATTGGTGATAAAGCACCAAATATAGGCCAAGTGTCCTTGAAGTCCACTCAATTCATTCAAATTTTGAGGAGGTGATATACCAAGGATTGATTTTGCTTTCAAAGGATCAACATTGATACCATGATGGCGTACAAAGAAGCCAAGTAATTTTCCTGAGGTTACCCCAAAAGAACATTTTAAGGGGTTCATCTTCAAATTATGTTGTCGAAGTTTGTAAAATATGGTTTCCACATTATCCAAGTGACTGGAACATTGTTTGTATTTGACTACCAAATCATCCACATAACATTCAAAAAATTTCCCTAAGACGGGTTTGAAGATATGTTGCATAGCACGTTGGTATGTCGCGCCTGCATTCTTTAAGCCAAAGGGCATTACCTGAAAGAAAAAAACCTTGAAGAGCTATAAAGGCTATAGATTCTTCATCATCTAGGGCCATTCTAATTTGATTATACCCAGAATATGAATCCATGAAGGAAAGAGCTTCATATCTAGTCATTTCATCAATTATAAGTTCTGTAATCGGGACTGGAAAATAATCTTTTTGACAATTCCGGTTAAGATCTCTGAAATCAATGAAGACTATAATTTTCCCGTTCTTGTTTTTCACTAGGAAAATATTGGCCATCCATTTGGGATACTAAAATTCCCTAACAATGTTATCCTTTATAAGCTTATCAACTTTAGCTTCAATTTTAGAGGTGTGAGTTGGGTGTGTTCTCTTTGCTGCTTGCTTGAAACTACGATGCTCTTCTAGCAGACCCAAATGATGGGTGGATACATTAGGATTAAGATCTGGCATTACTGTATAATTCTAAGCAAATATATCTCGATTTGTCTTTATAAAGGAAGTATTCACCACTTTTTCCTCAGAGTTCATGGCCGCACAAATTATGGTGGGATGTGGATCTTCTCCTGTACCTATATTTATTTCTCAGAGTTCATCCATGGTGGTAGAATCAACTTCTTCAAATGTTGGAGGAGCATCCCCGATATCTTTCTCTTCTTCTTCATTATGTGCCACATATTCTGTTTCCTTTTTCATGGTAGATGACAAGGAAAAAATACCAAAGTTGGGGAGGAGCCAATATTTGAACATCTTGAAGAAGAAGCCACCATATCTGACCCTACTGATGACGAAGGGTCTTCCGGTGGTATAGAGGGATTGATGGATTGAGAATCAACACCTTTTCCTTCCTCTAATATTGCTACAATTTCTTCTATTCTGTTTCATGAAGTAGAGGCTCGTTGTAGTACAACAGATGTAATAAAAACATCTCTATTCAAGCTTCCATCATTGCTTGGTGCATCAATAATTTCTCCCATGTTATCAGGCTCAATTCTCGTAATTGACATTATGGGAATTATTGAATGAGCGCATGGATTTGGCTTTAACCTTCCAACTTTATTGATGGGTAAAACATAATATATACTCAAATGCATGAATGGATTTGCTGGAATCTTTTCCAGTCCATTTGGAGCATTAACTTTGGTTATCTCCTTGGTCATGAACGTCGTTCCTTTTGTGTGATAAAACTCTACCTCGATATATTGAGATTCATATGTTTTTAACGGAGCCTTGTCACCATAAAATGTTCTAATTTGACCATTGAAACAGTTTTTTAGACATTGGTGGTATTATGAAGGTATTGTTTCCTGTTGATGCAACCAAGGCCTTCTAAGAAGAATATTGAAGGCTGTGTTCTGATGAAAAATCATGAAATATGAATTACTAAAAAGATCTCCAAACTGAGTTCTTAGTGTAATTTTTCCTAGATGTTCTTATTCATTCTTATCATATCCTTTCAACATTAAATTCAAAGGAGATAAGTCAGATTCAGTCAGGCCCAATCGTCTAAGTGTACGAATGGGAGTGAGGTTGACCCCAGATCCATTATCAATGAAGGCTCGTCAGATATCCATGTCATTGACCTTTCAAGATAGATACAAAGTCCTGATATGTCCATGAACAACATGGTCTTCATATTCATCTTTAAAATATATGACTGCATAAAATTTTGCATAATCTTTCTCTATATAGTAAACCCCAACATCAGTAACTTCAGTTTTAAATTCTTGAGGACTTAACAAATCCTCAATGAGTGCTTCTCGATGATCTTTTAATATATTCAAAGCATCCAAAGTTGATAACTTGGCCATAACATGGTCTAATTGTTTCAAGACATAATTATTTTGGTCCAAAGGTCTGCATTTCCCAGCATGGAGATGTGGTTTTTCAGGTGCTTTGGAAGTTGATGCTTCTATTGTAGATGTATTCTGTGTTGAAACAGAAGTGGTAAATACCACTAACTTTGGTAAATTAGACTAACTAATTCTATTCATCTATTGATAAGAAGATGTTCTGGCTTCTAATCAGTCCTCCAGAATAATTGTTCCAGAACTAGACTTGTTTTACATGGAAGAAACTCCTTGTTCTTATTAATCTCACAAAATGGATCTTCCACAAGTTTTTGCTGCATATATGGCTTGAGAAAGGGTAGAGTTAAAATGATGGTCTCCGAAATTCCCACATCTTCCCCTATATCCTCGACCTTGGCCTCTTCCTCAAGTTCCCCAATTAAACATAAGGAATTATGGATCAATACAATTAGAATCACTATTGGCATAATGATATGTTAAATAAATAACATTAATGGAACCAAAGATGAATTCTTCATCTGATGAGGATTCTTTCTGACAATTTATTTCTAGTTGTACCATTTGGTGGGATGGTGCCCATGATTTTGAAACAGTTGGCATGAAATATTCCAGGGTTAAGGACAAATTTGGCCTTGATTCAAGCTTGTCTTCTTCTAACTACTCTTTATCCTTATGACCACCTTGTTTCTTTAAGGAACGAACCTTTGATGAAAATGGTTTTGCTGTGGTGGGAGTGGTAGAAGACAGAATTTGTGGTTTCAACTGTGTTCATAAATTAGCATGAGTTTTGTTGATCATTTCCTAGTCATCCAATCATCATATTTTTGTACATTTTTACTTTTAACATCTTTCCATTCTTCTTCCATTGTATTGGTGGCAGTAACACATGCTACTTGAGCTGATGAACTTTTCTGTTTCACTTGTCTGGATTCTACCATATTTTGCAGAAGGACTTTGAAAAAAAATCACTCTTGAATGGGGTGTCCCAAAATTTGATGAAAAGGATAATAATTTGGATGATCTTCATCTCCATCTTTATTTTTCTTCTTCGGCCTTGGAAACTGAACCAAATTGTTTTCTAAGGATAAGATGAAGTTGGCAGGAACATGCTCATTCCTGAAAGAATAGATTTTATTCATTAATTCCTCAATCTGTTTCCTCCTTTGATATGTTTGGTCATCTTGACGAGGTGGTCATTGCTGCTGATGCTCTGGAAGTATAGCCCTTCGGTATGATGAAGTTCTTGAAGTAGAAGCAGGTACAAGTGCTGGTTTGTGTGTAACTGTAGTAGCTTATACCTTTTCTATTCTCCTTCCTAGAACTGATGGAATTACACGAGTTTTATCCCTAGTCTCTATAATAGAGTCTTTTATCTTGTGAGCGATTTAAGTAAGCTTTTGAAACCCTCTTGTGTATTTCACAGGGATCAATGATGTGCATAATTCATTGCACAGATTTTCCACATAGATTGGAAACAACTCTTCTTGAGGGAGTTCTAAACTTAAGGAATATGTTAATCCCTTCCAGCGAGCAATGAAATCAGAAACACTTTCATTTTCCCTTTGTTTACAATTAGTAAGATAAAAAATTGTCTTCTTTGTTAATTTTGAGCTAAATTGAAGAAGAAATTTCTGATGGATAACTTCCCACCCAATAATTGATCGAGATTACAAACTTGTATACCAGACAAAAGTTGTTCCTTGTAATAACTGCACAAAACACCTAAGTTTAACTGCTTCATATTGTTGAGAGGTTCCCATCATAGGATCACAACGAGAAACAAAATGTGTTAGATGTTGTTCCGGATCTCCTGAACCATTAAAAATTGGGAATGTAGTATTCAGAAAATTTGGTGGGGGAGGAATTACATCCAACCATTTAGGGTAAGCTCTCTTTTCTGGTTGAACTGGTGCACGTCGTTTCTCCATATCTTCCAATCGAGTCGCTAATTCCTCAATTGTGTTCATAAGAATTTGGGGAATATCTGGATGAGATGGATTCTGTGTAGGTATAGAAACTAGATCTTGAACTATTACAAGGACCGGTAAGATCACTGATGGTGGTGCTGATATCTGTCTTAGATAACCCACAGAAATAGGTATATCAGGATGTTCATGATCTTATCTTGATTGTGTATCCAACAGAGAAAATTCATTATCTACCTCTGTAGTTACTACAAATCCCCTTTTCTAAGGGGCTATTACAGGATTTTTCATGTTGAGGACTTCCCTGGGGATACCTTCTAGCAGAAATCTTGTTTCGAAGTAACTTCATATTGAGCCTTTTCAACTCCATCATTTCCTCTTCTTTCTGTGAAAATATCTCTTCAAGTGGAATATATTAAACTTCGCTAGTGGAAAAGTGAGATGAAATCTGACTTTTTTTCCCTTTGTTGGATGCCTTTCGGAGAGGGGGGAGTTGGTTATTTGAAGGTATACCTAGATTCTGGGTAAGCCTCTGATTTCAGGTACGCACACCTTCGTCATTTGCCTCAGTGTGTACTATATTGGGGAAAATAACTTCATATTCTGATTCCCCTAAACTGGACTTATTTTCTCAAGGATCTTTTTTAATAGTATTGATAACATTCACTGATGCATAATGGATTAGTGGCATTCTACCGGTGTTTTTGGTATATTTTCTCCCTTTTTGTCTTTCAAAAAACATCATTCTATTATATGAAGAATTACCTGGAACTGTTTGGTGGATAGTAAAATGAAGGGAATCATTAGATAGTTCAGTTATATGCTTTTCGTGTGGCTTCCTCCCTAATCGAGAAAAAACTGACTTCCATTGAAGAGGGGATTGTAGATGCAAAAAAGCCCCCATCCTTGAAAGCTAGGATTTGTCCTATTATTCTTCTTAAAATCATTGAACATTGTTTAATGAATTTGAAGGTTGCATTAAATGAGCCCCCAGCCTGGCAAGCTGGGGTGATTCTTGAACTGCTATAGCTGAAATTCGTGCAACTTTTCTTCTGATTTTATGAATTTTGGTTTGGACATTAGCTGGGTGCATCATCTGAAAATTACATAAATCACCTATTTTATAAGATCATTGTGCTATTTCAGACATTTCGATCCTATGATGCCCGAAATCCTCTAAACGGTATGCATGCTCAAGATTCTCAGAGGCTTGATGTAGAAGTAGTTCAACAATTTCTTTTCTTTGGGCCTGATTTTGATGAGAACTTGTTGAGACCTATTTTTGAGCATACATTTGATTACACAATAATATTATTGATTGTGGCCGGCTGTGGGCAATAAGATTGCATGATACCACATTTTGTGGACTATGCTGATTTTGTAGTGTAGTGAAATGCAATGCTCCATATGCACCCCATCCTCTGATGCGAACATTAGATGGGGAATCAGAAATAAATTGGTGTAGCCTCTTCGTAGCATTGAGACAGGTGTGCTGAAGAGTTCTTTGTTGTTTTTCAACCCTTCTATGTTTGGAAATTGAAAAAGATGCCAAGTCAATTTGTACCTTTAACCCTTCTATTACCTTTATCTGATTTTGATATTCATCATATGGTAATACTTTAGTTTTCAAATGATAAAGAGTTTTCCATAAGTTGAGACAAATGTCATGAATGCAATCTTCTATCATCAATTCTGGAATATCAAAATAATATTTTTCTAAAGTCTAGGACATGACTAGTATTTCTCCTTTAGCTAATTGTTTCCTCATGTTCAACACGTCTTCATCATCTCCTACTAGAGGTTTCTCCACTTGGTCTGGCCAAAATGCATGTCATGCATTAGATAATAAATGAACCAAGGGAGGTTCGAAGAAGGACTATTCCCTTAGGATGTCTTCTAACGGAGAAAGTGTCTCACCCATAAATGACAAGGCATCAGACATGGCTGACCTTGTGTTTGCAAGTGCCTTGAGATAGGAGGGATTTCTTATTTCTACATTGTCAATTATAGAATTGTTTCGACAATGAGAAATACTACTGCGGAGAATACTTTCACAGTGAATTCCATCATTGAGAGGATCACCATGATGGATTACAGCAATGGATAAATATTCCTGCTACTTGGTCTTCTGGCCACACGGAGGGTTTCCGTGGATCTCATCCAAAGATATACACTTTGGATTGACAGAAGTTTTACAAATAAATCCATCACGATGAAGTGTATGGTGAGAAACATTAGAAATACAACTACCACTCCCAAAATTTAGTAATGAGAGGGTATTATCTTGAGCAGCAATAGATAAATGTCTAAGCGCTTCAAGAACTCCATCATTAAGAGGAGCTAAATCACAAGTTGACTCTTGATGTTCCAACGGTACTTGGTGAGTTTTATTCTTTGATGTTCTCTTATACTTAGTTAGGGTCACTTGATAGGAAAAGTGGTTATCATGGGTAGGTATATGTGACTGCCTTGGATTGTTTACCGGAACAGGACGGTTACCTCAAATTGGAAAGGTTGTATGTTCCGGATCATATTTTCCATATGATATGGGGGAGTATGCCCCATGACCCTCCTGGACTGGAAAAGAGGTGTGTATATGCTCTTAGATAGCATGCTGATGTGTCATCCCATGTGCAGGGACAGATTTATATGTTTGTTCCCCAAATACTGCTGAAGTAGTTGTTAAAATATTCTAACATGCTTCCAGAATATGGGCAGTGATATGAGTCTACCCTTTCACCATTGATAAGATGTGTTTAGTGACTTCAGCATCCGAAATGGTAATATATGTCCATTCTGTATCTGGAGTTGGTGTATGTGCCTAATCCTATCCTCCTTTTCCTATCAACGGTTATTGGCAGTACTCACGCATAGGGGTAGAGAGTTGGTTATACCCCAAATTTGTCATCGGAGCTTTCGGAATGACTTCTCAGAGTGCTACCAAACGAGACTGTTGGCAGGTTTGATGAACATTGGCAGGTGTACGTGCCTGCTGGATATTGTCTGTCAAGTGTGGTTGATGGGCTTCCTTCAATACTGGTAGATGCGACTACTGATAGAATTGGTGATTGTAAACAGGTGTATGTTCATGTTTACCAGTTGCCACCATATTAAATTGGAGGGTCTCTTTAAATGAAGTCAGACGATCCTGCTGACTGGTTGATAACTTGTAAACAGGTTTATGTGCTAGTTCATGGTACTCCACCAGGTTTATCTGGTGGGATTGGTGGGTTGCTGTAAGATGAGACTGCTGAGCAACAAAATTAGGATGAACGGGGGTATGTGCCTCCTCATTGTTTGCCATCATGATTGATCGATGGACTTCTCTGGTGGAGGTAGAGGTGATAATCTGCTTCCTATTAACTGGATGTTGGCCCTGGCGGTTCGTCTTGCATGCCCGGGTCTAAGAGACCTGGGCCAAACGTCCAGAGGAAACACCCCCATCATTTTGGGGATACACTACCGCATGATTCTATCGGCGATTGCCAGTGGGAGTCCCCAGGAAGGACTCCTATATTCTCGAATTGAGGCATTCAGTGGCCTCCTAATCCACCTCCCTATAGTATGGGAGATATTTTTTATTGTGTTATAGCGATAAATACCCAAAACGGTTGGTGAAGGTGGTTGGAACTGTTTTCTTCTTGATCATTGGTTGTTGTTGGCCATATGATCGAGGATTATTGTTGACCTGGAGGGCCTGTCGAGTAGCCTCCAAAGTTAGTATTATACTATAATGGCAATATTACTTTAGCAGCACATTAGAGACCCAGCATGAAAGATGTTGGGTTTGTGATAACGTCCTTTCCATAGATGGAGATCCATCTTGAATAGTATTCGAAAAGTTCACAGATGTTGTCTTGGAGAAAGTCATTCTTTAGTTTGAAGGGTGTTCTAAAACTGAGAACAATGAAAAAATTTATTAAACCAACATCTTTATAGATGGATACATGTGGGATAGATTCCTTTTTCTATCCTTCATTTATAAATTAATAAGGGCCTAACATATGGGTAACATTGTTAACTTGTTTAAGGAATCACGTCGGGTTCACCATTTTTGTTTCGTAGTTCCTAGAAACATGTGCTCTAGATTTAAGAATCTCTGTTTCCAAACGGTTCCCATTGGATTTATTCATGGAACCAGAATCATCCAACAGTTCTTTATCCAAAGAGGAACTGCTTTAAAAAGGCAGGCATTCATTAAGTTTTTAACTTTATGATACTTAAGAACGTTCATTGGTCGAGAGGATGGGTGGTCGGACTCCTCACACCTTTTTGTGGAAAATTATTTTATACTCTGGGACTCTCTTTGAAAAGTTAAAATATTTTCATGAATCCTTATTAATTAACCAAGTATATCATAAGTATCCATTTGAATATACAATCACTTATTAACATGTGTTAAATTTAAAATCCTCAGTATGCATTCAAGGTTCTTCATCAATGGAAACATCTCTATGTATTCGAGTTTTTCTATTAATGGTATCCTATAATATAATAATTAGAGATTCTATTAATCATTGTTATGATGATACTGGTTTTTAAGCCACTCAGTGGGGCACTCTGAAATTTATTGTCATCCAGGGAGACGAAGGTTTGTTTTAATCATGGGATCATGCTCATAAAATGAGCTACCTACATATCCTTGTGAAAGTAATCAGAACCCTCGTAGTTTGGTGTCACTTAATAGGACACATCATACCTTTTAAGGTCATGTGATAATGACCTCTAAGCGGAAGGTTCTTAGTTGAAACTTAGTGTGAGACTTATGTTGAAGTAGCCCAAGGAACTTGGAAAGAATATGAGATTCCTAGTAGGATCATAACCTATTAAAAATATGGACCAAAGAGAACAGGGTTGATATGAAGTTTTGGGTTTGAACCTCATGGAGGCTTCCTACATATCCCATATTAATGGGAATCAAAGCCCACGTAGTTCGATGAATCTCATAGGAGAGTATAGTCCTCTAAGAGGGATGTGTTTGGGCTATCTTTCTGAAAAATTATGCCTTGATGATTTGAGGATTGAATTTGGGGATTATTTCCTAAGGAGGATTCCAAAATTGGGGAAATTAGGGTTGGATGTGCTTGGGCCCTAAAAGGGCTTCCTACGTATCCTGGATTGAATAAGAATTAGAGTTCTTGTAGTTTATTTATGAGTGTTTGTACACATGTTTTAACCATCACGTATCTCTAAGCCCACGCGATTCATGCTCAGTGTGAGAAACAAGGTGATACGAATGATTCAACAATAACACTTCACACTTCCAAATTTTTCCTCCATGCTGATGGAAGAGGGTGCGTCGACCGTGGAAGAGTGTGAGGTGACGAAACTTCCCTCTATTCTATTTACATTAGACAAGGGTACAATGTAAGGATGAAGAGTTAAAGGTGAGGGGATTATATCAGGATGGCTACCCTGAAATTGGATCTGGTAGGGGAGGGTGACTTCTCCTATACTTGCACAGAATGGAAAGTGCGAAGTGTTCCTTCCCTATCAGAGACCTGAGGTCCCGAGTCACCTCATTGAAAAGGGAAAGGCTGGTAACTAACCATCCTCTAAACCGGGAACTTCCCAACACTTTTTCTAAGAGAAAAGTCCATGTTAATGTGGATATAAAAACCCACAAATATCCCATGAATCATAACCCCATTGTGAAACAAATGTGGGAAACCTATGACTGTGGAAATACAAACCCAAATTGGAGACAGGCTGATGTGCCTTAGCCAAATGTTTGAGAAGTCAAGAGGTTTTGGTGGAGGCTTCAATATATCCCCTTTCGGAAAAGATATCCATGGAAAGATATACCCTGACATTGATGGCTTTAAAGAAGGTTACTTAACCTATTCGCGTAGGTACCTCGTGCAATTATGCCGCATAGGTACCCCACATTTCCCTATCGCACAGGTGTGGGGCGCAGATATACCGCGTAGGTGCGGCGCATAGATATACCTCGTAGGTGCGGCGCACAGATATACCGCATAGGTATGGATTTGGACTAAAGAATGGAAAGAACTTCAAAACATGCCTATCCCTTTTAATTAACCCATATTTTGTAGTTTAGATAACTACCTGAGACAATTTGAGAGATCTAGGTGAAAGAGCTACGCAATGGGAGATTTAGAGAGTCTTTCACTTTTTTTAGTCTGGAAATGGGGAGCCCATGGGTCCTATTTATAGGCACGGATGAGGAATGGCTGAAGAAACTTTTCCCACGTAGGTATTTCACTCAGGTCCACCACGCAGGTGATCCGCGTAGGGATATCAAAAATATTCTCATGCGTAGCTCGACCACATAGCTCGCTAGCAAAGATAGGCTGCATAGTTCATTCACGATGTTGAGCCGCGTAGTGTAGTCATGAGGCTCCTGGATTCTACTACGTTGCATAGAGATTAGGAGTATTTGTTGATTTTTTCCATGTACTCTTTGAATCTTTCGTTTGGATTTGAAATATCCAAAGGTTCCCTATCATTATGGTTATTTTTTTAAGTATTATCAATAATGATAATTGTCAAAAATGTTGATAAAGAATATATTTTGTGGATTTATGAGAAACAATACATGTCCCGATACTAAACATCGATGTAGTTTTACCACATATGCATCTAGTGGTAATAACCGTGAAAAGTGATGGTTGAGAATATTTTAGACATAATTTTTTTTCATGGTGTGTTTTTTATTACTATACAACTAGATCTATAATCCCATGAGACATGTTAAGGTTAATTCAAATTTTCATTATAAACCATTATGAATTAATTGAATAGATGGAGAATATTAATCAATTTAGTTAAACTTGTGTTGTCTAAAATATAATTGATGGTTTTATTTTTTATATAAGTTATATTATATTTTTAGGACATATATGGTTTTCCACTATGATTATTGTTACTAATATTTTGTTTTTTGTTTTCAGATAGTTGTTGGAAGTAATAGTAATCATATTAACAAGTAATTTGATTGCAAATGTGTTCATTATGAGCAAAAAAATTGGATGATAACTAGAGTGAAAGTGATTATGACTATCCCTAATCAGTTATCCAGATATATGATTAACAACATACACCTTATCCTACTCTCAAAATCACTTAAGAAGATAATAAAATAGTTTGATAAGATCATGTGCGGTGGAAACCATAGAGGAAATAATATTCAATTTCCCTCATATATTAAATTTCGAATGAAACAACCAATAGAATGTACCAATTAATAGAAAATTGTTTTATGTGCAGAAAATAAGGGCATAGATCAAGGAATTTTTAAGTAAAATTAATATTTCATTGGAGGGATTTGTCTCATTGACCTTGGAGGGAGATATGATATGTCAGCCATTTAAGTGTATATATTGAATAATGTATTTATATGGATTGGATAGTTTTTCATAGAAGTACTATATTAATGATATTATCAATATTAGAATCACTACCAAAAAATGATTGTTCCATAATATAATTTCATTGTTGTTTTGAAAACATGTGTTGAAAGGTACTGATAAATAAGATAATTGATTTACGGGTAATGTGATATTTTTTTAGAATAAAGAGATGACTAGAAATAATGAAATTAGTGGGACTGTATTGGTGACCTTGAAATTTGTCGGTGATTTAATGAAAAAGATATTTAGTATGTCTTTGATGAAGTTTACTCTTTCTTTTACTTATGTGAACATTTAGTGTTTTTAATTTAGGAATAAGGATTGTGTTAAGATATATTATTATAGGATACCATCATATGAGTTATGGATACTGTCATGGGAATATAATTTTGAGATTAATTATAGGACCAGAGGCTTACATATGCATTTTCAGGTCTAAAGTGTTGTGATTTGGAGGTTATTTTAATCTTTTACATGGTTTAAAGGAAAATTAACAATTAATGTTTTACTAAGCCTTTGAATTAGTATATTATTTTATGTTATATTGATTATAGTATTTTGGATACTAGGATATACATAATATTGATGGCTAAAAAGTGATTTATTGACCTGGTGATATTCTCATAGATATTCCCTATAAATTTATGGATTTCCTTTTAGGTTTTTATCAAAATATTATTTATGATATTTTTTGGTGATTTTCATAGTAATAGAATATTATACAGTGATATTTCACAATAATCGATGATAATTTTTTGATGCATCATTAGATTGTGGTATATTTAATATTTAGTTTTAACAAGTTGTTTAACAGGAAAGATTATATGGGAAGAATTCCATTTATTATTTTGGGGTGTATCATAAAATGTATGAGATATCATTTGAGTTTAAAAAAATCACTAATGATGAGATTATTGAGGTTGGATAGAATTAAGAGTCATTAGTTTTTGAAATATTCTATTCTTAACATTTGTTATTATTCTCTAAATTTTAATGTAAAATTTGTAATATATTCAAATGAAGGTTTCTACATTTTGGTTACTATTTTACCTTTTGGTAACCATGAGAGTTTTGGTTAATATATAAAATAATAAGGAATTTCTTGATATCCATTATGGATTATGTGATCTATTAGAAGTTGATTTTAGTGATTTTGGATGGAAAACATCATCTTAAATTTTCATCATTAGGAGAAATATATGATATTTGGGAGGAAATATTTTAATATATTATATTATACATTTACATTAAGTATATATACATATATATTTGGGAAATATGGTAAAATAATTAATCAAAACAAGTAAGAGGATATTGAATCTTTTTGTAATAATACATTATTTATGAATGAACCGATAGTCCATTTAACACCATATCGATTTATTTTTTGGTCTTTAACATTATCATGATAATTCACTATTTTATTTGAGTACCATAATTGTTATGGAATTTAATTTAATTCATGTCAACGTATTTAAAAACCAATCATGTTATCATATTTAGAACCCCTGTTATGTGACATTCCAGATGATGTTTGTTTTCCATTTCCCTATTTTATATGAATATTTATTAACCCTTTTAATGATGTGGGTTTTCAAAAATGGTATTATTAAATGTAAAAATCATGATTTTTTTTGTTCAAAATTTGAGTTCAAAATTTATTAAAGGTGGGATATGATACCCTGTTACTTTAAAGGAACACTACGATCGATATAGTATACAACATGAAACACTAATCTTAAAGAAACCTCAAAATATTATTATTTAAATTACTTATATTACAGTTCAATTGAATTAATTTTAAAGAATATGATTAGAAAATTTATGAAATATATATATATATATATATATATGAACAACTCAATTCAAATTTATTGATCAATGCTTTTGAAATAAGAATTAAATTTCTCAGTAAATAGATTTTATTCTTCAAAATATATTGTCTTTGAAAAAAGAATGTTATTTAATTTTATCATAAAATAATCTAAATTTTATTTTAAATTTATGAAATTGGATTTGAATAAATAATCATTAATTTTGAAAATATCATATCAAAATTAAATTATGGTGAAATTTTGAGATTTTTATAAAACGATTTATTTTTAAGTGAACAATGAATAATACAGATTTATTGAATACTATCATTACATAATTTAATGAAAATGATCCAATACTTTAGGAATTTAATATAAAAGTAAAATATTATCTGTTTTATATATAATAATCTTATTTATTTCATTTGACTCAACAATATTTTTTATTTTTATTCTATAAACACATTTATCTAAAAAATTGTTTTCCCTTTCATTTTGTTCGTTTATTATAAAATTGATTTCTGCCACATATAGAGGATTAATCTTATGTAAAAAATACCATATTCAAAACAAGGAGAATAAAATTCTTCAAATAGTTCCCTTTTATTTTTGGTCATCATGAATAGTAACCATTGTAAATATTTATCATGTCAATTAGAGTAAAATGTGTATTGTAGGGTTAATGATATGAGACAAGGTATCAAAATCAACACAACAAATGGATTTATCCTTTTTTATGGGTAAATTTATATAATTACCATATATTTCTCGAATATATGGTCACATGGTTCCATTATTCTTTGATTATGACCTTTACATTAATTTATGGAAAGAAAGAATACAAAATGTTATACTATTGAATTTAATACCTTTAAATGGATAACATAATTATATAAAGTGGATAAGTTAATATATAAATTTTCATTTGAATAATAAATTCATTTTTTATCATCTATATTTTTTACAAATCCTAGTTATAAAATAATTACATTATATAAGTATGCAATAATGATATAGTATTTATTCAATTAATAGAAAAATAAACAAAATAATTTTAAAAAATCATAAAGGTAATGTAATTTGGGAGAATTATTATTTTCAAATAATTTATTGATAAAAATAAAATGTTATATTTGTGTAAAAGGTTTATATTAAAATCCAATTCCTTTCATTTTTTTTCAAATTTAAATTACTGGAATAGATCATAAAATGAATGTAATAGTATTTTATGATAAAAATATATTATTAAATTTTTAAAAAATTGAAATTTTTTTGAAATTGGAAAATTATGATTATAAGTGGTATAAAATGCATCCATTATTCATTTAAGATATAATTTTTTCTTTATAAGTTAAATTATAACCCATTAAAATTTAAAAAACCATTACTGTAATTAATATTATAATTGGATAACTAATGGGTTAAACCAAATTATACATCTTAAAATGACAATAAATCATATCCCAATTTTATTGAATGGGGATATTATAATTTTAGAATCAATTTTATTAAACCAATATCCATTTTGTATAATTTTTCATGAGAGTGACTTAATATTATTTTATCCTTTTAGTAATTCAAATTGTGTCATTTCCATCCCTTATTAAAGGAGACAACATTATTTCCATTCATTAGACCATATTGAGAATTATAACTTGACCAAACCCTTCCCAAATACATTATCGTCATCCCTATATACTATATATTGGTGTTTTTATTGTTTAAATTAAATTACATGGGTCTATAAGAAATAATATAATGGAAATATATTGAATAAGAGGTAATCGTCTTCATCGAATATTTCAAATTTCATTCTACTTGAACATACAATATTTTTTTATAACAAAACTATTATAATAAATACTGTATAATCAATATGATGATATTTTTTAATTATTAAGGGGAAACAATTTTCCATATTATTTTCGTCCTACCATATATGAAAACAGCAATCAGGTGTAGGTTTGACTTAACATCTCTACATATCAGTTTATTTATACATTCATAAATTATTAACACTAATGGTTATAAATATAAAAATAATAAATATATATGATAATTATTACATAATTTTTCTTTTGAAATTATAATATAATATCTACCTTCTTACCTTCCAATATAAATAGAGAAAATAATGTCGCTCGTGCAAACGTGCAGACTACCACCGCCACGAAGTAATGTTATCCATTATTTAATTTCATTTATAAATGGAGGGTAATATGCATATATCCAATTAATATATAGTATATATATTATATAATACTAATTATTTAAAGGTTATTATTTAAATTTCTTTCTTCTATTGTATTCATCGAAATTCAAAAACAATGTTTACTTGTTTGTACGATCTACCATCTCCATAACGAGTTTATTTCATTTTTATATATCTAAAATTTATACATGTTTATATGTATGTGTATAATTGATATATAAGATATTTAAATCATAATTAAAAAAATTATGATAAAACCATGATTAATGTAATGAAAAAAATCTACAGAACCAAAACATACATGAAAAATGAAGAACCGATCACCCATAAAAGTGATTCTAATAAATAATTTGTAATAAATTGGTGATAAATTGTTATAAGAAAATTACATATGGTATTACATAATTTATTATGGATCTATATATTATTTATAACAAATATATATTAATTATATTAGATATTCAAGGACATATAAAGTAAGTCGAATATGAGGTAAGGGTTCCTCATCTCATTTCTCTCATCATGAGACATATGAATATGCACCAATTTTTTCATTAATGTGGTAAATATAATACCCTATGGATTTGATATATCTGTTTTAACATTATATTCATGATATTTAATTATTCTGTTAATGTTATTTACTTATTCATTTTTGTTATCCAAAAAGTTACCAATGTGGTAAGGGGTTTCTAATCTCAACATTCATTCATTGGTATATTCTACAAATCCATTGAAAATTTTATTATAGGATGATTTATGAAATTAAATATAATTATATAAAGTTTAATTAACTACTTATTATTATTTATTTATTTTTATCTTACAAAAATGACTACATTTATTATTTTTCATTACAATGATATTATTTTTTAAGGGTTTATTTCATAATATTATAATTTCTCTATGTTGAATATATTAAATCCATAAAATGGATAATTATTTGATCATTATATCATTAAACCCATATATTTTATTGTATTGTGGTTTTTTCTAAATATTACATGTTTTACTTTTATTTTCCAATTTTTATATAATTAAATTTTGGAATGAAATTTTCTAAAGAAAACTATATTTATTTCTCTCTTTGGATGAAAGTAAATTTTCCCATATATCCTTGTTTTATATAAATATTTTTATATAATCTTCAATATTATAAGATGGTTGGTTAAATTTATTATTACCCATGATTTGTGTTTTAAAAAATAATTAAAAAGGAATCTTATTTCTATGTTTCAAAGTGTTGTAATTTTTATATTTTACCAATAATATGACATAAATTATTATTTAATATGAACATAATTAGTATAGTTTGTATACATTATGAATTATCTATGGTTTCAATAACTTGTAACAATTTTCAATGTTTAATTTCAATTATTTTATTCCAATTATTTTTGTTTTTTTTGTTTTTAAAATTTATTTTCAATTTGAAAAGGATATTCTTCTAAACAATGTTTTACTTTTATTTTTATAGAATTTATATGCATGATTTAAAATTCCAATTATTTTAATTATGATCTATTTGGGAACTATTGTAAGGATCTCTTTCATATTCTTTCTTTTGATGTTTTATATTCATTTTCGGTGAGAATTTATTGAAATTCTGTTAAACAATTATTCAAATACATATAGTTTTTTATAATTACGATATGACGATAATGTTTTATTATTTATTAAAATGATAAAATAATTAGACATATTATATGTTGAGAATGGATAGAAATTATATTTCCCTTTGATGCATTTTTTGGAATTAGGGGACAAAACATATTGTTTATTTTCCTAAGGCCTTTCCCATTTTTGATAGATGCCTATGAACAAGAACATAATGGTATATTTAAGATGTCACTACATGCGGCCTTAATGGTATGTTAATGTTTTATACTATTGAACATTCTATAATTATCAAATCATTTATTGATTTTCGTATGATTATTTAAATATTTATGATATCCTTTTATATGCTTCAATATCATGTTATTATTTATTTAGAATTATTTGTTCATTAATTATTCCTGAAAATTTACTATTATTGATAATTTTATTGATTAAATGGAATGTGTTTTAAGTTAATTAATAAGTAATATTAATTATTCCTTGTTTAACCTGGCTAGGTTTTTCTATACATAACCCTTGTTGGGAATCTGAGTTAAGAATTTATTTTTTTCCAATCTCAAGGATATGAAGAATGATATTTTGAATGATATCACAGATTAACGAATATTTCATGTGATATATTTTTGTATAATTAATTTAACATTGTAATTATATATGATTGTAGTTTACCAAGACTACTACACTACATGGTCCATTGGGATGTGATCACATATATCCACTATAAATATAAAAATGTTACCACCAACTCTAGGAAACTACTGTATTGGTTTTTACACAAAAATTTAAAAAGAAAAACTGGTGTGGGGAGATAACAACTAATTAGGATAAGACTATGGAAAAGGTACAGTAAATTCTAAAGTCACCTACTATAGAGAAAATTTATAAACCATGGAATATATCATATCCTAGGGAAACCCAATTATCAGATCATGGAGAAGTAATTTTCAATCGTAGGACATTCCAATATGATGGAAGGTATTGGGTTTTTATAGTATATTGAAACAAATATGATGTGTCATTGTATAATCTCTCACTCTATCAATAAAATATAGGTTCCAAATCATGGATTATTACATTTTAAATTAAAAAAAACAGTAAAAGTAAACATCTAAAATTGACGTTATAATTGAAAATTACTATTGATTCTAATAAAGATACTATTGGGTGGTGTGATCCATACCAAAAAAACTCCCATGAAAGGCCATACCATACTAAGAGAGAAACTAATTAATAAATAAGGTTCAAATCCTTTCATTTTGATGAATATTTAAGATCATTCAATGGTGGTATTGGTAGATTATGTAGCTGTAAATGTAGATAATTTGTGGATACATGATGGTTATTACTCATCACATTTGTCTGGAAAAAAATATATATTTTATGATTTCAAACTTTCTGATAGAAAATATTTCACTTTTAGAAATAATGGATCACACAATGTGAATGGAGTTCTATACACTATGATTTGATGGAAGAAAAAAATATTTTCACTCTATTTATGGGTTGACGAATGATCTTAATAATGTTTCTCGTCATTTTGATTTTAGGAATATTGTTGTATTTTTAAAGAATGACTGTTTCATAATTTTTTTAAGTGAATAAAAAATTATAATGTAAGGGTATAAAAGATAATTATTTCTATATTTCCAATAATTAAAATTTATATTTTATGGTAAAAAATAATGAAAAATAAATTTACCCCAAAAGGCTTAGTTATTCATGGAAAAATAAATTTAAATTTATTTTAATGAAAAATATATTATATATATTTAAGATGCAAAATTAATGACTCAACAAATGTGCTACATTTCATAATGGAAAAATAAAGAACACGATTCATAATCAAGTGTAAATGAAAAAGTTTAAACATCTTAATTTTTTACACTCATATTTTTGAAGAGTAGTGAGATTGAATTTAGGTAACATAGATAATTATTTCATTAATATTTTTTATTATTTTAGTCATATAAAGTATGATTATTTTATGTTGAGTAAATCATAGGTTCTTGAGAAGCTTAAACACATTTGGGGTCCTAGTGAGAATAAAACCTGGAATTTCATTAAATTATTTTAATATAATAGTTTATTAATATATTACAATAATGTGTTTAAAGTATATATTCAAATATTAGGATAGTAAATGAATATTTTATCTTTTACAACCCAGAAAAAATCTTCTTTTTAGTGGAATATTCCAAAATTATTGGACATGAGACGAAAATTTTTTTAGGTTATGAATACTTAATATATTAATGGAAAGAAGACACAATTGTGATTTTATATTTTCTAAGATGGTGCCTACTTGAACCCATTGTAGTTTATATAATGTATTAATTATTTATTTTAATGAATTCAGGATTTAAGAGTTTAATTGTTGTCAATATCTCATGGTATATCATGATTAAGTGAAAAAATTAGGATTACTGAGAGAGATGAAAAATGTATATTTCCACTTTCTAATCATATTGTAATATGTTTCATCAATAATAACATGAAAATGAGTTATATTTGTTTATAGATTTAATGTAATTATGGTTGGAAATTGTAGTCCATCATAATAATTCTTTCTTGTTTTAGATAACTTAAAAGGAGAGAAATTGGTATAGTAGGAGAGTATACCAAATGAGAAGGTGATTTTTTTATTCTTTAGATGATTCTAAAAATTATATCAATGAAGAATTCATGATGTTACAATGGTATGGTTTCAAAATACATACCATCCATTTTGATCATGAAAAAAAATTTAGATAGAAACAATAGAGTAAAAAAAGAATCATGATATTTTTGAATGATACTGTCATTCATTCAGATTTTAAAATAGTGATTGTTGACGAAGCCTTACAAAGTTGTAATTGGGTTTTAATAGTACAAGAATAACATTATAAGACTAAGAGTAATAAATTTTTTTTAATTAATTTCAAGTCCAAATGATATAAGTGTGACTAGGATAAGGTGTGTTTTATAAAACAAGTTCAATGTGAAAGATGACATTAACCCAACAAATCTCATCCTATGTGAAAATGAAACACTCAATTTGAGGGTATTTATTTTTTTAAGGAATTTCCTCCAGTTTAATGGCCTGAAATGATCCAAATATTTTTTAGTATTTTTTATGAAGAAAATAATATTGTTATTTTAAAATGGTTATAATATGTGTGCTCTTAATGATTTAACAAGGAAGAAGTATATATTAAGAAACTAAATGATTTAGTCAGTGATAGGTAAAATTCTCATGGTTGTAATAAGAAGAAGGAACTATATGGAATCAATGTATCTCCATGTATATGGTATTCAAATATAGAATACACCTTAATGAGCTTGAAATTGAAGAATGTGAAACTATATTAAAATATTTATATCAATGGACATGACATAGACTCAGTCATTATGATTTGGTGTATTGATGGAATAATTATTTTAATAAACAAGAATTTAATTTTTGAGGAATATTTTATTCAAATGAGGATTATATTCAAAATTTCATGGATTGGTTAGATAATATTTTTTGAGATTATAATGTAGTATAGTAAAAGATTTTATACATCTGTCGTAAGAATAGTGTACTCATGAGTAACATAAAAATATTCAAATGATGTAATATATAGATGCATTCACTATAATTTTACATGGGACAATATTTTCCCTAGATAAATAAGAAATGAGTTGGGAACAAAAAAAATCAGAAGGCTCATTGAATTTCTTCTATATTTAATAGATCCAAGACTGGGTATTTTGTTTGTAGTTCCACGTTATGCATGATTCCACGAGAACCAAAATTTATTTATTATTATGGTAGAGATACTAATATTTAATTAAATGGAATAAACTATTGATTTGGTTCAATGGTATAATAATAATATATCATTATATTTTCATATCTATTATGTTATATATTGTTCATAAGATATTAGAGAGGTAATTTAAACTCACGATGATTATTTCATTATAGAAGGAAAATGTCTTCCAAGGAACATTAAGATGTATAATATTACCACACATAGATTAATTCATATTATTATGTTATATAATCATGACACAACCTATTTTGTAGGATTCCTTATATCACTCAATAGTGTTCTTGAGTGTAAATTATTTCTATAAATACATGTTATTTTTCATTTTCATTTTTTATTTTCATCCACTGTATTTTATTCAAAATGTGAAAATACAAGAGTAGACATAGTGGAAATGGTGGGGAGATACCATTTCATTTTCCTGTGATCATGAAGGGGGATACCAAATGATAAGTCTTATAAATCCAGTGAGCATGAAGTTATCATACTTTATTTCTATATAAGAGATCATGTTATACATTTTATGTTTTCAATAAATCATAATTGGGGAGATTTAATATACTTTTAATATATTATATATTTATGATCCCATATTATGTTAATTGAAAAATGGAGTTATAATTTGATCGTAATTGAGACATCATAAAGATGGAATTGATCTTGAACTAAGGGTTATAGTTCTCTCATAATCACTATTCTATTCTATATTGATGTATTATGATGCAATTTTTATGGGATATATGAGTTTAATTTTTTATTTATATATTTCATTTCATGAATTTGGAATATGTTTAAGTTTTTTTCAATTAAAACATACTCGTGGATTAGTTTGTAAAATTTTGAAGTTATTTGGAGATGCATGTGAACTATATAAATGAATTTATACTATTAATTACACAACTAATTTTTTTTGTGGTAATCATGTAACAACATGGTTGTATTCATCTCACATGAGAAGTCAGTTAATCTTTTCTAATAATGTAATCATTTTAGTTCATATTATATTTATATAGATTAATCTATCATGAATGGGAATCAAATTGTAGTTGTTTTGGTTATATCAAGATTAAATTGAAAAAATAATCTGTTAATATTACATGATATCCATATTCCTTATTGTTAATATGAAATTATAGTTGAATTAGTTTCACATATTAAGGATCTTTTTTAACTAGACTAGTTGTGTCGTAATGTCTCGTCTATGGAATTTCATTGGATTTGACTAAGCCATGATGAAAATACAAGGATAAATATTTTACACAACAGTTTAGAAGTAAATTTACCTTATTTCATGATCCCAAGGATCATTTCATTAGATTTTACAAAGTGTTAAAAATCAATATATTGTATGAGAAACCTCAAACCAATAAATAGGGATAAAATGTTTTATGGATTTTCTAGTTTTTGAAATTTTATACCTGACCCACCAGTACACATGTTCTACATCACAATGAGAATGAAAAATAAAAATCAATGAATTTTTTCTTCTATAAAAATGGATGATTCCATGATATAATTGATTGTATCAAAAGCTAGTTAATTACCATGAGAGGGGGTGAATTAGGATATTCCAAATTAAAAATACTGCCCATTTTAGATCTTGGTTTATCATTAAACAAAACACGCTTCTCTCCATTGCCCATATTAATCTATGAGAAAAAAAATAAAATCATGAAAAAGACACATAAATTTTTCTTAGTTCACCCGCAAGGTCTATGTTTATAGTGTATATACAGTAAATATGCATGTGTATGAAATCAAATAAAGAAAAATCCTATTAAAACCTTTATAGAACACTCATTTTCCATCTTCATTTACAACCAATAATAATGTAAAAGATCACTACTCTCTCAACTGAAGTGTTCTCAATGACTTTTCAACTGATTCTCATATTAATCACATGATTCTATATGATTTACACCGCATTGGGCGCATCTTTAATTCCCACATTAATCTAATGGATGAATAAAACTCTACCAAATATTTACTAGGAAATCTCATTTCAAACCTTTTTGGATTCTCAGTGCTTTCGTGATTCTCTCATATCCTTTTCAGACCTACCTAATTCTGCATAATAATATACAAATTTCGAAAACCTTGCATCTTTTTAAACCAGAAAACATTCATGAAACTAAAATATACTTCACAAATCATCATTATATTGTAAATATTATATAACCATCATGAAGCATAATACTTTCAATATACATAAAACATTAATATGGTATACATAACCTTCAAAAACATCCTTTGTTCCTAAATTTTTCTCAAGATAAACCTTTGAGAATTCATATCCATTGGATTTTTATGAGGTGTTAAGGCATATTTATAGGCATTTACTACCATTCATGAAGTTTCCAATCTGTCCATAACCTTTTCATGAATCTCTCCAATATTTTTTGTAAAGATCCCTTTTTCATGAAGAACCAAAGAAATTTCACCATTAACAATGATTTTTATAGTCATAAAGACTTACCATCAACCCTTTACACCCTTTAATCTTTCTTGAAGCTCTATGCCTTCGAAAAAAACATAACATTCATGAAGCATAAATTTTTTTGTGAAACTAAAAAACCATTAAGAAATTAATGACATTAACAAATATTTGTTAGGAATTCATGGAAATAAAACTTTCATAAAGATTCAGTCATTCTCCAAACATTGGACCCCAATAAATTTGGAAACCACTAGAGAATGGTGCCACCTAGTATACATACTATTCATTACTACCAATTGAGAACCCATTCCTTGGTCTTTGATATTTTTCAATATTATGAGTTAACAAAATAATTGGTACACCACAACTAACCTTGTGAAATCACTTTCTCAAAAAACACAATCATCCCAAAAACAATGAAAAGTTATATTGAGGTATTTTTTCTTAAAAATATCCCCCTTTGGGTTTTTTGAAAAATCATATAAACCTTTTACCTTGTTAAATATTCTTATATATTCATAAAAAAAATCTTATAAAGATTCATATAGAGATCAATTATTTTATTAAAATCACAAATCCCAAAATAGCCTTACTCAGCATGAGAAACAAGAGTAGCATGAAATATTTATTAATGAAACACTTCATTACAAAACTACTCATCTAATTCATCACTAACTCTATATTTTCATGATATAAAAACTATGAAAAACCGTATTTTTGATCATCCTATTTCAACCCTCACCCCCCCACACTTCATTTCTCCCCTTATCATATTTCCCATATCTTTTTCCAGATATGTTCACCCCCTTCTAAATAAATAACTTATCAACCATTGTCAAAAAACTATATGGTGATTCCATTATGGTCTGAAAAAGGGTAATGAACCTAAGGAAAAAAACGTCATACCTCAGGTAATGGGGGTCCCACATCATTCACACTTTTTATGTGCTGGTAGTAGACTAAACCCAAAGAGGCCATGGATGAAAAACAAACAATTATTTAGATAGGGATTTCATCATAATATATGTGACATGCAGTTTAGTAGTAACATAACTTGACTTCACAAGCCTATTCTTAAAATTATCCATGAAAAAAATAATCTTTGATTTCAGAGTTCTTTTTCTTTCAGTGATGGACTATATTTTTGATAAAATTTAGAGAACTTGAGTTATCACAATGGATTCTGATTAGAGACTTCACCTCAACTCATATATCATCAAGATCATACATCATCCACATTAATTGTGCAAAAGCTTGGGTAGCTTAAATATATTTATCTTATGTGATTATCAATGAACTAAATTCCAATTTATTTCTTAGACATTAAATACACAATCATCAAAGATAGAATGCACAATAAGATGTTTATATTCTATCATTTGATACTCCAACCTAGTCTTGATTAGTATATCCTAATAACTATTATGAGGAGATTTCATTATATAGAAAACATAAATTCATCAAGCCCTTGATATACCAAAGTATTATTTTTTACTATAATTAACTGAATTATTTGGGATAACTTTGATATCTACATCATTGAAAGTGGAAAAAAACAATATCATATAGGGTTCCTATCATATTAAATAGAATGCCAATGATCTGTATGTATTCGCTGACATTAACTATTTTTCCATCATCATGTCATGAAAGATTAATCCTAATAGACACCATATTAATCATCACTTTGTAATTATCCATTAAAAATATTTTTAGAACCTCCACAGTATATTTGAATTTAGAAATGGATGTACCATTCCTTCCTTGTTTCACCAATAATCCAAGGAAAAAGTTCAGTTCACCAATCATTGACATTTCAATGTCACTTTTCATGAGTTATACAATCCTATTTCACCTTTAGTCATCTAATCAACCTAATATTATTTCATCTCCATACACCAATAACATTATCCATTGAAAAAATTCATTATTAACGTATATATTTTAATCATCTCCAGCACATTAGAAACCGATCTTCTTCAAAAACTTATATACTCATGAATACCATGTTTTTTGGGCCTACTTCAACTCATATAGTACCTTTATCAGCCAAAAAACACTATTCTGATATTTAGGAATGATAAAACCATATGGCCACTTAATATACACTTCTTCTTCCAGAACCCAATTTAGAAAATTTTACTAGACATCTATTTGTAAAACATTGAATTTTCATTACACTGTTATTACCAAGAATAGGAAATAGTATTCATCCTTACAATAGATGAAAATGTCTCATCAATGTTGATTCCATCAATCTAGGAGTATCTGATTCATCCTATTCATGTATTGTCTTGAATTAAGAATACATCATTATTTAGTTTGTTCTGGAAGACCCATTTTGTCCCGATGAATTTTTTTGGGTGTTCTCAAAACCATCTCTCATGTTTGATTCATCACAATCTGGTCATGTTCATCATTCATAGACTAAATCCACTACACATAACCACCTTCTTTATCAAAACATTATGGTTATACCTAAGATATGAATTAACACTAATGTAATGAATTAATTCTACATCTTTAACTAGTTTTGTATAATCACCAAGTATATTTTCCTATCAATTTTATCTCGATTTTTCATATTTCAAAATTATATTGAATTGTCATCCTTTCAATCATCATCAGTATGTCTTTCTGAATATTAATTTTCCACTTTTACTCCCCTTGATTTGGTTATTTCCTCATCACTTTCATCAAGTAACTTTTCACTTTATTGTAAATGATTCTATTTATTCTATACTATAGTGACATAGTTTCTTTAAACAACATTTCCTAGCCTATTTTTAATGAATTTAAATAATTTTATTTTCCCTAAATATCGAAGGTATATCCTCTCTTATCTATGATATTCAAATTTTTTGTGTTTCCCTTATTGACAACAGAACATTTACTACTAAATATTACAAAATATTTCAATGTTGTCTTTTTGCCATACCATAACACATATAGATTATTTTCTTCCTTCAAACATAAAATAGCCACATTGGATAAGTAGTTCCATGAGATGATTGATTCCTTATATAATTTCTCTAGTATTTCTTTCTTAATAATCATTTTAATATACATTTTGTTTATGTTTCTATTTCTTCTATCAACCACGCCATTCTATTGAGGTGTTCTCACTACTGAAACTAACTCCCTATCCCAAAATTCCAAATATAATCTAACACTTGACATTATATGAATTCCATACCATTATTAGTACAAAACTTAATAATATTCTTTCCATGAATATTTTTAGATTCCATGCGATACTATTTTATGAAATTGACCATGTCAGACTTGTGGGAAATGAAAAGCACCCATGTCATCATACTTAAATCATCAATAAAAAGAATGTAACACGTCTTCCCATAAAAGTATCTTGGTGAGATAGTTTAAAATTCATTTTCATGCACTAATTCAAGATTTTTTTTTGAATAATTATTTTCTTCCCTATATTCAACTCTAATATTCTTCCCTTGTTTACATGAATCAAACTTGTGAGCATGATATTGTTATCTCTTGGAAAGATCTCAAGTTGCCTCACATGTGACCTAATCTTCTAGGGTTTGTTAGAATAGATGGATATGTAGGTCATGTGACGACCTATTTTCTTAACCTCTATATAAAAAGAAAATATCCTCTTCAACAATAACAAGTTAGATATTCCCCTTTATCATATTTCCCTGTATAAAAACTGTATAATTTGTTCCCTTGATGATACACTTATTCTTAGTAAATATTGTTGAATTCCTCAAGCCACAAAGCTAACTGAAACAAATAATTTTGTGAATATGACCTTGAAAAACCAAGAAATAAACAAGTCATATTCATTTCCCCCTAATTTGGATTCTCTTAAGCCAATAATCATCAGGCCTTCATCATTTACATGTTTTAGAAAACCTTCCTTGTCATAGTTGGTGCATGTAACTAGATCCTTATTTCCCGTCATATGGGATATGCATCCACTATTGAGGATATATACACTAGAATGATCTGACAATTTGAGAGAAATCTACAGAATCACTACATGTTCATCACATTACATTCTATTCCATATCATTGACTACATACCCATTATGGGTTGATAATATAGATATTTTTCAGAGTATTATGTCCCAAATTCATCTTGCATAGATTCAAATCAGTTCTTTGTTTTTTAGGTCATTTGATGATTCATGGGGATGATGCATATGAACATATTGGGTCTATATCAGCACATTAATTTTCATTATTAGTGAAATATATCTATCCATGTATTGAAATTATCTACAATAGAAACTTTTACCATTAAAATCCCTATTTTAATATTGAGCTATATGTGGAAATCTCTGCTTTTATTCTTCCATTTGTCTCATTTTGAAAATGGAACATAAATTTTGAGAATGTCCCATCTTTACAAGGAAATAAAACCTAGTTTTATTTTTTTACATTATTGTAGGATCGAAGATTCCTTGAATTCTATGGGTATTGAAATTTTATTTTGTTCCAATCTAAAATTTCAACCTCGATATTGGAACTTGTAAAGGGCATCAATAACCACATCATTCTTCTTTTTGATCAAGCCCCAAACTATCCTTTTCATTAGGATATGAATGTTACTTATTTTTTGTTGGAACCCCTAGGAATCCCTTCCATATTTTATATCATCTGAATGATTTTAATTCCAAATATCATTAAGTGGGTCAAGAGTTTTTATAGAAATCTGACATTTCATCATAGGTCGATGAAATCCTTTTCAAGGTCTTCAATATGTTTGATTCGATTTTGACCTATATTATTCAACCCATATTTGACAATTTTCTAAGCTTGCATATCCTTCATGTACACACTAATCATTTATGAGTTTTAATTTACTAAAGACTTGTGATTTTCAATTTCATCATCTAGATGATACTTCTATTCCTCCTCCTACTACATATAATGACAAGCAACATGAACCTATCTTTTTCCATTCTCTAATTTATCTCTATAAATATATATTTCCTCAAGAGAGGCTTTTAATTAATCAAGGAGATCAATTCTTCCTTCGGGTTATTATTCATCATTTTCACCTTCTTCCCTTATCTATGAGCAACCCTCATCTTCCACCATAAAATTATCTCAACGATCCTTTTATTTATCCATCTATTCAGCCTCATATTCTTTAAACTATCACTTTCCTATTAAAGAAGATTATTATTTGAAAGGAAATTTCACCTAAACATTTTCATACATTCACATAGCCTAAATACTTCATCATGGGAATTTTGACTTCTTCCCCATTATTGTCTTCAAAATATTTGAGGCACCTTGCTGCAATATGTCACACCAATCAAAAACAAAAGTATGAAAGTGTAATTTTACCTTTGAATTTTTCTTTTCCTCCTTTTATATTTCGGGAAAGTAATAAAATCAACCCAACGATCTCATACTCTTCCTACCCATATTTAATTGAGATATTCTCTAGGGACATGAATTCCACTTCATTGAAATTTACTTTTTTTCATTGGCTCATTATCATAATTTATCGTACCATATGCATCAAAAGTATTATAGAATCTATCCAATGTTATATACATCATCTCATGGTCTTCCAATATAGAAAAAATAATATTGAACTGATGTGAAAATATTCTGATGATGTAGTTAACAGTATATAAAACTTTAATAATTTCTCTAAGACCATGTATGACTTTCACAAGACCAATTATGTAGTAAAATTATGCATCAAACGACTCATTATGGTTTATTAATAGATCTAAAAAACATTCTATTTTTCTTAACTTAAATTTTAAGCACTTTATATATACTTAATAGCCTATCCCATATATAATGAGTTGAATTGCATGCAATAACAGTAGTATAGATTGAATTGTAAAACCCTCCCACAAATGAAATTAATCTTTTGGTTTAGTAATCTAATTTATATTGGTCTTATTCAGATATATCACCACTATCCACACTAGATTAAACACCATGTATTTATATTTTATAGTCATTCATACCTAAATATCAGAAATAGTGATGGATCTGATTCTTCCATAACTGAAAATTGTTTCCATCGAAGATCAGAATCCCTTTATAATTAACATTCTTCACTAAAACCTTTATGAGAAAAACCCAGATATTAACCCTTGACACTGATAATTTTTTTTATCCCAACATGTTTAAATATTCTAAAAGGTGGTGGTGAATCATAGTATCATATATTAAAACTACTACCCCTTTTAGATATAGTTTCATTGCTAAAAAACATTCTTCTATCACTTTTCGGTACAATTGTATGATTAAAATGGTAGAATTAATGAGACAAAAAATTAATTTGTTAACCCACATTAGACTATATACAAGGATAGTACAATGTCAATGAACCTATATACCAAATCCACAAAATCACACTACTGATACTAAGATCATATCGAAATCAATATCCCCTCTAGTTTATAAACAACAGTTTAAATGTTCAGTACTCTCTCAGTTAATGTTTAATCAATACTTATTTAGATGAATCTCATTTTGATTAGTTGAATGAATATGTTTTACACCTCATTTTGAGCATCAAATCTTTCCACATTCGTGCACTTGATAACTAAAATTTTCCCATAGATTTAAAATGAAATCCTTTTTTAACCTTATCATGATGCTTACTGCTTTCACAAATATCATAATGACTTCAAAAAACTAACCAATTATTCATTATAATGTAATGTGTTTATGAACCCCAAAACATTCATGAATCTCACCACATTCATGAATCTCAAACAACCTTTTATAATCACCTTCATATCCTGAAGATCACTTTTTTAGGAATCTCAATATATTCGTGATGCTCAAAAATTTTGGTTTCCATAAATAACCTTCAAAAATATACTTCCATCATGAAATATTTCACCTAAACCAATTTATTCAATCTCAATCATGAATTTAGAACCATTGGATTTCTGTTAAGTCTTGCACTACAATAATGAGTGGGCTATAGGCCTTTTTTAGTTGTTACCTCTAGTTTATGATGCTTCCAAGCTCGCCACAATCATTTCACAAAGAAATCATATGTTATTAAATAATCACCATATTTTTATGATGCACATTATCCATTCACTAAGCTTTCCATGGATATAGAGATTTAACGTCAATCCTTCATGATCATCCTCCTATAAGGAAACTCCATACCTTCACAAAACATCAAATGTTCATGAATCACCATAACATAAAAAAACAAAAAAAATCATGAAATTCATTCCTTTTCTAAATTTTTATAACCATTCATATAAATCCATATATTTTAACACTAGAGTCATTCTCCAAAATCTGGACCCCAATAATTTGAAAAACATTGGAAAATGTCGCAAACTTTTATAAATACTTATCTTTATAACCTATAGAGAATCAATTACTTTTCCTTGGATCATTATCAACATTACACATCAATAAAATCTCTTGAACTCCATAACTCACCTTGTCCAACTACTTTTTCAACAAACACATTCAACCAAAAAACACAGCATTGTTAGCTTGAGGGATTTATTCCCAACAATTTATCCAACATTTTTCAATCCTTTTAATGGTCTAATGATATATATATATATATAAACCATGATATCTAGGACTTATTATTCCTCATATTTCAGATATGAGTAACATTCCATTATAGGACACATTAAATAAATAAATAAAAGTTAAATCTATAAATATGTGGTAACTGGACTTGTGATATAGTGTCTGATGAAAAAATGATTCTTTAAGAGGATCAAAAATATTACCAAATTATTTTACTATACATTTATGTAAATGAAAAGGGTGAACTCCATGATCAAATTCAAAAGAAACATGAGGTATTAGAAGCAAAGAAATATCATCTTACTGACCCTCATTGTTTATCTTGTAATTAGAGTTGAATATTATCTTATTTATCATTTATTCAATCCTTTGAAAACAAATTTCAATATGGGTACTACGATTGCATCAACATCACACTATTTATTTTTAAAATAATAATAATGAGATGTAATATTTTGAAAAATAGTTGAATCCATTTTAGGTTTTTCTCACTAAGTCCCTCATAATCACAATCTTGATCTATTTTCACTAACTGTTTATGTAAATCCAAAGGTATGGTTGTTATTGTTTTTAAGAACCATTGATTCACCCAACATTGGTTGTTTAATCTATCTAAGGCACAATAAATATCATATTATAAAAAAAAATTTAAACAATTATATATTCATTCATGTATACATGATGAGTAAGATTACATACAGGGAGCCATTAACAACAAGATATAAAATGTACTAATAATGGAGAAAATCATATAATAAATTATAATTATTACACCACCAAGTACTACTTTATACTCCATTTGATATCATTTCTCACCATAGAGTAATTTTCCATTCCTTTACATCCATCCTAAATCATAAATTATAGGTATGCAATAATATTATAGTGTAGGGTATGAGTACAACACAATAGGACACCACAAATTATTTCACAAATAAAATATAGGATATATATGTCCATGAATTATGAAACATGATACTATCAATGTAAATAAAAAATAACCATCAAAATCTCAGCTTTTAAATGATCATATTAGGATCTACCATACCTACATTAACAAATCTTAGTTTCGAGACCAAACATATCATAAAATGATACCAAATGGTCAATATAGTGTTTATTCATAATACAACATCGAATATTCAATGGATAATAGTTTCAAATACACTCCACATGAAGAAAATAATGAGAATAGTATAAATATACCCCACCAATATGATGTTAACCAGTCTATTTTCATTACATAGAACCTCATAATTGAACAAACTAGTTATAATCACACCCAATAAAATCATGTTTCATTTATAGTTACCATTATTCTCAACTCACCTAACAATAATAACCATGGATGGTATTACACCAAACCTATATCATAGGAAATACATGATTGGCATCAAACCAAACCCATATCACATGAATAAAAAGGTTAGAAATACACCAAACCCATAGCATAAGAATAAATATGGTTGAAAATAAACCAATCTAACAACACAAGAATTTCAATGGTTAGAATTACAATTGAACCATTGAATTAAAATCGTAAATGATTTCATTATACCCATCCAATATAAAAATTAAATCCAATGATGACAGAACATCGAATAGAAATCAAGGAATAGTAAATTTTGAAACTACATCTGAACAATACGACATGAATAATCCTGGTTACATGATATGAGAAGAATTATTGACATATCACCCAACCCACAAGAGAACACGAATCATGGTTGGAATTTAACATTACCCTAAAAAACAAATGGGTGATTTCATATAAACAAACCCTTATCACATCAATATATATTTACACCTTATATCAAAACATCTCACTTCATTAGACGCACATCACGAAAACTACACCTATTTTCTGACCAATGTTTTTTATGACGAAAAAAAACAAGTAATCCTCCCAAAAATACTTCGGAACTTGTTGTGATTAATATATCTTGTTCTCTATTTGATGAAATTTCTCTCTAAAACTTTATTTAGTAACACTAAATTGAATCATTTCTAGTATATCAATAGTAAAACATTGTTTTATTACTCTGATCAGTTCCACTCTTCATTAACCAATTTAGTTTGAAGAAGACTCTACTCAGAACATCAGTGTAACGACCCAAAATTTCATTAATGGAAAATCCCTCTTGATCCAGTTAAATGTTTCTTTATGAAATTTTTTTTTATAAGATATCAAATTTTTTAGTTTTACTTTAAGATTTGTGACCGTTACTTTTATAGCCGTTGAACAGTGATCATCTGGGTAGTTTAAATATAAGGCTTTAACGAACCAATTTTCTACTCAGACAAAGGAAGCGATGGCCTCATCCAGTAGAATTGCCCCTTATGAAGCCCATTTGTCGGAGCTCGGAAAAGAGGTGGCGTCTTTGGGCTTTGCCCTTGACCAAGCCCAAGCTGAGCTTCATCAAGTCAAGCTCGAACGTGATCGTCTACGGGAAAAATGGAAGTTGATAGAGATTACCACTCGAGCGATGTTATCCGAGCAACCCCAAGAGTCTGTCACCATCGCACACCTTACCCTTAGGTCTTATGTGGCTATTTTAAGGGGTTATGTAACAAATAATTAGCACCATGTTCATGTACATTATTTTTCTATATAATAATGAATATAATTTCTAGTCATTTTTGATACATTGTAATTAGTTTTTAAAGTACAAATGGTGTTTTTAGTTATTATTTAATTAAGAATTAAATTTTATTAAATTAAAGGATTTTCGAATTAAATAATATTTTAATAAAATATTATTATTAATATTAAATTAATTTTTATTAAATATAAATGATCTTATAATTTTATGAATGTAATTAAAATTTTTATTAAGGTTTGAAAGCCATTTCTGTCAAAACCCGTGAATTTTTTTTATAAATATCGGTTTTTATTTTAAAAGTGAAAATTCACATATTTAGAAAATTATTTAGATAAAATAAATATTATTTTTGGAATCAGGACGTCGAAATTATCCAATGGTTAATTTTTCATAATTTTCTGAGACAGTCAAATTTTTGGGTAAAAATTAAATACCATTTAAATATATAATGTGTTTTATGACATCATAATGACCCAATGGTGATGTAATAAAATTCCATAATCCTTATGTCCGGCCTATATGTGTTTTTTCATTAAAATAATGAGGTTTTGGGTTTGTTTGACTCACTTTTCAAATCATTAATGGAGCCCTCAAGACATATTCAACACTTTGCCTTTTTAAATTAATTTCCATGGGCGTGTGACTCACCTCCACATAAGCAACCCCAATTTTTTAATAAGTTCTGACATTGGCCTTGTAAAATATTGTTTTCCTCATTCCTTTTCTAGAAACCATGGGAAAATACCATGGGATGGTTTGTGGTTTGGATTATTTTAATATAAGGGGTCCCAAACCTAAATAATATAGAATTCTCTCACCTTTCCTATATAAACCCACCCAAGCTCCCACTTCCTCCTCACTCAAAGCCCTTGAAGTTCGTCCAACCTCTGCCCTACTCTCACTAGAATCCTCCCAAGGTGCCCCAAGCTCCCAAGAAGCCTCTCACAAGCCTCTCTCTAGCCTTTGGAAGCACACTTCCAAGTAAGGGGTTTTCTTCCTTTCTCATTTTTTTTGTCAATTTTCTTTAAGTTGTATTTCCCTTTTTATTTCAATTATGAATGTTGGGGTATGGTTTCTCACCTCCCCCATACTGCCCTCTTATTGTTTGAATGATGGGAGAACCCTTTCTCTCTCATTAAATGCCTCCCATGTACACCCGTTACTATGCCAAAATTCCGAAAGGAACTTCTCTCTCTTCTTTTACATTCAAGCAATACTTTTGTATCATGAATCTAAATTTCATTTCTATTGTTGGGACATGTATATATATGATCTCCTTACTTTCCATTACATGTAAATATGATGAGGAACCCCTTTCTCTCTCATCAACGTTTTTTATGAATTCTTATGTCACGCCGTTACGCTGCCGAAATCGCACCGATTTTCTAAGCCAACGTCTTTGTGTAGTGAATACCATGCCCATTTCTCCATCAAGGGTATTCACCTTTATGAACATTTACATATTGATTATAATGTTTCATGTATTAATTCCACTTTCCTTTATCGTGGAAGAAATGATTATGTTTTATGAATCCATGTTTTATGATCCATGTGGCACACTTATGCATGAAATGAAATGATTAAGAAGGGTGCACCCTTTATAGCGCTCCAATGCATTGGGTAAAGTATAGTATCATGATACGTCATGTGGAATGAGTGCTTACTCATGCTAATTCAAGTGCAACGAGGGTTTACTCGTGCTTCCAGTGCAATGAGGGTTTACTCATGCTCCATGTGCAATGAGCCTTGGCTCATGCTGATTCAATGTTAAGTGTTGTTGCCACATTTCCATGTTATGATTATCATGCTTTATCATGCCTTTATGTTCATGTCCCTCTTATGATCTATTGATATGCCTATTTCCTAACATGTATTGTACTCCTCATGTTATTCATTATGTACTCCCTTACTGGGCTTTATAGCTCACCCTTTTCTTATGCATGTCCTCAGGTTATCCCATGCAATGCTAAGTACGAAGGAATGTAGTGGTCATGTAAAGGACGTTTTCAATAAGGATGTTGTATTTCAAGTTTAATGTTTTTATGTAATGATCATAAGCCCCAAAGACACTAAACCTCTCGATCTTCTTTGTTGTATCAAGTGATGTTTTATGTAATAAAGCATGCTTAAGTTGTAATAAAAAGCAGGGTTGTCATAGTTGGTATCAGAGGATAGGTTTAGTTATTTTTGGGATTAGGAAACCCTAGTAAAGCCTTAGATACAAGACTAAGCATAATAAAAACATCCCTAAGTTTTGGTAAATACTAAGTAAGTGTTTTATCAAACAAATACATCCCTGTCTAGATACGAGTAGGTAGAGGCGGCTCTGGCACAGATGTATCCTAGGGGTAAAACCCGAAAACACCGCTTTGAGCTAGACTCGAACGGGAAGTGGTGCACGACAACGGGCCTTGCTGCACTCTTGGTTACGACACTCCTAGGGGATATGTTTTGATAAATTCACAATCTTAGTATGAACCCTTATTAAGGGAAAAATGCCCCTAAGAATATATGTTAGAAGGAAGATCATGAAAAGCCTGGATTGAATCCTATAGACTCATGAGTTAAAGAGATTAAAGTTTATTTATAAGTCATCAACTTTTGTCTTTTGATTACCCTTTATGTGTTACCCCTAACTTTCCTTTTATTCCAGCCAATGGCCGGTAATAGGAGAACTCGGGCTAACAACCATTGTGAAGATCAGTGTGATGATTGTACTTATGAGATGCCCAATCCAATGGGAGAGGGAATCGCGAACTTTGTCACGCTTCTCTCTCATCTAAATCAAGTTTTGAATAGAAACACTGGTCAAGAGGAACGTTCAACCCCCCCTAAGAAAGAACAAGTCGCTATTGAAAGCTTCATGAGACAAAGGCCTCCTACTTTTAGTGGATCATCCGATCCCACGATTGCTGAATAATGGATCAACTCCATTGAAAAGATATTCTCCATCCTCCAATGCTCTGAAAAAGAGAAGGTTCTCCTGGCGGCTTATCGTATGGAGGGTGAAGCTGATCAATGGTGGACGTTGATCAAAAATACGAAGCCTGAGGAGGAGATCGAGGCTTTGGAATGGAAGGTATTCCAGAAGATGTTTTTCGATAAATATTTTCCACGCACCCTCCGTCTTAAGATGGAAAGGGACTTCCTTTCCCTCAGGCAGAAAGATGAGGAATCTGTGGGAGTGTACGAGGAAAACTTCACAAGGCTTGCACGATACGCTTTCGGCTTTGTCGTTACCCCCGAATGCAAGGTTGACCGCTTCTTTGGTGGTCTGAAGCCTAGCTTGTGGAAAGCATTAGCGATCCGTGACTTCAACAGCTATGAGGAAATTGTCCGATGTGCCCTCAAGGTTGAAATGGAGATCGGAGAATCACAGGGGTATCATGGGGACAAGAAGTGGAAGGTGGACTTCAATGCTGGTGGTCCGATTGATAAATCCAACGGCGCTAAGAAATTACAACACCCCACTTGCCAAAAGTGTGGAAAAAAGCACCCTGGAAATTGCCTTAGGGGAACAAGAAAATGCTTCAAGTGTGGAAGAGAAGGGAACCTAGCTGTAAATTGTCAGCAATAAGGACCCGCGGCTACGACGGAGGGGAGGAACACTCCGTTCGAACCTCAACGCGTTGTTCAATGCTTCAAATGCAACGAACCGGGTCATTTTACGAATCAGTGCCCTAATCCAAGGGTTATCAGAGGCAATCAACAACCTCCAAGACAGCAAGGAAGAGCTTTTTCCATCACTTCTGCCGAAGTGAACCCCGACAACGAAGTGGTGACAGGTACGCTAGTTATTCATTCAAGAATAGCGAACGTACTTTTTGATTCAGGTTCTACGCATTCTTTTATATCTCAAAAGTTTAGTAGAATAATCCCCGCACCACCACAGATCATGGAAGTAAAGATGTCGGTGAGTACGGAAAATGGGGCAATCATTGCATCCCATGAGTATAATTCCTCTCCTGTCATAATCTGTGGATTGAATTTCCCGGCGAACCTCGTCATACTCCCTTTGGTGGAATTTGATGCAATTCTTGGCATGGATTGGCTTTCCTTATATAGAGCCAACATAAATTGTCGAGAGAGGCAAATCACACTCCATATGGAGAATCGACCCCCGATTCTTTACAAGTGTCAGGAGGAAGATGAATCTCCTTTAGATCCATCATCTCAAGCATTGATATTACTACCTTATGAGCACGCATATCTGGCTCAGATGATTGAGTCCAAGGAAGAAACCACCCTTGAAGAAATGCCTATTGTGAGGGAATTCGCTAAAGTATTTCCCGAGGAACTTCCTGGTCTTCCTCCAAGAAGAGATGTTGAGTTCTCAATTGAACTTATACCTGGGGCGCTACCAATATCCAAGACTCCATATAGAATGGCTGTGGTTGAGCTTGAAGAACTGAAGAAACAACTACAGGAGAATCTGGATAAAGGGTTTATACGCCCAAGTGCATCACCATGGGGTGCACCAGTCCTCTTCGTCAAGAAGAAGGATGGGTCAATACGGCTTTGCATCGATTATCGTGAACTTAACAAAATCACGATAAAGAACAAGTATCCTCTCCCAAGAATCGATGACTTTTTTGATCAGCTGCGTGGAGCACAATACTTCTCCATGGTCGACTTGCGGTCGGGATATTATCAAGTAAGGGTGGAGAAGGAAGATATCCCCAAGACTGCTTTTCGTACAAGGTACGGGCACTATGAATTCATAGTAATGCCTTTTGGACTCACCAATGCTCCAGAAATATTCATGGACTTGATGAATAGAGTCTTTAGAGATTACCTAGACAAATTTGTGGTAGTCTTTATAGATGATATTCTAATATACTCCAAAACCAAGGAGGACCATGAGGAGCATTTAAAAACTATACTAGAGACTTTGCGCAAGGATAAGCTCTATGCAAAGTCCAGCAAGTGTGAGTTTTGGTTGAAGGAAGTCTCATTCTTGGGTCATATCATCACAAGCAATGGGATATCTGTGGACCCCTCCAAAACAGATGCAATTGAGGGATGGTCGAGGCCAACATCGGTAACTGATATCCGTAGCTTCTTGGGGTTAGCTGGATATTATCGATGATTTGTGAGAAACTTCTCACGATTGTCCAACCCTCTTACCAAGCTAACTCGAAAGGGAGTAAAGTTTTCTTAGAGTGATGAATGCGAAGAAAGCTTCAAGGAGTTGAAAAGGAGGCTTATCACTGCACCTGTGCTCACTTTACCCACAAGTGGGGAGCTTTTGTGGTATTCAGTGATGCTTCGAAGAAGGGATTAGGATGTGTGCTGATGCAGAATGATAAAGTGATATCCTATGCCTCAAGACAGTTGAAAATCCATGAGCGAAACTATCCAACGCATGATCTGGAGTTGGCGGCGGTGATCTTTGCCTTGAAAATCTGGCGGCATTATCTCTATGGAGAGAAATGTGAGATATATACTGACCACAAGAGTCTTAAATATATATTCACACAGAAAGAGCTTAATATGTGCCAGAGAAGATGGATAGAGCTCATAAAGGATTATGACTGTTCAATACATTACCACCCTGGGAAGGCGAACAAGGTGGCGGATGCCCTAAGTAGAAAGGATCCAGCAATTCTATCAATGATGAGAATTGAGAAGGATTAAATCTTCTTAGACTTGATGAAGATGGACATGGGAATCATAAAGAAGGGAACATCATCAATCCTTTCACAAATGATTGCTCAACCATCTCTTTTGGAAAGGTTAAAGGATGCTCAAAAGGATGATGCGAGAATCCAAGAAAAAGTGGAAGCTATCAAAAAGGGAAAATCCTCAGAGTTTAATGTTAATGAAGAAGGAATTGTGCGGTTTGGGAAAAGACTATGTGTCCCATCAAGTTCGGAGCTGAAGAAGGAACTTTTGGATGATGCACATAGTTCAAATTTCTCTATTCACCCAGGGAGCACAAAGATGTATTGAGATCTCCAAGAAAACTTTTGGTGGGATAATATGAAGAAGGAGATCGCCGAATATACATCAAAGTGCCTGGTGTGTCAGCAAGTGAAGGCAGAGAGGCAGAAGTCTAAGGGGATGATGCAACCATTTCCCATACCAGAATGGAAATGGGAGAACATCACCATGGACTTCGTCACTGGACTTCCAAGGACATCCAAAAGCAACAATGCAATCTGGGTTATTGTGGATCGTCTTACAAAGACTGCACACTTCATTGCTATTCGAGAGGATTTCTCTTTGGATCAACTGGCACGGATATATATCAGGGAAGTGGTACGGTTGCATGGAGTACCACTATCTATTGTGTCTGACCGAGATCCAAGATTTACCTCTATGTTTTGGAAGAGTCTTCAACATGCTCTGAATACTGAACTGAACTTCAGTACGGCCTATCATCCTCAAACTGATGGCCAATCCGAGAGGACTATCCAAACACTTGAGGATATGTTGAGAGCGTGCTCAATGGACTTTAAAGGAGGATGGGATCAACATCTACCTCTAGTTGAGTTCTCTTATAATAATAGTTTCCACTCGAGCATCCAAATGGCACCATATGAAGCCCTGTATGGGAAACGGTGTAGAACACCGGCATGTTGGGATGAGGTCGGTGAACGTAAGCTGCTTGGACCTGAAATGGTCGAAGAAATGGTGGAGAAGGTGAAAACCATTCAGCAGCATATCAAGGCAGCCCATAGTCGGGAGAAGAGTTATGCAGATAATCGTCGACGAGACCTTGAGTTTAAAGTCAGAGACATGGTGTTTTTACGCATATCTCCGTGGAAGAAGGTCATCAGGTTTGGAAAGAAAGGGAAGTTAAGTCCAAGGTACATCGGCCCCTTCGAGATTCTTGATCGTGTTGGGGCTGTGGCCTATCAACTAGCACTTCCACCTACTATGGCCAAGGTGCATGATGTCTTCCATGTATCCCTCTTAAGGAAGTACATACCAGACCCTTCACATGTACTCTCTTCCGAGGTGGTACAGTTAGAAGACGATCTTTCTTATGAGGAGCAACCAGTGAAGATCTTAGATCGTAGAGAAAAAGTTCTACGAAATAAGACAATGCCCCTCGTCAAGGTGTTGTGGAGAAACCACAAGTTTGAAGAAGCAACTTGGGAGTCGGAGGATATGATGAAGCTAAGTTACCCACATTTGTTTTAGTGTGGGAAAAGGAAAATTTCGAGGGTGAAATTTCTTAAGGGGGGAATGTTGTAACGACCCAAAATTTCATTAATGGAAAATCCCTCTTGATCCAGTTAAATGTTTCTTTATGAAAAATGTTTTTATAAGATATCAAATTTTTTAGTTTTACTTTAAGATTTGTGACCGTTACTTTTATAGTCGTTGAACAGTGATCATCTGGGTAGTTTAAATATAAGGCTTTAACGAACCAATTTTCTACTCAGACAAAGGAAGCGATGGCCTCATCCAGTAGAATTGCCCCTTACGAAGCCCATTTGTCGGAGCTCGGAAAAGAGGCGGCATCTTTGGGCTTTGCCCTTGACCAAGCCCAAGCTGAGCTTCATCAAGTCAAGCTCGAACGTGATCGTCTACGGGAAAAATGGAAGTTGATAGAGATTACCACTCGAGCGATGTTATCCGAGCAACCCCAAGAGTCTGTCACCATCGCACACCTTACCCTTAGGTCTTATGCGGCTATTTTAAGGGGTTATGTAACAAATAAGTAGCACCATGTTCATGTACATTATTTTTGTTTATAATAATGAATATAATTTCTAGTCATTTTTGATACATTGTAATTAGTTTTTAAAGTACAAATGGTGTTTTTAGTTATTATTTAATTAAGAATTATATTTTATTAAATTAAAGGATTTTCGAATTAAATAATATTTTAATAAAATATTATTATTAATATTAATTTAATTTTTATTAAATATAAATGATCTTATAATTTTATGAATGCAATTAAAATTTTTATTAAGGTTTGAAAGCCATTTCTGTCAAAACCCGTGAATTTTTTTATAAATGTCGGTTTTTATTTTAAAAGTGAAAATTCACATATTTAGAAAATTATTTAGATAAAATAAATATTATTTTTGGAATCAGGACGTCGAAATTATCCAACGGTGAATTTTTCATAATTTTTTGAGACAGTCAAATTTTTGGGTAAAAATTAAATACCATTTAAATATATAATGTGTTTTATGACATCATAATGACCCAATGGTGATGTAATAAAATTCCATAATCCTTATGTCCGACCTATATGTGTTTTTTCATTAAAATAATGAGGTTTTGGGTTTGTTTGACTCACTTTTCAAAGCATTAATGGAGCCCTCAAGACTTATTCAACACTTTGCCTTTTTAAATTAATTTCCATGGGAGTGTGACTCACCTCCACATAAGCAACCCTAATTTTTTAATAAGTTCGGACCTTGGCCTTGTAAAATATTGTTTTCCTCTTTCCTTTTCCAGAAACCATGGGCAAATACCATGGGATGGTTTGTGGTTTGGATTATTTTAATATAAGGGGTCCCAAACCTAAATAATAAAGAATTCTCTCACCTTTCCTATATAAACCCACCCATGCTCCCACTTCCTCCTCACTCAAAGCCCTTGTAGTTCGTCCGACCTCTGCCCTACTCTCACTAGAATCCTCCCAAGGTTCCCCAAGCTCCCAAGAAGCCTCTCACAAGCCTCTCTCTAGCCTTTGGAAGCACACTTCCAAGTAAGGGGTTTTCTTCCTTTCTCATTTTTTTGTCAATTTTCTTTAAGTTGTATTTCCCTTTTTATTTCAATTATGAATGTTGGGGTATGGTTTCGCACCTCCACCATACTGACCTCTTATTGTTTGAATGATGGGATAACCCTTTCTCTCTCATTAAATTCCTCCCATGTACACCCGTTACTATGCCAAAATTCCGAAAGGAACTTCTCTCTCTTCTTTTACATTCAAGCAATACTTTTGTATCATGAATCTAAATTCCATTTCTATTGTTGGCACATGTATATATATGATCTCCTTACTGTCCATTACATGTAAATATGTTGAGGAACCCCTTTCTCTCTCATCAACCTTTTTTATGAATTCTTATGTCACGCCGTTACGCTGCCGAAATCGCACCGATTTTCTAAGCCAACGTCTTTGTGTAGTGAATACCATGCCCATTTCTCCATCAAGGGTATTCACCTTTATGCACATTTACATATTTATTATAATGTTTCATGTATGAATTCCACTTTCCTTTATCGTGGATGAAATGATTATGTTTTATGAATCCATGTTTTATGATCCATGTGGCACACTTATGCATGAAATGAAATGTTTAAGAAGGGTGCACCCTTTATAGCGCTCCAATGCATTGGGTAAAGTATAGTATCATGATACGTCATGTGCAATGAGTTCTTACTCATGCTAATTCAAGTGCAACGAGGGTTTACTCGTGCTTCAAGTGCAATGAGGGTTTACTCATGCTCCATGTGCAATGAGCCTTGGCTCATGCTAATTCAATGTTAAGTGTTGTTGCCACATTTCCATGTTATGATTATCATGCTTTATCATGCCTTTATGTTCATGTCTCTCTTATGATCTATTGATATGCCTATTGCCTAGATGTATTGTACTCCCCATGTTATTCATTATGTACTCCCTTACTGGGATTTATAGCTCACCCTTTTCTTATGCATGTCCTCAGGTTATCCCATGCAATGCTAAGTACGAAGGAATGTAGTGGTCATGTAAAGGAAGTTTTCAATAAGGATGTTGTATTTCAAGTTTAAAGTTTTTATGTAATGATCCTAAGCCCCAAAGACACTAAACCTCTCGATCTTCTTTGTTGTATCAAGTGATGTTTTATGTAATAAAGCATGCTTAAGTTGTAATAAAAAGCAGGGTTGTCATAATCAGTGTCTTATATTTTTAACCGGGAAAAATATTGTTAGTACTTTTTCACTTTTTAAATGATTTTTAAAGGTATATTAAATTTAAAAAATTTGGGATTCCAAAAAATTTTCCCATTCAATACATAAATTGGTGGATTCTTATAATGTATTCTAGAGTACTTAGAATCATCTTACAAACGAAGTCATAGATTCTACTCATCTAACATCCTTAACTGCATAATTGTGGAAAATTTATGATTAGTCACTAAATGAGGATAATATTAATTGTTAATATACATAATATTCATGTTCATTTTTTATTCACAAACACCATTTTAGTGCATTTTACACTTTGAACATCATTTCACATTATGATTGTAATTACTTCTTAAAATGCACTATTATGTGGTACATTTTTTTAACATCATTTAAAGTACCCAATGACTCATCTGATTTTAAGGAATATAATTATCCATTTTTTTAATTTAATATTTTGGTAAATTTATCTACACTTAAATATGAACATGTTTCATTTAGGGATCACTGGAGAATTCATGGAAGAAGATGGGAATATTTTTTGATGAAAGGAAGCAATTCTAGAGAAGGTAGATTGGACACTAGCCCACTGATGAGATGGTGGGGCCCAACATACAGGCCCAATTAATCCCAAATTTCGTGGGATTCTAGAATCCATGTATAGGAACAAATAACTCTTCAGGATCCAATGCTAATTCGGCCTAAATGGTGTCCATTTAGGCGGCCCAAGTTTGAGATAAAATTATGGGCCAGATTCTGCGGCCCAGAAAAACATCCAACCAATTAAACCATATCTCGAAAGCCATAACTTATTTTGGGGTGAGATTTTACAGGATGTTGGGGACATCAATATATTAATTTAATTATTCTATATCCCACAAAAATTCAGTCATCTAGAAGGTGTTACATGCGCCTCTGTTTGGTGGATGCAAGCTGGATGCCTTTTCGGGTCAAGGGTGGAAAGTCTTCTCTCCCTTACATTCCACCCACCTATGGCCTACCACAATTAATTTAGGAGACTTGGACTGTTGGAGGCTCGACTCGAGGGCTCAGAAATTCCTATTTAAGGCAGTGTTGTTGGAGGATTAAAGAATCTTTGGGTGCTTTGTTCAATTGCAATGTTATGCTGCAATTTTTTTGTCTCAAATATTTCTCTCACATGTAAGTTGTTCAATTCACTTTAGTTTCTTAATAAAAGTTCTTCTTGTTATCTTATTCTATTGTTCTTAATATCACTTTGATACCGTTGGATCAAGGTGTGAATTTATTCACAGCAAACCTTGTGAAATTATTCACACAACGGTGGAGTGATCATTTTATTTTTGTTGTTTTCTTACTTCTCCATTTCCTCCCTCATGAGTCTACTTTCTGCTTCCATTGAAACGATGGGATCAATGGAGGGATAACCCACTTATGGGTTGATTAAAGGGAGTATAAAGGGGCAGGATTGGATGTTATGTATCACCCCATTAATATATAATCACTTGTTTAATTGAGATTTTTATTTGATGATTTTTAAACTCCATCATCCTTGTTGCATTTAAGGCCACACACCTCAAGTGATAATACGAACCATTACCTTGAAGTGATAAAAACATTGATCCTTCAAGTGTGTAGGTGATTAGTATTAAAGGGTGTAGGAATTAAACTAGTAAGTGATGATGTTGTTTTATCTCCTTAAATGAACCCATCTCAAATATAAGAAATTGAAACCATTGAAAAGGAAATACGTCCAATCCACCCTGAGCAATAACCTAGGATCAACTCATTCTTTTAAATTGAATTCACTTAAGTATCTTAGAGTTACTTTAAACCCATCTAAAATCAACCAAATTTGGCCACTTAATATACAAAAACAGTCCTTAGAATGTGCGTGTCTATAGGTTACTTCTTAGGTCTCTGTGGATTCGACAACCCAAGCTAGACTACAAGGACCGTCCTACCTTCCTCTTTCGGGTAAATTTGAGCAGAAATCAATTTATATACTTTCTTATCACAAATAGATGTTAATATATTGAAATATCAGCTCATTATCGTATATTAAACGAGATTCAAAAAGTTATCTAATGATTTTGGAGACTCCATCCTATAGAATATTTTTCTATTTTCATCTATACAAAGACCTCTATTAGATGAAGCATATTCACTTCCCCAAATTTAATTTTCAAGATAAACCTTTGTGTTTTTCCTTCCTCATCATGAAATTCATATGTGTATTTTATTTTAATAATGAACCATATAAATCATATCTAAATCCTCAAACTTTTGAAATCAATAATGTTCATCTATTGATCATCCATCCAATGGAGTCTTCCCTATCCATTTACATCTAGTAAACCCTTCATACTCTCTCCATTTGATGGTTCCAAATCATATGCACTCGTACTACTTCCTTTACAACTTTGTGTTAATGACATATTACTTCATAAAAAATGTAACATAATAATTTTATTTGAAGTTAATTCAAAATATCTATTAAGAAATTACATCTACCTTAAATTTACTCACTAGAACAATTGATGTGATTCAATGTTAATGTAACTTCAAAATGAATATTTTACTAAATATTTTCCCCATCTGGTTATAAAATATATTTTGTATGTGGTGTTACAATATTAATGTTACATGGTTGTTCAATCATTGATCTATTACAAATACTTTACATGGAAACATAAATATTTTTCATCTGGTATCTTTAGCCTATATACATAAGTTAACTTCATGAAATGAGAATATGACCCTTTAGCAATGAATAATATTATTAAACCATGTTTATCTTCTTATACCTTTACATGGACTTTATAATTCAGAATTTACCATTATGAAATAGGATACAAGCCTTTACACAACCTTTTTTTCGTCACTCTAACAATATATTCTAATAAATCTATGCTCGAAAACTTTTGATATGGTCCATCACATACTCTATCATGAACATGGTGTTTCCACTTAGATAATTACTTCACCCCATTTACATTATACCATTGCATCTCAATTTTCATTCATATATTTTTTTATCTACATTCAATACACTTTTTCAGGTAATGTGAATATGGTAGAAAATATGTATTTATATCCACTTAATCAAATTATTCTTTATATCATCTAACGAAACTATGTTTATAAATAATATTTTGAATTGAAATAAAAGTATGTTATAATATATTATGTATTATTATACACAGGAATCTCCGAATGAAACCAATGAGAATTTATTTCACTAATTTATATAGTTACATTAATAAAAAACTAAACACAAGAAAATTACAAACATTATAATGGAAAAAATATAAATTATGAAATATAGAATGTGAAAATATGGATCTTTTTAATCTAATAGAAACATCACTCTAATAATCAACACTATAGTAATGAATCAAAATATTATTTAACAATTGACATCATTGAAAATGTAAAAAAATAACATGTGAAGTAATTGTATAATATTTTTAAGGAATAATGAATAATTGTTTTCTAGGAGGTAGTATGTCATTTGAAATTTTAATGTGGTCATTGGAAAAGTACATTGAATGTTAGTAATAATAGATTGACCATTTTAATAGTACCCTCTCTATTAAAATATTAATATAACCTCAAAATATTTGAATATAATATTAGTAAAAGTTATCATGAGTAAATTAAGAAAATATAAATATTATAATTCCATAAACTGGGAAACATTATAATAAACTTATAATAACAGTTTTAATATATTATATTTTAATATATTTATTAAAAATAATTATTTTTATAGTAACAATTAACATTAACTTTGATAGAAAAAAGTTGATAAAATGAATTTCATCTTTTCAATCATCACATAAATATTGTATAAGTGTTATTTCTTGGTAATTTTGAAGATACAATAATTTTTATGAATATAGTAAAAATAACTTTATTTCAAATACCGCATGTTTTATGACATAATGTTGATGAAATTATAACATAATAAATGATAAATTTGTTAGTTTTACCCAAAATCATTCTAATATGATAAATGGTTTAATTTTAAAAATATAAACATAATTTTGAAACATAAAAATAATTTTTCCAATGTATAAAGTCATAAGTGTTTTCTTAAAATAACAATTTTTAATTTATTCCATTATCATTTTTAATATAAAAGTGTATATGATTTATAAAGGGTGTTAAAGTTTTAAATATATTTAGTTTTATTGATATATTATCAGATGTTTAAAAAAATTGAATACTATAAAGATTACCTTTGATATAAAATTGTATTCAATATTTTATTCTAAATAAACTCCTCTCCTCAAGTATAAATGAAATGTCTTCATCACCATGGAAATGCACTAAATCCACTATTTCGAATGACAACCCTCTACTAGTGTTTTCTATTTCAATACCCTTATATCCATAGTGTAATGAACCAGATTTTTTAATGTATTTTTTTAATTATATGGGAATATTACGAGTCCGTGAAAATTGACGGTACGTGATTCTGAGGCACGGTGTACCCGAAATGAATTTCTGACCTTTTTTGAGTATGTTTAGTAAATTCAAGAGCAGAATTTTGTAACTTTTGAACCGGTGCTTGGAATTAAAATATGAGGACACCATTGAACTCGCAGCGCTGATTTTCTCTTAAGGAGACCTTCACCTCGACCATAGTAGGACGACGGTGGAAGTTAGTGTTTTGGTTTTTCATGGGAGGATAAAAGAATAAAAATAAAATAAAACAAAAAGTTTTATTTTATTTTCATGAAACATTATTTTTGAATTTTAGTGGTGGGGACCACCCGAGCATTAATCCTCCTCATTTAATATGATTTATCCCTTGTAATTCCCCCAATTAAATGAGCCAACTTATTTGATTTAATGTACCAAATTTAATTGAATTAATAATCTGAACTCAATTAAAGTTGGCTCATATATTCTTTGTTGGGAATCATTGTAAAAGGAGATCTTGGGATAACCATTGGAAAAATATTCTCCAATAAATAATAACCCTTCGAATCAAGAACGTTGAGGTTGGAGCATGGTTCGGAAGCGAGTTGCGGGAGTGATGAATGCCAACGTCCCCTTTATCAACTTCATCTCCTTCATCACGACACCTCCAAAAAATGTCAATGTAGGGGTTTTAATTCATTTATGCATTCAAATGATTTTCCTCTTCTCCCTTCTTGAATAACATGAAGAACGTGGCTCAACCAACTAATGGGTTGACTCGCGATTCATTCATCTTTGTGGGAGGTTATTGTGGGGGATCTTTTAGGGATTTTTGTATAATTTACTTCATGTATTTGACATTGTTTCCATCCTCATAAACCACCTTCTATCTGTTAATGTGGAGGGTGTGGGATGAAAAAACATGGCATGATCACTCCGCAATCATTTATGATTTACATTTATTTTGTGGGCGGTGGCTGACACACCAGATGGTCGCGATGACAGCGGCAGGGCAACCGCTCCACTAAATGTGGTCGCGGCAGAAGAAGGGGGCGGCCGGAACGATGGATAGCCACGTGGAATAGGTGCGGCGCGCGTCTACCCCACCGGTAGTGAAGGAGGATGCGGCCTTTCAGCCGCTGTAGTGGAAGGACGGTGATCGACACACCGACAAGTCGTGTTAAGGAGAGGTGGTGCACATTCGCGCTGACAGTGGAGGAGAAGAAGGCCACGGCCCGTAGGCTATAGCATTCCACCAAGGCATTCAGAAACCGTCTGACTATGGGAGGCATGGTGCGCATTTATGTTGTTGGAGGGAAGGGCCGACCGTTCCAGCCGGCAGCGTCACACCGAGAAAGACCCGCTCCGGTGGGTCTCGCAATCCAGCAGGCGGTGCCCCATTGCAGTGCCAGATTGGCCATGCGGAACGTTCTAGTGGGTCGTTTGGAATACTGGGTGGTGCCTCTTCCCCGGGTGTCATCTACGGCGGACCCCTCCACAACGGGCCACCCGAACGTGGGCCGCCCCAAATGGGCTGTGCCGGGTCACCCCTATGCGGGTTGGGCCGGACCATGGCCCAGCGAGCTAGGCCTGATGAGGTCCAACCCATTCTGGCCGGACCCCGACTGGGTCGGGTCGGCCCCAGACCGGGGTGGGTCGGCCCATACCGGGTCAGACCGGACCTGAGCCCATCTGGACACAGATACTCCTTTTTGGCCATATCTTGATAACCGGGCACCCAAATGAAAAACCGTATGTAGTACTGGAATCCTTGTATTGGGATAGTCCTTTTAGTATACTCCACTTGAGTTTTGGAAAATGATGGAGTACAAGATGGTTGGATCGAACCCGAATCCAACCGGGCCCTCGAACGAGAAATGCTAATAACTTATAGACCGGGCGTCTGATTGACACGTCGTCTGTTGTGTTCAGTCCCTTATGACATGATAGAACATTGGGATAATTTTTCATGGAAATTTGTGGTGGTTGAGGTATTAATGATGGATTGATGTGTGATTCTCCCAAACGTGCTATGAGTGGGAATCTAGTGGCTGGCAATGAGGCGGAGGCTGGAGACAGATCATACAAAGGATATTACCGATCGGTCCTATGTGCGTCAGCACTGATCCTATGTGGATAAAATCTTGTGTGGGTCAGCCCTCAGTGATCTTATGTGGGTCAGTGTATACTGATCTTGGGTGTGTCCAAACCTGTGTGGGTTAGTACTGAGCGATCATGTGTGGGTCAGTGCATATTGATCTTTTGTGGGTTAGATCTTGTGTGGGTCATTATGGTAGGTTTTTACCTATAAATCCTATGTGGGTCAGACTCTGTATAATCAGAAGAAGTTCCTCTTGACAGAATAAGATGATCTAGCTTCGCGACTAATCATCTGCACTTCTATACATCACTAAAAACTTGGTTTGAGTTGAGTTTTCTACCTTCTTGGTTTTACATGAGTGGTACATCTACCATCGTGGTGTTACATGTGTAGTACTTCTACCTTATTGGTGGTACCTGTGTGGTACTTATACCTTCGTGGTGCTACCTGTATGGAACTTTTATCTTCATGGTGTTACCTGTGTGGTACTTCCACCTTCGTGGTGTTACATGTGTGGTATTCTTCCCTCTTATGTGAGAGAAGTATATATTGTTAACATAGGAGTATGTATGGGAATATAACTAAGTAATGTTGATAAATTTTTCTTTGTTATTTATGTTTTTCCTTGGTGAAACTCTTGGAAACCTACGAGGGTATCGGGGTCCCTACCGAGTATCGTTATACTCAGCCCTGCATGGGATATGCATCCAGCTTGTTGTGTCTTGTGTAGGCGATGGAGATCACTGATCGAGGTCTAGGGTACCAGACTGGAGGCTAATCAGAGGTGGGAATTAGATGAGATGATCCATAGGGATGACCAATCGATACCTGTACCTACCCTTCAGGTAGGGTCCTTAGCAGGTGTTTGCGAGAGTTGTTATTTTTCCATTTTACTTGTACTTTCCAGTTGGGCATGTATTTTGGCCCACTTTACTTACTATACACACCCTTTTTACTATACAATTTACTTTTTGCTCATATCTTACCAGTTTTAGGTTTTTTTCTTTCAATTTCAAGACGCCATCCCCTGGCCTATGGAAGGTGGGCTTGGGGTTGTCAATGCACGGGCCCTGGGGGATGGGTCAGGACAAATTAGTATCAGAGGAGTCGGTTCATCCAAATAACTTGGACTCTGATCTTTTAATCGGAAATATTGTTACGTGTTATAAGTTTTTTTATCAGTTTGGGAAATCCAGTGTTGGTGCGGCGACTGACGTATCCATACACCAAGACCATGACTTCTGATTTTCGACTCAGTGCACAAAAACACAGATTGCGTGTGTGTTTTTGAAAATGTTTCTTTGTGATATCTTTGTGTCATCTCACCAGGTATAACTTATTGACAGTGGCATACCTATTTCTTTTAGGATGCCTCCACACAGACATCCATCCAGGCTTCCAGGTAGAGTACGTGATGAAAGCTTACCGAGCAACGAGGCTTCGGTGCAGGTCCACCTTACAGGAGTTGTACCATCAGGTGGTGTACCAGCAATACCACTATCCATTGGGAAACCGATGACACCATCCCCATCAACATAGGGAGAAGGACACTTGAAAACGTTACATGAGTTGCAGCACTAGAGACCCCAAGGTTCCAGGGCGAGACAGATCCATAGGCGGATGAGGACTGGCTGGAGGCCGTGGTTAGAGTTTTTCGACTGGTAGGGACACCAGCCGATCTCATGGTGATCCTTGTCACTAGTCTTCTTCCAAAAGCTATGAGAAGATGGGGGATCATGATGCTCTAGGTTAACAATGTTGTGACTCTCATCTGGGCAGACTTTGAGAGCATTTTCTGGGCAGAGTTCATCCCAGTGACCTTACACTAAGTGCATATATTAGAACTTATCCACTTGTAGTAGGGTATCATGACCATGGATAAGTATTCATCGAGGTTCACCGACCTCTCATGCTACTCCATTGACATAGTTTGGGACCCTTTCTTCATGTATTGGACCATTGAGAAGGGTCTCAGATGAGAGATTAGAGCTTTTAATGTTTCTCTCAGCATTCCGACACAAGCATAGGTGTTAGATAGAGCACTCTTAGTACAGAGTTTCCTTACTAAGAAGTCATCTATAGAAAGACCCACCACAGGATGTCACGTAGCAGAGTTATCGGTAGCTAGAAGTAGACAGCTGAAGCAGAGGTCCAAAAGGACCAGACCTATAGGTGGACGACCACATGATATAGGTTCGGTGGTGTGGGGCTCTCGAGAAAAATCAGTACAGCCAAGGATCAGGAAGTGTTACTTGTGTGGCGTGTAGGGTCACATGGCTCGCGACTAACCGAACTGCCGTATGGACGACCAGCTGATGGTCGAAGGACCGATTGTGCAGAGGAGAATATTTGATCGGGGAGGTTCGCAGGCAGGAGGTGGTTGTGGCAGAGGATTAGGTCGTTTAGCAGGTGGTGGGAGGCGATTCGAGGTTCTACCGCCACCACCACCAGGTGGTCCACGCTAACCATAGGGAGAGGGTGGAAAAGGACGATCTCAGCTCCAGGTAACTAAGGCCTACTACCATGGTTCTCTGGATATTATATGAGGTATGATCTGGGTCTACTCCACCTTAGCTTCAGTACTTATAGACGCAGGTTCCGATCACACTTTCATTGCCACGACCCTCGTTCGGACCTCAGTGATACTGATGGAGCTGTTGGCTCGATCTTTACAGCTAGAGACTTCTATGGGAGAGGATTCAATGATTACACATGGGTGCTGACAGTGTGATCTTACTCTAGGAGGTGAGATATATGGATGGGATCTTCTAGTAGCGGCATTGAGGCCTTACGACATCATCTTGGGTATGGATTGGTTATCTACAATCCATGATCAGATCGACTGTATTAGGCAAAAAGTGTGTTGTGTCCACGAGGATGGGACAAGTATTTCTTTCACCAATGAGAAGGGAACCTTTACAGCACATGATGAACTTTCCCGGAGGAGGGTGCAGCCAATCACACATTAGTTGGATCGTCGTACCCTCAAAGTGGTTAATGATGAGAGTCTAAGTTATCTTGTAGTGGTGGACCAGTACATTTACGTTTTCACTAATGATGTTCTAGATCTAAATATTAATAGATAGTTGAACTTCTACATCTTCTTGTACCCTAGGATGTCACAGATATCTACACCAGCATATCGGATGGCTCTCGCAAAGCTACAAGAGCTGCGAGTACAACTGGATGACTTGGAGAGACAGGGGTTTATTTAGACTAGTGTTTCTCCTTGGGCATCCCTGATTTTGTTTTCCAAGAAGGCAGATGGGAGTTTGTGACTCTATGTAGACTATCAGTGCCTGAACCAAGTGACCCTGAAGAACAAGTACACACTCTCGAGGATTGAATATCTATTTGAACATATGAAGGGAGCACGGTGATTTTTGAAGACAGACCTCAGATCAATGTATCACCAACTTAGGGTATGAGATGAGGTTGTGTAGAATACAACCTTCAGATGTCATTATTTCCACTATGAGTTCTTGGTTATGCCATTTGGCATGCCCAAAACCCCAGCAATGTTCATGGGACTCATGAACATGATCTTCCATCCATACCTCGATCACTTTTTGGTAGTCTTCACTAACGACATCTTGATATACTTAGAGATAGAGGAGAGTCATGCCTATCATCTTATGATAGTTCTGGACACACTCTGAGAGCACCATCTTTATGGTAATCCCTCAAAGTTCCAGTTTTGGATCCTAGAGGTTAACTTATTTGAAAACATCATCTTGGAGGCTATAGTTGCGGTGGATCTAGTGAAGATTGAGGCAGTACTTTCTTGGTAGCCACCCAAGAGTGTGACAGAGGTGTGGAGTTTCTTGTGCTTGGTCAGTTACTACTAGAGGTTTGTGACTGACTTTTCTACAGTTGAGGCACCGTAATTAGAATTGATGAAGAAGGGGCAACCCTTTGTGTGGTCAGAGAGATGCCGACAGAGATTCCAGGAGTTGAGGCGGAGACTAACGAGTTCCCCCATATTGAGTCTATAGGAAGAGGGAATTGGGTAGGTAGTTTACTGCGACGCATCAGGGACTAGGATCGAATGTGTCATGATGCAGGAGAAACCAGTGATCTCGTATGGTTCTCAGTAGCTGAGAAAACATAGGAAAAACTATGCTACCCATGACCTGGAGTTAGATACAGTGGTATTCACCTTGAATATGTGGGGACATTACTTGATGGGAAAACGTTTTATAGTCTACTCTAATCACAAGAGTCTCAGGTATATCTTCTCTCAGAAGGACCTAAACATGAGACAACAACATTAGCTTGAGTTCTTCTAGGACTATGAATTTGAGATACTCTATACACTTGGGAAGGGGAACATAGTAGAAGATGCACTTAGTAGGATATCTGGTATAGATTTACTGAGTGAGGCAACAGATAAGCCAGCTGCTTTGTGGATATCCTAGGTGGATCGAGATAGAGCATCTTATCTTCAGTCTCTGACGGTGACTCCCCCACACATTCAGCAATTCAGGGAGGTGCATCTTGGGGACACTAACTACGAAACTCGACGTGCCCAGATATCCACAGGACATGCACCTGATGGATTTGATAAAGGTGTAGAGCACATCAAACTCTTTAGATGGCGTACTATGGTACTGATGGAACTTAGAGAGGAAGTGTTGAGAGAGTTCCATAAATCGCCTCAAGTGGTACATCCCAGAGTGGTAAAAATATACTAGGACCTTTGGTGTCAGCACTGGTGGATAGGAATGAAGAAATAAGTGGTAGAGTTTGTCGCGCGGTGCCTCACTTGATAGCAAGTGAAGGCAGAGCACCAGGTTCCAGCAAGCTTAGTTCAACCACTAGAGTTTCCAAAGTGGAAGTGGAATGGAATCTCCATGGAAATTTTGATAGGACTTCCACACACATCCAAGGAAAATGATTCCATCTGGGTGATCATTGAACGACTCACCAAGTCATCCCTCTTCCTACATATCAGAGAGAAGGGTTCAGTAGAGGGCTTGGGATGCCCCTACATTCAAGTGATTGTATGGTTTCATGGAGTTCCATTGATGATTGTCTCCGATCATGATGAATGTTTTACTTCCTAGCTATGGAAGGGGTTGCATGAGGCATTCGGGACATAGCTTTGGTTGAACACTGCCTTCCATCCACAGACAGATGGTCAGAAAGAGCGGACCATTCAGACCCTTGAGGACATGTTGCATGCTTGCGTCCTAGATTTTGGCCGCAATTGGGAGGATCACTTGTCATTGGTATATTTCGCATACAAAAACATCTATCACTACACTATCATAATGGAACCATTTTTGGCATTGTACGGATGACCATGCAGATCACCTTTGTGCTGGACTGACCTAGGGGAGTCAACACTCGTTGGACCAAAGATGGTATGGGCTACCACGGAGATGGCATAGATCGTCTAGGAGTTGATGAAGACTGCATTGAGTAGAATGAAGTCTTATTATGACAAGAGATGGAAACCTCTCGAGTTCGAGGATGGTAACCATGTCTTTCTACGGGTCTCACATCGATGAGGTTTGTAAATATTTGGTCGGGGTGGCAAATTATCTCCAAGGTTCATCATACAATTTTAGGTCCTCAACAGAGTTGGTAAGGTGGCTTACTGCTTATCTCTTCCCCCTCAGTTGAATTGGGTGCATGACATTTTTCATGTATCCTATACCAGGAGATACGTACATGATCTTCCACACATCATTGACTGGGATGAGCTGGACATCAACTATGGGATGACATTTTTGGAGGTTCCATTGGAGATTGTGGATTGAAAATAACACGTTCTTCATTGGTGGTTGATACCGCTGGTTCACGTTCGTTGGCAGCACAGGAACCTCCAGGAGAGAACAGGGGAGTGGGAGGCTCAGATTCATGCTTTTTACCCCCACTTGATTTCGTAGTTGTATTGTGGCTTTCTAGGATGAAATTCCTTAAGGTGGGGAGAATGTAAAGACCCGGATTTTTCCATGTAATATTTTCAATTATATGAGAATATTACGTGTCTGCAAAAATTGACGGCGTGTGATTCCGATGTCCGGTGTGCCTGAAATGAATTTCTGAACATTTTTTCAGGTACGTTCAGTAAATTCATGAGTGGAATTTTTTAACTTTTGAACCGGTTATCAGAATTTAAATCCTAGGTTACCATTGAACTCGTATCACCAATTATCTCATAAGGAGACCTTCACCTCGATAGCAGTAGGGCGAGGGTGGAAGTTCTTTTTCCAGATTTTCATGGGAGGTTAAATGAATAAAAATAAAACAAAACAAAAACCTTTATATTATTTTCTTGAAACCTTATTTTTTAATTTTAGTTGTGGGAACCACCTGATCTTGAAATCTCCTCATTTAATATGAGTTACCCTTGGAATTACCCCAATTAAATGAGCCAAATTATCTGATTTAATGTGCCAACATTAATTGAATTAATAATATGAACTCAATTAAAGTTGGCTCCTCTCTTATTTTATGGAATCATTGGAAAAGGAGAGCTTTATAGAACCTTTGGAGAAATACTCTCCAAAATATAATAACCCTTTGAATCAAGAATGTTGATATAGGAGTGTGGTTCGGAAGCGAGTTGCGGGAGGGATGAATGCTGACGTACCCTTCATCGACTTCATGTAATTCCTCATGACACGTCAAATGAACATCAAGGTAGGTGGTTTTATTAATTTATGCATTCAAATGATTTTACTCTTATCGATTCTTTAATAACATGAAGAAGACGGTTTAACTGACTAATGGGTTGACCCACGATTCATTCGTCTTTGTTGGAGGTTATTGCTTGGAATCCTGTAGGGATTTTTTTATAATTTCTTTTATGGATTTCATATTATTTCCATCCTCATGAAACACCTTCTATTGGTTAACACAGAGGGTTCAATCCAAACTAACACATCCCGATCCCACCATAATCCCTCTTGATTTACATGTATTTCGCAGGACAAGACCGACACATCAGCCGGCCGGAATGACAGTGGCAGTGCAACTGCGCCACCGAAGGGGGCCACAATGGAGGAAGGTGGTGTCCAACACGCTGGTCAGTCACATGGAATTAGGGCGGCATGCGTCTGTGCCACTTGTAGTGATGGAGGTTGTGGCCCGTTGGCTGCGCCGGTGGAGGATGACGGCTGGCACCCCGGATCACCACGTGAAGGCGGGGCTACGCGCATCCACACCACCGGTGGAAGAGGAGGAGGCCGCAACCCGTAGGTAGCAGCGGAACACCAAGGTGGCCGGTAACCAGCTAGCCATGGGAGGAGTGGCGTGCATCCACACCGCTGGAGGAAAGGGCCAGCCGTTCCAGCTGTCCGCATCGCACCGAGAAGGACCTGCTTGGGTGGGTCCTGAAATCCAACAGGTTGCGCCACATGTCACCTCCAGATTGGCTAAGATGAATAGTCTAGCAGACCTTTCGGAATACCAGGGGGGCGCCTCCCCCCTGGGTGTCGGTTAGGGCGGACCCTGCCACAGTGGACCCCCCGACCGTGGGTCGTGCCTAGTGGGCTGGGTCGGGCCACCCCTATGCGGGCTAGGCCAGTCCATGGCCTAGCGGGCCAAGGCGGCCATGTTCTGGCCCATCCGAGCCAGACCCGGACCTGGTCGGGTCGGTCCAACCGGGTCGGACCGGACCCGGGCCCATATGGACCCAGATACGCCTTTGTGGCCATATCTTGAGAACCGGGAATTTGTTTGAGAAAACCTCTACGGAACCAGAATCCTTTGATTAAGATAGTCAATTTTGTATACTCTAAATGATTTTTGGATAAAGTTGGAGTACGACTGGTTTGGATCGAACCCGAATTCAACCGGGCCCTTGGAGTGTAAACATTAATAACTTAGAGACCAAGAATCTGATTAACCTACCGTCTGTTGCATTGGGTACCTTATGATGTGAAGACCTTTGGGATACTTTTTAATGGATCATTGTGGTGGTTGATGTATGACTGATGTCTTGAGGAGTGATTCTCCCAAAAGTGGTATGAGTGGGAATCCAGTGGCTGGCATTGAGGTGAAGGTTGGAGACAAATCATATGGAGGTTGGTACCGAGCGATCATGTGTGGGTTAGCACCGATCTTATATGGGTCAGTGGTCAGTGATCCTATATGGGTAACATCCTGTGTGGGTCATTGTGGGGGTTAGTACCTATAGATCCTATGTGGGTCAGACTCAGCATAATCAGAAGCAGTTCTTATTGACAGAATAAGATGATCTAGCTTTGCAACTAATCATTTGTACTTCTATACTTCACTGAAAACCTAGTTTGAGGTGAGTCTTATACCTTCTTGGTTTTACCTATGTGGTACTTACCTTCGTGGTGCTACCTGTGTGGAGCTTTTACCATCATGGTGTTACCTGTGTGGTACTTCTACCTTCATGGTGTTACCTGTGTGGTATTCTTCCCTCTTGTGTGAGATGAGCATATATTTTTAACATAGGTGTATGTTTGGGAATATACCCAAGTAATGTTGATGAATTTTTCTTCGTGATTTGTGGATTTTCCTTTGTGGAACTCTAGGAGACCTATGAGGGTCTCGGGGTCCCTATTGAGTATCGTTATACTCACCCCTACACAGGCTACGCCCGCACCATCACATCTCTTATGCAGATGACATAAAACACTGATCGAGGTCAAGGGTACAAGATTGGAGGTTGATTATAAGTGAAAATTAGACGAGATGATCCACAAGGACGCCCGATTGAGAGTTATACCTACACTTCAGGTAGGGTCCTTGGTGGGTGTTCATAGGAGCTGTTCCTTTTTAGTTTTACTTGTACTTTCCAGCTGGTCTTGTATTCTGGCCCCCTTTAATTACTATACACACCATTTTTACAATATTTTTTACTTTTTGATCATATCTTGCTGTGTGATGGGTTGTGTGAGGTTATAGGTTATAAATGCAATGGCTTTCTGGTTTTTAGGATATTTTTTTCAGTGTTAGACGACATCCCTGGGCCTATGGTAGGCGGGCTTGGGGTAGTCATGACACAAGCTCCGGAAGATGGCTCATGACACATAGGGATGTACTAGTGCAATAAAACTACTATGTTTTAATAATCTAAGGTCTATACAAAAGGACCCACTCCACGGATGCGGTAATGTCCTTTTTTCCTTTTACCTCATTTTCCATTTCTAATTTCATATACTCATTCTATAATCTAATTTAATATATACTAAAAAAATATAGTATTTTAACATGAAATTTATAATATTAATATAGAGTATATATTTTATTTTTTATTTAATAATATATTATACATCTCATGCATCCCCTTTTCACAGTGTTTAGTTAACGACTAGTTAACTGCCAACAAAGATATGGAAAATTCATTTCTCATCACAAAAATTATGGCTTCTAATTATAAATTATTTATTATATATAAATGTATAAATAGTTTTATTTTAATGTTTTTTTATTGAAAATACAAATGTTATAATGAATTATAAAAATTTATTAAAATCAAATAAAATCATGATATTTTTAATGAAAAAATGATATCAAAATGTTTGTCCATTCACATTGGGAATTAAAAAAAATGATCCAATGATCATAATTTTTAAATAATTTGAAAAATTAAAATATTTCACTTTTTGTTCCATTTATTATGAATATTGTGTTTCTTATTCAAGTGAAATAAAATTGATGAAAAAATCTGGGAATTATGGTAAGCAGATTCATGAACCGAACTCCTTCTGTTTGGGTTATCCCTCTTTCACATCATTCTCAGTATGGATATTCCAAAAATTTTCATTTTCACTAATGTTTCCCTTTTCATATGCGATAAACATGTTATAACCTAATAAAAATGTTTTTATAGGTGATATAATATAATCTTTAGATGACACTATTTTCCAAAAGCATTACATTCAAACAACTTGAGTTCATCTTCTACACTCAAGAATAAATATAATATATGTCAAATAAGGATTTATATTATTTTTTTGGAAGACCCAATCTTATTCATTATTGTATGATATTTAAATTCCATATCAGACCCATTCGGTTCCATAGATTTATATCATGATGATGACTGTTTTATGTTTTTTTAGAATACATGATTATGTTAATTTTATGATATGATGGGTGGAACTGTTAATATATAACCCACCAATTAATTTTTTAATGTTATATATCTAATGATATAATGAGTATTATATGCGAAAATAATTTCATTTATGTTCATAACTATTTTTTTTATTAGACCAATATGTTTTGATGTTTTATTTTGAGGCATATAAAACATTCCATGCCTTTAAAATATATTTCCCTTGTGCTTATGAGGACAATATATTGAATACAATAGGATTATTTTTATTATTGACACACATGTACTACTTATTCATGTCCCTCATTACTCATCATACTTGTGTTTTAGCTCAACTATTTCTTTGATGTATATCCTCATGTAAATATAATTACTATGTGGATCGTGAGATATTTAAAAGGGTAAAGAAGAATATTTTTAATAATCATTCTATTTTATTATGAACAATTGATTTATGAGACTAAATTTAAAAATAAAATAATCCATTGAATGCTATATTATTTTTATACTGTATTTTTTATATTAAAAAATAAGAAATAATTTTTAAGAATTGTTGGGTAGCTATTATTGGTATTTGATCATGGTTTGGTAAATTTCAGAATTTGGGTTTGAAAATGTTAGTGGGAAAAATATGGGTAATCCTACATTTTAAGAGAAACGAATTTTTTTTGGAAACGTTTGAGAGTTCATGGTTTCCATGAAATTATTTCATTGTTTGGATATTATAGGTGGTTGTGGCTTTGGAAAAGTTCTACCTAAGAGAAATAAACCAAAAAAGGGTGCATTGGGATTTGACTCTATAATCACTTAGTACATAACAATGAGATTTTCTACACATCTTGTTTGAAACTCCCATGGTATATTCATTATTTAATCACAATAATTATAAAAACCACTATGAATGATAATTAATTAATATAATTATTCTTCTTAAAGTTAGATAATATTATAGAACACACCCCTAGAAGCATTTGGATAAACATAAGGATAACATATGATATGAATTTTAATTTTTTTCTCATGAGAAAAAAATATGTATTCGTTCACTGTTAAAATAAATTATTTTACAAAAATGTTTATTTTAGATAATGGTGGCATCCAAGAGAAACATCAACAACATTTTTTGTGAGGAAAAATTCAATGATTTAGTAAATGACATTAAAAATGAAATTGGTGATGGTGATCAAAACATTATGTTAATACTTACTCAATTTTCAAATGTTAGGGATAATAACCTAAACCATGTGTAATTTCCTCATTATCTCAATAAGTATAAACTAGATATTGATTATTTTATCTGTTAATGACTATCTATGTTTAGGAGGTCTTCTAATCCACTTGTCATATAATAGTGGGATAAATCAATAGTGAAAATATTTTTGGTGCTTCATTGTCTTTAGAGGAAGAAGGTTACTATGGGTGTTTATCATTTATGTAGAGAGATTGTTTAATGGACGAATTGGTATAGAACACAAAGACAAAAGAAAAAATGAAATAAATGGAGTTGGAAAAAATTTCTAAACTATTTCTTAACAATTATTTACCCCATAATCTTTAATTAAATATGGATGGAGAATTAATAGATATTACAAAAATGGAGCATGAATTAGTTATTAGTTATGATGATAACTTTAGAAGTATTAAATGATACATGATATTTTTTCTATCAATGATGATAAGAAAATGAAAACATTCTATTGTTGTTTAAAAACACACCATATAATGGATCCAGAAATATAAGACTTTGGGAGTTACAAATATGTATTTATATGTGCTCTCAACGAAGTGATGGAGTTTGGTGAACCTTCCCATTTTTATGGATATAATAAATGAAAAATGGAGTTTCATACTGGTGGATCATTTCAAAATGGTGGAATGAATATCAACTAACACAAACCTCAAAAATATGTGAAGAATACAATTTAGAATCACCTTCCTAGGATACAAAGGTGCTTCAAGTGTTGGATATATGAACACTAATCTCATGAATATTGAAGAGACATGAAAAAAAAGACAATTGAGGAAATAATAGCACAACCGATGGTTCTTTTCATTTAATTTAGGTAGAAATGGAACTATTCTATCAAATGCCTTAAATCCATAATCAATGTGGGGAATCCACAACTTCAAACAATAAAGACAAAATAGTAAGGTAAATCCCATTCCATAACCCCATAAATAGAGGAATATTTAAATGATGTTTTACAATGTACGATTCATTTTCACTAATAAATAGAAAATGATATATTGGATTCCTTTTCTCCGCATTCATTTATATAATGCATGTTTAATTGAACTATTTAATTACAACATTTATGTAAAGAATTAAATATATCCAAAAATTCCTAGTTGTTTGATCAATTTAACCAAACAATTGGAATCATCTACTTTTAGAATTTTTGGGTTGAGTTTTCCAAATAATATCATAATACTTCCCATAGTGAACTTTTATGATATTATGTGCATGAATTTGCACGCATTATTTAGAGAACACATCGACAGTCATGAAAATAAAATCAATTTTCATATTAAGAACCATTTTATGGCCCTATAAAAATGCATGGACTTTCATGAATCTCCATTAGATAATCCATTAATGTTGTGAGTGATGATACCCTATGAAGATTCATACCATTCCTAATTAGTTTATTGAATAGAAAGAATCATCCTTGACATAATTCTTATCATTATAAAATATTCTCATTTATATCAAAAAGATATTCCTAAAAATACTCCAATTCATGTAGTAGAGTACCCAATTTATCTTATACCTAAATCCATTATTATTTTCAAATCCACCTATAGGATGGCCCCGATCGAATAGGATGAGTTAAAGAATTAGTTGCAAGAGAATTTAGACAAAAGATTTATACTCCCTATTGAATAATTTTTTTGGTTTGGTAATTAAAATTTTCAAGAAAAAGGATGTATCAATGTATTTGTATATAGATTACTGGGATCTCAACAAGATCATCATAATGAAAAAATATCACATACCAAGGATTTATGACTTGTTTGATCAACTATGGGGTGATCAATACTCCTCAAAAGTTGATATTTTCTCTGGATATCATCATCAAAAGGTAAAAAATTAAGATATTTAAAATAAAGCCTCCCATGTACTATATATACACTACGATTAAAAATGAAAGCTATTTGGGATTATTAATACCCTTGATGTACTCAAGGATTTTATGAATATTTCTTTAGAGCCAACATGTATAACTTTTATGTAGACTACATCAAAAATATTATCATTTAATCCAAGATAAAGATGGATAATTAAAAGAATATTATGTTTATGTTGGGGAAAATAATAAAGGATATAATGTATGTTATGTTTAGTTATTTCAGATTTTGGATGAAGAAAGTCAAATTATCAGGGAACATGATCAAAAGAGGGGGAATTTAAATAGACCCTCAAAGAAAAAATGATTTGAATAATGGACTAGACACAATAGTGTCACCAAAATAAACATTTTTATTGAATTAGTAGGATAATATAGAAATTGTTTGAGGCATTTATCTTGATTTTATGGCCCACTAACAATTTCCACACAACACGGGGTATTGTAATTCTGGTTGGAAGATTGTGAGGAATTCTTTAAGGATCATAAAAGAGGGTAATAAAATTGCATATAATCACAATACCATCAAGTAGAGAATATGTTTTGGATATGTAATTATTCTTCAATGAAATGAATAGGTTTTATAATCCTAAAAATAATAATGTGATAGCATGCGCCTCATGAAATCTGATGATCTATGAGCAGAACCACCCAACATATTATCTAGAGTTAATAGCAGTGATCTTCTCCTTAAATATTTAGAGACACAAGATCAAAAGCGAGATGTACAATATATATATATATATATATATATATATCACAAGAGTCTAAATAATATATTCACATATATGTAACTCACGATGAATAAAAAAATATTGGTATACCTAAAAAGGACTAAAATTTCTATATTCACTACATTTATTAAAAGGTGAACAAGGTAGATGATTTTTATAAAAGAAATAAACTTTCTACTCTATACATTATGTTGATTGAGGAAGACTCTATCTTCATGGATATGAAAAGTATAGATTTATAAATCATAAATTAAAGTAAGAAACAATACAATTCCCTAATGGTTCCCAAACCATCTATCAATGTGGAGACTAAGGAAGAACAAATGGATCATCAGGAGCATCATAAAATGGTGAAATAATTAAATGAACGGAAGCATAATGAATTACATATCAATGAAAATGGTATGATTCAGTTTGGATCTAGGACTTATTTTACTTCATCTCCTCAGATAATTAAGGGGATATTGAAAAATTCAAAAAACTATTCTACGTTGACACTGAAAGCTGCATTATGAACCATGATCAATTATAGCACTCATGCTGGGACAACATGAATAAAGTGGTTGCTGACTACAAATAATTTCTTATGATATGGTACCATGTTAATGATGAGTAAAAAAATATACGTATATGATGAGATAATTTCCATTACCCATATTGAAATGAGATAACATTACCATTTACATTGTCACTGGTCTCCCAATGACATCTAAATGAAGAAATGTGATATGGGTTGTGGTGGATCGACTCACCACGACTGCCTAATTCCCTAGTATTAGGAAATATTTATAAACTGAGAATTATTCCTTAATATAAATAAGGGATGTAGTGAGGAAAAATGGGTTGAAATGTTTTATTACCTTTGATCACTATCCAAGTTTAAAATCTAAATTATGTAAAAGGAATCATTTTTTAATACATAATTGAATATCAATATGACCTATAGCCACCAAACTGATGGTCAATAAGAAATTAATACCCAAACTCTTGAGGAAATTTATTAAGCCTTCTCAAATAATTTATATGATTTTAGGGTCAATATCCCCCATTATTTGAGATATCATACAATTAAATCTTCTTCTTAGGTATTCAGTTGGATCCATATAATTCACTATAAGGGTTCAGATGTTGAACTCAAAATTATTGGGATGAATTTGGTTAATGAAAGCTACATGGACCTAATATCATGTATGATTTGAAATATATGGTTTAATTCATCCAACATCATATAAAATCTTCTCATAGTTGGTGATATATATTTTCTGACTACCATTAAAGGAATTAAGAGTTTTATGTTTCAGAAAATGTTTTCTTTCGAATATAACCATGGAAGAGTGTCATGTTTTTTTGAAAGAAATGGATGAACATACCTAGGTTTAATTTAACCTTTTATATCATTTATCGCATATTAGTAGTGGAATATTGTCTTTTACAAACAATAAGTATGGTTTTTTCATGATGGGTTCCATGTATCTCTCTAGAGGATGTACATACAGAATATATCACCTATTACCTCCCCAGAGGGGGTATAATTGCAGAAATATCTATCATATGAAGAGAATCTAGTGAAGATCACAGATGATTGAGTCAATGTTCTACACAATAGGTCAAGTGACCTTGTAAAATTGTTCTGGAAGAATCATAAATATGAAGAGGCCATGTGGGAACCAGAGGAATCTATAAATAAATATTGTACTCCAATAATAATATCTAATAAAATGAGTTGAAATTTTAGAGGTTAAACTTATAAAGGGTAGAAGAACGTAACAACCTAGAGTTTTTAAATAATATTTTTTTTATTTAAATAATCTTGTGTTACACTATTTTAAAAAATATTATACAGATAATAAACATAAGGAAACTGAAAAAAATTATTTCACTCATGATTACTTTTACATTAATTTCTAAATAGACCAATGAAAATTCTATAAATTATAATGGGAAAAATATTATAAATTATGAATTTTACAATGGGATAATTTTGATGATTCCAATATTCTCAAATTACTACCCTATGACCAAAACTATCTAAATAAAACAAAATAAAAGTAAACTAATTGATAAATTATAGAATTAAAATATTTAGCCTTGGGAGTAATTTTTGTTAATTTTGAAGAAAGAACTAATTTATGATTTATTGGAGGTAATATTTCATTTTAAATAATACTATGGTAATTAGAATAGTAACATGAATATTTGGATGAGTAACCTGATAATTTAGAATATTAACTAGACCACTATAATAGTAATATAACATTAAACTAATAATAACTAATAATTTTAATATTTATCTTTATTAATTTATGTAAATATAAATTTTATATTTACATATTATAAATATCATGATTAACTAATCAAAAAAAGAAATAAAAGAACATTTTAAATAAATTATATTTTAACGTATTTCATAAAAGTAATAATTTTTAAATTGAAAATTAAAATTACCAATGTTGTAATATTTTTTGATAAAATAATTTTAATTTTAGAATCAATAAGTAAAAATTGTCATAGGAAGGTGTTTTGATATTTTTGAGATAATTCAATTTATAGATGAATAGAAAAAATTCTAATTTTCAAATACAACATGTTTTCTGTGATGATGATGCAGGAATAATTACTTAATAAATATTCAATTGGTTAGTTTGGCCCAAAATAATTTTAATAAGATATAAGGGTCATTTTGGAAAAATAAACATAATTCCCAAACATGAAAATAATTTTTTAATATCTAAAAACTGATGAGTTCCCTTAAAATAAAAATATTACATTTGTCCCACTATCCTTTTCAATAAAATATTGAATTCACTTTATAGAGGGGTTAAGGTTGTAAATTATTTTATTTTTATTTATAAATTATTCATACTATAAATAAATTAATAACACCAAGTTAAAATTTAATAGAGTATATTATTCAATATTTTATTCTAAAAATAACCATCTATTCAATTACAAATCACTAATCTCCCTCCCCTTGCTTACCCACGCATCCCTCATATTCCAAAAAATATATACTGCCAAAATACTCTCTCTTAGTCCCCATATCATCATTAGGTATTTTTTAATGTAATAAAAATCCAATCTTTTAAAATTTATAGTGTCATAGAAAAAGATCCACTTATAGAAATTGGTGATTTCCTTTCATCATTTTATTTCATTTTCCTTTAATAATTTCATATCCTTCGTCAATTTTCTAATTAAATACATATTAAAATGATTTTATATTACTTTGTAATGACATTGATGATTCAAATATTATCTAAAAATTTAATTTATAATTTAAGCATATATAATACATTTTGCATCACCATTGTGGATAATATCTTGTCAACAACTAGTTAAACTCCATGGAAGATGTTGAAAAATATTTAATTATAACCAATCTTATTTCAAATTATAATAACTAAATTTTGATATATAAATATATAGATGAATTTATTTATGATTTTGTAATTAACTCATCTACTGTATAAATTCCAATTAACAAAAATAGAATTATTGAAGAAAAAAATGAATTTTAACGGAATATATTATATAAAAACATGTCAACATTAACAAATGGAATTAATAAATATGATATGATGATTATAATTGGAAAAATATGGAAAAATTTACATATTTCACTTCTGGTTCCTTTTATTTCCAGGAATGTCCAGTCAGAAGAAAACACTTCCAACCATTTAGTAAAAGAATGGAAAAGCCAACAAAGAGGGCATATGAGGCATACAACAATTTCCCACATCTGGTATAAGAAAAACCCAATATCATAATATTAAAAGTCATCCACATAACCAGATTAATAAGTTGATTCCCATTCATATTGAGAAGTACTAGGATTGAATATCTATAGTATTTTTTGATTGGCCCTTCTTGACACGGTCCTAGTAGACAAAGTCCTTGGTACATTGGAGTAATATTTCCTCGACCTTCTCTTTGTGGAGACATATATGAACCCCTATTTTCTAGTCAAATTATTCTTACCACATGTTATAATTTCCTTTTATATGGACTTATCGTGGTCCAAGTCTTTGGAGATGATGGTATCTGTCACCTTTTCATCATCAGAGATATCTTCCCACTTGTCCTTAATTGTCGAAGATTTAAGGAGCACCTAAATATTTTCCTGAAAACTTGTAGTTGGTGCATCAATGAAGTTATCTACGGCCTTTTCATAAACATATGTTTATTATTTATGATGTTGAAAATTTGTGAAATTACGTGGAAATTAAGGTAGGTGTATTCCGGAACCCAACTCATTATTTTTGAATTATTACTCTTTCACAACATTATCATTATTGATATTTATCTAATATGAATTTCTCTCAATAAATTGAATTTTAATTTTGGGATATACATACTCATATATTTTTGAAAATTTTTCATTTCTGAAATTATAGATTCATAAAAAGGATTGAGTTTCTAAAATAATTACATTTATTCCTTAGGAGTTCTTATTCTCCAGAAAATAAAATGAAAGTTTTTTCAAAAACATGATTACCATTATTAATTTGGAATCTAGAATTTTTATTCTATAAAGTATGATATATGTTATCCTTCGAAAACCTATTCATTTCCTTGGGTTTATTTTCATACCCTGATTGTTTTATGTTTTTTTTGGCGATTATGATAATGATTATTTTACGATCTGATGGTTGGGCATGAAATTATATATCCTTACAATGAATTGGGTGATGTGAAATATCATAGAAAATAATGTTTATTATGTATCATCATGATACTAGGTATGTTCACAACTATGTGTGGTATTTGATCATTATTTTATGATGTTTCATTATTATGCATATGACACATTCCACGTATTTTTAAAATGTTTCCCTCATGATTATAACGATTATTCTAGGATTATGATAATAGGATATTAATTATGATCACCCTTGTATAATGTATTCATATCCCTTATTCCTTATCCTACTGGGCTTTTAACTCACCTTTTTGTTTGATGTATATCCTTATGCGAATACATGTAATAAGGTGATCATGAGATATTTAGAAGGATAAAGAATAAAAATATAAATAAATTTTAGGTTTTATTATGTACATTTTTTGTAAAAATCCTTTTTTTATGATAAAAACAATTTAGATCATGGAATTTGTTGTTATTATATTGATTATATTAATAAATAGTCAAATAATTAAATTTTAGATGTCTATAAATCACCTTCTATCTTGTAAAATGTTTTTGGTGGCCACGATCTCCCCCTTTGGAAAAAACCTTTATTTTGAGGTTGGTATGATCTTATGAACTAGGTGGTCATAATAGAATCATCAAAAATTTTGAGTATGTTTCTTAACAGTTGTTAAGGAAATGTTCTAACTACCTCTATAAAGTTTTTATGAATAATTCCTAACTTTCGAAAGGTATATTTTCATAAAAGAATTCAGAAATATATTCTCACATATTTAAAAAACATGTATGAAAAAATATATTGACAAAAAATATAGTGATGTTTTAGGAAAAAATAAAAATTGGTTTTCAGTCTCCCCATTGTATTTGTTAGAAACTTTAAAAAACTTTTAACAACTCTATAATTTTGAAAAACCATTTTTTAAAGAGCTCATTTTCTTAAATTTTTATCAATCTATATAATTTCTAAAATATAATGTCTTGAAGCCACTTATCTGGATGAATTGATTATTTTTTGGATTCTTATCATTTGGTGACAATCTATGTTGTGTAAATGTAATAATAATCCCCAAAATTTTATCTCATATCCCTATTTTATTATAAAAAAAGAATCAAATTCATATAAGAATTTTTTTACCTCTATATAAAAGGTTTACATAATATCCATGTTTAAAAAAATAATAGTGGGGGTGGTACTTCCATAAGAGTATTAGAATGTCCTTGGAGGAGGTTGAACATGTAGTTGTGTTCTCAATTCCAAAAATCATTCCCATGTTATAGATTTAGTGAAAAAATAATCAATTTGATATGTTGTTAAAATGTACTCATGCATAAAATCTACACCGAGATCATTCTATCTATTAATGTAAAACATTATATCAGTTAAATTTGATATTTAATGATGTAAATATTTTTTGGATAAAATAATAGAAATTTAATTATAAAAAATAATCATCAATAGTTTAAAAAAAATCCCTCAAAAATAGTTTAGAAAAACATTCATCAAAAAAATATCAAGACAAGAATGGGTAGTTGATATATATTCTACTTCTGATGAAATCAAAGTAACAATAAAATTATACCTTACTATTCCATCTCCAACAATGTTCTTACAGGAAAATAGATCATCTTTTTGTTGATTTTCTATCATTATAATCATTTCCCCAATCAATATTAGTGGGTATAATAAATTTCATGTCATGACATCTTTTATATAACATGACATAATATGATGTTCATTTAATATAGTTGAGTGTTATTTTAACTACCAAAATATGTGATTCCTTTAGATAACTTTGCTCCTTTTCACACAACAAAAAAATATAAACAATGTGTTGCCTTGATGTATTATGATAGATCATGATTCCTATCAGATTTTGTATGATTTTTTGATTTACACTTATCCAATCATATTCTTTACCCAACTTCATGAAAAGAGTAATGGGAGTAGAAACTAATTTGGAATCATCCATGAAAATCATTGTTAGAAACTAATTGGTAAACATTGATTATGATATAATGATATATAATTACACCTATTGATATTTTATTAGTAAAATATTTAATTATCTTAGAATGAAAATTTCAAAATTCGATGCATTTATTTAGATAACACTTTACAATCTTTATCTCTAACCCTTGAAAAAATTATGTTATCAAAACTAATAAAAAAAATATGGGTTCATGAGTTTATCAAATTCATATATATGTTACTATTATGTTTTCCTTTAGAAAATATCAATATCTTTAAGAAATAATAACTTTTTAGTACTAGGTAGACAAAGAATATTTTTCCCCTAAAAATATTTCTCCAACTTACATACATTGGATACATAATTATCAAGTATAAACTAAGTAGGTATCACAATGTAATATTATCCTTAAATTTCTATTATTTGGAAAACTTTCTTAACATCCATATGTTAATTTTTGACTGAATGATTTACAGAAACCAGTATGAACATTATTATAGATTCCAATCAAATGATTGGGGATAATGATTCATAAAAATAAATACCTTCCACATATGTGTAAGCACTAAAAAGAATTTTTATTTATTTACTAAAATTTATCCACGTTTATTTAGCATTTTTCTAAACACCCACTTTATCCCTAAATATGCATTCCTAATAGTCATGGAACACATTCTTATATTTCATTCTTCTCAGTGAGATATAATTCCTCTTTCATAGTATGTACGAACTCTTCATGTTCAACTACCTACAAAACTAATTCTAGTTCTACCAATGAGATATGTGATTTATTATTTTCTAATCTCAACATTATTCTATTTTGAACAACATTTTTTGGATTTTAAGTGATGTTATCTGATTAATCCTATCTATATAGGGTATGAATTTTTTTATATATTTTTACATCTCGCCATCTCCATCACACAATTCATATAAATCATATTTTATATTTTTTTGGATCACATTCATATTCACCTTTGTTATTTTCATTAGAAGTCATCAATTTATCACTCATAAAATTTCAAAAACTTTTTTATGGATTTTCTATTTTAATTAACTCTCACGTCACAGGAATCCAATAAATTATCTAGATGTTTACTCCAAATTTATAAATTTTTTCATTGGACGAATATCAAATTATTATTACATCTATCTCTTTTTCAATAAACCCTACATGATCCATGTTTTATTATATTTATTATACATGTACTTATAAAAACCTTGAAATATTTCCCTGAAGAATATTTTTAAATCACAATTCATAAGATGAAATTTTGTATTTGGTCTACAAAATATATCCTATCTAACCAGAATTGTAGTAGTAATAGATTATCTCATGAAAAATATAGAGTGATATATTCAGCAAGAATAATGAATCCTATGTCCACCAAACATATTTTTTACCATTACAACAATATATATTTTTGAGGAGTTCTTAGAGAACTATATTGGTGTTTACTTCAATGATAATTTAGATAAGGCTCAAAAGCATTAAAATTGTACTCCATTATTTTTTCTTCACTAATCTTTAGAATTGAAACACTCATATCTCTTTCAACCCCATTCTAATAAATAATTGACTGAATATTCTAATTTATGATTCGTAAAAAATTATGTTGGTCATATAAGGGATGTAATCAATAAAATTTTAGAAGAAAAAAATCCAATTTTTTCATTAATGTCACATCAACCCACAATGATGAAAGTGTATAATTTCAAAGGGGTTTGTTGGATTGAATTTCAACTTTATTAATCCTTCGGCTAACCATCTTCCCCTTAAAACTTGTTTTAAAACCCTCATATTCTTATAATTTTATTTTTTCTATGATTATTAAATAATCAACAATGGAAACAAATTCCTACATTTTAGTATATGTTTCCAAAGCCTTCCCTTCCATAAGTTAATGTCACATTTATCACTTATATACCATGATTTTAAAATATTACCAAATCTGTAAAATATTTCCATCTTATCATGCTCCCAAAGAAAAAAAATCATTCATTCATGATTCTAATTAAACTTTATTTGTTTTTCAAACGTGTCCTCATTACCATCATCTAAAATTTTTCTAACACTTGATAAATTTTATTTAAGCTTATTGACGTATAAAACTTCTTCTGAGATCAAAATATAAAATAAATATGAAAATAATATATTACTATAATTCTTAAGGATCTATCATCATTAAATGAAACTTATCCCTTATAATGTTCTTCAATATCTAAAATGATCTTCATAGAACCACTCATGTGTTATGTATAACCACTATAAACAATCCAAATTTTGATCATTTTGAGACCATTTAGTGTCATATAAATAAAAATAATCACATTCATTAACATTCTTATATCCTACTCCCATTTCAATATTATCATAGTAAAAATATCTCAGAATATTTTCTAATCATTCTTCATCAATGTGATATGCTTTGTAACATCTTCCCTAAATGTCTTCTAGGTAATCAAACTAGTTTTGAAATGGAATCCCTCTAGAATTTGTTAAAATTTTAATTACTTCTTTTGAGAAATATAAAATTTAATAACATAACCTGCACAATTTCTCCCCCAATTTTCCTTCAAATTTGTAGGAAGATTCATTTTCCACAATAAATTATAATCTTTTTGACCAAATATGACACAAAACCAACAATATACTAAACCTAAATCTTCTACCAAAAAATTAATCATTCAATTTTAATATTTTGTCTAGGTTCAAGATATATTTTTATATAATAAGATATATGGAATGGGAAATCATTATCACATGGTATATTTTTATATTTTTTGATTTGATAGATTTATAACATCCTTTCTCAAACTAGAATTTCCCAAAGATACCCTAACACCATCACATTATAATGATCAGATGAAATTTTAATTATATTTGGTAATGATGTTACCCACATAATTAGAAGAGATTTATCTCTAGTTTGATATTTTTATTCTTTTATATCTAAATCCTTGTTATTTTTTTAAACAAAAAAAATTAATGAACATTCACCCTCTTGAAATATTGATTGGGATTTATAAACCACGTCATTATTTGTAGAATGTTTCTTTCTAATAGCCTCCACCGTAATTCATTATTATTTATCTTTTAGTTTTATGTTCATAATATCCTCAATATATCCTATTTTCATTTGATTATCATCTTCTATATCCCTCATTTTATCAATTTCTTTCATCATCATTCTAATTTCATTCCTATTTTTCTCTCATGACATTCCTCGTGTTTTGATCTTAGTTGAAATTAATTATAATTTTCTTCAACTTCTTCTTCATATATTTTTTATAAATCAACCCCAATCTCTAAATTTTAAAATAATATATTGAACATATATATATATATTCATATTATAGTGAATTTTTATCATAAGATTCATTTTTTGACTTTATTACATGAAATACAGAATCTTTATTTTGTAAAATTTTTCATGTGTCTTTTCGATTTTCTACCTTCATTGATTTTCATTATCTGCCTATAAAACTAAGGGTTATCATAAAAATAATATTCATTTTATGTAAAATAATTTTTATTAATATTCATATATAAATTTACAATTCCTCTACAATACTAAAATTTAAGAGGGATTTTCTTCCATAATATTCTCTACCACTCCAATTTTTTTTGAGAAAAGAGAAAATATATTTTCATTCATTTCATCAGATCGAATATATTATAAATTATTGATGTCAAATCCTAAACATCATATATTTTCCAAATTATCATATATTAAAAATGTATTTATACTTGTATTTTAATTATTAATGTTGGAGGTATTTTCATCTCATAATAAATAAGAATGTTCTGTAATTCATCAACTGTCAGTTCATATTTATCTTCTAAGGCAGATATTATAGATTCAAAACTATTAGGAAATATTCTCAAAAATTTATTTACAATTATAGAACATTTCATGACATCTATTAATCTTAAAATATTATAAAAATTACAATTAAATCTTTTTAATTACTAATCAATTGTTTCATCTTTTACCAATTATTATATCATTAAAGTTGTTACTCCATATTTTTTTTATTTTCAACAATAACATTGGTATTTAAAATGAAAAATATTTCACATTTTTACAAGTTTTCTTCATATAATTTGTGACCCATAACCTTAATGAAATAATTTTATGGAAGTAAAATTAAAATATAATCTCTATCTCATCCAATTACATCAATATATATTTTTTACAAAAAACATTATATGATCAGTTTTTCAATGTTTTGAACCCCGAATGTGGCAGCATTAGTTACCTATATGACTAGTGATAGATGATAAGGAATCATTCTATTTTTTCATCCCTAATATTTTTTCCATCATAGGTAGTAATTATATAATAGTACACTATGTTTTGATTTTCTATTATAAGGATAAGTCAATTGAAACTTGGATATCATAATAATTAAAGTTCTTTAGGATAGTAAAAACCACTAAGGGGGTGGTTTAATTTGTCGTGATGTTTTTAAAATTTCAATTCCCAAAATTTATACTCTGAAAAATGTGATAGATTTTATCATTATCAAATTTATGTAACAAACTCACATGTATTCAATGATATGAAACTAATGCATGCTATCGAAGATTTACATGTTCCAGCCTCAGTTTGAGAAAATCCACCTTTTCTATACAGACTAATTTATTTAAATTGAACTTAATTACTAATAATATGTGAATAAAAGTTTATATTACTCCCATAATATTCATTATATCTCTCAATAAGAATGATTATACTAACTCAAATTTAGTAGAATAGTTTTTCATACCAAAATGGGCAATCAAAAGTATGTAAAAAATTGCAACACGAATCTTAATGGTTTGTGTGAAAAATGATTTTTTTGATTTATCTATCTAGTAAGAGTACATCTAGTGAACCTTAAATTCTATGGTATTCTCTGTCCAATTTTTCTTACTAGAACTTCACCTATTTAAAACTTTTTTTTGTCTACTAGGAAAAACTATTGCACCTTACAACACTACTAGAAAACACTATCCGACTATTATATATAGATCTATGTATTACTCCCCTAGTTGGTAACCATATATTTTGTAAATATAAACAAAAAATATCTATTATATCAGTTAGGAATCTTTATAAAATTAATCTAACTATTAAACTCATCTCAAACCCATTATATTTGAAAATCACACTTCTGAAAGCATTAGGGGGTCATTTCTTCACACTTATCAAAAATGGATGTATGGTTTCAAATTCCACATTTTTTATTGGTGTGACCAAAGTGGTAATTTTAGTAATCACAAATTGTTTTCCCATTAAACAAATAAATTTATGGATGCTTCTCAATCATCCTAGAGTAATATAGAGTCTTCTTACAAAATCAATTCCAGATTCAACACTTGAATCATTATTAGCCTCAATGTTAAGGGGAATATTAATAATTCCATATCTCATATTGATATTAAACACTTGAATGATCAGTTCAGTACCATCAATGTAATGGGATTTATAATTTCATGTAAATATTAAAAAACTATATCTCAGGTATTTTTCATCTGGATTCTTTATAAGTATCTTCTCCATTTTGTGATAAATATTCACTTCCCCGTATTATTTTATTAAGTTGAATATGTTTAGTTATTCTTATGAACTTAAAAATTATATAATTCTCTTATTTATAGAAATCATTCTAGAAAAATATATTCATATAATCTATCTAATTGAATTGATAATGTTCATATAATGACCATACATATGATCGAGTCATTTATATCTATTCTAATTCCAAACAACTATTAAAACTATCACTATATGATGTTTTGTAATATGATGTTATCAAATTATTACATACATAAAATAGTGTTCATGACATTTAAATTCATTAATCATGTAACAAAAACCTTCAATTTGAACTTTATAAAACTATATACCCTGAAACTACATCTTCCTTTCATAATTTCACTCAATAAATTGATGTGATTCTTCATTATTGCAACTTCTAATGAAAAAATAAAACTAAATATTTTACCAATCATGTAATGACTTAATTGTTCCATCCAGTGTTTCAACATTAACATTATACTTCCTCTCTAACATCACGCCCTTACATGTTCTTCATCCAAAAACCTCACTTTTCTCTATCCAATATCTTTTCTATGGGGTTTTAGTAAAATTTATTAATCCAAAATGTTGTAATTACTCAACGAATAATGTGAGGTAATCTTACATGAGAATCCTCTACATTTATGTGGCCTTTAGATATTGAAATATACCCTTACATAACTAAAGGAAATCATTTTTTCATCCTGTATATAGCTTCTTAGACATTTAATTCTAAAAACATTATACCTAATAACTTCAACTCTAGTCCATCTGGTACACTAGATTGAACTTGGTGTGCCCTCTAGAATTAAGATTTCTCCTCTTGGAATTTATAATAAAAAATTATATCACTATTAATATATAGAGTCATATAAATTTGAGAATCATTTTCCTATAATATGATACTGGATGCAATTTTATACTTCCCTCCATTTTATAAAATTCATCATCAGACCAGCTTCCATATGGTAATCTATTTCTTACGGATATAATCTCCCATGATGATCAAAATATTTTATCATGAGTTCCTCATGATGTTATGAGAATTATCATCAGCTTATAGTTATCTACATTTTCAGGAATGTTTCTTAACAGAGTTAAGGAATCATTGTATCCTCTTCTAGAGACATTTTGGGAATGTTTCAAAACTATCTTATGAAAAAATCCATAACATCCATAAAGTACTATTTCTTACATTTTTATCAAACAAAATATAATAAAAATATATTATTAAAAAATACAAAAAAAATTATGAAAACATTAATATGGATATTCATCTTGGATAGATAGTTGCCAATTTAGATTATGGACGATAATGATATATATATATATATGGGATGTAGATGTAATAAGAGGAAGATGGGATGCTCATTAAAACATGGAGAAGTGAGTGTTTTATTCTATAATATATATAAATCATTTAAATAAATAGAATTTTAAGTTTAAATATTGTATTATGGTCCATCAGAAACTTGTTCCTCTATCACTAGGTACCTGGAACACTACCTAGTACCCACATTAGGGCTACTAGTTTATATTATCCTTTGTAATCCTCCAACTCAATTTTGGAGCCACTGAGTAACTAGTATATAACATTAGATTCTGAGTGTTATCTTCCACAAAATAATAGTTCATTCAATTGGAATGTATATTCAAATATCATCTTCCAGCCTAAAATAAGTCCTTTAATTCCCAAAAAACATCAGTATATACATTATTGGGAATAGTTTATTCAAATTTATACTTCAACATATGAGGGTTGTGACAATGAATTCCTAGTATAATAATGACATAACATGTGATATTCTATGTATATAACATAATTGGTTATCCACAGCACAAGTATCATTATATTCCCCACGATTTAAAATCATTATATCTATATAAGGTCTAAAAACATACATTTTCATATATTGTCACAATCCATAAATATATGTGATAAAAATCAATAATAAATAACCTCTAATAATTTTTTTTAAAAAATACACATTGTGATTCATTGTAAACCAATGTAATTCTCTAGAAGGAACACATAATACATACACCCCTAACCCATCAATTCCAGTAATGACATGATGAATCATAGTAGAAAATGAAATTTTATAGCAAGGTAGAGGCTAGTTGAGTCCTTCAGTGGATAAATGAGAATATAAAGGGGATTTTTACATGGAACATGGATTTATAAGCTACAATGTGGTTTGATTTATAGTAATTTTAATATTCCATCACATATAATTTATAATGATGAAAAACTATTAGCAATTGACGAAAAAAACTAATTTATATTAATTAAATATAAACAAAAAGAGAAAAAAAACATCCCAAAGTAGAAAATAAAATTAATAATATAATTACCATTTAAATAAATGCCAAAATTCAGTTTTTATTTAATATATTTTCTACATTTTAAATCAACATGAATTACATAATTGACAGGGGACCAATATTTAAGAAGACCCAACACTACCACTGACAGAGCCTAAGGACCATTAATTGGATCTTTCATCACCAAAAACCCTTAAAGCACCTAATTTATTCTAATAATCAAAATAATTTAAGTGATATAATGTTCTAAGATAGGTAAGACATCATGGAATCCATTTAAGTGGAACTAAAATCAATATTTTTTCATATCAATGAAATCATGAGTTGAATATAGGATGATATTCAATTAAATAATTCAATAATATTGTATGCGGTATTACAAGGGGATCTCTAGTAGATCTATCATCAAACTAACTCCCATTAAGATAATAAAACATAATATAATTGAATGAAAAGATAAAATTAATATCTTATGAGGAAATAATCTAGGTAATGGATAATAGTGGATCAGTGAAAAAAATGAACCACTAAAAACAAAAAAAAATATACCCCAAAAGGAAATAGATTTATCATAATGGAATAATTGATATATGGACAAACCCACTATCATCCATAATAATAATGGGTAAATAATATAGATTGAGTTGTGATAGGAGAGCTGTGAGATGCAACATTAATGAAAAACTAATGGCTTAGGGAGATTCCAAATAAGGATAACACAAAATCATACATTTTTTGGGATAATAATCATTTCATTTCATAAGACATGAATATCACATAATTTGGTGACAATATAGATATTAATTTGATACAAAAAGATAAATTTTGAATACTTTTAATCTTCAGTAAGGATATTAACGAAACACTGCAAAAGAATCAATATTTTGTATATTTAATATGAAAAGACACCAAAATACCTTATATTCACAACACATTATTGGTCTTTTAAATATATATTACATCCTATAAAACACAAGTCTAATCCATAGGTGATAGTTGTTACGTCTATATGTGGATTATTGATAATATTCATATACAAAATAATTTTAATGAGATAACACCTATAAATAATAATAATTTAAATAATTATGAGATTAATACTCATAAACCTTAGTTCCAATAATTGAAAATTATATTCAATCTTTATTTTTTTAATAAAATATAAATTTTTAATGATATGGATTTTTATTGTTTTAAATACAAAAATATATTCTTTGATTTATACATTAATAATCTCGAGACCACTACCTTCAAATTTCTCATTGAGATAATTTTTGAAATATAATTTAAATATAATAAAATAAAAAAAAATTATTACTATTATATACTAAATAATATGAGAATATAATGTCTATTTTACCTAGAAATATACCAATACATTCTTTTATGTATTACAACTTACATTTCTCCATGTTCAAACATACACCCACATTCCTTTTATATAGAATATATTCCACGAATAAAATTATATGATACAATAAAACATTGTTTATAGAAAATAAAACATATTTTGTAATGAAAATATTGAAAAAAATATTAGTAATAATAAATCTCATCATATATGTTTTTCTTAGTAAAATTTCCTTAAAATAAATTTTTATTTATTAAAATTATCTACTATTGAGTTGTAAAAATTCATTCCCTAATATTTCAAAAAATAATTTTGCAAAAACACAATAATAAGATATAAAATTATTTTAATCATTTTTTTCCTTTTTAGACCATGTTGTGGAATAATTAAAAGAATAAAACATGGGTAGTTAACCCATTGTCTTAATTTTTTTATAAAAACCATTAGTTTTAAATAATATTCCTTAACCACACATGTGAATATAATATGAAATATACATCCACATCTCTAATTCTGAAATCCCCAAATCATGAAGTATTCCATTTCATTATATTCAACAATTTATGAATATTTTTCTAATTTATTTAGATACTAACAACAATCATCCTTCATAAATTCCTTTTAATTTTGTGTTTTTGTACATATTCATTAAAAACATTTAATTTTTTTATCATCTACCTTTCAAATAAAATAGATGATTTCAATAACATCAATACACATCAAATATATTAGTCAGACCAGATCTGTATGTTATCTTAACGTGAAGAAACAAATATCACAATATAATTCAAGACTATATATATTAGAAAATATTTTTAATCATATCACATTACTCCTTAATTTTTTTTATTTTATAGTCTATTTTCCTTTGGACTGTAGTCATTTTTATTTATTATGTGCTTTGTCTCCATCAATTTCATCCTCCTTGATCACCTGTTTTATTATCATTTTATATTTTGTTTCATTTTCCCCTATTATAAATTTATATTTTTCTATTTTTCATTCGATCATATCAAATATGACTCATGGTTAACTAAGATGAAAATATTTAAACAAATATTTCCTAATATTTATTTTGAATTCCTTCCTCTAGTAACCTTATGGTAAGGGATTCTCAGTTTAGTGTGACCTAAATTTAATATCAGATATAGGATCATAATTATAGAGGTTAACTATATTATTCTAGTCTTCAAGAAGATAATCCCTGGTTGTTTATCTGTGAGGGTCATGAAAAATTAATTATAGAGTTTTGAATATGTTTTCTATTTAAAATTTATCAAAATCATAGTATTTAAAGTTTTTATTTAGTATCTCAATATCATATCTCATGTATTCACATTATGAAAATAATATTTTAATTATTTATATTCGTAAATATTATATTGAACATAATTAATATGTTGCAAAAATATATATGTATCATAATTTATTTGACAAATTTTTTTATTACTTTCCTAAAAAACTAATTATATTGACACATATGCATATTTATATCATGAATAAATTGCATAAAATTCCTTCTCTTAATAATTTAAGTTCATATGAAATGAAAATACAGCTATGCGTAGGTATAGAGTGATGGGTAATAAAAAATTAATTTTTTGTGATGATAATTTTCTCCAAAATGAGATAGTAGTTAAACTCAGAAGCTCATTTTTTATGAATTAATACATAATAGGAAAATTAATTTTGAAGAATCCTAAAATTATTTTTAAATTAGAATCCACCTTTATTACTGATCATCGCAAAAAAATTACAGTCATGGATGAATGTAATAAAATATTATATTATAGCTGGTATGTAATACATTATTTATAAGTTATAATATTTTTAAGAATAAGTATAAATAATTTTTTCAAAATCCCAAATCTATTTATAAAATAATAAATATATATTAATGAATAATATTAAAGTAGGATATCATTAAATGATTGATCATCTCATAAATTATGTATCACATATTTATTAGGGAACATTTCATAAATATAGTCACAATAAAAATAATTAATATATATATATATATTATTTTAAAGAAACTCCAAAACATATAAATATGAAGACATTATAGTTTAACTTAAGTATTAACACTTCATAATTCATCATTTTCATGGAATAAAAATGAAATCCATCATGTTTAATGAAACTATTATCTAAGAATCCTATTCCCTTTTAATTCCTTAACTTTTGAAGACATTGAATTTTCATGTAAAATAGTCTATACCAATTTAATATAATAAAATTAACATTTTTAAATATATTTTATCAAGTAAATAAAAACCATCATGGTGTAGTTCCAATTAAATTGTAAAAAAGTTCTATTAATATGAAGAATTTATATTATCCTTTATAAACATTACATAGAATATATAAAATATATTATATTTACCATTATTTTATAAATTATAAAAACAATTCAAGGTTATAAAAAATCTAAATCCACGTTATAATTAGATCAAATCACGAAAAACAACCAGGGGGTGGTATAAATACAAATTTTAATTTAGTGAATGCCCATTCATAAAAAATGATATGTAAATTTTTAGTTAAAATAATCATGATAAATCATAAAAAATGTCAGGTTTCTTGATTAACTAATATGTGGTTCTTCACATATAGAAAAAGCTTAAAGTAAACCCTAAAACTCTCCCATTTATGAACCCCAATCATGTTTCTCACATCCTGACCTTCAGTATTATTACTTTTCCATTCTTTTCTCACTTTGTATCATTTTGGTTGAGGTTTTGGTTGAGACCTAGTTTATATTTTCAAATTTTGGAAGTATCTGGTGTGTTGTTTTCCTGTGAACGATTAACAAATCATTTTGGGAAATGGTGTGTATTTTCCCAGGTAACTATGTGGCCATTTTTATAGGGTACATGACTAAGTTGCACATGTTTTTCATGGTTTGGGAAACCATGTTGAAATAGTTCATGAGGTTCTGTCAATTTGGACAGTGGTGATTGAACTGTTTGTGCACTATTTCGAAAACCATGTAGCCAAACTCTGCGAGCTGCACATAAATTTTAAAATTCTCAAATTCCATTTTCACTCCCCTCTTCTTAGACCCTTCACAATCCCCCCTTGTGTCATTTTTTGGCACATAAGAGGGTTCCAAAAACACTCTCTCATTTATCATACTCCCTCTATATATGATCCTACGTGTTTCCAAGGTTAGTTCATTAGAGTTTTGACATCCTTTATCCTCCTCTTCATCTCCACCGTCGATTTAAAGGGTTTTCTTAGTGGGTGTTTTCTCATGGTCAAACCCTAGGGTTTAATGTTTTTGTATAATTCAATTTCTTGTATATTAGGGTGTGTAGATCATTTATTGGGATTGGATATTAATTCTCCCAATGTTTAGTTTCATTTCCACATCATTGAGGTAGGTGTTTCTCTCTATTTCCATTATGATCCATTCAAGTTGATTCCTATGTTTTCTTAAAAATATGATAAATTTAATTTTTCTTATTTGTGGTTAGATTTCATAGAATGGTGCATTGTTCATGTGTTTGAAGAATTGGGGGATGTTGTTTTCAATGGGCTTCTTTAATTATATTATATATTTATATGCATAAGATATTTTTTAAAATGTAAAATATTCCTTTAAAATAAAATTGGGTGTTTTGAGTGGTGGTTTACCTTAGTTGATTATTATTAATTTTTTTAGAATTTGAATATGTAATTATGTGTGGGAATTTGTTCTTTTTATGACCTGACCTCCTCATATAGTTTATTGTATTGTTTGTAAAACATGTGGTGTTTCATAAAAAAAATGTTTTTTGGGTGTTTACATGGATTCATGTGGTGCACCATTGAATATGGGCATATTTATGTGTTCTTGAGATGCACACAAGGATAGGAACATGAAGGATAATTATCTTGAATTATCTTTCTGGGACTTAAATACCCAGATTTCAGAACACTTATCCCTCCTTCTTCATTCTTTATACAAACCATTGACTCATAACTATTGGTCCCTTGGATTTCAAATGACACAAATATTGTTTCATATTATATATACAGTTAGGAAATATTTAGAAATATGGGAAAAAATTATTTTATTTAAAAGTATATAAAAGACTGTTTTCATCATAAAGTGTGTTGTATTTTTTTCATTAGTTTGGATTGGTGTTTGAAATGGAAATGGATTTCAGGAACAGATTCTAATTTGGGAAGGTTCATGTGAATTTTCTGTTTCTTATTTTTGTTAGAAATGGTTTGATTGTTTTTTTAATTATATTCAAAATGGAAATGATATATGTCATGGTTGGAACTCTACACTATTTATGGAATGGATGTGGTTCTCAGAATTATAAATCCCTTGATGGAAACATAGAATGTTTTTTAAAAGGGTTTGAATGATTTTATGATGTGATGGCCCAATTGTCACTTGCACTTGGTTTTTTTCTGATATGGGATCCACTCTTGATTATTTACCAATATGGTTTATCATGTGGGTGGTGTCGGTCTTTGTGGTAGGAGAGTGTGGTGGGGGCAGGTAAGGTGAATCATGAGTGAGGGGGACTCCTACTTACAATGTATACTATTACCATAGGTTTTCTAGGTTTCTTTTAGATGGTCAAGTGAATGTTTCCTGTCAACCCATGTATTATGGGTTGGTACCCTCATGACATTAAAGGGCGTGGTGGGTTGTGCCACAAGATTGTATTAGATTGAGAGGCCATTTGGTTCTTGATTTTGGAGCTTAACCATACACCAGTAGGTGAGTCTAAACCGTGTATGTATAGGGATTTCTCTGGGAATGTTTAGTAATCAATCATGGTCAATACTTGTATGTTATTTTTTATATTCTTATTTCTCTATGATTATTGTTTGTTATTTTTTTATTTCATTTTAATATTTATCTTATATTACATTATCCATAAATATTTAGGGAACTTGGTTTTTAAAATCAAAACCATTATTTGAAATTGTAATGTGGAATGTGTTTATTGAAAAAGGGAAATATGTGTTTGTTTATTAAAATGAGAAATAACTATTTTCATATTTTTATTTCAAACTAATGTTTGTGTACTAATTTAGGAAATGAAATTTATATATTCTATGGTGACTACCTATAGAGTCGGTGTATGTTCACACCATACTTATGTCGTTTAGTTTTAGTATACCCAAATTATTTTATAATTCTATGTTTCTAGTTTGAGTTCTCAGTGTTGAAACAGGTTGTTCTTGTGGTTGGAGGTGACTAGTAGGTCACATGGAGATCATATTGTCATGTTCGGTCTCAGTTTGTATTTAGTTTGTCTTTTAATTAATAGTTTTATCTAAATAAATTTATATATTTATTTCTGATTTGGATGTTTTTAATTATTATTATCATTTAATTTATTAATTTGATCATGTAGTGTTGTAAAATATCATTCATATAGTGGTTACATTAATGCCCAGAACTAGTAGCTAGCCCATGGGGATCGATATTTCCCTTCAGGACTTATCACATACCAGGTCAGATATCAGGTTGGATGGAAATCTGTCTTGGTTTTGGAGAAAATGGTTTCATAGTATTCCCTTTTTAAATTTGGATTTAAGGTAGATAAATATTATGACTATCGAAATATGAATGGGAGGTGTGTGAAGAGCATCGTGGAGTCCTATTCATTATCAGCCTTGAGTTTCTAAGGATATTCTAGGTTTTGAATCTTTTTCTTTGGTTTTTGTATTTTTCTGGGTGAGGAATGACAACAGAGGTAATCCGGCATTATTTTTTTGATTTCACATAGAGTAGGGACCCATGTGGTGTCTCAGTACATGTTTCAAGCTACTCCTCGTTGTTGATTCTTACTTAGGTAACAAACCACTAACCATGTCTCCAGAATAGGCATAACTACTAGTTATTCCATCCAGTGGGTAATCATGAGTTATGTTTTATTTCGATGTAGGATAATGTGAGTAATATTTTAAATTAAAAGTGGTTTTTTAAATGGAAATTATTTCATTCATTTTGGTTTTGAAATTGGTAAGGCTGATCTTTAAAATAATGTATTTTGGATTGAAACCTTGGAAACTCCATATATTTTTATGATAAAATCACTTAGGTAACCCATAGTATTCATTATGGATGTTCTCATCTGTGTAAATATCTGTGAAAAGTGCATGTAGGAATGAATTCATTTATGAGATCAGTGGAAGTGGGATGAACACATGCACTGCAGTTCATATGATTCTATGGGGGAGTGTATGAAATGAAAAAAAAAATTATAGGATTGGTTTTTCTTTGAGAAGTGGGGTTTGATTGTGACTAGTGGATTTTGGCATTGGGAAGTGGCATTGGGAAGGAATTTTTGAATTTTAAATGAAAATTATTATTTTTTAAAAGATAATTGTTAGTTTTTATAGTGCGTTTTTCATTTTAGCATGTTTTTTTCGCTCGGGATTTTCTATTCGATGGTGTTTCGGGTTGATGTTGATATTGGTTCGGTGATGCTCATGTTATTCAGAGTATCCCACCCAGAAAGGACCCCATGTAAATTAGTGATTCATTCCCTATTTGTGGTTTTTCTAAATTCTTTATATTCCTTATTTGTGATGGAGTTATGTTAGAGGTTGTGGAGTGACTTAAAGAAGTTGAGTGCATCATCCAATTATTTGAAACTACTAATACTGTGAGAGTCAATGCTCTCTGGGTTTGTCCAAGGGTTCAAATTTGGATCAGTACAAGATGTTTTCCCCCTAAAATAAGAAAGGTAGGATGACATGGCTAGTATTTATGTCCATTTTGTCTAATGTTTTATACCTCAAGATGTGAAGACGAAGAAAGTGGATGAGCACAAGGGTATTCTGCAGGGCTAGTGGACATTGTAGGCCTTTATTGAAACTTTCTTGGAGTTGTTTTATTTATCTTCAGAAAAAGTTTTATAGGATCAGATAAAGGATTCAATTTTAATAATAATTATTTTTCTAGAGATCATAGATAGTATACTATCCTCCATGGATCTTTATTTTGAGAAGTTGGTAGATAAACTGTTGTTAGCTGAGTTGGATTTTAGTGTGCAATAGGTTGTGGGTAGTGCTAACAAAGGTTCCCCATTTGGAAATCTATATTTTGGGAGAACATGTTGTTGATAAGACTCCTTTATTGGTTTTGACTCTCAAATCATTAGAATACTCCCATGGGTTTCACCAATGTGTCTGGTTTGGGTATTCAAAGTCATCTTGTCACAACCCTTTGAAGATGTTCCACCGTTGTGTTAGTTTGGGTCATATGGAGAAATTTTGTGTGATGATTCTCCTGAAGACGATGTTTTGATTAGAGGATGATAGTTATTGACTAAGAGTAAGTATATTCTTCATTAATGAGGGCTCCATACATATGCCTCATAATAAATCTCACGCACATTTAGGAATTACCAAGAGTACAGGAAACCGTGGTCTAGTTTTTTTCTCCCATGTTGTGATGAGGAATTTTGTAGTTTCCTTATTTCATTTTGGTAATATAGTGAGTTTATGTTTTCACTATAAATCTATTATGAACTCAATATGTAGTATTACGAGTGTTTTTTTTATCTGAATTTCGATATAGATATGGTTATCATTCCGTAAATCAGTTCTTATTTTTTTCACATTTGTTTAGAGATTTTCATTCATGTAGAATGTTTAGGATTGTAGTTTTGTTCGGGTTTGTTGTTTTCTTCATGATCCATGTAGGATTTTACCCTTTTTTTGGGGGTTTTTGATGTTTTTGGAATTTTTCTAGTTCCGGTGGTGTTGTTGTTTAGCTTGAGGGGAGAATTTAGAGGGTTTCAATCTAGTTAGGATTTCATGTTTAGGTGTCATTTTGTTGGGGGATTAAATATGATTGATGTTAGTTTAGTTCCTATTATAGGGAGAACCTTATAATGTTCCCACATTGGTCTTAATGTCATGTATTCCTCTAGTATAGTTGGTTGTGACTTGTGAATTGAAAGTTTTCCCTGAGGATCCTGGTTTCTTTCGATTTTGATCGGTCATGGAATCAAGTTTTATTTAACATCCGGCACGGGGACATTCTGGGGAAATAAAGTGTTTTGGGTGGGGATAATTATCATACCCCAAAAATTGTAATTATTTATTTTATTTTATTTTTCATCTTTCGGTCTTTTGGATGAGGTTCATGATGATCCCTAGTTTAAATTTTTAAATTTTGGATATCTCAGGTGAGTTTTTTCCTATGCACGGTTAGCACACGGTTTGGGTAAGCCATGTAGATTTTTCCAAGTAACTGTGTGTCTTGTTTTGGGGTCTAAGAGTAAGGCACATGGGTTTTCAAGGTTTTTTAAACCATGAAAAACCCATGAATTACTTTCTATCTATTTGGATAGTGGCGACTACATGATTTTCTTACGGTTTGGAAAACGTGCGAGCTTCCCAAAAATTTTAAAATTTCAAATACCTTATCTCCCATCCCTATTTGGAAACACTCTTAGGATGTCCTCCACTTGGGATGTTTTTTTAACATGATACAGTTCTAAAATCCCTCTCCAATTGATTCTAAGCCCTCCATGGATTCTCCTCCATGTTTCTATGGTGATATTCTTAGGTTTTTTTCCTCATTTATCCTCTTCTCCTCCTCCTCCTTAGATTTATGGGTTTTCTTGGTGGGAGTACTCTATTGTCCAAACTATATGGGGTAATTTTTGTGTATGATTCAATTTCTTGGATGTTAGGGTGTTCGGATCATGTTTGGGGCTATGATCTCCCATCTATTTAAGTTTGGTTGCATTTTAACATCATTGAGGATTGTGTTTCGGTTCATTAACATTCAGATTCATTTTATTTGATGCATATGTAGTTATAAAAAATTATAAATATTTTTCTCTTGCTTTTCCTATGATTTTATTTCTTGTTACGGGTTTCTAGTGTCAGAAAATTTGGTGGAAGTGGTTTTTAAGGGGGGTCGTTATTAATATTATATAGTTATGAACATAGGGTGTTTGTTAAAATATCAATTGCTTCTTTAAATATAAAATGTGTGATATGAGGGGTGTATGACCTTAGTCATTTCTTATTAATTTTGTGGTGTTATGAACATGGAATTGTGTGTGTGAATTGGTGGTTTATATAGAATTACCCTCTTGATTGGTTAGTTGTGTTGGTTGGAAAGCATGTAGTGTTTCTTAAAATATATATATATTGGGTAACTATTTCTATTTCTTTTCATCAAGGTGTGCTATAGTGACCCAACGTTTCATACATTACAGTTACATAATTTTAGTGATAAAAAACAAAAAAACATTATGGATCAAGGATACAAAGGTTTAGTGGTCTTGGGAAAACTAGGACTATACATAAATTTTACAACATAAAACATAAACATTTGTTTTAATTCCTTCTTCCCTAGCTTCTTATTAACTCTTGACTTCTCCATAGTACATGTAATCACCAGAGGATATACACAAAAAGGCGGTGAGATAAAAGACCATTAAGAGGATATATAGGAACATTATATCATGGGTTGAGCATGATAATAACATCGTCATCAAAAACATGAGAGGAATCATTAGATAAAGGCATGGAATGTGGCAATGCATAAAAATGAAACATCATGTATAAGTGGTCAACTACCACACATAGTTTTGAACAATTCTAGAATCATGTAAAATGAGTCCTTTCACTTTATCTCATGAGATTAATCACTTTACCCAGTTAATTGGAGTGTAGTATAATTATAGGTTCACTCGTCACATCAAAACATTCATATTGCACTATATAATTCAGGGCACACCCGTCACACCATAACATTTACATTATCATGCATGACACATAGAACATATGTAAAAAATGAACATAAAATTACCCATGGAACTAAATGGGATTAATATCCTAAGTAATACATTCATTAACATTTGGTTTTAAATATTTATGGAATAACATTCCGTACAAATAATAATCAACAATGAGTGAAGAAGAAACAATCTTTGAGAGTGTGTTTATTCGAAAGAAGAGTTCTTTTGAAAAACATTAACTTTGTCATGAACATTATTAGAAAAAATATATATCACATAAATGGTAATATAAGGATGAAAAAGTTATTTTTATGTAGTAAAATTACAAATAATGGAGTGAAACAGGGAGAACTCGAAGAAAGGAAGTTAGGTTTGAGATTTTCCCCTTATCCTATATCCAAACATTTCCTTCATATTATTGTCATGTGTAATGAAATTATATTCATTAATTAGAAATTAAAGAACATTTTATATATTAATATTATTCATTATGGTTTCATTATTATATTTTATTGGCCTTTGGATGAGTTGTAGTGTTTAAATCCATTGTTCGGGAGTGTTCTTTTTCTTAAATTTCATGAATAGTTCACTTGTACACATGAATGGAAGTTCGTGTAGAACATAGATAAAAAAACAGAACTGATATTACAAGAAATTAATGATATTCCAAGATTTTATATGATCTTTTAATTAATTATGTTATATTCCATGTGGATGAATCATTATCTAAAATTTAATGATGATCATTTTAGATTAATTTGGGTGGTTTTTGGATCACAAGAAACATGTTTGGTTTTATCAAATAGTATTATGAATAAAAGTTTTTTCCCAAATTTAAAATGGTTTCAAAAATAAATATTAAAATAACATTACGACCATTTATTGTTTTTATTGATATCCTTGAAGAATTTGAAGGAAAATGGAAGTGCATCTCCCTTGATGTAGGTAAATTAACACATCAAAGACATCGATTTAATTTTTATTAACAAAGAGGGAGAGGGAGGAGTATAATGAATAATATTCCATTAACATGATATCATAACAATATATAAATCATTCTAGATTTATCATGACATTTGGATATGATACGTTAAGGATATGACAAGAAAAGAAAATTAATTTAAAAATAAATTGAAAGAAAAGAGAGAGAGGAATTACTTGTTGAATCCTCCTCTTAAGATCCTCTATGGGGAACCTACCATTTGTACTTTGATGAGACCACGATCTCCTCGACATGAGGGAGGTTATAGGTAAGATATTTTGGCATAATTTGGGCAAGTCTTGAAGCTTTATATGTGTGAAGAAATGATGGTGTGATAGGTGGTATTTATAATGGAGGGGAGAGGGGTTTTCTCAATATTATATTCATTAATTTATTATTTCCCCACAAGACAAGAAATAGTGATGATTTTAGGACCAAGAATAGTAATAAGTGAATGTGAGTTCGATATTTGGGTACTTTCATCACAAATGATGTCAAGAATAGTGGATTTAAATTATAATGTATTTATATATTAAATTAATGTATTTTACTATTCACAAAAAAAATCAAACATTTCATAAAAATCCCAAATATTCCCTCTAACCATTTATCGACATGTAGAATAAAAAATTTATCTCCATTTTCTGAAAATTATTTTCTAAATATTATTAATTTAATTTTAATGAAAATCTTAATTTACATGAAAAATATAGATTTTAAAAATAAAATTGATTTTATGATGTTTTCAAAAATTAAATGGGGTCTTATAAAATTTTCGTAAAACCTGAAGGCATAGAATTGTTAATTTATGAGAAACTTTCAGCAAAATTCTTTAATTAAATAATTATAATTAATTATATATGGATTATTAAATTACAAATACTTTTACTATGGTCATATTTTCACTTATAAGATGCCTAAATTTTATTTATTCATTCATGGGTGAGGTTACTATTATTTTGGTCGATTTACTATTTATAAGGGTCATATTACTATTCATAAGGGTAGGATACTATTCATAAGGGTAGATTACTATTCAAAGAAATATGTTTTTCTATTGGACTCAAAAAACCACCCTGAACACAACTGTGTATGTAATATTTTCGAAATTCAAAACAGAAAAGTGGAACAATTATGTTTAATGGTCAGATAGTATTTAGTATAATGATACGTCATTGTGCTTTCTAATGTGATTATTCTATTAGGATTAATTATAAGTAGAGAATTCCATTGATAAAACATTGGGTCGTTACATTCTTCCCCCTTTATGAAAATTTTCCATTGAAATTTTATTTTACATAAATAGGTGAGGGTACTTCTGCTTCATCACCTCCTCTGGTTCCCATGTTTCTTTTTAAACTTATGGTTCCGACAATACACTTTAACATGGTGGGTTGTATCATTGCATATAACCTTATCACTCCGGTCCAAAATCATTACTGGTTGCTCCTCCCAAGAGAGATTATCTTCCAGTTGGTACCACCTCTGGGTTCAGTACATGTGAGGGAACTGGTTTGTACTTCCTCAGGAGTGATACGTGAAACACATGATGAACTTGAGCCATATTCGGTAGATGTGCAAGTTGATAGGACATGGCTCATATGCGGTCAAGGTTTTCAAAGTGGCAAATGTACCTTGGGGTTAGCTTACCTTTCTTTATAAAAAGCATGAATCTCTTCCAAGGTGATATTTTAAGGAAGACTTTTTCTCCAACGTTGAACTCCAAGTCCCTTCGACGGTTGTCAGCATAACTCTTTTGCCGACTCTGGGTAGCTTTGATATGTTTCTAGATGAATGTAACCTTCTATTTCAAGTCTAGTAGATAATTAGGTCCAAGTATCTTTATTTATTCAACTTCATCCCAATAGGTTAGAGTTCTACATCGCTTTCCATACAGAGCTTCATATGAAGACATCTGAATACTCGATTGAAAGCTATTATTGTATGATAACTCAACCAATGGGAGATGTTGATACCATTATCCTTTAACATCTAAAGATAACTCTATTAGAATGTATTTAATATTATGAATAGTCCTTTTAGATTGGACCTCAATTTAGGGGTGATAGGTCGGGTTAAATTTAATTCAGTACTCAAATCATGTTGAAGATATCTCTAGAATTTATATGTGAACCGTGGATCATGATGAAAGACAATCAATAGCTGAACAACATGAAGTCTTACCACTTCCTTCACAAATATCTTTTCATGTTTTTCAAGTGATAGATCATCCCAAATAGATATAAAATGGGTAGTCTTGGTGATTCTCTCAACCACCACCCATATCGCATTATTTCCCTTCGACTTCTTCAGGAGACCCCTGACAAAGTCCATAGTTGACATTATTCCATTTACACATGGGTATAGGAAATGGTTGAATAATCACTTGGGAATTTTCTTCTCTACTTTAACTTGATGAAATACCAAGAACCTTGAGATATATACTGTAATTTCCTTCTTTATGTTATCCCATTAGAAGTGTTCCCAGATATCTCGATACATATTTGTGATACCAGGATAGTTAAATAATGTTGAGTTGTGTGCATTTTCCAATAGCTCCTTCTTTATCCCAGGTGATGAAGTCACATAATGTCACATTACAAACCAAATCATACCATCATCATCGATATGGAACTTGTGTAGCTTCCCTTACTTTATTGTATTCACCTTATTTTGTATCTCCAGATCATCCCTTTTGGCCTCCATAATCATCTCTTGGATTGATGGTTTCATAATCATTTTGGAAAGGTAGGATTTATCACCTCCCCTTATGATTTCCTAATCCATCCTTTCCATATCTAAGATTATTGGGTATTTCTCAATCCATAACATGGATATAGTAGCTGGTTATTTTCTTCTTAGAGCATCAGCTACCTTTTTCACATTTCCATGATGGCAATAAAGAGAACAATCATAGTCCTTGATTATCTCTAACCATCTCCTTTGACATATGTTGAGATACATTTGTGTGAATATATACTTTAGGCTTTTGTGGCCAGTGTATATGTCAGACTTCTCACCATAAAGGTAATCCTGCCAGATTTTCAAGGAAAAAATCAAGGCTCCCAACTATAGATCATGTGTCAAGAAATTTTTCTCATGGATCTTCAACATCCATGAGGCGTAGGCTATCACATTATCTTTTTTCCTATGTACACAACCCAATCCTTCCTTTCATGTATCACTGTATATCACAAAACATTATCCACTTTTTGGTAATGCGAGTACATATGCAGTGATCAGCCTTCTATTTAGCTCCATGAATCTTTCCTCACATTCTTTGGTCCATACATACTTTACCCTTTTCCTTGTCAACTTAGTTAGTGGGATTGAAAATCATGATAAATTTATCACAAAAAAATAGTTTTACCCAACTAATCAAAGAAAACTACAGATTTATATGACACTAGATGGAATTGTACATTCACCAATATCCTTTTTTTAAGGGTCCATATAAATTCTTTCACTTATGATCACATGTCCTAATAATGTGACTTCCTTCATCTGAAAGTCACACTTCTGGTGAATGGAATACAACTTATCCTTCTTTAAAGTCTTCAACACAAGACTTAGATGTTATTCATGTTCAAACTTTCTCTTAAAGTAGATGAGAATATCATCAATAAAAAATACCACCAATATTTCTAGGTAATTTATAAATAATCTATTAATCATGTCCATGAAGATTTTAGGGGAATTAGTAAGTCTGAAGGGCATCACCATAAATTCATAGTGCACATACCTTATATAGAAGGTAGACTTCTAAATATATTCCTTCTTCACCATTACTAATGATATCGAAAGTGAAGATATTGCTTTGAGAAGTATCGAGCTCCTCGTAGCGGATAGAACAAGCATCAATCCTTGGAAGAGGATACGTGTTCTATAAGGTGAACTTTTTGAGTTCCAGATAACTGATACACATCCTCATAAATTCATCCTTCTTCTTCCCAAAGAGCACCAGCGCACCCCAAGGTGATGCACTAGGGCATATGAACCTTTTTCCCAAATACTCTTGCAGATGCTTATTTAATTCATCTAGTTCGATAGAATCCATCCTATAAAAACACTTTGAGATATTATTATCTTCGAGTAAGAGTTCTATAGATAATTCTACCTCGTTATATGGGGGAAATATGGGTAACTCTTCAGTAAATACATAATTTTATTCTCTCGTGATGGGAATTTCTACTAGTTTGACACTTTCCATTGAGTCAAAAATTTGAGTGATGTATGACTGTTCACAGGGAATCAACACCCACACCATTGAAGGGGTTTTTAAAGGAAATTTATGATCTTACTTGAATTTTTAGGGGAGAATTAGATGATTCAGAATATGAAAAGATATTTCCTTTTCCTAAAAGTTGATATGTGATCTATATAATGAGATCCAATCTATTCACATTATTGCATAGAGTTCCAAAAAGATAAATATTATAGGATTCAAAGGAAAAATATTCCTACATACTCCAACAGGAGAAGTGTGAAACACTTCTATTCCAATGATTTCACCACTTGGTGTTTTAACATATATCCCTACTTCAAGGTTTGTAGGATTTGATTCTATAGTTCTAGAAAACTGTCAAGATATAATGGAATGTGTATAGACTAAATCAAAGGAGACTTTTTCCATTATTGAGTAAATAGGATGTTTACCATGTATGACTTCATTATCTTACTCCACTTCCATAGTAGTGATGAAATAAGGCTTCACTTTTTCATTTTTCATTGGTGGCTACTGACGTTGGTCACCCTTGAGGACTTGATTTTTAGTGTACAAGCTTGCATAGTTTCCTTTCTCCCTACAATTGTGTTATTTTACCATAGGTGGTTATCCCCTTACTTCTACAACATTTTTTTTAAGGTTGGGGCTGAAGCCATGGGACCATTCTCCAAAATCCATATCCACTTTGAGGGCACACCTAAAATATTCTTCATAACTACCAAAGTCTCGAATTGAAAGCACCTTTAAAAGGTGTCGTTTTAATCCACTAAAGAATATATCTATTTTGTTTTATTTATTGATAACAAGACCAGAAGCGTACCTTGTAAGACTTGTGAAATTAGCTTTATTGGTCATGGTAGATTCTTCTTCCTTAATCTTTAGCTCTATGATTTCTCTCTCTATCTTCATATGAATAGTTATTTCGAAATACTTGTTAAGAAACAAGATCTAAAAGTCTTCAAATTCCATCTCTTCAATTTTGTCTCATGGATTGGTGTTCTTAATCAAATACCACAATTTATTGGCCTCTCCATCTAGACAATAAATGGCTATTGTCACCTTATCTGCCTCAGAACAGTGCAACATAGAAAGGATCTTCTCTATGGATTTGATGCACTATTCTACAACAAGTGGATCGGATGATCCACTAGACTTAGGTGGTCGTTACTGTATAAAACACTCAATATCTAGTTTATCCCTCTTTGGTGAAAGAGGGAGTTCCTATTTGTTAAGTATTTCATTCACAACCTAAGATAGTTGTGTAAGAATCACCAGTAAGTTTTTAAATCCACCTCCCAAATCATTGGGGATGTCATTTGGGCAATCATTGCATTGGCCCTCGCACGAGATGTTATCCTAGTTTCTCCTAATTCCTACCATTTTCTAAAATAGAAAAGTTTAGTACAAAATATAACTCAATGATTCATGGATAAATAAATTATCAATTTATAAAATTTATACTAAAATAATATCTTATAGGGTCCCTATGTTTAGAAAATCATCTTTTTTTCCTATTTACTAAGTCTCAAACTAGAGGTTTTCTCTAGGGTTTACTAATCCTAATTCCCAAATTTTCTAATAGTTCCCTCTAATACCAACTACAAAGTCCCTACTTTTTATACATTACATTTACATAATTTTGGTGATAGACAACCTAATAAAATTACAGATCGAGGACCCAACAATTTAGTGTTCTTAGGAAAACTTGGACCATATATAACTTTTATAATATAAAACAAAAACATTTTTTTAATTCCTTTTTCACTAGCTTCTTATTAGATCTTGACTTTTCCTTAGTACATGTAGTCACCTGAGGATATACATCAGAAGGGGGTGAGCTAAAATCCTAGTTAGAGGATAGATAATAAAAATTTATCATGGGGTGATTATGATCACAAAATAATCATCAAAATCAAGAGATGAATCATCAGATAAAGGCATGGAATGTTGAAATTTATAAAAATGGAACATCATGTATTAGTGGTCAACTACCACACATAGCTATGAGAAATGATAGAATCTTGTTCACACGTCTCGTCAATTTATCTAATGAGATTCATTACTTTACCAAATGCATTGGAGAACTGTATAATTCTGGTCACACCCATTATATCATAACATTCCTATTGTGCTATATAATTCTTGGCGAACTTGTCACACCATAATATTTATATTTTCATGCATTCCACATAGAACATATGGAAAACTCAAACATAAAATAACCCATGGAAATAAATGTGTTTAAAATAATATGTAATGCATTCATAAATATTTTGTTCCCAAAATATTGAGGGATTAATATTCATTACATAGAAAAGTCAATGATGAGTGAAAGAGAAACAATCTTCGAGAGTGTCTTTATTCGAAAGAAGTGTTCCTTTAGAAATATTGGGTTTGTCATGAACTTTTGTAGAATAAATTTATATCCCAGAAAATGTAATATAATTATGAATATATGATTTTAAAGAGTTACCATACCTAAATTGGAGTGAAATAGGGAGAACCCAAAGAAATGAAGTTAAGTTCGAGAATTTCCCCTAAACTTTCATCCGAACACATCCTTTACTTTATTGTCTTGTATAATGACATTATATTATTTCATTATAAATTAAAGAACCTTTTATACATGAATATGGTTTATTATTATTTAATTATGTTCTTTTATGGGCCTTTGGATGAGTTATAGAGTTTATACCCATTGTTTGGGAGTGTTCTTTATTGTAGTTTTCATGAACGGTTCACTTGTACATATGAGTGGAAGTTCATGTAGAACAGGGATAAACATAAAGATATGATATTACATTTTATAAATGATATTACATGAGTTTAAGTGATCTTATAATGAATTATTTTATATTCCATGTGGATGAATTGTAAGCTAAAATTTAATGATTATCATTTTAGGTTAATTTGGCCGGTTTTTGGATCACAATAAACATGTTTTGCTTTATCAACTAGTATTATGAATAAATGTAGTTTCAATAACATAAAAGGTGGTAATAATTATATATTAAAATCTGTTTACAAACATTTAATGTTTTCATATATATCTACGAATGAGTTGATGGAAAACGAAAGTGCATCGCCCCAGTTGAAGGTAAATTAAGACATCCGAGCAACAATTTCATTTTTATTATCAAAGAGAGGGGGGGAGGAATATAATGAATAATATTTCATTAACATGAAATAATACCAGTATATAAATCATAATTTATTTATCATGAAATTTGGATAAGAGATGGTGAGGATAAGTGAAGAAATGAAATGAAATTTGAAAGGAAGTTGAAAGAAAAGAGAGAGAAGTTGCCTCTTGAATCATTTTCTTGAGATCTACCTTGAGGAACCTAGGCTTGGACTTTGGATGAGAACAAGATTTCTTAGACGTGGGGGAGGGGATAGGGGAAGAATTTGGGTGAAATTTAGTCAATGATTAAAGAATGTGAGGGGGTGAAGAAATAAGAGTGTGAGGGTGGTCTTTATAGTGGAGGGAGAGGGGGTTTCTCAATATTATATTCATTAATTTATTATTTCTTCACAATAAAAGAAATAGTGATGATTATATGACCATGAATACTAATATGAGAATGTGAGTTATATATTTGGGTTAATAGATCACTCATGATGTTAGGAATAGAAGATTTAAATTATAATGTATTTATATGGTAAATTAATGTATTTTACTATTCACCATAAAATTCAAGTATTTCAGAAAAATTATGAAAAATCACACCAACAATATTTGAAAATGTAGAATAAAAAAATGGACTCCATTTTATTAAAATAATTTTAAAAATATTATTAAATTAATATTAATTAAAATCAGAACTTACGTGAAAAATACAGATGATAAAATTAAAACTGATTTTAAAATTCTTTAAAAAATTACATGAGGTCTTGTAGAATTTTATTAAAACCAGAAGACATAGAATTTTTAATTTATTAATTTTTATTGGAAAATAGATTAAATAATTAATTATAATTAATTATTTATGAATTTAAAAAATACCAATACTTTTACTATAGTCATATTGTGCCTTATAAGATGCCTAAATTTAATTTAATCATTCATGGGAGAGGTAAATATTATTTTGGACGATTAAATATTCATAAGAGTAATATTACTATTTATAAGGCTGGGATACTATTCATAAGGGAACATTACTATTCACCATAAATTAAGTTTGTTCTATTAGACTCCAAAAATCACCCTGAACACAACTGTGTTTGTCAGATTTTCGAAATGAAAAACACAGAACTGGAAAAATTATGATTAATGGTCACATAGTATGTAGTATCATGATATTTAATTTGTTTTCCTTAATTTACTATACTATAAGAAATAAATACAATAAGGGAATTACATTGATAAAATGTTGGTTCATTACATGGGCCACCTGAGCGTATTGACGTTCGCTGACAGTTGCATTATACCCAGCATTCCCATTTTCCAAAGGCAGGTTATATCCATCAACTTTTTGGGGAGGTTTTCTCCATGATAAAAATGGGTTGATGTGATTTCAATTCCTCCTTCTGTGTATTCCTCCTTGAAACTCATTGACTAGTCCAAGTCTCCCTCATAGATTAAGATGTTGTTTGTGAAACTCATTGTCGGTGTCATCGCTTTGTGGGCGCTGATCAATTTCGCTTCTTCTATCAGGGAATTATATGGGGTCAAGCTAGGGAAGAATCCTCTATTTAGGGGAGTAGTCATGGTGAGTCATATGTGGAATGTCATTATATTGGAACACTAGAATACCTACATTTTTTCCTCATCAGAGGGCTTCTCAAGGGTGCTGAAACCTGATGTTTCCCACAATGATCACAGTTTATCCTATGCTAGAGGCATGTCTCTAAGTCTTTCCTCAAATTCCTATATTTACCAAGTGATATGAATTGATTTTAACATCTGATAGAGACAGATCAGACTGATCTCAACACTGGTGAGGTTGGATCATAGAGGTACATCTTTAGTATGGATCACTTGGAAGGTTGCAAGATAGATGGATCAAAATGCCCAAGAAAGATAGATCCAAGATGGTGTTTCCAAAAAAAGAATGTGTCACACCATAAAGATCAGACTGATCTCAACACTGGTGAGGTTGGATCAAAGAGGTACATCTTTAGTATGGATCACTTGGAAGGTTTCAAGATAGATGGATCAAAATGCCCAATAAGGATAGATCCAAGATGGTGTTTCCTAAAAAGGAATGTGTCACACCATAAAGGTTGGTATGGACACCACAAATGGTGTATGAGAAGAGTTGGTCCCCAAAATTGGGTACATCGATGTTTTTCCTTTGGATTTACCCTTAGAGATGCATCCTACGTACCTGGTTTAGAATACAGGGATCAAAATCCACATAGCAAGAAAGGTTGACTTAGGGAATACACATGGTTAGCAGCCTATCAAAAGATGTGTACTCTTTGATCAATGGATATGATGTTTTTAGATTATGCATTGTTATCTTCCTGTAATGGATGGTATGATCCCACCATGTTGTGGTGCCCTAGGTTGGAATCATGGTGGATGTTGGAAGGTTGAATGAAATGGATCGTCAATGAGATGGAACCAACATGAATATGTCTATGGTGTTAAACATGAACCTCAAGGTGGTTTCATATGTTTTCCTATTGATGGGAATCAAATTCCACATAGTTATTTTGGGTGATGAGACACCTAAAGAGGCTCCTCATGAGAATAGAGCACATTTATAGGGGCCCAGAATATGTAGAACCTCTGGGTTTTGGCCTGAACATCTCTAAACAGAAAGGCTCAAAGGAAATATTAGTATAGGAAATGTGTAATGGTATTGAAACTAAAGGAGGCTTCATATGTATCCCCGTGGTAGGGAATAAATTTCCATATTGTTTAGTATGGATGCCTATAATTGGGGTGTACGCAAAGTACAGCGTTTTGAAGACATGTTGGGGATAATGCATTGTTACAGCCCATCCCAATAGAGAAAATCTTGGCTAGAAGAGTATGATATGTAGAGATTATGCATGGTTAGGTTCTTGTGAAAAAGGGAAATGTGGTTGGGGTGTACACAATAGAAAATAACTCTATTAATAGTGAGGATTACACATGTTTAGTAGCCCAAATGGATAAATTAAAACACACCAGGGATGAAAATCCAGGTGATGTGTCCCAAAATAGGAAGGATTCACATCTGGAGGGTACATCTCTAAGAGGGAGAACCAAAGTTTAACATAGATTGGAGTTGAACCTCGGGGAGGTTGCCTATATACCCTATGTAGTGGATGGGGATCAAAGCCCACATATTTCAAAGAAATAAAGGAGGTATCCATTTAACATCATGTAGGAAAAAAGTGAATATATGTGAAATGGTCGATACAGATGGATGATAGACTTAAACCTCTAGGTGTCTTCCTATGTACACTTTGTACAAGATAGGGATAAACCCCCATGTAGTTATAGAAGTATAATGTGGGCATAGTGTATTATGAGTGTTTGCAGCCCAAGGAAATTATAGGGCTTACACATGATTTATATCCCAAAGAGGATTTCATGGTTGATTATTTCTCTAATCCCACTAGTCTCATGTGCAGTGTAAGAAACAAGAGGTAGATACGAACCTAAAATTTATGTCATGAAAGATGTAGCCCCATGTAATAGTGTATATTGGGAAATACTCTAGGAGGGGAGCCCAACGAGGGTGACCCAATTTATGAGGGGGATATGGTCATTATATATGGAACACCCTCTCAAAGTGTGTTAGAGATTATGTAAGGACTTCCCAAAGTGCACATTATAAAAAGGCATAAAAGGAAGGATAAGGTGGGAGAGATCTAATTCCCATTCTCCATTGAATCCCCTTATGCTAATCACATATTTGGTGATCGTAGTTTAACGTCATGTGTTGAGGAAGATGGGTACTTAGTAGTTTAACATCCTGCGTCTCGGACGATGATGACTTACTTCTCACCACTTGGACATACAAGAACTTTTACAAACCCACAAATGGGGAAGGAACGAAACATGAAATTCCAGAATTAAAGGAGTTAGATGAGTGGTTGAAAGAGGGTCCCATGTTAGTGTAGCTTTGAGAAGATGAAATAGCTGTCAGAATACCTATGTGAAGAAGAATGAGGTAGGGAAACACAACATGGAGCACCGCTCAGGGAAACAGGAAATCACTACGTACAAACCTGGTGCATCGAATGGAAGAGGTGCACAAAATATTGGGATGTTACATGAAATGGGTGATTTAACATGGTTCTTTAGAATGAATACAACACATGGAGTATGAAGTAAGGGGTTCACAATATATTGAAGGATTGCATTAAAATTCAATGGTTTCATGAAATTTCAGATCCAATCACATAAAGGTAGGGGGTTCGAGTGCATGATGTGTTGCCCATAGGTAATCCATGCATGTAAGAGGTATCTTTTAGGATCACTTTACTTAGGAAAATTTGAAATGGGTGAGGGTAAATTCCTAGTGATCTCCCCTGAAGGGGGACCCATGGGAGACTTATTGCGTAAGTTCGAGTACCTTGACATGTTGAATTTCATGTATTAGTAGAATGGGTCATCTTACACACATGGGAAAAATGGTTTGAATTTTAGAGGAATACCTCTAAGGGATGGTGTTACCCTCTATTGATAGACAAAAATATATGTGGTGGAACCCAAGGTGGTGTGCGCGGAATAGGGTGTTTGACATCATATCGAGCATGTAAGAAGTTAGCGCACCCATCCTTACCTTTGCGCACTGACTGGGATTCTTTAGCGCATCTGACGTGACTGTTATTGTGGTTTTATAGCAAAAGAATAGCATTTATGTCATATCGGTCATGAAATAATCTTTCATGTAGATATAACTCTTGCGATATGGCATCAAATCTTGCATGAACCTTCCTTGGGATTTTTCGGACCATCCATGGAATAAAAATATGCCTTTAGGTCACTTAATGTGTGAGTACATGGAATCAAGTGGAATTAAGTGAAAAAAAATCCCCCTCGGAATCCTAGATGAAATGGAACAAGATTCTTCGATTCTGAGGTTAATTATGACAAGTATAAAATGTTTCTAGTGGTGCACACAAAATGGTCGAACTTGAATGTAAGGCACCTTGCGCATGTGCAGTAGACCCGGTCCCCACCAATAAATACTTAGGGGAAAACCCCTATACCATGAATTTACATTTGATAAGATATCCACTCTCATGTAAAAAATTTCCTTCATTGCAGATGATTGATCTAAAATTCAGTTGGTTCCTTACACGCAACCGATGGATCTTGTGCGCTTCTAACATAGCTTGATTTTCATGCACGTTTATTGTCAATATTTCTCGCAACTATCTGTATTTCATGCCAAACAATTTTATGTCATGTATAACCCTTTGTTTGTTCATACCCCAACAATATGGTGGTGAATAGATCGATGCTGAGTGGGAGATTCTGGAGGCTACTTATGCTGCACGGAGGGCTGGGATAACTATAAACCCTCAAATTCTTCATGTGAGATGGGTTCTGTAAAAAAACATATTTTCCTTGGCATTATGGCATAGGCTCAAAAAGATTATTTCATGAGACATATCCTATAGTTTTTTAACAAGAAACATACAGAAGGATGTGATGATAATGGTCTTTGAGACTGACTCTTTGTGGTTTTGGGTGACGCGTGAGTATACGATTTCGCAATTCAACATTATGAATGTTGTTCACCCTTCTAATGAAGCTAGTGATATGTATTTTTATTTCCTAAATCCAAAAACCAAGATAGTTATGGGGGAAAACTAGTTGCCGAAGTCTTCCTCCCCCATATGTAATCACTTTCAAGAGCAGTATCACAAATTAGACTAAGGGATGGTTGCAATATTGTGACTTTAGGTCTAGAGGAAACATCACTAGAAAGAAGGAATGGGTGTAAGAGGTACTCTAGACATGCATTGAGTTTGGGGTAGTGATTTGACACATCGGGTTTCTTTTGTCCGTGTGGACATCACAATTCCATTTCTATGCCTAGTTGGACATAGTGTCGGATCTGTTATTCCAGTGGTCTCCTGATACCAATACATTCCATCATCAGCATTGGGAGGTAAAAATAATCCATTGGGACATCCACTGTATCAGGATAATCCCTCCATAATGGTTTAACTATGATGAATTCTTACTGATGGAGAATGTCTCGGAGATAGGATGTGAACCCCTGTTCTGACTTGGAATCTGTAGGAGCTGGCATAGGAGAGGCTGATGATCAAGAACATCCTAAAGGAAATATTCTATTTGACATTGTTCAGACTAATTCTTAGGAGGTACCAAAATGTGAGAATTATTTGGTGAGGGAAGTAGTGTCTGACCATGTCGTAGAGGGTAAAATCATGATCATATTGGGAGGTCCTAGAAGTAGGTGAATATAAATCCTGGGGATTTAGTGTGAACGATTATCGTGACCCATATGTGCAATATGATGGGTTACTAATGGGATTCCTGAGCGGGTGGCTACTGCTACAGAGGGATACATAGATGGGTATGCATCCAGGGACATTGGTGATGGCCTAAATCACGGAAGTCAACCATAGTGTCAACCTTTGAGTACCTATGTTTGCCAGGTTGTACAACATTTTTCTAAGCATCTCAAGAGTAAGTATGCAAAGGAGAATCTACGGACCATTTCTAATTCACCATGGCAAGTTCAAATCTCACTAAAGAGGGTATGATTTATTCAATTCCATCTACACTCTAGGTGATGTCTTGTGACCATATCTACTGAACATTGATGGGGTTCAGCCGTTTCCACTTAATAAAGAGGGACTAGCCTCATGAACATAAATCACGAAAATACCAACTTATAATCATTTCAAAACCCATTAAGTGAAATGGTGGGTGAATTGTGAGGCACAATAGAAATTTGGATTACCTTCAGAGTATCATGGAGGTGTTATGGTGGCTCAAATAAATGGTAAATCTTTTGTGAACCATAAGTACCATCACATTTATCCAAACACTTCGGGTGTATGTAGTGAAAGCCAAAAAAAGTATATAAAGTGGTTTGGGAAGAGATGAATCTCCACATCCTTCTCAAATTGAGGTTCATGTTCACAAATTCTAGAATTAGTGAATTCATTACCTTCCCCCACTAATTTCGATGCCAACCTATCGACATGGTATGTGGTCAACTAGGTGGAGGCGTATTCAGAGGTAATTATGTATAAATGAATTCGTTAGATAAAGATGGATATCGTTGAGTCTGTAAAATGAGATATCATGCCAGGTGATACTTGGGAGGAAAGGAAAGTGGAAAGTTTGATGAATAGGGAGGCACAAGCATGAACAACAGTGGCTGAAGTGTCGCATGGTGCGGTCTCACCTCTACCTTCTAAAGAGGAGGGCTCCCACGGTTGACCTCATGGGCCATCTGGGGAGGCCTCTTTGAAGAAACTAAGATATCTTTTTTAGACAACCACATAACCCATTTTCTATCCTTTTGGTCTTCTTGGAAAACACAATGATAATCGATGACAACTAAAGAAATGTGACAAAGACTAGTGCACACTTAGCATGATCTTCCAGATATTGGGCACATACACGTGGTGGGAAAGGTAAACTTACATCGCTCGCACTTTTACCAGAGAGACACGGATTCATATTCATGCCAATAGGGATGGTATGAAGAACCAAATTTCATGGTTAATGTAATTCATGGTTAAAACAATGAACCTGAAGAAATGAAACCCAAGGATGATTTCAATGATGATGAAAAAATATGTGAAGAAGAAGATGAAGAGTATAAAGAGGAAGAAGATGAATTATAAAAGTTATAATAGGAGGTTGATGATGAGGGTATTGGAGGAGAGAGAAATTGAGGGAAAATATCCCAATTGAGGAACCCACATGAGAGAGGTAAAATCACTATCTCTAAAGAGGAACTGGAAATATTTATTGAGGTAAGTTTTGACTCCTTTCTATCTTGGTCTCCTTTATTCTCATATCTTGATTCCACTGAATGTGATTGGTCCTATTTAGGAATAAATTGGTAGTATTGATCAAGTAGTTCCCACTATAGGGTGATAAAATATGATGATGTTCATTTATGGACACCCCTTGAACCCGTATCTGGGGTTGGGAAATGCAGAGGACCAATCAGGGGTGAAGTAGGGAAGGGGTTCAAAGCGATGAACATAGAGTCCACATCCATCCCCACGACTCATAAGGAGTCAATGCCCAATTTTGAATTAACATTCTCTATGGTATCTCTCATGGAAAAAGCTCCTACGATGACACAGACACTTGTTTGACTATGCGTAGCTCTTGTAAGTATCGGTTTCCACAGACCATTATTTTCCATCAAAGCATTAAATCGAGAAAAAAAATCATTCTATATAGTTCTCATAATACTAAAATATCAGAAAAATAGATGATCCTGGAACATAAACAAGAGATCTCTTGATGGTTTTTCCTATTATGGAAGATCCAATCAACCGAAATGATCTGGACTAGGCATCCATCGAGTAGGATGTAGAGGCTATGGGTGATATCACTTCCAGGGTAGATCTTGAAGCTAGAGTGGGTAGAAAAGAAGAAGAAATGATCAAGGAGGGTCTCCCTCATGAAATATAGCCCAGTACTTCAGAAAGGATGTCAGAGGAAGACCATGTTGTTAATCTTTTGACCATTTTTCTAGAATACAAACCTCCATATCCTGAGGAGATGGACGCTACTGATTCTGAAAAAGTTGAAGAGAGATATATGACATGGCGCATTGCATGGAATTGCATCAAATGCTTCCTCAATAACCCATAGGCAGAATGGATGAGACGAATGGGGTCACTCCTCACCTATATGGGGTTCCTACTTGATGGAGGGGTGGATGATCTCCATCTCTAGATAATGATCCACAATTATCATACTGAGAAGATGCAAGAATGAATCCAATAGTAAAATTATTCCTGGTTTAGGGAGAAATGTGAGAATATTCAGAAACTCCATGAAGCTATACAGGAAATTAGATGCCTTGATGAGAAGATGGGAGAACGTTCCACATTTTTCACGAACACATACACACTCGTTGAACAACTCCGATCCCAACAAGAGGAACCCTATGGGTAGCTTGTGCAGGCAAGATTTCAAATTTCTCAACTCTGATCCATGAGTGAATAGGTGAAATTCAGGTCTGAAGAGCTTCAACCTATGTATGTGGACTAGGAAGGGATTTATGAGAGTGGGAAGGAATCCTTGAAGCTACACATAAGAGGATTGAAAAACTAAAGCAGCCTCTTGAAGGGGTTGATCCTTAAGGGTCATGTTTTGGATGAACTCATGAAGCATATCTTCTACCTTGTTTTCTTTTTAAAAAATTTGTCTATATATATATATAATTCTTTAATCACCACCTCTCAATCATAATTGTAATGAATCTAGTGATCAATCCCTAATCTCACGTGGGTCATACATAGTGTGAGAAATAAGGGACGACCACATAACTATACACTTTGTGTATGATAGTTCTTGTTAAACATCAAATAATCTGGGTATGCTATCATCGAATAACCTCCCAGAATATTCGATCTCAAGGAGGGGTTGTGGATGGAGGATATTGATATCAGAACAACCAACTTTCCTTTCCCAACACACTCTAGCGCATGAGCGGGGTATTTATAGGGTCATTAAAATCAATCTATGAAAAGGGGAATGAGGAGAGTGAATCACGATACCCCAAATTTACAACACATTAGGAATGGAATGAATATGGAGGATAAATGTTGACCATATTTGAAACATAACATCCATATCTTGTTAGCCTGAAATGGGGACACGCAAATGGGGCCAACCGCTGACCAAATTCAAAACACAGGGCCCAACATGAAGTTTTATCCGATGTCTTTTGGAATGTTGGGCAAGGATAGTTGACATGCCTTAAGGTCGAACATCCATACCATTAAGGGGTTCCCTTAGATGTGAAAGGGGATGTGGGTCCAAATAAGGGACACTCAAAACATGGGGATAGAGTGATGGTATATTCTAATGGATTCCAACACTCTAGAAATTATTCCACTACGATGAAAACATATTTGGTGAGCATATCAGTCTAAACTAGCATATAACATACAACCAGACATGATCTATATAGAGAAAACCCATATTATCTTTCATTTTTATGTCATGAAAAGGTAGGAAATGAGTATGTAGTTTAATTTTTTATGGTGAGGACAATATATAGAATAATTTAACATCGTATTACCATGACATTGTATACAATTTAAGGTTATTACTTTTAGACCCTGGTAAACATTTTAAAGACATGATTCCTTAATTAGTGGCTCATGGTTTATGTTCATAGAGTTTGGATTATAGTTATGGAAAAAAGGACAATGAGGCTAATGAAATTGGGGCTAGAATCAAAGAAAAAAAATTCGGGTGTCACTTTGTATCCTATAAGGATGGGAATAAATACAAATGTAGTTCTTCATAGTGTTTTTATGAGAGACCAACACTACTGGGGGAAATCCTCTTTCACAATGTGGAAGCCGAATAATCCCACAATTATCATGGAGAATCCTGAAATTGCTTAGGGTATGATTTTAGTTTAAAATCATGCAGTTGTGACATGTGATAAATGTGTGGTGTGGTAATCAAACCCGGCATGAATGAGGGAAAAAGGGTCCACGCCACACCCCACATATCGTTAATGGGAAACCAAATACGGGAGGGTACAAAATGGGTGAATGGGTGAATCTATTACTGCCGCCAGGGAAAGGTGATTAGGAATCTCTACGTATCTTATAGGGGTAGGAATCAAGAAACTTGTAATTCTTGAAAGTTGGTCTAGGAAACGGCCAGTGCCAAATGGGGAGATATCCTTCGAAATGAGGAAAAATCAGGTTGTTACACAGTTTAATTTCCTGAGAACAAGGACACTAAAGATCATAGTTTAATGTCATAGAGTCAGACCATGAGAAAGAGCTTCCTAAAGTAGAAATGTATAATGTGGTGTTAGAAATCAAAACTACATGAATGTGAACAATTAAGTCCAAATTGCATCACAAATTCATGGGAGGAAACATGCATACAATTTAATGTCATGATGCCTAGATTTTGGGATTCAGACTACAAGTTTATGGTCAAAGTGTTCAGACTATAGGGTGTGTGATTCATCCATGCAAGTATGAACCACATCAAGAACCCCTAATCCCACTTGAGTCATGCTCAATGTGGGAAAAAAGGGTTGGAGAAGGTCTTTACAACACATGTAATCCCACAATAGGGGAAATAAGGGGTGAATTCAAGGGAAATCCCATGATGTTGGTCCACCCACTCAATGGGTAAAGGTGTATTGAGGGAAGTCATTGAGATTATTGATGTTTCATCTTAATATAAGGATGTAAGAAGGAATGTAAATAATAATAATGAAATTTGGGATGAAAGGTGATTGGCGCGATGATGTAGGATAACTATTGAACTTATTTCAAATAATGTATCCATATCATATAGCCAAAGATGGAAAAAAACAACTGAGGGTCATCCATTGAACATATTTGAAATGTGGGTGGAATCTGTCTCAATATCTTCTTCAGGATTACCTAGGACATTTCCCTCAAATGGTAAGTGATACTTAAGTTTGAGTATCCATACCATTTCGGGATTCTATTGGATATGAAATATGATGAAGATCCAAACAATGGGCACACAAATCAGGGTTGTGGAATGAGAGAATATTCAGGAGGATTCCAACACTCTATATTCCATACCAAGACACATCTGAGCATGCTAATGAGGATAATCTAATGGAGGAATCCGATGAGGGGAAGACGACTCAAAGGGAAAAAGTAGAGGAAATAGGAAAAAAGGTAGATATACCTTGGGATGGACCTACAGACCAAAGGGACAAAATAAAGAAGTCATGACTGAATACCATGAATTTTTCATGTCATGAAGGAAAATGAGGAATTTTCCATTTTAGTTAATGTAGAAAGGATCATAAATTCTATGCAGTATAATGTATTATAGGAATAAGAGGTCTATTTAACACCACACATGAAAGGTGGGGTCTTAGTTTAAGGACATAGAACTCGGACCCTAAGAGAAATATTGAAGGACCTGGAAAGGTTGGGGGACATGAGGCTAGACCTAAAGACGAAATGTTGGCTGGTCTTATGTATCCAGAAAGGGAAGGAATCAATCCATACGTTGTTCTAAAAGGTCATTCCATTTCACATCATATGGTAAGGATAGGTGTTGAGACAAATTTTACTATCATATAGTTAGGACATAGGGGTAAAATAAATTCATAAGGGGATTCACATGGTGTGGTAAAGTTAACATAACCTGAATGAGGATAGAGGAAGTCCACACCGTGACACACATACAAAATAGGGGACTCAGGCCTTGTGGCCAAAAAGAGATATAAATATTATTGGTACTTGGGGCTAGACGCGAAGAAAAAATATATGGGAATTCCTTCATATCCTATAAGGACAGGAGTCAAGCCATAAATTGTTCTAAAAATGTTGTACAGATTAAAATCTTGCGGTAAGAAGGTAGGATGGGAAAGTTCTCTCAAATGGGGTCATGGTGTGGCTATTGTATATCTGACATGGATGAGAGACAAAGAGGACCATATCACACCATTTTCATTCCTATAGAGAACATGGTCCAAGACGAAAAATATTGGTAGAACACTTTGTGCTATGTGGAGCTGGACCGGAAGAAAAAATATTCAAGCCTTCCAACATATATTGTGAAAGAAATAATAAATCCATATACAGTTTTTAAAATGTGGTGCAGATTAGCATCATGAAATTTTGATGTGGGTACAGTTTAACATCATGTGGGATAGTGATGTTGGGCAGTTTTACATCCTATAACCCTGATTATGATGAGTATTTTAACATCATGTAGGATGCTCTAGTATAGTTTCATGTCATAAATGATGATAATATTGGGTATTTTTATGTCATACAGCTTAGATGAGGGTGGTCTTGATGTGACATAATGCTTGATAAATTTGGCATTGGTGGGAAGAGTAATTCTCTCACCATCCATGGTGACCAAAGAGTACACACGATTGGGATAACCCTTATTAATAATTTAGGGTCCATCCCATTTGGGATCCAACATTGATAGCCTCATTTCAGGTATCATTGATGCCCTTAGAGACAATACCATGTCACTTTGGTTGAAGGAGGAGTGGAAAACATTCTGGTTGAAAGCTCGGGCTACCTTGTTCTAGTGCCTCTCAATATTTTGTAGGGCCTAGAGACTTTTCTCATCGAGCGACTACAGTTCATCAATATGTAATTTGAATACCTTTTCCGATGTTTTCTGATCATAAATAGTCGTATGAAGCAACGATAGTTGTATCTTAATGGGAATAAGGACCTATGTTCATTACACTAGGGAATATGGTGTTACTTAGGTGGAATTTCGAGTTGTCATCTTGTAAGCCCAGAGAGCATTGGGGAGCCTGTCTAGAAAAATTTTATTTTTCTGACAAACCATATTCTCGAAAATGGTAGAGAGGGACTTGTTGATATCTTAGATCTTCCCATTTTCTTTCTCATGATAGGGAGAAGTGTGGTTAGAACTGATGTTATTCTTAGCATATAGTTTCTCAGCTCTGCTACTCGAACGTTCGTGTTGTTATCACTGAGAAATATGTGAGGGACTCTAAATCAGTGAATTATGATGGAACTCATGAACTTGGAGATATAATAGGCCTAGAATTCCATGATTGGTATCACTTCTACCCACATGGAAATGAAATCTATGGAAGTTAAGATAAATCTTTACTAGAAAGATGTTGCAGAAGGGTATGGTCTCATGAAATCAATTCGCCATACCAGAAATGGCATGAATTACTTAGTAGAATGAATGGGGTCTGGTTTTTTATACAAAATGTTGGCATGGATATGACACCTTTGACACCTATTGGGTAACTCAATACAGTGATTGACCATGGTGGGCTAAAAGTAGCCCAATCCTCTGATCTGATATTAGATATTTGACCCGGCCTGATAAAATCCACAGGAACTAGGATGGAATTCCTACATAAACTTGGGAATCTCATCTACTTGGATGCAGTGGAGAATAAATCCATCAAATCCACATTTGTAGAGGATCTTCTCAAGGTTTGGACAACTTTAGATAGTGAACATTACTACAAACTGGTAGAATCGTTCACGTTTGGCACTATCTGTCAGGAGATGACTGTGTTGGAGATACTCAACAAAATTATTCATCTAATCAGGGGTCTCTTCCACTATTGTAGAGGGATCTTTCAGTCCTGATGTGGGAGAATCGGTGGAAAATGGCTTACCTACTGTTTATCATCATCATTTGAACTGATGGGAGCGATGAACCTTCTATGCACACATGGATAATCAGATCAACCAAATAAAACATTATGAGAGAACAGAAAAAGATGGAAATGGTATTGGCTTGACCATTCTATGAAAAAGTGATAAGAGTGACCTTGTATAGAAAAGGGAACCGGGACATCAGCTAGTGAGTTCACTCTAAGAGTGCACGAGCTCTGGCTTCCTGATCATATAGTCTCCATTGATATTCTTGATGACCAGTTCAGATTCAAATTTCACCTATAGGTGGGGAACATCAATCTCAAGTTCTAGATCAAGATCAGTGAAGAGGGCCTGATACTCTGCCTCATTGTTGGTGCACACTTCTAACAATAAGAACAGGTAGGGAAGGACAACCTCTATAGCCTTGTTGAAGATGATACCCAGGCCTACTATGTTGATCCTAGGTTCATTGATCCTTCTACCAGTTAGACATAAGGAAGAATAAATGATGTGAAACTTCCAACACATTATGGTCTAGTCCAATGATATAATGGGCACATCTAGAATTTCATGATCTAGAATCTGCTATCTGGGGGCTAGATTGGCCATCAAGAAATATGATTTCACCAGACCCTTGATATATTTTTGTGGGATGAACCTAATTTAGAACTGTTGAAGGATCACTACCAACCTATCTAGACATCATTTCAACATATGGAGGTTTATAATATATTCTATACAATCAACACAAGATACCACTTGTATCTCATGATGCTGCAGATAATGTCATCACTTCTTCACTACAAAGACTATTGTGAGGCAGCTCTTCTCTATAGTTATGTATACAGTCTCGATATCAAGTATCATGTGACTGATATAGTATAAATGGTTCTCTATCACTTCATTATTCTTCTGGGAGATATGGGTGGTGAGGAATCACTCCAGGGTGATCACATAAAGGACTATCGACCTTTTGGATATGGGTGGCATCAGAACCAAAGGTTGGAGAAAATACATCTTAATCACCTGAAAAGCGGTCTGGAATTCTTCATCCTACTGGTAAATAATACATTTCTTCATGATTCGGGAAAAAGGTATTACACTTTCTAAGAATACTCACAATGAATCGACATATGTAGGCTATGTGGCCTTGAAATCCTCTGAGATCTTGTAGGTTTATCAGTGGAGGAACTTCATTGATTGCCTTGATCTTATCTGGATCTTTCTCAATGCCTCGGTTTCAGATGAAAAAAATTGAGAAACATCCCATAGGTAACAATGAAGTAACACTTTAAGTTGACCATCTTTAGATTATGACAATAAAAGAAGTTTAAAACATTCTCAAGATCCCGGAGGTAGTCCTGACACTAGCGGTATTTGACCCCAAAATCGACCACATATAATTCTACTTGTCTCCCAAGGATCATCTTTAATATGTAGTTCATAACATGCAAGTAGGGTGATGTCGCATTCTTCAGACTGAAAATAATTACCTGGTAACAGAAGATACCATATGGTTCTCTAAAGGTGGTCGACTCTTCTTCCTAGGGGTGCATTCAGATCTAATTGTATCTGGAGTACCCATTAATGAAAGAGAGTCAGGAATCTGGTGGTGGTGATGATCAATATATCTACCATAGGAAGGGGAAAATCATTCTTTGTAAAGTGAAGACTAAGGCCCCAAAAGAAAATGAAGACTCATATTTTTCAGTACTTCTTCCTAGAAGGGATTATATTGGCCAACCACCTAGGGTAATGGACTTCCTTGACGAATTTGGATTTGATGAGCTTATCAACATCATCCTCGACCACGACACCATGAGAAGGGTGCATCTTTATAGGAGCCTTTTTGAACCTAAAATGAATTATCAGGAGACCAAGGTGGTGGATTGTGACTTGAGGATCTATTCATGGAATCTCATCATGGCCCATGAAAATACATCACAATGTTGCTTTAGAAAATCCATATACTACTGTTTCACTTCAATTGGTATACCTGTGTTGACCAAAGTCGGTCTTAGGTCTGGCTCGATATTGATATTCTCCTGGATCAACTCATGGTGAAGATACCTTCCTCGAATGTTAGAGGAGCATCTTCCAAATCCTATTCATTATCCACATCTGGAGGATCATCATCTATAGGCAGTTGTTCTTAATTGGGTTCCCCTGATGGAATTTTGGTTCCAGCATTAGTGGTAGTGTAATCATTATTAGGAGACTCATATACTAATGAAACCATAATAAAAAAAGTTGTCATACCGATTTCATCAGGCCTTCAACCAAGGGGTCTAAGTTTCATAATATGAAATCATTAGGGGTGTATTTTTTGAGTCGGTTCATCCTAACATGGAAAAGCATGTAAGTATGACGTACGACTACAGCCATGGGGTGAACATCTCGATACCTAATTGGTGTAAGGGGCACTGATATAACTCGAACCTGATTCGTGTAGGAGTATGAAGTGATCTTCTAGTGCCCCTTGTTCATTGTTATGTGCTTATCACTCCTTCCAAAGATAAAAACATAGTGTCCTAAGTATGGGGTTTTGGCCTCCAATCATTGAATCGGGAGGATGAAATCATCATCCAAGTCATTCCACAGGTCAGCCACGGTGGTGGTGGGTTCAACCTCATTTTCTTGAACCTAGATGTCCATGATCTTATAATAGTCAGCATCTATGTAGAAATAATCACAAGATGAAAAGGGAGAAGTATCACCCTAGATTACACCCACTCTACCATTAATGGAGTACATGAGGAATTGATGATACGAGAAGGGAACTGTTTCATTCAGATAGAGCCAAGTTCTACCCGTCATTGTATTGTAGGTGGCGTCCTGTGAAATGTCCCTAAATTCGGTTCTAGAAATCATGCCAAAAGATTAGGTATTTTGGCATATCTTACTAATTTGTGTCTTCTCAGTTCTATCAATACCTTCAATCATTAGGTAAGAGGTTCTCATATCCGCTTTAGTTAGTCTAAGCTTATGGATCATCTGAGTCGGGACGAGATTGATCCCAAAACATGTGTTGAAAAGAAAATGGTGGACATTCATTCCAATAAACAGGCTGGTGATATACAATGGGATTATGTTCCCCTGAACTGGATAAACTTCATCTTCTCCTATGAATGAAACTATGACCTGAAATTCAGCGTTCTCAACTTCCTTAAAAGGAAAAGAATCTTCAACCGCTACCTCTGTTTAGAACCGGAGTGGGATTTTCAATCCCTCTGTAAGGGATTCACGAATATCATCCAAAAAACAGATATCCTCGATAATTGATAGCTTCACCGGAATGATGGATAGGTTCTTCAACACATCATACTTCCACACGAGGCATGCATTTCTACAGACAAGAGGTTGCTATGTGGAAGGATTTATGATGTGTACTTCTAGTCAAATTGTAGGATTCTAGTTGGTACTAGGTATATTATGTTGCTCACCAATCTAACCATGAGTAATGACTACCATTTGGATGCCATATAACTATGGTTTTCCCACCATAGAATGTGGTTTTTCATAGCACGATCATGGTGGCTCTGCCTGATCAAGCAACACAAACTACAATGGTAGTGATCCTGATGAGGTAGGGTGAGAGGAATACGCATGTTGTTCTCTGTGAAGAGCTAGATTTATGGTCTTAGTGGCATGATTGTCCTGACTAGAGTCACTACCCAGTGCATTCTGATGGTTCACATACACACGGTTTCATCAACGATTGCGCTAGTCGGGAACATTAGGAGGACGAGTATGGAATTCCACATCGTCGGGAACCATGTAGGTGTCCACCAGCTCAAAAGTGTTTACTAATATGTACTCTTGATCATTGTAATAAGAATATTTCATTACGTGGTAAATTCTTTTTGTAAACCCCATCTCTAGGGGCCTGATGCTTCCAAGATTGGGTGCTGGATTCAGCATCGATAGTGGACTTTGATTTCCCTTGTGATGTGAGGTCTTACTCTTCTAGGATGTTAAAGACTAAGAAGATGACATAGAAGTGATATTTGTAAGAGGTGTCACTGATTTAGAAGGATCCATATGATTCATACGAGGCCAAATTATATAGTGATCATGAGGGACTACCTTGGGAGCCAAGCCATCATCATACATCTAAGAACCATGACTAGAAACATGATTTTTTTCACCCTAACTGTCACTATTTGGATTTGTGGAAACACATGCCACCTGCATCGGGGTAGGACCTAATATGATAATTTTATTGTTGAAATTGTCCTAGAATAATTCCTTGAACACATATCACTTCTTGAGGGTTGTCCAAGGAACTTCTTATAGATGAAATAGTCATGGAGATCAATGATGTCACCCTCCTCGGGCTTCCTACATGCAGAAAGCCTCAAGATTCCTTGATCCAATCACTCTAGAAACAGCCATGATCTTGAGGCTATTCAAAAGAGTAAGTCTAGTATTCCTCTCTAGGAAATGGATTCTGGGAGCCTGTCCCTGATGAGGGACTGGATTCTATCAAGGAGGTGGAACCTGATTATCTCCCCTAGAAGGTGGTGGTTAAAGAGGTGGCGTCGGCTAATTCTAAGGCCGGAGATGCTGACATTGAGGCTGAAACTGAAGTTGATGTCCTTATTGGAGCTATGGAGTAGGCTCCTTCAGTAAAAATTCTAGAACACTAGGGGATTCAGAATGTGAAACAATAGTTACCACATCCTTGGAGGCTCTTCATATAGGTGTTGTGGGAGGTAACAGACGCACCTGCTTGTATTGCTACAAGAATTCCTCTGTATGTTGGTCCTCTTTAGATAATTCCTATAATACACTGGTAAGATTATGAGTAATGAGATAGGGAGAGAAATTCAGTCTTCATGATCCCCACACAAATTTTCAGAAACTTCTCTTTATCCAGTGACATGTTAGGTGAATACATGAGGCCCTTCCACTGGGTTAAGAAGTCTGTGACTCACTCATCCATCCTTTTCATGAACTCTAAGAGGTTGGTAATACAAGTAATATGAGTGGTGGAGATTAACTGATAAAATAATTACCTACAAATATCCTCTCAACTGGCTACAGACCTCATGGATAGCTGGTTGTACTAGATTAACACAAACCCTTCCATTGTATGTATGAAACACCAATGTTGGGAGTATTCCTACTATGTTGGAGTACCTAGAATGGGTATACACCTAGAGATGAGGTTGTCTAGGTGATGTAGTAGATTTACCATCCTATTGAAGGGGGAGAATGTAGGATTATTGAAATATGGGAGTGTCGGCATGTCATCTACCCCTACTGGATATGACTTTCCATCTAATGGAATCATTGCTTGTAGCATCTAAGGAGCCTCAAGGTGGGAAATGATAGTATCCATCAGATCAACCAATGATGGATTCTTTCTCTGGTGAGGATTCCTAATAACCAGTATGTTGGTGGGTTCTTCAACATCATAAGAAGGCCCAATAACTCATGGTGCAGCCACTGGAATGACCCCAAGGAACTTCTAGAGGAATAACCCATAGAACAGCTTTATGAAAATCCTGAATATCAAATTTTGTATGGTTCTTGCACCATTTACATAGTCTTGGAGATGCATATCATGGCTTTTTTTTATAGTCTTTAACCTCTATCCTGTCTGGATACGTAAGGTTAGTGGGATTAATAGGATGCAGCTCATTAAGAATAACCTTTGGTTTACCATGCTTCCTTGGAAGAGGATGGATGGGATCATACTGGGTGTCACCATAATATGGATGTCGCGCCATAATAAGATGGGAAATGATCTCATCAATGGACTTTTTTCTCCATGATTTGTTGAAGAAATGCATATTTTTTGGGTTATCTTCTATCTTATGTACTGAAATAGATGGGTTGGGGGGGATTAATAGTCCCAGGGGGTCCTTTATGATTGTTGGGATCCCAAATAAAAGTAAATTACTCATTGGGTATAGAAAGGACAAGCCAGTTTTTCTACTAGATAGTGAGAATGCTCAGGAATCCAATTGAGCTGGTACTTCCCTAGGTGGTAGGTTTTATTGAATGAGCCCTATCTCAGAATCCTTCCCTACAAGATCATCCACATTTACTGTGACTTCACATAGAGGTGTATCATCTCTATCACCCAACTGATTGGGTTGATGCTAGATCAGGTTGAAATGGAGAGATTCATATTGTCCCTTTCCATATATTTAAATATGTGGGGGAACAACAACAATAATCATACACAGATAGGTGAATCTATAGACAAATAGTTGTTGTATTATCTGATGATAGCTAGATGACATAGTGTGTTGAGCGATGAGAAGCACTGTCAGGTAAACCAAGCTGCGCTGAATGATGATATCATCAAAATTCTCATTGATCTTTAGATAAACCAATCGATGATGAAGGAGATAGAACTGTGTCTTCTAGAGAGTCTTGTGGGAACACATGACTTCTCCCTGGACAAGGGACTCTATAGTGCTAATGTATAATGTAGAAATTGTCCCGAACAACTTGGGGAAGTGGTCTTCTGTAAGGATATCCCACAAGCTTCTCAATTCTGAAGTGGGATCCCATATATGGTTTCCCCATTCCCCAAATTTCAGTGGCAATGGGACTAGGATGGGCATTGATATGGACAGTAGTGGTGGCGGATTATCCAACAGAAATAATTGTGTGTGAGATGACATGCCACTGCAAATTGTGATGTCCCTCAGATATGGTAATGACTGCATCACTACGTCCCTGTTGGATGTTTGATAAACCACTATTTCTCATACATGGTTAGTGATCTTTGGTGGTGGGTTAGGCTGGTGGTCATCATATTACAATATTTTGAACAAATCACCATGATCTCATGTCGAGGTATATATTTATTCTAGTTATGGGAGAGAAAAAATCACACCAAGAATTTGGATGGGGGGGGGGAATCTGCTTCCTCCTGCATGTACCTACAGAGGGATTCAGGGATCTGGTGCATCTTGATATCTAGGAGGATGAAGCGAACATGATGGGTTCCTAACCAAAACCATGATACAAAGGATCACAGGGAAGGATTCATCATTGAGTTTAGTTCTACTTTAGAATATGAAAATCAGACATGGTTGATGAAGAGCTACCGCTTCACATGCTTGTTCATTTGGTGGCTCCGATTATCCCTCCTACTCCAGGATGGTTCTTCAAGGAAAAAGAAATATCCAAAATGGGGAGTTCCTCTATGTAGTTTGATGATTAAGAGGGGAGGACATCCACTTTTACTAATCATGATATGGGGAGTGCCTTTGTATTGATTTTCATTGATGTGGGGAGGACCTCCACTTTGATGAGCTTGGTTGTGAGGAGAACATGGGAATATGTTAAACAAAACACTAGTAGGGCCTCCATGTCTATTTCCTAGTGCATGGGGTTGACCTCCATGGTAGAGGGTTCATGAGTGGGGAGGCCCCCACACTGGAGACGATGAGAACATAGGGATGAACTCCATGCTGACTTTATATGGTAGCATAATCAAGAACCTTGGATTAGTCAAACCAGACATGGGGAGGAGCTTCGTGCTAACCATAAAAAATGTAGGGAGGTCCTTCAGTGAAGCTTTAGAGGACATGTAGAGGACCATCACATTGATAACATGAAATATGGGAAAAGACTCCATACCTTGAATTATGATCATGGGAAAGACCTCTATATAGATTGTCATCATCACGGGTCAGCCTGCAAAGGTTGTTGCTGGTGCCAGTGATTGGAAGATTCATCCCAGCATGACCTTTGGGTGTATGGAATTTTTATTCTGATTAATCATAGGCTTGACACTTATATATAGTAATAGGTAAATTATAGTATTGGACGGTGGTGGAATGATCCACTAAAGATTTAGAAGCCGACGCCCCCAACTGAGTGTGCTCCTGAGCCTGCACCTGACATTAATGTTGGGTTAGCCAGACTATGGCTGACAAAGAAGGGTTGTAAACCAAGTACTCCTTAGCATGGGGGCCTGATTTAGTATTGACGTGGCTAGGTTAGAGCCATCCTTTTCACCTCCCTAGTTGTGATCTAAGCCGGAATGGTTCAAACATCTCTCACCACATTGGCGTAGGGGAATAAATCATAAGTGCATTCCAGGGAAAGGCACCAAAAATGGTTGGATGTCAATGTGGGGAGAAGCGACTCCCTATATAGCCCTTGGGGTGAGAGATGATGTTGAGGCACAAAGTCCTCTAGATATGGGGTCCATATACCTCATTGGGATGTATAGTGACCCAAGCCTTTTATATAAATCATTTCATGATTTTAAGCATAATTAATCATCAGAGTACAAGCCAAGGATCATTAAGTCTAGTGTCTTGGAAGACTTGGTACATATAACATAAAACATGGGACTAAAAAACTTCTTTATTTAATATCCATAAAGAGCTTGTAAATTCCTTTGAGCTCTTATATCTGCATAGGGTACCCTGGGGAAAACATAAACCAAGGGATGAGCTAAATATCCCAGTAAAGGATTGAACATAAGGATACATCTCAAGCACATGAGTTAGGAGGCATGACATAATGATATCCAAAGCATGAAACTTATAAAATCATTTAATATAATCATGGGATCTTATAAATGTGGAATCATATAAATGTGTTAGAAACATAAATCATATCTTTAGTACGGGTCAAGGCTAATCGTCAATCTCGTTTCCCATTTCAGTACGGGTCAAGGCTAACCACCAATCCCGTTTCACATCACATCTCATGAGACTTATCTTTACCCAATGCATTGGAGCTCTATCTGGGCGCACCCATCTAAAAATATTCATGAATATTAATTTCCACATAAATAAGCTTGCCACATAAATAATCATAAATAATCAACCATACATAAACATAAGGTTACCCATGGAATGAATTGGGTACCACAATCATGACATAAAACATATCCAATGGGCGTATCACAAAAGTGTCCTTGAAAGGAAGGGATTAGAACATACATGGACATTCATAGGGTAAAATAGGCATATAACATGGTCTGTGTTGTCAAATATAAGCAAAACTATATAAAAAATGTATTTTAGAAACATTAGCATTAAAACATTTTTGTGCGGTTTTAAGGAAAACACTCTAGAGCTTTTCAAATAGAAAAGAGGACATTCTTTTATATAAAACCAGAATTTAACCTAGAAGGTTTTCTTAATAAAAATACTGATTTTATAAATACAATTTTTTTTAAAACATAGGATATAATGCACTTTAAATTTGGGTAAAAATTTGGGAAGTCCCCTTAAAATAGGTTGGCTTATCGAAAAGTTCTACGGGGGGAATCTTTCAAAATCATGTATATCCCAGAAAGAATGTGATGAAAGGGTATTGATATATGAATCTTTTAAAACTAACCAGAAGTCATAATACTCAAATAGATATATAATAAAACACCATTTTGAAAGAAAGATAAGGCTACCCAAAAGAACAAAGAAGGTTCGGGTAGAATTCGTTACGATTTTATCAGCATGGTGTCGGGTGTGACCAAGAGGGATTGATGAGAGAGAAATGGGGTTTATCATCACTTATAAATACATAAGGAAGTATGGGGGAGGTTCTCAAACATACCCCATCATTTTCTAGTACACATATAAAGGCATAGTATAGAGGACAAACTTGATTAAGAGAGAAAAGGAGATGATCCCTTACCTCAAATCCGGTGGTGTTCTCTACATGTTATTAATGTCCTGAATAAACAAATTAGGATTATTAATTAAAATGTCCAGAAGATATTCTATATTTAATTGATTTATTATAACCCTTTTTAGTTCATTAAAATACTTTTTCATTAGTTATAAGGTTCAATTTTATTGTTCGGGCTCGTTTGTTTACATGGCTTTAAAAGATCGGTTCACTTATATTCAAGTTTGGATTATATGAAAGATGAAAGTGGTTGTCCAAAATTAAAGTTAGATTATTTAGTTAATATCCAGGAGATTACATGGTTTTAATTTTAATTTGGTTACTTATATTGATGTCGAATTATTATATATATTACATTAGTGATAACCGTTTTTGTTAATCGGTGGATTTGATTACAAAGAATGTGTTTTTCATTATAACTTAATTCCATTTGTACCAAAAGATTACAAAACCAAAAATAGGATATAATACATATATAATAATCTGGTTAAACCATAACACAAATAGTTTCATGACCAGAATTAATGATAATAATAGAAATTGATAAACTGTTGTCCTTGAATGTGCTAAATTAGCACATCTCAAACGGTGCTTTCATTTCATTCAAATAAAAGGGTGGGGAAAGGGGAGAAGATAATGAAATATACCACTAGCATGAAAACATTACAGAACATGTATATTACTGGATTTATCATACTATTATGGTGAAGGTAGGTGAGGATAGAAAATAAAAAAGAAAATAACTTAAAAGAAAAGAAGAAATTTGGGAAGAGGAATTTACCTCTTGAGACTTCCACCTTTGAGAACCTCTTAAGGGGAGAGGTTTTGGTATTTTGAGGAGGATAAGAGATTTTGATCGTGGGGGAGGACATTGGGGAGATATTTGGGTAGAATTTAGTGAAGTCTTGGAGTTTGAGAGGAGTGGAGAGAAGAGGGAGTGAAGGGGGTTTTTATAGTGGAGGAGAGGTGGGATTTCATGATATTATAATCATTAATTTATTATTTCTTCCCAAGACAAGGAATAGTAAGTATTCCATGACCAATAATAGTGATTTTATCATGTGATACCGAACCAAGTGGGCTTAAATCAGCAGAGCATCATCGATTACTCAATTAATCCATTATTTAGCATTTATTGTAAATAATCGGATTCTACTATTCATCAAAAAATTCATGTATTTCAGAAAAATCCCAAAAATTCACCCTATCCATTTATAGATGAGTAGAATCAAAAAATCAAGTCCATTTTTCAAAAAAAAAATTCTATATATGATTATTTTAATATTTAATTAAAATAATAATTTATTATCAAAACCAGTTTTAAAACATTCTATAACTCATTCTAAAATATAGGTATATCGTACTTCCAACTTGAATATTATTTTTATACCACCATAGGTGAGGTTAATATTCATTGGGTTATATCACTATTCATAAGGGTGTGTTATTATTCATTAGGGTATGTTACTATTCACCAAAAAATATTTTTGTTTTATTAGACTCCAAAAAACATCTTGAACACAACCGTGTATGCCGGATTTTCGAAATTCCAAACACAAAAGTGAAAAACTTATGTTTAAAGGTCACTTATCACTTATTAGTTCATTATGTTGTTCTTTCATTTGATTTTATGACATAAATATAAGAAGAGAATTTCCATTTAAAAACTTTTGGTCATTATAGGATGACCCTCTACTGTTCATATTATTGGATGAGAGTATCAATCACCCTCCTCTGGATGATCTCAGAGGGTGATATGGGGTGTTGTTTCCCAACAGCTATGGTTGTTGAAGATATTGTGGCAATGTGGAGCCGTTTAGAGTTTCCATGTCGGAATTTCCACTTCCCCTACCTTTGTAGGTGGGAGGTGACTTGTTTTCTATGGTTTTAGCTTGGGACCTATAAAGAAGAAGGATTCAATGATTAGAAAATATCTTTGGAAAAAAAATCCAACTCCCTAGCATTATTTAGGATTCCATGGTAGGGGAGAAATATCCACACTAAAAATTCAATGACCGGAGTACCCAATGATCAACAACCCTGAATTTTGGTGAGTTTTACACTAGTAAAACTATTTTTATGGTGGGATATTGTGCCTAAAATCTAAATCTAGCGACATTCTCATCTTCTAATATCACGATCATTACTAATTACCCTAATTGGAGGCAGACTAGTTCATGTCAGGTTCACCATATCTATTTTTGATTCTTTCTACTGGGGTATGCAACCCGAGCATATTGACATTCGTTGATGGTCACATTGTGATCCACATTCCTAATTTATAATGGTGTGTGGCATATATCACCTTTTCGAGGAGGTTTTCTACTTGATCGAAATGGAATGATAGTATCTTTGTTATGACTTCCAGGGATTCCTCCTCAGAACTCATTTCCTATTACAGGTATCCCTCATAGATTAAGATGTTTTTCATGAAACTCATTCTTGGTTCCATTTCATTATAGACACCAGATAATTACGATTCTTCTATAAGTACATTCAAAGGGTTCAAGTCAGGGTAAAAACCTTCGATCAGGTGAGATTTCATATTGAAGAATCGGTGGCATGTATTGACCCTAGAACACTAGAACACCTACATTTTCTCCTTATCCGAGGGATTTTAAAGGGCATAGAAACTCGAGGATTCCCACGAAAATTTCAGGGTATCCTTTGTTATATGCAAGTCTCTATAGTTTTCCTCATCTTTTGATGTTAAACACGGGCTATACTGTGAGTTTAATGCCTATTGGAGATAGAACAAACTGATCTAAGCACTAAATACAGTGGATCAGATGGGTACATCCCTAGGAGGGAGCACCTGGAAGGTTCTTGGATAGATGGATCTGAACAACCAATAAGGACAGATCTGGGATAGAGTGTCAAAAAGGGATGGTGTCACACTGTAAAGCCTATTATGTGCACCACAAATGGAGGATTAAAAGAAGTGGTCCCCATATAGGGGGAATCCAATGTTTCCATTGGTCTGTATTTAACCTCATATAGTCATGATATGTACCCTATTTAGAAGTTATGGATCAAAACCCATGTAGTTAGAATGGATTATTTGGGGGTTACACATGGTTAGAGAACCTTCACAAGAGGGGCACTCGTGGTTGGATGGCTATGACGTGCGAGGCTTATTCATGGTAATCTACCTGTATTGGATTTTGTGATCCCACAGGGATGTGGTGGCCTAGGTAAAAAACAAGGTGGATGAAGGAGGGTTGAATGAAGTGGATGGTGAATGAGTTGGAACCAATGTGAAGATTATGTTGGTGATGTGATTGATCATTAGGGAGCTTCCTACATATCACCATTAATGGGAATAAAAGTCTATGTAGTTCAAGGGTGATGAGACACATAAAGAGATGTCTTTTGAGAATGAATCCCATTGATAGACGTTTAAAAGGAATTGAACCTCAAGGTTGTCCATGACATTCCCGAAACACAAATGGTTGATGGAAATATATAGATATGAAATCTGTGATGGGATTGAACCTTCAGGAGGATTCCTACATATATTTATAGAAGGGAATCAAAGTCCACATAGTTCAGGATGGAGGTAAAGAATTAGGATGTTCACAAAGGCAGCAACCCGAAGACATGGTGGGGCTTACAAATGGTTCTCAAAATTTCTCAAGAGGGACAGACTTGGTTGGAGGTGTATGATGTGTAGGGATTATATATGGTTATCTGCCCTTGAAAATGGGATATGTGGTTGGAGTGTACACAAAGTAAACAAACCTTATTCATGGTGGGTATATGCATGGTTTTCAGACCAAATTGATAAATCAAGACACCCATGGGTGGTGGATTCGGGTGATGTGTCCCAAAAAGGGAAGTTATCACATCGAGAGTGTAAATACATAAGAGGGTTTACCAGAGCATACCATTGATCAGAGTTGGACATCATCGAGGAATTATTTTCACCATACATATAAGGAAGGGATCAAAACCCACATAGTTCAATGAAAGAAAGGATCCCAAAATTTAACGTCAAGTAGGACGAAGGTGAACTGATGTGAAATGGTTGGGACAGATGGATGCTGGACTTGATCCTCTTGGAGGATTCTTACATAACCTATGTAGAAGATAGTGATCAAAGCCCACATAGTTTTGAATGGATAAATAGGGACATGGGTTTTTATTTAAGGTTAGAAGCCCAAGTACGAGTAGAAGATTATGCATGATTAGAATCACAAAAAGGATGTCATGGTTGTTACTTTCTATAATCCCACATGAGTCATGACAAGTTTGAGAAAGAAGAGGTATTGGTACACCTGGCGATCACGTCATGAAGGGTGTGGCCAAAAGGAATAGTAAAGTGTGTTACTTTCACTAGGAAGAATGCTTGATGACGATGACAAGATGTAAGAGGGGGATATGGTCATCGTACGTATAAAACAATCTCAAGGTGTGTCAGGGCTTATGTAGGGACTGTCTAAGGTGCACATGGAAATAAAGCCAAAAAGGAATGCGATGGAGGGAGATCTCTAATGCTAATTATTTTTCCATTAATTCCAGTCTTTTCGCACATTAAGTGATCACAATTTAACATCATGTGTTAATGATGAGGGGTACTTTGATGTTTAATATATAGAATATCGGGCGATGGGGACTCATTATGCTCCGCTTAGACTTACATAACTTGTACCAAACAACACTTGAGGAAGGGAAGGCATAAGAAATTCCCAAAGAAAAGGAGATAAAAGAGTGTTTGATAGAGGAGTCCATGTTAGCATAGATATACAACGACACAATATCTATTAGCATACCTATTTGAAGAAGAATGAGGTAAGGAAACACTACATGGAGCACCGCTTGGGGAACCAGTAAATCACTTAGTACAAACCTGGAGGGTTGCACGAATGAGGTGAAGGAAAGGGGATATCAAACATGGATTCTCAGAATGAATACATTGTACATGGCACATAGGAAGGGGTGCATGCAATAATGATGGATTGTGCGTGTAATCAAAGGATGTTTTAAGTTCAGAGCCAAGAATGTATAGGGAAGGGGTCTGATTGAATGATGTGGTTCACAAGGGAAATCCTTACGCTGAAGAGGGATATTTTTAACACACATGACTTAGGGAAAATAGAAATGGGTGAGGGTCAATCCCTAGTGGACTCGCCCGAAGGAGGACCCATGGGAGACTTGTCGCACAAGATCAAGTGCCTTGATATTATGACTTTTGTACGGTCACAGAAGGGGTCATCTAATGTGAGCGGGAGCGGCGATTCGACTTCATGAGAATTACTCATAATGGAGGGGGTAAACCTCTATTTATATATAAAATTATTATTGGCGATGAAAAAGGTGGTGTGTTCCAAATAAGCTATTTGACATTGTATTGGGACCGCAAGAGGTTTTCATGATGATGTTTACTTTTGCATGCTGATTGGGCTTCATTAGTGCATCTTACATGGGAATTCTCAGTTGTTCAGAGAGGAAGAACCCCTTTGATGTCATATCAGGCATGGAATCAGCCTACTCAAGGATATAACTCTTTCACGTAGGATTCAAATCTTGCACGCAGAATCCATGTGATATTTGAGATCATCCACAGAATCAAAATATTCCTTTGGGTTACTTAAATGCACCAATCCATCCCCTCAAGTGGAATTCAGTGCCAAGATTCACTTAATGGATGAATGTTGTGTGAAATTGTATGTAGACACATCCATGTGTGCTCAGGATACACATGTGGATAGGCACAGAAATGATAATACTCTTGGATGAACTTTCTCAAAGTAAAAACCCCAATTTCAAAAATCATATCCCTCTATCTTCTTTTCTTCATCAAAACCATGAATCCTAACTAATAGTCCCATGGTTTTCAAATGACATGAATGTTGTTTCAAATGTCATATGTTGTTCTATATCATTTTGAACATTGGAAAAATGGTTTATTTTCATTAAAAGATATGAAATTCCGTTTGGAATCTTAAAGCGTGTTGCATGTTTTCACATAAGCTTGGAGTGGTGTTTGAAAATGAAAATGGATTTCAGTCGTAGAGGCTTGTTTGGAATTGTAAATATGAAAGTTGTTTCTTCATAAAATAGTATAAAAGGCTTGATAATGTTATTAAAATTTATTTTAAATGGACATGATATAAGGCCATGTTTGAACTTAGTAATATTTGGGAAATGGGAGTGGTTTTAGGAAATATAAACTCTTGGTTGGCAACATAACATGTTTGTGAAATGATTTGAAAGGTTGTATTCTATGATGGCCCAGTTGTCACCTATGAATATTTGGTTCTGATATTGGAACCCTAATTAAGTATTTCACAAAATAGTTTATCATATTGGTGGTGTCAGTGTTTCGGGTAGTCAAGTATGGTGGTGGTAGGAAGGGTGAGCCATGCATGTAAGGGCCTCCTACTTACACGTTGTACTATTACCATCGTTTTCTTAGCCACCTTTTAGAGGGTTGACTGATGGTTTATTTTCAACCCTAATTAGGCAGGTTAGTACCCCCCCCCCCTTGACATTATAGGTCTTGGTGTGACATTCCACTTGATTGTCTAGTGTAGTGTGCCCAGATTGTTTTTGACTGTGGATCTGCACCATACGCTGGTAGGTGAGTCCGACCCGAGTACGTATAGGGATTTCTCTTGGGATGTATAAGAAAAAACTATGGGTATAACTTGTATGTGCTTTTTTATTTTCCAATTTCACATGATTTTCCATTTTCAGATTATCCTTGTATTAATTTCTCTAGATTTCTGTGTGAAATGTGGATTTTAAAATTGAAACCTGTATTAAAAATGGGAATGTGGTGTCTATGTATTGAAAAGGGAAATATATGTTTGTTTAATAAAATTAAAAAAAACCAATTTTCAAATTTGTATTTAAAATTTATATTTATAAACTGTTTCGGGAATGGAAATTTATGATTTCTATGGTGGTTTCCTATTGAGCTATTGCATGACCACACCCTACTTGTTTCGTTAAGTAGGGGTAGAATTGAGTTTTTTGCAGGTCCAGGTTTCTTGTTTGAGTTCTCGTTGTTGGAGTAGGTTTGTCTCGTGGTTAGAGGTGACCAAGAGGTCTTCTGGAGATCATGTTTCCATGTTCTATCTCAGTTTTTATTTTCTCTTTCTTTTGTTAGAAGTCTTATCTGAAGTAGGTTATGTATTTATTTTTTATTTTTTTGTTGCTAGTTATTTTTCGAATTTAGTTTATTTTTTTATCCTTGTTTATTGGAAAAAATTCATTCCCATAGTGATAACATTGATTCCGGAAACTAGTTGTCAACCCATGGATATCAGGGATGCCCTTAAATCCTTGTTTTGAACTAGGTTAGATGTCGGGTTGGATGACATCATGGCTTGTATGTGATAATGTTGTTCTTTCAAAATTCAGACTTTAGAACTATCACAATCTTTTGTACCACCAAGTCATGGTTATTCCATATCAAAATATTATTCCAATAATAACCATGGTCATTTTTTTAAACCATGATTAGGAAAACAATGATTCATGATAATATATTTATCAAGAATAATTTTCACAGCCCATGTTTCAAAATATTAAATGTTATTCTATAATTTCCATAAACAGAATTTTTATTCATGGAAACAAATCAAGGCTTTGAAAAACTTAATTAACCATGGTTTTTTAATTAAATTATATCATTGGTCTAAAATAACTCATTAAAAAATATTATTCATCTACTAAATCAATAATTGGGATGACACATCCATTTTTATGATTATACTATAAGGTTTTATAGGGGATAATAGTTGGCCAAACATCTGAGAAATTAACTACTAAACCAGTTTTTTATTATATAGAACCATTTATTTCAATTATTTGTAACGTAAACAAACAACATATGTCACTTTCTTGGTTAAAATAAATTCTACATTCCTCCTCCACATGAATTTAATAAAGATATAATAGTATGAATCAATGTAATCCTACCTCCAATGGTATCAATCAAATGAAATACAAAATTTTTCGAGTTTATTTTAGTATTGTTGAGATAATAATGTGTCAATAAATAATGATAATTACATGGAATAAATTAAATTATTAATATAGTTATTTTTTATTTAACTAATTTTTATTAATTGGTTTATACAGTATTGAGAGAAATTCTATTTTGATATAAGTAAAATGAGATAATTTTAAATAGGGAAAGATTTTATAGAAATTGTTTTCAAACATTTTAATTGACATAATGAATTAATTAAAGAGCCCATGGAATTTTTCAACAGTCCCTTATTATCGACATAACATGAAGAATTAAGAATCATTGAATGTTTTTTGAATGAATTTGAGTTATTTGGAGAAGTCTGGAGTTGGGTTCTAGAGTGTTTAAGTTGAAGTAAATAAATCTAGAGATTTTATATAATATCATTATGTTCTTAGAAAAATGGAAATGGGAAGCATATGATCACCCATGTAAAAGTTTAAAAGTATATGGGATTTTAAATTATGATACACGAGATTAATTTTTATATATGTAATATCTCACTAATGATAAATAAGACTGATTTATATCAATTTTTATACATTATTTTACATAGAATATATAAGAGTTCCTTTTTGAGTGAAATGGATAATATGAGTGACACTGATAATACATAATAATATATCTTCCATATGTATGATTAACAAAATGGATCCCATGCATATATAAGATTAAATTGAGGATACATAAGGTTAAATATGTGTTTAAATAAGAGAAACCTATGGTTAATATATATATATATATATATGATTAGTGTTTCATCTGCTCGTCACCCCTTCCTTTGGGTTTCGATTTTCTTCTAGTATGGTGTTTGGATTTCAAGGCTCGTCCTTCCTCCTCTACTTCCCTTTCCACTGTTCACATTATGCTAGAACACAACCTGGTCGAACCTGGTCACTCTACAGTGGATTGGGAATGTAACGAAAGAGTGATGGCTTGGGTGCTTCAGATGCTCTGATTTTGGGGTTTATGATGGTGGTTCTGATGATGAGTTCTGGTCATCAGCTCTTATAGTGATAGGGAAACGACGACGATGGTGGTGTTACCAATAATTTGGTGACTGGAGATTTGATTTTGGCTGATACGGGATGATTGGATCAAGGCCTCCTCGGAATACGTTGTTTCTTTTTGATTTATTTTTATATTTTTGAAATCTGGCATAGTGCTGCTGCTTTCAGGCGGAAGGTTGGATTGTGAGGTGGAAGCCTCAAGAATGTGATGATTGTCTCTTTTTTGAAAATTTAAAAGGTTTATATGTCATGGTGCGCATAGCAAGGCAAAAAAATATCATGATGTTGTATTTTTATTTGGTGATAAATATCACAATTCTTGCTGTATTAAGACGTTATTAATTATGATATTGGTGTTTAGATATTAAGTATTAGAGTACTCTATAATAAGATTCTCCACACCTTAATTATAATACTACATTGGATCACATTGATATTTAAGGATGCAATGGGTATATGTAAAATTTCAAATAAAATAAAGGATGATATAAATGGGGAATAAATTGGGATTTTATTTGTGATATATTTTCTGAGTTTTAAAATAAGAATATTTTGAAACAACCATTAAATATCACATATTTGAGGACATCTATATTTTTTTCCATTTTCTATTCAAGAATATCATGTTGATGAAAATAAGGTCGCTTTAATAGTAAAATTATGGAATGTATTCCTATGATCTTCACAAAAGTAATTGTGAAAAACTGAATCATGATAATAAGATATAAGAGTGAATATGATTGAAATAAATTATATATTAAGGCAGAAATCTTATAATCTTCTACTAATACTGAAATTCATGATGATAACGAGTTTTTATAATAGAAATCCAGAATTCATGTTAATGATTCCAAAAGAATTAAGAAAAGATTATTCGATAGCACTGAAAACCCATAGGTTCAAGAAAAACATTTGAGTTAAATTTTTATAACTATATTTTATGTTAGATATATCTAGTATAAAGAAATATCTAGAATATTTTCTATTGGAAAATATCTTCTTTGGGAAATGGATGATTACTTCAATTATAATAATAACATTTTGATATTAGTGATACAGTTTCATATAAGAGACAACAGAAAAATTACATATATAATTTCCCAAATTAAGCGTAACCACATAAAAATAAAGCTTGAAATGTTTTTTTTTATTTTAGTTACCTATAGTTTTTGTGGGATTAAATAATTATTTGATCATGACTTTTACAAGACATATAGGATAATTTCTAGAGGAAATTATAAAATGAAAACATTTATTGAACCCTTCTCACTTTATATGTTTAACCACTAATCTCTAAGTTACATCATGATGTATATGAGAAATCTCAATTCCCTCCAAAATATCCTATCATACCATAATAATAAACAAATAATTTCAATTATGTCAATATTAGAGGCATACAATGATTTTATGGTCTGATATAACATGAAAATAATAACATGATGAAACTATATCATTATTCCCATTAACTATAGTTTAGTAATTCATCCATTATTATATTTACTTCAATTGAGAATGATTCTCCCATAACACATCTTGATATGATAAATATGGTAGTTAATGGTAATATAAGGAATTCAATACTCATGTTTCTACCAAAAAACATCATACTTGGGTCTTGAGACTCAATAACGATATTGAAATCTATGACAAATATGAAAATATTTCTAAATCGAATTTGAATGTGAAGGAATCCCTAAAATGGGCTAGTAGATGAAGGTTTGATAATACAAGAACGTTTGATGATAAGAAAAATGATGAAATCTTATGGATAAAAATGAAAAGTTTACTAATATATGAGGATTTGAAGGTACATTGGATGTCTTTACAATTGTTAATAATTTATTAACATACATAACTAGTATATTTGATCAAAACTACCATTTTAGGAAGGTAGAGAATGAAAAGGGATGAATATTAATTATTTTTCCTATATTATTATTGTTTATGAAATTGGAGGTTAGATGTTTTTATAAGGAACATGAATGAAGAATGTTAGATGAAATTTAAAGCTATAAAATGCCTAAAATCATAGATATGGAAGAAAAGAACAATACTACTTATTAACATGAAAGTAAACATGAAGAAAAGTATGAAAATATCATATCTGATAACAAATATTGGTAAAATTGGAAATGAGAAGTAAAAAAGGTATACTTATGTTAAAAATAATTAATTTTGTGGTAAATAGAATTTTTTTAGTTAATTGTCTAAAAAAGAGGAAATTGGATGTTGAATTTGAGGATATGGTTTCAATGAGAATATAAAATAATGGTAAAACATTTTAAATGATGAAGAATAATTTTCATAATGAAAAAAATGATTTATGTTTAATATGGAGAATGAATGAAATATATTTAGTTATTAGTGATTTAGAAGATGAATTTATCATTTAAAAACATAAAAGGCATGTCCTATATCACAAATAATGATAAAAATCCATGCATGGATGTCGAGGAAGAACAAAATTGTAGTAAGTATTTTTCTATGGGAAAATTTGAATATTTTCTTAAAGAGAACACTATATATAAATTGGAAATTTGGTTATTGAAGTTAGTGTCTAATAAAAAAAAGGAAATTGAATCTGATTTATTTAAAAATATATTAATTTCAAATATTAAAACAATAATATCAATGTGAAAATTTCTTAATAATATAATATGTTAAATGATTTTAAAGTGATGTCTGAGGAGAATAAATATGAGATAAAAAAGGAAAACCAAGGAGTCATAATGTAGAAAAATCATTAAATATGGTAATTTTTTTATAATAATGTTGTTGAATCAAAATAATGAATATCTCAAGATTCTAATTATTTTAACACAAAAATACAATTAAAATATAATGATTTGAATAAAAAGGATAATAAACATTTTTACTAATAGTTTATGTAATGTTTCAGAATTTCGGTATATTTTTTTTAATTTTATAGATTTATTTCAAGGGTTCCGGATTTGGCATAACATGGTTCCAAGGCCCAGTGATCCCGGAATGTAATTTTGAACATTTTTTAGTTTGTTTAAGTACACGTGCGAGCAGGTTTTTCTAACTTTTGAACCATTTATAGGATCAAAAATCTGAGGGCACCGTTGAACTCATAACACCAGGATTCATCTGGAAAATACTTTAATTTGAGCTATAATGGTCAGATATAAAAGATAATTTTCGGAATTTTCAGAAATTAATAAAATAACATTAAAAGTTATTTTTTTTTCTCAGCGTTGAGTGGCGGAAGATGACACTACGGTGCAGCGATGAGGCACATTAATGGAAGCACCTTAGTGGCTGGTAAATGGAGTGTAACAATGCAACATCACAACATAACAGAAACACTACGATTTGTTTTAATTTAATAAGAAAACACATTGGAGAGTTTAGATTTAAATCATGAAAACTCTTTAATGATCCTACAACATGGATTCCCTCTAATGAAGAACGGAGAATGCCAGCAGAATTGCTAGCAACATAGAGACTTTATGAAGAATGGGACTGGGAAACAACAAACACCAACATAGCATGAATCCTCTAGGGTGGAGTGCTTCAATGATGAACGTCGATCGAGGTAGAGGTCTATTTTTGTTCAAGTTTCCCCATTATTCATTCTAAAAATGACTAATGCAGATCAACCCATGAAGATGTTGATATGTGGATCATGTGTTCTTGTAGGAGGGTGTTCTTATTGGGTTTCTACAGTGGGATTCAATTCATTGTTGATACAACATCATCCCCAAAAATCCCCATATTTTAAAACTCTAACACATAGGGCACAGACCAACATCAAAAAGGCATGAGCCCCTCCGCTTGTGCGTTCTTCGTGGATGAGTATTTTGAAAGGGGTGGTAAGGCATATTCAAGGCCTTCATAGGGAAGGTGATAACCCACAGAGGACGGAGGTGCAGTCACAGTGGAGAACATACCACCTCTATAGAAACAGTGGTCCGCAGAAGAGCCCACCAGTGGGGGCCCACAGATATTGTCATAGGCGGGTGGCGGTGTGACACGACAGTGCACCAGAGATGGATTTTTCTATTCAGTGGGAGGAGCCATCTACTTTTAGTAGAGATGGAGCCCCTCAGCCACATCGGTGGAGCATCCCACAGCCATAGGATGCGATTCATAGGATCATGTGGTAAATTTACTGTGTGTGGTGATTCCAGCTGGCCAGGTTGGTCGTCTATGTCCAACTGACTACAGCGGGAATCGTTAGCCCCATTGAAAACCTATGGTCCAAGGGAAGATGAACATGGCTTTCAGTCGCGTCCTGACTAGATGGAGCCAGTCCACCTATGGCAGACCGAGAAGGGCAGGGACCAGACACACGACCTAATGGACCAGACCCAAGCCAGGTCATTCCGACGAGGTCAAACTATACTCAGACCCAAGTGACCCCTTTTTGGAATAATTCCAACATGTTTCAAATTGGGTGTCTGATTGGCGGGTTGTTTATGGAATTGGAACCCTTGAGAGGAGGAGGAAATTTTGGATTTATCTAAGGGGTTTTCTTGGAAGTTAGATTTTGACAATTTTCTTGAGGATCTGTTCTACCGAGATCAAGCATGCTACATGTGGAAACCCTGTGGTTGGCTGACACCTAAAGTCTTCTGACGAGGAACCCTGTGTGGATCGGATACTATGGACCAGTGGGATGTGTCTTATGTGTGACCAAGAAGGCCCATAGTGGGGAGAAATTTAATTGTGACACGGTAGACGCACAATACATGACAGGATGAGTACCTCAGTATGACTATAGGTGGGAAGCAGCTTCTGTGTGACCCAGCATACCCACGATGGGGAGAAGATTCTGTGTGACCCAGCATATCCACAGTACTCATCAGGGACGAGTACCAAATCAGTACTTGGATAGTGGGGAGAGGCTTTTGGGTGACCCGATTGGACCACTAGACTCATTGAGAAAGTGCTCTCCTATAGCCCTTGGTGTTCGACATATGACTAATGGTCTTACTTTCATACTCTAGAATATACATGGTGAGATCTATCTTTCTTCCTAATCATGCTTGGTGATCATGCTTTGTGGTTTTGTTGTTTATTGCTTTGTGGTCTTTCTTTTTTTTATTGGGGTCCCTAAAAAGTATTTTGTTACTCACCCCTACATGGGCTTCACCCGCATGTGTTGTGTCTAGTGTAGATGATCGCCACCTTGATAGAGGACTTGGTGGCCCAGGACCCGGCAGGGCCCAGTGAGACTAGAATGGTTGAACATACTTCTTCGACTTCCATCTGCTACTCTATACTTACCCATCAGGTGGGGTTTTTAGCTGAGGGCTATCTAGAGTTTCTTTTATACTTTCATGTTTTCTAGTTAGTCTTTTTTGGGTTTGTATTCTAGACCATTTTTCTTTTAGTTGAACTCATACTCAATGGTCATTTAATGGCATGCTTGTTTACTTTTCCATCATTGGGACATGGTTGTGTGTGCATGTGTATAGGTATTCAGGAAAATGCCTCCCACTTGCAGGTTAACACCTTCGGCGCTTGTCGAAAACCCATGGACACTAGGAGGCATGCTTGGGGTATGTCAGGGCATGGGCCATGGGGGGACAGGTTGTGAAAAAATTGAATCATAGGTGTTTGGTTCTACCTCAAATACTGGGAGTCAGTTGTTTTGTGTTTGGAAAATAGTGTAAAATGTTTTGAGTTCGAATTTCAGATTCAGGGAGTCTAGTGTTGGTGCGGTGCCAAACTTATCCACACTCCAGGACCATGAATTCAACTTTTTGGCTAAATACATGAAACAACTATTTGCATAAGTGTCTCATTTTTATCATCTTGAATAAGAGTCAGCTCAATAGATATAATCTTTTGACTATGGTACATCTAGATCTGTATCAGGATTCCGCCACATAAACAAATGGCTAGGCTTCTGATAAATGATCATGGGGATATCCTGCCTAGCGATAAGGTGTCAGTTCAGGGACAAGTTCTAGGGATGGCCCCACTGAGTGGTGCACCAGTGTTTCCACCACCCGTTGATCACCAGTTACTGTTGACGTTACCGACAGAGGACATATGCAGACTCAGTGCCTTGCATGAGTTTCAGAGATAAAGCCCTCCCTTGTTCAGGGGATATAAAAATCCTCAGTTCACTGAGGACTGGTTGGAGGCACTGACACAAGTCTTTCTCTTAGTGAGGACAATTTTTGACTCGATGTCGATCTTGGTCGCGAGCCTTATATAGGTATCTACAGGGAGATAGTGAAGCTTGAACCTTCGGTCACATGATGAGGCAACACGAACCTTGATAGAATTTGAGAGGCTTTTCCAGGAGGACCCCCCCCCCCCCCCCGACATTGCGCTATGTGAGAAAACACGAGCTGTTTCACCTATAGAAGGGGAAAATGTTATTGTCTGAGAACTCTATGAGGTTTGCAAACCCCTCTCGCTACTCCATAGACAGGGTGCGATAACCTTTATTTAGGTCCCAGAGCTTTGATTAGGGACTCGGATGGGAGTTCAGGGCATCTGTGGTGTATCTCAGCATCCCCCCTCATGTTTGAGTGCTCACTACCACAAAACTGGGTTTTCACAGCGCCACCCTTTAACAGTGCTAAAAAAAAGCGCTGATAAAGGGGCACTTTTAACAGCGCTAAAAAAGAACTGTTAAAAGTTACATTTTATCAGCAATTTTTTAGCGCTGATAAAGGCCCCCCTTTATTAGTGCTTTTTTAGCGCTGATAAAGGGGCCCCCTTTATCAGCGTTTTTTAGTAGCGCTGAGAACAGGGGGATTTATCAGCACTTTTTCCTAGAACTGATAAATTTTATATTTCAAAAAAAATTCATGAAAAATAATATATTGTAATATAAGTATATTTATATTGACATAAATATAATATATATTTTTTAAATATGTCTTAGAAAATTATAAATAGACTACTACATTTAATATATAAGAAATTTAGTGCAAATGGATTAATTTTTTTTAAAAATATTAATAATTAATAATTTACTAATTATCATCGATTAATAATCATTTAATAATAATTTGAAGACACAAAAAAAACAAAAAAATTAATAAAATATCTAAAATACGTTGAAAATGTAACTCAAACTTCAAACGACCATAACTATTGATTCGGGTGTCCGTTTGAGATCTACAACATATGAAATCGAAGCCTGCGATGATCTATACGTGCCAATGACCTATGAAAAGCCATTTTCACATTTTTCAAGGAGAAAAAAGGCCCATAAGGCCTCCAAAACTGAGTTTTTAGTCAGCATACCATGATTTGTTAACATTGAAATAGGTATAACTTCTGATCCTGATGTCCGTTAGCCCTGTACCCCATATCATATCGAAGATTGTTTCATTTTATTCAATTTGACTGGTTGTAGAGTTGAAACAGTCCTCTGGATTATATGTTATGGTCGTTTTAACATTTTATGGCATTACAAATACACATATATATATATGTATTTATTCGTAAATATATATGTATTAGTGTGTGTGTGTGTGTGTTTGTGTGTTGTATATATGTATTTATTTATTTATTTATTTATAAACACACATAATAAACTTTTATAAATGTATTTAAAAGTAATCTTATAAATATATATTAATATACAAATAAATATATGGATAAAAAATTGTAACTACAAATATATATAAATAAATAGATATAAATATATATTAATATACGAATGAATATATATATACTAATATATGAATAAACATATATGTATTAATATAAATAAATATAAATATATATTAATATATAAATAAATATATATATTACTATATGAATAAATATATATGTATTAATATAACGAAATTTATTTATATTAATATGAATCTATATTAATATACAAATAAATATAACTATATATATATATATATAGATGTATAATTAAATAGATAAAAAACGAAATGGCTTAGTGGTAAAGGTGCAGGCGCGCAAGGGGGAGGTCACGGGTTTGAGTCTGGGTGGAAGCAAGGAGGGGCGCACAGGCAAGTGTAGGATGCGCAGGCAAGGGCAGCACGCGGGAGTGGGAGGGGGCCACCTAGCGCTGACAAGGGGGGGGGGGGTAAAGGGTTTTAAAATCTCCCCCCGAATATAAATTATTTTTTATTATTTATTTATTTTTTTGACTATTATCATCACTTTTCTGAGCATTGATAAAAGGGACCCCCTTTATCTTCTCCTTGATTAATAGCACCTTTTTAGCGCTGTTAATGCGCTTTTCTAGCGCTGATAAAAGCCATGTTTGTAGTAGTGGCTAGAGAGAGACCTTATTGTAGAGAGATTCCTAGCAAAGAAGGAACCGAAATTTGGAGCCAACATCTGACCTCAGGTGGCCGCATCTTATGTGGTGAGTTTTAGACATCAGACCCAGAGGCCCAAGTGGGCCAGGACATTTAGGGGATGTCCCCAAGACTCAGGGTCAGTAGTACGGGGCTCCCAGAGTAGATGGAGTCAGTAGGGAACCAGGATGTGCATCACATGCGGTGTGCAGGGACACATGGCTCATGAATGCCTGACCCACCACATAGATTATCAGAAGACGGTCGAGGGACCTGCTAGGTAGAGGTAGAAGTTTGAGCAATGAGGTCTATAGGGAGGCAGACATGGTAGGGGAGCAGGATTAGTGAAAGAACTGGACGACGGTTTGAGGTGCAACCACCACCACCCCCTTTGTGGTCCAACATAGGCTGAGCGAGCCAACACACAGGGGTGAGGCCACCTTCAGGAAATGGAGGCTTATGACCACAACACTCCAGAGATGATTAGAGGTACAATATATGTCTTCACCAACTTAGGTGCTGCTATTATAGACACAGGTTCCAATAACTCCTTCCTTTCCACAGACCTCATTCGGGGCTCAGAGATTCCAGTGGAGCCATTGGCTCGATCCTTACAATTAGTGACTCTCACAGGATGGGATTCAATGATTAGACACTGGTGAACATTGTGTGAGATTAATCTAGGAGGCGGGAAATATGGATGTGATCTCCTACAAATGGCATCGAGGACTTACGATGTCAACTTGAATATGAACTAGTTATCTACTGTCCATGTTCAGGTAGACTATTTTAGGTGCAATGTGTTGTCTGTCCGCAAGGATGGGACCAGGTTTTCCTTCACCAGTGAGAAGGGAAAATTTTTATCACTAGAAGGATATTCTAGATGGAGGGTGCAGACGATCACTCACCAGTTGGCTAGCCTCACCCTCAGTACGATGGTCGAGATGAGTCCAAGCATTCCTGTAGTGGTGGACGAGTATGAGGATGTCTTTCCTGACGATGTTCTGAGACTAACTCCTCATGGGTAGGTAGACATCTGCATCGATCTATACCTAGTAATGGAACTGATATCCACACCTTCATGTCAGATGGATCCTTCAGAGCATTGTGAATTGAGGGTACGACTAGAGGACATGCAAGAGAAAGGATTCGTGAGACCCAATGTTTCACCATGGGAAGCCCCAGTGTTGTTTTCCAAGAAGGAAGATGGGATATTGAGGATATGTGTGGACATTAAAAACCTGAACAAGGTGGCCATGAAGGACATGTATGCATAGTAAAAAATTGATGACCTCTTTAACTAGCTGAAGGGAGCAAGGTGGTTCTCGAAGATAGACCTCTGATCTGGCTATCATCAGCTTCTGGTATGAGATGAGGATGTGTCGAAGACAATATTTAGATTCTAGTGCCACTAAGAGTTCATGGTGATGCCCTTCGGCATGACCAATTCCCCATCAGTGTTCACAGGACTCATAATAATGATCTTCTAGCCTTACCTTGATCATTTTGTGGTAGATATCATTGATAAAATCTTGGTGTACTCGGAATCGGATGAGGATCACACTATACACTTTTGGATAGACCTATATACTCTTTGAGAAAAATAGCTTTACAGTAATCATTTGAAGTTCCAGTTCTAGATCCGAGAATTCAATTTTCTAGGACATGTTATCTCGGAGGATGCAGTTGTAGTGGATCCGCCATAGATAGATGGAGTGGTTTCTTAGGAGCCACCTAGGATCATGACTGAGGTACATAGTTTATTGGGGTTGGATGGATGGTACCAAAGGTTCGTGACTTATGTTTCTACAGTAGATGCACCTTTATCATCCTTGAAGTGGAACGAACAACCCTTCATGTTGAAGGAGAAGTTACAGTAGAGTTTCCAAGAGCTGAGGTGAATACTGGTGAGTGCCCCCATCATGAGACTACCAGAAGCGGGGGTTGGGTTTATAATTTTTTGAAAAGAAAAACCGGCTAGAATGGGTTGTGTCTTGATGCAGAACTGAGTAGTGATCAACTATAGGTCATGGAAGTTGAGGCAGCATGAGCAGAACTACGCGACCCATGTCCTGAAGTTATAAACAGTGGTATTTTCCTTGAAGATGTGGCATCACTACTTGATGGGTGAACGATTTACCATCTACTCGGAACATAAGAGTCTCAAGTATATCTTCTCACAGATGGAACTAAACATGATACAACAGTGATGGATGGAGTTCCTTTAGGAATATAACATCGAAATATTCTATACTCCTGGGAAAGAGAACATGGTGTTAGATGTTCTCAACAAGAGATCTGATTTATAGCTTCTGAGTGAGGCGATGGAGGAATTATCTATGAGGTATATATCCTTTGTGGATGAAAATGGAGCATCTTACATCCAGTCCATGACTTTCACTCTCCCACTCTTACAGCGAGTCCGGGAGGCACAACTTGTGGATGTTGACTTCAAGGCTCGACGTGCCTAGTTATCTTCATGACAAGATCCTGATGGATTTTCAATATGTGGGGTGCACATCATCTTCTTTAGAGGTTTAATTATAGTACCATTGATGTTGCGGTAGGATTTGTTGTGGGAGTTCATACATCCCCTTTGGCGGTACATCCTAGGGTGAGGAAGATGTACCATAACATCTGATGTCAGTACTTTTGGCTATAGATGAAGAAAAAGGTGGCAGAGTTTGTTTCACGATGCCTCACTTGTCAACGAGTGAAGGCTGATCATAAGCTCCCAGCAGGCATGACACAACCACTTGAGTTACTAGAGAGGAAATGGGATGGAATCTCCATGGACATTGTGATAGGGATACCATGCAAGGCCAGGGGCCGTGATTCTATTTGGATGATCATTGACCAACTCACAAAGTTGGATCACTTTTTACCCATCAGAGAGTAAGGATCGGTAGAGGTATTTTGACACCTCTATGTCTAGAAGATAGTGCGGCTTCACAGTGTTCTTTCAATGATTGTATTAGAATGTGATGCTTTATTCACATCCCAGTTGTGGAAAGGATTCAAGGATGCATTCGGGGCTCAGCTACACTTGAGCACAGCTTTTCACCCTCAGATAAATGGTCAAATAGAGCATACCATACAGACATTGGAGGACATTATAAATGCTTGTGTACTTTATTTTTATCATATTTGGGAGGACCACCTTCCACTGGTGGAGTTTCCTTACAACAACAGCTATTAATTAACCATCGGAAACGCACCATTTGAGACCTTGTACTGGCAGTCATATAGATCACCTCTATGATGGACAGACCTTGGGGAGTCAACACTCATGTGTTCAGAGTTGGTACATGCTATCATTGAGATGGTGCAGATCATCCAGGAGAAGATGAGGACTACATAGGGTAGGCAGCAATCGTATGCTTATAGGAGGTGGAGACTCATGGAGTTTGAGGAGGGAGACCATGTGTTCCTTCAGATCTCACATCATAGGGGTTTTTGGAGATTTGGCTGGGGTGTCAAGTTGTCTCCACGGTTTATCATAACATTCCAAATTTTTATCAGAGTTTGAGAGGTGGCAGAGTGCCTAGAGATTCTCCCACAGATGAATGAGGTTCACGATGTTTTACACATGTCACAGATGAGGAGTCATGTGATTGATCCCTCCCATGTCATTGACTGCGGCGGGCTGGACATTGATGATTGGGAGATGTTTATGAAGTTCTCAGTGGAGATAGATGATCGAAAGGAGAAGGGTCCTTCATGGATGGTCGATTCCTCTTGTGTGTGTTTAGTGGCAATAGAAAACCTCAAGGAGAGCACATCATAGTGGGAGGATTAGATTCGTTCTCAGTACCCCCACTTGTTTGATTAACCTTTGTTTTAAATTTCTGGGATGTAAAGTCCTAAGGTGAGGAGAATTTAATGCCCCGGAATTTCCTTTTAGTTTTTTTTTAAATTTTATGGAATTCTTTAGAGACCTCACGCTTGGAAAACACATGATTCTAAGGTCCGGTGAGCCTGGAACAGAATTTTGAACTTTTTCTAGTTCATTTAAGTAAACGTGTGAGCGGGTTTTTATAACTTTTGAACCAGTGCTCAGATCAGAAATCCAAGGGTACAATTGAACATGAAATGGAGGGATTCTTCTACAAAGGACTTAAATTTGACTGATAAGGTTTAGATAGAAATGTAAATTTTTGAACATTTTTGAATGTAATAAAATAACATAAAAAATTATTTTATTTTATTTTCTCACTGTTGAGTGGTGGATAAAGGTGCTTCGGTGCGGCGATGAGGCACATTAATAGAGGCTCCTTAGTGGCTCGTAATTGGAGTGTAACATAGACATTATTTTATAAATGAAACAGTTTAACCACGCGACGATGCAGTGTAATAGAAATACTGTGACATGTTTTATTTTAATAAGCTTATGCATTAGAGAGTTGAGAATTAAACCATGTAAACTCACTGACAAAACTACGGTATATATTCCCTCCAATTATGAATGATGAATTATAGTAGCATTGCTAGCAATGTCGACACATTATGAGGAACAAGATTGGGAAGTAACAAACTCCAACAGAGTTTGAATCCTCAACGGTAGAGTACTTCAATGATGAACATCGATCCAGGTAGGGGATTATTTTTGTTTATGTTTCCCCTTTCTTCATTCTAAAAACAACGAATTCAGATCTACCCATGAATAGGCTAATCATTGGATCTTGAATTCTTGTGGTAGGGTGTTCTTATTGGGTTTCTATAGCGGGATTAAATTTATTATTGATTGAACATCATCCCCATGCCTCCCCTATTTTAAAACTCTAATGTGGAGGGCGCATGCCAATAGGAACAAGGCTCCAGCCATTCTACTTGTTCCTTCTTTGTGGCTGAGCATTTTTAAAGGGGTAGTAAGGAAGATTCAAGGACCTCACAGTAAAGGTGATACCCCATAGAGGCTAATGGCACAATCAGTGTGAAGTATAGACCACCGGTGCAGACCAGGTGGTCAGCGGTGGCAGTACGCCATGATGTTGTGTCAGAGATAGCTGTCGTGGCCAGCTCAGGCCACAATGCAGCAGGAGGAGTCAATGGATGGTGGAAGAGACACGGCCTCTCGACTACATTGGTGGAGTAGCCCATAGCTACAGGCCGCGGTCTACAGGAGCACGTGATCAATTGATCGCATGTGGGAAATCTGTCCGGCCAGGTTGGTCGTCTGCATGGAGACAGGCTATGATCAACTTACCATGGCAGGAGGCATCTGCCCCGAGGATGACCTATGGGGTGAGGGAAGCCGGATATGGATTTCGGCTGCATCCCAACCAGATGGAGTCAGTCCACCTATGGAAGGTCGGGCTGGGCGCGGGCCAGACCTGCACCCCAATGGACCGGAACCAGGAGGCGCTAGGTCCGGGTTGGGTCAGTAGACCCAGCTCAGGTCGGTGGACCCTGGGCCGGTTCAGGGGACCATGGTTCGGGTCGGTGGACCCTGACCCGAGTTGGGTCATGTTGGACTAGACCCGAATCCAACTGACCCCTTTTTGAGAACCCCAATACCTTTCAAACCGGCAATCCGATTGACCAGCCGTTTGCGGTGTTGGAACCCTCTTGACGAGGAGGATATTTTGGAATACAATATTTAGGATTTAGTTGATGTTGAATTTTGAAAAATGGCATGATGAACGGTTCTCTTGAAATCAATCTTTCTATGTGCTGAAACCCTATGGTTGGTCGAGACTTAATGACTAATGACGAGCAACCCGGTGTGGATTAGAAACTATTGCCGACTGGGATGATTCTTCTGTGTAAACCAGAAGGCCCATGGTGGGAAGTGGATTCTGTGTGACCTGAAAGACCCACAATACTCGATAGGAGGAGTACCGTAGTAGATCCAGAGGTGGGAAGCAACTTCTCTGTGACTCGACATGCCCATGGTTGGGAGAGGATTTTGTGTGACCCATCATACCCATGGTACTCATCAAGGATGAGTACCACAACAATCCTAGGTTAGTGGGATGAAGGTTATGTGTGACCCATTAGGCCCACTATACTCATTGAGGATGTGTTCTCCTGCAGCCCTTGGTGTTCGACATTGTGACAGATGGTCTTACATTCATACTCTAGAATATACATACTATGAGCTATCTAGCATTGTCCTCATTCTTACTAATCATGATTTCTGGTTTGGTTATGGATTTATTAGTGGTATTTCCTTGTTTTTTTGGGGCCCCTACTAATAATTTTGTTACTCACCCCTGCACGGGCTTCACCCACACATGTTCTGTATGGTGTAGATGATCGCCTTCTTGACGAAGGACTTGGTGGCCTATAACCTGGCGGTGCCCTGTGAGACCAGATAGGTGGAGCATACTTCTATGATTTCCAGCAGTTATTATTTACCGAACCATCTCGGGGAGATTTTTGTGTATGGATATCAAGAGTTTCTTTGGTAATTTCCAAATTTCCAGTTAGTCTTTTGATGGGTTTGTATTCTGGACCATTGGACTTTTAGTTTTACTCCTACCAAGTGGTTTTTAGAGGAATTATTGTGTAGTTTTCTAGATTTGGGACGTGGTTCTATGCATGTGAGTACATGTACTCAGGAAAATGCCTCCCACATGTAGGTTGATGTCTTTGGCATTTTCCACCAACCCATGGCCTTCAGGGGGTGGACATGGTGTCTGTCATGACACGTGCCCCAGGGGAAAGGTCGTGACAGTGTAGATTTAAAGTAATAGTCTATGAAAATATAGGTTAACAATAATCATTATAGAACTAATATTTTATCAAATGTATTGATAATGAATTTACAATGATTTTCCCTTAATGAATACTGAATAATAATTCTCAAAATTCATGTTTAATACATATTTATTTTTCTGTGTATATTTTATTATATCATGTAATTTCTATAATTAATGGCTATTGATTATTTTGGGGTATATTATTGAATAAATACTGTGTGTTCAAGAATAGAAATAATTTTCCATGGATTCAAAGAGGGTATAAATTAATGGAGTGTGATCCTAATTAGTTTTGGAGTTATTATGAGAAAATGAAAGATATGAGAAGAGAACCAAAAAAATTTAACAATCGAAATATATTTATTTGACTACAATAAATCAATGGAATATGTAACCAAAAAGGATATATTTATGAATAATAAATGTATACACTTATAGGATAATCATTGTAAGCTGATGAAGAAGGAAAAATTTACAACGACGGTAAAACAATCAAATCACACCACATTGAAGTGGACATGAATCCTTAGGAAAGAGGAAATACATGCATGCATGATAGTTTTTTTTCATCTCACATGATATGGGAAATAAAAATCATTAAGAACATAAAATTTCATATTCAGTGTTCAATTATTTCTAAAAATGATAGATCTTTCAAAATAATTGTTAAAACTATTTATATTGAATACCAAGAATTGAAATCCAAAGATATTCTTTATTTGGAAAAGAAAAAATAGTATTTTTTGAGTGTTCAAAAATATTATTATAATGGTAATGACTTAATTTATATAGGGAATTATTCTTCCATCATGTTCTTATATAATAAAAGAATTATCTCTAAGGGTGATTGAACCAGTTGTAATATGTTTTTTCTTAGTGATTCTACTGAATAATATAACTTGAGTTCAATATATGAGACTATGAATTGTAATATAATAATTTTCTATTTTGGTTCAAGGGGTTTATATAAGATAAAAGGATATAATGGTTCGAGATAGTCAATAATTAAATTAAGAATAGATATCGTTTATATATTTTTATTAAGGGTGAAAATATTGGTAGGAAATCCCAAAATATAAGATATTTAGTCCACCTCGAAACATGAATTCAAATATGATTAATTATTTTGGTTAATGAGACATCAATCATCTAGAGTTGATCCCAATTTTATTAATCTTGTTAATGATTTCTCTAGGATGATTAATGTGATGGTCATTAATCTTATGTTTAAGGTATAATATATATTTAATATCTTTAGAAGATAAGTTTAAAATGGGATGGGACTATTCATTCGAAGATTAATTACAAACTATGGGAGAGAGTACACTAGTATGTCCATTAAACAATTTCACATAATCATTGAATAAAACATGAAAATTATAATCCTTACAAAACACATAAAAAATTATCTTCTAGGAGAAATAATATAATCCTTATTGAAATGGGATGAACTATTTATATTAAATTCATACAATCAATATTATTTTAGAGAAATTATATTTTAATAGCTATACATATTCAAAATAGATTCTTCATGAGTCTAGGATACAATTTGACTATTTTTAATATTTGGTATGGAAACAAACCATCAATAATTCAATCATTTAAGAAGTTTGTTATATTTCAAAATATACTTTTTTATATTGGAAATTAAGATGAAAGGGATGACGAAAGGATAATCATGGGTATATTTCAAAATGTAAAGGATAAAAATTCTAGAATAAGAGGGTATATTTTATAATATGATATTATGATAAATAGAATATATATAAAGATAAAATATCATTAGTGTTAATGATATTGATTATGATAATTTTGATATATATATAGCATGAAAGATTCTTGAAAACTCTTATGAGAAGAAGGCTCCAATACACAAAATCATGTTGATGAGGACTCATATAAAAAAAATTATAACGTGGTTATGAATGAAAAATGGAAATAAAATTATTAGAGATTATAAAAACATGTTGAATATATGTATATCCATATACATGAAGAAGTATGAATTAAAACTAGAATAAGGGTGATAATTGAGAATCAAACAACTAAAATATCACAAATATTGGACTCTTCAGTTTTTGATATTGTTTTGTATAAAGAAGGGTAGATTATATCAATGATGAGTTGGAAAAAATTAGAAAATAATTCAACACATGAACTTTTTACAATAAAATTAGGGATGAAATTATTGTATCTAATTGGGGTATTAGAAATAATCCCACTGAAAAAGTGGGACTTCATGAAACATGGAAATATTTGAATGAAAAGGCTACTCAAAGGTTGAAGGAGTTAATTATTATAATATATTCAATTCCAAGGATAATATGACTAATAATCTTATTACATTATTTATCTTGTAATACATTAATGTTTTATTAAATGAACTTGAAGACTTATTTCACGAATAGTAATAATTAAGAATATGTATAAATTAATTAACCCAAAGGACTAATCATTGATCGTTAATATAAAATGGTGTATAAATTATGTAATCATTTCAAGTCTAAGTTCATTATATTCCATGATTGATAGATACTCGATGAAAAGTAATTTCAGAAAGGGTATGTGGATAACCATCAATATATGAAGTAGATGAAGAGATGTAATCTTATTATCTATATTAACACCAACTCCAATAACCTAGATCCAGTGTCTAATTTTTTCAATTTTCATAGATTAAAGGGGTTTAATCTTGAAGGGACAATAAATTAAACATTTTAGGGGAACCAAATGCAAACATGATATCCATTTCATAGTAAAAAAACATTACAAAAGTAAATTCCCAACATCCTTCAAACTCTTTCAAAGGATTCATCTCCATATCCAAGGGAACAGGATAAAGTATGAGCCATCTCAAATGATTAGTATGGTTTATGTATATTATAATATATCATTAATTATATATAAAATTTAATATGGTAAGGTAAATATCTCAAAATTCATTCCATTTCATGAATAACATGATAATAAAATATGGTATAATCAATATGGAAGGGTTACTGACTGAATACCCATTTCATTAAATATGTAAAGTAATAATGAAATGTATCCAGAGATAATATAAATTTAAGAATATCATGGATAAAAATGATAAAATAATTCCCATTTATGGAAATTATTAGTTATTGTTTATTAGGATATCAGACATCATGATACCTCTGGAGTCAAGAACTTTCATAAGACAATTTCAATCTAAGTGTAAAAAACCATCAGATTTGTTAAACATATTTGTATCAGGAGACCTATCGATGCATCAAGGGGTTTTCTATAAATAGTCTTCACCCATAAATATATATTAAAATCATTACCCATATGTCAAATTACGAATTTGATTCTTGAATTAGAATGCCATATCATCAAATATCTGTATTGGGTAAGGATACATATATATATCAATATTTCCCCAGTTACTCAAACAAAATAAAAGGTAAAAATGTATTTAAAAATGGAATAATGGTTATTAAATTATAATATCTCTCATAAAATCATATGTTTATTATATATAAGTTAAGTTTTTAATGAAAAATGATCAAAATAAAGTGACTATTTCAGGAGAAAGTGACCAATCACAAGAGAATGCGATATTGTATAATAAATTATATATCTCCTTAGTAAATTTAAAATAATTACCCCTTCAATATTGAAGAATCAAATGAAAAGTTAATCATCATGAATTTATTTATTCATGTTAAATAAATCTAAGCGCATTTTATACACCATATAAAAGTGAATACGTTCATATTAAGAAATATGTCTCAGTGAAATGGAAATTTAGACGAAATCCATTACCACCTAGTAATTTTCATGTGGAATTCCATTAGATGGAAAAATTATAATTAAAACCTAATATACCATGATGTATGATGTATTCATGATATTACATGAATATGGGGTAGTTAATACATGGTATAAAATAAATTAGGTGTGTAACATTACAATATGCCTTAATAAAGGGAAATTTAGATGAAGTCTTTTACCTCACGTATTCCATTAATTGAACATGATTTTCCATTTTTTATAATGGATTTAATGATTTTAATAATGTATTATATAAAATTAATCATTTTTATAATATCATATATGAACTTGTTATAATATTTTATAACTTTTTTGTTAATCATATTTCATTATTCTCATTGTTTCGAGTGTTAATTTCCATATTTTCTCATGGTTGGTTTATCATGAATGTTTTGGTTGTTGTATACAGGATGTAAATACATCATCTCAATAATGGTAATAATGTTATAAATTTAATATTTACTCATTATATTCATTGTAATATAAATTCATACATTTTGGGAAAGAAAAATGAATCGAATCACTTCATAGAAACAATAGGTCGCATGTATGCATGGGTGACGATATCATTTCCTTGATGGGTGAAACGGAACAAAAGTGTATCATATATTTATGTTAAACCATTTATATCATGTCATATATATCACATATATTATTTAAATTTATCAACATTACCTTCCATTTTAATGAATATGTCAAGCAAAATAACATCCATTCATGAGGTGGTACCCCGATGTACACATGGTTGAAGTTATCATATATTAAATAGAATAAAAAATAAGACGATATATATGATATTATATTCAAAAAGTTTTATTATATGATATATTTTATATTTATTCGTTAAATAAATCAATATAACTTATTATGAGAGGTTTTGATAGAGATTGATTTACATCTGTTTTTGAGGCGGTAGTCTGTTATACACACGATAGAGAATTTGGTTTCCTATCTATTTTAGTGGAGATAGATATAGGTTATAAAATTAACTTAATAAACTAATAGTGTATGAGAGATACATGTGTGATTATACTAGAATTATTGAATAATATTTGGATTAAGTAAAAGAAGAAATAAAATAAAAATGAGCATTTAAGAGCGTCACATCTTCTTCATATGACCACTTTAGGATTACACCAAATACCTTTTGTGGATATATTTATGATAAAAATAAGCACTCAAGGATATTGGTATAGTATTAAGGTATTGATTTAGGTAGTTTGTAATGAATCATTTTTTGACCTTTAATACTTTGTAATATTTATTAGAATATTCTTGAAGCCAGGGGCTAAGTCAGCGTGGGGTTCTAGGTCTCGAAGATTCTCTACAAGAGTATATTAATGATATTAAATATATGTTGTCACATGAATGATATTTATATTTGAAAATGGAATAAGTCCTTATTAGAGTCTCATAGAATAATTCCACGACCATGGTTGAGTTTATAATTCCATTTTTACCCTAGGCATGGCATAAAATTTGTCAGTGTCAGGTGTTCGACCAAAGGAGAGTAGGCAGAAGGGTGCTAAAAGGGAGTTAATTTATTTAATTTAACTAAACCCAATTAACCCCTTCCCATAATAGTTTATTCACATGACAAAATGGAGTCACAACCCTCCTATCCACTTTGGGCGATGGATGGAACAAGGATAAATCAATAAAAAGAGGTGCTTTTGATCTCCTTTAATGGCCCTAACATCATCGGATTGATGAATAACATGATCCAAGCATTGTTTGGGACCAAAAGATTCATAGTTTCACCCTCGTGGTAGGGATATTTTAATTATAGTATAGATCCCTTTTTTTCATTTTTTATGGTTTTAGGATTCTATTATGATTTCTATAGATCCATTCTAGGCCGATCTATAGGTTTTATGGGTAACTGTGGTGAATCAGGAAACTCGTAGAGAAATAAACTTTGAAATTCCTATTTACATGGAATATAAACATATGAGACATACTGTTTGTTCTTTCAATTCTAGGAAGATGAATTTTGGGGACTAAAAACCTTTTACATGGGTTACATGTTTTGTATTGATACCATATCATCTGTCCAGGATACATGGGAAAGGTAGCCATGTGATAGTACATGGTAATGTAGAATTGCATAGAAATGTACACAGGAATGGGGTGAATAACATGATAAAGGGAAAACCAAATGGCCAATTTTACATTTAGACTAGAAACACAGTTTACATGGTGGTACACATCATGTGTGAAGGATTGGATGGATGATAAGTATGGTGGATGAAAATGGCAAGTTGGTGGGTGAGTCAAGAAACGTCATTTATGGGTTGTACAAACCATGCATGCCTACATTACAATCCAATCAATGAAAACAGAGGGTATTTATAGTTGATTGTGTGGGTTCACAAGCACTGTAGACCATAGTTCATGTCATGTACTCCCATTGGGATCTTCTTGAGACCATCTACCTTGTGTATGACCTTCCCTATAACTCATATTAAGGATTGTGAGTAGCCAATCTTGAAAATATTTCAATGCATAACATAATGGCGGATTCCATAGTGGCCTAAAAGAAACTATGTGGTGTGACACAAGAATGATGTTGTATTAGCGGTGCTTAGCGTTGGGTAGTGATCAAGGTGGGTCACTAGGATGATATTGGTGTTTCTACCCTTCCCTATCACCATATATTGAGGATCCCCTAGACTCTTTTGGTCGGTAGAGTAGTGCTCCCATTTGTATCAAGATGTGGGTCACACACCTGTGATATAGTTGTGATGCGAGGTATGATATGCCTGGCTCTCCTGTCAACAACACTTGACCAATGCTATAGATCAGTGTGGTTCTTAGAGAGAGAATCTTGGACTTGTACTCCTCTATGGAATCTGGTAATGTGTTTTCATTACTCTCTACATTGGTATAGAAATGATTCCACATGTTGTTTGTGTAGGTTCTCTTCCCATGTGGTAGTTCTCTCGAGGACTGTACTCCCCTTCAAGACTACGGTGAAGATTCCCCATTTCATTTAAGTAGCTGGGGATAGTGATCCCCTGTTGACTCATGTTACGAGACCTCCATACTTAATGGAAAGATAATATAGGTACTCCCCCGTTTGACTAGTGTGTGGGTCCTCTATCCATGAAGTAAGTACCCTATACCATTTCAGGGAGAAGGTCCTCCTTATGCGAGGTGTAGATAGTTTGGGTACTCTCATGTCGTGTTAGGGTATGGGTCCCATTCATGGGGATGGAACTTCCCAATCATTATATGGTGAGGGTCATCTATGCATGTTATTATGGAAGCGTTAGTAATCCATTTTCATTCTTGGGTGTGGGTCCCCTGACCTCAGGTCGGAACTCCCTTGTCGTGTTAGGGAGTTCGTCCCCCTTTATGATCATATTGGTAGAGTGGTACTCGCATATCATATAGGAGTGTGTGTTGTCTATCCTCATAGTGGTAATACCCTATCGTAACAGGGTTAGATTCCTCATCTATGGAGTACTAATCCCCTTCCATCGAGTAGTGAAAGGGATTAGGTCCCCCATTGAAGTTGGAGGTTCCTCAACTATTGAATATGGTAATGAGGAGAAGGTATCTCCAACAGTTATGTGAAATATTTATTTAAGAGTTAGTTATCCCTAAATGGATTTAATTACAATCCACTCCATATAATAATTAAAGAGGATTCATGATATGGTTACGAGATAGTACTCCATCGATTTCAAGGTTGTGACATGGTGTAGGTCCCTCCATTCTCTATAATAGTATATGATAGAAATGGTTCATAGTTTGTATATGCACTCCCTCAACTACGTAAAATAGTGATGGGAGGGACTCTCCACATTGGTTTATACGACATTTTATAGGGAAAAGGTTAGTTATGATAGGACCTCGGGTAATAACAACTAGCCTTTGACCTAGAAAAATTTTCTATATGGAGTGTGTTCTCTCTGAAAAACCATTTGGAATTTTAGATGTGTTCCTGATATAGTCTATCTCTCAGAAGTTGTTCTCCTGGAAATGCTATGCTCATGGAGTGAGATCTCTTAGTTTTGTGTTCTCCGTAATCCTTGAATATGATCCTATAGATACCTATGAGGTTAGATCCTCATGAGACTTGGAGTGTGAGAAGAGTACACATGGGTTATTATGATATCCCTTGCATATTTGTGATATGTTTGGGTTGATACACATTTTGGAATTAGATGACTAGTAATGTATATATAAGGATGGATTGAGATGGAGTTTCTCTCTCGATTAGGTTCCATCTGGCTAGGTCGAGCGGATTGTTTGCCTTTCAATTTATCTCTTTTCTTTGGGGTTTTTAGGGTTCCTAATGAGTGTTGTTATACTCACTATTGGATGGTCTTTAGTCACACATGTTGTGTCTTTTTCAAATCATAGTAATTTTTATGGAGTCCCTATAGAAACAAAGGTAGGAAGAGCTTAGAAAGATATACTTATGGATGTTTTTAACAGATTTGGGCCATGAAGCTTTTTAACAGTTTCATTTAATAGTGATCCCCTTATTCTGAGAAGGTCAGAAACTTTTATAGTTTTTGTTTTTCAATTTATATGATTTTAGTAATTCTGTTTCACTCTTGACTGGGATAGACGTATGCCTTCATTTTAGTTTCCATAATTTAATATATATGCACTATTTCTTAGAGATGATTATGGTTTCCTTCATACAAGTAATTTAGGAAAAGGTATCCCATTTTGTGATATTTTTACTTAGAAATAGTATCCAGACCATATCCTATTGGAGTTAGGCTTGCGATGTAATGACTGGTTTCTATTGTGCATATTCGCGACATAAGGAGTCACTAAAACAAATGTATTTGGAAGTGTGAATACTAAAGGATAGGGGAGTCTATTTATAAATAGAGTAGAGGATACACATGGAATATTTTAAAATATTTAATTAAATACATGTTTTTATAATGCCACAAGCCTCCAAAATGGATAATTATTGAACCTTAGTGGCAATAAGGTCGAAATGCGGCTAGCCCATTGTTGTTTGATAAGTTTTTAGGTCATTTTAATCATAACATTCATAGTTTAACCTCAATAAATCATTTTTTACCTTAACGAGTATAAATAATTTTTTGTAATTTATATATTCATAATGGTAAAAATTTATTTTAACCTTATTAGATAATATAAACTATACATATTCATAATATGGTAATAATTTTTTCAAATTCAATTCATATAAGTTGTAACACGTTGAGATTTTGGGAAATATATTTTTTAAAATAAAATTAATCTTTTAGATATTTTTTGTTACATGAAAAAATTTGTAATACTATGTTACATGAAACACTAATATTATCTTCCATCACATGCAACAAAAATTTTAAAATATATATGAAATTTTATTCAAATATTATTATTTAACATGATAGTTATCACCTTGATGTTGGAATGGTAGTTATGAATTGGATAAACTAAATTATTAAAATATTTGTTTCACAAATATATATAAAACAAAAATATTTTTAACTAATTAATTGTGAATGAAAATAAAAACTAATTGAAAATAAAGGAATTATATTCCTGAAAAACTATTTTTATGAAAATAAAATAATTTAACCTCAATAAATTAATCCAAATACTTCTATGGAATCATGTTAGTTTAATATATATTCTATTTTGTCATTAAAAATTTTAACATTCAATTTATGTGTTTTCATAAAAAAATATAATAATAAATACAATTTAATGCTTAAAACAACTTTTTTTCTAAAATCTAGAATTGTCACTTTATTTAAAGTTAATTTAAAATAAATTTTTTAATTTTAGAAAATATATTTGAAACTTTACACATAATTTTAGGAATAATTATTTCAAATTAATCATGGAGTTAATTTTGGGTAATTTTCTGAAAATAATTCTTTCGATTAATAGTGAAAAATATTTGTCTTCAGTTCAGAATTTTTATTTCATTAAAACATTTAAATACATCTAAATTGGTTTAACATGGTTTGAAATGTCAAATTATTTCAATTCAATATCTATTAATCCAATTTATTTTATTTTAATTCATTTATATTTAATTTATATATAAAAACATATTAATATTTTGAACATTATAAATTTGGAAAACTGTGTTCTCTTCACATCTACGAGTTTTGTTTGAAATAAAATTATTCCATGTATGTGAGTTGAATTTTTAAATAATGGATTCTTAAATTGGAATCAGAATAATTTATATTACCTAGTATATTCTAGTTAAATTTTGACTATAATAAAGAATAGAAAAAATTATTTCGTGTTTCTTTGTCAAAAATGGGTTATAATGGGATTAACTAAAAGGATAACTCGTAAAATGACCCAAAACATGCTAAATGCCAACGAGATGGAAACTTTTAGAAATTTTATTTTCTTGTAAGGATAATTTACCATTATTTATCATTTTTGGAAAATGAATATTATTGGTAAAAATTTCATGACTTGACCCAAGTTGGATCTAGAGCCGCAATTACCCGAAGCCCGCCTCCATAGGTTAGGGGTGGAGACAAGCGCCAAAGGAATAACTAACTTGGGGAGGCCTTTTCCTAGATACATGAACACATGAACACAACCAACTCAATGAAAAAGGAAAGAGGAAAAAAATATACAGAAATGATATAATGTAAACCAAACATTCATGAACATCTAGATAGTACAAAAGTACAATAGTGTAAACTCCAAATGAAAAAGGGAGAAAATAAATGCTCAACTAGGGATGTTTCCCGAGTTGAAAATAAATTGGAAAATTCGTATAGATGAGAGAGTCCAAATCCAAGATCCCAATAAATGACCACCATTTTTGGTCCAAACACCCAATATCCCTATGCTCCTCTGAAGTCACAATCGACCTATCTGCCATCTGTAAAACGCATGTCAAGTGTTTGGTGAAGCTGATCGTTCCACGATTCACTGTTTTATTTCACCCCAATACCAATGTATTAAAGTAATTTTGTATTCAAAATTTGATGTATAATAAAAAATTTTACTTCATGTGTGATTCAATTATTTTGTGTTTAACACTGTTAAAAAAATAAATGTTACTTCTTTTTTTATAATTACATTATAGGTGGAGGTGATTTGGAGGGCCTGTGATAATGTCCATGAAAAATGGGCCAATCTTCACAGGATACAAGCGCAGTAGTGGCCTAAACGACGTATATCTATTAAATCGTGCATCCAAATGAGATGAAATTTTGTGTTAGTGTCTAAATATTAATGAGGGTACATTTCATATGAAGAAACCCAAGCCCCATTCGACCACTACATGGCCTATTCAAACTAATCTGTCTAGGGAATTAAATATGAACAATGTCAGAAGAGGTGTTCTGTATTCTATCAATATCACTAGTTGAATTCATCCAATTGGTGGAAAAGATTCATTGAAGATATTCCAGAGGTGGGGAAACAAATTTTTTGTTTTCTCTTAAGAATGATAAGCCTTTCTGGAGGTCAAAAGCAATGGGTAAAGTGGTTTTACAAAATTTGTGTGATAAAACAACCTTCCACTTTGCCTATAAAATGATACCTTGGAAACCACATTTGGATGTTCGACCAGTTGGCAAGGTACTAAACTTTTGGAGTCCCAAATGAGTCCTCTAATCATTCCTAGTAGTTCTAGAGTATATGGGAAGTGGTGCTTCAATATCTATATCTTCCACACTTTCCATGGGATTTTAAACTCTTTATGATCACCTAGGGAAGAACGTGATGTAATCCCAAACAGTATGTTTGTATTATTTTTTATGATATATTTAATTCCATATTTTATGTTGTTTTTATTCATCCTATCTTATTATTTAATTGATTTATGTACTGCTATGTCATGCTCAAACTCATATGATCATGTTTGGGGGACCCTATCATGTGATGTTTCAAACATCCTACATCTCAATTTCTCCCCCCATTCAATTATAATTTTTTTGTAGTTCATATTGGTCAATTGAACTATGTTAAACACTATAAATGAAATGAAAATTTATTTCGTGGTATCACAAATACATAACATAAAAACCTTGACAGAGCCTCGAGCTCTTTGTGTGCTTCCTTGGTGAGTTTTGGTTATGAAGTTGAACAATACTCTCTTAATCATCGGAGGTATCTGGTGAATCATTTTATATTTTTGACCTAACCCTAGGAGGTTTCCTATTATAATATTAGTTAAATTCTTGTTCTAGATTTTAAAAACTGGGTACTAAAATATCTAAACCATATCACTTGATGGAATGAAAGATGAACATCATGAAATTTTCCCAAGTTGATAATGCATAATAAAATATGTCAATTTCTGCTTTCCAAGATCCATTTCTTTTATATTCTTTCATCTTTAATCCACAAAAACAATATTTCATATAATCAAACTCTCCTTTTTCTTAATCAAAATTTTGTTTTTCAATTAATTATTTAAGGCACCATCGAGAGATGTTATAGGGTTCCTGCTATAATACAAAAATTCTACTAAAAACTAAACATTTAATTTGACGTGCTTAACAACATAATCAAATTGTGGTGCCATTGTCTGGTATTCAAAATCATTTTATCATTATTTAATAATATTTTATTATTTTTCCTTATTTTTATTTTTAATTAGTATTGCTTTCAATATCCCCCTATTTAATTATTTTGGATATAGTTCTTGTTTTTTTTTGTTTTTTTGTGTGTTCTCTATCTATGTTTATCACTCTATTCTTATTCTTCTTATTTTATCTCTATAATTATTTTTTATAATATTATATTTTATTTTCTCCTTAAAACATTTTTGTTTGATTTTGGTTTATCCATCCTACATAATAAAATAATACCAGAAAACATCACAACTTATTTTGATTACTTGATCTGGAAAAGGAAAACTACATGAATTTGACCCTAAAATTGAAAAATCATTCCTCACACAAATTAGGTCATCCATATTAGTAAAATAAATTAAAATTTAGGAACCCATTTTGGAACCTCATGTTGTCCCAAACCAATCAATAATTTAACCAAATCATCCATCAAAACTCATGGTTAGAAATAATCGAACCTTAAAAGAATTGACCACACCAAGTGTGGAGTACCAACCTTCATACATACAATATCCTAAGAAGGAATAAAACATCATTATGAGATCAGGCGTCGTCCACCTCCTTCATAAATTCCACGGTCTTACAAGTGAGGACTCTCTCAAACATCTCAAAGAGTTTCAAATAGTGTTCTCTACAATGAAACCCCCAAATGCATCTGAGGACCTAATTATGTTTAGGGACTTCCTTTTTTCAATTGATGATGTAACAAAAGATTGAATATAATACCTTACTACCACAATTATGGGATGTAATGAACATAAAATACTCTTTTTAGAGAAGTTCCTCCCTGCCTCTCGAACTTCATCAATTAGGAAAAAATCGGTGGCATCTGTAAATCACAAGGAGATGCCCTTCATGACTAATGGGAGAGATTAAAAATACATTTCTCAAGATACCCTCACCACTAGATTATTGAAAAACTATTAATCCAATACTTTTATGAGGGACTTATCCCCATGGATCATGGAATGATTAATGCTAGAGCTGGTGGTTCCCTAGTTGGTAAAACCCCCTTCTTCACTAATGACTTAATAACCAATATGGATCAAAATGAAAAACAATTTGGTACACGAGCTATTGCAAACACATGAGGAGTTCATGAGGTAAGTCCATCATATCAAGAACAAAAGGTAGATAAACAAGATTTATGATATGCATGCCATTCTATGTCAATTATCTCAAGCACATGGTAACTCAAAATCTCCTCATGTTACATTAAATTGTGGTATTTGTTCTAATAACAGTCACTTTTATGACCAGTGCCCATAAATTCATGATTCAACTAAGTCATGTGGAGTGTTATTCCCTGGGCGTACATCCTAATATGAACCCCCCTCAAACAAGAACCATATATTCCAAATCCCAAACCTGGGTGGAAAGAACAACCACAATAACGACAAGGAGGAACCTAAAGCTACCCAAGAAGAACCGATATCAACAATGCCATGGTATGAAACCTTATTATCCATAAAAATCTACAAAAAATCATCCTTCTACCAAATATGAACCAAATCTCAAGGACATATTAAGGAAATTGACAACCCATAACATCTAGTTCCAACAGACAACACAATCGACTATTCAAGACCTACAAACTGAAGTGGGACAATTAGAAAACACCATCGGTGAGAAAAATATTCAAGGTTCTAGAAAACAAATGTATCAACCTATTTCTATTCCAAAACACAAAGGTAATGTTTTTTCAATAGCACATCATAGTGGTAATAAATTTTCATAATCAAATGATTCTACCCAATGGGTATGTTCCCCTCTGTAAAACACTCTTTCTCTACCAATAAAAGATTATAATTAAGAAAAAAATAAAACTGTTAAAAAATTTGTCATTGAGGATTCGAATGAACATTCAGTTCTTCTTCATTTCCCCCAGAGTCTCTATAAACATAAGAAAAGTTCTAATAATGAGATTTATAATGAAATAATGGATATATTTAAAGTACAAGTTAATATTTTGTTATAGGATTTAGTAAAGAATATTCTCCGTTATGCCAAATTTATTAAATAACACCACACCCATGCATTAAGGATGAAGGGGAATGAGGGAGTCAACCTAGGAAGGAATGTCTCGACCATGATTCAATTAGAAAATCATAAAATGTTTAAGGATCCATGAACTTTCATGTTAAATTTCACCATAGGAGAGTCATTATTTTTAGATGTTATTTTAGATTTATGTTCTTTAATTAATGTAATTAATTACTATGTGTACACTCCTCTATTGGTTAGAGAGCTTCAATAGACAGACATCATAGTGAATATTTCCAACTGAAGCACAACAAATCCATCAAGAGTGGTCGATGAAGTCCTTGTAATCATGAAGAACACAATATTCCACACATAATTCTACATTCTTGAGATGGAGGATACCCGAACCCAAGGACATGCCCCTCTCATACTTGAAAAAACATCCTTGAAAATATTAAAGACGATTATAAATTGTCAAAATTGTAAGTTTTCCTTGGAGTTAGGTGGATAAAAGGTAAGTTTTAACATCCTTGAGTCTATGAAACACCTTGTTCAAGAGAACTCCACTCTTCCTATCTATTCAATGGAAGTGACCTCTAACTATGAACACACACACTATTATCTCATCAACCCATACTCTGATTCATTTTAATTTTCCTCACCCTTGGATAACTTGAGTTGCATTCATGTTTTGAGTGTTGTGTGGGTTATAAAAAGTGTAAACTTTTTTATGTAATTTATGAGTGTGTTAATTATGAGGTAACCATTATTTCCGATGATTATTCATATCTCATTTCAATAGATTATCTATTTGTAGAGAATAGAAAAGTGCAGATAGGAAGTATCAGGGTCCACACTCCCCCTAAATCCCCTACCTCAATCCAAAAAACCACCAGTGATGGAATTAAAACCACTTCCATATAATTTAAAATATCCCTATCTTGAGGGTATTGAGTAATTTACCATCATTATTTCCAATAACATATCTCAATATCAAGAATAAAAACTGCTTGATCTTCTTAGAGAATGTAAAAAGGTCATATTATGGACAATGAATGATATTCCCGAGATTAGCCCATCTATTTGTATGAACCATATACTTTTTGATGATGAGGATAATCCCCTAATAAAATCTCAATGTTTTTTAAATTCAACTCTCCTTGAAGTGGAAAAATTTAATGTCAATAAATTTCTTTCTTCTAGGATAATTTATCCTATATCATATAGTAAATGTGTTAGCTCTATACAAAATTTTCCTAAAAATAGAATAAAATTAGTGTCAAATGAAAGGAATGAATTGGTTCCAACACATGTGAAAAATATTAGTTGAGTCTGTATTGAATATCATTATCTGAACAAATCCACATAGAAGGACCATTTTCTTATATCATTCATGGAACAAAAGTTATAATGATTGGCTAGAAAGCCACATTATTATTTCAATAATGGATATTTGGGTTATTTTCAAATCAATATAGCCCATTTAAAATAATTAAATGACAAAATTTTCCTATATATTTAGCACATTAGCATTATTAATTATGAATTTTTGTCTTTATAATACTCCTGGTACTTTTCAGTGTTGTGTGTTAAGTATATTTCCAGAGTACCTTAAGAATTTTATGGATGTTATTATGGATGGTTTCAAAATTTAGGGAACATCCTTTGATGAATTTTTGTCATGCGTAGGTTCTATCCTAATCCATGTATAGAAAAATATCTTGTATTAAATACTGATAAATTAAATTTCATGGTTGATCATGGGATAGTTCTTTGGAATCTTTTTTAAAATGATGGAATTCAAGTGGATAAATAAAAAAATTGAATTAATTTTAACCCTTCCATATCCAAAATCTATTCATGAGGTGTGATATTTTTTGGATCATGCAATTTTTTAAATAATTATTCATTAAATACATTATTAAGATCACACTTCACTTGTACCAATTATTACAATAACATTTTTAGTGTATGTTTTATAATAATTGCGAGGATGATTTCAATTCACTAAAAAGGAGTCTCATGTCACCTCCTGTCATCCAACCACCAAGGTGGGTACTCGCAATTGAGTTTATGTGTGATGCCTATAACTTTTTAGTTGGGGAAATTTCATCACAAAGGGTTTAGAAGGATATTTATGTCATGGTGTATGCCTAACATACCCTTGAACCTACCCAATAAAACTATAAAACCAATAAAAAATAACTTCTTTATATTCTATTTGGATTGAAAAAATTATATTAATATCGAATTGTGTTAAAAGTAATTGTCATTTCTGATCATATATCCCTTCAATTTCTCATAATGAAATATGAAGCAAATTCATTCCTCATTTGGTGGATGCTCCTCCTTGAGAAGTTTGACCATGAGATTATAGACAAGAGAGGAGTGGAAAATCTGGTAGCTAACCACATTAGTAGGATTTCCCCACCCCTAGAATGCCATACTGACTCACCCGTCCCCATTGTAGAATTCTTCAGTCATGATAACTTTTGTGATCTTTTGGACTTTACCCCTAGTACATAGACATTGTGAATTTTCTTGCAGCATCTATGGTCTCCACTAATATCAACAATTCACAATCTAAAATAATTATGCATGGTTTAAGATGGTACATTTGTGATGAACATTAGTGTTGGATAATTTGTTGCGACCAAGTTGTTCACCAGTGTGTCCCTGACTATGAATTCCCCTCTATTTTGACCTTCTTCCACACTTTGGATTCTGGGGTCCACTTCGGCTCTCAATGTATATACCGAAAAGTCCATGAATTAGATCATTGTTAGATTAAATTATATAGGGATCCCCATCAGGTTTTTAAGTCATGTACTCAATGAAAATATATTGGGAATATCTCTATGATGAATGAAATACCCCAACAACCCATGTTATTTTGTGAGATCTTCGATGCATGGGGTATTGAATTCATGGTTCCTTTTCAAAATTCATTCGGCTTGGTGTATATCTTATTGGATGTTGACTACGTATTTAAATTGGTATATGAAAAGTAAACAAGGACCAATGAATCTTGAGTTGCTGTTGATATTGTTAAGTCCCAAATTTTTAGTAAGTTTGGTTTTCCAATATCCTCAATAGTGACCAGGGTTCATATTTTGGAAATTGTAATAAAAAAACATTCTTCATATATATGGGGTCTTTCATAATGTATCCATTGCATATCACCTCATACTAATGGAATAGAATAAAACTCAAATCGATAAGTTAAGAGAATCATGGAAAAAATGGTACAACACAATAGGAAATATTGGAGTTTTTGCTTGGATGATGCACTTTGGGTGTACCGTACAACTTTTAGAACCCTGGCCACAATGTCACCATATAGGATTGTGTTTGAAAAGTATTTTCATCTCCTAGTGGAGGTAGAGTAACATGTATATTTGGATATGAAACAATGTAATATTAATTTCATAGATGTAGGTTATCATAGGATGTTATAGATTATAGATTTAGAAGAAATTAAGCCTGATTAATATGAGAACTCACAAATTTATTAAAAGAAAACAAAGGAAATCCATGATGGGAAGTTTCATCATCAGAAGATTCATATTAATGATACGTTCCTCAGTATTAATTCCAAGCTAAAGATCCACCTAGGTAACCTTTGTTCCCAATGTCTCGGTCCTTATATTGTTACCGATGTCTTCCATTTTGGTGCCATATAGGTTTTGCATGAGAAGAGTGGACAGAGGTTTAATGTCAATAGGTAGAGTCCTAGATCCTTCTATAATGATTTCCCAATGAATCTTGTGGAGGAAATACAACTAATGGATGCCACATATGACACCACTTAGGAGGTTATCCCTTGTCCCTACATTTAATTACATGTTTACTTTTAAAAAATACTTAAATTGAGGACAACATAATTTTTAGGCGAGGGGGAGGGTGATATGTCATAGTTATGATTAAAACAACAACAAAAAAATTTGTTTTACTTTTTTATTTATTTTTAGTTTTTAGAAAAAAAATTGGTCTTAAAACGAAGAACCAAAATCATTTTTTATGTTTGAGTCAATTGTGTGGAAATTTTCATTCATTTGTTAAAAAAATTTAAAATGAATGTTCAGAGGGAATCAATTTAAATAATTTGTATTTTCAAATAATTCTTAGGTGTTTAATAATGGATTTCATGCCTACTAAATTTCAAATAATTCTTAGGTATTTTGAAACCCTTGTCTCATTATAACTGAGCAATATTTTAATCCATTACCCAAGAGACATTCTAATCCATTTATTGCATATTATTCATTTCAATCACATTCTTGAGAGTCTCGGGTCATATGGATAAACAAGAACTTTCCTTGATTCTAGTTGACACCATAAGATTCATGTGTTCTACATTCATGATAGAGGCCATCATTCATAGAAAATCAATTTTTACAATTGACCTTAATTTTTTTCCACCTTGACCTTAAACCATTATTATGCCTCTGAGACCACGAAATTCTTATTATGTAGCCACATTATATTCTAATTTATCCCTACCTACCCATATCTTGTGTACATTCTTGTTTTACTTTATTCATGTTCGAGGGTGAGGATGTTTGCATGGGAATTATCAAAAATTAATCATTATTATGGGTTGATATAATGGGTTCCTACATTTTATATGGTAGTGAGTTAAAAATCGATATTGTACCATTGTTTTACACAAGTTTCTATTTTTATCCCCAGTGAAAATTTTAAAAAATATATTTCTTTACATTGAAAAACAAACAGAACAAAGAAGGAAAAAGTGGGGAAAATTGGATGTTTATTCATTTTTATTCACTGATTGGTTGTGACCCACACAAATAGACAACGGGGATAGTGAGTTAGAAGTGATAAACATTTTGATGGGTTGAGTGTGTACATTCATTGTGAATACTAGATGAATTTTGACTTTATTGTACTAATGAGATTAAAATAATGATATTATGCTAAATATTGTTAAACATTAAATCCTATGAACCCTTGAACATAAGAACTACCGGTTGGAAGTACACATTTGTATGGAACTGGTTTCTCCTGGTAGAGAATGTAGAATCTTGTAAAACATATGGTAAGATCACATGAACTATTGGGTAAGAGAATAACTCCAGTTTCCAATTATCCTTGATTGAAGAGGGACAATTTCTATGTGAGGTAGGTCGTGACATAATTAATGGGTGAATAAATGATGTTGCATAAATTCTAATGTGAGAGAAAAAACGATAGGAAAATTTATTTCATAAATGAGACATGTTGAACTTCATTTCAGAATAATATTGGATTCATTCTCAAATTTGATTTAAGAATGATAATTGATTAGGATATAAGAATTTTCCTAGGAGTGGGAATGTTTAGGGGTGGGTGTGTGATCGTACCATGATTCAATGTTTTATTTCACCCATATACCAATGTATTAAACTTGTTTTTTATTGAAAAATCAAAGTATAATAAAAATATCAATTCATTTAAGATTAAATTATTTTGTGTTTAAAACTGTTAAAAAGTCAAATGTTACTTGATTGGATAATTACATTGTTGGGGAGGATATTTGGAGGGCTGATAACGAAGTCCAAGAAAAATGGGCCAAGCTGTGCAGTATCCAAGCACACCAGTGGACTAGACTGCATACTGTTACTAAACTGTGTATCCAAATTGTATGAAATTTAATGGGGTGGTCAAATATTTAATGGGTTACATTTCATCTAAAGGAAAACCAAACCCCATTCAGCCTGTATGTGGTTCATCCGGACTGGTCTATAAAGGGATTCAAATATTCACAATGTCAAAAGAAGTCGTTTATATTCTGTCAATATCTCCAGATGTATTTTTCCAACTGGTGCCAAATTTTCATTGGAAATTTTAACAATTTTGGATATAACTTTTTAATTTTCTCCCAAGAGATATAAGACTGTCTGTAGAACTAAAACAACGGGCCACATGGTTTTCCAAAATCTATATGCCCAAAGCCTCCTTCCACTTTTCATATAAAATGATACCTTGTGCACCTCATTTGGATGTTCGAACAGGAGGAAATGTGATTCTATTTTGGAGCCCCAATGGATTCCTCTCATCATTACCTCTAGTTTTGGTTGCTATGGTAATTTCTACTTCAACATCTATAGCTTCCTCCCATTCCATGGTGTTATAAACTCCTTATGATCACCCATGAAAGAACGTGATGTAATCACAAGCTTCATTTTTGCATTATTTTGAATGATATTTTAAATTCTAGGTTATATGTTTTTTATTAATCCCATATTACTATTTAATTTATTTATATACTATTATGTCATGCTCAAACTCATATGATCATGTTTGGGAGTACCCGTTCATGTGATGTTTCACACACCATTCACCTTTTTTCTTCCACTTTCAATTGTGGTGTTTGTGTGTTTAATATTGATCAATTAAACTATGATAAACACTGTCAAGGACATTAAAATTTATATCATGGTATCACAAGTAAATAATATACAAACCTGTAAAGTGCATCTAGTTCTTCTTGTACTACCTTGTTGAGTTTCAATTATGAAGTACAACAGAACTCACTCATTCATTGGCTGTATTCGATGAATCATGGTGTGTTTCAGAATAAACCATAGGAGTTATCCAAGTATAAGCTTCATAAAGTTATTGTTATTAATGTTGAAAACTGAGGATTAAAAGATCAAAACCATATCACTTAAAGCGATGAAGGATGAGCATAACGAGACTTCCTCAGGTTTATCACGCTTAATAAAATCTGTCAATTTCAGCTTTCTTGTATCACTTCATTTTATATGATTTCATCGTAAATCATGGAAACCAAAATTTCATATAATCACATTACCCTTTTTATTAATCAAATTTTTTTTAAAATTAATGATCTAAACCTCCATCAAGATATGACCTAGGGTTCCTGCTATACAATAGAAATTATAGTAAGAACTAAACATTTTATATGATGTGCTCAAAAACGAGATCCAAAGCCAACATAGGGGTGGGTATATACATACCTAGTAGAACACCCAAAAAACTGAGTGGGATCAGTATGAGATAAAACTAAATAGGAACATAGTAGATATAACAAGTTAAAATAAAAATAGTACAACTCTACCGGACAAGCGAGTGAAAGTAAAATCATCCAAACAAAAGGATCTCAAAATCATGTGAAGATATACGTCTCATCATGTATTATCTAACTATATTAGGATAGTATACTCATTAAAGCATTAGAATATATAAATGTAATTCACGTGGCATACCCTAGGTATCTTCTCCTCTCTTGGAAGGAGAGTAACCAAAACCCAAGGAGTGGGTACTGAAGGAGGATATAAATATATACTCAGTTAAAGAAGAAAAAAAATGAGGGAATAGGGTTTATCCATATCACCACTCAACCAAATAATAAGAGTCACCAACAGTTCTACGTTATTTAAATGTATGATTCCAAGAACAACATGCATCTACCCATGATGCCCAAGACAAAGGGACTCAATCACCACACCTTGATACCATCCTCTTTGGGTGGCACTGACTCGCTTGCACAGTTTTAGGTCACATCATAAGAATGTGTCATTGTGTATAATGTCTCCCTCTTCCTTGTGATCCCAAAGGCACATTAAGAAAAATCACTTAATTATGCCACACAATATAGGGGTTACCAGGTTTAGGATTGGATCATGTTTCCTAGTACATCAAAAGTGTCCTACTCTAGTAGTCACTGAGGAATGCCACTACCCAGCCTAGATGGAGGGTACTGCTCAGGATGGTCACTAGGGAATTCGACTACCCAGTCCTACTAGAGGGAATTCCCAGTTATTTGTTTGGGAAACACCATTTCCTAGCTTGGATGGAGGGTTAAGCCGAGAATATTTCATCGGGGAATTCCAGTACCCAACCAATATGGATGTTTAAAATGGAACATTGAGGAAATCCACTACCCATTCCAATAGAAGGGTAACTTGGAAATATCATCAAGAAAAGCCACTAAACAACCCTACTAGAGGGTAAACTCGATATTACCATCATGGAATGCCACTTCCCATCCTAGATAAAGGGTAAGCCCATAACTGCCATCGGGTAACACCACTAACAAGCCCCACTAGATGGTAAGCCCATGATAATATTTTTTTAAATAACAAGAACATAATATTTTATTAAAAATAAAATAGAAAGTTACATCTTACATTTTTCTTTTTCATTAGTTGGTAAAAGATCAAAAGGGAGAGTATCAGAATGAGAGAAAGCATCTTTGAAAACTACATTGTCTGTAATTACATCAAAAAGAGAGTAATTTTTATGGAGGTAATGAGTGATTATATACATCATTGTAGATAACTCTTTCATGGAGACTACATATCTTGTAGTGAGATTCCATGATAGTTAAATGATACCAAACTTAACTTTTTGTACAATTTTGACCAAGTCACATTCGAACAAGACCTCATTCTAAATCTTTTACATACCCATTTGGATAGAAATAATGAAGGAAATATTTTTATCTTCATGTGTCGTGAAATTCCTACAAGGCCTATGAATGCAATCAATTACCATTCCATCATGATCCCTAGTGACAACCCCAAATCCCCCTGGACAAGGATTTCCTTTGGAGGCACTATAAGTTTTGAAACGTTTCCATCCAAAAAATGGGGAAATCCAAACAACATCAATAATTCTATGAGAGGGTGTGTAATTACCTCGAATATTGAGTCGTTTGAGGACCACAGAGTCTCTAATAAAGTTGTTGTAACATTCTTTTTTATGATGGTTGGAATTTCGTATATCAACTAAAATTTTTGAAAATTAACATTGAGGAATGAAAGGACTTTGTTCATGTATGAGCTTGTTTTTTCCAAGCCATATCACATGAATCAATTATGCACATGCTACTCGAATCATATTTTTATGTTTCCTAGATTTTTGAAAATTCAACACTTCATGTAGCCGTTTATCAGTTCTATCTTCATGTATGGAATAAAGGTAAAAAACAAACAAACAAGAACATTCTTAAAGTTGAAGCTATATCCTAGGATAAGAATAGATGATTTATGTCTTCCCTATGTTTGTCGAAAAGATAACACATAGAATAGATTTAAATACCACTAGGTTGTAGACAAACATCCACTAGAATGCAACAAAGGGATATTCTATAGAAAATGATATGGAGGGACGGTTCCATCCATCTGAATCTAAATTCCCCAATCCAACTATGGTTACCCTACATCATGTGATTGTAGTATTTTTTATATTCTAGCATAACACTGGGGGTTGGTTCCCAAATAAGGAAATCCTCTTGTTCTATGAAAGTCAAAATAAAAATGGAACCATGGAGATCCTCTAGGAGGTGAACCATGTTTCTCACCTAGTCTATAATGGTGATATTACGATCAGGTGGTTGACTAACAATGTCACTCATATTACGTAAATATTTTTACATCCATTTTTCCTACAAAAATATAATGGAGGAGTTGGCATTTACCAGCTAGTGAGATTTAGTATACACCTTGTTAAATATAGTTATTAAAACATACCATATTGAGTATTCTGTGTAATGTAACTTTCTAGATTTTAGCCAATTAATTAATCTAATTATATTAATCTCTAAGGATATAGATTTAATGTTGTCGATATTCCATATGAATTGTGATTGGAGAGCATGACTGAAAAATTCTAGATTCTTGATGCTCATCCCAGCTAGGTTGTAAGGTTTGTGGAATTATTTCTAGGATTTAGTGGAAAATTTTATATCCAAGATACTTCCACTATATATTAAGTTCCTCATCGATGAATTCATTATTTTAATCTAAGATATTCGAATAAAATACACCATGAAAGAGTAAACAAGCTTGGAGATCATGATATACTTGACCAAATATATTATCCATACCATTAAAAGAGTTTTACCCTTTCCGGAGGACAATTTTTATCTGATCTGGATAAAACATTTGGTTATGTAAGAAGCTCTAGATATTCCCAAAAAGGGTGGGGAACCCAGGTAATTGAAGGGGTGGTTTCCTTCCTTAATACCCAAAGTATTAATAATTCTTCATCTTCTGATATGATTAAATTATTTTCCAAAATATATGAATGATTTATCATAGCTGATTTCTTTTCCTAATACACATTTATATTGAGAGAGATAATTCATAATGTTTTGATTATTTTACAGTCTCCTTTGGTAAAAAAGTTGTTTTCAGCAAAAAAGTTATAAGTGGGTACAAAATTACCTATAGAAGTTTTAATAGTTTTCAAGTCACATTTTTTCAGTCGTTTGAATGAAAAAACTACTAAGTTAATATTTAGAAATGGTGATGATGAACATGGAGAGAGGGTCACCTTGCCCAAGCCCCATTGAGAATGTGAATTAACCTTCTAGTGATCCATTTAGTAGAATAGATAAATGATCTGAACCAATATGGTCTTTGATCCATAGAATGATTTTCATATAAAATCGAAAGCTATGTAGGACATTTAAAATGAAGTTCCAATCCATTTTATAAAATGATTTTTTGATGTCCATCATGAGAGAAATAACACCTCCTTCAATTGGATTCCTGAGAATGATTACACATTCTAAAGGTATGATAAGGCACAATTGAATATTCCTTACCTTGATAAATCCAAACTAATTACACAAAAACAATTTATCAGAAACTCTGGATAGTCTATTGGCTAAAATTTTGGGGACCATTTTTTGGATGGTTTTAACCAAAGCCACTGATATGAATTGGCTGATGTTTCTATAATGATCCATTTTAGGATTTAAGGAATGTAATTGAGAATTCTTACCTTGCACTTTTGATCAAATTTCGGAAAAATATTTTACCAAATTGAAAACATCTAATTGTATGAGATCTCTGTAAACTTAAAAGACATTTTTGGTTAATCCATCTGGACTGGGGGAGATCCCTTTGTTAATACCTAATATTGCATCTTTAATTTCATGTTCCATTACGGAAGTTGTCAGCATATGATTTTTCTCTTCATTAAAACGTTCTGTAATGGTACCATCCATGGAGGACACATTTTTTGTTGGGGCACTAAAAAGGTTCATAAAATAGGATATAATGTGGCTAGATAATATTTTACATTCCATAATGATTTGATCAACATCATTGATAATGGAAAAGGGCTTGTTATCCCTTATAGTTCTTCATATGGATTTACAAAATTTAGTATTTATATCCTGTTCACTAAGAAATTGGACTTTGATAATATCCCGTTGATATCCATATTTATGTCTGAGATGATTTTGAAGCTTGGTAGATATTTCTGTTTCTTGAGTGAGATTCCTAGGGAAACTGTTTTTTGGTATGAGCACTTAGAGAGAGTGTAATGAGAATTAATGTTCTTTAATTAATTCATATATAAAACTAAATTTTTTCCCTAATCCTTCAATCATGATTTTTTAATTTTAAGCTTTTATATACATTCCATGGTGTTGTTGTTTCCATCAAAAGAATCCCAATTTTCCCAAACAAATTTATTGAAATCTTGTTGAGAAAACCAGGCATTGTTGAATCAGAAAGGTATAGTATTTCATTGGTCTATTTTATTAATTTCAGAAGAACATGATGATGTTTTGACTTATGTATATCCAGAGTGATGAATTATAAGGAACTCTAATTTAAATGAAAACTTACCTTTAAAAATGATATATCAATTCTACAATCTCGGACACCATTGAGTTATTTCCTGTACTAAGTTAATATTTCCACAACATGGTTGATCTCGGTAAGATTTACTTCTTAAATGCATTCCATAAAATCATTAATGGAGAGTGAGTGTGACCCCAATCCTAGATTATATTCAATTTTTAGTGTAATGTTCAAATGACCAATTACAATCCATGGATCTGAGATTGTTCTCAAGAGATTATTCAATTGTGACTGTAGAAGTCTCATGTTAATATAGGAGTTTAAAGCACATATCACTAAGTGGTAAATCCTTTTACCCACAGCATGAAACCAGTAAGTTATAGACTATTTATCCTCATCGAACTGAATAGGATCATTAACATCCAAATGTACCCTCAACCAAATACTATCAGTGTTGTTGCGAGTCACATTTATTTCATGCAAGTTATACAATTGTCTTTAAATGAGATTGTCATGATCATGGTTATTTTTCTTATGCTCAGAGAGTCAAAAAATGTTGGAATTGTAAATTTCTACAGTTCCCCTAAGGGAACTAACTAGGTTAGTGTAGGATATTCCCCAACAGTTCCAAAATTGGATCCCCATTTTAAACTAGATTTGGGGAAGTAACCACCTATGTCTTTCTTATGTGAGATTTGTCTATTTGTTTTCAAGTATTGTTCAGATTTATTTTAACTCATTGTGTGATGTTTACTTTTATTGGAATCCATAGTATTTCCATGCTAAATTGAATCATCCTTTTCGTTGGATTGACTAATTGGAACTATGTCCAGCGGTCCCTTTTCATTCAGAATTTAGACCCTATGAGACTCCTGTTTTGGAACTATATTAGCTAAAATATGTGGCTCTAATTTTAATTCCATATCCAAATACTTTTTAATCAAATATACCATGAAAAATTCATATTTCAGTGATCTAACCAAGTCAGAAACATAATAGTAAATCTCTATCATGTAATCGCCATCAATTTTTGAATGAATTTCATTCCTATTAAGAAGACATGTCCTCACAAAATTATCAGAGGAGTTAGAGGGATCTTCCACTTCTTCATAAATGTCATCCCATTTTGTGCTATTGTTTTCTATACCCTTTTATTGACTAGACACTGTGCCTATCCCAAAATTTGATCCAATATTTTTCATTCCCTTTTGAACTTCTCTCCATGCCATTTCGTTTTGCATTGGCATAGGCTGCTTGTGAACAGTTCGTCACTACTGTACTGAATGGACAACAATTTTTTCAATACTCAAAATATTTGGTGGGGGGAGGTTTTCAAGTTCTATCCTGATTTCAAACTCATTATCATTAGTAATGATAAATATATGTTCCAGATTTGGGACCTCGATATTTATGTCAATTAGCACTATTGTGAAGATACCAATATCACTATTAAGTGTACAACTGTAAATTTTCATAGGTGTACCAATTCCAACTGGAATATAATTAAGGATCATGGGGTGATAATAAACCTTGGTAATACCATGCATCTAAACCCATACTTGAGCGTTCTAGGGCCTCTAGTTAAAGGGGATGAATTTTGAATCCCATTATGAAAATCTCATGAATTCAGTCTTGAGATTGTCATTACCACTTATGCATGCCGCCTTGAAATTTTCATGGTTTTAAAATATGATTTTAATGAAAACCATTACAATTGGATGGAATATCCAATTCATAATACTCCAGCAATGAGAAATTATAAATTTTAGATCTGTATATGACCCTGGTTTTTCATCTTTCATATTGGAAACTCAACCCAGTAATGAGAAATTGCAATGATCGATTTTTTTTGTAATGTGTATATATTAGGAACCATAGAGTTTGTTCACAACATAGTTTTTTTTTTATAATAAGTGATTTTTTAGAATCTATTCCTATAGGGACCAAACACAAGATCGCTTCTGCAAAGTAAATGCATTTACAAAGGCTAGTCACTTGTTTTTCATCCTTCTATACATGTAGGTTAGCGTTTTTTCCCTTGTTAATATTTTTAGATGAAAAGGGAATACTGATATCAGTATATTTCATTTAATATTGTTAATGATTTAGTCCAAGAGGGTGAATAAGGATGAATGGATCATCAAGTATCCATTTGGAAGATCTTTCCACTAACTCATTCCTCCTCATTTAATCCTTGGATACTTTGATATTCTAGTGCCTGATCACTACCATTGTTATACACCATCTAAATAATAATTGTTCCCATAACATCTCATATCACATATTGGAATCCAATATGGCTTCCACCATCATGTTCAACAAGGATATGAACATAGGATAGGATAATCATGGGGTAAAATTTGAGTCTAAAAGAGGTAGATATGGGAGGTAGAAGATTTATAATGAAGTAAATGAAATGTAGGGTTCCCACAAGATTTGTGACCCTACCATATGACTGGATGTTTACAAATACATAATTGGGTACTAAGCTATGTACATGTACCCCCAGGTATTCCAGTGTAATACCATAGTACATAGAATATCTGAGAAAAATGATGACAACCATATGTTTCTTGTTGTTCGTATGATGGGAAAAAATAATTTCACTGAAATTCCTCCTCAAACTGCACCGGATAACCAAATAGATCATACTATTGTTATCCTTATGTAAAAGCACACAAGATCGACAATTCATTTTTTCAAATTAGACACCCGATGGAGGAGCTACATTTTGAAAACTTCTTCTCGAATAGAACATATTTGGGCACATGTCTCGATCCTAAATTAAAATAAATGGATCATAGCATTGCTATATTATTGAAAAAACACACATAATTGACTATTCATTCACCTCAATCAGTCACCCTATGCCTGAATGGCCCGAAGGCCTTCATTTTATGCCTGAATGGAATCTCAAAGGGCCAAGACACGAGTTTGAATTAAATACTCCAAATTGGTCATGGAACGTCCACCTTAATTTCTTGGTCATACCATCAAAAATGGATTGTCATTTTGACACCATATGAGGTAGATATGTTACATAATTTTTTTTCAATAATAATAATTTATTATTATTTGGTGTTTCTTGGACCTGAATCATGTGTCTTAAAAAGGTATCAAACATCTTCCATAATAGTGCCGTCATAATTTCAGGATCATGCTACCACTAACGGTTCATAAATCATACATTCCATGGAGGAGAAATGAATGAATCATTATTTGAAAACTGAAATAATAATAATATTATTGTATTATTATAATTATATTTTCCCTCAAATCTCAAATGAGATTCACGTATAAATGGGTCCCCCGCCCCCTTGGTTGTGTCTAGAGACTCCACTGAGAATTCTTTTTTTAACCACATTCATTTATTTTCCATAAATATCATAACTCAAATTATTATCCTTATTATTATTATATTAATAAACATTCTGTTTCCTTTCTCCACGGATAATGGTTCACAAGAATTCTCATTTCGAAGATATTATTAATAAAACTAATAATAATAACACCCATTCAATTAAATTAATCAAAATATTTTTTTCATTTACTATAATTATTATTTAATATAATAATAATAAAAACCCCACCTTTTATTTATAACTAAAAATTATTATTATTATTATTATTATTATTATTAATTATTAACACATGTCGTGTAGACCACATCAAACCACCTCACCAATGATCTGAGTCTAACCGTCATCACGTCCACACCAAACAACCTATTCCATAAGGAATCTTGAATGGACTCAACTCAAAATTGACCCCACCACACCACACATTGTCACCACTCGCCAATCAAGAAAACATCTGTTATCGACCCGATCACAAAACACCTCTGATCACTAAAAGGAAAATGTGGTGCCGATCCACTCCATTCACCAAACAAAATACCACTCATTAACAATCCATACCCAAATTGTTGATTCACATGTCATTCGTGCCACCAAAATGAATCTGAGGGTTCAATCGCACTCAAACCCAAACTGACAATGTCAAATCATGACCCCGTGTTCTAATAATGAAGGAATAAAATAATGGTGTGGGGGAAATCACTAATAATAATATTTTAAACATCATCGACCAGGAATTCATGGCTGTAGATAAATAATGGGGTAGAGGGGCTAGATGAACAAATAAGAAAATAATTAAACATCTAAACATGGGCTCATGAAAAGGGTGTTAAAATTAAGAAAGGCTAAAGAGAGGAAATTTATCACGATAAATCATTTAATTATAATGGTGGAAACAACATATAAGAAGCCCTACATTGATAATGGATTGATCATTGGTGAAAAATCTGTTTTAGTACTATTCAAGAGATGTTGATTCATTTGTTGTGTCCTTATATCCTCTGATATGGAGTTTTGTCATCTTTTGTCATGATTAGCCAATGGAAGGAAAGAGAGAGCTCTTGGAAATTATCAAGATAATGAGGCTTACTCTAGACAGGATTTCATTGGGATATATTTATGGATTTTCCATCTAGTTAAAAAATGAATTAATTAATTAATTTATTTATTTAATTAACTCAATGAATTTACTAATAACGATTGTCTTAGCGGAATGTCCCGCACCGACCATCATTATATTGTGCCTAGGGAGAACACCGAATTACAAACTCGACTGGGGTCTCAAATTTCGAATTCAAGTCCCCATTCATGATTTATTTAAATTAGAATTAAAAATAATTAAAAAAAATTTATTTATTTTATTTAAGGTTATTTTCTCGATGAATTTTTGTATAGATGACACATGCAGCCAAATGTTATGGCATGCCTAGTGTAAATGTCGTGTTGCAGACTCAACCATTCCATTGTATTTCTAATCCAAGATTATGTGAAGTATATATTCTAGTATTTCTGAATGTCCACTATGAAAATTTAAATTATATTTAATATTTTTGTAAAATTATTTTCTGGCCCATCGGGCCCTAGAATCCCACATCATCTCAGTGCCTAGCTATACAAATATTAAATGAAATATTTAAAAGACTTATAGGGAATAACCAGGGACTCTAAATTATTCACTTACTCAAATATTTTTGGCCCCAAATATCCCAGACTAAGAAAAGTGGTGGGGGCACTAAGCCTACACCAAGGTCTTCTATACAGTAGGACACATATCCAAATTAGAAGGCTGAAACTGCCTCATTAGCTCCACTCGCATCATGACCAAAATCACCATTAATCCCTAAAAAAGTATGATATGATTACCTTATTAATAAAATATATCAGGTTAAAATTTTATGTATATATGTTCATGAAATATCTCACAATCATTGTCACCTAACTGAGATTATCTCACACAATCGAGAAGAGAAAGAGTCAGCACCATCGACTGAAGAAAAACTATACCCTCTTTCTCCACCAGGGTCAGCTGTATGGAAGCTAATAACTCTGATTATTCCTATACTAATCACACATGGGACATCATAATAAGGAAATTTCCTAAAACATGGCCCTTCCCTAGAGTATAAACAATCTCGAATTCATAGTCCTTTAGGAATTCCAACCACCACCTTTTTCTCAGGTTCGTGTCTCTCTGAGTGAAAAAAACCCTGATACACTAGAGTTCTTTGTAAACTAGAAAGTACTCTCATAAAGGACTACCACTTCTAGATATTTTTAGGGAGTCTTGTAGTTCTTTTCATAGGGTATCAACTGTCTTGTCTTGTATTTGATAATTGTGTGTCACTACATCAAGGATGACGTCGAGCACGCAAAGGTACCAATGAATAAGGCAGGTGATTAAACTCATCCAAACATGAGAATCTAAACATTGAAATCATGTGTAATTCCCCATGCATATTCTCCACTCTAGGAAGGATAGTAACACCTACCTAGAAAATATTTCACACCAACTAGTGTCAACCCATGAAAAAAGGTTCAAATAGAGAAACTCCACCGACAATGTGAGGACCTATTCAAACAATCCCTCATACACGCTATCCTTGGACTCAAAAGAAAGAGGGAATCAACCAACACAACAAGATACTATACTCTTTGAGTAACACTCACTCACCCTCATGGGTTTTCTCGCATCATGAAAATGTGTCTCGGTGGGGGATGAACCCCTCTTTCTCATGCATTCAATGTTACATCGAATAATTCCAACACAAGGTACAACCAAAACCCCACATCACCCTAGAATAATCCTCAAGAAAGTCAAAGAATAAAAATAATACCTCACAAAATGTATAAAAATTTCAACCATATAATTTATATTGAATCAATGAGTACTAATTATCATCTCATTCGTTGCGGGGTCATAAGCCACCAAGGACTATAGTTGTCCGTAGCCAAGACCACAATTTCCCAATGACTTACATGGTCCAACTGGTGGTGATTTTGTAATGGTATCATAGTTTTATCTTCCACTCATAGATCATACAAATGATCTACTAGCTTCTCCTCCTCAGGGACCACAATTTTCGTGACTAAGAGATCCTTGATCACGGCGCTGCCTTTCCCATGGTAGTCCATCAACTATCTGCCTGGGTTGTTCAACATGTGTAGTTAGGAAGTCTCGTTCCATGGGACCTTTTTCTATTAAAATAAAATCTCCAACCTTCTCTAGGATTCTCTGGTCCTCTGTGATTTCTTGGCTCCATATGATCATGTGCTTGAGCCTTATTGCGGACGAGTCTTTTGTTCTGAGATCTCTGGAACCTGCTATCTGTTGCAGATGACTCAGCTCTATTGCACACACTACCATCTCCAAATACCGGTCATCTCTCTGATAAAAATATATCATTCACTAGTTCTTTTTCATATACATAGTCATCGGTGGGGATTCACAAGGGTACTATGTTGTCTTGGATCTCAATGCGGAGTCCCTACTCAATCTTCTGTGATTTGAAGTAGCCATTAGATATCATGTCAAGAGAGTAACCTGTATAGTCTATTTTCCTAGCTAGGTACTCTATTACTATAATCTCTACCTACTAAATCTCCAGAATATCTTGAATCTATACTGATCAAAAGTAGGAGTTATAATACTCATCATTGAATATCTACTGGATATCATCCCATGAGAGTCTAGAATCATCATGCATCTGAGTAACTAAGATCAACCAACACCTAGATGATCCATGAAAAAATATTAGCTTCCAAAGACACCATCTAATCCTTCAAGGTCCGAAGAATCCTACAAATATAGAACACTGACTCTAGAAAATCTTCTAGTTCATGGGGATCAAGAACTCCAGGGAACTGCAACAGTCTCTGATGTTAGAACTCGAGAAGTGTGCTCAGCCAACACACATCCGCAAATTTCTATACTAGGATTATAATCCTATTAATAGGTTTAGGTGCAATTACTATCCCACATGGAGGTAGGGTATCATATGATGGGCCCTGAAATGAGGCCTCATTAATTACAGGGTCGTCATCACGAACCTGAGATAGAATCCTAGTCGGCTATCATTGCGAAGGCATCCTGAAAATTATCAAGGAGTATCACAATCAGATGAGTGTATATATATATATATATATGTATGTATGAAAATAGGGAGGTTAATAAATACATAAATTCAATTTTTCAATACTATATGATGTATGTACCATTGATTGCTCCAAAAAATGTATCTTTATGATGAGTTAACAAGAAGGTAGTCAAGGTACCAATGAATGGCTACATCGGCCGCCACAACTTCACCGGACTCCCTGGCCTGAGAGCCGCACTCCAGACACATTGACACAGTTTCCCTAATACAAACCAATCACCATTAAGGGGATACATCTGAAAAAAATCCGATGGAATGAACTTGCTATAATACAAATCTTTCACAACCCAACCTAATCCGAGGCTCGTATTGTGACTACCCCAAGATAGACTCTATAGTACATGGGTGGAAACAAGCACCAAAGGAATATCTAGCTTAGGGAGGCATTTTCCTAGAAACCTATATGCATTCAGAAAACCAATTTAAGGGAAAATTTTAGGTGGAATGTAAAATATGAAAAACTACTATAAAGTAAACAAAACATGTATGAAACATTAAACAGTAAAAAGTACGATTCTTTAAATTGAATAGGAAAAAGGGTAAAAATACACGTCCAACCAGAAATGTGTCCAAACATGATAGAAATAGGAAAAAATAAAATATGTGAGAGACCCCCACTCTTGGATCCCATGCTACGACAAACATATTTGGTCCAACCACCTTGTAACCCAAAGCTCCTCTAATGTCACGATCAACATGTCCGCTATTTGGAAAAAGGCATGACAAGGGTTTGGAGAATCCCATAAAGGGGTGAGTATATACATACCTAGTAGAGCACCCAAAATAGGGAGGCAGAGCAGTACAAGATACAATTGAAGAGGAAAGTAGAATATATAATAAGGTACTATTAAAAGGGTACAACTCAACCCAATAAGAGAGTCAATGTAAACTCATCTAAACACAATGATCTCAAAATAGTGAGTAGATGAAATTATCGACAAGTATTTTCTACATATAGCAGGAGAGTAGAATTTTACAACCACCAGAATATAGGCCGAGAAAGAACATGGAATACCACAAACGTCTTAGATTCTCTTTGATGGAGAGTAACCAAACCCGAGGAGTGAGCAATGAAATAGGATATATATATTCCCGATAAATGAATCCCAAATGATATTGTAAGGGGATATCCATCTCACAGAATAACCCATGAAGAATATTTTCTAACAGTACCAAGGTAATACCATCTCTAATTCCCATAACCTCATCCATCTACCTTAGTCACACAAGTCAATGTGACTCAATCAACACACCTCGATACTATCCACTTTGGGCAGTAGTGACATGCCCGCACAATTTAAGGTTGTGTCACATAAACATTTCTCCATGGGGAAACTATCCCCCTCTCCCATGATCCCAACTGTATGTGAAGACATGTCTCGTCATTGTGTAACATAGTCGAGGGGTTACTAGTTTTAGGAAAGGATCATGTGTCCAATTATATGCGGAGGGTCCAAATCTAGTAGTCACCAAGGAATTCCATATCGAATCCTAGATGGAGGGTACCACTCGGGAATGTCTCTTGGGAACACAACTAACCAGTCCTATTAGTGGATAATCATGGTGAGTTGTCTAGGAATTACCACTTCCCAACCCCACTAGAGGTTTACAGCTAGAATATGTCATAAAGGAATTACACTGCCCAGCCAAGATGGAGGGTAAAACTAGAACGTTGAAGAACTCCAAAGCTCTTTACAAATAGAGGGTAACTCATAATGATCATCACGGAATGCCACTACCCATGCTGGTAGGAGGGTAATCCCTGAAGTTTCATTATGGAACGCCACTGCCTAGACCCGCTGGAGGGCTAGACTAAAACTACTATCAAGGAATGCCACTACCTAGCCCAGTAGTATAGTATGTCCAATATACTCATATACGACACTTCATGATCACTACCATCACCAGAGGTCACATGAATAAGAATAACACTAGTAACATCTCACATTGCATCTAGAAATCCACTAAGGTGGGAACCATCAATATTTGCGTGAAAAAATAGTCAGGATAGGCTACTCACATGCCAAAATTTTAGTCAAAAAGTTGGAGATATGAGAGGTATAAGATTCATAATGAGGTTCACAAAGCATAGGGGGGCCACATGATGTGGGATGCCACCTTATCACCAGGTCATGTACCAATGCATACTATTGTACTAAGTTGTGTACATGTACCCCAAGGTGTTCCAGTGTACTCCCCAAGTACATAGCATATCAGGATAAAAGGTTGATGAGATCATGATACTTTTCACTGGTCCAAAGGTAAAGAATTAAATTTATTAACATTAATCCTCAAAAAACCCTAGATAACTAAATGTATCAGAGCATTGTGATTTTAACGACCTAAACTTTTTATTAATATTTGTTTCCTAAAATTGTGTCATTTTATTTTATACTCAAAAAACTATATTCATTAATTAATGAAGTGAGTATAATTAAATGAGATTTTTTTTGACTATTATATAAACATTGGTCAATAAGACAATTAGAAACTAAAAACTTAACATTTCAATTATTGTTTATAAATACAAGTGATCTTGGTTAATGAATATAGAAAGAAGAGTCGATGGCCTCATCTAGTAGAATCAGGCTGTACGAAGCCCATCTGTCAGAGCTTGGGAAGGAAGTGGCTTCACTGGGATTTACTCTAGACCAAGCCCAAGCCGAATTTCAATATGTGAAGATTGAACGGAATCGCCTAAGGGAGAATTTCATGCTGATAGAAATCACCACTTAGTCAATTTTGTCTGAGTCGCCCCAAGATTCTATCACCATAACACACCTTAAACTTTGGTCCTATGCAGGGGTTATAAGGGGCTATATAATGAGGCCTTAGATACTTTTTGTAATCCCTTGGTATAAATAAAATTTTTATTTATTATTATGGTAAAATTTTTGATTTTCATATGTCCAGTTAAATATAGGATGAACATTATTGATGAATTTTGTAAAAATGTTATTTTAAAATAATTATGTAAACTTTAAATAATAAATAATGTGAAATTATTTTCAGAAAATGGCCTTCTACAATTGTGACCAGTAAGAACTTTAGAGTCTAATAAGATCAACACAATTTTTGGTGAATAGTAAAGTATGAATATTAATATACTATTATGAATAGTAATGAATATTAAATAATCCAAAAAATAGAAACTTCACCCATGAATGTATAAATACAATTTAGAAATCTTAAAAGTAAAAAAATTATCATAGTATAAGTTTTGGTATTTTTGTATGTCCTAAATATTTTGTTTACATTTTTATAAATAATTTAAAATTTTAAAATGGAAGTTTATTTTATAAAATGTAATAATAAATTGTTACTTTATTGTCTTATGGTTATACAATTATTTTATTTGACCTTTATTACTTTTTCAAGTTGTTACAAAATGAGTTATAGATTTAAAGTTGTTTATTTGGAATAAATAATGATTTTTTAAAAAAATTAAAATTAAAATATTTAGAAAATTATTTTCATAAAATGGAGTTCATTTTTGAATTCAGAGTATTGATATTATCTTGGTGAAAGTTTTTGGGTATTTTCAAAAACAGTCGAATTTTCGGTGAATAATAAAAATACATTATTGAGTTTCGGGTGTTTAATGACATCATTTATAATGTAATCATGATGTAATAAATATGTTCAATTGGTGAATATTATGATATGTTATGATGTGTCACAAGTGGCCAATACCATGGGCAAATACCATGGGCAAGATAATGGTTTTGCAAATACCACTGATGAGGTGTCCCTTAGATATTAATTAAATATTCCCACTCTTTCCCTATAAATACCATGCCATTCATTCATTAATTTCATTCCAAAATCATCCTCAACGATGTTCTAGTATTTTTACCTCCCTAGGAGTCCTCCCAAGGTTCCCTCAATCCCCCAAGGTCCCAACCATTGAGCTTTTGATGTCACTCTTCAAGGTAAGGGAACCTTTCACCCTCCCTTTTTAAGTCATGACTTCCTTTATGTTATTTATTCTTCTTTCTATTTCATTCTATTTATGTATATTATTATATATCATTTTTTCCTTTCATTTCATGTTCAATTTATGAAAAACCATTTCCTCTCTCATCAATTGATTTTCTTAATTTTAAGTGATGTAGTTAGGTTGCCGAATTTTCATAAAAGAAATCACATCTTGTCTTTTCCTTAGAGTTTCATTTTCATATGGGATTTCCTTCAAAAATCCATACCATGATCTTATTTATTTTTATTCTATACCCATACTGTATTATGAATTATTTATGAGTGGGTGACTCAGGTCCCCTCTCTTTTCAATGATTTCTAAAACCATGTCATATAGTTGTTATGCTGTAGAATTTTCATCTCAAAATCTCTCTCTTTTTCTCATGAAATTATATTGTATTATTTATGTAAATAATCAATTCTATTTTTATTTATAGGGGTATTCATAAATAAATAAAATTTATCTATTTGATTCTATAAATCACATAAATATAACCCTCACTCCCTTTACATTGCTATAAATGACATAATGATCATATTCTTAAGCACTTTTAAAACATCACAATTTTGAAACCCATTACGTTTATCCTATGTGGGTTATTTATGAAATGGTTCATTATGATTTATGTGTCTCACATGAAAATAAATACATATTATGGGTGATCCTTGACAGTCCTCCAATGCATTGGGTAATGAATTTAATTTTTATAGATGACAAGTTTCACAATACCTTGGTGAATAACCGTAGTAATTTTTTTGACACCTTGGGGATGAACCTTGGTGATATGTTCATAAATGTCTAAATTAATTATTGTAGCCACATATTAAAGTTATGTTTCAGGTTATTTTCTTAATTATATTATTATACATCCATTACTCATGTCTTTATGTTTTTTTATCATGTTATTATTTATATCAAAAGTAAACTATTTCCCTTGATTACCCTTACCGGGCCTTCTGCTCACCCTTTCCTTTGATGTATGTCTCCAGGATATGAGATACAGTAATTGTACATATGATGAAAATACAATGAAGCCTCAAAATTGGTTTAGAAGAATATTTTATGTTGTTTTCATGTATTATGTTCTTGATTTCAAAGACACTAGACATTAAAGATCCTCTATTTGAAAAATGTAATGAAAAAGTAATGTAATAAAAAGGAAGGATTCGATAGTTAGTATGAAAGGATTTTTTAGTTTTTTATGGAAAGTAGGCTTTGAAAACATTAGGAATAACCCTATAGAAAATTTTAAATATTGGAAAATTTCATGGTATTTTTGTGATTATTGAGTAAGTGGTTTATCAAGGAAATACATTCCTGTCTGGATACGAGCAAGTAGAGGAAGCTTTGGAACAGATGATACTAGGAGTGAAAACTCTGACAAGGAGCTTTGGGCCTGACTTAGGGTATCCTGGTACATGACAATGGGCCTTGCTATACTCTTGGTTATGACACTCATAGGGGATATGCTTGGTTAATAATAAGATTTTTATGAATCATTATAAATGATTTATAGAGAAATGAAGTTGTTTAAAGCATAATGGTTTAGGACATAAAATCTTTTATAGTTAAAAGATTCATAAATGAAATAATCTTCTCACTAAGGATTTATTCTTTTAGAAAATGGTGGAAAATAGGAGGAACCATGCAAATGGTGACCACAATGGACCATGCACTAATGACCCTCCAATGGAATCCATAATTGAAACTTTCATGCAAAGGATGAACCAACTGACTCAAGTTATGGGAAATAATATGAATCAAGATGAGAGACCAATCTCACCACTAAGGGAAATACTTTATGTTGAATCATTTATGCATCAACAGCCACTGAACATTAGTGGATCTACTAACCCATTAATTTCTGAATAGTGGATCAGCTCTATTGAGAATATCTTTCCTATGCTCCCCTATCCTGAACAAGAGAAGGTTACCTTGGTTCTTTATCACTTTGAGGGAGAAGCTGATAAGTGGTGGGAACTGATTAAAATTATAATGCCAATAGTGGAAGTTGAAGCTATGGTGTGGTAAGAGTTCAGATGGATATTCGTCAACATGTATTTCCCTCGATCAATGAGAACAAGAATGGAGAAGGAGTTTCTCAAGATGAAGCAGAAGGAGAATGAATCTGTGAGAAGATATGAGATGAACATCACAAGGATTTCAAATTATACCTCTAGCTTTGTAAAGTATCCAAATGGTAAGGTTGATAGATTATTCGGTGGACTGAGACCCCATCTGTGGAAGAATCTAGACAAACAAGATTATGATAGCTATGAGGAGATCATAAAAAGTGTGATGAAATTAGAACTAGATTTTTGTGAGACGCAATGGTATCATAAATCCCATGACAAGAAAAGATCGATGGATCCAAACATAGGGATGAGCTTCAATCATGGAAGAGGAGGAATGAAATTACAATGTCCCACATGTAATAAATGTGGGAAGAAGCATTCGGGGAGCTTCTTGCTTGGGAGTGGGAAGTGGTAAAAGTGTGGTAGAGATGGCCACATTGCACGGAATTGTCATAGTGAGACGAAGCCTCAACATTCCAACACTAATGAAAAGGGGAATATGGTGAAGGCCCTACCTTATTTCCAATGCTATAAGTGTGGAAAACTTGGGCACTTTTCCAATCACTGTCCAAATCCAAGGGTAGAAGAGGGGAATCACCATCAGCCTTAACAACAACCAAGGGAACAAGGTTGTACTTTTTCAATCATACGAATGAAGTATAAGCACCAAATAATGTGGTGGCAAGTACTCTTGTATTTCTCTCAATGCTAGAATGTACATTGTTTGATTCTAGTTCTACACATTCCTTTATTTCCTCCATGTTTTCAAAGACGTTATAATCAACCCCAGATTTTCAAAAAGTAGAGTTATCAGTCAAGAATCCTGGTGGGATTATCCAAGCATCGTCAGTGTTTAGAAACTCTATTATTTCCTTTAGTGAGCATAATCTTATCTCAAAACTATTAGTCATTCCCTTGATGGAATTTGACATTATACTAGTTATGGCCTAGATCTCAAAGTATAATGATATGATCAAATGTAGAAGCAAGGAAATCTTAGTAGTCTTGAATGGAAAACCTACAGTTATCTTCTAATGAGAGATATCTCAACTTGATATTTGTGAAGAATAACCTACTATATCATTATTTATGGAGTTTATAGGTGAAGAATATGTAGGATATGAGAGTTTGAGGATTCAAAACATCCCCATCATCCAGGAATATGTTGACATATTTCCTGAGGAGTTACCCAAACCTCCCCTAGAAAGAAAGGTAGAGTTCTCCATTGAATACGTACCTGGATCCCATCTGATATCAAAGACCCCATATTGGATGGAAAATGTAGAGATATAGTAGTTGAGGAAAAAACTCCAAGTTCATTTTGAAAATGGTTTTATCTGACCGAGTTTGTCTCCATGGGGAGAACATATTCTATTTGTCAAGAAGAAGGATGGATCAATGCGGCTATGAATTGGTTATAGAGAACTAAATGGGATCAAAGTGAAGAACAAATACCCTCTTCCAAGAATTGATGACTCATTTGACCAACATTGTGAGGGCTCAATTATTCTCTATGATTGATCTTTAAACTAGTTATTATTGATTGGGTTTGAAGGAAGAATATATTATGAAAACTGCCTTCTGATCAAGATAAAGGCATTATGAGTTTGTTGTTATACCCTTCAGACTAAATAATGCATGTTCTATTTTTATTTATTTGATGAATAGAGTCTATAAGGAAGATCGTGATAACATTGTGATAATTTTTATTAATGATATTACAATATATTCCAAAACTAGCGAGGAGCACGACGATCATCTATGGGTTATTTTGCAAACTCTACAGAAGGAGAGGATTTTTGGAATGTTCAATAAATGTCAATTATTGTTACAAAAAGTTTCTTTCTTGGGGCACATTGTTACCAATGAAGGATTTAAAATTGAACCTACAAAGACAAAAGTTGCAGTGGATTGGCCTCAGCCTATAACAATAACTGAGATTCATTGTTTCCTTGGATTAGTAGGATTTTAAAGGATGTTTGTGAAAAACTTTTCATGACTTTATAATCAATTAACAAAGTTAACTCAAAAAGGGGTCAAGTTCATATGGAAAAAGGAGGGTGATTAATGTTTCCAAGAGCCGATTAAGAGATTAGTTACTGCACCCATGTAAACTCTGCTCTTAAGTTGAGAAGGATTCGTTATTTTTAGTGATGCATCTATGAAAGTGCTTGGGTTTGTCCTCGAGAAAAATGACAAATTCATTGCTTAGGAATCTCAACAGTTGAAGACTCATGAGTAAAACTATTCTACAAATGATATGAAGTTTCTTGTGGTCATTTTATCTCTGAAGATATGGAGGCACTATCTTTATGGGAATAAATATGATATATAGACAGACGATCCAAGTTTGAAGTATATTTTCAAAAAAAAAGTAATTGAACATGAGAAAGAAGAGATGGTTGGAACTTCTCAAAGTCTATGATTGTTAAATTCATTATCACCATGGAAGATAAAACAATGTCGCTGATGCATTAAACAAGAAATACCCAGTTGTTCTTTCCATAATGATGATTCAAAGAGATCCTTTGATCAAGTACTTAGTAAATATGGACATGGGAATTATAAGGGAAGGGTAATTATCAACCCAAACCCAAATTATTCCTCAACCATCATTACTAGAGAAGATTAAGAAGGCTCTGAAAGAATATCCTACGTTACAGAGGATGTTGGAGGCTGTGAAGAATGGGAATTTTCCTGAGTTTAATATTGATCAATAAAGTGCACTAAAATTTTGTTCAAGACAATTTGATTAATCTATTCAAGAAAAAAGGAGTTGATGGATGAAGCCCATATCTCTTCATTCTCTATACATCCTGAAAGTAAAAAAATTTATAGGGAACTTCATGGTCATTATTTGTGGGATAATATGAAAAGGGAAATTACTTAATACACTTCAGGGTTCCTAGTATGTTAGCAAGTGAAGGTAGAGAGGCAACTTTCTAAAGGGGTATTGCAACCACTACCCATACCTTCATGGAAGTGGGATAATATCACTTTGGACTTCGCCACTAGTATCCCAACAACTTCCAAAGGAAACAATGCGATATGGGTTATTGTGGATCGTCTCACCAAGAATGCCTATTTTATCTCCATTCGGGAATATTTCACTCTTGATCAACTTTCCAAGATTTACATGAATAAAGTGGTATGGCTGCAAGGAGTTCCACTTTCTATCGTATCTGATCATGATCCAAAGTACACATCAAAATTTTGGAAATGTCTTCATCATGATATGAGCACAAAATTGAATTTTAGTATGGCCTATCTCCCCCAAACTGATGGCCAATCTGAATGGAATATTCAAACACTCAAGGATATGCAGAGAACATTCTCAATGGAATTTAATGGTGGATGGGATCAACATCTCCATTTAGTTGAGTTCTCTTGAAACAACAGCTTCCACTTGAGCATTCTAATGGCACCCTATGAAGCTCTATATGGTAAGTGATGTAGAACTCCTACTTATTGGCATGAAGCTGGTGATAGAAATCTTCTTGGACCTGATCTTATGAAATAGATAACAGAAAAGGTCCACGCCATCCCACAACACATTAAGGCTACTTAGATTCGGCAAAAGATCTATGCCGACAACCATCAAAGGGACATGGATTTTGATGTTGGTGACAAGGACTTTCTTGAAAATTCACCTTGAAATAGAGTCATGAGGTTTGGGAAGAAAGGGAAGCTCATCCCTAGGTGCATTGGCCCCTATAAAATCCTTGAACGCGTAGGAGCAGTGGCCTATCAGCTTTCAGTTCCACCAAATCTAGCACAAGTTCATTATGTCTTCCACGTATCCCGATTGAGGAAGTACATAACAGACCCTTCATATGTAATAAATCCAGAGATGGTTCAACTTGAACATGACCTCTTTTATGAGGAGTAACTGGTGGTGATCTTGGATTGTAGAGACAAGGTTCTATGCAACAAGACTACCTACCTTGTTAAGGTGCTGTGGAGGAACCAAAAATGTGAAGAAGCCACATGGGAACCAAAGGAGTCTATGAGGTAGAATTACCCACACATTTTCTCTTCTTAAGGCATGAGTTAAAATTCTGGGGATGAAATTTCTTAAGGGGGAAGAATGTAATGACCCAAACTTTTTATTAATATGTGTTTCCTAAATTTGTGTGTTATTTTATTTTATACTCAAAAACTATATTCAGTAATTAATGAAGTGAGTATAATTAAATGAGATTGTTGGGTTTTGACTGTTATATGACCATTGGTCAATACGACCACTAGAAACTAAAATCTTATCTTTTCAATTATTTTTTATAAAAACAAGTGATATAGGTTAATTAATATAGATAGAAGAGTCGATGCCCTCATCCAGTAAACACTGGCTGTATGAAGCCCATCTGTCAGAGCTTGGGGAGGAAGTGGCTTCACTGGGATTTACACTAGACCAAGCCTAAGACAAATTCCAAAATGTGAAGATTGAATGGAATCTCTTAAGGGAGAAGTTCACGCAGATTGAAATCACCACTTGGGCAGTGTTGTCTGGCCGCCCCAAGATTCTATCACCATAGAACACCTTACACTTAGGTCCTATGTAGGTGTTATAAGGGGCTATATAATGAGGCCTTAGATACTTTTTATAATCCCTTGTTATAAATAAAATTTTTATTTCTTATTATGGTAAAATTTTTGATTTTCAAATATTTGGATAAATATAGGATGAATAGTATTGATGAATTTTTTAAAAAGGGTATTTTAAAATATTTATGTAAACTTTAAATAATTAATCATGTGAAATGATTTTTATAAAATGGTCTTCTGCAATTTTGACTCATAAGAAATTTAGAGTCAAATAAGATCAACATAAATTTTTGTTAATAGTAAAGTATGAATAGTAATATACCCTTATGAATAGTAATGAATAGTAAACCGGCCAAAAAAATAGAAACTTCACCCATGAATGAATAAATACAACTTAGACATCTTAAAATTGAAAAAACAATCATAGTATAAGTTTTGTTATTTTTGTATGTCATAAATATTTTTTTTTACAATTTTATAATTAATTTAATAATTTAGAATTTAAGTGTATTTTTATAAAATGTAATCCTAAATTGTTAATTTATTGTCTTACCATTATACGATAATTTTATGGGACCCTGACTACCTTTTCAAGGTGTTATAAAACGAGTTATAGATATAAAGTTGTTTATTTGGAATAAATAATGATTTTTTTAAATATTAAATTAATAATATTTAAATTTTTTTTCATAAAATGGAGATTAGTTTTGAATTTAGAGCATCGATATTAGGTTAGGGTAAATTTTTTGGATTTTTCTGAAACAGCTGAATTTTCGGTGAATAGAGAAAATATAGTTTTGAGTTTTGTGTGTTTAATGACATCATTGATGATGTAATCATGATTTAATAAATCATTTCGACTTTTGAATAGTAATATATGTTATTAGGTGTCACAAGTGGCCAATAACATGGGAAAATACCATGGGAAAGACCATGGTTTTTCAAATACGACCGATGAGGTGTACCTTTGAAATTAATTAAATAATCTATCTCTTTCCCTATAAATACCAAGCCATTACCTCATTCATTTCATTAAAAAATCCTCCTCAATGAATTTATATTCTTTTTACTTCCCAAGGATTCCTCCCAAGGTTCCCTCATGCCCCCAAGATCCCAAACATCAAGCTTTCGAAGTCACTCTTCAAGGTAAGGGAACCTTTCACCCTCCTCTTTTAAGTCATGACTTACATTATGTTATGTATTCAAGTTTATATTTCATTATGTTGTTGTATCTTAGTCTATATAATTATTACTTTCCATTTCATGTTCAATTGATTAGATACCATTTCCGCTCTCATCAACTGAATTTATGATTTTTTAAGTGATGATGTTAGGCTGCCGAATGTTAGTAAAAGAAATCACATCTACTCTTTTTCTTTGAGTTCCATTTTCATATGGTATTCCCTTAAAATATCCATACCATGATCTTATTTATTTTTATTCTATAACCATACTGTATTATGATTTATTTATTAGTGGGTTAATCTTGTTATTTCTCTTTTCAAAGTTTTCTAAAACCATGTTATAGAGCCGTTATGCTGTAGAATTTTCATCTCAAAATCTCTATATTTTTCTCAAGAAATTATCTTGTATTATTTATGTGAATAAATAATTATATTTTAATTTAAAGGGGTATTCATCAATACATAAAATTTATCTATTTGATTCTATAATTGATATAAATATAACCCCCACTACCTTTCCATTGGTTATAAATGACATAATGATCATATTCTTTAGCACTTTTAAAAAGTCACAATTTTGAAGTGAAACCCATTAATTTTTCTCTCTATGAGTTATTTATGAAATGTTTGATTATGATTTATGTGACTCACATGAAAATAACTACATATTAATAGTGCGACCTGATAGCGCTCTAATGTATTTGGTAAATAATTTAATCTATAGAGATGATAAGTTTCACGATAACTTGGTGATAACCGTGGTAATTTTTATGACATCTTGGGGATGGACCTTAGTGATATGTTCATGAATGTATAAATTAAGTTTTGTAGCCACATATTCAAGTTATGTTTCAGGTTATTTTCATTATGATATTTCAATACTTTCATTTCTAATTTCATTATTTTTTCTTATCATGTTCTTATTGATATCACAAGTAAACTGTTTCGTTTGTTTCCCCTTACTTGGCCTTTTGCTAACCCTTCACTTTTATGTATGTATCTAGGATATGAGATGAAGTAATTTTAAATAGGATGAACCTATTATGAATCCTTAAAAGTTGTTTAGAAAAATGTTTTGTGTTGTTTACATGTATTATGTTCCTGATTTCCAAGACATTAGACTTTAAAGATCCTCTGTTTGTAAAATGTAATGAAAAGTTATGTAATAAAAAGGAGAGATGCAATAATGATCCCTGTGGAAAAGATCCCCAGATCTAATATTCATCCTCTTGAATTAGAAACCTAATGAATGAGATAAATTTGGAAAAATTATGCCTGAATAGAGCCTCACGAGGCCCACATATCGATCCCAAAAAAATATATGTATCATACCATTGAGATCCTCACAAAAAATAATGGAATAGACTATTAACTTGCCTCAATTGGTCACCTAATGAGAAGTATAATTTCACTTCCTTTCAATTTAATGGCATCTGATGGACCTAATCCATGATTCATAATTAAATACTCTAAATTTGACTTGAAATGTCCAACTAAATTTCATGGTTTCTACGTCACAAACGGTTTGTCATTATAACACCCTATGTGGTATATATATCAGACACATGGTTTCATAATAATAATACTTTTATTATTACTGGGTGTTTTTTTGACCTGAAGTACAATTCTAAAAAAGGTATCCAACATAATTCTTCTAAAGACCATCATAATTTTGGGATCATGTTGTCGCTAATGGTTTTTCAATTAGACGTTGTTCGAAGGAGATATGAATGATTCAACTTTTGATAACAAAATTAATAAAAATATTATTTCATTATTATTAGTTCCCATTCTCAAATGAGATTCACATACAAAGGGGTTGAGTACCCCCTTGGTGGTTTCTAGAAACTACACTACACATTATTTTATTAATCCCCATTAATTTATTTGTAATAAATATCACAACTCAAGTTATTATCATTATTATTATTATATTAATAAACATTGGGCTTCCTTTATCCATGACTAATAGTTCACACACATTCACACTTCAATGTTATTATTAATAAAATTATTAATAATAATAACACCCATTTGATTTAACAAATCACTTGTTTTTATAACACCATTATAATTTTTATTTAATATAATAATAATAATAATGAGCCCTCCTTTTATTTATAACTCATCACCATTATTATTATTAATGAACATCATGTTGACCACATCTAACCACCTCATCAGAGATCTGAGTTAGATCCTCTTCACACCCACACCAAACAACCTCTTCCACAAGACTCTATTCACAACCTTCACTAGAAATTGACCTCATCACACAACATGTCGTCGCCAATGGAAAAATAGGAAAACAGGGGGTATCAATCCAATCCCTGTCCACCATCAATCACAAACATGTACCCGTAGGACTGATATGATACATTTAAAAATCACATTACCACTCGTTTATCAATCAATCCCCAAATTTTTATTTTTCATGTTGTTCGTGCCACCACAAAAAATATGGGGGGTTTGATCGCACCCGAACCCACCACAAAATATCTAATCATTACCCTATGTTATAACAATGAAGAACATGATGGGGGTGGAATAAAAAGTAAATAAAATATAAACTACACTGGAAAAGTGTTCTTGGCTGACAATCAAGAACATGGTACCAGTGTTAGATGAAAAAATATGAAAATAATTAAAACTCCAAAGATGGACACATTTAGAGGGTGTTCAAATTAACAGAGATTAATGATAGGGAAGTGATAATGTTTAATATATTAATTATATTGGTTCACATACACATATATTGAGTCCTAAATTGATTATGGATTGATCATTCGTGAAGAACGCTTTTTCCAACAATTTGAGAGATGTCGATGCATTCACTGAATCCTCATCTTCTCTGATCTGGAGTTCCTTCATCTATTTTCATGATTGACCAATGGAAGTAAGGAGAGATATATTGGAAAATTAACAGGATTATGACAATAACCAAGGATAGGTTATCATGGAGATATATTTATATATTTTACTTCTAGGTCAAAAATGAATCAATTAATTAATTAAATTATTTAATTAACTCACTAAACGTACCACCAATAATTGTATCATATGAGCATCCTATGCCGACAAAAATTAGGCCGCATATATTTAAAACACCACATTACAATCTCAATGGTGGTCTTGGATTTCCAATTTGAATCACAATTCATGATTTATTTAGACTAGAATAAAAAATAAAATAATTTTATTCAATTATTTTAATCACGTTTACATCCTCAATGAATTTTTCTACAGATGAACCATGCCGAAAATAGTTATTTAATGCCTTAGGTAAACACAATGTTCTGGAATCAACTATTCCCTTAGATTTCTAATTAGAGCTTTGGATTAGGATATATTCAATTATTTATGAAATACCATGAAAGTGCATTAAAAATATATTTAAAATTTTTATAAAAATAATTCTGGGCACATAGGGGCTTAGAATCACACATCCATTTAGCATCTGGCCCCAAATATATTCCTAGAAATATTCCAAAGTTGTAAAAGGAAACAACAGGGTCTCTAAAAAAATTCTTTTCAAAAAAATAAAAATCTTCCACCCACCTCACTTTTAAAAGGTCACCCTTATCCTCTAATCTTCACACATTAAGAATCCACTGGATTAGAGAATACCCATCTAAATAACTTCCTTATATTCATACTGTAATTTTATAATCCTTTTGTTTGTCATAAATTTAATAAAATAAGGCTTTTAGTGAAAACCAAAAGATGTTGTCTGAAGAAGAGGTAACATCCCTAATGGAGCATTTTGTTGAATTTCTTCCTCCACCTTTATAGAGTTTGGTTAAAACATCAATAAATTATAACATATGTATATTATATGTACTTATATGTTGTTATGTTACTTTTATGATCTTAAAAAATTCTACATCCATTAGTTGGGATAAGAAATCATCATCCGTGTGTATTGTGAACTACCGCCTCTCAAATCAATGTTATTTGTTTTCCCCCACCATATATCAAGGATGGAAATAATGATGGATTTAAAAATTTAATAATATATTTTTCATATTATTATAACACTGAAATTATAATTCCGCATCATCATTCTCATCTCACTACTCATTGGAAAATAATATCATTGATCATGATTATGGATGACTACTGCCTCACAAACTACTGTGATTTGTTTTTAATTAATGTTTCACATGATTGGAAATATGGTTAGTATAAATGAATATATATGAGATTTATAATATAATTTTACTTCTATAATTTTTATATCATAAATAAAATAAAAAATTCTATTATGTAGGGGATATTATAATGTCATTCATGTGAACATCGCACTACCGCCTCACAAGGAGATGCAAATTTTTTTCAATTACACTTTTCATGGATGGAAATATGGTAAATTTTAGTAAATATATGTGATATATATGTAATATCAAATATTTTTAATTTTTAAGATATCATTTACATTTTTTTAAATCTAACAATTAAATGGAAACAATGTTTATGCATATGTATGTCATACCATCTCCATGAATAATGTATTTCATTTTTTATCTTTATGTAATATTGAATACTCTAAATATAGTTATAATGAATATATATTATATTTAAATCATTATTGACATTATATAGATGATATATCCATGATAAAATTATGGGGTCTAAAAATAAAAATTCCAATCCTTCGTTAAAAAAAGCACGAATTCCCAAAACGTGACAATTACGTGGAATTGTTAATTTATGTGTAAAAAAAATGACATATGTAAATAATATATAGTATTATATATTTAATTATGTTTATGTAGTATATGAATAATAAACATATATTTATTATACAATAGTTTTGAATGTGTATGAAGGATGTCAAGTGTTATGGTAACAAATTTCCTTCTCACTTTTATTTTCTGTGGAAAACATTCTATACTAACCCCATGTTTATTTTATATAGTGTATTAACATAATATGACTATAATTTATGATTCACATAATAAAAATTATAATTTTTTTATAAATTAATATTAGTATCTCACTTTCATGGGATTTACGGTTCAGAATTTTGTAATGTGGTAAGAGTTATTTGTCTCAATATGTCTTCTCTGAGACGTACATTATGTTATTCACTTAACTTATTTTATTAGGGGTATATACTATCCCTTTGAAATTTAATATAATCAAGTTATTTTTTTATCTATATATTAATTATTTCCATTAATTTTATTTCCTAATGGGTCTTACAATACAATGTTACCAATTTGATAAGGGTTATATGTTATAATCTCACCATTTATCGAGAGTGTATATGATTATGTTTCCAATGATGAAATAAAATTATCCATATTTGAATAACATCCTGAAATTTAATTTTATATTATTATTTCATGATAATACATTTTTATCTTAATTTTATTCTCTATATGTAATCAACAATTCAAATAAATGTTTTTAATAAAAATATCATTATTTCCCTCTTTGGCTGAAAACACATTTTATTCCCAAAACCATATTTTCTAAAAACGTTTTCAGAAGTTTTATAAAAGTCTCAAAATGACTTATTAAATTAATTTTTACCCATGTTTTACTTTTTATAAGCATTTTTAAAATAAATATTCACATCATTTTCCATGAAATTCCCTTTCAGAATTTGCTAAATATTTGAATGGAATAAGTGTTTTAATGTTTATGTCATGAAAGATATTTTCAATTATCATCACAAAATTGTTTTTTAAGATTCCATGATAAGAAGAAATGTTTTTTCATCGAATGGTTATTTTCCACATGTAATTCATTAAATTATTTTTAAATAATCATTTAAATGTTTCAAAAGTTATTTTCAAATAAAATTATTTTTAAAATACTATATGTTTTAAAACCATTATTTCAATGTGAAAAGGATATTTCTAAAATAAAAGTTTTAGTCTATTTTTAAATATTCCTTAATATTTTTCCAAAATTATTTTTAGTGAAAAGTTTTATGGAAATATTTTATTTCACTAAAATTTGTCTTCAAAGATAGAAGAAAATTTTTCTCAATAAATGATCATTGTAACCTTTAAAAATAATTTTCTATCTAAGATGACATCCTATTATGTGAATTATTATTTACTTGAGATTTTATACAAAGATTCCATTATTATTATTTCTCTGAATGGTTTATGTTTATGATGAACATAGGTATATAAAACCCATTTCTCTTCCATGGGATATATTGTGGTAAAATGGTTCTGAAACTCACCATTTTTCTCGGGTTTATGATTTGATGAAATGGTCAAATGATTATGAAATTTTTTTCATTTCTCTAGGAAATTTTATGATGATTGTGTATGAAGAATTTTTTTTTTCATGGATTCTGATATGATTAGTTATTTATGATCTTGGGGAACACATATGTATAATTTTAATTATATGATGTGTGAGACATATATCATCCACAAATTAATTAGATAATGATTTAAAAGTAATGAGATTAACCATATTATAATTGCCAGTGAACCTATTTATTTAAAGGACTTTATCCACTATGATATAAATGGGAGTGAAACTGGATTGAAAATATGGTTTGGGAAGTACCAATTACACTATGATAATTTCAGTAATGAGATTTGAAATCTAAGGAAATTATTTTCAATTCTTGTGTGCATGTCAAAATTTCATTTATTTGGTAAATTTTACTCTCTCATGGATCTTTTTCATATATTTCTATATGATTCATGTCTTATGAACTTATATTCCTTATTCAAAGACTCGTGACTTGTATTTTTGATATGAAGGGTAGTTTTTTCAAATTTTATTATCACATTTTCATACCCTTATGCTCACTTTATATTTATATATTTTCATTTGATGAGATTCTTAGATAACCCTTTATTATTTTTCTTTTCCATAGGTTATGAAGAATATTTTAGTGCTGGGTAATTTTATGAGGAGTACTAAATGGGAAGTTATATTTGGGAAAAAATCTAGATATTTCACTAAATAAGAAGATTGTGTACCTAGTCTCCAAATTAACTAAACCATAATGATCCCCCGGTGTGTCTTTCTGTAATATAATGAATATTGTTAAATATAATAAAATATCAATGAATGAGATGTTTGGGAATTTATAGTTGGAATACAAGGAATGGGTTTGTTTACCACTGGAAACCTAGATAAGAAAACATTAATGAAAACCAAAGGGATATATCTAAGTATATATAGAAGGAAATATCTAAGAAAAAAAATCTGAGTGTGAGTTAAATTATAGGAGTGAATTATAGTAAAGTATAGAGAAATTTGTTTCTATGAAATTACATTCTTTTCCACACACTAAATGTGTATGTTCCTATATAAGAGAGTTACTTACGGGTAATAACTCTTAAAAGGGTGCATTGAGTTGGACACGATCCTCACATGGGGTATCAAAATGGGCCTTGCTACACACCTAGTTTGACACTCTTTGGGGATATTCATTGGAAGTCCACAAAATATTTATGAACCATTATAAAGGATTTCAATAATGAACATGAATGAAAAAGATTAAACCAATGGTTTCATATATATAAATTTTTTTATCATGATTTAGACATACAATAAGTTGTTTTTAATGATTATGTGATTCTCTAATTTAATTATTATTTCTCACACTATGATTTTTTGATTTTTTCATTATTAGTAACCTGATGTAATTTGATCAATGTGTAATGTGGGAGAAACTATTTGTATGACATACAAAATTGGATGATAACTACAGTGTAGGATATTGTGATTATCTTAATTAGTCATAATGATATTTGATTATAACCTTTTACTATATCCAAATCGTAAAATCACCAAAAATTGGAAGGGTATAGATAAGTTAATGTTCAAGTGGGGGAGACTATTCCGCCTCTGAGGTGGTGCATTTACGGGCGATGCAGATATAGCACAACGAGGGTCATCACATGTCCCTTTTCTATAGAGACGAGATCTCGTCGAATTTACCATTCCTTTGTTTTGACCCGTTCTACTTCATTATCCTTTTAAGAATGTTGAATTAACCCTGTAGGGAATTGTTGGTCCCAACGGGTGACTGTATTAGGGTCAAGGACTCATTCAATCGGTCTTTTTTAGATATAAAATCCTTAGATGGTCTCCAATGGTTTTATTCATGGATCGAATAATTCCCAACGGCCCTGGTATCCATGATTCGTGGACTTGTATTCTAAAGGCAGGCGCGCGTTGGCTGACGATTTGGATAACAACTCTTGAGGAATCCACTGGTAGAGAGGATGGGAGTTTAGGATAATTGAACCCTTCTAGGGGAGGATTGTTTCTTGTTCTATGACTCTCTTATAGATTTATGTCATTTTCATATGTTTGTGAATCCTTGGTTCATTCACAAAAGGTGTGTACATGGGATACCCTTGGTTTGCAAGATCGTTGTGAGCATGCGTATGTTTGATGTTGCAGAGGTGATGCATACATAGAAATATTGTATGGCACTCAGAAGTTTATTGTTATCCAGGAGGGATGTTAGGTGACTTGATGTTGGGATCATGCCCACAAGGAGGGCTTCCAATGTATCCTTGGGAGAGAAATCACAACCCACATATTTCTGATTGTGAGGGGCTTACGTATGGGAGATTCCCATTTGACACACATGATTTTTTGGACCCATTTTGGATGGGAACACTTTTGAGCTATGACTATATGGTAGGCATCCTAAATATCCTATTTTTATCAGGAATCAAAGTTATATTAGTTTAGATCATGTGGGGATTATGCATGGAAGCTGCCCATTTGAGGAACATGATTGGGTGGACCCTTTTTGGATGGGCACCCTTTTGAGCTTGGGTCTTCTGGTAGGCATCCTACGTTTCCTGTTTAAATCATTAATCATAGTTATCATTGTTTAGATCATGTGATGATGTTGAAATTCTCAAAAACCACTAATCCCACGTGAGTCATGCTCAGTGTGAGAAAAAAGAGGATTTAAAAGACTGAAAAATTAACATGTCTCCTTTCTTATTGGTGGGGGAGGGAGAGCCCACGACGGAAGAGGTTGGGGTGACCGTGGGTGAGGGTGCAGAGTGATGAACCTTTCCATGTGAAATGGAATTAATGTTTGCATGGACCTGCCTCAGAATATTGGGGACTTACCTCATTAGGAGATCCCTAGAGCATGTTATAGGAAGGGGAGGAGATTCATCCTCATCAAATGGGGGACCAAACATAACCCCTTCGACTGATCACTATTCCTCATTGAATGAAAAAGCAAGTGATCACCCCTAATTTAGAGAACAGGGAGGATCGCGTCATCATCCTAAGGTTGGAATCTGGGTTACCATTGGAATGTAGAAACATAGGAATTCCCAAAGCCCACAACTTTGTTGGGAGGGCCTTCATTACTCTGCTTACCGTGGGTATGTTGACTTAATTGGGTGTGCTGATACACCCGATGGCCTAATCATACAGATCTGATGGCTTTGTAGGAGGCTATAGCTTAGAGCTAGAGGACTGATTAGCATAGGGATTATGGAGAACTGGATGGTAATGGAGGGGTGAGGTTAGAACCAGAGGGAACATGACCCGAACACACACCATTCCCTATTCTGGTTTCTCATGCGGGATAGGGAAGGCTTCACATACCATAGTGATATGCGGGTAGGAGGGCCATACGCATTCTAGTTTGGTATGTAGGCATGGGTAGTGCCAACCACATACCAAAGTGGTATGCAGACCACCATGCTGCTTTGGGTTATATCCACGTACCGATTGGGTATGCGGCACTGGGTTCCGTCCATGTAGCGGTATGCTATGTGGAGTGCCATATTAAAGGTGGGTTTGGGGAATTACCATTCATGGGAAATTCATCCTTGATAAGGCTTTAGCTCATAGTTTCTAGTTGGGTTCATAGTTACACTATTATTATTCAATTCCCCCATTTTTATGGTTAACAACCAGCTGTACCTGCGAAGGAAGTGGTTCGCAGTTCATGCTTCGCCAATGAAATAATACAGAAGCCAGAGTGAAACCTCTGAGTTTTCCTCAAGCTTTTGTTGCCCATATTTCCCTCTATATATCTCTTTCCCCATGTTTTCTTCTTCTACTGTGATCCTTTTATAAAAAATCAGAGAGATTGTATCTAATGGGAATGCGACATCATTTGTAGAGTCCTGTTGAAGCAATACTCTATCTCGTGGAAGACTCAGTCAACTAGGATTTGCAGAAGCTTTAGTTCATAATAATGGTTCATGAAACCCTGCCCATCTACTTAATCCATTCAATTAGGGGTTCACAGCATGGTATATAGATGACCTTACATGAAAAACTCCTTTAATTGACATGGTTCGCGGTTTGGCCTGCTCGTTGGCCATTGTTTCGTGGCCTAGTAATTCGTGAACCATCCTGTATACCTGGAGGTTCGCGACCCATATTCTTCTACTACCTTTACCGCTGATGGTATGTGGGCCAATTGGAAACTTCAATTCCTTCAACATCCTTCAATGGAATGCAACTCAATTTGAGTCCCATCACCATGATAAACTTATAGAAGTTCTTGATTCCTTCTACAAACTGATTACAAGGGTATTTCTACTCCTTAGAGGAATATTTAGGACCCAACAAATTCCATCCATCAGAATGGTGTCTGTTTGGAATGAAAATGGGAATATTCTTTTGTAGAAGTGATCCTGAACTAAAATGGATCGATGTAGTACATGTAGATTTGGTAGGAGGGGACCACACCTATATATAAGGGCCCAGGTCATTTGTCTTTTAACATTTCTTGTGTAGAAAAGTGCTCCCAGACTGCATCTATTTTATATACCATGGTCCTTTCTAAAATTGTGTTCGTGAATTTCTATTTATGTTCAACAAACCAATTTCCTCACCATTTCCCTGTTCGCGTAGCACATTTTGGTTTCCCGGAATGGGACTATAGAAATTTAAAACATAAAATCTATATTCTGCATGAAATAAGGCTATGCGACTGACTTGTTCGCATACCAAACTTGAATCGGAGAACCAAACCTAAAAACTATTAATACATAATTAAATTTTAATCCACAACTTCTGAATGAAAACTTAACCTAGGATGAGGTTCGTGGTTTCTAAATTCCAAAGACCATTCTATTCGCCGACCAACAGTTTGCGGGCCTACGCCTCATTTTCATTCAATGTACAATGGTTGTATAGGATGAATAGTATCTTCATACCATAACTATAGGCGGAGTAGTTTCTGTATGTTATGCTATACACGAACTACTATTTCTGTGTACTAATTCTAGGAACAGGACGCAGAGCCTTTTGCAGACATGTTTTGATTCCTTTAGGATTATTTTTCATATCCTTTGCCATAAAATTCTTATCGGACTAACTTCTCATCGGATTCTCCATCTTCCTATGTAGGCTAAAATTGCTAATACTCAGACTGCTGATTAATCGAAGAAGATGATGGCCTCCATGGAGAGGAATAACAATGATAATCTTCAAACCCACATCATTCCCCGTGATATATTTTGAACTGTCTTATTGATGCCAAAGCTCTTAGCTTACATGTAGTCTGTACAACTGCCACTATATTACATTGGTCTTCCTACCGACGTTCTTATACTGTTTTCTGACCCTTATATCCATTTATTCCTTTTAGAGGCACCATGATATCATGATCGTGCAAACATTTTCCCAATCAGAGAATTCAGCACCACTCCTACTCAGGAAAGCATTTTCATATTGCCAGGTTTGGCATGAACTCAAGGAAAATGCAGGTGCCAAAAATGTGTCCCGAGACTAGACACCCAAGAATAACCATCCATTTTTAGAATATCTCTAGAAAATCCTAGTGGATGGTGGAGTAACAAATGGGATTTGTGGACTAGATGATGTTTCTATGATGAGTGGGCTTGGGTGTTCTTGGTGCATCAGATCTGTCTGGATTCCCCCATCTAGATGGAGGTTGTGGGCTGGCATTAAGCAGCCTGGGTGTCTTAGTTTGCAATCTTCTCTCTGAGATAAGTCCTTCTGGAACTACTTATCCATTAGTTTTCATGTACTAACACCTTTCAAATACTACATGTAGAGGTGGGGATTAGTTTTTGTCACTTCTACATACTTGGAGGTCTCCCTATCCTTAGAGAGATGTACGATGAGTTTCTCCCAGCAGCCGCCACATGGAATGATACTGATCACGTGTCTCATTTGAGAAAGATTTTACTAGCCATTGTAGTGTGATCACTAGATCATCCCCTTGGAGCACATTCCTTCATCCCATTCGAAGCGTGGATAAGGTTATTCTTGCAGATGAACATGTCTAAGCCGAAGGCGTGCCGCAGTCAAACCCAACCAACCCATCATTCCCGTGTAACTCTAGGGTCATATTGTGCTACCCTTGCAGTAGGGTGGTATTCCACATGGCAATATGAGCTTCAGCCCGACATTTCACCTCTACTTAGGCTAGCAGGTTTCTTCGCGATGTTCTTAATTGGCTGTCTCTTCCCATCCCATGACGTATAAACCGGGGTTCGGTCCTGGACCTTAATGATGGAATCCATGTTGTAGGAGGTTCGACCCATTAATTTGTCCCTTCTTACGCTCACCCAACATTATTAATTGTTAGGACAGATTAAGGAAGGTAGGTCTCCACATAGTCTCAGTGGACTGTTCCAATTCCTGTACGGGTGGATGGACGGACACCTCTCATGTTATGACTATCAGCATACCACATGGGTGCCCCATTCTGACTTTAAATCGTCCCTTCTCATCATTTTTATTGTTCGTCCCCAGACTCTAACTGTTACCAATGCGGTAGGGCTATTAAATGATGCCTCTCATTTTTCGTTTGCAATGAATCCTTCCACTCATGGATCATTGAGAGGTGACAAGTGCGGTTCCTTGGAGGAATGTTCATACATAATCAATCTTCGGGATGGGATTCCCCCCGCTAGTGTAGACTGAGTAGTTATTTGTGAACCATACCTCCCCTACCGATTGGCTAAACATTTTGATGCCTTCAACATACTATGCTACTTCAGGTGGTTTGACTAAAGGGAGAATACCATCTTGTGGTCCTCCATCAATTGTGGCTCATGATGATGCACGAAGGTGCTTCTAGAGAGATTATCATTACTAACACAATGGGTCCCACATTCCTATTGCTGGAGTATGCCCAACTATGGGTCGATTGTTACCTAGTGGGGATGCCGAAAGAACTAGTTCGATGGGTACAGAAACCCTTGACTGTTTCATGTCCCGTTACCACCCCAATATTAACTCCACTCATTCCCTATGTCACGAGAGGTGAGACAACCATGTATTTTAATTCTGTCCCTTCTACAACCATGATGGATACACCTCCTGCTCCTCCTCTCATGGTGATAAGGTGCTCAATCCTTTGTGAAAAGCATCTGGGAGGGTTTTCACCAGTACAACCAATTTCAGTGGGGAGCGATTCAGAATACCCCATCCTCTGGATATTTCCCTAGATCTTGATGAGACATACACTAGATGATCATCGACAATCATCTTGGAGGCCATAGTTAGTCCTCCGCATCCGACCCAAGTGGCTAGGCCATCTGAGGGGAAAACGAGTCTCCAGCCCTGGGTGACTGGCTCTAAGTCCCTCCCCACTCCTACGAAGATGCTTCCCACTTACACACACATGACATCAAGGGAGGATCAAAGTGCCTGTGTCATGGAGATACACCTGGCAGTACACAAATAGGTATGGTGATAATTATGTTTTCTTACTGCAGAGACACACCTAGCCAATTTTTTCTATAAGGGTGACAATTTTCAGTAGTTATTCACTGAGTTGGGTTCTGGAGGATTTTACTATCAACACCTTCAATTCCATATTTATCAAATCGTCATTGCCTGAGAATACCTCACCTATTATGAGGACAAGCTGGCCAGGTTCAATTATTCCCATCATTAGGTGGAAAACTTCTGAGATATTTCAAAATAATTTGATCATCTGAAAACAGAGGAGGTGATGGCCCTTGATTTGGTGATGGACTAATAGGAGGAGCTATAGGAGTTTGAAGCCCGCATAGCTAGGTCTAGGGAGAACTTGCCTTTTTGCGCACCAATTATGAATCTGTCTAGAAGAATGGTTGGGGCCGTAAAGCTATCCTAGAGCGGGTGTGTCCGTCAGTCAATGTTAAAACGGATAAAAGAAACTCTTTAGAAAAAACCACTTATGGCCCATGGCAATTACTCTCCATCCTTTTGTAAAGGGTGAATCTGGCCCTGTTGTAATTCTATCCAAAATTACAGCATGTACCCTTCTCCCTTTTTTCTACTCATGAGAGACTCTGAATTGGGGAAGTTCCTGCATTTTTTCTGAACCCAATGAAAATGATTTGGATTTTATGTAACTCTTATCCTTCTATTATTATCAACATAATTTCAATTAAGTGTTAATTTTAATCCATGACTTGAAATCAGTAAACTGATATATCTAAATCGAGCTCTAATTTTTACCTAAGCCAAGGGACTCAGTGAGCATAGTTATACTATTACTGAGGTCGAATGGAATACCCCGCAAACTTTTATTTCATTTTCATTATTACATTAACTTTTTTTCTTAAAATTTCTTGACAATGGATTAGCAGGCATAACATGGATTTTTCTTAGGGCAACCTTTATGGGTTTCTATCCAAAAATGCTTCGCACCTTTTATGATGGATCAATTTGTTTTTTTAATGAACCGATACTCGACTTTTTCCCTGAGGTGCCTTATGAGGAATTTCCCTCTGGTGAGTATAGAGTCTTTTTTACTAGTAGTTCACAGTCCAACCAATAATACATAATTCTGATGTTTTAGGCTGAACACCTTTGACCAAACTTAATGGGGTAGGGCCCTGACTTGGGACTATTAGTTGGGAATTTTCTAGTATCCTACAGACATGGGTTAACAATTTTTCTTGACCCTATATTTGTGGACAATGGACATGCATGAGGCTCAAGAGCCTCTTTAGGCATAATGAGGTAGTAAATGACTCTCCATGAGAGGAATTTTCCTTTGATTGATGGAATTTTTTTTGGTGACATTTGTAGAGCCACCAGGGCATGATGTTCATAGTCAATCAAAGGTGTCCCTAGAACACTGGCCTTCCATTTCAAATGGCCAGGTGGGATTCGAAACATTTTGGATTTATCATGATATTGGTATCCACAATAGGTGGTTGGATTGAGTAGTGTTGTCTGGGAACATTAGGAACATTCATATCTTCCTTGAGTGGGAAATTATCCCCGCACATTTTTTACCTGCGTGAGGGAGAGCTATTAAGTGGCTAGTTTAGTTAAATGTCTTTTCGATATCAGGGGCACCTGAGAAGTAGGAGGTACAGAATCTTTAATCTTGATGTTTTCCAAATCCGGGGGGTGTGACAAGACGTGAATTCCATTTGAACATACGACAGCTGTAAAGGACTCTCCTGGGGAAGAATTAGCCTTTGATTGATGGCCATTTTTGGTAGATTTATGCAGATCCACCAGGTTATGATGTTTATAGTCAAGCCAAAGCTTCCACATGACATTGGACTTCTATCTCTGATAGCCTTTAAATAAAATGTATATTGGGAACACTCTAAATACGGCGTGTGACTTTCGACCAGGGGTGCCCCTAATAAAAAAAGAGTTCTTTTAGCTAAACTTCTTTGGGGAAACCCAAAACGAGTGGGGGAACTCTTCATTTGCATGAAGATCAACTTCACACATGCAGATAGGATATCTTTTAGAAACCTCAAAAGGGCCCAGAGGTGAACTGGGCCCATATGTTTTGATATATCCAGGATGTGTGAAAGGAGGAAAATGTAAACCGTTACATTGAGTACCCTTAAATCAAGAGGGGTGGAATGAGGCCTGTAATACATTGAGCATACTGAGATAGGAGAGGAATCTCAGGGGGATGAATTTTCCTTTGATTGATGGTCATTCTTGTGGGTGTTTTATGTAGAGCCACCTGAGTATGATATGAATAGTAAGTCAAAGGTGTCCGCAGAACACTGGCCTTCAATCCTAGATGGCATTGGAGGGTTATGGGGATTCAATATCACTTAAATCATGGAGTTTGGAATATGGATGACATATTCTGGGACATTTAGGATGTGATTTACTCATGGATTGGTGTCCCTTACGTAGATCTGACCCATGCATAGGGTGAGGTATTCATTCCATCTTTGGGATACCCAGTCATTTAACATCACATGGCTATGACACAGGGTTCCTCTGGGGGGTGGGAACCATGACATGCCTTTTAGGGTCATGCTGCTATGACCAAATTCTTGGTCCATTTTTCCATAATGTCATAGTGGAACCCTTTCTATGATCCCTAAGATCACGTGATCTATGATAGGTGTGAGAAAAAAAGGGATCACAAGGGTTCCATGTCACCGTCTAAGAACAGTGAATTCAATATTAGGGGGAATTTTTAGGCTAAATCCATTAATTTTTAGTTTAGCATCATGCTGTGTGCATGATTTTGGCCTTGCAGTTTAATGTCATGCAGTGAGGATGATTTTGGCCTTATAGTTTAACGTTGTGTGGTGATGACAATTTTGGCATTGCAGCGGTCTTTAAATGATTCAGGTTAATCGCGGTTAGGGTGTTCCGAAATTCCTTAGATGAGAGTGATGATAGGTGCTAACCATAGTCTCGGGGGTGACTTGAATCAGGAGGGATAACATTGGGCTTGAAAGCCATTGGGTATATTGAGGTAGGATAGAAATCTCATGGGGACATTTTTTTTGGTTGACTGTCATTTTTTTGGGTGACGGATGCAGAGCCACCAGGGCATGATATGCATAGTCAATCAAAGGTGTTTGAAAGACACTATCCTTCCATCCTAGATGGCCTTGGATGATTATGAGGATCCATGTTTTCTTAAGGTACGGAGTTTCAAAAATGCGAAAGGTGTGCTTAGGAATGTGATAATACCCAGACCATGATTAACCGTCACCTTATTAGAGCTTCCACATAGGTCTGACCAAAACATGGGGGAAATGGATTTTTTTTCTAGTGGCTGGGCCAGGATGTCGAATTCGAGTGTCAATATATATCCTGCAAGAGCAGGAATCTAGACTCATGTATTTCTGGATGTTCCCTAAAAACATTTTTTTGATGTGTTAGGGACACTTGATGAAATTTTGGTTTTACATGATACGAGTTCCAGGACTACCATACTCACCTATGGCTTATTTTCCCAAGAGAATCCATACCACTGATCCTAAGATCATGTGATTTATACTAGATGTGAGAAACAAGGAGTGGTTTTAGAGTCTCCTTTTCATGTGTGAGGTGACAGAGAATATTATGGGGGACTTTTCATTTTATTTCCTAGTGGTTCTAGGCTAGGATAGAAGATCGAGGTGTCACTACATATCCTGTAAGAGCTAGAATCAAGCCACAAGTTGTTCTGTGAAAGATCATGCAGTTTATTGTCATGTAATTAGGATGTTTTATGCTATGTAGTTTAATGTCATACATCGAGGACATGTTCCTTAGAATTTCATGTAACGTGGAAAGATCGATGACTCTTAGTGTAAGGTCATAGAGTTTAGACCATAACATGGGAGTATTTTTTTTATGACTCACAGTTTAAGGTATTAGAGTTTGGACCATGACATGGGGGGAATTTTTTGTTACTCATTGTTTATGGACTTAGATCTTAGACCTTAACATTGGGGATTTTTCATATCTCATAGTTTATGGTCTTAGAGTTAGTAACATGACATTGGGGGAAATTTTTACTCGTATTTTAGGGTTTTAGAGCTTGGAATTATGATGTGGGAAAGAATTTTTATGACTCATAATTTAGGGTTTTAGAATTTGGACCATGATATTGGGGGAAATTTTTAACTCACAATTTAAGTTCATAGAGTTTGGACCATTTTAACTCATAGTTTAATGTCTTAGAGTTTGGATCATTTTAACTCATAGACTAAGGTCTTATTGTTCAGAACATGATATGGGTACATTTTTACTCATAGTTTATGGTCTTAGAGTATGGACCATTTTAACTCATAATTTAAGGACTTAGAGTTTGGACCATTTTAACTCATAGTTTAAGGTCATAGAGTTTGGACATTATCATGGGGGAATCATTTATCAATCATATTTTAGGGTCGTGGAGTTTGGACTATGAGGACATTTTTAACTCGTTGTTTAAGTTCATAGTGTCCAGAAATTAATATGATTTCTGTTACATGAAGTATTTCATTATAAACTTTGAATTTGTAGTAGTTGTGATGAGCTGCTCGTCCATTGATATGTGGGTGTATGCTCTATTGGAATAGACCTGGTGTATGACGTATGGTACTTCCTACATTAGTTCATGCTTCTAGGGATTGTTTCCTAGTATTATCAGAGTTTCAAGGACTAACACCATTTCTCCTTTGAGGAATTATCGAAGACGAATCTTTTTATTGAAGGCTCGTGCAATCTGATTTTGGTAGATTTCCAGATGGTGCTAAGTGTGAAGACTTTTTTCATCTAACTACTCCAATTAATCAAACTATCTATGGGATTTCTCATCCACTGACAGCTGATCACAAATAGCCACATGAAGTGACAACACTTAGATCTCGATAGGTAACACTACCTCTGCCCCGTGTACTAGTGAGTACAGGGTTGTGTGAGTGGCGGTGTGGGTTGTGGTCTGGTAAGCCCACAAAGCTTGAAAGAGCTTTTCTGGCCACAATTTCTTATCCTTGTCGACCATCATTTGAATTATGTTGGATTGAGTCTTTTTGAAAGCCTTTATCTTCCAATTGGTTGCCTCAGGGTAGCTTCGAATCACACTTTATTTTTAGGTGTTCGTCTTGCACCTGGAGTGCCAACTCCAGGCCTACAATGAAGGTCTGAAACTCCGCTTCATTGTTCGTACAACCTCTTAAAAGTAGCAAAGAGTAAGGCAATATGGCTTTTTCTAGAGATATCAGTACAAATCACAGCCCCACTTTGTTGCGTTCAGAATCCTTTATCCTTTTCTCTATTAGGCTTTGGGAAGCACTATCGAAGTACATTTCACATATCTGGGGGTTCTCCTTGATGGAAAACACTTCTTCATTCGGATGTTCTGTATCCAATGGTGTAGTTTCTTTTGAGGGGTGATTTTCTAGGAGTTCTGCTAATGTCTGGCCTTTGATGGCCTTTTGGGTTATTTACTATATGTCAAACTATTGCAGGATGACTACAAATCATGATAGGTAACCATTTAGCATGGGACATTTAAGGATATAATTTAGTGGGTTGAAATAGGAAACTAGGTGGACCTCATGGTGTTCCAGGTAATGCCTCAGCTTCTGAACTGAAAGTATTAGGTCTAGAAAGCTCTTTTCAATCTATGAATCCCGAGTTTCGACATCATTCATTGTTCGACTGAGGTAGTAGAGGCTGTTCTCACTACTGAAATCATTTTTCTGCGTGAGGAAGGCTCCTAATGACTATTCCTAGGAAGTCACGTATAAAATTAATGGTCTCCCCTCAACTTACAGCATGATCCATGGTGAGATTATGAAATATCTTTAGTGGTTTTCAAATACTTCTTGATAATCATTATCCCATTCATATGTCACTTCTTTCTTCATGAGTTTGGTAAAAGGTGGAAATTTACCTACTAGGTTGGCTATGAAGAGTTGAATGTTGAAGAGGTGCCCCTAGAGACCTCTCAACTTGATGAGGTTGCGATGTGGGGACATTCCAAGAATGGATTTCGTCTTCTTGGGGTTGACTTCAATGCCACAATGGCATACAACAAAGCCAAGGAATTTTCTCAAGGTAACGCCAAAGGTGCATTTCAGGGAATTTATATTTAAACTGTGCTGTCTCAATTTTTTGTGGATAGATTCAAGGTAGTTAAAGCGGTTTGAATGTTTTCATTACTTAACCACCAGGTCATCGACATAAAACTAGATAAATTTTCACAAAAGGGTATTGAAGATGAGATGCATGGAACACTGATCTGTGGTGACGACATTATTTAGACCAAAGGGCTTCACATTATAATAGAACACTCCCTGAGGGCCCTTAAATGTAGTATCTTCTTCGTCCCCTCAATCCATCTGGATATGATTGTATCTATAGTAGACATCTGTAACACCCTGAGATTTTATGAAAAATATTCTCTTAATTTCATTAATGTCTTGTGTTGTATGCTACAACAAGATTACCTTGCGCTATACGCAACACCGTATTAGCTTGCAGTATATGCAACACTATTCTTGGATCGTGTTACACACTATTTTGATAATATTTATTCTACGAAACATTCAGTATATATATATATATTCAATGTATAAATGAAATATGGTTGGATTATGTTATACGAATCAATGAAGGATTCTTGCACAGCACGCAACCCTGACTTGACTTGCATTACACGCAATCACGACCTTCCTCGATAGCGTGTGTTGTACGCAATACCGGGTTTTACTAAACAACGATATATTATTATAATATTATTATGAACTAGCCATTATGAATAGTATTAACTAAATTTTGAATCCTATAACATTATTATTCGTTTTACACATTTTCTAAAACATGGTATAAGAACAAAATAAATTTTTCGGGTAAAATAAGTATTTTTCAAAAAATGCAGTTTTGCCGCATTTTGATGGCACACCCACTTTAAATCTAGTTTGAGAAATGTTTATAAGTTCCATTTTACGAAATAAAATTATTCTTTGGGTTCAAGAAATAAAAATTTACTTTGGATAAATTTTTCATTTTATTCTGATGACTTTCATATGAATAGTCAAAACACGCTATATTTTAATTAAAAACAACTTTTTTCATCGCAATATCTTATGTGGTAAAATTATAATATTGAATGGTTTTAAATTATAAATAGAATATATTTTTACCATTTAATATAATTTTTGTCATTAGCATTGATTCTACCTTGAATTCGTAGGATAAATCAATTCAATCTTTTGCAATGTTTAAAAGAAAAACCTGTTTTTTTTCGACAACGGGATTAATTTTAATTTAATTTCTGCAACTTTTGTGTATTGAATTTGGAAAAATGGATTCCATATTTGTAATCAGTGGATCCAAATTATGTTAATAAGATAATTTTTATTTTTGGGAATTATGAATAGTAACTACGGTAAATTTTATTTACCATAGTTAAAGATAAAGCGGGTAATTAAGGGTAAATATAATATTATGAAATTATCCTAGCACATGTCAAAATCATATTGGATGACTAAAAGTTGACCCATATCACCTAAGGGTCGGATTATATTCATTTAATGGACTTATTTCCATGAAAATAATTTAATTATTATTAAAACCAATGAATGTGACAACATGTCACTTTCTTAAATCTTATAAGTATAATAATTATAATTTGGTGATAAACATAATGAAACTTCGAACATTAATAGTATCCAAAAAGATAATACCATTATCTATATTATAGTAATTTATTTAGAATTTTTAGGGATTAAATAATTATCATTAATTATGACACAATAGTGATGTTGAAATTATTTTATTAATTAAAGTATCAATTAAATGGTTTTAAAAATATTAAAATAATTATTATATGCACTATTTAATGTTCTCCACTAATTTTCTGGATACCTATGACATTTTATTAATCTATTAAATCTTTTTTTTCGAACATAATTTCTGTATATATTTTATTTAAATTCAAATAAATGAATAGTGTCAAAATTGACAATATTGTTATTTTATAAAAATAACATATTATAAAATTGTTTAAAAATCACAAAAATATTTAAAAATTATAAATTAAATTTTATATGGTCTAAAATGTCATAAAGTGTTAAATTATGGAAAATTCACAACACATATGTAATTATTAATAATAATTTAAAATTTAGAATATTATTACCACAAATAAAATTAAATTGATAAATAAGGATAAATCAAGTTGATAATGTTTAAAATAAATTCCTAACATGTATAAATTTTATTTGTTGATGAGATTACAACCCTATCTCATATAATATTTGGATATGAGTCGTTTTTGGAGGTTTTTTAGTGGGGTTAGATTTATTATAAATTAATATTTTTATGATTTCCAAAGGTGCCCCTCTCCTCCCTTATAAAAGGGCACCTCCTCCCTCTCCTCCTCACACCACTTTGAGCCTTAAATCTCGGCCAAACCCTGCCAATATCTCCTCTCCACTTCCCTAGAATCATCCTAGAGGTTCTGGTCTTCTTCAAAGACCAACCCTATTGCCCTAAGAGGAGGTTAAGAAGAGGCTCGTCAAAAAGAGGTAATATCCATTACTGATCCTTTCCAAATTCTTTCTTCTTCAAATTCTTCTTCTTTAGTTGTTTCATTATGAATTAATAACATCTGTATAACTCATATACTGATATGTTATTATAATTATGAAACAACCCTATTTCAACATCTATCCATCCTACGGAAAACGAAATCACCGCGCGTGCGTACGTACGGAATACCGTCTCCACGCTGTGGTGTAATCTATTTTCCACCACCACCTTACTTGGATGGGTATAATGGTTTAAATAATTACTATATATTATTATTATAAAGTGATATTCATTCTTAAATAGTATACATACACTCCAATACAATTCCACGATCAGGGGAACGATATCATCGCTCGTGCGTACGTACGGAATACCGTCTCCACGATGTGATGCGATTCATTCTACATGATATTCATTGCATAATGATAATATAAATGAATTTAATGAATTAATATGATATATATTACATTAATACCATTCTGGAAATGCTGTATCTATAACCTAAAGTGAATACTAAGAATTTATTCGACAAAACACGCATAAGAACAAAAAGTTATAAACACCCGAATAACAACTAGCAATAAAATATGACTACTAAGAATCTAACAATATGACCATATATGATATCATAACAATAATTATGATTCTTGAATAATTCAATAACATTATTTAAATCATTATACAGGAGGTTCGGACACTTACGAGGCAAATCGGACCTAAGGTAAGGCATAAATTTGCAAATCTCATTTTTATCCGAGATTGCATATTCGTAAGTATTTACTGGGGTTCTTTCTATCTTCCATTTCCATGTTTTATAAAAGTGTTTTCATGTATGTTTAAAGTCATTTTGACCCATTTTTGACTTTTACTACATGGTTTGTAAGGAATCATTCTTTTGTTTACGTTACGAGGTACTTTTTGACTTTTCCGGCAAAAGTACGAAAATAATGTTTTTTTATAACTTATATGGCATGAATGGATTTTTAAATAATTATTTTCAAGAAGCTTCCTTTACAAGTTTTCAAGTTTATTTTTAATCAACATCTTTTAGTTTAAAATATTATGACATGTTAAGAAAGGAAAAATGTTTTTGAAGTAGAAAGGATATTTTCCTCAAGAATGGAGTTCAAGTGTTTTATCAAAATTATTTTCCATCTAAGATAATAAAGGATTATTTTTTTATCCCTATTATTACATTGATTTGATTATGTTGTGATGGAATTATTTTTATGAATTCCTTTATATTATATCAATTTTTTTTTTATTTCACGATGTTTAAGATTCCAATTTTTATTACAAGGGTTATGCTATGATGTATGGTTTATGATTTTGTGGCACACATAAGAATGGTATAATTATGAGACGGGTGGGACCTATATCTCCCTCCAATGCATTGGGTAATGATTTTATATCTCATGAGATAGACATGGCTGGAACGGTAGGTTATACCGGTTCAGTGAAACAGGACTGAAATGAGGAGTGAAGTCGGTTCAGAAAGGGACTTTGTCCACTAAGATAGTCTTGGAAATGAGTCTTGACTAATAAGAAATGATTCTCTATGATTATGTGTGTATGCCACAAAGTTTCATGTTTTAAGTTATGATTATTGGGATTACATTTCACTACTATGATTTATCCCATGTTATGAAATTACGATCTCTTTTTCAGGTTAATATTTCCAAAAGATATGTTCTTATGAATATGATGTGATTGATATTTATTTTGTTTACCCCTACTGAGAATTTCATCTCACCCCTTTATGTTTTTTTTCCTTAGGATATAAAGAAAGTATTTAGGTTTAAAAAAAGAAGATCTTTATGGGAGATGTTGAAGACCTTTCACCACGATTAGAAGATTATATTCCGAGTTTCCATAGACACTAAACTATTACGGTCCTTATGTGTGTGTTTTTGTTATGTACTAAGTATTCCGCAAAAGTAATGTAATGTACATGTACGTCAAGCTTCGGGTCTCTACATTTGGTATCAGAGGAAAGGTTTAGTCAACCTTTGGAAACTAGGTTGCGAGAACTTTAGTGAGATCCCTAGAGATATTTCTATGGTATGTCTAGGGATGTACCTAAGGATAAGTATACGTATAGGATATAGTCCTAGAACTGTGGTAACAATATTAGATTAAACCAGAGATGTTAGATATTGAGGTTAATCCCCCTTTATTATGATTTTTTCCTCTCACACTATTCTTTTTGGGTTTTAGAAAATGGTTGGAAACAAGATGATTCACAATAATGGAGGATATAATGGACAATAGAATGATATTCTTCATGAGCAACCAAATGAAATGGGATTTGGAGGTCCAAACATCATTATTATGCCGAATCATAAATCTCATAATATTATCAATAAAGTAAAATTTGGTAAGTTTCCTGACTCAGCTAATAAGAGAAAGATGGAGTTTCATGACGATCATAGAGGAAAGAAAGTTCAATTTTCCCTATGTAAATCATGTGGGAAGAGGCATCAAGGAGAATGTTTCAAAGGAACTGGAAGATGCTTTTGGTGTGGAAAAGAAGGACACAAAGCCAGTAAGTGCAAAGAAAAAGGTTCAGTTAACACCAGAGATGAGGATAATGGTATTGCTACGACATAAAAAATGGTTAAATGTTTTAAATGTGGAATTTACGGGCATTAAGAAAACCAATGCCCTAAGGGGAAGTCTCATGAAGAGAATCAGTATGGTCGTATGGGTAGTATTTATGTTGATGATGATTAATAGATAACAATTGGTATGTGAGATGAAAGAATTATTGAAGCTCGGTCAATGGTTTTAGAATGTTGTGGAAGGATTACATGTTTATCACGTGTAATGTTGTATAAGTAATCTCATGGTACTATGGAATAAAGAGGCATATAAGGATTGTTACACTGTTGTCTTTCCTTGAGTTTTGAAAGTGTATGATTAATGGTACCAGTATCCATGAAAGGTTATTCAGATATTTTTAGAATGTAGATGATATACACATAATGAAGGGATAAGGATAAAATTAAATGTTTGATAGTATTCATGAGCTCATGACTGATATAAGAAGAAGGTTATATAAGGGTTTGAGTATATAGAATTTTTGGATTTTGGTATGTGGAAAGTGTTAACTTTTATCTACATTCATGTTTTCACTATGGTTCAATGGGTATTCATTTTTTCAAGAGAATACATGATTAAGTCCTTCGAATGTTTGGAATGTGACCAACAAGATATATCTTATGATATATGGGGATCAACGATGGTATTAAATCTCTGGTAATCGCTTTCACTATATTATAAGAGTGGACTACAGTATTATGGATATGCTTAAAGATTGGAATGGATTATGTTGGACATAAGTTAGTATTATTTAAGGATAATACTTTTTTTGATATTGTTGATGGGATGTTATAGTAATATAAAAAGGAAAACCTGCAGGACGGGCGACAGCCCATCGCGTCGGACAAGGCTGTTGGAATCGAACCCACAACCGAAGTTCGACTGGCCTTTATCGCCTACCACTGGCCTACAGGAAGTCCCTGTTTAGTAGAAACTAGTTTTATTATATTAAGCAGTATGATATATGAAGTATAAGTCCATTTTAGGAACCATATATGATTAATCTCACTATAGATGGACTTATGTATTTTTTGATAACTTTTCTAACCTTTTGTTTAAGACAGGTGGAATGACCCATCATTCTATCACATGATCTGCTAACACATCACGAATGACAAATTCAACTTTATTTCTTTAAGAGATGATGTGGAAATTGTCCAAAGAACGACAAACGGTGAGACTATTCCAAAATCACGAAAGTATTTCTTATAATTCCAATTTCAGGGAAATGATCTTGAAAACCAAAAATGTTGTCCTAGTGATCTTATATCTGATGAATCAGATGGTACCTTATATCGTCACAAATTTATGGCTTTGTGATTGCTGGATTTTCCATAGTCATGTTCTCTACCACTCTCCATCAGAACATGATGGTTAGATTTCTCTTCCATATCCATATTTTCACCTCTGTGGAAACCCAGTGATTAGTTTATTTGGGTAACCGTTACGTTTCATGATTTTGTTTTTAATGATTGGTTTTGGTATTCCTTTTTACGATGTGGGTTTCTATTAAAGAAACTTTCGAATAGTAAACCATTTATAACCCCGACGAATTTCGAGGGCGAAATTCATTTTAAGGGGTGTAGAATGTAACACCCTGAAATTTTATGAAAAATATTCTTTTAATTTCATTAATGTCTTGTGTTGTATGCTACACCAAGATTACCTTGCGCTATATGCAACACCGTATTAGCTTGCAGTATACGCAACACTATTCTTGGATCGTGTTACACACAATTTTGATAATAGTTATTCTACGCAACATTGAGTATATATATATATATATTCAATGTATAAATGAAATATGTTTGGATTATGTTATATGAAACAATTAAGTATTCTTCCACAGCACGCAACCCTGACTTGGCTTGCATTACACGCAATCGCGACCTTCCTCGATAGTGTGTGTTGTACGCAATACCGAGTTTTACTAAACAATAATATATTATTATGAACTAGCTGTTATGAATAGTATTAAATAAATTTTGAATCTTATAACATTATTATTCGTCTTACATATTTTCTAAAACATGGTATAAGAACAAAATTAATTTTTTGGGTAAAATAAGTATTTTTCAAAAAATGCAGTTTTGCCGCATTTTGATGGCGCACCCACTATAAATCTAGTTTTTAAAATGTTTATAAGTTCCATTTGACAAAATAAAATTATTCTTTGGAATCAAGTAATAAAAATTTACTTTGGATAAAATTTTCATTTTATTCTGATGACTTTCATATGAATAGTAAAAACACGCTATATTTTAATTAAAAACAACTTTTATCATCGTAAAATTATCTGTGGTTAAATTATAATACTGAATGGTTTTAAATTATAAATAGAATATATTTTTAACATTTAATATAATTTATGTCATTATCATTGATTCTACCATGAATTCGTAGGATAAATCAATTCAATCTTTTGCAATGTTTTAAGGAAAAACCTGTTTTCTTTCGACAATGGGAATAATTTTAATTTAATTTCTGCAACTTTTGTGTATTGAATTTGGAAAAATGGATTCCATATTTGGAATCAGTGGATCCAAATTATGTTAATAAGATAATTTCTATTTTTGGGAATTATGAATAGTAACTACGGTAAATTTTATTTACCATAGTTAAAGGTAAATCGGGTAATTAAGGGTAAATATAATATTATAAAATTATACTATCACATGTAAAAATCCTATTGGATGACTAAAAGTCGACCCATATCACCTAAGGGTTGGATTAGATTCATTTAATGGACTTTTGTCTATGAAAATAATTTAATTATTATTAAAACCAAAGAATGTGACAACATGTCACTTTCTTAAATCTTATAAGTATAATAATTTTAATTTGGTGATAAACTTAATGAAACTTCAAACATGAATAGTCTCCAGAAATCTAATACCATTATATAAATCATATGAATTTATTCAGAATTTTTAGGGATTAAATAATTATCATTAATTATGACACAATAGTGATGTTGAAATTATTTTATTAAATAAAGTATCAAATAATTTTTTTTAAAAATATTAAAATAATTATTATATGCACTATTTAATGTTCCCCACTAATTTTCTAGATACATATGACATTTTATTAATCTATTAAAGATTTTTTTTCGAACATATCCTCTGTATATATTTTATTTAAATTCAAATAAATGAATAGTGTCAAAATTGACAATATTGTTATTTTATAAAAATATCATATTATAAAATTGTTTAAAAATCACAAAAATATTTAAAAATTATAAATTAAATTTTATATGGTCTAAAATGTCATGAAGGGTCAAATTATGGAAAATTCACAACACATATGTAATTATTAATAATAATTTAAAATTTAGAATATTATTACCACAAATAAAATTAAATTGATAAATAAGGATAAATCAAGTTGATAATGTTTAAAATAAATTCCTAACATGTATAAATTTTATTTTTTGATGAGATTACAACCCTATCTCATCTAAGCTTCGGATATGAGTCATGTTTGGAGGTTTTTATGTGGGGTTAGATTTATTATAAATTAATATTTTTAAGATTTCCATAGGTGCCCCTCCCCCCCCCCTTATAAAAGGGCACCTCCTCCCTCTCCTCATCACATAACATTGAGCCTTCATGCTCGGCCAACCCCTACCAATATCTCCTCTCCACTTCCCTAGAATCATGCTAGAGGTTCTGATCTTCTTCAATGACCAACCCTAGTGCCCTAAGAGGAGGTTAAGAAGAGGTGCGCCAAAAAGATGTAATATCCATTACTGATCCTTTCCAAATTCTTTCTTCTTCAACTTCTTCTTCTTTAGTTGTTTCATTATGAAGTAATAACATCAGTATCACTCATATAATGATATGTTATTATAATTATGATACAACCCTATTTCATCATCTATCCATCCTACGGAAAAAGAAATCACCGCGTGTGCGTACGTACGGAATACCGTCTCTACGCCGTGGTGTAATCTTTTTTCCACCACCACCATACTTGGATGGGTATAATGGTGTAAATAATTACTATATATGATTATTATAAAGTGATATTGATTCTGAAATAGTATACATACACTCCAATACAATTCCACGATCATGGGAACGATATCATCGCTCGTGCGTACGTACGGAATACCGTCTCCACGATGTGATGTGATTCGTTCTACATGATATTCATTGCATAATGATTATATAAATGAATTGAATGAATGAATATGATATATATTACATTCATACCATTCTGTAAATGCTGTATCTATAACCTAAAGAGAAGAATAAGAATTTATTCGACAAAACACGCATAAGAACAAAAAGATATAAACACCCGAATAACAACTAGCAATGAAATATTACTACTAAGAAGCTCACAATATGACCATATATGATATCATAACAATAATTATGATTCTTTAATAAGTCAATAACATTATTTAAATCATTATACAGGAGTTTTGGACACTTACGAGGCAAATCGAACCTAATGTAAGGGATAAATTTTCAAATCTCATTTTTATCCGAGATTGCATATTCATAAGTATTTACTAGGGTTATTTCTATCAACCATGTCCTTGTTTTATAAATGTTTTTTCATGTATGTTTAAAGTCCTTTTTACCCATTTTTGATTTTTACTACATGGTATGTAATGAATCATTCTTTTGTTTACGTTACGAGGTACTTTTTGACTTTTCCGGCAAAAGTACGAAAAGAATGTTTTTTTATAACTTATATGGAATGAATGGATTTTTAAATCATTATTTCCAAGAAGCTTCCATTACAAGTTTTCAAGTTTATTTTTAATCAACTTCGTTTAGTTTAAAAGTGTATGACATGTTAAGAAAGGAAAAATGTTTTTGAAGTAGAAAGGATATTTTTCTCAAGAATGGAGTTCAAGTGTTTTATCAAACTTATTTTCCATCTAAGATAATAAAGGATTCTGTTTTTATCCCTATTATTACATTGATTTTATTATGTTGTGATGGAATTATTTTTATGAATTCCTTTATATTATATGAATTGTTTTATGATGTCACGATGTTTAAGATTCCCATTTTTATTACATGGGTTATGCTATGATGTATGGTTTATGATTTTGTGGCACACATAAGAATGGTATCATTATGAGATGGTTGGAACCTATATCTCCCACCAATGAATTGGGTAAAGATTTTATATCTCATGAGATAAACATGGCTGGAAGGGTAGGTTATACCGGTTCAGTGAAACAGGACTGAAACGAGGAGTGAACTCGGTTCAAAAAAGGGAATTTTTCCACTAAGATAGTCTTGGAAATGAGTCTTGACTAATAAGAAATGATTCTCTATGATTATGTGTGTATGCCACAAGGTTTCATGTTTTATGTTATGATTATTGGGATTACATTTCACTACTATGATTTATCCCATGTTATGAAATTAAGATCTCTTTTGCAGGTTAAGATTTCCAAAAGATATGTTCTTATGAATATGATGTGATTGATATTTCATTTTTTTACCCTTACTTAGCATTTGAGTCACCCTTTTATGTTTTCTTTTCCCCAGGATATAAAGAAAGGATTTAGGTTAAAAAAAGAATATCTTTATGGGAGATGTTGAAGACCTTTCACCACGATTAGAAGATTATATTTCGAGTTTCCATAGACACTAAACTATTACAGTCCTTGTGTGTGTGTTTTTGTTATGTACTAAGTATTCCGCAAAAGTAATGTAATGTCCATGTACGTCAAGCTTAGGGTCTCTACACCGTCCATGAAGGAGAGTTCTTTGTATACAACTATTTCATCGATCAACGATTCTTTGATCGGGGCTGGGAAGTCATCTTTTGGGCAATGCCGATTAAGGTCCCTAAAGTCAATGAATATTATAATCTGTCCATTCTTCTTTTTGACATGGACTATGCTGGCCATCTAGATCAGATATTGGACCATCCATATGAAGTTGTCTTTGATCAGTTTGTCAAATTCAGCCTCTATTGTAGTAGCATTCATCATGTGGGTTAGCTTAGCAGCATATTTATATTCCTAGCGATCTTCTAGTAAGCCCAGATGATGGGTTGGGACTTCAGTATAGAGGCCTAACATCTCTGTGTAATTCCAAGAAAACACGACTCGATTCTTCTTTAAAAGGAGGAATACGCCTCTTATTCCTCAACAGACATGTCCAAACTGATAAAAGATGGTTGCAGGTCGTTTTCATTGCCCATATTTATCTCCATAAGTTCATTGATCGTTGTGGAAACACATTATTCAAATATTAGAGGGGAATGATTAAGGTATTCATCCTCTTTTTTTCTTCATCATCATCATATTCCCCTTCTGATGGAGAAATTATTTTCGAGATAACTTCTCAAATATTGGGAAGAAAATCATCTTTTTCCTTAGTGTGTGAGGCAAGGGCAGTTTGATTCCCCACGGATGGGTCGGGAGTATCTTCGATAGGTATTTTCCTGAAAACATGGGAGTTATCCCATTCTTATATGTCTTTGGACATGGGGACCATAACAGAGACCATGCTGACAACTGAGTCTGCATCCGGGTTTATACAAATTCATTCAACTTGGTTGATGGGTAGTATGTACTCCTCCCCATGTTGATTTAAGGGGCAGTGGAAGCCATATCCATTCCATTCGTGGAATTGATCCAATCAACTTCATCGACTGAAAGGTGTTTTTCTTAAAACTAATAGAACCCTACGTCGATTTAATGCGACTTACAGAACTCTAATAAGGATTTATCGGCACACAACTTCCCATTTTTCCCATTAGTGCAATATTTGACACATTGATTGTGTGATGATGGAATTGCAGCATGCTAATGCAACCAAGGCCTCCCTAACGAAAAATTGAAGGTCATACTTTGCTGCACAACTAGGAACTCGAAATCTGATTTGATATCTCTGAGCCAAGTTTTACGTTTGATTCATCCCAATGGTTTCTGCAAACTTTTTTCATATCCCAATAGAGTCGTAGTGTAGGGTGTCTAGGTGTCTTCATCATATACCAGTCGATGAAGCGTTTTCAACAGGAGGAGAATAACTCTAGAGCCATTATCGATGGAGATCATCTGAACATCATTTCCATTTATCATTCCAGAAATTTATAAAGGCTTCATGTTCCCTTTCATGATGCAGTCTTCATCCATGTCTGTGAAGGAGATGACGGTGTGACATTATTCAGGACTGGTCTATGTTCGGTAGACATTAGTCACTTCTAATTCAGCCTTGAAATCCTACGGAATTAGAAAGGATTCAATGAGTTCTCCCTAAGATCTGTGGGCAAAATCAATGCATCCATGATTGTTAGCTTTGCTAGTACTGAAGTCAGCTAATTTTAAATGGCATACTTATTCTCTAAAGGTCGGAACTTCCTAGCCCAGGGTTTCTCTTTCACCAAAACATTAGGGGTTTGAGCTTTGGATGTTGATTTTTCAGCCCCTATAGAAGGAGTCTGCAGTGCGGTAGTCCTTTCCATGTTTGGATGGACTAGTCTACCTGTATACTCTGGGTAGTTTGATACTTGTTCTTCCCCTGATGGATACTCTAAGATAACTGCACTTGGGATTCCTCCGGAGGGGGAGAAGGAGAATTCAGGTTTCATTTCATCTTCTAGAAGGTCCTTTCATGGGTTTCCATGATATTAACGGTTTGACTCGTGGAATGGGTGAGAATTTTACTTCTTCCATGATCATGCATTCTAGTAAACCTTCAGCCTCTCCGACTTCTTCCTCCTTCTCTCCAGTTGGGAAAGAGGAATTCAGGTCTGTGGCCATAGTCCTCATCAGAGAAGGGGACCATCATGTGAATGACATAAATGGAGTGGAGGATCCGTTCTTGATATGATACTATTCCTTTTTGACTACCTCCATCTGATGGTACCATTTAAAGGGACATGGTTGGTTGTGCCATTAGGCGGGGCGATGACAGTTGTACCATTTGGTGGGGTGGTGCTCGTTAAACCCAGACTATTGGAATGAAGTCTGAAAGTGTCAACAATGAATTTAGCTTTGGCACCAGCTCATCTTCTTGATCTTTCTTAATACCCTTCTGGCCTTTAGAGGACTGTGGGGCCGAGGATGAAGGATGTGAACTATTTGGAGCTTCTGGGGAACCGTAAGTTGTTTTTACTGTGCCTTTAGGATGTCGTTGAATCGATTGACGAGTTTTATTTTAATCCAGTTTTCCACAATTTTTTCCTACTTTCTGGTGATTTTTTTTCATTCTTCTACCTCTCTTGAGTCAGAGGTGGGAACAGATGCCACTTCTGCTGGTGGCGGGCCCAACGTAACTTTCCCGGAATCCACCATCTTTTGCAGGAGATCTATGAAAACAATGAAATCCTTGATGGTGTTTTCTAGTATCTAGTGATTCATACAATAATTTTGACGATTATAGATACCCACTTCATCCTCTCTCTTTGGCAATGGCAGCCAGAGTAGATTGCAATTCCTCGTGGCTATTTAAGAGTTTCGGACCCGATCATCTTGAAATGAATAAACTCTATTTATTCATTCTTCGAACTGATTTCATTTAGCACCCCATTGGTAATATTTCCATGCTGGGGGTGGATGTTGGCATCTAGGGGGTCCCGTGGTGTTTGGTGGGGTCTCACAACTGGGGCTAGTGCTGGGGATGGCTTAAGCGTAAGAGAAGCAGCTTCATCTTTTTCCTTTCTCTTCCCAGGGGCTGGTGGGGCTACTCAGGACATAAGGTTAGTAATTTTAAAGGAGTCTTCTATCATTTGGGTGATGATAGAGAAGTATCAAAACCCACTAGTGTACATCATCGGGATGAGCGGCATTGACAATTCATACCAAAGGTTTTCGATGCACATGGGGAGCATCTCATCCCAGGGGAGTGTCCAGTTCAGGGAATATGCCAAGCCTTTCCATCATTCAATGAATTCGGAGACTCTCTCTTTCTCTCAATTCTTGCAGTTCATGAGATCACTGACCATCATCTTGGGAAGCACTGAACTGAACTAAAAGAGAAACTATCGTCGGAGGTCATCCCAACCCGTGATTCAATTTCCTAGTAGGCTAGTATACTATACGAAAGCCAAGCCCTGCTGGGTTTGAAAAAAGAACCTAAGTTTTACAGCTTCTTTCGACTCTGGAGTACCCATCACGAGGTCACAGTAAGAGGCATAGTGCATCAAATGTTGTTCTAGGTCCCCCGAGCCGTTGAATATTGGGAATATGGGGTCCCCGATGTTTGGTGGTGGCGGAACATTGTTTACCCACTCGATGTAGGGTTTGTGCTCTGGTTGTATCAGAGAATTCCACCCCTCCAAGTATTTTAGTCAAAATGTTATCTTCACGACAGTGTTTATGAGCCCTTGAATCACATCCTTTCATGCATGATCTTGAGCCGGTGTCGTAAGTTCCAAAATTGGGTGAGTCGGTACAACTAGAATTTGGTGTAGATGCCAAGATGGGGGAATCATTTGTGGGTTTACCAGGGTATATTACGGATTCCATCCCAATGGGGAGAAATCTTGATGTCCATCCAGGGCCTGGTTGAATGGCCTATCGAGCATGGATTCATTCACTTGAATGAGTGCTTGTGGTATGGGCACCTCTTCTAGGATTAACTGCAGACATTCTTCAGAGGCAACACATCAAGCGAGATACCTCCCTCGACAAAGCTCATCATTAATTCGTCTCAGCTCTTTCATTTCATCCTCCTGCTTGGCGAACCTTTCCTCAAGGGTGAGGGATGAACTCTCATGGGGGGAGGAGGCAGCTCATAGACGACCATGGATTTATTTTCCTCTTTGGTGGAGTTTTACGGGGGAGGTAATGTCGGATTGGTTGAGGGGGAACCCATATTATGAACCACCCTCTGGTTTCGGGTATGCACACCATCAGGCTTTGAGCGGGATGCCTCTAAGAGGGAACCATATTCTTTTTCTTCTTCTACCAATGCATCACATCCTGGGAGATCTAAGGGGTTTACACTCACCACATTCACTAAGTCATACCACATTAGGGGTGATGTACCCGTTACCGAATGGAAGGAAGGCTTCCTGCGTGCTTTATTGGACTTTATCCTTAAATTCTGAAGTATTCTTCATGCTTCTTGATATAGATTGACCTGAAGGTATCCATGTTCTGGCCTCATAACGCACCTTTGTCTCGGAGGTTGTGAACCACGTGAATTGTCGGAATGGGTAACTACTATGTCCATCGTTCTTCATAGAAGGTGGATGACAAAAATCCATCGTGCAGGAATTTGAGGTAAAAATTCCCCCAGCCCTGCGGACTGGGGTTTTTCCAATTCTCCTGTCGATGTGATATGAACTGGATTTGTTGGTCTTATAGAGTCATTTAATATAAAAATTATCCCAGCCATATGGGCTGGTTTTGTTTCTATATCACAGTGATATCCGCCGTTATTTCCAACTTTTCAATTTCACGCACTCCCGTGTGGGTGTAAGACGAGTGTGGAATTGGGACTACATGGGGTCTATGGTCTTTCAAAGACATGAAAACTACTTTATGAATGGATTCCATTTGGTGAGAAGAATACTGGATGTTCTTGGTCGGCTGAATCAGATGTTTTTTGATGGCTTGATCTCTTCGGCCCTGATGATTTTGAGACTTACTTCGGGCCAGTTTTTAGTGAGTATCCCATCATTCATAAGCATTGGTTTCATTTGATTGCTGACTCTACATGATGACATTGCAGGATGTCATTTCTATTGGGGCCTACTGGATGAGATGTTGGGTGATGTGTAAAGCTCCATGTTCTCCCCAAACCTATCGTGAACTTCACCCGGGGCGTTGCCAATGAGGTGACACAATTTATAAAGTGCTTGGAGGAAATCCGTTTCAAGGGTTTTCTTTCACCTTTATAATTGTGTCTACCTTACGAATGTGAGGGATTCCAAGATTATTAGATGGCGAAGCTCCCCTATTGTGCTAACATGGACCATGTACCCTTTGTAGGGTAGGAATTTTTCTTTCATCTTTCAAAGAGTTGTCTATATATTGAGGTAAATTACATGAGCGCATTTCCCAAGAATTTCCCTGGTTTGTGAAACTAAGAAGTAGTAGTAGGCCAATACATCACTGGTATATTATCCCTAGCATGTTGTCTTCTCATAAGAAATATATCATTCTGTTGTTCTTTTGGAGGATCCTTTACATGATATGCCCAGCCTGATTACTTCATGATTATTTTGTTCAATGTGATCGGGCAAGTGAGGGCCTTATCGATTTATAGACATCGCAGGTGTGGTTTACTTGATTGGAATGGCCCCGATCATCCTCTAGTTTAGATGGAATATCACATGCTATAGACGGAGTTCCTGATGTGTCTGACTCCTTTCCATGAATCTACGCATAGGAGTGCTTTCTCATATTTGTTCTGGTGAGGGGAGGACCTTCTTGCAAGTATGAATTTTGATTGTGAGGAGGACCTTTGCAAGTGGTAATGTGATGGTGTGGACTACCATGGAAACTTATTGCCCAACCGTGGGAATTTTACTAATATGTTGTACCCTAGGGAGGACCTTTAGGGTGGGCTGTAGGAAGGGGGGGACCTTCTTGCTACTTGAAGTCACTGTGGTGAGGTCCTTCACAACAACTGTCATTGCGGGGAGGGCCATCACAACGACCGTCATCATGGAGAGGACTATCATCATGACTTGATATCGGGTTGCAGGGAGAATTTCAGGAGTGTGCATCCTAGGGAGTACCTTCTCATTGCATAGTGTTACTGTAGGGAGGACCTTCATAACAAATGTCATTACGAGGAGGGCCATCTCATTGACCGTCATCATAGCAAGGACTACCATCATGACATGATGTCTTAATATAGGGAGAATCATATCTACAGCGTATACCCAGGAGAGGACCATTAGGGTGGAAAAAAACAAGGGGAGGAACTTCTTGCTATCTAATCTTCAGGTCGATGGGAGGGCTACCCTGACATACATCAGGAGATAGGCTCTCATGATCAATCACTCTTGACCCACGAATTAAGCCCCCATGGGTGCTCTATGGAGGACGTTCAGAGCTACTGGTAGCGACATTATAGAGAGCATATTCAAAATGGCTACTTCTAATTCCATAATTTGGTAATGTAATGATAGGGTCTTGAGACTTTATTGATATTTGTTTGACGGTGTCAAGAACCACACCTTCCATCAGAGTAGGTTCATGTATGTGCTATTCATTTTCCGCATGCCTTTGGCACTTTTCATTTTTGGGCACTCTATTATGGGTAACTAGGGCCATCTGCTATTGGTAATGGCCTTCATATATGGGTCCCTGACTTGTTGGGTCCCATTATTTTTTTGGGATACACCGATGAGCATCTTGAGTTTTGGTAGGGATATATGCCTGCATTGGAGCGGCCACCACGTTGGGCCGACGCCCCCCTATCGAAATAGGTATTTGTTCCCAATTAGGTTGTCCATATGGCGCGAGATATTGTTGTCGACCTCCCTGGACTGGAGTAGGGATGAATTACTACTCATTTCAAACTAACTCATTTTGTGAGTGAGTCATTCTTTTTGAAGAAATCGGGTTATGGGTCTGATTTCTCTCCTTTACCACTGATATAATGATATATTGGCATGTTTGGAGGAAATGGTCTAGAATCGACGTTTGATATTCCATCATGGACAATATGTGATGAGAGACATATTTGGCTAGAATGGGTGTGATGGTCCATTCTGATGTTAGAGTAGGATTTTGTTCCTACTCCGGTCCTCCGTGAGTTGCTATTAGATACTGTCAGTTCTTCTATGCCAAGACAGAGGAATGATACCATCACTGTTTTTTGTCTCTAGTTTCCACTATATTTGACTTGTGGTCTACATATTCACGATTGGGGATTTTTATCCGCTCGCTTGCTGTTATATTTGTCTCACGAGTTTTGTATACATCCGCATGAATTAGTCTCTAATCCTATTTTTTTCCACCCTAATTGGATGGAATGCTTCTTGTGTATCAGTAAGTATTTTTCCCTGTATATAGCATGTTTATGATTTATTTAGATGGTAGTATGGTTGTGAGTTCGATGATATTTTCATCATCGTGTAGCTAGCTGCTCTGTCTACGCAATGGGACCAGAGAGCACTAGTTGAAATGTGCATGTGCTCGTATTGTGCCACCCTATTTCTATGGTGGGCTTGAGTGGAGAGGGCAGAGTTTTGTGTTTTCCTGTTGAACTCCACCACGTTAGTATGGCAGAGCTACTCCTCAGGAACCTGGGTAATACTATGTCCCTGGTTTTATATTTTCCACCATTGGCGAGCAGCCTGATGGGCCTGAGCCTCTTGGACATTGGCAGGTTCACTCGGCGTATGGTCCTCCTCGGTGGGAGGAGGTCTGGTCATCTGGTGTCAGCAACGAAGCTCTCTAGTGAGGGTCGGTGGGTTGGGCTCTTCTGCATCAGAGATGAAGTCACCCATATTGACACCATCCACCTCTATAATTTATGGGAGGTAGTCGTTGTCAAATTCTAGGGACAAGCTCCTGAAATGGTTTGAGATGACCATCGGGGCTGCCTGGTGATGGGGTGCCGGCAGTTGCTGAAGCGGTAGCAGGCGGTCCTTTTCAGACTGGAGGTCTTATCATGTGGCCTCAAGCATGGGGAGAGTACCATTTTGGTAGTAAACTTTGATCAGCGTGCTGGATACCCAGCATTGAAGATGCTGGGTAGGTGAAGGGTTCATGCTCTTCATTGAGGCCCAGTCTGCCCACAAGATTGATGATGCATGCATCTTCATAGATTGTGGGGATTTCATTTGGATCAAAGGTCTCTTTGCGGGAACTTACAATACATGTATGAAATACAGACTACTAAACATCATCAATGTATTATTCCATTAAACACATGCATATTTTGTGATTCATCTTGCCCCCTTCCCCTTTTATTTTTTCTATGAGGCATAGGGGCTTAAGTGGGGTGAGACCGCCACCTTGGGTTAAAGATTCATGTTTGGTTCACCATTATAGTTCTTCCTCTGAGGTGGTGCATTTTGCGCGTATAGGGGAGAACAAAATGGTCTGACATGTAGTATCCTTTTGTCCTTTATCATTGTGGGTTGAACCGCCACCTTGGTTATTCACGTTGGGTTCACCATTTTTGTTTTGCCTATGAGGTGGTGCATTTTTCACATACTGCGGTGGAAAAAATTGTCTGACGTGCAGTATCCTTTTATCAATTATCATCGTGGGTAGAACCACCACCTTGGATAAGGATGCACTTCATACCATTATTTCCCCCCAGTACACACCTATGTAGTGTGGAAAAAGTCACCAGTATTGAATTGATCCTCCTCCCAAGGTAAGGGAGGTAGTCATTATCATGTTTCGGGGACAGGCTCTCGAAATGGTTTGAGATGACCACCGGGGCCACCTGGTGCTGGGGTGCTGTCCGCGGCTGAATAGGTGGATGGTGGACCATTGAAAACTAGAGGGATTGTCATGTGGCCTCCAGTATTGGGAGAGTACCATTTCAGTGGTACTGTTTGATCAGCATACTGGATACCCAACATTGAAGATGCTGGGTAGATGAAGTGGTCCTACTATTCATTGAGGCCCAGGCCGCCCCAATTTTTTTACGCCTCTGCAGTTGCGTGTTTACGGGAAATGAAAATATGACATGACGAAGATCATCTCAAATTTCTCTTTTCATAGAGACAAGATCTCATCAAATTTACCAATCCTTTGTTTTAACCCATTTAGTGTCATTATCCTTTAAAGAAAGTTGAATTAACCATGTGGGGAACTGTTGGTCCCAGCAGCTAATTGGGGGTGGGTCAAGCACCCATGCAATCATTCCTTATTACATATAACTTCCTCGGATAGTCTCCAACGGGTTTATTCTTGTAGACTAGAACACCCAATGACCCAGGTATCCATGATTCATGTACCTTCTCTCTAATGGTAGGTGCTCGTTGGAAGATGATTTGGACAATGACACTTGAGGACTCTATTGGTCGAGAGGATGGGAGGTCAGACTCACCGGACCCTTCCAGGGGAGGATTGTTGCCTATTCTAGGACTACCTTATAGATTTATGTCATGTTTATATTTTTGTGAATCCTTAGTTCTTTCCCAAAGATTGTGTCCACGGGCTACCCTTGATTTTCTAGATCATCATGAGAATGCCTTTGTTCGATGCCATAGAGGTGACGTTGACTTAGCCAAATTGTAAGGCACTTGGGATTTTATCGTCATCCAGGGGGACAGAAGGTGACTAAATGTTTGGATCAGGCCCACAAATAGTGCTTTCTACGTATCCTGAGAAGAAGAATTAGAACCCACAATGTTCGGATTGTGAGGGGTTTATGCATGGAATCTTCCCATTTGACACACATGATTGTGTCGACAAATTTTGGATGGTCACCCTTTTGAGTTCGTGCCTTCTTATAGACGTCCTACATACCTGTTTTGATCAATAATCAGCGTTCTTGTAGTTTAGATAGTGTGGGGATTATGCATGGATGCTGCCCATTTGAGAGACATGATTGGGTGTACACATTTTGGATGGGCACACTTTTGAGCTTAGGCATTGTAGTAGGCATCCTACATATCATGTTTTGATTAGGAATCAAAGTTCTCATAGTTTAGATTTTGTGCTGATGTTACAATCCTCACAAACCACTAATCCAATGTTAGTAATGATAGGTGTGAGAAACCATAGGATTTGAATGATTCAACAATGCACATGCCTCCTCCCTTGTTGGCAGGGGAGGGAGAGCTCATGGAGGAAGAGGCCGGGGTGACCATGGGTGAGGGAGTTGAGTGATGGACCTCTCCATGTGAAATGACATTAAAGGTCATGCGACCCTACCCCGATAGATCAGGGACATACCTCAGTGGGTGGGACCTAGAGAATGCTTCATGAAGGGGAGGAGTTTTGTCCTCATCAAATGAGAGAGAAAACATAATCCCTTTGATTAATCATTGTTCCTCATTTAATGGAAAAGTAGGTGACCTCCCCTAATTTGGAGAATGGGGAGGTTCAAATCGCCATCCCAACGTTGGACTCTGGGTTACTATGGGAATGTAGCCTTATAGGCATTCCCAAAGCCCGCACCTTTGTTGGGAGGGCCTTCGTGACTCCAATTACCATGCGTATGTAGAATAAATGGGGCACATTGATGCTCCCAATGGCCTGATCATATAGGTATGGTGGATTTGGAGAAGGCTCTAGCCTAGAAACAGAGGACAGGATAATGAAGGGATTATGGAGGAATATATGGTAATGGAAGGGTCAGGTTGGAACCAGAGGGAATAATACGCGAACACACACCATTCCCCATACTGGTTTCTCATGCAGGTTGGGGAAGGCTCCATATACCGTAGTGGTATGCGGGCAGGAGGTCCATCCGTGTACTGGTGTAGTACGCAAGTATGGTTATTTCCAACTTCATACCAATGTGGTACGTAGCTCACCATGTCACTTTGGGATATATCCATGTACTGATTGGGTACACAGCGCCGGGATTAGTCCATGTAGTGGTATGCTATGCAGAGCACCATATTTAAGGGGGATTGGTTGAATTACCATTCACGAGAAATTCATCCTCGATAAGTATTTAGTTCATGGTTTACCATTTGGTTTTTTGGTTCTATTATTATTAATCAATCCCCCCATTTTTTTTGTTACTGATAGGATGTACCTACGGAGGAAGTGGTTCACGGTTCATGCTTCACCGATAAAATAAGATGGAAGACGGAGTGCAACCTATCAATTTTCCTCAAGATTTCATCGCCCATTCATCCCTCTATCCATCTTATCCCCCTTCTGGTCTTCCCTTTTTATGCTCCTTTAATAGAGCGTCAGATCAATCTTATCTACTAGGAAAATGACACCATTTATGGAGGTCCATTGAAGCAATACTCTGACTCGCGGAAGACTCGGTAAACCAGGGTTTGCGGAGGCTTTGGTTCATGATAATGGTTTTCAGAACCCTTCCAATTCACTTAATCTGTGAACTGAGGGGTTTTAGACATTGTACGTAGATGTTCTTCCTTGAACAACTTCTTAGGTTGATGCGGTTCATAGTTTTCCCAGCTCGTTGGCCATCGTTTTTTGGGTAACTATTCACGGATCGTCCCGTATACTTAGCAGTTCACGATCCATCTTCTCCGCGTACCTTTCCCGGTGATGTTACATAGGACAATTGAAAACATGAATTTCTTAATATTACTTCAAATGAATGCAACTAAATTTGAGTCTATTCACCTTGATAAACTTATATAAGTGCTTGATTCCTTCTGTAAACCGATTACAGGGGAATTTCTTCTCCTTAGTGGAATTTTCAGGACCCAACAGAGACCACAAAAGAAAGAAGATGAAGTTGTATATATGTCCAGAATATGGGAATAAGCTCTCCAAGGAATGTTTCAAAGGAAGTATAAGATTTTATGTTTTTGAAAAACTAGAAACACATATATTTATTATAGATAAGAATTGAAAACATTTCTTATTGGAGTGGATGAGAGTAATAGTATCCCTAAGATATCATCGATTGATTAATTTTTAAAATGATTAATGTATGGGCATTATGAAAATAAATTTCATAATAGAAAATCGCTTGAAGATCATTTTCAAGGTAGTATGAGTAATAGGTATATTATTGATGATGAAGAGTCTGAAAATGACATTTGAAAGGAAAAAAGTGTTACAAAATAAGATGACATAGCATAGTAAATGGTTTATGATGAATGTAGGATCATTAAAGTGATTATTTATTTGGATTTATAGAATTATAATTCTATAATTCTAATTTTTGTTATTATAATCATGTAGCATAAATGGATTTTTCTATTATAGTTTTCCATTAAGGTGTTTTTAGAATATGTTAAATGTAACTAATGTCTTAGAAAATGGATTTAATGGAAAGGTAACATTTTGATTATGGGGGGATAAACCATAATAGGTTCCGGATATTGAGAAAATGGGTTATATCTTGGATAAAAATACTATTTATATAAATTAATTATATTGGATTATTTTGATGACCTTGGAAGTGATAAATGATTTTTTTTAAACATTAATTTTATATTTGGTGGAGTTCAGAAAATTATTAGATTTATCGAATATATTAATCAATATATGGTTTTATTTAAATAAAAAATATCATATTTTTTCATTTATGATTTAGAGAAATTATGGATTTTACCACGATTTAAGAGAATATAAGACCATGGCATTCACATATTTATTATGTGACTATTAGGATTTATATATTTATATTTGGGGGATTAATGTTGAGATAATTTTGGGAAATATTTCATCCTTTTCATCTAAAAATTAATTTTGTATGGTTTATTAAGTTAACCATTTATGGAATGGTTTGAGATGAACATTGGATTATGTTTTAGTGATAAATGTATTACTTCCAAATATGAATATTTACGTATATTGGATAAACTATGATACTTTTTTTGTGATAACTATTGAAAAAATAAATTAATTATCATTCTACAATTGATAATTTGATCCATTAGTGATCGAGGAATAAAAAAATATTATTCACTTCATAGATAAATAAATTCCTTTGATATTGATCAAGGCACAACAAAAAGATGAAATTTTTTCTTAATGAATAGAATGAAATCAAGTCAGATTATCCCCTCATGTAACTTCATCAACTTATAGAAATGAATCTTGAAATGAAATTTTATCTTATTACAATCATTTATAATGACATCAATATCATTTTTCATAACTACTTGGTACATAGTTTTATGGTTATTGATTTAAAACCATCATTCACTTTATTGTGAACATGGATCTCTATCACTCTCCATAATTATTTTGTCCTTCATATTTTCTTCTATTTCCAAATAAAAACATCCCACCTATGTTATCTTATTTCAAAACATAGAATGTATTATTCTAGAAGCCCTTCAAAAAAAACATACTCTCTATTAATGAGGTTTTTTTTATTGACCATTTTTATTATGTTGGTTTTCTATAATGGTATTATCAAATGTTAATACCATTTTTATTGAGACCAATTTCAAATTATGAGAATGAAATTTTTTTAAGGGCGGGGGTATAAGTTAACACCTAGATATTTTTGTGATTTTTTTAATTAAAATAAATTTAATATTTTTAGTATTATTCGTTACATTAAATACTATGTTTTATTTCATTATATTAGAGAGTATCTTGAAATTATGTTACAAACAAAACAGAATTTAAAAGAAACCTAAATTACAATTACAATATTAAAATTAATATTTAATATGATAGTCATAACCTAGATATTGGAATAGTGGGAATGAATTAGATTAAATTAATTATGAAAACATATGATTTACACATGTATATTAAATAAATTCTTTAGTGTGAAATTATTTATAAAGAAAATAAAAATGATCCAAAAATAGATGAAACCATTTTCTAGAATAATATATTTATGAAAACGAAATCCTTTTTGTCCAATAATTAACAAAAAACTTTTTGAAAATTATTATAATGAAATATAAATATTAAATACTTAATAAAAGTTTTAGAATTCGTCATATGTGTTTTCTAGACATTAGATAATATTAAAACAAAAATTACGATTAAAAAATATATTTTTTTAATAAAGAGATTTTCCTAAATTTTCCACATATTTTAATTTTTTTTTCAAATTTTAGGAAATTTATTTATGAAAAATATTAATTAGTTTTTAAATAATAATGTCAAAATTATATAGGAGTGAATATTTTTTAATTCTATAGAAAAAAGATTTTTTATGATGAATAGTGAAAAATAATTGCTCTTATTATGAATGTCCATTAATTTTAAAATATTTAACAATTTAAAAATTGTTATAATATAGTTTTAAAAGTAAAATTAGCTCAATTATATTTATTGTTCCATTTTATGTTATTTTAATTTATTTCATTTTTAATTTTCATATAAAATCTTTTAATACATTTGAACATTTTCTCTTTGAAAAACAAATTTCTCATCACGTCTGGTTGTTTAATTTTATATTAAATTATTAAAATTAGGGCTATTGAATTTGAAAAAATGGTATAAAAATTATAAATTAGAATATTTTATATAATAAGATAATGTCAACATAATTATTTACCATAATTAATACTAAAAAAATAGAAATTATTTACCGTGATTATGGTGAAATGGGTTTACATGGGGGTCAACTAAGAGTATAAGGGTTAAAATTATAAAAAAATGTTCAAAACCAATTTGATGGTATAATATCGACCTTATATCTTCTATAATAATTAATTGACCATTTTGGATCCTTTCGTAATGTGAAGAACATGGGAACACCTTTCTCTTTTAAAAAATTACAAGTATGCCACTCATATAACTTATAAAAGGACAGAAATTATCTTCTCTATATAACAATATAAAAACCAATTGAATAGGACAAGAACTATCCAATAAAATACTCTTATTCCTTCCTATAATATTATAATACTTATTTTGGTTATAAAGTAAACATAGGAATGATTTTTGTTTAAACTAATTGATGTTTTCTGAAGAAGAGGTAACACCCCTAACCAAATGTTTTATTTTACTTATTTCTACAGATACACCAAATATTATTAAGATATCATGATATAATAACCTCATTATCTTCCATATACTGATATTTTTTTATTTTAAGATAATTGAAAAAAATCGTATCTGAATTCATCAAATGGGATATGATATCATCGTTTACGTGTACGTCAAACAACCACTTTGCGAAGCAATGTTATATTTTTTAAATCACCACCTCTCAAGTATGAATATAATGATGGATTAAACTTTTATATGTTATAATTATGATATTATTATATATCTGTAATTATAATTCAAGGTTTAATTTCTTACCTCTCAACCCATTGGAAAATAATAACATCACTCATGTGTATGGTGGAATACCCCCTCACGAATTGGTGTGATTAATTATTCATTTATGTTTTAAATGATTTGTAATATTTCTATAATAAATGAATATATATGATATTAGTAACATAATTATAATTTTTCAAATATTTTATCATATATAACATCTTAATTTCCTTTCTGTGGGGGATACGTTAGTGTCGTTTGTGTGTACTGCAGACTACAACTTCACAAAGCGATGTGATTTTTTTCACTAATGACGTTAATGAAAGCTAATAAGGGCATGAATAATTAATATATTTGACCTATATGGTTAAAAATTAGTTTTAAAGGTAATATTCTATCCCCTTTAATTTCAATCAATCGATAAAATGGAAACAACTTTCATTCATATGTACGACCAACAATCTCCATGAACGGTGTATTTCATTTTCAATATCTATCCTTTAGGGATTAAAATAAATACATATATATTGAATATATATGATATATATGGGATATTTAACATTAACTGTATGATTTAACAATAAATTTAAAAACACCAAAAATGAAAAATCAAAACATATCTAAAGCAATTAATTACCAATTGAACCATGACATTAACAAGGAATTTTTAATAATTGGGTGATAAAAGGTCATAAGTAAAAAATATATGGTATGATATATATAATTATTTTAATGTAAAATATTTATAATAAACTTATATTTATTATAAATTCATTTTGGATGTGTATGAAGGAATTCAAGATATATGGTAAGGGATTTTAATCTCACATTTACTTTCTCGAAGAAACATTCCATATTCACCAAATGTTTCTTTTATGTGGTGTATATATATCCCATTAATTTATTTTTTATTATTATTCTGAAAATTTATTTTATATAAATATCTATTTGGTGATATCTCTTTCATTTGGATTATATTTCAAAGGTTACCAAAGTGGTATGAAATTTTTGTCTCAATTTTCCTTCTTTGGGACATATGTTATGTTCTGAACCTGCCATCTGTTATGAGCTATTTGTACAACCAAATTGATATGTAACATCAGAAATTTATTTATTATCATATTATTAATTATTTAATTTTATTTTATTGATTAATGGGTAATATTATTCAATGTTACCAATGTCATAATAGATATATTATACAATAACATTATTTATCGAGATGGATTTTGATTGTGTTTCTGATGAAGAAATATTATTATCCAACTATAGTGAAAATAATAAATTTTCCAATACTCTTATTATTTTGTGAGAACAAATTATTTACTTTACTTTTCCTCCAATTATGTACTCATGATTTCAAAAGGGTGTTTTTTGGGAAAAATTATTTGTATTTATCTCTTGGGTCCAAAAACCATTTCATAAAAAACCTTTATTTGAAATAATGTCTCCAAAAATGATTCTAAAATTCTCAAATTAATTTATTAAATATATCTTTAGCCTTGTTAAAATTTTTAGAAAATTGTTTTAATGGATTCATAACTTCAATTTCCAAACAAATTCTGTATGGAATTTATCGAAAATGTGGTTGGATTCTTTGTTTTAACGTGGATGGAATAAATGATATTTTACTCCACTGTGACCAAATAATTATATTTAAACATTCCATTATAAGTTTTAATGTTTATTTAAATTAAAAATATTATAAAATGTTTTATGAATTTTTAGTTTTATAATGTTATTTTCAATTAATGGTTATTTTCCTCATGAAATGTTTGAAATGATTTCTAATGCATCCATTATATGTTTCAAAGGTTATGTTCAAAGCTTTTTTTGTAAATATTTTTAAATTTTATAAAGTTATTATTTAGTGGAATAGATAATTTACTAAAAAAAATTTCTAATTGATCATTAAATATTCCTTGGTAATTTTCAAAGGTTATTTTCAATGAAAATGATTTTGAAAATGTTTAATGTCATGGAAATTAATTTTAAATATGGAAAGGATACATTACTCAAGAAATGTTCCATGTGATATATGAAACTAATTTTCTATATAAGGTTACATCCTTCAGGGTAAATATTATTTATGTGGGATTTGATCTAAGGATACCATTCTTGTTATTTCTCTGAAAGGTTTATGTTTATGTGGAAAAAATGTTTACGATAATTGTATCAATTCCATGGGTGATACCAAGATAAAATGATTATGAAACCTATAGTTTTCTCATGATTTATTCTTTGATGAAGGTTTTAAGATATTATGAGACACAATTTTGTAATTTTCATTTTGTTGAATGTGGGACCAATATATTTCTCTAATCCATTGGGTATGTTTGGATATTTAGTGAGATAAATATTAATTAAATGGGGATTAAACCAAATTTAGCTATGTAATCATTCCATTATGATAGTCTTGGTAGTGAACCTTGATTTCTACAATCGTATCGGCTATAAACCCATTCCAGTATGATTGTTTTTTAAATGAACATTGACTACAATGAAATGAATTTCTATTCTTACGTGTATTCCAAAAATCTATGAGTTATGTAAATTTTATATTGTCATGTATCTTGTAATTTTATTCCTTATGGTCTATATCTTATGGAATACCAATATTTATGAAATCAATCATGATTTTGATATTTGATATAAATGGTTGGGTTTTCATATGTTATGTTAACTTTCTTATACCCCTATTCTCATGTTATGTTATGTGTTTTTCTCTCTTTTAGCATTACTGACCATGTGACATCACCCTATATTATGTTTCGTTTCCCCTTTTTATTAAGAAATGATTTATGTAGGGTATGAATATGAAGTGTAGTAAATGGGAATATCATTATTGGAAACATTGATGATCTATTACAAAATAAGAGGTTTATATAACTTATATCCAAAGGAACATAAACATTTTCACCCTCAAGAGTGTCTATGTGTAATAAAATTAATATTCATGAAATTTTTTTAACATATATGTATTGAATATTTGGGTAGAAAACAAAGGGTTAAAATTAAATTTAAAAATTCATATGTGTACACGATGAAAAACGAGGGGTACCAAAGAGAAAAATACTTATAAGTATACAAGGATTTAATATAAAAATTAAATATAATTTTATTATAATGAGATAAATTCTATTTATTGTAATAAAATTTATCTATTTTTATTTTAATTCAAAATTATAATATTATTTTAATCTTTTAATATTTTAAATGAAAAGGGTGTTTTCAATGAAAATTATTATTTTTCACAATTCATCAAAAATGATATTATTTTAAAAAATCCGCAAAATTAATCCTTATATTATTTTGAGATAATTGATTAAAAAATTATATTGATCTTATCAAACGAATTATATAAAATTAATAAAAATTAATTTTGAATTATATGTATCATTTGTGACAAAACCACGTTTGTGAGAAATTATGTTTTTCATAAAATACACATCATTTTCATTTAGATGATTCCTATTTTATTTATAATCAATATATAACAATAATTTTCATTATTTTTTAATTCCTATTCATACCCTCCAACTTAATGGATAAGTTATAAGGGTCATATATAAATAATATTTTAGTATAGTATCACATTTTTTTTAATCACAGTGTCATGTGAAATGTAAATAATCGAAGAGGTTGAATATATTTAAAACAAAATAAAATATAATGTTTTACGGAGTATCATTCTTACCTCCAATAAAAAAAAATTCCCCAATTTTTTTTGGATATTAACTTCTAAATACATGAGAGTAGTTATATATCACAACATGCTTTGGATCCAATGTTTCTTCCTCTATTTTTGCATTTCTATAATGTAAATTTACCATTCGAGTCATCTAATTCATCAATACATTTTATCAAGTATCAATAATAGAGATGGGTTAATCATAGTAAGATAGATCCATTTCCAATTTTATTTTATCATAGGTGATGAAATGCGTAGGGTCTAGAATTTACTTTCTTAATAATGATATATAGAATAAATCATGTAATTTTGAGATAATTTATGGAATATTGACACATTCCTATCATAGTGTATGGACAAATAAAATTATTTTCCTAATGCAGCATCGAGTCTGAACAATGTTGTCTCACTCGAGGAGCATTGTAGTCGGTTCAATCACTAATTCTAATTTTCATAATCTAATTATTTACTAATTATTAATATTTATTGAAAACAATGACATAATGAATTTAAATCTAGGTACAAACAGATTGAAATAATGGATGAAAGGTCTTGATCCAATGTTTAAATTCTGTATGTCATTGTTTTCAATAAATATTAAAAAAACATAATGAATCCAATTAGGTGAATTAGAATTAGTGATTGAACCAACTGCAATGCTCCTCAATTGAAATGACCCTGGTCAGCCTCTATACTGCATTAGGAAAATAATTTGCTTTATCCATGCCCTATGATATGTGTGTGTCAAAACTAGAATCATTGTCAAGTAAAATTTATTAATCAAGGGAAAGGAAGGGATTTGGAAACAGTGCTATTGTAGAAAACCACCAAACCCGTGAAATATTCCCGCCTCCACCACAAATAGAATAAAAACAATATTAATTTAAGTGGAATAATGAAAATCAATGTGAAACCTCCCCCAGGTCCAAGCCTCAGGTCAGTAAATTTCCATAATGAAGTGCATATAGATCAAGATCGAAATATGGAAGAGACAGAATGAGATTGAGAATGGAAGATAAAAGGGGAGGAAGAAGAAAGGGGAACACTTTAATATATAAAATATAAATGAATTATAATGTAAATGAATAATAAAATATAAAAATACATAATTTAAAATCCTAAATGACCCCTTGGACTTCTCTTCTTGGGGCCCCAGATGGTGTTGGGAAGGATTGGAATGATTTGAGAAGTAGGAGCTCTTCTCCTTTTATATTAATATTTCTGTCCTTCGAATGTTCTAGCATTTTTTACCCATTAATTGGACAATTGACCCATGGACCCCTTCATAAAGGTTGTTCATAAATATGTTGTCCGTTCATCCTACAAATCATAGCTTAATTGACAACCATATTTATGTGTTAAGAATTTTTCATTAGAGGTTACTTTTTTTGGATACAGGTTCTAGGAAACTTCCTCCTAAAGTATAACATCCAATGTCACTCTTAATGACTTCAAAACTCCTTTAAATTCTTTTTAGTGGTGCTCCTATGTGTACTCGGTATATTCCTGGTGGAATCACTTCAATTGGAGGTTTTTAGGCCGAGATGGATGTCTGTTATGGTGGTGGGGTCCACATTGTCCGCCCGAAAAAATATTCAACTACATTGATTTTTAAGGACTCCAAATGATCGATTCAGTAGCTGGTCCAGAAGAAAAATATGAATGAAATAAAATAAGGATTAAAAAAACCATAAGTCAATTAGGAAATATATTTTTCATTAAATGACCAAACTACCCTTGACATAAAAATCTGTCAAAAATCCAGAATTATGAACTTTTCACAATTTAGCTCATTTTCATTATATAATCCAAATTGCCCATTATTTTAAGAAAACATTTAAATACATGGGTTTTTTCATTTAAAAAAATCATCAATTAAATATAATTAGGTTAAAAATATGCACAGAAATTTTCTCTATGAAATATCTATATGGTAAACAATTTCATTGATTATTTCAAGGATCTCAGAGGGTTAGATATACCCAAGGTTTATTTTCCTCTTTTTATAGAACCTTATCACACCCTCCTATAGAGATACTATCATGAAAAAAAGATCTCCCCCTTGTAATTTGAAATCCATCATATGATCTTTGAGATAACACTTTAGCTTATTTTGAGCCGATTTAATATGATCATGAAAATAATTTTCCTTTTTTTCTCTCAAACATGTTTTGGGGCTACATTATTTCCTTCAATAAAATCAACCCAATTGGCTGGAGTGAGAAATATCTTTCCATATAACACATCATACATTTCAATTAGAATAATTGAATGAAATATATTGTTTATGAAATATTATTATAAAGATAAATACTAATCCCATATACTTTTAATGTTACGTGTGAGTAACCTTAAAATGAATTCCAATTATTGAATGGTCATTTTAATTTTCCATCAATTTTATGATGGCTATTTGTTATCGAATGAACACTAGTATCAAAATACTTCTGAAGAAACATCTAAATTTTTTATGTTAAATGGGCATCACAATGAGTGATGATTGAAATAGGTGAACCATAATGTCTTATAACCTCAGTAATATATATACATGTGAGGCACTCAAGTGGTAAATCTTTTTCTTACAGAGAGGAAATATAACGATTTTGTTAGGTTTCCAAAAATAACCCAAATTGAATCAATCATTTTATTTTTATTTGGTAATACTATGAAAAATATCATAATGATGTCATATATTATCTACATAGGAATAAGAATAGGTATCATGACACCTCTATAATTCTATCTCTCATCCTTGACCTACTGAAAATCAATGAATCCTGATACATAGTCCACAATTATCCACATAATGTTATCCACCCAAAACATTTACAACAAATCAATATACATATTGGTGATATAGTGTGTATATAGATATTAGATCTATGATAATAATCCAACAATTTAACTTTTAGCTCAGTTATAGACATAAAAAATAATATATTTCCAAATTTCATAACCCCATCTTCAAAAATTCTCTTTTCAAATTTCACATCATACAAAAATTTTTATTTCCTCAGAATGTTCCCAATATCATATTGATAAAATTATATACTTTATAATAAATATGGTTTTAATTCCATATTAAAAAGGGTTATTTGTCCCCTGCTTAAATAATTCCCATATCCATCGCTACTAGATCAATTCATATAGGATCCCTCTCATTCCCCTTTTGTGTCAGAACACCGTGATATTTTTCAATCAATGGATCTTCAATATTATTTACATTAATTTCATGTTAGTGTATCGAGATATAATAAACATGAGTAGCTCGAGTCATATCATTTGTATCATATTAATCTCCTTCCATAAAAATATGAATTTCGGCTTTAATGATAAACTTATATCACAAATCTACCACCAATGTGATAATGTCTCCATAAATTCAATGAAACGTTTTTAGATTCCAACTAAAGATCATGAGTTGGATAGTATTAATCATGATTCATAAATTTCCGTGATTCATATACAAAAAATTCATCAGTTTTTATTAGGAAATAACCAATTCCATTCTTTGATGGATCACTAAATTTCACAATCCAATTATTTCCAAATGGTATTGTAATAATAATTTCATTGAACTATATCCTTGTTAGTTCATTGAAACATTCTCCAAATTCATTCATCTAGTGGAAATTAACCCATTTACAAATATTCATGGTGAATGGGTTATCCAATTGTTGAAAATACTGAATGAATCACCATTAGAAACTTTCCATACCAATGTTTCTACGAACAACATTTATCTCCATTATTGTAGGCCATTATTTGACTTCCATTTTCATCACATAAACAACTATGATTCCATCCTTGGAGATAATATGGCCATGAAAAGAAACTCATTAAACCCAAAATACGAACATAATATTTTTACAATATAACTCTCCCCTTTTAAGATACACAAGAATAATCTTCATGTGATTGCCATGGGTCAGGTAGCTATTAAAATACATCTTGATATCATCAATGAATAACAATAAAAATCATCCATGTTTTACATGAATGATCTATTTATTATATCCACAATAAAATATAGAGTATTAGTAAATCATAATGGAATTATTATAAACTCATAATTTCCATACATCATTTATAAAGATATATTTGGAATGTATTCATTCATCACTCACAATTTATGATACCCATATGGAATTTCAATCATTGAAATTTACTAGGTTCTATGAAGGTTATCAAATAAGGCATCATTTTGAGGAAGATGATACATTTTATTTATCATAATAGAATTGATTTACTTATAATCAATGAACAACATCATGTATCCATATTTATTCTTAAAGAGAAGAATATGAGATCCCAATGGTAGAAATTTGGGGAGAATAAATCCCATATCACAAAACTCTTCTAGTTGTTTCTTAAACTACACTAATTACAGAGTGTCTATTCTATATGATGTATTTTATATTGTCCCTACATCAGGTATTAAATTAATTGAATACTCTTCTTCATGATCGGGAGAATGTTAATGTTATTCTTAAATAAATTCATCAGTGTATTTCAATGGAATAGGTACATCCTCAGTTTGATGACATCCTTTTCAATTATTATATAGTCTATTATATTTTTTCCTAACAATATCATTTGGTATTGCTAATGGGGGTGGATCTAGTAATTTGTATGATAGTGATGTATCTTATCTAATGATATGTTATTTTATATATTTATGATGCATCAAAATGTCCTTCCTCAAGAGTAAATTTTGTACATCAAATTTTTAAATTCAGTCCATAGAAAGGATTATATCAATTTTATTCATATTTAAGATAATATAGTTGTCAAATAAAGGATGTTTTTGAGTCATATTATAGACTGAAAAACATCCTTGTTGGATTGAGACAACAAATAAGTGTTTTGAATGACAAATCCTTTATAAAGTCCGAGGTAAATATCTAATTTTTATTGAAAATGTAGAAGATATTAAATATCATGAGGATCCAAAATAATATAAAAAATTTCTAAATTTGAATATATAATTAATGTACCATCCATAACATAATAGTTTACATCTACATCATCTATATTGATCACATAAGTTTGGCCTTCTCCCCATGGAATATTCTACGGTAAATTCCATTAATTATTAGGGCATTAATTTTCATAGATCCCCATCTCTCTATTATTGAATCCATAAATAATTTATTTATCATTCATCTAATTTCATTCTCTATCCAGATGACCCTTATCACCACACATATAAAAAAAATTTAAGTCCATATTGAATTTCTCGGGATGATTCTTTCAATAGTTTTCACAAGATGGAAATTTCTTAATTATCTTATTCTTCTTCTTTGACGCATTCCCATTCTCCTGGTGATTACTAAACCTCATTTTATTATATTTCCTTTAAATATGTTAGATATAGATAATACCTTCTATGGTATAATAGAACTTAAATATATTTTCATATCTAATGATAATTTTTTAGAGATGAGAACCCTTAAGATATATGGCATAATCCATTCAAGCAAATCGCCAATCCAACAATCCATGTTGTGTATGTAATCAGTAAAGTACCTCAATAATCTTAGAATTTTCACATCATATGAATAAACAATTTCCTCTATATTTTATATAATAATTTAAAACAATAACATTATTTTAGTTTTTCTTCAAGAGGGAAATATTTTTTCAACTAAATTATTTTTAAAGGATTTCTATATGATCTACTCTATTTCCACTTACTCTATAGTATTCTAGATTAATGAACACCATTGATTTGGATCACCTTTGAGAAAATACAATGAGTATGTAACCTTTTTATTTTCATTTCATGATAAGGCAATAAATATCCTCTCAAGAGACATATTCCATTTTTATCTATTATTTAACATGTCGTCCCATAAAATGAAGTCACCTTCTATCACATGAAGTTATCCAAAAAAGGAGAATGAAATTATTGAAAAATATTATCCATCCAAGAAAAAGTATTCTATATAACATCAATATGAATACCTTATTTACCAATTATTTCTTTAGTTCTAATACCAACAATTTTTGCCTAATCATAAGGGATATATCTACATTGTCGATGAGTATTGATACACTTCGTCCATCAGGGAGAAAATTATAAATAATGAAATATACGGAATTAGATAAAAAAATTATGAATTTAGAATCATAATGTATAATTATAATTATAGTGTAACAGATATCATATATTAATAAAATTATTATTGTTAATCTCATAATAAAAAATTAGTATATTTAGGGATACCTTTATATTCAAATGCTTCATAATGGTTTTTAATTATAACGTGAATTATCCTAAGCATATCCCTAAGAGTGTCAAACATGGTGTGCATAATTCCCATTGTCATCTACTAGGTGATGATTAGGTCAAGTGAAATGAACCATTTTCATAGTTATTACCCCTAGGTACATCTAATCTAGAACCATGCCGAATTATTGTAACAAAAAATAATAAATTTCAAAGGAAACCAAAATAATATCTTCCTCACTGAACATTATGATGTTACTTTATTACTAACCTCAAAGTCTTTCATAGGGATATGGTACTTAACATTTTGTTTCCTTAATAATTTTAACAAGTTTTACACTAATATTTCGTGGATACTAACTATAATGACAACGAATCCAATTACCCAAAGGGAGCCTCTACTTTATTACATTGGAATAGATATAAGGGTTCAAATACTAAAGGACTAATTGTTTTAACATTTTTAAAGAACCAAATATATAAATAATACCCATTTAACATTATGATAAAAAAATTACAAAATAAAAAACCCTACATCCTTTATAAAATTTAATTTATTCAACTGCATATCCCAGGGAAATAGAAAAATATGGGTGAGCTCAAATTATCATTAAGGGTTACATACTTCATAATTTTTCATTAATAAATAATCATATTGAATAATCATATGTTAATATATAAAAAATAATTATATTCAATAATTTACTTGAGAATAATATAATGTTTAATCAATATTGAAATGTAACTATCTCTACACATGGGCCATTTAACAAATAAACAGAGAATGAAATGCAACCATGTAGAATATAAATATAAAAATATCAAGTATAATGATAATCCCTGAATTAAAAATGAACTAAATGATAAATTATTGGATGTCGTGATCTCAGTCATCATTATACCACTACTATCATGACCTTTCATAAGATGGTTTAGTACAATGGGTAGAAAACAGTTGATTTGTCCAACATAATTATCTCAAGATACCTTTTGATGCATTGAGGGGAAATATATTATTGGGCCCCACTGATAACATTATGTCTAAACCATTGCTCATATATTGAATCAAAAATTTAACTCATGAATCAATATGTTTTATCATCAAATAACAGTACTGAATAATGATACATATTTATTAACACATATCCAGTTAATGACATAAATAATAGGTTAAAAAAATATAATATTATTATTTTGTCTAGGGAAAATTTATATTGTTAATTATTTAATATGTATGTTTTGAAAAATATTATTTTCAATGAAATATGAGAATAATAAGGTGACTATTACAAGATAATTTGTAAATTCAAAATAGATAATTGGATTGTACAATATAATATTTACCACTATGGTAAATTTTAACCTCTATACTTTGAAGAAAAAAAATGAAACAAAACATTAATCATCATGAATAAATAAGTATTAGTGTGGAATAAATGGAAGGGTTATTATATACACCATATAAATTATAATAGGTTCATATTAACTAATATGTCTCAATGAAATGGGAATTGAGACAAGACCCTTCACCAATTAGTAAATTTCCACTAAACAAATACTTGGATGAAATAATTCAAAAAGAAACATAAATTACAATGATTTATGTTTTTTTCATTATATTACATGAAAAGGGTCATTAAATTGAAAATATAAAACAAATTTGGATAACAACATTACAATATGCCTCACTGAAGGAAAATTGAGTTGAAGTCCCTTACCTCATGTGTTCCTTCAGTTACGAGTGATATAGCCTCTAGTGTAATGGTTTTGATAATTTTATTAATTTATTATATAATAATATTAGTACATATAATATCATATCTGATCCACATATAACATTTTATAACCCGTTTGTTAATAAATTTTTTTTTTCATTGTCTTGGGTGTTAATTGTCTTGTTTTTCAATGCATTTTTGCATAAATGTTTCTGTATTCCTATATAATATATAAATAAATCATCTATATAAATATAGAAATGTCATAAATATAATATTTACTCATTGTATACATTATTATCCCCATTCATAAACATCGATCATGTAAAATGAATCACATCATCCTCATGGAAATGGTATAACGTACATACTGATGAGTGGTGATATTGTTAGGTCCACAAGGCTGAATACCCTGAGAGGGGGGTGAATCAGGATATGACTAATTTAAAATTAACGCTGGTTCTGATCTTGTTTCGCAGATAAGCAAAACACTCTTCTCTCTCTCTACTGCTGCACAAAGTAAATAGAAAGTAAAATATGCACAGGACACAAAAAATTTTACTTGGTTAACTGCAAAGTGCTACGTCCAAAGAGCATACACTGACAAGTTTTTGGTTGTACCAAATTCCACTAAACTTAACTAGCTGTGGATTACAATGTTCGAGCTAGATCACTTCTATGCCCATGCTCACTGCCTTTACAATGTTTAGGGTCAGCTCACTACTTCCCCAAGGGTCACTCCCTGTTTCTCTCTCTGGCTCACTTTTGGTGGAGAGGATCACCTTCTTTCTCTTCATTTGCTCACTGCTCTTGGAAGGAATCCACTCACAGTTTATAGACCTGTAGGTCTCTTCATTTGCATGAAGGAATGCATCTTCCTTTGTAAGTAGATGCTCTCTTGAAGCCCAATTTTCACTCGTAGATGAATATCTCCTTGCACCGAAGGTATCGGGAAAACATCCAGCTTCCATGCAGCCCGAAAATCACTGTTGGAAATAAACCTTACTTGGTGCGGAAGTCAATCTCGGCGCGCAAGTATCGGCGCGCAAGTCACAACTGGTGCGCAAGTCTACCTCAAACACTTGCGCGACACAACCTTCTTCAACTCCAAACTTGCACGACACACTTCCTTTTACACCAAATACAATATTGGCGTGCAACTGCACACTGGTGCGTAGCTTCAAACACTGGCGCACAACTATCACCCTGGCGCGCAAGTCCCACCTGCGCGACCACACACACCACTTGCGCGACCACCACACCTGCATGACGGGAGCTCTGATTTCTCAAAGTGTTGAAATCCAGTGATGAATGAAGAGTGGTGGTCCAATATTTATAGGCAAATTGACCACACTGCGCGACGGCGCGCACGTCACCTGCGCGACCCAGTCTCGGCGCGCAAGTCTTCTGTCCTTTTAGACACTTGTGCGACCAACTCCCAAACTTGCGCGAACCTGTTTCCTTAGCCATATTTTGATCTTCTGATCTTGAAAAACATATGGTGTGAAAGTTTTCTATACTCCATGTCCTCGGTGTGCAAGTACCTTTTCCAAAAACACTTTTCTTCATTTGTCGATTTTCAGGCCCAAAAATTTGGCAAACACTAGAAAATGGTGCCACCTTGTATCTATTCTTTTGTACCGCCTCCAGATCATTCATTCCTTTTGTCGACGTTCTTGAATTAAACATGGATCATTGACCTCATCTCTTGAACTCGACATTCCATCATGAAATCCTCTTTTTCAACAAATTTTTATGTCATTGTTTTTCTTTATCAACAATCACTACTAAGATGTCCACTTTGTCAACAAACACAATCACCTCAAAAATTCTTCAATTATGCCTTGAGGGATTTTTGCCCAAAAGATATCATTACATTAACATGGGAAGGGTAATAATTGTATTATTTATTAATTTTATATAAATTATATAATTTTAAATATATCATCTATATTTATTAACATTATAATTATCATAATCTATATAACGTTTTAGTGAAAATGAATCACATCACTTCGTGAGGTGGTAGTGTGTCGAGAACACGAGCGACATTATAATATTTTAAATGGATTATAAAATAAAAAGGTATATGTAATATTATAGATACATAAGTATTATATTTTTATTAATATTACATATACACAATAAATACATCATTATATCTATCTGTGAGAGATTTTTACGGAAGATAATATACATCGGTTCCTGAGGCGGTATTCCACCGTAGACACTATCAATGATTATGTTTCCCATTAATAGAGGAGGTGATGAATATAAGATATTCCATTAACATAAAACCAAATCAGAATATTTCATACACTGTTTTTATTACAATATAAATATTGAATAATACTTTTATTTTTTAAAAAATAAATAAATAGAAAACCCGTTGTTTAAGAACGTTACCTTTTATTTGGAAGTCCTATTTATGTTTTCATTTGAAAACATCCACGGACGAATACCCGATTAAAAAGGGATATATGTTTTTTTGAGGGTGTATTTATTTTATTTGGGAAGGTAATTTAAAACCTGAATTATTTTTTAAGTGTGAAGAGGTGATGCTAGGGGGTATCCATTTAGAAGTGGAAGAGAATAAACAGATGGTATTTTCGAAAAGAATTAATTATTTTCACATTGTTACTATGAAATATTCCACCTAAATGATTTATTTTATACCTTTATAGGTGATAAAGTGTATGTACACTATGTGTGACTAAGCCAACTTTTAGAAAAATATTGTTTTTCCAAAAAAATTAATTTTCCCTCAAGTGATTATGATTTAATTTCTAATATATATATAACCATAATATTAATAACTTAGTTATTCTTATTCAGGCCCTCCATCACAATGGTTAAGATTCAATGGTCATGTTTGAATAGAATTTTAATAGAGTATCATGTTTTGTTTAGACACATTGTAGATACATGAAAAGGTATCAAATAGAGGGAATTTATTTACAAGAAAATAAATTGAAAATCCTTATAGTGTTACGTTATCATTTTTTTATAAATATTATAAAATTATTTTTTGTGATCAATATTGTTTTTGTAAGATATTTTCTAATGAAATGAGGATTAATTTTGATATTTCAATGATTCGAGAGATCATTTTTTTAGATTGAATGTTGTGAAGAAAGAGAAACATATTTTCTTATATTAAGAGTTATATTCAAAGGAATTAATGAATATATATTTCATTTATTATTATAAATACATTTAAAAACCATTAAAGTGCGGAATGGAGATCAGTAAGAGTAAATAGAGTCAATGTGTGAATCAAAATGCCTTCATAATATATAATAGAAGATTGAATTATTTTATAAAAATAAGGAAAACATAATTATGTAGTAAAATTGTGTAAAAGGAACCAATTTTATCCAAAATAATCATACAGTCTAAATAAACAAACCACACTCAAATATATCAATGGAAAATCTAGTTTTGATATGCTATATAGAAGATGTTGAAATCTGAACATAATGGGGTACATTGTTGAAAACTATAATGGATATTATGATGATAGAGAATCAAAATTGTCATGTATATTCATTATGCGATGATATGTGAGTTTTCATAGTATGAAATAGAATTTAGGTACATTATATACTCTATAAAATGAGCATGTGGGTTATATATATAATTAGATAATTCCTTTTGTTGAAAGAGTTATTTGGTGACCTTAAGGATATTGTTGAGAATCCAATGAAAATTTAGTCTCATTTTTAATGTATCATATTGTTAAAAACTTGGTAATTGTAGAATAAATCAATTTTAGTTTATTAATATATTTATTTTCATTTTTTAAATACTATGTAGTTTTTTAACTAAAAAGGAAATGGTTTTATTTAGCCACTTTAATTACATGGTTTTATTTTAAATATTACTTTATAAATATTTTAGTTTAAATATTAAAAAATTAATTGAAATTTTTAAATCAAAATAACAAAATTTACTTTAGGGTAAATTTTTTGATCTTTTAGAAAATATTGATTTTAAGTGAATAGTGAAAACACCTATTTTTTTATGAAATTCATCTATTTTAAATAATTTTAGTATTTAAAAAAATTGTGTATTTAATTTTATTTAAAGTAACATAATTTTTATTTATTTAAATTTAATAAACATAATTAATTTTCAATCAAATGTATATGGTATTTTAGTGTAAGTTTGTTTTTGGGTTTAAACTAGGTTTTTTGAAAACTTTTTGAAGGGACATACTATTTCTCCATTTCATTTAATTAAGATAAAACCTAGTAAATCATTATTTTAAATGAAAATTATTTATTACATATCAATTAATTTTAATTGTGATTCATACTATAATTATTATTTGATATTTATTTTATATAAAATCATCTAATTCTTGACAAATAAACTTCTAGAAAATACACTTTTTCGCCATGTCTATGAGTTTTTTTAAATAAAATATTCCAATTATGTGAATTGAATTCTTTTAAATTAGTTTAAATATTTGTAATTATAAAAATTTATATTATATAGTATGTTTAACATAATTATTTTACCATAATTAACATTTATAACTGAATTAATTAATTATGGTGGTTAAGGTAAAAACCGATTTCAATAGAGGATAAATTAAAAATATAATCGTTGAAAAAACCTAAAAAATAGTTTAAAAAATAGTTTATGGATATAATACTATATTATTATTTATAAATCTCTATAATGGTCCATTTATTAGTCTTTTGTCCTGTGAAAAATGGGTTACAATTTTTCGATTCAAAAATTAGAAGTGTGACACTCAACTAACATATAAAATCCCACCAACCATCCTCTTCTTTTCAAAAAATAAATTTAATTTGTCTAATTAATTAACTATAAAAATATCCACCTAAATTGCCTAATCACAAATTACATCCCTTATTGTGATTATAAATCCATCCAATGAATGATTTGTGTTATTACCTAAGGCGGTTTTCTGAAGATGGTGTATTGTTCTTAACTAAGAATCTTTATTTTATTTCTTCTAAATTATATATAAAATATTACTCAAATACTATTATATAAAATAAATATTATATCCTATATAATGATATTTTTATGTTATTTTAATGACCTTAATCCATATCCTCTTATATCAAATTGGATACAAAATCTTCATTCATGTCTACAGTGGAATACCACCTCATGAAGCAATGTCATTTGTCTTCCATCTTGTCCTCTCCCAATATTTTTTTATTTTCTGATGAATATATAGGATATTTATAAAATATTTATTCTTATTTTTTAATAATATCATAAATACCTTCTTACATTCTATTCCATGGGGGATATGATAACATCGCTCATGTGTACTTCAGACTGTTGTCTCATGAAGCGATGTGGTTCATTTTTCAATAATGCATTATGTTGAAGGTAACATGTATAAATTTAATGAATATATATGATATAAATGAAATAATAATGACATTAATTACATATTTATCATTTTTAATGGATAATATATCACTTTATTTATTACACTAAAAATGGTAAGGTCATTCATATATGTGCATACTACCTCCTCTATGAAGAGATGAGACACTTTTTCCTCACTAAATCACATGGATTAGGCGTTCAGTTTGCTATTCGTGGGGTAATCATCCACTGATGGCGACCTCAGGTGGCAGTGGTTTTATTATCCACTTTCATATCGGCTATGTGCTTTTTATTTTTCCTTCGATTTTATTTTGTAATGGGTTCTACCCCACTCGGATTTCGTGCCACTTAAATTTAAGGCTACATGCCTTCATCTCTATGGGTCTATTTTTTCATGGGTTTTCCTTTTCACAATGAAAATGGGTTCCATTTTTATTTTTATTTTTTAATAAAGGGTCATTCCCCCAACCTTTTTGGTATATATGAAATGGTAATAAGTGAAATGAATTGAATAATACACTTGAAAAAGCTTCAAAAGAAATTCAATAATTATCATAAGTTTATTTTTCAGGATGATAAATAATAAATGTGTCTAATCAAACTCGAGGTAAGGGACTTCATCTCAATTTCCTTTCATTGAGGTTTATTTTGTTTTTATCAACCTATATTCACTGTTTGAGGTGTATATACATCCACATTAACATTATATATAGTTAATGTATATATTATCATGGAATATAATGTTTTTTAAGGTTATTATTTAATTGGGATTAAGATCTAAATATTTCAAAAAGTGACTAGGGACCTTTATTTAAAACTAATTCTCATTTTATGTTTTTCAAATAACTATCATTTTCTTCAATTAAATGATTTTAAAAATATTTTATTATTAACACGAGAGTTTTATAATGGAATTTTTTTAAATTTTCTCAATATTTACATACTAATGGACTCTTTTTAAATAATGTTTGAATTTATTTACATATTAAAAAATGAATGATCAATTTTAATTTATACTTTGACAACAAATTTTTTTTCAACCATAACCATTATTTAAATATTTTACTCCCTTATCAGATTTCATGTTTACGTAAATAAAAACCCAACTTTCCTTTGTTCTGAGAAACTTATGTTTTGATTATATTTTTTAAAAGGAATGTTCATTTTTATATTCAGAATTGTTCTGCAAATGAGATTAAAAAATATTCAAGGGTACTATAATAAAATGTTCCACAATTAAAATTTATTGTTCTTGATATTGTAATTGGAGATTATTTTGATGGATCTGAATCTACAGATTATACACAAAAGGGGGGTGAATTGTGTCTGTTTCAATTTTTCAATAACACTTCTTTTGAACGAGTTCTATCCATTAAACATTATCAAATTTGATTGTACAGCGGAAAAAGTAAAAACAAGAACAAAAATATGTATAGTGGTTTGGGGAACAGAAATCTCCTAGTACACTCTACCAACGCTCTACTCCACGAGCTTGGTGATTTTCACTATTTGGTCCTCTTTTCCACAGACCGATTCACAACTGAGTATAGGTAGTTGACACCTTTACAATCCAAGGAAAAACCATCTGGTTCAAACACGAACATACACAGCTTAGAATAAGAATCTGGTTACTCGAGAATAAAAATAATTTCAGAAATAAATTTCCAGTTGATCTTCACAATTGCAACTGAATGAAATTGACAGCAGAGGGATCAATGTCTCTAGAAATATTGATCTTCAAGACAACACAGTTCTGAGTTTATCCATTTTTAGTAGATATAGAGATATAGTTCACAACCTCAGCAGTAGTAGATCCACAGAATATATTTGATGTAGAACAGTTAAATCTTCTATCAAGTTCCTTCTTCTTGAACAAACAGAGCTTTTACACTCCTGTTGAATCAGTAGATCAATCGTGAATAGTTGCAATCACTGTTTTCCACCTTTTTCAATAATAGATCGATCACATCACTTTTTTTGTGTATCAGAGATAGAATATATAATAAAGCACATCTCTTGCACATTTAGATCCATAAAAGTCGCCTTCTAATTCACGATATTCAAAAATATGAATTTACAGAGAAGTCATAACTTCCCTTAAGACTCGGCATAAAAAGCTCCTTTTAATTAGATCTTAAATCCATTAATAAAACGGTTTTGAATTATTCAAAGTCGTAATTTAAAAACAACTTTAAATCCGGCTTGAAATCCGCCCAGAAATCAACTTACTGATCGTTGTACATAAAAACCGTCTGCCAAAAAAACCGACGCCAAACGTAAGGTTGATGACGTGGATTCCAAACGTAGGGTTAATAACATAGTCTTCAAACGTAGGGTTAATAACATAGTCTTCAAACGTAGGCTTGATAACATAGTCTTCAAACATAGGGTTGACAAGGTAAGGTTGATATCAAACATAGGGTTGATCATCCATACTATTTCTTCAACATTCAAACGTACGGTAAAAGATCCATACTTTCACTTGATCCATACTTTTCCAAGAATGTGTGGTTGTTTACAAAAGTAAGGTTGATGTACCATACTTTTGAGAAATAAACGTAACCTTTAGAAATTACGTACGGTTCTCCATCCATACTTTGATGAAAACCAAAACGTAGGGTTCCTTCCTAACATAATGTTCTTCTTCCATACTTTGCTAATAACCAAAACGTAGGGTTGTTTAACCATACATTCTCTTATCTCAAAAAGTACACATGATTTTCATCCTTACGCTACTTTTATCCATGTAGGGTATGAATAGTGATTATAGAACACGCTAAAACTGATTCCGCGCTATATTCATCTACGTAAGATGTGAATAGTGTTTCCAGAACGTGCTAAAACAGATTCCGCACTAAGTAATAAATTCTTGTTATTTCAAGAGAAAAATAAATTAATAACATCCTTCAAAATACTAAGTGAAATCATTAGAAAATAACTAAGGGTATTTGTGAGCATTAAAATTATCATAAAGAGACAGAGTATTATTTTCAATAATCCCCCCCTTTAAATAACATTAATACGCATTGTTGAAAAAAATAATATGCTCAACAATCTCCCCCTTTTTGATGATCACAAAACCCATAAAAGAAAACCCATAAAATAATTAAAATTATTTAAACATAACAAAATTAACATTCAAAATTTGTTATAAAGTTTTAAATAAAATCTTCTTCACCAAAGAGATAATTATAAATCCAAATGACTTATCTAATTTTCTCCCTGAGTAAAATGAATTCTCCCACTAAATATTGATGTTTGTGTTTAGCTAAATTCTCCCCCTTTTGTGATATAAAAAAGAAAAAAAAATCATGGAATTTAACACATTTAATATTGCACTGAACTATTAGTAAATGCTATTACAAATTATTTATCAATAATTAAATCTGGAGTACATGCATATTAAAAACAATGTCAATAAAACAAATAAGGAAAGATACAAATAAACAATGACGAAAATTTTCATTGAAAAAATATACATGACAATGATATACATAGGAATCAAGGTTTGGGTAAGATAGATAATAGGGTCTATCTCCTCTGAATTGCATACTTGATTTCTATAAACTGTTCTCGAAGTCTCTTCATCATACCATCTCTAATATTGATAATGAGCACTCTATTCTCTTGAGTCATATGAATATACTCAATTAAATTATCTCTAAAAAACTCATGCATCGTTTCCTCCTTTTCAACAATTACTAAAAGCTTCTCTGATAACTGATCTAACAGAATTATGATTGATGGCTCACTAGATGTTAGTTAATCCACTAAAAATTTCTGATTGTCCAGCAACACTGAAAAAAGGAGCACTCTTGCATTGAAGATCTTGTATCATGTCATTCATATTGCTCAATGAAGCTGTGATTGCTTGAAACCTTCTAATTAAATCAGGTGAAGAACTTGATCACTTAACAGCATTATTTGCAACTGATGCAAATGGGTTTTCCATAAACAACTTCAGATCTGATAAATATGACTTCATAACCATTTTAGTTTTTAATTGATTAACATCAGTTAACATATCCTCTTTAAACATTTAAACTTCTTTCATTGAAACTGTACACTCCTTCAGCTTTTGAAACTTCAAATGTTCTAAGTCTAAAGCATTTCTAACAGAAGCATTCTCAGATTCCAACTGAGATACTTTTTTGTACAGTTCTTCAACTTCTTCTTTCCTTGAATCAGATGCACCCTGTGCTTGATTCACATTCTAAGGTTATTGCAGTAGTACCAAAGGCAATGATTCTGCATCATATTTCTCCTTTTCTTTGTCCTGAGAAGGTTGGTCCACATATTTTTCCTTAGAGTTTTCAAACTCCTCCACAGAAAAATCCTCTTGAAGTACCTCTGTTTGAGCTTCAGAAGCATGCTCATCACATTCATCTGCATCTTTTTCTTCCACTGGAATTTCAAGAACAATATCTACAAGAAGTTTCCTGAGGTCTGGCCACTTCGTCACCAGGAACTGCCTCCTGCTCCTATTCCTATTGAAGTGCAAGTTCAACATTAGCAAAAATCTGTTCCTGATTGTCCCTTTGAGCTTCTTCTTGAGCTCCTGATTTCTCTACCGGAGCCGTTATCTCAGTAACATCTTCCATGGTTTTATCAGCAAGAGATTATCTCACAAATGAATAAGAAAATAAAGGTTCTGTTGGAGTTTCCAAAGCAGTAGAAGTAACTTCTTCATTTACTAGTCTTTTTCTTCTTGATTGAAGTCCCTCCTAGATTATGTATTCCTCAACATCGGTCAATTCAAATCAAATCCTTCTTGCTACATTGTTGACTCTAGATTCAGATTGTCCCTCCTTAGACTTAGTAGTTTCAGCCTGAGCACTCTCGGAGTCTTCCTCAGCTCATACTGGCAAAATCTATCCTTTAATTGTGCTCCAGAAATATCCAACTTTTCTCAAGGTTCCAGCATTAAACGTATTACTGTGATGACAGTTAACTCTTGTATCCACTAATCTCACCATGTCTTTCTTAAATAGCAGCTTAGAAATAAATCTACCAAAGGGAGAGAAATTCATCCTGGCCTCGCTTTGACAGCAACAACTGGGATACCTTATCATGTATCTCGGAAAGATTAACGTAATATCACATAGCAAGAGAAACATTATATACATATCAGGGTACAAAATCTTCTCCATTTCTGCCGTCCGTAGAGCTATTCTAGTCTGAATAAATTTTATCAAAATCTTTTGATCAGGCTCCAAATCCTTAAAAAACATTTTCTTTATTGTCTTGGTACCAAAAATAAAAGACATAATGTCTTCATATTTATGCATAGAATCACCTATATTCTTCATTTCAAAATGAAAAACTCCCTCATGAGGGCAGTTGAGAATCTGACTAATCTCTACTAAAGAAATTGAGAAATCCCTCTCCTCTATTTTAGCCATCATACCGTCTTAGGTATCTCCCAGACTAAACTGTACAGATTTGTAGAAGTATCTAAGTTCTACTTCATATATAAATTCCGTATTTTCACTGTTAAAAATCTGTTCAAGATTCTGAAACGGCAGTGCTTGCTTCAACAACAGATTCGTCTGAAATAACCAGTCAAGATCGATTACCTTACCCTGTAATATTTTTCTTCCTTCAGTGCATTGTCTCTTGGCATTGCTCATCTCGAACTCACGGGCTCTTTTAGTCCATACCATTGCTGCAAGAGTCTCTGAAGGTTTGCAGGTTAGGGTTTCAGAAGTTCAAAGGTTAGGGTTTCAAAAGAGGAAGTGCGATTTTTGGATTTGAAAAGGGTTTCGATAAAAGTGAAAGGGTTTAGAAGTCGAAAAGGATCTGACAGCCTTGATTCCCTTGTAATCACTCAACATTACATATATTTAAAAATAAATAAAATTTTTATATGATGAAAGAAAGAAAAACTTAAACAGTATTCAATAAACAAAATAGAATTTACAAAAAAAATTATTTAAAATTAAATAAACCTAGCTCCTCCTTAATAAAATCAATCCTTGCAGTGGGAAGAAGTTTAGTAAAAATATCTGCTAATTGAATTTCAGTATTTATAAATTCTAAAAATATATCTTTTTTAATAACATGATATCTTAAAAAGTGATGCCTTATATCAATGTGCTTAGTTCTAGAATGACTAATAATATTTTTTGAAATATTAATTGCACTTGTATTATCACATAAAATAGGTGTATTATTAAAATTCAATCCAAAGTGCATAAGAGTGTTTTTCATCCACAACACCTATGCACAACAACTGCCAGTAGAAACATATTCTGCCTCAGCTGTTGATAGGGCAACTGAATGTTGTTTCTTACTAGACCATGATATTAAGGACTTTCCTATAATGTGACATGTACCTGATGTACTTTTTCTATCTAATCTACAACTTCCAAAGTCATCATCTGAATATGAAATAAAATTAAAATCCGAAGTTTTAGGATAAAGAAGAGATTGAAAAACAGTTCCTTTTAAATATTTAAAATTCTTTTAACATCAGTTAGATGAGATTCATTAGGATTTGATTGAAATATAGCACAAAGTCATACTGAATAAATTATATCTGGTCTGCTAGCAGTAAGATATAACAAGATACAAATCATACCTCTATATAACTTATTGTCAACTGATTTCCCAGTTTCATCCAAATCAAGTTTTATATTAGTACATATAAGAGTTGTAAATGTCTTTCTGTTCTCAAGTCCAAATTTATTAAGTAAATCAGTAATGTATTTGTTTTGATTTAAAACATTTCCAAAATCTTTTTGAAATATTTGAAGACACAAAAAGAATTTTAAATCACCCATCATACTCATTTCAAATTTTTCTTGCATTAATTTTGATAATAAATGACAAAGAGTTTTAATAGTTGATCCAAAGATTACATCATCAACATAAATTTGAACCAAAAAAACATTATTTTTCACAATTTTCTTAAATAGTGTTGGATCTGCCATACCAACAGTAAAATCATTTTTCAAAAGAAAAGAACTTAATATTTCATACCAAGCTATAGGTTCTTGTTTAAGGCCATAAAGAGTTTTAGTAACTTTAAAAATAGAATCAAGTTTTTGAGAGTTTTCAAAACCAGGAGGTTGCTTAACATAAACATCCTCCATTAAATATCCATTTAAAAAGGCAGATTTGACATCCATCTGAAATAATTTAAAATTCAGATAAGATGCATAGGATAAAAGGATTTTAATGGCTTCTAACCTAGCTACAAGTGCAAAAGTCTCATCATAATCTATTCCCTCTTCTTGATTATATCCTTTAGCTACTAATCTTTCTTTATTTCTATTTATTGTGCCTTGGTCATCCTGTTTACTTCTAAAAATCCATTTGGTTCCTATTACAGGATAATTCTTAGGTCTTTCAACTAAATTCCAAACTTCATTTCTTTTAAACTGGTTTAATTCCTCTTGCATTGTTATTACCCAGATTTCATCATCTAAAGCTTCTTCTATAGTCTTGGGTTATTGTTGAGATAGGAAGGTAGAGAATTCCACTTGGTTTCCTAAGTTTCTTCTAGTTTGAACACCAGTTTCTAAGTTACCTATTACAGTTTCTAAAGGATGATTCTTTAGGGTTATGGACTGTCTAGGTGGAATATTTAAAGGTTCTTCAGTATCAAGTTCCTCGGAACTGGACTGAATTTTTTTATATCGTTTTCAAAATCATTCTTTAAATTCTCATGTCTCATGTTATCATTAGAGTCAAGTTCATCCATTTGTTCTTTCCTTTTCTCAAAAATATCAGATTCATCAAATTTCACATGAACTGATTCTTCAATAATCCTTGACTTATTATTATAAACTCTATAAGCTTTGGAGGTAGCAGAATATCCATAGAAAATACCTTCATCAGATTTTGTATAGAACTTACCAATATTATCCTTGGTGTTTAAGATATAAACCTTGCATCCAAAAACTTTAAAGTAATTTACTTTAGGTTTTCTGTTATGCCATAGTTCATAGGGTGTCTTTTTCAAAATAGGTCTAATTAAAACTCTATGAATTATATAACTAGCTGTATTCACAGCTTCTGCCCAGAAATATATAGGTAGGCTATATTTATTTAACATAGTTCTATCCATTTCTTGAATTGTTCTATTTATTCTTTCTACAATCCCATTTTGTTGGGGTGTTCTGGGTGCAGAAAAGGTGTGTTTAATACCCATATTTGAGAAAAAGGAATTAAATTCCAGATTCTCAAATTCTCCACCATGATAACTTCTTAATGATATTATATTGAAACCTTTTTCATTTTGAACAGATTTGCAGAATCATTCAAATGAAGTAAAAGCTTCATTTTTAAATTTCAGAAAGAAAATCCATGTAAACCTTGAATAGTCATCAACTAAAACATATGCATATAATTTACTATCTAAGCTTGCTACTCCTGAAGGTATAAACAAATCCATATGAATATGTTCTAGAGGTTTAGATGTTGCAACCTTATTAACAGATTTGAAAGATTATTTGTGTTGCTTGCCAAGTTGACATGTATCAAAAAATCTATCACTCTCAAATTTGAGACAAGGTAAATCATAAACTAAATGTTTCTTGGATAACTTATGTAAAACATATACATTGCAATGACCAAGTCTTCTATGCCAGATCCAAGATTCACTTACTTTAGCAGTCAAGCAGTTTACTTGTTATTTACACAAGGAATTTAAATCCAAAGTATAGACATTTTCAGTTCTTGGAGCTTTAAATTTAAATAGTTTATCTTTAAAAACAGTACAACAATTGTTTGTAAAATAAACAGTATATCCATCATCACAAAGTTAAGAGATACTTATCAGATTGTGTTTTAGTCCTTGTACATAAAGTACATTGTTGATTGAGAATGTTTTTGGATCTCCAATAGTTCCAATGCCAATGATTTTTCCTTTGCAATTATCACCAAATTTGACAAGTCCTCCTTCCTTTTGAGTGAGTGAAGAAATATTCAATGAGTTTCCACTCATATGTCTTGAGTATCCACTGTCCATGTACCATATTTCTTTTCTTCTCTGGTGATCTTCTACTTGCAAATACATTCAAACAAATTGCTTTGGTACCAATATTTTGTTGGGTCCAGGAGTGTTACCTAGCAATGATATGGGTATCCAAATTTTCGTTGTTCTTTTAAAATTAGCTGAATCATATAAGTCTTTTAAAACATAGGATTTCTTAATACCACAAATTTGAGGTTTTCTTAAGAAACAGTTTTATGCTACATGTCCCTTTTCCCCACAAAAATTACAATTAAGCTTTTTAGAGTTAGGAACAAAATAATTTTTATATAGCTTTGGTTTTTCTCCTTCACTACCAATTCCAAATCTCTCCTTTTTAAAGTCATTTTTTCCAAGAATTTCATTTAATGAATTCTCTCCTTTTGTAAAAACAAATGCAGCCTGTTTGTAAGATTATACTTCATGATGCAGTGATTTTATTATTGATTCAAAATTAACATAGTTAGTGTTAATCAAATTGTATTTATCAGTTAATTCTTTATGTTTTTTCAGCATTGTGTCTCTTTAATCTGAAATGACTTTATATATATTTTTCAGTGACTTATGTTTCTTAAATAGTGAGTCATATCTTTCATCAAGCATATTGCAGTAGGATTCTAGTTTTTTATTTGGGTAGCTTGATTTAGAATGTGATTCAGAGGAGTAATATGAGTGTACCTCATTAGTTTCTGCCATGAAACACATGTTTTCCTTTAGATTGAATTCTTCTTTCTCCGAGCTTGATTCAGAAGAGCTACTAGAGTCTTCAGATACACTCCAAGTGGCTTTCATAGCTTTCTTGTCTTTCTGATCAAAGTCATTTCTTTTGAAAAATTTATTCTTCTTTGCATCCTTCAATTGTGGGCAATCTGGTCTGATATGTCCCATCTTTTTGCATTCATAACATCTCACTTCCTTATTATCTCCCTTAAAGGATTTTTTGAAGCCTATTTTCTTGCTGTAGAATTTTCTAAATTTTCTGGCTAGTTGGGATAGTTCTTCATCTGAGTTAGATGAGTCAGAGATTTTTGATTTAGCTTTGACTTCTTTGCTGTTTATCTTTATATTCTTTTGTAGTGAAGTTTCCTTCAAGGAAATATCATCTCTTTTGATAAGCACTTTATGTTCATTAGCTTCATCTTGCATTTTAGCTTCATACATCATCAGTGTACCAATCAGCTCTCTCAAAGTTAGATATTTGACAGGTGTTGATTGTATGATTGCAGCAGAGATACCATTCCATCTAGTAGGAAGTAATCTCAGTACATTTAATGCTTGATCATCCTGTTTGATAGGTTCTCCTAGAGTAATTATGTTATTGAAAATTTCTGCCAATCTCCCATTCATTTTGGCAATGATCTCACCTTCAATAATTCCGAAAGTATCAAACTTCAGTTTTGCAGTTGCATATCTCATTTTCCTAACATTATCTATTCCTTCATATGCCACAACTATTGTTTGCCACATCTCATATGATGTCGGGCACTGAGATACTCTGTTAAATTCATCTGGTCCTAGACCGCAGATAATTGCGTTCATAGCCTTCGATTTCATATAGTACTCTACCTCTATAGCAGTATTCCATGCCTCGGGATTTTTACAAATTTCATAAGGAGTCAGAATCTTTTAATAGACTCTATATCCGAGGTTTTTCAGGTATATTATCATGCGCGATTTCCAGCAACCATAGATGTCTCCATTAAAATATGGTGCTCTAACCATCGACATCCCTTCTCTTGTATCAGTCATAATGCTATGTTGTATAATCCTTAAATGCTTCTAGCTTTTTAAGGATCTGTCAGAAGCTCCTCCTTCGATACTAATTGTTGGATCTGAATCTACAGATTATAAACAAGAGGTGGGTGAATTATATATTTTAAAATTTTTCAATAACTCTTTTTTTGAATGAGTTATATCCTTTAAACATTATCAGATTTGATTGTAAAGTAGAAAAGGTAAAAAAAAGATCACAAATATGTATAGTGGTTCGGGGAACATAAAGCCCCTAGTCCACTCCACCAACGCTCTACTCCACGAGCTTGGTGATTTTCACTACCAGGTCCTCTTTTCCACAGACTGATTCACAACTGAGTAAAGGCAGTTGACACCATTACAATCCAAGGAAAAACCTTCTGGTTCAAACACAAACCTACACATCTTATAACGAGAAGCTGGTTAGTCAAGAATAAAAATAATTTTAGAAAGAAATTTCTGGTTGATCTTCACAATTGCAACAGAATGCAATTAACAGCGGAGGGATCAAAGTCTCTAGAAATATTGATCATCAAGACAACTCATTTCTGAGTTGATCCAGTTATAGTAGATATAGAGATATAGTTCACAACCTCAGCAGTAGTAGATCCAAAGAAGATATTCTATGTAGAACAGGTGAATCTTCTATCAAGTTCCTTCTTCTTGAACAAACAGAGCCTTTACACTCTTGTTGAATCAGTAGATCAATCGTGAATAGTTTCAATATTTGTTTTCAACCTTTTTCAATAATATATCGATCACATCACTTTTTTAGTGTATCAGAGAGAGCATACATAATAAAGCATATATCCTACACATTTAGATCCATAAAAGACGCCTTCTGATTCGCGATATTCAAAAATTTGAATTTACAGAGAAGTCGTAACTTCTCTTAAGACTCAGCATAAAAATATCATTTTAATTCGATCTTAAATCCATTAATAAAATGTCTTTGAATATGTCAAAGTCATAATTTAAAAACGACTTTAAATCCGGCTTGAAATCCGCCCAGAAATCAGCTTACTGATCATTGTACATAAAAACCGACTGCCGAAAATTCCGACGCCAAACATAAGTTTGATGACGTGGCTTCCAAACGTAGGGTTAATATCATAGTCTTCAAATATAGGGTTGAAAACATAGTCTTAAAACGTAGGGTTGATAACATTGTCTTCAAACTTAGGGTTGACAACGTAAGGTTGATATCAAACATAGGGTTGATCATCCATACTTTTTCTTTAACATTCAAACATACGGTAAAAGATCCATACTTTCATTTGATCCATTCTTTTCCAAGAACGTATGGTTGTTTACAAATGTATGGTTTATGAACCATACTTTTGAGAAATAAACGTAACCTTTAGAAATTACGTACGGTTCTCCTTCCATACTTTGCTGAAAACCAAAACGTAGGGCTCCTTCCTAATGTAAGGTTCTTCTTCCATACTTTTCTGATAACCAAAACGTAGGGTTGTTTAACCATACTTTCTCTTATCTCAAAAAGTGTACATGCTTTTCATCCTTACACTACCTTTATCCATGTCAGGTATAAATAGTGATCCCAGAATGCGCTAAAATAGACTCCGCGCTAAATTCATCTACGTAAGATGTGAATAGTGTTTCCAGAACGCGCTAAAACAGATTCCGCACTAAGTAATAAATTCACGTTATTTCATGAGTAAAATAAATTAATATCATCCTGCAAAATATTAAGTGAAATCATTAGAAAATAAATAAGGGTATTTTTGAGTATCAAAATTATCATAAAGAGACAGAGTATTATTTTAAATAATCTCCCCCTTTAAATAACATTAATACGCATTGTTGAAAACAATACTTTGCTCAACATATTTATGATGAGTGTTCCTAGATATCACCAGGAGAACATATTATACTTATACATTGGGTGATCTTAGACTATGAACTAATTAATTTGAAAGTGATTATGTTCTTTAAAGATTTATATTTTAATTTGTTGATATACCTATTCCATTTTGTAAGGGTTCTGTAATGGTTCTATGAGTTGATTTTAAAATGCACTTACATGAATTATATATTCTTCTTCATTAGTTTTAATTGAAATTTTTTTTTTCAAAAGTTAATATAAATGTTCATTTTAAAAGAATGATATTTTTTCTTATAGGTAAAAATGTAATGTTTTTATGAAATGATTTTTCATGTGATTTCATGTTTTTTACTTGAATAATAGTTTTCCTCTCTTATTTGTTTTAACTTATCTTTCTGTGCTTATCCAAAAAATTTTAAATTTTTTTTCAAATGTGGTAAATATGGGTAATCGAAAGGAATAGGTCAAGTAAACTGTTGTGAATACATTTAATGAAAATAAATCATGTTTTGTTTTTAATTTTTTATATGGTGTAAAAATAGTTACACATCTAAATTGTACACATTATATTATATGATTTTGTTATGTATGAGTGGGGAATTAATTTTCTAATACAATAAAAATGAAAATATACTCTAATGTATGAGAATGAATTCATGAATTATAACTAAAAAATATGTAATTTTTAAGTCTCGGACCTTATATATGGTATCAAAGGTAGGATTATGTAACATTACATGGTAGGATTATGTTAATATCATCCCAATGAATTTTTTTCCTTTATGGATACGTTGAAATGATACATAAATTTTATATTACCATGTTTATTCCTCTAAAATATGTATGTTTAAAATGGTTTTCATCTATGAAATTGGGAATGTGAAGTGGGATGGAACCAAAAATGAAATACCCTTACAAATTAGTATCCTAAAAATATTTTATCTCACATAGATTAGTTTTTTGTTGTGCTTGATCATTTTACACAATATATAAATAGTGCAGATATTCATACTAAAGAGGAACCCAATCTACCATGAAAGATCATGTATATAGTGGGAGAATTTGATGAGGCAAAATCCCCCATAATCTAGTGGATCATCTTACTATATTTCATCCAAAGGATGGATCAATTCTCCTGAGAATATATTTTATGTGATGAATATTCATAAATACTAAATGTAACTCCTTCTATTTATGATTTTGAAAGTGAAACTGATCAATGGGGGTATTTGGATAAGAATACCAGAGAGAAATATGATCTTAATTACATTTAATGGCAAACAACTATGGATATTTTCCTTGAGAAATTTCCCCCTAGGTTTGTCCAACTATGGATGGGAAAAATACTTGAAATGAGGATAAAAGATTATGTTTTTTGGCACATTATAAATCCAATTTTATTGGAATTAAAATGTAGGTACCAGATTATTTTAAGGAAATCGGTTGTAAAATTTATTTATTTTACTCAGTATTAAAACAATGTCAATGATCATCTTTGGCCCCACTAGAATTTAAAATATATGGCAACGTTGTTAATTTTTTTGGAAAAAGTTTTTGTAGAGTATTCAGAAAGTTATTAATCTATTTATGATTAATGTAATAATTAGTAAGGTTATAAATCTATTGGAAACACTACAAAAAAAATAAGGAGGTAAGATGATGAATTTATTATCTTATATTAAGTGTTGTCAAAATAAAAATGGATAATTTTTTATAAAATCATGGAAATGTAAATGAAGTGAAATGTTTGGCCATATGGTAGGGGAAATTTAGGAAAATAGTTCTAATGAATTAAAGTATAATGTAAACTATATTTATACAATGGTGAGGTGTTTTAGCTATAATGTTCATGGACCGTATGCTAACTTGTACATGAAATTATTAACTCAAGATGGAAATCATCAAGGTCATAAGAAAATAGGTGTCTAAAAGTCCTTTTCTAATACTATATTTGATGTAGGGTCATTAATTGAATTGGTGATATGTATTTTACTTGTTTATTAAAATTATTACAATACCATATTATGCATTCGAATTTCACATTCATTCATTTCAAAAAAAATCATGTGAATTGGTAATCTAAACTCATGAAAGTAAGAATAGACATTTTGGTGAAAAGACAAGGTGGATGTATTAAAGAAACCATGTTTTGTGTGAATCTTTTTGATGTTATCAGTGGGATTTCCATTCCTAAAATTATTTTTGGAAGGAAGAAATTATATTATTGTAAATTTTTTGGTATGATTGGATTGTAGTCTATCATAGTAAGATATACTTCAGAGATAAGATAGTTTTTTGAAATGATTTATAATCCATTATAACATTTGAAGATATTAATAAATTGAATAGATATGACTATGAATGTTACCCAGAACATATTTTTGAGAAGAATGAATTATTTCAAATTAGTTATGTTCTTGTAGTTAATAAATACAAGGAATTTTTATTAGGAGATTTTTCTTTATGTTATTCCAAATTTTTTAGGTTGAATTTAATATTAACATAATTATAAATGCTAACCATATTTATGACCCCATTATCAAATAGATATAGTAGATATTTTTGAATTGTAAATACAATTTCATGGGTTATTAGATAAATTTTGTATCTAACCATGAACTTCACCCAAGGTTTCCCCATTTTTCATTGTTAAAAATAATTATCATTGAATTAAACTTTTCAACTTCTGTATAGATATGAATAACATCATTTTTATGAAAAATTATCTATTTAATTATATATATAATTTTTTTGATCTTCTTCAAGGGGAAATTTTTTTGTTGAAGGTCGATCATAGGTTAGGGGACCATCCATTGAAGGTTAAGGCATATGAAATTTTTATAACTTCATTTCATAATAGATATATCAATTATGTGTTTTTAATTAGGCACCTTGGGTTTTCCAATGAACCTACTGTATTTTTGGACCGTATTAATAGTGTTATTTATGATTTCATGTAAATGTTTGTGGTTGTGTTTTTTGATGAAATTTTTATACATTCTATGAATATCAAGGAACATAAAAGACACCTAAGGATTTTTTTCAAACCTTAAATGATAGTAAGGTATATGTTTTTTTTAGTAATTATGAATTTTGGTTGTAATAAGTTTATATCATTAGAAAAATTGTTTCTAAAAAAGGCACAAATATTGACCCTTCTAAAGAAAATATTATTGAATAATGTCCAAGAACCAAATATTTTATAGAGATTCATATTTTTTGTAGATTAGTTGGTTACTACTAGTGGTTTGTTGAAATGTTTTCTTTGTTTTATATCCTACTAACTAAGTAAACATTATTTTGAGTTAAATTCATCTAGAAGAAATAATTTGATGAATGATTTTAAGAACTGAGTATATTTTTAGTGAGTTCTCTAGTTTTGTCCCAGACCTCAAAAAAATATAAAATTTTTATCTATTGTTATGGTTTTTTGCTGGGAAAAGTTTTTTCCCTGATGCACAATTATGAGGTATTTTCTTGTGGTTTACATCAATTGAAATCTCATGAGTAAAATTACCCTACACATGATTTTTAATTTTCAACTATGAATTTTGGTTTCAAACTGTGGCTATATAATGTTTAACGAGAAAACTGTTAAATATATACTTATCAAAAAATATAAATGTATATATTTACTAACAAAGAAATGGATATGAGACAAAGATGATATATGGAGTCGGTCAGTGATTATGATTTGATGATTCATTACAATACTAGAAAGTCAAAAAAAACGCTTTTGATGCTTTGGGTCAAAAAAAATATTTCTACATTAACCACGTTTTGTTTAGAACGTGACCATTTGTTTAATGGTTTGATGAATTTTGGCCTAAAAGTTGTGGATGTAGGGAAATCCACTATTTTTTTATGTTTTAGCGTGGTCGACATTGTTAGAATAAATTTTGAAAGCTCAAAATAAAGATTATGATTTTTAGGAAAGGGTATGATAAGTTAAGAAGGGTACGTTTGTAGATATTATCATTGATGGAAAATAAGTATTTGCATTTAAGAAGAGATTTTATGTTCCTTGGGATTCTCAGCAGAAGAGAGAGTTGTTGAGGGAATCTCATACTTATACATTATTTGTTCATCAAGGATACACTACTATGTAAAAATACCTTCATGAGTATTATTTTTGTGATGGGATGAAAGGAGATAGTGCTAAATTTACCATAAGGTATTTTAATTTTCAGCAGGCTAAAGTAGAATGAAAATAAATGAAGTTAATGTTCATAATTTTCTCAAGTGAGAGTGGAAATGAAAAAATATATCAATGGACTTCAATGTTGGATGGTTAAAGGATTCTTAAGGTAAAAAAATTATTGTGTTTTTTTATATTATAAGAAAATCATCACATTTCCTTCCTACTTGAGACATTGTGTCATTAAATAAGATTTGTCGATTATATCTAAAGGGTATTGTCAGGATAGTGGGACTTCTCTATCTATTGTATTGGCTCCGGATCTAATTATTACATTTAATTTTGGGAAGGAACTTTATAAATCTTTTGTTCCTAAACAAAAACATATTACAACTATTTATCCTCAAAACAATGGCCAATCTGAGTAATTTATTTATATCGTGGATGATATGATTCATTCTTATTCAATAAATTTATAGGGAACATGGGATCAACATACTTTTTTGGATGAGATTTATTATAATAATAGTTTCTATTCTAGTATAATTATCGAACCATTGGAGGAGTTATATTGAAAGAGGTGTCAAACTCTATCTTTTTTTGATTAATTTGGAGAAAGGAAGTTGATGAGACCCGAGTTGGGAGTGGAAATGGATGAGAAAGTGTAGTAGATTTAGAAACATATGAGTATGTATTAGATATAGAATATAATTCATGTGGATAAATAGATGAAATATCTTTCTTTCAATATATGTGATCATGTTTTTCTTAAATTATCTCAATGTAAATTTTTTATAAGTTTTTGTTAGAAGGGGGAGTTATATTGGTTTCTTGTTGGACCATATAAAATCTTGGAGAATATTGGTTTAATTTTCTATTTATTAGACTTACCTATGAGTTTATATCAAGTACAAAATAATTTTCATGACTCAATGTGAACAATATATTTGAAAGATCCATTCCAAGTTTTTATCCCAGACGTAGTTTAGTATAAAGATATCATTTCTTATAAGAAACAACCTATTCATAATATTGAAAATAGATTTAACATAGAAAAGTTTTTATGGTGATGTTATAAGCTCATTTATAGGTAATATTTTAACTTGTTTTTGGTAAATCATGTGTATTTGTTTTACTTTTGGGAGATTTCTCAATGAAATTTGAGATTTTTGGAGTGGATTTTGGGCAGTGCAATATGGGGGCATGAATTTCCCAAATAGTGTGCCTTTCCCCAAAAAATATATTCAACTGCAAGAAGATAGAGATTGAATGGATGGATCATAGTTTGTCAAACAATTCACTCTATTAGTTTTAGCTGTGTATCCCCTAAGAAAAGCTGCATAATTTGGTGCACAGTTAAGAAAAATCATGCACCCTATACTGGAAATCATTCACGTTGAAAAATAAACCACTAAAATTTAATTACAATATTATTGAACACACATATTATATCCCTAAACATAGAGGCTCAACCCTAACACTTTTCCCTCTTTTTTGGAGGCCCTGATTGAATTCCAAGGGCTTAGAAACTCTGTTCATTAAGAATTGAAAATTCATTTGACAGATCGACACCTCTCTCGGTAAGAGATCTCATCCCTCTTAATTTCTCCCACCCAACCATCCTTTTCTCATCTTTTGAAGGGATATTTTTCTCTTTGGTATATGGATGCAGATATTTGTTTTGATATATATTAATCAATTCAATTTTGGTCTAGTTTTTGGATATTGATCTCTTTTTTTCTGTGTAATTAAATGTTATACTTCAATTTTTCGATTTCTATTTCCAAGATTTTATCAACGATATTTAGGTATCAGGTCTATTATTCAATTAAATATTTTTTAATTTCATTTTTGTGTATTTGTTTAAAATTTAAATTGGATTATTTGGAAATTGAATCTTGAATTAATTAATTAATTAATTAATGTAATAATGTGATTGTGAAATTGATGGGATATTGGGATAATGGAATGGATAAATTAATGTGGTTATTTTATTTATTAATAAAAGTGAATTATGTAATTTATTATTTACATGAATTATTGTATGGTTGTATAAATATTATTGGTCTAATGGATTAAATGGTTAATGGATGATAAATAGTTTAATGATGAAATGTTCATATTATTCCATGCGATTAATGTGTTGAACCACAAATTTTTTGGTAGTTGAAATGTTATACCATGATTTGAAATATTGATGAGTTTGTTAATGATTATTAACCTTTATAAATGTGATATATGTGTTTTCCAATGATTTATTTATTTAAGGGTTGTGGGACACGAACTAAATCCTCAAATTCCCACGGGGTGTTACATGGCATTCTACCCCCTAATTTATGCATGTGATCAATGATTTCAGGACACAAACTGATGCTTCAAATTCCCATCTATGATTGATTGATAAATCTATTGTGGGATATTGAATATTTCCTCAAATACACATTTGGTCATAGACATCGCATTCTAGTCCAAAAATATTGGCATTGGACTATGGTTATAAGTGGATGTAATTATGAAGTTGAAATTGAATGATAAATGAAAGCCCGTGATTATAATGAATTGTGACTTTCTGTATTTGATATTTATTAGACTCTAACATAGAATGAAGCATGTATATATGGTTCTTGTGTCATCATGAACCAAGGTAATTTATGTGGTCAATTAAGGAATAATGAAATGTGATTACCGTTTACTTTATTGCACATTAGAATTTACAAAATTGAATACATTGTTATATACTGTATATTGTTTTAGACACCATTAGTGGTGGCCTATTGAGTTTTACTCAAACCCTACTCAAGAATCTGGATCAGTACCAGAATAGACTTCTTGTTTTTAGGACAGGATAAGGGAAATATCCATATGCTAGATGAATAATTTGGGATGGATCATGGATGAGGGAATCATACAGGGTTTGGGGACCCACATGGAGTTTTCAGTGAATATATTTTTAGGTTTTTCATTCTTCCTATCACATGTACTATGGAATGAAATATTTATTGCTTTAGTTTAGATATTGTTTTATGTTTGGTTCATCATCTGATACTGGTCTGTTATTGATTATAGTATTATTTTGTATATTAGTTACTATCATCAGTTATTTATATTCTATTTCATATGTTTTATTAAACATATAATGTGGGTATAGTCTCCCCATGTTTTATGTTAGACCTTAACTTCTAGTCAGAATCCTCTAGTGTATGGGGAGGCATACTTGAGGCCATGTAACCGATTGGGCTGAGGAACTGATGTGTAGTACCTAGTTTGGGATGTCACAAAGTGGTATCAAAAGGGATTTATTTTCTTCACTTATATATTTCAATTTTTGAAAGGTATATATGAGGCTAGGAAGTGTTGTTCCATGGACATGATCATGTAAATGGGAGTAGCTAACACATGTATGGGGTAAACCCAAGTACCTAAGGAAGGTTGTTATTATTACTCTGTGATGTTATGGTTTGATGCTATTTCAACTTGGGTGATGCAATTTTTGAGTGAGGTTATTATTGTTTCTGATATTTTCTGATACATTACTCATGGAACAATATGGAATGGTAGATTAGTAAAAATGAATCATTATAGTCACTCAAGAATTATTGTGACTTGCAACATTTTAAGGCATGCAAGAAAGCGCAGGTTTTGGGTAAGTTGTTGAAATTGAATTTTTTTCCTTTCTTGTATAACTGAAATGAAAATGATACCTAATAATAAATTGTAAATTAGAAAATGATAATTTTTTTTAAATTGATGTTTAATTAGAAACCTAGGCTGTGATAGTGTATTAAACTATGTGAACCATGAATTCGATGGGGGTGGTTAAGAGTAGTGATAGTGCCCTATTTTTGACCGTGTGGTGGTGTATGGATAGAATACTTTTTATGGATTATTATGAATTACTCTTATATAAATTTGGTAATATTGTGTAACGTTTCCTATGATATTTTCTTGGAATTATAGAGATATGTCTCCATAATGACGATTTATGATATTATTGAAGGAGGATATTGGTAGAAATGATCCTCCAAGAGTGGATCCTAATGGACCGATAGTGCCAAAGTGAGGGAGATGGAGAGAAGATCCATTAGTAAATTGCACCAGTCATGTAGTTTATGGAATGAAACCCATGTTAGGTTTTGAATAGTATTTCCAACATGACATGGTAGTTTGAGTTGAAGAACCCTTTGAAATTCATGAGTGTGGGTGGACCTGATGCAGCTAAGTTCTAGATTGAGTCTATCCAGATGATTCTTGAACAATTATAGATTATGACTAAGAATTGATTCAAGATGGATAATTATATGATATTTGGTCAGGTGAAGAGTTGGTGAGACATCCACGTTCGAGATGGGAATCTAAAGAATGTGTTTTGGAAGGATTTTTAGGACACGTTCGTGGGGAAATTTTACCCTGATATTATTATGTGGGAGAGTGTAGCAGATTTTATGAGGCTGAACCAATGGAGTATGAATTTGATGGACAATGTTGGTCACTTTATAGATTTAAAATGATCTTTTATATTTATTGGAAGGATATCAGGTGACTATGATGAAACATCTTCAAGATGGTCGAAACATGATATTAAGTCATATATGAATGTCATTAATCTGAAATGTTCTTGGATGTGGATTATTAGTCTCTGATTTTTGTGATAAATCTTAGGGAGGCATCTAGTGAGACACAAGTTACTTATGCTAGAGGAGCATGAGGTACATATTCTGAGAGTTTGGAGCATCACTATAATAATTTTCATTAGGTTGATAGAAAGAAGAGTGTATAGGGGGAAGAGATACATACTCAGGACCATACATGATTGAATTCCACCAGTGGGGTAGGCTGAGTCTTATTTTTAGAAATTTTTCATGACCGCCAGTAGAGATTAATACATGCAGTAGGATGAGACATATTCAATGGTTCTATTGGAACCCATAAAAGATGGTAATTATTGGGGAGACTAGACTGAACTATAGTACTATAATGGGGTCTTATAACCAATATCACTTTGGAAGGTATAGTTATATTGTCATTTGCAGTTTAGGTAGTGGATGTAGTGATTATAGGAAGGATATGTTGTATCCAAAGAGTGGTGAAATACAAGGGACACAGACTATATCAAAAGGAAGAGAGGAAGTGCACTTGCATTCTTTTCAGTTTACACCGATGGATATGGAAGCTTCACTATCAATAGTTAGAGGTACAATTATTTTAACTTCAACGTTTTCTAGTTACTTATTTGATATTTGTTCCTATTTTCACTATATATATTCATATCTTGTTAATGGGTTTAGTTTGGTAGTGGATTTTTTGAATGGGGTTATGATAATCAATACACTATTCGGAGTATGGTTGAGAGACTTTTTTTTGTGCACGAGGTGTTATCTTAAGGATGGGAAGTACCATTTCTATTTGGATCCTCACATCCTTGATATGTCATTGTTGAAATTTAATATGTGAATGGACTAGTTAGTGTCATACCAATAAAAAATATATTGTTACCACTACAGAGTGATTTTTACATCTCCTATAAGAGAAAAATATGTTCTTTATAGACAGTAGGATATCCAAGGATCCATGAAGGTCCAATTCAACAACAATTGAGGGAGATCACCAATTAGGTTGAAAGAGTGTTACAGGATTGTGTGGTATGAAACCTTGTATCTTCCCACCCACAATGAATAAGTTCTAGGAAGTGTTTCCTAAGGACTTCAACCTACGAGATATGTGGAATTTATAATTGAGGTCATTCTCAGGGATGAGCCAAATTCTATCCCAACATATAGAATAGAACCGATCTAGATTCAAGAGGTTAATAATCAACTAGAAGAGTGATGGATAAGGGATTTATCCTTCCAAAAATTTCACCTTGGTGTTTTTTGGTTTTTTTCAATGAATGATGATGGGAGTTTGTGCTTGTGTTTCGATTATTAGATGTTGATTTGGATGATACTAATGAACTAGTATCATATTCCATGCATCGATGACTGATTTGACTAGTTTATGGGAGCTTTTGTTGTCTCCATGATTTACTTGAGATCTGAGTTTCATCAGTTGAGTGTTCATCCTTCTCACATACCTTAGACTACATTATGAAGTAGTTATAGCCTTTATGTGTTCTTTGGGAGGACATTTAGTCTTAAGAACTATCCTGTTGTGTTTATGTCCTTCATGAACATAGTCTACCACCCGCACCTAGGTTAGTTTGTGGTTGTTTTGTGTATGATATCATGGTGTACTCCAGGACTCATGGTGATCATGACAAACTTCCTGACATCATCCTATGTACTCTAAGAGGGAATCAGTTATACGACCGTCTATAAAAGATCCAATTGTTGATTGATCAAATACATTTCATGGGTCACATCATCATAGGGTATGGTGTATCATTAGAAAATGAGAAGTTGCAAGAAGTTGTTTCATGGGAACAGGCGAAGAATATTTTTTATATCCATAGATTTCTTGGATTATAAGTCTATTATTGGAGCTTCATATAAACATTTTACCTCATGGAAGAAACTCTATCAGGATTGACCAAAAGGGGGATAATGTTTCACTGGTATGTATCATGTGAGAATGTTTTCCAATAGTGGAAGAATGATATGAAAAATTCACCAATATCAATCATACTGGTTTCATGTGAGGAGTATACAATGTTTTTTAATGCTTCTATGACCAGACATAGAGTAGTGATGATGTGTGGGAATCGATTTGTGGCATATGGGTCATGATAGTTGAGGGAACATGAATGAAACTACCCTATGAATGTCCTTGAGTTAGCTTCATTGGTATATTCCTTTATGTGTTGGTTGAATTATCTGTTGGGAGAGAATTTTACTATGTATACCTATCACACTATCTTACTATATATCTTTTCACAAGGATATTTGGATATTCAATAGTGGATATGGGTTGAGTGTACGATGTGATTTGATTTTGAACTAGCATATATGACCATAAAAGAAAAATAGTGTTTCTATCTCTCTGATTTGGACAACACAGACTTAGGATGTTCTGGAATTTAGATCATGAGTGAAATATGATGACATTATAGGATTAGATGCATGTTTTGGTTTAAGAGTCTCTGGAGTAGTTGAATTTTATACCAGTTTTAGTAGAGTCTAAACTTTTGATCTATATCAGGGAGAGGTCGTATGAGGATCTGCAATGTATTTCCTTGAGGGGAATCCTTGTTTGAAAGGATTCACCTTCTTATTGGACCATCTATTATGATGAGATAGTCTATGTTAGGAACTATATAGTAGTACGTACGAGTATGTTAGAGGTGTTGATGTGTGAGTTTCATTCATTGAATTACGTGGTTCATCTGGGTTTGATCAAAAGGTACAATGACCTATGGTGATAGTATTGGTGAATTATGATGAAAAAGGAGATTGTATGGTTAGTGACCTGATTCTACACCTTCCATTAAGTGAAAACATAGAATCAACAACTTGGTGGACAAATACATCAGGTTCCCATTCTAGAATGGAAGTGGAAAAATGTTACAATGTTTTTTTTGTGGGTCTCTTGATGATGCCTATGAAGAATGATTCTATTTGTATAGTGGTTGACTGATTGATAAATGTAGCAAATTTATTGTCTATACAAGAGAACATCTACATGGATCGGTTGGTAGACTTGTACATTTGAGAGATTTTCCATCTACATGGGGTGACAAGGAATATAGTTTCATACAATGAATCATGTTATAATTCTCACCTCTATAAAGGCTAATTGAAGGAACTTGGTATACAGTTATCTCTGAGTATGAAATTTTAACTAGAGACAGATGGGAAGTCGGAATGTAATATATAGGTACTTTAGGATATGTTTTGATCATGTGTTATTGAATTGTGTGGTTCATGGGAGAAACACTTATCCCTTGTGAAGTTCACTTATAACAATATTTATCAATAATATATTAAAATGTAACCATATTTGGTACTTTATTATAAGCAATACGGATCACCTCTATGTTGGATGAAGGCATGTGAATCATAAATGTTTGGACCAAGACTCATACAGAAGAATTCACAGTAGGTTTAGTTGATTAGGAAACATATGGATATGTCTTAGAACAGATAGATTTAATATTCTAATATATATATATATATGACACCTTGTGTTTATAGTTGGTGATCATGTGCTCCTTTGGGTGTCTCCTAAATTGGGTCACTGTCGGATTCAAAGATAGGGCATGTTGGAACCCAATCTTGTCAGACCTTTTGAGGTAGTAGAGATATTCAGGCTGGTGGCATACTAATTGGATATTATATAGAGGTATATTGTTTTTCATGTTGTTTGCTATGTGTCACAAAGTCAATGGTATCACCCTATCCCTTCTGATGGGATTGATGTGGATGATGTTGAGCTTGAGACTGATGTGTCCTATGAGGAGCATCTGATATGTGTGTTGGATATTATTAAGAATGTTTTTTCAAAAATACAGTGTTGATAGTTTAGTTATTATGGAAACATAAATGTGTTTAGGGAAAAACATGGGAGATAGAAGTTGATATGCAGGGTTAGTGGCCTCACCATTTTACCACAGAATCTTGGATATGCTTGGAATTACAACCCATAGAAGATCTATTATAAGGTGGTGCGATTTTATGATCCTGAATATTTCATGAGATGTATTCAGATTATTTATTGATAATCATTTACCTTGTTTTTTGTATATCTTGTATGGGTTTTACAATCAAGAGATTTCATGTGGAATTGGATAATTTTAAGGGGTTTTTAGGCAGTTCATGGTTGGAACATGGGTTTCCCAAATAGTGTTCCCTTCCCCATCAAATTGTTCAACCCAAAACAAAGTGGGAAATCACATTTGGCATCTAGTTTATATAATTCGGTTTCCTATTAGTAGTATAAGTGTGAACATTATGAGGATGATCATGATTAAGTGCATAGTTTGGGAAAACCATGCACTATGTATATAAAAATTTTCATGTGGAATAATAATAACATTAAAATTAATTTAAAAAATTCAATAATTTATTTCTTATATCTTCAAACCTCCCCGAAAGACCATAACTCGTTTCCCCAATTTTTGGGGGATAATGAATGGATTTTTTGGGTCTCTGAACTCCATTCTTTCCGAATCAATGATACATTTGACTTATCGTCACCTCTCCATATAGTTGATGTCGTTTTTATTGGTTTCCCCCCTTTATCCCATCCATTTATCATCTATTTATTGGGTGTTTTACTCTGTGGGTGATGGATCTAGATCTATTTTCTAATAGATCTAAATCTATTAAATTTTTTGCATAATTTTTTTTTTCAAAATATCATTCTTCATTGTGAAATTGAACATTCCTCTTCAATTTGGGGATTTTCATTGGAAATCGTTCGTCACCAATCATGTCGTAGGTCATCTATTATTCAATCTTATAGTCTCTAATTTCAATTACATGTATGATTTCTATAATATCAATTGGGACATTTTGAAATTAAATATTGAATTGAATTAATTAATTGACAAATTAATTAATGGAATGATCTGATAATTTAATTGATGGGATATTAGGAATAGTAAATTTATACATGAATATGATTGTTTAATTTATAGATAAATGTGAATTATTATATTGTTTAATTATTATAATTAAATTATGGTGGGATTAACCTTATAGGGTTAATGAATTAAATTATTTAATGTTCATAGATGGTTTAATAATGACATTTTCATATTATTCATTGTGATTAAAGTGTTGAAACATGATTATTGTGGTAATATAAATGTTATACAAAAATGTGAAATGTTGATGAGTGGGTTTATAATGATTTACCATGTTAAATTTGATATATGTGTTTACTTATGTTTGACTGATATAGGGGTTGTGGGAAACAGAATGAAGCTTCAAATACACATGGGGTGTTTTACATGGAACTCTAGACCCAAATGTCTACATTTCCTAAATGTGTGAGGGATGTGGACTAGTGCTTCAATTTCCCATGCATGATTGGTCAATAAACAAGTTTTGCAACACTGACTGATGATCCAAATACCGACGAGGTCCAAGAATCTGTGTTCTAGTACCAAAATATTGGCATCGAACTATAGTTCCAAGAGTCCATAATTATGAAGTTGAAACTGAATGAAAAATTATATCCCACGAATATAATGCATTTTTATTTTCCCTAACTAATATAGTTCATACGCAAGATCAGGAAGAAGTAGGTATTGATGGTTCGGGTGTCATATGAAGTCTAGGTAATTTGAGTTCTTTATTAAAGTATATTGAAATGTGATAACTATTGACATTATCGTATGTCATTATTTCTACAACTTCACACACTTTTTTTGAATGAATATTTTTTAACTCCTAATCCCAAAATCATGATTTTTATATTATTAATTAATTTCATGTTTCTATATAAGAAATATATATGCTAAGATAGGTATTGAAATTTTTTAAGTTTGAGACCCCATTGGGATAGAAAATTCCAATTTGAGGCACCGTTTTCAATGACTTAAAATCTAACTATGTATGACACGCCTTCATGATATCACATAACAATAATATCATATCATTGAATTGAAAAATTGATAGAGTCTGAGACACCATCTGTCGAAACATAGTTAAGATGTCATGCTACAAGAATGAAAATTTTCTTATGTAAGAGATTCTACTCAAAGAGGCACTGTCAATGTCACACTGCGTACCCAAATTTTGGCTAAGTCTGAGATACCTCCAGACCTCATACTGTCATACCAGACACCACTAGCTGAGACGCCATAATCATATTGTAAATTTGTCTTCTAAGGCACATCTACTGTCATAGAACCAGTGTGATGTTTCTAGAACAATGTATCACCATATCTTTACACCGTCAAATAAAGAAACCACTAATCTAAGAATCCTCCACAATAATCCTTAACATATCTATTGAAATTATATTTTTCTAACTATAATTTTTGTTGAATTTAATTCCCTATAATATTTTAATGATGGTTTCTTAAATGATTAGCAAAGAGAAATGAATAGAGTTTCAGGTTGTATAGTACAAGGACGTGGCTATTCCGGATATTCTCCTTGATGCCACTGAGAAAAGTGCAGCACACACTATTGTGCAGGAAGGCAATGATACACACTATAGAAATTGATGCATTAGTGGAAGAAGTGAACTAATGCAGATCCAAGTTCTCAAACACACACTTTGAGCTCACCTACTTCAAAAAATTGACTAGAATTATGACCTACAATTTAAAATTTATTTAATAACTTCAGTCAAAGTACAATATTATGCACCAATATATTCCCAAATGTTTTCAAGAGAATCAGACTCAAGCCTCACTGCTGAAGCCAATCTAGAGTCACAAGCTATATTTTAATAGAATGATCAATTGTAAACTCTAAAATTATATATTTTCTCCATTCTATTTAAATTTATTACTTTTTGGGAAGTGTGTTCTATAATCTATTTAATATATTCACACTTTCTCCTAGGATAAACTATAAGTTACACGATATAATCTAAAAGAACTTTTATAATTATTTCTCCCAAGAATAAGAGTGGTATAGGTCCTTGTGTGGCCTGTTTTGTTTTTAACTGACAAATAATTATAGAGGAGGTAGTGTGTGAACTAGATAATTGTAAGCTACTGTAAAACCCAATCCAGGTTTTGGATCATCTAATTTATTTTATATAAACTTCATTGTGGTATGTGATAACCAAGTGGATAGGACTAAGTCTCAATTTCATACTGAGCCTCTTATACTCATTCATTCTATTGTGTGGTATAATTTTGATTTATTTGTATCAGTTTTTATAATAAAAGTGATTTCAACTGTAAAAGAAATATAGTTTTATATTTTATCATAATTTTAATTTATATTTTATTTTTATCGAGTAAATTAATTTCAAAGGATCAAATAATATTGTATATAATTCATCTAAGACCTAAAAAATCTTCAGATAAGTCTTTAAAAAGATTGATATTTATATCATACTACTGATTTTGATATACTAGTCCATATTAAACATTTGAGGGATTTTAATATAATCTATTATATATTGAAATTTTTATTGGATACTCAATTCGCCCCCTCTTGAGATTATCACTCTGAGAAACATTTGGTATCAAAGGTTTTAACTCTTCCATATTAATGTTTTCAAATTCATTTCAACTGTGATTTTATTTATACATTAAAGATCTTAAATTTATGATATTTCTAGACTTAGTTCATTAAATGGATAAACTTCAAGAATTTTATTCTAAAAATAAATCTCTGTTCTTTATGGGACAATTTATGCTTCATGGAATATTAATATAAAAAATCATATTGAAATCATGGGTTTTGATATTTGTTCTAAAATTGATGTTGGATATTTTATTCCTCATACTGCTATAATCAATTGGGAGGATGCAAAAAATTTATCTTATAATAATAATTTTAAATATATGGATTCCATGTACTTTTATTTTGGATATGAGGAACTTAATAGGATTTTTTCATGTAAAAATGCTTTTGAAATTAGAGATCGTGTATCTGTTTCCCATGAGGGAACATAAAATTATATATAGAAGAGGATTAATACTTATAAAATTATATATGATAATTTTAATATAAAGAATATTTAACCCATTTCTGACCTGTATCACAAGTATAATGAGAATATCAATACACCGAGATTTCTTGGAAAACTGTATCAAATAAGGATAAAATCTTGTGATTACTTAGTTGTCTACCTGAAAGATGGAAGGAACATTAGATTCAATCATATAATCATGAGACATATGAAAAATTCCTATGAAAGAGTTTATTGGAAATATTATGATTTATGAAGAATAATTGAAGGCAAACCATACAAAATATGAGGACCTAAAACATAGTCATTAGAATTCAAGACTATTTCCCCTAGACAACAAAGGAGAAAATGAATGAAATAATGTACAAGCTTCCATTTATATTGATAGTTAATTTCTCTCTAAATTTGATTTGGAAATAGATCACTTAGCTATAATATTCATGAAATTTTAGTGAATGAAAATTTTCTTTAGGAAATAAAACTGTAATGGAAAGTATGACAATATAGGAAATTGGAAGAAATATTGGAAGTAGAATTATGATCTAGAGGAATTTGTTTGATATGAATATGAAATAATGGGTCACATAAAATATGATGTTCCAAATCAAATGTAAAAAAATATAAAAATATTAGGACAAGAGATACAGAAGACCACGAAATCCAACTAGAGTGCTTTTGAAGTTAGGTTATATAGAGAAAACATGTGTTTTATGGTTAAAGTTAGTGAGGTACTTTGTTTACCTAATTATACTTGTATTTTTATTTTTCACGTGTCTGCTAATTCAAAAAATGAACAACATGATGATTTCAATTTGTCCAATTTAGAATTATTCGAATATTGAAACATGCTAGTGGACGCCTTCAATGAATTCGATGATAAGTAAAAAATTCATCAAATGAAGAATGATATAGTTATAAATATAAAATTTGAATTGATAATAAAAAAATGAAAAATAATCACATGCTCAAATAAAACACTAAACATATATTGTCATTTGAGAAATTCAAGAATGACTTGGAAAAATTTAGAAATTGTGTAGAGAAACTCACACAAATATTGGGAAATCAATTTACACTAGAATATATTATTAGAAAAGGATAGGAACCTGGAAAAAGAAGAATATCTAAAAGTACTTTTGTTCTTAAATCCAAACTTGAAGGTTCTACTACTAATCAGTTTTTGAAAGGACCCAATGAGGTTTTTATTTCTAAAAGTTTTAAATATGTTTATAGGAACCCCCTTAGGAAAATTCAGGATCCCAAATCCTTGATTATGGACTTTACTAGACCAATATATATTTGTATACCAAAATAATTTCATGTTTAAAACATGTTTTTTAGTAGAAATTATTGATTAACTTCATTAAAAGTCTATATAAATTGGAAAGAAAATATTATAGAAATATGTTACGATAATATTCTTGCTTTAAGAGTATCATAAAGGTTGGTAGTGGAAATTTCACCATTGGTGACAATAAAAAAGGAAATATCATTGGTCTAGGACAGATTGGTTACAGAAAATCAGTTTTAATTTAAAAAATTTTATATGTTTATGGTTTAATGTATAATCATCTTAAAATTTATTAGTTCTGTGATGATGGTTTTTATGTTAGGTTTGATAATTATTCATTCAAGGTTTTTACTCAAAAAAATTTATTTATATTTACTACTTTGCAAAATGAAAATATTTATGATGTTGATTGCAATTCTTTGAATTCTCAAAATGTTTCATTATTATGTGACTTTCCAAAAGAGTCATGTCTTTGGAATGGAAGACTAGGCCCTTGCAACATTAACTATCTTATAAAGGTATTTAGGAATGGGTTATTTAAATATCTACTTAATCCTGATTTTCAAAAAGAAAAAGTTTGGAACCCCTATCAAAAAGAGATACAAAAATAATTTCATTTTTAATTAAAGAAATAGGTGTCAACTTCTCAACCTCTTGAGTTGGTTCACATTGATTTTTTATAACTCGTATAGATTATAGTCCTAATTAAAAGAACTATGTTTATATTCATGTACATTATCTCTCTTGGTATTCATGGGTATATTTTAAAGATTAGAAAAATGAAGAATGCTCTAAATTTACCATGTATGATAGGTCTGTACAAAATCATTTTGGACTTAGAATTAAGACCTTATATAGTGATCATGGTCGTGAGTCTGAAATTCAATATTTTCAATCACTTTTCTCACAAAATGGATTCACTCATAAATTATCTGGTCCAATGACACCACAACAGAGTGGAGTTGTTTAAATGAGAAATATAAACATACAATAGAAAGCCCAAACTATGCTAAATGAGTATGACCTACACATCTATTTTTAGGATGACGATTTCAATGCATCCTGCTATATCATCAATAGAGTTTTGATCATACATATCCTAAATAAGACCCCTTATGAGATGTAGAATTATAAGAAAACCTAATGTTAGTTACTTACGAGTTTTTTTACAAATTATTTATTGTTAATAATAAAGATAGTCTTGAAAAATGTTCTTCCAAAAGTGATAAATGAATATTCCTTTTTTCAATATCTATGAAAGCTTATTGGGGTTTCAATAAGAATACCAAAATAGTGGAGGAATCATTTCATGTAAAATTCTATGAAAATGATCCACAAGATCCCAAGACCACCATAGAAAAACATGATGATGATTTATATTTTATGAACTTAAATTCAAAAAAATTATCCTATACTATGAAATTAGTAGAAAAATCAACATGTTCTAAAGAATTTCCTAAACATCGGGAATATGAACCTGGAAATAAATAAGTAACGAGTCCTTTATTCTCTAGATCTGTTAGAACTATTATTTACCATCATTTATATATTGTTGTAGGGGATATAAATGGGGGAACACAAAGTAGAGATTCTTTTAGAAATATTGTTGACCATTAATATTTCTTATCTCATCATGAACCAAATAACATCAATGAAGTCATTCATGATGAATTATGAGTAATATCTATTCACAAAGAATTGAACCAGTTTGAAATAAACAAATTGTGGTAACTTGTATATATACCTAAGGAAACCTTTAAAAATGTAACTAAATGGGTTTTTAGGAATAAAGTTGATGAGTCAGGAAATGCATTTATAAATAAGGCTAGAATTATTTCACAAGGTTATAGTTCGGAAGAAGGAATTGAATATGATGAGACATTTTCACCAATAGCTAGACTTGAGTCCATAAGAATCATGCTTTCATATACATAACATTTTGAATCCACAATCTATCACATGGATATTAAGACTTTATTCTTTAATGGTTTTATAGTGGTGTATATTTTTGTGGAAAAAGCCCCTATTTTTAAATACCATCATTTTTTGGATCATGATTTTAAATTAACCAATTCTTTATAAGGTTTAAAATAAGATAATAGAGCTTAGTATGATAGGATCATCAATTTTATGATATAAAAAGTATTTTCAAATAAAACAGTTGACCCTATACTTTTCATAAAGATAATTTAAAATGATACATTATCACTAAAAATCAAGGTTGATGATATTATTTTTGGATCTTCAAAAAAATATCTTAGTAATGATTTTTCTAAAATGATGTAAAATGAATTTGAAATGAGTTTATTAGGTGAACTAAAATTCATTTGTGGGTTTTAGATCATTCAAAAAAAATATGGAAATTTGTTAAATAAAAGTATATATAGGAACTATCATTTAATATTTTTTACATGGATAACATTAAGAGTAGTGATAATTTTACAATTACAACCTATAATTTGGATCTTGATGAAGATGGGAAATAGGTTGATAAAACTAGTTATATATGTATGATTTGAAGTCTTATCTACTTTACTGTTACATGAAAAGGTATTCTATTTAATGTGTGTATGTGATATCATTTTCAAGATAACATAAAAGATTCGTACTATTTTTTGTTTACATAATTTTCAAATACCTCATACATAGTATCAATTAAGGATTGTTTTATCCAATTTGAAAATAATTTGATTTAGCAGTATATTTTGATGCTGATATTTGTGGATGTAAGTTAGAGAGAAAAAGAACCTCTTGATCATGTTAATTTTAAGTCAAGTATCTAGTTTCACGGTGTAGTGAAATGAAAAATTCATTTGCATCATCTACATCTGAAACTGAGTACATAGCTAGAGGCAATTATTGTGCACAAATTTTCTGGACGAAACACATTCTAATTCACTATGGATATCAATTCTGATATTTCCCTATCAATTTTGACAACACAAGTGCTATTAACATTTCTGAGAATCTTGTTTCTCATTCAAGGAAAAACATATTGATATAAGACATCACTTTTGGAGAGTCAATTTTTAAAAAGGATATATCACTCTGGAATTTATTGAAGAATAACAACAGTTAACTAATATTTTTACTAATCCATTAAATTCTAAATTAATGAATTATATAAAACATGAGTGAGGAGTGATAAATTTTGATTAAATTTAATTTTCTATATCATACTGTTGTGTTTTTCATACCATTAGTTTTTTATAACAATAGTTTTTCATGTCATTGGTTGTCATACCATTGGTTTGTCATACCATTGGTTTTTCATGTCATTGGTTTTCATACCATTGGTTTTTTATGCCAATGGGTTTTCATGAAATTATTTGTCACACTATTGTATTTTTATATAGTTTCTATTTCATTCCATTATATTTCATGTATTTTAAAAAAAAATTGTTTCTTGATAGTTCGAATCATCGATTTATTTCTAATTTTATATCATATCTGTAAAGAAATGCATATTTTTTCCCCTATTTTTTATTTTTATTTAATGTATTATTTTTATTTTAGAATTCCTAATATACAAAATGAGATTAAAATGACTATATTTTTATTCCCAACATACCATGAGGACCGCTTGATGCTCTTCTATCACTCTCGATCACAGTACAACCTTTGGCCCTCTCTCTCTTCAAACATGATTCTACCTTTGACCAATATATCTGAGCCAATTTGAATGTCGATAATGAAGAGTGCTTTTGAGAATTTTCCTTCTGTGTATAAATATTCAATGAAGTGGAATAAAGAGTCAATTTGACATGTTCTGGATTCTTCAGTCAACATAGAGCATTCAAAAACAGTTTTTGTAATAAAAAAGAATGTTGGATTGAAGTGGTTGTTATCCAGTAAGTCTCTAGTACTCAATGTGATTCAGAATCAGGTGTTTTAGAGTTTTTATCCTCTAATTAAATACTTTTCTACCCTAATATGGTCTATGAGTTTTATTAGATTGGGGAATTTTCATTTCAAGAATATGGTGTTGATTATATATAAAGACGTGTGAAAGGGAATGTTTTTTTATTTTCATTATGAAAATGGGATAAATGTTTTACTATACCTCATTAAGAATATTATTATGACCACTAATGAATCATTCTAGAAGTTAGTGATTCTTTTAAATATGAGTATTATCTTAATATTCATTCAGTAGATGGCACAACCTAATGGATTTTTCCCTCTAAGATGGATGTAGAATGTAGGATTCTTTCTCTATTTTTTCATCACACACCTTTCTTGAAAAAGGGTGATTTCATAACAATAATATAACATGATGTATATCTTATATCTCTAATGAGATAATATCACAAGATCATTATTTGTAGATACTTTATGGTTGTTATGTGTGAGATGATGATGAAATCCCCAAAATGCAATTCTTTAATGTAACTAAAGATGATTTGTACCATGTTGGTGGCCTAGGGCCTAATATGTGATGAAGATGAGTCTATTATAGACTTTGGTAGTTTCTTCATTACACGTTCTACTTGATCAAGGATAAATATTAGTTGGAACCTAGGGAAGAAATAGTGGGTTGGTGATTCTGAGAAGTTATATTATGTGTATAATTTAGTTGATCAACCAACCATACCAGAGGATGATATTGATCTAGGATTGGATCCTGATGAAGTAGTATAATATTATGATGAGTATAAAGAATAAAATATTGTTGAATAAGTGTAAGAGGAACCATATGTTGATATATGAAGTGATCCTAATTTTTCTCCCAATGTTTCTCCAATTACTTTTGAAGATCTTGTTCCACCTACAGGATTTCCAAATAAATAGGTTATGAGTGATGAAGAATAGACTAAGGTCTCTGAAGAGGAGAATTATGCAACTTTAACATCAAATGAAGTAGATGATAATGATGATGAGGAGGGATAAAAGGATGAAAAAGAATAGTCTTAAAATGGTGAAAATAGAAATAATGGTACAGATGGTAGTGAAATTGATGATGGTAATGATGGAAATGATTCTAACCCTAATGGTGCTAGTGGCCAAATAAAGAGGAAGGAAGTGGAGATTCTTCCAAATATTTAAGATGAACTTGTATAGGGGAGAAATACCCATCTATATAATTATTCCATGAATTTCCACCTATTGATTATATTGAGGATAGTTTTTTAACTGGTTAAATAGTTTATAATTCTGTTGTGTTATAATAGTTATGTGTGATTACGGCTATTGAACAACATGTAGGTGTGAATGAGAGAATTGAGATGCTTTTTTCCTATGCATTTTAGAGATGTTAAGTTGGTTTTGTTAGATACTAAAAATCCTTTAGTTGAAATCCGTATAGAAATAAATCCTACGATTGGTAGTTATAAGGATGATGCTGAGTAGTTACTATCACCTCCTATTGATAGAGAGATGGATGATTAACCATCAGGTGTTGAACACTCCTTGGATTCATGGATTTAAAATATTCAGAAGTATTTTTACTTTCCATATGTACCTCCTAGTGTGGTACCTACTACCACTGTATCTATCTTAGCTGTTGTCTCAGATGGATGGGTTGATCCGGTGGAAGAAGAATTTGGAATGTTTTAAAGTGTTGTAAAGATTCAAAAAAAATCATGGGAGAAATAAGGTTCAAAATAAAAGTGATCCTAAGGGATCCTTGATAGATCAAGTATATTTTTATGGGATTTTTGAATAGATCTCTTCTATCATAACTCATTCACCCACACGAGCACCTATTTCTTTTCCAGATTTTTTGGTAACTAAAATTGACTTGGATGATTTTGGTAATATATTGATGTTTTATTTACTTTAAATATAATTAATAGGCCTCCTATAGAGAATTTCATCTATTTTAAGGATCAAGGATGTATATTTGAGTAGGATATTCAACATATCCAACTAAAAATGATTCATCACTTTATGAATATAGAGATTGAGAGTAAGTGACTATGTAGCGAACTGGATTCTCTTAAGTAGGTGTTTAATGAAATGAGATATGAGTTTAAAGAATCCATGGTGGATATCATTAAATGTATTTAGGATGCCTATTAAGATACTATTTTTTCTACGATACCTCCTCTTATAGTGCTTTATATAAATTTAATTTAATAAATTGTCAGAGAAGAAGTTTCAGCTGCCACCAGTGGTCCCTCTAGTATAGAACCTATGATATCATTAGAAATTTTGAGGATGTTTGAGAAAGGAACTAATAATGATCATATGAAGATCGAGAAATATGACAAATAAATTAATGATTCCATAGATACTATTTCTAGGTTCATCAATTAATATCTCTCAATTATTTATATTGATTCCACAATGAATGAAAACATAAAATTCATAGAAGGAAACATGATAATTATTCCTATCACATGGGATTTTAATGAAAAATGAAGATAGATCAAGGTGATGACCATAGTTTTGAACTATTTTTTGGAAGAGAAATACTATTTCCTTAAAGTGAAGGAAATGGGTGGAAAAAACATAATGGACTTCATAAATTTCATGTATAATTTTAATCATGTGCCTGGAGAAGTAGTTATTTCTTAGGAAGTTGTCCCAATTACTCCTCAATAGTCTCCTTGACCAAGAGTTTCTCGAGATCCTTTAGAACCTTTTCCTACCCAAGTCCATCATTTTCCAATGTCTCTTTCTCAAACCATAGAAAAACCTTGGCCAGTTGTGAATGTGGAAGATCATCCTCGGACTATAGATGGGATCACCTATAGTGTTCCTTCTATAATAACTCATGGTGATCCTATTTCCTTATATAAGGAGAAAGATAAATCCAAAACTAAAAGAAATTCACCGACGCACACTTCTACTAAATCTTGAACCTTGATTTTTTTTATATTAGACATTTTTTATTTAATGGAACATCGGTTGTAATAATTGTTTGGTAATAATTTTTACTACCTCTCATATGTGTTGTTCCATTTTTTTATCTTATTTTTTATAATTATTTGCATTAACTTTTTGATAATACAAAAAGGGGGATAATTATAGAATATTCACATTTCAATTGGAATTTCAGATCTATTACATTCTTATTTATATGTTATATCTGATTCTTCATGATTTTAGTCATTCTATTTATGATACTTACCATTGATACTTTATCTTTTTTTTCTATTTTCTCTTTGAAACCATATGAACTTACTATGAAAGCTATGTTTTAGTGTATAAATTTATGCTACCATGAATTCCATGTTAAAGTTTTATAATATTCTTGGATTCCATGGTTTTTGATCATCAAAAGGGGGAGATTGTCGACCTCCTAGTTTCAGTGATAAAAAAAACATGATTGTTCTATTATTAATGAATTTCATGTTTCTCTATAAGAAATATATATTTTGAGATAGGTAATAAAATTTTCCAAGTATGAGACATCATTTAGAAAAATTCCGCTAATTGGAGATAGCATTGTCCATGACTAAAAATATCACTAAGTATGGCACACAACTAGGATATCACATCACAGGAATGTCTTATTGTTGGATAGAAAAATTGACAAAGTCTGTGACATTGTCAGCCAACATATTATTAGGATATCATACTGCCAAAATGTGAATTTTTCTAAGCACAAGATACCATCAGATAAGGGGCTGTCAATATCACACCACCAATACAAATTTTGGCTATGACTAAGATACCACCAGACTACATACCTTTTGAATAGACACTACTTGTTGAGATTCATCCAGTATAGTGGAAATTTGGATACTTCTAAGACACCACAAGTGTCATACAACTAGTTTGATGCCACCAAAACAACATACCACTGGAGCTTGATAACGTCAGAGTGAGACACTACCAGTCTAAGACACTACAACTATTTTCTATAACTTATCTTTTAAAATCATATTATTGTAATGGATATTATTATTGAAGTTAATTCCATATACTATTTTAATGAATTCTATTAAATTATCTATAGAGTGAATTTTAGAGAGTGTTAGGCTATGTAGAAGGAGGAAGTAATTGTTCCAGATATTCCTCTAGCTATTGCTGATAAAAGTGAAACACAATCCCTCATACAAGAAGACAATGATACATACTATAGAAAGAGATATAGTAGTGTAAGTAGTGAACTCTTGAAAATATGAGAGCATAAACATATTGAACAATGATGGAGCTCACATACTGCATACATTCAATTTGGGAGGTGCCAACACATTCACATTGGTTGATTACATTCCTTAAAAGAACAAGAGTTTATGACACTCTATTTTCCAGATTTTTTCAGGAGAACCCAACTCAAGCATCACTGCAGAATAAAAACTAGAGTAAAAAAATGAATTGAAACAGAAAAAGCACTTCTAAACTATACACTTATATATTTCTCTGCTCTATTTATATTTATTACATTTTGAGTATTGTGTGATATACATTGTTTTATATACACACATTGTCTCCTATTCAAAACTAGAAGATACATGATATCTTATAAGACTCGTTAATATTTATTTACCCCATGGATAAGAGTGATAGAGCTCTTTGTGAGGAATATTGTATTATTCTCTGATGAATAAATGCATAGGAGGTCACCTGTGACCTAGATATGTGTAAACTGTTGTAAAACATTATCATGGTTGTAGATAATATTCTTTATTTTATGTAAACTTCTTGTTGGCATGTGATCACCATATGCAGAGGATGAAGTCTAAACATGAGATTAAACCTCTTTTATTAATTCTTTCCAATGCATGCTTTAATATTTTTACTTAATTTCATATTTAAAAAATAAAATTGTTTTGACAGAAAAAATATATATACATTGATAGCTTAACATAATTTCAGTTCATATAGTATTTCGATTGAGTAAATTGATTTCAAAGGATCCAATCATATTGTATATTATTTATCTGATAACAAATCAATCATTAGATAAATCTTTATAAATAATTAGATATATATCATACTACTTATTTTGATAAAATTAGCTCAATTAAACATTTTTTGGATTTAAAAATAGTAAATTTTAGATAAAAAAATTATTGGGTACTTAATTAACCTCCTTGTTGGGATACTTACTCAGAACAATAGTTGTAGTCACCATTGGTGGTGGCCTACTAAGTTGTATGCTCACCCAATGAAGGCTACCTCATTAGTACTCATGTAGACATCCGGTTTTCTGCACAGTATAAGGGAAATAGATCTATTTTAGATGAATGATTTTGGATGGAGCATTGATGTAGGAACCTGACATGGTGTTGATACCTTATTCGATTTAATAATATCCTTATTTTTGGGTTTTTCATTCCTCACATGACATGTACTTTGGAATGAACTATTTACTACTTCGGTGTGAATATTGTTCCCTGTTGTGTTCATCATGTGATACTAGTATGTTATTGATTATAGTATGATTCCATTTAAATGTTATTTATGATCTATTTACGCTATTTTATTACAATTATAAAGAGGGTATAGTCTCCCCATGTTTTATATTAGACCATATCTAATATTTGGAAACTTTGGGATTAAGGGAAGCGTACTTGAGGTCATGAAACTGACCATCTTGGGGACTTATTGTGTCACACAAGGATTATAATGTCCTAATATACAGAATGTGTTTCGTAAAAAGTTGATTCATAAGGTTATGGTTTTATGAAATAACCATATAGTTGAAGATGGATCATGTAAATATGAATATTATTTGAGTAAAATATATCTCATATTGTTTAATAAGTGAATAAAATTAGGAGGATATAATTTAAAAAGGGGGAAAGTATTTATAATCCCATTTATGATATAATAAATCTTCTTCATGTTTATTAATATAAGTATATTCACTATAAAAATATTAAAAAATTATTTAGAATAATAAGAATATAGGTTTAATTGACCAATACTATTATAAAGTTTAATTTAAAAGCATCATTTATAAAGAATTGAATACTAATGATAAAAAACAATATAATTATTGAAATCATCTTATAAAATTTAACGCAAGAAGATATTTTTTGATTGTTCAGAAAATGTTTATTTTTCTGTGAACATTTAAAAATACAAATTATTTTTTTATTATTAATTTTCAATAATATAAGTAATGTAAAATCACCATTTTGTTATTTAAATAATTTTAATTAAAATAAGTATTATTTAGTTATTTTTAATAAAATTAGTTAATTTTGAATCGACATTAAATTGGATTTCAGTATAATGTTTTTGTGTGTTTGAAAACAATTTTTTATAATTGTGTCAAAGTGAATAATGATTATCTATATTAATTAAATAAGACATACATAATTAATAGTGTTTTAAATGAAATTAATATAGTAATTATCCAAAAAAATGAGGATTAATTAAATTATTAGTCATTATGTTAATTTGAAATCATCTTCTTCTTGAAATATACACTTCTTAAAAACCTGATTTTTGTCACATATGCATGTTTTTTTTAATTTAATTTTACCTCATATGTGAATGGAATTTGTTATAATGGGTCCCTTAATTAGAATCATCATAATTTTTATAATATGATATGGTGAACTTAATTTTATACCATAATTAATTGTGAAAACAATAATAATGAGTTACCATGTTTAAGGGAAATGGATTCACCATGGTGATAATCAAAAACAATACAAGAGTTAAAATGAACTAAGAACATGTCTAAAACCAATTGTATGGAATATATCACCATATAATTTCTATGTCCTAATATTAGTCCATTTTTTCCTTCTTTCATAAGAAAAATGTGGAGAAAACTTTTTATTTTTAAACATTTAAATTGTGTCACTCATATCAAATATTTAAGGCCACCCCATATCCTCTCCATTTCATGCCATAAAATACATTTAGATCAAGAAATAACTTCCAAAATTAATCCCCAAATTCCCAACGACAACCTATATCTATTATTTTGATCATAAATCCATCCTTATAAGGATTTATTTGCCTTCCTATGGAGTTTTTTCTAAGAAGATGTTTCTTAATTAACATGATATATTTATATTATATCCTCTACCACCACTTTAGAATGTTTTTAAATTATTATCATATATTATAATTAGTACCTACCACATACATAGATGATTTTTTAATTGAATAACCAAAATCCATATCCTCTTCCATCAAATGGGATACGAAATCATTATTTGTATGTATGACAATCTATTACCTTGAGAACTGATGTCATTCAACAACCATCATCGCCTCTCAAATTTTTTTTCTATTCATGAATTTAATGTTTATCTATGATATTTGTAACATATTTATACTTTTGGGGTTATTATATCACATATAACTTCTTACATTCTATTCTGTGGAGGATACACTAATGTAGCTCGTTTATACCGTGGATTACCACCCCCCAAAGCGATGTCATTCATTTTTCACTAACATGTTACAAGGAAGGAATTAATTAAAAATTTAATTAATATATATGATTTAAAGTTCATAATATTTATATTGAAGAAATATTTATCCTTCCAAAAATATAACATATAATTTTTTTTATTAAATAAAAAATGATAACAACGTTCTTCTACATGTGGACTACCACCTCCATAAAACAATGTGACTTTTTTCATCACTAAATCACATAATTGGTATATTTATATATATATAATTTTTTATTTTTGAAGTTTTGATAAATATGGAAATATAAATAAATACATAACTTTTATCCATAATGGGGATGAAAAATGGTAACATTACTGATACGTACACATGGCCTACATTCTCCTTGACCACAATGAACTTAATTTCCTAAAACCCTATTTCATAAATGGTCCCAAAATAATAACTTATTTCTAAATATCAAATTTATTTACTGATTATTATTCTTTATATTTAGAATAATGAAATCTTTAACCAGTGATCAACCTACTAGAGTCATTTTCACATATAAGTTAAATACCATCAAAACGTTTGATGTAATTTAAATAAAACAATAATATTATATATCACATGGTAACAAGTGAAATAAAAGGAATAATTAACATAAAAAGGTTCTTATGCATGAAAATAATAAAAAAGATTACTAATCCAGAAGATAAATAATGAAAGAGATGGATTCAAATCTTGTTAAGGGAATTCATCTTAATTTTCATTCATTGAGTCATGTACTGATGTTATGAGACTATATTATTTTATGGGGTGTATATACATCAAAATTTACATGTTATATCATACATTAATCTATTATAATGGTAATTAAAGTTATGTTTAATGTTATTCTTTCATGGGGTTTGTGATCCCAATATTTCCAAAGTGACAACAGACATATCTTTAAAACAATTTCCATTTTAATGTTTTTATTCTAACACTATTTGTACTCAATTTACATGTTTTGAAAATTATTTTAATATGTACATGGGATTTTTTTAATAGAAAATTGTTTCATTTTATTCAATAATTTTTAAAAATGAATCTTGGTACTGAATTTTTGACATTTCAATCATACGAACAAAAGGAATGATTTATTTTATCGTATATGGTGACAGTGACATTTCCCATTTCCATTACCATTATTTAAAGCATGGATTCATTTATACAATTTAATTTTTACATCAAAGAAAAAATATCATTCCCCTGTTCTGGGTAAAAAAAATTGAATGTGAGTTTTTTAAATGAAAATATTATTTTTATATCTGAATGTATTATGAAAACATGGTAACATGAGTATTTAAGGGTTTTATATTAAAATTATGTATTCATGATATGTTCCCTAAACATTGACTATAATGGGTGCACACAGATGGATCTAGGTGAGCCTGTTATGTCTTATATGACGGGTGTGCCTAGATAGATCTCCAATGCATTGGCTAATTATTGTGTTCTCTAGATATTTATATTATATTTTAGTAATATTTTTATTCTAATTTGTATATGTTCTGTTTGGTTTCTATAATGGTTCAATGAGATGATCTCTTATTAAACCAACATTAAATTTTTATAATTTCTAATTAGTTTTCATAAAAATCAATTGTTTTAAAAAAGTAAGATAAATGATCTTTTGAAAATAATTATAGAACCCTTTCGAGGTAAAAAGTTATTCTTTAATGAAATGGGTTTTCATGTTTTTCACTAGACTAATGGTTTTATTATTTTTATATCCCTTTCTAAGATGTTTTTTCTTATCCCACATTTTAGAAACAAATTTCATAGCATTTAAGGATCGATAAGGGAATGTAAGATTTCAAGTTTGAAGTCATTAGGATTTTCCATGAAAAAGATAAAATATTTTTTAGAAAATTTTTTATATGGTGGGGTAATGGATCATGGTAAATATCTTCAACAATATATTATATGGTTATGTTATATATGATATAGGAATTTATTATCTAAAAATTTTAATATGTTAAGATACTTAAATGAAAAAAAATTAATTCTTCACGTAAAACTAATGATTATGTTATATATATTCATTGTCCTTATAAATAGGTCTATACAAAAATCAAACACACTATTCTAGATCTATTAAAATTGATATTCAATACCATTTTTCAAAGTGAATATTTACATCTGATACTTGAGGTTGGAATGTATTTCTAAAATGGAACAAATTAGTAATATTTTCACACAAGCCATGTAATGGAAATGTTTTGAACATTTATAACTAAAATTGTATGTTTATTCAATTTTAAATTAAAATTGAATTTTCGAATGCTACGCAATTATTTGGATAAAATTTTAAAATTTACTGAATGTTAAAAACATCATTTCTAACCTACCTATAGAATACAATCATACCACTATATTAAAAAAGGGATCAATATGTTTTCTATATTAAGGGATAGATATTCATGACCCTTAGAAGGAAATAACATTTCACCTAGGTATGTAATTATATTAAAATATTACATTATCTAGAAGTTTGGTTCCATGAAATTTCATATTGAGAGTTGTTTTTTTAGGAATTTAAGGGAAATGGTTACTTATAAGAGATGAAAAAAATCAAAACAGTCATATTAAAGAACACATGGAATTACTGAATGGTAAGTTCTATATATTAATAATATCATATGAATCATTATGAGTAATTAGACATTTTTTAAAATGTTTTTTCCATTTAATTGATAATTATAGAGAATACATTTTGATGCTCTATGTTGAATTGATGAGTTCATATGTTCATATGTTATATCACTATGTTTATAGAAAAATTGAAGAGGTATATATAAGATATCACCATGATAATTGAAATGTAATTTGGAATTTTAACATTGATATGTGAGATTAATTTATTGATGTATAACATCTCTCTAATGATATGTATGTTAAAATTTATAGTAGAGAATATCATCTATTGGATAAATTATATATTATAAATAATATATATGAGTAGCTCATAGTGTCTTCATGATATGTAAGTGTTACATAAAGTACATGTAATAAAAAGAAATCGATACATAAGATTTAATCTAATGATCCTCTACAAGTGAGACATTAATTTGAGTATATGGAGTATTCAATCTGAGGATACATAAGAGTAAATTTTTATTTCAATAAATAAATAATATCATTTCAAAATTCATGTTTCATTAAACAAGTATTCTTAAAAAATACAGAACATAATTGTGGTAATTTTTTGTGGTTATTCATTAATTAAATATTAGGAGTCTTCATGGAAGAATATAAGATTTAATTTGATATTATTTTTAAGATATTATGATGTAAATTACACTATTTTATGAATACCCATCCCAAAATTATATTAATCTATGTGATCATGCATGTAAGGAACAATTCTAGGAGTTTTTGTTAAAGTTAAAATTAAATAGTTGATGAGATTAATGGAAAATTAATTTATTATATTAAAGAGGTTGTTTTTCAGATAATTCTATAATTTCAGGCGTGGATATAATTTTTACTATTTATAATGATAAAAACTAGAGGATATAAATATTATTCTTCAACAATTTGTAGATAATAATATATTTTTAATTAAAATCATGTAACATATTTAGTTTAATTATATACTTTAATATTGACATCCAACTACAAATAAAAGTAGGAAGACGACTGATGAATATATCATAAGCGAGAGAATAGAATTAATATAAATATCGAGATAAGAGAAAAATGTTGATGATCTACTTTAACTAATATATTTCTGAAAATCTAAATTCTTGGAAAATATGAAGCCTAATTTCATATCGAATATTCTAAAGACTTTTAAAATGGAATATTTATTGGTATTGAATCATCTTTAGGTTAAACAACATAATTTCTATAATTTTCATCAAAAAATAATGTAAACTAAAGGAATATTTTAAAAAGAATGGTTGGGAGAATTTTTTTTGGGAAATAGGTTCTTGGGTAGATTTATAAAATCCACCATTCATGTAATCAATATATGATATTAGTGATACAAATATGTCTTGGTAAAGTCCTGAAAATATCTATGATGTATTAACTATCATTGGGGGATAATACACGTAAAATTATTATTTTAATTTTTTTCTTGATTATATTTAATTCATAAAGGTGAGGGTGGTATTAAATAATTACTATATCTAAATTTTAATAGGAAATAGAGGTGTATTTTGAGAGGAAATTTTAAAAAGGGTAACATAAATTCAACCCCCAATCAAAGTGTTACAAAACTACTGACCATGGTACTTATTTGGGAATTGATTCTACTCAGTTATAATATTATTATTTTTAAATAGTTTTCATGTATTTAATGGTGTCCAACTGTATAATTTATAAGAAGTTTTATACAGATATTTATGAATGATCTTAATGGTTTTTAAAACACTAAATAGTTTCCCAACATGAACATGTTATCTGTTTATCCCATAAAAAAATCCCTTCCCCACACATTTTTTTGATTAAATAATGTATATAACTCAAGAGTTTGTTAGTTGTGGATAATTTTATTAAAATGTTTATGACTTTCATTTTATTAAATTTTTCAAGTGTATATCATTGGTGAAATGTCATGGAAGGCCATAATATATTATTTTTTTCATAAAAAGGTTTTTAACCTAAAGAAATCCTTAACCATTTTCTAAAATATTTTCTTAATGCTCCATATTAAAGACTATAATTCATATCAAATTCCAGTTGATCAACGATGAATTACTTCACTTATGAAATGAGGGTTATGAGAATAATATTAAAAAAATGGAATAGTTGTATCACGTGTAAGTGATTTTAATATTAGATTGTATTTCATGGAATTAGAGTAAATTATTTTTGTTCCTTTAATGAATTTTCAAGTCACTGAATATGAAAATATGACCATTCACGATTTCTTTATGATTAGTTTCCCTAGACAAAGTGGGTTTTCAAAATTTTCATAGGTTACATACTTATATAGGTATGTAATTTATGTTCAAAATGATTCAAAAACTAACCAAATCAAACAAAAACATATAAAAATGAAAATAGAAACTATTAAAAAATTAAAATCCCATAAACTTAAAAGGATAATCTTCTACCATAATTGAATGATGAAATATCAATCCTATATTCAAAAATTAATTATTTTTTAATAAGTTTTAGTATATGAAAAATTGTATACAACGTTATGAATGGTTGAAACAAGCTGATTTTACTAGAAGAACAGTTAGAGGAGTTGGATTTCTTCGAATGGTCTATTGATATTAAACTTATGTACATAAATAGTGAATGATTTATTCAATAATATATGTATAATCTCTCTTATACTAAATAGAAACACATTTGGGATAGTAAATGGGCTTCCCAATATATAATGTTTTTATCTAGAATCATTTCTTCTAATTATATTGAAATAATTACTTATTCTCCTAGATGGAAGAATATTTTTTGAATAAACATATCAATGGTCACTCTTGTTCTAACCCTGTAAATTATATATTCTTAAAATAATTCTATTCTTATTTTATTCTTCTAATGAACTTATCTTTTTTTCCCGTCCATATTTTCCAAAATTATTTTTCCCATAACTTAACTATAACCATTTTTTTCTAGCTCCATTCACATAAATCAACCTGAAAGAGAAAATTATTATTATGGTTATATAGTTAGTTAAGTGATCCCACAAGTTTCTTTCCATCCATTGGTTCAAATTTTTCATAATTGGATTGACATTATACTCCAAAAATAAATCATTATCCTTATTGTTATTTTAAAAATGTTTATTGGTCTTAGGAATGATGGTGTTTAGATATTTCTTCCTATATTTGAATTTTTGTTGATAAATATATTTTGATTATTTGATTGGTTTCTAAAGATAAAATAATCCTATATTGGATAAGTTTTGATCCTTGATAATATTAATATGTAAAATTTTATTCTTTTATTTTTTAAACAAAATTTAGGATTGTGTATAGTTTTATTCCAAATACATATTTATTATATATTTCAAACATTTTATAAATAAATTTAATGAATATTTTTTATTTTTTTTATTGATTTTAATTATTGATGATATTTTTTAAATTTGAATCTTTGATTCCAATAAAATTTTTGTTGAAATCGTTGAAATTTACTAATTTAAATGGGTGGAATGTATTTATGTAATTTAATAAAATTTAAAATAACAATTTTGATTGGATTGTTAATTATCCTCTTTTTTAATTGAATTTATAGAATCAGTACTTATTTGATTTTCTACTCAACTATAGAATGTATTTTTAAATCAAAATATCATTCTCATATCGAAAATTTTATACCTCAACATGAGAGACCATCATGCAACCAAAGTCTCATGAAGGTTTTTAGAGAAGCATCGTGTTACCAAATATTTAACATATCCCATGTGCATGTTTTTTAAGATGAGGATATCACATATATAGTTACCATGATATCATATCCAACATACATATATTTATATATATTAAAATTCAAAATAAGACACAATTTCAGATAACCACATATCCTATTAGAAAATGGTGCGATGTAAAAAACATTCTTTGGAAAAATATAGAAAAATTTAGAAAATTTTAACCTTGATCCTAACTAATAGGATGAAAATATAATTTAGAGGTAGATTTGATGTAGTAATCAAATAAAATGGATTCCATGTTATATTGGGGGAAAGAGGACTGAATATCGATTCATACGGGGATCCATAATAGGTTTGATATAGTTACAATGCATGCAAAAAAGATCTATAAGGATGATCACTATAAATCCGATTTGAGGTTTGGAAAATAAAGAACACTCAAATATGATTGAACTCTCAATGAATAGGAAATTGATTGAATCTAAGGAATACCGATAAGTGTTAAATGAAATTCTCAACTCAACATGATGAATATGGGGCACAAATTATGTTGATATGTGAATATTATTTTAATGAGTTGATCAGTTCATCAAGGATATCATTCCGAGTAAGAATACGATCAGTCAGAATTGAATAAGGTAGACATTGAGAAATTTTTTTCAATATCCAATTATGTACACGCTGATGAAAATGAAGATTTTTTTGTTGATTGGAACATTATTTATTATGTTTTTTAATTATGACGAAGAAGGGGACTTTAATCATTCCATCGGTATGGATTCAATTTCACCTCAGATTCCCCATTTTTTACTCTGCCGAGTAACAATTAAAATTTATTAGTTCTAGTGTAATACCGAAGTCATTATTTCTGGATAATAAAGAATGATTTTGATATTTACGAACATTGGTAGTCTAAACTGACCAACTAAATGGTGTTTATATAGCTCTATAATAATGATAACACATAAGGTTGGTTATTCCAACCCTAGGGGTGATTTATAATTCAATTAAAGGTTTCAAAAAATGGATTTTCCGAGAAATATAAAATTAAATTATTTAATTTAGAATTTTTTTAGGTGACATTAGGAGAATTAAAATTCTAATTCATGTGGGAGAGTATATTTTCTATCTTTGTTAGAGAATAATAAAATATGATAAAAGGTTAAAAAAATAATGAATTATTCTAGTGAAATAAACATATGAGTTTAGTGGATCTATGTCTATGGATTTAAAACATTTAATAGAGTCATCCATTATAATTTGAAAATGAATAGAGAGGAAACTATTCACTTGGTAAGACAAATCTGGGAGGTGATACCTAGCAAATATTACACAAAATATCCAGAGATGAGAGTAGGAAGATATTTCATGAAGTGTTAGAAATATATTAAATGCAAGATGAAATTAATTTTAAAAAAGAGGGTTGTGGATGTAAACATCAGAGAAAACCATTTCTATTCCTATTATATTAATACCATATTAAATATTTATTTGTATTATTTTTGTGGTTTTCTCTTAAAAACATTGAATGTGAACTTTTTATAGTTCCATGAGGTAATTTATTTTTCTTAGTTTGATTAATCAATTTATGTTCCTTTTTAAAATTTTCATTCTTAATTTATGCATCTAACCCTTACTGGACTTCATATTTCAAAATATATTCCTTATTTTACTAAATTTATTGAGATATTAAGAGTAACTTTAAGATGGTTTGGGATATTTTTACAGTGATAATAAATCAAGATATTTCACTACACAAGTAGTTGAGTGTGATTTCACTAATGAGGGAGAGTTCATTTAGTGAATGAACTTGTTGCTTTCAATTTATTGCCTCTCAAATTTGGGGCCTTTTCTATCGGAATTAATGGTTATAGTCTATAGTGATTCCCATAGTCTCCACTATTTTAGACCCCATAGTATCATTTTCTATTTTTGGAATCTGGCCCCCATTTTCATAAATGAATTTAATTGATTGAAATTAAAAAAAAACCAAGTCATTTGATAAAATTCATTAATTTAATACAATTATACTATTTAGGAATTCTATTTCTCCTTAACATAGATTGTCACTAATTGTTGTAACAAAATATTTCCACTTTATATTAAATTCACATAGATTGTTCCTAACTTTTTTAATATTCCCATTTTCATTTTCCGTAGTTATGGTTATTAAATTATCCATTAAAACAACATTGATTTCTTCTTGGTAGATCAACTATCCTTGAGGAAACAATGTAGAATGTAGAAGAATACAAATTTAAATTTTGATGTAGTTTCAATGACTACAACCATAACAATTTCGGAACCATTTTAGGGGATAGTGTGGTGATTATATTGATGTTTTAGATATATATAAAATATTAGAATAAAAAATAAATTATCTAAACTTTAATAATAAAAAATACTAATTATTGTGAATCACTCTTCCTTAGTTATAAAACATTAAAAATTGTGGTTGATGTGTAAATTTGATGAATATTAATTCCCTTGCTATTGAGGTTTACTTTTTTTGTTAATATTAAAAATTATTTGGTTAGTGATATACGAACTTTGATGGATTTAGTTATTGGGATCAAACTCATGAGATGTAATGTGTTTTTCATGGGTGGTTTGATTTAAATTATTGGTGGGGGTTCCATAACCAACCATGACAACATTATAACCATGAAGAAAACATTGACTGTTTTGATTGTAAACCTAATAGAGTTATTTTTGAAAAAATCATTTTTATAAAATACAGATCAACATCACCAATATCAAGAAACCTATAAAGACCTATATTTCCATGTAATTTTTATAATTATGTGGAATTATTATGATCTTGTGAAAATTAACGGTGCACGATTCCAATGCCCAGTGTGCCCAGAACAGATTTCTGAACTTTTATTAAGATATGTTCAATAAATGTGTGAGTGATGTTTTCTAACTTTTAAACCGGTTCTCAGATTAAAAAACTTGAGAGCACTATTGAATCCGTAGTGTCGGGATTCTTTTAAGGGAGGTATCACTTCAAACTCAATAGTTTAGGAGAAAAATATAGATTTTTGTAATTTTAAAATAATAATAAAATAAAAAAGTAATTTAATTTCACTCTTTTCTTTTTCTCCAACAAACAAGCGGTGATGGTGGGACCAATGAAATGTCAAACCATTAATTGGCTTGACTCCTCAATCTTTGTAACAGCACTGTTGGAATTTGGGAGGTTCTTTCATTTAATTAACCTCATAAATTCCCAATGGTGTTACTCACCCTCCCCCTCTCCAATTTATATGGAGCTCTAGGAGGAGTGTTGGCATGACTTCACCAAGTAATGAAGAACTCGAAAAGTACAACGACGCCAACCACTTGTAGGACGGAAATTTTTCGAGCATGCAGTGATGAGTTACACCGAATCACAAATCGACGAACATAGACTTCTCCTCATGTACATGCATTCTTATACTAATCTTGAGGAAGGGTTTATTTTCTTGTCTAGTTACATGATTTGTTGAATCATTATACTACACTCTTGCTATCACGCTAACGCGAAGGGTGTGGGCCAAATGAATTAGGCTTGGACACTCCGACTTTTGGTGAAAATTGACGTTTTCCTAGAAAGTGATTTATTCGGGTTGGACAGAACATGGAACAGTGGGTTTAGCGACACAGAGGGTGTACCGAGGAGTTCATTTCCACCTTCGGATGGAAAAAAGGGATAGTGGAGCTCAAAAGGTGACCCACAAAGGACCACTAGAAACCGATGTCGGGGTAAGAGGTGACGGTGGCGGCCGAAAATGGCCGGCCGTAGAGGATATGGTGGCGCACCGTCGCGTACCACCGGCGAGGAAGCTCTTGGTCATAGCCATAGCAGGTGAAGGCGGTGGCCGGCTTGGGCTAGCCATGGAAGGCGCAATAGCATGTACTGGTTCACCACCAGAGGGAGGGTCGCGGCAGATAGCGGCGGCTGGCACCGACTAGCCGCAGGAAGAGGTGAGCAGTTTACCATTACACGCCGCTGAAAACAGCCGCAACTCCGAAGCTGTGGCGGAGGTCTAGGACCCCCTCCATGTGGGTCCCTCGAGGGATCTGGCGACACCATGTGGCGCCGCCCCTCCGATTTCCAATCTTGTGGACCCCACCCCACCCCCCCCCCCCCCCCCGTGCCAGCTAAGACGAACCCTGCTCCAGTGATCCACACCTCCATCAGACCGCGCCCCTCTGTGGGTCGTGTCTCCATTAGGTCACGCCCCTCCATGGGTCGGGTCGTGCCGGCCCTGCGGGCCGCACCGCCTAGGTGGGCTATGTCGGTCAGCGGCCCAGCGGGCCGAACCCACCAAGGCCTATTTTAACCGAGCTGGCCCAGGCCAGTTCGGACCGGGCCGGGCCAGACCTGAGCAAGGTCGGGTCGGCCCGAATCAGGTCTTGTCAGCCCAGACATGGTCGGACTAGACCCAGACCCTTGTAACCCCTATTAAGCTAAAAGAGCAATAACTTTTGAACCGGGCATCCATTGGATTAACTGTATACTGCGCTGAGATCCGTGTAATGATATGCTCTATTTGGTGTAACTCACTTTAGGTTTAGAGAATTTTGGAGTATGAACGGGTTGGATCGAACCTGAATCCAACCGGGCTCTCAGTACTAAAACGGATATAAGTCACAAACCGGTTGTCCGATTGATGCGACGCCTGTCACGTTGGAACCCTTACGAAATGGAGGTTATTTGGGATATATCTTCGTGGAACTTTATGGTGGTTAATTTATGACAAATGGATTGTATAGTGGATCATAACAGAATCAAGCGTGGTTAGTGTGGGAATCTCATGGTCGGTTATACCGTGAAGAAAGAACATCGATCTTATGTGGGTCAGCATCTATCAATTCTGTGTGGGTAAGTGCTTAGAGATCCTGTGTGGGAATGTATCTATTGATCTTGGGTGGTCAGCACCTAGCGATCCTATGTGGGTCATCACCTATCGATCCTGTGTGGGTCAGAAGAATAGCCTCTCGACAGAATAAGATGATCTAGATTTACAACTATTAATTTGTACTTCAGTACTTTAGTTATATACCTGGTGTGAGATGAGTCTTTACCTTTGTGGTACTTTTACCATTGTAGTGTTACCTTTATGTTGTTACCATTGTGTAACTTTTACCTTCATGGTGTTACATTTCTAGTACTTTTATCTTCATGGTGTTACCTTCGTGGTGTTACCTTTGCGGTATTCTTCCCTCATGGATCAGTTGTTCTAAAGGTTTACAAGTTGGAAACTTATGCTTCCTAATGTATGATACTAGAATATATTGATAACCTAGGTATATGTATGGGAATATTCTTAAGTAGAGTTGATGACTTCTTCATGCTTTTTGTTTGATGACTTTCTTTGTGATTTATCCTTTATGGAACTCTGGAAGACCACCGGGGGTCCCGGGGACCCTTCTGAGTATTATTATAATCACACATGCAATGTCTATGCCCACACCTTGATATGTATTGTACAGACGACGGGTAGTGTTGATTTAGATTGATGGAGCTAGGACTGGTCAGTTCTCAGAGGTGGACCATTTGACGTGACATGCTGTAGTGACTACTAATCATGAGTTGTACCTACCCTTTAGGTAGGATCTTCAATGGATGATCCAGGAGCTGTTTTCACTTTTCGGTTGTACATGTACTTTTTTTTGGGCTTGTATTACGTCCCCTTTACTTTCAGTAAGCTTTATACTACATTTGATTACATCATGGTTGCTTTTTTTGTCGTTCTTGGATTGTTTGTTTGTATAGGTTTAAAATGAATGCCTTCACGTTATAGGAATACACCTTTTTAGTTCTATTCGCTAGCCCCTGGGATATGGAAGGTGTACTTGGGGTGGTCACAGCATGGTCCTCAGGGGATGTGTCATGAAAAAACCTATGTAGATAAAATTCAAGGCTAACATGATAAAATGTGGGAGGTTGGGAATCAATTTAAAATCAATTAAAAACTTGAAAATTACGGTCATGAAAACAAATGGGTGTAAAATGAATATATGTGTATAGTTTAAGATGAGGATTCAATAATTGAATAGATAAATTTCTTTTAAGAAATGTTTTTTAATAATAAATGATATCGATGAAAAAAAATTGAATTAAAAAAACACTAAAAAACATAAGAATGATTTTTTATGAATAAATTATATTTAAAAATGGAATTCCCAGTAATTTTCATAGTTCCTAGAAAGGAAAAGGATTAAACTAGAAGGATCAATGATAGTGTGATTTACCATTTTGTGTATGAATTTGAAATGGATGATTTAAATTTTAAATTTAAATCAAGATATTTCACTATGATGTTGAATTATATGGGGTCAAATTTTATTATTTTGTTTAATGATAAAAAAATGTGATTTTTATTAATTTATAAATTAATGAACATGATTTTACATATTCATTTCCTTATTTTGAAACATAAAATACAGCAATCATTAAAATGATGCTTGATATAATAGATGAGGGAGTGGGTTTTATTGAAAGAATTATTAATGGTATATCATTTTCTAATAATATCTCTAAATAATATTATAATTTTATTTTCAATTTGATGGATGTTAGTGATGTCCACTATGTGGAAAACATCATTACAATAAAATTACTCAAATATCATTATATTGGAAAATAATTAAAAACTTTTCCCCATAAAACTGAACAGAAAAAATTAATAGATCTTGTCTTTTAGGAAGATATTCTTGACACCAAACATGATGTAATTGATATTCAAACATAAGATAACATAAGTATAAATTATTTACTAGAATAAATGATTGATCTGTTTCTGTTTTAGTTGATGAAACATTAGAAGAAAATCATAATTTTTTCAAATCACAGTTCACTGATGATCATAAGAATTTTCATCCATCTTTAATAATTAACTTCCAACGTAAATTGGGTGATAACCATATTTTTAATGTTTATTATTATTTTTAATATATGAGGTTTATTTGAAAACCATAGGAAGTCCTTTTACACATCTACACCTTCTTAACATTTTAAAATGTTTCAAGTCAATGTTATGTCTAGAAGTGGAAGACCCTTATGTAAATATTAATTTAGAATATATAATTTATATTAATGAGATTAAGAGTATCACATATAGGATTGAGGTGATTCCTCATTTTCACCTTGTTCTAATTGACTTAATAATACCAAATAAATCGTTCTTGGGAGATTAAACTTCCACAATACTCAAGGTCTTCTTTGATGAGTGCTTTGATTAATAAATTCTTTAAGGCAATGTTTTATCTATTAAGAGAGAGGAGAACTATTTTGGAAGTCTAGGTTTCTATATAGCATATTTTATTATTAAAAAATCGTATTTAAAACATATTTTGGGGGTACCATAATAGGAATCCACAACCTCATAGTGACTATGGATAGTTTCGAGGAGAATATGACTAAAATCTATAATGTCAATGCTACATGGGAGATAAAACATGATTAAATTATGTTTCTTGTTTCAGATTATTTATTTTAAATTTATTTATAGTATCCTTTTTCTCTTTTAACACATATTAATATATTAAAAAATTATTTCAGAGCTAGGAATTGAGATTACTTGAGATTCCATGGCCCGGTGAAGAAAGAATTAATATTAAAAAAATATTAAAAAAATTATATCACACATGTGTTGTCTTTAATAAATAATGTAATATATTTTCAATGATGTCTTGGATCTAAAATCAAAGAACATAATTGAATCTGAGGCATGGGTTTAACCATAGGGGGAACCAAATTTTTGTGTGTTTCTATCATCCTGTTGAAGCAGCAATTGGCGTGTGCATTAAATTAAAAGAATTAAATATATAATTTAGTTGTATTATTAAAATAACATAATTAATTAATACAAAAATACTATTTTATAATTAAATTTAATGGTTAAGATATAGAAACCTTGATATAGAATAGAAGAGGATGAGAGCATTCTTTGTTTCCATATCGACACCAATTAATAAAAAACATTCCATTCTAGGTAGATTAGCATACTACTAACACAAAAGGTCATCCTCATAACCATAAAACATGTTTTTCAACAAAAGTCAATCTAAACATGATGTAGGGATCTTAAATTTTGTTTTTAACATTATTATTGTATATAAATTTATTTTATTAATCTACTTAGGGTATGAAATTTATCTTTCATTCTCACGATCCCAATTTTGGTAAACTAAATTTGTTGATTAAATTTTTTATTTTATATCATGAAATAACAAATTGAGATTAAATATTCTATGATGTTTGGACATGAATTATTTTCTAATAATCATATCACCTTTTAGTTGTACCTTTACCCATCAATTATTTATGTTCTTTATTGTTGGATCATGGGGCCATGAATTGGATATTTCCAATTCGATTTGTGGATGATCAAACCCTTGAATTTCTCGTGGATGTTTTAAAATTGGCAAAATTAGGGTACAGTAGATGGATATTAAAGGATTGGGGGTTTAGGTAATGGATTTTTGGATCTATAATATGAATTTGTGATCAAATAGATAACACGATCATGTGTTCACAATAGAAGACCCCATGGAAATATTGGTGTCAATAATCTTGACCCCAAAAATAGATTCGGTACAAATAGACATGGATCCACACTCCCTGGTGAGATTTAGGGAGTAACATGGTGTAATTAATAATGGAAGTGATTGATCACTGATTCGTATATAGGGAATTTTCTTTTTATAAAAAATATTAACTACATAACATGTATTTGGATGAACAAACATCTTGTAATACCCTGGATAAGGTGTCTAGAGTTTCTAACTGGAGATAAGTATCTCACGCCATGTGGGACATCCCATATGTACTGTGACCCTCTTTTGTTGGCTCATACTACACTCTAAGAGTACATGGGAATGGTCATGGAAGATACAGAGACATAGATAGGTATACACGCATGGACATGAGTGGGTACATGGGTTGGAGCATGGTTAGGTGCATGGGCATGTGCCGATGTACATGAGTATGGATTGATTTATTCAGGTATGACCATGGAATCATGTCTAGTCCACAAGGGGCTGAGAAAAAAAATGTGGGAATCGTACATGCTATATATGGTGACATGGCCACTGATCCATGTCTAGAGGAGACCATGGTTAGGTAGTGTGGTGTGTTCACAGGTCGTGTGGAACCCATACACACAACGTACTTACCTTTACAAATTATAACTTCTGTATCTCCACCATATTGAATCAGATTTATTTCTAAAAGAATCATATCCTTAGTTTTATTCTAAATATAACATGGTGGTGGAATTCATAGTGGACTTTGTGTCATGATAAGTGATGTTTTGAGATTGATTCTTCACTAGGTGATTTTCAATTATGGAAGTGATCAGGGTAGATCAATAGAGAAAATCCATATAGATATGGTACTCCCTTATTATAAATGGGTGTAGTTCTTATATCCATGGGGATGGTACACTAATTTTTCACCAGTTCCAAGGCCCCCATTATTCATTATACTAGTAATAGGTGGTACTAGACTATCATGCAAGGGTGGTTCCTCTATCTATGGGGATGGAACTCCCCTGTCACATTTGGGCAAAAGTCCCAATTAATTATTTTAATAAGAAGAGGTTGTACTCCCCCATCACAACATGGAAAAGGACCTCTATCCACAAAGATGGTATTACCTAATCCCATTAGGGTGAAAGTCTGACATAATTATTGTTTATATTGAGTTGGTACTCCCTTATTGCATCAAGGCATGGGTCCTCCATCCACAAAGATGGTACTCCCCTATAGTACTAGGGAATGGGTCCTCCATAATCATTGTTATAGGTAGATATGATACTCCACTATATGAATAGTGGTTCTCAATAAATGAGAACAATATTTCCTGTTCACACGAAGTCACAAGTCCTCTATATTTTTTATAGAGATATAGATATGGTACTCCCTTACAACAGTTCTTCTATTCTATCAATAATGTGGAATTAACTTATTTTTACATGGAATGGGTCCTCTATCTTTTGGATATTGTGGTCCCTTTTAATATGGAGTAGTTGTGAGGTGAGTTCCCTCATGATTAATTCTTCATACATATATAGGAGATAATGGGAATCAATAATGGACCATTAGAGTTGCATGAAGGCCAATCATCCCTTGATAGTATATTAAATAGGGATCGTCTTTCACCCTAATATAATTTTCTTATATGAGAATATAAATATGATTCTACAAATTAGTTCTATCTGGAATGGGGTTAAAAGAACTACTTCTTTCTTATATTATATTTCTCCCTCTTTACTTTGTTGGGTATCCTACTTGGTATGTATATACTAATCCCTGTGTTTGATTTTCCTGCACGTTTCATGTATTATGAAGATGATGGATAAATTTATTGTTATTTCATAGGAAAAACTAGATACTCATGTTCTTATAGTACTTAGGCTGGTTGGGGCTTGGATATTAGGATTTTTGATCTATTAGTGATTTATATTCAAATATTTTTTAGGTTGGGGAAAATATTCTGTGTGTGTGTTTATTTTTCCCTTTACATTTCACATTACATTGTGACACAAATTTTTATCCCCTATAGGTTATTAAATGACTGTTTTCTACTATATATGTTATATTATTTTAAAAATATTAATACGTACTTATGAATGGATATGTTTGGGTGCTTGCTTATATGTAATTTTGTCAACGGCCTCTAATTATTTTATGATTTCCCAGTACTTGTCTCCATCCCCTAGCCTATCGAGGTAGGTTTTGGGTTGTCGTGGCCATGACATCTAATATCTAGGGTGTCCTCAGTGGGTTAGGTTATTTTACACTAGTATAAAATGTTGTTCATCCTCAGGATGGTGTTTATAGTTTTCTTCCTCTTATGAGGTTTCATTGGGATTTTAGGGAAACAATGTCAAAAAGTCTCATGTGTTGAATTCATGATAGAGAACCAATTGTTAGTGTGTTAACTGATATATCCATTCTACATGAATCTAATTAACCAATTATTGACTCATAATATCATGAAATCTGTTACAGGGAAAATTGGTACATGAAACATATATGATTATGTCCTTTCACTCTCCTTATTGAGTTAGGTCCCAATACAAATATACTCATTTGATAATGGTATGTATTGATCAGTTTCAAGATGAATCTATAAAGAAAACCATTTAGGTAAAATATTCATGATCATGATAAAAATATGATTAGTGATCATGCATTGGTTATGTGGACATCTCATGAGGTGTTTCCTCTAGGATGGAAGGTAGCTTCACCCACACCTATCGATAATGAGACTGTATCAATAGAGAAGAATATGAATGAATGAATGATTATCTCACTATGATAGTTGTAGCTCTATATGCCACTAAGGTTTTATAGTGAGATAGATTCCCATTCAGTGGAAGATTGACATGAGTTGGTGATATGAGTTTTTAGAATTTTATAGACTCAACTGATTAGATGGTTTTGGTTTCATCATGTCCTTCCCATGGAGAAGATAGACACTGGTGGAGTCTAGTCACATGAATAGATGACATTTCAACACACTCATGGTCCTACATCCAGATGATATGTTGTGAGGATTACTATGACTCTTTCTGGTGTTATTTTTAGAGATTTAGAAAGGATGGATGAAATTTTCTTAGTATGTTGTGAGGTTTACTTTTCCTACACGGTACCCCCTAGAAATGAGATGGGATGGTTGCTTCCTAGTGTAGATGACTGGGCATGGTCTCTAGGGAGACATCCATACCTGGGTGGTTCCAATGTGAATTCCCAAATATGATAGAGTGTTGGAGAGGGAACTAGTGATAAAGAAATTTGTATCTAAAGAATTCCACGAGGCTTTTTCCATCAGTAGGAATCCCCTAGATGAGTCATCTGTAGAAGCTAGTAAATGAAAGGTTTCGAAACATTGGAGGTGTAACCATGCCTTGACTCAAGAAAGTGGTGATGAGGTTTTGGGATATTGTAGAGAACTATGGAATTTCATAGAGGGTAGATTATATCAATATGATGGGAGAGGCCACGTAAAACCTAATTTCCCGACCCATCATACTTAGAAGGGTAGGAAGATAGTGGAAGGAACAAAACTACATAGTCGGTGCTTTGATCAAGGGTATCCCAAGAATATCTAGGAAATCTCTGAGGGAGGCACAACTAGAACATGGGTAGTTGGGACTCTATGAGGTGGATATACTTGTGTTGGATGACATTATGAGATACATACACCACCACCACCATGTGTCCCACATCAGGCTCATTGGGTAGGTTTTTGGGGATGTAAGCGAGTGCTAGCTATAGAGTCTTATGGCCTAAAGCTCATGAGATTATTACTGGTGTGATCAATGCTTATTATAATATTTCTTAATTATTAATAGACAAATTTTTGAGTAATTACATCATCTCCATACTTATTGTGTGATAACTAGAACTACCAGTGGATACATTAGCACACCATCATTTTCATGAGGTTCATACATGGAACTTTTCTTCCATATCACATAGCTGCTAATAGTGTTGGATAATTCTCATTAGAGATATTTTTTTGTGGGACCTCTTGGTTATCATGATTATACCCTATGTAATATTAATCAGTATATAATTTTTTTACATGGCCCCATCCTATATTTATTATCACCGTTGAAGTGTTAGATGAATTCAGAAAGATGGGGTGAGTTTATCATTTCTGGGAAAGATTGATCTCATGGAAAAGCGAGTGGGTATTGAGAGTATGAAGTTACAACCCAGTACCCATAAGTTATTGATTTTATCACTTTTAATTATGGTATTTACATGCATATGGGGTAATTCTATTATGAAGGATGAAATAGCATAATCCCAAAGGATATTTCTATAGTACCTCCCATATGGGAGACTAATTTTATAATCAACTTCCACATAAAGACTAATATGATATATTTGGAGGTATATTAGATGGCCACTATCGAGCTCTTAGAGATGAGGTTGTTTTTAGATGACCTTAGATAATTTTTTTTATCAAACCCAGTGTGTCCCCTAGGATACTTTAGCCTTTTTCATGCAGAATAAAAAATAGAGCTTGAGGCATTGTGTTAATTATCATCACATAAGCCATGACATGATAAATAAAAACTACAGCTTCACAAGGAATAGAGAACACTTGGATTATTTGTGAGTCCTGATGTGGTTCTAGAAGATCGATCTCAGCTCCATCTACTACTAGTTGAGGGTTTATGATACTGATATTCAAAATTGGAATTTGGATGATGTTTTGGATACTTTGAGTTCATGTTTTTTACTTTTAATGTGATGAATTATTCAGATAAATTTATGGATCTAATGAATTGGATCTTCTTATATTTTTTACCCATGTTATTTTCATTCCTTTATTGATGACATACTCCTATACTCTGTATCATAGGTGGAGACTTCAGAGTGCATGAGGATGGTCATATACATTCTCGGGGAGCACCAGGCTTCTATTAAGATATTTTAGGGACTGTTTTAGATTCCCACGATTCTCTTTTTGGGGAATGTAATTTCTATGCATAGATTAGGTACAAAACTAGTGATAATTGACATAAATATTTCCTAGGATCCACACAAGAGAATTCCGTAGGTGCATATTTTTCTAATCTCATTACGGTACTACATGAGGATCATGGAGGAAGTTTATAGCATTTGATCCACTTTGAGAACCTAGTTAGGTAAAGGGGTGTAATTTACCAATATTGATAAGTGCCAATGATATTTGAGGGGTTGAGGAAGAGGCTGATTAGTGCTACAGTTTTGAGACTAGTGGAGGAGGGAATGGACTATGTCATATATTACGATTCCAATTTTCCTTGGATCACCTTTTAGTTGATGTATATGTATATATTGATCTCTTATCAGTTGAGAGACATTTTACACCAAAATAATTAATTTTTTACTTGTTTCCTAGAGTTGGATGTGTCAGTATTCTCTATGGGGATGTGGAGGCACTATCTCATGGGAGAACACATTTTTGTTTACTCTGACTATTAGAGTCATTGTTAGGTCATCACATAGTGAGATAAAAAACTGAGATAGAGTCACTGGTTGGATTTCTTATGGAAATCCGTCTTTGAGATTTTATATAATCAATTGAAGGGAGCTATTTTGTAATATTTTCATACATAGAAGGTCGATTATTTTATGGTTAAAGAAGAGTATTGGAAGTTCTATTCTTTTTAACTAACCTTGGTGGAGGAGAGGGGTAAATTTTATCATTAGTTGATGGTGTTGACACATTTAACTCTACAACATGCGAGGGAGGATCATTTGGGAGACATATACTATGAGGTCCTATATGATTATATATCCTATTTGTATTTAGTATATCAATTCTATAAATGATAGAATAATTTACTACATTTCTAGGGATAGATGATGGTTCTGGTTGCATTTCAAGAGGAGGTTACTAGTGTGTTTCAAACCTCCCTTTTGTAAATAAATCATAGTGGAGGGAGTATGTATAGAGACCATCAATGATAGTTTCGGTGGGATGTAATGAGGAAGATAATTCATGAGTTTATGTCATTGTGTATCACATGTTAGTTGGTGAAGGATGAGCACTAGTTTCAATATATTTTGTTACAACCTCTTGAGATCATTGAGTGGAAATGGGATTTCATATCCATGTTAATTTTGACGGGTATTATGTGGAGAGTGGGAGGCCATAACACAACTAGGTGATAATTGAATGACATACCATGTCAGTGGTCATCCTTGTTATCAACAACCAAATTTGGTGATGATTTGGTAGATGTTTGTATGTGCTTGAGAACAACTTCCTTCATAGGGTTCCCTCAATGATTTTATACGAATGTGATTTCTGGTTCACACCATGGTTATATATAGGATTATCAGATGAATTTGTGATCCAATTGAAGATGAGTGGAATTTTTCACCCCAAAATATATGGGCATATTGATCACACTATACAAGTGTTGGAGGATATGCTGAGGTCATAGGTGTTAGCTAGAGTACAAAGCTAGGAGGACCACTTATGTTTGGTAGAGTATTATTTTAAATATAGTTATGACTCTAATATTGAAATGGAACCATTCATGGCCCTATATGAGAGACCTTGGTGGGAACCCTTTTGTTCAACTGAGATTGGGGAGGTATCTCTTATTGGGACAATTTTGGTGTGGGTGATGATAGAGAACGTCTAGGTGATCCACGAGTGGATGAAAACATCCTAGATCCAACAGAAAATATTATTTAGATCATTGTCAATGGTTAATGGAGATAGTGTAGGGAGGAAATGTTTCCCTGATTTTCTCCACACAATGGGGATTGTGATGTTTTTTCTTGGAAGGAATGATTATCCCAGATGTTTATTAGGACTTTTGAGATATTTAATAGGTTTGGTGAGCTTTCTTATTGTTTCACCTTAATTCAAATGTTGAAGAGGGTGTAAGAAGTGTTCGTATTTCTATATATGAAGAGATACGTGCATAATCCTAGAAATGTTATTGACAGTAAAGATATATGAATCGAGGATCATGCCACCTTCACAGAGTACATAGTGGAGATTGTGGATCAACAAGAGATGATTCTACATGGGTATACAATTCCATTAGTTCATGTTTGGTGGAATTATGTGACCTTGATGGAGACATCCATAGAGATACAAATCCAGATATAGTCTTAGTATCCCCATGTTTTATTTTTTTGTGCTTTTTAGGGGTCTAAAAGTGATCATGGTGGGAATAATATAGGGAATATTATTTTACCATATAAGACCCTGAGATCTATGAAGTTATATTTTTAGATCTAATCACTTAGCTGACACATAATTTTTAGTCTCGGTAAGCCAAAAATTAAATTTATAAACTATTAAAAATATTTTTATCCTGTGTGGGACATTTTTAAAAAATAACGAAATATCTCCCAAATGGAGTCTTGAATCTAAAAATATTATATCATGATTTAATCTGAATGGTGGGTTTTACCCCAGGTGCGCCCTAAGGTTGGTATTCTTTAGATTTATGGTTTAGTATACTATTGAAGGGATTATTTAATTAAAAAAATAAATATATTATTCAATTTTTTATTAAAATACCTAATTAATTCCCCAGAAATACACTCTTATAATCATATTCCAAGGGTTATCCACATAATCCAAAAAAGATCAAAGAGTAGAAGAAGACTGTTCTTATTTGGAAGATTTAAATAGAAGACAAAATGAAATTAGATCACGGTGTATTTAAAGATTAGTGACACATCAGATAATCCTCAACACTATAAATGCATTCATAATGAAATATTTATCCAAAATCTAGGTTTCACTCATCAATTTTAGTTTCATCTGTTGATTTAAATTTTGATCATGGATATTATTAATCTTCTTTTAATCTATGATTTATTTTCCCTTCACATGTGTCCAATTTAAGAAAAATAAAATTTTGATTTATTAATATATTATATTCCTTGAAATCACCCGTAAATATCCCTAATTTTTTTTGGAAAGTTGGCCAATAATTTATGGCCAAAGAAAATATTAGTGTTTTTATTGTGCATTTTCCACACCCGTTCATTGTGTTCTTTACCATTAGATATATGGGTTACAATTTGACTATTTCATTGTGAATTCGATTATAACCCAACCCCAGATTCATGGTGGATATGTTCACAAATAACAATTATATCTTTTAGATGAATTTTAGGGGATTTTCGGTAGTGATGATGAAAGATGAAACATGATCATGGAAAAGTTATAGGAGATCCACTCAAGAATATGTGTGGGTGAAATCTAATCACTAGAAAAATATTGGTAGAAAATGAACTCATATCCATACACCCAAGTAGGATTTAAGGAAAAAATCTAGATGAATCAGTGGTTGATGTGGTGGATCTTGGATCCATGGTGAATAATGAATGACTCTGTGAAAATCCTAACTACACAGCATGTAATGGAATAAATATAGAATATATAGTACCCTAGCTTTGACATCTTGGGTTTTTAGGTGTGGATAAGAATCACACATTGTGTGCAACCGCCCACACATTGTTTGAACCAGTGATGGAGGTAAGATGTGTACTCTGTGGGTACACTAGCATAGGCATAATCAAATACATGGAAACAGCCAGGTACATAGGCATGGACATGGCTAGGTACTCAGGATGCAATATAACAAGGTACACATAAAGATTCATGACAATGGGACTATTTACACAGGCATGACAAGACAAACACAATCCGGGATAACACAACACAGGGATCCCCTAGGTGGATGATACACACCATGTGGGACTCATACACACCGTGTATAGTGAAATTTCCTCAAATCCATATCATGAGGTGTAAATGGAAAGAAATAGAGGGAGGGTCACATGCCACGTAGAACCCTATATATGTAATATACTTCCCTCTACAACTTTTAGAACTTGTATTTCATTTATTTTGACTTATATTTTAGCAATTTAGTATATTATCCAATGTGTTGTTTCATGAATAATATAATTATGGGATTCCTATGGTATTTTGATATATTTTGTTCTATTTTTTGAGCATGAATCTTTTTTAGGAAATGCTTCACGATGGTAGTGATCGAAAAAGATCATTAGAGAGGTTCAATGTATAGACAGTACTCACCTATCATACTGGGGTGCAATTACTCTATCCATGAGGAGGGTACTCCCATTTCACAAATGTTCCCAGGTCCCAAATAATCATTACTCAATAGTGCGAGTACTCTGTAACAGCCTAGAAAATCGTACCCTAGTTTTATTATGAAAAAGTTTTATTAAATAGTTTTATTTATAATTTAAACATTTTTAAGATGGGTTTATTTAATATAATAATTAAAAATTAATATTGTTTCATTATAATTATACTTTATTATTAAACAAAATTTATTCTTATAAAATTATTATAAAATATTATATATATATATATACATTTATATATTTGTTTTGAATTTTATGAAATTATGATAATTATTATTTTGATGTTCAAGGTAATACATTTTAAATTATTAATTCAATTTATAACAATATAATTATAAAATATGAAAAATATAAATGTAAATTTTATAAAATAATTTAATAAAAAAAATTTACATTTAAAAAGTAGTGAAAAAATAATGTTATTAAATTATTAGTTTTATTTGAAGTTTTTACTTTTAAATTTTATTAATAATAAATTATATGAAAATAATAGATGATGATAAGTGTATAAAAATATAATAATAAAAATATTATAAGAATAATAGAGGATGAAATCAGTCATAATAATGAAAAATAAGAGATTCCTGTAATAGCCTATAGAGAGTCCATGAATGAGGTGTCATGCCGCAAAGGGGTCCAAACATCTGGTTTCGCAGTTTAGGGTTTCAACAGGGTCTGACGTCGGGGATCTAGATCCATCGGGGTCGCGCAACAAAGAGTTGAGGCCTAGTCGGGTTGGGCATCGCGGTCTTCAAGCCGGAAGATGATATTGATTCTGGTTTCATCCGGGAGGCGCCATCGGGTAAAAATAGTAGGAGGTGCGGCCATGCGGTGGAGTCTGAGTGTTGAGAGCCGAGCTGCGTTGTGGATAGAGGTCGTGTAGCATCGTCCGCAGATTCGGTGGAGTCTAGTCCTAGTGCTGAATCAGATATAGGATGTGCTTTTCTTCATCAACGGTAGGATATTGCTATCTGATTCTTCTTCTACCTACCAAGGTTGGTTTACTACTTTTCTTTTGGTTTTTTTGTCTAATTTTGGTTTCAGAAATCCTAAAATTTGATCCCAGATTCAATAAAAACATTGTTTTTTATTGTTTTAATTTTCTTGTCCGGTGTAAACTATAACCATTTCATTGTCTAATGTGTTTTTATCTAATTCATTGTAAAATATTTGGTCTCCTATTTACTTTGTTTGAGTGGTTATTTTATTTTGAATCTGTCAAAATTTATGTGCAGATTGATTTCTTCAGATGAATTTGGTTTTCCAATTATTTGAATATAAAAATTTTTATATTTTATTCTATCTTTGTTTATGCCCTATCTATGTCATTGTAAAATTTCTTTTTATTTCCCACTTTCTGGATTCATAGAACAAACTCATCTTTCATTGAAAGTTGTGTTTGTGTGTTTACACACAATAGAACTTTTGGTTATAAAATATGTGCTATTGTGTGCAAATTAAAGGGGGAAAAACCCCTATTAGTGTGTGTCTAGAGACCCTTCATCTCAAACCTTGGTGCACATGCATTTTCAACCTAGTCATTTTAGAAGGTGCTTAATTGCAGGTCTGAAGCCAGGAAATTTCTTCTCCACTTTCTTGATGAAATTTATGTAAGGGATTAATAGTGGTTTATTTTTTGTCTCATGTTCTTCATAAATTTCTAGAAGAAAACTCATTTATTTATCTCAATGATATAATATTTATTTTTCTTGTTTTACTAATGGAATAATATCATTCAAATACTATCCATGAAATTTTCCATTTTTATTTAGTAAGATATTTCTTCAATTTAATATTTCAAGGTTATAATTGTTTTTTCAAAACTAATTTTTTTAAATCTAGTTTGGTGTAAGGAATCAATTATGGCAATGGGGTTTATTTTCATGAGTCTATATAATTTTCCTCAAGGGGTTTTTTTCAAATGGGTGAGAATATATTTATATATATGGATAAATTGATTGATATCATGTTTATAATTTTATCATCAACAGATCATCAAATTTCTAAAAAATGCACATAACATGTACACAAGTTTTATCATAACTATGGGCATTGCAATTGCACGTATACATGTCCATGTGTTTATGCATATCAATGACATTCGTTGCACTTAAAAGAAACTTATATTTTCATTAAAAAACATAAGGTTTATTTTCTAGATTATTTATTACATGAATTTTATTAAATAATTGAATGCCTTATTTGTAATAATTTTATTTATAATATTATGTGTGAAACATAATTAATTTTTACGATCAATTATAGAAAATTTATTTCATGAAATAAAGGATGGAATATGTGGAAGGTTTATGCAATGTTTATGATAGGTGTTTTGATAGTAACCAAACTTACAAGTGTTCTAAAAGTTCACATACATAGTTATATATTTTGAAATGTGTAATTCAATGCAGTATTATGTTTTCAATGTCAAAAACTCCTGTGAAAATATATATAACTGTAAATTAAGTTTAAAAAATTTTTAGAAAATCTAACGCTTTCTCGTTGTAAATTTGGAAGGTCATTTGGGAGTGAACCCATCCTTCACTATGTGGGTTTTCCCAGATAAACTTTAGTGATTCAAGTGACTTTATAATAGTGTTTCGTTTTCATAAGCTTACGTATTGTTTTTAGAAAAACACAGGATTGTTTTTAAATCAATTTTAAACATAAGTATATTCTAAATTGATATAGTATTTTTAAAACATATGAATTTTCAAATAGTATTTTAAAAATGATTTTTCTGTATTTTTTTATTAAATTATTTTCAAAGAATATTTTTAAATGATAATAAAAGTTTTTTAAAACCCTTATTGGGAATTTTTGTGCTCACCCCTCATTTTAATATGATTTTCCACACGTCACGTAGAGCTTTTCGAAGGAATTCCCTTTGCTTGCAGTGTTAGCACGCAGCATTTATTTGTTTGTTTTTTTTTTTTTGAAACTCTAATGATTTTTATGGTTGTATCTATTCTCTAGAAACTAGACCAGTAAAAGTTCCTCTTTTATGTAATGTTTAAGGTTTGGTCCTTATAATTAGTATAAGAGGAACGGTCTAGACAACTTTGGAGATTACATGTTCTTATCTAAATGATAGAATTTAGAAAACTAGTTGTCCTTGTTTTTGTAATTCTAAATATGGAAATTCAGAATTGTTTTTAGAACAACAAAATGAATTGCAATGACATATTTCTTTTGAGGGGGAATAATGTAAGAGCCCAGAAAATCTAACCATTGTTTTATTATGAAAAAATTGTATTAAACGATTCTATTTATAATTTTAAAATTTTTAAGATGGGTTTCTTTTAAATAATAATTGAAAATTAATATTGTTTCATTAAAATCATAGTTTATTATTAAATAGAATTTATTCTTATCAAATTATTATAGAAAATTATATATATATATAATTATGTATATTAGTTTTTAAATTATCTGAAATTATGATAATTATTATTTTTATGTTAAAGATAAATCATTTTCAATTATTAATTTTATTTATAACATTATAAGTATATAATATGAAATATATAAATATATGTTTTATAAAATAATTTAATAATAAAAACTTTTACATTTAAAAAGTCGTAATAAAATCATTTTAATAGATTATTAGTTTTATTATAACTTGTGACTTTTTAATGTTATTAATAATATAATATATGATAATAATAGATGATGATAAGGGTATAAAAATATAATAATAACAATATAATAATAATAATAGAGGAGGAAATCAGACAGAATAAAGAAAAAGAAGAGATTCCAGTAATAGCCTATGGAGAGTCCGTGAATGAGGTGCCATGCTGTAAAGGGGATTGTACTTTTGATTTCACGATTTAGGTTTTTAGCAGGGTACTAGGTCGAGGATCTCGAGCCATTTGGGTTACACTACAAAGAATCGAGGCCCAGTCGGTTAGGGCGTCACGGTCGTCGAGCAGGAGGACGGGATTGAGTCGGGTTTCATCCGTGAGGTGTCATCGGGTTTAAATAGTGGGAGGTGCCACCCTACGGTGGGGTCCGAGTGCTGAGATCCAAACCACGATGTTGATGGAGGATGTGCAGCGTCGTCCGCAGATAGGGCAGAGTCCAGTCTTAGTGCTGAACCAAATCTAGGTTGTGCTTTTTCTTCATTAATGGTATGATATTGCTATCTGATTCTTCTTCAAAATTCGAATGTAGGTTTTCTGCTTTTCTTTTAGTGTTTTTTTCAGATTTCAATTTCAAATCTCCTGAAATTTGATCAAATTATTAAATAAAAACAATATTTGATATTATTTGAATTTTCTTGTCCGATTTATACGACAACCATTTCATTATCCCATCTATTTTTATCTGATTCATTGTCAAATGTTCTGTCTCCTATTTAATTTGTTTTAGTGGTTATTTTATTTTGAATCTGTCCAACTTTATGTGCAGATTGATTTCATTGGATGATTCTAGTTTTCAAATTATTTGAATATAAAATTTGTATAATTTATTATGTATTTGTTTATGTGCTTACCATGTCATTGTAAAATGTATTTTTATTTCCCACATTTTGGCTACATAGAACAAACTCATCTTTCTTTTCAAGTTGTGTTTGTCTATTTACTCATAATAAAAAAATTAGTTATAAAAGACTTGATTTTGTGTGAAAATGAAAAGGGAAAAAAACCATGTTAGTGTGTTTTTAAGGACCCTTCCTCTCAAATCGTGGTGCAAATGCATTTTCATCTTAGTCTATCTAGAGAATGCTTAAGTGAATGTCCGAAGAAAGGAAATTTTTTCTGCACTTTCTTGCTATAATTTAGGTAAAGGAATAATTATGATTTATTTTGTGTCTTATGTTCTTCATAAATTTCTGGAAGAAACCTCATTTATTTATCACAATGATATAATTTTTATTTTTATAGTTTTTCTAATTGATTATTATCTTTCAAATACTATCCATGAAAATTTCCCTTTTTATTTTGTACGGGATTTTTTCAATTAAATCTCTCAAGGTTATAATTTCTTTGTCAAAACCATTTTTTTAATCCACATTGGTGTAAGGGATTAATTAAGTTTGTAGTGTTTTATTTTATTGATTCTATTTAACTTTCCTTAAGGGGTTGTTTTCAAATGGGAATATATATATTTATATATCTGAATTAATTTATTAATATCATGTTTATAATTTTATCATCAACATATCAGAAAATTTCTAAAAAATTCACATAACATGTCCTTATGTTTTATCAACACTATGGTCATTAAAATTGAACATATACATGGACATGTGTTTATGGTTGTTATCGACATTTATTTCACTTAAAACAAACCGATATTTTCATTAAAAAACTTAAGGTTTATTTTCAATATTATTGATTAGATGAATTGCATTTAAGAATTGAATGCCTTATTTGTAATTTTTTATTTGTAATATTTTGTGTCAAACGTAATTAATTATTACGATCAATTTTGGAAAAAAATTTCATAAAAAATGTATGGAATATGTGGAATTTTTATGCAATGTTTATGATAGGTGTTGTAATAGTAACCAAACTTTCTAGTGTTCTGATAGTTCACATACATACATATATATTATGAAATTTTTAATTCAATGCAGTGTTATGTTTTTAATAAAAAAACTCTGGTGAATATATATAAATAAGTAAAGAAAGATTAAAATGTTTTCAGAAAATCTGGTGCTTGGTCGTTGTATATATAGATTGTCATTGGGGAGTGAACCCATCCTTCACAAAGTGGGTAAACCCAGACAAACTTAAGTTATTCAAGTGACCTCAGAATAGTGTTTTCTTTTCATAAGTTTGCGTTTTTTTTCAGAAAAACTCTAGATTATTTTTAAAAAAAATTGAACATATTTATATGCTAAATTGATCTAGTACTTTTAACCCATATGAAATTTTAAATAGTATTTTATAAATTATATTTCTTTAATTGTTTATTTAATTATTTTCATGAAATATTTTAAAAATGATTATCTAATATTTTTTAACACCTTATTGGGTATTTTTGTACTCACCCCTCGTTTTAATAGGATTTTCCACATGTCACACAGAGTTTTTCGAAGGCATTCGCTTTTCTTGTGGTGTTAGCACACATCGTCTTTTTTTTGTTTTATTTTATTTTTACTGTAACTCTAATGATTTTTGAGTTTGTATATATTATTTTGAACCTGGACCGGTAAAAGGTCCTATCTTTTGTAATGATTAAGGCAAGGTCCTTATATTCACATCCATGAACCATATCCAATGATTCACGTAAAGAACATTCATGATAATACAAGAATATGAGTCATGAATCTTCATCTAACATCATTTTTATATTTTTACACCCTAAATCACATATTTCTAAGAGTGTTAGGGTAAAGGGAAAAGATTCATGGTTTTTTTATTATATATCAACCTCATTGTATTGGTTTCTAATTAAGGCTAGTATAGTTTCTTTGCTTATGTGATTTCATGTGTGATGTGTAATCTATTATGTGTACATGAAAAATTTATCTTATGATAATTGTACATTCATATTTGAATGGAGCCCTTTGGGCTTGTTAAAAATTTTCTTTTGTTATGAAATGGTTTGAAATGATTTACTTTATTTTGAAATTTGGAATTTTTTATGTGTGATTTGTTTTCTAGTAATGTGATATTTTTTGAATGGAAATATTCCAATTTTAAGTTTGATGGGATATCATAATTGGATTTTTTATATTTTCTATTTTAACCCTAAGATGTCTATTTAAAATGGGTCCATGATTTTTAATATCATGAAATAATTTCTTTTTTAATATAAAATATGAAAATGTGTTTTGGTTTTAAAATCTGAGATTATTTTTTAAATGGTTTTAGAAAAATTTTATAATGTCTAATTCGACTAAATTATTTAGGTTGAAATTTTAAAAAGGTTTAAATTTTCCTTTTTTTCTTCTGGAATATTTCCCAATTAAATTGGTGAATTGATTTTTCAAATGGGTTTGGGGACATTTTATTTATGTTAGGAGTTTTTTTAACGATGTGTTTTTTGGAAGATAATTTCTTTCTTTAGTAAATTTTTTAGTTGATTTATCCCTATGTTTTTGGAATTATTGGATATTTATTTGGAGATGTGACCAATATGAGATAATGTCTTGCGTGGATTGATGTAAGCCACCCCGAACTGTCTATTATAGATGTACAATGTTTAACACCACTAGTATTATTTTTAAATATGGGTTTCAAAGGAATTTTATATTTTTATATTTTTTATTGAAAGAAACATTGAGTTAATATTATGTTTCATCTCCCACCGAGTTAATCTTATGGTACACATAACATTGGGTCTATCCTATATTATACAAAACACGGAGTTTAAAATAAATGTGTCATATTATTAAAATATTATTATCTGATATTTATCACCTATCTTTTATAATGAAGTGTACAAATAATAATAAATAAATTAAAAAGGATTTTGGATTACAATTGTATATAAAATTATTTCTTTTTTCACCAATTAATTATAAATGAAAATAAAAACTATTTTACACTAAATGATACCTCTTTATAAAAAAATATTTTTATGAAAACAAATGAGTTTCACCATAATAAAGTAAACCAAAAATATTTAGTGGATGATTTTAATAAAATATATATAATATATTCAACAAACTATTTATAATTCATCATATGTGTTTTATATAGAAGATATAAGAATAAACCACATTTCTCTCGTAAAAAGTGTATTTTTCTAAAAAGTAGACTTATCAACTTTTAACAAAATTATTCATTAAAAGAAATAATATTTGAAAAATTTATAAAATTTAATCTAAAAAGAAACCTTAATTATCATTTTAATAATATCAAAAACAAATTAGGTTGATTTTTCTTATTTTTTTTAAAAAAATTTATTTTTTTGGTAAATAATGAAAAATATTGAATTTTAATTAAAACATTCCTTATAATTTAAAATATTTATATATTTAAATTATATTATTAAAAGGTTTTAATGTAAAATTAGTTCAATAATATCTCTATTAATCAAATTTATTTCATTTGAATAATTTTTACATTGATGTTTTATATAAAACCATGTATTCTTTTGAACATTTTCTCTTTGGAAACCCTATTTCTCATCATGATTGTTGGATTAATTTTAAATTAAAAATTTTAACATGTATTAATAGAATATATAATTTCTTTCAATATTTAGAATCCAAATAAATTATTTTATCAAATATGGTAAAAATAAGTTCTGAAGAAAATGAATAGTAACAACTGCAACAAAATATTTATCGTGGTTAATGTAATAATTGGTTTACATGGGGTTAAAATAAAAATATTAGTGTTCAACTAACCTAAAAACAAATATACAACAGAAAAAGGACTATTTTGACCCTATATGATATTATTATTGATAATAATCGAATTTCATCCTTATAGAATGACAAAAACATTGTTACACCCCCTTCTATTCAAAAAAGCAGAATTGTTCAATTCCCCTCACTTATAAAAGGTTACCCAATATCCTCTATTCATCACACAATAAAACCATTTTGAATTGAAAAAAACTTCCCAAATAACATTCAAATTTTTTTATATAATCTTATAGGCCTTATTTTCTTTGTAAATCCATATTATAAAGGCTATTAGTTCGAACCTAAGAAAGTTACCCATTGAGGAGGGAACATTATTAAATCATTGTTTTTAATTTATTTCATACTCACCCTCATAGTTATATCATGATGATATAATAACATAAATATCTATCATATGATGTGATTTTATTATGTCAAATTATGGACCTTAAATCATCTCTGCATCCATTAAATGGGTTAAAAATTTATTCACGCATATGGTGGACTACCTCCATGCAAACCAATGTCTTTCATTTTTCTTTTAACATATATAACGGATTTTTATGATGATGGTTCTAAAGTATATATATATAATTTAGAACATAATAATATAAATTTAGTCATAATACCATGTATTAAATTTTACTTTCCATTTCATAGGGGATATGACATCATCACTCGTGTGTACTGTGGACTACCGCCTCAAGAAGATATGTGATTTGTTATTCACAAATACTTAACATGTAACATAATAAGGATATTTTTAATTAATATATGTGATATAAATAAAATAATAATAAATTGATTAAATATATTTATTTTATAATGGAAAATATATCATTTTATTCGTATCTCTTCACTCATTGAAAGATGATAATGTCGCTCGTGTACGTCTAGACTTCCTTCTTCATGAAGCAATGTGACTATATCTATTCATAAACACACTAAATTTATGAAATATATAAATATATTTAAATCAATATTGTTTTATTTTTTATATTATGATAATTAGTTTTGGAAAAATTATTACTTAACTCTGATCCATAATGATAGTTTAAAAATGATAACATTACTCATGCGTAGAAATGACATACAGAATCCATGATTACAACACACTTCATTTATAACAACCATATTTCATGAGTGAAAATAAAATAATAATTGATATAAAAATTTTATTTATTTCATTATTTTTAATATAGATTTTATGGAACCATGATCAAATTAAGAGGACAAAAAATTATATATCAAAACACATATAAAAAACAAAGAGATTATTACTCGAAACATAACATTACCAAGGAATTGCCAATAATTGGGTAATAAAATATCATAAGAAAATATTTTATGGTAATATATATATAAATATGGTTATATAATAGATTTATAATAGTCTTATAGTTATTATGTTGGATCATTGAACACAAATGATGGAAGTCAAGACTTAAGGTATTGTATATCTACCCTCCCTTTTATTTCTTAGAGACATATGAAAATTCAATACCTATTGAATTAATTTTGTTTATATATAGACCCTTTGAAATGTTATATCATGAATATTATTATTTTCATAATATTTAACATTCCATTTTATTTGTTTCTTCATGGGTTTTATGAGAAAAATTATACTGTAGTGATAAAGGATTTTTTACTCAATTTTTCTTCCTTGTGACTTATGTTATGTTACGAACCTATATTCTTCTATGAGGTGTATATATAGGACCTTTAACAAAAATATCACAAATTTATTTATTTCATGAAATTTTAGGTTTTATTTAATTTTATTCATTCTTTTGGCCTGCAATTCAAATTTTCTAATGTGGTAAAGGTTATATGATCCAATATCATCATTTATCATGATTGTTTATAATTAAGTCTTCAATATTGAAATGTTATGATATATCTCTCATTAATTATCATTATGATTCATCTACTATGGTTATTAATGAAATAATCAGGTAATTATTCCATTTTTACATTCATTTTTTATTAAAACAATTGTGAAATTTGTTTTAGAAAAAATCCTCTTTATTGCACTATTGAGCTGAAAAAACATTTTCTTCCAAAACCATGATTTAAAATATGTTCTATTTTTTTTAAATTAATAAAATTAGTTATTAAATTTATTTTAATCCATGTATTACTTTTACTTTTTCTGAAATAACTCATTATAAAAATTTCAAAATAATTCATGTTTGGATTATACTAGAAATGTGAATGGAATCATCATTTTTAACATGCACGACAAAAATAGTATTTCCCACTTTTATGGACTCACAATGATTTCATGATTCCTTTATAGTTTTTAAAAATTACTTTCAAAAGAAAATAATTTCTATAATATATGGAAAACTTTTTTTATTTGAAATATATATTTTCAAAATAAAAAACGATTTTAATAATGTTTTAAAAATTGTATACCAATGAAATTTTATTTTGATAAATAAATATTATAATTTAAATTTCAATAATAATTTTCCATCTAGGATAACATCCAAGGATTTTACCTATACTTTATATTGTATAATAACCAAGAAAAGCATCCTTATTCTCTATTTAAACGGTTTAGGTCTATGAAGGCATGATATTAATGAACACTGTTTTTCTACCAAATATTATAATAAGAAAAAATAATTATAAAACTTGATTCATTTACCAGGACATGATATGATGAAATGATGAAATGTTTATGAATGTTGTCTCTTTTTCATTGGTTATGATATGTCGAAATGTTTTTGGATCTCATTTCACTGAATGGTTGATGATATAATCATGGTTTTATGATATTGTGGCACACATATATATGATTTTCATCATATGATTTGTGGGAGAAATATCACCCTCAATTTAGTGGGTAATTATTTATATCTCATGGTATATATTGTATGAGAATAGTGATTAAACCTAGTTTAGTACAAAAAATTGTATGTTATGATGGTTTTGGGAGTAAAACTTGTATACTATAATAGTTTGGCTAGTCAACCCACCACACAATGATGGACTTGTTAGTGGACCTTGAATATTATTGAAATTATTTTCAGTGATTATGTGTATTAAATAATTCAAAGTATTTTTCCAATGGTAGTCTCTCTTGGGTAATGTTATTTTATTTCCATATGATTCAATGCTAATAAACTCCCAAAATGTATTTCATGACTCATGAATTTTATCTTTGATATGATTTCTAAAGTTTATTATATTTTTATCATATGGTTTTGTTCATGATATTATTAAATTTCTCCCTTGTTTAACTATACTGAGAACCTAAGATCACCCTTTCTTAGGTTTCCCTTTTCCAGGTTATGAATAAAGGGTTTTAAGTAGGGTATGTTTGTGCATATTACTACAAGTGAAGATAATTATGGGGGATTATGAAGATAATTCAACAAATTAGAATATTGTATACCTATAATCAAAAGTCACTAAAATTTTATGGTTCGTAGGTTTGTTTTTGTGTAATGTAATGAATATTCATCTAAAAATGTGAAATAACTATGTATAAGAATCCTAGGTTTTTATTATTTTTCTCATAGGAATAGTTTAGTTAACTATTGGATAATAGGATATTAAAAAATTTATGAGATATGTAGTGATATTTGTAAGGATATGTCTAGGGATTTCTACAAGGATACAACTAATAATAATTCAATTAATAGAAAAATTTCCTAGAGTTTTGGTAAATGATATAGAAAGTTGATTCAATGAAATTACACCATATTATGAGAGTAAAATTGGATTTCCCTTTTGGATAGAGGTTACTAGGGGTAATATCTTTTAAAAGGGAATATTGAACTGGACTCGATCATCACATGGTCCATGATAATGGGCCATTCTCCACACTTAGTTTGACACACCTGTGGTATATGCTACAGAAATTCAAAAACTATTTATGAACAATCATAAAGGTTCTAAGCACGTGATGACTATGAATGGACAAGGTTTAACCTATGTTGTCATAGATTAAAAATAATGTGTCATTATATTTGCATACAATATGAGATTTTAGTAATTAGTTGATTTCCCATTATGATTAACATTTCATAAACTATTCAATTACTTTATGAAATATTGGGAACAAAATTGAATTCGGTAAAAAATGAATGTGATGAATAATTTGATTATGATAAGACAAATAAGATGGTTAATAGAGCGAAGGATATTACAATTTTTAATAATTAGTTATCGTGGAATATTATTAACAACATTCACCCTAACCCACTCTTTGACTCACTATAGAAGAGAATGATAGGGTTCACTAAGATTATGGTTTGTGGAGACCATGGATAATCAATGTTTTAGTTTCCTATATGTTGATAATGTTGAAATAACCAATCAGGGGAATGTCTTAGAGGTATGAGAAGAATATTTTTCTATACAATAAAATGACACGTACCATTTAACTGTAATAGAAAAATGAAAACATCAGTAAACACATTTGATGAGAATAATGGTCTACCTAATGTATTGATAACTATTAAATGTTTCAAATTTAGAATGTATGAGCATTATAAAAATTGAAGATATAAGGGGATATATCATTAATTGAATCAATATAGTTATATTTTTATTGGTTATAATGTTGTTGATGAGAGACTACAAATGATATATGAAGGGAAATAGTTGTCATGGAATAATACGAGGAATCCTTGATTATAATTTCAGAGAGAAGGTGGATAATTGAAGTGTTTATGTATTACAATTCAATAATTATTTTATATGGAAAATGAAATATAAAAATATTGTTCTGCATATTTTTTCTATTATGTATTTTTATAAAATTATTTTGTTATTAAGATAATACCCTTTTTTGGGTAAAGGGGGAAACCACTATGACATCAATGACATAAAAAAGTCAAAATGGCCCCAACAGTCCATAAGTACAATATCAAAAAACCAACACTACATGATAAAATCCCCTCCCAGTATTAAAATTCATGAAATCCATATTCCAACTTTCACAGCTGATGGGCTAGCTGTCTCATGAGAAATTCCACATTCCTAGTACCGATGGATATAGCCATACTCTCTCAAACATCCAATTCTAGAAAATAGAGGTACAATGAATACTATTTTACCTAAACATTGTCTAAGGAAGATTCATGTAGATGATCTAATTGCAGAATCCTTTGAACCACAGACCACAAAGGCCACAAAAAAACAATCCAACCATAGAATGAGAACAACCACCAATTCACAACATCAAAACATCACTGCCTTCACAGTCTTTAAACACATTCAAAATCTAAGTTCTCCCAAATTTCAGAGTAAACTACGAGCAGTAAATCCACAGAAGATCCAAATCTAAAAAACATAAAACACCCATAAACATATCACAAACAACATCAAATTGACAGACACCAGAAACAAATTCACTGAAAACCAAGACACCAACAACATAACATCCAAATCTAACTTTTGAAGTGAAATATGTGATTTAAGAAAACATAACCAACTGATCATGAAGAAGAAAGTAAAATTCTTGCATCTTATACACACCTCCACAACAACACTGATATTGTTTTTGAACCAAACATGCTGAAACAGAATGAACCAAAGTGAACCAAGAAACTCGAATAGTAGAAATTCATCCAAAAACAAAAAATGAAAATGGGAAATGAAGACCAAAAACTATAGCACGCTGGATGAAATCCCCCCAAAAAATAGATCTTGTCACCACCATCCAGGAAGACCATGTATATGACAATGAACCACCCGATGCATACAACAAAAGATGGAGAGTAACCCCTTAAAAAATTCAAAGTTATAATGAAATAAAACTGATAAATCCTATAGTGACAATAACATTTCATACATTATATTACATCTCTTTTTAGGAATACATAATACATCACAAAAATAGATTCCCATAGACTGTAATATCATAGTTTCATTGTAAACATGGATACATAAACCCCAATACATATGTGAGATACATTATCTCAAGCTAGGTTCATCATAACTATAACCCTTCTTAAACACATCATATTGAATATATATTTTCATAACCTAGGTATGAAATCAAAAAAGTTGTGATATCAGATGACTAGTAAGATTAAACAAGGGATACATGTAAGAATAGACATAATACTAGGGGTATGAGAACATTATGAAAACAATAGATGATCATGCACTTCATATCAAATATAATAAACATGAATTGTTTAATAGATCATGGAAGTTCATAAGATATTATTCATAATATAATCAATGGAATAAGACATAAAAAAATATCATAGGAATAAGAAATGGTATTTTATTCATATACATGAACATGTATTATCATTCCCTATAAGCCAAGACATTTTTTAGAACTTATCAAGGCACTCTATGGGGACTACACCTACTGGGAAGGACACACCATGATCCCCAATTATAGTCATTTCCTTGTAAGGGGATTGGTTTCACCATCTTCCCATAGTGGACCGGGTTTCCCCATCTTCCCATAGTGGATCATTTTTCCCCATCATCAATCTTCATAGATACTACACCTAATGGGTGGTAGATACCACTATCCCCAATTACAATCCTTTCCTTGTAAGGGATTGGGGTTCCCTATCTTCCCATATTGGATCAATCCCATTGACTCGATTTCCATCATTATCTCATGAGACAAAAATCATTACCTAATGTATTGTAGGGAGATATAAGTCCCACAAATCTCATAATGAAATCATAAATAAATATTCCACAAATTCATAAACAGTAATATCATAACCCAGGAAATGTAATGGGTGACGTAAATATGTAATCAAATCTAAAATTATGAAAAAAAAATACTTGTTTCATAATCATTTCATCTATGAATAACCCATAAAATAAGCAGGTTTCAAAATCATATAAACCATGAAAGAAGAATGTGTACTAAAAAAATCATTCTATATAATCACAAAACATTCAAGAAATAATATTAATGGTATTTTTTAAATAATATTCCTAGTATAGTATAAACATTAACAAAGTATGTTATCTTAGATCTAAAATTATTTTTAAAGATATTATGAAAACATTTAATGAGGAAAATATCCTCTCTTATTTTGAAAATTATTTTTAAACACAAAAATATATTAAAAACATTTTTATTAAAATAATAATGAAAAAATATAAATGAAACATTGAAAACATTTTTAAAACCTTTCCCTTTGAAAACATATAAAAACTTCTAGAAACCGTTTTGGAAACCATTTCATAGAAATCAATTTAAAAAAAATAAATGATTCCTTAAAACCATAAAACATTATTTAAATCCTTTATTCATTTATATGATCTTTAAATATCTTCTATAAAATCATTTTTGAATTTCATTTTTGAATATATGGGTTTTGAAATTCATGGCATCTGTCTCAAAGAAAGAAAATTGAGAGAAAACTACTTTACCAATTTGTATCTTTTGAAACATATACCCCATGAAATAGAGATCAAAAAATTGATATGTAAATACCCAAAAATTTAATTATTGGAATAATATAATACATCCATGGGTATTAAAACCAACACATATAATAAATATTTTGGGATAATAGCTTGTGTCTCATGGAAAATAAAATTGTGTTAAGAAAACCCTTACTACTTGAGTAACCTTATAATGAAGATACCCATGAGATAATAACATAATTTGAAGATTTTAATATCATTAAATAAATGAAATTAGTTCTATGAAATGTTTTAGGATAGTATTTACACCACATAAAAGAAGCATGTGGTGAATATGGCGTGTCTCCCATTGAAATAAAAAGTGAGAAGAAATCCCATTACAATATGTCTTGACTCTAATCATACTCATATAAAAAACATATATATAATTAATATATTGTTATTATATATTTTTTAGATAACCAAATTCTTATATATAATAACATATATAGTTTTATTAATACTTTATATTACCAACTTTCTAACAACTCCATGTTAAGGTTACTCTTAGGCTAATATCCACTTTGTTTTTAGCGTAGGTGTTAATTTATTATATTTTTGTCATTATAAATATATCATGATTTCTAGAATGTAACAAATGATATAAATATAATATATATATATTATATTTTTATTATAATAATATATAGAATATAGAATAATGTAATGGAATAGACTGTTCATGGAGACGGTAGGTCGTATGTACACGAGACTGTTGTTTCTATTTTATTATCGTATTGAAACAATGAATGTAAATAAAATATATGTATATAAATAAATGTTAAATTATAATTATTATATCTTTTATTTCAAAAAAGTTCACCAATCCCATCCTTAATACATTCCAGGTAGAGTTAGAATGATTCACATCACCTTGAGGAGGCGATAGTCCACACTTCGCCAAACAAAATTATCACATTTACACATAATGGAAAGCATTGATGTATGTGTTATAAAATAGTTACATAAGAATATATAAATCATAAATATCATATATATATTTTAAAAACATTTTTTCTATCGTAATTTCAGTCTATGAGAGATAGTAAAGGAAAAAAATGAACAACATCAATTTTTGAGGTGGTAGTTCTCCATTCACAAAAAATGTAATTTTGTTACCCCTTAGATGGATGTATGGGTAATGGAAGGTAAAAACCTTAATATAAGAACAAATAAGTGTATTTAACCTACCTTGGCTTTTATGTAAGGATTTAATAAGAGGAATTTAGGTGGTTGAGTAAGAAAATAAAGGAAAGAAGCTTGAGGTAGGATGATACATATTCTTTAGGTATCACCTATTCAGATGTGGAAAAGAGATTCCTTGGATGGATTTATTCACAAAGGGGGATTCAAAGAGGAATAGAGGTTTGTTGGAAAGTCTAGTGGGGAAATATTTTCTAAACCAATGTGGTTTGAGAGGTGTAAAAAAGTGGAAATCTGGGGGCCTTTTATAAGGGGGAGGGGACACAATTATTATTTTTTTAAAACAAATTTGGCATACCCTAGTTTTTACCAACCAGAAGTCATAAAAACCCCAAAAAAACTCAAAAATTGAAGGATTATGGCCTAAATATGGAAAACAGTTCTTTTGTAAAATATTAAATGTTATATTGTGAATTAATTTTAAGGTTTACTCCCTTGTTAAGCTTATTTTAACTTAACCAATATAATTAATTTTAATCAAACTCAATAATGTTTTTTAGGAAAAATAAATAAATTAACATTTTAGAATATAAATATTATATTTATTTAAATGTTTTTTCGATTTTTTAAAATCCAATTAATAGAATTAGAAAATTTATTTTTATTTCCAATTTAATAACTACGGCCAGAAAACAGGGTTTAAAAGTGACAATGTGAAACAGTTCATTGTGATTTTATATCTATAAAAAATACTTCACTGAAATAAATTAGATAAATAGATGAATAATTGGTCTATTTTGACTTTAATTAAAAATAATTTAATTATAAAAACAAATTAATGAAAAAATTGTTTTGAATTAAAATTATGTATTTTTAAAAATTCATCCGAAAATGAAGTTTCTTAGAAAAAAACCTAAAAATTCACCCTAAGATAATTTTGAGATTATGAATTCAAATATTATATATTTTTTTCAATTTCTATTTTCAAGAGGGTCTAAATGGAATTTTATTATTGATCAAAGAATGATATAAAAATTAGTTCTTTTAAGAAAATAATATTTTAGAAAATATAAAAACAATACCAAATATTATATGTTTTATTTTAAATATATTTAATATATTTGAAACTATTTTATGTAACATTTAAAAATTAGATATTAAAATTAAAATTATTATGTTTAACCACTAGGTTATCACTATCTCATTTAAATAATTATAACAATAAAATGTTGTTTCACAGATACTCAGTATTGCATGTAATGATATCCAAGATGGAGTTTTGTATAATGTGATATTACCATGGTTTAGAGTATAAATATATTTTCACTTGGTGTAGCCTTCAATAAAATTCATTAAATAAAATTAATTTATTTTTAAAAAAAAATCACAACTACATGAGGTTATACGTTCTACCCCCATAAAATGAATTTCTCTCTTGAAATTCATCATTCTGATTCAAATAAACGTGGATATTCCACCTCATCATATCGTCAATATTTCTATATAGCATCATCTTACTAGTGATTTATCCAAAAAACATTGATGAGGTGAGCAGTATTGTTTCGTACAACTTTCTATGTATGATAAATAATTTCAACTGGTTATTTCTCATAAATAAGATCGTACTCCAACGGTATTACCTCTAAGATCAGTAAATGTGATGGTTCAGGTATATAATTTCTGAGGATAGATACTCATAACTTATTATGGACTGGAGAGAAATTTTTAGGGAGTTACAAGTGATAGGATACTATTATTATATGATATATAATCTGAAAGGGTAATATATACCTATAGATTAGTTTTTCCATTCTTCCCAAACCTCATAACATTATTCTAGGGATATATTCATAGAAACACCTTCTCAACAAAATCCAATTATAGATCATGTTTACAGTTGTCAATATAACATTTTTAAAAACATTGAGGTACCTTGATATGTTCTTGAATTTCTCTATCTTTCTCCTCCATTACATCAACTACCTTAGGTCCCAATATATTTTATTCTCCAAATTCATCCCATCAAGTTGGATCTATAATTTTTTCACATATAAGGGTTAATAAGTATCTACCTAATTTAGTGAGACAAACCTAGTGTTGTAATAAAAATAAACTAGAGGATGGTGTTGATCCCAACCACTATTGAAATCCAAAAAATAAGATCTCAAAATATCATCAAGGGTTATTATTATTATTTCAGACTAGGCATACTTCTATGGATGATATGAAGTGATGAAACTAAATTTTGTATCATGTTCTTTATGAAGACATCATCGGATCATTAAGTTAACCCTTGGACCTTGATTAGATTCAATAGAATGTTATACTCTATGAAACCTTACCACTATATTAATATACATTTGGGAAAGATGGTCAAGATAGATGAATTCACTTATAGTGATGTTGTGAGAAAACATAGTATGTCAATCGACTACCACCCAAATATCATTAAATACTTTAGATGTTTTTGGTAGTCCAATGAAAAAATCCAGGGTTATGTTTTCCCATTTCCATTATGGTATGGGTAATAGATGAAACATTCACTTATACTTTTTTGTTTCAACCTTAACTTTCTCACATACAAAGCAACGAGATAAAAAATTAGAGATGACCAACATCATTCCATGATACTAGAAGTATTCATTCAACTAATTATACATCTTCATACATACTTGATGAATAGAGACTGAATAACTATGAGGATCCCCTAATAGCTCGTTGAAATATTTTATGGATGGATCACATACATGGTTCATAAAAATTATCATTCTATCATGATCAAGGCTGAAGGCCAAAACATCTCTTACCTTCTTTTTGATCTCCACATCTTCCCTACAATACTCTTAAGCCTTTACATGGATAGTGGGAGAATATTTAATGGGCCATGATAAAATTATTCAACTTCCTTCAATATTTACAGATCCATCATTTTAAAATTCATAAATATAGGTTCTTTTGTGATCCTAATCATGGATGATATGGCATTACCATTTTTACTCAAATAATCGGCTACCTTGTTCACTTTCCATGTGTGGTAATGTATTGAGAAGTCATAATATTGTATCAACTCTAACCATATTCTCTAGAGCATGTTCATCTCCTTATATGTTAATATATATTTATTTCCTTTATGACTAGAATATATATCACACTTTTCTCTATATATTTAATGCATCCATACCTTCGATGAAAAAAATACCACATTTATCTCCAAATCACGTTTTGAGTAATATTTCTCATGGATCTTCAACTGTCATGACTCATAGTCTATAACCATGTTATTTTTCAAAATAAAACATAACAATCCCATTTGGAAACATCACAATATATTACAACCCCTTCTCTACTAAATGGTAATGTAAGAATAGGTCCGATAACTAACCTTCTCTTTTATTCCTTGACAATTTCCTTACATTCGTCTATCAAGAGGAACATGACACCCTTCCAAGATAACTTGGTCAAAAGATTATATTATCCTGATAAATTATCCAGAAGCCAAAAAATGAATTTCCAAACCATGAAAAATACGAATATGAGTCCCCTTGGTCGGTCTAGGACACCATTCAATAGCTTCTGTTTTTGATGGATATATATATATACTATCCCTAGAGATTATGTGAACTAAAAATAAAACATTTTTAATCAAAAAATGCATACTTTAAAATTTTTTGATACAAATTCTCCTTCTACAGGTTCATTATCATAATTCTCATGTGGTCTTCATTCTATTCCTATCTCTTTGAATAAATTACAATATCATTTATAAAGACTACCACACACTGATTGAGGTAATCTCAAAAGACACTATTTATTAAATCCATACTGATTGAAAGGTAATTATCAAGACCAAAAGGAATCAATATATATTCATAGTGTCCATACCATGTAAAAAATTCCATCATGTGTATATCCTCTTTCTTGACCCTCTGTTGATGATATCCAAAACGATGGTCAATCATGGAAAAGTATTAATCTGCATATAGTTGATAAAAATCATCATTAAGATGATTACAATTCTTGTTCTTGATTGGTATCTTGTTTAAATCTTCATAATAAATGCATAGTTTCATTAATCCATCTTTATTTTTCACAAAGAGTCCATGATCACTACATGGTGAGACACATGGTTGAATGACTAGTTTATCAATGTTTTCATGGAGTTTCTTCTAAAAATCATGCACCTCAATTTGGTACATTCTATAGGGAGTCATTCATATTTTTGTGGAACTTGGTATGTATTCTATCAAAAATCAATGTCACATTTTGGTGGAATTATAATCGATTGTTCGATAAAGACATCCCCAAATTCTTGAAAATATGGATATCATCGTTGCCAATTTTCTCCCATACCATTTGAGATAAAAAACCATATGAATTGGAATTAATACTAATCTACTGGATGTAATATCCATAGGAAGTTCATAATTATCATCTCATTGATATATGATCATATGTGTGTTTGAAATAGAAAAACAAAACTTACCTTTCATGATAGTTGACGTGGGCTTCCGGTCGAAAGCTAATACATGCCTAAGATAAAATCAAATTGAACTAGGAGAGAATGATATTATTTTAAAGAAGCATATTAAGACAAACATTGAATAGAGATGAGTCATAGAAATGTGATGAAATCATCATACCTTTAAGGGCTTGTACTGATAATTCCATATCTAATAGTTTGGGAGAAATCTTAATAGCCATAACAATTTATTTAGATATGAAATAGTGGGTATATCAGGAATGAAATAAAACATTAGAAGTTATAGACTGTATGGTATGTGGAAATTTCACCATGTCATTATTCTCCACCTCTCTACATATAGTGATCATAGAATATTTCCTTGTATCCCTTAGTTTAATAGGTTTCTGATGCTAATCATCACCACCAAACCATGGGTTTGGGCATTGATTATCATTATACCCATCCATCGTACGCTTCATGTACTAAACTGTGGGATGTATATTATGTCAATATTTTCCTCTATTTTCATCAATGGGTGGCTTCTTCTCATTAGTGCGGAAATTAATTTCTTTATATTCTTTCTTTTCACACAAAAAATACTTATTAGACCCCATAAGACAATTTACTTTATTCTTCCTTCAACAATTCAAGTGTAAAAGAAGCCTCATTTTTATATCTTCATACTTTTTTTGATTTTCATTTGAAATACATCTTCCTTTTATTGATAATAAATTGATATTTATATGTAACTATAACATCCCTTTAATATCTGATTACACAATTCATAATTTATTCATAGATTCTAATGTATATTTTTTCCAATTCCCTTCTAAGACATTTCATTAAGCCACATAAGAACTTATTAACTTTACTTTTGGTATGGACGATAATTTCAGAAGATTACCGTGGAAGTCTTGTGAAATAACATTCATATTTACCAATGAATTCATTATCATTTTTCTTCAACTCAAGGAACTCCTTTTCCATCTTTTTATGAAGAAAATGAAAAAAATATTTATGAATAATATGTTCTTGAACACATCCTTATCCATGGATTCAATTTCTTCTTTCTCTTTTTCATGATTAGAGTCCAAAAATTGTTTACTTCACCTTATAAGTGATTGAATGAAAAATTAACTTTATATTTATTTGAAATTTAAAAAATAGAGAATTCATTTACACTGGTAATAATCCAATTTTCAACAATTATTGGATCAGAATACCCATTGAAAGAAGTTTGGCATTGCCTCATGAAGAAATAAACAAAATCATTTTCCATCATTTTATTGTTTAGTAGCTAAGAATGATTCAAAACATGAGAAATATGTGTTACCATATAAATGATGTTTTTCATTCCATTTCATATAGCATTTGGATGTTTGGGTGGAAACTTGTTGCATTATTCATCACAATCACCATTTACGTCATTCCTTTGGGTTCCATCCATTGATTGAAACCAAGAATTATAGAGTAAGAAAAATTTAACAAAAAGAGGAACCACATAATCTTGAAAACCCACTTATGGTACGTATAAATTATGAAGCCTTCATTAATATATGACACCCAAGGTTTATCCTAGGTTGTTCATAGCCAAATTGTATTGTAACACTTCAGGATGGTTTGTTATGTGTTTTTGAATTATATTATAATATCCCCCACGTGTGTCAAAATAGGTACGTAGTAAGGCCTATTTTCGTGTACCAAGTTATGCTCGAGTTAGAAAGAGTTGATAATATTAGGTATATTTTTTCCCAAGTAACATACAATTATAGTATCATGATAGGGATGTATTGATAGAAAAAAATCGCACTATCTTTTACCATGATTCCAAGACATTTACAATACTTTACCTTATCCCTAGATGTAACCATATACATATCCTTAGAGTTCTCACGAAGGTTTTTTCATCCTAGTTTCCAAATATTAACAAAACATTTTCTCTCAAACAAACTATAGGGACCCTCGCTTTCCATACATTGATATTAAAACATGTTTTCTGAATAATTATTATATTGCACAAAAATAATTCCAAAGACCATATTATCCTAGTTCCTTTGGAAACATGGAAACATAATCACCGGTACAAAAGTGAGATACATTATCTCCAAATAGTGTCTTTATGAATTGAACCCTTCTTAGAAAAATCATACATAATACATATCTTCATAACCTGGGGTAGGAAACAAAAAAAAATCAGGTGAGATCATATGTTTAGTAAGGGTAAAAAAGGAAGACATGTAAGAATAAACATAATCACAAGGGTATGAGAACATGAACATTACATTAGAGGATCACACCATGTATTTGAAAGACCATAAACATGATTTATATTATATCTCTTGGAAGATCATAAGACATGAATCATATGGTAATCAAGAACATGATCTATGTAAGCATAACAAATGAATAAGAAATGGAATTATGAAGTAAAAAATATTATGTAATATCATTACATATAAGTTAATATGAATTTATATAAATTATTAAGGCACTTCATGCGGACTACACCTGTTGGAAAGGATGAACCACCATCCCCATTTACAGTCTTTTCCTTGTACGAGATTGGGTTTCCTTATATTCCCATAGTAGCTCATGTTTTCCCATCTTCCAATAGTGAATTAGGTGTCCCCAACTAAAATTTTCATGGTGATTCCACCTACTAGGTAGATTATACCACCATCCCAATTCACAATCCTTTACTTATAAGGGATCTGTTTTCCCCATCTTCCCATAGTGGATCAGGCCCATTGACTTGATTCCCATCATTGTATCATGATACATAAACCATTACCCAATGCATTAGAGTGAGAAATAGGTCCCACTAAACTCATAATTAAAACATACATTCACGTTCCATTAATTCATAAATAATCATAACATAACCCATGAAATGAAATGGCTATCATAAATATGTAATCATATATTAACCTGTGAAAAAAGATAGGGTTCATAAGTATTTATCACAGCATAAACCATAAAAAGAAGTAGGTCTCAAAATCATATAACCCAAGAAAGAGGAATGCCTGTCATAAACAAAATTTCATCTAAACATGATACATTCAATAAGGAATATGATTGGTATTCTTCTATCGTATCCCCATATAGTGAAAAAATTGTAACAAAATATGTTATCTTAGATGGAAAATAACTTGTAACAATATTTTTAAAAAATATCTTAGGAAAATGTATCTATTATTTGTTGGAAAATTCTATTTAAAAAATCATTTTTAAAACCTTTCCTAGAAAATAATGTTGGAAACATATAAAATATTATTTGAAAATATAATTATAATCATTCCCATTGATTTTTTTGAAAACATATAAATAAATCTTTAATACATTTTGAAAACTATTTCATTGGAAACGCTTTGAATAATTATAATAGATTATTTAATAACCATGAAAGGTTATTAAAATCAATTATCCTTGAAAATAATATGAAAATATCACATTTGAATTCATTTTTGATAGACATTTTTAAAAACACAATTTTTTCAATTCATGGCATCAGCCTCAAAGAAGGAAAATTGATAAAAAAAAACTACATTGTCAATTTAGTAACATTTGAAACAAAAAACATATGAAAAAGAGATCAACAAATGTATATTTAAATAACCATAAATTTAACTAAATAATCATAGGATACATCCATGGGTACTAAATATTCCACATATATGAAATAGGTTGTGAACATAGCATGTGTCCCACAGAAAATATAAGTCATATGAGGAAACACATACTACTTGAGAAACCTGATAATAGTTATCCCAATTAGATAATAAAAGAATTTAATGCTTTTAATATCATTTAATAATGGAAATTACATATATAACATGTCATAGGTAACTATATACATCACATAATATAATAGAATTGTGAATATGGAAGGTATCTAATGGGATTAAAAAGTGAGATCAAATCTAATAACCTTATGTCTTGACTCCTATCATACTCATAAATACATCCTGTATAATGAATGTAATATTTTTATTCATATTTTTTATAACCATATTATTATATAGAATAATCTGTATGTTTTTATTATGACCTTGTATTACTCGCTAGTTAATAGTTCCATGTTGAGGTTGCGCTTCGAGTAATATCCACATTGTTTTTTGCATCGGTCTTAATTTGTTATATTTTTTTGTTCTTATCAATATATCAGGATTTTGAAAATTTATAACATGATATAAATATATTTTATATTCAGTATATGTGTATTATCATAATATATATAATATAGAAGTATGAAATGGAAGACAACATTCATGTATAAGCTTGTGATCAGTGATCAACTTGTTTAAGTTAGAGTATATGTTGAAAATGAGGATTGTTTATTATCTTTTGTCTATGGGAAATGATATCCAAAGTTTTGTGCCCCCATGTGGGATGACTTCAAAGAATTAATTCTAGAAAATATGACATGGGTGGTCAAATTTGATTTCAATACAATATTGTAAGCTTCAGAGAAGAGGGTGGAGGATTTAGTTCCCATAGGGAAGGGTATGTGTTCTTATCATTTATGGATCCAGAGGGAATCCTGGATTTGGGATTCTTGAGAAACAAACAGCGATAGTGTAATAACCTTATTAGAGTTAAACAAGCATGGTGTAGGATGAACAACTATTTCAAAAATGGTCAAGCAATACTATCTTTCCCCAACATAGAGATCACTCACCTGGATTGTGCATTATCTAATCATTATCATCTTCTTATGAGTATTAGAAACTTCCATGTACTGGGAGGATAATTTATACTCTCTAAATGGTCAGAAAACCATTGTGATTTATTTCCAATGGTACGTTAATCATCATAAAAACTGACCCAATGAAGAAAATGGTTTAAATTTCATAACAAACTGCATCTTCTGAAATAGGATATTTCTATGTGGGATAAAACCATCCCCTCAGGGTATCAAAACATGGGTTCAATTGCGAGGGATATCGAGAAACATGATTTAACCCAGAATAAACTTTGGATGAGGAAGAATTCATCTCTCTCGTGGTTAATAAGTAGAAACTCAGTGATACATTCCTAGATAAGGAAAGGTTCCATCATGAAAGGTCTCGAGCCACATAGGTCAGAGAGGGGGATCAGAATTCATGCTTCTTACATTCATGATTAAAACAAAAACAATGTGTTCGTATCCCAAACATTTGGATGAATGAGTACTCCTTCACCAAAGATCCATATGTGGTTGGGGGTATGGTGACTTCATAGCATAACTCCTTATTATAATTTCCTAACTCTTCTATGATGATTGGATACCCTTAAGTGAAAGGTGATTTTTTTTGAATGAATCACGCGGTTGGCCACCATCCAAGTCAATGATCTCCTAGGAAAATCTCCGAATGTAATAGAAATTTTCCATGATACCAAAGTTATTAACCTGGGGAGAAAGTGAGGTATGGATGGTTTTCTGGGGGCCTTCTATGATTTTTCCTAGAACATCATTAAGAATGAACTCATATAAGATATTTAGTATTTCATTCATGGTGGTTCTCTCCCCCAAGATTCATGTTCCACTACCATTATCCATATCCCAAAGGTAAAATAATCATCTTCTTTATGTAAATATTGAACCATCATCATTTGTAAAATCACCTATAGGATGTCAGACTCTACCATAAATAGAGGACTCTCCCAGTTTATTGAAACCTAGGTATCTGGAGAATAACATTCATTTTTATAGGGCTGTTCTATTCAAGGTGATATGGGATCTTCCCAATAGATAAAAGGGGGAATCAATTGGAATTTAGTGGGACCAAATATCATCATTAAGATGGACATGTAATAGTTATATTATTTCCTGAAATAGAACATCATCATTAGAGTTATGGGGAGAATGGGGTTTTCTAAATGTATTGTTAAATTGATTTTTTTTTATTATAGATCTCATTGGTTTAACAACAAATTAATTAGGTGAAGTGTGGATATTTTGAACCCAATTTAGGGATAATTCAATGTTACCCCTTCTCATACACCATCTTAATCCTGAAACATTATTCTTTTGGAAGATTAGTTAATTCCTACTATCAATGCCCCATTATGAAACCTTTACACTATGCACCTCATTTTTATGGGGTCTCTCGCCATATCTTCACCGAAAACATGATATTTTTATTCAAAATAGGAATCTCCTAAATCATGGTTTTTAATATAATCTTGTAGGAGTACATATGATGGAGTGGTTAAAACTTTAACTAAGGTAAAAGTCATTTTTTCCTCTTATCAGGATTCTCAGACAACCAACAAAAAAACATTGAGGCAGTTTTTGGTATCCTGAAGCAGGCCTTTCATGTATAATATTTGGGAGATCCCATTTCTCCTGGAAGAAACCAGATCACTTATTTTAATTTCATTATTAGAAATTTCATCAACCATGTTACAAACTAGAAGAATCAATTCCTATAATTTGGTGTATAATTACCTGTATCAATTGTGTATCAACATATATACCCTTGAACATTCATTTGATGCTCAAGGTTCCTAAAGTTATTTTGAAGGAATTCAAAAAATCATAAGTGTCCTTTATCTCAGATGCACAATGTGAGGGGAGGTACCATTGGCTTCCTGGAAGAGACTTGTAAGAATAGTTGATAATGGGGGAGTTTATGTGAGGAATATGATTGATACCATATTTCTTCTCCAAGTAAATCATTCTTGGAAGTTATTTTGGGTTGCTCCCTTTGGATAAAATTTATCAAAAGAAAAAATTGAAATGTTCCATTATTTTCTAGTTGGCACCCATCTACCATATTCACGTCACTATAGGTCAAAATATTGGATCTGCATTACCACTAGCAGTGGATGGTTGTATGCGACAACTTCAACTTCTGAGAGTGTAATTGGGGAAGCGAGATATTGGGATTTCTTGGGTGTATTGTTCCTAATATTACCTTTAACAAGGCTATCTCTCGTCCCTCATTTATTCAATATATTCTTGATCCCACCCATTGGAGGCCCTTTGATTGAAATTTCCTAGCATGAATCCCATATGAATTTATTTTTATTGGTAATGATTTAGGTATCTTCACAACCAATCCATATTAGAATGCAATGTTCGTGCATCATGAAAGATACTTATGGGATAATTCCGTTGGTGCATGAACATCCCAATGAAATTTAACATTCTAACATGGAGGTTTCAAAATCACTCCACTCACACTAGTCAGATATTAAAATGTAATGATATCCATCTATATTCTATATATTCCTATTGTAAATCCCATAAGGAAGATACCACAATCCACCTATTATTTCAAATCGAGTGGGAATGGAAATTTTGGATTCTACTAGGTGACTTATTCGGAAGCATGTGGTGATGGAATCTATAGAGGAGTTCTTTTAGGAGTGTTTCATAGATTCTGGTAGTAATAAAAATGATATGGAAGCTCTATTCCTCCTTGTATAAGTCTGTTGGTCTATTTGGGAGGCTATAAATCAATTTAGGTATAAGTCCCCTTGTCCCGACCATGAAGGTGGGAAACAATAACCTTGTGGTCTATATGGATAGTATCTGGTTTTAGAGTGATGATCCCCCCCTCTCAAGTGCTTTATGTTATGAAGGACCCCTTAACATTTCTTGTCCCCATCCAGTGGGACACTAGGTTATATGGATCCCCCACATATAGGCCTTAAATTTAATATTGATGGTTCATGCATTGAAGGTTTCATGTGGGGAAGTGGGGTGATAAGTCAACCTCATGATCAGTGGTTCCTTGATTAAATTATATTTATAGGGATTGTGACTCTTTACGGGAGGAAGTACTTGCCATGCATTCTAGCCTGCAAATTTTCTCCTCTTAATAAGTTCCTTTGGTGGTCGTATATAGATAATCTAAGATCATATGTAGATACCTCAAGGGCATATATTCCATTCCTTTGGAAATCACTTACCTGATATGAAAATGAAATACCTTAATCACACATGACATCAAGATCTTATATATGTGGAATGAAATGAACCAGGTGGATGAATTTATGGATTCAAAGTCATCTAAGGAGACCCCAATGAAGGTTTTTGATAGCTTTGGTTCCCTACCTACAAGGGTGGAAATATTTCCATTGGTGATTCCCTAGGTCTCCTATTTTTTAGGACTCATTTATGTTTATGTATCCCTTATATCCATACTAAAAATTAGATATTTTTCAATAATACATTCCATGTATAGTGTGAATGATTCACATCATAATAAGGAGGTGGTAGTCCATATATCCCCAAACCAAATTATCATTTTGACACAAAATAGAAATTATGGAGATATATGTTATAAAATATAAAAGGATGAATAAATAAACCATAAATAACATATATATTATATAAAAATTTCCATCATATTTTCCAACTATGGGAGCTGATAAAGGATAAAAAAACAACATCATTTTGTGAGGCGGGGGATCGACAATCACAAAAACTGAATATTTGTTACACATTAGATGGATATCAGTGTAACTGTAGATCAAACCCTTAATATTAAAACATATAAATATATTGAGGATATTGGGGATATTATGTAATAATGGAATAACAATAATTTAGGTGGTGGATAATGAATATAAAAAAATAGAGGTTGGGGATTGATGTTAACACTTCTTTAGGAAACTCCTTTTCGGTTACACCAAAGGGCTTCCTTGGTTGGATTTCTAGAAAAATGAATTATTCAAGGAGGAATGGAGGGATTTTTTGAAGTGTATTTGGAATCACATATTCAGTCATAATTGGTTTTATAGGAGCGAATAAGGGGGAGAGTTGGTGGACTTTTATAAGGGCGAGAGGGGATACACATGGAATTTCATGAAAACAAGTAAGATATAAACATGTTTATACCAATTATAAGTCATTAAAAATAAAAAAAACTAATCAATTAAAGGTTTATATATTATATATTTCAAGAAAATGGGTTTTATAAATGTGGATAGGTCATTTATTCAATCATGTTTAAGGTTTAGTCCTTTATTATTATTAATTTTTTACTTAATTAATGCAATTAATTTTAATCACTTTGAATAATAATTTGGTACAAAAATGAAGTTTATTTTCATATAATATAATTATTATAATAGTTAAAGATTTTTATTTTCATTTTTGGGAATTCAATTCATAGATGTTTCATAGAAAATTTTAATGCTAATCCAACAAATGTGGCGTGAAAGCGGGTTTCTAAATTTGAATTTTCAAAACATATTTTAGCATTTATATATAATTTCAGTATAAAAAATATTCCTTTTACCTAAATTGGATTAATTTATGAATAATTTATATATTTTTAATTTTAAAAAATTTCAAATTTAGTTTAACTATTTATATAAACTAGTCAAAAAAATAGTTTTCAATTAAGAGTCGGTATTTCTCAAAATTAATCATAAAATGATGTGTCTCAAAAAAATACAAACAATTAACCATAAGATAATTTTAAAAATATGAATACATAAAATTATGTTTATTATATAAAATAAAATTTATATTAGTGTCTAAAATTAGTTTTATTACTGTTCAAAAAAGGACATAAAAACAATTTCATTATGAGAACTGCATTTTTAAACAAATAAAAACATTACAATAAAATTATATGTTTGGTTATAATTATTTATTTATATATTTGAATATATTGTAAGTAACATTTAAAAATTTGTTAATAGTATTCATGTTACATTGTTTAAAAAATAGTTTAAAACTATATCATTTAAATAATTATAATAATAATGTTATGTTTCACAAAAACATTCTATTGAGTGTCACACAAGACAATTCATTATTTTGTGTTGTGTGAGATTACCTTGGTTCAAAATATAAATAAAGTTTGATTCAGTGTGGTTTGAAATTCAAGGAATTAAATAAACCTAATTTTTTCACACACACAAAGTTCAAAAAATCCCTGGGTGTTACAAATGATATATTTTCAAAGTGGCCTATGCTATCATTAATAGCGTTTACATAATTATTGGATTTATGGAATATGTTAAATCATCTATAGTTTTATTAAAGGAATGAGAAAAATGAATTTTTTCATTGTGGTTGTATGTTAATTCAAGGTATTACCTTATTTAGGAGTATATATAAAATACATATTAATATATTTTTTATGTAACCATTAAGAGTCACTTAATGATATTTAGAGGACTAATTTTATGTTGAGTTTTAAAAATTTAGTGTCCTTATTTATAAATTTTTAGTTTTTTATGGGTCGTAATATTAACCACTAATGGAAAATTTTATGTTGAAGTTTTTTTTGAGGGTTTAGAGATTAACATATTACTTCAACATATGATGATTTATCCATACTGGGTAACCACTTATAATTTTTTTAAGTAATAATATAAGACACCACTTACCATTATATTATAGATTCAATTTGGTTCTACATATATGAAAAAATCATCTCTTAGATTAAGATAATAATTCAAAATTTACCAAGGCACATTATAGGGATGAAACATTTCTTTTAAAATAAAAAATATCATGTATGTACATTTTCATTTTTTCTCACTTTATGTAAAGGTACTCCCCAACCATAGTAAAAGGGTATTGAAAAATATATTTCCTTGTAATAATCAATTTTTGATTATATCAATTAATGTTTTTAAAAAACATTATTTTATAGCTTTTTTTGTTAAATTTCACATGACCATATTGTATATCACTCCCCATCAGTACTTGGGTCTTAGTTTTCTCTTCTATGTCCATGTTTTCCATTCATACCTATGTAATCCTATTTTGAAACCCAGTATGTTTTATTTTAGATGAATTACACACATCCATCAATGTTTTTAATGTGGATTATTTATTAAACCTATTTACATACGGGGTTTAAATAACATAATTTTATAATGTTAAACCTTTGATGACTGTCTTGAAATGGAAAACTTCAATTTATCAGGTGTATAATGTTACACCTCAAGATATTGTTAAATAGTTTTTTCAATGGATTTAAATATTTAATTTTTTTAATTAAAATCAATACTGTATTATTCTTAAATTACAAATAGCACAGGTTTAATTTTACATCACATGTAACACAGATTTCAACTTGTTTGAAAAGTAATAATGTGTTTAAACGAAATAGGTAATATTATTTAAATATTATAGTATGATAGTTATCACCTAGATATTATAATGGATGATTTTAAAATAATAATATAAATTTTAAAAAATATATGGTTTAAACAATTATATAAAATGATTTTTTTGGTGGACAACTAATTAAATGTTTAATTAAAAACTATTTTGAAATAAAAGATTTTTTTCTGGAAAAACTATTTTTATGTAATGAAATTAATTTCAAATCAAAAAATTAAACAAACAAGATTTATTAAATAATTTTAATTCAATTTGTAAAATATATATTCAATTTCAATCAATAGAAAATAAGCACTAAAAGTTTATGCATAAAAACTATATTTTTCTAAAATAAGGTTTAGTTTTTTTGGATATTATTTCATCAAAAAAAAATTTTGAAAAATTTATAAAATATATTCATAAAAAATATTTAATTTTTTAAATAATAATATAGAAATGACCTTAGTTTTCATTTTTGAAAAATTTAGGAAAAGAATAATTTTTTTGAGAAATAGGGAAATATAATGAATTTTTATAGAAAAAATCATTTTATGTTAAATTATTTATAAAGATAAATTTTATATGATATTTTTTTTGAGGTAAACTTAGTAAAATTATAAATATATTAATCCAATTTAGGTCATCAGATTCATTTTCATATTATATATATATATATATATATATATAAACCTTGTAATTTTTTGAACATTTTCACTTTGAAATCCTGATTTCTCATCTTATCCGCGAGATTACTGTTAAATTAATATTTTCTAATTATGTGAATGAAACATAGAAAATGGATTAATATTTTAAATAATAATAATTTATAATATATAATATTATCAATTTAATTTCTGAACAAAATGAATAGTAAAAAAATAAAAAATTCTTTATCATGACTGAAGTAAAAATGGGTTTACATGGGTGGTTAATCTAAATATACATTGGTTAAAATATTATAAACCTCATATAATATCTATTTTATGTACATATTACTACCATTTCCAATCTAATAATCTATAATACTCTATTTTTTGTCTTCATATAATGAGAGAATTGGGGTGCACCTTTTTCATTTCAAAAAATTATAAGTGTACCACAAACCATACTTATAAAAATCCACCACTTCTATTCTCTTCTTCATCAAAAAAAAATTTGGTAATGATAATACCAATCTAAATAATTTCCAAAATTCCCTAATATCATCCTAGAATCGTTATTTTGGGAAGAAATTCAACCCAAGTAGGCTTTTGTGGAAACCTACTGATGTTACCCGAAATGGAGGTAATGTTATTCAATGAGTATTTTTATTTTATTTATTCCTCCACCCCATTAATTACTTATTAAAAATTAATAATATAATTATATAAATATCTCTAATACAATGATATGTTATTAAGTTTATTTCATGACATAAAACCATCTCCACTTCCATAAATGGGTTATGAAATCATCATTCAGGTGTACAGTGGACTACCACCTCATGGGGTATTATGATTATTATAAAGTATATAAATTTTATTTATATCATAATTATACATAGGGAGTAATTATGTTTTATATAAATTTTCTACTCTAAATTCTGAGGTGATGTAATAACTCTTCTCATGTATACTGCAGAATGTCACCTCATGAAGCGATGTAACTCATTTGTCACAAACCCATTTCATGGAAAATAATAAGGAAATATTATATGAATATATGTAATATAAATGAAATAATTATTGTATTAATGAAATATTTATTATTATTAACTGATAATTTATCATTTTTGTTCTTACTTTTTCACTCACTGAAATATGATAATTTCATTTGTGTGTGTATGGACTACCCCCTTCATGAAGCGATGTGACAATCTATTTTAATCACCACACCACATTTATGAAATATATATATATATATAATGTAATATTTTGTTATTTATGATATTATTATAATTATATATTTATAAAATATTACTTATCACATTTCAAAAATTATCTGTGAAAAATTGAAATGTTACTCATCCGTATGTACGACCTACCATCTCCATGATCATAATGTACATCCATTATCAAAAAACAAGTTTTATGATATGTATCAAAATTTAAAGTAATTTAGAAATATTATATTTATATAAATAATATTATTCTGGAGATGATTTAAGAATTATCAATTTAAGAGGACCAAAAACAATAAATCAAAACATATATGGACAACATAGTGGTTATCACCCGAATAACGACTTTTACATGGAATTTTAAATAAACATGTAATAAAATTTCATGAATAAATCATATATGATCTGATATATATAATAATTGTTATTTAATATATTTATAATAATATTATATTTTTTATATATGTGGTTTGGATGTGTATGAAGGAAGTAAAGACTTAATGTAATGGAATTCTATCATCCCTTTTATTTCTATTAGACAAATTAAAATTCACAAATCCTTTAATTTTTGTGTATAAACTTACCCTTTTACATGTTATATAAATAATCTCTTCATTTTGATGATATTTAGTGTTTTTATGTTATTATTCATTTGGTTTATGATTCTAAAGATACAAAAATGGTAAGGTGTTTTTTTCCTCAATATGACTTCCTTGAGACACTGTTATGTTATTCACATATCTTATTTTGTGAGGTGTATATAAAGACCACTTAACTTGTAATATAATAAATCTATATATTCTCATGATATTTTAATTTTTATTCATGTTATTAAAAAGTCTACATTTCCAAATTACTAAAATTATTATGTTAATATCTCATCATTTATTGTGCTTTTTTATGATTAAGTATCCAATACTGAAATCAGATTATTTAAATATGAATAATTACCTATATTTTTATTATACTATTGTTATTAAATATTTTTTTTGAGTAATAAAACCATTTTACAAATATTGGTAAATAATATAACCGAGAAACTATTTTTATAATTTTTTTCTTTATTTCACTCTTCAATAAAATATTCATTTTCATTTAAAACCATGTATTATAAAAATATTTCAAAAATTAGTTTAATTTTTTTAAAATTATTTATTAATGAATCTTTTATCCATGTTTAAATTTTTCATGAAATGATTCTAATTTAATATTAATTTTTATTCTAATCAATTACCATTTTTATTTACTAAAAAATGTAATTTTTTTTGTTTTTACCATGTATGGAATGAACATTATTTCCAACTATCATAACCACTCTTTTTTTTAATAATTCCTTAAATTTTTTAACATTATTTTCAATGAAATTTTTTCCCTGATATTTGATAAAAATTTTAGATGTTAATTAAATGATTTCAATGTAATAACGTATTTTGTAAATGTTTTAAAATGTAGTTTTGAAAGTGGAAGTGATATTTTTTTCAAGGAATGTCTCAAATTACCTTTAAATGTTATATAATATGTTTTTATTACTCTTTTTAAGGAAAATTATTTATAAAATATTTTTTGAATATTTATTTTTTTAAATTGATTTTAAAGAAAAGTTTTTCCCCCAATAAATGATCCAAGTGTTCTTTAAAAATAATTTTCAATCTAAGATGACTTCCATTTATGTTCCCTATGACTAAATGGGGATATATTCCAACTATAGAATTATTATTATTTTTCTAAATGGTTTATTTTTATGAAAATATAATTTTTATGAAACCAATTTCTCTTTAATGGATTATTCCAAGATAAAATTATTATGAATCCTAATTTTTTCTCAGTGTATTTTATGATGAAATATTGAAATTGTTATGAAATATATCTATATTCAACAAGTTATCATATGAAAAAGTGTTTATGAAACACATTTAATCTCATCTATTATGATATGATAATGTTTTATTATCTTGTAGTTATAATAAATATTACTTTCATTATGAAAATTTTGGGACCTATATCTCTTTTCAATGCATTGAATAATGATTTATTTCTCATGAGGTATATTGGATTATAATAGGCAATTAACCTAGTTTAATGAGTATTTTGTCTGATATGATATTCTTGGTATTGAAGCTTAACTACTATGATGGTTTGGGGAGTGATCACATTCCCCTATGATGGCCTTGGTAGCGTACCTAGACTACTATGAAAATTATTTAATATGCTTATGTGAAATCCACAATTCCAAGAAATATGACAATTTAATTATATTGTGTATTATTTTCATTGATCTCCTTATGATTAATGACTTATTAAATTCCAATATATTTTCAATAACTCATGATCATGATCTTTTATATTCTTGTAATTATTTTAAAATGTTATTATCAAGTTATCAAACCATTATTTTCATGTTATGCCAACATATCTTTCTTATTTACCCTTATTAAGCACATGAGGTCCCCATATATTTTTTTTTAAATCCCAAGGGTATAAAAAAAGGTTTTATGTAGTGTATGATTGTGATGATTACAAATGGGGAAGATCTTTATGGGAGACTATGATTATATTTCACCAAATTAGAAGAGTATATACCTATTTTATAGTGACAATAAAATATTATGGTCCTCTGGTGACTGTTAATAAAATTTAATGAATATTCATCCAAAAATATGTAATATATATGTATGAAAATCATTGGTCGTTGTAGAGTGTTTATCTTGGGGGTCTTTCCTGGTTTATGTGTTTATATAGACTAGGAATTGAATGGAGTGTCACAAGATGTCTTACACTATTATTAGTGTTACTTGAAGCTATTAAATTCATTTTAGATTTATTGAGTTTTCTTGGCAATATATTGGGTCATGTGGTTTATACTTATGATCCTTGGGGAAATTTTTGTGCTAGTGATGAATTTTCTTTCAACATAGACCCGTTTGTAAGATTTATTTCAGTAATTTTATTTTATAGTTCTTAGAAATGTTGATGTTGAAATATTTGAAAAAAATTGCGGTATCATTTGGGTGTTTAGATGTGTTTATTTTGGATAAAAATCTTTTTTGGTATTTAAGATGAATGGGATTGTAATATTTTTTTCTTTTAAAAAACCTTGCGGATGATTTCATTAGTTTCTTATTATAAGTAGAGGTTTATTTGGGAATTTTTGTTAATTATTTCCCAGTGATGATTGTATTTATCCAACAAGGTATAGACCATTGGTATATTTTTATAGTTCTATAATCCTTTAGGATGGTTTGATGTTTCATTACATCAATAAGTGGTTTAAAATAGGGTGTTTTTTAGTTTTCATAGTCCATATTATTCTTATTAATTCCCATAGCAGATTTTTGTAATATGATTATTTAGTTTCATCCTTTAATTTTACGGAAATGAGGTCATTGGTTTTCCAACCACTTTATATTAATTATAAATCATTAGGAGATCCAATGTTTTTATATGTATCCAAGTATATTCCCATTGACTGGTTGTTGATTAGGTTCACCAGATTACATTCGATGTTCACATAAGATTGTATAGTTTATAAGGGAAATTTATATTATTTTTTGAATTTTATTTATATATCAACATGTGTTATTATATATATAGACCGAATACATTAACACGGAAGGGATTTTTATGAGGATGAAAATTTTGACACCCAATGTGGATCTAATGGGTTTGTTTTATTTCATTTTATATAGTCGAGGATTGTTTTATTTTTATACATATTTTCAGCACAAAACATAGAAATTTTGAATATTTTCATTTTATGAACAGTTTTCATACACAGTTTAGAGAAAACCACGTGGTTTCCCTTACATAACTTATTATCTAGTTTAAATTGATATGCATCGGAGGAATATGGTTAGTTACATATAGTACAAATCATATGGTAAATATTTGTGACTTTTAGTACATAATTGTAAGGGCGCATGGCTTCTAGAGTTTGTGGGGAATATTGAAAAGATCTTTCAAATCAGATCTTAAAATTGATAGTGTAATTTTCCAGGGATGTTTAATAGATTTTCTAACTGTTTGGATTCACTTAAATTAGAATATTTCACCAAAATCCACTAATTTATTTTAGGGTTTGGATACCCCTCTTCTTCATGTCACTCTCTTACAACCATGATTTGTATGTGTGAAGCTTATCCTATTTCATCTCCATAATTTTTCTAGTATCCTCCTCTGATTCAAGGAGTTTCCTTAACTAATAAACATATTTTCATGTGATACCATCATCAATATCCCCTACCTTCTTCCCATTATTTTCTCCCTCCCACAAAAACCTTATGGATTTCAGGGTTTAGATATAGGGGCCATGTTGTTTCATTCTTGGGATTTTTGGTTTTATTGGTTACAAAAGTATATAGTTTCTTTATTAGATGGTTTTACTCCATAATAGTAATTCAATTTCATATTTTATATTATTTAAATGATGTAGTTGTTCAAGTGTTGTTAGTTTATATTACATGATTGTATATGATTGTTGATTTTAAAATTGTTCCTTATTAACTATATGTTTATATTTCAGACCAATGAGGGTCTATTGTGAATTTCAAGTGATATTAACCCTAAAATTTAATGGTATTCATTTTCTTGTCTTTATGAAAATTACCAAGTAATTTTTATAGAATTCTGTTTTTTTAGAAGTGGTTCTTGATGTTGCCTTGTATTTTAAAATGGAAATTTTCTATACAAATTATTTTCAATTTGTTTTTGAATATTTTAAATTGATCAAAATGTCTTACCCCTATCCTTTGAATGTATATGGTTTATATTAACACATTTGTGTGATTTCTAAAACGTTTATATATATATAGATGATTGAAAAATATTTTCTAATTTATGTGTGAGTTTCTATTTATGCTTCAAATTTTATTAGAGAAATTTAATTTCTAGAGATGATTTGGATGGGATTAAAATATTCCAAGATTGTTTTGAAAACAAAGGTTATTATATTCTATATTATGAAAAAATTATTAAATTCCATGGGAACCGCTTTATAACTATGTGGTTTTTTATTCCCATAGTTGTGAAGGCCCAATATTTTTAAAACTCAATATTACCTAATTTTAGATGAATATTCCATATATAATTTTATGATAAATGATATAACAATAATGTTTTAGTATCATTAAATACTAGATACATTGAAACAATATTTTTTTACATTCTTCAACATCACTCATCAAGTTATTTTAACTTTTTACCCTCTTAAAATACCCTATATAAAACTATTCATCGTAAGATAGGTAAATGTATCATAATAAATGGTGACCATTGATTCCTAGTAATGATAAACATGGGGATATCAATTGATGATTATAAAAAAGAATAATATAAGAATAAGGGAATTATATCATAACCATAACATAAATTGTTCATTCCCAAACTATCATTAGTCAGAATAATTATTCATGTTATAAAACATTTTCATATCAATATACTTGAATCAAAATAGTGAAAAATCATCATATGACAATATGAACTATACACTTAGATCATAATCATAAAAACAATTCCAAAAATGTTTCAACCATCATATTTTTTGAAACCATTAAATAATTCAAGGTTAACTATTAACACATTAATATCATAGTGGACCAGGAATCAACACCTATTTCCCATATCATAACAAATTAGTAATAATCACTTGTTTCCAATAGTGCATCTGGAATCACAATATGTTTCCTATATAAGATTAAGATCATTGGATTGTTTCTTATAGTGGATAATTCCCATCAATGTTTTTTCAATAGTTAATAAATTGTATTTACTTGATTCTTATAATTAACTCATTAAACATTAAAATAATTCCCAATTTATTAGAGAGGTATAAAATTTAATAGAATATAATAAATAATAAAGGCCATAAATATTTGTTCTATAATACAATTCAACAATATTTATATCATCATATCAGAACCCATGGAAAAGAAATTGGTTTCGTAAACAATTAACCATTTAACTATAGAATATCCCCGGTAAAATAATTAGGGAGAATAAAATTATTATCACTATAATAAAAAAATATCTAGATAAATAATAAATATTCTATCATCAGACCATATCCCCAGTAAACCATAACAACCAATATCTATGTTATCAAAGAAGAAAATTCTATCAAAATACAACAAGAATATTTCAGGAAATACAATACTATTTCTATTTAAAATTAAATATTTTAAATCTAAAAATTCCGAAAATTTTATGTAATACACTTTTGTAAAAGAGATCAATGGAAACATGTAATGGAAGCTTCAAATCCTTGAATAGTAATTTTGGAAAAAAACACTGATCATACGATTTTCATTTATACATAAATCCCTTTCACATTATTGGTAAAAATAAAATGTGTTGGTCCACAAAATGAAAATAGAATTCATTTGATAAAATAAAATAATAATTCACACAGGGTTAAAAATAAATAAAATATTTTGATGTATAATAGTAAAAAAATCTTTAAAATATTTTAATTTAAACATGGACCTGGAAAAAATATTCCTTACCAAATGGTAAACCATAGTCGATTTTCATTAAATTTTATTTTTTAATATCTTGAGTACATAATGTAGGTAAATTTAAAAGAGAAAAGTAATATTGAAAAATAATCATAGGTGAAGAAAAAGTAACTGAAAATATCATAGAATTATTATATAATTTTCTCAATGTAAATTCATTCATAAAAACCGAAAATAATGTTGGATTAAGATGTATATCCCTTACCAATTAGGTAAATACAGAAAACAATTCATGAAAGAGAGAACCATAAATGGATTTTAAATACATAAAATTTTTATAATAATAATCAAAAATAAATACATCGGAAGTATATATAAGAAAACAAAATAAATAAGCAGTGGATATGGAATGCCTCTCACAAAGATAAAAGTGGGATATAATTCTCATACCTCATGTATTATATTCCCACATACACATTAGAACCACTTTTATAACGAATATATATTTATTATACATGTATTATTGAACCATTATCAAAGTTATATATCATACCATATATTATTTACTTATATCATCTAATCAATCGTTTATTAACATTTTCCTAAAAAATCAACAATCCATGTGATTACTGGTTCGGTTCTCATTAATTTTTTGGTTTCAAGTCTTGGTCGTTCTACATTGAATGTGGTTCTATCATCCCTATAATTTTACCTATGATATGAATTACATATATTCCATTTATATATATAGATATAGTCATCAATAAAAGGAATTGATACAGAAATGGATGACACTATTCATGGAGACTATAGGTCGTACTTACGTATAAATGCTCTTTCACTTTTTGATAGATGGAAAGAAAAAAATATAAAATATATTTAATTGTAGTGAATCTTTATTATATAATATATTATCAAACATATTCCTCAAATATATCCTTATTACCAACCATGTAAACTAGAACTAAAAAACTAATCATATCGCTTCATAGAGGTGGTAGTCCACTCATACGCACAAGCGATGTTATCATTTTCTAATGGTTGTTAATATGGTGGATAATAGTTGTTCCATCATTTTAATAAAAATATTTACTTTTATGATACTAAATTCATTAATTTTTAGTGGTAATAATATATTTAGAGGAGGTATAGTAATAATTAAAATTGTAAAGACTTAGTTAAGAGTAATTCCTCTTCATTGAGAATACGTCTTTGGATTATAAATTAATCCTTTAAAGGATGGTATTGGAAAATTTTATCATTTTTATAATTATCTGGTGGATTAAAGGAAGGTATTATGATAGGTATTTACTGCTCTAGAAGTTTCAAAATGTGTAACGAGGACTGTGGAAGAGGTTCTCTTTTATTAGTGTGGGGAGGAGTACTCATGGAATTATATAATGTATTAAATTAAAATAAATTATTTTTTACAACGAAGTTACATCGAATTGTTATATATATATATATATTATTTTATTTTATTTTTATGTGTCTCGATACATTCATTCAACAAAATTTTTAAAAAAATCAAAATTTTACCATTTTCTTTTAGTTTTAACCCCCCCCCCAAAACCCTATTAACAAGTAATGAAATATCATTATTTTACAAATTCTAAGGGTTCATATTGTTACCATAAGAGGTTATGTGGCTCATAAATGAACCTTGGATGATTTTTTTCAACAAAATATCATTCACTTTGAAAATGATAGGTTTTTTATGAATTATAAATCATCTAATAAAATATTATTCTTTATAAAATATCAATAATATCATTTTGGGATCTATTAATTAATTTTAAATTGGAAATTACAAGTGAAAAAAAGTAATGAAATTATAATCTGTTCACAAATCCCTAATTTATTATATTTATCTTTAGAATTCATGGTACGCAATAATTCATCCAAATTTCATTAAATTCAATAATTTATTTTTTTTCTTATCAATTAAATATATATTGTATCGTTATTGTATAATGATTTATGGTAATGATAAAATGAATAAATAATAAAAACAAGTTACAATGTTTAAAAAATAAATTAACATATCAAATAAAAATTTATTATAAAATTTATCTTCTTTTTATTCATATGTTAGTTTTCTAGAGATATTAAATCCCAGAGAGTGACATATTTTATTAATTATTTTCATAACATAAAATAAAGGTCATAGTCGTATTAAATTACCACCAAGGAACCAAAAATTAGAATATAAAATGTGGTAGGATATACATAAACCCAACTAATAATATTTTGGCTGGATTTGCATAAATTAAGATCTATATCTTATAGTTGACCAGAGTTAAACCCATTATATCTTTAACTATGACAATTGTACATTTTTATTGTATTACATGATTATACAAACATAATTAAAAGGGAATAAAACCAAATTTAGAAATTATGTTTTGAAATATTAATTAAATTTTATAATATTGAATTTATAAAGGGGGAGGAACATACTTTTAGTGTCACCCCCACCATATATTTTATTTTATTTTATTCATTTCTTTGTTCTGGTTCATTCGGTTGAGGTTTAGGTTGAGTTACCAGTGTGAATTTTCCAATTTTGAAGATTCCAGGTTAATTTTTCACATTTTCATCATTTGTGTACATTGTTTAAGGGATGAGTGTGTGGGATGTTAAGGAATAGGGTATTTTCATTTCATTTTGTTCATGCATAGTTTGAGCATGGATTTTTTGAAACCATGGAAGGACAAGGGGAAACCTTTTGGATTGGGTGTTGGTTTTTGGGCCATGGTGCAGGACTTGTGCATGGTTAGGGTAAACCATTTCACATGCATTTGAGGGGTTCTATAGTTTGGGAAGTCGACTTTTGAATAGTTTTCACATAGTTTCCCAGACCATATGTCTAGACCATGCAGGGGTACCCCTTTTCTCCCTCAGGGTGCACACAGTTTGAGTAGGGTCTATCAAACCATGTGGTATAACCATTTAACATTCCTAGGTAACTAAAAGTGTGAAATTCCTCAGCATACCATCTAACAGTTTAACAATATTGGAGTATTTTTATCTTTTATCATTCTAGGGGCTCTATGGGGAATTATAGAACCCTCCTCCCTTTCCCTCCTCCAACCATTTCAACTCCCCAAAGTTTCCTAGGTATGTTTCCTTTGTATTTTTGGTCAAATTATTCTTCTCATATCCTTGTTATCTTGGTTATTAGTGTTTCCTTATTGAGGTTCTCTCATCAATGAACCCTAGAGGCTAGGGTTTATGTGTTTTTTGAGTTCTTTGATTTTAGTGTGTTTGGATTTTCCCACAGTCTTAGTTCATCCTTCCCCAAAATATTCAGTGTGTTTTCACATCATTGAGGTATGTGGTTATATCCATTTTGATTCTAACACATTCCATTTGATTCTTGATCCCTCTTAAAAGGTTTATAAATTATTTTTCGTTCTTTTTTATGTATTAGTACACATTATTTAGTGTTTTAATGATGTCAAATTGGTGAAAAAACATTTTAATGGGTTTTTATTAAATATTCCTATGTATATATACATGAAAGGTGTTTGATAAAATGAAAATTGTACATATTAAATGAATGTGGGTATTTAAAGTGTTTATTTGGACTTTGTTATTTTTTGTTGGATTTGGTTGGTAGATAATTAATCCATGTGATTGTGTTTTGTGACTTTTATTGATTAGTGGTTGTGTGGAATTATTGTGTTTGGTGGTAGTGTAAAGTGGTGGCATTCAAAGATGTTTTTTGGGCAATCTTGTGGTTTTTAATGACTGTGTAATTTTATGTGGGAACATTTATATGTAAAAAATGTGCACATGTGGATGGGAACACAAATGATAATGGTCTTAGAAAAACATTCACAACTTAAATCCTAGATTTCAAGGAACATGTCCCTCCTACCTTCTTAATTCATCAACTCTATTCTTCTAAATGGTTCCTTCAATATCATGGTGTTTGACTAAGTTTACATGGTTTCATGTGACTCAAATATGGTTTCAAAATAGAGTTCAAAATTATGGCACATGTCTTACTTTGGAATTTGGTTGATTTATAAATTTTATATAGGCTTGTTTGGCATTTTCTAAAATTGTAGTGTATATTATATTGGTTTCAGGAAAGTGTTTTTTGGAACTCATGTGATTTTAATTTCCAGTTGGCACTTGTGAAAGGATTATTGTGAAATGGGAACCTATATGGTGGTTCTTTGTTAAAGGTATCATTTCATATGTGGTGTCGATTTTTGTTCTAGGAAAGCATGATGGTTGTGGGTATTATTTTGATCACACATGTAAGGAACTCCCCATTCATTGATTATGGTTGTCATTGGATTCCGGTGCATCATCTAGAGGGTTGAGTGAAAGTTTTTTGTTTACCCATATTAGACTATTTTGTACCACTGAGGCTAGGTGGGAAATTCCATTAGTGAGGCTAGTTTAGAGTATCCATTTTTTTTATCATATCATATGTATTTGTAATTGTTTCTTGGGGATTTGAGATGCATTTTTGATTTTGAAACCATATTAAAAATGGAATGTTATGTGTGTTGTTTTAAAAAGGGAACCTATCGAAAAAAATGTGTGCTTTTCTAATGTGAATAATTCCTATTTTCTAAATATATTTCAAACTAGTGTTTCAAGATTTTCATAGGAAAGGAACACTCATGGACTCTATGGTGATTAATTATTGAGGTTTTCTATGATCATTCCATACTTGTGCCAGTCAGCATAGGTTTACTTGAGATGTTTTGTAGGATCATTTTTCTAATTCAGTTTTGCTTTTGCGTAGGCCAGTCTTATGATTGATGGTGACCAAGAGGTTACGTGAGGATTGTTTTAGTGTGGTTTGGTTTTAGTTTTGTATTTAATTTTTTTCCAGAAGATATTATATCTGGCTAGTTTTATGCATTTATTGATGTATAATTGTTATTATTTATTATGTGTTATGTTGTATTTTTATTTATCATGTTTTTTTCTTAGGATAAATCACTCCCATTAGAATTATTTTAATGCCCAACCCTAGTTTAAAACCCTTGGGGATTGAGAATATCCTTTGGGTCTTGTCTTGGACCAGGTTAGTTGTTAGTATGGATAATGTCCTAGCTTGGATGGTGAAAAAATAGAATCAGAGAAACCCTTTGTTATTTGAGGAATCATGTATATTTTAGATTAATATTGTCAAGATACGAGAGGTAGGTATGGGAAAGAAATAATGGACCCTTTATCAATTTGATCCATGATATATCAGGTTTAGACCTGTATTTGTGTCTTTTCATTGTTTTGGATGTGTGGATGTGGAATGAAAATGGAGGTGATTCGGATTCATGTTGTGACCCCACATAGAGTAGTGACCCAATTTTTTTATGAGTTAATAGTTCAATGTGCTCTTAGATATTGGTAATTTCTTGGGTCATGGTCAAAAAACCATATTTCTTGGTTATTCATAGCCACTAGTTCCATATATCAGGTGTTTGATATAAGTTTCATGTTGGTAACCTTTTCATTAGTATGAGTGGATTTTGAAATAGGGTAAATGGTTTTTGAGAAAAAATGTTTTCAATCAAATGGAATATGATTTCAGGAATTGGTTCTTCATTGAAATTTGGGAGTTTGTAAAAATTAATTTTGAAGGTAGGTCTGAAGTTTTGAAGAGTGGGACATCATGATTAAAATTGAAATTGAAAATTTGGTTTTCATTTTCTGAAATGTAGATTTTGGAAAATAGGGTGTGTCCATGGAAGAAGGTGGTTCTAGAAATTAGAAGGAAATCATGTTTTTTTGAATAGGGGATTCAGTTTCTATTTGTGATGCTTGGCTTATGATCTTGTTTTTTTAGATTTAGGTGTTCTTTTTGGATTTTTTGTTGATTGGGTGTAGGTTTTGGTATTGTGTTTTGATATTTCTCCAAGTATGCCTCCAAGAATGGTCCAAAAAGTATCTAGAGAGTCTCTTCTAGTTTTTTTCCCTACCCAGACACCTAGTGGGGGTAGTAAAGCTATATTCTTCTGGTTTATTACCTGTAATACATAGTGTTTAAGGTCTATTAGTAGATTATGAGTTCATTAAGGATTTATAGGGTGTCTTCAGATCATGGGGAACTCTTAAATCTAAAAAAATGTGTGATGTTATATACTGTCAAAAAGTACTAAGATTGAATTAGTTGATTGTGATCATTCCAAATTCATTGGATGTTTAGTTAAGTGTTTATTAAATTTATAAATTGAAGTTTTGTACCCATGGGAGTGAAGAAGATAATGGAAGAAGAGATCACGAATGTTCATCTAGGACAACATATGGTGAAGGACTACATTGATTATTCCAAGGAGTTAGTTCTTTTATCTCTAGTGATAGCATTAGAGAATCAATTTAAGGATCCTCTCTTCATTTGAGGACTTCAACAATTAAATTAGGATAGTGTTCTATTTTTTGTGAAAGTTCATCTTGAGAAGTACTTAGATGAGATTTTTAGCTGAGATCATTATAAGGGTGCATTCAATGGTAGTTGGAGCTCGTGAAGGTTCCCCATATAGAGAGAGGTGTATTCCAAACGAACCCATTTCTAAAGAATATCCACCATTTGTTTTGGCTCACCATCATTATAAAATTTATCCTCTATGATTTTAATTTTATCAGTTTGGTAATTTGAAGTTGTATTCTTGAAATCCATTGAAGGAGTTTCTTTGTTGTGGTCTCTTGGGAAATTTGGAGATATTTAGTAAGAAGCTATTTCTGAGGAAGAGGCCTCGATGAAAGTTTTTAGCTCCTAAATATAGAGAAAAGTTACTTCAAGAAAATAGTTCTTTATTCATGGGCCCAATAGTGAATCTCTTCACACAGTCAGTATATTTTTTGTGGTGCATGAAAAATAATAAACATTTTTTTCTATAGTGTTATATTATAGAAATTTGATGTTTTTCTATTGTAGTTTTTTCACTATAATATGTTTCTTCTTTGTTATAAATTCATGGTGGTCTGGATATCATATAATTTGAATAGAAGTTCCATGTTGATGGGGATTGTTTAATAGGTATACCATATGTGATTTTTTGTTTTGGTTCATTGTTTTTCTTTATTTGTAGATATTTGAGCCTTTTGGAGTTTATGAATTATGGTTCTATTCACTGTTTCGTTCTATTTCCTTTTGTGGGACTCCCAAGGTGTTAGGGGTTTTTGGCTGATATGGGGAGTTCTTGGTCGAGGTGTTGGTTGTGTTAGTAATTTTATTCAGTAGGTGATAATCCTTTAATGTTCTATAATGATTTTTTGTGTTGTGGTACCCTCTAGTATTGGTTAGGTGTGACTCATATAATGAAAGGTCTCACCAATATTGGGATTTTTTTCTTTGTTTTGTTTCATGCATGAGTTTGGGTTCTCGTTCGGTTGAGTGAAATTATAGTGTAAAAAAGTATTTTTGGTTTGGATAATTTTCACACCCCATCCATAGAGTTTCCTTTATTTTATTTTTTTCTTGTCTCATGTTCTTTTGGTTGAGTTTCAAGATTAGTTTCCATTTTTATCTTACAATGGCGATGTCACAGTTAAATGGTTTCTCTACTGGTTCATCATTCTTGTTTCATCCGAATGACATGTCTTTACTGAATCAATGGATTTTTTATAGTGTGGGTTCAATGACTTTGTACAACAATTTAATCTAGCACTACCATTTTTACCCCTATAGAAAACTACCAATGGATCCCACATCCACAATTAGGTACGTACCTTCATTATAAATGTAGGTGGTCCTTTGGGGTTTTAGACTCAATGATGTTTAGGATTTATCATTGGTCAATAGGATGGGAGACTGGTCTCATTACACCCTTTGGGGTTATTTTTTCCATACTTCGAGACTCCATTATAAATTTAAAATTTTTTCGAGAATCTCTTCCTAATCCCAATAAAGGACCTATTTCCATGATAACATAATCATAGGTTAGGTATCAATATATGAAATGATAAGGGGTATAGTTGGTGAATCCATATTTATGTATATAATCTTTTTCATCCATTTCTCTTTGGTTAGTAGCTTCTTATATTCGGAATCAACATAACTAGTCACACCAGAATCTGTTGTTATCTTGGGAGGGAGTTAATATATCGAGGATGTGATTTATCCTATATGAGGAAACCTATGTATCATTATTTTATCATGAATCAATTACCACATATATCATTAAAATTTTGTAGTTTAACGTCATGTGGAAATGACACATTTTTTGGCACGTTGGAACTTGGTATTTCAGCTCAAGTCTTAAGGATATATCCTACATATAATGGTTATGGTAAAAATCAGAGTTACCATAGTTCATTCAATCCCATGGGACACTCCCCAAGTTTGATTCCCATATTTGTTACATAGTTATATCTTCCCACTAATTACAGATTACCCATTAAGGATTCCATGGGTGGTAGAGATTCATGATTCCACCAAAGTGATCATTTTGACTCCCTAATCACATATGAGCAGTGCTTGGTTTGAGTAACCAGGTACATGATGTAATCATACTCATTGCATATGGAATTGGGGAAAATCTGTTGGGAAAAAAATTATAAACATAACATAGTGCTCTGACCATTAAAAGGCATCTTATGTGTCCTAGTTATGATAGGAATTAGTGCCATCGTAGTTTAGTAATTTCTAATTCTATTAGTGGGTTATGAATAATGAGCATCCCATATGAGAGATTTGGTCTCAATGGTAGGAATTTCAGAGACTTGGAAAGACTTACACCAATGTGGATGCCTATTTTCACTTATTATTTATGAATGAATCCAATATATCTAGGTTTGGGAAGTAATCAGGTTTCTCGTAGTTTAGTAATTTGGGTCTTACATACTGAGGATTCCCTTTTTAATGATATTATCTTTGTGAATTCCTAATCCCACATGAGCTATGCTTGGTTTTTGAAACAAGAGATGGAAAATGACCAGTTCTACTACATTAGGATGTGGGAAATCTATTATAGGACTACCCTTTGGATTCTTATTATAGATCTTGGTATTTAAGAAATCATTTTTCATATCTTGGTAATATTTTAAATCAGATTCAATATAATTCAATTAATCTAGGAATTACAGATAGATATTTCCCCTTATGGAGGATGGATAAGGATATTATGTCTTAGGATTCTTGCTTCACCTCACTTATGCTTCTGGCTGACATACATTGATTTAATTCTTGACATAACTTGATCTTTTTCCTGACATGTCGTAAGATTTCTTTCATATATGTCTAGAGGCAAATGAATAATCCATTTTACATGTCTGAGGTACTTCACATAATATGGATGAAATGTTTGAAGGTCATCACATGAACAATTATAAATTTTCATGAGGACATCGCAAGAACTGGATGGTTGATCCTAGAAACCTTTGCATGAAAAGTCCTACTTGTTTGGAGGTCATCGCAAGAACTTTCTGGTTGATCCTATCATCCATCTCATTACCAAGGATGAATTATTTTGTGGAAATCACTAGACATAGCTTCTTGATCATGGAATCCATAACATGATCTTAGTTGATATATTTGGAGGAAATCTCATGATGTAACATTCATTCCCTGGGGAAATTGCTATAACTAGATGATAGGATTTGGGGGAATCAAAATAGTCAAAGTGACATGTTTGGAGGGTACGACACGTCCTTTCTGACTTATATGTATTACATCGTGAGTGTCTGCTGATATATCTGGAGGATGTTACAAGATCTGGTTGGCAAGTCTAGAGGATGCCTCAAGCTCCATTTGACCTATCTGGATTCAATCATTAGACTGAGAATTCATAAATATTTACCCCATATGATTTGGGTGAAATGTCTAGAGGTCGTCGTGATGTTTTGATGCAATACCAAAGGGGTTTGTGAGCCTTGGGTAGAATACCTAGAGGTCTCTATATGACTTTATCAATCTCTTCTAGGTGAAATTTCATGATCTAAAAATTATTCAAAAGTAGTATTACATGATCTAGGTGACACTCCCATGTGTGGTCACATGACCTGGGTGGTTCATGTAAAGAACATGTGGATCAGTGTATATGTTCTTCGCATACGGTTTTCATGTTTTTATAAATTTTCCAACCATTTATTGAATATGTCAATGACTTTTTCAGTGATAATTTATTTATGAATATATTGTATGATTAGGTATGTTGGATGAAATTTTCATAATCTACACAAATTCTTTCATGTGATCTACGAGTGATCGTGCAAAGTGCATATAAATGTCTCATGATCTGTTTGGTGGTTCCCTAGATTTTACCTATTGTATATCCATTCCAATCATGGGATCATCTACTTTAAGAAATATTCTTGGATCCCTAATTGTGATAGTGTGGGGATCCAAGGATATATATTTTTGTGTTGGGGTGGGTATTTATTTTCCTTGACACACCGATAACTCACTACTTTTCATGGTGTGTGTCATACAAATATTGGCAGGTGTTAGTGGAGGGATTTGATTTTATGTATTTCATGATAATATATTGTAGGTCATTCTTGGTGCAACACAAGATATTCAGAAACCACAAGACCATCCCATCAACACCCAATTTATTGGATTACAACCAATTAATGAGGCTTCTCCTAGTCACGTGGGAAAAGGGACTTTCACATTATGAGGCCGATATGTCGAAGGGAATTTTAATGATCATGGAACCCTTGGAAGGACATTGCATTCTCTTACATTTCTTTTTAGGGACATTTCGTAGGATGATGATTTGTCCCCATGGGGATTTCTGTAGCTCATAACATCATGTCGAAAAGGATTTTGTGATTCATTACGTAGCACAAAGGCACATTGCATAAATCTTATGATCGCCAAAGGCTCCCACATTTTTTTATTTTATTTCATTCATTTATCTGTCAATGTATTGGTGGTCAAACCAGTATGAATGATTGTTTTCGAAGACCATCACGGTGACAAAAGGTGATTCATTTCATAATCAAAAGGTTCAGGTGGTGATGTTTGAATATTTTGTGGAAAAATCATTCTATTTATCTTAGGGGTTTAAAGGGTGAACACAAGATCTATAGGACATGTATAATTACATTTGTGTGGAAAGGGTGACATGCCATCAGTCTCTCTCTTGGTATGGTGGAAATGTCTCCATGTCCTTTTGGTGTGTTGTGAACTATATGGGCCTCATAGTATTCTCTTTATAGCTTCAAGAGGCTCCCCAATTTTCACCTTTTTACTTATTTCATTATTTTAAAATTTATTGGGGTCTCAAGAGTCTGCTAGAGTGTTGTTGTGGACAATAATTCTCCCCATCAGTGATGATTTATGTGACCCAAAATGGTCTCAAAGTGAGGTGCACTAATTATCATGGAAAAGCCCTTAAACTTGTTTTTATTTACAAAGGGGGAACACATGACCACCAGGACATGTTCGAAGCCCTTAGATTTGTGGGGGTGACATACCAAGGGATCTTCTGAAACTAGGTAGACATGTAACTGTGGTGTTAGTAGTGTCTTTCATGATGCATTGGTGCATCACAAGAGTCTTATTATAGTAATAGGATCCCACCATTTGGATATCATTTTCTCTATTTTGAAATGATTTATGGATGGCTTGTCTGGTTTTTTCCATCTAAAAATTCATGTGACTCAGGGGTGATCATATGGAATTTGTTCTGTGATCACCAATTTCCTGGGATGAATTCAAATGTGCATAATTACTTGTCATAGTGGATCTTCGGGATTAGCAATAGGTCATGCAAAGGACATGGTTCCTTCATGTGACCTTTGAAAGGTTTTGTGATCTCATGTCCCTAGGATGATTTTTTGATTTGTGAGTTATGTAAAACAATTATTATAGTATTTTATGTGGGAAAAAATACCCCTATTTATCTATTTTTTCCTTTTTGGATTTTTTATGCTAATTTGGAAGGCATCAAAAAATTCTTCCTCAAGAGCAATGTCTACGGGGAGAAGGGATCGCTTTTGAGGAATATAACTTCCCACTAGAAAGCTTTTAGATTTTGCTAATCGATATCATTAATGACTATTGGTATTTCATGTGAAATTTTTTTTTCTATGGAATTCACTATAAATAGGGGATCAAGGGTCGTTTCATTCACAATTCACTCATCTTCTCATAGAACTTGGTTCCTACCTCCATCACATAATCCTTTCAAATGACCATTCTGTAATAAATGATTAAAATATCTGTTTGTGAGACCTTCCCTCAAAAAAAATCATTGAAATATCTGTTTTTATAAGGTTCTTGTTCAAATAAACCACAAACTAAATTCAGGTAATTAAATAATCTTCATCAACAGGGAAGCGTGGATTCCTTTGTAAGATTTGATGGATATTTTAGCCTGAATGGGTGTTCTTTCTTGAAAATATTGTGCCTCATGTGACCATGTAAAGGTCATACGATCGAGAGTCTTCTGATGGGTCATAGGGTTGTAAGATGTTCTATGGTTTTATGATGTTTCCGAGATATTCCTTAACCATGAAATTTGTTAATCCTTTATGTGATTCATGAATTCCCTACTAATTCATGTGATTCTAATGAATCTATTGTAATTTTATGTATTTCCTTTGAAAATATTTTATTTTTATCTTATAGAAATATAACATTGGGATTTGTTCAGATAGATTCCACCTCTCATTATAGTTCGTCCACTAAAGCTAATAAATTGGACACAATTTCTAGAAACTGCAATGTTGACCCTTGATATTGGGTTAATTATGATATCAAGGTCCTCAAACAGTTTCTTCCATTTGATCTCCATGACTATCCTATATCGCATCGTCTTAGCTTATAGGGGTTTTAATTTTTTGACCACATTATCATCCCTTCTTCAAATACAATTTTCCATCAATATGGTGTCAAATTCTCTTGACTATATTTAGATGAAAATTGATAAGGATGTATGATTGGTAATAACTGGATCACTGGGGTTGTCTTATATATCAGAAAACTACCCCTTGGGAAAACACGATTAAGATTTCTTTCACCATACAATAGATCAGTTCTATAAAATTATATTAATCTATTATCCAAACTACTCGAGAAGAAAATGGATCTTTAAATGGGATCTTTGTCCTGGTGGTAACTTTTTTATCAATGGTGATGGTCATTCGGGGTCAGGTAAATCTTCTAAGAGTTTTCTAACAAGCTATATGTTATCCATATTTATGAAGAAGTATGGATTTAAAAGTTTATTGATTACCATTAGCATGATATTATTCAAGAACTGGTTAATCATTGGTGTCCAGGAACTTACTAAATTAATCCTCCCCATTTTTATGTGGGAATTAGCCAGCGGGATATCTACTAATTGGGTAGGTTAACCCCTCCAAGAGAGATGTACCACGAGTTCCTTCCATCATTATATAACTGGGATAACCCTTTTCAAACTCTAGTCTTGTAGAGGGACATTATTATCATTGTGAATTAAAGGATAATAAATCATATGACTATGTGCTCTCATATATCTTTCAATTATTAGGTCTACATTTTCTTGTTTTGTAATAGTGCTTGGTAGAATGCTATACGACCCCATCGGTCCCCTTCCCATAAGATTCATTATCTTTCTAGTTCATATTAGTACATTTTCCACATCAGGGATCATATTTCATGGGAATAAAAATGGAAACCATAGATCTCTCCAAAACATAGGCTGGTGGGCTTCCTGGCCATGTCTCTAAATGGGTGGATTTTCCTAACTTGTGATGTGAATTTAGGAATTTGGGTCAATATAATGGTGAAGATAGTACAACCAGTGGAGGGATGATGCCTTAATATAGTGATGTCGACCCATGCTCGTCTTTATCAACTATTGTTCTACATTCATTAGGGAAACATCCCCTATAATATTTTTGTACCTTTCCTATTTTTATATGGATGGATATGGGAGAATTCTAATTATTACCACTACTATAATACCACTCGGATCGAATGTGCATTATCTTATCCTAGGTTCCTAAACATATCTAATGTTGGGGCCTTGTAACTAGGCCCTGATGAGGTTACCGATGTGTTGAGTCAATCAAATAGATTTTTCATCACACCTTAGTCTTCACTGAGTGGGAAAATAATTGATAATGGATGTGTCTCTATAGACAAACGTTTGTACAAGATCCTTCTTTGGGAAAGGGTTCTTTCAACCAAGATGGATGAGATTGTCATCTAAGATTTATATACATCATATTTTTTTCATGTGTGTTCAGCTAAACCCAAAGTGCCTCCTCTCACATGATCCACACCCCATGATCATCAACCAATTTTGGATAATGTTGTCACATGATGACACTGATAGTAAGATAATTTTTCTATCTTCTGAAATTTCTACATTTATTTCTCAAGATTATGCCAAACCATGGGTTTGTTCTTACCCAAGATGTGTGCTAAGCTGACCGGTTCATGATACGGACAAACCATTTCCCTCATCAACCCCTTTTTCTTTAGAAAATACAGGGTTGATTGAGGGCTTTAGTAAGACCTCAAGGAAGTACCCTCATCCTGGTGATGACCATCCTAACAGAAAAAAATAATATATTAAGTAAATTAGCCCTTTGGAACAATTAGTGGGTGATGCCTCTATAATGGAAGAAAAATTAGGACTTTAACACCTAGTTCCTCAGTATCAAAATAATATCAAACACAATGCATGTTAGAGTTCAAGAAGATTTACTCAATGATCACTTAGAATCCTCTATAAATATTTAGTGACCATGAGGAAGGAATTCGTTAGCTATTTTATTACTTGGGGTATATGGATTTGATCTCTAACCAGTGTATGAAATCATGAGATAATTTATCCTAAATCTTAAAGATTTAGACACCAATGAAAGGGTCTTCCTTGATCTTGAATATGAGGCTACCCATTCTGAATAGATTAAGGAGGCATTGGAGCAATGTTTCCATTTTATATCTAATTTTCATGTCCTCATGGATGCCTAGACTATGCATATATAGGTAGGATGTGTGTCTCTTTAGTGTAAAATTATTTCTTCTCCCCAAACTCTTCACAAATTGTCCAGCTCAGCAAACTGAATATTTTTTGTAGTTTGGTCACTAACATGCATTCTATTTTTGATTATATTCATAGACTATAAAATGTGGAGATTCCTCTAATCGAAGGATATCAATGAATGATTTTTCATAACCATCCATGTTTCTGTCTAGTTTTTTCTTCATTCATGGTGGGCCTGACATTTTACTGATCTGGTGTTTTATGAATTTCCAATGATACCAATCCTTTACTTAATATCATATAAACCTAAATTTCTAGATCTAAATATTTAAATTGTAACAGATTATCCTTGATAATTTTTCATGAATTTCCACAAATAATGGGGTTCCCAATTGATAAATTTGTTCCAGTTATCATGAGATTATATGTTTCTCAAAAGAAAAATTGGGTATAATGTTTGTATTGGAGATAAACTTCTCTCTCTCTTTCCTAATTTGATAGTATAGGTCAACATATCTTAAGTATTTCAAAAGCCATATAGTTATCCATAAAATATTTTAAATTATCGATGACTAAATCATTGGTGTACTATATTTTGCGGTCTTTTATATTGAAACTTATATCTCCATTGTTTAGGGTGTCTAAAATCAGACCTTCTATTAAGGTAGTTTAGGGTCTTTTAGCTTAGAAATACTATCATTTTTAGTGTCTTTTATTTTAGAGTGTATATAATTTTATTTTAGGTTTTTTTATTTCAAAACTTCTATCGAATTACTTTATAGTGTTTTCATGCAGTCCATCTATTGTTGTAGTTTATGGTATTTTAGCTTGGACATTCTAACAATGTAGTTTACAGTCTTTTATCTCAGACCTAATATTACTTTAGTTTATGGTATTTTATCTCATACCATCAATACCTATATATTTTTCTATTTTATCTTATACCAATTATCATTGTAGTTTAGGGCCTTTTAGCTCATACCTTCTATCGTCGTAGTTTTGGGTCTTTTAGCTCAAACCTTAGGATATCATGTAATTTAATTTATTGTAGTCATAAATCGATTGACGATCATGTAAAATAATGCAGTAATTGTTGTAAGGACTCAAAACATTCTAGGATGTAGAGTTATGAGGATGCGTTGCTGAGGCCCAAGAAGATTATATCTCTTTTCCTACAAAGATTAGATGCATATATTTTCATTGTCAAATCCCTTATGCAACGGTAGCATTTTCAAACAGATGTGTATTCACTATTTACAAAGGTACTTGGAAGATATATGGGTATGATATTGGTAGAGTGATAAATACTAGGAAAACAAGGTCTACCTGGAGTTATAGAAAGTGGATGAGGTAAGTAATAAATAAAAACATTGATTTAGTGAGTATTGAATGGGGGATACATTCTGATGATGACCCATAACACCTGAGGTTCTCGGTTCTTCCATAGTGTTTCTATGTCTCACATGGATTGAAGATCCCTTATTATAAGAATGAGATTATACTAGTTAGTAGGTTAAATCCATTATTCACCTATAGCATGGCCAAGAAACGATTATATCTAACCCTTTACGAGTTCTATGAAAAAATCGTGAAGACACAAACGTCCAGTTAATGAAGTTGGGTATAGAGGTAATTATATCCATGAAGGGTTATAGAACCCTAGTGTATTTTATATATTAATTGGGATTATTCGTCCCTTCTCCATTTTTATTCGAATCATGAGTTTTGGGCCATAAAATGGTTTATGAATGGAGTTTCATTCCCTTGCATTGATAAAGGGTACAAAACATAGTGACGTAACATTGAGGATGTTTAATCCTCTTGGATAGTCTAGTATGTGGATTGTAAATTATTATCCAAATTTAATGAGTAACAAGGATGATATTAGAAAATCATACCGAGAGTGAACCAGAACACCTTATCGTGATGTGTTATACTATGAAGATGTTAGGGATCACAATGATCATACATCCCTTTTTTGAGTAACACATTTGGTTGATGACCATATGAACATATATAAGAGTGATATGCATACAATAAAAAATAAACAATAGGATCCTTAAATCCAATTACCCTTTTACTTTGTCCATTTAAGGTTTAAATGGATCTGAGGAACTCAATTCTATAATTTTTATTTGTGGAAAGTGTAATATCAAAGAAGGGTTTGATCAGACTAAAATTTTTGTCACTTCCAAGAGAACATATTCTCACTTACAGGAGATGTGAAAAGTCATTACTCTAAGTTTTTCCTAAACAAGGGGTTTTAGTGAGAATATACTAGATTTTGTTTAGGGTTATAAATTAGTTTCTATGATATTTATTCCTTATTTATTTTTCCCTAATATTTTCCTCAACTATGATGATGAAAAGTTTAGCGAGCGAAGACCTAATTTTTTCTTATGCCTCCCTTTGTGTATTTTATACATTATAAGTTTTGTGTCTATTTTTTTAGAAGTTTTATGACTTGTTAATTGGACCAATATAGGGTATATTTTAATGAAAATATATCTTTGACCAAAGTGTATTAAATTTATAGTCATAATTCACATAGACCTAATATTATGGCATGTTACACAAGATTCCAATTAGTTTACCCTAGGCCAAGTTCACTATAACATCCTTATGAGTGGGAGATGAATATGTTTTCAATCACATATTGAGGTTCTCATGTCATGATTAATTATATGGTACAATCATATTAGGTATGTAGTAGGGAACCCTTAGGTGGTGAGTTTTTACACAATGACATCTGGATTACAAGAATTTGAAATCCCTCCTTAAATAGATATGATTTCTCTTGTTTTTAGAAATGTGATCTCTTACATAAATGGAATATTAAAGAAAAGATATCAATTTTCCTTTTCCATGTTACATGAATGGTTTAATGTAACATGAGGGGTTTGAGACATGAATTTTGTTTTATGAATTTATGTTCTTAAATGTTGGTGGAAGAACTCTGTACTCCGGCTGACCGGGTAAGGATTTGGTGGTCCATTAATAAGGGATGATACCGGATGATGGTATGAATATTTTAACATCATGTATTAGGGATATACTTTCATCTATTTACTTAAACATCATGTTATAATGAAATCTCCCTTGTAGTTTAATGTCATGTGGTAAGGTCATGGGAAGAAATGTGAAATTTTTTGCAAGATATATTAAATGCACGAGAATGATGAACATTAATTTAACTCATATGTAGGAAACATATTCTTGCATGTATCATTCCCTATGTGGTTGGTGTTCCTTTTTTATGGATTTTTGTAATTGGTCCTAGGATTGGAGATCCGGTCATCACTACATATCCTGTGATGATAGAAATCAAGATACACATAGTTCTTAAATGGAAACTCTCTATGTAGTTCTAACTCATACAAAAAGTTCCGTATTATTTCCATTTAATATTTTATATGGACCTAGGATTTTAGATTCAAGTGTCACTACATATCTTGTGATTATGGTAATCATGCCACATGTAGTTCATGAGTAATCATGTAGTTTAACGTCATTCCGTAAGGATGTCAGATTCCTAGTGAAGAAAGGGGTATTACTGCTTGACCCAATGATTGAAATTTGTGTGTCACTACTTATCCTATAGTAATAGGAATCAAGACATATGTAATTATTTAAACATGAGCTACTTGTTCAAGTATGACCTTTATGCTTGGAGGGGAAGTTTTATATTAATTTCTTGTTACTGGATGTGGGTTTAAAGATTCGGGTGTCAATGCATATCATGTGATGTCAGGAATAAAGACCCACATAGGTCTTGAATGGAGATTTGTTATGAGACAATAACCAATAATAGTGGTCCCCTTAGATAAGTTCCACTATAATGTGATGTTTTATATCATCCAGGTAAATGAATAGTGAATTTTAACATCATGCGGTGAGGAATCATTTCATTCCTTTTACAGTCATGTATTCAAAAACATGATAACCCTATCATGATCTCAAATACCATTTTCATGCAAGGAATACCCAACTAAAATTCCTAATCTTAGTTGAGATATGATCAGTGTGAGAAACGTGGATTAATAAGGATTTTACTCACCATGTAGAGGTGATTAAGAATAGGATAAGGGATTTTGTATCATGTGGTGGACTAGACCAAGATATATTATCAAAATGATTTTACATATCTCATTGAAATGAGAATTAAGATATACATAGTTCAAGAAACCTGTATTGTTTATTGAAATGAATATATGTTATGAGCCATGCATATTAACATCTTGTGGTGTAGATGAGGATCACCCAACATGAAAGGGAAGTAGTAGTTTGTTTGGGTCAAAAAATTGAAGTTCACGAATCACTACATATCCTATTACGTAATGAAAAAATCGACATATATTTCTTAGTAGGATGGACTCCTAATGTATAACCGACTCTCACATCTGGACATGGGCATTTCATCGCTCATTCACATGGTTCAAGATCATGTATAGTGATTTTTTAGTCATATTTCACTTCCCATTTTGTTAAAAATCATGCGGTGAGAACATATTTCTTGTAATATATTGTCATACAACAAGTATATGTTCCATATAGTTTAACATCATGTTGTTAGGACATGGAATTTAGTGCAGTATAATGTCTTGTTGCTTGGACATAGGTCATCTGTTAAGGAAAAAAGATGAACCAATGGGGTATCTATGTAGTTTAACATCAAGTGGTGAGTATGTGATCTGTACATTTTTGAAACATGTGGTTCATACATTCCTACATAGTTTAATATCACATGACTAGGACACAATTGTTCATTTTAACATTATATAATATGGAAAACTCCATATAATTTAATGTCACATAGTAAGGATGTGAGATGTTTTATAGTTTGAATTCTTTCTATCAAGGAATAATTCTTGATGAAAATTATGAAAATTATTTCTTGAGGAACCAAAAATTGATTCAGGTGTGACATATTCCCCATCCATTGAGGCCAATGAGTAGTCTCTATTATGATAGAACATATGAATGGTATGAGTCACATCCCCTTTGGAATCCATCAATTGATGCTTCTTCCCCTGTATCATTGGTGTTCTAAGATCCAACACCAATTCTCCATGAAGGAATTAATAGAGGAACTTTTTATTGAAGTCCCATGAAATTCGATTCAGATGGACTTCATGGTTGTGAAATGTACCCAACATATTCTCATCAAGTCATTCCAGATCATCCAACCACTTTTCCGATTATTTATCCTTCATGATTTTTTAAAAATTTCTATTCGAATTGAGGAAAAATTGGCTTCTATGGGAAATACTACCTCAGTACAATACACCCATGATTATGGAGTATCTTGCGTAGTAGTTCATGTAGTGGTACAGTTGTCCCATAAAGCATAAAAGATTTTATCAACCTAGGAATTATTTTCATTTTTCACCATATTATGTATTATGTTTTACAAGGTCTTATTAAAGGCCAATATATTTCTATTTTTCACTTCATTATGTCAATATGTGTGTTTGGACTCAATGTTGTACTCCTAGTAAAATTTATTAAATTCCTTTGAATAGAAGTTGGTGCTTTTTTCCATCAATATTATGTGAGGGAACCCAAACCTAGTGATGATATGGGACATTAAAATGTTGATGACATTCTTCATCCTGACTTCTATGAGGTTTATTTACTCTGTACATTTAGAAAAGAATTCAATATTAGTAGGGATGTAATTGAATTTCCTAGTTATGGTTTGGGGATATGTTCCCACAACATCAATTCCCAAAATAAAAAATGACCAGGAATATTCAGTTTTAATAAAAATTATGAGGCTGATGGATGATGATCTCATTGATATAGTGTGAATTATATTTCATTGGAAATTATATATAGTCAAATATCATGGTTTTATAGTTAAGAATAAGCCTCATAATTTGGTGGGAGATCCTGATCCATGAATGATGAGTTCCACATAAGCCTACATGGACTTCTACCATGATGGTGTGAATATCTCTACCTGCTATGTATGTCAGGAGTATACTATAAAAGTATCACTTTTAGATTTATTTTTGTTTATATTGGTTATCCCAAAGGGTAATGTTCTATGAACGATGATGAATATGTTCCCTTTCGTCTCGATCTATAGGGAGAGTCCCATTTTGGAGATAATCAATTTTGGGATCCATCCACATAGGGGTGGATATCTGGTCATCAATATTTGGGGAGTTTTTTACCTGATTTATTTAATCCATACCAAATGCGATGATCAAAGATCCCTTTATTTGGATGGTGATGTGGAATATTTCTTCCTCCAAGTATGGGCTGGACTAAACTATACCTACATTACCCAATTCATCCACAAGATCATTTGGTGATTAGGGAATATGATTTAAAGTGGTCTCAAAAGGGAATCCATCCATTAGTCCCCTGAAAAATCTATTTAGAGGGTCCAATTCTTCATTTTTATTATATATTATCCAATGATCTTATTTATGAAAAGTTGTAAATCCACATTGATATTTAGGTAGGTGATTTGGTATTGTAAGGTTAGCTCTAAGTAAATGACGTGAGCTTTTCATTCTTTCTCATTATTTTCATAGCCATCAGAAAATGTGAATGTGTAGAGAAAACATTATTTGGTCAGGGATACAAATACAATCCCAATGTCAACCTGATTGAGAGGCATATGTTCCATTCTTTTGTTAGTGTAATTTCATAGAGGTTCCTTCAAAATAAAAATCCAATGTCTGTGGAGTTCCATGAGAATAGAAACCCACCTCATCTGGGACTTTAGGGCCTACTGGTGTATTTTCTTGGGTGGGATGTTTGGGGTGGAAATCAGCTTGGGATTTTCCCTTAAATGCCTTCTCTAATAGTAACTAGATGTCATATTATTGCAAAATGACCTCCATCAGGACAGATGCAACATTATAATTAGGTAGAAGAGTATATACTTGAATGGATCAATACAAGATGTCGGATGGACTTCATGGTGCTACAAGTAAATCTTCATCTTATACACTTCATAGATGAGTGCGAGGAAGTTCTTCTTGACATCCAAGTATTGGGTATCAGCACCTATCATTATTTATCTTATGTAAATGTGATTTTCTCACTCCCCACATCAGTATTGTATGGGATTAGGGTCCTATGTTAGTATTCAATGGATTCCACATATAAGATGATTGTATTTCCCTCCACTGGTGGAATTCTAACCAGTGGGTGTAGTAGATACTACATGAGACTTTAGATGTATTTTTAGTAGTCCATATTCTATTGGTATATGATTCCCTTATTCATTATCTTAGTGAATGGGAGAAATTTCCCAGCCATGTTAGAAATGAAACACCGAATGTAAGTAAGGTTCCCTTGGAGTTTCATCTATTCATTAACATATATGTGGGTCAAATTTATAGAATAGAAATAGATTTTTACAGGTAGTCCGTGATGGAATGGAGGCATACCACAATTTCAGGGAACACATATAATGTTACTCTGAAAGATCATTTCGGAAGATTTATCTCCATATTGTGTTGTCACATCTTATCAAATACTATTCAATGATCCATTAAGTGATCACATCACTATGGGGATTTGAAAACTATGTCGTCAACATGACATTCGACTATCCCTCCCAATAATCGATTAACGATATGATTTAAATAGGGTTGATAAGTGGTGTCAATGTTATTTTTTACAAAGGGCTTAACATGATCGAAAAATTACCCTCAGGTTGCTTTGAAGGAAATTAACTATTCCTATTCATGGTCTGTATTAATCTAATTATACCCTGAATACCATTCAATGACGGAAACAACTTGGAATCCAACAGTTTCATTGATAAATCATTATGTGATCCGTAATGGGAATTCATCCTTTAAGCAATATCAAATAATATATTAAAATGTGATGAAAACCCTAATATTCTCATTCTATTTCCTGATGGGGAAAATATTGGAAATCTATCTTTGGTATTTCATTTCTCAAAAAAATATTTATTTTTTAAATTTGGATAATTTCACCTTTAAATTAGTATCATGAGATGGGTGTATCCTTCTATTTTCCTTCTTGAATCCTAGGAGCTCATTGGGTAAGCCATGCAGGTGTATATCCACATCTGGATTCAATATGGGAATTTCTGAATAGTTCCAAGAAAACACATATCAATGTTTCTTTAGAAATGAGATATGCATATATGTCACTTCAATGGGAATGGAATTTTTTATAATTATAAGTCATGTTTATTATTGTTTTCCATGATTTACCTTCCTGAAATCATTTATGGTGCTGGAGACACCTTCCTTGAATGCTGGAGGGGCGTTCTTAAGGTCATCCAATTTTTATTCCACCAATGAAAATGTGAAGGAATTATCTTACATAGATAAAAATATGGGGGAATAAATTTCACATTTGAGGTTAAAGCGGCCGTGAGAAAAGGAATTTTCATTTTATACTACTAGATTCATTGTAGATATATGTAATAGGTGATTTTCCATTACACTGCCTCTTGGCACAGGAGTGGATTGGGCCTCTCGGATAAGATCTATTACCTGCAAAAGATTAATCGGGAAAACATATTCACTGTCAAGTATACTGTAGGGATTTTATAGTGTAATCCCCTACCCATTTTGTGATACAACATATATATATATCATAATCCACCATTGGTTTTTTCCTTCCCTTTTGTAGAAACCTAATTCCACATATGTGGCATCAAAAGTCTCAAGGGGGAAAATGTCACCATGTAGTACGACAACCCTTCCATCGATGGGGTATTTTAGAAATTTTTTATTGTTTAAGGTACCACCATGTGACTATGGAGATGTGAAATTCCAAGAAGGAAACTGTATATAGGATCTTATCATATATCCATCAAGTCACCATCAAATGTTAGGACCCCATATTGAACATTGAGCTTGCTCTTCCCTAGAGGTTATAGATTATGCTTATAATACCACCGAATGGTCAGTTTTGTGGGAGAAAAATATTATTCACTATATCACAGACATAAAAGGGTTCAAATTATGATTTTATTAATCATATAATCTTTATCAATAAGAGCCCATAATATTTCTACATTACCATGTCTTCCCAAAACATATATTGGATTAATGTGTCCATAGATGACCTCTTGCTAATCCTGGTCTATGAAAGAGATGGATATATGTAATTACACTGAAAAGGTCTCCATTCAGTATACTATAGATATAGTGACTTCTATCTTGAATTCCCATGGGATCTAGAGGGCATCAATGAGTTCCACTCTAAGTTTTTTTGAAATGTAGAGCATATCATGGATTGAGAGCTTGGCTGGGACAACTGCCCACTATTTCAGAGTGTCTAAATTAAATGCTAGAGGTTGTATCTTTCTAATGTGGATTTTATCATTAAAATGTGGTTCAAGAGCCCATTAATTTGAGGTAGATGGGAATGTTTCTTGTGTATAGGTTGCGTGAGCTTCTACTTCTCGTAGCATGGTTAATGTTGGCCATCCGAGTTTCCTAGGCTCATCATGTAATCAAACCCCTTCTAGGCATTCATTGAAGGAAACTAGATAAAGATGATCTTTGGTGGGTTCTAATAAACCTTTATGACTTTCTGGGCTTATTAGAGTGAATTCCCATGGGTCATAGCTTCATATATTTCATTTTTAGGGGATGTGACTGAAATATTGGGTCCAACCTTGCATGTATTGTCCCCTTTATCCTCATTTCCTTGTCATGAGACATTTTATTACCTGATTTGGTGGGTGTAATTCATAATCAGAGGAATATTCATCATCAGAGAAGGGGATATTCAAGTTTATCATTTCTACATGACCAAATATGAGCTCATAATCCAATGAGGGTTCCAATTGGGGGAGAGTTCTCGTGGTTTGGTTGTTTTAGAGAAGTGATCCGCATGAGTTAGAGTTTGTGTTGGAGAAGAATATAAATCTTCCCCTTTTGTTACTTTTGGTATCTTAGGGTTGCATCCACTTTCAATAGATATGCCTAATGTCACAATCCTTTGTAGGTGAACTATTATGGGTCTGTACTACTATTCTCTTCGGATGGCATGATCTCTATCAACTATTTTCTAAGTAATTTAGTTGTTGAACTTCTATCCATTCCTAGTCAAAACATTCTACCAATCACTGTATTCTTTGTGCTGGGAAACAATTATGTAGGCCACCTTCTATAAAGAGTTTCCTAAAACCACATAATTAGACTCGACCATTTCTTCATGGCTATCTTTAAACATGAAGCCAAATTAGATACTATGAACTTTCCTTATTTGAAAAGAGAAGTAGTTAGGGCGATTGGTGAGGTTGACCTCATTCGGCTTCAAGGGATGTGGTAGCATGAGAATGTTATTGCCCATGATTTAATGGAAATAACCAGGTTGTTGTTCATTTTGGATGAAGTAGGATTTATTCATTTGTTACTTAAATCCAATGAGACCTTTATTTCTCTATGATTCCTGCTAAGGGTGATTTTTTTTCTTGTTTCCACTCAATTGGATCCATTTGGAATTTTGGGACATCCTTATGTTCTTGAATGGGATTTGATATTAGTTTGAGGGTAACAAATAAAGATTCTACATTGCCAAGCCTTTTCCCTTATGTTGAATTCATGAGCTAAGATTTATCTTGCATTCACTGAATGACCTCTTCCAATAATTGTCCCATTTTGGAGAACCCACAGAACTCACCTTGATACATCATTACGATTAAAGGTGTCTTCATCTCATCCCTAGGATTTTCATCATAGAGTTTCATCAATTTTTCCTATGAGATAGTAATGTTTAGTTAATAGGTTAAACACTTCAATTTTAATATGAACTTAGATAACTTATCATTCTCTCATTGTATATGGTTTTTTAGGTTGAGAATTGTTTTTTTCCTAAATGTGGAGATGAATTGGTAAATAAATTGATAACGAATGTTATCCCATACTTCCACTGATCCTTCTAGATTGTTTCTACACCAAAAAAAGGCAAGAACTAAAATAGTCTGTACAAGAAACCATAGTTTCACTGCCTCATGTTAATCTCAAGGTCCCATCATTAAACCTTAATAGGATATGAAGTGGGTGACATTTTTTTCTGGATCTATCTTTTCATCAAAGGAAGATAGGTAATGATTAACAAAATTTGGTGGGGGAAATGTATCATCAACCCATTATCGATATGTCTTATTCTTAGGATGCATATGTTCTCATAGCCCCTCTATAACTTCCATTCAACTAGTCAAGGAATCAATGATGCTGAAAAATTCTATAGGTTCATCTATTTGACATGCCTCTCATCTATAAAGAGTGAGTTAGGATTGGTGCGGTGGCCTTGTACTTGTCACCTTAGGATTTTTAACTTGTGCGAAGACTAAGTTGTCACCCTAGTGAGGTAGTGGTTTTCGCAAAAAATGAGGGATATTAGGATCAGTTTTTACTACCTCATTTATGTAGAGAAGCTACCTAGATCTAGAGCCATTCTGATTCTCAGATTCCTCTCTTATTGGAGGATCATCCTTTGTAGGAGGAGGAATATTTTCCTTGACCTGAAGATGATGCCCAACTAGAATATTTCCCTTAAGTAGCTCCATGTTGAGTTTTCTGAGATTCTATATCTAATTCTCATATTGTGAAAATTGTTTGTCCATTAAGAGAACATATAATTTTTAGGGTGGTGATTGGGATGTTGCCACACCATTCCCTTTATCTTTGGTATTTTTCTACGAGAGAGGTGGAAACTTTATATTTAGAGGTTTCATATTTTGAATACTTCTCTAATTCCTAGTGTGTGTGGTCTAAGTTAGTTCATTCCAATCCACCTCCCATCAGAGTATGTTTTTATTGTTGGGGACCTCCACATATTCTTCATAATACTCCATATTTTTTTGTGTATATAGAGATTTAATTCACAAATTTGTATCAAGGATTTGTTGTTATCCCATTAATTTCAATGCAACTTGATGATTCGACACTGCCTATGTTAGAGTCATTTCTCAAACCCCTGGCCATATTGGGTTGCTTTGGCTAGTAACCCTGGTGAGGTATGATTTTCGTCTTTATATGATCCTCATATCTCACACTATGCGTAACAACATCGAGGAAGTTTCCTGTCATATTTCCTGAATGTGCCTCCAAATGGATGATTTTTTATTACTATAAGAAGATTTTGTGGGATTTTGATGGTCTATATTTACCTCCCACCCATTAGAAGACTTTTCCTCTATGTTGTGATGATGTCTATGATGGAAATTTTCCCAACCCTATTGGATAGGGGTTATCTAGGGACACAATTGGTATTGATTGTTCCTCTTGTTGGGGTTATGATGCTTCCAACTAAGAATTTGATGAATCCTGGTATGCACATTCCTATATAAATTCTCCCAAACTAGAAGTATGTGGTTGTCCTAGAACTATCATTGATTTCCCCATGACCCAGTCAGATTATGATAGACTAGGTGGTGGTTGTTGATATATTAATTCCCTTGGCCCAATGGGCTAGGGTTTGTTTGAAGTAGCTAATGATATGTCCTGAATTCTCTCAGGAACTAATTCTATGAGAGGTAGAGGTAGTGATAAATATTCCATAAAACCATGGAGATAGATCCACTCCTATATGGATGTTATGGAATCTTCAATTATGGCGTATTTGAAGTGGCATTATTGTTATCATTTAGGGGTTGGGTGAAATGGCAACCCATGAATATTGTCAGTTTCTATAGTGTTCCAATGGGTTAATTGAAACCACAACTACAATGTCTGAAATGAATTATTTTTACATAAAGATGAATAGTTTAATGAATTTTTTTCAATCATATTCCCTTGTTAATTATTTCATTGCCTCATTAAATCCTGAATGTTTCATTGTGGTGACCAACTATTCCATGCATTACTCATTCCCTTAATTTCACTGGAGGTTACGAAAATACTGGATTCCATATTTGAGAGGTTCTAATATTCCATTGGTGTGGTGAAGTAAAAATATCATTACATTACTCATCCTTGAATAAATATATTTGGAACGGATTCAAATACTATCTTTGAGGATTTTTGATGAAATGGAAGTAAGAAAGCTATAGATTCCCATTGTGCTTCTCCAATTTTGGATCGCATACCATGGAGATAGTAGCTAGGTCTAGATGACAACAGATTATCCTATTGGATTGATGGTGGACCTAGAATCCAAAATATGGGAGGTGCCTAGAATTTCATCTTGGATGATTAACCCACACTTTTTGAGTATATACGGAATTCAATCCTTTTATAAATCTCCTGGGATCTCATAGCCAGTAGTGTCAAGAGGCTAGAACATTATAGGGAGGTTGTTTCCAGATAAATCTCTTTGTATATCAATGTCATATTCATCTTCATCATAAATACATGACTCCATTATATTAGACTTGATAAGGGTTTTTGGGGGTTTCCTATTAACTTTAGTAGAGTTATGTTGGATTTTGATTTGGAACTATATATGGTTTACCCCGATGTTTTAAGAACATTTCTATACTTTTTAGAACCACTCTATACAAACACATTTTAGTTTTGAACACCACTCTATATAGAGTTGTCTAGGAAAGGAGAGGACTTCCTTTTCTAGGGGAGATATCACCATAGGGAGGATGATTATAGAATATTTCTGGATTAGATTCCCAAAAATCCATCTCCAAAATACCATGAATAATTCTATCACTACTTTTTTTTCTTCTTCTAAATTTGAAGATTTGAGGACCCTTGGGGTCTTAGTAATATTCCTTAAACAATATCATGGACACTAACATTGATATTCATAGGGATATTAGCCTTGTTCTACGTCATTGATAGAATATGATCACATGCCTTCTTGAATTTTTATGTGATATGAACTTATTTTTTGGAAATTTCTAGGCCTTATTTATAACCATCTACTATTACAAGAATATGGTCCTGATACAATGAAGCTATTAGAATGTTATAATGACCATCCTCATTATTTATGGGAATATTAGCATGTCCCAAGGCTTGTTTCTTTCTCAATTGGTGAGACTCATGCAGAACAGGGGTTTGATCCTGGTCCCTATCTTTTGAAATATGTTGTTGGACTTTTGTGGTAGGATCTAAGACTACCCCAATACATGGTCCATTATCACATGGTGATTCCTGGTAGGAATATGTATATGAGTGGGATCTAAATATAAATTCCCCACCAGAATATGTCGATGAACCTCTTGAAATGGAGAATTCTTATGACCCACCTCTTGTATTTCTTTGAATGGTTGTTGGTCTAGTCATTTACCAAAAAAAGATAGAATATGTGCCTAGCATCTGTGATCTGCTATAATATGCTAGTAATATTCACGGATATGAATATATCACTTTCCTGAGTCATTTTTCATTGTCAATTGATGATCCCTATTCAAAATGAGGATATGTTCCCAATCCCAGGCCTTTATAATATGTTCCTAGTTTTTTTCAAAAGGAATATTAGCCCGTCCCAAGGTATATTCTTCTATCACTTGGTGAGCCGCATCTAGAATGGGGATATGGTCTTGATTTCGAGCCTTCAGAATATGCCACCATAATTTTATGATAGGGATATAAGAATTTCATGGGGATTGTGTTGCTCTAACTTGGTGATCCCTGGTTTGAATGGGGATATGAGCCCAGTCAACAACCTCTCCTTTTACCAAAATTTTCTGATAACACTCCTAGACAAGAGAAAGAAAATGTGACTACTCCAGATCAACCTATATTTCATAATTATTATATAGTTGACATTCCTTGGATTTGGAGATATGAATATGAATCTTTCCCTATATTTTTCCTAGTTTCAGGATATTCCATAGGAGTTCAATAGTTGTTGCTAATATGTAATGGAATTTTAGAAATGTTTATTCATGGATATAAGCCTAATAATTTTCCATATCCACTATATAATAGAAGATATATTTAATTTAATTTGGGATATCTGAACCCTTTTGTCCTCATTGTACCACCAGAATATTCCAATGGAATTCATGTAGGGTGGTCAGAATATGCATCCCCATGCCTGTTGCGGGAATAATCCTACATTGTTGTTTTGAGTGAGTAGGGATATGAACATACTCATAGTGTATTTCCAGAATATTCTAGTTGACATCATCAGTGGGAGTGGGGATATGATTCCAGTCATGCTTATCGATAGTGTTCCAAAACTGATGTGTCTATCTTTTTTCACGTGCATGGGTGTCAGAGGTGGTAGTGTGGTAGGTAGTACCTTTAGCAGGCGACTGATGGGTATTATTGGGATGTCCCTATTTATGAAGGTTAGGAGGATCCATCCTCATCATCCCTTAACATAGAAGGGATCCACAATTATAACCTTGATCCAGCTTTATCAAATTCTCAAGGTGGATATTTTTTCCCTCCAAGGAAAAACATCTGAATCTGTTGCATCTGGAAATAAGGGCCATTGGCTTTAGTGAATCATTAATTGGAATATGAAGACTCATTAGTTTCAGTATTAGAATATAATTTTGGGTATTATAGATGATTGGGATCATACCATGTTGACTGTATTTCTAGGCCACTACATTCAGTACAAGAAAACAACCATTTAGTGGTTGTTATTTTTTTGTGTAGAGGTAGTTTAAACCGCTGCTACATGGTTTAGCAGTGGTTTACAGAAACCACCGTTAAATTTTTTGTCGGCAAACTATTAGCGGTGGTTTAAGGAAAGCGTCGTAGCTACCTCATTTTGTGGCAGTTTTACTGAGAATATCGGCAGTTTTTACGAGACTGAGATTTTATATTATTAGAGGCAGTTATACATTCCTCTAATAAAATAAAATCCAGTGGCCGTAAAACCGCCACTAAAGTCACGAGAACCGCTGAAGAATGCACGTGGGTGATGAGACTCTATAGCGGCAGTTGAAATCGCCGCTAAACGTAATTTTTTTTACGTTTAGTAGTGGTTAAAACCACCTCCAATACCATACCTTTATACTTTTCGTGTCAGTTAAAACCGCTGTGAAAAGCTGACAAAAAAAATCCGCCTCCACTGCACCGCTGCCCTGAAAAACAACTCAAACTAGAAATACTAATAGCCTAACAGATTAATTCACACAAAATTTAAAAAATAATGGAGACAACCAGTACAATTTTTATAGTCATGATGCTTGAAAAATATAGTGGAACATCATAAATGGATATGTGTAGTGAGGAGGAGTAAAAAACATGACCTGAATTGATAGAGAATGGGTACAACACCACACATCCGGAAATTTTTTATGGGGTTAAATTATCTATCATTAATAGGTATATATATTTTACACGGGGTAATGATATAGTTTAAATTCATATTATTAGGATTCTAGAAGGTATTTTGAATCTATATACCCATTATTTACTTCCTCATATCATGAAATGAGATCATCTTGGCCCAATGATCTGTCAACATAAATGAAAGGATATTATTGCAAAAAAAGAGGATCATGTGAGTGTTTTGGGGCAATGACACCTTATGTAATGGATTATTATATGGTGAATCATCAGCTAAGATCTATTATAGAAGATATATGCATCAATACGTATCCCTTGGAAATGGGAATCAATCCACCTATAGTTCTAGAATGTCATGTAAATAGATGTTTGATGAAACTATAGGGATGAATAAACCCATGTGATGGATGTATGAGCATATTTTATTGTCATAATGCTTGGACTAGGGATCTATTGATATAAACTATTATAGTAAAGATTTTTGAGGTGGGGGAATCAAGAATGATTTTGTGGTGAATAAAACCTGGGGTTATAGGATAAAATAGGCCCTTCAACCAAAGACAAAATCCTGAATAATATTTCACACAGTGTAAGATCATACAACCAAGATGATGATGAAAAATTTAATGTCATGTCTTGAAGAAAATGATTTTTTTCATCTCACATAATATGATGCTTCCATGTTTTATATGAGGTAATGTTTTTGAACATATCACAGTTATCGTAAGAGGAAACCAAATTTTATATAGTGTAATACTTTTAGATCATCCAATACACATCGTAAAATGAATTCCGGTTTTATACGGTTTAATACCATCTCCCATTAAGAGGAACCTAGGTTTTATATGGGGTATGACCACATTTTTTCATCATGAACATAATATGATAACCATTAACAACACATGAATATTCACTATCTATACATTCTGCCTCACCAAAGTGTCCACAACACTATCCCCTTGATCACTATGAAATGAACCAATTTTCTCAAAACATCAAAAATGGGTTTAACTCTTAGTCATCAAAAATATTCACTACCAATTAAAACACAGGCCTAAATGTAATGATGTATACTACACTTGAGAAATCAAGACATAAAAGGAAACTTCAGAAATCAATAAAATGCATAAAAAGAGAAATCAGGGAAATATTAGGACATGAAAATGTTTGGTGGAAACTATGTACCACACATGTTACATATACAAATAAACTATTCCCATATTTGTTCAACACATCAATAATACAACTAATCATGGTCTGATAATGCATCGTCACCCTCTCCACTTCTATCTCCACTTTTTTCTGTCACCTGTAAGAACATTATATTGAAAATTAAATACTATTACTTGTTTATATTAAAACTTAAAACCAATGAAAGTTTTAAAACTAAATGATTTTGATTTTTTTTGATTTACCTACATACCACCAGTTGATGCACTACCACCGGGGGCATATATTCTCATCTGCTGATGCATATCAGTCATCGCTTTCTGCAAAGCGGATATATGAACCCCTTGGTCTTGAACTATGGTTCATAGAGAAGAAATCTCCCTCTGAACATTTTTGGGTATGGACTGACTATAAGCAAGAGTAGATGCAGTTGGAATCCCTGGTGGCATGCCAAAGACCTCAGATGGTATGGGTCCAAAACCCATCCTACGCACTCTACCAGGATGCTCCTTCCCAAAGACTTTAGCAACTAGGTCATCCTGGGAGACTGAGTAGGACTCTGCAAGATTGGAATCCCATAGTTCTTTAATTTTTACCTAAAAATAAAATATCAATATATATTAACATAGTAAAAACAGATAATAAGTTATTAAAATAAAAAATTGATTTCATACCCCAGCTTCTTTAGCAGGCTCATTAACAAAACTTCCATATGATATTTTGTGAACATCCAACCATAGTTTAGTTCAGGATGCTTCATGCCCTAAACTCTGTGACTATATTAAGAAAAGATAAATCAACAATTCAATATATTAAATAGATAATATTTTATCATAAATATTTAAACTAATTAAATGACTACCAATGTTATTCGGCTTCTAGAAAATAATTTTGATCCCGTAGTGTGAGGGATGACTTGCTTAGCCCAGTTTGAAGCATTCTGTCTTGATAGATCCTAAAATAAATAAAATGAAATTTAATAGTAATGTATTCAATGACATATACTCTTTATATACATGTATAAGTGTAAAATGAGTATAATATAATATTATATATTTCAATATCATCCGCATCTCATCACGATGTCTATCAACAAAAATATTCCATTGTTCTTTCGGTACCCCACTGGGTAGCTTCTCATACATTTGTTACATGGTCAAAGAAGTATCTTTGACATCACACCACAATATCCATTTAAAAACTTTTAATTTCTTACCATGATTTCTCAACTTCCACTTCTGTGCTATTACATTAGCAATTGTAATGTGGAAGAACATCTGTATACAAAAATTCATTTTGAACATATTATTAACATGATATTTAATTAAACCATAATGTAATAAAATTAACATTATTTGGGAATAAAAAACTTTATTTTTCCAGCTTGGAGGAATATGTATCCAATCATCATAAGACATAGGAATGGAAGTGGGCTTCGCTTCCAATTGGCCTAGAATTTGGCCAAGTAACCCTACGACGTCATGCATCGGGACCCCATAAAAATCATATGGCATGACTATCTTCTCACCATTCATATTCCAAACATCTAAAAATTTTATGTTTTTCTCCACGGTTGCATTTTTTTCATCTTCAATGAGAAAATAATTAGTATAAACAAAAAAAATTATTTAATTAAAATTTGTACCTATGACAGTCACTCTCCAGTATGTCCGTGATGAACTGGAAGTGGCGTGTTGCTGCCCCACTGGTGAGGCTCCCGAAGGGGGAGTCTACGACTCAGACTCCAATGGGACATCCACAGATGGTGTTAGAGATGATGCATGGGGAGATGGTGTAGGGGTGTAGGCAGCTGGTGCCTTAGATACTGTGGGGAGGGAGCCAGATAGATCGTCATCTGTCGCATAACTAGATGAAATAGTGTACCGCTTCCTCCATGGCATTAATGTAATTTAATCTAATAAAATTAAGTTCATAATATATATTTCCAAAAAAATATACAAAAGAAATTCAAAATGATAATAGATTCCTAGTAATAACAGACAAAATATATATAACAATGATAATGAATGACTGTAGAAATGAAACAAGTGGTTTCTGAATGAATAAATAATTGTGCATACAATCATTTTTACCTTCAATCATGTTAGTTTCCTACTCCATTGCTTCATCCACTTTATTTATCATTTCTAGACTAATATTTTCAATATCATGATGGAAAAATAATTTTGCTTCCTGTTGTTGATGAAATTCAATTTCATAGGTCAAATATTCCACTTCATCACCCATATCATACAATTCTATTTATATTATGTGAGAAACTACACTCCACCCATCATCCACAACATCATTCACATAATAAACCATTTTTTCTTGTGATGCTAAGATATATGGATCATGAAGTTCACGATTACCAACATCCATCAAGCGAGAGAAGTTCACAGAAGTAAATTGCATGGAATATATTTTAACACCTTTGATAATATTGACCCATTTTCATTTAATTAATACAATATAAAAATGTCCGTGGTAGTTTAATTCAATAATATGATGCTTATTTCTATAGTATCCCACTTCATAAAATGTAAATATACCACTATTCTGTGTTTCCAAACCCACTTCTTGATCAACTGTACGAAATCTAAATCCATTTACATTATAAGCATCGAACTTTCTATCTTGTTTTATAGGACCTCTAGAAAGAAAAATCAAATATTCTGACAAGTCTGATCAAGTATCAGTATTCATTATCTGAAAAAAGAAATATAATTTAATAGATTTAAAAAAATGTATGTGTCAAACTAAAATTTCTATTTATTACAATATTTTTGAACTTACACGCCATGCAAACCATTCTACAAGATCATTATTCACAGATTTCATTCCATATTTATCATTTCATGTTCGTCCTCTCATTCATATCTTTGTTTGTATTCGAAACTCTTTAATAAATGTATCTGCAATTTCACTATTCAGCAGCACATATCTATGTGCCTGTAATAATTCCAATTCTGTCAGTGTAACATTTGAGGTCCTCCCAATTGATCGGCCAATAGCATGTAATATTTTTTATTTCTGATTCATTTCAGATTGAGTTGATGTGTCGTCAACACTTCTAACTCGATTAAATCTTCTCTAAATATCATCCAAATATCTGGAACAGAAGGTAAGACACTCCTCATCCAAATAGCCTTCAACGATAGAGCCTTCAGGTTGAGCTTTATTTCACACATATGCTTTAAAATGCCCAAGATATCTGTAAAATAAAATGATAATGTTATGCATTTATTTAAATCCAAAAATTGTTTACTTAAATGAAAATCATATAAATGAAATACCTATCAATTGGATACAACTATCGATAGTGAATGGGGCCTCCTAATTTTAGTTCCTCAACCAAATGCACAATTAAATGCATCATGACAGTAATAAACGATGGAGGAAAGATCCTCTCCAATTCACAAAGGGTCAATACAAACCTCTCCTGGATGTTTTCAAGCTGAAATGGATGTAGAGATTTGTCACATAATTGCCTGAAAAATGTGCAGAATTGGAGTACAAGATCAGTAACTTTTTCAGGTAATAATGTACGCAATGTCAATGATAGTAACTATTGTAACAAAATATGTGAATCGTGACTTTTCAATCCATGTAACTTACGATTATTCAAGTCAACACACCTAGATATGTTACTCGAATACCCATCAGATATCTTCACATTATTTAAAATTCGATGGAATGTATCTTTATCCATATTTTTCATTGAAAAAATGGCTGGAGCACACTTTTCATTCTCATCTGGACAGAGATCACGTTTTATGTTCATTACTTGCAAGTCTTTGCGAGCATTGAGATGATCCTTCGACTTTCCATGCTAATTAAGTAATGTGAACATCAAATAATCCCAAACATTATTCTCAATATGCATCACATCAAGATTGTGTTGCAACAAATTAAATTCCCAATACAGGAGTTTGAAGAATATACTTTTTTTCTTCCATTGTTGCGTTCTGATTTCACCTAATGATGCACTTCAGACCCGTTTTCTACTATCTTTCAAATGATGAACCATCCCAAATTCTGTTTCAACATTTTCAAGTTGTGTCAATATTTCAGAACCAGTTATCAACTTTGGAGGTGGTCTACAATCAATGGAACCATTAAATTTTGATCTGTTCAGCCGAAATCCATGAGATGCATCGAGAAATCTTCGATGGAACAAGAAGCACCATTTTCTACTGTGAGGTAGCCGTTTGGGCTCAATATCAAAGTTACAAGTGGGACAAGACAAATCCATGTAAGTGTTCCAAACAGATAAATTCCCAAGCTTAGGAAAGTCACTAATAGTCCACATTAAATCAGCATGCATTGTGAACATTGTTTTTGAAGAAGCATCAAATGTCTCAACACCGTTGCTCCATAACTCTTTCAATTCGTCGATAAAAGGCTAGAAGTATACATCAATATCATTTACAGGCATTTTTTCCCATGAATAATCATCGAAATGATAAAAGATGTTTGTTGCATACACATCCATAGAGGCGGATTATAAGGGATCAAAACAACTGGACAAATGCTATAATTGGTACTCAAAGTCACAAATGGGTTGAATCCATCAATAGCCAATACCAATCGAACATTCATAGGACCAGCTGAGAAAACTAGATGTGATGAATCAAATGTCTTCCACAATTGAGAATCTCATGGATGTCTCATTAACACATCATTGTTTTTATCTACAGAATTACACTTCATGTGTTCGGCGGTTTTCGATGACATGAATATTCTTCGCAATCGAGGCTTCAAGGGAAATTAATGAAAAACCATTCCTGGTGTGTTCCTTTTCTTCTTCTCCATGAAATTATGTTCATTCAGACTTCCAACATCACCCTTTGACTTCCATCTAGAAGAAGAACATTTCTGGCAATTCTTCTACTTGAATCCTATCCCCAATAAAGCATACAATAATTAGGGCACACTTTTATTTTTGTATAATTCAGACCAAGCTTATTAACAACTTTTTTCATATCATAAAAAGATTCTAGGATTTTTTTTCTTTAGGAAATGCATCATGAATCAATTCCAATATCATGGACATTGCATTATTTGTAATTCCACATAGACATTTGATATGGTACAACTTAATCTGAAATGAAAGATTTGAATATTTCAAACACCCACTATAAAACTCTTGATTTCCATCATCAACTAAATCATGAAACACATTTTCCTCGGTGAAGTTTTCTCTTACATTTGGCTCCACAGAATCGAGAGGAGGATCCAATGATATGTTACAATCTTGATCTATTTGTGTTACAGTCTCAAAAACATCACTTGTCACATTGCAATTTATAGCACCATATTTTGGTTGTTATGATATGTTTTGATGCTGATAGTGGTGTCTTGCAGTGCTGAATGCATCATTTATGAGGTTTTGCAATTCATTTTCCACTGTCGATGAACTTGGGACCTCATTCTATAGATTAACGTCAGTTCTCAATCTTTGTGTAACATTCGATTCTCCATTCCAAACCCAACAAAAATATTGAATAGGGAATTTCTTATGTATTAAATGTTCATAAACATCATCTCTCTTCAACCATGTTCTAAATTTACATTTAGGACATGAAAATCTTATTCTCCCTTCAACAGATCGATTAGAAATTGTAAAATCTAAAAACTCATTAAAACCCTTAATATACTAAGGTGTGTTCCTCGGTAATTTGATCCATCTTTTATCCATGTATATCACAATGTTCCTACAAAAAAAATTAAAACACATAGTTACTAATAAATATATAAAAAGATTCATATATACGATAGTGTAAGATTACAAAAACATAATATAATAAATATGAGCCGTTGAGTTAGATATGAACCCTCTTATGTTTGGGATAGGGGAAGTTTCTTTGGTAAAGAGAAATAGTGTGCTAACAATGCCATATTACTCAATTTCCACATGGTCAATACTAAAAGTTATGCTAAACAGTATTCCTATAATGTTTCTTTCAAATCTCCAAATTTTCAACCCTTGACTTTTGAAATCATTTATAGCATCAAAATATAATATTAGATATCAAAAAGTAACATATGCATAACTTTTTTGCAAACACAGTCCATGAGAAAAAATAATAATGTTTCCAATCTTGATGAAGAAGCATAGAAATAGCAGGATGTAACCCTTAATTGGTCCGGATTGCGTGACACTAAATCACAATTAAAATGGTATGGGCTTCAAGACCATAAACTAAATGACCCATGTTCCAAGACCGTATCTAACTCCTTCAACCCAGGTAGTAAAAGTGGGACATCCCTTATGGCACTGCTTCCATTTATGAATAGAGAGTGCATATATTTTCCTCTTGATATCACACAACCAAGCACTAAAACAATCTTAAAGAGTGAAAACCCCACTATTATCAACAAAAATGGTCATTATGATTAGTTTTATTGAGATATAATTAATTATGAGATCATACATATTCATGATACAAAATTTTACCAATTCATATCAGGTTAACTTGAAACATCTCTTCATGTAGTATACCCCAGCTTATGGTCCACACATCATAAACTTAAACAACGTGCACCTGGGTCAAATTTTTCTAACCTTAAACATCATCTATATCAGTACAACTTTCATGAACTAAAACTATATAATTAAATAGACACACAACTCATCATGGTCAATAATTGTAAATAGAAACCTAGGTAAAAATTGAGTCTCCACTAACTATATATGACACTAACCTAATCTAAGGTAATCATTTGTAATTGAAAAATGGAAGAAATCATGTTAGGTTGAAAATACGTAAAGGAAAACCTAATAAAAAAATAATTATTTGTGAACTAGGCCTCCCCAATATGAGGACCAAGAAAAATTTAAGGTGATAAAATAAATGACTTAAAGCTTGTGGGGTTCATAATATTAATCTAGAAGAAGTCAGCATGTACTCGCTAGGACCTTTTGACAATGAAATTTTTTAAACATTCACTTGTTATCTCATCCCCAGTTTATCAGTCCAGAGGTATATTTATGAAATTTGTGAAGAAATAATTTTGGGATGATCAAAACGTTTAAACATTGGAATCTACACTCTAAATCTACCCCTTTGTGATCCTTATCAGGTTGAGTGAACTATTTTGTCCAAATGGAGTAAAAAAGTGTTATAGTGGTGGTAGTTATGCTTATACCCATCCATGATCCATATAAAGGAGGAACTAATTCATCCAAATGAACTAACTATAGTGTTAATTTGATGGTAGTTATGTCTATATCCATCTATGATCCATGATCAAAATTAAATAATTCATCCAAATAGACTAAATCTAGTGTTACAATTATTGTACTTATGCCTATACCCATACATGATCCATGAACCCGAGGAAATATTTCTGACTCATGCATTTATGAGAACCATATTTTACTTTATGCATTACCAATTCAATGTTCAATTGGTTTTAGATTATTTTAATGATGTTTCCTCCAAACATTTCATAGGTTATTATGAAGTGTTAATCAAGCTAAAAAAATCAATGGAATGGATGAAAATTAAGAATAAAAAAAGTCTTCATTCATTAATATAAACAAACGATAAGAGGATCCATATTCCGTGGTCTCTATTCGATGTTACAGGTAATGAAAAATGATAAAAACAACTATAAGATACTCAAACCATACAAATATAAAAAATAATCCAATTCTTGATGATAATTGCTGATGGACTATTGAAGGTTCATTTTTTTTAATATCATTCAATTTAGCCAATGGACGTGTCTTATTAACATGGGAGGTTAATTTTAAACTCTTTCATATAATGGGATCAATCCTTATGTTTGCTGATAGTAGCTACACCAACACCCTTTCCACATGAGCCTCATGTTCTCATGGGTTTTCTATCTTCATAGCTATTCAATCATGAGGCCATGCTTCTTCAATAGAAAAATTATGCAAAAACATAATGGAATCCTCTATATCTTTGTCTTGATGGTTAGAAATATTGAATAAGAGGAGGCTATATTCTTGGACTACGTATTCCTCTCAGGAAGTGAGAAAATGATAGATAAGAGCATATAAGTTCCATTAATTGAACCGAATTGTTCCCAAGCCATAAAAGAGTTGGAGAAGAAACTCCACTTTATCAATATTCTCCTATATCCACATGACGATAGAAAAAATTGGCACCAAACTAATTTTACCAGAGCGTAGTTTTTTACAGTGATGTTGGGATCCAAATACTATTTACTTGATTCTATAAGTGGGAAGCTAACAATAACATATAACCCTCCATATTTTATCCCCCTATGAATCCACTATAACCAAAATGTATGTAGGAAGCTAACGATACTGTATAATCCTCCCTGTTCTATCCCCCCATGAAGCCACTATAACCAACCACCACTATGGCTCCCCACAAACCGAGTTGACCCTCCCCCTATTTCATATAGGGAAACCCCTGCATCAAAATTGCTTCTAAAATGGGTGTTTAAGAGGTTCTTTATATATTTCACTGTCCATTGATGTCGAAGGCACACACCTCAGCGCAAGGCGCGGCGAGGCGCATGGGGTGACCTAACTGAGGCACGCCAAAGGTGCACGCCTCGCGCGCCATCCCAAGAGGAACTACATCCAAAGGCATAGTAAAGGCGCACATGGATGATGAAATCGGGGGGGTGTAGGGAAATCATGGAATGAGAAATAACCCGAGACTGCAAACATAAACCATACCTGAGAAATAATAAAGCTGCGGAAATTGAGGGGAACAGAGTAGAGAAAATGTCGGAACATGGTGGCAGGAATCGAGGGCGAGTCACGACCAGATTGAAATCAAGGGGCGATAGAAATCGACGGTGAGTCATGATCAGGGTTCAATGAAGTAGTAAGGTGATCATGGAAATCATTGAAATTGTGGATATAGGAAATCGGGGGTGTAGTGTAGGTGATTGCGGGGTGTAGTTCAGTGCAGGCGATCACTGGGTGCAGTGCGGCTATAGGAAATCATAGAGAATTTTATCGAAAGTGAGCTAGTATAGTGTTAAATATAACATAACATTTATTTTTTATTATTTTAGTTGGATAAGTGTTTTTTAATTTAAAATATTTTTGAAAACTGTATTTATTTATTTATTTTCGAATGTGCCTTTTTTGCGCCTCACACCGCTCCTCATGCCGCATCCCTGAGAGGCATTTGTGCCTTATTGCACCATGCGCCTTTGATAACACTGTCACTAGATAAATGTGACACAAAAACCATGGTTCTTCTACAACATATGACGTTAAAGATATATAGACAACACCACTCTCAAAATTCAATCACTAAAAAAATTGGTAAACTAAAAAATAGCACTTAAAATCATTAAAAAATAAGAAAATTATTTCAAGGGGTGTAAAAATAAACCCCCTAATGACAAATTATTTCCATATAATGTAATTAGTAGAAGTATAAAATTCAAAATGATATAACCCCATGATACCTCATTTCATGAGGTGGTTGGGTGGGAAAACAACTTTGGGGTATTTGAGAGAATTAAATCCAAATAAAAAACACATCTAAGAGGATTAAACTATTCAATAAAATTTCCTCATCATCCCCAAACATATTAAAACAATAAACATGAAACACAAATCCCAAAATAGGTAGACTCATAGCATATATCTCTACACCATTTTGGTATAATCTAGAATGGTAAAATTTATACAAAACATACACCTCGTGAAAAAACACAACCAAGAACCTAAATTCCACCAAAATCCCACAAACCCTAAAACATTCCCTAAAATTACATTCAATTAAAGATCCCAAATCTGAAATCTAAAGTGAAAAACAAAACCCACATGAAATTAAAATTAATAACAACCATTATTTTTTACCCAGGTTTCAATGCTCAACATGGTCCAACTAGAACCTCAACTGCATGGTCTTCATGTCACAGAAACCTCAAAAAGATCAAAACCCTCATGTTATCAATAATATAAATTTTTATATTTGTTATGTGAGCTTGATTTCATATGTATTCTCATTCCTAACCCGTTGAGAACCAACCTCCACAAATCTCAATCATAGGCACACACAACCTTCATATGGAAAAACCCTTAATCTATGAGTTATTCACAAGACCATTATGACATCCAAAAAACTAATTAAAACTGAAAATAATATAGAAAGAGGGAAACCTTGAGAAACCTGGGGTTGTGGGGTCGCCGGGGTCATGGGGGTCTAGGGTCACTATGGGAAGCAGGGGAAGCGTGGAGAAGGGGTCGCTGGGGTCGCAGGGGGCCGGGGTCATGGGGGAAGCGGGGGAAGTGGGGAGAAGTGGGGTCGAGGTTGGGTGGAAGGGTCAGAAGCTTAAGAAAATTGTTTCATGGTGTTTTCTTATAAACTGCCGCTAAACCATTTTACAAAAAGGTTTAGCGGTGGTTCCCAAAACCTCCACTAAAAAGCTGCCGCGAAATCCAATTTCTGTTGTAGTGATTATCCCTTATATATTGAACATTTTGGGTAGATGTTGTCATTTTAAGGCTCACCGGGGATGCAATTGTAGCTGAATTTTGAGAACTATCAATGAATAAATAAATTATCTCATATTAGGATGTTGTTGATGATATCAGCATCTATCGTCATGCATACAATCAAGGATAAATTCAATGATCATTTCACCACTGTAAGTATGACATGTGCTCAATCAAATATGCATGGGTAATAAAATTGTCCTTTTATTCTCAATCCTTCCATTATACTCGCATGGAATTGTCAAAATAAGTTTTTATTATTTCATGAGAACTGTGGCTATAGAGGATCAATTGTGTGATCCATTTCCCAGTCAAATGATCACCTTTCTCTTTGAGAGTTTCCTGTTATTTTCACCATTTTTGTTTTCATTTAGAAATGAAAAAAAATGGTATAATGGATAACAACCATGTAATTTGTTTAATTGATAGTTTCACATTGGGTTCATCACTTTTCTTTCTTGCTATTTTTTGGGGACAAGGAACCACTCATTCAAAAGGATCTTCAAAAGTCCAATGAGATCATGGAATTATATCCTTTTTGTCTTATTAATAAGATTTCATAGTTAAATGATTTCTCATATGGATCGCTATTTCTGTTTGGTTAGAAATATGTGGTTGTACTAACCTAATAGGTTGATTATAGTTGGGTGTTCAATGTCTTTGTACAATTATATAATTCTAACCAACCATTTGATAATCCATAGTGGAAACACCCAATGGCTCCAACAGCAACAACTCAGTTTGGACCTTCTTTTCAAAGGAAGGTGGTCCTTTATGGTTCCAAACCCAAAAATTCCTAGGAGCTTAGGTTGGTCAAGAGGATGGATGGCCAAGAACATAACACCCATTTTGAGGGGGTTTATTTCCTACTCTAAGATTGAATTATAGATTTGATATATATTTGATAATATCTTCATAATCTAGATATGGGACCAGTGACCATAACAAAACAATCATAGGTTACATCTCTTTATATGAAATGATTGGAAGTTTCTTGTTGATGAATCCATGTTTATATATACATGGTTCATCATCCATTTCCATTTCGTGGGTATCAACTTATAAAATGAACCCATATAACTAGTAACTCATCTGTGTTTCTTATCCATGGTGGGAATTAATATGTTAGGGATGGGATTAATCCTCTATTAGGCATCCTCCATATTTTTTTGCATGAATAAATGCCCATGTAGCTCTGTAAACCTATAAAGTTTAACATAATGTAGAAAGGAAGTATTTGAGGGAACATTAGAACCTGTTATTTGAGATCATTTCTTTAGGATATGTTCTATATATCATGGTTATGGAATGAATTAGAGTTTTTGTAGATTTTTTATTCCCGTGTTACATTCTCCATGGTAGATATCATTGTTTGTTGGGATGGTATATCATGCCACTAATCTAGGATCACACACTGAGGTTTCCCTATATAGTGGAGATTCATAATGCAAATTAGGTGACTATTGTGACTCCCTAAGCCCACATGATTTATGATCAGTGTAAGATACAAGGTGTAACAACTAATTATCCTCATTTTATATGGGTGTAGGGCTTCTGTGCTGTGAAAACCCATTGGATGCATAACATAGGGATCATTCCATTGAATGGTGTCAAACGTATCCCAGTTTTGATAGGAATAGGAGTAATTGAAGTTTAGTTATTTCTCAGTCCATTGGTGGATGAGTAAGTATGATCATACCATGGGAGAGATTGGGTCCTTGTAATTTGATTTTCGGAGACATAGTGGGACTTACACCAAAGTGGATGCCCATTTTAGATCTGGCCTTAGGAAGGGTACATACAATTAGTGGTTATGGCAGGAATAATAGTCATCATAGTTCATTGGGTTAGGGAATAAACACTACTGTATACCTTTAGTAATTATATGATCATTTGAACATCCTAATCTAATGTGAGATATGCATGGTGTTGGAAACAAGGGGTGGAAAATGACTAGTATCACTATCTGTAAATGTGGGACTTTTGTGATAAGATATCCCATTGTATTTTTATTAGGGTGATCAAACTTTGAAAAGGTTTCTTATATATACTAATTATAGAAAAAGTTAGTGTCATCATTGTTCAATTAAATCATGGTTTACAATCTATAATTTCCCCATATAAAGGATGGACAAGGTTATCAAGTTTGGGGATGCCCACATGACCTGGAATGCATATCTGTCTGACATACATTTATTATCTACATTAAATTCCTTGATTGTTTACTCGAAATGTAGGAGGATGTTTCCTAAAATTTCAAAAAAAAAATATCATGACCATGTTGAAATTTTTGAGGGATGAAAAATAATATGGATGGGATTTCTAAAGGTAATCACATGTTAAAGGATGATTTATAGAGAGGTCATTACAAGTCTAGGCTGGTTTATCAATAAATAAATAGACACTACTGGAAAGACAAACTATACCCACGGTTCAAAACTGTGGGTATAGGGACCAAAACTGTGGGTATAGCTTATACCCACAGTTTTGGGAACAATGGGGCTGAGCGGCGTCGCAATAGGGGTCTATGCCTATACCCACGATTTTCCAAAATGTGGGTATAGGGGTGTCACATTGCGGCACAACACTGTATAGTGTGGCACACCACTACCCCCATGGTTTGAAAACCGTGGGGATTAATATTCACAAAATGAATTCCACAGGATTCGAACAAGGGATGCCGCACAAGAATTATGCCCCCTCTGACCAACCGAGACAAGAACATATTCATAATCTATATATATATATATATATATATATATATATTGTCACTTATCTAAAAATGAAGAATCCAGGAATTGAACATGCGACCGATTGGAGGAAGATACACCGCCTGACCAACTGAGCTACAGAAATATTGTTAATATATCCATACAATTATATACTTATATTAATTATACTCATTTATTAGAAAAAAAACTCCCCATGATTCGAACAGTGCACCGCCTTCAACAATAATAAAGGCCTGACCAACCAACCTTCAGATATCACTTTTAATTATTTTGGTATGTCTGTAATTATATTAATCCAAAACTGTTTCCCGCCAAATATTTTTGTTGTCCTGCGTAACTTTTTTTCCCGCCGGGAAAGCTATACCCACGTTTTGAACAAACCATGGGTATAGGTCTACAAAAAAACACCAATACCCATGCTTTTGAAAAACCGTGGGTATAGGTCTTCCAGAGAAAACCCTATACCCACGGGTTTTCAAAACCATGGGTATTGTTCTTTAAAAACAATCTATACCCACAGTTTTGGGAAAAACCATGGGTATAGGTCCCCATATTATCCCTATACGCATGATTTTTTCAAATCGTGGCTATAGGGGTACCCTATATGCATGATTTTTCAATGAACCATTGGTATATGCCCATTTTTTAGTAGTGAGAATAACTGAGGCTGAATTGTCAAATGTACATCTGTTGGTGCCAAAAATTGGGAAGAACAAGAACAAATGAAAAGCATTGGATCTGCCATGCGAAGCCTGTCTGGGGATCCCCTGTTGCCCTGTGGCTGGCACAAATCTCCCCCTTCACAGAGTCTCCACGGATTAAGGAGGTGGGAGGCTCCGCGAACCCATTTGACATTCGCGAACCTACTGCAGAGCATGGAGGTGGGAGGCTCTGCGAACCCATTTGATGTTTTTGAACCCACCGCGGAGCAAGGAGATGGGAGGCTCCATTAACCCATTTGATGTTCACAAACCCTCTGCAGAGCAAGTAGGTAGGAGGCTCTGCGAACCTATTTGACATTCGTGAACCCGCTATAGATCTTGAATGTGGGATGCTCTGCGAACCGATTTGACGTTCGCGTAGACGTCGTGCGGTTCCGTGTCTCCGCGCTGAGTGAACTATTCTTCGTGGAACACCTTTCCAGTAAATATTGGGATCTCCTCGAGCCCAAATGACTGATCCTCCAACCTTTCACCTTCTTAGCTCCCAAATCGTGAAGTAATTTTTTCTCTGTGAACAATGAGCTTTTCAAGGTATTTTTGAATCGCAAAGTGCCTCCCCATTTGCATGAATTCATCCCCTCCTCAAAAAGGGGTTCCCTTCATGGATCCCATGAGACTCTACGAAGGAAGGGGGTCCCCAAGGGGACTCAGGTTTTCATAGAGAAGTTATGCTTCGTGAAATATCCTCTATGCATAGTGACCCACATGTTAAGGCATGGTCACTGTGCTTCACAGAGCAAATTGGTTCACAGTGCTATGCTTTTCAAGGTACCCTTACTTCAGAAAGCACTACTTCGTGAATGCCTTTCCACTTTATGAAGAACCTTCCTCATAACCCTATGCTCCATTCCTAGGCTAGTCCACTTAACATTGCGAAACACAGCCCTTCGTGAAGCCCCTACACTTCATGGAGCACCAGAGCTTCACGAGGCTTCTACCTATAAACCCCTTTTCTCCACAACTCTTTTTCTCATGTGACCCTCCAAGTTTTCATAAAGTGATTTAAAAGTTACTTGGGTGTTTCTTCCCATTGTGTTGATTTGCATCATGATTATTTGCATAAGAACATTAACTGTTATTGCTTTTTGGCATAGCCACACTAATGCAGACCCCTCAATGGATCACTCCATAACACACCCTTTCCTTTGTGTTGCTGATGCCTTCCCTTCACCAAGGGAAAGGGGGTATCAGTTATGTAAGTCCAAAGGGGTGCAGATTGAACCAACTGCATCTGATCTGTAGGACGTTAAAATGCCAAGTACCATCATCCTAAGCACATGAAGTTAAAATGTGACCTCACCCCCTGCGTCATACGTAGGGTGCCCCGTCTCAGACATTCTCTATGCCCACTGGCCTCCACAGGAATGAGAACATTCCTCACATGGAATGAGATTATCTTTATTATAGAGGCATATTTATGCAGGGAATGGGAAACCATCTTGGTGTAATCCCTTAGCCTTTCTGGTGGGAGGTAGCATCCCTTCTCCTCCTATATTCTTCCATCCCAAAGACAAATAGGTGAGAGGGGCACATCGGACTACGTTACCACATCCCTCTCCCACTTGGCTTTGTCGCCACTGGGCCTCCCTCCTATAGTAAGTCCCAGTATCTATCTCCTTGGGATTCTATCCACACATAAGCCCCTGTTTTTTCTTTGGGTTGTGGACCACACGTAAGCCCTCGTTTCCATTTTGGGCCACTCACAACTTGTCAGCCCCATTCCACTTCCCACGGACGCACCTTTCGCAATGTGGTCATCAGGTCTTCACTACCTCCTATTTCTCACACCGAACAGGACTCGCGTGGGATTAGAGTAAGCATCGACCATGAAATCCTCCCTCGGAAGCCTAAAGTGTGAGCCCCACAATCCGACAGAACTACATGGACATTGATCCTTTCCAAGGCAAGGTAAGTAGGAAGCCTCCCTGAGGTTAAAGCCCCACACCCATTGGTTCTGAACTACATGGACTTTGATCCTTGCCAAGGTATGGTATGTAGGAAGCCTCCTTAAGGTTCAAGAACATAACCCATTGGTTCCTACCATCTTTATGTCAGTTCCAACTCCTTCTTAACTGCATGGACTTTGATCCTTGCAACGACAAGGTATGTAGGAAGCCTCCCTGAGGTTCAACCCACCATCCATCTGGTCCCAACCAATTCATGTCAGTCCACTCCCATCTTGCATGATGTTAAACTATACGCCCCCCTTTTGTCCTATAATACATTAAACATTACCCATTCATACTACGTGGGATTTGATCCATGTCTCCTTGACAGGGTACATAGGAAGCCTCCCCAATGTTCAGCCCCATTCATTAGTAAGCCGTTGTCAACCCCATCCAGCAATAAGCCACTGTCAACCCCATCTAGTGGTAAGCCATTATAGTCCCCTCCATTGGGACCCAAATTTCTGGTCTTCCCCTCTGGTGTTAGAAAAACTCTTGGCCGACTAATCAGGCGTAAGCCCTATCATGTCATCAGGTTGCTGCCCTCCATACGCACCCCAATTTCATACCCCAACCAGGATGTTCAACTTCCTCTTGATCCCCTTCATATGGGTCACCTCCATAGCTGTCCCATTTCTTCACAGACTATGCGGACCATGATTACCTTCCCTGGGGATACGTAGGAAGTCACTTCGATACTCAAACCCGACCTCGCCGTCATCCTCACATTGGTTTCATTTCATTATTTATCTACTCTCAACCCTCCATCATCCATCCTAATTCATATCAAGGCCTCCACATCTATGTGGGGCCATGCCACCTCATTTATCTATCCCTTTAGCAATAATCGGGTAACTAAACACGTGTTATCCACAACATCAGTGTTCCCTCTAGGGGTTTCACCCATCTGATCCACTCTAATCAGTGTTCCAATCAGTTTCATCTGTCTCTTATAGATGTTAAACTTGAGGCATAACCTAAGTTAAACATGGGATAGTGAGAAAAACCTCAGATACATGCATATGACATATAATTCCCCGTATTCGATGTGGGATGCCTCGGGCTTCCGCACCCTTCAAAAGACCTATAATAAGGGGAAGAAACCCACACGTGCTAGTGTTTCAGCGTCTAGACATGCCAGTGATGTCCAATGTGACTAATCCCCTGACCAAAGGTTTCTTCCATGACTAGACCCCTTGGAATGTCCTGACAGAAGCAGTGTATTTAACCGGTGTCCATGAAGACATGAAACTGAGAACTATTTCACGAAGAACGTTTTTGTCTATAAGGGAGACCTAGACTAGGTGATGAATTCCGAGGAGGAATCTACAAAAGGAAGAAATGACATCCCATCATCCAATTTCTATCAAAGAGAAAACGTCCCTAAATAAGTGACAGATTCTTCCCACCTTTGGAAAGTATGAATGTGGGGCAACAGTCAACGCGTCCTCTTCGTCCTCCACGAATGGATGCACGCATCCTGAAGAAAGCGTCAGAAATAGAAATGGTGTACCTAAAATGAAATTATTCTCCTCAATGTAAAGATTAGTAGCGTTCAAGACATCAGTGGATAAGCATGTCGCCGGATCCAGTTATCTGGTGCTGGGTCCCACCATTCAAATTGCGGGTCTGGCATGAAACTCCCCAGGTGTTGGGGCAGCCAAAACGTTGAACATCCCAGTCAACGACATTGTCAACATGGATCATTGTTACGATCCATGGGAGACAATATGGCGTTGGGGAACTAGACATATTTTTCTTTGTTTTAGCACACATGTTTTAATCTCCCTAATTTCTGGAACCAAGCTGTTGCACCAAGAATCTAATTACCACCCGCCAACTGAAGTAGGGGTAGGGGAAACGCAAACATGGAAATCCCACGTGGATAAATCACTTCTGTGACGAATACCACACCCAAAGCTATTGGGTTACATGCCTCATATCCCCAACAGAATTCGTAAATGAAGGGTAATAAGGGAGCTTGTATGATAATATGAGGAGAAGGGGATTATCCTGACTCTGGAAATGTCCCGCCATGATTTAGAGGTGTTTGTGCCTCGTCCCCACCACTGCCCCAAAGGTCCGTGTTGTGAATCACTACTCCCCACCCTAATGTACAATCATTTTGGGAGCCTCTCCCTATAACACCTCGATGAATCCATCCCCTACGCCGACGAGGTGAGGGATGTCTTGGCCAGCCCGGTCGGGATCCCATTTTAGGGGCACCTAAAGAGGGCCCCCACAAGGCCGCGCCAGCACAACCACGCAGTTCGACAGGCTGAAGAGTAGGTAAGCTATGTACTTACATCGCCATCCCCGGTCCGGCTGACCCGATGCTAGCTTCGGGTGTAGGCCGAGGAGGATGACCTCCAAGGGGCTATGACGTTATCAACTTCTATGGACCGGGACACCACCAATGTGTATCATCATCCTCCTATGAACAATGAGCAGGGGAACTTATAAATAAATCATGGATTGAGTCCCCAACTACCCCATGAGTAGGTTGGGTTGACTCTATCAGCCTTCAGTGTAGGGAGAACCCACCGCAGACCGACCCGTGGCAGTGATACCTAGTACGGAGGTCCTCCATGTACTACCCCCATAGAGAACGTGGGTCCTCACCGCTTCTAAGAATGGCATGGAGGCCTTCCCCATGCTACCATCAATCTAAATGTGGGTCCTCCCCATGGCAATGACACTCAGTACAGACACCTCTTTTGCGCTCATTACATCAGGTATGGGGCCATTCCTTCTGCCAAGGACCACCGATATGGAGATGTTATACATCCAGTTAGTCTCCAATGTGGGGGATTCCCCATGTACTTACGGAAGCTGGCAAAGGCCCTCTTTGCCTTAGAAATCAGAGGAGTAAAGGCCAGCTTCGCTTCAACAGCACCAAGAACGGAGGTCCTACCCGTGATTGGCATGACCAGTACAAGGACTCACCTCATGTTGATACTGCCAGGGGAAGCAAGCTAGGAGGTCTTACTCGTGCTCCTATCAGCTCCAGCGGAGGTCCTACCCACTCTAGCATTTCTCGTGGAGATTCCATTGACACATTAGTTAGTGGGTATGTTGGTCCTCCCCGTGTTCCCTTTGATATCTTTCTAGGTGATCCTCTACCCCCAGCTCACTCAGGTGTAAATCCTCCCCGCCCCAGCACCAGTATGGACGAAGGTCCTCCACATGCCAAAAATCTACCCTACCCCGAAGAACCATTCAGGGATAGGAGGGAGGGTCATCACCTCCATATAAAGAATGCTGAGAACATTCAGACCGCGATCAAACCAATCTGCTTCTCAGATTCTAAGGCAGAATACAATTTAGTGATGGAAACCTCACCCAGATCCTATATGTCATGGGTCAGGGTAGGAACAAGGCGCATTAGCCTCGTACTTCTAGAATGTGAGGTCTATTAGATTCCCGACTCCCTCCTCCGATATATCCAAGATGATGAATATTTGGAAACCCCATAGGTTATGACCATGAAATCATCACCATCATCACTAGAAGCACTCTCTACCTCGACTAGAGATCACATGGAGCTATTTTGGGGATCAATAGCGGATGAGCAACAGTGTGATCCATCGCTAGTATCCATAGTCTCGACAGCAAAAACCGCATTCTCCATCCTGTCTTACCATGATGTGGTGGTTAAGTCACTACAGTCTTCGAAGGATAGCCCAAGATGCGGCTACTTGTCAGCTTGCTTGTCGTATTCTTCACTGGATATCCTGCCATCTCAGTGGTCTGCATTAGTACCACTACCAGTTCCCCAGCCACCTCCAGTAGATGAGTGGGCCAATGAAGGTCCAAAACCTGAATATGGACCAATGAGATTATGGGATATTATCATGGAGGGCCATTTCCCAGAGATGTTCATGCTAGTTGCAGTGCCAAATTTTAGGGCACCAGAAGAACACACCCAAGAGGAGGTTGGATGCATTTGATAGACCATATGGGTGACTCATTTCCATATCCAACATCGACAAGTGGCCTAACCCAAGAGTCAAGAGTATTTTGAAGATATCGGCCAACAATGTCATCTGGTCGATTTGGTTGCACTCCCCATGGCACTACACTCTAAGTCACCAGGCCACCATAAGACCCTCTAAAAACAATGCATTCAGAGCTTTAAAGTGCACCATAGTATAATCAAGGAGGCTTCTCCCCATGTGTAAATCTATGGATGGGGATAGTACGCAGCCCTCCATTTTAGTTCCATTCGGCGCCAGCCCAATTTTCCAGGGGACATAAAGGATATGCCTCTAGGTTGTGTCGCGGTTAATATGGCTGGCCTATCAGAGGGAGAGAATGATCTAGACCTCCTTGATTGGGACTTACCCAATGAGGGAGTGCCACAATTATTGGATCTGTTCGGAAGGGTCACTCTCCTGTAGTGAAACCAACTGGGTCCTCCCGTGCCCACCGAGGCACTAGTCCTCAGCCGGAATCCCAACAAGGGAAACGAACACCTCGGAGCAAAAAAACCCCTTTAACCCATATGTATTAGTTCAAAAGGAGGAATATGATCTCAAAAAAGCTACAACGCGTCTGCAACTTGTCGAACACAATAAAATGGTCGACGACCTCCTCGCTGAACGCGTTGCAGAGCGATGGCCAGACTATGGTGATCCTCAACTAGGGAAGTAGGGGCCGACACAACTTCCATTTGGCGAACTTCCCCCAGGTGTCCCTGACTATCCTACCCATGTAAATGGAGTTGAGGATGGAACTTACAGCAAGAAGGTGTGGTATGTTTCACCAAATCCTCCTAAACGGCGTGACAATCCCTAGGACCCAGCTCAGGTTCGCCTGACTGCCTCACATGTCATTCCACCAGCCGCTCCATGACCAGCTGGTCCTTCATATCAAGTTGAAGAAACCTCCAATGCACTGGTGGCTAGGGACACCGTTCAAGATTGGAATCCACACCCAGATGTTTCAATGGTGGCACTCATCTCCCACCTCGAAGCTTTTGAGACTCGACTGGTGGCACTCCCGCCTAATGGAAAGCTATATCCGTCATAGGTGGGTGATATTCTAGCACCCCTGAGTTTTGGAAATCCCACCTTTACTCTGTTTAATGGGATATGGGACTCTCCACAGCACCTAGCTCACATTATCTCAAGGTGTGGGACCATGTTGGGTACCCTAGCAAAGTCGGAAGCTACGAAATTCTGGTGTTTCTTACAAACATTGGAGGGGATGTTGTTCGTTTTGTACAACCAACTCCCCATCAGATCAATAGTCAGCTAGGAGGACCTCCATAAGAAATTCCTCTACTAGTTCAGTTCCACCACTCAGAAGATGAGTATTGTGGCCCTCTTCAAGTGTTAGCAGATATCTGAAGTGCATGTTCCAAACATTGTTTCCCGGTGGAAAGGGATCACGTACTCCCTTGACATGCCGCTGACTTAGGAGAAACTACTGATGATGTGCGTAGGGAACATCAAGATAGAGTTATTCCCTATTTGATAACCCATAAATACCTCGTAGGATTCTGAGACCTCTCTGATAATCCCCAGTGCCTAGAGGAAGCCTTACACTAGGCTAAGCATGCACACCCATTGCCTCCAGAAATCCCCACGAGAAGGGCCTCTAAGGCCGAGCCCACTGCAGTGTCTCAAATAGAGCCCCCCCCCCCCAGGTAACTAGATTTTCTACAAGTGGAGACACCTCCACAACCTCCTAGAGGCCCTTCACCACAAGCACTACCTCTGGCCTAGCAACACCCACATCAGAATCAGTAGGTTCCTCCACGCAATGCGCCGCCACTGCCCAGGTCAGATAACCAAGCTCCACCTCCCTGACACGATCTTCCAGATCCTCATTAGGGTCAAGCTCTAAGGCCCCCATTTATAGATAGAAGCAACTGAACCTACTCAATCAATGAGGCACAAGTCCTTGGTTATTTTCAAATCTCCCTAGACCAGGGGGTTGTACGTTTGCCTGTTTGCAGGAGGCCAGAAGAGGTAAACTTCATAGATCACCATAATTACTACCCCTACAACCATATCCTAGGGAACTCCCTCAAACTATGATATATGTTTAAATATTTTCTTCTAGACCGGATGGATAACAACATATTATATTTTGGCCCAGCTCCAGCATAGGAGGCATGCATCTTCGTGAGGCCACACAGTAGCAGCGACAACGAAGGAAAGTGTCATCAAGTTTATAACAGTGGGTCCCAGAATTATGATGGTTGGATGGATCGTAAATTAGTCACCCGTTCCCATGGTGTTATCCGTGAAATGCTGAATTAGACAGAGCCTTCAAAAGCTGCAGCAACTACTTCTGCATATCCATCACAACCGTCCTCTTCCCAGAAGAGCAAACATCATAAGTGTAAGGGAAAATAAAGTCCCCCGCCAATACTGTCGTCATCCTATACTCTCGAAACTTCATACCCCCGAAGATGGAGATCCTCTTAGAATACATCCATTATTGGAAGACTCTTCGAGTGAATTTCAATGGTACGCCTCAGTTAAAACCGTAGAGTTAGTAAACCCTACATGATTCCTAATGATGAGGAGCACCCAGAGGATCCTCATAAAGTCCCCAGTCATTGTCAGTGTTGATGAAGTCATGAAAATATGTTCCATCAAAGTCCCTTGGTTAGTAATTTCAGCCAGGTTGTGCACACGACAAAAACCAGGTAGTAGGCCCAGCGAAGATCTCCGTATATGCAGCCTTCTCACCTAGTGACATCAGGTCCGCATTCTCCACCATTCGTGTTGTTGGATTAGGCAAGTCCACCTCGACCATTTTGTGACCATCCACACTTTGATACAGGATGGTCTCAGTCATCTGGCCATCATCCGATAGTCACTCAATAGGCTTTGACTAGTGAGCAAGGGGATTCTCCTAGCACCAGTTAGGCGTCTGTCGAACCGGTAGGGCCCACCATAACTCCCGTCATAGAGAGTCCTTTTGTAAGTATAAGTTCATGCCTGGAATGTAAGTATGATGTTATCAACCATGTTTCTAGAATTCCATAAAATCTCACCATCCTTGAGGCCCTTATCCTAACATCAGATATGTGTGAGGCCCTCACTAGGGCTTTAAGAAGCCCCCTCTAGTTTGAGACAAAGGTAGAAGCTGGAAAATCCTTTCATACTCAGGTGGTCGAGAATTATGAATGCTAGGCCATAATCTCATTCTCTAGAGAAGATGAAGGATATCCCATACAGGGGAACATTCACCCACTGTACATCCCCGGTCAGTTCAATGGTGTGGAGGTTTGCTGCTGTCTTGTCGACCTGGGCTCTGGGATCAACCTAATCCTGACTCAAACATTTAAAAAACTGGGATTGTCTGAGGATGATCTGATTCCCTCTAACCTAATAATCCAATGTTATGACAGGTGGAGCCGACACCTATCATCATGATCCGTTTGAAGACCTAGTTCAGTGGCCAAATTTCCTGCAACAAGTTTATGGTTGTCTCCTAGGAAACCACCTACCATGCATTGTTGGGTAGATCATGGCTCCACCTCTATGCGGTGATTCTTTCATAATATCACATGTTCCATAAGTACTCCCTTAATGGTTGAGTGGGCATGCTTCAAGGTAACACATCCCCCTTGGCCTCTTGTGAAGCCTGCTATATGGATGTTAACTATTACAAGATAAAGGACAAATAGATTTAGGCTACTGAGGTCGAGCATGATACGGATGTGACCGACCTATTGGTAGATCTAGATGATTCATAAGTCTTTCTAATCCATCAATTGGAGGCTACAACTCCAAACAAGGGACAATGCTTCATTGTTTCTAGAACGAGGGGGGAGGACATTCCCAGGTCTAAGAAATGCCAGAAGATCACCTCGTACTCCTGCACAAACCAGGATTAGGTGATCCCAGAGCCTTCTACTCCTATAAGGTATCGGGATGTCCTCCACATGGAAATGGTAATATGTCATTCTTGCTTGTTTTGCTGGGCCAAAATTAACCGGCTCAGTACGACGAGCCACTATTTCTTCGATATAATCAAGTGTGGCCCCTTGGGTCAAATACTAGATGGGATTGGGTCAACATCCTTCATATCTATGGTTGTGGTAGCACGGGAGTTCCCCAATGCAGTGTCCACCCCCGTTCAGGCTAGTACGATCCTCCCCTCGTGATCTTCCAACACATAGGGAACTTCCCCTCCGAGGATTTACCTTCTATAAGTTAATAAGAGTATTTAGAGGATTCTTCCCTCTACATTAAATAGGTATTCTCCACCATGTTTGATGAATTGGTATAGGTGAAACTCGGTAGAGAGGTAGACCCAAAATCCACACTTATTTGTGCCGCTATGCCCGTTGAGCAGCAACAGCAATACATATAATTTTTTAAAAAAACATCGTGATGTATTTACCTAGTGTTATGATTAGATTCCAGGACTAGATACTCATGTATCCATCCAACACCTCGGTCTCCCTGTAAATCATCGCGAGATCAAGAAGCCTCCTAGAAAGTTTCACCCTTCTCACAGTTCCATGGTTGAGGTAGAAGTTGATAAGATAATCAGAACCAATTTCATTAAGGAGGTCTAGTACCCCAAATTGCTAGCCAACATTGTACCAGTTAGGAAGAAGAACAAACAGATCAGATTCTGCATCAACTTCCGAGATCTTGACCATCACTGTCCGAAGGATGATTTTCCCCTTCCTGTGATAAAATCGTTGATCGACGATACAACTGGATTCCAAGCCCTCTCCTTCATGGATGGGTACTTTGGGTATAACCATATTTGAATGGACCTCGAGGATGAGAATTATATATACTTTAGGGCACCACAAATTACTTTCTTTTACCAATTCATGCCCTTTGGTTTAAAGAATGTGGGTGCCACCTATCAGCGGGCTATGCATCGCATATTTAAACCAATCCTCAAAATGTTGTTGGAATGTTATGTTGATGATGTGGGGGGAAAATATAACCAGTTTTAGGAATATCTTGAAGACCTTGAGAAAGTGTTCAGCTTCCTCTATTCTTGTCACCTGAAGATGAACCCATTGAAGAGTACATTTGGGGTCACCTCATGAATTTTTATCGACTTTGTTGTCAGATATAGTTGCATTGAGATTGAACCAGAGAAGATGAAGTCCATTATCCAGATGTCTCCTCTGAGAAAAATTTGGGAGCTTCGAGGTTTCCAAGGCCACTTAGCCTGCTTATGCTGATTCATCACGAATTTGGAAGCCAAGTGTAATCCCTTTTCTCAGCTCAAGAAGAAAGGAATCGTCTATTAGTGGGATGAGGAGTGTCAGACTGATTTCGAGGAAATCAAGAAGTATCTACTCCAGCCTCTGATCTTAATGCCACTCATCTCTGGAAAGCCGCTGGTCCTTTAGGTGACCTCCCTAGAGCGATCTCTCAACACCATTCTTCCCCAGAGGAACAATGTGGGAATTGAGAATAGCCTCTACTACCTCAGTTGCATGCTCCTCGATATAGAGACCAGATACTCCTGTATTGAGAAAATTTCCCTTACACTGGTATCTGTAGTACAGAAATTATGACATTAATTTTAGAACCATGAGGTGAAGCTTGTGTCTCGAGTAGATCTTTTGAATTACACCCGGAACCACCCCTAGTCAACAGGATGTCTAGCTCAGTGGGCAGTGATTCTACAGTTTTTTGACATTCGGTTTTCCCTCAGAATGATATTAAAGGGAAATCTTTGGGAGACTTCCTCACTGATCATACAGCTCCTACAGACCAGTCCCTCGATCTTAATTTTTTGTATGAGGCTATCCTCTCGATAGACTAAGTCATCCCTTGTTGGAAAATGAACTTCGATGGTGCTTCTCAGAGCCCTACCAGGAGAAGGCTCAATGACCATAGACTCATTAGAGTGGGCCTGTGTATTGTCATCATTACCCTGGCATAATCCATTCTACCGTATTCATTCCTGTTGTTAGAAGGCTGCACTAACAATGAGGTAGAGTATCAGGCTCTCATTACTGGCCTCGAGCTGGCCTTCAAGATTGATGTGCCCCATTTTCATGTGAAATTGGACTTCAAACTAGTCAACAAATAGATCAACATCCACTATGTCATTAGAAATCCAGAGCTCATACCATTGTTGGAACACACTCTTCAGCTAATGGCCGAGTTCCCATCTTGTCCAGATGTTACTCATGTCCCTCAATCTCATAATGGTCGACCTGACGGCCTGGCCGGCCTAGATGCATCACTTGCGGAGCCCGAAAAGGATGATATAATTATCAACATGGCACACCAGAGGGTCATTTCTACCATCACTCTAGAGGACGATGACAGCCCGTATGTAAGCCACCTTACTACCGGCGCCTCCACATCAGGACCCCCAGGCCCCCCCGGATGCAGTGGTTGAAGTGACTCCCAATTAGAGAACCTCCTTTGTCGAGTACCTCCAGAACAGTACTCTCATGGAATATTGGGCCGAGCATGAGTTAATTTGACGTCGTATGTTACAGTTTACCCTCCAGAATGGTCTTGGTTGTGAGAAGATCCTCTAAAAGTACAGATTTGATGTGGTTCTTCTCTATTTCATTCACATAGTTGAGATTTTACAAGCCATGCAGGATTTTCATGCTGGTTCCAGTAGGGCTCACTGAATTGTGTTGAATTTATCTCCCCAGATACAAAGACTGGGGTACTTTTGGCCCTCCATGATCCATGACTACATCGAGTTCACCAAAAATTGTCATGCATTCAAAATTCATGGTAACATCATGCATTGGCTACCAAAGTGTCTCCACTCCACTAAGTTCTCTTTTTCCATTTTCTATATAGGGACTCGATGTCATGGGACTATAACCACCACCAACAACTCACCAATGAAGATTCATCCTGACTACTACAAATTTATTTTCCAAGTGGGCAGTGGCAGTTCCACCCAAGGAGGTCAAGGCCCATTCCATTGTTGTCTTTGTGAGCTCCAACATCATCTACCAATGAGGAGTCTCTCATGCCATCCTAACCTATAATGGCATGAACATACGAGCAGTTGAGATGATGAAATTGTATGCTAAGTAATACATTCATTCTAACCATACCTCCCACTATCATGTGCATGAAATTGGATTGATCGAGGCATTCAATAAAACCCTCTCAAGCATTCCGTCGAAAATGGATGGTCAAAATAAGAAGAGTTGGGAAGACAAGCTCCCCAATTCCCTTTGGGATTTTTGGATGATGACTCATAATTCCACCCAAGTGACCCCATATTCCCTTGTATAAGGGACAAAGGTCATCCTGCCCATCGAGATTCAATTTCCTTTATTGCACACAACTGCCTATGATTAGAAAGCGCCAGATAAAGTAGCTAAAATATGTCTGGAAGGGTTGGAAGCATTTGATGAGAACATTCTTTGTGCCCTGCATGATCTGGAAAGGCATAAGAATAATATATCTAGAGCTTTCAACAAGAATGTTTGCCTCTACTCTTTCCTGCAAGGAGACATAGTGTTGGCCCTGAGAACACCAATGATAACCGGAATGAAACCTCCAAAGTTGGAGCCCAAATAGGAAGGTCCTTACATCATTCACAAGGTATACTCCAATGGTGCGTACTCACTGGTTACCATGGATGGAGAGCATATAACTCCTCCCACTAATGACAGGATCTTCAAGCAATAATTTTTTTGAGTCCGAAATGGTCCCGCACTACCCTAAACTTTATTAGTGTCCTACATGACCTTAAACTATTCGGTCCAACATGATATTAAACCGTGAAATGTCCATCATGACATTAAACTGTGTGTCATCCTGCATGATGTTAAACAGTATCTCAAGAACTACATATGGCTTGATTCCCATCCTGATCGAATACATCGGAATGCTCGGACACCATGTCCTGAGTCCAGACCTGTGCTCTTCTCATTTGGTTAGTCCTCATGGGTGTAGTTCACTTGGAGGATCTCATGTGAAGCAACACAAGCTTCATTGGCCCCACTCATGGAAAGATTACGATGGTCATTCCATGTGCCCCTCCTCATTCATATAATCCTCCCACATCCTTACTGCATGATGTTAAACTGCATGGCCCTTTTAGAACTACATATGGCTTGATTCCCATCCTCATTGGATACGTAGGTCCACCTGGAAATTTCATCCATAGGCCCAGCCCCAAAATTCAGGACCTCCCACTAGGTTTAAGTACATGATGTGGTGCAAGATTTATCCCTCATTCATGTCGAGTTCATCCTGACTATACCATGTATCCCTCTCCCCTGATGATCTCCGCCTATTCTTATATCTAGATTTATTTGAATTTGCACAGGCACATTTATGCTCCACACACCCCATCATTTGGGTTTCCATTATCTTTCACATCCAAAAGGTTCCCTGAATTATAAGGATACCAATCCTAAGGGAACTTCTATCATTTCGGGCCAACACCCTCAATGATTTTGAACAAAAAATCGATACAAGTCCCATGTTTCCAATATGGTTAGCGATCTACATTCATTTGGTGTTTCTATTTTAGGTTACACTATGTGGATGTTGTGTTTCAAAACTGGTCAATGGAAATCCTTTGTCATTTTCACTACCCCCATAGGTCCGAAACATGGATTGTAGTGGTTCATTCTGCCCCTCCAACTCTCCAAACCTCAGTCTTCCTCGAAAAAGAGTGTAAATCTAGTTTTCACACCATTATGTGATGGGGAGAGCATAGTCCTACTCATTTTTTCCACACTGAGCATAGCTCATGTGGGATTAGGAGCTACGGTGAGGCAATGTCTACATGAGTGATCATATGGCTATAGTTGGTCGGGACGCCTAACATTAGTTCCTTCGACCCCTTTGTCCCCTTGGCCCGAGTTCTCATTTGGGATTGTGTGGTGTGGAATGGACTCAAGTCCTTATTCATGAAAGGATATTCCACCATGCCACACATAATACCCTTGAGACATCCCTCCCTTAATTTATCATCAGTCTCGTGAGAAACGGTCCTGCCACGATTCACGAGCCCCATCATTATCTATATCCAAAAGGACCCTCGAATGGCATTGATGATCGACCAAAGGTCTCTCCTACCATTATGAGGTAACGTCCTCAAGGATTGTGAGAAAAATATTGACACAAGTCCCATGTTGCGAATGTGGTCAACAGTTGATGCTCAATTACGTTCCCCAGAACTTCGGTCTCACAAGGGAGGATACTGTGTTGCGAATCTGGTCAACAGTTGCCCTCAATTATCATTTCCACTTTGTGGTCTTCTATAGGTCTGATGATTCTCTCCCTCCTCTCAGCTGTCCCCCACATATGACATAAAATTATGCATCTATGGTATTATCTCTATGACCATAAAATTAGATCACCATCGTCCTCACTGCAAGATGTTAAATTGAAAGTTGGATGTGACATTCTGTCTGTGGCCCATCCTCAGGTCCCTAGTCCTTCTCGGGCCCTGGGCACAAGTTCTCACTTTGGATTGTTTGGTATGGTATGAGATTATGTCCTCATTCATGATATGTTACTCACTGTTCCGTACACGACCTTTATTGGGAGATACCACCTTTATTTTCATCCTTGCATCATGATGATAAACTGCATAGCATCTTAATTAGAACTATGTATTGCTTGATTCTTATCCTCATGGGATATGTAGGACCCCCCGAACATTTATCCTTTGGGTATAACCTCATATCTTAGAAACCTCTCTATCATCTTGGGCCCATGGCATACGTTCTTCCTAGAGAGGGGTATACGGTGTGGTATGGATTCAAAACCTTAATCACACAGGGTTTATAAAAACCACGTCACATACCTCTCTCTCATGAGTGGCCTTCGCTCCATTTCCCTACACTCATATCTTCGAGTTGGATTCCATTAAGTTGGTTCCCTTGACCCTCTTCGAGGATTCGCCAATATTCCCACAAGTACTCTAGTTCAGAACATGGGGTATCATATTCTACTTGGACATGCTTTCACCCATTCTTCAGGATTCATGTTCTCCTTCATTTGGGGTTCCATAATCTTTCATAGCTGAAGGGACCCCAAAATAGAATGTATGATCATCCCAAGGGATATCCTACCATTACAGGACAATGTCCTAGAGGATTTCGAACAAAAAATTGATACTAGTACCGCGTTCTGAATACGGTCAGCGGTTGACACTCATTTGTTGTTCCCATTTCAGGTCACACGATATGGATGCTATGTTTTGAACATGGTCAGCAGTCATCCTCCATCGTCACGCCAACAACAGCAAGCCTTAAATGGAAGTTACATGATTCACATCATCTTCCCAACTCATCATGTCTAAGTGGAATTTTGACACTCTTAGTACTATCCCTCAATGTGAATTTTCATTTTAGGAGGACAAAGTCGCGACATGGTGTCATTTGGGGATCCACACCGACCCCCCCTATGTGTATCCTATGTGTTGCAAGGACCTCTTCCACCCTTATTTCCCACACCGAGTTTGACTCATGTGTGCTTAGGGATTGGATCATGGTCTGCGCCTACTAGGAAGATTTCCACTTCTCCATGGTCTAATCTCTATAACCTTAAACAAATATTTCATTATACATCCCCTATTTATAACAACATATGGCTTGATTCCCATCCTTATGAGATACTTATGAATTCCCGGACATCTCATATTTGGGTCCAACTCAAGTTCCACTAATTTATCTATTTTTTTTTATTTTTAGGCCCTGACTCTTATAGGACTGTGTGGTGTGGCGTGTGTGGGATTATGCCATCGTTCACATTAGGTTTACAGTAGCCCCATCACGTACTTGACTTCAAGGGGATTATCCCACCTACTTGATGTCCAACATGATAGTAAACTATATTTCATCCCTCGTGAAATTAAACTATATGTTGTCCTGCATGATGTTAAACTACACCTTCTAGAACTACGTACAGCTTGATTCCCATCCTTATTGAATACGTAGGAACACTCATACATCTCCTCTTTGGGCATATATCAACTGAGATGTAGTCTCTCCATCCCCATATTCTCTAACCATTTCTGGACCCTCGGCCCAAGGTCACTTTCCTGGAATCACGTGTGGTGTGATGTGGGACTAATCCTTATTCATGTCGGGTGTGCTTTATCACACTGTGCACATTCCCTCTTTAACCTCATCTCTCTAGTATATGTTTTAGCCATATGGCCCTAAACATTGATGCCTAGTCCCACATGGCATCAAACTGTTATGTCTATACTGCACGACATTAAAGTGCAGGGTTGGTCCCATCACATGACCCTAAACTGTGACATTATTGTCATGGCCGCACGAAAAAAATGGAAAGACATCATGGTGTCCACACTAGAGGGGAAATCATGTTTGGTATCAGTCACACACCATACCATTTTTGAATGCCTATATACAGCTTGATTCTTGTGGTGATGCTTAAAATTTTTATCCTAGGTATGTCGCTTTACCAAAAAAAATACACATTCATATTAAAGGAAAAACATTATCTATCAAATTATGCTTCTTTTTTGTGAAAGGGCCAGGCTCACACAACTTTATTATTTCTGGAACTAGTACCTTACCATGCCACCATCAAAAATACGTATGGCTTGATTCCCATCCTCAGGGTATACATAGGAACACCCAGACATATTGTCTATGGGTCCATCCCCAGGAATATAAAATATTCTCGCATGTCTTTCAATTCCAAGGCCTGAACCCTTTTGAGAACATGTGGTGTGGTGAGTACCTCATTCGTCCTCATTCATGTAGGGTTTTTCAATAGCTACGCCATGTGCCACCATTGTTATTTCCAAATATGGTCTGAGTTCTCTAACCCTAAAATAATATCTACTTATGGGAAATACACATTATATTTGGCCACTTTTCCACCCTGTTCACAATCCATTAAATCAAGTCCTCCCTTAATGGTCCACCCTACGACCTTAAGCTGGAAGCGTGCGACCCCCGGACCCTTTTCTTTAGAGGGGGAATCGACTCCCTCTATTTGATAAATCTTATTGTGATACACATATGCATTGTTGTATTTCCCGAAGTGTATAATTTTCACTGGGTAATTCCCTCATTCCATGTCCATGCTTCGTGATCCCATTATTTGGATCCTCATCATCTTTCACATTTGAAGGGACCCCCTTTTTATTGCTTGGTCTAATGCCACATTGGCTTACCGAATGTCTTGGGCCAACTTCCCTGAGGACCATGGATGAAATTTGCTGCAGGTCGTATGTTCAGAACATGGTCAGTGGCCGACCATCATTTTTCTATCCCCATTCAAGGCTAACACGGAGCAGATACTATGTTTCGAACATGGGCCGCAGTTATCCTCTATCGGCACGCCATCAACATTGTGTTCTAGATCATGAGCATCATGATTCATAAATTTCCCCTTCCTTATGTCCAAGTGGAACTCCAACATACTCAAATTTACCCCTTAGTGAATCTAGATGCGTCAAGTAGGCGGGTCGGCATTATTGGGACATCATTAACCTAGCATCCCATTACACCTAAAATGTTCCTTCCTTTGCTAGGAAAGTCCCATCACTACTCATAATTTCCCACATCAAGCACAAATCACATGGGATTAGTAGTTTTGGTAGGATGATTAATAGTATATCCATGCCACATATACCTTTCATCATCCTACATGACATTAAACTGCACTCTAGTACTATGTGCGACTTGATTATCATCCTCATGGGATACGTAGGAATGCTCGAATACTCTACCACGGGCGTATCCTAACTTTCACTTTTGGTCCCTTGACCTAAAGAACTTTGTCTGAGAATATGTGGTGTGGTGCAGACTCATTATGTCCTCATTCACATCTGGTTTATGGATACTACATCATGTACTCCCTTCCTGTGATCTTCCCTTTTACTCATAGTCATATCATATGACATTAAACTACACAAATCCATATGTCCTAAATGCATGAAACTAAACTATGCTTCTACCTTGAACATGTTCAGGATGCCCTATGTCAATCATGGGGAGTGTCAGTTTCCTCTCTAGAGAGGATTCTCACTACAAGAGATGGTCTCTGACCATGCTGTGCTTCATGAACTACGTTAGGGTTGATTCTCATCCTTATGGGATATGTAGCGATGCCCAATCATTACACCTTGGGCCTAACCCCAGGGTCATTAACCCTCCGAGCCCCTCGGCCCAAATCATGGTCTTGTCTCTAAAACCTTAAACTTGGAGCCTACAGTCCATGTAAAATTTCTTTAAACTGTTAACCGTGGTCCAGTCAGTATGTCCTTAAAACTATGTGCACCATCCTCACCGTAAGATGTTAAACTATGTGTGTATAGTCCTAATTGGTATGACATAAAACTACATTTCATTCGATGTCCTTACTAGATAGGTCCTCTTCAGAAGTATGTTTGATCCATGATCATACAGATACACCAACCTAATGTGTTTCCACCACAGTGGCGTGATTTTAAGAGTGTTGGAATCCATTCAAAAAACCCAACACACCACACTCCATGCTTGGCATGCCCTTTATTTATAACCTCATCATCTTTAAAGTCTAAATTAACCCCCTAATACTATGGATGCTCGCCATACGGCTCACCTACTGTCCTATGCCAACATTCTGGTAGAATAATTAATTACATTTTGAGTCATGCCCCGTGTTTCAAACATGGTTAGCGGACGACCCTCATTTCTTATCCCCATTTCAAGCTAACACAATAAGGATGATTTGTTTCAAACACAGTCAATAGTTATTATTCTTTTTCATGACATCCTGATGGTGTTCTGAATTTTGGGTATCATGATTCATGCCTTTCACTCCCCTATGTTTGGATTAATTCCAATGCCCCTGGAGTTACCCCACTCGTGCACTAGAGAACATAGAGAAGGCGATGATTCGACTATTTTGAGAGCATCATCCTCCAGTTATGCCTCTGCTTTTCTTCTCAAAAATCCATATTGGTTGTTCAAACCCCGGATGTCGAGCATTTGGTTTGCACTCTTATATTCGGGTGGAATGATAAAGTGGTCATCCCTTTTTTCTTGCATTGGGGAAGACCCAAGTGAGCTTAGGGACTGATCATCGGATGTTCCATGAATATAACAATAATTCAATAGACAAAAAACAAGTAACAGAACTCATTCATGCATCTAGAATAAATACTCAAAGGATGATTGTGTGTTTAAAAGTTGCATGCATCACAGTACCCAAGGATCGACCCCTCCCATGGATGGGTTGACCATGTCAAAATAGATTTTCAGTTCCGTCACCCACAAGCTTGTGGCATCCAGGACTCACTGCCACCGGTTCAGTTCCTACTCCACTTCGGCAGAGTGGGTCGTAGTTCGCCAGCAGCGATCTGGGCCCACTGTTCATTGGTTTAGATAACGGTCATCTCCTCGATGACTTGCCTCATGCACTCTTTTTCCTCCTCTAGCTTGGCCTTCCACCACGTTATAATCTATGAATGTGAAATGAGGGAAGCAGAATGTTCATCTACCTGGATGTGCAACCGCTGAATCTTGTTTTCAGCCTCTTGATGTTGACCGCTTTTCTCCATTGCCAACCCCCGCCAAGGCCACGGTCATACTTCTGAATCTTCTCTACCATGAAATCTCGGACGATCATGCGGGGACATTGGGCATTCACCCCCGTTACATAGTTAATCTAGTCACGAACAAATTCTCTTTATCTGGTCTATCCATTGTACTTGAGGGGTCTCATCGATGAAGTGCTTGATCAATTTCCATGACCGGTGGCAGACTATCTTGTTATCCACTTCAACAGAAGTCGTTTTCGCCCTAGTCTGCAGGGTTGGATGGCTCATATATAGGAAAAAACCTCAATAACTCATCGACAGGGTCTGCATCTGGTGTCTGACCAGGCATTAAAGGAACTATGTTGTCCGATCGATCTTTATTGACAGATCCCACTTCAATAATTTCATGCCCAGCCCTGCTAATGGTCCCACCAGTGATCCGGAGTGCCTCCACATGGTCAGTCTGGATATCTGCTTCCATGACCCCTGGAATCCCCCTAGGGAAAGCACCGCCAGAAGTACCAATCAACCTCGCCAAGGCATCCAACACCATTTGAAGAACTATGAATACCAAAAAGTGCATCGATGTCAGTTATCCTTATTGATGGGTGGAAGTCAAGAATTTTGTATAGGAGATTTACAGATATTGAATGATTGGTCTCATTCCTGGGTTGTTGCCACTGGGACCCTGAGGCATGGACCTCCATATATCATCGGAAGGTTTGAAAACTCCAGAGGAGCCACCTCAAGAATCCTGGCCCCACTGGACGTAATAATCACCATAACAACGGGCACAGATCCTGAAGACCCTTCATCTACTTCTTATGTAGTTCAGGAATGGGTTCTTTGTATGAGGTCCTCCTGTACAGTTCAAATATTCTTAAGGAGTTCAAAATGACATGGAAGTAGACCCCGAGGAAGGTGCTTGGGATTTTACCTCAAGGGCTTCTGCAAATTCTTTAAGATATGAGCCATGATGACTGAATTCTCCCTCCTCCAAAGGGATCCCTCTACCGGCCTCCTCCCCCTAGGAGGACTCATCCAATTATGTCTGAAATGGGAAGAGCTCCACAAATTCTGCAGTCAACAACTACCAAGGGGTCATTCGATCCAACAACTTCTTCACCTGGTCTTTCACTGAACGTGGGTCACCCCGGGAGTGCATGAATTCCTCCAATTTGGCTAGGTTTTGCTCCGCCTCTGCATGGGATACTGCAAAGCCGACCCTGATGGGTCTGATTCCTGAAAAATCCATCTTGAGGCATTTCAAGTGTTTCCACGTCTCGAACGGGCCATGGAATTTCCTTTTGAAATCTCATATGTCTGACACCTCCAGGAAGACCTCATTATCTCACATGTTTATATGGTGTAACTGCTACACCTATGACCGAATGGATATCTTGCAGAATCCTCTTGGTGGCCTCCCCTCTAGATAACTCTTCTCTTATGGGATCGTTGGGTCTGCTGCCACTGCTGGATCTGCTGCCATTGCCTCCCCCTCAACCGGTACGTTCCTCACCACCACTGCAGCCCTTCCACCATGAGAGGTCCTTACTGCCTTATGAGCCCAGCCTGGAGGTTGGGTAGGCACACCATCATAGGCCTGAATGGTTGGATACTTCAACATCTCCCCTAGGTATTCCGCCTCCCAGCGTTTTCCATACTCCTTCACCAACCTTAAGATAGCTGTGGGTGGAGGCAGCTCGTTCTGCATCTTCCCATTTTCCCGTGTGAACAAGAACCACAATTGTCTCATCACACATGGGTGCTCCTCATGGAACACCCCCAAATAGACATTTGGGGTCATTCACTGCATTCATTGAAATTACCTTGAAAATTAGTGAGGTGTGTATGGCTCCCTGAGGGTATCACGGTCCACATGGGTCACCAGGACTCCACCTCGAATGGAAAAGAGTTAGGACCAATGCTCTTCCGTTCCATGTCTATCATTAGTGAATACACCTGTTGGCAATGAGAATGGGTGAAACTTGCACTCCTCTACCTTCCAGACACGGTTCAGTACCGACTACACGTCTAGCTTGGCCAAAAAGCTCTATACGGCATTCAGAATGGATGAGTAGAACTTCGAACCCAGAGGGGATATGGGTTTTGGATATTCATAGATCACCCTAATATGCACCAATATCCACCTATACATGAGGTGGAAAGGCCCACATATTCTCTATGGCTTCTTCCACTCTCATATATGACACAACATCTTATACAGCTTGGAGGGCTCAGGATCCCAAGGTTGACCTACCCTCCTGTCGCCAACAAGGATGCCATGATAAACGTGCTCAGTCGCATGCCCATGTTTGTGTCCCTCGCAGGAAGGATCCAACTACAGATGAGTGTTGTAATAAAGGAAACCAACCTGACTACCGATTGTTGCTCAGTACTGACACTGAATCCCCACATCATCCACTGGCTATCCTCCAAGAGCCGCCAGTTTGAGTGCTTCTTGACTTGTTGAGATCCCTTCAAGAAATTTCGAGGCCTCAATGGAAACTACCTATCTTCCAAAAAATTTTAGGAACTTCTTGAACCATCATCTAATATGGATGACACTCACTACTTCTTTGTCTTCTCCCAGCACCAGGTTTATTAACTCCATCGCAAGAAATGGCCTCTTCTATGGGTCTTCCTTCGCACTTATAATAGGAAGGAACTGATCATACATTGCCCCCAATATTGGGACACCTGAGATCGGATGCAGGTCCCATAGACTAATGTTGACCTCTCCATGGTGCAAATGGAAGGTATTGGTCCTTGACGACCATCTTCTTAGCAACTCCGACATCAACTGGTTGGGCTGACCAATATGGAATTGGGAGGCCCAAGACACCTCAAACAGGCCCACTCTCCTGATCTCTGCCACAAATTCTTGACATGAATAACCTTCCCAGTATGACCAAGCCTAGTCATATATGAAGTTGCCGCCCAGGAGCAGATCCCAATCATCAGACCACCCCTTTCCTGGGATCCTCAAGGCTACCTTCAAAATAGTCTGGTACACTAGGGGATGTTTCTCTAGTTTTAGTTCCTTTCCATCAATTTCTTTCAAATGGTTGTACATACAATCATCATTTATGGGTTTGAAGTCCTCCCAGGCATAGCCGTTGGCATCCCTAAACCACTGGATCTAACACTGTGTGCTCTTGAACCAGTAAGCTAGTTTGTCCCTGCTCGCTTCTGGGATGAAAATGTTATCCCTCAGGCGAAATCCATATAGAGGTAGCCTCTTGCACACCGGATAGTTCTTCTAGATTTTTGACAGCATCCCCACCAGTGAATTGTGGTTAGAATGGCTTTGGAAAGACTCCCCTAGACCCCATCTATTCTCCATCTTCTCCCTCCGAGCTGCATCTATAAGGACCCCCTAGAAGAGCCTTGGTGATCCATTTAGTTTTCAAGATTTGAATTTTTTTTGTTTTGGATTCTGAATCTCTTTTGTGTATCCCGTTCGTAGAGGCAGTTCAAAAAGCCCTACCATAGCCTTCAGATGCAATTTGCTGAGCGCATTGACACAATGTCAGAGTCTCATTGTGCATAATGAAGCAGAAAGCCTGATTCATGGAGATGAATCGCAGAGTACATAGATCATCACGAATCGAGAGAGATAAGTGAAAAAAATGTGGACAAGAGAAAGGAAAAAAGAGAGTTCAAATCCCTTATTTATAGGTGAGGACCTCTATCACTTCATAGTACATCCAACCGCGGTGAGATTTGCGGTGCGCTCAGCCCACACATCCCTGTTCCGCTTCGCAAACCTCCTTAGCGAGTCATCTTATCAATTGATTGAGGGATTTTGGAGATTTACCCTTAGACCATGACCGTCACATTCTCCTCAGATCCCAGTCCAATGGGGCATTTTTTGGCACCAAAATTAGAGAAGAACAAGAACAAATAGAAAGCATTAGAGGTGGCTCGCGAAGCATATTCCCGGAGCCCTCATAGCCCCGCGGCCGGGGCGAAGCACCCCCTTCACGAATCTGCCATGGAGCTAGAAGGCAAGAGGCTCCGCGAACCCATTTGACATTCGAGAACCCATCACAGATCAAGGAGGTTTGAGTCTCTATGAACCCATTTTAATTTCACGAACCCACCGTGGAGTAAGGAAGCGGGAGGCTCCACAAGACCGTTTGACATTTTCGAACACCCCCGCGGAGCAAGGAGGCGGGAGGCTCCGTGAACCCATTTGACTTTCACAATCCTAATGTAGATAAAGGAGGTGGGAGGATCCATGAACCCATTTTAAATTTTCAAACCCACCATGGAGCAAGGAGGTTGGATTTTACACGAACTGATTTTACATTCGCGAAGCCACCGTGTGGTTTCGTGTCTTCACGACGAGCAAAATTTGCTTCGCAGTGCCCCTTGCTTGTAAATACGGGGCTCCCCTTGATCCCAAAGGATGGATCCTCCGACCTTACACCTTCTTTTCTCCTAAATTGTTATGCAATTTTTGCTCTGTGAATCATGAGCTTTTCAAGGTACTTTTGCATCGTGAAGTGCCTCCCCCTTTGAATGAATTCAACCCCGATTCAAAGAGGGTTTCCCTTCACGGTTCCCATGAGCCTCCATGAAGGAAGGGGATTCCCAAGGGGACATAGGTCTTCAAATAGTAGTTATGCTTCATGAAATACCCTCTATGCACATGTGACGCACATGATAAGGCATGGTCACTATGCTTCACGAAGCAAATTTCATCGCAATGCAATGCTTCGCAAGGCACCCATGTTTCACAATGCACTACTCCACGAATGACTTTCCACTATGCGAAGTGCCTTCCATATGATCCTATGACATATGCCTAGGCTAGGAAACTTCACTTCGTGAAGCACACCCCTTCGTGAAGCCCCTATACTTCATGGAGCACCAGATCTTCTTAAGGCTTCTACCTATGAACCCCCTTTGCTCCACAACTCCTTTTACAGTGCGACCCTCCAGGTTTTCTTGAAGTGATTTCAAAGTTCCTTGGGTGGTGCTTCCTGTTATGTTTCTTCACCTCATTCTTCTTCACATAGGCATGCTATCGATATTTTTTTCTTCACATAACCTCTCTAACATGGACCCCTTAATGGATCACTCCATAACACCCCCTAACAATGACATTGCAAATGTCTTCCCTTCCCCAAGGGAGGGAAGGTATCAGTTATGTAAGTCTTAAGGGGTGAAGAGTGAACCCAATTTTTCTGAGCTACAGGACATTAAACTACCAAGCACCATAGTCCTCAGAACATGATGTTAAACTGTGACCTTTCCCGATGCGTCGTACATAGAGTTTCCCATCTCATACATTCTCTGCAACCACTGGTCTCCATGAATTGAGATTATTCCTCAAACAGAATGAGATAATCTTTATCAGAGCGATTTCTATCTGTGGGAAAGGGGAAACCATCTTAATGTAAGCCCGTAGCCTTTCTTGTGGGTGGTAGCATCCCCGGTCCTCCTATATTCTTCCTTTCCAAGGACTAAGAGGTGAGAGGGGAACAAGGGACTATTTTACCCCGTCCCTCTCCCACAGGGCTTTGTCGCCATCTGGCCTCCCTCTTAGAGTAAGTCCCAGTCTCTGTCTCCTTGAGCTGCTACCCAGGCGTAAGACCCTATTTTCTCTTTGGGCATCAGACCACGCATAAGCCCTTGTTTCCATTTTGGGCCGCTCACTACGTGTCAGACCCATTCCACCTCCCACGGACACACCTTTCACGACATGATCATCAGTTATTCACTACCTCTTTGTTATCATAGAGAGCATGACTCACATGGGCTTATAGAAAGCATCGACCATGAAATCCTCCCTGGGAAACCTAGAGTGTGAGCCCCACACTCCTCCCGAACTACATGGACTTTGATCTTTACCAAGACAAGGTATGTAATAAGCCTCCCTGAGGTTCAAGAACAACACTTATTGGTTCTGAACTACGTGGAATTTGATCCTTGCCAAGGGAAGGTACATAGGAAGCCTTCCTAAGGTTCAAGCCCAACAACCATTGGCCTCATCCATCTTCACATCGGTTCCCACTCCTTCTGAACTACGTGGACATTGATCCTTTCCAAGGCAAGGTACGTAAGAAGCCTCTCTAAGGTTCAAGACCACCATCCATCTAGTCCTGAACACTTCACATTGGTCCACCCTCGTCCTGTATGACATTAAAATGTATTCCCCCTTTTCATCCTGCAATAAGTTAAACTGCACCCATTCAAACTACGTGGGCTTTGATCCCTGTCTCCTGGACAGGTTACGTAGGAAACCTCACCAAGGTTTATCTCCATTTGGAGGTAATCTTTTTTAAACCCCATTCAATAGTAAGTCGTTGCCAACCCCATCTAGAAGTAAGCTGTTGAAGTCCCCTCAATTTGGACCCACATTTCTGGTCTGCCCCTCTGGTGTGAGAACAACTCTTGGGCCGCTAATCATGCGTAATCCCCATCATGTCATCAGGTCACTGTCCTTTGTACACACCCCAATTTCATTCCCCAGCCTAGATGTTCCACTTACTCCGGGTCCCCTTCATACAGGTCACCTCGTTAGGCATCCCATTGCTTCACGAACTACGCAGACTTTGATTCCCTACCATGAAGATACGTATGAAGTCTATTCGAGACTCAAGACTGACCTCACTATCATCCTCATGTCAGTTCCATTTCATTATTCATCAAATCTCAACCCTCCATCATCAATTCTGATTCTTATCTAGGTCACCATATCCCGGTTGGACCATGCCACCTCATTTCCTTTTCCCTTTAGCCACAATCGGGTAACTAAACATGCATTAGCCCTGACATAAGTGTTCCCTACAGGGGTTTCACCCATCTGATCCACTCTAATCAGTGTTCCGAATAGTCTGATCTGTCTCAACTAGATGTTAATCATGCGGCATACCATGTGTTAAACATGGGAAGCCAAGAAAAACCTAAGATACATGCATATGGCATATATTTCCTCAAATTCGAAGTGGGATGCCTATGGCATCCGCGCCCCCGAGAATCCCTATAATAAGGAGAAGAAACCCAGACACACTAGTGTTCCAGCGTCCAGACACTCCAGTGATGTTCAACATGACTACTCCCCTGACCGAATGTTGCTGCCCTGATCATACCCCTTGGAATGTCCTGACATAAGTAGTGTAAATAACCAGTTTCCATGAAGACATAACACTGAGAAGAGTTTCATGAACAACATCTTAGTCTATAATGGAGACCCGGACTAGTTGAAGAATTCTTAGGTGGAGTCCATGAAAGGAAGAACCAACCTCCCATTATCCTATTTTGATCGTGGAGAAAACATCCCTGAATAAGAGAACATCCATGAAATGTCCAATGTGCATCACAAGGCCCAGTGGGTTGATCCTCGAAGCTATCCCATGACCAAGGTCATCTTGTCTAAGGGACAGTGAAAGACCTGGTTGTTTGATCTTAGAAGCCATCACATGATCACATCCGACATGCTTAGAGGGAATCACGTGGTCCAAATTAATTAACCTAATTTCATTTTGAATTGTGGATGATATTCTTTCAGGGTGTCTCAAGAGTCATTTTTACATGGATGGATGGTGCTTCACATCCAGGATGACATGTCTGCATCTCATCAATAAAGTTAGCTGACATGTGCGGGGGACGTCATAAGATAAAGATGGAATTTCCAAAAGACATCATGAGATCCATTTGACCCATCTTGATGAAATTGAGATACATATATGACATAATTTGTTCTTGCTTATGATTTTGGTGACATGTTTATAGGTCATCATGAGGTTTGGATGGTGAGCACAGAGGGTTTCGTGAGACATTAATAGCTTGATCCGGGGGCGCAATATGGCTTAATCTGACATGTCCAGTGGAATTCACATTATCCAAATAGTATACGAAAGGTGAATCAAATAATTTGAGTGACATGACATAGTGTTGTCACATTAATATAGTTGTTCATGGGAATCAAGAGAGGATCATAATATAAGTTCTTTGCATAAGTATCCAATCTTTTTAGTCATTGTTCAATCATTTTATTCCATATTCATCAGAATTGTTCAATGCTAATTTTTACTTAGTAATCATATGATATATTAGGTATGAAGGAGGTATTTCACATAAGCAACCATAAGTAATCCTAATGATATATTAGTGATCAAGTGATGTTCCTATGCATGTCGCATGATCTTCTTAAGTTGTTCCTTTGATTTTACTTGCTGATTCAACTTTTGATCATCTGATCAGATGCTTTGAGAAATATTCCATGATGCCAAGTGTATTGGTGCAAGGATCAATGTTTTAATTTTTTAATGATTGAGTAGAGGATTTATAGGTATCACCTCACCAATTATTTTTCCCTATTCAAATAATGTGTGATGAAAATCATGGTTGGAGTTGGTGGAGGGATTTCCCGTCATGTGTTTCATGAGATTTTGTAATAGATCATTCTATGGGAATCACATGACATTCAGTGAATATGAGACCATCCCGTAAATTCCCCCATTTTTTGTATTGTATCCAATTAATGGGTTACTTTAATAATCTTTAGGGACAGACAAGTGACTTCTACATTTTCATGTGAATATGTCCAAGGGACTTTATGAGATAAGGGGGCCTATATAAACTCTATTTACATGACCTTTGGGTGCTTTTCAAGACCATTCATGATAAAGGGATGTATTTTAATGGGGATTTTGTGTGATCATGCCATCATCTCAAAGGGATTTTGTGAGATCATGACATCATTTCAAAGGGATTTTGTGAGGTCTTGTGGAAAAGATAAGCAAGTGTCTTGATATTTCTGACACCCAGAGGTCACCTCCATTATTATCTTATTTCCATATTCTATTTTTCAAATTCACCAGGGTCTTGAAATCATTCACATGTTTTTTCAAATATATTAGCTCTCCCCACTAGTTATGTTTCATGAGACATACAAAGGGTCCTACAGTTATTCATAGAAATTTAATTTAAAAACCCATATGTTTTACATATAGAACCAAAGGGTATGCATAAGACTTCTTGGACATGTTTGAATCCCTTTATGTGGAGAGAGTGACATTCCATCTAGAGCTCACATGGAGATATGGACATGTATCCATGAGATCTTGGTATTTGATGAATAGTATTGGGAACACCACATGATGTTTACGACTACAAGAGGCTCCCTAATTGTCTGTTTTTATTTCTTTATTTATTGAACAAGGGCCTAGGTCCATAGAGTTTACATGAGTATTATTAAAGAAAATAATTCTCCTCACTTGTGATGAATCATGTGAAAAAAATGCCTTATGGTGATGAATGTGTATTATAATGTATAAATCCTTTTTCTTGTTTTTGGAGCAAAAGGGAAGCGCAAGACCACTTGGAAACTTATGAATCCTTTATGGGATGTGGATGAGATGCACGCATCCTCCTGCATGAGTAGGTGGAAATGTCACCATGGATTCTACTATGTCTCATGATCTTTAGGGGTGTGTTGCATGAGTTTTACGACCATAATAGGATCATAACTTTTGGATATTTTATCTCCATTTTCCATTTATTTTGCATGTCTTTTCAGGTACCTACCACCTGACAATTCATGTCACCAATGGGTTCTCATTTGAAATACCCAACATGGTCATCAATTATATGTGACACCTTTTTGAGAGAATAAGGACTTTCCAAAGGGGGTCCATGGAATCTATCGATGTGTATGTGCTTCACATGGGTCCCTCATGTGACCTTCTGAAGGTATTACAATCACATGTATCTTGCAGTCTTATGTGATCAGTGAGTTATGTCCCCCTTTTATTCCATTGGGTTTTAGGGGAAAATAATACACAAATTTAGGTATCTCTTACTTTTAGTATTTTTTTATACACATTTGGAGGATGTCAACATAATCATTTATTTATCACATAGGATAAGGTTTAATTTTAACATATTGTTCTTGGGAAAATGTTGTGTCATTAAACATCATTTGACTAAGATATTCTCATGATATTTAATATCATGATACGAGGACATGACACTATATATTCAATGGGATTTTATCTCAATTTTTAGTATGGATCATTCATTTAGATTACAATTTATAGTAAGTATAGGAGGGTATAATGATCTAGGGATCTCGTATATACTCAATCAGAGAAGTGATAGGTTGTTTCCCATTTTGATGCTATGGTCAGTGATTATGAAATAACTATGAAGATTCTTCTCATGAGACAATTTTTTTTAAAATTTTATATATTTTTTTAGAATGATGTGGTTATGGAATGACAGTACTAATTATTAGGATCATAGGGAAATGAATCTACTTGGAATATGAATATTGGAATGGGATTGGTCATAACTATACATGATGAAGGTCTTGAATACACAATTTTCAGGAGTTAATGTTATTTAATTGTATATGAATCTCATAAGATCTCAACGTGCATGAATCAATGTTTTATGTATGGTGGAATTGAATGGGGAACCTGGAGTATATGTGGTAAAATATTGGTGTTACGTGACTATTTTTACTTGTGAAAACAAATAGCTCTTTCACATGGATGGTGCATGGATTTACAAGGGACAGTTTTGTAAAAATGTAGGTGTTGAATAGGTATTTTTTATGTATTCTATTATTTTGAAAACCCATGTCTTCATTTATGAATGTTGTTAAAAGAGTACTTTAATATAATATATGGATATTTATGACCAATATGTGGTGTTATGGTCATGTGTTATCACCAGTGGGAATATATAGGGGTATCTGGTTGCATGAATTCACAAAAGAATGATTTTTTGGAGAAGAGGGAGTTTTTATATGATTTCCAACAGAATATAAAAAATGGGCAAGACACATTATTTATCAACAATATGGATCAGGTGAGGAATTATGTTTCAGAAACCATTAGGGATCATGCCAAACTAAATTGATTAAATAAGATGGGGGCTCCAAACTATTGTGAGAATTCCGGTTTTATAATAGTAGGATTTTAAACAACTATGAAATTTAATTTAGAGGACATATGGGATTTCAATGGATATTTTTTCAATTTTTTGTCACCATTACTATTGATACTATTTCCGGGATTTTTTAAAAAAAATTTCAAGAAATTATCAAATATCTTGTGAACTACCTATGGATCCAAATTGTTCCTCGGTGATATGTTTCTTTTTATATTAGGGTAGCTCATTTCATGAAACCTACAATACAATTTCTAGATCCAATTAATTCTTCTATCATAATTTGAGTACATTAGGAATTAAACATTCCATTTTTTAGGAATATTTTGAGTCATTAATAATATTCCTCTAATTATCACAACTATTGTCTATGTCAAAAAACATGATTATGTGCATCACGAATCTAGTGTGGTCCCTTGACAATAAATATGTTGATGGAGAGTTGTAAAGATCTCGAAATTCATACACTCTATAGTAGATCTATTTTATCAAAAAAATCATACATTTTTTAAACAATCCTTAAATATCTAGATTAAGATTCATGAAATACACCTCATGTGTTATACATGTTTATCTACACTCCTTGAATGAAATTTAATTTTCAATTTTATTGAGTAGTATATCCAATTTGAGTCTTTTAAAATTATTATAGGGGATACCATTTGTAAGCATGGATGCTTCCTCTGGGGCATGTTCCCTTGATGCGTAAAATTATAATTTTGGTTATGGACTAACACCATAAGAGAGTCTATTTAGACAGGATAGCTGGATGTTGATCACATTCTGGGGGACATAATTTTTTGAGATGGATTGGATGTATTCCAAAGAAGAGATATGGAACTCTTAGATCTATTAGTTTTATACATAATTCATACATGTGGGGAATTCCAATAAGATATCTATTATATGAGATAGTTGGGAAAGTATGAGTTATAACTAGACGAGACCAGTGAGAACTTAAACACATCCTTACTCCCATAATGATGTTGGTGACCCCCAGTGATACTTAGTTTAAGTTCACATATTTTTTATGAGGAAGTGGGTTTAGAGTTTATGTTTTTGTAACATGGACCATCATTTAGGTCATTTAATTCCATATATCTAGGTTTAGTGATCCTAGTATATGGTCATTATATTGGGGCCATAGGTTTTTGAAGATTGTGGTATCACAACATAGACCATGGGGAGGTGAGACAATTCTTCTGGATGAGGTGAAACAAACCTGATGTAAACTGAATGACCCTTTGAAATGACACTATGCATCATCTCACTAATATTGTGGGAACATATATTAACATCATTTTATTTCATCAATGGGTGGTGAGGAAATTTGAATTGTTGAACATGGACAAAAACAACATAGAAGGAGATAAGAATGTGGATCTAATTAAAGTACCAGCTACATCACTAGTTTAGTAGGGTATTATAATTTGGTTGTAGATAGTAGTTTCAGGAATCACTGCATATCTCAACATGGGAACCAAGTCACTTATTATTTAATATGTTGTGTGATATGTGAAAAACACCAGAGGATAATCAGTGATGGAGTTTGATATTGTAATAGAAATTCCCACTCAAGTGGGGACAAATGTACTACATAGTTTAGTTTCTTGTGACAGTGAAAAAACATATTGTTTATCCAAATATGTTAATGAAATTAGTTATCTGGTTTAATATCATATATCAAAGATGAGAATGATAGAAAATTAATCACATTAGGGAGAATAGTATTATGGAATCCCAAGACATATGTGATCAAAAATCATCATGAAAATATGTGTAGTGGAGGATTATTCATTTCTTAGGAGAGTTCTTATTAGGAAATTTTTTAATGGTGGGTGAATTAGCCACTAAGAAAACCCATTATAGTGAAGAGTCTGGTCAGGAAAAATTCCATAAGACCTATTCAATATGCCAATGTACTAAAGAGTACAAAAGGGGGGGACCTATGGTCTTAAGAATCCACATGAGTGATGAGGAGTGTGTGATGTTATGTTATGTCATCCCTAAAAAAATTGAAATATACATTAAACTATTAAAGTAAGGAAAATTGATGACTATTTTCATCATATAGATTTCCTCTACATATAATTTAAAATAGAGGTGAAAATTTTTGTTTGATAATGGACCATTTTTGGCACATTGGAACCATAATCAGTGTCCAAGAATCCTCTATGGTGTATACCTTGAATGAGACATGGGCCAATTTGGTTCATTCCCCATTAACTCAAAGGATCCCATTTGTGTATGACAGGTGATGGAATATTTCCAAATATAGTGACACAATTTTTTTTGGTAATAGAATAAAAATGGAAAGAATTATGAGAACCTTGATTTCACAATATTGTTTCCTAGGAATATTGATTGGCTGGTCCTTCCTTAATTGGTGTCGACATAAGTAAAGAAAGTTGGTGGTTTGAAGCCTGCCTCAGGGAATCAAAATTGGTTCCCTGGTGTAATAAAATGTATGGTCACCAATCCTATACCTTGGGTGGAGGTGGTATATATTGCATTGGGAAAAGAAAATGTGTAATGTGAATAGAAGGGATCTAACACCGATTTAATCAAACTCATGTGATTTTCACATTGTTTAATTTCATGATTCTGGGACTCACTGGGGGTTCCTTTTAAGATCATGGATCTATAAATGAAATTTTATAATTTATCATCATGTGGTGAATCCGAAATACTACACTTTTTAAATTCATAGAACATTATATAAAAGGGGAATTGGGGAAATTGTTGGATCGAAATGTTTCCTGGACTTCGGGGTTAGATGAGAAAAATTATACTTTTCCTAGGTCAAATTCACTTGTCTCACATGACTTGTACCTTTTCTATTTACACCATCACTTTTTAATAATTTTCACGGGTGAATTATCAAGTGAATCCTAAATCATTCTTAAGATTACCTCTCTTTTTTTTTCAAATCTAACAGGAATATGATACATTTTACTTGTGTATATTATAGTCCTTCATATTAAACTATAGAAGGATCTTGTTAAATGTTATATGGCACTAACTGGGAGACTCTATAAGTTTATGGTCATGGAATTTGGACTAAATGGGTGAGGTGGTATTTAATGTAAATATGAAGAGACAATGTTTGTGGTTCCAAAAGGATAGCTTCAGATGAGGGGCTACATATAGTTTAAGGTAATGATTCATGGGCAATTTTCATATAAATATATTATATCCACAAAATTTGGGACATGAAGTTAGGGTATTTGAGAAATATAAAATAGACAAAACTATATTTGAATTGGGTGTTGAAGGATATGACATGATCTTATATGGAATAGATTACCCTTATGAGGATAAGGAGCACAAAAATGTGGTGTTAAAAATGAGGTTCTGACATTTTTTCATGGTTTTTAGACTATAGAGAGACTACTAGTTTGAGTTTAGTAAGTGTGGACCAGGGGGTACCCATGTGTTATGAATTGGTGACATGAACCTGGCGTAAATGATAGGTGGAAATGGACTAGTTTCACAAAAACATACATATAATGAAGTGAACATAGTCTAAGGGTGATATTATTGGTCAATAATAAGAGATGACATTTAAAATTATTAATATTAACCCAATACCTTAAAACTGTGGCCTCATCCTATCATGAATGGATGTTTTGAAACTATGAAATGGAGATTCATTTGACTGAAAAAGTGGTGTTCTATTGCTTGGCCAATGATATAAGATATTGGAATGCTTATGTATCCTGTAAATTGGGAATCAATCCACCCATAATTCTAGATTGTTGGTTCTATCATCTTTGGTGAATAAAATGATAGAATTTGGGAGATTATAATGCCATAAAGATAAAAATTTCTTATGCAGTTCAATCCCCTGCATCTAGGAAATCATGGCACAATTTTACATCATTTGAATAGGATGTTGGATGTGTAGTTTTACATCATTTAGTGAGGAAATAAATGTCCTCAAATATTACATCATGTGACCAAGATGTTGTCTTATAGTTTAAAATAATGTTACTAGGATGCTGGTAATATAGTTTAACATTATGTCACTATGAGATTGGGAACTATCAAGAATGGTATAAGTCAACTTATGTTATGATAAATTTGTGGGATTTTTGATACGTATCACATTTTTAGTTAGTTAAGGTAATAAAGACTCAAATTTAATGTGTCTCGATCACATAATGACTAGAAAGATATTTATGATGATTTGTTACATTAAATGAGAAAACATGAAAAACCTATGGATTGAATGTGAAATTTTTCATCGGTCATCTTGGAGCACCCATGGAAGTTAGGAACTGATTGAAAGTGATCATCAATATTTATTCACATTGATAATGTTAAATAGTGCATTAATTGATAAAATTGAGAGTGTTATAATTCCACTTGATCACAAGGAAGTGTAAATTTTCCCATGGAGTCTAAAAATGGGGAATGATGTGACATATTTTATTATGATGACCATTAACCAAGTTAAAAACATTGATGCCACGAAAAAATAGTTAAATATATCTCCTTCAAGATGTGTACCCTGAAATTTATAATAGAAAATTTAGGTTATACACTATCACTATATGAGATTCTGTTCAGTGATTATGATTATTCATCTAGTCCATGCTCCCTAAACATGAGGTAGTCTAGTTTCTTTCATGATTCATCAGTGTTAGAGATCCTGAATTGGAATTGAAGGTGAAGAAATGGAATTAAGTGATAAATGTGGTGATGAAATAGATTAATATTCTCTAAATGAATGATAGATCACCTTGGACATGCACCATTATATATTGGAAAAATAAATGGGGTGCACCAGGAGTCATTGGTTGTTTAGTCCCACAAGGGGAATGAGATTAGTTCAGAACCAATCCGAAGGGAACAAGGTTATTACCAGATGATTCATTTCATAATTCTATATAACTAAGTCCATATAAATGTTCACCTAGATTAATGTTCATTGTTCTTGGGACATGTGGTGATATGATTAAATATCTCACACCATAAAACATCCCCATTCTGGTGGATTATATCCTTCCCATATATGGAGAAAAGAAAACTCAACAATGTAATGAGGATTATGAAGATAAAGGTACATCAAGAGAGGTACTATAGATTCATCCAATGAAGGAAATATTGTCACCGTTTCTTATAAATTATATAGGATTTAAGCCACATGTAGTTCTAGAATGGGGTGAGGTAGGTGGCTAGAATTGATAGTGGAGGTCCTTCAAATTGTGGGTCATGGAATGATGTGGTTTTATATCATGTGATTGGGAAAATTAGATGAATTTTAATATCATCTAGAGATGATTTTTATCACGTTATTGAATGTCTTACGATGAGGATAAAAATAGCGAATTTCTGTTTCTTTTGGAGAGGAATGGTGTCACAAAGCTTAACATCAAGTGGTCAGGATGTTTGACATGCATTCTAATATCAAATAGTGATGAAACATGTCAAAGAATTTAATTTAATGTTCCTAAAATGGAGATGTTTTGAGGTTCAAATTATTATATATTCATCCTTATGAACCAATGTAAATGTTATGCAATGTTTTTTTGAATAACATTTCATTTGTGGGAGGTGTGATGTAGTCCCCGTCCATGGTGATCAGCAATTATAAACAATCAGAGTAAAACTTATGGATAAATTATTGTCCCTCCCATGCAGTCTCTATATTTTGACATTCACTTCTTTGTTTCTTGGGTACTCTCAATGAAAGAACCATGTCATCATGAAGGAATGAGTAGGGACGTACAAGGAAAATGGTCATGATAAACTGCAAAATTGAGTAAGGATTGGAGCATTGTCTAACTAAGGGAATCCAATTCAGCAAGGATGAGTTGGTTCCTATTAAATAAATGTAGTTTCAATTATATCTCTATTTAAATATATGGTTGGTAGAATTCAATGGGAAAAACTACTTCTACTCTATATACCGTTGATTATAGAGTTAAATTGTTTGATTTTAAAGTAATCATCTAGTACACCTAGAGGTAATTGGAGATATTTTCAAGACATGTTTTCTTTTTTATCTATCATCTATAAAATTTTAGACATTACATTGGTGAAATAAATGATCTTTTTATTTTATACCATGTGATAATGAGATGTATTATCGGCAAAAATACTATACATTCTATATAACATCTTCAATAATTTGATTTGGATGTTGGTTTACTAATCCATGAGAATGGTGTGAGAGATCCCAAATTGATTAATGACATGGTATTTTAATAACACAACCATAGAACATTCTATTACCTCCTTGAAGGGTATAGCTTCATCCCACCTTAAAAATAAGTTAGTAGTGGTCAGGAAAAACATAAATTTTTAGAATGTTCCTAGTAGATATGGGGTTAAAATTTCAAGTCCCTATATTGTAATGAGCAAGGAATATATGGTTCTAGGGAGGATCTCTAGTGTCTGATGATATATGTTTTCATGAATATGGATCACTTGACACCTTTTAGTGAATTCCATGTTGTCATTTATCCAGATGGACTAAAAAACAAAACAGTAGAAAATTTAATGATCTTCAACGATTATTGATCTGAGCCACATAACCTAGTATAGACCTCTTATAGAACATAAGAGACATATTTCCAATTTTTATAATGGAAAAGTATTACATAAAATCCTCACTTGTAATGGATTTTCTATTATTTGGGTATATCTTATATGATGAAGACAGAAACACACAAGTAAAACATGTCTCCCACTGATCAGTCTGATACGAGATTCCAATGTTCAATTTATTCGAGGAGAGTCACCATACAATAAAATTATTCTTCCACTATAGGGGAAGATTAATCACTTAATAGGGATAAAAATAAATGAGATGAATCTTGTACTTGTTTCCCTCTTTTAAGGTGATGATGGAACTATCCTTCTGATAGGCCTTGTGGAAGATAAAATCATCCTGATCTGGCCTAGAAAGAGCCACTACAAGGCATGCGAGAATGTATGGTCGACCATTCTTAGATCATGTGAAATGAGAATCCTTTTGAATATAATATAAAATATCTTTAAAAATTTTTTATATAAGGGAAGAGATATGGTTTTCTAATAGTGAAATCCCTAATTACATTCTTGATTATATGGTTAGAGTCACCTTTCACATGAAACCATGGATCATTGAACTTTATTGATAGCTTGAGACTAAAAATGGGGGACTAGAACAAAAACTCAGTGTTGGTACAACCGTATGAGATTATGAATATATAGGGAACTTGTAGGTATTGTTAATTATTATACAATGTACAATCCATTTAGCTTATTATTGTGGCTCCATCTTCCATTCAAGCTCCTCAAAGCACTATTGAAATGCATACAACAGTGCATGGACATCTGAGATGATAGATTCATTAGGTAAGTCATCATCCTAGGTAATATCATTAATTGGTGGGTGAATAATCCTTAACTATTTCAATTATTGGCCAATGACATCCACCAAGGTAAAAAATCAGAAAATTTACTATTATAGGATCACCACCCACTGTACATACCATATGGTAGGCATAGAAAAATTAAGGGTGTACATTAAAGGGTCTACATAAGATACCAGTTGTATCTTATATTTATTGAAGTAATATTTTATCTTCTCTACTATATTATATAAGGTGATATAATTATTCTTATTGGGGGAATTCTGTATCTTAGTCATATGAAAGATGCATACGAGATAATGTAGATTGTTCTCCTTTCTATCAGAATTAGTTTTTTCCTAGAATGATTTAATGGACCATTCCAAAGTGATTTCTTAAAGGACCATAAGTCTCTTTGGGATGGGTAGGGAATCCGAAATAGAGGATAGGGTTGATACATCTTGATATCAATTAATGTTTTCTGTAAATACACATCCTATTAATAATAAATATGTTTTTTATATCGTGGAGAGGGTATTAAATTTTCCATCCACAGTGGTCAAAAATTATCATAAATATGATACATGGTAATGAATACATCACAAATATTATTGGTTGTATATTGAATAAATTTTTTTAGTATCCATAATATACATTGGTTATATCTTGACGACTCATTACCTAATAATAAAATAATGGAACCTCTTAGAGGTAAGCCTGATTACACACTTCTTGGGGATTATCTCTAAGTGATGATAACTGATTATGTTTAATAGTTTCTCAATATGTATGAGATAATATTATCTTTTGAATGATATAACTTCCAAATAATTCACCTAACACTATACTGATGACCTTAGGATAATATTAATGATTTTTTTCATGGAACAATAATATGTTACTGTTGAATTCTTAAACATAAATGGTATAATTATAAACATAACATTCCTTGAGGCATATCAAAGGTAGTGTATTCATAATCTTTAGGGGCCATATATAGAATGTTGTACCTAGAGTACCAATCCATGATGGGGAGGTACTAGAATCTAGTAGTCATTTCAATCAAGAACTCTATTCTTTGGAGGCGAAATCATCCATTGGAAAATTGTGGTGGGGGTCCCAATAGTTGATGCGGACTCTGATATAACTATTATATTTCATAATGAGGAAAATTTTGGCCTTATTTTTAGTGTATTATAATTCCATGATGATTTAATATTTAATAATAGTATAAAATTCGGCCTCAACCATGGAATCACGGAACCATGGGAGGGATTCATTTTTCATGGTGTTGGTTTGAATCTATGAGGTCCAATAGCAACACCAAGGTGGTTAACTTCAACATGTTGATTAAACCTTAGAAATGACGATTTATTTCGAAGAAAATACATCACGATTGTACATTGTGAACAGGAGACACTAATTTTTCAAATTTAGAGGCCTGGTCATCCTGATAAATGTTATCCTTAGGACTTCTTTAGTGCTGAGGATCATTTGTTCCAATTCATCAAATGTAGTGGATACTTATTCTTCAATGAAATGAGGAGTTTCATACAATTATTCTTTATAGAAATCATTATTATTAAAGTAAAATTATTTACATTTGTGTATGTATGACTAGAATGAAATTTTTTTATCAACATATGCTAGATTACTCCCTCTTTTGAAACCATCACAAAAAATTTTAAAGATTCAATATCATGGAGCCTTTACTGGAATGGTCCAACCATGATGTCAAAAAAAATGTTTTTGGTTAACCTACAAAATATAGTTGAACCTTATAATAGAAACAATGATGGTAATGTATGGTTACTATGGTATAGTATTTTTCGTATGCATGGAAAGTGAGACATTCCAGTTTTAGTTGTTCCTTCCCCTCATAATAATTTTACGTATTTTTAGAACCATCCATTCTCGTGGGGATGATGAATTCATTCACAATGTCATGATTTGTTGCTTTTAATTAGTAGATATTCAGAATAAATCTATCACTACAATCCTTCGATGGATATTTTGAGGTCATATTCAAGTCAATGGAAGCATTAGAACACACCACCTCACCAATATGGGGATGTTTCCCTTCTATTTTTAATTCCCACATTCCAAATAGTGGGATTCATTGGAGTAAACGAGGGTGAAATCTCCATTGAGTCACTATACTCACCCATCAAGGGAGTTTTTGATGGATTTATGCATTGTCATGGGGATGAAACCCACTATTATAATTAGGAATTTCTAAATAGTTCCTTGTAGGTAGTTTCATAAGAGAATATTGTTGGATCAGTGTTTTCTATCAAGTCTCTAAACTATTTCTACAATTAAATAATTACTATATTTTTTCATTTCAGTTTTCATACCTCTAGATAACGAGATTAGGTAAGGGAAAAATAGCTTTGGCCAGCCCCAACAAGTGTAGTGTCTAAATTCGGATGACATTGATCTCGGAACACGTATCTACCAAGAATCGATGGACCTCTACATCATTGAATTGGATTGAGAAAAAGAGTAGGTGTATGTACCCTATGATGATTGCACCCTAATCCACCCTGGTGAAGGAGATAATGTCCTAACACACTTATTTCATGGATTAATCTTCATGGGAGGTTTTGGGTAGTGGCTACCTCAGTTTCAAAACAGGTAGGGATTTTCACGGATCTGATGAGGGACTAATGTATCTCTTTCGACATGAAAGGTGCATTGAGGATTGATATCTGAACTCATATTCCAATAAGGTTCTTAGGAAAATCAAATATATTAGATTGTGTAATATTCTTGTTCCATAAAATATTCTCTTTTATATAGAGTGATATGGGTTCAACTAACTAAGGAAATGGTTCTTCACTATCACCTTCAACGTTTTACTATATATTATATGAATATGGATGCATATTCAATGTTTTTATTTTAATATTCGGTGGATGTGGTTGAGCCTAAGACACGTGTTGCTGTTTTTTCCTAGGAAATAAAAAATCTTGTTAAAGAGAGCCTTACTTCAAAAACATAAATATCACATATTATTATAATAATATTTTGTATAGAACACTTTTATCCTCTTTAATACTTTAATTGATTAGTGTCTTTGGAAATTGGGAGACAAAAACTTCTAGTTCTTAATATAACCATATCGTCTCCCAAATATTTATTCTTAACTATCAAATTTGTTAAAAAAAAATAACAGGTAATAATTTTCATCGTATCCTAGTAAAAATAATACATAAAAACTAGAGATCATTAATGCTCAGTAAGGGTTTAGACGGGTGATATCAATGATCAATTAACCATACGATGACCATAAATGGTATGATATCAAGAGATTAACCTTTTAAAATATTCCATCTAATTATTAGATTATAAACAATAGTCATTGAATAATTCTTTTTTCATAAGAAAATAATCATAAATATATCAATAAACATGATCCATGAGAACTTAGCATTGTTATATGATCATGTCATAAACGTGTGGCATAAAGTGAGGCATAATCATAATCATATTAATATTTTGAGAATGACAACAATCAATAAATTCATAAGAGGCTTGGAATGGGATAACCACTCATATACCTACTTTGGTTTTGGGATAACATCTTTTATACCATCTTTCGAGATTGGTATAGCCTCCCATATTCCCTCATTTTCAAGCTATGTAAAACCTCCAATGTAACATTTGATCTCATAGAAAATTATTCTTTTACAAAATAATTGGGATGTATAATTCAGGGATCATCCATCATATATGCATAAATGTATTTATATCTATTCAAAATGATCCTAAAAACATTCATTATAAATTAATACCTAGAAAAGAAATTGGGTTCCATATATATATTTCATAATCATAACAAAAAAACAATATAGAAAATGAATAACTCTGTTATCATTAAATAAATCAATAGTAAATACTATTTAGAATGAAATAATGTTACCATAGATTAAAATTTATTTTAAAATATCACTCAAATAATTTTTTTGAGGAAAGTATCATTCAAATTAATTATATCATATATTAAAATATAATCTTTTTCAAGTAGTAAGGGATAAATATCCTTGAATATAATATTGTCAACTTTTAAAGGTCACCTCAAGTATTTGACTAATCAAGAATGTGGGAAATGATTTTCAAGTCCCATATATTAAAATAATGATTCCATTCAATTGTTTTTGTAAAAAGAAAAAAGTAACTCATTTTAAAATCTACAAGAAGATTACATTTAAGGAAATATTTTTAAAGTAATAAATTCCTAAAAATAAAATTAATAAATAAGATAGTAATATAAAAAAATTCTGGATTTTTTTTTGAATAAATTGATATAGATGAAAATGGAATTTCTTACTGAAAAGATAACTAATGATGTTTTTACAGTAAAAAGTTTTTTCAATCTATAAAGTACTCAATTTTAGAATAACTAGTGGAAACGTTTATTATAAAAAAATAGTTGGATCAAGATAAAATTAAATAGACTTATCAATAATGGAAAATTTAATTTACAATAAGGGATGTTTAAGAATAAATAATCCCAATTAATGTGGGATTTAATCCTAAATCCTTAACATCATGATCGAACTATGGTGAAAGCGCATTGACCTCTTGTATATAAATTTTCAAAATTCTTTTATAGATTCATATTCAATATTATATTACAATATATGTTGGTGTTATAACATTTTTATACCCATTTGATTATAAATATTTTTTAAAAGTCCCATTTCCAATTATTAACTACTTTTTTTTCTCATTAGAAATTCTATTTAGAAGATTGGTTAATTTTTCATTGATCATGGTTCCATCAACTACAAAATGTTTATTATGAAATAAATATCATATACATATTTTACATATATATTAATATTCATCAATAAATGGTATATATCGAAAAGTAAATTAGATTATTAATGGGATAGTTTTCCTTATCTACGTTAGAAAGTAGGATTCAATTTTTAAAATATGAAAAAATACAAGGTAAATTATAATTATCCTTGTTAAAATCATTGTTATATAATATATATCATATATAACTATTAAATCAGGCCTCTTTACTATCCCAATAAATAGGAAATGAAAAAGAATTCACATTTCTTTGTGGAGGTTTTAGTCCACATCTATCCCTGAGTGACGTTATAATTTTACAATAGATAAGATGGTAAGAAGGTTGATATGATATTATACTTAGAAAATTATAAAAATATTTTAATCAAAAATTTAAACCTTAATCCTGTGATATTGACTATTAATGACATATGTTGGGGAAAATAGATTGTATAACTACATAGAAGTGGTAGTCCCCATATATGAACAAGTAATACTTTTACGTTATATTTGATGGAAATTTGAGTGTATAATAGTTAATAAATAATCATAATAACATTATTATATATTTTTTATACCGAATCTATTATTTTATGATAATTAGCATAAATTTAGACAAATTATAATGGGAAAAAAATTGAAATAGTTCATGTGGGATGATTACCTATTATTTAGTAGGCTTCCTTTGGATCCATTCATAAGGACCCTTGGAATGGTGTTTCAAGAAGACCAAAACAACTAATTCATTGATAGATAAGTTAAGAAGATATTCGAGCTGAGTTTGGATGTGCTATATGCCTAAAAATCCCTAATATACTAAAACATTAGGATATTATACAATATTTAGGCTTATCTCGTGTATTTGTTTCTTCCAAATTTCTTAAATTTAAGCCTCCATAGATTAAATATACCTGACATAGATACCAAATGCTTTCATCTTCACATTTTATAGGTAAATTTTAAATATTTACAAACAAATATTATTTAAAAAACATTTATACATTATAGAACTATTAATGTTTATTGTTATTAGATATATAGATATATAAAAATAGTTAATAAAATATTTATATCATCTCAAAACTATTTATTCAAAACTATAATAATTCATAATCACATGATATTTAAATCATTTCTTCATATTATATTGAAATAATTGATAATAAGGGTTGGGGTCATATTCCTAGTATGGGGAAATAGGAGAGATAACAATTATCATTTTAAAATAACTGAACATTGTGGTTATGATAACATTATCTTAACCATTGATAATAATACCCGACAATTGTTAGATCATAAACATGAGACATGAAATAAATCTTAGTACTTCATAAGACATGAAATATGAAGTCATCAGTGAATATTTTCTAAGAGATTGTAACATTATAAAAATATCATGTCATAAAAGTTTCCATTAAGAAATAATCATAGAGATGTTATGTAAAGGATATCCAACAAGTCATTCATAAAATGTTAGTATTGGTATAGTAATCTTTGTAACTTCATCTGACATGTGATAATCTCCTGATTACCATATTTTGGGGGTGGGATAATCTACAATGTAATCTTTTTTGGGAATAGGTTAACCTCCTACATATCCAATATACATATAAGAGTTTAATACATACAAAATAATTTTAGGGTTATATTATTATTTTTTTATTGGTTACATGATCATAAATTTATTTATATCTAATCAACGAGATCATAAATATATTCAACATAATATAAAATTTAAAAAAGAATAACGACTAATAAATTTTTCATCCTCAAAACCATAAAAAGTCTCGAGAAAAAATATTGATGGTATAATTGGATCATATCTCCATTAATTCCTAACTAACATCAATTCATGTTATCATAGGTAAAACTATTCATTAAAATATTATAGGTTTATTTCTTGGTGAAATTAGGCTTTTCATTTTGAAATCACATATTAATATAAATAAATTCCAAAAATATAAAGGAAATAATTTTGATTGGAAATTTCCTTTTAAATTTATTATGGATGATTCCAATCATTGAGCAGTAATGAAGGAGGGAAAATTAGTTCATGTCGTGTTTGTTAAAAAAAATGCCTTTCGACTTTTTTGGGAAAATATTTAATTTACCACTTCTAGAATATGACAAGAATTTTTATTGTAAACCACATTATAGAAAGTATTTCATGGGTAATAATGAAATTAAAAAATCATATGGGAATAGTAAAATAATTATATAATTCATTTTTTGAAAACATGTATATGGAATAAAAATAGTTTTAAACCAAATAGAAAAAAATCATTTTCAATTAAAAATATTATTTCAGCCTAAGGAGTACTTAATTTGATGAAAATTAATGGAAAAAATGTAATTAAAATAAATAAACAGTGAAAAATAAAATTAACTAAATTTATAATGAATGTATAATATAATTTAAATCAATGTAAATTCAATCATAAAAAATCTGAAATATTGTGAGATATAAACATAATTACCTTACCTCAAGTTTATCATTCCTAAAAAGTACATTATCAATGTGTAAAATAAATTTAAATTTATTATATTTATATATAAAATTCATGAAAAAATTTATAATATATTATACGATTAAATTATAAAATTTTAACTCTATATGTTTATTACCACCTTACTAAAGTTTCCATTTCATCGTATTAACTGTTTCATTTTTCCCTAATAATTTATTTTTGGACGTTCTGGTCTATGTACATTGGTCTTGGTTCCATAATCTATAGAATTATAATTATGTTATAAATATCATATATATTCATTCCAAATGTTAGATATAAAAAAATGAATTACACCATTCATAGAGATAATGGGATGGATGTACAAATTATCATTGTTTTTACATTACGAATAATGGAATGAATGACGGATAAATAAAAATTAAAATTTACAAAATGATTAATATAATATATATTTATATATAGATATCATTTTTATTTGAAAAATATGTGCTTATTGCAATACATATTATAAGAAAATTGAAAATATAAAATTTCTTTATGGAGGAGATTGTCCACATGTAGGCACGAGCGATGTTATCATTTTCCAATGAATAGGATGGAAAGATGGTAGATATGTTATTATAATTCAGGGAGAACCAATGTATTTTTAATATTATATATTACATTTAAACCCATCATAATTACCATCATTTAATGTTAGTGTTCAAAAATTAATTGTATTTTTATGTTGATATGATACACTACATGTACGAACAAGCGATATTTTCACGTCTGATTTGATAGAAAGTAGTGGGGATAAAGTCCATTACATAATAATAAGGTAATTTTATTATTTTTATGATACAATTTTGTTATTATATAATTATTCTCATATATATTGAGTTGGTTGAAGAAAAAATAAATTCAAACTGGTTGGGGAGGAGGATTATATCTTCATCTGTATGCCCCCTTTTAAACCCTTTATAAGGACACATTTTATAGTACATTAAGAATAACATAACCTTTAATAAATTTATAGGGATATTGGAAATTCAATTAGACATGTTTGTGTTGATATAGATGGCTCAAAGTGGTGTAAATAAAAGAGAGTAGGGGTGCCTTTTATAAGGCAAAGAAAGGACACACCTATAATAACATAAAATATTAAAATATAAATTATTTATATCAGAAGTATAATGCTTCCAAATAGATATAAATTATAATAATGGAATTAAACTTTATAAATATCATCATTCAAGGAATATAATATGGGTTTCAGTGTCATTAAGAACAATACATTTTTTATTTAAATCAATAGATTACCAATTTTAATATTAAAAGTGGTGAAAATTTTTTCAAACCTAAAAGTGTTATAATATTTATTAAAATTTAAAAATTCATTAATAAATGATGTGGGTAAAAATAAAATTATTTCTCATCCCATGATTCATATTTCAATATTTTTGCTATTTTTATATAATTTAATATAATATTATAAAATATCATTAATTTTATTTTGACACTATTTAATTAATTTGATGTTAAAGACATCATGATTGTAATGGAATTCTAATATAAACCATTCAAACAACCCTATTATGTTATATTTACCTTATGAAATTTCCATGAAATAATAATTCACAAAAATATATTTAATTTTTATATTTCTGAAATTCATTTATTTATTTTTCGATAAATTAGATAAATATTATGTCAATTTTTTTATGAAACTAGGGAATTTATTAAATCGGTAAGAATTAAAAATAAATAAAAATGATAAATAATTAATTATTATATATAATAATCTATTACAAAAAAATTTATCATTTTATGCTTTTGAAACAATATTATATATGTTATATTTCAAAGGGCTACATTTTAGAATTTTCATTTCCTAAATTAATATAAACTTCATTATAAATGTAAAATAGAATAAAAATTCCACATATTATAATTTGAGATGTATATAGTTGATTATATTTCCCAAAATAATATAAATATAAGTTTGGGTTTGATTTGAGATAATATGTCATTATTTCAACCTAGTTTTATTAGTCGAACACTTACTATGGTGACAAAATATTAATACAGTTACTATTCTAAATGAAATAAATAAGAGGAGCTTATATAACCAATTTAAACCCCATGATTCCAAATACCATGACAATCTTCCTATATTTTATCACTAGATGGGTAATATATAAACTTTAATATGAATGTTTAAAACACAATGAGAAATAGTTTTTAAAAAAAATATTGTTTAAGTGTAAACATTTACTAATATAAAAATCAAGAAAATTGATTATATTATTGATATTAATAGTATATTTATAAATAAAATTTTTTCTATGTAACATTAGTTGAAAATAAAAAATATAATTGGACTTATACTTTATATATTTATTCAAAATAAATGACTGTATTTGAGAAATTTATATTTTTTACTATTCACTGAAAAATCTATCATTTCAAGAAATTTCAAAAAATATCACATTAAGGTGATATTAGAATGATCAATTAAAAAAATGAATTATATTTTGAAAAAAATATATATTAAACATCATTAATATTTATAATTTCTTTTTCATAAAAATCAATAAAATAAATTTTAGGAAAAAATTACTTCTTAAGAATATAAATACTTTCGAAAAAAATGAGTTCATATTTGTTGATATATTTTGATTATTTTAATAATTGATACATAAATCTCAAAATAATGATATTCCTATTCACTCCAATAATTTTACATCTAGGTTATAATTGTATACTATATTAAGGTTCATTTAGACTCGAGGTTTTTTGTATCCTAGGTTACTATGTGAATTCAATTTTTTTATTGTAAACTACACCAATGAATAATTTTTTTACATGGATGGATTTTGGGGATACCCCATATATATTTTCTAAGGGTTTAATATCCCACTGAGATTTAAGTTGCAATTTAATTATAGTTAAAGTGGCATAATTTTTTTCCCTTGGATAACACCTCGATCACCATGTATTTCAAAACGGAGCATTCCACTACCAGGAAAAGGTGATGGGGTTTTTTTGATGGGGTTTACTAGATCATCTCATCATAGAGATTAATATAATGATCCCCAATTGTATAGACTATAAAGAATAATGATCTTACTCTTTTTCAGAAGAGGCCACCAGAATAGGATGGGCCACAATACCTCCTCCCACTATAAAAGGTATGAAAAAAGAGGGTGAGAATTAGTTTTGTAATTATAAAAGGATCACAGATCCGCATACACATCTGATGCCTATTATTTGTAATATTATCTTTCTTTAAATCCAATTAGATAGTTGAAGGGGATTAGTGTCATGACCCGACCCATACCGACGCTCGAGACACAACTACCCCAAGCCCACCACCATAGGCTAGGGGCTGGTGACAACCACTGAAGCCTTAACAAACTAAGGGAGGACTTTTACAAAGTACATGTACACCCACACACAACCAACTCAATGCCAAAGTTCTTAGGGAATGAAAAAACATGATACAAAACTGATATATATATATATATATATAATCCACAAATATGCATCGACCTCTATACAGTACAAGTAAAGAATAGTAAACTGAAACTGGAAGGGGAAAAATACACGCTCAACTTGAAAATTGCCACAAACTAGAAATAGGTAGAAAAGTAAAATAGCTGAGAGAGCCTCACACCTGAATACCATGATACCACCACCGCACATAGTTTAAGCACCCCGTATGCATATTCTCATCTGATGTCATGATCAACCAGTCTTTTGTCTCTAAGGGCACACCAAGTGAATGAAAATCCCAAGAATGGGGGAGTATAAAAAATACTCAGTATGATGCCTCGAAGACTCATGGGAGTATCAAAATTTGAATAGAATAGGGTAGTATTAGATAGAACAAAGTATAGTAAATGATTATATCTCAACCCAAATAGAGAGTGAAGTAAGATCAACCAAACACAAGGAGATAGAAATGGTGAGAATATGAACTTCTTGTAGAGTCATCAATACCTATAATAGGTTATTAGACTTGTCCAACCACAAGATGATAGACACAGAAATAATGTGGCATTCCTCGCACGTCTTTACCTCTATTGAAGTAGAGTAACCAAAACCCATGGAATGGTAAATGCAAAAAAGAATATGTGTGTGTGTGTGATCAAACAAGAAAACCAAATGAGAGAGTAAGGGGATATATATCTCAAAAGCTCAGCCTAGGGAAAGATACTCCAACAGTTCTAGAAGTAACCACCTATGATGTCTAGCTTCCCTCGAATCTTCAATGAACTGCATGTCAAAGGGACTCAATCAATGTACTTGGATACTATCCACATTGGTCGGCATTGTCTCACTCTCATGGTTTTAGGTCATGTTATAAGGATGCATCTTAGTGGGAAAAGCGTCCCTCTTCTTCCAGAGTCCAAAGTTACATCAATTATTTTCTTAACACTATGCTGCGTAGTCGAGAGGTCGTGTAACATGATCGAGGACCCACTACACAGCCCCACTAGACGGAGTGATCTATACCATCTTTAGTGAATGCCACTGCCCAACCTTACTAGGGGGTAATCTCAAAATTGTCTTCTACGAATAACACTATCCAGAAACAGTGGAGGGTAAGCCCAGAAGAGAAAATGACAAACCACTTTTACCATTCCCATGTTAGGGTATGTACTAAAGAGAGAGAATGGTGAAAAAAACTACCCATTACCACTGTAGGGTCAGTTGAAAGTGTCATAGGTGAATGCCACTACTAATTCCAGTTGGAGGGTAAGCTTAAAAGTGCTTTGGCCATCCCTGTTTGATGGTCCCTACTGGATGTCATCAACAAAATACAATTTAGTCATCGGGTATCACCCCTATAAGCTAACAACCCAGAAGATCTCGCATCATAACTCTAAATCTACTATGTAGGGCACTATAACTTTCTATGTGGAAGAATACTCAGTATTGGATAATCCAATTCCAAACTCCGAGTCCAAAATAAAGAGATATGATGGGTAAAAGATTCATAGTGTGGTACTGGGAGTGTGTGGGTCCAACATGGAATTTGGTCCTGCCTCATCACATATCCATGAACCTATCCATACCTGGGTACTATAATGTGAACAAGTACACTCTAGGTATGCCAGTGTACTCCCAGAGTAGATGGAAGCTCTGGCTCAAAAGGCTGAACAGTGCACAATGATTGTTGTTTAACCCAAATGGTGAAAATGTAATTTTCATAGACAATACTAATGATATGGCCTCAAAAAATCAAATAGATAAAACTACCATGATCCTTGCAGAAAAACACACAAGATCAACTATTCATTCGCTCGAATCAGAATCTTAGTGAAGAAACTACATTTCACAACATTGTACACGAACGATGCTTCATGGGACCCATGCCATGATCCCGAAACACATCAAGCAGATCGTGCCACTACAATACCCTCAGAAAAGCAGACAGTACTGGAAATTCATTCATTCCAAATGGACACCTAGTGAAAAAGCTGTATTTCACCCTAAATGCTCAAATCAGCCCCTGGGGGGCCCATACAACCATTTCAGTTTAAGAACCCGAAATAAGTCTTGAAATTTCCACCGCAACTCTAGGGTTACAACACCTCTAACTTCATTTCAGTTAGATAGAATATGCATACATAGGGTCGAACACATGTTTCCTGAATAATAACAATTATATTATTATTATTATCAGACTTCTCATCCCACTGATCGTTGAGTGCGAATTACTAAAATCCCAAAAAAGCCTAAAAAATTATTCCTTGAAGCTACATTAATGTTTACACAGATGGAGTTCCAATAGAATTTCTATTTTTTAATGTAGGTCTGGTAATTTTTTTTAATAATAATAATTACTTTAATATTATTTAACCCATGTGTTTCATAGAACCGAGCAAAGAAACCAACACATAAAAGTGTTGAATAGGTCTAAAAAGTTCTATCCTGATAATAAGAATTCATGGTTATATACGATGCATCAAATAGACACCTGGTTTACGATAAACTAGAATTTGAGTATTTTCACGGCCTAAAGGCCCATTCCAGTAGGATCATCCCGGTCCAGCCAGTCTGTGACACACGGGCTGGCCCGCACCGGTCGACCCGATGATACTGAACCACCACAACATTCTAGTCAGGGATTCTTACATAAGGAGGTGATGTCGCCGCCACTTTGGCCTCCTATAGCTTTCGTTTCAGAAAATGGCCTGGTGTGTGGAAAATAGATCTGAGACCAGATCTAGGATCCCCTAGAAACGTTCTTAATAGCATCATCCCCCGCATGATGATCTTTCGCTCTTTTGATGTGGCAAAAACTAACTACTGCTTGCTGCTGCACATCCTCTGACACGTAAAGTGCAAAACCATCATAGATCCAGAATCCTTGGATCATGGCCATCATAGATCTATTCTCCTCTTGATGTTTGGATGTGGATTTGGCATGTACAAAATATTACCGATGAAGAAACAGAAGAACAATGAAGAACGAGGAATCGATATTACAATCGGATGATGGTCGTGGTTAGTTTAGCCATCTCCAAAGAAAAACCATGTAGCATAAAAAATCCAAAAACAAAACAACTACCAAATTTTCAATTAGTATGGAATATAATTTGAAGGATATATCTTACCTTGATTTTGTATTTATCATTGTTTTTTCTACGCTCTGATCTACTAGAATCTGCATTTTTGTAACGATCCAATAATGTTTGAATGTCAAATCTCCATCTAGAGTAGATTGCTATAGCTTCACTGTCTATGAATGAAATGAGCTAACCTACCTCATTTCTCTTTACTCTTATTTATTAAATAATGCTAGTGTTCACAAAATCTGAACCTCTAACACTCTCCAATTTTATGTAACTCTTAGGTAAAACACCTCATTCTAAACTCAACAACAGTCTCAGATTATCAATCCTAAAGCCCATTCAGAAGTTATTTGATTCGGCATTCGAGGTAAAATAATTATATTTAATTATTTAATTTATGAAAATGCCCTCCGTGGAATTTTCTACTGAAATCTGGTGGCAACAAAAGTTATGTCCTTCCAATGGTTAAAGATATGGTTGGGTCTAAACGGTGGCCTCTGATTTATGATATGATCTACTGTTCGAGAGATATTTCGTTTCTCCCATGTGCATAGAATACAATATACTAAATATTTTTATATTGTTTATTCTGGGCACCCTAGGCCTCATAATTTCATGTCATCTCATTTCCTGTCTCTAGATATATATGTTGAAATATTCCAAAGTCATTCAAGGATAACAACAGGTCGCTACATCATTCCATCCTCTATGATCTTCATACCTGAAAAGTAAAAATAAATAAAAAACGCAGGATTCTAAGCTCACTATTGGCTCTCCCACTCCCAAAAACTCTCTTGCATGTTCCATGCTTCCACAACACTCGAACCAGTGGGATAGACCATCATCATCGATGACATGAGTAGGATCACAAATGTATCACCTCAGTTGTGACACATGGAACATGTAGTGCACCAAATTCTACTGAGGGGATTGAGAAATGCTAGAGGATACCTCTCCATCTCTTTGCATAGTTCTGAATGGCCAGATGAAACTCGGGGGATTGATTTCTTCCCTAACCAAACCTCTATATCCCACACCACATCTTGATCAACTATTGTCCCTAGAACAGGGTTTCATAATTCCCTCTTTTAGAATATACATCAAGTGATTTAACTAATGATATCTCATCACATAAGATTTCCTAGTTGTTGTCTCACAAACGAGACTCTCATACGTGCTAGACAACTTAAGGAGTCAACACCATCAATTGAAAAAACATGTTTACCCTCTTGATCCACCAAGGCTAGTTGTAGAGAAGATAACTTCTCTAAAACATCATGTTCTAGGTGATCCTTGGACTTCCTACCAAGTTCATCAACTAAAACATTTATCATCCATGAGGATAGACTATCTCGAAGTCATATTCCTAAAAGAATTTCTATCCACATAACCACCTGAGGTTTAGGTCTCTCCGGTTGAAGATGGACCTGAGACTTTGCTGGTATGTGCAAACCATAATTCACTCCCCCAGAAGGTAGTATCATCACATCCTCGGGGTGAGGACTACAACTTCCCCTACCAGATATAGATTCATTTTGATCTATTTATGGCTACCCATCACCTCATCAAATACTTGATAACTATAGTATCAAGATTGACGTTGAGAATTCAAGGTACTGACGAACAAGGTAGGTGAGTAAACTCTTCCAACCACAAGAGGCTATACACGGAAATCACATGGCATACCACACAAATCATTTCCCATATTTTAAAGATATTAATCCCGAAAACAATCACTCTTCAAAACAAACTAGTGGAACCTCAAGAAAAGGTATCTCAAGTAAAAAAACTACCCTAGAATAGTTAGGACCTACTTTAACACTCCACTGGATAACCCCACCCATGAACGCACAAGTCAAAGGGAATCATCCACCATATCTCGATACAATATGCTTTGGGCGGCACGGACTCACCCTCACTATTTTCCTTTCATCACAAAAGAGTGTCTCAGTGGTGTAAGAACCACTCTTCCTCGTGCATTCAAATAATTATTGAAAAACATCGAAACAGTGTTACACTGATGCCCCACATCACTATAGTAAAACCTCAAGAAAAATCATGGTAGAAAAGAGTACATCCCACCATTTCTAACAAGTTATTCTGTAAAAAATGTAGAAAAGTCACAATGATTACCTCTTACTATCTCATGAGCTGAAGGATTGTAGACGTAAAAGAATGAAATTATATATGAATCTGACCACCAGATCCTTGATCCTAACGTGGGCCACAAATTGGTGGTGGAAGGACCACACAACATCGTACAATAACCACAGTTCTTCATACTAATCTGCTAGCACCACCACTGTAGGGACTACCCTATACTCAATTTAGAGATCCCTAATCATGGTACTTCCTCTGTCATGGCTATGCATCTACAAACTACATGGAAAACTAAGTAGGTATGGTCAGGTAGTCTCTTTCTATGTGACCTCTCCTGTCACAAGCATATCACTGACCCATCCAGGGATGCCCTGATGCTCTACGTTTTCCTCAAACATGTGTCCAAGTCTTATTAATGGGAGGCCTCCTATGTCAAGGCATCTCCAACTGAAATTCACTAGCTGTGGTGGGTGTCTCATATCCTTTGTCCCACTACCAGTTTTTATTAATCTTCACCCCTCTAAAAAAAATCGTTGTCTCTAGTGCTCACTCTAACACCCTGGAATTGGTGGGAAACTATGATGGTACTACGCTGACAAAGATACCTCTGTAGATACCCACTCAAACATCTAGTCTCATAAGTTACCATCATGGAAAACTTCCAAAGAGTACTTTGTATATTATTTGAACCTATTAGTGTACTCATCCACTATCATCCCTCCTCACTGAAGATTCACTATCTCTTGAAATTGGAAGTAACGTAAGTAGAAGGGGTATTACTCCCCATGAAACAACTTCTGGAAGTCATCCCACAAGAGTGCTGACTCATCATTATTCTATGTAACGAGGCTCCAAGAACATCCAACTACTCCATGGAAAATACTGGCCACCAAATCCATCATCTGAAATGTCGGTGTCTGACCAATCTTGAAGAGGTTAACCACCAACTCTATCAAAACCTTCACTGTCGGAGTGTCTTTATTATTGCGGAACCCAATGGTCTCTAATGCTGGAATTTGTAGAGTGTACTCAGCCTATACACATTCTCATCCTTCACTTATGGGGCTTCCTAAAGCTCAACAGGTGAGGTGTTCCTACCTACAAACCTGCAGGAAGGGGATCACATTATTGATCCTAAAATAAGGCATCTTGACTCACAGAATCTTCATCATGAACCAGAACTAGTATTTTGGATGGATCTCTTCATGGAGGCCTCTGGAATCTGATCAAGGTGTTCCGGGTCAAATTAGAATATATATATATATAATGTTGGGTAGAAAAATCAATAAGGACATTAAGAGAATCCATCCTATATGATGCAAGTACCAATGTTCCCTGCAATAAGTGTCTCAGCATTCTGTTCCGACAAGCGGGTAACAGGGTCCTAATGAATGGCTATGTCGGTAGCCACACCACCATGAGACTCGCTAGACAGAGATCCATTATCGAGACCCGTTAAATTTTTTCCCTAAACCAAACCAATAAATTTTTAGAGAAATGTATAAACAATATCCCCAGGGTGAAACCACCTCTAATACCAATTTCTCATAACCCGACCCATTCCGGGGCTTGAGACGGAACTACCCCAAGCCTGGTCTATAGGCCAGGGGTTGGAAACCAATGTTTAAGTCATAAAAAACTCATGGAGGACTTTTCCTATGTACCTATACACACACACACAACCAACTCAATGAAATAGTATAGAGGTAAAGAAAAAACAAGATACAACACTGCTATATATACATACCAATAATATTCATCAACCTCTAATTAGTATAAGTACAGAAAAGTAAACTAAAAGGGGAAGGGAAAAAATATGCACCCAACCAGAATAGTGAAACAACCCAGTAGCAGTTGGAAAAGTAAAATATCTAAGAGAACCCTACTCTTGAATAACAAGCTAAAACCATCACACTCAGTCCAAGCACCATGTATCCCTATTTTCCTCTGATGTCATGATCAACCTATCTATAATATTGAAGGGCACACAAAGTAAGGGAAAATCCCAAGAATGGGTGAGTATTAGAAATACTCAGAAAGATGCTTTGTAGGCTCAAGGGAGAAAAAAAGTTGTACTAAATAGGAGAGTAGTAGGTAGAAGAATGTATAGTAAAAGATTATAGCTCAACCGAACTAGATATTGAATTAATCTCAAAAAAACACAAGGATATAGTAATGGTGAGATGACGAACATCTAGTTGAGTCTTCACTAACAATTGTAGAAGAGTAGGATCATCTAACCATGAGAATCTAGACACAAAATGCACGAGGCATACCCCACACGTCTTCATCTCTCCTAGAAGGAGAGTAACCAAAACCCATGGAGTGGATCCTATAAATAAAGAGAGTGTGTGTGTGATCAGTTAAGAAACACAAATGAGAGAGTATGGGGATCACCATCTAAAAAGATCATTGATAGAAAAGAGTCGCCTACAGTTCTACAAGTAACATCATATGATGCTTAGAATCCTTCCGGTCTGCTCTGAACTATATTTCAATGGGACTAAATCCCTACACCTTGATGCTATCTACTTTGGGTGGCACTGTCTCACCCTCACAGTTTTAGGTCGCGTCACAAGGATGTGTCTTGGGGGAATAGTGTCCCTCTTACTCTAGAGTCCTATGCTATGTCAAAGCTCAGCTTGACATTGTGTCACCAAGTCTTGAGGTCTTGAATCAAGGTCAAGGACCCACTGCCCAGCCTCATTGGAGGGTGTTATTAATACTATCAAAGGAAAATGCCACTGCCCAGCCCCACTAGAGGGTATGTCGAAAAGTGTCATCAGTGAACGCCACTACCCAACCCCACTGGAGGGTATGCTCGGATGGGTAAATGAAAAACCTCACTGCTCAGTCCCGCTGGAGTGTAATTCTAAAAGAGAGATAATAGTGAACCCACTACCCAACCCCACTAGAGGGTAATCCATAAGTGTCATAGGGGAACCCCACTAACTAGCCAAACAATAGGGTAATCCCGAAAGTGCTTTGGCCATCCATGTTCAATGGTACCTCTCAGAAAGCATCAAGGAACTACACTGTAGTCATCGACTATCACCTGGATAGGAGAAACACCCAAAATATCTCACATCCAATCTCTAAATCTACTACGGAGGGCACTATCTCATTCTATGAAGAAGAATAGTTAGGATAGGCTACTCACATGCCAGAATCCAAGTCCAAAAGAATAATATATTAGAGTTATAAGATTCTTAGTGTGGCACACAATGCTTGTAGAGACCACATTCCGTGTGTTCCCACCTCATAAACTATTCATGTACTCAACGCTAATTGGGTACTAAATTGTGAACAAGTACCCTCTAGGCATGCTAGTGTACTCTAAGAATACAAGGAACCTCTGGCCCAAAAGACTAATGAGCGCACGATGCTTGTTGTTTGATCTAAAGAGAGAAAACGTAATTTTCACTAACAGACCACCTCAAAAGGAACCATATAATCAAACAAATAAATCTATCATGATCCTTGAAGAAATGAATAGGATCTATTATTCAATAACCTAATTCATAATCCTGGTAAATAAACTGAATTTTACAAATTTTCGCATGAACGAAGCTTTGTGGGACCCAATCCTCAATTTTGAAACATATCAAACTGATTATTCTATTTCAAGACCCAGAGAAAATCACATGGGAATGGCTATTCATTCATCCCAAATGGAAACCTAGTGAAAAAAATGAATTTCACGAAAAAAACACCAAATTAGGCCTCATGAGTCCCATACCACCATTTCGTTTTAAGCTCCTGATATCATACTTGAAAAATATGCCTCAACTCCCGAGCCAAAACTCCTCTAACGACATGTCAATTGGATGCCGTATGTAGATGTACAATCCAATACAATAATCCTAAGTAATAGTAATTATATTATGACTAGTATAATTGGAATTTTTGGGATATTGATCCTTGACAATGAATTATTAAAATACCAAAATAGCCTCAAATGTTCTGCCACAAAGCAAGGGTCGTGTTGTTGCAGACAACTTGCAAATTGGGCATCCACTTTTCAAGATAAGTCCCATATGATATTACTAAATAATAATAATTATATTATTAGTATTAAACCTAATAATTTCATGGAACAAAGCCTTGAAAAAAAAACCATAAAACTCTTAAACCGTTCTAAAAAGATCTGTCTCGATAAGAGGAAGGCATGGATTTAAATAACATGTCAAACAGATGGGTAGTTTGTATGATACAGGCATTTGAATATTTTTCCGGCGTGGAGGCCCCTTCAAGCTGGACTCACCTAGTCCATCCAGTTTGCACCGCTTGTGTTAGCTCAATGGCTTCGGCTTCCTCCATTAGGTGGTTCTGCCTCCACCACCACTCCAGCCTCCATTGGCATACTCCACCAACTGGCCACCATGGAATGCCGGTAGCACCCAGTTGCTCGGAAAAAATATCAGTGATCGGATCTGGGATCCTTGTAATGAGATTTTAATAGCACCATCCTATGGTCGATGATCCTTCACTATTTCTACATGACACAAAGTAACAGTCTCTTCCACTCACTATAGTGCTTCCTTCGATGCCTGAAACAAAAATTCATCGTAGATCTGAAATCCTTGGATCACAACCTTCATATATCTATTCTCCACTTTACGTTTGGATGTCAATTTGGCGTGTCAAAAAGATGGCATATATAGAATGTGAAGATAGATAAATCGATATATCAATTGTTTTGTGGATGTTGTTATTTTTTCCATCGAAAAAGATAAATAGAGTAGCATAAATGAAAATAAATCAAATTGACAAACAAAACATCAATCGGGAAGAAGAAGAATCTAAAATAAAAATCCTACCTCGATTTTGGTTCTATTGTTGTGTTTACTACTCTCTGATCCACTTGCGTCTTCATTTTCGTCACGATCTAATGAAGTTAGGATGTCAAAGAATCGACAATAGTATATGGTCAGATCTCTCCCATCCAGGAGAGAAATGAGCTAACCTGGTTCATTTCCCTTAACTCCTATTTACTGGATACTGACAGCGGACACAAAATTCAAACCTTTCAAACCCACTAATTTTATGACACTCTTTGGTAAGAAAACCCATTACAAACTCAACATAGGTTTTGTATTTCCAATCTAAGTCCCCATTCAGAAGTTTTTTGATTCAGCATTCGAGGTAAACTAATTAAATTCAAATACTTTATGTACGAAAACACCCACTCTGGAGTTTTCTAACGCAGTCCCACTCTAATGAAATTTATGCCCCACCTAGGGTAAAAACTATGCTCCGGACATAACTATAGCCTTATATTTCGGATCTGAGCTATCTTTTGAGAGATATCTTGTTTCCTCAATGTGGATATTATACAATATACTTAATATTTTTGTAAAGTTTATTATGGGCACACTGGGTCTTGTAATTTAACATTATCTTAGCACCTGACTCTAGAAATATTTGTAGAAAGATTATAAAGATATAAACGTAAAAAATGGGTATCTACACTAAGGTTCCCATAAATATATTGAATTGGTTGATTTGTACATGAAGGATTCAATGGGACAGAGAGATCAGTTTTTTAGCCATCCAGTCAAACTTATGAGCACCTCTATTAGAGAACCAATTCCATTTTTATGATACTCATCACTATCATATTGGTTTGTAGAGACATACAAATATTATCCTAGAAGGTCACCCATATAAACTATTCAATGATTGAATATGTTATTGAGACTATCCTTGATGAAAAATCACTCATTAATTGTGTTTACATGGTTCCTAGGGTAATGATAATAGCCAAATGTTTTCATTAACCAACATTTTGTGGATTTTTTTCTTTCAAGAAACATGTTATATATCTCTATTAGTGGTCAATGGAATAATCCCAATACCTGATAATACATAAATTAATTTACCTAGTTCATTATTTTAGGGAGGGGACAATGGATGATTCCCATTATAGGTCCCCTATGTGGTATTCTCAAAGTAATGATAAATCTGAACAGGATTTATCTACAAATATTACTGATGATGAATTGGATAATGGGTATGACTATAGATGATATAGTATTATCTACACTAGTAGAGCTTTACTTATGTGCATATGATGGTAGTGTGTTAGGTCATTTCATGGCCATATGCATAGATTCATCATGGTACTGAGTATCATGAAAAAATTCATAGAATCCAAACAGATTGTAATGTATGAACACAAGACACACTAAAACGATTCAATGATCCAGTTCCATACATGGCCCCAAGAACACCTACTCGTATTCTAAAGGCTTCTAACAATAAGTCATAGTTTAATGGCGTAATAGTGGGAAGACAACACCCTCTAGAGAATTAATAAATAGTGAAAGAAATAAAGGAATATAAAAACATTGAAAGATAATAATAATTACATAACATGGCCAATTCTAGATAAATATTAATGAATGAACATGATGTAATAAATTTACAAGGAAATAATCATTCAATAGGTAGTACTTATAAAATGTCTAGGAAACATTGTAATAAAGATCAATAAAGTCCCAATTCGTAAAGTAATCTCAAGTACATGTTTGGCCTCCAACACCATGTTTTTTCTAAGTACATATAAAGAAATAGTAGTAAGAACATCTTAATTAGAAACATATATTAATTATATATATATATATATCAGTACTAAATGGTGGCCCAAACATGTTATGAGTAAAACTCAGTAGGACACCATCAATAGTTTCCAATGCAGAATCCATTTTGTGTCTATATAATGATTCAATTTAAAGATATAATGATAAGAAATATAATGGTAAATATATAACACATGTTCTCTTGGGTTCCCATATGGAACACATTGTAGATCATACATTCTACGGAGTAAGATGATAAATAAATGTATATTCTTTTATAAAAAAAGATTTATATAGAGGAACATATATATATATATATATATATGATCTTTTGGGGACCTAAGGCTTAACACCCATGTGTCCTCATAAGGATGTCATAAAATCCTAATTAATTAAATAATGGATTTCAGGCCTAATGATTTATTTAATAATATGGGACTACGTTCCCATTTTTTCAATAAATGATTTGAAATGGAATTCAAAATGTCTCTATTAATGATAAGGGATTTATGCCAAATGTATCAATAAATAATAAGGGATTACAAGCCCAATGCTTGAATAATTGATGAGGGATTCCATGCCCAATGTATCAATAAATGATATGGGACTCAATTCCCAATAATAAGGAACATCATGTCCAAATATCACTAATTATTTATTTTGAGTTCCATTTCTAATAGTTCCAAACCATATATATTTATTCAAATCACTATTCCTTATGATCCCCTATAAGGAATGATATATCAGAATGTATGTATCACTCAATAATAATATGATAATAAGGAATAAAAAATTTATTAATAAAATATACACCATGAAAAAAAATACATGACATCTAAAAACTCATCATAATTCAAAAAAGTCCAAGTGATTTATCCAACCAACTACATTAATTATTCATATATTGACCATGGGAAAAGTCCATTCAAAAAATAAGATTCACTATGAACATTATATTTTTTAATTTTTTTAATAATTAATAAGATTATAACTTTTATATACAATTATTTTTATGATTAAACTCATTTGATTTGTTAAAATTCAATAAAATACAATTCTAGTGGTTAGATAGAACATGAATTTTTTTTTTGTCATTTACAATCAATGAGAAACAAGTGAGAATATTTGGACTGGCCCAAAGGGATTAACCAAGTTGAGGTCACCAACCTATAACCATGTTAGAGTGTTTAATGAAAAGTTTGTCGAGTCATTTAATGTATGGAATTTAAATTCTTTATTGAAATGAACATGATGTCTAGTGTGTGGCATAATGGTGTGTTTTATAAAATGATAAAGTCTTAAGAAGAAATTCATATGACACTTAACTTATTTTTAGAATGCATCACTCTTCTATTATTAGGAAATGATTCATTATAGAATGAGATTAAATAGATGAATATATTATGACATTAAAATTTGGTCTATGAGCTCACAGGAAATAACATCCACTATAGTTATAGAAAATGAAATAAAGAGGAATGATGAATATTAGACTAACCAAGGGAGATCCAATGTGACTGAATGTTCTTTGTTCCAAGCTCGTATGAGGAAGACACATAGACGTCTATGTGTGAGGCCTTGGGAGGAGCTCAAGAGACTACCAGGAATAGAAGATATGAGGGAAATAAGGGAGGAATAAAAATATAAAATACATAGGGAATAATAGTCATTTTTATCAATTTAATGAGCCACATGGTTTGGCCACACAATTAGGGTAATGGTTTTCCAATCATGTGGTGTATCATTATGAAGGGGATTCTCCTTCCTATGACTAGATTCATGGATTTAAATACTATGTATACCCCAATCGATGAAACTACCCAAATTTAACACCCCATTGCAAGGTTTCAGTGCATGGTTATAAAAACTAATTTTCCATTGTGTGAGTCCCTTTAAACCTATATTCCAAAATCCATGATTATTGGACCCTTCATATGGATAAAAAAATTTCCTATAAAAAAATATTCATGAATGAGATGTAAGGATAGTAATAATAGTGCACCAACTGTGCTCCTATATAAATGTCTCACAAAATATAGATTAAGATGCCCAATGCTATAAAATCTCATTTGGGATTTGTATACACCTATAGGGCCATTAAACCCATATAAAAAACATTCAGTTGTCCAATCAAATGAAATTTCATTTCAAAGAATAGTTAATGATTTTGCCCATCCACCAAAAAAACCTCTTGAATTCCTTTGGAAATTCAAACAGGTCAAAACCAATGGATGTTACAACCAACCCATATTATAAATTTTCATCCCCAAGAATACTTTTAGGAGAAACAAAAACAACTCATGGCCTAATCACGTGGTGATTTTCCATTCCAAATCACTATGTTGTGCCTCCAATTTCCATTTTTCTTCCATGTACTACTTATCAAACATGGTATAAAAGTGTTTTAAAACTCTAGAAAACACTCATAATCAACAATTACTATAAGGACCTGACCTTAAAATGTTGCATTATCTTTAATTTTATTCCAGAACATACACTGTTACACATTGAGTATCTTTTCTGGTTTAGAGTTTTAGAGAATAAAGATATCATATATACATTACATACCACATTCATACAATATGGATACTACTAACAAAATATCGTGTTTTTTTAAAATATCAAACATTAAAACGTAAAACATGATTTCATTGACAAAAATACATGTCATTAATCATGACTACCTTATTTATCCTACCCATCCTTATATCCCGTGAAAAATATTTTGAAATATTTTGATGAGTATAAAACTCTGTAAAGGTGTTTCCTCTAGAAATGGGGATGACCTCATTTGTTTAAGGTTCAAACATTCCAATCGGTTTCTAACGGGTTTGTTCGTAGAACCGAAAACATCCAATGATTTTATATCCATTTGGACCTACTTTCCAAAGGTAGGTGCGCAATAGTTGGGAATCGATGTTGGACTCATCACACCTTTTTCAGGGGAATTATTGTCTACTTTGGAACTCTCTTTATAGATTTAAGTTATGTTGGTGAATCCTTATTAAATTACCAAGTATGAAAATGAGCTTTCCTTTTGATCTGACAACCAATGATTGATATGTATGAGATTTAGAGATTATTTTATATGTATTTGAGGTTCTTCATCGATAGAGAATCATATGTATTTGTTAGAGATTATTAGTCAATGGTATCCTTCAATACATTGTATAGATATCTCTTGGTCATTATGATAACCATACTGGTTTTAAATCCACTCAGTGAGGTAATTTAAGTTTATTGTTGTTCAGATGGACATAGATTATTTCAAATTTGGGATTGTACCCACAGATGGGATACCTACGTATCCTTGTTTAGAAAAAGGAATCAGAACCCATGTAGTTAGAGTAATTATGTATGAGGTTTATACATGGTTGATGGATCAATGAAAGATGTCATAATTACTTTTATGCTCTAAGGTCACGTGAGTCATGCTCGGTGTGAAAAAACAAGAGGTATTGGTAAAACCCGAAAATTGTGCCATGAAAGATGAAATCATAAGAAATAATGCGGGGATTATGTATGTATGAATGCCCAGATAGATGAGGATTGGGATTTACTTCAGGGAAGAATCCCGAAAAGAAGGTACATAAAGGTATATGTGCTTTCTGGAGATTTGGATACTTAACTTAGGGCTTACTCTAGAGAAGGTTTCCCATATTAGAGGGGACATATTATTGGGTTTTACTCCTGAGAAGGAATCCCAAATCAAAATTAAATTAAGACTGGTTAAGAGAAATTACGACTGAGGATTATTCTTGAGAAGGAGGCCAAGGTTAAAGGGACTTGAGAACTGGGGCTTATTCCTGAGAAGGAGGCAAAGGTTAAGTGGAATTATGACTGGGGCTTACTCTTGAGGAGGATGACCATATTTTATAATTTGGAGCTTACTTTTGAGGAGGATGCCCATATTAAATATCTTGGACGGGTGCTTACTCCTGAAAAGGAATCCCAGGTTAAGAGAACATGGACTGGGGAATACTCCTGAAAAGGAGGCCCAAGATAGGGGACTTGGGGCATACTCCTAAGGAGGATTCCCTAAATTTGGGAACATGGGGCTTACTTCTAAAGAGGATGCCCAAAAAAATTAAGGGAATTTGAAGACTGGGGCTTACTCCTGAAAAGGAGGCCCAGGTTAGGGGACTTGGGGCTTACTCCTAACGAGGATGCCCAAATTAAAGATCTTATCATCTTAAAGGATGGGGTTGAATAAATGAAATCTCTAACCTTAGTGACATAAAGTTATGTAAATCACTAGGTTTTAAGAGATGTTCCACAGAATTCCTTTCAGATAAGGAAGCGAACAAAGGAACCTTGCCAAAAATGGATTTGAAGAGGGTTTTCAAGGGTAAGCCTTGAAGAGGAGAGGTGGATTTGAAGAAAATTGATGAATAGGCATGAGGGGCACCCAAAAAAAGAGGTAGGCACACAAGTTTTGTTTGGGTACACAAGTCCTGGGTGCGCAAGTGTACCTACGCAGCACAGGTGTACCTTCACACCAGTCAAACCATAGGGTAATACTTGGGAAAGACTTGGCTCAATCCCTTAGTAATATCCCTAAAGTCTTACAAAAGAGTGGCATTTAGGTTCTGTTGAATGGATAAGGTGGCGCGCTGGTGTGACCAATTCCCTTAAGGGTTAAACACTTAGGCAAGCAGGTGTTGGTGAATTTCAACACTTAGGACTTATTCCCCCTCTTTAGATCTTCCATTATAGGTAAGAAATTACCTTAGAAGTGTTCATAAGACATTAAGAAGAGACTGGGGCGTCAAGAGCTCCAATATGAATTTTAGAATTTTTCCGTCCCCAAAATGGGGGCCCACAAGGGGTATTTATAGGCTGCTGAAGACCTTGGGAGAAATATAAAATAGGGCGCGTAGGTCACCTGCGTGCCCAATATGTGGCATGCAGGTATACCTGCATGACCATCATGAAACTTTCGCAGCCCATTCTTAAGGAAAGCTCTATTCATGCCTTTTTCGATTTTTTATGTTTCTTCAAAGGATGAATCACTTTGTGTTTAAGGTATTTCCCTTTTTATTTTTTAGACTCTGTAACGGAAAGAAGCATAAGAAAAATTCACCCCTCAGAGTTGGATCCAAAAAGAAGGAGGATTTGACTCGGAGGTAAAGGAGAAAACCAAAGAAGAACGGTGCGCAAGTCTGAGCGCGCAGGTATCGGCGCGCAGGTGCGAGCCGTAGAGGCCTCGCCGTGCATGGCTATGGCCTTGCCTATAAATATGTGTTCCATTATCGCACAAATCACCCGACATTGAAATCTTCTAAGATCTCACCACGTAGGTTTCTCCCATCATGCAGGTTGGTGATTTTCAGTGGTTTCATTTCTTCTGTTCGTGTCGCGCTTCTGCAGAGGTATTTTGACATGTGCGGTGATAACTGCGTGACAAAACCTACGTGACACAGTTACACTTGTGCACCAACATTGGAATTGAGCACCTTAATGCATTATCCATTTTTACACTTTTCATCACAAATTTTATGAAAAAGTCAACTCACTTAAGAGTTAATTATTCGACCTTTTTGCTGATTAAATGTCTCCTAGAAGAATTGGAACGACTGATAAACTGGAGAGCAAGCGAATTGATGACATGATGAACGTTGTTTTCCATGATTACTATGATATCTACGACATCATTCTCTAAGATATGGCCAATTACTTAAAGAATTATCATCTCAATTTTCCACAGAGCATCTACTTACCTCTATTTGGTCATGGTCATCTTTATGAAGTCAATATTCCAGAGGCAAAGAATTATCTCCCACATTCTTGGTTTCATAATTACACAAATTTTGCTTCAGGAAATGTCTCAAGTGTAGGAGCATTTTTTAATACCGGAATAGTGGAAATAGACAATATAATTTATCATATCCCTTGTTCCCCATATCTGAAACCTCACAAGCCCAAGCTGTAACCACATTTTTGTCCTTCAATATTCCGAAATTCTCAAATGGATCAATACAAAGGCTGGAATAAGAGTTGGGACTTCCGTCCTGGAGGATGTGTGAAGCCAACTTGTATGTGGGCATATTGGGTGTGAAAAACCTATGCAGAGTTTGTTAAGGATTTGAAAGGAGCTACAATATATGAAGCCATCTGGGCTGGGCAGACATATGTCTACAGAAATGAAGACTTTGTGCCAGATCTAATCAGCTGCTGGAGCCCAAAAACCAATTCGTTCCATCTGACTCATAGAGAAGTAGGAATCTGTTAGTGGGATGTTTACAAGATCTCGGGGGGTTCCAATTCTAGGTGACATGTATGATGAATTAATCCCTCCAATGGCCACTCGGAATAATTCTGAGAAGACTCTGGATTTAGCTCTGAAATTATTGAAAATATTCTAGAAGCTCAAGAATTCCAAGACCTCCAAAACTCATTCTAGAAAAGATATTCATCTAGAGGATTGGATGGATATGTTTCTTACTGGGATAGAGGGGGAGTGGCCCAGCTATACATGTCCTACTATTTTCCCCAGAACAGAGAAGTGGGATGTTTCTCGTACATTCTGGCCAACTCTAGAAGCAGGAGAATTTCGTATGTGGGGGTACGAAGTGGATCAGAGAATCCCAAAAAAGACCTATCTAGAGAGCTTCTTAGCCTTGTGGATCAATTTTTATGTTTTTCTAGTGAGGGATTTTAAGGGAGGAGTCATGACATGGACCTTCGTTGTGGAAGCCATGTTGGCTGAGAAAAAAATGGTTGGGTTGGCCACCCCCATTTTGGTGAAGATTCACAGGAGCATACTCCATGTCTTTAAAGGTAAGTCTCCTTTAAGAATAGTGGTACCATTCCAAGTTTTGTGGGGATGGATCGCCACTCATTTCAGGACCTGTGTTGTACAGAACAGAGTATAGGTTCCTGGAAGTTCTTTCAGGCCATCAGTGCAGGCATTTTTTGGAGTTCCTCTGTTAGCTCTCAACATCTATGATATAAAGGTGAGCCTGAGAATGTATAAGGAATTAAATTTCTTTCCTTATGGAAACACCCCAACCGAGTGGTTTGTTGATGATGGAACAGCCGGCCTGGAACTGAGGTCATACATGCTGGCTTGCAGAGATGGTGTACTTGCCGCCAGGATTAACGAAGAGATTATATGCGAGTCCTATGCTCCATACAGATTTTCACGCCAATTCAAGTGTCTACAGAATACTATTGTATCCCCTCTTATGCATGTCTGGTCAGAGCAGCATCTAGTGGTTGCCCGACAACTATGGTTGCTGAAATATATGGAGAAGATCAGGGAAGTATTTGATCTACCAGTTGATAAAGCGGCGAGTAACTTGACTACATGGTATTGCGAGAACTGGATAGAATCATACCCTGGAGCTGATTCACCAGGTTCTTCACCTAGGGCTGACTCACTGGATTCCCAAGATGGGGGTGATAAGGCACAACATGCGGCAAATCAGCCTTAGGACAGATATAATCCTCTTGTCAGAATCAAGAGACCAACTCCATTAACTCCTAGTGAGTTACTCCATTGGGGAAATTTAATCACCATTACTTTATAGAGCAACAAGTCTTATTTTTTATCCTTTATCTGTAGTTGCAGGGGCTGAAAAAAAGCAGAAGTCTAAGATTATAGGACCCTCCTTGCAGCCTTCTGGTACACATGCTGAATATTTACACCTAGAGGTTGTCCAGACATTGGGGAGTTTATATTGCAATACTAAAACCGCCAGGTTGGATTAATGCGAATGGATATACATCCCTGGAATAGGGAATCTTTGGGCTTCTATTGATATCTATTTCAAGGATAATCCCTGTGAAGTGTGAGCTTACATTCGAGAGATGGAGATGGTCATTTATGCCATCGAAGATTCCATTCATGTCACCAAGTGGGTGAAGGAAATGGTAGATCGTGGCACCAATGAGGGGACTGGTGGTTCCAGAGATGAGGAGTGGCACGATTATGTGGCTTCTGAAGATGTTAGTCTCTTTCCTTATTTTCTTTGTAACATGATTATAGTTAAAGCATTGTTACTCAAGGATATTTTTTTCATCATCCTCTAGCTTTCAAAGAAAGGAACAATTGATGTTCCTTCATCACAGTATAGCCCTAGTGGTACTGACATCGGGGCTAATAAATCTCCTCGTGAGCCGGGTGAGATATCTCCAGGCCAGCAATCCATGGACAAGGAATTAGAAAGGTCTTTTCACTCTATAATACCTGTATTTGGAGAGGAGAATGTAAACACTCTCAAAATTCCAAAGAAGAAAAATAATCAAAGGAGGAAGTCCACAACTAAACGTTTCATCAGTAGAGGTAAGTCCTTCAGATAGTCATGAGTCTTAACCCATGAAAAGGTTGCTCATACATCTTGGGATTGAAGGGGATTCTTCAGTTTCCCCTTTGAGGGAGAGGACTGACCCTTCTCTAAGAACAATGGAGTGTACTGGTGAACAATCACAAGTTCATGTTGGCTTAGCTGCTCTTGAAGGGTAACTAGCCTCTATTCCCAGTACCGCTCTTGCTACTGCTGCAAGAAGAGAAGATCCTACTTCTGGAAAATTAACAATGCTTCATAAGATGTTGAATGAAAACATCAACTGACTTCCATTCTATGATAATTTAGGTTCAACCCTAGCACGGGAACATTTAGCGGTCACTACAACTGATGGTGCAATTTTATCTGAAGAAGCTGTCTGGGGTCAGAGGCCGCAGAATGAGGGTCTCCAAGAAGATATATCGAATGCTCCCACTAGTGAGAGTAACCATGAATCTGAGATAACATTGGATGAAATGATGTAACTTGGTGGATCTTTTAAATATTTTTTAGATCATGTTAAATTACCATGTAATTTAGAAGATTTTGGAAGTGAGTGTTATCCTTCATCTTGTTAAAATAACTACTTATTATATCTCTAACCATGATTGGTTCAAATGTGAAGTTACATTTGAGCAAGCTATTGAACTGCCAATGCCTGAAGGGGGTACATACAACCCAACTACTGCAGAGAAATTAGCTCAAGTGGAGCTTAACCTAGCAGAGCTTCCTGAAGTTCATCCTTAAAATCCTGTTGAAGCTAGGAAAAACAGGGAGGAGCCTTATCATGTTACTGATCTACCATTGGGTAAGGGATAACAATATTTTCAACTGTACTTAATTTGCAAGACAACCAATCAACTTTTGTTATCCTTTTAAACTAACCAAAGATTTCAATTGATTATGAAAGGCCATAAATTTCGGTGGTTAGATCTGGAGGTGAAGCTTCATCCTCCACCCCAACGGGAATAGAAAGTGAAGTAACATAGGTCAGGGGGGAAAAAGCAGAACATGGTACTTCCCTAAGTGCATTAATCCTGGATTATATACCCTCCTATGATAGTGATGCTGAGCTAGACCAGGAGGTACAAAAGGTGCTCCAATTTTCACGACACAATGCATGGAAGAACATAAGGAAGATCATATCTAAAGTGCCTCTAGAAGAGATGTTTTTGAAGATCTCGTGACTGTTATCCCTGTTCTTCAAGTTGGGACTTGGTGGTTTTGGATATCAAGAGATCCATTCCTTGGTGAAAAAAGTCATCTTAAGAAGGGATCCAGAGTAGAAGTACCGTCAAGATTTGACCAGGGTGAGGCTATTGACCAATGTCAGCGAATTTGAGGCTACGGTATCCCGAGCTGAGGCTAATCATGCTACCAAGTTAAAGGAGCTCAAGCATAAGTTCAATGATAAAGTCGTCCAGCATATGCACCTTCAGAAAACGTTAGATGCTATTACTTAGGATCTTGATTAGCTTAATAATTCACTGGTAGGAGTTCAAATGAATGGTATTAAATCCATTGTAGATGCTAAGAAAGCACTCCATCAAGCTAAAAATAGTGAAGTTGGTTGAGTGCATGAGCTTCAAGTGGCTGCTGATGAAGCTCGGGATGTCATGAATCAAGTGAAGAGTTATGTTGATAGCCTTTTGTAATTCTCAGAAAAGAGAAGAGACTCCAGTCTGTGGATGTCCTTCTAACTCTTGTGCATCAATGAAGAATACTTTAATCTTCAATCATTTGTGCCTGCATTTACTTGCTACCTGATTTAAAATTTTACCTAATCCAATGGGCATAGTAAGCATAGTTTTATTTTTAATCGGATTATAAAAATAACCCTACAAACCTTGAATATTTTTAATTTGTCAATATTACCTAAATCATACAAAATGTATGTTTAGTGAGCTGGGAATTGACTTTTATTCATAGTTCCCTTATCTTTTGTGAGCAGTTTAAAGTCATTCTTTTCGGACATAAAAAAGGCTAATGTTTAAGATCGAAATATCTTTAACCAAATGGATTAAATTTGACTTAATTCCTTGATAATTTATCTGAAAAAATATTACCACACTCAAGTATGGGGGAAAACATGTAAACTATGACTTAAAGAAAATTTGAATCTGAGGAATGATATGAAAAAAGGACTAAGAGGAATTAGAATAAGTATTTTCCAATAATGAAGTTACCACTATTTAACAAACCCGTTAGGTGGTTCAATTATGTAGGGCCAATTAAGGGCATTGGATGCATAGTCAAATAAGAGCATCTTTTGGCTGACAGGTCAGTTATGTAGACTACTTATACAAGGCCGCGTAAGGGCATGTGCTGTATACTCAGGTAAAATAAGTCTCAGAAATTTTACATTTCTATTGCTAAAAAGATAGGGAAATTTTATGGAGATTCAAATTTTCCAAAGCACAGAGTCTGGTGTATGGAGAGAGGTACTTGAATATAGAGAGGATATTTACAATCAATATTATCAAATAATTGGATGAATGTCACTTCTGCGAAGGTATGACCCAAATGTAGGGAAGGGAAATATAAACCATAGACTTAAATACATTTAGATCATGAAAGAGAGTATGGGATAAATATGTTAAGGATGGATATTTTTTCTTATCCTTACATATTTTCGTTAAGAAAACTAAGTACAAAAGAGGTTTTCTTCCCAAGAATGAAGTTACCACTATTTGAAAAACCCGTTAGGGGGTTGAATTATGTAGGTCCAGCTAAGGGCATTGGCTGCATAGTCAAATAATAACATCTTTTGGCTGATAGGTCCATTATGTAGACTACTTATGCATGGTCTCCTAAGGGAATGTGCTGCATAGTCAAACAAAAGAATCCCCGAGTATCAAAAATTTTAGGACCAGAAGTTAAGAAAAGGGTTATGGATATCTGGAAGTATTTAAGGTTAGGAGTATGACACATCAAAATGGGAATAGTTCAATTCATGTAGAGATACACAGACTAATGCTAACCATAATCATGGTGTTGCTAGGTCCTGAATTGAGATGCCATACTTAACTTCATATCTCATTATAATGAGAATCAAGCCAAATGTAGTTCTTGAAATACAGTTTAATGTCATGTGGGACGAGAGTATAGGAAATCTTAGTTTAGGGTTATAGATCTCGGACCATAATGATGAATACACAATGTGTGTTTTTTATAAACCTGATTTTAATGAAGACTAGGGTTTTCATACAACATTCATGTTTTCACAAGGGTACTTTTCATCTAGGGGACTGAAAGTGGAATTTGGGGTTAGGCCCAAAGACTTGGGGCTGGATTCGAGGGATGCTTGAACATTCCTACGTATCATATAAGGATGGGAATCAAGCCACACATAGTTCTTGAAATACCCTATTTACATATTTGGTTCATACATATGAAGGGTGAAAGGGGACTTTAGTGCAATGATGGTTTGTCCCAAGATAAAAGGATCATACATTTCCATGTATGTACATAGTCTTTAGAATATAAAATGATTGGAGATCAATGTAAATAATGATTCCCTCTCAGGTGAGGGTGTCAAATAATGTTATAGTTTATTGTCATATAGGACAAAAGTGTTTTACAGTTTAACGTCATATGGCAAGGACAAAGGTGAACCAATGTGAAAAGATTGGTTTTGGGCTTGAACCTCGAGAGGTTGCCTACGTACCAAGACTAGAAGGCAAGGATCAGTGTGCATGTAGTTCAATTAAAGAATTAATTAGTGATAAATTTGTTTTTGAGAACAACCACCTAAAAAATGGTGTTAGGACTTACGCATGGAAGGCTGCCTAGAGAGGGTGTTATGGTTGAAGTTTACTCTATGCTCACGTGATTCATACTAGGTGTGAGAAACAAGAGGTAGCAACAACCCTAACGATGCATATTTTAATGTCATGTTGGAAAATAAGAAGCGATCGTGTAGTCTAATGTAATTCAATAAGGACAGAAAGAAGGGATGTATAGTTTAACGTCATATAGCAAGTAAGGGTGCTGTACAATTTAGCGTCATGTAGCTAGGATGTATGGCTATGTAGTTTAATGTCTTGTAGTGAGAAAAATGGGGACATATTTTAACGTCTTTTTGGACGTATTAGGGATGTTTTTTTCAGAGTTTAGCGTCATGTGGGACAAAGTGGTTCATAATTTAACATCGTATGGCTAGGATGACACAGTTTAATGTCATGTTGGACGTTGGGGTGCTGTACAGTTTAGCATCATGTAGCTAGGACGTATGAGGAAACAAAACAGTTTAATGTCATGTTGGATGATGGTGCGAATAGCTTAAGGTCATATGCATAGACCGTAAGAGTTATTTGTTTTATAAAAAATACTTCTTTAGAAATATGGCATTGGTTGGAGTAGTGATGAGTTCTCCATCCATTGAGATTAAAGAGTAAGCTCCATTGGAGTAGAACTTATGTATTGATTAAGGTCCTTCCCATTTTGTCTCAATATTGGGAGGGTTCTTTCTTGGTATCATTAGAGTTCTGATAACCAATACCAATTCTCCATGAATGAATGAACGAAGCTGAACATTTTTGTTGAAAGCTCGTGTTATTTGATTCTGATAGACTTCAAAACGGTGCAGGGTGTACAATATTGATTCATCTAATCAATCCAATTCATCCAATCGCTTTTGAGATTGTTCATCTATAGATGATTGATCACAAATGGATACTCTGAGCGAGGGTAATTGAACTCTAATGGAAATGAATACTTTTGTTCCATATACCAATGAATATGGAGTTGACCGCGTTGCAGTGCGGGTGGTGGTCCGATAAGGCCATAAAGCATGAAAGATTTTATCAGGAAATGATTTCTTATATTTATCCACCATCTTTTGTAGTATGTTTGAAAGAGACTTATTAAAGGCTTCTATTTGTTCATTGGTCGTTGCATGATACTGAGATGAATGGTTGGATTTGATGTTGTATTCTTGATACAACTTCCTTACCTTGGATGAACAAAAGCTGGTGCCATTGTCCATCAATATGGTATGAGGGACGCAAAATATGGTAATGATGTTAGACTTGATGTACTCTATTATGATTTGAACATAAGGTGAAATTGTATGACGGTAGGAAATACTGATGATTGTCTTGTCCTGATTTGGATCTGCCAGAGTTGTGGCTATATTAGCCAGTGCATCAACTTGGGCCTTTTGTGTTCGCAGGACATAAGAAAATGCTAGTTCTGAAGGAAATTCCACCATTAAATCCCTGACATAATCATACAAATGTATTAACTCTTCTTTTCTGATGGCATAATCCCCATTGACTTGTTTGATTACTAGGTCTGAATCACCTTTCACCTTTAAGTGATTCACTTGTTCCTGAAGTGACAACTCCAATCCTATGAGGAGAACTTGATATTCTGCTTCATTATTTGTACCGCCTTCCCACAATAATAAGGAAAAGGGTAGCACTGCCTTTTCCGGGGAAATTATTATAATTCCTAACCCAACTTTGTTGAATTTAGGATCTTCCATTTTTCTTCCCTGTTGGACTTCTGGAAGCACCATCAAAGTACTTTTCCCATTTTTGAAGATTATCTTGTATAGAAAACACTTCTTCATCAAGAAGTTAAATATCTGAATATTTATCTTCTACTGAAGGGTGTTCATCTAGGAAATCAGCTAGAGTTTTTACCTTTATTTCTTTTTTAAACACATACTGGATATCAAATTGCTGCAAAATAACTCCCCACTTTTCCAGACGTCCTATAAGCATTGGATGACTAAGGATAAATTTGAGCGGGTTATTGTGAGATACCAATTGGACCTCGTGATGTTGCAGGTAGTGTCTCAACTTCTGAACTGCAAAGATTAATGCTAGGCAACACTTTTCAATACTTGAATATTGGGTTTCTGCTTCAAGCATATTCCGACTAAGATAGTATAGGTTGTTTTCATTCCCAGCACCATTCTTCTAGGAAAGGAAGGCACCAAATGATCGCTCTAAAGCTGTCACATAAAGAATAAGTGGACTTCCTTCAATAGGTGTAATTAAAACTAGTGGAATCAAGAGATATTTCATGAGAATATTGAATACTTCTTGACATTCTTTAGTCCACTGCTTAGTGACTCCCTTCTTCATCAATCTGGTGAAGGGTAAAATTTTGCCTACCAAATTGGTGATGAAACGCCGAATATAGGCTAAATGTCCTTGAAGTACTCTCAATTTATTCCTATTTTGAAGAGGTGACATACCATGGATTTCCTTTGTCATCTTAGGATTGTCTTTGATACCATGATGGCGTACAAAAAAGCCGAGAAATTTTCTTGAGGTTACCCCAAAAGCACATTTTAAGGGGTTCATCTTCAAATTATGTTGCCGAAGCTTGTGGAATATGACTTCCATATCAGCCAAGTGATAAGAAAGTTGTCTATATATAACCACCAAATCATCCACATAACATTAAACAAACTTCCCTAAAAAGGGTTTGAAGATACGATGCATGTCACACTGATATGTTGTTCCTGCATTATTCAGGACAAAGGGAATTACCCGATAGCAAAACACACCCTAAGGGGCTCTGAAGGCTGTAGATTCTTCATCTTCTAGATCCATTCATATTTGATTATACATGGGATATCTATCTAAGAAGGAATGTTCTTCATAGCCAGCTGTTGCATTAATTAAGAGTTCTGTGATCAGAACTGGAAAATCATCCTTGGGACTATTCCGATTAAGATCTCTGAAATCAATGCAAACTATAATTTGTCCATTCTTCTTTTTCATAGGGACAATATTATCCAACCATTTGGGATGCTGAACTTCTCTAATGAATTTATCTTGGATAAAATTATCCACTTCAGCTTCAATTTTGGAAGCATATGTTTGGTGTGTTCTCTTTACGGCTTGCTTAAATCCTTGATGTTATTCTGGAAAACCCAAATGATGAGTAGCAACATCAGGATCAAGCCCTGGAATTTCTGTATAGTTCCAAGCAAATATATCTTGATTTTGCTTGAAAAATGAAATATTCATTTCCTTCTCTTCAAGAGTCATGACCACACTAATTAAAGTGGGATGTGGATCTTATTTTGTACCCAGATTTATTTCTCTTAGTTCAGCCACAGTGGTAGAGATACCCTCTTCAAATGCTGGAGGAGCATCCTGAAGATCTTCCTCTTCTTCTTCAAGATGTGTTATTTCTTCTGTTTCTACTTTCATAGTAGATGATGAATCGGAATTTCCAGGATCAATAGAGATGTTAAAATTTGAACATCTTGAAGAAGAGGCTTCTAATTCTAACCCTATTGATGACAAAGGGTCTTCCTTGGGTAATAAAGAGAATATGATGGATTGAGAATCGATATCATCATTCACCTCTGACATTGCTATAACTTCTTCTAGCCTAGTTGGCGAAGTATAGAATTTCTTGATTTCAGTGGATGAAATGAAGACATCTCCATTTGAGCATTCATCATTGCTTGGTGAATCACCAATTTCTCCCATGCTCTCTGGCTTGATTTCCGAAATTGACATTATGGAAGTTTCCATAAGAGTATTTGGATTTTGGTCTATCCTGCCAATTTTACTGATAGGAAACACATAATATGTACTCACATGAATGAATGGGTTTACTGGAATCTTTTCCAAACCATATGGAGAATTAACTTTGGTAACCTCCCTTGTTATGGATTTCTCCTTACCCTCCATTTGATAGAATTCCGCCTCAATGTATTGAGATTCACATGTTTTGAATGGGGATTTATCACCATACAATGTCCCAATTTTACCATTGAAACAATATTTGAGACATTGATGGTATGATGAGGGTATAGTCGCATGCTGATGTAGCCAAGGTCTTCTAAGAAAAATATTGAAAGCTGTGTCATGTCGAACAACCATGAAATCTGAATTGGATACAAGATCTCCAAACTAAGTTTTGATTGTGATCTCGCCCATGGGTTCTTGTTCATTTTTATCATATCCTTCCAACATCAAAGTAGAAGGAGATAAATCATATTTGGTGAGGCCCAATCGAGGAAGTGTACGAATGGGGATGAGGTTGACTCCTGAACCATTATAAATGAAAGATCTTCGGATGTCTACATCATTGACCATGCCAGATAAGTACAAAGGTCTAATATGTCCATGCACGAAATCATCTTCATCTTCATCTGTAAAAGATATCACTATATGGAATTCTGTAGGATTATTCTCAACATGGTAGAATTTAGCCGCAACAACTTCTGTTTTGAATTCCTGAGAACTTGAAAATTCCTCGATGAGTGCCTCATGAAGGTCCTTTGATAAATTCAAGGAATCCAGAATTGATAACTTGGTCAGTACATGGGCCAAATGTTTCAAGATATCATATTTTTGATCCAAAGGTCTGCGTTTACCAATAGGAACATGTGGTTTCAAAGGTGCCATAGAAGTTGATGCTTTGAAAGTAGATGCTTATTGTATCGGGGTTGGAGTTTGAAATACTCATGGATTTGGAAAATTATACTAACTAGGTCTATTTACTTGCTAAGAGGAAGAAGGTGTAACCTCCAACTGATATTCCAGAATAATTGTGCCAGGACTGAATCTGCCATGCATGGAAGAACATGCTTGTTCCTGTTGAGCTCCTTGAAGGGCTCTGCCATGAGTTTCTGCTACAAACACAGTTCTAGTAGGGGTAGTATTAGAATAGTGGCTTCTGGTATATCCATGTCTTCCTCTGTATCCCAGACCTCTGGAACTCCCTCTAATTCCTCTGTTTGATACAAGGAATTCAGGCTCATCAGGATCGAAACTGTGACTGGCATAAGGATCTGTTAAGTAAATCATGTTAACAGAACTGAATATAAACTCTTCGTCTGATGAAGACTCAACCTAATTACCCAATTCAAGTTGTGCCATTTGGTGGGATGGTTCTCGTGGCATTGAAGTAGATGGCATAGAATCTTCCAAATTCAAATATAACTTAGGCTTTGACATGATCTCATCTTCTTCTGATTGCTCTTCTTTCTTTGAATTATTCTGTTTCTTTGATGATTTTCCCTCTGATGAAGGGGTTTTTACGGTGGCATTCATAGCAGAAGGCACAATAGGTTTCTTCAATTGCGTTTATAAAATTGCATGATTTAGGTTGATCGTTTTTCTAACCATCCAATCATCATATTTCTGCACATTTTTTCTTTTCTTGCCACTCGCCTTCTTCCTCTGGATCTGTAGTAGTAACACATGCTACCTAGGTATCACTCAATAATAAGATGATAATAAGGAATAAAAATTTTATTAATAAAATATACACCATGATAAAAAATTCCTGACATCTAAAAACTCATCATAATTCAAAAAAGTCCAAGTGATTTATCCATCCAACTACATTAATTATTCATATATTGACCATGGAAAAAGACCATTCAAAAAACCAGATACACTATGAACAATATATTTTTCAATTTTTTTTAATAATAAATAAGATTATAACTTTTATATACATTCATTTTTATGATTATAGTCATTTCATTTGTTAAAATTGAATAAAATCCAATTCTAGTGGTTAGATAGAACATGAATATTATTTTTGTCATTTACACAATGAGAAACAAGTGAGAATAATTGGACGGACCCAAAGGGAGTCACCAAGTTGAGGTCACCAACCTATAACCATGTTAGATTTTTTAATGAAAAGCTTGTCAAGTCATTTAATGTATGGAAGTTAAATTCTTTATTGAAATGAATAGGATGTCTAGTGTGTGGCATAATGGTGTGTTTTATAAAATGATAATGTATTAAGATGAAATTCATATGACACTTACCTTATTTTTATAATGAATCACTCTTTTATTATTAGGAAATGATTCATTCTAGAATGAGATGAAATAGATGAATATAATAATGACATTAAAATTTGGTCTATGAGCTCACAAAGAAATAACATCCACTATAGTTATAGAAAATGAAATAAAGAGGAATGTTGAATATTAGACTAACCAAGGGAGATCCAATCTGACTGAATGTTCTTTATTCCAAGCTCGAATGAGGAAGACACATAAACGTTCTATGTGGAGGCCTTGGGAGGAGCTCAACAGACTACCAGGAATAGAAGATATGAGGGAAATAAGGGAGGAATAAAAATATAAACGACGTAGGGAATAATAGTCATTTTCATCAATTTAATGAGCCATATGGTTTGGCCACACAATTAGGGTAATGGTGTTCCAATCATGTGGTGTATCATTATGAATGGTATTCTCCTTCCTATGACAAGATTCATGGATTCAAATACTATGTATTCCCCAATCTATGAAACTACCCAAATGTAACACCCCATCACAAGGTTGTAGTGCATAGTTATACAAACTATTTTTCCATTGTGTGAGTCCCTTTAAACCTCTATTCCAAAATACATGATTATTGGGCCCTTCATATGGATAATAAAAATTCTTATAAAAAACGATTCATGAATGAGATGTATGGTTAGTAATAGCAGTGCACTAACTGTGCTACTATGTCAATGTCTCAAAAAATATAGATTTAGATGCCCAATTCTATAGAATATTATTTAGGATTTGTAGACACCTATGGGGCCATTAAACCCATATAAAAAATAATCAATTTTTCAATCAAATGAAATTTCTTTTCAAAGAATAGTGAATGATTTGGCCCATAGACCAAAAAAACCTCTTGAATTCCTTTGGAAATTCAAACAGGTCAAAACCAATGGATGTTATAGACAACCCATTTTACAAATTTTCATCCCCAAGATTACTTTTAGGAGCAAAAAAAACAACTCATGGCCTAATCATGTGGTGATTTTCCATTCCAAATAACTATGTTGTGTCTCTATTTACCATTTTTCATCCATGTACTAATTTTTAAACATGGTATAAAAGTTTTTTAGAACTCTATAAAACACTCATAATCAACTATGACTACAAGGACCTGACCTTAAAATGTTACTTTAACTTTAATTTTATTCCAGAACATACATTGTTACACATTGAGTATCTTTTCTGGTTTAGAGTTTTAGAGAATAAGGATATCATATATACATAACATACCACATTCATACAATGAGGATACTACTAAAACAATATCATTTTTTTAAAATATTAAACATTAAAACGTAAAACATGATTTCATTAACAAAAATCCATATCATTAAAAATGACTCTTATTTATCATACCCATCCTTATATCCCATGAAAAACATTTTGACATATTTTGATGAGTATAAAACTCTGTGAAGGTGTTTCCTCTGGAAATGGGGATGACCTCATTTGTTTAAGGTTCAAACATTCCAATCGGTTTCTAACAGGTTTGTTCATAGAACTGGAAACATCAAATGATTCTATATCCATTTGGACCAACTTTCTAAAGGTAGGTGATCATTAGATGTGAACCGATGAGGCTTAAGAATTTTCATCGGTCGAGAGCAGAGGAGGTCGGACTCGTCACACCTTTTTGTGTGGAATTATTGTCTACTCCAAGACTCTCTTTATAGATTTAAGTTATGTTCGTGAATCCTTATTAAATTACCAAGTTTGAAATTGATATTTCCTTTAGATCTGACAATCAATGATTGATATTTATGATATTTAGAGAGTCTTTTATATGTATTTGAGGTTCTTCATTGATACAGAATCATCTGTATTTGTTAGTGATTCGTAGTCAATGGTATCCTTCAATACACTGTATAGAGATCTCTTGGTCATTATGATAACCATACTGGTTTTAAAGACAATCAGTGAGGCACTTGATGTTTATTGTCGTTCAGAAGGACATAGATTATTTCAAAGTTTGGATCGTACCTGCAGATGGGCTACCTATGTATCCTTGTTTAGAAAAGGAATCAGAACCCACGTAGTTTGAGTAAAGAAGTATGAGGTTTATGCATGGTTGATGGATCAATGAAAGATGTCATAATTAGTTTTATTCTCTATGCTCATGTGAGTCATGCTCGGTGTGAGAAACAAGAGGTATTAGTAAAACCCGACAATTGTGCCATGAAAGATGCAATCATAAGAAATAATGTGGGGATTATGTATGTATGACTGCCCAGATAGATGAGTATTGGGATTTACTTCAGGGAAGAAACCCGGGCACAAGGTCCATAAATGTATATGTTCTTTATGGATATTTGGATTCTTAACTTAGGGCTTACTCCTTAAAAGGAAGCCCAAATTAGAGGGGACTTATGATTGGGTTTTACTCCTGATAAGGAAGCCCAAATCAAATGTAAATTAAGACTGGTTAATAGAAATTATGACTGGGGCTTATTCTTGAGAAGGAGTCCCAGGTTAAGGGGACTTGAGAACTGGGGCTTATTTCTGAGAAGGAGGCCCTCGTTAAGGTGAATTATGATTGGGGCTTACTGCGGAGGAGGATGCCCATATTTTTGAACATGGGGTTTACTACTGAGGAGTATTCCCATATTAAATATCTTGGACTGGGGCTTACTCCTGAAAAGGAATCCCATGTTAATAGAACTTGTACTCAGGATTACTTTTGAAAATGAGGCCCAAGTTAGGGGACTTGGGGCTTACACCTAAGGAGGATGCCCTAAATTTGGGAACTTGGGGCTTACTCCTAAAAAGGATGCCAAAAACAAATTAAGGGAATTTTAAGACTGGGGCTTACTCCTGAAAAGGAGGCCTAGGTTACAGGACTTGGGGCTTACTCCTAAAGAGGATGCCTGAATTAAAGATCATCTCATATTATAGGATGAGGTTGAATGAATGAAATCTCTAACCTTAGTGACATAAAGATATGTAAATCACTAGGTTTTAATAGATGTTCCATAGAATTCTTTTCAGATAAGGAATCCAACAAAGGAACCATGCCACAAAAGGAATTGAAGAGGGTTTTGAAGGCTAAGTCTTAAAGAGGAGAGGTGGATTTGAAGAAAATAGATGAATATGCAGGAGGGTCTCCCAAAAAAAGGCAGGCGGGTAGGTTTAGTATGGGCGTGTAGGTCCAGGTCGCACAAGTGTACGTGTGAGGCATAGGTTTACCTGCACACCGGTCAACCCATAGGGAAATACTTGGGCGAGACTTGACTCAAACCCGTATTATTATGCCTAAAGTGTTACAAAAGAGTGGCACGTAGGTTCTGTTGAATGGATAATGTGGCATGCAGGTATGACCACTTCCCTTAAGGGTTAGACACTTAGGCGTGTAGGTGTTGGTGAATTTCAACACTTAGGCCTTGTTCCCCCTCTTTAGATCTTCCATTCTAGGTAAGAAATTACCTTATAACTGTTTAGAAGACTTCAAGAATAGACTAGGGTTCCAGGATCTCAAATCTTACTTTTGTAATTTTTCCGTCGCCAAAATGGGGGGGCCACAAGGGGTATTTATAGGCTACTGAAGACCTTGGGAGAAAAACCAAATAGGGCACACAGGTCACCTGCGTGCCCAATATGTGGCGCATAGGTATACCTGCACGACCATATTGGAACTTGCGTGGCCCATGCTTAAATAAATCCATGTTCATGCGTTTGTCAATTTTTGATGTTTCATCAAAGGATGAATCACTTTGTGTTTAAGGTATTTCCCTTTTCATTTATTAGACTCTATGATGGAAAGGACCGTCAACAAAAGGATATGAAGAAACAAATCATTAGTCAAGTGACAACATAAAAAACAATAAAACCCATAATCATAAAATCTCATATGAATGGAAATATCAAGAAATTGCATTGGGTCATATTTACCATATCACTATTACATTTACCCTTACACAAGGAATAACCTTTTGGTCAACATCCATATTTGGAGTACCCAATGCATTGAAGATCTATAATTGGGCTCACCCGTCACATCTTGAGCTATAATGGGCTCAACTAAACATATATTAAGCTATAATGGGATCAAACCAACATATCATGAGCTATAATTGGGATCACTCATCATATAATGTGCTATAATGGGATCAACCCAACATAAATAATATCCAAGGAACATATCATGAATAAAACACTTCATAACTCATTTACACACTTGAACACACATTCAGATTTAAAAATACCGAATACTTCCTAAAAATCACTCTTAGAACATAAAAACTGCACAATAAATAATGAAATATTATTATTAAAAACAAAAATATAATGGGGTAACATTGGTAACAGAGCATAAAGAAATAATAATAGTACACTCATGTCATAAAAAAGAACAATATATTTGGTTTTCTTAAAGGAGACATTTTAAAGGATATTAAGAGGAAATTCCTCTAAAAATACCATGAAATTGATGCGATAATTGAATTTAATTTGTATATATAATATAAATACTCATCATACAACATATGATAATCAAATTACATATAACAATTCATATAATAATGATAAAAAACCTTGATAATTAAGGTTAACCCAAAGAATGGAAATCATGTTATGCATTCCCTTACAAAATTTTGGCATGGTATCGGGTGTACATGGGATGGATTACTGAGAGATAAAGGGTTATATCATCATTAATACATCATAAGGGAATTATGGGTAGTTTTGAAAATATACCTTATCCATAGCAATTAAAAACCGCACAATATAGAGAAGATCCTGGAATAAAAATTTAGAAAGAGAGGATACCTTACCTCAGGTTCAACTTCCCTAAAACATGTTTAAAAGTCATGTATTAAGGGTGAAATAGTGTTATTAAAATCTTAATGAAACATATTCGTGTTTATAACACATTTTATGATCATTTTATAACATCATTCCACCAATTCATTAATAATATTTTGTTAATTCCATTATTTTCAGGTGCATTATTCACATGGTTTCCAAGATTAGTTCATGATGAATATTATTTTTGATTGGAAGTGAAACTCTAGAATTGGAATAGAATGATATATACAAACTTCTAGAAACATAAATTATACAATTTATCTTTTTTAATTCTCATGTGAGGATGATTCATAGGTTACAACATTATTGATATTTGTTTAGGTCATTTTGGTGATTATTCAATCACAATGAACTCATTTTTATTCCTAAGTTAATAAAGTGTGTAAAAAATGATCGAAAAACATTAAATAACTTATAATACATAAATTATAATCTATTTAAACCATAAAATTTTTTTCATTACTATTCTTTATATAAGTAAAATAAATTGAAATCGCATTGTCCATGATGTCGGTAAATTGACACATCACGGACTGTGTTTTAATTTCATGCATACACAGGAGAGGGGAAGAAGAATAAGGGTGAGTCTTCAACAAAAATGATGAAATCAAGAATATTTAAGATACTAGATCTTTAATTACTCTTTTATAAGAGGAGGCGAGTAATGAGGAGGAATATAAAAGAAAATGAAAAGAAAAATAAATAAAACAAAAAATGATGTTTACCTCTTGATCTCTTCTCCTTGAGATCCTTCTTAAGGCCCTTGGATTTGTCGTTTTGGGGAGACTAACATGTATTGGACGTGGGGATGGGACATTAGAGTAGTATTTTGTATAACTTATGTATGGAACAAGGCCTAATAGGAGTGAATATAAGAGGGAGCGGGGGGGGTTATAGTGGAGGAGAGGAGAGTTTTCCCATTATTTTAATCAATATTTTATTATTTTTCCAAAGACAACCAATAGTGTTGATACTTGTGACAAATAATATTAATTCTTTCATGTGATTTCAAACCTATTATCATTTACATCATCCAAGACACAAGCATGATGCATAAATTCACTAATTTATCCTATTTTGTAAATTATCGAATTTCTCTATTCACCAAAAATTCATGTATTTCGGATATATCCTAAGAATTTACCCCAATAAATTTTCAATGTGTATAATCCAAAAATGAACTCCATTTTATCAAAATAATTATATAATTATGATTAATTAAATTTTTAAATAAAATAATATCTTATTCAAAAACCAATAATTTTAAAACATTTATTTACATATTCCATAATATGGGTATATTGTAACATCGATTAATATTATATTTATACTCGCGTAGGCGAGGTTAATATTCATAAGGGTAACATTACTATTCATACGGATATGTTACTATCAACAAAAAATTATGTTGGTCTTGTCAGACTCTAAATAACTTACTGATTGCAACCATTTATGTCCATTTTTTGAAATTCAAAACATAGAATTGGGAAAATTAATTTTAGTTCTAATTATAACAATTTAATTAAAACTATTTTTCATGAATTTAAATTTTATTTTAAAAACATGGGGTGTTAAAATGACAAACATTGATGATACTCTCCTGAGGAATTCTCACCTAAGAAAAGATCATGTCACCATCTCTTTTACCAACTGAACTATAATGATCTCTATTATAGGTTCTGCCTATATTAACCATTTCCATAGAAATAAATTCTTACTATCAAAATTTACAATTAACGAATGACCTTAGTGTCCTAAAAAGACTCCTAAAACATTTATCATATTATAAATGAGGGAAAAAACTCTCATTCATTATTATGATTATAATGGTCAAATTTCTAACAACCAACCTGATACTATACATTACTACATTTACAAGAAAAAACTGATCCTCAAACTACACCCATATTATAATGATGAAATGTTTGTTTTAGTCCCACACCTGATGTATCCTAATATTTGATGAAACTAAATTAAAACCTCATCTAGTTTTCTTCATTAAAAAATATCTAGATTCTACCTATGAAGTTTCAATAAAACCTGATCCCATCATATTTTAAAAAAAGGCGTATGATAATTATTCTGAGCATGATCATAGAATACAATTCCTAAATTCTAGTGGAATATCTTGATCAATCCATATCATTCCAATTTTTCCCACTGTGCAACAAAACAAGCACCAGTGTACTCCAAATCTAACACCCTTGAATGGTCACAACTGTCCTGAGCCTAAACCATAAACTAAAACTCCATTAAGATTTTATTTTAACATTTACATGGGATTTATCTAGAAATAAAGACATATATTATTCCACATATAAAATGGTACTTAAAAAAAGTTCCTATCCAATGATGGGTATCAGGGTACCCTGACCCTTATCACATAACGACCTCCCACCAAATAACTGAAATTCCACTCCTCAAACTAGGAGAATACTTTTCCTCACATAAATGAATCAAGATTATTTTTACTATATCCCATTATCCACCCACCAATGGGAATAATGATTGGGATGGAAAAGAACCAACACATTTTTTCAGAAATAACACAAACAACATCCATGGTCTATTCCTACTTCCTAAAAATTGGTCTCATGATGAATTTCAAGATAGAAAAAACAATGAGGGATACCTCCAAAAAAAATTCAATGGTTTATTACTCACGACATGGATTATTTAAGAAATAATCCTCATGTGTGACTCTCAATGAGTCACTTTTCTAGAACAATAATGTTAGATAGGTTTCATGGCATATAGATGTCACTCTCACAACGTACTCCTGACGATATTAACATATTGAAAAAGGTTTTCTCAAAACTAGGAGTTCACGAAGACTCCATTAGTAGTAATATATTAAAATATTGAAAATTGGAATGACCTAAATAGGTTGTACATGCTATTAACTAACTCTTAACACCCCATATTCTAATGGTGTGCGTCCAAGTCCCACCATTGTCAACCATCTATTGAAAAATGGTCTATTTTAAAATTATCCCCTATCGTAAGGAACATCATTTTATTAACCAAAGTACTCCAGTCACCATGACCACGAGAATAATATTTTTGAAAAAGATTGGTGCTCAACTCACACCTTCCTTATCACCAATTTCCAACTCGAAATAGTTTCTACAAATAATCAGAAGAAAGTAAACTCACTATACATAGTAGGTGAATAGACCCTTGCCAAATTGTTCATGATTTGACTCACAATTATAAGATTATTCCCTCAACAATTCCATGTAGACTTTTCTACATGTAATGTCATTTTTTACATGTCAAGAGTTCCCTTTGAACCACACTTTAAAAATGGACACCTGCCCGAGCCATGATTTATTAAAAAAAATGTCCACATTACCATATCATTTATGAAGATAATATATCAATGCATAACCACTTGTAAAACAAGTCCAGATACTCAAATGGTCCTTCCCATCAATGTTAGTATCAAAAACCAGCACCCTTAGTGATTCCTTGAATACTTTATGAATCCTAGTAAATATTCTATAGAACATGAGCAGATTTGAGGCATCAACATCAAAAGGATATTAAAACTATGAACATTTCCTAAAGTGGAATTCATATTATCTAGGAAAACCTCTATCTTATATTTCCTTGATCAAACAAATCATTTCTGACAAAATAGGTTTGGATTCACCAACGAGGGTCTTAGGTCTTCAACCTAGCCCTACTAATTAAACATCAAGACATGGAAAATTTGTTCGAACACCCAGTTCTATGTTATTTTTCATTTCATCCTAATACCATATAAGGGAATCTATCAAAATATATCTAAAAAACCACTTAACAATCTATAAAATAGGTAAAACTAAAGGAATGTAAGGAATCCTCAACTTAGAAGGGTTAAAATATTCAACAAAATAGAAAATAAATCAGTTGAAAATCATTAGTCAGTCAGGACCTAATGCTTTCTTAGAATCCTAATAAGGGAGTTCTCCTATAATGGTCATAATATCATAGTAAAGGGATAATGAGGTAAAAATAATTTGTTATCTGTATACGGTAATACTGCCTTGATGTCCAACCCACTAGACATCCACCAACATACCTAGGGTATTGTTCCATCAACTAGGAGAAATACCTAACTCAAATAGTGAAATGGATAGCACATATAATTCAAATAACATAGGATCAAAATTTCTACAGATTATTAATGGATGGAATATTCCACAATGTAATAAACCCCAACATTAACATAAGGAATAAAATTTTAAATCTGTGCTCACACATATGAAATCACTAGGCTAAACTACCTATCATTTAGGTTCATGAAAGATATGAAGAATCCAACTAAGAACCATGGAGATATACTCAAATTCCCTTTTTAGACATCTCGTAAGTAAACATTAGCATTATCCCATACATGATGGTTCCTTTCAATAAACACAACTAAAAGGATGTAATTAATCATTTTTCATCAATTTCATTTATTAAGAAAATTTAATATTAGACCCTACATGAGGGGCCACACTATAAAAACCTATAAAATTATTATTTATTTGGAATTTAGTACATGATACTTTATTATAAAATTAAATATATCTCATGTATAAAGGATATCATGTACCATTTATAATGAAAATAATTACAATTGTAATTAATACATCATTTAGTTGATCCCCCCTATAGAATTATTGGGAAATCATATCATAATTTTATTTTAAAACAATATTAGTCAATACGTTTTCACATTTAGAATTCTGTAAAGAAAACCTAACAGATATTCCATAGAGGAAACACTATTTAGGTAGCAACTATAATTTGAATTAACAAAATTCACATATCAATAAATGTCAGAACAAGATAAAAGGACCTCAATAAATTTTGGGGTATCTGTTAAGTATGCTACCACTATAAATTTGTTTGTATCATTATATAAGTGGATTAAATAAATTTAAATAAGCATATTATTAGAATAATCTTACCCCATGTGCTTATGGAATATAATGAATAAGGTGGACTATAAGGGTCCCATCAATCAATCCTAGGTTTATTTATATGTGAATCCATTTCAAATTTATTTATATTACACATAATAAATTAAAATTGGAAACTCATTTAAGTTCAACCCATATTAGTTAAAATTTAAAACATCCATAGTTGGTTTATCAAATAAGAAAATCCACAGTCGACCAAGTTAGGTCCAGCTATGCATTATGGGTTTAATTATGCTAGTTTTCATTCACATGTTACAAAGGTACATACCTTTATATGATTCAAATATCACTATATTTAATAGAAATACATAACTAATAAAACAAATATATTTATAAACAAACCACTTCCTTGAAAGTTAATGTTTTTTTCTTGAATCAAAATTTAACAACACATTGGTTTATAAAAAGCTATATTTAAATGAAGTATCAATTTCATTTTTAATGGTACATTCCTATATGTGATAAAATTAGAATTCATGTAATCGTAACCAAGTTCACACATTCATTACAATTAGATAGAAATGCATGTGTTCATAGAGAATGTGAAAAGGTGTGTACTAAATAATTCACAGAATCAGGGTATACATATTAGAATTCTAAATTTCATGTGAATCCAATGCTCCTAAATTGATGAAGGAGCACACGTCGCATTACATAATAGGTAAATAGGTAATTCCCATAAATTAGTTACCATTGGAAATACAAAATATCATGGTGAAATAGTAATCAACTCTAAAAATCAATATCTTTAACCACATCACCAACCTTATAGACATCAAATTTTCCACATACATGGATTGGTCGGACTCAGAAAAAAAACTATTTAAAAAGTTCCCACACATTCATATTATGTTATATACAATGAAAAAAATTATTCTAAGATAAGGTGACCGATGAAAACACTAATAACATCCCAATACAAGATCCACTAAAATACTTTTTTCGAGGCAGTTCGATACATGGCCTCAAGCAGGCTCCCTCATATACCATAGGCTACCACATAGATGGAGGGGTTTAATTTTGGCATAATGGAGAGACTATACCATCTTGATCAATTATAGGAAGTTAATGAAACAGATTAATAACATAATATTGTAACATTATGATAAATTTATAAACCCTAAAATGTAAACTATGAATCTATGCATGAACATGTTATGGCCAAAGTACAAGGAATCCATCATAAAATAATAAATACATACATTGAGGAATAATGGAAAATAATAAATAAATAAAGAATTTCCCAAATAAAATAGGAATAATAAGTAAATTATTGGCCTATAATACCATGCAACATCCTATTATCTCGTAAGAAATAACAATAAGAACATTTCTAATCCTAACCGTTAGTCTACATATCATCATGTATACAAAACAGTGTCCTGAACACAGTGTGAGTGAGAGTCATCAATCATCCACTAATGGTGTTTAATTCATAGTATAATACATGTATATAAAATGATGAAATGTGTAGGTAAAATGATCAGAAACATAATAAATAATATAATAAACATTTTTATTGGGATGCCTATGGAATACTCGGTAGATAATGCCTTCTTCAACATATGTATGAATATCTCTTTTCCAAAAATCATATATATATATGTGTGTGTGTGTGTGTGTGTGTGTTTGTGTGTGTGCATGTAAATATATATATATATATTGATATATGTTAACTAGTGATGAAATAAGGCTTCATACCTAGTCCTCTTCATATGGATATCATAAAATTATCATACATTAAAAAAGGGACTTCATGCCTATTTATCTCAATGAATTATAAGAGACACTATTCCCAATGTACCCAAAATATATAAGGGATGTAATGTTCAATATATCAATAAAAGATATGTGAATTAATTCCTATTTTCTCAATAAAAGATTAAAATGTCACCCCAAATGTATCCAAAAATGATAAAGGATTCCATTTCCAATGATATGGAATGTAATGTATGTTATATTTATCAAGAATTTTGGAATTTCATGTCCAACATCTCTTAACAATTTATGATCATTCCAATTAAATTATCTTATGAGGTTGTTTGAGTAATTCCATATCAGAATCCAGCTATCCATATAGAATAGGATTAGAAGCATGCATGTGACCTATTTTAATTATATTTAGGCTATGGTAAAAATACTCATTCCATTTAACAAATCAATATAATCAAACAAAGGCTTTGATATTTATCTGAACAATTATTATTGTGTTGCAGATATATAATGTGAAAAATCCATTATAAAATCACAATTCATTAGGTTTAGTACATATCTTATTTCAATTAAAAGGATTAAAAGGTACATGAGTATATATGTTCTATATTATAATTAAAAACATTTCATTTATTAAAAACTAATAAATTCCCATTGTATGGGTTAGATAGAACACTCATAGTGTTTTGATCCTTTACATGAAATTTTTTAAAAAGAAAAATAAAATAAGAAACCTAAAGGGTTCCAAAAGTAGAGGTAAAAAAGCCTCAAACATTTCATGAGATCTAAGGAACATCCTGGATATATTCTAGACATTAAATATAGGGTATCATAAAATTTAATTGGAATTCTTGGTAAGTCTAGTGAGTGAAATAACAGAGCAATTTATAAGATGATAAAATCATTAAGGGAAGTACATAGACCTCCTAGTTTATAAAAATTATGATTCAGTCATATTTTACTGGGATTGGATTCATTTTAGAATGAGATAAAATAAAATAATAGAAAAATTACCTAAAAATAAGGTATATTATATCGTGTGGAAATCACATAAACTAGTGTGATGGAAAATGGGAAAAATTGTAGGAGGAATCATAGAATAATCATGGATAATCCAATGTGATAGAAAATTATTCAATCCGAGATTAAATAAGGGAGAAACATCACATCATAAGTGGATTCCATTGGAGGATTTTGAGTGATATCCTAACAAAGGGGAAATGATGGGAATAAGGATGGAAGAAAACCTTAACAGAGTAAGGGGAAAACAATAATTTACAATACCTTAATGAATTTCAGGGTTTGGTCATAAATTTTGGTTACAACCAAAAAACCATGTGGTTACACTATATGAAGTGATCTATCCATTTAATGGCTAGGCACATAGTTTGATAAACGTTGTGTAGCTCATTAGGTTCTACCATCCAAGTGGAACACCCCTCTCCATAGTTTTAGTACATGGTTAAACAAACCATATACCAATGTGTGAGTCCATTTACACCTTTACACCAAAATTCATAGTTTGATGGACCCTTGTTATGGTTAAAGAATATATTTTCCCTTAGTAAACTAGGTCACACTATTGAGATGCATGATCAGTACTAACTATGATCCAACTGTTTACGTAAGCATGTCTCTCCCAAAATAGCGACTTTGAATCACAACTCTCCCAAAACTAATCCAGGATTCCATGGAACCACTCATAACATAAATCCCCATTTAAATAAAAAAACTAAATTTTAACAACTCTTATAATTACATTTGAATTATCATTTTTATATTTTCACCATCCACAAAATGAATAGATTGAATGTCCATATAAATTTTAACTAGTCCAAAATACCTGATGTTACACTAATATTTCAAGAAAATGATGGTCGGTACCTACCAATCACTAAAATCATCTGGGAACACAAACGATATCTACTCTTATAGATTCTTCACATTCATAGAATTTGATATTTTCTTATAATGAGTTATTAAGTCCAATAAACAATAATTATCATGATATTTCACATGGAATGTATAATGAGTCTTATTATCTAAAAGGTGAAGATGAATTGGTAGTGGAGATATCAGTAGAGATCCTCCAATTGAGTGATGGATCCAAGGTCCAAATCAATATATCAAAAAACCTAGATGTATCCAATGTTTTTGAAAAATAATAATATCATTTTATATCTTTAATACTTTAGATATCCCAAAACTGGGCTAATTGACGTTGTAAAATAGCCTAGATATTACTCCATATCAAATGTATCACTGACTGAGGAGAATATTATATTACCAAATTTTAGGGGTGGATGAGTATAATCTATACACATTGGATAAAACTTCCTTTTAGGCAATGTATATGATCACTATTTAACTATGAACTCAAGTAGAGTGATGATAGATCTCATCACCTAATTAGGGGGAGGGTCTATATATGTATCCCCCTTAACTAGAATGAAAGATAATGATATAGAATGAATATTTTACAAAGGTTTTATGTATACATAATTGATTATATAATTTTTAATCGATTACTATGATATATATTAGCTAGAAGAAGCTACCATCCACACTATTAATAGGATGCGAGATACCTCTAACTTTTGTCTTAGATGGCTGACTACAGAGGATTATTCATAAGGTTTTAAAATAGACATGACAAGATCATCTAGATCAACATAGTACACTTTTTACTATTCACTAAATGATCCATTAGTAAGCCTCTTTTAGTTATTTGGATCAAACAGTAAATATTTATTTCATATGCATTCTCTAATTACTATAAATGTGTTAGATAGACTAATGTGTTCAACAACACCTTTACCCTTATCTATGTATAAGGACCCATCCTTATTACATTACATAATGTTAAATTTTATTCAAGAAATAACTTCATTTCACATTGAATATATTTTCATTTTTAGAGTTTTAGAGTATTTGAATATATCACATACATAACATTCAACATTAATATAGAGCGGTAACCACAAAAACAAAACCCATTTCTTTTAAAATATAAAACTTTTCAAATAAAACATGAATTCTTTGAAAAAATTTCATAACATTTTACATGGATTCCTTATTTTTCGTAAAAATCCTTATAAAGAGTGAAAATCATTTAAAAACATGGGATGAGAACAAAAATATAAGTAAGGTATATAAAAGTAATAAAAGAACACATTAGTCCATGAATACTTGTAACGTAAGAAATCATTTTCAGGAAGATATACTTGTCACCCACATAAACATAATTTGTGAAACATGATATTTCAATGAGATTTCCACAAAACATACAGAACATAAATAGAACCATAACTGTATCTTGGATCATTACGTACATAATCTTGTAACCCTATCTTCTACCTTATATCTTGTAACCCTCACAACAACCTTACTATTTGTTTAACCATCGCCGCTACATTTGATGTAACCATGCAACCGCCCTCAAACATACGCATACCCAATGAATTAAAGGGAGATATAGTTCCCAAAATTCATCATAATAAATTCCCATGAACCATTACCCAATCATAAAACATGAATAATTGAATAAAAACATTTCTTTTGAATTTCATAAAACAGAATTTTGAAAGAGTGTTTTGAAAGGAATTTCCCTTATAAATATAATATAATTGAAGTGAGACTTAATATATTGGATTTAATATGTATATAAACTATAACTAAACACAATTGAACATAATATAAACAAAATTCATCTCAAAAAAAAATTTAATACCACATAAATAATGAGGAAGAATGTTAACCCAAGGAATGGAAATCAGGTTATGAATTCCATTACCTTGGGTTTGACTTACTTAAAACTAGTATAAACCTCTTTTATAGTGGATAAAATAGTTTTATTAATATCTTAAACAAACTTATTCATGTTTATAATACAATAAATGATCATTTAATTACATCATTTCACCCTTTAACTGTTAGTATTTTGTTCATTCCATTGTTCTGGGGGCGTTCTTTCCATGATTTCCCTGATCAGTTCATGATGGGTATTCTTGTTAATTAGAAGAGAAAGTATAGAATTGGAATGGAATGATATTTACATATTTTTAAAACCATAAGTCATACAATTTTTTCATTTTTAATTCTAACCTAGGGATGATTCATAACTTTAAATATTATTGATATTTGTTTAGTTCATTTTGGCAATTCTTTAATCATAATGAACTCATTTTATTTTATAAATTATTAAAATGATTACAAAAATATTTGAGAAAATTATATTGGATAAAATACATAAAATATTATCTTTTTTACCCATAAAAATGGTGTCATGACCATAATTGTATGTGGTAATATAAACTGAAAACCCATCATCCTTGAATGTGGTAAATTAGCACATCTCGGAGGGTGTTTTCATTTTGAGTATAATAGAATGGGAAATGAGAGAAGGTGAATAATTCTTCAATCACAAAAAAAATTAAAAAATATTTAGGGAATTTTATTTATCATAACATTTGGATGAAATGAGGTGTGGAAATAAAAATAAAAGAAAGTAATCTTGAAAGAAAAGAATAGTTGAGAAATCCCTTATTAAAATTCTGCAGCCAAACCACATCAAATAAAATATCATAAAATATTTTGATGTGATAAAGGGGTCTCTCATAATTATTAAATAATATGGGAAGTAAGGGGGATATGTAATGTTATATCCCAACATAATCCAGTTGAAATTAAAAATCATAACATAAAATGAAATCTTGAAAAAAAGAAGTGTGGTGGATTCCATTACCATGTAGAGTAACTCTAAAAACATGATGGTTAGGACCTCAGGGGCTTGAGGGAACATTGGGGGGACTCCCAGGGAGGTAAATCTACCAGATCATCGAGGATAATGAGTTTGGAGGGAAGGAAATAGAAGTAATGAGTGAGTATTTATATTAAACAAGATGGAGTTTTTTTATTAATTTCAAAGGACACCTCATTATTGGTTTTTGAAAAACCATGGGCTTTCCCATGGAATTTTCACATGTTATTACCCAATTAGGACACCTCATTTCATATTTTACTTTAGAAAAGTCTTCCAAAATTTTATATTAATTATTATATCATTAGGATGTCATTAAACATACTGAAAACTCGAAACTGTATTTTTACTATTGATGAAATATTCATGAATTTCAGAAAAATCCCAAAACATCATCCAAAACATATTTTGATGAGTAGAATTCAAAAATGAAAACCATTTTTTGAAAACCATTTTTTAGCTCTGTTTAATTGAATTTTTAAATAAAATTTTACATTATTCAAAAATTATCAAATTTAAAACTATAACTGCTTTTATATCTCATTGATAAATTAACCAGGATGTAATTATCTTAAAACCTTAAGAAAATAAAATAATAATAAAATTTTCTATTCATTATTGTAATATTACTATTCATATTATAATTCAAAAGGGTATGTAACTATTCACCAAAAAATCATGTTGGTTCAATCAGACTCCAAATAACTTACTGATCACAACCATAGATGGCTATTTTTTAAAATTGAAAACACAGAAGTGGAAAAATTATGTTTTAAGGATAGTTATAAATATCTATATAAAAAAATGATTCGTTCATTTCAATTTAGTTTTAAAACCTTGGGGTGTTACATTATCCTAACCTTCTAAAAATTGTGTCCTCCTAATTTTAAATACTTATTATACATGTGAGGGTACCTTACCCTCACATTATTTTTAGATTTCAATGTTGCTTCTTCAACCATGTAGGTTTTCTAAAAAAACCATTACCTGGTATATTACCTTATTCCTCAATACTCGTTTATTTTGATCAATAAACTGAACTGGTTCCTCTTCATTAGAAAGGTTCTCTTCGAGATGAACTACTTCTGGGGTCAAGACATGAGATAAACCTGGCACATAATTTCTCAAAATTGAAACATGTAAAACATTGTGTACCTAAGATAAACATGGAGGCAAATAAAATCAGTAGGTGAATGGGCCAAATTTCTATTGGATTTCATAAGTTCCAATGAACATTTTACATAGCCTTTCTTTCTTACCGAAACACATAACACTTTTCCATGGTGAGATTCTAATAAAAAAAATTATCATATACCTCAAAAGAAATGTTGTTCCTCTTGTGGTATGAATAACATTTCTGCCTACATTGAGATATCCTCCTATGTTTCTGGATCATATCCACTTTCTCAGCCACTTCCTGTAATAATTATAGTCCCATCAGCTTCCATTCCCTTACTTCATCCAAAGAATATTGACTTCTACACTGATTCCCATAAAACTTCTCAAAAGGTGCAAGCTATAAACTAAAATGAATACTATTATTATAAGAAAACCCAACTAAAGAAATATGTTGATCCTGAATTCCCTGTTAGTACATTGAATAAACTCGAATCACATCCTCTAAAGAATGAATCTTTTATTCTGACTGATCATCTGATTGAGGATGAAAAGTTGTACTAAAATTTAATTCGGTGCCCAACGATATCAGAAGCCCCTTCCAAATGTTAAAGTGAAACTGGGATCCCGGTCAGATACAATGGAAAGAGGAACTCCATGTAACCTAAAAATCTCTTTAAGGTACAGTCAAGAAATCCTATCTAAGTAAATTATCTCTCTAATAGAAATTAAACGTGCAGGTTTAGTGAGTCTATCAACAAAAAACCAAATCGCATTGTTACCTCGAGAAGTCTTTGTTAGGCCCACGATAAATTCTAGGGATACATTATCCCATTTCTAATCTGGCACTAGAAGAGGATGAAGCATACCCTTCAGTAACTACAGCTCAACATTAACTTGTTGGCATGTCAATCATTTCATAGTTAAATCAGAAATATCCCTTTTCATCCATCCCACTAGTTATACTCCTGATGGTCTCGGTACATATTTGTACTACCTATGTGAACTGAAAATGGGGAACTATGAGTTTCACACAAAAATTCTTTCTTCAACTAGGAATCACAAGGCACACCCAACCTTTTACCAAATCTTAAAACACAATCTTTATCATGGTTATATTCTAGAAACTTACCCATTTTAACTAATTCTACTATTTTTTTTAGCTAATATTCTTCCTTATGCACTTGCATAATTCTTCCTAATAACGATGACTACATTGAAAACTAAAACACAATAGAGATATTTCCTACACCAAAAACTTATAAGAAAAAATTATCAAATCATTAATCAAAGGATCATGTTCTAAACACTACATGGTTAATAATGATGATGTTTTCGACTCAATGCATCTTCCACGTTGTTTTATTTTCTTGAATGGTAACTGATCACTCAATCATAATCCTCTATCAATTCAAGATATCTTTTATGACTCATGTTTTGTTCCTTTTGAGTGAATAGATACTTAAAAATTTTACGATCAAAATATATTTGAAATTTGGCTCAGTATAAATGATACCACCAAATTTTCAAAACAAAAACCATAGATACCAATTCCAAATCATGTGTGGGACAATTTAACTCATGAGGTTTTAGTTGTATTGAAGAATAAGCAATTACCTGATCATTCTTCATCAAAATACAACCAAGTCCTTTCAATGAATCATCACTATAGAAGAAAAGCTCCCCATTTCATAAAGGCAAGGACAAAACTGGAGCTTTCACCAATAACTTCTTTAGTTCTAGAAAAAAACATCACATTATTCTATCCAAATAAATTTTACCCATTTTTTGCTTTAACATAATTTCTAGGCTTGATAATCGTGCAATGTTTTTAACAAAAAATCAGTAATAACATACTAATCAAATAAAAATATGAATCTCTATAACATTTGTATGCCTTGTACATTCTTCAACCACTTTTTATGGGAGTATCAACTAGTATTCCATCATTATTTGAAATTCTCCCAAGAAATGAAATCAGTTGTAACTGAAAATCACACTTACTCAATTTTCCATATAGTTTCTTTCCCATTAATGTTTTAAAAAAACCCTTATATGTTTTTCATTATCCTCTTTACACTTAAAAAATACTAGAATGTAATCAATAAACAAAACCAGTAACATATCTAACAACTCATGAAATATAATATTCAAAAGTTCCATGAATACAACAGGTTCCTTAGTTAACCCAAACATCATAACAACAAAATCATAATTCTCATATCTTGTAGGAAAATCTATTTTGGGATATCATTATCCTTCACCTTCATCTGATTGAATTCGGATCTCATGTAAATCCTTCAAAAATACTAGCCTCCTTGAAGTTGATGAAACAAGTCATCAATATGAGGAAAAGGATACTTGTTTTTAACATTTATGTTATTTAAATCCCTATAATCAATGAAAATTCTCATGGAACCATATTTCTTTATAATGAATAAAACAGGAGAATCCCATGGTGATGTTTAGGAAAAATTATTCCATTATCACGAAAATACTGAAAAAATAAATTTATTTCTAAATGTTCTGTTTGAGAAATTTGATATGGGGGTTTTGAAATTGGATTTGAATCATGAATTAAGTCAATTGTGAATTTGAATTCATGATCAGGTATGACACATGGTAACTTATCAAGAAAATCATCAAGGTATTCATTTACCACTAGCACATTATTAATCTGAAAAGTTCCCTTATTTTCAACAACATGATAAAGATAAATTTCATTTCCACCATTCAATTGTTTCTCACCTTCCTGATATTTTAGCAATTTTATGGGTTCGTTATTCTATAAATACTAAAACTATTCCAAAATAACTTCCTTAGCTCCACATTCAATGTTAGCATGATACATAGAAATCCAATCCATTCCCACAATGACATCAAACTCTACTATGGGAAAACAACAAGATTTGTAGGTAAATTATTTCCATAGACCACAATAGAAATATTCTTATAATATTTCTTTGATATAATATTTCTACATTGGTTTTGAACAAAACGTTCTAGTCTCATTTATTGAGGTGATATTTCCAAATTACTATTAAATTACTCAGAAATAAAAGAATTTGTAGGCCCCATATCGAACTAAACTTTAGAAAAATCTGAGTAATCAAACAATGTTCCTGATATAACTTCACTGGGTGGCCCAACATTTTCTGACATAGTAAAGAAGGATCTCACTACACCTTTATGCTTATATTCGACCTTATTTTTACCATTATTATCTCTCTTTGGGTAAGAATTTTCATAATAAACCATCTCTCCACATTTAAAACACATAACAGTTTTCTTATTAGTATCGTTCTTACGATCATTCTTATTTCAATCTCGGATGATATTTCCAGACATACCACATCTAAAAAACGTTCTAATTTTGGTAAGGCATTCCCCATGGTTTTTTCCCACACTGTTCACAAACTGGAAGCTAGATTTTTTTACATTCAGATTAATTTTATTGACTCTTACCCACCAATATCCATCTGGAACTCTTCTTCACATTTTTTTCAAAGTGCACATGATCATCATCAAACTCCATCTCTACCCCTCTGCACATCAGAGAAGTTTCTAATTACTTTTTAATTCATTGGAGGCCAATGAACTTCGATTCCTTGGATTTAATTAGGATTAAAAGAGGTTTATGTTTCTATCATGATCCATAATATGATTTGGAGCATACCTCACCAGTTGGGTGAAGTTTTATTTATACACAGCCACTGAATATTACACATTTTTCTTGAATTAAAATGATTGCCTCTACATTATAAGTTGTATCACCTTAGGAAAATATTTTTCAATTAAAATAAATTTAAATTCATCCCACTCTATGGAATCAATTCCCTCTCTATACCTGATATTTTTTACCATTGACCACCACTGATCAGATTCACCTTCAAAACTATAAATGGAAACACATACCTTTTGATTTTTTGAACAACCCATTTCATCAAATATCTATTCAAGGGCCTTAATCCATCCTTTAGCCGCTACTAGTTCATAAGATCCATTGAAATATGGAGGGTGTTATCATAGAAAATGTTCCACTATAGTCATGTTTTTTGTGGTTCCTCTGGTTATTCTCTTGAATGGATACCACCATAATTGATTACCTACGTCAGCTGAACCATTACTATCACAAACTTCTTGGTTCCTATCCCTACCATTCCAGGCTACATATTCGGAAGGATATAGTTCTGCCGGTGCCTCTCTTATTCACATTCCCTGTTTCATCTATGGAAAACCATTCCGAACAAACGTATCTTAGTCAAAGAAAAAATATAATCTTTGAATGATATATCATTTCAAAGTAAACATACAGTAAAAATAATTTATAGTATTCTATTAACATCATCCTAACCCATAATGTTATCTAAACAATCCTCTGATACCAAATATAATGACCATAACTTATTACATTACATAATCGTGAATTTTAGTCCAGAACTTACTTCATTTATTACTGAGTATCTTTTCATGTTTAGTGTTTTATAGAGTTGGGAAATCACACACACATAACATTCCACATTTATATAGAGTGGATATCACAAAAACAAAAAAAAATTCCAAAATATAAAACATTTCAAATAAAACATGATTTCTTTGAAAGATATTCATAACATTTAACATTGCTTTATTCTTTTCCTTACTCATCCTTATAACCTGTGAAAATCATTTAAAAACTTGGTATGGGAATAAAAATCATAGTAAGGGATATAAAAAGAAGGAAAGGAAGAATTAGTCCCTGAATACTTGTAACGTATGAAATTATTTTCAAAAAGACATACTTGTCATCCATAGAAACATATACTGTGAAACTTGAGATTTTCATGAGATTTCCTAAAAAATATAGAACATAAATAGAACCAGAAATATATCTTGGGGAATTACTTACATAATCATGTAACCATCTCAGTTACCTTATAACTTCTTCTCTCTAGAACTATATTCTTGATATTTTTGACTGCAGATAGTTGAGTCTTAACTCAGTCATAGCTCAACTTAAAAAATGTGCAGAAATGGATGGCTCTCAGCAAGTTAGGAACCTCTTCCATGCTACAGTTTCTGAGCTCACCCATGTGATATGGTACGATAGGAATTATATTATTCATAATAATTACTCATTTAATCAAAATTCAGGTTGGATGGGGATCCCCATTACTATATGTGAAGCTGCCTCGATTCAAAAGGGACATTGCCATAACACCATGCATGAATTTGCGATCCTGAGGAATCTAAGGATTAAAGACAATATCTATTAGCAACATCGCACACTGGAGGTGTTCTTGATATCCCCCTACCTATATGGATCAAGATCAATATTGATGATACCTCCAAGGGAAATACAGGACTTGTAGAGTGTGGTGTTGTTTTTGGGAACCACCTCGGCCAGATCCTTGGATGCTTCATGGGTAAATGTGGCATTGACACATCCCATGAAGCTGATATGATAGGTTTGATACATACTATTGCCTTTTCCAAACATTTTTGTTGGAATAACCTTTGGATAAAAAGTGACATGATGACTATCATTCAAGAAATTTTGAATGGGATAATCCACCTTGCTTGGTTGATTACTACCCGTTGGATGGAATGCTCTCATTCGCTTATCGATCTTAACTATATCATCACACATGTTTATCGAGGAGAAAACATGTTTGAAGATGGCCTAGACAACAAGGGAGTCAATCAGGAAATTACCTGGTTCAAATACCTTCCCACTGCTCTTCTTTCCATTAATGAAAAATATTGTAATATGATCCCATTTTTTAGAATCTTGTAATCCTTCTTTTAATAATATTTGTGCTTTGGTTGTTTTTGACCAAGGAATCACCTTTTAAAAAACATAATAAATTTGATGGAAAATTTATATAAACTATAAATAAACATTTTTCAATGTAATATAAAAAAAATTCATCCCACAAACAATTTTAAAACCACATAAATAATGATTTAGAAAATTAACACAAAGAATTGAAATTGGGTTATGAATACCCTTACCTCATGTTTTCCTTACATCAAGCTTGTTTAAACCTGTTGTATAATGGTTAAAAGAGTGTTATTAATATCTTAATGAAACAAATTCAAGTTTATAATACTTTATATAGCCGTTTTATTACCTCATTTCACCATTTAATAGTTAATATTTTTCTCCTTTCATTGTTTTGGGTGCGTTCTTTACAGGATTTCCATGATCAGTTCTTGATGGGTATTCTTGTCGATTGGAAGTGAAACTCTAGAATTAGAATAGAATTTTAATTACATATTTCTAGAACCATAAATTATACCATTTATAATTTTTAATTCATCATGAGTATGATTCATAAGTGAAAATATTATTGATATTTGTTTATGTGAGTTTGGCGATTCTTTGATTGTAATGAACTCATTTTATTTTATAAATTCATAAAATGTGTACAAAAAGATTCCAGAAAATTATATATGATATAATAAATAAATTGTAATCTAGTCCAATGATCAAAATGGTTTCATTACCATAATTTAATATATTAATAGAAAATGAAAACTCATCGTCTTTAAATGGGGTAAATTAGAAAATCTAGGATGATATTTTCAATTTTAGTATAATATAATAGGAAAGATGAGATAATGAAGAAATATTCAATTATCTCAAAAAAATTATAGTATATTTAAGGTAATATAGTTATCAAAATATTTTTATGAAAGGAGGTGAGGAAAGAAAAATCAATGAAAGGAATCTTGAAATAAATGAAAATTTGAGAAATCCCTTAAGAACATTCGGAAGCCTAACGATGTCGCATAGAATTTCATAAAATAACTTTATGAGATAAAATGGGTATCTAATAATTATTAGATAATATGGATAGTAAGGGGGAATATAATAACATATCCAAACATAATCCAATTGAAATTAAAAATAATAACAAAAAATGAAATTTTAAAAAAGAGTTGGGTGGTGGATTCCCTTTCCATTTAGAGTAACTCCTAAAACATGATGGTTGGGACCTTGGGGACTCCTAGGGACTTAAAACTACCAAATAATCTAGGATTATGAGACTTGAATGAAGTAAAATGAAAATAACAGTGGATATTTATAGTAAATAAATAGAGTTTTTTAGTTAATTTCGATGGTCACCTCATTAGTGGTTTTTACAAAACCATGGGATTGCCCATGGTATTTTCCCATGGTATTAGCCACTTCAGAAACCTATTTTTATATTTTATATTACACAAGGATACCATAATTTTATATTAATTATTATATCATTATGATTAAATTAATCATTTTTAAAACTCTAAACTGTATTTTTACTATTCACAGAAAATTCTTGAATTTTAGAAAAATTTCAAAAATTCACCCAAGAAAATTTCTGATGAGTATAATTCAAAAATGAACTCAATATTTCGAGAATATGTTTTTATGTATGATTAATTTTGTAACGTCCTGGCTCGGCTTACCATCGAACCGGTGGCCGGACCGGTAGGTCCCATGGCATCAAGCTTCTCTCCCCGTACACTAGAGGTTGTCGAATAGCAGTGAGGGTCTCAGGAGGTGGTAGTGGGGAGACAATACCCTTATATCAGAGTAAAACAATGATATTATCAGATTAAATAATATTTAATAACAGAAACAGTAAAAAAATGAATGGTAGAAGCAAAAGACAGGTAATAACCATTTTATAAAAGGTGGAAAACGCCAGTCTACAATTCATGCATGTATAGATGACGATACAGTTATGAAAGCAGGAATCAATACAGAATGCTTTAAAAACAATAAAAAAAGGAAGGACAACAAATCCAGACGGCGATCCCCTAAGCATCCCACACCCTCTCTTGGTCCTTTACTCCTAACTCCTCGGGTACAAACAACACAACACACAACCTAGGTCCTGCAAGAAAGATGGTCTACTCGGGTACCCCAGTGCAATGGCGGCCCGAGTAGGGTATGAGATATAAATCTCAGAAGGCCGGCACCACCGGTGTCAAAACCAATCCAGATAGTGTATAATTATTAACCATTGAGTAGGTATGGAGAAATAAGTAAGCAGAATTACATAAGTAAAATACACTCATCCAGGTTCCCAAGGGACACCTGACAGCTATACCAGCTTCATCTCATTGCTGGTAAAGTAACCTGATCATGTCACCATATACATATATAAATTCATTTATATCATAGATGTCATGGGGTAAGAATTCCTCTCACCCATTAATCGTGATTAGCAGGCACGAGGTAAGAATGCCACTCATCCCTATAAGTAAACTAGCAAGGGGTAAGAATGCCTCCCTTCCATCAATCGAGATTAATGGGCACGAGGTAAGAATGACTCTTGTCCCTATAAGTCAACTGTCAAGGGGTAAGAATTCCTCCCTTACATCACATTCATTAAAACGGCATGGGTTATAACTGCCTCCCATCTGTCAGATTCATAATACTGGAATGGTGTATAACTGCCTCCCATCTAGACATATAATCATCAATAGAAGTCAACTGGCAAGGGGTAAGAATGCCCCCCTTCCAGACATGTTCTGTCACACTAGAATGGGGTATAACTGCCTCCCATCCAACCACGTATCTATCACTAGGTGGCCTCATCATGCACTTACCTTTGTTGTCATTCATTATGTGACATTGGCATGTGCGCACTCACAATACAAACATTTCTATAGTATACTGCTTATGGAATTACCTCATAAGCATCCAAAGAATCATACCACATACACATAAGTGAACACATTCACATTTAGACTTAAGTCAACCCATCTTAAGTATATAAATCACGATATTCACATATTCATTTTACTAACAGAAGTCGTGCTCATTACTTTATCCCAAGGCGTGGTCATACCACCCTAGTCTGTTCCTTCCTAGTTTCACCATTCCATCTTAAAGGACGTGTTTATCATTATTTAACCCTTTGATACCTTCTAGAGGTAGCACATAATTTAGTCTTAAGTCATCCCACTATGGTTATCATATTACTCAATTTTCCTAAATATGGAAAATTGACCCAAACACAAGTATCACATCCGTTTTATTCCCTTTCTCTCAACAAAGAAAGTTCACATAGAAAGCATCAAAGAGGCACCATGACAATCTACTAGGCAAGAATAAATAGTATATCACTACTTTATATCTTGAATAAAGCGCACATCTTATTGAGGGGTTTTATTATTTAAATCGTGAGTATAGTTAGTAGAAAACCATTCTTATCTTATTCCTGCAATTCACACTATTTTCACAGAAGCATTTAATCAAGACTAACTTGCAGAATTCAAATACTAAGACCGTGCAGAAATAACTCTTATCTACTTTACTTTAAATTAAAGGGAAAGAAGAGGGACCCTACCTCAAGTTGGATCCATCCATCTACTCCAGCTCTTGACGCTTTCTAACTAAGCGCCACTACCACTTCCCCATGAATCATATGTGATTTCACATATGACCTATGCCTAAACAGGCGATTCTCCTTAAATTTGGTGACTCGAAACCATGCCGAAACCTTAAACACACTAATAGATAAATACAGGGAACCTTAAAACACTTAAAGGAGTCATTCTAGGTGCTGTGAAAACAAAATTATAACAAAAACCTCACCTCGAACCAAGGTCGACAATAGAAACCACCTGAATCTGCCTCGACTTCAGCAGCGGATATCGAAACTCGAACCAAAGGGTCCCGAGACAACCTTAGTACAACCCTGGAACAAAGGAAAAATAGGAATTAAGAAACCCCCAATACTAATGGTTTGACCGAACTCCGCGGGGCAATGGAGAGGCCAAAATCCGGCCGAAAAACAAAAGGATAGGGAAGGAGGTAACTTACCACGAAGGATCAGAGAAGAAACCAAGAGATAAATATGAAGAAAACGGAGGAAGGAGGAGGCCATAGAAGGAGGGTGTCACGTGTCTCAAAGGGGGAGCTCCATGGGTGCTGCAATGGGCCACATAGTTAAGCCAAACCGTGCGCAGCCCATGCGCCTTCCTATGCCATTTAAAAACCAGCCTCTCTATCAGGAACGAAGCTCCCAAGTCCCATCGAGACACTAAGGAATATTCACGGGCCTTTTCCCAAGACCAGAACCAAAACAAAAAATGCGTTCTCACTCTTGGAATTCCTTTCTGAAGATCGGTCATAAAAATAACCCGTTCAGTAATCAAAAAGTTCAAATTCCTTTGGGTTTTATTCCGGTTCAAAATGAGGGTCACTACAACCTTCCCACCTTAGAACTTCTCATCCTCGAGAAGCCTTCGGGAACAACGTACACACCACTCAACCTACAAGGGTCATCAAGCTTCATTCAAATGATCACACTGCATTCACAAACATCCAACACACCATTAATAATCCATTAAACCCTACGACGCATAAGCCACCAAAACTCGACCCAATGCTCGTTTACCAAACGGATCACCAAGAAGGCTCTTCTCGATCTCATCTACCCAGATACACGAACCCGTCGTCGTCTCGCCAAGCATCCAGCCATAGGTACTTTCCACCTTATATTTTTAACGTTAAGAAACCAACTCCAAACTATGGTTCGGAACACCATTGGAATTATCTTTCAAAGAACGCCCAAGAATTCCCACGAAGCTCCTAGCATGATTTGAAACAAATAAAACGGTCGATTCACCATCGACCTCAAGGCCCAGGTCGAGCCGGTTGTTCATACCAACCACCGTCTGACACAAACCACACTCAACTCTACCTGATGACGTTCCATAGAGTGGTATGTCACCGACCACAAACACTGAACAAGAATCCTGAGTCAAGCCATCTTCGGATGACTATTTACAAGAACGCTTGGCCTAAACGGCTGACGTATTTCAAACAGAACCACAAATCCCTTCTCCAAGGAACCTTACGTTTAGCACAAACATGTTCACTGAATCCTACACCCGACCTATGATGACGTTTCCAAGATCAAACCATACACGAAACCACGCATCCCTCATGCAACGCCGAAAGAGAACAATCTTATCAAGCCCAACGGCTTAAAAGCATTAGTGTAGATAAGACCGATGCTTTCTTAGTGTATCGTGGATGAGGAAAAGATAGGTGACATGTTCATCGCTAAACAGAATACAATCAGAGGATTGAACGGATTCCAGTTAATCATACCAGACTACTGGAAGGAGGAACAGTCGAACCTCAACTAGTCCACTTCAAGGAAGGAACTCAACTTCATCTGCTGACACATCCAAACGTTTTAAACTACCATGTCACACAGGAATTTAGAAATGACCAACCCATTTGCAAAGGAATTCCAAGAATCATACATTCCATGTGAAATGATACATTTACCAGATTTGACGCAATGCTCTCCCTACCATAGGAGTGTCCTAGTCGTTGAAGGGAAAGGTGATAACCTAGCCGAGCACAAACACGCTAGTACACAAACACCGCAAACGATCGTGTGATGCTCCTCCGCCACAATAACATCACCAAACAAACGAAGAAGATCCAAAACAAGGATACCAGCATGTCAAAACACACGATTCATTCAAAAGCCATCCCAAACATTGGGACGAAATAATTCTTTAATGTTGGGCCACTCTACTAAGGAGATGACCCAAAGCCGCAACGAAAGTCAAAACCCAACAAACACCCATCCGAAGAAGGGTGTCATTAGAAAAAAAAATCCCAACAAGGGAAAACGGCACCCGAACAAAACCTCACATCAAAAAACTCATGGTACAAGCAAGGAGTTAAATCATTAAGGGTGATACCAACCACGGGCTAGCCCCTTACGAAGATCAAACATCGACCCTAACATCGGGTCACACGAAACAAAGTCGCTAGGCTCAAAAGCCAATCATCAAAACACCGCTAAGGGAACAACGCCCATGGTAAACACCTACAGTCCCATTCCAAGGAAACTCAAAGAGAAACTCAAAACTACCCCTTACACTAGGGTTTCAACGCAACACCAAAGTTTCCATTACCAAGCACTTAACATTTTACCCCATTTAAAATCTCACCATTTAAAAACTTCAACCACACATCAAGAAAATAGGAAAGTTTCACAAAAAATTCCTTTTAAGAACATAAAACATTCACATACATCTTGTCTTTATCAATCAATTGAGAAAAAAACACCATTTAAACAAAAGGGTGACCTACGAGGGTCCCATTTTATCCATCCTGGGTTCTTCAAAAATCAATTCCAAAGCAGTTACTCAATTCCTTATAAATTTCAAACACCCCAACTGGGTTATCTAATACAACACCTTCCAATTGACCTACTCGGGTCCAGTTTCACATTTAACAGTTATCCAAAACCTTTCAATTTCGAAATTAGGCAACATTTTCCATTTAATCATTTCATAATACAGCAAGCCTTTACATTTAATAAGGGTAGCCATTTCCCAAATCAGGAAGCGCCCATACACTTCATGGATTGATAATTGACTCCCCTTTTTATCAAAACCAGATTCCAACCCAGAATTTAACATGCTCACATACAACGGCCCAAGTATATGGGTGGCCATCTACCAACATATAAAGCACCCATACACTTTATAAATTGGAATTTGGCTCCCCTTTTTAATCAAAACCAATTTACTTTATCATTTTATCTTCCACAACATTACATTTTTTATCAATATTCATATAGACATATTTATATCCTACTCAGAATGGTTTTAATATACGGGTTACCCCTTCCCGGTTATAAGGCGCCCATACACCTTACGATCGAAAATTGGTTCCCGTTCATTCACAACCCAGGTACAACCAAAGAAAGACATGCCACCAGAAGCAGTAAACACAGAACATGTTATATCATAGAAGAATTTTATAACACATAAGAATGGAATATAATCACTTAAGAATATTATACAGGAAAGCTAAGATGCCACTACATGGCATGGCACATGCATGACATGTTAATTCCTATGTGACTAATATGATGCATGGAATGCAGATTTCTTGCCATATCAGGACGAGGATAAAATTCAAGGAATTTCATGGACCATAAGCAGTAGAAAAGACCACAGTCACTCAAGGTGAAATCATATCAACTGTAATAGCAAACAACATGAACAAAAATTCCCAGCCCTGGCCACTTAGTCATTTCTCGTACGTGGGGTGATCAGTCCCAAGCACAGATATTAGCCAAGCACCGACACTTTCCGAATATCATGTCTACCAACCCAAAATAGTAAGGAAAAATAAAATAAACACCTCTGATACCACTTTTTAATGTCCCGACCCGGCTTACCATCGAACCGGTGGCCAGATCAGTAGGTCACATGGTCTCAATCGCATCTCCCCGTACGCTGGAGGCTACTGACTAGCAGTGAGGGTCTTGGGAGGTGATAATGGGGAGACTATATACTCATATTAGAGTAACACAATGGTATTATTAGAGTAAATAATATTCAATAGCGAAAACAATAGCCAATAGGAAGGCAGAATTAAAAGATAGGTAATAAAAATTCTATAAATGGCGGAAAACACTAGTTTACAATGAATGCATGTATAGATGACTATACAGTTATGAAATCCGGAATAAATACAACATGATTTACAAAAAATACAAAAAGGAAGGGAAAAAAGACCAACGGTGATCCCCTGAGCATCCCAAGCTCCCGCTTGGTCCTTTATGTTAGAGCTGGTGGGGACCCTGCCACCTGGAAGGTTTATTCGAGAAGGGGGACCACTTGAACAGGGGAGAGAGAGGAAGCTTAACCACCTGAAGGGATCATGGGGAGGCCTATCTGCTTGGAGAAAGCACTTGGAGGGATCATGGGGGGGCCTAACTACCTGGAGAAAGCTTAACTGCCTGTAGGGATCATGGGGGGCATAACTACCTAGAGGAATCTCCAATCAGTTGAAGATTACTTAAGGGGCTGAGGAGGGGACCATGGGGGGCATCTTTGGTCAGGTTTAAACAACTCCTTGGAGTTTGGGTAGGAGAGCAGAGGGGCCTCCTGAAGTGTGTCAGTTTCCTTCCTCGTTCCTACCTTTCGATTTCTATTTTTGAGTTCAGGAGTCTGTAACCAAGTATGTTGTACTGTTTCATTGATTATACCAAATTCTGATGCTAGTTCGGGTGGAGGTTCTTATCATTTTGGTCTGATCTTCCTGAATTTCTCTCTTCCCCACCCCCTATCATCACTGTGCCATGAACCAGCTCGAAATCAAGCATAGATACCCACCTATAATCTCACTTGGAAGCATTGGAACAATGGCTGGAGCGTGCTGACGTTGGAGGAGATAAGCGCCTCAATCGGGTGGAATCAACGATGTCTGGTTTAGTAGCAACAGTGGGAGCATTTCAGCATGAAATTTCAGGATTAAAGGAGTTTCAGAACACATTAAGAAGCATGGTTCACCGTCTAGAAAATCTTCCTAATCAATATGAAGATACTACCTCCGCACCAAAAGGTGGATCTGGTGGAGTGGTGTTAGGGACGTACGAACAGACTGCACCAAACACGATGCGACCAAGGTTAGAAGAAGCTACAGCAGACAGTCCCAGAACGCAGCTAGTAGTCCACCATGTAGTATTACTAGTTTCTGATGGACAATATCCTCGTGGATTGATTAATAGAGCAGAATTATACTTTCAGATTAATTAAACTCCTGAACTCTCTAAAAGTTCTTTGGATCAGGTGAGTATGGAAGGAATTTCCAAACACTGGTTCACAATTATAGAATAAGTACATCCTCAATTGACTTGGAATCAATTTAAAGGAGAGTTAATGGAATGATTTAGTGGTTTAGAAGTGCATAATCCTTATGAGGAATTGGCCGCTAACCAACATCAGGGCACAGTGCAGGAATATATTGATCGTTTTGAATTCTTGGCATCACTCATTCCACGCCAACTAGAATATTAGTATGTAGGATACTTTATCCATGGATTGCGAGAGGAAATATGAAGCTGGGTGTAGATCCATAGTCCTGAATCCTGACTACAGGTAATACGGTTAGCAATACATGTGGAACTAGCCCTTGGCAAAGGCTCCAGACCACCAACTCAATGGGGAGGGACACACTGGAATGGAGGCAGAGACTGGGTAAGCACTCCTAGGGGAGCTTCACTTCAATATTCAAATCCACAACCTCCAACAATAAGGAGTAGTGGAGAGCCTTCAGGAAGAAATAATAAAGAGGTACAACGCACAATTACAACCGGAAATAGAGCAGTTCATCAACTAAAAAATCAATTAATGGGAAGATTGATGGAAGAGAGGATTATGTTTTCATTGTGGAAAACCATATAATCATATGCACAAGTGTTCTGATTCAAAAATTAGGATTTTAATTATGGGAGAAGGGGATGAAGAAGCAGGACAAACTCCTCAATAGGAGGAGGACACTACAGCTATAGAAGAAGATGAATAATTTCATGAGGTGGAATGCAAGCTTGTGGAAATACAGGGTTGGTGGATTTTATGTAGCTCCAGGAATTATCCAGAGGAGGCAACAATGTCTTTAAAATTTTACAGTTACATCAAAGAGATACCTATATTAATTTTATTAGATATTGGAGTCTCCCACAATTTTATTAGCCCACGCCTGGTCAAAATTTTGGGGTTAACCATTTGGATCTCAAAGAAAATGAGAGTGAAGATTGGGGATGGCCATAAAATTGCTACAGCAGGCACATGTCAGCAAGTATGGTTGACTATGGGAGCTTATGGTTGTTCCATTGTGGCACACATCTTATATATTGGTGGACTGGACATAATATTTGGAATGGAATGGCTAAAGACTTTGGGGGACGTTTGTATCAATTAGAAGACCATGGTGATGAACTTTGTAGTGGAAAATTAGCAGTTCACACTTTCAAGAGTTCACCAAAATAATCAGGCTGTTGTTTCGCAGGATCATTGGTCTCAAAAACAAAGTCTCAGCAGTGTACATCGCCAACTAATCTAGGGAAAATGAATCAGTGGAGATCAGTTTCTGACTTCTCACCAAAGTCATGACTTACAACAGATCCTTCTCCAATACCAGTCAATTTTTTATGAGCCCCAAGGTCTCCCAGCTTCAAGACACCATGAACATGTGATAAATATCTTCCCAGGAGAGGGACCGGTTTTTGTCAGACCATATCGATATCCTTATTTCCAAAAACTTGAGATAGAAACGCAGGTTCAGGAGATGCTGACTAAAGGTATAATCTAACCTAGTACGAGTACTTTCTCAAGCCTAGTATTGTTGGTTAAAAAGAAAGATGGGTCGTGGAGGCTATGTGTTGACTACCTATCTTTGAACAAGGTAATATTCCCCGAAAAATTTCCAATACCAGTGGTTTAAGAGTTATTAGATGAGTTTTACGGAGCTACTTACTTCTCTAAACTTGATCTTAGAGAAGGTTACCATCAGATCCGCATGCTCAAGGATGATGTGGACAAAACTACCTTCCGTACTCATAGTGGACACTGTGAGTATTTAGTGATCCATTTGGATTAATGAATGCATCCTCCACTTTTCTAGCAACAATTAATGACTTATTTCTACCCTTAATTCGACAATATGTGCTAATATTTTTTGATGATATTCTTGTGTACAACATAGATTGGTCGACCCACGTACAACATCTTGAAAATGTACTTAGTTTTCTCCAAGAAAATCATTTCTTTTCCAACAAAAAGAAGTTCCATTTTGGATAGTGGGAGATTTAATATCTGGTACATATTATATTAGTTGAAGGAGTTTTGGTAGATCCTGGGAAGGTGCAAGTCATGGTTGATTGACCAATTCCAACTACTGTTAAGCGTGTCTGTGGCTTCTTAGGTTGAACCAGATTCTACCATAAATTCATTCAGGGATATGGGAAAGTGGATCGACCTCTCACCGCTCTTACTCGGAAATATGGTTTCCAATGGACAAATGAGACCATCCAAGCTTTCCAACACTTGAAACAACTAATGACGACATCACCTATATTAGCTCTACCAGATTTTTCTAAGCAGTTTGAGAATGAGTGTGATGCCTCCGAAAGGGGAATAGGGGCTATCCTCATGCAAGATCACAGACCAATATCATTTTTTAGTACTTCTCTTTCGAATCGTCACCTTGCTAAATCAGTTTATGAAAAAGAGATTATGGTGTTGGTCCTATCCATTCAAAATTGGCGGCCTTACCTCTTAGGCCGCCCATTTATTGTCTATTCAGACCATCGAAGCCTAAAATAATTACTCCAACAGCGAATAACCATAGTGGATCAGCAATGATGGATTTCTAAACTTTTGGGGTACCAATTTGAAATTTGTTACAAACCAAGAAGATAAAAATCTATCGCAGATGCTTTGCCTTAGATAAAGGAAAACACAGGCCACTGTTATCAACTGCAAGCTCAGCTGATATGGGAGGAGGGGCACAAGCCAGCTGATGGAGTCCCTACAGACCCACACTTCGGACCGATTTTCCAAGCTTTGCAATATAGCCAGCATACTATTGCTGGGTTTACTTTACAAAAACGGATACTCTTATATCATGATCAGTTGGCTATTCCAGCAACTTCCCCTTGGTTTCCTTTTTTATTAGAATAATTTCATTCCTCTCCTCAAGGGGGACATATGGGTTTTTACTGAACTTATCGCAAGCTGGCCGACAATCTGTATTGGGTGGGCATGAAAGGGGCTGTCCAAAAATTTGTACAGTAGTGTGAAGTTTTCCAATGATATAAATATTCTACTCTTTCCCCTGCTGGTTTACTGCAACCGTTGGAACTTCCTACAATAATCCGGTCCGACATTTCTATGGACATTATCTCCAGGATTCCAAAATCAAAGGGGTATGATGTAATCTTGGAGGTGGTTGATCGTTTGTCTAAATATGCTCATTTTCTGCTCCTTAAGCATTCGTATACTACATAATCAGTTGATGAAATGTTCCTTCAGGAAGTGGTCAGTCTTCCTTGTGTACCCACCACTATAGTGAGTGACTGGGATCCACTTTTTCTCAGCAATTTTTGGACAGAATTATTCTATCTCTATGGCACCATACCTCGCTTCAGTTCATCCTACCACCCAAAAACCGACGGCCAAACAGAGGTGGTTAACAGCTGTTTAGAGACTTATTTGTGCTGTTTTGCAGGGGATCAACCATGTACTTGGTCATTTTGGATCCCTTGGGTGGAGTGGATCTATAATACTACTTGGCATGCCTCTATTAATACAACTCCATTTGAAATTGTTTACGACCACAAACCTCCAAACATTCTATGTTTTTTGCCATTTTAAATTCGTGTGCCAGTAGTAGCACCGGCTTTGGGAGACCTGGATGAAGCCCTTCGGAAACTCCAACAACACTTGTCTCGTTCATAGGAATACAAGAAAAAAATGCTGATACGAATTGCCGTAATTTGGCTTTTAGGTGGAAGATCGGGTATTTCTCAAGCTCTGACCCCATAAAAAACACTTTGTTTCCCAACGTGTTCACTAGAAGTTGGAAGGTAGGTTTTATGGACATTTTAACATTGTTGAGTTGATTGGTCCGGTTGTATACCATCTGAATCTATTGGCTGCTTCACAAATTCATCCAGTTTTCCATGTCTCCAAGTTAAAAAAAATCCATAGGCACGCAGCAGGTTCAACTATCTTTACAAACAGGAATGGAGTTAGATTCTGCTCAGAGCCCAGAACCAATAGCAGTTCTCTCTTCCCGTTTGAACTATAGAGATGGCATGGCACAACCTCAGTTTCTCATCCACTGGTCTGGCTATTCAATGGATGCTGCCACTTGGGAGGATGAGTTCACTCTCCGCAATCAACTTCCTTATTTCATTCTTGAGGACAAGCCTTATTTTCAAGGAGGTGAAAGTGTTAGAGCTGGTGGGGACCCTTCCACCTGGCATGTTTATTCGAGAAGGGGGACCACTGTAAAAGGGGAGAGAGAAGAAGGTTAACTTCCTGGAGGGATCATGGGGAGCCCTAACTGCCTGGAGAAACTACCTGGAGGGATCATGGGGGGGAGGGGGCTAACTACCTGGAGAAAGCATAATTGCCTGAAGGGATATTGGGGGGCCTAAATACATAGAGGAATATCCAATAAGTTGGAGATTACTTAAGGGGCTGAGGAGGGGACCACGAGGGGGAATCTTTGGTCAGGTTTAAACAACTCCTTGGAGTTCGGGAAGGAGAGCTGAGGGGCCTCCTAAAGTGCGTCAGTTTCCTTCTTCGTTCCTACCTTTCTATTTCTATTTTTTAGTTCAAGAGTCTATAACTAGGTACGCTGTACTATTTCATTGATTATACCAAATTCTGCTACTAGTTCGGGTGGTGGTTCTTATCACTTCACTCCTAACTCCTTAGGTTTAAACAACACATCACACAACCTAGGTCCTGCAAGCAAGAAGGTCTACTCGGGTACCCCAGTGTAATCACGACCTGAGTAGGGTGTGATATATAAATCTCAGTAGGCCGGCACCACTGGTGTCAAACCCAATCCAAACAGTGTATAATGATTAACCAATGAGCAGGTATAGAGAAATTAGTAAGAAAAATTACATAAGTAAAAGACACCCGTCGAGGTTCTCAAGGGACACCTGACGGCTATACCAGCTTCAGCTCATTCCTGATAAAGTAACCTGATCATGTCACCATATACATATATAAATGCATTTAGATCATAGATGGCATGGGGTAAGAATTCCTCCCACCCATTAATCATTATTAGCAGGCACGAGGTAAGAATTCCCCTCATCCCTATAAGTCAACTGGCAAGGGGTATGAATTCCTCCCTTCCATCAATCGAGATTAGCAGACACGAGGTAAGAATGCCTCTCATCCCTATAAGTCAACTAGCAAGGTGTAAGAATGCATGACTTCCATCACATTCATTCAAACGTCGTGGGGTATAACTGCCTTCCATCTATCACATTCATAATACTAGCATAGGGTATAACTGCCTCCCATCCAGACATATAATCATCAACAGAAGTCAATTGGAAAGGGGTAAGGATGCCTTCCTTCCTGACATGTACTGTCACACTGGCATGGGGTATAACTGCCTCCCATCAGACCATGTATATGTCACTAGGTGGCCTCAACATGAACTCACCTTTATTATCATTCATTATGTGACATTATCATGTGAGCACTCACAATAAAAACATGTATATAGTATACAACTTATGGAATTACCTCATAAGCATCTAATGAATCATACCACATACACATAAGCAAACACATTCACGTTCAGCCTTAAGGAAACACATCTTAAGTATCCAAATAAAGATACTCACATATTCATTTTACTAACATAATTCATGCTCATTACGTTATCCCAAGGCATGGTCGTACAACCCTAGTTTGTTCCTTCATAGTTTCACCATTCCATCTTAAAGGATTCGTTTATCATTCATTAACCCTTTGATACCTTCTAAAGGTAACAAGTCATTTATTCTTAAGAAATCCCACTATGGTTATCATCTTAATCAATTTTCCTAACCATGGAAAATTTACCCAAACACAAGTATCACAAACATTTCATTCCCTTTGTCTTAACAAAGCATGTTCACATACAAAGCGTCAAAGAGGAACCACGACAATCCAGTAGGTAAGCATAAAAATTCTATCACTAATTTGTATCTTGAAGACAGCGCACCTCTAATTGTGGGGTTTTATTATTTAAATAGTGAGTTTAGTTAGAAGACAACCATTCTTATCTTATTCCTGTAATTCACTCTATTTTCATAGAAGCATTTATTCAAGAATAACTTGCAATATTCAAATACTAAGACCATGAAGAAATAACTCTTTACTACTTTAGTTTAAATTAAAGGGAAAGGAGAGGGACCCTACCTCAAGGTGGATCCATCCATCCACTCCGGCTCTTGACGCTTTCTAACTAAGCACCGCTACTGTTTCCCTACGAGGCATATGTGATTTCACATATGACCTATTCCTACACAGGTGAGTTTCCTTGACTTTGGCGACTTGAAACCATGCCGAAACCTTCAGCGCACTAACCGATAAATACAAGGAACCTTAATAAACTTAAAGGAACCCCCAATAACTAGGGTTTGGCCGAATCCGAAGGGCCAATGGAGAGGCAAAAATCCAATAGGAAAACAAGAGGAGAGGGAAGGAGGGAACTTACCATAGAATATTGAAGAGGAAACCAAGAGAAAAATCCAAAAAAAATGGAGGAAGGAGGAGGTCGTTAGAGGAGGGCGTCACATGTCTCAAAGGGTGAGCTCCCTGGGTGCTGCGTGCGGGTCTGGTGAGAGAGGAAGTGAGGGAGGGATTTTTTTAAAAGTTTTTATTTTATTTTATTCTTAATATAATCAAAATATTTAAACAGACCAGCCTGCACAGTTTGATCCGCATGGTTTTCCAAGCCGTGCACGAACCGTATGACGCCCTCTGCCGAAGAGAGATCCCTCGCATGGGCTACGCACACAGTTTGGGAAACTATACACATCCCGTGCGCAATACACTACCCCCTTAAATAAGGCTGCACAGTTTGACTACAATGGGAGGCATGGCTTGGTCAAACCATGCGCAGCCTGTGTGCCTTCCTCTGCCTTTTAAAAATCAGCCTCTCTCGGGAACAAGGATCCTGAGACCCGTCGAGACACTGAGGAAACCTCACAGGCCTTCTCCCAAGCCCAAAACCAAAACAAAAAAGCATTCATAATCTCAGAATTCTGTTCTGAAGCCCGGTCTTAAAAACGGCCCGTTCAGTAGTCAAAATGTTCAAATTCCTTCGGGTTTTAATCCTATTCAAAACACAGGTCACTAAAAATTTAATTTTTAAATAAAATCAAACTTTATTAAAAAAACTAACAATTTCAAAACTATAACTGTTTTAACATCACATTTTAAAATTAACCAAGATTTCATTATCTTAAAGCTGTAAGAAAATTAAATTTTTATAAAATTTACAATTTATTATGATCATTTTACTATTCATATTACTATTTATGTTGGGATATTACTATTCAGTACAACATCAAGATAGTTTAATAAGACTCCAAAAAACATATTGATTACAACGGTAGATTCCCGTCTTTGAAATTCATAACATAGAATTAGAAAAAATATTTTTAAAGGCTAGTTATATATATCTATATAATACAATGTTTCATTAATTTCAATTTAGTTTTAAAACCATTGTGTGTTACACTATGTGTTGATGAATAACTGATTGCTCCTATGTGGAACTCCCAAGACCCAATTTTTATCTATGTTTATGAGTTTTAGTTATTATTGGGAGGTCTAAATGATGATATGGCTCCCATTGAGGTGGGTATTCCTTCTTATGTTTCTTTTTACTAGTATCGAGATCCCAACCTTCTGGTGGATTGAATGTTTTCACCTCCCTAGTGAAGATGGTTGGTGGATAAAAACATTCACTAAGGATGTGTGGATTATCTTGAGTTTCTTGTTCTCACCATAAATTTGGGATGACTATTAGGGAAATATATTTCCCTCACAACATTATATATGGATTATTAGATGCATATTCATAGATTCAATGAAATATTGTTAGCATCTTCATATAGTTTTTCAAAAAACACTGGTGATAACTATATGAATAAGGGTACTGAGAAATTGCAATCACTATGATGTGGATGCTCTAAAAAATATATTAAATGGAATAATGATTATTATGTATTATTTAATGGGAAATATGATTGTATCATCATAGGATGAATATCAACCACATGTTTTTGTGGAGTCATTTTATGTGCACTTCATCGATAAATTCTATGATAGTGAAATTTTGGGATACAAGTGGTCATAAAAGAACTGGTAACTCATATGTGGACATGATCACCCATAATCATTCTTCATCATTTTCATCTTTGGTAGTATATATCTGTTCTTATTCACACTGTCATTCCATTTTATAAATCCTAGATTCTTGGAATAGAAGTGTCACAAATCGATTTTACTACTAATTTTCAAAAAAAATAGGAATCACACATGCTAGCCTTCCTTGGAATGAGTGAGTATCATCATGATTCACCATCAAGTTTATGACCATATCCATATAGGATTGGGAATCCAAAAACTCTATCTATTTGATATGTCCATCATCTTTATAAAAATTGATAGATAATTCTTACTCAATGAAGGGTTCCAAATAAGATCCTGATGTCTCCCATATTTCTAGAGTATGAGATTAAATATGTGAGACAAAAGGTGGTAGGTTATATGGATATTGTTTGTTTCGTTTTAACATATCATTTTTTAGTTAAAATGTTTTTTTCTAGTTATTTCATGTAATTGTGTAATTATAGTATGTGTTTTTTTCAATTAAAGTATTAAATTGATAACTTTAACGGTATAATTAGTGTTTTATATTTAAAATAATTATATATAATTATGATTATTATTTTAAAATGTTAGTTTTATTTATTTTTGTATATTTTTAATAATACGTGAATCAATAAATTATTGAGAATGAATTTTTATTTAATATCTTAATCTCTATTTTATTTATAATTCTAAATTTTATGAATTTATTTTATTTAAATGTTTAGTTATGTTATATATTAATTAAAAAATGATATATTCTTTTATATTTTAATCTCTATTTAATTTATTCTTATAAAGAGCATGGACTTATTTTATTTAAATATTTAGTAATGTTATATATTAATTAAGAATTAGATATTATTTTATATTTTTATCATTTATGTTGTCACATTTTAATTTTTATTATGATTTTTTTACATTTTTTTATTTTTAATGTCATCTATAATTTGTACTATTGTTGTCTTATAATTTAGTTTACACTATAATGGTACTTATAGATTAAAATATTTCCAACACCAGAGGAATTTTTGATTCCAAAATAATATGATACTACCACTCGAATGATACTGCTAGAAACCAATGCTTATAATCCACAATTATGCTACCACCATCTTATATTCTACTAACAACGCATTTTTTCCTTCTACTATGAAGCATTATTCCATTGTCCCTAATTTTTGAAACTATCCTAGGGGTGATTTTTCTACAATCCATGATTCTTAAACCATTTTCCATCATTCATCTAATAGTCCTTTATTCCACTATTTTATCTCATTTCACTACCACCACTCTTGCCACTATCATCCACCCCCAAGGTTACTCAATTATACAACTATGAATAACAAATCAATAGTTAAAGGAACCCTACTGTTCCATAGACAAAATGAAGACCCCCTGATGGGGAAGACAAATTGATAGAAGTTGTTTTTACATTGTTGATTTTACAAAAGGTATTATTAAATTAAAATGCCATGATTTTATAAGTTTTCATTGATGTAGGAATATAGAACCGACGACATTATCACGTTTATGGGATTTATGGATCTTCCTTCCAATTGGATGGGGATCTGATTTTGTTCAAGAATAGAATATATTGTCTTGTAGAGGATTTCAATGAGTATGTATAGAGAATATATCAAGTTGATGAGGTAAATATAAATTACATTGAAGGAAATCCAGATCAATTAATCTTGGGTCACAAATGATATTCCTCATATGGAATCATTATCATGAGTACATTTTGAGAAAATCATGTTCATTAAAGAATCAATGAATGATTTTGAAGTTTTTTGAATGTCATATATGGGAATCCATGCTCTATAACAGGAACTCAATTGAGTTTCGTGTCTTTTCTGGTATTGTTATTATTTTTAGGTTATTGATTGATGATGTTGATGCCTTATTGTTATTGGGTTCTATGACTATGAATATTTATTTTAGTTCACCTTAAGTGTTTGTGGGATGTCCTAAATGGAATCCTGTGAATAAAATTTGATTGTTAATATTCTTTGATAGTTCATTTCTCTCTATAGTATTTACAATGGGTGTATTTTCATATGTGATGAATGTGAAGATGTTAAAGAAATGATCATGTTGAGGAAGCATTTTTCCAGGGTGGAAATTGAATTAAGGCCTTCAAACCTGAGATATATTGAGAAAATTTGGTTGATTACTAAGCCTATAATAAGTCAACCAGCATTTTTATATGTATCTCATGATCCATGATTTCAAATAAGGGAAAAAACAACTAATAGAGCATATAGAAACGTTTATGTTGAGGTAAAAGTTATTAATTTATTTTTTAATTCAATGTAAATTGTTTCAAAAGCATAGGAAGAACACAATGAAGACAACACGAAGGTAGAATTTTGGGTTTTATTGAATCTGAGTACAAGAAAAACTTATGTTATTTTTTGATGACTACCAAGATTCTACTGGGCTGGGAAATACCTCTAGGATTGTCGGATTAATTTCAAACAAGATCCATATGGGAAATTCATATTAATTTTGGAGGGACAAGTTAATGTCTCACAGATGTGACGATGAACAGTCAAAGATACAATGTGTAATGTTAAAGGTGAAAGTACTGAGTTACGTTAGTCTGCATATGTTGAGATAGAGGAATATATTTTTAAGCTTATTATTTGTGGGGAATTGGATTGAATAATTTTCTTTGAAATACACATAGTAAATAGGATATTAGGAATCATATCTAGAGATATCTGAGTTTGATATCAAGAGATGATTCTATATCAAACTAGAATAATCTTCAAATATACCTTATAATAATGTCTACATTATTTGGTAGATACTGTTGTTTAAAACATTCATTGTTTCTTATTCTATTACATGTATCTATTAATTATAGGAAAATTGGATTAATATATATTTATCTTTTAATATTTTTTTGGTTTTGGTTCTCTATTAATATGTGTATAACATTATATTAGAGATCACAATTTCATTTTTAATGAGATTTAATTCTATACCATTTAATGGACCGACATTTGATGATACATAACAATTTCTTATTGAACTATAAATGATGTACTAATAATGGAAAGGAGTAATTTTTTATTCACCATTTAAGAGTACAATAATTCTTTAGTGATAATTATGAGATCATTTTTAAGGAAATGTTGAAGATAAATATTAAACGTTTAGATGTGGTTATGGGACACAACCTGTAATCATCTATGTTGTAATACAATTGATTTTCTTTTGAAATATATGGAAAAGACATTTAAATCGATTCATATTAGTTTTGTCTCTCCAATTTCTTCCACTATTATTTTTTCTCTATCTATAGTTTTTCAGCTTGAAATAATTCAATTACACAACATCATTATCAAATAGTACACTCTATAATTTTATTATTTTATTTTTTATTTTGTGAGTTTTTTTTCCTTTGTCAATATTCTGTCCACACATTCCTAAATACCCTTCCCTATTGACTATAAACCCTTACAAAAAACCATACTTGTTTTAGGTATTTTAGGGTTTTAAAATTATTTAATTTGATATAATTAAATAAAATTTTTGAACATATTTTTACACCATTTTCAAGTATGTAATGTGGAAAATATTATAAAAAAATTGTTCAAAAAATATTGAATAATAATATTATATAATAAATGATCCAATAAAATCATATAAAAATTTTGATTTAAAAAAATTTAGATCTGTTGTGTGATATTTATAGACTTGTTTGTTAATTAAAGATTGGTCAAATGTGAAAATAAAAAGACATTAATACATGAAATAATCATTAATTCCATTACCCTTAGAAAATATAAAAAAATTAAATGGAAAATTTCATTGAAATAAGTTTTTTTAAAATTAATATAAAAATGATAAATAAATCACCAAATACATCCTTAAAAGTATAATAATGAGATATTTTAAACAACAAAACTTTTCTTCAAATTTATTCACTATTAGATTTTCACCTTTGACCCAAAGATATGAGATTAAACATTCTAATCATCATAATCACATGTGTTTAATGGTTTATCTAATATAGACTCATTGGCATTTATTGATGAGTTCAATAAATATATGGAATAGTTACCAGTTCAAGGGATCAAAATAGATTAACATAAGTTAATATATTATCCACTTTTTAGCTTAAAATATATTTTAAAATTATTATATGGATTACAAATCGTCTCTTATGGAATATTATTATCAAATAATTAAGGGATATTTTATAACTGAAGTCTCAAGATTTTATAAAGTGGATGGTGATTATTTCCATGAAACTTCTGATAGATTTTGGTACTTAGTTAGGTAGTGTTCTAATAACATTGTCCCATCTCAGGTCATCATGGATATATTGTATAAAGTTTTTTACTATATAAAATATAAATTTGTCTACCATTATTCTGATAAAAATAATGACGATAAAAAGTGCGACAATTTGTGGTTGATTTTAAATAATTATTCTTTTAATTTTCATCATGAAATCACTATCAAGAATAATGTTAATATAGAAGGATAAAACTATATCTCTTGTATAGACATGAATTCTCAATTTGTTGAAATAATGGAAGAACATTAATTTATAATGAATTAAAATTCAAAAAAATTATATATTTTTTTTGAGAAAAAACAGATATCATTAATGACGAATATCAACAGACGTACACATGCAAAGCCACGAAGGAAAATTGTGCAGCCAGAGCTGGTTGGCCTCGAAGGGGCCTGATGTTTCCAACTAGTGGGCCACATTGTTGCCTTTTCTTTTGGAAAAGGAGAAGGTGCAGAATGAAAATCATTAGAAGAGCGAGAGAATTCTCTTGGTGATGAGGCCAAAAGACTGGAGTCCGCCATTGTTGTGGTTAATGGCATCGATCATGGTGAGGCAGTCAGATTCAATGTAAATATCAACCCACCCATGTTCCAAATCCAGAATCAAAGCTGCCAGGATGGCATTAGCCTCAGCAACAGTAGGTTCCCAAAAGGCATGATGTGATTCATACTTTGCTGCGATGATTTTCCCCAGATGATTTCAGGCCAGGAGACCAAGGGATACAATTCCTTCCTTGGAGAGAGATGTGTCCACGTTGATCTTAATAGTACCTCCCATTGGGGGGGTTCCAATTAGGGGGTCAAGAGGGGGGAGCATCAGTCATTTGATGTCCATTGTGGTTATTCCATCCCTCGATCCATGAGGTGGCCCATTCTCTCCAGAATTTAGGAGGTTTATGCATGTGGTGTAAAACAACATCGTTACGCCGAACCCAGATGATCCAGGCCAGGGTGCAGAATGAACCCACCTTAGCCGCTGAGAGAGAGGAGCACCATTGCACCAGGAGAGCGGGGAGGTCAGAATCTGTATCTAGTGATGCTCCGGGGAAGGTCAAAAGCTGTATCCAGTAATATCTAGCATAGAATATTTCTCAATATGGGATATTTGGGAAATTAGTTAACTTTTTACCAAAATTTGATATTCCTTCACAAATCAAAGGGAATGCCAACAACATGGGTTTTGGTCCAATGATTCCATATAAACGTGATCCATTTTAAAATAATTAGGTCAAGTAGATGAGGACTATCCCAACCATTTTATAATTAGAAGGTGATACTTATTATTTTTTAGGCCTCTCATTGTCAAAATCATCCTTGTAAGTAATTCCAAAATGAAAAAGGGATTATTCCTATAATTTTTAAGAGGATTATAAGGATATGTTTCACCGGTTTTTGTTAAAATTTAAACCCAAAGAGGAAAAGTATGAATCATATAAGGCATTATGTGATTGTGACACAATATATCCAAATAATAAAATGAAAATTCTAGAATTTCAAATTGTTCAAATGGACATGGACACTGGTGGAAGATCCAAAATTATGTTTCCCAATACAAAACAATATATCCCATGGGGGAATGTGATGGAATTAACAACCAGGTCAGGTATAAAAACCAAATAACCAGTCAAGTAATAGTTTTGAGATTAAGATAAAAATTAAAATGTTAACATTTTTATTAAAACTATGAAAATACAAAAATTGTATATTGATACAGATATGGTTTATGAGAGGAAAATGATAAAAATAACATTGAAAATAAGAATAGATGAAAAAAAAGTAAACCCACTAAATATTGTAATAATAATGTGATGTTTGAGGATAAGTATAATGGAAAAGAAGTTTTGATAAATTGAGCCCCTCCTGTACCATTTTCATAAAGGTTAAAAGTCAATAATGAACCTGATTACATGATGCTTCTTCATATTTTTATGATCATTATTGTCAATAATTGCTATATAGAGGCCTTAAATTAAATCACCTATTATATAATTTTTTTCATAATTCAATAGAATAAAAAAGTCATTGTAATGGGACTTCAATAATAAATATCAATGAGAAGTGTACAATCATTTTTTAAAATAATATTTCTCCCAAACTGAATGACTAACAATTTATTCATTTCATATAGACATGGTGGGAGTATAGGGTCCCTGATACCAGTATCCCAGAGTTAGTTCCTTAAATTATTAAATTGGTATGATTACAAGGAATTTCATCCCAAAGTACTGAATAGATTAGTAGTTTTGAAAAACCAAAAACATATATAATTTTTATAATACAACTTTGAACAAAAATATAATATAAAAATTCTATTAGAAACATCAATAACTACTATATTTCCCCTAAAATCCATTCATAATATTCCTCTTCACATATTGGGAAAAATAAAACATAATAAAGGGGTGGTCTCAGGTTCTCAGTATGGTTTAATAGTATAGTGGAATCATAAGTAATAAGGTATCATGAATAAATAAAATATCACATTCCATTAAAATATAATCTTGATCATAATAATGCAGGAATAAATGTAGACAAATAATTCCATAATAAAACATAACCATGAATATTATACTAGTTGAATAATCACATGGAATATCAATTACATATATCATAATAAGGGAATGCATAATGTGGGACATCATAACCATACCATCAAGGCCTTGTGCCATGTCCATACATAAACAGGTAAAAACCCAAACTAGTTTTTATCATGAGACCTTTTAATGTATAGAGGGGAGATAGTGAGCCCAAATATTCAATTTATTAATCCCATTCATTCCAAATATGAATGGGGATGGATATAAACAATATAAACACATGAAATGTAAATAACTTCTCACAAATTATAATCATAATCTGTAACCATTCTGAGTAGTATGGTGAATGGTATCAAGATAGCACATCCATAGTGAAACTGGTCATAAACCATTATAATAATATAGTGTTTGATAAACATAAGAGATAAATGACAATAAATTTAATATTGAAAAAATTTATTTTACATAGATGGATATACCAATGAAAAATTCTCAAAGAAATTAATCTTTAATAATTACAATGTGTTCCACACCACTTTGAAGCATTCAAATAATTATACTTTAGAATATAGTTAGAATAAAGAGACTCTTGATGTGATATATCAAAGGTCAGTACATACACTACATAGACAAGGAATAAGTGGTGAACAAGGCATATATCACACATATGTAAATTTGAGATGAGAAACCCTCTTTTTTACATTGGAAAGAATAGTTCTTTTGGAAATACAATTGTATTTTTCATAAAATAAAATTTTCAATATTTCTACCCAACAAAAAATTTAAGTACCTTAAAATTATATTTTAGGAATAAATTATACCCAAATAAATTTAACTCATATAGAAATAGTTTTTTAAAACTTTAGAAATAAAACATTTTAGTGTTGTTTAAAGAAAATATTTAAGAGATTTTGAAGAAAAATAGAAATATTTATTTTCATAAAATTATAAATGAACCATTATATTTTTATGATAATTTTTTTGATTTTATAAATATAATTTTTGATTAAAATAGATTATATAGTGCACTTGAAGATGGGAAAGAATTCATGAAGTTCCCTTTAATCGGGCTTTTTTATGAGGATAAATTAAGAAGGGAACCATTTTAGAACATGTATATCTCCATTAAAGAAGGATGATATGATCTAGATATATTATATTAGAACCTATATATATAATTTATAATAAATATTAAGAAATATTGAAATGTTACAATTGAGTAAATCTAGTGAAAGAGTAACCCAAAGGAAACAATCGGTGTTCAGGTAGAATCCCTTACCAATTTGTAGTCAATTGAATCATATGATTCAAATTTAATAATCAGAAAATGATACATTTAATACCTTGAAAATAAATATTTCAAAGATATTATACATCAATGTTATCTATAAATATATGATTAACAAGAAAATGTTGTGAATAAGTAATATCTCACAAAAAATGGAAGTGAGATGAAAAAATCCTTACCTTATGTACGAATGTGTAATGAACTCGACCATAATGTCATGGATAATCAAATAAAATGGATTAATTAATTAATTAATATCCTTTTATACAATTAATATATTTTATTTAATTTTATTAATTTTATTAATGGTATTTTGATATGTTAAACAGTACAACTTTATAATTAAGGTGCATTTGTTTCATTGGATTTCATGATCAGTTCACTTATTTATAATTTATGGAATTTACATAAAATGTTTATAATTTTATAGAATTGGAATTAAATTTTATTAATGAACAAAAATAATTTTAATTGTTCTTATTTATTATTTTCCCCCATTTATGAGGATGCATCATTAGATAACATTTTAATGATAAATTTTTAGCTTATGTTTTGTGGTTTTTCGATCAAAATGTACTAGTATTGTTCTATTAATTTATATTATGTATAAAAGTGGTTAAAGAACCTTATATAAGATATAATAAATATTTTTTAATCTTTTTCAACCATAAATATGGTTTCCTGACCATCCTTGAAGGATAAATTTAATAATGAAAGTTCATCATCCACAAAGGTTGTAAATATGCACCACGGGGATGATGATTTCATTTTCAAAATAAATGAGGGAGTGAAATGAGTATGAGGATGGATATTCCATTAAAATGAAATTATAATAGTATATAGTTGATATTGTAGTTATCAAGATCATTTGTATAGAGGATGTGAGGAGAGAATAACAAAAGAAAATAACTTGAAAAGGAATTAAAAAGAATAAGAAGAGGATTTTACCTCTTGAATACTCCTCTTTGAGAACCTCCTTATAGAAATGGTTTTGGTTTTTTGAAAAGAAAAAAATATCATGGATGTGGGGAACAAGATTGGGGAGAATATTGGGAAGAAATTTGAAAGGGATCAAAGCCAAATAGGTGTGAGGAGAGCTGGTGGTGAGGGGTTGTATTTATATTTGATGAGAGGGGTTATTTCTCATTATTTTAGTAATTATTTTATTATTTCAATCTAGAAAATAAATTTAATTTATTTTTGTGAATAATTAAATTAATATTTTCATGTTATTTCCAAAAAATGTTACTAGATCATTATTTATTTTAGGAATAGTTTATTTAACTTATAATGTATAAATATCGTAAATTACAGTATGTCACTATTCAGCACAAATTCCACTATTTTAGAAAAATCAAGAAAGTTCATCCTAACTATTTTTCAACACGTATAATTCAAAAAATAAACTCAGTTATATGAAAAAAAAATTATAAAAACAAGAAATATATTTTTTAATTAAAACCATTATTTACTCAAAATATACAGTTTTAAAATTATAAAGGATTTTATAACAATCCGAAAAATTAAATGTGGTCTCATTAAATTATAATAAAATAAAAAGACAAAAAAATTTAATATAAGAATATATTTTTATGAAATTAAATTTTCTTTTAAGTCGCTATATTAATTATAAAATTGTAATTAAATATTTATGACTTACAAAAAAACCAACACTTGATTAATTATTTCTAAAATATTTATTTATTATACAATTATATAATAATATCATTGAAAATTTATTAGATATATTAATTTAATTTATAATTTAATATGTGAGGTTATTTCTCTAATGGACATATTACTATTCATAAAGGTCACATTGTCATTCCAACAATCACATTACTATTCATCAAAAATTAAACTTATCAGAAAAATACAAATTTTTTACCAAAGTAATTTTTGACATTACACATTAAAAAATAATGGTTATTTCATCTAATATAATTTAATAAAGTTTTCAAATTTAAATTTAATGAATTTTTTACATTAAAAGGCGATAAAAATAGGATTATTAAAATATAGGCTTTTATGTGAGAAGTTCTATTCAACGGTATCTTATGCCACTAAAAATGTTTCCGATTAATGTAATTTTTTTGAATATGATATATATAAATTTATATAATATCATTCAACAATTAGTGATTAAATTAATTTTTTAATATAAAATGTCATTGTGGGCATAAAAATGATTTTTATAAAAAATTATAATTTATGTTCAACTGGTTTTCATTTCTCATTAATTGGGACATAATTATTTAATTTTATAAACATGTGTATTATATATTATAATAATTTAATTAATAACATTCATTATCCCTATTCCCAATATCTCATAGATACCAATAATAATTAAATAATAATATTTAAATCATTTTTAAGCTGGTAATCTATTGAAGAAGTTAAATTTAAGAAGAGAATACTGTAAAATCTTAGGGTGCTACCGGGAGTGTAGAAATTAGGTAAATTTGTGACATATTTGTAAATATTAATATTATTCCACACTCTTTACTCAAAAAAATGGGTTAAGGGTGATAAAATTAAATTATCTTCCTATACACCTTCTTGAACTGTCATTTTCCTTTCATTAAAGGGGGATGGATGATCGATTTTTTGATGTAAGGAAACATTATTTTCCAAAATAATTACTTATTTAAGATATGTCTTGTGATAAAAATGTTCCAATAATTTTTATTTGACCTTTCATAATCCCCATTAGGACTACCATTAATCATTTAAATGGTGAACTCACCAACAATATAGGTAAGGATCAAGAATAATTTATTGTTTTCAAAGAGTCTTCTCTAGTGGTTTGTTGTAACCTGATTGATTTTATTATAGATTTTTTTCTGTGATGAGTTTTGTAAGGAAATTCATCACCCATTTGAATATTTTCTCACCAAATCCTTGAATGAAAATTTTAATGAATTCTCTGCATAAGTATAACATATATTGGAAAGGGAATGATTTGGGATAATTCAGGGACAACATTGGAAATACATTACTTAGAAACATGAATTATTCTATCCTAAATCATGTTATCTTGTTGATGGTATCTCTCAATGAGTTAAAATTTTAAAACCCAATATTGATCCCAACCCTAGTTCCTACGAACTTGATGTGATAATGTCTATTAATTGTTAATAATAAATAAAAAATTAATATTCTAAGACTAATATTCATTTATTAGAGTATTCTATTTTAATTATGTATTAAGTTGAGTTTTATCAGTCTATTGGGATTGATAGAGAAGAGTGTCTAGTTATTTTTCCAAATGTCTTTATGAGAGTTATCACTAATTAATTGATTTATCTGGCATATTAATTTTCCTTCCATGACTTTTAGAAATTACAAAACAAGTTGGTGGAACCATATTATAATTAAATTATATAAGTACCCTCTTAGATTCATTATGTAATTTACCATGAACTAGATGACTTTATTTATGAATCTCGTTTGGAACCTATAAATATATCATGTGTGGGGAGAGGTTAAGGGGATAATTTATTAGTGACATTGGTATTACATCGTTTCCCATTATTTTTTCATTCTCGTTTCTCAATTTGGTAAATAATAATATGAATTTTGTAGCTTCTGGTGGAAGTAGGTTAATCCAAAAACATTTGGGTTTTAGAAAAGCATTCTTTATGATTCAGAATTCTATAAATTCGTATAGGATCATGTTAAATTTTCTACATAAAATATTAATACCTTAATTAATAATAATTCTTACCCATTTAATGATATTGGATAGATCCTTTTGGGGAACAATTCTATATAATGGAACTATATTTAGTACTATATGGGGGGAAAGCCACTGATTTTATGTTTTTTATTTTATGTTTTGTGTTTAAATATATTTATCTCTCTAATGTGTGTTTATATTCATTTCCAAAGCATAATAAATTTTATTCATTCTTTTCCATTGTTCACATGGTTATATGACTACTTTAGAGGATCATGCGGTGGAATAGTATGTCATGATTCTATGGTGAAGTAATAATGTGTTTTCCTGATAAGTTGTGTTGTTTGATACAAAAATTTTTCTCCACGGATACAAAATATACAATTAGCGAATCTCACTGGATGAAACTAATTATAAAATTTCTAAGTTTATCATCTAAAGGTTAATTATATTAAAGTATCACAAAATTACTTTTTTTGATGGAACAAAAATTTTTTATTATAGGATTGTATTCATTATTGTTTTGAGGTAGGTTATAAATGTTTTTATCAAATTGATAGATCTTCTTTAAATAGGTTAGTAATTATTTTATTTTTTATAATTTATTATTATTTCCTTTTTTCTCATTATCTAATTCCATGAGACTGTTTGAATTATAGAATTATTTTGGTAATATTTTTATATTATAATGAAACTTGTTGATTAATTTCCATTTCACACTATTAATCATCAAATTTCATTTGAAAACTATAATATTTCAATTCTATTGTAGTTTTAGTATTTCACATTGAAATTTATTCATTATTTATCCTAATTTATTCCAATATAATATATCATATTCCATTATTTTATTTTTTAAATATGCATCTAGTGAAACATTGTGAATTTTTTTAAGAGTTTTAGTGTTTTTTCCACTTTCTTTGAGACATTATATTACCCTATAAAAATATAATTCTCTATATTGTCTAATACAAATTTAAGAAAGATCTTATTTTTTATAATTTTATAACTTCTAAATTAATCAATGAGAATATTATTTAATTTTAAATATAGGGGAGGTGTATACATTGAGAAAAATAGAATTTCCTTGAGAACCCATAAAAAAATGTTTAAATTTTTTAAATTTTTTATGATTTCAATGATTTCATACAAACATTCAGTGTGTGATTTTTTTTAAAAAATTGAAGGACGTGATGACACTTTGGGGTCATTAATATAAATATACATATGGATTAAATTGAGTAAATAATTCCTTTTTCCATCATAAAAAAGTTTATTTTGTAAAATTTTGGAGAAATGATATATAATAGTCATTTAAATTGTGTCTTTAAATTTGAATTTACCTCATATGATATTAATCCTAATTTACTATGAAATAAAAATAAAAATCTAGGTTGAAATATTTAATCATTAATGCCTTATTTTTTTTATAAATTTTCTTTTTGATAGGTTATTTATTAATTAAATTTACTATCACATCACCCCATTCAAAAGATTATTTATTTATAATGCATTCCCAAATTCTGTGAGTATGTTATTTCTTAGGTAATTATATTGTAATTTCAGTTGGATGAAATTTATTGTTTTACATTATGTTTTATAATTTGAATTTATAATGATATTTTATAAAACCATAATAATATTTTCATATAGGATATTTAATTCAACATGGAATTCAATTTTTTTTCATGAGAGATTACGTGAGGGAAAATATTTTTTAGATAAATTCAATCTGAAATTAATATTTTTTGAATTTGTGATACATTTTATACCACTACGTTTATACTATGGGGACTATAAAGGATAATAAAAAACTGATGTTTGAGGGAATTTGATGTAGCCTTTATTTTATGCTTTCATCCATGACATTTCTATTTTTTAAAGTATGATTTTGGTTCCAATTATGTCATCTAATTTATTTATTATTATAAGTTGTTAAATTTTTGTTGAAGTATAAATTTTATGAGAGATATGGTTTAATACGTGTTTTTCTAAATATTAATTTTTTTACATTTGTTTTAATATGTAATAATGATTTTTCTTTAAAAATATCACTTTTATTTCTTTTGGATAATTATTATAATTTTTAAATTAATTAGTTATTTAAAAGAATTTTTTATTTAATATTTTAATCTCCCACCATTTTGACATTTTGTTTAGTTTGAATTTATTTTATTTAAATGTTTAATAACATTATTTATTATGTATAAAATAAATCATTCTATTGATTTCAAATATTTATCTATTTATTTTATCTTGTTGAAATTTTCATCAAAAAACATGATATTTTTTACCTTTTTATTTTATTTTTAATTATTATAAATTTAATTTAAATTTTTTAATATTTTTAGTGTATTTTTTATTTTATAATTTTATTGTATTTTAATACAATTATACTTGTAGTTCCACCACTCGGTAGATTTTCTTATACTGCAAGCTTCTAATATCACCAATAATATGCTACATACAGTAACCCATTATACCACTTAAAAAATTTAATACCATAACTTTTTATTCTAATCACACGATACCCCCAACTATTGTGATTTATTCTTCGTATGTTCTTAATTTGTGCTACTGTCCTATGGGTGATTCATCATCCATCCACCATTATTCCACCACTGGATATCATTTCACTATTAGTCCTTCATTTTGCTATTGAATCATATTTCACTACCTCAACTCATTCTATAATGATCCAACAACATGGTTCCCCAATTTTTCTAATGTTAATTCCATTTCCATTGTGGAAGGAACACTAATGCTTCAAAGCTAAAATCAGGATAAAAAAGAAAAATAAAGTATTTTATCAAAGTATATTCCTCTATTGCTTATAAATTCATACTTGAATTATATCAATAGATATTGAATGTTGAATCCATCAGTGATCTAGGGATATGGAACTGAAGTCTTTTTCATTTTAATGGAGTCATTGATTTTCTGTCAGATTGGATTGGGATCTCGTTTGTTCAAGAAGAGCTAATGTTAGCTTATGATGAGATTCAACGACCAAATAAATATAATAAAATAGGTCTATGAAGTTAATAAGAAACATATTAAAATCAGTATTGACTAGTCAATTCTATAAAACCAATCATATTCATCAAATGTAATGAGAATCAAGAGTACATTTCTGAGAAATTTGAGATTATGGATAAATTATTAAACACTTGTGAAGATGATTAAATGTAATAGATGAGAAACCAATATCAAGTCAGGTTATTCAATTGAGATGTGTGTGATTATTGTTTTGGTTATTGTTTCTGAGTAGTAAATTGAATTAAAACAGACCTTATTGTTCACATGTTCTATAATTATAAAGATGCAGAGTAGTACACACTAGGGGTTTTTTTGTATACCTTAATGAATTTATTTTTAGATACATTTGTGATTAAATCATTCTATGTTGGTATATGTCTAGCCCTGATGGTTCCCACTGGTTGAATTAGAAGGGTGATAAACATGATTATGTTATGGATTAGGGAAATTAGATGCATTGTTTGTGTATTGGGGAAGATAAATTGATGCTTTTGGTTAAATGGACCGAAGGCCTTTTTATTTATTTTTTCATAATACACCTTTCATGGTGAGAGGTGGATCCCTTATAAGTCCCGAAGTCTTAGAGACAATTACATGACCTATAGGTCTTAGAGAAAATATCCCTAACAAGATAACTTGTAACTGCTCCTCCCCATAACATGTCATGATATCAGCACTCCCCCTTTGCAAGGATAGTTGGCTAGCCATGCTGTGTATAGCTACACATGACCAATATACATGTCAATGTCATACCCTCTCATTATTCAAATTGTAGTTAGCTCCTCTCTCATGAATGTGTCTTCTCTGATCCTTATCCAAAGCCTTTCCCCATGTAGTCTGACTGGTACATCTATATATTCATGGGGCCCGAAGTCCTTGGGGTGGCCCTAAGGACTTGAGGGGGGCCGAAGGCCATGAGAGAAAACTGACCAAAAGGACTTGGGTGGCTAGAAAGCCTTACAGGACCTGAGAACCAAACCGATGGCCCAAAGGCCCAAAAGGATGATTAGTTCTAGCTACTACAATACTGAAGAGTACCCACTACAACACCTGTTATAGTACTGCTGTAGTGACTGCTATAGTACCACTATTGGACCCAAAAATATCTCTCATCCTGGATTTAATCTCCAGTCTCTTAGATGTTATTGTTTAGTCCTCACCAACCATGGTGAGGCTCAAGTGAAACTAGATGCTTTCAAATAGAATATTTGTAGAGAAAATTTTGTTGAGGCTCAATATAGTACTAAGTCAACTAATATGTGTATGGATATTTAATGTTTTAAGAGCCTATGTAACTATAAAAATATCTTATCAAGACTACAAAAACATTTTTGTTAGATTATAGAAATGTGGTGTGTTTTTATTCTATGTAAACTACGTTGAAAATACATGACACATGAAAAGCATCCTACATAAACTTAATAGTGATTTTGTGGATGAATCTAGGTAAAATTTAAGATTGTAATTTTTTATAACAACAATACTTATATTGTTCATGAAATTATTTATATGTCAACTCCATTAAATCAAATCAAAATGCAAGTGGTGGTGTTGTTTTCAGTTTGAAGTGTTATGTTCATGTAACACGTAGGTGACACTATATAGTAAAAGATACCACATGTAATTTTTCAAGATAATTGAATTAGTTATGCTAGTGTTACATTTTTTAGAAAAGATAATATTTTTAAACACATTATTTATTTTCTTGTAAATCAGGAAAATTCACTGTGGAACACAAATAGATCTGGGGAGATGAGGCCTTAGATTAGGAGATGTGTGAGTTTGATCTATATAGGGATGTCGATATGAAAATAAGATTATTAAAATATTCCTTTTATTTACTAACACTATATTTTTATATGAAATTATTGATTATTTTCATTGTTTCGTATTATGTTGTCTATACCTATATAAATTTGGGAAAATTTCATTTTTTAATTTAAAATTTTAAAATGTGTTTATTTGGACTGAACAATCATATGAATAATACAAAATATTTAATATTTAATTTTCCATCATAATATTTTTATATTCTACATTATTCAATGCACTGATATTTCATGATAGTGAACACATTTATTTTAAAAATTAAATAAATAACTAAAAATTGATAATCCTTATACCCACTACTCTATTAAATAATAATTAAATTCTTAAGTGATTATCAATATATTGTTTCTATGGAATGAAAAAAGAGATGTCTTGATCATTAATTGATATTTTTCAACTCACCGTGTAATCATATAGGTACTCATTAAATTCTTATTTTACCAAGTAAGATATGAAAACCATTTAAATCAATTCATATATGTCTTATATACCTAATGTCAAATGATGAATGTTTCTTTTTATTTTTGTTGTTATCTTGGAAAAACATCTATTACACCACTTCTTTATAAAACACATGACGTCTTAATTCCATTATTTTATTGTTTTTTCATTTTTTATTTTTTTTTATATTCTTAGGTTCATAGATTCATAAATAGTATTAGCTATGGAATCAACACCCATTCTCACGACCACACTTGTTTTAAAATTTTTTTGGGTTCTATAAATAATTTATTTAAATCTATTATATGACATATATTATTAGTAGGTATTGATAAATAGAGATAACTTAAAAAGAAAGATAATACAACCTCTATATATAGGTACCTATAGAGAAATTTGGCCTCCTTATGAGACTCATCCTTAGAGATACTCATCCTTATATGATTTTCTACTGCCCAAGATATTAGTGTAGTGGTAGAGGCATTTCCATTTAATCATCAATTTCATTGGATTGTGATAGGTCATGGGTGACATAGTGTTGGTTCCCATTTTCCTTACCTAGTTCATGACAAGAGAGATCATCTTTTGTGATATTCTTAGGGTCATTGGGGTTCCTCAATATATATTATGGTTGGTGTTGTGGGTAGGGCCTCCACTACAGCTAGTTTCCATTTGACCTTGATATGAACCTTAATTGAATTAGTGGTTGTTAACATGAGTATTAATTCCATGCCAGTCAATGGCATTGTGGGGAGGACCAATCTAGTGTGATTCATCATCATGGGGAAGACACTCATGATGGTTATCTGTAGAAGCATTGGTTGGGGAGTCAACCCAACACACTTGATGGGAGGCCGAATTCTCTATCCTATCCAAGAGAAGACCACCCCAATTATTATGGTGAGAAAATACAAAATACACCTACATTAGAAGGGGATGCATGATATACTATTGTGTCTCCCATATATAATGATTGGTAGGATACCTACACCATTAGTTCCATGTTATCTAGATTGGTGTAGGAAAATCATTCACGATAATATGCTATTAGATTGTCAATAGAGTGGCCCAGTATTTATGGAAATTTCTAGGGTTGGGATACCTCCACAATGACTCATGGTTAGTGACTATAGTTGGTACTATTATAATAACTAGTCCCTCCTCGTTGTAGGGAATATTTTGATAAGATAATTCCACTAAGAGACTCATGAAATAGTATTTTATAGACATGATAGAGGGAATTTACCCATTCATGTTCACTATAGATGATATAAAGGGTGAAAAATTATATCTTCCAATTGTTCAGGATTCATTCCCCTAGTGGGGGTGAATTTATCCCCCACATATAAGTGGATTAAGGTTATGATAACCCTTTACTATATGATCTATGATGGAGTGATGGGGTGAAGATTCCTAAATGTCAGGGTAGAGGTGGTAGTCATGAATGGGTCATAAATACCCCCAAAAAACTACACGAATTGATCACATTAACCCATTCTTGTTATTGGTATGTTATTGAGAATCGATGCTATATGGTTTCATATGACACATATGAATCCAAAATTAGTTATACTTCTAGTCAAGGTGTGGTTTAATGTAAATAATTTCATTAATTCACTTCTGGTAAAAGGATAAGTGATTCATGCTAATGATATCCAAAACCAGAGACAAAAAACAATCATTATCTTCTCCCTATGAAGGATAAGATATTTTAGGTGATTTTATCATTATTGTGTACAATTCATACCCCATTGAGTGTTTTAATGATGGAATATGCATCCTTGAAATATTCATGATCCATGTGGATCCATATTCTTGTTTCAAGATTTAGGTATCCTTCCCCACCATGGTTAATGATGTTGGATCCTTGATTGAAATTAGATATTTGGATTTCAATTATTCCATTCATTGAGTCCACCTTGGAGTTAGTCACCAAATCTTGTAATCCATTATAGATCAAATAGATAACATTGACTCTCATTCAAGATTCCATCTTCCAATGGATAATGTTTAGGTATGTGGTCACCTATGGTTGGAGTTTCTAAGGATGTTGGATACATTGGAATTCTATAAAATCATTCCATATATATGATGGAAAGGGAATATTATACTCATGGGATATGGTGTCTTGGGTTCAGAACAAGAGTAATCATGTGATCATGATGTGGAGAAATAAAATAATTGTGTAAGTCATCCAAATCTCATCAACTCAAGAATTATACGCTCTCTAAGAAAGGTGGATCTCAATTTTTATGAAAAGAATATGAAAATAATCATCCAGGGAAACTTATGATAATCAAATAATTTTTCCTAGTCTCATCACCTAAGGAATATTATTCTTATCAATATAGGTATTAAAAAAGGATTATATCCTAAAGAATGGGTTGATATAACCTATAATATTCACATAGGCTTATTTTTCTCATTGCATAAATATTTTAATTCAAATCACATAGGGAAGAATCTTGGGAAATTTATCTCAGTAGATTGGGTAGAGATATTATTCTCATCACATGGGATTACTAGGTTCATCTCTAATAGAATAATATATTCATAACCCAAGGATTATTTACTTGTACATCATGAGGGTTTAGTGGAATAATACCAAGTAAAGGTTTATATATATTAAAAGTCAAGTTATGGGAAATTCCCATAAATTATCAACACGTAATAAGATATTAATAGGTTATAGGTTGAGTAAATGAATCAACTATTAAAAATCTTGTAGGGAAACTCTAAGGTTTGTACTTAATTGGTGGGATGTTTCTCATAAAAACCATCACATACTTGAGCAAACATTGTTTATTGTTCTATGGTTTCACTAAAATACCTGGCAAAGATGGATTTATATGTCATAAGGATAAGGTTAATCTAGAATTATGGTTAGGATTTAATGATGAAAAATTCCTAGTGGGAGGTGAGATAAAATTGATATTATTTTTTGTATATTGTGATGTCACATTCAAATAGATTCTCTTGAATGGAAGAAAATGAACATAAAGTAATATTACATTCCTTTTTATGAGAGAAGGGCCTGAAATCATATATTTATATTACATAGTTTATGTTTGATATATAGGAATATAAAGTATAGTTTAACATATGTATGGTTGTGCTATCAAAGGGATGAATTCATAGCATGGTGTGAGGATTACATAATGAATATTATTAGAGGTTAAAGGGGGTCATCTCAAGTAAATTTCTCAAGTAATCTCATTAAATTAAAATTAATAATCATGCGCTCATCACACGTGGTATCCTATACTCATTACATATTTTAATAACACCATCAAGTGCCTTATAATGAGGTCATTTTTAGGATGTTCAACATCACTTGACCTGGAAATTCTTTTATGCATTTTAAGGTAATCTATCTCATATATTTTATATACATAATGAGATTACAAATTAGTGGATGATGGGATTATTCTTTGAGAAACTTGATTCCAACATAGGGTCGTAAAGGGTGTGTGTGAATTATATAAGTATGCTTTCAAATAAGTTGAATACTATCCTATAATAATTAGATGAGGATAATAATTCTTGATTCATAAGAAACCCAGTGTTAGTCGCATAGAAAATCATATGTTCATGACATATGTTGATGCTACTATTTAACATCTTGTGTTGATGACATTTTCATGTGATTAGGTTATTGGAATGTAGATTAATATCTTATTACTAATATATAGGTCTATGATTTTTAAATACTTTTTTATCAGACATTTTATATGTTTATTCATTAAGATAAACATTTCAAATAAGGATTGCTTGAGTGAAATATCTTGGTATCCATCATGCACTCAATGAGAGAATAGGTATGTGGATTTCCAAGATATTTCCCTGGTCGTGGCTTACTTATCTACTTTGTATATGGTATTTAATAGAAAACATTTTTGAACATTACCGATTTTAGGAGGCACATAGGAGTCCTGATATGAGAGTACCTACACATAAAAAAATGAGGGAGGGATGCATCCCATCCAACACTTAGTGTAATAGGAAATTCGAAATGGTTATATGATATTTCTAATGAATATGGGATTTGTAAGATAAAACTTTATCTAAATTGATATGGTACCCACCAACACATCACTTGTTCCCAAATATATTTGGAAGAAGGATGCATCTAATAGTCAACCTATAGCCTATGTCAGAGAAAATTGGATTATCAACAATATTTAGTGTGGTGGACCATGGAATATTTCAAAAGGAAGGTGCAATGATTTTTAATTTATAGTTGTGTACAACATTTATTATACAAGACATTTAGTTGTTTGAAGAGAAAATATCTTTAATGTTCCAAATTATTCATTGATAAATATTTCTTAATGAATTTTCTAATATAAGTTATTATAATTTAGGAAAAATGTGTGGTGTGTCATTAGATTATTCTCACTAGTGGGATTATGTTGGAGTCATTAATATTATTAATTAGTGAAACAAATATTTTAATGAGTTGATATAATTCTTATTTAACATCATGGGGTCATTCCAAAATGGCTTTGATGATATATGAATGGATTTTTTGTCAAAAAGTTAACTAGTCATTTCAACCCTAATTACTTAAGAAAACATAACTAGCATTCTATTGATAGGGGTCTACCATTGTTATAATTTCCTTTTTTATCCAATACAGTGTTTTATGACACCCATGTCTTTTCTGTTGGAAGTTGGATGGGATTCCTATGGAACATTTCTAATTTTATTCCACCATTAATATACAAATAGTTATTTCCAAATTTATAATGGTGTATGCAAATATCAAACATTTCATTTGAGGCCCCCTTGCATCTATAATGATCAAAGGGGTTGTTTTCCCCTATCCTTGGTGAAGTCGAATTTCATAAAGTCCAACATGAAATTTTATGAACCATCACGCAACAAAAATTAAATTTTTGTGGTTTTTAATCACATTTTTTAACATACCAAATATATAACAGATTCATATAAAATCCATATTCTGCCAAAAATCATAGAAAATAAAAAAATAGAATTTAAAATGTCTAATTGAAATTGAAAATGATACTCAAAATTTATACAGTAAGTTAGGTTATTGAATCCCCATACACCTTATATTTTTATCTTCCATAATAAGAATCTCAATATCTAATAAGAATGAATGTACACTTTAATATGTGAAACATATAATTCTTTATTATAAAAAATAAAAAGTAACTGATAATTATTTGAAATTTACAATGATAATAAAAACTAACATTCTTAAATAATGTCTCAATTACTACTCCAACTAAAAACTCATCCCCACTTAAAATCACATTCATTCTCAATTTATAAGTATTCATAAAACTTATGATATACTATTCTAAAAAATGGACCCCCTCATCAGGAAATAAAAATTAATTAGAGTTATCTTTAGTCTCATGGTTATGAACTCAATGAATAATATTAAAAGATATATAAATCAATATTTTAAAAATAAAACCACACTATTAAAGTGTAATTTTTGAAATGAATTTCCCACATGAAAGGGTTGTTTATTAATTCTATATTTAATGAACAAGCATAGGTCAACATTCCAAGTCACCTGAACTGGCCAGTTACAAGGCCCAAAAGGATTCTCAATCACTACATGGTATTTTAAAGTATCGACAACTTAAATCATGACCATTATGAGTAGATTCATCATCAATGTCTAGTACACCACTTTTTGGATCCTAACAATGAATCTGACTATATATACCCATATATTAGAGAATAGTTCCTAATGAATAAATATTTTTAGTGTATTAATTTTACCAAATAAGGAATAAATTAAAAATATCTAAATAACCATCCAAACCCATCATGTATAGATAAATATAACATGAGATACATGGTATGTATTATATATAAATTCCATGCCAATTATAATGTCATAGTATATTATACCTGTTTGTCACATGAAGTATAAATGTCCCAAAAATGACCCACAATACAATCCATCATGAGCCACAACCACCACCAAATCATTAAAAAAATGATGAAGATTGACTCCTTGAAAACTAAGGAATAAATGAGATATTATACTATTAACTATATTAGATATGATAATGTATACATAAACCCATAAGATATATGTAGGGTGTGATCCATTTATCAATAGGATACTAACATGGATCAATATAACTCCTTTTATTAAAAAAACATTGTAACTTGTATGATATAAATTTGATTTTTTTTATTTTCTTCATATTTTTACAGGTGTAATAATGGAAATTTATGTTTCACTTTTCATAATAATAACCAAAAAATTCAAAAATAATGAGTATAAAAGTACAATAAAACTAATCTAAAGAATATATACATAATAATCCTTTCATTATAAACTATAGAATTTAGTAAACATGGAAAAAATGAAACACATTCTAGGAATAAAAAAAATTAATGAAATTGTAACATTAAATCTTTCTAAATAAATAATTTATAACCTATAATGAACCTGATAAATCAATACCCTAACATCCACTAATAATTACTATGTATAAAAACCACAGTGATAAATAAATCATGACTATAGGTGTGGGAAAAAGATAATTCATAACCTCTATTTCACAAGTCATAATTACCCATGAATGATAGAATGTTTCCAATGTATATCTAGAACAAATGAAAATTTCATAAAATAAACATAAATATGAAATATTAAAAATTTTGGAAATTATAAATTAATTCTCATTATAATGGTAAAGAAAAGTCATATCCAGTCACTATCATTACAAAAAAAAACCTTTTGAGTCTCAAAAAATAAAAAACTATCAATATTATTTTATAATTATTTACCATTTTAAAACCTATGTCAGAAATCCATTTTAACTAATCCATATCTTTTTTATAATCTATATAACACTATTTGATCATGACAATTATCTTTTTAAATATAACACATGAGAACTATTGACGTCCCAACATTATCGAAAAATAATCAAGGAATGATAATAGAAATTATATTGTGTTATAAGAGAAGTATTTTTTTATAGTATGATAGAGTAATTTCATCAAAACTCATTCACCAATAGAGAACTAAATTGGTGGATAATATGTATAGACACATAAAAAAATATATTGGAAACAAAATTCCATTATTATTGAAAAAAATGAATATAATAAAATAGGATATTTATAAATTATAATTTCCCAGAATCAATTTATTATTCCAACCTTATTCTTTAAAACAAACCTAATAAATAACTAGGTAAATCAAATAAGGTTAACATGGTTAAAGAAAATGGGATGAATTGAAGAAAAGAAGTTGAAATGGAAATGAAATGAGAGACAACCGTTAGGAAATTTTTGATTCAAAAAAATACCGCCATTGATTCTTAGAGAAGAATAAATCCACATATAAGTTAAAATATTTAGTGTTTTGAATAAATTAGAGAGGTTAACTAAAGAAAAACAAAATTAAGGAAAAATTTCAAAATTATAATTATTTTTATCCAGGAAGATTACTCTATTTTACTGCATGATATTAGAAACTATGCATGAGATGCTAGATATTTTTGAAAAGTTATATAATTCTAGGGAATGGATAGGTAAACCATGTTACAACCACACATATACCACTGGAATGCTACCTCTAACTCTACATTTCTAGGATACAATGATGTTCCAAATTTTTTTCAAATCATGGATCCTTCAATATCACCACATTTTTAATGTTTTATTATATTAAACTCTTAGAAACTCTATAATTAATTTAATAAAAGAAAAAAATAATATATATAATATATGTATACCACTGATATGGGGTGTCATAATTCTGCCCTTAATACCGCTTTTCACTCATATAAATAACATTGTTCTCTTTATTAGAGAATAATATAGGTTATCATACCCTAATAAATGTCCCACAGTCTTATGTATTATTGGTATTTATTAATGTATCCATAACACATAGAATAATTGAATAAACATACCCAAAAACACATTATTAATTTAGTCATCAATATTGATTGGTTTCTCAACTAAATTAGTGTTGGGTTTAAAATATATGATTTCCAATTGTATAAAATTAGATAGATCAGGATATAAATTATTTAGATATGATGCATAAAACTCGTCATAAATAGATGTCAACCTTATTGGTTCGTCTATTCAGTATTCCAGTTCATTCAGATACTATACAATCCCAAATTGTCCAATATATCATGGAAAGTGATTTCCTTTCCCAATCATTTATATCCAAATAAAAAAATAGACATTGGGAAATAACTAATTTGAAACTAAAAAATATGATGGATGTCGTTGAATATTAATATATTAATTCTAACAATAATGAGAAATTGATAACCTCAATTGAATAACATAAAATTTAATCAACTACTTTATAAATATGGTTGATCCCAATAGAGAAAGATCACTCAAATAAACCCAATAATTATGTGACTAACATGACCATCCAAAATATAATAAAAACATGTATTGTCAGCATATTATTCCAATATATAATAGTTTTAATCTCTTCATATTTAATCATGGTGGTGTTTTAAATCGTTTTTAATGTGTCATCGATTAATCGCCAATTTTTTTTATAATAAGTTGTATTTGGAAACCACTATAGATTTTTGATTACTAGTGGTTTCGAAACAAATTATAAATTGAAAGTGATTGTTTTCTTTTTGAAATATTTTGTTTAATATAGTACTAGTTACAACTACATCTAGAAACATCTCAAACATTTGATTAATTATTTCCCAAAACTAGTATTAGTGATAACCCTCACTAATATATTAGCGATGTTTTATGATAAAATGTTATATTATATATAATTTTCCATATTATAAACTAAAAAATCCCTTATTATATTTTATAAGAGAGGAAATTTATCATTATTTTAATTCATCTTGTGTTCCCTTAGAATGGATTAGAATTGATTTACTGTTTTTGATGATAATAAAATACTCTACATCCTAAAATTAATTTGAATGAACATGTTATAAAAATTATTTATTTATTATAGCCATTTTTGGTTGAGTAACGTGAACTTATATTGAATTTTCTTTTTTTAATGTTGAAGCATCAATTTATAATTAAAGTGAATTTGAATTTTATCATTTTCTAAATAATATGGATTTTATTGGTAATTTTTCAATTAATCATATATTTATTTTCACATGTTTTGTTCATTTTTTAAGAGAATACATACATATATATTGGAATTATTTAAGATAATTGATAAAATGATTATAAATTTGATTTATTTGTTTAACATTAATTATTTTTCTATTTTTGGAAAAATCCCACAATGATTTTTGATTATAAATTGTACATGTTGAAGATAAAAATGTTTCAAAGGCTAAATATTCAATGTGATAAAGTTTTCATGTTTCAAAACCATCGATCATAGTTATCAAACATATGTTGAAAGGGAAAGAATCTTAATAAAAGAGACCTCAAGTTCATTAAAGAGGCCATGTGTAATGAAAAAAAATTATTGAAGTTCTTATGTTATCATGGAGAAAACTAACTATAAAAACAAATACCATGATCGCACATTTAAAATCCTACCTATCACGATAGAAAATATTATATACACCTAATATACATCATGATGACATCCATACCTTGTGGTAGATGAAGATACCACCATAATAACCTCTATGTTACCACATAAGTTGTTTCAACAAACACTTTATGAACACCTACCAGATAAAGCCATCAAATATTTCGTAGGATTTCCCTATCGCATGTGTTTGTTCCCACACATGATACTCTATTAATACGACTGAGAAAACAAAAGAAAAAAGGCAACTGGATATACCCTATTCAGACCTACTTATGGTCAACTATTCATATAAATTAGTAACAACAAGAATAATATTAGGAAAATATAATTTTGAAATATTATGGAATACATCAGATAAACTAAATCATATAGTATAACATGTCAACGACTGAATGAGAAAAACTATTGACGATCAACCTAGGTCAATCGATGATTCTATAATGGTAACTAATGTTATGTTCACACCATATCTACACATGAGAGGTTATACTGACTGAATAATACAAGATAATGATAAACCACAACTGAAAATATATATATGAAAATATATATATGAAAATAAAATATAAGGTGATGTTATTAAATTTGCAGTATTCATGAAAACATAATTTGTAAGATCTCAAGATTTTATACAACGTATGAAACATTGTGTTTTAATTCTAAATGCTTTTTTAAGACCTAATGGGAATACTCTTTGATGATATGGGCGTATTGGGGGTGTGTGAGGCCTTTCTGTAGCCCAAAACATAGTTTTTGGGATATTAATGTAGGAAACACGGTTAGTAGAAACAATAATGGGTATGTTGTATGGTTACTACTGACCATGAAAACCCTAGAAAGATGGTAAGTGGTTCCAGCATTATTTAAGAAAACTATGAGGAAGGAGGAACACACCCATGTGGGAGAAACTATAGTTTTTGATAGAGGAGTTTTTAATAGTTTTCACATGATTAATAAAGCATTTTGTAGTGACCCTATGGGTTCCCCCTTAGCACAATAGATGGTATCTGGTTGTCAAACTATTTGGGAAACCATACAACCAAGTCATCCGCTCCATAAAATTATGGGAGACCTAAAAAATTCCCTTAAGATAATTTCAAACTCAATACAAATTTCTATTTATTCCTCTAAACATAAGACTCACCCATTATATCTTATCTTGAAGTTAAATCGAAGATTTTGATCCAATTATACTTCCCTATATTTGAATCACTAGCATTCCATCTCATTGGATTCATGCTAGTGAGTAATAAATTCCATTTATGTAATTATTTGATTAAATTTGGATTGGTGGAGTTATTTAGGTTCAAGATAAAATGCCAAATTTCAATGTTCATCATCCATTAATCATTTTTATTCTGATATGAGTAAAATAAAAATCTGATATTGGATTCTAACTTTACAACGATCCTACAATAGGAGGTCTATACTTTTCTATATTGTCTTGGTTATTTATAGAGAAAATTGATGTAGTGCATCCCACTAGACATTTTGGAATGGAACTAAAATTGAATTGAATAATTGAAATGGGTACAATAGATCATATTTGGAATTCCCTTTATTTCCTTTGAGATGTGTTGGATGTTTTTTCCTCAACCAAGGTCACACATGGGGTGATCCTTTGAGATTGCCTTTGTTAAACCACCCATGGGTTGTTCCATGTATATTACATTTGACTATGCCTTTGTTAAGACACCCATGTGGCGAGTTAGTGATTTACAATTTAATGGAATCCTATTTATAAATGGTACTAATTGAATTGATTAATTTGGATATGTATTTACTTCTTTTGATGTGGATGATTTGACTAAACTGTTTTTATGGAATTTTTATATCAGTGGTAAACTCAAAGAATGTAATTGAATGTGAATCGATATATGAGATGGTATAGTATTGGAACTTTTATTGTATTGAATTGAGGAGTGTAATGATATGTGAATTGAAATGGTAGTGGATACCATGGTTTGTATACCATGGGTATAGATTCCATTTAGTTGTCATGGATGTTTCACCCATGGGTCTTGATTTAAGGTAGATGATACCTTAGACTTGTGTTCTCCTTGTATCAGGATTCCTTTGGATGCCAAGGGAATTTCTACCCCTTGGATTCTTCTAGTTGGAATCACATTGGACATGTTATACTAACATGATGCTTTGAATCCTCCAGTGTAATTACTGAGTTTCCATTGTGTTGCTCGTGGGACTCGATGAGGATTCCTTGGTCTTCTATACCTTAGATCCATATCCAATGGGTCTGAAACTCTAATTGTATTGATCATCCATGGTAAATGTAATATTCTTAGTTATATGGTGCACCCGTGGTTGATATGAAATTTCTGATTATACTTCTTGGTTGTTGTTGATACCTTATTATAGGTAGTACAACATGTTCATGGGTTATATGATATATTATGTATACGACATGGTTTTGGTGGTTATATTCTTTTTCATTACTATTGACTTTTGATAGAAGGTTGACATGTGTGTTTTAGGGATCCTTGTATGACTATACTATTTCCCATGTTATGTAGTTACATTCCATGGTAACATTCCAATTTATTACTACTTACCTATGAAATATGTTACACTCTACTTTCGCATATATTCCATAGCCATGATTGGTTATAGAATTTTGGGTGTTGACCTACTGGGGTTGTCTCTCACACCGAGTTTAGGATGTCATTGGGTACCTGGATAGACTATATGGATATATGTAGGGACAAGTAAATGTTTCAGTAGTTCTATGCTTTGATTTGGTCCATGCTTAGGAGCAGGGGAGCATGGGACCAAGCTAAGGCTCATGATACTATCTGGTGATAGTACTTTTTGGTATTTTTTGGTATTTCAATGCAAGTATTATATTGACTATTGTATACGTATTTTGGATTCTTTATAGATACATGACACGATTGTCATTATATATGATATTAATTCAAGAATTGTTACATATAAATTCCTATTGGATGTTAATCTATTATCTAAATTATTTACTAGTTTCTCTATTAAAATGACTTTTTTACCTATTTTTTACACTCTAATAAGAGGTAATATGCTCCACACCAACACACAATAATCCCTCACTACCAGTCAATTTACTCTTGTTTTTTGGGAGATATTCTTTGGACTATGTATAAAACTAGGCTCAGGGAACCATTAATTTGATATGAGTCTAGGACATTATAATGTGCTATCATGGAGGGTTTTTTCTTGCCTTTCTATTCGAAAATAATTACAATGGGATATGAAGGTATTGGAATTTTTTAATTAGTTGTTCCTAAGATTAGCCAACCGATGTAATGTAAAAAGTAAAATTTCCATGAATAATGTTGCTTTATTATGGATTTTTACTATTATATTTGATGTGATTCCATTGATGGGTGATGAACAAGAGTTTGGATGTTATTATTTATAAGATTAAGGGTTGTATTGTGTTCTAACATTATTAGAGGATATTGTTCTATATCATGAGTCATTTTTGTAAATTTACATGAATAACATGCCATAAATTATTCCATAAAATATAGGATGAATTTCTGGATTTCATGATGTTGAGATGGGTGTCGTGATAGATATGCCTATTATGTGATATAAATTCTGAGTAGGGAATTGTGAAATATGGTTGGTACTCATAATTAATTCCATAACCAAAGTACTTTTTTCCTGATTATGGTATAAAAGTTACCCTAAGTATCCAATTATGGGATGTTCAGTCCTGGACCATGAGTCGTATGGACTAGAACATGATATGGTTTGGATTAGTTGACATCATATTTGGTTCATCAGAAGTACAATACCTTATGGATTTGAAAGTAATATACTATTTGGTAAAACCATTTAAAATTAAATGTGGGAAGAATATGAAATTCAAATAGAAAATTGAAATGATAAATAGAGACTCAATAAAGACCCCACTTTTGTGTTGGAAATAGGCGGTGTGTACAGTGAATTGTTTCACTAATTCATTTTAGCAGTCCTGGATTTAAGATATAGATATTTTATTTAACCTTTTTATAATAAATTTCTGAATTTTCCTTTGCTTTTAGATTTATACATCGATATCGATATTTTTTAGGTGTGTGTCTAGTATTATAGATACGTGCCACCACGAATACCTCCATTAGTACACCAAGAGGGTTGTTTCGACCATGGTCTAGAGGTGGTTATCCATGGGTTACCAGTGGATCCTCCTATAGTGAAATATGATGACCTAGTATTTTCACTCGAAAAATCTGTTGATTCATAATTTTGAGAGTGGAGTTTTCACTATATTAATACTTTTTTGGGAGCACCACAACATGCCTTGTCTATGGATAAGATGAAGCATGTGTTTTACCAGCATCGTCCTCCCATTTTTTTGGGGGATTGTTATCACAAGGCAACTGAGATGTTTCTTAAGACAATGGTTTTGATATTCATCCCTATTGAGACACATTCTGAGATAATATTGAATCTTAAGACATATATGTTATGTGGAGAAGAAAATAATTTGTGGGATGTTTTGAAACATGCCAATGCGATGTATGATATGGTTTGTCATATTCAATAACAATATTTTTTTACTAGTTTTCCCGGATACTCTTATAGGAGAGAATTCAATTAAGTTCATGCATATGGAGCATGATAATATTATATTTATGGATTATTTGGCCTTCTTTATGGAGTATAACAATTTTGCAATGATATATCTTGCTGACAATATTTTGAGGGGGAGACACTTCGAGGAAGGTATATCACAGGATGTTCAATTACAAGTAAATGTCTCCCGGTTGATGATTATTACTAAGATGGAAAATAAATTACTAATTACATAGTGGAACCTGAGTGAATATGGGGGGCATAGAGTAGATTAGTATAGTTTCTTGACCTATTATTTTGACTTTTTGTGGTAGAATGTGATGTTTTTAGGCTTCATGTGATAAGATTACCAATACTTATGTTAGTAATGGTAGTGTAGGTTTCTATCATTAGGGTGGAATATTAGGCCACATGAAGAATCATTATGATCAAAAAACTGTTGAGTGCTGATATTATGAAATGATGGTCAACATGCAGTGTTTTGAAGGAGATTTCCTCCAATAGTTAGTGGAAGGTATTAGCTCTAACATTAGGATTGAGAGTGGGTTTCACATCTTTGTGTTAGGAATGTATTTGGAGGAGTAACGGTCATTTAAGATTCTATAGTGGTGGTCGTGACTAAGGTAGCTAGATTCCAGTTGAACCTAGACAGTAGTGTAGGCCTACTACAGGTAGTATTTTTGTGTCATAGGGTCATGGGTTTGGCCAGATGTATTCTATACAAAATACATCTTCGGAGAGGGTCACCAGACCATCTATGGTGATAGGTAACATATTAGTATCCAATACACTTTTATATAAACTTTTTTATATGGGTGCATCACATAGTTTTATATATGTATCCATGGAGGATTTCATTGTTCTTGTTATAATGTTTTTGGAAGGAATTATGAAACTAGACAACCCATTGTGGATCAGAATAGAAGATTCACGTTAGTGTATGGAGTTCCCCCGTGATATTGGTGGTTGTCACATAGTTTGGAATCAGTTTTTCATCGAGTTGACAGGATTTCATATCATACATGGGATTAAATGTCTCGTAGATTATTTAACCATTGTGGATTTCTATCACCTATGGTGATATTCAAATAACAATAAAGTGAATTTTATGATCAAAAGGATGAATGATATTTCCATGAAAGTTGATCAAGACTATAGAATCAGGGTATGTGGGATGATATCCCAAACTTCAATTTTGTTTCTAGATGATTAGGGAGTACGTTAGGTGGACTACCATCCATAGGTTGACCATTTCAGGGATATTTTACAAAATGGATTTTCTAGTTTACTTTCCATGTAAGAGGTTGTGTTTTCCATATATATAGTTCCATGAGCTGAACTGGTATCCATTCCACCTTATAGTATGTATATGAAGGAGTTCCATGAGATCTATATGTAGAATGTGGATTTAGATACAAAGGGTTTCATAAAAACATGTATTTATCAATATGGTTTACTGGTACTTTTTTCAAAAATGGATGATGGTACCCTTATCTTGTGTGTGGATTACCAAAAATTGTACTAGTTGATGGTTAAGAACTGGTAACCTAGGTAGTTGATGGATAACCTTTGATATAAGCTATAATGATCTTAGGTGATCATCAAAATTGATTTGAGGCCAGCACATCATCAGGTGTGTGTTCTAATTGTAGACATACCTCATACAACATTCCAGATAATGTGTATTCTATATGAGTATCTAGTTATATCATTCAGTCTCAAGAATACACTATTAGTTTTCATAGTGTTGATGAAATGAGTTTTCCATCTTTTACTAGATATGTTTGTGGTGGTTTTTGTAGGTGATATATTATTGTACCCTCACAATCAACATGGCCATCCCAAATATCATGAGATAATTTAGGATACACTAAGAGACCATAAGTTATGTGATAATCTCATAGAGTGCCTCTTCTTGATGGATCAGATTCATTACCTTGGTCATATTATCTTAGATACTGGAGTATTAGTTGACCTAGAATAGGTGAGAGTAGGATTTTTCTACAAGCATCCCTAGAAAAGTTTTTATATATGTAATTTCATGAGACTGGTTGGATAATAAAAGAATTTCATATGGGACTTATCATGCATAGAAAGGCCACCAAAAAGATTCAATAAGAAGGGTTTGAAGATTGAATGGTCTAACACCTACGACACATCCTTTTAAGAGCTAAAACATAGATACACATTATCATCAATCCTCAATCTTCCAAAGCCTGGAAAGAACGACACATTGTATTTTGATGCATATTGTATTAGGATAGGAGTAGTTACGATATAAGTAGATAGACTCTATAAGTATGTATCTTAGTAGTTGAGGCCATATGAGAGGAATTTCATAACGCACAATCTCAAGTTAGTTGTTGTTTTTTATGAATTATGTTGTTTGAGACACTACTTACTTGGATATTGTTTTATAATATAAATGAAAAACAAAATCCTCATGCATACATTTATACATCATGATCTAAATTTGATTTAGATAAGGTGTTTTTAGTAATAATAGTATATTGACATCGATATTGTTTATACTCTTAGAAAGGTTTTTTTACTGATTCCCCAAAAAAAGAGGAATCAGATATACATACTTATTCAGGCTTGTTTCAAGTAGAATCTTGTGGATTAGTTCTATTAGATTCACATGGATGGGAAGGATATTCATGGGAATATATTTCATTCATTCTTATCCATGACTTATACAATTCTATATAGTTTAAGGATGATGTCGGTATTTGCTTCTGAATGCTTAGTCCAACGAGCGAGTGTGGAAGATGAGGACCCACCTCCATGTTGGAAATTTAGAGAGGATGAGATCCTATATATCCATGGTCATGTTTGGGTTCTAGTGATCATACAAAAGGATCTAATGCTAGAATTTCATGTCACTACCCATCCCTCGGGGCCTGTGCCATGACTACCCCCAACCCGCCTTCCATAGGCCAGGGGTTGGCGACTAGCACTGAAAGGGGTACTCCCTAAAACCAGGAAGGCATTAGTTTCATGTCCTATAAACACCCTCAACCATGCATACAAAAAGATACGAACACATGTGAACTATATAGTAAAAATATTATATACATTAAGTAAACAGGGCCAGAATACAAGCCCAACTGGAAAGTACAAGAAAACTGAAAAGTTCAAGTAAACTAAAACAACTCTTATGTAGTCCCACCAAGGACCCTACCTGAAGGGTAGGTACATGTCTTGAATGGTCGTATCTACGGTATTCTAGATCTAATGTCCACCTCTGAGCTACCTCCGGTCCTAGTACTCTCGTCCTCAGTCAGCACTGGCTGTCGTCTTCAGTAAACACAACAAGTTGTGGGCATAGCCCGTGTAGGGGTGAGTATAACGATACTTATTAGGGACCCTGAGACCCTCTAAGGCCTCACAAAACCCACAAAGGATAAACCAAAAATCATGAAAACAGATGAAAACCCCACTTAGGTATATGCCCATACATATACCTAAGTTGTTAAGTATACCCATCTCATTCATGAGGAAACACAAGGCCCAACTCTTAGCCAAAGTACAACTATTCCATGTAGGGAAGAATACCAGGATGGTAAAACCACAAGGGTATGTTCCACAATGGTAACGCCACATAGAAGAATACCATGAAGGTATCACCATGAAGGTATCACCATGAAGGTAAGTACCATAATGGTTTTCCGCACAAAATAATACCAAAAAGGTGTCACCAAGAAGGTGACAACCACAAAGTTACGACACACAAAAGAATACCACAAATGTATTACCATGAAGGTAAGGACTCAAATCACACTAGGTTTATCTTAGGAATGGTAGTAATGATGATTACATGTAACTACAGAAACATCTTACCCTATTAAGTGGCAGACCCACATAGGATCCTAAATCATCAGACCCACATAGGATCCTAATATAGCAGACCCACGTTGGATCCTTGAGTAGTCCCACATTGATTTCCAAGAGCAGATCCAAGTGGGACTCTCAAAAATAGACCCATATAGGATCCCAAAGCAGAAATGCACATAGGATCCCAAATCACAGACCCACATAGGATCCCAAAGCACAGACCAACATATGATCCCTTTCTCATGATACGACCAGCTACAGGGTTCCCACACTAAGCTCGCTTAATTCTGATAGAAGCCACTCCTCATGCCACAATTCAATACTCCAACTACCACAAAGTACCATGAAGAAGTATCCCAAAGTACCACCACGTGATAAGGGTCTCAACGCAATAGATGGTGCATCAATCGGACACCCAGTCTGTAAGTTATTGGCCTTTTAGTCCTGAGGGCCCGGTTGGATTCGTGTCAGATCCAACTCGGCCATACCCCAACATTATCCAAAACTCAAGTGGGGTATACCACATGGAACATCTTGATCCAAGGTTTTTTTGTCACAGACGGTTAATAAAATGGATGCCCGTAGCTCAAGATATGGCCGAAATAGAAAAAAGGGTCGAAGTTGGTCTGTGTCTGGGCCGATCCATTCAGACCTACCCGGGTCCAGACCTGGGTATCAGAGGAGTCAGTTATACTTTAGAACATTGGACTATGATCTTTTTAAGAACAATAGTGTTAAGTGTTTTGAGTGTGGTTATCAGTTTAAGTAATCCATGGTTTTTACGGCGGCCGACATATCCATACACCCGGACCCTGAATTCTGATTTCTGACTTAGTGCACAAAAACACTAATTGTGTGTGTGTTTCAAAAAGTTTTCTTTGGGATATATTTCATTCATATCACCACATATAACTTATTAACCTTGGTGCACCTATTTCTGTTTAGTGTTCCTCCACACAGACATCCATCTAGGGTTCCAGGTAGAGTACGCGATGATATGCCATCGAGCGACGAGGCCTCGGTGCAGGGCCCTTTATCAGTAGAGGCACCAGCGGAGGCACCCATGGATAATTACCCATTGGGCCACTGATTCCACCTACCCCAGCAGTAGTGGGTGCACACCTCTTGAGCGCGTTACATGAGTTCCAGCACTAGAGGCCACCCAGGTTCATGGTTAAGACGGATCCACAAGTAGCTGTTGATTGGTTGGAGGCTATGGTGAGAGTCTTCCAACTGGTAGGGACACCAGCTGATCCCATGGTGATCCTTGTCGCCATTATTCTACATGAAGCAGTAGGTAGATAGTGGAGCTTGATGATCCAGGTTCACGATGAGGTGACACTTCTCTAGGCAGACATTGAGAGCTTGTTTCGAGCAGAGTTTGTACCAGTGACCCTACACACAGTGCACATACATGAGATTCTTCCTCTATAGCAGGGCAACATGACTGTGGCTCAGTACTCAGCGAAGTTCACCGACCTCTCGTGAAACTCCATTGATATGGTGTAGGACCCATTCTTTAAGGCCTGGACCTTCGAGCAGGGATTCAGGCAGGAGATCATGGCTTCAATGATTTCTCTCAGCACCCCGACGCAGGTGGTGGTGTTAAAGCGAGCCCTATTAGTAGAGAGTTTTCTTTCTGAGAAGTCACTAGCAGTGAGACCCACCACTGGGTTCCAAGTAGTGGAATCTTATTCAGATGGCAGTAGACTGAGGAGGCCCGTAGGGAGCGGGTGAATGTGGTAGTGGAGATGGGCGTGCAGCTGGTAGTGAGTGACAATTTGAGATGTTTCTTCCACCACCACCAGGTGGTCCACCCCGACCATAGGGAGCAGGTGGACAGGGGAAAGATCAGCTCCAGGAAGTTGGGGCCTATGACCATGGAACTTAGAAGATGATACGGGGTACGATATGTGTCTACTACACCTTATCTTCAGTAGTTATAGACACAGGTTCCAGTCATTCATTTATTTCCACTACCCTCGTTTGGATCTCGGAGATTCTGATGGAGCTGTTGGATTGATCCTTATAGCTAGAGACTCCTGTGGGAGAAGATTCGAAGATTACACACTGGTTCTAGCAGTGTGATCTTACTCTATGAGGTGAGAGCTTCAGCTGGGATCTCTTAGAAGCAGCATTGAGGCCTTACAACATCATCATGGGTATGGATTGGTTTTCTAGAGTCCATGCCTAGATTGAACGTATTTGGCGCAATGTTTGGTGTGTCCACATGGATGGGACTAGGTTTACCTTCACTAGTTATAAGGGAGCCCTTGTAGCACATGATGGACTTACCCGGAGGAGAGTGGTGCTGATCACTCATTAGTTGGCTAGCCTTTCCCTCAGAGCGGTTGACATGGAGAGTCTGATCTATCCTGTAGTGGTGGACCAGTACACGAATGTCTTCCCTGATGATGTTCTAGGTCTACCTCCTCATAGAGAGGTGGAATTTTATATTGACCTATACCCCTAGATGGCATAGATATCTACACTAGCATATCGGATGGCTCCTGTGGAGCTTCGTGAGCTACGGGTACAGCTTGAGGACTTACAGGGGAAGGGGTTCATCCGTCCCTGTGTTTTTACTTGGGCTACCCTGATTTTGTTTTTCAATAAGGTGTATGGGATATTGAGACTATGTGTTGACTATTGGTGCCTGAACTATGTGACCGTGAAGAACAAGTACCCACTCCTGAGGATTAATGACCTCTTGGTTCAGTTGAAGGGAGCACAATGGTTATCAAAGATAGACATGAGATCTGGATATCACCAACTCAGAGTACGAGAAGGGGATGTTCAGAAGACGGATTTCATATATTGGTACAACCCTTATGAGTTTTCGGTCATGCCATTCGGTGTGACCAAAGCTCCAGAATTGTTCATGGGTATCATGAACAGGATCTTCCAGCCATCTCTTGATCTCTTTGTAGTAGTCTTCGTAGATGATATTTTTATCTACTCGGCTAATGAGAAGGAGCATGCTTATAATTTTCAGATAGTTTTAGACACACTCCGAGAGAACCAGCTTAATGGTAAGATCTCGAAGCACCAGTTATGGATTTGATAGGTTCAATTTCTAGGACATGTCATCTTAGAGGCTGGAGTTGTGGTGGATCCAGCAAAGATTGAGGTGTTACATGCTTGGGATCCACCCAAGAGTGCGAGAGAGATACATAGTTTCCTGGGTTTGGCTGGATACTACTTGAGGTTTGTGCAATAATTCTCTAGAGTTTCAGCACCTTTAACAACATTGGAAAAGACGGGGCAACCCTTTGTGTGGTCAGAGAGATTCCAATGGAGTTTTCAGGAGCTAATGTAGATATTGACAAGTGACCCCATCTTGAGGCTTTCGGAGGAGGGAGTTGGGTATGTAGTCTATTATGATGCATCAGGGACCAGACTCAGATGTGTCCTAATGCAAGAGTGTGTAGTTATCGGATATGGTTCTTGACAGTTAAGACCACATGAGAAGAACTATAGTACCATTGACCTGGAGTTAGATTCAGTGGTCTTCACCTTGAATATGTGGTGACATTACTTGATGGGTGAACGTTTTACTGTCTAGTCGGATAACAAGAGTCTTAGGTATATCTTCTCTCATAAGGACTTGGACCTGAGACAACGATGTTGGATTGAGTTCCTCCAGGACTATGACTTCAATATAGTCTATACCCCTTGGATGGGTAATTTTGTAGTAGATGCACTCAGCAAGAGATCTGGTATACAACTGATAGGTGAGGCGACAGAGCAGCTGGATGATTTACGGTTATCCTTTATGGAACGTGATGGAGCAGCTTTTCTCTAGTCTCTTACAGTCACTCCCCCACTTCTTCTGCAAGTCAGGTAGGTACAACATGGGGACACTGACTGCGAAGCTCGATGCGTTTAGATATCCTCAGGGCAGTCATTGAATGGATTTTATGAAGGTGGGGAACATGCCCTCCGTTTCAGAGGATGTACCATGGTACAAGTGTTACTTCAGGAGGAAGTGTTATAGGAGTTCCACACATAACCTATAGTGTTACATCCAGGAGTGGAGAAGATGAACCAGGGTCTCTAACAACAGAACTGGTGGCTGGGAATTAAGAAAGCAGTAGCAGAGTCTATCTCTTGGTGCCTCATGTGTTAGTAAGTGGAGGCGGAGAATCAGGTACCAGCAGGCTTTGTTCAGCCTTTAGTGTTCCCATAGTGGAAGTGGGTTGGTATATCCATGGAATTTTTTACAGGACTTCCATGTACATATAGTGGTCATGATTCTATCTGGGTGATCTTCGACTGACTCACCAAGTCGGCCCACTTCCTACCAATCAGAGAGCAGGGTTTAGTAGAGAGCATGTGATGCCTCTATTTGCAAGAGATTGTATGTCTACATGGAGTACCCTCAAAGATTTTCTCTAATTGTGATGCATGTTTCACTTCCCAGATTTAGAATGGGTTTCAAGAGGCTTTCGAGATGCAGATTCATTTGATCACCGCCTTCCATCCTCAGAAGGAAGGCCAGACCGAGTGGACCATTCAGAACCTTGAGGAAATGATTCATGCTTGTGTTCTTGACTTAGGTCATAGTTGGGGGGATCACATGCCCTTGGTGGAGTTTTCATACAACAATAGCTATCAATCAAGCATTGGGATGGCACCTATCAAGGCGTTGTATGACCAACCATGCAGATCACCTTTGTGCTGGACTAACCCAGGGGAGTCAGCACTCATGGGACCAGAAATGGTAATTTCTACCACAGAGAAGGTACAGATCATCCAAGATCATATGAAGACTTCATAGAGCAAGAATAATGCTTATACTAATAGAAGACGGAGACCTCTGGAGTTTGAGGATAGTGACCACGTATTTTTATGGTTCTCACCTCGACAAAGTTTTCGGTGATTTCTCCGGGGCAGCAAGTTATCGACGTGGTTCATCGGACCTTTTTAGGTCCTTAGTAGTGTTCATGAGGTGGATTACCACTTAGATCTTCCACCTCAGCTGCAACGGGTGCATGACGTCTTCCACGTATCCCAGTTGAGGAGATACGTGCATGACCCTACACACATCATTGACTCGGGTGAGTTGGACATTGATGATGGGGCGATGTTTTCAAAGGCTCTAGTTGAGATTGAAGATCCACATGAGATATTCCTTTGTGCACGATCGATACCTTTGGTGCGTGTAAGTTGGTAGCACAGGAACCTCTAGGAGAGAACATGGGAGCAGGAGGCTCAGATACGTGCTCAGTACGCACACCTGTTCCATTAGATTGAGTTGTGGATTATGGGGATGCAAAGCCCTGAGGTGGGGAGAATGCAAAGACCCAGAAATTCCATGTAATGTTTTTAATTATATAAGAATTTTACGAGTCCATGAAAATTGACGGCGCATGATTCCAAGGCCCGGTGTGCCTGGAATGAATTTCTAAACATTTTTTATGTATGTTTAGTAAATGTGAGAGCAGGTGTTTGTAACTTTTGAAGTGGTGCTTGGAATTGAAATCTGAGGGAACCGTTGAACTCATACCACCGATATTCGCTTAATGAGACTTTCAACTCGATCGCAGTAGGTTGAGGGTAGAATATTGTTTTTTAGTTCTTCATGGAAGATGAAAAATAAAATATTTAACATTTTATTTTTCTTTTAAAACCCCTTTCTTGGAGTTATGGGGGTGGGGACCACCTGAACTTGAAAACCCCAATTTTGAATTCTAGTGGTGGGGACCACCCGAACACCTCTTTAATGTGGGGAAGTCCCTTTGGATCCTCCAATTTAATTGTGTCAATGCAATAAAATAAATTGTGCTATTTAATTGTGCTAATGAAATACAATTAAATGTGCCAAATTTTATTGTGCCAACATAAATTAATTTTATAAAACTAATTTAATTTTTTGGATTCTAATTTCCTAATGGAAATGGTTGGAGAAAGGGAGGCCTAGTGAGAACTTTGGAGAAACTCTTTCTCAAATGAAGAACCCCCTCTTTATCAAAGAACATACTTCGGGATCACGAACGAGGACGACGCACGAGCCCGACTTCGGAAGCGTGTTGTGGAAGCGATGATCATTGTCAACATCATCACCTTCACCGACTTCTTCTGATGACACCTCCAACGAGAAATAATGGTAGGGATTTTTTTTTGTTTATCCCTTCCCCAGTCTTGACGTTCATCTTGATTTAAGAAATTTTTTATTCTTCTAGATTCAAGAACAAATAAGCTGCTTGTTACCGTTCTAACGCGGAGGGTGTGGGCCAAACGAACATGGCCCCAACTCTCAACAACCATTATTGGATTTTGATGGTCTTGAATCAACAGAGAAATCCTGAGGCAAGTTCCGGAATCTACAAGATGAAGAACAGGCCACCGAGGTGCACCTGGTGACCTGAGTAACAATACCGATGGGGCTGGAGAGCGGCGGTCGGCACCCTGGTTGGTCATGACGACTGCAGAGGCATGACCGCGCCACCAGAGAGGGACCGGAGTCTGTCAGCCGTGGTGGAGTGAGGGAAGCGACCGGCACATGGTTGGACATGTGAAGGTGATGGTAGCACACGTTCATGCTGCCCTCTATGTAGGATCCGCGGCGCAAGGCCGCGGTGGCGATGGACGGGCGGTCAGCTCGTCGCCGGACATGGGTGAAGGCGTGGCGTGCGACTGTGCCATGCGGAGGAGGGCTGGCTATCCGGCGGTCCAAGCCAGACCCGGGGTTGGACCTGAGTCGAGCCGGGTCAACCCAAACCGGTTCAGGCCGGCCCATGCCAGGTTAGGTTGGGTCGGTCCAACCGGGTCAGACCGGAACTAGACCTACTTAGACCTTTTTTACTCTTTGCCCATATCTTGAGCTACGGGCATCCACTCGACGAACCATATATGACACTAGAGACCTTGCATCAAGATGGTTCATGTGTTATATCCCACTTAAGTTTTAGAAAATATTGGGGTACGACCAGCTTGGATCGGACACGAATCTGACTGGGCCCTCGGGACTAAAAAGCCAATAACTTACAGACTGGGCATCCGATTGATGCACCATCTGTTGAGTTGAGACCCCTATCACATGGCTGTCCTCTGGGATAATTTTTCATGGGACGTTGTGGTAGTTAGAGTATCAGCCTATGTCTTTAGGAGTGGATTCTCCCAAAATCAAGCGAGTTTACTGTGGGAACCTTGTAGCTGGCTGTAACATGATAAATGGATCCTATGTGGGTCTGTGCTTTGAGATCCTATGTCGGTCTATGCTTTGGGATCCTACGTGGGTCTATGTTTGATAGTCCAACTTGGATCTTCTCTAGGAAATCCACATGGGACTACTCTAGGATCTTACGTGGGTCTGATGATTTAGGATCCCACGTGGGTCTGCCTCTTAATAGAGTAAGATGATTTAGTAGTTACATATAATCATCATTACTATTGTACATATGTTATACCTGGTGTGAGATGAGTCCTTACCTTTGTGGTAATACCTTTGTGTTATTCTTCTGTGTGGTGTACCTTTGTGGTACTTACCTTCATGGTGATGCCTTTGTGATATTCTTATGTGTGGTATACCTTTGTGGTACTTACCTTCATGGTGATACCTTCATTGTATTATTCTATGTGGAATTACCTTTGTGGTGCTTACCCTTATGGTGTTACCTTCATGGTATTCTTTCCTATGTGGAACAGTTGTACTTTGTCTAAGAGTTGGGCCTTATGTTTCCTCATGAATGATATGGGTATACTTGATAACTTAGGTATATGTATGGGCATATACCTAAGTAGAGTTTTCAAATGTTTTCATGCTTTGTTGGTTTATGCTTTGTGGGTTTGGTGAGACCTTCTAGGGTCTCGGGATCCCTACTGAGTATCGTTATACTCACCCCTAGATGGGCTATGCCTGCACCTTGTTGTGTAGGGTGTATACGATGGACAACTCTGACTGAGGACAAGAGTATCTGAGCCAAAGGTAGCTCAGAGGTGAACATTAAACGAGGCGTACCGTAGAGATGAACATTCAAGAGTTATACCTACCCTTCAGGTAACATCCTTGGTGGGAGTTCATAGGATTTATTTCACTTTACTAGTACTTTTCATTTTTCTTGTACTTTATAGTTGGGCTTGTATTCTGGCCCCTTTTACTTACTGTACATACTCTTTTTACTATATAGTTTACTTGAGTTCATATCTTGTTGTGTTATTGGTTGATTGGGTTTACATGATATAAGGGCAATGCATTCCCAATTATAGGGAATATGCCTTTCGGTGCTAGTCGGAAGCCCCTGGCCTATGGTAGGTGGGTGTGGGGTTGTCACGGCATAGGCCCCGGGGGACGGGTCATGACATTTCTTGCCTCTGTCTAGGTTTTTCATCCAATTTTCACAAGGATGTACCGTGAAAAACACCATCAAAATAGTTGGTGAGTTTTTAAGTGAGAGGTATTTGGTTTTTCCATGAGATGTTACACTTATCAGTATGTGAAGGATATACATCAATGATCAAAAAGAATTTTATAATAGATTCCTATTCCCGAGTGGAAGTGGGATTCATTCATGATGGATTTCGAAACTGGATTACCAAGGTTTCCTAGAGTCATTAAGGTTGTGTTGGTTTTTGTGGATAGGCTCATGAGGGTTTGTCATTTCATGTCGGTCATGTAGAGCTTCAGTGTAGATGATAATGGGAGGTTGTATATAAATTAGAAATAATGACTTGATGGGGATCTTCAATCTATTATTTCAAAAAGGGATACTAAATTTATGTCTCTTTTATGGAAGAGCTTACTATGGTATTTGGGTAAACATGTGCCTCTGCGAACAACACACAACCCTTATACTATTGGCCTGTCAGAGAATATAGTATATGTGCTTGAGGACATTCTATGAACATGAATATTAAATTTTGGTGGCTCTTAGGATATGCATATACACCTAGTTGAGTTTTATTACAAAAATAGATATCATAAGACTATATATATGAAACCTTAGGAGTAATTTTATAGTAGGCCATTTGGATCACCACTATGAAGGTTAGAGTCTGGTGAGGTAGCGTTATTAGGACTTCCTCTCATGTAGTAGAATTATGAGTAGGTCTAGTTGATCAGAATGTGGATGGGTATAGCACAGTCTCGACAGAAATCTTTGGTTACTCACTTCAAATGACCTCTAGATTTTGTAGTTAGATATCAAGTATTTTTTCGTATCTTACTTAGGATGGTACATAGACATATCATAAGATAGGGTAAGCTTTCACTATGATATGTCGGCCTCTTAGAGATTATTTAGAGTGTATAGATGATATCTTATAATTTTCACTTACATCAGATGTACCAGGCCATGCATGACATCTTCCATGTATCTAAGCTATTCAATTATCACTTAGACCTATGTCACATTCTGTAGCCTGAGGAGTCGGAGTTATAGGTAGATGCATCCTTTGAGAATCATTGTATTTGTATCATTGACTAAAGCTCAAAGTTTATCTGAGGATGGCTAGTTCCTCAATTATGGGTGCTATAGAATCATGGAATTTTACATTATGAGATGTAGGATTGGGATGTTTATGAACATGCACATTGGATGGTTTTATTCTACAAACAATATTGACCACCCTTGAGAGGGTAATTCAGGGATGAATTACAATAATGTGGGAAGATTATAAGATCACATGTTTTTATACAAGGTACATATAATTATTCTTTCAATCTAAATTCTTTTTTACATCCTAATATGAATACCCTTTGAGGTTAGGGGGTATTAGGGGTGTCCAGGGCTTTTTTAGAGCCTAAAACACTAACCTTTGAGAGATTCAAGAATGCCTCATGGTTAGTAGAAATCAAGCGGGGTAGGACACCTGATTACTACATACCATACGAGACCTATCCAGAGGGAAAGAGGAGCCATCACTATTTAAGGAAATCAAATGGAAGAAGGTTCACACACGTATAGGATCACCAATAGTTTTTGACATAGTTTTTTTCACTATTTGTGAATAATAAGTAAAACCCTACATAGTGATTGTATGGTTGCCTCCTTATCATAGCAGATGGTTCATGGTTGTCACACGTTTTGGCCAACCATGTAACAAAACTATGTAACCCAATAAATTTTGGTGAAATTTCTAATATTACTTTGAATTATTTTATAACTCAATCAAAATTTCTATTTCTTCCACCACACGACTACCTCACCCATTGGAGATCCACATGAAGCTAAATCATTGCTTTTTATCTTGTGCTTCCGTCTAATATTGTAATTGAGTTAAGTTCATCTTGTTGAATTTATGTCAGTGTAGAATCAATTAATTTTATGTTTTCTTAATTTAACATCTTTTTTTAGAGTTATTTAGATGCAATATAAGATTCCCTATTTTCAATTTATTCATATGTTATTTATTTTTCATCTGATCTAGGTTGAACTCGAAGTTGATACTGAAAGATAACTCTACTACACACCTATATTAGGTGTTCCATAATATTCCTCAGTGGTCTATCTCATTATAGATCCAATGTTTGTTGTGCTTCCTTCCATACATTCCATCAATTCCCCAAAATTGAATTTAATAATTTAATTGAACATAACTAAGCCTATTATGGACTCCCTTTAGTTCCTTTCAGATGTGTTGGGGGTTGGTACCCCGACCATGGTCACCCTTGAAGTGTTCATTTGAGATTGCCTTAGTTAAACCACCCATGGGGTGTTTCATTCTAATTTCTATTACCTAGGACTTTTTTAGAAACCCCATGGGGTGTGTTAGTCCTTGCCTAGTTATGGAAATAATGTTTATAAATAAATATAGTTAAATTGATTAATTAAGAGATTGGTTGCCTCCTTTTCATGTTAATTTTTTGATTAAATGGTTCATATGGAATTGTTATCTGAGTGTGTAATCTCATTGGATGCAATTTAATGTGAAATTCTGTATGAGTGGGTATACTCATGGAATATTAATTCTTTTGAATTAATGAATAGAATGAGATTTAAATTGAAATGGTAGTGTATACTTTGGAGGGTATTCCATGGGTATTGATTCTATTTAAATTTCATGGATGTTTCATCCATGGGTTTTTATTTATAGTAGTGGATACCTCAAATCTATAAGCTCCTTGTATCTTTATTTCATAGGAGGCAGAGGGAATTTCAACCCCATGGATATTTCATTCTAGACTCAAATTGGAAAGGATCTGTTTACATGATCCTTGGACTCCACCAGTTATATTATCAAGTATCCATCTAGAATATCCTAGGACTCGATGAGGATGAATTGGTATTGTATACCTTATACCCACTCTGAGGAAAATAATACATTGATTATATGGAACGTCCATGGTAAAAGTGATATGCTTAGTTGTCTGGCACAACCATGGTTGATATGAAATCTCTAACTATACGACTCGGCCATGGTTGATATGGTATTATAGGTTTTATGGAAAGGATGTGGTTCATATGATTTATTGTTTATATGGAATGGGCATGGTGGTTACTTCCATTCTATTTACTGCTTCCTTATGATAGGATATTGACACTTTTTTTCAGGGAGCCCTATATAAATATGCAGTGTCACATGTTTTGTAGTATACATTCCATGCGAACATTAGTTTTTATTACTGCTTACCTATTTTATAAATTACACTCCACCGTGTCTTATATTGTACATATGAAATATTTTATAGACCTTCAGGTGATGAACTACTGGGATTCAATCTCACAACCTATTTGGGCCTCTATTTGGTACCCAAAAAACTATAGGTATGCATGTAGGGACCGAGGCAAGCTCCAATAGTTCGATGATTGAAATTGTGACATGATTAGTAGTAGGGGATCATGAGACAAAGATGAGGCTCATTATTATCTCTGGTGATATTAATTTCTTTTAATTTTGGAATTTTAACACATTTCTTGTACAGATTGGTTTATTCCTATTTTTTATGATTTGTTGATAAATGAAATGATCATCATTTTATAGGGGATTACTTATTGAATTGATATATAAAACATTCTTTCAGATGTTAATATAGTTATTGATTGATTCACTGCTTCCTCTATTGAATTTTATGTTTTCTACCACTATGTTAAACTCTAAAAAGAGGGAATAGTCGACCTAACAACACACCCTAGGACCCTAATTCTAGTCGGTAGCCTCTCGTATTTGGGGATTTGCACTTGAGGCATTGTAGCCAAAGGGGCTTAGGGAACTTTTTCGTGGAATCTCACTCTCGGACATTACCTAATGGATATTAAAATCAATTTATGACTAAACAAAATCTTATTTAGGCCAACTAGAATAATCATGATTTTAAATAGGGTATTTTTCTAATGGTAATAACATCAATAGATGTTTATAGGGAAATATGAGTTTTATGTTTCACATTTGAATCATTTGATGACATAAAGGGACCTCAAATGTTGTCCATTTTTGTGGTTATAATGATAACAATAAATTCATGGGTGGTGTATGAATAGATTCTCAAATGATTTTCCATGTATACTAATATTTTCATTCCAATTCATTCCTCACCCATGAGAGACCTATTTGGGGGTTTGATGTTATGAGGTTAGATCACCCATGTATTGTATAAGATCTAATTTCTAGAAGTTGAAGAATATGGAAATGGATGCTTGAATATAAAGGCCCAAAAGTTGTGGGTAAATGATAAAATTGATCATATATATAAGAGTATTGTTATATGGTGTTAGTTTTAAGTTATTAGATCAATTTTTTAAACTGAAGTGACGGTCAATAAGATAAGATAATGTAAGGGAATATAAACTGTCTCTAAAGAATAAGGATCTATCCATGATGATGATGATCCACCATAAATAAATTGGAAGAAATATGTCATTATCACAAGACCTAACCCTTAACAAAGATCAACATTAGTAGATGAAGAATAATATCCATGATAAGAGGCATTGGGTTTGAATTCTTGTAACACTGTCTCACCATATGAAACTAAATCATAGATTAGAGACATATATTATGGATGAGACACATACAAGGACTCTTCCAAAAGATTCCATCCCAAGGAAACTGATTCTAGACAGAATTAAAATTAATTATTGGCCTACACTAAAGACCATAACAATAACCATTAATATAGGGCCTCCCTTATTCTAATCATGTAGAACCTTCAATCATGTTATCATCTCTCCCTCCACTTTATCAACATTCACTATAGCCATGATGCAGTGAAGCATACCAGCTATGATTTTTTATAATATGATACAAATATCAATATAAGGAGGGGAATTTTTTAGTAATATTAATTTTTAGATGTGTCCTCCTAGTGAAATGTAGAACCTCTATCTGCACATGTGGTATCATCAACTAAAATAGGCTTAGTGTTGAAATTGAAAATTATTCCTAAAGTTAATAAATTCATTGAAAATTTTATAGAGATCCATGCCATGGATAAGATATAATTTTTTAAAGAGTTGAGAACCTCTAATCATTAATATATATATGTGGGGAACTATTCACTAAAGGTAGAATCTAATTCCCTATTTCATTCAATGAATTATTGTATTAAAACTTTTTAATTTATCTTTTTCTACTTTCATCTATTTCTATATCCTCAGTGATGAAATACATGGCTATTAAAGGTTTATAAAAGGAGAAGTCTCCCATTATATATAAAAAATTATTTAAATGAATGATAATTCACTTATTTTTATTTTTCTCACTTTGTTTATGTGTTTAGGTAATAATATATTTATTTTTATAATTGTATTTAAATTCTACATTCAACTTTTTCCATGTTTTCACACACATTAAAAATGGTAATTATTCTACATACTGTAATAGGTCGTAGTTAGATAGATCTAGAGTATCTAGTGATATCCAATCACTACATCAGGTATGTACATGGAATAACATGGTTATTGTGTTTCTATATTCCGAATGAAATTTCTAGGAATGTCTAATTGGGGATATTTATTTTGAATACAGAGTGAACATGATATAAAATCTGAATAATAATTCTTATGTACGTGAGGATGTTCACCATAGAGTATACTAGTTTTTTATATCTAAATATTAGTCCAAAATTATTCCAAAATTTATTAAAAAAACTATACCTGAAAAAATATAAGAACACTTCAAGACACTATATTCTCTAGAGATAACCAAAGTCCACTACCAATGAATGTAATTTGTGTTATCTCACTCCTTGGAGAACTATACCCACGATTTCCATCAAGTGTATGGAATTTAAGGATGTGATTCTATGTTCCTAATATTTTCCAAAAAATGAACATAATGAAATCAATGTTTTATAGAGTATTTCAATAGCCAATATGGATCAAGAAACCAATAGTCACAAAGGACACACTTCCAATAGCGAGTCTAAAAATATTCCCAACCCCCAAATATTCAATAATGTACTTATAAACAATATATGAGATATAAATGAAATAAAAATCAAGAAATGTTTATGTAGGAAATGAGGTATCAACTTGTAGAGTCATATTTTTCTTGAAAAACACCAATCAACACCAATGTATTAACATAAAAAGAGAAGAAGGATAGTACATAAAGATCACGTCTACTAAAATTTCATGGAAAAAAGAATTTTCTTATTAGATTCAATCACATCCAATTCCTATTCATAAATTAAATTAAATTTCCATTTAATTTAGGTGTGGAAAGTATCTAATTAATATTGAAGTATGCCTATCTCAAGATGATGTTAGATGTGGACCCTAAACTGAGCTTAGAAATTCTTCCCATGAGAAGGGACCACATAGAGAAGTACCATTGTAAAATCCCCTTCTAAAAATGATAAGGTATAATCTAAGATAAATGTGTAACACCAATCCCATCCTCCAATACATTATAGATTAAAACCACCAATGAGAACCAATGATGACACAAAATAGTTTTACACTCTAAAATTATTTAATAAGGTGGATATTAATAATGCTTACAGTAACACATCAAATGAAATAAATGTATGAGATATTTATCAATTAAATGTTGATTTGAAAGATATGTTTATAAGGATTTGAAAGTTTAAATCTATATTTAAATTTATCTACCCTTATTAAACCACAAATACTTATGAAATTCCAGGACTCATGTATATTCGTTAACACTTTCACCATGGTAAAACACTCTTTTCCCAATACACAGTGAGATTTCAGAGCATCGATTCATGTAATGTTTTATTCATTTTATATGACCTTTAAATTTTAGCATTAAAACCACCCATGTGTTTGTATAATTGGCCAAATAACCACTCTCTATCCAATTATTTTTCAAGCAAATATTCTAGTATGTGTAAAATGGATTATTTTACCTATAAAGTTTTATATTTAAAACAAGGAGGATGGAGAATGTAAAGTTTATTCCCTTATTATTCTAGGCTTTCCATTTATCAAAACATCCTAAAGAATAATTATTTTTCATGTGGAATCACATTCAATTATTGTTTTTTGAAAAGATATTGAATTTTAATATTATTAATTCAATAAAATAGCCCCATGTGGTGTAAGTCGTGTTTTCATTAAGACAATTTGAATTACAATATTGTCCTAATGATGATATTTAAATTTTTTACAACATGATATGATTAAGATATTATCTAGAAAAATTATATTTCACTAATGAATCTATATTCAAAAGTGTTCTCAATTAGGAAACTATTATGTGTGACAATGAAGGAAATACTTATTATAGTCATTTTCAGAGATTTACTCAAAACTATCTTTGACACTTACTCTCTACATTTGTATGCTTCTATCATAGATAAAACTAACTTAAAAACAGTATTATAAAATCCCTTGATCTGGAATTGAAGTTTATGCCCTTAAATATAAAATTTTATTGTTTAATGGAAGATAAGAAACTTCATTTGACTACCTAAAACTATCTAAAATAGTGTCATGATAACTATGTTATGGTAATTTTTAAATAAATCATTAAATAAATGGGAAGGAATTTAGAAAACATTCTTGGTATTAGTCGTACCGCCTACAGATATATGATTATATTAGAATTTTAATCGGAACTGTGAGAAAACCTAGTGGACATTCAACCGAACCCTATTATAAGTTATAAAATTAGATTTAAAATTAATTATAGGCAGGAACGATAATAAAAATTTTTATTTCCATGATAGGGTTTTATTGTATTTTTTGAATCTAAATCTCACTAGAATACTATGGAAAATATACATTCACCTACCCCTTTAGTAATTTGTTTACTAAAATATTCCAATAGGTCTTTGTAATAATTTTGGTACCATTAAAATTTTTAAGGTGAGAATCGTTTTAGATTTGGTTGAGATCTTCTCAAAGGTATTTCTTGATGATTTTACTATGTATTCAATATGATTTAAAAAAATATATAGTATTTGGTAAAGTTTTAATGAAAATAAATTGAGAAATAATTCGGTATAAAATTTGAAAATTACATTATATGATGGAAAAATAAAATTCACTATGACATATTAATTATATGGATATGGTTGGATTTGATACGTCCTAAATTGATGTGATTTTTAAAATTCCTTACCCCACCACTATAAAGAATATTCGGTCATTTTTAAAACATGATGGAATTTATAAATGGTTTATTATGGGATTTATAAAGATGTTTTTTCTTATATCCAATATAAAAAGGTTTTTAATTTTTTCATTATAATAGGTGAAATGCACATTTTGATAAGAAAAAATAGAGTCTAGTTATATCCTAAAAATCTTCCCACTAAATAGGAATTTCTGCTCTGAGGTATGGGTTCAGGAATTAAACAAATCTATAGGTGTAGTGATATCATAGAAAGCTGATATCCATCCAAATGTTTTTGATCACACATCTTATACCCTAGAAACAACCCAAATAAATTAAAAATTAATACATGTGTTGGTCGGAGTGGACACTCAAGAGGGGGGTGAATTGAGTTCCAATTAAAATTTCTGCTAAAAACAATTTCTATTAAAAACCCCCAAATTTCAAAAATAGATTAAACTGTAGTGAATTTATACAGATTATAAAAGTTCAATTAGTTTCTCAAAGATTGATTAGTTCTCAGTTAACTTAATCTGATGATTAAATTAACTTTTGAAACTAAATTACTGATTTATAATAAATATAAACACTTGTGAGTTTAACCATCAAAGTAGCTTTGAAGATAAATTATATTTCAATGTAATAGCAGCGGAATATGAAATAGATATGTATTGTATGGATATAAACTTTAACTAAAAACACAGAGGAGTTAACCAAGAGGTTCAGTCTCAAGCCGAGACTTAGTCCTCTCAAAAGCTTATATAAGGATGATCCACACCCTGAATCGGGGTTCAACAGTTTACAATTGTCCAAGTCCAAGACCTCTACCACTATTATCCATGGGAAACAAAACAACAGAAACCAGCTGTCCAGGTCACACACAACCTCTACCACTATCCACAGTGGGAAAAAGAATGAAAAGATAGTGAGTAAGGATTTACAAATCCTCCAGTTAAGGTTCAGGAGACAGTGTGTGTGTAAAATACAACAGATAACACACACTACTCGTAATGTAAAAAGTAAATCACAGAGATAAGTATTTAGAGATTAGAAATGGCTCTAGTGATCTTCGTGCAGCTCTTGACTCCTTTTGTTGATTAGAATTCCTTCTGAGTCTTCTTCTCGTTTTCGTCTGGGAAACAGAGTACCATCTGCTTCCTTGATTTCGAGGTTCATCTTGCTTTATCGGCTCAAAGAATGATGAGTTTTGTGTGGTTCTTCTTTAGCATATATTGCTCGATGTATGCTCTATGTTCTAGAGGCTGGTAGTAGTAGTCTCGTGAGTGCAAGTTCTCCAGTAGATCTTGGCACGTTTTGAGCTTGATCGCAAGTGTGTTCTGTGTGCTTGATCTCCTCGAGTTTTCTTTTCAATTTTTCACACACCTTTTTTGATACATGCATAATGTCCTCTTTATACCCTTTTTGTTTTTCTGACAAGAAGGAATGATTATACCTTTTTTATCGTACATGGTACGGTTTCCTGAAATGGCAACATAAATCATTTAATAACATTAAATGCATCAAAAGTAACAAATGTAGCCGTTAGTATAATAAACAAATAGTGTCGAGGATATAGGATTTGACTCCACAGTTCATTATAGGTAGCCGTTTGTTTGTAGACATGTACAGTTGACTCGATGTAGGGATCTTCCGTCGGTAGCTCTTCAAACTCTTATCGGTGGCTCTTATCGGTAGCTCTTATCAGTAGTTCTCTATGCATCGGTAGCTCTTTGTGCATCGGTAGCTCTTTGTGCATCGATAGATCTTTCTATCGGTAGCTCTGGCTATCGGTAGCTCTGGCTATCGGTAGCTCTGGCTATCGGTAGCTCTGGCTATCGGTAGCTCTGGCTATCGGTAGCTCTGGTTATCAGTAGCTCTGGCTATCGGTAGCTCTGGCTATCGGTAGCTCTGGCTATCGGTAGCTCTGGCTATCGGTAGCTCTGGCTATCGGTAGCTCTGGCTATCAGTATCTCTTATGCAAACCATATCAAATTGACTTAGAATTGTTTCAAAGCTTGTATAAACAAGGATAATCGAGATTAACATAAATCAGAAATTATTAACATTATTATTAACTCAATCACTGATTTGAAGGAATTAAAGTGTAGATTACCAGTAATTGAGAGTAGCATAATATATGAACACATAATTTGGATTATCAAAACATATAAATGCACTATTGGGATTATCAAACCAGGTGAGGTCAACAATCTCCCCCTCTTTCATAATCACAACTTATGATGTGACATAAAACAAAATGAGAATATAGTATAAGAGAATATAGCATTTATATTCGAATTCATCAAAGAAAGCAGTATTAGAAAAAATATAGGAAATAGTAATAGAATGAGATAGATCAAATATTATCATAGTTAGTATGAAATACAATAGTATCAGAGATAAGCTATGAAAGAATTGGTACCAAGGAAGGAAATATAAGAAAGAGTATACAAAAGTTCAAATATCTCCCCCTCTTTATATGTTCTCCCCCTCTCTTTATATGTTATCCCCCGTTATATGTATTTCTCTCCCCCTTTGTGATAATAAAAAAGTGGGAAATCAGACATAAAAAACTGATAAACAGAGATAGTGTAAAGAAAAGTAGTTGTATTAGATCAGACAAAAATTACATAAACAGAATGACAAAAAAAAGATTCCTATCAAACAGCCTGGCCACTTCAGGAATCCAGATCTTCAACATGAGACTTGCCCTTTGGATCAGAAGAGGAGGTAGGTGGTGAGGATGTGAGTGAGGGCTTTGGAATTCCAGAAATGATCACAGGAGGATGAGCCACTGATACAGTGTCTGGCCTATATTGGGAAGTTTGTTGAGTGATCATAGGTGTGAGGCTTCGGATGGCCTGAGCAGGAGACATCTGGACTGGAGACTCAGTAGAAGTAGAGGCAGGCAAGGCAGGAGGGAAAATAACTGGTCTGGCATCAACATGCAAAAAGGGCAGCAGCATATTTCTGAAATCCATAATGATTCCTCCCCCTCTTTCCATAGCAGATATAAAATCATCTTTGTTCTCTGTAAATTTTTCTAAGGCAGGAGTCAGCTCCCTTAGCTTTCTCACTTGTTCTCGGAAGGCTTGAGTTACAGGGGGTAATTTCATGTTTTCCAACATCAGCTTGAAATGATGGGTGAGTTGTTACTTGGTAAAAATCCTTTGGAAATAATAATCCACTTTGTTCTTGATTTCCTCCTGAGAGGTAGAGGCCTCTTTCATAGTGTCGGAGCCGATTTTCATTATTTCCCGTACTGAATCTCTTGTAGAGAGCACTACCCGACTTAGATCTGATGAGTCCACAGAGCCACTGGTTGAAATAGAACCAAGCTCCTCCTTCATCATAGCTCGTAATTGATTCAGATTAAATGCAGGTTTTGAAGCTAGAGGACCAACCGAGAAGGATACAGTTTCTTTGAAACTTTTGGTCAAGCCACTAATCAGAGTTTTTAGTTGAGAGTCCTGATTTGTAACATGATCTTTTATAGAAGATTTGAAATCTTCAAATACTGAACACATTTGGCTTAAAACACTTTTCACATAGGCTAAGTCCTTATTAGCTTGAGGATTTGAGCTCATGTAAGAATCTAAAGTAGCAACAGACTTCTTTAAGGCTTCAAGGTCTGCTTCTATTCTAGAAGATTGGGTCTGGCACTCTGTGACTGCTTCCATTAGCTCACCCATAAAAGTTGACAGATTGAAACCAAGAGAAAGCTCAAGAGATTGTTCTAACAACTTCATTTCTTCACGAAAACATTGCTTCATCTTAGTAACTGATGCAGTGAAGGATTCTTTCAGCTCATGCTTCAGGGATTCAAGATCAGACTTTGTAACAAAATCAGTAGGAGCAACTGTAGTAGATACTTGTGCAGAAGCTAAGATGACTACTGAATCATTCATGACTGATTGAATCGAGGAGACTAAAAAGGATTCCATTGTCTTTACTTCCTCTACAAAACTGACTTTGAGATTTTCTTTCAGCACATCTAAATCATGTACTCAGACCACATCATCAGGCAATAACTCAGAATTGATGTCATAGCTAACCTTTGGTCTATTCAAGGATACTTCATTATCTGAATCTGGATAATCCAAACCACAGACTATAAAACCTGGGTCTTCTACCCAGTCTTCAATCTCAACAGCCACTGTAACATTTCCATGATTGGAAAGATGCTCCCCCTCAATGGGTGCATTCCTATTTACAACAACTACATTTTCTGCTGGTCTTTCTTCATCAGAGTCTTCCACAACAGCTTCCATCTCAGCAGCAGTAAGGAGATTTTCTGAAATAGGTACAGCTTCTTCTCTTTCTTTTTCTACTTCATCAGTAGGCACAGCTGAGTTTTCAATCAATGGACTCAGACTCAACCTAGCAGAATCAGATGATTCAGATACATTCTCTTTTTCTCCTTCCTGCTGAGGAACTGGCTGGTCTTCCTCATGAATAGATAACACTTCCTCTACTTTTCCTTTTCTTGAGTATAAAAACTCAGTAACAGGACTTGGGGGCAAGTCTGGATCTCCTCCAATATCCATAGGAGTTGCATCCTCCTCTTCTTCTTCTTCTTCTTCTTCTGACTCATCACTATACTCGGGTTCCTCTTCATCAGATACTAAACCTGGATCTCTTTTATCCTTTGGCCTTGAAGGATAGTCCACAGGATTAAACTTATCATACACCCTCTGGTCATCACTGACCCATTCTCCTTTCCATGGGTTCCAATTGATTTTCATGTACTTACAAACTGTAGTAGTGACACAGAAGTTATTCTTAACTACAACTGTCTCATCCTGAGACTCAGCTATCCCTTTCCCTTTTATCATCACAGAGATCATTTTGGCAAAGAATAAAGTATTAGTCTTTGATTTTGGCCTAATCATGTCTTCCATTTGATTCATCAGCAGTCTGCACAGATTAACTTTCAGACCATGTCTTAACAGATGTAGAAGATAAATATCCTGATATCTCATATTAGAAAAATCTCCTCTCCTCGGTATCAACACATGTTGAACAAATTTGAAAAGTAGTCTGTTCTCTCCATCCAGTTCAGTAGCAACCACTTGTCTTTGACTTCCATTTCCCGTTAGTTCTTTTAAGGCGGTCTCATAGTCAAAGATGTTACTGGTAGGTGGAATTGCTCTTGAGACATACCCGGATACGCCTTCATGTGGGACTTTTAAACATTCTGCCCACTCTACTAAAGAAAACGACATTTCTTTTCCATTTAAAAAAGAACTTACCCGATTCTCATTTTCAGACTTCTCGAAGCTTACGAATTCGTAGAACTGTTTCACTAACTTCGGGTAGTAGGGACCATTGTTATTTGAAAAACAATCTACCCATCTCTGATCCTCCAGAACTGCAAGCACCAACGACTTTCTTGGTAGCAACCAATCTACGCATAGCTCCTTTTCAATCACAATATCTCTATTCTGCAAATGATGGTTTACTGGTCGCTTTCCCCACCTAGTTCTGACATTACTTCCACGAGCTTCTTGCTGCACTTTCTGCTTCTTTGTTTTAGGCTCTACACTATCATCTCTGCTGGCAGGAATCTTGGTTTTTTCCATCGCGGATTTAGGGTTCTCAGTCGATTAGGGAGCTAGGATTCAAAGGTAAAAGTTTTGGGTCCGGTGGGGTGAGAAGCGGTTTAGGCTTAGTTTTATCATGTAGGAATCATAAATAAATGAATAAAGTAAAATATCAAAAAAAAATAAAAAGATTCATATTCTTGGCAGCAGACAGAAGTTTAAAAAAAAGCATCGGTGAGAATTTCATATCGGTGAGAATTGGTCATCGGTGAGAATTTCAACATCGGTGAGAATTGATCATTGGTGAGAATTTCAACATCGGTGAGAATTGATCATCGGTGAGAATTTCAACATCGGTGAGAATTTCAACATCGGTGAGAATTGATCATCGGTGAGAATTTCAACATCGGTGAGAATTGATCATCGGTGAGAATTTCAACATTGGTGAGAATTGATCATCGGTGAGAATTTCAACATCGGTGAGAATTGATCATTGGTGAGAATTTCAACATCGGTGAGAATTGATCATCGGTGAGAATTTCAACATCGGTGAGAATTTCAACATCGGTGAGAATTGATCATCGGTGAGAATTTCAACATCGGTGAGAATTGATCATCCCCAGCTCGTGCCTAATGTAACTTAACCTATCAGAACGTAAAGGTTTAGTGAAAATATCGGCCAATTGATGCCCAGTGCCAATAAATTCAAGAGTAATATCACCTTTTTGATAATGATCTCTCAGAAAATGATGTCTTACATCTATGTGTTTGGTTCTAGAGTGAGATACAGGGTTCTTAGATATGTTTATTGCACTACTGTTGTCACAGTTAATTGAAACATGTTTAAACTCAAATCTATAGTCCAATAAAGTGTGTTTCATCCACAGAATTTGTGCACAGCAACTACCAGCAGCTATATACTCTGCTTCGGCAGTAGACAATGCAACTGAGTTCTGTTTCTTACTACACCATGACACTAGGGATTTACCAAGTAAATGACATGTTCCAGATGTGCTCTTCCTTTCTAACTTACATCCAGCAAAGTCAGCATCTGAATAGCTAGTTAGGTCAAATTATTGTCCTTTTGGATAAAATAAACCTAAGTTTACAGTATGCTTAAGATATTTAAAAATCCTTTTAACAGCCAGTAAGTGTGATTCTTTAGGATTAGCTTGAAACCTAGCACACATACATACACTGAACATAATGTCTGGTCGGCTAGCAGTAAGATAAAGTAAACTACCAATCATACCTCTGTAATTGGTTTGATCCACTGGTTTCCCAGCTTCATCTGTATCCAACTTACAGGTAGTACTCATAGGTGTATCATTTTCCTTAATGCTATCCAATCCAAAATGTTTTAAAAGATCTTTTGTATATTTACTTTGATTTAAAATAATTCCATCTCCAGTTTGAAAATTTTGAAAACCAAGAAAATACTTAAGCTCTCCCATTAAGCTCATTTCAAATTCATTTTGCATACTATTTGAAAAATCAGTACATAAAGAGTGTTTAGAAGATCCAAATATAATATCATCAACATAGATTTGTACAACTAAAACATCTTCAGAAATTCTTTTAATAAAAAGAGTTGGATCAGCGATCCCTTTAGTAAAACCTTTTGTGATAAGAAAATTGCTGAGTCTATCATACCAAGCTCTCGGAGCTTGTTTTAAACCATATAAATCTTTAGAAAGTTTAAAAACTTGATTTGGAAAATGAGGGTTTGTAAATCCAGGTGGTTGTTCCACAAAAACATCTTCAATTATAAAACCATTTAGAAATGAACTTTTGACATCCATTTGATATAACTTGAAATTCAGATGTGATGCATATGCAAGTAAGATCCTAATAGCTTCCAGTCGAGCTACAGGTGCAAAAGTTTCTCCATAGTCTATACCCTCTTCTTGACTATATCCCTGTGCAAATAGTCTAGCTTTGTTTCTAACTATGTTTCCTGATTCATCAACTTTATTTCTAAAAACCCATTTTGTGCCTATTGTCAAGGTGTCCTTGGGTCTGTCAACTAATTCCCAGACTTTGTTTCTTTCAAATTGATTTAACTCTTCTTACATGGCTATTACCCAAAATTCATTATTGATAGCATCATTGATATTTTTGGGTTCTAGCTGTGACAGAAAAGCTTGATGTTCAACCTGGTTCCTTAGAGAAGCTCTAGTTTGTGTACCTCTATCAAGATTACCAACAACAACATCTAAAGGATGATTCTTTAGAATCTTAGTTGATTTGGTAAAGGTTGGACTAGAAACTTCAGCTTCATCTATAGGTTTGGGTTCAACAGAAGCAGATTCTGGAGAAAGTCCAGAACTGGATGTTTTTATAACAGGTTATTTAGATTTATCATTAAGGTCCAGAATAGACAAATCTTCTTCAAGATTCTCAAGAGAGGTTTTAGGCTCATGTGGATCAGTTTCATCGAATTTTATGTGAACAGATTCTTCCACACATTTAGTTCTCTTATTGAAGACTCTATAAGCTTTACTTGAAATAGAGTAACCCAGAAAAATTCCTTCATCACTTTTGGGAGCAAACTTATCCAGATTATCTTTAGTATTAAGTATAAAGACTTTGCAACCAAAAACTCTGAAGTAATTAACCTTAGGATTTCTATTGTTCCATAACTCATATGGGGTTTTCTTAAGAACAGGTCTGATCAAGACTCTATTGATAACATAACAAGCTGTATTGACAGCTTCAGCCCAAAAGTAAATAGGCAGTTCATATTCATTGAGCATGTTTCTAGCTATTTCTTGAAGGTTTCGGTTTCTCCTTTATACTACACCATTTTGTTGGGGTGTCCTAGGGGCAGAAAAATTGTGATTATAGCCATTGTGTGAGCAGTAAGATTCAAACTCATGATTTTCAAACTCACGACCATTATCACTTCTTAGGGTTTTAATCTTAAGTCCACTAAGGTTCTCTACAGACTTGGAATATTTAATAAAGTAAGGACAAGCTTCACTTTTGTGAGCTAGAAAATATACCCAAGTATATCTAGAAAAGTCATCTATAATGACATAGACATAATTCTTCCCATTTAGACTAGAAACTCTTGATGGTCCAAACAAATCCATGTGAACCAACTCAAGTGGTTGAGAAGTTGAGACTTCTTTCTTTGATTTAAAAGAAACTTTGTGTTGTTTTCCCTTTTGACAGGGATTACACACTTTGTCATTTGGGAATTCTAATTTAGGTAAGTCTCTAACTAAGTTTTTCCTAGCCAGTTTTCTAAGTGAGTGAATGTTGCTGTGTCCTAATCTTCTGTGCCATATCCAAGATTCTTTATGAAAAGCATTCAAACAAGAAATATTTTGTTTGGATAAATAATTTAAATCAACAGCATAAACATTTTCATTCCTTAGAGCAGAAAATACTAAAGAGTTTTTGGAGTTAAAAACATCACATGAGTCATTTTCAAACTTGACATTGAAACCGTCGTCACATAATTGAGATATACTAAGCAAGTTATATTTAATTCCATCAACTAATAAAACTTTAGAAATTAATACTGAGTCAGTGTTACCAATCTGGCATAGGCCGATTATTTTTCCTTTAGAGTTGTCACCAAAGGTGACATGACCTCCATCAATCTTTATTAAGCTCTTGAAGCAAGAATAATCTCCAGTCATGTGTCTCGAGCACCCACTGTCTAAATACCATATCTTCTTGTGACAGCTCTTCAAGCAGGTCTCCTATAAAACAAATTTAAACAGGAAATGACTTTGGTACCCAGATTTTCTTGGGTCCAGATAGGTTAGCAATCAGGGCCTTAGGTACCCAAATTTGTTTTATGGGTTCCATACAATTAACAGAAACAACAGATTTTGAAATATAAACTTTATTGTTCTATAACCATGTCAACAACCTGTTGAAGTATATGAATTTCCAAAGCTGGAACTAGTAGAATTGTTTTCAGACTTAGGAATAAATTGGGTTCTAGTGAATCGTCTCTGTCCAGGTTGGTATCCCAAACCAGTAGCATATCTAGGTGCAACTTGCTTTCCTAGCATTTGAGTTAACGCATCCTTTCCATTTGTGAATTTTTCTAAGTCCTTTCTAAGTTGCTCATTTGACAGTTTTAGTTCTGTATTTTCTTTTAGTAGTTGAGCATTCTTTTCCTTTTCTATATCATGATTAGATTTATGCTTAGCACTTAAAGCATACTGTTTCTTTAGACCTTTGTATTTGTCTTTAAGATCATTACAGGTTTCTTCCAACATATCACAGTACTCAAATAGTTCAGATTTTGACATGTTTTCTGAATCAGAATCATCTCCAGAATAATATGAATTTAAAACAGGAGTGTCAGATGTTACCTCAGAATTGTTTGTCATGAAACACATGTTGGCTCGATTTCTTTCAGAGTCCGAAGATTCTGCTTCACTAGTGCTGTCTTCTGAAGCACTCCAGGTATCCTTCATGGCTTTCTTGTACTTCTTGTCTTTGTAATCATATTTCTTTTTGAATTTTAACTTTGGACAGTCTTCTTTGATATGTCCTTTTCGCTTGCATTCATAGCAGACAACTTCATCAGTCCTGTCAGCCTTCTTCCAATCCTTTTTCCATTTGCCTTGTTGATCATACTTTCCCTTGTAATTTGGTTTCCTAAAGAAATTCTTTTTCCTATAAAACATTTTGAATCTCCAGGCTATTTGAGCCATCTCGGCATCACTGTCAGATTCTGAAGTTTCACTCATTGAACTCTCAGTCTCCATTTGTAGTTTATCCTTGTCTTTACTCTTGAAGGCAGTAGTTTTAAACGCTACAGATTTTCTTTTGGGTTTCTCATCTTCTTCTTTATTTACTTTAATCTCTTCTTCATACATCATCAGCTTACCAATTAACTCCTTGACAGGCAGTGTTCCAATGTCACAGGATTCTCTAATTGAAATGGATGTACCTCTCCATCTATCTGGCAGACATCTCATTATTCTCATAATTTGTTCTTTTGCAGGAACAATCTTTCCGAGTGAGCTCATTGTGTTTACTATCTCATTAAACCTGAGATACATGTCAGAAATAGGTTCATCAGGCTTCATCTTGAAATTATCATATTTAATAGTATAAGTGTTTAATCTCATTTCTTTAACATTGGTTGTTTCTTCGTGAGAAACAGCCAAGGTATCCCAAATTTCAAAGGCAGTTTTACATGCAGAAATTCTATTAAATTCTTCATCTCCTAGAGCACAGTACAGAGCATTCATAGCTTTAAAATTATTATTGTAAGCAGTCCTTGTAGGTTCATCCCAAGTAGATCTATCAGTAGTGGGAACTTTATATTCAGATTCAATAGCAGTCCAAATATCAAAACTCATGCTTTCTAGATGAATTTTCATTTTAAGTTTCCACTGAGCATAGTTATTTCCATTAAAGAAAGGTGGCCTGTTAGTAGCAGCACCCTCAAGTCTGTTATCCATTATAAACAAAATTTAAAGAGATAAAAATTTCGGAATAACAGAAATTTTAAGAACTTTAAAATACAACTAAAATCACGGTTGAAAACAGAGTAATTAAGAAGGTATTAATAAATCCTCTGATACCAAATGTTGGTCGGAGTGGACCCTCAAGAGGGGGGTGAATTGAGTTCCAATTAAAATTTCTTCTAAAAACAATTTCTATTAAAAACCCCCAAATTTCAAAAACTGATTAAACTGTAGTGAATTTATACAGATTATAAAAGTTCAATTAGTTTCTCAAAGATTGATTAGTTCTCAGTTAACTTAATCTGATGATTAAATTAACTTTTGAAACTAACTTACTGATTTATAATAAATATAAACACTTGCGAGTTTAACCATCAAAGTAGCTTTGAATATAAATTATATTTCAAAGTAATAGCAGTGGAATATGAAATAGATATGTATTGTATGGATATAAACTTTAACTAAAAACACAGAGGAGTTAACCAAGAGGTTCAGTCTCAAGCCGAGACTTAGTCCTCTCAAAAGCTTATATAAGGATGATCCACACCCTGAATCGGGGTTCAACAATTTACAACTGTCCAGGTCCAAGACCTCTACCACTGTTATCCGTGGGAAACAAAACAACAGCAACCAGCTGTCCAGGTCACACACGACCTCTACCACTATCCACAGTGGGAAAAAGAATGAAAAGATAGTGAGTAAGGATTTACAAATCCTCCAGTTAAGGTTCAGGAGACAGTGTGTGTGTAAAATACAACAGATAACACACACTGCTCGTAATGTAAAAATTAAATCACAGAGATAAGGATTTAGAGATTAGAAATGGATCTAGTGATCTTAATGCAGCTCTTGACTCCTTTTGTTGATTAGAATTCCTTCTGAGTCTTCTTCTGGTTTTCGTCTGGAAAACAGAGTACCATCTGCTTCCTTGATTTCGAGGTTCAGCTTGCTTTATCGGCTCAAAGAATGATGAGTTTTGTGTGGTTCTTCTTTAGCATAGATTGCTTGATGTATGCTCTATGTTCTAGAGGCTGGTAGTAGTAGTCTCGTGAGTGCAAGTTCTCCAGTTGATCTTGGCACATTTTGAGCTTGATCGCAAGTGTGTTCTGTGTGCTTGATCTCCTCGAGTTTTCTTTTCACTTTTTCACACACCTTTTTTGATACATGCATAATTTCCTCTTTATACCCTTTTTGTTTTTCTGACAAGAAGGAATGATTATACCTTTTTTATCGTACTTGGTACGGTTTCCTGAAATGGAAACATAAATAATTTAATAACATTAAATGCATCAAAAGTAACAAATGTAGCCGTTAGTATAATAAACAAATAGTGTCGAGGATATAGGATTTGACTCCACAGTTCATTATAGGTATCCGTTTGTTTGTAGACGTGTACAGTTGACTCGGTGTAGGGATCTTCCGTCGGTAGCTCTTCAAACTCTTATAGGTGGCTCTTATCGGTAGCTCTTATCGGTAGTTCTCTGTGCATCGGTAGCTCTTTGTGCATCGGTAGCTCTTTGTGCATCGGTAGCTCTTTGTGCATCGGTAGCTCTGGCTATCGGTAGCTCTGGCTATCGGTAGCTCTGGCTATCGGTAGCTCTGGCTATCGGTAGCTCTGGATATCGGTAGCTCTGGCTATCGGTAGCTCTGGCTATCGATAGCTCTGGCTATCGATACCTCTTATGCAAACCATATAAAATTGACTTAGAATTGTTTCAAAGCTTGTATAAACAAGGATAATCGAGATTAACATAAATCAGAAATTCTTTAAACATTATTATTAACTTAATCACTGATTTGAAGGAATTAAATTGTAGATCACCAGTAATTGAGAGTAGCATAATATATTAACACATAATTGGGATTATCAAAACATATAAATGCACTATTGGGATTATCAAACCAGGTGAGGTCAACAACATGAATAGTTTTTTTCAATTATTATTTATTTGTAAAAATTTCATCACAATAGGTAAGAATGTAAAACAATTTTTTACTCTTATCATGTAGTACTATGCTACCTGATCGAATTGATGAGGAAAAAAAGGTCTAGTATGGTGGATGATTCAAATACAATTGTTTGAAATGGTAATAAAAAACACAATTTTTATGAACATAAAGTTTTTTAAGAAAATTATATATTGCTTCACACTAATGAGGTAGAACAAGCCACTCAGACAAACCTAGATGGTTCCTTCTCTAGTGAGAAACTATTCCAAGTAACATAATTTCCACAATATGATGATTTAGTGAATTTTATAGCCACATAAAATGTACCCCCTTAATTTCTATATATAAGAATATTAAATTTGAATATGATCTAATTCTTTTTTTATTGGATGATCCATATTTTTGGAGGATTTATAATTAAAAATATTTTAAGAGTTGATTCCCCGATGAAGAAATTAAATCTATAATTATTTTTTTTTTCAATCTCATAGATGTGAAGTCCATTTTGGACCTTAGAGAAATTTTAAGAAGTTGATGGAAGCTATATTATTTTGTAAATTATTTTTTAAATAATTATACAAATATTTTGATGCATTCTGAATCTGCTAATTTACAGGAGTTATTTCAAAATGAAATGCAATTCTCCCACCACCCCTACCTAAACTATTTTATTTCTATGAAATATTTTATTTATTTGTATTTGAATATATGGGACCATATTTTATGTCTTCTTCATTATCCTAAAAATTACTATAATTGGGAAAAATCTCAAAATAGGTTGAGGATAATTAAATAAGAATTATTGATTATAATGTTTTTATTGAGTTTCTAATTTTTTTTATTGATTTTCAATACCCTGATAAATAATCAGAGACATAAACACACATTTCTTTAATAAAAACATTGAATCCCCAATGAATAAATATTTTATAAAACATAATAAATTGATAAAATATCAACCATAGTTAAATAGTAAATAAATGTTATCTAATAGAGATATTAAGAGGGTTCCAAAGAAGATAGTCCATGCCAATAGGAAGGACTGTAGTAAGAGGGTGTAGGATGCATTATGAGCCCAAAAAACAACATATAAATCCTAATTATGTATTTATACATATAGATTATTTCATAAAAATCATGGTAATTTTCATGTTCAGATGCATTAGAATGATTATTGGGTTCAGAAGAATCAAAATCTATAATTCAAAATAGTTAGGATGAAGAGGAAACTAAAAATAATTGAACATTCGGAAAATATAAGCAAACCTATAAAAATTCACTATTGTACAAGAAAACTACAAATCTATCCATCAAAATTTCATCTAGGAAATAATATATGATATTAAGGAAAATGTTCTACTATTATTCACGGGGATTAATATCATGCATTGTAAACATCATTCCCTATGGGCAGGATGGTAAATAGTAACGAACACATTTCCATTTACTTCATTCAAGATAAAAGTATAAGATTCAATGAAACCAGTCATGCTTAATGTGGAACATGTTAAGCATTATTATAAATTCATTTTGATATTATTTATTGGAATTCCATGTGTAGCACCATATAATTTAATGGTATATTTGGTTTTTCATATTTATAATTTTATTGATATTTTTTATAAACCACAACATAGAGATTAGCGTGAATTAAACACAACATCAATTTTTAATGAAACATGATATACTAATTATATATATTTATTAAATTTAAATGATATAACCTATAAATTGGATTGATCGTTATGAATATGATTAACTAAATTATGGAATATATATTTTAAACATGTTTATAAAAAGAATAAAATTGTTACAATTTAATTTTAAATGAAATAAAAACCCATTTGAAAATAAATGAAAACGTTTTATGAATAAATATTTTTATGATCATAAATGTATTATATATAGATAAATTAATTATTTCAATTCTAGAGAATTATTTTATTTAAACATCAAAATTATATATTCAATATATATTTTTATCATTAGTATTTTTTATTTTATAAGAATTATAAGAATATAAATATAATATTATGCTTAAAACTGTATTTTTCTAAAAAGCGGTTCTATCACATTTTATACACAATTTTTAAAATTAATTTTAAACATATTTAGATAATTTATTTTTCAAAATAAAATTAATATTTTAAATAATAATTATAAAATTATCTTAGGGTGATTTTTTGGGAATTTTTTTATATGATTCATTTTCAATGAATATTGAAATATTCTGGTTGTTATTGAAAACTACAATTCCATTTTACGAATTTCTACTGTTCAATTTTGTATTAAAATAGTTTTAAATGTAAAATGAGATAAATCTTATATTTTTATCCCAGTTTTGGTCATCGTTTTCAATTTCATATTTAATATTGATCTATTATAATTTTAAACGTTTGAATATTATCCCATTTGAAAAACAATTTTTTGATGCATTGTCATGATTAATTTTAAATTAATTTTTCCCACATTTGTTAATGGAATTTGTAAAAAATTATTCAATATTTGTAATCGTAAATATTTATATTATCTAATATATTCAACATATTTTTTATGACAATAAATAGTAGAAATAATATTAGTTGGTTGTCGTTGTTATGGTGATAATGAGTTATCATGGGGTAAAACTAAAAGGGGAAATGTTGATATGAGATAGAAACATGTCCAAAACACATTTCATAGACGTATATCAATAATGAAACCTCTAAGGATTAATAATGGTCTACTTTTGTTCTTTTTTTTTATTGTGAAACATGTGGGTACAACTTTTTCTTTTCAAAAAATAACAAGTCTTCCACTCAACTTACTTATAAATGGTCACCCCATCTCACACACTCTTCACACATCCAAAAACAATTTTTTGGAAAATACAATCACAAATTACTACCTTACATCCATTCTATCATTCTATAATAATTTTTTTGACATAAATAAAACCTGATAATACTTTTCGTTCAAACAATATGATGTTATCCAAATAATAGGTAATGACCATAACCATGTATTTTATTTTATTTATTCACCCATATCATTAAATTAATTTTAAACCATTTAGATATAATAACTATAGTTTCTTATATATAGATATATTTTAATATTAATTTAGTAAACTCAATCCTTATCCTATTTAATAAAAATGGATATGAAATAAGCACTCGTGTGTATGGTAGACCACCTCCTGAACCAATGTTAATTATTTTCCATCACCACCTATCAATGTCAGATATAAAGATCCATTTTATCTTTATAAACTAAATTTATAAAATTATTATAACATTGGATTTATAATAAAACATTTCCCATACTACCTCTCAACCATTTGGAAATCATATATTGTATTATATATATTTATATATATGTGGTTCTATACAATATATATAATAAACATATATTTATTATACAGGATGTTCGAACATGTATAATGTAATTTATGACATATGTCAAAGGATTTTAGTCGCAATTTTTACATCTATGAGACACACTACATATTCACCACGTATTTATTTTATGTGGTTTATATTCCCCCCATGAATTTATTTTATGATTCTTCTCTTGAAAATTATGTGTATTTTCATATCCATTTAATGATATTTCATTCATGGGGTTTATAGTTGAATAGTTAAAAATTCCTAATAGATTTTTTTATAAATTTTTTTTCATTGAGATATATGATATGTTATGAACAAATCTTCTTTTATGAAGTTTAAATAATTCCCCTATGATATTTTATATCATTAATCTCCTTCAACGCATTAAATTTGAGATTCCACATGATGTTATTATTTAATGGTTCTTTGGATTCAAAAGATACCAAATTAGTAATGGGTTGATGTCATAATTTCATTACTTATCATGACTGTTAAAGATTGTGATTTTTGATGTTAAAATATTCCAGTCATTTTCTCATGAATATAATGAATATTATTATCCTCTCTTTACTCTTTAATAATACATGTTCTCTCTTCATTTTACTCTCTTTATGATCTCAAGGTTCAAAATGAATGTTTCTTTATGATATTGATAATATTTATCTATTTTTTCAAAAATAATTATTCATCCATATCCATATTTTATAAAATATATTTATAAAATTTGTTAAAATTCCCCAATTTATATATTAAGGATGATTCTCCCATCATAGATTGTATACAAATTTATTTAAAGAATTTTAATGTTGTGTTCAAAAAAATTATTGGTGTTCTTTTATGAAAAAGGGGAAAGAAGTATCTATTTTGAAACTTATGGCATGAATGATATATAAATCCATAATGGACACTCAATGGTTTAGTTATTACCTTATATCCTTCTAATTTTACTTTAAACCAAATTTATTTTAAAAAGATAAATTAACTAATTGATTTTAATAGTGGAAAGGATATTTTCATTAAGAAATGTTCCATGTATTCTTTAAAAATTATTTTCAATCAATGTTGACATGAATTAATGTTACATAAATTTTACTGGGGATACGATTAAATGATACCATATTTACACTTTCATTAGATGATCTTTGTTGATGAATGAAAATATTTTTATGAAACTTGGCTAATTTCCATGGGTTATGCAATGATGAAATGTTTTATGAAGCCAATTTAATTTCATCGGTTCCCATATGAAAAATAATTTAAGATATTTATGCACACAAATTTATAGATTAAAATAGATATGGGACATATATATCCCTCCAATTCAATGGTTATAAATGAATAACGCATAGGTACATACGTTGTGTGTGAAACAGACTACATGTTCACAGTGTTATTCATTAACCTGATTACATGTGCACATTTGTATTGTTGGTTCTAATGGTCATGCCTATAAGTTTATGTGTGGACCTAGATTCATGTATATAATTTTTTTATAGGGCCTAATTCATTTCATTAATGAAAATAATGAAACATTTTCCATTTCTATATTTTCCCAATGTTATATGATTATGTGTACGCAACAAATCTATTTCTTATTCAAATGTTATATTCTCATGGCCCATGATCCTTGATTCCATTATGATACATGTAATATGAAACACCATGATTTATTCAATGAAATTTTTTATGATCTATGATATGCATAGAATTGCTTTTAAAATGTTATTATCATGTTCTCATATCCCTATGATAATGTTATCTTGATTTATCACTTTTTTACCATTACTATGAATATAAGATCTTCCTTTCTTATGTTTTCTTCCCCCATGTTAGAAATAATATTATTATAAATGATATGTCTATGAAGGGTGATAGTTATGAATAACACAGTGGTTAATTATGTATCTCAATAATAAACAAGTTATTTATGTTTCAAGGTTTCAAAATGGATTTAAACCTTTATGATCATGAAGTGTATATTTGTGAAATATAACAAATATTCATTTAAAATTAGGTAATATTTATATATGAAATATTTGAGAAGAAAGGTTCCTGTCATAGGAATGGTTTAGTTAACCATTGAAAATAAGGATGATCAAAAATCAGTGAGATCCCAAGATATAACTCAATTGATATGTCTAGTCATATGCCCAATTATAATTACAAGAATGAGTGAAATTATAGGAAAAATTATTAGACATTTGGTAATGGAAAAATTATTTCCTTTTCAATAAATTACTTCTTTTATTGGATACTAAAAGTGGATGAGGCTATGGTATAAAGGTACCTAGGGATAGTAACATCGAATATGGCACATTGATCTGGAATTAATCGCCACATATATCATGACAATGATCCATACTGCACAATGGTTTCACACCTCAAGGAAGTTTTTTTCGAAATTCAAAAACTCATTATGAACCATTGTGATAGATTTAAATAATTATAGTGAATGACCTAGGAAAATCCCAAGGTGTTAGATACTGAAGTTAATATATCATTGTTTATACATCATTGAACTGATTTACAATGATTATCTAGTTCCCCACTATGATTATTATATCTTACACTAGGATTTATTTTTTTAGTAAATTGATAGAACCCAAAGAAATCATGTTAATTTTGAGTACAAAATATAATGATGTGATTTTACACCTAATTTTAAAAAATTTATGGGATTTGGAAGGGAAAATATCATTATTATGATCTCCAAACAGTATCATGATATTAATAATTTTAAACATCCAAACAATAAAGGGAGGGAAATAAGTTATATTGTGTTATTTATAAGGCAATTTACCCATTCTTTTAGTAGTTCAGTTGATTTTCTAGTTTCTGGGCCAATGATCAATATAACTAAAAAGTTATTTTCCATTCACTTGGGTTCATAGAAATCAAGAGTAATTTTTGTTATCTATGATTTAGAATATAAGGTGGAAAATTGGTAGACTAATAATAATAATACACGGCAATCAGTAGAAATTGAATCTATGAAGTGGTATTAGATCAATATCCTATTTCTCAGTAATAAATATCCTAATATTCATTGTTTAAAAGTGAATAAAGGATTATTTGAGCTTATGAAGAGGGATGATGAATCTATAAGTTCATATTATAAAAATTTTAGAAAACATGTGACACACTATTGGGGAATTATCATTCATAATGAAATTAAGGTTTATGGATTCTTCAGTTTTATAAAACCCAATCTACAGAGTGTATTATCATTAAGGGACATTAGAAGCTATAAAAAATCATTATATGTGTATTAAAAGTTGAAATTAATCTTTATAACTCTCTTAGTTATGGTGACAATATAAGGATATTGGGATTCCATGGAATCTCCAATGATATTTCATAAGGAATGAAAAAAAAGTTTCAAACTTTTATCTAGAGAAACTGGGGGAAGGATCAATTTGGTTAGTCATGAAATAAACATGAATGTGTATCATGTATGGGAAGCCTAGACCTTGAGAAAAAATAATATTAAATAAGTGTAAAGAGGATAGTCAATAAAAATAATGGATATAGAGATCAATAGAATATGTCACCCAAACTCTTGTGTTTAAAATGTATGGAGATTGGAAATTATGCAGATCAGTTTTGTAATCCAATACATAATGTTGATGATAATCCACTACAACCTATGAAGAAAATGGAAAATTTAATTATTTTTCAATCATGGGGGATGAAGTGAATCAGGATAACTACTGCGTAGATATCATCCCCACCATATTTGGGAATTTCATGATTTTTTTATATAAATGGTCCAAATGAAAATTTGATAGTTCAGACTTAGGGAAATTTAATATGATCATAAACTTCTACATAGATTCTGGAATAATGAAATCACATTCTCCTTCAATCATTTTAAGATGAGAAAATCATTAAAATAAAAATGTTTGTTTATAAGATAAGATCATATATAATAAATAAATAGTGAAAAAACTCTTTCAAGAATATAACAATCCATGTAAAATTTACATAAGTGTTATGGATAACATCATGGGTTTTTGAGTTTAAGGTTGATTATATGTTCAATGTAATTAAAACTCCTTTTATGGTTTATTTTATTGTATTTTCACAATATTATGGATATTTTAAGAGAAATTTATAGAAATACAACCCTTTGGTTTTGTATATGTTATAGAGATAATGTTATTTTAGGGGGAAGGAATTTAGACTTTCTAAACATATGACAAATGGTACTGGTAACTTTTACGGTTTATCTTATCATTAATGATGGGTAAATTATAATTTATAGTAAATCACTATATAAATTAAGAACACATATTTTATATCATAGAAAATTATTCTCTTGATGCACTTACCATAATATTCATTAACTAACTGGTAAGGTTTCATGGTGTACCACGTTTAATTTTATCTTATAAAAATCTATGGATTAACTTAATATCTTAGTGATTTCTTCAACAAGATCATGATATAGAGATGATTTTGAACCCTATATACCATTATCATATACATTTTTTGTCTAATAGAACAATTCAAACCCTATAGGATATAGAAATCTCTTATTCAATGAATTCTAAATGTTCATGAGATCAAATCATAAATCTATTTGAGTTATTAAAACAACATATTTAACTCAAACATTTATGTGTCTTCTTATAAAGTAATTTAAGGAAAGAATTATAGAACTAAAATCCAATAGAATGAAGTGGTGGAGAGAAATATATTGGGACCTAAGCTGTCTAATGAAATGGAAGATAAGATTATATCCATTAAAACCAAGTAATGGTAGTAAAATGTTTATTGAAATGTTTTTCGTATCATCATTTGTATGATATATAATATGATGTTGGTGAGAAGTTGGTTTTATAATTTCTCCATATAATAAAAATGGGAATAATATTCCTAAGGTATATCTCTCTCTTTTAAATTCATGATCATGTTGGGACCATATCATATCTGTTGATACATCTATCAAACATCTCCTAGGTTTATGATCTGTTTCCATATATATATTTTGATGATGTATATACATAATCCATCACATGTACTGAACATAGAGTTCATACTACTAGAGCATGAAATTTCTTATGAGGAGTAACTATTGGAGATTCTAGATCATACGAAGAATATTTTCTGAAACATGAAAACTCGCCTCGTTAATGTTTTGTAAAGAAACAATTTTCTTAATGAAGCTACATTGTAGCCAAGTATATAATGAGGCACATTTATCCAAAACCATTGGTACAAATGTGATGAATTGTGAGTGTGAAATTCATTTTATAGGGGGGAATGTAACACCAAGATATTTTATCGAATATTTTTTACTATTTTAATAAAAAATTTCTTTATATTTCTTTACACGGAACATTAAGTTTATCTAGCATTACACGCAACAGCTTGTTCAAATGAAACAAGTCATACAATTAAAATATTATTATTTAATATGAATGTTATAACATATCCATTTGAAAGGAATGTATTAATAGTAATAAAAAAATTATTAAAATATTTTTTTTTAAATTAATGTGAAAATAATTCATTTTAAATAAAAAAATTTGTACATGAATTTTTTTTTTTTAAATAAAGGATTTTTTTCGATTTTCTTTTTGTTAAAATAATTTTTTATCTCAGTAAATTAAAAAATAAATTTTTTTGAATTAAATTAATGAATTATATATATATAAAAACTAAATACAAACATTAACATTCAAATTAATTGTATTATAGTTATGAGATAAGAATGAATCCACTTTTACGCTTAAATACTGTACTTTTACAAATAAAAATTTGGTCACACTATTCATACTTATTTTAAAATTAATTTTTAACAATTTTAGAAAATTTATTTTAAAATATTTAATTATTTTCTAAAATAATAATGTTAAAAATATCTTAAGGTTAATTCTTGGTAATTATTTTAAACATATTAATTTGTCAATGAATAGTGAAAATTCTTGTTTTTATTAAAAACAGAGTTCTCATTAAATGAATATATAATGTTTTGATATTGTTTTAAAATCATTTAAAAGTTAAATTAGATAATTATATATCTATTAATCCATTTTAGTTCATTATAATCAATTTCATATTAAATTTTGATATAATATCTTTTTAATCGTTTGAAAAATTCTTCTTTAGAAATTAACTTTTTCATCGCATATAAGGGATTAATTATAAATTTAATTTTTCCACATCTATGAATGGAATTTGAAAAAATTTATTAAATATTTGAAATTATATTAATTAATATTATCTAATATGTTGAACTTCTTTTTATTATAATGAACTGCAAAAATATTAAAACTTTATTACCGCAGGTTTGGTGAAAAAGGGTTTACTAGAGGATAAACTAAAAGGATAAGTGGTAAATGACCGAGAAACTAGTACAACACAAATTTTAAGGGAATATTTTGACCTTATAATAACTATGTTTCAATAATTACTCATTTTAAGCCTTTATTGTTGTGAAAAGAATAGGTACACCGTTTGCTTTTTAAAAATTACAAGTGTTCCACTCAACTCTCTTATTAAATGACACCTTTTCTCCTATACACTTCCCAAATACAAATACCATTGGATAAACCATTATTTAACCAAATATATTCTATAAATCCTTAATCATAATATAATCATTAATTTTTTCATGATCCTAGACTATTATTACTTGTTTTTCAAACCAAATGAAGTTTTAAAGAAGAGGTAATGTCCCTAACAGAGTGATTTATTTTATTTCATCCTCAACCTCCTTAAATTTTTATTAAAATATTATAACATAACAACCAAAATATCACCATTATACATATTTTTTTTCTGAATGGAATAACCGAAATCCTTATCCTCTTATATCAAAAGGAATATGAAATCATCATTCTTGTTTACGGTGGACTACTACGTTACGAACCGATGTTATTATTTTTTCCATAACCACCTATCATGGATAGAAATAATGATGAATTTAATGATTATACTTGTTATTTTTTATTTAATATAGCTATTTTTTATGAGGAAAAATCTAACTTCTTACCAACAATCCCATTTTAAAATAATAATGTCGCTCATGTGTACAACAAACTACCGCCTAATGAACTGATGTGATGTGTTTTTCATTTATGTTTTAACTTGATATTAATAAGATGAAATTAAATTCATATATGTGATATATTTTAAATAATTAAAATTCTTTAATTATTATATTATTACTACCATCTTACATTGCATTATTTTGGTGATAAAGTAACGGCGTTCGTGTGTATGGAGGACTACCACCTCACAAAATGATATGATTAGTTTTTTACTAATTATTTTCATGGAAGGTAATTATTTTAAATTTAAATAATATGTGTTATATATTTCAAGTAAAATTTATTACATAAATGTAATATATTATTTACCTACCATTTATTTCATCCATCTTTGAAATAGAACTATCGTTCATGTGTACGTACAACCGATTGTCTCACAGAACATTGTGCTTCATTTTATATCAATAAAATATATAGATCATGATAAATTTATATATTCTAAAAAAATATTATATTTAGGTCCTATTTAATTTCATTTAGATTTTAGAACCAATATAATCGTAATAGGAATAAAAACAAATAATCAAAACATACATTATAAATAATATAGTTGTTACCCGAAACATGATTTTAAGAATGAATTATTGATAAAAAAAATAGATGTTTATAAGTAAATTATATATGGTATGATATATATAAATATTATTACATAATATATGTTTAATAAATTTAAATTTATTATACATGAGGTTTGAACATACAAGGTTGACTTTTTTATAAAAGATAAGGGATTTCAGTCTCACTTTTTTACTTCTATGATACAAATGATATACTCACCACATATTTATTTTTTGTTGTGTATATAATTCCTATTAATGTATTTATTATTATTTTCAATAAAATTATGCAGATTTAAATATTCATTTTAATATATTTTATTAATGAGGTTTAAGGGTCAAATGATACTAAAGTAGTAATATATGTTTTTATCAATTTACCTTCATTGAGGAAAATATTTCGTTATACACCTATTTTCTTTTACGAGGTGTATATACTTCACCTTTTACATGATATAAGTTTATTATAATTCTATTAATGATATTTACTATTTTGTTTGATGATATTATTTATTGGTGATTATGATTTAAAAGTTACCATAGTGGTAAGGGTTTGATGTTATAATTTCATTGTATATCAGGATTGATTATTATTATTCCTTCGATGATAAAATATTATGATATATTTCTAAATAACAACATAAATTTTATTTTTCTCTAGTTATTCCTTTAGAGTAAATGTTTTTTATACATTTCACATTCTTTATGTACTCATAGTTTGAAATGAATATTTTTACTAAAAAACAACTATATTTCTCTCTTTGGTAAAAATCTAATTTATTCAATATCCGGAATTTATAATAGTGTTTTAAAAATGTTTTAAAATTTTTAAATGATTTATTAATTCATTTTTTTCATTTTAGAATTTTTCAATGTGATTCAAAAAGTATCAACATGTTTTCATTAAAAAATCATTTAGATTCTTACAAAAATTTTAATAGAATCATTTGACCACTCAATGATTAAAATATTAGTTTACAAGTTTCCCTTTTTAATTTAAAATAATATGTTTTTATAAAATTTTCTATTTTTAAAAGTAATTTTCAAAGCAGAAATACCAGTATCCCCAGGATATGTTCCACGTAATATTTTAAAACCATTTTCCATCAATGAGTACATGCTTTGATGTTACATAGTATTTTCTAGAGATATGATTTAATGAAATAATCATCATTTTTTTGATGTTTTATTCTTATTATGAATTTTTTTATGAAACTAGTTTCTTTTCCTTGGGTTATGATGTGATGATATTTTTTATATAGCCAATTTTTTAGGGGTTCTAAAAATATTAAGGTTTATAAAATTGTGGAAGAAAAATGCATGGATCACAAGATGGGTGTAAGATATATCTCCCTCCAATTAATTGGGTAAATATATATATATAACTCGTGATTATATATGTAATTTGTGAACTAGATTAAATTTTCACGATGTAATTTATGAGACCAAATACATGTTCACAATATTATGCACAGACATATATTTTGTTTCGATATTTTATCTGTAGACCTGATTGCAAGTAAATAAGTTTATATAAGGGTATGATTTCATATTATTAATGAAATGAGTGAACCTGATTCTATTTTTACATGTAAAAAATATTATAATCTTTTGTTCATGCAAAAATCTATATCTGATTTCAATATTATGTTATCATGGATCGTTTTCTTTGTTTCTATTAGATTCATGTCATATGAGCTACTATGATCTTTTTATGACTCATGCTTTTGGTCTATGATTTATAGGGTATGATTTTTCAAATTTTATTCTCATGGTCTAATACCATTATGCCATTGTTATATTGATTTCTCTTATATTAACCCTAACTTATCATCTTAGATAAAACTTTATTATATTTCCTTTCCCAATAAAATATAGAATGTTATTATGAAATGTTTTTCTAAGAATGTAGCTTGTTATGATGAATTAAGTGAAAAATAACATAGCTTAGTAATGAACATTTTTTTCCATGTTTTGGAAGATGCTAAACCCTTATGATCCTCAAGTGTGTATTTTTGAAGTATATTTAATATTTATATAAAAAAATGTTATATCGATGTATTAAAATTTGGATTTAAATACCATTATCCTCCCTATTTACATTGATTTAAAGAATGAAATATTTTCTCTTTACCTTGATTATTTTCGGAAACTCATAACTCAAATATATTTTTCCCTAAGTAAAATACTTGCATGGATTAACTAGAATTATATCTCAGATAAATGAGAGGGATAAGAAAAATAACTTAGGCTTTAAATAATTTTTATTCTTATATTAGTATATTTTTATGAATTTTTAGCATAGAATAATTTATCAAATATAATAAATAAACATATATGTTATTATCCTACTTTTGTAGTTTTTATATAATTTTTAATATTTAATATTAATCATTTTAGTGTGTCTTTGTGGGATGGATGTCATGAATTCAATGATTTCCTATTGAATAAAAAATAAAAAGTTAGAATTATGATTTACTCATTTGTTTGGAAATCATGATTGTTAGATGATTTTTGAGTAAAATTATAATTTATATCATGTTAGTCTCTATTTGGGAACTGTGGAAAGAGTTAAAAATGAAAAAGAAGAGTATAAAACATAAATCTTGGGATGATGGTATTGAACATATGAAATCAAACCTGTGTGACAAGACCTTAGTGATTATGTATCATATCAAATAGTATAGAGAAAAGGTAATTATGTTTCTTATATGAACTACATAAATCATGTCAATGACAAATGATCTTTAAGTCTTATTAAGTCAATAAAAGCACAAGTGTGTGAGTGGTAGCTAAATACTTAGAGTTAGGGTGATATTAGAGTTGACTACCCACGACGTACTTATATTCCATTACAATTTAAAATTAGTCATGGGTAATACCTACTTTCATGGGATTATTTTCTTCTATGTATATATATATTCATCAAATAATTTCATTTAAAAAATATGGAAAGAAAAAATTCTCTATATGATAATTGAAAAAGGGGATTTATAGGATTAGGGAATTATTAACATATATGAAGAATGAGAAGATGATAAATTTAAATTTCATCTAGTAAGTATCAAAGAATTTTTCAAATGAGAAAAATATATATAGCTTATAAGAAAGATATTTAAGAAGTTCCCACTTGGTAAAGTATTGATTCCTCAATAATTAAATCCAAATAAAAACTGAAATATTATATGTTGTGTTTATTGAAGTGATATAGTGAATAGAATTTTTAATTTGGGGGGGGGGGTAATTCATACAATCGAGGAATGTAAAATTTTATTCATCTTGAGACTATGTACTTAACTATTGGAAGAAATATCTATTTAAATAATTTACTGCACTATATTTCCCATGAGTGTTATAAACTATATGCAGGGGTGTGATATAATTATTTTTTATGTAAAATTATCTAATTTAGACACCATAAAAATCCCATCAATTAATTTTTTATCTCATATAAATTTTATTTTTTTATCATTATATTTTTCCAGGTAAAGAACTATAATTTATCATAATTTCTGAATTTTATGAATACATTATTTATTTTAAAATTTATGTAGTTGATTATTTTATAAAATAAATTTTTTTAATATCATAATATGAATATTTTAATTATATTATGATTTTAGGAACGAATGTGAATTATTAATAGAGAAACATCATTTTATAATGATAATTAATTTAAAAATAAATGTGTTGTCTGAAATAGTTTTTCAAAATAGTAATTGGGAAATAGAATAGATTTTTATTGTCACATGTTTTATTCATTTTTTTATTTTATGACAATCTATAAATTAATTTTTAGAGTCTAGGGTTTAATTCATAATAGAATTATAATTTTCATTTGTATAATTGAATTGAGTTTTTATTCAAATTAAGCTAAAATCCTATAGTGGTTTTTTTTCTCATTTATACATGATTTAAATAAACGAAACTAAATAGACTGGATTCTAAATGAGATGATGTTTTCATGTGTTTAATTATTGGACATGACATTCGTCACATGTTAAGATGGATAGCTATTGTAAGAAGAAACCTCTTATTCAATCAAATCATCATGCAGCAAAAAATGTAAATATCCCCAGGCAACCATGTAGACCAAAAATTTACTTAATGAAAACCAAATATTCCACACATCTAAGAAAATAAATCATGCTAAAGAATATAGAAAATTCCAATTTGACCTCATGAATACATTCACAACAAAATTATTCTCAAGATACCATAAAGAGAACCCCCATGAAACTGAAACATGGAATTACTACATATTGTGGGCATTGACCTGCCGTGTAATGATGTAAAGGCTCTAACTATCATATCTTTAATTAGTTGATCACAATTTATAATGATTTTTCTTGAAGTTCACTGGGAAATTTTTATAAAATATGTATGATATTTCACCTTAAACAGATCAAAAAATAGTCGATAGTTCCTAGAAATGAGCTACCAAATAAAGACTATTAGGTCTACCTCAAATTAATAGATCAATTATGGTATTAACCAAACTAAAACAAATAGAATGGGTTTATATTGACCAAATGAGAATGAAAATTTGATATTGTTATTGATCAGAATATGATTTAAAGATGGTAGATGATTCCAAGTTCATATCTAATATATAATGGAATGAATAATGTGACCAAAAGTTACTCACTGAAGGTAGCCTGGAACAAAAAACTGTAAGACCCAAAAACTGTGTGATTTTTTTTCAAAAAATATCCCTTTGATGTTTTTTTAGACAACACTGATCATAGATTGAGTAACATAAAACACAATTTTTATATTTTATTTCACATAACACTTTGATTAGCTTTATTTCCATGAAGCACAAAGTTTTTCTTGAATGCTACATGACACTAGGTCTAAATGAAACAATAATTACTTCTAAAATATCACTATTTAGTATTATAGTTATCTCATAACCATTTAAATGGTGATTATAAATATGATTAAATATAAAAATATGTTCTTTCAGAATTTATATAAAATATTTATTGTGGCTAATTAATTATAAATGAACAAAGTAATTTGGAAGTAAAACAAATTCTGAAAAATAACCTTAATAATTTTTTTTAAGCCTAATAATTTTAAAAAAAATTCTGAATTTTTTTTATGTAATTTATTTATAATATATTCAATTAAATTTTTATCATTCATCGTGTGTGTTTTCTAGTTAAGAGATAACAAGAAAACCATGTTTATAATTAAAAAATCTATTTTTGAAAAATCATTTTGGTCACCTTTTTCACACTAATTTAATAATTTAGTTTTTCAAATTTGGAAATTTTATTTTTTAAATGAAATTAATGTTTTATATCAACATGAAAAAAATTATCTTGGGTTAATTTCTTAGTCCTTTTTAAGAAGATAAATAGATTGTTAAAAATTTGAAGAATACTGGTTTTTATTAAAAATTTATATTTATTTTAATAAAATTAAAAACATCCAAATTATATAAATATGGTTTTAAAAGTACTATTACTTCAACTATATATCTATTTTTCTAATTTAGGATAATTTAATCAGTTTAATATTTATTTTGGATATAAAAACCTTTTAAAAGTAAGAACATTTTTTTCTTTGGAAAACCACTTTTTCATCACGTCCGTGAGATTAATTATAAACTAAAATATTCCACTTATATGATAGAAATTTTTTTGAAAGTATTATATATTTTCAATATGTATAATTTATATTATATAATATGGTATAAATAAGTTTTTAACATAATTAATTGAAAAACTAGTTAAACATAATTTCTGTAACTAAGTAGATATTGGGTTTACACGGGGTTAAACTAAAATTATATGGGGTGAAATTACCTAGAAACATTTAAAACATCAAATTTACAGAAATATTGTTCTCTTATCACATAAAATATTCTTTTAATGTTCCATTATGGATCTCTTGGTATGTGGAAAATGTTGGTACACATTTGCATTTCAAAAATTACATTTTTGACACTCACCTCACTTATCAAAGGATTCCCACTCTCCTATTCTCTTTAAATATTGAATAAATTTTGTAACTAAAAATATCTAATATAATGTATTCCTTACATACCTTCACTCATTATATAATCCTTAGTTTGGTCATAAATCATATCTATGATGTCCTTTACTAAATACAAAGTTATGTTTCTGGAATAAAAGGTAATGTTCCCATCCAATAATTTATTTTATTTCATCCTCCACCTCCTTAAATTAATATTAAACCATTGTAACATATTATTTTCCAAATAATAAAAATACTTATATTTTTTAATTTAAATTTCATGACCTATAACTGTCTCCCTTTCCATTAAATGTGATATGAAATTATCAATCTTATGTACGGAGGACTACCACCTCTCAAAGTGGTGTTATTCAATTTTCATAACCACCTCTCGAATATTGATATAATAATGGATTTATTATTTATATTTGATATTAATGATATTATAATTATTTTGGATTCATTATATCACTTATAAATTATTATAACTTCATTCATTTTTAAGGAAAAATACAGCCCCACGAAGTGATGTGATTTATTCATTACATTCTCTTTACATTGAAACTAATAATGATGTATTCAAATAAAAATTTGTGATATATATATGAAATAAAATTATTTTTAAATTGTTATATATTATTTACCATTATTTATTTCAATCCACCAGTTTAATAGAAATCGTTTTCAGGTGTATGTACGACCAACCTTCTCCTTCAGTAGTATATTTCATTATCTATCTCAAACTATTATAGATTTCTATGTATGGATATGTAATTAATATATATGATATTAGAATCCTTTTTATAATTATATATATGGTGGAAACATGATCAATTTAATAGGAATGAAAATAAAAAATTAAAACAGACATGAAAAAGTAATGCAGTTTTTACATGAAATGTGACTTTAACATGGAATTATTAATTAATCATTAATAAAATGTCATAAGTAAATTATATATGGTATGATTGATAAAATTATTTTTATATAATAGATTTATAATAAAAATATATTTCTTATATAGTATTTTTTATTATCTAATATGGAAGTCAAGACTCAAGGTAAAATATTTATTTCTCACTTTTTACATCTGTGATGTACATTCCATTTTCACCACCAATTACTTTTGTTTTTTATATACAACCCATGAATTTATCTTATAATGATTCTATATAATATTATTTTTTATTTGAATATCCATTTTTTTGATCTCCCTTTCGTGGTGATAATGTTTGAAATGTTACCAATGTTGTAAATGTTTTATGAAACAATCGTATAGTTTTTTCAGATTCGTTATGTTTATTCATTTGATGATGAAGTCGAATGATCCATATCTTTGTAAACTCATGAATTTAATTCTACTCAAATTATTTAATTATAATAAATTATTATCCTTCACATTCCTATTTTTATGTATTCATGAGTTAAAAATAAATGTTTAAATAAAAACTAAATTTATTTCTCTCTTCGGAAAAAATCCATTTTCATCCAAAATCGTGTTTTTTAAAAATGATATCAAATATGTTTTCAGAATTCACAAAATTATTTATTAATGAAAGTTTTACACACTATTTTATTTTGAAAAATATTTTTAAATTTAATCATCATATTATTTTCAAAACAGTTCCCTTTCTACTTTTACCGTTAAATGGGAAAGGAATTGTTTTTTAACTTCTATGGAATTAATGGAATTTATCAACATCCTGAACATTAAATTCATTAAAGAATCCATTATATGTTATAATGTTAATTGAAAAAATTATTTCAAAAAGTATCTATCAGTATTTAATATTAAGAAGGGGATTTTTAATAGAATTCTACTTTTCTCAATAAACATTCTAAACAATTTTTCATTCAAATTCATTTTCCATATATGCTAAAATCCTTAGATATTACAAATTATTTACATGGAATATGACCATAGGATACAAATATTATTATTATTTTTGAATGTTTTAAGAGTATTATGGCATGGTTATTAATATTCTCACTTACTTTCATTTTTTATTGTTTTGATGAAATCATGAAATAGGTACGAAACATGTATCCTTTACATATTTTATGTTACGATGAAATGTTTCTAAAAACCATTTCTTTTAATGGGTTCTAATACGATGAATATTTTATGATATTATGGAACACATATTAATGATTTTCAATATAATTTGGGCGGGACCTATATCTCTATTCAATGCCTTTTGTAAATATGGATAAATTCTGAGTAAATATGAAATTTGTAATCCTAAGTACATGTTCACAATGTTATGTAAGAACTTGACTACATGTTAAAAATGTTATAAATTATCCCGGAATTCACTTCCATGTGGTCATGTCTGGACCTATTTTCATTTATAAATTATTATTAGAGGTCCTTATTTCATGTTCTAATCATAATGTGTGAATTTATTTCTAATTATTTGGGACCAAAATGTTACAAACATATTTGTATTCCAAAATTAATTAAATTATTCAAATTTAATATACTCAAGTTTCATGATACCATTATGATTCTTGTCTTATGAACTTCCATGTTTTATGATATGACTAAACATAATGATCTATGACATGTAGGTTTTGTTACTTAAATTTCAGTCTCATGTTATTATACCCTTATCCCATTGAGATGATGTTATCTCCATTTTTTACTCTTATTGAGAATATTATATCACCCTTTATTATGATACCATTCCCCATTTCTGATTAATGATATTAGAAAATATATTTCTATAAAGGTAACTATTTATTAAGAACATAGTTGGAGATGATGTAGCACATTTATGAACTATTTTTTTACATTTACTTGTTGGAAAAGGAACTAAACCTAAATGATTAATGAATTAAAAGTTATATTATATAATGAATATTCATATTTTAATATGTAATATTTATGTATGAAAAGTTTTGGGTCTCTACAGCTGGTATTAGAGAAAGGATTACATATCCTTTGAAAATGAGGATGAGAAACATTTGTCAGATCCATATAGATTTTTATAAAGATATGTCCAGGTATATGTATAAGGATTAATGTATGGATGAGTTAATGTATTAGAAAATTTCCTAGAAATTTGGTGTAGGATAGAGTGATAGGTTTCAATGAAATCACATCTGTATCTTAATACTAAAAGTGGATGTGGCTATGGTATAGAGCTACCAAGGTGTAATAACTCTAGAAAGGGAACATTGATCTACACTCAATGATCACCTAGTGAATGAAAATAAACCCTTATACACACATGTTTTAACACTCCCATGGGAAAATATATGGAAATTCACAAACTCTTTAAGAATCATCATGAATGATTTGAATAATTATCATGCATGTACATGGTTAAACTTAAGTGCCATAAACTAAAAATAATGTTTCATGGTATAGTAATAATATATGATATTTTCCATGATTAGGTGGTTTTCCCACTATGATTATAGTTTCTCAAAGTATGATTTTTAGTTTAAAACAATGAGGTAACTAAAAGGAACTAGGTTATCATTGAATGTGATAGAAATTTTGTTGATGAAAAACCAATCAGGATGATGCCTGAAGTGAATAATATTTTGATTATTTCAAATCAATGAAATTGAAATATGATTAAGAAAATTCACCACAACCAACTCCCAGATACACCAAAGATGATAATTATATAGTTTTCAAAGATCTTATATGGTGGAGAACATGGTGGAAAGATGATGCACTGGCATATATTACAAAACATTACGATGAAGCACTCAAGGGAATGCATCAATGGGGATGCGGAATTGTTTTGAGTGTGGAAAATAATGAAGGAAATCAATTAATTTATCTAGAAAAATTAAATTCATTGTCAACTCAATGGAAAATGGTATTGAGTTTTCTATGGTATCCCCAATGGTTTAATGTTATAAATTTTGATATTACGGTAATTATAACATCAAATTTCATAGGGCGGATCGTGAAGTTAATTGGAAAGGTAGTATGAGTAACGGTTATACTAAAAATGATGAATATACTATGGATAATATGTGAAATGTATGAGATGATTAAATATTATTATTTATGTTAAATGTGAGAATCATAATTAAATTGAGTTTCATGAATGTCAATACATAATTCTTATTTCATATTATAGGAAATATGTATTGAAGAATAAGATGGTGATTCCTAGTTAAGGGATTAAGAGTAAAGTGGAATGAATGATGTTTATGTTTATAGGAATATATGATTTATGTTATATGAATAATGAAATATATAATAATTGTTCTATAGAGGTATTTTAATGAGTATTTTTTTGAATATAATCAATGGTACTGATGAACATGAAAATAGATTTAATCTTAAGGTGGGATTTTATGGAAAAAAATTGTTTAAGGGATGATAACCCTTAATATGTTCATATTTTTGTGAAAATGGTGTTTTCATTGGATAAATTGTTGATTGATATGATAAAGTAAACTGAAGAGTATTGATGACCCCAAAACTGACTAATTATTTGTTAACAATGTGGTATATGTTAATATTTAAAGCGTTTTAAAAAACAGATTTATGGAATATATTCAATAATTTGTTGTATTTAAGGAATGAAGAAGAATGTATGTTTTCATTTAGGATTTATTGAAATTTTTCTTATTACCATTTTTTAGGATAATATAAAACTAAGGTATTCATGTATTTGTTATGTGATAAATAAGAGCTACTTCTTAATATGTGGGGGATTAATTTTATGTTCAATTTGGTAAATTTAGTGAAATTATTCATTTAATTTTAATTTTTAGGTTCATAAGGAAATACACATAGGGATTGGTTTAAATTAAAATTTCGATTAGGATCTATTGATAAACGTACTAATTCAACATATAAAAATTTATCCATACTGGATAACCAGTGAAAAAAATTTATGATGATAACTACCGGTATAAGGAATGAATTATACTTATAATATATATATTTTTATTCATTATTTCTTTAAAAAATAATCATTTTCATTTCTTATAGAAAGATATAAAGTTGAAATTGATCGAAAAATAACCAAATGATGAAATTATTCTTATGATAAAAAGGAAATATCAACCAAATATATATCAGTGACTTTGAAATTATTTAATATATTGGGAATTTAACTCCTTAATATTTTTTGAAATATATTTTTCAAATTAATTTATTAATTTTCATATTTTTTCCATTAACACAACACCGAGTGTAGCCTGCCTTATTGTCAACATCGAGTTTAAATGAAACATGACATACTCTTACAATGTTGTTATATAAAAGTTATCAACTAGCTATTGGAATGGAGAACATGAATATGAATAACTAAATTATGGAAATATATGGATTACACATTTATATAAAATGAATTTTTTGTTGTCCAATTATTTATAAATCAAAATTAAAACTATTTGAAAATAAAGAAAATCATTTTCTGGAAAACAATTATTATGAACACAAACATTTTTTCTGAAAATAAATTTAAAATAAAACTTTTCATAAATGAATTTTTTGAAATTTAAATATTATATATTCAATTAAAATTATAACATTCATCTTATGTGTTTTCTAGACAATAGATATAAATAAATCTGATAATATGATTTAAAAATGAATTTTTCTAAAAAAGAGTTTTTTTTTTGAGAAAATATATTAATATAATTTTTGAAAAAATTATAAAATTTATATAAAATAATAACAATAATTTTTAATACAATCATATCAAAAATAACTTAGCGTTAATTTTGTATAATTTTGTGAGAGGATAAATTTTTCATAGATTGGTGAAAAATACTGATTTTTATTAAGAATTGACTTTTCTTTTGAACAAAATAATAAAATAAAAACTATCTTAAGATATTTTTAAAATAAAAATAGTTCAATTATATATCTATTAATAAATTTTTTTTCATTGGAATAAATTTAATAAATGGAATATTTATTTAAATGTTTTTTAATATTTTTAGTATTTTCTCTTTAAAAACATACTTTTTCATCATTCCTTGGATATTAATTTTAAATATCATTTTCCCGCATAATTGAGTATAATTTGGAATAATAGATTATATATTTTGTTTAAAATAATTTATTTTTTCTAATAAGTTCAAATAAAATTTTGACAATAATGAAATGTGGGAACATTAAAAATTATATACCAATGTTAAGGTTAAATCTGTTTACTAGGGGATAAAATATAAAGATAAGGGTTAAAAATTATGAAAAACATGTCCAAACACAATTGGGGGGGAAATATATAGTCTTTAATATTTATAGGATATTCAATTAATTATTTTTTTATTATTATTTATTATGATAAATGCAAGGTAACATTTTTATTTTCAAAAATAACTAGTGAATCACTCACCTGACTTATAAAAGTCCATACACACTCCTCCTCTCGTCACACATCAAAACCCATTTTGATCATCCAATACATACTCAAACATATTCTTAAATTAATACTATAATCATATAATCCCTATTTTTTGTAAATATAACCCTCTAGTCCTTTTCTGGAAAACCAAAAGAAGTTTTCTGAAGAAGATGTGACATCCCTAATCCATCATTTTATGATATTTCTTCCTTGAACTCCATAAATTTCTGTTAAACCATGATTATATAATAAAATAATTATCTTACCAGTACATATATTTTATTATGTTAATTTAATTTCCTAATTCCTTCTACTCTTATGTCAAAAAGGTTCTGAAATCATCATTTGTGTGTATGGCAGACTACCACCTTGCGAACTGATGTTATTTGATTTCTATAACCACATATCAATGATAGATATAATGATATATTTTTTTATATATGTTATTTATAATATTATTAAGATTATTTAATCATTATATAAAATTTTACTTTTTTTACTTTCCATTCTGTGAGATTACGATATTATCGTGCATGTGTTCCGCAGACTACCACCAGACGAAGCGATGTAACAAATTCATGATATAAATAGAATTTATTAAATATATTTATAAGGAAAATACGTTATATAAATCATATAATAATTCTTAATTAATGGAAATATTATATTTACCTTTCATTCAATATTTATTTCTGTAAAATGGAATAAATGTTCATGCGTACATACAACATACTGTCTCTATAGATGGTGTATATAATTTTTTTCCTCTATCAATTATGGATCCCTATAAATTCATGTACAATTAATATATATTATATTTATATCTTGGTTAAAATTAATTATATAATGTATCCACGATCAATGTAAGAGGACCAAATATCAAAAATCAAAACATACAATAAAAACAAAATAGTTATTGCCCAAAATAAAGATTTAAAATAGAATTGTTAATAAATTGGTAATAAAAGGTCATAAGTAAATCCTATATTGTGTTATATATATATTGTTATTTAATGGGTTTAGGAAAAATTATATTTATTATATTTTATGTTCCATCTTATACAAATGAAGTCAATTATTTTGTTAAGGGATTTCCATCTCAATTTTATTTTTAGTGTGACTCGAGCTATATTCGCCACGTATTTAGTTTATTTGGGGTATATAATACCCATTATCCTATTTTATTATTATTATATTTATATTTATAGGTAATTAAACATACATTTTTGGATATCTCTTCCATTTTGTATATGGTACAAATGTTACCAAATTTGTAAGGGGTTTTTTGTCTCAATTTTCATTCTTTGAGCCATATGTTATGTTATGCACCTATATTTTTTTATGAGTTATATATATATCATTATTGACATATAATATCAAGAATTTATTTATTTTGAGTCATATATTTTACTTGTGACTTTCTTATTCCTTTAGTTTTGGAATTCTCTAACTATTTCTTAAAATACATGATTGATAATTTTTTATATCCAAAGTGTTTTAGAATGTTTTGGAAGAAAGAATAAATTGTGTCAATACTTATAATTATTCTTCAGATATTTGAGAATATAAACTAAAATTCTTTTTTACAATTATTATAATGGATATGAATCTGATAAACATCAGACTCATAGTTATTATACTAGATATAAGACATCTTATCTTGTATTTCATACTGAAAAAGTCATTATAATAGGACTGAAACTATTAGAGATAAACATTGAACTCATACTTATAAAGATAATCATAATGGCATTTATAATTAATTCTATCGGACTAACATAGCATACATTCTGAATATCAAAAAATGATTTCTAATTTAAGGAACATATTTTACACTATGATGGTTTAAATCAATATGAGATCGGAATTTTGGTTAGAAAAGCGTGGTTGAAGTGGAAGATATTTAAGTTGTTGTGAAAAACTCAAAAAAAATGAACATTGGATAAAATATGAACTTTGTAAGTGTTTCCTATAAATACCCAGTTATTCGAAGAGTTTGGAGGTGCTGATCAATTCATTTGTGTGGGATATATAGAGATTACACAGCGTGAACATCTTATTCTACATCTTTATTATTGTCTTGTGTTTTATAATTCTATGGAAACCTAGTTCTGGTTGTCCTCATAAAAACATTTGTGTTGTAATCTTGTTTCTGATCAGTGATTACGATCGAGGTATTTCTTGGATAGAAAGTCATATAATCCAATCATCTTATTGATTTATGTCTTATGGGGATATCAAGACAACGATAGTCCATCATATCGAGGGTATCCTTAGATAGGTTGAAAGGGAAGCTGATCTTCATATTTTTTGATTTCATTGATGAGGAAAGACATAATTTCATGTATGTATAGAACATTGGATACGTTTATCCATGGTTTCTTAATACCCTTCTATTAAGGTTAAAAAATATTTATTCTTTTTAAATAACTATAAGTAATTATTTTATTATTTATATTAGTTTACTTCGTTCTTTCAAGAATTTTAATTCTATTGGTCATGTAAGATTTCATTTTACCATAACGACATTGAATATGATAAATAAAATCAGTTTGATGAATTATATCTACTTTAAATCTGAGACATACTAATACAATTGTATACATTTTAAATTCATTCTTCTTAATCTGATATAATATAATCATTGTGATTACAAATATTGAATATTCATTTATTGAAATCATTCTTAATTATAATGAAATGATAATAGGACTGAGGTCCAATTCTAAATATAATCTTTTAATATAAAGTGTTTTTTTGGGTTTTTTGTTTAATTCCTTTTAATCTAGATTTTTTAAAACTATAATCCACTACATATTGTAATTGACCCATCTAAAATACATTGTTTTCGATCCTTAGATCAATATAACTCATATTTATATCTACAAATTATTATTATAGTATAATTATATTGCTCAAATACATTAAAAACTTTTTATCTTAATTACTATTGAAATTTTGTTAAATATTTTAATAATTTTATTGATTTTAAAAAAACATTACACTGACATGTTAGTGGAAAAGAATGTTTTTCTCTTAATATGGATGGAATAAATTTCAGATCTATAGATAATCTGAATCCCAAAAGACCACCAATTTTTTGTGGTTATGATTATGATTATTAGAGGTATAATATACAGTTATTTTTAATAGACATAGAAGTTCATAACTTTTTCATACTGACTAGAAACTATCAAATCCCAAAAAAGGATTTTACAACTTTTACAAATTAAGATAATTAATAACATCAACTAAATAATAAAGTAAAAAAATACATTTCTATGATCAATGACTATGAGTATCTGTAATAGAATTCCATATTGTGATGTAGCAAATAGTTTTTTAAATAAGTTATAGATTACAAATTTTGGAACACAAAAAGTTATAGAAACCATGACATCTATGTTAACAATTGATTACCAAGCATTTGATATTTTACCTAGTGAATCTGTTTCTAGGATGAACAATGGTTTATGATGATTATTAACATTTTTACACTATCTTGGTGAGAATGGTTTAGATGATAAAATCATTTTGGAGGAAATTAAATACATTGTGCCAAATGAATTATAATCCAAGAGGATTGTTGTGAATGATAAAAATTAGTTGATAAATCTTACTCATGATGATTTTATCAGTACTATTATGTAGAATGAGGTAGATAAAATTGAGATTCTGAAAAATCTAAGAAAAATAATAGTGTTGTTTCATTCAATACAACATCAATACCTATTAGTCCCCTGATATTGGAAAAAGTTGTTAAGTCTTCCTGAAAAAGGGATGTTATTATCCAATATGATTATAGTTCTATTGAAAAATCTAAGATTTAATTAGCTATCCTTCCTTGGAGAATGAATATTATTGTTTTATTGAAATATTCTTAGTAGCAGTATAATAAAATTAATAAGTATGTGAATGATAAGAAATATACGAAATGAACTTATGACGAATGTAGAAAATTATAAGAAAAAAAATAAATTATGATAGGAATCAGGAAAAGTATTATATGTCTAATGGAACAAAAATCCTCAAAGACAATGAATCTTGGAGTACAATTGGAATTGATTCCTCAGATAATACTCTCGGTAATAGTAGTTTCAGACAGGGGAACATTAGACTTCTTACTAGAAAACCCAAGGAAAATATTTTTCTTATGGATAAGGTAAAAATTGCTCAAAATCTTAAAAATTTATCCTTAAGTGAAAATTATACTGATTTAGATAATAAGAAATATTGTAAATCCTCAGAATTATATTCTTCCTCTACTAGTGAAAAAAATAGTTTACCTTCTTATGAATAAGTTTCTCGATTTTCCGAACATTAAAAAATTTGAAGAGTAATGTTTTTAAAAAACATGATAAGTTTAATGAAAAATATTATAAGGCTTACTCAAGTATTTTTATTATAAAAATATAATTATCATATCACTCAAAACATATTGATAAGAAAAATTTATAAAAAGTATCAATTTCTAAATATTTAGAAACAGTTATTTCTGAGAAAAATGTTTTAGAAACTAAACATTATTTAAAAACTATTTCTTTTGAGGATAATAATTTACTTATGAAAATAATGTTTTAAATCTTGTCATTGAAGAAAATAATTTCAAACAATACTGCTAGTAAATTTTTTTTCCGTCAAGATGAACACACAAATCTGAATTCATGGAAATAGTTTTAGAATGGAATTTACACATAAAAACTGTTTTTTAGTTACAATTTCATTGTTCCAAAAAGTGACCTTTTTCAAAAAAGTATCAAAGCCATAGAAATTAAAAGGTAAATTGTTCACATAATAATGTTAAATCCCTAGGTTAACAAAAAGTCTATTGTTCCCAATAAATTTAGATTTCTAATGTTTTTACATAAATTTTCAAACCCAAGAAGGTTCGGGATCCCAAAATCTAATGTTTTTGTTTTTAGGAAAACAAATATAGTAGTAAAAATCAAAATTAGTATATGGACATTGGTTGTTCATGGAATATTACTAGTAAAAAATATTTCATTCAAAATATTTTGAGGTTGAAATATGGAAAATTTACATTCAGAGACAATTATCGAGGAGGGATTTTAGGTATATGTAATATAGTTATTCATTGTAATTTATAGATTTCTAATGTTTTATTTTTCAAAGGTTTTGAGTACAACCTTATAATCATAAGTAAAATATGTGATTAAGGTTACCTTCTAAATTTTGGAAATGATAATGTGTAAAATAAAATTCAAAGGATGAATACATTTTTTCATCCCATAGACTAGAGAATTTTTACACACATAACTTATAATACCTTAGGAAATAAGACTTATCATACCTTAGTGAAATGGGAGATCAATCTTGGTTATGTAAGAGACTTTTATGAAACCATAACCTTATAAAAATATGTAAATTGAAAAATAAAATATTTTTTAAGGATTTACCGGAACATGTGTTTAATTATTCGATAGTATGTGACCCTTGTCAATATAGTAAGAAACATAAGTCTAGTTTTAAATATATTAGTAAAGACTCAACATATGATGATTTACGGTTAATGTACATGGATTTATTCAATCCTACACAAACGTAATATATTATTTGAAAGTATTATGTATTTTTTTGTTTATTATTACACTAGATACATATTGGTCAATTTTTTAGAAAATAAATAAAAAGAATTTTGTTATTTTAAAACATTAAAATCCAATTTTTAAAAAGAGAAAAACATTCCTTGAAAAATATTCATAGTTATCATGGTGGGGAATTTTTAAATTATGATTTTGAAATATTTTTTAATAATAATGAAATAACAAATTCTTTTTAAACTCCTAGAAATCCTAATTTAAATGGTGTTTTTGAAAGAATAAACAATATTCATTAAGAAATAACAAGAACTATATTGATTCGATTCTCAATTTCTAAGCCTTTTTAGACTAAAGTTGTTATTGCTACTTGATATAATATGAATAGTGTTTTTATAAGACCTTTTCTTAATGAAATTATTTATAGGTTGAGGACTAGTGGAAAACAAAAAGTTTCTTACATCCAAGTTTTTAGATGCAATGTATTCATCTTGAATTCAAATGGATAATTTAAAAAAATTCTCACCAAAATTTGATGAATAAATATTTTTAGGTTATCCCATTACTTTTAAAGATTATATAGTTTTAAATAAAAATTATTAATTTTTTTGAGGAAAGAAAACATCTTAAATTTGATGAAATTGAACATTTTATTAAAAAAACATACCAACATCATTGGTTGTTATTTCTAAAACTAATTCATAATAATTATTAGAAATTTATTCAAATAAGGAAATAATTCTTAAATTGGTTTCGAATGTTATTCTAAATGAATATTTTTTACCTTATTTTAATGATCTGACTTTTCAACCCCAAAAAATTAGGTGTTTCTTTGGAATCAGCCTAGTGATAATATCATTAGAGATGTTGATCAACCTGTAAGGGCTATATGTTCCTTAAGGAATGATGTATAACACCTTTATCTATTTTTCTAATTTGAACCTAAGAATCCTAATGAATATTTATGTTATGAGGATTGGATTAAATCAATATAAGATGAACTAAATTAATTAGAGAGGAACTGAAAGGACCCCACCCCTAGTTTCTCTGAGATGGTTCATTATTTTATTATATTGGAATGACTACAAGGAATAAATTCCTGAAGGACTGATTAGTTTGGGAGACTTGGAAGACTAAATTACACTCATGATACCCATAATACATTGGGAAAAGAAAATAAAGCATGAAACATAGTAAAATTAAATAATCCAAATCCTTGAAATCATATTCAAATATTTTTTCTTCATAGCCTGGGGAAAGGAAACATAAGAAAGGGGTGATCTCATATTTTTAGTAAGGGTAATTAATATAGTGAAATCATAAATAATAAGTCATATTGAATGACTAAAAGTACACATGCCATTAAAATATAATCGTTTACATAATATTCTAGGAATAAAATCTAATAGAATAATTCCATAATAAAATATAACCATGGTTATTCAACTAATCTAATAATAACATTGAATATCAATTACTAGTTTTATAACGAGGGAATTTATAATGTGGGACAAAATAAACATATCGTCAGGGCCTCAGCCAAGACGTCTAAAAATAATATGGTAAGGCCTCAGCCAATACCCAATTCTGATTGGTCTTATTGTACATACTGATACATCTTGGGGTATTCATTAATAAGTCCCCAACCTATATGGATTTTTTTTACAGGTCCCCAACCCATAACTTACTAATTACAATGAATTATTTATATCAAAAGGGTGAAACAGAAACAATTTAAACATTCATATTGAAAAACTAGAAAACAAAATGTGAATACATTAACTATAACCCATGAATGGTATAAAATATGAACATACACTACCAAAATAACCATGAAACCTTAAAAAAATGGTATATGGTATAATAAATTATAAAAATTAATGAAGTTCAAGATTCAATAAAGATACTTCTAAATGTGACTGTTGAAATATTCTTAGAGAAATAATGTTTAAATATCCTAAAGTGTCCCATACCGATTTGAAACATTAAAATCATAATCCCTTATAAAATCATGATAATAAATAAAATCATGGTATTATATATAAACGGGTATTACATAAACCACATACAAGTAATATGTGGTGAACAAGGTTTATATCTCACAAAAGTAAAAGTGAGACAAACAAAATCATTTTCACTTTAAAAAGCAGAGTTCTTTGGGGAAATCATTCTTATTTGTCACAAAATAAGATTACAAGCCTTTATATCTGAATAATGAAATCCGAAGATAATTTAAATTATATTTGAGTCATAAATAATGCCTCATTGAAGATAAATCATGTAAAAAGAGTTTTTAACAATCTTTAAAAATAAAACATTTTAGTACGATTTAAGGGAACAATTAAAGAGATTTTATAGCTAAATAGAATGATTGTTTTCATAAACCTAGAAATAAAAAAGGATAGTTTTTCTTGATAAAATTTTTGATTTTATAAAAATAATTATTTCTAAAATCATAATATATAGTTCACTTGAAAATGTGTATGAATTAGAGAATTTCCATTTAATCAGGCTTCTTTATCTAGAAAAATTGAGAAGTGAACCATTATAAGACATGTATATCCCCATAAAATATTGAGTATATGATATGTATATATGATTTTTGAACATATATACATAATATAATAGAAATATAAAATAACAATTAAGAATTACATTTGATTAATGGTAGATAGTATCCCGAAGGAAAGACGAATAAGTAATATCTCACCTAAAATGATACATTAAATTCCATGAAAATAATTATATTAATGATATGACACATAAATGAGATGTATTCATACACATTACACCAGAAATAGTGGTGAATAAATAAATATCTCAAAAAATGGAAGTGAATTGAGGAAACCCTTACCTTATGTCTGAATGTGTTCTACACTAGATCATTAATGTCATAGGTAATAAAATTAAATCTATTAATTAATTAGTTCATAACATTTTATAAATTTATTAGTTTCATTATATTTTAATGAAGTTAATTTATGGACTTATAGATGAGTTATAGAGTTTAATTTCATTATTCAGTATCATTCATTTTCTTGGTTTTCATGATCGCTTCACTTGTCTATATGTAATAGTGTTAATGTGGAATTTATATAATTGACAAGAATTTATTTTAAATGATACTAATTAAAATACTGAATATGAAATGATTATATAATTAATTTTTTTATATTATATGAGGATGAGTTTTTAGATAAAACACTAGTGATGACTGTTTATATTGTTATGACGGTATTTTGAACATCACTAACTAGTTTTTTCATATAAATTAGTATTTGGTATATATAATGGTTATAGAAAATTAAATAATAAATAATAAATAAATATTAATATTGTTCAACCATAAAAATGGTTTCATGACCATACATTAATTACTTATTGAAGAATAAAAGTTCTTCGTCCACGAAGGTTGTAAATTTGCACCTCTCGAATGATGATTTTTTTTAAAATAAAATATGTAAGTATGGAGATTGATTATGGATATTACATTAATATGATATCATTCCCATTTATAGATGATACTAGAGTTATTATACTAATTGGGATAGAGGAGGTGAGGATAAGTTAAGAAAAGAATGTTAATTGAACATGAAATCAAAATAAAAAAGAAGAGGGGTTACCTTTTGAATTATCCTCATTGACAACCTGCATAGGGAAAGGGTTTTTTGTCTTTTGGTAAGACCAGGAAATTATGGATGTAAGGAGAGACATGGGAAGTTTAATTTTTTAGAACATTGAAAAACATCAAGGCTTATAGGTGTGATTAGGAGAGGGTGTGAGTTTTTGTTTTTATAGTGGAGGAGATTGGTGATTTTTGAATATATTATTCAATTTATTATTATTTTGGCTCATTAATATGAACAGTTTGATCATTATCATAAAAGATAATCAAAATAATGAAATAATTTTCTAGATTATTGTTCTTACATCAGTGATGAATTAAGTAATAATGTATTCAGATTTTAATGTATTTATACTGTTTATTACCATATTTTATTATTCACAAAAATTCTTGTATTCTAGAAAAATCCCAAGAATTTGCCAATACAATTTTTCAATGTGTAGAATTCAAAAATTAACTCCATTTTTTCAATATAATTTCTTAAATATGATAAATATTATTTTTACTTACAAACAATATTTAACCAAAAAATAAAGTCTTTTAAATTTAAATATATTTTATAACACCCAGAAAATTAACATAGGACAAATTAAATTTTCCTACAATCATAGTAAAAAAATATTTATTTATGAATAAATTTTATGAAAATTAATTACCTTTTTAATAATTGTTTTAATAATAAAATTAAAATTAAATATTTATTACCCACCAAAAATACCAACACCTAATTATTAATTTTCAGAATTATATCTTTCATTTATAAGGTTCCTAATGTAACACCCCAAACTTCCATGGTACACTTCCATTTGAATAATATAATAGCTTTCACTGTACATAGTATCGTGTTCTAGCAAACCGCGACCAATAAAACAAGCCATTTAAAAAAAATGTTATGAATAGTAATACCCACTTTTCCAAATTTTATAAATTTTATTTTTAAAAATGGAATTCAATTTTGGGTTCGTAATATCGAAATTATATTAGGGTGAATTATTTTTATTTTTATGAAAACTTTCATTTTTTGATGAATAGTAAAAAACACTGCGTTATTGTTTAAAACCGAATTTTTATTTAAATATTTATTTTTAATTAAAATTTATTTTACAGTCAAAAACTTTACAAAATACCTATATTATTCCAATGTGATTCACTGGTGTCATTTTATAATAAGATTAGAAAAATGTAATTTTATTGAACTTTTTAACGTCTTTTACCAAACTTCTATGCATATTTTCAAATTTTCATAAAAAGTAATTTTACCACTTCTGTGAATTTAATTTTAAAACTGAAATAGACATAGTTTTCATCAGTAAGTAAAATTTTGTGTCATATGATGAAAATAAGTTTTGGATAACAGAAAAATTTGATTTTTATTTTACATGGTTATAAGTAAATAGGGTAATTAAAGGTAAAAACAGTATTATAATAATATAAATTTACCCCAACATGTGTCCTAATTCTATTGGAAATTTTATTTGACCAAAATACACCTTATGATAAAATAATATCATTTTTTATCAATTTGGATTTTATTAGGACATTCATTATATTTTATTTAAAGAATAGTTAAAAGTGCCAAATTCAAATTTTAGTAACTAAACCATTTTTAATATATGGTTATAGGTAATCTATATTAGACTATAAATATTCATTATAAATATACAAATATTTTTTATGTCATTGTATTTTATTTAAAAAAATACATTAAATGATAAAATTTATTTATGACATAATGATGATGCAATATTTATGTTATTAATGAAATATTAAAATAATGGATATTATAAATATTAAAATAAATGTATATTTATTTTTTTTATCACATACAAGAATTTTCTAAGGTATTATTACATGTTAGGGTTTATTCAATGTATTTTTTTTATGTAATCAAGTTTTATGACTTTAACAAAAACCAAATACTAAATATTTTCAAATTTATCATAAATAATTTTTTACAACAAATATTATTTTATTAAATTATATAATCGTCCTATAAATATAATATTTGGAAAAAGTACATATATAATGCTACATATGTCATTAATTAACAACTTTTTGTTCTCTTGTCATTTTATGGAAACTATATTAACCATTTAGTATAAAAATTCAAGAAGACATTGTAAAAGTTAAACTATTTAACTAAGTGTTAAATCTAAATGATAAGGTTGATATGGTGATCTAAATAGGTCTAAAACCTATTTGATGAGATTATGTCGACGCATCCCCACCTTATACTTGAAATAAATCCATTTGGAGTTATTAGAATCCAAAAATAATTTTATAATAAATTAATATTTCAAACTATTCCAAAAGTACCCTCACCTCTCTTATAAAAGGGTATTCCCCTTCTCTTAAATTCACACCTCCAAATCTATTTGGCTCAGCCAATCGCTTCTCAAATATCCTCCAAACCTCCCTAATATAAATATAGAGGCTTTAATTTGATCAGAAATACAACCTAAGGAGCCCTTCTATTCAAATAAAAAGGAAGCACCCGGAGAAGAGGTAATTATTTTATCCCCTCTTTCAAAGATCTTTTCTTCTTATACTTCCTATTTCTTTGTTGTTTCCGTACTAAAATAATAACTCTAGTACCCTCTACATAAGTTTATGTTATTTTAAATATTTTAAAACCATATTCATTATTCTATCCATCCAATGAATGACAAAGTCACTATACGTGTGTACGTATGGCTTACCATCTCCACAACGTGATGATATTTCAATCCCCATCGTAACCATTCATAAATAATTTAAATTTGATGCTAAAAAATAATTTTTATGAACTTAATATAATTCGGGATTGGAATCAAATACATCCTATCTATAAAAAACATGACTAATATAAAAAAACATATAATGCAAAATGAATGAGTTAAGACCCAAAACTATGATAATACTAATGTATTGTTAACAAAGAAATATTAGAGGACCATATATGATAACATATTTATATTTTTGGTTCTTTATAATTTTAATTACAATTATTTAACCATTATATATGAGGTTAATGGACCCTCGACTAAGGAAAAGTACAAGGTCAGTTTTAATTTTGAAATCCCTTTATTATCCGAGGTTGTATATACGTAAGTATCTACTGGGAATTATTTATGATCTACATCCATGATCCTTAAAAACTTATTTCAAAAAATTAACTATTTCATAGAGTATGGGTTAAAGTCATTTATACCTTTTTTCTTACTTTCTATAAAAACAATTGAAATTAATCTTTCCTTTTTTTCCAAACAAGGTCCTTTATGACCTTATCAACAAATGAAGGAAAAAATGTTTCTCTTTTTACTTATACGGAAGGTGCATCTTTTTTTCTGCCATTATAACACCTTCAAAGAATACCTTAAAATATTATAAGAATATTTTTTAAATAAATTTTTTCTTTTATATTATGTGACTTTTAAATGATTTCAATGTCGAACGATATATTTATCTTCAAATGTTTTAGGATTGATTTCATCTATGTTGTCACGAACCAAACTAGGTTGACTGAGGATCGATAACCTGAGCCAGCCAACGACATGGCCCGAGGTGTGTTCCCGATCCCCATGGGCTGGAAACTAGTACCGAGAATCAAAAATAAAAAAGTGGGAACGATTTGTCCCATAAATGAAAGAAAAATAAATAAACTAAAACTGAACTATCGAAATGAAAACTAGGAGCAGTGAGAAAACAAGGTCATACATACCTCCATGTGACCCTACGAGTAACCACCAAACTCAAACTAATGTCATGGTAGGGCGACTGATTCCAAGAAAGGTGTAGCAACCGAAGCTAAAAAAACAATGTTAAAACTATAGGCATGAGTATTAAAACTCAGTAGGCATACCAAAATAATCAGTTCTCATATGAATTTACTTTAAATAAAAATCCATCAATTTCAATTTTGAAATACAATGTATAGAACTAGGTTTTTACACAATTTCTTCTTAAAAAATCATGATCCATTTCCCTTTTTATTTTAAACTACATTCTTTTCCAAGGAGGAAGCTTTAAAATTTTTAAAGAAATAGGGATAGTGAAGTGTAAAACATTTTAAAAAACATTTTCCCCAACTTTTGAAGATCACATTTATCAACTTTAACAAATATATTAGTCATACATGAAGGAAAAAAAATTAATCACACAAGGGAAATGGAAAATAACAAGCAAGATAAATCAACCAAAAAAGCACCTCAGTCATCCACCGCAGATAACTAAGTGCCAATATATATGGGAAAACCAAGGAGCTCGTGAATAGTCTAGAACGTACTATACATGTGACTCATCCAGAAGGCATGCCTACTCTCGATGACGTAATAACACTCAAACACTTAGTATCACCCTACCCGGCATAACTGAAGGGCCTAATCCCCTAGCAGAGTATAATTAATACTAAGGGCCACTAGCTAGTGCGTATTCTAAACTACTGCATCAATAGTTCACTAAAAATTCACTCGCTATGCTAGGTTCCCATGTTCTGACAAAAATTGGGGTGAGATAACAATGTCAAACAAGTATCCGGTCATAATTATATTCCTCACACATAGTCAACACACAATGAAAATTCACCCCCCGAGTCACCCCAAGGAATACATCTCTCACCTTTTATCCATTTGATCATAAAAAAGTCCTACCCAGTGGAGCTGCCATAACATACAACTCAACCAAAACAAGGGGACCACATCCAAGGAGATTTTTTATAAGATAACTAGTTTTAGAAAAGTTCCAACCGGGACTCACATAAATTTCACATGCCGAACCATTTCTTAAGAATAACACACTCACCACTTTGAAAAACATAAATAAACTTTGAATCCCATTTATGAAATCCAAACCAGCATTTTAAATCTAAAACACATTCACAAAGCCCAAAGGGGCATTTCATCAAGCAATTAATGTGAAACCACAATCAACCCATTTATTGCAACACATTACAAGAAATAAACCACTCCAATTCAAGATAGACCATTTTATTAACAGTTCTATATCAATAACTCATACTGAAACTAGGTTTCAAAAGCGAGAAATAAATAATTCTGAAATTTAATGGTTAATGTATAGATATACGACCTCAGAGAAAGAAGAGGATCAAGCCGAGACGCTTCAGCTCTAGAATATTTTGACGAAAAATGCTCACACAACACACACATACATTCTCATACATATACATATACACCCGTAATCCGTTGAACATATTTCCCACACCATGAGAAAATATGTGCAGGGAAGATATATATATATATATACAAATACACATACGTACCTGTGTATGTGTGTGTGAGTTCCACCTAGGAGCCACCCAAGCTTTAATTAATTTACTTAGAGGAAGCAAAATTATTTAGAAACCAACGGACCATTCAAGAAAGAAAGATCCAAAGGAACACAATTTTCATGTGAAAAATTTCAAACCGAACTTTAGTTTTTTCACACCCCAAATAAAATTACCAAAAGAACTTAAAAATCCATTTTAAATAATACAAAATCTCATTTTCGTTAAGATTTTTTCAAACGGGCCTCACCCATCTTATACTTCCTTTTCAAACCTTGTTTTTTGAAACTGCACATGGAACTGAATTCATTTAGAAAGAAATGAATTGTTTAACAAAACATGATTTTATGGAAATAACATTTTCTATAAACAAACTGCTTTCAATTTCACAAACACCAAAACCATTTTTACAAATGCATTTACCATTCCTTAATCATTTTATGAAACTGATTTGTAAAAACCCACTATCAATTCACTCACATATCAATTCCCTTTGAAAACATGTTTCACACATTTTTTATGGTCCTAAAAACACATTCAAGAAGTACCCTAATGAATCACACATGAAAACATAACCTTATCATTTAGAAAATCCCTTTTCAACCTATACTCATGTCAAAACACATTCAAAAATATTACACACCACATAAAACATCTAATCTCACTATTAAAATACAAATAACATTAATCCAAACAAAATTGGTAAAAACAGACATATACATTCTAAAAAACCAATATCAAAAGCTATTTTTAGAAAATTCTACTATCTCAAAACACCAACACACCACATGATAATTAATATAAAACTAAAAACAATTTAGGATCCTAATTTAGATAGTTCTAAACAAAGAATAGGATTTAAACCTCACCTCAGATAGAGGAAACTAACCAAGACAAGCCCAAATGCTCCGCCTTTGGTGGTGGTTGCCTGAACACGGACCCAAGGGTCCCAAGAGCCCAATCTTACAGCCCTGGAATGAAAGTAAAATGAACCGAACATAACTCAATCCATTAGGATTCGACCGAAAACGAAAACCCCAAATAATAATTAAAAATATGGATTAATATTTTCTGGTAGAAAAGGGAGGGGAGGTCGAACACGCCACATCAAGGAGGGGCGGCTTCAAGAGGTGTTGAATGCCGAAGTGGAGTCCAGCCATAGAGTGTTGCCGGTGCGCATGGAAGAAGGGGATCGACTAGTCGCGAAAAGGTTGAGCACATAGGGGAGTGGATTTCCCGGTGTAAGAAGAACCACTAGAGAGGGTCACACGCGTGAGAGAAACCCTGGAGGGGCGTCATGGAAGATGAAAGATAAGGTAGAGATGTGGCTGGAAGGGTGGCCAACTGGGGAGGTCCGGCTAGAGGGCGTTCGACCGGAGCTACGCGCTATAGAGTGGTGTCATCAGATGGGATCACGTTGGCAGGGAAGGGCACTACCAGAGAAGGCCACACTAGAGAGGAGGTCCGGCTGGAAGGAGAGCTTCCGGCGTGGGAGGAGGGTAATGCAGAGGAGGGGGGTCGAACCCAGAGGGGGCCGTGCGAGGAAAATGGGAAAACTGGGGGGGTGGCGCCGCACCACCTAGATAAAAATTGGGGGTATTAGGTTTTTTATTAATTTTTTGACCTACTAATTTAACTAAATTAATAATTTTATTATTAATAACAAGTTGATGATAAAAAATAATGCTACTAATAATAATAACCAAATTATTATTATTATTATTATTAAAACAATAATAATATTTTTACGTTATGATTAAAAATTCTTTCATCAAACTCTATTTTATTAAATATTTATTTTACTTAATTTAATTTAGCTTGTCCTTTAATTTATTTATTTACTTATATTAGATGTTGGGAAATCACACGGCCAGCATGCCGTCATGTGCACGGTTGATCAGTCTACACTCGAACCACGCCACCCGGCACTAATTGCCCACAAATTCAAACAGTGTGTTGTCACGCGGTTTTATAAGTCGCGTGCAAGTCATGAATCAATCTCGGTCGGGGTTTGAAAATTATCCCCCCCCCATAGAAACGTTTTCCCATAGAAATAAACCATGTCAAAAGATAGTCAAAGCTTGAGTTCGTTCCCAAACAGAGTCAAAAGGAAAATCAAGAACCTCGAGTTGATGATTCACTCAACAAGTCACACCCGACCGATCATGAATAAACCATGACATAAAATGAGGGGAGAACATGAGAGGGTTTCCCCCACCATAAGAACTCTATTAACACAGAAACATTAAAAACCATGCACACCCACCCGAGGAGGGGTTAACGTGGGAACTCCCACCCGAACATACCGACTTCTCCACTTGAGTTGAGCGGGAACAATGAGACTTAAACGGAACTCCACTACAAGGCCACTTGGAATATCAGGGCACCAAAACAATGAAATCCCTATAACAACACCAATAGAACTAAGAATTCCCCAAACCGATATAAAACTCCCAACACATCCAACTATCTTTGTACGAGCGAGACAATGCTTCCACTAAAACCCGAAACTCGCGGCACAAAAAAAAACCCCCAACACTCACATCTTCAAATGATCAATAATGAAATCAAGACCAAACCACACAATTCCAAATAACCTTTTAAGATAAACGAAAAATTCTATAGGCCACATTCAAGAAGAACCCAACTACTACAATCATGAAAGAATAAGTTCATTGCACTATTATCGCAAAAGATGACCTTACAATAGCGTGACAACAAGGACAAAGAAATCCTGAATGTCTTTATTCCATGACGAATGATAAAGAACCAAGTGAAGGTCTCACATGCATATGACACCCTTAATGTGTGTGAGCTTCACCCCGAGACCTGAGGTTGGGGCTCTGATGGCTGAAGCATCTTATGCCTAATAGTCAGACACGAACATTCTCCGACCATAACTCCTTCCTCTAGCAGTGCTTCTTACAGAACATTCCACAGTGACCTGAATGGCCACAATGACAGCAAGGCTTCATAGGGATGTGACAAGGCCTCTTGGAATGCCCGAACCGGCCATTCCAATGGAACATCGGAAGGTGGAATGACGAACTAGAATTCGACATCGATGAAAGGGATTCTTTATAAACAAGTTCATCTTGTACACCCCGCTCGCAAAATGGGGAACCCTTACGAATGACAAGGGGCATCGTATTTTCCAAGCACATGCGCTCAAGATACCGAATCCTTAAAGCGGCCGACACTGGCCTTCACCAACCATTGGCCTTGTTAACTACGGACGCACTCGTACATCTTTTCACCTTCACCTACTCAGCTATAATTTATTGGATAAAGATAGAATTTAATACCTCTCACATAATCCCAACTCCAACTATGATGAGACATCCACCTCCATTGGTCCAAGGATAGACCCTCCACTAAACCCAAGAAAATACAAACTCTAACACATTCGGAGGTCCCCAGCCACTGGAAGACATGTTGTACTCCCCTCAAACTTCTACACTGCCCCTTATAGACCCCAAAAGCCTCGAAGGACAAGTAACACTCAATAGAAACAAAAATTGGGCATGACTCATTAAAAAATTTTGAAAGAATTTATGGGTGGAATATTCAGAACAACATTAAAAACAAAATCGAAATAGGCATAAATCCAAAAATCAATCAAAAGAAACACCCCAAGCTGAGACAACTGGCCCAGAATTCCGAACAATCTTAAACACAACCAAAAGCAACACCACAAGCCAAGGGTAGCAGACTCATATATCAAACATTCACAAACATGGGTCAAATCAAAGTTTCCAAATAAAAAACCCACTTTTCATGAAAAAAGATGTCCTGAAATCATTTTTTTCATTGAATACCATTTTAGAAAAAAAATCAAGCCAACCTTAAATTCCAAAACCCCACCCATGGAATCCTATAAACCGCTGCATAAACCTTCATCCCTTTTCACTCAAATCACCTGTAAATATGTTTCAATGCAGGATTCATGTATCCACCCACACATATGTGGATGATCCCAAGGAATACCAATGGTAACACTTCCCATTCTGTTACCAAATCCAAATTTAATCCAAAATTTTCCAAATCAAAACACTCAATCTTTAAAAACCCACTTCACCAATTTCAAAACAACATGAATGAAATCCCCTTTTTACATGTTTTATATCCATTAGATAAAGAGACCTTTCAAATAAAAACAACCTTCAAATCCAAAATCACTCTAACACCAACCAAAATCAAGAAAAGGATAACCAACAATGAGCAACCAGAATGAGAAACTAGTGCTTATGCCCAACCCAACGACATCGTAGTGAGCCACGCCCGAAGTAAGACATAACACCAGAAGACCATGAACCTGGTATCTGGGCTCCACATGTTTCACTAATCCATTTGGGGTCATAGTGTGACACTGAGGCACCTCTATTTTCATCCCTAAATATGAAACAAAGACAAAAGACACAAAACCCAGACTACCCCAGGTAACTCAGGTCTCATCGCGAGCGATGGTGATCAAGAACTGACCCACATCCTACCTCCATAGCCCTAAAAATCCTAATCTCCATCTAATAGACACCTCAAATAATAAGGGCCGTCCCTTTGATACTATTTTTTCATGAACCAACCCAGGTTGACCCAGGAACGATCACTCAAGCTGACCAGCGACAAGGCCCGAGGGGAATTCCTGATCCCCAAGGGCTGGAAACTAGTGTTGGGCATCAAAACTAAACAAGTAGGAAGGATTTGGCCCATAAATTAAAGAGAAATAAATAAACAAAAACTGGAAAGTGGAAATGAAAACTAGGAGCAACGAGAAAACTAGGTTGTACATACCTCCATGTGACCCTATGGGTCACCACCAACCGCAAACCAATGTCGCACTAGGGAGACCGAATCCAAGAATGGTGCTTCAACTGAAGCTAAACAATCAAAGTTATAACTATAGGCGTGAGTATTAAAACTCGGTACGCATGCCAAAATAATCTATTATCATATGTATTTCCTTTAAATAAAAGATCCATCAATTTAAAGTTTGAAATGCAATGTATAGAACTAGGTTTTTACACTTTTACTTCTTAAAAACAAATCACAATCCATTGCCCTTCATATTTTAAACTAAGTTCTTTTCCAAAGAGGAAGCTTTAACCTTTTTACAGAAATAGGGATAGTGAAGTGTAAATCATTTTAAAAACCTTTTTCCATAAACTTTTTACGATCACTTTTATCCACTTTAACAAAGAGATTCATCAAAAACTAGGGAAAAAAGAAATAATCACACAAGGGCAATGGAAAATAACAAGGAAGAGAAATCAATCAAAAAATCACCTCTATCAACTTCCGCAGATAACTAAGTGCCAATATACATGGTAAAACCTAGGAGATTCTGAATAGTGTAGAATGTACTATACATGTGACTCATCCTGAAGGCATGCCTACTCTCGATGAAATCATAACACCCAAACGCTCTGTATCACCCTACCTGGCCTAACCGAGTGGCCCAATCCCCTAGCAGAGTATAATCCGTGCTATGAACCACTAGCCAGTGCGTAGTCTAAACTAGTGCAGCAATTGTTCACTGAAAATTTGCTCGCTATACCAGGTTCCCATGTTCAGACAAAAATGGGGGTGAGCCAACAATGTCAAACAAGAATCCAGTCATAAGTATATTCCTCACACATAGTCAGCACACACAACAAAGTCACCCCTGAGTCACCCCAAGGAATACATCCCTCACCTTTCAACCATTTGATCACAGGAAAGTCTTACTCGACAGACCTCTCAAAACATACAACTCAACCAAAGAAAGGGGACCACATCCAAGGAGATTTTTCTTAAGATAAATGGTTATACAAAAGTGCCAACCAGGCCTCACATAAATTTCGCATGCCAAACCATTTCATAAGAATCACACCCTCGCCACTTTGAAAACCATAAATACACTTTAAAATTCATTTAAGAAACCCAAACCATAATTTTAAATCTAAAAAACATTCACAAAGTCCAAAGTGGCATTTCATCTAGAAATTGATGTGAAACCACAATCAAACCATTTATTGAGACACATTACAAGAAATAAACCGCTCCCATTCAAGACATACCATTTTACTAATAGTTCTATATCAACAAATAATACTGAAAATAGTTGCGAAAAGCCTGAAATAAATGATTCTTACATTTAAAGGTCAATGCATAGAGCTCCTACCTCAGAGAAGGAAGCGGATCAAGCCGAGACGCTTCGACTCTCGAAGATTTCGAAGGAAAATTCTCACACAAGCACACACATACATTCTCATAAATATAAATATACACCCTTAATCCATTGAACATTTTACATGTTCCGTGAGGGAATATGTGCAAGGAAGATATATATATACACATAAACAAATGTATACCTATGTATGTGTATGTGTGCACCACCATGGAGCCACCCAATCATTAATTAATTAACCTAGAAAAACCAACATTATTTGGAAACCAATGGACCATTCCAGAAATCAAGATATAAAGAAACACTATTTTAAAGTGAGCAATTTCAAACGGACCTTTATGTTTTGTAAACCCAAATACATTTACCTAAAGCACTTCATAAGCCATTTTCAATAATATAAAATCTCATTTTCATTAATCATTTTCTAAATGGGCCTCTCCCATCTTATACTTCCTTTTTAATCCTTTTTTTTTTGAAATTGAACAAGGAACTGACTTCAATTAGAAAGAAATGAACTGTTTAAGAAACCTTGATTTTAAGAAAACACCATTTTCCATAAACAAACCGCTTTAAATTTCACAAACTAAAAAACCATTTTTTCAAAAGAATTTTCCATTACTTAATCAATTTATGAAACCCCTTGGTAAAAACCCACTATCAATGCATTTTCATCTCAAGTGCCATTGAAAATAAATTTCACACATTTTGAATAGTCTTAAAAACACTTCCAAGAAGTACCCTAATGAAGCACAAATTAAAACCTAACAATATAATTTAAAAAATCCCTTTACCATATAATCATGTCAAAACACTTTAGAAAAATATTACGCACCACATAAAACATCTAATTTCACTATTAAAATTCAAATAACATTTATCCAAATAAAATTTGTAAAAACTAACATGGACATACTAAAAAAACAACATAAAAAGATATTTTTAGAAAATTCAACTATCTCAATACACCAAGACACCACAATATAATTAATATGCACGTCAAAACAATTTAAGAACCTAATTTATACCATGTGAAACCATAAAAGAGGATTTAAAACTCACCTCGGATAGTGGAGACCAACCGAGACAAGCTGAACCACTCCGCCTTCTACGGCGGTTGCCGGAACATGGAGCCAAGGGTCCCAAGAGCCGAACCAGATATCCCTGGAAAAAAATAAAAATGAACAAAGCATAACTCAATCCATTAGGATTCATCCAAAAATGAAAACCCCAAATAAGAATCGCAAAAAAGGATTAATAATTACTGGTAGGAAAAGAGGGGAGGTCGAGCACACCACAGTGAGGAGGGGAGGTTTCTGGAGGTGTTGCATGGCGAAGAGGCGTCCATCCATAGAGTGTTTCCATCAAGAATGGAAGATGGGAATGGGATGGTCGCGAGCAGGTAGAGCGCGCGTGGGAGATGATTTGTCGGTGCAAGCTCGACCGCTAGAGAGGGTCACACGCGTAAGAGGAACCAAGGAGGGGTGTCATGCAAGATGAAGGAGAAGGGGGAGATGTGGTCGAAAGGGAGGCCGACCGGGGCGGTCCGGCCATAGGGTGTTCGACCGGAGCTACACGCTGGAGAGGGGTGTCATCGGATGTGGTCATATCGGCAAGGAAGGTCACCACCAGACAAGGCCACACAGGAGAGGAGGTATTGCTGTAAAGAGAGCCTCCAGTGTGGGAGGCGGGTCGTGCAGAGGAGGGGGTTGTGCGAGGCAAGGGGAAAACCAGGGGGGATGGCGCCGCGCCACACATGGAAAAATGGGGGGGGTATTAGGGTTTTGAATTTTTTTTTCAACCTACTGCTTAAAATAAATTAATATTATTATTATTAATAACAAATTGATAATTAAAAAAATATACTACAAATAATAATAACCAAAATAATAATAATATTATTAATAAAACTATAATAATATTATTATTTTATGATTAAACATTCTTTCATAAAACTCCATTTTATTAAATTTTTATTTTACATAATTTATTTTAGCTTTTCCTTTAATTAATTTCATTACTTATTTTTGATGTTTGGAAATCGCACGGCTTGCGTGCCGTCAAGTGCGTGGTTCATCAGGCTGCACTCGAACCGTGCCACCTGGAACTAACCACTCACAAAGTCACACAGCATGTTTTCACAAAATATTATAAGTCACACTCATGTCACGGGCCAAACCTGGCCGGGTTGTGACAATTCTCACCGCCATAAACAAACCCCTTGTTTAGTTTTTATGCCCGATAGTAGTTGCCAGCCCGTGGGGATAGGGAACGCCCCTCAGGCCATGTCGCGGGATGGTTTGGGTTATCAATATTAGGTTAACCTGGGTTGGTTCGTGACATGTGTCAACCTCTATTGTTTGATATTTTGTTTAATTAAATTTTTTTTATGATTCAATATTCCATATAGTATTTATAGTTTTATGATATGTTTGACTGTGGATGTGCCATTTTTATGTTATTCACAGTTTATGGTTAAAGTATTACCATTTCATTCTCTAGTTTAATATGAATTTTTATGTTATGTTTTACCCTTTTCTAATGAGGAATACATTTGACGTATTAAGTGACAGGCTGGGCATGCTATAGCCCCTCGATGCATTAGTAGGTCTCATGAGACAAACAAGTGTCTTAGCACAAGGCCTTGACTATATTTTTATTTATATTCATTGCATGAGGCCTTTAATATGTGGGTATGATATCCAACTTTATTAATTCCATCATTATGAGGTTCACTAAGGCAAATGTTACAATGCTAGAAACGAATGTTGTAGATTATATACATAACCAAATAATTAAGATTGATCGATTTTTTAATGGGTTAAAAACATTTCTCCATCGAGAAATGATTGTTAAAATGCTAGAAACGAATTGTGTAGATTATATACATAACCAAATAATTATGATTGATCGATTATTTAATGGGTTAAAACCATTTCTCCATCAAGCATTAGTCTAACAATCTTTCTCATCATACAATGATGTACTATCATGTGATATCAAGACATAAAATAAATTCTCTATGTCTTATTACTTTAAAGTGAAGAAAGAGAATAAGGGACCTGCTGAACATAAGGGAAATATAAATAAGGTAAATAAGGGAAAAATTTAAATTCTATTCTGTAGTAATTTTGGGAAGAAACACCCTCGTACATGCCTAAATGGGATGGGATTTTGGTACAAGTGTGGAGAAAAAGGACACCAAGATTATGATAGCAAGTGGAAGAAATAGGTTGTCAACGTTCAATGCAAAAAATTTAAAGGAATGGTGCATTATAAAAATGAACTTCCTAAGCGTAAAAAAATGCCTTAGAACTGGCCAAGGGATCAGGGGTAGGCTTATGCGGTCACTGCTGCCCAGGTTGAAGTTTTTAATGACATAATGACTAGTACTTTAATCGTTTCCTCAAAATTAGAAAATGATTTATTTGATTCTAGATCAATGAATTCTTTTATAAATTCCCAGTTTTCCATGAAAATTAGATATTTCCAATTTTAAATAACAAGGAAGTTTTCAGTCAAAACTCTAAAGGGAAGTATCACAAAAATAATGTCTTGTTAGTCAGTTACCATTATGGAATATAAACGTGCTTTATCTAATGATCTTAGTATCATACCCATGATTTATTTTGATATAATCCTTTGGATTTCGTACAATGATGAGAAATTTTATTAAAAGAAGAGAGAGGATACAACTTTTTATGATGATAAGTAATACCTTATCTTTAGAGCAGAAACATCACCATATGATTCCCATCTAGATCCACCCCTATTAGTTCTAGTAAATTCAATTATTAGGGAACAAGGGTGTAAAATAACAATGGGTGAGGAAATTAATGTTCAAATATATGATGTACCCATTATGAAAGAATATTTTGATGTGTTTCCAGAGGATTTAGCTGGATATCCTCTAGATTGGGAAATTTATTTTTCCATTGACTTAATTCTTCGTTCATTGCCCATATCGATGACCCCTTATAGAATGGACATTGTGGAATTAGTGGAATAGAAGAAAAAACTAGAGGAATTGAGTAATAAAGTATTTATTCTTCCAAGTGTTTCACTATGGGGAACCCCTATTCTTTTTGTTAATTAGAAAGAAGGATCTATGAGTTCGTGCATTGACTACAGGGAGAGCAATGCTACAACAAAAAAGATAAAGTATCCCCTACATATCATTGATGATTTATTTGATCAAATTCATAGATCTCAATATTTTTCAAATATTGAACTTTGATATGGATATAATAATTTGTGGATAAATAAGTAATACATTCTAATGAATGATTTTTGAACTAGGTATGGGCATTATGAGTTTACAGTAATGCCTTTGGAACTGACTAATGCACCATTTATTTTCATGGACCTAATGAATAGAGTTTTCAAGGAATATCATGATGAAATGGTAGTGGTATTTATTGATGATATCATGTTATACTCCAAAATATATGAAGATCATTAAAATAACTTGTGAACTATTCCAAAAATTCATAGAAGAAATTAATTATATGGGAAGTTTAGAAAGTGTGAATTTTGGATTCAAGAAATTTATTTTCCTGACCATATTGTCTCTTAGGACGGAATCTCTTTTGATCCTTTAAAGACAAGTTAAATCCAAGAATTTCCTACACCGATGAGTAAAATTGAGGTACACCGTTTTATTAGATTAGCAGGTTAATATTAGATTTTTGTTCAGAATTTTTCCCGATTGGCTAACCCATTAACCAAGCTCACACATAAAAGGATTAAATTTTTTTGGACAAAAGAGTGTGAAGAATGTTTTGAATAATTGAAGATAATATTAATAAATTATCCTATATTGACTCTAATATTGGGGAATGATGGTTTTTTTATTTACAGTGATGCATAAAAGAAATGACATGGTTGTGTCCTTATGCAGAATGATAGAGTTATTGCATATTCATCATGGAAGCCAAAAATTCTTGAAAAAATTATCCCACTAATGATCTTGAGATAGAATCTATATTCTTTTCTCTGAAGATATGGAGACTCTATCTTTATGGTGAAAGACGTGAGATATATACTGATCGCAATATTTTGCAGTATATTTTCTAAAATAATGAACACAATAGGGGAAAAGGAGATGTCTTGAACTACTCAAAGATTATAATGGAACAATACACTACCACCCAAGGAAGGAAAACAAGGTGCCAGATGCTTTGACCATAAATTATCGTCGCATTCTTAAAAATATGAGAGTTGAAATGAATCATATGTTCAAGGATCTAGTAATGATGGATACAAGAATGACCATGGATGGTGAAACATCAATACTTTTTCAAATGGATGTCAAAATATATTTATTAGAAAGGATAAAAAGTTCTCAGACTGATGTTGAGTAGTTTCCAAAGAAAATTAATGCTATGAATGATTGTAGATTGATTGACTCTGTATATGAAGATGGAATATTGAAATTTGGGAAGAGGATTTGTCTTCCCAATATACCTGATCTAAAAAGGGGATTGTTGGATGATTCTCATAGCTATAGTTTCTCTATACACCCTAGTAGCACTAAGATGTATAGAGATTTGGAGGAACATTTTTGGTGGGATAACATAAAGAGGTATATTGATTATTATGTGTCATGATGTATGGTTTTTGAATAGGTGAAGGATGGAGTACAATATTCTAGATAATTCATGCAACCTCATCCCATACCTGAGTGGAAATGGGATGATATTACGATTGACTTTTTCATGGGGATAATAAATAATCCTCTAAGGAATTATGAACTATAGTTCATTTTTGATTATCTTACCAATTCATCACATTTTCATGCTATATGAGAAGATTTACCACTTAAACTTTTAGTAAGACTATATATTAATGAAGTTATAATACATCAAGGTGTACCCCTATTCATTTTTTCTGATTTTGATCCCCATTCTATATCAAGATTATGGAAAAGTCTTCAGAAATCCCTGGATACTAAACTTCGTTTGAGCACTGCCTACCACCCTCAAACTAATGGAAAATCAGAACAGCCTATTTAAAACTGAAGTGACATGTTGGGATCTTGATCACATTAATTTCAAGATATGTGGTATTAGTATTTACCTCTGGTATAATTTTCATATAACGATAGATTCCATTCAAGTATTCAGATGGCACCATATAAAGTGTTATATGGAAAGAGATGTCACACACAAACTTGTTAGGATGATTTTGGGGAAAGAAAACTTGTAGGCCCTAAACTTGTTAAGGAATAAATGTAATGGGTGAATATTGTCCAGAACCACATGAAAGCACCTCAAAGTAGGTAAAAGATCTATGTCGATAACCATAGGAAGGATTTGGAATTTCATGATGAAGATCATGTTTTTTTGAAGGTATCTCTATGGAAGGGTGATATTCGATTCGATGAGAAGGGTAAATTATGTTCCAGGGACATCAGACCATTCAAAATTCTAGAACTAATTGGATTTATAGCATAACGTTTGGCAATGACACCAAGTCTATCCAATGTTCATGATGTGTTCCATGCATCACTGTTGAGAAAATACATGCATGGCCCAATGCATGTACTCACCAATGAGGAAGTAGAACTGGAATCAAATCTATCTTATTGTGAAGATCCTATCAGGATTCATGATTCAAAAGAACAAGTGTTAAAAAATCAGATGACTCGTCTAGTGAATGTTCTTTGGAGAAACCATAAAAGGGAAGAAGCAATGTGGGAACCTGAGGATATTGTGATGAAGAACCACCCAAATATTATTATGAAGTAAAATTATAGAAATTTCGTGGATGAAATAATTTGAAGAATGAAAAAATTTAACTCCCAAAACTTCCATGGTATGCTTTTCTTGGAATAATTCAATAGCTTGCGTTGTACGCAACTTCGAGTTCTAGCACACCATGACGAATCAAAGTGGTCGTTTAAAAAGTAGTTATGAAAAATAATACCCACTTTTTGAATTTTTTTTCAAAATGGACTTCGTTTTTTGGTTCGGAATATCAAAATTTTCTTAGTGTTATTTTTTGATATTTTTCTGAAAACATTCAATTTTTGATGAATAGTGAAAAATGCTGCATTATTGTTTAAAACCAAACTTTTATTTAAATAATTATTTTTAAATAAAATTTATGATAAAGCTAAAATAAATACATAATATCTATATTAGTCCAATTTAATTCATTCAAGTCATTTTATAATAATATTAGACATATAAAATCTTATTGAACTTTTTAACGTCTTTTACCCAACTTCTAGGCACATTTGTCAATTTTCATAAAACACAATTTTACTATTTTAGTGAATTAAATTTTAAAAATCCAACAGACATGGTTGTCATAAGTAAGTAATATTTAGTTCAATAGCATGAAAATAATTTTTTGGTGAATCGTAACTTTTGAATTTTATTTACCACGGTTAAAAGTAAATAGGGTAATTAAAGGTAAAAATAATATTATAATAATATAAAAGTTCCCAAAGGTTTTCTTAATTATATTTTATAAGTGTTTTTACAGCAAAATCCACCTTAAGACAATAATAATATCATTTTTTATCCATTTGGATTAGATTATGACATTTATTATATTTTATTTAATTAATAGTTAAAAGTGTTAAATTAAAATTTTAATAACTAAACCATTTTTAATAAGGGTAATTTTTAATATACATTCAACTATTAAAATTCATTAGAAAGATATAGATATTTTATATATCATTATATTTTAAAAAAATAGATGTTAAATAATAATATATATTTATGACACAATGATGATGCAGTAATGACCATATTAATGAAAGATTAAAATAATTTATATTATAAATATGAAAATAAATGTAAATTGAAACCTTTAATGCCAGCCACGAAATTTATATGTGAATATTAAATGTTATGGTTGATTAAATGTATTTTTTTCGAAATAATCATGTTGTGATAATATTAAATAAAACCAAATACTAATTTGTGCCAAAATTGACATAAATGTGTTTTTAAAACGAATACTATTTTATTAAATGATATAAATGTCCTAAAAATATAATATTCGGCCAAATGATATATATAATGCTAAATATGTCATTAATGAACCAATTTAGGTTCTCTTGTCATTTTATGGTAACTATATTAACCATTTATTATAAAAATACAAGAATACATTGAAAAAATTAAACTATTTAACAAATGGTTAAATCTAAAAGATATGTTTAATATGGTCACCTAAACAACTCTTAAATATATTTATTGATAGAAACTCGACCCAAAATTACCTAATCCCTTAAATTAATCCATTTGGAGATATTAGAAACCTAAAATACCTTTATAATAAATTAATATTTCAAGCTTTTACTAAATTGCCCCTCACCTCTCTTATAAAATGGTACTTCCCCTTGTCTTAAACTCACACCTCCAAATCCTATTGGATCAAACAACCACTAATCTAATCTCCTACAAAATAACCTCACTTAAACATAGAGGATTTAATTTGATCATAATGTCATCCTATTGAGATCTTTTGTTCAAATCAAAAGGATGCACCAGAAGAAGCGGTAATTATTTTATCACCTCTTTCAAAGTTCTTTACTTCTTATACTTCCTCTTTTTTGTTTCCATAATAAAATAATAACTCCAATACCTTCTACATACTATGATGCTATTATAAATATGATAAAATAATATTAATTATTCTATCCATCCTAGTAATGACAATGTCACCATACGTGCATACGTATGGCTTACCATCTCCACGATGCGATGATATTTCATTCCCCCTCGTAACCATTAGTGAATAATTTTAATTTGATGATTAAAAATTAATTTTAAGAACATAATATTACTATGGATATTAATCAAATACATTCTATCCGAAAAAATTACTTACAAAACAGAACATATAAATGAAAATGATTAAGTTAACACACAAAACAATGATAATACTGAATTATTATTAACAAAGAAATATTAGAGGATCATATATGATATCATATTTATGTATGTGGTTCTTGAAAAATTTAATAACAATGATTTAACCATTATACAAAATATTAACATACCCTTGACTAAAAAAAATTAAAAGGTAAGAGTTAATTTTACAAACTCTTTATTATCTGAGTTTGTTTATATGTAAGTATCTACTGGGACTTCTTTATCATCCACATACAAGTTTCTTAAAATTATATTTGAATTTTTTTAACTATTTCCTAGAGTATGTATTCAATACATTTATACCCTTGTTTTAATTTTTATAAAATGTGTTGAAATTAATATTTCTGTTGTTTTCCAAATAAGGTCATTTATGGCCTTTTCGACAGATTAATGAAAGAATGTTTTTTTTACTTATTCGGCAGGTGCGACTATTTTCCGCTATTATAACACATTCAAATAATCTCTTAAAACCATATAAGAGTATTTTCAAAATAAATGTTTTCATTTATAATTATGTAACTTTTAACTTATTTCAAAGTAGAATGAGATATTTCTCTCAAATAGTTTTTGGATTGATTTCATCTGTGTCAACATATATAGTTGGCTTTTATGTTTAATTGATGTGTATTTATTATGATACAATATTCCATATTGTATTGATAGTTTTATGATATGTTACACTGTGGATATGATATTTTTATGTCATTCGTAGTTTATGGTTAATGTATTAACATTTCTTATGCTAGATTAATACGAATTTTTTATGTTTTGGTTCATCCTTTTCATATGAGGAATTCATTGAACGTAGTAAGTGACAGGCGGGGGACACTATAGCCTCTCGATGCAACGGTATATATAATGAGACAATCTAGTGTCTTGGAAAACGGCCTTAACAGTATTTTTATTTATAATATTGGTAGGAGGCCTTGACTATGTTATTATAATGTCTCACATTATGCATTCCATCATTATGAGATTAGCTATTGATATTACATGTGTTTATTCAACTAATAGAATATCCTTGTGGATAAGTAAATGGAAATTTTTTCTATCATTTCCATATTATACAGATGTTTATGTTTATAAGTCTCTTGTTTTAGTCTTATACATTTCCTTAAATGTTTATTCTTATTTATGGTAGTTTCTACTATATTGTTATCCTTACTGAGTGTCTAAGAACACCCCTTTCATATGATTTATTTTACCCTGGATGTGATGAAATATATTTTGATTGACCTTCAGGGGTAGTCTAAGGCACATGATTGGGTTCAAAGGAGAAACAACGTTGATTTTTCATTTCATAATGTAATGTAAAACTTATATATTTATAGATTACTTCAAAGGCTACTAAACTAATCATCCTTTTGGGAATTGATCTCTTGTGATCATGACAATGTTATGTAATAATGCACCAACTTTTGGTAACTGGGGTTAGGGCGTTACACCTAAATTTTATTTATACATTCACGGGTGAGGTTACTATTTATAAGGGTCATATTACTATTCATAAGGGTAAAATTACTATTCATAAGGGTAAAGATACTATCCACCAATAAATTAAGTTGATCCTATTATACTCCAACAATTTTACTAATCACAATGATGTATTTCCATTTTAAAAAACACAATCCACACAAGAAACAAAATAATGTATAATGCTAATACTGTTAGTGAGGAAAGAATGTCAGACAAAGAATGTTCAAATGTTCTATAAGTTTTAATATCAAATTTCTATATAAAAATTCTTACAATGATCTATATTAGATTAATATTTATATAAATGATAAATTTTGACATTATAAATCAATTTAAATTATAATAATTATTTAAACTAAAAACACATTTTTAACTAAAATGGAGTATTTTTTACTATTCCTAAAAAATAAAACTTCGATGAAAAATACTAAAAATTCAACATATATTTATATTGACATTATATTTTAAAAAATAATTTTTATTTTACTAGAAATTATATATTTCATTATGAATATGTTTTATTTATGTGAACACGTTATAAATAACAATTAATAGTAGTTACTACTATTAATATTACTACTTTTAACTTCTAGGTTATAACTATTATAGTAACAAAGTGTTGATTCATTGTGACTCAGTGTTGTGTGCATTACATTGTGTGTTTATTTTTTAACCCTTGAGATGTTACATTCTCCCATTCATTAATAAATTGTGTCCTCAAAATTTTTAATTAAACCTCTTAAGTGAATGGTGGATACTTGAAAATTCCCTTATGAGAAACACACATCAGAAATAGGGTTAATAGTATATCCTCTTAAAAAGTTGTTAAGGGTAATGAGTTGGTCACCAAAAAATTATGCTTTCTAATGGTGTGACATTATTTAAGAGTTAAAACCTAGACATGGAATAAATGTAAATATATGTTGTTCTGATGGAATGTGATAGAGAAGATTTTTAGATGAAAGTTTATTCACAAAAAACTATAAAATATAGTTATGAAAAATTTAATTTTTATTATAAAATATTATGATAATTGGACAACCTTTTAATTTAAGACTATTTTTTTAGAGTTAAGGAAATATTCCACTCTATAAGAGTATAAAAATACATTTCTATTTCATAATCACAATCTTATACATTGATTATTCCTTGAACTATCTATACAATAATCTCTTAGAATAGGTTGTTTGGTGAAGTAATACATTAACCTATAAAAACTTATATAGTTTTTTTAAAATGTTGGGGCTGAAGCCTCAATTTATTATTTAATGCAATGACCTCTTTAGACTGTGTAGAGGGAGACCCATTACATAGCCCGAAGGCCCAAGGCTAAGTGGCCTGAATACAAGGCTTGAAAGGCAATTTTTTGGCCCAAAGGACCCCTCGATGAACAGTACTGCTATAGTACCCACGCTGCTACAATACCTTCTACAGTACAGCCGCCACTATGGTACCTGCTACAGTCCCTCCGCCGCTACATTGCTGACGCTGCTACAGTTCTGCCGCTTCTATAGTACTGCTAAAGTGCCATGCTACAGTACTTCTATAGTACCATGGAAATTTGCCCTAGTACGGATTTGATCCTGGGTCTTTTGGATGCCAAGCTGGAGCCTATACCACTAGGGTACAGGCTCGTTGGCACTAAAAACTAATATAGTGATTATCTTAAACAAATTCATAAATGGTTATAATTTTCAGAACATCATTATCTAATAATTTAAAATAATTCCCATGGTAGTTAGTACAATCCAAATTACTCTGTGTATAACAATAATCTCTCTATCCAGCATCATTATCTCACCAACAAAAATAGTTTAAGATTTATCATTCCCTTAACCATGTGCTTTTTTATGTTTAAATTTTTACTGAATCATTTGTCCTGGTAAAATTAAATAATTGACCTAAAATCCCTAATGAAATAGTAATGTAGTAAAATACTTATATATTTCCAAATTCTTATAACAATAATATCATAACATTATTCTTGAATCCAAAAACATAAATACATTAAGTATTCTACTTCAACCATAGTAAAATCAGAAGCACTAACAATATCCCTTTAATTTTTCATATCATTCATTAACGCTTGGGACAATCATTTTTGTCATTCCCCATATCCTTATAGCTGAAGCATTGAGTATTATAAAATTCATTCCTTCTCTTGAAATTAGAAGCATGGTGGCCTTTTTCTCCACACATGAATAAAACTCCCCTTCCCCTTAAGAATATACCTAGGTGTTTCCTTCCACAATCATCACTTGTGGGAAAATACTTATTTTACATCTTCCCTTTATTTATCACTTTCCCACTTTCCTCATCTTCTCTTTCTTCCTTAGAAAGCCATAATACAAAGAAAAATAGTTTTCTTTCTTGTTAGGACATGATACTATCTCATCAAATGATGATAATTTTTTAGAGACTCGGTCCCTTTAAAATACTGGACCAAAACCATCAAAGAAATGATCATTCATACTCTGTAGATTATGTTCATTGATGTTATTCCCATTACGTTTGGTAGGTGCCATTTCTAATCAATTTCATACACTAGATTAGATAATAACATTATGAAAACATATATATAGTCCCAATACTATTGAAATACTTAACATAAATTAAAAACAGTATGTGTACCTAATCTCATAATAATAAAAATAGTTTCTTTGGGGATATATTTACTTTTAAATCCTTCATGGGGGTTTGTAAAGAAATTTTGAATTATACTAAGAATATCACCCATGAGTGTCAAACTAGGTGTGAAATAAGGATTTTTTTCGTAGATGAGGTTACCCCATGAAATTCCTAGGACACCTTTTTGGATTTATTACCCCTAAGAACATCTGTGATAGAACCATGTACAAATTTAGTGTCCAAACCGAGATGTATTGTAAGAATGACCAACATAATCTCTACCATACTAAAATTCAAAGATGTTATCGTATACTTATCCTCAAATTCTGTCTTAGGGTTATGTTTACTAATATATGATTTCTAAATCTAGTATCCAAGGATGTTGTTAAACATTCTATGATACCAACTGTAAGGACCCCGACCCTTGTTTAATTTAGCTGGTGAATTAATTTATTACATTATTATGATTACAAGAAATCAATTACCAAAGGACGAATTAGTTTAAAAAACATGGAAGACCATATTACATTAATGATACCCATAATACATTGATAAATGAAATTTTTTCTTCACATCATAGGGAATGAAAACATAATAAAGTTATGGTATCAAATGCTCAGTAACATTCATTAATATTCCAAAAGAATAAATAATAAGGTGCGGTTAATAAGTAAAACTACACATTCAATTAATATATAATCTTGATCATAATATGGTCTGAATAAAAGATTATTAAACAATTCCAATAAAATATAATCATGGAAATTCTACATGTTGAATAATGACATTAAATATCATTTACTATTTTCATAATATTGAAATTCATAATGTGGGAAAACATAATCATACAATCAAGGCCTCAACTAAGATGTCTGAAATTTATATGGTAAGTCCTCATCCAATACCCAATTCGGTTTTGACTCATGAGACATACCATTGCTTTGATGAGATTTAGTTAATCATTCCCCAGCCTGTAGGGATTTAATTAATTGTCCCCCATCCCTTCACATACTATGTCCAATGCATTACTCTTATGAAAATGTTGAAACATAAATAACATAAATATTTGTATTGAATAAATAGCGTACGAAATGTGAATACATTAACTATTACCCATTAATGGTATCAAATTAGCACATCCATGGTCAAAATTATCTTCAAAACTTCAAAAAAATATGTCATATGGTATCATAATAGATAAACCTCAATGATGTACCAGATTCAACAAATATACTTCTAAATGAAAATATTGAAAAGTTCTTGAGGAAGAAATATTTAACCATTCCAAAGTGTCATATATCAATTTGAAATATTCAAATCATAATACCTAAGAACATCTTGAGAATAACAAGAATATTGATATTATATATAAAAGGTTAGTACATGAACCATACATATGGAATAAGTGGCGAACAAGGAAAATATCTCATTGAAGTAAAAGTGAGATGAGAAAAATCATTTCTAATTTGGAATGAAGAGTTATTCAGGAAAATCAATTGTATTTGTCATAATATATTATTGTGAACATGTATATTCAATGAATGAAAATTTTACGTTATTAAAATTATATTTGACTCATAAATGATGTACCAATGAATAGAAGTCATGTAAAAATTATATTTATAAAACTTTAGAAATAAAAAATTTTAGTGAAGTGTAAGAAAAATATTGAATAGATTTTAAATATCAAAGGAATAATTGTTTTCATAAAACCATAAATGAAACAAGATTGTTTTTCATGATAAATTTTTTGATTTTATTATAATAGTGATTTCTTAAAACTGATTATAGATGGTAGTTGAAAATGGGTAATAATTCGATAAGTTCCCTTTAATTGGGCTTGTTTATCAAGAAGAATTGAGAGGGGAACCATTTTAAAAATGAATATCCCCGTAAAAGAAAGATGATATGATCTAGATATATGATTTTTAAATATATAAATATAATTCAGAAAAACTATACAAAAATAAAGAATCATCACATTTTAGTAAAGTTTTAAAAAAGATAAACCCGAAGGAAAGATGAGGGGTTAAGGTAGAATCCATTATTGCTTTTAATCAATCGAAACATATAGCCCAAAATTAATAATCATCAAATAATAAATTTATAAATATGAAAATAAATCAATTTATAATATTTTTCATAAATGGTTATTATTCATACACCATACAGTTAGTGGGGAATAAGGAATATCTCAAAAAAATGAAATTGAGATGAGGAAGCGCTTACCTTATGTCCGGATGTGTTTTTCTCATGACCTTAATGCCCTAGATAATCTAATTAAATCCATTAATTAATTAATAAAATTTTATAAATTTACTAGTTTCATTATTGTTTTATTATGTTCATTAATGTATTTATTGATATGCTATAGAGTTTCATTTCACCGTTCTAGAGCATTCATTTTCTTGGTTTTCAGGATCAGTCAGATTTTTTATAAATAACAGAGTTAATATGGAATGGATGTAATTATCAAGAATAGGCTATATATTATACTATTGAATATATATAATATTAAATGGTAATATAATTTATTTGGTTTTATGGTATGAGGATGTGTTATTAGATAAAACATTAGTGATAATCGTTTAGATTATTATGGCGGTATTTCAAACATTAGAAACTAGTTTTGTCATATGAGTTATTATTAAGTATATATAATGGTTAATTAACATTAAATAAGATATAATAACTATTATATAATCTAGTCCAACATAAAATAATTTTCATGACTATCCTTGAAAGAGAGACAGATGGATGATAGTTCTTCATCCATGAAGGTTGTAAATACACACCTCTTGGATGATGATTTCATTTTTAAAATAAAAGAGAAAGAGTAAGGATATTGACGATAGAAATTAACATGATATTATTATATTTTATAGATGATAATGGATTTATCATGACCATTTTTATAGAGGATTCATGTATAAGATAATAAATTAAATGAAATTGAAAATGAAAATAAAAAAATGAAGAGGGGTTGCCTCTTGAATTATCCTCCATAAAAACCAACTTACGAAAAGGGGTTTTCTTCTTCTGGAAATCCCAAGAGCTCCAAGACGTGGGGAGAAAAAAGGGATGATGATTTTCTAAGAACATTTACAAGTTTTATGTATTATTGGAGTGAGGAGAATATGGGGTGGGGGTGGTTTTCTTAGTAGAGGAGATGTGTGATTTTTCAATATCTTATTCATGTGTTTATTATTTTGGCTCAAGAATATGAATAGTTTGATCATTATCAAAAAATATATTAAAATAATTAAGGGATGTTCGAGATTTTGGTTCTTAGATCTGCTATGACTCAAGTATTCGTTTATTTAGCTTCTAATGTATTTATACTCTAAATAACCGTATTTTACTATTCCAAAAAAATCATGTATTTTAGAAAAATATAAAAAATTTAATTTAACCATTTTTATATCTATAATTGAAAAATGGACTCCATTTTATCAATATATGTTTTAATTATGATACATTTTATTTTTAATTAAAAACATTATTAACTCAAAAATATAATTTTTTAAATTAAAACTAATTTAATAACACCTTGAAAATTAACTATGGTCTCATTAAATTATTCAAAAATAATATGAAATAACTATTGATTAAGAATAATTTTTATGAAAATTAATTTTCTTTTAAATATATTTATGATTTATAAAATTGTAAGTAAATATTAATTACTCACAATATTACCACCACTTAATTATTAATTTTTAAAATATCATATTTCATTTAAAAGGAGGGTAAATATTATTTATGCTTTCATGGGTTAGGTAAATATTGATAAGGGTCATATTACTAATCATAAGGGTAACATAACTATTTAGAATGGTAATATTACTATTCATAATGGTCAAGTTACTATTCACCAAAAAATTTATGTTTATCCTATTAGACTCTAAAATTCTTACTGATTGCAATAGTGTATATCTGTTTTTGAGAATTAAAATTATAAAAAAATAAAATTTACTCTTAATTCTGAATGTTTGGAAAGAAGGAGGGTAAAAGAATGTTCAAAATATCAAAAGGTTCTTATATCTAATTTCAATAGAAAAAATGATTTTGAAAATCTACATTAGATTAATATATGTATTATTGATATATTTTGTCTTCAGGAATCAATTTGAATTATAACAATTACTTTAACTAAAAAAACAGTTTTTAAATACAAATTAGTAAGTTTCAATATTAATAAAAACTAAAACTTCTCATAAAAATACTAAAAATTCACCCTAACGTTATTTTCACCTTCCAAATTCAAAATTGATGTTTATTATAAAAAAAATTATTTATTTATTTATAATTATTATTTATTTATATGAAACCACTAAAAATAACATTTAATAGTAGTTATTACTATTAATATTACTACATTTAACAGATGGGTTATAACTATTATAATAACAATTTTGTGTTTCCTAGAGACTCATTTTTCCATGTATTACATTCTGTATGTATTTTTAAACCCATGGGGCATCACATGAACAAAGTATAGACCATGGATATATTTCCAAAAGAAACATCTCTAATTGGACTAAAATGGGTTTTTCGGAATAAGTGGGGTGAAAATGAAATAATCATTCAAAATATTTAAATACTTATTGGTAAAGAAAATAATGAGAAAGAGGTAATTGATTATGGAGAAACCTATTCTATAATAGAAAGAGTTGAATATATTCACATTCTACTATAATTTCTGGCATTCTATCATTTCAAACATTCTCACAGGGATGTAAAGTGTTTTATTTTTAACGTTTATGTTCAATAAGATGGTTTTGTTAAAAAACATCGTGGTTTAAAAGATACAAAACATCCTACTTACATTTTTAAACATACCAAATATTTATACGGGGTTAAATAAGCCCTTAAATGTTGGAATTATAGTCTAACATGATTTTTGTTACAAAATAATTATTATAAGAGAACTACTAGTCCAAAAAAATCATATTGAAAGATAATACAAATTTTATGATTCTTCGCATCCATGTTGAAAAAAAAATTCTGATCAACTCAACAATATTTTAGATATTTCTTTTTGGATCTTATGAAATATGAGTTTGAAATGAGTATGAAAAGTGTGTTAACATGCTTTCTAGGTTTTCAAATTTCTCAGAATCCAAAAGGAAAATTTATATATCAATATAATTATATAAATATATTCCAAAAAAATTTGGATATTATAATACTAAATTATTTGTAATCCCATTGGTACTTCAAATAAACTTCATCTTGACGAGGCTAGGCAACCCGTGAATCAAAATATTTTCGAGGTAATGATAAAAAGTTTAATTTAATTCATAGAAAGTCAATAGGACATAATTATTTTAGTATACTTATGTTTGGGATATCAATAGTATCCAATGGAATCCCATATTAAAGCTATAAAAACCAAACTTTCATTATCTTAAGGGAACTATGAATTTAGGACTTTTATATTACTCTAGAAATGAATTTAAATTAAATGTTTTTAGATGACCAATTTGGTGGTTATAGAATGGATATAAAAATTAACTCTATAACATGTAATTTATTAGGAGATTAACTATCTTCTTCATCTTGTAAGATACAACACTCAGTAGCACTTTCTACTACTGAAGTCGAATATGTGGCAGTTGGAAGTTATTGTGCTCAAGTGTTGTGGATGTAATGCACGCTCATTAATTATGGCATGTGTTTTAAAAAAACCCAAATACTGTGTGTGACATTGCATTAATTAGTATCCCTATGCATCAGTCTCATGAAAAACATATATATATTGTAACTCACTTTATTAGTGATCACCCACTGAAAGGAGTAATGTTTTTACGATTAATCAGAATACAAGAACGACTTGCTGATATTTTTTAAAAAAGAATTACCTTCAGATAGATTTGAATAAATTAAATAGAATCTTGGAATTATCAATGTAAAAATATATGTCCAATATACTTCTTAATTACCCATCTCTTTACATTAAGTTACATCTCTTCATAGGGGTAGTACATATGTCTAATGTTTTTCAAAACATTATATTTTTTCAAATTTTAGTTGTCTAAAAGAACATTATCATAATGAGTTTTTAGGACTTATATTTCTTTACAATGTTTTTGAAGTCATTATTTTTAGAAGGATCACTAGACTTAGAAACAATATATATTTTCCAAACTCAATTTTTCTAAACAATTTCCGAATTCAGAAAATTTTCATAATGATGTTTTATTTTTAAAATATTGTATTTTATTTTACATATGAAAACCTAATTTAATTTTTTCTTTCAAAACCTATGTATTGAATTTTTTCAATAAAATAATCATATTAAATATTTAAAATTTTATATTATATTTTGTCTACTAAAGTCAATAAGAACATGTCTCTTATGTTTTTGACACATTCTAAACATCTAAAGGTATTCTTATTATCTTTCTAAATTTTACACTGTGTCATTATGATTAATTTTATTATTGTTTTGGATAATCTTAGTTTTATAAAAGTATTCAAATAGTTTTCAGTTTTATCCCAATTTTATTCACTCTAAATCTGAAAAAAAAACACATTAGTTTAAAATTTTTTAAAAACTTTCATTGGTGATTTTTCAACTATTGGACTATTTAAGAATTTAAACCATCTTATTTTTCATTTATATAAATGGGAGGACACCAATATCCCATATCATTCTTCAATGATATTTTTTAATGGATGTTTTTCACCCATAAAGTACCTGAGTCTGATAAGTTAACGGTTCATTATGTTTGATTCTCAAACCTCTTCTCGGTATATAATTCCTTCTAAAAAAGTGTATAGCCAATGGTTTGTCTTCTAAGCAAGGTTAGTTGATAAATAAATTTATGAAATAAAAACTCTACTTTGAAATGGATTATATAATTAGAAAGATGGTAATATCATTCCATAGAGAATACTGATGAGATTCATGATCATGTTTCTCAAGATCACCTTCCAAATTTTTATTATTTTGTTATGATGATCATTGTAGATGAAAAAAAATCATGATATATGAAAAAGGTTTAAAAAAATATAATATAATAATGATTCCACTATGTTAAAAATACCATCATATAGAGAATCCATTTTCCTTCCCATATGATACTATATATAAAATGATTGTTTAATAAGAATAAGGATTCAAATTCTTTATTTGATCACTATAAAAAAATTAGGAAGGTTTCCCATCTAACACATAATAATATAGTTGTTTCGCATTTTATGCAAGGGTTATTGATTTCGAGGAAAGTGGATAATGACACCATAAAGGTCACTGATGTTTTTATTTTCAATTACCATTTAAATATGAGAAAAATAGATCCTCTGGGATTAGTTTTATTGACCATCAACAACATAAATAATAGATCTATTAAGTCTCAGATTATCATTTTTTTACTGCCTTAAGTATGTTCATGATGGAGAGTTTGAAATACATCATCATTCAACAAAATACATCCCTGAATAAGATGAAAAATATTTTCTTCAGTTATGATACTTTGAAGAGGATGAAGCTTGATTTTGATTCTAAATTATTTTTTTGTATAGAAACATGGTTCTGATTTATCAGAGGAATAATCTTCTATGAAAGATGAGTGTGGTATTGAAAAAGAGTAGAAAAACTCCAAATAAGATTTTGAGAATAAAAAAAATGTCGATCAAGATGATTAGGGTGTGAAAAAGAAATTTGATCCTTATCCTCATATGAATGAAAATAAATATAGGTAGGTTTTCAATGAGATATAAAATGAAATAATGAATAAAAATTCGTAGAGAAAACCAGGTGATCCTCAATGTAGATATGGTCCATCTAAGGCTTTAGACATGAAAATTTAAGAATTTGATACTCTATAGGATAAAATAAACAATAAAAAAGTAGAAACAAATGTTATTGGAAGCTAAAATATGTGATAATTTCTTTAATGGATTATAGATTGCTTCTGTAAATTTTTTTTACTTTCTACTCAATTTGATCAATTAAATCCTGATGCCAATTTATTAATTCAAGAAACTAAAATTATTGATTCTAATCAACCCTATGTCACATAAAAGGGAAATGTTAACCTTGTTATTGATGAATCAGGTCCACTTAAAACTCAAGAAAAACTATCGGAATGTATACTAGCTGGGAAGGCTGACTTAAGAATAGAATCTCAAATCCATGAGGAGTTGATTAAATTAATGGAAGAATTTTTTGTAGGTGTTGATATCTTAATAAAAAAATATAAATGGGATGAAAGTAGTTATAAATAAAAATTTATCTAAGAATGAGGCTAATAATTATAATGAAGAAAATTAAAAAGAAGATGTATGTGAGGAAGAATAATATGTTGAATAGGAAGAGAAGTATTATATTAAGAATGTGAATAAAGAAAAATTTATAGATGAGAAATATCATTTTTATAAATTATCTTTGAAATTAGTAGTGGTATGATCATTAGATTTTCCTTCCACCATTGAAGGAAATGGAATATCAAAGGGTTCTAAGAAGAAAAAATCTTAATCAGTATAAGAAGTCGTATTTTCAATGTAGAAATGTGAGAAAGATCCAAAATAAAAAACAGAAGGTGATAAAGCTAAATTTGATGAAAGAAATTCCCTAGATTATTTGATGGAAAATAATATTGAGAAATAACTAGGTAACCTACATCAAAATATTATGATGAAGTAAATAATAAGGAATATTAAATGGGAAAAAGTCATGCTCAACTACATAAGATTAAAAAATAGTCTGATTTGGTGAATATGATAAAAACTCCAGGAATTGATTATATAATTTAGTATTTTCACAGACTTGAGGGGAAAATTTTATTCATCCATGTATATATAGTGAAGGTGGACATTATTCAAGAGAATCAAATTTAAAAGGTCAATTAATGTTTTAACAGACAGGTTGATTCAGTTAGAGGTTGATTTTAATGTTTTAGAAGAAATTTCTCAGACTCACAAAAAGGTATAAAATAAAATTTTGAATTGGTATCATAATAATGATACTAATATCAAGTATCACAAATATAGTATTAAAAATTTAATAAAGCTTATAAATGATGTCTTAGTTTATTTAAATCAGTAATCCAAAGATACTGAAAGCATGGTGATGTTTTTGTAATAATTTATATATTCATATGATGTCTGAACCAGAGAAGTGAATTAGTTTAGAGTGATGATGATGTATTTAAAAGTTTAGTATACAAGAAAAACATTACAATGATGAAATCATTAATTTTTAAATCAAAATTTATAATTTTCTGATGAGATTCGGATTTAATGTTAAATCCTATGGGTTCTGGAAGAGAAAATCTAGTCACAAGAAGATATAATAGTAAATATCTAGGAAGATAGAAAAGTGCTCAAAAATATGAGGACCATTGTGAAATATTTGATAAATAAATATTAATGCATTCCTTTAAACTCTTGTTGTATTTTTATTTATATTCTAAATATTATTTATCAATGAATTAATTTCTTATCACATTACAATTTAAATTAATGGTTTAATGTTCTTTCATTTTTTTGATGATTTGGTAGTTCATTATATTGTTTTTTATATGATACGTTTGTGAACATTTTCAGGAAACTCTTGAATTTCCCTATTACTTTTAGAAAATAAAAAGGGGGAAAATTATATAGAAAAGGGGACAAGTTTTTTTATCTAAGAAAGATTCCTTTTCAAAGGGGGTTAAATACATTAAGGTGGGGAATATTATATTAAGGGGAGGATATGATTCTTAAAAGTGTATTTACACTAAAGGGGAGAATAATTTTTTTCAACATCCTTATCCATCATATTCAGATAATTTATAAACTCTGGGGTTGTTAAGGAATATCATATAATTTTGAATATGATGTACCTAAAAATATAATGGTATGTAAGTTTCTTAATGTTAGTTTTCCATTTATGTTTTGGGTTTATTCTTTATAAAAAATTGGTAGATTGTTGAATCAAAATTTATACTTGTGACTTTAACATTCCCTTAGTTTTAGAAATAAAAAAATCATTCCTAACATACTAGACTACTTAATTTTTTTATTCATTGTGTTTTATAAATTTTTTGAAAATAAAATTAAATTTTACCATACTTAGAACTAGTCCTAATGTATTTTATAATTTAAACTAAATTTATTTATTAAGATAACTATAATGGGTAAGAATCTATTAAACATTGAACTCAATCTTATTAATATAGTCATAATGAAATCAGTAATAATGTCTATTGGACAAACTTATTTTAAATTCTGAATACAGAAAACTAATTTATAATTTAAAGAACATATTTTACAATGTGATTGTCTAAATCAATATAACGTCAAAAATTCTATAAAAATAGAACCATTTATGTTAATATTTTTCATGTTTTTGCGATAGACTCAGAGAAAATATGGCTGTTGGATAAAACTTGACTATTAGTAGGGTTTCTTATAAATACCTGATCATTTGAAGATATTAGAGCTTCTGATTGATTCATTTGGAAATTCTTACTCTTGAAAGATATCGAATTACAATACATGAACATCTTATTCTTATCCCTTTTATTTTTCTTGAGTTTTATAGTTTTAATGATTCCTTATTGGGGTTGCCTTCTTTTGAACTTTTTCATTATAATCATGTGTCTGATTTGGGATTATGATCAAGGGCTTGCAGGGATAGCAAGACAGAGAATCTGATCATCGTATTGATCGAGGGGTTGTAGGTATAGAAAGATAGATCCAATTTATAGGATCAAGGGCTTCCGAGGATAAGAAAATAGAGAATATGATCTTTATATCTTGGGATTTCCTTATTAAGGAAATATAGACTTTCCTGTAAGTATAATACAAGGGATACCTTTAGACAATGTTTGTGGTTACCATACTCATATGGTTAAAATATTTATATTCTTTATAAATTTATAAAAGTCATTATTATATTGTCACTATTAGTTTACATGTTTCTAAAAAATCATTTAATTATGATGTGAAAGTATTATTTAGTTTTATCATAACAACATTTAATACAATAAACCCAATTTGTTTGATTAATCGTATCTACTATGAATCTGATACATACTAATACAATCATATCGATTATAAATAAAATCTGTTTTATCTATTTAATATATCATTTTTACAACAATAATTCAATATTTTAATTTCAAAATCATTCCTGATTATGATACATTGACGATAGGACTGCGGGCCAATTCTGAATCTAATAATTTTTACATAGAGAGTTTTTTTGAATTTTTTTAATTTTAATTACTTTCAAACTAATTTTTTTTAAACTACTGTTCACCCCCTCTTGTAATTGAGCCAACTAGAATATATTATTTTGATCCTTATATCAATATAATTAATATTTTTATCTTATAATTTATTATCATGATTTTATATGTTTCATTTATGTTTATTCATTCATGGGTCTTATGATTAAAAATAACCAAATCAGTAAGGTTTGATGTTACAACCTCATATTTTATCGGTAATATTCTTGATTATTCATATAATGATGAAATATTGTGATCAATATTTGAAGAAACTTATGTATTTTATTCTACTATAGTTATGTAAAGACAATACTTTTTCACCTCTATTTTACTCTCTTTATGTAATCAAGAATTCAAAATAATTTTTTAATAAAAACCGACTTTATTTCTCCCTTTGGCTGAAAATCCCTTTTCTTCAAAAAAAATTCCTAAAATGTTAATTTTTTTTAAAATCCTTCAAATGATTTATTAAATTCATATTTACCCATTTTGATATTTTTTTCAAAACAATTTGAAAGGAATATTAATGTAGTTTTCCATAAAATCCCCATTTTTATATTACAAAAAATATAAAAGGAATGTTTATTTAAAAGTGTACATTATATATATTATTTTATAGTTCCATGAACAAATAATTGTTGTAAATCTACCTTTATATGATTCACTTTTTATTTTAATTGAAAATTATTTAAAAAATGTTTTATGAATTTTTCATTTCAAAAAATGATTTTACAAATGGATGGGATATATTCCTCATTAAATGTTTCAAATGATATTTTCAGATTTCTTCTAAACATTTCAAGATTATTTTCGAAGAAATGGATTTTAAAAAGTGTTATGATTTTATTTTTTTAAAACATGAAATGATAAATTACTCATGAAATGTTTTAAAATATTTTTGAATCATCCTTTATATGTTTCCATGGGTATTTTTACACAAATGTATTTTTAAGATTTGTATGTTTCAAAAAGTGTTTTTAAAATTGGAAATTCTATATTTCTTAGGAAACATTCCATGTGATCTTTTAAAATAGTTTTTCATATATGATTTAATTAGATAATTTTGAATGATACAATCCTTATTATTTCATTGGATGGTTAATGTTTATATTGAATAAATGTTTATGAAACCCATTTAAGATACCTGGATTATGATATAGTGATATGATAGTTTGTTTAGTATATTATGGCACAAATTAGAGTGGTGTTCATTATGAGAAGGGTGGGAACCATTTCTCTCTCCAATTTATTATGTATTGATTTCTATGTCATGAGATAAAAATAGTAAATAAGTTGATGTTCTTAATCCACTGGGGGAAACATGTGTGGCCTAATCCACTTTAGGAAATAGGTTTTTCGAATCCGCTATGGGAAATTGGTGCATCCTGATCCACTATAGGATACAAGTGTGTCCTAATACATAATCTAAAATATTTTATAAGTCCTGATATAAAATTTTTATGGTCATGGTGTTTCTCCTTGACATATAAAATGGTTTTCTATATTTCTAATGGTGCCACAATTTTATGAAATGAGATTATTATTAATGATTGATTTATGATTATTTTCACTATTATGTGCCATGTTTTTTGAAATTATAACGATTTATTCCATGAATCATATTTAGAATCTATGATAGGTATGGAATGATCATATTATGTTAGGTTCATGAAATCATACCCTTTTTTATCTTATGATTTCATATAATCATATATTGATATCTCCAATGTTTTCCCTTACTGAAAATATGAGGTCACCCTTTCTTACATATCATTCCCAGGTTATGAGTAAAGGTTTAGGTAGGGAATTTCTAAGAGGATTACAATGTTAGAATATATTTGAGGGAGACATTCAAGATCAATCATGAAATAATAATATTATGTTTCCAGCATCCAAGTGCAATAAAATATTATGGTCTTTTGGTGTGTGTTTCTTAAAAGTAATGCATATTCATCTAAATGGTTTTGATATTTAGGTATCAAATCCTTGGTCTCTATAGTTGGTATCAGAGGAATGTTTTTGTTATCCTTTTAAAACTAGAATTAGAAAACTCTAGGGAGATACCTTGGGATATCTATAAAGATATGTCTAGGTATATCTCTAAGGATAGTATGAAGAATAAGTTAAAGTATAAGAAAACATGCTAGATTTTGTATAAATGATTAAGAAAGTGGTTTCAAAGAAATTACATCTTTATCTTGATACTACGAATGAATGTGTCTCTAACATAGAGGTAACTTGGAGTTATAAATACAATAAGGGAATATTGATATGTACTTGATCATTGCCTTGTCATTAAAAATAGGCCTTATGGCACACCATGTTTGACACTCTGGAGGGATATGATTTGTAAATTCAAAAATTATTTAAAAACCATCATTAAGGATTAAAATAATGACGATTAATGACCTAGGTATTGGATAACATCTCATAGATTTAAAATAAGATGTTAAAATTTATACATACTATATGTGATTATTCATGGTTGTGTGGTTTCCCACTATCAATATAATTCCTCACTTTTTTTTTGTTTTTCTCAATGGAAGGAACCAGATCAATGTTGAATACTATATAAAATGAGATGATGAGAATAAAAAATTTATGAAATCTAGAGGGAATTGTGTTGTGATTATACCGAAATTGATCTTAGTTAATGATATTAAATGGTTAAAATTTAATATTATATGAATGTTATGTTAATAAAAAATGATGAATCAAAGTTAATAGTTTGAGAATGATGTTGAATGATATAATTGTTTACGTATTGGAATTCTTGAATTATCTAATTTATAGTAATTTTTTAATAAATTTTTTTCATTATGTGTTTGAAAAGATATATTTGAATGGAGATGATGAATTAGAAATGGTTTATTAATAGAAATGTGAAATTTTTATTATGGTAAGATAACCCTTAGTATGTTCATGATATTGAGAAACTGGTGTTTAGTTCGGATAAAGATTTTATTGATTTGAATAATGTAAATTGAATAGTATTGATATCTTTGTAACTAATAAATGTTTTGTGAAAAAATTTGTTAATCTTGTCATTCAATGAGATTGTAAAATTATTTTATTTAGGGAATTTTTTCAATAATATGTGGTTTTATGTAATTAAAGAATAATTATATATTTTGTCAAAAAGTATTTATAGAAATTCTAGCTCTCTTTATGATTCATTGAATCATTTGACAAAATTATTCACATATTGGGTTTTTAAAAATCAGGGTCTACTATATGATACTTGGGGGATTAAGTTTCAGTTGATTTTCATAAATTTGGTGACCATATTTATAAATTCTAATTTTCAAAATTATTATATAGTAAACCAATTATGGAATGGTTAATCTGAATTTTGGATAAGGTTTCAGAGATTAATGTGCAATTTCACCATATAAAACTTTATGCATAAATTATTCAAATAATAATCTTTTAATAACTAAATATATAAGGAATGGATTATAATTATTTTATGGATACTTTTTAGTGGTTCAAATATAAAATATTCTACTTCTAAGTTTAGATATGAAGATTAAATTAATCAAGGAATAGAAAAATGATGAGTTTGTGTATATAAAATCAAATGAAATACTGTTTTTATATATTCTCATGAAAAGTACCCAAAATTAGAAAAAATATCATTAAATATTATTCTTTCCTATTATCCTATATTTTTTGATGATATTAATGGATTATTTCATACATATTTGGTTTATGTAACTGTGTTTGTTAGGTTTCTCTTGACCATATTCTCTATCACTCTCTAGCTGTATTTGGGTGTCTTTTTTCTCTTATATGTCCATGAATTCATTTCCAACCAAAAATATCCAATTTGGAAAGCTAGTATGTTTTATACAACAAGACCATTACACATACATTTCTCTCATTTAAAGAGTAATTTTATTAATATGAATGTGTTTTCTAGAAAATACATAATATGCATGTTTTAATATAATTACATAATATAAATGTTATCAAATTTAAAGAGGAATGTTATTAAAACTAATAATAATATTTTTTGTCACACATAACACAAAGTTTATATTACATTACACACAACATTGAATTTAAACAAAATATAGAATAATATTAAAACATTATTATATTATAATTAACACATCACTGTTGGAATTCCACGCATCCATAAGATTAAATAAATTAAAATAATAAAAGGTTCAATAATTTATATAACATTAAATATTTACAGACAAATTAATTATAAATTAAAATAATAACTATTTGAAAATAAATTATATCTTTTTTTGAAAAACTATTTTTATGAAATCAAAAGTGTTATACCTAAATGAATTAAATAAAAAAAATTCTAAATATTATTAATTATAATTATATATCAAATAATAAATAAAATGGAAACATTCATAATATGTGTTTTCTAGAAATTTGATAAGAATAAATCAAATTTTATGCTTCAAGACATCATTTTTATAAAAAGTAGTTTTGTTTAATTTTGCAGACTTATTTTTTAAGATCTTTTAACACTAGTATAAAATTTATCTTATGAAATAATTTTATTTTTTAAAATCACCTAGTAAAAATTATCTTATGGTTAATTTGTTCCATTATTTTGAGAAGATTATTTTTTGGAAGAATATTGAAAATTAGTAAATTTCATTAATGTTTTTTATTATTTTTAATGATTTTATAAATATCCAAAAAAATATAAGATGGTTACAAAAGGAAAATTAGTAAAATTATGTATCTATAAATTCTTATAAGTTCATTATAATCATTTTCATATTTCTTTTGAATATAAACAATTTTTAATCTTTTGAACCTTTTCTCTTTGAAAACCGGATTTCTCATCACATCTGTGGGACTAATTTAATATTATAATTATACACGTATATGAATGGAATTTGTAAAAATTGTTCAAATATTTTTAATTATAAATATTTGTCCTATCTAATAATTTCATCATAATTTTTTACTATAATTAATAGTAAAATAAAAAAAATTATTTATCACGGTTAAAGTAAAAAATTGGTTTACGTGGGGTTATAGGAAACAGATACTGGTTAAAAATGACACAAAACATGTTAAAAACCAATTGGGGACCCAAATGTAGAACATATATCTGCCAGTATCATGAAGGGATGAATTTTGTTCCTTTTTTCATTTGAGAAATGTGGGTAATTCTTTTTATTTTCAAAAAAAATACAAGTGTACCCCTATCTTATCTTAATAAAGTCCACCCATTTATAATTTACAGACTTCTAAAAACCATTTGGTTTGACCAATACTTAACCAAATAAATTCAATAATTCACTATATTAATTCTACATTACATTTTTTATCATAAAGGAATCCTATGAATCCTTTTATTGTAAATCTAAATAACTTGTCCGAAGAAGAGGTAACGTTGAAAATGAAGCATTTTATTTAATTTTATAATTAAACTCCTTAAATTAGTATGAAAAAAATGATATAATAACCTAAGTTTATTTAATAGAATAATATGTTATTATGTTAATGGAATAACAAAAACCCTTATAATCTTCAATCAAATGGGTTACGAAATCATCTTTCATGTGAACGGTAGACTACCACTTCATGAATCGATGTTATTTGTTTTTCATAACCTCCTATAATGTATAGATATAGTGATGGATTTATTGTTTATATATATTATATATTAAAAATTATTATTATTATATAAACATGACCTAAAATGTTCCTTATTATATTCCATTTTCTAGGAATAAGATAAAGTCATTTGTGTGTATGGTTGACCACCACCTCATGAAGAGATGTGATTCATTTATACCTTACATGGAAGGTAATAATAATGGTTTAAATGAAAATATTTGTTTTATATGAAATATAAATATTTTTATAATGGTAATATATTATTTACCTTTTCTTATATCATTCTTCTGGGAAACCTGTAACTATGTTTATAAATGTATATGACATATTGTCTCCATTAATGGTGTATTTTATTTTCTACCTATAACATATATAGATCACTTAAAAATATATATAAGTAGTATATGTGATATTTAGATCATTTTTAACATTATTAATATGATTGAACCATGATCAATGTAAGAGGACTGAAAATAAAAACATTCATCATATACAGAAGAACAATGTAGTTATTGCCCGAAACGTGACATTAACATTGAGTTGTTAATAAATTGGAAATAAAAGGACATATAAAAATAATATAAGGTATGATAGGTATATTTATTATTGGTTTATATATATAATAAAAATATATTTATTATATAGTATTTATAAATGTGTAATAAGGAATTCAAGGCTTATGGTACGGGATTTCCATCTCACATTAATTTTTTTGTGAGACACATGTGATATTCACCATGTGTTCTATTTATGTAGTTTATATACATTCCATGAATGTATTTTATGATAATTATACTAAAATTTAAAATTATTCTCAAATCATTTTGAGGATTTATTTTTCATTAATGTTAATGGTCAAAATTTAACTAATCTATATGATATTTTTCTCTTAATTTTATTTCTTTTATACATATGTTATGTTATGTACATTTTTTATTTTTTGAGTTGTACATACAACCCCATAAAATTTTAATGTAATGAATTTATTTATTCTCAAGATATTATATATTAAATATAATATTATTATTTCACAGGGATTATGATTCAATGTTGCCAAAGCGGTGAGTTTTTGTGTTATAATCCCATTGTTCATTGAGAATGTTTCTGATTGTAATTCAAATGAAGAAATACAATGATATATCTCTCAAGAAACTCGGGTTTTTTCTATTATGGTGGCTATTTAATGAGAATAAATGTTTTTAAATCATTTACCTATCATTATATACTCAAAAATTTAAAATAATGTTTTTATTGAAAATTGAATTTATTTACCACTTTGGCCGAAAATCAATTCTCATCGAAAATCATGTTTTCTAAAAATGGTTTCAAAAATGTTGTTAAATCCTAAAAATTATTTATTAATGGTATTTTTACCCATTTATGATATTTTAAAAAAATATTTAAAGTAACCTTATGGTCTTTTTCCAAAAAAAACTCATTTTGATTTTTCAGAAAATGTGTGTAGAATTATTGTTTTAACAGGTATATAGGAACAATATTTTCTACCCTTAGAAAAAAAATAATAGTTTTGAATACTAATTCATATGTATAAATGAATATTTTTATGTAAATTTACTACAATAATTATTTATTATTGATTACTTTTAAAATATAATTTTCAAAATGTACTAGATATTTTTCTTATTAATGTTTTTAAATGATTTTTGAAGCTTCCTTAAAATTATTTTAAGGATATATTCAAAGAATATGATTTTAAATTTTATTATGAATTATAAAGTGTTTTAGAATGATATAAATGAATTTTTCTCATGAAATGTTTTAAATTATTTTTAATTCATTTTTATAATTTTCCATGGCTATTTTTAATGAAAAGTGTTTTGAATTGATTTTTAAAAGTAATTTTCAAAGTTGAAAGGATATATTTCTCATGAAATGTTCCATTGATCATTAAAAATTAGTTTCCATATATTATGAAAACCTTACATGTGGCTTCTGAGTTACTGAGGATAATATGTAATGACACCATTCTCATCATTTCACTATATGGTTATTTTCTATGTTAATGAAATGTCAATGAAACCTGTTTTCCTTACATGGGTAAGGACGTGATCATATGATGAACATATTAGGTTATTATGGCACACATAAATATGATTATACTCATGATATATGTGGTAAATATAACATACTTAAATTCATTAGTTAAATCTTTATATTTCATAAGTTTATAATGGGAAACATGTCTATGATATTAATCCACTATGGGAAACATGTGTGTCCTAATCCACTATGGGAAATAGGGGTGTCCTGATCCACCTTTGAAACATGTGATAATTGTTTATCCACTATATTAATGGTAATGGATGTTAACATTGAAATATTAAATTATTTTTTGACATTTATGATGGTTCTACACTTTTATGAAATGATATTATTTTTAATGGTTGATTTATGACGATTTCCCACTCTTATGGGCCATGTTTTCAGAAATGATATTGTTTTATGCCATGAATAATGTTTATGATCAATGAAATTTTGGGGATGAAAATCCTATGTTATTTTCATGATAACATACACTTATTATTATATTATTATTTCTTATATTCATATTTTATATCTCCCATGTTTTTCCTTGGTGAGCATCCAAGCTCACCCTTTATCATGTTTACTTCCCCATATTATGAAGAATCTTTTCGGTATGCTATGCATAAGGGGAGTTATATATGAGATGATAATTTTATGAAATGTGGAATAACATTCCTAAAATAAGAAAAATTTTCTTTGAGTATCCAAATTCAGTAAAATATTAAATTCCTTGGGCATGTATACTTGAAATTTATTCATTATTCATTTAAAAAGATGATATATTAATTTATATTTTCCTTTGTTGCTATTGGGAAAATAAGTTATCACTTAGAGATTACAATGAACCAATATTAGGTTTCTAATTTGTTAATTTATATATCCTAATGAAGTATATACCACATATATCACATGCACTGAACCCAGAGGTATTTCCGCTGGAGCATGATCTATCATATGAGGAATATCTGGTGGATATTCTGGATCAAAAAATATAGTGTTTTATAAACCAAGACCCATCACCTTGTACATGTTTTGTGGTGAAAATAATTTCATTAGTGAGTAACATGAGAACCAAATAATGTAATGTGGAAAAATTATCCCCATTTTTATGACACTAAATTGATGAATTTATAGGGATGAATTCATTTAAAGGGGGGTTTAATTATACCCCAGGGATTTTGTGAATTTTATTTTCCAATAAATTTAATGTTTTTTATTTTGAATTACATAAAACACTATGTTTAGAATACATCACATGGAAAAAAAATTTGACTTTAATTAAACACAATAATTACTTTATCTTGTGTTACATGTAGCCATGAGTTTTTCATTTTTTACACACAACACTATGTTTAAATGAACATGATATAATATTAAAATATTATTGTTTAATATGATAGTTACCACCAATATTTTGGAATTTTAGGAATAAATATGGTTAACCAATTCATTAAAGCATATGGTTTATAAATCTATATAAAATTAACTCATTGATGGATAATTAATTATAAATTAAAATAAAATCTATTTGAAAATAAATGAAATATATTGATAAAAACTATTTTTATACACACAAAAATGTTTTACATTAGTAAATTAAAAAAATGAATATAGTGATTCAATTTAATAAAAATAATATGTTATATATTCTATAAAATTTTGAAAACTCTTCCTGTGTAATTTTTAGAAATGAGTTAAAATGAAATCAAATGATATGCTTACAAAAATTATTTTTCTAAAAAGAACAGATTTTTCCTTCACATACATTTTTAAAATTAATTTGTTCCAATTTTAGAAAAAATATAATTACCAAATAAATTAATTTTTGAAACCATAATTTAAATATTATCTTTGGGTGAATTTTTTATAATTTTGTAAGAAGGTAATGTTTTTGTTGAATATCGAAAAATAATTTTTTTTATTAAGAGGTTTCATTTCATTTAAAGAATTTAATGATATCTAAATTGTTGTAATATTTTTTTAAATGTACGATTATAACAATTATATATATATTGATCCAATTTTGGAAATTTTAATTAGTTTAATATTTATTTTCTATATATATAGTATTTAATCTTTTGAACATTTTCTATTTGTAAAACCGCTTTTTCTCACTTTTATAGGATTAATATTACATTATAATACATCAAATATGCGAATTGAATTGGTAGAAATGGATTCCATATTTTCAGTGAAAATATTTTATGTTATCTTATATGGTAAAATTAAATTTTTACCCAAATGAAGTGTAACAACAGTAAAAATTAATTATCGTTGTTAAAGTGAAAATGGGGTTATTCGGGGTTAACCAAGAAGAATAAGGGGTAAAATGACTTGGATCCTATATAAATCCCATTATATGGGAATATTTATAATTTATATCATATATTTATTGACAATGTCTCGTTTTTTAGTCTTTTTAGAGGTGAAATAAGTGGGTAAAACTTTTTCTTTTCAAAACTTATAAGTGTGCCACCCACATCACATATATCAGGCCACCCCAACTTCAATCATCTTCACAATTCCTAAGAAACATGGATCATAAAATACCTTCCCATATATCATCATTAATTACCATCTATAATCATATAATCTTTAGTTTAGTCATAAATTCTCACAAATAATACTTTCATTACAAACCAAAAGAAGTTGTCTGAAATGTTATAATGTCCCTAATCGATAGTTTTTTTACTTCTCACTCCACCATGGTCAATAATTTCTAACAAATGATGATATGAAAACAATAGTACCATCTATATAATAATATTTTGTTATGTTAATGGTATAAGATAAAACCATATACAATTTAATCAAATGAGATATGAAATCATCATTCATGTGTACAGTTGACAAGCATTATATGGACCGATGTCATTCATTTTCAATCACCACAACACGTGGATTGATATAATCAAGGATTTTTTATTTATATATTATTATAATAATATTATAATTCATATATAATCATGATATCACATTTACCATCTTACTTTCCATTCCATGGGGGATACGATAACATCATTAATGTGTATGGAGGCCGACCACCAAACTAATATATGTGATTCATTCTTCACATTCGCTTTCCATGGAAGTTAATATGGAATGGATTAATAAAATATGTGATTTATGTTACATAATCATGATTCATAAAATATATTATTTTATTTCTCATTAGTTCATTCCACCCATCAAGAAAATGGAAATAATGTTCTTGTGTGTATATGCCCAACTATCTCAATGAATTATGTATTTAATTTTCCATCAATTTATTTTAGGTATTACTATAAATATATATATAATAAATATATATGATATTTATATAATGGATAAAATTGTGGAGATTGCGGAAATTTAACATCATGTTACTTGTTTTCAGGTACTCCACAACCCTTTTTTATCATTCTTTGGATGAGTATTTTTTAGGGGCTCTTAAAGTAAAATTTGTAGAATTTTGATAACCGTTTCAGATTTGAATAGTTGGATCATGATAATGGAAAACTTTGTAGTTTACAGTAGAATATTATGTTCCCTTTAATGGTTCTGTAGAGGTTGTGGAAAATTTTTCTAAACCATAAAGCCTGTAACATCCTCATCCTAGGAGCCATTAAACCGGTGCCCCGAGCCGAGTTTCCACCTAACCTCAAGCGCACCTCTCCCTATTCCAGAGGTTTCTAACTATAATCTATGGTATAATAGGTTACGTGGGGAGACTATACCCTCTGTACCAGAGTAATCCATAATATAATACAATTACATAGTAGAAACAATAAGAATAATTAATAACATGCATAAATAACCAATTCAAAAAAATGGGTACAACCATATACAATAGTAAATCTATCATGACATGTTATAGTTCCATGTGAACAAAACCCCAAAATAAAGTCGAAAATAAAAATCATCAAAATAATCCAGACACCGTGTCTGGAACCTCACCCACACATATCCCATGTCCAACTCAGCTCCCTAGCATAGGGTCTTTTCCCATGTCTTGAACTAAAAGAATAAAATCTACGCAGGGATCCAATGATGGCCTGAACAGGGTGTGTGTATAACTCAATAGTCCAACACCAATGTGGTTTTAAAAATATACAGTAAAAGTAGATAGTTCATGAAAGTGATAAATGATGGACAAAATAGGTAAAAAATTCAATTGTTAATTCTAAACTATGTTTCTTTAGATTATGATACCATGGAATCCAGGTTCACTACATAGGAATCCCATGGTTTAATCTACCTTTTCATGTGTTTCAAGGATTATGAATGTTCAATGTTATCAATCCTATGGGAATAAAATAAAAACCTATCTCACTAGGCATCAAATTTTAACAACCTCATAATCCTTACCATGAAACCTCAATCTGGGGGGAATGAAACGGTTAGGGTAATATAACTATATCCCCTTCCCTAACCCATGAATTTAGGGGTGGAGCTAGAACCGTGGTCCAAATAGACCCATGGGCATAGAGCCTCAAGTATATAAACCACTATACCGTTCCATGTTAATATTCTTACTTATCATTCACCAAAATTATCCATGTCACAACAAAACATATCCAATATCATTTCTTACAACACCACAATATAAATAAATTGGAAGTTAAACATTTTCTCCAATCCACTAAAATATTCTTCATTTATATCACTTAACCCTTTAGCACTATTTCCCATTTCTTATTCCTATATCACAAACCATATTAAAATATAAAAAAAATCATTATCATATTCCCAATAATTCCATTTAACCCATTTTAATTTCAACAAAAAAACCCCCTATCCTTTAATCATATTTGTCACAACTAGAAAAAATTCATTATAACTCATTACATAATAATATTAACCTACTCTCTATGTATCTACATCATTATGAGTCAATTTCACACCTTCTACTCCCATGGGTCTATTTTAAAGGGTCGTCGCACCACATGGGTGACACTAAAAAATGGCCACGACATCTTCCATGCATCCCATGGAGATCATGAGGGTTAATTTGGTTATTTAGGTGCTCAATATACCTCATTTTTCTAATGAAACTAATAACCCATCCTTATGAGCACAAAAAATACCCCACTTACAAAAATATAAATATGAACTATAAGTTATAACTTTTATACTTGATACCATGAATCCATTGGAAAAAAAATCTTAATCAAGGCCTTAGATCCCAATTAGACAACCCTTAGAAGCCTCAACCTAAATAATATCGAAAAATAAATTTTTTTGGGCTTTAGATGGAGAGAAGGAAGATATGAAATCCTTAAACCCAAAAGAGAAGAAAAAGTTGGATTATCCTTACTCAGATAGTCAATCAATAACAAACGACAAGACAAATAGCCTGAATATGAGGGAGATTGATTCATGGAATCTATTGAAGATATTTGGGAATCACTAGGGTTCAAGAGAGAAGAAAGGGGAAAAATAACAAATGAAACCTAAAATTCAATGATGGATTTTTTTAAAACTTTATCAATGTTAATGGGCCACATGGTTTACACACACATTTTTACAAACCAAGAAAAAACCATGTAGATGATACTCTCTGAAAACAACCCCACCTTGCAAGGTTACAGGGTATTTCCCCATGGTTTGCTTAACCATGCGATAACAGTCTAAAATCCTTTGTCCAAGGCTTCACGGTTAACTGGGATGATCCACACAATTTTCACTAACAATATGCAAACCATGCTACATGCTCAGAAAATCATTTTCCTCCATTTTTGTATCCCAAACCCCCAAAAAACCCCTAAGAATTCTTGTGATCTTTGGGAAGAAAATATTTAACAAAAATAAAGAACATAAACTAAAATGTAAAAAAATATACCTTAAGGGAGATCTAGTATCTTACAACCCCACCTAATGATGGCTCATCCTCGAGCCACTATTTCTAAGAATCATTGAGTCCCCAAAAAAATAGATCTGGCTATTGTGCATGCATATCCAATTATCGCTCCCATGTTTCTTCCTAAATGTTTCCATGCTACCATAGAACATGAACAAATGTCACAGACCTTTCCCATAGGACCTTATCACCATGGTCCATAACACAAAATGGATGCTCCTCAAAGTACGTATCTTCTTTAAGATTGATATCATTAGTGTTGATCACAAGATACAAATCAGGTTGATCCTATCAAAGTTGAGAAACATGGAAAACATCACACATCCCATTATACTTCTTTAGAATACCTAATCGGTATTCCACAGACCTGATTCTTCCTACAATCTCAAATAAACCCACGTACAGAGGCCCTAAATTGCCTTGTTTTTGGTTATGGTGGTGACCCAACATTAGAGACACCCAAAGAAACACATTATCACCCACCATAAACTCATGATGTCTACAACGCCGATCAGAATATGAATTTTATCTACTCTAAGTTGTTGTGATACAATTTTGAACTAATATATCCTTCTTTAATGTCTCATGCACCAGACTCAGTACTAACAGCTCAAACTCCCCAGCCTCTAACCAACACAGTAGAGATATTCATGGTCTCACATAGAGTGACTCAAATAGTGACATCTGAATTTTACCCTAAAACTATTATTGTAGAAAAACTCAAAAAATGACAAGTGTCTTTCCCACAAACCACAAAAGTCCAGAACACATTCTCTCAACATGTATTCTAATACATGAATTGTATGCTCTTACTTCCCATCAATATGTGGGTGTTAAGCCATACTCAAAATCACCTGGGTACCAAGTGACTTTTGTATTCCCTTCTATAATTTCAAGGTTAAACATGGATCACGATTCGAAACTATGGTTCTCAGCACACCATGAAACAGTACAATTTATCGAACATAGAATTCTCCCAACTGGTCGACTATATAGGTCTCCTGAATCTGCATGAAATGTTCCACTTTGGTCAACTGATTTACTGACACCCAAATTGCATTATTTTTTTTCAAGGTGTCCTTGGAAGACCCACAATTATTTCCATCATTACCTCATTCCACTTCCACTCCAGAATAGAAAATAACCGCAACAACCCACATAGACACTGATGTCCAACCTTCACCTGTGGATAGGTATTTCATTGTTCCACAGAACTTTCTACTTCTTTATTCATTCCTGGTTACCAAATATTCATATGAATATTATGATACATATTATTAAATCTTGGAGGAATTTCCCATTTTGATGTGTGAAACTCACACATCCACTCCTCTCGTACATATAACATCACCACAAAACGGCTAGGAACATAGAAAACTCCATCGGCACTGAAATTCCAACCAGAATATGGATCCCCACCTTTATGAATTTCCCTTATATACAAACACTCCAGTTACAAAAACTGACTCTCTTTAACACATATCAAAATATCATATTCATATCCTATAGTCACAAGGGTCATCTTTCTGTGTAAATTTTGTACCCCCAAATGCATCTCTACAAACAAGGTCATCATCTTCCACTCTGAACTGGATTCTTGAACCATCTGATTCAGTGTCTTCCATCTAAGATCATTAGTCACACTCTTCCCCTTCCTTGCTTTATAGACCAACTCAAAATAAAAGGATTTTAGGTACTAGACCCACCTACTCTATCAAAGATTCTAATTCGGTAGAGAGAATATGTACTTGATACTTTTATGGTCGGTTACACCATGCAGGGTTCTCCCAAATTGTAATGCCTCCAAACTTTCAAGGAAAGAACCATAGCACCTAGATCAAGGTCATGACAAGGGTAATTTGTTTCATGTGGTCTAAAATTCTCGACCCATAAGATTCCACACAGTCATCCTACATCAACACTTCCGTAATTCTAACACCAGATGCATAACATAACAAGGTGTACCTCTTACCTAGTTCAGGTAAGATCAAAATAGGTGTTGTAGTAATCCACTTATCCAGCTCTTGAAATTAATTCTCACAAGCCTCTGACCTTTAACATTTATCCCCTTCTTGGTCAAAATAGAGAGTGGAACTTCCAAATGAGATAAATCTCTAATGAACATCTGGAATAACCAAACAAATCTAGAAAACTCCAAACATCAAAAAAGTTCATGGGATGCTCCTAAGACACCACAACCTGCACCTTTTTTGGATCCACTAACACACATGACATAGAAATGATGGGTCCTTGAAAGTGAACCTCATCAATCCAAAACATACATTTTGATAGCTTGTCATAAATCATATTCTATTTTAGTGTACCCAATATTATTTCATGATGTTTGGCATGATCTTCATGAGTCTTGGAGTACCCCAAGATTTCATCAATGATGAAAACAGGGAAGTAATCTAAGTATGGGTGGCATATTCGGTTCATCAAGGCCATGAACACAGAAGGTGCATTGGTTAATCTGAATGGCATCACCAGAAACTCATACCACTCGTACGTCCTTTAGGATGTTGTTTGAGGTATGATTGAAGGTCTCTCCCTCAACTAATGGTATCCCAATCTCAAATCTATCTTATATAATATCTAGTGACCTCTGATCTGGTCAAATAGGTCATTGATTCTAATAAGAGGGTATTGGTTCTTAATATCCATCTGGTTCAACTTCCTATAATTGAGACATAGGATCAATTATCTATCATCCCTCTTATAAATAAGTATAGGAGATCCTGAGGGTGATTTACTAGGATGAATAAACCCCTTACATTCCGACTCCTAGAGCTGAATATTGAGTTCTTGGATCACTACCTGTGCTATTTGGTATGGAGGAATGGAAACTGGCTCCACCCCTTGAAAAAATTCAATCGTAAACACATCATCTCTCTCAAGTAGTAACCCCAATATGTCCTTAGGAAACACATCATGAAATTGGTCCACAATAATATGAATGAATGGATACTATTTCTCCCCATCATCTAACCTAAGGCATGCTACTTGGGAAATGTGTTCTACCAATAGCTATCATAATGACCTTGCACAGCCTACTCAAGTATCCTCCTAACCACGATAGTCATATGTGCTTGTGTTGAGAGATGTGGACTTTTCCTGACATTGGTAGCAGTCGATATGGTCTTGACACAACACGAACCAATCCATCTCCAAGGTTTGGTCAAAACCTGACATCTCTAGGAGAAAAAGATCCCACAAAAATGATATCAACCTAACTCTATAGAATAACCCTTACACTACATAATGTCATCAACTCAAACCCCTAGAGGAGTATCAAATGATAATACTCCCCAATATATCTCCATGGTTACACCTAACATAACTACAAACTGAGAAGAAATAAAATAATATGTAGAACCTATATTGAATAAATAACTAGTGAGCATAGAATCTACTAGAATCATACCTCGAATAGTAGATGGCCCCAAATCACCATTTTCAGGTGTAGTGAGAAATTCATAGAGATGATTTCTCTTTTACCATGGGCTCCGGCCTGAGTACTATGCACTATACTGCCTTGTTGATAATGATTATATTTCACTAGAGTTTCATGTCTACAACCCCTACTGGTACGACTATTGGATCTCAAAATGACTTCTTGATATGGTTTAACCAAACCCTTTCATACACTTAGTATCTTCTTATTTACTATATAATTCTCTAACTATTGTGGGTTCTTACAGAACCTCTGTACGTGGCCTAGCATTCTTCACACTCAACACTCAACTGCTGGGTGGGGAAACTGCTCACGCTTGTGCAATAGACTTTCACACTGATAATAGAATACCTAGTTTTCACCCTGAGAAGATTTCCCCCTCTTTTGACTCCTCTATAATTATCCACCCTGCTGAAAGATTCCAAAATAGAGCTCCCTACTCTAAAAATCTTCACCACTTTCCCACCTAGTTGGCACCATAAGTTCACTACCAAAAGCTTCCTTAAGGTTCCCCTATGAGATAAGGGATTGTTCCAAAACATCATCAAACCTTTTCATACTAAATATATTCAATTGATTCCTGATCTTGTGTCTAATCCTATCTTGGAAACATTTCTCCTTGGCTAACTCATCTCCAGTCAATGTCAGAACGAAGCATCTCAAATTGGTGAAACGACTAGCATAGTATATTAACAACATTTCCCCCTGGTTAAACCTCTTAAAATATGAAAAATTTTCAAGCCACAAGGTTTTTGGGTAAATGTTTTCATGAAACTTCTCTTGGAAATAATTTCATGTCCTTCTTTCAGCCTTCTCCATCTGAACCATGATTTCCCACCGACGCTTTTCTTGACCTCTTTGCATATAGGCTGCTAACATGACTTGTTTCTCGAGAGGAGTCTCTAGACGGTCAAGAATATTTTGGATGGACTGTATCCAGAACTCTGCTTCCTCTGGTCTACCCTCTCTGATAAATCGCGGAGGGTGCTGCAGTTGAAACTCCCTGGTCTACTCAAACATACTTAGTGCATCCCACCCTGGGTCTTCTTTCATCATCTATATAAAATGAGAAAGGTTCTCATGGAACTAATCTTGCATATCATTCGGGGTCACCAAGTTCCCTTTCACTACTATTGGAGTAGAATTCTTTGTAGTGTCCTCCTATCTCCCAATTGGAACACATCTTTGAGGTGGCATTTATCAATAATGCCAAACATGAGCTTTAGAACATGACCCAAATGATTTTATGAAAAATGAAAAAGATATAGGTAGGATAATAACTTTTCAAAACCAAACTAGTGCACATACACTACCCAAATGATCCAAATCAAAATTGGAACATGACCCTTGGTCATTTCTCCTAAGGTCATGGATAACATAGGTATCTAATTCACACAGTTACAAGACTAATCTTTTACACCAATTCAAAACAATTTCCACATCCTAATTTACTCTTACCACATGTTAATACAATTTTAATTCTTTATTAATCTCTATTTTATAATTACTACTTGCCCTTTTTACATTCCTTTTTACCCATTAATACCATCCAATTAGGTAAATTTTCATTACTTTTCTGAAAAATATATGCATCCGAACCTTTATATCCCAAACACTTATCCCAATTGTCTTCCTACCATGAATCATTTCACTTATCTATATAGGTGGATATAAAGATGCATGAATGCACAACCATATACCCTTCCTTACACAAGACAAATATCACAAAACCATCAAATCACACAACAATTGTGTCCCCCAATGTTGAAATGTCATCAAATAAAACAACACACAAAAAGAAGAACAATCTCATCCTAGAGTGACTTGGGTTTTCCCTCATATATGGGTTATCTACTCCCAATTAGGTGATCATTAACAAGGACCAACACTTTCCTGACCTCTAGTCTACCATCCCTAAATAGTAATAAAGTGAAAAGAACTCCTTTGATAACACATTATTATATGGATCCACTAAATCGGTGCCCCGATCCATGTCTCCATATGACCTCAATCGCACCGCACAATATTCCAGAGGTTGTAGACTTTTAGTTAGGGTATAATATATAATGTGGGGATATTATACCATATTTACTAGAGTAATCCACAAAAAAACAGAATTTAAATAGCGAAAATAATAAGAATAATTAATAACATGCATAAATAACCAATTCCAAAACTGGGTACAAACTTATACAATAGTAAATAGGTTGTGTAATGCTACAGTCCCAAGTGAACAAAAAAAAAGTCAAAATGAAGAATCCCCAAAATGGTTCGAACTCCATGTTTGGATCCCTCTCTTACATTTCCCATGTCTAACTCAACTCCACATAAAAGGGCCCTTGCACTTTTCCTGAACTGCAAGCATGAAATCTTATCAGGTACCAAACGAAAGCCTGAGAAAGGTGTGAGTATAACTCAGTAGGGCACCACCAAGGGTGTCTAAAAAATTTCTAGTAATAGTAGATAGTTCATGAAAGTGATAAATAATTGAAAGAAAATGTAGATAGTTCAATATGAACTTCTAATGAAAGTTCCTTTTAAATTATGATACCATTGAATCCAAGTTCACTACTTAGGCATCCATTGGTTTAATCTACCATTTTCATGTTTTCAATGGATTATTCATGTTCAATGTTCTCATGCATATGGGAATAAAATAAAATCCTATCTCACTAGGCATCACATTATAAAAAACTCATAATCTTCAACAATAAGCCTCAATCAGAGTGGAATGCAACTGTTAGGGGAATATAACTTTCTCCCCTTCCCTAACCCATTCATTTAGGGGTAGATCTAGAACCTCAGTCCCACTCGACCCATGGGTGTAGAACCTCAAGTCTATATCCCACTCTACCAAGCAATGTGAACATGCTTACATTTCATTCCCCATAATTAACCACATCACAACAAAGCATAGTCAATATCATTTACAATATCACAACAACATAAATAAATGGGATGTTAAGAATATTCCTCAATCCATTAACACATTAATCATATATATCACATAACCCTTTGTCCTTGTTTCCAATTTCCCATGCCTATCTCCCTAAGAAAATTCAAATGTAAACATAATTCCTTATCATATTCCCATTAATCCCACTTATCCCATTTAAATATCAACCAAAAGATCTATTATCCTTTAACTACATTAGACACAACAATCCACAATCCATTATAAATAATTACATAAACCAATTAACCTACTTGCTAAGTCTATACATCATTATGAGTCAATTTCTCACCTTATACATTTGTTATCCCATTTGAAAGGGTCAACACACCCCATGGGTGTCCCTTAAAATGGTCATGACATCCTCCATGAATCCTAAGGGGATTATGAGGGTTCACATAGTTATTTAAGAACTCAATATACTACATTTCTTCAATGGAACCAAGAACACATCACTATTAGAAAAAGAATTAATCCCTACATGCATAAATCTAAAACCGAACTACGGGATATCGCTTGTAGACTACCTACCTTGAATATGTTAGAGAACACACTCATAATCGAAGCCTTAGATCTCAATTCAACCACCCATTGAAGCCTCAGCCTAAATATTAGTATAAAATAAATGTTTTAGAGTTTCGAAAATAGATAAGTAATATATGAAAACCCTAAACCAAAAAAAGATTCAAGTGTGATATTGGCCTTACCCAGATTGTCAATCCACAACCAACGACACTCCAAATGGCCCTAAAGAGAAGGATATTGATCCATGGAATCTCTTGAAGCTTTTGTGGTGTCACTTGGGTTAAAGGGAGAAGAATAGAATAAAATCCCATGTGAAAATTAAAATCCCATAATTGAATTTTTTTTAATTTTCTCAAAGTTACTAGGTTGCACGGTTTACCCACACATGTTTACCAACTATGTGTAAACAGTGAAGATGCTAATATCCGAGAATATACCCCCTCACACAGTTTCCTAATATTTACTTAGGATTTTCTTAACCATGTGATAACCATGAGAAATCCTCTGTCCAAGGCTACACAACTACTATGGATGATCCTCACAGTTTGTACTAACTCTATGCAAACCAGGCGACGTGGCCAGAAAAACATTTTGTCTCTATTTTCATATCTTGAATCCCCAAAACAACCTCGAGCCTTCTTATAATCTTTTGGAAGAAAATATTTAATCCATTTTAGGAACTTAAATTTAAACATAAACAAAGCATACCTTAAAGGATATCTAGTATCTTACACAGTTAGACCTTCCAAACCATTAAACATTAGACAGTTAGGGTTTTCACAGTTTGTGACAAGTTTGAAAAACCATGCATGCACTAAGGAGAAACTATGAACCTCAGAGAGTTGTGTTTCATGGTAAAGAAACAAAGATTCTCTAAACATGTGGCCCTATCCAAGAAGCTATCCTTATGGGATTTAATTCCTCCAGAAAATTATATTAAATTATCCAACCCCCATTTAAGATTCTTAACACACCCTCTTGAATAGAATATGATTTACATGTCTATGAAGGCTCTCCAAAAGAATTTTTGACTCCTCTATCGTCCTTTTCTATCGAATCATTGTTCCAATGGAAGATCTAATCCCTCTATGGTATGTAGATTTCCCCACTAATAGTTTCTCAAGATAGTTATTTTCTTCCTGAGATTTTTTTGGATCATCACATGGTGGATGGATCTAAACTTTGTTTGATTAGATCCTAGTTCTAGGTTTTTTACTAGATCTCCCATGACTTATTTATATGATATCATGCCCACTGCGTTTGTTGATTATTGATTATTAACTAAAGGTATGGGGTTCTATAATTCATTTCCCTATAATTGAAACCATAATTTTTTATTATATTGTTATGAGTTTTTAGTTCATTTAAAAATATGGATTTGATCAATGATTTGAAATTCGATTAGAAATCAAGAAAAGACCCAATTTCAATGGAATGAAAATTTAAATGTTGATTTATGAAAAATAATGGTTTATTTATATATCATTCTATTTAAATTATTTGATTTCGATCAAGAGGAAATGAATTAAATTTGAAAGTGTCTTGAAAGGGAATAAAATGATGAAAACCTATGATTTAGCTTTGAAATGGAAAAGGCGTATTGAAAAATAAAAATTCGAGTATTATATTTTAAAATACTGGAAATTATTAATCTCCATTATGATTTACTGATTTATAGATTGATTGAATCATTTGGGTTCCTGATTAATAATAGGTGGTTGGGATTACAACACTATGATCATGAACCCTTAGCACAATATTTATAATAAAGACACTAAATAAACCTTGTACTGATTGTAATTTCCCCTTTAGTGGGAGTGGATGATTTCATTTTTCTTTTATAAAGTAGTGGATGATTGTAATATTATCTTATGTGTTAGTGGATATTTAAATTTGATCATTAATGAGATGGGTTAGAATATTATAGCTAGTAACTAGCATACTTTAGGTTGTTTGACCATAGTGCAATATATTCATTGATTTTATATGAAACCATCCGATTATGAACTGTTTTACTCATTTGAGTTAATTTATATAAACTATTTCATATAAAATATATATATAATCTTATTTGAATTTTTTTTCATATATATTTCATATAATTAAAATGATACCATGTTTTGGTTTTAAATATGAACAATGATATTTCATACCTTGATTTATTTAAATTTCATGAATAGAAGGTAAATTTATATGGTACTGATTGTGTAACACATGGGGAGAACCTATTAAGATTTATAGACAAACCCAAACTTTTAATTCATTTGTTTATTGATTTTCTTATGAAATGTTTTATAAAAGTAAAATCACCACTTGGAGGTGGTGGATGTCCTTGAACCTTTTGGTTTAGAGTGGTGGAGGTGACCAGTGGAGATGTGCTCTATCTATTTAAATTTGAATGTCTAGGTTTTCTCTGTCTATTAATTGATTACATTGATGATGTTATTTTTTTTATTTTTTTATACCTATTTTTATTTAGATATATCCCCCCTTTGGATTGTTGAGCTTACTAACTTGTATCTTTTATCATCCATTGCTTTGTGGAAAATTCATTCCCTCATTTATCATGTCTGATTCCAGGTGCAATTCAAAAACTTATGAAGATCAATAACTTCCTTAAGGACATGTCATTGATGGATCCAGTATGAGGGTACTAGGGTATTTGGGATGCTTTATAAAAAGTTGTATAAAAGGATATCGGTTTTGAATCATTCCTTGATGTCAGTATGTAGTCTGGGATGACTTGTTAGGAAATAAGTGGTATTTCTGAGCAATTTTCAATAAATATCTCATAATAACAAAACTTAAGTCACCAGGTATAGTTTGGGAAATGCATCTTGAGGAATATTTTTAACATATTTAATTATTTCACCTACTTTGGATTTTGTTATCCTAAAAACCAAATCATGAAATATTACATGATGGGATTAATTTTCCCATTTCTCATGGATGAGTTGTTGATATGAGTAGTCTTATAAGTTATATACAATTTTTCATGATGTTGTGTAGCATCATGACTCTAATAAGATGATTTAATAGGCTCTATGAGGAATCTTCTAGTGTGAAACAATGAGAAAATACGCTCACGGACCAAATTCTTATTGAGATTATTGGGCATGTTTTTCAAGATCTAATATATACACCATTAACTTTTCCCATTTAGTCTCTAATTAAGGAACCTCAAAGGTATGCATCTATGAATTTTGAACAAGATTCCCTTCACTAGAATCAACCATCATCCCAATTTTCCAATAATCCTCAAGAGGATAAGGATAGGTTGTGAAAGACAAATATTCTATATTATTTCTTTGAAATGCTTGATTTTAATAAGGTGAAATGGTACACCATCAAGATAAATGGAAGTATCCTGAGATGGTGGTATTTGATTTTAATTGTGAATAATCATGATGGTTTAGAGTGAAATAACTTTAGTATTATTTTCATTCATCAATTCTATCTAGAATCTATTATGATGAATATGGATTCAAAGTTTTTCAATCTTCATGTAACATCCCAGGTAAATAAACAATATTACTTTTTCATATTTATCCATATTTTTGAATAAAATGTTAATATTATTTTAAAGGGAACGCTATGCTCCATGGCGTACCCAATAAGCAATAATGAGTTTTTTTGAAATCTTACGTTGCACTCTAATAATAAAATAATATTATTTTAAATGGTAGTTAACGCCTAGCCATTTTAATGCTGGGAATGAACAGAACTAACTACAAAATGATTATATATGTTTGTCAATTAATAAATATTTGAGGCTTAAAATGCGAATGAATCCAATTTTAAGCATAATTCTTCTAATATTCTTTAAAAGGTCGATTAACTTCCTTTTGATGGCGAACCCTTTTTGAATATACTTTTGAAGATTTTATATGTTATATTTGACAAAATAAAATCCTTCTTTATAATCTTGACATCAAAATTTACTTTGTGTAATTTTTTTATTTTTCCGATAAAGATTAGTTTTAGTGAAAATGTTGTATTTTAATTCAAAACCATTTTTTAATCTAATTTATTTATATTATTAGATAATTTTTTGAATTGGTTTTAAAGTGAAATTAGAATATATTTTTACCATTTAATCCAATGGTGGTCATCGGAATTAATTTTACTTTGAAATTGGACTTAAACTAGTGTCAAGCTTTTAATAGATATGGTTTCAAAAAAACACGCTATTTGTTTTGAAAGCGGGAATTAATTATTAAATTAATTAATGAAACTTTTATGTTCTAATTTTTTTAAAATAGGCATCATTTTTTAATTCGGAATATCAAATATAGATTAGGGTTAATTTTTGGTATTTTTCTGAAAAACATCAATTTTTGATGAATAATGAAACCACTAAGTGGTAGTTTAAAAAATTGATTTTTCATTTAAATGAAACATTTCAACTTCTGTGATTTGAATTTCAAATATCTGACATAAATGGTTGTCATTAGGATGTAAAATGTGGTTCAATGGGATTAAAATAAATTTTTAGTGAATAGTAACTTTTAAGTTTTATTAATCGCGATTAAAGGTAATTAGTGTAATTTAAGGTAAAGATAATGTTATAATAATATGAAATGACCTTGACATATGTCCTCAAGTTATTGGAGGAGTCATGGACGACCAAGATAATCCATGGGTCAACTTGGGTACCCCATGGAGCCAATTTTGTAGGAAAATAAAATTATTAACTTTTTATTTAAAATTAAAATTAAAATTTCACAAATATGTATTGTTCTACTAAAACAATTTTTTACATGGGGTTATATAAGTCATATTTCTTAGTATAAATATTAATTGTAAAGATAAAACTATTTCCTACATCATGATTTTTTTTATATAATTTTTAGACATTAAATAAATTAATTTATTTATGACACCGTGATGATGCAGTGATTACCTCATAAATGAAAGATTTAAATAAAATGAGAAGATAGGTTAAAATATAAGTCCTAAACTTGTCACAATACTATTGGATTATTGTATTTCGAAACCTTATCACATTATCCTCTAAATATATCTTTTTGGGACCTTTAAAATACGAAAATAATTTTATAATAATGTAATATTTTATAACAATCCAAGAGTGTCCCTCCTCTTCTTTTATAAAAGGCCCCCACCTCTACCACCTTACCCACTCCTCTCAAGCCTTTGGCATGTCAAACTCTGCTCATATTGTCTCTTCACATCCCTCTATTACTCCTAGAAGCCTCACTTTGGGAAGAAGTCTTTCCAAGGAAGCCTTTGAGCTCAAACCAAGAGGAGTTACCCAATTTAAAGGTAAAGTCTTCTCTAGTGTTCTTTTGTTTTATTTTGGTTCTCCAACCCCCTAAACACTTTTTATTTCTTTATTTTGTAACAAAAACAATATCTTAAATATAAAATGATGTTTTTATGGGAATTATTATAGCTACACTTACACACTCCTCCGTCTAATGGTTAAATAACATACTATTTTCATGGATGGAGAATTACTGCCTCACGAAACGATGATTATTCTATCTTCTCCCACCACCTCTCATAGTGTACATTATGATGGAACTATATTTATTTATGATATATATTATATTTATTTCCTCTATATTCTGCTGTTTTTTATATTTAATACATACCTTTATGCTTTGCATGTTGTGCAAATGTGATAATTTCATTTAAGTGTGGACTACCGCCCCCTCAAGTGATGTGACTCATTCATGCAATACATGGAAGGTATAACGAATGAAATTGATGAACTTATGTGATATATATAACATATATATTATAATGTAATTATAATATATATATATATATATCTCAATTATTTTTAATTCCATTAATATGACAAAGAAGTAAAAGTAGAGTTCATGCGTACGTACGGCCTACCGTCTCCATAAACAGTGCATTTCATTTCTTTTTATCTCCAAATTTAAAGGAATAGTATAAAATGAATATTTACTATATATATATGATATTTAAATCATTAATACTATTCTGGATATGATGTACATACAACTACATTGACAATTATTTTCAAACAAGATCATTTTTGACTCATGTACCAAACATCGACAAAACGTATGATATGAACTCACATAATTAAATAATTTTTATAAGAAGATAATATATGATATTTATTGAATAATAAAATTTAAAGTATGTACTTAATAAATTATAAATTGACCAAATTTTATTATTCAGGAATATAAGGAAATGAACAAGACAAGTCGGACTTGAGGTAAGGGATCCTACCTCTCTCTTCCTTTTTAAGTACTCTCTTTTATGTCATTTGTTTTAAGCTCATATTTATTATGTTTGGTGATGTAATTTTATATTCCTCATTCTGTAATTTTATGTTCATATTATGAGAGACCCTATTTGATCTCATAAATCAATTTTTGGAAGTTTTAAGTGGGGCTGTTATGCTATCGAGTTCTCGTAAGGGATTTTTCACATTTATTCCCATGATATTTATGCAACATTTTATACTATTTAATTTGAGTGGTGTATGTACTGCCCATTATTCAAATCTTTGTGTAATATAATTTCTTTTATGGGTATTTACATCAATGTTTTATAGCCCTTCTTTCATAGGGTATACGTTTCGGAAGTTACCCAATTCGGTAAGGGAACCTTTCGCCCTCCTCTTTTTAAAAGACTTTTTTTTATGGGTCTTTGAATTTACATATTGTTTTGTTGGGATATGTTATTATATATCCTTATTGATGTAAATTTTATTTCTATGTGATGAGATACCATTTTCTCTCTCATCAAATCATTTTCTGAATTTTAAAGTTATGCCGTTAGGCTGTCGAATATTTGCAAGGGAACTTCTTAACTCAATTTCAATTCTTTGGGTTAAAACATTACTCCTTGAATATTTCATCCTATGAATATGTGTTAATGAAATATGATTGTTTTATACTTAATATCCACTTATATTGGGTGTATTTATATTTTTCACACATAATTATGATATTAATTTATCCTTAATTTAAGGATACCATCTTTATAAGGGATTTCATCTCAATTTACATTTCCATTGAGACTTCAATTTTGTTATGCACCAATTCCCTCTTATATGGTGTATTTATTGTACTTTGACATATTTTATCATGAATCCCTTTATTCTTATGATATTATAAAGTTCTGATTAAATGTTATTCCTCAATTATTTGTATTCAAGAGTCTCTCATTTTGTTAAAAACTATTTAACTAAAATATCATTTCAAAAGTTTTAAAGATTTGTTATTCTAAATGTTTATCTTTAAATTCCATGTTTGAAAAATGGTTTTCAGTATTTATTTATATGGACATTAATGTTTTGAAATTATAATTCTTTTAAAAGCTTCAAAGTGGTATGGGACACTTTGATTCAAAAATCTTTTTCTATATGGTTTATGAAAATGGATTGATTATATCAACATCTTGAAATTACTTCTTGTGATTGAAAATGATATTTTATTAGTGAAATGTTTATATTTGAAATATTCTATCTGTTATAATGGTACTTGGACATTTGATGGGTGGTTACATGATAAACCATATAACGGGTGGTGTCGTGAATACGAGGACGGGTGGTTACGTTATAACCTCCAATGCATTTGGTATGGAAGTAAGCCGTATGGCTATTTCATTAAGTGACATGTCTGGAAGTTGACCGTATGGTTATTCCATTTAAGTATGTTTATGTCCCAAGTTACCATTATATGTTATGTGTTCTTTATATGGGTTTTATGGTAATATTTTGGTTAAAAAAAGGTAAGTAATGATCTTTTATTCAGTGAAGAGTATTTACTACTTCATAAAGGTGAAAAGTATTACTTTGATAAGGTAATCATGATTTATTTTTTATTTTGAAAAAATAACAGTTTTCCTTCTTTGTGTATCCCTTACTGAGATTTTTATGCTCACCCCAGGTTTTTTTGAAATGTTTTTCATAGGACTTAATGCGGAATTGGTTCAAGGATGGGATCATGGAAGATTCATGCTAGCTAAAACATGGAACTAGACATGTTTCTTTTTAAGAGTTTTTATTTTATGGAAACTTAGTAGAAGTGTCTACTTTGTAATCTTTTGAGATGTAATAGTTATGTCCAAATTCTCTAAAACTATAAACCTGAAAATATCCTCAATGTGTATTCTTTAAATAACTCCAGATTTAGTAAGGTTTAAGGTTGGGTCCTTATAGTTGGTATCAAAGGGAGGTTTAGATAACTTTAGATGTTAGAGTGTTGTTTAAGCATAAGTGACAAGTTGTGTATAACCACAATGGTTATTATATTAGATAGAGTTATTTTTATTTTTGAATGTTGTAATGAGTTTGATATAACTTGGATAAGTATGTCTTAGTGTCTATCTACCTCTTTAGTACGTGATGATTTTTTTGATATACTCACACTGAACTTTTTTGTTTTAGTAAATGGATGGATCTTGCAGGAACCAAAGTGAAAATGGGTTTGAAGGAAACTATGATGGTTCTCTGATTAAGAGATTGGAAGAAATGGGGGATTCAATGAGGAATCACGTGGTTATTTTAAACCAACTATTAGGAGTTATGATCAACCACTTGATCAATGGTGAGTTCTCTAATGCATCTTGTACGAGAGAACCAACTCGATGTGGAAGTTCAGGTGATAATTATAAAGGTAACCATTAGGGTTTATATGATCCTTACTTTTGAGGTAATTATGGGTTACTATATGTTATGATGGAAAATGAAAGGCATGAGATAAACATGAGGTTAAATTATGTTAGGGTTGTTTTTGAAGATTTTATCACTTTTTGGGAATGTTATTAGAATTATGTAGTTTGGAAAAAGGACAACACGTAGACCATTTAACAACCTGTCTCGTCGGACGAAGCTGTGGGAATCGAACACAGAACCAAAGTGCGAATGGTATTTATCACCTACCACTGGACTACATGAAGTCCCTGGTTAGTTTGACTAATTCTTTATAGTTAGATGATTTTATGATTCAAGAGTAAGTTGATTTTGGGTTATCTATAGAAATTATTAACCTATCATGGAGGATATGTGATTAGGTTAATTACTTTTCAATATGATACTTTAAGATAAACTTATGTTATTTGGAGATAAATATTAATTTGTACCTTGGAATATTATGTGATTAAATCCTTCAAATAATTGGGTTTCAATATTAGTTTGGTTTTCTTTGAAGAATTTTATGGAAATTTTTTTTATTGAATGGTCTTTGTTGAACATTGGGTTTTGTTGGACAAATTTTGGAGATTAAGAATAAATTTTCTCTTTTATAAAGGATTATCCATTTGTGTATTATCTGATCATGTTCTAACAATTTTGGTTTTGGTTAAGTTGTAAAGTCATGGGAAATATATATTTCTCTTTTGTGGAATAGGTGATTCTTTAGAAGTTGATTATAGTTGTCTTAATGTGAGAAAGTCATCCTAAACACACATCTTTTGGAGAAAATATGAGTTTGTGTAAGAAATATTGTAGGAGATGAGAGTATACAAGACAAGTATTTATGTTTCCCTACGATTTAGTTAGGCTCATAAATAAATTCCTCAATGATAAGTAACTTAAAAATAAAAATTTTGTCTGTTAACTTTTCTACTGGGGAATCAAATACCGTTTAACACATCACAAGTTTGTGATTTTCTGGTGGCTAACTTTCTCCTAATCATGTTTTCTATCACTCTCCATCAGAACATGACCCTTTGTTTTTTCTTCCATATCCATGTTTTCCTACATGGAATCCTAGTATGGGTTAACTCGGGTGACCTTTGTACTTCCCTTTCTTTCTTTTAAAGTGACCGTTTAATTTACACTTTTTCCGATGTGGGGCTTTCAATGAATTTTCCAAGCCCAATTTTAAAATTTCATGTAACACCCCATGCTTCTACGGTACGCTTCTCTTTGAATAATGTGATAGCGTGTGTTGTACGCAACACCGAGTTCTAACACACCATAACCAATCAAACTAGCCGTTATGAATAGTAATACCTACTTTTTGAAATTATATATATTTTATATTTCAAAATGGACTTCATTTTTGGATTTGGAATATCGAATTTAGCCTAAGATGAAATTTTGGTACTTTTCGGATAAATTTAATATTTTGATGAATAGTGAAAATTACTAAATTTTAATTAAAAACAACTTTTTTAATCAAAATAAATAATAGTGATAAATTATTAATTTGAGTGGTTTTAAAGTATATTTAGAATATATTTCTACCATTTAATATAATTATGGTCATTGGACATAATTTTACAATTAAACCGAACATAAACAAGTGTCAATCTTTTGATAGTTATTATCTCTTAAAAACACGCTTTTTGTTTTGACAGCGGGAATTAATTTTAAATTAATTTCTGCCACTTCTGTATATTGAATTTAGAAAAACGGATTCCATATTTGTAATCAGGATGTCCAAATTGTTTGAATAGGTAACTCTTACTTTTAGACATTTTGAATAATTACTGCGGTAAATATTTTATTTACCATGGTTAAAGGTAAATCCGGTAAATAAGGGTTAAAACAATAATATTATAATAATACTAAATTACCCTAAAACGTGTCCTAGACTTATTTGTTGATACATGTTCGACCATAGGCATCTTTGGGTCGATTTTGGGACCCCATGGTGCCACTTGTAGGTGATAGGGACACTTAATTTTAATTAAGTTAAAATAAGTACAAAAATGACACAAGCATATATCTTTTAGCAAAACAATTTTTTACATAGGGTTATATATGTTGTATTTTAGATTATAAATATTCATTAGAAATATAAAACTATTTCCTACATAATTATATTTTATTTATAATTTTTAGACATTAAATAATTTAATTTATTTATGACACAATGATGATGAATTAATTACTATAATAGTGAAAAATTAAAATAATTGATATTATAAATACCCAAATAAATATAATATGAAACTTTTAATGAATTAAACTAATTTAATAGGATAATATGATATATTAGGATTGATTTAATTGACTTTGTTCTAAGTAATCAATCTGTTATGAGTTTCACAAAAATCAACTATTGAATAGTGTCAAAATTGACATAAAAGAGTTCTTAAAAAAATATTATATTATTAATTGATATTAAATTCCCAAAAATATATGGTTTGGCCAAGAGACTTATATCATGATAGGTTCATCATTAATGGACCACATGGGGGTCTCTTGGATGTATATAGTATGTTTATTAACCATATTATATAAAAATACAAAGATATATTGTAAAAGTGAAACTAATTAACTTAGAGTTAATACTTAAAGATAAGGTCAATATAAGTACCCAAACCTGTATAAATTCTTTTGGTTGAGTTGTTTTCGACCCATCCCCACCTTAACCATTGAATAATCTAATTTTGATCCATTTGAAACCGAAAATGAATTTATTATAAACTAATATCTCTAGCTTTTCCAAAGGTGCCCCTCACCCCTCTTATAAAAGGGCACTCCTCCTTCTCATTTATTCACACCTTCAAAGCCTTTTGGTTCGACCAAACTCTGCCCAAATACTCTCCCAACTTCCCTCACTACAACCTAGAGGCCTTAGTTTGATCAGAAATCCAACCTAAGGAGCCCTTTTGATCAAATCAAAAGGAAGAAACCGAAGAAGAGGTAATGATTTCACCACCCTTTTCCAAGTTCCTTTCTTCTTCCACTTCTTCTTCCTTTGTTGTTACCATTATAAAAGTATAAATCCAGTATCATATATATAATGTGATTTTATTATAAATATGGTACAACCATATTCAGTATTCTATCCACCCTTTGAATAACATGTCACCATACGTGCGTATGTACGGCTTACCGTCTCCACGTCGTGGTGTAATTGTTATTCAATATAATATCATTTGGATGGGTATAATAATGATGTGTAACTCATGTAAATAATAAATATAACATGTTAATGATTCTGTATATATGATATACTATCCATTTATATATTATTTTAATATCAAAATAATGATATTGTCGCTCGTGCGTACGTACGGACTACCATCTCCACGAACGTGATGAGATTCATTCTCCATCGTATCCATTCAAGTATAATTATCATTTGATGATTTAAAAAATTATGTTTAAGGAATTGATATCATTCTGGATATGAATAATATAAAACCTATCCTTTACAAACATGTCTTACGTAACAAAACATATAAAAGAAAACAAGTAAGTTAACACCCGAAACAACGATAATACTAAGATATTATTATCAAATCAATATTAAATGATCATATATGATATCATATTAATGTATATGATTCTTGTATAATTTAATAACAATTATTTCACCATTATACAGGAGGTTAACCTACCCCAACCAAGGAAAAGTACAAGGTAAGGGTTATTTCACAATCTCTTCATTATCCGAGGTTGTTTATATGTAATAATCTACTGGGATCTCTTTATCATCCACATCCATGTTTTCTTAAAAATGTATTTCAAAAAACCTTTATTATTTACAAGAATATGGGTTAAAGTCATTTATACCCTTGTTTGACTTTTTATAAGAGGAATCTTTCCGTCGTTTTCAAAACAAGGTCTTTTTTAACCTTTTCGACAGAATTAAGGTAAGAATGTTTTTTTAACTTATACGGCGGGTGCGGTTATTTTCCGCCGTTATAAAATCTTCAAAGCTTTACTTACAAGCTTATAAGAATGTTTTCAAAGAAAATTTTTTATTGGCTCTTAAATGATTTCAAAAATAGAATGATATATTTCTCTAAAAAGAGTTTTGATTTCATCTATGTCAACATCCTTTGATGGATTTTATGCTTATTTGAAGTTGATTTATTATGATACAAAACTTCTATATTGTATTGAAGGTTTTGTGATATGTTTGACTGTGGATGTGCTATTTTTATACCATTCATAGTTTATGGTGAAATTATTGACATTTCATATGCTAGTTTTAATACGAATGTTTATTTTATGTTTAAACCTTTTTATATGGGAATGCATTGGACTTAATATGTGATGCGTGGAGCCTGCTATAGCTCCTCGATGCATCGGTAGGTCTCATGAGACAAACTAGTGTCTTGGAAAAAGGCCTTGAAAAAATCTTATTTGTAGTCTTGGCATGAGGCCTTGGCTATGTGGTTATGATAGTCTGGCATTATGCATTCCATCATTATGAAAGTGGTTATTGATTTTGCATGTGATTATTCGATTAGTAGAATATCCATGTGAATAAGTAAATGGAATTATTTCATTTTATTTATGCCATACCATGTTGAAAGTTCGAGTTTGAAAGGATTTTGTTTTAGTTATACATTTCCTTAAATGTTTATTCTTATTTATGAAATTTCCCGCTATATTGTTATCCTTACTGGGCGTTTGAGCTCACTTCTTTTCTATGTTTTATTTTTCCCAGGAAGTGAAGAAGTAAATTATGAATGACCTGCAGGGATATTATGTGGGGATATGAGTTTGGATTATGGAGACAATATGTTGTTGTAGTAGTTTTTCATTTTATGATGTAATGTAAGACTTGTGAATATATCTAGTGTTTCTAAGGCTACTAAACCAATCGGTCATTCGAGATTTGATCTTTCTTGTGATCATGCCAACGTTATGTAATAATGCACCGACTCTGGGTAACTAGGGTTGAGGCGTTACAGTTGGTATCAGAGGAAGTTTAGTACAAACCTCGGAAGCTAGATTTAGATAAACTCTGATTAGAGCACGTAGACCTAAGATGAACTTCGAAGATTAGTATAGAAGAACTTCCTAGAATTTTGGTATTGTAGAGATTTTGTGAGTTTTCTGAGAAATAAATATCTGTCTAGATACAAGAAGGTAGAGGCGGCTCTGGCACATATGTACCTAGGGGTAAAACCCGAAAACACCGCTTTGAGCTAGACTCGAACGGGAACTGGTGCACGACAATGAGCCTTGCTGCACTCTTGGTTACGACACTCCCAGGGGATATGCTTAGGATAACTCTCATTTTCTTTACAAATCATTATGAAGGGTTTATGAGTATATACTTCCTCAAAGAAAACATTTTTATGATTATGGATTATATCCATAAATAGTTCAATTTATGTTAAGTGTTTTATAAGTATGGGATTATGTATTTTGATTCATAAACTGATCTAGTTTATGCCATTGTTTAGAAATGGTGCCTAGTGGAAGAAATGGAAACCGTATCAATGCACGCACTCCATGTAGGGATTTCCCTCCTGCTCAAGATAATTATAGTGGAGCTGGTAATGCAACTGGTGCTGATCAGCTAATCACCATACTGGGACAACTCACTCAGGTTATGAATAATAACCTTACTCGTATGGAGCATCCTGATCCACAGCCTGGAGCATCAATGTTATATCGTTTCATGAGGCAACAACCACCAACGTTCAATGGGAGTAAAAATCCCTTAGTAGCTGAGCAATGGATAAATTCCCTAGAGAAAATATTTCAGGCTTTGGGGAGCAGTGAAAGGGAAAAAGTTATCATGGCAGTTTACCGCCTCACTGGAGATGCTGATCAATGGTGTTCATTGATTCAAAACATTAAGGAAGATGATGAAGTATCAAATATGGAATGGAGGGAGTTCAAAGATCTGTTTTTAGAAAAATACTTTCCTCGCGACCATCGAGCAGATATGAAAAGGCAATTTCTGAGTTTGAGACAGAAGGAGGATGAGAATGTCACAAAGTATGAGGCTAACTTTACAAGGTTAGCAAGGTATGCTGGAGATTATATACGTAACCCAAGAAGTAAGATTGGTTGTTTCTTTTATGGGTTAAAACCATTTCTCCGCCGAGCATTAGTCTCACAATCCTTTACATCGTATGAAGACATTGTCTCATGTGCTATCAAGACCGAAAAGGAATTCTCTAAGTCTTATGACTTTAAAGAAAATCAAGAAAAGAAGATACCTGCTGATCAATCTGGGAATGGAAATAAGGGGAATAAGGGAAAGGTTGAATATCCATCCTGTGGTAAATGTGGTAAGAAACACCCCGGTACTTTCTTGAAGGGAATGGGTGTCTGTTAAAAATGTGGTGAAAAAGGCCACCAAGCTCGTGATTGCAAAGGGAAGAAGGAAGCTACCAATGTTCAGTGCTACAATTGCAGGGAGATGGGACATTATGAAAATGAATGTCCTAAGCGTCAGGAGAACATACCTCAGAAAAGGCCAAGGGATCAAGGCCAGGCTTATGCTATCACTACTGCTGAGGTAGAAGCTCTGAAAGACGTGGTGGCAGGTAATTTAATGGTTTCCTCAAGTTTAGCAAATGCATTATTTGATTCTGGATCATCGCATTGATTCATATCTTCCCAGTTTTCTAAGAAAATTAGATATTTCCAATTTGATTTAACACGGGAGTTTTCAGTTAAAACCCCTAAGGGAAGTATCATTGCAACAAAGTTTTGTGAATCAGTCCCCATTAGAGCACATAAATGTTTGTTATCTGCTGATCTCATCGTCATACCTATGATTGAGTTTGACATAATCCTCTATATGGACTGGCTTTTAGATATTAATGAGAAGATTTATTGTAAGAAGAAAGAGGTTACGATTCTTGATGATAATGATAAGGAACACCTTATCTTTAGAGAAGAATCGTTACCACCTAATTTTTATTTAGATCCACCATCAATATCTCAACTAAATTCAATTATTGGGGAGGAAGAGAATGAAATAACTGTGGGTGAGGAAAGGAATGTTCAAATAGAGGATGTACCTATTGTGAAAGAATTTGTAGATGTATTTCCAGAAGATTTACCTGGACATCCTCCAGAATGAGAAGTTGAGTTTTCCATTGATTTGATTCCTGGATCAAGGCCTATATCGAAGACCCCTTATAGAATGGCCACTGTAGAATTAGTTGAACTAAAGAAACAACTAGAGGAATTGAGTAATAAGGGATTTATTTGCCCTAGTGTTTCTCCATGGGGAGCCCCTGTTCTTTTTGTTAAAAAGAAAGATGGATCTATGAGGTTATGTATCGACTATAGGGAGATCAATGCTATAACAATAAAGAAAAAGTATCCCCTACCACGCATTGATGATTTATTTGACCAACTGCATGGAGCTCAATACTTTTCAAAGATTGAACTTCGATCTGGATACCATCATTTGTGTGTGAATAAGGAAGACATTCCGAAAACAGCATTTCGAACCAGGTACGGGCATTAGGAGTTTACTGTAATGCCGTTTGGATTAACTAATGCACCCTATGTATTCATGGATCTGATGAATATAGTTTTCAAGGAGTATCTCGATGAATTTGTGGTGGTATTTATTGATTATATCTTGGTATACTCTAAAACCTATGAAGATCATGAAAATCACTTGCGCATTATCTTGAAGACTCTGAGGAGGCATGAATTATATGGAAAGTTTAGCAAATGTGAATTCTGGCTTCATGAGATTTCTTTTCTTGGCCATATTGTCTCTAAAGATGGAATCTCTGTTGATCCTTCTAAGACCAAGGCAATCCAAGAATGGCCAGCACCTATGAATATAACTAAGGTAAGTAGTTTTATTGGTTTGGCAGCTTATTATCGACGTTTCGTCCAGAATTTTTCCCGATTGGCTAACCCATTAACGAAGCTCACACGTAAAGGGGTTAAATTTGTTTGGAAAAAAGAGTGTGAAGAATGTTTTGAAGAACTGAAGAGAAGATTAGTCAATGCTCCTATATTGACTCTACCATCATGGAATGATGGGTTCGTTATTTATAGTGATGCATCAAAGAAAGGACTTGGTTGTGTCCTTATGCAGAATGATAGAGTTATTGCCTATGCATCACGACAGTTGAAAATTCAATGAACAAAACTATCCTACTCATGATCTCGAGTTAGCAGTTGTGATCTTTGCTTTGAAGATATAGAGGCACTACCTCTCTGGTGAAAAATGTGAGATTTATACTGAACACAAGAGTTTGAAGTATATTTTCTCACAAAAAGAATTCAACATGAGGCAAAGGAGATGGCTTGAATTACTCAAGGATTATGATTGCACGATACACTACCACCCGGGGAAAGCAAACAAGGTGGCAGATGCTTTGAGCAGAAAAGGCCATGGAGTTTTGAACAATATGAGAATTGAAAGGGATCCAATTTTCATGGATCTAGTGAAAATGAACATGGGAATAACCAGGGAAGCCGAAACATCAATTCTTTTTCAAATGGTTTCCAAACCATCTTTACTAGAAAGGATTAAGAGTTATCAGACCGATGATGAAGAATTTGAAAAGAAGATTAAAGTTGTGAATGATGGGAGATTGAGAGACTTTGTATATGAAGATGGAATTTTGAAATTCAGGAAGAGAATTTGTGTTCCCGATATACCTGATCTAAAAAGGGAGTTGTTGGATGATGCTCATAGTTCCAATTTCTCTATACACCCTGGGAGCACCAAAATGTATAGAGATTTGAGGGAACATTTTTGGTGGGACAACATGAAGAGGGAGATTGCTGATTTTGTGTCAAGATGTATGGTTTGTCAACAAGTGAAAGCTGGAAGGCAGCAGCCTGGAGGAGTCATGCAACCACTTCCCATACTGGAGTGGAAATGGGACAATATTACGATGGACTTTGTCATAGGGCTACCAAAGACTCCTAGAAGGAACGATGCAATATGGGTTATTGTTGATCGTCTTACCAAGTCAGCACATTTTCTTGCTATAAGAGAAGATCTACCCCTGGAACGTCTAGCAAGAATATATATTAATGAAGTTGTGAGACTTCATGGAGTACCCCTATTGATTGTTTCTGATCATGATCCCCATTTTACTTCAAGATTTTGGAAAAGTCTTCAGAAATCCCTGGATACTGAACTTCATTTGAGCACTGCTTACCACCCTCAGACAGACGGAAAATCAAAATGGACTATTCATACCTTAGAAGACATGTTGAGATCTTGCTCACTTGACTTTCAGGGTATGTGGGATCAATATTTACCTCTGGTAGAATTTTCCTATAACAATAGATTCGATTCAAGTATTCAGATGGCACCATATGAAGCGTTATACGGGAAGAGATGTCGTACACCAACCTGTTGGAATGACGTTGGTGAAAGAAAACTTGTAGGCCCAGAACTAGTGGAGGAAACGATGGAAAAGGTGATGGTAATCCAAAATCACATCAAAGAATCTCAAAGTAGGCAGAAGAGCTATGCTGATAATCGAAGGAAGGATTTTGAATTTCAAGTCGGTGATCATGTTTTCCTGAAGGTATCTCCATGGAAGGGAGTCATACGTTTTGGTAAGAAAGGTAAATTGAATCCCAGGTACATCGGACCTTTCGAAATTCTAGAACAAATTGGGGTTGTGGCTTACTGATTGGCAATGCCGCCAAGTCTCTCCAAAGTTCACGATGTGTTCCACGTATCTCTGTTGAGGAAATACATGCCTGAACCAACGCATGTACTCACCTATGAGGAATTAGAACTGGAACTCGATCTTTCCTATTGTGAAGAGCCCGTCAGGATTCTTGATACGAGAGAACAAGTACTGAGAAACCAGACGATGTGTCTGGTAAAAGTATTGTGGAGAAACCATAAGATGGAAGAGGCAATGTGGGAACCCGAGGAACTTATGATGAAGAACCACCCAAGTCTTTTCATGTGATAAGCATTCTAGAAATTTCGAGGACAAAATTATTTGAAGGGAGAATGTAACACCCCAAGCTTCTACGGTACGCTTCTCTTTGAATAATGTGATAGCGTGTGTTGTACGCAACACCGAGTTCTAACACACCATAACCAATCAAACTAGCCGTTATGAATAGTAATACCTACTTTTTGAAATTATATATATTTTATATTTCAAAATGGACTTCATTTTTTGATTTGGAATATTGAATTTAGCCTAAGATGAAATTTTGGTACTTTTCAGATAACTTTTATATTTTGATGAATAGTGAAAATTACTAAATTTTAATTAAAAACAACTTTTTTAATCAAGATAATTAATAGTGATAAATTATGAATTTCAGTGGTTTTAAAGTATATTTAGAATATATTTTTACCATTTAATTTAATTTTGGTCCTTGGACATAATTTTACAATTAAACCGAACATAAATAAGTGTCAATCTTTTGATAGTTATTATCTCTTAAAAACACGCTTTTTGTTTTGACAGCGGGAATTAATTTTAAATTAATTTCTGCCACTTCTGTATTTTGAATTTATAAAAATGGATTCCATATTTGGAATCAGGATGTCTAAATTTTGTAAATAGGTAACTTTTATTTTTAGACATTTTGAATAATTACTGCGGTAAATATTTTATTTACCATGGTTAAGGGTAAATCCGGTAAATAAGGGTTAAAACAATAATATTATAATAAAACTAAATTACCCTAAAACGTGTCCTAGCCTTATTGATTGATACATGTTCGACCATAGCCATCTTTGGGTCGATTTTGGGACCCCATGGTGCCACTTCTAGGTGATAGGGACACTTAATTTTAATTAAGTTAAAATAAGTACAAAAATGACACAAGCATATATCTTTTAGCAAAACAATTTTTTACATAGGGTTATATATGTTGTATTTTAGATTATAAATATTAATTAGAAAGATAAAAATATTTCCTACATAATGATATTTTATTTATAATTTTTAGACATTAAATAATTTAATTTATTTATGACACAATGATGATAAATTAATTACTATAATAGTGAAAAATTAAAATAATTGATATTATAAATACCCAAATAAATATAATATGAAACTTTTAATGAATTAAAATAATTTTATAGGATAATATGATATATTAGGATTGATTTAATTGTCTTTTTTCAAAGTAATCAATCTGTTATGAGTTTCACAAAAATCAACTATTGAATAGTGTCAAAATTGACATAAAAGAGTTATTAAAACAAATATTATATTATTAATTGATATTAAATTTCTAAAAAACTAAGGTTCTGCCAAGAGACTTATATTATGATAATTTTATCATTAATGGACCACTTGGGGGTCGCATGGATGTACATAGTATGTTTATTAACCATATTATATAAAAATACAAACAGACATTGTAAAAGTGAAACTAATTAACGTAGAGTTAATACTTAATGATATGGTTAATATAAGTAACCAAACCTGTCTAAATTCTTTTGGTTGAGTTTTTTTCGACCCATCCCCACCTTAACCTTTGAATAATTAACTTTGGATCCAATTAAAACCGAATATGAATTTATTATAAACTAATATCTCTAGCTTTTCCAAAGGTGCCCCTCACCCCTCTTATAAAAGGGCACTCCTCCTTCTCATTTATTCACACCTTCAAAGCCTTTGGGATCGGCCAAACTCTACCCAAATACTCTCCCAACTTTCCTCACTACAACCTAGAGGCCTTAGTTTGATCAGAAAGCAAACCTAAGGAGCCCTTTTGATCAAATCAAAAGGAAGAAACCGAAGAAGAGGTAATGATTTCACCACCCTTTTCCAAGTTCCTTTCTTCTTCCACTTCTTCTTCCTTTGTTGTTACCATTATAAAATAATAACTCCATTATCATATATATATTGTGATGTTATTATAAATATGGTACAACCGTATTCATTATTCTATCCACCCTTTGAATAACATGTCACCATACGTGCGTACGTACGGCTTACCGTCTCCACGTCGTGGTGTAATTGTTATTCAATATAATATCATTTGGATGGGTATAATAATGATGTGTAACTCATGTAAATAATAAATATAACATGTTAATGATTCTGTATATATGATATACCATCTATTTATATATTATTTTAATATCAAAAGACTGATATTGTCGCTTGTGCGTATGTATGGACTACCGTCTCCACGAACGCGATGAGATTCATTCTCCATCGTATCCATTCAAGTATAATTATCTTTTTATGATTTAAAAAATGATGTTTAGGGACTACATATCATTCTGGATATGAATAATATACAAACTATCCTTTACAAACATGTCTTACGTAACAAAACATATAAAAGAAAACAAGTAAGTTAACACCCGAAACAACGATAATACTAAGATATTATTATCAAATCAATATTAAAAGATCATATATGATATCATATTAATGTATATGATTCTTGTATAATTTAATAAAAATTATTTCACCATTATACAGGAGGTTAACCTAACCCAACCAAGGAAAAGTACAAGGTAAGGGTTATTTTACAATCTCTTCATTATCCGAGGTTGTTTATATGTAATAATCTACTGGGATCTCTTTATCATCCACATCCATGTTTTCTTAAAAATGTATTTCAAAACATTTTTATTATTTACAAGAATATGGGTTAAAGTCATTTATACCCTTTTTTGACTTTTTATAAGAGGAATCTTTCCGTCGTTTTCAAAACAAGGTCCTTTTTAACCTTTTAGACAGAATTAAGGTAAGAATGCTTTTTTAACTTATACGGTGGGTGCGGTTATTTTCCGCCGTTATAAAATCTTCAAAGCTTTCCTGACAAGCTTATAAGAATATTTTCAAAGAAAATGTTTTATTGGCTCTTAAATGATTTCAAAAACAGAAAGATATATTTCTCTAAAAAGAGTTTTGATTTCATCTATGTCAAAATCCTTTGATGGATTTTATGCTTATTTGAAGTTGATTTATTATGATACAAAACTTCTATATTGTATTGAAGGTTTTGGGATATGTTTGACTGTGTATGTGCTATTTTTATACCATTCATAGTTTATGGTGAAATTATTGACATTTCGTATGCTAGTTTTAATACGAATGTTTATGTTATGTTTAATCCTTTTCATATGGGAATGCATTGGACTTAATATGTGACGGGTGGAGCCCGCTATAGCTCCTCGATGCATCGGTAGGTCTCATGAGACAAACTATTGTCTTGGCACAAGGCCTTGACAAAATATTATTTGTAGTCTTGGCACGAGGCCTTGGCTATGTGGTTATGATAGTCTGGCATTATGTATTCCATCGTTATGAATGTGGTTATTGATTTTGCATGTGATTATTCGATTAGTAGAATATCCATGTGAATAAGTAAATGGCATTATTTCATTTTATTTATGTCATACCATGTTGAAAGTTCAAGTTTGAAAGGCTTTTGTTTTAGTTATACATTGCCTTAAATGTTTATTCTTATTTATAAAAGATTCCGCTATATTGTTATCCTTACTGGGCATTTGAGCTCACCCCTTTTCTACGTTTTATTTTTCCCAGGAAGTGAAGAAGTAAATTATTAATGACCTGCTGGGATATTATGTGGGGATATGAGTGTGGATTATGAAGACAATATGTTGTTGTAGTAGTTTTTCATTTTATGATGTAATGTAAGACTTATGAATATATCTAGTGTTTCCAAGGCTACTAAACCAATCGGTCTTTCGAGATTTGATCTTTCTTGTGATCATGCCAATGTTATGTAATAAGGCACCGACTCTGGGTAACTAGGGTCGGGGCGTTACATTGCGAGGACGCAATTCCCAAAAGGGGGGAAGGATGTAACATCCCAGGTAAATAAATAATATTACTTTTTCATATTTATCCATATTTGTGAATAAAATGTTAATATTAATTTAAAGGGAACACTATGCTCGATGGTGTACCCAATACGCAACAATGAGTTTCTTTGAAATATTACGTTGCACTCTAATAATAAAATAATATTATTGTAAATGGAAGTTAACGCCTAGACATTGTAATGGTGGGAATGAAAATAACTAACTAAAAAATTATTATATATGTTTGTCAAATATTATAACTTTTTTCCATCAAATATTGGAGGCTTAAAATGCGAATGAATCCAATTTTAAGCATAAATCTTCTAATATTCTTTAAATGGTCGATTAACCGCCTTTTGAGGGAGAACCCTTTTTAAATATGATTTTGAAGATTTTATATGTTATATTTGACAAAATAAAATCCTTCTTTAGATTCTGGACATCAAAATTTACTTTGTGTAATTTTTTTATTTTTCCGATAAAGATCAGTTTTAGTGAAAATGTTGTATTTTAATTCAAAACCTCTGTTTAATCTAATTTATTTATATTAATAGATCGTCTTTTTAATTGGTTTTAAAGTGAAATTAGAATATATTTTTACCATTTAATCCAATGGTGTTCATTGGAATTAATTTCACTTTGAAATTGGACTTAAACTAGTGTCAATCTTTTATTAGATATTATTTCTTAAAAACGCGATATTTGTTTTGACAGCGGGAATTAATTATTAAATTAATTAATGCAACTTTTATGTTTTGATTTTTGTAAAATAGACATCATTTTTGAATTTGGAATATCAAATATAGATTAGGGTGAATTTTTGGTATGTTTTTTGAAAAAATTCAATTTTTGATGAATAGTGAAACCACTAAGTGGTAGTCAAAAAAACTGATTTTTCGTTTAAATGAAATATTACCACTTCTGTGATTTGAATTTAAAAAATCCAACATACATGGTTGTCATTAGGATGTAAAATGTGGTTCAATGGGATTAAAATAATTTTTTGGTGAATAGTAACTTTTAAGTTTTATTAATCGCGATTAAAGATAAGTATTGTAATGTAAGGTAAAGATAATGTTATAATAATATGAAATGACCTTGACACATGTCCTAAACTTATTATAGGAGTCATGGCCGACCAAGAAAATCCATGGGTGAACATGGGGACCCCATGCAGCCACTTTGGTAGAAAATGACATTAATAACTTTTTATTTAAAATTAAAATTAAAATGTCACAAACATGTATTATTTTACTAAAACAATTTTTTACTTAGGGTTATACAAGTCATATTTTTGACTATAAATATTCATTAGAAAGATAAAACGATTTCCTACATCATGATTTCTTTTATATAATTTTTAGAAATTAAATAAATTAATTTATTTATGACACCGTGAATACCTCATAAATGAACGATTTAAATAAAAAGAGAAGATAGGGTAAACTATAAGTCATAAACTTGTCAAAAAACAATTGGATGGGTGGATTTTGAAACCTTATCACCATATCCTCTAAATATATTCTTTTTTGGACCTTTAAAATCCGAAAAGAATATTATAATAAAGTAATGTTTTATAACATTCCAAGAGTGCCCCTCCCCTTCTCTTATAAAAGGCCCCCACCTCTACCACCTTACCCACACCTCTCAAGCCTTTGGCTCGTCCAACCTCTACTTCTATTGTCTCTAAAAATCCCCATATTACTCTTAGAAGCCTCACTTTGGGCATAAGTCTTTTCAAGGAAGCCTTTGAGCTCAAACCAAGAGGAGTTACCCAATTTAAAGGTAAAGTCTTCCCTAGTGTTCTTTTGTTTTATTTTGCTTCTCCAACCCCCTAAACACATTTTATTTCTTTCTTTTGTAACAAAACCAGTTTCTTAAATATACTAGGATATTGTTATGAGAAGTATTTGAGCTACACTAACACACACCTCCGTCTAATGGTTAAAGAACATACTGTTTCCGTGGATGGCGAATTACTGCCTCACGAAACCATGATTGTTCTATCATCTCCTACCACCTCTCATGGTGGCCATTATGATGGTACTATATCTATTTATGATATATATTATATTTATTTTAACTCTATGATTCTATATTCTATATTCAATACATACCTTTATGCTTTTTATGTTGTGAAAATGCGATAATTTCATTTGAGGAAGTGTAGACTACCACCCCCTCAAGTGATGTGACTCATTCATTCAATACATGGAATGTATAAAGAATTAAATTTATGAACATATGTGATATATATAACATATATATTATACTGGAATTATAATATATATATATATATCTCAATTAGTTTTAATTCCATTAATATGACAAAGAAATGAAAGTAGCGTTCATGCGTACGTACGGCCTACCGTCTCCATGAATGGTGAATTTCATTTATTTATATCTCCAAATGTTATGGAATAGTATAAAATTAATATTTACTGGATATATATTATATTTACATCATTAATACTATTCTGGATATGATGTACATACAACTACATTGACAATTCTTTTCAAACAAGATCATTTTTGACTCATGTACCGAACATCGACAAAACGTATGATATGAACTCACATAATTAACTAATTGTTATAACATGATAATATATGATATTAATTGAATAATAAACATTAAAGTATTTACTTAATAAATTATAAATTGACAAAAGTTTATTATTCCGGAATATTCGGAAATGAACAAGACAAGTCGGACTTGAGGTAAGGGATCCTACCTCTCTCTTTCTTTTTAAGTACTCTCTTTTATGTCATTTCTTTTAAGATAATCTTTATTATGTTTGGGGATGTTCTTTTATATTCATAATTCTTTAATTTTATTTTCATATTATGAGAGAGCCTATTTGATCTCAAAAATATATTTTTGGAAGTTTTAAGTGGCGTCATTAGGCTGCCGAGTTCTCGTAAGGGATTTTTCACTTTTATTCCTATGAGATTTATGCAACATTTTCCACTATTTCCTTTGAGTGGTGTATGTACTGACCATTATTCTACTATTTTTTTAATATAATTTATTTTATGGGTATTTACATCAATGTTTTATAGTTCTTCTTTCATGGGGTGTACGTTTCAAAAGTTACCCAATTCGGTAAGGGAACCTTTCACCCTACTCTTTTTAAAAGACTTCTTTTTTATGGGTCTTTTAATTTACATATTGTTATGTTGGGATATGTTATTCTATATCCTTATTGATGTAAATTTTATGTCCAAGTGATGAGATACCATTTTCTCTCTCATCAAATCATTTTCTGAATTTTAATGTGACGCCATTAGGCTGTTGAATTTTTGCAAGGGAACTTCTTAACTCAATTTCAATTCTTTGGGTTAAAACTTTACTCCTTCAATATGTCATCCTATGAATATTTGTGAATGACCTATGATTGTTTTACACTTAATATCCACTTATATTGGGTGTATTTATATTTTTCACACATAATTATGAGATTGATTTATCCTTAATTTAAGGATACCATCTTTATAAGGGATTTCATCTCAATTTACATTTCCATTGAGACTTCATTTTTGTTATGCATCAATTCCCTATTATATGTTGTATATACTATCCTTTGACATATTATATCATGAATCCCTTTATTCTCATGATATTATAAAGTTCTGATTAAATTTTATTCCTCAATTATTTGTATTCAAGAGTCTATCATTTTGTTAAAAACTCTTTAACTAAAATATCATTTTAAATGTTTTAAAGATTTATTATTCTAAATATTTATCATTAATGTCCATGTTTTAAAAATGGGTTTCAGTATTTATTTATATGGACATTAATGTTTTGAAATTATAATTCTTTTAAAATCTTCAAAGTGGTATGGGACACTTTGATTAAAAAATCTATTTTTAAATGGTTTATGAAAATGGATTGATTATATAAATATCTTGAAATCACTTCTTGTGATTGAAAATGAAATGTTATTAGTGAAATGTTTATATTTGAAATATTCTGTGCATTATAATGGTACTTGGACATTTGACGGGTGGTTACATGATAAACTATATGACGGGTGGTGTCGTGAATACCAGGATGTGTTGTTACGTTATAACCTCCAATCCATTGGGTATGGAAGTCAGCTGTATGGCTATTCCATTAAGTGATATGTGTGGAAGTTGACTGTATGGTTATTCCATTTAAGTATGTTTATGTCCCAAGTTACCTTTATATGTTATGTGTTCTTTATATGGGTTTTATGGTAATATTTTGGTTGATAAAAAAGGTAATTAATGATATTTTATTTATTGAAGAGTATTTACTACTTTAAAAAGGTGAAAAGTATTACATTGAGAAAGTATTCATGGTTTATTATTTGTTTTGAAAAACTGACAGTTTTCCTTCTTTGTGTATCCCTTACTGAGATTTTTATACTCACCGCAGGTTTTTTTGAAAAGTTTTTCACTGGACATAATGCGGAATAGGGTCAAGGACGGGATCAAGGAAAATTCATGATAACTAAAACATGGAACTAGACATGTTTCTTTTTAAGAGTTTTTATTTTATTGAAACTTAGTAGAAGTGTCTACTTTGTAATCTTTTGATATGTAATAGTTATGTCCTAATTCTATAAAACTCTAAACCTGAAAATATCCTCAATGGGTATTCTTGAAATAACTCCAGATTAAGTAAGGTTTATGGTCGGGTCCTTATACTTCATCTGGATGACATGACTGTGACAGAGTATGTGAACTTATTTTATGAGCTTCTGAAGTTTAAATATATGATTATATTGAATGAGAATATGAAGACATAAATGTTGAAGATATTTATTATACAGGATAATCATTCTCAAGTCTTCTTTCTAAATATACTTTTTATTCTAACATGCAATATTATGCTATGATGGTTGAGATTGACCTTGCTAGTAAGTCATGTTTGAATGAAGTTACTTTTTCTCCCAGTGGAAGTACAATGAGTTATTTTAAAAGAAATAGTATACATGATGATACTAGTGTTGGTTATTAGTATTATAAATCCTCTATAAAATCATCATTTCTATGTATAGTCCATTTTAATTTCTTCTTATGTCAGAATGGTGGTAATTTATGACATTCTTTTTTAAGTCAGCAATGTCCTATAGTTATAATGGTCACTCAGGACACCTACATAAATATTTCCATTTATTTTCTACCCTGAGATGTGTAATAGTCTCATAATAACCCAAATTTTTTAGTGAAATCATATGCTCAAAAACAAAGAGTTTTTAGCCATAGGAATCTAGAATGAAACTTGAATATGATGTTTAAGAGTCTCTTAAGGAAGATAATATAAGTTGAATGACTGTGAGAGGTACCATCACTATAGCTTCATCATTAGTTATTACATTTTTTGATACTATTATGTCTCATTAATTTATATCAAATCTTATTGAAGACTATTAAAATCATCCAATGGAGAATTTTTCTTCTGGGAGAGATATTTCTACACCCCTCAGAACAAATAGAGAGAAGGGTCTTTATTGTCCTATTGGTGTATTATGTTTATAAATTATTGAAAATGTCTATGATTTTATAGTTTACATCATGAAAACTCTTGGTAAAACTTTCAGTATGGAGTGGCTCATTTCCAATCAGGTGTGAATTGACTATTATCTATGTTGAGTCTCCTTTACTATGCATGATCGGGTCTGCCTTATCATTCATGGATAGTGGGACCTAAGGTTTATTATTTATGGAAATTATTATCCAAAGTTGGGTAATGTAATATTGGTTTTCCCTTTTGATCTGGGGTGGGGGTCTTTGAGTGATGATCTCCCTTAAGTTTACATCATATTTCGAGATCTCTTTCCATATAATTTCACAAATTTTCTATTGGTAATATATGTATATTTTTTCCCTATATTTATCTCATGGTAATCAACCACTTTCTATTAATTCATACCACATAGAACAAACTAAACCAAAATAGTCGAAGTCTCATTTGGAAGATTGATTGAGGAAGTATTTATATTCAAAAAACTATAAACATGGGATAAAACTATTTGTTTTTGTAATGAAATGTGACTGAACACATCGCTTCTATTTTTTTTATGAGAAACTCAACTTAGTCATGCTAAAGGAATGGTACTTGATTCCATGGATTAATGGTATTTTAACCAATTTAATGTGGTGAATTGGTTCTTGAATATTGATCATCACAATGATTTCCACTGTTTGATTATAAAATAATTTGAAATTATGAAAATGACCTTACATAGAAGGTATGGCCATTATAAGTATCTTTTCAAGACATTTCAATTAACCAATTATTCTAATGTATTTATGGATTTTATGAAAAACATCTTATATGAGTATCTTGATACATTTATTTTGGTATTTTTGGATGAAATACTAGATTACCCTCATTGCAAGGAGGTCCATTTCCATAATTTGGGAGTAGTTCTGGAAATGTGGATAAATCACTAACTTTATTCAAAACTATAAAAATTCCATTTATATGTTTTGGAGGTTTTTTTATTGGGACACATGGTCTTAGAAGATAGAATATTAGTTTAACTTATAATGGTAAAAGCAGTTATGACAAGGGAATAATGACGAACTCATGTCAAGATTAGATTCTTCTTGGGTTTAGCTGCGTATTTTCATTGTTCTTTGAAGAATTTATAAATGTTGTCTTTTCAAATGAACCCTCACTATAAAGTGGTTAAATATTTACTAGCAAGAAAAATTTCATAGTTAATTCATTTAGGTGAAACGTCCTTTGAATTTTTCGCTAATCATGACACTTCCAGTGTTCTGGTATGGCTATGTGTTCTTCTATGATGCATTTGTTGAGTCAAAATTCCTCTTTTGAATTTTATATCTTGTTTTGGTAATCACAAATGGCCTTTATCATGTTTATCGTATCATACTAACCATGCTGATCGTACTGACCATGCTGATCGTACTGACCATGCTGATCGTACTGACAATGCTGATCGTACTGACCATGCTGATCGTACTGACCATGCTGATCGTACTGACCATGCTGATCATACTGACCATGCTGATCATACTGACCGTGTTGATCGTACGAACCATGCTGATCGTACTAACCTTGCTGATCGTACTGACCATGCTGATTGTTCTAACCATTCTGATTGTACTAACCATACTGATCGTACTGACCATGATGATCACACTGACCATGCCAATCATACAATGATGATCGTACTGTTTGTTTGTTTTTTTCGTGCTGACTCTGGAAATTGTATTTGACTCTGCTGCTGATTCTTTCATTACTTTCTTGTTTTGGTACTTAGTCAAAAACACATGTTTCATACTCATGGTTATCATCTTCATATGTCTTTTGTTTAACCAATATGATGTCGTTGAGTTAGTCACAAACTAATCAAAATGATGTTGTGCTTTCTATTTCAATATGACTGTTATAATGCCAGGTGTCCAGGTCCCTCCGAGTTTTTCGGATAAATATGACTGTTGGAGGAAAAGTGACCGTTGGAACCTGAGACCTATAAATAAGAGGTCATTCAATGTCGAGAAAAAAAAAACGGTGGTGAACAATGGTGATACAATTGAGATAATTTTCTTCTATCAAGTTCTAGAGAGAGACGTTGTGACTTCTCTCATGCTGTGTGCTTTGTGCGTCTGATCATCGTATCGAGGGCTTTCAAGTAGTTGAAAGACAGAGGTGCCGATTACCTAAAAAATCGAGGGCTGCCAGGGATAGGCAGACAAACGGTCCGATCATCATATCGAGGGCTGTCGGGGATAGGCAGACAGACGTTCTGATCATCGTATCGAGGGCTACCGGGGATAGGCAAACAGACGATCCGATCATCGTATCGAGGGCTGTCGGGGATAGGCAGACAGACGTTCCAGTCATCATATCAAGGTCTTACCAAGGTGGTGGTAAGACAGACCTCTTATCCTAGGTGAAAGGATAACCCTTATTTTTGGGTCAAAATAATTGTAATACTTTTACTTTTCCGTTGTTGTTTGTATTAGAAAGGAATTTGTATTGTTTCCTTTCTTCATTACACTTTCAATTGTAATTGTTTCAATTACAATTATTCTATTACATTTTGTATTAACAGATTCTATACGCTTTATGGTAGTATCTCTCACACTTGTATTACTCTGATTATTGTATTCATCTTGAATACAATTACTTCACTTTTCTAATAGTATTACATTACATCATACCTTTATATTCAATACATTTGAGGTTGTTTGAATTGTATTAGTTTAAGATATTTTAAACTAATATCTTTAAGTGTTTAAACTAAAAGTTTTTAAACCTACAATTCACCCCCCTCTTGTATTGTTCCATCTAATATACATATACATCTACATATTCAATCCAACAATTGGTATCAGAGCAGGTTTCCCCTGATTTGTTTTACTAGCTTTATTTCTTTTAGATTTTCATTTTAACTATGTACCACACTAACGTGTGGAGTGGAAAAGTTTTTGTTTTATTAGATGGCAAGGATGAATATTGGGTCAATAGACAACCTAAATCCTTCTAGACCCCCAATATTTGATGGGAATGATTATGAGTACTGGAGAGATCGTATGAAGACTTTTGTGATCAATACTGGTGTAGACAATTTTATTATGCTTACTGGAGGTTACAAAATTCCTGACAAAGAAGTCAGTACTTTCACTAACCAAGAGAAGCAAGAATATCAACTGAATTACAAGGTACGCAATACTTTATTATGTTCTATGACCAGGAATATATATAGCCAGATATCTTCATGTGAAGAATCCAACTATATTTGGAAGAAATTGGAAGTCACATATTTTGGAACATCCTAGGTTATAGAAACAAGAAGAGCAATGCTTCGAGCTGAGTATCTGGATTTTTTTTCCCCTATGGAGAGCCAGTATGTAAAGTGCAACAAAGATTTATGACAATTTTCAATAGATTACAATCCATGGGAGAAAAAGTCCTTGATGATGAAGATCTTGTAGATAAGATAATAGATATAATTCCAAACAAATGGGATTCAAAAAGGACAGCTATTGATGAAAACAGAAAATTTTCCCAAATTACTCTTGATGAACTCTTTGGAACTCTTTTGCAGCATGAAACAAGAATGAAAAGAGATGTTGATTTCAACAAGAATAAGAATGGAAATGGTAGTGTATCTTTTACATCTAAAGCTAAAACTCTTGAAAGGATTACAAGATCCAAAGGCAAGAAAGTTTTTATATCTGATTCAAGTGATTGTGATCTTTTGGATAATGAGTTATCCAATATTTCTCGAAGGATTAACAAGATTGTGGGAAATAAAAACTTCCAATATAGATTCAAAAAGAAATATAGGAAGGACAAGAAAGATTCAGAGGTAACTTGTTATGAATGTAAGAAAGTAGGACATATATGGCCTGATTGTTCTTTACTGAAGAGAAATGAAAGAAAGGAGAAACACTCTGAAAGAAACAAGAAAAAGTATTATAAAACAAAGAAAGTCTTGAAGGAAAATGATACTTGGAGTGCAAGTGGTAGTGATTCATCAGATAATTCTTCAGAATATTAGTCCTCAAGACAACAAAATATTGGACTTATAGCCAGATTACCAATTGAAGATCATTGTCTTATGGCTAAGGTACATAATTCTGAAGCTATTACAAATGTCTCTTTAAATGAAAATTTTTCTGATAATAGGTATTATGAATCTTCAAATGATGAATCTTCATCATCAGAAGATGATATGTTACCTTCTTTTGAAGAAGTATCTAGGTTTTCTAAATTACTCGAGAATGAAAATTCTAAACTCAAGAAGAAGCTTGAGAAAGAAAAATCTAGAATTTCAGTTTTAACTAAAGAACTATCGGATATTTCTAATGATCTCAATATGAAAACTTCTGATTTTGAGTGTATTTTAAAAACCCTTGAGAATGTCAAATCTGATAAGGATAAACTTTCTAAGGATCTTGAAAATGTGATTTCAAAGAAAAATGTTTTAGAGCCTAACTCTAGTTTAAAATCAAATTTTTTAGAAGATAAAACATAGTTTTAAAACTAAACTCAGAAATTTTATCTTTAAAGAAATGTTTGTCAAACATTACTCATGGAAACAGAACCTTTGACAAAATGTATTCCCAAATCTGGCCTTTGAAAAATCGTTCTGGACTTGGTTATACTCATTACAAACCTGTTTTTAGTAATAACTATTTTGTTCCAAAAAAACCTCTTTTTGTTCTAAGTGACAATGTGGTGGAAACTAGAAAAGAGAGTGTTCTCTTAATAAAACTCAATCTTTAGGATTTCATAATGCTCATTTTGCAAGACAAATTTGGATTCCTAAAATTCTGTTATCTAGCCATTCTGGATCCAAACAGGTTTGGATTCCAAAAAACTAATTGTTTCTTTTTCAGGAAAATGATAAGTGTACCATCAAGAATATTTGGTACATGGATAGTGGTTGTTCTCGAAAAATGACCGGAAACAAAGATTTCTTTGAAAATATAATCAAAATGAAAGACGGAAAGGTTACCTTTGGAGATAATGCTCAAGGAAATATTGTTGGTATAGGTAATATTGCGTTTCTTGGAAAAGTTCTTATCTCAAAAGTTTTGTTTGTTAAAGGTCTTAGGCACAATCTCATCAGCATAAGTCAATTATGTGATGAAGGTTACCTTGTGAATTTTAGAAATGATAAGTGTCTAGTTCAAAATTCCAAGGATGAGTTTATTCTATCTTCCAATAGGCAAGAGAATGTATACACTATTAACTTAGAAGATCTTAGGAGCCAAAACTTACCCTGTTTAAGTGGAATAGAAGACCATTCATGGCTATGGCATAGAAGACTAGGACACTGCAATCTAAGAAACCTTTGTAAACTCTCAAAGAAAAGACTTGTTAAGGGACTACTGGATCATAGATATGATTCATCAAGAGTATGTGATTCTTGTCAATATGGAAAGCAACATAAAACTAGCTTTAAATCAATTAATGAAGTTTCAACTTCTAATTCATTACAGTTAATACATATGGATCTTTTTATCCCTTCACAAACTAGAAGCATTGGAGGCAAATACTATGTATTTGTTTTAGTTGATGACTTTACCAGATTTACATGGGTCTATTTTCTCACAAAGAAATCTGAATCCTTTTCCTATTTCAAAACTTTTACAGCCCAAGTTAAAAATGAGAAAAATCTACCATTGATAACTATTCATAGTGGTCATGGTGGTGAATTTCAAAATTCAAATTTTGAAACTTTTTGTAGTAAGAAAGGTATTACTCACAATTTCTCAGCTCCACGAACTCCTCAGAAAAATGGTGTTGTTGAAAGAAGAAATCGTATTATTCAAGAGATGACTAGAACCATGTTGAGTGAATACTCAATTGCTAAGCACTTTTGGGCTGAAGCTGTTAGTACTGCTTGCTATACTATAAATCATATTTTATAAAGACCTTTTCTTAATTAAACACCTTATGAGTTATAGACTGAATATGAATTGAGTTTTTCCAAAACTAAAATTCTATGTGATAATACTAGTTCCATAGCTCTTAGTAAGAACCCAGCATATCACTGACATGAAAAACACATAGATGTTAGGCATCACTTTCTTAGGGATCACACACTGAAAGGATTATCATTCTTCAGTTTATCGAAACGCAAGATCAACTTGCTGATATTTTCACAAAACCATTATCTTCCGATAGATTTGAATTTATAAAACAAAAGCTATGAATGATTACAATAAAGTAATCATTCATATCTACTTATTGTTTTACATTTCACCTAACATTATGAAACTCCTCATAGAAAGGGGGAGAACATTTCTTAATGTGTTTTATCTTTATCTTATGGTATGTTTTTTCCCCATCAGTTTTATCGTATTGACAGTCTTATCGTAATATTTACCTTTCTGTTTATTGTATTGACAGTTTTATTACTATTCACCTATCTGTCTATCGTACTGTCAGTTCATGGTAATGAATTTTTTTTCCATCGTATCGACCGATCATGGTAATGAATTTCTTTTCCATCGTATCGTCAAATCATGGTAATGAATTTCTTTTCCATCGTATCGTCAGATCATGATAATGAATTTCTTTTCCCTTGTATCGACCGATCATGGTAATGAATTTGTTTTCCATCGGCTTTTCAATTCATGGTAACAAGTTTGTTTTCCATCGTATTGTCAGTTCATGTTAACAAGATTGTTTTCCATCATGTTGTCAGTTCATGGTAACAAGATTGTTTTCCATCGTATTGTTAGTTCATGGTAACAAGTTTGTTTTCCATCATATTTTCAGTTCATGGTAACAAGTTTGCTTTCCATCGTATTGTCAGTTCATGGTAACAAGTTTGTTTTCCATCGACTTTTCAGTTCATGGTAACAAGTTTGTTTTCCATCATTTTGTCAGCTCATGGTAATGAATTTCTTTCCCATCGGCATGATGATTGAAAGTATTCTTTTCTTACGATTTTTCTTTCTTTTCAACTCTACTAAAACCAACAATTACCTTATGTTCTCTGGCAGGTACTTTCCATTTTTTTTAAATTTTTTTCCTTTTGTTTTCATCCTAACAATTGATCTTATTTTCTCTAATCTTGACCGTAGAAGATCAACGATCACACCTATATCGCCTATAAATACCCCGCCTCCCCAAAACCACATTGTTTTTTTCAGGATCTACGTCGAAGGTCTACCTCACTTTTTAAGTCATCGTACGATCTTTCATCGGTAGCATCTCTATGTCTCAGTCTTCTGCCAACACTCCCACTGATATGTCTTCAAAGTCCTTCTCAGAAAAAGACCTTTTCAGGGAAAGGTTAGTTTCCCACGACATCTATGATTCGTACGATTCTACAATCAAGAGGATTATTTCGTTTCAAGAAAGGGAGCATTTTTGTGTTGAAAGACCTGTTTCTCAAGATCCAGTTATCTTTGATGAAGTCAGTTAGTTTTATAAAACTGTATCTTTCGACAAAGACATGACTATCAATTTTTCTATGTACGATAAGAAGTTGTCTATGTCTATGAAACAAGTGGCTCATTTTCTAAATGTCCTGGTAGAAGGTGATTCTTTCTTTCTATCTCATAAACTACCAAAGGAGGTTGGTACGTTAAATAGTGAAAGTGTCGAGAAGTCTTTTTTTTGTAAATGAAGAGAAGAGGAAAGTGGATCATCATTCTTCGGACAACATGTTTGTGGCTCTATGGATGAAAGGTTTTCTTATCCCAAGGAAAGGGGATAGAGAAACTTTTAAAGTCTCTGATATCTTCATGTTAGACTATCTTTTCAACATGAGAAAAGTAAATCTGATGGGATACGTTTTTGAAACAGTTAATAATGTAAAGTCAGGGGTAATCAAATCTCATTTGATTATGTATCAAATTATCCTTACAAATTTCATTCTTGAGTGAATGAAGTTTTGAAACATTCCTTTGTACGGAAAGCTGATAGATTTGAAGCCCTCTTGGATTAGCAAAAGTACTTTGAATAAGATGAATGTTTGTTTTGACCTGAATTCAAAACTTTTTGTAAGAGATTTAAAAGTTGAATTGGATCAGAATCAATCGACACCTATGCCAGCCAAAGGCAATCCTTCTGTTGGTGTTACTCAAAAGTCTGATCTGCAAACCAGCTCAAAGCTAAGGAAGCAGCCAAAGTACAGTAAGGAGGTTGTAGCCAAATGGAGAAAGGATAAGTAACAGAGAAGGGAAGGTGATCTAAAGTTTGGTCTTGAACCAACTGAAGCTTTAGAAGAAAGAATAAGGGTAGAGGAAACCCTTGAAGATGAAAAGAAAAAGAATACTGTTTTGAAAAGAAAGGCTCAAGACTTTGATATCTCTAAAGTACTCCAAATGGTTGAGGATGCAAGTGCTCAACTAACAGATTAAGTGCATCAAGAGCCCATCATACAGACTCTTCCAGAGAAATAAAAAGGAAAGAAAATGTTGCAAGAAATGGAGGAAGTTGAAGGAGATTTTTTTTTTGAATTCCTTCAGAGTTCGAAAAAGAGTAGAGAAGAATCTTATCAAAAGAAGAGTGAAGGTATTCAACAAGTTCCTCATGCCGATCCAGCACCTATTGAGACTTATGAAACACTGGATAAAACACCCCCTCAAGCAAAGCAAGGTGCTCAATCTTCTCATACTAAAAAAGTTATAGTCATTAGTGACAAAGTAGTAGAAGAACGAAAAGATAAAGAAAAGGCAAAAGGAAAACAGCTAGTTGTTGACTCAAGCCGATCAAATTAATTGCCTTTGTATGATGAGGATACTGATTTAGAACCCACAATCTCCCTCAAGAAGAGTGATTACATTGTTCATGTTTTAATAAGGGTTGAAAAGACTATTCCTTATTTTCCTAGGCTGTAAGGGAAAATTGATTTCATTACTGACAATCAAAAGAAGAATTTTGGTTTTGTAAGAGAATTGAGAAAAAAAGTTCTTTCATTTGAAGCCGATTTGAATGTTCTTTCAGAAAGTTCGGCTGCTCATAAGAAGGCTTGCAACAGGATGAACAAGTGGTCATATAAAATAGAAATCTCAGTGAATGATCATGAGATAACAATTGAAGATATAAGAAGGTTATAAAATGATCTTGCGATTTCTTTCAATAATCTTGAAAATGAAACTATTGAAAGGCTGAATCAGGTAACTCATTGAGCCGATATTCCATCAGTGAAGGAATTACAAGAGAGAATGAATGCTATTTAGTCTGAATTCCCAAACGTTTCATCTTTCAAATATGAAATGGTTTTGTTGAAGAAACAAAACTCTGTGTTATCCAAAGATAACAAGAATTTTCAAGATAGAATTGATACTCTTGAAGAAGTTATCAGAGTTCAAGAGGATAAAATCAGAAATCAGGATCAAATATTTGTCGATCAAAAAGTCCTTCTCAGATCTCAGGGTGATGCTATTTCTAAAGGCAAAAAGGAAATCAAAAAGATGAAGGCGTTTCTTCTTGATTTGATTAAAAAGGAGAAGGAAAGAGAAAAAAAGTGACCTGTATTTGTTTTCAAGTTTGGATTTTTTTTTTGTATTGAAATTTTTGTTACTATATCCATTGTCTTGTATTTCTTTTCTAAACCTTTCAGACAATTCAAGAATACCCCTATATTTTTGTAAATCATAAATGGGGAGCATTTTTTACAAAGGGTAGAAAGTTTTACAAAGAGAGAATGTTTTGAAAAAACTCTTCTAAATCAAGGAAAATCTACGAATACAATCCTTAGGAAAGTACATACCTAAGGGGGAGTTAGTTGTATTCAATTTCTTATACAGAAGAGTTTCCAATAACTCAGGGGGAGATAAGTATTTCTTTTGGTTTTTATTTTTTGTTTTGTGCTTACCAAAAATGGGGAGATTGTTGAGTCAAAATTCATCTTTTGAGTTTTATATCTTGTTTTGGAAATCACAAATGGCCTTTATCATGTTTATCGTATCGTATAGACCATGCTGATCGTACTGACCATGCTGATCATACTGACCATGCTGATCGTACTGACCATGCTGATCGTAATGAACATGCTGATCGTACTGACCATGCTGATCGTACTGACCATGCTGATCGTACTGACCATGCTGATCGTACTGACCATGCCGATCGTACTGACCATGCTGCTCGTACTGACCATGCTGATTTTACTGACCATACTGATCATACTGACCTTGCTGATTATACTGACCATGCTAGTCATACTGACCATGCTAATCATACCATGCTGATTATACTGTTTTTTTTTTCGTACTGACTCTAGAAATTTTATTTGACTCTACTACTCATACTTTCATTACTTGCATGTTTTGGTACTTTGTCAAAAACACATGTTTCATACTCATGGTTATCATCTTCATATGTCTTTTTTTTAACCAATACGATGTCGTTGAGTTAGTCACAAACTAATCAAAATGATGTCGTTCTTTTTGTTCCAATATTACCGTTATAATGCCAGGTGTCCAGGTCCCTCTGAGTATTTCGGATAAATATGACTATTGGAGGAAATGTTACCGTTGGAACCTGAGGCCTATAAATAGGTGGTCATTTGAAGCCGAGAAAAAAAATGGTGGGGAACAATGCTGATATAATTGAGATACTTTGCTTTTATCAAGTTCTAGAGAGAGACGATGTGACTTCTCTCATGTTGTGTGCTTTGTGCGTCTGATCATCATATCGAGGGATTTCAAGTAATTGAAAGACATAGGTGCCGATTACCTACAAAATCGAGGGCTGCTGGGGATAGGCAGACAGACGGTCCAATCCTCGTATCGAGGGCTACCGGGGATAGACAGAAAGACGTTCCGATTATCGTATCGAGGGCTGTTGGGGATAGGCAGACAGATGGTCCAATCATCATATCGAGGGCTGTCGGGGATAGGTAGACAGACGTTCTGATCATCGTATCGAGGGCTTACCAAGGTGGTGGTAAGACAGGCCTTTTATCCTAGGTGAAAGGATTACCCTTCTCTTTGGGTCAAAAGAATTGTAATACTTTTACTTTTCTGATGCTGTTTGTATTAGAAAGGAATTTTTGTTGTTTCCTTTCTTCATTACAATTTCAATTGTAATTGTTTCAATTACAATTATTTTATTACATTTTGTATTAATAGATTCTATACGCTTTAAGGTAGAATCTCTCACACTTGTATTACTCTGATTATTATATTCATCTTGAATAAAATTACTTCACTTTTCTAATAGTATTACATTACATCATACCATTATATTCAATAAATGTTTTGTTGTTTGAATTGTATTAGTTTAATATCTTTTAAACTAATCTCTTTAAGTGTTTAAACTCAATTTTTTTAAACCTACAATTCACCCCCCCTCTTATATTGTTCCTTCTAATATATATATACATCTACATATTCGATCCAAAAACATTGTGTTCATTTTTGGGTTTTGTTATTTTTTAGGATGGTAATGTGTTAGCCTATGGTTCTCATAATATTAATCCACATGAGAATAATTATTTGACCGATAATTTTTAATTAGTATCTATGGTGCATTCTATTATGATTTTGCGGCATTACCTTTTCAGAAAAACTTTTACCATTTATTCAAATAAAAAATACTCTGAGTTATATCAGCTTCTATAATTATATTAATCTCCACTAGAGGTGATGGATAGAGTACTTATATAACTTTTAATTCGACATTTCCTATACCCCATGGAAAGAAAATTTCATTTTTATGCTATGATCTGATAATTTCCAACCACCATCCATGAACGAATCATCTAAAGTGTTGAATTTGATGGATATTTTTTCATAGTTTCATTTAAGTGTATGAGAAATGGAGGGTGAAGTTGTATTTTCTAGTGTTCAATTGACCAATACTCTTCATAATAAGAGTCTTTAGGAGCAACTTCTTGAGGAATAATTATGTAGCATTTGGTACTCTCTTAATGGTAGGAGACCATTGGCGAATAGCGTTGGTCATCTTAGGGTGTCCAATGTTTTAGTAACTAGTATGGTGTACCTTTTACAGTGTAAAAATTTTTGATGATCTATTTCCCTAAATCCTAGTGGGCAGTGCACCAAAGAACCAAGGAGATGGTTTATGACATGTGGTGATGATCATGGAGGCTAGGTATGATATTATATATCGCTTACTTTGTTTCACGATTTTATACTTGAAAACATGTCAAGGCCAAGCACCAATTACATTTATATTTTTTTCATCAACATATGTTGTTGACTTGTAAGTGGGTTGATATTTCATTTAATATTATGGTTTGGTTTCTATATATCCCTTGAAAGTAGAATTCAATATGGGTTGTGATCAATAAACTGAAAAAATAAACTAACATTATACAATTTTGGGTTACAAAAAATATTATATTATAGGGAAGTATCTATTTGAATAAGATTCATCATTTTCATTGGGTTCATTATTCTATTATCTCAATTAGATATCTCCATTTTACAGATTTGTTAGTGGGGCTTTAGGATACAATTATACCTCATGTTCATTTGAGTTTGAAATACAATCTGTAGATAGATGACCAAATGGAGATGGCTATAAAGATTCTTCAAGATTTGCTTCTATCTTGCATTCTCTACTTTGGTACAGCATGGGATAACCGTTTGGTACTTGATGAGTTTTAAAAATAATAATTTTTACCAATATAAAATCAGAATAGATTATTTTGTGGCATTGTATTGTAGGCTGTGTAAGTATTCATTATTTTGGTCGGATATTGGTGAGACTTCCTTGGATGGCCAGGTTTGGTCCAACATATTAAAATAAAGATTTAGATTATGTTTCATAGAATTCTTATTGAATTAATCTTGGAAAAATATTATATTGATTATAATCATAGACCATTTTGGATTTCCCATGGTGACCAAGTGTTTTTTAGAGTTTCAACTGAGTTGGGTCACTAACAACTTGGTAAGAAAGAAAATTTACTCCTTGTTTTGTGAGACCTTTTGGGTTTGTGGAGCTTTTGGGAAAAGTGGATTAAAATTTAGAACTTCCACCACATTTGGTGAACACAAATAATTTATTCCATTTATCCCATCCTCAGAAGTATCTTTATGACCTGTCACATGGCTTGGGCTAGGAGTATCTTGGTGTTGAACTTGATTTATCCATAACTAAACATTCAGTCATGGTATTTGATTCTGTTGAAAAGTTACATCATGGAAGTGTGATACCATTAGTCCTTGTGTTATAGTAGTTTGTTTAAGATTACCATGAGGCTTTGGGGGATTAGAAACTAATGAGAGAGCAGTTTCCTCATCTATTTGATATTAAAACTTCATGAAAGACTCTCTTAGGACTAAATTTCTATATGGTGGTGAGATTTTAACATAATGATATATGGTGTTTGTTACTCATCAGTCCTTTTCTATCATAATTTGGTTTGGAAATTCTTAAGGCTGGTTCGGGTGAAATTTGGAGAATTTTGGATGCCCCTTAGGATGATCATGGTTGGTGCATGGTTAGGTAAAACCTTACAGTTTTGATGAGAAAATTGTGATCTCGTTGATGGAACTCAAGAGGGGAACCATAGTTTATCTGAACAATGTGGCCAAACCATCCTAACTGTAAATCCTCGGATAGTGAGGGTTTTTATATTTGTCACACATTTTGATAATCTTTGTGCCCCCCTATGATAAACTTTGAACCCCCAATAGTCAGGTGACATGGTTAGGGTACACTGTTTATCTAACCAAGCATCCCTATTCCGGAAAACACACTCATGGGATTTAATCCCCCAAAAAAATTATTTTATATTACCGAAACCCCCACCTTTTTATATGATTAAACTACCCTCCTTACCAAAATATACTTTCTATAGTTATAATGTCTCCAAAGATGTTTTTTTCTCCTCCAACCTCCTCTGTTGGTGAATCAAAGTGTTAGAGGAGTTTTCTATCCCTCTATGGTAAAAGGATCTACACTCTAATATTTTCTTCCAAAATATCATGTCTTCCCTCTTAGTGTTTTTTAGATAATATTATGTTGGATGGATCTAAAATATATTTTATTAAATCTTGATTCTAGGTTGTGTTCTTAGATCTCCTACACCTTAGGTCTACGCTAGTGTTCCCATTGTGGGTGTTGATTCTTATTATTTTATTAATGTTAGGTGGTTCCATAATTCATTAACCCAAAATTGAAACCTAAAATTTCATGATTATATTGAAATCAGTTTTCAATTAATTTAAAACATGGATTTGATCCTTGACATGAAATAATCATGAAAATTGAGAAATCCCTCAATTTTAATGGAATTGAAATTGTGTGGTGGATTTATGAAAAATTATGGATTGCTTTAGAAATCATTTTGATTAAATTATTTGATTTTGATCTTGAGAAAACAAATTAAATTTATAACTAATTTTAAATGTAATGAAATTATGAAAACATATGATTTGGTTTCAAAATGGAAAAGTCACATTGAAAATGAATATTTGGAAATTATTATATAAATGATTTAAAATGAATAGTTTCCAAATTGATTGATTGATTGATTGATTGATTCAAGTACATTGTATCCTGGTTAGATAGTAGGTGGTTTGGAAAATAATTCTTGGACATTTCTCCCATATCACTAGATTTTTGATAAGAACTCTAACTAACCCATAAATGTCATGTGATTTTACTTTAAGTGGGAGTGCATGATAGTAATTTTACAATAAGTGGGAGTGTGTGATTATAATTTTCCCATAAATTTTTGTGTATATTTATCCATGATAACTGATGAGATGTGTGAGGATCCTATATCCAATAACTAAAATAGCACATGGAGTTCGACCATGGTACTGTGAGTTATTTAAATTGATATTCATGACTATAATTCTGAAATGTTCCACTCATTCTAGTTGGTTTATAAAATAAATTTTATAAAAAAAATTACTTAAAGCTGGTTCATACTTTTTTGATATATATACCCTGTATTTTAAATTATATTGGTATGTTATTGATTATGGAACATGTAACTTCCTAGTTTTTTTTCAAAGGTACGTGCCATTTATTTTTTAAAAAATTCCTTAAAAAGACCCTTATAATGATTCATTGGGGTTTGATGGGCGTCTTCAGGATCTTAGTCTCATTCAGAACCAAGAGCCCCAAAAAAGTAATGTGGTAGAAGGGGATAAATGGTTAGTAGAAGCCATGCTTCCCACACTGAACAATTTCTCTAACCAGGAATTCATAGATAGTTGGGTGATGATGGCTACATGGTTTGTCTACCACAGTGGAACCATATTTGAACGACTATGTGAGGTTTTAGGTACTCAAGATGGTGTGTTTTCACATATTCTATACACAGTTAGGTGAGCCATATGCCTAGCATATGCAGTGTTCCCCGTAGAGTGATAATGGCACACATTTTTTGCACGGTATGGAAAACAGTTCTTCCAAACCATGTTCCCTTGTTTTTAGGGTGAAATTACATTTTCCCCTCTTAAATGATTTTAATCTATTTCTTCTTCCTCCCCCTCTTTTCTCTAGTGGGCTCTTCTTGCTCTCATGTATTAAGCCGCCTCCATTTCCTCCTAGGTTTCGAGCCATCTCTTTCTTTATTCATCAGTTTCTTTCACCATCATATTTAGTGGGAATCATGAGGTACATTCCTCAATCTAGTCCCATATACATCATGTTCTTCATCCCATATGTTGTGGAATCTCAGTGCAAGATCATTTCCCCCATTTTTAAGTAATTTTATAATTTCTTATATTTCTTTCAACATAGTTAGAATCAAATACTGATGTTAGATGTGGGAATATCTATAAGGATAAGGTATGTGGTCTATGTTCATTCCCTTTAATTCGTAGCATTATATAAAACACACCATTATGCCACATGTTAGGCCCTTCGGGTGATGCGTCTGAATTTCCAATTTTGTGAAATTGAATTCTTCACCATACCAATTATGACCCAAGAGAGTGGAGAATCAACCCCTTGGGTTGACCTTCTTGACATATTCCACACAATTTTGTGTGATTCTCCTTTAAGGAATAATTTTCCTTCTTCCTTAATTGTTTGAATTCCTTGAGGATATTTCCTTCTAAATAATTATCTTTAATCAATTAATTTGGTTTGAAAATTGTGTTCATCCTTGATCTTGGGCCCAATACCTCCTTCAATAAATGAAATGGTCAGATTAAGTGGAAAGGTCATGTGACTATGCATTAAACATTTCACCATAAATGGTTTTAAAATAAATTCCATGAACACCTTGATAAAAAAAATTATAAATGATTTCTTTATTAAATGTTATGTCATTTGTAACTAAGTAATATTATGGTTTAGTTCCATGGGTGATTTATTGGGTCCTGAATTCATGTCCCATTTGGAAGGATTAACATTCCTTGTAGTTAGAAGTGAAAGTGATTTTTTAAACACTCTATGGGTGACACTAGATATACATGGGATGGGATTATCGAGCAAAATTTCATTTTTACCTGAATATGAGTGACACTAGTTCCCTAGGGGAGACCCCTTGGATCGGCTCGATGGTGCATTGGTTGTACCATGCCATAAGAGTTATTCTTTCCCCTACATTTGATACCAAGTACGGAATTAGAGGTTAGTTCTTAACATTATCACACCCTTACTACAGCGACACTTATGAATTATTTCTTGGGTCACCATGGATGGGTTCCTTAGGCATTTGACCTATACAGAGCCCCTCGAGTGATAATTGGAAATCCTTTCTGGATTTCCACTAAATGTTAAGGGTGGTTCCATCTATATTATTTAAGGATGATTCAAATGAATTAAAAACTAAATGAAAGATATAAAATGATAAATGATCCCTTGGTTTTTTAATAATAGGGAAGCTTCCACAAAGCTGAATCACATGATTGGGCACAACCCACCTTATCACCCTTTATCCCAATTACATTACCTTTGTATAATCTCATTGTTCAGACTCACCCGCTTAGGTCAAAGTAGGAAAATTTCAGGGGTACCCAAGTGGAACTGAGTCTAATGAACATATTTATTTATTTATGTTTTTTATTTATCTATTAAGGAAATCATTCATTTTACAACATATGTGCTATATTGATTTGGAAACAGTTGGTTGTGACCTAATTAGATTTTATATCACTCTATAATTGGGATACCATTGGTACCCAATGTGACCTCATGACAAGGTTTGTTGAAAAATAGAAAGAGACTAATTCTGATGTTTAATTTATATCATTATGAAAGAGTATGTGGGAAGAGGGCTGAGCATATTCTGGAGATGCATGATATTGCAATGAAATCCTCCCTCTTCGAGTAGGTCTAGATGATGCAATTATCAGATTTAGAGGGTCTGTCCATGAAGGAGAGAATCACATGATAGAACCAACCTCCGAGATGTGTTGTTGATTCAATTGAGGCCATACTCATTTGTAGAAGAGTATGGGTAACTTCAGGTATACATGAAGAGTTGTTGATGAAATATCATGCCTCTTTATGGGATGGTTATCTTGGTCTCACCAAAATGTATCGAGATATCCTTTATTAGCATTGGTGTCCAAGTAATAATGGGAAGATTTAAGGTTTTATCACATGGTGCACCACCTGTTAGCTGATGAAGCTCATGAATCAGTGACTTTTTGGACTTCTATAGCCTCTCCCCATTCCATAGCTTAAATATAATGATGTCACCATGTATTTTATGATATTATTTCAAAGATCCCATTGATGAAGAGACTTAGTATGGTGATCATCGACATGTTGACCAATGTTTCACACTCCCTACATTTTCTGCATACCTTCTCTAATGATGAGATAAGAATTCAATACATCTGGGAGATAGTGTGACTTCATGTTGTACCTACATCGATATTTCCGGATCAAGTTGTCAGTTTCACATCACTATTATAGAAAGGGTTGTAAATGGCATTGAGTTCGTAGGCTCATTGGAGTACTGCATATAACCCTCAGACTGGTAGTATAATCAAGTGGAAAATTCAGGTTTTAGATTATTTACGTCATTCCTACATCCATGATTTTGGTGGCCCATCGGAAAATCATATACCTATGGATGAGTTGTACTGCAGAAATAGTTTTCAGAAAACGATTCAGATGGCTATGTATAATGCCCATTATGGTATGTAATGTCATTCAACCTTTTGTTGGCTTCGGGCAGTTGAGGTAGACCTACTACATCCTTTTCTTGTTTAGGATACCTCAAAGAAAGTCTGGATAATTCAGATGTACATGGATATAGCTCATTCATTTAATAAGTGTTGTATTTATCAAAATTTTAGACCTATGAAGTCATAGTGGGATATTACATATTTCAGCATGTATCACCTAGATTGGGAAATAGAGAAATTCGGAGATAGGGAATGTTGTATCCTCGATATATTAGGCCTTTTTGAATAGTATAGAGATTTGGGCCAATAGACTATCAATTACTATTAACTCAGAAGTATTGCTTCATGCACAACATCAACCATGTATCTCAACAAAGAAAGTATGATGGGGACTTGTCTCTTTCATTTGATCTAGATTGCATTGAGAAGGATGAAGATGTCTCCATTAAATAGCACATGATACATATAGTTTATCAGAGTGAAGAGGCTATCTAAGGAAATTCTACTCTTCTACTCTAGTAGAATTGGAATCTGGGATGCTTTTAGGATGAGACCAAGGAATTGGAAGCTGATGTACATGCACAGTGGCCATATCCCTTCTCAGAAAGAAAATTCTACCACCCTCAGATGGGAAACTCGGAGATCAGTTGTCGTATGGAAGGGATCTTGTAATGTCCCATCTTTCCTCAATAGTACAAACATTTTTTTTATTATTTAAATTCCATAATATGATCATATTAATTATCTCAAAGGGAGTTAAAGATGTTTTTGAGGTGTCAGGGGTTCGTTCTGAGATCATAGCCCTAAATTGTAAAGAGACGGACTAGGCCTCATAGTTAGTAGAAACCATGCATCCCAGACAATTTATTTTCTCAAATCCTGCAGTCGTATACATTTGGGTGATGGGGACCACATGGTTTTTTTATCCATGTGACCCTACCCACATGTCTTGAAAGGTTTCAAGTTCCCGGTACAACGTGGTTTTCATGGGCAGTGCATAGTCATGAAAACTGTGTGCCTAGACTATGTGTGGTGCACCTTGGAGTAGATAATTTCACATGGTTGGAGAACTATTTATCCAACCATGTGTCCAAACCATTCTACATTTTTAGGGTGAAATTATATTTTCCCACTCTTAAATGAATTTAACTGATTTCTTCTTCCACTGCCACTTTTCCCCAGTAGGATCTTCTTCCACCCATGTACGAATTTAACTCCTTCCTCCTTATATGTTTTATGATATATCTTATTTATTCATCCATTTTTCTCCCAATTATATCACTTAGAAAGCAAGAGGTATGTTCTCTAATTCTCTATCACATATTTTATGTTCTTTGTTAAATATATTACAATATCTCAATTAAATATCATTTGCCCCAAATTCTGGGCATATGATGGTATCATCAATTTCTTCCAACCTATCTAAAATTGAAGGTCGATGTTGGATGAGGTAAGCTCAATGAGCCTAAGGCAGACGGTCTAGGTTCTTTCCCTTTATTTTGAGGTGTTGTATAAAATGCATAGTTTTTTCTTGTGTTAGTCCCTTCCAATGACACCTATAAATTATAAACTAAATAATATTAAACACCTCACCATGCCAACTATGACCCGAGATAGGGGAAATCAAACCCTTGGGTTAATCTCCTTCTTATATTCCACCCAAATGGATGAGCTTCTCCTTTAAGTAATTATTTTCAATCTTTCCTAAAATTTCGAAATTTCATGAGTTTTTTTCCTTGTAAATAATTATCCTAAATTGTTATACTTGGTTTGAAAAGAGTATTAAGACTTGATTCATGCCCCTATACCTCAGTTCATAAATGAAATGGTCGAATGAATTGAAATGCTTAGGTGCCTATGCTTTAAACCTTACATCAAAAAATGGGTTTAAACAATATTCCATGACAACGATGATAAATCAACTTATAAATTCTTGAATTATTAAATGGTATGGATTTTCTAACCAAACCAAATTATGGTTTAGTTCCATAATTGATACAATGGGTTCCAAATTAATGGACCATTGGATAGGATCAATATTTATTATAGTTAATATTTTTTGTGCTTTGTAAACAAATCGGTGGTGACACTAGATAATCCTGAGATGGGATTACTAACTGTTATTACTTTTTAACACTAGATGATTGAGAATAGTTCAATATGTGATACCCCTTGGGCAGGCATGATGTCATGTTGGTTGTATCATTCCATGAGTGAGACATAGGCCCCTATGTGGGATACATGGTATGGACTCAGAGGCTAGTTCATGATGTTATCACACCCTGCTGGGAGTGAAAATTGGTACTTCTTTATTAGGTCACTTTGGATCGGCTTCTTAGGTAGTAGACATATAACGAGACCCCTGAGAGGTACATGGAAATCTATTCTATATTTCCACAGATGGGATCAGGGTGGTTCCCCCTATATTTTTAAGGATGTTTCATATTAATTAAACATTAAATAAATTTTTTCAAATGATAAATGATCCATTGGTTCTAGAAATGTATATACATTTCCTCCAAGCCCAATCAAAAAGATTGGGGAAATTACACCTTCTCACTATATATACCACTCACATTAACATTGTAGGATTATATGGTTTAGCCACATCGGCGTAGGATGATGTAGGTAAATTGGATGGTTGTCCAAGTGGAACCCATTTCAATTCACTTATTTATATATTTAATTTTTTCATTTAATTATTAAGGAACACTATTCATTTTAAGATGCATGAACTAGATTAATATAGACACCATTGGTGGTGGCCTACTGATATTATATCACACACACTACATGTTTTTCCTTTGGTAAAGAAAAATAATTTATGACTATAGGTAATAATAAAGGGAAGCATACTGATTTGGATGATTGATTTCCATCATTAGCATAGAGTTTGGGGTCAGAGGACCGAGCCTAAAAATGAGATGATAGTTGTATATTTTTTTGTACATTAAGTTTACTTTGATAGAATGTGGTATATGAATGTATCCTCTACCCCTAGAAAATACAATTTTGTTAAAACAAAATTAAAATGATTATTTTATTGTATCTTTTTATTATTCATCCTACACCAATTATTTATCTTTCTTACATGGTTAGGTATTTCATTTCTACTACTATCTTTTGTATGTTACTAGTTTCGATGTATCTTATTATGTTTATATATATAGTTGTCTTCCAATATATTCATTGAGGTAATAAACCCCCTATAGAAAAACCTTAGTACATCACTGCTAGTTAGTATTCTTTGGTGTTCTCGGAGGCATGCTAGAGGTCTTGTGGCCACCACCTAAGGACATACTTATATGGAATCTAAGAAAAGATGATAAAAAAACTTGTTGATTGCCTACTAATATTTCTATCTCACACCATACCATATCATTTTTGTATTTTTAGATTTTATTATGCTATATTTGAGAAAATGGAAACTTCTACTTGGAGGTGGTTTATGTTCTTGATTATTTGGTATTGGAGTGATAGTGGTGTCTGGTGGAGATGTGTTTTTCCTATTTCTTTTTTAATGATTGAGTTTTATAATTATAGGGGATAAGTAATTTTATGATGTTCTATTTTTGGATATGTTGTATCTGTTTTGATTCTAGTAAATTATCCTATTAGGGTGTTAAGTTGAATGAATTTTTTCTTTTAATATTCCACTGTTTTGTTGAAAATTCATTCCCACTTTTATCATGTATGAGGTTAGGTGTTGGTCACCAACATGTGGTGATTAGGAACACCCTTCAGGCCATGTCAGTATTGGATCAATAATTATGTTACTAGGATATATGGGATAAGTTTTTGTTAGGAACCATGATAAATGTAATTGGATAAAAAAATAAAAATTCAAAACCTATAGAAAAGTAGTTATTACCCAAAATGTAACTGTAACATGGAATTGTTAATAAATGGTTGATATAAAGTCATATTTAACTAATTTATTATATCATATTTATAGTTATTATTTTGTAATAGATTTATATTAAAATTATATTTATTAAATAAGTGATTTAAACATGTGTGAAGGTAGTCAGAGCAAAAGGTAAGCGATTTATGTTTAACATTTTACTTCTGTGATAGATATTCCATATTCACCACCTATTTTATTTTGTATGTCTACATAATACCCATGAATTTATTTTATGAAAAATATTCTAGAAAATAGGATAATTTAAATATCAATTTGAGGATCTCTCATTCATGGGGATTATAGTTCAATCATTACCAAATTGGTTAAGGTTTTATTATAAAATCTCATTAATTATCTAGATTATGTATGTTTATAATTATGATGATGAAATATGATGATTAATATATCAAGAAACTCATACAATTTTTTCTTATATACTTATTTCATGATAATATATATTTTTCCTTTATTTTTATCACTTTATGTACTCATGGGTTCAATATAATGTTTTTCAATGAAAAATAACTATATTTCTCCCTTCAGCCAAAAATACTTTTTTCATTCGAAATCATGATTTAAAAAATATTTTCTATAAATATTTTAAAATTATCCACATTATTTATTATATAAATTTTACCCCTTTTTTACATTAAAAATTGAATAGGGATCTTCATTAATTTTTCAAAATAAGCCTCATTTTTCATTTACCAAAATTTGAATGGTTTCCCTGTTTTAATGTGTAAAACATAGATATAATTTCCTTATGCCATGAAAAATATTTTATTTAAATCATATTTTATATTTTTTCAAGGTTATTTAAAATGGAAATTATTTCGACAATATATTATAAATTGGTAACTTTAAAATTTTGAATTTAAAAGAAATTATATTTTTCTCAGGAAACGTTCCATGAGATTTTTGTTTCAAAATTCTTTCTCTTCTAAGAATAAATCCTTTTAGGATACTTATGATTTAATGAGAATATAATCCAAGGATACTAATATTAGTCTATATATGAATGGTTTATTATTATTATTGCTTTATTCTTTTGAAACTCACTTCTTTTTTAGGTGCTCTGAATTGCTGAAATGATGAAATGATTATGAAACTAGTTTTTATTTAAAATGTTTTGTTTTAATGAAATTTTTATAAAACCATTTTATTCAGATTGGTTTTTATATGATGAATGTTTTTAGATATTATGTAATTTATATGTATTATTTTCATTATGTGATGGTTTGGAATTTAATCTACCTAAAATAAAATTGGTAAACCTAGATAAATCATGAGTAAATATTAAATAAGTGAAACTAATTACATTTTCATAATGTTATATGTAAACCTAAAAAAAGTTTCATTGTTGTGTGTGTGCCTACCTTTCATGCCCATAATTTTATTAATTTCCCTAGTTTCATATCCATATTTTTATAAGAGTTCCTTATTTGATGTTCTTAATATAATGAGTGATCCAGTTTCATAGTATACATGTTCATAAAGTTATAAGCTTATATCACAAGAAGTAATATATTTCAATTTCCAATATTATGTTCTCAAGGTTCATGATCATTTATTCCATTATGATTCATCTCTTATGAATTACCATGATTTATTCCATGAATCATGTTTAGGATCTATGATATAGAGGGAATGGTTTTTAAATGCAATTCTCATGTTTTATACCCTTATACACATGATATGGTGACATATCTCATATTTACCCATAAAGAGCATCTAATCTCACCTGATGATTCGATTCACCTGGTTTTGATGCATTGTATTATATATAATACGTATAAGAAGGATGCTGGTTATGAGGTTCAGAGTGGGAGACGACGTAGCTCAATTGTTGTCTAGTTGAAAATGTCTATAGATTTCCAAAGGCACTTGACATAAATAATTATGTAATTGATCATTATTTTATGTAATGAATATTCATCTATTATGATTTATTATTTATGTAAGTTAAGTTTCGAGTCACTACTTAAATACCAGGAAGCATATCAATGATGGCACATAGAGTATTAATTTTGAGTTTATGTGGATTTTTATAGATATTTAGGACTATTTTGAACTGAAAATATTATCATGTTGACAAACCAATAGTATAACTATTTATGAAAAATTATATTTATGTAGGATGGATATTTACTGAAGGCTATATTGGGAGAATTGAATTTTATGTTTCATGAGAAAACAATTCAATGACATGAAGTGTTCTTAGATGTTATTTAACCAATATTCCACGATGAGAAATATGAAATAATGGGATTTGTATAATAATATCATAAAATAATGTTCAAATACACTTGAGCATTACCATCCTATTAAAGCCTTGAGTGGGGGAGGCCAAGAAAGATGTTTAATGTTGGGAGGATATGTTATTGAGGTCAAGTGGTTCTACTAATTTATAATACTTAATTACTATAAAAATGGGGAGCAAATAATGAACAAAACGTTTTAGGGGTTGATGTTTAATTTTTTAAGAGATATGGATGACCTTTTCTCACAAGTGTTGTTTAGTGATTGTAGGATCGATTGGTGAAATGGAAATGAAGGTTAATAATACAAGAGGTGATGATGGATAGTTTATAAACTTATTAGAATAATGATATTTAAATTTTTATTTTTATTTTCTAGAATTGATCAGTAGAAAATGTTGAATTCCAACATGCTACATGCCTTGAAAAATATTTTCCTTAATATATTTCCAATACCATCCTTCATTGATGGAACTATATATAAATTTGTGCATCAATGTCTTTATCTCTACATCATAGTAGTAATAAAACACCAAAATCTAGGATATTTCATGTATGACACCTCTTCCAATGAAGACCATTTCATATCCCAAATTCTAGATCCATTTATAGTGACATTCAAGAACATGTACATGACTGGAACTGAATCCATCAATTCAGGATCTCCCCATTCAAATAAACTCACACAACCAATCATGTGATCGACTATCATAAGAAATACAAGATATTCATTATATTAATGAATCATCATAAGCTAAATGTTTATTAGGAGAAGGAGCCAACAAGGGGGGGAGGCTACGGGGGTCAAAAATGGTGAAGAACTAAGGCATCCCCTCGGATGATGTCCGTACCTGCTGGAGTCAGGCTATGAAGGTCGTGAATGAAGAGACTATCCAGTCCATGAATGACGTAGGAGGCCAAGAAGTCTGCCGCCTTGTTTCCCTCCCGTAACGTGTGGGATATTTTGATGTTGGTGGCATGGAGATCATGGAACTTCCGGATAGTGTACTCGATAGCCCACTGGGTGTCTCCCATGCCCTTGAGGGAATTATGGACTACAAGAGAGTCTATTTCAGCCTCCGCAAGGGTGATCCCCTTCTGCTTGCTGAGCAAGAGACCCTCCAGCATGGTGTTAGCCTTTGCTGTGAGTGACGAGCCATTGTCCAAGAGAATGTAGAAGGCCAGAATGACGGAACTATTGGTGTCACGAATCAGTCCTCCGCCACGTATGATCCTTGCAACACAAGACCCATCGATGTTGAGCTTGAGACCTTGTGACGGGGGGTGCTACCTGACCCATCTGCCAGCAGAGTTATTGGAAGCTTGACCTTGAGGGTTGTGGGTGAGATGTTGCATGGTGGGGGAATCCCTTCCGATGTGCACTGCTCTAACCATGCCGAGGAGAAGGTTTTTGTTTCTAATCACAATTGCATGTCTAGAGGAGGGTTCCCCGTCATGAAGACTATTGTTCCTTGCCTTCCAAATGCACCAAAATCCTGCTTGGGGGACCAGAGCGCGAGCTTTCCCCTCCGATCCTTGGGGCCCTGAGCCGTGGAACCAACGAGCAAGGAAGGGTTCCCCTGCCAGACTAGGAACCGAGAAACCAGTAAAAGCACCAAAGCTTGACCAGAGGATTTTTGCCTAGTAACTTTCAAAGAAAAGGTTGTACATCCCCTCCTCCTTGTGCTCCTTACAACAAACACATCGAGAGGCCATGTACATGCCGCAACGCTCGATGTTCTCGTATGTGGGGAGGGATCTATGGAGTATCTGGCACATGAGGAAGTTGAGCTTGGTCGGAACAGCATGATCCCACAACACATCGTTCAATTCGTCTGCCTCCCCCTGCATGTTGGCGATGCAACAATAATCTTTAGCCGAGAAGGATCCAGAGGGGGACGGGGTGAAGACATAGCAGTATGGGTTAGAAGACATCTCAATGAGATGAAACGCTTCCAGTTGGTCGATGTTGAGGACTGCGTTTATGAAGGGCGGATGACAGCTGGCCTCCTTGAAGGATATTCTCATGGCTGGGCAGCATGGATATCCGATAGTTTCCCCCCACCAGTTGTCATGATAGAAAGAAATCTCCCATATGCTTACAATTCAGCGGGAGTGATTCATTAGTAGGGTGGTGAGAGGAGCGAGCTCACGCCAGAAGGGTGAGGCGCGATGGATCCTGTCATCCCCAACATTGTCGCAACATATGTTCATTATTTTTCCCCAAAGTGTGCGGTTTTCCAGAACTCCCAGTCCAGTTTCATGTGCATGCATTCCATTGTGTCTTTGAGGCTTTAGACGTTGATACCCCATTCGTTGGTAGGTCTTGAGAGCTTCCCCCAGGAGGCCCAATGCCTTCTTCCCTCGGACTGGGGATCCAAAATAAACCCTACAAATATTCTTTCTATGCACTGAATGACCCCTTTAGGAAACTTGATAGCAGAGAGGGCGTGGATTGGGGTCGCCAGTAGGACGCTATTGATTAGGGTGATCATACCACCGAAGGAAAAATATCGGTTCTTCCAGTTGAGAACCCGCTTCGTGATCCTGGAGACAATGGGGTCAAGGTCCCGGATGCGTAGAGGATTTCTGGAAATTGGAGCGCCCAAATACATCCTGGGGAGGTTGCCTTTTTTGCATTCCTACTGAGAGGATCACACTAAGGATGCACTCTTCAGTGCATTGATTTGAGACGAGGAAGGTGCTCTTACTATTGTTGATGTGATGTCTGCTCCAGAGCCAATACACCTCCAGCACTTTGCGCAGGCCGCGTATTGATCTTCTAGATGTGTTGGTGAAGAGGATTGAATCATCCACGAACATGATGTGAGATATGGAGGGAAGGATCATCCTCCTGCGAAAGGGGAGGATCGCACCCTTTCTAATGAAGTGATGAATGAGTCTCTTCAGTAAATTTAGTGTGATGATAAAAATGCTCAGGGAGATTGGGTCCCTTGGCGAAGGCCGCGCGTGGCTTTGAAGAAGCCGAAGGTTTTCCCCATAACCGATATCTCCAGCCATCCAGAGCTAAAACACCAGAAAATCAGATCAATGTTCCAGGGGGAGAGACCCATACCTGCAAAGACCTTGTTGATGAAGCCCCACTCCACCCGATAATAGGCCTTGCTCATTTCGAGCTTGACCACCAAGTTGGAGCCGCGAGATTTAAAGTGGAGATCTATGATCATTTCCTAGGACAAGACGATCACCCCTTGGATTGAACGCCCTCTCACGAAGCCATCTTGCTCTAGTGAGATCCATTTGGGAAGATGAGACGATAGCCTAGCATTAATGATGCATGATAGGATTTTGTAAGGGCCATTACACATGCGGATCGGGCGAAAGTGCTCCACTGTGGTAGGGGATCTGTACATGGGAATGAGAACCATCGTGGTGGCACTAGCAACACGAGTTAAGGAACCGCCCCTGAAAAATTCCTGAATGGCTGCAATGATATCTGCCTTTACAGTGTCCCATGAACCTCTGTAGAAGGCTAAAGGCAACCCGTCAAGACCTGCTGCACTCTTTGGGTTCAAACTCTACATGGCTCTACGGATCTCTTCCTCCTGAGGCATGGTACATAGCGAATCATTATCATGTCCTGAGAGGATGGGATGAATAACATCAAGAATCTCACTGTCGTTGCCGTTGTACCCGTTAGGGAAGTTCATATTTGGACCAGTGAGCAGGTTGCGGAAATGAGCGTTGGAAAGCTCCCCCACCACCTCCCTGTTTCCAGAGAAGGAACCGTCCCCCAGAGAAATGTCCAGCGGGGTCTTTCTCTTCCTTTCTTGGATACACGCATGGAAGTAGGTGGTTTTCCTATCCCCCTCTCTCATCCATTTGATCCTGGACTCCTCCCTCGCCTTTCTCTCTTGACTCAAAAGAATGTCATACATAAGCTCCTTCTTGCTTGCAAGCTCCTCAAAGGAATGCTCGGCCCAGTTTTCTTCAAGTTGTCTCTCAATGTGGTATACATCCTATTTCACTATTTCCAGATCCCTCACTGAATTCGGGAGGTCCAATACCCATCCTTGAAGCCTCTTCCTAGGACGACGGAGCTTGTTGTGGAAGGCAGACCACGTGTGACCCTGCGTGGGTAAGTTCCATGAGGCTCTAACCAGCTCATGATATCTAGGAGAGTTCACCCAATGTTGATAGAAACAGATGCGAGGGTGATGCTCCTGTCCAGAGTCTAAGGTGATCAGCAGAGGGGAGTGATCCGAGACTCCGCGTGTGAGGTGAGACACCCAGGATCCAGCGATCTCTGACAGAACGGACAGGTTCCCCAAGCATCTGTCCAACCGGCTCTACGATCTCCATGCACCGCGTTGATTGTTGCACCAGGTAAACTGGTCTCTCGTGAAACTGAGATCCATGAGACCTTTCACTGACATGAATTGGGAGAAGGCGAGACTGGCCAAACGATTGAAAAGGCCTCTTCCCTTCATTTCCTTCGGCTCTGCGATGACGTTGATGTCCCCCCTACAATCCAAGGCATGTTTCCGGGATCGAAGCTGCTGAGATAACCCCAGAGGGATTCACACTAGAGGGGGTCACAGCATCCATAGACATAGGAGACGATGAAGGTTGGGTTACTGGCAGAGACCTTAGCGGTTATGAATTGGTCCCCCGCCTCTAACAACTCCACTATGCAACTACGATGCCAGAAAAGCCAGATATGGTTGTTCTGAGGGGCTGCATGCATGGATCCACGCAGTTTGAGCTTCTTGGAAACCTCGTTAATTTTAATAGGATGCTTCTTGTTCTCCAAGATTTCCACCACCGATATTTTGTGATTGGAGATTTCCGATGCCAAGTAGTCCGTTTTGACGCGGGCTCCAATACCGCGGGCATTCCAGATGAGCAGGGAATTCATTGGAGGAAGAGTTGTCTGGGACTGGCCCCAGATAGCATGGCCTTCTCAAGTAGGGAGGATGTATATCCCTTATGTTTCCTGGACTGAGATCTGGTGCACACGACGCTACCAGGCGCAGAGCCTGTTTGAGGAGACTCGGGTCGTTGGAAGGAGCCCCGACGTCGCCCCGTGAGAGCTGAACCTTCCAGGACCTCTCCCTTTGATCCATTTTGGTATCATGTCGGGGGGGCTCCTACCTGGGGACTGGTTGAGATTGGAAAACAAAGCCGAAGGAGATCCTTTGAAGGAATAACCCAAGGACACAATCCCTAGCGACCGCCCCTCTACGCCAGGGGAAATTCGAGCCAGGGGAGTGGCAGGGGTAGGGGGGTTAAGAAGACCCTATAAAAAGACTTGGGAGAGGATAGGGGCGATAACCTTGGCTGTTGGCACGCTCCGCGGAATATAGGCCACCAGGTCCTAGCATTTCTCTCTGCATTGCACCACTAAGGGGACATTTTTGGGAGCAGATGCCACTTCAGGGGCAAGAGGAGGCTTGGGAGACTGATCTGCAAGGGTGAGCCCCTTGGAAACCTATGGCACTCTGTTACCAGGAGCTGGACGATGCCCGTTGTCTTGCCGAAGATGCCGGCAGGCTTGCAAAGAGTGTACCTGGAGAAGTCAGTGAGAGTAGAAAAGAGGACAAACAGGATAAGATATGTCTTGGGACCAGCAAAAGGGTTCTTGCACTCGAAGATCAAGCTTTTCTGGAACTGGTAGTGAAAGATCGAGGTCCACACAGATGTAGGCCACGTCAACCTCCGCAAAGGTGTTGTCTCGAATATCAGAGCACAGATAGCCACCCAGAGAATCTCCGATTGATTTCAGAAGACCTTTATTTTGGAAGGGACGCGAGAGGCCTGGAAGACATAGCCAAACCACTAAACGAGGGGACTCCTTTCCCCTGTTAGCTTCCATGGACCAGCGGGATAAGGAGAAGCGCTATCGACCCTAGGAGCGAGGGGCTCTACACCAGGCCTGAATAAAGTCTTCCTGCGAACCAAGGACGATGCAGAACGAGTGCTGATGGAGAAGGGAAACCCATAGAGGCAACCGCAGGCCCCAAAAGCCCACACAGCACAGGAACACTAGAAGGGAGGGTTTGGACGCTCCAAACCGAGCAACTAGAGTGAGATGCAGACAATCCAAAGCCATCTGAAACGACGAGGCAGGGATGTCCAGGCACACCAGGGTGCCTGCGCGTGACGAGAGGATCATCCCCAAAGCTACCTCCGAGAAGCAGGGAAGAGGAGCAAACGAGGAATAACCACAAAGAACATCACAAAAAGAGGCTCCAGGGCCGGGGTCGGGCACAGAGGGGAGGTAGGCCATCGCCCCAAGGACCGCGGGGGAAAGGACCAGCGCAGAGGGGATGCCTGAGCCTGGAGCTGCGGGGGGTGGGGCCGAGAGGGGCTGCGGAGAGCTGAAGGAGGAAGCCACAACGGTCGAAAAAATTTGAACTGAGGGAAGCGCGTAGGGTGCGTTCTTTTTGACGTCCATTTCCTGCTAACTACCCTTATGAGATCATACCTCCTTCAGTTATTCTTTAAGGGTTATAACATTAATAAAGGGAGGTTAATGCATTTAAATGATGATTTTTGAGATGTGATCACTTTTCCAAATCTAGATCTTCAATCGTCACACGTTGAATAATAAATAAAAAGTGGAATGGAGTTGAAATTAAGGTATGTTATCCAACAAACTAAAATTGTTTGAAAATGAAAAGTGGGTTATTCCTTGAATGTGAAAGAAGATATTAAGGCATGAATAACCTCTGATCATTTTGTTACAAATTGGGAACTATTCACTAAATGAATATGTTGATTCAATAATTATTTCCATCAATATATATGTTATTTGTGTTTCATTTCTATTTTTCTATTTTTTTATATTCTCATGTATCCTCTAATCAATCGCTATAAAATTAGTAGTCAATCCTATCTGAACTCTACCCTCCATTATGGTGAATTATATACATCAATGATAATTTGTTTAGTTTTTTGTAGATTTTTTGGTTCTTCATATAATAAGGATTTCAATTTAATTTTTCATTTAAATTATTTTTTCCCATTAACCATAGTTTCCCCCATATAATCCACTGGTTAATTCTTTTACTCGCAAGAATAATTATAAATGGGATAAATCATGAATAAATTGAGATATCCAATAATTATTTTAGGTATAAGAAGGTAATAAAGTGCTAATTGCTTTCTCTAATGAAGCACAAATTTCTTGGAAATACCATTAAAAGAGTTATATTTTGATTTGTGAATTTATTTTAGAGTAAAGATTAATAATGATTCATGTTTATGTGATGAGGGTCACCTTAATATTGTCTAATAATTCTTAGATTTAATTTTAAATAAAATCCAAATATAAAATTGATTTCACATAATGAACCCTTTAAATAATATAATACACACCAAAACATTATCCCATCTAGAGAGAACAAGATTTTGAAACTACTACATTAAATTCCTTTTCAAATAGTTCACTTTCAGGTGATTCCATGAGAAGTTATTCATAAATTTTACATTTAATAATGATAATTTTCAGTGAGTAGTAATGTTTATATCTCCCTCCAATTATAATGAAGGTGTTAATTTAATTAATAGTTGTTTAAAAAACTATTATTAAGAAGAAATAGTGTGTTACATAATCTTTCTTAATTTCTTACTACCTTCAATTTTAAATCCAAATATATCCCCAGGGTGAAAATTTTCATAATTTCTATACTAAAATAAACAAAACATTTAAAGGTAAATATTTACAAATACCATGTCAAAATATTTTTTAAACATCAAACATATTTATTTATGTTTTATTCTATAAAAAAAATTATATGTTTTTCATAAAAATACAATTCATGTAAAGGGGATTCCATCATCAAAAAATTCGAAAAATCAGTCTAGCTACCCCATCATATATCATGTTTTTAATTTCCAACTTAGTTTAATTCCTATAATGCATCTTTTTTCTACAATAAATTGATTTTAAAATATATATTAGTAATAATTATATATTATATAAAATATATATTTACATAAATTATTGAAATAATTTAATCTTATCAAAATATATTTAATTGATTTATTACCACTATAGTTTCTTATAAAATAGATTAAATGTCAACTATATTACTCCTAGGTATGACTTTTGGCATAGAAACTAGTAATTAGGCAAATATTTTTTAGGAATATATGATTAAAAACTATGCATATTTATTTTCACTTACTAGTGGTATTCTGAAAAAATACAATTCCTCTAAATGATTGGAATATGCCTTTAATAATAATACATGATGTGAGGGGAGATCATATCACATACTGACTAATCATGACCTTTGAAAATATTCCACCCAGAATAATCTATACAAACCCTAACCTTATCAATGAAACTACTATTTCAAAATTGATCAACCAATAAACATCTGATGTATTCATGTTTGTTTCAACCCTATTAATATATGATTTTATTTAAAAAAATATATTAAAAAATTATTATAATTCATTAATAAATTATTTTTACACTTTTATTTATACATACCAATAATGGACACTCTCTTGTATCCTCAATATGTTAACTCTGTAATTATATGACCAGCTAATGACCACTCATCAATTACTCTATCAAATACCTCCAACATCCCTAATAAAAAGGTGGTTCAATGGATATAGAGAGAATACCTGATGAATATGGAAAAATATAATATGAAATAAAATGATATAAAGTTAATAATAATTAAATATTGATGTACACTTGATATATGAGGGAACATATTACATTGGTTATAAGACATTATATGATTTTCTAATGGTTATATGTATCATTAAATCACATTATGTTTGATATTTCAATATCCAAAATATTATAAAACAAGTTTGAAAATGATATTTGATATAAGAAAATATTTTAATAATATTTTACATGAATTAGTGAAATTAATTTATTATAAATAGTCCAATATAAAATATGTTAATAGAATACTGAACATACAATCATTTAATTCAATATTGATCCTCTTATTGTATTACACTTCCTTTAATATGATTTTATCATCTCCCCTCCCTTATATGAAGAAATATTTTAATATAACCATGAGTATATAAATTAGTCTTTTATTAGTGATTAGTTGTAATCTCATAAAAAGGCTTCAATATCATCACCCATGTAAGATTCTGATTTTTTGGAAAGGTATTTTATGTTGTGTTTTGCTAAAGTCTCTTGTTATTTGGTTTTTAAAATGTTTCTCAAAGGCATGAGAGGTCTTGGGGGAGTTCTGGGGGCTCGGGGCACAAAAGAAGGGAAATCTGGCCACTACAGGGCTGGGTGCACGGTTTGTGCATGTTATAGGAAAACCGTGTTGTCGGCCCAGGAAGCGTGCGGCCCCTCCTCCTCCACAAAGTGGAGAGCTCACAGTCTGTGCACAGTTTTCCAAACCGTGTGGCATGCCCAGGTGAAACTGTGTGGCCCTTCCTCCTCTAGGCAGTGGCATGCGCATGGTTTGCGTACGGTTTGCTAAACCGTGCAGCTAAACCGTGCGGTCACTTAAGTTTGGAAAAATTACAAATTTTCCACTCCGGGCTTTAAAAAACAACTCGGGATTTTCCTCCTCTCCTCCCCTCTCAACCCTATAGACGAACATGGCAAACCCAAGCTTCCCAAGGGAGTTTCTCCTTCGATTATTGGCCGTTTAGAGTGCTGTTGGTTGCGGATTAAAGCTCCGATTAAGGCTAATCTCCTCCTTGGTTCTTTTCTTTGTTTAGGGTTTGTGTCTTCTCTCCCTCTTGTTCTGAAATCCTAAAAACCTATCTTTTGGGTGAGTTCTAGGTTGAAGCTCCAAGGTTTGGTCGAATCGAGGTCTAAGGACTCGATTGAGGGTTCGTTCAACCGCAGATTCGAGGTAGGTGGTCTAGAAGTTATATCCCATGGTTATTTAGGGTTTATGTGCATGTTTACTTGTGTTATTGTTTCTATTTTTTATTTTGTGAATAACCTTGGAATTTTTGGTTTCAATGATGTTTAATATGGTATATGGGAACCCTCACGATCCTCGTGGGATGTGTTGGGATGGACTTGACCTAGTTGGGGCCATTCGTGGGTTGTGTCGGCTTTTCCCTGGGCTAGGGATTGTTAATTAAACAAGTGACCTTATTGTAATAAAACATATATCCCTTGATAAATATGTTGGCATGATTTGTGGAACATGGGAAAGAAGTTAGGTGATGCACCTAGACTTGGAAACTAACCGTAGGGTTATTGGAAATGGAATGAATGGTTGATTCATGGAAATGATGAACGGGTTAAATGGATTAATGTGTAAATTTATTAAAGACCATAATGGGATAGATTATGGGTCTAGTGTTGAATTCTTAGTGAGATAAGCATAACACATGGGAATTGGGTGATTGGTTAAATGATGTGAAATGCTAGTGTGTTAATGGGTTAAGGCATAATGGAAATTCCCATGTGGGTCATTGTGAATGGTGGTTGCCAAAGGACAATGGTTTGGATGGTTGACAGTTACTTATATATATAAGCATATGCACATGGCTTGGTAGAGTGGGGTATGACTTGAGGCTCTACTCCCACGGGTCGAGTGAAGACTCAGGCTCCGAACTCCACCCTAAATGCATGGGTTAGGAATGGGGACTGATGCTCTTTTCTCCTAACGGTTGCATCCACCCGGACTAAGGCTTCAAGGTGAGGATATGGTCACTTCCACCTGGACTGATGCTTCGAGGTGAGGTTATTGTTTCTATGAGGGAGTTAGTCCTAGTGAGATAGGATAACGATGGGTTTACCCTCTTTCATGTGATTGTTGGCCTTAGACCCATGTAACATGATGAATGTGATTAACCCATGGAAATGTGGTGAAATGGTAATTGATGATATTTGGTGTGAAATGAATGGTAATGGAAGTGGTAATGGATTTGGATCTAAATTGGTTAAAGGAACCTTAAATAATTACTTGGAATTTATCATTCATTTTCCTTTTGCATACACGACCTGTTTATATTGGATATTTTGTAGACGCCATTGGTGGTGACCTACTGAGTTGTATTCACACCCTGCTCGGGCTGCTGTTGGGTACCTGAGCAGACTTCATGTTTTCAGGTCTGGATAAGGGAAAGGGTCCTTGCTAGATAGTTGAGTGGATATGGGTATCACTTAGTGAAGGATCTAGACTTTGATTCAGGACCATTTTGGGGATTTTGGTCGTTGTCTTTATTTTGGTCTTTTGTACACTTTTCACTTGTAGTATGACATGGAATATTTTTTTTGGAAATGGTTGTTATACATGTTCCTTGTTCATTGGTTATTGTTTCTGCTATTTGGTTATTCTGTTGTGGCTTACTCTGATAAAAATGGGGTATAGTCTCCCTACATGACCCCATAGACCCCCGCTGCTAGTCGGCAGCCTTTGGCATACGAGGAGGCCCACTTAAGGTCATGTAACCACCCGGGTCAGAGCACTCATTTAGTGGCTTCCGGGCAGGGGGCGTTACAATTTGGTATCACAGGAGTTCTTTGTTCTCCTTCTCCGAGGTCTTGTAATTTGGTATTGGTAGCCAAGGGTTAGGATGTGTCGGGCCTTGGCAATGAGCTCGTGCTTGGGAGTAGCTAACCCATGTACGGGGGAAAATCCAAGTCACCATAGGTGGGAGATGTTGTTCTTGGGTTTGTGTTGTTACAGTTGATGATATTTCACCGTTTGGTGATGCACATGTAGTTTTATGTGACTATTTTATGATATTTTGCCTATGGCCTTAATGGCATGAGGAATTTCATTCCTGCATCATTGTAGGAACCTAGGGAGATAGGTGACATGCAATGTGTTAGGAAAACACACGGGGTGGGTGTGTGGGGCAGGAAAAGTAGGATGCATCATGCATTTCATGAAATCAAGAAATGATGAGATGAATTAAATAGAACAAGTGGGTGAATGAAAGGAAAGAAAATGAGAAATGTTGTGATCGGGTTAAAGTTTTGGGTTGTGATAAATTGCAAGGGTTGATTCCGTGTCTAAAAAAAAGGGTTTCATAATGACAGGAAAATTGTTAATGAATTTTTCCTAATGAAAGGTGTAAATGTGTTAAAATGATGATTCTAACACGTTTTTAAATATGAAATGTTCCTAAAAAGAAAGGATTGTGTTGTGAAAGAAGAATTGTCTTGGAGATGTGTTGATAAAAGACTTGTGATTGAGTAAGTTGGTTACCCATATTGACCATGACCACAGTAGGTATGGTAGGGGGTGGTGTTCTAAGTGTGATGATGGCTGTTGGGGTAAATAATAAAGAATGGTTTGTTTAAGGATTGATCGTGTGGGATCTTTCCATTTGTGGTCAAATTCTGTCGGTCATTCATTCAAAGTGCTGAGTGAATGAAAAGTTCAGAATTTGAATGTTTGAGTGAAAATGTGGGTATCCTTGGTGTTGTCGGTTATCTCCTTGTATGCATGGGTGGGGGCCATGAGAGTTCCCTAGTGTAGATTTTGGGATTTGATTGTGAGGCCTTCCTGGTCATACTATGGCCTAGGTGGTGTGATTAGGGAGTTGGTATCGTTCAACCTTCAAGGTGACATATGAGAGAGGTCAGACAAGGCTTCTAGTTCTTTTGGTTGTGTTTCACACCTATGGACGTTTTGGACCTTGTAAGTTGGGCATCGAGTGCTGCGTCGTGCAGTATTGTGATGTAAGGATATGTGGGAAGGTTTGTGGCCAAGCTGTGCCTAGTTCATTCATAAGGGTAACCTAGTGCTTGTGATATGGTGTAAGGTTTGTTTCAAATGGTTGTATCGCTTGAATGCATGACTCACCTGTTTGAGTGAAGATTAATAGAGGTCTGGAAGTTGTTTTGAATAGGAAAGACAAGGGTGGCTAAAGTATGGTTATATACACTCACTCGACGGTGACACCCAAGGTAAGGGTGGGTCATGTAGCTGAACTTGTGTTTGAATGGGTTGGTTGTGGAGCGATGGTTGAACCAGGTTGTCGATCGCACCTGAGTGGTGATGGTTAAGTGTTGATGTGGCTCGTTCGACAGGGAATCCTGAGATTCCTATTAGGTCATGGTGTCCCATATCTTAACGACAGAAACGGGTATGTTGGTGGTGGTGTTCCTCAATGACTTCTTAGCGTACCTCATCTAGTGACGACCATGCCCAACATCTGGACATCATCCCAGGTATATTGAGAATCTCTGGCTCTCGCCAAGAGACATGAATGTGATTTTTTGGATGAGGGACATCATGGAGTTTACGCACAATGAAAGGATATGTGTGGAGTTTGATGATGGGATGTACACCCTCGATGGATTAGGGTGGAGACCTCTGGATGGGTCGAATGTAGACAATGCCTTGGGTTCTCCTCATGGAGGCCGAGAACGGGCACTAGGTGACGTTCGTTTCCTTGTTTTGGGAAAGAGGCTGGATAGCCATGTCTAATTTTGGTGTTCGGTTTGTGATCGGTTTTATGATGCGGGGGTTGGAATCCCTCATGGTGAGAAATGGTAACGACACTCCTAAGGTGGGGAGTGATAAATCAGCCTTGAATGTGGAATAGAGAACATCGAGACGGTGTAGTGTCACCATGGTAGTAATGAGGAACCGATGAGGTGCATGTCAGGTTCCTCGGAGAGGCATGTAGGACTTGGATGTGGTAACAAATGATCCAAGTGTTGGCTTGAGCTCAGGGTGGTTCAAAGTGAGGCTTCTGAGATTTTTGTTTAGTCATGGGGGGATGTGGTTGGATATGAAAAAAGGTTGTGGCAAGGGAAGTTGAGGTATTATAACTCCAATGGAGATTGGGGTTAGACCTGGGTCAATCATCATTGTGTGGTTTTAGGATGCCGTGAAGTAGGGAGAACCTTGGTCATGTGATGTGGTGCCACACCAAGGGTGAAGTGGATGACAGTTTGGAGGGTGGTAATTCTGTGATAATGAATTCTACTGAAATTTGAAAAATGACCTCGGTGAGTGTTCTAGGGAAAGCTAGTCGAAGGTGGTCCGACCTGAGATGGTAAACTTGAATGGGTGAGGTGAGAGTGACCACATACAGGCTTATGCTGTAGCAGAAAGCACCTTTCGAAGAAAAGTTGAACCTAAGTGAGGTCATGATGATGATAGTCCTTGAATGGATGGTGTAGGAATGTTTTCCCAATGGTTGTGATGGTGCGGATGGATTCCAAGGCAAGGTAATGCTCCTATGGATGCTTGGGTCTGGTAAGTTAGAACGTGTTAGGCAATGGGAAGGTTGGGTTGAGATCTGATGGTCCTTCATCGATGGAGGAGGTTCCAAGTAACTAGAAACGGTATAGAGAACCATAATGGATAAATGGTCAGTTGATGACGTGACCATAGTTTCAGGTTAGAAGGACTCGAGTGGTCGCTGTTCGGGTGAGCTGGCCCTGGTAGAGAGCTTTGGCACGGTTTAACTGGTTAAGTAGCCGAGAGTTTTTTTTGTGATGTTTGTATAGTTGTGGAGTGAGACATTCAGGAAATGTGGTTGGAAGGGTTTTGTGTTTTCCTCCAGTTGATACCGGGTTGGGTCACCATTAGAGCTGGGTGAACAGAAAATGACACCAACAGATTTGGGGTCATGAGTTTTGTAGAGGATCAGGTAGATGAGGTGACGACTGGTTTCTCCATGACGTTGAGAAGTTATGTGTTAAGTTTCATTGTGTTGTGAGTTAGGTGTTTCCACCTATATGTTTTCCCTATGAAGTTCACGTGGTAAGAATAGTTGAAGTCAATAAATCCTTGAGGAGTTTTTTCAGCTTGTGTTGTGGTTGCGGTGAGGTAGGCTTGTGGGGAAAGTTTGTGCCCTTGATTTGTGATCGGTTGGAATTGTGATGTAAAAAACAAAACTTGGAAAGTAAGCAGTGCATCCTGGTTTGACCAAGATGTACCGTGATCTCTGAATGCAGTTTTGGTGGCCTGGAATGAAGAAGGATGTTGTGGGATTTTTGGAACGGTGCCTTACCTATCAGTAGTTGAAGGCCGAGCACCAACGCCCAAGTGGTTTATTGCATCTATTTCCCATTCAAGAATGGAAGTGGCATGATGTAATAATGGATTTTTTATTGGTTCTTCTGAGGATTCCACGAAATAATAATGCAATATGGGTGGTTGTGGATCGGTTAACGAAATTGGCTCATTTCTTACCGATTCAGGAGACTGTTACAGTCGACTAGTTGGGTGAGATGTATGTTCGGGAAATAGTGTGGTTCCATGGTGTGTTGAGGACCATAGTTTCGGACTGAGATCCACTTTTCATGTCGCGTTTCTGGCAAGGGTTGCATAAGGTGCTTGGTACACAAGTGTTTTTGAGTACGGCTTTCCACCCACAGACGGACGGGCAGTAGAAGCGTATGATCCAAGTGTTGGAAGAAATGTTGATGGCTTGTGTCTTGGACCTTTGTGGTTCTTGGGAGAGACACCTATCATTGGTTGAGTTTGCCTACAACAACAGTTTTTAGGCTATGATTCAGATGGCACCGTTTGAGGCACTCTACGGGAGGCTATGTAGATCTCCGTTGTGTTGGCTAGAGGCCGGTGAGTCTGATATGTTGGGGCCACATCTCGTGCTGGAGACATTGGAGAAGAGTCAATTTGATCAGGAAGCGCATGGCTATGGCTCAGAGTGGATAGAAGTCGTATGAAGATTAGAGGATTGGACCTCTTGAGTTTGGGGTGGGTGATAACGTGTTCCTTCGGGTGTCTCCAAGGTTGGTTCACTGTCGGATTCGAAAGCAGGGAAAGTTGATGCCCAGGTATGTGGGACCTTTTGATATTGTGGAGAGGATCAGAACAGTGGCTTACCGATTGGCTCTTCCAAAATGGTATGGTGGGATGCATGATGTGTTTCATGTGTCGCAGCTTCGACGGTATCACCCTGACCCATCTCACATGGTTGATGTTGAGGATGTAGAGCTTGAGGCTGATGTGTTCTTTGAGTAGAATCTGGTTCGTGTGGTGGATCATAGTTAAAAGGTCTTGTGAGGCAAGGTTGTGCCATTAGTGTGAGTACTATGGAAGCATGGGAAAGTTCACAAAGAGACTTGTGGGTGAGAATCAGATATACGGGCTCAGTGGGCCGAACTCTTTTATTCGGTGGAGCAATGAGGGTTGGGAGCCCGGCTCGGGGACGACCTGTTATAAGGTGGGGAGGTTGTAAGATCCCAGTTTTTGGAAAGGTATGTTTCTATTGTGTTTTGGTTAAATCCCTTGTTTTGGGTTTTTAAAATGTTTCCCGAAGGTATGAGAGGTCTTGGGGGAGTTCCGGGGGCTCGTAGCATGATAGAAGGGAAGTCTGGCCAACACAGGGTTGGGCGCACGGTTTGTGCACGTTCTAGCAAAACCGTGTGGTCGGCCCAGGAAGCGTGCGACCCCTCCTCCTCCGGAAAGTGGTGAGTGCACGGTCTTCGGATGGTTTTCCAAACCGTGCGGCCTGCCAAGGTGAAACCGTGTGGACCTTCCTCCTCTAGCCAGTGGCATGCGCACGGTTTGCGCACGGTTTGCTAAACTGTGCGGCTAAACCGTGCTGCCACATAAGTTTGGAAAAATTACAAGTTTTCCACTCCAGGCATTAAAACCCCACTCGGTATTTTCCTCCTCTCCTCCCCTCACAACCCTAGAGACGAACTTGTCCGACCCAAGCTTCCCAAGGGTGGTTCTCCTTCAATTCTTGGTCGTTTAGAGTTCCGTTTGTTGTGGAATGAAGCTCCAGGTAAGGCTAATCTCCTCCTTGGTTCTTTTCTTGGTTTAGGGTTTGTGTCTTCTCTCCCTCTTCTTCTGACCCCCAAAAAACCTATCTTTTGGGTCAGTTCTAGGTTGAAGCTCCAAAGGTTGGTCGAATCGAGGTCTAAGGACTCGATTGAGGTTGCGATCAACCGCGGATTCAAGGTAGGTGGTCTAAAAGTTATATCCCATGGTTATTTAGGGTTTATGTGCATGTTTACTTGTGTTATTGTTTCTCTTGGTTATGTAGTGAATAAACGTGGCATATTTGGTTTCAATGATGTTTAAAATGGTATATAAGAACCCTCACGATCCCCGTGGGATGTGTTGGGATGGAATTGACCTAGTTGGGGCAATCTGTGGGATGTGTCGGCTTTTCCCCGGGCTCGGGATTGTCAATTAAACAAGTGACCTTGTTGTAATAAAATGTAGATCCCTTGATGAATATGTTGCCATGATTGGTGGAACATGGGAAAGAAGTTAGGTGATGCACTTAGACTTTGAAACTAACAGTAGGGTTATTGGAAATTGAATGAATGGTTGATTCATGGAAATGATGAACGGGTTAAATGGGTTAATGTGTAAATTGATTAATGACCATAATGGGATAGATTATGGGTCTAGTGTTGAATACTTAGTGAGATAGGCATAACACATGAGAAATTGGGTGATTGGTTAAACGATGTGAAATGGTAGTGTGTTAATGGGTTAAGGCATAATGAAAATTCCCATGTGGGTCATTGTGAATGGTGGTTGCCAAAGGACAATGGTGTGGATGTTTGATGGTTACTTATATATATAAGCATGTGAACATGTCTTGGTAGAGTGGGATATGACTTGAGTCTCTACGCCCATGGATCGAGTGAAGACTAAGGCTCTGAACTCCACCCTAAATGCATGGGTTAGGAATGGGGACTGATGCTCTTTTCTCTTAATGGTTGCATCCACCCGGACCGAGGCTTCGAGGTGAGGACATAGTTGATTCCACCCGGACTGATGCTTTGAGGTGAGGTTATTGTTGATATGATGGAGTTAGTCCTAGTGAGATAGAATAAAGATGGGTTTACCCTCTTGGATGTGATTTTTGGCCTTAGACCCATGTAACATGATGAATGTGATTAACCCATGGAAATGTGATGAAATCGAAAATGATGATATTTGGTGTGAAATGAATGGTAATGGAAGTGGTAATGGATTTGGATCTAAATTGGTTAATGTCACCTTAAATAATTACTTGGCATTTATCATTCATTTTCTTTTTTCATGCACGACCTGTTTATATTGGATATTTTGTAGATGTCGTTGGTGGTGGCCTACTGAGTTGTACTCACACCATGCTCGAGCCGCCGTTGGGTACCCGAGAAGACTTCGTGTTTTCAGTTAGGAGAAAGGCAAGGGTCCTTGCTAGATAGTCGAGTGGATATGGGTAGCACTTGGTGGAGGATCCAGACTTGGAGTCGGGACCATTTTGGGGATTTTGGTCGTTGTCTTTATTTTGGGATTTTGTACACTTTTCACTTGTAGTATTATATGGCATATTTATTTTTGGAAATGGTTTTTATACATGTTCCTTGTTCATTGGTAATTTTGTTCCACTGTTTGGTTATTATGTTGTTGATTACTCTGATAAAAAGGGGTTATAATCTCCCCACTTGACCCCATAGACCCCCACTGCTAGTCGGTAGCCTTTGGCGTACGGGGAGGTGCGCTTAAGGTCATGTAACCACCCGGCTCGGAGAACTGGTTTAGTGGATTCCGGGTCGGGGATGTTACAAAGTGGTATCAGAGGAGGTATTTCTTCTCCTTCTCTGAGGTCTTGTTATTTGGGATTGGTAGCCAAGGGTTAGGATGTGTCGGGCCTTGGCAATGAGCTCGTGCTTGGGAGTAGCTAACCCATGTACGGGGGAAAATCCAAGTCACTCTAGGTGGGAATTGTTTTTCTTGGGTTTTTCTGGTAACAGTTGATGCTATTTCACTGTTGGGTGACGCACATGTAGTTTGATGTGACTATTTTATGATATTTGGCCCGTGGCCTTAACGGCACGAGGAATTTCATTCATGCATTATTATTGGCACCTAGGGAGATAGGTGACATTCATTATGTTAGGAAAATGCACGGGGTGGGTGTGTGAGACAAGAAAAGTAGGATGCATCATGCATGTCATGAAATCAAGAAATGATGAGATGAATTAAATAGAACAAGTGGTTGAATGAAAGGAAAGAAAATGAGAAATTTTGGGGCTGGGTTAATGTTTTGGGTTGCGATAAATTGCAAGGGTTGATTCAGTGTCCAAAAAAAGGGTTTCGTAATGATGGTAAAATTGTTAATGAATTTTGCCTAATGAATGGTGTAAATGTGTTAAAATGATGATTTTAACATGTTGTGAAATATGAAATGTGCCTAAAAGGAAAGGATCGTGTTGTGAAAGAAGAATTGGTTTGAAGATGTGTTGATAAAATACTTGTGATTGAGTAAGTTGGTTTCCCATATTGACCATGACCGCAGTAGGTATGGTAGGGGGTGGTGTTCTAAGTGTGATGATGGTCATTGGGGTTACGAATGAAGAATGGTTTGTTTAAGGATTGATCATATGGGATCTTTCCATTTGTGGTTAAATTCTATCGGTCATTCTTTCGAAGTTCCGAGTGAATGAAAAGTTCGGAATGTGAATGTTTGAATGAAAATGTGGGTATCCTGGTGTTGTCGGTTATCTCCTTGTATGCATGGGTTGGGGCCGTGAGAGTTCCCTAGAAGAGATTTCGGGCTTGGATTGTGAGGCCTTCCCGGTCATGCTATATCTTAGGTGGTGATTTTTGGGAGTTGGTATCGTTCAACCTTCAAGGTGACCTATGAGAGAGGTAGGACAAGGATTCTAGTGATTTTGGGTGTTTGTCACACCTATGGATGTTTTGGACCTTGAAAGTGGGGCATCGAGTGCTGCGTGGTGCAGTATTGTGATGTAAGGATAATTTGGAAGGTTGGTGTCCTAGCTGTGCCTGGTTATTTCATAAGGACACCCTAGTGCTTGTGATAAGGTGTAAGGTTTGTTTCGAATGGTTGTATCTCTTGAATGCATGACTCACCTGTTTGAGTGAGGATTAATGGAGGTCTTGAAGTTGTTTTGAATAGGAAAGACAAGGGTGGCTAAAGTATGGTTATATACTCTCTCTCAATGGTGACACCCGAGGTAAGGGTGGGTCATGTAGGTGAAATTGTGTATGAATGGGTTGGTTGTGGAGTGATGGTTGAACCAGGTTGATGATCGCACCTGAGTGGTGATGGGTAAGTGTTGATGTGGCCCATTCGGTAGGGAAGCGTGAGATTCCTAACAGGTCATGGTGTCCCATAGCTTGACATTAGAAATGGGTATGTTGGTGGTGGTGTTCCTCGACGACTTCTTAGGGTACCTCAGCTATTGACGAGCATGCCCAACATCTTGACATCGTCCCAGGTATGTTAAGAAGCTCTGGCTCTCGCCATGAGACATGAAGTTGTTTCTTTTGATGAGGGACATCATGGAGTTTACGCACAAGGAAAGGATATGTGTTGAGTTTGATGATGGGATGTACACCCTCGATGGCTTAGGGTGGAGACCTCTGGATGGGTCGAATGTTGACAATGCCTTGGTTTCTGTTCATGGAGGCTGAGAATGGGCACTAGGTGACGTTCATTTCCATGTTTTGGGAAAAAGGCTAGATGGCCATGTCTAAGTTTGGGGTTCGGTTTGTGATCGGTTTTATGATGCGGGGGTTGGAATCCCTCATGGTGAGAAAAGGTAACAACACTCCTAAGTTGGAGAGTGATAAATCAGCCTTGAATGTGGAAGAGAGATCATTGAGACGGCGTAGTGAAACCTGGGTAGTAATGAAGAACCGGTGAGGTGCGTGTCAGGTTCCTCAGAGAGGCATGTGGGACTTGGATGTGGTGACAAATGATCCAAGTGTTGGCTTGAGCTCAGGGTGGTTCAAAGTGAAGCTTTTGAGATTTTTGTTTAGTCATGGGGGTATGTGGTTGGATATGACAAAAGGTTGTGGCAAGAGAAGTTGAGGTCTTATAACTCCAACGGAGATTGGGGTTAGACCTGGGTCAATCGTCCTTGTCTGGTTTTAGGATGCCGTGAAATAGGGTGAACCTTGGTCATGTGATGTGGTGCCATACCAAGGGTGAGGTCGATGGCAGTTTGGAGGTTGTTAATGTCTTGATAATGAATTCTACTGAAATTCGAAAAATGACCTCGGTGGGTGTTCTGGGGAAATATAGTCAATGGTGGTCCGACCTGAGATGGTAAACCTGAATGGGTGAGGTGAGAGTGACCACTTACAGGATTATGTTGTAGCAGAAAGCACCTTTCTAAGAAAAGTTAAACCTATGTGAGGTCATGATGATCTTAGTCCTTGAATGGATAGTGTAGGAATGTTTTCCCAATGGTTGTGACGGTGCGGATGGATGCCAAGGTAGGGTAATTCTCCTATGGATGCTTGGGGCTGGTAAGTTAGAATGTGTTAGGCAATGGGAAGGTTGGGTTGAGATATGATGGTCCTTCATCGATGGAGGAGGTTCCAAGTAACCGGAAATGGTAGAGATAACCATTCCGGATAAATGGTCGGTTTATGACATGACCATAGTTTCGGGTTGGAAGGACTCGAGTGGTCACCGTTCGGGTGAGTTGGCCCTGGTAGAGAGCTTTGAAACGGTTTAAATGGTTAATTAGCTGAGAGTTATGTTTTGCATTGGGTGTATAGTTGTGGAGTGATACCTTCAGGAAATCTGGTTGGAAGGGTTGTGTGTTTTCCTCCAGGGGATACCAGGTTGGGTCACTATTAGAGTTGGGTGAACAAAAAATGACACCAAGTGATGTGGGGTCATGAGTTGTGCAGAGGATCGGGCAGATGAGGTGACGACTAGTTTCCCCATGAGAATGAGAAGTTTTGTGTTAAGTTTCCTTGTGTTGTGAGTTAGGTGTTTCCACCTATATGTTTTCCCTATGAAGTTCCCGTGGTAAGAATAGTTGAAGTCGATAAATACTTGAGGATTTTTTTTCATCTTGTGTCGTGGTTGTGGTGAGGAAGGCTTATGGGGAATGTTTGTGCCTTTGATTTGTGTTCGGTAGGAATTGTGATTTACAACCAAAACATGGAATGTAGGCATTTCATCCTGGTTTGACCAAGATGTACCGTGATCTCTGAAGGAATTTTTGGTGTCCTGGAATAAAGAAGGATGTTGTGGGATTTGTGGCATGGTACCTTACCTGTTAGCAGGTGAAGGCCGAGCACCAATGCCCAAGTGTTTTGTTGCATCTATTTCCCATTCCGGAATGGAAGTGGGATGATGTAACAATGGATTTTGTCTTGGGTCTTCCGAGGAATCCACGAAAGAATGATGCAATATGGTTGGTTGTGGATCGGTTAACGAAAGTGGATCATTTCATTCCGATTCAGGAGACCGTTACAGTCGACCAGTTGGGTGAGCTGTATGTTTGGGAAATAGTGCGGTTCCATGGTGTGTCGCGGACCATAGATTCGGAACTAGATCTGCGTTTCACGTCACGTTTCTAGAAAGGGTTGTAGAAGGCGCTTGGTACACAGGTGTTTTTGAGTATGACTTTCCACCCGTAGACAGACGGGCAGTAGAACCGTACGATCCAAGTGTTGGAAGACATGTTGAGATCTTGTGTCTTGGACCTCAGTGGTTCTTGGGAGAGACACCTATCATTGGTTGATTTTACCTACAACAACAGTTTTCAGGATATGATTCGGATGGCACCGTTTGAGGAACTCTACGTGAGGCCATGTAGATCTCTGTTGTGTTGGCTAGAGGCCAGTGAGTCTAAGTTCTTGGGGCCAAGTGTCATGCAGGAGACTTTGGAGAAGAGTCAAGTTGATCAGGAAGCGGATGGATACGGCTCAGAGTAGATAGAAGTCGTATAAAGATAAGAGGTTTGGACCTCTTGAGTTTGGGGTGGGTGATAAGGTGTTCCTTTGGGTGTCTCCAAGGTAGGGTCACCATCGGATTCGAAAGCAGGGAAAGTTGGTGCCTAGGTATGTGGGACCTTTTGAGATTGTGGAGAGGATGAGACCAGTGGCTTACCGATTGGATCTTCCACAATGATATGGTGGGATGCATGATGTGTTTCATGTGTCGCAGCTTCAACGGTATCACCTTGACCCATCTCACGTGGTGGATGTTGAGGATGTAGAGCTTGAGGCTGATGCATCCTTTGAGTAGCATCCTGTTCGTGTGGTGGATCGTAGTGAAAAGGTCTTACGAGGCAAGGATTTTCCATTAGTCTGAGTACTATAGAAGCATGGGAATGTTCAGGAAGAGACTTGGGAGAAAAAATCAGATATACGGGCTCAATGGCCCAAACTCTTCTCTTCAGTGGAGCAATGAGGCTTGGGAGCCCGGCTCGGGGACGATCCATTATAAGGTGGGGAGGTTGTAAAATCCCGGTTTTTGGAAAGGTATGTTTCTATTATGTTTTTGATAAATCCCCTGTTTTTGGGTTTTTAAAATGTTTCCCGAAGCTATGAGAGGCCTTGGGGAGTTCCGGGGGCTCGGGGAACGAAAGAAGGGAAGTCTGGCCAAGACAGGACTGGGCGCACGGTTTGTGCACGTTCTAGGAAAACCGTGCGGTTGGCCCAGGAAGCGTGCAACCCATCCACCTCCGGACAGTGGCGAGCGCACGGTCTGTGCATGGTTTTCCAAACCCTGTGGCTTTCCCAGGTGAAACTTTCCGGCCCTTCCTCCTCTAGGAAGTGGTGTGTGGACGGTTTGCGCACAATTTGCTAAACCGTGCGGCTAAACCGTGCTTCCACTTAAGTTTGGAAAAATTACATTTTTTCCACCTCGGGCTTTAAAACCCCACTCAGGAGTTTCCTCCTCTCCTCCCCTCTCAACCCTAGTGATGAACATGGCTGACCCAAGTATCCCAAGGGTGGTTCTACTTCGATTGTTATCCGTTTAGAGTGTCGTTGGTTGCGGATTGTAGATCCGGGTAAGGCTAATCTGCTCTTTGGTTCTTTTCTTGGTTTTGGGTTTGTGTCTTCTCTCCCTATTGTTCCGAACCCTAAAACCCTATCTTTTGGGTGATTTCTAGGTTGAAGCTCCAAGGGTTGGTCAAGTCGAGGTCTAAGGACTTGATTGAGGGTGCGTTCAACCAAAGATTCGAGGTAGGTGGTCTACAAGTTATATCTCATGGTTATTTAGGGTTTATGTGCATGTTTACTTGTGTTCTTTTTTCTCTTGGTTATGTTGTGAATAACCTTGGCATGTTTGGTTTCAATGATGTTTAAAATGGTATATGCGAACCCTCACGATCCTCGTGGGATGTGTTGGGATGGACTTGACCTAGTTGGGGCTATCCGTGGGATGTGCCGGCTTTTCCCCGGGCTAGGGATTGTTAATTAAACAAGTGACTTGTTGTAATAAAATGTAGATCCCATGATGAATATGTTGGCATGATTGGAGGAACAAGGGAAAAAAGATAGGTGATGCACCTTGACTTGGAAACTAACCATAGGGTTTTTGGAAATGGAATGAATGGTTTATTCATGGAAATGGTGAATGGGTTAAATGGGTTAATGTGTAAATGTATTAAAGAACATAATGGGATAGATTATGGGTCTAGTGTTGAATGCTTAGTGAGATAAGCATAACACGTGGGAATTGGGTGATTGGTTAAATGATCTGAAATTGTAGTGTGTTAATGGGTTAAGGCATAATGTAAATTCCCATGTGGGTCATTGTGAATGGTGGTTGCCAAAGGAAAATGATTTGGATTGTTAATGGTTACTTATATATATAAGCATGTGCACATGGCTTAGTATAGTGGGGTATGACTTGAGGCTCTACGACCACGGGTCAAGTGAAGACTAAGGCTCGAAATCCACCCTGAATGTATAGGTTAGGAATGGGGACTGGTTCTCTTTTATCTAAACGGTTGCATCCACCAAGATTGTGGCTTCGAGGTGAGGATATAGTTTCTTCCACACAGACTGATGCTTTGATGTGAGGTTATTGTTGCTATTAGGGAGTTAGTCCTAGTGAGATTGGATAACTATGGTTTTACCCTCTTGCATGTGATTGTTGGCCTTAGACCCATGTAACATGATGAATGTGATTAACCCATGGAAATGTGATGAAATGTTAAATGATGATATTTTGTGTGAAATGAATGGTAATGGAAGTGGTAATGGCTTTGGATTTGAATTAGTTAAAGGCACCTTAAATAATTACTCAGAATTTATCATTCATTTTCCTTTTGCATGCACCACCTGTTTATATTGGATATTTTGTAGACGTTGTTGGCGGTGGCCTACAGAGTTTTACTCACACCCTGCTCGGGCCGCCATTGGGTACCCGAGCAGACTTTAGGTTTGTAGGTCAGGATACGGGAAAGGGTACATGCTAGATAGTCGAGTGGATATGGGTAGCACTTGGTGGAGGATTCAGACTTGGTGTTGGGACCATTTTGTGGATTTTGGCCGTTGTCTTTATTTTGGGCTTCTGTACACTTTTCACTTGTTGTATGACATGGAATATTTATTTTTGTAAATGGTTGTTATACATGTTCCTTTTTCATTATTTATTATTTCCGCTATTTGATTATTCTGTTCTGGCTTACTCTGATAAAAAGGGGGTATAGTCTCCCCACATGACCCCATAGACCCCCGCTGCTAATCGGCGGCCTTTGGCGTACAGGGAGGCGCGCTTAAGGTCATGTAACCACCCAGCTCGGAGCACCGGTTTTGTGCCTTTCGGGCTGGGGATGTTACAACCCATAACATGTGAGTCACTCAGTTTTACAAGGAGAACAAAACTCCACCCATAATTGACCATGTAACCCAAAAAATAATACATTTCCACTTTTGAACCCATTATATATGGATATTTTTCTTCATTATGATGACTATAAATCACCCAATATAAATTAACATAAGTAAATTATTAAATATATTTTGTTATGAACTTGTAGATATTTCCCCAAAATAATTTGAATAACCTTACTTCAAATTTTCCATTGTAATTTAATTTGATGATGTCATTAAACTATCCATATAATCCAAAATTTAGGAATATTTTCAATATTCCACATGTTTGTTTTGAAAAAATCATCACACAGAACTATATACAAATAAAATATATTATATTTATAAGATTCAAATATCATAGACACATTCAGAGTCCCTCAATCAAGATTTTTGTAATAATATAACTCTCTATGATTATTATCAATATTCATGATTCACATGTCTAAATATAAAATATTATTAACTAAATAATATAATTTTATCTATAAAATTTTAATAAAAAAATGATTATGATCTTACAAGATGTGAAAACTAATCAAAAATGTCTTTGTTGTCATTTATCTAAATTCATTCTCATTTTATATTTTACTCTAAATTATTATATTTGATTGTTTAAAAAATTATTCAATGAAATCATGTAAAATATAACAATTGTGTATCATGTATCTATAAAATTTTAGGAAATTGTATTTTCTTAATGAAACTAATGGTTTAATTCCTAGTTGATGACATAAATTTGGAATGTTTTATTATTCAATATGGCACTTAAAATGATTTATTTATGAACAACACCTGAAACATGATTTAATTATTTCAAAATATTATCTAAAAACATCTAACAAAAGGTGATACATTCTTCCTTCATAAAACATCAACACTTGAGCCTTTCGGTAGATCTTTTTTTGTTACAAAATACATAAAAGAACCTACATACCTAATGAGAAGAAGTAACACTGAATACTAAAAAACATATGTATTGAGTTTAGAAATATTAATATAGTAATCATAAAAAGTAAGACTACAATAACTATCTAGGGGATATATCCATCTATAATGTATTGTTCATCAACCATCGACATTATTGGTCAAATTCATATTTAAGTGAATAATCACAGTGAAAAATGATGGGGTTGAATATCATCTACAATTGAGAAAGTATAATTTTAATTCTTTCTTAATGTTTTCACCATCAATTGGGTATAAAATGTTCTCAATAATAATCTTATTTAACGTGTAAAAAGAAATTCAAACTATTATTATGTCATCAAGAAACAATTTACACGATGCTAAATTTAGATAATTCTATATCAAAATATGTGTGTCCTATAATTTATACACATTAAAAAAAATTGATTCAAGTTAAAAAAACAAGAATTGATTTATGAATATCAATCAGATACTTTCACATTATACATTCTTAAATGGAAAATAACTTTTAATTTTTTAATAATGAAAAAACTACTACATTATACTTTCCATTATCATTTTCCCACATTTCATGCTTTATATTCATTTCTTCTGATCCCTTGTGAGAATTTACTTGTCCATTTAGTTTTACCTTACAATTAAATATTGTAAAAATAATATTATCACATCAATTATTTATATCATTCTTCACAACATTATTATTATATAATAATTAATATTCCTAATAAATCAGTTTGAAAAAAATACAACATTTTATTCATTATTAGGTTCCAAAAATATCTAATAGTTATTTAATTCTTCTCCTAGAAACCGAAAATTGATATTCCTTCCCAAATTTTTCATGGACACGTGATAATTTTGACATTATTTATGAACCTGATAAAAAATTATGGTGGACTCGACACTATTTTTCATGAATTCATTACTTATTTAACTAGTATCTTTTAGACACATCAATGAATCGAATATGATAACTAAAAATAAGGCTTTTTATCTAGTAGTCCTCTTAGATTGATGAAAATGTTATAAATTGGATTTTCATGTATAGTGTGAGTGTTTTACCTTGATATATTTCTTAATCCATTGAAATAACTAAAAAATAACATTAGAGAAACACGCATTGTAAAAAACTTAGTTGTTGAAGCATCTTATGTTTCAATACCATTTTCCCAATATACATGATGTTATTATTTAAGAAGATGAATATATACCTCAATGTAATTTCTAGTCATTAAATTTCATTGAATAATTTTGAAATAATGAAATAATTTTATTTCATATATATATTGGGAAAGATTATATGGGATAAAAAAACATCCATATAGTAAATGTTGAACTAAGAGTCCTTAATAGATAAAATCCATCAAAATATATTCCAAAATATAAATTCTGAGAAAGTGAAAAGAAATTTGTACATAAATTATTAATTAATTTTCATTATTATAAATATATTTAGTGTCTTATAGACTCATCATTTTTTGCATCCTTAATCCAATATATTTTCTCTACCCTTTTAGAAGACATGAAAAATCATTTCAATAATGATTTTTATATAATGTAATACAACACAATCAAAAAAAATATCATTCTGATTATTATTCATAGAATTTTCATTCATATATTCATAATGAATAACTAACTATCATATAAAAGTATTCTATATTTTATACTCCTATCTTTTTTAATCTTCTCCTTGATAGAACATGAAGTCATTAGAACATGCATATATCATTATATAATTGAGACTATGTTTATTATGTTCATTATTCATATTATAAATTGATTAGAGGATCTTATCATGAACGAATCATGTTGAAAAAACTCTAATATAATTGAAATTATTTCATATATAACTTTATATAAGATCTTGATATAGTATAACATCGTATGAAAAGATAATATTTTTATATTTGGTACAAACTTTATACTTCTCTAGATTTCTGATTCCCAAAAATTCATAAAATCCATTTGATTTATTAGTCAAATTTTATCAGGTATTAATAAATTTAAAATTCATATGAGACTCAACTGATATGTTTCAATATTTATCATTCTGTTTAATGTAGGAAACATCATTAATATGGTAGAAAATTACATTCACTACTATCGGGGAAGTGGGTTTTCTGTCTGATTATTTTTAAAATTCAATCTCTTTATAATGTGAAATTACCTATGACTAATCCATCTCATATATCGAGAATGTAATTTTTTCAATATCATGTGCTCATAAATATCATGTATTTTCAACTATCATCCCAATTTTTAATCAGATAATGGATATTTTATTCATCCTTCTAATGATTTATTTGCAATTGAAAACTCTAAACACACCTCTTACTCCGGAACATATTGTGTTTTATTTCAAGATAAATTAATCCTAATTATATCCATTTTTTCTATTAATAAATATCATTATAAAAAATATAACACATTAAAAATTAAAATAAAGGTAAAAATAAAACATAATAGTAATGTAATAATAAAATATAATATCAAAAACAATATCATAATTTGTATAAATTAACTGAGATTTAATCATGGAACACTAATATAGTTAAAATAAATTAATATTAGGATTTTATATTTTATGTTATTATTATTTCATATAACATATTGAAAACATTACACATTTCATAAATAGAGACATCATATATTTTGATGAAATAATGTCTTATTTTTATGTGAATCATGAATGCATGTCTATTTATGTTTCTCCCCTTTTTTCCATTGTATTTTAATTGTGTGTCTTAAATATATTTTAGTAAAAGTATTGATTATATATTTGAAGATTTAATTTGAGAAATAAAACACAATTATATAATTTATCATAACAAAAAATGTTGAAATTAAAATATTATAACATTAACTGAATGAAAAATCATCAAGAAAATCATATAAATTATTTAGTAATGAAATTAATAAACAAACCAAATATATATGTTCAATATATATTACTTATATATGTGTTTATTTTCTAAATATGTATAAAAATGTTCCTTATATAAATAGAACATACATATTTTCTTTTTTATATATTTCTTATATATATACAAATACATTTTTTTGAATATATATGTATATATGTTATGTAAATGTATAAATATATATATATATATATCATTAAATTTATAATGATAATATACATGTATATTTCCTATCTATAAAAAAGAAATTTATAAATGTATATGTTATTCTTATAAATAGATCATGATTATGAAAAATATGTTTTCCTATAACATGTAAAATATTTCATTTTATGTATTTTCATTTCAATAGTATTCCATAATTAATATTGTTGCCCAAAAACTAGTAATCCAATTGTAAACATATAACTACTCATAAGTGTATGTGAATTAAATAAATGGGTACTCACTGCGAGGGAAGGATGTCGTCAGATGGTCATGGAAGGGAGGAAATTATAAATGGGCAGGGGTAAAGAAGATATTGAGGAGGGGTTCTTGACATTGGAGGATCATCAAGAGGGAAGGACGATTTTATAGTGTCATAAGGAGGGGCAAATTTCATTATAGGGTTTTCGTAAGGGGAGGATGTGGGGGATATGAGGACATGATGGAGGCTCACCACCAAGGATCTGAAGAGGGCATGACACATTCACTACCACAAAATAGGGCAAGGGAAGTGTTTCCCTTTATCAGTTCTAAACAGAAAGCACTGATAAAGGGGTCTGCCTTTATCAGCGCTAACTAAAAGAGCTGATAAAGCTAACCTTTATCAGCGCTAAAATAAGCACGGATAAATGTGTGCCCTTTATCAGCTCTTTTTTTAGCGCTGATAAAGGAGACATTTATCAACACTATTATTTGCATTAATAAACATTTTTATTCTTAATTTAGATAAAATTATAATATTTATAATCAAAAATAATGTTTTTTTGTATATATTAACAATTATATACCAATATTTATAAATATATAATCCTTATTGTTATAATTATTAATAAATAAATATCTATTTATTTTATATGTCATTTTAAATAAATATCTAAGAATATAAATAAATAATTAAATAAAAAACCAAGTGCTGATAAATGTATGTTTTATTAGTGCTTTTATTTTAGAACTGATAAGACATACCTTTATGAGAACTTTTAATGATCACTGATAATGGTTCCATTGGTTTTTATTTAAGAACCCTAATAGGCCCCTCGTCTCTCGCGTGCATTCAAGTTTTCTCGGAAGCAGAACCCGAACCATTCTCCTCCTCCTCCTCCACCACCTCTTCTTCCTCCTCTACCACCGCTAGGTTTTCCTCCTCTGCCGCGACCGTCATCCTCCTCTGTCGCCGCTGCCTCCGCCGCTGCTGCCTTCGCCACGGCTGCCTCCGGCACTACTGCATCCTCTATGGCTACCTCCTCAATGGATGCCTCTGCCGTAGTTTCCTCCTCCACCTCCCCTGGTATAGAGTCTTGTTAAATGGAACATGCTTCACCATACATGGATTTCATATAGATTTTAATGCCTCACAACATTTATCTCCAAAATTTACACCACATGACTCATCTTCTGACTCAAACATGGAATAAGTTTCATTCTAAATGTTACATGTCATGTGATCCTAGGCCACACACAATGTATCTACAAGACATATACATCAGCATGAAACCATGTACATGCTATGAAATAATGTTTTAACCACATGATATGTGTTTTACTTTACTCACACCATGTATAGATACCATAGAAACTTGATGTGTATAGACTATACACCATTAGTGGTCATGTAAGGACTACACACTGTGTATTCCAAAAACATTTTATGCATAGCCGATGAGGTGACTCAGTATGTATCCAAAGTACACACCATTAGCTCCAGTTGTTCTATATGTCATGTATTTTTAGAGGCATCATGCAGTCTTTGTAAGACTAACTTAGAATTAATTTGATATATGTTAGATTAAATCGGTTAAATCTTATCCATAGACGATGTTCACCCTATTGGACACACCTTTTATATGGATTTAACTTGATTTTAGAAATGGTAGTATACAACCAACCTTAACTGAGAACCATACACATCGTGTACCCATTTATCAAACTGTGTGCTATGTTATTTTCATTATTATTATTTATTTTTAACTTTGATGATAGTATTTCATATATGTGTATCCCATTATAAATATCCTCTCATGTAGATCACTATTGTATGATTCCCTCAATCATTGGAAATTGAACACGATGTTGTTTGGATATTTTAATTATCTTCACTCTGCTTGAGAGTTGACAAGTGACAAGTGAGATATTTGGAGAAAATATGGAGTATGGTACTTTCCCATGTTTTGGTGAAGAGTCCCCCATGTATAGGTTTTAGGTAATCCTTGGAGATATACAAAATACATGGCACAATCCCTATATATAGATAAATTTCGAGTACTTTCACATGTTTTGGGGTAGGTTCCTCTATATCATCAGTGTCAGTACTCTCTCATGTATCAATGGGGTGTCCTCTGTCAGTGGATTCAGTACTCCCCCATGTGTCGGGGTAGGGTCCTCTAAAGGGTTAGGTACTCTCTCAGTAGACACACATATAAATCAATGGTGCATAATCCATAAATACAATTCTAGAGATATAACATAGATGTTATAGAATAATTAAAGACAAGAGTCTCAAAACTATTAAAATATTAACATGTAGATTTTTTTGGGATATCATCATCCTTTTGAGCCTTTTTTATTTCCTTTCAGTTATGAATTGCAGTAGGATTATCTACAATGAGTTATGTGGGACTTACACTACCCAAGGTATCACTAATTTCATGTATGATACGATCCTTCATGGGAATGCACTATGATGACTAGTTTCTTCATTTTACATAGTTTTATTGACACCAGATTATGTATAGTTCTTTTATGATTCCTTATGTTACCCCTTGGTCTTAGAATTTGGTTAACCTATTTTTATATCCTTAAATTGTTTTTTGAGGGGGTCCTACTGGTTATGTTTACAATCACACCTGTATGTCCTTTATAATCACATGTGATGTGTTTATTTTTATATATTATAGTTTGGAGATGAATGTTTTTGACATAGAGTTAGTGAGGTTAGAGTAATAGTTAAATTGTATCCAATGATGGTTCATGGTAGAGGAATTTGTAGATGGATTATATTCTAGGAGACCCTATAATTGGAAGGTGACATACTATACCTAGAGTTAGATGTACCTAGTTTTTATATCCATCGATATATGTATTTTCTATTCTGGGTTTTTTCTTATGTGGTGTTGCACTTAGAATTGATGTCCCATGTTCACGTTGTATATAGTTCAGTTGTTATATATATATTTACTCGTGTTATTGGATTTTATTGTATATCGATAATCAATGATGTTGTAAGTTATTGTAGTATAAGCCATACCATGTGTTTTATACCTTACTAGAGATATCCTCTAGCCCCTAGACTATTGGAGGAAGGATTATAGAGGCACTCTAAACACACTACTAACCCAGGTGGGGTCCGAGATGATTGAGTCATGCCAGAATGGTATTACAGTAGTTCAAGTATTAGAGAAATTGTCTAGATTTATTTTTCTTGTGATTTTTGGTTTAGGAATAGGGAAATAATTCTAAGGGGGGATTGAGTAAAGCTATCAGACCAAAGGGATCAGTTTTAGTGAAATGACTAGTGTATCCTTGAATTTGGACTCTTATAACCAATTGGTCGACTTGAAACTCTATATCATTATTTGTGAGGTAAAATTCATCACATGCATCTTATAGTTTTTAAGAGTGATGTTTTATATCATTCCATTTTCATATCACATAGTAATTATCTATGTAAAATTTGGGTACCTACTATTTAGTAGAGGATGTTTCCCATATACACCTAGATCTAATTTAGAGATAGGATCATGCGTTCTCATACCCGTGCTTGAGCCTCTCATGGTTGAGTTATCCATCTTTGAATCAGATGTTAATTATGAAATATCATTTCCCTATAAGTATAGGGAGAATCATTTGCTGACTATGTTTAGTTTGGATCTTCCTTGTAGGGAGGATGATAGTTCACACTGAGATGAATAAAACCACCTATAGTCTAGTTGTTCTATGGCCACATTGGTGATGTGTGTTATATGCTTTTCGAACTCCAATTATTGATGTCTCATGGGGTTATAAGGTGAGGAGGATCCTTGGATTGTATTGTAATAGGTAGATTCTATTATTTATGTTTCCTATGTAGTTTGGACATTAGTCAAGCAAACAACGATTCTTGCACTTCATTTATCTTTTATGGTGTAGTGAATAATTCAAGGTTATTCAAACCCACAAAAAACGGTCATAACATGATTGGGGTTTGAGATTCTACCTAGGTATGTGGTTTCAACTTGTTTTCTGAATCAATGATTCCTTTGTCCTTTAATCGCGTGTTTTAGTTGTGAATTTAAATATTTGAAAACTTGGAAACTAACAACAAAAAATACACATCATAAAATGTAGAATTAAAATAAAGATATAAAATTCAAAAATTGAAATCCTAAAAAACTAAATGGTTACCTCATCCCTAGAAACAACACCAATTTGATATCCATGTAAGGCATCGTTAATTCCATATGGATTTTTTTATAAAACCCCAAAAATGAAACTTGATTAATTAAAAAATAATATTATAAAAGTTCGAGATCAAACCCATAAAGATGACAAGTATGAATAAAGAATGGATTAATGCCAATCATTTGACAATATAATATGAAGATGGTGTGAATGAGTTTATCAAGATTGTAGAAGATCAAGCATATAACCCTTCTCAAATCCTTTGTTTGTGTTTACGCTATTATTATTCAAAACCAATTAATCTAGATGAGTTAGAAGAACACTTGATCTGTCAAGGAATAGATCAAAGTTATACACGTTGGAAAAAACATGGGGATAAAATGAATATAGGTAGTGGCTCAGATGACACGACGTTTTATGGATCATCTGATATGATTACAAGTGTGAACAATGAAGATGATCGTTTGGAGGATGTGATTACAGAGGTGAATGATGACGAAGATCATATTGAGGAAATGATAAGGACAGTTGAAGATGAACATCGTGATTGACCAAAATTGTTTGAGAAGTTAAAGAGTTGTTCAAAAATGCCATTGTATGCTGGTTTCACTAAATATACAGCATTGTCAGCCGTACTAAAGCTGTATAATTTGAAACCAGGGAATGGTTGGAGTGACAATAGTTTTATGGAACTACTTGCTCTCATGAATGACATGCTCCTAAAAGATAATGAGATCCCAAGCTGAACATATGATGCCAAACATATTCTATGATCAATGGGTATGATCTCTGAAAGAATACATGTCTGTCCGATTGACTTTGTATTGTTTCTCATGGACCACAAATAACTTAAAGAATTCCCCAAGTGTCATGCTTATCAATAAAACAAAGATGATTCTAGTCCTACAAAATTTTTATGGTACATTCCAATGTTTAGGAACCTATATAGAAGTGAGGAGACTGCAGGACAATTGACATGGAATGCAGATGAAAGAATTAAATATGGGAAACTACGTCACCCTGCAGACTCTCCTTAGTAGATTTTAATTGATCATGAGTGTCATAAATTTGGAAACAAGTTGAGAAACCTTCGTCTGGAATTATCTACAGATAGGGTGAATCCTTTTGGTTTTCAAAGCATAAGTCACAGTACATGGCCGGTTATATTGGTAAATTATAACTTACCACTGTGGTTATGCATGAAACGAAAATACATCCTGTAATCTATGCTTATATCAGGACCAAAACAACCGAGTAACGATATTGATTTTTATTTGGCTCCATTTATCACATATTTGAAAATATTATGGGATTCAGGAGTTACATTGTATGATGCTTACAAAAATGATGATTTCACTTTCAAATCCATGTTGTATCGGACGATAAATGACTTTCCGGCTTATGAATATTTTCAAGATATATTATTAAAGGAACTCAAGGGTGTCCCATTTTTGAACAAGGTACACAGTAAATTAGGTTGAAACATTCCTTGAAAACTGTGTTTCTAGGACATCATATATTTCTGCCCCGATTGAATAAGTACTGATCTTGGATGACATCATTCGAAGGAAGTTTAGAAGAACGTATAGCACCATCTCCTCTAACAGGTGATCAATTGTTTGAGAAGGTAAATGATGTGGAAACTACTTTTGGTAAACTGATTTCGAAAAACCTTATGAAAATAAGTTGAAAAAATAGATCATCATTTTTTGAATTACCATACTAGAATTTTTTGTATATCAGACATTTTATTGATGTCATGCATATTGAAAAAAATGTATGTGATAGTGTCATCGGCACATTTCTAAATGTACCCAGCAAAACAACAGATGGAATTAAGGATAGATTAGACATGGTTGAGATGGGAATATGACAAGATTTGGTACCAGTGAAGGGTGAAAAACGAACATTTCTTCCTCCTACTAGTTACACTCATTCCAGGAAAGAGGGATATCAGTTTTTCAACTTTATGATTGATGTAAAGGGTACATAGGGGTATTCATAAAATATCAAGAACATAGTGTCAATGAGCAATTTATAATTAAAGGATCTGAAATCACAGGACATCCATGGTGTGATGAAATATCTAATTCCTATAGCTTTACGTTTCATTTTTTCCAAGAATGTCCGCCATACATTAACGAGGCTCTGTTTCTTCTTCAAAGCAATATGCAGCAAAGTTATAGACCCAGTGAAATTACAAACTATGGAAAGAGAAATTGTTATCATATTATGTGAATTGGAAAGGTTCTTCTCACCGAAATTTTTTGATATGATGGTTCATTTGATGGTTCATTTGGTGAGAGAGAATCAACTATGTGTTTCTATACATTATAGATGGATGTACCTGATTGAAATGTATATGAAGATTTTGAAAGGTTATGTCAAAAATCAATGTCGGCCAGAGGGTTGTATTGCGGAGAAATATATGGTTGAGGAAGCCATTGAATTATGTACCGAATACCTGTCTGGTGTGGACAATGTTGGCCTACCGAAATCTTGTCACACTATACAGGTTGAGGGTGAAGGAATTTCTAAAAGAGAGATTTTCACAATCAATATTAGAGATCAGGACCAAGCTCACCTTTATGTTTTGCATAAAATTTTCGATGTTGACCTATATGTTGAAACCCCCAAAGAAATTATTAGGCATTTGAATCCTTTTAGGGCTAAAAAATGGATATCAGATACACACAATCGATAGTTTATAGGATGGTTTCTGGACCATATTTTTAAGAAGTAAGATGAAAATCCGGACTCAATTTTAGAATTACTTCGATGGCTAGCTAGAGGAGAAAGTGTCTATGTATTATCTTACATTGCTTATGCAGTTAAGGGTTATACATTCTATACTAATGAACATGATGAAGAAAATACCATGCAGAATAGTGGGGTTACACTTGTGGATGAAGCAATGCATGTTTCCAATTGTAAGGATAGAAATCCAATTTATGTGAATATGTCATTATTTGGCATCATCAAACAAATATGGGAGTGGATTATAAGAAAATCAATGTGACGATTTTTCAATTCAAGTGGGTTGATAATAGGAGTGCTGTTAAAATAGATGAATTAGGATTTGTGAAAGCTGATTTCAGTAATGAAGGGGAGAAAGATGAACCATTTATAATGGAATCACACGTAGTACAAGTATTTTATGTTCTAGACCCCACAGACCGAAATTGGTCAATTGTTCTATTATCAACCATAACAAATGAAGGGTCAGATGAAAGTTCAACGGAGGATGACCCTTTTAAAGGGTCTTCACAATTATTTCACAGCGGTCCCCAATGTAGACGACATTTTTTATGTTAGAGGAGACCACAATGAAGGGATTTACATAGTCGATAGAGGGGTCAAATCTCTTCAGCCTTTAAAAAAGTGTGTACAATAATCAGGTTATTTTCTTTGTCGTAATATACATTATGTTACGTTATGATATTATATGTTCGCTGATGCTTTTATGTAATATAAATTAAAGGTTAAACCACTTCTGCAGATAATGAATTCTGCACCAACTGATGCACCCAATACTGAGGCACAAATGGTCTCTCAACTAGCTGATGGTGGTCCCCGTTCAGAGCAACAACAGGTTTCTCAACCTATTGTTGCTGGTTCCAGTGCTGAGGTACAATAGGTTTGTCAACCTATTTTTGCTGGTCCCAGTTCTTATGCTAGCACTCATGAGGAACATAATGATGATACTTCTAAGGAAATGGTAAGAAACAAAACCTTAAAAGCACAAAAAAAACAACAGCGTCGTAGTATAACAGTGTTATCCAAAATCCTTAAGGCAAAAGCAAAAGGTATCAAATTTTAGTTGGGATGGAATAAGCAAGGCCAACATGTTAATCCCAACAGAGCCATCTTTAGTAGCTACATTATAATCGTCACTCGACAACACATGTCGATTTATTTATAGTCATGGCCCCATGTTGTTTTAGGGCTTAAGACACTAATGTGGGAATAGATTATGGTAACATTATGATATTAGTTTTTAAATTATTAAAATATAAGAAAATACTAAAACATTGAATTACTCTTCATTATCCATTTCATAGTGCATTTATAGTATATGCCTCGCACAAGGAATGTCTATTAAGAGTAGCCGGAATTATTCATGGAGGTGTCTGAACAATTTTAATGAAATATCATCTTAAATATGCTGAAGGGAAAATCAAGCCGCACCCACCTCCACTTTATGCACACTTGATATCCCAAGGAGCATGGGAAGTGTTTAGCAACCGTCGTGGGGGCATACTTTTTAGGTACATTGTGTGGGGTAATATGTTGTTGGAAGTTTCTTGTATTAATCACTTTGATTGACATTATTTTATTTATGAAATAGCAACTAAGTGCTAAAAATAAACAATGCACAACAGAACTAGCATACCCTTACCATAAAGCAAAGATGGGGTACGCTTCACTTGAGAAAAAATTGGTATGTCTTTTAAATAAACCGTAATACTTTTAAGTGACATAAAACAACACCATAAAGATGTTTCTATGTTTATATGAAGATTTATGAATCAAAATCGAAATCCATATCCATCCAAATCCTTGTGCTATAGAAGGAGGCTAGTGTAAATAAAGAGGGGATACTGATATATAAAAACACACAAAACTTGTGGGAAACATGTCTAGGTGTGACATAATATAAATTTTATTTGCTTTAAATCGCTATTACATAACAATGGCGACTTATTTTTATATATTTTCTATTTGACATAGTCATAGGAATCAACAGAACTCACAAGAAATGCAGACATACTTTCAGTGGCCTTGAAGTAGCCAGAACAATATGGTCGCATCCGAGGTGCGGGTTTTAGGGTGACACCCTGGACATATTTTCCAAAACAAAAACATGTGGAGGATCAAAATGAAAAAATTGAAAAGATGCAAGAAAAATTTTCTATTTTTGAATAATAATTACAATACCAGAGAGATTTGATAGCAAGTTTGATTGGGGAGAGGCAAAGATAAGAAAAAACTCAACAAAACCTCGTGCGGGATGATCCCACCCCACCCTCACCAGCTTTGAGGAGAGCCAATCCCATAAAAAACCTGACTTAGATGAGGTAATAAATCTTTTAATAATTGTTTCTATGATATATGAATCACATAGACCATGATTCCTTTCCTGTACTAATATTCTACATGGTAAAAATGACAATTATTTATATCTATAAACTCTCATCTATCACCTTGTAGCGAGGGTTACAGTGTTCAATACGTAGAACGACATGCTACACACCAGAAAAATTCCAATAGATCATTTCAGAGTGTTAATTAACGTAGCTAATGAGCCGAGTGTCGAGATACCTATTAAAAATGACTAAGATGAAATTCATACGGTTGAGAAAGCTGTTGGAACATTCATCAGATGGCCATCAATTCTTGTAAAAAAACATGTCGATAAAGAGGTATCCATTTCCAATTTATTTTTCAAGATGGACCGTTAACATTTAATAAAAAAGGTTCTGAACTGATGAATGTTATTACAGAACGAAAAAGAGAAGGGGGTGAAACAAAATATCATATCAAAACCATCTCAAGGGTCAACCAACTGATTGAAATGGTCTACTTAGAGCACCTTCACCCCGCCTGTTCTATATCCACAATTAATATCATTGTAGGCTCATGTGGATACAATGTTGATAGATGGTAATGCTTACATAGTTGATTTTGGAAAAAATATGTACGGATAGGAAGCATCGGATTTCATTAGTGCAGAAGATGTAAATTAAATCCTCAAGTATGAATGGATAGGCACCTCAGTTGTAAATGTTTAAATGAGGTATGTTTTCATGATTTCATTTTATAAAAGCTGATATTCTCTGATAATTATGACTAGATACATTTAAAATTTTTCTCAAGCGTCAATTAAAGGGATTTACACATGAAAAAAAATTTGGACTCATTAGTCCTCACATCACCTCTTCAAAAGATGAAATAGATTCTGATAAAGAGCTGCAATAATGTCATCCCTACTCAAATCATTTGAAAACAAAATTACAGATGATAGACTCTTTTATTACCAACGATGTAGGGGTAAAACTCTACAATTTAATCATATCAACTATATTTTCATTTCTTTGTTTACTTATACCTTTTTTTTCTTTTAGGCAACATTGGATTCTGATTATAGTCAATTTGAATACTCTAAAGATTTATTTTCTGGATTCAATGCATAGATATCCAACAAACCGACCACACATGATGGCGTTTGTTAAATTGTAACAAACTGGATCCAACATTTTAAAAATGTACATCTAGTTATATAATTTATATTATATTTTAATGAGGATTATATCATGATAGGTTGGTGAATCAATATCGTCTACTTCATGGAATGAATCTAGTGCCTAAGGATAATAACACCAACAAGATCTAAAACTGGAAATGTATCCTGCTATATATAATAACATTGCACTATCCAAAAACATTTCAAAACAAATTACTTTTTTTTCAATATTAATACACTATCCAAAACAAACAAATGGAATGTATTGTGGTTATTATGTTTGTAAATTTATGAAAGAGATTGTATTTCATCAACAAACTATCATCCCTGATGAGGTATTTTTGAAAATAATTACGAGTTCATTTAAAATATTTATTAATACTTTTTGTATTTATATTTTTTCAGTACTACCATAACTGTTGAAAAAACTCAAATTCACAAGATGATATAGATGTGTTTATAAATGAATGGGTATCATACCTGATGGAAGATTGTACAAAAATAAGATGAAGGTGAATTAATACTACTTATGTTATCCATATATGATCATTGATATCTCACTTGTTTACACTTATTGAGAATATATGATCACCCTTTATTATGTTATATATCCTTAGGTTATGAAGAATGGTTTTAGAAAAGATTTGTCTTTCTAGTAAAGCATAACTCGTTGGACTACAATAGTCAATAGTGTGGAAGTCGACCAATGCATAGTCATTTAGTCCACTGATGAGCATCTTAAAAGCTGGATGGGAACCAATATCTTGGATTTTCAATTTTCTAATTAGTTTCCCTTATATGTGGGTGTGGGGTTTCCAGGAGGGAGGGGGTGTCTCGGAGTGGGGGGGGGGGGTGTTCAGGATGGGGTGTGTCTAGGAGGGAGGGGGTGTCCATGTGTGAGGGTGGGGGCGGTGTCCAGGAGGGAGGGGGGCTGTCCAGGGGGTGTCCAGGAGTGGGGGGGGGGTGTCCCAAGGGGGGTGTCCAGGGGGTGTCCATGAGTGGTGTGTCCAGGATGGGAGGGAGGGGGTGTCCAGACATAGATCCATTCAATTCCATTAAATACTAATAATATACAATGGGTATATCACTTCTAGAGTAGCCTGAAGTGGGTCCGTAGTGAGGCGTCAAAAGTTCCAACCAACCAAACAAATTCAAATCCCTTGTAAAGGCCCAAAAATTATATTCCAGTTAAATTTGAGGCCAAATATATCTTATTTGATGTCATAAAGACCCAAAATATGAATCAATTACCTTTCTCACCTTAGATTTATGTGAAATTATGTTCCTATTCCTCCAATATATTTTTGTTTGCTGTTTTTCCTTGATTTGTTGAACTGTATCTCTTAAAAATATATATGATTTTATACTTCATATTAGTGAATGATGGTGTATGAATAATATTTATTACATTATCAAATAGATGATAAAAATATAGTTGGATAAAGAAGTTTGTTAATGGGTATACACTAAATAACTAAGAGGGAGGGGGTGTCTAGGAGGGAGGGGGTGTCAAGGTGGGAGGGTGGGTGGGGGTGTCCAGGAGTGGAGGGGGGGTGTCCAAGAGGGGAGGGGTTGTTCATGGAATGGGAAGGTGGTTGCCCAGGGAAAGGGAGTGGGGCTGCAAGGGGAGGGGAGGGGTTTGTCTTGGCTGAGGGTGTGGGGATGCAGGTGGAGTGGAGGGAGGGGGTGACCAAGGGTAGGGAGGGGGCTGTCCAGAGGGGCTATCTCGGGGAGGGTAGGGAGGGGGTTGTCAAGGAAGGCGGGTGTTTCCAAGAGTGGAGGGGGTGTCTGGGAGGGGAGGGGGCTATCCAGGAGGGGAGGGGGTTGTCCAGGGGGTTGGAAGGGGGTTGTCCACGGAAAGGGGCTGCAAGGGGAGGGAGGGGTGGGTTGTCCAAGAGGCGGGAGGGGGATGTAGGTGGAGTGGTGGGAGGGTGGTTTTCTAGTGGTAGGGAGGGGGCTGTCTATGAGGGTTGTCTTGGGGAGCTGAGGGAGGGTGTTTTTCAAGAAGGAGGGGGGTTTTCAAGAAGGAGGGGGTGTCCAGGAGCAGAGTGGGTGGTGTCTAAGAGGGGGGCTATCTAGGAGTGGAGGGAGCTGTCTAGGGGGTGGTAAGGGGGCCGTCCCGGGAAATGGGTTGCAATAGGAGGGAGGGGGATTGTCCAAGAGGAGGGGGGCACCAGGTGGCGTGGTGGGAGGGGGGTGTTTTTCAGGGTTAGGGAGGGGGTCATTGATGTTAACCAAAGTGTCTAGGTAGATTAGAAAACATGTTAAAAGATTGTTTTGATCCTTTAACAAGATCACCCAGTTTTCATTAAATAAACATTAATATCTGAATTTACTCCCGCTACTACAAAAATGGGCTTTATCAGCACTCAAAACAGGCTTTATCAGCGCTAAAAAAGCAATATAAAGATCAATGCTAATAAAGGGTGGTCCCATTTATCAGTGCTCTGTTAGAGCTGATAAATGTTGATTTTATCAGCGCTTTTTTAGCACTAATAAAGGCTACTTTTATCAGTGATAAAAAAGAGCTGATAAAATCCCTGTCTACTGCAAAAACAATTCTGCAGCAAACACCCAAACCGCACCTGCAAATAATTCAGCATCTCAATAAGTATACCCATAAAAAAATTAACACATAAATCATAAGCTAATTACACTAAGTATACCCATACACCATTAACACATAATTCATAAGTTAATTAAATACATAAAGAATTCGATTCAGAATTCAAGGGGTTGGGGAGGATTTTCGAAGGTTTCGGGTGGCTGTCCAAGGGGGGTAGGGGTGTTTGGGGGGATGGGGATGTCTAAGGGGGGTGGGGTGGTCTAGGAGGTTGGAGGGCTGTCCAAGGAGGGTGGTGGTGTCCAGGGGGTGGGGGTGTCTAGGTGGTTGGGTGGTGTCTAGGAGGGGGTGTCCAGGTGAGGGGGGGAGGGGTGTCCGGGGGTTGGGGGCGGTCTGGGGGGTTGGTGGGGCTATCAAAGGGGGGTGGGGTGGTGTCCAGGAGGGTGGGGTGGGGGAGTCCGGGGGGATTAGGGTGTCCAGGGGGTGGGGTGTCCAGGGGTGGGGGTGGTCCAGGGTGTTGGTAGGGCTGTCCAAGGGGGGGTGAGGTGGTGTCCAAGGATGGGGGTGTCCAGGTGGGGTTGGGGGGGGATTTCTTTGGGGTGTCCATGGGGGTGGGCTGGTGTCCAGGGTGTTAGGGGGGATTTATAGGGGTGGGGGGATGTCTGGGGGGGTCCAGGGGGTTGCTGGGGTGGTCCAAGGGGGGTGGGATAGTTTTTGGGAGGGTGGGGGTTGTCGTCCATCGGTGGGGGTGTCCAGGGGGTTGGGGGTATGCAGGTGGTGAGGTGGTGTCAAGGAGGGGTGGGGTGTCATCCAGGGGGTGGTGGTTGTCCAGGGGGTGGGGGTGTCCGGGGGGGGGGGTGTTGGGAGGCTGTATGAGGTGGGGGGGGGGGGGCTATCTGAGGTGGGGGGGGGGGGGGTCCATGGTCTTGTCTATGGGGTGGCGGTGTCCAGGGGGTTGAGGGGGGCTTTCCAGGGGTGGGGTTGTCCAGAGGGGTGGGGTGTCCACGGGGTGGTTGGTGTCCAGGGGTGGGGGCGGTCCAAGGGGTTGGTGGGGTTGACTATTACACGTCCAAAAAGACCCATGGATCATTCTCATAAAGTATCAATAAAATCTGAATATGTTTGGTCGCATTTACGTAGGTCAGTTGTTGTTTTCACTTAAAAATGTGTCCAATTTAAACAGAAGAGAGGCCCTTTGAGTGGTACCGGCCAAAATGTGCCTCGGATTGAGGTGGGAATGACTCGCACATGTCACGAAGGACCCTTTGATTGTTCTCCTAAAATATCAATATAATCCAAATGCGTTTGGTCAAATTTCCGTAGGTCAGTTGTTGTTTTCACTTAAAAATTTTCCCATTTTAAACAAAAGTGGGACCCTTTAAGTGGTACTGGCCACACCGTCCCTCAGATTGAGATGGGGATGACTCTTTCACATCACAAAGAACCTGTGGATCATTCTCCTAAAGGATCAAGACAATCCGAATGCATTTGGTAAAATTTATGTAGTCCATTTGTTGTTTTCACTTAAAAATATGTCTATTTTAAACAAAAGTGAGACCCTTTGAGTGGTACCGGCCACACCGTCCCTAGGATTGAGGGGGTGGGGGATGACTCTTGCACATACCTAATGCACCCGTGGATAGTTCTATTAAAGTATCATCACATTCTGAATGCGTTTGGTCGGATTTCCGTAGTTCAGTTGTTGTTTTCACTTAAAAACCTGTCCAATTTAAACAGGAGAGAGACCCTTTGAGTGGTACAGGCCACACTATCCCTTGTATTGAGGCAGGGATTACTTGTACATGTCTCCAATGAACTCGTGGATCTTTATCATAAAGGATCAATACAATCCGAATGTGTTTGGTTGGATTTATGTGGGCCAGTTGTTGTTTTCACATAAAATTGTGTCCATTTTAAATAAAAGAGAGATCCTTTGAGTTGTACGGCCACACCGTACCTAAAATTGAGGAGGGAATGACTCGGGAACATCACAAAGGACCCGTGGATAGTTCTATTAAAGTATCAAGACAATCCTAATGCATTTGGTTGATTTTCCATAGGTCAGTTGTTGTTTTCACGTAAAAATATGTCCATTTTAAACAAAAGTGAGACCCTTTGAGTGGTACCGACAACACCGTGCCTCATATTGTGGCGAGGATGACTCGTTCAGGTCCCCAACGCACCTGTGCATAGTTCTTTTAAAGTATCAACACAATAAAAATGCGTTTGGTCAGATTTTTGCGGGTCAATTGTTGTTTTCACTTAGAAATCTTTCCAATTTAAACAGAAGAGAGACCCTTTTAGTGGTACTGGCCACACCGTGCCTCAGATTGAGGTGGGGATTACTCATACATGTCCCCAATGCACCCTTGGATCTTTCCCTTAAAGGATAAAGGCAATATGAATGTGTTTGGTCAGATTTCCGTAGGTCAGTTGTTGTTTTCACTTAAAATTGTGTCCATTTTAAAGAAAAGAGAAACCCTTTGAGTGGTACTGGCCACACTGTGCCTCAGATTGAGGCGTAGATGACTCATGCACGTCACAAAGGACCCATGGATCATTATCATAAAGGATCAACTTAATATAAATGTGTTTGGTAGGATTTCCGTAGGTCAGTTGTTGTTTTCACTTAAAAATCTGTCCATTTTAAAAAAAAGAGAGACCATTTGAGTGGTACTGGACAAATCGTGCCTTCGATATAGGAGAGGTTGACTCTTACACATCACAAATGACCCATGTATCATTCTCATAAAGGTTAAAGACAATCCTAATGTGTTTGGTCAGATTTTGCGTAGGTCATTTGTTGTTTTCACATAAAATTGTGTCCAATTTAAAAGAAGAGAGACCCTTTGAGTGGTAACGGAAACACCGTGCCTCGAATTGAGGTGGGGATGACTCGTACATGTCACAATGGACCCTTGGATCATTCTAATAAAAGATCAAGACAATCCAAATGCGTTTGGTTGGATTTCCATAGGTCAGTAGTTGTTTTCACTTAAAATTTTGTCCATTTTAAATAGATGAGAGACACTTCGAGTGGTACCGGCCACACTGTGCCTCGAATTGAGGATGGGATGACTCATGTACATCACAAAGGACCCTAGAATCATTATAATAATGGATCAAATAAATCCAAATGCATTTGGTCAAATTTTCGTAGGTCATTTGTTGTTTTCACTTAAAAATATGTCCATTTTAAACAAAAGTGAGACCCTTTGAGTGGTATCAGCCACACCATGCCTCAGATTGAGGCGGGGATGACTTGTGCATGTCCCAAACCCACATGTGGATCGCTATCTTAATTTATCAACACAATATGAATGCGTTTGGTTGGATTTACGTAGTCCGGTTGTTGTTTTTACTTAAAAATCTATCCAATTTAAATAGAAGAGAGACCCTTTGAGTGGTACCAGCCACACCGTGCCTCAAATTGAGGTGGGGATTACTCATACATGTACCCAACGCACCCGTGGATCATTCTACTAAATGATAAATACAATACTAATTCTTTTGGTCGGATTTCCATAGGTCAGTACTTGTTTTCACTTAAAATTGTGTCCATTTTAAAGAAAAGAGAGACCCTTTGAGTGGTATCAGCCACACCGTTCCTCGGATTGAGGCGGAGATGACTCGAGTACATCAAAAAGGACCCTTGGATCGTTCTCATAAATGATCAAGACAATACTAATGCGTTGGGTCAGATTTCTGTAGGTCAATTGTTGTTTCACTTAAAAATTAGTCCATTTTAAACTAAAGAGAGACCCTTTGAGTGGTAGCGGCCACACCGTGCCTCGGCTTGAGGCGGGGATGACTCTTACATGTCAATAATGACTCATGGATAGTTCTCATAAAGGATCAGGACAATCCAAATTCGTTTGGTTTGATTTCCGTAGGTCAGTTTTTGTTTTCACATAAAATTGCGTCCAATTTAAACAGAAGAGAGACCCTTTGTGTGGTACCGGCCACAAAGTTCCTCGGATTGAGGTGGGGATAACTCTTACATGTCAAAAGGGACCCTTGTATCGTCATACTAAAATATAAAGACAATCTGAATGCTTTTGGTCAAATTTCTATAAGTCAGTTGTTGTTTTCACTTAAAAATATGTACACTTCAAAGAGAAGAGAGACCCTTTGAGTGGTACCGGCCACACCATTCCCCATATTGAGGCAGGGATGACTCATTCACGTCCCCAAGGACCCTTGGATCGTTTTCATAAATGATAAAGACTATCCTAATTAATTTTGTTCAATTTTCGTAGGTTAGTTGTTGTTTTCACTTAAAAATCTGTCCATTTTAAAGAAAAGAGAGACCCTTTGAGTGTTACTGGCCACACCGTGCCTCAGATTGAGGCGGGGATTACTCTTGAACATCCCCAACACACTCGTGGATCATTATATTAATGTATCAACACAATATGAATGTGTTTGGTAAGATTTTCATAGGTCAGTTGTTTTTTTCACTTAAAATTGTATCCTATTTAAATAGAAGAGAGACCCTTTGAGTGGTACCGGCCACACCGTGCCTCGGATTGAGGCGGGTATTACTCATACATGTCACAAAGGACACGTGGATCATTCTCCAAATATATTAAGATAATCATAATGTGTTTGGTCGAATTTCCGTAGGTCAGTTGTTGTTTTTCACTTAAAAATTTGTCCATTTTAAACAAAAGTGAGACACTTTGTGTGGTAATGGCCACACCGTGCCTCATATTTAGGCATAGATGACTTGTGCACATCAAAAAGGACCCTTGAATTGTTCTCCTAAAGGATCAAGGAAATATGAATGCATTTGGTCAAATTTCCATAGGCCGATTGTTGCTTTCACTTAAAAATATGCCCATTTTAAACAAAAGTGAAACCCTTTGAGTTGTACCGGCCGCACCGTGCCTCGGATTGAGGCAGGGATGACTCATGCATGTCCCCAATGCACCTATGGATAGTTATTTTAAAGGATAAATACAATCTGAATGTTTTTGGTCGGATTTCTGTAGGTCATTTGTTGTTTTCACTTAAAAATTTGTCCAATTTAAATAGAAGAGAGACCCTTTGAGTGGTACTAGACACACTGGCCACACTGTGCCTCGGATTGATGCTGTGATTACTCCTAAACATCCCAAATGCACCCATAAATCTTTCTATTAAAGTATCAAGACAATCCTAATGCGTTTGTTTGGATTTTCATAGGTCAGTTGTTTTTTCACTTATAATTGTGTCCATTTTAAAGAAAAGAGAGACCCTTTGAGTGGTACTGGACACACCGTGCCACTGATTGAGGAAAAGATAACTTTTGCATGTCAAATAGTACTTTTGGATCATTCTAATAAAGGATAAAGACAGTCCTAATGTGTTTGGTCAGATTTCCATAGGCCAGTTGTTGTTTTCACTTAAAAATCTGTCCATTTTAAACAAAAGAGAGACCCTTTGTGTGGTACCGGCCACACCGTGCATCGGATTGAGGCAGGGATGACTCGTGCAGATCCCCAACACACCCATGGATCATTATCTTAAAGTATCAACATAATATTAATGCGTTTAGTCAGAATTTCGTAGGTTATTTGTTGTTTTCACTTAAAAATCTGTCCAATTTAAACAGAAGAGAGACCCTTTGAGTGGTACCGGCCACACCTTGACTCATATTGAGGGGGAGATTACTCTTACACATACCCAATGCACCCGTGGATCATTCTCTGAAAGGATCAAGACAATCCAAATGCATTTGGTTGGATTTCTGTAGGTCAGTTGTTGTTTTCACTTAAAATTGTGTCCATTTTAAAGAAAAGAGAGACCCTTTGAGTGGTACCGGACACACCGTGCCTCAGATTGAGGCAGATATGACTCTTGAACATCACAATGGACCTTTTTATCGTTCTCATAAGGGATTAATACAATAATAATGTTTTTGGTCACATTTATGTAGGTCAGTTGTTGTTTTCACTTAAAAATTTGTCCATTTTAAACAAAAGAGAGACCCTTTGAGTGGTACCGGCCACACCGTGCCTCTGATTAAGGCGGGGTTGACTCTTACACGTCAAAAATGACCCATGGATCATTCTAATAAAGGATCAAGACAATCCGAATGTGTATGGTTAGATTTCCATAGGTCAGTTGTTGTTTTCACTTAAAATTGCATCCAATTTAAACAGAAGAGAGATCCTTTGAATGGTACGGGCCACACTATGCCTTGGATTGAGGCGGGGATGACTCTTAAATGTCAAAAAGGACTCGTGGATTATTCTAATAAAAGATCAAGACAATCCAAATGAGTTTGGTCAAATTTCCGTAGGTCAGTTGTTGTTTTCACTTAAAATTTTTTCCATTTTAAATAGAAGAGAGACCCATTGAGTGGTACCGGCCACACCGTGCCTCGAATTGATGCAGGGATGACTCTTTCACATTAAAAAGGGCCCATGGATAATTCTAATAAAGGATCAAGACAATCTGATTGCGTTTGGTTGAATTTCTGTTGGTCATTTGTTGTTTTCACTTAAAACTATATCCATTTTAAACAAAAGTGATACCCTTTGAGTGGTATCGGCCACACCATGCCTCATATTGTGGCAGGGATGAATCTTTCACGTCCCCAATTCACCTTTTGATCATTCTCTTAATGGACCAAAACAATATGATTTTGTTTGGTTGGATTTCTGTAGGTCAGTTGTTGTTTTCACTTAAAAATATGTCCAATTAAAACAGAAGAGAGACCCTTTGAGTGGTTCCATCCACACCGTGCCTCGGATTAAGGCAAGGATTACTCTTACACATCCCCAACACACATTTGGATCATTATCGTAAATTATTAAGACAATCTGAATGTGTTTGGTTGGATTTCCATAGGTCAGTTATTGTTTTCACTTAAAATTGTGTCCATTTAAAAAAAAAGAGACCCTTTGAGTGGTACCCGACACACTGTTCCTCAGATTGAGGAGGAGATGACTCATTCACAACACAAAGGACCCATTGATCTTTATAAGAAAGGATCATGACAATACTAATGCGTTTTTTTCAGATTTCCGTAGGTTAGTTATTGTTTTCACTTAAAAATTGGTCCATTTTAAACAAAAGAGAGACCCCTTGAGTGGTACCGGCCACAATATGCCTTGTATTGAGGCGGTGATGACTCGTGCACATCCCCAAAACACCTTTGGATCGTTCTCTTAAAATATCAACACAATCTGAATGTGTTTGGTTGGATTTCCGTAGTTCAGTTGTTATTTTCACATAAAAATTTGTCCAATTTAAACAGAAGAGAGACCCTTTGAGTGGTACCAGCCACACCATGCCTCAGACTGAGGCGGGGATTACTCATACACATCCCCAATGCACCCTTGGATCATTATCTTAAAGGATAAAGACAATACGAATGCGTTTGTTCAGATTTCCGTAGGTCAGTTATTGTTTTCACTTAAAATTATGTCCATTTTAAAGCAAATAGAGACCCTTTGAGTGGTACCGGCCACACCATGCCTTGTATTGAGTTGGAGATGACTCTTTCACGTAACAAAGGACCCGTGGGTTGTTCTCATAAAGGATCAAGACAATACAAATGCATTTTGTCGGATTTCATTAGGTCAGTTGTTGTTTTCACTTAAAAATCTGTCTATTTTAAACAAAAGAGTGACCCTTTGAGTGGTTCATCATTCTTGCATGTTGTTGGTGTATATCATCTATTAACATGGGAAATTGACTCATTGGAGAAAGTATGTTTTATTTAATAACAATTAAAATATTACAAGTAACATTTACATACAACAATGTGTCATCTTTTGATCCCCTAAACCCCTCTGAAAAATGACCGCCAATTGTACACGTCCCCAAGTTAGATCTTCATGTTATTTGTTTGCAATCTGTCAGCAGGTATGCGGCCCACTCATTTATGAACATATCTATATTGTCTTCTGAGTATGAGGATTTTTGGCAGTCAGAGTAGTACTGCAAAATATAAAAATAAATAAATAATAAATAAATTAAACGAACTAGTAGTTGTTTTGGAAAATACCTTTTTGGGGATGCTTGTTTCTTGATGAAAAATGATTTCCTTCATAAATTTACAAACATAATAACAAAAATCATTATTGTTTGTTTGTTTTGGAAACTATAAAAAAATTGATCATTAGGAGAATAAGTACCTTCTGTTTTGATGTTTTTGGATAGTGAAGTTTTATTATATATACCCTGATATTTGTCCAGATGTAGTACTTTCTCTCCTCCTTATGCTTATCCCCTGTCCTCATTTCTTTTTTTAGAAGATAATTATACACCACCCTATCATAATAGAATCCTTAGTAAAAGATAATATAAATTATATTACTTGATTTTTAGACCTAAAACGTAGGATTTAGTTTCTTACAGATTCACAAACTCCATCATGTGTGTTCGGTTTGATGGATATCCTTTCTTTGAATCTTGAAAATAAATCTTTGTAGTTTCCAAGTTCACCGCAATTAGCATCCAATGATGCCTAAAAACAGAAAAAGGAATAAGTAATAAAATAATTCAAAATATAATTGATATGATTTAATCATAGAGTTTTACCCCTTTATGGTTGGTATTAAGAAGAGTATGTCTTCTGTAATCTTTCTTTCAAATGTTTTCAGCAAGCCATTCACTATTTCATTCTTTTTTTATGGCTCTATTTTCGTTAGATGTGATGATGTGGTATGAGGACTAATGAGTCCAAATATTGGCTCATTTGAAAATTCCTTCAACTATTTTTCATATATACGTCTATCAACAATATAAAATTCATTTAGTCATAATTTTCACATTAGATCAGATTTTAGAAAATCAATCCACAGAAACGCACCTCATATATATATTTACAACTGTGATGCCTAGCCAACCGTTTTCGAGGATCTCATTTACATTTTTAGCATCAATGAAATCTTTACATTCCACACCGTATATATTCTCTTCGAAAACCACTATATGACTACTACCACCTCTTAGCTTAGTATCCACATGATTATTCAATTCTAGTAAATGTGGATATAGAACAGGTGGTGTTATTGTGCTTTCAGTTGCTCCTTAGGATTAGTTAGTAGATCCTTTAGATGGTTTTGAGACAAGGTTTTTCAACCCTTACCTTTCTACATCTATAATAACATTCATTGGTCTAGAATAATAACAACGTAAACACGGAAAAAGGATTTGAGATGGATCCTTTGCGTGATCCTTTACAAATTTGATGAACTCTTTTACTCTGTTCTCATACTCTATTGTCAAACGATTAGCATCCATCCAATATTTATTCATCTTCATCCTATTTGAGTCTCAAATATTAGTATTTTTGGTTCAATTACACAAAATAGGACTTCCAAATACAGTAGAAGAAAACAACTTCCTTATAAAAATAGACATTAATAGAGCGTAACCATTAGTATTTATTCATCTTCATTAAATATAATTACTTTAGATTCATTATAGTTTACTCAAATCACCTAAGACCAAACACAAGAATAATCAAGAATAATACATCTACCACTCCTAGGTCTCTACCCTACATTCAATATCATCATGCCTAAATAACCATATATCCACACATACACATGTCACAAACACATAAAAACCATATCCACATCAGAACCAAAGTACCAATATGGATTTCAATTAGGTTACTTGACTCAAGTGGTGGTGTGTAAGAAATAATAAGAAAATATAATAAGTATATAGTCACACATAAATCTAGAAATGGTGTTAATAATCCAATAAACCCAAGGTATCATTCCATCTATCAAAATTCCTTGAAGGAGCCCATATGCGACAGTAGTCCCAGGTGGTGAAGGTTTCTGAGGAGGAAGGGGCGAACATGTACCTATCGGGGTTTGAGGTCAGGTCACTGAGGTTGAAGGTGGCCCAATACTCCTACAAGGTTTCATTACATATTTCATAAACCATGTCCTGGTACCCTAGGATATTAACCCACTGCTGGTGGAAGTGAAACCATTCCAGCTGATCATGCCAAGAAGAAATGGAAACCAAGAGGGGGGAGTGGTTCAAAATACCTCAAGAAAAATGAAAAAACATGGTATTTGAGAATAGGTTAGTGGATTTTATGTTGGATGTACACCTATCCAATAGACTCCACAGTTGGTGATGGCCCCTACGATTGTTGCACCAGGTGAAACTCTCACCTGAGAAGCTGAGATCAATGAGGCCCTCCCAACCATGAACTGAACAAACTCCATGATGGCCTTCCTCTAGAATGGGATTCTACCTTTCCTTTCCTTTGGGTTGGAAATGACATTAAAGTCACCCCCAAAAAACAATGGATAGTGGTTGGGATCAAATGTATTTTTCTATCTCCATAGAGATTCCCTTTTAAGAGAGTCATAGCTTCCAAAAACAAAATTCATAAGGAAGGAGGTGTCACCATTGGAAACCTTGGTAGTGATAAATTGATTGCATTCATGAACAGTCTCAATAACATATTTTTGTGACAAAATACCCATTTCTGTCTGTGGGAGGGGTCATAGTGTAGAAATCCATGCAACTTAATCTTCCAGGAGAATTCTATGATTATTATAGGTTTTTTGTGTTATTTGACAACAACAACAACAATGACATTATGATTTTTGATTTCTATGGCGAGGAAGTACAATTTAACAAGGGAACTACGACCATGAGAATTACATATGAAGATAACAATGATGGGTAGGACCTGGCTCTGGCATTGGATATAGAGCAAGTAGCCTTATTGAAGTGGGAGGAGGATCTCTCATTGAGGTCCCTTGATTTTGAACATGTTCATAATCACTTCTGGTTGGTAAGCTTCATATGAGGGGGAGATGAGTATCCAAAGGGGCAGGGGAAGGATGGGTAATGAAACTTGGGGGCTGGTGAGGGAGTTCTCTCTGGATCAAAATGTATTTGGAGCTGGATGACAGGCTCAGATCCAAGGGAGAGAGAACAAAAACTTCTAGGAAGGGGCCTGGCCACTACAGAGAAGCAGTTAGTAACCTCAGCGAGGGAGAAGGACAGAGATGGTGGTAGGGGTGGAAAGGCTAGAAATCTTGGTGGTCTGGGCATCATTCCATACAAGTGCACTTCTAGACAAAGTAACATAGATATCATGAAGGAAAGAAGGGGGGATCCCCTCGAAGAAAATAGGGTTCAAGCATTGGATGACCTAGAAATGCATCAGAACCGGGTGGTGTTGTCCTTAAAGAAAAAGGTTATCCTTCATTCATTACTTTACGGTGACATAGTGTTGAATCCACGTGAATCAATGATACCTAGTAGGATTCAAGTGAAACTGGAATCCAAGTGGGAAGGGCCTTAAATTTTTCATAAACTTTACTCTGATAGTGTAAACTCATTGATCACCATTGATGATGATCATATCAATATTTCCACCAATACTAGGTTTCCCAAGAGGTATTTTACATGAATAAACCATCCCTTTTAAATAAAATCAACCCATGTCAATCATTCCACAAAGATTCCACATTTTTATTTACAGTAAAAAAACTATTGTAATTGAAAATCCTAGAATAATGGAGTAATGATAAAAGAACAAATAAATATGTCATAGCCACATATGTTCAAATAGTATGTGAAATTATAAAAAATACCACATAAACCACCACTAAATTAAAATTTCAAACAAAAATATACTATTGAATCATGCCTCAAATCATGATGATACTCGTGCCTTGATACCTGCACCGTGATACACCTGATCAACATCATCATCAAAAACTTCACTAACAAGATAACAAACTAGAATTCATCACCTTAGGAAACTCATCACCCATTTCCAACCCAACATAACCTAATAATATAATTATAAAAAAGAATATATATTCTATAATTCAAACCAAACCTTATCATAAAGGTGATTTTTTGGAAGAATTTATATAACATATCTAGCCATACCACCATCAAATTGAATGATTTATAGGATCTAGAATAAAAAAATACCAAATCACTTAAAAACCCACCGTAGTAATTAGAAAAAAGGTGATACCTTAGGAGTAATAGAAATATATTGGATGATCACCCCCATGAAACCCATAACAATATGTATGAAGAACACTCATGAATCTATGATGAAGCAGAATCATCACCACCGGAGGAAATGAAACCTAGGGATAAAATAATTCAAGAAAAAATCCACTAGAACACCATTGATGGGAAAGCCGCTCATCCCAAAACTCTAATTAACAGTGTTTTAATAGTGTGATATGATTTATAGAATAATAGTTCTAGAACCATTAGAAGACGTTGGACCAAATTCAAGCTCCGAAAGAGGTCATTACCCTAGAGGAAAACATGAAGAAGAAAAGGTTGAATCATGTAGCCTACAACCATAACAATATCAAATATCCATTAAATTTATCATGCCAAATCAACATATGGTTATGTGTGATGGGAGAGGAGAACAATATTAAAAACATGATTTGAAAAACATGCCTTGATGGGAGGTCCGAAAAGGCGAAGCTCAGCGGGCAGTGGAGGTCCCGCAATGCTAAGCTCTAGGGCGTTGCGGGCGGCGGAGGTCCGGAAAAGCGAAGCTCGAGGGCGGTGGAGGTCCGGCAACACAAACTCAGCAGGTGGTGGAGGTCTGGCAATGAGAATCTCATGGGTGGTGGAGGTCCGACAACGCAAACTCAGTGGGTAGCGGAGGGGAGTGGTAGGGTTCTAGTACCGCGAGATCTTTAGGTCACGATAAAACAAGGGCACTGTGCGACTGACTTTATAAAAAAATGGACTAAGGTTTTATCAGCGCTAAAACTTTAGCACTCATAAAGGTATCCTTTATCAACTTATTTTTAGCCCTGATAATGGTCCTCTTTATCAGCACTAGCACTGATAAATCCTTCCAATATCAGCGCTAACATTTTAGCACTGATACAAGGATTCTTTATCAGTGCTTTCCTAGTGCTGATAAAGGGTATTTTATTATCACTTTTTAACCACTGAAAAAGGTTACCCTGTATCAGCGCTAAAATTTTAGTGCTGATAAAGGGATTATTTATCAGTGCTTTTCTAGTGCTGATATAAGGTGGTGCTTCCCTTTCCTGTTTTTTAGTAGTGTCCATCAAAGACATGAAAAAAATCCCAAAATATATTACTCAAATTCACTCAAATGTAGGCTATAGAAGCCATGCATATGTGCCAGGTTTTCCCCAAAAGTTTCACCCAGGATATTAAAATAAGAAGCTGTTGTAGTTCACTATCTCTAGAGTGATGTTTTAGTTCCATCAATGGGTTTTTTTTCCTCCGAACAAGAACGTCAGACGGTACCACTGGATTAAACAACACTGATTCATAATCAGGTGCGGTCTGAATGGCAGTGTAAACATCTTTTATGGCCATGTTCTTGCATGTTTCCACTCATTTGTCCCATCTCCTCAGTTCCCTTCCATCGAACAAAGGTTTTTCAGTTCCTTGGGCAACTTGGTTCTTATCGCATGTGACTGTGATCACATTATCCTTGTTGTTCTCACCTCCGTGTTGTATCGTCCATGATCACTGTTGAATGAGCTTTGTCTGCCGCAGTTTCTTTGAGTCCAAATGTGTTCTTTTCCTGTTTCCCCATACTTTTTGACTGCCACACATGGTCCCATGTCAAAAAAAGTGTAGATGTATCCTCTTGATCAGTTTCAGTCTCATTTTCTACCAAATATGCGACCGACATACCGATCACATCTCTCCCATTAGTCTCCCTGTTTCTGCCTCCGTCAGAACATGTCAGTCTCCTCCGTAGCCAGTGTCAACCGATCTTCTTCCTTTTCATGTGTCTCAGTCATTCTCATCACCAATGTATGTCTCTCCCCCTCTTATTGTAGAACTTTCTCCATGTTGCGTATCATGTTAGTGGTGTGTTTTCAATATTCATCTTGCTCTATCAACTCATGATCCCACCTTCACTGCTCTTGATCCCATCATTGCGGGTGTAACATGAGAGCTTCCATTTTTGATAAAATGTCTTAATTCTGAAAATTTCATGGGTTTCTTCCTCTTTATGTAATAGAAATGTTTTTTATGACAATAATTTCATTTGGTCAAACCCACTAAAATCTATTATTTTTATTGTTACTATTTTCATAGATAGATTTTCAGTTGATTTTATTTCATTGCCCAAAGATATCATTTGGTTTTTTCTTGTTCAATTTCACTATAGATTTGCAGAACAATATGATTTTGTTCTGTCTAGGGGGGCTGTCTCGGGGAGGGGAGGTGGTTGTCCAGGAAGGAGGGGGTGTCTTGGAGTGGAGTTCTGTGTCCAGGAGGGGAGGGGGGCTATCCAGGAGTGGGGGGGGGGGGGGGGGGGGCTGTTCAGGGGGTGGGAAGGGGGTTGTCCAGGGAAAGGGAGGGGCTGTAAGGGAAGGGAGGGGGTTGTCCAGGAGGTGGGAGGGGGGCTGTAGGTGGAGTCATGGGGGGTGTCCGGGGGTAGAGAGGGGGCAGTATAGGGGGGATGTTTTAGGGAGGGGAGGTAGGGGGTTGTCCAGGAAGGAGGGGTTGTCTAAGAGGGGAGGAGGAGCTGTCAAAGAGATGAGGGGGCCTGTCTAGGATATCAAAAGGGGGTTGTCCCTGGAAAGGGACGGGGCTACAAGGGGAGGGAGGGGGTTGTCCAGGTGGAGGGAGGGGGGATGTAGGTGGAGTGGTGGGAGGGGGGTAGGGCTGTCCAGTGGTAAAGGGGGCTGTCTCGGGGAAGGGAGGGAGGGGGTTGTCCCGGAAAGAGGGGGTGTCCATGAGGGGAGGGGGCTGTCTAAGAGAGGAGGGGGCTGTCTAAGAGGTGGGAAGGGGGCTATACATAGAAATGAAGGGTGCTGCAAGGGGAGTGAAGGGGGGCTATCTTGGAGAGGAGGGGGGCTGTCTAGGAGGTGGGAAGGGGGCTATATAGGGAATGGGAGGGGGCTACAAGGGGAGGGAGGGGTGTTATCCAAGAAGAGGGAGGGGGGCTACAAGTGGAGTGGTGGGAGGGAGGGAGGGGTTCTCCTATATGTAATATTAAAAAAAATTATATGTCAATGAATCATGTTGAGCCTCTTCTAAAATATTAATTCAATCCAAGGAAATATGGACATGTAAAGGTTGTAAGAGGTAATAATTGACATATTATTAATATATTATTTCATATTAATGTTTAATTTATTTCATTATTGTAATAAAATCAAATATTTGTTTTCTTCTATAGGTGAAATATTTTTCCTATGTTTTAATGATTTTTTCGGCAACTAATACTATGGATGAAATTTTTTAGAGCGGATCATGGATGAAAAAAGGATGAAACATCAATGTTTTTACTTTTTGTTGGATAATTTTAATTGTAACCAAATTAAACATTGTTTGAAATGTATATAACAGTGTGTTGTTTTGTATTCATGATTTCAAGCAAATGTATATAGCATTTTTGTTCTTCTGTGATCTGTGTGTAGGTGTTGTTTGTGCTGTGTGTTCAGGTGTTGTGCATGTTCTGGGTTTGAATAAACAATTTGGCCTTTATCAGAACTAACTAAGTGCTGATAAATGTCTAATATTTCAGTGCTCAAAATAGTGCTGATAAAGGTGGTATTTATCAGCTCTATTTTTAGCGTTGATATTTTATCCATTTATCCGTGATAAAATTAGCGCTGATAAAGGGGTACCTTTATTAGAGCTAAAAAAGAACTAATAAATATAGTCCTTTATCAGCACTAAGAAAGCACTAATAAAGATCCCCCTTTATCAGTGATAATTTTTGCATTGATAAAGGGGACCCCCCATCTTCGTCGCGATTAACAGCATTTTTTTAGTGCTGTTAAAGGAGAATTTTAGCGCTATTAAAAGCCCAATTTGTAGTAGTGATTTCTCAATAATGTTCAAGAGGGAAGATTAGTTCATTAATTTAGAGTGATGGATTAAAGGGCCACATGACTATTTTGAGAGTTATATTGGATGAAATTTCATAACAATTTACCATTAGTAATTAATTAGTGATGTTTCAATGAAATCCAAGAGTAATAAACTAATAGAAAGTTTATTTTATCTAATTGGTGATGGTTTTTTAGAACAACCTCAAAAAATATCTAAAACATCACATTTTTTGGGAATAATGTGATTCAAAAGAACCCATAATTATTGATTATTGTTAAATGTTATTTTATGATAAAATAATCAATCATTGTACATTGTCCAGTGAACCACCAATGCTAGTCATGGATTAATACTGTATTTATTTTACTATATGAATCACCTAATCAACATATTCTTGTGTTTATTTGTTAAAATAAATTGTCTACATTAATTATGATCACATCACTTCAAAGAATCTCATCTATAATCCTTTTTTAATTTGTTGGTCTCAATCAAAAATCATAACTAATGGAGCCCCATTATTTTCCTCAATCACTCTATAATATTGTTGATCATGCTCTTCCCACATTTTACATTCCTTGATCTAATAGAACATGGATGATTTATCAAAATATTTATAATAATCCAAATAGTTTTCATCACATAAGGATACCATGTAATTTTAATAACAAAATTTATAGATATATCATCCCATTTACAAATGTGTAATGGTTGTGGATATAAAATATCATATTGTTATAATGCTCAACTTTTATTTTTTTGATAGGATGGGATTGATGAGATGAAGTTGGAAATCTATTGCTTCATCCATTTAAATTAATATCATCAAATGAGATCATATTAAATCATTGTAGCATTAATATTATCATCCAATATAGGGTGATGAAATTATTTAGTCACATCAATATGAGAATAGAAAATAACCACCAACCTCTTTCTAATATAGATGGAACCATATTGATATCGATACCAAACACCTGAGGTCTTTCATCCATAAAGGATTTCACTTATACTTATAATGTCAATTTTAGATATTTTTTATTTCTAAATTTTTCTGTACAAGGATGGTTAGAATTGAACACTATCAAATAATAATTTATTCTCCTTCTCAATTACAGAAATAGAAATTTTGGATAAGATACTCACCATATTCCTCTCTTCTATAGAAACTTTTAGCTCTTGAGTTTGAAATTTACTTCCTAGGAAATCATTTCCCATGTTACCCTTTATGGGAAATCATTAAATTTTAAATTAAAGGCTTTACGGTTCCCCCACTAACATCTCCACCTTATATTTATGCCCTTCGAGAAGAAAATATTTTTCAAATTTTTATGATCTACAAACACAATATGCTTCTTTCTAAAAATATAATGTAGTTATATCATCAATGCATTCATATCCATCTAGAATATCATTATTTGAAAGGGGTAGTTGTATTCATAATGGAATAATTTGGATGATCTATATGGTCTACCATATTTGTGATATATAAAAACACACCCAAATCTTTTCCCAAGGGATTCAAACTAAATTATGTATCATTCACTAGAAACAAGGATAATTTGAATATGAATAGATTTTATCCTTTATTTCATCTCATCAATATATTTTTGTATCTTTTCACTCCATTTTTATTTTACTCCCTCAAGAGAAAAATCCAACATGGTAGTTCAATTTTTTGGAAATTACATGATCAAACATCGTGTAATATCTAGAAATAACCATAATGATTTTGATATAAATCACATTATTATGTCATTCCAAATAAATAAACAATTTAATAAACCTAGGATCCATAGATTCCACTTTTTTTTGAAAAAACATTACCCATTTATATAAATTAATTAATGAATAATTTCACATAGAAAACATGGAATATTGAATATTCTCAAGTAGTGTTCATATAAAGGTTTGTATATTTTTATAATTATCCTCCTAACATTATAATAAACCAAGATATCATATATCAACACTCTGATGAAGGCATCTATGTATCAATAGAACATGTGTTTTATAAACTTTGAAATTAATGCATTAATGTTCATAATTCAAAATTTAATTATATGGTATACATAATTATTGTAATTGATTTAGAAGGTTGTGCTGGTAATTTCTACTTCTTTCACTCTATTCATATTTTATCTTGACTAAGGTATAATATTAATATATTATCTCAGTCGCCTACGATGATAAAATATATTTTAAATCCAAAGAAACATGTATTTATTCTTGAAATTTACTTGTTTGAGATTCATATAATCAATTAAATTTCTAATATGGACATCAAATTGAGTTCTAGTTTAGATCATGTGCAATGTAATCATTTAATCTTGACTGGTAGATACCTATTCCTTCACACAAAAAGAGTGAGAATTCCTCGGGTATGAAAGCTCATGAAAATAAATGAATTTCTTTTGAAGAAGCCCTTGCGGGGTCTTCTCATCTTGAGAGAGCTCAGATCAGGCCGCCAATGGTTAAAAGGACTGGAGAGGGTGCAATTATGATAACTACGGACCCTGAAGCCGTTAAGCAGTGATTGGAGGTTTGTAAATTTTCTGTTCTTGGTCACATATCTTATGAGAAGGGCACGAAGCCTTGGTCTTACAGAGATCTCAAACAAAGAATCTCAACTTGTTGGAACTTCTCTTTCTCGCGCTTAATTCCAATTGGAAGAGGTTTTTTCCATATTTTTCTACAGACGCAAGATGACCTGAATCAAGCTTGGTGAATTGGATCCCTCAATTTGAAACTAGGTTTCTTTCGTCTCTCTGAATGGGATCCACATTTTAACCCGTTCACACAGAAGCAGTCAATTTCCCATGTTTGGACAAAAATCCATGGCCTTCCTTGGATTTATTGGCATCCAAAAATCTTGAATGATATTGCTTCAGGAATTGGAACACCTTTAAAGATTGATCATAGAAGTATCAATGGGGATATTGGCTTCTTTTCCAGAGTGCTGATTGAATTTTATATGGAGAATCTACCTCCTGAACGTGTTCTACTAGATGTCAATGATCATTTTATCGAAATTTTCTTAGAATTTTAAAACCTGCCTAAGTATTTTAAGCATTTCAAGAAGGTAGTACATTTCATTGATCAGTGTCACATTATTCAAATAAACAAAAATATAGCTTCAAGCAAGAGTTCCCAGAAAGATTCTCCTAGCAAGAAACCTATTCCTACCAAACAATATGTTAAAAAAGACTCTAATAATGTCATGTAGTAACATACACAGATTGTAGGATCCAGCAAGGCATGGGATGACTTGGTTGAGGAGGAAGACTATCCTAACACACTGATACACAGACTGGCTCCTAGAGGCTCTACCCAACTTCAAGATGATGACAGTAGTGCCCATGCAGAACATCTTGAACTCTCGAATGACATTTTCAACACTTTTGTTAACCTAAAATATGAGCATATTACTCTTGATCTGATCAACTTAAGACTCCTCGATGCGCTGGATATTTGTCATTCTAAGTCAGAGAATATTTCTCTATCCCCTGACCAAATTCTTGATACTTCCCTATTAGAAATTGAACTTGATCAAACTTATAAGGGCACTTATCCATAAGAGTATACGTTGAGAATGCATGGAATATCACTATTGTCTAAGTAGAATTTAATACAGTTTGAGGATGTCTCATTTTAGTCTAAGAATAATTCTATGCAGGATGACACTCAGATCTATTCAGAAATGCACATGGATGCAAACCCCAGAGGAGACACTCTTAATGTTGCTATCCCTCATGCTGAAACCACTCCAGAAAAGTGTGCTTCTATAGGCACCTCCAAAAGCATTGATCTAAGAAGATCCCAATGGATTATGGTTGGTGACAGCCTGTAGAAAAAGGAGATTAACCCCAAAAAAATCTATAATGCAGATTCTCTTATGGAACAGTAAGGGCATATCCAACTCTAGCACTTTGAGTTCCCTTCGGATTCTTGTGACTAAACACAGACCTGAGATCATTGGACTTGCTGAACCGAAGAAAATGGTACAAATTATATCTCTCTTATTGATAAACATGGTTACACTCTGTTCTATTTTGTACATGATGACCATCATGATCAGCTCTGGATCTTGGTGCACAACAGGGTTTCCAATCTCACTCTTGTATCTTACCATGCACAAATTATTACCTGCAAATCCATTATCCAGGCTCAAGATTTTTTCTACTCAATTGTTTATGCTTCCAATAATTATATAGTCAGAAGGGACTTGTGGAAACACATTTCTAATCTATCACACAACATTGGTGACTCATGGATGATCATAGGGGATTTTAATGCTATTCTACAGGCTGATGAAAGGTTGGGACATTCTTCTACTATTTCTACTGTGGATGACTTTTGACTATGTGTTGAAAAATCAAATCTGACTGAGGTTAATCTACTTGGAGCCAAATATACCTTGTATAGGAAACATCTTAATGGCATGAGAGATAGTAGAATTGATCGTGCCTTTGTTAATGATAATGTGCGGGATAATTGGATGACAATATCTTATATGACTCTTGCCAAACATAATTCTGACCATCATCCAATCATGTCGAATTTTATTGGAAAAAGTGAGAGATGACCCCTCCCCTTTAGGTTCAACAGTTCTTGGACTACTCTTCCTGAAGGTTACACAATGTTAAGAGATACTTGGAGTATTGGGGAAAATAATCATCCTTTATCTTGTGTTTTTAAGCTTCGATGTCTCAAGATACATATGAAACAGTGGAGTAAAGACAGATTCAGCCTCATAGACCAAGAAATTGACTCTCTAGAGAATTATTTACTTGGCATTCAACAATCAATGACTGACTCTGATTTCTCATGCCTGGATGGACAAGAATCTATGATCTCCTTGGACCTGAAAAATCTGCTTACTCTTAGAGAGAATATTCAAAAGGAGGTGAATAATGTTAAGTGGATTAAGGATGGTGATAGAAATAATAAGTTTATTAATTCCATACAATGGAGTAAAAAATCTAGCAGGCCACTCTCTCTTCTTGAATATAGAGATTTTATTCTTGAAAATCATCAGAGTCTCTCGAATCACATCATCTCTTTCTACTAGAACCTCTTCAATGGCCCTAAACGAAATGGGGATCTCTTGGATGGCATTATACATGCCCTTGTCAGTGATGATGACATCTCAAAGTTAATTACAGTACCCTCTGATATTGAAATAAAGAATTTTGTCCTCTGGCTTAAAAAGGATATCTCTCCTGGACCTGATGGATTCACAAATCACTTCTTCTAATTTTACTGGGATATTATACAGGTATATGTTTGTAGGCTGGTCAAGTATTTTTTTACTAATGGATCAGAGGTTTATAGAATCAATGCACAATTCATTACCTTAATTCCAAAGTTTGAAAATGCTAGTGATATTAATCAATTCAGACCTATTACCCTACTTAATACTACACAGAAAATTCTCATGAAGATCGTGGCTAACTGGCTTTCTTGTATCTCGGATAAAATCATTTCCTGGAACCAGTTTGGTTATGTTAAAGGAGGAAGAATTCATGATTGTCTCTTCAATGCATCTGAATCTGTGAATCTTCTTAAAAAACCCACATGAGGAGAGAGTATTGCCCTCAATTTGGACATTATAAAGGCCTTTGACACTATTGATTGGGACTTCATTGGTAACATCATGAATAATAATTTTGGATTTTATCCGACCTTTATTCAGCGGTCTTACACTTTAATTAGCTCAGCCTATATCTCCATTCTTATAAATGAATCACCTGAAGGATATTTTAAGTGCTCTAGAAGGGTTATGCAAGGAGATCCCTTGTCTACTATTATCTTTTCCATTGTAGAAGATTATCTCAGCCGACTGATTACTTATAATGTTGACAAAGGGAATCTGAAAGTTCTTTAAGCTAATAGAGGTAATTATTCCCCCTCACATCTTCTCTTTGCTAATGAAATTATTATTTATACTCAAGGTGGAAAAAGAAACATTCAAAATCTCAAATCCATCCTCCACCACTATAAGCTTGTCTATGGACATGAGGTTAGCTGGAATATATCCTTTATATTATTTGGTAAAAACAATTCAGATTCCCGGAAGCATTGTATGATTCAGAGCCTGGGAATCAGAGAAGGTTCATTTCCTTTCAATGATCTTGGAGTCCTAATGTTTTTAGGAAGAATGCGCTCCACCTACTTTACTGAAGTAGTTTGTCAGGGTAGGATAACCCTCTCCAATTGGAATGGAAAATCTCTTTCCATGGCGGGTAGAATCTGCTTAGTTAAACTTGTGATCATCTCCAAACTTAATTATTCTTTTATGGTGTACTCCTAGACTGCATATACAATTAAGATTATTAATTCCCTTATGAGGAATTTTGTTTGGAGAAGCATTATTCTTGAAAGGAAAATTATCACTACTTCATGTACTAAATGTTGTTTTCCTTTCACTATGGGGGAACTTGGGATTAAGAATATTGAGCTCTTCAATCATTCCCTTCAAGATCAGTTTATTTGGATACTTATTAACGGAAAATCAGAATCTATTGACTTTCTCAGAGCTAGAATCCTTACTAGACTGATTACTGGAAAGTTTACACACATGCACTCATCTGTTTGGTCTGGTTTGAAATAGATTTTTCAAAAGATCACTAACCACTCCCACTAGTTGGTGAATGCCTCCTCCAAGCTGAAATTATGGAGGGATAACTGGATAGGGACTCCATTAATTGAGTGTATAAATGCTGATTCTTTGGATGTTGATTTAGATTCCTCTATTTGTGATCAACTCGAGCTGAGAAACAGCCTACCAACCCATATTGTGTGAATTTTTAGTTCGTATGACTTTATAAATTCTGATGATTTCATGGTTTGGGAACCAAGTGTAAATGGAATGCTTGACTCTAAAGGATTTTACTATCATTAAATACAAGGAACTCCTTCTAATGCTGCCCAGAATTCTAGAAGATGGGTACAACCCTCTAGGTTCACTCTCCTCAGGAGAGTTCATCTGCAGAAACTGTCAGTGGACAACAACCTTCAGAAAGTTGGTATCTCTCTTTGATCAAGATGTGATTTGTGCCACCAACATAGATATGACCTGGACTATTTATTCCTCTCTTTTAAAACTATTTCATCAATCTGGAAATTAATTTTTTACCTCTTTGGTATCTCAATACCGCATGTTGAAAACATAGCATATTTTCTGCACTTTATTTCTGCAGTACAGTTTTCTAAGCAGATTCATATCCTCTTCCTTGTTTCTTCTGCTGAAACTTTTCACACTCCTTGGAGAGGCAGGAAAAAATGTAGGTATGACAATTTCACTTTCAATCACAAATTTTCCATCTCCAATATTCTTACAATGACTCGAAATGCAAATCAGTTTTACACTGAACAATGTCACAATTCCATCAAAGATTTTGCAGTCTTGAGAAAGCTTCATCTGTTAGGTAATTTTCCTAAACCTATGGTCACTATGGAAATTTTCAGGACTCCCCCTTTGTAGGTTGGATCAAATGCAACCTTGATGGTTCCAAAAAGGGAAATCCTAGACCAGCTGGTTATGATATTGCTTTCTGATACCACAATAGTGACTTTCTTGAAGGATTTTATGGCTCTTGTGGTCATGCCACTACCCTTGAAGATGAGATGATGGCATTAATAAATGCACTGGAAATGGTTCACCAATGAAATTGGAATAATATCTGGTTGTAAAGTGATTCCTCCACTATTGTGCAAGCTATTCGAAAGAATCAGATCCATCTTGCCTGGAATCTTACCTTGAAATGGATCAAATGTCTTGAAACTCTTCACTCCATGAACATTATAATCTCACTTGTTTACTGTGAAGACAACTCTCTTGCTGATAGACTTTCAAATAAAGGTTTTTATGAAGCCTCTGGTGTGCATTTGACCACTGTTGATGAAGATCTACTCAGTATTCTTAATAGAGACATATGTAAAATTCCCTCCTTCAGACTCTTGTAATTTGTTTTGTTTAATTGAGACATTCATGCCTTTCTCAAAAAAATGGAATAGATGAGTTAAATATATTTACAGCAAGAGATATACTCACTATATTGAATGATGGTTCTGAACATTCTAAATCATGAATCCCACTCACTATATAAAACATCAGTGTTTCTATCATGTTAATAAAATAAGGCCTTTTGATTATAAAAATAAAAAAGATATATAGTAATGATCACTTAATCTATATCAAAAATAATTTCAGTGAATCTAAGATCAAGAACCATAAAATCCTACATGATTTAATCATCAATGATTATTAAATGGAATTAAAGACACTTCAAAACATATTCATTTTTTACCAAATAATTGGTAAGGCCTATTACATAAGGAATGAACACAAATTGTAACCCAAATGTATTATTCACTTTATTAGAGATTATATAAGTTGATGCACATGTCTTAAATGAATCCATGACCATAGATAAAACAGTGAATACCAAACCTCTAGTTTCCACTAGATCATATTTGATACTCTTTGAAAATTATTTATCATCTATATTCCAAGATTCATCCCCAGTCACAGGATTCCTAGTTTAATTACAATCACCCTTCAGCTGATAATGTTTCTATCATATCTAAGAATAACACTCAACACTATATGATGTATCAAACACCACAAAGAATCCCCTATAAATGGAATAACTACTTTTTCTACTCTAAGGATAGTGCACAAAGAAATGCTGAATGTGTATCATTCACCGAATTAAAATTTTATTTTATTTCTTGATAAGAACTTTTTTGTGTTAAGAGGAAACCCATACATTGATAAAAGGTTGTGAAACCCAAAAGAGAATTAAAATTTCATTTCTGAATTGCATTATGGCCTAAAATCACATTACCTGGTCCAAATACCCATTCTATGAATATTAATTCAATAATACCCATCAATTATAATATTTTTATTATTCAACCATTGTTTCTAAATTACATGATATAATACCCTCAGTCACTAACGTGTCAGCACAGTACATTGTACATTGTTGTTAAAGTGCATGTGGAAGACCCCCTATATTGGGGTATGTAGTGGATTATACCAAAGAACTCTTGGATATAGATCAAGTGGTGATACCACTATGGAACAAACTCATTAAAAAGATTAATTGGTTACCCACACTGGTGAAAGGTCTTAATAGACTATTTGTAATTAGTAATGGAGTGATAATGCTTTTCATGTTGGAACGATAAGATAGACATTATCCATAATGTATTAAAAAATATAGGTTAGTGGTACATTGAATAATCACATTACATCCCCTCTATGATTCATCATGATTCTATTTATATCTAGATAATGAAAATTACAGTCCTATTATTTCATTTTTTTCATGACATACATTAATCTACCCTTCTATATGTATCATGTCTGTTTTCACCACGTTGAGAATCTCAACATGGGTTAACAGAACAAGGAGACAAGTCTTTATTGAAATCTCATGTTTTATGACTATCTAAATTAATCTAGCCTTTTTTATTTCAATAATATGTTTTAATAACATAAACTAATGAAATTCAATAAATCAAGTGGTATTCTATATAAAATAATGAATTTTGTTCTCTAGAGAAATACAATATTTGTCATTGATTATATTAAGGATCTTTGGGTAAAACATATGGTTAAAAATATCTTTAAACATATCCTTAGTGAGAACCTCATGTAACATGTCATGTATAATTTTTTATTGTAACATATTATTGGTCCCTTTAAGAATATATTGTGTTTAATTAACATTAAATATATTTTGTGTCATAATAAATCAAAATATATATTCAATCTTCTCTATATACTCTTCAATTTTCATAGATCTATTTGTCACCATGAATGGAAGGCAGTTTTTATTGGTGAATTCTTGTGTTTGATCTAACCCATGAGTTAAATCACACTCACCTTCCTAACCTAGATGTTAGAAAATTAAAATTAGTTACTCAATAAGAGTCTACTCTAAAAAAGAATTTCATTTTTAAAAGTTGTATTTTTCTCCTTCTCTAGAGTTTATTGAAGTCTTCCAAAGTGTCATAATTAATAATAGAATAAAAAATAATACCAATAAATATTTAACTCAATTATAATAAAAATAAAAATTATTAGAAATAGTTCATGTGGTGATAATCATATAATATGCACGATAATGGAAATATAAAATCATAGGAGGATAAAGAGATTCAATGTATTTAGAAATTAACTATATTGAATGGTTTTGTCTCATTGTTTAGAATATCGAGAAATAAAAACTTATATCCCACATGTGGCTATTTATATCCAGCTATATTTCCACCAATTTTATTTCCAAAACATTTAATTTATATAATATCTAATTAATACTCCAATTAAAACATAATATTCATAGATAATATTAATAATGTATCAAAATAATTAAAAATAAAGCCTGAATCCAAGGAAGAATAACTGTGATCCTGACTTTTATAAATGGAATGTAACTTTTAAATTATTAGTTGGAATATTTATTATATTGGTATATTATAATACTCATTAAATGCATAATTATTTTCTATGAAACATTACCATAAAAATTTATGTTGGGAGAATAAAAAAACTAATAAAAATAAATTTATTTTAATTGGAAAAATATTGTAGAAAATTAAAATAATTAGAATAGGGAAATTTGGAACAAAATAGTCTCCCTAAATACCCAATCTTGTTAAAAATACAATAAAAAACAAAAAATCATTAGTGATGTACTCAAAATTTTGATATTGTAGAACATTAAACCTTGATAATAATTGTATCAAATAATGAATGGAGGAATTATAAGGTATTTTTTTATGAGCATAAAAAATATATGACCATTGGAAATATCACCTTTGAAATAATAACCTAACCATTTAGAATTGTAACCTAATTTTTAGCATAACCACATGAATAGTAAAATACTTTATGGGTACATTTGTAAATTGATATAATATAAAAATATGAAATATGAAAAAATAAATATTTGGAAAAAATAAAACATAATTGTAGTTTTATGAAAGCTTATATGTTTTATATTGGTTAATATATAATTTTATGATAAATTTTAAAATTTTAATTATTTTTTTTCATTTAAATATTTTAAAAACACTATTTTTTATATTATAAATAAAATTTTTGTAAAATCGGATGTAATTTTTCTAGGGGTTAGTAATTTTATACTACCATAAAAATAAATGTTATTTTTTAATACATTGTGATTGAATAAAAACAATTATTTCCATATATATAGAATATTCTCTCGATATAATTGATTTTATTTTCTAAATCCTTACATTTTTATTAGCATAGAGTGGTTTATTTGTATATTTTAGAAAATTTGAATTTTTGGTGAATAGTGGACAATGGAAAAAATGTTATTTTACATTAGATGTTAAATACATGATTACCTTTGTATTGGAAGATGAAAGAAATAATTAGAGTGACATCACATGATAAACATACTATTTATAGCCACATGAATCCTCCCTATTGACAGTACTGACTAAAAATAATAAACTAATGAATATTTTATTTAAAAACTATTATCTAAAAATTCCCCATGATGGCGATTTTGGGTTGGTTCTTTTTGTTGACAAGGGTTGATGTTGTTAATGAAGGTTGATTATCAAAGAAGGCGGGAAGAGTTAACATGTATGTATAAACTCGTGGAGCATGAATGCCGAAACGGATCTCATGTAAAGAGTGAATTTTGATGGGATATCATACAAGAACTCATAGTTGTCCTTGGAACTCTTGATGAATCACACAAAGCATTACAAGACAGAAACATTGAAAATTGAAAGATTTGACTTTATATTTTAATGGAAACCCGTGAAGCTCATGGTTAACTTTGAGTCTCCTAGTGGAATATCGTACACCACTCATCATTTTATTTGAGTATCATGGAGGGATATCAAAAAACAGTCATGAATGTATTTGGATTTCATGGAGGGATCTTGTGCAGCACTCATGATCATCAATGGATCTCATGCCCAGATCCTTCATAAAACCGGAATAGGACACACACTCGGGACTCTCAAAAGAACATGATGATTATGGAAAAATATGAAATATCGTAGGGTCTCATGGTTATTGAATATCCCACGAAATGCATATTTTTTTTGATATTTGTGCTTAGATCTCATGAAAAAAAGAATACGAACTCGCACTAGGGTATCATGCAAAGCGTGAATGCATACCAAGGGCTCACACAAAACATCAATCTTGAGAGAGGAATCTCTCAAAAGGATCATGAAAAGTATAAATGAAAAGAAAGAGAATATATCACACCTATATCTCATGGAGAACATTATTACCATGAGTTGGATATTTTCCCAAAATTTATGGAGTGATTTTTGTATTTAAGGCAGTGGTTTTGTGCCTATAAATTTTGTATAACCCGTCCTTAAACATTGAAGGAGTTTTTCTTAAAATATTAACTTGAACCGTCATATGGGAAGGATATTTTCAGAGATAACTCTCAAAAAAGACTCACATAGACAATTAATGAAGGTATATAAATTATTGAGATAACATAAGTGTAGTAAATGATCTAAAAATGGTCTCATGCAACGCAGACTCAGGACAATCTGTTTAACATGATCCGAAATGGGTCTCATGAAAATAGGACTCAAACAGGGTTTTATGCATGATCCGAATAGGGGATTATGTAAATATTGGAAGTGGATTCACAGAAGGGACTTGTGAAAGCACACTCACTAAAGTACTCATGGAAGAAAACTTGTGGAAGGGAATCATGAATGTAGACCCGTAGAAGGGACTCATGAAAGACATTTCATAGAAGGGACTTGCTATAGGGTATCGTGATAGGGACTAATGCCAAGATCTCTTAAAAAGGGCTATGAACCCTGGTATCACACAAAAGTATAACACTAGAATATTTTACAAGGAGATACACACTTACATTTACCTATGAATCGTATCATTTTTATATCGGAATTCTGATGGAGAATTAGAAGATAGGGGATCTTCACCATTTGACAATACTCATAGAAAGAGGTTATTCACTACTACAAAAAGTAGTGAAAGGATGACTTGTAATCCCTAGAAGATCCTTCCAATTTGGAGGTAATTATAGTTTCTACAGTAAATGGAATCCTCTTTTTGTTTTCTATAAATTGGAAGTGTTGCATCTAAGAGTTTTCATAGAATTGATTGAGAAACCTATAAAGATATTCAACATAGAATTTATCTACCATTGATGATGCATTAATTACAAATAATAGAGGTACCTAGATGTCCATAAACTATATTAGAACTACATGTCCATACATTGTGAGTGGATCCTTTATAGAGCAGTGAGAAAAGAAAGAGGAAGAAGGTGATCCTTTCCATTGACAATGATCTATTTAAATAGAAATAGAAAGTGACCCTTGAGAAATTAGTGAGCTAACCTTAAACCATGTAAAGGAACTATTCTTAGTAATAGAAGTTATCTATCCCAATACATGTAATTATAAGTGTGCCTTAGTGTATTCATTACCTCAGAACATCACTATTGTATTCTCTATAGATGTAGCCCAGTGAGGGTGAGCCAAGTAAAATTTTTTTGTCTCATGAATGATTTCAATTCTGTTTATACATTTCTATGGGATGTGGATAGTATAGTGTTTTGTTTAAAAAAGAAACAAGATACAAAGGGGATTTTTTTTAATCTTTTATTCCCTAATTCACCCCCAAGGGTATTTAATCTAGTTTGGATAACAATTTTTATCAGAGATAAATCTTGAAAGATAGTGGTTCTATCTCCATAGAATAATTTCTGGTTGTCAATCACAATGGGATTTTAATCTTCAAAGGAAATTTTTTTAATTATTGAAGAATAAGATGTTGCACTAATTCCAATAATTATTAATTTTTTCCTTCACAGCAGTGTTGTATGGTATTTAGACTATTATTGATAATGGTTCTTTATCAAAAGCTAGAAGAAGGGAATTGGATAATGACACCAAAGGAACAAATGTTTATGGAAACCCTAACCAATAAAATATATATATGAAATTTATTTGATGTAAAACATCACATTATTTGTGGGAACAATTGTTAGTTATTTCTGATGTTGATTCCAAAGTCCTAGAAACAAAGCTGCATGACCAATGGAATATGTATGGGGATCTTAGAATTCACCCCAAATGAGTTTTTTGATGCATTATTTGACCTAGTGAATGTTATAATGGAATACATGAATATTATTTAAAAAATTATTAAAGATGTAAATATTTTCAACTGAGTCATGAGAAGACTTCCACCTCAATCCAATCTGAATATTTCTCTATTGGATGATAAATATCCAAATGAGTATACATTTTTGATCTTGTATAGTACTCTTATTTCATAAAATATTAGAAATGATGATAATGAGTCTATAGAAAAGGGGAAGTCTTATTAAGTGGAATTCAAGACTATAAATAAGTTGAATATTGAATATGGTAAGGATAAATAAGTGATATATTAATTCATGTCATTCCATTCATCAAACAAAAAATGAGGAAAAGGAAACTTCAAAGGGAAACTCCCACATGCATGATTTCGATGTGGAATGGTTGGACATAATGTAGTGAGGTGCCCTAAGATGTTTCAAGATGATGATGAGGATGAAGTCAAAATAACTAGGAAGATTACTTCATCCTATGTGAAAGGTATGAAACATTTTTAGAATAATTTCTTCAAAAATATGAATCTACTTTCAAAATATGGTGATAGTTCATAAGAATCTATGTCTGAAGAGTTGGAGGACAAAAATGATCATTAAGAAAATGGAATGGTGGAAGTTGTCCGTAGCTCCTACAAAAGGAAAGATAGTGATTCTGATGAATAATAATTCTAAGGAAGAGTAGATATCTAGGCTAAATTAGAAGCTTCAGTTGAGGAAATAGATGTTTGGATATCCAAAATGAAGAAATCCAACAAAGTAGTTTATGATTCCAAACTTTATATGCAACAGATGGATGAATAAATGTTAGAGCTGATTAGTGAAATTGAAAAGATAAAATCTCTAATGAAATAGAACTCAAAAAAGGTTGTTGAGTAAAATTTTGAATTTATGAATAGAAAATAAAGATTGATAGTTTTACTAATACTAGAAAATATCAAATCAAATATATCAATGATCTTGAAGATGAATTTTTCAATATGAAAAATAAAGTGAAAGATCATGATAAACTCTTAATTCTTGTAGAATAGAAGAAATAGAAAAATATGAATGTTATTGTTGGTGTGGTGCTTGATCGAAACTATTAATGGTTGAAGTCAAGAAATATACACCCACTCTAAAAATGATGATTTAATTGGGTATGAATATGTACTAAAAGATTAATATAAACCAAGGGAAAATGACTATTGTAGTTGGGACACATAGGAATTCACCCACCAATATATGTTATTGTTGAGGAAAATATGATATTCACAAAATGTATGTTCCACATCCAAGAGTTAAAAAAGGTAACAAGACAAAAAGTGGCATCCATATAGTGCTCAATATTCCAGGTCATCATTTGAGGGTCATTATTTTAGGTGTAAAGGATTCAGACGTATAGGAAGATGTAGCTAATCATCCATGAAAAGTATTGTTCCCAAGGGGACTGAATTTGAATATAACTAGTTGTTAAATGTATCATCAAATACAATGAGAATGAAAAATAAATTTATAGTTCATTAAGATGATTTTTTCACATAATAAACCACGGAAGATCAATATTATCAATTAGTTCCATTTATTAATTCCAAAACATTGGTCAAAAAGAAGAGTGGTGAACATGAAATGGTGGAAGAAATCACTTTCAATGCGTCATATCTCAATAGAATATGGATCATTGATAATGGATGAACATCCCATATAAAAAAAATAACTACTGATAGGAATAATATGTGACAAAGAAGTTACTATAATATTTGGTAATGATGGAGGCTTGAAAATTATTGGCTAAGGAAAAGAAATGATTGGGGGAAAACAGATGATAAATGAAGATATCATGGTTATTGAATGAATCAAACACAAATTACTAAGTGTCAGTCAATTTTGTGATTCATGACATTCCATAATCTTTTCTAAGAAATTATGTGATGGCATTAAAAAGGATTGTGTATTTGTTTTTAATGGAAATCATAAAAAAAGTAATCTCTACATAGTGTGTGGAGAAATAGATGTGTTATTTCTATCGAAGGAATAATAAAACTAGTTAAGTCATAAATGTATTGGTTACTTGATCCAAAAATCTTTAGAAGATCTGGTAAAATATGATGCTTCTCATGAACTCCATAATTTATCTATAGATCGTAATCATATGTGTGATGCCTGTCAATAAGTTAAGATCATTCATAATACATATAAGGAAAAAGAGAAAAGGTCAAAAAAATTTCTTCAGTTTGTGAATATTTATATATATATGCCCAATTCACCAAGGGATATTAATTGTGTGAGATATTATGTTCTATTCATTGATGATTTTAGCAAAATGGAAAGTGTTTCAATCATCACCCACAAATACAAGGTGTTCAGTTTCATAAGAACTTTTCGAATGGAAGTTGAAATGATTTTGGGTCAAAGAATTATGAAAATATGAACAGATAATGGAATAGGATTCACAAATAGACCAGTGGATTATTATCCTAAGAAACATGGGATAAGGTGTCATGTTTCATCCTAAGAACATCATATTAGAATATTGTAGTTGAGAGAAGAAATAAAATTATCAACAACATGGCTAGAATAATGCTCATTGAGGAAGATCTTCTAGAGATTTTTTTAAAGAAGCAGTGATGAAATCATTCTAGAAATCAGATTTATATTTTTTATTTCCAAATAAAGATAAGACTTCATATGAGCTATGAAATGGAAAGAAGCCAACATTGAATTACTTTTGAGTCTTCAGAAGTAAGTTTTTTATTCCCAATAAGGATAAACACCAGAATTTTAAATACTATGGAGATGATGGGATATTTCATCGCTACTCAAAGAAAATAAAATCATATAAATGTTTCAATAAGAGTTTGAAAAAGGTTGCTGAAATCCATAATGTAACTATAGCAGATAATGAGAAGAATATTTATAAGATACATGATCAGTCGCAGGAGGAGATTGGTGAAGATATAAGAAGATCATGTGATGTTCCTGTTCCAAAGGCTGATTTAGAAGAATATTCAGATAATGATAATGGTGTGAATAAACTAGTTCTTGTATAATGATTAAAGATAAGAGTAAAAATTGATAAACAGAACATAATTGATGTTCAAACGGTGCTAGTGAATACAATGAGGTTGAATAATCTACCTCAAGCATCATTTTTATCACAGGTGGAGCCAAAATGATGTGAAGAAGAAGATGGAGATGAAAACTGGGTCCAGGATATAAATGAATATCTTGTACAAATTGAGAGGAATCATATATGGGAGATTGTTTCGAGAACATCAAATAATAATTTCATTGGGACTAAATGGGTATTTCACTAAAATTTGAATGATGATGGCATATTAATTTGAAACAATCATGATTAGTGTGAATAAGATACTACCACATATAGGGTATCAATGTTGATGAAACAGTTTTACATGTTGCAGGGCTAGAGGCAATCTAGTTATTCTTGTTCATATCAGTGAAAATAATGTTTAATGTTTTCCATATGAATATCTTGTCTGCATTTCCAAATGGGGGTCTAGAAGTAGAATTTTATATTTAGAAACCAGGGATTTCTTATTCATGAATATGATAACATAACTTATTCAACTGAAAAGGCACCATATGGGTTGAATAAATCAGGAAGAGCATGGTATTTAAGACTTGAGATGTTTTTTAAGAAGCTTGATTTTTAGTGAGGTGGAGGAGATTAAAATATGTATGTAAAAATAGATAATAATCAAATATTGATAGTTCTAGTATATGTCGATGGCATAATATTATGTGGATAATATGAACCCTAATGCAATCAGTTCGGAGAATTCATGAAATGTGACTTTGAAATGTCAATGGTTGGTGAGGTGGTATTTTTCATTGGTTTACAAGTGACATAATAAAGGAATGGAACATTAATTTCTCAATATAAATATACCATGTATGGTTTTAAAGGATTTGGAAATGATAATTAAAAGTAGATGATGACTTCAGTGGCCACCCCGATGAAATTGTAACAAGATGATGAATGCATAGTATTTAATGTCACCAAATATAGGTAGATCATTGGAATCTTGTTTTACATAACATAAACATGAATAGATATTGTTTTCTGACATGTTAAGTAGCATAATATGAAATTAATCCTAAGGAAACCCACTTTCTTATAATAAAAAATAATACTTAGGTATATTAATGGAAAAATGTATTTTGTTTTGTTGTACAATGAAAAATATCATCATGAGTTATTGGCATACACTCATGTAGATATGGTTTGGTCCATAGATGACTGAAAATCAATGTTGGGTGGTGCATTATATCATGTGAGGTTCTATATTTTTTGACAATGTAAGAAACAAGATTGTATTTCATTAAGAACCGTATAAGTTGAATACATTGCATCCACTCATGTGTTCATGAAGTTTTTATGGATGAAGTAGAATCTTGATGACATGGGATTGGAAGCAATGTCTCTGATTAGAATTTATTGTGATAGATATTGTTCTATAATGATGGTCAAAAATCCAATCCATGACATGATGACAAATCACATTGAAACAATGTATCATTTTATCGAGGAGAAGATGGAGTAAGGTATTGTGAGGTTGAAGAATGTGGTTTTAGAACTACAAGTTTTATCTATGGTATGATGTGGTTTTTTCTAATATATTGATCTTTTTTACCATATTGTAGAAAACAATGAAATAACCTTCAGGTTCATTGAATAGTTGGTGAAATTGTGGCTATACAAGGAACAAAATGTATTAATCATGAAATAGGGAGAAGATAATCGGGGGAGTAGAAAATTAGGGGGAATATTATAAAATATGATTATGATAACGATAATCAATCAAAGTTTATGTCATGAAAGTTGAGGCTCATGAAGAATGAATATGAGTGGATCTGGAATAAAATGAAGTGATTCATTGATGAAATTTTCTTGATACTCTATGTTCAAACACCGAGCATTGATCATGTGGGTTTAGAGTGTGGGTTTAGTAAATCTCTAATAGCTATCAAAACCGTAAGAAGAAAATTTTTGGGAGATGGTGGATGAAGCTATACTGTGTTATCAAAATGTGAAAAGTTTTCAATAAACCCAAAGAGGGATATTTTTATCCAAAAAACCCCACATGATGGCTCTTTTGGGTTGGTTGTGTTTATTGAAAAGGTTTGTGGTTGTTGATGAGGGAGAGTTTTCAAAGAATGAATGAAGGGTTAGCCTGGATGTCAGAACTCATGAAGCATGAATGTTGAACCAGATCTCACGTAAAGCATGAATGATGATGTGATCTCTCTGAAGCACTCAGATTTATCTTTGGAACTCATGATGGATCACACAAAGAATTGTAAGAGAAGTTTATTAAAAATCACAAGATTGAATTTCGATATTGTGATAAAAATTCATTAAGCAGATGGTTGACTTTGAGTATCATGGTTATATCTTTCACAACACTCATGATTGTATTGGAGTCTCGCAGAGGGATTTCATCCATCCCTCATGATTTTAATTAGATATATTGGAGGTATATTTTTCAACACTCATGATTTTATCTGTAGGTCACTGCCAAATCTTGCACAAGGCATGAATACGACTCTTACTCGGCACATACAAAATTGCATGAATATAAAAAAATATTGAAATAACATAGGGAATCATGGTCAATGAAAAACTCATGAAGTGAATAATTTTATTTGATAATCACACTCTGATATCATGAAACATGTGGATGCAGACCTGCACTAGGTTCACGTTCAAAGTGAGAATGCAGACCAAGGAATCATGTAATGTTTGATTGTGAAAATAGGACTCTCGCTAGGGACTTGCACAAAGTGAAAATGAGAAGCATGATAAAAACACACACCTGGATCTTATGGAATGTGTGATACCTCTAAGGTGGAAGATTTTCCATGATTTGTGGAGTTAGTTGCGAAGTTAAGGTGGTGGGTTTATGCTTATACATATCTCATAATCTATACTTAAACACTGAAAATTTTATGCTTAGAACATTGATCTCAAGCATCGACCAGGAAGGTGATTTGTGGAGAGAACTTGTGATAGAGACTCGTGGAGAGGTATCATAAAAGATTATACATTATTGAAATAAAGTAAGTGTTTTTTTATGATCTGAACAAGGTATCACACAATGAAGACCCATTCTAAAGTGTTGGGAATGATCTAAATAAGGTCTCATGCAAAGAAAACTCATGATAGGGTGTTGGGTATGATCTGAATTGGGTATTGCACAAAGAGTAAAAGTTGATTCATAGTAGGGACTCATGAAAGTAAACTCCTAAAAGGGACTCCCGAAAGAAAACTCATAGAAGGGACTTGTGAAAGGAGACTCACAGAAGGGACTCATGAAATGAGACTTGCGGAAGGGACACCTAAAAGAAGATTTTTGGATGGGACTCACGCCAGGGTCTTGTACTAGAGACATGCGCCATGATCTCACACCAGGGGTTATGAACCATTGTCTAGAAAAAGAGTATCACACTAAAATATTTTTCACAGAGATATGTGATTAAATTTTCATATGAATACTATCATTTACATATCTGAATTATTATTGAGAATAATTAGATAGAGGATATGATGCATTCATAAATACATGTAGAAGGAGGTTATTCAATGGTACATTCAATGGAGTGAAAGGATGACTTGGAATCACTTGAAGATGTTTTCACAGTGATGTTAATTTTTTATCCTACAATAAACTAAATTTTGATATAGTTTTATACAAAGTTGAAGTGTTTTATCTAGGTTTTTTAACAGAAGTAAATGAAAAACCCAAAAAGAGCTTCAACATATAATATATCTAGGGTTGAGTATTAATTAATTAGAAATAATGAAGCGACCTACATGTCCATAAACTATGAAGGTCCTACAAGTTTATGAATTGTGATTGGATCTTTTCTTGAGTAGTGAGAAAATGAATAGGAAGAAGTCGGTCATTTTCATTGGTAGTGAGACATAGAAAGATACATAGGGAGTTACCCTTGGGAAAGTAGTGAGTTGAACCTAAACCTTGTAAAGGTAGTGATCCTAAGCATATAATCGATCTAGAATAATACATGTAAATTGATGTGAGCCTTAGTGGATTTAGTACGTCAACACATCATCATTGTATGCTCCTTAGATATAGCCCAGTGAGGGTGAACCATGTAAAATTGTTGTCTTGTGAATAATTTCTATCATATTCATACAATGATACTTGAAAGTGATAGAAGAGTTTTTTTAAGGATGAAATCAGATCCAAAGGGGCAGTTTTTTAATCTTTCATACCCGGATTCCCCCCCTAGGTATTTAAACTAGTTGGGATAACAAAAACTCATCTATCCTCCACTTATACCAACCACCCTTCACCAACCTACCTTTACCTACATCATAAGTTCCTTAACATGGGAAATCCTAAAAAAATAACTTTATAAAATATCTATCAATGTTATAGAGGTTATGAAATTCATTAAAGGTGATTCTTTAATCCCTATTAGATTCTCAAAAAAGGACATCAAAACTAAATTGAAACTATATCAACTGATCTCTTTTATGTTCTTTTATTCCAATAAATCCTTAATGTGTATTCTACCCATCCTCATAAAATGACATCAATATCAAATCAATACTTATTTTTTTATCCACCATTCTATCATTTATTTTAAAATTATAACACCACATATATTAATACATGTTCATCAATTCATTGTTCAACATATTTTATTATTCATCCCCACATATATGGGTTGTTATAGTAATGATACTTATAGTTAATTATAACCTTAATAATTATATTTTATTTTATATGAATTTTAGTAATTTTTAAATAAAAATAAACACTAAAAAATCATTTTTTCATCATGTGTGGATAAATTTCTTAAATTCACTATCAATTAAATGATAAAATTTATACCCTATGAACCATTTTCATGTTAAATTTTTTTTATACTTATATCCTTTTTATATTATAAAAATACATGAATTCCATACAATTTGTCTTATAGATTTATAGACTCGTTTTATATGAAAATCCATAATTACAAATAAAATTATACATCATTGTAACTATGAAACAATCATCCACAAAGTAGTGAACATAAACACAATTTATTTAGAAAATTATTATAATAAAACATAATGTAATAATAACATATATAATATATCTAAAAATATTCATATAAATTATTTAATAAACATTATTTCATTATTCTTATGGTGTTACAAATTTACTGATCGATTTGGGACCTGTTGTGAGGAAACTCCATAATTACTCTATTTTTCTTTTGTAATGCACTTTCATCATCTACCTCTATATATATATCATTCAATATTTTTCACTATATTTCATTTCTAAACATATAATTGTTATATATTCCAAAGATAAGTTTCTTATATAGGTACATAGATTTATGTTAGAACAATCACCGTTCTATGCAAGAAATTGAGTATGGGTTGTGTTTATTGTCAATATTTACATGGATGATAAAGGATATTGAAAAGAATAGTATCATATAGTTCAAGACAAAAGCAGTATTGTAGGTGGCGTAGTTTCCCAGTGTTTGCAAAATTTTTGGGGTCCAAAATTTGGAATTTGGAAATCAATGTGCAAAATGGGTTATCTTGGAGGCCTTAAGAAAATATGGTAGAGGCATGAGTTTCGTGAAGATGGGATTTGAGAGATGGGTTTTGCAAAGAAATAATGATTTTTGACGATGTGATTCAAGATTACGATGGAATTCACGATCAGAGACAGAGTTCTATGTGATTAGAAGTTTTGGATCTTTTCGGTCATTGACTAAATGCTTTGTGAAATTGATGGGCATCGCAAAGGGTTTGGACAGAATACTCCATGCTGAGGATGAGCTTTGCAAATGGATAATTTCCATGGTTCATTGCGAAGGTAGGTGCGTCATGGAGATGATTTCGATGATCTTTAAAATCCACAAAGATGAGGTGGAGCATTGTGATCAGCTGAGCCTATAAATATGAGGCTACCACTCTTCATTTGGATTAGAGTTTTTATGAAAAATCCGGAGACGATTTGAGTTCATGAAGAGATTCTAGAATTGGACTATCTATGCCATATGGTGAATAGAAAATATAACTTTTGTCTTAACTGATTCCCATGATTTTGTCAATAGTGTACTTCGCGATGATGAGGTACTCTGTGTTGACTCAATGAGTTTCTCAATGATAGTTCTGTGAAGGAAAGTAAGCTTTGTGATGACAGTTTGTTCCATGAAGGAAAGTGTGCTTTGCAAAGGCATGTTCTTCCGTGAAGGTAGGGGTGATTTTTGAAGGAGTGTGACTCGCAAAGATGTTTCACTAATAGTAGTTTTGAACATCTATTTTTAGTGAATAGGGAATTCAAAGAGCATCAACTCTAGTGTATGGTGCAAGAAGTGTCCTGTGCTATGATAGGGAAAAGTCCTTAAAGATAAATCATTTAAGAGACCTTCATGTTGATAAACTATTTTAGACTTCTCTCAATGTATTTTGATAGGGGGAATTTATGGAATTGTACCAAGGTAAGCAGTGATAAATCCCTAAAATGTAGTAAAGATAGTGAGCCTTGATCAGAGTGACTTTGACTGAACATTGTAATCTACATAATAGTGATGATTAGTGGATTTAGGTGTGACCAACACACTATTGATGTATTATCCTTGGATGTAAACCTTGTTGTGAACCATGTAATAGTTTGGTGTGGTGTCTTTGCATCTGATTGTTTTCTTTCTATTCTCATCAGTCTTACAGGTTTCATGAGTTCTTACCAACGTGGGAACAATATCCTTATTTTAAAATAAACATTTGACACCTTGATTCACCCCTCCCGTATCAGGGTGTCCTAGTGTCCTAAAATTGGTATCATAGGTAGGTTATTGGTGTTATATATGTCCTTTATCATCATGGAGATTGCAACCAATGTCAGGGGAATCCCTCTCCTCAATGGAAGTAATTTTCATACTTGGAAGAAAATAAGGAGATATCATCTAAGATCCCTTGTAATTGAAGTCATCCTTGCTAATGTTCATGGAATAAAAGTTAATGATCCAAAAGGGCCTTCTATGAATGATACAGATAGGATGGTTCTTGATGCAGATATTAAATCTATTAATGCTCTGATTGTGGCTCTTTCTGATCAGATCTATCTAAAGGTGATGAGTTGAACCTCAGCAGATTCTATGTGGGATAATCTTTAAAATATTTATGAAGGATATAGAAAAGTAAAGGAGAAAAAACATCAATTCCTATATAATAGGTTTGAGGTTTTGAAGATGCATCCAGATGAGAATGTTGATTCTTTCTTCTATCTAATTACATAATTAGTAGGAGAAATTAGAGGTCTTTGAGAGGAAAGTAAAGACATTAACATCATAAAGAAAATCCTGAGAAGACTTCCTCCTACGTACAATGAAAAGGTGTCATCCCTTGAAGAAATATATATATCTAAACTATCTCTGGATGATCTACTATGTAGACTTTTTTCATATGAGATGAGAGTCAAATGAGAAGATGTGATGACTCGTGTTAGCAATAAAATGGCATTGAAATCCATGAGAAAATTTAAAATTTCAGGAGATAGTGGTGGTGAAGATGATGAGTAAAAAGAAATTATTTCCCTAATTTCTATAAAGCTTAATAATTTAAATTGTAAATTTATAGGCAACTTACCTCTGGAATGTTTTCATTGTGGAAGAGTTTAAAACATTCTCTCTTAGTGCCAAAAAAAATTTGATGATGAAGAAAGGGAAGTGGAATACATTGAGAAGCCTTGGTATAGTTTTTTCAAAAATGAAGACTTCAAATATATACAGAAATTATAAAATAAGAGTTTTTTCTGTTAAGATAAAGATGATGATATTGAATTTTATGAAGAAGAAGAATTAGAATTTAAAACTAGATACCATGCTTCCCTGATGGATACCATTGAAAAGTCAGAACCTTCGATCAATAAAGACAGAGAAAATTTGATGAATACTAATGGAGATCCCATGTTGCAAATTAAGGACTCATTTTATAATCTTGATAATAAATCTAAGTGATTAAATAAGTGGAAATAAATTTTTAATGAATCATCATAATATGTTGATGAATTTGAAGCTGAAATTGAACAACTAAAAGAACTAGTGAGAGTACAGTCTTCAATCCTTGAAAGAACAGATGACGTTTTGGAACTAAAGAATAGAATTTAAGAAAAAGAAAAGGTCATCAATGACTATATGTACATACAAGAGAGAATTCCAATGATATTAAGGGTCTTGACGAAGAAATTGTTACTATTAGGAGTAAACTTGAGGGTCAATAAACCACAAAAGAGGGAAAGAAGAGATTTTTTTTTGTACATTCTTAGATGATGAATTACTAGTATGACCCAAGAATGATTTAGATGTGGTTGAAAAAAATTTGAGTGATCAAAGACACTCCATAATGGAAAACAGAGGAATTAATTGTGAAGTTGAGACATCAACTGCTAGAAGGAAAGTGAGCTAAAAGAAAGAAAAGATGAAAGTTCGACACGTAGAAAAGTTTCCTGAAGTGCTGAAAAAAACCTTCAATCCAAACTAAAAGAAGAACAGAAGATTATCCTAAATCTTTTAGAAATGGCATACAGTACAAATATTTTCCCAAGGAAGAAGGAATGAGGAGAATCATAAGTGACAAGACATTTCCTCTCATGAAGTGTCAGTTATGTGGCTATCTGGGCTGTCCATTGTCATATTCTAAAGAGGCAATGAGATATTTGAATGGGGATGATATGTGAAGTCAACAAAAGATACTAATTTCATATACTACATCATACTGAAGAAATAGTTTTTATGGACATTTTTTTCACCATTATAACTTTTTCTATAAAGATATGTATTTCCGGTACAGATATGATAAGAGAAATTCATACATCTCTCAGAGATAGTTCAATAATCACCCTCCTGATGGTGTTGTTCTCACAAATGGGTTTTCTCCTTAGGAAGAAGAGGATGGGTATGAAGAATCTGATTATGTTGAAGAATGAATTGTAAGTCCATCAATGTCATACGCTTAATCCAATATCTCATGGAAAGATAAGAACAAAATTTAAAAAATTAATCTTATAAAAGAAGCTCTTAAAACTAAAAAAAATGCAGCAGAACCAAGATTCTTGATACTGGATTCTCGTCCCGTATGACATGAAATGATGATATGTTAATGAACATTAAGAAAAATTTGATAGAACAATGAGGTTTCTTAATGATGGTTCTTTGAAGATTAAAGTCAGTGTAAATACCAAAATTTCCAATAGATACCTGAATAAGACTGAAGTGCTTTATGTGGATGGTCTACATCACAATATCCTTAGAGTGATTCAACTCTGTGAATCCAGGCTCATAGTAACTTTTAATAAAAAAAGATGCACTATAAAGGGTAAAACTGGGAATTCTCTCATGAAAGGAAGTAGAATAGATAGAAACTTATATCAAGTTGATAGTAAAGAGAACCCTTCATATATGTCTATTGAAGAGTAAAACAACCTATAACATCGAAGGCTAGTGAACATTAACAATCAAGACATGGAAAATATATCTAAGCTAAATATTTCCATTGATATCCCCATTATGAAACGTGAAATGGAAAATAATTGTGATGCTTGCATACGGGGGAATCTAGTTTGTAGTTCATATCATCCAAACAAGAAAAGGGAATCACACCTTATTGATCTCATCTATGAAAATGTATATGTCCTGATAAAAGTTTCCAGAACTCATGTAGAGAGGTACTTCATCCTTTTCATTGTTCATTATAGTATAATTTCTTGTGTAATGATTATTCATAAGAAGAGGCTAGTATTTATTTCATGATAACTAATCATTGAATTTATGAGAATGATACTAAATGGGAAATCAATGTCCTGTAATGTAACAATGGAGGAGAATAAGCATCAATTGGGATTGATGATTACCTAAAAAATGCATAATATGGCATGAGGTAGTTTCTTAGAGAACTATACAATAAAATGGAGTTGTTGAGAACCGAAATCAATAGGTTAACAACATGTCCAAGACTATGCTGATTGAGAGTCGTATCACTCTCCATTACTGGAACAAAGTTTTTGAGGCTGCAGTGTAGATTAAAAATGAAACAGGGATTTATATGGGATAAACTAAGACCCCATATGAACTGTGGCACGGATGTAAGCCTTCACTAAAAAACTTACTTGTATTTTGGGAGTAAATATTTCATCCAAAACAAATAAGGGAATCAAGGGAAGTATGCTGACAATGCAGATGAAGGAATATCACATGGATGTCTAATGAACAACAATGCTTATAAGTGTTTCAATAAGCCATTGAGAAGGATTGTGGAAAGTAGTGATGTTAAGATCATTGAAGACAAAACCCAGAATGCTTCAAGGAATGTTTATTCTAATGAGATAGAAGATGAGAAAAAATGTGAACATAGAGGAAATGAAAATATATAAATACTAGAAGGTGTACAAAACCCTCAAGAGTCACATCATTATGTTTACTCTGAAGAAGAATTTGAAGTTGAAACCATTGCAGGAGTGAATTCGGATGAACCTAAAAGGTGGAATCGAAGATTATAAATTGATCAATACAATATCATTGGGGATGGGACTACACTCACACAAATGAGGAGAATTAAGAGTAATGAAAAATCTACATTTCTATCAGTTGTGGAACCATCCTCATTTTAATAAGCTACAAAAGATGGATATTGGGTGAAGGCCATGAAAAAAGAGTTAGATCAGATTGAAAAGAATCAGACATGGGATCTGGTCATGAGACTAGAAGGACAAAATGTGATTGGTACCAAGTGGATTTTTAAGAACAAATATGATATTCATGGTAATTTTATCTGAAATAAGGTGTGAATAGTGTGAAAGGGATATTCACAGATTGAGGTGTCGATGTTGAGGAAAACTTTTCTCTAGTAGAAAAATTGGGGTCAGCCATCCTATATCTTTCCATGGAAATCCAAATAAGTTATAAAGTTTATCAAAATGATGTTAAGACAGAATTCCTAAATGGATTTTTGGAAGAAGAAGTCTACATTGAACAACCCATGGTGTTCTTGCTTGGAAATGATAAAATGATGGTTTGTAAATTAAATACAACACTCTATGGCTTGAAATAGGCACCACGGGCATGGTACTCTCGATTGGACTCTTATATAAGAATTTTTGAAATAAAAATAAGAGTAGTGGATCACAACCTCTATGTGAATAATTCTCAGAAAGATCAGTTCATGGTATTGGTATAAGTGGATGATATAATTTTTGGTGGAAGCAGGAAGGGGGATGTGGATAAATTATCCAATAAAATAAAATAAGAATTTTAAATGTCCATGATTGCTGAACTTAAATATTTCTTAGGGATACAAGTGATTCAAAAGAAGAATTATACATTCACTTGTCATCAAAAAATATGCATGGGAGCTGCTAAAAAATTTAATATGCATGACTCCAAACCAATGTCGACTCCAATTGAAGTTGGAATAATTCTTGGAAATCATGAGGATGGGACACATGTAGATCCCAAAATGTAGAGAAGGATTATTCTGAGATTTTTTACCTGATATCAACACACCCATACATTGTATTTGCAACATTCTTAGCGGCCCACTTTCAGAGTAATCTGAAGGAACATCATATGAAATAAATAAAAGGATTTAGGAGGTATATTCAAGGTACTCACAATTATGGATTGTACTTTTTTATTGGAAGGGAAAACGAACTATCATCATTCTCTGATGTTGATTGGTCTAGATAGGTAGCGGAAAGAGTAGGTTTCAGGCGCAGTAGAAGCACATTGGTTGGTGTAACCAACATTAATTGTTCCGTTAACAATGATCAATCTAAGATCTATTATGATAATAAAATGCCAAATATTCATAATTGAATGAAGAACAAAAGAATGGAGGGGAGTACCAGAACCACAGAGAGGATCATCATATTTTGTTTATAATTAATTTAATTAAAAGATGATAATTACCTTGATGGAATTTTCTCTCTATTGTTGTTTCTGGTCACAATTTGATGTGATACGTCATTGCATCATAGAATCAAAGTGCAGGCTTTCTCTAGGGTTGATCCACTTGTTCTCAACGTATCTCTAGATGTCACCGATGGTATCTCTAGGTTCTAGCATAGAAGATTCTTCTATTACGATGTTTGACTTTGATCTCTTTGAGAGTCGCTTCCAAAGCGCTCTCCTTGATCCGGTGGAGGAGGATCTGTCTCTTAACATGAGAGTGTTCTTGGTGGAAAAATAATTCTATCCTAGCTTGATATTTTTTCCATATCTGTTGTGAAAAACCACAAAAAATAGATGGGATAATGAGAATAATATAATTGTGATTTTAGTTACATAAAATAATAAAATAAATTAATTACTCAAAATAAGTTATTCATGTCATTTAATTATTAATAAGACCGCATGTCGAATAATAATAGTTGACTGTTATTATTACTTGACATGTGCCCAAAGAATTAAACCTAATGTTATTTTGTTAAATAAATAATATTATTTCCCACAAATCCATAGAAAAACTACCAGTGTGTATATTAATATACCCAACGTGTACTTCTATTTTTCCATATTCTTTATTTCCTCTACAACATTTATTAGACCTTGAATAATTTGTATTAATATATTAAATAAATATAACTTCATTACTCATTGATAAATATATTGTTTCTACAACAATATATTCCATCGAATAACTAGTGTCTAAATAAATGGCTTTAGGAATCCTTGAATAATTATTAAACCACAATCAGGAATAATCGGTATTCAAATTGTTAAATGAATATTTAACTAAGATACTTGGACACACTTTGTGTGTGACCCTCTATGCCTCTTTCTCTATGTAATTATGTGGGTCTTTCCTAAAGTTCATTTTTAGCATCTTACAATATGTCAAGTCACAAATCGAGAAAGAAATTAATGCCTCAATGACGTGTCACCTCCCACGAACGCTTATGGTGTAATGTAATCCCTTTGTCTCGATATCTCGAATCAAGTGGGTTTCATGCTAGTTCCATAAACCAATGTGCTCAATTATTCTTTCAGTGAATTTCTATAATTGAACTCATTCATTCCTTACCATGGCTATGAATTTAATTACGGTATATCAATTCCATCAAAGGGTCTGAGATATCATCTTCTGTTATGGAACATATGGGTCAAATCGTTTCTTGCATTATCTATTAATGTTTTATTAATTGTGAAGCACCAAACATATCCTACCGCACTACTAATAGTGTGTTTCCATAGTTTTATTTATTACATCTAAGTGTGTGAGTTGTAATACCCATTAATAATAATCTTATAGTCCTTGGACCAACACACATGTTTGAAGATAAGAATATCCAATGATGTTATGAAATGTGGATTTCCTACTGATGGGTCTTGTTCTCAAAATATCCTCCTAGATATTACAAAGGGAACACACCATGATAAGGAGCCTCAAAGTTTTATGAGCCCTCATCCCTAATGGCTTGTATTATTGGTGTCCTTAAAATAAAATCCTCCATCTATAGAAAATTTAATCAAGAATAATGTTATGGAACTTCCGAGTTCTCATCATAGCAGGGATCCTCTCTGACCCTTTGGTGAAACAGATATCCTTAAGACATTATCACATGTATTTTCACCCAAAAGAACAATCAAGATGTGATAAGGTATTTAGTAATGAATAATTTACAATCTAGTTGGTTCTAGGCCTATAACTCCAACAGAATCCCACTTGGACTAGAGACAACTACTAACAACTTTTAACAATATATCTCTCACATGATATTCATGTTTCTACTGAGATAGGAATTTAGTCATTGGGTCTTCCATGTTATCATCAATGGAAACACTGCTGACTGCTACATCACCTCTTTGATAGAAATCCCTCAAGAGGTGATATTTCTGGAGAATGTGCATTGTCTGTTGATGTGACCTTGGTTATTTTCCAAGAGTCACCACTACAGTGTTATCATAATACAATGTGGTAGGATCTTTACTACTAGGAACCACATAAAGCTTCTATACAAGGTTAAAAATCTAGAAATCTTCTTTGGCTGCATCAGAAGCCGCTATTTATTCGGACTCCACTTAGAATCGGCAACAACTAGCTGCTTTGAACTCTTCCAGCTCAAAGATCATCTGTTGAGACAGAAAACATATCCTGATTAGAAATTCATACCATTATTATCTATCTAAAAACCAGCCTCATCATACCCTCGGATGACAAGCTCCTCATATCCTCCATACACCAGGAACATATCATTAGTTCATCATAGATACTTAAGGATAGCCTTAACCTCAGTACAATGATGTTCTATGGTATCTGCTTGATATCTCCCTACCATGATCAATGCATGGGAAACATCAAGAATGGTAAATAACATGGCATACTTGATGGATCCTATAGCTGAAGCATATGTGATCTTACTCATCCTAAATTTCTCCTATTGTGTCTAAGTACACATTCTCTTTGAAAGATGTAGGTCACGTGACACTAGAGCCAATCCCCTCTTGGATTGTTCCATACTAAATATCTTTAGTATCTGGTCAATGTATGTACCCAGACATAGTCTAGAAAAACACTTGGATCTATCAAGAATGATCTTGATCCTTAGAATATAGGATTCTTCACCTACGTCCTTCATGGAGAAACACTTTTTCAACTAGTCATTAACTAATTGTAATACATGTAAATTGTTTCCAATAAGTAATATGTCATCAACATATACTACTAGGATAATAAACATGTTCCCATTAAACCACTTATAAACACATGGCTCACATTCATTCTCATTGAAACCAAATTCTTATATGAATTATTCAAATTGAATGTTCCATGACCTGTATTCTTTATTTAATCCATAAATGGATTTCTCTAACTTGAAAACCTGTTTGGATTCACCAGGTGTCACAAACCCTTTCTGGTTGTGTCATATAGACATCTTTCTGAAGGTTCCCATTAAGGAATGCTGTTTTGAAATCCATCTACCAAATATTTTAGTCATGGTCATATACTATGGAAATTATGATTATTATGGATTTAAACATGGAAACTGGTGAGAAGGTTTCATTATAGTCAATCCCTTAATGCTGTCTGAATCCTTTATCCATTATCCTTGCTTCATAGGTTCTAACTTAACCTTCCATGTCAAAATTTCTCTTGAGTGACCATTTTCATCCAACATGCTTTATGTCAACTAGATCATCAATCAGAATCCAGACTTAGTTGTGATACATGGAATCCATCTCATATTTCATAGATTATGGCAATATTGAAGCTTTTGAGCTTTCTACTACTTCCTTGTAGGATATAGGTTTGTCATTTTCCAAGAATAATGATTCACCATCCTCAGTGAATATGAAATCAATCTCTCTAGTTCCCTTACCTCTCATGAACTCCAACACAGTACTTGTGTTTCTAGAACCTCTTCCACAAGGTCCTATGGAAATTGTTCCTGTCACAACTCCTTTGTATATTGAGAATTTACATTATTGAATTCAATCATTCTACCACTTTCCTTTTTTAGGATGTTCTCCCACTCAAGAAAGAAGGATTTTCTAGAAACAATTACTTTCTTTTATGAAGGGTTATATAGTTATTATCCTTTCCATTCCATGGGTTATCCTATAATGATATAATTCATGACTGAGGGTTCTAGTTTGTTTCCTGAGAAGGCCTTAAAAACACCTCGCATCCCCACACACGTGTGTACGAAAAATGGGTTTCATTACTTTCCATATCACAGATAGAATTCCATTTTCTGCCTTAGTTGGAACTCAGTTTAATATGTATGCTGCAGTTTGTAATTCATATCCCCAAAAGGATAATAGAATATCTGCATGATTTTTCATCGACCTCACCATTTCCAACAAGGTGCAGTTTCTCCTTTCACTAACACCATTACACTATGGTGTATAAGGATAAGTGAGTAGAGATAGAATCCCATACTCCTGTAAAAGGTCGATGAACTCTTGGTTCAGATATTCAACACCTCGATCCGATCGAAGTTTCTTTATCTTCTTACCAAGATGATTCTATACATCATTCTTTAATTCCTTAAATTTTTCTAAGGAATCTGACTTATACCCCATTAAATAGACATATCCATATCTAATCAAGTCATTAGTAAAAGTAATGAAGTAATAATATCTAGCTTTAGCTTCTACATAAAATGGTCCACACACATCGATGTGCAAAAATCCTAGAAGCTCTGTGGACCTTTCACCCTTTCCACTGAAAGGTGGATTTGTCATTTTACAATGTAAACAAGTGTGGAATATATCAAGTGGTATTATCTCATTAGATCCCAAATAACTATCTTGGCAGAGATTTTTCAAGAACTTCTTGCTTACTTGACCGAGACGGTGATTCCACAACTTGGTGATGTATGCATCATGTGAGTTTTTTTGTTATTGATTTCCAACACTTGGTTTTTGTAATTTAATACATACAAACCATTATTTACATATGTCATACCATAATATACATTGTTCTTATAAAACAAACAAACCTTATTTACAAACATGAAAATAAATCCATCCATATCCAAACATGATATTGAAATTATGTTCATGATAACATTAGTCACATAATAACATTTATGTAAAACCAAAAACATCATAGATGGAAATGAGATATGGTAATTTCCAGTGGCCAATGCAGTTAGCCTCACACAATTGGTTGCTCTATGTTCCACCTCTCCTCTAGTAATCTTTCTATATCTACTTGGTTTCTATATTTGAATACAGATGTGATCCCCACAAGCTGTATCGAATAACCAATGTGTATAAATGGAAAGATTAAACTTGATAATGAAAACACCATTAACGTCACCATGATTTTGGGTGTTGTTCCTCTTCTAGTGACCTGGCTTTCCACATGAAAAACATACCCCCTCCCATTCCTTTCCCCACCTATAGATACTCCCCTTTTTTTAGGGATAGTGCTCAAGGGATTCATATCGTTTAAGGATCCTTGGATACTTTTTCTTGTCCTTCAATTACTTATTCACCATAAGGACTATTGGTTTGTCATGCCCCATGTGCTTATCAACTTGGCGAATTATGGTCAGAAGTCCTGATAGACTCTTTTCATTGTTTCTCATGTTGTAGTTGACAATAACTTTAAAGAAGGCCTTGGACAGTGATGATTGGATGGGATCTGTATGCAACTCATCCAAGAACATAATCCCTAATATTTATAAGCATTCAATATAGAAAACAAGCTTGAATACTTGTGGACCATCTAGTGCAAACTCACCAATCCTAGTTGTAAACAAAGCATTGGAGTTATCATATCTCCCTTATAACACCTTCTCTTGATAGGGATCCTTAAGGTGGGATATCATGCTTTATGAATCCATGTTTTGATATTGCTTCATGACCTCACTAGACAAGGATGATAGCATGAAACATGGGAAATATGTGAAATCATCTATATGTTTAATATAGAGATATAGTTCCTCTTCACTGGCCTCTTTTATAGGGGAAATTTGAAAAGGCCCCTCCAGTACGTACAATTTCCTCTCATGGTGAAAGATAACGTGTAAATGCCTCTAGAATTTCCTGAAATTGGTGCTGGTGAGAATGTTTTCCTTCTAGAGTATGGTTTAAGATGATATTTTTGAAGTCATGTTTCTTTTCATTTCGAAAAAATTAGATGAGAAAATATTTTAGTACTCTATCTTGATAAAACTAAGACAAATAAATAAATTGATACTTATTAGTCTCCCACTATTTTATTGAAATCCAATATCCATCTCCATTGATTTATGAATATTCGATTTTCTGAATGTTATTATAGAAAGGATCTATATTTCCCATCTCATTACCCCAACTGGGTTTGTTCAAGAAACATGAAGTGTTTTAGGTTGGCATTCCAAATGCTAACTACATTAACTCGTAGTTTTTTGATCTACTGAGTGGACTCCCCAATCCAAAAACCCTTATATTTTGGATTTACTCAACCTTTGCCTCTTGGTCACACTAATTCAAATTATGGCAGTCAACCCTTAATATGAACCAATTCAATCAAACCAAAAACAATAATTATAATTCCCTGATAATTTAAAGCCCCCCAACAGGGGTTGGTCAGTCACTTTAAACTATGGTTCAATTCTACCCAAGATTATAGAAGGCTATACCGACATAATATTTCATTGAGGGATTTTATCCTTATATGTAAATTTCCATTTATTATCTTTCTTACATGCTTGTTAATATTAAGTGGGATATACTTAAGTGATTAACTATGTCTAAGATAATATTTTACGCATAATTCGGTCTTATTTTATATCCATCTTTCATTCTTGTTTAATTCATTAATTGTGTGATCATGAAAACACACCCACAATAAATAATCCATGCAACTGAGATATGTAAAATAAATGCTATGATCGTGAGGATGTTATATTTGTTAGTTTATCTAGTTGTTGATAAAATAACCCATGACCTAGGGGAGAAACACCTTGAACCTTTTGGGTTCATGTTTAGAGCTTTCCACATGTACACCTTTGTATCTCCATGGATTGGTTTCACCTTGGATCCTAACATGATCCACCTACACTAGCATGGGAGCTCCATCAATTACATATGATTTTATCTCACGTGTACGTGAGGGGTAAAAGGGGTTTTGCATAAAATAAACCTTGGGAAGATAGGCCCTATATATTGATGAGGATAATGCTCGTAAGACAACAAGTTTAATTTAAATAAATTAATTAAAAGAAAACATCCACATACAAAGGTCATGGTCTAGCTCATGATCATCCATGCATGCAACAATATTTACGTATAGATAAAACCAGCATTCAATTCATTAATAATTATTTTTTAAGATAAATCACACTCCAATACATTAATTATCTTTAATTAATCAATCATTTTATCTTAAAAACTTTTTTGAATTTCCTTGAGATTCTCATCCATCATAATTTTAAACAAATAAATTCATTCAAAATTACCATTGTATGTAACTTGTACCTTTGATGCATCCTAGTGAATTCTAATTCATAACTACCAATGAGTATAAATGAACATTATTAAAATTTTAAATTAAACACATATATATATATATAAAACACCTATCACAGGTTGTGACTCAACTTTACTCCTGTACAATGCTACACGTCACATGGGTTTGTAAATTATTATAATAAATTTTAATAAATATATGCAATTTGGATGAGTACACGGATTGTAGTTCTCACTACCCGCCATTTAGTATCATTCATTGCCCATCTGAAGTACATGCCTGGGGACATGTTGTGTAGATGTAATTCAGAAATCTTTGGAGTACACAGCGTCTCCAGTGAGCCACACGTCGTGTAGGTCTTTGTTACATGGTATTCAATTTGGCATGCCATGTACGTGGTAAATGGTCCCACCCTAACCTGAGGGGACTACACATTGTGTCTAGTGAGCCACATGGCGTTTAATCCGGAAACCATGTTCCACATGTTCCTAGTCAACATATGGAGTCATTTAAGTCTTAGATAGACTCCAACACATAGTTTGGTTTAGAGGACCAGACCCAGTGCATGGATCCTAGACTATAAGACATATACTGTTGACTAAATGTTTTGTGTCCTGGTGTTGTACGACCCGGAATCTTCGGCACCTCTGGATGAGATCCTCTATTTTATTTTAATCAAAATTAATATAAAAGATCAATTTTTAAGGTGAACAAGAAATGAAAGAGGAGGAACAGTTCTTGAGATTCAGATTTTCATAATGATTAACATGAATTGAAACAACTAAATTATTAAATACATAAATCATCAATGAATGAATAAATAATTATAATCAATGATATGACCCCTCTGATACACCTTGTAGGTTCCAGGTGCCGCAGAAGATTGTAGGTGAGTGTACCCAAATTAATTTTTTCATTAACAACGACCAATCTGAGATCCATCATGATAATCAAACATTGGATCAAGATAATATAATGATGAAAGAAATAATTTAATGGAGTCCTAGAACCATATAGAGTAAAATCATATATTGGTTATAATTAATTTAATTAAAATATGAGAATTATATTGATTGAATTCTATCTCCTTTGACATTTCTGGTCATGATCAAATGTGATCCGTCATTACGTCAGAGAATCCAAGTATAGGATTCCTCTAGAGGTGATCCACACATGCTCTACATATATATTGATGCTGCCAAAGGTATATTCGGGTGCTAGTAGGGAAGAGCCTTCACTTGCGATATCCAGCACCAATCGCCTTGAGAGCTGCTTCCAAAATTCTCTCCTTGATCCGGTGGAAGAGGATCTCACTCATATCTTGAGAGTGTTCTTTGCAGAAAAAGAATTCTCTCTTAGCCTAAGTGCTTTTCTGTATTTGTTCTGCACAACCAAAAAAATGGCTAGGCTAATAAGAATAACATAATTGGGATTTTAATTACATAGAATAATAAAATTAAATAATTACCTAAGATCATTTATTCATTTCATTTAATTCTTAGTAAGACCCCTTGTTTAATAATAACAGTTGACTATTATTATTAATTGACATGCACCCAGAAAATTAAACCCAATATTATTTTTTAAAATAAATAAAATTATTTCTCAAAAATTCTTAGAAAAACTACCGGGCGTGTATATTAGTATTCATGGTGTGTACTTATTTTCCATTTTATTTATTTCCTCCACCACATTTATTAGACATTGAATAGTGGCTATCTATTTTATAAAGAAATATCACTAAATAAATCACTTGTAAATATATTATCTCTCCCACAATATATTCTCTTGAATAACTAATGTCAAAATAAATACGATCAAGCATCCTTGAATAATTATTAAACCACAATGGTAAATAATCTTTATTAAACTTGTTAAATGAATATTTAACTGAGATACTTGGACACACATAGTATGTGACCCTCTAGGTCTATTTCTCAGTGGATTTAGGAGGAGCCTACCTAAAGTACACAGTTATAATATAGAAACACACCAAGGAACCCATAGAGAAAGAAGTTAATGCCACAATGACATTTCACCACCTACGAATGCTTACCATGTAATATAATCCATTTGTCTTGATATCTCGAATCAAGCATGTTTCATGATAGTTCCATCATCCCATGTGCTCAATTATTCATTCTTTGACTTTCTAAAATTGAACTCTCCCATTACTTACCATGCCCATGGACTTATTTAGGATATATCAGTTCCATAAAATGGCCAGGGATATCAACTTCTGTTAAGGAATAGAAGCGTCAAATCATTTCTTGCAATATCTATTAATACAGTATTACCCATTATGCAGCCAACATATCCTACCTCACTGCGAATAGTGTATCATCACAGTTTGTTTCAATACATCTTAGTTCACAATTGTTAATAACCATTAATAATAATCCTAAAGTCTATGAACCAATACAAACGTCTGTAGATAGAAACTTCCAATGACACTATGATATGTAGATTTCTAACTTGCGGGTATCATTCTCATAATATCTTCCAGAAGATTACCAAGTAAGAACACCATAATAATGTGACTCAATGTTTTATGAGTCCTCACCCCTAATGGCCTGTGTGATTTTTGTCCCTCAAATTACATAATCCGTCAATAGAACATATATTCAAGAATAGTGTTATAGAATTTCCGGGTTCTCATCATTGTATGGATTTTCTATGACCCTTTGGTGCAACAGCTATCCTTTGGAAATTATCAAATGAATTTTCATGAAGAATAAAAATCAAGATGTGATTAGGTATTTATTAATGAATAAAGTACAAAGTAGATGGTTCTAGTCCACTAACTCAATAGAAAGAAAGTCCACCAATGGTGGTGCATTCTATATTGGGAAGAAATGTGTTTATTTTTTGATAAAGAAATAAGAAATTACATCTCTTTGTATTGTAGAATATTGATATATATCTGCTAAAAAGGAATTCACTCAGTTGCTTTGGATGAATCAGAAAATTGCTGAAATTGCAGATGAAGTGAAACAACTAATGGTGATCTACTATGATTACAAGAGTGCAACTGATCTTACAAAAAGTCTTGTTTAACATTCCCATAAAAAACATATTGAAATCAGATATCACTTAATGAAGAAAAAATTTGAACAAGGAATGATTAAAAGGGATTATGTGGGAACTGAAGAGCAAGTGGTTGATATCCTAACCAATCCACTGTTAGCGGCTGTGTTTGAGAAACATTGGTTGAACCTCAGTGTTCAGCCACCTCCAAGTGTATAAAGTGGCTACAAAAATCCCCTCACCCCATTTTTTAAATATATTAATTTGTTTTTGAATGTGATGTAGGCTTATGTGGGAGATATTATCCAAGGGGTGTTTTGAACAGAACAAGGAACAAATACAAGCCTTTAGGTTTATTGTCAATGGGGGAGAAGTAAGAAAATCATGACATGTAATGGACATATAATGATTCTATGACACAGTAAGAGAATAGATTCGATGTCTTTAATAATTCCAAAACACAGGAACCCAATTCAAGTTTCACCTTATGTTTTCTACATTGAGGATTTCTCACATAGACTTAGAGTGTTGGCTAAGTTGACTCTTGAAGGTCAGTTTTTTCTAGTGGCTGGTGCTCTATTTAATTTATCTGGAGACTTCCAACAATCCCAAAGGGGGAGATTGATGGAACCATGACCTTTCTATGTAGGAAATGTGGTATTGTTTATGTTTTTTGTCAACACTTACATGGATGATCATGGAGATTTCAAGGAATGCTATCATATAGTTCAAGCCGAAAGCAGTATTGAAGGTGGTATAGTTTCCTAGTGTTTTCCAAATTTTTGGGGTCCAAAATTTGAAAGTTTTCAGCCAATGTTCAAAATGGTTTTTCAATGATGCCATATGAAAATATAGTTAAGTCATGAGTTTTGAGAATATGGCCTTTACGAGGGTCATTTCACAAATAAAAAAAGATTTATGATGGTGTGCTTCACGATTACGACAGACTTCGTGATCGGATATGGAGTTCTCCGTGATTATGAGTTTTGGAGCTTTGCGGTCACTGAGGAAATGCATTTAGAAATTGATGGCTGTCATGAAGGTTTTTGATTGAATAATCTGTGAAGAAGATGAGCTTCATGAATAGATAATTTCCATGGTTATTTGTGAAGGGAGGAGCACCATGAAGATGATTTCGATGATCCAGAAAATTCACAAAGAGGGAGTGGATATTTGAGATCAGTCGAGCCTATAAATATGAGGCTACCTCTCTTCATTTGGATCTGAGTTTTGAAGTAAAATATGGAGATTCGTTAATTTCTTGATGAGCTTCATGAATCAGATAACTATGATAGATGCTGCATCACGATGATACTTTTAGTCTTAACTAATCCCATTCTTTTGTCAAAAGTGTACTTTGCGATGATGAGGTATTCTGCATTGACATAGTGAGTTTCATGAATATTGTTCTGTGAAGGCAAGGAATATTCGCAATGAAAGTTTTTTTTTGAGAAGGAAAGGGTGATTCGTGAAGGCATGTTGTTCCATGAAGGAAGGGGTTCTTCACGAATGACTTTGACAAGCAAAGAGGCTTTGTGAAGAGCAGTTTTGAACATCTGTTTTTAGGTAATGGGAAATTCAAAGAGAGTAAACTCTGGTATATGGTGCAAGCATATTCTCGTTCCAAGTCAGTGACAAAGTCTTTAATTACAAATCATTGAATAAACCTTCAATCTTATAAACAGATTCTGACTTATCTCAATGTAGTGTGCCAGGGAGAGTCGACAAAAGTGTTTCAATGGAAGCAGTGAGAAATCCTTAAGCCATTATTATGGCAGTGATCTTGGCATAATGTGACTATGAACGAACCTTGTAATACACACACTAGTGAAGATTAGTGTATTTAGGTATGCCTAACACACTATCGGCGTATTCTCCTTAGACGTATACCTTAGTGGTGAACTGATTAAAAGTGTTGTGTGGTATTTTTTCATGTGATTGTTTTCTTTTTGTTCTCATCAGTTCTAAAGGTTTAACGAGTTCCTACCAATGTGGGAAAAATATCCTTGTTTTAAAATAATATTTTGACACCCTTATTCACCCCTACTCTCTCAGGATGTCCCAGGGCCCTACACTTCTTTCCTCTTTCATTTTTGGGAATTTTTTTCTTTTCCCTTATAAATTCTTTTTTTCAATAAAAATAGATTAAATTGAACTTATTTAATTATTATATCATTTAAAGTATCAATTAATTAAATGTTTTATTCTTATATTTTTCTAAATAATAAATTTTTAGCATATAACTATTTTGGATCATTTCTATTTTTATGAAATATTCTATATTTTTACCTTCTCAAGAAGTTCTTTACTCATTTACTAAACCATCACAAAAGACTTTCCTTTTTATTCATACATTTGTACTCTTTTTTAAGAATTATTCATTACTTGAAGTCCATATTTAAGACAAATGATTTATTATTAAATGTGAATGTATATAATTTTTTAATTTATTCCTCTCATGTGAATCTTCATGATATAACATTTGGTTATGATATTTCATAATTTTATATAACAAATATATTGTTCATGGGTTTTGTATTGATTATTCAGAATATATTATTTTCTTATTTGAATTATATATACACATAAAAATTATAATTTTCTGTATGGTCCTCGAATTAAAACTTATCCTTCTACATTAGGTAATATTTTATTCTTAGGTGATAACATGTATGGTTAATAGATAAAAAGCCTAGTACAATTTGTTATGTTGTCTAGGAAGTGATCTTTAACTTATTATTATGATGTATTTGTTTCTATTATTTAAAAATTATTTTGGTTTGATGATCTTATGGTATATACTTTTTTAATCTATGATTTCATATGATTATATATATCATACTCAAATTTCATGACATCATGTCATAAATCTTGAATCATATGTTATAATTCATGATCATATTTATTCACTTACTTGAATTTAAAGATCTAAATTTTTTTATATATATCCCAAGAGTATCATATACTATAATATATTATTGAGGGAATTCAGATTTTCATTATAGATATTTAAATAAATAAATTATAGCTATTTTAATGTTGATTTTCTATGAATATAATCAACAAGAGATATTAAAACTCTTGATTATTGTGGTGTGACTTCTATATCTTCAAGATATAAATCATTTAATATTAAGTTTATGAAAATAAAGTTTATATAGTTGGCATCATATAAATATCTTGTTATTTTTTGTACAATGTAAGATATCCTAATCATAAATTTGTGATGAATAATCTAAATTGAGGCCAACAAATTCATATTCTAGGATATACATCTCATTTATATGTTATTATTTTCTATGTTCGTAATTCCCCCTTATATTCTAAATAATTTGAGTATACTCATCCCTAATATAATTTTATTTTAACAAATGTTTTGAACTTGAATCAATTATAGAATCATATGATTAATATCTATTAATGAACATAAAATGCCTTATTTGACTATAATTTTATGTATTATGTCATATCATTAATGTTTACAATATAAATTTAGGAAATACCTCATGATCATGATGATGATTTATCCGTGAAACACTAAATGGTTAAATTCTTACATATCAAGTATTTAACTATACCAAAATTAATATTTGTGGGTTTAATATACTTGAAACACATGTTATAATTTATTTGGTGGAATTTAATTCTATACTTTGAATGAATTGGTTTTATTTATAATTATACAACATTAACTATGTGGGTGGAAATAAAATTAAATAACCCAATTCATAATTCAATTGTATTCATTGTCAAGGATGTTAATGGATATCATTTGGATAATCCTTCTATAGAGATTATGTTTATTCCAATTGATTAATAGTAAATTTTACAAATTATTGAGACCATTGAGTGGATCATCAAAGAGAAAATTTTCATTTTAAGGTAATATGTTGATTTTTTATACGATGAGTTATCAATTCATACTCATAATTGAGTGGTTGAGTTCCAAGTTCACCTTACACTAATAGATAAATAAATATCTATGAGTTTCAAAAGAATATCCCTCATTAATCATGAATATATGATGATGAAACTGTAAGTGTATTTAGATGAGGGTTTCAACCACCCTTAAGCTTTATAATGGGGTGCAATAGCCTTATTTCTTTAAAAAAAAGTACAGTTCATTGTATCTCTTTATTGATTATTGTTATCTTTATAGGATCATAAAAAAAGAAAAATATCATCTTAAATATATTGATGTCTTATTTGGTTAACAAAAAGGGGCCTAGTACTTATCTAACGATGATCTCCGATCGAGGTATCATTAATTTGAGGTGAAAGAGTATATTCCTAACACTTACTTCTATAAAATTTATGAACATTATGAGTACATAATGATGTCATTAAAACTAAAAAATTCACCAGAAATTTTGATGGACATATTGAATAATTTTTTATAGATTACCAAAAATATTTATGATCATCCTTATAGATGATATTCTCATATAAACTAAACTGAAAATAGGAACATGAATAGAAATTGAGTAATCTGCTGAAGTAATTGAGAAAGGATAATTTGTATAAATAGTATACAAATTTTGAATATCTCTATATAAACTCGGATTCCTAGTTCATGTTATCACAATAAAGGTAATATTTTTTAAACATTTGAGGAAAAATATTATAGAGGAATATACAAGAACAACATCTCCAATATAGATTTAGAGTTTCCATAGAATATATGTTTATAGAAAACCATTTTTTTAATAAATCATAATTATTATCAACACCACTAACCACAATAATAAAAAAATGTATTATTTGTCTTGAAATATTATTTTTATTATTGATTCATGGAGTTAAAGGATATTGTAATTACTACACCTATACTCACACAACCTGGAAGTGGGTAAGTATTTTTGATTCACAATGATTCATTAAAGAAGGGATTAGGTTGTGTACATATGAAAATTGATAAGTGATAGAAATTACCACAAGATAGATAAATGTTCAGGTGAAACATTATTTATCACATGATCTAATGTTGGATATAGTATCATAAAAATGAAAATTTGGAGTAATGTTCTATATGGAGTGGTGTATAACACATATACATATAAGAAGATCCTCAAGTACATATTCACAAATAACTATATCCACATGTTCCAATGAATATGGGAAGAGCATATCATGGTATATGACTGGTCAATCCATTAGTATACTATAAAGGTTAATATATGAGAATATACTCTAAGTAAAAATGATCTTATATCCATATCCATGATGATGATTGATAATATCTAATGTAATTAATCATTCAAATTATTTAAATAAGAATCATAATTAAATGAACCATGATATATGTTTCTCAAATGAGTGTTTAAATACCAATTATAGAGATGATAATGAGTGATCAAAGGATGGATGTAGATATATAAAAGAAGGTGGATGATATAAGAAAGTGAATTCATTAGTGTTCAACATTGACAAATAAGTAGTTGTGGTATTTGGGAAACAACATTATGTACCATGAAATCCTATGATAATGAAGGCTATATTTATTAACACTCATAAATATGTATTCTAAATATATTCCGGTATATTAAAGATGTATATAGATATTAAAGGGAATTATTGGTGGGAATATATGATGAAGGACATTTAGGAATATACATAAAAATGATTGGAAAGACAATAAGTAGGGGATTAAGGGAAAATTCTTAGGGTTGTATGAAACCATTACACATACCTATAAAAAAATTAAATAACATCACCATATATTTTTCACTAGACTTACAAATATATATAAAGGAAATAATTCCTTATGGGTGGTAGTGGATCATCTTACAAAGAGTACCAAATTCATATCTATTTAAGAGTATTTTCAATTCCATAATCTTGGTATAGTATAAAATAGATAAATGGTGAGGATTTGTGGAACACCACAATTGATTATATATGATCAAGTCTAATTTTCATCCCAAATTTATGAAAATTTATTCAATATTACTTGAACAATGAGTTGAAAATATTACAAGCTATCACATACATTATTATTGACAATTGTAATGCATTGTGAAGGAACACTTGTATGTGTTAAGACCTTTATCTATAGGAATTATGGAGGTTAAACTGATAATATTCATTTGGATGAGTTTTTATTCAAATAAATCTTCAACCGGGGGATTTTTATTTCTCCATATAAATACATTTATGGGGAAAATATATAACTCCAACACATTGGGATGAAGTAAGATAACATATTCTATTGGGGCCTGAAGTGGTTCATCAAATTTAAATGAAGGTATAATCAATTCATAAACATATCATAGTTGCACAAAGTTGACAGAAGATATATTCTAACAATTTACATAGAGACTTATATAATGATATTGGAGAAATAAATTCCCTATTTTATATCCCCAAGGTACAATATCGTGATTTTTCTGAAGAATAAATATATTTTCTAGAGATAAATTTTCCCATTTTATATTCATGAACACGTAAAATATGTGTCCTACAGACTAAAACTCCCACAAAACATATCATAATCATCTTAAATGTTCCATTTATCCTTCTAGTGTATATTGATACCAATCCCTCACATGTAATAATCCATAATACTTACAGTTAGATAATTATTACTCATATAGGGATAACCTCATGACGAATCGTGGGTAGTGTGGATAATGTTCCATTCAGTAAGGAAAATATCATTTATAATATGAATTGAAATAAACATAAGTACGAAGAGGAAACATAGGATCCTAAGGATGAAATTAAAGAAAAGTATATATATCATTTTCTATCGTAGTGTTTGTAATACAATTTAAATGGTGATATCTCAAAATTTGAAGAATGTAAAAACCTAGGCTTTTATATATGGATTTTGCATTCAAAATAAACATATATCATGTTTAGTAAGACATTTTTATACAAGACACTTACACCATATGATAATAACCAATAATGAAATATTATAGAACATTAAATTTTATCAATAATTATGAATAATAAAATTAAAAGTGGTTTATCAGAAAACAAAAATAAAAATTTAAAATTTCAAAAAAATAGAGATTTGGATAATCATGGCCTCCTAGAAGAATCACACTAGATAATAATAATATAAAAATAACCAAATAATTAATAAATTAAATTTAACTTTAGAAATTAGGAATATGAAATTATGAGAGGAGGAAAATTATATAATGAATGAAATAACTTAGAGGTATTTATAGAGAGTATAAAATTAATATGATGGTTTGAATAATAACTAAACTATTAGATATAGTAACATTTTTGTTAAACAATACTTTTATTTAGAAAAAAAATTATATTACCTTAATAAATAATTGATTTCATTTTTTGAATCATATCATCAAAATTATCATAGGTTTATTTTGGGATTTTTCTGAAACAACAATATTTGTAGTGAATAGTGAAATATGAAGAAAAAAATAATATATTTTAAATGTAAGATTTATAAATGAATAATTACATATTTGATGTTATAATAAACCTTTATCTAAACATATAATGAGAAATTTACTATTTATAGTCACAAAAATCCTCCTTATTTATAGTTTTTAGATAAAAAAATAAATTAATGAATATTTTATTAAGAAAACATCTCTCCTCTCCTTAAAATTACCATTACTCACCAACCCAAATCCATCAAAATCATCACACCATACATTCCTTTAAATTAATAATATATATAATCATACCATACAAAAAATTTTATATATGTTCTATAGTTTTTGGACTTCTTAGAAAGTATTTAATTAAGACCATGTTGGACTTCAAAATATGGGATCCAAAGGAAGAGGTAATTATCTCAACGAAACTCTTTTTAAGTTATTTTCTTATTATATATCATAAAAATATAATAAATCTATCCTAATAATATGAAATCATTTACATGATTATACATAAATATTATTATATTAATTCAATATACACTATCTTTCTTTAAGTCATTTATTCAATAATAAAAACATCACCCATATTATGGTCGGTTAACCACCTCCATGGATGACATGTTTCAATTTCCATCACAATACATTTTCAGAGTAGTAATAAATAATATATAGTTAAATATTTTTCTAATATGTATATTATATTTTATATCATATTCTACAAGGGGAAATCGACATAAATGTTATATAAAATTGATTACATTCATCATAATTGATTAAATATCCTAAAAGAACTACCCATTAAAAGATAAAGTTAATAATATGAACAATTATTATTTTTAATGTCTATTTTAATTTTAGAATATTCATTCCTTTTGGATTTTTATTAACTCTATAATTTTTATCATTTTGATTTTTGGGATCATTTTAAAAGAACATCTACAATTTCTAATAAATTGATGTGCCCTTAAAACAGAGGAGAAATATACATCAAGATGATGAACATGAACATAATTAATCAAGATAATGATTATAAAAAAGAATAAATATTATATAAATTATATATTAAAAATTTAATAATAAATTATTTAATACACATAATTTGATTATTTAGGTGGTAATATGTACGCATTATGTGAGTCAGGGACTGATGTAAGGGAACTCCAAATCCGCAATATTATTCTTTTGATTAAACATTCTCTATCTACCTATTTTTATCTATATCTATCATTTAGTTGTGTTTTCTCCATATTATATGTATATATTCCTTAAATCAATATGTAGTTTATTTTCCCTTTCATTCCTAAAAATATTAAAAAAATTCATATTCTCATCCCATTCGGTTAATTTGATATAGCCAGACTAAAGTAAACTTCTCTATTTCATATTCATTTTATATATCAATATATTAATGTTATTAATTATATATTCTTTCAAAAAATCATTATTTTAAATAAAAATATTATAATTTTTTTTGTATTTAATAAAAATACTATATATTTAGTATCTCAAAATATTCATTACACATTTAATATAACATCACTTAAATAATCCCTCTCAATACCTACTTCTATAACCATTTATTATGATGTTTTATTATTTTTAACTCCATATATAATAATCTTTATTCCTTCTACAATTATGAATGCCTATAAATCATTAATATTTCTATATCATGGGAATCATTATGATATTTCATTTGGTTATGCTTTAAGATAATATTTTCTTACCCATTTCATTTCCTTGGTCCTTTTTTATTGTTATGCCTCATGAATGATTTTATTTTCTTGAATTACATATATGAGTAAATATTTTGATGTTATGGGTTGGACTATAATTATAAATTCCCAAAAAAATTGGGTAGTGCTTTCATCTCATGATATACTATGTATGGTGAAAAGGCAATAATCCAAGAACACAATGTTTTCTTGTTTCATCATTGAACCTTAAAGTTTGATTATGATGTCATGTTTTTTGTTCTTGTGACATTATTATGTTTCAATGATATTAGAATATATATACCTCCTTATTTAATAATTATATATATATATATATGATACTAAGGTTTTAGTATATAATTTTATACTTGTTGACGCTTGTGATATACTTTATAGATATGTTTATTCCCTTACAGAACTTTATAACACATCCTTTTCATTACTTATTTCCCAATGGTATCTAATACTTTAAAAACATTTAATGGGACATAGTAGAACATTATAGATATTCAAATAATTATACTAAAGTTTATTTTTAGGATTATGGGATATGTATCTAATTGTCCAAATACACAGGGTCCCTTTATATCTAGGTTGAGTTTTCCAAATCATTATGTCAAAACACATGTAATTATTTTCCAATGAGACTATTATTCCTATAATAATTATTGAACACTAATTTTAACATGATTTTTTCATTGATTAATAGTTGAATAGACACATCATCAAACCTACCTCATTTTATCTGATTATCATATCTCATATCTAAAATTACACCCCAAATTAAAATATTCATCTCATACAATTTTCTATGGAACATTCAAGGGTCGACTAACCTGGTCCCTTGAGTTATCCAATCATAAGGCCCTAAGCACTTTACAGATCCCCATGGTTTTTCTATATGTTATAATGGAATTAATCTTAATCATTGTTAATTCTTTTACCATCTATGTTTAATAATCATTTTAATAGACTCTAATCAAGAATCAATTTTAACATAACCAAATATTTTAGTTTCGTGAAAATGAAAAAATAATCCCTAAATCATAAGACAACCAATTAAAGAAAAAACTATGAAAGATTAAAATAAGAATCAAACAACATAATAAAGATTAAATTATAAAATGACATATGTGTTGTGTAATAAACATTAATATAAATTTAAATATAAGGTTGTAATAACCAATTTAGGTTTGTCCCATCATAATAAAAAGTCAAAGAAAGTCACACAATCCATAACGTCAAGACCATCTTTCACCACACGGTCATCATGTAAATTAAATGATGAAACATACACCATGGATTGCTAAAAATATATGTGTCTCATTTTCCTTGACTAACAAAATATAAAAAAGGTATGAATACAATAACAAGTTGTACGTAAAGTGTTGTTCATAACCTAATAATATACCACCCTGAACCTATTTAACCATATTTATATGGAAATTTGTGAATAGTAGTTTAAATAAAATTAAAGAGTAATTTATTATTATTTCAAAACATTAAAAGATATATATAGATTAATAAAAACTAATCCATTTGTTAACAAACAAGAGAAATTTCAAACAAAAAAATCTATAGAAATCATAGATAATAATCATTTAAATGTAAACCAATGAAATCAGTAAATATTAATAGAACATAAAAACATTGGATTTGAACATTGATCCATAGAATGGTGACCTATTAAAATGCTAGTGGAACACCTATTAGCCTATAGTTAAACTAAAATACATATAACATGACTTATTCTAAGCCTCGCCTTATGGTAAAACCCTTGTGATAGTGTATTTATGACTAAAGGAAAAGGAAAGAGAAAAAGTGTGACATTTGATACACTCATCCTAAATAAATTTAAAAATACAAATGATCCCATGTGTATCTTGAATAAAAATAATTTCATAACCTAAAAATCAATATAAAATATTAACAATTATATCCATCACCAAGAAAAGTACTAGATAATGGGATACAATCATTGATGATAGGTAATGATAATTATAAATTGGTTTAGTGGATTTAAAATAAAATAAATCCCTAAAATGTAATTTATCTAAATATTTTTTAATTTATATCCCGTATAAAACTTCAATTTTAACAAATACATGTCTCATTGATAATTTATCACACACCTTTTGGGAATGAAAACCATATTTTTTAATATAAACTAAATGAAAAATAGATACATCCAATAAATCAAATGAAAAATTAAGTAATACATGATGATGAATTATAATTTCTCATTTGAAAATTATATAAAAATATAATAGAAAAAATCTTATAAATATTCAAAAACAGAATACGTAGAAAATGAAAAGTTTTTATATTGATATTCCTACTTTAATTAATTGAAAAAATAGGATTCATCCACTAATTTGATATTATAATTAGTGGTTAATTTTCCAATTCCTCTAGAAAAATTAACCTTTCATAACCCTATCCATTATATTGAACATGGACACCATAGAAAAATAACGAAAGAGAATAATTGGATCATGAAAGAAAAACACATGTAGAAAAGATAATGGTGGGAAAGAAAGAATAAATTAAGGATTTAATTAATGAAACTTGTTGTATTAAATACATAGCACCATGGAATATTATAAAATAATGAAACATTGGATGGTGGATATGAGGGTTCATCCGAAATAGTAGAGGTCAAGTAGGAAGAATTCAATTAGGGGGAAAATTATAAGATAAAATTATTTTATTCTAGGTAGATCAAATGGTTTGAATTCATGGTTTTGAAAACCATTCACTATCCATGTGAAAAAAATTATTGTTTTATAAAAAGGCAGATAGTTTGGTGGAATGATCAGAAAAACCCTGAACCAACCAGGTTCATTCATCTAATTTTTTTCCTCCTACTCTTCATGGAGATGATTCATGGTTATACCTAACTAATTTCAAACCATTCATTCTATAATATATCCATATTTTTCATGTTTTCAAATTATATTATCCAAAAACCTAGAAAATAAAAAAAAATATAGTTAAAAATTAATACCTACTACGGATAATTGGGTTCCAAAATGAAATATAAATAAATAAAGGATTATGGATATGGTTTAAATCTTAATTAAAAATAAATAACATACTATTCCACTTTAATGAAAATAACTCACTATTGGATATTCTTTGAATTAATTTTCAGATATAATCTTATTTTATCTACTTTTTCAATAAATTTGATAAGAATATTTTCCTTCATTTAATCATTTTTTCTTTTATTTCATTCTTTTTAGAGTGTAGTGATCAAAGAAAAATGCAGTTTACCCCCATTAACCTCTATCCAATGACCAATGATATCACATTATCATGTTTTCATTTTAATAATTTCATCCCAATAAATATTTTATGACAATATATTGGGAATACCTCATTCATTTAAATCATGAAAAATAATGATAATATGTTTTGAATAAAAATTTAACTTATAATGTGGTTATCCTATAAATTTTTTCATAGTCTCCAATGGGTTTGATGAATGATAATTCATATGGTAAGTTAACAGGTTTAGGAATAAAAATAAACTAATATTATATAAATCATTTGTGTATTGACGTCATTATGTATTAAGAGAGATCTAAAATAATATTATATTAGTTAGAAAATCCTGGGAATGTCATATGAAATAGTGAACCAGAACGAATACATCATACGGTTAGACTAAATCATTGGAATGGGAATAAATTATAATAGTCAATAAATTCATGGAATGAATAAAATTGATCATTCTATGTATGGAAATTTTCTATGCATTAAAATCCAAAAAGGGGATCATATCAAAAATCATTTTAAAATAAACTTGAAACTATTGTGATTGTTTTTCCTTTAATAATTTATATTATTTTATTTAAAATTTGAATTTGTGATTAATTAAAATTTTCCATCATGGTAAAATATTTCACATAAATGAATCAGAGAGAAAATTAATTTTTGGCCAATGATGGATCCCCTAAACTCTACTTAAACAATGTCCTCAACATTTTACGAAGTTATAAAAAATATCAAATAATATAAATTATGTGAATCAAAAAAATGAAAAGTATGAAATAAAACAATGATTCCAATTTTTATAAAAAATTGAAATAATGACCATTAAGGTGAGTTTTTTTATTTAATTGTTTTAATTTGATAATTATTTTATTCGTCTCACACAATGAGATATTCTACACATTTGAATTTTTTAATCCAATATATATAAAAATAATTGTCAAGAATGGAATTAAATTTTTAAAATAATATATCCCATATATGATAGTATAAATGTACAATTTATGGTATTCAATAATCACAAAGTAAAATAGATATACATGATAATAAAAAAACATCTTAAGACACATCAAGAACGGTTTCCCAGAACATCAAAATGGATATATGAGTAGCATATGATTCAATAATGACTACATTTACATTAGCAAAAAACACTAGTGGTAATAATGTATCTTTTGATTACTCATAGTTGGACTGCATGAAACATATTTATAAACACTCTACCTCAACTAATAATATAGGATCACCAGTAAAACAAAAAAAAAAATCTATTTGAAGGATTATTCCTTATCACTGCTTGAAAAATAATATTGTAAATGTGTCATAGTTGATATAAATATGCAAGTATTATGTTTCTGTTTCCTATATATTATTAGGGTGGTTTTAATTGTAGAAACAAATAGTCTAGTTTATTCATTACCTAAACATGGGTCAACCATTGTTTTATTTAACATTTTTGTCGGTGTCAACCTAGTACTATCACCTATCTTTTTCCCCTCCAAATCATTTTTTTTAATTTTAGAAATATCATTTTTAATGATAAGTGGGAACCATTACAAAATCCAATTAAAAATTCGAACCATCCCAGAATCCAAATTCAATATTTGAAATATCTCAAAAAAACCCCATTCAAAATTTTAAATTCAAAGCAGTATCACAACTCGAGCCATGCGCTTTGTGCGACACAAAGCCACACGCCTCTCGGGCAATCATCATCACCATTCCGGTTGATGTTCACACCATCATCTCCAGAACTGTTTCACCATGATAGTACAACCAAAAAAATCACCAATGTCTGTCTGAGGCAGCATTAATGAATCAACCCTGTTAGAAATCATTTATAGAAACGAAACTAAGTCTGTCCCCACATCATCACGTCGCCAGAATGAACCCTCCTTCAACATCACCATCTGATCACCAATGAAGCAACAGAGAATACAATACACTAGAGAACTAACCCTGAAGAAATGACCATGATTCCAATACTCTCGAACTCACGACCCAAGACACTTAGAAAACCACCATGCAGATCTTCCTCGGATAGAGAGGTGCGATAATAGAGAAGGATAAGAGAAATTATTGGATGGAAATTGGTCATAATGCTAGTGAGACTCACTAGAAACCATCGTAAACAAGAGACAAAAACCATTCCACCAAACACAAAAACCTCCATCAAAGATGAAACCCTCATCAAGGAAGAAACATGATGAAAAAAATGGGAAACCAGGGGCTGAAACCCTAAAATAAAGTGAATGAATTCGCTGAGAAGACCCACGACCGCCAAACCATTAAGTCCAAAACCCCTGAGTATCCATTGCTCTAGATCCCGCCTGGATAGGAGCGGAGCAATGTGATGTCAGAGCAAGGTTGGAGTGGTTGGAGAAGAAACCATGTGCCTTCCCTGGATAGAAATTGAAGAAAGGGGCCAGGGGAGACCAACCATAGGAGAGAGAGATCCATGAGAGATAGGGTCTCGTCGAAAGACATAGAGAAATGGAACAAAAGTGAAGAGGATGAATGTCAGAGAGATCTCTCACCAAGAAAGGGCGATGGTAGGGAGAGAGTAGTGGTGCTGGGAAACCCTAGGGTTAGAGGAGGAAACCCAATGACTTAGGATCCATTTCTGGGTAAAAATATTGGGAGACTAGAGAAACAAAAGCACCCATCAGTTTTTCATGTCTAAAATATATAGTAAAATTATCATCCTTCTTCATCTTCTCCATGATTTAGAGGATGTACTAGAATCTAGCTATTGATTCATTAAATGGGATCTCAGTTGTGGCTCAACCATCATTCAATTTTAACTTCCCCCACACCACAGTATCCATCAATCGATGGGAAAATATGATGTCTTCTATAGAGAGTTTTCTCTATCTATAGGGTAGAGGTGTTTTTAGGTATCATCATAAATAGATAATTAATGTAAAATTTTATGATGGGTAACTAGTTAGTTTTTGGGTTTCATTGAGAAAACATAGGATGTTTGAGGTTGGTGGGGTTTGTCTTTCATACAATATAAAGATGTTAAGTTTTCAAGATAATCAACTAGTTTTTTCCAATGTATAGGGGCCACATTCTTTATTAATAAAATTATTAAGTGAGGTTTGTAGTCTTATTAGTTTGATGGTAATATGTGAATAAGTTTTGTTGTGTACAATGGTTACATCATTTTTTTGTGAAATAGTGGAATGCGAGGCCTGATTGGAAATAGGGGTGATAGTTGATTTGAAATTGTGACAAGAATGGTTAGGAATCAACAATAATATATTTTTAATTAATTCCATGTTTATATGAGGTGTTTGTATGTGAATAAATTTAGTGATTGATATGGAAGATGAGAAACTAATGAGAGATCCAACTACTCTCCATGATGAAATTTATGGTTTCCCCCCAAAATTTATAGGGTTATTATGTGTTTTGAAATAACTTATATATAGAAACATGTGCTTCATATAGAATAAATAAGACATTAATTTCATACTAAATACACTACATAATTCCATAATACAAATAGTCTTAAAAATAGAGATCTAAAGGTATATTTTCATTAAATATTAGTGCCACAAAAAATCATTTAAAATACCCTTGTATATTTCATAATACCTTATAAACTCTAAGCCCCCTTATAAACAGATCACATGTAATACCTATCTTTGAATCCTTAAAAAAATGGGTGATCTAAGATTCTTATTAAAGGTAAATATAATGGATTAAAAAATATGAACATATAGATATAATGAGGATACATATGAAACATATACAAAATAAATAATAGAATATAAAACAAGGAATAAGGCTCACTATAACATAATTCAAGAATTATTGAATTAAAATAATCCATGAGATCATATAAAAATAATAAGTATATGAATAAAACAATCACATTATTAAACAATGGAATAAGAATGTGTATCGAGAAATTATAGCATTATGACAAAATGAAATTTCCATGCTTCATGTTTTGGACAAAAATATTTCTATAATTCATATTTTGAGTTAAAACAATGTACATGATTCATATTTCTAACATAAAAATATTCACAATTCATATAATGAAAAAACAAAATTTCCATGATTAACATCCTTGTCTCATGATATATAAATCATTAAATAGTGTGTCAATTGGTGATATAAGACCCCACCCTTCATCATTCATGCCTTTTTCAATCATAATACATCAATAATTTAATATATCATTATATCCCACTGAAAATAAAACTAGATTAAATCATCACATTATAAAGAACCCATTGAAAGATAAATGTGTGCCATAACACTTTAGGATGGCACAACCTAATTTGATCCCAGTAATGTAAATATTTGATAAAAAACAAAATCCTCAAAAATAGATATCATTAGAAAATTTGACTAGTGACTCATGACAAAATAAATTCTATTAATTATAAGCCTTCATAGATATATAAAAAAATATGGTCAAATCAAGAGAACTTTTTCAGAAAAGAATTTTATAATTAGATAAAAATAAGAATTTAAAATAACGAAAAAAAATTAATTTTTTAAACGGTGAGGTGTAAAATTTTAAAAAAACAATTATTTATTTATTGAATTTTCAATAATTTAATTTTAAATAATTTAACTTTAAAAATTACATATATATTTCAAATTTTTGATGTGAAATTATTTTTTAGAAAATACATTTAAAAATGAATATAAAAAAAATGAGGCCAGAGAAATACATAATGTTTTTAAAAATTTGATCTCAAAAAATTGGAAAACAATTACTTCTTTAAAAAAGTAACATCAATAATTGATCTTTGAAATTAAAAAGGGTAAATAAAAAAATAAGTTTTTTTTAGAAGATAAATAAATTTATTGCTAAATGATGAAAACCCTTTTGAACAATTTTAAATACATTTTTTAACCCACAACATTAAAAGGATAAAAAATGAAATTATAATTAATAATGGGAAATAAAAGGATCACAAGGTTAAAAAATTTTAGTTTTCACTAGTGTAAGGGTAATATTGATTGGATGTTAAAGATAGTTATAGTTGAAAATCACTTAATAATTAGAAATTTTTGTAGGAAAATATAATTTTCATAAAATAATGTTTATACCAAGGAAGAATTCATTGGTGTGAAACATGATTTACTTATAAAATAAGGTGTAAATGTAATAAAACATCATTAAATTATAGAATAGATGAGTATTGAAATATAATAGTCAAACAGGAGAGAGTGTGACCCAAGGAAATGATTTGATTCAAGATAGACCCCTTAAAATGTGAGGAACATTTAAATAAAAACATGTTGAATGGGATATATTTAAATTTTATAAAAATTTCAATGATTATAATATATTTCACAACATAATATCTCATATTGGGTGTATATTCGCCAAAAAATATAATTAGGTTCATAACTCAAAAAAAATCATAAAGAGAGGATCATTGAGATGAAACCCTTTTCAATTCTGTTTACACTTGAGTTGACGGAAACTAAAGAAAAGAACATGATATGTATTTTTATATCCCATAAATCAAAAATTAATGAATTATCAATCATTTAGGGTAATATAAATCAAATTAACACTATACGAAAATAAAATATGTAAAAACAATTGTAAAATGTCTCAATGAATCAAAATTAATACCCACAAAACTCCTACCTTACTCTTGATTATTTTTGGACACACACCAAACATCCTGAAAAATTAAATTAATTTTATTATTATTTTATGAATAAAATGATTCATAAATATATCCATTAACAAAATTCCTTGATAATTAGTCCATACACACATATATATATATATATAAGATATTTTTTATTTGATGATCCCACATCTGACACTTGTAATAATAATGGTTTTTACAGGTTTCAAAGGTGTTTGGGAGGAATTATTTCTTCATCAAATGTCCATCATTCCCAATAATTAAATTTATGATACATTTTGGTTTGCTATGATATTTTTAGTTTCATTTTCAATTCATTAGTATTTAATTCATTATTACAGAAGATGAAATTTATGATATGATTATTATGGAGATTCTTAACAAACAAAGGATATTTTGTGATTTACTAAGATATATACAGATGTATACATTCAAAAAATAATTATTTAAATGATTATATAACATTAAATCAAGGATAAATTTTCATAATCATCTAGAATTTAATTTTATCATATTTTACAATTAGGTGGTCAAACTGATTAAAATGTGAACAAAAAATGATTAATGGATTATTATGAGGTAATTTTGTTGTATTATCATTATAAAAGTGGCATAATGGAATCATTAATTATTAATAAGAATAATATATTAGATTTAAAAATTACCCTTTAAAAGATATAATGGATATGAAAATATTACATAATTTGAATGAAATTTTTTCCCTTGTATACGATTGATTTAAGCATTTGAATTAACGATGATCATTTACTCCTAATGCCCTTACTAGGTTCCAAAATTTTTCATAACAAACCCATAATGATATCATAAAAAAATATTTATCCTTTAATATATTCTTATATTATTTCAGGAAATTTTGTATTAAAAAAAGCTTGTTATTTCTTGGAGGTGGTAGTCTTCACACACACAATTGATGTTTCCACTAATCTTAAGGGGAATGGGATAAATGGTTAATGTTTATTACCATAATTTTAAAAAAATTATTATACAATAATTTCCAATTTCATCATAAAATATTATAAAATATATATATGAAATGTAATGATTAAAGTAAAATAATTTTGAAAAAATATTGAACATAGGTTGAAAACATTGTATTTTTCTAGGAGGATTCCATGGAAAGGTAGGGTTTAGGATAATCTATTCAAACTAGAGTCTTATGAGAGTATCATGGGATTATAGGTTAAGTAAGAAGGATATATTTTTGAAAATAAACCAAATTTATGTGATTTCAATGAATAGTTTATCACATGATCTTTTTTATGTGGTGAGAATTTTATAATTTAAAATATATAAATTTACAATAAGGGGAACATTATAATCATGAAAATTACCCTAAAATATATAATTACTAAGTAATCAGTGATATTAGTTTAATTATATATATACCCAATAATTATAATGACTTTTTTAATCATCTTCAATCAATGTATCACTTGAATAAATACTTTTTTCCATTTAAAATTTTACTCTAGGGACTATTTATTACCTTTGAAAACACAATTTTTATACCTACAAATAATATGGTTCGTATTAGATAAATTTTACCCACTGATTAAAAATGTATAATCAATATTATTTATTAAATTAATAAATAAATTAAAATTTAATTTTAATATAACAAATGAATATTGTTTTATACCAATTTAAATTTTTTGTAAACTCAAATTAATATTATAAAATAAGTAATTTAAATCATAGAATATATATTTATTCATGAAAATTTTGTCACAAATTTCCATAATGTAAAATTCCCCATTTTTATTTTATTTTTAAGTATTTATTCTTTTTATATTTGATCATATGTTCATCCTTGTGTTTTTTCTGGTATTTTGGTGAAAAATGGGAATTTTGGGTGGTACAGCACGATGTGAAAGGTTGGTGCATGAATTTCCAAATCACGAGCCTTCCCAAGAAAACGGCATAATCATTTCCATTTTTGAATAGTATTTTATGGTTAGCGCGTGATTTTTAAATTTTGTGGGCTAATCAAGTGGTATATCCTGTTTGGATAGTAAGGGGCACATGGTTGTCACACGGTTTGGAAACCCGAGTGGGAAAACCGGGTGGATTGTTGAGTTCATTAAAAATTAGGGTTTGAAGATTTCTCTCTCCCCAATTTTTGACCCTAATCCCTGAAAATCCATACCCTTTGGGATTCCTTATAGTAGGAACCTCCCCCTAGTCCTCCTCCTCTATTATAGATTTATTTTATTGGTGGATTTGATGTCGTTTCCCCACAATTCTTCTTACAACCCCTCATTTCTCTTGGTTTTTACCTCTTTGGTATAATTTTCATCTTATTTCTTTATGGTTTCATATCTCTAACGTTTGTTCTTAGATATTTAGGCTTGGATCTTGTTTCATAAAATTCAATCTTTATGATTAATTTTCAATATTATATCTATATGGTTTTCTTCATGTGTGGTTGTTGGATTCACCCAGATTATAAAAGTTTCTTCACTTGAGGTAGGTGGTTCCATGCCTAAACTTTATTTGATAGGTTTAGTGGCCTTTATTGAGTGTTTGAAATTTTTTTATAATTTATGTGTGTGGTGATAAATGTTTTTTTTATCATTTTTGATATGTGTATGTCATAAAAATGTTTTTATTTTAGAAAATTGGGAGTATTTCATTTGTGAAACCTTCTTATACTTCTTGAAGGTGTTTCATAAATTATGAAAGATGTTTAATAAATTGTGCAAGTGGTGTGAAACAAATTATTAAATGGTTTTGGTGTGTTTTTATATTTAAAATTGGTTTTCTTTTGGGAATTGTGATTTTTTAATCATATTTATATTTTTTATCTATGTATGCGAAAGTTTTGATTTGTGTGTTATGTGGAATAAAAATTCATCATGAAGGGAAAGCTTGTGTATCTAGGTGGGAAGACCAGGACCGATATTCTAGATGACTTAGATTTGGTTTATCCTAGATTCGTCAGTCATGATTGATCATTACAACTGTAACTAAATAATAATTATTAGAGACAACTAGGCACATGGTATGTTCCCTCCTAGTGGATCGTGTATGATTACATTATTGGTAATGGTTTCTATACCACATTTCACTGAGATAAAACATACATGGGACAACCCTGATTTTATTACAAACTTAAACATGATTTATTACATAAAACTTCACTTGATACAACAAAGAAGATTGAGAGGTTTAGTGTCTTCGGGGCTTAGGATAATTACATAAAAACCTAAAACATGAAATACAACATCTTTATTGAAAACATCCTTTACATGACCACTACATTCCCTCATACTTAGCATTGCATGGGATAACCAGAGGACATGCATAAGAAAAGGGTGAGCTATAAAGCCTAGTAAGGGAATACACATTAAATAACATGAGTAGTACAATACATGTTAGACGTTAGTCATATCAATAGAGCACAAGAGAAACATGAACATAAAGGCATGATAAATCATGATAATCATAACATGGAAATGTGGAAACAACACTTAACATAGAATTAGCATGAGCCAAGGCTCATTGCACATGGAGCATGAGTAAATGCTCATTGCACATGAAGCACGAGTAAACCCTCATTTCACATGAATTATCATGATTCAACACTGATTGCACATGATGTATCATGATACAATACTTTACCCAATGCATTGGAGCGCTATAAGGGCGCACCCTTCTTAAACATTTCATTTCATGCATAAGTGTGCCACATGGATCATAAATCATGGATTCATAAAACATAATCATTTATTAAATGATAAAGGAATGTATAATTCATACATGAAACTTTATAATCAATAAGTAAATGTGCATAAAGGTGAATACCCTTGATGGAGAAATGGGCATGGTATTCACTACACAATGGCATTGGCTAAGAAAATCGGTGCGATTTCGGCAGCGTAACGGCATGACATAAGAATTCATAAATATGGTTGATGAGAGAGAAAGGGGTTCCTCATTGTATTTAAATGTAATGGACAGTGAGGGGGTCATATAGATACATGTCCCAACAATTGTAATGGAATTGAGATTCATGATACAGAAGTATATATTGAATGTAAAAGATGAGAGAAAAGTTCCTCTCAGAATTTCAGCATAGCAATAGGTGTACATGGGAGTAATTTAATGAGAGAGAAAGGGGTCTCCCATCATTCAATCATAAATAGGGTAGTATGAGGGAGGTGCAAAACCATACCCCAACATTCATAATTGAAATTTAAAGGAAAAACAACTTAAAGAAATTTGGACAAAAATGATAAAGGAAAAAAAAACCCTTACTTGGAAGTGTGGTTCCAAAGGCTAGAGAGAGGCTTTTGAGAGGATTCTTGGGAGCTTGGGGCACTTTTGGGGGATTATAGAGAGATTAGGGAAGAGGTTGGAAGAACTACAGGGGCTTTTAGTGAAGAGTAAGTGGGAGCTTGGGTGGGTTTATATAGGAAAGGTGAGGGAATTCTTTTTTATTTAGGTTTGGGACCCCTTATATTAAATTAATCCAAACCACAAACCATCCCATGGTTTTTTCCCATGGATTTTGGAAATGGGAAGAGGAAAAAAATATTTTATAAGGCCAAAGTCCGAACTTCTTAAAATAATAGGGTTGCTTATGTGGAGGTGCGTCACACTCCCCTGGAAAACAATTTAAAAAGACAAGGTGTTTAATAAGTCTTGAGGGGTACATTAATGCTTTGAAAAGTAAGTCAAACAAACCCAAAATCACATTATTTTAATGGTAGAACATATTTTAGCCAAACATTAAGATTATAGTATTTTATTACATTACTATTGGGTCATTATGATGTCATAAAACACATTATATATTTAAACGTTATTTAATTATTACCCAAAAATTTGACTATCTCAGAAAATTATGAAAAATTCACCGTTGGATAATTTCGACATCCTGATTCTAGAAATAAAATTTATTTTATCTAAATAACTTTATAAATATTTTAATTTTCCCTTTTAGAATAAAAACCGACATTTATCGAAAATTCACGGGTTTTGACAGAAATGGCTTTCAAACCATAATAAAAATTATAATTGCATTCATAAAATTATAATATCATTTTTATTTAATAAAAATTAATTTAATAATAATATTATTATTTTATTAAAATATTATTTAATTCAGAAATCCCTTAATTTAATAAATTTAAATTCTTAATAAAATAATAACTAAAAACACTATTTGTACTTTAAAAACTATTTAAAATGTATCACAAATTACAAGGAGCTATAATCATTATTATATAAAAAAATAATATATATGAACATAGTACTAGCGATTTGTTACATAACCCCTTAAAACAGCCACATAAGACCTAAGGGTAAGGTGTGCGATGGTGAAGGACTCTTGTGGAGTATCAGATAACATCACTCGAGTGGTAATTTCTATCAACTTAAACTTTTCCCATAAACGGTCCCGTTCAAGCTCGACATGATGAAGCTTAGATTGGGATTGGTCAAGAGAGAATCCCAAAGATGCGACCTCTTTTCTGAGCTCCAACAAATGGGCTTCATATGGATCAATTCAACTAAACGAGGCCATCACTTCTTTTGTCTAATTAAATTCTATTTGTTAAAGCCCTGTATTTATACTAATCATGTGATCACTATTCAACGGCTATGTTAGCAATGGTCAAAATTGTTAACATAAATCCAAAGAAGTTGACATTTTATATAAACATAAAGAGAAATTTAATTAGAGAAAGAAGGATTTCCATTAATGAAACTTTGGGTCGTTACAATATTCCCCCCTTAAGAATTTTTTCCCTTGAAATTTTCCTTTTCCCATAATAAAACAGATGTGGGTAACTTAGCTTCATCATTTCCTCTGATTCCCAAGTTGCTTCTTCAAACTTGTGGTTTCTCCACAACAACTTGATGAGGTTCATTGTCTTATTTTGTAGATCTTTTTCTCTACGATCTAAGATCTTCACTGGTTTCTCCTCATAAGAAAGATCATCTTCCAACTCTACCACCTCAGAAGAGTGTACATGTGAAGGGTCTGGTATGTACTTCCTTAAGAGGGATACATGAAAGACATCATGTACTTTGGCCATGGTAGGTGGAAGTGCTAGTCGATAGGCCACAACCCTGACACGATCAAGAATCTCAATGGGGATGATGTACCTTGGACTTAACTTCCCTTTCTTTCCAAACCTCATGACCTTCTTTCCACAGAGATAGGCGTAGAAAAACCATGTCTCCAACTTTAAACTCAAGGTCCAGTCGACGGTTATCTGCATAACTCTTCTATCGACTCTGGGATGCCTTGATATGCTGGTGAATGGTTTTCACATTCTCCACCATTTCCTCGACCATTTCTGGTCCAAGCAGCTTACGTTCACCGACCTCATCCCAACATGCCGGTGTTCTACACCTTTTCCCATATAGGGCTTCATATGGTGCCATTTGGATGCTTGAGTGGAAACTGTTATTATAAGAGAACTCAACCAGAGGAAGATATTGATCCCATCCTCCTTTAAAGTCCATTGTGCATGCTCTCAACATGTCCTCATGTGTTTTGATAGTCCACTCGGATTGGCCATCAGTTTGAGGATGATAGGCCGTACTGAAGTTCAGTTAAGTATTCAGAGCATGTTGAAGACTCTTCCAAAACATAGAGGTGAATCTTGGATCTCAATCAGACATAATAGATTGTGGTACTCCATACAGCCTTACCACTTCCCTGATATATATCTGTTCCAGTTCATCCAATGAGAAATCCTCCCGAATAGCAATGAGGTTTGCAGTCTTTGTAAGAAGATCCACGACAACCCAGATTTCATTGTTGCATTTGGATGTCCTCATAAGTCTAGTGACAAAGTCCACAGTGATGTTCTCCCATTTCCATTCTGGTATGGGCAATGGTTGCATCATCCCCTTAGACTTCTGCCTCTCTGACATCACTTGTTGGCACACCAGGCACTTTGATGTATATTCAGAGATCTCCTTCTACATATTATCCCACCAAAAGTATTCTCAGAGATCTCGATACATCTTTGTGCTCCCTGGGTGAATAGAGAAATTTGAACTATGTGAATCATCCAAAATTTCCTTCTTCAGCTCCGGAATTGATGGAACATATAGTCTTTTCCCAAACCACACAATTCCTTCTTCATTAACATTAACCTCCGAGGATTTCCTTTTTTTGATAGCTTCCCCTTTTTCCTAAATTCCCACATCATCCTTTTGAGTATCCTTTAACCTTTCCAAAAGAGACAGTTAAGAAATCATTTGTGAAAGGATTGATGATGTTACATTCTTTATGATTCCCATGTCCATCTTCATCATGTCTAAGAATATTTGATCCTTCTCAATTCTCATCATTGATAGAATCACTGGGTCCTTTATACTTAGGGCATTTACCACCTTGTTTTCTTTCCCAGGGTGGTAATAGATTGAATAGTCAAGATCCTTAATGAGCTCTATCCATCTTCTTTGGCACATATTAAGCTCTTTCTGTGTGAATATATATTTAAGACTCTTGTGGTCAGTATATATCTCACATTTCTCTCCATAGAGATAATGCCGCAAGATTTTCAAGGCAAAGATCACAGCCGCCAACTCTAGATCATGAGTTGGATAGTTCCGCTCATGGATTTTCAACTGCCTTGAGGAATAAGATATCACTTTATCATTATGCATCAGCACACAGCCTAATCCTTTCTGTAAAGAATCACTAAATTCCACAAAAGTTCCCCACTTGTGGGTAAAGTGAGCACGGGCGCAGTGATAAGCCACCTTTTGAACTCCGTGAAGTTTTATTCGCATTCATCACTCCAAGAAAACTTTACTCCCTTCTGAGTTAGCTTGGTTAGAGGGTTGGACAATCGTGAGAAATCCCTCACAAATCGTCGATAATATCTATCTAACCCCAATAAGATACAGATATCCGTTACCGATGTTGGCCTCGAACATCTCTCAATTGCATCTATTTTGGAGGAGTCCACAGATATCCCATTTCTTGTGATGATATGGCCCAAGAATGAGACCTCCTTCAAAACGAACTCACACTTGTTGTAATTTTCATAGAGCTTATCCTCGCGCAAAGTCTCTAATACAGTTCTTAAATTCTCCTCATGATCCTCCTTGGTTTTCGAGTATATTAGAATGTAATCTATAAAGACTACCACAAATTTGTTGAGGTAATCTCTAAAGTCTATATTCATCATGTCCATGAAGATTTATAAAGCATTAGTGAGTCTTGAAGGCATTACTATGAATTCATAGTGCCCGTATCTTGTACGAAAAGCAGTCTTGGGGACATCTTCTTTCTTCACCCTTACATGATAATATCCCGACCGCAAATCTACCTTGGAGAAGTATTGTGCTCCACACAGCTGATCAAACAAGTCATCGATCCATGGCAGGGGATACTTGTTCATTATAGTGATTTTTTAAGTTCACGATAATCGATTCAAAGTCGCATTGACCCATCATTCGTCTTGACGAAGAGGACTGGTGCACCCCATGGTAAAGCACTTGGGCATATAAACCCTTTATCCTGATTCTCATGTAGTTGTTTCTTCAGCTCTTCATGCTCAACGACAGCCATTATATATGGAGTCTTGTATATTGGTACTGCCCCAGGTATAAGTTCAATTGAGAATTTAACATCTCTTCTAGGAGGATGACCAGGCAGTTCCTCGGGAAACACTTCTGTGAATTCCCTCACAATAGGCTTTTTTTCAAGGACAGTTTCTTCCTTGGAATCAATCATCTAAGCTAGATACTCATGATCATAGGGCAGTAATATCCATTCTTGAGATGATGGATCTAAAGGAGATTCATCTTCCTACTGACACTTGTAAAGAATTGGGTTTCGATTCTCCATATATAGTGTGATTTCCCTCTCCCGAAAATTTAAGTTGGCTCTATATAAGGAAATCCAATCCATGCCACGAATTGTGTCAAATTCCACCAGAGGGAGTATGATGAGGTTCGCCGGGAAATTCAATCCACATATTAAAACATGGGAGGACTTATATTCATGGGATGCAATGATTTCCCCATTTATCGTACTCACCGACATTTTCACTTCCATGATTTGTGGTGGTGTTGGGATTGATCTACTAATCTTTCAAGATATAAAATAATGCGTAGAACCTGAATCAAAAAGTATGTTCTCTATTATTGAATGAATAACTAGTGTACCTATCACCACTTCGTTTTCGGGGTTCACTTCGGCAGAATTAATGGCAAAATCTCTTCCTTTCTTCCTTGGAGGTTGTTGGTTGCCTCCGAAAACCCTCAGATTGGGGAACTGATTTGAAAAATACCCCAGTTATTTGCATTTTTAGCATTAAACAATGCATTGAGGTTTGAATGGAGCGTTCCTCTCCTCTGTCGTAGCCGCAGGTCTTTCTTGCCGATAGTTAACAGCTATGTGCCCTTCTCTTCCACACCTAAAGCATTTCCTCATCCCCTTGAGGAAATTTCGAGGGTGCTTCTTTCTGTACTTTTGGCAAGTGGGGTGCTGGATCTTCTTAGCACCATTAGATTTATCCATCGGACCACCATCATTGAAGTCCACCTTATGCTTCTTTTCCCCATCATACCCCTGTGATTCCCTGATCTCCATTTTGACCTTGAGGGAACATCGGACAATTTCCTCATAGATGTTAAAGTCACAGATCACCAATGCTTTCTGCAGGCTATGCTTTAGTGCACCAAAGAAGCGGTCAACTTTTCATTCTAGGGTAACGATAAAGCCGGAATCGTTTCATGAAAGCCTTGTGAAGATTGCCTCATATGCTTTAACAGATTATTTGTCTTTTTGCTTGATGTAAAGGAAGTCCCTTTTCATATTAATCCAGAGGGTGCGTGTAAAGTATTTATTGAAAAACATCTTCTGGAAATACTTCCATTCCAATTCCTCGATCTCCTCCTCAGGCTTCGTATTTTTTTATCAACATCCACCATTGATCAGCTTCACCCTCTATATGATAAGCTTCCATGAGAACATTCTCTTGTTCATAACATTGAATGATGGAGAAGATCTTTTCAATGGAGTTGATCCATTGTTCAGCGATTGTGGGATCGGATGATCCACTAAAATTATGAGGCCTTTATCTCATGAATCTCTTGATAGCAACTTGTTCTTTCTTAGGGGGGGTTGAACGTTCCTCTTGACCCGTGTTTCTATTCAAAGCGTGAGTTAGCTAAGAGAGAAGCATGGAAAAGTTCACAATTCCCGCTCTTATTGGATTGGGCATCTCATTAGTATAGTCATCACACTGATCTTCACAACGGTTGTTAACCCGAGTCCTCCTATTACCGGGAATTGGCTGGAATAAAAGGAAAGTTAGGGGTAACACATAAAGTGTAATCCAAAGACAAAATTTGATGACTTATAAATACACTTTTATTTCCTTAACCGATGAGTCTACAGGCTTCAATATAAGCTTTTCATGATCTACATTCTAACATATATTCTTAGGGGAATTTTTTTTAATTCCATTAATAAGGGTTCATACTAAGCTTGTGAATTTATCAAAACATATCCCTCGGGTGTGTCATAACCAAGAGTGCAGCAAGGCCCGTTGTCGTGCACCATTTCCCATTCTTGTCTAGATCAAAGTGGTGTTTTCGGGTTTTACCCCTAGGATACATCTGTGCCAGAGCCGCCTCTACCTGCTCGTATCCAGACATGGATGTATTTGCATGATAAACCACTTACTCAGTACTTACCAAAAGATAGGGATGTTTTTATTATACATAGTCTTGTCTCCAAGGCTTTACTAGGGTTCTCTAATCCTAATCCCAAAAATAACTAAACCTATACTCTGATACCAACTATGACAACCCCAATATTATTACAAACTTAAACATGATTTATTACATAAAACATTACTTGATACAACAAAAAAGATCGAGAGGTTTAGTGTCTTTGGGAATTAGGATCATTACATATAAACTTGAAACATAAAATACAACATATTTATTGAAAACACCCTTTACATGACCACTATATTCCCCCGTACTTAGCATTGCATGGGATAACTTGAGGACATGCATAAGAAAAGGGTGAGCTATAAAGCCCAGTTAGGGAATACACATGGAATAACATGAGGAGTACAATACATGTTAGACATTAGGCATATCAATAGAGCACAAGAGAAACATGAACATAAAGGCATGATAAATCATGATAATCATAACATGGAAATGTGGCAACAACACTAAAAATGGAAATAGCATGAGCCAAGGCTCATTGCACTTGGAGCATGAGTAAACCCTAATTGCACATGAATCACGAGTAAAACCTCATTGCACTTGAATTAGTATGATTCAAAACTCATTGCACATGACATATCATGATACTATACTGTACCCAATGCATCGGAGTGCTATAAGGGTGCACCCTTCTTAAACATTTCATTTCATGCATAAGTGTGTCACATGGATCATAAAACATGGATTCATAAAACATAACCATTTATTCCACGATAAATTAATGTGGAATTCATACATGAAACTTTATAATCAATAAGTAAATGTGCATAAAGGTGAATACCCTTGATAGAGAAATGGGCATGGTATTCACTACACAATGGCATTGGCTTAGAAAATCGGTGCGATTTCGGCAGCGTAATGGCGTGACATAAGAATTCCTAAAAATGGTTGATGAGAGAGAAAGGGGTTCCTCATCATATTTACAAGTAATGGACAGTAATGGGGTCATATATATACATGTCCCAACAATTTTAATGGAATTTAGATTCATGATACAGAAGTATTGCTTGAAGGTAAAAGAGGAGAGAGAAGTTCTTTTCGGAATTTCGGCATAGTAACGAGTGTACACGGGAGGAATTTAATGAGGGAGAAAGGGGTATCCCATAATTCAAACATCAATAGGGAAGTATTAGAGAGGTGTGAAACCATACCCCAACATTCATAATTGAAATTAAAAGGCAAAACAACTGAAATAAAATTGGACAAAAATGAGAAAGGAAGAAAAAACCCTTACTTGGAAGTGTTCTTATAAAGGCTAGAGAGAGGCTTGTGAGAGGCTTCTTTGGATCTTGGGGAACCTTGGGAAGATTCTAGAGAGATTATGTAAGAGTTTGGACGAACTCCAAGGTCATTTATTGAGTAGGAAGTGGGATCTTGGGTGGGTTTATGTAGGAAATGTGAGGGAATTCTTTATTATTTAGGTTTGGGACCACTTATATTAAATTAATCTAAACCACAAACCATCCCATGGTTTTTTCCCATTGTTTTTGGAAAAAGTAATATAAAAACAATATTTTATAAGTCCAAATTCCTAAATTCTTAAAATAATAGGGTTTCTTATCTGGAGGTGAGTCACACTCCCATGGAAAACAATTGAAAAAGACAAGGTGTTTAATAAGTCTTGAGTGGTTCATTAATGCTTTTGAAAAGTAAGTAAAATGAAACCAAAATCACATTATTTAAATGGTAAAACACATATTGGCCGAAAATAAAGATTATAGTATTTTATTACATCACTATTGGGTCATTATGATGTCATAAAACACATTATATATTTAAACGGTATTTAATTTTTACCCAAAAATTTGACTGTCTCAAAAAATTATAAAAAATTCATTGTTCGATAATTTCGACATCCTGATTCCATAAATAACATTTATTTTATCTAAATAACTTTTTATATATGTTAATTTCCACTTTTAAAATAAAAACCGACATTTATCGAAAATTCACGGGTTTTGATAGAAATGGATTTCAAACCATAATAAAAATAATAATTGCATTTATAAAATTATAAGATCATTTATATTTAATAAAAATTAATTTAATAATAAAAATATTATTTTATTAAAATATTATTTAATTCAAAAATCCATTAATTTAATAAAATAGTATTCTTAATTATATAATAACTAAAAACACTATTTTTTCTTTAAAAACTATTTACAATGTATCAAAAATGACAAGGAGTTATATTAATTATTATATAAAAAAATTATATACATCAACATAGTACTAGAGATTTGTTACATAACCCCTTAAAACAGTCGTATAAGACCTAAGGGTAAGGTGTGCGATGGTGACAGACTCTTGTGGGGGCTCAGATAACATCGCTCGAGTGGTAATTTCTATCAACTTCCACTTTTCCCTTAGATGGTCTCGTTCGAGCTTGACATGATGAAGCTCAGCTTGGGCTTTGTCAAGATCGAATCCAAGGATGCCACCTCTTTTCTGATCACCAACAAATGGGCTTTGTATGGAGCAATTCTACTGGTCGAGGACATCGCTTCTTTTGTCTGAGTAAACTGGATTTGTTAAATCCCTATATTTATACTAATAATGTGATCATTGTTCAACGACTATATTTGCAATAGTCAAAATTCATAACATAAAACCAAAGAAGTTGACATTTTATATAAACATAAAGAGGTATTTAATTATATTAAGAGGGATTTCCATTAATGAAACTTTGGGTCGTTACAATACCTAGTTTCTAATTTTAGATAGCACCTAGAGGTTTTCCCCGTGACATAGTGTCGTTTGGTGATGTTTCTCTTGTTGTATCCATATGGTGCACTTAGTTGGTTATTTCAAAATCAAAGCATGATTTCCCTTAAAGTGATTTCTATAAAAAAAATTCTTCAATATTTCCTTCTATAAAAAATGCTTTTTATCTTGCCTTATAATGTTTATAACATGGAATCTCTTTGTGGGTGGCATTCTACTGGGGTTTGCCTCACACCCTAATTACACCTTTGGGTGTAAGTAGGCTTTGTTTTGTATGAAAAAGGTAGAGGTACAGCTTTTTGAGATAGTGGTTCATGTTATTAGTGGTTAATATTGTAGTTGTTTTACCATTTGCTTGAGGATGATGCTCCTCTCATTGCATAGTGTTTCTTGGGATGGTGTCTTAAATTCCATTTTGTAGGCCTTTTTGGTTTGGCTTAAATGTTATAAACATTTAATCATTAAATTTTTATACCATGTCTATTTGTGATTATTATGTATTGTTTTTTCTATTATATTTTATATTTTATGATTATTTACATGGGTGAAATCATTCCCAAGTTTCATTGGTCATACCCAGGTAGTCATTTCCAGACCTTGTGGATCAATAATTTCCTTTGGGCCATGGCATGGGCCGGGTCGAGTGATAGATTGTATGGAACTCTAGGTTGGTATGTGAAAAAATGGTATCATAGTAGGTCATTTTCTTTTTGGTTCATCTTATTTTTGATGATGATGGGTATACTAGAGCTATAATTTTTGGGGATTTAGGTTTTGGTTGTGAGTGGTATGCTTAAATAACACACTATGTGACAGATCTCAAGTCACTATGGGATTTTTGGTGTTTTCTTTGACTTCTCCTCTAGGTGAGACCTACAAGATACATACTGTATATGGAAAGTTGGTGGGAATGGAGTTTTTTGGTCATTTGTATTTTTATATTGATGTATTTGTTTACATTTTATTTATTGAATGTTGGGATTTTTTCATAATTTCAAAAACAAAATTCAGAATTGTTGTGTTGATTATATTTCTTGTGGTTGTTTCTTATTGTAGATAAAATCCTCCATGAATAATTCTTATGAAACTATGGGAAGAGGAAATAGTCATTTATCCCTCCCCAATTCATTAGATACTTGTGGATGTTGCGGTCGAAAATATTCTGTATTTGTGACAGGGATCGGGTTCTAGTCCTTCCCTGATTAGAGAAGTTGAACTGGAACTTGTAAAGGAAAAATATTTGGATATTCTAAACAAAAAGCCTCCTTATTTCAAGGTAAATGTTGAAAATTTGAAATCAGAGTTGTGGATTGAGAAGATATAGTAGATGTTTTTTTTCCTTGATACTACTGAGAGTGTCTGATTAAATTGTTCTCTGTTCTTGTTGGAAGTTCAAAGTCATAAGTTGTGGGACTTAGTGGATCAGGGTGGGAAACAAAAGCCGATGAAATAAAAAGAATTAAAGATATTTTTCAGTGATATTTAATATCTTTAGGTCTTTTACTATGCTAGATCTTGGTAATTTCTTAATCTTGTTGAGTGGTACTAGTCCCGGATAGAGTATGCCAACTACTTTGATGAGCCAATTTGGTATGCTCCCAAAATTCATTCTAATGAATAGATGAAGGCTCTTAGGTTCGAAAGGGTGTTGTTTTAAGAGATTTATTATCAGGTATTTTTGTTCAATATGATGACTTATTCCAAAGTATTTGACCATAATTATATGGTGGAGATTGACCGCAATGGAAGGTCAGGTTCCTTTAAGACTATGTCAACAATGGGAAGGGGTGGTTAATCTTAGAAAAATAGAAACTAGGAAGATAAGGGGAATAAGGGAGGTGGTAGTTATGTTCATCCTTCACAACAGTCTTTATCTGTGTCTTCTGATGCTATGTTGGTTGTGTACCATTAGTGTGATAATTTGGGACACATACGACCATTTTTTGTACATATCCTTCCAAACCATGCCATCAGTACAGAGCTATGGGACAAATACAATGTTTCTTCCAAGCGACACACACATATCCTAGTGGTACAAGATCTTTATATTTTAGAGGGACTTCAGCTCAATTGGATCCTTTTAGGATGGTGGGATCTCGTTTTGGGTGGTCATTGTGGTAGGACCTGATCCTTTTCTAGCCAGAGTCAGCTCAGGGTACAGCTGTAGGTCAATGGTCGTACTCAAACTCCAGAAATGACAAAGCATATCCATGATGCAGACCAACCACTAGTGGAACCAGATGCAAGACCTTCGACAATTTGAGGTACCATTTTGATTTAATTGTCTAAATATACTATTTTTTACTGGTACATCTAATTAATTTATATCTACCCCCTTGTGAGCCATTTGAGTTTTCCAATTGATATCATGTCATGTGAGAGGAAGTTGTAACACATCTTTGTAAGATGTGAGAGAAGGGTCTCAGTTTCCATCATGCTCACTCACCTTGTTAGGGGTCTAGAAGGAAAGATATTTCCTATTCTTAGATATGGACCTCTTTGATGTGATCCTTAACATGTATTGAATGGAGCTATTTCATGCACATATCGATTTATATAGTCTTCAAGATATTTACATTAAACCTGATGTAAGTACCCTGGTTTTTCATGGAGAATGGTATCCTTGGTTGGGTCATGCTGGAACACCACTTCTATAATTGAGAAATCATGTTATTTAGTTAATTTTATTCACGTTGGAGGATAATGGTTGTGTTCTTGAGGATAGATTACCTTCTGTGGTGGAAGAGTTCCTAGACGTATTTCCTACTGACTTTTTAAGATTTCCTCTGAAATTTTTTGTCCATCTCCCTATATACTTAACACTAGGAACAAAACAGATATATATTCCCTCATGTCATATATCCCCCCACCGAGTTGAGGTAATAAAATGTATAATTGTAAAATTTGGGAATCCAAAGGATTTATTCACCTGAGAAACTATCTTTGGGATTCACTAGTTTTATTCCCAAAAAGGCCGATGGATCTCTCCAGGAATGCATTGATTACCAGATGATGAACAAGCTAACCATCAACAATAAGTACCCCTTACCCCACATTGATTACTTTCTTGACTTGTCAAAGGGGTGAAGGAGGTTTTCCATGATTCAATTCCATTTTTTATCACCAAATCAAATTTAGAAAGGTTAATTTTCTGAATATAGCTTTAAAAAGTAGGTACAATCATTTAGAGTATTTGGGCCTACCTTTTGGATTAAAAAATGCTCATGTAGTCTTCATGAAGCTAATGAATAGTGTGTTTAATTAGTATCTAGACTCCTTTACGGTGGTTTTTGTGGATGAAATCTTGGTTTATTCAAGATCTGAGGAGGATCACAAGTGGCACCTAAAGACTATTTTGGGAACTCTTTAGGACCATTTCCTCTATGATAAAGTTTCTAAATTCACTTTTTTGGATTAAGGAAGTGATGTTTCTGGGTCATATGATCTCAAAGTAATGAGTTTCAGTGGACCCCTAGATGATCAATATAATGACCCATACTTTACATTCATTATTATTACTTCATAATTGAAGCACACTTATTATAACACATAACAAAACCAGGAAAGGACCGTATAGGTATAGTGTCTTTAGAAACTAGAAAACATAAACAACTAGTTCATAAATCATCTACGTTGTATCCCATTTATTTAATCATATCTAGAGTCCCTTTTTGGAATATCCTACTTAATAACCTTCATCCTAACCTAGGGAAAGAGAACATACAAAAGGGTGAGCACAAATGCTCAGTAAGGGTAAACAAAAGAAATATCAATCATATCATATTCATAAGAACATAACATTTTGGAAATCTTAACCTACAAAAGAGATCATAATTTCCATAACATGGGATAAATCATAGTAGTGAAATGTAATCCCAATAATCATAGCTTAAAACATGAAAAATTGTGGAATACACACATAATCATAGAGAATCATTTCTTATTAGTCAAGACTCATTGAAAAGACTATCATAGCGGACAAAGTCCATTTCTAAACCGAGTACACTCCTTATTCTAGTCCTGTTTCACAGAACCGGTTTAACCTTCCATTCCAACCATGTCTATATCCTGAGATATAAATCTTTACCCAATGCATTGGAGGGAGATATAGGTCCCACCCATCTCATAATGATACCATTCTTATGTGTTCTACAAAATCAAAAAAATCATACATCATTGCATAACCTATGTAATAAAAATGAGATTCTTAAACATCGTGACATCATAAAACAATTAATATAAGATAAAGGAATTCATAAAAATAATTCCATCACAACATAAACAAATAAACATAATAATAGGGATAGAAACATAACCCTATATTATCTTAGATGGAAAATAATTTTGATAAAACACTTGAACTCCATTCTTGAGGAAAATATCCTTTCTACTTCAAAAACATTTTTCCTTTCTTAACATGTCATACAATTTTAAACTGAAAGAAGTTGATTAAAAATAAACATGAAAAGTTGTAAAGGAATCTTCTTGGAAATAATTTTTTAAAAATCTATTCATGTTGTATAAGTTAAAAAAACATTCTTCTCGTACTTTTGTCAGAAAAGTCAAAAAGAACCTCGTACGAAAAACGACAAAAGATTCCTTTCATATCTTTTCTTAAAAACTCACCAAAGGGTAAAATTGGATTTAAAAAATTGTAGAAGGATATAAATAATATTACGTATTGGGGAAACATGGATGTGGATGATAAATATTCCCCAGTAAATTCTGAATATAAACAATCTCAGATAAAAATGAGATTGTGAGATTTTCCCTTACCTTCGGTCCGATTTGCTTCGTAAGTGTCCAAACCTTCAGTATAATGATTTAAATAATATCATTTACTTATTCCATAATCATACGTATTTTTATGATATCATATATGGTCATATTCTTAGCTTCTTATTATTAATATTTCATTGCTACTTGTTATTCGGGTGTTTATTACTTTTTGTTCTTATGCATGTTTTCTCGAATAAATTCTTATTCTTATTTTTAGGTTATAGATACCTCATTTCCAGAATGGTATTACTGTAATACATATCATATTTATTCACTCAATTCATTTATGTAATCATTGTGCAATGAAAATCATGTTGAACGATTCGCATCACATCATGGAGACGGTATTCCGTACGTATGCACGAGCGATGATATCGTTCCCATGATTGTGGAATTGTATTGGAGTGTATGTATACTATTTCAGAATCAATATATCTTTAAAATAATCATATATAGTTATTATTTACACCATTATACCCATCCAAGTAAGGTGGTGGTGGAAAATAGATTACACCACGGCGTGGAGACGGTATTCCGTACGTACGCACATGCGGTGATTTCATTTTCTGTAGGATAGATAGATGGAGAAATAGGGTTGTTTCATACTTATAATAACATATCAGCATATGAGTGATACTGATGTTATTATTTCATAACGAAACAACTAAATAAAAATAAGTGGAAGAAGAAATAAAGTTGAATGAATCGGTAACGGACATTACCTCTTCTTTGAAGCGCCTCTTTGAGACCTCCACTTAGGGCACTAGAATTGGTCTTTGAAGAAGACCAGGAACTCTATTATGTTTCTAGTGAAGTGGATAAGAGAATATTTTAGGTTTTGGCCGATCTTTAAGGCTCAAAGTGGTGTGAGGAAGAGATGGAGGAGGTGCCCTTTTATAAAGGAGGAGAGGGGCACCTTTGGAAAAACTAAACATATTATTTTATTATAAAGTCATATTCGGTTTTTAATAGCTCCAAATTGAATTATTTATAAGATAAGGTGTGGACGGGTCTAAATCCTCTCATCCAATATAATTTAGACAAGTTTATGTTTCTATTTTAACCTTATCATTTAAATTTAACTTTAAGTTAGATAATTTAACATTTACCGTGTCTTCTTGTTTTCTTACACTATAAGGTTAATAAACATACTATAACAAGCCAAACGAACCCCAAGTTGTTTATTATTAATTTATATAACCGTATATAAGTCATTTGGCCGAACCTTAATTTTTTAGGAATAAAATAACAATTAATAATATAATATTTGTTTTAAAAACTATTTTATGTTAATTTTGACACTATTTGGTAATTTATTATTTTGAAAATCATAACAGAAATATTAGTTCGAACACAGTTAATTAAATCAATAATAACATGTCATATTAACCTAGAAAATTATTTTATTTCATAGAAAGTCTCATATTACATTTATTTGGGTATTTATAACATCAATTATGTCAATATTCCATTAATAAGACAACTACTGCATCATCATTGTGTCATAAATAAATTAACTGATTTATTTTCTACAAATTACAAATAAAATACAATTATGTATGAAATCCTTTTATATTTCTAATGAATATTTATAGTCGAATTTATCTTATGTATTACCCTATATTAAAAATGATATAGTTATTAAACATTGATTTTAACTATTTTAACCCTTCTTTAAATAAATTAATAAAAAATGTCCTAATCTAATCCAAGTGGGACTAAAAGGTCATATTTTATTACTAATGTTGTTTTGGTTTAATTACACTTATCCAATAGAATTAGGACATGTGTTAGGGTAATAATAATGTCATTTTTACCCTTAATTACCCTATTTACTTTTAACCGTGGTAAAAAAAAGTAAAAAGTTACTATTCACCAAAAATTATTTTCATCTCATTGAACCACATTTTAGTCCTTGATATTAACCATGTCTCTTGTATTTTTTAAATTATACTCGCATAAGAAGTAAAATTATGTTTTATGTAAATTTGAAAATTCTCCTAGGAGGTGGGTAAAAGACGGTGAAAAGTTCAATAAAATTTATATATATATAAAATTATTATAAAATGACTCCAATGAACTGCATTGAACTTATATAGGTATTATGTATCAATTTTGACCTAAAATAATTTTAAATAAAATAAATAATTATTTAAATAAAAAGTCGGTTTTTAAATAATAACCCAGTGTTTTCACTATTCATCCAAAATTGAATGTTTTCAGAAAAATACCAAAATTTCACCCTAAGCTAATTTCGATATTCCGAATTCAAAAATGAAGTCCATTTTGATAGATGGAATTTACAAAATTTCAAAAAGTGGGTATTACTATTCATAACGTCTAGTTTTAATAATAATTTAACACCATATCGTTGTTTAATGAAACTCGGTATTGCGTACAACGCAAGATATTGAGGAAGGCCACGGTTGTGTGTAAAGCAAGCCAAGCTAGTGTTGTGTGTAGTGAAATATTCCATTGATGATTTATATAACATAAAAACAAAATTTTTCTCATAAAAATCTCGGGTGTTACATTCTACCCCCCTTAAAATGAATTTTGCCCTCAAAATTCGTCACTCTGTAACAAACAGATGAGGATACCTCTCCCTCATCATATCCTAAAGATCCCATGTAGCTTATTATAATTGGTGGTTCCTCCATAAAACTTTCACCAAGTGAGTGTTCTTGTTCCTTTGGAATTTTTTGCTATGATCCAGAATCTCTATCGGCTGTTCTTTATAAGAAAGATCTTGCTCCAGCGATACAACTTCTGAGCTGAGTACATGTGAAGGATCAGGTATGTACTTTCTCAGGAGAGATACACGGAACACATCGTGAACTTGAGAGAGATTCGGTGGAAGCGCCAATTGGTATGCTACCTTCCCAACACAATACAGTATTTTGAAAGGACCGATATATCTAGGGCTCAGATTTCCCTTCTTTCCAAATCTCATTACTCTCTTCCAAGGAGATATTCGTAAGAACACTTTATCACCCACTTCAAACTCTAGGTCTTTTCTTCAGTTGTCAGCATAACTTTTTTGTCGACTCTGAGATGCTCTAATGTGTTGTTGAATAGATCTGACCTTTTCTGCCATCTCATCAACAAGATCAATTCCTAAGAGCTTTCTTTCCCCAACTTCATCCCAGCAAGTTGGAGTCCTGCATTTCTTTCCATAGAGAGCTTCATAAAGAGCCATCTAAATACTGGAGTGAAAGCTATTATTATAAGAAAATTTCACCAATGGTAGGTATTGATCCCAACCACCTTTGAAATACATAGAGCAAGATCTCAACATATCTTCTAGAGTTTGAATTGTTCTCTCAGACTGGCCGTCTGTCTGAGGATGATAAGCAATGATGAAACTCAATACTGTATCCAGAGTATGCTAAAGACTTCTCCAGAACATTGAGGTAAATCTCCGATCCCAATCAGATATAATGGAAACTGGTACTCCATTCAATCTTACCACTTCCTTTACATATATCCTGGCAAGCTGATCTAGATAGAAATCCTCTCTAATAGCGATGAAGTGTGCAGACTTTGTAAGACGATCAACTATGACCCAGATAGCATTATTACCTTTGGATGTTTTAGGAAGTCCAGTGACAAAGTTCATAGTGATGTTTTCCCATTTCCATTCTGGTATAGGTAATGGTTGTAACATCCCCTTAGACTTCTGTCTCTCGGCTTTAACTTGCTGACAAACCAAGAATCGAGAGACATATTCAGCAACATCTCTTTTCATTCCATTCCACCAAAAGTACTCTTTCAGGTCCCTACAAATCTTTGTGCTTCCAAGATGAATAGAGAATGAAGAACTATGATCCTCATCCAGTAACTCCTTCTTAAATTCTGGGATGGGAGGAACACAAACCCTATTCCTGAACTTTATTATCCAATCACAATCAAGGTTGAATTCAGGAACATTTATCACCTTCTTTTGTAACTCTACGTCGTATTTCTGTGCTTCTTTAATCTTCACATGTATAGATGGTTGAACATTCATTTCAGAAAGATAAGATTTTCCCCTTCCATTATAATTCCAAGATCCATCCTTTGTAAATCCATAAATATTGGATCTTTTGTGATCCTCATCATGGATAAGCTAGCTTGGTCTTGTCGACTTAATGTATCTGCCACCTTGTTTGCTTTCCCAGGGTGATAATGAATTGAGAAGTCGTAATCATTAATCAGCTCCAACCATCTTCTTTGGTGCATATTCAGATCCTTTTGTGTGAAAATATACTTTAAACTTTTATGATCAGTATAAATATCATACCTTTCTCCATAAAGATAATTCCTCTAAATATTTAATGAAAAAATTACCGCAGCTAAATCCAAATCATGAGTTGGGTAATTTTTCTCATGGATTTTCAACTCTCGTGAGGCATAAGCTATCACCATATCATTTTTCATAAGAACACACCCCATAACCATCTTGGATGCATCACTGTAGATCAAAAACCTTTCTCCACTACAAGGCAGTGTTAGCACAGGTGCAGTGGATAACCTTCTTTTCAACTCCTTGAAATTCTCTTCACATTCCTCTGTCCACACGAACTTAACTCCTTTTCGAGTCAACCTGGTGAGTGGATTAGATAATTCTGAAAAATCATTCATAAAATGTCGATAATATCCAGCCAAACCAAGAAGAATTCGGATCTTGTTTACTGTTTCTGGTCTTGACCATCTTTCGATAACCTCTGTTTTTGCTGGATCCACAGATATCCCCTCTTTTGAGATAATGTGACCCAAAAATGAAACTTTGTGAAGCCAAAATTAACACTTAGTAAATTTGGCATAAATCTTCTCCTTTCTTAGGGTCTTCAACATAATTCTCAAGTGATCTTCATATTCTTCCTTGCGCTATGAATAGACAAGAATATCTTCTATAAAGACTACCACTAACTGATCAAGACAGTCTCTAAAAACTCTATTCATCAGATCCATGAAGATAGCAGGGGCATTAGTAAGACTAAATGGCATCACTATAAATTCATAGTGTCCATACCTTGTACGGAAAGTCGTCTTTGGTATATCCTCCCTTTTTACCCTTAATTGATGATACCCTGAACGAAGATCAATCTTGGGAAAGTATTGAGCTCCACGTAGTTGGTCAAATAATTCATCAATGTGCAGGAGAGGATACTTGTTCTTAATAGTGATCTTGTTAATTTCTCGATAATCAATGCAGAGTCTCATTGATCCAGATTTCTTCTTAACAAACAAAACAGGTGCTCCCCAAGGTGATGCACTAGGGCGTATGAATCCTTTATCAAGATTCTCTTGGAGTTGCTTCTTCAATTCTTGTAACTCAATTGGGGCCATTCTATAAGGTGTCTTTTAAATAGGCAAAGCACCCGGTATGATTTCTATTGAAAACTCTACTTCACGATTTGGTGGAAGACCCGGCAATTCCTCCGAAAAGACATCATCAAACTCTCGTACGATGGAAATATTCTTAATCGTGAGTTTCTCACCAACCATTTGAGATAAATAACCTTTATTTAGTGGAATCAAGACCCATATGATGGAAAAAATTTCCACTGGAAGGTTATGTTCATCTTTGCATCGATAGACGATCATAGATTGATCTGGAATATGAAATGTGACTTCCCTTTTTTGGAAATTGATATAAGCTCCATATAGAGAAAGTCAATCCATGCCAAGAATCACATCAAATTCCACTATAGGAATGATCACAAGATTTGTAGGAAGCACTTTCCTACAAACTTTAATCGGAGAAGAATTATAAACTTTTGATGTGACTGTTGTGCCATTAGGGGTTGTCACAGCTAACTCAACATCTAATTGTTGATGTAATATGACGATACCCTTAGAAAATTATTTAGAAATAAAAGAGTGGGTGGTCTAGAATCAAATAAAACATTTTCTACTTTAGAGTGGATGGTAAGTGTACCTTTCACCACTTCGTTATCGTACTCCACATCGCTGATAGAAATTGTATGTGACTTTCCTTTGTCTTTACCCTTAAGAGTTTGTTGACGTCGATCATCATCAACAACCCTTGGATTAGGGCATTGATTGGAATAATGCCCCATTTCCTTGCATTTGTAACATTGAAGCGTAGGAGGTTCACTCTATGTAGCCTTTTCTTTGTTCGCGTCACTAGACATCTTCTTCCCATCATTGCGGCATTCAAATGCCTGATGACCTTCCTTTCCACATTTGAAACATTTACTTGTCCTTTTAAGAAAATTCCCTCCCTATTTCTTTCCACACTTTGAGCATAAGGGAAAGCTCATCTTCTTTTCAGTGTGCTCTTTAGATTTTCCTTTGAATTCCATTTTCTTCTTCTTATCAAACCCATATGACTGATGGGTTACTCCAATCTCCATATCAACCTTGAGAGCACATCGAACAATATCTTCATAGCTATTGAAGTCCCTTATGGCTAACGCCCTTCAAAGACTTGGTTTTAAGCCGCTAAAGAATCGATCGATCTTACTCTCAGGTTGGATAATAATCCCAGAAGCGTACCTTGCAAGTCTTGAAAAATTTGCTTCATAGGTACCAACAGATTCATCATCCTTTTGCTTTAGTTCAAGAAACTCTTTCTCTATCTTTGTTCGAAGAATACGAGGGAAGTACTTATTGAAAAATAAGGTCTTGAACTTGTCCCATTCCATGGACTCAATTTCATCCCTCTGCCTCGTATTCTTGATAAGATTCCACCATTGATCAGCTTCACCTTCCAAATGATAAACTACTAAGATGACTTTATCATGTTCAGAAAATTGAAGAACAGAAAATATCTTTTCAGTAGTACTAATCCATTGTTTAGAAACTAACAGATCAGTAGACCCGCTGAATGAAGGTGGACGCTGCCTCATGAAGGATTCAACAGAATGTTGCTCCTTCCTTTGCTCGTTTGGAAGTCCTGCATGATTCATAGCTTGAGAAACTTGTGTGAGCATGGCTACAAGATTTTTCATTATAGCTCCCATAACATTTGGTTTCTCAGGGGGGACAATCATTGCATTGCCCGTCACATTCTGCATTAACACGGTTCCATCGGGTTCCAGCCATTGACTAAAACCAAGAAGAATAGTGTGAGCAACACTAATTACAATAGGAAAACCACATAATCAAGAATAAAATTTCACACTTAAGGTCTTATCATAGGTTGTTCATGGCCATTTCTAAAACACTAAGACTGTGTTCTATGCTTAGACATATCCTTAGGTTTCTTACTAAGGCTTTCACATCCTAGTTTCCAAAGGATGACTATAACCTCCCTCTGAAACCAACTATAACGACCCATACTTTACATTCATTTTTATTACTTCAGAATTGAAGAACACTTATTACAACATATAAAAAAACCAGGAATGTACCGTATAGGTATAGTGTCTTTAGAAACTGGAAAACATAAACAACTGGTTCATAAATCATCTACGTTGTCTCCCATTTATTTCATCATATCTAGAGTCCATTTTTGGAATATCCTACTTAATAAACTTCTTCCTGGCCTGGGGAAAGAAAACATACAAAAGGGTGAGCTCCAATGATCAGTAAGGGTAAAAAAAGAAATATCAATCATATCATATTCATAAGAACATAACATTTTGGAAATCGTAACCTGAAAAAGAGATCATAATTTCATAACATGGGATAAATCATAGTAGTGAAATGTAATCCCAATAATCATAAATTAAAACATGAAACTTTGTGGCATACACACATAATCATAGAGAATCATTTCTTAGTAGTCAAGACTCATTGCCAATACTATCTTAGCGGACAAACTCCATTTCTGAACCGACTTCACTCCTCGTTCTAGTCATGTTTCACTGAACCGGCTTAACCTTCCGTTCTAGCCATGTCTATCTCATGAGATATAAATCTTTACCCAATGCATTGGAGGGAGATATAGGTCCTACCCATCTCATAATGACACCATTCTTATGTGTGCCACAAAATCAAAAAATTCATACATCATTGCATAACCCATGTAATAAAAATGGGATTCTTAAACATCGTGGCATCATAAAACAATTCATATAAGATAAAGGAATTCATAGAAATAATTCCATCACAACATAATCAAATCAATGTAATAATAGGGATATAAACAGAACCCTATATTATCTTAGATGGAAAATAATTTTGATAAAACACTTAAACTCCATTCTTGAGGAAAATATCCTTTCTACTTCAAAAACATTTTTCCTTTCTTAACATGTCATAAAATTTTAAACTAAAAGTAGTTGATTAAAAATAAAATTGAAAACTTGTAAAGGAAGATTCTTGGAAATAATTTTTTAAAAATTCATTCATGTTGTATAAGTTAGAAAACATTCTTCTCGTACTTTTGTCAGAAAAGTCAAAAAGTACCTCATACAAAAAACGACAAAAGATTCACTTCATATGTTTTATTAAAAACTCACCGAAGAGTAAAATTGAATTTAAGAAATTTTAGAAGGATATAAATAATATTACATATTGAGGAAAAATGGATGTGGATGATAAATATTCCCCAGTAAATTTTGAATATAAATAATCTCGGATAAAAATGAGACTGTGAGATTTTCCCTTACCTTAGGTCTGATTTTCTTCGTAAGTGTCTCACCCTCCTGTATAATTATTTAAATAATTTCATTGACTTATTTCATAATTATACTTATTTTCATGATATCATATATGGTCATATTTTTTTCTTCTTATTAGTAATATTTCATTGCTACTTGTTATTCGGGTGTTTATTACTTTTTGTTCTTATACGTGTTTTCTCAAATAAATTATTATTATTTTTTTAGGTTATAGATACCTAATTTCCATAATGTTATTAGTGTAATACATATCATATTTATTCACTCGATTAATTTATGTAATCATTGTGCAATGAAAATCATGTAGAACGAGTCACATCACATCGTGGAGATGGTATTCCGTACGTACGCACGAGCGATGATATCATTCCCATGATCATGGAATTGTATTGGAGTGTATCTATACTATTTCAGAATAAATATAACTTTACAATAATCATATATAGTTATTATTTACACCATTATACCCATCCAAGTAAGGTGGTGGTGGAAAATAGATTACACCACGGCGTGGAGACGGTATTCCGTACGTACGCACGCGCGGTGATTTTGTTTTCCGTAGGATGGATAGATGGTGAAATAGGGTTGTTTCATACTTATAATAACATATCAGTATATGGGTTATACTTATTTAATTACTTCATAATGAAACAACTAAAGAAAAATAAGTGGAAGAAGAAATAAAGTTGAAAGAATCGATAACGGACATTACCTCTTCTTTGAAGCGCCTCTTTGAGACCTCCACTTAGGGCACTAAAATTGGTCTTTTAAGAAGACCAGGACCTCTAGGATGTTTCTAGGGAAGTGGAGAAGAGGATTTGGTAGGGTTTGGATGATCTTGAAAGCTCAAAGTGGTGTGAGGAAGAGAGGGAGGATGTTCCCTTTTATAATGGAGGAGAGGGGCACCTTTGGAAAAACTAAAAATATTATTTTATTATAAAGTCATATTCCTTTTTTAATAGCTCCAAATTGATTTATTTCTAAGATAAGGTGGGGATGTGTAGAAATCCTCTCATCCAATATAATTTAGACAAGTTTAGGTTTCTATTTTTACCTTATCATTTAGATTTAACTTTAAGTTAGATAATTTATCTTTTACCGTGTCTTCTTGTTTTCTTACACTATAAGGTTAATAAACTTACTATAACAAGCCAAAAGAACCCCAAGTTGTTTATTGTTAATATATATAATCTTATCTAAGTCATTTGGCCTATCCTTAGATTTTTAAGAATAAAATAATAATTAATAATATAATATTTGTTTTAAAAACTATTTTATGTTAATTTTGACACTATTTGGTAATTGATTTTCGTGAAAATCATAACAGAAAGATTAGTTCGAACAAAGTTAATTAAATCAATACTAACATGTCATATTAACCTAGATAATTATTTTAATTCATAAAAATTCTCAAATTACATTTATTTGGGTATTTATAACATCAATTATGTCAATATTTCATTAATAAGATAATTACTACAGTATCATTGTGTCATAAATAAATTAAATTATTTATTGTCTAAAAATTAAAAATAAAATACCATTATGTACGAAATATTTTTATCTTTCTAATTAATATTTATAGTCGAATTTATCTTATATATAACCCTATATTAAAAATGATTTTGTTATTAAACTTTGATTTTAACTATTTTAACTCTTCTTTAAATAAATTAATAATAAATGTCCTAATCTAATCCAAGTGGGCGTAGATGGTCATATTTTATTCCTAAGGTTGTTTTTGGTCGAATTACACGTATCCAATAGAATTAGTACATGTGTTAGGGTAATAATAATATCAATTTTACCCTTAATTATCCTATATACTTTTAACCGTGGTTAAAAAAAGTAAAAAGTTACTATTCACTAAAAATTATTTTCATCTCGTTGAACCAAATTTTAGTCCTTGATATTAACCGTGTCTCTCAGATTTTTGAAATTCCACTCACAGAAGTGGTAAAATTATGTTTTATGTAAATTTAAAAATTCTCCTAGGAGGTGGCTAAAAGACGGTGAAAAGTTAAATAAACTTTTTATATATCTAAAATTATTATAAAATGACTCCAATTAATTGCATTGAACTTATATAGGTATTCTGTATCAATTTTCACCTAAAATAAATTTAAATAACAAGTCATTTTTTAAATAGTAACCCAGTGTTTTCACTATTCATCCAAAATTGAATGTTTTCAGAAAAATTTCACCCTAGGATAATTTCGATATTCCGAATCCTAAAATAAAGACCATTTTGATAGATGAAATTTACAAAATTTCAAAAAGTGGGTATTACTATACATAACAGCTGGTTTTAATAATATTTTAATAGCATATCGTTGTTAAGTGAAACTCGGTATTTCATACAACGCATGCTATTGAGGAAGGTCGCAGTTGTGTGTAAAGCAAGCCAAGCTTGTGTTGTGTGTAGTGAAAGATTCATTTGATGATCTATATAACAGAAAAAAAAATACTTCTCATAAAAATCTCAGGTGTTACAATCAATATAGTGATTTCATTAGGGTAGCTGAAGAACTTGTTTGAAGTTAGAATCTTTTTGGGCCTAGTGAATTATTACAGGGTTTTTATTGAGATTTCTCCCAAATTTCTTCATCCATGAAAGCACTCACCCATAAAGGGGTAAAGTTTGAATAGAAACCATTATTCCAAAAATCCTTAGAGTAAAATAAGAGGTATTTGATGACTGCCCCTATTTTGTTTGTTTATGAGTATATAAATGGGTATGTGGTTTATTGTAATGCCTCAGGTACGGGTCACTGTTGTGTACTCATACAGAATGAACATGCGGTGGTTTATGGCGCTCTCCAACTCCGACCACATGAAAATAACTATCCATCCCATGACATAGAGTTATCAGTAGTGATGCATGATTTAAAAATGCAGAGCTACTATCGTTTTGGGGAGAAATTTATATATTTGTATGATCATAAAAGTTTTTCATACATTTCCTCCTAGAAAGATATGAATCTAAGGCAACGTTAATTTATCATGTACCTTCATGTGTTTTACATTAATATAGTTTATACCCTCGGACAGGGTAATGTGGGGGTCAATGCTTTGTGTAGTAGAGTACTTGTGAAAGCATTGAACATTTATTGTGACGAGTGGATTTTGATGGAGATCTTTTCTTAGAAGCACTTATAGACCAAGGAGAATAGTGGAGGTAGGTTCTTGGCTTGCATCTAGTTGAATGCTTCTCTTCTAGAGTTGATTCAAAAGTATTATCCTAGTGATTGAGTTGTTCCAGTAGCCTATCCAATTTAATCATGGTGGGTAAGTAGGAATACATGTTAGCCTTTCATCCACAGTTGATCTCAATTTAGGAAATATTTAATATTTCTCAATTGAAGAAATATAACCCAGATCTGTCTGATTTTTTAATTTGGAAAGAGTATGAAATACATCCTGATTTTTTTTAATGTTTGGTAGACCATTTCATATTATATATTCTCAAGATAAAGTGCTTCCTGGGAAGTTTATTCCATTATTCTATATACTTTCTATGAAAGGTAATTTTGAGCATGAGACATAGTAGTGTAAGTTATGGGTTGATAAAGAGTATCTATTTTTGTTCTCTGATCAATCATCATGTTGACTTTACAGGGATGAAAATTTTTCATTGTGGGGATAATTCTCACATATTTGATTTTGTTTTTAGTTATTTATTTTTTTATTTTATTCAATGTTCACCCATGATGTTTTTTGGTGTATTGGTGAAATATAGGATTTTTTTCCTAACAACTTGGTGCACAAGGTTGGCCCATGATTTCCAAAACTATGCACATTTCCAGGGAAACAATTTGAAAATTTTACTTTTTTGGATAGTTTCTTATCACACAATTAAAACATAGTTTTTAAACCCTATGTGATAATTGTGCGGCATTCCCTTATTGGATTCTAAGGGGTGCACCATTTCTTCATGGTTTGGAAAACTGTGTGCGAAAATCGTGAAGCTTTTCCAGGTTTTTTAAATTTATTATCTCCCCAATTATTAACCCTAAACCCCCGAAATCCATCCACATTCAGATTCTCCTCCCTAGGTGCCTCCCTTTATCCCTCTTCCTCCCTTTTAGATCTATTTTCTTGGATGATTTAGTGTGGTTTCTCCATGATTCTATAAGTAATCCCTCATTTATTTTGGTTTCTCCCTCTTTTCTTGGGTTTTCTTCTATTTTCTTTGGGGTTTCATATATATAGTAGGTGGGGTGATATTTTTTGGGTTTTATATATTTTACCAAGGCTCTATCATTGTGTTTAAGGTTTTATCATGCCTTTATAGGGTTTTCATTCAGTGATTTTGTTGGTTTATACTAGATATGGATGTTTCTACAGTTAAGTGTGTGGTTCCATTCCTAAACATTATTTGACAGTTTTGATATGTTTAAATTAGTGTTTAAATATGTTCTATGATTTATCTTTGTGGTGTGGAAGGTTTTTTTCAATTTTTTTGAAATGTGAAAGGATTAAATAGGGGTTTTCATACGGAAATTAGATGAATTTAATGTGTAAACCCTAGTTATAATTATTTATGGTGTTTTATAAATTATACAAGATGATAAATAAATTTTTAAAGTGGTTTGAAACATTCTTTTAAATGGTTTTGATGTCTGTTAATATTTAAAAGTGGTTTTGGTTGTTGAAATGGTGAATTATAGAGCACATTTATATTGTTTGGACTATGTATATTGAAGTGGTGATTTGTGTGGTATGTGGTCTAAAAATTGAGCATGAAATGAAACCTTGGGTATCTAAGTGGTTGCACTATGAATATTACATTAGATGACCCAAAAGTGGTTCATCTTTGATTCATCAAGTAGGATTGTCGATTACAACTATAAAAAAATAATGATGATTGGAGACCTCTTGGCATGCAGGATGTTCCCTCCTAGAGGCTCATGCATGAGAACTCCAGTGGTTGTGGTTTCTATGCCACATTTCACTAAGATACAATGTTCCTAGTGTCCCATTTTACCTAGTTCATAGTGTTTTTTTCCTGTGACATAGATCACTTTTTTGATATTTCTCATAAAATCAGTATACATTGAACTTGGTTTGTTATTTAAAAATAAAATTTTGTTTTCCATTAAAGTGTTCGCTATAAAAATATTTCAATCTTTCCTTTTGTAAAAAAACATTTTATCTTGTCCTATAATCTTAAGAGCATAGAATCTAATTGTGCGTGGAATCATACTATGCATTAGTTGACACCCTACTTACACATTTGAGTGTAAGTAGACTTGTTTATTCTTGACAATGTAAATGAAAATATGTTTGGAGATGGTGGATTGGGTTCCTAGTGGACTACCCTTACAGATGTTTTGGTGGTGGATTGAGGATGATGATCACCTCATTAAATGGAGGTTTTTGGGATAGTGTCTTTCTTTCCTATTTTTTGTAGCCATTTTTCGTTAGGTTTAATTATTTTAAACATTGAATCTGATAATTGTTATTCTGTGATTGGTTGTGATTATTCAGTGTTGGTTTATCAATTATAGTTGGTTTTTTATGATTATTTACATGGTTGAAATCATTCCCCAATTGTATTGGGGACACAAAGGAACTCGTTGCCAGCCTGTGGGGTTTTGGAACACCCTACGGGTCATGCTATCGGTTGGGTCAGGTTTCAGAATAGATGGAACTCCATCTTGGTTTGGGATAGACATATGAACAAATGATTGAAATTTTATTAGTATTTATAAAAATGGTATATTTTACTAGTCACCTAAAACTCAAATCTTTCAGAAAATCACCTACTAAAGACATTAATAACATTTCATGATATCATACTACACATATAATCATCTCTAGGGTTTTCAACAAGGATATATAATACTGACACGAAAGGTATATAAAGTAATCTCCAGAATTAAAAAATTCTTTTCACATATACCAAATATGATTCACTATTATCAAAATACATAAATAATACCTTAAATTCATATTTTTGATAGAACATATTTATATATCACAAATATTCACACAAATGGGAGAATTATAGGATTATTATCATGGAATATTAATCATTGTTTCCCATAGAACGTGTGTTCTAGTTAGGTATCACTACATCAGGAGGGTTTACATCGAATTTATTTATGGAACCAAAAATAGCCAATGGTTCTATATGAAAAGGGACTTTATTTCCAAAGAAGATGTTTGTTAGGTTTGGACCTATGATACTTAGAAACACACATTGGTTTATAGGATGAGAGGTCTAGTTCACCACACCCTTTTGGGGGGAATTATTGCCTACCCCATGACTCTTCTAAGAGGGAATGTCTTTGCCATCAGTTTTGGGCCCGTGCACCATTGAGTAGGAATGTTAGCTGAGTGGTCATGCATTGGTGTGGGTTTGTCAACACGAGGTAGTTGCTGGGGAGAGGCAGATCTTGGTTTTTAATTTGGATTTATTTTTTTTGGTTTATCTATGTTGTAAATCTATTCTTTGTGGTTTCTCAAATTTCCATTAAATATGTTTTGATAATAAAAAGGTTAATTTTTTATCGAATCCTTATTAATTTACCAAGTATAACATATGTTTCCCTTTAAATTAACAATCAATCATTAGCATGTATGGAATTATAACCATTTGTATGTATTTAAGGTTCATCATTAATGAAGATATATATATGTATTCAACTTTCTCCATCAATGGAATCCTTTCATATACTGCATAGAGATACTTTTAGAAAGTGTTATGATGATGCTTGTTTTTAAGCCACATAGTGGGGAACTCTATAAATTATGGTCATCTATGTAGACAAATGTTGTTTTGATATTGGGATTGTACCCATAAATGGGCTACCAATGTATCCTTCATAACAGAATCATAGCCCTCAAAGTTTGGTTCTACTTAATAGGACATATCATAACTTTTAAGGTCATGTGATAAGGACCTAACCATACTATTTAATGGCATTAGGGAAAGACATCAAAGCATAAGTTTCTTAGTCAGAGCATGGTATGTGACCTATGCCTAAGAAAACCCAAGGATACTATAAAGGATATTATTTTCCAAGTTGGATTAGATCATATTGGTAATATTTCACAGAAAGAAAAGGGTTGATTTGGAGTGTAGGGTTGGAACCTAAGGGATGCTTCCTATGTATCCCACTCGGATGGGAACCAAATCCCACGTAGTTTGGTAAGTCTCACTGGGTTGTATGAACCTTTGGTAGAAATTGGTCGGGGCTTACTCTTAAAGATAATTCCCTTGTAACAAAGTCCATGAGAGATGTCTTTACTCTTGGAGATTTAGGGGGGATTAATTTAGGGCATACTCCTAATTGTGATTCTTAGATTAATGGAATTAGGGTTGTATTTCTGAAGATGATATCTAGTGAGATTGAGAACTAAGTGAAGACTTCCTACATTTCAAAATTATGGTGGGGCTAAGAGTTATCATAGTTAAAGAAATGGGGTAGATTCTGTGGATATAGTGATCATTGCAAACCTCTATACCCACATGAGTTATTCTCGGTGTGAGAAAAAAGAGGATTTGAAAGATTTAACAAATGAACACACTTTCTCCTCCAATAATGGAAGAGGTCAGGCCTACGATGAAAGAAGCTAATGATATTGTGGGAGAGAGCACGAAGAAATGAACCCTACATTGTCAAATTAAATTGAAGTTCATTGGGTCCGGCCCGAAAGAATATAGTATTATTCTAGGAGGGATGCCCTTAATATATATAAGGGACACTTTTCATGGAAATAAAGTGTAACCCTCACTCTCCTTATTGGGAACTGGAGTATCCAGATCTTAGATACTAAAAGGGGAGGACAGAGTCCCATACCCATAATTCAACACTAGGAACTTCCCAACACTATATCTAGGGTAAGTATCCATGTGACTATAGATATAAAAACCTACAAACATCCCAAGGATCCTAACTCCCTTTGAAGACGAATGTGGGAAACCATTTACTGTAGAAATACAACCCCACATTGGAGACATGTTGATGTTCCTTTCTTAAACGTTTGATAAGTTAGGGGTTTTTAGTGCGGGATTCAACTTAGTCCATTTTAGATAATGGAACATTGGAAAAACATACCCTACAATTAGTGGATTTGAAGAGGGTTTACATGTTTATATGCTTAGGTCCTGAGGGAAACTATGTAGCATAGCTCTACAGTGAATGTATGCCACATAGGTGTGTCGTGAAGGTCCTAGTAATGCCTGAAAAATGATTAACAAAAGTGAACTAGGAATATTCATGCTTAAAAAAGGACTACCAAGAATAAAAACTTTTGTGAGATTTAAATTTAAACACCCCAGGTCTCATTTGTTGTGTTTGGAAGGGCCTTGCGTAGGACCATAAAGAATATGCCTTGCATAGTCATCTTTTTTCATTATAGAAGAAGGGTCCTTAATCAGATGTTTTATGTTTCAAACTCTGAAATTATTTTAATCTTATTTATCCCATATAAATCTTTCTTACCTTTTTTTAGAGAGATTCCAGTGAATATTTGGGTGACTTGGGTGAAAGAGGTACAAAATGGGAGCTTAAAGAGTCCTTACATCTTTTTCTAGTCTTAAAAATGGGGTGCCCAAGGGTCCTATTTATAAGTATGGAAGTGGGTTGTTCGAAAGGATTTTGTTGTTGTAGTTTGTTCATGTATCTCTTTAGTGTAGATCCTCCATGTTCAGACGCCTAAATTATCTTGTCGTGTAGTTCTTCTACATAGATCTACAGTGTAGGTCTACAGCATAGGGGCTATGCACTAGGCTATATGAGTAAAAAGTGTGATTATTTTTTGGATGTATAGGTATGCTGCATAGCTCCCTGGTGTAGGTGTCCCGCATAGGACCCTTTCACTTTATGTATTTTACCATCTTTAGATTCGTTTTGATACTTTGAAATATCCAAATTACATCATCAAAATATTTTTTCCTTCCTAAGGAGTGTCAATAAATCCCCCCCCCCCCTTCGAGGATTGGATCCGATTAATATGAGGGTTTAGTCCTAAGGCAAAATTATAGGGAAGGATTATGAATATTTAATTTTTAACTACACACATCTGCAGCGTGGCTATGTCACATTGGTCAGTGGGATATCTTTTTCACATAGGTCTGTGACGTAGTGATGTTGCATAGTTCTATGATGTAACCATGTTTTGTAGGTTGGTAATGTCTATAAATACCCATGTTCCATTGCAGTTTTCTTCACCAAGAATCTAACAATTTTTTCTCCCACATTGTGTAGATTCTTTGTACAGCTTCAACACACTGGGCCCTCTCTTTGATCCCTTGAAATTTTCTCAAGGTAAAAACATTTCATAAATGGATCTACACTAAAGGAATTTGTCAGAGGACTTGCGCTAGGATCCTTGTTGAAGGACCAACATGGATGAACTCATCGAAGGACCTACATTAAGATTTTACTTTTCAAAATTCATAAATTCATTTAAGGTAAAATTTGAACTATATTAAGTAAAAATAGCAACTTAATGAGGAAGATTTGGTAATTATTTGGAAAGAAATGGATCACCTGATGACCACAACTGAGGAATCTAAAGTTCACCAAAATGGGATGATGAAAATTGTTGGATCAAATAGTTATGATGTTTTTTAGAGTACCCTACCTAGGTTATTGAAAGGATTGATTCCATACTAATGTGAATATCCATGAATCCACTATCTACCTATGTATGTACATCGGATTATGAAAGATTCCCACATTCTGTCTTACAAGAGATATTTTCAAATGACTTGGTTTTTCCAACACTCTAACTGTCATTGCATGAATATTACCATGAAAGTTATGCCTATTAATGAGGGAAAATCTATATTGGATTGATCCTATTCCATAGTAGTTGTACCCCTAATACGAAAGATCATGTTGTAGAGCTAAGGCCTCATTTTTATATTTCCACCTTTTGGGCTTCAAAAAAAAATCTGTCAAATGGCTGGATGGAAGACTGGGACCTTCTGTTTGAAGGAGGAGTTAAACGTGAATCAATGTGGTCATTTTTGTTACACCAGACATGTGAATATTTCAACAAGTAACTAAGGGATGTTCACATTTATGAATCATTATAGATATGAGAATCTTATGTTTACAAAAATTAGATCATTCCTGAATTGTTGAGCCAATGGAGTCCGCATACAATTATTTCCACTTGAAGAACTGTGAGGTTGGTAACAGTCTATGGGATATCTAACAAATATATGGGTTTCCCATTCTCAATGAAATGTATGTTGAATTTATTCCACCAGTAACAAAATGGGATAATGTTACCAAGATGCCACCATTCTCTCATGAAATATCCAAAATTGAAAATAAAATTTTCAAATAAAAGGAAGATCTTCGTTCTAGATATATATTCATGCAAGAGTGTGGATGAAATAATTTTTAGAACCAAAGAAAGGAAATGGAAAAACCTGCAGACATCCTACGATTTTCCCATCACCAGATAATTGGGGTATTTCAGGCACATACTATCCCATATTAAAGATAGGTGACTATAAGCACTAGGGTTGTAAATTCAAGTCTGGTATTAATGTAAATGTATGATTATCCTAATTACTTACCATGTGGCCAAGAGTTTACTTGCATTCAGTCCATGATTCTAGAAGCAGTGTAAGGCCAGAGGATTTTTTATTATAGAGAAGTTGGTTGAGAGGAAATATGTTGGGTTGAAATCCCTTTATTAGAAAGAATCTATCATTCCATCCATAATTTTTACAATGGGAAGGCTATATTTAGACTTGCAATAAAATTTCAAGCATTTTGGGACTGGATTGTAGCACACATTTTTTCATATTCAGTTTTGAACTTAGTTAGAGTCCCTAATGGTCAATTTACCATATTTTTGCAGAATGTATCCAGCATTCATCCTTAGAACCTAAAACCTGATGATGTTTTGAGGGAACCAAATACATCCTAAGAATTCACCTTATTTCCTTTTAGTAACCCATCAACAAGAACATTTTGTGATGATGGTATGGTAGAAAATTACGAGAAGAATGCCTATATGATGGAATTTAGTTATATTTTGTTATCAACCAGGATTGATGGTGAAATAATATATGAGGCTTATGTCCCTTATAAGGTTTCTCACCAGTTATAATGTCTTCAAAAATCAATTATTTTTCATCCCACGTATGTTAGTCATGAGAAACATCCAATGGTGGCTCGAAAATTGAGGATTCTGATAGCTCTAGAGACACCCAAATTATTAATTATGTTTCCTTCATCAGATTTATCAATTGGATTAGAGGATGGATATGAAAATGTTTTGGCTTCTTCATACCCTCAAGGGATTTAACAAAAATAATATATTAGGTAGTGGCCATGACAAATGTTGCTCGTAGAAACTGTAGTAAAAGGTATAAATCCAAAGATGATGCAGAGGCTTCAAAAGCTTCAAAAGCTTCAAAACACATCCTCCTAATATCCACCAATAATAAAAGGCTAAGGAAATAATACCTCTTGCACTGATGTGATCTTGTCACAATAATAAAAAAGCGACTATTGTACCATTTACTAGTTCTTCTTATGATGAAAAGAAACCTGAAGAAGCCTTCCAATCAGAGAGTGTTGAGTTTTCTCCACAAACAACCATATAAAAATTAAATTATGTGCAACCTTTATCTATTCAATGCTATGAAAGATCGACTCATGAACTCAGGGATGCATGGGCATTCCTCCAATCTGGACTTCGAATATCGGATGTGGGTGATATTATATCACCTTCTAATTTTCATTCGTATATTAATTTGTCCAAAGTACCGGAGAATATTGTATAAATGGAAACCATTATATATGAAACTGATGACCAATTCCTAGCCTCAAAATGAGTATCTGATATGATGGATCGATGGATAGGTGAAGGGTTAATTGATCAACCTAAATAGGAAAGGGACATTTATGTTAATACTGATAATTTATATTCCTTTCTCTTGTTTCAATTCTTCATTGTCATTCACTATCATTAATCTTGATGATATTGCATTTTTTAGCTTGAAATTAGGGATGTAACTTCATTAAATGTTCTTAAGACACCAAAATATAGACCCACGGGCACCCATATTGATACATTGGATGAACCCCTTGGGTGTCTAAGACTTTCTCCAGGAGGGAAAACCATGAGGGAGGTGATGGAGACCAAAAATCCTCAACCACTACCTCATGTCTCTCTTGCTAAGAGGAATGTTTTAATCCCTCCACTATCTTATGAAATGAAATGAAAGAGAGCATTGAGATTGATCCAAAGTTTATGTCATAAAATTAAGTATTAATGTTTTCTTCTAGTATTATGACTTACTTGATATATCTTGGTGACCACGTTCATCTTCTCATAGGACCTGCATCTCTTTATTCTCTTAAGGGATTAAAAATTAGTCCTTCAAGTACTTAGAAGAAAACTCCATGAGGAGTAAAAAATTGTTACTGATGAATTTGTTACCTTAACAAATGAAGTACTAAGGGATATGGATACATCTAATTCTACTTCTAAAGAGAGAGAAAATGGTCTTTGTAATATCAAATACATTTTTTCTAGGAATCACATGTTGTTTCTAACATTATTTTCTCGGTTATACCTCTGATCAATTGCCCGTGCCGATGGATCCTGCAATAATCAATGCTGATTTTCCAACTTCTCCAGAAGGAAGGAACCAGGAACCTGGAAATATGAATTAGATATAGGTGTTGATCCTCACTTGGAAAGACTTGATGACATTACACAAGTTGAATAATTGACATAACTAAATGTTAGTGAATAAAATTTGGGAATCGACCAACATTTTTTGGATACCTTAAATGGTGATGATGGTATAACATAAAAATCTATATACATGGAAATGATGGATGTCGTTAATCCAAACATTGATATTATAGGTTCCATCAAGGTGTTTGTGGACTTCCATGAGGAATTTAATGTACATAAGTTATCATTCATTCATTTTGAATGCATATTCATTATTTTATCTGATACATCATATTAAAACTAAATTTATGCATCATTATCTGTAGTGAACATTTTAAAATCCATTCAGGAATAAGGCTTCCCACTCTATACTTCTTCTTATAACATTGAAGAGACGCCAACTGAAAATCCAACATTAGGAGATGCTCTAGAGAGTTTTGTTATTGACACTAAGAAAGATTAGGAGAATTATCCTCCCCAATGATTACTTAAACTACAGATACTGAGAATCCTAAAGAGGAATCTCAAATCAAGTAGTCAATTTATTGCTAGTTAAATTTCCTTGACTATCTTAATAATTATTTTCTTTTGCTATAATTTTCTATATTACAATCATTCTAATCCACCATTTAGTGATATCATCTCCCATCATTGATTATAAAGGTAAATCTCCAACATTGACTCAACCAACAATGAAATATGGAGCACCTATGGCTTCGAAAAGAGTAGAGACAAGAAATTCCCTAAGTTATCTAATTCTAGAATATATTTAGCCTCATGGTATTAAATCCTCTTAGGATTTACTGTTGAAGTATACCCTCATTACTCGGTGTTAAAAATATGGAATGTCATTTGGGATATAATCTCTGAGAAACCATTGGATGATCTGATCTCGCATATTGGTTGACTTCCAGCATTATTCAGTGTAATGGGATTTTGTGGTTTTGATTACCACCATGTTTACAATCTTGTGAAAGAAATCATTTTCCAGTGGGAGCAGGAACACAATAGGTAGAAAGATCATTCAAATGCCAAACTTCTTACCAATGTTGAGTGTTTTTGAGCCATAGTATCCAAGTCATAAGTCAACCACATAAAGAAATTGATGGAATTCAATCATAAAATTAAGGAGACAATAATAGAAATGACACATCTGCAATAACAAATAGATTATTTCCAAAATAGGCCTAATCAATGGAACCAACCATTTTAAGAAGAATGATTAGAAGGGGTAACTGCAATTATAACTTCCATTGATGCACTTTGTCTGGACGAGGATGCTGGAACTGCTCAACTAACTAATCTTCAAGAAGTGGTTGAGAAGGACCATGAGTCTATTTAGTAAATAAAGATTCAAGATAAAATATATTTGAAATAGATGATAGAGATACTGCATTCTATGGATGTTCCTTTAATGTTTTTCATTAAAAATTAAAATGATTTTTTCTCCAATCATATATATGTCTTCATCCCAACTTTATATCTGTAATTGAAAAATCAAAGATGATTTTCATAACATGGAATTATTTATGTTAGATAATAATAATTACATTAACATGGATGGGGGAATGCTAAATTTTATCTATGCTAAGGATCCTTGTGTGCACTTTTTGACTATTTCTAGTGTCATATGGACAACAACAACAAAACATTTTGCCTTTTGACTTTTTATTACGCAATATTTTCTAAACCCTTTAGAGTGTATATCTAGAAAGTTGAGACTCAACTTTTTTCCGGAGTGTCCTTTTACAATTTTTTAACCTCATGAGTGTTGATTCTTTTTTAGTAGTTAGTTTAAAATCACACATGTCGGACTAATTAAGATAATTTTTTAGGTCAAATAGCTTTGAACATGAATTTTGTGATTAATAATTAATCAAATCTTGATGGCTATAAATGCCCCACTATTTTCTTAGATACATCAAAGGGGAATATTGAGTCATGATTTGATTTATTTTTTTATGGTTACCCAATATAGAATTTGAAGTATCATAGTAGATAAGGTCTCCAATGAGAACAGTGTTACCACTATTTGAAAACCCCATTATAGGGGATGTGTTATGCATGGCCAACTCGGGAATATATGCATAGGAAAACAGTGGCATATTTTGACTAATAAGCCTGTTATATAGGAGACCTATACAAGGCCACCTATAAGGACCCAGCCTTAAACATTACATAATCATGGGTTATGTCAAGAATTCACATTGAGGATATTTTCAGGTTTAGAGTTCCAGAGAATTAGGCCATAACTATTCAATTAAATCTCAAAAATTACAAGGTAGACAGTTCTATTCAGTTTTCATTTTTTCATAAAATACTTAATCATAAAAAAACAAGCACGTATAGTTCAATGTTATAGAAAACATGACATTTCCTTCATCCCATCTTCAACCATATTCATCTTTAATGATTGTGAAAAGAGATTCCAAACACGGGATAAGCATAAAAATCTATGTAAGGGTTATAAAATAAGGAAAGAAAACATTAACCCATCAATAAATACAAATCAATGAAACCATAATTTTCAATCATAACATACCTCATGAAATCATAAGTTTTATGAATAACAAATAGAAATCATATATCATAAAGGTAACTTATGGAATACATAACATGCTTAAATTGTAGCTTTCACAGCTACATAGGCAGTTATGTTTGGAATACCCATCACAGTATATTCCCTAAATCTCTTAGGAGAAACATTAACGTTTACCTCTATCAAGTTACCCAAAGCATTAGAGAGCTATCTCAGGCTCACCTGCCCTATGTTTATCATAGAGCCACCCATATACGTAAACAATCCCCAATAAGCATAATATATTCATAACACATAAAACAAGCATAAAGGAAATATAACATTTCCACATTAAAATCACAATATATCATTTCAAGATATTTACATAATCAATGCTTTATTAAACCATTTTCAAAACCATTTAAAATATTTAATAAAGATATTTTTCAATCAAAGTGTCTCATTCCACTTTAAAGATTTTGAAATAAATTTTTAATTTAAAAACATTCATGTCCATTTAAATAAATCCTTAAAACCATTTTTTAAACATGTACATTAATGATAATGATTTAGAATAATAAATCTTTAAAACATTTAAAACGATATTTTAGTTAAGGAGTTCCTAACCAAATGAGAGATGCTTAAATACAAATAATTGATGAGTGACATTAATAAAGGATTATAATATCATGATAATGAGTATATTAATGATATAATATGTCATATGATAGTATATACAACATATAAAAGTGAATTGGTGTAGAAAAACAAATAATTCTCCATGGAATGTAAATTGAGACAAAGTCCCTTTCAAAGATCATAACCTTGGATTAAGGACAAATAACTGACATAATTATGTGTGAAAAATAATAAGACACCTGATATATGTGGATATTAAGTGTAAATAAATAATAGTTCATACACACATATTCATAGAGTGACATAATCAAGAAGTAGACAGTTAACCCACATAATTGAAATTGGGTTAAGAAGTTCCCTTTTAGAAATTTGATAGCCTAACGGTGTCACATTAAAATTATGAAAATGAGTTGATGAGAGAGAAAAAGGGTATCTCATAAAATGGAAATAATATATATTGAAATAAGGATATAGAATAATATATCTCATCATTCTAGAATTGAAATTTAAATACATAACATAAAAGAGTCTTTGACTAAAAAAGGAGGGTGATAGGTTCCCTTACCGATTTGGTAACTTACGAAACATAAAACACATGAAATAAATATCATAAAATGAAGATTTAAATACCCATAAATTAAATTATATTACACAATTAATACAATTATGAGTAGTACATACACCGCGCAAAAGGAAATTGTGGCAAATATAGCATGAATCTCACGGGAATAAAAAGTTAGATGAAAACCCCTTACCTCAAGTCTGACTTGTCTTGTACATTCCTTATTCTTCCTGAAAAATAAAAGTAAGTTCTGTTCTACTCGATTCAGAAACTTTTTAATGTTTATTATTCCTTTTATATCACTTATTACCTTTCTATAACAATTATTAATTATTTGAGTTCATATCGGACATTTTTTGATGTTTGGAACTTTAGTAAAAAAATAAACTTGTTATAATTAAAAATTGTCCATGTTGTCAAAATTATATTATCTTCCACATGATATTATGGATTAATATATAATAAATATTATATATTTCCAGTATATATGTATTTATAATAGTCTATAAAATTGTGATATAATTAAATAAATGCACCATTCATAGAGACAGTAAGTCGTACATACGCATGAATGCTATTTTCATTTCTATTTCATATTTAATGGAATAAAAACACAATGATACATAGGTAAATTATAATTAAATTATAATATAATATATAATTTTATTAAATCCATCTTTTATAAGTTCCACATATGGCATGGATGAGTCATTTCATTTTGAGGGTCGGTTGTCCGCACTTCCTCAAATGAAATTATCATATTTATCCATTATGGAAAGCATAAAGGCATGGCGTAAATGAAAAATAAAGAATTATAGAGATAAAATAAATATCATATATATCATATATAATTATATTTCCATAATAATGGCCACCATAATATGTGGTAGGAGAATATTGAACAATCATCGATTCGTGAGGAGTAGTTCATCGTCCACAGAAACAGTATCTTCTAAGTCCATTAGATAGAGGTGTGTGTAAGTGTAGTTAAAAAACTATCATAAAAACAACCTAGTATATTGATGATTCTTGTTTTTTTATGTAAAATAATAATAATAATATAATAGGGAGTGAAGAAGTAAAATAATATAAGATAACTTGAGCGAAAATGTTACCTTTAAATCAAGTAACTCCCTTTTGTTTGAACCAAACAGCTTTCTTGAAGTGACTTATGACTAAGGTAAGGCTTATAGGAGAAATATAGGGATGTTAAAATCTTCTTGGATCATATTTTTAATGATACAATGGGATTTAGAGGTGTATGTAATAGGTTAGAGGTGGTGGCCTTTTATAAGAGAGAGGAGGGACTCATTATGAATGTTTGAAAATAATATTTTATTATAAAATTATTTTCGATTTCAAAAGGTCAAAAACTTATATAATTATAAGATAAGTTATATATAGGTTGAAATAAAATCATCCAATAATAATTGGAAATGTTTTGAAAAAATTTAATCCTCAACTTTTTTATTTAACCTTTTTGTTAACTTATATAATCTTTTACCATATCCTCTTATATATTCATACTATATGATGAATATTTTTACTATAAAATAAAAAGAGACCCAAAAAAGGATAATTAATTACATTAATAACATAATATATTTCAGTTGGCCAAATCATAATTTTTTAGGACTATTTTATCATTTAATAAAATATTTATTGTTTTAAAAACTCAATTATGTTAATTTATAAACTATTCATATCAAAACTTAAAAAATATATATAAAAACATTATTCATCTGAAAAAACATCATTAATTAAAATATAATAAGTTATGAGTATCTATAAAATTCTTGTTGGAAAAAAAAAATTTCATTAAAAAATATTTTAATAATTATAGTCTCATTTATTTAAATCATTCACTAATAAGGAAAACACTACATTATCATTGTGTCACAAATAATTTTATTTATTTAATGTCCAAAAATGAAAAAACAATTCCATGATGTCTTAAATCTTTTTAGATTTCAAATGAATATTTATAGTCTAAGAGAACACTTATATAACACCATATACAATTGTTTTACTAAAAGATATATGTTTATGTTACTTTTGTCTTTACTTTAAATTAATTAATATATAGTGTAATTATCAATCCCAAGTGGCTCCATGGGGTCCTCAAATCGACCCAGGATGACCTTGGTCGGAAATATCTCATAAAATAGGGTTATAAAAAGTTAAAGGGTAATTTATATTATTATAATATTATTTTTACCCATATTTACCAGATTTACCATTTAACTACAGTAGTTAAAATATTTACTGAAGTTATTATTTATAATGTCTAAAAATAAAAGTTTCCTATTTACACAATTTGGACCTCCTAATTACAAATATAGATTAAATTTTTCCAAATTATAAACATAGAAGTGGCAGAAATTAATTTAAAATTATTTCCCATTGTCAAAACAAAATTCATTTTTTTTAGAAATAACAACTATCTAAATATTTACATTTGTTTATGTTCAATTAAAGAGTAAAATTACTTCCAATGACAAAAATTGGATTAAATTGTAAAAATAAAATCTAATTACACTTTAAAACCAATTAAAATAAAAACCTAAATATATAAATAAAATAGATGAAAAGGCAATTTTGAAATAAAATTCAATATTTTTAACTATTCATTAAAAATGAAATTTACCAGAAAAATACCAAAATTTTACCCAAAGTAAATTTTTATGTCCCAATTCTAAATAATTTTTTTTTCAAATAGAACATATAAATGTTACAAAACTAGATTTAAAAAGGGTTCTCCACAAAAAGGCTGTAAATCAACTTTTAAAAGAATATTACAGTATTTCTTGCTTAAAATTTGATTCATTCTCATTTTAGGCCTCCCTAGATTTATTGGATGAATGTAAAAACATTTAACAAACATTTGTAATAATATTTTAGTTATTTCTATTCATTCCTGCCAATACAATTTCTAGGAGTTAACTACCATTTAAAATAATAATATTATTATTTTATTTTTCGGTATAACTCAAAGTTGTGTGCAATATAGGATTTCAAAGAAACTCGTTGTTGTGTGTTGAGTGTGCTATCAGAAATAGCATCCCATTTAAAGTAAAATTAATATCTAATTCAAAAATATTAATAAAAAACAAAATTTCTTATTATTTATTAACCTAGGATGTTATATCCTTCCCCCCTTTTCAGAATTGTGTCCTCGCAAATTTAAAATTGGGCTTAGAAACTTCATTGAAAGTCCAATATCGAAAAAAAGATTCAATAAAACTATCACTTTAATAGAATGAAAGAGTTGTCTAAGTTCCATCCGAAATAACCCATACTAAAATTTCATATAAGGAATCATGGATGTGGAGGAGAAACTAAGTGTCACGTTCTAATGAAGAGTGATAGAAAACATGATCAAGATAAAGTTAAAAACATGAAAACCACAAACTTGTGATGGGTTAAAAGGTCTTTGATTCCGCAGTAGGAAACATTAACAGAAATCATTTATTTAAGTTACTTTTCATAATGTTGAGTAATTTATTTATGATCATAAATAAAAACATAAGGAAACATACTTACTTGTCATATAGAATTTCATCCTTTACTAGATTCCTACCAAAAACTCATCTTTTTTTCAAATGATGAGTATTAAAACTAACTTGGTCACATCAAAATCTCTAGAATCAACTTATAGAGTATCATATAATCCACAAAATATGAACTATATGTTTCACCAATCTTTAAAAATCATCACAAACAAAAATGGTTAGTACAAGATTAGATAATCCCCCAAAAGAATAATCCTTTATAGAAAAATACTAGTCTTAATCTCAAAAATTGAACAAACAATACCTAATGCTCAAAAAAGACCATACAATACTCTATTTTCCTTAAAAAGTTTCTTTAAAATAATCCAACTAATATTGAAACCCAAAAAACATAAGGATTTAATCACATAGTCTTCCACAAAAATATTAACATTTATCTCCAAATAACATTGATTACTCTTAAATTCTCATACTAAAAAGTAATTAACCTAATCGCATATTCTCTATGATAGGTTAATAATTTTAATATAACCCAAATCGTCATATATACACAATAAAAACATATATTCTTCCAAAATAAAATTTCAACCATTACTCCACAAATGAGATCCCATAGTATTTTATTTTCCATAGGCATATAGTGTTCCCCAAAAAGAGGGAATGCCTTCAAAAATAACCTTTATCACTTAATCACCAAATCATTTTCCTATACTAATGATATGTACTTGATAAAACATAAGTTCCCAAAATAATCTTACTCTTTATCCATAAAATCATTTAACTAGAAAATAATTAGTCATACTAACCAGGGCCTTTATATAGGCCTATGCAAGGAGATAAATCCCAATTTCACTTTGGTTGTGGGTTTTATTCCTGAAGCTTTGTCTGATGGAATTGGTTGTCAAACTGTTTGTGTGTTTTCATTTTTTCAGAAATTATATATGTTTATAACATTTCCAAAAATGAGATAAACTCCTAAAAAATAACACTAAAATATTTTTACAACAAGAGTTCTCATTGCAGCTCCCATTTCATTCGGATTCTCATTAAGAAAAACACTATAGTTACCTTCACATATATTGTTATGTTTGTTCCTACTAGATCCATCCATTTACAAAAACCAAAACGATCAGTGTGAGCATATCAATAAAATCATCATATACTATCTTATGGGAAGAGTAAAAACTAAGATATACTTATTCAAGTAATGTTAAACTCATTCAATTTATCTAAAATAACTATGACTATTTTTAATATTCTAACTATTATGGTAATGTCACTTATGATTAAATATAACCCTAACCTCTAAAGTTATCTAAACCGACCTCTGATAACAACTATAAGGACTCGGCCTTAAAAATTTCATAATCTTAAGTATACTCGAGAATTCACAATGAGGATATTTTTAGGTTTAGAGTTTAAGATAATTGTGCAATAACTATTACATTAAATCTCAAAAATTAAAAGTGGAAACTTGTACTCAGTTTCTATTTTTTTCATAAAATAAAATATCCTAAAAAAGAAGAATTTATAGATCCATGTTTTAGATATCATGACATATCCTAGATCCCATCCTTGACCTTATTCATGTTTGATTCATGTCAAAAACATTTCAAAACATGGGATGAGCATAAAAAGCTCATTAAGGGTTATAAAATAACTAAAGAAAACATTAGTCCATCAATAAATAGAAATTAATGAAACCATACTTTTCAATCATAACATACCTCATGAAATCATAAGTTTTACGAATTACACACAGAAATCATAAATCGTAAAGGTAACTTATAGCATACATAACATACTTACATTGTAGCTTTCACATATAAGTAGGGAGTTACGTTTGGAATACCCATCATTGTATATTCCCTAAATCTCTTAGGAGAAACATTAATGTCTACCTCGGTCACATTATCCAATGAATTAGAGAGCAATCTCGGGATCACCTGCCCGAGGTTTATCACGGAACCACCCGTAATTGTAGACAATCCCCAATAATCATAACATATTCATAACACATAAAACAAGAATAAATTAAATATAACATTTCCACATTGTAATCACAATATATCATTTCATGATATTGGCATAATTAATGCCTTATCAAACCATTTTCAAAACCATTTAAAAAATTTAATAAAGATATTTTTGAATTAATGTGTCCCATACCACTTTGAAGCTTTTGAAAGAAATTTTTAATATTAAGACATTCATGTCCATATAAAAAAATCATTAAATACAATTTTAAAACACTTAAATTAATGAGAAAGATTTATAAGAATAAATCTTTAATACATTTAAAATTATATTTTAGTTAAGGAGTTCCTAACCAAATGAGAGACACTTAAATACAAATAATTGAGGAATAAAATTAATAAAAGATTTTCATATCATGATTATAAGGATATTCATGATATAATATTTCAAAGGGCAGTATATATGCCATATGAAAGTAATTGGTGTATAACAACAAATTAGTCTCAATGGAATGTTAATTGAGACAAAGTCTCTTACAAAGATCATATCCTTAGATTAAAGACAAATCAATGACATAATTATGCGTGAAAAATAAGAATACACCCAATATAAGTGTATATTATGTGTAAAACAATCATGATTCATACACACATATTCATATCACAAAATAATCATGTGGTAGAAGTTTAACCCAAAGAATTTAAATTGGTTTAAGAAGTTCCCTTACAGAAATTCGACAGCCTAACAACGTCACATTATAATTAATAAAATTATTTTATTAGATTGAAATGGGTGTCTCATCACATTAAAATAAAATTTATAGAAAAAAGAATATAGAAAAATATATCCCGACATTCGAGAATTGAAATTTAAAGGCATAACATAAAAGAAGTTGTCGACTAAAAGAGGAGGGTGAAAGATTCCCTTTCTGATTTGGTACTTACAAAACATACACCACATGAAATAAATATCATAAAATCAAGATGTAAATAACAATAAATTAAATTATATTACAAAATTAATAAAATTATGGGAAGTACATACACCACACAAAAGGAAATAGTGGCAAATATAGCATGAATCTCACGGGAATAAAAAGTGAGATGAAAACCCCTTACCTCAAGTCCGGCTTTTCTTGTATGTTTCATGTTCTTCCTGAATAATAAAAATAAGTTTATTTATACTTTATTAAGAACATTTTTCAAGTTTATTATTCATTTTATATCACTAATTATCTTGATATAACAATTATTAATTATTTGAGTTCATATCGGACATTTTTTTATGTTTAGAACTTTAGTAAAAAAATAAACTTGTTATAATTAGAAATTGTCCATGTGGTAAAATTTACATAATATACAGAATGATATTCATGATTTAAATATAATATAACATATATATCCATTATATATGTATTTATAATAGTCCATAACATTTGGATATAAGAAATGAAATGCACTGTTCATGGAGATGGTAAGTCGTACATACGCATGAACGCTATTTTCATTTATATTTCATATTTAATGGAATAAAACCTTAATGATACATAGTTATATGATAATTATAGTATAATATCATATATAATTTTATTAACTCCATCCTTTATACATTCCATTTATGGAATGAACAAGTCATATCACTTTGAGGGTGCGGTAGTCTGGACTTCCTCAAATGAAATTATCGTACTTATCCATTATGGAAGGCATATTGTCGTGATTTAAATGAAAAATATAGAGGCATATAGATAAAATAAATATCATATATATCATATAAAATTATATTTCCATCATAATGGCCAATATAATTGGCGGAAGGAGAAGATTGAACAATCATCGTTTCATGAGGTAGTAGTTCGCCATCTATAGAAACAGTGTGATCTAATACCATTAGATAGTGGTGTGTATAAGTTTAGTTCAAATACCTATTATAAAACAACCTATTATATTGATTATAATTATTTGGTTGTGTAAAAATATAATAAGAAGATAATAGGGAGTCAAGAAGTAAAATAAAAGATAATAACTTGAGGGAAGGCGTTTCCATTAAATCAGGTAACACACTATGGATTGAACCAAAATGCTTTCTTGAAGTTAATTATACCTACATTAAGGATTTTAGGAGGAATATAGGTATTTTTGGAGCTTATTGGATCAGATTTTGGTTCAAAAAAGGGACTTGAGAGATGTGATGATTAGGTTAGAGGTGGGGGCCTTTTATTAGAGGGAGGAGGGGCTATTTAGGAATATTTGATTGTATTATTTTATTATAAAATTATTTTGGGTTTAAAAAGGTTAAAAATATATTTAATTTAAATATAAGGTTCATATAACTCGAAATAAAATCATCCAATAATAATTGGAAATTTTTTGAATATTTTTTAGTCATTATCGTTTTTATTTAACCCTTTTGTTAACTAATTTAATCGTTTACCATGTCCTCTTATATATTCAAACTATATGGTTAATATTTTTACTATAAAATGTCATGAAACCCAACAATGGATCATTAATGAAAATAATAACATAATATATTTCAGTTTTCTGAATCTTATATTTTTAGGACTATTTTATCATTTAATAAAATATTAATTGTTTTAAAAACTCTTTTATGTCAATTTATAAACTATTCATATCAAGACTTACAAAAATATATAACAACTTGATTATTTCAAAAAAACTTTACTAATTAAAATATGAAAAGTTATAATTATCTCTAAAATTAATTTATGGAATAAAATGTTTCAAAACAAAATTATTTTAATAATTATAATCTCATCTATTTAAATCATTCATTAATAAGGTAAACACTACATCACCATTGTATCATAAATAATTTTATTTAATTAATTTCTAAAAATATAAATAAAATACCATGACTTAGAAAATCGTTTTATATTTGAAATTAATATTTACAGTCGAATTTATCACATATATAACCCCATATACAATTGTTTTACTAAAAGATATATGTTTATGTTACTTTTGTCTTTACTTTAAATTGATTAATATAAAGTTCCATTATCACTTCCAAGTGGCTCCATGGGGTCCCAAAATCGACCCAAGGATTCCCTTGTTCTTAAATATCTCATCAAATATATTTATGAAAAGTTTAATTGTAATTTAATAATATTATAATATAATTGTTTACCCGTATTTACCAGATTTACCATTTGACCATGGTAAATAAAATATTTTTTAAAGTTATTATTCATATTGTCTAAAAATAAATGTTACCTATTTACACAATTTCGAACTATCGATTCCAAATATGTAATCCATTTTTTCAAATTAAAAACACAAAAGTGGAATATATTATATTTAAATTAATTCCCGTTGTCAAAACAAAATGCATGTTTTTAAGAAATAATAACTTTCAAAAGATTTACCTTTGTTTATGTTCAATATAAGAGTAAAATTACATACAATGACCCACATTGGATTAAATTTACAAACTATAATACAATTAAATATTTAAAAAATTTAAAATAACAATATAACTATATAAATAAATTAGATTAAAAGGTTGTTTGGAATTACAATGCAGTATTTCTCACTATTCACTAAAAAAATGAACTTTATCAGAAAAATACAAAAAATTTACCCAAAGTAAATTTTGATGTCCGGATTATAGAGAAGAATTTTATTTTTTCAAATAGTACATATAAAAGTGACAAAAAAATGATTTAAAAATGATTCACCATCAAAAGGTGGTCAATCGACTTTTTAGATAATATTAGAGTATTTCATGCTTAAAATTGGATTCATTCTCATTTTATGCCTCTAAAATTTATTGGTTAAAATTAGAAAAATCAAACAAAAATGTGTAATAATATTTTAGATAGTTCTTCTTATTCATTATAATAACTAGCATTTAAAATAATAATATTATTATATTATTTATTGGTATAACTCAAAGTTGTGTGAAACATAAGATTTCAAAGAAACTCGTTGTTGTGTGCTGAGTGTGCTATCAGACATAGAATCCCCTGGAAAGTAAAATTTATATTTCATTAACAAATATTAATAAATAAGAAAATGTCATATTATTTATTTACCTGGGATGTTAAACCACTTCTGGGCATGTACTGCATAGTTAGGAAAAAGTGATCTCAAGAGTTCTGACATTCTATTGTTGTTAAAAAAGAATTAAAATTTGGATATCCCAAGACCATATTGGGTGGATTTTCCATGTAATTGTATTTGAGAATATAATATATCATCCATCTCGATATAGACCATCAATAAAGAACCACTCTTATATGAATTTTGTGTACAAAGGAGGGCATATTTATCATAAAGGGGTTTTCTGATATTCTATTATGAAATTTAATGTCATGTAGTAAGAACATTATGTTTTTTAGTTTCATTTCATGTAGTAATGGAATTATGTTTTCAAGTTTCTATTCATGTAGTAAAGACATTGGAGGGCTTCAATTTAAGGTTTTTAGATTTGAAAAAATGTTTATGAGTCTCAAATTTCTATATAATTTGTCTAAAAACATACTACCATGTTTAGTTAAGGAACGGAATAATTGTAAATAGTGATTTTAGAATTTCTAGATATGGAGATTGACATGGGAAAAGGGATAAAGGTATTAGAGGAATTATTTCCCAATAATGAAGTTATGATTATTTGATGAACTCTTTATGGGGGTTGTATTATACAGTGACAAATAGGGAATATACTGCATAGAAAAATAGTGAAATCTTTCGACTGACAGGATAGTTATGTAGCTGACTTATTCAAGGACACTAAGGGGAATATACTACATAGTCAAGAGAAAAAAGATCTTGGTAATCAGACATTCTATTCCTAAAAGACGAACAAAGTTTATGGAGATTCATATTTTACCAAAGCATGGAGATTGGTTTATGGAGAAAAGTTTATGAACACAGAAAAAGTATTTCCAATAATGATTTCCAAAAATAGGAGTAATTGGTTCTCTACGATTTTTTGGCCAAATGTTGGGAGTATGGTTTCTATAGTTATAAGTCATATGACTAGGACCATAATATCATAGAAAAAATGGATTATTGGTGATCAAATGATCCAAGGTCATTTCAATATTCCTTGAACACATGGAATGGGAAAATGTTTAAACCATGGTATATGAGGTTTTCAGGTTGAGAGAATAGATATGAGACAAATATACAATAGATGACCATTTCAAAATATAGATTCATGTATATTTTCATCAATGTGTTAAGGGTATATAGGATGATTTTACCAAGAATAAAGATACTTCTATTTGAAAAAAACTGTTATAGGGGATTTATTATGCAGGGACAACTGGGGCATGTCGTCCATATAAAAATAGTGGCATCATTTGGCTGACGGACCCGTTATGAAGGCCAATTTTATGGAAGATCACCTAGTTAAAGATACTCCGTTGTTAAGAAAAATAGTTATAAATTATTAGATATTTTTCCAATAGAAATCGAAGAAATATTATGAAGATATGAAATTATTCAATATTAAGAGTGTGAAATGTGAAAGGTGTGATGTTCAATGCATAGGAAAAAAATTGAATCAACATTCTTCAAGAGTTCTGAGTCCTTTACATTGATTTAAATCATATTTATAATGGGAATATATTATGTTACCTTACTGGGATCTCTAAGGAGAGGAACCAAAATAAAGGAATCCTACATGGATTTTTCAATTTTATACAGTAAATATGGAATTTTATTTTATCCCATAACTTGAACTAGGATCAAGGTCATAGTTTTCATTGAATAACTCAATAGGATTAGAATCAAGTTATACGTAGTTATTTCGGTACTATGCATATTAAGGTCATACAACAAGGTCATTAGGGGATTTAATATAAATACCATTTGAATATTCTCATGTAAATATAACTCATACATGGTAGAGAATAATAATTTTCGTGTCATGCTGCATTTGGGCCCAGGAATTAAGGTCTAGACATCACTACATATCTCAATAGAATAATAATCAAGCCACACATAGTTCTTGTAGGTTCATATAGTTTATCGTCAGTTGGTGAAGACATGAAGTGATCCCAACGTAAAAAGGAATATTTCATTTGGAATAGAGAATAGGAACCAGGTGTCACTACATATCTTTTTGAAGTAAGAATAATGATATATGTAGTTCTTAGATAAAGGATCCCTCACTCTAGTCAAACTCCAAGTTGAGGGATAATAATGGTTTTCAGAATATGGTTTCATACATAAGATGAAAATGCAAATTGAATCTCCTCATGTGGATCTGATTCACACATGGGAGAAGAAAGGAATTAATTGAATGATAATGCAACTACATCCAAGATTGGAAAGTCTGGACATTTCTATATATCTCATATGGTTGAGAATCAAATCAATTCTCATGTAGTTTAGCATCTTGCAGTGAGGACGAAGGTGAACTGATGTAAAATGACTATGTATCTCATAAAAATGACAATTGAAACACGTGTTAGTTTTTATTAAAAGATATATTTTGGTTTATTTTCATGATATGAGGACATGTAACCCAAAAGTGTAATTAAAATACATTATTTATGCATATAAGTTCCTCACCCAATTCCTGAGCTCACGTGATCTGTGCTCGGTGTGAGAAACAAGGATTGGTAAAAGGGATCCTCGTCGACAAAATTGTATAAATATTTAAGGATAAAAGTACGATAAGTATATGGTGGTTGATCTAGTATATAGAACCTGGGAATCACTGCATAACTTTCTAAATTATTAATCAAGCCACACATAGTTCTTGAGATTATTACCTTATTAATCACGTTTTTATTTTGTGAAGAGGGCTATATTTATTTTTTTTGTTGGGCCCAATATTGGAAATCTAGGCATCTCTATGTATTCCATTGAAATGTTAATCAAGAAAAATATAGTTCTTTATAAAATCGTTCTCCACACAAATTGAGTTTTATGCGAGAGACGGTGATTTTAACACATTTCAAAATAATGGTTTAAATTAAGATACAAGATGGTGTGAAGATCAAACCATGTATCATATAATAGTAATCTATACAGATTCGGTTCATATACTAGAGGAAAAAAGGGAAATAAATTTCATTATGGTTTTAGCTAGGTCCAATATTGGACATCCATGCATCTCTATGTATCCCATTGGAATGAGAATCAAGCCACATGTAGTTCTTGAAATGAGGTCTTTATGTATATCTAATTTAAAAAAAGGTATAAATGGAACTCATGTTCCACTAAGGTGTACCAATTATTTGAGTAATGCTTGTGTTTAGAGGCTACTGATTTTTTTAATAACCATAAGGAATTCTAATTTGTGGTATCGTAGGGGATTTCTTAATGTCAAATAATAGAGATGTTAAATTTACAGTTTAATGTCATGTAGAGTGGAAAATGATGTGATGTAGTTTAACATCATGTGACAAGGAAAATGATTTTAGGAATTTTAATGTCATGCATCATGGACATGTATGGTTGTTATGTAGTTCAATGCCTTTTAACTAAGACATTACTCTCTATGATTACACAAAGTACTTCTCAAATAATTTTCCATTGGTGGGAGTTGTAATAAGTTTTCTATCCATTAAGATTAGAAAATAATTTTTATTAGAGTATACCGTAAGTATGGAATAAGTTCATTCCAACTTTGGCTCATGATTTGGAGGTATCTTTCCTGGAATCATTGGAGTCCAATGGAATAATACCAATTCTCCATGAACAAATGAGCGGAGGTGAACTTTCGTGTTAAAATATTGTGGTATTCTATTCTAATATAATTCCAAATGATGCAATGTATAAAATTTATTTTCATCTAATCATTCAAGATCATGAAATCACTTTTGAGACTACGCATCTAGAGATAACAGATCAAATATGGAATCTTGGAGTGAAGGAAACTGAATTTTAATAGGAAAAACTTCTTTTGTTCCATACACCAATGAGTGTGTAGTTTCTCATGTGGCAGTATGGATTGTAGTTAGATAATCCCATAATGAAAATAAAAGTTTATCAGTCAAAAATTTCTTATCATTATCCACCATTTTCTAGACTATATTTTATAGGGTCTAGTTGAATTCCTCTATCTACCGATTGGCCACTGCATGATAGCGAGATGAATATCTGGATTTGATATTGTGAACCTGATATAACTTCTACACCACATCAAAACAAAAATTGGTGGCAATGATATAAGCTTTGAAAAAGCTAAAAATTATTTTTCCCATGAATTCATTGAGAGGTATTTCCCCAGACCATTTAATTAATAAATCACTAGTAATAAAAATATACTTAAAATGGTTAGTCATAGCTGGAGGATATGGTCATACTACATCCTTCCACTATGTAGAAAATGACCACAGGTATTTATATATACATAGAAACTTTGAGGGATGATTATTGAAGTTGAAATGTACCTGTAAAGGATGAAACTTCTTAGTGAAATTTATGAAATCTTTTTCATTGAAGGCTAAAAGTATATAAGAATTTTGGATTTGATCAGAAAGCCCACACCCATACTAGTGAGAACCATAGGATCATGCATGTATTTCATTCATGAAAGTGGTGGTTTCATCCCCATAAATGCATCTGAAAATAATTTTAGTAGAGCCTTATCTATAAAGGATCTTTTGATGATTTGGACCACCATATAGCGTGAAATTAAATTCTCATCCCTTGGTATGTTCTCTTTTAATTATGTCTTGTAGATGTACCCAATTTTGGATATATTCCATGATAGGTGTCATCCATCCCATGGAATGACCATATGGCTCAGAAATGGGACTAATTTCATTGATTCCCTCTATACTGATTGGAATAAAAATTGAAACCATTCTACGATAAGCAATGATAATGATAGTTTCATCACAATTTGGATCTTCTAGGTTTGTGGCTATATTTTACAATACATCATCTTAGGTATTTTATGACCACGGGATGTAATAAAGTGTTGGATTTGGGGTAAATTCCACCATTAACACTTGAATATAATCACATAGGGGAAATATTTCCTCTTTTCTAATGACATAATACCCATTTATTTGTTTTATTGTTCATTTTGAATCAACTTTCACATCCAGGTAGTCCACTAGTTCTTGGAGTGAAAATTTCAGGCCTGTAATGAGAGCTTGATATTACACTTCATTATTGTCACCACTGTCCAATAATTGAAAGGAATATGGAAATAATTTCTTCTCTAGGGAGATAATCACAATTCATAATCCAACTATGTTGATTTTAGGGTCATCCATTCTCTTCCCTGTTGGACTTCTGGAAGAACCATCAAATTACATTTAACATATTTGGGGGCTTAATTGAATATATAATATTTCTTTATCAGGAAATTCAGTATTCAACACCGTCTCTTCCTCGTATGGGTTCTCAATAATAAAATCTACTAATTTTTTTCCTTTTACTACTTTCTGATATACAAACAGTATATCAAACTATTGCATAATAACCACCCATTATGCCAAATTTCCTATAAGAATAATACGAATGGTGATAAATCTGAGCAGGTTATTGTAAGATTCCAAGTGGACCTCATGATGCTGCAAATAGTGTTTCAATTTTTAAACAAAAAAAATTAATACTTGGTAGATTTTCTCAATATCTTAATATCTAGTCTCTACGTCGACCATAGTTCTACTAATATAGTAAAGGCTATTTTCATTCTATGTATAATTATTCTGTGCATGGATGGTTTCCAGTGATCCCTCTAAGGTTGTAACATAACGAATTATTGACATTCCTTCAATATGTAGCATTAGTATTTGTGATATCAGGAGGTATTTATTGGGGATATCAGATGATTATTGGTAGTCATTGGTCCATTGATATGTGACTTACTTCTTCATCAAATTGGTGAATGGAAAACACTTTCCTTACAAATTGTCTCTAAAGAACCACAGGTTGGACATGTTTCCTTGAATTCTTGTCAATTATATCATGTTTTGAGGAGGTGACATACCAATAATTGTCTTAGTCTTCTCGGGATCAACTTAAATACCATGATGGCATACAAAAAAATGATAAATTTTTTTGAGGTTTCACCAAAAGCACATTTCAAGGGGTTTTCCTTAAAAAAATTCAAAAATTGTTTAATATGGTCTCTAGATCATCTAAATGATCATAACATTGTCTTTAAATAACCACTAGAAAATCTACATAGAATTCAAGGAATTTCCCCAAGAAGGGTTTAAAAATATGGTTCATTTCATGTTGATATGCCACACCATCTTTCTTCAAGCCAAAGGGAATTACACAATATAAAAATATTCCTTTAGGGGCTAAAAAATATGTATATTCCTCATCTTCTATCTCCATTCAAATTTTTTTATACCCTGACTATCCATCCATGAAAGAGAGAGCTTCTTAGATAGTTGTTGCATCAATAAAAAGTTTTGTGATTGGAACTGGAAAGTCCTCCATGGGAAAATGCGGGTTAGGATCTCTAAAATTAATGAAAAATATGTTTTTGAAATTTTTATTTTTCACTAGGACATTTTTGCACAACCATTTGGGGTATTTCACCTTCCTAATAATGTTATCATCGATAATCTTGTCAACTGTATCTTCAATCTTAGAGGTCTGAGTTGGGTGTGTTATTATTGTTGGCTTCTTAGATTATCGATGCTCTTCTGGAAAACCCAAATGATGAGTGGCCAAATCGAGATCAAGGCCTAGAATTTCTTTATAGTTCTAAGAAAACTTATCTGGGGGTATCTTTAGAAATGAGTTGTACACCTATTTCTCTTCACAGGTCTTGGCTGCACTAATTAATGTGGGGTGTGAATCATATTTTGAACCCAAAGTTATTTTTTGGGTTCATCCACAATGGTGGAGATGCCTTCTCCAAATTCTAGAGGGGTGTCATTGAGATCTTCTTATTCATCTTCCCCATGTGTTACACCTTCTATTTCTTCATGAATGGTGGGTGATGAAGCAAGACTTTCAGATCCTTGGGAGGAGTCATTATTTGGATATCCTAAAGAAGAGGCAACCATTTCTGACCCTTATGATGATGAAGGGTCTTCCTAGAGCATTGAAGAGAAAATGGTGGGTTGGGAATTAGTATCCACGTCTTTTTTTATTAGTGCGACAACATCTTCTATATTATCTATTGAAGAAAATACCTGATGAAATTTGGTGGATGAAATGAAAACATCTCCATTTAATCGTTCAACATTTCTTGGAAAATAAATATTTTCACCCATGCTTTCAAGATTTATTGCCACAATTGGCATTAAGATTTCATAGGATGAGTGATTTGATTTGGATTTATCCTTTCAATTTTATTGATATGCAACACATAATATACACTGATATGTTTGAATGAGTTAGCTGGGATCTTTTCTTGACCATTTAGAGTGTTGATTCTTGTTATATCTTTTTTGAAAGACTTTTTTCACTTTACGTAATATAACTATGACTCAATATACTAGGATTATGATATTTAGAATGGAGCCTTATCACCATGAAATGTTCCAATTTTACCATTGAAGAAATACTTGATACATTGATGGTATGAGGAAGAAATTTTTGCATGTTGATATAGCCAATGCATTCCAAGAAGAATGTTAAAAGTTGTGTCTGGTCAGACAACCATGAAATTTGAATTAGATACGAGATCCCCAAACTGAGTTCTATTTGTAATCTCTCTTAGAGGTTCTTATTCATTCTTTTCGTAACCTTGCAACATCAAATTAAAGAGAGATAATTTATCTTTAGTGAGACCTAATAGGCGAAGTGTATGGCTGGGAATAAGGTTCACTCCGGAGCCATTATCGATGAAGGATCATTAGAAGTCTATATCATTAACCTTTACAGATAAATACATAGGCATAATGTTTCTATGTATAATTTCAACTTCATCTTGATCCGAAAAATATATAAATGCAAGACATTCTATGGAATTATTCTCCATATGGTAAACCTCATCATCAGTAACCTCAGTTTCTAACTCTTGAGAACATTAAAAATCTACGACAAGTTCTTAATAAAGATATTTTGATATATTAAGATCATCTAAGATTGATTTCTTGGTTGGTAATTGGGCTAGTTGTTTCAAAAAATCTTAAATCTGGTTCAAAGGCCTACATTTTTCAACAAGGACATGCGGTTTTGTAGGTGCCTTGGAATTCGATACTCTAGATGTAGATTGACCATCTTTTGGGGTATATGTTGGAAATACTTTTTATCGTGGTAGATTAGACTTACTAGGTATATCTACATATCAAGGTAGTGGTGGTATATCCTCTAATAGTTCTTCCAAGGTGATCATGTCGGGGTTGATCCTATCATGTGTGGGAGTGTTCCCTTGTACATATTGATCCCGATGAAGGTCTCTTTATCAAGTTTCTAATGCATAAATGGTTTTAAAGGGTGTTTATATAAAATTGTGACTTCTAGAATATCCATATATTCCTCTGTATCCTCAATCTTGACTTTATAACCAAAATCATCATTTGTATAGGGGTCTTTTAAGTGGATAATGTTAATGGAACTGAAGACCAATTCCATATTTGATGAAGATTATTTTTGATAGGTATGTTGTTTTCATGTTATTTGATAGGGTAGTCCCCGTGTTTTTGAGACAATTGGCATGAAATCTTAAAAATTCAATGATAACTTTGTCCTTGACACAAGATCATCTTCTCCTAACGACTCTTTATCCTTCTAACTATTTTTTTTCTTTGAGTATTAGTTTTTTATAGGACTGATATTTGTTGATGATGATGGGGTTTCCATAGTGGAAGTAGAATGATTCATATTTTTTGTTTCAACTATGTTTGTAAAATTTCATGAGTTCGATTGATCATTTTTGGACCATCCAGTCATCGTACTTTTTCGCATTTTTTCATTTGACTTTCTAGAATCCTCCTTCTTCCTCTGGATTGGTAGTAGTAACACATGCTACTTGGGATGATGAACATTTTAGTTTCACTTGACAAAATTCCACCACTTTATGTTGGATATCATTCAAAAACAAACCACTCCTGAATAGGGTTCCCCAACATTTGATGAAAGAGGAAATAATTTGGTAGATCGTCATCTACTTCTTTATTCTGTTTATTTGGCATTGGAAACTTCAGTAAATTGTCTTCCAAAAAAATGATGTAACTTAGAACCTATTCATTCCAAGAAAAAGAGACATTTTTCTTTAAATCCTCAAGCTTCTCTGCCTTTGATCTTTTTTAACATCTTGATGAGTTAGTTGTCGTTACTGACACTCAGGAGGTGGATCCCTACGATATGATGAGGGGTTTTAAGTAAAAGTACATACATGGGATCTCTTGACTATTACTTTAATAGTCCATGCTTTTCCTTCTCTCCTTCTTAGAGATGATGGGATTACACGACACTTAGCTTGGGTTTCCATAATGGAATTCTCCAAATTTAAGGGAAATGGAAGAAAGTTCTTAAAACCCTCATATATATTTCAGAGGGATTAGTGGTGTATGCTGCTCATCACGGAGATTTTCCACACAAATTGGCAGCAACTATTCTTGAGGGAGTGGTATGTTTATGGACTATGTTAGTCCATTCCATCGAGTAATGAAATCTAATACTCTTTCATTATCCCTTTTCGAGTTCATAAGTATATTTTCCTCTACAATGTTGAGATGATTTGGAAAAGTAATTTATGACCGAGGTATTCCCATCCAATGTTTGATCGAGACTACAAACTTTTATACTAGTCAAAGGCCATCCCCTGTAGTGATTTCACAAAACATTTGAATCATACTTCTTGTTTTTGTTTTGCGGTCCTAATAATGGGTTCACAGTGAGAAAAAATATGTGTCAAGTGTTTCTCCGAATCTCCCAAACCATTAAATATTGGAAATGTGGTATTCACAAAGATTGGTGGGGGGGTATCAGATCTACCCAATTGGGATAAGCTTATTTGTTTGGTTATACTAGTGCATGAAATTCTTCTTTGGCTTCTAATCATGTTATTAATTCCACAGTTTTATTTATAATCATTTGGGGAATATCTAGATGATCTTGGACAAGTACAGGTACCGTAGTTCATGCTTGAACTGGCATGAAAACTATCAAAACCATTGGTGGTGGCACTGCTGGTATTTTCATTGGCTAGCCCATGGGGATAGGCATGTAAGGATACGTTTGACCTAGTTTTATCTGTGTAACCAAAGGATGTAATTCATTATCCACATTTTTAGTTGCAATAAACCCTCTTTTTTGGAGAGCCCCTACTAGATTTTCAAGGTGAGGATATTCTTGTAGAGTATGTCTGGAAAGAATTTTGTATTAGAGTAACTCTGCATTAAGTCTTTTCAACACCTCCATCAGCTCCTATTATTAAAAAAATATTTCTTCAAGAGAAAGAGATTAACCTTCTCCATTGGGAAAGTGAGCCATAAAATTAGCTTTACATTTCCCCTTTTTTGATTCCTTTTGTAGATGTGAAGGTTTGATATTTGAGAAAATACCAAAATTTTGTGTATGCACAACTCCTCAATTTGTTTTGGTTTAGACCATATTATGAACAAGAACATCATCTTCCAACTCCAATGAATTGGAATCATTTTCTGGAGGATCTTCCATAATGGAATTAATGACATTTACTTATGCATAATGCATTGATGACATTCTGTTAGTATCTTTATAAGATCTCATTCTTCTTTTACTCCTTCCATGATACTTTATTCCCCTATGTATTTATTACCCAGCGATAGTTTGATATATAGTAATCAGAAGGGAATCCTTGTATAGTTCATTTGTATGTTCACTTTTGGGCTTCTTAAATAAATTGAAAAACTAACTTTCATAGGAGAGGGGATTGTATATGTGAAAACTCCCCCATGCTTATAGGTTGGATTTTTTCATGTTCTTTTTTCTCAATCATTTAGGATCTGCTTGTTGAATCTGAAGGTTGGGTTAAAAAATCCCCTAACCTTCTAGGATGGGGTGTCTCCTGCACTACTATAGCTGATATTAGAACATATTCTCTTCTTATTTTTTTAATTCATTTCTGAACATTGACCAGTTTAATTATCAAACAACAACTTAAATCACTTGTTTCGGAAGACTGTTGTGCTATTTCATACATTTTCACAATACGATGGTTGACATCCTCTAAGAGGGAGTCTCGCTTAATGCTCTCAGATGCATGATGTAGAATTATCTCGATATCATTCTCTCTTTGGGCTGGAATTTGATGAAAACTGATTGAGGCATGTTATTGTTGAGCTTATCTTCAGTTATGAGAAGAATGTCATTATTGTTGCTAGTCTGGGGAAATAAAATTATGTGATACCGCTTTTGAAAATCTTTATTGATTTTGTGGTGTAGTGAAATGTAATTATTCATCTATAAACCATCCTCTGATATAAACACCATATGGGGTTTCCACAATCAATTTTCACAACTTCTTTAATGCATTGAGGCATGCACATTGAAGAGATACTTGTTGTTTCTCGACCTTTGGATGTCAGGATACCTAGAGAGATGTCAAGTAAATTAGGAATTATAACCCATATAATACCTTTACATGACTTTGATATTCATCATAGGGAAATAATTTGTCTTATAGATGATTAAGAGTCTTCCATACGTTTATTCAGGTATCATGAATGCAATATTATTCCATCAATTCTGTAATATTATATTGACAGGTTTCCAAAGGTGAGAAGATGATTAGAATTTCACCCCCATTTGTTTTCTCATATTCAATATATTCTCAAAATCACTTTCTCGAGGTTTCTCAACTTGGTCCAACAAGAGTGGACACTTATCATTTATTTATCACAGGAAATTGGATCAGTTGTTGTTTCCTCTACCATATTAGAAGGAAAATGACAAAAGGGAGGTTTGTATAATGATCATTGCCTTGGGAAATATTCTGGTTGAGAATGTATTTCACCTATTAGTAATAAGGCGTAAGATATGACTGGCCTTATGTTTTCATGTGACTCAATATAAGAGGTTTTTCTCATAACTACAATGTTAATTGGAAAATTATATTGACAATGAAAAACACTACTGCAGACACAATGTTCATAGTGAATTCTATCACGGGGAGGACCACTATAGTGGATTACATCAAGGGATAAATTCTCTATCTCCATGGTCTTCTATCCACATGGATGGTTTTCACGGCTCTCATTTAGAGATAGGTTCTCTAAATTAGCCAAATTTTCTTGAATAAAGCTTTCATGGTGAAGTATCGGATGAGGAACTTCATAATTACTAAATCTTCTCCCATAATTTGTAAATAGGAAAGTATGATCTTGAACCGAAATAGATAAATGTCTGAGGGATTCTAGAAATTCGGCATTAAGATGAGCTAGATCGCATATTGAATCTTTATTTTCCAAATGTTCTTAGAGAGACTTCTTCTTAGATTTTATTTTACACGTAAATGGAGCTAAATTCTAGGAGAAGTGGTTATCATTGATAAAATGTGTTTTGTGACTTTAGTAGCTAGAATGGGAATATATGTCCATTTATTATCTGGAGTAGGTGTGTGTACCTGCTTGTATCATTTCTTTCCTGTCAGTAGATATTGAGAGTACTCCTGTGTAGCGGCAGAGAATTGAGTCATACATAGGTTTTTCGTGAGATATTTATGGATGACTTCATTGGGTGAATCCAAAATTAGACTGTTGGTATACTTGATTGAAATGGGTGTGTGTATGTTCCTAATGTATGTTTTCCACCATGAAAAATCAACAGACTACTTCCAATGCTAACAGACAATACTTCTAGCATGATTGGTGGGCACAGGTGGGTGTATGTTTCTATTTAAAAGTTGCCACAATATTTGATTGGTGGGCTTCCTTGAATGCATCCAGACGAGTCTGTTTACTAAATGAATGTTTTAAGTAGGTGTGTAACAACCCAATGTTTTTCAATTGAAATTCTCTTCTTATAAATATGTCATAAATTCACAGGAAAACACAACATAATAAACTACTAAGTGCTAAGTGACCTTCAAACATAAGTTTGTTACTATTGTGTTTGGAATTTCAAAAATATGACATACACTGTTTCAATCAGTAAGTTCTTTTGAGCCCAATAAAAAAACATAATTTTTGGTGAATAGTAACCTACCCTTATGAATAGTAACATTTTCTTATGAATAGTGATATACCCTAATTAATCGTAACCATATCTATGATAATATATAAATAATATTCAAGTTAAATGTATGATATACCTATAAATTAGAACAAGTAAATGACTATTTTAAAAATTGTTTTTGATAATAAATTTTGATTTTAATTAAATAATAAAATAATATATATATATATATAATTATTTTAAAAAAATGGACTTCATTTTTTGATTTTACACGTCGAAAAATGGTTAGGGTGAATTTCTGGAATTTTTTTAAAATACTTCAATTTTGTGAATAGTAAAATACAATAATTTACCGTATAAATACATTATAATTTAAACCCACTATTTCTAAAATCACAAGGGATGTAGGAAACCAAATCATGAACTCACATTCCATCTTTACTATTTTTTGTCATGGAAGACTCACTATTCCATGTCTTAGAGGAAATTAACAAACTAAAGAATTAAATATTAAGGAAAACCCTCTCCCCTCCACTATAAATACCACCCTTCACACCCTCATTTCCTCACACCTCTCAAGATTTAATCCTTGTCTAAAATCTGTCCAAGAATATTCCATAGCCCCTCCCCCATGCTTAAGAGTTTCTGGTCTCATCAAAAGACCAAGCCTATGTCCCTTAAGGAGGATCTCAAGAGGAGGATTCAAGAGGTAATTTATCTTCCTCTTTCCTTTAATTTCATTTCAAATTCAAATTCTTTTCTTATTCTCTCCCCACCTATCTTCATCCAAATGGTAATTTAACTATATTATCATACATATATTGGAATTTTATTAATCTAATGGTATATTTTACCATCCAACCCCTTCTCCTAATCCTTTTATTTTATAAAATAAAATGTTGTTCGTAAGGTGTTAATATATCACCTTCAAGAACGATATGTTTTCCTTTTCCATTTCTAACTTCATATTTAGACATGAAACCATTTTATGGTTGAACCATAATAATATATATGTATTATGTCCAATTTAATGTTCTGTAACTAACTTATTTACATATTACTAAATGATTAAACAAAATAAGTTCATTGTGGTCGAAAAACTATCCAAATTAACTCAAACGATCATCATTTAATTCTTATCTAATGATTCATTCACATGGTATATAATATAATTCATTATAAAATAATTTAAGATTATTTAATATCATTAATAACATGATATATCAGTTCTTGATGTTTATCCATGTTCTACATGAACATCAATTTAAGAATACAAGTGAACAGCTCAAGAAAAAACATATAAATGAACATTCCTGAACAATGTTTATTAAACTCTATAACTCATCCAAAGGCCCATAAAATAACTTAATGAAACCATAATGTACCATATTCATGTATAAAAGGTTCTATAATTTTCAATTAATGAATCTAATATGATTATACTGGACATTAAAGCAAAAAAAGCGTTCGGATACAAGGTAAGTGGAAATTCTCAAACCCATCCTTCTTCCTTCGGGTTCTACCTCTTTCACTCCATTTTTTGTATGATTACTCCTTAAAAATAATTTTTTTATCATTATCTTACCTATTATTGGATATACATGTTCTCCACTGGATTTTATGTCACATACAATGTTTTCCAAAATAACTCTTCTTTCAAAAACATACCTTTTATTTCTCACTAAAGGTGGATGGTTCTTGTATCAAGTATGTTATTCCCTCTTTCTTTTGGGAACCCAAAGTTCATGAATGTGTAATTATGAGATGAAACCCATTCCATTACAAGGGTTATTTATTTTCATTTTTTTATATAGGTTCTATGTGTTATGCATGATAATGATAATGTTATGATGTGACGGGTGTGCCCCGAATTATATAGCGCAATATGAATGTTTGAATGTGACGGGTGCGCCTGGAATTATTCAGCGCTCCAATGCATTGGGTAAATTGATGAATCTCGTTAGTAAATTTGAAATGAAGTGTTGAAATGATTCTATCATTGTTCACAACTATGATTGGTAGTTAACCACTAAGACATGATGTTTCGTTTTTTATGCATTGCCACATTTCAATTCATTTATTTATGCTTCCTATCATTTTAATGATTCTTTCCTAGGATATGATTATGCTAACCCCATGCTATATTGTTCCTATATATCTTCTTACTTTGATTTTAGCTCACCCCTTTTGATGTATAGCCTCAGGTGGCTACATGTACTAAGGAGAGTTCAAGTTCCATCCGGAAGCTAGATAAGTAGAAATTAAATAAATACATATGATTAATGTAGTAATTATTATGTATGGTCCTAGTTTTCCCAAGAAACTAAACCTTTTTATCCTCCATGTGTAATGAAATTATGTTTTTTATCTTTAAAATGATGTAATAGTAATGTAAGAAAAGGTTGGATCGCTATAGTTGGTATCAGAGGTAGGGTTTAGTTAATTTGGGAATTAGGATAAGTGAACCCTAGAGAAAACCTCTAACATGAGACAAAGTACAAATTTTTACATAATAATATTTACATAGGGATCCCATATGTTATTATTTTAGTATAAATCATAGAGATGAGTAATTTATTTATGAATTGTTGACTTATGTTTTCTTTTAATATTATCTTTTTTTTTTGAAAATGTTGGGAACCAGAAGAAACGAGGCCAGCAACTCATGTGAGGGCCAATACAATGATTGCCCGAACGACATCCCCAATGATTTGGGAGGTGGAGTTCAGAACATCATGGCGATGCTTACCCAACTATCTAAATTTATAAACAATAACCATAATAATGGGGAATGTCCTCCTTCACCAAATAGGGAGAAACCGGCTATCGAATGTTTTATGCAGCAACGATCACCGATGTTTAGTGGATATTCTGATCCACTAGTTGTGGAATACTTGGTCAAATCTATGGAGAATATCTTTTTTGTGCTTTCTTTTCTGAGACAGATAAGGTGAAACTATCCATTTATCATCTAGATGGATTGGCCGATCAATGATGGTCTTTGATTAAGAACACCAAGCCAAGGGAGGAAATTGAAGAGATAGAATGGGAAGACTTCAAGATAATGTTTCTTAACAAGTATTTCACAAGAACTATTCACACAAATATGGAGACAAAACTACTATATCTCATGAAAAAATAATGAGAATCTATAACAACCTATGAAGTGAATTTCAGAAGTCATTCAAGGTATGATTTGGGTTTTATCTACAATAATAGAAAAATTGATAGATTATTTAGTGGATTAAAACCACACCTTCGAAAGGCTCTTGAAATTCAAGACTTTGGGAGCTATGAAGAAGTTTTTTGGTGTGCTCTCAAAGTGAAGATGGAGTTTGGAGAATGGTCTCATGGCCATGGTGGTAAGAAAATAAAGATGGAGTTTCAAGATGGTGGATCAAATGAGAAAGGTGGGAAGAAAACTCAATGACCCACAAGCCAAAAATGTGGGAAGAGATATGGAAGTGCTTCAAGTGTGGGAAAGAAGGACACCATGATCAAGAGTGTATAAAAGACATGAAAAGGACGGTAAATATGGTAGAAGAAAGGACAGAACCACCCATGATTCAATGCTACAATTGTAGGGAGCTCTGGCACAATGAAAGCTGGTGCACTAAACCTCGAGTTCTTGAGGGTAATAAGTGTCAGCAGCCACCAAAGCCAAAAGAACAAGGGTAGTCTTATGACATCACTAATGTAGAAGTGGATCAAGATTATGATTTCATACAAGGTACACTTCTGATTCACTCAAGAATGGAAAATTTCATATTTGATTCCAGTTCTACACATTCCTTTATATCTTGCAAGTTTGCTAGAACTATAGAATCGAAGACCCGAAACCTTGAAGTAGAGATATCTATAAAAACACCAAGTGGTGAAATCATCTCAACCCAAGTGTTTGAATCTTCTTCTATTAGTGTATGTGGGAAGATTCTTCCAGTGAATCTCATAATACTTCCCATGATGGAATTCAATGCTATAATGGGAATGGATTGGCTCTCGTTATATAGAGAACTTATCAACTGTTTGGAAAAGGAAATATCTTTTCATATTCCAAACCATCCCATGATCCTGTAAAATTGCAAGGAAGATCGTGAATCTCCTTTGAAAAATACTTCAATGGTTTGGGTGTTGACTCCCTATGAAGAATCATATCTCACACAAATGGTTGAGTCAAAGGAAAGTGACAACCTTGCAGAAATGACCCTTGTGAGGGAATACAATGAAGTATTTTCTAAAGACTTACCCAGAATTCCCCCAGATCGTGAGGTAGATTTCTCAATAGAACTTATACGTAGAGCTACTCCTATCTTAAAGTTTCCTTATAGGATGGATCCTATCGAACAGGAGGAGTTAAAGAAGTAGCTACAAGGGCATCTGGACAAAGGCTTCATATGCCCTAGTGCATCAACTTTGAGTGAGCTAGTGCTCTTTGTGAAGAATCCTACCTACCTTAATGGCACGAAGCCCTTAATGTTTATTGATTTTTGATAACCCCGCTTTCAAGGGATGAGAGAGAACCCTTACAAGGCCCGTAGGCTCAAAGATTACATGGCCCATAGGCTTAGTAGATTACATGACTCAAAGGTCTTAGGGAATTCAACCAGACTATCTACAAGGAACTACCCCTCCCCAGTATATACATCCTGACCATAGCTCTCCACCTTTGCATGACCATCTGGCTAGGCATCCCGTGCAAGCACAGGCTAGTACTGATGGCATATTTATACCCTCTCATTCTGAAAATCCATTTGGCTCTGCTATGGTGAATGCACCTACTCTGAATCCTCTTTTGGGGCTGCTCCTTTTTTTGTAGTGTGTCTAGGGCCTGCATTCATGTGGCCTGAAGGGCTTGGGGTGGACCTAAGGCCTTAAGGTGGCCTGAAGTCCTTGAGAATCAACTGGCCCGAAGGCCTTTGGTGGCTCGAAATCCATGCGGTACCCAAGGACCAAACCGGTGGCCCGAAGGCTTAGATGGATGAATAGTTCTGGCTGCTACAGTACCGAAAACAGCATGCTACAGTACTACTCCACTACGCTTACAGTAACCTAGAAATATGTCTCCACCCGGATTTGATCTCGGGTATCTTGGATGCACCTAATGAGTCCTCACCAACTAGGCTGAGGCTCATGTGCCTCTTTGTGAAGAAGAAGGAAGGAACAATGCGGCTGTGTATTTATTATTGGGAACTCAACAAGATCACCATAAAGAACAAGTATCCTCTTCTAATGATTGATGACTTGTTCGGTCAGTTAAGAGGATATCAATACTTCTCAAAAGAGGATCTTTTTTCTGTATATCATCATCTAAAGGTGAAGACATAAGATATTAAGAAGACTTCCTTCCATACAAGGTATGTGCATTATTAGTTTTTGGTGATGCCCTTCAGACTTACTAATTCCCCTGCAATAATCATGGATTTGATGAATAGAGTCTTTAGACATTACCTCTAAAAATTTGTGGTAGAGTTTATTGATGATATTATTATCTAGTCCTAGAGAAAGCAGGAACATGAAAACATCTATGACATGTTTTTTCAACATTGATAAAGGATAAGGTGTACGACAAGTTCATCAAGTGTGACTTTTGGATGAATCAAGTCTTGTTATAGATACATGTAATCACAAGGGAGGGAATTTATGTGGAACCTTCAAAAACAGGTGATTGAGGAATGGATGAGGCCCTCTAGTGTCATAGAAATCCATAATTTTCTTGGATTAGCTGGGTACTACCTACATTTTTTGAGAAATTTATCACTATTGCCATGCCTGGTAACTAAGTTAACAAGGAAAGGGGTAAAGTATTTCTGGATGGAAGAATGTGAGGGAATCTTCAAGAAGTTAGAGAGAAGGCAGATCACTGCACTTATACTCACACTACCAAAAAGTGGAGAATTTTTTTTGATATATAGGTATTCTTCAAAGAAATTTTTCTGTTGTGTACTCATGAAAAATGATAATTTGATAGCCTACACCTCATGGAAGTTGAAGATCCATGAGCAGAACTACCCGACACATGATCTAGAGTTGGTGGCTGTGATTTTTGCCTTGAAAATCGGGTGGCACTACCTTTATGGAGAGATGTGTGATATATACACCGACCACAAGAGCCTAAAGTATATATTCTCACAAAAGAAGATCAACATGCATCAAAGGATATGGTTAGAGCTAATCAAGGATTAAAATTACTCTATTCACTATCATCCTAGAAAGTCGAATAAGGTAGCTGATGCTCTAAGCAGAAAAGAACCTGCTACTCTATCAATGTCACGGATTGAGAAAGACCCTATATTCAAGGACATGAAAAGGGGGTTTTAGAAATCTTAAGGGAAGGGGATACATATTACCTTATCCAAATGATTGCACAACCATCCATACAAGAGAAGATTAAGGAAGCAGTAAGGGATAATGTGTAGTTAAAAAATAGGGTGAATGTAGTAAAGGTAGGGAAGCTGCAAGAGTTCCATATCGACAATGATGGAGTGATTCAGTTTGGAATGCAGCTTTGGGTGACTTCATCTCCCAGGATAAAGAAGGGGATATAATACAGTGCACATAGATCAACATTCTCTATCCATCCTGGGAGCACCAAGATGTTCCAAGATCTTTGTAAACATTTCTAGTGGGATAACATGAAGAAGGAGATTGTAGAGTATATCTCAAGGTGCTTGGTATGTAAGAAAGTTAAAACAGAGAAACAAAAGTCCAAAGAGTCGATGCATCCATTTCCTATACCCATGTGGAAATGAGAGAATGTTACTATGGACTTTGTTATGGGTCTCCCAAAAATGTCTAAGGGAAATAATGATATATGGGTTTTGGTTGAACAATTCACCGAGACTGTCCATTTTATCGCTATTTGAGAGGAAATCTCACTTGAAAACATGAAATGATATATGTGAAGAAGTTGTGAGACTGCATGGTGCTCCACTCTCGATTGTCTCTGATCCGAATCCATGGTTCACATCTAAATTATAGAGGATTCACCAACATGCTTTGAGATCTGAATTAAATTTCAGCACGGCTTATCACCCACAAATTGATGGCCAATCTGAAAGGACTATTCGGACTCTTGAAGATATTCTATGAGAATAATCTCTATAATTCAAAGGTGTATGGGACAATCATCTCCCATTGGCTGAGTTCTCATTCAAAAATTGCTTCCACTCAAGTATTAAGATGGCTCCATATGAAGCTCCTTATTGAAAGCAATGTACAACTCCAACCTGTTGGGATGAAGTTGAAGAAATAAATATAATTGGACCTGATATAGTGCAACAGATGATGGAGAAGGTTCAAGTCATCCAGATATATATCAAATCTTCTCAGAGTCGACAAAATAACTACGCTGACAATCATCGAAGGGAATTGGAGTTTGATGTTGGAGATAAATTCTTTTTTCAAATATCACCATGGAATGGATTTATGCGGTTTGGAATGAAATGGAAGCAAAGCCCAAGTTACATTGTCCCCTTTGAGAACATTGACTACATAGGAGATGTGGCCTATAGTCTTGCACTTACACTGAATATGGATCAATTTCATGATGTGTTTCATGTATCACTCTTGAAGAAGTACATACCTGATCCCACACTTGTACTGAACTTAGAGGTGGTATAGCTGGAAGATGATCTCTCTTATGAGGAGCAACAGGTAGAGATTCTGGACTGGAGAGATAAGGTTCTACGCAACAAGACATCCCATGTTTTGAAAGTGTTTTGGAGGAACCATAAGTTTGAAGAAGAAACATGGGAACCAAAGGAGGTGATGAAGGAGAAATACCCTCACCTGTTTGTGTAAAGTGAAATTTTGAGGGCGAAATATCATAAGGGGGGAAGAATGTAACGACCCAATGTTTTCAATGGAAATTACCTTCTTATAAATATGTCATAAAATCATATGAAAACACGACTTAATGAACTTCTAAGTTATATGTGAACTTTAAACATAATTTTGTCACTAATGTGTTTAGAATTTGGAAAATATGACATACACGGTTGCAATCAATAAGTTATCTGGAGTCCAATAAGAAAAACATAAATTTTTATGAATAGAAACCTAACTTTATTAATAGAAACATACCCTTATGAATAGTGATATACCCTAATGAATAGTAACCTTACATATGATAATATATAAATAATATTCAAGTAGAAAGTATGATATACCTATAATTTAGAATAAGTAAATGACTTTTTTAAAACTCATTTTTGATAATAAATTATGCTTTTAGTTAACTATTCAAATAATAATTTTTAGAAAATTATTTTTGAAAAATTTACTTCATTTTTGGATTCTACACATCAAAAAGTGGTTAGGGTGAATTTTTGGGATTTTTTTGAAATACTTGAATTTATGGTGAATAGTAAAATACATTAGGTGACCGTATAAATACATTATAATTTAAAGCACCCATTCCTGACATCACAAGTGATGTAAGCTCCCAACTATCTAACTCACATTTCCTCTATTATTCTTGGTCCAAATTGACTCACTATTCCTTGTCTTAGGGAAAATTAATATAGTAATGGATTAAATATTATGAAAAACCCTCTCCCCTCCACTATAAATACCACCCTTCACACCGTCATTTCCTCATGCCTCTCATGCATCAAGCCTTGTCTAAAATCTGACCAAGAATCTTCCCTAGCCCCTATCCCACTTCCAATAGCTTTTGGTCACATCAAAATACCAATCCATGGTCCCTTAAGGAGGATCTCAAGAGGAGGATTCAAGAGGTAATTTCTCTTCCTCTTTCCTTTAATTTCCTTTCAATTTCATGTTATTTTCTTAATCCCTCCCCACCTATCCTCATCCACATGGTATGGTAACTCTAGTATCATAAATATAATATAATGTTATGATAATAATGGGATATTTTACCATCCGACCTCCTTCTCCTCTTCCTTTAATTTTATAAAAGAAAACATTGTTCGTATGGTGTTAATCTATCACCTTCAAAAACGTCATGTTTTATTTTTTCCATTTCTACCTTCAGATAAGGTCATGAAATCATTTTTATGGTTGAAACAGAATATGATATTTTTATTATGACCTATTTAATGTTCTTGAACTAACTTATGTACACATTACTAAATTATTAAACAAAAAAATGTGTTGTGGTTGAAAAACAACCTGAATTAACTTAAACAATCATCATTTAATTATTATCTAATGAATCATCCACATGGTATATAATATAATTCATTATAATATTATATAATCTTCTATAATATCATTAATAACATGATATATCAGTTCTGGATGTTTATCCATGTTCTACCTGAACTTCAATTTATGAATACATGTGAATTGTTCAGGAAAAAACATAAAAATGGACATTCCCAAACAGTGTTATTTAAACTCTATAACTCTTCCAAAGTCCCATAAAATATCTTAATGAAATAATAATGAACCATATTATTGTATAAAAGGTTATATAAATTTCAATTAATTAATCTAATGTGATTATACAAGACATTAATGAAAATAAAGCGTTCAGATGCAAGGTAAGGGGAGATTCTCGAACCCAACCTTCTTCCTTAGGGTTCCCCATATTTCACTCAATTTTTGTTATTATTACTTAATTTTTTCATCATTATCTAACTAATTAAGAGATGTAAATGTTCTCCAATGGATTTTTCCAAAAGAACTCTTCTTTCAAAAACACACCATTTACTTCTTGCTAAAGGTGGATGGTTCTTGTATCAAGTATGTTATTCCCACTTTATTTTGGGAACCCAAAGTTCATGAATGTTTTATTATGAGTTTAACACATTCCATTACAAGGGTAATTTATGTTAATTTTTTGATATATGTTCTATATGGCATGCATGATAATGATAATGTTATGATGTGATGGGTGCGCCCAGAATTATATAGTGCAATATGAATGTTTGAATGTGACGGGTGTGACTGGAATTATACAGAACACCAATTCATTAGGTAAAGTGATTAATTTCATGATTAAAAGGAAAATTATGTGTGGAAATAAATCTATCATTATTCAAAAATATGTGTGATAGTTAACCACAAAGACATGAAGTTTCATTTTTTATGAATTGACACATTTCATGTCTTTTATTTATGCTTCCTCTAATGTTCATGATTCTTGGCTATGATATGATTATGCTCACCCCATGCTATATTGTTCTTATATATCCTCTTACTAGGATTTTAGCTTACCCATTTCTATATATATCCTCTAGTGGCTACATGTAATAAAGAGAGGTCAAGTCCCAAGAAGAAGCTAGAGAAGATGAAATTAAATTAATGTTTATGCTTGATGTAGTAATTCTTATATATGGTCCTTTTTTTCCCAAGACACTAAACCTTTGGATCCTATATGTGTAATACTATTATATTTTTTATCTTCAAAATAATGTAATAGTAATTTAACAAAAGTATGGGTCTCTATAAGGTGCATGTGCTTGCTCATGGTACTCCACTAGATTTGAATGACAGTATTGGTTAGGATCCTCCATACGAGTTTGTTGGTTGTGGAATTAAGAAATATGGTTGTTTGTGCTCATTCGTTGTTTTCCACCATTTTTGGTTGATGGACTTCTCTTTATGGGGGAAAGGTTAGAACCTACTCCATGTTGGCTGGTTTTTTTCCTCAGTGGTTCTTCTTGCATGCCTGGGTCTGAGGGACCTGGGAAAACACCCAAAGATAAAACCCTCCTCATTATGAGGTTTTTGTACCATGCGGTTTTGGAGGTGGTGATTTTTTGGCAGGATTCCTCAGGATGGACCCCTGTTTCTTCCAGACGAGGCCATGGGTGGTCTCTTGGTCGACCTCCCTAGTATGGGGTTTGTGATTGCATTCTATCGATAAACTATTGAAATGGTTGAAGGTAGTGGTTGGAATTGTCTACTTCTGAACCACTAGTCACCATTGACCAGAAGGGTGGGGGTTTTCTTCATTTAGAGGTCTTTTTTGGAAACCTCTAAGGTCAGGATAGTACCATGTTGAAAATACTCTTAGATTAGTGCATTAGAGATCTAGTATTAAAGACATTAGGTTGGTGATATCATTCTTAGAGCCGACAAGGATACGTATTTAGAAGAAGTCATATATTTCATGGGTGAAAACAAGAGTGAATCTATTTAGAGTGAAGGGAGTTATGAAAAACGTTCATGTATATATGAAAATACAAATAATGAAATCCATTAAAGAAAAATCTTTTAAATGAACACAAGTGTGATTGATTCCCATGTTTGTCCCTCCTTTATCAATTGATAGGGGATTAACAAATGGGTAACACTATCAACATGGATAAGGATTCACATCGGGTTCACCTTTTTTTTGTTTCCCCAGGAGCATGTGTTTTGGTTAGGAATAACTACTTCTGGATGGTTTCCATTAGATTTATTTATGGAACTAGAAACATCCAACGGTTCTGTATCCAAAGGGACCTGTTTACAAAGGCGGGTATTTGTTAGTTTTGGAATTACGATACTTAAGAACTCACATTGGATGAGAGGATGGTAGGTCGGGCTCATCACAGCCTTTTGGGGGTAATTATTTCTACATTAGGACACTCTTATAGATTTAAGACATGTTCATGAATCATTATTAATTAAAAAATTATAATATTGGTTTCCCATGAAATTTACAATTGATCATTATCATGTTTAAAATTTAAAATCATCCATATGTATTTGAGGTTCTTCATTAATATAGATATCTATATGTATTGGATGTTCTCCAACTATAGTTTCATTTCATATAAAACAAAGATATCTTTATAATCACTATTATGATGATGCTAGTTTTTAAACCACTTAGTGGGGAACTCTTTAATTTATGTTCATCCAGATATAAAAAAGTTGTTTAGTTGTTTTGATCGTACCCATAAATGGGCTACCTACGTATCCTTGTGAAAGGAATATTAACCCTCATTGTTAAGTGTGGTTTATTGGGACATATCATACCTTTTACAGTCGTGTGACAAGGAACTAACCATATAGTTTAATGTCATGTGGTAAGGACATCTAAGTGGATGGTTCTTAATAAAACCTTGGTTGTGGGACATATGCCGAAGAAAACCTAAGGAATCAGGAAGGATATGATATTCCAATATGGATTATATCATATTGGTAATATTTCCTAGGAAGAACAGGTTTGATTTGGAGTGTTGGTTTGTAACCCTAGGGAGGATTCCATGTATCCCACTCATATGTTATTCAAATCCCACATAGTTCGGTTAGTCTAGTAGGGGTGTATGAACCTTTGATAGAAATATCTTGGGGCTTACTCCTTAAGAGGATTCCCTAGTAACAAGGTCCATGAGAGATGTCTTAACTCATGGAGATTTAGGGGGATTAATTTGGGGATTTCCCCTAAGGAGGATTCCTGATTTAAGGGAATTAGGTTTGGATTCATAAAGATGATATCTATTTAGATTTGGCCCCAGGTGAAGGTTTACTATGTATCCCAATAATGGTGGGAATCAGAGTTCTCATAGTTTAATAAAAGGGTTAAATTGTGTGGAATTTATGATCATTTAAAACTTATAAGCCCATGTTATTCATTCCTGGTTTCAGAAATAAGAGGATGTAAAAGATTCAACAATTCCACACACTTTATCCTCTGTTGATGGAAAATTTTAGGCCTACTGTGAAAGAATTCAAGGTGATAGTGGGTGAGGGAATGGAGGAATGATCCCTTCAATGTGAAATAATAGTGAAGGTAAATAGGTCTAGCTCAATAGACTAGGTGCTTTCTAAATGATGGATTCCGTAAATGGATCCCATGACAGGAGGGATACATTTAATTTATTGAATGGAAAAGAAAGTGTGACCCTTAATCTCCCAATTTGGACCTGGAGGCTCCAGATCTTATAGAAAAAAATGGGAGGACGTAGTCCCATACCCAGAATTAGAGACTAGAAACTTCCCAACACTATCATTAGGGTAATGATACATGTGACTTTAGATTTACAAACCAACAAACACCCAAGGATCTTGACTCCCTTAGAAGATGAATGTGGTAAACCTCATACTATAGATATACAAACCCATATAAGAGACATGCTGATATGAATTTACCAAAAGTTTGATAAGTCAGGAGGTTTTGGTGGAGGCTTAAACTTAGTCCCTTTCAGATAAGAGATCCAAGGAAGGAAATACCCTACCATCAATGTCTTTGATGTGGGTTTAAAAAATGATATGCATAGGTCCTATGTGTAGCTATGCAGCATAGCTCTACCATGTTGGTATTTCATGTAGGTCTGTCGTGCAGGCCCTAGTAATGACTAAAAAATACTTAACACATGAGAACTAAGCCTATTAAATTTAAAAAAGGGTCTACCTAGAAGACAAAACATGGGGTAGATTTAAATCTAAACACCACAATTACCCTTTGGTGTTGTTGGAAGATCCCCGAGTAGGCCCTTCAATAATAGGACTACATAGTAAAATTCTTATTTATTTAAGTGGGGTCTTTAATCAGATGTTTTGTGCTTCAAACTCTAAAAAGATTTCAAACTTCTTATCCCATCTAATTCTATATTATCTTATTTTTTAGAGAGCTACCTAATAACATGTGGGGGACGTATACAAAATTTCTACACAATGGGAGCTTCAATAGTTCTTACACCTTTTTTCAGTCCTCAAATGGGAAGCCCAAATGTCCTATTTATAGCTAAGGAAGGGGTCTGGTCGAAATGAGTTTTTTTCATAGGTCGACCGCATTTCTCTTAAGAATAGATCCTCCATGTCAGAGTACAAAAATTATATTTCCATGTACTTCTTCTACCAAGTTATATAGCATATTTCTGTGGAATAGGGGCAACATATTGGGTTGTATTAGTAGAACGTGTGCTAGTTTTCAGAATTCAGAGGTATGTTGTGTAGTTCCCTAGCAATGGTGTCTCATGTAGGTCCATTGCACTTTATTTATTTTACTTACTTTATCTTCTTTTTTAAACTTTTAAATAGCCAAAGGACTTATTCATAATCATTTTTCTTTCCTAAGGAGTTTCAACAATAATATAAACATATTATTTTACAATACTCATCAATAGTTTGTAATAAACGTTTAACTCTGAACCCCCATATTAACATCTCTCATGTAAAATAAATCTTCTTATAGTAGGGAAAGAAAGCCTAATAAAAGTTTGATTTCATATTATAATTAGGGGTAGATATAAGTGACACTAAAGTATAACTATATGGATATCATCAGGAAACATAATAATCTTATAAAAAAAATCATATATCATCAATCACATCATATATCTTCGTAACATAATACATGAAGGATTCAATAAAGAAATCCATGATAATATAACATATGAATTTAAATAATCATACTACTATGGTATAGTTTAACATTGGCATTGAAATTACTATAGGGAACTTATAACATTTTCAACCAACAAAATGTCCATGCTTCCAATTAGGAAAATAAATACACATGTTATAATTTTTTATATAATATTACAAAATATCAATCTATGAACAAAAAAATCATGATGCATATTGGGAAAAAAAATAAATGTTCACACATAATGTTCTGAATAAAAAATGACAAAACATAACATCCTTATGTCATGGGATATAAAAAAATTTAACCAATGAATTAGAGTGTGATATAAGTCCCACCCATCATCATCCATACATATGATAACCATAAGACATGAATTATTCAATATATCATGAAAACCAATGGGAAGGAAAATGGGTTTCATTCATCACATCATAAAGAACCCAAGGGATAAAAAATCAGATTCCCAACCATTAAAGCTGATATAACCGAAACTGACCTCAAGCATGTAAATGATTGATAACAAAAACTAAATCACCTATGAAAATATATTTTATAAGACCATTTAAAGGGTGGATCATAAAAAACATCAATTTATTTCATTCCTTCATTGATTAATAGGAATGTGGCGATCAAATCATAAAAGAATTTTTATAAAAATGATTTTATATTTATCATAAAATACGTTGTTATCACATTTGAAAGTAATTTCAAACAATTTGAAGTTGGATATGTTTAAAAATGATTTTATATTAATTTGAATATTAAATAATTTAACTTTATAAATGAAATCAATATTTAAAAATTATGATTTGAAAACATTTTGAAAAAATTAAATATTATTAAAATCCGAATCCTTAAAGAGGATCCAAGAAAAAGAAATAATGATTTCAAAAAAGTAATATGAATAATTTATAAAACCAATAATTTTGTAAAAAATTAACTGCAAAAATTAATACTTCAAATTAATTAATGGTTATCAAAAATGTATTTGGATTAGATGATAAAACATTTAATTTTGAAATGATGGAAAAACCTTTTTATCATTTTTAAAAACCTTTATTGAAAACCCAAATTTTTAAAATTGAAATGAAAACATTGTTTTAAATTTATTAGAGGAGAATAAACTTATAATTACAAAAAGAAATATTTAGTTCCTACTAGGTAATGAAGAAACTTTTTGGGAAGAAATAACATGGATATAAAGGAAATATTCATTAATAAAATTAGAATTATTGTTAACCAAATATTATTTTCCCAAATCATTTGATTTATCAAGGAATATTAATTTGGTGTGAAGATTTATTTCCAATGAAATGAAGTTGTACGTACTGAACAACTTCATCAAAGGAATGAATATAAAAATCATGAATGATAATATTCAAAGATGACAGATTATTTCCCAAGGAAAATATTTGAGTCATTAAGGACCACTTACAACAAGAGGAGAATTTAAAAAATCATATTAAAAGAGAGAGAGAATGAAATTAGAAATAAGTTACCATGAATAAATGTAGTTACATGATTATATATCAATAATAGTTTGTACATACACCTCATAAATGTAATTAGGTTAATAATATAAAAACATGTAATAAAGTGGGGACTTTTGAGAAAACAAACCCTTACTACTGGGTTAAAATTTGATTCAAAACGTATTATAATAAAATAACATCATTAAGATTAGAATTATCCAAGAATAAAAAAAATTATAAAAAATAAAGGGATTTATATCAATTTAATACCATATAAAATGAATCATAGTGCATAAAATTTAACTTGTCTCAAAGAATCAGAGTTGAGACTACGAAAACCCTTAACTTGGTTATGATTCATTATGATCCTTTAACAAACGTCCTTAATAATTAACATATGTTAATTAATTACATACCTAATAACTATATTTACAAATATATAAATATATACTATTAAATAATACTCATTTCATACATCTATATTAGTTAGTTTCTACCTTTTTTATCACAATAATAAATTACTTTAATGGTTTATACTTATTTTGTATGAAATGTATAGGATATTTTTTCTCTATCCAAAGTTTTACATCATGAAATAATGAATTTTTCTATAATGTATTATTTATTATTCTTTTTTTTATTTTCAATTTCTTTCCATTAGTGTTTCTATCTTTATCAAATAAAATGATATCAATGTTAAGAACTATTTGGTGATTCTTAACAAATGAGTGGTGTTTCATTAAATATTGTTTTATCATTTATAACTAAAAAAATAAATAATTTTTTAAGTATTTATAGGTTATTGAATCATTAATTATTTTTTCATAGTCATCTATGATATAATTTCATTGCATCTCTCAATTTGGTGTTCAAACCAGCTCAAACATGAACATAACGTGTTTAATGGATGATTAATAAGTTATTTAGATACAATATAATTTTTAGGGTATAATAAATATATCAAATTTATTTTATTATTATTATATATTGAAATTATAATATATTTAGAAGATGATGTAATGGATATGAAAATATTGAATAATTTGAAAAAAAACAATTTTCCTCTTAGAATGATTATTTTTGAAGATTAAATAAAATATGATCATTTATTGATCATGTCATTAATAGGTTTACTGATTAGTATTTCCAAAACGGTAATGAAATCATAAAATAAATTCACCATTTAACATATTATTATATTTAATAATGAAATTATGAATTGAAGAAAACGAACATATTACTACATGGAAGAAGTATTTCGCATAAATGAATAATTAAAAATATATTTTTTATTAAGGGGATGGGGATATGAGGTTATTTTTTATTGTCACAATAATCAAACATTCAATATTCTATAAATATTTGTTTAATAATAAAATATTCAGAAAAATAATCCTAAAAATAAAAAATGAATGGAAAATTATTTTCGAGAAAAAACTGAACTTACATTGACAAATTTGGGATTCTCTTAGAGAATTACATATAAAGGAAGGTATTAGGATAATATTTAATGACCAATGATTATGAGGGTGGGGGTGATTATATGGGATGGAAATTGGGACAAATTTTGGAAGAAACCCTTTTTTGGAGTGCATTAATTGGGTGGTGTGATAGTGGTATTTCATAACTAAGCCAACTTAATTGAAAAGGATCACTTGTTAAAAATGACATGTGTCACTAAAAATATAAAATAATTGATTTGAGGTTGAGGTATGGTTGATCATATCTATAAAAATCAATTATAAACATGTTTTTAATTTGTTTCATATCCTTGATTATGTGTAGTGTTAATTATTTCAGTTATGCTTTTACCTTGGTAACTAGTTTTTACCTATGGTTACATACTGATTATTTATAAAATAAAGTGGTCCTTATTTCATAATTCTGATCATCCAATTCTAATATAAAATCCATTTTTCCTGATTAAATGTTTAAAAATTTAAAATGGTTTTTTTAATATAATAAAATTTTAATATATTAAATCAATTTTGGATAAAAATATTATTTGAGTTCAGAAAATAAAAATAATGTTTTTAAACTATAATAAATATTTTAATGTATAATATTTAATTTATATAATAAATATTCTCCAAAAATTGTTTCATAAATTCTTATTTTGATCTTACATAATAATAGTGGCATTAAACTCATTATACTTGTCCAAACAGTATATTTCACTATTTGAAACAAATTAAAGTGTTTCAGAAAAATCACAAGACATCACCGTAACATATTTCTGAAACTGAAATTTCAAACGTGATAATTAGTTTTTTTTATTTTAATTTTTTAAAAATATAAAATATTCTTTATAATGAAATATAAAATATAAATATAAATCCATTATTAAAAAATAGGGCTTCTAAAAAAATTTAGTTCATATAATTACATATAATTTCTACTTTTTTATGTTAATGTATTATTTCTTATAAAACATTACATTAAAATTTATAAATTTAATATATTGGGATAATATATACAATAATTCAAAAAATAGTTCATTGATTCTTCATATTACTTTTATACAAAATATGTTTTAACATATATAACAAAAAAATTTATATATATTCAAAACATCCATTTTACTACTCCATTGATATTAAAATAATTATTTCAATTTAACTTAGATATTGTATCATATATTATGAAAAATAATATTTATATATATATATATATATATATTTCATAAATTTATAGATAAATATATATATATATATATTCATATGTATTTCTCATTGTGAGTGATATTATTTTAATTTTACTTCATAAAAATACATGATATCAGTATACCTCTAGGTTATATATCCAACAACCATATCTAACAAACCATATTTGATATGATCTTATTAGTGACATATATATTTCATTCCAATATATAGTCTTACTAAGTCATTCTCTCATTTCACTCTCACTTCAAAAGGCACAGTTCTCCTTTCATATTTTAGAACATTCACACTTCTTTCTCCTTCCATGTTCACCTTCCTTAGGGTGTGTTTTATTTTTCCTATTGTTAATCCTTAGAGTTTAATATGACCCAAGATATTTACTAGTTATGAATATTTTATTATTTTTTATCTTTTAGCCCCTATTGATTTATTATATTTTAATTGATATATTTAATCCATATTGAGTAATAAGACATGATTTGAAATACATTATTTTATGTGGTTTTTTGTAATGTCCCACTTATGAATGAGTAATGTTTCATTATTTTTGTTCATATCTTATAGGTGAAATTTTATAATCATGTTTCAATCCTTTTGAGAAAGTAACAAAACATTCATTAATGTTATAGTCATCAACAACATTAGTAACAACAACAACAATGATGGCAATAACAATAATAACAATGTTGATGATAATGGATCCTCAAAACATGGGAAATACATTGTCCCCACGTAAATTATTCCCCCCACCCATTATTTTAATTATCCCTTACTAAGAAATTTATTTAATGGTATATAGATATAATCAACACATAAGATATAAAATATATGATATGAGAAACTTTATATCCTATAGAAATCTAGGTAAAATATATTTTCCCTCCTATGAGAAATATATTAGCATTAAAAAACAATTTTCCAAATTATGACTCTATAGATATGTTTTAGGAGTTTCTAGAAATATACTATCCATGAAATAATTTTCAAGATCCTAATTCCAAGTGAAAATTAAAAACAAGATGATTATGATAATATCCCAATAACTCGTAGTACTTGATCTATGGATATTAAATATGAATCCAAGAATATCTCAACCAACAAACCCTTTATTTGAAATTTTGATACTTCCAGTTCAACTATTTCCCACATGTTTAATCTTATAACTCTCTTAGATCATCATATTTCCCATTAAGTTATGTTTTTTATACATCATAACCTAATTCCTCTAAATTATAATGAAATCATCCAATATTAGAAATGTATTTAGATAATGTGATCAACGATTTTATATCCGTTGAGATTTTTTAGAAACGACTTCATTATTATGGCCTCTTTTCTTGTATTAGGGAGATGATATTGTCAATTCTCAACCAAACCGTTATGGGTTGATTACCCCTAGGTACATATGTTCTACAGTCATTTCCACTTAGTATTATCTATTTAGGGATGTTCCTCATAATAAACTCACATACTCATGACTATACTAATATTACAGGATATCAACCTATACAGGAACTCACCTATAAGTTTTTCAATAAGGTTCTCTAACCCTACAACAAATTGTAACTAATCTAAAGTTGGAAATAACTAAGCATTTCCACTGATAAAAACTATGGTGACCCTTTCTAAATATAACTATAATAATACAATAATTATATTTTTAACACAATATATCCTTATATATCAAAAATAGTCACACAAAATGGAAAAACAAATTTTTAGTGTCTTGAAATATTATCTACATAAACAACTTATTTTTCTTCACTCATCGATATCTCTTTCTAACTACTAAAAAATAATCACCCATTCCAAAAAAACTCACACATAATACCCATATTCATATCCTAGGGTAAGAATATGTAAGAAATGATATTTCTTAGATGCATGGTAAGGGAAGATATAAATAACAAAAAAAGATGATAACAAGGGTACGATCATGATACATAAGAAAATTATACCCCACATGTCATATAAAATAAATCATTGTGTATAGATTATAATTTCATATAAAATGAATGAAACAATAAACAATAATAATAGCATTACCCAAGGATTATAATAATATTAAACTATGATATATTTCAACATTGGGAGAAACATTAGTATTGGGGAATTATAACATTATGAACAAAAAAAAGGTATGTGGTTCATGTTGTGAAATTAAATTACCACACTTCATATTGTGAAAAAAATACAAGAACATCATTTTTTGAATAAATAATTGTATATTATTCATATTATGAACAAAAAAGGATCCACACATCATGTTTTGATCATCCAAAATATCTATTCATAACATCTTTGTTTCATAAAATATGAAAATTTAACCAACGCATTATAGTAGGATATAGGACCCCACCCATAATAATATACCCATATGTGTTCAATAAGGTATTATTCACAAAATATATCATTTAAAATTTAGAAAGAAAATTGGATTCATTCATTACTTCATAATAAACCCATTGAAAGAAAAAAGTGTTTCTGTATACTTTATGATGGTATCAAAAAACTTTACCTCAATCATGTAAATGGTTGATACTGAAATATGAATTTCCTCAAAAATTATTTCATTAGATTATTAAGAAGAAGAATAATGAGAAAATATTTTCCAAGTAAGGTAATCCTTTAAAGATAAATTAGAAAATGATTTGAAATAAAAAGAGTTTCTTGTAAATATTAATTTATCATTAACATAATTGATGATGTTACCATCATATTAAAAATTCATTTCAGAAAAGGTTAATTGAAATCATTTTAACAATGATTTAATTTTAAAATTGATCATATATAATTGAACCTTTATTGTGAAATAAATGTTTCAAAATTGTGATTTGAAAATATTTAGGAAATATTTACATAAAAAATAATATTCAAAAAATATCCAAATAAATATAATAAATTGTTTAAAAATTATTTTTGAAAAGATTAGAAATTATTTAATACTTTTAAATTTAATCAAAAACAACAAAAACCTTAAATTTTATACTTTTTATCAAAAATAAATGTGATGTAAAAGATAAAACATTTGTTTCTAAAATGATGGAAACCCCTTTTGAACGTTTTTATGTACCTTGGTCAAAAGTTGACATTGTTAAAAGGATAGAAAAACAATTATTTTATAATGAAAAGGAGAATAAAAGGGTCATTTGGGATACAATATTTTTTATTTTCCACTATGGAATGGACCAAACTGGTGTGATGTAAAACCATGGATATAGAGGTATAGTTTATCAAAAAAAATGGAAATTATTCTTCGTAAAATATCATCTTCACAAAATAATTGTTTCATAAGGGGAGAATAAGTTGTTGTGAAACAATATTTACAAAAAAAATGAGCATGATTTATAAAATTAAATCATTATAAATTATATTAGATCTATATTGAATTATAATAGTCAATGAGGATATATTTTTACCCAATAAAAGGCTTGAGTGCTGAAAAACCCATTACAACATAAAGATAATTACAAGAATAACATTTTGAAATAGGTATATTTAAATTGAACATAAATTACCATTAAAAATTAATTTAGTTATATAATATATAAACATATATACCTACATAAAATAAATTTTTAGGATAACAGAAAAACATTTCTTGAAGTGATGATTTTTGAGATGGAAACCCATACAAATAGGATAACATTAAATAAAATGTTAATTAAGGAAAGGAACATGATTTGGATTACTATATCACATGATTCACAAATAAATGATGTATAACACATAAACAATATGTTAAATCAAATTGAAAACATACCAAACTATACATGGTATATAAAATTCAAAACTCTTAAAGAATTAAAATTCATATCAAGAAAACCCTTACCATGATCTTTATTCATTCTATACATGAACTAAAAATGATAAATAATTACATAAAGTTTATTAATTATATAACCATGAACATTAATAATAACCATAACGCTTTATACTCTTCATTAGTAACTATTCAATATATATATATTTTTTAATGTTTTTAACTATTTTCCCAAATATGGTGATTATAAAATTAATGGTTTATTATAGTTTAATAGGAGTAGTATAGATATTAATTCATATTCTAATGATCATCCATCCAAAAAAAATCATTTTTCTATTAATAAAATTTCCAATGATATTTTATGTTTCAATTTCCTCTAATGAGTGTTTCTTTATTTACCCTATATGATGAAAATAATGATATGATTATTTCAATGATTTGTTACCAATGAATCTTTTTCATTAATTATTCAATTAAATATTGTTGTACTATTTCCAAAAACAAAACCCAATAATTAATTAAATATTTATATTATAAAATTTCAGTAAATATTTCTTTATAGATGTAGGTGTTTTAATTTCGTATAGTATTCATGTACGTTGTCAAAAAGATCCAATCATGATCATACCATGATTAATGAATTATTATGGGGTAATTTGGCTTCAATATAGTTACACTAGTATAATACTGAGATAATATTGTTTCTAATAATTTATGTATCATTATTATAAATTATTCTTAATAATATGTGATATATTTGAAGATATTACTTAATTTGAATAAATCAGTCACCTCTTAGTATGATTTTTAAATAATTCATTTGACAATGATTGTTTATTGACAATGTCATTAATAAGTTATGATATTTTTCATACCAAAATATCAATTATATCATTAAAAATAATCACCCTTAAAAATATTATTAAATCCTATCATGAATGGTAGTATTGAAAAAAAAATCTCACTTCATGGAGGAGGTAGTCTACACATGCACATAACTATTTTTCCCCTTATTGTTAAGGGGATATATGGTTAATGTTTATTTCCAAAATTTAAATATGTTAATTATAATATAAATATAGATTTAATAATATTATATTATATAATATGAATGTAAAATAGAATGTTTAAATAAAGGAATCTTCTTGAAAATATTGATCATACATTCCAAACATTGGGTTTCTCATTGAGAATTTTCTCGAAATTAAGGGATTAGGTTAATACCTTTTGACAAAAAAATATGAGAATGGAAGTGGGTTCTAGGGAAATGTCATAGATTTATGTTTAATTCAAAAAAATAATTTTATGTAATATAAAGAAGGGGTGGTGAGAGGAATGTTTTATATATTGTGATAATTTCATTTTGATAATATTTCATCTTAATATACAGGGATATCATGTGAAACCTGTTTAGTGGCACTAAAAATAGACACACATCTAGTGTAGGGTGATATATGGTTGATAATATCTAATCCACTAAATTATAATCATTTTTCACATGTTTTAATACCTGTATATCTTGAATTATGTAACGCCCCGACCCCAGTTACCCCAAACCGATGCATTATTACATAACATTGGCATGATACAAGGAATCATTTCCTGAAATACCGATTAGTTTAGTAGCCTTGGAAGTAATAGATGCATATATATGTTTTAAATTACATCATGAAATAAAAAAACAGTGTGTCCCCATTGAACACTGTTATATCCCTTAGCCTATTTTTTCAGGTTAATCATAAAATACTTCATTACATCCTGGGACAAATAGCACATAAGAAAGGGGTGAGGTCATATGCTCAGTAAGGATAACAATATTAAAGAAATTATCATAAATAATAATAAACATTTAAGGCAATGTATAAGACTAAAATATAAGCCTTTCAAACTTATACCTCAACATAATAAGGAAAATATAAATCAAATAATTCAATTTACTTATTCACATGGATATTCTACTAGTCGAATAATCACATGTAATATAAATAGCCAATTTCATAATAATGGAATTCATATTGCCGAACATCATAACCGCATAGTCAAGGCCTCGTGCCAAGACTAAAAATAAGATTTTGTCATGGCCTTGTACCAAGACACTAGTTTGTCTAATGATACCTACCGATGCATCGGAAAGATATAGTGGGCTCCACCCATCACATACTAACTCCAATACATTCCTCATTTGAAAATGTTTAAACATAATTTAAACATTCGTATTAAAACTAGCATATGAAATGTCAATATTTTAACCACAAACCATGGATTGTATAAAAATAGCACATCCAGAGTCAATCATAACTCATTCACTACAATATAGAAGATTTTATTATAATAAATCAACCTCAATCGAGAAAAATGAAGGATATTGACATAGATGAAAATAATCATAAAAACTATTTGAGAGAAATATTCCATTTTTCTTGAAAACATTTAAAAGTCTCAAAATTTTTCAAGAAGCTGTTTAATATATATATTTGAATCAAAGTGTCTCATAAAACTTTGAAACTTTTAAAAGGAATTTTAATTTTGAAACACTAATGTCCTTATAAATAAATCCTTAAAACCATATTTATGACATGGTCATTAGTGAGAAATATTTAGAAGAATAAATCTTTAAAACATTTAAAATGATATTTTAGTTAGAGTTCCTAACCAAATGAGACAAGCTTCAATACAAATGATTGGGGTAATATTAACTTTATAATCTCATGAGAATAAATGGATTCTTGATATACTTTTCAAAGTAAAGTATATACTGCAAATAAAAGTGAGTTGGCACATAACAACAAAGAAGTCTCAATGGAATGTAAGTTGAGATGAAATCCCTTATAAAATATTATATTTAGTTTAAAGATAAATAAATGACATAATTATGTGTGAAAAATATAAATAAACTCAATATGATTGGATATTTTGTGTAAATAAATCATAGTGCATTCACACATTTTCTTGTAAAAACAACACCAGTGACTCGGATGTTTAACTCAATGAATAAAAATTGAGTTGAAATTACTCTTATGAAGTTCATATCGATGACATAAGAATTTATCCATGGAGTGATTATTTGTATCAAAAGTATACCCACACAAATGGGAGTTTAAATTACTACATAAGTAAATAATAATTTATTTCACACATAATATTTGAGTAAAATAATCAATAAAGTTTGCATAAAACCCAATGTGTGGAAATTGAAATTAGAAATTACCTTATTGATTTGGTAACATAGGAAACATACACCCTGTGAAAGAAGGATCATAAAATTAAGTTGTAAATACCCATAAATTAAAGTATATTACACAAAGAGTATAATCATGGGCAGTGCATACACCACAAAAAAAAGAAAATAATGGCAAATATAGCTTGAATCTCACGAGAATAAAAAGTAAGATGAAAACCCCTTACATTGTACGTTTCCTTAGTCGCTGGTATGATAACCTACTATATAACAGTTAAATCATTGTTATTAAATTATTCAATAACCACATATATAAATATTATGTCATATATGATCTTCTAATATTGCTTTGTTAATAATATTTTAGTAGTATCATTATTTTGGGAGTTAATGGATTTGTTTTCCTTTATAATATTTTTTACACAAGTCATGTTTGTTATGGATAGGATGTATTTTATTCATATAAAGAATTATATTAAGTTCTCAAACATTATTTTTAATCATAAAATAAAAATTATTCTTGATTGGTTATGATGGGGAATGAATCTCATCGTGTTCGTGGGCACAGTAATCTGTACGTACGCACGAGCGACAATATCATTCAATTGATGTTGATATCATATATAATTGGATTTTATATAATATATACATAATCATTAATATGTTATATTTATTATTTATATTAATTATACATCATTATTATACCCATCCAAATAATTAATTGTTGAATAACAACTACACCACGACATGGAGACGGTAAGTCGTACGTACGCACGTATGGTGACTTTATCATTAATAGGATAAATATAATAACGAATATTGTAGTATCATATTAATAATAACATCACAATTTGTAGAAGGTACTGGAGTTTTTATTTTGTTATGGAAACAACAAATAAAGAGGAAGTGGAAGCAGAAGATAACTTAGAAAGACGTGATGAAATTATTACCTCTTCTTCGGGTTCTTCCTTTTGATTTGATCAATAGGGCTCCATAGATTGTATTTATGATACAATTAAGGCCTATAAGATGTAATGACAGTATTTGGGATGATATTTGGGAAGGGTTTGGCTGAGGAAAATGGCTTTGGAGGTGTGAAATTAAGAGAATGGGAAGTACCCTTTTATAAGTGAGGTGAGGGTTAATTTAGGAAAACCTTGAAATATTATTTTATTATAAATTCATTTTTAGTTTTTAATGGCTCCAATTGGATTTATTTCAAGGATATGGTGGTTATGGGTCGAAAAACTCTCAAATAATAGGTTTTAGACAGGTTTAGGTCACCATATTAACCGTATCTTTTAGATTTAACTCATAGTTAAATAGTTTAATTTTTACAATGTATTCATGTATTATTATAATAAATGGTTAATAAACTTAGTATAAAAATCCAAGAGGACCCAAAGAGATTTATTATTGATATATATAACCTTATCTAAGTCTTTTTTATGAACCTTATAATTTTAGTAATGTTATATCAATTAACAATATTATATATGTTTAAAAACTAATTTTTATCAATTTTGACACTATTTGGTTTTTTTTAAAGAACTAAAAACTTGAATAATTCGAATAAAATTTATTTAATAAACCCTAACATTTAATTTTAACCTATAAAATTAGTGGAAGTTTTCATAACACTCAATAAAAATTATTCGGATATTTAAAATATCAATTATTTTAATATTTCATTAATAAGGTAATCACTACATCATCATTGAGCCATAATTAAATTTAATTATTTAATGTATAAAAATAATAAAAAAAATTCCATTATTTAGGAAAAAGTTATAGATTTATAATCAATATTTATAGTAGAATTTATATTATGTATAACCCTATCTTAAAAATGGTTTTGTTATTAAATTTTGAATTTAAAAATTTTCACTATTCTTAAAATAAAATAATAATAAAGTTACTAATCTAATCCAAGTGGACCAAAAGAATAGTATTTTATTCCTAAGGTTTGTTTTTTTTTAAATACACTTATCCAATAGAATTGGGACATTTTTTAGGGTAATTATAATATCATCTTCACCTTTAATTACCATATTTATTTTTAACTATGGTATCTAAAAGTAAACTATTACTATTCCCCAGAAATTATTCTCATCTTATTAAACCAAATTTTACTTACTTATGTCAAAATTTCTCTTGGATTTTTTAAATTCAATCCACAGAAGCAGTAAAATTACGTTTTAAGCAAATTTTCTAACGTGCCTAGATGGTGGGTAAAAGACGTTAAGAATTTCAATAAAATTTTATACATCTAATTTTATTATAAAATGACTCCAATAAATTAAATTTAACTAATATAGGTAATATGTATCTATTTTGGAATAAAATAAATATAAATAAAATAAATAATTATTTAAATAATAAGTCGATTTTAAAACAATATCGTTGTGTTTTTCACTATTCATCAAAAATTCAAAGTTATCAGAAAAATACCAAAAAGTCATCCTAAGATAATTTTGATATTTTTATTCTAAAGAAGAATTTTATATTGTAAAATTGAATATATAAAAGTTTAAAATATGGGATTTAAAAAGGGTTCTTCATTAAAAGGTGGTAAAATTGCATTTTCTGAAAAATACTTCCTTCATCTGAAAAATTGAATTTGTTCTTATATTATGTCTAAGAAACAAAAAATATTGATGTTAAAATTATATGAAGTATATAAAATTAAAAAATTTGAAAATACTATTCATAACCACTTTTTGAACGGCTAGTTGTGTAAGTCATGGTGCACTTGAACTCGATGTTTTTTGTAGCGAAAGATATTGAATTACATTAAATAAAATAACTTACTATGAAATCTTGGGGTGATACATGCTTCCCCCCTTTTGTAAATTGCATCCTCTCAATTTTAAAATTGGGCTTGGGAACATCATTGAAAGTCCCACATCAGAAAAAGAGTCCATAAAACTATCACCATAAATGAAAGAAAGAGAAGTACCAAGCTTACCCAAGATAACCCATACTAAGATTCAATGTAGGAAAACATGGATATGGAAGATAAAATATGTGTCAAGTTCTGATTGATAGTGATAGAAAACAAGATAAGGAGAATGTTAAAAAAAAGAAAACCACAAAAATTACATGGGATAAATGGTCATTAGTCTCCCTGTAAGAAAAGTAAACATACAACGTTTTTTGTTTTAAGTTCCATTCCATAAAGTTTTAGAATATATTAATTATATTGACTAAGAACATAAATATATATACTTACTTCTTTAATTATAGTTGCATACTTTAATAAATTTCTTCCACTAACTTATCTTTTTTCCAAATGATGAGTATTCAAGATGACTTTGTCACACCTAATGTGCTAGAATCAACTTTTAGAGAATCACATGATCCACAAATGATAAACTATATATTTCTCTTGTCTTAAGAGATTAACCAAAACCAAAGTGGTTATTACCTGATCAGATGATCCCTAAAAATTATAATCCTTTAGAGAAAGAAATACTAATCTTAATTTCTAAAATTAAACCAAAAATACCCAAAATTCAATAAATACTATTCAATAAACAATTGTCATTAAAATCCTTAAATATAATCCAAACTAGGATAGAAACCCAAAACTAAAAAGAATTTGATTACATAGTCTTCCACATTTATTTTTATCTCCAAATAACATCGACAACTCTTAAAGTTAAATATTTAAAAGTAATTATCCTAATCAAATATTCTCTCTGATAAGTTAATAATTTCCATAAATAACCCAAATAACTATAAATCCATAATAAAAACATAGATAAAAATCAACCATTACTCCTCAAATGAAATCCCACAGTATTCTATTTTACATAGGCATATAGTGTTCCCAACAGAGAGAATGTCTTCCAAAATAACATTTATCAATTAATCAACAAATCAATTTCTTATACAAAGGATATTAATTTGATAAGACATAAGATTCCAAATAAACTTATTATTGATCAATAAAATCATTTAACGAAAAATAATTAGTCACTCTAACAAGGTACTTCACATAGTCCATTAGTAGGTGATAAATTCAAATCGCACTCTGGTTGTGGGTTCGATTCCCATAGCTTTGTCCGACGTGACAGGTTATCACATGGTTTTCTTGTTGTCCTTTTTTGAAAACTATATTTTATAACATTCCCAAAATGAGATAAATTCTTCAAAATAAGTATAACATAATTTAACCAAAAATGATATCCCATACCTCACATTTTCATCCCAAAAACAATTAATACCCTATAATTGCCTCAAATATGTGGGTCATATAAACCCAAATGGTACTTTATAACTATATCCACAAAATAAAAGATAATTATTACTCAAGTATAATTCTCACATAACAAACTGCATGGTTACACATAGAAGAGAATATTTTTCTAATGTACTCCAATACTTTTGAACATTTATCCATCCATTTATTTCCACATAGGTTCTTCTTTTACTTAGTGGTTATCCAATAGAATAGGGAATTGAATCAGGTAATGCCAAGGTCCCTTTTATTTACAGCAAATGACTGTAATTTAATTCTTATGATCATTTTTGTTTTCATACTTTGTACTATTCATTTTTCCTCAGCAATTATTTACTTTGTGTCCTTCTTTCCCACAAATAAATCATTTCTCTATTCCATTGAGAAACTTTCCTGACTACCTCCTTCCACATTTATGGCATGATAGAAATTAAGCTTTCATTTCTACACGGTTTCCACTGCTGGATCTCTTATCATTCACCAACTTTCTCTCCTTTGTTGAGTCCGGGAGTTGGTTAATATATATGTTGTTAATCATATTTTTGGAAAAGTAATTGGGCATGAACACGATATCTTTTATGCCTATCAATATTCCATTTCATTATTTACTAACACAATAAAGCATAGTGTGAGTCATAAAATCATTTATAGAATATAATGATACCTTATTTTAAATCTAAAACACCTTAGGATTAACCACAGTTATTTATTCTCATCTTATATTAAAAACCTTCAAATCGGTTTATAAAGGAAATTAGAATTATCCTAAGCATATCCCCAGGGTGTATCATAACCAAGAGTGCGGTAAGGCCTGTTATTGTGTACCAGGATACACCGGGTCATGATTGAAACTCTTTGTCATAGTTTTCACTCATAGGTACATTTGTGCCAGAGCTACCTCTACTTTATCGTATCCAAATAGGGATATATTTCTCGGAATACCAATATAATATTTACATTACTAAAATTTTTGGATGTTCATCTATACTAATACTCAAAGTTTTTTCTTTGGGTAGTGTTTTCTAATCCTTGTTTTTCTAAATCAAGCTTCCAAGGTTTGTACTAAAATTCCTTTGATACCAACTATAACTCCCCGACCCCAGTTACCCTGAATCAGTGCATTATTACATAACATTGGAATGATAGAAGGAATCATTTCCCAAAATACCGATCAGTTTATAATCCATGGAATTACTAGATGAATACATAAGTTTTACATTACATCATAAAATAAAAAAAACATTTTTCCCCTTTGAACACTCTTATAATATTTAACCTATTCTTACAGGTTAATCATAATATACTTCTTTGAATCCTGGGTAAAATAAAAACATAATAAAGGGTTGATATTAGATGCTCAGTAAGGATAACAATATTACAGAAACTATCATAAATATTAATAAACATTTAAGGCAATGTATAATACTAAAACACAAGCCTTTTAAACATAAACATTAGCATAATATGGAAAAGATAAATCAAATAATTCCATTTACTTATTCACATGGATATTCTACTAGTCGAATAATCACATGTAATGTCAATTGAAAATTTCATAATGATGAAATTTATAATGTTGGACATCATAACAACATAGTTAAGGCCTTGTGCCAAGACAAAAAATAAGATTTTATCAAGGCCCTGTGCCAAGACACTATTTTGTCTCATGAGACCTACTAATGCATCTAGGAGCTATACCAGGATCCACCCATCACTTACTAAGTCCAATTCATTCTTTATATGAATAGGTTGAAACATAATCTAAACATTCGTATTAAAACTATTATACGAAATGTCAATATTATAACCACAAACCATGTATGGTATAAAAATAACACATCCATAGTCAATCATAACTCATTAAATACAATATGAAAGATTTTATTATAATAAATTAACCTCAATTAAGAATAAGAAAGGATATTTACATAGATGAAAATAATCATCAAAATTATTTGAGATAAATATCACCCTTTTTCTTGAAAACATTTAAATGTATCACTATTTATCAAGAAGTTGTTTAATAAAGATTTTTGAATCAAGGTTTCCCATACCACTTTGAAACTTTTAAAATAAATTTTAATTTTTAATCATTAATTTACATACAAATATATCCTTGAAACCATTTTTACGATATGGACATTAATGAGAAAAATTTAGAAGAATAAATATTTAAATCATTTAAAATGATATTCTAGTAAAAGTTTATAAAAAATGAGAGACACTTGAATACAAGTAATTGAGATAATAAAAAAATTATAATATCATGAGAATAAATGGATTAATGATATACTATATCAAAGTACATAATATACACCAAATAAAATTGAATTGGCGCATAACGAAAAAGAAGCCTCAATGGAATGTAAGTTGAGATGAAATCCTTTATAAAGACTGTATCCTTAGGTTAAGGATAAATAAATGACATAATTATGTGAGAAATATATAAATTCACTCAATATGATTGGATATTCAGTGTAAATAAATTTTAGGACATTCACACATATTTTTGTAAAAACATCACCAATGACTTGGATGTTTAACTCAATGAATAGAAATTGAGTTAAAATTACTCTTATCAAGTTCATATCGATGAATAGAAAATTTATCAATGGAGTGATTATGTATATCAAAATTGTATCCACACAAAGGGGAGTGGAAATTAAAACATAGGTAAATAAATAGTGATTTCACACATTATCATGGATTAAAATAATCAATGATGTTTTTGTAAAAACCAATGAGTTGAAATTGAAATTATAAATTCCCTTACCGATTTGGTAACATACGAAACATACACCCCATGAAAGAAGGATTATAAAATTAAGTTGTAAATAAAAATAAATTATATTATATTATACAAAGATTATAATCATGGATAGTATATACACCACACAAAATGAAATGGTGGAAAATATAGCATGAATATCACAGGAATAAAAGGTGAGATGAAAACCCCTTACCTTGTAATTTTCCTTAGTCGTGGGTATGTTAACCTCATATATAATAGTTAAATCATTGTTGTTAAATTATAAAATAACCACATATATAAATATGATATCATTTATGATCTTATAATATTACTTTGTTAATAATATTTTAGTAGTATCAATGTTTCGGGTGTTAACTGATTTGTTTTCCTTTATATGTTTTGTTACATAAGTCATGTTTGTTATGGATAGGATTAATTTTATTCATATCCATAATTATATTAAGTTCCTAAAAATTATTTTTAATCATAAAATGAAAATTATTCTTGAATGGTTCTGATGTAGAATGAATCTCATCGCGTTCGTGGAGGCAGTAATCTGTGCGTATTCTTAAGTGACAATATCATTCAATTGAAGATAAGATCATATATAATTCGATTTTATATCATATATATAGAATAATTAAGATTTTATATTTATAATTTACATCAATTATACATCATTATTATACCCATCCAAAAAATGATGTGTTGAATAACAATTACACCATGACTTGGAGACGGTAAGCCGTATGTAGGCACGTATGGTGACTTTGTCATTCATAGGATGGATAGAATAATGAATATGGTTGTATCATATTTATATTAACATCACAGTACGTAGAAGGTATTGGAGTTATTATTATTTTTATGGAAACAACAAAGAATGTTGAAGTGGAAGAAGAAGATAACTTTGAAAGAGATGATAAATAATTACCTCTTCTTTGTGTGTTTACTTTTGATTTGAACAAAAGGGCACCTTAGGTTGGCTTTATGATAAAATTAATGCCTAAAGGATTTATTTAATGTAATTTGGAGGATATTTTGTCAGGGTTTTTCCAAGACAAATGGCTTTGGATGTGTGAAATTAAGAGAAGGGGAAGTACCCTTTTATAAGAGAGGTGAGGGTCACTTTAGGAAGACCTTTAAATATTAGTTTATTATAATTTCATTTTTGGTTTATAGTGTTTAAAATTGGATTTAATTCAAGGATAAGGTGGTTAAGGGTATAAAACCTTTCAAACAATTGGTTTTATTCAGGTTTAGGTCACCATATTAACCATATCTTTTAGATTTATCTCTTAGGTAAATAGTTTAGTTTTTAGCATGTATTCTTGTATTATTATAATAAATGGTTAATAAAATTTCTATAAAAAATCCAAAAGAACCCCAAGTGGTTCATTATTGAAATATATAACCTTATATAAGTCCTTTTTTTAAACCATAGAGTTTTAGAAATATTATATCAATTAATAATATAGTATTTGTTTTAAAAACTCATTTATGTCGATTTTGACGATATTAGGTATTTGATTTTTGTTAATGTCATAAAAACTTTATTAATTCAAATAAAATTTATTTTGTTCACCCTAACATGTCATATTAATCTATAAAATTAGTTTAAATCATCATAAGTCTCAATTTACATTTATTTGGACATTTATAATATCAATTATTTTAATATTTCATTAATAAGGTAATTAATGCATCATCATTGTGTCATAGTTAAATATAATTATTTAATGTCTAAGAATTATAAATAAAATAGAATTATGTAAGAAATATTTTAATATTTATAATGAATATTTATTGTCGAATTTATCTTATGCATAACCCTATATTAAAAATGATTTAGTTATTAAAATTTGAATTTGACACTTTTAACTCTTCTTTAAATAAAATAATAATAAATGTCCTAATCTAATACATGTGGGACAAAAGGATCATATTTTATTCCTAAGGTTGTTTATGGTTGTGATACGCTTATCCAATAGAATTAATACATGTGTTAGTATAATTATACTATCATTTTTACCTTTAATTACCCTATTTACTTTTAACTCAGGTAAATAAAAGTCAAAAGTTACTATTCGCCAAAAATTATTTTCATATTATTTAACCACATTTTACTTACTGATGTCAATCATGTCTCTCAAAATTTTTAAACTAAGTCCATATAAGTGGTAAAATAACATTTTATACAAATTTCCTAATGTTCCTAGATTGTGGGTAAAACAGGTTAAAAATTTCAATAAAAATTTGTATATCAAATTTATTTATAAAATTACTCCAGTAAACTACATTGAAATAATATCGGTTTTATGTATATATTTTTACATAAATTAAATTTAAATAAAATAAATAACTATTTAAATAAAAAATCCTTTGTATACAATAACGTAGTTTTTTCACTATTCATCAAAAATTCAAAGTTTCAGAAAAATACCAAAAATTAATCCTAAGATAATTTTGATATTCCGATTATAAATAATAAGTTTATTTTGTCAAATTGAATATATAAAAGTTTCAAATATTGGATTTAAAAAGGGTTCACCATTAAAAGGCGTTAAAATTGCATTTTATGAAAAATACTTCTTTTATCTAAAAAATTAAATCCGTTCTTATATTATGTATAATAAACACATAATATGGATGTTAAAATTATATGGAGTATATAAAATTCAAAATTCAATTAATACTATTCATAACTGCTTTTTGAATGTCTAGATTGGTAAGTCATGGTGTGCTCGAACTCGGGGTTGCGTGTAGTGCAAGCTATTGAATTACTTTAAAGAAAATAACTTATTATGAAGTATTTGGGTGGAAAAAATTATTTCTTTTTATATTTTAGTCTTAATATTGTCCCTTTTTTAGATTTAATAATGAACTCTTTATTACTATAAACAATGTTGTTCTTATTATATAATTTATACCAATTAATTCTAAATTTAATGTCTATTATTCATTATTCAATTTCTTAATTCATAAAACAATAATTTTAATATAATAAATGTATAATGTAATAAAATAATTTCTAGATAAAATATTACATGTGTTCTAAAATATCAATCAATGGTTTATAAACTATTATCAATATTTTTAAAAATATAATATATTGTTTTGAATATATATTCTTAAAAAATGGTTTCATATTTTTCTATGTCTTAATTATATGGTAATAATAGGATAAATGTCAAAATATTTGTAAATATATATATTTCACTCTTCACGTATAAATTGATACATGGGATATGCTTCTAGTGATGGTTCCATATATTTTTTTATTTCTTGTCAAATAATAATGAGGTTTGGTTCTTTTCCTAGTGGATAGTGTTGTCAGGATATCATAGGGGAGTTTTAGATGCCTTTGGAATGGATAGTGTCTAAGGACCAACTCAACGATAGGTATAGTGTTGGGATAAGAATTCCTTCTCATTGAGTCTCACATACCATCACTTAATTACTAGGTTTATCCTCTTGGTTCCCATCTATCCTTGAATGTATCTCCCACAGTTCTGTCAATTCCTATAGTTTTCATCAACAACTTTTGAATTCTTGGTCAATTTTGGTGACTAGGTGGGTCAGTGGACTTTAGTTCACAATGATGTGGTATGTTGTGATAATGAAATAACTTGAAACAATGTATTGGAGGTTAGGGTTTTAACATAAAAAGTTTCATTTAAAAATTATCATTAGTCTTAGAGGAATGGATTTGGTTATTTTTCCATTATAATTTTGGGAAACATTATATTTATGTCTTTTTATGTGTCTATAGTGGTTTCTTAGTAGGGATTTTAATGTTATGAAAAACTCATAGGTGGATGTGATTTTAGGTAAAATTGAGATTTGTATTGGAGAAACATTCATTAAAATTATAGGCATTCAATTATTATTATTATTATTATTATTATGGATCTTATAACCTTGGGTATTACAATACATGCATTATGTTATGATATTTTCTTCTAGAACTATATATTTTAAAATACACTTCACACATATTAATCATTACTCAATTTTAATATATTACACTAAAATATTTCTGATATAATATATAAATTTATGTTTTAAATTTTTTCTACACGATCCCTAAATATTATAGCTAAAACCATTGATTTATTTAAAAAAAATTAATTCAAGTGTATGCTTGGTCCATATAATCAATTCCTTATAGTGTATTTATCATGTTATGATTTGTCTTTTAAATGAACATTAAATAACATTGAGACATAATCATTTCTTATCTTTCACCCTGTGTAAATTATAGGATCTCATCATGACTTATGCCCTGATAGTTGTGGAGTGATTTTAGGGTATAGTTTCATTTCAACACATTTTTGGGATATTCTATGGTTAGGTTTCAATGTGAAAAGAACCTTATGATAATTTTAGATATGTTTTATCAATTACATCTCATCAGTTGTTCCATGAATTAATTTTGTGATTTTTATCAATAAAATATTCTTGGATTCTGTTTTTTATTACAATGTGATAGAGATAGAGTGAGATTTGTTTGTATGGATGGCCCTTGAGGCCAACTGATCAAATAGTATTTTGATTGACAGGCTATTTTTTAGGAATTTTGTTCCATTCCTAGGTCACATTATTATTAAATAATATGTGAAAGAAATGAATTCTCCAGTGGTTATTCTTTATTAGACATTATTATGTACTATTTCCTTTTAATCTGGGAATCATAAATTGAAAATTGCATTGGTAAATACACTTATGGGATAATATAAGGAATTTTAAAATTATTTTTAAAACCAAATATAAACTTCTATTCCAGTCATTAAATGAACCACATTCCATGTTATACTCATATACCACCATTATATTCATTATAAAATATGTGTGTAGGTATTTAGTGGGTATTTTGAGGTATATTTCAGGATTTCTCTAAATATACACATCTAACTAAACAACCCTAAAAGAAATCTAAATAAAAACAAAAAAACTCATAAATAAATGATAATTAAGTACGGGTTTATCTTATTAATTGTTATATTGAATGTATATATTTTTAAAAAACTGAGAGTCTTTTAATTACATATCATGGAGAGGGTGTAAAATAATGGATGATATTCAATGTAGTTATTGAATATATTTTTTGTAAACCATGAATAAATTTTTTATTCTGTGATGAATTATTTTAACCATTATGTCATGGTATTCCAAATAAATAAGTGCACTCATGAATTACAAAATAAATACCTTATCTCCCAGGTTTAAGTCCTTAATAAAAATTTATTTATTATCCCACATCAATATTTTATCCTTGTTTATTGATATATTCATATGTTCTATTTTGATATTTTAAACCACATCTATCATCAATGATATCTTCAAACCTACATTATCTTTTCTCTATCACATTTTTTAACACTCAATAATAATTATGGGTAGTATTCATCATAAGGTTGTGTAGTGATCCATATATTAATATAAATTGAAACACTCCCAAAACTATTTTACCAAAAGTTTTATAGGCCCATAATAAAATAAAATATTTCCTTGAAAAATATTTTCCACATGTATTTTCTTTTTCTCTAAAATTGTTATTAGATCTACCATTTATAGATAATCATATATAACCATTTGATATTTGTACATAGTAATTAATCAATGATCTCATTCATTGTATTTGAGATGGAGGATTGATGTTTGTGTTTATTTGTGAATATTCATATGTCTTTATAGGTTGTGTTTTCATACATCATTTGTTAGTGAAATCATATAGTTCAAGGATGATATATACCCAAATGAGTATTGATATCATTATTATTTTCATGTTGGATGAAAGATTTTAGTCACAAGGGATTTTGAGTAAATACCCCATCAGTGATTTCATTATGGTATTTACATATCTCAGGGTATTGAGCAATGTTTTCTCTTTAGGGTAAACTCAATTTATTAAAATCTATTTGGGTAGAGTGTTTAGGACAATGATATTGAGATCTTATACACCCTTTGATTGGGGGAAATAATTATCGATTCATTGAGAATAAATTTGGGGGATATTTTATTCCATTGTCTAGAGATTCCTAGAAGGATATTCCAGAGTCTTTGATGAAGCAACTTAACACAGAAGAGGGTTTTAAAGGTTGCCGGTTTTAGATGACAGTGAAATTTTCCAGGAAGTAGTGCGTAAAGGAGTATTAGTTGGGATACTTTATGGTATAGATCATGTGAGACTATCTAATCCACATTTATTATTTTTAGGGAAGGATGGAGGATGGATTACATCATATGATGTTCTAAGGGGGGTTGTTTACTATGTATGGGACTCATGATAATGATCACTAAACATTCCTCAGATCATTAGGCGTAGTGGGGCCTAGTGCAACCCTAATGTATCATTCCTTGATGGGTAATATTTTTGGTCCTTGTACCAATATATCAGTAGAATATTTTGGTTCATGGTGTCTAGCCTTCTAGTATGATAAGGTATATCATCATGTCTTGGGTGGTATGATGCAACCATTTGATGTCCTAGAATGAAAATGGAAGGTCACTATGATAGATTTTTCCACCAACCTACCATAATCCTAGGGTGGTTTTTATTCTATTTGGGGGACTATTTATTATTTGATGACTTTACCCAAATTTTTATAATTTAGAATGTTAGTTTCTATAGAGTATTTAGTGGGGTGGTATGTGGATGAGGTGGTGCAACCTCATGACGTCTTCAAGACCATTAATTATCATCAAGACCCTTATTTCACTCTGTGATTTTGGAGATGATTACTATATTCTTTTGTGTCAAATTTTCACCATATAACTACTTTCCACCCTCAGCAGATGGAAAAAATGAGTAGACTATTCAAACATGGGAGGATATGTTTCATTATTTCATCTTGGAATATTGATGATATTGGGTGAGGCACTAATTTTTGTATAGGTTTTGTTATTACAATATGTATCACTCTTCCAGTGGAATCAGTCCATTTTTTAAATTTTATGAGTGGACTTCTAGGATCCCCTCATTGAGATAAATAGTTATTTCTATGGGGGAGTATGATCTATTCCTATTTCATAAGTCTGTTTTAGTTTCTACATCATATTAGTGAGGTATTGTACCACTAGGTGCTTCCACTAAAAATGGATCAGGTAAATGAAACATTTATTTGTTTACATAGATGATTATATCATCAAAATTGATCTTATGTCACTAAATGGGGAGATTAAAATGTTTATGATTACAAAAAAAATCATGGAACAATCGGTTGTGATCCAGTATTATAAGCATAACATCTTTTGTAGTTTTGACATGCCATTTCATCCATCCATGTAAAGTCATGAAAGAATGTGGGAGGATATATGGGTTCAAGATTCCCATATGCATTCATAATATCACTATCTATTCCAATATTGATTTTCATTGATAATTAATTGTTTTAATTTTAATTAATTAAGTGTAATTTCCTATTTTAATGATACTATGTTTAATTGATGGAATAATCTTATTTGAGTGGTAACTCTTGGAGTGTACTTGGTTGATATTTTCATAGGTATTCCCTTCTTTTTTTGGTTTTGAATCTCATGGATGAGAATAGTTTTATAGGTATCTAATGTTACAACCTATTCCCTCTAAGATAGTTACATTGAATAGTTTGGGCATATAATAATTTTAGAGGAGGTTTGAGGAAGGAATGATGGTGTGCCGATGAAATTTTCAACTGGATACTGGACTAAATAATGGAGGTCTATGATATAATATTATAGTGTTTCTTTTTGAATTACATAATTTTTGTTCATATATAGAGATTTTTTGTTTTAATTAATTTTTTATTCTTTTTTAGGGACTATTGTGATGTAGTGTTTCGACCATCCCATGGATGGATGATGATGAATGTTGTAATTTTTTTCTAATTTTCTCCTTGGATTGATATAAACCTTGGTATCCTCTCTTTTATTATCATCACAAAATGATATGGAAATATTTTTGTTAAATTTTGGTATTTAATAACTCAATTATTTTATGTATAAATGTTGAAAATTTCATTCTTTTGTTATCTTTGGGTGGATAGTACTGATTGTTTTTACAATTATGTTGAATGAATCACAAGGAAAACTAATACAAAGGGAGTGATTATAATGTCCTTACCTTTTCCCATGATATTACGTGATTATTTGATACATTTTACCGATATTATTGGAAATAATTGTTGTTATTATGACATATGTGATAATGTTATGTTTCTTATTGGAACTACATTCCATAAAAGGATAACACATTAATATGATAATGAAATTATTTTTCTGAAAATGTGAATTTATGTGAAATTATATCTTTTTAATGAAAAATTAAAATCATTGTATACTAAAATATGTTGTTATGTGTTGTTTAATTTCTTTTTGTTGTGGTTGTGAAGGTTTGGTCATTATGTGTGTTGATATGTGATGATTTTTATAGCTTGTATCAACTGTATTTGATGTAATGTGTTGGGAATTTTTTCTATAATATGTAATAATCGGATGATATTTTTATGGATGGTTGAATTTTGATATCCAGTTAGTTTGAGTATCACAATAGGGGTTGTGGTTTTCTTTACATGGATGGAATGGTGTAATTTAGAGATAGTGATTGGAAAATTTTAGGGCTAGTTATTGTGAATAATATTTTTGTTTCCCATTAGTAGTGAAATATATATAGCCATTATGAAATAATAAATGTGTATAGATGGAATTGAATTCAACCATGAATATTAGTGAAATAATAGTCAATGAAATCGTAATGGGTAATAGGTGGAATTATTACATGTAATATTTTATAATGGTTTATAATTAAATATGAATTTAAAGGTAACATTGAATGTAAATGTTTTGAAAATATTGAATCTTGGAAGGATGTAATTTAATTAATAAAAAGGAGAATATGAATGCCTGTTTTTGATATTTTTTGAGATAATGTCAGAATTGTTTTACTGAGATAGTTGGCTATAGTGTGGGTCTGTAGTGATGGCAGTGTAGTGATGATGGTGGGTAACATGGTACTATTTTGGTGTGTTTATATATATGTGGGTGTGTGTGTGTGTGTGTGTGATATAATTCTTATTATTTCTATATGACCCACACCCATGTTGGATGACCATATCGACACCCAAATGTTTTAGGTTCTAGGTGTATTTCCCAATATCTAGTCTGGTGAGGATTTGATGGCTAAATACCCCCACTTGCCTGCTCTTCCTTTAGGTATAATAAATGTATTAATGTCTATTTCGTGGGATTAGTTCATTTTCAGAGGAGGTCATGTCGTTTATGTCCTTCATGATGATGCAAAATTACTGTAATGCATCAGAATATTTAATATGTGTTCGTGAATGATAGATAATATAGATGATATGGATGCATCTTGTCATATTTGTTGAATAATGTATGAATGAGACATCGTAACCTATGGGGGTTTTGTTAGGTAGGGTTACCTCCCAACATATACTCATATTTTAGTGATCGATCATACATTATTTGATGTGTTGTCATATGAATGGAAAAACAATGAGTAAATAGATATGGGGTTCCTTTGAATATATCATTCCCTGATTTTATTTTATCATATTGGATGTGAAATTTTTGATTTAGTAAATATTAAGGCTCATTGTTAGATGATTTGTTATTTTTATGTTAATTTTTATGTTTATTCACTAAATCATTAGAATGATTCTGCATAATTTTGACTAGTGGTCTTAGGTATAATCCTATCGAGTAATCATGTAACTATCATTCTAATAAATATATATATATATATATATATATATATTGGTTTCTAGTGTGATTTTTGTTATTGATGTGGTCACTTCTTACTCAGGATCTGAGAACTATTGTCAGAGTCACTACTTAGGAGTGTATGGGTATTTTATTTGGTGAATTCTATTTTTGGAAATATTTATAAATTATGGGATTATTTTTTGTCATTTATTTTTAATATCATTGTGTTAATTAGTAGATTTTTTATTAATTCATATGACATATGAGTGTAATACCACCAATTGTTATATTTTATACCCTCAGTGTAAGTTGTCATCCCAGGATCTATCGAAGGCGGGCGTCACGGGTAACACTCATCTTCAATACAGGTCAATGAGATGTTATTATAGTTGCCTCTCTTTTTTTCATTGAAAACATTGATAGACAATTTATTCTTAACGATAATGAATTTAAACAGGTATCCATCTTTCTCTTCACTTGTCCTTCATCAATGCTAAATATATTCGATCACAACAACATTAGTTCTCTTGATCACTTTTTCATTTATTATAATATATGTTTAGAAAATAGTGATTCCTCAGTTTCTATACTTCTTTAATTTTTACTATATTTAATAACCTTCATCTACATATACTACTCAACAATCTTGAGTAAAATATTCCTAAATTCAAATATAAAAAATTTCAGTCCAATTAGCCACATGATCATTATGACCAGTATTGGTTAAAATTCATCTTAAAAAATATCCCACTATTGATTCTCAAAGAGTGTAAATAAATAATCATATTAAAACCTCCCATAAAATCATATAATTTATTTAATTATCTTCTATAATAATAAATCGTGAGACTTATATTCTTATTTCTGTCAATATTTTATAAAATATATACCCCCTTATCCATATATGTGTAGTTAAATGAAATAATTATATTATCTTAAAATGACTTATCTTAATGGGTAATATCCTTCTTCAATTATCAATACCAAAAATTCAATAAATCTTAGATTAATTAAATTGGAATATATTTTTTTACTTTCTAAATAGAGATACATTATTCTGGATTAAGTTTAAATGAATTTATGGAACAAAATTTATTCTTACATGACATTTGGAATAATTAAATATTTCCTTTTAAAATTTTATGTTACTCTTACATACCCTTATATTCATTATTATGTGAACATGATTTACTCTTAAATTTCATATAAAATATTATAATTATTCTTATGTATCCTCAAACATAATCCTATGTAAGTATTAAACCATTATAGTTACTTATACATTTATACATATTAATATTTTGTTAATTTGTGTTACTATAATGTAGCCTTTAGAAATATAAAGTTATTTTTATGTACCCTCATGAAGAATCGGTATTACTCATACCTTTCCATAAGTTATAACTAAATAATTGTTGGTTAATATTACATACCATGTAAAATATATTTGTTATTCTAATGTGAGATAAGTTTATAGCTATATATTAGAAACATACTTTCTAATTCATTATATATGAATTCTCGCATTTCAACTTAGTGTAAAAACATCCCTGACATACTCTCATAATGAAATAGATCATATGTTCACCAACATTATTTACAATGACATCCCAATACAAGATATGTTTATATGAAAAACAATCACAATACCTATCCAAACATACTCTATATTCTAAGAACAATCACACCTTTAAAATCCAATTCTAAATATCTCAAACATATCACTAGCCATATAAAATTAGTTTTGGGAATATTTAAACAATTTTCAACTATAATTGAATGATCAAAAATCTCTTTATTCACATATAAACTCGTTTTAGTATTTTAATTTTCATATACTACCTCAATTCATTAAATCAGTATCCAAAGTATCGTTATAGATGCTTTCATCATTTATCAATTAATACAACACATTTATCTATAGCAATGTTATCAATATTCATCATTATCTATGTGATATTTCTATAAAATTATTAACCCATCAAAATTTATAATAAAAGGATAAATGATCACAAAAATACTCTTATAAATGTGTAGAATACTTCTTATCGTATTCATAGAGATATAATGTTTATTAATCCTAATTATCGATTTTACTCACCATCATAACCCTTTTCTCAATTCATGAGTCAATCAATACATACATGTAATATGTTTATATTCCTTGAAATTATAAAAGCGTCTTTTTTTCATCATCATCACCCTGCTACAATGATTCACCACACTATGACTATAAAATTTCCACTAACACTATTAAGTAGTAATATTTAAACTAAATCATATTTTCCATAAAATGAAAGGAAGTCATATTTCCATTTATAAAAACTCATCCATTTAGAGTATACAATAGATGAATATGTTAAATTGAACATGGTAAAGGGAAGCTTTTAAATCTCTTTAGGATAGAATATATTGATTAACAATACTTCAATGTTGTATCTTACGTTTCATTGTATATATAAGGACTTATTTCATCACCCCACTCATTGGGTTTTTTATCTTAACATGATATGTATTGAGACACATTCTAGGATACAATAATTTTGATAAAAAAATTATTATATGAACACATATTGAAATAATATATTATAGAAAAAAATGCAACACACGCTTATATAATTTTCTAAGAGTTACATCATTTGGATAGAGTATGACGAGAGTATGAGAATTTCATACAAAATCATTAACATGACTTCAGTAAAAATATGCATGTCTCCAAAATAATAATATATCCCTCTCAAATATGGGATCAATAAATCTATTAAAAACTATATTATGTTTGGGAATAATAATTATTACTTCTTTTAAATTTCAGTAGCATATCATTATCTCACTATTCACCGTGAAATGAATCTTCCTTTAGTTCAACAAAAGCCATGTCACCCTACATTATTTTAAAATAAAATCTTTGTTTTAGAATCATATGTCAAAATATATATTATATATATAGAAATAATCTATAAAATCATCTATAAATTATTCAGTAATCCCATGAATGATATATATCATAACCATTAAAAATTGAAGGGTTAATTACAAATTCCCTGAGATATTAATAAGTTCAAAAAATCCATATGGGTAGGTGTAAGTGGTTCTCTATAATCATATAATTATAATATAATTTAGTTATAGCAATAGTATCCATCAATAAATCACTGATATTCTTACTAGTAAAACCACTCATAAATTTGATCAATAAAAGGTAATGGAAAGTAATCAATTCTAATTATGTCATTTTGATTCCTATATTCATCACAAACTCCTCATCCCATCATTATCCTAGTGAAGATCATCAAATAATATTTGTTCTTAGGGTTTATGCATCCTTTACTTGGTATAAATTTTATTTGGAGACCCATTCTATGTTATATATTTTTTTTAAATATGTTTATCCAAAATATTGGGAACCACATTTCTAACTACTTATTTACTATGTTTTGTTAATCCCCATTGTTTCCTCTCCATTTTTTTCTATCCTTGTTCTTATTATTTTATCTAAGTGAAAATAGAAGACCTTATACAATAAATATCACTATTTCAACATGAATTAAAATCCCCCCTTTATAGAAACACTTAATTCAAGTAGTTTTTTTCAGTTCCTTTAAAAATGTAACACTCAAAATATAATGTTTTTTTTCTTTGAAGAATGAGTAAATAAAATTTATTTGGTGCTATTTTATCTCCAAATTTTTTGGTTTCTAAATTATGGGAAAATTTTTTGATTAATATTCCCTTGAAAGGATTTTAACTATAGTGAAATTGTTCAATTATTCATGTGATTATCTATTTTCCACACCCCTTATTTTCACATAATTATTAATAATCTCTATCGTTTATATTTTTTATTAAAATTCCATATTTGAAAATATATAATATTATTTGGATACATATACAAAATTTCATTCTCTTCATCAATAGTTATGACTAAATTGAAATAAATTGGATCATGTCTATGTTTCATTGGTTTCCACAATTAAAATGGGACGCACTCCATTCAAATCTAGAGAAATAGTTATTCTTTATATGAATCAATATGATCATTCTACATCACTATAAAAGTTAAAAATAGGATGATACATACCACTTATTATTATTTAAATATATTTATAAAAACAAATATGAAATTTTATCTTCTACTCCATAACACTAATATCCTCTATGATTCCAATTAGGTACTTGAAAACCTAATAATCTAGTTAAAGGGAAACACTCATGGACATATGAACACATAGATAGCTATTCATAAAAATTCAAATTAATTTTATATTATCACCTTCGCTTATATCAAAAGGTGTATTTTAAAAGTTTCATGATCTAATAGTACTTGGAATAAAGAAGCTACCTAGGTCTTGATGGTTAGGTTAGATATTTCCTATTACAATATCTAAACCCTCATTACATAAAAAATAACTCTTAAGTTTTCTAGATTCTTCCTTAAATATTTTTATTCCCTGTGAATCATTGAATATAACCATATCTAGTAATTTTCATTGATAAATATGATATTTTTTAGTTACATGAAAATCACCATAAAAATTATGTATAGAGATTATACCTTTCCCTAGAAAATAGTATTTATAAATGTAATGGGTTTCTCATATGGATTTGATTTAGGAGAAATTGATGTATTATTAGTAATAATTTTTTGTTAAGATTTAACCTCAATACTGGTTTCATAAGGTAATTTATTTCCATATATGCTAACCCGACTTCCTCCTTCAATTTACATTTTTTTGTTCAACATTATCCTTCTCCATAATATCCATTATTCTCCTCAATATTTTCTTATTACTTCCACCATAAAAATTAGTGTTAACCAGTATGTTAATAAGTGGTCTCTTGGAATTAATTTAGGAAAACTACCCCAAGTGTCACTCATTGTGTCTAAATTTGGGTTGGTTATATTTCAAAAAAGAGTAATGATTTTATAACATTTTAGTAACTGGTGAAAGTTTCTGATATTTTTTATAGACAGATTATTCCCTTAATTCATCCAAATTGGTTAAACCACTTATATTGGCAGTTGAAACTACTATAGGTGTGGTTATATTTGTTGAGGATATTTTAAATTAGGGATCAGTATTATTGATAATAGGTTATAGAAATTTAATTCCCTATGGGGAAATATTGAAGACCAAAGTAGTTGTTAAAAAATTTTCATCTTTATTGTTTCCAACATAATAATTGAGTCACTTTTTGAAATATGTATCCAAATTGATCTTGAAAATAATTTTGAGGCCTGTTATACCCCATAATGATCACATTACCTTATTTATTATCCTTATTATTGGTATTACAATTCGGATATAGGTGTGTACTTATAAACATTTCATATTCCATCAGGTGGTTATTTGTTACATTGAATGGTTACCATATCTTCCAATTGTTTATATATTATTTCAACATTGACTATTATATTTTTATTAACATTCGCGTGGTGATTACCTCTTCTCAAAGGGTATCATTCTCATTTCCATGGGTAGATATTTCATAATAATCCACCCATGGTTTATTATTTAATAGATGATGTCTTCTTCATAAGGCTTCTTCTAGTAGGGTAATCAACAATAGATCATGAAATGTGATGAAACTAAAATAATATATTTTTAATTACGTTAAAAACTATATCCCATTGTTCTGTAACTTCATAAGAAAATACTAAAATTGTTCATGTAACACCCTAGGATTTAGGATAAATTATTATTATTATTATTATTAATTATCTCTATAATTTTAAAACAACATTGTTTATTCATTTAAAATAATTGGAGCATGATTAGAAAAATTTCTCTACAATATATGACCAAACAAATACAAATTATTCATTCATATGTGGGACATTATTAAAATATCACATATAACTAATTAATTCAAACCATGGATTATTACTCATCATTGATCATGTACATCCATTAAAAGTGAATAAATAAATAGGGTATAATATATTGGAATGAATAAAATAATCATGACTAGGAAATCCCATGTAACACACTAAACCATGAGGATTACTAATATAAAATAAAAAATATAATATTTAAAGTAATTTTTAAAGGATACTGCATTATAGTAAATATATAATAATAAATAATAATTGTTCATTAAAAAGTGAGAGTGGGATGAAAAATTATTTAGTAATTCAATATATTGGAACGAAATATATATTTTATAACTATATTCCTTACAAATATGGATGTTGAAAATATGGTCATTGAAAATCTGGAAAAGTAGGGATCATTATCTTTCAATCCATTAGTGTGTTGATTTTTTTCCATAGGATTCAGTTACTCACATTACCCAATCATTATCAAATCATTATCCCTTATTGGCGAATATTGTGAGGGGAGACTATAGGTTTAATGGACTCATCTATTCTAATAATTGAATCCATCATGACTTTTTTCTATATGTTTTAAAAATATCCTCATATCAACTAACTCAGGGTTCCTCATGGACATGGCTATCTAATAGTCTATAATGCTAAAAATATATGTAGACCGTTAAATCTCAAATTTAATATCCAACTGAATTCTGGATGAGTACAAGGAGGATAGTTAGAGACATAATAAAGACTCTGAGATAGGTTTTATGATTATTATCTCATCCTTCTGGTTTAAATTAAAAAAATTTGGATATTAAAAAAATCGAGATTGAAAGGGTAAGTGGGGATAGATCATGGCCACTTTGTCTTTGATAGGGAGATAAGAACATAGGAAATTTTTTGGCATGTGTGAAGGAGATTAAGGATTATAATAGGATCAATCTTAGTCTCAAGATTGTTTTTTTACTAATGATATTGATGTTATATGAAACAATGTGGTGGACCACTTCCTGAATCCTTTTGTAGGGTTGTACCACTCAAATGGTGGGTGGTGTTTTTCAGTGTTTTTAGATGTTTGAATTCAGAATAATATTCCACTCTTGATACATAATAGGGATAAATATACCACATGTTCCATTACAAAAGAATAAAAGATCAAAGAGGATATACCCAGCAAGAAAAAAAAATTTCTACTCCTGATTAGGTTTCAGAGGCTTTTCTGTTTTTTTTTTGGAATTAAATAGGGTTCATATGGATGATGTGATGTGGGATTCATTCAAGGGTGGGCCTCTCACCACAACGATTAGTGTCACAAAAAAGGTTCTCATTTGAATGTTTCGGGTCCAATCTGGTCTAAACCTTTATAGTTCCATTTTCCTATGAAATTTAAATTAAAAAATTATTTCCTCATTTCTAAATATAATACTTAAGAACCATCTTCCATTTCTCATTTATTTGGAACAAAATGTTTTTTATGGGAGTTGCATCAAAGGGGAAATCATTATTCCAAACAATATGGTTGCTAACATCAATAAGGGAACTAATGGATCCAATATTATGATTAAAGTGGATATGGATAAATATTATTATTATATTGTGTGGAACTTTATTATTATGGTCATGAGACATTTTAGTTTATCTAATTAGAATTGTGCTCCCATTTTTAGATGCTTCACTTCATAAAGTATCTCAATTTCCATCACATGGATTTTGTTCAGTTTCTATAAATCAGTGTGAGGCCATAAATATGGTGATACAGTGTCTCCCGGCCTTTTTTGGCTCATGAGTCCCTTTAAAAAAACATACACTAGGGAAATATAGTATGACACAATTATTCCCTTTAGGGATAAGGAAGAGAACTAAATTATTTCAAACCTAATGTTTTTTGGACAATATTGTGTTTTTTAGAAATATTTTAAAATGGTCCAGTAATGTTTTCAACATCATTATTCGTTATTATGGATTTTGGAGTGGGTAACGAATCAATAAATCCAAAATAAGTGGGCACTGGTCTCAAAATTCCCTAGATGGAATTCCTAATCTTGTCAAGATATGATTGGAATTCATAAATTCTCTTTATTTATAGAGTATATAGGGGAACACATATAATAAAATAGTATTCAGATGTTTATTTTCAATGGAATAATCAATACCATAACTAGATGTATCCTTAATAAGAAAATTGTTTGTTATCTTTTGGAGGAAGGATCACACTGGTTAATAGTTTCCTTACATATATCCTTATGAATGTTCTTTAAATCATCAAACTAATTAAGGAAACCGTCAAAAATATTGAAAAAATAATTATGACCTTTATGTGGGATTCCATTAAAGGTGGAATATTTCATTAGGCCTCATGAAAGAGGATGGAGAAGATGATAGAGGATGTGGTGGATCCATTAATGATGCAACATTGATTCTATGCAATCTATTTGGGATAATATTTCTTGGGACATCCATAAAGTCAGTTCCCTTTGGGAGAGATTCATGCACAATAAATATGGTGTAGAATATTTATACTGGGAATAGGTATGTTGTGGGTTGTGTAACATGGAGAGTTTTATTTTTGATGATATGGAACCATTGATGTAAAATGTGTGATAGATGGTGCATGGAAAAAAATGTCAGCTATTAGATGGACAACTGGGAAGCTTCCAACTATATTTTTTTACTAGGTATCTAGTCCTTGATATTGAATTTATAGAAGAAAAAATATCTCCTTATTTCATAAACTAAATGTTAAATGAGGACCATAAATCTCTATATGTGAGTATCCAGCTACTAAAAAAATATGACAAGTGCGTTTTTTCGAGTCATCCTCGGGACATTTAAATATAAATTCTATTCTTGCATGGATTAATGAGGACATTGAAATTGATGATTTGGAATATTGTATTTGGTGTAATTAAATACCCTTGAAATTAAACTATTTGGTTTTATGCCTAAGTAATCATAATATACCAAGGATGCAAATATTCAAAGGGGGAGTCCAGTTGGCTTCATGTTGTTGGGGTTGTGCTTATCCCAGATCACATAAGGTTTGTAATATCTTATTTGGATCTGATTAGACTATTTTATTGTGGTGTTTATTTTTTCATTTCATGGGTATCACTCATAAAGTGTTGTTCAAAGTAGATTTTTATTCATTATAGTTCTAGTAAACTAGTATGGTAGGCTTTGAATTCAAAATTCAAAAAGCTATTTTTTCAGTAGAGGGATGGAGAATCTGGGTTATCAGAAACTATATGCGGAATAGTTAAAGACCCTTATTTTAAGGTAGAAATAACTGAGTTATGTATCATGTGGTGCATTTTAGTTCCCCTATTGCTGTAGGTGGGCCATCATTCTCTTTAATTGGGATTCTGATCAAGACTTAACCTCCTTTTATTGGTAGATGTAATTAGGGTTAGGGGAGATTGTTTAGATTGTCACCTAAAAGTTTGGGTATTTAGTTCAATTTGGATGGTTCTTATGATCACACAATTTTGTGAGCGGGAGAACAATTGTGTGATAATAGGGGCCATGTGCTTCTCGGTATCAGCATTTTTTGGGCCCTGTAATTCCATTCGATTGGAGGAAAGTTCTATACACAGTGGTCTAGTGCTTTGAAATATTAATAAATTTAATATTACTAAGGTTGAATTTAAATCTTCTATTTTATTTAGGATTTCTCACAACTAAACATCCATACCTTTGGACCTTTCTTACATTATTATGGATTTTCAAGTGATCTTCAATCAAGGTATTAAGGTATGACACACCTTAAGAGAAGAAAACATTATAGAAGATGTCTTGGTCAATCATGTGATCTCTAATGGGAGAGTTATTATTTTCCATTATCCCAACTCAATACCTCATGACTATAAGAACATTTTTTGGGGTGATAACCTTGGACTCCACCATTCTCACCCCCAAAATTTTCTTCTCTTGTATTTCATATTAATAAAAATTGAAGTTTATTTCAGTATAAATTTTGATATAAATATTATTAAATTAATATATGATTTACATATAATATTAAAATTAATATTTTAATATCAAATGAATACTGAAATTAACTTTTAAAATATAAATAATTATTTTTTATGTATTTATTAATTCATATTAAGCCTAAATGTACTATTTTTTCAAATAAAATTTTTCTAATTATTGTATAAATTATACTAATATATTAAATCAAACACCATTGAAATATTATATATTAACTAACCTATTAACATATCTTTAAATTATAAATTTTTATGAAATAATATTAAGAACACATAATGTTGAAAAACATAATTTCTCAAAAGTTCAATTTATATTTATGATTTATCATTCCATTTAAAAGATAAATTCAAGAAATTTTTATTTCAAATAAGATAAATATAATATTTTCCTATTTATAATGTGAAAATGATATTAATTAAATATTTGAATATTATTCTAAAATAACATATTTCTAAAGGAATTTTGAAAAATGCATATTTTTCTAATATTGTTACCTTTATAACATCATTATAAAAGAATTCCATTAACATTTATGAAACCATTTTTATTATAAAATTTATTTGTTCTAAATTTAGATTATGTATTTTAGACTAAAATTTTGATATACAAACACCACATTAAATAATTTATAAAATTTAGTTAATATTTTAATGGAAACATGTTTTTTATTTGTCTCTCTTAAAAAAAAAATCACACTATGGAATTATGTTTTCAAATTATTTTAATGTTAAATAAATAATATTTTAACAAAATTATCAATAAAAAAATTTCCTTTCAATATAATAAATTCTATTAATAATTTTTTCCTAAATATAAAATATATTCTAAAAAATAACCTTTTTAAAAAAAAATTCACATTTTATACGATAATGTTAAGAATTAATTTTATAAACAGAATTTAAAAATGGACCTATTATTTATAATTAGTTTTTTTGATGTATCTAATTAATCTCATTTTATTTTTAGGCATTAAAAAATTATTAGTTAATAATTAGTTTTCCTCTAAAAAACAAAAAATAGTAAATGTAAAAAACTAATCGAAAATTTTACTTAAAAAAGTTAATCCAACTATTTAAAATTGTATATTATTATTTTTTTCCTTATCCCATTAAATAGTATATTATATACTACTTTTTATTCGTATTCCATGTGAAACATGTGATCTATTTTTATTATAGATTTATATGTTCCAAAAATTCCCTTCAATTCAATTATAAATGGAACATTTACCCCTCAAAATATCTACACATCCATATAAAGTAGGATCTAACAACTCAACCATAGTCTCTACTCGACCCTATCCCCATGTGCCAAGATTATTTTACTTTTAAATAATACCATGTTAAGGTTCTTTATGGTGGTGAACAATGGATAAAATCCAAAGAGAGAGGTAATATAATCCACCACATCTTAATTCTTTGATTATTTTACCAAAAAACTTATTTTCAATATATGAGTGTATGATTATAGAATTATTTTTTATATAATTTTATTTTTTTGTAAAATAGATAATCAATTTTACGTATTCCACCAAAACCATTGGTAAAAATGAAAACATCGTCCTGTATGTGTTCATAATATGACATCAATAAATGAGGTGTTCAATTTTCCATCACTGCATTTCAAGGATTGTATAAAAAGATTATATACTATTATAATATTATATTTATAACATGTTAATGATCCTAAATTTATAATATATAAAATTTTATACCTTCATTTCTACCAAAAAACATGGGTGTTGTTTGTGGGTAGGGGAAAACTACTACCTCTAGGTGATGATGTTTCTCTTTCATTTTCCATATTGAATAAAATTGGTGAGAAAATGTGTATTAAATTTTAAAAAAAAATATTCAATAAAACATTAAAATTCAATAATGGCCATATTATACATTTAATAATTCAAAATATAAAAATAAATAGTTATTTTAAATTTTATGGGTAAAAATGACATATCAAAATACATAATCAAAATTAACTCTTTTATGAAAGACCTATTAAACTATATAAATTAATTTATAATTTAATAATAAATGGCATAATAAAATTAAAATACGTAAATGATAATTATATTTTACAACACATTGAACATAGTCAAAAAAACCATTCCTATTTCTGAAAAAGCAACCATAGAAATTCATGTAACCAACATAAGTGGAAATATTTTGTAAAATTGGGGTAACATGATGTTAAATATAACATATATAAAATATAGTTGGATAAATCTAATAGTAATTTAATTTAAATTATTTAATTTTTTTGAGAGTCTATGTGATACTGTAGATCTCTTTCAGACACTAATTAAGGAAATTTCGTAACTCCTTCATGACTTACTGATTACACATTATCTTCCATTTTCTTCTTTTTATGAAAGGTTACATTCATACACAAATTATAATTTTTTTATATCTACCTTAAAAATGTATTATGTTAAATATCCCTTTAAATGTTATGTTTATTCATGATATCTATTCCCTTTAAAATTACACTATTTAATAAACCTTATTTAAGGGAACATTTATATTTCTTTTCCCATGGTTAGAATCAGCACCATAAAATTTATTTTAAAATATAAATTGATTATGAGAACCCATGTTATTTTATTATTTACTGTACTAGTTCAATTATGGTTTGATGATAAATAATAAGGTCTTTTATTCTTTAATATATCCTTTATAAATTTCATAATTATTCTCCCAAGTTGTATGTTTTTATTCTTTCTTCTCTTATATCATTCTCTTAAAGTCTCGATATTAGAACAAAATTAAAAATAATTTTGTTTCAATTTAAAATGTGAACATCCAAATGATTTTATTCTTTATTCTATTAAGAATAAATTTTATTTAGTATTAATGTATTCCATAAATGAAAATTTTGAGACCTAATTCATTCTCATGGTTGGATCATGAATATGATTTATGTAGGGTTTATTTTCCTCATGTGGCATTTATATGTATTATTTACAATTATGTGATGGTAGGTATCGAAATTATATTCACCTTAAATGGACTGGGTAATTATTTATATCTCATGATATGATATGTAATGGATTTCGAACCAGACATAAACTACCATGATTCATTTTCCATATTATAATTATGGTTTTTGGAATGACCATTGACTTATTTTTATGATATATTGTTTTTTATTATTTCCACATGTTTATGATCTTATTATATCATTTCACTTTTACATGCCTCCTTGATTATGATCGTTCTATTTATGATATCTTTTTTTTCATTTGACACTAATTTTAGGATTATTCTCCATGTTTATCTCATTAATTGTATTTCTCACTCACCCTTTTATATATATATTTTCCATATGATATCCTTTTTGGTTTTGTAATATCTATGGGGGTAAGGATAAAACTGTAGTTTCTTCCATAATAAATATTTATTTATGTTTATTATATTGTTTTATATTTCTAATATTCTAAAGACAATATAACTTTTGATCCTCATATTATATTTGTTGGAAATGAATGTTTAGAGTTACAAAATAATACATGTTTAAGGCTTCGGTCGCTGAATTTTTCATCATTGGAATATATAGTAATTTTTTGAGATTATGATGACAAGACCTTAGTGATAACCATATTAATACATCAAAGGTATAATATTAAGTATAGGTTAACAACCTAAAATTTTGGAATGTTTTTAGTTTTCGATATTCCTATAAGTTAAATTCTATTTTAGATTATAGAGATGGAATGTTTTGTGGAATATATAAACCTAGGGGTAATAAACTGTAATAGGTTCGGCTAGTCATTAACTTGATCATAACATTGATACACGATGAGTGATCCTAATACTTCAAAACTAGATATACACTCACGAGGGATATTCTTTGGTTAATCATATTTTTTTATAAGTAGCTATGGGGAATTTATCTGCTTGTTACATTGAGGGACATGGTTTGGGATTATAAGATAACCCAACAAAATTTAGTATGCGACAAACTATTAATAATATAGGTATATGTAAATTAATAATTTTCTTGCATGATAATATATAGGAACAATATATTTTAAGGTTTAATTCCATTTAATAATATGATAAATACTATATATTTTAATTGTTTCATCACTCATATCAGCCCTATTTAATCTTATTAATGTCTATATCTAGAAGGAAACATTAGTGAGAGGGACAATGTAGAGATGAAATCAACAAAAACCCCATCAGAATAGGATTAGGAGTGAGAAATAGTATGATTATTCAAAACCAACTATCACAAAATATGATTAAAAAGTTCACATAGATGAATATTAAAACACATAAAATAAAAGAAATATGTAGTATGGGTAAGGATCAAGTGGAGAAGAGGATGAAGGAATAAATGTTTAACTTACATTATGTTAAACAATTTATAAATATGACCTATTGGAATTGTATCAAGTGGAATAGAATATAATTTATGTATTATATAGGGGATATCTAGAATCTAAATGTAATAGGAAAATAAAGAGTTTGTCAAACATGATATAACAAGAATGTTTATATACTAATATACCATTGATAATTCAATTTATTATGTATGAGGAACATAGTAATTATCCAAATTAATTCCTTAATATGAGACCTAACCAATATGATGAGCATAACCAATCTCCAGTACCACGAGGGCAATGTAATTCATATAAAATAGCTCCTAATATAGTATATACTAATATATAGGGTTCGTATACCCTGCAATTGGTATTTTTAGATCTCATGATTGAATCTTATTATTTGAACTCTAGTATATCTAAGAATTTTTCTATGATTAATGGTCACAACCTTAATGAATGTATTATTGAATAAGTTGTCTAGTGGTGTTATTGATATATTATTAGTATAATCATATAGTATTGTCTCACATAGAAACATTATTATTTATCCTTGTGATAAATGTAACAAATTTTTAGTGATGGATTGGTTCCCTCCACTTGAGTAAAAATTATTAGGAGTTAGGAAATAACATTCCATATTATCCAATGATAGTCTACCAATGAATGTACAATAATACATATTATATTGAGAAAATATATATAATGGGGGTCTTTATACAAGATAATTGTAGAATATTTTAAAAAATCATTGTATAAAAATCAATAATAGGGATAAAGAATTTTTTAGTAAATAAAATTGTTTCTTATATTAATGTGATCGATATACCTATAGAGAATGTGTCTCTCGTCTTCTCTATATTTTATATTGCATTGAAATATTTTTATTGGTATGTGATAATTAAAATTTGTATACTGATGATTATTTATATGGGGAATGTTACACCTCGGGTTATATGATATATTATTGTTGTTATTATTATAATTACTATTTCTATAATTTTAAAGAATGCCTTTCTATTCATTAAAATGGATTGAAACATGATTAGAAAATATCCCCTATACGAAATAAAACAAATTAAATATATATTGTTCATTAATAAGTTGGTAAATATAGTAAAATCACATAAAAATAAATATTTAAAACCATATATTATTAATCTCCATGGATGAAGTACATCCATTAAATATGAAAAAATAAATATGGGGAAATAGAAAGAATATAAAAAAATATTTATGACCATGAAATCCCCAAGATCGATATTATCCTTCAGTATTTCCAGTTTCCAATAAACCAATAAAGAAGAAGGAAACCACAAAATTAGAAAGAATTATTAAAAAGTTATAATATGCAATAAAAACTTAGTCAATCTGTGTGATATTGTAATGAATGAATTATTCAGTAAGTTTATAAATAGAAAATAATTATTTTAATTATAAATATTTTAGTAAAAAATATAGACATTATAAATATTATCATTGAAAATATGGTCATTATCCATATATCAAATAGTTATACTAAAGTTTATTATTTTTATATAGTAAATTTAAAATAATAAAATTCATAATGAAAAAATGTGACATTAAAACATTATAAATATATATTAGTGCGTTAAGTACAAATATTAATATTATTTTATTAAAATATGATGTCATGTATATGTAAAATTCAATTACATATTTTAATACTAATGGAGTAATAAATTAAAATTTTATAAATAAATAAATTAATTTTTATTTTATTTTTCAATGTTTATTTAGAATAAAAGTAAATATAGTTTTTAAAGAATAAATTTTTTATGTATTTTAAATTTTATCAAAATTGATTAAATTTAACATATTTAAATATCTTTACATGAACTAACATATTAAAATCCATTATGAACAAATACTAAGAACACATAATGTTTAAAAATTTCATTATTCTAGAAAATAAATTATAAATTTTTTATTTTCATTTAAAAGTTTCGTTAATAAATTTATGATTCCAAATTAGACCAATATATATTCAATTTTCTATTTACAATGTATAACTTATCCTAAAATAATTCTTTTTATATTTTTGGAAAATAATTGTTTTTTAAATAAGTGTTGAAAAATAATGATTTTGGTAATACATTCAATTTTATGATATAATCATACAAGAATTCCAAAAAAATTATCGAAACCATTTACATATATGAAATATATTTTATAAATATAAATTAGGTAATCAAAATGATATGTTCAAATATAAAACCAATGCCTGACATTTTTAAAAATTTATGTAATGTTTTAATAAAAACTATTTTCTTCTTCTTCTCTTAATAAGATATTAAAATTTTTAAACGAGGTTTTATAATTATTTTATTGTTAATTAAATATTATTTTAATAATAATAAACATTTTCATGAAAATTTAATTAATATCATTGATAATTTTATTCTTAATAGTATATATTCTCTTAAAATTATTGTTTTTCAATCTGTTTTTGTGTGATATATGTTTTAAGACCCTAACCTTGTGTGATGGTACATCCCTATTTAATTTTTTGTTAAGATTTTTTTTTTCTAATGAATTAGTTCTTGGGTGTATTGTATGTTTAGGGTATGTCAAGGAAGTACGAGATGCAGATGAAGAAGGAATGTTTCCAAATAGTGTGTTGTGTATGGTTGGTGCATGGTAAGTACTAACCATGCCCCTAGCTAGGGAAACCATACACAAAACCCTTATTCTGGATAGATTCCAATGCATGAACACCACACATGTTTCCAGGACATGCCAATTTTTTTAGGAAACATTGTGGATTAGACCCTCTTGGATAGCGGGAGCCATATGGTTGGCACACCGTTTGGCCAACCGTGAACCAAAACCTTGCATCCATTAAAATGTTGTAATTTTCAATTTTTATCTCTCATACTTTAAGGTTTATAACCCTAATTTCTCCCCTCTTACTCGTCCATAATCTTTGGTGATGAACCAATACCACTTAGACTTCCAAGGGGTGATTCTCCTTTGATTCATAGGCACTTGGAGTGTCGTTGGTTTCAAATCAAAGCTCATGGTAAGTCTTCATCTATATTTCTTCCAATATTCTTGAAGAGTCTTGGTGTGTTAGTTCCTATCCTCCTTAATTTCTAAAACCTTATATTCTCGGGCATTATTCACCGTTGTGTTTGGGGGTTTTTATGTTCAAATAAAAGGTTTTTTTGAACAAGCATTTGTCTACGAACATGTGGTATGTGACCTTTATGACTTTTCCCATAGTCTTGATATTTTATAAGTTTATGTGGATGTGAAAATTTTCTTCTATTCTAAATTTTGTGTTCTTTAATAAGGAAAGTTATATTGGGGCTTAGATTGAGGTGGAAAACTATAAATACCTAAAGTATTATAAAACAATTACCCTTTTTAAATTAAATGTCTTAGTAAGTAATATGGTTATAGAAAACACAATCACTTGTTTTGGATTTATTACCATATATAGGATTTAAAGAAATATTAAATATAATTACCATAGATAATATATCCATTGAATAGTGATCACATAATTATTTTTAATATAGGGTTTTAACACATCCAATCGATAGAGACAAAGGTACTGATAGCCTCAGCCCATAGGGTCGTACCCTATGAATCCCATTTATGGGAGATTCTGATGGAGATATAATCTCTAGGATTTTACCTTGACCAATCCCAATACAAGATCTAATAACGTGTGAATTTTTTGAAACTCATTACTGGAGAAGTTCAAGATCATTAAGATCACGGCCCAAACCATGTTCGTCGAACTACCCCACGAAAATATAATTACTGGTCACCTTACTCCTAGTTTTTTTGCAGTTTTACTAAAGGGATATGTATCAAGAACAATGAAATGTGAGTTTGTACATTATTTTTTATAGAATAATGAATATACTTTCATCTTATAATTATTAATTTATAAATGATTTTTATTTTGATACAATAAAATGAAAATTTATATTTTTGAGTAATATTCAAAATTAATGAAGGAATTTATTTTGATAAATTAATTTATTTCAGAAATAAATAATATTTTACCAAAATATTATTATTGAATAATTTTTCTTAAATATAAAATATCATATTATTTTTATGAAGTCAAATGTAATTTTTATAGGGTTTCAAACACTGTTACTTTCAAAAACCCAGCATTTGTCAATAAATGTTTATTCTTATTTTAAAACTGAAAATAAAAATATTTATAAAAATATTTTGATAACATTAAAATTATTTTAGGAATCAGAAATATTAAATTATCCAAATGTTAATTTTTCATAAATTTCTGAGAATGTCAAATTTTCTTGTCAAAATTAAATACCATATAAATATACGGTGTGTATTGTGACATCATAAAGACCCAAAAGTGATGTAATAAATACTATAAAATTGTATCCACAACAAAATATATGTTCTCATTACTGTAATTTTATTTTAGGTTTATTTTATTAATTTTATAAATCTATTATGAATCCTCAAAATCCATTAACATATTTTAAGGTTTTAAAATCATTTCTTTAAGAGTATGACTCATCTCCATATAGGAAAGGGTATTATTTTATTATTATCAGCCCTCAAGATTATAAAATAATTAAAAAACAATCATTTTTTTGAAACCATGGGGAAAAATATTGGAAGGTTTTCGGGTTTGGACATTTTATTAGATAGAGTCCAAGACCTTTGTTTGAGAAATAATAAAGATCTCCACACTCTTTTCTTATATAAAACCACACAAAATCATACTTATATTCAATAAAAATTCTTGTAGCATATACTTAATCTTCACTCTCATCTCTATAGTCATACCAAGGTGCCCCAAACACTCAATAATCCACTCTCATTCATTTATAGTCACACACTCAAGTAGGAGATCTTTTAGTTTTTCATCTTAATTCAAGTATATTCATTACGTTATGTATTTTATCTTCAATTTCTTATGATGGGATATTTTATTCCATATCCCCCATAATGTATAATTGACGTAAAATTTATTAAAGACCCCTTTTTTATCTTATAAACCCATTTTATTAATTTTTATGTGCTGTCGTTATGCTACCAAAATTTCCCCATGATCTTCCAGGCCAAAACAATTATGTAGTGAATACCATAACCATGTCTTATCAAGGGTATTCACATTTATACAATTATACTTCATTTACATGGTACTTACATTTATTTATTACATAATATTTAATCATGTAATAAAATATGATGATGAAGGAATCCATGTTTCATGATCTATGAGGCACAAATAATCATGAGAATTAAATGAAAGTGATGGGTGCCCCTATAATAATATAATGCTCCAATGAATAGGTTAATGTTTAGTCTCATGATAATTATTTTTGGGATAGATAGTGAACATTATTTATTCATGGAACTTTTCTATCATGATTTCATGGAATTTATCCTTGACCTATGTTTATAATTATGTTTTTTAAGTTGCTTCCACATTTCCTATGTTTCCTTTATGATTATCATGTTATATCATTCTTTCTTATTCATTTTCCATTTATTCCATATTTATATGCATATTTTCTCACATTTACTATATTCTTTATTTCATTCCTTGTTTATTCCCTCAATGCGATTTATAGCTAACCCCTTTCTTATGTATGTGCCTAGGTTATCCCTTCCAGTTTTATGTATGAGGATGTTAAGGAATATTTTCATAGAGACGGTGTTTTTCCTATTTTAAATTGTTATGTAATGTACACAATTCCCAAATAAACTATGATTTTTTATCTTTTGGGTGGTATTAAGTGTAATTTTATTTTATAAATGAGGTATTAATGAGAAAAAAAGTGAAGGGTTGTTATAGTTAGTTTTAAGGGAAAAGTTTAGTTATTTTTGGATTAGGATTAGAAAACACGAGAAAAAACAAAAGGTAAAGACTATGTATTAGAAAATATCCCTAAATTTTGGTAAGTAAAGATTAAGTGGATTATCAAGAAAATATATCCTTTTCTGGATACTACATGTGGACATGGTTCGCGCATTGATGTACCTAGGTGTAAAAACTCTGATAGGGTTTGTCGGGCCTAACTCAGCATAACCTAGTACACAACCACGAGCATTATTGTACACCTAGTTTGAACCTCCCATGGGATAATCATTTATAAAATCACAACTTCAATATGAAACCATATTAAGGGAACAAAAAACCCCCATTTTAATTTATTTTTGTAAATTGATCAAGGTTTACATAGATTGAATCATATAAATTCATAATTTATGGAATTAAATTTATATTATAGGTTATCCATTTAATGACATTAAATTACTATTTATGTGTTTAATAGTTTAAAAATAATCATCCATAATATTCCCTTTATTCTATCCAATGACCAGGAATTTGAGGAATGGGGTAAATAAAAAATGTAACAAGAAATGTGATGATCGTCCCAATGAGATGCCCACCTGATGGGAGAAAGATTCACAAACTTTATGACGATACTCTCTCATCTGAATTAGGTTATGAATATAAATCTGAATCAGGAGGATCTCCAAATCCCCTTAAGAATGAAAATTTTCAATTGATTCCTTTATCTTCCAAATTCCCACAACATTCAATGGAACTTTTGATCCCTTAATCATGGGTAAATGGATCAACTCCATCATGAAGATCTTATTCATCCTTTAAAATTCCAAATAAGAGAATGTTCAGTAGGTTGTTTATCATATAAAAGGATTAGTTGATTAGTGGTTAACATTGATCAAAAATATGAACAATGAGAAGAGATCAAAGCGATGGGGTGGATTGAATTATTGAAAATGTTTTTTGATAATTATTTTTCGCACACTCTTTGACTTAAAATGTAATGGTATCTTCATAAACGTAAATAAATACAATGAATATATTGGGGAGTATGAGGAAAACATCACAATACTTGTACGATATGCCTCCATATTTTTCATTACCCCAAAATTAATGGTTTACCACTTATTTGGTGAGCTAAAACCTAGTCTATGAAAAACCTTAGAGATCCTTAAAATTGATAACAATGGGGAAATTGTCTAATGTTCCCTCTAAGTCGAAATAGAGGTTGGAAAATCACAAGGGTATCATGGGGATAAGATGAGGAAATTAGAGTTTAATTTTGGTGGGCATATAGATAAATCTAGATGTTCTATGAAATTTCAACATCCCACTTGTCAATGGAATGGAAAGAGGAACCTCGGAAATTACCTAAGGGTAATGAGTAAATGATTTATGTACAGTAAGGAGTGGAACCTAGATAGAAATTATCAACATGAGAGACCCACTAATTCATTGGAGGATATGAATGATCCATTAAACCCTCATTACATGGTCTATTTCTTCAACTATAAGGTACCAGGGATCTTTGTAAACCAATTCACTAATACAAGGGTATTGTAAGACAACCAACAATATCCATGGTAGAAAGGGAAAACGTTTTCTATCACAACTGGTGAGGTTGATCCCAAAAATGATGTGGTAATAGGTATCCTAGTTATTTATTCAATAATAGTGAATGTACTTTTTGATTATGGTTCTATTGATTCATTAATATCATGAATGTTGAGTAGAAATATTAAAATACTACCACAAAGAATGGAAGTAGATTTTTCTGTGAAAAGGTGAAATGGGGAATTTATTGCATCCAAATTATAAAACTCCTTCCCTATAAATGTTCCTGGGTTTAACTTCCCAGCAATCCTTTTCATAATCCCTTATGAGTAATTTGATGCAATTATATGAATGGATTGGATTTCCCAATATAGATCCAACATAAATTTCCAAGAGGAAAGAAATCACTCGATGTATTTCAAATCGTCCCCCAATCCTGTACAAGTGAAAGGAGGAGGATTAATCTTCTTCTTAAATAAAATATATTGAATGGATAGTATATCCCTATGAGAAATCATTTATTTCTAAAATTATTCTGTATAAGAAAAATACCATCCTTGAATACATTCCAATTGTGAGGGAATACAGTAATGGTTTTCCTGAGGAATTTCATGGTCTTCCTCTTAGCTGAGAGGATGAATATTAAATAGAGATTATGTCTGGGGTTTTCCATTATCCAATACACTATATTGAATGGATGTTGTGGAACCTTATTAACTAAATAAAAAACTATAGTAGAATATGGAAAAAGGGTTCATTCATCCAAGTGATTCACTATGGGGTGCACTAGTCCTATTTATCTAGAATAATGATGGTTCAATGAACCTTGTAATGGATTATCATGTGCTCCACAAGATCATGATAAATAACAAGTATCCTCTTCCACAGATTGGTGACTTGTTATATCAGCTACGTGGAGCATAATACATATCCAAGGTGGATCTTCGGTCAGGATATCTTCATGTAAGAATTAAGAAGGAATATATCCCCAAGACTACATTTCATACAAGGTACTGGCACTATGTGTTTATAGTGATTCCTTCTGGAATCACTAATTCTCTAGAAATCTTAATGGACATGATGAATAAATTATTTATACATTACCTCCAGAAAATTTTGTTAGTATTTATAGATGATATTCTAATTTTCTCCAAAACCATGGTGGAGCATGAGGATCATTTGAGGACTGTGCTAAAGACCTTTCTAATGGAGAATCTATATGAAAAGTATATAAAATGTGTATTCTGGTTAAAGGAAGTTCCATTATTAGGTAATTTCATGAAAACCATTGAGATATCTATAGACCCTTCAAAAATAGAAATAATTAAAGGATTTTCATAGCAAAAAACTAGGACAGATATCTATAGTTTCCGTGGATTAGCTCGGTATATCGCTGATTTGTGAGAAACATATCACAAATGTCAAAACCTCTAACCAAGATAACTCGGAAGGGATTCATGTTTTATAGGAATTATGAGTCTAAATAGAGCTTCAAGTAGATTAAATGGAGGCTTATCACTGCACCTATGATTATACTACCCATTAGTGAAGAATGTTTTTTAGTATTCAATGATGCTTCGAAGATGTGATTGGGTTGTGTGTTAATGTATAGTGAAAAAAATCATATCCTATGCTTCTAGATAGTGTAATTTTACAAACACAAATACCCTATGAAATATCTAGAGTTTTCTACAGTGATCTTCACTTTGAAAATATGGGTACATTTTCTATTTGGGGATAAGTGTGAAATATATACAGATCATAAAATCCTCAAGTATATATTCACATAGAAAGATCTGAATATGCACCAATGAAGATGTTTTTAGACTATTAAGGACTAGGACGGCTTAATTCACTACCATCATGGGAAATAGAATGAATTAGAAGGTGATATATTTAGAAAAGATCCAAAAAATTAATCATTGATGATAATTACGAGGGATCCAATATTCTTATATTTGGAAAGGATGGACATGGGAATCAATAAACAGGGAACATCATCAATCCTTTCACAGATTATTTCTCAACCATCTCTCCTACAAAGGTTAACTAATTCTCAAATATATGATGTGGTAATTCAAAACAATGTGGAAGAAATAAGAAATGTGAAATATTTAGGGTTTAATGTTATTGAAGTAGGATTTGTGAGATTTAATTCAAGACTATGTGTACCAAAAAATACTGAATTAATTATGGAGTTTTTGGAAGATTCACATAGCTCAACCTTATGCAGCCACCGGGGAAGCACCAATTTGTATTGAGATCTCCAAGAACAATATTTTTGGGACAAGATTAAGAAAAAGATTGTGTAATATACATCACGATTTTTGGTATGACAGCAAGAAAATACTAATGGAAAAAAAGTATAATGGTATTATTCAGCCATTACCAATTCAAACATATAAATGGGAAAACATCATCGTGGACTTTGTCACCAAACATCCGAAGACATCCAGAGGAAAAAATGATAAATGAGTTGTTGTGGATCGTCTTACAAAATAAAATCATGTTATCTCAATTTGAAAGTACTTCTCATGGTATCAAATTTTTTGAATATACATCAAGGAATTATTACGTCTTCATGGATTAAAACTATCAACTTTATCCGATTGAGATCCAAGACTCACCTCCTTGTTCTGGAAAAGTCTCCAACATGCTTTGAATACTGAGTTGAACTTTAGCATGGATTATCACCCCAAAAGGTATGTCCAATCTGAGTAGACTATAAATACACTTTATTATATGTTTATAGCATGATCAATTGACATTAAAGGAGTATGGGATCAACATCTTCCTCTGGTTGAGTTTTCTTATAACAACAGTTTCCACTCAAGCATCCAAATGTCTCACTATGAATCTCTTTATGGGAAGAGGTAAAGAAAACCATCATGTTGGGATGAAGTTGGGTAAAAAAAACTTATATGTCCTGAAATGGTCGAAAAAATTGTGGATAAGGCTAAGACCACTCAACAGTACCTATAAGTTGCTCAGAGTCGATATAAAACCTATACTAACAAACTTTGATGAGAAATATTATTTTATGTTGGAGACATAGTATTCCTCCTCATATATCCATGGAAGATTTTTTTGAGATTTTGGAATGAGGGAAATCTTCTTCCAATATATATTAGCCCCTTTTAAATCCTTGATCACATTGGAGCGGTGGCCTACTGACTAGTACTCCCTCCAAAAAAATCTCAATACATGTTGTATTCCACATATCCCTCTTGGTAAAGTACATATCAGACCCCTCACATGTAGTCAATATAGAGGTGGTATTTTTGTATAATGAAAATTCATATGAGGAACATCTAATGAGGATCTTAGATCATATGAAAATGTTCTATAGAATAAGACAATTAACCTACCCAAATTGTTGTTGAGAAACCACCAGTTTGAAGAAGCAATGTGAGAACTAGAGGAGGCGATTAAACAAAGTTACCCTCATCTATTTTAATGTGATAAAAAATAATTTTTAGGGATATGTTTCATAATGTGGGAATATTGTAATAAGCAAAGCAGTTATAAATAAAATTCTCATTTTTGTGTTAATTAGATACCTTATTATGTAATTTGGTTATAGAAAACACATGCACTTAATTTGGTTTTATTATATTCTATAATATTTAAAAGATCATAATGCATCATTACCATTGATAATCTATTCATTTAATGGCGATCACATGATTAGTCAAAATATAGGGTTTTAACAAATCCAATTAACAATGAAGAAGGAAGTGATGGCCTCAACCTGTAAGATTATACCCTGTGAAGATCATTTGAATGAGATTATGTGGGTTATAGAATCTATGTTATATTCCCTTCACCAAGACCTAGATGATATCCAACAATATAAGCTTTATAAAACCCATTTATGCGATAAGTTCAATCTCATCAAGATCATGTCCCGGACTATGTTTTGATAACCACCACTAAAAATCTCACTATCATGCACCATACGCTTTGAGAATTTGTTGGTGAATTAAAGAGATATGAATCAATACCCTAGAAACATGAGTATGTACATAATATATTATAAAATAATGAATATACTTTCATCCTATTAATATAACATAATAAATGATTATTATTTTAATACATAAAACCCAAATGGTATTTTTGAGTAATATTTATATTAAATTAATGAGTTTATTTTGATGAATTAATGGATATTTAAATTTTATAAAATTTCAATAAAATATTATTATTAAATAGTTTTTATTAAATATAAATTATGAAATGTTTTTAATGATGTCAAATGTAATTTCTATAAGGGTTTGAAAACCGTTATTGTCAAAAACCCAACATTAGTTAATAAATTATGATTCTTATTTTAAAAATAAAAATACACATATTTAGAAATTTATTTGGATAAAATTAAAGTTATTTTTAGAATCATATATTCAAAATTATCCAACGGTGAATTTTTCATAATTTTCCGAGATAGTTGAATTTTTGGGTAAAAATTAAATAAAATATAAATATACAATGTGTTTTATGACATCACAAATACCCCAAAGAGATTTTATAAAAACAATAAAGAGTATAAAATACCAAATACATATATATTTCATTATAAATAATGATCCTTTATTTTTATTTTTCTTATTTTTTAAAATCTTTATGAATCCTCAAAAATAATTAATATATTTTAATGTTTTAGAATCATTTCTTTAAGAGTATGAATCACCTCTACATAAGAAAGGGTATTATTTTATTAATTTCAGAAAATGGACACATAAAATAATGTAAACCAATCTAATTTTTCATAAGTCATGTGAAAAAACCCTTTGATAGTTTTTTATTTTTATTATTTTATTGTATACAGTCCAAAACCTATGTTTCAAAAATAATAAAGAAATCCCCATTATTTTCCTATATAAACCCACCCAATCTCCCAATTATCTTCACTAAAAATTATTGGAGCACATACCTACTCAAACCTCCCATCTCTATATTCCTTAACATTTTCCCCATATCTATCAAGAAACCCCTCCCAAGAATTTGGTGTCACACACTCAAGTAAGGGATCGTTTCCTTTCTCCTCTTTATTCAAGTATCTTCTTTACCTTGTGTCTTTAATCATCATTTTTTCATGATGGAGTATATTATTCCATATCCCAATTACATTATAATTTATTACCAAATTATGAGATTCCCCTTTCTTTATCATCAACCCATTTTATGAATTTTTAACTGCCATCGTTTTTCTACTAAAATTTCACCATGAGTTTTCATGACAAAAAATTGTGTAGTGAATAACATACCCATTTCCTATCAAGGGTGTTCAACTTTATACACTTATAATTCATTTACTTACGACATACTTGTATTTAATCTAAACTTCTTAATCTTGTAATAAAATATGATGACAAATGAATCCATGTTTTATGATCTGTGTGGAACACATAACCATGAGAATGTAATGAAAGTGATGGGAAGACCTGGAATTATATAGCGCTTCAATAAATTGGGTAATTTTTAGTCTCATGAGACATAATATTTGGATAGGTAGTGAACAAGATTCTATTTTGGGACTTTTTCCATCATGATTTCTTTCCATTTATCATTGACCTTTGTTTATGATACAGTGTTTTAAGTTGTTTCCACATTTCCCATGTTGCCTTTATGATTATCTTGATATATCATGCCTTATTATCCAGGTTACCTCTATTCCCCATTGGTATTCCTATGGTCTAACATGTATTATATTCTTAAAATTATTTTTTGTTTATTCCCTTATAGGGCTTTATAGATCACCAATTTATTATGCATTTACCTAGGTTATCCCATTCATTTTTAAGTACAATCATGTAAAGGAATTTTTTAATAAAGATGGTTTTTTTCTTGTTTTGAATTATTATGTAATGTATCTAATTCCCAAAGAAAATATAATTACTAATATTACAAGTTTTATTATGCATAATCTTATGTAACAAATCATTTATTAATGTGAAAAAAAGTTATGGGTCGTTATAAAAATCCCTTATGGACCCGATTGGGTCTATTGGTGTTTGAGACTGCACCTAGGGATACCATTAGGGTATGCTAAACCCATATGAATGGTGAAATAAGTTTTTAAAAGTTTAAATAAGAAATATTTGAAAGAGAACAGGTTGTGAATTATAAGTGGGTATTTGGGGAATATTAATGAAATAATTGAAATGTGAAAATTTTTTGTTTTGTGAAATGCCTATAAGGATTTTGAAATTATTTAAATGTAGGGTTTTTTAATTTTTTTGGTTACGGTATCTAATGAATGGAAATGATATTTTATAAGTGCGTAGTGTTTTAAAATGAGGAATTGACCTCATGGAGTTTTGAAAAATGATTTTTCTTAGTATATTTCAATGATGATTTCAAATGTTGGTGTGGTTCCACTTTTTGAAAATGATTTAAAGGCCTGTTTTATTTTTGTAAATGGAAATAAAGGTCTTGGTGAATGATTCAATTTTCAAAAAGGAAGACATGGGTTTTAAAGTATGGCATCAAGATGATTTCAATTGAGTATTTTTAATTGTGTTTTATGCCTTGATTTGGTTTTAATTGTCCATTGGGACTATGTTAATATAAATTTTATATGGGTTATAGAGATAAAACCCATGAAAATTATACTTGGAATGTTAACAGGGTTTATAAAATTAATGAAATAATTAATGTTCTTAGTTGAAGACATAGTATAAAGGGTTGTTTTGGATAAATTTATATGTGTTAATTTGTTATTCCTTATAAGTTGAATATGTATAATGAGTTATGATATTAAATGAAAAGTGTGTTTAATGGTCATGTTTTGTGATTCATAAATGTGTTATGGTTAACGAATCACTAGAACATGGATTAGTGTTATATGGTTTATTGACTAGAGGTTCCACACCCATGGGTTGGGTTAGTCTAAGGATATAAACCCCCACACCTATAATTCATGAATTACCGAGTTGGAATGAGAGACTATGCCATTAACGGTGGCATTGGATGAGACTACCAGGACTAAGGCTCCATGATATGTTTTATGTAATGTGTGTTTGGGATTTAAAATTGAGGATTTATACTTACTAGGTCACGGACAAGGTGTCGTTTGAGATGTCAGACTAAGGATATATGCATTCCAAACACATGGACTTGGATTGATTACCAGACCAAGGATCCAGGGTATGTTGGTGAATTGTGATTAGTGAATTCCATTTTGATTAAAATTATGTGACCACTATAGGTTATGAATTAGGCCCCCAATATGACTACAGTAAGTTTTTGTTTCTTGGATGACATTATAGAACCTAAATGATAAAATTTTTATTAATAATTTTTTTAAATTTTAAACATATTTCATTGTTTCTTTGTTTAATAATTTTATTATATTATATATTATAAACTATTTTATATACTATTTATTACAATAGACCCCATTTTTGGTGCCCTAGTGAGTTTTACTAACACCTTGGTCAGGCCACCATTATACTAGGTTACCCGACTAGATGCTACTAGTTTCTGTTATAGGATCAGTATAGGGACCTTGTGTTTAGTTTGTGAATAGTAATATGGGTTGGATAATGGGAGGTTATGACCGTGTTGGGGCTCCAGACTATGTTTGGGGTCATTTAGTAGTTTTGGTTTTGGAAATTACTTTTATGTCTTATTGACCTATAGGGTATCCATAAGGTTTTTTTATAATGTACTACATGGTTTCTTATTGGCTTTTTTCCATGATGTCTATTTATTGTTCATATTGGTTATTTTACCTCTTGATTTTATTTCTATTGTGGAGTTACTCTGATAAACCAATATAGTATCCCCATGTCTATCTATAGATCCATGATTCTTATTAGTAGCCTCTGTCATATGGGGAGGCACACTTTAGGTCATCTGGCAACTAGGCTTGGGGAACCAGTTATAGGGGATTCCGGGACCAGGAATGTGACAAAATGGTATCAGATCTGGTTTCTTTTATCTTAATATTTTGGAATGGTAGATAAGAATCTAGGATCTTGTTGTGTCTTTGTAATTAACTCATGAATTGTTGCACATATCCCCACATATTATGGAAACAATAGTTTCTAGTGGTGGGAATTGATGTTATATTTTGTGCTTTTACCATTGGTTTATACATCCAACTTAGGTGGAACACTTAGATGTGATTTGTTTGATTCATTAGGTTTATCTCTTAACATGTATGGAAATAGACGGTTTCTAAGTCTATGCACCAGACTAGGAACATTTATTGATAAGTAATATGTTTGTTTCATATGATTGGCAGTTACTTTGGATTCATATACTAGTAGTGTATTTTTTTCCCTATAGTTATTCCTATTGATCGCTCCTTCAAATTGTTGTTAATGAAATTTTTTTGAAAAAAAAATAAATAATGATTCAATTGTTTAAATACTTTGAAATAAAAAGGTTTTTGAAAATGTAAATCCATGTGTTTTGAAAATGGAACGTTTTGGAATTTGTAACCATGGGTTTAAATGGTTATGTTTAGTTAAAAAGGGAAATGGTAAATGATTGAACCTATAGGGACCCTAGAAATGGGTATCCCTAGTGTTGTGATTGGAAACTATGTATGGGTGGTATGGGTAGTAAGATTTCCCAAGTTTAAAACCTTATTCGTGGTATATGAGGCACTATTGGGTTTTGATGTGGGAATTGTGGTTTTGTAATTATTGTACACTCTGTAGGGTTATGGCCTTTGAGTTAGGAGATGTTTTAAAATAATTTTGGTGTGGAAAACCTCGTGTATTATTATTTTTCAAGTTGTGTATTGGACCCTAGAGTGGGTGTCTAGATCATAGTTTTAATGTATTTGTGTAGGTATCCTTGGTGTGAAAACTAGAGTAAATGGTTTTTTAAATGTGTTTGATGAGTTTTGTTTTAATATGGGAAGGTGTGTTGCGCATGAGATGTGTGTTGGTTGGGGTTTTTGTTTATGGATTATAGAGAGATTCAAGGGATTTTTTTTAAATGACTCTAGTTTATGGTGTTACTATTTTTTGGCTTTCATGGTTACCCGAGATAAGGGTTGGCCGGGGTTGCTAGTGATTTTGGGTGATTATGGAATGGATGGATGTTTTGGATAGTGGTAGTGGAACATGATGAGTTCTTCTTTGTGCAGGTTTGTCCTAGAGGGTTATGTGGGAAGGTTTATCATTAGGATGAGGTGAATCAAGTTCATTTTTTGATTTTATAGTCTTGTTAAATCAATGGAAGCCTCTATGAAGGTTGGTCTAGTGTTACAGGTTCCATGGAATTTTGAAGTACATGTGGTGTATCCAGCGGTGGAATCGATGCATAGTTTTTGTCATCAAATTTAATAAAGGTTAATAGTAATTCCTTGGTTTCATTATCAAATAGATTTATGATTACATTTGGTTTGTTTTAAAAATGGTTTTGGAAGAGGAAAGGATGTTAAGAGCCTCGTATTGTGGCTTTGATGGTGTTTGATACAAGAATCGATGTTGATTCTGGGTGAACCAGACAAGGGTGACCAATGTGTTGATAGAAACTTTTTGTATGGAAGTGACACTTGGAGTGGTGGTGGTAATAAGTTTGGGATTGATTACACGAATGGTTTGTTTATTGGAGGAGAATGTTGATAATTCCACGAGTCCAATGAGGATGATGAATGATGAGGCATGTTTAGTAGTGTGAGTGGGTGTTGGGTATATCCCTTGTGATATACAACTCATATGATCTAGATTTAGGTGTGGTTTGTTTTTTATAGGAAAGTGTGACTCCTCAAGGGCTTTGATGAGTTCCACATGTGGGCATGTGCTGGGAATGCCAAATGTCGATTGGGATGGGTGAACATGAATCTAAGGATAAGTGGATTTTTTTTAAACCAAAGGGCGAAGATTTATTTTCTAAAATATTGTTTTTTATTGGTTTGAATTATCATTGTGTTTCAATAATTAATTGTTGGGGTTGTTTTGGAATAATTCAAGACATGTGTTTATGTTAGTTCCATAGGAATCACTAGTTCATGGATTCTTGGTTGAAAGTCATGAAGTGGGGGTGAGTCCTGTTGGAAACCCCACATGAGACATTGTGTCTGCTTGTTGATGACATGTGGATGGAAGGTAAGCTCGAGACATTATATGGTTCAAGGTGTCTCCATTGTGGGATGTGAACTAAATGATGGGTAGACTTTGGTGGTGTTCATCAATGACTTATTAGAATACATTTAGCTACTGAATATAATTCTTGATAACTTGACATTATCTCAGGTACACTGAGGGAGCATTGGTCCTATTCCTAGCTACCTAAATGTGTTTTGGTTAGATATGGGGACTCTTGGATGGTATTATAATGGTATGATTTATTTTGGAGCTTGATGGTGTGAAGTGAACCATAGACCGGTTATGGTATATGTCCGCTATATATATCAGATGTTGTTTAATACAACTAGTGAAATTCATGGAAGTCTGGAATAGTTAGCACTTGGTGATTTTCTATTGTTATAGTTGATGTTATACAACCACATCTAGGTTTCGATGTTCTGCTTCTAATATACGAATGAGACATGGTGGTTTATATTTCTTGGGGAAAGAGGTTAAAATGACAATACAAATGTGGGGAGAGATATATAATCCTTATATTTGTAGAGAAGATCATGGAGTTTATGTGGTGGAATCAGAATTTCAATAAAAAATTTGTGAGGTACACATTTGGGTACCATTGGGAAAGACATGTGGTCATTAGAACTATTTTTCGATCAATCCAAGTAGTGGCTTTAGGCTTGGGTTGATTCCAAGAGAACATATATGTGGTTTTATAAGATATGTGTTAATGGGTAACATACATAACAAAAATGCATTGAGAAGTGGTGGATGATTTGATGTTGATGATTCACTAGAGTTCAGAAATAGACTCTGGATGGTGTGTTTAGATAATGGAGGTATGCCTTAAGTGAGATGGCTCTTTGGGAAGGTAAAAATTGTAGAATATTAGTAGTGTAAGATGAGTGTTTTTGGAAAAACCCCAATTGGGGATAGTTTGACACAACATGGTAAGAGGAATGGGTGTAGAAATTATATACCACCTCTGGTTTAATGTTTTAATAAATAATTTGTTTCAGAAATGAAGGTTAACTTGAGATAGGACATATTTTCATCTTATCTTTTATGTGGATGGTGTATGCATATTCACTCTGGTTGGTTTCAACAACACGGTTGGATGTCAGTGATGGTTGGAGTTCTCATGCATGTTTTGGTGTCGTAATCTAAGGAATATGGTGGGCAGAACCATAGTGGGAAAGTAGTTGTTTAAGGATGTGACCAGTGTTTCAAGTTATAAGGGATCAGGTAGGATCCATCTTGGTGTTTCAATTTTTTCACATTCATTGGTTTCAGTTTTTATCAGTTGAGTACCATGAGATGAAGGTTATGTTGGGTTGTTCTTTGGATGTTTGGATATGGAGTGAGTTTGTTGGGCCTCAAATTTTTGGATCAATGTAAGTGGAGAAATGTGTTTGGACTCTATGTGGTCTTTCTATGACATTAATCTTGGGCCACTATATGAATTTTGGAAGCTATGTGAGATTTCACCAATAGATTTGGGCCAAAATTTGAGGATATGATCATGCCAAAGGGGTTTACATTGGCTCTCCGATTATAGTGTAGTGATTTTTCAGTATCCTCTTCTGTGGTAATTTGGTTCTATTACTTGGAAATTTATCTGTTGTATGATGTTTTTAATGATTATTTTTGGTGGATTTGTCCTCAAGGAGCATCATATTTGTGATTTTGGATAATTATGTGGGATATTTTTCATAGTAGGAATTTTTTCTTGGTCTAATTATCATTGCAGCATGATCGTGTTTAGGGAGAAACTTGGATGATAGGACTTTATAGGTGTCCATGTGGCCCAACCATTGGCCTTGGAGGCTTAGTTATTCTTGGGATGTTTGGCTTGGTGATTAGTCATTATAAGGCAGGGTAGGTTATAAGACCCTGACCATGCCTAAAGGTACTTCCCAGTTAATTGTTTTTGTTAATATTTATTTATTTCTGCAAAATAAGTATTTCGTGGGAGTAAGGGAAGTTTCGGGGACTTATTAAAAATTAGGGACATGAATGGTGATGGAAACATGTCAAATAACAAGCACCACATTGTTGGCACATGATTAGTACTAACAATTTCCCTATCCAAGGAAACCGTGTGACCAAACCTCCTCTCATGTAGAGGATGGCACATGGGCACCACACGGTTTTCCAAACCATGCAAGTGCTCTTAAGAAACAATGCTACTTGGCCCATCTTGGATAGATGGAGCTGGATGGTTGGTGCATGTTTTTTCCAGCCTTCATACCAAACCATTCTTCCCAAAAAAGTGGGGATTTCCTATTTTTACCTCTTGATATATATTTTTGCTAACATAAATTGCTCCCAAATTCCTTCTCCGATAGCTTGGGTGAATAACCAAACCCTATTATACTTTCAATAGATGTGTCTACTTTCATTTATCGGTATTTGGAGTATTTTTGGTTGAAAAATGAATCTTTGTGTATGTCCTCAACTCAATTTACCTCTATTTTAAAGAATCTGATTGGTGTGTTGCTTCCTCTCATTCTGAATCTCTAAACCCTTGTTTTCCTTTGTTGTAACGCCCCGAACCTAGTTACCCAGAGTCGGTGCATTATTACATTACATTGGCATGATCAAAAGAAAGATCAAATCTCGAAAGACCGATTGGATTAGTATCCTTGGAAACACTAGATATATTCATAAAGTTTAACATTACATCACAAAGCGAAAAAATACTACAACAACATAGTCTCCATATTCCACACTCATATCCCCACATACTATCCCTAAAGGTCATTCATAACTTACTTCTTCACATCCTGGGAAAAATAAAACATAGAAAAGGGGTGAGCTCAAATGCCCAGTAAGGATAACAATATAGAGGAAACTTTCAAAAATAAGCATAAACATTTAAGCCAATGTATAACTAAAACAAAAGCCTTTTAAACTTGAACTTCAAAATAGTATGGCAAAAGAAAAATGAAATAATGCCATTTACTTATTCACATGGATATTCTACTAATCGAATAATCACATGCAATATCAATAACCACTTTCATAATGATGGAATTCATAATGCCAGACTATCATAACCACATAGCCAAGGCCTCGTGCCAAGAATACAAATAAGATTTTGTCAAGGCCTTGTTCCAAGACACTAGTTTGTCTCATGAGACCTACTGATGCATCGAGGAGCTATAGCGCGCTCCATCCGTCACATATTAAGTCCAATGCATTCCCATATGAAAAGCTTTAAACATAACATAAACATTCGTATTAAAACTACCATACGAAATGTCAATACATTCATCACAAACTATGAATGGTATAAAAATAGCACATCCATAGTCAAAAATATCACAAAACCTTCAATAAAATATAGAAGTTTTGTATCTTAATAAATCAACTACAAATAAGCATAAAATCCATCAAAGGATGTTGACATAGATGAAATCAAAACTCTTTTTAGAGAAATATCTCTTTCTATTTTTGAAATCATTTAAGAGTCATATATTTATAAAATAAAACATTTTCTTTGAAAATATTCTAATAATCTTGTAAGGGAAGCTTTGACGATTTTATAACGGAGGAAAATAGTCGTACCTGCCGTATAAGTTAAAAAACATTCTTACCTTAATTTTGTCAAAAAGGTTAAAAAGCACCTTGTTTGGAAAACGACGGAAAGATTCCTTTATAAACCTCTTATAAAAAGTCAAATTTTAAAGACCCGTAAATTCCAAGGAAATTTTTTTCTTAATTTTCTTTGGAATTTTACAAGAACTCATTTTCTAATGGCGCCTGATTCTGAGGCCCGGTGCGCCTTGAATCAATTTCCGTAGTTTGGCTTGGGTACATTTAGTGAACGAACGAGCGGGTTTTTCTAAATTTTTAACCGGTGCTCAGAATCGAATTCCGAGGGCACCGATGGAATCACAACGCCGGTTTTTTCTTAGAAACGCCTCATCTGTAGTTGCGTTTTCTCGGGTGTGGTTTTTAATTTTCAGGCTTAAGGTTAAGAAATAAAATAATTGTACGACAAACTTTATTTTATTTCACTTAAGCCGCATGGAAGCCACTTGAAGCCACTTAAAGCAGCTTAAGCTGAGTTGTTGCGGATATGGTTCTATCCAAAAATATCCTACCCTCTTGGTAGGATATTTGTGATGTGGGACCCGCATGAGCCCCACCGTTTCTTTTCCGCTAAGTAACGCACCCGCAAAAACCCGTCATTATGAAAGTCAACTGACATGTTTTCTTAATTTCTTAACGCAACAATTAATTGGGCGGTTTTCTTCGTTGAATTAATTCGGCGGTTTTTTTCGTTAAATTAATTCTAAGAATTAATGGGTCGTTACTTATCTCTTTATTCATTTCTTAACCGGTTTGAAATCCATTGGCGTGGTAATAAAATAAGACCAACGCCACATCTTGAGGATTACACGTTGGGAGGCCTTTGACAGAATTCTTGTGCCTTCACCCTTCTTCGCGAAGAACGCGAAGAACGCGAAGAACGCCGGCCTCCGACGAAGAACGCCGAAACCGCGGAAATCGACGACGCGACGCCGTGTGCCACGACGCCGAAGTTTCCTCTTCTGCGGCGTTCCTTCCTCCGCAATGAAATCTTCAATCATCTGTTGGAGGTAAGAGATTTCGGGTTCCTTTTAAAACTCTTTTGTGGTTTTTATCAACGCACGGATTTAATTATTATTAATTAAATCTTTTTGTTCTTGAACCTCGGAGTTCGACGACGCGACGCCCTTCCGCGATGACGTGACGCCCTTCCGCGACGACGCGACGCCTTCCGCGACGCGACGATCGCCTCCTTCCGCGGCGATCAAATCTGCAAAGAACCAGCGTGTGATGACTTGACGAGGTATGGATTTTATTTTGGAAATACCATTATATTCCCGTGAATGTTTCTTTAAAATTAAAGAACCGGTTTCATATGAACAATTTTACTTTATTAAAATTGTTGTTTCATGTGTTGAATAAATTCTCCCGTTGATATTATCTAACGCGGAGGGTGCGGGACAAACGAACACGGCCCGACAACCCTCCGCAGATTGTTTATTGATGTGTGGATCGATGGGCGATGACAAACGAGGCCGCAAGGTGATTTGGAGGCCTCCACAGTGAAGGTCGGGTCCCGGGAGGACCATAGGCGAAGGCGGCGGGAGAAACGGACCACCGGAGCGCTTCCGGTGGTCGGCGGAAGGCGGCGGCAGCGCACCGCCGGAATGGAGGCGGTCGGCCGTTCGCCGCCGGCCTCAATCAGCGGCGAAGGGCGGGGGAGCCGCGCACCCCACCCGCGGTGTCCGCTCGGCCGCGCCGGCCGAGCCACGGCCGCCCGGTCGGGTTGGACCGAACCGGACCGCGCTGGGCTGGGCCAGGCCGGGTCGGCCCGGGCCCAGACCCCCGTTTTCGGACCACTTTCGGTCAAATGCCCGTAACATGAGCTACGGGCCTCCAAACAACTCTCTGTCAGTGTAAAAGCGATCCTTGGATCGAGACGGTCGTTTAGGTATATCGCACTCAAGGTTTTGGATTACTTTGGGTTCGGCCAGGTTGATTTATCCACGAAACCAACCGGGCCCTCGGAGCGGAAACGCTCATAACGTGAGTTCCGGACGTCCGATTGACGTGTCATCGACTATTGATGAATTCCTCTAAGTAAGAAGGAGCTTTTGTCTTACTCCACTCGAGGTTTGGATGCCGTCGGAGTGTGGTCGGGTTGGTTCGCTCACGAAACCAACCGGGCCCCTGGAACGAAAAAGCCAATAACTTCCAGACCGGGCGTCCGATTGATGCGCCGTCTATTGTGTTGTGTTCCTGTTGATGATACGGAACTTTTGGCACCCTCCGCCCGAGTTTTGGATGCAGTTGGATAGTGGCTGGGTTTTATTGTACCCGAAATCCAACCGGGCCCCTGGGACAGAAAAGCTGATATCATTCAGACCAGACGTCCGTTTGACGAACTGTCAGCGGTGTTGGTGATCACGTTGAGAAATGGTCCCTATGAGTATATCCTATGAGTGTTCGGGGTATAGTTGAGTTACGGCCGGATTGGTTCACACACGAAACCAACTAGGCCCCTGGGACGAAAAGTCTAATAACTCACAGACCGGGCGTCCGATTGACGCGCCGTCTATTGCGTTGAGACCCCTATGACAAGGCGGTCCTTTGAGATTCTTCTTTGTGGGACTTTGTGATACTTGGGTTATCGACCAGTAGCTCATGGAGCGGACCCTCCCGGAGACGAGCGTGCGGAGTACGGAGACTGTGTAGCCGGCTCAGACCTGACGACTACTTGACCGACTCAACTTGGAGTGAGTCGACTAGCCCAGTGGACGGAGCGCCCGGTATTTGGCGACGGACCCACGGAGGAAGGAGCGCCCGGTAGTTGGCCGCAGACCCGCGGTACTCGACAGGAGGAGTACCTCTGTAGGTTATTGGGGGGAGCGCCCGGTTTTTTGCGACAGACCCACGGCGGACGGAGCGCCCGGTAGTTCGCCACAGACCCGCGGTACTCGACAGGAGGATTACCTCTGTAGGCTATTGGGGGGAGCGCCCGGTATTTCGCGACAGACCCACAGCGGACTGAGCACCCGATAGTTGGCCGCAGACCCGCGGTACTCGATAGGAGGAGTACCTCAGCAGTCTTAGGTTAGTGAGCAGTAACTCAGAGTCGTGACAGGCCCACTGTACACTTCAGAGATGGAGCTCTTCAGCTGTTACGGTTTCGATAATGAAAATCCTGGTTTGAGCTGAATCTTTTGACCTTTGTGTTTACCTCATGATTGAGATGGGTCGCTTGATAACTTAGGTATATGTATGGACATATACCTGGGTAGTGGTTATCCGTTGATTTCACAATCCTTGTGTTTCCTCATGATTGAGATGGGTTACTTGATAACTTAGGTATATGTATGGGCATATATCTAAGTAGAGGTTATCTGTTGAGATCTTCTTGTGGTGATCCTTGTTGGTTTAGTGAGACCTTGAGGGTCTCGAGGTCCCTACTGAGTATCGTTATACTCACCCCTGCATGGGCTATGCCCACACCTCGTTGTGTTGGTTGTAGACGATGGGAAGTGCTGACGGAGGCTGAGTGTTTGAGGACTGGACGGTACCCGAAGGTGGACTACACGACAAGTCAGTACCCGGAGTTGGACTACACGACGAGTCAGTACCCGGAGGTGGACTACATGACGAGACGACTCACAGAGGAGGTTGACGGATGAGAGCGTGGAGGAGGCTATCTGTACCTACCCTTCAGGTAGGATCCGTGGTGGACGACTAGGAGCTGCGCTATCTGTACCTACCCTTCCGGTAGGATCCGAGGAGGATGACCCAGGAGCTGCTTCCTTCTTCCAGCTATTTGTCTTTTTGCTGTTGTACCTTGTTCAGTTGTAGTTGTACTTTCTTTTGGGTTTGTATTCTGGCCCATTTACTTTTCAGCATTTCTTTTGTACTTAGTTTTTAGCTTTCGCTTGTACTCTGTGGTGCTTGTTTTCTTTTATAAAGGCAATTCCTTCCCAGTTATCAGGATTTACGCCTTTGGTGCTAGTTGCATGCCCCTGGCCTATGGAAGGCGGGCTTGGGGTAGTCACGACACGGGCCCCGAGGAAGGGTCGTGACAAATTGGTATCAGAGGAGTTCGGTTCTACCATAGAACTTATAACTCTGATGTTTCTTTCTGTGAAGCAATAGTGTTAAGAGTACCGAGTGTGGTTTTCAGTTCCGAGAGTCTGGTGTTGGTGCGGGCGGCCGACGTATCCATACACCAGGACCCTGACAACTGATTTCCGACTTTGTGCACGAAAACACTGATTGCGTGTGTGTTTTCCAGAATTTTTATTTAAATGTCAGCTCAAACCAGGTCAGCTCACCAGGTATAATCTTTTGACCGTGTCACGTTGTTTCTTTCAGGATTCCTCCCCGTGGACGACCAGCTAGAGCCCCGAGAGTGGTATGTACTAACAGCCCGCCGAGCGACGAGGCCTCAGTACAGGGCCCTATCCCAATTGAGGCACCAGTGGAGGCACCAGCGGTAATACTACCCGTTGGGCCACCGATACCACCAGCCCCAGCAGCAGAGGATGTCGTCGCCTGAGCACACTGCTTGAGTTCCAGCGCCAGAGGCCACCCAGGTTCCAGAGAGGGACGGACCCGCAGGCGTCTGAGAATTGGCTGGAGGCTGTGGTGAGATTCTTCGGGATAGTGGGGACGCTGACAGATTTCATGGTGATCCTAGCTGCCAACCTTCTTCAGGAAGCAACAGGCAGATGGTGGAGCCTGATGCTTCAGATGCATGACAAGGCGACACTTCTATGGGAAGACTTCGAGAGCCTGTTCCGGGCAGAGTTTGTACCATCCACCCTTCGAGCAGTGCGTATACAGGAGCTACTTCAGCTGCGGCAGGGCAGCATGTCAGTGGCGCAGTACTCAGCGAGATTCATAGACCTCTCGCGCTACTCCACATATATGGTACGGGACCCATTCTTCAGGGCCCGAACCTTCGAGCAGGGGCTCAGGCGAGAGATTAGAGCTTCTGTTGTTTCTCACAGCTTTCCAATACAGACAGGGGTGTTGGAGAGAGCCCTCTTAGTGGAGAGTTTCCTTGCTGAGCAGTCTCCAGCAGCAGGACCGACCACTAGTCGGCTTGTGGCAGAGTCTTCTGCAGTAGGCAGTAGACAGATTACGCAGAGGTCCAAGAGGACTAGACCTACTGGTGGCCGACTGCACGACTCAGGTTCAGTTGTGCGGGGAAACCGGGGTGGAGTCAGAGCCAGACGTGCTGAGAGTGGACAGTGTTACTCCTGCGGCGGAATTGGTCACATGGCACGTGACTGTCCAACCCGCCATGCTGATGACCAGCAGTTAAATGAAGAACCTCCGAGGCAGAGGCAGAGGTTCGATCAGGGCAGACCGTAAGGAGCAAGCGGCCATGGCAGAGGAGCTGGTCGTGCAGCTGGAGGTGGATGATGCTTCGGGATGTTGCCACCACCACCAGGAGGCCCACCCCAACCGTAGGGGATATGAGGACATGGGAGAGCTCAGCTTCAGGCAACTGAGGCCTATGGTCATGGAGCTCCGGAAGCAGATGGACAGGAGCAGGACTAGATTCCGACCTGGAGGCTATTGATCCTGTTGCTTCTGGTTTTGTTGATGTTTTTCTGTAGTTGCTTTGTGTCTTGTACTATGAGATGCAATAATAAAAAGACACTTATCTTTTTTTTCTTTCCTGCCCTTTTGTTTGGTTGATACTGAGTGGTCCCGGTTAAACTGTTGACTTGACCCTCACTTTCGAGATTTCTACTGGAGGAGACCCAGTGACCTCACACTGATGCTGACAATGTGACTCGACCCTTAGAGGCGAGAGTGACAGTTGGATCTCTTGGTAGTTACGTCGAGGCCTTACGACGTCATCCATGGCATGAATGCATCATTCATGTCAGGATTGACTGTATTAAGCAACGAATGTGGTTCATCCAGAGGATGAGACCGGGTTTCTCTTATCGGCAAAGAAGAAATAATAGCAGCTCTTGTGAGACTAAAGGAGGTCCAGGTCATCCAAGAGCGGATGAAGACTGCATAGTGCAGTAAGAAACAGGAAACCGGTGCCAGTCTTAGAGACTTGGGCGTGTTAAATGTTTCAAGAAGTGGAATCTTTAAGGATAGATGAGTCTGTGAAGCAGCAGACGTGGAGGCAGATCTAGGAGAGCAGTATGAGGTCGTGTACATCTTAACATGATACAACCATTCGCCTTAGTTATCCCCGCAAGGCTCAGGGAGCTGGAGGGCGGTGGAAGAGTGTGGCTGCTTGCGGTCAAGGAGTGTGACCCAATGGATCTAGAAATGATTGAAGGGACAGTCTGTGTCCACTACTAGCTGCTGTAGTAACGGACGTCGATATGAATCATTCCTTTCTTTCACAAATCTTGTTCCAGACCTAGAGTTTTCGGTAAGTCGTGGACTTGACCCTCACGTCTGGAGATACCTTGGGAGGAGACTCGATAATCACACTTACGCCGACGGTGTGGTCAGATCCTCAAGCCGAGAGTTTTGGTTGGAATCTCTTGGTGGCAGCGTCGAGGCCTTACGACTTTGGTTTGAGTATGGACTGGGCAATCACAGTTCATACACAAATTGACGGTATTAGGAAAAAAAGATTGTAGTTTAACTACAACGTCGGGATGGGTTTTCCTTGGTCGGCGAAAAAGGAAACCCCAGGCAGTGTAGGGTAACTCTTGCACAGGAGGGTGCGACTGATCACTCTTGAGTCGGTCAACCTTACCCTCGTAGCTGCAGTCGTTTTGAGAGTCAGTTCTAACAGAAAATGAAGACCTCTGGAGTTCGAGGATGACGACCACGTCTTCTTACGGGTCTCACCTCAACGAGGTTTACAGAGATGTGTCCAGGGAGGCAAGTTATCTCTGAGTTTCAACGGACCTTTCCAGGTCCTCAACTTGGTAGGCGAGGTGGTTTAACGCTTGACCCACCCACCTTAGTTGCACTAGGTGCACGATGTTTTCCAGGTATCTCAACTGAGGAGATACATGCTCGACCCTTCGCATATCATCGACCATGAGGAGCAGGACAATGGCAATGAGGTGACTTATACGGAGGTTCCTGTGGGGATTGAGGATCGACAGGAGAGGATCCTAAGAGGACGGTCGATTCCTCTTGTGCACTTTCTTTGGCAGCACGGGAACCTCCAGGTGAGCACATGGAAGCAGAAGGCTCAGATGCGTGCTCAGTACCGCCTTTGTATCCCTAAGTTTGTGGTGAATCTTTACGGGGATGTAAAGACCTGTGGTGGGAGTGATTTAAAGACCCGTAAATTCCAAGGAAATTTTTTTCTTAATTTTCTTTGGAATTTTACAAGAACGCAGTTTCTGACGGCGCCTGATTCCGAGGCCCGGTGCGCCCGGAATCAATTTCCGAAGTTTGGCTCGGGTACGTTCAGTGAATGAATGAGAGGGGTTTTCTAACTTTTGAACCGGTGCTCGGAATCAAATTCGGAGGGCACCGATGGAATCGCAGTGCCGGTTTTTTCTTAGAAACGCCTCTTCCGGAGTTGCATTTTCTCGGGTGTGGTTTTTAATTTTCGGGCTTAAGGTTAAGAAATAAAATAATTTTACGACAAACTTTATTTTATTTCACTTAAGCTGATTGGAAGCCACTTGAAGCCATATAAAGCAGCTTAAGCTGAGTTGTTGCGGATAGGGTGCTATCCAAAAATATCCTACCCTCTTGGTAGGATATTTGTGAGGTGGGACCCGCAAGAGCCCCACCATTTCTTTTCCGCTAAGTAACGCACCCGCGAAAACCCGTTATTATGAAAGTCAACTGACGCGTTTTCTTAATTTCTTAACGCACCAATTAATTGGGCGGTTTTTTCGTTGAATTAATTGGGCGGTTTATTTCGTTAAATTAATTCTAAGAATTAATGGTTCTTTACTTATCTCTTTATTCATTTCTTCACCGGATTGAAATTTGTTGGCGTAGTAATAAAATAAAACCAACGCCACATCTTGAGGATTATACGTTGGGAGGCCTTTGACATAATTCTTGTGCCTTCACCCTTCTTCGCGAAGAACGCGAAGAACGCGAAGAACGCCGGCCTCCGATGAAGAACACCGAAACCGCGGAAATCGACGACGCGACGCCGTGTGCCGTGACGCCGAAGTTTCCTCTTCTGTAATGTTCCTTCCTCCGAAACAAAATCTTCAATCATCTGTTGGAGGTAAGGGATTTCGGGTTCCTTTTAAAACTCCTTTGTGGTTTTTATCAACGCACGGATTTAATTATTATTAATTAAATCTTTTTGTTCTTGAACCTCGGAGTTCGACGACGCGATGCCCTTCCTCGACGACGCGATGCCCTTCCACGACGACGCGACGCAACGATCGCCTCCTTCCGCAGCCATCAAATCCGCGTAGAACCCACGTGCGACGACTTGACGAGGTAGGGATTTTATTTTGGAAATACCTTTATATTCCCGTGAATGTTTCTTTAAAATTAAAGAACCAGTTTCATATGAACAATTTTAATTTATTAAAATTGTTGTTTCATGTGTTGAATAAATTCTCCCGTTGATATTATCTAACGCGGAGGGTGCAGGCCAAACGAACACGGCCCGACAACCCTCCGCAGATTGTTTATTGATGTGGGGATCGACGGGTGATGAAAAACAAGTCGGCAAGGTGATTTTGAGGACTCCGCAGTGAAGGTCGGGTCCCGGGAGGACCATAGGCGAAGACGGCAGGAGAAACGGACCACCGGAGCGCGTCCGGTGGTCCGCGGAAAGCGGCGGCGGCACCGGCGACCGGCGGCGGCGGCACCGGCGACCGGCGGCGGCGGCACCGGCGACCGGTGGCAGTGGCGCGCCACCAGAATAGAGGCGGCCGGCGGTTCGCCGCCGGCCTCAATCAGCGGCGAAGGGCGGGGGAGCCGCGCACCCCGCCCGCGGTGTCCGCTCGGCCGCGCTGGCCGAGCCGCGGCCGGCCAGTTGGGCCGGACCGAACCGGACCGCACCGGGCTAGGCCGGGCCGGGCCCAGACGGGTCGGACCCGGGTCGGGTCGACCCAGTTTGTGTCGACCCGGTTGGGGCCGACCCAGGGGGGCGGCCCGAGCCCAGACCCCCGTTTTCGGACAAATTTCGGTCAAATGCCCGTAACTTGAGCTACGGGCCTCCAAACGACTCGCTGTCAGTGGAAAAACGATCCTTGGATCGAGGAGGTCATTTTTGTATAACACACTCAAGGTTTCGGATTACTTTGGGTTTGGTTGGGTTGGTTCATCTACGAAACCAACCGGGCCCTCGGAGCGGAAACGCTCATAACTTGAGTTCTGGATGTCCGATTGACGTGCCATCAACTTTGATGAATTACTCTAAGTGAGACGGATCTTTTGGCTTACTCCGCTCGAGGTTTGGATGCCATCGGAGTGCGGTCGGGTTGGTTCACTCACGAAACCAACCGGGCCCCTGGAACGAAAAAGCCAATAACTTCCAGACCGAGCGTCTGATTGAAGTGTTGTCTGTTGCGTTGCGTTCCTGTTGACGATACAGAACTTTTGGCATCCTCTGCCCGATTTTTGGATGCAGTTGGATAGTGGCCGGGTTGGATTGTACCCGAAATCCAACCGGGCCCCTGGGACAGAAAAGCTGATATCATTCAGACCAGACGTCCGTTTGACGAACCGTCAGCGGCGTTGGTGATCACGTTGAGAAACGGTCCCTATGAGTATACCCTATTAGTGTTCGGGGTATAGTTGAGTTACGGCCGGATTGTTCGCACACGAAACCAACCGGGCCCCTGGGACGAAAAGACTAATAACTCACAGACCGGGCATCCGATTGACACGCCGTCTGTTGCGTTGAGACCCCTATGACGAGGCGGTACTTTGAGATACTTCTTTGCGGGACTTTGTGATACATGGATTATGGACCAGAAGCTCGTGGAGCGGACCCTCCCGGAGACGAGCGTGCAGAATATGGAGACCGTGTAGCCGGCTGAGACCTGACGACTGCTTGACCGACTCCACTTGGAGTGAGTCGACTAGCCCAGTGGACGGAGCGCCCGGTATTTGGCGACAGACCCACGGCGGACGGAGCGCCCGGTAGTTGGCCGCAGACCCGCGGTACTCGACAGGAGGAGTACCTCTATAGGCTATTGGGGGGAGCGCCCGGTATTTGGCGACAGACCCACTGCGGACGGAGCGCCCGGTAGTTGGCCGCAGACCCGCGGTACTCGACAGGAGGAGTACCTCTGTAGGATATTGGGGGGAGCGCCCGGTATTTGGCGACAGACCCACAGCGGACAGAGCGCCCGGTAGTTGGACGCAGACCCGCGGTACTCGACAGGAGGAGTACATCAGCAGTCTTAGGTTATTGAGCAGTACCTCGGAGTCGTGACAGGTCCACTGTACACTTCAGAGACAGAGCTCTTCAGCAGTTACGGTTTCGATAATGAAAATCCTGGTTTGAGCTGAATCTTTTGACCTTTTTGTTTACCTCATGATTGAGATGGGTCGCTTGATAACTTAGGTATATGTATGGGAATATACCTGGGTAGTGGTTATCCGTTGATTTCACAATCCTTGTGTTTCCTCATGATTGAGATGGGTTACTTGATAACTTAGGTATATGTATGGGAATATATCTAAGTAGAGGTTATCTGTTGAGATCATATTGTGGTTATCCTTGTTGGTTTAGTGAGACCTTGAGGGTCTCGGGGTCCCTACTGAGTATCATTATACTCACCCCTTCACGGGCTATGCCTGCACCTTATTGTGTTGGTTGCAGATGACGGGTAGTGCTGACAGAGGCCGAGTGTTCGAGGACTGGACGATACCCGGAGGTGGACTACACGATGAGTTAGTACCCGGAGATGGACTACACGATGAGTCAGTACCCGGAGGTGGACTACACGACGAGACGACTCACAGAGGAGGTTGACGGACGAGAGCGTGGAGGAGGCTATCTGTACCTACCCTTCAGGTAGTATCCGTGGTGGAAGACCAGGAGCTGCGCTATCTGTACCTACCGTTCAGGTAGGATCCGAGGAGGACGAACCAGAAGCTGCTTCCTTATTCCAACTGTTTGTCTTTTTGTCGTTGTACCTTGTTCAGTTGTAGTTGTACTTTCTTTTGGGTTTGTATTCTGGCCCATTTACTTTTCAGAATTTCTTTTGTACCTAGTGTTTAGCTTCCGCTTGTACTCTGTGGTGCTTGTTTTCTTTTATAAAGGCAATGCCTTCCCAGTTATCGGGATTTACGCCTTTGGCGCTAGTCGCCAGCCCCTGGCCTATGGAAGGCGGGCTTGGGGTAGTCACGGCACGGGCCCCGAGGATGGGTCGTGAAACAAACAAGGGTATAAATGACTTTATCCCATATTCTTGTAAATAGTAAAAATGTTTTGAATTACATTTTTAAGAAACATGGATGTGGATGATAAAGAGATCGCAGTATATTATTACGTATATACAACCTCAGATAATGAAGAGATTGCGAAATAAACCCTTACCTTGTACTTTTCCTTGGTTGGGGTAGGTTAACCTCTTGTATAATGGTGAAATAATTGTTATTAAATTATACAAGAATCATATATATTAATATGATAACATATATTACCTTTTAACATTGATTTGCTAATAATATCTTTGAATTATCGTCATTTCGGGAGTTAACTTACTCGTTTTCTTTTATATGTTTTGTTACATAATCCATGTTTGTCATGGATAGGTTGTATATTTTTCATATACATAATGATATCAAGTCCTTAAACATCATTTTTAAATCATCAAATGATAATTATACTTTAATGGATACGATGGAGAATGAACCTCATCGCGTTCGTGGAGACGGTAGTCCGTACGTACGCACGAGCGACAATATCATTCTTTTGATATTAAAATAATATATAAATGGATGGTATGTCATATATAAAGAATCATTAACATGTTATATTTATTATTTACATGAGTTACAAATCATTATTATACCCATCTAAATAATAATATATTGAATAACAATTACACCACGACGTGGAGACGGTAAGCCGTACGTACGCACGTATGGTGACATGTTATTCAAAGGGTGGATAGAATACTGAATATGGTTGTACCATATTTATAATAACATCACAGTATATATAAGATACTGGAGTTATTATTTTAGAATGGTAATAACAATGAAAGAAGAAGTGGAAGAAGAAAGGAACTTGAAAATGGGTGGTGAAAACATTACCTCTTCTTCGGGTTCTTCCTTTTGATTTGATCAAAAGGGCTCCTTAGGTTGGCTTTATGATCAAACTAAGGCATCTAGGTTGTATTCAGGAAATTTGGGAGAGTATTTTTGCAGGGGTTGACCGAACCAAAAGTCTTTGAAGGTGTGAAGAAATGAGAAGGTGGAGTTCTCTTTTATAAGAGGGGTGAGGGGCACCTTTGGAAAAGCTAGAAATATTAATTTATAATAAATTCATATTCAATTTATAATGGCTCCAAAGTTGATTATTAATAGGTTAAGGTGGGGATAGGTCGAAAACCATTCAACCAATAGAATTTAGATAGGTTTGGGTTACTATATTAACCTTATCTTTTAGTTTTAACTCTTAGTTAATTAGTTTGACATTTACCATGTCATTTTGTATTTTTATAATATATAGTTAATAAACATACTATATACATCCAAGCGACTCCCAAGTGGTCCATTAATGATGAGCCTATCATGATATAAGTCTCTTGGCCGAACCTTAGATTTTTAAGAATTTAATATCAATTAATAATATAATATTTGTTTTAAAAACTCTTTTATGTCAATTTTGACACTATTCAATAATTGATTTTTGTAAAAATCATAACAGAATTATTACTTCAAACAAAGTTAATTTAATCAATCCTAACATGTCATATTAACCTATAAAATTAGTGTAATTCCTAAAAAGTCTCAAATTATATTTATTTGGGAATTTATAATATCAATTATTTTAATTTGTCACAATTATGGTAATTACTGCATCATCATTGTGTCATATATAAATTAAATTATTTAAAGTCTAAAAATTATAAATAAAATATAATTATGTAGGAAATCGTTTTATATTTCTAATAAATATTTACAATCGAATTTATCTTATATATAACCCTATATTAAAAATGGTTTAGTAAATAAACGTTTATTTTAACTCTTTTAACTCTTCTTTGAATTAGATAATAATAAATGTCCTAATCTAATCCAAGTGGACCTAAATGATAATATTTTATTCCTAAGGCTGTTTTGGTCGAGATACACTTGTCCAATAGAATTAGGACATGTGTTAGGGTAATATTAATATCATTTTTACCCTTAATTACCCTATTTACTTTTAACCGTGGTAAATAAAAGTAAAAAGTTACTATTCACCAAAAATTATTTTCATCTCATTGAACCACATTTTACTTCTTGATATTAACCGTGTCTCTCAGATTTTTGAAATTCTATTCACAGAAGCGGTAAAATTAGGTTTTATGAAAAATTCAGTTTTTTTAACTACCACTTAGTAGTTTCACTATTCATCAAAAATTGATGGTTTTCAGAATAATTCCAAAATTTCACCCTAAGATATAATTGATATTCTGAATTAAAAAATGATTTCTATTTTACAAAATTCCAAACATATAAGTTGAATTAATTAATTTTATAATTAATTCCCGCTGTCACAACAAATAGCGTGTTTTTAAGAAACAATATATATCAAAAGATTGATAATTGTTTAGGTCTAATTTCAAAGTAAAATTAATTCTAATGAACACCATTGGATAAAATGGTAAAAATATATTCTAATTATACTTTAAAACCACTCAATAATATAATTTATCACTATAAATTATTTTGATTAAAAAAGTTCTTTTTAAGTATTTTTCACTATTCATAAAAATTGGAAGTTCTCAGAAAAATACCAAAAATTCAACTTAGGATAATTTTATTATTCCGAATCCAAAAATGAAGTCCATTTTGAAATATAAAATATATATAATTTCAAAAAGTAGGTATTACTATTCATAATGGCTAATTTGATTGGTTGTGGTGTGTTATAACTCGACGTTGCGTACAACACACGCTATCGCATTATTCCAAGAGAAGCGTACCGTAGAAGCTTGGGGTGTTACATTCTCCCCTCCTTCAAATAATTTCGTCCTTGAAATTTCTATAATAGTTATCACATGAAAAGACTCGGGTGGTTCTTCATCATAAGTTCCTTGGGTTCCCACATTGCCTCTTCCATCTTCTGGTTTCTCCACAAAACTTTTACCAGACGCGTCGTCTGGTTTCTTAGTACTTGTTCTCTCGTATCAAGAATCTTGACGGGCTCTTCACAATAGGACAGATCAGGTTCCAGTTCTAATTCCTCATAGGTGAGTACATGCGTTGGGTCAGGCATGTATTTCCTCAAAAGAGATACGTGGAACACATCATGATCTTTGGAGAGACTTGGCGGCATTGCCAATCGGTAAGCTACAGCCCCAATTCGTTCTAGAATTTTGAAGGGTCCGATGTACCTGGGACTCAATTTACCTTTCTTACCAAAACTTATGACTCCCTTCCATGGAGATACCATCAGGAAAACATGATCACCGACTTGAAATTCCAAATCCTTCCTTCGATTATCGGCATAGCTCTTCTGCCTACTTTGAACTGCTTTGATGTGATTTTGGATTACCTTCACCTTTTCCATCGTTTCCTCCACTAGTTCTGGGCCTACAAGTTTTCTTTCACCAACGTCATCCCAATAGGTTGGTGTACGACATTTCTTCCCGTATAACGCTTCATATGGTGCCATCTGAATACTCGAATGGAAGCTATTGTTATAGGAAAATTCTACCAGAGGTAAATATTGATCCCACATACCCTAAAAGTCAAGTGAGAAAGATCTCAAAATGTCTTCTAAGGTTTGAATAGTCCGTTCTGATTGTCCGTCTGTCTGAGGGTGGTAATCAGTGCTCAAATGAAGTTCAGTATCCCGGGATTTCTGAAGGCTTTTCCAGAATCTTGAAGTAAAACGGGGATCACGATCAGAAACAATTGATAGTGGTACTACATGAAGTCTCACAACTTCATTAATATATAGTCTTGCTAGACGTTCCAGGGGTAGATCTTCTCTTATAGCAAGAAAATGTGATGACTTGGTAAGACGATCAACACTAACCCATATTGAATTGTTCCTTCTAGGAGTCTTTGGTAGCCCCATGACAAAGTCCATTGTAATATTGTCCCATTTCCACTCCGGTATGGGAATAGGTTGCATGACTCCTCCAGGTTGTTGCCTTCCAGCTTTCACTTGTTGACAAACCATACATCTTGACACAAAATCAGCAATCTCCCTCTTCATGTTGTCCCACCAAAAATGTTCCTTCAAATATCTATACATTTTGGTGCTCCCAAGGTGTATAGAGAAATTGGAACTATGAGCATCATCCAGCAATTCCCTTTTTAGATCAGGTATATTAGGAACACAAAGTCTCTTCCCAAATTTCAAAATTCCATCTTTATACACAAATTCTCTCAGTCTCCCATCATTCACATCTTTAATCTTCTTTTGAAATTCTTCATCATCGGTCTGATAACTCTAAATCCTTTCTAGTAAAGATGGTTTGGAAACCATTTGAAAAATCATTGATGTTTCACCTTCCCTGGTTATTCCCATGTCCATCTTCACTAGATCCATCAAAATTGGATCCCTTTCAATTTTCATCACGTTCAAAAATCCATGGGATTTTCTGCTCAAAGCATTTGCCACCTTGTTTGCTTTCCTCGGGTGGTAGTGTATCGTACAATCATAATCCTTGAGTAATTCAAGCCATCTCCTTTGCCTCATGTTGAGTTCTTTTTGTGAGAAAATATACTTCAAACTCTTGTGATCAGTATAAATCTCACATTTTTCACCATAGAGGTAGTCCCTACATATCTTCAAAGCAAAGATCACAGCTGCTAACTCGAGATCATGAGTAGGATAGTTTTGGTCATGAATTTTCAACTGTCGTGATGCATAGGAAATAACCCTATCATTTTGCATAAGGACACAACCAAGTCCTTTCTTTGATGCATCACTATAAATAACGAACCCATCATTCCCTGATGGTAGAGTCAATATAGGAGCATTGACTAATCTTCTCTTCAGTTCTTCGAAACATTCTTCACACTCTTTTGTCCAAACAAATTTAACCCCTTTACGTGTGAGCTTCGTTAATGGGTTAGCCAATCGGGCAAAATTTTGGACGAAACGTTGATAATAACCTGCCAAACCAATAAAACTACGTACCTCAGTTATACTCGTAGGTGCTGGCCATTCTTGGATTGCCTTGGTCTTAGAAGGATCAACAGAGATTCCATCTTTAGAGACAATATGGTCAAGAAAAGAAATCTCATCAATCCAGAATTCACACTTGCTAAACTTCCCATATAATTCATGTCTTCTCAGAGTCTTCAAGATAATGCGCATGTGATTTTCATGATCTTCATGGCTTTTAGAGTATACTAAGATATCATCAATAAATACCACCACAAATTCATTGAGATACTCCTTGAAAACTCTATTCATCAGATCCATGAATACAGAGGGTGCATTAGTCAATCCAAAAGGCATTACAGTAAACTCGTAATGCCCGTACCTGGTTCGAAATGCTGTCTTCGGAATGTCTTCCTTCCTCACACACAGCTGATGGTATCCAGATCGAAGGTCAATCTTTGAAAAGTATTGAGCTCTTTGCAGTTGGTCAAATACATCATCAATGTGTGGTAGGGGATACTTGTTCTTTATTGTTATATCATTGATCTCCCTGTAGTCGATACATAACATCATAGATCTGTCTTTCTTTTTAACAAAAAGAACAGGGGCTCCCCATGGAGAAACACTAGGGTGAATAAATCCCATATTACTCAATTCCTCTAGTTGTTTCTTTAGTTCAACTAATTCTACAGTGGCAATTCTACAAGGGGTCTTTGATATAGGCCTTGATCTAGGAATTAAATCAATGGAAAACTCAACTTCACGTTCTGGAGGATGTCCAGGTAAATCTTCCAGAAATACATCAAAAAATTCTTTCACAACAGGTAAATCCTCTATTTGAACATTCCTTTCCTCACCCACAGTCATTTCATTCTCTTCCTCCCCAATAATGGAATTTAGTTGAGCTACTGGGGGTGGATCTAAATAAGAATTAGGTGGTGACGATTCTTCTCTAAAGATAAGGTGTTCCTTATCATTATCATCAAGAATCATAACCTCTTTCTTCTTACAATATATCTTCACATCATAGTCTGAAAGCCAGTCCATACCGAGGATTATATCAAACTCAATCATAGGTATGACGATGAGATTAGTAGATAAAGAACATTTATGTGCTCTAATGGGGACTGATTCACAAAACTTTGTTGCAATGATACTTCCCTTAGGAGTTTTAACTGACAAATCCCTTGTTAAATGAAATTGGAAATATCTAATTTTCTTAGAAAAATGGGATGATATGAAACAATGTGATGATCCAGAATCAAATAATGCATTTTCTAAACTTGAGGAAACCATTAAATTACCTACCACCATGTCTTTCGGAGCTTCTACCTCAGCAGTAGTGATAGCATAAGCCTGTCCTTGATCCCTTGGCCTTTTCTGAGGTAAGTTATCCTGACGCTTAGGAAATTAATTTGCATAATTCCCCATCTCCCTACAATTGTAGCACTGAACATTGGTAGCTTCCTTCTTCCCTTTGTAATCACGAGCTTGGTGGCCTTTTTCACCACATTTGTAACAGACGCCCATTCCCTTCAAGCAAGTACCGGGGTGTTTCTTCCCACATTTACCACAGGATGGATATTCAACCTTTTCTTTCTTCCCCTTATTTCCATTCCCAGATTGATCAGCAGGCCTCTTCTTCTCTTGCTTTGCTTTAAAGTCATAAGACTTAGAGAATTACTTTTCGGTCTTGATAGCACATGAGACAATGTCTTCGTATGACAAGAAGGATTGTGAGACTAATGCTCGATGGAGAAATGGTTTTAACCCATCAAAGAAACGATCAATCTTACTTCTTGGGTTATATATATAATCACCAGCATAACTTTCTAACCTTGTAAAGTTAGCCTCATACTTTGTGACATTCTCATCCTCCTTCTGTCTCAGACTTAGAAATTGCCTTTCCAAATCTGCTCGATGGTCGTGAGGAAAGTATTTTTCTAAAAACAGATCTTTTAACTCACTCCATTCCATATTTTATACTTCATCATCTTCCATCGTATTTTGAATCAATGACCACCATTGATAAGCATCTCCAGTGAGGCGGTAAACTGCCATGATAACTTTTTCCCTTTCACTACTCCCCAAAGCCTGAAATATTTTCTCTAGGGAAAATATCCATTGCTCAGCTACTAAGGGAATTGTACTCCCATTTAACGTTGGTGGTTGTTTCCTCATGAATCGATCTAACATTGATCCTCCACGCTGCGGATCAGGGTGCTCCATACGGGTAAGGTTATTATTCATAACCTGAGTGAGTTGTCCTAGTATGGTGATTAGATGATCAGCACCAGTTGCATCACCAGCTCCACTATAATTATCTTGAGCAGGAGGGAAATCCCTACATGGAGTGCGTGCATTGATACAATTTCCATTTCTTCCACTAGGCACCATTTATAAACAATGGCATAAACTAGATCAGTTTATGAATCAAAATACATAATCCCATACTTATAAAACACTTAACATAAATTGAACTATTTATAGATATAATCCATAATCATAAAAATATTTTCTTTGAAGAATTATATACTCATAAACCCTTCATAACTATTTGTAAAGAAAATGAGAGTTATCCTAAGCATATCCCCCGGGAGTGTCGTAACCAAGAGTGCAGCTAGACCCGTTGTCGTGCACCAGTTCCCGTTCGAGTCTAGATCAAAGCGGTGTTTTCAGGTTTTACCCCTAGGTACATCTTTGCCAGAGCCGCCTCTACCTACTCATATCCAGAAAGGGATTTATTGCTCGAAAAACTCACAAAATATCTACAATACCAAAATTCTAGGAAGTTCTTCTATACTAATCCTCAAAGTTCATCTTAGGTCTACATGCTCTAATCAGAGTTTATCTAAATCTAGCTTCCAAGGTTTGTACTAAACTTCCTCTGATACCAACTGTAACGCCCCAACCCTAGTTACCTAGAGTCGGTTCATTATTACATTACATTGGCATGATCACAAGAAAGATCAAATCTCAAAAGACCGATTGGTTTAGTAGCCTTGGAAACACTAGATATATTCATAAAGTTTTACATTACATCACAAAGTGAAAAACTACTACAACAACACAGTATCAATATTCCACACTCATATCCCCACATACTATCCCTGCAGGTCATTCATAACATACTTCTTCACATCCTGGGAAAAATAAAACATAGAAATGGGGTGAGCTCAAATGCCCAGTAAGGATAACAATATAGCGGAAACATTCAAAAATAAGCATAAACATTTAAGGCAATGTATAACTAAAACAAAATACTTTTAAACATGAACTTAAACATAGTATGGCAAAAAAAAATGAAATAATGCCATTTTTCTTATTCACATGGATATTCTACTAATCGAATAATCACATGCAATATCAATAACCACTTTCATAATGATGGAATGCATAATGTCAGACTATCATAACCACATAGCCAAGGCCTCGTGCCAAGACTACAAATATGATTTTGTTAAGGCCTTGTGCCAAGACACTAGTTTGTCTCATGAGACCTACCGATGCATCGAGGAGCTATAGCGGGCTCCACCCATCACATATTAAGTCCAGTGCATTCCCATATGAAAATTTTTAAACATAACATACACATTCGTATTAAAACTAGCATACGAAATGTCAATACTCTCATCATAAACTATGAATGGTATAAAAATAGCATATCCACAGTCGAAAATATCACAAAACCTTCAATACAATATAGAAGTTTTGTATCTTAATAAATCAACTACAAATAATCATAAAATCCATCAAAGGATGTTGACATAGATGAAATCAAAACTCTTTTTAGAGAAATATCTCTTTCTATTTTTGAAACCATTTAAGAGTCATATATTATAATATAAAACATTTTCTTTGAAAATATTCTTATAAGCTTGTATGGGAAGCTTTGACGATTTTATAACGGCGGAAAATAGCCGCACCCGCCGTATAAGTTAAAAAAAACATTCTTACCTTAATTTTGTCGAAAAGGTTAAAAAGCACCTTGTTTGGAAAACGACGGAAAGATTCCTTTATAAACCTCTTATAAAAATTCAAACAAGGGTATAAAGGACTTTAACCCATATTCTTGTAAATAGTAAAAATGTTTTGAATTACATTTTTAAGAAACATGGATGTGGATGACAAAGAGTTCCCAGTATATTATTACGTATATACAACCTCAGATAATGAAGAGATTGCGAATTAAACCCTTACCTTGTACTTTTCCTTGGTTGGGGTAGGTTAACCTCCTGTATAATGGTGAAATAATTGTTATTAAATTATACAATAATCATATATATTAATATGATATCATATATGATCTTTTAACATTGATTTGTTAATAATATCTTTGAATTATCGTCGTTTTGAGTGTTAACTTACTCGTTTTCTTTTATATGTTTTGTTACATAAGCCATGTTTTTCATGGATAGGTTTTATTTTTTTCATATACAGAATGATATCAAGTCCTTAAAAATCATTTTTAAATCATCATATGATAATTATACTTTAATGGATACGATGGAGAATGAACCTCATCGCGTTCGTAGAGACGGTAGTCCGTACGCATGCACGAGCGACAATATCATTCTTTTGATATTAAAATAATATATAAATGGATGGTATATCATATATAAAGAATCATTAACATGTTATATTTATTTTTTACATGAGTTACACATCATTATTATACCCATCCAAATAATAATATATTGAATAACAATTACACCACGACGTGGAGACAGTAAGTCGTACGTATGCACGTATGGTGACATGTTATTCAAAGGGTTGATAGAATACTGAATATGGTTGTACCATATTTATAATAAGATCACAGTATATATAGGATACTGGAGTTATTATTTTAGAATGGTAATAACAAAGAAAGAAGAAGTGGAAGAAGAAAGGAACTTGAAAAGAGGTGGTGAAAACATTACCTCTTCTTCGGGTTCTTCCTTTTGATTTGATCAAAAGGGCTCCTTAGGTTGGCTTTATGATCAAACTAAGTCCTCTAGGTTGTAGTGAGGAAAGTTGGTAGAGTATGTGGTCAGGGGTTGTCTGAACCAAAAGGCTTTGATGGTGTGAAGAAATGAGAAGGAGGAGTGCCCTTTTATAAGAGGGGTGAGGGGAACCTTTGGAAAAGCTAGAAATATTAATTTATAATAAATTCATATTCGGTTTATAATGGCTCCAAAGTTTATTATTCAAAGGTTAAGGTGGGGATAAGTCGAAAACCATTCAACCAATAGAATTGAGATAGGTTTGTGTTACTATATTAACCTTATCTTTTAGTTTTAACTCTTAGTTAATTAGTTTGACATTTACCATATCACTTTGTATTTTTATAATATATAGTTAATAAACTTACTATATACATCCAAGAGAATTCTAAGTGGTCCATTAATGATGATCCTATCATGATATAAGTCTCTTGGCCGAGCCTTAGATTTTTAGAAATTTAATATCAATTAATAATATAATATTTTTTTTTTAAACTCTTTTATGTCAATTTTGACACTATTCAATAATTGATTTTTTTAAAAATCATAACAGAATAATTACTTCGAATAAAGTTAATTGAATCATTCCTAACATGTCATAGTAACCTAGAAAATTAGTGTAATTCCTAAAAAGTCTAATATTATATTTATTTGGGAATTTATAATATTAATTATTTTAATTTTTCACAATTATGGTAATTACTGCATCATCATTGTGTCATAAATAAATTAACTTATTTAAAGTCTAAAAATTATAAATAAAAAATCATTATGTAGGAAATATCTTTATCTTTCTAATTAATATTTACAATCGAATTTATCTTATGCATAAACCTATATTAAACTTTTTTTAGTAAATAAACTTTGATTCTAACTCTTTTAACTCATCTTTGAATTAAATAATAATAAATGTCCTAATCTAATCCAAGAGGACTTAAATTATAATATTTTATTCCTAAGGCTGTTTTGGTCGAGATACACTTGTCCAATAGAATTATGACATGTGTTAGGGTAATATTAATATCATTTTTACCCTTAATTACTCTATTTACTTTTAACCGTGGTAAATAAAAGTAAAAAGTTACTATTCACCAAAAATTATTTTCATCTCATTGAACCACATTTTGCTTCTTGATATTAACCGTGTCTCTCGGATTTTCGAAATTCCATTCACAGAAGCGGTAAAATTAGGTTTTATGAAAAATTCAGTTTTTTTAACTACCACTTAGTAGTTTCACTATTCATCAAAAATTGAAGTTTTTCAGAATAATTCCAAAATTTCACCCTAAGCTATAATTGATATTCTGAATTCAAAAATGATGTCTATTTTACAAAATTACAAACATATAAGTCGAATTAATTAATTTTATAATTAATTCCCGATGTCACAACAAATAGTGTGTTTTTAAGAAACAATATATATCAAAAGATTGATAATTGTTTATGTCTAATTTCAAAGTAAAATTAATTCTAATGAACACCATTGGATAAAATGGTAAAAATATATTCTAATTATACTTTAAAACCACTCAATAATATAATTTATCACTATAAATTGTTTTTATTAAAAAAATTTGTTTTTAAGTATTTTTCACTATTCATAAAAATTGGAAGTTCTCAGAAAAATACCAAAAATTCAACTTAGGATAATTTCGTTATTCTGAATCCAAAAATGAAGTCCATTTTGAAATATAAAATATATATAATTTCAAAAAGTATGTATTACTATTCATAAAGGCTAGTTTGATTGGTTGAAGTGTGTTAGAACTCGACGTTGCGTATAACACACGCTATCGCATTATTCCAAGAGAAGCGTACCGTAGAAGCTTGGGGTGTTACATTTGTTTTCTCTATCATGGTATTTGTGAATATTTTATTTTGAATCAAATTTTTCTATGGTATTATTTTCTGTCAATAAGAAAGTGGAAGGCGGTATTTATGCTTTTCCCATAGTCTTTATGTTTTATTAGTTTATGTGTTTGTGCCAATTTACTGCCTTGTTGTGTTTGGTGTTATTGAGTGTGTAAAATGATATTTGGACTTATATTGAGGTGTGCAACCTTCTAAATACCTTGTTAGATTTTTTGGTGTTTGAGAGTGGACCTATGTCTACCCTTGTGGTATGAAAAATGCTTAAGTATGGTGAAATAATTTGTTAACAGTTTAAATAGGATAATTGTTAATGTGAATGGATTGTGAAATGTAAGTGGGTATGTGGAAAAAATTAATATAATAAATAAAATTTTAAAATGGTATCATTTTTTAAAATTCCTAGAAGGATTTAAGAAATGGTTTAAATTTTTTATTTTGGATTCTGATTCGATTATGGTTTCCAATGAAGGGGAATGATGTTTTGAAAGTGGGTAATTTTTTAAAAGGAGGCATTGATGTCAAATTATTTTGATGAAGTTATATTATTAATATATTTCAATGATTATTTGAAATGATTTCATGCTTCCCCCTTTTGAAAATTATTTAAAGGCCCAATATTTGTTGTAAATTGAAATTAAGGTCTTGGGGAATGATTGTGTTTTCAAAGAGAAATACATGTGTTTTAAACAGATCCTTCTAAATGATTTCAAATGAGTTTTTTGAATTTTGTTATTTGACATGATTTGGATTCAATGGTCAATTGGGACTAAATAAATTGAAATGATATAAGTGATAGTGATATCTAACCCATGAAAATTTTGTTTGTAATGTTAACATGGTTTATGAAATGAACTAAATGATGAATGTGGTTTGTTAATGACATATATTAATGGATTTTTTTCATAATGTTATATGTGTTAATTGGTTATGCCTTGTAAGTTGTATATGTATCATAAGTTATTATTGTAAATGAAAAAAGTTTTTAATGGTTATGGTTTGTGTTTTTTAAATGTTTTCTGGTTAAAGAAGAATGTGAACATGGATTTATGGTTTGTGGGGTATTGAATTATGGTTCTACTCCCATGGGTCGGGTTGGACTGAGGCTCTAAACCCCACCCCTATAATAAACAGGTTAGGGACTTGGACTAATGCTCTAAGAACATAATAGTTTCATTTTATGATAATAACAAGATCTAGGATTCAAGGTAAGTGTTACGTAACGTATTTTTTGGTATTTAGGACTGTGTTTGAATGCTTACCAACATATGGATGTCTTGTGGTTTGGGATGTGGGATAGAGTCTCTATGATTTCTAAACACATTGGAGTGGGTTAAAAATTGTACTGAGGCTCTAGGGTAAGTTTATGAATTAGGATTAGTGAGTTTCATTGTTCTTAAAATCATGTGACCCCTTTAGGTTATGAATAAGTCCCCTGATAAGTCAACTTTTAGTTTTTTTATTGGATGAAATTATGAACGTAAGTGATGTTATTAAAATTGTTTAAATGGGAAAAATATTTCCTTTTTGCATTTATTATATATTGAATTTGATTATGTTTTACTATTTTATATACTGGTTATTTCTTTATACACCATTGGAGGTGGTCTACTGATATGTACACACATCCTTCTCAGGCCTCTATTGATCATGGGTACCTGAGGAGATGGTACATGTTTCTGGTACCAGTTCAGGATTAGGACTTAATGTTTGGTTTCTATATGGGATGATATGTTGGAGTATTGGAGGTGAGGACCGAGTTGGGGTTCAATTCAATGTATAGGATATTTTGGTAGTTTTGGTTTTTGACATTACTTTTATAATGGCATAACATGTAGGGTATCCATAATATTTTTGTATCATGTACCATATAGTCATTTATTAGATTTTATTGACTATCATCTATTTATAGTTCATATTGGTTATTTTATCTGTTGCTGTTATTCCAATTTTGGAATTACTATGTTAATTGGGTATACTCTACCCATGTCTGTTATTGGACCTGTGCTTCTAGTTAGAAGCCTCAGGGAATGTGGTGGCATGTTTGAGGTCATGTAGAAACCTGACTTATGTCACCGGTTATAGTGGCTTCTGGGTCCAGGGACATTACATATGTGCTAAGGGTAAAATTATTTTTTCTCAAACATAGAAATATTATTAGGTAAATTGGATTTAAAATTTATAATATTTTTTTAAAAAATTATTGAATATTTCCGATTTTATTTTTAGTAATTATCAATTAATTACATTGGCAAAATTATTTTACTTGATAAAAACCCAAAAATTAAAAAAGTAATAATCAAAGAAAAAATGTCCTAAATACTTGGATAAATTTTTTTTTGGAAAATTGTGGTTTTTTTCCAACCTTAAACATTCTCAAATTCTATTTTTTCACTTTATAATCATATTCCATGTGAAACATGTGCTCTCTTTTTAATAAAATGTGACCAAAATTTCATTCTCTTCAATTATTAATTGAAGCACTACCCCTCCACCTCTCAAAATTTCCAATGCCACATAGGCTCGCTTGAAACTCCACCATAGTCTCTCCCACCACCCACCCCAACCCCCACATCCTATATTCAATACCTCTCTCAAAAACCATTCTATGATTATAAAATTTTGTGACCAAAATATGACATCCCAAGCGAGGGATAATATTATCAACCATCCCTTCTTAATATTTGATACTTATACATCACAAAAACATTTATATACATCATATTATGATAAAAACATTATTACTTATAATATATTAGGTTTTAATACTTATTGAAAATTTATTTTTTTGTTCCTCCAAATTAATTGAGAGAAATGAATACTTCATCATCCATGTTTGTCGACTACTGCCTCTATGATGTTGTGTTCAATTATCCATCACCTCCATTCATGTCTGGTTGAAAAATGATATTTAATAAGATACTATGATATATATATATATATAACTTTTTAATGATTCATAAATTATTGGATTTATTCTTTTCTACCTTCCTTAAACTCTTTATGGAATTTTAGTGTCCTCTGTGTGCACGTGTGGACTACCACATTCACATGATTGTTTTTTATTTAATTTTCAATATTGACTCAAATGTTAAAATAAAACAATTATATATGTTATATAAATGTTATTTAAAAAACCATTAACATTTTTTAATGAAAATATAAATAATTCCAAAATAAATATTAACAATAAATGGTTATAGTAAATTTAAATGCAACAATGGGCATATTAATGTACCTTTTCCAATTTGATTACATTCATAGAAAACTTATTTACCTATATAAATTATGTGTTAATAAAATAAAAAACAAAACTAAAATCAATAATTCTAGATACTATGAAACTATCTAAAATATGACCTTCTCAACATACCATGACAGTTTCCAAGAAATTGACTGAAGAACGATAAGAAACTGATATAATTATAAATGATTTAAAAAATAATCACTTGCTGATAAATAATGATTTTAAGAAAAATATATATGGAGGAGATTATTTGGAATGTTTTTAATAAAAGTTCTTTGATTATTTAGGATTTAATGTGCAAGTGAAGATTTATTTTTTACTCGAGTTAAGGGATCTTCCAAACCTCATTCATGAAATTATGGTTACGAATTATCTTAAAATTTCCCCATTTAATGAAATATTATTCTCATTTAAATTTTTTATTTTTCATATATATATTTTACTTACATATTGAACTAGTTAAATATCCTGTTCATTTTTTGGTTTAGAATTTTTTTAATTCCCATTTAAATCCCTCTATTAATAAATCATAGTATAAGGGAACATTATTATTTCTTATCTCACATCAGAAATCTACCCCATAAAATGTTTTTAAAACATAATTTGACTATAATAAAATGCATTATTTTATCTAAATACAACTTGGTTAAATTATATTTTACTAATGAATATGGTATTTCATAATTTATAAGATCATTTTCTTATTCCATAATGTTTAAACCAAGTTGAATATTTTTAGTATTTATTCTCCCAATTCCTTATCACTAGATCTCTATATTGGAACTCAATGATTAAGATAAATTTTTAATTTTATAATATGAACAATCAAAATATTTAATTCTCTATCCTCTCTGGAATTATAATGGTTTGTCCTTTGGTTATTCATTGAACCATGGTTATGAAAAACACTTCCTTCTCTAGGGTATGATCATGCTTATAATTTTTGATCGATTTATTTTCCTTATATGGAACTCATATATATGATATTAAGTTATTCAATGGGTGGTCAAAATTTATATATTCCTACAATAAATTGGTTAAATATTTATATCTCATGATATGTTCTCTCGCATATTAGGGATTGAACCAAATCCACTATAAGACATTGCCATCATTATGAGGATGGTTTTTGGAGTGACCACTAACATAAGATTATTATATTATGTTTTATGTTTTTTCTATATGTTTTGTATGTCATGAAAACATTTACTTGTTCCATTTATCAATTATTATGATCATCCTCTTTATGAGATCATTTTATGCCTCTTGAATCTCATTTTTTACGTTATTTAAATGTTAATTCCCCTAAAATGATTTCTAGATCACCATTTAACTTATATATTTTTCCCAATGTATACTTTTTTTAGAAGATCTAAAATTATTTGGTTCACTATATGGATTCTTATATAAATATCAGGCTTTTTATTTAAGATGAGGTATTTAATCTATATTTTCTAAAGATACTATACCTTTAGAACATTAACTTCTATTTGTTATGAATGTAAGTTAAGAATTTTAAAATAATATTTGTCCACGGATTGGGTTTCTATAGTTCTTATTCATAATATGTTGATATTCTGACATATTTTTACTTTAAAAGTTTTTCTTATGAGTATTAATATTTTCAATGGTTTAATATACTTCTCTAGAAATTCTATTGTAATATCATCCCATATACTAATTGATATTTTAAATAAAAAAATGGGGATATATATTATATGATATACTTTAAGTCATAGACTAGGATAAATAATTAAGATGAATCAATTATATAAATTCATCAGAAAATATCATAGTTTTTAATAGTCCTTTAATATGGTATTTCATGTGTGTTCATTTATCCATATCTATAAATCATTTTACATCATTTATAATTCACCAAGATGGTTTAATTATATATATGAAAACATTATATAATCATCTTTCTGATCAATGATGGTAAAATCCCATATAGACCTTCATTATTATTTTTTATATCATATTCCAAGTGTTTGAAGTTTATGCTTTAATCCCTTTACTGAATGACAAGATCCTATATAAGGATTGGAAACCTCATTTTGGGTTAGTGTGACTATAATAAACGATAGTTGAAACCCTATTTTGCACTGATATCTATATATCTTCATCTTGTAAGGTGATAACATACCATTATGTTCCAAGGGTCCTTAGGTAGTGTTTGAGGATACTATTGCATATTTTCATCACATAGAGGAGTGAATAATTAGATTATCACTCAGCAATCTTCAGTAACAAAAATCTATTATGGTAAAAAATGATGGGTTTTATTAATAAGAATGGGTACACTAAAATATTTCTATGCTCTTCAATACACATTGAAACAATGATGATAAATTAGGTATAAAAATGGGTTTATTCATTTTCATTATTTATTTGATGTTCCTTTTAAAAAAAATAGTTGTATCAATGTAAATGCTAAGGTTTATCCAATTCCAAGGGGCTCTCATGAATGACTACTAAAGAAGTTTGACACACAACCCATGGACCCCATTACTATTGAAAATACTTTCGAATCCTATGAATTTGGGTAATGGAGTTCTATTATTGGTTTGTATTGATGTCACATTGAACATGACTACTTGAGGGATGGTGTTCACCCCTAACCCATTAATGGAATTGGTTCCATGATCATCTTTGAATTAAAAGGTTTCTATAATAATTTTATTAAGAACCTAAATTTCAAAAGGTGTTATATGTTATCCCATAATATATGAAATGAGGTGGTTGAATGATAGCCATTAGATCCATCTTCTAGGAATTAAATTTAAGTATAACATAACGTGATCACTGTTGATGACATTAACTTATGAGATAACATAATGTGGATACACATCATGATATTATGTCATAGAATAGAATAATATGTGATTCTCTTCGAAACATTATGTTATAGGATAACTTAATTTGTGATGCCCTCCCTGATATTATATTATAAGATAATGTAATGTGTGATGATTAGAAAAACTAGATTATCAAATCATAATGGTGATATTGGAGTTATAAATAATTATGGTTGGAAGCAGGATAATGAGGGAAGAAACCCATACAAGGTTCCAAATGACATTATATAACTAGTAGTACCCTATCAGTCATAAAATAATAATATCTTTAATGGTGGGGATTTTTTTATGAAATTTTTCTTTCGGATTATAAATTTCTTATAAAATAAATTTCCTATGAATTCCAAATAATTGGGTTTAATGACACAAAAAAATTGTTATATTAATATCAATTTTTTAGAAAATTAATAAAATTACTACTTATTTATATATTCATTTTAAATATTTATTATTACATCACAAACATGGTATGATAAATTATTATTTAGGATTTATCTACTTTAAAATCATTTTATAATTAATGTTATAATATTGAATTTATTAAATAAATATAGTATATTAATATTAGTTTTTATATTTATGATTGAATAGGAATATTTATTCAGTTAATATAATTCAGTAGAGAGATATTGGGTATCTAAGAGTCTTATACATTTTTCTTTAAATGTGGTGGTTGATTATTCTTGGATCTAGGATTACTAACATAGGGGTATCTAATTCCATATAATTCTAAACCATTGATTAAATGTTTTCATACCTTAATCATATGATGAATTGGGATGTGTGTTAAAAAAATTAGCATTTATTTTTGGGTGAACATCCCAAGTTGTGAGTTATGTAGGAATTTAAATATTAATATGGTTTGAAAAAATTAATTTTATATAATGAATAGTGAATTAAAAACTAAATCATTAGAAGAAATTATATATAATGAATTTTAAATGAGATAATAACTCTTTCATGTGGAGTAATATTTATGGATTTAATATTCAAGTGATGTATATTATATTACTCAGACATTAATAAAATCCCATCATGTACTATATGTGATATTTTTTCCAATTATAACAAATTTAATTACATTTATAATCATTATATTTATTAATATGTTAAATAATGGTTCCCTTCTATCATAATTATTATGGAATGATAAAAATGGAAAACCCTTAGATTTAGATAACCAAATCGTGTTGTATAATATTATTCAGAAATATTTGGGAAACTATATGAGATAATGTACTATGGTAATTGAGTTGAATAGAACCATATGATCGATTTTGTAAAATGGTTGTATGCTCAACTACAGAAGAGTTATAATTGAGATGATTGGTATGATGGCCTCACAGTATTTCTATGATTTTAGATAATCACTAAATTTAACAAACAACATAGTGAAATATTGATTTTTTCCACTAATGTTAATGATATATTGGGTCATCATTTTAGAAGGTGTATAATAATTAAAATTCATTGATAAAAGGATATAAAACATGACACTTACTCACACAGATGTTATTATTGGTCGTTATTCCATACATAGTCATTGTCATTTTTAGATCTCTTGTATCTATGACCTATAAATATATTCTACAATTGTATCTAAGGTTATGAATTGTTCTTATAGAGAATCATATTGATACAATAGAAGTAAATATTTTAGATATAAACTTCTCTAACTCGACTTGTGAGTGTTAGATACTGGGTTTACATCACCCATTTTTGTTGACAAGAAAAGAATAAATGTTATGAGATAATTAATTAATATTAAAGTATAACTTCATATTTTCAACGGTTTGATAGTTTCTACATTAGAAATGAGAACCTTTGATCTATTTTGACATACCTATTTATTTAAGTACATAGAAAAATATAATTATGATGCTACTATAAATTTAAATTTCATTTACATATCTTGTTTTTATAGGATGGATTATCACTCATTATTTTGAACAAGAACTATTTTATATACATGAATGAAATTTTCTATATAATCTAATATATGTTAAATTGTTTATATATTCTTTATTTGTATAAAACCCCTCTATAAATTTTATAATAAGAACATAAAGTTTTATTATAACCATAAATATATTTGGAAATTTTATTTTTGACATATAAATGACAAACACATTCAAAGAATCCATATATATGGGTTGTTGGAATCATTGTATTATGATTCATTTGATATAGGGCAATCTTGTTTCATAATAAAAATGAAGAAATAGATTTTTATTAGAGAAGGTAAATGGGATAGTAAATTATTTGACTGTATACATAGTTATTTTCATAAACCAATGAGTACTCAATAATATTTTGGGATTTGGTACATAGTTCCATCAACAAATTACATATGTTAGAATAGTTAAGTGTTTTTTATGCGATTAAAATTTTAACCTATTAAAAATTTAGATGGGTTTTGAAACAAATTGTAGAATAAATTAGTAAAAATTATTATTTTTCTCTAATAAAATTAGGGAAGTGAATTCCTTATTAAATAATTCAAAAATCATCTAAGAGATTATATAATTGTTTCATATTTCAGTCCTCATAGAATATAAAATATGAATATTGTATCTAACGTGAGAATTATACCCTGATGGACTTTGTTGGATTAATGAATTGTTAGTGTGACATTACTATTTCATCTAGAGGTTATTATCTCGATACTATTACATTCATACTCAAAAATGTTTTATCTAAATCCATCATCATTGAAATATATGATATATAAACTGAAAACGTCCAAATAACTTATTTTTAAATATTTATGGTTTTTAAGAACATATAAAATATTTATATCATAATGAACATAGAACTAACTCGTTTAAATAGTAATTTTTTTGTTATCCCAAGGATATTATGTGATATTATTTATACAACAAACTAAATAAAAAGTGTTGGAGGCGAGATATTTTTTTATTCAAATTAAATATATGAATCAGGGAGTAGGTTAGATTAAAGTTGAATTTAGATAAGTTCTTGAAAAAAAATATGGCATGTTCCTCAGATAAAAGTTGAATTTCTTGTATAAAGAGTTGTAGGAAATGAATATAATCATTATATATAAGTTCCTAAATGGTTTGGTATGATTCATAAAGAACCCAAAAGGTATATATTAATTATTTAAAATTCCAATCACATAGAGTTATTAGATGATGAATTCACTACCTACAAAGAGTCCATTGAGAGTTTTAATTTTGAGAAATTGATAAATTCCATGAAATCATAAATCCATTTTAGGAACACAAAAAATGATTAAAAAATAGTGGAATAACCTGTATCGGTGATACTAATAGGTTAAAAGTGTTTTTGTTAAATAAAACCAGAATAAATGGTTGCGGTTATACCTATAATGCTCAATATATGGAAAAATATTTCAAAAAAACTCTTTATATTGACTATGAATGAAACAATTCTCTAGTTATAAGGAAAAATTATATTCAGCAATTTATTTCAAAATATGATCATTATAATTATGAGATATATCAAATAGATATCAATACTATATTCATTAATCGAAATTCTATTAAGGAAATTTACATTATACAACCTATATGTATTCAAGTTCTAAATGAGTTTTCTATGTTTTGCATGTTGTAACTGAATATTTATGTAATGAAATAATATTATTAGATTTTAAATATACATTTTTATCATTGGATAAAATATTTTGGTTTCATTATTAATGTGGATAATTCTCAGAAATATAAGTTAATTTTTGGGACTGTTATAGTATTTCTTATATTTTATTTAGATGTCATAATTATTACCAGGAAGGATATTCTAACATTAAAGTCTACTAATATAGTATTGGAGAAATTATTCTCAATGAAATAGATGGGTGAGGAAGCCATAATAAGGGGTATAAAAATCTATATGTATATAGAAAACATTTTTTGGGTCATGTCCTAATTTGGGTTATTATTGAGAACTCCATTAATGATTCTTTACTTGTATTGCATGGAATGAATATTAGAATGATTCAAAATAATTATAATTACTTATAAACCATGTATAAGATTTTTTTATGCATTCTATATATGATATATTATATATTTTATGTTGTGTACTCAATGTGATTATGGTTATTCATTGAGAACTATAACAAAATACCAATACAATTCTGGATAAAGTTGTCATATTCTAGAAAAAATATCCTTATCCAATTATGAAGAAATAACAATATATTATTGGACATTGGTGGTGATTATGATATCATGGTAATGAGTTACAGTAATTCTTGATTCTAATCAAATAATAATGTTTTGTGATCTCAATATAGTTTCATATTTTTCTAAAATGGTGGAGAAATTATTTTGAAGAGTTAAAAACAAGACACGATATTTGAATTGAGAATTAATGCAGAAAAAAATATTGTATCAGATTCTATGAAGGATGTTGTTTAGATCAAGATGAAAATTTAAATTCTATGGGAAGTTGGTATCATCAAGGGATAAGTTGATATCTATAATGAAAAAATGGATTTTATCTCAGGCCACAGAACCTTGGTCACCAAATGACCAGAAACATACTTTTAATGTACCCTATCTTAATATAGATTTTTTAGAGAGGAAATTTAATGATATATTTTATAGATATAAATTATAATTTAGAAAATCCATTAACAAAACCACTAGTGCCACAATGGAATTATGGTGATATTGAATCACTTTTCAATAGATATATGTGAGATTGGATGTAATCATTGTAAAATTTATCATGGTCTTGTAATAAATTCAATATTTGTTTCTTATGAATTTATTTGGGATGTATATATTTTATATGAATAATAAAATAAAAAAATCCCCAAAAAGTATAGCTTTTATTTATCCCAATTCAGTTATCATCATCAAATATAAATTGTTGTGATGATATGTTGAGAATATCATGAGTAGAATCGTGTAATTAATACAATGTATTGTATGTGATATATAAATATTGACTCTTGATAGAGTAAGTTTATACATTTTTTCTAGACTAACCCACAAAATCGTACTAAATGGAATTCCAGATTTTTATTGATATACATTGTGGTGTATGAATATTATGAATCCTATTTACATATGGTTAGTGAGATACCTATCATGAAAACCATTATATAGTGATGTATTTCATATTATAGCCTTAAGACTTAGAATATAAGGGTTTATCATATATTGTTGACCATATCATTAGATGGAGCTCAATGAAGATAGAATTTTTCTAATTTCATGAAATGTGATGACATTGGGTCCTTCGAATGAATTAGACTATGTTAATGCATGTACAATGTTTGTTGAGTGACATGTGATGTTCTTGAATACATATTGAATTACATTTTATATACTCATTTGTATAGGTCAGTTTATTTTACATAATCATGAATATAAATGCTGGACTATACATTATTAACATATTAAAAGTCTAGTGTTAACTCAATGTCTTAGTAAAAGGATTATATAAGTATACAAATTAAATATATAATATATCTTGTTGTAGACATGTTCAAAGGTAGATATGAGTGTGATTGATCGACATCACACTAGAATCCATTATATCCGAAGGAGTAATGACATTTTTATTATGGCCATAAATTTATTACATTTTTCATATTCATATTTCATTTTTTTCAATTCTATAAAGGCATGTAAGTTCATACAGTTAGTCTTTAGAATATGGATTAAATTTTTTAAAAATATTTTTTCTATAAATGGAGAGTGTTTGAAAAAATATAAGAAAAGGATTTTTTTATCAATTCAAAAATAGATATTACATTTAGAATAATGTATTTTTAATATTTTATTTAAACTCATAGTTTTTTAAAATATAATAAAATAGGTATATAAAATTATTTGAAATACATTACGTCATACCCTATGATATGTAATAGAAGTGTATTAATAATAGAATATGATTGCTATCAGTTATATTGTATAATAAACATGTTATAGGATATATAATTTGTAAGTATTTTCCCACATCTGCAAATCAATTTCATTTTTTATGAATCATAATGATGATTATGTTATAGATATAAAAATATGATATAATAATTGATTTTTTTAGTGATTGTGAAATCCCCAAGATACATGTGTTATTATAAAATATTTTTTCTTCCAATCATTAGAAAAGTGATGTTAAACTCTCTTCATTGAATGAAAGAAACCTCTAATAGGATCTGGATCCTCATATTGGGTATGTGTGACTATGATAAGTCATAATTGAATATATCCTCAGACCTTCTCTCTATTTTTCATCATCATGGAATTTTCTAGAAAAAAATTTGAGTTTATGGGTCCTTTAATATAATAACAGGATTATAGTGTCTAGTTTCATACATTGGAATAATGTTCCCTTAAGATATTATGTAATGATCTTCATCAAGGAAAACACATAATGATCGATAGTGATGGAGTTTTCATCACTAGTTTAAGTACACATGTTTTATTTTATTTTATTTATTGTATGTTGATACAATAATGAAATATTTGGCAGAGAAATGGGTTTCTTTTTATATGTTGTTCATATGGTGGTCTTATATAACCCACCAATAAAACAACATAGTAATTATTTCAAACAATCCATATCCATTTCCATCATTAAAAAAATTAGGCTCTTAACAAAATTGAATTATCAACAACACCACTATTCATAAAAGAATAAATAATCTCATTATAATTGGAGAGGTTAATGTGTGGAATGTTACTCAACAAGTCTCCAAATAATAAAATATTTTGGATGATTTAAAAAGAACCAATTCTTAGATTAATGTTATTTGATAGGATTTTTAAAATAATATTTATAGAAAATTATATATCAATAAATCGAATTATATAGTATCTAATTCTTATTAAACGTTTAATTTCTATGATTTCATCATCTGGTTGCCCAATTTCATTCTTGACCATTTCAGGATGAACTCATTATACCACATCTGATCATTAATATCTTAATTAGTAACTCTCAATCAATGATTTTAGTTATATACTTCAAATTTATTGACACTCCTTGATCATTTCTTAGTAGTCAAACACATGTATCTATGAACTATAAAAGTGATAATAAGAACACACACACACTTATTAATTAATGTAGATAAAAAACTAAAATATATAAATTTGAATCAATAGACCTATATATTTCATGGTATCACTATTTAATAGAATATTCAGTTTTCCTATATAGAGTTCAAAAAACAAGTCCCACCCCTAGGTTTTTTCTACTACTAAGTATTGTTGTCTATGTTGGGAATTTATTTTTTATCAATCCCTTACTATAAATTTTAAAATGGTTAAAATATTATAATTTTAATCTAAAATATAGGATAACACTGAGGATATACCAAACATGTACCATATATTTTTTAAATTTTCAACTCAGAATTTTTAGAATTAAAATGGTAATAAAAATTTAAAACACAACTAAAACAACAATGATTACTCATTTATAGAAAATAAAGATAATCAATAGTCTTCAAATGATTGTTTCTTAAAAATATATAATCACATTAACTTTTTAAATAAATTATATTGATTTATTATGATATTTAAAAATTAATAAATTTATATTATATTAATTTCAATCCATTTTATCCCAGCATTTTCAATTTTTATGACCAAAATAACCTTCTTCAAATAAATCACATGGTATTTTAATCTTATATATAAAAATAATTATACAAGATACACTTGTATTCAATATCCCCCTATTTAATATTTTATCCCCACCCAATTTATTTATTTTATCAATTAATAAATATGTAATTATATAAGTATTATCCATTTTTGGCACCAATAATCGTACTACTGAAGACACAAATAATGTTATGGCCAGTTCGATGACAATTATTACTCAAATGGACCCAAAAATTATCATAAGAGTCTATTTCATGAATATTCTTTAGGGAGACTCTTCACCACCGTACATGCGATGGTTGGTGGGGGTACCACCCTAATTACAATTAGCACTACAACCACACAAGTGTCTTTGACGATACCACTGCACGTTCTACGAGAACTATGACCATGCAAGAATATTTTATGGAAACATTGTGTGTCCAACAAGCACCGCGGCCTCACGAGTGACTATGATGGTACACCTGCAACTTCGAAAAGCACCCCGAATAAGATATAATCTTTACAAATCTGAAATATCCATACCACTTCTCAACATGGTTTTTCTTCATAGCATGCCTCGGGATCATCAAAATATTTGTTTCCCATAAATACTCTACTCCCACAACCTCAAATAAATCATTACCCACACCTATAAACTTCTAGTCTCCCGTTTTGTGAATCTCCTAAGCACTGTGAACTTGTCCAACTAATTTATCTCCCAAGGTACTTGATCATCATGATCCATGGCTTATTTTTTTTCTCATAGACCCTACTTAAAGTAGGGATTCCCTTTGTGAAGGACTTCATGCTTCTTGAAGGATGGGGCCCTATTGGGTTTCTAGAGGATTCACAAAGAAATAATAATTTGAAGATAACTCTTATAAGAAGCTCTATGATAGATAAATACACCCATTCTCTATGAGGGTGTTCTCTTACCAAATCACCTTCCCTTAATGAATCACCCTTTCTTCACAGAGTTCCTCTTAGAGATCCCCATGGCTTCACGATCTCCCTTCTTGAATGGAACTCAAATATTGTGCAATGTGATTTTATGGTTCCTAATGTGGTTTCTCAGGTTATTTTTATCTACCTAAAGCTTAACCATAAAGTTATTCTAATAACTTTTGGTTATTTTCATAGCCATGAAAATGAAGAACCCTCAAGTGAACACTCCTCAACCCCATTTCATACCAGAAATGTTGATGCCTTCCCTTACCCAAGTGAAGGTGGGAATAAGTTAGGTGAGTCCAAGGGGTGAGGATTGAGTCCCCCACATCTTATCTATAATATGTTGAACTTCTAAGCATCATCATTCTTAGCACATGATGTTAAACTATAGCCTTACCTCTTGTAATGCACATGGGGTGTCGCACCTCAGGCATTCTCTAAGCCCACTCATCTCCATAAAAGTGAGATATTCCATTATCTCCTTGCAGTAAATGTCATCATACTAATGTGGGATGAGATCCTCTTTGGGAATCCCTTTTGGAGTAGGCCCTAATCTCTATCTCCCTGGGCCACTTTCCATGTGTAAGCCCTACATTATCCCTTAGTGATGCATTATTCGCAATGCATCTATCTGGTCTAATTATTCCTCTTTTTTCTCAAATAGATCAAGATTCACATGGTCTTAGAGATTTGTAGTAACTGTGAAACACTTATTATATGCATCCATCTTAGATTAGGTCCCAACATCAACATCCATAGGCCAATAGCCATACGTAATCCATAAATCACCAAAAGGCTTGGGTTTTGATCCCTATATTCTAAAAATATATGTAGGAAGCCTCCCAAATCTTAAATCCCAGTCATTGGTAATCCCATGTTCCCTCCTCCAAGGTTTTCACCTCCTAGGTCTCAATATCCACCATCATCCATTCCCATATTGGCCTTTCCCTCGAGGCACTATATCTCATGATGATCATGACTCACCTAGAGGTCACGTCTCCCTTAAGTCCTCCTAGGTAGATAAAAATGTTTATTCCCCCAATTACCCAATTATAACTATGTGTTGTTTGATTCCCAAGTGATTGGGATATGTAAGAAACCTCCTTGAGGTTAAATCCCAACACTGTCATCTTCACATCGGTTCCATCTCACCCATTTCATTCTATTTCAATACTTCCTCAATCTCCATTTTGATATTACCCAATCCTCCACATCATGGTTGGATCATGCCATCCACATTTTCTATTTCAGTGTGTAATCCACATTCATCTCATTTCTTCTCCTAGAAGATCTTAAGTGGCTAACCATTTGTATGACTCACACAATATAGATCCAACCAATAAATTTGTCCCTCTTGTGATGGAAATATATCCATATTTAAGCCTCAAATTCCCATAACAAACTATATAGGTTTTGGTCCCTATCTTTTACATGGGTTATTTAGGAAGCATCATCAAGGTTTTATCCTAGACAATGGTAATTCTTTATGTCCCCCCTCATTGGGGTCCACCTTGTCTGATCTTCCTTCAATGTTGTCCACATAAGTCTACATGGTGTGAAAAATTCTCTTTATGGGACATTCCACTCTTGGGTATATCCTCATAGGGAATTATGATCCATCCATACAGTTAAACTTCTATGTGGTCCCACCTAGGGATGTACATATCAGATCCACCTTCATAAGTGTTCTGATTAGTCTAAATTTTCAGTGCTAGATGTTAAACTCACGTCATAAATTATTTTAAACATGGAATACTGAAGAAAACCTAGGAGACATGACTTTGTATTAAGATACCATTTGATCTATGTGGTGAGAATCAGGTTTCTATACCATTTTTATTCCCTCTGATGGGGAGAAATACAGGTGTCCCAATGTTTCAGTGTCCATACATGCCACTGATTCCCAACGTGAATACATTTCTAAATGATTATTGCAGCCCTAACTTGACCCTTTCGAATGTCCTAAAATATTAAGCATAATTAACTAGATTCTTACATGATATGGCACTAGGAATGAGTTTCACAATCAACATTTTAATCTATAATGGAGACTCGAACTAGGCCACAAACCCTGAGGGGGAATCCACAGAAGAAGGGACCAACATCCCATCATCCCATTTCAATCAAGGAGAATAAATCTCTGAAAAAGTGATGAATTATTATCAACATTGAAAAGAGGGAATGTGGGTTGAAAAACACCATTAGGGAATTTCAAACACACATCTTGATGGCACACCCCAATGAAAAGCATAAAAAATATAAATAGTGAACCCAACATGAACTAGTTATCCTTCAACCATGAGGATTATCAGTTTTTGTGACAACGACAGACAGGTGTGTTATCATATTTAGTTATTTTGTGCCAGGTTCTGCCATGAAAATAGTGAGTGTATCATGAAACTCACTATAATTTAGAGCATTTAATTGTTGCGAATTTCGATCCTTGGTGTTGACATCGTGGGTCTCTATCTCTAACCATGGATGACTGAATGGTGATAAGGAATTTGGAATTACAATACTACTATCCATACAAATAGATGAATCATCCTCCTTTGTAGGACCCAAGGTAAATGAATCTAATCACCCCCCCCCCCTCCAAAAAATTCAAGGGCTGGAGGAACAATAATGGGGTAGTCTCGCATGACTCCACCTCCACCAAGATGTCATCCATGACCACAACCACTATGTGTCCACTCCCTATATCACCATAAAAATTTATTCAGATGAAGGTGATCGACATTATTGTTCGATGATACAAGTAGGAGGGATCATCACCATGAGGTAAATGGCATGTTAGAATATATATTCTTTTGTGTCTCATCATCAATGCCACCGCCAAGGAATGCACAAGGAGCAGTTGTCCCCAGTCCAACATTGAATCATTTTTGGAGGTTCTTCCTGTGACGTTCATATGAATCACTTACCTATGAAGATAAGGTAAGGTACATCTGATTCATCCTAGCTATGACTACTACCTAAGAGATTCCAAGGATGGATCCCACTAAGCCACATCAATAAAACTAACTATTGGTCCCTCGGGCCATATAATAGGCAGTCTGCACCCTTGCTCTACTATCCCTCTTCTGGATGGATCGATGCCAATGTTGTGTGCATGATCAGGATTATACAAGTCAAGCGGTATCCTATTCTATAGATTCAACATCTCAAGACACCTTCGGTACATTCTACCTGGTATCTGTTACTACATAATAAAGACACACACACGACCGATCAGGATCTAAACCTTAGCCACCACATGGGTGGGCTGGGCTGAATCTCCCAGTTGTTGTAACGATTATCATCCATTGTGGTCCAACTCGTGACGATGATATCTAATACATAGGTACTCCCGTATCATCATAATCCAGAGTGGAGGTCCTCCCCACTCTCATACTAAGCAAATAGGTCCTCTCTATGTCACCATAATTGGTACAAGCAGAGTATTCCTCATCTTGTTGACGTACACTATAGAGGTCTTACCCATGACTATGATCCTAGATATAGAGGTCCTCCACGTGTCACATATCATCAATGCAATGGTACTCCTCAGGTCGATCCTGGCTCAAGAAGGGGACCTCCCCATAGTAGCATAGACAATAAAGAAAGTCATCCCCACTCCTTCACCCGTCAACATGGAGGTCATCCTCATTTTCTCACTGGATTTAGTGGAGGTCCCCCCCCCTCTAGAAACCATCCAAGAAGAGGTCATCCCTGATTCATTGAAAACCATTGCAGTGGTCCCCCACAAGTCTCGTTTAATCGGTATAAAGGCCCACCTTGTTCTACCACTTCCAATTAGTGTGGAATTCCTCCCTGTACCACTGGAAATAGATTTGGAAGTCCTCCCTATGTTATGACCAACTTCAGTGGAGTTCCTCCACACTCCAGCACTCCCAAATTCTAAGGTACTCTTCCTTCATCCATCAATCAACAAGGAGTTCCTCCCTGTGTTTTGTTTGAAATATTCCCAGGTACTCCTCACACCTCACCTCATCAAAGGGGAGGTCCTCCCCACTCCAAAGACAATTGATATGAAGACTGTCCTCATGTCACAACCAACTTAGGAAGAGGCCCTCCATACTCCATCACCATCCTGCATGGAGTTCCTCCACATTCCAAAGATCTACCATGCCTTGAAGAACTATCCCGAGGAATATGGGTACACCGTAGTCTCCAAAGGAAGAACATCGAGAAGTGTCATCTCATTATCAATCCATTCTGTTAGCCATATTCTGAAGTGTAATGTGACTCGATGATGCATCCTTCACCTCGATCCTCTACATCATTGTTTGGGGATGGATCCCATAGTTCGAGTTTCATCCACATATAAAGTTACATGTTCCAAATCCCTAAAACCCACCATAGGTACGTGAATAAGAAGGAATATTTGGCTCCCTTCTAGGGTCTTTCTATGCAGTCTTCTCTACCATCTCCAAATTCATTCTCTACCTCAATGTGAGATCATGGAGATTTATGTTGGGGTTTTGTAGAAAATGAGGGCCCAAAATATCTACCACCAATGACCACCTCCCTCTCATATGAAGTAGTGGTCAACACCCCATATTGAAAGGACAAGTTGATGCAATCAGTACCACCCCTGAGATATGACCTAATAAGTAGTGGGCTATTATCCCTTGTAGAATTCTATACATCCGTCATTCCACTTCCAAAAAGGAAAAAATCAATGTTATATCTATTTTCTTGTTTACCCCTAGTCAAATAATTGTGCAACCAAGAGAAGTTTCCTTCATTTGAAACAAGATATTTGTGGGACACTCTTTTGGGGGACCAGTTATCTGAGATTTCATCGATGATCATGACTCTAGACATCAAAATTCTAGAGTCCATCACGTATAGAGAAGTCATGTGCTTCCACCAAACACTCTAGGCGATGCATTTCAACCTTCAGGGTCAACTGTTGGATTATCCAAAAAGAAATCATAATTAGGATGACATTGGCCAATAGTATCGCATGGTTGACCTAGAAGTGTTTCTTGGGGATCAGCACTCTGCATCACTCAGTTTTTACCCGACACTTATGTAGAAATGAATTTAGAGATTTCATGTGCTCCATAGAATTATAAAAGATGAATCTATGCACATGAATATCTTGTATTGGGGTGGTATGTTTCTCTCCATTACATTATGATCTTGTGATAGTTGGATCTACCAAGAAATATTAATGATTTTATTTTTGGAACCATCATTGTAAATATGGTTGTTCCCAAGATATGCCCAGAAGGAGGTGTTAGCATGGGGTATGAGGTGGATGAACCATCCTTTGGGAATAAAAACACCCAATGGCCCCTAAAGTTGTCCACACTCATCAGTAGAGATGGTTTATTGGACTTGAAGACCCCTCTGCATCATTGCTTATTTGTTAGAACACAAAAAAATGTAAATGATTGACTAGGATTTTTAATCCCTCTAAACCATTCATTTCAATTTAGAACATGAAGGTTGATTACGATAGAGCCATGTTTCTCTTACAGCATTCATAGAATAAAAATATCATTAATGGTATCCTTTTTTAGAACCTTGAAGAGTGGTGTTCGAACTATGGTGATCATCGGTACAATCCCATTATTCCTCCACTAAGGTGGTAGGGGAATCCGTATATCCTTCTCAGAAAGTTTTGCCTATTAATCTTTAAAATCATGTCCACCCTGGTAGGTTAGAGATCAGTGAGTATGGAATGTGACATTGGTATGTGTCACCCAATCTCATCAAGTTGTGTGAGAATCACCCTCAGGACCCAACTCTGTTCATTCCTCTAGTGGATCCGTATTTTGTTCCTTATGAAACTCCATAGGTCAGTCCTCCAGCTATTCCACTAGCCTCTCCACGAGCCACTAATCATACCTATCATGTCAAAGAAATTGGAAAAGTACTGATAGTCTGGAAACCTTTACAAGATAGGAATCCCGATTAGGATGATCCAATGATCGCTCTGATCACCTTCCTCCATTCCCATAATACACAAAAAGTGAAAATCCCACATGATGGGGAGTTGTATTCGGTATGGGTGTATGACATTTCGTAAACCCTAGATTTCAGTAATCCAACATTCTCCCACTTTAATAGGATAGGTGACTTAACGCAACATCTGGACCACTTTATTCTAGGGTGTAAACCCAAGATGGGAACTCCAAAGAAGCCAAATCTTCCAAGCTCTAGTGTCTTCCATATATATTTTAAGGGCATGCATTCATCTGGTACAACCGATTACCCATAAATTCTATAGCCAGTTGGGGAGATCTTCTAAAATAGTTTCTTTATCATTTTATCTCTACTATACGCATGAAGTTTATTATCGACCTCATCAAGTGAAAACAATGTCTAGATGAGTATGTCATAGACTTTGTCTCCATGTGGAAGGTCCTAATGTATTCACATGATATATTTATGACCCAAGAAGAAAAATTGATGATGTGCATGGGGAATGTTAAGAATAAATTGGTTCCCTCCCTCATCACTCAAAATTTCCAAGGTGGATTTTAGTATTTGTCTCACAAGGATCATTGCCTAATGGAATCCTTGCAGTAAGTAAAGTAGGCATGCATGTTTCCTCCCACATCTCCTGAAAGGAGAGACACCAATGATGATACCGCTATCGTTGCATAGGTAGAGGACCCCTAGTCACTAGAGTTGTTACTGGCATAGCCTTATCCATAGCCTCACTAAGGATAATAGCCTCAAGCCCAGTCTCAGGATTATCATTTCCCACTATAGAATTAGCCAGCACCACCCTGCCGAGAATCACCACCTAGGTAGTTGAATTAGGCTCTAGCCCCTAGTCACGCTCTAGCCCATTATCATGGATACTCTCTCAGTGTCCCTTTTCTATAAAGAAGAAATCAGATCTAATTGTTTGATGAGGCTCAGGTCCATGGTTATATACGAAGTTCCTTGGATCAGGGAATTCTAAAGTTTCCAGAATGAAGCCACATGAGACTGATCTCATTGATGGCCCTAAATACTACCCTTATCATATGATACATGGAAATATAATCATGCAATGTTATGTGCTCAAGAATTTTCTCTAGGACCATATTGATAACAATGTAGTTGGATTGGGTTCAGCCCCATCACAGGTGTCGTGTATCTTTAGAAATCCTAATTTTAACTTTGAAAGTGAATGGAATCCATTTTTGAGTATTGGTTCATAGATGCATATTGATTGGTTATCCCATAGAGTAGTTTCTCATTCCCATTTTGTCATTCTTGCCCGTCTGAATCGGCCCGAGCCTTCTAAATTCATTGTGCCTCCTCCCAATACCTATTCTACATCCACATATTAACCTTCTACTTCTCATAAGAGAAAATGTCAATGGAATAAGGGAAATTGAAACCCCTGCCAGTGATGAAACCCTATCACACACTCAGTGACTATATTCCCCTAGAAATGGAAATCACCTCCAGATTTTTCCCAGTATTGGAGAATTCCTTAGATGTTGATCATGAGTACACCTCAATGAATATCGTCATGTTGGTGGAACATTACATGGTTCCTGATGATGAGGATCAGAAATAATATCCTCCTAATATTCATAATCGATGCCATCGTCAATAGGGACATGAATATGTGAATCATAGAATTGCTTTGGCTAGTACTTCATGTCAAGCTGAGAATGCTACTAAAACCAAAAAATTGGCTCAACATAGAGCTCTGCATGCACTTTCCTCTCATCTCATATCACCCTATTCACTACAATCGCTATTTATGATACTCGCCCAGGATGAGTTGTCGTGGCTACATAATGATCAGTCATGTTCAATTGTGTCAAAATATAAATAATTCTACTATCAAATGATAGTAATTTTTCATGATTAATCTAGTGAACAATAGTGTATCCATGGTAATAGCCAGAATATGCTTGTCCATCCAACATCACCCATCATACCTCCTTCAAAATAGAAATATTTTACTGAAATGAATGCATGCCAGGTGTGGAAATTTGAGGTTCTTAAGCATAATTCCAACATTATTGAAAATATATCAATCCTCAAGGCTCTTCGTATATTAGAGGATATACATGAATCCCTCGTAGAGGCTTTGAAAATCCCCCTCTAGTTCGGAACAAAGGTAGTGGCTATAGATGAATTATTTTCAAGGAATTTGAGTGAACTAAATTTCAAGACATAATCTCATTTTGAGGAGAAGATGAAGGCTCCCCTGCACATGGGAACATCTGTCAATTATACATCACTTTCCCACATAATGGAATTGAAGTTTTCCATAGTATCATCAACACAGGTTCCTGGATCAATCGCATGCAGAAATAGATGCTCCATAATCTAGGACTGACTGAGGTAGATTTGAGTCCCTCAAACCTGATGATTTAGGAATATTAAAGGACCGAGAAGAGTATGTATGAAAGAATCTTCCTCAAGACCCAATTTGGGGGCCTGATGGCCAACACTGAATTTAGTGTGGTATCAAAGGATACCACATACAATGCATTGATGGGTATACCCTAGATCCAACTACAAGTAGTAGTTCCCTCTTCGTATCACCAATTCCTCAAGAACTCCCTTAATGATTGAGTGGAAATTCTCTAAGGTGATGCATATCCCTTTACCTCTTTTGAATCGTGTTATTTAGGCACTGAATATTTTAAGTGTAAGGACATATGGGTTTAGACCAATGAGGTTGAGCACACTATTGTTGTGGATGATCATTGGACGAACTTGGATGATGCTTTCATCCTATAGATTCACTTGTTGGAGGCTACAATGTTAGAATTAAAAAATTTGTTAATCATCTCTGGGATGAGGGGAATTCATGTTTCTATGTATAACAAATTTTGGATGACTGTGTCATACTATTATACAAGTCAAGATCAGGTAATACCAAAACCCCTTAACCCTATTAGGTATCTATACATTAACCCTATGGCCATGGTTTTTCACTATAAATGACTATGCAACTGATCTAGGATGATTGGAATAAGAAAACCCACCACCACTACTTTGATACCATCAAGAGTAGGCCCCTCAATTGAAGAACCGATGGAATTGGGTTGATAGATTTCATTTCCAAGGCTTCAATAGTGACAGATTCTCTCAATGAAGATTCCACATCCACCAAAGTGGGAATCAATGTTCCCCTTGGATCTGTTGTCTTGGATGAACCATCTCATCCCATCAATTCCCCTTTCATGGATGATGTTAAACACCGGAAATATTCTCCTCTCACATTTGAAAAAGGTGTTTTCACCACCATCGATGAGTAGGTGCAGTTGAATCTTGGTACCGAGGCAGACCTGAGACCAACAGTAATCAGCACAGCTATTCCACTATAATAATAGCATTAGTATGTCAATTTCTTAAATTATTATCATGATGTATTTTCATAGAGTTATGATGAGATGGTAGGACTAGACCGCCAGGTTATCGTCTACTATCCTGGTCTCCCAGTAAGTCATCACAGTTTCAGACATCCTCCCTAGAAGATTCACCCATCTTATGGTGCCATGGTTGGGGCTAAAGTTGATAATCTCATCAAAGCCAACATTTTCAAGGAAGTCTGTAACCCGAGGGTTTTAGCCAACATAATTATTTTCAGGAAATAGAAAAAGAAATATCATAGTCTATATCAAAATCAAGGATCCCAAATGCCATTATCCAAATGATGATTTCCCCTTTTAGTGATATAGATATTGATTTATGTCACCACTAGGTTCAAGTATCTCTCCTTTATGGATGGGTATTCTAGGTGTAATCAGAACTAGATGCCCCCCAAATATGAAGATTCCACCACCTTTAGTGTGAATAAAGGGGCCTTTTTCAATTTGGTGATTCAATTTGGTTTGAAGAATTTATGATCTAATTATCAACATGTTATACATCGCATATTCCAAAAGATCTTCAAAAAGCTATTGGAATACTTCATGGATTATTTTGTGGTTAAATATTTCCAGCATCAGGGTCATATCATAGATCTTGAGAAAGTGTTTGGCTTCATTCACTCCCACTGTCTAAAAATAACCCCCTTGAAGTGTGCGTTCAGGGTTACCTCTGGGATGTTCCTTGATTTTGTTTTTATATAAAGGTTAATAAAGATCGACCTAGATAATATTAAGTCCATTGCTCGGATTTCTCCTATTGGAAACCTCCCAGAGCTCTGTGGATTTCAAGTCCACATAGCATATATACACCAATTCATTATGAATCGAGATGGAAAGCGTAATTCCATTTTCAAACATATGTAGAAAGGTTCCATCTACCAATGAGATTAATAGTTCTATAGTACTTTTTAGTGGAATAAGAAGTATCAGTTGCATCCCCAAAATTTTATGCCACCTATTTCTAGAATTCCACTAGTCCTTTTTGTGACATCCCTAAAATGATCCCTCAGTGAAATTATCACCCAGAAGAATAATGAGAGGACATAGCACAATTTATACTATATTAGTTTCATATTCCTAGACATAGAGACCATATATTCACCTATCGAGAATAGATTCATCACGCTGGTTTTTGTGTTGCAGAAGTTATGGAATTACTTGCAGCATCACAAGATACAGTTGGAGTCCTACATGGATTTGCTAAAGTATATCCTAAAATGAACAATTTTTACATGTCATATTTTTTTGTGGGAAGTGGTCCTTTATTATTTAGATATCATATTCATAATTTAGAATCCTATTAAGTGTTAGACGCTAGAAAAATTTCTGGTCGTCCATCCGGTCTCTGAAGAGAATTCCCTGGATATTTATTTTCCTGATGAGGCCATTCTCTTAATGGATTAGACTATGTTCTGTTAGTAGATTCATTTTGATGGTACATCCTAAAGTCCAACTTTTAGAACGATCCACTATCCTAGACTAAATAGTCTAGGCATGGGAATTATTTTCTCCACACCTACACATGCTTTCTTTCCCTATTTGTTATTGTTGTCAAAATGTTGTACCAACAATGAAGTGGAGTATCATGATATCATCGATGTTCTTGAGTGGGCTCTTGAGATTATTGTTCCCCACCTACATGTGAAGGGGGGATCCAAACTTGTCCTCAATCATATCAATGGTGACAACGTCATCTGGAAGACAGATCTTGTACCCCTATTATAGATCACCCGCCAACTGATGTCCAAGTTCCCTTCTCAAATAGCGGTACCTCTTATTCCCCGAAAATAGAATGGTTGAGATGACACCTTGGCTAGTCTAGTTGCTTCTCTTATAGAGCCCAACTAGGTCGATCTGTTTATTCATGTGGAACATTGAAGGGTCACTAATCATGTGTATCTTAATGATTATGAAAACAACAAGGTAATAAATCTTACCATTGTTTCTTCTACATTAGGTCCTTAGGATCCCAATGCAGTAGTAGAAACCTCTAATTAAACCACTCCTTTTGTCTAGTACCTCCAACATGGAAATATCTCGATAGAAAAAGCTAAACGTGAATGAATTTTATGTTGTGCAGTTCAATTCACCCTCATGAATGGAAGTATACTAGAGAAGACTCTCAACAGATGTGGGTTTGATGGCATTATCCTCCACTAAGAGATGAGATTAACAAGGTTATGTAGGAAGTTCATGTCAGTTCCTGTGGTTCTCATCGGGAAGGTTTGAATCTCTCTCAACAATTTGAAGGATGGGATACTTTTGGACCACCATGGTCCATGACTGTATCATGTTCTCCAAGAGGTTACATGCATTTCAGATCCAGGTAAACATTATACAACAACCATCATATCCCCTCTATAACAGCAAGTATTCTTAGTCGTTTGTGGTCTAATACTCAATGTCATGGGACCATATCCTCCAGTAACATCTCACCAGTGAAGGTTTTTTCTAACCACAATATATTTCATTTCCAAGTGGGAAGAGGTGATTCTGCTCGAGGTGGTCAAGGATCGTTCTATTGTTGATTTTGTGAGGTCCAAAATCATCCATCAATTTTTATTAACTCATGTTGTTCTCAGAAATAATAGAACCTATTTTAGAGCATGTGAGATGATGAAATTGTACGCCAAATATAGCATCCAATACAAAAATAATTCCCGCTATCATGGGAATGAAAACGGTCAGATCAAGGCAGTCAACAATACTCTCTATAAAATTACACAAAAGATAGAGGTAAAATACAAGATGTGTGGCCATAAAATATCATCAATGTTATCTTGGATTATCATATGACAACTCGTAATCCCACCCAAGTGACCCCATATTCTCTAGTGTATGGAACAATGGCAGCCCTTCCCATCTAGATTCAATTGCTATTGTTTCATATAGTTACCTATGATTATTAGATTCCATACAGATTATTGTAAGTCCATCTGGCTGAAATAGATGCTCTCAATGAGAACTGGCTTCGAACCATTAATAATCGTGAGAGGCACCATAATAATATAGCTGGAGATTTCAAGAAGATATTTCATCTCCACTCCTTCCATTTAGGTGACATAGTATTGGATTTAAAAATTTAAATGATACCTAGAAGTAATCCAGCAAAGTTGAATCCCAAATGGAAGGGACCCTACATCATTCATAAGGTTTAACCTAATGGGGCATACTCTTTGGTCACCATGGATGGAGAGCAAATTAATCATCCACCAATGCCAAGTTCCTAAAATGGTAATTCATATGGGTATGGTTTCTCATCCTATATGAAGATAAAATTATTAGATATAATATAGTCTAAGAACTATGAACTTAAACTAAGATCCCTTTCATATGATTTGCAGAATGTAAAACTGCCTTGCACCATCATTCTAATCACATGATGATAAATTGTATAATGCTTTGACATAGTTGCATGATTTTAAACTATATACCAATCTTCATCCTTATCACATGATGTTAAACTACATGGAACCCAAGAACTATGTAATGATTTATTCCCATACTTATGGGTTACATAGGAATTCCCAGTCAATTCTTCTTTGGGCCCAGCCGTAAATTCAAATTTCCAGCCTCATGGATTTAATTTTGAGGGAGTGAGTGGTGTGGTGTTGAGACCTCCTTGGTCACAATTCACGTTCGGTTTCATCATGAAACCACACTACACATTTCTGTGTTAGTAGATTTATCCTATGGTCTAATCTGAATGACCTTAAAATAAGATCTATTTCATCCAAGAAACATGATTTCAAACTATAATGCCCTTTCCAACATAATGTTGAAATGTTTCATCCTACCTGAAAGATGTTAAACTATATAGAAATTATCGTACTTTCTATATGAACATAAAAGGAAAGTTCCCTTTTTTACTTCATGACACTAAACTACCCCATACCACATGACATTAAACTGTCTCTTCTTCCTGGTTGAATGGTGTTAATCTACACAACAACCTTCACCTATGAATCATGATGATAAAATTCATAGAACAATTATGGCCTCATCTAAGAGGGTTTCACCTTTGGAAATAGTAACTCACCATTATCTATTAAGAATTATGTATGGCCTGATCCCCATCCTAATGGGATATATAGGAACTCCTAGATCTTTCATATATTGTACTTCCACAAATTCTATAAAAATCTCAACCTAGGTTTATCTTGGGAGTATGTGGTGTGGTACGAAATTCCATGGTCCTCATTTACAATTGGGAATAACTGCACCATGTACTACCCTTATGAATATTCCTTTTAGCCTTCATCCTTACCGTGTGAGGTTAAACTTTACAAAACCCAAGAACTATGTATGGATTTATTTCTATCCTCATGTGATACATAAGACCACTCAGATATTTTGTCTTTGGGTCTATCCTAGGTCAACACCCCTTTTTTCATAGTAATATGTGGTGTCAAGACGAACCTTCTTGGTCACCATTTTCATTGGGTTCATCACCTCAGCGTGCTACATATATCCATTAGAAAGGCATCATCCTATGGTCCAAACTCTACGACATTAAACTAAGAGTTTAATTCCCATGATCATGATATTAAACTAAGAATCTAAGTCCATGATTTATGAAATTATAATATTAATTCCATATAATCATATGTTGCAACATTCCTCCTTGTTACCCATTCAAGTTGAGTTATATCATCTGCATCATATTTACTTATTTGGGATACCTCCTCTTTTTAGTGTCCAAGTTTTAAGAAAATAAATTGTGTCATAAAAATTGTCCTTACCACATGATGTCAAACTATACTAAATTCAAGAACAATGTGTGGCTTGATTCACATCTTCATGGGATGTGTAGTGATGGCTAAAACTTTTGTCTTTGGGTCCACCCTCTAGTTCATTGTCACTCTTTTATCCCTCAAGTCCCTATTCATATTTCATTACTCCATTACCATGCCTTATCCAAGAGTCTTCTCGAGGCCTCCTCTATTAAGAATGGGTTTAGATCCCTCTCTTTGATATGTCCCATTAATGTGCTCAAATGAAATATGAGATAGGACCCAAATAATGGGATTCATTGTGAACATTATCTCATTCCATCTCCCTGCTTGAAACACCACTTTGTTAAGGTATCCATTATCTTTCATGTCTAACGGAACCCCCTAATGAAATGGTCGCAAGACTCTTTATCTCACATGTCATCCTGGGATAACATTCTTTAAGACTTTGGATGGAATCTTAAGCTAGGTCCCACATTTCAAATATGGTCAGTGGTTGACCCTTATTTGTTTGATCACATCCCAGACAACATGGTATAGATGCTTTGTTTTGAATAAGTTCATTAGTTATCCTCAATCATTGTGCCTCACCCATTTTTTCCAAACTATTAGATGTTGTGATTCACATCCCTTTCCAAATCCTTATATTCATGTAGAGCTTCAACTCCCTTTGTGTTATCCCTCCATGAACCTTTTCTTGGTGAGTAGGTCGATCAACATCTTTTGGACATGCTTAGCCCGACTTATTTGTTCCCTTGTTGTTTGTTTCTGTGTGTTTTAAGGACAATTTCTTACCTTTTTTCTCACATCAAGCATGAATCATGTAATCTTAGGGGTCTTGGTGTGGTTTTGTGCCTGCTTGGAGGAGTTTCCTCATCCTATAGTCCAAACTCTATGACTTTAAACTAGGAATTTATGTCCTGAGATCATGACTTTAAATTTAGAATCCAAGTCCAAGACTTATGACATCAAACTCTGAATAGGTGTTTCTTGAGGAATGTGTGGGGTGTTGATACATCCTTGGTCCTCATTCATGTCGGGTTACATCATGGAGATGCACTACGCATTTCTACTTTTGAAGCATCATGCTCTGGTCTGAGTTCTTTGGTAATAAACTAGGATCCCTAGTGTCCTTATTTCAGGATGGTACACTATAAAATAGCCCTTGTACTTACTGTATGATGTTAATATATGTATTATGACTCTGAGTTTTATGATGGTAAATCACACAATGCTGCAATTTCTTCACCAAATAAGATTTTTCCCCTTAGCACTGTCTATATTTCATTCCATCTTCAAGAACTATGTGTGGCTAGATTCCTGCCCTCATAGGATAAAAAGTGACACCCAGACATCCTTTCCCAAGGCCAAACAGTAAAATTTTAATTTTATCCCTTTGGCCTCTTGGAATGAGTATCATTTTGGAGTGTTTCATGTGATTTGAACCTATTTTTCACCCATTTACATTGGGATGGTTCTTGGACCCGCACTATACATCCCCACCATGTCCATTCCAAACTCTACGATGTTAAACAAATACTTTTAGTGTCCTAATTTTCATGATAGTGAAATTTATAATGACCATTATTTTCTCATCTCAGAGGATACCACCCCATTTGGAACTATCCATATTTCATTCCATCTTAAAAAACTATATATATCTTGATTCTTTCCCTCACAAGATACGCAGTGACACCCAGAAATCTTTTCCCTAGGCCCAGCTGCAGAATTGTAAATTCACTTTTTTGGACCTTTTGACTAGGGTTCCCCTTTAAGAATATGTGTAATGGTGTTGAGACCTCTTGGTTCATCATTCATGTTAGTTTATTTACTACACCACACACTTCTCCTTGGTATGCACAATTCCTAATCATATTATGATAAAATATGTAACATTTTCTTCCTCACTGCATTATATTAAACTACACGAGTACAACCCATGCACATGGTGTTAAATTGGGAACTTATGACCCACACTCAATGACCTTAAACTGAGATATTTTTGTGTGAGAAACATGACCTTAAACTATTAATGATATAAGGGACCTTTACCTTGAATTCCATCTTGTAATTTGGCTCCCCTTAAGAACCTGGTCCTTGAGGAAAGATCTAATCCCACATATATATGTTCCACACTGGAATATTTTATTGTATAGTGGTGAATACATTTGAAAATTCCATCACTCCACTTCCACACTTCAGGTGACCCTTTATTTGGATCTCTATAATCTTCCTCATTTGAAGGGACCCTCTAACAGCAAGGTGTCTTTCCACATGGCTCACCTACAATCCTAGGTCAACACCTGGAATATATTTAATGAAATTTTGATAAACGTCCATAATTTTGAATATAGTCAGCGGTTGACCCTAATTTTTCAATTCCCATACCAAGAAATATGATGTGGATTTTGTGTTTCAAATAAGGTTAGCAGCTACCATCCACCGACTGACCATCCTCATTGTGTTCAAGATATTGAACAGAGTGATTCACATTTTCCACCTCTCTATGTTCTGGTGGATCAATGACACCCCTAGTGTTGTCCCTCTATACATATGTGCACATCCATTAAGAATATTGGTGTGTTTGGGACATTCCCACCCAACATTTCATTTTAATTTTTGTGTGCTACCATGTTATAAGGAAATCCAAACATCTCTCCTTATTTCCTATGATGAGCATGGATCAGGTGGTCTTAGTGGTCTTGGTAGGGTTTTACCCACATAGAAAAGTAGTGCAGCCTTATGGTCCAAACTATATAACGTTAAACTAAAGATCATCTCCTTGGTTTTCATAGGAGTGTGTTTCTTAGTGTGGATTAATTTGGTCCCTGCTCACATTGGGTTTCCCGCACACATTCAGTGAACATTCCTTTTAATAACCCTCCTCTAACATCCATACCAAATGATGTTAAAATACACTGACAAGTACTGTCATATGACCTTAAACTGTAGCATCATCATCTTGGTTGTATGATGAAAAATGGAATAGCATTTGGTTGTTCTCAATTGAGAGGGAATCACCCTTGGCATTGCTCATTCACTATTCCACCTATCAAGACCTACAAATGGTTTGATTATTGTAGTGAAAATCGAACTTTTCATCCTGGTATGGATGCTCAAAAAAATAAAAATACTAACAAAAGAAAAAACATGAAATATCTGATGCCTCCACTCTCTATGCATGGGACATACCTAAATTGTGAAATTTCCCTTCAAGAACTATGTGTATCCTGATTTCTATCTTTATAGGATTCATAGGGACATTCGGGTCATCGATATCGGATCTATCCACAAAATTATTTCCTCTTTTATACATCGAACCATATTCATCCTTACTATATGACGTTAAACTAGATGGGGTTCTATAACTAAGTGCAACTTGATTCCACTCTTAATGGGATACATAGTGACACCTAGATATTTTGTCTTGGGCCCTGCAAAAGGTTCATTTACATTTTTAGCCCTTTTCCCCGATTACATTTCAAACTCTATGAACATAAACTATGATCCTCACAAGGATATGTGGTGTGGAAGTGGGTTTTCTTGTCCTTCATACATGATGGTTTTTTACCCTCACCGCATAACATATACCTCTTTCGCATATATCCCTTGTTATTTTTTTGTTTTGAAAGACTCCTATACCTCATCCATGTTAGGTTCATCTCCTTTATGGAATGTAGAAATTATAGGAATTGACATGATAGTTCATACAAAACGACATTAAACTATGGGATAGGGTCCATGTGGTATGACCTTAATCTATGTATAGAATCATGATTACCTGAAATTAAAAAGTAATGTGTATCGTCCTCACTTTCATGATGTAAAACTGAAAAGAATATCATGATCCCATCTAATAGTTCATCTTCCATTATGTTGGTCATCTACTATATTTTACACATCTTTACCTATCACTCAACATCTGAGAAAATGCTCCCCTAGAAGATTAGTTTGATCTTTTTTCAGGACAATTAACCTACACCAATGTGCTCTAAGCCAAGGTGTCATAATTATAAGAGTTTTTAAATCCTTTTGAACCTTCCATAACTCCACTTATGAGCTTTTCATGCCCCTTGTTTAGATCCTCATCCTCCTTGGCATCTGAAGGAGCACCCTAGTGGCATGTTCCCATGCCTCTTTGGCTCAGCTACCATTTTGGGACAACACCCTAGAAGTATTTGGAAAGAAATTGAGATAGGTTCTGTGTTTTGAATATAGTAAGCGGTTGTCCCACATTTTACCCTATATTAGGATAGCGGTACATATTATGTGTTACAAATACAGTCAGATGTTATCTCGTATTGTCACTCCATCATCAAGGTGTTTCTAATTTTTGGAATTTTGATTCACACTTTTGATTCCCCTTTGTTTGGATTTATTATAATTCTCCTAGAGTTATCCCATTCATGCACTATGTAATGCCACGAAATGCATGTTGGAATCTCTAAGAAACATTTTCTCTAGTCGCAGACTCTTTAAACCTGAACACTCTTGGTGGTCTATCAACTATAAAAGACATCAAGTATTCAATAATTAGCTAGCACTCTCATAAAAAGTGAATGAATATGTGGTTTTCCCTTGTTTTTCACATTAGTCATAACCAACATGAGAATAGGGATTGATCATTACATTTTTCACATATATGATCAAATGCAATAATTAAAATAATACAAAAATATTATCTTGCAATCAGTTAAAATATAAATAAATAAATAAATCATGTTTTATATGTTTGGCCATAACATGACCCCTATGAATCTTCCCCTTCAAGGGAATGCTTTAACACCACCGCTTTTTTGGCACATGGTATCCAGAGTCTCCTTCAGCTTCTTGATATCCCTATTCTTGTTGACAGATGATGAGTGAAAATCATTATTCCTAATATTCATTCATATCTATTCGGCTCAGAGCTTAGATACTTGATGGCATGGTTGTTTTAGCTACACCTAGGCTTCTACAATCTAGATCTTCAATCGTTCAATGATTTCTGAATGATTGGTGAAGCATGTGGAAAAACGGTTCTCCTCCACATCAACACACTGTATTTCCTATTCAACCTCATGGGTATTCTTTGTTTTTTTAGATTTATTATGGAATAGAGTAGTGTCCATAATATGGATGCTTTATCATATTTTCTCAGTGATTTAATCTCAGATCAACTTGTTTAGATCTTGTGCATCAACCCCTATGACACATATATCACACAGACCATGGAGAAGTGATCCAATTCATATTATCCTTTGTGATTCTAGAGTTTTTTTGATGATGTGTTTTATTAACACTTATTCTCAATGTTTGGTAGCTCAGCTTTCCTCAACCTCAAGAGAATCAAATTCATCCAACTCTACTGGTTTAGCTGGTTTGTATTCTGGAAATGCATTCATAGTTCAATAGTAGGATCCTCCTCTTGCATCATGTTCTATAGTTCGAGATCTATATCACTAGGTTTATCTTCATCACTTGATTCTATATTAACATGGTTTTCCTAGACCACTCTATGTTCCACCCCACCAGTAGTGTTGCCCACAATCACAATGGATTTCTCATCAGAAACCACAGCCTGGTTGACTTGGATACCTAGCACCGTATAGACCAGTGCTCCAATAAAGAAGTGGGTCCTAGTTCCTCCTACCATTATCACAAAAAAACACCCTCTACTCTAAGGATTGTTTAAAATGGGGTTATAACAGTCAATATGATTGAGAAATCATCAAATTTGACTTTATGAGGAAGAAAACTTAAAAAGGTCAAGTGATGGTTGCTCACACCCTTGCACTTTCATTTCTGGGATACCAGGGCATGGTCAACCATAAATTATAGAGGGATTTAATGACTATATGTTAGAAGTTCCTACCTCCTTAGCTCTAGGTGTCCAATAATCGCCTCTTAATTTCGAACCAAACCTTGAAACTTTCCCCTCTTTATTTTTTCCATCATCATCCCCATGATATGGGGTTACCAGTACAAGATTATCCTGTGTGTAATAGACAACAGTTGAGAATCCCGATAAAGAAAAATAGAGATGAAATCATAGGTAGGTGGTTAAAAAATTAATTAAAGGGTTTCATTGAACATTTCCAAGGAAGTTTCATCTAAGGCTACTATTTCACTTTCCTCTAATGAGGCTTCCATTGAGGCTACTACCACGATATCCTCTAGAGGGTTTTCTCTAGTGACCACTTCCCCCCATGATCCATCATTGATGTTAGGAAAGGGGAACAATTATGCCCACTAATTCACCAATAGCACGGGAGGAGAAGTTATGTTCAATAGCACTCGCACTAAATTTTTCATGGGATGTGAGGTACCATAGGAGTGAACTAAGTCATATAAGTCCAACATGAATTTTATCCCCTCTGTCTGGGATGCGTTTAATTAATCTTTATCAAATCTGACCCCTTCTAGTTTCATACCATATATGTTCAGTTGATCCCACACATCATTAGTGTTGAGGTACTATTTGTAGGTATCTTAGGTCTTTCAGGCCTCAGGATAAACAACATCATGAGGAAGTCCCAAATGATTTAGTTTCCTCCCAAGAGCCTAAGGGGACATCATACGGAATACCCTCGTTGTCTCCCCTTTCTCCCAGGTCCACATGGAGGGGACCACTAGATCGGGTACTAATTCTCCTCTATTTTCACCTCTTTTTGGCATGGGTCCCTAGGTTGTATCCAATATAATGGTTTCCTCATCACCGTGATGCGTGCCCGAAATTCCCTCATGATGATCCCTTGATTTTGGTCAACCTCATCCATGAGGTGAAGGTCCCACACCTTTACCGGACCGGATCTTCAACTGATTCAACATTTATCTTGGATAATAAACTTCCTAACTCTATGAATATTCATGGAATTTCTAGAATGTAGTAGTGTGTGGAGTAATCTCATTATGAAACTTCCCATATTCTCATATAATCAAAATCTTAAGCTACCTCATCACACATGAGGGGTCTTCGGGACATACTCCTAGGAACACCCTTGGAGAAGGCCTCTACAGACACTTAAACGTCCTTGCGAATCAATGAGGGGTGTATCATTCACATAATAGATCACAGTACACCCGTTCCACCAACACTCCTCCTCTGAAGTCTAAAATATATGATCACTTCCCTACGGTTTATATACCATCGTTAGTAAATTCCCCCATCATTAGATGGAATGGGTGAAAGATGAACTAGGATAATCACCCTATCTTGCTCAGTGTGGCCACCAGACCCAACAAGAGTATAAAACTCCCCATGATGTTTAGGATTACAAGTCGAAAGATTTTCCATGTGGGAGAGATGGTATTAAGGTATTCATAACATACCATATATTTCCCAAGGTTGTTGTATAAAAATGAAATGGTCCATGCATGCACAGTGGATTCCTCACCTCACTGATAATCCAATGTACCTTATAAAACTTTTCCAGCATTAGGATTCCTAGATTGATGTGATTCCTAGTGACCTACATCACATCCATGATGAACAAGCTCGGTCATGCTCCAATATTCACATCTTTGATTGGATGAATCCATCCCATGATGAGTTCCAAAATGAATCTGGCTATCCTAAATATCCTTTTCTACTCATTGTTTACATTATATCCACATATCTTCCACTAGATATCCTCTAAGATATATCAATAAGATTTGTCCCTACCTTGCTGGGATCCCCTTGGACATCTTCAGGACCTTGTTGGTAATTTAATGGGTGCTCCCTCTCCCTAAATTAATTTCTTTTTGTAGGGTTTTGAAAATAACCAAACCATTTCCTAAATAAGATGTCTATTATCATCTAATTTTTAATATTTGAACCAGTCACCACATTCATCACTGCCTTTACTAGAGGTGGCATATTCTCTTCGTTCTCCCAAGAATTCTTAGTGGGTTGGAACTTGTCATACATTCCCCCCAAAATCAGGATTCCAAAAATTTGATGGATATCCCAATGGATTTTTCCAACCTCCCCATGATGGAGATGGAAACTATTAGTATCATGTGACCATTGTCTCAACATCATTAGTATGATATCATGTGGTTGAGAGATGTGGAATTGTGAAGCCCATTCCACTTTATACAATCCTATAAACCCCAACACCATCCTCAAATTTTTGTAGGTTGCACACAGTTAATAATATTAGTCCCACTCCTCTGTGAAATTTCAACTTTGGAATAGATACCAACATTATATCCAACCATTATTTAGGTTACCAAGACCTATATTAATGATAGTTTTATACTACAGAAGGGAAACTTATTTCTCTAATGGATTACCATCAACATTTTTTAGATGATTTTTAAGCCAATATGCTATGATAGGGGTATGATCCATCCTAATATGGTTGTCAGCATCCCTATACCAATGATGTTTCCATGTCGTGCCTCTAAATGAGTAGTTTGGATCATCTCGGCTTGCCTCTAGGATGAAGTCATCATTTTGTAAGTCAAAGTTGTACAATGGAAAATATTTTCATAATGGGAAATATTTTTGGGACTCTGAAATCAGTTCTAGCAGTGAATCATGATCTGAATGACTCCAAACACACACCATGATCAGGATTTTTTTCGCTATTGTTTCCCTCTAGATGATTTTATCAAGAACCTCCTGAGCATATTCTCGATATTCCATGTACTTGGCATGCCTTGCAAAATAGCAATTGATCACGATGCCTAGTTAACTAGAGAGTGTTCACAGAGAAAAGAATATTGGAACCTAGTTCATAGAGATGTGTTTATAGGGAATATCACTTCATAAATGGAGTTATTTTGTTGCAATCGTTCGTATAGATCTAGTACAGACAATGGGACCCTCACACGTTATGTATTGGTGATTCATTTCTGAGCATTGCAGTGACTGACACCTGCTCGAGATTCAAGGAGACCTTTACTAGCTTGAGCTCTGTGGTGGCCTTCTCCATACCATTTCTCAAAGTGACCATCACTCTCCTATGCTTTGTGTCATGTCACAGCCCGTATTCCTTGTGAACCAGTTTGGGGTCTATATGTCTTTTTTCAGTGTCATACCCTCAGAATCTGACCCTCTTTTCCCATCAACTCCCATTCCAAGGGGGGGCATTTTTCGACATCAAAAATCTTGTTACTAAACACACAGATAGATTTTTGTCTGGTACAAAACTAAGTGGGAGCCAAGAAGACACAACATTTATCAAAGGAGTCAATTTTTTAATTCTTCTTTTTGAAGACCCCTCGCCACCATGGGCACGAAGGCAGATGATGGCACTACCAAAAGTATGATGAAAACTACAACCATGCGGGTGTATTTTAGGGTATCGTTGTCAGTCTAACGACCACCACGACAGTACAAGCATCTCTTACAGTATCAATATGAGTCTAAAGAGAACCATGACCATCTGAGTGTCTTTGATGTTACCAAAATGAGTCCTACAAACACCATGATTGTGTGATCATATTTTATGGTACATTCATGATTCTGACAAGAATCTTGGTCACATGGCCATATTTGATGGTACCTCTTTGATTCCAACAGAGCCCTACCACTTCATAGTGTAATTTTTCTTCATGGTGCTCCCCATGAGAATTGAGATACATGTTTCCTATAAATACACCCCCACCTCCCTCCACAAACACACAAATGAATCATTACCCTGACCTTTAAACATCCAATATACCATTTTATAAAACTCCTGAGCACGATGAACTTAACCCAAAAATGGATCACCCAAGGCACTTCAGTACCATGATCCATTTCTTCATTTTTTTCTTATAGCCCCTACTTATTGTAGGGATGCCCTTCACAAAGTCCTCTATCCTTTATGAACGAGGGAGCCCCTTTGGGTTGCTAGATGCTCCATGAAGCATTAATCCTTCATGAAAAACAATTATACTAATCTCTATTCTAAATAAAAGGATCCATGCTCCACGAGGGTCATTTCTCTGTGAAATACCTTCCCATCACAAATCACCCTTTCTTAGAAAATCTCCCCTTAGTGAGCAATGGGATTCACCATATCCTCTCTCCCACAGCCCTCTAGGATTGTATGAAGTTATTTCGTGGTTTCTCATGTGTTCTATCATGTTCCATTGTGCAAACTAATTCTTATCCATATATGTACACTAATAGATATTGCTTCTTTTCCTAGATATGCTAATGTGGACCCCTCGAGTGACCACTCCCTGACCTAGTTGAAAACCGACATTGCTAATGCATTTCATTTCCCTTATGCGAGTGGGTATTAGGAATGTAATTCTAAGGGGTGAAGACTGAGCTCCCCATGTCCAAGCTTTAGGATGTTAAAACTACCAAGAACCATCGTGCTCTGCACACAACACTAAAATATAGCCTCACCCCATGCAACGCACATGGTGTGTCACACCTCGAGCATTCTCCATGCCCACTCATATCCATGGGAGTGAGATCATCCTTGACCTACTGATAAGAAATTAGATCCACCTCAGATGGGATGATATCCTCTTCCAGTTTTCCTCCTGGATTTAGACCCAATGTCCATCTTCTTGGGTCACTAACCAGGCGTAATCCCCATTCCATCCCTCGCTGATTCATCTTTCACAACGTGACCATCACTTCAATTATTTCCTCTTTTTTTTCACACCAATCATGAATCACATGGGGTTAGAGGTTAGTAGTGATTGTGAAACTCTTCTTCTACACATTCATCCTAGAGTATTCCCTAGATTATACATTCACATGCTGCTATCCATGTGTAATCCTTAAATCACCGAAATACGTGGGTTTTGAACCCTATCTTCTAAACAGGGTAAGTAGGAAGCATCCCTAATGTTTAATACCAATCATTGGTAAACCTTGGTTCCCTCCTCCTTAGGATTCATTTTATAGATCACAATATCCACCACCATCCATTATCTTCCTGGTATTTCCCTCAAGCTACTATATCTCGAGAGGATCATGCCTCACCTGGAGGTCACATCTCCCTTGGGTCTACCTAGGAGTTTAACCATGTGTAAGCCCCGATGAATCTCTCAGAACTATGTGTACATTGATTCATAGCCAATTGGGATGCATAAGAATCCACCCCAAGGTTCAAGCCCAACACCATCATCTTTATATCAGTTCCATCTCATCCATTACATTCTACATTAATACTTCCCCCATTTTTATCCTAGTTTTAACTGGGCCACCACATCCTAGTAGGATCTAGCCATCCATATAAGCCATCTCAACCCTTAATCCCCAGTTATCCCATATTTTCTCTTAGAACTACCCGGGAGTCTAACCATTCATAAACCCCAAACAATCTATATTCATCCAACAAATAGTGAATTTCTTGTAATGAGAAGCTATCCATGTGTATGCCCGAAATCACCCCAACAAACCACACACATGGGTTTTGATCCCTATATTCTATACAGTATATGTAGGTAGCCTCCTCAATTTTCAATCCTAGCCAATGGTAAATATTTGTTTCACCTCATTGGGGTCCACCTTCCCTGATCCACCTTTATCGATGTCTAGATCATCCTTCATGGTGTAAAACCTTCCCTTTATTTGACACACCACTCCTAGGTCCATCCTGATAGATAATTCTAATTTATCCATCCGGTAAACCTTCTAGGTGCTCCATCCTATGGATTTACCAATCTGATCTACCTTCATATCAGTTCTGATCAGTATGATCTGTCTCTTCTAGACATTAAACTTGTGGCATACCCCATGTTAAAAATGGGATGTTGAGGAAATCCTAAAAGATATTCCTTTGGAATAAGATACCCCATGATCGACATGGGATTCCTTGGGTTTATATGCCATTTAGAATCCCTATAATGAGGAAGAATATAGGTTTTCCAATGTTTTAGCAACCAAGCATGCCACTGATGCCCAGAGAGACTACAATTCTTACTGAAAGTTTTTTCCATCACTTAATCCATGGGAATATCCTGAAATAAGAATCATAATTAACAGGCGACCACAAATAGATGGCATTGGGAATGATTTTCACAAACAACATCTTAATCTTCAAGGGAGACCTAGAGTAGGAGAGGAATCATGAGTAGGAATCCATATAATTATGGATCGAAATCCCATTATCCCATTTAGATTAAGGAGAAGACATATCCAAATAAGTGATGAATATCGCCTGCCTTTGGAAACCAGGAATATGGGGTACAATGCACTGTTAGTGAATGCGAAACATGCTTCCAGGTAGTACGTGTTCGGGAAAAGGGTCAGAAACATCAAAAATATATTGTTAAATAAAAAGGAATTCAAATAATATTTTTATCATTTAATAAAATTTTACAATTAATTTATCTGACATTTATTAATTACTTATTCACAATACAATGGAAATAAATTACTAGGAAAGAATATATTTAAAAGGATTTTAAGATGGGAAAAGAGTAAAATAATTGATCAATTGCATTAGATATAAATGGAAATTATATTATTGAAAAAAGAGGATTGACCATTTCTATAGAAAAGTTATTAACTTCCTTTCGGTCTATAGAAGAAAAAATGAATCCAATAGTCATAATTTTTTATCCATAATTTGAAAATATTTGAAAAAGTATATGATTTTAAAAAATTATGGTTTAATGATGTTATGTACATTGTAATACATGTGTCCCTAAATCATCCATTTTCCTGAAAATAGATTCCCCTTTACCTTCTTAGTTTAAACTCACGTATTCTAATATCATGGTGTAATAGAATGATGTTATAATTTATTCTGGAATATTATTCATCCCTATATTAATATCACCATAAAGTATAATTCATTCCTTGGAGATATCAATCAATGATTAGATATCCATATATGAAAATATCCACTATATATATGTAAGGAGTGATTAATTAAGAAATAATAAAATTAGTGTATTTCTTTTTAATATACCTTAACCATTTCAGGTTGTTCCTCATTATTATAACTTCGTCTTTACTTCACAACATTCTTGAATTTTAATAATATGTCATTTTTGTGGTGTAATACTTATGCATCATAGTGAAATTCAACCTTAATAAAATCTCACAAAATTTTAGTCATCCATGAAAATTTTCAAGTATGCTACTCTATAATTATAACTTAATTCCCAATATTAAATTATACACAATAAAAATTATATAAATTAATGGACTGGGTGTCCTTTTTTCTTTTCAAGTTCAATATTATACAATATCTTTCAAATTAATTAGAAATATTTTTTAATCTCAAAATATGAACATATAATTTTAATTAAAATAAACAATTTACAATTTATAATGAAAGCCACTATAAAAATTTATATAATTTATTAGCATATCTCTTAACTAATATTTATTTATAGGTAGTTAAAATATGATTTTATTAACAAATTATATGAAATTATTCTAAAAAATAGTATTTTATTAGGGTTTTTATAACTAAAAAGAATATTTTTTTATAAAAACAAACATAAATATTAATATTTAAAAATTATTGGATTTGATTTATTAAATATTTATTTTATCTTGTTTTTAATTTTTTATATTTTTATTATGTTAATTTTATAAAGAAATAATATTTAATAGATAATTATTTGTCATTGAAACCATTTTAATGAAACAATTATGGGTTTAATTGGTTGTAAATTTCCATGGATGTGGAATGGTTGTAAATAAACAAGTGTCATAGCCGAGAATAGTCCTATCTGAGGAGGAAATACCTTTGAGGATTTCACTGGAAGGATGATAATTCTCTATATGTTCACTAAGATCATAAATTCTATGGTTAATGTTTGGCATCAGGAATTATTATTGTTAATGTTTTTCATGTTGCCTTAAATTTTGGAATGTTGGTTTCATTTATAAAAAAATATATAAATTTAGTATGTATGGAAATATCAATTAATTGGTCATAATTTTGGTATTACATATTCATTATTACAAAAATATTTATAAATTATAATAACAAAATGTTTATCTACATTCAAAATAGTATTTGTTACATGGATTTGAATATATTTTGTAAGGTAAATCCTAGGGTTCAATTGTGGAAATCCTTCTAATTTAAGACTTCATCACCCTAAACTACACACCCTAGTGTGTGTCTGTGGATGTTATTTTTCATGATACTGGAAAATGAAATTATACTATATTCATTAGATTTGGATCATAGGTACACTATTCATGGATATATGTGCATTGTATCGGCAATCATCATTAGAGATGATTTTTCCATTCTGGATGGGTAGTTGTGGGTCAACCTCATGGTTTATCTATTGCAAAAAAATCTCCATTTTTTTAATTTAATATTTTTTTACAATGACGAGTTTTTGTTTAAAATTAATGAGTAAGATAAATTAAAATATAATTGGGAAATGATGAACAGAGTTTACATCTTCAATGGGAGGGGTGAATCAGTCATATCCAAAATAATAACATTATATATCATTTTTTCTATTTTTTATATGATTGAAGTATGATGGTTAAAATTTGATGACATTAGATACAATGTGATGTATCACATGATGATAGAATAATGTTTATGTAGTGACATGGGTAATGATGGAAGAAATCATTTTTATATTCTTGAATCATGCTGATATATTCTTATAAGATTTTTATTTGAAATAATAATTTTTCTATTATATAAATTTATTTTCAAAAAATTAATTTAAAATTTAAATTCATCATGTAAAAATTATATAATGATGAATTTTTGATAATTTTTAGAAAATATTGATTTTTCAATTTTTAGTGAAAAATACCGATTCTTATTCAAAATTTTACTTTATTTTAAAAAAAATAAAAATTTGAAAAATACTTAAAATTTAATATGTTTTATTTTAAATAAAATTATTCAATTATGATTTTTAATTTGGATTTTTACTTGAATTTACTATAAAAAAAATTATGTTTTAATAAGAAATTTTTCCGAAAAACATTTTTCCTTTGTGTTTTGCCGATTAATTTTTAACTTAATTGGTGAGAATTTTGTGTTTTTAATTTTGAAAAATGGATTAAATATTTGGTATCAAGAGATTAATATTTATTAAATTTGAACCTTTTATTTTTGTTTAATATGAATTTGAAATTTTTTTAATTTTATTACCATGGTAAACAGAAAATCTGGTAATTAAAGGTAAAAATAAAATGATAAGGGCTAAAAAATGACCCTAAAACATTACCCAATATTATTGGATGCGTTTTAGTCAACTATAATGAGACAAGGAAATAAATTATAACCCTTTTAAGCTATTAGGATGGTATTATTAAATTTTAATATTTATTTAAAGAAAATTTAAAGATGACATACTCATATTTTTGATAATTATATCATTTTTAATAACTATATCATTTTTTTATAAAGTTATGAAAAAGATATATTCAATAATAAATATTCATTTTAAATATAAAATACTTATATACATAATCGAAATTTATTTTAAAATTTTTGTGGGGAAATTGTTATCTTATAAATTATACAACAATGATGAATAAATTATTTTACTAATGAAAATATCAAATAAATGATATTAATCATACTATAATAAACATTATTTAAGATAATCAATGTCATGAATGAATTTACTAGATGTAATTGACATGTTAGGGATGTATTAAAGGATTAATTATGAATACATTGTCTTTTTCTTATATTTTTAAAAGTCAATGTAATGAATAGTTTTAAAATTCACATTAACGGTATTTTAAAATAATAATAAAATATTAAATGGTATAAAATTCATTAAAATAATATATTTGACAAACTGATTGGTATAATGATTAAAATTTTTACCATTATCTATTTATGGGTCTTTTATCATTTTATTGTAACTATATTAACCCTTAATGAGTATAAAATCAATGTTCTTATGTTAAGGGTTAAAGGGATTAAATGAGGATTAAAACTGAATGATAAGGTAAATAATTTGTCCTAACCATTTACAAAAATTATTTTATGAGATAACTTCAATCCATCCCCACCCTATATTATAAATAATTATATTTGGATTCACTTTTAATGGAAAATTAATTTATAATATTTTCATTTTTAGTTAAATTCCAAGAGTACCCCTCCACTCTCATATAAAAAGACGCATCTTCTTCTAATTTATTCACACTTAAAACCTTATTTTTTCAGACAATACCTATCGAAATACCTTTCTAAAATCTTTCATCATATTCTATATTCATTATTTTATGTACAAAAGTCACCTAAGAGGTGTTTATATTTTAATCAAAGAAAATTCTCTTAAGAAGAGTTATCATTTTTAATAAATTATTTATATTTTATTTATATATCCACCTCATTTAAATATTCAGAAACCATTCTAAAATAATAAATTCATTTTCCTCAATATAATTTGATCTTATTATTTCAGTGTCATTGTAATACCCGACCACAGAATCTTGCATCCGATGCATTATTTTAATACATCGGCATGATTATGAGGAATTAAATATCAAAGAACCTATTAGATAAGAATTATTAGAAGACCAAATTATACACATGATACCCATAATACAATGGAAAAATAAAATAAAACATGATACAATATGAAATAAACTTCATCCTTGAAATCTTATTCAATGTTTTATTCTTCATATCATGGGGAAACAAAATATAAGGGTGACCATAGATGCTCTGTAAGAGTAAGTGATATAGTATAAGAGATCATAAATTAATGTAAATGGTAATAAATCATGCAACTAAAACATTATCTTGAGCATAATATGGTAGGAATAAAAACTGAATGAATAATTCTATATAAATAATCACTTGAAACTTAACCATGGATATTCTACTAGTTGAATAATATCATGATTTATCTATTTCCAATATCATAATTAGGGAATTAATATGTTGAAAATCAGAAACCTATCATCGAGGCCTCGGCCAAAACATCTAAAAATACTAGGGTAAGGCCTCATCCAAAACCCAATTCAGTTTTGTCTCATGAGACCTATCGATGCATCGAGGGGCTATAGCGAGTCCCACCCATCGCTTTTTAAGTACAATTAACTCCTCATATGTATAATAAAATATATATTTAGATCAATGTATCCCATATCACTTTTAATTATTTTAATTATAGATGAAACTACTCACATTAAATCATTGATTAACTCTTGAGGAAAATAATCATTAAACAATATAAAGTGTCACATACCACATTGAAACATTTAATTTTTAATTACATATAATATAATAAGAATAATAAGACAAATTATTTGATATATCAATGGTCATTAAATACACCCAATTTAAGGAATATGTGGTGAACATATCATAAATCTCATAGAATTAAAAGTTAGATGACAAAACCCCTGTTATTTTGGAAAGAAGAGTTCTTTTGGAAAACCATTTTTATTAGTCATAAAATTATATTTTTTACATGATTATCCAAGAAATATAAAGGAAAATAAATTAAAATTATATTTTATTCCTAAATATTTTCCCATAGTAGTGAAATCATGTAAAAATTATTTTTAATGAAGCTTAATAAATAAAATTTTCTAGTGAAATTTATAGAAAATATTAAAGAGATTTTAAAGAGGATTGGCATGTTCGCTATCATAAAATATAAAATAAACCATGATAGATTTTCAGGATAAAATGTGTGATTTTAAAAAAAAAATGGATTAAAACATATTATATAGTGCACTTGAAAATGGGTAAGAATTTGATATGTTGTCACGACCCATCCTCGGGGCCCGTGTTGTGACTACCCCAAGCCCACCTTCCATAGTCCAGGGGCTGGTGACTAGCACCAATGGCGTAAATCCCGATAAATGGGAAGGAATTACCTTTATAAAACATAAACACATCCAACTAGAGTACAATCGGAAGTAATAAACCTAGTACAAAAGAAAGTAAAGAAAAGTAAATGGGCCAGAATACAAACCTAACTGAAAAGTACATCTACAACTGAACGAAAGTACAACAGAAAAGGCAAACAGCTGGAAGATAGAAGCAGCTCCTGGGTCGTCCACCTCGGATCCTACCTGAAGGGTAGGTACAGTTAGTGCAGCTCCTGGATTGTCCACCATGGATCCTACCAGAAGGGTAGGTACAGATAGCCTCCTCAATGCTCTCAATTGTCAACCTCTTCCAAGTACCGTCTTGTCGTGAAGTCCACCTACATTTACTGACTCGTCATGAGGTCCACCTCCGAGTACCGTCCAGTCCTCAAACAGTCGGCCTCCGTCAACGTTGTCCATTGTCTGCATCCAACACAACGAGGCGCGGGCATATCCTGTGCAGGGGTGAGTATAAAAATACTCAGTAGGGACCCCGAGACCCTCAAGGTATCACTAAATCCAACAAGATTAACCACAAAGAAGGATCTAAAAAGGTAACCCTTACTTATGCATAAGCCCATACTTATACCTAAGTTACCAAGTATCCCATCTCAATCATGAGGTATCACACAGAAATGAAATCAACGGATAACCCCTACATAGGTATACTCCCATACATATACCAAAGTTATCAAGTAACCCATCTCAAACATGAGGTAGACACAAAGGTCATTGACTCAGCTCAAACCAGGATTTTATTCATGATGTCGAAACCACAACTGCTAGAGAACTCCTCCTCTGTCAAGTATAGTGGGCCTGCCGCTACAACCAAGCACTTTCCACTAACCTTGGACTGCTGAAGTACTCCACCTGTCGAGTACTGTGGTCCAGCTGCTACAACCAAGCATTTTACACCATGGGTCTGCCGCTACAACCAAGCGCACCCCCTCATAGCCTACAGAGGTACTCCTTCTGTTGAATACCGCGGGTCTGTCGCTACAACCAAGAACTCCTCCACCATGGGTCCGCCACTACAACCAAGCGCACCCCACTGGGCTATCCGAATCACTCCGAGTTGATCGATCAGTAGTCGTCAAGTCTCAGCTAGCTACTAGGTCTCTGCACTCTGCTAGCTCATCACTGAGAGGGTCCGATCCATGAGCTAATGGTCGACACTCCAAGTATCACAAGCTTCCATTAATACATACCCCAAATTTCTTCCACATCATAGGAAACTCAACACAATAGACGGCGCGTCAATCGGATGCATGGTCTGTGTGTTATTAGCCTTTTCGTCCCGGGGGCCTGGTTGGTTTCGTGTACGAACCAACCCGACCGTATCACAACTATACCCCTAACTCTTATAGGTTATACTCATAGGGACTGTTTATCAACGTGATTACCAACTCCGTTGACGGTTCGTCAAACGGACGTCCGGTCTAAAAGTTATCGGCCTTTCCGTTCTAGGGGCCCGATTGGATTTCGGGTACAATACAACCCGACCTTACTCTAACTACGTCCAAACATTAAGTGAAGTATTTAAAAAGTTATTTCTCATCAAAAGTAATCCAAAAAAGTTGACGGCGCTTCAATCGGATGTCCGGAGCTCAAGTTATTAGCCTTTTTAGCTCCGAGGCCCCGGTTGGTTTCATGATCGTACAATCCCGGCCATACACAAAGTTCACCGAAACCTTGAGTGTAATATACTGAAACGACCTTCTCGATCCCGAGATACCAACGCAACTGACGGTGCATCGATCAGAGGTCCGTAGCCCATGATATGGGCGTTTTACTGAAGGAGGTCCGAAAATAGGGGGTTTGGGCCCGGTCCGATCCGGCCCAATTCCCCATGGGTCGGCCTGAACCGGGTCAACCCGACTCGGGTCCGGGCCCGGCCCGATTGGGCGCGGCCCGGCCCGGCTGGCGCGGCCCAACCCAACACTGGTGGCCCGGCCTGGCCGGTTGAGGCTCGGCCAGTGTGGCCGAGCGGACGCGGAGCGGGGGGCTCGTCCCCTCGCCGCTAATTGGTGCCGGCAGCGTTTTGCACCGCCACCATTCTTCCAGGATCTTGTTTGGCCACGGGATCTTCCGTGCCAAGCCACAGCGGTGCATTGGGGCACCTCCGCCTCCTTTTTCTAGCACCTCCGCACCGGCGTAGCGCGCCGACAGTTCCTTCCACGGACCGCCGGACGTGCTCTGGTGGTCCGATTTGCCCGTTGTCTTCGCCAGCGGTCCTCACGGGACCTTTTCTTCACTAAAATGGCTTTAAAACGTCGTTGCGGTCCCGTTTCAACATCGCCATCAATCCATCCATCAACAACAATCTACAGAGGGTCATTGGGCCATGTTTGTTCGGCCCGTACCCTCTGCGTTAGGCATTATCAATTAACCAAGATTAAAGAGGATTTTATAAAGAACAAACATCCAATTTTATTTAAATGAAATTGAATCAAATCATCCCATGATCTCTTAAATAAAATTTTTAGCATTCCAATATTCCCAACCCACAATTAAAATAAAACATTCACGAATCAACTTAATGATGAGATGTTCTGCGTTCTTTGTTTTATAAGGAACCAACCATGGTAATAATATCATTCTCAAATTAATCCCCTACCTCGAAGAAAGCTCGCGGTTGTCATGAATTGTGGATGATGGCTTCGTTCCCGTCATCGTCGGTGTCTCTTTTCTTATCACGGGTTGGGAAGAGAATAGAGAATTTCGGAGCCGCCAAGTTGACGTTCTTCATCGGAGTTTTGGCGTTCTTCAACGAAGGTGATGAAGTTCTTCAAGAGACTTAGAGTTCTCTCCCAAATATCCTCACACAACAAGACAACAAAAATAAAATAAGGCCTTCCATCATCTTATTAATTAATGCCAACCTTTTCAAAATTTCAAAATTCAAAACACATAATTTGATTAATTAAAGAGGTTCAATTAATTGAATTAATGTGTGTTGGAATTAAATTAATGTTAGGAGAGGATAAGTCATCCAATTAAATACATGGAGGGTTTAATGGAGAGTTTAAGGAGTTATGGGGATTTTGTAGGGTTGGGGCTCATGCGGGACCCAACTCACATTTATCCTCTCATGGGTAGTTAGGGTTCCAGTGGGTCACACCCTAACTTTTCCATGTAAGATTAAACCAATTAGGTTAGGAATAAAATTTGTACCAAAAATTTTATTCAATTATTTATTAATCCCCAAATTTTAACAATTCCTCCCAAGAAAACACACCTTCGTTAAAGGTCCTCTTATGAAATTATTGCCGCTGCGGTTTCATCAGTGCCCTAGGATTTCGATTCCAAGCACCGGTTAAAAAGATAGAAAATCCCACTCGGTCATTCACTGAACGTACCCAAGCTAAACTTTGAAAATTGATTCCGGACACACCGGGCCTCGGAATCAGGTTTCGTCAGAAACTGCGTACTCATAAAATTCCAGAGAATTTAAAAAAACATTTCCTTGAAATTTACGGGTCTTTACATAAGTTCCCTAGAATCGGTATTGTTTATCGAGAAATGTTTTTGAAAGATCCTTTTAAGACATGTAACTCTTAATAAAATAAATAAGTATTCTTTATAGAACACATATATAGAACATTAACATAGAATTAATGATGTTTAAATAATAATAATTAATAATTTCATTAAGGTAAGTAGAGAATAAGTGTAACCCAAAATAAAATGGAGGCTCTGGTAGAAAATTCTTACCATATGTCTAAATGTATTCTGAACATGACCTTAATGTCCTAGATAATAAAATTAAATCCATTCATTAATTAATTAAGAACCTTATCTTAATATATTTTTTTCATCATAGTTTTATTATGTTCATTTATGTTCTTAATGATTTTTTATAAAATTGAATTCTGTCGTTGTAACACCCCAAGATTTTTCAAATAAATTTAATATCGATTGCACAAAACATTGATTCCCTAAAAAACACCACTTCTCTATAAACTACCCATTAAACAAAATTTCACCTCTATGATTGGAATTTTGAAAAACTAGCATACACGGTTGCGTTCAGTAATATATTTAGTGTCTAATAAGGAAAAACTAATTTTTTATGAATAGTAACATACCCTTATGAACAGAAACACACCCTTAAAAATAGTAATGTTAATCTTATGAATAGTGATTAAGAGTAAATCACCCAAAAAAATAGAAACTTCTCCCATGAATTTATAAATACAATTTAGACATCTTATTAGTGAAAAAATGATCATAGTAAAAGTATTGGTATTTTTGTTTCTCATAAATATTTTAATTATAATTTCAGGATTAAAATAATAATTTAAAATGGAAATTTATTTTCAAAAAATGTAATCATAAATTTTTAATTTATATTCTTATTTTTATATGATAATTTTATGGGGCCATGATTAATTTTTTAAGGTGTTAGAAAACGAGTTATAGTTTTAATGTTTTTTTTAATTAAATTATAATTTTATTTAAATATTAAATTAAAAATATTTAGAAATTTATTTTCAAAAAAGTATTTATTTTTTGAATTATACACATCGTAAAATGGATGGGGTGAATTTTTGGTATTCTTCTAAAATACATGATTTTTTTCAATAGTAAAAATATAGTTTTGAGTTTTTAGTATGTTTGATGACATCATAATGATTTAATAATTAATAAAAAAATATTATAGACTTTTATAAATTAATATATGATATGAGGTCTCCCAAGTGGACAATACCATTGGAAAATACCATGGAAAAGTCCATGGTTTTTCAAAAACCACTAAGGATGTGTCCTTTGAAATTAATAAAAGAAATCCCTCTCAATTATTATAAATACCCACTCATTACATCATTTTCTTTCATTAAAAACTCATCATCCACTATGATCTTGTTTTTTACCTCCCTAAAAGTCCTCTTAAGGTTTCCTCAATCCCCCAAGGTTCAAACATTCATGTTTTAGGAGTTACTCAACAGGGTAAGGGAATTTATCGCCCTTCTCTTTTTCAAGCACTCTTTTTATTTTCTTCTCTTTTATTTTCAATTTTATTATGTTGGAATATGTCACTTCAAATCCACATTACATTTCATGTTATGTAAGAATTTTTAGAGACCCATTTTCTCTCAAAAAAATATTTTATGAATTTATAAGTGATGATGTTAAGCTGTCGAATTTTCTTAAGGGGTTTCACAACATTACTTTTATTTTGAGTTCCTTTATTTTTTTCTTTACTCACCTCCTTTAATCAAAAATTTGTGATGAATTAAGTACCTTAAATGTACATTAATGTTCTTATGATAAATTAATAACTCATAATCATCCCTCATTTCCCCTAATTTTATACAAGAAATGAAAATACCATCCGAGATGTGTTAATTTATCACATTCAAGGACAACGAGTTTTCAATTTCTATTACCATTTTCAATTCTTGTCATGAAAACATTTTTATGGTTGAAATATACTATAATATATGTTTGATAACTTATTTAAGGTTATGGAATATTTTTTAAAACATGATATTTATTTATAAATCAAAATGAGTTCATTTTGATCAAAAACCACCAATTAACCCAAACAATTATCAATAATGTTTTATATAATGATTCATCTTCACTCCCAATAACCAAATGTATTTTATAACCATGTAATATAACGGTTGATCACTAAAAACATAAAACTTCAATTATGGAAACCCATTCTCATTCTACATGTTTATCCATACATGGATATATGTAAACTGATCATGAAAACCAAGTACGAAACACACCCAAACAATAAAATTGAATCGTTTATCCCATTAAAAGGCCATGAATGAACCTAAATAAGGTTATAATAAATCAATTAAATGTATATGATGTTCTATAATCATTAATATATGAACCTAAATTTGATTATTCAGGTCATTAAGATCAAGTGATGAACACCATCGGACTTAAGGTAATGGTTTCTTACCAGAACCTCCATTTTCATTCTGGTTACTCTTATTATGTACTTACCTCAATGGAATTATTATGTATTATTATGAACTCTTAATAAATTCGGTTTTACTGTTCTATATATGTTTAACAACCAGAATCCTTATTTATTTTATGTGGAGATACACATTTTAAAAGGAACTTTCAAAACTATTTTCAAAATACAAGCCCAATTCAAGGGAATTTCTAAAATTCATACCTATTTTCAAGGGAAATCTATAATATATTTTTAGTAACCATTATAATTCTAAAATCACTCATTTTATTATGAAGATACTATCTTACATCATATCTAGTTTTATTCAAAGACTTTTCTAAAATTACTCTTCTTTTTAACGTAAATGTGTATTTATCTAAATAATTACTCGATGATTTTATAAAAGTATCTTTATATATTTCAACACTAATAATGATTATTATGTATGATATAATCTAACACATTTAATTTATTTTTTTATTATTATTTTGACTATTGAATTTATATCTTAAAACCATTCAACAATTTACTCAGGATTGTTAGTTTTTGTGCTTAATGATCGGGGGATGCTGTTGAAATTTCATATGTGAGTTTCAATATGATTGTATATGTTATTTATGTTTATCCTAGTTCATATAAGAAATTAATTAGACTTATTAAGTTATAGTTGGGGCCTTGTATATTCTCTTGATGCATCGATAAGCCTCATGAGACAAACTACAGTCGTGTCATAGGGCCTTGAAAAAATGATTATTTATGGTCTCAATATGAGGCCTTAACGGTAGGTTATGATGTCCGAAATTATGTATTCCCTCATTATGAAACTATTTATTGAATGTTCATAATTTTATTTGACTACTATAATACCCATGATTATGATTTATTATGGAATGTTTCATGTAACTCTTAATCATGCCATAATGTGTTCAAGTTCATTTTTAAAGGCATGTGCTTTTTTAGTTATTCTTTATGCCAATTGTTTATGTTTATGATATTTTCGATGTATTTTTTACCCTTAATGAGCTTTTGAGATCACCCCTTTCGTATGTTTCATTTTCCCAGGACTTGAAGTGGTATACTATGAATGACATGGAGAAATAACATAGGTGTTATGGATTTTGACAAAGGAGTTTCGATATTGTTTTCCATTTCAAGTTTTAATGTTGAAATTATGTATGTATCTTGTTTCCAATGAAACTAAACTACTCGGTCCTTTAGAATTAATATTACTTGTTCATATACCTATGTAATAAAATAAGGCACCGGATCTAGGAAACTAGGGTTAGATCCTTGCATTAGGTATCATAGTAAGTTTAGTAGAAAACAAAAACACTGGATTTATAAAACATAGATTAGAGAACAAAACCCTAAGATAGTTTCGATGATAAACATAAAATAACATCCAAGATTTTTTTTAAGGAATAGATTATGTGGATATTTCTAGAAAATACATCCATGTATGGATACTAAAAGTGGACATGGTTCTAGAATAGATGTACCTAGGAGTGAAAACTCTAACAAGGAGTTTCACTCTTGATCCAGGGTATCCTAGTACAAAACAGTAGGCCTTATTATGCACCTATTTTGACACTATCATTGGATATTCTTAGAATAATTAACATTTTATTTAAAACCCATTATGAATTATTTAAATGTAAATTTTTATTCTATGAAATCATGTTTAGGATTATGAGATTATCTATGTATAGAATTTCACATTATATAAAGTATTTTTTTATCTTTAGATTATATATTATGATTCATAACCAAATCTAGTTTATTCCATTATTTATTAATGATTCCTAGTAGAAGGAATGGAAACTACATGAATTTTCATGTCCCATATATGTATTTCCCTCTGATGCAAGATAATGATGTTGGCTCTAGTGTTTTGATTGGTGTCGAGCAACTTATAACTATACTGGAATAGCTAAATGTGGTTATGAATAATAACCATACCCATATGTATCATCAATATCCACAATGTGGGGAAGAAATGTTAGATCGCTTTATGCGACAACAGCCTCCATTATTTAATGGAATAATAAACGCATGCGTAGTGGAAAAATGGATAAGTTCATTAGAGATATATTTACCACTATGGGATGTAAAGAAAGAGAGAAGGTTTCCTTAACAGTTTATTATCTATCAATAGATGAAGATCAGTGGTGGTCATTAATTCAAAACATAGATGAGGAGTAACAAATAGAAGAAATGGAATGGAGGAATTTGAAGGAAATATTCTTAGAAAAACACTTACCTCATGAAAAATGAGAAAATTTCAAAATTTGGGATCTAAATATATAAAAAAATAGGATGAAAATGTTGAAAATCAAGAAGATAACTTCACAAGGTTAGAAATATATTTCGCATACGAAATTTGTAATCCAAGGAGTAAGATTGATCAATTTTTTGATGGTTTAAAACCATTCCTCCTAGGGGATCTAGTATCCTAAATTTTCTCATCATATGACAATATAGTGTCATGTTCTATCAAGAAAGAAAAGGAATTCACTAAGTACTATTAATTTAATGGAATGTAAGAGAAGTAGAGGGAAACTGAAAACTCAAGAAAAGAAAATAAAGAAATTGGGAAGATGGAAGAGTTATCCTTCCACCCTGCGATAATTATGGGTAGATGAAAATTGATACTTTCTTGAAGGGTATGGTTGTTTGTTAAAAGTGTGGAGAAAAGGCCACCTATATTGGGAATGTAAGGGGAAGAAATAATCTACCAATATTCAATGATAAAATTGTAGGGAGATGGGAAATTATGAAAATTATTTTCCAAGGCATCAAGGAAATGTTCCCAAAAGATGTCCAAGGGAGCAAGACCAAGATTATACGGTCAAAACAATGGAGGTTGAAGTTCCCAAAAATGTAGTGGTAGGTAATTTAATCATTTACTTTAAGTTATCCAATTATTTATTTGATTATATATCATCGTATTCTTTCAAATCATCCCAGTTTTCCAAGAAAATTTTATATTTATAATTTGATTTAATAAGGGACTTTTCATTAAAAAATTATAAGGGAAGTATCATTGTAAAAAAGTTGTTTCAGGAAGTCCCCATTATGGCATATAAACATGCTTTATCTTATGATTTTATTATCAAACCCATGATTGAATTTGATAAAATATTCAATATAGAATGGATTTTTAACCGTGATGTAAAAATTTATTGCAAGAAGGAGGAGGACACAAATTTTTAGGATGATGTAGAATCCCTTATCTTTAAGGAAGAAACATAACCATATTATTCTCATCTATATCCACACAAAGTATCTCTAATGAATTCAATTATTGTGGAGGTATGAAATTCAATAAGTATGGGTGAAGAAAATAATGTTCAAATAGAGGGCATACCAATTGTGCAATAATATGTTGATGTGTTTCTAGAGGATTTACTTGGACATCCTCTAGAGTGGGAAATTGTGTACTTTATTAACATAATTCCTAATTCAAGGCCCATATCAAATACCCCTTATATAATGGACACTTTGGAATTAGTACAATTGGAAAAACAAATAGAGGAATTTAGTGATAAAAGATTTATTCGCCCGAGTGTTTCTCCATGGGGAGCCCCTATCCTTTTCATTAAGAATAAAGATATATCTATGAGGTTTTCTGTTGAATATAGGGATATCAATCATATAAAAATAAAGAAAAAGTATCCCCTACCTCACATTGATGATTTATTTGATCATATTTATGGAGCCCAATATTTTTTTAAGACGGACCTTCGATCTGGATATCATTAGTTGTGAGTAAGGAAGGAATATATTATAAAGGCAGTGTTTTGAACCAGGTGTGGGAAATAGTAGTTTACAGTAATGCATTTTGGACAAACTAATGAACCCTCTATCTTTATGGATGTAATGGATAAGGTTTTCAATGAATGTCTTGAAGACTTTTTTGTTTTATTTATTGATGATATCTTGTTATACTCAGAAACCTACGAAGATCATGAATATCCCTTGTGCAGTATTTTGAAGACACTTAGAATAAATTAATTATATGATGTTTAGAAAGTGTGAATTTTGGCTTCCACCTGTTTCCTTTCATGGTTACATTTTCTCTATGGATGGAATATATTTTCATCCTGTAAAGACAAACGCTATCCAAGAATGGCCTACTCTAATGAATGTAACTGAGGTACCTAGTTTTATTCGTTTATTAGGTTATTATTAGCATTTTTTCATAACATTTCCCATTTAGACAACCCAATGACCAAGACTACACGTAATGAGTTAATTTTGTATGGAGAAAATTATTTGAGGACTGTTTCAAAAAATTTAATAGAAGATTATTGAATTCTCTGATCCTAACTCTACCGTTGGATAATGATGGGTTTTTTCATCTATAGTGATTCATCAATGAATGGAATTGGTTGTGTCCTTATGTAGAAAGATAGAGTTATTGGATATTTATCCAGGTAGTTAAAAACTCACAAACAAAACTATCCTACTCATGATCTTGAGTTAGCTGCGATAATCTTTTCTCTGATGATATAAAGACAGTATCTCTATATTTAATGATGTGAGGTATACACAGATCAAAATAGTCTGAAGTATATCATCTCATATAAATAAATCAAAATGAAGAAATGGATATGGCTTAAACTACTCAATGATTATGATTTTTCCATACACTACCACTCAGTAAAAGAAATTAAGGTATCTGATGCATTGATCAGGAAGGATCGCGGAGTTCTCAAAAAAATAAGGATTGACATGGATCCTTTGTACATAGATCTAGTGAGGATGGATATGTGAATTATCAAGGAAGGTGAAACATCACTAATTTTTCAAATGGTTTCCCAACCATATTAATTAGAAATAATTAAATCTTCATAGTTTAATAATGAGAATATTCAAAAGAAAATTAATTCTTTGAAATATAGGAAGTTGGATGACTTCATGTGCGAAGATGTAGTTCTAAAATTTGGGAAGAGGATATGTGTTACCTCAATACCTGATCTGAAAAGGGAGTTATTGGATGATGAAAAAATATCAAATTTCCCTATACACCCCAGTAGCACTAATATGTATAGAAATTTTAAAAAACATTTCATGTAGGATAACATGAAGAGGGAAATTGCTAATTATGCATCAAGATGTTTAGTCTTTCAACAAGTGAAGGTTGAACGAAAACATCCGAGAGGATTCATGAAACATATACATATTCCTACATGTAAATGGGATGATATCACCATGAATTTTGTCATAAGATTTCCCAAAACTCTGAGAAATAATTATGCAATATGGGTAGTTGTGGATCGACTTACGAAATATTCACATTTACTCTCTATAAGGTACAATTTTCCACAAGATCACCTAGAATGACTTTATATCAATGAATTTGTGAGACTACATGGTGCACCTCTCTCAACTGTGTCTGATCGGGATCCAAGATTTACATCGAAATTCTGGAAAATTCATCAGAAATCACAGGATACTGATTTTATATTGAGAACTTTTTATCACCCTCAAACTGCCTGGAAATCAGAAAGATCGATCCAAACATTAGAAGACATATTGAGATCATGCCCAAATTATTTCATGGTATGTGGGATCATTAATTACCTTTGGTGGAGTTTTCCTACAATAATTGTTTCCATTCAAGTATTCAAATGGCAATATATGAAGCATTGTATGGAAAGAGATTTCATACACCAACTTATTGAGATGAAGTTGGAGAAAGGAAGCTTGTGTGCCCAGAACATGTAGAGGAAACAATAGAAAAGGTAAAGACTATTCAAGGTCATATCAAAGAACCTAAAATAAAAAAAAGAGCTATGCTGATAATCGGTGGAATTATTTAGAATTTTAAGTGGGATGTCACATTTTCTTGAAAGTATCTCCATTGAAGGGCCTTATATGATTAGGGAAGAAAGGGAAACTAAGACTGAGGTACATAGGCCCTTTTTAATTTCTGGAGATAATGGGAGCTGTTATATATCATTTGGCTATTCTTCCTAGCCTGTCTAATGTACAAAATGTGTTCCATGTCTCAATTATAAAGAATTACATTCCATACCCAACACATGTAATCACATATGAAGGTATGGAATTGGAACTTAACCTATATTACAATAAAGGGCCTATCCATATTCTGGAAACTAAAGAACAAGTGTTGAGGAATCAAAAGAATCTACTGGTAAAGATACTTTGGAAAATCAAAAAATCAAACATGCAACATGGGAGCATGAGGAGATAATGGTCAAGAACTACCCAAATCCCTTTTTTGAGGTAACATTCTATTAATTTTGAAGATAAACGTTTTTTAAGGAGGGGATAATGTAACACCCTGAGATTTTGAAAAACAAAATAATATTGAATGCACAAAACCCTAAGTTTTTACAAAACACCAATTCATTATAACCTAGCTAGTAAACATAATTTTTTCACCTCTGTCATTTGAATTTTGAAAAACTAACATACATGGTTGCGTTAAAAAGATATTCAGTGTCTAATATGACAAACATAATTTTTTATGAATAGTAGAATGCCCTTATGAATAGTAACATACCCTTATGAATGGTAATGTTACTCTTATAAATAGTACTGAATAATAAATCATCCAAAAAATAGAAACTCCACCCATAAATGAATAAATACAATTTCGACATCTTATAAGTGAAAAAACGATCATAGTATAAGTATTCGTATTTTTGTATGTCATAAATATTTTAATTATAATATTTTGATTAATTTAATATTTTAAAATGATAATTTATTTTCATAGAATTTAATAATAAATTTTAACATTATTTTCTTATGGTTATAAGATGATTTTATTGGACCATGATTAATTTCTCATGGTGTTCTAAAACGAGTTATAGATTTAAAGATGTTTTTTTTGGAATAAATTATGTTTTTATATAAAAAATAAATAAATATTATTTGGAAAATTATTCTCGAAACAATTAATTTCATTTTTGAATTATAAACGTCTAAAAATGGTTGGGGTTAATTTTTGGAATTTTTCTAAAATACTTGAATTTTTCGTGAATAGTAAAAATACAGTTTTGAGTTTTCAATAAGTTTAATGAAATCATAATGGTGTAAAAATTAATATAAAATTATGTTTGACTTTTTTACATTATAATTTTATATTAGGTGTCCCAAGTGGCTAATACCATGCACAAATACCATGGGTAAGCCCATGGTTTTTAAAAACCCACTAATTATGTGTCGTTTGAAATTAATAAAAAAACTCCCTCTCATTACTATAAATACCCACACATTCCTTCATTTTATATCATTAAAAACTCATAATACTGGAATATCTGGTATTTTTACCTCCCTAGGAGTCCTCTAAGGTTTCCTAAATCCCCCAAGGTCCCAACCTTCAGGTTTTAGGTGTTACTCTACAAAGTAAGGGAATCTATCACCCATCTCTTTTTCAAGCACTCTCTTTATTTTCATCCATTTTATTTTTAATTGGGTTGTGTTGGCATATTTCATTAAATATCCCCCATAAATTCAATATTATGTAATAATTATGAGATACCCCTTTCCTCTCATAAAAATATTTTATGAATTTTTATGTGACATCGTTAGAATGTCGAATTTTCATAAGGGGTTTCTTAGCATTTTTTTTTATTTCAAGTTCCTTTCTTATTTTTTCCTTTCCTCAACACTTTTCATAAAAAAGTTATAATGACTCCAGTACCTTACATTTACTGAAATTATTTTATGATAAAGTAATAATTCATCTTCATCTCCCTTTTCCCCTTATTTTATACTAGAAATGAAAACATCATCCGAGATGTGTTAATTAATCACATTCAAGGATGATGGGTCTTCAATTTCTATTACCATATTCAATTATGGTGATGAAAACATTTTTATAGTTCCACGAGACTATAATATATGTATTATAACTTATTAAAGGTTATGTAACTTTTTTAACACTTGATATTAATTTATAAATCAAAATCAGTTTGTTGTGATAAAAACTGCCACTTAACCCAAACAATTATCATTAATGATTTTTATAATGATTCATCTTCACTAATAATAACCAAAAAAAATTATAACCATGTAATATACTATTTTTACACTAATATCATACAACTTCAATTCTGGACAACCATTCTCATTCTACATGTTTATCCATAAATGAAAATAATTAAATCGATCATGAAAACCAGGTAAGCAAACACTCCCAAACAATGAAATTGAATCACTTAACCCATCAAAAGGTCATGAATGAACCTAAATAAGGTTATAATAAATCAATTAATGGTATATTTGGTTCTTTAATCATTAATTTATGAACCTAAATTTTATTATTTAGGTCATTAAGATCAAGTTAGGAACACCTTAGGACTTAAGGTAAGGGTTTTCTACCCGAACCTCTATTTTCATTCGGGTTACTCTTATTGTCTAAATACCTCAATGAATCTCGTATTTAATATTATTTACACCTCATAAATTTTGTGTGAGTTTTCTATATATTTTTACCAACAAGAATCATTCTTTATTTTATGGGTAGAAACACATTTTAAAAGGATCATTCAAAACTCTTTCCAAAATACAATCCTGATTAAAGGAAATTTCTCAAATTCTTACCTATTTTCAAGGGAACTCTATAATATATTTTTTGCAAATAATAACTTCCTAAAATCATTCATTTTATTATGAAAATTCAATTTTACGTCAATTATGGTTTTATACAAATACTTTTCCAAAACAACTCTTCTTTTCAAAGTAAATAGTATTTATCTCAAGAATCGTTCGATTGTTTTATAATAGTATCTTCCTCAATTTCAAAACTCTTGTTTATTATTATATATTATGTTATATACCATATTTAAGTTAATGGGTTATAATAAGTTTGATTTTGGATGTTCTATCTTAAAACCATGCACCAATTTACTCTGAATGGTTAGTGTTTGTGCTTAATGTTTGACGGATGTTGTTGACATTTCATTCATTAGTTTCAATATGAATGTATATGTTGTTTATGTTTATCCCCATTCATATGAGAAATTAATTGGAATTAGTAAGTGATGGTGGGTCCCACTATATCCCTTTGATGAATCGGTAGGTATCATGCGACAAACTACAATATTGGCATAAGGCCTTGACAAAATAATTATTTATGGTCTTGGCACAAGGCCTGACAGTATGGTTATGATATCCAAAATTATGAATTCCCTAATTATGAAACTAGTAATTGAAATATAATGAGGTTATTTGACTTGTAGAATACCCAAGATTTTTCTTTATTATGGAATTTTTTTTTCATCTCTTTTTCATACCATAACGTGCTTAAGTTCATTTTTTAAGTCATGTGTTTTTTTAGTTATTCTTCTTGTCTACTATTTATGTATATGATATATTACATTTTATTTCATACCCTTAATGATAATTTGATGTCACACATTTATTATGTTTCATTTTCCTAGTACATGGAGATATTTATTATGAATAACATTCAGAAATAACCTTGGAGTTATGGATGTTGTCAATGGAGTCTCTATATTTTTTTTCTGTTTCATGTTGTAATGTTGAACTTATGTATGTATCTTGTTTCAAAAGATACTAAAATACTAAGTACTTTAGGATTTATATTAATTTTTTATATTCCAATTTAATAAAATAATTCACCAGCTCTGGGAAACTGGGGTGTAGACCTTATAGTCGTTCTTGAGTTTTTGTTCTTGATTTCACGAACAACCCGCTTGATTAAAAGTAATATAGTTCATATGGAATGGATATAATTCTATATAATTGAACTTGTTTATTATTGATGAACATAAAAGAGTTTAAATTTTTATATATATCATTTTTTATATGGTATGTATATGAATCAATAGATAATACATTCAGTGATAATTGTTTAGATTTTTATGACATTTTTTGATCACAACAAACTACTTTTGTTCTATTATTCAATATCATGTATAAATAATGGTTCCAGAATCATAACATAAAATATAAAACATATTCTAGAAATTGGACCAACCATAAAAATTGTTTCATGACCAACCATGAATGAGAAAGTGAAGAACAAAGAATTTTCGCCCATGAAGGTGGTAAATTTGAACCTGTCGGACGATGATTTTGTTTTTAAATTAAAAGAGAGAGAGTAAGAAGACTAATGATGTATCATCCATTAAAATGTTATAATTACAGTATATAGATGATACTGGAGTTATTTATAACATTTTTACAGAGTAGGTGATGAGAATATAAAAATATAAAACAAAATGAAAATGAAATTAAAAGAAAAAGGGAGAGGGTTTACCTCTTGAAATATCCTCCTTGAGAACCTCTTTATGAGAAGGTGTTTTGGTCTTTTGTAAAGACCATTGGATCCAAGATGTGGGAATGAAATAGGTAAGAGTATTTGGGTAAAAATTTGAGAAGCTTCAAGGCTTATAGGTGTGTAGAGAAGAGGGATTGAAGAGTGGTTTTTATAGTGGAGGAGATGAGGGTTTTTCATTATTTTAATCATTATTTTATTATTTTGGGTCAAGACTAAAAATAGTCTAGATTCTTGTGACTAAAATTAGTAATAAGCACATTGTTTTCGAACCAATTTCCATTTACATCATCCATGACTCATGCATGATGCATAAATTCTTTTATTCAAAATATTTTGTAAATTATCAAATTTAACTATTCACCAAAAATTCATGTATTTTATAAAAATCCCTAAAATTCACCCTAAACATTTATCAAATTCTGGAATTAAATAATGGGATCAATTTTATGAAAATTAGTTTTTCAATATGTAAAATTTAATTTTTAAATAAAATCATTAATTACATTAAAAATGCATATTTAAATTTTAAAACTGATTTTATAATACTTTCATAAATTTACTGAGGTCTCATAAAATTATACAAAAATCATAGTAAAAATATATATTTAAGAATTAATTTTATGAATTTTATTTGAAATAAATTTAATAATTTAAAATTGTAAATAAATATTTATTACTCACAAAAATACTAACACTTGATTATTTATTTTAAAAATATTCACCCTCATTTGTAAGGTGCATAAATTTTATTTATACTTTCATGGGTGAGGTTTCAATTCATAAGTATCAAGTTAATATTCATAAGGGTAACATTAATATTCATACAATTACATTAATATTCATAAGGTTCAAGTAAATATTCACCAAAAATTTAAGTTGATCCTATTAGACTATATAAAACATATTGATCGCAACAGTGTATGTCCGTTTTTTGAAATTCAAATCACAGAAATGAAAAAATTATGCTCTATATCTAGGTTATAACTATAAAAAAATTGTTGTTTTGCATAGAATCTGTGTCATCTTTATATAAGATATCTAATTAATTGAAATTAGTTATTAAGAAATATACCATTAAATCAAGGGTTGTCATATTAAGAGTGAATATATTCATAACATAATTTAGTATTTATCAAAATTATTATAATAGTCTATATATATTTATTAAATAATCTTTTGATAAAAATGATTTTTTAAAAAATAATAAAATATATATTCATATTAAAATATTCTTTCATAAAAAAATAATACTGTAAAATAGTTTTTATTTTTTTTGAACATTAATTAATTTGAATAAATTATAATTATTTATAAGTATTATTATTAATTAAAACAATTAATTTTAAATTATATATAATAATTAAACAAATTACTAGGGTGTTACATTATACCCCCTCAACATTATTGTGCCCTCACAATGCAAAACTGCGCTTCAAAAGTTAAATATTGATGCTTGAAAATTCCCTTGTGAGAAAATAGGGTGAATAAAATATCCTCTTAAAAAGAGGTTAAGTTAAATGATGTGGTCACCACAAACAATATGCATTCAAATGGGGTGACACTAGTTAGAAGTAAAAACCTGGAAATGGAAGAAAAATCAAACATTGAAGTTATGATGGAATGTGATAGAGAACATATTCAGATTAAAGTTGATTACTACAAAACAATAAACTAATGTAAAAATATCATTGATATTATCAAATAGTATGAAAATAAGACAACATTTTATTTAAGACACTTTTCCATGAGTTAATTAATTAATACATTCTATAAGAGTATAAATATACATTTCTATTTCATAAACATTGTCTTATCCTTTGATTGAACTCTGAACTATCTATACTTTACCTCTAATAACATGTTTCTTTAGGTGGTTAAGTAATACATGAACCCATAAAAACTCATGAAATACTCAAAATTCAAACATGTATAAATGGTTAAACTTTCCAAAATATAATGATTCAACAATTTAGAAACAAGGTCACTAAATTTCAAACCTGAACCTAACCATTAAGCAGCTCTAAATTTTCACATTCAAAACATGTGAATAACTTCATCATGTATCCTCTTAAAATATGTTAATAACTTGAATTACCATAAAACATTATTTGAAACATGAATTATTTTATATTCCTTAAGTAAGATACATATTATTATATATATTTCTTTAATCTAAATGTGTTGTAAACTCCATCTAGGATAGCATAGACCACTTTTCTAAAAGTCAATAATCAGTTCCAAGGTAGTTAGTACTTATCAAAATCAATCATTTATTCATCACTATATCAACATGAGAAATATATTGAGGATTTTCATTCCCTTAATCATGTGGTTTCCAAAATGTTTAACGTTTTAATAAATATCTTTTCTTGGTACCACTCAACATATGATCTTAAAGCCCTAATGAAAAAGTACTACAATACAATCCTGATATGTTCATAATTCTTATACCAGTACATTGCCGATTAAATATTCAAAATGAAATAATTCTTGAATATATATATTAATTATTCCTCTTTATCTCTGATATTAAAATAACTTTGTCATTATCCAATAGAATAATTTGGGGTATATTTCTATGATGTTTGGGACATTTATTCCCATAGAGTGGAACCCACCTACATAGTCAGGGCATGGGTAACCTACCCGTATAGCCGAACACTCATGATAGGATAGGGAAAGGTTCCTCTATCTATCTACCATCAGAGTGGAAACCCTTTATGGTATTATAGAATGGGTCTGATACACATATAGTGGAACCCACCAACTAGGATAATGAGTGTTTCCCCTATCTATATACTATTAAAGTGGAACCCTCTTATCAAGTTAGGGTATGGGTCCTCTACCATCAGAGTGTAACCCTCCTATTATACCAGGGAATGGTTCCTTTACCTAGAGATTATTCCCCCTTGATTGTGAGGAACATTATAATGGTGTGGCTTGATGTGGATGTTTCTTCAAATTAACGCGGGAGATGTTGGCCGTCATTGATAGATCTCTTGGAACTAATGATGGACTCTTTTCTTTGGATGGGATTTGTTATGGGGATTTCCTTTCTCTCCCTTATGGATTTATTTTATGAGAATGTATATGTATCCTTATTATTAGATTTCATTTCTAGTTATGTATTCATCAGTATAATTTTATCTTGTATTTTATTTCATACCACTCTACTTTTGGGGCATCTTACTGGGTATCTATATTATCAAACATGCATAGGATTTTCTTTAACATGTAATTTCATATGTAGATGATAGATAATTCGATGGTGATTATATAGGATTATAGGTACAACCTAGTTTATTTAATTTTTTATGGAGGTCGGGGCTTAGATATTTGGATCTATACTCTCTCATCATTTAATTTTCATGTTTTTTTAGGTTGTGGCATCTTTCTGGTTTCATGTATATTTTTCAGTTTTTCTCTTCATACCTATGTTAGTGTACTCTTATTTTCCAAAGATTTTTTTACATACATATTTGTTAGTGTATATGTTAATGTATTTTAATTTATTAATTTTAACTTACACTTAGATATGGTTGTGTGTGTGTACAGTCTCTTAGTAAAATGGCCACTTATACTAGTTATTACATTCATCACTTTTGGCTAACTCTTAGCCTATGGATATGGGCTTGTGGTAGTTTTTCCTAGAGCCTCATTGGGTTTGTTCATAAAAATAATGATATTTAATTGAAATGTAATTTCTAATTTATAATGATTACAAGTGATAGTTTTAAGAGAATGTTAACAATCAAAAAAAGGAATTGATATTGTATAATAACGTTACCACTTCATAATATTCATGTCAAACCCCCTTAGATGAAATGACTCCAATTAAAAATTAAAATAACATGAATGATGAATGAATCGTGATATTACATGTCAATAGGGAGTTATATACACTATATTAATGTGAATTAGAGAATAATAACTAGTAAGTCTCAATGGAATGTAAATTTATACGAAATCCCTAGCATAACTCTTCTTTTTGGTAGAAAAAGATTTTTCTTCATGTATAATGGTTTTAATCAGGTTATTAATTTATACCATAACCATATTCATTATTATAAAATTTTATATGACACTTTTAATACATTTTTTCACCTATTTTTTAATAATGTTTCATTATTTTTATTATTTCAGGTTTTAATTGCCTAGTTTTATCATGCACATTCTGTCCTAAAAGTTTAGGTTCACATGAATATAATATATGTAAAAACTATTTATAATGATATTATTGTTATAAATATTCTATTTACTATTATTAGAACCATTTATGAATATTTGAAATGGAAAATAATATCATTCTATTAATATGTGAATGAGTAAGGAAGTGGCTGATATATTAAAATTATATAATTAGTATAATCTCATGCATATAATTTTTATTCTTTTATTTTTTTATTATTAAATTCCATGTATTGGGAAATTGAAAAAACAGAACACATCGCTTCATCTGGAAGTCTTTTACTGTACACACGAGTGACGTTATCACATTTTAAATCAAATGGATCATAAAAATGTATATGTGATATTAAAATTAAAGAAGTATATTAATATAACAAATATCACATAAATGTGTTAAATCCTTTATTATATTCAACCATGATAGTAATTAGTGGGAAAATGAATGAAATCAGTTCAGGAGGCGATAGTTCTTCATACATATGAATGAGGATTTCATAAACCATTTGATGGAAGTTGATTTGGATAATTATTATTATATAAACATAATAACATCCCAGTATATGGGAGATACTGGTGTTATTTTATGTTTTATGACATTATAGAATGTGTAAATAGAATAAATAAAGTGAAAGGGCTTGGTTAAGATAATTTCATTCTCAGAAGAAACCCCCTTTGGAACTCCTATTAAGGACCCTACATATAGTCTTTTATGGGGAGCATCATATTTATAATGTAAATAATTATTTCAAATAGTTAATGTTTTATATTTTTTTTGATCCAAGTGGATTGGGAGGAATGAACAATTTCGGGGATGGATTTCCTATTTATAAGTGTGGAAAGGGAACCCTCTAATAAATTAAATGGAAATTTCCCAAAAATAACATGAAATTTTAATATTTTCCACGTGAAAAAATGATTCATAGTGGCCATGTATTTGAAAATGGTAAATTGAGGTGAATAAATATGGCCATAAAATAATATTTTTACAAGTTAAGAAATTCATTTTAACAATTATTATTTTAGTTTGATTCCATAGTAGACATTATAAATTATCATAATTCAAAATATGGAATCTAATTTTCCAAATTCAATTCACATAAGTGGAAAATTTTTATTTAAAATCAATCTCATAGACGTTACAAGGATGCGGGTTATCAAAGAGAAAATGATCAGATGTTTACAATTTTTTTATATCATAATTTGAATTTAAAATGATTAATATGAAATTAATTTTATTAATTAATATATTATCAAAACAATTTTACTTTTAATACAATTTAAAATATAATTTATCTTTATAAAAAATTTAAATTAAAATTCATTTTTTGATTAAAATTCATTATTTTTCAGTATTAATAAAAAAATCATACCTCTCAAAAAAACCAAAAATTTCACCCTAAGTTAATTTTGATATTACGGTTTTAAAAACTAGGGTTTTTTGTAGAATTAATTTTTAAAAGTGATAAAACTTAATCATAACTTATGTGCATTAAGAAAGACTAATCTAACTATTAGAAAACAACTATTATTTAGGAAATACTCCTTTTACATTCAAATGATTCCTATTATGATTTATAATAAATATATAGTCAATGAAATTGGGTATATAATAAATTGATCATAATTTATTTAGTAATATTCATACATGCCAATTTAACAGCTAGATTATTACTATTATATTAAATAATAATATTTTAATAATATATATCACTTTTGGTTAAACTCTATGTTCCAAGTAACGCAAGAAATATTCAGTGTTGTCTGTAACACAAGGTAAACATAGCAATGTGTGTAATGAAATATAAACTCAATGTTGTGTGTAATGAAATCTATTTAAGATATTGAATTTATATAAAAATAAATATATCATAAATCCTCATTGTGTTATATTTTCTTCTAATAATGGGGTTGTCTGACGAATATGATATCGAATACACTATACTTATTTTAAATTCTCAAGGAGTTACATTTTTTCCAACATAAATAAATTGTATCATCGAAATTTTAATTTTATCTTGGTAATAAAATATTTGATATTTGAAAAACCATTTGATGAAAAATCTCATCATAAAAATAATTAATAAAATATCCTCTTAATTGGAGAGAATGGAAATTATGAGGTTCTTCTGAAATAATCACATTACTAGGTTTCCAATTATGAGAAAATTGGTGGGAAATAAAAATATGGTTAAAAAATAAATTAATAATTCCTAAAAACTAATAAATAGTGATAGGGAACACTGATCACAATAAACGTGGGTGATGTAGAGATGGTTAACTACCACAAATCCATAAACCAAAGAGGAAATAAAAGGTCATTTATTTCATAAAAATGATGATAGTAGGAATACATTTTTTGTTTAAATATCCTTTTTCTAGAGATGGGTAGTTCTATAATTATCCTTAAATATAGGGTAATATACTTACGTGATATATTTCTATTTCATATGCATAATTCCATTCATTGGTCATGATTCAATAAATTTTTACTTTATCTCTTACATGATGAAATAAATATAGAATAATGATTTTTTATGTGTGATGAACTAAAAGTCACTTTTAACTTATCGCAATATCCATACTAAATTGATAAGTTGTTCCTCAAATATCTAGTTATCATTATGTAAAAAAATAGCACCTATTATCTAATATTCATAAATATATTTTTGGTGATAAAATACATTAATCTATAAAACCTCATCCAAAGTTCAAATAAAACCATTTCATAAATGGTTAACCTTGTTGACCTTCCAAAAGTTTAAGATACAAAACTATAGAAATGATTTAATTGAATATAAAAAATGATATTATCATTAACTTTCAAACAACATGAAGTGGATCATAATAGTCACATACCAAACATGTGGGTAATTTCATCATGTATTCTCTTAAAATATGATAATAAGGTGAATTACCAAAAAAATAATTGAAAAACATTCATGCTTCATTATTCAATAAATAAAACACAGATCATTTGATATATTTATTAAATCAATGAATATTGTTAACTATGTAAAGGATAGAATAAACCACTTTCACAATGAATCATTAATAAGTCCCATGGTAGTCTGCATTATCTAATCCATATCATTCATATCAATATCCCAGCATTATTATATCAAAATTTGGAACATGTTAGGGGTTATGTTTCCCACAACCATATGTTTTCCCAAATGTGATAATTATCAATAGATTCACCCATTCCATGAGTTTAGTTTACTCTTCCTCCCAAGTATTATGGATCATTTACCATCATTAATCAAAATGAAATTTGAGATACTACACTTTATGTTTAACCCTTTCCATTTCACCACCTCCCATCACCATAAATATCTTTTCCATATAATTAATCCATTTCTTGACTACCACCAAATTAGTAGTCCCACTTAATGATGGATTTAATATCACATGAGATCTAAAATAGGAGAATATTATTGTGTAATAGGTTTCTCCATTAATTCATGTTTATTTTTCATAACATGATTATGCTACCCTAATATAGCTATAATTCATTCAGTTCCAATATACTCTATATTATCTTCCTCAGTAGGGAAATGTCTATATTTGGCCACTAATATTGATAACCTTCCTCCGTGTAGGATTCATTTATAAATGATTTAATACACTACATATGATCATGTCACTATGAATCATATTTTATAATACCAAAACTAGTGAAATACTTAGCATAAGTTGAAATATTTATCCATAAATAATATCATAATCATAAACATGATTTCCTTGGGGGTGGTATTATTTTCGAATCCTTTATAATGGTTTGTAAATAAAATTTGAATTACCCTATTCATATCACCAAGAGTGTCAAAATAGGCTCATAATAAGGATCATTTTCTTGCTCCAAGTATTGAGCGATTATTGCCTAATTTTTACTTTTTAGATTTATTACCGATAATAGCTCTATGCCAGAACCACATCTACTTATAGTATCTAGAAAGGGATGTGTTTCTTAAAAACCCCACATACTCTCTTGCTTTTTAAAACATTAGGATTTTCGTATATACCTATCCTAAAATCCTAGCATAGGGTTATGTTCCCTAATATATGTTTTCCTTGATCTAGTTTATAAATTTTCTACTAAACTTCTTCAGATACCAACTATAACGACCCCGAACCAAATAGCCTAGAGTTGGGGCCTTAATTTATTACATTTTAATAGATACAGTGGGTTATATTCTAAAAGGTGGATCAGTTTTTTAGTTTTTAGGAACTAGATACATACACAACACCCATTTTACATTGGAAAAAAATATATAATTGTACATAACAACAAGAAATAAATTAAATCCTTGAAAACTAATTCAGTGATCTCTTCTTCATATCTTGTAGGAAGGAAACAAAAAAAGATGATCTCAAATTCTTAGTAAGGGTTATGTATAGTGGAATAATTCATGAATCATTAAATGATAATTATAATTTAAATGTAAATAACTAAACACACATTCTATTTAAATAACTTTACTACATGAATAGATAAGTCATAATCAATATGGCCTAGAAAATAACAAAAAAACATATGACTATTAATCAATAATATGAGAATTAAATGCATCTTGAGATAATAAAATTGAGAAAATATCAAGAATAATAATAACTAAATTCTAAATGAATGAATTGATTAATTATAGGACACCATTATCTCAGGAATCATGATGCCTCTACTATAACGACCTTTTATAATATAGTTTAAATCTACATGTATAATCCCATTTAATTTTTCCACATAATGTTTTCCTGAAACCTACCAATGAATCAATGATATATTTTATATCAGGCCCCACAGAACTATAAGACCAAATAATCCCTTATATATCAAATAATCTATTCAAATAATGAATCATTATGCCTTATCATCATATATCTTTATTGAGTAAAACAAATGAATTTTTCAATATTTCCCTAGTTAATTAAATCAAATTAAAATTAAACTACTTATATAAAAATGGAATAATGTTTTGTAAATAATCATATCCATCATTAAAATACAAGGATATTTAAGATAAATTTAATTTCTAAGGAAATTTTATTACAACAAAGTGATCATTTCAAGAGAATGTTAATAATCACAAAAGAAAGTGATATTTGACAATAACATTACCACTTGGTAATTTTCAAGTCAAATATCCTTATATGAAATGATTAAAATTCAAACATAAAATATAATGAATTATTAATGAATCAATGTATTAATTTTCAATGGAGTGGTATTTACATGACATAAAATAGAATGGTTTTATAATAACAAATAAGTCTCAATGGAATGAAAACTGACACAAAATACCTTAACATGTGCTCTGTAACACCCTGAGCTTCCATGATACGCTTCTCATTCAATAATGCAATAGCTTGCATTGTACGCAACTTCGAGTTCTAAAACACTGCAACTAATCAAAGTAGCCGTTATAAATAGTAATAAAAACTTTTTAAAATTATAGAAATTTTATATTTCAAAATGGACTTCATTTTTGGATTCGGAATATCGAAATTAGCCTATGTTTAATTTTGGGTATTTTTCTGAGAACTTCTAATTTTTTATGAATAGTAAAAAATACTTAAAAAAAACTTTTTAATCAAAATAATTTATAGTGATAAATTATAATATTTAGTGGTTTTAAAGTATAATTAGAATATATTTTTACCATTTTATCCAATGGTGCTCATTAGAATTAATTTAACATTGAAATTGGACATAAACAATTGACAATCTTTTGATATAAATTGTTTCTTAAAAACACGCTATCTGTCGTGACAGCGGGAATTAATTATAAAATTAATTAATGCAACTTATATGTTTGGAATTTTTTAAAATAGACATCATTTTTGAATTCAGAATATCAATTATAGCTTAGGGTGAAATTTTGGCATTGTTCTGAAAAACTTCAATTTTTGATGAATAGTGAAACCACTAAGTGGTAGTTAAATAACTGATTTTTCATTTAAATGAAATATTACCACTTCTGTGTTTTGATTTTCGAAAATCCGACATACATGGTTGTCATTAAGAAGTAAAATGTGGTTCAATGAGATTAAAATAATTTTTGGTGAATAGTAACTTTTAAGTTTAATTAATCGCGATTAAAGGTAATTAGTGAAATTTAAGGTAAAAATGATATTATAAAAATATGAAAATACCATTACACTTGTCCTACCCCTATTGGATGAGTAATGGCCGACCAAGAAAATCCATGGGTCAACTTGGGGACCCCATGGAGCCACTTTGGTGGGAAAATGACATTAAAAATATTTTATTTAATGTTAAAATAAAAATGTCACAAACATGAGTTATTTTACTAAAACAATTTTTAAATGGGTTTATACAAGTCATATTTTTTACCATAAATATTAAATGGAAATATAAAAAGATTTTATACATTATGGTTATTTATTTAGAATTTTTATACATTAAATAAATTAAATTTTTTATGACACAATGATGATGCAGTGTTTACCTCATTAATTAACGATTTAAATAAAATGAAAAGATAATGTAATATCTAAGGCTTAAACTTGTCAAAAACCTATTAGATGAGAATATTTCGAACCCTTATCACCTTATCCTCTAAATATATCATTGTGGGACCTTTAGAATCCGAAAAGCATTTCAAAATAATGTAACATTTTAATCTTTCCAAAAGAGCCCCTCCTCTCCTCTTATAAAAGGCCCCCACCTATACCACCTTATTCACACTTTCAAGACTTTTGGTTTGGCCAACCTCTGGCCAAATACTCTCCTAACTTCTCTACCTTCATCCTAGAAGCTTTACCTTAGTCAGAAAGCCATCCTAAGGAGTCCTTTTGATCAAATCAAAATGAAGAACTCGAAGAAGAGGTAACGTTTTCATCACCCTCTTTCAAGTTTCTTTCTTCTTCCACTCCCTCTTTGTTTATTATTTCAATTCTAAAATTATAACTCCAGTATCTTCTATATACTGTGATGTTATTATAAATATGGAACAACCATATTCAGTATTCTACTCATCATTTTAATGACATGTCACCATACGTGCGTACGTACGGCTTACTGTCTCCACGTCGTGGTGTAATTGTTATTCAATATATTATTATTTAGATGGGTATAATAATGATATGTAATTCATGTAAATAATAAATATAACATGATAATTATTCTTTATATATGATATACTATCCAATTATATATTATTTTAATATCAAAATAAAGATATTGTCGCTCGTGCGTACGTACGGACTACCGTCTCCACGAACGCGATGAGATTCATTCTCCGTCGTATCCATTCAAGTATAATAATAATTTTATGATTTAAAAATAATTTTTATGGACATGATATCATTCTGGATATTAATAATATACAACCTATCCATGAAAAACACGACTTACGTAACAAAATATATAAAATAAAACGAGTAAGTTAACACCCGAAACAACGATAAATCTAATATATTATTAACAAAGCAATGTTAAAAGATCATATATGATATCATATGAATGTATATGATTCTTGTATAATTTAATAACAATTATTTAACCATTATACAGGAGTTTAACCTACCCCAACCAAGGAAAAGTACAAGGTAAGGGTTTACTTTACAACCTCTTCATTATCCTAGGTTGTTTATACATAATTATCTACTGGGACCTCGTTATCATCCACATCCATGTTTCTTAAAAATGTCTTTCAAAACATTTTTACTATTAAATGGAAAATGGGTTAAATTCATTTATACCCTTATACTTTTTTGAAAGGAATCTTACCGTTGTTTTCCAAACAATGTACTTTTTGACCTTTTTGAAAAATTTATGGTAAGAATGTTTTTTTTAACTTATACGGCAGTTGCGGCTATTTTCTGCCATTATAACTTCGTTGAAGCTTATCTTACAAGCTTATAAGAATATTTTCAAAGTAAATGTATTATTTTATAATTATGGTACTTTTAAATTATTTCAAAAAAGAGAGATATTTCTCTCAAATAGCTTTTATTTCATCTATGTCAACATCCTTTGATGGGTTTTAAGTTTAATTGAAATTGATTTATGATACAAAACTTCCATTGAACATTTTGTGATATATGTGACTGTGGATGTGTTATTTTTATACCATCCACAGTTTATGGAGAAATTTTTGACATTTCGTATGCTAGTTTTAATACGAATATTTATGTTATGTTTAAACCTATTCATATAAGGAATGTATTGGACTTAATAAGTGACGGGTGGAGCCCGCTATAGCTCCTCGATGCATCGGTAAGTCTCATGAGACAACTAGATGTGGAATTGGCCGAGTCCCTTTCCCAATTTGATTTGTGATTTTGGCCGAGGCCTTAATCATTTTAGACGTCTTGGTCGAGGCCTTCACAAAATGTTTCAGAATGTCTGGCATTATGCATTCCATCATTATGAAATTGGTTATTGATATTGCATGTGATTATTCGACCAGTAGAATATCCATGTGAATAAGTAAATGGAATTATATCATTTTACTTTTGCCATATTATGTTGAAGTTCATGTTTAAAAGGCTTTTGTTTTAGTTATACATTGCTTTAAATGTTGATGTTTATTTATGAAAGCTTCCGCAATATTGTTATCCTTACTGAGCATCTGAGCTCACCCCTTTCAATGTTTTAATATTTTCCAGGATGTGAAGAGATATTTTATGAATGACCTGCAGGGATTGTCAGAAGAGGATATGAGTGTGGTATATGGAGACTTTGTTATTATTTTTTCACTTTATGATGTAATGTAAGACTTATGAATTTATCTAGTGTTTCCAAGGCTACTAAACTAATAGGTCTTTCGAGACATGATCTTTTATTATCATTCCAATGTTACGAAGTAATGCATCGACTCTGGGTAGCTTGGGTCGGGGCTCTACAGTTGGTATCAGAGACAGTTTAGTACTAACCTTGGAAGCTAGATTTAGATAAACTCTGATTAGAGCACATATCCCAAAGATAGATTTTGAGGATTAGTATAGAAGAAATTCCTAGAATTTTGGTATTATAGAATGTTATGAGTTTTCTGAGCAATACATCCCTGTCTAGATACGAGAACGTAGAGGCGGCTCTGGCACAGATGTACCTAGGGGTAAAACCCGAAAACACCGCTTTGAGCTAGACTCAAATGGGAACTGGTGCACGACAACGGGCCTTGCTGCACTCTTGGTTACGACACTCCTGGGGGATATGCTTAGGATAATTATCATTTTATTTAAAAACCACTATGAAGAGTTATGAGTATATACTTCCTCAAAGAAAACATTTCTTTTTATGATTATGGATTACATCCATAAATAGTTCAATTTATGTTAAGTGTTTTACAAGTATGGAATTATGTATTTTGATTCATAAACTAATCTAGTTTATGCCATTGTTTGGAAATGGCACCTAGTGGAAGGAATGGAAACTGTATCAATGCACGAACTCCATGTAGGTATTGCCCTCCTACTCAAGATAATTATTGTGGATCTGGAGATACAACTGGTAGTGATCAACTTATTACCATACTGGGACAACTCACTCAGGTTATGAATAATAACCTTACTCGTATGGAGCACCATGATCCGAAACGTGGAAGATCAATGTTAGACTGCTTCATGAGGCAACAACCGCCAACATTTAATGGGGGTACAAATCCATTAGTAGCTGAGCAATGGATAAATTCCTTAGAGAAAATATTCCACACCTTGGGGAGTAGTGAAAGGGAGAAGGTTATCATGGCAGTTTACCGCCTCACTGGAGATGCCGATCAATAGTGGTCATTGATTCAAAACACAAAGGAAGATGAAGAAGTATCAAGTATGGAATGAAGAGAGTTCAAAGATCTATTCTTAGAAAAATACTTTCCACATGACCATCGAGCAGATATGGAAAGGAAATTTCTGAGTCTGAGGCAGAAAGAGGATGAGAATGTCGCAAAGTATGAGGCTAACTTTACAAGGTTAGCGAGGCATGATGCAGATTATATACGTAACCCAAGGAGTAATATTGATCATTTATTTGATGGGTTAAAACCATTTCTCCGTCGAGCATTAGTCTCACAATCCTTCTCGTCATACGAAGATATTGTCTCATGTGCTATCAAGACAGAAAAGGAATTCTCTAAGTCTTATGACAACAAAGTAAAGCAATAGAAGAAAAGAAAGGTGGAACAAGAGACAGATAAATGGAAAAAGGGAAAGAAGGATTTTCCATTATGTGAAAATTATGGGAAGAATCACCCTAGTACTTGCCTAAAAGGAATGGGATTTTGTTATAAATATGGAGAAAAATGTCACCAGGCGCGTGATTGCAAGGGAAAGAAAGTTGATATCAATGTGGAATTCTATAATTGTAGAGAGATGGGGAATTATGCAAATGAATGTCATAAGCGTCAGGGAAACTTACCTCAGAAAAGGCCAAGGGATCAAGGAAAATCTTATGCTGTTACTACAGTTGAAGCAGAATAACTAATGTATTGGTGCTTTTGGACTCATGGATTATATTCCGGTTATTAGAATAATGTGATATATATATAAGGATTGCAATTCAGTACTTGTTGATTTCAGTAAGGTTTTAATATGATGAAGGTAATTATATTTTTAGTATGTGACAATAAGAGAAACTTTACTTTGTTTGGGGAATCTGATAAATTGATTTTGGAATTAAGAGACCTTTTAGAGAAAGTCTGGACAGAGGTATTTTGGATAACTATAAAGGTTGGAGTGGATTAAGTTTATCTTTGGATATTATTGTTTAAGGTTAAAACATTTATGAAGATTATTTTTTGAATATTATAATACTATAGTTTTAGGAAAAGGATAACCTGCAGGGTGGGGCATAACCCGTCGCGTCGGACAAAGCTGCAGGAATCGAACCCACAACCATAGTGCGCCAGGCCTTTATTACCTACCACTAGCCTACAGGAAGTCCCTGGTTATTAAAAAATAGATTTACTAATCTAAATGGTATGTGTTAATATTTGGAACCTTATATAATTAGGATAAATAGAATATTTTTTAGTTGTATTACCTTTTAGAGTGAAAGATGGGTTTGTGGTAAAAATTTATTAATGAATGAAAGTCTACATGATAAGTATGTATATTCCCTTACTTTCTTAGTAAATCTCTTAAATAAATTTCTCAACTTTATAAAATTTAACTCAAATCAAAAATGTTGTCGGTTAACTTTTCCTAATGGGGAATCAATGATCGTTTAACCAATCACAAGTTTGTGATTTTCTTGTAGTTAAACTTTTTCCTAATCCGGTTTTCTATAAGTCTCCATCAGACCTTGATGGTTTGTTTCTCCTCCATATCCATATTTTCATAGAATCCTAGAATGGGCTATCTCGGGTGACCTTTGTACTTATCTTGCTTTCTTTTAATGTTATATATTTATTAACCTTATTTCCGATGTGGGTTTTCCACAAAGGTATTTTCTATTTTCAACCTTTTATTTTCAAAGAAAAATATAAAATTGTGAGGACGCAATTTATTGAAGGAGGGGAGAATGTAACACCCCGAGCTTCCATGATACGCTTCTCATTCAATAATGCAATAGCTTGCATTGTACGCAACTTCAACTTCTAAAACACCGCAACTAATCAAAGTAGCCGTTATGAATAGTAATAACCACTTTTTAAAATTATAGAAATTTTATATTTCAAAATGGACTTCATTTTTGGATTCGGAATATCGAAATTAGCCTATGTTGAATTTTGGGTATTTTTCTGAGAACTTCTAATTTTTTATGAATAGTGAAAAATACATAAAAATAACTTTTTTAATCAAAATAATTTATAGTGATAAATTATAATATTTAGTGGTTTTAAAGTATAATTATAATTTATTTTTACCATTGTATCCAATGGTGGTCATTAGAATTAATTTAACATTGAAATTGGACATAAACAATTGCCAATCTTTTGATATAAATTGTATCTTAAAAACACGCTATCTGTCGTGACAGCGGGAATTAATTATAAAATTAATTAATGCAACTTATATGTTTGGAATTTTTTAAAATAGACATCATTTTTGAATTCGTAATATCAATTATATCTTAGGGTGAAATTTTGGCATTGTTCTGAAAAACTTCAATTTTTGATGAATAGTGAAACCACTAAGTGGTAGTTAAATAACTGATTTTTCGTTTAAATTAAATATTACCACTTCTGTGTTTTGATTTTCGAAAATACGACATACATGGTTGTCATTAAGAAGTAAAATGTGGTTCAATGATACTAAAATAATTTTTGGTGAATAGTAACTTTTAAGTTTAATTAATCGCGATTAAAGGTAATTAGTGAAATTTAAGGTAAAAATGATATTATAAAAATATGAAAATACCCTTACACTTGTCCTACCCCTATTGGATGAGTAATGGACGACCAAGACAATCCATGGGTCAACTTGGGGACCCCATGGAGCCACTTTGGTGGGAAAATGACATTACAAACATTTTATTTAATGTTAAAATAAAAATGTCACAAACATGAGTTATTTTACTAAAACAATTTTTAAATGGGGTTATAGAAGTCATATTTTTGACCATAAATATTCATTGGAAAGATAAAACTATTTCCTAAATTATGGTTATTTGTGTAGAATTTTTAGACATTAAATAAATTATATTTTTTATGACACAATGATGATGCAGCGTTTACCTCATTAATTAACGATTTAAATAAAATGAAACGATAAGGTAATATCTAAGGCTTAAACTTGTAAAAAACCTATTGGATGAGCCTATTTCGAACCCTTATCACATTATACTCGAAATATATCATTGTGTGACCTTTAGAATCCGAAAAGCATTTCAAAATAATGTAACATTTTAATCTTTCCAAAAGAGCCCCTCCTCTCCTCTTATAAAAGGCCCCCACCTATACCACCTTATTCACACTTTCAAGCCTTTTGGTTCGGCCAACCTCTACCCAAATACTCTTCCAACTTCTCTCCCTTCATTATAGAAGCTTTAACTTTGTCATAAAGCCATCCTAAGGAGTCCTTTTGATCAAATGAAAAGGAAGAACCCGAAGAAGAGGTAACATTTTCATCACCCTCTTTCAAGTTTCTTTCTTCTTACACTCCCTCTTTGTTTATTATTTCAATTATAAAATTATAACTCCAGTATATTCTATATAATGTGATGTTATTATTAATATGTAACAACCATATTCAGTATTCTACCCATCATTTGAATGACATGTCACCATACGTGCGTACGTACGGATTACCGTCTCCACGTCGTGGTGTAATTGTTATTCAATATATTATTATTTAGATGGGTATAATAATGATATGTAATTCATGTAAATAATAAATATAACATGATAATTATTCTGTATATATGATATACTATCCAATTATATATTATTTTAATATTAAAATAATGATATTGTTGCTCGTGCATACGTACGGACTACCGTCTCCACGAACGCGATGAGATTCATTCTCCGTCGTATGCATTCAAGTATAATTATCATTTGATGATTTAAAAATAAAGTTTATGGACATGATATCATTCTGGATATGAATAATATACAACCTATCCATGAAAAACACAACTTACGTAACAAAACATATAAAATAAAACGAGTAAGTTAACACCCGAAACAACGATAAATCTAAGATATTATTAACAAAGCAATGTTAAAAGATCATATATGATATCATATGAATGTATATGATTCTTGTATAATTTAATAACAATTATTTCACCATTATACAGGAGGTTAACCTACCCCAATCAAGGAAAAGTACAAGGTAAGGGTTTACTTCACAACCTCTTCATTATCCAAGGTTGTTTATACATAATTATCTACTGGGACCTCGTTATCATCCACATCCATGTTTCTTAAAAATGTTTTTCAAAACATTTTTACTATTAAATGGAAAATGGGTTAAAGTCATTTATACCCTTATACGTTTTTGAAAGTAATCTTACCGTCGTTTTCCAAACAATGTACTTTTTGACCTTTTTGACAAATTTAAGGTTAGAATGTTTTTTTTATCTTATACTGCGGGTGCGGCTATTTTCCGCCATTATAACTTCGTTGAAGCTTCCCTTACAAGCTTATAAGAATATTTTCAAAGTAAATGTATTATTTTATAATTATGGTACTTTTAAATGATTTCAAAAAAGAGAGATATTTATCTCAAATAGCTTTGATTTTATCTATGTCAACATCCTTTGATGGGTTTTAAGTTTAATTGAAATTTATTTATGATACAAAACTTCCATTGAACATTTTGTGATATATTTGATTGTGGATGTGTTATTTTTATACCATCCATAGTTTATCGAGAAATTGTTGACATTTCGTATTCTAGTTTTAATACGAATATTTATGTTATGTTTAAACCTATTCATATGAGGAATGTATTGGACTTAATAAGTGATGGGTGGAGCCCACTATAGCTCCTCGATGCATCGGTAGGTCTCATGAGACAACTAGACATGGAATTGGCCGAGGCCCTTTCCCAATTTGATTTGTGATTTTGGCCGAGGCCTTAATCATTTTAGACGTCTTGGCCGAGGCCTTGACAAAATGTTTCAGAATGTCTAGCATTATGCATTCCATCATTATGAAAGTGGTTATTGATATTGCATGTGATTATTCGACCAGTAGAATATCCATGTGAATAAGTAAATGGCATTATCTCATTTTACTTTTTCCATATTATGTTGAAGTTCATGTTTAAAAGGCTTTTGTTTTAGTTATACATTGCCTTAAATGTTGATGTTTATTTATGAAAGCTTCCGCAATATTGTTATCCTTACTAAGCATCTGAGCTCACCCCTTTCAATGTTTTAATATATTCCAGGATGTGAAGAGGTATTTTATGAATGACCTGTAGGGATTTTCAGAAGAGGATATGAGTGTGGTCTATGGAGACTTTGTTATTAGTTTTTCACTTTATGATGTAATGTAAGAATTATGAATGTATCTAGTGTTTCCAAGGCTACTAAACTAATCGGTCTTTCGAGACTTGATCTTTTGTGATCAGGCCAATGTTACGAAGTAATGCACCGACTCTGGGTAGCTGGGGTCGGGGTGCTACATGCTCCTTTTATTTGAACAAGATTTAAAATCACCTATACAAGTTTAAATGATGTGATTAATTTTTACTATAACCATATTCATTATTATAATATCATATATGATCCTTTTATTACAGTTTACCACCAATTTGTTAATAATATTTCATTATTTTAATTATTTAATTTGTTAATTTCCCTTTTTCCTCATGTGAGTTTTGTCATGAATATTCAATTTCATTGTATATAATATATATCCATATTCTATATAATTATATTAATGTTATAAATTTCATATTTACACAGTATATACATTAAAAGAACCATTTATAAATGTTTTACATGAAAATGAATCGCATCGAATTGTGGATACGGTAGGCCATACATATGCACAAGTGACAATATAATTCCATTAACAGGTGAAAGTGTAAGGAATTGGGTGATATATTAAATTTATATATTCAATATATTCATATATTTATATATATATATATATATCACATTTATTCATTAAATTTATCCATATTAAATTCCATGTAATGTGAAATTGAAAAAGGAAACATATTGATTTCTAAGGCGGTATTCCACCATACACATGAGTGACATTATATATTCTAGAAGGAATAATAAAACCACATACAATAGGAAATAATCACCCCATCCAACTATATAATCTTCTAAAATAAATCGTGGAAATTCCAACTCTCAACCTGAAGATCATAGTAATAGGAACTCCCAATGCTCAATATGTAACATCCATTTCATCCCACCCTCACCAGTACCAGTCCACTACCATAACCTAGGAAAACTCACCCATCCAATTCCTGTTCATAAAAAATTACCTAATTATACAACAAAATAGATCAATGGATCTACTATCTCATGTCTTTAATATATTGTGTAACATATATATTCTACACAAAAAAACTCAAGGTGAATTCATATTCATAATATTAAGCTTAAAATCATAGAAAATAATTTTGGACTTATGGTAATGCATAAAATTATTTTCAAAAAAAAAGGAATTTCATTAAAATCATGAACTAAAAAATATATTATGAGAATATTTCAATATAATTTAAATCTATAAAATATAGTAGAAAAAGTTAAAATCATATAACAGAAACAACTGATTTAATATTTTGCGGTTTAAGAAGGAATCAATTATACATTTTAAATTCCTCATTAATTTTTCACATCATCATGAAAAATTTAAATTGATTAAAAATTTTTAATAAATCAAAAAACCATTGAATAATTTCAATAACAAAAATTCTTGATCACACATCCTTGAATGTATCATGATGCATCCTAAAAATTCATTGTAATATCATGTGACTCCCAACACACTTTATACTATACTTCCTGTTATTTATTTATAAATTTTTATATTCGTTGATGTTAATCTAAAACATGTAACTATTAAATATAAATATTATTAATACCAAGTCCATATAAAAAATAAAGCAATGTTATTAATCCCCTATCTTGAAGTAGATGTTTGAGGATTCATAAAATAATAATTGATAAACAAGGTTCCATTCACAAAAAATATTGATGGATATTCCCTATAACCTATCCATGGTGAACCATTGACAACCCACCCAAAAAAACCACAACAAGACCAACCAAAAAACCAATGTAAAAAAATAGAAAATGGGAGAAGATATTGAGAGTGGAAAGAGTGTACCTTGATTCAAGAGGGTTAAATCATGTTGAATGGACTAGTATAAACTCTCAAGATAATTGATTGAGGAGCATAATTATGTCTTGAGGTTGTCTGTGGTTTGAAGAGATAAAATAATTAATAAATTAAGGGGTCCCTAAATCCTTACCTTTGGAGACATACTGACAAACTTCAACAATGATTTGTTGAATTCAACAATGGCTATGCTAACTTTAATGATAATGTGATATATATTTTTATACATTATAATTAGATATAATATATGAACTGCATGATTTATCAAAAATATCTTTGAATATGTTTTCCAGTGCCCAAAAATAAACCATATTTTGAAAATAACTAATTAAATCACACTAATGAACATTATTGATAATCCTTATACATTAGGGAAAATACCTTCACTTTTTTAGATAAAACCACCCATAAAATGATATATATATCCCACACTTACTATATCTACTTCCCCTCACTCATATCTACCTCACCAGGAATCTCCACCATGACCATAAACTTTTGTGTTTTATTTATCCTAATTTACCATAAGAAAAAAATCCAAGTTCCATTCCTACTAATATCTATATCCTCATGTAATAGTCCTACACATGATGGGAAGTGAAAAATATTCACGTATTCCCATTGGAATCACACCCTCCACCAATATCATGGGGATAATCCACATTTTATAATATGAAATTATCCGATCTCCATACCCTTCAATATTATTGTTTCACTCCCAAGGATTATTATAGACCACAATGACCAAGAACTATAGTTGTATCCTATAAATTGGTAATCACTATGGTCACTACCATGAATATCACCATAGTTTGGTAACCATATAGAAATTCAATAACATTACTCATAACATTGATAATGACTATAAAATACTTATTTACACTTGCAATTCGTATAAAATTCAATGATAAGGATTCATAAAAATATTACTTATATTATATACCTCCCAAAAAATTATTATCCAAAATAATTAAGAACCAAAGATGAGAATAAAAACACAGAGCTTAAATATCAATATCATAAAATACATCTATATATTCTCTATATAATAATATCATAACCTATACATCAATAGAAATATAAAATAAACACAAAACCAATTCAAGCATCTCTAAAATCCAATTATTTCATACCTCGCATCTCAATATAATCAAACAAAAAATATATGAGAAATTAGGCATGAATCTATAACTCATGTGCCCTGGTACACTCATTCATGCAATCGTTCTACAAAAATACATAATCCAATATAATAACAAGTCTACTCTCGATCATCCTAAATCTCAAAAGACCATTTCACAAAAGACGCATAATATTCAACTTCCATCACACCCCAATCAATCAATTTAGAATCATCATAAAAATATATATGAATTTAAAATAAATTGAATATATCATAGAAATAGTCCAACTATGTGGTTAGTGATAATTGATATGAAACAGATATAATATGTGTTCACACCTTGAATGGACCATGAAATAATGAGAAAACGTATTACCCTGATCAAACCTCTACATACCATTATGTGGAGAAAATTTTATTAACATACAATATTTGATGTCAAACTACTAAAGTCCTCCTCCAATGATTAATTTACATAATCATATGATCTTTTACTTCCTTCATCTACTCATGAGTCACATGTAACTTATCTCACATGCTCTGCATCATTTCTAGTACATGAATCGCTAACTCTCCATCATTATTCAAAACCAAATGTATCCTGAAACGTTTGTATTAGAATTCAATAAAATAGGATATAATAATTCTAGAGTGATAATTTTCGTTATAATTAAATTTAACCAAATTTTGGTTCCACAATCATGATCCTCTAAAACATGAATGCATGTTCACCAAAGTTCATTAAATTTTTGTTTATCCACTCTATCTGATCATCTATTTTGGAATAAAATTCTTTTTTAAGGTATAATTAAGAGCTAAATTATTTTTGGTGTCCTTTTCATATCTTGGAAGTGAAATAAGGATCCAATTTTTATATGATCATCTTAAAAACTCCATGAAGCCTCACAACCTCTTATAGATACTACATCATTTAAAAAAACATATCAGGGCTCCTTAATCCATGAGATGTGATTTAAATTCATTAACAGATCTAAAATCAAAATAATAATATCATAACATCGTTGATATTGAGTAAAACAAGTGATAAATTCAATTTATATATTCTACCACTACAATAAGGGGATATTGAGTGGCTGAAGAAGCCCTACAAGATGAAGGTGATCAACCTTTAACTTCTATTGTACAAAAAATTGAAAAATAATTTCACAATCGATATATTCATAGAAGAACATGAAAATCAAAAACCCCGGGTATATGAAATTTTTTTCACAACATGATATACATCCTAGTTTAAAATATTGAACTCATTGAAAACCATCAGATTAGATTTTTACAAAATATGGTCCTTCCTTTAAAAAAATATATATTTTTCATAATCAATATATTCCTCATGGGAATAATGAAAATGAAACAACACATCATAAAACATCTACCTCATAATACCTTGGATGATATTACTCCACCAACTTTACCAAATATTTTTACACTGTTATCTAATAGAGAAACCACTATGATCAACTTCATTCATATAAATGTGAATTGAAAATATATAATCTTTCACTCTCCATGAATCACTAGACTAATGAAAAAAATAACCTCATGACATCGTACTCATCATTTATTCCATCAAATTAAATTTCCAATTTGTATTGAAAATCTCCAAGTCATAATCTTTCATGAATTACATCAATTGTAGTTCCCCCATGTTCAAATCATGTTGGGATAAGATATAAGTTAAGATCTTGTGATCCTTGAAGACCAAAAATTATTCAAAATGTGGCAATACCACCAAACATATTGAGAAAAATACCACTATACAGTCAATATCATGAGTAACTTTTTTACTTTCATGAGGAAATAACTGACAAGAAATATAAGAGATAAATCTTATCTCCAAGATAAACGAAACCTAATAAAAGACATAAAAAATTAAACTAATCCTCAGACACAACTCCCTCCTCCAGAATAAAATGCACACTAACGAGTTTTACCTTTAAATAATCAAAAAACTATAACTAATTAATCCCAAAAAATCACAATCCTTGTTGGAAAAAGTTAGCATAAGAATTGAAATATAATAGAATTCCGGTGTGGCCCTCTTGTAATAGATTTAATGTCCAACAAAACTCTACAGATTTTTAATATTCATGGGGGATAATAAGGAAAAAAGATATATAACCCTTGATGGATCCACACCTACTCCATGTTGACACATGGCATGTCTAGTGAAATAAACCTCATAGGAAAAGAACATACACTTCAATAAATTTACAAATAGAAGCTAATGGAAATGGATCCACAAAATAGCCAGTATATTCTTTGAATTATCATCCTCCAAATTAATCTAAATAAGGATTTTATTAATTAATAACACTTTAAAAATATCAATAAATTCATGGAATAAATAATTCATTAGTACCATGAATATGGTTGGGGGAGTATGAAAACAAATGACATCATCATGAAGATATAATGTGTATAAAACATCTAAATGATGTATTTAGAATATCCTCATAAGTCACTCTCCTCTGACTATATCCTAACCACAATTCAATCTTCTAGAATCAACTTTCCCTTTTAAAGTGATAAAATAGATCAAAATATTGAAAAAGAGGATAAAGATTCCGTAATATCACCTTGTTTTTTTCACAATGATCAATTCATAGAAAAAATCATTGTACCTCTTCACAAACAAAACCATTATACTGTAAGGTGACACACTATTCATAATAAAACCTCTTAGTAGAAGATAATCAATATAAATCCACATATCCTCCAATAAATATGGATCCTTTCTATAAGTATACTTATATATCAGAGAGATACCCTAGTGAAATGATATCATAACCATGATATCATGTTGATGTGTTGGTATCATAACGTCTTTAGAAATAACATTAGGGTATTCTTCCATATCCATAGTAGACAACACTAGATGATCATCCACTGAACACAACATCAGCCTAAGCATTAATGAATATTGAAACAAATTTATCTTCTAAACCATATTATTGTTTCCATCTCCAATAAATGTGGAATTCAATCCATCATTTTTTAAGAATATAACAAGCATTCTAATGAATGAAATAATTGTCCAGATAAAAAATAGTCATTACCTACCATGGATGATATCATATGGTTTTATCTACAAGCATATAAAATATCACAGGGGTTGATGATTTCATAGAATCATATCACCATCAATAATATAATCTTATAATATAACTATAATTATGACTAGTGTAGTAAATTACAAGGTTACTAGAAGCCTCTCCCCCTCAAATCCTAAAGCATGGACTAGACAGGATGTAATGAAGGTATATATATATATATATATATCCTAAATAAAATAAATCAATAAACCCATGTAGAATATAAGTACATAATACATCATATGATTTCTATCCCAGTAAGAATTGTCAATTATAAGTCATGCTTATGAATATGTAATGCAACGTGACCTCTCTAGCCTTGATGATGAACAACTCCAAGGAAACACTCTTCCCATTGTCATAAGGGTCAAGGAGAATCATGATAAAATACTATACCTACCCCATATCATCTATGATGATAAAAAGATGGATCACTATACTATTATTGAATCCTTGGATGATATAGTTACAATAACTAAGCATAAAGTGGCATACCAACTCCACAATGATCACTGATAGAGATCATAAACTCAAGAATCCAAATTCCATAAAATCCATATAAAATAAAAACCAAATATCATACTCTTATAGGGGTTTGATAAATTTTGGCCTCGGTGAATTCAGATGAATATAAATAGAACTGAATCCATACTGTATGAAAATCACATGCCACAATTTTGATCAACTCTGTGTCTTGATGAATACTATCCAATGACTATGGAATCCTCTCAAAAACCCCATCCTAATCTCTCACTTCTAGATAAATTAGAAATATGAACAAGGTGATTGGTTAAAGCCTTATTTTTTGGAAAGTAGATAACAATGTAAATCACCCAAAAATATGGGGGTAAATTATGGTTAAAAAACAAATAATTTTACTTATACTCATATAGTATAAAATCTATCATAAACACAAAGATATGTTGATAATATAATATAATTTATATCAAATTAATTGTAGAAATAATAAAATAATTTGTATATTAAATACACTAATGAATGTAATGAACACAATGTAAATATAAAATATCAATATTTTATAAATTTCTAATAAAAGAATTTGTGAAATAGAAATAAAAAAATATGGAATACTGATTTAACAATCATGTACCCATTTAGGTGTATTATTAAGACAACACATTTTCACAATGATCTGTTGGAAATATTAACTTTATCAAGGTATACTTGACTATAAATTATTTGAATGGTATGTATTTCTAAAAAGCTATGAAGGCTCTAACTACGATACTATGGGATTGTTTTCACTTTTACAAATAATAAATTGGTTTAATCTTCAATTTAAAATTTCTTAATCTAACTGATCTAAATTTTCATTCTTCTACAAACTGAAAGATTTTCATTGTATATGATATGGAATACCATGATCAAATTGATCATAAACTCATAGAATATAATAAAAACACTAATATATATTACAAGGAAACCACACAAACATAGGACTATCAAAGAACATAGAAAAATAAAAATTTCAATGATTGTAATCGATAAAAGAAATAAGCATTTAGAAGACGTCATGTCATAAGAAAATTTCGTAATTTTTTGTTATAATTTTATATTCCTTCTTCATTTCCTCAAAGAATGAATTTATTTAAAATAAATCCTACTATAGTCAAATTTTATGTTTTTTAGGATGAGTTGTAATGACATCAAAAACAATTTACTTATTCATCTATGGTAAAACTTATTATCTTTCTATATCTACCAAGGAGTGTGTTATGCACTGTTACTATTATAATAAAAAAATGATTCATATTATTGGTATTTAAATAAACCTTACACCACTGGTATTTCAAAATTTCTCATATCATCAGATTTTCATGAATTCTCTCACCTTTGGTATTTTATAAAACCTTTTTTTTCTAAAAATGTTTTTCATTCTGAAAAAATCAATGATAAAATAAAAATGTATGTTAAACCAAATAGTTAATAATTTTTAGTTTTATTTACAAACAAAATAAGAAAGGATTATTTGACTTGATAATCCTATACTTTTGGAAAACACGAACATGAAAGAAAATTTTTGACATTAAAAAATATTATAAAAATATATAATTATAGTCATACAATAAAATAAAGCCCACCCATGAAATACAATGAATAATTATCGCAATAATAAATATTTCACCCACTTGGTATCATTTACTTCTTTACGTATTTAATTTTTTTAAATCTCATAATTTTTAATTAAAATTTATCCCCTTTTATTGATTTTTGAAACAAAATAGAAAAATGATAAAAACTAGGTAGAATGAAAAAAAATAACTCTATCCATTTGAATATGTATTTAATTATGGGGGGGAAACATTAATTTCTATATTTATTGAAATATAGAAACCATTAATACATAAATGGTAATTCTAAAAAATAATATAGACGGTTGGGGACAAAGCATCATTTTTATTATTAAAGTAAATCAAATACCACTTTTGACTGGGTAGAGGGAAACCCATTACATAGCCCAAAGACCCAATGGCATGAAAGCCCATTTTTTGGCCAAAAAGGCCCTCTTGTGAATAGTGCTACTACAGTCTATGGGTTATTATAGTAGCCTCTACAATTCTGCCACCTCTGCAGTACTGATAAAGTAGACCAAGAATTTCATCACTTCATGGAATCAATCCTGGGTCTTTTAGATGCCAAGGAGGTGCCTTTACCACTTCGGTACAGACTCATTGTCTTGAACAATAATATAAGATACTCAACATGTAATAAATGGAGTTTAATGAATAAGAAAACATTTAATTCCAATTAAATTTACTTTTGTAAACTAAAATTCATCAGTAATAATTTTACAATAATTTTTTATGAAAAAATCAATCATTCTTACCATATTGTTCGTCATTTTATTCAAATATTTAACATACATCATTTTCATTATCATCATTTTATCCATAAAATAAATCTTTTGATCATATTCTGAAATATTCTCTTATTTTGACACCAATATATATGTTAGCTCAACTAGGTACTCTTCTTGAGAATTTAAATCTTATTTTTCTCTTAATCATCTAATATAAATCATAGTTAAACTATATACTTATATTTATATATAACTAGAAATTTTAATAATCTGATGGATACATAAATTTTATAGATCTTTTCTCCTTGGTATTCAAAAAAAAATTAATCACTTCATCCTTTTTGTAAGTAATATCATAGTGATCATATAAAACAACATTTGAATCATTAATTGATCCCATTTAATTATTTGTTTAATCCAGATTCATTTTATTCATAATAAAATTCGATTTTTAAGATCAAATTCCATGTAAAAAATTATCAACATTTCTTCCACATCAACAAAATTATTAATTAAAATATTACTCCCACCAGATTTAGCAAAAAGATTCCTTTGAAGAATTGGACTACTTATATGATCCTTTTCAATGATATGATGTTACTATAACATATATAGGAATTTAATATTCTATGGAAAAAATATTTTTAATACCATTAGAATCTTAATTACCTTATGAAATTTCCTCATATATAACATAAACATATTTCATTTCAGATAATTTTATTTTATGCACAATTTATTCATTAGTAGTGAAAACAAATAGAATTTTCTCAAATTGATTTTCCTAATGTCCCATAACATGATCATTAGATGGATATATATTATTAACCTTCATATAAAGTTCTCTAAAGTCTCAAGAGTTTGATGAAAAATATAAATACTTAACATCAAATTTCAGTATATCATTTTTTCCTTTTTCTTCAAAATTGAATGATCATTTATATAGAAGTTCTGTTAAATTAATATGTTCTAAAATTACAATGGAATTAATAATGGTTCAATCTATCCTATATTTTTTAGTTTCAATAAACACAATTTTTAATAATAATATTTCCCAAATTTCAATAAATTTATTTTTTAAAGGAGTTTGAATTTGATTTTTCAAAACCAAAATATGATTTCCCAGCAACACTTATTCATTTTTAATATTTTATCCATATTATTTGTCCTTCAGGAAACTAATAAGAGTTTCTAAAAACCTATGAAACCCTATATCTCTAATCATAACTCTTTTTAAAGGAATTTCCTTTTTTATTAACTTTAACTTCTCCATTTATCAAGTTCTTTTTCTTATGAAATTTTATTGATGGAGGGTAATCTGGTGTTTTCCAATATTCATTTATATTATTCTCTACCAAAAAATTATTATTATATTTTTAAACATCATAAGATTTAGGTAGTGATGAATTCAATATGCTTTCCATGTCTTTAAAATCATAAGTCAATCTCATCCGTTATATTTTCTATTAATTAATAAGGTACTCTTTATATTTATCAAAATTAGATTTATATTTTAGTTTCTCAACATCTAGTAACATCATAAGGACATTTTTTGTAATATTTTAATAAAAATAATTCTTTAATTTAATCAATAATTTAATAATTGACTCAATATATGTCTATATAAATTTCTAAATATTTTTATTATAAAATAATTTGAAAACCTAGTATATATATTTCATATATATAAATAGTGTCCTTATCATATTTCCTATATAAAATTAATGTATGTAACTATTGAAACACTATTTATAATTTTGGTGGAATATTTCTAGATTTATTCACCTTTTACACTTTTAAAAAACATTATATTCTAAGAATAAGACATTGATAAAATTATATATTTTTAAATGATAATGTGAAATAAAATATGCATTCCATTTCTAGTGGTAATTCAAGTTATTTAGAAAAAACCTCAATATTCATGGAAAAAATAAGTGGGAAAAGAAAAAAAATCCTTCATTATTACTTCAATCTCTTAAAAGATGGTTATTTGATAAAACAAATTCCAAAAATCATTGGATAGAGAAACTCCTATAATTATTAGGTAAAAATAATGATTTATATCATTGATATTAAATTACATCCTTTAGATTAAACTACTAATTTTCATAAATGATTGAATAAATCAATCATTCCCGAGTGATCTTTCAAAAATCATATTATCTGGATGATTCCATAGCACTATCGGATGATGAATAGTGATTCAAAAATCCTAAAATACTTTTTCTACTATTTTTGTAGTAAATGCATACAACCAAATCTAATTCCACAACATTATGTTGATGTTATATAACATTATTAAAATTCCAAGATAAAAAACATAGATTAATTCTGTCCAAACTATATAATGTAAAAATAAGATGTTATTTTATTTTTCATCTTAATAGATTTATCTTTCTAAAAGTAAAATATTTATTGTACAAAAAAACATTAAAATACAATGAACTAAAAATAATACTATATCTATTTAGAATTAATATTCAATTGAAACAATGTGATATTATTGTTTAGGTGATGGTTCCAAATAGATTCTAATTTAGAATATTAAAATTACCATAAATATATAAAGATAATTTTTTTTAATGTTAAAAAAATAGATTCTATATATTTAAAAATAAATAATAGGAATCTGTTATACTTGTTATACTGCTAGTTTAGAGTTACATCATGTGTTTGAAACTATTTATATAGAATATTAACCCATATAAATCCATTAGTACTTGAAAATTGGATCTTAGATAATGATATTTTCTTGGGCTTTAGATATTCATATGCAATTAGTTCCTTAGATATAAAATGGTGGGATATTCGAATGAATTGATCTTTTTTCAGAGGGAATATTTTCTTCTAGTGCCCTCATATTTCAGATATAATGCAAAAAAGGTTCCTGGATTAGAGAAAAATAGATTAATCAGTATGTTAAACATATATTAGTTTTACTACCCAGTTCATATGTTGTTTAGTTAGGATTAATTTTACCATATATTTTCTAGAGATTTTATCTACATGTAGTAAATTCAATAAGAAACTTCTTCAGGATCTCAATTTCATATGTTAAGTTAATAAACTCATTATTATATTGAGTTAAGTTCACAATCATCAAATATTTAACCAAATTAAAATTCTTTTGATTATTGAACATAAAATTATCATACATTATTTCAAATAAGATTTTTCATTTGAAATTATCAATAACCATTGTAATATTCTTCATTAAGATATCCAAATGAGAAACAAGAATGATATTATCCTTAATAACTTTTGTATTTTTATCCCCAAAATTCATTAATCTCTATTTTATTAATTCAGATTCACTTTCAAGATTAATTTATTTCTTATAAAACATTTCATACATATATTCACTCTCATTATAATAAGATTTTATTTATTCAAAATTTTGAAGAACGTTTTACACATAATATGAATAATATTATGATTCATAATTAATATGTTCTTTTTTAGTATAAAATCCTTTTTAATGAAGAGTTATATTTATAAGTGCATCAGTAGTTAATATTCCTTATAAAAATTCTCTACTTGCATAAAATATTTCAATTTTTCTAATATTGTAACTATATTCCCATAAAATATTAGTTTATTTGTCTCCTACACAATTACTCCATGTTTCCTTTTCTATAATACATTTATTAATTCTATTCTTAGATTAGTTTATAGAAAAGATTCTATTATTTGATTTTAATTTAGGATAATTATCCAATATTTTCCATTATTTTTTATATTCATTACATATAGGTTATGTAGAATAATTTTTATTATAACGCCCCAACCCCAGTTACCCTGAGTCGGTGCATTATTACGTAACATTGGCATGATCACAAAAGATCAAGTCTCGAAAGACCGATTAGTTTAGTATCCTTGGAAACACTAGATACATTCATAAAAGTTACATTACATAATAAAGTGAAAAAATACAATAACATGGTCTCTATAGTCCACACTCATATCAACTTCTGACTATCCTTACAGGTCATTCATAAAATACTTCTTCACATCCTGGAAAATATTAAAACATTGAAAGGGGTGAGCTCAGATGCTCAATAAGGATAACAATATATCGGAAGCTTTCATAAATAAACATAAACATTTATGTAAATGTATAAGTAAAAAAAAAGCCTTTTAAACATGAACTTCAGCGTAAAATGGAAAAAGTAAAATGAAATAATTCCATTTACTTATTCACATGGATATTCTACTAGTCGAATAATCACATGCAATATCAATAACCACTTTCATAATGATGGAATTCATAATGTCATACTATCATAACCATGTATCCAAGCCCTCGTGCCAAGACTACAAATAATATTTTGTCAGGGCCTCATTCCAAGACACTAGTTTGTCTCATGAGACCTACCGATGCATCGAGGAGCTATGGTGGGCTCCACCCGTCACTTATTAAGTCCAATGCATTCCTCATATGAACAGGTTTAAACATATCATAATCCATAAAATAATTGTATCACATAAAACATGCATAAAGGAAACATAACATTTCCAAATTTCAATCACAAGATATCAATACAACACACTGATATAAAAAAACACTTTCAAAAACATTTTCAATACCAAAATAAAAGAAAATTAAAACTTTGTAATTATTTTTCATTTAAAAAAGTTATGGATTGTAGAGGAATCCGAAACTCAAATAATGGTCACGGTGGCGGAGAAGTCATTGTCTCCGCATACGTATGACAAAAAAACAATTCCCTTTTGTCATTTAGTAAAATGCTTCGTATAAAAAATATTCCTTTTAAATAAACGTAAAATTCAAAGGGGTTTATACACCGTATAAAATAATGTTGTGTATAAAACAAAATATGCCTCAATGAAAGAAGATTGAGATGAAGTCTCTTACAAAGATAATTTTTTTAAATAAAATAGATCCATTATGTGTATTCACTATAATTACACAAAAATAAATTAAAAATACAAGATAGGACATAATAATATCATGACATAATTTGAATGTAGGAGATTAACCCAAAGAATGGAAATTGGGTTAAAAAGTTCCCTTACCTCGTGTCCAACGTCACTCGACCGTTCTGTAATCTCCTGAATAATAAACTAGAGTTAATCTATACTAGATTAATATCATTCTTAAAGTTCATTATCCCTTTTATATCACTTATTACAATGTTATGAAAATTATTTAGTCATTTAAGTTAATAACGGTAGTTTTGTCGATCTTTGGTACTCGAGTCAACAATAAACATCTTATAATTACATGTTGTTAATGTGGTAGAATATCCATTATCTGCAGAATTATATTCATGATGTAGATATCATATATATCATATATATCCAGTATTTACATTCATTCATAATATTACGTAACATTTAGAGGTAACAAATGAAATGCACCGTTCATGGAGACGGTAAGCTGTACGTACGCATGAACGCTACATTCATTTCTATTTAGTATTTAATGGAATGAAATAATAATGATATAAAGGTATATTATAATTCCAGTATAATATCATATATAATATCATTTACTCCATCCTTTATATATCCCACATATGGCATTAACGATTCAAATCACTATGAGGGGGCGGTAGTCCGCACATCCTAAAATGAAATTATCACGTTTACCCATAATGGAAATCATAATGGTATGCCATAAATGAGAAATACATAAGCATAAGGAAAATATAAACATAATATATATCATATATAAATATAGTGACATCTTAATGTCCACCATGAGAGGTGTTAATAGAATATTGAACAATCATCGTTTCGTGAGGCTGGAATTCGCCAACCACAGAAACAGTATGTTATTTAACCATTAGATGAAGGTGTGTGTAAGTGTAAATCAAATTCTTATCATAAAAAAATCCTAGTATATTTCAGATACTGGTGTTGTTACAAAATAAATTAATAAAAATATTTTAAGGGGTTGGAGAAGCAAAATAAAACAAAACAACGTAAGAGAAAACATTACCTTTAAATCGGGTAACTCCCCTCGGTTTGAACCAAAATAGTTTCTTGAAGAGATTTATGCCTAAGGTAAGGATTCTAGGATGAAGGTAGGAACGTTGAGAGATTATTTGGGAAGAGTTTTGCTCAGCCAAATGGCTTTGATGGTGTGAGTAATGTGGTAGAGGTGGGGGCCATTTATAAGAGGAGAGGAGGGGAACTCTTGGAAAGTCATGAAATATTACATTATTATGAAATTCTTTTCAGATTTTAGAGGTCCCACAATTATATATTTCTAGGATAAGGTGATAAGGGTTCTACATCTACTCATCCAATAGGTTTTTGACAAGTTTAAGTCTTATATTTTACATTATCTTTTCATTTTTTTAAATCGTTAATTAATGAGGTAATCGCTGCATCATCATGGTGTCATAAATATTTTAATTTATTTAATGTCTAAAAATTATAAAAAAATATCATGATGTAGGAAATCATTTTAGCTTTCCAATTAATATTTATATTAGAATAGTTAACTTATATAACACCATGTAATAATTGTTTTAGTAAAACAACACATGTTTGTGACAATTTCTTTTTACTTTAAATAAGAAGTTATTAATGTCATTTTCTTACCCATGTGGCTCCATGGGGTCCCCAAGATGACCCATGGATTTTATTGGTCTACCATGACTCATCCAATAAGGGTAGGACAAGTGTTAATATATTTTCATATTTTTATAATATCATTTTTACCTTAAATTTCACTAATTACCTTTAATCGCGATTAATAGAACTTAAAAGTTACTATTCACCAAAAATTATTTTAATCCCATTGAACCACATTTTACTAATAATGACAACCATGTATGTCAGATTTTTGAAATTCAATACACATAAGTGGTAATGTTTCATTTACATGAAAAATTAGTTTTTAAACTACCACTTAGTGGTTTCACTATTCATCAAAAATTGATGTTTTTCAGAACAACATCAAAAATTAACCCTAAGATATATTTGATATTCCTAATTAAAAAATGATGTCTATTTTACAAAATTCAAAAACATATAATTTGAATTAATTAATTTAATAATTAATTCCTACTGTCACAACAAATAGCGTTTTTTTAAGAAAGAATATCAATCAAAAGATTGACAATTGTTTATGTCCAATTTCGAAGTGAAATTAATTATAATGAACACCATTGGATAAAATGGTAAAAATATATCCTAATTACAATTTATAACCACTCAATTGTATAATTTATCACTATAATTTATTTTGATTAAAAAAGTTGGTTTTAGGTATTTTTCATTATTCATCAACAATTGGAAGTTCTCAGAAAAATACCAAAAATTCAACATAGGATAATTTTGATATCCCGAATCCAAAAATGTAGTCCATTTTGAAATATAAAATTTATATAATTTCAAAAAGTGGGTATTAATATTCATAACTACTACTTTTATTGGTCGCGGTGTGTTAGAACTCGAGGTTGCGTACAACACACACTGCTCTATTATTCAAAGAGGAGCGTACCATAGAAGATTGGGGTGTTACATTCTCCCCTCCTTCAATAAATTGCATCCTCGAAATTTAAAATTTTTCTTTGAAAATAAATGGTTGAAAATAAAAAATACCTTTGTGGAAAACCCACATCGGAAATAAGGTTAATAAAAATATAACTTTAAAAGAAATAAAGAGAAGTACAAAGGTCACCCGAGATAGCACATACTAGGATTCTTTGAAAATATGGATATGGGGGAAAAACAAACCATCAAGGTCTGATGGATAGTTGTATAAAATAGGATTAGGAGGAAGTTAACTACAATAAAATCACAAACCTGTTATTGGTTAAACATTCATTGATTCCCCAATGGGAAAAGTAAACCCACAACATTTTTGTTTTAAGTTACCTTTCATAAAGTTGAGGAATTTATTTAGGAGATTTAATAAGAACATAAGGAAATATACTTTCTTGTCATGTAGACTTTCATTCTTTAATAAATTTTTAACATAAACCCATCTTTCACTCCAAAAGGTAATAGAACTCAAAAATATTCTATTTATCATAATTTTATAAGGTTCCAAATATTAACACATACCATTTAGATTAGGAAAACTTTTTTGTAATAACTAGGGACTTCCTGTAGGCTAGTGGTAGGTAATAAAGGCTTGTCGCACTATAGTTGTGGGTTCGATTCCTACAACTTTCTCCAACGCAACGGGTTATCCCCCAACCTGCAGGTTGTCCTTTTCCTAAAAATATAGTATTATAATATTCCAAAAATAATCTTCATAAATGTTTTAACCTTAAACAATACTATCCAAAGTTCATCTTAAACCATTCCAACCTTTATAGTTATCCAAAATACCTTCATCCAGACTTTCTCTAAAAGGTCTGTAAATTCCAAAATCAACTATATCATCAGATTCCTCAAACAAAGTAAAGTCTCTCTTATTGTCACATACAAAAAATATGATTACCTTCATCATATTAAAACCTTAATGAAAAAAAAAGTATTTTAGTACAATCCTTATATATATCACATTATTCTTATAACCAGAATATAATCCTTGAGTCCAAAAGCATCAATACATTAATTATTCCACTTCAATTGTAGTAACAACATAAGATTGTCCTTGATCCATTAGACTTTTCTGAGGTAAGATTCCCTGATGATTAGGAAATTCATTTGCATAATTCCCCATTTCCCTACAATTGTAGCATTAAACATTGATAGCCTTTTTCTTTCCCTTGCAATCACGATCCTGGTGACCTTTTTCTCCACATTTATAACAAACTCCCACTCCTTTTAGGCAAGTACAAGGGTGATTCTTCCCATAATTATCACATAATGGAAAATCCTTCTTTCCCTTTTTCCATTTATCTGTCTCTTGTTCCATCGTTCTCTTCTTCTATTGCTTTACTTTGTTGTCATAAGACTTAGAGAATTCTTTTTCTGTCTTGATAGAACACGAGACAATATCTTCGTACGATGAGAAGGATTGTGAGACTAATGATCGATGGAGAAATTTTTTTAACCCATTAAAGAAACGATCAATATTACTTCTTAGGTTACGTATATAATCTGCAGCATGCCTCACTAACCTTGTAAAGTTAGCCTCATAATTTGCGACATTCTCATCCTCCTTCTGCCTCAGACTCAGAAATTGCCTTTCCATATCTGCTTGATGGTCATATGGAAAGTATTTTTCTAAGAAAATTTCCTTAAACTCCATCCATTCCATACTTGATACTTCATCATCTTCCTTTTTGTTTTGAATCAATGACCACTATTTATCAGCATCTCCAGTGAGGTGGTAAACTACCATGATAACCTTTTCCCTTTCACTACTCCCCAAGGCATGGAATATTTTCTCTAAAGAATTTATCCATTTCTCAGCTACTAAGGGATTTTTACCACCATTAAATTTCGGTGGTTGTTTCCTCATGAAGCGATCTAACATTGATCCTCCACGCTGCAGATCAAAGTGCTCCATACGAGTAAGGTTATTACTCATAACCTGAGTGAGTTCTCCCAAAATGGTAATAAGTTGATCAGCACCAGTTGTATCTCCAGCTCCACAATAATTATCTTGAGCAGGAGGGAAATCCCTACACAGAGTGTGTGCATTAATACGGTTTCCATTCCTCCCACTAGGCGCCATTTCTAAACAGTGGCATAAACTAGATTAGTTTATGAATCAAAATACATAATTTCATACTTGTAAAAAACGTAACATAAATTGAGCTATAATCATAAAAAAAATTCTTTGAGGAAGTATATACTCATAAACCCATCATAATGGTTTGTAAAGAAAATGAGAATTATCCTAAGCATATCCCCCGGGAGTGTGGTAACCAAGAGTGCAGCAAGGCTCGTTGTCATGCACCAGTTCCCAATCAGGTCTAGCTCAAAGCGGTGTTTTCGGGTTTTACCCCTAGGTACATCTGTGCTAGAGCCGCCTCTACCTGCTCGTATCCAGACAATGATGTATTGCTCGGAAAACTCACAAAATCTCTATAATACCAAAATTCTAGGAAGTTATTCTATACTAATTCTCAAAGTCTATCTTTGGGCTACGTGCTCTAATCAGAGTTTATGTAAATCTAGCTTCCAAGGTTAGTACTAAACTACCTCTGATACCAACTATAACGCCCTGACCCCAGTTACCCAGAGTCGGTGCATTATTACGTAACATTGGCATGATCACAAAATATTAAGTCATGAATGACAGATTAGTTTAGTAGACTTGGAAACACAAGATACATTCATAAAAGTTACATTACATCATAAAGTGAAAAACTAAAATAACATGGTCTTTATAGTCCACACTCATATCAACTTCTGACTATCCATGCAGGTCATTCATAAAATACTTCTTCACATCCTGTAAAATATTAAAACATTTAAAGGGGTGAGCTCAGATGCTCAGTAAGGATAACAATATAGCGGAATATTTCATAAATAAACATAAACATTTAAGGCAATGTATAACTAAAACAAAAGCCTCTGAAACATGAAATTTAGCGTAAAATGACAAAAGTAAAATGAAATAATGTCGTTTACTTATTCACATGGATATTATACTAGTCGAATAATCACATGAAATATCAATAACCACTTTCATAATGATGGAATGCATAATTTCAGACTATCATAACCACGTAGCCAAGGCTTCGTGCAAAGACTACAAATAAGATTTTGTCAAGGACTCATGCCAAGACACTAGTTTGTCTCATTAGACCTATCGATGCATCGAGGAGCTATGTCGAGCTCCACCCGTCACTTATTAAGTCCAATGCATTCCTCATATGAATAGGTTTAAACATATCATAATCCATAACATAATCGTATCACATAAAACATGCATAATGGAAACATAACATTTCCACATTTCAATCACTAGATATCAATACAACACATTGATATAAAAAAACACTTTCAAAACCATTTTTAATACCAAAATAAAATAAAACTAAAACTTTGTAATTATTTTTCATTTAAAAAATTTATGGCTTGTAGAGGAAGCCGAAACTCAAATAATGGTAACGGTGGCGGAGAAGTAATTGTCGCCTCATACGTATGACAAAAAAACATTCCCTTTTGTTGTTTAGTAAAATGCTTCGTATAAAAAAGATTTCTTTTGAATAAACATAAAAGTCAAAGGGGTTAATACACTGTATAAAAGAAAGTTGTGTATAAAACAAAATATGCCTCAATGAAAGGAGATTGAGACGAAGTCCCTTACAAAGATCATTTTTTAAAATAAAATTGATCTATTATGTGTATTCACTATAAGTACACATAAATAAAGTACAAATACAATATATAACCTAATAATATCATGACATAATTTTAAAGTAGGAGATTAACCCAAAGAATAGAAATTGGGTTAAGAAGTTCCCTTACCTCGTGTCCGACTTCACTCGACCATTATTTAATCTATTGAATAATAAACTAGAGTTAATATCTACTTGATTAAGATCCTATTTCAATTTCATTATCTCATTTATATCACTTATTACAATGTTACAAAAATTATATAGTCATTTAAGTTAATAACGGTCGTTCTGTCGATCTTTGGTACTTGAGTCAACAATAAACTTCTTATAATTACAAGTTGTTTATGTGGTAGAATATCCATTATCTTCAGAATTATATTCACTATTTAGATATCATATATATCATATATATCCATTATATACATTCATTCATAATATTATATAACATTTAGAGTTAAGAAATGAAATGCACCGTCCATGGAGACGGTAAGCCGTACGTATGCATGGACGCTACTTTCATTTTTATTTAGTATTTAATGGAATTAAATCATAATGATATAAAGGTATATTATAATTCCAGTATAATATCATATATAATATCATTTACTCCATCCTTTATACATCCCACATATGGCATTAACGATTCAAATCACTTTGAGGGGGCGGTAGTCCACACATTATAAAATGAAATTATCGCGTTTACCCATAATGGATATCATAATGGTATGCCATAAATGAGAAATAAAGAAGAATAAGTAAAACATAAAAATAATATATATCATATATAAATATAGTGACATCTTAATGGCCACCATAAGAGGTGTCAAAAGAAGATTGAACAATCATCGTTTCGTGAGGCAGAAATTCGCCAACCACAGAAACAGTATGATCTTTAACCATTAGACAAAGGTGTGTGTAAGTTTAAATCAAATCCTTATCATAACAACATCCTAGTATATTTAATATACTGTTGTTGTTACAAAATAATGGAATAAAAAGATTTTAAGGGGTTGGAGAATCAAAAATAAAACAAAACAATGTAATAGAAGACATTACCTTTAAATCAGGTAACTCCCCTCGGTTTGAACCAAAATGGTTTCTTGAAGAGATTGATGCCTAAGGTATGGCTTCTATGATGAAACGAGAAATGTTGATAGATTATTTGGTCAGAGGGTGGCCGAGACAAATGGCTTTGATGGTGTGATTAAGGTGGTAGAGGTGGGGGCCTTTTATAAGAGGAGAGGAGGGGCACTCTTGGAATGTCATGAAATATTACATTATTATGAAATGATCTTCGGATTTTAGAGGTCCCAAAATTATATATTTAGAGGATAAGGTGATAAGGTTTCTCAATATACTCATCCAATAGGTTTTTGACAAGTGTAAGTCTTAGATTTTACATTATCTTTTTATTTTTTTTAAATCGTTAATTAATGAGGTAATCGATGCATCATCATGGTGTCATAACAATTTTAATTTATTTAATGTCTAAAAATTATAAAAAATCTATAATGAAGTAGGAAATCTTTTTATCTTTCCAATTAATATTTATAGTCGAAAAGTTAACTTATATAACATCATGTAATAATTGTTTTAGTAAAACAACACATGTTTGTGACAATTTTATTTTTACTTTAAATAAAAAGTTATTAATGTCAATTTCTTACCCAAGTGGCTCCATGGGGTCCCCAAGTTGACCCATGGATTGTCTTGGTCGACCATGACTCATCCAATAAGGTTATTACAAGTGTCAAGATATTTTCATATTTTTATAATATCATTTTTACCATAAATTTCATTAATTGCCTTTAATCGCGATTAATAGAACTTAAAAGTTACTATTCACCAGAAATTATTTTAATCCCATTGAACCACATTTTACTTCAGAATAAAACCCATGTATGTAAGATTTTTTAAATTCAATACATAGAAGTGGTAATGTATCATTTACACAAAAAATTAGTTTTTAAACTACCACTTAGTGGTTTCACTATTCATCAAAAATCGATGTTTTTCAGAACAACACCAAAAATTAACCCTAAGCTATATTTGATATTCCTAATTAAAAAATGATTTCTATTTTACAAAATTTAAAACATATAAGATGAATTAATTAATTTAATAATTAATTCCCGCTGTCACAACAAATAGCGTGTTTTTAAGAAAGAATATCAATCAAAAGATTGACAATTGTTTATGTCCAATTTCGAAGTGAAATTATTTCTAATGACCACTATTGGATAAAATGGTAAAAATATATCCTAATTACACTTTAGAACCAATAAATTGTATAATTTATCACTATAAATTATTTTTATTAAAAAATTTGTTTTTAAGTATTTTCCACTATTCATCAACAATTGGAAGTTCTCAGAAAAATACCAAAAATTCAACATAGGCTAATTTTGATATTCTGAATCCAAAAATGAAGTCCATTTTGAAATATAAAATTTATATAATTTCAAAAATTGGGTATTACTATTCATAACTTCAACTTTTATTGGTCGTGGTGTGTTATAACTTGAGGTTGCGTACAACACACGCTGCTCTATTATTCAAAGAGGAGCGTACCATGAAATTTTGGGGTGTTACATTTATAATATTCATATTTTAAATAATTTATTCATAAATTAAATTATTCAATTATTATTCATAAAATGTTATCAAGTTCACCATCTTTTGATTTAATACACAATCTGCAAAAACATTCCTAGAGCTACTCTTATATATACATTGTATAAATGTTTGGGTAATTGAAATTCTAGTGGTTTTAAAAGAAACTGAATTTCTATTTTTTTTCTTTTTATATATCCTATTTTAATTTACTTTTTTATTTCCTGAAAATTAAAATTAGTTCATAAAGAATTATTTTTTAAATTTTTTTTGTAGCATAAATCACTCACTCTATTGATTCCATTTATTTTGGTAAAATATTTATAACCTTCTCAACTAACTAATAATCTGATAATTCATTCCACTAAGAGACTATAAACTATTTAATATTATTATAAATCTCTGATGAATTGGAAAAAATAGTTCACTTGGGGAAAAATAATGGTATTAATAAGGCCTCAAGATTGCTCACTTGGTTTAATGATATTTTGAAGCTTGGAAGCAAGTACCTTAAATCTTCTTCCAAATGAAACATGTAACTTGATAGTTAGATACTTCACTATAAATATTTTTTTTATAAAATACATCACTGTATTTTGGACTCAAACATTTAATTTAAATTTATTCTCTCTTATCTTTAAAAATAAGAAACTTATTTCATTATAATTTTATAGTTAAATATGAGTATAAGAAATTTAACAACATTGGAATTAATAATGTAGTTCCACATATAATATTGACATTACTCAAAATAATTTCAACCAAAAATAGGTTGTATATTTGTATTTATGTTCTCCAAACATCTAATATTCATAATAAAATACATGCTATAAAATAAAAAGATCTTTTGGCTACAACATTTTTGTGTAAGGGGAAAATGAAAATATAAAAATTTTAAATATTAACTAAAATGAGAAAAAAAATTCTTAGGATCAGTAAAAAATAATAATATAATGATAACAAGTGTTGTTCGCTAGATAAATATCGAAATAACATTATAAGAGTTTGTTAAATATAGTTTAAATAAAAATAAATATTTTTATCCTCCTTGAGTATTAAATCTTTTAGGAACATAATTATCTAATATTCCCACAATATAAACTAAGTAAAATAAATATATGTATACCAATAATAGAATAATAGGTATTTCACGACTGCTGACCAATGTAATAAACTCCATATAAAAATAAACTATTATAATTTTATCAAATACCAAATAAATAATTGATATAGTGGAAATAGAAAAACATGGAGTGTTGATTCTAAAATCAGGTTCCCCTTTATAGGTTGTTATTAAGACCACACTTTTAAAAAAAAGAAAAATGAGAAACTTCAACCTATTTCAAGGTGTAATTTTTTATAAACCTATAGAAATTTTGTTTTCCTAAAAACTAAGATATCCCACAAATATAAAACTATATAAAGGAATCTACTTGAAAAATAATAATCTTTACTCTAACTTCTAGATGGAGGGCCTTGATTAATTTGATAAGATATTCCATGAATCTTAAACTAGAATATCAAATTTTTCTTCAATATGTAATACCTCAATTACCCAATTAGAAATTCCATGAATACAACTATATATAATAAGACTATTTTCAATGAACCCTCAAAGATATAAGCTCTTATAAAAAAACATATAAAGTAAAATTAATATGACCAAATTTCCTCAATGAAATTAGAGAATTCAAGGCATGAATGGATAATTTTTTTCATATTCCTTGTTTACTATATTTTTATTCTTTCTTCAATCCCTCAAGCATGATACACTTTATTGAAAATTCTATAAACAATTAGCTTCCAATTTATTCATGCTCATTTGTAATAGAATCATGAATATTTTCATTATTTTACATTTAAATAAATGAGAATCTTTCAGAATCTATCAATGATTCTAAAAAACAAAAATATTTCTCACACAAACCTAATTTTATTATTCAAATTATTGGGTTTTCAAGAATCCTCATTCCATTGGTTGTTTGAAGTTACTCAAATCATAAAAATTTCAAAATTTATCTATCATTTAGTATTTTATAAGACCATAGGTTATTTATATTTTATTTTATAATTTTTCATTCTCTATAAATCAATGATAGAATGACAAATTTACGTTAAATATAATACTTAATAATTAATATTGTTTTTAAAAAAATGATGTGAATATTTTACTCAACACTCTAGATAATAATCCTTCTTGAAATTCCACTCCCAAGAAACTTTATCTATAATAAGATTCATAGAATAAAACAAGAGGTTCTAAAACTAAATACTGAACTAAAACATTCTATAATTACCCTAGTATATTATAGAAATCCATTATCAACAAGCTACCTATATGGTGGATGAAAGGAATATTACATGAAACTGATCACAGTACTTATCCGATAAAATGGTACACTCTTTATAATCCTTAAATAAAAAACACCACTTACCGGCATCTTCCATATGTTTACTAAAAGAAAATGGAAATTAATGCTCTATCTATGAAAAGAATAAACTGAAGAAAAAAATCTATTCCTCCTGTAAAAAGTGTCACTATTATAATATAAAATTAATTCCTTATTCTTATACATTCTCAAACACTAAATCCATCAAATAATCTTCCCCCAAGAATTTATATTGTTGATCATAACCCTATGATGACCTTCTATCACATATTACTGAACATTATCAAAATGATCCTAAAAGGGGAATTGACCTGAATTCATACCTATAAAATAAAAGGTTATTATGGACTCCCTAAACATTAAATATGGGATACATAAGGTTTATTAATTTATATTCAACCAAAATAAAATTTTCTAATATATTAAAAAATTTAGAAAATCTTGATAGAAGATGCATTCATAGGTCTCTATCCTATAAGCAACACCACGTTTCTTAGTATGTTTAATAAACATATGGTATTTTTGTTTGATCATAAAGGTACCTAAAACTGTATCTCTTTTCTAATCTCCATTGATTACATCAATTTATATGTTATTATAATAATATTTCTCTACCAACCCATTCAATACTCACTACTACCTATCACCCAACTCAATCATATTTATCGACTATCAGCTTCGATACCACTTGATAATTACACCCCCCCCCCACTAGGGCACTCAGGGGTTGAAAATATAATTGAGGGAGACCCGTGAAGCCTGCCTTTACTGGACCACAAGTAGGAACTAGAACTAAGGGTATAAAATCCTAAAATGTTGGGTATTAACCTTGATAATAAAATTACAAGGAAGGTGGAAGGATTAACTAATCAACCAAATTAATATAATATTTTAAAAAAAATCCAAATATATAAATTTAATTTCATAAAATATGATAGAAAAAATAATTATAGTGAAGAGTGTGTAGAAAACAAACAAGAATTATGGCATCATTTGAATAGCCCAAAGATCTAGTGACACCTATCTCAATCACTAACACATCCCTAAGGATAATAAGAATATATTTATTTATAATTGGGTACAGCATACATGTATAAAATGTTGGATCCTCCATAAAACCACTTATGAAAACATGATGTATGAAAAAAATCCGATATAATAAATAGAGGAATCCAACTCATTACCTAATTAAAAAAAACTATATCTTATCCATATAATAGGCTTCTCACAAAGTAATTAATAAAAATAAATGATTCTATTATAAAATAATATATTTATATAGAATATACCTTGTATACATATTTCCACTAAAATAGTCAAACACAAGAAAATTATATACATCTTGATGCTCCAATACATTTAATAAGTAATCATTCCCATCCAGGAAACCATATCATAATGACATCATTACCTTTTCTGGAACCTCAATGTAAGGGCATGACCCCAATTCCCAGGAGAGGGTGCCTTATTTTATTACATTGGAAAATAAACAAGGAATATCCACCCTAAAAGACCAATTAGTTTAGAATATTTGGAAATAATATACATAAATAGGTTAAACATTAGAACTTGAAAATAAAAACAACATAAAAGTTTTTTTGGGAATATCCACAACTATAAGTTTATCTCTACTGGGAACTCATAATAAACTCATTCATGTCCTAAGAAAATGAAACATAAAAGTGGGGTGAGCTCAAATTATCAGTAAGGGTAATAAATATAGTGGAAAATATTATAAAGATAAACATTAGGCATGTTGATTAACTAAAAACACGTGCCTTTAAAAATAAATTTGAACACATTATGGAAAGAATAAAAGATGAATAAATAATGCCAAAATAAAACACAATAATGAGTCTTCTACTAGTCGAATAACCACATGAACTATCAATATGATTTTTATAATTAGTTAATGCATAATGAGGTACATCATAACCATACCACTATGGCCTCATTTAAATACAATAAAAATCCATTTTGTCAAGGCCTCGTGCCAAGACCATAATTTGTTTTATGAGACCTACTGTTGCATCGAGTGGCTATAGAGGGACCCACTCATCACTTAATAATTAAAATTCATTCCTTAAATGAATGGGGATAAATATAAACAATATATAAATTCATATTGAATCTAATATATGAAATGTAAATATCTTTCCCGAAGCATTGATCATAAACACTAACCATTCAGAGTAAATTGGTGAATGGTTTTAAGATATAATATTCATAGTAAAACTAATCATAACCATTTAATTAAATATGTTAGATGATATCATAAAATATTAATCCCAATAATACATAATAATCAAAAAGAGTATTGAAATAGATGAATATACTCTCATAAAATCATTGAGCAATTCTTGAGATAAATACTCTTTTGCTTTGAAAATAATAGTTCTTTTGGAAAAATATTTGTATAAAACTAGAAGTGAACTAAGTTAGTATTTTCATAATAAAATTATAGATTTTATAAATATAATAGTTTCCAAAAATAGATTATAGAGTGCCCTTCAAAATATGTAAGAATTTGAAAATTTTCGTTGAATCGGGATTCTATTTCGGGAAGAGTTTTTGAAAGATCCATTTCAAACATTTAAATATCCTTAAATAAAATTTGGATTATTATTAATACACATATATAGAATATCCTCACATAATATATGAAGAATAAATATGAATAAATAATAATTTAATTGATTTAAGTATAAAATAAGAGTAACCTGAATGAAAATGGAGATTCTGGTAAAAACCCTTACCTAAACTCTAAAGGTCTTCTTCACATGATAGTAATGAAATGAATAATCAAATTTAGGTTAATAAATTAATGATTAAATAAATTCCTCCACATTTAATCCATTTATTATAAACTTATTATTTTAATTCATGGCCTTTTGATGGGTTAATATATTCAATTTCATTGTTTTGGGAGTGTTTGTTTCCTTCATTTTCATGATCGGTTTAATTATATTCATGTATGGATAAAAATGTATAAAGAGAATGGTTTTACAGAATATAAGTTTTATGTTACTATTGAAAAATAATAATATTACATGGTCAAAAAATTCATTTGGTTATTGGGAGTGAATATGAATCATTATATGAAACTTTAATGACAATTGTTTGGGTTAATTGGCGGTTCTTGATCACAACGAACTCATTTTGATTTATAAATTAATATCATGTGTAAAAAAGGATTCTAGAAACATAAATAAGTTACAATACATATATTACAGTTTTTTTAAACCATAATAATGGTTTCATGACCATAATTAAATACGGTAATAGAAATTGAAAACCCGACATCCTTGAATGTGATAAATTCACACATCTCGGATGGTGTTTTCATTTCATGTATAAAATAAGGGGAAATGAAAGATGATGAAGAATTATTCATTTATCATAACAAAATTACAGTACATATAGGTACTGGTGTCATCATATAATTTTAATGTAAGGTGGTGAGGAAATAAAATGAAAGGAGCTTGAAATAAAAGAAATGAAAAAGGAATTTACCTTTTGAAGTAATCTTCCGAGAGAGCCTCTTTAGGGGAGAGGTTTTTTTTATTTTGATAAGACCAGGGGATTTTAAAAGTGGGTTAGGAGCTTGGGAGGGGAATTGGGTAGAATTTAGAAAAGTTACATGGTGCGAAATGAGTGAAGAGAAGAGGGAGTGAGGGGGTGTATAGTGGTAAAGAGGAGGGTTTTTCCATTATTTTACTCATTATTTCATTATTTTTCCAAATACAATAAATAGTATTACTTCTTATGCACAATAATAGTAATATGTGCATGTGATTTCAAAACTAGTGTGCTTACGTCAACCATGATTCTAGTAATAGTGAATTTAACTGATAATGTATATATACAGTAAATTTCCATATTTTACTATTCATCAACAATTCGTGTATTTCAAAAAATTCCCAAAACTTCACCCCAACCATTTTTTAATGTGTATAATTAAAAATTAAAATAATTTTTTTTAAAATATTTTTAAAAATATTTTTAATTTAATTTTTAAATAAAATAATAATTTATTCAAAAAAAATATTAAAACAATAACTTGATTTATAACACCTTGAAAAATTAAACAACAACCCCTAAAATTGTATTATAACAATAACACAATAAAATAAAAATTTATGATTACATTTTATGAAAATACACTTCTGTTTTAAATTATAAAATTAATCATATAATTGTAATTAAAATATTTCTAACATACAAAAATACCAAAACTTATAATATGGTCGTTTCTTCTCTTGTAAGATGACTAAATTATATTTATACATTCATGGGCGAAGTTTCTATTTTTTTGTCTAATTTATTATTCATTTCTATTCATAAGGGTATGTTACTATTCACTAGGGTATTTTACTATACATCAAGAACTAAACTGATTCTATCAGACTCTAAATATCTTATTGAATGCAACAATGTATGTCAGTTTTTCAAAATTAAAATCCCAGAGGCGGAAAAATCATGTTTTCTGGATAGGTTATAACAAAGTGGTGTATATATAAACTCAGTTTTTTTATTAATTAAATATTACATTTATTTGCAAAATCTTGGGGTGTTGCATTATCCCCTCCTTACAAAAATTTCTTCCTCAAAATTACTAGAATGTTACCTCACAAAAAGATGTGGGTCATTCTTCATCAAAAGCTCCTTAGGCTCCCATGTTGCCTCTTTAATTTTAAGATTTTTCCATATTATCTCAACCAGTTGAGCCATTTGATTCCTTAGAACTTATTCTTTAGTGTCCAGAGTCCTGATAGGCTCTTCAAATTAGGATAGTTCATGTTCCAATTCTATACCTTCAGAAGTGAGGACATGCATTGGGTCTGGCGTGTACTTTCTCAGCAATTGAACATAGAACACATTGTGTACCTTAGATAGGCTAGGTGTCATAGCAAAATGATATTAAATAGATCCAAATATATCTAGAATTTTAAAATGGCATATGTACCTAGGGATCAATTTTCCTTTCTTCCCAAATCTTGTAACACCCTTCCATGGAGATACATTTAAGAAAACATAATCTCCCACTTGAAATTTCAAATCCTTCCTTCGAATTATCAACATAGATTTTTGTATTCTTTTTCCGCTTTGATATATCCTTGAATAGTATTTTCCTTCCCTATTTATTCTTCCACAAGATCTAGTCCCACTAGCTTCCTTTCACCAACTTCATCCCAATATGTTGGTGTATGAAATATATTTTTGTACAATGCTTCATATGGTTCCATTTGAATACTATAAAGGAAACAATTATTATAAGAAAGCTCCACCAAGGGTAAATAATAATCCCACATACCTTGAAATTTGAGAGATCATGATCTCTACATGTCTTTCAAAGTTTGGATCATCCTTTCTGATTGCCTATCAGTTTGAGGATGATAAGAAGTACTCAAACGAAGCTCAGTATCCAAAGACTTCTGAAGAAATTTCTAGAATTTCGATGTAAATCAAGAATCATGATCAGACACTATTGATAGAGCTTCTCCATGAAGTTTTAAATCTTCATTTATATAAATTCTTGTAAACCTCTGTAGTTTAAAATCCTACCTTATAGTGAGGAAATGGGAATATTTTGTAAGTCGATCCTGAATTACCCATATTACATCATTCTTTCATGGATTTTTGTGAAATACAATGAAAAAATCCATGGTTACGTCATCCCATTTCCTTATAGGAATGGTTATATATTGCATGACTCTTCTAGGATGTGGTCGTTTAGTCTTCACTTATTGACAGACTAAACATCTTGATACATAATCAGAAATTTCCCACTTCATGTTGTCCCACCAAAAATGTTCCTTCAAATATCTATACATTTTTGTGCTACCATGGTGTATTGGGAAATTTGAGCTATATTCATCATCCAATAACTCTGTTTTCAGATTGGGTATAGAGGGAACACATAGACTCTTCCCAAATTTCAGAATTCCATCTTCACATACAAAGTCATCCAACATCCCATCTTTCACAGCGTTAATTTTCTTCTAAAAGTTCTCATCATCAAGATGGGAGATTTTAATCCCTTATAATAAATATGGTTGGGCATCTAATTGAAAAAGTAATTATGTTTCACTTTCTTTTATAATCTCCCTGTCCATCGTTACTATATCCATAAACACAGGATCCCTTTCAATCCTCATTTTGTTTAGAACTCCATGATCCTTCCTACTCAATTCATCAGCTACCATATTTTCCTTTCTTGGGTGGTAGTGTATGGAACAATCATAATATTTGATTAGTTTGAGCCATCGCCTTTTCATCATGTAGAGTTATTTGTGTTAGAAGATATACTTCAGACTCTTTTGATCATTATATATCTCACATCAATCACTCTAGAGATCATGTCTCTATATTTTTAGAGCAAAGATCATAGTAGCTAACTCAATATCATTAGTAGGATAGTTTTGTTCATGAATTTTAGACTACCTTGATGCATAGGCAATAACTCTATCATTCTTTATAAGGACTCAACCATGTCCTTTATTTTATGAATCACTATATATCACAAACCCATCATTCCTCGATGGTAGAGTTAAGATCATAGAATTCACTAATCATCTCTTCAATTATTTAAAACAGGCCTCACAATTTGTTATTCATACAAACTTAACCCCTTTACGTGTACGCTTGGTCATTGGGTTGGCTAAACAGGTGAAGTTATGAATGGAATGCTAATAATAACTTTCTAAACCAATAAAACTATATACCTCAGTTATGTTTGTTAGTGTAATCCATTCTTGCACAACCTTTGTCTTCACAGGATCAACATATATTCCATCCTTAGAGACAATTTACCAAATAAAGGAAGCTGATTGAATCCAAAATTGGCACTTTCTAAACCTTACATATAATTAATTTATTCTAAGTGTCTTCAAAATAATTCTCAAGTTATTTTTATGATATTCATAGCTTTTGTATTGTACCAAGATATCATCAATAAATATCACCACAAATTCATCAAGATATTCCATGAAAACTATATTCATTAGATCTATGAAAATATAGGGTGAATTAGTTAGTCCAAAAGGCATTACTGTAAAATCTTAATGCCCATACCTGGTTTGAAATGTTGCCTTTAGAATATATTCATTCCTCACATACAACTAATGATATCCATATTGAATATCAATCTTCAAAAAATATTGATCTTCATTAAGTTGATCCAATAAATCATCAATGTGAGGTATGGGATACTTTTTTTTTATTGTTATACCATTTTTCTCCCTATATTCAATGCACAATCTCATATATCCATCATTCTTCTTAATGAAAAGAATAGGTGATCCCCATGGAGAATCACTAGGGTGAATAAATCCTTTGTCACTAAATTCCTCTAGTTGTTTATTTATTTCCACTAATTACATAGTGTTCATTCTATAAGTCATCTTTGATATAGGCCTTGAACCAGGAATTAAATCAATAGATAACTCAACTTTCCACTCTGGAGGATGTCCAGGTAAATTTTCTGGAAACACATCCACATATTCTTGAACAAAAGGTATGTCCTCTATTTGAATATTTCATTCCTCACCTATAGATATTGCATTACCTTCCTCTCAAAAAATTGAATTCAGTAAAGGTACTAGGGGTGGATCTAGATTAGAATCAGATGGTGTGGTTTCTTCTATAAAGATATGGTATTCAACACCATTCTCAAAAACCGTAACTTCCCTCTTCTTGCAATAGATATTCACATCATAATGTGAAAGCCAACTCATAACAAGGATTACATCCAAGTAAACCATGTTTATGATGATATGTTTATAAATTAAGGCACATTTATGTGTCATGGGGGGAAATATTAGATACATCTTTGTTGAAATGATACATCCCCTAGGAGTTTTGACTACAAGCTCCTCTAATAAATAAAATTTATCATGTAAAATTTTCATTGAAAACTGGGAAGATGTAAAAGAATGTGATGATATATAATCAAATAAATCATTGGATAAGTTTGAGGAAATGATTAAAGTACATTCCACCACATTGTTTGGAACTTCAACCTCTGTAGTGGTGACCATATAAGCTTGGTCTTTCTCCTTTGACCTTCTTTGGGGAATATTTCCCTGACACATTGGACATTCATGTGCATAATATCCCATCTTCCATCAATTGTATAAATGAATATTGGTAACTTCTTTCTTCCCCTTACAATCCATATATTGGTTTCCTTTTTCCCCACAATTCTAATAGGCTCCCATTCCCTTCAAGAAAGTGCTCGAGTGTTCCAACCCATAATTACATTATGACAGAAGGTCAACTCTTCCCTTCTTCCCCATTTCCTTATTTCCTTTTCTAGTGTTTTTAAAAGTCCTCTTCTTCTCTTGTTATCCTTTAAAGTGACAATACTTAGAAAATCCATTTTCTATCTTAATACCACTTGATGTTATATCTTTATATAATGAGAAACTTTAGGAGACTAGATCCCTTCAACGAAATGGTTTAAACCTTCAATGAATTGATCAATAATTCTCCTTGGATTACATATGTAGTCTATAGAATTCCTTGTTAACCATGTGAATATATCTCCATACTTTGCAACATTCTCATCCTCTATTTTCCTCAAATTTAGAAACTTCCTTTCAATAATTGATCACTATTCATGAGGGAAGTGTTTTTCTAATAATATTTCCTTCAAATCCCCCCATTCCATTTCTTATACTTCTTCCTTCTACTTTGTATTTTGGATTAATGACCACCACTGATCAGTATCTCCCAGTAGTCGATAAACTGCCTTGAAAACCTTCTCTCTTTCATTACATCCCAAAGAAAGAAATATTTTCTCTAATGAACTTATCCACTACTCTACTACGAATGGGTTTGTTGTCCCATTTAATGTTGGAGGATTTTTTTATATAAAACAATCTAACATAGATCCCCCATTTTTGGATATGGATGATCCATATGGGTAAGGTGATTATTCATAACTTAATTCAACTATCCCAGTATAGTTATAAGTTTCTCAGAACCAGTCACAGCACTAGAACCAACATAATTATCTTTCATCAAATGTAAATCCCTACATGGGACACGTACATTCATTTGGTTTACATTACTTCTACTAGGCACCATTTCTAAATTATGGTATACACAAGATTAGGTTATGAATCCTAATGTATAATCTTATCATAGAAAAATACTTATCCTAAATTGAAATTCTATACATAACTGATCTCATAATCATTAACATGGTTTCTTTGAGGAAAAATTTACATTTAAATACTTTATAATATATTGTGAAGAAAATGTGAATTAGCCTAAGCATATCCCATAGGAGGGTCAAACCAGGTGTGCAGTAAGGCCTATTTTTTTGTACTAGGATACCTTGGTTCAAGCTTGAAACTCCTTGTTAGATTTTTCACTCCAAGGTACATATTTTCTAGAACCACACTCACTCGTAGTATCCTGACAGGGATGTATTTGATATAAAGATCCACATAATCTATTCTTTAACAAAAAATCTTGGATGTTATTTTATGTTTATCATGAAATAATATCTTAGGTTCTTGTTCTCTAATCTATATTTTCTAAATCTAGTTTCCATGTTTTCTACTAAACTTTCATTGATACCAAGTGTAAGGACCCGACCCGAGTAGCCTAGATCTAGTGCCTTATTTTATAACATTAGCATATAAACAAGTAATATTCATCCCAAAGGACTAATTAGTTTATCAGCATTGGAAAAAAGATAAATTTATAATTTCAACATTACAACTGAAAAATAAAAAACAACATATATGTTTTATTGGTAATATCCACCACTATAATTTTACCCCTGCTGGTCACTCATAATAAACTATTTCATGTCCTGAGAAAATGACACATAAGAAAGTGTTGATCTCAAACACTCAATAAGGGTAATAAATATAGTGGAATAAATAATAAACATAAACATTAAGCATGGTGAATAACTAAAAACACATGCCTTTAAAAATAAACTTGAACAGATTATGGTAGGAATAAGAATTGAATAAATAATGCCATAATAAAACATAATCATGGGTATTGAACTATTAAAATAACCAAATTAAATATGAATTCTAATTTAATAATTAGGTAATTCATAATGTGGGACATCATAACCATATCATCAAGGCCTCATGCCAATATCACAAATAACCATATTGTCAAGGCCTCATGCCAAGACCATAGTTTGTCTCATGAGACCTACTGGTGCACTGAAAGGGATATAGAGGGCCCCACCCGACACTTTAAAAAGTCCAATGAATTCTTAATATGAATAGGGATAAATGTAAACAACATATATATTCATATTGAAACCAATATATGAAATATAAATAACTTTCCCCGAATATTAAGCATAAACACTAATCATTCAAAGTAAATTGGTGAATGGTTTTCAGAAAGAATATCCACAGTCAAACTAATCATAAACCATTCAATTAAATGTCATAGATGATATCATAAAATATTAATCTCAATAATACATAATAACCAACAAGTTTGTAGAAATAGATAGAGATACTCTTATAAAATCATCGAGTAATTCATGAGATAAATACACTTTTACATTGAAAAGAATAGTTCTTTTGGAAAAATATTTGTATAAAAACAAAAATTAACTCAGATTGTATTTTTATAATAAAATTATCTATTTTATAAAGATAATGGTTTCCAAAAATATATTATATAGTTCCCTTGAAAATAGGTAAGAATTTTATAAATTCCCTTGAATTGGGCTTGTATTTCCGGAAGAATTTTTGCAATATCCTTTTAGAACATATAACTCCCCTTAAATGAAAATAGGACTCTATTTGGTACATAAATAGAGAACATTATCATTTAATCTATTAATAGTACATATTAATTAATAACAATTTAATTTAGGTAAGTATAAAATAAGAGTAACTTGAATGAAAATGGAGGTTCAGGTAGAAACCCTTACCTTAAGTCTGACAATGTTCCTTACTTGTTCTTAATGACCTAAATAATAAAATTTATGTTCATGAACTAATGGTTAAATAACATCCTCTACATTTAATTCATTTATTATAACTTTTTTATGTTCATTAATTACTTTTTGATGGGTTAAGAGATTCAATTTCATTGTTTTGGGAGTTTTTTCTTCCTTGGTTTTCATGATTGGTTTACTTATATTCATGTATAGATAAACATGTAGAATGAGAATGGTTGTCTAGAATTGAATTTGTATGTTATTATTGAAAAATCGTGATATTATATGGTCATATAATTCTTTTTGTTATTGTGAGTGGAGATGAATCATTATATAAAACATTAATGACAGTTGTTTGGGTTAATTGGCAGTCATGGATCACAACGAAAACATTTTTATTTATAAATTAATTTAATGTGTAAAAAGGATTCTAGAACCTTAAATAAGTTATAATACTGATATTCTAGTCTGTTTCAACCATAAAAATGGTTTAATGATCAGAATTAAATATGGTAATAGAAATAGAAAACCCATTGTCCTTGAATGTTATAAATTAACGCATCTCAAATAGTGTTTTCATTTTTAGTATAAAAGAAGAGGAAATGAGAGATGATTAAGAATTATTCTTTTATCATAATATAATTCTAGTACAATTAAGTTATTTGGGTCAACACAAAACTTGTATGAAAGGAGGTGAGGAAAGAAAAATAAAATAAAGTAACATGAAATAAAGGAAATGAAAAGAGGAATTTACCCCTTGAACTATTCTTCCTTGAGAGCCTCTTTAGGGGAGAGGTTTTGGTATTTTTATAAGAACAAGGACTTCTGGATGTGGGGGAGGATCTTGGGAGATGATTTGGGTAGAATATAGAAAAGTCATAAGTCTTGATAGGAGTGAATAGAATAGAAAGTGAGGGGGTTATAGTAGAGGAGAGGATGATTTTTCCATTATTTTACTTATTATTTTATTATTTTTCCAAAGACAACAAATAGTATTGATTCTTATTACAAAGAATAGTAATATGTGAATATGAGTTCTAACCATGTTTTCTTACATCATCCATGATTCTAGGAATAGAGAATTTAACTGATAATGTATATATACAGTAAATTACAGTATTTTACTATTCATAAAAAATTTGAGTATTTCATAAAAATACAAAAAAAATCACCCCAACCATTTCTCAACATTTAGAATTAGAAAATAAATTTTTTTAAATTAATTTTCTAAATATTTTAATTTAATTTATAAGTAAAATCATAATTTATTAAAAAAACAACATTAAAACTATAACTTGTGTTATAACACCTTGAAAAATTAATCAAGGTCCAATTAAATTTTCTTATAACTATAGGACAATAAAATAACAATTTATTTTTAAATTTTATGAAAAAAAACATTCCTTTTTAAATTATTAAATTAATCATAAAATTTTAATTAAAATATTTATGGAATACAAAAATACCAATACTTATACAATGAACTTTTCTTCACTTATAATATGTATAAATTTTATTTATATATTCTTGGGTGAAGTTTCTATTTTTTTGTCTAATTTACTATTAATTACTCTTAATAAGGGTATGTTAATATTCATAAGGGTATGTTATTATTCATCAAAAACAAAGTTGGTTCTATCAGACTCTAAATTTCTTACTGAACGCCACCGTGTATGTCAGTTTTTGGAAATTAAAATTAGAGAGGTGGAAAAAATATATTTTACTGCCTAGGTTATACAAAAGTGGTGTTTGTTGAGACATAGTTTTTTATGAATTCGATATTAAATTTATTGGAAAAATATTGGGGTGTTACACTTGTGTAACCCATCACTACCTCATCATCACATCCCATACCCATGTTATGAGTCTCAAATCTATCATTGCTCATGAATCATGCAATATACCTCAATCCATCATAGTCTATGAGAGTAAACGAATAGTATTAATGGTGAATATAGTCTAAATACAAGTGTATGTTTTAAAAATAATCCTCTACATCAAAAAAATAAATATATGGTGAAACCAAGAGATATCACTGCCCATATAAGAAGAAACCATTTAATTGATGAAATCATAGCTAGGATAATCTTGTATACTATACCATATCAAGAATAGAGAGAAATGTAAAAGAGTACTTATGCATTTATATATTGTTATTCCTTAATGATAGGGAAGACAACCAGAACCTAAATCCATTTGGTAATTAGATTACATACTGAATCAGGTGGTGGATCATATGAAATCAAAAAACATAATGATAGTTTATCACAAAACCGGTCTAATGGATATTATCCTACCATATATTTGGACTATAGATAACATCCCTCATGAAAATCAGCTACATTATCTTGGGAAAGGAATATAATTATCAATTATCAACAATGGAATTCAAGGAAATAATCAAAAATTATTTAGTAATATGATAACTACTACTTTATATAATATATACATTAATGTTTCATTGATATGTTGTGAACCATTAAAAATGAAGGTAATTTTACAATTCCTAATCAAAATATTGATTTAAATACATTATATTTATGAATGATTTCCAAAAAATTTGAGTTTTATTTCAATTTAGTCATTATAAACATAATAACCCAATTACATCAGTTCTTCTATAAATTCATTTACTTTATCATATTATAGGGTACACTAAGATACCACCAATCACATCTCATGGAGAATTAAATTCATAAGGGAATATCGAAAATACATCATGTCAGAAAAAATCATGATAACCAATGACACGATATTCTAATAGAAAATCAAGAAATCATAGAACTATACCTGATGATCTAGCTAACTAAAAAATTTAGAACTCAACATGTTCCATATTTCATTTCCCCATCTCTAGGACCAAGCCAATAATATAAATATAGAGAACCATCCCTTCCATCACTAATTCGTCAACCCAGGACATGTTCCACACAAAAAAAGTGTAAGGTATTTATCATCAAAAGGTATTTAAATATGAAAACTAAACATAATTTAAACATGGTAAATTCAAATAGATACTAACTCCATGATATCAAGCATAAAAACTATGAAAAAAAGTTGGCATTATAACTACCCCCATAATTATATTCCAAAATAAAAACTTATCCTATTATCATCATGAATTGATATATTTATTATTATTATGCCTCGATTTCAAATAAATTCATTTTAAATATCCATAGTAAGAATAATATACTAATGGAAACAAATCCTTCTATATAAATAAATTTAAAAAATAATAACATAACCAATGCACATGCCTCTTTAATTATTCGCTTCATTTTATCAGTATTACATTTTTTATCGAATTTAAATAATTTATCAAGACAAAGAAACATATCGATAAAAAATTCCAATATCACACTACCTAAAAAATATCATAAAGCATCATCAAAATATAACATAACTTCATTTGAGTCATAACATCCATTCAAATTTATTTCCTTTCGTAATTTCAGAATTATTTTATTTATTAATATAAATGTTAACCATGTACCAATTAAATATAAATAATTATAATTACACATAAACACATTAAATAAATATATGTTATGAATAATATATATTGATATAGATATTTTCTAAATAAATAGAGAATAATTGAGCATCAAAGAATAATTTAATAGTATTCTTAATAGTAACCACCCTGGAAGCGATCTGTAACAAAATTTATTAAAACAAATCTTTAAAAGAATCCACCAAAAATAAATAAACATCACCACAAAAAACCTCTAGAGAGAAAGAGTACTAGGTGAGATGAAAAATATATTAATGAGAGTACATCAAATAAATAGAGTTCTATCCTAATGAACTGTGTTTTTTAAACCCTCGCAAGGAATAAATATGGAGAACTAGGAGGAAATGGTGTTAATAATAATCTTTATACAATACATATTCTAGAGTATTTGGATAAAAGATCATATTCATTCATTATATAAGATCTTTTAGGATTATAGTTTTATAGAATTAGGTCATCAAAATTACATAAATATGTATTACATTAAAAAGTGGACACATCCACTTCATATAAATGTTTTTCACAATATAATACTTTTTAAAATAAATTGTTTATATTTTAATGACATATCTTCAATATTTTTATCTTAACCTCATTATATTCCTAAATAATCATTAAACCCAAGAGAAAAATTGAAATATGGGATGAGTAAAAAGATATGGGTAAGGGACATAAAAAAGAATTAAACTATTATTATGTGAGTATGTATAAAAAAAATTATTTTTCAAAACATTCATTGAGTTCAAAATATATATTTTCATAACCAATAAATCAAAATCTAGGCCCACAGTATTTCATAAAACATTTCATATTAAATCACAGTGGAATAATATAACTCATAATGGTTTATTTTTCATCATGGAAAAATCATGAATGCAATTTCATGAAATAATAATTTCACGCATAACATGTATCATGTTATTTTATTTAAACATATGGCCATTATCATACCTTTCTTAGTCATATGGTTTATGTAAAAACCATAAAATAAATAAAAAATCATGTAGGTGACATGAGACGTCTTTTTTATAACACCCTTAGATATAGAATAACCATAATGGTTATAATTGAAACAACCTTCCTTGATTTTAATGGGATAACCTTTACATTTTCAATAGGAATAACCATTAGTGTTATAAATAATCTTCATGGTTATATATACAATAACCATCATGGGGAACTTACCAAAAATATAATACCAAGTCAATTTGAAGAAAATATAATTCTATCCTTTGACATCACGTAATGGAAATCATATAGATGTGTTCCAAATGGTCATAAAATATTCATCATATTATAATCCATGTAAAATAAAGGGGTTTCAAAAATATTTCATCCCAACATAACCCATGGAAAAGCAATGGGTTTCATAATCATTTCAAAAATTCAAAATAGCATGGCCTATTGAAGAAATAAACGTTTCCATAAAAATCATTTCATTTTAATCTAAAATAAAAACATTATTTATACATTTAGAATAATATGTACATGGATAAGAATGATTTAGAAAATAAATCTATAAAACCTTTAAAATGACAATTTCTAAAAGTATAGAGTCCCCAACATTGAGTCTGACACATCACATATATTAATGATCACTATGAATAAAAATAGTATGTTAATTATTTAATTTATTAACAAACATTGTCATATTTATTATTCCCTTAAAAGGTTATAGTGAATTAATTAATCAATTAATATTACATTATATTTTTTATAATATTCAACAAATATGTAAAAACTGGCCTCTATGGTTTGAACATGGTAAAATAGGTCATTATTAAATGATCTCTAGAATAATAACAGTGAAATAATTATCATATTTTACATCAATTAAACTTTTAAAACTGATTATAAGTTATGGTAATGATAAATGAACTATGTTACTATCATGAAGATAGTAGGTCATACGTACACATGTGTAACATTTCAATGTTTCATCGATCAATATAAATATTAGGTAATTATTATTTTATCTCTGAATAATAATAATAATAATAATAATAATAATAATAATAATATCATAAATACCATATTAAATCTTTAAATAAACTTATATATATATCATCCATTGGTTTTATGATGAAAAATGAATCACATCGCTTCAAGGAGGCGATAATCCACATGTTCTCACAAATGATGATATCATTTTTACATGAGTGGAAAGGAAAGAAATTAAATGATATATTAACCTTAAAAAGGGTATATATTTCAATTAAATAATATATATATATTATATAAATAATTATAATCTTCCTTAAGAGAAGGCGATTCAGAAATAATTACATTGGTTCTCAAGAAGGTAAATTATCGTACACGTGAATTGTGGTTTAGATTCCCATTTCATGGGTGATAAGATCGATATATTTTATAATATTAATATAATGTCATATTATTATATGTAATATAAAGGTTTTATTATTTATTCATGTTTTTAGAATATCTGAATTAGGTATAAGTAACTATTAAATGAAAATGATGGACTGGGAACTATACCTCTTCTTTAGATAACCTCATATAGTTTACACTAAAATCATTCCATGAATGATTTTATGATCAATAAAATCTTATATGATGTGGTTAGGGATTTAAGGAATGTATTTTGGTAGGTATTGGATAAATAAAGTGTTTCTTGATGTGTGAAAAAATATAATAAATGGATCCCTTTTATAAGAGTTAGGAAGGAAACTCTTGAAATTTCTTAAATCATTGAGTAAATATATATTATTTTTCATAATAAAATTGATCCAAATTGAGAATTTTAAAATATAATATAATTATTTTTAAAGTAATAACATCTAATTAAAATTATACAAGTTTAGTAGATTATTTCACCATTATCATTTTAATAAATTTTAACCCTTTTGAGAATTATCACGGTATTAAGTATTTTACTCTTAATTGGTCAATATAGTTACCATAAATGGAAAAAAGAAAAATAAATGTATTCTAGATGATATTATAGACCATTTATCTTTCAAAATGATGAATATAATATTTTCATGAATTTTCAATCATTTAAAACATTATTATTTATTATAAAATGTCATTAATATATATTTTGATCATGTTCATTTAATATGAATTTAAAAACATGAAGGAAAAAATAAAATTAGAATTTATAAGATTATATATTCCCTAAAATGTTATAGTTTTTTAAAAAATCATGTAACTAAATAATTAATTAAATTTATTTTACTACTACTATTTCTAAAATCATTTATTTTATTTTTCAATTAAATTAATACATATTATGCTAGTGTTTCATAAGCATTAATGGAAATTATATAATTAATAAAAATAAAAAATAAATTATCATCATGTAAATAATTAAATTATGAAAAAATTAAACTTAATTATTTATTCACACATTTCGTTTGACCCTATGTGATCACATAATTGAAATTTAAAACCAAGAGGGTTCTATTTTGTCTTTTTCTTTACTTAAGGGATTATTTTTGTCACTTTCAAGAGAATGTATTCCATAAACTAATAAATATAGAGAGTAAGGTTATAAGGGTGGAAATAAATTCATCCATTAATTCTTAATATGGAAAATTGTGGTCTTATCACATTGTTTTAACATTCATTAACTTGATTTACACTTTTACCAAGGTCATTTATATTTATAGTTTTTACTATTCACTATGACCAAAAAATCATATTTCCATTGTTAATTACTCCAAATTATGTTGATTTAAAATATTATATCCATATAATAAAATGAAAAACCTATTAAAAAAATTAAATTCATTTTTGTATCAATCCTACCGAGTGAGATGATAATCAGTTTTTCAGGAATACACAATTTTCACGCAATAGATGATCTTAAATTTACTTTATGACTAGAAATCATCATTACATTAATAAAAATTACAATAATAAAATATATAATATATTAATTTAATTTAAATATTTCTATTTACGGGTTATCTTAATAAATTCCAATTGATAAACATTATGCACACAAAAACAGTTTCCAAAAAAAATGATGTTTTTAAGTATTAAAATTATCTTATAAAAAATTCATGAAAATTACTAATTCAATTGATATTTATTAGATTATTATAAAAAATAATACATATAATTAATGAAAAATCCAAAATATAATTGGTCTTTTAAATTACATTATTTAATGGAAAGGAATGATATTATTTGAAAAATCATTTATTTTCACTATTTACTAAAAATCAATCATTTCTGAAAAATCCAAAAATTTCATCATAAACAAATTTTTAAATGTTGATTTCATATATGATATAATTTTAATCAATTAAATTTCTAAAATAAATATAAGTTAATAATATTATTTTATTACAAAATCAATAAAACCCAATTTTGATGAAAATGTATATTTATTGAATGAAATTAATTTACTTAAATTTGTTTTATTATTTAATATTTTAAAATAAATTTATATTATATAATATTCTTATACATATTTAATAAACTGGTTAATCATATTCATACCTAAAAATTTAATGTTTAGTTTATAACAGTCATTTTTAAATACAAATATTTAGTGGCTTATTTTGGCTCGGTGTTGCGTTTCATATATGCTATCAAATATAGTTTCCTTTTTAAAATATTGGGGTGTTATATACCACCCATGGCTTCAATGAATGTTTTCCTAAAATTTTTAACATTATCTTTGTAATAAATGGTTGAACATTTGAAAATACATTTCAGGAAATCCCATATCATAAAAAGGATAAATAAAACATACTATTGATCATAGAAAAATGAAAATAAAATTGTTATATGTAATAATACATTAATAGTTTTCTAAATTGGAAAATGATGGTGGGAATTGAAAACACTTACTTGGATCAAGGGTATAATTCTAAAATAATGATAAGAGTGAAAGATATCACTTATCACAAGAAATTTGAATGATCCTTATAAAGTTAACAAACACAAAAACATAAACCAAATAAGTGTGAAAAAATAGAATTGATTCATAAAATATGTTGTTAATAAGATAAAATTTTATTTAAATATACTTTTCCATTAGTTTAGTAAGTTTTTATCTTTAATAGTAAGAACTTAAGGAAAATATATTTACATTACAAGTATAATTTCATCCTTCAATAAATTTCAACCACATTTTCAAATTTTCTGCAAATGATGAGTATTAAAGATGAATTTTTTATTCTCAAAGAACTAAAATTGATATATAATGGATGGAATAATTCTAAAAAAAGGATGAAATTATATTCCTCCTAGAAATAGATATTATCCAAAATTTAAAATGATATCATAACATATTATAAGTTAAAATTTTTAATAAAGCCTTTATAAAAAGAAATAATATATTAATATCCAAAATTCCATAGTTATACCCAATGTTCAAACTATGTCTTTATAAAAATAATTGTCATTAAAATATCATTACTGAGATTTAAACACAATTATTATAATTATTTGATCAAATAATCATGGAAGATAAATTTTATATTTTTCTTCAAATAACATCAATCACTCTTAATGTCTTATACCAAAAATGAATATATCCTGGTCATATAACCTCCATGATATTCTAGTAATTTCCATAAATAACCTGAATCACCATAAAACCACTATAGAACCATATATTATTCCAAATATTTTCAAACATTATTCCTCAAATTAAATACCAAAATATCATATAATGCTCCAAAAAATAAAGTGGCCTTCATATTAATCAATTAATCAAAAAATCACTATTCGTTACCAAAGATATATATATGATAATAAAAATTTCCCAAAACCAAATTAACAATTATTTTTCCATTAATTTTAAAAAAATCATATTAAATAGGGAATTATGTAGGCGGGTTGTAGGCATTTTACCCTTTTCACCCTTCTATTGTGGGTTCAATATCTATAACCTTATCATATTGCCATTACTACTAAAATTATAAAAATATAATACATATATTCTTCCTAAAACATGATTAATGTTATAAAAATAACTCTATTCATCCAATATAACATAAAACCTAAGTAATATCAATACCTTTAAACTTAATCCCACAAAACGATAAGTGAATTATTCCTCAAATAAATTTTTCACTTCTTAAAATTAAGGGTCACATATACATCAAACATCCATAAAAACACTAAAAAATATCACCCAATGTACATCCATCACATAAATTATAAAAATAATTCTAATTATTTTAAACATATTATCATCCTTAAATATAACACTACATCATAGCTCTTAATTCCCTATATATATACACCTCAATAATTCAACATTATTCATAATCTATTAACCAATATTTTCCATATTTTTCCTTTTTTACTTACATCTTATAAATATAATATGAATAACATGTAAAAATTCAGAAATATCAAACCATATGACATGATTATCTATATATCTTTTATGTCATTTGATGTTTACTCATCATCAACTGTAGTGGAATTAGGCATTGCTAAAAACTTATCTATATGTACATATTGATCCCGTTATTGGGAATTCCTTATAGTAAATCTGTTTGAATAATTAAAATACTTCCTAAACTTATAAAATTAAGTATATATATATATTAGGATTAAATTTATTCCCCTTTATGGCATTAATTGACCGCTTCTTGATTCCATGGATGATTATACTTTATACCCTCCTCTACTTTATATAGAACATCTTACCATTATGTTAAGATATTTTAATGGTAATTATTTAAACATTCCTAACACATAGGCCATTGAATATTTTTTCCTTTATTTTCATTACCACTTAAACTTACATATATCTTCATTTCCTTCTTATATGAGGTTTCTACAAGGTTCAAGTTTTAAATATTAAAACATGGTAGTGGGTTAAGAATAACAAAAGGAGTTTTCAGTATATCTCTCATTATTTTTTGTTTCTCATTTAGACTGCCACCATATTTTACTTATCATCAATTTTTAATTTGGTTCCATAAATATCTATTCATTCACTCAAACCAAAGATCATAGTGTGAGAGTATCAATAAAATCATAATAAACAATCATTTTAGGAGGATAAACACTAAGATATCATTAATAATTTTATCATAAACTCTTTTAAATTAACCAAAATAACTATAATTCCACATAACATAATGACAATTTTGGTTATATATGACTTTTATCTTTTTCTCAAATAGCATCCTACCTTCTAAAGTTATCTAAACCACTTATCTGATATCATCTATAAGGAAACAACCTTCAAAAATATATATTATTGTGTCGTAGAATTAAAATTAAATTTATTACATTCTTGAATATATTTTAATTTTTTTGTTTAATAGAATTAGGTCATCTCCATTATATAAATAACTACTACATCACAATGTGAAAACATCCAATTATTATCAATGTTTTCCTACAATATTTTTTTAAAATAAAGAAACATTTTTTTTCATTAAACATCATTAGAATTTGAATCATGACATCATATTTGTTCCTACACATCCTTAAAACCTTGTGAAAAAATAGTATAAATGTGGGATAATCATATAATAATAAGTATTGGATATAAATATATTGAAATAAATCATTATTCCATGATTAATTACAAAAACATATTTTTCAAAATAAAATTTCATATCATAATATAAATTATATTACCCATGAAATCAACTTCATAAACCAAATATTTTCATAATACATTTCATAAGAAATAATAAATTTAAAATAAACTAAAAATTGATTTTTAATCATGAAAAACTCATGGGAAATTTTTAAAAAGTTATACTTTTATTCCATAAGTGGTAGAATATATGTTTTATTAAACTTATTCTAATTATATTCATTTGTGAAATCATAAAATTTTATCAAAAACTATAGAAAATATAATTAAATCATGTTAGTAAATTGAGGTATCATTTTCATATCACTCTTACATCTAGAATAACCATAATGATTATATTTTAAATTACCTACATGGTTATCAATGAGATAACATTCATTGTTAATAATGAAAAAACCACTATGGTTAGAAATGACATTCACGATTACTAGTGGAATAAACCTCACAGCCAACATCCAACATAAATAGTATATAGTAAATTAGAAATATATATATATAATACCTATCCTATCTATCACATAATTAAAATAATACATTTGTTCTCCATGATATCCTATAAAATTCATCATATAATAACTTAAAAATATTAATTGGGCTTCATAAAATTTTCATCATGGAATAACTTGTGGATAGTAAATGCGGTTTATAATCATTTAATCAACTCAAAATATCCAAAAAATGGAAAACTAATGGGTTTAATAAAAAAAAATCATCATAACAATAAATAAAACGTTTTTGAAACATTTATAACAACATGGATATTGAAGAAAAATATTTAGAAAATAAATCAATAAAACCATTAAAATATGGATTTTTAATGTATATAGTCTTTTATTTTGATTTTGGATCTTCACATGCATTATTATACTTCCTATATAATTTTTTTTAATTATTTAATATCATAAAAAACCTTTTCATTTGTATTATTCCTTTTATAATGTTATACTCTTTTACATAATCATTTAAATTCATCTCATATTCTTTAATTATATTTGGCCCATATATCCAAAATGGCATTGGTAGGATGACTATGGTCCAAGACATCATTATTAAATCATATCAAGATTAATAATCATAAAATAATTATCATTTTACATAACAATTATTCTTTTAAAACATATCATGAATGATTGTTTTGATAATTGAACTATGTAATAAACATAAATATGGTAGGCCACATATGCACATGAGTAACATTTCAATTTTTCAAGGATTATTTTGGATAGAATGAAATTATTATTTTAGATTTATATAATAGTAAAAATATAATAATTACCATGTTATTTATTTAAAGATTTTTATATATATCATCAATGTAATGTGGTGATGAAGAATGAATCACATCTCTTACGGGAGGCAGTAGTCCATGTGTATACATGAATGACATTGTCATTTTTTAATGAATGGAATGAAAATAAAGTAAGTTATTTATTATTGTTTCATAATGATAACTATTTCATAAATATCGTGTGTATATATATATATATACCTTACAAAAATTATAATAAGTAGCTTTAAGAGGAGGTGATGGAAGATAAATCACATTGGTTTGCAAGGAGGTTTTCCATTGTACAAATGAATAAATATTTTGTTTTCCTTTTGATAGAAAATGAGATGTATATAGGTTATTCCATTATCATAGTTACATATTAGTACATGGAACATATTGGTGTTATAATTTCATCATTTTTTTAAAAAATATTAATGTGGTAGAATAATAAATAATAAAGAAAACACATGATAGAAAACTATACATCTTGTTCAAACAACCACTTAAGGTTCACAACGAAAGATTTACTAGTATTTTTTTTAAATATAAAAAAAGATATATAATTTGGGGAGGTATTTAAGGATGTTAATTGGGTTGATAATATCTGAACCAAATGGTTCATGAAGTGTAATGGAATGAGAAAAAAGGGTTCCCATTTATATGAGAGGTGAGGGGCACTCTAAAAATATATTAATGTATTAAATTATTATAAATTAATTTTCATATTCAAATGGATAAAAATTTATAAGATTTGAAGATAAGATAATTATGAGTATAAATATACTCTTCTAATAAACATTATAAAACTTCATGTTATTTTTAAAACATGACATTTTTAAACCTGTTTTAATACATTTTTAAAATTAACATATAAGAATTATTTCACACTTTCAGGGTCAATAGATTCACTATAAATGGAATACATTCCCATAAATGGGTCATGGTAAATATTATATAACATTCACAATTCACTTGGTATAATTAAATATTTGTAGTAATTTGAAATCATTTAATAATATGTTAAAAATTATAAAATATCATTAATGTCAATTTGGAAACTATTCATTTAATTTGACTTTAAAAAAATCCATACAAAGATATAATTTCAATCTATACCTTTCACACTTCTCAAACATGGTATATTTATCTACCAATGTAATGGAACACATAACTCTATAATGACCCAACACATTGATGCCCGCCTAGCCTGCAATGACCGAGCCATAGCAACCCCAACCTAGCCTCTAAAACTCCAAGGGTTGGTGATACGCATAGAGAAGGAATAACTATAATGGGAGGCCATTTACTATTTATCATTTAAACATGAACCCTACCATCTCTAAGAATTATTTTAGAGTAAAATAATGTAATTACTATAACATTTCGGGATACACCATGCCTAAAATAAGCTCTATTCAATAAAACATAGTACAGTAGAATAAAACCAAAATTTAATGTGAAAAAATACACACCAAACCATAAATGAAGTCGAAAAATTAATGTCACTTGAAATAATAAAATCTATAAGAGACATTATATTTATCTCCAATCCTGACCACCATACATGTTTAATGCACCCAAGCATCACTATGCTCCACCATAATCACCATTGATTTATCTTTTCTCTACATAAAACATTATACATGGGGTAAAATCCCATGTATAGTTGAGTATATACATACCTTGTAGGATTACATGATACCAAAAGGGAGAAATAGTGGGATAAAATAGTATTCAACTCATCATAAAGAAAGTGGTAAATGATACCCAATAGAAACACATATATATTCTCATAAAGAAACCAAAAAGAGATAGAAAGGGGATATTCATCTCACACCCCAAATGAAGTCAATGGGTAATCCTATAGAACCATAAATCTGTTACTGATTCCCATCATCAAATTCAACTTCACCATAATATGTGTATAGGGTCACACACCTTACTACATCTCTCCACATCCTAGGGAACATACATCTACCATGGAGGACTTACACCTCATTGGATCTCGATGACAGGGGTGTTCCACTCCATAGGTAGCAAACCCTCTCAATATACTAGTAAGGGGGGTATTGAACCTACATTTATAAATTAATGAGGAACCATCACCCTTGTGTGACACTAGAGTACTAACCCAGATATACCTTTGGCTGCCTAAGGAACCCATTCTTGGATGTAACTAGGGAGTACCGACCCCATCATCTCACTAATACAATAGAGAAATTGTTACCTATTATAATCAAGGAGTACTCACATCAGAAACAATATGATGATCCCACATGATCTCATCCATTTTAATACATCTACTGAATAGTCATAATGAATAGAAAATATTTCATTGTATCTAAAAAGCCGTTGTGAAGGACACCATATTTTTCAATTCAAAAAAAAACACTCAGGATAAGAAACTCTTGGGAAAAAATACATATAATTTTATTTGTTTTTTTCTTTTAATACATTAAAATGTATTAAGAAATATTTTTAGATCCAAACACTGAGATTGAATGACATTTTGAGGCCTGGTGAGTGCATAATTATTATTATAAAAATATTAAAAAACATTAATATCACTAGAGAATAAAATTTAATATATAATGGTTTATATCCCAAATAGAGTATTAGGTCTAAAATGTAAAACCATTTTTGAATCTGAAATATGGGGATTACCCTAGTCAGGAATTAAAGTTTATCCGCATCGGATGATCAAATGAGGTTGTCATAGGGGGTGTGTAAAGTGGATTAATTCATTAGATTAGAAAATTAATAAATATAAGTATGAAACAAAAATTTACTCAATATAATTGATCTTATATAAATTATACAAGGTTTGGTACATAACATGAGATAATTTGAGAGGATATTTTCAATATTCTTCATTGGCATATCAAATTTAGACAAATAATGATGATTACATCGAGGTGTATCATGAGAAAATGAATGTATAAAGATACCCATATTGTTATAAACATGTTATTTACCAAATACTGACCCATAATAAATGTAGGTCTCTTCAGTTATAGTTAATTCACTTGATTAAATGTTTGAGAATGGATTTTATCTTCTATTCTTTAATATTTCATCTTTTGAACTTTTCATTATCTCATTCAAAAGAATTTAAATTGTTTGAATCAATTTATATTTGATATGGATTTTTATCACTTAAGTACATCCATGTAATTTAATTGTTAGAAACTCATTTTCCAATAAAGGATTGCTTCATTCTTGTGCATTTCTCACTATTGTTCTATGTGTTCTTCATCTTTCCCCTATGTGGTTGTGGTTTGACATTTTTGGGGTGGGTTTGAGTGTTAATGAACCCTTAAATTCATGATGGTTTATTGAATGATTATTGGGATGATGATATTCATATGGATCAAGACATGTTGTGTGATGTAGGTGAGAACTCCATTGATATAAGTTCTAGAGCAGCAATAGAAGAAAATTAGATATTTACAAGCGATGATATGAGAATCATGTGGTGTTCCATATTCAAATTTATAGACATTTAATGCTATAAAATTGATAACCAACATCATTACATTAGAATATAGTGTAATTTGAGTGGTCAACAGATGAAAATAATAGTGGCAGATTATGATCTAGGATCTTTTTGGAAGAAAGAATTTATATGGGAAAATCAACTATACAGAATGTACTATGAATAACACATATAATATAGTACCCCTTGTTACATCATTGAGGTTTTAGGAATAGTTAAGGATTATATGTCCTGAGCCCAGGCCTGCATGATGTTTGACCCTCCCCATGTGGAAAAACCATGTGACAGCTAGCACCCACACATGACCCAATGTATAGAGAACCACTATGTAATCTAGGAGGACACATGAATATTATAGTACCTAGGAACATCTAGGTACCTAACTAGGTACACAACATATCTTGATGAACACAAGCATGGAAAGGAGTACACGGGAAAGCCTCGGGTGGTGAGATGCACTAGGTTGGTCACCTTTATTTCCATGTATGGAGTCATAGACCTCATTCCATGTATAAAGGAGAACAAAACGAAATAGTATAGTGGGACCACGGGATATTTTTATCCTAAACAGGACATGTTCCCCGCTTTTGGAGAAGCTTCTACATCTCAAATATCATTTTTCTGGACTCATATTTTTGCTAGGAAGTAGCTAATATTGAGAAGTCTTCTATGTAGAATGAGATGGAAACCATCGTTTAGGAATTCGAGTGATGAAATTATATGATCCTAGTGAAACTCTAATCCATAATATGGTATAAAATGGTAGTGATCATATAGGATAATCATAGAGAGGACAGGGTAGGAACCCCCCCCCTATTGTACCAGGGTCCGAGTAACCCATACTCCTTTCACTAGTTTGAGTAGAAGACCCTCTTGTATAAGTTTTGGGTCATATACTAACTATGTGTACACCCCTATGAAACTAGGGTCCATGTCCTATACCATATAGGTTTCACCCCATATTGAACAATGGCTTGATTCCTCCACCCATGGAGTGACACCCCTAGAGCACTTGGGAGTGGGTCCTCTAAGTATAAGCTCACTTCCCAATATCATAATAGGGTGTGGGACATATATTTATAGTAACCAAGTGGAACACCCTAATATATTAGGGTTCAGTTCCTCTAAACATTGATCGGAACTCCCTAATGAACTAGGTAACAGGTCCCCTACCGATACATATTGAGTATCATCCACCTATCATACTAGGGAATGTGCCATCAATAAACTGAGTGCATCTCTATATAATACTGGGGAATGGGTCCTCTATCCTTCACCTGAGTGGTATCCCCTATCATTATAGGGACCATGTCCTCTTTCTATTGGAGATTATTCCCCCTCTGGCTATGGATAAATTGTGAGGTAAGGGTCATTCTCATGTCTTCTTCAGACTCACATGTGATATTCTAGGAATTGATGATAGACATTTGGAGTTGTATAAAGACTCGTCATCTTGGGATGGTATGGGAGATTTATATCCCCATTCTCACAATTCTAGGATTTTTATTTTATCATGTTGATATATTTTTTGTTTTGTTTCTGTCGTGTTATGGGTTGAGATGACTAATTTTATTGTTTCTTAAATTCCTCCCTCTTCAGTTTTTAGGGAATCCTACTGGGTGTTTTTATATTCAACCTAACATGATCATTGACCATATGGATCATGTATTATGATGTAATAAATTTATTAGCTGTTATTTCATAGCATCATAGGGATACTTCAGTGGATAAACCATGTATGGTGGTCGTTCCTGGAGATCTAGATCTGAGATCTCTATTTTATTTTCAATTCCATTTGTTGTTAGGATGGGACCTCATTTCTGGTTAGGTGTGTATTATACCCCTTTACACTATGGTTGTTTTGTGTTATACTCTAATTATTTCTCTCGAGTTTTCTACATTCTTGGGTTATTTATAGATGTTATTGTATTTTATTTATATTTCACTACATTTTTTCATGGAGACAGTTGGGTGTCTTTGTATGTATAGGTACACTAGGAAGAGTCATACTTTTTATGTTATTCTTTCTCGATGATTACCTCCAGCACCTGGCATAGAGAGGCAGTCTTGATGGTGTGAAGGATTGACCTTCTATCATTCGATAGGGCCCTATTTGGTTAGGCCATTATAGAGTGGTATCATATTTCTCTTGACCTTGGGACATTTTATTGGGTTTTGTTCCTTTATGATGTATTTTTGGGAACTTAGGGAATACATGTTGAAGTGTCTCAAGTGTGTATTTTTTATAGAGAACTCGGTTTTGGAGTGGAATCTGATGCATCTATACACTCGGACTATATTAACTATATATTTACTCAACATTCTAAGAATTTATTTATATTGAACATTGGTACATGCATCATATAGGTTTGAGTTTTTTTATCCTTCTTGAGTCTTCTCCCATATATATATTCTCCTCAAACCATCCTATATCTTGACTACATCCAAGATGTATCCATTAAAATAGTCAACTTGGGTACTGATTTAGGATCATGATGAGGATCTGATGAGTGATGAGGCCTCAGTTCAAGGTCTATCTCATGTGATTTTTCCTCCAGGAAGGCAGTTAGTAGCTCCCCAACCTATTGAGTAATAGATGGTACTAGCAAGGTAGAATAAAGATGTTCTTTGGCATTGGAAACTCCATGTGATCCAATATTAGAGACCACTTACATCCCATAGAAATCCAAATCCCTCTGTAGTGCAGGATTGGTTTGAGTTGATGATCTTAATCTATAGGCTCATGTGGACCTCCACTAATCAGATGGTTGAACTGGAATCCAGTATTTTCCATGGAGAAATAGGGTGTTGGGGGAGTCCAATCAGTAAAATGAATGATGACTCAAAAATATCATGGTCTGACATCTAGAAGATGTTTCATGATAATTATTTACCCCTCATTATTGCACTTAGTTTGGATTCAAGATATTTTGGAGCTGCAATAGGTTAGTATGATAGTAGATGAGTATTTCGCAAGGTTTACTAAACATGTATGGGCCTCCCTCAACATGGTTTTTGATTATTGCTATAAATCGTGGAAGTTCTAGATAGTTATTTACTAAGATATCCATTACATTGTGGTACATATTTTCATTCCCACATATGAGGGAGTTTTAGAGTGGTCACTAGTGGCATAGAGGTTCCTATTATACATACACCATATAACTAGAGCTAGTTATGAGCATATTGTGGCCAAGTCATCAACAGTAGCTAAAAGGCACTAGTTAGTAATATATTAGTGTAGGAGGCCACATCATGGCCAATATCACTCACATAGAAATATAGCATAGGATTTTTGTAGAGGATGAGGTCATCCTTTATCAGGGTGATGCTGGGGATGAGATGATAATTGTCACATGTCACATGATTTCCTAGCCTGATATACCAAGGAGATAACACATTTTGTGGATGGACTACCATGTAAGAGGTAGTTTAATGATCATGGTTCTCTCAAGAATGTCTATGGGTCCCTTAGGGAGATGGAGAAAATAGAGGAGTAGGTGGGGATCCAATTCAAGGATCTACTAATAGACGGTGAATTTATGAGCTACTTTTGTAACCATCACAATGAGGCCCGTGTTAGGCTTAAGGAGTTAGTGGTTTCAGTCATGAGAAGTTAAAGATCAAAGAGTCTTATGACATGGTAGGTCATAAGATGACATGTGGTATGATATGTGTTTTTTATAAACGTTATACTATACTTGTAAAAAAATTGAGCCACTAAAACATTTCTTAATCCATCCCTCAAGAGCTAGATTTCCCTATTGAGACACTATCACAACAAATTTTTCTAAAAGTTACATATATGTTTGATTCATTGATATCGCTTATTTTCTTGAAATGAGAGATGTCATTTAGGGAAGATAGTATCACATGGGGCCTCTTGGATATAGCAATAAATCCTTATTAAATCGTTATGAGTATGGACTAGTTATCCATGGTTTGATACCAGATCGAATGTCATCGCAGGTGGGTTATATGCCTTTAAGAATATGCGATGAGATTATCCTTTATGGGTGAGAGAGATCTTATATCTAAGTGAGTGGACCTTGAGAGCAGGAGGATAAATCCCCTAAACTGTCATATGGTTAATTTATCCCATGATGTTTTAGGCTCTATATTCATATGGATTTCTTCAGTAGTGTAGTACATTATGGATATCTTCCCTATGGAAATTATAGGACTACCTATGATGAAGTAGATATATTATTTCATCGACATTAACTATGGTACCACACCAATTTTATATATGGAATACTATATGTACGATACTAAGCTCTAGGATTGCGGGTGCAGTTGGAGGACCTTTTAATGAAGGGTTGTCTAAGACCTATTTTATGACCCTTTGAAGCTCTTTTTGTTTATGAAAAAGGTGGACAAGAGTTTGTGAATTTTTTTTGATTATCATCATATAAACCAAGACATGATAAAGGAAAAGTTTACATTTATGAGGATTCAAATAAACATTGATTAGCTATGATGTGATAGATGGTTATCAAAGATGGATCTTAGTTCTTGATGACATGAATTGTGGGTTTGCGAGGCTGATACTCTGAATTTGACATTATGATGTCTCTACATATATAATTAGTTCCTACTGATTCCTTTTGGTGTGAAAAATTCCAATTTTGTGTTTATGTATTCGATGAACCGGATCATCAGCTATACATGGACCATTTTATGGTTGTATTCATTAAAAACACAATCATTTACTCTATTTCAGAGGTGGATCGTGCAAATAAATTAAGGATGATCCTATAATTTCACTGGAAGATCCATCATTATGTGTTTCTCTCAAAGTGAAAATTCTATATTTGTGAAGTTCACTTTATGGGTAATGTTATTTCTCAGAATGTATTAGCTATTGAGCCAGTGAAGATTAATGATATGATTTATTCGGATCCACCTATAACGTCCCGACCTAGCTCACCCTTGAACTGGTGGCCGGACCAGTCACCACATAAACTCCAGTGCGTCTCCTCGTACGCTAGAGGCTGTCAACTAGTATCAAGGGTTTAAGGATTGTTAATGTGGATACTATACCCAATTATCATAGTTTCACAGTGTTATATCATAGTAAATAATGATCAATAACATAAGAATTAATACATAATTGAAAAATTAGTGGAATATAAATAGTACTCATTTTATAAAAGTATCCAACTCCAATTATACTGCAGATACATGCATGACATACTAATGATTCAAAATGGAAAACAGTGAAAAAAACAACATGTTTTACATTCTAATGCAGAAATAAATAAATAAAGACTCAAAGCCCCAAGGGAAGTCTCCTAAAGAATCCTAAGCTTATTCTCGTTCCTATGCTCCTATCCCCCAAGTACATGCAAACAGCACATTCTTGCAACAAAATAGAATCTACTCAGGTACAACAGTGCAATGGCAGCCCGAGTAGGGTGTGAGATATAAATATCAGTAGGCCAGGACCACTGGTGTATACCCTAAATCTGGACATTCAATAACTAATTAAAATAGTGAAAGAATGCATAAATAAATTAAGAAGTACAATGTATCAATATACCTATGTACCTACTTCAGCCCTCAGCTAGTGTCTGAACCTGCATTATACATTTGTCATGCATACACAATAGTCATCTCACATTCATTTCCATTTATCATTTATTCAAACATTGTTAAATTATATAATTCTATATTTTTTTCATAAGCCCGACATCCTCATATAAGTCACTCACAACAGATGTCTCTAAATATCATTTAAGTAATCAACAAAAGACTGAATCCAAACTTGTGCATTGGCTTGGATAACACTTCATAAGATATTCGATTTAATCTTTCACATGCTATGTCTGAGCCCATCCACTAAAAATAGTGATTTTCTCTTGGGTCCATCAACCAAATAGTGATTCACCCAACTCATTAACAAGTCTGAACCCTTTCTCATATTCGATTCACAAAACATTATGCCACAACAACATTCATTAACCATTTAACTCATTTCATATACAACCAATTGGACTCATAGTCTAATGTAAATTAATAGTTGTAGAACATCATGTCTAGAACCCTTGTGATTATTTGAAGCACCAGTCCTTGTCACACAACCCATGTGTATTTGGAGCATCTTTCCATGTCCCATAAAAGAATATTTCCTTGAAAGCTAGGTGTATAACGCCATATCTAGCACCCCGTGAGTATTTGGAGCATCAGTACCAATCTCACAACCCATTTATCAATCATACATATATATATATATTTTTCATTGGTGAAGAATGACATGTCCAACATCCCATAACCATCCATTAATTAACACATAAATTATTTAATCAAATCTATTAATTAATTCAACAACTAATTGACAACATAAATTTCCCATCAAATAACTTAACAATTAATTAACCATTTAACATCTCAATTGTTAATAATTAATTAATAATTAATTACTCTTAGCCACAATAAATTCAAGTAAATAATTAAATCAACATTTAATTATCCAAATTATTTAACAACTCTAAATCCATCCACTCAAGCAGTAATTCGTCCAGGACTTTAATAGTTTAGATGCACATCATAAACATCTCAAGTCAAACATGTTGAACAAGGCCTAGATATTTAGAAACCATCTCAGATAGCATATCATATTTTTTTTAAAATCCATCCTAATCAACATAAGGAATAGAAAATAAAAATTCATAAAAATGTATTATTGTCCAATAGTTATAACAATCAATCAATTCACAATCTTAAATTAATTCATGCAAATTAATTAATTCAAAAATCAATTAATTAAATCATATCTCTTTAACGATTTCATCAATTAGTTAACCATTTACCATTTATCATGTAATAATTAATCCATTAATTAATTTTTACCATTTTCTAATTTGTATTCCAAACATTTAAAAACATTAAATATTCTTAATATTCAGTAAATGCCATAATTTTTCCAACTCATGAATTGATAATTAATTCTATAATTAATTATCCTTTTACCTATCATTTCACATTCAATCAATTAGTTCACCAACTGATATATCATCATTTTTTTAATTAACATTTCATGACATGGGTTATAAAGGCACACTTAAGGGTTTCCAAGTCCAAGGATACTTAAGTCTCATTTACAAGAAAGACCCATGGGTGCTTCATATTAGACCATTTAATAATTAGGGCATAAGCTCAACATATTTTCAATATCTAGAAATACATTCATAAGACCAAACACATGTCCATTTCTTCATTTATCATACGTGTAAGACATCATTCGGTAACATCAAAAGTCATGCATCAACATATCATGTATCGACATCAACAGGGATACATACAAAAGGCCAACAATAAGCAAGCATGATATGACATTACCTCCAGCCAATAGTTTATCATTAATAATCATTTAATGAAAATTTAGAAATTCCATAATAAAGGGAACTCATATTCTCTAATTATTTAATGAAAACAATAATTCTTAAATAAAGTGATAGAGATTTGGTACCTTATCTCGGAGTGAAGTCATTTTAATTACGCAGCATTTTAATGTACTTGGTGGAAATTAGATGCAAATGGCACGCAGTCGCATGCGCACCACCTTTTTATATATGTATATATATCTACATATATATATATATCTAAATATTTATTTACATGCATCCGTGCCCTGCCACGAAAACCAACAAATCACCAAAACAACTTTGGAAGACCAAAACCAATGCAGCATGGTCTACGCACCTACCACTAGATATCAAGGACACAGATAAAATATTATACTCCTATTTAGGTTTTGAAAACCCAAATAACGAAGTAGAAACCATTCCCAAACCAACGGTGGTGAAGCAAAAATAGATCATTTGCTTCGCCCTTGGTGGTGGATGTTGGATTATGGACCAAAGGACCCCAAAACACCATTTTCACATCATAATGAGGGAACAACATCAAGATATGGTATTTCTATCAAACCATAAATTTGGCCAAACCGAAACAAACTAAAATTGAATAAAAAAAGCCAAGGCGATGAAGGATTTCATAGGAGAAGATCATACCTCATCGAATCGGACCAAACTCACAAAGAAAAATGGGAGAAAACATTCACGGACGATGAAACTTGAGGAGGCATCGCTCGTCGTAGTTCAATCCGAAGGTGGGGGAGGGTCGCACCTACTTCTAGTAATCTGACTAGGGGGGTTGCGTGCTGCTGGAGGTCACACCATAGGGAGGAGTAGGTTCATAAGAGGTAGAATCCGGCCATGGGGAAAGATCTCACACATGCAGCCATGGAGGATTCGGGAAGCCACAACACATTAGGGTTCAAGAGTATGGTTCACCTGCTACCGGAATTCAGACTATGAGAGGTAGATACTTTGCCAAGGAAGAAGCACAGAGGAGGATCTGCATGGTTTTGGGGTTCTTCACGTATAGAGGGTGGACTGGGGTTGTGTCCTGCCTCACCTGGGAGGAAGAAGAAGAATATGTAGGGGGTCATGCATCCCTTGTATAGTGCCTCCCCCTTTTAAAAAATATATTTTTAACATACCAAATATATTAAAAAATATTAACAATACAGATAATAAAAATATTAATGATAAAATTCATAATATTATTATTTTCATTTCCATTTATATCAGTAAAACCAAAACTCTCCATTAAATAAAAATGTTAATTTGATAAACCCCATAAAAACTATAAAATGCTCATTTTTATTAAGACCATCCTCCCCATTTAAAACTACATTAAATATTTAATTCATCATAAAACATCATTTATTTTAAACCAAACCCCCTTATTTATATACATATCATTAATAATATATTAATGTTAAAAAGTCAAAACCATAACCTCTAATTAATAATAATAATGTTTCTTCATTAACTTCGAAACTCCCTAATTAATTAAACATTTCTAGTGAACCCAAAAACTCTCATTAATTTCTTATCCCATAATTTAATTAAATATTCAACATTCACTTAATTAAAAGAACAAAATAATAATAAAAATAAATTCATTATTATTATTATTAAAACTTTATTTTAATTAATCACAATCTCTCATATAATCTTATTTAATTAAAATAAATAATTTATTAAGAAGTGTCAACTGCTCGGGTTGGACCATAACCATGTGTAGTCCATGCAGATCCATTAAAGTGGACTTTTCCAGATCTGGTGCTTTTGATACTTATCGAGACACCCGCAAAAAGTATCAGATAATTACACAACTCCAAATACAACACCTTTATGTGTTCCAACAGTTGGAATAATGTTCCAGATCTCAGTTTAAAAATTGAACCGTCGATAAATGGAAACAAAATTCAAAAACAATAATAATTTAAACCCGATTAAAAACTTTACAATCTACCCACCTAAAAAACTTCTCATCCTCGATAATTTATCTAGAACTAAAAAATATTAGGACCCATCAAGGTCTAGAAGTTTTGTTTGAACAAAGACATTACGTTACCAAATTCCAAACGCACTACTAACCAAAACAAAAGTCCAACCACTTAATTCTTTAAAACCTAAGCCAAATCTCACCAAAACAGGCCTTACATCTGAGGCCGTTAGAGGGAACTCATTTAGAAAAATGTTGAATATCGATCGACCAATAGAAAATAGTTGCACATGATTTCTTGGAAAGACATTATGGTCCTAAAACCCACACTCAGCCATAAACTGAGGATGTGCCTTTTCAAATTATTACATCACCAACCGCATGTACACTGAAGTCCTTACCCAAACTCTCATGACATTACCAAGTTAAGTCTTCACATTGATGTTTAAAAACCATTGTGCCCCAACATTAATGAAGGAATAGTCAAAAAAACCCACACATCCTTCATAAAACCTAGATAACAACCACTCATCAAGACCAATAACATTTAAATCTTTAGTGCAGCGTAAGAGAGACGCTATCTAATTGTCTCCATGAATTGGACAAGATTGGGGACAGGCTCGTCACCTTCGAAAGAGAGCACTAAGAGAAAACCAGGTTCACTGAAAAGATCAGTTGAACTACTACCAAATGACTCTATTTTAAAATATTGGGGTCATATTATGACACGTTTACTGAAAATGATGTGAAACTACCCACCGTAGGATTGTCCATTACATTGAAATAGAAGATCAGCCTCTCACTAGTGTAAAATTTCTGAACACCTTAACACATGCATGTGATGTTCCTCAAACCACAATCACCAGGTCAATCATTGATCATAAAAGTCATAACTTAAACTTATTGGTGTTTCATAACACCCGAGTCCCAAGAAGTCCTTCCGAGCAGTGGGACGAACTTACTTTAATGCCCAAAACATTATAAGGGAACTACCTACCATAGGTTATCCCCTTACAAGAATATATGTTGACACTCTCTCTCGGTCAGGAAAAAAAATTACGAGGTTCAAAATCCCATTTTTTTTATTTAAGCCATTTCAATTAATTCCCTTCAACCTTTTAACATTTGAATGAATTTCAACAAACACACAAGTTCATTTTCACAAAAAGTCACTTGGTTTTCAATCAATGCCCCATAGGAAAAATAGACATGCTATAAAAAAATCCTCCTTAAACCATTCACATATAGTGTTATCCAAAAATAAATAGGAAATGTAGCATCTAAATACTTTTTATAAAAAAGTCATCCTCCGAGGATCCCATTTATTCAATCTGGGTTCTTCGAAAAGAAACCCAAAAATAGTTTATTTCAATCAAGCTCAGCAGTTTTACTTTTATAACCATTTTCAGATATACTATGGTTATATAAGGTTTAGTCACATGGATGTCTATATACCAGTCAATAAGGCGCCCATACACATTACCGATTGAATTTGGATCCCATTTAAGATATCTAATTTAATTTAACATTTTCACTTTAGAATGCATTTTTAATTGTTTGAATACATAGGTTACACTTTTTCATAATTATAAGGCATCCATAAACCTTAAAACTGAGAATTGGTTCTATCGTAATTGAAACCAACTAAATTTATCCAAACAAACCAATCATTTATCAGCAAGATAACATGTCACTACAAGTATCTAACATAGATCAACATGCTGAAATTACTAAAAACTGCTATAGCACATAAGCATGGAACATAAGCATTGCATATTATCACTCAAGCATGTTAATTACATCACTAAAACATGCTATCTAAAAAGAAATTCTAAATAAGTAAAAGACATGGTATATATTCAAGGAAAACAATCCATATTAGTAGGAATCCTACTAATGAAACTACATGACATGGAATATATGCATGGCATGTTAATCTATAAGTTTCTAATATGATTCATGTAATGAAACTGCCTTTCCATATCAGAACAAGGTAATTTTATTTAAAAATTTTATAATCAATAAGTAGCGGAAAATACACCAGTCACTCAAGCTGGAATCATATCAACTATAACAGCAAACAACATTAATAGTAATCCAAACCCTGGCCACTTGGTCATTTACCGTACATTGGGTGATCAGTCCCAAGCACGACTATTAACCCAAACACCGACACATTCCTATTCTCCTATCTACCAACCCAAAAATATTAAGGCAAAGGAAAAGAACCCTTTGATAACACTTTGTAATGTCTTGACCCGACTCACCCCTGAACTGGCGGCCAGACCGGTCACCACATGACCTCAAGAACATCTCCCCATATGCCAGAGGTTGCCGACAAGCAGTGAGGGTTTAAGGATAGTTAGTGTGGAGACTATACCCTCTTATCAAAGTTCCACAGTAGTATATCATAGTAAATAATGATCAATAATGGAATAAGTAATACACAATTGACAGAGGAGTGGAAGAAAAATAGTACTCATTTTATAAAGTGTCCAATGCCAATAATACAGCAAAAACATGCATGACATGCTAATGATTCAAAATAGAAAACAGTAAACAAAACAACATGTTTTACATTCCAATATAGAAATAAAAAAATAAAGACTCAAATCCATGAGGGCAGTCTCCTCAAGAATCTTGAGCTTACTCTCGGTCCTCTGCTCCTATCCCCCAAGTATATGCAAACAACACATTCATGTAACCAAATAGAATCTACTAGGGTACCCCAGTTCAATGGAGTCCCAAGTAGGGTGTGAGATATAAATATCAATAGGTTGGGGCCACCAATGTCTACCCCAAATCCATAAATTCAATAAATAATTAAAACACTAAAAGCATTCATAAATAAAGTAAGTTGTAAAATGTATCAATATACTCAAGTACCTGCTTCATCCCTTAGCATGTGTTTGAACCTCCATTATACATTTTTCATGCATAATCAATAGTCATCTCACATTCAGTTTCATTTACCATTTATTCAAACATCGTTAAATTATAAAATTCTTGAGTCCTAGAATAAGCCCAACATCCTCATTTAAGTCACTCAAAACAGATGTCTCTAAAGATCGACTATGTAATCAAATTAAAGACTAAATCCAAGCTTGTGATTTGGCTTAGATAACATGTCATAAGATATTCAATTTAATATTTTACATGCTATATTTGAGCCCATCTACTAAAAATAATTATTCATTCCTGGTTCCGTCCACAAAAAATTGGTTCACCCAACTCATTAACAAGTCTAAACCCTTTCTCATATTCAATTCACAAAACATTATGTCCCAACAGCTTTTAGTAACCATTTGACTCATTTCATGTACAACCAATTAGACTCACAGTCCAATGTCAATTAATGGGTGTAGAACATCATTTCTAGCACCCTCATGAGTATTTGAAGCATCAATCCTTGTCTCACAACCCATGGGTATTTAAAGAATTCGTCCCTAACCCATAAAAATTTCCTTGCAAGCTAGGTGTGGAATTCTATGTCTAGCAACCCATGAGTATTTAGAGCATCATTTCCTATCTCACAACCCATTAATCAATCATTCATATATATTTATTTATCATTGGTGTAGACCTCCTTGTCCAACACCCCATAACTATACATTAATTAACTCACAAATTAATTAACCAAATTCGTTAATTTATTCAATAACTAATTAGAATCATAAATCACCCATCAAATAAATAAACAATTAATTAACCATTCAACATATCAATAGTTAATAATTAATTAACAATTAATTATTCATAGCCACAAGCAAGTCAACTAAATATTTAACTCAACATTTAATTATCCAAATTCCTTAACAAGCCTGAACCCGTCCACTCAAGGAGTAATTCGTCTAGGACTTTAACAATTTACATGCACATCATAAGCATCTCAAGTCAAACATGGTGAACAAGGCCCATATATTTAGAAACCATCTCACATAGCATATCATATTTTTAAACAACTTTATCCTAAACAACTTAAGGCATGGAAAACAAAAATTCATAAAAAGTTATTGTTGTCCAACCGTCATAACAATCAATCAATTCACAATCTTAAATTAATGCATGCAAGTTAATTAATTCAACAATTATGTAATTAAATCATATCTATTTAACCAGTTCATTAATTAATTAACCATTTACCATTTATCATGTAATAATTAATTCTTCCATTAATTATTACCAATTTACAATTTATATTCCGAACATGTCAAAATATTCAATATTCATAATATTTAGTAAATGCCTCATTATTTTGAACTCATTACTTGATAATTAATTCTTCATTTAGTTACCCTATTACACATCCTCCCCTATTAAATCAATTAACTATCCAACTAATATATCATCATTTTCATAATTAACACTCCGTGACATGGGTTAAAAAGTGACACCTAAGGGTGTCCAAGTCCAACACCATTTAAGTCTCATTTACAAGAAAGACCCATGGGTGCTTCCTGTTTATCCATTTTATATTCAGGGAATAGGCTCAAAATATTTTAAATATCCATTAATACATTATTAAAACCAACACAGGGTCATTTCCATATTTATCACATGTGGAAAACATCAAAATTCTTGCATCAATATATCATGTATCGGCAACAACATGGATACTTACAAAACCCCAACCATAAGAAAGCATGATATGACATTACCTCCAACCAAAAATTTATCTTTAATTATAAATTTAAGAAAATTTTGCAATTCCATAATCAAGGAATCCCATATTCTCAAATTATTTAAAGAAGAAAATAATTCTAAAATAAATTTTTAGATATTTGGTACCCTACATCAGGGTGACTTCATTTTAATTACGCAGCACTTTAATGTACTTGGTGGAAATTTGTTTCAAATGGAACACAGTCTCACACACACCACCTTTATATATATGTATATATATATATCTACATATATATATATATATATATATATTTACATGCACGCATGCCCTACAACAAAAAATCAACAAATCCCCAAAATAACATCGGAAGACCAAAACTAATGCAACAATGTCTACGCACCTACCTCTAGATACCACGGACACAGATAAAATATTACACACTTATTTAGGTGGTGAAAAACTAAATAATGAAGTAGAAACCTTTCCCAAACTAGAGGTGTCAAAGAAAAAAAAGTTCATCTGCTTCGCCCTTGGCGGAGGATGTGGGATTATGAACCAAAGGACACCCAAAACACTATTTTCACTTCTTAATGAGAGAAGAACATCAAAATATAGTATTTCCGTCAAACTCTAAATTCGAAAAAACCAAAAAGGACACCAAAATTGAAGAAACAAATCTTAAGTGATGAAGGAGATCATAGGATAAGATCATACCTCGTCGAATTGGGCCAAACCCACAATGAAAAATGGGATAAAAACATTTAGGGACGAAGAACCTAGAAGATACGTCACACATCTCAATTCGGTCCAGGGGGTTGTGCCTACTATAAGGAATCTGATAGGGGGTTTCGCTCTGCTGGAGATCGCGCTACAGGGTGGACGAGGTTTGACTGAGGAAGAATTCATCCATGGAAAAATATCTCACACATGCTACAATAGAGGATCTGGGAAGCTACAACACATTAGGGTTGAGGAGTATGGGTCACGTGCTACATGATGTCAGACTGAGGGAGTAAGAGACTCAGCCATGGAAGAAGTGTGGAAGAGGAGTTGTGCGGTGCTGTGGTTCGTCATATATAGGGGTAGGACTTGGGCTATATCGTGCCTCACCTAGGAGGAAGAAGAAGAATAGGTGGTGGGGGTACACCTCCATCGTACAACCCCTCCCCCTTTTAAAAAATAAGTTTTTAACATACTAAATATATTGAAAATAATAATAACAATACACATAAAAATGATATTAATGACTAAAGTCATAATATTATTATTTTCATTTCTATTTATATCATTAAAAACAAAACACCCCATTTAATAAGAACAATACTTTGATAAACCCCATAAAACACTATAAAACGATCGTTTTCATTAAGTCCAACCTCCCCATTTAAAACCACATTAAATATTTAATTTTTCATAAACCTTCATTTATTTTAAACCGAAACCTCTAATTTATTAAAATTTTCTTATTATTATATTAATGATAAAAACTCCAACCCATAACCTCTAATTAATAATAATAATTTTTCTTCATTAACTTTGAAACTCCTTAATTAATTAAAGGTTTCTGTTGAACCCAAAAACTCTCATTAATTTCATCAACCATTATTTAATTAATTCTTTAAAATTCATTTAATTAAATGACCATAAAAATAATAATAATAACTTTATTATTATTATTATTATTAAAAATTTCTTTTAATTAGTCACAAAATCTTACAAAATCTTGTTTAATTATAATAAATAATTTACTATGTAGTGTAAACTGATCGAGTTGGACCACAACCGTGTGCAGCCTATGTAGATCCATTAGTGTACTTTTTCGGATCTGGTACTTCTGAGACTTATCGAGACACCCATGAAAATTATCGAGTAATTACACAAGTCCAAAAATGACACCTTTAGGTGTTCCAACACTCAGAATAAAGTTCCAGAGCTCGGTTTAAAAATAGACCCATCTATAAATGGGAAAAATCAAAATCCTTCATTATTTATACCTGGTTCAAAAACACAAGACTTTACACCACCCTATTGAGTTTTAGAGTTGTGGTGTTTTCTTACATTAGAAGGTTAATATTAGAGTTTTTTGGAATACTACTCATGGAAAAATCTCCTTTGAATACCCTAATATATAAAGGGATTTATTTACCTAGATTGATTAGTTTTAGAGAGCCTTTGAGAAATTTAGGTAGTGGTTGACCAGTACACCTATGATGAGACTATCAGAGAAGTGTGTAAAGTACATAGTGTATTGTGATTCCTCATGAGCTATTATCGGTTATATATTGATGAAAAGTTAGGGAGTTATCACATATGGGTTGAGGAATTTGATAATCCATAAGAAACACTTTGTGACTCGTGACCTGGAGTAGGTTGAGTTAATCTTCACTTAGAGGATGTGGATGCACTATCTTCTAGTAGATCAGTTTTTTTTCTCAGATCAATAGACTCTCAGGTATATCTAAACAAAAATATATTTTAACTTGAGATAGTGTCCCTATATGGAGTTCCCCTAGGATGATAAAATTGACATTTTATATAGTCTAATGAAGTAAAACTTGTTGGAAGATTCCATTATAAGGATTTCTCATTCTAATTTAGTTGTGGAGGGGTTGGAGATGTTGTATTCTTTGTAGATGATACATGATGAGGATATGGTTTAATTTAATTTTAGTTTATTATATGTTGACTCCTTCATTTATATGGTGTGTGAGGGAGTCTAATTTTAGAGACATATAATTTGAGGTTATCCATGACTAGATATATTTAGTAGAATCACCATATTGATTTTCTAAATGAGGGGAACATGTCATCCTTTTTATGGGGACAGATTTTTGATCTACTCATGATGTGATATGAGTTAAATATGAGTCTCATGCTTCTCATTTGGTTATACATACCAGTTAATGTAATATTCTTAGAGACCTTCATTGGTACTTTTTTGGGCTTTCATAAGGCAGTGTTTTTCCGAGTTTATCTCTCGGTGTCTCATATAACACTAGGTGAAGGCTGGTCACTAGCTTCTACAAGTTTTAACATATCCTATTGAAGTTCCATATTCGAAATGAGACTAAATATCCATAAACATTATGAGAGGTATTCTATAGATAGAGTGAGACCACAATTACATCAGGGTGATAGTTGACCAATTTACGATGTTGGCGCACTTCCTTTCCATTGGGGAGCAGAGTTCGTTGGAGAGTCTAGCACAGTTGTATGTGTAGGGGATCATCAGGATCCATTGGTTTACTTTGATGATTGTATCTATCGAAGAAATTTAGTTTTCCTTAATATTTTGTAGAGACCACAATAGGCATTTATGACCCAGTTTTCGATGAGAGTGGCATTTCTCCCCTAGACAAATGGGCATGCCAATAACACTATTTAGGTGATGGATGATAAAATGAGATCTTTTGTTTTGTACTTATTCTCAAGATAAGACGATAACTTTCCACTTGTATTGTTTACTTATAATAACATCCAAAACACTATAGATAATGTGGAACCTTTTTAGGACTTATATGGAAGACCCTATAAGGAAACCGTATGTAGGACTGAGATTGTCAAGACATATTAAGTCAGAATAGATATGGTGTAGGTGACGATGGAAAATATTGAGGTGATCCATGAGTATATTTAGACATAAAAGATCTAGCAGAAATCTTATAAATATTGACACCATAGGCCCAATGACTTCTATAAAAGACACTGTGTTTTCTTAAGAGTCTCCCAACAATGGGAAATATGGATGTTCTATTAGGGAGGAAATATATCCTGGAGGTCCATCAAGATATTTGAGATCCTATAAAGGGTTGGTGAGGTTTCTTACCACCTATCCTTACCCCCTACAGTTAGGTTGGCTTCATTATTTCTTCAATGTGTCATAGATAAAGAGATACATGAACGATAATATGCACATCATTAAATAGGGAAATATGGACATCTAGGATAAATCCATATTCACAGAGTACCTGATGGGGATCAATTTTCAGCATGAGAGCATCATACGAGGAAAGGTCATTCCATTAGTTCATGTGGTGTTCCTGCATAGAATCATATAGCATAGCTCCTAGAAGTGGTAGATCCAGATGAGGGATTAGTATACCTTCTTTTTTGTTTTTCATATTCTTTTTAGAGATGAAAAATACATCAAGGGGGAATAATTTAGTTCCCTTATTTTATTCATTGTAATACTTTGAAATATATTAAGAAATATATCTAGAACCAAGTACTAAGGTGATATGAGATTATAATTCCCTATGAGCTCAGAATTGATATTATAAAAATATTAAATATATTGATATCATACTACCACGATTCTAAATAAATAATTTACAACCTCCCAAATTGTGTCTCTAATTGGAAATCTAAGAGTATAGTTTAATTTATAATGTGTGGTTTACTCTAGGAATGACCAAAAATTGTTCAGTGTCAAACATTTGGATGAGGAATCTATTGGTGGGTATGTTAAATAGTATAATTAATTAAATTATTAAAGTAAATCATTTAATACCCAAACCTAAATTGCCTCTATATAATACCTACTACTGAATTTCCCTAGGGTTATCTATATAAGCCTTGGATATTTGAGTGTAGATTTAGACAATTCTTCATTGGAGAATCAGAATTTTTTGAGCAACAATGAGTTGACTAAGGTTTATTAGAAGGAGTGGAATATAGTGGGATCCCCACATCACCAGAGAATTCATTATTCACCAATGATTGTTCCATATTTGAGGTAGGCCTTGTTAATTGTGGTTTACTCCCTTTATTAAACTTTTGATCAGAGATTTTTTCTTCTATTAATTAATATATGATTTTTTGACCATCTCATGATCCCATTCCATAAATTTAAATTTCTTGAATCAAGTTATATTTTAAATTCCAATCTATCTCCCCTAGACATCTATTTTATGAAATCGTTGTCTGGGAAATATTGTCTAATGAATGATTAATTATTTATTATCAATTTATCCCAATTGTTATCCATGTTTTTCGCTATTATCATACATGGTTGTGGTTCAGAATTTATATGGTTGGTTAGAGTACAATAAAATCCTATATTTATGATATATTGGTGAATGATGACCATAATGATGATTTAAGGATGGATAAGGACTTAATAAGGGATACTGATCATAGCTTCATGGACTAAAGATTAGGAGTGTAGATGGGAGGCAATAGAAGACACATGTTTGTTTCTACAAGCATCGTGTGGGTGGGAAGATTCTTATTTCTAAGCTCTGGAGGCCAAGAAATCGATATATGGTATCATTACCTTCAAATAGTGGATTTTGGGAGGTAAACAACCAAAAATAATGGATAAATCCACAGATCGTGGATCCAAGTTCCAAACTAGACTTTCTATGAAATAATAGACAACATGATGTGTATTGTAAACAATAAACATGTATTAGAACCACTCGGGATCAATACTAGGGTTTTTGGTGGAGTTCAGAATCAATCACTATGTGGTCAGGCCCACACACTCTATGACCCTACCTAGGTTTTAGAGTCATTTTATAGCTAGAAAATGTCCAAGACCCCATGTGGTAGGACACACCATGAACTCTATGAATACATAGGCATGTGTTAGTACCTGATCATGACCGGGTACATGACCAGGTACACAACATGGCTTGATGAACATGGTCATAGTCATGAGCACACTCGAAGGCCCCATGTGGTTGGGACACATCGTGGGGGAACCCTTACACACCATGTATGGTGACCTAGCCCCCATTCCATGTCTATAGGATAACATATCATATAAGAGGATAGGGAAAACATTTTTTGTGGGTCCCATACACACCATTCATCCCCAATTTGAGAAGAATCACCTTTTGTATCTTCTTCTCTTATCTCTGGATTTTGGCCCATGAGTTGCATATCCTTATTAGTGGTCCATTTAAAACATGATGGTAACTTCATAGTGTATTTTTAGATATTGCATGGTATGAATCGATAATGACACTTATTCAGGAAATTCTTCATGATGGAAATGATTAGTCATCATCATCATAAAGATGTCAAGGTTGGGAACCCCATGTTTTATTAGGGTGTGGGTCCCTCTTACTCCTTGCACTAGTTTGAGTGTAACCCCATATGTCACTATGGTTTGGGTCCTCAACCAACTTTTTGGAACCCCCAATGTCACTAAGAATTGATTCCTCTACCAATCGTGTGTCACCCCATATGAAACTAGAGTGTGAGTCCTCTACTCACTGAGTGTAAACCCCTATATCACTAGGGTGAAGGTCCTCTATGTATAGAGTTTTATCCTGTTACCATAATTGTGAAAGATCCCTATATTTAAACATACTGAGTAGAAAACTATATAATATTATTGGCTATATTCCTCTATTCATTTAGTTTCACCACCCTGACACCCAAGGGAACGGGTCCCATATCAATACATGTTGAGTAAAATCCCACTATCATGCTATGGTGTGGGTCCTCCTTACATTGAGAAGCATACCCCTATAATACAAGGGCATGAGTCCTCTATTATTATTCTAAGATGAAGACCCAATATACTATGGTGGCATTCCTATTACTATTATATATTTATCCCCATCATGCAATGGAGTAGTGGCGAGGTATGGGTCCTTCTCAAAACTTCTTTGGATAGAAAAAAGAGATGTTTTTCATCAATGATAGACCACTAGTTCAGTTGGTAGACTCATACTCTTGGGATGTTATATGATATGGATATCCCCTTTATCCCTCATCTAGGTTTATATTGTGCATATATATATGTTGTTTGGTTTCACTTCCCTCTTTCTTGGGTTTGATATTAATACTTCTATCATGTTATATATTGTGACCTAACCTTTTTGGGGATTTCCTTTTAGGTATTCATATAATGAACCCTTCTTTGGGTATTCCTAAATATTTGAGCTCTTATATTGATGAAAAATAGATCAAAAATGATTTCATACGAGCATAGGGGTACTCAACTTCATAGATCAACTATGGTGGTCATTCTTGGAGATCAAGAGATTGGATGTCTCAAATATTTTCTATTCAGGTTGGTATATAATTTATTGTTGAATGTTTATCTTTTTACTTTACAATTATCTTTTACCTTATCGATGTTTGTCAGAATCCCCTAGCCTATGGTGGTGGAGTTAGGGTCATGATGGCTTGGCCTTCCACCAACTAGGTGAGGATAAATGGGCTGGTTCATCACTATCAGAGTCCAAATAAAGGAGTTATGAGAGGTATAATGTTTAGATTAGAGTACATAGTGTGTATAGTATCCCATGATATATTTCCCCACTCTTCTACATATAAGTGTTTTTTTGGGACTAGTCATGGGAATACGTGTCTTTATACATTTTTTTACCAATATGATATGTGGATTGTATTACAACATGGATTCCTAACAATTAATCTCAACATGCTTCCTTTTATCCCTTCCATTTCTCATGTACTCTGGTACACATTGTTTCCTTCCACATGGGGACCTGAGTATGTGTGGAAGGAACATGTTCTCGCAACTTGGGAGAGTTCAAATAGTGTTTTTTCCCACCTACATGGAATGTGATATTTAATATCTCTGATAACCTTAGTGTCGTAGCAAGTGTACTACACGACATGTGTTCTTCTGTAATACAATCGATGGAGTCAATTGTTTCATAGGAAGTCCACACATCTTATATATCAATGCTTGTTTCCATAAAAAATTCTCATATACCCCCCCATATTAGAGGGAACCTCCTATGACCATCATTTCCTAGCCTCTGATTGATTGAAAATAGAATCTGGTGATCTTCTCGAATTTCTCATCATATCCTATTTCTTGTATCACTTCACGTCGAAGCCCTTTGCCACTCCAAATCCAATATACATGATGAATTACCTAGTAATCGTCATTTTCCATCCAAAAACACTTTATCTAATCATCTTTTACACATCCACCATGAATCCAGGAATCTAATCGTGCTCGAACTCACATAAAAAGGTCAAACTATGACCATTTCGGTCATTAGTGAAGAACGCGAAGAAAAAAAGGGGGTAGGAATTAGGAAAGGTATGAAACTGTTGATTTCCATGTACTATTAAAAGAATATCACATGAACATGGATAATTAGGGGAAAATTCTAGAATAACGGGAATTAATCTAATAAAAATTAATTTTTTAAATGAGCTCATCTGAAGGGTGAAAAAAAGTATACCAAGAATGGAATAAACTAATAAATTCTCTATAATTTAATGAAAATGGAGGAAATACACAATTTGTGATTAATTCCTTGAAAAAGGTTTGTTCATCGGTGAATAATTAATTTTATAGTGAATGATAGGGAATGATCCATCTTCTACCACTTGATCCACCTCAATTTGATCATCTTTCATCGTCTGATACTGATTCAAAAAAGAGGAAGACTTTGAAAATATTCTTAGATATCATAAGGATTATGCTACTATATCATTAAAAATTTTCATAAGAGTGTATTTATAGAGGATTTAATAATTTAATTTAATAAAACAAATAAATAAATTAGTTATATATTTTAATTAAATTCACCAACCAATGGATACCTTGACCAGATGTCTGACACTGCCCAACCTTAGGTCATGCCTAGGGTAAACCCCGGATCCCAGAATCTTCTTTGGTCTTGGATTTCAAATATAAGGATCTGTTTTGGATTTATTCTATCATTACCGATTAACTGAACTTGCACTATATTAATATTTTTAATATTTTTATAATATCAATTATGGGATCACCTAGACTTGGAATATCACGACATCCCAATTCTTAGATCAGAAAATATTATTTAATATATTTCACATTATTAGAAGGAAAAACTAGGGTCACTACATTATTCCCACCTTCATGGTTTTTCATCCCCGAAAGTACTGTCTAAAAATGGTGGGGATACTGATCCCACATCTAGCACATACACTCCATGGATTTATCATGTATGCTCCCATGCTACCACATCACATGATCAAAGGGAATTTTCAATACTCACATTATCATATCCTTCTGATCATCGATCTCCATCTGGTACTATATTATGGTAGATCTGCCATCTATGTATAACTCTCCATATTCAATGATTTTCATCAGATCATGCATGTATCTCCTCATCTATGACACATTGAAGACTTCATGTACCTACTCCAACCACTCGGTTAAGGGTAGGTTGTAAGAAACCTCACCAATACTATGTAAGATATCGAATGACCCATTGAACATCTAGGATAACTTGCCTCCTCTAAAAAACCATTGAAATCCCCATCATGGGGATGCACTTAGAATAACATGGTCTACCTTATCAAACTCTAAGGTCCTATTACTGTGATCTGTGAATGATATATTTTAGTACTAGGCTATCCTCATGCACTCACGTATCACTTAATCATTCTCAATCACCTCATGTACCCTCTCTGACCCAATAATCTATTCCTTCACAATCTTAGTACAACACTATAGTAAACTTCATTATCTCCTATATAAGTCCTTGAAAGGTACCATGATGATCAAAGAGTGATTTCTATTATTATAAGTAAACTCGTCAAATGAAAAGTGACCCTTCTAGTTTCAACCGATGTCCAAAACATACTCTCTAAGAATATCCTCAAACACTAGTATAGTGCTCATGGTCTTCCCATTTTTTGGTGTTGAAATTCCATAAACATCCAAGACTTGGTCCAAAATTCCTTCTACTACCTCTCCACAACTGTGATGTAATACTACACATCTCATTCAAAGAAAATTTTCAAGGTTACACGATGAAGATGAATGTTCTATCACATGTACACCTATCATAGGCTCTCAACATAACTCTATCCCCTAATAGAAAGGTATTTTAATGACATTTTAAGTCATTAAACAACCACACATATGGAATTATAGCCTCTCTCTACCTTTATAATCCCTATCACAAAGTCCATAGATATTCTGTTCCATTTCCACTCTAGTATCTCAATAGGCTATGTCAAAAATATAGGAACCTAGTGCTTGGTTTTCACCTAATGACATGTGAGACATTGGGACATGAAATTATCAAAAATACACCTCATTAAAAGAACCAAAACTACCAGTGAACATCTCAATATATCATTCCAACATTGGGATGCATAGAAAATAGATATGTGTGAAACTCTATCATCACCCCCTCTCGTATCATGTCTAGAACAACCATTGATCCCATGAAAAAGATTACGTGTTCCCATCCTTTAGAAAATACATCTAGTGAATCTCTTAAATATGTATAGTCAAGGAAAACCCCACATTTGATGTCTCCCAACATAACCTCCCTCACATGCTAGTGAAGTCGAGTAGTCAATACCATCTACTGAAGATAATATATAGCTATATACTTCACCAAATTTAACTATATAGAATCCAACATCTCATATTCCAACTCCACCAAACAAGAACTGGACTTCTTGCTAATCGAATTTTTCATCATGTTTCCATTCCCAATAGTATAGACAATCTTGAGGTTATATTTATATAGGAAATCCAAAAATAACCACTATCATAAGTTAATTTCTCTATGTATTACAATATTTCAGAGACTCTAATGACCCAAGTAAAAAAAGAAAATTGATCTCCAATAAAATAGTTCCTCCACATCATTAGAGAGAAGACTACCACAGACAGCTCCATTTTCTGAGTTGCATAGTTCTGATCATGTGGTATCAACTTCCTTTAACAATATTCAATCACTAACTACCCTAGAATCAAATCATAGATGATCCAATCACCATAAGCATAAAAATACACTATATAATCCACACCCTCCATTGGTAGTCTCGATAAATGAGAAAGAGTCAGACTCATCCTCATCTCTTCTACAGATCTCTAAGACTAATTTTCCAAGGTGAGCGGCATCCCATTCCATATAAATGTGGTCATATGGGATACAAACCTAGGTAATAATTCCAAACACGTCCTATAGTGCCACTAAAATCAATTAAAACTATGAAACTCTAATTCACTCTTAGATGGCTACTATGAAATAACTAAATCAATCTTTATCTGATCAACATCTATTCATTATATAGAAATGACATGCTTCGAAATGAAAACCCCACATATAAAGAACATACATTTAGAGATCTTACCATAAAGTTGGTTCTCATAGAACAAGTCTATTAATATTATCAGGTGTTATGCTTTCTCCACCTCTAATGAAAATTATATGAGTATTTCAACCATGAAGTCAACCAAAAAAATTACACATATATTTGGAAGATCTATTTCATCAAATCCATAAACATAGTGGGGAATTAGTTAAAGAAAAATGTATCACCAAGAACTCATAGTATCCATAGAGACATCTTAATGCCTTCTTTATTATATCAGTGTCAAAGAACCCTCATCTGGTGGTAGATAGACCTAAGATCAATCTTCAAGCACAAACTTGAACCTCAAAACAGATCAAAGAGGTCATTAATTATCATAAATGTGAATTTTTTTCTTTATAGTGTCTTGTTCAAGAGTTGATAATAAATATAAATATCCATCTTATATCTTTTTTTTCATTAAAAAACATACAGTTATATAGGGGAACACATAGGGTCTGATAAAACCTTTCTCTATAAGTTTCTCCAACTACACCATCTTCTCCAAGAGATTGGTAGGGTCTATATGGTATGATATAGTACATATTGACATGATCTATGGGTTCAATTCAATTCATAATTTCATCTCCCACCTTAGTGGTAGTATCGAAATATCCTCAGGGAAGACATCCATAAATTCTTCCACTTTCAAAGGAATTCATATTCTTGAAAAGTCAACTGTACCAAGGAATAAACTCTCCAACTAATGGGTTGTGGGGTGAATCCTCTTAAACACAAGTTAAAATAATTAATCCATGAGATATATCGTGAACAAAGATGATAATATCCTTCAATTTTTCTGAAGGAATATTACTCATCTATAATGACAATCAATCTGGCCACAAATCATGCACAACCAATCCCTACCCAAGGTGACATCATAAAGATTAATTGTGAACACAAAGTGGTTCGATGTGAAACTATATACAGAAAGTAATAGCATCCACTAATGTAAGATTAGAGATATTAAATAATTGAACACTATAGGTACCTCTATTTATAGATGACTTCAAATGGTCTCAATTAGAATATCCAACTATTGTGCTAGAAATAAATATATAAAGAAATGACTCACAAAAATGTCTAATAGTACTAAGGAAAGAGTAGAATAAACATAGATCATACCTCAGATCATATCATGTATATCCAAGACATATCCCTCCATGGTTTTCAACTTCCCATGATCCTAACCACCAATTTTTAAGGCCCGGCAAGGGATAGCTGGTAGTGGTGATGCAAGGAGCACAAAACGTATCCTGCCACCAACTTCTCATCCCTCTGAAGATACTTATACTCCTATAGTAGTATATCCACCTTGAGTCCCAACCTATCCATGTCTATGAGGTCCCAAATAATATTGATTCATATTCCATTGAGGTCCATCTACTTTATTACAGTGAACCTAGAGATGATGGGTTGGGAAATGATTATCCAAGTTACCATTCCAACCACAAGAATAACATCAAACCTCTTCAAGATGAATATATGATATGTACAACACATGGTCCATAGACCCATGCATCCGAGTCTCGTAATTCTTCCTCAACTGAGATATAAATGTCTGATTCCTTCTACCTACTCAAGGATTATCTCAGTTACCAGATCCCTCTCATTCACTCTAGAAAACGTTGGATGACATAAGGATACCACACTGGCTTGAATTTATTTTTGAAGACCCTACTCAAACATCCTTACTTGGTAGAAGCCATATTGTACCAAATTTAGGGAATATCTTTCGGGGACATTGAACCACATAGCATACTCATTTGCTATCATAATACCATGTTGTTTCACAATAATCTCCATGGTCCGAACGAAGTGTAAGAGTGATGGTTAATAAAACTAACAACATATATTTGGGAAGTTATACCATGAAAGAGTCATCTTATCATGGTTCTTCATAACCATATTCCACCAGTACCCAACTACTCCATGGAAATGACTGGATTCTAGGATAAAAATCCAATCATTTGGGCAACGAAAAATCATGTATATTTCTTCCACCAACTCAATCCAATCCTCCATTAAATTGTGATCTAACTCACTATAAATTCATAGTGGTATATAAAATTGTAACTCATAATGTGAGATAATCATATGTTAATCCTTGACAAGAGATACTAGTACTAACTACCACAGGATAGGAATGTGTGCTGCTTCCTACCCACCATGAAAACACACACGGTGGGATGGCCCCAAAATTGAGGCCCCATTACTCATAGAATCATCATCATGATACTAAATCTGTAACCTAGCCGGATGACATCATGGATTTATCCTTAATATAATCAAGATGTACCATGATCATATATGAATATATATATATATATGGGAAGATAACTTAAGAGGTATAGTCAGTGGACACATTCATATATATTTCATGTACCATTGTTTCTTAAAACCAATGTCTCTATATGCTGATTCAACATGAAGTTATTCAGAGTCAAGGTGTACGTATTTGTTAGAAACTTGACCCAAATTGGTTTCACTAGCCTAAAATATATTCCTAAGACCATTCGAAGGTCAAACCACCATTGATACTACTCGGTAACAACCCGACCCACTTGGTCCAACCTAAGCTATGAAAGCTCAATCCATCGCAAACCCAACAATTCTTTCAATAGGACAGGGTTTGGTGAAAAGAACCAATAATGGATAAATATAATAAGAGTAATTTTATAAATTAACTTGTAAGACTCCACCCAAAAATCTATATAAAACAGTGAAGTGGAATATAAAGTAAAGACTATAATATCAAGACATAAACCATGTATACAATAACCACTAGGGAATACAACTGATTATACGATAATATAACCAAAGTGTAAATTGGAAAAATATATGACCAACAGGAAATGATCTCCCAACATAACAAAAACTTGAAAAAATTAAATCTAAGAGTTAACTGGTCTTGATCTCTAAGCCCGAGCACTATAAATGGTAAATGCACCATGGAATAACTATGCTCCACCATTGTCACTGTCTATCTATCCATATTCTATATAAAACATGGCACATGATAGAAAACCCAATATATTTTTTCAGAATATAAATACCCAGTAGGACACCCTAAAAATGATAGAGAGTTATATAGGAATACAAAAATATTCTGATCAACCCAAATAAAGAGGAAAATAAAACCTATATGATATATAAATATATGCCTGTAAGTAATCCCAAATGATATAGAAAGCGGATATCCAACTCACTGCCCATATTAAGCCAATGAGTATGACTGCCACTCTAGATGTATGTCACTAAAAAATAGCATCAAATGTAAAACCCCAAAATATGTGTATAGGGGCACACACCTCACAACAGTTTTCCATGTCTAAGGGATAACACATCCCCTATATAGGAATCACACCCGGTTATATCTTTAATATGATGGAGTATCAATCCATAGGTAGAGAACCCATCTCATGTTGTAGTAAGGGGATTACTTACCCTATCTATATAAAGAGAATTAGGAACCCACATCCTATTATGACTGGGAATTACAATCCCAGATATCTCTCTGATATCCTAAAGAGCCCACACCCTTGTGAGACAAGGGATTACTGAACCTGAAATCTCACTGATAGAATAGAGAACCTGTGCCTTTTTCCAAAATTAATATGATCCTTCTAATTAAAATTCATTTTCAGGAATCACATGAATAATTTTCATGATCATAACATTATTTATTGAATCTCATAGGTGACTAAAATTTCCACCAACGTTTCCTACATAGAAAATCATTCAGGATAGACAACTTGCAGGACAAAATATGAGTCCAAATGAATGAGATACAAGAGGTATAATATTTATATAGTACTAAATTGTGTGTATGAGGTCCACATGGAATGTGGGCCCAATCCACCTGTAATATCCATATTTTTACAATCATAATAAAAACCCTCATGTGATAAATTATTAAGACCTTAAGTGGGAAAAATTATTTATCAATGAAATAAATTAATAATTTGTTAATAGTTTTGAATAAAAGAAAAATCACAGTTAACACTTTAAAATATTCAATAGAATATTTTTGGAGTCAAACACCAAGTTAGGGTGATATTCCGAGGTCCAAAAAGCCTTGGCGAAGATAGAATAAAAATATTAAATATATTATTTTAAGCGCGCACAATTTATTAAAAATAATTGAATAAATCCAAAATTGGGCATCATATGAGAAATATGAGACCATCATTGGGTCTAAACATAGTGTTCATCCTATAAGGAGTATATCATTTGAATGACTTAGATGTTTGGATGTCTTGCTTATGAGATAATGTTATTAAATAATACTAAATATACAATTTTATTTGAAAGTAATTAAATATCTCTCAACAGTGCATCTTATGTGAAATATGAGACCACTGATAGGTTCGAGACGCGGTGTTTACCCTAGGCGAGGTTTAATATTTTTAAGCATCATATTTTGGAAGCCTCACTCACAAAAATAAACATTTTTATATTTAATTGACTTTTAATACATTTTTTTAAATATTATATCATTGATATTTCAAAAAAAAACTACGGTGTAACACATATGATACTACGGTTAGGTTCGGAATGGGGGGTTTACCCTAGGTGGGGTATAACTTTTATGCACGTCGAGTGTTTGGAAACATCACATGTGATAAAACACTTTTTATATTCAATTAATTATTTAATATTTTTTTAAATAGTATATAATTAATATCTCTCAAATGATGGGTTGTTTGATAAATCTAATATCACTGTTAGGTAAAAGATGAGGGGTTTACCCTATACGAGGCATAACTTCTATGCGTAATGGGAGTTATGTATTATTTAATTTTTGTGATAAATAATTAATTTTATTTAATTATATAAAAGCAATTTCACTCATCTCTAACCTTATGATGCAAACTCCATTATTTCCCACCAAATTGTTTTCAAACCTTCAATTTACACTATTTTAACCAATTTTAAATATGTAACTCCATTTATGGATGAATTTAGAAACTTTTCCATTGACTTTACATTGAATCACCAGATAAATAGGAATTTAATGGTATTTAAATATGGTTTTTCTTGAAATTTAAATAGTGATAACGATTAAAGATAAATAATAATAGAAATAATAATTGTTGTTGTTGTTCTTCTTATTAATTAGGAAACATAATATTATAATGTTGTGTTATTATTATTATTTTTAATTACAATAATAAATTTATGTTATTATTATTATTTAAAATATTAATAAAATTAGGAGTTAATAAATTTAATGGGAATAAAGAGGTGTATATAGATAGTCTGCGCATACAACAAACATGAAGGGGCGCCACCGCTTTCATAACTTCCTAGAGATATGGGGATTTCATATCTTATTTATTGGATAATACCATAATAAATGAAAATTGATAATATTAAATAAATTAAATTGTAAATGGGTGTAGCGCACATAGAGATCCTAGAGTGGCTTCAATAGTGTTTTAAAAATATATATGTATATATTAATATTAATATTAAATTATTATTATTATTAGTATTATTAGTATATAATTTACATTGTGACTTATTTGTATGGTGTCGGATTGATACACTGTCAGCAGCAATGAATCCCTAAAATTGAAGTGGTCATTTCAAGATGGGTGTTGAATATTTAATTTTGTATCATGGAACAAGTCCACAAAATTCCCAATATGATGATGGGTTGTAACATGTAACTAATATGAGAAAGTTATAAATAGGTTATGCAATTAATAAATGTTACTAAATTGATATATGACAATGTATTATAAATTGGATGTGGGGAGGTTCTCATGGCATGGGTAGGAATCCCATTATTTTTCACACCACTCCCCTATCTCTTACTCTCACCCACATATTCTATTTTATTCTTCTAAATTTATTTCCTAAATATCTTCTTCGATATTGATCAGATTGACATGTATTTGGTTCCATTATATTTTTCTAGATGTGTATAAATATATTCTAATGATTTTTTTTTGAAGTCAGAGAGGTATTTATTTTTGAGATTTTAAAAAATATTTTGTAATTATTTAAGATAGTGATAATTTAAAATAATGTTGAAGTGGGGATGGTTCAAGGATTTGTTGGCATTTGATCATCTTCCAGTTATGTGTGAGTGTAGATTGGGTGACGACAACCTTTCAAAACCTCGATGTCAAATTCAACAACCACGAGGTAGGAAGTTCCTTAACCTTTTGGTCCTGTTTACAAATGATTTCCATTAATTTGATTATGCGCAGACATGTTTAATGACCATGATAGATAGTGAATTCATGTGGGTATGTGTGTAGCCTATGATAATCTATATTACCCTTGATGTTGTGAGTTCTTGTAGATGTCTATGAATGGGCCACATGCCTTCTATTTTTATTCATTTTTTGATAATCCCCCTTTTAAGGGTTGAAGGGGAACCCAAACATGGCCTGTAGGTTTTGTGACTTTACATGACCAAGAGGTCATAGAAAAATTCATCCAAACTATAACTATTTGTAACTATTCCTACCAAGAATCTATATATTGATGTAATCTCTCAACCATTGCATGGTTGTTCGACTGGGATTTCAGTACAAGCACAGGCTGGTCCCAATAGTAAGTGTCATACCCTCTCAATATTCCAAACCTGTTAACTCTGCTCTAGTGACTGTGTATGCTCTCAATCCTCATCTTGAATATGCTCCTTGTAGAGTCTTCTTGGTTTATTAAGCATAATTTCATGTTGCTTGAAGTCCTTTAGGTGGCACAATGTCGTTGAGGTGGCCTGAAAACCATACTATCCCGAAGAGCTTGGGTGGCCCGAAGGCCATAAAGGACTTGAGAACCAAACCAATGTCCCGAAATCCCAAATAGATGAATTGTTCTATCTTTTACAGTACTGAATAGTACTTTTTATAGTGTCTGCTACAGTATTGCTATAGTAACCTGAAAATATGTCTCCTCATGAATTTGATCTTGGGTCTCTTTGATGAACTTTTCAAGTCCTCACCAACTTGGTTGAGGCTCGTGTGAAAGTACTTGTAGTTATTTATTCATAGTAATGTGTGATTATGTGTACATTGTGTGATACTATACTCATGATGATGTGTTATTCAGGCATATATATCCTTCCATGACATGTATACCTTGTGTTTTGTTCTTGGGGCCAAGATAGGTGGACCGTCAACTTGTGTTATCTATTGGAGGAGGGATGTGCATGATTAATGATGAGGGTTCAATACATGAGGATGGAACACATTAATGCCTTGGAATGCACTCAATGATGAGGAGAAACTGATTAGATCTTGGTCCCTAGTATATTACTCAACGGTGTTATATAGACCCAGATTTTCCATGTAATTTTTTTTTAATTATATGGAATTATTACGAGTCTGTGAAAATTGACGGTGCGTGATTCTGAGGCCTGGTGTTCCCGAAATAAATTTATGAACTTTTTTTATAATAAATTTAATAAAAACGGGGCAGTGTTTTCTATCTTTTGAATCAGTGATCGGATTAAAAATCTGAGGGCACCATTGAATCCACAACATTAGGATTCGCTTAAGGGAGGCTTTACATCGACCGTAGTAAGTCTGGGGAAAAAGATAGATATTGGTACTTTTTAAAAGAACAATAAAATAACATTGTTATTTTATTTGTTTCTTTATTTTCCTCCAACGGACAAGTGGTAGTGTGGGGCCAGCGATGTGTCAAGCCATTAAATGGCTTAACCCTTCAAATCCTAAGTAACAGCATCGTTGGAATTTAGGAAGGTTCCTATTAAATAAACCCCCATAAATTCAAATATAGTTACTTACCATACCCCACTCCTATTTATATAGATCTTGGGGGAAGGTATTGGCATGGATTCACTAAGAGATGAAGATCTGGTAAAGTGTTGTGATTCCCAACACTTTGAGGATGGGACTGGTTCCGGTGAGCGGTGACGAATGACCCCAAACCCCGAATTGAAGAACGACGATTGAGGGGCATTGTTGGTGGCTTGTTGTGGGGGCGATGAAAACCCACACTTCCTCAATCATGGTAATTCTCCATCATTCTTGAGGTAGGGTTTACTTTTGGCTATAGTTTCAAGAGTTGTTGAATCTTATTCCACCATATTTATTTCAAGATAACGTGGAGGGCATGGGCCGGAGGAATAAGGCCCAGTCCCTCCAAGTTTTGTTAGAATTTTGGTGCACTCTTCACAAGCTTTACCTTCAGGTTGAACGAGACTCAAGACGGAAGATGACGGCAGTGGCCGGCAATAGCCGACCACAGAGGAGATAGAGGCGTGCCATTACATGCCACCAGTGGAGAAGGCCATAGTTGTAGTTGTGGAAAGTGAAGAAGGTGTTCGGAAACATTTGGACATGAAGGAAATGGCGGCGTGCCTTCGCGCTCTATCGGAGAAGGGGGCGTGGAATATCACCATGGCAGACAACGATGGTCCGTACCGGCCCGACACAGGCGAAGGCGGAGCGGTGCGTCGTCGCGAACCGCTGGAGGATTCTGTGGCTCAAAGCTGCAGCGGTGGTGGAACTGATGCCTCCTCCTGGTTCAACGGAGACCAAGTGGCACCCATGGGGCACCGATGCTTCTCGAACCGAACAACCGCTCGGCCATTGGGGAAGACTGGGAGTCTCACCCCTTGTGCAAGCTAAGTCATACCCCATTGTGGGTCCGGCCGATGAGTCGTTCCCCACAAAAGGTCGGGCAGCATGTGCCGAACAAGCCTCACCGCACCGTTGGCCGAGCCGCGGGAGCTCAATGGGATATGCTACTGTGGGATGGGCCGCATGATCCCAGTGGGCCGCACCTCCATGGGTCGTGTTGTGTGAGCCCATTGGGATGCATCTTGGGGGGATGGGTTGCACCCCTTGCAGGTCAGGTTGGACCGCGACCCCGTGGGCTGAGCCCACCAAGGCCCCACCCAGCTGGGTCGAACCCTGAACAGGTCGGGTCGACCCAAACTGGGTCGGGCGGCCCGGAACGGGTCGTTCTGACCGGGTTGGACCAAACTTGAACCCAATCAGGCCCATTTTCACTAAAATGATCATAACATGAGAACTAGGAATCCTTTTGACAAGATGCCTATGACATTGGGACCCTTGGAGAGAGAGATTCCTCTTGATATACTCCACTTGATATTTGGATAAAGTTGGAGTATGGTCGGATTGGATCGAATCAGAATCTAACTGGGCCCTCAGAACTAAAATTCTTATAAGTCACAGACCGGGCATCTGATTGACGTGCCATCTATCGCGTTGGACCCCTTACAACATATCGGTCATTTGGAATACTTCTTCATGAAGCTTAGTTGTAGTTGAGGTACGACCGATGGCTTGAGGATCAATTATCCCATAATTAAAGGTACTATGAATATGAATCCATTGGTTGGCACTGAGGCGGAGGACGGAGATATATCATACAGAGGTTAGTACTGAGAGATTCTGTGTGGGTCAACATTGATCTTTTGTGGGTCAGATCCTGTGGGAGTCAGCGCTCAGAGATCCTATGTGGGTCAGAGCATACTGATTATGTGTGGGTTAGATCATGTGTGGGTCAGCGCATACTGATCCTGTATGGATCAGATCTTGTGTGGGTTAATGATCAGCGGTCCTAGGTGGGTCATCGCATATTGATCCTGTGTGGGTCAGATCCTCTGTGGGTCATTATAGGGGTTAGTACCTATCGACTCTAGGTGCGTTGGATCCTATGTGGATTATTGCGGGGGTTAATACCTATCGATCATGTGTGGTTCAGACTTTTTATGGTCTACATTAGTTCCTCTTGACAGAATATGATGATCTAGCTTCGCGATTGATCATCTTTACTTATATACTTCACTAATACCTGTGTGAGTTGCGTCTTTTATCTTCATGGTGATACCTATTTGGTACTTTTACCTTCATGGTGATATCTTCGTGGTGATACATGTGTGGTATTTTTACTTTCGTGGGGATATCTTCGTGGTGTTCCATGTTTGGTACTTTTACCTTCATGGCGTTATCTTCGTGGTGTTACATGTGTGGTACCTTTACCTTCATGGTGTTACCTTCATAGTGTTACCTTTGTGATATTCTTCCCTCATGTATGAGATGAGTATATCTTGATAACTTAGGTATATGTATGGGAATATACCTAAGTAGAGTTGATGACTACTTCGTGCTTTGTGATTGAGGTCTTGATTTGTGATTTTTCCTTTTTGGAACTCTGGGAGACCTTTGGGGGTCTCGGGGTCCCTACTGATTATTGTTATACTCACCCCTTCATGGGCTTCACCCGCACCTTGTTGTGACTTGTGAAAATGACGTACAACGTTGATCGAGGTTGAGGGAGCCAGGACTGGATGGTGCTCAAAGGTAGACCATTTGGTGTGGAGTGATGTAGGACTACTGATTGTGACATTTACCTACCCTTCATGTAGGTATCTCGGTGGACAATCCAGGAGCAGTTTTTCTCTTTCCAGTTGTACTTTTTCTTTCCAGTTGGGCTTGTATTCCGTCCCCTTTACTTTCATTACACTTTTTACTAAAGTAGTTTACTTCATGGTTCCCTCTTGTTGTGCTCTTGGTTTTGTGTTTTTTTACAGGTTTAAATTAAATGCCTTCCCATTAAGGGATACGCCTTTCTAATGCAAGTCACTAGCCACTGGCTTACAGAAGGTGGGCTTGGGGCAGTCACGGCATGGGCCCCAAGGGACGGGTCGTGACTAAGTGGTATCAAAGGAATCAGTTCTACTGAACAATTGGTAATATGACCTTTTCTATGTGGCAATAGTGTTAAGTGTTATGAGTGTGGTTTTCAATTTGGGTAATCCATTGTTGGGGCGACGGCCGACGTATCCATACACAAGGACCCTGAATTGTGATTTCCGGCTCAGTGTGTGAAAACACTGATTGCGTGTGTTTTGAAAAGTTTTTATTATGATTCATTTGAGTTAGATCACTATGTATAAATTATTGAATGTAGAGAACCTTTTTTTCTTTTAGGATTCATCCACGTAGGTAGCCAGCTAGGATTCTGGAGAGAGTACACGAGGACGGCCCACCGAACAATGAGGCCTCGGTGTAGGGCCCCATTACTGTGTTAGCACCTTCGGGTGGTGTACCAGCAGCACCACTACCCATTGGGATGACGTTACCACCATCCCCACTAGTAGATGGTGCACGTAAACTGAGCACATTTCATGAGTTTTAGCAGTAGAGAGATCCAAGGTTCCATGGCGAGATGGATTCGTAGGCAGCTGAGGACTGGCTGGAAGCTGTGGCCATATTTTTTCAAATAGTTGGGACACCTGCTGATTTGATGGTGATCCTAGCTGCTAGTATCTTCCAGGGAGTAGCTGGGAGATGGTGGAGTTCGACACTCCAGTTACACGATGAGGCAACCCTCACCTAGGTAGACTTTGAGGGCCCTTTCAGGAAAGATTTCGTCCTAGTGAATCTATGCTCGGTGTGTATACAGGATCTGTAGCACTTACAGTAGGGTAGCATGACCACGGCCCAGTACTCAGTGAGGTTCGCAGATCTCTCCCACTACTCCATAGACATTATACATGACCCTTTCTTTAGGGCTCGGACCTTTGAGCAGGGTCTTTGATGGGAGATCAGAGCATCGATGGTATCACTCAGCATTTCGCCGCAGACTGAGGTGCAAGAGCGAGTGCTTTTGGTGGAGAGATTCCTAGATGAGCAGGAACTGAAATAGAAATCCACCACCATACGTCAGGTAGTGGAGTCATACGTATCAAGTAGTAGACCGATAACGCAGGGGCCTAAGTAGGCCAGACCTTCTGGTGGGTGACCACTAGATACAGGGTCAGAGGTGAGGGGTTCACAGGACAGAGGAGGACAGTTAAGGAGTAGGTAGTGCTGCTTGTGCAACGTGCAGGGTTACATGGATCATGACTAACCAACCCACCATATGGATGATAAGAAGATGGTTGAGGGACTATCGAGGCTGAGACAGAGGTTCAAGAAAGGAGGTCTGCAGGGTGGTGAACATGGTAGAGGATCTTGTCATGCAGCAGGCAGTGGGTGGCGATTCGAGGTTCTGCCTCCACCACCTCCAGGTGGTCCACCCCAACCATAGGGAGTAGAAGGATAGAGACAAGCTCATCTCCGGGATACTGAGGTCTATAACCATGGAACCATATAGATTATTAGAGGTATGATCTGTGTCTATTCCACCCTAGATGCAGTACTTGTTGACACAGGTTCTAGTCACTCTTTTATTTCCATAGCCCTCATTCAGAGCTTGGAGATTCTGAAATATCTTTTGGATCGATTCCTATATATAGATAATCATATAGGGGAAGATTCGATGATTACACACTGGTTCCGACAATGTGATCTTACTCTATGAGGTTAGATCTTTTTCTAGGATCTTCTAGTATCAGCGTCAAGGCCTTACGACATCGTTTTGGGTATGGAATGGTTATCCATAGTCCATGATCAGATTGACTTTATTAGGTGCAAAGTTTGGTGTGTCCGCTTGGATGGGACTAGGTTTTCCTTCACCGATGATAAGGGGACCTTTACATCATAGGATGGAATTTCCCGGAAGAGAGTTAAACTGATCACACATCAGTTTTCTAGCCTTACCCTAAGAGCAGTAGATGTTGAGATTTAGAGCTATCCTATAGTAGTGGACCAGTATGCTGATGTCTTCCCAAATTATGTTCCTGGACTACCTCCTCATAGATAGGTGGAATTTTACATCAAATTGTACCCTGGGACGACACTGATATCTACACCAGCATATCAGATGGAATCTATGGAGCATCGTGAGTTACAGGTATAGTTGGAGGACTTGCAGAGGAAGGGGTTCATAAGGCCTAGTGTGTCTTTATGGTCAGCCCTGATGTTGTTCGTCAAGAAGGAAAATATGATTTTGAGACTCTTTGTGGACTATAAGCACCTAAACCAGGTGAGTATAAAGAAAAAGTATTCACTTCCGAGGATTGATGATATTTTTTATCAGTTGAAAGGAGCTCGATGGTTTTTGAAGATAGACCTCATATCAGGCTATCATCAGCTCTGGGTATGAGATGATGATGTGTAGAAGAAAACCTTTAGATGTAGGTATGGCCACTATGAGTTATTGGTTATTCTTTTCGGCATGAACAACACCCTTTAAGTGTTCATGGGACTCATGAACAGGATCATCCATCCATACCTCAATATCTTTGTGGTGGTCTTCATCGACGACACCTTGGTGTACTCAGGGACGAAGGAAGAGCATGCCTGTCATCTACAGATAGTTTTGGACACACTCCAAGAGAACCATATTTATGGTATGCTCTCAAAGTGCCAGTTCTCGATACAAGATGTTCACTTTCTGGGAAACATTATCTCAGAGGCTGGATTTGCAGTAGATCTGGAAAAGATTGAGGTTGTTCTCCCTTGGGAGCTAGCTAGGAGTGTGACTGAGGTGCAGAGTTTCCTGAGGTTGGTTGGGTACTACCGGATATTTGTACAAGACTTTTCCAGAGTTTCAGCACCCTTATCAGTGTTGATGAAGAAGGGATAGCCCTTCGCGTGGACAGAGAGATGCCAGAAGAGTTTTTAGGAGCTGAGGCAGAGACTGACGAGTGCCCCCATCTTGATGCTACCAGAAGAGGGTGTTGGTTTTGTAGTCTACTACGTTGCATCAGGGGTCAGACTTGGATGCATCCTGATATAGGAGCGAGCAGTGATCGTGTATAGATCTCAGAAGCTAAGACAACATGAGAACGACTACACTACCCATGACCAGGAGTTAGAAGAAGTGGTCTTCACCTTGAAGATGTGGAGACATTACTCGATGGGAAAAGGTTTTATAGTCTACTATGATCACAAGAGTCTTAGTTATATCTTCACTAAGAAGGACCAGAACCTAAGATAATAGAGATGGTTGGAGTTCCTCCAGGACTATGACTTTGAGATAGACTATAATCCTAGTAAGGGCAACGTGGTAGCAGATGCACTCAGTAGTAGGTCTGGTCTGCAGTTGCTAAGTGAGGCGACAAAGAAGCTTGTCGCGTTGCAGATATCCTTTGTGGATAGAGATGGAACAGCTTACCTCCAGTCTATGATTGTCACTCCCCCATTTCTTAAGTGAGTTTGGGAGGCACCACTTGTGGACATGGACTATAAGGAACGACGTGCTCAGATATCCATAGGGCAGGTACATGATGGATTTTTTGAAGGTGGGGAGCACGTTATTATCTTTAGAGGATACACCATGGTACCAGTGGTGCTACGGAAGGAGGTGTTGAGGGAGTTCCATACATCCCCTCTGGTGGTACATCCTGGCGTGATGAAGATGTACCAGGACCTCTTGCGTTGGCACTAGTGGCCCTGGATGGAGAAGGAAGTGGTAGAGTTTGTTTCAAGATGGATCACTTTTCAGTAAGTGAAGGTTGAGCATCAAGTTTCAACAGGCTTAGCGTGGCCACTAGAGATGCCAGAGTAGTAGTGGGATGGTATCTCCATGGACTTTGTGATAGGGCTTCCATTTACATCCAGGGGACATGATTCCATCTAGGTGATTGTTGACCGACTCACCATGTCGGCCCACCTCCTACCCATCTGAGAGAAAGGATCAGTAGAGGGCTTGGGACGCCTCTACGTAAAGGAGATTGTATGACTTCATGGAGTACCATCGATGATTGTATCTGACCGTGACATATGTTTTACATCCCGGTTTTGGAAGGGATTTCAGGAGGCGTTCAGGACTCACCTACATTTGAGAACCGCCTTTCATCCTCTGACAGATGGTCAGACAGAGTGGACCACACAAACGCTGGAGGACATGCTTCTTGATTGCATCATAAATTTTGGCCATATTTGGGAGGATCATTTACCCTTGGTGGATTTTATGTACAAAAACAGATATCACTCCACCATCAGTATGGAACCATTTGAGGCCTTATACGGATGACCTTGTAGATCACCTCTATACTGGACAGACCCAGAGGAGTCGGCGCTTATGGGTTCTAAGATGGTATGGGCTACCACTGAGAAGGTGTTGATCGTCTAGGAGTAGATGAAGACTTCACAAAGCAGTTAGAAGTCTTATGATTCCAGGAGATGGTGACCTTTTGATTTCTCGGAGGGAGACCATGTCTTCCTATGGGTCTCATATCGATTAGGTTTGTGGAGAATTGGACTGGGTGGAAGGCTATCTCTGAGGTTCATCGAACCTTTTCAGGTTCTCAGCAAAGTTGGTGAGGTGGCGTATCACATGGATCTTCCCCCACAGATGCACTGGGGGCATGACTTTTTTCACATGTTGCAGCTGAGGAGATACATGCATGACCTTTCTCATGTCATCGACGATGGAGAGCTAGACTTTGATGATGGGGTGACGTTTACGGAGGTTCTAGTGGAGATTGATAATCGACAGGAGAAAGTACTTCATGGATGATTGATACCTATGGTGCGCGTTTTCTAGCAGCGTGGGAACCTCCAGTAGTGCACATAAGAGTGGGAGGCACAGATTCGTTCTCAGTACCCCCATTTGTTTCCTTAGTCTATGTTGTGGCTTTTGGGGATGAAAATCCCTAAGGTGGGGGGAATGTAAAGACCTGGATTTTACATGTAATTTTTTAATTATATAGAATTATTATGAGTCTGTGAAAATTGACGACATTTGATTTTGAGGCCCGGTGTGCCCAGAATTAATTTCTGAAATTTTTTTAAACTACATTCAGTAAATGTGTGGGCGGCATTTTCTATCTTTTGAACCAGTTCTCAGATTAAACATATGAGGGAACTATTGAATCCATAGCACTGGGAATCACTTAAGGTAGGATTCACTTCGACCGCTCTAATTTGGGAGAAAAAGTTAGATTTTGGGACTTTTAAAAGAATAATAAAATAACTTTGTAATTTTATTTATTTCTTTCTTTTCCTCCAACGGACAAGATATATTGTGGGACCATCGACATATCAATCCATTAAATGGATTGACCATTCAAATCCTATGTAACAACATCATTGGAATTTAGGAATGTTTCTATAAAATTAACCCCCATAAATTCCACGATCGTTACTCACCCTCCCCCTCTCCTATTTATATGGAGCTTGGGAGGAGTTATTGGCATGACTTCACCAAGAGATGAAACTCTGGTAAAGTACCGTGATGCCCAACACTTTGAGGATGGGACTAGTTTTGGCGAGCAGTTATGAATGACACCGAACCCCGAACTGAAGAACGATGATTGAGCGGCATCGTTGGCAGCTTGTTGTGGGAGTGACGAATACCAAAACTTCTTCAATCATGGGTGTTCTCCATCGTTCTTGATATAGGGTTTACTTTTGGTTATAGTTTCAAGAGTTTTGAATCTTATTCCACCATCTTGCTTTCAAGATAACGTGAAGGGAGAGGGAAAAATGAACAAGGATTGAACCCTCTACCTTTTGTTAGAATTTTGGTGTGTTCTTCTCAATCTTTAACTTCGAGTTCAATGAGACCCAAGACGATAGATGATGGCGGTGGCCGGCTATAGAGGAGATAACGGCACGCCATCATGTGCCGCTGACAGAGAAGGTTGTGTTCGTAGCCACGGCAAATAAAGATGGTGGCCGACAATGGCCGGCCGCGAAGGAAGTGGCGGTGCGCCATCATGCACCTCCAGAGAAGGGGGCTACAACATATCGTTCTGATGGACAACAGTAGCCGGCACCGGCCAGCCGCGGGCGGAGGCGGAGCGGCACACCGTCGCACGCCGCCAGAGGAGGTCGTGGCTCGAATCCATGTCAATGGTGGAACCCGCACCTCTTATGTGTTATGTGGTGACTGGACGTCACCCACGTAGTTCCACTGCTTCTCGAACCAAATGGTCTCTTGGCCGTTCGGGAAGACCAAGAGTCTCACCCCCTACGCCAGCTATGGCAGACCCAAAATAGGGTCGGGCCAGCGGGCCGTGCCTTATAGCGGGCCGGGCCACACGGGCCCAGCAGGCCATGCCCCACCACGGGCTAGGCAGCGAGAGCCCAGCGGGCCATGCCTCTGTGGGCTAGGCCGTGCAAGCCCAGTGGGCCACACCTCTGTGGGTCGTGCCTAGCGGGTCGTGCTATTATGGGCCAAGCCACGCCCCCTGCGGGCCGGGCCAGACCATGGACCAGAGGGGAAATCCCACAATGGCCTAGCCCCACCGGGTCAGACCTCGGACTAGGTCGGGTCGACCAAAACTTGTTCAGGCCGGGCCAGACTGGGTTGGGCCGGGTCGGACCAGACCCTAACCCAGCCAGGCCCAGTTTCGCTTAAAGGGCCATAACATGAGAATCGAGCATTCGTTTGATGAACCATTTATAGTAATGGGACTCTTGGAGCGAGATGGTTTTCTTGGTATAATCCACATGATATTTGGATAAAGTTGGAGTATGTCTGGGTTGGATCAAATCTGAATCCAACCGGGCCCTCAGAACTAAAACGTTTATAAGTCCCAGATCAGGCATCTGATTAAAGCACCGTCTATCGCGTTGGAACCCTTACAACAAGGAGGTACATTGGAATACTTATTTATATAGATTCATGGTAGTTGAGGTATGACTGAAGTCTTGAGGAAAGGTTCTCCTAGAGTCAAACATACTATGAGCAGGAATCCAATGGCTGGTAGTGAGGCAGAGGATGGAGATAGATCATACAGAGGTTGGTACCAAGAGATCCTATGTGGGTCAGCACTAATCCTATGTGGGCTAGATCCTATGTGGTTCATCACTCAACGATCTTGTGTGGGTCAGCACATAGCGATCATATATGGGTCAGATCCTGTGTGGGTCAGCACTTAATGATCCAGTGTGTGTAAGTGCATACTGATCATGTGTGGGTCAGATCCAGTGTGGGTTATCACACAGCAATCCTATGTGGGTCATCACACACTGATCTTATGTGGTTCAGATCCTGTGTGGGTCATTGTGAGGGTTAGTACCTATCAAATTTTGGCAGGTCGGATCCTGTGTGGATCATTGCAAGGGTTAGTACCTACTGATCCTATGTGGGTCAGACTCTGTATGGTCAGCAACAGTTCCTCTTGAGAGAATATTATGATCTAGATTCGCGACTAATCATTTGTACTTCTATACTTCACTAACACCTATGTGAGCTGAGTCTTTTATTTTCGTGGTGATACTTGTGTGATTCTTTTACCTTTGTGGTGATATCTTTTTGGTGATACTTGTGTTGTATTTTTACCTTCATGGTTATATCTTTGTGGTGTTACCTAGGTGGTAATTTAACATTTGTGGAATTATCTTCGTGGTTTTACCTATGTGGTACCTTTACCTTTGTGGTGTTACCTTTGTGGTGTTACCTTTATGATATTCTTACCTCATGTATGAGACGAGTATATCTTGATAACTTATGTATATGTATGGGCATATACCTAAGTAGATTTGATGACTGCTTAGTACTTTGTGATTGAGGTCTTGATTAGTGGTTTTTCCTTTGTAGAACTCTGGGAGACCTTCGGGGGTCTCGGGGTCCCTACTGAGTATTGTTATACTCACCCATGCACGGGCATCACCTGCACCTTGTTTTGTCTTGTGCAGATGATGGATAGAATTGATCGGGGCTGAGGGATCCAAGATTGGATGGTGCTCAGAGGTGGACCATTTGGCATGGCGTGATACAGGACTACTGATTGGGAGTTATACCTACCCTTCTGGTAGGATCCTCGGTGGACGTTCCAGGAGATTTTTTTCTCTTTTCAGTTGTACTTGTACTTTCCAATTGGGCTTGTATTCCGGCGCCTTTACTTTCAACACACTTTTTACTACATCAGTTTACTTTGTGGTTGCATCTTGTTGTTCTCTTGGATGTTTATGTTTATATAGGTTTAAAGTAAATGCCTTCCCGTTAAGGGATACACTTTTTTGGTGCTAGTCGCCAGCCCCTGGCATATGGAAGGTGGGATTGGGGTAGTCATGGAATGGGCCCCGAGGGAAGGATAGTGATAGGTGTTATTTGATGACTAAAGGATTTTGATTAGCTCTCGTTCCTCAGTATGTCAACTCGATGATTAAGGGAATCTAATTATCACTCGTTTCCATTTCACGCACAAAGTACATATCTTCTTATAGTGCTTTGATACTATTCCATATAATGATGCTGAGAAACATGATTGATTTTCCTAGTGGCCAATCATTGATTCATCTAACACCATGGTTATCTATTCGTCATAGAGAATAATCATATACAACTAGGGGTTATGGAATCTTGGTTAGCACAAAACCACTCGGTTTTTGATTGTTTTTTTATGTTGCCTTATTTATTTTTGAATACACTTCTATTTCTAGAACATCAGGTTTAGGATGCATTGGTGGTGTCATACTGAGTCTTGCTCTCACACCCTACTTGGGCATTTCAATGTACTTGTAGATTTCATGACTAGAGATCTGATGAAGGGTAGGGACCCTATGGCAGATAGTTGAATGATGGAGTATGGAGTGGAAGCAGACCATGATAGGCACTGGATCACTCTGTGGATGATTATTTATTTACTTTCTAGTTTTCCTTTTACTACATTCTTGGTTTTCTTTCCACATTGGGAGATGATAGATTACATGTATGTCATCTTTACATTCCACATTTTTATTCATATTTATTATATTTTGACTATATGATCCTATGAAATGGTATATAGGGTTCAGTATCCCCAATAATCCACTTGAGACCCTCATTGCTAGTTGGAAACCTCTTACGTACGGAGAGGTACACATGAGGTTGTGTAGCATTCCAAATCAAACCTAGTGTTTCAGTTTGGGATGTTATAAAATAGTATATGAGAATCTGGACCCAGTAACTTGTTTCTAATCTTATGTTGGTTTGGGATAGGTTAGACAGGGGATAGGAAATTGGGACTTAGGTAGGGGAACTATGACTGTTCTTGGCCAGTACTAAATAGTGGACCTCTGAGTTTCCATAATGTGAGAAATTATTTTTTTGTTATTAATATTGATTCACCTTGGGTGAATATAATGATGTTATATGTGATTTATGATATTTTTTGTATGTTCATGCATCATCAATTTGAATATACGTTATGATTCAATATATATACCTATTTGTGTGTTGCATAGTAGTTTATTAATTAAATGCGTTGATTTATGCAATTTGTTTAGGATAGTTTCTCTATATGATATATTTGTGTTTACATGTTGTGTGATAGTTACTTTTTGGCATTAATTAGTACAAAAGATTATGTTTTTGTGTTAGTATATATATGATGACTATGACTAACATTCAGGTAAAAAACATTCGTTAGTGCTAGGAGGAATGTACATTGGGTTAAGGGTAGACTTCTAGGAAAACCTTGTTTGATCTCATAGACTATTAGTAATTTCTATCCTATTAATTTTTTTTGTTATATTGATGTTTCCTCAAAGATATTTTATGGAACCACCAGTTTTGGCAACCTAGGATGCTCTTATTCCACCACTAGTGGTACAATGGGATATTCCTCCACATGGTCATGTGCTGGCATAGGTAATTTAGGTCACAGAGCCTACTCAATCAGGACTTTTTTGGTTGGTTCTTATCCAGGGTGGCTATATTCAGAGGACTATGATCGACCGTGATAGGGATTTCTAGCTTCATCATCCTCTAAAAATTTCTTGGTATTGGTGGCCCATAGGAAGCAGAGGATTTCCTAGACTATATCGAGATAATGATTTTTCTAGTCCAGACCCCTAAGGAAGGGTGACTAATTCTGGTAACCTTTATTTTCTAAGGACTTCCCAAGAGATGGTGGAATTATATGAGTCAAGCTGGGAAATGATAAGTTCTTACATAGATGGCCCTTAAGGAGTTGTTTCTAGAATAGTACTTCCCTAACATGATTAATTAGGACTGTGACTAGTAGTTCATGGAATTACATAAAGGTTCTATGACTTTCTATACTTACTTTGCATGTTTTACAAAGTTACTTCTCTTTTATCCTTTATTAGCTGGGAATGAGGCACAAAAGGCTCGAAATACCGAGATAAGTCTATGAGTATATCTCATAAGTATGGTTGGCGCATTGACATAATGACATACTCTCAGGTGCTTCGCAAGGCCCTAACCTTTGAGAAGGGCCTAGAGGAGGATAAGGTGGTAGGCTTACTTTCGACTCAAGGTGGGACATTAACTGAGTTTTCCCTTACGATTATATGATTCCCTTTAGATATTAGGGAGAGAAAGGTAGACCAAGAGTAGAATATGATAGACACTCGGGTCATAATAGAACATCTTCATACTGGTGCTACAATTTTGGGCTATGAGGGGATTATAACAACACTCGTAGGAAGACAATAGTGGATTGATATCTATGTGGAAGGGTTTTTCATCATTAATATTTTTTCTAAAAGGTTTCCTAGTAGAGTTCTAGGATGTTAGGATAGGCTAGGAGTGGGGAAACCTAGTTGAGGATACAAACTCCCCTAATGACGATGACTCAGGAAAGTAATGAATATGATCATAGAGTAGTGGAAGATCATGTGTATATTGTGGATCTAGCACCAGAATATGGTGATAAGGGACTTTTACCATACGAGTTATGGACTAGAGAATGTATTTGATCTTCTTACTTGTTTATATGTTGTTGTTTTCCTTATATCAACAAGCCATATATGGACTAGAATTAACAAAAGTGTTATGTTTCCCTAACATACCTTCCTCTAATACGTCGTTGAATGATGATATAAAACCCTAGTATTTGAGTTATCGATAGTCAGTTCTTCTTTTATTAAGAGATTTTGGAGATACTAACTTAGTGGATAATGGAATTAGCATATCATCTGGACCTCCCTTCTCACTATCGATGTACGCATGGTGTGTTCCACGTTTCTTAACTTCAGAGGTACATGTTCAATCCTATTTATATTAAATGTTGCAAAGACATTGAGTTTGAACCTATTTCATTTTATGAGGAGTGTCCTTTGTGGATTATAAATCAGAGTGAGAAATGACTCTAGGGAAAAAGATACTACTAGTCCTTTTTTAGTGGACACATCTAGGAAGAGATGTGAAAAAATGAGTCTGATGTTCAAGCATAGTGGTTTGAGTTGATTGATCAAGACCACTAGAGATTCTTTTCGAGAACAATAAGTCAATATAGTGGGATAATTATAATATACCTATTTTTATAATGATAATAAAACCCTATTATGATAAATTATTAATACCTAAAGTGAGAAAAAAATGATTTTTAGTGAAATTACTTAATAATGTGTTAAAGGCTATGCATAAGAGAAAAATCCAAGTTAACACTTTGAAATATTCAATGGAATATTTTTAGAGTCAGAAACTATGTTAGTGTGATATTCTGAGGCCCACAAATATTTGGTAAAGACTGAATAAAAATATTAAATATATTATTTTAAGCATGCACAATTTATTAAAAATAATTGAATAACTCTAAAATGGTGTGTCTTATAAAATATATGAGACCACCGTTAGGTCCAAAATGTAATGTTCACCCAATGAGGAGTATAACATTCAAGGCCATAGATGTTTGGATGTCTCACTCTTGAGATAAAGTTAATAAATAATATTTAATATATAATTTTATTAAAAATAATTAAATATCTTACAAAGAGTTAATCATATGGGAAATTGGAGACCGCTGATAGGTTTGGGACATGGTGTTTACCCTAGATGGGGTATAACATTTGTAAGTATCGGATGTTTGGATGTCTCTCTCATGAAAATAACCATCTTAATATTTAATTAAATTTTAATCCATTTTTTTAATGATAAATAATTAATATCTCATAAATGGTGCATCGTATAACAAATCTAAGACCACAACTAGGTCCAAAATGGGCGGGTTTACGCTATGCATGGTATAACATTTATGTGCATCGGGTGTTTGTAAACATAGCGCGTGATAAAACACTTTTTATTTTTAATTAATTAGTTAATTCGTTTTTTAAATAATAAATAATTAATATATCTCAAACGATGTGTTGTTTGAGAAATCTAAGACCATCGTTTGGTTCGTAATAAGGGTTTTACCCTAGACATCGCATAACTTCTATGCACAATGGCTATTAGGTATTATTTAATTTTTGTGTTAAATAATTAATTTCAATTTAATTATTAAAAAGGAATTTCATTCATCTCTAACCTTATATTGAAAAATCTATTACTTCACACCAAACATTTTTCAAACCTTCAATTTACCCAAATTTTGACCAATTAAAAATATTCAACGCCATTTATGGATGAATTTAGACACTTCTCCATTGACTTTACATTGAATCATGGATTAAAAGGGTGTTTTAAATTTATGGTTTTTATTGATGGTTTTTATTGAAATGTAAATGGTGATAATGATTAGAGATAACAAATACTAAAAATAATAATTGTTTTTATTATTATTTTTATTAATTATAAAATATAATATTTTAATGATGTGTTATTATTATTATTTATAATAATAATAATGTTGTGTTCTTATTATTATTTATAATATTAATAAAATTAGAAGTTAATAACTTAAATGTGAATGAAGAGGCTATTAGAGATCGTTTGCACATACAAAAAACATCAAGGGGCGTCACCTTCTTCATGACTACCTCGATATTTGGGGATTTAATATCCCATTTATTTGATAATATCATAATAAATGTAATGTGATAATATTAAATAAATTAAACTGTAAATAAGTGTAGTGCACATGGAGAGCCCAACCAAGATTGGATAGTTTTATAATATATTTATATATTAATAATATTATTATTAAATTATTGTGGTTTTGGTTTACAAAACCTCATTTTTGGTGTAACTGCTTTGAACGGTGTCGGATTGACATGCTATCAGCGGCAGTGTGACTTGAAAATTGAAGATGTTATTTCATAACTGCTATTGAATATTTCATTCAGTATCATGGAAAAGGTCCACAAAACACTAAATATGATGATGGGTTAGCACATGCAATTAATAGGAAAAGTAATAAATAAGTGATGCAATTAATAAATGTTACTAAATTGATTGATGATAAAGTATTATAAATTGGATCTGGGGTGGTGCGCATGGAATGGGTAGGAATACCATTATTTTTTACACCACTACCCTCTCTCTTACTCTCCCTCTCTCTAATTATATATTATTCTTCTAAATTTCTCTTCTCAATATCTTGTTCAATATTGATCAGATTGACGCGTTGTTATATCTATTGGATTTGTATTGACGAGTAGATATTTATTCCTCGTATTTTTTTGAAGGATGTGATGTATTTTCATGTTCATATTTAGTTAAATATTTTATAATTATAGATGATAGTGATAATTCTAAATAATGTTGAAGCAGGAATGGTTCAAGGATTTGTTGTCATGTGATCATCTTCTATTTAGGTGTGATCATCGGTTGGGTGATGAAAACCTTTGAAAACATGTATGTCAACTTATACAACCATGAGGTAGGAAGTTCCATATCCTTTTGGACTTTTTTTAAATGATTTACAATAATATGATTGTGCGCAGACATGCTTAATGACTATTCGAAATAGTTACTTCATTTAGGTATGTGTGTATCCTCAGAAAATATATATTACACTTGATGTTGTGAATACTTGTAGTTATTTATTCATAATATTGTGTTATTACGTGTACATTGTGTGCCACTTTACTCATGATGATGTGTTATTATTGCATATATATATATATATATATATATATCCTTATATGCCATGTATACCTTTTGGTTTTGTTCATGGATCCAAGATAGGTGTATCGTCAACATGTGTTAACCTTAGGAGGGGGGTGCACATGATTGACGATGAGGGTTGGATGCATGGGGTAGGCACATGATGATTCTTAGGGGATGCCATGTAGTGGACCACCATGACTTGTGTTATCCTTTGGAGGAGGGATACAAATGACTAATGAAGAGGGTCTAATACATGAAGAAGGAACATTATGATGCCTTGGGATACACTCAATGAAGAGGGGATTATGACTAGCTCTATGTCCCTAATATGTTACTCAATGGTGTGTTTTGATGACTAAAGGATGCCAATTAGCCCTCAGTCTTTAGTATATCAACTTGATGATTAAGGGAAGTTGATTAGATCTCATTTCCCTTACACAAAGAGAGTATATATCTTCTTGTAGTGCTTTAATACTTTGTTTCAAGATGACACTGAGAAACATAATTCATTATCCTAGTGGATAATCTTTTATTCCTATGACCCATTGGTTATCCATCTGGCATAGAGACAAAGTAGGTACGGCTGGGGGTTGTGGTAGCTTGGTGAGTTCAAAATTGCTCATTTTTGGATTGTGTGTTTACTTCACATTATTTTTTATGGAATACACTTGTAATTTTATAACATCAGGTTTAGGTTGCATTAGTGGGGTCTTATGGACTCTTTTACTCACACCCTACTTGGGAATTTTGGTGTGCTTGTAGATTTCGTGACTAGAGATTTGATGAAGGGAAAGGACCCTATGGCAGACGGTTGAGTGGTAGAGCATGGACTGGAAGCAGACCTGGATAGGCATCGGAGCACTCTGATGAGGATTGTTTATTTTCTTTTGAGTTTTACTTCTACTACTTACTTGGTTTTCTTTCCACTTTGTGTGCTGTTACATTACATGTATTCAATCTTTACTTTCCACATTTTTATTATGATTTATTATATTTTGATTATCTGATCCTATTATATGGTATAGAGGGTATAGTCTCCCCAAGTTCCACTTGAGACCCTGGCTACTCGTCGGAAACCACCTGCATATGGGGAGGCATGCATGAGGGAAAATAGCATTTCAGCTCAAACCTAGTAATTCAGGTCAGGATGTTACACTGTTGTATGCTCGTATTCTCCCAGGATGTGGATCAAGAATCCATGTCTCTATAAAAGGAATTTTCTTTAGGATACATAACATGTGCAACCACCTAGAGTCTGAACCGTGCATCTTAACCCTTTTATGTGAATTCCTACTCGTTGTCATATACTCTGGTACAAGATGATTCCTTCTACATGGGGATGTGGGTGTGTGATTAAGGCACAAGACATGGCCACCTAGCTTGGAACACACAATATCTTCTCCCACATATATAGCGTGTGAAATTTATTTTCTCCCAAAACAAAAGAACTACAACTAGTAGACTTCATAACATGTTTTCTTCTAGAGTACATCTCATGTAGTCATCATTTTCGAAAAAAATCACAAGGTTTCTATATGAATGCTCATTTTTGTGAATCATACCTATAGATTTATTGAAATAATATGAAACCATATCTGAGAATCATTTTCCAGCCTCTGAAGGCGATAAAATAGAATCTAACGATCCCCTTGAAGTCTGCATCGCCTCCTGTCGCCCGTAGATCCACGTGTCACTACATTTCACAACCCTAGAACCAAGATCCAAAAATAATTTCCAAATATCATCCTAATATATTCGAAAATCACTAATATAGTCATTTTTTACATATTTACTATGATTCAGGGGGACCGATCGCCCTTGGACTCGCCCCGATAAGGTCAAACCATGACCCTATCGGTCAACAATAAAGAACGTGAAATAAAAGAGTAAAGGCACACACAAAATGTTGAACTCAATTTTGGAAAAGTTTTCATGTGAAAATCATAATAAAATTGATGATTATCATGAAATCCTAGAATAAAAAATTTTTAATTGAATACATAATTTAATTCATTAAACAAGATCAGGCGAATGGTGAGGGAATGCAGATCAATATTAGAAGATACAAATCAATGGTCAATATAATAATAAAAAATAAGTGTCCACAATTAATGATTCATACCTTAAAAAATGAACATTTTTCGATAATGAACATAGAGTACAGCAAAAGAGAGGACCTACTACATCCACTCCCACATGATACAACTTGACCTGCTCGTCGTTCATTTTTCACTTCTGATTATCTAATTAGGAATTATCTAAAACATATCTAATATCTCGCAAGGGTTACACAGCTAAACCTTAGAAAAAAAATTATATGTGGTTATTTATATATTATTTAATTGGTTCATTTAACAAAACAAAAAAACATAATATTTATTTATATTAATTAAACCAACCCACCTATAGCTGCCTCTATTGGATGTTTGGTGATGAAAACACTAGGTTATGCCTATGGTAAAAGATACCACCTAGAATCAAAAATGGTATTTTATTTTCTATATGAGGCTTCAATTGTGATTTATTCCATTATTCTCAAAAAACTACATGTGTGTGGTATTCATATATTTAATATTTTTATAATATCAAATCCAGACACACAGAGCCACTGAATCTAGCATTGTCTCAGTGAAGAGATATAAAATAATTCCTCAGTATATTTCATTTTATTATAATTAAAAACTTGTTTCACTACAAATTATTTCAATTTATATTACATTTTTTATTTTTAAAATATTTTATTTTATTTTTCTATTTATTGAATAAATATTCTTCTAGCATTCCATAATCATTTTAGAAAACTGTATAATTACTAAATCTCAAAAATAAATTAACATCCTGATATTAATTCAGTTTTTCTCTATATAACCATCCATATTCATCCACAATAAGTATTTTTCACTTTTTTAAAACATAATAGGGGTTTAAAAGCAATAGGATGTCATTCTTTCTTTTTCTTTACATAAATTATAATATAAGTTGAATTCATCAAATAGTATCTCATAAACTAATAAATTATGAGCCTAATTAGGTAAGGTTATATATACCTTCATTCAATACTATTTAATATGATAATTTTTTTTCTTATCACAAATTTATAGCCTAAGTTAACCCGATTTTCACTTTTACTGTGGTTGTGATTTTTTACTATTTTTCCTATTCACTATTTCATAAAAAATATGTTGTCCATAATAAATATTATAAATTATTATTATTTAAAATATTTAATACATATTAAAAACATTAAACCATATAATTGGAAGAAATTCATTTTATAATTATCCCATAAAGCGAGATTAAAGGCTATCTTTCAGGAAAAATCTTTTTTCAGAATATATATGATATTATATTAACATTCATATTAGAAATCATCCTTATATTAATTTGAATTATTATAAATTGATATTTATATTATAAATGTCATATAAATAATTCCTTAATAAGAATTATTTTTATTATCAGGAATTTATAAACTTTTTCCACCAAGAAACAGTTTTCCACAAAGGGCATTCATAAGAAAAAAAACATATACCAAAACATTGAAAATAATTAACTCGAATGAAATTAATTATATTATAATAATTGAAAGATATTATATATCACATTAATACTGAATACAAAATATAATTGCACTTTTAAATTATTATATTATATTAAAATAATTAACAGTATTTGAAAAATCTGTATTTTTCACTATTCAATAAAAATTAAATCATTTCTGAAAACTCTCAACATTTCATCATAATATAATTTTGATATGATAATTTCAGAAATGTTATCCTTTTATCAAATAATATTTATAAAATTTATATATATTAATTATATTATTTTCTCACTATAATCACTAAAAACCTTTTTTGAAGAAAACATATTTTTGAAGAATAAAATACTTTACTAAAATTTGAGTGATTATTTTCTATTTATCAATTCATTTATATTGATAGGGTACATTATATATATATATATATATATATATATATATTATAAACTACATAATCTTATTCATGCGCATAAATTTAATTTATGGGTTATATATATCATACTTAAATAATAATATTTCATGGCTTGTTTAGGCCCGGTGTTATGTGTCATACTCAATATCATATATATATATATTTCTATTATATCTTTGGGTGATATAACTATGATATTTTATGGTTTGAATAAATAAAATATAATTTTAACTAATTGATCAATGAATCCCTATTTATATAGATATTCCAAATGGCCTCTACCACGACATTGTGACATCATCCATGGTCATGTTACCTTTATTCAATAGGAGATCAGGGTTTTCATGAATTTGAAATGGTTATTTTCCCAAAAAAATCATGATATTTCCCAAAATTATTTGAAAATTTTTGGTTCTCCTCCTGACATTCCCAAATTTATTTATGTGTCTCTTTCAACAACTTATATTCCCACCAATGTAGCTAACTATTCTATATAGGGAATCCCTTCATTGTTTCATCTCACTACATCCAAATACATGGTGTGGAGATCACATACTCATCATTTCTATGACCTCACTGATATTGCGCTTTCCATGACACTCCGCCACACCCATCAATATGATCATCTCAATATCAATTTTTCTAAAAGGTGATCTTTACAGTCTCTAGTATTAACAAAATAGTCAACCCCGTTTCCTTTTTCTCTATATACATAAAAGTAAAAATATATTGGATTCCTATGATCTCATTACCTCGGTCATGGGAATGGATCCCCACCCCAATGCATAGAAGATTCCACTCAAGAAGGAGAAGTATGATATTAATAGTTGATTTGAGAATATTTATTCTATATTGGGTAAAATATAAACTCATGTATAAGGATGAAAGAATGATCAAAATAAGATGATATTAGAGGAATTATGAAGAAAAGGTAGTTAAATTTTTAATATGACATTGTTAATGCACTAAAATGGAATTTAAAATGAAGATAAAAAAGAAGAAAGAGTATTTGAAATTTCATGATTTTAATCTAAAGAAGATTTTTATTTCTCAAAATTTTAAATGCGAGTTGAATAAGTAATTGGATAATAAATGGGTTTTTAGGAAAATGTGATATTGAATACCAAGCTCTAGAAACGGAATAATAAATCCCAGTCATCATTCATTAATTTTTTTGATTGGTGAATAAGTCCCCTCTCTTATGATATTGGGATTTTTATTTATTACATGGGTAGTAAACAAAAAATATTAATTGAATATGGAATTCCATAAGAGGGGGTATATATAGGGGAGTTTATAAATAGTTTATGCTATGAAATTTTACATGGGTATATGTGTTTGAAGAATGTAGATTATTATGAAATGTTTATTGATAAGACACATAGAAACTTATTAAGTATAGGTTTAGAGGAGTGTTTTTTAAAGTAAAATAAGAGCTAGTAATATGGGGGGTTTTGATGTATGGAATGTAAGTATCAATAATTAATAATATGATATTATTAATCAAATTTCATGTTTCTTACACTGATTTCAACAATCCATCTTGGAATTATTAGATAATGATTCATTACTTATTATGATAAGTTTGATAATTGACTTATGTTCAATTTAAAATAACATCTAAACGATTTTATTGTTAATGCCATGAGTTAGTTATGGAATATATTGGTATAAGGAGTTGTTAAAGACTTGGGGGGATTATTTTTGGATGGGGGTGATGTCTACAGTTGATGAATTCCATTAAACAATGATGTTTTTATATGGGATAAAAAATTAAAGAATATTTGAAGTGAATTTGGTTCTTATGTTGTCTATTTTTAAAACATAAATAATGTTCAAACTCATTTATTAAATGGTGATTCATTTGAGGTGAATTTCATTACATGGTTTTAAAGTTATTAAAAGATAGTTGAAAGAGTATTGATATTCAATTGACATGTTTTAAAATATTCGATGTGTGGGTCACCAAACTGGACCATTATAAAAAACAAAATAGGTGTGGTGCTAGTATGGGAATCCAAAAAAATATGGATACTTATGAAACATGAATTTTTTATTTATTGTATAATGAATAAGATCAAACGACAAATTTTTTTGTGAAATACAATCTATGACATATAAAATAAAGAGATCATTTTAGAAATGTTAATTTCAAATGGAATTTAAAAAGAGATGTTTTATTATGAGAAATATCATGTCTTATACACATAATGGTGACATCTATGGTAGATCAAGTATTTTTAACATCAAGGGAGTGAAAAATGATTGTGTCTTATATATGATTTTCCTAATGAAAAAATGGATCATGTATGGTTAACCTTAAGGAAGATAAATTTATATTTTATGGTGAAATGATTTTTGAAGATTATGAGTTATTCTTTAGAGATAAAAAATAATGTCCATTTCACTATGAATAATATATAGTGGTTATTCTGAGAATTCCATGAAATGTTCGGGTGACTTATACCTATGTAAGTGAAATGGATTGGTTGATTTTTAGTTATTACATGTGGTTCAAAATTAGGAATCCTATGTCATGTCCCTTTCCATGGTGTGAAAGGAAGACACATGTTTTAAATGGAAAAGTAAGATCATGTCATCTCACAATGAGTTTTGAAATCAATTCCAATAAAGTTCTTGGTAGTTTGAACTAAAAATATATAACACACCATGGTGATGTTAAATGTTTCATAGTCGTATAGAATTTCTAGGATTTGAGTTGAATTTAGTATTTGATTCATATAATGACCCATGAGATATTCATAATAAATCTCTATGTTCTATAAATAATTTGTGGTTTCTTATAGGTCTGGAATGACCTTGAATATCAAAAATAAGGGAGAGAAATTCAAGATAATTGAGGTATGTTTTGTGTAATTATTCTAATAATAAATTTAAATTTGAAATTGAAGAAGTGTGTATGGTTGGTTAAAGATGTTGTGGAATTTTTTCAGAAATATATAAAAGAGGGATTAGAATATAAAATGATGATGTCATAAAAGAAGAAGAATAAGAAGAAATAGTGGATGGGGAGTGTGGAAGATAAGTGCACATAGAAAAAAAGTGATGAAGAAGAAGAAGAAGGATACACACTTTGTTTTGGTGTGATCATCACACATATATTTTTTTAGGAATAATAATATCCATACAAATAAATCATCATGAAAGGTTTTGTATCATGATACATTTTCATAATATAATCATCTAGATAAAATGTATAATCCAAACCATGGTGAAGATAAGACAATATCAGTTAATTTTTTTTCAAATAGTAATCCTTTCTTTTTTTTGTCAGTAGACTATTATATTGTATTATTATAACACACGTCAATAGATAAACTATACTTATTGTATCCAAATAGATATTACAGTGAAATTTAGGCTCTCTTGTGATTATAGATCATTCTAAAGACAGAGTTTCTGATTTTGAGTAGTGATCCATGTATAGTAGTTGTTATTTGTTTTTTCCATTACCTTTTGTCTTGAGATGTTAAATAGTATGGTCATTCACTCCAATAATTGAATGTGGATGATTGTAAGGGAAATCGTAAAAGGGAAATTACAACACAATTCATAGATTAACCACCAGTGATCCTTTACTATATAATGGGTCCACCATAAGGGATTATGATGGAGGTGTGTTAGGACATGTGGTGGGAGTTATCCACACCAAAATTGCTTAGGATTTTTAAATTTTTATGAAACATAGTATATTATTACTCATTATTTCCATAATTAACTAATTACATAATTATATAAATTTTTTAATTATAATTTTTTATAAGTAACTAAATGTATATATGATAGAGTTGGGGCCACATGTGATTGTGTGATGGATTGTAATGATTGATCACCCTTGTATGAGATTAGGTGATGGTGGTTCATATTTTATAAGAGGTTTATATTTCAATGAGTTATGTGGTCCCTATCATTCCTAGTAGATTATTAAATATTTATGTGACATGTTTTAAAATATCTAACAACTATGTACAATTGACCTCAAGAAAAATTTAATGTTATTTTTTTCATATACATATCTTTTGGGAAAGGAATTATAGGGCCATGATTCACCTTTATAATGATATTTTATTATATTATGGTAATGTATGGTCATATTTTTTATTTAAATATTGATAATATGTTATACTTTAGTCATAATGGGATTCTATTGTGATATAATATGATGCATGAGATCTTTTATAGGTTTATTTTGTCTCATTGTGTGAAGGATAGATTTGAAAATGGGAATGTATGATGTGATCCATGACATAGAATGTTCTTTCCACCACTTAATTGTGATTGTGTACTACAAGAGTTCACATTTTAGTTCTATATTAAATTAATTCTATACCATTTCCACTCATATATATGGGGTGGTAATAAAATGATGAGGATTGTCGCCTTTCGGACCAAAATGGATGTCCCTTTGGTACAACATAAAATTAAGTACCTAGAATATGTTACCTTAGTATTTGTTTATTTAGTAATATTTGATTTATGAATTGTTTGTTTGATTCTTGAACAATATTGATTAGTAGATATTCCTTTTAGCCTTTATGGATTATATAAATGAAGTGTTGGGTGAGTTTTCCTTCCCCCTTAAGGATTATGGTAACAGAGTGGGTTATAACACTATTTTAAGAGAAGATGTAAGATGAATATTTGAGGAATATTTCCTAGGAATATATGATATATATACTAAAATAGGGTGGATGAATTATAGTTTTTCAAACTATTTATAATTTAATAATATTTTATACGTAAATATAAGAAGCATTGTACTATAAACTTTCATAAATAGTTCTTCCAAAAAGTATAATCATTGTTACTACATAATTTTTATATAAAAACTATGTAACATATTATACTGTTTATATACGATAATTATGAATGTTAGGAAAGGTAGAACTATAAAACTAGTATTAATAAAAATTATAAACAAAATAAAAGGATAAAAAATAACAACTTTTGTATATACTATAGAGATAAAATGTATGAAATAGAAAAATAATTTTTTGTAAAAGGATTAAAACAACCATACAAAACCTAAACTAAATGAGTTATTCAATAGCACCCACACTAATATGGTTGTTTTCATAAAAAAATTTAAGGTATCCATGATTATAAACATATCATAAGTTATATATTCTAAGCATTGGAATCCCTAAATCATCCTGATTAGAAAAAATTATGTCTTCCTCTCAGAATCCCTCAATTGACACAAGATTATAAAAAACACATATATCCCTATTTATTGGATCCATTTATTAACATGATAAAAAAACAATAATTAAATTGGACAAACATAGGGTATTTATAAAAAACATGACAACATATTCTCTAACAAAGGCTCTTGATATATTACAACATAAAGCACTATCAATAATGAGACATTCAAAAAAACATAAAATTAATTATTCATACTACATTATGGTAAGCTAATTCTTATCATTGAGGTTATAGTACTATTTATAGACATTTTCATAACAAAAAAATGAATTCCACACATCTTGGGATCATTTTCATTGACTTTGGACATAACATTTTTATCTGTAGCTATATTAACCATATCATAATTTTTATGATTTTAATTATATAAGGAACTATTAAAAATATTTTCTTATAATTTCATTTATAAGGATTAATAAATCTTCATCAAGAAAATTGTGTAAACCTCCTTTTGGTAGACTGAGAAAGTCTCAATCCAGTATACTTTGTATATCTCCATCTGGTAGAGTTTTTATGTCTTAGCCTAGTATACTTTATATATCTATGCCTAAAAAATATAATTTCATCATATGTTGGTTAAACATAAATTCTATTTGGAAAAATAAATTTCTTAGATTTAGTAGGATTAGAAATATAGTAATAGAAAAATTATAAGAGTGAACTCTGATTTGAAAAATTAAGAGTAGATTTATATTTTCTGAACCATCAAGGACTATCCTATCTTAAACTATAAGTGTTGAAGATGTTATTATGACCAATTTATTATTTTCTTATCAATATTACCAATGTCGTTTGCCATGCCATGGTGTGTTTGTGTATTTTTTATAAGACACTATACTGAGACGTATTGTTAATGATATGAGGTGGATGGGATGGCCCTTATTTGATATGTTGTTACAGTGTGGAATAACTCATCGATCCACTTTGTTATGAATATATACTAGGAAAAAATTCCCAATTGGGTTGATGATTCCTATAACATGGAATATCTTACCAAATTTTTTGATGTTATATCTAGTGTGGGATAGTCTACCCATTCTTCTCATAAAACTCAAGATGGGTTTTTTTAGATACATTCCATTAGCCATACATATGGGATAGAATTCCCTTATTAGCAATAGTCCATGGAAGGTGATGTGATGTACATAACTGGTAATTCATAAGAGATGAGGTACCCTTAAACTCATGTTATGGTCTAAAACCATAAATGTCTTCCCTATACAAGATTTATCATTTCTAGGGATTTTATTCCCTTTATTTGATAATATAATGATCAAGGGAGTTATGTCAAACATAAATTGATGTTATTATCACCAGTCCAAGGAATGTAATTCCCACATTATATTGATGTTTATAGTAATGAGAGAGAATTCATAATATAAATGACAATGCATATGAAATGGGTAACATTTTCCATTTACTTGTATATACCCTTTGGGAGTGCGATGTATTTAAAATTTTGTAACACTTATAAGGAATTGTAATAGATGCTTGAGATGAAATACTAATCTATTTTCTATTTCCTTTGAAAGTAGGATGGACATTCTATGATGTTTTGTTTCCACGGAATGAAACAAGGTGAAAATGATGTAATGCCAACAAATATTTTAATTCCCTTGGATTTATAATGGAATTATTATGACATAATTCATCCCAAAAAGGGGATGAGATATGTTTGTTGTTGTGGGAAGTGATTCCATCTCTTATGATGTGGCCAAGGACTTGGGATTATTTCCCTATTGTGTTTATTCCCATAGCCAAGGATGACATTCCGTTCATTAAAGATGTTGTCGAGATGTGACGCCCACCTATGTGTTTTGTATTAGGGATATTAACACATCTTTATTATTATAACTAGGATAATATTCCCACGTGAATGTGTTTTCTTGGGGAGACTATTCACATGGTTATAGTAGTGTTATAAGTACATTATGACACTATATTATGGATTACATTACCATAGTGATTATATATCATCAGCTACAAATAATCCATTAGGAAATACATCATTTGTATTAGTCATTTAAATATAGGGAGGGATTATTCAAATTAACTATAACATGGTATTAGATGGATAGTTGATGATTATGTTATATAATAAGAGACTGCCCTGCACTTGCTGATGCATGTATTCATGACATGAGGTGAATAGGGATCACTTGTAGATTTTATGTATTCATTTATTATTTAGATAATGGTTTTAAAAAAAAAAATCATGAACTTACATATAATTGATCTGTTTAGAGACATTGTTATTGGTGGCATACGTTTTTTTACAGAAACCCAACTTTGAGGGTCTTAGAACCTTGGTACCTGGGTCTCCAATACTTTTTTTTTATTTTATAAAAACAATTTTGAGGATAAGACCATGGGCACAAAAGGAATCATAAGTAGGTTACACTCAAAACCATGTCCAAGACTAGACCTTAGCAAAAGAAGAAACCAAACAACATCAACCATGAACTATGAACCAACCTGTTCACCATCAAATTGCACATGTCATGAAATCTCTTTCCACCCTGCACCAATACATCACACACATCACCCATTCCTCAGACACAGCACCACCACCACAACTGATACCTCCCATCCAATCCACACACCATGCTAGGGACCGAAACCATGAGGGCCAATGGATGAGAACCAGAGGGAAAAACCTACACTGCCACCAATACCGAGAACTGTCGTCGGGGCCAGTCACAGACCGTGTCGCACCAAGAGATCCACAAACCACACCCCACAACCACCCGGTTCCGCACCGTCATCGTCAGAATCACCAACACCATCCCAGATCTCCCAAGCATCATTCAAACCAGACCATTGTGGAGTCACACACAAAGGGGAAGGGAAAAAGGGAAGAGGTGAATTGGAGGATTGCGGCACCAGAAACGAGAATATACTAGAAGACCATCGAGCCATACTGGCGATCCGCTACTATGCCCGCGTCTGAACCCGAAGAAACCACCATCAAATCAGAATGAAGAACCTACAACAAGAAAGGGGGAAACTGACAAGGAACCACCGAATTCCCCAAGAAATCTCGAGGTCTCCGTCTGCGACCTCAGAGTGACTCGGGAGGAAGACGATGAACCTGGGCCAGAGAAGAAGAGAGGAGGGCGACCATGAAGAAATCGGTCGAAGTCTTCGCGGGAGCGGGAATGGAGACCTTCACCAGTTCGTCAAAGGATGTTGAACACAGAGCTCCGAATCCGTGATACCATAGAGCGATCGACACCCTCACGCCATCGCCGCGCGACCTGACCGTCGATCGCGATATATAGAGGAAGAGAAGGGAGGGTGCGGGAAAACGTCGAGAAACCCTAGCTCCCGAGTCAAGGCCCCTTACGGGCCCATCGAGATGTCTTGGGTCTTAATGATAGCTTGGTACCTAGTTAAACCTCATGAATGTAGAGACATATATGAAAATTACCTAACTTTTGATGGTTGAGATTAGGAGATTGAGTGGAGTTGGAGATGGGACTAGGTAGAGACTCATGACTCAGTTTGCAGTGTCCCCATTTTTTGTTTTTTTTTAGTTTAATGTACATGGCTGACCTATTTGTGACCCTTCATTATGTAATAATTCATGACAATAAAGATGATCATTTTTTTTATAGCTTGGGAATTTTTATTTTATTACTTATGGCATTTTTATATATTGAATCTTTTTATCTATATTTTTTTTATGATAGTATACTTTTTTCTTTCTGATGTGTTCAATGGTTATATATAAAAGAGGGTATAGTCCCTTCATAATCACTTATATACCCTCACTTCTAGTCGACACTCATTAGAAAACGGGGAGGCTCACTTGAGGTATGTGTCACCTAGTTCAGTCACGATGTTTGTGAGACACACCTGGGATACAAACAAAATAGTCATAAAATCTTATTACATAAGATTATCTCATTATTTTATTAATATCATCCAGAAATAACCAAAAACATAGAGAATTTTCCTTCTTATGCACTAAAAATTTCCTTTTTACAATAGAACATTTTCAACATATTGGGAGCTCATAAAAAAAGTTTATTAGATACAAATTTTTATGACAGTAAAAAAAATATAACACAAAAAAAAATTATTACTAGATAACATTGGTGAAAGAGACAATTTCATTTAGAAATGGAAATAGTGGTGGAGTATATTCTTAAGTGCAGATAACTATTTGTGATAGAATATTTAATTCACTCAAAAATAATTCTGGAAAGATGTAACTATTTACTAATTCTATTTTTGTTTGAAAATGGTGTTTTCTTGAAAGAATAAAAATATTGTCTCAAATAATTCCAGAGTAGAATATTTGGTATGAAATTATTTAGAATATCAAAAATAGTTGATATTTTCCATAAACATATAATTATATCACATATAATCCAATGTTCAACTATTTATGATGAAATTACTCATTATTTTTAAGAAAATGGTTATTTTTATTTTAAAAAAATATATCATTACAAATATTATTTTTATAAGACTATTTATAGGATTATAGATTATTTGTGAAAAACTACATCTGTCACCAATATTTCTCAAATATGTAATAAAAATTAAATATGGATACAAAAATTTGTGATAGATTATTCATTAGTCATAAATATCTATTTGTAATGAAATTTATTAATTATAGGAATCCAAAAATAATAATTAGGTGGTGGAATTTTATTTATCGATTTATCCATCGCAAAAACAATGAATATAAAAGAACGGGCCCAACTATTCCTCAAATATATTTTTTCTATTATTATATTATCTCTCACAATAAAATCTCTTCAAGCTCCATAAATATCATACATTTCAAATATCCCACTATAAACTTTTAGTTGTTTATTTTCACTTCAAGTAAAATATAATATTTTAAAATTTTGTTCTTGTAATTTATTGTTTACATTTTTTACTATATTTTCAATTCTTTTTATTTAATTAGATTTTTGTTTTTATTTTCATTTAAGAATATTTATTTTATATTAATAATAACACTTTATTATATATTTATTCATAAAATTTATTGTTATTTATAATTTAATATTGCAATAATTATGTTATAAAATTGTTTACAATTTTTTAAATCCATTTTTATTTATTCATTTACCTATCTATATTTTATATTTAATTAATTTTATTACTAATTTATTTTTAATTTTGTTTAATATGAAATATGAAAATATTAATACAATTAAAAAAACTAATTTGTAGCTAATACAAAATTGGCATATCAGCTTTAAACCGATTTTTTTTAAAAAATTACATTTAATTAATTTACCTTAATAAAATATATATATATAATTTATATAAAGTAAGATATGAATTTAATAATAATATATGTGAAATTTTAAATAAAATTAGTTAAATAAAAAAAATTGAAATGGTATAATGTTAAAGAACAATCAAATGTTTTAAAATTTTGTAATTTTGATAAAATTTTCAAAAAATAAATATAATATAATAAAAAATTATAAAATAATGAAAATAATGATTTATGGAAATTGATAAAGTAATAATTTTTAATGAAAACTTTTATTAAAATAAATAAAAATTTTAAATAAATAGATGAATTAAATTTTTTCAAATAAATATTTTATCTTAGTATATCTAAAAATAATATCAAAACATAATTATATTAAATTGAAATATAATTCTAAAATATTATTATTGAAAATTATTTATAAAATCAATAATAAAAAATAAAAAATTATTTTAACTAATAATTAAAATTTTAATATTGTAATTTGTAATATGAGAACAAAAAAAATAAAATGATATCAAAAAATATATTTATTGGTTTATTTTAAGTTCATATTTTAGTTTTTTAAAAAAAATATAAATTACATACAATTAATTAATATTAGGAAAAAATAGTTAAAAATCTATTTTAAAAAATATATATAATTTAGAAATAAATAAAAAATCACTTTCGAAAAAATAATATTTTTAAAATAATTTTTATATCTATAATGTTCATAATATATATTATTAAATTGTAATAATTTATTATTTATATCATAATAATTAATATAAGTTAGGTAATAAAAATATCTCTAAATTATTAATAAATATCAATTATAAATTGTCATGACCCGTCCCCCGGGGCTCATGTCGTGACTACCCCAAACACGCCTTCCGTAGGACAAGTGCTGGCGAATGGCATCGAAAGGTGTATTCCCTAAAACGGGAAGGCATTACCTTTAATCCTGTACAACACACGGTCTTAGAACACAACAAGAAGCGAATGTGATGTAAACTGGAGTAGAAAAAGGAGTGCTGAAACTAAAAGGGGCTGGAATACAAGCCCAACGGAAAGTACAAGTACAATTGAAAAGTAAAAATAAAACTGAAAGGAACAATACATCTAAAAAAGGTAAAACAACTAATGAGTCTTCCTATGAGGATCCTACCAGAAGGGTAGGTATAGATCGCCTCCTCAGCACTTTACGCCCGCCTATCTCCTCCACATAACGCCTAGTCCTAGATCCCTCAAACCTCAGCCCAACAGCTCATCGTTTGAACAAGACACAACATGGTGCGGGCATAACCCATATAGGGGTGAGTATAATGATACTCAATTGGGACCCCGAGACCCCCGATGATCTCTCAGGATTTCACAAGGAAAACCACAAAGCATGATCTCAATCACAAGCACAAAGCAATAGACACAGCTCAATTAGAGTCTCAGCTCAAACCAGGGGTACAACACAAAGAAATAGGATTATGATGCTAACCCACACAAGATCACTATGAATGTTGATAGCCAGCCACATATTCTCTAGGCCTTGGAACAAGTAACATACCCAGTCACAACGTCGAACACCTCAACTGCTGGAGAAATCCTCCTCTAAAAAGTACATTGGGCATGCCGCGTCACACAAAGGCACTTACCACTAACCTTGGACTACTGAGGTATTCCTCCTGTTGAGTACCATGGGTCTACCGCATCACACAGAGGCGCTCCCCACTATGGGTCTACTATGTCACACAGAGGTGATCCCCCTTGTGGCTTACTAAAGTACTCCTCCTGTCGAGTACCGTGGGTCTGCCACGTCACACAGAGGCTCTCTCCCACCATGGGTCTGCCATGTCACACATAGGCACACCTCACTAGTTTGTCAAGTCACTTTGAGTTGAAAGGTCCGCAGTCATCAAGTCTCAGCCAGTCGTAGGGTTCCGTACGTAGCGTGTTTGGGAGAACCGCTCCCTAAGCCATCGGTATTATTTCAAACTGCATAAAGTCTCACAAATAAGTAACACAATGATCTTTCATGTCATTGGAGTTCCAATGCAACAGACGGTGCGTCAATCGGACACCCGGTCTGTGTGTTATTGGCATTTCAAAGTTGAGGGCCCGATTGGATTCGGGTGCGATCCAACCCGTCCGTACTCTAAGTTTCTCCAAAACTCTCATTGAGTAAGTTAAAAGGACCGTCTCACTCCATGGATCCCAACGCCGTAGAAGGTTTATCAAACAGACATTCGGTTCTTGAGATAAGTCCCTTTAAGTGTTACTGGTCGGTACTGGGTCTGGGTCCGGTCCGCCTCGGTCAGACCGACCCGACCCGATTCAGCATGGGCTGACCTGGATCAACCTAGGTCAAACCGGACAAACTTGGGTCTGACCTGACCGAGGTCAACCTGGCCTGCTGGGCCCGGTCGAACCCGACTGGGCCGCGGGTCAGGCCGTTGGGCTGCGGGTCGGCCTGCTGAGCGGTGGGTCGGTCTGCTGGGCCGACCCGTCGGTGCCACATGCCTAGCAGCGTGGGCTGCCAGGGATACCCGAATGTGGCGCTTCCTGGTAGGGCTGACGGGGCACAGATCCACATCAACGAGTCAACCCGCAGGGGTTGACCCGATGCGGTGCCACATGGCGCCACATGTCCTCTTCGCAACGGCCGGTGAACCAGGGTCTTTCCACCGGGCTCGCCGCTGGCATGCGCCCCTTCCACCAGCTTCTGCTCGGACCAGCGGCCCCCCACTCTTGTCGCAGCCATCGCAGTCCGCGACCTTATTGCCACGTGGGCGCGCTGCCTGGGGCGCACCCCTCCTCCACTCTGTCGACTCCGTCGTGGCCAGCCGGCGTGCCATCCAACCTCTCCTCTGGTCTCTACAACTGACGAGCCATGGCCCTACTTGTTCATATGCAGTGTGTGATGGTGCACCGTGCCCCCACCGCGGTCGGTTGGTGTCGGCCGCTTCAACAATAGTCGCGGCTTTGTGTTGCGGCCTCCTCTTGTGGTGTGCATCGACGCGCTATCCACCACATAGCTGGTCAGTGTGGTCATGCTATCAGTCTTCCATGGAGGCACAAGGATTTAAAAATTATAGTGAAGGGTTCGGGCCAGGTTTGTTAGGTCTGCGCCCTACATGTTATCTCTTAACTCGAGGGGGGTTAAGGGTTTAATAACAATTGAATTAAACAATAAGATAAACCGCACAAGATTTCCCGCAACAACCTCCCACAAAGACGAATGAATCGATGGTCAACTCATTAGTCGGTTGACCCGCATTATTCGTATAATTCACGAATGGGGAAGAAGAAAACATTTAAAAACATAAATGAATAAACCCCTAACTTGAAACCCAATGGGGAACGTTTGCGCCATGAAGGCGGTTGATGTTTTTCGTTCCTGCAATAGGTTACCAATGATGTCGCTCATACGTCGTCCTCCGGTTCGTGGTTCGGTGTCAACCATCATCTCTCGCTGGCATCAGCTCTGTCTTCTAAGGTTCTGGTGTCTCGATGCTACTTCAGCACTTCGTTGCTTGGAGAAGCTATGCCGGTACCTTCCCCCAAGCTTCATATATATAAAAGAGGGTGAGGGTAAGTAACGACGTTGGAATTTAATGGGGCTCACTAATTAGGAAGATTCCTAATTCTCCAATGACATCGTCATTTAGGGATGGTAGGTCAAGACATTAATTGGCTTAACACATCGTTGGCCCCACCCCTTTGCTTGTAAATTGCAGGATATGAAATAAAATAATAAAATTATATTATTTCATTTCTTTTAAAAAGTCACAAAACATAACTTTTTCTCCAGACCTACTACGGTCCAAGTAAATCCTCCTTTAAGAAAATCCTGACACTGCGGATTCAATAGTGCCCTTGGATTTTTATTCTGAGAAACGGTTCAAAATTCAGAAAATGCTGCTCTTGTGTTTACTGAACGTACCTGAAAAAAGTTAAATAAATTAATTGCATTCACCCTCGACCCACGTCGGTCGAGGTTAGGCTCCGCCTAAGGAGAACACGCCTCAAAGAACTCAATATTACCCTCGGATTTTCAATCCGAGTTATCATTTAGAAGTTATGGATTTTACAATAAAATAATAGTTACTTAATTATTTTATTCATAGACAAAAAATAACATTCACTAGTGGACCGTGGTGGAAAATGTTAGTATCTTCCTAAAGAAATCATACCCTCACAAGTTCAGCAGTGGTCTCGGATTTTTAATCCAAGTTACCATTCATGAGTTATAAGCATTTGAAAAGTAAAATAATTTTATTTAATTATTTTATTTACGGTTATTCTATTTTCGGGTTTTCTAATAAGAGAAACACACCCACTAAACTTAAGTCATGCCTAGGGTAAACCCGCCATCCTGAGTGCAACGGTGCCCTCAAATTTCTGTTCCGGGAAACCGTTTAAGATTTATTCTACTTTTTCTGCAAAATTGCTTACACGCGCTATTTAAAGTTTAACAAAACTTCGACAGACCATTCTAGGCACTATGGGCCTCATAATCATGCACCGTCAGATCTCGCGGTCTCAAAATAATTCCAAATAATTAAAAAATTTATACATAAATTATGGGACATTACATAAGTAATAGAAAATCCAAAGTATCTGATAAGTATAATAATTTTATATCAATAAATCTTATTATAATATATTAAATAAATTATTATTTGATTATTATAATCTCATTATTCTTATTTTCTTACAAAAAGATTAGAAGAGATAATAAAAAATTGTTTTTATTATCATATCAGGGTTGGAAAATTCAATAATGAAATCCACACAGTTGTATAATTAATCATATATACATTAATGTGGTTATAGCATTTATTGAATTTCTATCATCAAATCAATAATTTTTTTATAAAGGCACAATTAATTGTGTTTGTATGAAATGTGATCTCAAGAAGTCTGAAATTTTTCAAACAGTTGGGGTTTGTCAACTATGTTTTGGTTTTAGAGAATATTATCTTTTTGGTATCAAGGTTATGATCATAGTTCTGAAGGGAAAATAGTAGAAAATGTAGAATATGCATTTCTTTTTTAACATATGAAATATAATAAGTGTTGTTTGAAAGGTTTTTTGCATCTGTTAATTATTAAATAATGTTATAATCTATTTATAAAGGACTTTTAATGTCATATATATGAAACTAATATTAAAAATTAAATATTTAAATGTCAATGATATAATAACTGATGTTAAAACACATATTTTACATTTATTATTATATAATAGATGTTTAAAATCATTAAGAAAATTTAAAACTTTTAAGTAATTTTCCCCTCATTCTATTTAGGGTTTTTTATCTCAAAACATAAGATCTCTCACTCAAAACCTCCCTCCCACTTCCTCTTTTAGATGTATTCTATCAACACATACCTTTTTAGTTAGTCGCATCCTACCTCACATGACTTAGTTCCACCACCCTCATCCACATTCCTCAACCTTTGGCCATGTTCCACATCCATCAGTCATGTTCCCCTTCCCTCGACAATGTTATTCTTCCACATTCCATGTCCCTTTATCATTTTCCACCTATAAATTTCATCATTCATGGTTTTTCTATTGGAATTTGTATTTTTATACATTTTAAATTATTATTTTCTATGTTTATAATATTAATTTATGTTGAAGTTAGACATAATTTAAGAATAACTGTTCATAGATTATAATACCTTATTAAAAGTTTTATACATGATTAAATGATTATATATATGAATAAATGATTTATTTTTATATGAATAAATGTGTAGTAAGACATGATTACTTATTTGTATTGATTTAATTTTATTTTTTAAAATATTTTTAATTTATAGGTTTTAAATTTATATTTTACTATTTTCATATTTGTATGTTTAAATTTATATGTGTTATATTAATAAATTTATGTGTTATTATGTTTTTTATATGTCTATATCAATTTTTAATCTCTATTTTTTCAATTTATATATGTTTATGTATTTAAATATTTTAAATTAATTCATTATAAATTTGTGTGTTTATATATATTATATTTATATATTTATATATGTGATTTTGTGTTTGAATATGTTATTATATTAATATATTTAATAATAGTTTTAGGTGATAAATTGATCATAATTGGATAAATTCCATAATTACTAGTGATTATGTTGTGAAAGGGGTTATAAATTTATTTAAATTTACTAATCAATTTCCATAAAATGAAGATAGGAAATTATTTCTATGTATGATGTGCTTGAATATGTGAAAATTTGTGTCATGAGAAGTCAAGGACAATATGATTTCCTATTATTTTAATAATCAGTATAACTGGTGGATCTGGAAGTGTGAAATAACAAAAAGGTCATGATCTAACATTGATGAAGATGTTCAGTATGAGATAGAGAATCATCTTGATGAATTAATTCATGATGTTAGTATGAAAATTAGTGATAAATATAAATTATTGAATGACTGTATGAAGACACTAGAAAACCAATTGTTCTATATTATAATAAATTTATTGTTTTTTCCGTAGTGATGAGATCAGTTAACAAAAAAACATGAAATGGTTTGAGTGACAAAGGTTTACACCCATTTTTTTTATCTTTTTAAGTAGTTACATCCATAAGAAAATATTCATGAAGATTCCAATTATGATGTATAAAATATTATGTCATATTGTACTAGGGTATAATAAAATTCATGGTATAAACAATTATTTTTTGATTTATTGGAAGGAATATGGAATTTTATCAAGATAACCTATATGTGGGACATCATGATATAAAATGGATGGGATATCCAACTATGATTTCTTTATAAGGAGAGGCACCAAGACCCCTTAAAAGAAAATATGATATATTCAAATAATTCATCATATTAAGCAATTATTTATTTATTGAAGTGATTTAAAGAGGCTGATGTGGAATATAGATGGTTGAATCATTGATGAAAATCTATATCACCCTCTTGATTCACTACAGTTGATGATATTTGATCAATAATTTCTTGATTTTAGAGAAGAAGTTCAGAATCATATAATGATACATGGAATATATGGAATAAATCTAAATCATCACATCCATAGCTAATATAGTTCATATATTTTAAATTTGGTATTTTGCAACCCATCATCACATATATGTATGAATACATAATATTTTTTTATTAGGATGATTATTTTTATACAAAAATATCCTTGAAATGAAATTTATGTTTATCTATCAAAATCTATTAATTATTCTACATTTATATTGGTGGAATATGTTAAATATTCTTGATTCATACAAGAAAGGAAATTTTATATAATGTGTTATGGTAATGTTCAATTTATATTACATTCATCCATATGAAAAATTTTTTGTATATAGTGTAATTGGATATAAAACTTATCAAATTTTAGAATATGGGACATAATTTAAATAAATTTAGAATGTGAGAAAGATATAGTGCATGGGCCATTAATTATATTGTAAATGTATCGCCCTTATATTATATTAAAAAAATGAATTTAATCATTTACAGGTGAATAATTTCATGTACAACCTTTATCTGTTGAAGAATATTATAAAAGTTTGAAAAAAAATTGAAGTCCCATTTAAAAAGATATAATGTTCATGTTTTCAAAAAAATCATGGAAGAAACAATATCTCTTATTTTATATACTATATTATATATTTTTATATGTAATAAATAACATTGATATTACACATGTTAAGAAAAACATATGATATTGTTTGATAATAGAATCCTTTAATATAAAAGGAATTAAAAAGGTTGATTTCATAAAATTTAAGACTCAATATCTATGATAATATATTTGGATTCAATTACCAATTTGAATAGAAAAAAGGAAATATATTAACCTCAATCATTGAATATGTTAAATAATACTGAAAATTTGAATTTATGTCAACTTATGTGTGGATTTGAATTAAATGGGATTTATGCATCAAATGTTAAAAAAATTAATTTAAATATTTCATGTTAATAGGTGTGAAATCACTTGATTTTCATGTGATTTATACAGAAAATTATAATATATTAATTACATGGAATATTACAATTTCATATAAGAAATTAAATAATCAATTTTTCTTATTTTTTTGATTCCATTTGTATTGATGTCCTGTATTCAAAAGATTTAGTTATGTAAGGGAGAGAAGTTATCCTTGTACCTTGTAAACATGAGAAAAATTTTACTCCATTATTTGTTGTTATAATGGTTTATTTGGTGATTAATTTAGTATGATAGTTAAGGATATATATACAAATAAAATGAAATTTTATGTATCCTTTTAAATGATATATGATAATTCTTAATGAACGTGTTAAAAATATATATCCAGCATAGGAATATATTTTTCATAAATAGATATTAGAGGAGGTGATTGAGATATATAATAACTACTTGTATAAAATGGAGCACATTTCATTAAGTCAATGAATCACATTCATTATTTATTTGGAAAAAAATACACTTTATTTGAACATGATTAATCTTGATCTATAGTTGTTTTGATTGGGATGAATGAATTTACAGTAAGTAAAATTCCAATGATATTAATAAATTAGAAAGAATAAATTAATATATTGAAAAATGTTATGCAAAATAAATTAAATGATAAATTATTATTATTTTTTAAAATTAAGGAGTTTACACATTATTTACATACTATATTCACCATATCCAAGAGCACTATAGTGGTTCTGGAGAAAACACATTGGTAGATAAAGACACATTCTGGGATTATCAAAATATTTCAATGTTTTTGTTGATTCTATTAATTATAACTATGATATTTTTTGTAATTTAAACATTGATGTTTTTAGTAACCCCATATGTAAATATAGATGAAATCTTAATCATGATAACAATGATAAAATGATTTAAAATGATGTGAACTCAAGAATGCATGTAATCTCTTGAAGTCTTCAATAACTTTTGGTATGAGCATACTTAAGATTGTTTTACATTCTTATTTTAGAATAAGAGATATATCTCATGATTATTTATTAGAAATCTCTTTTTTTCTCTTGTAATACTTATATTTCTAGTCCTTTATGATCGAGGGAATCTAGGTATGGAAATAAAGAGGAATTATTGATCATGTGTGATCGAGGTATTTTTTGGATTAGAATATGGGGTATTTAGGGATAATAAATTATACCTACAAGATAGGTTATATCAATGGATTTATCATATAAAAGAAAAACATTTCAATTGTTTCGAAATTTGGTATACTTTCCTATATGTTTTAAAATTAGGGATGCCTTCTAAATACTGGAAAGCCTAGGATACCAAAATTTAGTTCTATATAAATCCTTAATTCTATTGTTAAAGATTGTAGGTTTTATAATATCATTTTAATAATTTATTTATTTATTTAACTAAAACTCGATGAATTTTTTTTTAATTTAAAATGAATTCATTTTTGAATTACTGCTAAATTAAATTATTATAGTTTTACTATTTTTAATATATTTATAAAATTATGATATGCTTATTTAAAATGTGCTAATTTTATTTCATATAATTTATATTTCCTCCAAATATACTTTTTTTACTATGTTCAATAAATTGAATATTGTTTTATTAATCTATTCAACATAATAATCGAGGGATGTAAAATTTTCATTATTTTTTAAACTACAATTCACCCAAACTCTTTTAGATTTCCTTCATCATTTCCTTGAAAAAAAATAGCATTTTTGATAGCCTCTAATTGATTTTGAGTTTCATTTTAATTTATATAAAATCATCATAGATTCATCTCAGTTTACATGAAAACTATTTTGGTATATAAATGATATTTCTTTTATTCTTGTTGGATTTTTAGTAGGAACACATGAATATTTAACTCCAAAAAATATACCTTTTTTATGGAATAGATTATGATTACTGAAATAATCATACAGAGTCCTCTATTATAAATATTGGAGTTGAATACTCTGTTATAATAATTTTATATTACAATGTTATGGAGAAAGAGATTATTTATTTTTTCTCATTATAGAAAAAGAAATATCATGTAAAACATAATTTTCCCAGTACTATGTTTTATTCAATTACAAAGTACATGTATATACATGATTATCTTGAAAAATGATATATGGAATTTGAAAAAAATCTAGAAATTACTTATTTCAGATATTAGATGGTTTTATAAATGAACAATTCTATGTTGAGAGATGAATATTATGATTTTTATTTTTAGCATAGTTAATTAGAAAAAAAATGTATCCATAATTTTTTAATATTTTAAATAGTATGCAATATTTATGTATAAAAGAGATATCATGATATCATATTTTGAAAATGATTATCAATATAATGCCAAATGGGTGGGAATATAAGTGAAATATTATCGATTATACTCTGTATTTAACCATGTTATGTTTGAATGATTTAATTGGTATTTTAAATCAATATTAAGTCATATTAAAGATATATGTTGAAGAAGAAAAGTGGTAAATGTTGTATAATGTTCATCTACTTCCTTTAAACCTATATTTAGTACTTTTTCTTCATATGATAAAACATCTAAATCTAATGATTCAAGGAATAAATAAAATCATAATTTTCGACATATGTCAAAAAGTATTGATAATTATCTTTCTCGTCTTATTAGAAGTAAGAATAAACTTTTCAATAAAAAGATCTTCAAATATAATAATTTCATAGAAAAAAAAGGTTGACAACATAAGATAGGGTTGTTAGATGTCATGTTCTATGAATGTATAATGACAATCCATACCAGTCTAGATTTTCCAATCATAAATAGGAGAGATATAAATTCAAAGATATATTATAAAAACTTAGGAATGAAGTGCTTAAAATCTTTAGACAGATGGAATGAAATTGATGGTGATGCATCTTTTGATAGTTCATTAAATAATAGTGTAATGTTAAAGGCAGAAAAAATAATTTGATTTTAAAATGAATTTTTCAAGGAATAAAAATACCTCATGGATAAGGATACTATTTAATCTATGATAAATTTAAATGTCTACTAAAAATATACATTCACTTCTATGAATATCATTCAACATCCTTAGATGGTGAATGATAATATCCTATTGAAGATGAAAAATATATTTCATAAAAATTGTGGATGCATTACCCATTATTGATGAAATGGTTCTATTTGTAAATATTGATGAAAAATATAAATATGAAAAATATATATGATTTTTCTAAAACTAATCATATTAAATATAATAAAATAATTTCAATTTTAACATAAAATCTTTCAAAGAATTCATCATATTTAGTTTTTAGATCCAATTAAAAATTTAATTTAGATGATTAGAATTTAATTATTACAATTTAATATGAAGTTACTATCATTATGAAACTTTTTTCTATTATTACTTCTATTAATTAAAATTTTAGTAAAATGTATAATCATATTATTCCATCTATGAATTTTAATGAAGTTTGTTTTACTTTCGATAAATCTAAATTTCAATAAAATTTCTTATAGCAAATATTTACCCCTTTATCAGTAAATCTCAATGGGTGGGTAATGTAATAAATTTCATTATTTTTATTTAGTTAAATTATTTTGTTTTCTTAAAGAATTAATTTATAATGAACAGGAAAATGTTCTATATAGAAGAGTATGGATGATGTGGGATTCGTAAAATTTTGAATTATAACATAAATGGAACCAAGAAAGATTGGGAACCAAGAACCTAGTTCAATAATTTTCAGGATAATAGGTTGAGTACAACCAACCAAAAAATAGTGCATGGGCATTGGTTTCCCATGACACATTAATAGGGAGAAGACTAATATTTTGAATTTTCAATGTTTTAGTAGATGATGAGTGAGATTTAGAAACAACTCACATGGTGAATTCATTAGAATTGGTGATATTTATTTTCATAAAAGAACATTAATTTCAAATATATTTTATTTTTTAGGTCCTAAGGATATCCTAATCAGTATTAGAAAATTATGTGATTGTAGTTAAATTTTTGACATTAGGAATTACAAATGTATTTTCTAATGTTAAGAAGTTAATTTAAAACTTTGAGTTGATAGGCATGAGAGTGTATACACTCCTGACTTAAAAAAATTAAGTCATTAAAATTTTCCTAGTTTATGTGAAAATAATAACTTATCTTGGTTTTGGAAAAATATATTATGTCACTATAACTTTTGGGGTTTAAAAACATTCGAGAAAAAGATATATTAAGGATCTATGAGATCCTAAATTTAATTCAACCAGATTCTGTGATCCTTTTCAATTTGGTGAGGAACATAAGTCAATATTTAAACCTAGATATTATGTTTCAACTTCAAAATCATCATTGTTAGTGCCTAACGATTTATTTTATCTTATACCAAAAAATATTTATTATAGGAAAGAAATTTTTGTATATATTGGGTGACGATTATAATATATTTACATAGGTTTGTATTCTCACAGGAAAATTCTAATTTATTAATAATTTTATGGTTTTTTATTACTAAATTATAATTGAGAAAAAAATTCACATGATTAGTATCTAGAATGATCATGGTGGTAAGTATTTAAAAATAAGTTTTAATATATTTTATAGTTAAACTTGTAATTATTATAATTTTTTCTCACCTAGAACACCATATAAAAATGGTGTATTTGATGTAATAAATGTAATTATTTAAGAAATTACATTAAATTTTAATATTCATTATTCTATTTCTTGAAATTTTTGGTCTGAGGCTATGAGTACAACCTATTATTGAATAAAACAAGTTTTACATAGATTGTTTCTTAATAAAACACATTAGGAGTTGTTGATAAGAAGAAAGAAAAACAATCATACTTATATTTCATTGATTATAATGTATTTATCATAAACATTAAAGATAAATTACAAAAATATGATCCAAATTATGATGAATTATTCATTATTGGTTACTCTACAATTAATAATTATTATAGAGTTTTTAATAAAAGAACAAATTTAGTTAATGAATTGGTTAAAGTAATGTTTCATGAAACTTTTACTTTTGTTTTTATAAAATATCTATAAGTTTATCCTCTAAGTGATTATATTGAAAAATTCCCTATCATCTTAATAGATGATAAACTAAAAATAATAATAGAAAATGGTCCAGAAATAAGATCACTAGATTCTGAATATCAAAAAATTAATCCCACCAAAGATGTATATACAGTAGTTGATGATCAGGTCACAATATTACCTAAAATCTAATCAATTTTAAGGAGTCATATAATTGATAATATTATTGGATATGTAATTCATTAAGTTAAAACTATAATACCCTTGAGAAATCAATTTTATCATCACACATTATTATCACAATTTGAACTTAAAATGGTAGATGATGCATTAGATGATGAGTGTTAAATAACAGCCATGCAAGAAGAAAAAAATCAATTTGATTAGAATAAAGTCTAATATTTAGTTGAATGACCTAAAGGGTATCCAATAATTATATTAAAATGGGTTTTTTAAATTTAATGTGATGAAAATGGTTCTGTTTTTCAGAATAATGAAAAACATATTACTATTGGTTAAGGAATATATTATGGTGAATCATTTTATCTTGTAGACTAATTAGAATTTATTTGAATCCTTCAATAATTTATAGCATGTGTGAATGTGATATTATTTCAAATAGATGTTAAATGATATTTTTTAATAAATACATATAAGTGGATGATTATATTGAAAACCCTCCATGATTTGAGCACACTAAATTTCAAGAAAATGTATTTAAACTTACCAAGGAACATTATAGACTTAACCCATTCTTGTGAGAATGGTATAATAGAATTAATGGATATTTATTTAAAAAAATTTGTTAAAGGATGTGATGATCGAACCTTTTTTATAAATAAAATTTTTAATTAACACTATTGATGATCAAATTTTTTATGATGATATTATTTTTTGATAAACTCAAAAAATATATTTCTAGTTGTTTTATAATAATATAAAAATATATTTTAAAGGAGAAAGATAAGTTAACTCAACATTTTCTTTAGTTTTTATATTTTATAAAATATAGAAAAAAGATTATGTCAATATAAATACAGTAATTATTTACTAAAACATTTTGGTTTTTAAAATTCATAGATTAGAATAACTATGGTAGAATCTTTTATAAATCATGACCATGATGAATCTAGTAAATATATAAATAAAAAAATATAGAATTATGAGGAGAAGTTCTCTAAGGATTAATAAAATATGATTGAAAATTATTTTTTCAGTGTTTTCATGTCTGGGGATTCTATAAAATCAAATGGAATCAAATTTATAAGTAGTAGACTGTGTTTTTCATTACATTAGTTGAACTTTGGAACTTGGTTATTTTTATATATTTGGAAATAATTTTTTTAATAAAAATTAAGCAATGAAAGAATTTGGAGGCTATTTATAATACAGAAAAAATTATTCTAGATAATTTTATTTCATATTAAAATCTTTGTTCATGTTGTAACACGCCAATATTTTATCATATATTTAAATTTAAATAAAATTAATTTTTATGATACCACGTGATATACACAACACAGAGACAAAATGAATTGTAATATAGTATACTATTATAACATAGCCATTAAATTGGTAGTATAAATAGGAATAACCATGTATTTATAATTATGTGTATTGGTTCTATATAATTAAATTATATTTATAAAGAATTAATCAGTTATTAATAAAGTCATTATTTTATTTTTCTATAAACAAGGTTTGTATATATTTTTATGATAAATTATTTAAATTAATTTATTCCAATTATATAATAAATATTAAATAAAATGAAGTAAATTTTTTAAATTATAATATAAAAATTAATTTTGTGTGAAATTTGGGGATTATTCTGAAATGATTGATTTTTAGGGAATATAGAAAAATAATAATTTTTCAAATTCTTTCATTTCTAATCATTAAATGAATTAATTTAAAATTACCATTATATTTATTATTTGGTAATAAAATTAAATATTATCTATTTGATTTATTATAATCTAATTAATTTCATTTAAATCCATAAGGTTTTGGATTTTGATAATAAATACATTTTATGCTCAAAATGATTTTTTCTAAGAATTGTTTTCTATTTCATTTTAAAAATTTATATTATTAATGATTCCACCAAATAATAGATATTGGTTCATGAAAAATTTGTAATATATTTATAATTATGATTATTATATTTTGTAAATAAGTTCCTTTTATTTTTTGTCTTTATGGATAGTAACTGTGTTAAATATTTATAACCTCGCTAAGGGTAATGTGGGTAAAACATGGTGAAAACTAGGAGATGAGTTCTCTAAATGAGTCCAAACCGTTTCTTTATTTCATATAATATAAAAAATTATACCATATAATTCTATTATTCTAATATATGAAACTTTGGTTCCATTTTCCCCTGATAATGAAATTTATATTATTTTAAGTAATGGAAATTCCAAAATGTCACTCCCTTGAATTTAATATCTCAAAAACTATTACATAAGGATAAGAAAAGGATATTATTGGTTATAAATTTTTAATTTAATGATGAATTAGTTATTTATTATTATAATTTATTTATAATTTTTTGTTATATAATAATTATCCTAAATTCTTATAAAACTTTGGTTCCATTTTAATGTATAATGATTCAAAATTTCAATGAATTCAATAAAAAAGTGTATATTTACAATATATAATCATTAAATGAAATTTATAATGTTTTTTTGTCATATTAAACCAAATATTTTGGTTTAACCCATTGGTTAGCTAATTTTAATCATAATTGTTATAATTACTTTTTCAATATTAATGGTTTATAGTATTACTTATAAGAGTAAAATTAGATATTAGATTGAAATGGGGTGATATTTCCCAATATTTATCATCCTAATTTTCCTATATCAATACTATTATAATTTTATAATAATTTATTAAAATAATATTTAAAATCAAAATTATTTACTATCATTTTTAAACTATTCATGTCTTTAATGAAAAATTAAATGAATAGTTTAAAAATGATAATAATTAATTTTGATGTAAAATATTATTTTAATAAATTATTATAAAATTATAATAGTATTGATATAGGAAAAATAGGATGATAAATATTGGGAAATATCACCCCATTTCAATCTAAAATCTAATTTTACTATTATAAGTAATACTATAAACCATTAATATTGAAAAATTAATTATAACAATTATGATTAAAATTAGCTAACCAATGTGTTAAACTAAAATATTAGGTTTAATATGACAAAAAACATTATAAATTTCATTTAATGATTATATATTGTAAATATACACTTTTTATTGAATTCATTGAAATTTTGAATCATTATACATGAGCTCGAATGGCCTGAAGACCTTATTTTTTATTTTATAATAGATAATACCCCTTTTAATGGTTTAAGGGGAACCCTTACATGACCCGTAGGCCCAAGAAACAAGGCCCGACGTGACCGGTAATACATGACCCGAAGGCCCAGAGGTAAACCATGCCCAAACATGACCCATAGACCCATCCCACTAGAATTTTCCCTCCCCATATTCTGCATCATTGGTTGCCTTTAGCTCCCCACATGCATTGCTGATCAGCTATCATTTCCCCGTATAAAGCTGCACAGTGCCTGGTCCCGATGGCGGTTGTCATACCCTCTCATTCTTCCAATCTGGGTAGCTCTGCTTCTAGTAATTGCTACTAGTCCTCAGATCCTCATCTGGGGCCTGCTCTGTGTGAACTGGGCTACTTCATAGTCTTCAATGGCCCGAAGGCCCTATGGCCCGAAGGTCTTTGATGGCCCAAAGGCCCTGAGACCTGTAAGCCCAAACCGGTGGCCTGAAAGCCCAACTCTGGTGAATAGTCTTGCTGCTACAATAACGAACAATACCTTCTACAGTGCCTACTACAGTACTGCTACAGTAACTCAGAAATTCTCCTTCACTCGGTTTTGAACCTGGGTTGCTTGGATGCCAAGAAAGAGCCCTTACCACTCTGGAACGGGCTCGTTGTCAATCATTATACATGAAAAATACAATATTTATATTTATCTTTTTTAAGTAATCCAAATGTGTGTCATTTACCTCCCGTATAAAAGGACACCCATTATCTCTTTTCTTGAACTAAGTTGATCCATATATCTCAAGAAAAACCGACCAAATTAATTTTTAAAATTACTAATCCCAAAATTAGAATGTTATTTTCTTATTGAAATACCATTTCAATGGTTATTATGAAGGGATATAAAGGAGGCACACTAAAGAAGTGGTAATCTTCCAGCTGAGACTCTTTCAATTTAAGAATTATTATAAAATCCTTAAATATATGTAAATCATCATAAAATAATAAATTATGTATCATAAATATATGTAAATTTTAATATTATTATGTATCTACCATTATCAACCCTCTTTTATATCAAATTGGAATTGAAATTATCACCAGTATGTAAGTGTGTACTATCGTCTTCACATAACAGTACAAATAATTATCCATCTCCATATTTCATGGATAGTTCTTATGATTCATTTAATTTTTATATATGATAATTATAATATTTTTATACATTTATAATTATAATATCATATCAACCTTCTTACCTTTCTATCCATTGGAAAATGATAACATTACTTATGCATATGTGTGGACTACCACCTCCAAAATGAGATGTGACTCATTTTTCATTATATCTTTATGTGGATGGTAATAAGGATATATTTTATTAATATATATGATATAATAATGATTTTTTATTGGTGAATTATATTTTTCCTTTCATTCATTTCATCCATCATAATGTGAAAATAGCGTTCAAGCATACATATGACCTACAATCTCCCTGAACAATGTAATTCATTTTTAAATCTATACCTATTACTAATGACTCTAAATTTTTATATAATTAATATTTATTATATTTATATTAGAAATATAAATATGGTGATTATTTATTCATGATAAATTTAAAATAAACACAACTACCGTAACAAAATAATCATTAAACAATGAATGATTTAATACCCCAAAATAATAATTTTAATAATGTGTTGTTAACAAATGGGTTTTTAAAAATTATTAATGGGTTATATATTATTTTATAATAATTTATAGGGATTTTTAATATATTTTTATAAAATTTAAATTTATTATAGATTACGTTAATTCACTATTAATGCAAGTCGAACTCGAGGTAATCTATTTTCATCTCACTTTTACTTCTATGATACACATGAAATATTCAAAACATATTTATTTTATTTGGGGTAAATATAGCTCATGAATATCTTTTATGAATAATTTTATTAATATTATAGTTATATACATTTCCATATAATGTTTTCCATTTAATGGTGTTTTTTTTAATGTTATATATGTTGTAAGTGGTTTATGTTTCAGTCTCATTTTAGTCAGGATTTTTTATGATTGAATTTCCACATAAAGAAAATTATAAGATATTTTTATCATAAATCACTTTAATTTTCTCCTCATTTTTTTATTCATTGAGAATAAAGTTTTACTTTATTTTTCCTCCCTTTATGTTCTTAATATACTAAAATAAAAGTTTAATGAAAACCCTACATTACTTATCTCTTCGGTCAAAAATCATTTTCTTCAATATCTATGTTTTCTAAAAATGTTTTTATTTTTGATTATTACATTATATAATTATTGATTAATTTAGTTTTTAAACATGATTAAATTATTATAAAATTTTTTAAAAGTAGTCTTCATGTAATTTCCCAAATGACGTACTTTTTTTTAACAAAAACGTGATAGAAATCATTATTTTAACATACTTAACCTAAACATAATATCCATCCATAATGAAAAAAAATGAAATTATGATTCCATTATAATTTTGATTGTTCTTTTCAAGGAATTTTTTTTTTAAATATTTCAGATATTTTTCAATTTTCATTTGTGATTTAAAAATTTTTAATTTATTTTTATCATTAAATATTCTAGTGGTCTTTTAATGTAAACATTCATCTTTAATAAGATCCTTTGATGTTACTTAGGATTAAATGGGGATATTATCCAATGATACTCTAATTATTTTTTCTTTCGATGGTTTATTTTTATTTTTTTTAAATAACGATGAACCTTTTTTCCTTTTCCATGGGTTAAGTTATCATGATTTTTTTAATTTTTTGGAATACATATGAAAGGATTTATGATTTTGTAATGGGTGGGCTCAGAATTAAATTACCCTCAAATTTATTGTGTAATGATTAATGTTATGTGAGATAAATGGGTACATGGGAGGATATAAAAATCTAGACAGAGGTTATACAATATGATGTTTCAAGCCTTAAATACGTTACATAAGAGGTTATCCAAATCCTGAAAGAGGGTACATTGGTGGTTATACCAATCCAAATATAGGTACATTGGTAGTTATCCAAATATTAAAATGTTATGAATGTATTATTGAGTAGAATTGATATTATATTTATATTTTTATGATTATACCATACATTATTCCACTCTTTTATGACAAGTTATTATGACAATTTTATGTTCTCATGGCTCTTGTTATTTTATTATTTTATGATTTATGTCATATGAAATGCCAAGATTTATTCCATAACTCATTTATATGATATATTAATTATGGGTTAATTCTTCTAATGGTTATGATAATGTTCCCATGTCCATTATTCTCATGTTATGATTAAATGATCATTGATATCTCCTTCGTTTACCTTTACTAGGAATTTATGATCACCCATTTTATTTTCCTAGGATATGAAGAAAAGTTGTTAGTATACTATGTTTAAGAAGGGTTAAAGTTATGAAGAACTATGTGGGATATAATTTATATAATTTATGAACCTATTTTGTATGTAGATATGTTTCCAAATACACTAAAACTTTATGGTTTTACAGTGGATCATAATTTTATGTATTAAATATTCATCTCATATGACGTGATATTTATGTTTAGAATGTATGGGTCTTTATTGTTAGTGTTAAATAAATTATTAGTTACCTTTTGAAACTATGATAGACAACTTTTTTTATAACCCTTAGGATAATCCTATATATTAGACAATGTACTATTTATGGTAATTAATGGAGTCTGATTTTCCTAAAAAATCACCCCATTTTGGACACTACTAGTGGATGTGGTTAGGTAATAGACGCATCTATGGGTAATAACTTTAAAAATAGTTAGTTGAGTATATCTCACCCATCAATATGGTGAATAGTGATTGTGATCTTACTAAGAACCTGTTTTGACTCTCCTAGAATATATGAATTTGTTAATTCACATTTTCATTATAAACCATTATGAGTGATTTTGATTATATGATCAACATGATGATCATGGAGAAACCTATGGTTTCACATATTGAAGATATAGTCTTATAATTTAAGTGGTTATAGGAATGCACACATATTTAAGTACCCTAATTAATAAATATTATATGAATTTTTTTATATCATGAAAATTATTGAGTAATATTTATTCATTACCTTAATGACTAGGTGTTGAATTAGTATTCAATTTTCCTTTTGGTATGATGATCACATCTCTAGCCTATTATTCTTCTTTAATTGAATTATATGGGAATGTGATTCCTAAAAATATATTTATTGTCCCTCTAATTTAATATGATGTTATCATATGGAAAGATTAGATTTCATTAGATAAATATAACATCAATTTAAATGGAAGGGAAGTTAGATTTTATATTTCAAACCAACGTACGATCGTTTAATAGTGAAAAGATAAAAATGAACTTCCAGTGGAAATTTCAATCAAAGAATGGGTCCTTATTCATATTCAAAATAGGTGTTTATCTCATATGGTGATGGAGAATATCATCATCAAAGATATTTCTATTTTATGAGTGTTTTTTAGATCTTTCTAGAATATTATCATATTATCCTTCCAAATCATGAAGTTGACTTTCCAATAGAACTAATTCTTGGGGAAAAACATCTTCAATGAATCCATATAAAATTGTCCCGGATGTGTTAAAGTATTTAAAGAAGAAAATCTAGGAGAATATTGATAAGGGATTCATTTTACCACATGTATCTCTATGGGGTTAACCTATTCTTTTTTGTTATAAATAAATATGGATAGATGTAACTCAATATTGATTCTCGATAACTTAACAAGATCATTATCAGGAACAAGTATCATCTACCATTCATTGATGACATATTTTATCAATTGTGTGGAGCTCGATCCTTTTCCAAGATTGACCATCATTGTGGATATCATCAACTAAGGGATAAGAATGAAGATACATCCATGAAATTATTATGTAAATGTTCTAGAAACTATGAATTTTTATAGTTGTAATTTTTTATTTCTAATTACCCTACTATCTTTAAAGATTTAATGAGTAGAGTCTAGGGATATTAACTTAATCAATTTTGGGTAGCCTTTATTGATGATATTCTAATATATTCAAATAATAAAGAAGAAAGATCATTATAGTATTACACTGAATACCCTAAATAAGGGGAATTTTTATATTGTATCACCCCAACCCGGTTTTCCACTTTATCTATGCTCTAGTCCAATTGGCCACTACACCTTTTTTCTACCTCTACATACACAAAAGGATTTCAACAAGCAGTGAGGGTCAGATTAGGTGGTATTAGGTAGAATATACCCTCTAGTGGTGATAATTATAATGACCATACATATATAACACATCAGATGAAGGACCATATCATTATAAAAATAAAAATAAAAAGGTTAAAGCATATACAAACAACAACATTAATAATATGGCCAAAAGAATCACCCCATTTGAAAATAATAACATAATAATTTAACAGAACTATCATCCAGGTATCTCGTGGTCGACCATATAGGTAAATATGTATATGAAAGATCAAAAAAAGTTCTATCTAGACATATTGAAACCAACAAGTCAACTTCCTTTAATCCCATGAAAAATCAATACATCCTTGATCACTATTGTCCAGCTCCTAAGTATGATCTGTCAACTTGTCTCAGAACTGTAAAGTATATATATGTCATGAGGGGACCATTTATGTTATGAGTATGAATCTTGTAGGACACCACCAATGTGTTCTTGTATTACATCTATAATTATACAAGTGTATGAAATATATAATTAAAAATTCAATTCAAACGCATTTAATAATTAACCCACTTTCCTTGTTCTTAATAGTCACAATGCAGAATTTACCTGCTTATCCCAATGTCAGAATATCTATGAACCCCAAATATATATTTTTCATACAATACATGTCTACAAATATATATTTTTAGTGGTGAGGACCCATGTACTAATGCTCAGGCATCCCATAAAGAATATAATACCATAGGAACCTTTAGGTTCCACCTATTACCATGTCACCCAACACCTTATGTCATCTGATACACCTATATCATATATCTATAACGTATAAGAATCATATTTTCATGCCCAACCAATATGTCCCAAGTCTCTCAACCTTATTTACTTCATTCATTTTTAGCTCAATGACACGACATCTTGAGGCGGGACGATATATCTCCTACCATAAATAATGAATCTTTGTAGGCTCAAAAACCTAAGAACCTGAGGTATGGGGATATGTATACTCCCATAATCATGGCCCATCAACTAAATATATAATGGAAAGAATAATCCCCAAACTAATGGTCTCAACACCATCACTCAATGGTCCATCACCATTATATGTGGCTTTCTACTATGATAACCTTCTCCATAACTAATGTTCAACACCATCCCATATACTCCATTATCTATGGATGCCTTCACACATAATGAGTGGCCAAAACCACCTCAAATGGGTCCTAAATGTGTGCACATGAATCCAAATGCATGTAGTCCCACAACTATGAGTGGAAATCAACAACAATTCCTAATCCACACCAATTGGAAACCTCGTTTCCACAAAAAAAACCATTTCACCCAAGTCCCAATGGTCAACATAATCTCAAGAACTTCGGGCCATTCCCTTATCTTGACAAGATCATCGCCTCAAAATGGTGACCATCATCACCATATAAATATCAGTCCAACCCCAATCTAACAAACCATGTCACCTCAGTCCAAATGCTCAACATCACCTCAATACCTCGATCTATGCCAAATCACATTTTTGTAGAACAGATGTAATCAACATAAAAAAATTGTTAATTAAAACAAGAAACTTGAATAACCTTCCTTATTTCTTCAAATCCCCTTACTTGTCATAGAATATGTAAAAATTTAGAGAATACCCATTAAAATATCATAATATAAATTAATCAATTTATACTCTAGGTTTAATTAATTAAATTTTTCCCTTATAAAATACAACATGCATATTTAATAACACACCCCATAAAAACTAAAAAATTAAGGATAAATCACAGAAAAACCTTCCTTATAATCATAGGCTCTCACTCATTGAATATTATTCTATAACCTGATGTGGGGCCATTGAAAATGGATTTTTATACAAAAAACATGAAATTTGAGAAAAATATCTCACAAAGATTTCGCTTTATGAATGGAAATATATTCAAGGAAAAAAGAAAGATGATTGATGGACTTTACAAGAGGAATCTGTATCCACCAACAGATCTTGATTTAGAGCAATGATGGATAAAGGAGGCCAAATACTAGGAAGTGAGAAATCAAATCTACATGGTTTCTAGATGACAGGTGCATGTGTGGAAGGAAGAAAAAGAGAGGTGACCTCTTAATAAAATAAGGTAAAATTGATAATTCCCCAATTTTGAAAGAGGTGAAATTTTAGGCCACATGATTTGTATAATTGTGTACCAACCATATTCACTCACTTTCTAGAGGGTCACATATTTAAAACAAGTCATGTGGTGTGACTGAATGGTTTGTCCAGACTGTGTGCAAACCATGTGCACATAATGCCTAGGTGGAACTAAGTGTCTAGGGTAGGGTAGATGGATTTAAAACCTATGAAAATACCATGTTAACCCTCTGTGAATGGATGTATATGTCCTTAGCTTCTTCCCTTTATGACTGTATAGTTAAATCAAATCATGGGACCTTGTCTGTGCAATTAGAAAAAAAAGTTGGGCCCCATATCACTTGAAAGACATCATAACCCCTAAGGCACTCACCATTCCTTAAAACCCATATAAAATAATTCATTGAAGTGTTGAAACTATTGGTAATAGGTTTCCAAGAGAAACTAAATGTTTTAAGGTCCACCACCCATAAAAATTCAAATTTTTTGGTAATTTTGTCCCTCTCAAAAACCTGTGACCTTACAATCTTCTCACCATAATATATCTCATCATTGATCTATGAGTTATAACACTAAGATGGTACCAACAATACCATGTTCATAATCATAAAACGGGTCTACACTAGTCATTAATCATAGACAATTACCCATGTGTCCCTCCCCACATTATGAATTACCTACCCGGTGGCTTCTTGACCGATCAAATAAACATTATGCTGGTATCATCAAACATTATTATACATATGCATCCTACCATGACATAACTTCAATATTATAACTCAAAAGGTGTTTAATTAATGATCACATCACACATGACACCCATCTAGTCCAAGATCTAATTAGATGCACAGTACTACATGTGTCATACACAATACCCACGGGTCTCACTTCTTATCAGATGCCCATAAGTCATGTATCTCAATAGTTTATTGAAAATAATCCCACATCAAATATATATTTTTATTTATTAGTTACCATCATAGTCTCGATTACTACATAATTAATTCTTAACACACATCATATCTAATGAAGACATACTGAATAGTTCCTGGTCATTTTATATACCACAAATGAACCTTTTGCACCAATATCTGTAATTCCAAAAAATAGGTGGTGACTCCATGACCAGGGTGTATCTTTAAACATCATCAGCTCTTCAGCTTACTCTTAACCTACCAGATCAAAAACAAGTACATGGTCTGATTCCCGACTACCTATGGTGTAAAATCCCAGTGGAGATGCATTGGCTACTATCCACTAACCCTATAATTGAGTCTCCCTATCTTACATGACATTCACATGTAGTATAATCTTAGCTACTAGATCATAGTACCTCTCCTGATCTTATATAGATCCTTGATTCTAACCTAATCCCTGACTCCCAGTTATCTAATAAGTCATCCTGAAGAACCTATCTAGATCCCCCATCTAACCATATTTTCATAACTCCATTGGAGCCTCCTTAAACTGAGTCAAAATGTTAACATGTAACTCAAACAAGAATAATATCATCAATGAAACACTCCTCAGTGGCCTACCTGAATCTATGGATAGACCTCCCTATCGATACTCCTCTCATTATCTCTCCTGGATACATGAATCAGGACTATTAAGTTCACCTTACACCTTCACCTAGCTTGAATGCATCGAGCCTGTCAAGTTTCCCTTTATTATAATCTCCTAATTTATTTCCACTAACAATGAGGTTAGTTTGAATATATTCACATGAACCTTGATGGAGTTCTACATTCCATTCTTGAAACACCTCACCCTATCGATGTCATCACATTCCGTAGAAGGAACAAATCATGAAAGGTATCTAATTTTCACTGTATTATCCATAAAAGATGTATCTTCTTATTGTAGGTTTAGAAACTCATGGTCTCTATCCTCCCACAATGTCTCAGGGAAAATTAATCAAAGAAACTATCCTTGAAATCCAGCTAATCAATTCCATCATGTATACCATCCCTCTCCTGTATGTCCCACCAGTGTTTTTCCAGTCCTCCTAGAATGTAAGTAGTCAACTTCACCCTCCATCATGGGGGTGTCTTGAGATGTTCAAAAATCATCTACACTTATTTCTATATTTCTCATATATTATTATACCACCATTATAATAAAATAATAGTGGGTGTTGAGACTAGAACTCATGAGTCAATTACACCATAAACATCTCAACTCATTGAGCTCCCATATCAATACCCTATATGACTCTTTCCAAAATCACATGGAGCTTCTTGTCTAACCAGGGCATAAAAATATATCATATTATATGGCTTCCCAACCAGTACCATAGATTTTACCTACCACTCCTGATCATGATGACCCTCCAAGGCCACATCCCAACCCTCAAGGGCCTCATCTCATGCACGCTCAAATGACACCACATCTCTACACTCTTGAAGCTCCATATGAATTCATCATGTTGGAATTACACTAAAGAACAAATATCATGGTCAAAATTCCATTAAATTATATATATATATATATATATATTAGATTGGGAATGTTGTAACAGGTAGCGCATCTCACCACCCTTGAACTCCCTTATCGCACCCATGTCACTGAAATCTATCTTCATAGACACTTACCTACCCTTATCAGATACATGTATCACATATCATATCACTTAATGACCCTTTACCTACCCATATCTATGTCAGGTATCATATATCATGTATATTAGATATCATATATCTGTGGTATCTAAGAAAATTTTCACTAAAAGGCTAATCAAGAAAACACTGTTTATCTTTTTTCTATAAACAATAAACAATTCATCCCAATAATTAATCATGACAACCTTTATTAGATTCATGTACATATATAATATATACATATAGAATCACATAATTATCTCATCAGTCTCTACATTCCTAGGATATCTTAGTAAAATTCCCCCAAAAATGATAAGTTGAAAAACATTATTTAGTTTTTTTTAATTTTAAATAATCCAAACCATCTTATAACATTCCATTTTTCTAAATACAATCACAATTATAAACACTCATAATATGATACTAAGAGTATATCATGATTCACAAATACTCCTTACATTATGAACTAGTCCAAGAATCAAATTATCGTAATCTAATAACATCATACCCATGTTCACCACTCGAGGAGGAAATAAATCAGCTATAAAATTATAAATAATAACATCAATTTACCACACTTGGACATATGGTTTGTCTCACAGGAATGGGGATGCATACACCCAAACACGATATATTTACCCTATTTTAACTACTTCCTTATCTACAAACTAAAATAACCGAAATTTTAATACCATAATGGAAAACAAACACCTCTAATACCATTTTTAGCTCCCCGGCTAGGTTTGTTAATTTATATGTACTTTGTTATAGTTGGGAATTGGGACTTAGGCACTACTCCTCATATGAAAAAGGATTAAAACTAAAATCAATGGTCTGATTAGTTGATTGTGGGGATACTATACCCCCTTGTTGTGATAATAATAATTATCCACACATATGTAGCATAGTGAAAAAAGAGTCGTAGCATAAAAAATAGAAAAATAAAAAACATAAAGCATATAAAAACAACCGCAATCATAAAAAGACCAATAGAATCATACCATTTGAAAATAAATACATAAAACTTTATAAAAAGTAGATATTGAGGTTTCCTATTGCTAACTATATAGGTACATGTGTATATTAAATACCAAAAAAGGGTTAGCTTGATGTAGAGGAACCACCTGGTCTAGTTCCATCAATCCCATTACTAAGAATCATATCCCTTGTCATAATGGTCCATCTCCTAAGCATGATACCTTACATGATCTCAAAACCATAATGTCTACATGTGTCTTAAGGGGCTTGTGTAGGGTGTGAGTATGAACTCAGTATGCCACCACCAATGTGTTCCTTTTTTACATTAATAAGTATACACATGTTTGAGAAATATAATTAAAATGTAAACACATGCACATTTAGTAATTATCCCACTTCCCTTTTTCTCAATAGTCATAAGGAAGTGTTTACATAATTCATCCAATGAAGGTAAATCTCTGAATACATTCCCCCAAATATATATATGGAATACAGTACATGTCAGAAAATATATATTTTTTGTGACAAGGAAATGTTACCTATTGATGAAGAGTCCCCTGATTAATCTCATACCATGTGAGCCATGAGATTCCACCCATAACCATGTCTCCAAAAACATCCTTTCATTCGATAATTCATGTATCATATATCATGAATGTACCAACATCCTATTGTCATACCCAACTAATATATCTCCAAACCCTTGGACTATGGTACCAAAGTAACTGTCAGCTCCAATGACCCGACATCTTGAGGCGTGCTAATATTTGTTCTCCCATAATTAATGAATCACTATCGACTCAAAATCATGATGTCCTGAGGTATAGATATATGTCCTAGTGGTCAGCACTATCTCAAGTTACACAATCTGTTCCCACATATTGATGACCATTTCACCTCAACTAGGATATCAACATCACCCCATATATCTTAATTAAATCCCAAGATGAGGAACCATGTCATATTAGTCCTGGTGATCAAGATAACCTCAATACCTCATCCCATTCTTTTCATGTTTCCATGGAACACATATAATCCACATAAAAAAATAATTAATTAAAAAATGAAATTTTCTAACCTATCCAGTTGGTCAAAATCCCATTACCCAGCTTAGCATATTTAAAATTTTTAGAGAATATCCATTGAAATCTCATAATATCATTTAATCAATTTAAATATTAATGTTAATTAATTAATGGATTCCCTCAAACAACCCAATGTAAATATTTAATAATACCCCCCCCCCCATAACACCAATAAAATTAAAGATAAATATAAACACCACCAACCTTATACTCGTAGGCACTCTCTCGTTGAATATTACCCTCTAACCCAAGTTGAAATGGGATAAAACTGAGTATTAGACTGACACTACAAAAAGATAACCAAAGATCTAGAATGTATATAGAACTCTATATGTGGAGATTAAAAATAAAAAAAATCAAAAATATAGGTGGACATAATGACAAGAATCTGTATCCACAAACTAATTTTGATTTGGAGATCGAACGAATTAAGGAGGACATATCCTAGGATAAGGGAAAGTGGAGTTCCATGAATATGGTAGGATAGGTTCACACATCGAAGGAAGAAAAAGAGACAAGACCTATGAAATAAAGAGGTGAAAATAATGAATTTACCACTTTTTAAAGATGTTCATAGTTATTCCACATGGTTGGTGTAACCATGATTTAACCATGTGTAATCACTATCCAGTGGATCGCCACATTAAAACTGGACCCTTGGTTTCACAACATAGTTTGGTCTCATAGTTTGTCAAGATTGTGCACCAAAATGTGCACCAACTTCCTAAGAGGACTTAAGCATGTGTTCTAGGCCACACAGTTCAAAAAATTCCACACCCTCTTGGAATATCTACAAAAATCTCACATAGTTTCCCATTAGGGTCGCACGATTAAATCAAACTGCACGTCTGTGTCTGCATCTTTTGAAAAATGGTTTTTTAGGCCCCAACTCACCCAAAACACATCTAAACCCCAGATTCAATCACTGGGACCTATAACCCATCCAAAAACAATTCATAAAATAGTTAAAAATCTATGAATATTGTTATGAAGCCCAAAAGAAATGGTGGTCCCTACACTAACCATAAAAATTAAAAAAGGATGTGAATTTTGACCTACTTAAACACCCAATATGTTACATAGGCATAATAGACCAAGTGTAAATTTTTCTATTGGATGTTTCATTTTTGGATAATATAATCTCTAATGATAGTATATTGGTGGATCTATAAAATAATAAATCTATTTAACATTGGAATAAATAAACCATTGTTAACCAGATCTGTATTATTTTTGTTTTGGATAGATATTATATATGATTTGTGAATAATTTTTCATTTATATATAATCCACTCATAATGTTAATTCATAATGATGAAAATTTACATTTTATATATAAATTGGGTGAATGTTTCAAGGAATTGAAGAGAATGATTATTAGTGAATTTGTTATTACAATACCTTGTAGTAATGAATGTTTTGTGAATTAGAGTGATTCGTCAATGAAAGGAATTAGATAAATCCTAGGTTATAATTATATGGTCATAGATTATGCCTCATTAAAATTTAACCTTCATGAGAAAACACACCAAACTCATGATTTAGAGTTATTTGTAGTAATTCTCAAATGTGTGTTTAACCATTTATCCAAATGATGATTAAAGAGGTGCAAAAAAATGATAGATAGTTGAAAAATTAGTTAATAAATTTTCTTTAAATAAACCCTGATTATGATGGAATGATAAGGTTTATAAACTGTGTATGAATTTCCACCTTTCCAATTTTGATGAAGTTTATGTTCGATGAAGCCTAAAATTCATCATTCTCTATTCATCCTTGATATATAAAGATGTTTAGTGATATGAAACTATATTTCTGATGGGACTCCATGAAAAGGGTTATTTTAGAGTATGTATCATAGTTATTGGTATATTAACATGCTAAGTATAAGAGGATTAAGTGTAAGGGTATTTTACAACCATTAACCATACCTAAATGGTAATGGGAAAACCCATGATGTAATTTGTCATCAAAATCCCCAAAAAATCTTATGTTCATAATGGTATTTGGGTTTTATTTGATCATATAATGAATTATACACACTTCATTGATATAAGTAAATATTTCCATCTTTATATAAATTTCATAATACACATTAAATAATTTGTAACATTTCATAGAGTGAAATTTTCTATTGTATCTGATTGGGATTTGATGTTTTCCTAGATTCTTTGGAAAAGTCTTTAGTAATAATTGGATTCAAAGTTGTGTTTTAGTACTTCATACCATAATCATAAGGACGTTTATCTAAGAGATATAATAAAACCCTAGAGGATATATTGAGGTCTTTTTCTAAAGATATCAAATATCAGTTGGACCAACACCGTACTCTAGTCTAGTTTTAAAACAATAATAGCTTTCACTCGAGTATTCAAATTAAACCTTATGAAGCCCTATATTGAAAGAATTATATAACTCCAATATGTTGGATTGAAGTTGGAAAAAAATATATTGGGACTTGATCTATCCAAGGAAATTGAATATAATGTCATATCCATTTAACAACATATTAAGTTAGCTTACTGTCAAGAAAAACTTTATGCTAAAAATCATCAATGAAATCTGAAATTTGAAGATGGTGAGAAGGTATTACTATTAATTTCTAAATTAAAGGTGTTTAGAATATTTTTATTTAATTGAAAGTTGATACCTATTTATATTTCCCCCTTCAAGATTCTTCATCCCATAAGGATTGTATCTTATCGCTAGATGCTTCCACCAAACCTCTCTCAAATTCACAATGTTTTATATGTGTATCTCATGAAGAAGAACATAACTAATACATCATATTCACAAAACTAATAGGTAGTACATTTTGATAATAATATTACCTATGAATAAAAACCAAAATAAATCATGGATGAAATAGATAATGTTCTATGGAAAAAGACTACTCACCTCATTAAAGTTATTCTGAGGAATAAAAAATTCTGAAAAGCTTCATGGGAACCCTATGATGTGATGAAATAGATAAATAAACATTTTTTCCTATTGGAGTGTCCCAGTTTTGATTTTGAAATTAATGTTATGTTGGGTATAATGTAAAACAAGAAAATTTTATGACATATTTCGATTTAAATAAATTATTTTTTTCGATGGCATGAAATACTCACAACCCCAGGTATAATTAACCAAAATAGTGTACACAATTATGAACTAGCCTTTAAATTGGTGATATGAATGAGAATTACAAATTTTGGAAAATTATGTATAATTTTTTTAGATAATGATAATATAATTATTAATATGCACTAAATTTTTAATAATGACCTTTTATGCATTTCCATAAAAATGGTTTTTATTTATTTTTATGGGAAAATAATAAAAAAAATTCATCCACTATAAGAAAACATATTTTATAAAATGGTCATCATTTTTAAAATAAGTATATTGAAACTATTAGAGGGTGGAATTCTTGGATTATGCTAAAATGATTTATTCTTTAGTGAATAGTGGAAAATAAATATTTTACAAATACTTTCATTTCTTTTCCTTGAATAATGTAATTTAAATAACTAATTATTTTTTTTATTTTTCATAAAGTGACATGTGATACATTTTATTTTATGTAATAAAATTATTTTTATTTCAATCGGTAATATTCATTATTTTGATAAAACATAATTTTTTATGCTTCAATACACAATTTTTTTTAAAAAAATTATTATGTTTTCTATATTTATATTAAAATTGATTTCATTCACGTCTATAGATTGAAACATGAAGACTAGTTATGTTATTTCTAATCCTAAGCATCTCATTTTCTAAATGATCCACATTCATGTTTGGTAATTGTCAATAGTAGTAGTGGTAAATATTTGTCACCTTGTTATAAGTAAAATGGTAAAAGTAGGGTTAAAACCATGTGAAAAGGTGTAAAAAGTAACCGAAAAAATTAATTTATTTCACTTTATGTTTTTAATTTGACCATATAAATCCCAAATTATAATATATGACAGTTTGGGGCCATTTTTTCATGATAATCATATTTAAATTATTTTAAGTAATTAAAATTATAAAATTTCACTCGCTTGAATTTAATATCAACAAAATTATTACATAAGGATAAAAAGAGGAAATGTTTGGTTATCAATATATATTTAAAATAATAATTAATTGTTATATCATTTTTGATTACTTATAATTTTTACTGATTTAATTGTTACTAAAAATTCTTATGCAATGCTGACACAATATTTATTCAAATAATATACAATATTAAATGATTTTAAAATATATTAAATGTACTAAAATTAGGCTGAATTATTATTTTAAATGAATTTATTAGGTTAAAATAATGTGGTAGGGATGTGTTAAAGGTTTAAATTTGAATTCTATAACTATCATCATGTCTTTAAAGTCAAATAAAATAAATTCTTTCAAAATGTATGTAATGATATTTATAGTTAAATAATATTTTGATAAATTATTTAAAGATCATAAAAAATCCTTTATGTGGACATTTAAGATAGTAAATGGTCTCATACTTCTCCCTACAATGATTTATGAGCTAATTATTAACTTATATTTAAAATTATAACCTATTAATATTGAAAAAAATCTTTATTACTGTTAAGATTAAAGTTGGTCATCCAAAGGGTTAAACCAAAATAAATGGTTTAAAAAAGACACCATAATGTATCTAAATTTCATTATATTAAAATACCTTATCCATATCCAATTTTATTTGAATTCATATCTATTTTGAAGCATTATACAATAGAAAGAAATTATTTATATTTATATCTATTATGCAATTCAATGTTTCTCATTTCCCTCCCTTATAAAAGGACACACATTATCTATTTTATTGGAACCATAATGAGCCATATAGTACAAATAAACCCTAAAAAATTATATTATCATATTTATTATAAATTAATTATAAGTTACGGTATTCTTGAAAGATCGTTCCAAGGGTTCTTAAGAAGTGATCTAAAGGATCCCTATCGAAGAAATGATAATTCTCATACCCAACCTCATTCATCTTTTTCATTATTATAACTAATATAAATCTATGGTATTACAATAAAAATAATAAATTAACTTTCATAAATATACTGAAATTTTATTATGTTTATGTAACTACAATTTTTCACCCTATATTCTGTCAAATATGACGTGGAATTATTTCTTATGTGTACATGTGGACTACTACATCCACATAGTGATATAATTCAGTTTCCATCACCATCATTAATATATGGTTATTATGATGGTTATAATGTTTATATATTATATTTTTTATATTTTTTATTCTATAATTATAATATTATTCATACCTTCTCACCTTCCAATCTGTTGGAAAATGACAAAGTTTCTTGTGGGTATATGTGGACTACCACCTCCATGAAGCGATGTAATTCATTTTTAGTTATCACATTACATAGATGAAAATAAGGATATATTTAATGAATATATATTACATGTATGATATGATAATTTTTTTATATAGGTGAATTATTATTTTACCTTATTTAATTAATTTTTTTTGAATAGTGAAAATATTGTTCATGCGTACATATGACTTATTATCTCCATGGATGTTGAAATTTATTTTTCTATATCTACCTTATATAGAAGACTCCAAATATATATATATAGTGTATATATATGATACTTTGATCATAATTAATATTTTCGAAATGATGGAACCATAATCAAAGTACAAGAACCAAAACTACTGAACCAAACTTCTCATGAAAAATCAAAATAGTTAATACTTGGAAACGATGATTTTAATAAGGAGTAATAAAATAAATTAGTTTTGACATTTTTAATTTGTATCATATGTGATATTATATTTATATAGAGAAATATGGTATAAAATTATAATATATTTAATTTTGTTATACATGTGATTAAATCTCGTTCAATATAAGTCAGACTTGAGTTAAGGTATTTTCATATCACTATTTATTCTAAGACACACATTTAATATTCACCCCTTTTTTCTTTTATGTGGTTTATATACTAATATTGAATGTATTTTATGATAATTTTTAAGAAATTTATGGTGTTATACATATCCATATAATCTTATCTCCTGCATTTGGCTTTCATTCAAATGTTACTATAGTGGTAAGGGATTTATGATTCAATATCAAATTAGTCAAGATTGTTTATGATTCATTTTACATTAAACAAAATTATATTATATATTTATAATAATCACAATATTATACTTCTCCCATATTTATTTTTTTTAGAATTTAAAATTTCCTTTAATTTTTTTAACATTATGTATTCAAGGGGTTGAATGAACATTTTATACCAAAATGGGTTTATTTACATCTTCATTCAAAAATCATTATTCTTATATATCCATGTTTTCCCTAATTTTTTCAATAATTTTTTCAATATTATCATATTAGTTTTTTTTAAATTCATTTTTACCCGATATTTATTTAAAAAAATAGATGTAAATTTCTTTTGATTTTACAAATGATGTACAAAAGAATTTTTCTTGAAAACGTGATATGAATTATTGTTTGAATATATAAGACATGAATGTAATTTATTACCTTCATAACAAAACTATTATTTGAATAATCCATTACTAGTTTCCAATGTACTTTTCATTGAAAATTTATTCCATAATAATTGGATAAATTATGAAATTTTAATAAATTATGCAAGAATGAAATGTGTATTTCCAAAAAAATATTCCATATATATTTTAAAGAAATTTTCCATCTATGATAACATAATTTGATGTTACATAGGATTTATGAGGGATATGATTCAATAATACCATATTTATTTTCTCTTTGGATGCTTTCCGGTTATAGTGATAAAATATCAGTGAAACCGGTTTTATTTTCCATGGGTAATGCTATGATAAATGTTTTTTTGATCTTTTGGAATACACATGAATTTATTTATGATTATTTGATGGGTGGTCCAAGAGTTATATTTCACTCTAATTAATTGAGTAATGATTAATTTTCTATGATATCAATATGTAAACAGGGGGTTATCACAATAACGAAAGAGGTTACATGAGAGGATATCAAAATCCAAAAATAGGGTACATCGAATGTTATCCCAAGTTTAAAAGAGGGTACTTTGGAGGTTATCCAAATCCCAAAGAAATAATGAAAGAAGATATCCTAGGCCAAACATATTATAAATTCCCTAGTGGGTAATATTGACATATGATTTCTATGATTATGATTATTCCAAAAATTATTCCATTATTTTATGGTATTATCATAAAAACATTTATATTCCTAGGGATCATGTTCTTTGATCCATTTATGATTCATGTCTTATAATGATCCATTATTATTTTCAAAATTTAAGCTTTTATTCTCAGAAACATTATGCTCTTATATGTTTGAATGATCATTGATATCTCCCTTGTTTACCATAACTGAGCATTTGATCTCATACTTTATTATGTTTTATTTTATCTAGGATATTAAGAATTTTTTATGTATTATGTTTCCAAGAATGTTTATGGTTATAAATAACTAAGTGGGAGAATATATATATATTTTATGAATTAATTGTTTATTTTTCAAAGCTTCCAAATACAAAAAACCCTTATAGTTTGTGCATGTATCATAATGTTATGCATTGACTATAAATATAATAAGATTTTATATTTATATAAGAAAATATGGTTCTTTATACCTGAGTTATATCAAGAAGAATAATTCATTGGAACTTTCCAATACTAAATATGTATATATATATATATATATGGATTTTGATGTTCTCATTTGTGGTAGATGAAGCACAAACTCAAATATTTTGGTTTGATTTTAATTCAACCTCAAATATTGTGTTATAATAATAGTGTTATCTCATTGTATATGAAGAAATAACCTATGTAAATAGAAAAATACATAGATGTAAGATCTTTTTTCTTAGGATTACACATAAAAATAAGATATAATTCTTGAAATATTTAGAAATAAAATCAAAAAACAAAAAAAATATTGTAAATACATTTAAAAAAACCTATAAATTGTGGTGCATTCAAAAATATTAATCAGAATTGGGGAATGATCAATATAAAGTGATCAAAAATTTAATTTTTGTTATATAAATCTGCTAGACTTTAAAAAACATCATGTGATAGGTGGAATGTTTATTTTAGTGTTTTTTTCATTTAATTTCATCACTTTTTCATTTCATCAGTTTTATATCTAATAGAAACTATGAGTTAACCTATAAAGGATAAAATCCATCATAGTATATTTTTTTTGGAAAATATTAACTATATATAAAACTTTTTGAAATTCTTGATGAAATTCAAAAATATAATATCCATTGAATTAAATACCTGGAATTTAATATCTATAATGATGTTATACATTTTCAAAAATTTCTATTTATAGAATGAGTTTTTATTTTAATATTAATTTATGATTAATTTTTTTAAAAGTTAACTGATATATACATATCAATATGTTTTTCATTTAATTCATATAATCTAATTTTTATGAAAAAAAATTGGCCATATATTTTCATGGGAATCATTATTCACCACTTTTACATCAAATGGAATGTATTGGGATGATATAAATACAAAATGAGTATATAAAGAAAGTAATATCAATGCTTTTAGTTTGATCCAAATTCCTATCTCTTTTAATTCTCAATTAAATGTTAAAATGAATCTCAGTTGAAGTATATCTAGGATAGGTTATTAAAAGATTATTAAAAGGTCATCCTCAAAGATCAATGTTATGTCTAACAAATTAGTTAGATCATCTACTATAGGTTAATCACTTTCATGCCACAATATTGAAGAAGGTGAAGTTAAAAATTTAACAAAACATAATATTGTAAACTATTATAACGAAATTTCTAATATGATCATAATGTCTGATGAAGAAGATGAAATTCAAAATATAAACTCATTGTATACGAATATTTTTTCTAATAGGAAGGTATGGTCAAAATGAAATAGATTCTGAAAAATTTGATGGCATCGACCATGTTTAAAGGATTTATTGAAGATCCAGAGTAGTATATGTATCAAAAGGAACCAAACAATATAATAAGAGAATTCCTAATATAAATATATTTTAAAATTACAATTTCCCTTTTCTATGTATTTTATCTCTTTGATATTATAAATTATTTGTTCTTATCAACATAATTTTATAGGATTTTATATATTATAATCCCAATAATATTTCTTTTTGAAAATAATATTGGGTGAGATTTATAAAAAAATTGAGAAAGTGAGTTTTTTATTGTTGATCTAATTATATCTCTTATTTATTACAAATATGTTTATTATGATGTGTTTTTAATTGATGTAGTAATTCAAAACACAATAATTGAAAATGATTTTTCTTTTAAATTAATTTAATCATTTAAAAAAATTCATTTGTGTTTTTTCATTCCAAAATGTAGGATATTATTGATTCATTAAATCACTTTCTTTCTTTATTTTAAAAGTCACAATACACTTTATATGAAATTAATTTACCTTAAATAGTGTTTATATTTTTTTGTGATTTTTCTCAATGATTTACAATTAACTAAAACTCTAATGAACATAAGAATAAAAATGGAATAAATTAACCAATTGAATAATGATCCTATTAATGAAATACTAGAGATCTTATAAATTATTTTGAAAATTTTATAGTCAAAAAAGTCTTAACAAACTACATTTACTAAATTCAAGTGTAATGTAGTAGTGTAGGAATAAACTCATTGGTATAAAAAGAAAACTATAAGATCATTGGTAGATGTCAATATTTCTATTGATTCTATTGAAACTTAATTTTTTATTTATTTAATTCAACCGTTTATTTTATTAAAATATCATCTATAAATATATAAGTGACCTCAAGAATCAGAAGAATAATAGAATGAATAGAAAAGTGGATAACTCGTGAAAGATTTCAATTATATGAGGTATTTAATTTCATATTGACTTAAATTACATTGAATTATTTTTCTTTCTGGGAACTTATGATGAGATACATATTCTAAAGATTTATTGTAACTTTGTTACTTTTTCACTTGTAATAGTTCCTTAACCAATCCTGAGTGATTTATGGCTTTCAAGTTTTGGAAGACATAGAATTTATTAGTCTTGCATGATCAAGGGATGCCATCATTAAGAATATATAGTGTTTAAGGCTAGGACACTATTCACATTGATAAGTTTATTCAAGGGATTTATGGGATTAGAATACCAACATTAGATTAGGGTTAAAAATATGGTATACCACCTAAGAGTATATAAAATCAGGGATACTTTTTGATAATTTATATATTAATGATTACTAATGTATGGTCCATATAATTCATTACCGCTATTGTTCATGATGTTTTGTAATATTCTTTTCATGGGGTAATCGTTTTTATCTAATAATCTATTAACAGTTTATAATTTTAAAATGTATTCATTTTTTTAATTACCACTATTTTAAATTTTCTTATTTTTTATTTGTGTCATATTTTTATAATATTCAAACAAGTAAATTTTGATTGTGAAAACTGTGTTTCTTATAGTTTATATATTCATTTCATGCATTTTTTTAATCAAATCATTGAATTGATGAGTATTTTGTAACTCTGTTCAAATTAAATATTGAAGGCTACAAAATTGTTAGAAAATTATTTAACTTCAATTTACCCCAGCATGTAGATTATCTGTATTACATTATTCAAACAACACATTTATTCCTATATTTATTCTTTTCATAGTTTATGGTTACAGTAATAGGATTCATAGATTGAAAGTAAGGTTAATTTCATGCCACGTAGTGATACATGAAAACATATACATTTTAAACAAAATATATGATGTTCATCCATTTTTATCATCCAATATTACTCGATTGGAGGTATGATATCTTAAAGGAAATGAAATTTTTTGATAAATGAATACAATAACATTTATATCATGGTATAAGGATAAATTCAATAATTATTCATTTGAATCACAAATATGGAATGGGTTAGATGGTATTCCATGTTTTAAGGTCTTGATATGGTTTTTTAACATTAAACGTCACATATTTTACACTGAAAACTAGGGGAAAAGTGTATTATTAAAAATAGTAGATTAATGGTAATCACTAAATAGATGAAATTTTATAGGGGAAAATATGAAAAACTAATTTCTATATTAACAACATATTTTGGTATACTATTGTTATATGAAAAAAAGATTATACTGAATTTATGTACTGGTGTATAAGTGTAATAGGGTTGATAGTAATAGTGATATTAAACATAATCATTATGGATTTACACTTATTGACTTGAAAATATTTACTTCTAAAGTGGAATCATTTTCCAATATGTTTAATTTGAAATAGAAATTTATGTTATCAATCTAAAAAATGATCAGTGGTCTATTGTTTTGTATGGGATAAATTTCATTTATGTGATGCATATTTCAGTGATATATTATCTATAATAGAGATTTCATCATTTATTAAACAATTTTTGAAGTACATAAAGGACTGAGAAATATATATATTGTTCATGATATATGAAATGATCCTATAAAAGGAAAATTTAAAGTCACTCCAATACTCATAATTATTCATTAATAAAAATTTATTTAAAATGTTATTCTTACTACGACAAATAAATTTTTTGATTCTAAAAATATATTATTGCGAATCAAATACATGTATCACAAATAAAAATATTTTACATGCATATAATTTCTGCTATTTTGTGTTAGATTTTATGTTCACTAGTTTCAACTACACAATTTTTGGTTGAAGAAGCCTTAAATCATTGATTTGATTTCAATTATGAAAATTAATTCTTTTTACATATAATAGTAATTTAATTTTAACCAAAAGAAGGTACACATAATTCTAATATATTGGCCTACATCTATTTAAATTATGAAAATAATAGAATATAAATATTTATTATCTTATTTTCTATATTTATTCATATTAATATATCTACTATAATTTATTTATTTATAAAAAAAATTATTTAAAAATTATATTCACATTCTTTTCATCTATATAGAGTATGAGACCAAATATTGGTAGGAATGAGATTACACAATTACCAAAACATTCATTTTCTTGTAGGGAGTAGAGGTTGTTAATTTTATTTACGGATAATAATAAACCACATGGCCTAAATATTATTAAATTTAAAAGATTCAAAGACATACAATCACTATTATGATTAATATATGATAATATGATTAGTGGGGCATTGAATAACTAATGAAAGGCCATTCTTGGGAGTGTGTAACTCTAAAATATATAAAAATTTATATATTTTTATCATGGTTTTAATATATATATTCTATATAAACAAAATAATATCTATTTAATTAAAAATGACATGTTAATTTACAGATGGAAAATAAATTATTTGGAGTTGGATATATTTTTTGAAAATTAAATAGTGGGACTTTATGTCATGTTTGACATTAGTTTATAATTGTTTTTAATAAATAAGATGAATTTCCATGCCTCAAATATGGGTTTTTTATACAATTACATTAGGAAATTTTGTCTCCACCTAACATGAAGATGAAATTCTAGTATGGTAATTGATGATTATAAAATCCACATATAAAATTAATTTATTTATTAATAGATTACTTATTCATTTATTATTATGTAATAAACCTTTATGGGATATCACTAATAGATCTAGTTATATAATGTATAACCTAATTATTTTTATTGTGAAGGGAATCCTTATCTAGAGGAGAAAATTATTTCTATCATGATTGGTCAAATGTGAGATGTTTTATGATTGTTATTTGGGGGGTTTCCCAATGGTAGTTGATTTAAATGTGAAATTTTAAAGGTATTTTGGTCAAAAAGGGTTTTTTGAAAAAAAATTATTAAAAATTATGTGTTTGTAGTTATATGATTTTTTTTATGTCTATTACACCATGGTTAAATCATTTTCAAATTAGGTTTTGATTTTTTTTAATGTGTGTTCCTTGTTACGGTAAGTTTTAAAAATCATTTGAGTGATGGGATTGAATTCGAAACAAAATTTCCCTTACATGCTTTGAAAATGATGTGTTTTGTTATTATGACATGTTGTTTGGGAGTTTTATATCTAGCTTTGTATGGGGAATATTTCATTGTTTATGAATTTTTTTATGTTATTCCATTTATAATGGTCGAATGTGAAGTAGAAGGATTGTATCATAAAATGATCCTCTTATTTAATCCTCAAATCTCTAATAAATTGTTCCTTAAGTTCTAGAATCTACCTAGACCCTATATATAGTGGTGGATATGGAGTACTCTTTTCTCTTGATACCTGTGATATAATTCATTAATCGGCATCAAAAAACAATTTCAATGATTTATTTTCAATAAATGTGGGGGTTTATGGAAAGGATTATAGAAATCCTCAATTTTCTAGGGACACCTGAACCTTCATTGGTGAGTGATATGATGAGCATACTTTACAGATCTAGTCGAGTGTGTTGGAATTTTATGGTACCTTCTCAGTTTCATAAAGGTACATATTTGGTGTTCTTTAAGATGATATCCATCTAGTGGTTCTATCCAGATGTTGTGAAAGTGAAGAGATATAATATAAATATAGGACACAATAAGGGTGGGTGATCAATGAAAGAGTATGTATATTAAATTTCACAATCCGTATTCATCACTATGGGTATGGTTTTCAATTATTTTGAGAATGAAGCTTTCTTTGGATGTATCATTTTCCCAAATATTGGTTTAGCTATGATTTCATATGGTGTGACAACCTTTTAAGAGGTAATTCAGGAATCCATTATGGTGGAAGATGACTAATATATGAAAACTATAATGGGTAATTTCTTGGTTCTATTAGATGGAAATGAGGGTATCTTGGGTGGCGTAGAGCAGAAGATATACAAGCTAGTATTGTGAATCCAAGTGGGTGATGGTAATCCTTATAAAACTTGGGTTTTTACTAATGGAATAATATTCTTCTTATGTCATTGCACTATGCGGATCTAGGGAACTATAATCTTCATGTTATAAAGATCCATGGGTTTTCCTCCATTGTATTCATTTAAGTCATCTTCTTAAAATGTGTATGTTTTTTTAGAATAGGTCTTGTGATTTAACCTACTATGAATGTATTATATTTTTAAATTTGATTCCATGGTTTTTTTAGGTTTTAATTAATTGGGATTCAACGTTCTTCTTTTTGAATAAACTATATTTTTCTTTTGTGGAAAATTTCTTGTTCATGTCATTTAATTTCATATACATAAATTCCATGTTTTTTTCTTTAATGATTATGAGAGTCATTTTTTGATACATAAGTTATTTAGAGAACCTCTCTTACGATTTTTTTATTTATATTGGTTTTTTTGTTAAACATTGAGGTGATAATTGGTTGGATAATATTGGGTCATGGGTAAATAATTGGACAATAAGGGTGGGTGATCTACTAGTTGAGATTATGTCAGGCATGTTATGTGGTTTTAGATTTAATTAATTCATTATATAAGGTTAATTTAGATTGTGAGACTTGGTTTTCTATGTGTCTGTGTTTATGTTATAGCCCTTTTATAGAGCTCATATTTTTTCTTTGAGGTTTCTTATGGTTGGCCTTCCTCTTTTTGGTCTATAATTTCTTCTAATTTGAGAGTGAGCTTCCATCCTAGTTATTCAACTATTTTAAGGAAACCTATATTAGTAGTTTCATTTGGTTACACCATATTATAAGAAGCCTAAATGTTTGGGAAACCATATAAGGTCTCCCTTTCATCATAAGCAATCTATATTAATGTCTATATTTTGTTTGTGTTCGGAGTCATTTGGGAATCCATTTGGGTGATCTATTTGATCGTTTTAAGGATCTTAGATTTTTATTATTGAGGTTGGACTTGGTTGACCATCCATCTTCAGATTGTTCCTCTATGGATATTTAATTATCATCCTACTTCTATTATTGTTTGATGGATAACATTATAGGTTTGTAAAGATTCATTGTGGGAAGAATTTGGACACCCACATCTCAATTAAGTGTATTATTTGATTTATTTTACCTCTTATTGAGTACCCCAGAATCCTGAAAATTTTGTTGTTATAAATTTTGTGTTATAGATGTTTTATGGGTATTTTCATGGTTTACATGCATAGTCATAGGTACCTATTATGTTCTTATATGAAGGCTATTATCATAAAAATATTTAATTTTGTATGATATCTTCATGGTTTGATAACCCATGAGGAGCTTCCAAAAACTATACAACATTTTTAGTGTGTATATATACATTTCCATAGTTTAGAAAATTATACTACTTAATCATGAATCCTTCCCAAAATCATATAATGGTTTATTTTTATCTTAATCTCCCATTTATTATAAAAAGGGTTGCACAAACATTCTCTCCTATACAACATGAATGACCCTTGGGAGCCCATGAGAGAGTACCATACCACTTCCCATTTGATTTTTGTCCTATTAATGGTGGTTTAATTGTTATTACAAGGTAAATCTTACATATTTCTCCTCTTTTTACCATTATCTAGTATTTAACTAGGATTTGGTTCCCCCTGTGAACCCTAGAGGCCCCCATGGCTAATTTAGTGGTTGGGGAAGATTAAATTATAGGGATTTTTGTGTCTATGGTTTATGGACTCCATCTCTTTTCTTATCCAAGTGGCCACTTTTAAAGTAGAAAAGATTCAACTTGGTTATAATTTCTTTCATGAATGAATTTCTTCTCAATTATATCATGTTTTAACAATGTGTGATTGAGGTTTCTAAATTAATTTTTAATGTATGTATAAATATATATGATATCAATGTGACTTTTCTAATTCATTTATATGATGTTTGAGCTTCATTTTTTATTTTTTATTTTAAATTAAGTTTTTTATTCTTTAAATGAATATGGTTTAATTGAAAATAATTTTTGAAATTATTATGAGGATTTTTTAATGGTTTTGATAGAGTAGGTTGGATTTTGATCAGGTATTAGTCTTCAAATGGTTAGATAGTATTTTTAAGGATAGAAATAGTGTATAATTATTAATTAACATCGATATGACTTTAAAATGTTTTACTTAAGGAATATAAAATTTTGATTTGAAATGGATTTGATTTTATAAAACTTGAGAAAATTCTTTAATGGCACTCTAAAAGTATGTTAGATGTAAATGGGGGTCATCAGCCTTGTTTTGGATTTATAATATAAGAACCTCATTTTTTAGGGTGGATTTTAAATTAAAATAGTGTATATAATACCAATTGATTTAGAAATGACATTTGAATATGTGATTTATAATATGTAAATGGTTTAGAGTTCCATTCCATGTTTTTTGGAAATGTCCTTTTCAGAACATTATAAAGTGTATTTTATAAAGCTGGAGAGACACACTTGATTGAACCTTGGTTCTTATTTCCCCTTGTGTAGGATTTTTATCACTATAATATGTTTTTTATACATTTTTTAGGATTTTATTATTTATTCCATGGATTTTCAATTTTTATAAAGGGGTTATTCTATGTGAGACTGATAGAGGTGAGGGAGTGTTATTTCTTATTCCATGTGTGTTAATCATGTATTGTGTGCCCACTCACCCCCACTTTTTTATTAGTCATGATAATGTGGGTACTAAGTGATAGGGATATTCTTATGTTTCACTATTTGGTTCAAACACTTCTAAGGTCCCTCAATACATGCTAGGAACTAGGTCTAAGATGGGGTTTCATTCTCAAGGAGGATTGTGTGTGCTAGTTGGATGACTTTTAGTTTGGACTTAGTTTATGCTGAGGGTTGGTTCATTGGAAATTAATAATGTTAGACATGTATCACATTAGATTCAGATGGAAGATCCATTTCCACATTCACTTATTGATTTGTGTTATAGATAATGGATTCTTATCTAATTATTTATTGGATCATTCCCCTAAATATATTATGAGGAAACCATTATCTTTTTTATCATTATTTCTTATCTTTGGACGTGTGTGGCCTGATTTTTTAATGATTGATCAATTCTATTTTGGTTAATTTTATTGTGAGAGGTTTTTTAATTATTTTTTATGAACACATTTTTTAATTTTAATGACTCTTGTGTTGGCCATTTTTTAATGTGGAATTAAAAATAGGCAATTGTAACGACCTAGACTTCTATTAATGAGAATTTATCTTAATCAAATTAAATGTCTTATTATGTAAAATAGTTATGTAAAACATATGAACTTCATTGGTTTTATGTTTTTGGATTTCAAAATACCATTAGGAATTGTGACCATTTGTAATATATCCGTTGAACAATGATCACATGATTAGTATAAATATAAGGCTTTAACAAATCCAATTTACTCAGAAAATGAAAGAGATAGCCTCATCGAGTAGAATTTCTTCATAAGAAACCCATTTTTTTTTATCTCATAAAGGAGGTTTCATCACTGGGATTCACTATTAACCAAGCCCAAGTCGATCTTCAACACGTAAAGCTCGAACAAAACCACCTATGGAAGAAGTGGAAGTTGATAGAGATTACCACACGGGCGATGTTATCTGAGCCACCACAAGAGTCTATCACCATCACACACCTTACCCTTAGGTAATATGTGCATGTTATAAGGGTTTATGTAACAAGACCCTAGAACTATGGTTATGTACATTAATTTTTTATATAATAAAAAATATACATTCATTGTTACTTTGTAAATAGTTTTTTCTAAATAACAAATAGTATTTCTTGTTAATATTCAATTAAGAAATTTATTTTGATTAATTAAATGATTTTTGAAATTAAATAATATTTTAATAAAATATTATTATTACTAAATTACTTTTTATTAAATATAAATGATCGTATAATTTTTATGAATACAAATGTAATTTTTACTAAGGTTTGAAATTCATTTTCTGTCAAAACCCAAGAATTTATTACAAATGTCGGTTTTTAATATAAAAGTAAAAATTAAAATTTTAGAAAATTATTTATATAAAATGAATATTATTTTTTGAATCAGGATGTCGAAATTATCCAATGGTGAATTTTTTATAATTTTCTAAGATAGTGGAATTTTTGTGTAAAAATGAAATAGCGTTTTAATGTATAATGTGTTCTATGACATCATAATGACACCATAGTGATGTAATAAAATACTATAAATGGTATGTTCGGTCAATATATGTTTTACATTTAAAATAATCTTATTTTAGGTTTGTTTGATATATTTTACAATGCTTTAGTGAACCCTCCAAGACTTATAAAACATTTTAAAATTTTAAATTGATTTCCTTTAGAGTGTGACTCACCTCCACATAAGAAACCCTAATATTTTAAGAGGTTCGGCCATTTTCATTATAAAATAATGTTTTCCACTCCACATTGGAAAAAACCATGGGTAAAAACCTTGGTATGGTTTGTGTTTTTGATTTGTTTAAAGTGTGGTGTCCAAAACCTAAATAACAAATAATTCCCTCTCTATTCCTATATAAACTCACCCAAGATCCCACTTCCTCTTCACTAAAAGACTTTAGATCTAGAAAGAACTCTTCCATACCATCTCTATAATCCTCCCAAGGTTTCCCAAGCTCCCAATAATCCTCTATCAATCTTTTCCCATGCCTTTGGGATCACTCTTCCAATTAAGAGATTTCTTCCTTTCTCATTTTTATCCAAGTTTCTAAATATTGTTATACCTATTTAATTTCAATTAAAAAATTTGGTGTATGATTTATCACCTACCCTATACTTCCCTCCTTATATTTGAATTATGATATACCCATTTCTATCACAAAAATTCCTCCCATGTACACCCATTACCATGATGAAATTCCATAAGGAATTTCTCTCTTCTCATTTACATTCAATCATTTCCTTTGTATCATGAATATAAATTCCATTAGATATGTTGGGACATGTATCTATATGACCCCCTTAATGTCCATTTCATGTAAATATTATGAGACACCCTTTTCTCTCTCATCAACAAGTTTTATGAATTCATATGTCACGTCGTTATGCAGTTGAAATTGCACCGTGATTTTCAAAGCCAAAGTCATTATGTAGTGACTACCATGCCCATTTCATTATCAAGGGTATTAACCTTTATGAAAATTAAAATATTGATTATAGAGTTTCATTTATGAATTCCACATTTCTTTATCATGGAATAAATGATTATGTTTAATGAAACCATGTTATATGATCCTTGTGGAACACTTATGCATGAAATGAAATGATTAAGAAGGGTGCACCCTGATAGTGCTCCAATGCATTAGGTAAAGATTATTATCATGTTATTAAAAGTGAAATTACGTCTTACTTATGATAATTCAAGTGAAATTAGTGTTTAATCCTGATTCATGTGCAATGATCTTTGGCTCATTCTAACATCCTGATAAATATTGATGCCACATATCCATGTTATGATCATGACCTTATGTTCATGTTTCTTTTTTCTCCATTGATATACCTATTGCCTAAAATGTACTGTATTATTCAGGTTATGACTTTTTTACTCCCTTACTGGGCTTTATAGATCACACTTTTCTAATTTATTTCCTCAGGTTATCCAATGCAATGCTATTTATGAAGGAATGTTGTGGTCATGTGAAAGAAGTTTTCAATAAAGTTGTTGTGTTTTATGTTCTAAATTGTTATGTAATGTTCCTAATTTACCAATACACTAGAACCTATAAATACTAATATTTTTCTTAAGTGAATGTTTATGTAATAAATCATGTTTATGTGTGTAATAAAGAGAAGGTTTGTTTTAGTTGGTACCAAAGGATAGGTTTAGTTATTTTTGGGATTAGGATTAGAAAACACTAATGAAAGCCTTAGGGATAAAAATAGAAATAATAAAAACATCCCTAAATTTTTGTGATTATTTAGTAAGTGGTTTATCAAGAAAATACATCCCTTTCTGGATACGAGATGGTATAGGTGGCTCTAACACAGATGTATCTAGGGGTAAAACCCCGAAAACACCACTTTGAGCTAGACTCGAACGAGAACTCACTACTGGAAAAGTTCCCTATACCCATGGTTTCAAATTGTGGGTATAGCCCATTAAACAATGGGTATAGGATATACCCACAGTTTGATGAATCGTGGGCTCCTGAGGCATCGAGATTTCCCTATACCAATAGTTTTACAGAAACTGTGGGTATATCCCACTGTTATTTCAACTTACCCACAGTTTACCAGAACCGTGGGTATAGATCTATGCCCACGGTTTATAGAATGGTTGGTATACATTTTTACAGTGGAAATTAGATACCTATGGTTAAGTAAACTGTAAGTATAGAGGGATCTATAGAGGTTCTACAACAGCATATTTACCCACGGTTCCCAAACCATGGGTATATATTCTTTTCCCAAAAATAGCAGCTTCCCCACCAGACAGACCGCATGCAGGACCTCTCTTACCCCTTGGATAGACCCCCTAGCATATATCCTCACCCTTTGCACACCCCCACTCTCACCTCTGCACAAAACCTCGTTGAACCCCCCCCCCCCCCCGACACCCCTGGACCCCCTCAGGCTACACACCCACTTCCCCCCTGCACCCCCAGTACCACCTGCACACAGAACCCCCTCCCCCCATTGACACCCCCCTGCATCCCCAGTACCACCTGCACCCCCCCCCCACTAACCCCTCCCCCCGACCTACACCCCCACTGTCCACCCCCCCCCCCCCCCCCACCTGCACCCCCAATCCCCCCCCCCCCGCACCCCTAGTACCACCTGCACCCACCCCCCTGCACCCAGCCCCCTCACTTCCCCTACACCCAGGTCCCCCCCCACTGCACCCCCACTGTCCACCCCCCCCCCCACCTGCACCCAACCCTGCACCCAGCCCCCCATCCCCCCAACTACCCCATCACCCAGGTCCCCCCCCCCCCCACCTGCACCCCCACTGACCACCCTCCCCCCCACACCTACACGCCCACTGCCCCCCCCCCTCCTGGACACCCCCTGCACCCCCAGTACCACCTGCACCCAGCCCCCATCCACCCCCACTACCCCCTGCACCCAGGTCCTCCTCCTCCCCCCCCCCACCTACACCCCCACTATGCACCCCCCCAGCTTCACCACCACTTCCCCCCCCCCTCTTGGACCCCCCCCCCCCCCCTACACCCCCAGTACCAACTTCACCCATCCCCCCATCCCCCACCACCCACACTCAGCCCCCTTACTACCCCATGTACCTAGGTCCCCCTCCCCCCTATACCCCCACTGTCCACCCCCCCCCCCCCCACCTGCACCCCCACTGTACACCCCCCCCCCCCCCCCACCTGCACCCCCACTATCCACCCCCCCCCCCCCCACCTGCACCCCCACTGTCCACCCCCCCCCCACACACACACACAGACTTGTACCCCCACTATCTACCCCCCTCCCCCCACCTGCACCCCCAATACCCCCCCTCCTGGACACCCCCCTACACCACCAGTACCACCTTCACCCAGCCCTACACCCAGCCCTCCCATCCCCCCCTGCACCCAGCCCCCCCTCCCAGCACCAATCCCCCACCTTCCCTATGAAACCACTATGAAACAATGCAAACCATAATGTAAAAACAATGGAACCACAATGCATTGTTTTCACCAGTTAAAACATAATCAGAGCTGGCCAAAGTGTTCAAAGAAGAAAAAAGTTCTTATCAAAAAAGTCCAAAATAAATTTTTAATGAAAAAGCATCACAATTTTTTATCTCTTATTGAATCCAAAAAATTCTGATAGAGGATGCAAAAAATACATCCTTCCTGCACTGGAGTGTGGTCAACCAGATCGGGCTACACTAATCCAACAATCTCCCTTATTGCATCCCTTGATGAGAAGGAGTTTAAGAGTTCCTTTTTCTCTAAATCTTGAGAGTGTGGTTGGTCCTCATGGGTTCACATAAAATTCTTTATGTTCTACTGGGACATAGTTCATGATGATATTCTTAATGCTATGAGGTATTTCTTTAACCAAACCTCAATGCCCTATGGAATCAAATCCAATTTTATTACCCTAATCCCAAAGAAGGAAAATGCTATGGATGTAAAGGATTTCAGAACTATTTATATTGGGAATACCTTTCCAAAAATCATTAGAAAAATTATTGCTATGAGGTTAGGCCCCATTTCTCTTGGGTTTATCTCTTCAAATTAGTTTGGATTTATCCCTGGTAGGAATATTCAGAACTACCTCTGAATGAATTAACGTCATGAAATGAAAGTTTAAACATGAGAACATTGCTTTAAAGCTTGATATCTTAATGGAATTTGATTCAATAAAGTGGAGTTTTATTTTTGAAATTCTCAAAAGGTATGGACACCCCCCTGCACCCACATTCCCCCTTGGACAGCCCCCATGAACACCCCCATTCCCCCCCTAGACAGCCCCTTTCACCCCCTGGACATCCCCCTTGCACCCCCACAGGACACCCCCTCCCCCCTAGACACCCCCCGGAAACCCCCCTGGACACCCCTCTTGGACAACCCCCATAGACACCCCCCCCCCCTGACAGACCCAGGACACCCCCTCCTAAACACCCCACCTGCACACTCCCCCCCTACCCTACAGACCCCCCCAAATAGCCCTTGGACACCCCCGCTGGACATCCCCCCTAGACACCCCACCTACACCCTTCCCCCTGCCCTACAAACCCCCCGAACCCCCCCGGACAGCCCATGGACACCCCCCCTAGACAGCCCCTCCTAGACACCCCACCTGCACCCTCCCCCTTACTTCTGATAATTTCATTCATAGGAACACAATGGTCATTGATTCACCAAACCAACAAGTTACATTTAATCAGAATTTCTTGACACCAATACAGATTTTCACCACCATTGATACCATTTGGAATATGATGTATATACCTATCAATCTTGGCCAATAAAAAGCCCATTGGAGACTTTGTGAAGACTAAAAATTCCATTTACGAAGATATAATAATGTTATCAAAACATTCACTTTGATGGTGGTTAAGAACAACCTATGTAAAATAGGTTTTACAACATGCCTTGGTAAACAAAATGTTGGGATTCGGACCGCCTAGAATGCCAAGAGAGGAACCTGCCTACTTGTCGAACCAGATGTTTATGTTTCCTCATTCCACAATCAACCAAGACTACTTCTTGAGAACTATAATGTTCCCATGAAACTTCTTCCACATCCATGAGACTTTCCCCCCTATATCCTCAAGGTCAGATCAATACATTGACAGATATGAAATTTCCCCATAGAGAACGACCTTCAAGAACCTCCCAAGAAAACTTGGCTTGTATAATGTGCATTGATCCCTTGACACCGCATAAGTTGATACCACCATATACCACTAGTCTGGCCATCCTCATCCACACAACCCTAGGAAAATCTTCCCTCCCCATGAGAATACAATATGAAAGAAGTCATTATCTTTTGAATATTCCCCAACACCACTTTTGATGCCATTATGACTGATAACACATGAATTGTAACAGATTTAATGATGAAATTCACCATCATAATTCTTCCAATAAAGGATAAAAAGTTGTTTTGGGAGTTAGTAATACGACTTGTTATTTTATTATAAACCCCCTCACAATTACTGATACATAATCTCCCTGGGGAAAAAGGAGAACCATGGTACTCCAGCAAAAAATTCCTTCATCTGCATGATTTGGATCTTTTTTCTTCCCTGTATGGATTGAATGTTAATCTTTCGAAGTCTCTAATGTTTGTGTCTAGTATCTCTCCTGATGTTTTTGATCCTATTAAGGCTTTTATAGGGGTTAGTAAGGGGTCTCTTCCTCTTTATTATCTGGGAGTTCCCCTCATCACTTCCTAGCTTAGAGCTTCTGATTTTGTGGTCTTGGAAAAGAAATTTTTTCTAAGAGTTAAAGTTTTGACTAATAAATCTCTATCATATATTGGGTGGTTACATCTTGTTCAATCGGTTCTTTTTAGTATGCAATCTTATTGTTGTTATCACTTCATTTTACCCAATAGAGTGGTCAAATCTGTTGAAGCCACCCTTAGGAATTTTCTTTGGAAAGGTCCTTTGTTGGATTCCTCTAGGGGTGGCCTATTATTTTTTCTATGCTGGAGGTGTGGTTTGGATGGGGGATGGAGTACTGGTTTTACAGGATGGTTTTTTTGGCTGTATATAGTGGCAGTGGTTTTCTGGTGGATGGGGTGCTGATTTTTTGTGGAGTTGGGTGCGAGCTGGTGATGTGTAGGGGTTGGGGTTTTTGGCAGTTGTGGTTGGTTTCTGTGGATGATCTGGGCTGTAGTGGCTAGTGCGGGTTGGAATGCAGGTGGCAGGGGGCTGGTATGGGGCTGTTGCAGGTTGTAACAGGTGGTATGGGGTTGTTTTGTAGGTGGCAGGGGGTTGGTGCGAACTGGAATGCAGGAGGATGGGGGATGGTGCGATGGATGGTGCGGGTCACAGTGGTTGGTGCGGGCGGGAATGCAGGCGACAGGGGGATGGAAGGGGGATGGTGGGGGCTAGAACTGGTGGCTGAGGCTGTATTGCATGTGGTAGAAGGTTGTCATGAGTGTTTTGCAGGAGGATGGGGGTGGGGGCTGGTGTGGTGGCTGGTGTGGGCTGGATTGCAGGTGACACTGGTGTGACCGCGGCATGACCATGGTGGGACCGAGGCATGACTGCGGCATGACCTCAGCGTATTGTCCTAGTTCAGCGACATCCGTGGGGCAGCATCTTCCGGCCATGAGTGAATGGAGTGGGAGGAGGCAAGGCAACATTCCGGTCATCGCCCCGCTGGCATAAATTGTGATTAGTCAGTCTCAACATTGATCACAAGACTCATGGAATACTATCACAAAGCTGATCATCCATCAGATTCCCCATTGTTGTAAAAATCTCTAACTACACTATATGAGGTGTTTGTTGTTTATTGTTCTCACACAGGAAGAAAAAGATAATGTAGAAGCATTTTCTCTACAAGGGTCAAAACACTCATCTGATCATCGGAATCATAAAAATATCAAACTCTGAAGGGAAATTTTACAAATACAAATAATATTATAAAATTATTCTCAATTAATCTTATTTTACAAAATTTACTATGATGTCCCTCGAGCACTTAGATGGTCCTTGTATAATACAAATAGCAAGCTTCAACCTCATCTCTAATGTTGTCTACAAGTGACTAAATATTTTCATGAGAGACTCAATCAAGAGATTTGCTACCTGAGGGAATCCCTCCCCATTTACTATGGGTGGGTAATGTATCTAAATATCTATCTAGGTATCATACATCAAATTCTAATAGGACTATGAACCTTCATGGGGTTTCATCCTATAGCAGGGCTAAATCACGGCATTATCACGGCGTGACCGCAGTGTGACCGCAGTATGACCATGGCGTGACCGTGGCGTGACAGCGGCATGACTGAGGCATGACTGCAGTCAGTTGTCTTGGTCTAGTGACATCTGTGGGGTGTCATCTTCCATCCAGGAGTGAAAGGAGTGGTAGGAGGTGAGGAAACATTCAGGTCGTCACCCTGCCAGAAGAAATTGTGATTATTCAATCTCAACATTGATCACAATACTCATGGAATACTATCACATAGTTTATCATCCATCAGATTCTCTATTATTGTATAAATATCCAACTACACTATATGAGGTGTGTGTTGATTAATATTCTCACATATAAAAAAAATATAATGTAGAAGCATTTTGTCTACAAGGGTCAACCACTCATCAGATCATCGGGATCATAAAAATATCAAACTATGAAGGACACTTTTCCAAATACAAATATCATTATAAAAGTATTCTCAAGTCTTCTTATTGTAAAAAATTTACTATGATGTCCCTCAAGTACTTAGATGGTCCTTGTAGAATACAAGTAGCAAGCTTCACCCTCATCTTGAATATTGTCTACAGGTGACTAAATATTTTCATGAGAGACTCAATCCAGATATTTTCTACCTAAGGGCCTCCCTTCCCCTTAACTATGGTGGGTAATGTATTTAAAACTCTATCTCAGTATCATATATCGAATTCTGACAGGACTGTGAACCTCTGTGGTGTGTCGTCCTAGAGAAGGGACAAATCATGGAATTACCGTGGCGTGACCGCAGCGTGACCACAGCTTAACCACAGCTTGACTGTGGCATGACCTCGGCATGACTACAGCGTGACCGCGGCGTGAATATGGCGTGTTGGCCTGGTCCAGTGACATCTTTGGGGTAGCATCTTCTGGACAGGAGTGAAGGGAGTGAGAGGAGGCAGGGCAACATTTTGGTCATCGCCCCACCGGCAGAAATTGTGATAAGTCAGTCACAACATTGATCACAAGACTCATAGAATACTATCATATATATATTCATCACTATTATTATGGGTGTGATATGTTTGAATGTTGAAAGTCTTACAAGGGGAATTTAGTATTTTCCTACAGAGATTGACAAGTCAATCCAGAGAACCCAATTATCATGAGGCATTTACTGGTCCTTTTCCAGATGAGTGGAATTACATGGAAAAACAAAACTGTGTGGGGTGGCTCTAAGAATGAACGAAATATTCATAGAAGAACCATTAGGAAGATTCACCATGTTCTTGACATTGTATCAGAGAATGAAGGTAGCTTTAGACAATCTCAGGTATTTCTTTTGGGGATATTGTTGTAATTAGGGTTGTGTGGCACTCCAATCAGGGTATGTGAAAAGGGAATAATTGTCTTGCCCCTGGTTGCAATCTGCTAAAAAATCCTAATCCCTTACATGTGGTCAATGAAGGTTTTATTGGTAATTTCAAACCAAACTACCTAGTGTATGATAGAGTATTTTTGGCACCAAGGTATTTTTATAGTTGAATTGGGATGAAGTCTAATAATCAACTCAACAATGTATAGTAGCTCATGATCTGATATTACATTATCAAATTGGTTATAAATGTGAACTTCCATTAATTAATCCCAATGAATTATCATTTTACCACCTTTTATACCCATAGCATTTTCAGAATCAATATATATTGTGTAGTCTCCCATATCTTCTCATTATAAATTCCAATGTCCCCGATCATTATTCATGGGAATTCACAATTTATTTCTATATATTCTCAATCCCTCCCTAATTATCCTTGTCGCCTAGTTCTTCCCATGGTTCAGACATAGACTCTGATATAGGAATACTAGGATGAACTAAGGCCGATGGGCTATGCCCACTGGTGGGAACAAGTTTCTGGGAATCAAGGAATCACCACTTGGGAATTATTTCCCCCACAAACAATTAATTAAAATAGCAGCAGAAAATAAATAAAATTTTTGCATGACCCATCCATATGTCGGAAATCCATGCCAAAGGAAAATAAAATAAACAGAAGAAGAACAGTAAAAGAAGACAAAAATGAAACACACTATTAATCCCTCAACTACCCTGATCTCCCTCCCCAACAAAGAAAACCACGTAGCCACCTCCAGTGCCATTCTGGCCCCCTTCGCAGAATATAAGTACCCTCCTTCCTTAGAAATAAGTAAAAGGCCTAAGTGGCTGATGCAATAAAAAAATGAAATAAAAACTCAACTACAACATACATGTCTCCTATGATTAAACAGTCACCACCCAACATATAAGAACCACAATGCCTCGTGGGTCCAATCATGTTCCTGCAAGAAAGGGAGAAACAGGTCCAAATGTCCAAATGATATTTTCAAATAGTAGATTCCTATTAATTAAGAATCGCTCCTCCTATTAATGGTATATAATTAGTTTGTCTTGAGTTTCAACGCCTCATGGGTCCTTCCCCCTAGACAGATCCCCCCAGCACACCCCCTCCCCCCTTGCACACCCCCTACACCATACCCTCTTCCCCAGCACCAACCCCCCCCCCTCACCTAGCACACCCCATTCCCCCTGGACAGACTTCCCCCCCAACACATCCCCTCTCCCTTTTCACACCCCACTCTCCCCTCTGGATAGAACCCCCATTCACACCCCCCCTGACACCCCCTCCCAGACATCCCCCCTCCCCCTGCACCATGCCCCCACCCTGCACTCTCCAAGACTGCCCCCCTCCCTTCCCTCTACACACTCCTAGACATCCACCTCTCCCTACACCCCTGCCCCCCCACCCCCTGCACATACCCCTGCCCTCTTCCCCAGCACCCCCCACACCCAGCACACCCCTCCCCCCTCTTCCCACTGCCCTCTTCCCCAGCACCCCCCCACCCACCCTCCCCGATACACCCCCTTATCCTCTTCCCCAACACCATTGAGTGGGCTACTCATGTCATTGTAGACAGAGCTTCAGTAGGATTCTTTCCATGTTTCCCAGATTTGTCACCCTTGTATTTCCCAAACATATGCATTATGAAAAGGTGTTTGTATAGGTAATGTTTCTACGAACAGTTATAGTGTAAGCATTTCTAGTCTAAGAACTAATAGTGTAAGTACTACTACTGTAATGATGTTAGTATAAAAATTTCTATTGTGAATACTACTCCTGTAATAAATTATAGTGTAATGTTTCTACTAATGAAGCCAAATGTGTAAGTATGTAAACTTTTCCAATGAAAAAAATGTTGTTAGAATGGGATGATAGTGTAAGAACTCATAATATAAAGGTTACAGTAGAAGTTGTGCTAATGTAAACAATGATACTTAACTGATGCTAGTCTTATTCTAGTGATAATAATGTAAATATGTATTTGAACCTATTTTTGATGGTGTCAAATATTGGAATATTGGGATTGATCATCAATTTCCTTGCGTTTAATGCTGCTACTAATAATAGCATAACCTGTATAATATGATTGGGAAAATTATTATATGTTTTATGTTATAGAAATTCAAATATTAAATAATATAGGAGTAATACCTGCCTAATATTTTAGCTCCCATAAGTTGTAATACCAAAAAATGGTTATCTTTGCCTTTTTTAAGAAAATCTTACACGACATAGTCATATATGTTGATATCAGAACACCCTTATTTTCTTGTTGCCCTGCACATATACAGAATAGAATTAATATGATTCGAATACAAATTCAATGGTGTTTAAACTGTATTCATAATTCATTTACATAGATTAAACTGGTTGTAGAGTTCATTATTCATACACATTCATTTGAATACAAATTGAAAGGTGTTTCTTTTATTATGCTATGAGCAGTTTGAATGTAATATTCATTGTATTTTAAACAATATACACACATAGATTACTAAATAAAATCATATATAGAAAACAACCATGATAATTCTTTGAAGACACACGTAAGAAACACACCTAAGTGAAATATACCTTCCGGAAATACAAGATCAATGGAATCCCATACCTATAACCTAGCTGAAAATAACATCATGAAACCAAACACATTAAAATATCCGATCATACATGAGCTTATAACGTTTCTATGAACACTGGGTTGTGTATCCAAAAAACACAAAATTGAAAAAAAAAGAAACCATGGATGTATAAAAAGAATTACCTTGCATACTTTTTTTCCACTAAAGCTCAGTTGTCCATCACAAACATCATGCTTCAAGGCACTTATAATATCAAATGAATTGTCACAATATTTCAGATTTCCTGAAAATCATTGCATTTTTTGATTAAATGATAAACAAAATAAAGACATGATTATAGTTGTATACATGATCTTATAACATGTTCCATGTTTTACAGAAATTGTGGGATTACATCTGATCTGTAATTATTTTAAACAATATCTTATGTAACTCCCTAAACCAAGAAAAACCCAATGGAGAGTAAAACAAATGCAAGAGTACATGAAAGAATGCAGTGATTCGGCCTAACTTTATTATTATTGATCATAGTCTTGTATTGTAAAGGTGGAGAAAATAAAATCATCTTGTAAAGATAATAATGGAATCATATAACATGTTCTACATTTTAGTTTATGATAAATTTTATATAATGATCGGCTAAGGCCAATCCTTTGTATCATGAAACTACCATAAAATTGAGCATTCAATTCAATTTATTTACATGTCATTTCATTACATAAGGTTCCATTAATGATCATTCTATCCCCTGTACCCAGCCCCCTCTCCCCCTCCCTTGCACCCTTGTCATAAAGCTACCTATAACCCAAAAAAATCTCTAGCATGTACCATATCATTCAAGGACTTGGGATCTCAAAAAACCCAACCAGTTCAATCAATATAAACAAATTCAGATTTCACAAAATGAAAATTTTAGAAATAACAACTGATTAATATATTCCTTTTTTACGAACATTAATTTAGACTTTTCAATTCAATAATTTAGGAAAAATAAAGATATGATAAATGGAATCCAATAGCACTATATGGGATATCATTTAGAGATAAGTATTCTATGGTAGTAAGGGAATCTCTTACCCATATGCATAAATACTGATTCTAATGTTATCTTTATGTAAATTCGTGTGCAAATTTATGCAGAACTTTTCAGAAGAAAATAAATTAACCATTCTCATCCATACAAAAACTAAATTCAAGTTCTTAAAGTACATACATAAGTCTCCCTACTAAGTCAAAAATGGAAAGGATTAATATCCCCTCTATCACCAACATCCCCATCCCCATGTCCATGCCCATAATCATCAACATCATCATCATCAACAATAACATCGTCAGCAGCCTCATCACCAACAGCAGCATCAGCAACATCCTCATCACCAACAAAAGAATCAACAACATCCTCACCACCAATAACTCTATCGCCACCACCTTTGTTTCCACTACAATCCTCATTGGAATCACCTGATGCATCACTTAAAGAGTGTATTAACTCCATATATGATTCAAAATTAGCAACATCCTCTGATGGAAGCAACTAACTCAAAACTGCCAAAACATTCCTGAAATGTTCGGCCATCAGCTTACTTCTTTTAGGATACTCTAAAACTATTTTCTTTTCCTCAACTGCTTCAGCACGAGCGATTTCCAGCTCATAGGTATGGGAGGCTTGAGAGGAGCCTAATTATGACCAATACTTAGAGGGGATAATGTTTTTCCCAGGTTGACATCGTACTCTCCCCAGGTGCTCCTAACCTAATACCTGACTTAAATAATCATGTGGCCCGAATTTATCTTCCAATCAACAATGTAAACCATAATTAAAAAAGGGATATGTACTATAGAAAATAAAACTTTTAGAAAATAAAAATGTAATAGTCAATTCACATTTGTATTAAAAGTGCCTTTATTTTTATAACCAATTTCAACCCTTTTAGTATCAGAGATAAAATTATTACCTCTATCCTATAAATGGATAATCATCAAGGTAAACCATAATGGTCCAAGAAAGTTTTCATGTCTATGATAGAGTGGTATGTTTCATTATAGTTGAACTAAGGGAGAGATAAAAAAGTTTGTCATCCCTTAGGTGTAACATAAAAAAATCAACTTTTAACACTAAAACACACCCTTAAACATGGGTTATTTCATTTAAAAATCAAGGGAAAGATAAAAACATTCATCCATCATCAAAAATATTTTAAATGATCCCCATATTCAGATAATTTATTATTTTCCATGGGTAAAATTTTAATTCAAATAGGGACAAAATTTAAAGAAAACCACTTCATCTTCATGAATTAATTAAAATAATTTAGATAATTTATATAAAACAATCATGTGTATCAAATATTAGTATAAATATACTAGAAGATGAATTTAATAAACTAAATCACTTCATGAATTTTTTTAATAAAATAATTACCTAGAAACACCTACTGCATACAAAGTGGAACAAGTCACAACAAGACTCTTAAAAGGGAAAAGGTCATTTTGGTAAAATAAATGAATTTAAAATAAATTGAAGAATAAAATACATGTTATTTAATTAATATTGAACACTAAATTTTACACACACCGTGATTAGGGTTCTCATAAGAAATGAAAATGAGGGAAATTGAAGTGAAATGACCAGGGGAATCTCCCTTGGGATTTAGGTAATTTCTTCTATATCAAATTTCATCGATTACTATATTGGATTCTTATGGAGTACCCTCATTTAATTTTGAATGATGAGTTAAATGGATTAGAATTGATCTATTTGGTTGGAATACCTCCATCATAAGCTATGGGTTATAATAATACCATTATTCTAAATGTCAAGGATGGTTCCTTGAGTTTAGAATATAAGAATGGATTAGGAAGAATAGAAAGGCTCACCTATGAGTTTTATTGAGAGAGAATTATATATTTATCCTTCACATAACTTTTTTCAAGTAACTCAAGTAATTAATGAGTCATAATTCAAAATCATATATCCTTTGTCATAATTTTAATTTAATTAATATTTACCCATTTATTATAGTCAAATATTAACATGGTAAATCAACTAAAATAATTTAATAAATAATGAACATCTTAAATAAAATAAAAATAGTTTATAAACTTCTTTAAAATATCAAACTCTCATTTTTATAATAATTTCATAAAACAAAACATTATTTATCAACTAATTTCTTAATTCTCTAATATTTATTTTCTCTTATTATTCCCCTTAGTTCAACCATCAACTAAATTTTTTATTTATTTTTAGGAAGACCAAATTTATGGGTATTTGTGTTAATCCACATAAAATAATAAATCCATACATGAAATTAAACTATATAGGGCATCATTAGACCTATCTTAAAAAATTAAAATATTAGAGTCTTACACCCTATATAATCTATATGTAATATAACTTACCCTATTTTTTGGATCATCATTAATGAGGTTCTCAAAGAAATAGACCATATTGTCCTAGGTATTGATAAAATCATCCATATTAATATTCTCTTCATTAAATACTCAAGGAAAATAATTTGATATTGTTTCTTGATCCACTATTTTTATTCCTCATATGTATCAAATTCTATCACTTGATTTTATATTCAATCAATATCCTCTGGTGAATGATTGATGGTCAATGTCTCTATATATTCCTTAGAGTATATAATAATATCAAAATTATATTTTGGATCAGTTCCGTCTTTTCATATGTGGTCCAACTAAAACCCCTTAAATGTGTTTACTGTAGTAGAATGCTTTCCCATAGAGAAGATTTCAGGTTTAAGTTCTTTGTATGTTATTGTATTCGACAATTGGAGTTAGGTAAACATATATATTATCCTACCTACATATTCTCCCTTAATTCTCAGTTTGGATTTGATCTTCTATGGCCACTGAATCTTCCTTAGGAACGTCACATAGAACAGGGTGTCTAGGCTCAAGGGATTCTCTCTCCATCCCCTTAATGCTAGTAAATGTTCCCATTGATATTATTACTATAGGTTTTGGAAAATATAATAATCCTTACACCTCCATAACTTCGTCTCTTATTTATACATTTTTTATCATTTGATGGTTTTTTATTCAAATTACATTTCTTCTTCGGACAAGGGTATTAAAAAATACATATGTTGAGGATATCACACCTCATAATAGTGGGGGGAATACCAACCCTATATGATCTATAGGTAGAGGATATTATTCCCCAAACCCATGGGGTAAATTTATAACCCTTTATATGAATGGTGAGATGAAATTATTCTCTGATGTAAATGTATCATCAAGGAGGGATTCTATTTACCAAGAATTTTTAATAGATAAGCTCGTTTACTATAAGGCTGATACGATCAATCATGCTAGATTAAACACATGCCACATATCTATCTTCAGATGTAGCTCCACCATTGTGTCCAATGTGTAGGGTCACTTTTAAGGTACTGGTTATATGTAAAAATATAATCCTGAATGAAGATTCGGGGTCACTATATAGTCTTCGTATAAGTATACAATAAGTTCCCAAGGTAAACATTATATATCCCTTAGAAAATTGAGATCCCATGTACAAAACCCAAAATGGGGAAGTATAAATATGACTATAATATGTGTGGAGAGTTGAACATGGTGTATAGGATCCATAGGGATAGTTGACGGGTTCTCCATCTTCACAGGTCATGTTCTATCAAGGAAAAATGGAATGTGGTATTAAACCTCATGGTTTGTGAGGCTACTCGGGCTTCCTGGGTGTATATTTCCTATAAACAAAAATTATCTAGATAAGGGTAACATATTGTATAATTTAACCACAAAATTTGTGGTATTTAACATATCCTAGAATCCCAAGCTATTGTACCTACTAAAGTACATGATGTGTGTTCTTTTGAACTATACGCCATGTAGTTGGGTTCTAAGATCTAAACATTACTCTAGCCCTCGATTCATTTCTACTTCCTCTTATTTTTCTTCATATATCACTTGAATTGCCTTTAGCCATACTAAAAATGATAATGCCTCCTATGTTAAGTGGTTTCTATCCTTTGGTACCTGGATTGATGATTTGTATCACAGTCTTGTCGGTGTGCATATTGTTATTCATGAAGAAACCCCAAATCCAAACTCCTCTATCCCATTTTATCTTATCCTATAATCCATACTCATGCTATAATCCTACATAGATAACACACAATGTAAATATATGGAACCTATTTTAATTGTGCAATAAAATCAATCTGTGATATTAGTTGAATCATCAGCTAAAATCTAAAGTTAGTGATGAACATGTAAAGAATGGTGGGAGAAATATAAGAAACCACAAGAATGGAAATAATGATCCTGTATGATCAGGAATCATCTACGTTTGTATACAACAAATAAACAAGGAATTAATTTCTAGTCCCAATATCGGTTATCCCAATATCATAATTTCAACCAAATATCATAAGTTAGAAAGTCCATATGGTACCTGAATATTGATTCAATTTAAAGAAAATTATTCCATGTTCAAATAAAAAAAAAATGGGGATAAATCCATATATATAAACTCCCTACCATGGTGGTGAAACAATGTTTATTTGATTCTACTTCACAACCAAGGAACTTTTTATTGACATCCCTAAAAAACTGATATTTCTTCCCTGATTTGTCATCACCACCAAGCCCTCGCTCCATATTCTTCTTCCTCTCCCTCTAAGGTTCATGTGGTCATAGAACAACTAACCCTAGGGAGATTTCATAATATGTATTAAATAAATAAATTCATGGGTTTCTTAATATAATAATCGATTAATTAAATAATTAAATTATTTAATTAATCATCTCATGACGGAAAACACCCACGAGTCCCAATTAAAATGTATCTTAATCCATGAATATGGTAAAATTCACATTTTAGATTAAATCTCTGTCTTGGTTTCTCAATATGAGACTCTATTTAAGATATATAAAAAAACTTAAAAAACATACAATGCATGGACTAAAAATAATATATTATATTTTTATATTATTTCTAAAGATCCTTGACACTCTATTTTATATGAAAAAGCGGACTTGGGGTAAACATCACAATATGGAACCAAATAAACCTTCAAAAAAAATTGAAGTTGAATACTATAGTAAAATTACCTTTTTACCCCTAATAATGTCTTAATACTTTTTTAAACATAAAATTCATCTAAGTATCATCTGATGAAAACATAGGTCAATACACCTCCCAACTGGTTTACACTACTTGCATAACTACCCCCTATCTTATAGTCTGTTAGAATGGATTCTTATAAAGAGATGGGTCACTCTATAACAGTAATTCTAGAAACCTGTGAACAAATTCCTACCCTATTTTGTGAATTACATGTAGACCCCCTCCCACTAAAAAGAGTGGTATTATTAATACTAGGAAAAACTCATTACAGAGGAGGCTAGTGAGATTTTCTCTCCCCTCACCCCACCCCATGAGGGAGAACTACTACCAAACAATCCTTCCCCCTGAGTGAGGAAAATTTTAACCTAGGATTTCCTAAAGGATCCTCCATTACTCCATGCCATCATGGGATTCACAAAAAATATCGAATTTCCTTTCTATATTAACTCCTACAATATATCTGAAGGAAGATTAATAGATCCCCCATACCAAATGAGGATCCTAGACTCACTACACCATAATTAGTTAGTGAATTAACTAAAACACTAGTAAATAGATTTGAGGGGGCTCTTTTCCACCCCTTTCTCTCCTTCCAAAGCCACCACCTAGCTCGTGAATCTGTGGAAGAGCCTCCATCCATAGCTCTAGAACAACAACAGATAATTCTAATTCAAGCATCGAATTAGTAATAAACTCTATAGGACCATCAAAATTCTTCAACAAATGGAAAGGAAGAATATATCAAACCACTATATGAATTTTTAGACATCAATCCATGTGATTCTCTAAAAGTTCAAAGTGATGAAAATACATAGTATTACCTTCATAAACAATATTAGGGATTAGACTAGTACCATAATCAAAACTAAATTAATGAAGTCTATGAGAGTTTTATATAGTCCTGATTAAATACATAATCTATCCTGAATGGGTTGCTTCCTTGTCATTTCCAACTAATCAGTCTATAATAACACCCTGAATGCATCACCAAAATTCTTAATAACTCTTAAATTCTTGGAATAGAGCTGAATTCTAGGGAATGAAATAAAGAAAATTCAAAAGGAATATATTTCAATGCATGAATCACCAGATTACAAGACATCATAAAATAATATAGAGGTTGTAAAGCGTGAAATATATGAGACCAAACAACCCCAAATTCATCTTTATCCACTCATCTAATAGAAAAATAGTGGGGCCTAATGCTCCCTAGCATCACCTTTTTACTCCAAAACTCACTCTAGGTTCACTTATTGATCAAACACATCTGTTGAAGTCTGTCATAATCTTTATATTGAAAGAAAGATGAGTTTGAGAGATGATATCTCAAAAAACCAACTAAATAAAAGAGATCTCAACCACTGGAAAAACAAGGAGAAGAAATTTCATACCTAGATGATGGAGCTGGGGGCAGGGAGGCAGAGGCTGGGATGGGACATTACCGGAGCTGGGGAAAGATGAGGCAGAGACCAAGGCTGGGAGGATAGGGATTCAAGAGGGGGGAAGTCGCTGGAGCTGGGGGCAGGGAGGCAAAGTTTGGGATGTTGAGGCTGAGGTGAAGGCTAGGAGGGAGGTCGGGAGCGGAGGCGGAGGCCGGGGAGGGGATGAGATGGCTATGACTCATTGGTCGTATGGCCAGGAGGTGGAGGTCAGTGAGGGGAGGAGAGGGCCAAGCAACGGAGGTTGGATGGCAGGGAGGCAGTGGTCAGGTAGGGGAGGAGAGGACCGAGTGTCAGTGAAGCGAGGAAGAAGAAGAGGGAGATGGAAGCGAGGTTAAAGAGGAGCATGATGGAAGAGTAGAGGAGCGTGATGGAAGGGGGAAGAGGAGCGCGATGGTATTCGGGGAATTTGGTATAAGTTTCCCACGGTTTTATTAAAACCGTGGGAATAAATAATAAAAAAGGAGATATCCCCATGGGTTTTCTAAACTATGGGGACAGATGGGTGGGGAAATATCCTATTTCTAGTAGTGACTACTTCTCAACAACGGGCTTTGCTGCACTATTAGTTATGAAACTCCTAGGGGATATGATTTGGTAAATTCATGAGCTTAGTATGAACCATTATTAAGGGAAAAAATTCATCTAAGAATATATTTTAGTAAGTAGATCATGGATAAAATATATTGAATCCTATAAATTCATAAGTTGGGGAAATAAAAATAAATTATAAGTCATATGTTTTTGTCTTTGGATTACCCTTTATGTGTTACCCCTAAATTTCCTTTTATTCTAGCCAATGACCAGTAATAGGAGGACTTGGTCAAATAACTGATGTGAAGATCAATGTGATGACTGTTCTAATGAGATTCCCAATCTAGTGGGAGTGGGAATCACGAACTTTGTCAAGATACTCTCTTAGTTAACTCAAGTTTTGAATAGAAACATGGGTCAGGAAGAAGGTTCAACCATCCCCCCCAAGAAAGAATTCACAATCGATATCTTCATGAGACAAAGGCCTCCTACTTGTAATGGATCATTTGATCCCTCAATCATTGAACAATGGATCAACTGCACTGAGAATATCTTCTCCATCCTTCAATTTTATGAACAAGAGAAGGTACTTCTGGCTGCTTATTGTATGGAGGGTGAAGCTAATAAATGATGGACATTGATCAAAAATACAAAGATTGAGGAGGATATCGAGGCGTTGGAATGGAAGGATTTATAGAAAATGTTTTTCAACAAATATTTTCCTCTCACCCTCCGACTTAATATGTAAAGGGATATCCTTTCCCTCAAGAAAAAATATGATGAATCCATCAGAGAATATAAGGCAAACATCAAAAGTATTGCAAGATATGCCTCTGGCTTTGTCATTACCCCTGAATGCAAGGTTGAATGCTTATTCGATGGGATAAACCTGTCCTACAGAAATCCATAGTGATATGTGACTTCAAGAGATATGAGGAAATTTTCTGACGTGCCCTCAATGTTGAAATGGAGATCAAAAAATCCCAGGGGTATCATGGAGATAAGAAGCGTATGGTGGAATAAAATTCTGCCAGCCCGATGGATAAATCAAACGGTGCTAAGAAAATCCAGCACCCCACTTTCCAAATGTGCGGAAATAAGCAGCCTAGAAATTTACTGAAGGGTACAATGAAATACTTTATGTGTATAAGATAAGGTCACCAAGAAATTAACTGCTGACAAGAGAAACCAGTGGATGCAACAGAGGATAGAAACACTTCATTTGACCCTCAATGCATTGTTTATTGCTTCAACTGCAAAGAACTAGGGCACTTTGAAAACCAGCTCCCTAATCCAAGTATTTTCAGAGGCAACCAAAAACCTCCAAGGCAACAAGGGAGAGCTTTTTTCATCACTACCACCGAAGTGAACCCCAACAATGAAGTGGTGACAGGTACGCTAGTTATTTATTCAAGAATAGAAAATATAATTTTTTATTTTTGTTATATGCATTATTTTATATCCCTAATGTTTAGTAGAACAATCCCAACACCACCACAAATCATGGAAGTAATGATGTTAGTGAGTACGGTAAATGGGGAAATCATTGCATCCCAGGAATATAACTCCTCCCCTGTCATAATTTGTGGATTGAACTTCTCGATGAACCTGATCATACTCCCTCTAGTGGAATTTGATGTAATTCTTGGAATGGATTGGCTTTCTCTATATAGAGCCAACATAAATTTTTGTGAGAGTGAAATCACTCTCTATATGGAGAATCAACCCCCGATTCTGTACAAGTGAAAGGAGGAAGATGAATCTTCTTTAGCACCATCATCTCAAGCGTGGATGTTACTGCCCTATGAGCACTCATATCTAGATCAGATGATTGAGTCTAAGGAAGAAACAATCCTTGAAGACATTCCTATTGTGAGGGGATTTGATAAAGTGTTTCCTGATGAATTTATTGATCTTCCTCCTTGAATAGATGTTGAATTCTCAATCGGTCATATATTTGTGGCGTTTCCAATATCCAAGAATCTATATAGAATGATTTTTGTGGAGCATGAGGAGCTGAAGAAACAACTACAGGATAATTTAGATAAATGGTTTATACGACCAAGTGCTTCACCATGGGGTGCACCAGTCCTCTTCATCAAGAAGAAGGATGGGTCAATGCACCTTTTCATTGATTATCGTGAGCTCAACAAAATCCCAATAAAGAACAAGTATCCTCTGCCTCGAATTGATGACTTGTTCAATCATCTAGTTGGAGCACAATACTTCTCAAAGGTGGATCTATGGTCATGGTATTATCAAGTAAGGGTGAAGAAGGAAGATATCCCCAAGAATGCTTTTCTTACAAGATACGGGCACCATGAATTCATTGTAATGCCTTTTGGACTCACTAATTCTCTATAAATCTTCATGGACTTGATGAATAGATTCATTAGAGATTACCTCCAAAAATTTATGGTTGTCTTTATAGAATATATTATAATATACTCTAAAACCAAGGAGGATCATGAGGAGAATCTAAGAACTATACTAGAGACCTTATAAAAGGAGAAGGACTATGAAAAGTACAACAAGTGTGAGTTCTAGTTGAAGGAAGTCTCATTCTTGGTTTATATCATCACAAGCAATGAGATATGTATGGATTCCTCCAAGAAAGATGCAATATAGGGATGGTCGGGGCCAACATCAGTAATGGATATCTATAGCTTACCGGGTTTAGCTAGATATTATCGTCGATTTGTGAGAAACTTCTAACGATTGTAAAACCCTCTTACCAAGATAACTCAGAAGGGAGTAAAGTTCTCTTGGAGTGATGAATGCAAAGAGAGATTCAAGGAGTTTAAAAGGAGGAATGTCACTACACCTTTTCTCACACTACCCACAAGTGGAGAACTATTTTTGGTATTTAGTGTTACTTTGAAGAATGGCTTGGGCTGTGTGTTGATGAAAAATGAAAAATCCATTGCCTATGATTCAAGGAAATTAAAATTTCATGAGAAAAGCTATCCAACACATGATCTGGAGTTGGTTGCAGTAATCATTGCATTGAAAATTTGGCAGCATTACCTCTTGGAGGAGAAGTGTGAAATATATATATATCACAAAATCCTCAAGTATATATTCACATAGAAATATTTGAATATGCACCAATGAAGATGGTTAGAGATGATCAAAGATTTTGAATTCTCAATCAATTGCCAACCTGGGAAACCGAACAAGGTGGAAGATGCTCTAAGTAGAAAAGACCTAACAATTATATCATTGATGAGAATTGAAAAGGATCCAATATTCTTATATTTGATGAAGATTCACGTGGGAATCATAAATAAGGGAACATCATCAATCCTTTCACAAATGATTTATCAAACATCTCTTTTGGAAAGGTTAAAGGATGCACAAAGGGATGATGTGTGAATTTAGAAGAAATTTGAAACTATCAGAAAAGGGAATCCTTAGAGTTAAATGTTGATTAAGTAGGAATTGTAAGATTTGGGAAAATACTTTGTGTGCTATCAAGTATGGAGTTAAAGAAACAACTTTTGGATGATGCATGCTGTTCAAATTTCTCCATTCACCCAGGAAACACAAGGATGTATCAAGATCTCTAAGAGAATTATTGGTGGGATAACATAAAGAAGGAGAATGCTGAGTATACATTAATTTTCCTGGTATGTCAGCAAGTGAAGGATGAGAGAAAGAAGTATAAGGGGATGATGCAACCATTAACCATACAAACATGGAAATGGGAGAACATCATCATGGACATTGTCATCAGACTTCTGAAGACATCCAAAGGAAAAAAAATGTTATCTGGGTTGTTGTGGATCATCTGACAAAGACTACACATTTCACAGCAATTCGAGAGGATTTTTCATTAGATAAACTAGCAGGGATATTCATCAAAGATGTGGTAAGGCTACATAGAGTACCACTATCAATTGTATCCAATCGAGATCCAATATTCACCTCTATGTTTTGATAGATTCTTCAACATGCTATGGATACTGAGTTGAACTTCAGTACGGCTTATCATCCTCAAATTGATATCCAATCTGAGCGGACTATACAAACACTTGAAGAAATGTTCAGAGAATGATCAATGAACTTCAAAGGAGGATGGGATCAATATCTCCCTCTAGTTGAGTTCTCTTATAAAAATAGTTTCCACTCAAGCATCCAAATGGATCCTTATGAATCCCTCTATGGGAAGAGGTGCATAACACTAGTATGTTGGGATGAAGTTGGGGAGTGAAAACTCCTAGGTCTAGAAATGGTTGAAGAAATGGTGGAGAATGTTAAAAACATCTAGCAGCACATTAAACCTGCTCAGAGTCAATAAAATAGCTTTGTTGATAATCATCGATGAGACCTAGAGTCTGATGTCGAATACATTGTAATCCACTGCATATCACCATTGAAGAGTGTTATGAGATTTGGGAATAATTGAAAGCTTATTCCAAGGTACATTGGCCCTTTTGATATCCTTGATTGCATTGGAGCAGTGGCATATCGACTAGCACTCCCACTGAACTTATCTCAAGTACATGATGTATTCCATGTATAACCCTTGAGGAAGTACATCCCTAACCCATCGCATGTACTCAATCTAGAGGTGGTACCATTGGATAATGACCTCTCTTATGAACAGAATATGGTGAAGATCTTAGATCATAGGGAAAAAGTTATACAAAATAATACAATGCCCCTCATCAAGTTGTTATGGTGAAACCACAAGTTTGAAGAAGAAGCGTTGGAATTAGAGGAAGTGGTGAAGAAGAGTTACCCACATCTTTTTTAGTGTGGGAAAAGTAAATTTGGATGGAGAAATTTCTTAAGGGGGGAAGATTGTACCGACCCTAACATCTATCAATTAAAATTCATCTTGATCTAATTAAATGTCTTATTATGTAAAATGGATATGTAAAACATATGAACTTCCTTGTTTTTATGTTTTTTGATTTAAAAATAACATTAGGGATTGTGATAATTTCTAATATATCCATTTAATAGTGATCACATTATTAGTATAAATATAGGGCTTTAACAAATTCAATTTACTCAGTAAAAGGAAGCGATGTCCTCATCCAGTAGAATTTCTCTATACGAAGACCATTTGTCAGAGATCAGAAAGGAGGTGGCGTCAATGGGCTTCACTCTTAACTAATCCCAAGTCAAGATTCAACATGTTAATATTGAAAGGAACCGCCTACAGGATAAGTGGAAGTTAATAGAGATTACCACCCGAGCGATGTTATTTGAGCCACCCCAAGAGTTTGTCACCATCATACACCATACCCTTAGGTCATATGTGGGTGTTATAAGGGGTTATGTAACAAGACCCTAGAACTATGGTTATGTACATTATTTTTTTATATAATAAAGAATATACATTCATTATTACATAGTAAATAGTTTTTTGAAAAGCATAAATAATATTTTTAGTTAATATTCAATTAAGAAATCTATTTTTGATGAATTAATGGATTTTTATAACTAAATAATATTTTAATAAAATATTATTATTAATAAATTAATTTTTATTAAATTTAAATGATCGTATAATTTTTATGTATACAATTATAATTTTTATTAAGGTTTGAAAACTGTTTTTTGTCAAACCCCATGAATTTTCAACAAATATCGGTTTTTATTTTAAAAGTAAAAATTCAAATATTTATAAAATTATTTAGATAAAATTAATATTATTTATGGAATCACGACATCGAAATTATACAATAGTGAATTTTTCATAATTTTCAGAGACAGTAGAATTTTTGGGTAAAAATTAAACACTATTTTAATATATATTGTGTTTTATTACATCATAAAGACCCAATAGTGAAGAAATAAAATAATATAAATGATATGTTAAGACAAAATATGTTTTACCATTAAAATAATTTTATTTTAGGTTTGTTTTATTTATATTACAAAGATTTAGTGGACCCTCCAAGACATAAAAACATTTTAACTTTTTAAATTGATTTCCTTGAGAGTGTGACTCAACTCCACATAAGAAAGCCTAATATTTTAAGAAGTTCGGCAAGTACCCTTATAAAATAATGTTTCCACTCCAATTTGGAAAAAAACATGGGAAAAAACTATGTTATGGTTTGTGGTTTTGATTAGATTAATGTGTGGTGTCCAAAACCTAGATAATAAATAATTCCCTCTTTTTTCCTATATAAACTCACCATAGATCTCACATTATCTTCACTCAAAGCCTTTAAATATCGAAAACAATCTCCACTCCTCTCTCTATAATCCTCCCAAGGCGCCAAAATCTCCCAATAATCCTCTCTCAATCCTCTCCCAAGCCTTTGGGATCACTCTTCCAAATAAGGGGTTTCTTTCTTTCTCATTTTTGGCCAAGTTTCCTAATGTTTCTATACCCTTTTAGTTTCAATTAAAAATGTTGGGATATGGTTTAGAACCTCACCTACACTTTACTAAATGTTTTTAAATGATGATACACCCATTTACCTCTCATTAATACCTCCTAGGTACACCTGTTACCGTGCCGGAATTCCATAAGGAATTTCTATCTTCTCATTTACATTCATGAAATTATTTTGTATCATGAATATAAATTCCATTACATATTCTGGGAAATGTATCTATATGACCCCCTTACTGTACATTTAATTTACATATTATGAGACACCACTTTCTATCTCATCTACCATTTTTATGAATTCTTATGTCACGTCTTTATGCTGCAGAAATTGCACCGCAATTTTCCAAGCCAAAGTCATTGTGTAGTGAATACCATGTCTGTTTCATTATAAAGTGTATTAACCTTTATGAACATTTAAATATTGATTATATAGTTACATGTATGAATTACACATTCCTTTATCGCATAATAAATTATTATTTTTAATTAAACCCTGTTATATGATCCATGTGGCACACTTATGCATGAAATAAAATGATTAAGAAGGGTGCGCCCTGATAGCACTCCAATGGATTGGGTAAAGATTAATATCATTATACTTCAATTAAAATGAGGTTTTACTGATAATAATTCAATTTAAATGAGGGTTTACTCATTCTCCATGTGAAATGAGCCTTGGATCATGAAAATATCATGTTAAATGTTGATGCCACATTTCCATGTTTTGATCATGCCTTTATGTTCATGTTTCTTTTATGCTCCATTGATATGCCTATTGCCTAACATATGATATCTTATTCATTTTATGAATTTTTTACTCCCTTACTAGTCTTTATAGATTACCCTTTTCTTATGCATGTCCCCAGGTTATCCCATACAATGTTGAGTATGAAGGAATGTTGTGGTCATGTATGAGAATTTTTTGATAAAGTTGTTGTGTTTTATATTCTAAGTTGTTATGTAATGTTTTTAATTTCCCAATACACTAGACCTATATATCCTCAAAGTTTTCTTAAGTGCATTTTTATGTAATAAATCATGTTTAACAGTGTAATAAATAGCATGGTTGTTATTGTGACTCTCATTCATATTGATTAATGTAGTGAAATGTTTTCAATGATTGTGTTTTCATTTTAATAAAACAAATTAACAATTTTTTAATGATTACTTTATTGTTATTATGTTCTTTGAGTGATAAAAATTTGGAGATTATATTTTCATATTGAATTTTAAATATTGTACGTCTTATTTTTATTTTATTGTTACTAGGTTTTCTTCTTGAGGATATTTTTGGCTGAGTCAAGTGGGGGTTGGAAACCAAAGGCTGAATGGAGTGGGGTTAGGGCTTGACTCAAGATTTTTTTTGTTTATGTTTATAATTTGATTGATCAATAAGTCCATATTCTAGCTGGTTTTTGTTATTATTATAGTATTTGGGTATGGATATTATTATTATTTTGTCAGTGGATAATGATGTGTATTTATAGAAATGGGTTGAACCAGAGTTTTTGTCTATGAACTATTTATAATATTCATTAATTTTGGTTTTGTATATGATTTATGTTTTATGGATTTCCAATTTAAGGATTCACCATACCAGACTTGGAAAATATTCTGATGAATTTACTCTTATTAATAGTGAAATCATTTTCAATGTGGTTTACTATGATTCCTAGAAAATAGTTTCCAACCCCTGGGGATCATGAATTCCCTTCATTCTTGGTGGTTAGCTAGATTGGGTGTCAAGTGAATGGTTTCTTGGTTGGTTCATTATATTTATAATTAAAAAATTACATTGAAATTACCACTATATCTATACAGTGTTTGGAAATAAATGTGGGTTATTATGAAAATGGATGATGAAAATAATATTCCATGTCATTTTTGGACAAAAAACAATGTGGGATAATATTTTAATTCTTGTATTCAAAATATCCCACCTTTAATTTATCACTATATCTAAATTTATTTACAATTTTAATGTCAATTTTTTTATGATTATAGTCTTCAAAAGTAAATTTAACATTATTTTTTAATAACCAACATTACAAATACACTTTTTTTATCAATTTTATTGACATTATTTGTTAGCCACATAATAATTAAGTGATGAAAAATGGATTTTTTTCAATAATTTATTTTTGATTTGTTTTTGTTCCTAATCCATCACGAATACAAAATTTACTATATGAGGATATTGGGACATATTTTCGAAAAATAGATATACATAATTAGAATTAAAACTCTATATAATAACTACATAAATTCTACTAAGCTCTGTAACCAAGGATTCCATATATCATGGATGTAAGATAGAAAAAATTTTAGAAAATTTAGGTCTATCAAATCATATTATAGATAATCAAATAGATATTTGAAATGAATAACTTTTTGGTTAAATAATTGTTCCCTAAGAGATATACATAGTCATTATATTAATATGAATGAAAAAAGTTGTTTTATGATTTGGGTCTTAGTGATTTTCAGATTCATGCATTTTCAAATGATAAAATCGAATATTTCTATAATTATGATTCATTATTTTATTTATTAACAAGTAGATTGTTGAGGTATGATGAAATACAACAATGAAAATACATAGTTGTTCCGATTAAGTAGTTAATGTTTTTTTCTAATTACACCTAGATTCATATATTTTTTTATGTCTCACAACAAATATTCATTCAGGATGTTTTTTGATCCATTAATTATATTAATATAACATTTAATCAACCTTGTTATGGTTATTCATGGAAACCAATTGATCATTTCCATCCATATTTTTATTTTGAGCCTCCAAATATGTGTTTAGTTCTTTCTATAGACTATTTTATCCCTTTGGGGTAAACATTATCTTCCACATATTTTCATTAATCTATACAACCTACCTCGATGGATGTTGCTGAAGAAATTATATATCTATTATAAATAGTTAATTAATGGATATTAGAATAAAAATGACGATTTTTGATTTCAACCATTGATTGATGACTAAAATTTTTGGTGCAGTGATTGTGTAACTATATGTGACATAGTTACTCAATAAAATTTTCACTAAGAGCATCAATACTGTGGAAGATCAGAAACTTTAAATAATTTTTTATATTATCTTAATGAAGTTCACATGTTCATAAATAATCTCCATGTTTCATTGATGATAGTAAAGTGGTTAAGCATCTGAACTGAAGAAAATATTATATTTTTACTATCATAAAATTATCCTTTCAAACATCCTTTCCAAAGGAATATATATATTTTTATTAAATTTTGAATTGAATGTTATGGACCTAAAATAGTTATCTATATTGGTAAGATGAAAATTATTCTTTTTTCATTATGTCCCATAACATTTAGACTAACTATGAAACATCAAAAATAATAGGAGGTTTTTGGAGATTTAATAATTGGATATAAGGATGGGTTTTTATGGATTTTACTAAATTGGTTGAATTTTTAGGTTCATATAATGATATAATTAATTAATTTTGAAAAAAAATGATATCATATTATATACTATTTTAGACATGGTAGGAATAAATAAAGATGACATATAGGGATGATGGGATCATGGAAAAATTTTATGGTGTCCTGAAGATGAGTTATTTGAAAATTAAATATATTAAAATTTAATGAACCAATAATTATATTTTGTAAATTTGAAGGAAAATATTTTAATATTACATAATTAGAGAATAGATTTTAGGTTACCATAGAAATTTTCTTCTAATTTATCTCATTTTTTCAGGAAACATATTATTACTTTCTTAAATATTCATGATTTCTACGTCATAATGGAAATAATGGTGAATATGTGTCATAGATGGTTATTGAATATATTATTTTTGGATATATTTATGAACATACCAAATTTTTTCAAGACATGTTTGTTACATAATTAGGGAATTATAAGCTGAATAAATAGTAAAATTATATTAGTGTCAGTTAATATAAATTTGAAATAAATTTATAGTGTAATTTTGAGATACAATGGACTATTTAATATTAAATTTACCATATTATGGAAAATATTGAAGGAAAATATAGCTCTATTATATTTACCCATTTTAGAGATGTTTATATAAATTTAAGAAGAGGTAAAATAATAAAAGATTGGTTGAGGTTTCAACTGAAAAGTGTATTTTCATGAGTATATAACAAAATTCAGGTATTTCCTATTCTAGTAATAATATATCCCAAAACATTATGAAATGGATCAAAATGAAGAAATTTATAAGGATGACATTGAAAGATGATTATCAAAGATAAATAAACCTAGTATTTGTTTTGTTTGTGAATAAGAATGATGGCTCCTAGATTAGGAACATCACATAGAACATACATATATTTTTTAAAATTATATGAAATGAATCGATTCACATAGTGTGACATCTTGTACCTAGATACCACTTACCATGTACCCGAAGTCTAGTTATACACATGACCCCCGACGCGTCTCCCTATATATCATGGGATTCTGACTAGTGGTGGGGGTGTATAGGTAGTATAGTGGGGAGACTATACCCCCATGTTAGATTAACTTAGTGGATACAACAAATAGTGAACATTAGAAGAATCATAACACAAAATATAGATATAGTAAATAGTATAATCATAACAATCAACTAAATAACCAAGCTGTGGAAGAATTTGACAACTGAATAGCAGAATAATATAACCAAAATCCTCAATCACAGTGTCTAATATAATGATGTGTGGAATGTTTGTAATATTGAAAAGAACAATGGGATAAAGCATATTATACAATAGTATAGAAGGAAAAAATAGTCAAAAATAGATCCACAAGCATCTCAATCCTAAGCCTAATCCTCTAATCCTAACATATAGGTAAGTAGTACAAGTAAACAACCTATAGAAGGGACTTTACCCTTTCCAGTACCTATAGAAGCATAATCTTCTTGGGTTCCAAGGGCAGACCGAGTAGGTTGTGAGATAAAATATAATTATAGAACCACCAATGGTGTCTATGTGTAATCTGAGTAGGTTCTCGCAAGTAAATAGTGTGAAGATAACAAGGGGAAAGTAAACAAATGATGAATAAATAAATAACATCCCACTCAGGTTCCCAAAGACACCTAATGGGTCTACCTGCTTCGTCCCATAATTGGTATGTCTTATCTAGTTATTATACATATATATAGTATAATTATATATATATATATATATGTGTGTGTGTGTGTGTGTTGGAATGGATGGGGACATAACACTAAGACGTCCAATAAAAGGGAATCTCTCACTATCTAACCCCTTGACCAGCTCTCATAGCTCTCACGATTTCTTAACAATACATGAGGGTTCTCTTGAGGTATTCCCTGCCTCAAGGATCTCATGTTCCTTGGGTACTTAGATAGAATCTCACATAGTCTTCCCATTAGGGTTTTCACAGTCCCATAACTCCACAACCAATAAGGCGTAACATTTATACGTACATAGGGCATGAGGTATACACCTCTCATGTTGTCATCACACTGTTTCCCATTTAAGAGGAACATTAATTATCATAAAATTACATAAGGCATTACATCTTATGCATTTACATTTAAATCTTAAATAGGTCATGGTAACATTTCATTTCAAGGCATGAGGTAAAGCCTCTCTTGCAAGTCATTAGCCATATTAAATTCCATTTACATGTTCCAATCAATATAAGAAAATTATTAGGCATAAGCATAAGGAATGGTATTAAACCATCCTATACATGTCAATCCATTTAAATCATTTCAGGGGAAATAATCCCTTACAATTGATCCATCCTAACCATGGATTCTTATTCACTTTTCCTAAACATGTAAAATACAAAAAAGGGGAACAAGACAAAGGAAGAGTCATATCAAATATTCACATACCCATTTCTTCAATTCCATTCTTAAGAGGACTAAACACACCTGGGGTGTCTTGGGTTCATCAAAATATACATAAGATAAGGTGAAATTCAGTTTAATCTCTTGTTGGGAAATACAATCAAGATTTGGTCATCTTGAGAAATTGGCCTAAAATGGCCAATTTGGTTAGCACACCCCTTGGGTGTCCTTATAGAACATAGGTGATATTTAAACACCTAAACATGATTTTATTAACCTATTTCAACACACTAGGGTTAATTATACATGAAGGATTCAACACAATATATATGCTCATCATGTTTTGGCTTATTTCCTAATGGGATAAATATGAAATGACCAAAACTCAAATGGAAAACTACATGACCTCCGACCTTAGGGCCCTAGATGAAGCCTCACTTAATATTGAACTTAGATTCCAAGAAGGTTGGAAGAGATCTATGTTTTGTTCTAAATCCCTCAAAATAGGGTGAATTATCTTGCATCTAAATATCATAATATAAAGTGAGAAGTAACTTAATAAGACTTGAGAGACTAGGGAGACTTACAAATGGGGATCCAATACCTATGAATAATTGAATATCAGATGACATATGGGAGTTCTAACTCAAAGCCTATCCTGGAGGGTTTGGGAGATCAATGAGGATGAAATCATATGGTTTTATCCACTGGAGGTATGGGAAGAGGTGAATTAGATTTGTGGTTTAAGTGGGGGTGGTAATTTTTCTCCATACCCCCACTGAACATAGTTTATAAATGTGTTTTATAAATTGTGTGAAAACCATGTTAAACGAACCTACCACCCATCTGTAGTAGGTTGCACAATCATTCACCTAGTCCCGTATAGTTGTAGAAAAATCGTACGGACTTTCAGGTGCCCATGTTTGCAGTTCAATGGTTTATTCAAACTATGTGGCCTTGGTTGCACGGTTCCCACTAACCATGTGGCCCTACATACATCCCACTTTTATGGATCTCTAGAACAAGACTGAGGTGCTCCTCATATGCCCTCTAGGACATATCATACCTTTACCATGATTAATGGAAAGATTCATAATGAAAAACGAACTATCCATACCTACATTAAAAAGGTGGGTCATTACAACCTCCCCTCCTTACAGAAACTCATCCTTGAGTTGGCCTTATGAGGGTAAAGAGGTACTATTGAAAAATAGTTCTATCCATTGAGATAGTATATCACTTTATAACTCTCGGGTCTCATCCTACACCTGTTCGTGCTTCCATAGAACCAGCATAAGAGGAACAGACCTACCTCAGAGTGTCTTCATGCTCTGATCAACAATAAAAATTGTGTACTCCTCGAAGAAAGAATCCATATCCAGCATGAAATCATCCAGCTAAAATAGTTGGGTCTAGTCTGGAGGGTATCAATGAAGCTGAGTTATATGAGAGACAACATGCATAGACTTGTATCTCTGAGAAAGTGCCAACTGGTAAGCCATTGGTCTGATTTTCTTCATAAACTCAAAGGGTCTAATGAATCTCAGTGAAATATTTCCCTGATTCTAAATACGTCTATTCCCCAACCATGGTGAGACTTTCAAGAAAACCCGGCCTCCATCCTCAAACTCAAGAGGTCGTTGGTGTCTGTTGGAAAAAGATTATTTTCTAAACTGAGATATTAACAAACACATTCTCATTAGCTAAACCTTCTCTGAAGTCACCTGCATGAGATGTGGTCTAAGCACAGCTACCTCCTCAAACTCTAGATAGCACAGAGGTGAGTGAAAAGGCCTACCATACAAGGCTTCAGAGTGATCTATCTCAATTGTAGCCTAAAATTTTTTGTTATCGGAAAAATCTATGAGGGAAATCTATTTCTCCCATGAACCCCACATTCGAGAATGCATGCACGAAGCATATCCTCTATCACCTGAATTGTACGCTCTGTCTGTCCAATGGCCTATAGGTGATAGGACATGCTCAGAAGTACATGTGTAGCTAAGTAATTCTACAACCCCTTCTATTACTATGACATGAAATGAGAATCTCTATCAGAAATGATAGAACAAGGATCTCTATGAAGACGTACAACCTCTTTAATGTACAACCTTCCTAGATCATCTATAAAGAAGCTCTATCGCATAGGTAATATGTGTGAGACCTTGGTGAGATGATCAACGACAACCCACACTATGTATTTTTCCATGAGGTGATCTGGGTAAACCAATCACAAATTACATAGAAACATCATCCCATATCCAATTAGTAATAGAAAATGACTAAAGAAGACTTACTAGATTTCGGTGTTCTTCCTTAACCTACTAAAAGGTGGAACATCAAATTATGAAACTAGCTATATCATGTTTAATGCTAGGCCACCAGTATTGACATCATAGATCTTGACACATTTTGGTGACAGTAGGGTGAACCACCCAAGTTGAGGCATGGAAATCCCTCATCACCTTCTCTCTGATGTTTGATGGGACCCATACATGCCCATGAAACAATAGAGTATCATCCCCAGCAACCGTTAAACCAGAAGTAGTAACATCATATGAGAAACTATACCATAGGACAAGGTGTTCAGGATCAGATAGTTTCCTTGGCCATACTTGTTCCAGAAGAGTAGATTTCACTACTAAGGCTGAGAGAATAGTCTAACAACAGCCCTTCTGAACCTCAGCATTCATCTGTGAGAATAAGGCCACAATACTCCATTCATAATTGGATTCATAAACCTCCTGTGTCAAAGTATTATAGCTCAGATCATCGACTACTGAATTCCATTTCCATGGAGTGTAGAAAAGGTCGAAATCAAATGACTGTAGGTACTCGGACCACCAACACTGCCTGAGATTTAGATCTCACTGAATGGTGATGTATTTGAGTCTTTTTTGGTCTGTGAATACTAAAAAATGGTCTCCCCACACTACAAGAAATGGGAACTTTCCCAACGGTTCTGCAAACCATGGGGAAGTAAGCTATTGGGAAAACCTATCCCAACGGTTTACAAAGAACCATTAGTATAGGTCTGTAAAATTAACCTATGCCAACGGTTTGGTTAAACCATTGGCATAAGTTTTACCAACGGTTTACACTAAACCGTTGGTAAAAGTGATGAATATGAACTCTTTCCCAACGGTTCTAAACCGTTGGGAATGGTCTTTTCCAACGGTTCTATTTAAACCGTTGGAAAAAATCTATAGTAATCGTTCCCAACGGTTTTTAAACTGTTGTAAAAGGATTATTACAAGCCTATGCCAACGGTTTAAAACTGTTGGCATAGGCTTGCTGTGCAAATTGCACAGTAGCCTGTAATTTGCACAGCAGCCTCCAATTTTTCACACCAACCTCCATTCTGCTCCTTTGAAATTACTATACCTGCAATAACAAACTAATACATACATACAGAGAACAAATTCATTCATATTTAACATATAATGCATTCTTGAACTATACACATTCAGAATTAAATCAAAATTCATAACGTAATTATAAACATACATAATTGATTTATAATTCAATTTAAAATTTAGATGACAATTATATGTGGAATCCGGAATTCAATTCATAATTTAATACATACATGATTTAATTATCAATTATAAATAAAATACATAAAAAAAGAATAATTATCAACACAATCCGAATACGTTTGTTCATATTTTCGTATACCAGTTGTTTTTACTAAAAATGATGTCCATTTTAAACAAAATACATACACTTGAAGTAATACCGGCCACATTGTGGCTCAAATTGAGGCGGGGTTGACTAGTACACGTTATATATGACCCATGGATCATTTTACTAAAGTATCAACATATTCTGAAATCATTTGGTTGGTTTTCCATATTCCAGTTATTGTTTTCACTTAAAATGTTGTTCATTTCAAAAAAAATAAGACACTTTGAGTGGTTCTACCCACACCAGGCCTCGGATTGAGGCGGGGTTGACTTATACATGTCACATATAACCCAAGGATCGTTTTCCTAAAGTTTCAATGGAATCTGAATGCATTTTGTCAGTTTTCCGTATGTCATTTATTGTTTTCACATAAAATGAAGTCTATTTTAAATGAAAGAGAAACAATTTGAGTGGTTCCGGACAAAATGTGCCTCGGATTGGGGCAGAGTTGACTCATACACGTCAAAAATGGCCCATGGATATTTTTACTAAAGGTTCAATAGAATCCTAATGCGTTTGGTCGGTTTTCCATATGTCAGTTTTTGTTTTCACTTAAAATAAAGTCCATTTTAAACTAAAGAGAGACACTTTGAGTGGTACTGGCCACACTGTACCTCGGATTGAGGTGGGGTTGACTCGTGCACGTCATATATTACCCATGGATCTTTGTGATAAAGTATCAACACAATCAGAATCCGTTTGGTCGGTTTTCCATATGTACTTAAAATGTTGTCCATTTTAAACAAAAGAGAGACACTTAGAGTGATCCCGACCACACTGTGACTCAGATTGAGGCCTGGTTGACTCATACACGTCACATATGACCCATGGATCGTTTTCCTAAAGTTTCAACAGAATTAGAATACGTTTGGTCGGTTTACCATATGTCAGTTGTTGTTTTCAATTAAAATGAAGTCCATTTTAAACTAGAGAGAGACACTTCCAGTGGTTCCGGCCACTCCGCGCCTCGGATTGATGCTGGGTTGACACATACACATCACATATAACCCATGGATCATTTTCTTAAAGTTTCAACTAAATAAAAAAGTGTTTAGTTAGTTTTTCGTATGTCAGTTGTTGTTTTCATTTAAAATGTTGTCTATTTTAAATAAACCTGAGACACTTTGAGTGGTGCCGGCCACACCTGGCCTCAGATTGATGTGGGGTTGACTTGTACACGTTACAAATGACTCATGGAATGTTATCCTAAAGTTTTAACAGAATATGAATACGTTTGGCCGGTTTTCCGTATGTCAGTTGTTGTTTTCAATTAAAATGAAGTCCATTTTAAACTGTAGAGAGACACATCAAGTGGTACTGGCCACTCCATGCCTTGGATTGAGGCGGGGTTTACTCATACACATAAAATATGACTCATGGATCATTGTGCTAAAGTATCAACACAATCAGAACCCGTTCGGTCAGTTTTTTGTATGCTATTTGTGGTTTTCACTTAAATTGAAGTCCATTTTAAACAAAAGAGAGACACTTTGAGTGGTGTCGGCCACACCGTGCCTCGGATTGAGGTGAGGTTGACTCGTTCACATCACATATGACCCATGGATCGTTCTCCTAATGTATCAAAACAATTCGAATGCATTTGGTCAGTTTTCTGTATGTTAGTTTATGTTTTCAATTAAAATGATGTCCTTTTAAAACAAAAGAGAGACACATTGAGTAGTATCAGCCACACCGCGCCTCATATTGAGGTGAGTTTGATTCGTACACGTCACATATGACCCATGGATCATTGTGCTAAAGTATCAACACAATCAGAATCTGTTTAGCCAGTTTTCAGTATGTACTTAAAATGTTGTCCATTTTAAACAAAAGAGAGACACTTAGAGTGATCCTGACCACACTGCGCCTCGGATTGAGCTGAGGTTGACTCGTACACGTCACATATGACCCATGTATCATTGTGATACAGTATCAATAGAATCCAAATTCATTAGGTTGGTTTTCCGCATGCCAGTTTTCTTTTCACTTAAAATCCCATCCATTTTAAACAAAAGAGATGCAGTTAAAGTGCTACCGGCCACACTGCACCTCGGATTTAGATGGGTTTGACTTGTACATTTCACAAATGACCCATTAATTATTTTCCTAAAGTATCAACAAAATTAGAATGTGTTTGGTCAGTTTTCCATATGTCAGTTGTACTTTTCACTAAAAATGTCATCCATTTAAAACAAAAGTGAGACACTTCGAATGGTGTCGGCCACACCGCATCTTGGATTGAGGCAGGGTTGACTCATACACATAACATATGACCCATGGATCATTGTGCTAAATTATCAACACAATCAGAATCTGTTTGGTCGGTTTTCCATATGTACTTAAAATGTTGTCCATTTTAAACAAAAGAGAGACACTTAGAGTGATCCTAACCACACTACGCCTCAGATTGAGCCAGGGTTGACTCGTATACGTCACATATAACCCATGGATCGTTGTGATATAGTATCAATAGAATCCGAATGCGTTAGGTCGGTTTTCCGCATGCCAGTTGTTCTTTTCACTTAAAATCCCATCCATTTTAAACAAAAGAGACACAGTTAGAGTGCTACCAGCTGCACCGCACCTTGGATTTAGACGGGGTTGACTCATACATGTCAAAAATAACCCATGGATCATTTTCCTAAAGTATCAACACAATTTGAATGCGTTTGGTTGGTTTTCCTTATGTCATTTGTACTTTCCACTTAAAATTTTATCCATTTCAAACAAAAGTGAGACACTTAGAATGGTGCTAGCCACACAGTGTCTCGGATTGAGGCGGGGTTGACTCGTACACATCACATATGACCCATGGATCGTTTTTCTAAAGTATCAACACAATCAGAATCCGTTTGGTCAGTTTTCCATATGTACTTAAAATTTTGTCCATTTTAAACAAAATAGAGACACTTAGAGTGATCCCAACCACACTGTGACTTGGATTGAGCCGAGGTTGACTCATACACAACACATATGACCCATGGATAGTTGTGATATAGTATCAGTAGAATCTGAATGCATTTGGTCAGTTTTCCCCATGCCAATTGTTATTTTCACTTAAAATCTCATCCATTTTAAACAAAAGAGACACAGTGAGAGTGCTACCGGCCACACAATATCTCAGATTTAGATGGGGTTAACTCGTACACGTAACAAATGACCCATGAATCATTTTCCTAAAGTATAAACACAATTAGAATGCGTCTGGTCAGTTTTCTATATGTCAGTTGTATGTTTCACTTAAAATGCTATCTATTTCAAACAAAAGTGATACACTTCGAATGGTTTCGGCCACAGAGCATCTCGAATTGAGACGAGGTTGACTCGTACATGTCACATATGACCCATGGATCGTTGTTCTAAAGTATCAACACAATCAGAATTTGTTTGGTCGGTTTTCCGTATGTACTTAAAATGTTGTCCATTTTAAACAAAAGAGATACACTTGGAGTGATCCCGACCACACCGCGACTCGGATTGAGCCGGGGTTGACTTCTACAAGTCACATATGACCCATGGATTATTTTGATATAGTATCAATAGAATCCGAATGTGTTTGGTCGGTTTTCGGCATGCCAGTTGTTCTTTTCACTTAAAATCCCATCCATTTTAAACAAAAGAGACACAGTTAGAGTGCTACCAGCCACACCATGCCTCGGATTTAGATGAGGTTGACTCGTACACGTCACAAAGGACCCATGGATCATTTTCCTAAAGTATCAACATAATTAGAATGAGTTTGGTAGGTTTTCCATATGTCAGTTGTACTTTTCACTTAAAATGTTATCCATTTCAAACAAAAGTGAGACACTTCGAATGGTGCCGACCACACCGCGTCTCGGATTGAGGCGGGGTTAACTCATACACATCACATATGACCCATGGATCATTGTGCTAAATTATCAACACAATCAGAATCCGTTTGGTTGGTTTTCCATATGTACTTAAATTGTTGTCCATTTTAAACAAATGAGATACACTTAGAGTGATCCTGACCACACCGCGACTCGGATTGAGCCGGGGTTGACTCATACACGTCGCATATGACCCATGGATCATTGTGATACAGTATCAACAGAATCTGAATGTGTTTGGTCAGTTTTCTGCAAGCCAGTTGTTCTTTTCACTTAAAATCCCATCCATTTTAAACAAAAGAGACACAGTTAGAGTCCTACCGGCCACACCGCGCCTCGGATTTAGATGGGGTTGACTCATACACGTCACATTTGAGCCATGGATTGTTGTGATATAGTATCAACAGAATCTGAATGCATTTGGTCAATTTTCTGTATGCTAGTTGTTCTTTTCAATTAAAATGTTATCCATTTCAAACAAAAGTGAGACACTTCGAATGGTGTCGACCACACTGCATCTTGGATTGAGGCAGGGTTGACTCGTGTATGTCACATATGACCCATGGATCATTTTTTTAAAGTATAAACACAATAAGAATCCATTTGTTCAGTTTTACGTATGTACTTAAAATGCTGCCCATTTTAAACAAAAGAGAGACACTTAGAGTGATCCCGACCACACCGTGACTCGGATTGAGCCGGGGTTGACTTGTACACGTCAAATATGACCCATGGATCGTTGCGATACAGAATCAACAGAATCCTAATGAGTTTGGTTGGTTTTCCACCTGCCAGTTGTTCTTTTCACTTAAAATCCCATCCATTTTAAACAAAAGAGACACAGTTAGAGTGCTACCGGCCACACCGCGCCTCGGATTTAGACGGGGTTGACTCGTACACATCACATATGACCCATGGATCATTTTGATACTGTATCAATAGAATATGAATGTGTTTGGTCGGTTTTCCGTATGCCAGTTGTTCTTTTAACTTAAAATCCCATCCATTTTAAACAAAAGAGACACAGTTAGAATGCTACCAGCCACATCTGAGGCATGCTATTACCATCTTGAAAAATAGACATGTCCTCAGTTTATCTTCAAGGAACCAATATCACTCATGAGTAATAGAAACCATCATGGTAGCCCTCACCTAGAAACCAAAGCATACATCCTGTAATTTCAAGTCTAAATTTACTGAGCATGTCCATGAGTCCTTAACATGTAACCCATGTTTTATCCTAACAATTGACAAGTAAACCAAATCAAACAAGACATAATTCACATAACATGGAGAATGTACAGCAAGGCTTTGTATTCAAATTAAAGCATATCAGCACATGCATTTGATGAGCATGAGCTAATAAGCATACCAATACATTCATATAATTCAAGACATACAAAAATGGAATAATCCTAAATAACATTGCATGATCAGAGAAAATAAAAAAGGAATGTGAAATCAAAGAGGGTGGGGCCTGTCTGGGGGTCCAGGGACGAGGGTGGGGGGCTGTCTGGGGAGCTGTCCGGGGGCTGTTCGGGGGGTGTCTAGGGGCTATCCGGGGGGCTGTCTGAGGACCATGGAGGAGGGTGGGGGGGGGCTATTCAGGGGGTGTTCGGGGGGTTGTCCGGGGTCCAAGGAGGAGGGTGGTGGGCTGTCCAGGGGGTTGTCCCGGGTCCAGGGAGGAGGGTGGGGGGGGCTGTCTGGGGGTGTCTGGGGGGCTGTCCAGGGGGTGTCTGGGGGGCTGTCTGGGGATCAATGAAGAGGGTGGTGGGGCTGTCCGGGAAGCTGTCCGGGGGGGCTGTCTGGGGGGTGTTTGGGGGGTTGTCTGGGGTCTAGTGAAGAGGGTGGGTGGGCTATTTGGGGGGCTATCTGGGGGGTTTCCGGGGGGCTTTCTGGGGGGTGTTTGGGGGGATGTCCGGGGACCAAGGAGGAGGGTGAGGGGGGGGTATCCGGGGGGCTGTCTGGGGGGTGTTCGGGGGGCTGTCCGGGGTCCAGGGAGGAGGGTGGGTGGGCTGTTAGGGGGGCTGTCTGGGGGGCTGTCTGGGGGGCTGTCTGGGGGGCTATCTGGTGGGCTGTCTGGGGGTTGTCTGGGGGATGTCCAGGGACTAAAAAGGAGGGTGGGGGGCTATCTGCGGGGTTGTTTGGGGGGATGTACGAGGTCCATGGAGGATGGTGGGGGGTTGTCCAGGGTCCAGGAAGGAGGGGGGATGTCCAGGGAGTTCCCAAACACACAAAAAGACATCAACATCCATGAAAACAGACAATATATAAAAATAACTCAACTCCAATACTATACTACAAGTCTGGATAAAACCAACAACTAGAATAGATTAAACATCAAATCTCAGTAATATTAGTCAAAAATGTAACAGATCAACTTGTCCCACATCACCATCACCATCATCACCATCATAAGCACCCTCATCCTCGTCCCCATCATCGTCTTCTCCGTCCTCCCCCTCCTCCTCACCCTCGCCCTTCGCCTCTCCCTCCTCCTCTCCCTCCTTTTCCGCATCAGAATCCTACCCATCATCATCGTCATCCTAGAAATCGTCTTGACCACCACTAGAACTACCACATGGTGCTCCATATATAGAACGTATTGACGACATATATTCATTAAAAGCTGGGATGGCCTCTGGTGGAAATGTCGGACGTATAACTTTAATAAATTTCATAAATGCACTATTTTCCCTACCAGATTGTTCTGGAGTCTCTGTGGCCCTTTTGTCAGCCTGTTCTGCCTATACCCTAACTTACTGCAGCTCAGTGACACTACAACTCATACCTGAGGAGGGCCAATACCTCGTTGGGTCTATCCTAGGTCGTCATCGTACTCTTCCAGGATGCTCCTCTCCCAAAACCTGATGTAAGTGATCAGTTGGCCCAAAATTGTCTAGTTCTTGGGAATAGAGGGCCTCTAAAGTAGCTTGTTACAAATATAAATATATTATTAAGTTACAAAATAGATATTAAAATATAAAATAAATATATTAAAACTTACAATCTGCTGCTGAGTCGCTACGTTGACAGCACTTCCATCCTTTTTTCGTCTACTCGAGCAAAACAGTTTTGGTCGAGGCACACGTCATTCAATATTTTGTATTTGCCTCTACAATGACATTAAAAACTAAAGTTATATGAAAAATTTATCAAAATATTAAATAATTGAAGAAACAGAATAAAGTGTAAGTCGTAAAGAAAACTTATAAACAATTGTCATACCTGCTTCCTCTCATGATCAGGCATCGTAGTTCGTCCTAGTGTGTGGAGGTATTTTTCTGCATCAATGTTATTTTTATTTTTTCCAGATGATTCCTAAATAAAATTCAAAAATGAAACATATTGTATTAATGAAAAACATTAAAGTTTTTATTTAAATACCTCAAATTTAATTAATACCTTAAACTGGGTACTCGTCCAATGAGTAATCATCTGACGATACTGCTCTATAGGACAATCATCCACCACTGGTACCACCTCTAACTCAGTGCCAACTCTAGCAAACCAGTCAATATAAAACTAATGCTTGTAGGCTCTCCAAAGCTAGCCTAAATCCTTTAGACGTTACAGTCGTGCACCCTCACCATCGGGAAAATTAAATCGAAGCTGACATCAAAATATTAATTCATATAAATACAAAAATAATTCATGGTATTAAATAGAATAGATTTTTTACCCATATCTCTGCCCAAGATCTATCCTTGACCTCATGTGGAAAATTTCTCCACGATAGCGGGCTGACGGGAATGATGTCAGAGTATTTGGAAAGCATCGCCAAAAAACTCCGACATTGCTGCCCTGTTTTCTCAACCATTTGGTTGTCTTCGTTATAATTCACCATAACCTGTGTGTGGTGGTTCCACACCGAACACATGCATGTACGCCCCCACCCACGCCTCCTATCAGTAGATGTATCTGTCATGAAAGAAAAACAAATATTTTATCACAACATGTTATAATGAAAATAAATATTGCTATAATTTGTTTTAGGGTTCTGTAAATATACTTGTGCCGATCTGATCACTGAGCGCTGCTGGATCCACAGAAACTGATGGAACACCCTATGGTAGAACAGGAGTCTAAGACGATGGAATATAGAAGCTCGAAGAGACAGAAGTAGAAGGAAAAGTAAATGGGACAACTGTCTGACCGGATTCTGACTGGGGAGTGGGAATCATCATGGGATGTGAAAATGATGGGCCAGAAGATGCAAAAGGTAGCGAAAACATGGGAGGCCTAAATATCTCGTGTGTCCCTAATGACACACCGGGATCAGAATGTGGGAAGGATGGCATGTCATTGGGAGGGGCATGGTCTAGTCGGGTACGCGCAGCTGCTCGTCCACCTCTGGTACGAACCCTCCTCGTACCACTGGCCTGAGTACTAGGACCAGTACTAGGCTCCTTGTCGAATAACTATCGACGTATAAGTGGATCGTACAAAAAATTTTACCAAAAAATTAATCACATGACATTATATATTCTTTAAATATATATATTTGAAATAAAGTACTCACTACAGGCACTAATGATGGAATTCCCAACTCCACCATTCGACAATTGTTCTCCATCATTTTTTCCTTCATCTCTCTTCAATTGGCTTCATTTCCTGCTTTTGAAAACAAATATGTAATTAATTAGAAAAAGGAAGCTAATGTGTAACCCAAAAAACTAAATATGTGAGGGAATATGGGGATTTATTGGTAATTTAGCTATCAATTGTTTTAGAAGAGCTTGAATGGATTTAATAAATCATACAAGTTGTAATGTTCACTAAGTTAGAAATATTGTTTGACTAGGTTTTAATACAGTTCAATTCCAAATTAGAAAATGCAATTCAAATAAAACCGAAACCAATAAACATTGAAAATTCACATAACGGTCAAGTCAGCTAAAACATATTTGCGATAAATACTAAATCAATTTGAATATTACCAACCTTAACAACCCAACTCGAGGTAAACCAAAAGAATTGAGAACATGGATGAATGATTCTATATATTTTCAACCACAACTTCAGGTTCACAATCAAATCTGAAAATTGAGTTATTGGAGTCATCAAAAGAAATAAATGGATTGGTTCCAATGGCACTAGGGAACGTGTCAATTCCATCATCACCATCATCAAAAATATGTCTTGGAATTACTTCAACTATGACACCAAATTCAGGTTGAAATTGGTCTTTGACATAAAAAACTTGTTTAGCCATTGATGCCAACACATATGGTTCTTTGGTAGCAATAGTGCGAGTCATATTAATTACTCAAAATCTACAATCATCAATAAATGTGCATGTCGTTTCATCAAATCAAACCAATGGCATTTCATCATTGTGACTCGTCTATGAGATTAATAATCCAATATTATTATTTTCTCAACAACTCCATAATAACCCACATTTTCAAATCGCGGTCTACTATCTGATGCACTGTAATAACAATTTGTTGTGGTAGTAACCATAACACCATCATGTTGTATTCTCATTTTCTTTTCTCGTTCAGTGACAATAAATTTGTACCCATTGATAAAAATTGATTTACAGTCACGATCCACAATATTAGGACCAAAAGACAAAGATATTATTTCCTCAGAGACAGAGTCAGCAAACAAACTCATTACCTATAATATAAATTACCATTAAACTTAACTAAATATTGATATAATTAATTTAAATAGTAATATTTTTACCTTCAATTTTAACCAAGCAGAAAACTCTTTTCTATGAAAAGTCTATCTCCTTCTCAAAGATAAAGAATGATGCTTCCTATTTTTCATTGTTTTATGTTCCCTGTAGATAAAAAATATGAATAGTTTAACAGATATATATGTAAGATATACATAATCAATTTTGTTACCTGATATAGTCATCGAACAAATCAAAGTTGAACAAAACTATGTGATGTGCCATCTCCCGCTCTTCATGGCTTAATGTCTTCAATGTATATGATACAGGAATTCCTCCTATTTGAGGAAGTGATGGAAAACTGGGTTCAATTTTCTCATACTTTTCTTCTTCATTTCTCATTGTTCTGTTCAATCATGTAGTAAGATCAGAAAAATACATCGAGCATAAATCCATACATTCTTGAGCCAAGTAACCGTTCACGATAGAACGTTCGGGATGATTTCTGTTTCGGACATAAGACTTTAATGTGAACATATTTATTTCAGTTGGATACATCCAATAAAAAGAAATAGGTCCTCCGAGAAGTATTTCAGTGGGAATATGGACAGTCAGATGCAGCATGCATGTGAAAAATAATGGAGGAAATATTTTCTCCAACTCACACAAAATTAATGGGGCATCTGTCAACATTTTTTGCAATAAAGACTTGGACAACTTCTTAGCACGAAGATCTCTAAACAAATGGAACAACCCAATAACAGCCACCCTTACATTATTGTACAAAAGATGAAAGATTTCTATTGGAAGAAACTCATGCAGTAGAATATGATAATCATGAGTCTTTAAATATTTTAGCTTCAACTCTCTTCTATTGACCCATTTAGATATGTTTCTTGAATAGCCATCAGGAACTCTAATTGTTTCTAATACTTCTAAAAATTGTTTTTCTTTCATAGGTGGTGTTATCACATAAGAAGCACATGGAAGTTTCCATTTATTTTCACTGATATTCACAGGATGCAATTCTGGTCTAATGCCCCAATCCACCAAGTCACGCCGAGATCGTAAATCATCTTTTGTCTTCCCCTTAAAATTTAGAAGAACTAAAAGCAAAATTTCACATATATTCTTTTCAATGTGCATTAAGTCTAAGAAATGACGTAACAAATTGGTTGACCAATAAGGAAAATCAAAAAAGATACTTCTCTTCCTCCAATTGTAACAGGTTTCAGTGGAAACATTCTTTCTCTTTCCAAATTTCAGTTGACCCTTCCTGAATGAAAAACTGAAATATTTCAATTCATTAAGCACATCAGTTCCAGAAATATGCTGAGGTGGATCATCGGTCTCTATGGTATTATCAAATCTTTGACGATTCATTCTATATGGATGATCATTTGGCAAGAATCGTCGATGTCCAATAAAACAGAAACTACAATGATGTTTCAATCTTCTGGATTGTGTATTATTCATACAAACTGGGCATGAAAGTTTTCCCTTCGTTCTCCATCCAGACATCATTGCATAAGCTGAAAAATCATTGATCGTCCACATAAGCGCATCACGCATCGGAAATATGTCTTTCGAACATGCATCGTATGTGCACACACCCACATCCCAAAGAAGTTTCAACTCTTTTATTAAAGGTTTCATGTATACATCAATATCAATGCCAGGATTAGAAGGACCAGATATGAGTATACTCATGAAAGTGAAAGGTTTTTTCATACACAATTATGGGGGAAGGTTATAAATGTGTATAAAAACTGGCCATGTGTTGTGAGAAGTAAGCATCTACCCAAACGAATTAAAACCGTCGTATGAAAGACCCAGCCTCACATTACGCACATCAGCTGTAAAATTAGGATGTCTAGCATCAAATCTCTGCCATGAAAATCCATATGCAGGATGAACCAACTCATCATTAGTCTTCTTTCTCTTGGTATCATTCCATCTCATTTTTATTGATATGTCATCAGATATAAAAAGATTCTAGAGTCTAGGGATCAATAGAAAGTGCCACATTACTTTATGTGGAATGTAGGACGATGTTTCATCAGATTTTGACTTCCAGCAGGATGTTCCACATTTTATAAAATCATTTCGTTCAGCGGTTTCCTCCTAGAATAAACTGCAACCTTTCGGGCAAGCCTGAATTTTGTTTCTTGAAAATACAAGTTCATCAACTAAATTCCATGCCATGTAGTGGTTTGAGGGAATATCTGCATCATCTGGAAGTAAATCCTTCAAGAGGGTAAGAATTTAATCGATTGCTTTATTAGAAATCCCATACATAGTTTTCCCATGAAACAATCGTATTAAAAATTCCAGCTTTTTTATTTTATCGTATTGTCGATATAATAGAGTCGTGGCAACATCATTCAATTTTTTCACCCTATCAATATCATCATTTTCACTAGGAGCATCAGCTGTCCTCATATCGATGTCTTCTTGAGTCGAAATCCTTTCTTTTTCATGATGACGAATAAACAGAAACCAATCATCTAACAAATTCTCCATTCCAGTCATTTCATTTCGATCATCACCAATTTTAGATTTCATTTTCTCCCCATTGTGATACCACACAATGTAGTTTGCTTGAAAACCATTTTTGGTTATGTGGTAGCTGACTTCTTCACGGCTCAACCAAGGTCTACCAACACAATTGAAACATGGGCAGTGTATGCGACCACTATCTGAAACATTGTCAAATGCAAAATCTATAAAGCCCTCCAAATTGTTTTGAAAATCGCTTGAGATCCGATCGGTTTCATACATCCAACTTATGTTCATTCTGTAAAAAGAATTTATATAAGTCATTTTGTCATAAAAAATTCAATAGGATTGAACTGTACTAAAAAATACATTTAAGTAAATGATAAAGGAAGAATTTTCTAGTCGATGTAGTGAACTATTAAAATAATGTAAAGAACAAGTACTCATAAATTAAATTAAAATTTATTTATATTAATTTTCATTAGGTCTATAAGAGGTACATGCCACAGGTCCCATCAGGTGTTATAGGCATCCCAAATCATCCACGCATGTTCAATAACTCATTATTGGAACCTCTATGGCTATACCTTTCATTACCCAATTACTTCCCTAAGTAAATCGCACCCCATGGGTGAATAAATTTTAGGCTTCTACACTAATAGGTTGTTCATGGATTGTAAAAAGATTTAATTTCATTAAGTATAAACAAAAAAAATTATTTTTAAATTTGAGATTAATAATAAAGTATGTCAATGATAACAACATTACTGAATTAAATATGTGACTTATCTAACATTTTTATGGATGTCTACACATGCCAGAATGGGTAATGAAAAGCACCCCACCCTCATAAAAGTGAGTATTGGCCAATAAGGACACATAATATACATCGTACAATGAGAACCATATTTAATTGAACCTAAAGTTATATTAGTATAGTCATCTCGGGGGAAATGGAATATATGACCCTGGTTAACTGATAAATTCAAAAGCTCGTATTTCATATGTTGGACACTATCTAAGGTAAGAAATAATGTGAGGATGGGTTTACATAATTCAATTTCTTACATGCTAGTGAGAATGAAGTATTGAATTAATGACTTGTGTTCACTGATTAAATGAGGGTAGAGGTTTCTTACGTTGTGTAAACAGAATGAGTAAATAGGTAAATATCTCAAAATATCTTTAAAACAACTCATTAATAGGATCAAAACGTAAATATAATCTTGAACCAACCATGGAATATCTTTCACAACACATTCTTGCACACCAGTTATCTCATGTGTTACTAAATACCAAACATAGTCACATAACAAGTGCACTATAACAAAATATATTACACAAGCCTTATTAAAAAAATTCTCATTTTAATAAAACACTTTCCTCAAGATTGAATCATTTCTGAAATATCTTTAGAAATCCATTTTAAAAAATAAAATCCCTTTGATAATTTTTAACAAATATTTGGAGTATTCTCAAGGCACCCCCATTTGGAAAAGTCACATTAAATGCCCAATTTCCACATCAAACTATTGAAAACAATTAACATGAGACAATCATCGACCACAAATAACTTAACTAGAAATTAAAAAAATAGAAACGAAATGTGATATATAATTTAATGTTAAGTTAAGGGAAATGAGATTAAATAGAGACAAAAACATAATAAATGGTTCCAACATCATAACTTTTGATTAAAACCACCCATAATAAGAATGGGAATGCCCCATACACCTAATCCCTAATAAAACAAACCAAATCACCAATTAAAACATTGAATTTAGGGTTTTCACCCCACTTGGATAGCCCTACCCCCACCCCACTTGGACAACCCACCACCCCCCCCCCCCCCCCACGTGGAAAGCCCTACCCCCACCCCACTTGGAAAACCCAGCCCCCCCCCCACCATACCTGGACACCCCTACCCCCCACAACCCACTTGGAAAACCCATCCACCCCCCACCCCACCTGGACAGCCCTATCGTCACCCCACTTGGACAACCCATCCCCCCACCCTACCTAGACAGCCCCCCCACCCCACCTGCACACCCTCCCCACCCCACTTGGACAACCCTGCCTGGACACCCTCCCCCACCCCACCTGCACACACCCCCCCCACCCCAAACAACCCTACCCCACCCCATTTAGACAACCCAGCCCCCTCCCCCACCCTACCTTGACAGCCCCTCCCCCACCCCACTTGAACACCCTCCCCACCCCACTTTGCCAACCCTGCCTAGACACCCCACCCCAACCCACCCTACCTAGACAACCCCTCCCCCACCCCACCTACACACCCTCCCCACCACACTTGGACAACCCTGCCTGGACACCCTCCCCCACCCCACCCACACACCCTCTCCCACCCCAAAAAGCCCTACCCCCACCCCATTTGGACAACCCATCCTCCTCCCCACCCTACCTAGATAGCCCCTCCCCCACCCCACTTGGATAGCCCTCGACATCCTCTCCCACCCCATCTACACACCCTCTCCCATCTCAAATTGAAACATAAATTCATCCAAATCAAAATCCAATTTTCAACTAAAATAAATTCCACCAAAAGTACCATATCACCCCACTAAACAAACCCTTTACCATGTTTGAAGTGTAGAACAAAAAATAGAAAACAAATCCAAGGGTTTTGTAGAAATCAACCCTAATTTAGCCTAAATCAAAACATCAAACACCAAAAAAATTGAGGAATAACGCTAAAACTAAGGTAACACTTACTACTTTGAAGTGTGAAATAATATTTTGTTTGATTGAAGATGGATCTTGGCTGGAAGGAGTCTCGCGGACGAGAAGAATTCAGGAGGAGCTGGGTCTGTCTGCAATCAGGATGAGTGGGGGGGGCTCAGGTGTTCTGTATTTGGGGGAAATCTTTCCTAAAGGTTTTTAAAAACCATTGGGAAAGATAAAATTTTCCCAACGGTTTCATTAAACCATTGGGAAAACTGATTTTTCCCATATTTCCCAACGGTTTGATGAATCTGTTGGGAAAACTAATTTTCTTCCAATCTTTCCCAACAGTTTCATCAAACCTTTGGGAAAAATCAATTTTTATAGATCATTACCAACGGTTAATGCAAACTTTTGGTAAATATCACCTATACCAACGGTTCAAAAGAACCGTTGGTATACAACTATTGGGAAAACCATGATCCTCCAATATAATAAGGCATGAACAACAGCAGTGAACTTGAGGTTATGAGTCAAATAGTTCTGATCATGAGGCCTCAATTGATGAGAACCATATGCAACAACTCACTCATCCTGAATCAAAACAGCTACAAACTTGAAACCTGATGTGTCACAGTAGACTATATAGGCCCTTCCTGGCTCTGGAAGAATCAGTATCAATACTGAAGTGAGTCTGCTCTTTAACTCTTGAAAGGATCCTTCACAAGTTTTAGACCATTTGAATTTCACACCATTCTTTTTCAATCCTGTAAGCATCACTAAAATACGCTATAAATCATGAATAAAGCAACGTTAATATCCAAAAATCCCTAAAAACTCCCAATATCAAATATTTCCTTAGGTTGTTCCCATGAAACCATAGTTCTCATTTTCTCTAGGTCAACTGCCACTCCTGACTCTGACATGACATGACTTAGGAAGTGAACTCTATCGATCCAAAAAATAGAATTAAGTAAAATTAGCATAGAGATGATACTCTCTTAGTGTATTCAGCATGATCTCAAGATGGGTTGCATGTTCATGTATAGAGAGTTAATACACCCAGATATCATCCACAATGAAAACCCCAAATGAATCCAGGTACGGGTAGAAAACATGATTCATAAGATCCATGAAGACAACAGGTGTGTTTTTGAGTCCAAACGGCATAACAAGGTACTCGTAGAGACCCTACCTACTCTTGAAAGATGTGATAGGTATGTCTAATGTCTTGACATGGACCTGATGATAGCTCAACCTCAGATATATCTTTTAAAACACCTTCACTCCTCGGAGCTTCTCAATGAGGTCATCTGTTCTAAATAATAGATACCAGTTCTTGATAGTCATCTAATACAATCGATGTTAATCCACACAAAGCCTGAGGGTACTATCCACCTTCTTAGAAAATAAGACTGATGAACCCCAAGGATAAGTACTGGGGTGAATAAAACATTTTTCCTCTAAATCCACCAACTAATTCTTGTGCTCTAGAAGCTCCGTAAGTGTCGTTCTATAAGGAGGAATGGTTAGAGGTGCTACTCCTGGCACAACATCAATAATGAACTCTACATCTCTCACCAGAGGTACAATAGATAATTAATCTAGAAAACTTTCTCTGAAACACTCCAATGATAGAGGGAAAATAGCGGGCTGTAACCCATAGTCATCAATATAATTACTGGCGACTTATATTTTAACACTACCCTATCTCTACTGCTCAGGTACTGCTCATGTTTCACTAACATCCCATTCTCCCTTATAAACATGTGTAATGACCTATAGTTATGTAAACATCACCCTCTTATGATATCATTCAATATAGGATCTATAGGGAACTATCTATTACATCCTAATAATTACATTGAATCCTCTCATGTCGAGGATATACAGGTTTCATACAAAAAGTAAGTTTCCTACCTCAAGGGGACAATTCTGACAATAGGGAACACCCTCTAAAAAGATACCTAAGGGTATATCTAGCATCATAACACCATGATATTACTCAATGTTTATTTACAAACTCTCCATAATTTCCTAAGGCTAATACTCCCTAGTATGTGGCCTTCTATCACCGAGAAGGTGGGAGGATGCTACTACTAAAACTCACGAGTCAAATCTGCCACACTCGGGGAAGGTCGCACACTGCCTTGCATCGACTGCATCATACACATAAAACACTCTCAATACTGTCCATTGGTGCCCATATCAAGTACAAGAATAGGATCCATGGGTGTCTTTACTAAAGGAAAAACTCATGACTCAAGGCATGCCACCTCAAAAACATGATCGTCTCCTCTTTCAGAGAGCGCAACTCAATGACGTCGTGGTCGCATAATGATACAATGAAAAAAAAACGTCTCAAAAGAGATTCAAGCTATTTAGAATATTGCATTTAAGAAACTAGGATAGGTACTAAATCCTTCCTATAAGAATGAACACACCTCTCTTCTTTCTTTAAAAGCTAGGTCTAGACGAAGGAACAGACTATAACAGGCCATAAGAACACTCATAGATACCCCACTACCAATTGTTAAGGCCAAGTTTGGGTCTAGGTCTATGCGTTAGGCATTTGAAAAATGGTTATTACCTTTCACAAGTCATTTTTCATTTAAACATTCTCATTCAATATTTAAACCATTTGAATAGGATGAATCAAATGATATTCCATTTTCTGTCCATAAGGGCCCATACACCTTATAACCCAAAATATGTAATTCACTTGGATGTAATTGTAATTTAAATTGTGCTTTCTCAAACAATTATACTTCCTTCAAATTGGATCTAGATGGAATTCCATTTTCTGGTCCATAAGGGCCTATACACCTTATAAATCAAATAGTGGAACCCACTGAACTCAAACCATAGTATGATCCAAATATTGAAAGAGCTGTCAGGATAATTTAATATATTAAAAGGCATAGTAAACATGAAATAGACAATGCTCACTGAAAATATAAACATGGTTTGGGAAGATGCATGGCCTATAATTCATGTTGTGCCTAAGATGATGCATGACCTAATGCATAACCCTTGTTTCATTAGATCAAAGTAATGAATTCATAATTCCAAAATCATCAATATCAGTAACATCACATAACATGTGAAACACCCAACGATTAAATTATATCAATAGTAAATAGTGGAATCATTAACATTCTCATTTAAGGAAACTTGGCCTTTACCCCGTACATGGGTTCACGACGCCCAAGCAGGACTTGTGACCACGTCCAAATTGTTCCCCATCTCCATTCTATTGTCTCCAAATAGTAATCCATCAAAGGAAACCCTTTGATACCACTTTGTGATGTCCTGGATTTGGATTCCACTTAACTCATACCCCGATACCAATTGGCCACATAACCCCTACCACATCTCTCCATATGCCAGGGACTCGTGACTAGCAGTGGCGGTGTATAGGCAGTACAGTGAGGATACTATACCTCCACATAAGATGAATGCAACGAATACAAGAAATAGTGAATAGTAGCATAAGAGAAACACAATAGGCAGATACAGTAAATAGCGGAAGAATAACAATCAACTAAATAACGAAAATACGGAAGAAGTAGATAACCAAATAACTAAATAACATAACAAAAAACACAATGGCAGTGTCTAATACAACAATTTTTTGAATGATGATAATACTAAAAATAAAAATAGGAAAAATCATGCTATAAAATAGTAAAAAATCAAAAAAGGACAAAAATATCTCCACAAGAATCTCAAACATAACACATATCCTTTCCTCCTAAGATCCAGCTAATTAGTACAAGTCAACAACCTGTAGAAGTGCCTTTACCCTTTTCGGTACATGCAGAAACATAATCTTATCAGGTACCAAGGGCAGCCCAAGAAGGGTGTGAGATAAAATCTCAGTAGGCCACCACTAATGGTGTATATGTGTAATCCATGTAGGCACTCATAAGTAAACAATGTACAAATAATAGCAAGAAACTAAACAAATGATGAATAAATAAATAAACTCCCACTCAGGTTCACAAGGACATCTGTTGGGTCTACCTGCTTCATCACATGGATGGTATGTCTGATCAAGTTATTATAAATATATATAGTATAATTATATATATATATATGTTTGTGTGTGTGTGTGTTGGGATGGATCAAGACATAACTCGCATACATCCAATAATAGGGAATCTCTTAAGATCTAACCCCTAGAACAAGTCCAAGATCTCTCATGGTATCTTAACAATACACAAGTGACCTCTCACAGTCTTCCCTACCTCAAGGATCTCATGGTCCTTGGTTCAAAATATATAATCTCACATAGTCTTCCCATTAGGGATCTCATGGTCCTTTATCTCTATAGCCAATAAGGCGTAACATTTATAAGTACACAGGGCATGAGGCATCCACCTCTCATGCCCTCATCCCAACCTTACCCATTTAAGAGGCACATTCATTATCATCATCATTATTGTATATTTTTATTCAAGTAGGTACAACAAAAGCTCAAATATCCTCAGAACAAAGAAACTCGAGGACTAGGGGGGTCTAAAATAGTGAAGACCAAGGGCGTCCCCATGAATTAGATTCACAACCTTAGACTTCAAGGAGGTGACATTGTGAATGCAGGTGACATCAGAGCCAGGGATAGCAAGAGAGGAAAGGTAGCCCGCGACTTTATTCCCCTCTCTCCAGGTATGTGTAACTTGAATGTTTCTTCTTAGGAGCTCTTTTAATCTCCTTATGATGTACATAACTGACCATGGGGTGGAAAGTCTGTTCTGCAGGGAGTCATGGATGATCCTCGAGTCAGTTTCCGCATGTGAAATTTCAATATTGTTCTGATTACATAGATTGAGCCCGGTGAAGAGAGCCTTGGCCTCTGCTTAAAGAGCGTTTCCATTACCTAAGTGGGCCCTGAATGTAAGGATCACACTCCCTCCTGAATTCTGAACCACTCCCCCTCATCTCATGGTAACTGAGATGCAGGATCCATCTGTGTTTAGCTTCAAACCATTTGATGGTGGATTCCATCTTACCCATTGCCCCGACATTATATCTAAGGGAGGAGCCATGTCGGGGCCAACCTGAAATATCCTCAGGGAGGGGGCCTCTCACCAGTTCTTGAGCAGGGAGACAATGTCCACCAGCAGGCATTTTATTCTAACAATGATGGCCCTCCCGGTGGATTTAATCCCTTCAAATTTCGCCTTGTTGTGGGCCTGCCATAGGCACCAACACCCAGCACTGAGAACCACAGAATGGGCCATTCTCTCTGAACATTTCTTCAGTATTCCCTGGAACCACTTCTCAAAGAACGAAGTCCCTCGAAACTCATTATAGGAGACTTCTGTAAAAATTCCAAAGCACTACAACACCTCCTTAGCCCACTCTCCCTCAAATAAAATAAGATTTGTGCTCTCCTCATTCTTTCTGTTACAGCACCGACACCATGATGCAAGGCTAATTCCCATTTTCTGTATGTTCACCTCGGAGGGGATCGTTGTGTTTCTTAATCTCTAGACCAGGAAATTGTACTTGGTTTGAATTCTGCTACACCACAGTAAATTATTCTGATTGTCCAGCTACACCTGAGAAGTGTAAATCCTACAGAAGTCCTTTGAGGAGAACTTCCTAGACTGGGACGGAGTAAACACACCTTTTTCCAGCTCTGAATTGATAAGTATGGAGTCAAAAATATCTTTCTGGATCTTATCCAGCACAACATTAATGAAAGTCGGGTAAGAGCTTTCCTCCTTGAAAGTAATCGAAGGCCTTGGGAACCTTGGGAAACCAATCACGTATCCCGCCCAGTTGCTATTCCAGAAGGAAATGTTGCCAGCTCCCACGATCTAGCAGGAGTGTTGATGAAGCCCCGGGACTAGGGTACAAATCAAAGCACATTCATTATCATAAAAGTACTTAAGGCATAACATCTTATGAATTTACATTTAAATATTAAACAAGGCATGGTCACATTTCATTTCAAGGCATGAGGAAAATCCTTTATTGCATGTCATTGACCATATTCAATTCCATTTAGATGCTCCAATAAACATAAATAAATTAATAGGAATAAGCATAAAGTGTGGTCCAAAACCATCCTATACAATTCAATCCATTTAAATAATTTCAAGGGAAATCATCCATTACAAGTGATCTATCCTAACTACATTATATTATTCACATTTCCTAAACATAGAAAATCCAAAAACAATGGCACAAGCCAAAGGAATTGTTATATCAAATATTCACACACCCATTTTCTAAATTCCATGCCTAAGAGGACCAAACACACCTAGGGTATCTTGGTTTCATAAAAATACACATGATATAAGGTTCAATTCAATTTAATCTCAGGCTAGGAGATAAAGTCAAGATTTGTTCATCTTGAGAAATTATCCTAAAATGGCCAATTTGGTTGGAACACCCCTTGGGTGTCCTTATAGAGAATAGGTGGTATCAAAACCCCTAAACAAGATTATATTAACATATATCAAAACACTATGGTCAATTAGAAATTAAGGATTCAACACAATATAGAATCTCGACAAGGTACAACTTATGGCATGATGGGATAAATACGAAACAACCAAAACTCAAATGGAAAACTACATGACCACCTACCTTAGGGTTGTACACGAATCCTCACTTGATATCAACCATAGATTCGAAGAAGGTTGGAAGATATCTAAGTTTCAGTCCAATTCCCTAAAAATAGAGAGAATGAGTCTGTATATAAATAGCGTAATAGATGGATAAAAGTACCTTGACAGGACTAGTGAGACTAGGGTGACTTACCGTAAGGTATCCAATGCCTCTAATGGGTTGAATAACGAATGTTGGATGGGAGTTCTAGTTCAAATCCTAGCCTTGAGGTTTTGGGAGCTAAAAGAGGAGGATATCCACTGGTTTTGTCCGCTGGAGGTAGTGGGAGAGGGGAATTAGATTTATTGTCTATGTGGGGGGAAATAGTAATTTTTTACCTAAAATCCCAATGCACACGGTTTATTCACACGGTTTACAAACCATGTACAAATAGTGCTAAATGGATATGTCCCCCATATAAAGTAGGTCACAAGGTCATGCGCTTAGTTCTGAACAGTTGCTAACAAAATACGAGAACTTGCAGGTGCCCCTGTTTTCAATCACATGGTTTAGTAAAACCGTGCAGCCTGGGTCACACAGTTTCCACTAACCATGTGGCTTGAGTCGCATGATTTCCACTAACCATGTGTCCCAGCCTACATCCCACTTTTCTGAAACTTTGGGCTCCGAACAAGCCATGGATTCTCCTCGGACCTTCCCAAGGCCATAAAATACCTTGACCATGATTAAAGGAAAGATTCAAAATGAAAAACAAATGATCTATACCTTGTTTAAAAAGGCAGGTCATTACACATATTAAGGGAAACTATTCTAATTTTTTTTTGATTTTATTAATAACATAAATTTTAATTATTTATTGTGTAGTTTATATGACAATCATATCAAAAAAATTAAACAAATTACCTTGTATCCTCATGAACAATGTCGCTATCCTAAAAATATGTTCTATTTTCAAATACCTTTATGTTTAATTTGGTTTGGAGGATATATATGAAATTAATTTTATTTTTAGGTTAAAAATATTTTACTTAATTTTTTCTATCAGTTATCAAAACATGGAAATTAAAATGATAATCAATTATTTTTAGTAAGTACATCACCATAAAATCTATAAAATATTATAATGAGAATCTCATTAATGGATTTCATCTTCATAAAAAAAATATAATGGGTAAAAAATCAATGAAAAGGGGAATTTGTTTAACAAGATTCAATCATAAATAAACTAATTTTTAATTTCATTAAATGTTAGATAAAATAATTAAGTTATCTTATCCTGGAAATAATTACATAACTTTTTCTAAATGTTATTATTTTGATTCAAATTTAGGTTCTTAGTCTTCCTTGTCATGATGACGTTCAGAGATACATTTATAAAACCTAAGATATAACATAGTTGCTAACCTTGGGGTTTCTCTCAAGGAAGCAGTGTCGAATTCACTAGTGAAATTTCTCAAAATCATTTTACATTTTAATATATATTGAAAACAACAAATAAAAAAACATAAAATTGTGTTGAAAAAACAAAACAAGGGTGAAGAAATAGTGATTCACAAGATACAGAGGAAATAAAACAACATGAAGAACAAAAAAGGTAGAAAGATAGAGAAAATAGTTATCAAGAACAAGTCCAAACCAATGTCGATCCATCCTCAAATCCCTATCATATAACTTCTTAAGGATAAATTCAACAATTATAAACTCACATAGTGCATGGTTGATGGCTCTATTCACACACCTATATCACCAAAAATATTGATCACTCATGTTTAGAATCACTTCCAACACATGGGCACTCAACCAAAGTGAAGAAATATCCAAATCAAATCACTCTAGCTAAGAATTTATTATCGAATGATGTGATCGTCGAAGGATAAATAGTCACAAAACCTCACCTAACCACACATTAAAGTAAATCAAGAGAATATGGGTGAAAATTTCAAGGGGAAAAGTGAAAAAAAACGATCCAGTTCAGTAATGAACTATCACACACCCCAATTCACCTTCATGATCTCCTCTAAGTGATGAGATGATGATGATTGTTGTGAAATGTGGATCTCTAAGAAGCATCGATAGTTACATCATGAATCTGGACTCAGAAAATAGTTATCTATTCCTAAATATTACAGATCACAAAGAAAAACATAAAAGAACAAACAAAACATTAAAATTATCAAATTACAAACTGAGAGAGAAACACAATATTTTATAAAACAACAATAAAAATGAAAATAAAGAAAAAGTGAAAACAGAAGTCAAGAGGGAACCCATCTTCATGAAGTGAGATAGATCATGTGTTTGGGGTTATAAAAAAATAGAGAGAGAAGCCTCCTCTTATTCCCCAAAAACTAAAAAAGAAATACAGTGAAAAAAAACCAAACAGACTGCATGTAACATCCACAAGTCGGGACTTCATGTGCGTGTCACCGACCTTCAATAATATCTCTATGATTACTCCCATCATATTCCAAGGACCCACGTTCCCTAGATTATGAAATGCACGACCCCACGATCACCACCCATGATCACCTCATCCTACGAGAAAATAAATAAATAATCAGCAGGAAAAAAAGTAAAAAAAATTAAATGTGAAAATATATAAAAACATTTTAAAAAATATATATATAATAAACTTGTTATTACTATTATTAAATAAATATAATAATATTTACAAACTATAATAATTATTAAAATATATATACCTATATTTGTTTATATACCTATTATTAATATATATATATATATTTATTATATATTATATTATTATAACAATTATTATTATGTTGTTGTATTAACTATATTAATTATTATATATTTTATATTATTATATATTATATATATATATATAAAATTGGGGGTTTAGTGGTTTAAGGATGGGGAGGGGTATAGTCATGGATCGACATAAGGGGGAAATGGGGCAACTTCTAGGTGATTTAGATGTGAGGGGACGGTCGGCGTCGACCTTCAATGCTAGGGAGGATGTGCTTTGGCGTCATAGTGGCATAAAGTGGCTCGGGATCAGGTTGCACCTTCTTCAATAGTAAGCTACTACAGTGGATCGCCTTCTTCAATCGGTGTGTGATAACAGAGGATCGAGTGGCCTATGGAGGCTATGGTGGTTCAGATATTCAGTAGTTCATCCTCGCTATAAAGAGATAGTGCTTGTGGTGGGTGATGGAAGGTATTGCTTCTGTTGATTATTAGATTCAGCAAAGGGGTCAATTTGATTTTCATCAATCAGTTCATAGCTCGTTCTGGCGGTAACTCACCTTGCAACAGTTCGTTTTGGTGGCAGCTTAATTTTCCTGACAAAAAATGAAACAAATAAATAAATAATGAAAAATAAAAATGACTGAATTAATGAAATAATAAAAAAAACAACAAAGTAAATTTTTTAAAAAAATTATTTTCAAAATAAAAGAATAAATGAATGAATTAATTCAAATAAGAAATTAAATTAAAATCATAAAAACTTAAGAAAGAAAATAAAATATAAAATTGGTGAAATTAAAAAATTAGTCAAATAAAAAGGAAAATTAAGCAATTTTAAATTTATCAAATAAAAAATAATTACATAACAAAAAGAAAGATGAAATTAAATAAATGAATAATTTTATTAGAAAAAAATTGAAATAATGAAAGAACTAAATTAACTATAGAATTAAAAGAATGAAAATTTTAAATTTAAATAAATAAAAAAGAATATAAAAACGAATAAAAAATTAATTAATTAATTTCTAAATATTCAAAAAGATAAAAAATTTATAAAATACATATTTTAATAAAAAAACATTGTTTTATCAATTATATGAAAAAAGGAAAATATTTGAAAATTATTAATTAAAATACACGATTTTGTTATTAATAATACAACAAAATAAAAAAAATGATGTGATAAAGTGCATTAAGAAACAACCACATCAAACTCCCCCACGCTTAATCATTTTTTCTCATGCTATTTCATTAATTTTGTCTTTATAAAATAGAAGAAATGATTTGTCATAGTCTGTTTGCCTAGATTTTTGAAAAAGGAAGCTCTGAACCAAAGGTGGGTTTATCAAATGAATTGTTCAGAGAAGGTCCCACCTAGACTCAAAAGCACACCAAAAAAAAGGGAACACAAATTCACTCACTATCACACATTTTATGCCTCATATATGAATTCATCAACATTCTTACTACAATTACAATTCATGTTCCAATTCTAAGAGTGATGGAAGGTTAGATAAAAGTAGAAATAAAATCATAACAAAAGCCACCATCAATTTTCACTTTCTCCTAGGTTCGAAATATATTATTTTTTTATATCACTTTATTTATACAACTCAAATTATTTTCATTCGAGTCAGTTTTCCACTTCTTCATCTAGGTTCAAAATTATCCTCACCATAATGAGATCACTTTTTTACTACTAGGTACATTATTTCCCCCCCATCTATGCATGTGAATTTCACTGCAAAAAAACACTTATTGGTATTTATAGACGGATTATAAAAACATTCAATTCCTAGAGTCTCATATGTCCAAGGTGGGATCTCATGTTCCCGTTTTACTCCAGTTTCAGAGGAATTATATGATTACCATTTGAGTTGCATCCCTACAATGATTAATTTTCATAAGGGGATACCCATAGGTTCCATTTCAAATTTCTAGTTTCCAAGATTTATTATCATAATTCCATAAATACCTATCCTATATCACGGCCAACGAGCCCATACCCGAGTGGTAAGGGATACTGCTTGGCATCTAAAAGACCCAGGTTCAAAACCGGGTGGAGGCGAATTTTCAGGTCCTATAGCAGTACTGTAGCAGTTACTATAGAAAATACTGTTCGGTACTATAGAAGCTGGAACTATTCACCGATTTGGCCTTTCGGGCCACCGGTTTGGGCTTACGGGTCTCAAGGGCCTTCGGGCCATCAAAGACCTTCAGGCCACAGGGCCTTAGGGCCATTGAAGACCATGAAGTAGCCCAGTTCACACAGAGCAGACCCCAGAAGAGGATCAGAGCAACAGTAGCAGTCACCAGAAGCAGAGCTAACCAGATTGGAAGAATGAGAGGGTATGGAAACCGCCATCAGGACCAGGCACCGTGCAGCTTTGTACGGGGAAATGCTAGCCGATCAACAATGCAAGTGGGGAGCTAAAAGCGATCAATGATGCAGAAGCTGGGGAGGGGCAGTTCTAGTGGGATGGATCTGTAGGTCATGTATGAGCATGGTATGCCTCTAGGCCTTTGGGTCATGTATTACAGGTCATTACGGGTCATATCGGGCCTTATGCCTTGGGCCCACGGGTCATGTACGGGTTCCCCTTCAACCCTTAAAAGGGGGACTATCTATAAAAAAAATAATGCCTTCGGGACATTCGGACTATCCTATATCACTCCCTTCCTCAGTCCCTAAACATAAAATCTATAGAAGAAGTATGTCACTCCACTCGCCAATCATACATCCTCAAAAGTTTCAAACTTAGTACAACCCCTGACAACTAGATTGTTATTATCCACTAGTGTGGAAATCATTATGTTGAAATAGAAATCCTAAAATCCCTCTTGTTGAGAAAGTGTTTGAAAAACTCTGAAACATTTTGATCTTTATTTACAACAAAATAGGGGGGTTTGATGTGTCAAGAATTCAACCACATCATAGCATATAATGACCTATCTCCCCCACACATAAAACTTAACAATATCCCCACTATTGAATCTGAAGATGGGAAACACTATTAAAATGTATGAAACATATTTTGAATTAAATCACAATAAAATGATGTTTTTAGGGGTGATGAGGAATTTTAAAAAATCACACCGAAAAGAAGTAAAATAAATTACAGAAATATATGACCCCACTGGACACCACTGAAGGACCCTAGAAGAACCTAAGAGGGGAGGGGTGAATTAGGGTGTAATATTTTTCTTCTAAAACAACATATCTTGTTCCCATGTTGGTAGGAACTAGTTAAACAGTCTGATGGAAAACTGTAGAAAACAAACAATCACATGTAAAGTGACATCACACGAAAATTTACTTGGTTCACCACAAAGGGAGTCCAAGGAGAAAACGCTGACCATAATTCGATCATACCAAAATCTAATAATCTTACCTAGTGGCAGAATACAAGATTTAATAAACAATGATTTTGTGACTAGGAACACTACCTTTACAATAATTTGAGGATAGAAAAATTCTTCCCTCAAAACACTTCCATTGAATCCCCCTAGATCACTACTTTGAGAAAAGTCTTACTCAGTTTAATGACATGAAGGTCGCTTTAGTAGAATGACTTTCATGTCTTTTTATTTTACTTGTGCAAAAGTCTGCTTACACCGTAGTCCTAAATTGATGCACTTGTAAGAACTAATGGAACAAACTAGATACTCAAAACCTAATAGTATCTCAGCACAACACTTTAGCATAACACCTATTCTGGTATGCATGTTTTGGGATTTTCATGAAAGATTCCTTTTGCATAACCCTTATACTTCACGCAACACCACCATGAAATTCACTTGGTCTACATGGACTCAAGGATCATTTTGTGCATAAGATTTATTGTGTATAAGTCTTATGTGTGCAAGTCTTTTTCCTGGTAGAGACATCAGTTCTTCGTTATAAAAAGTTCTAATTCTTGAATTGAATTGGGGTAGCTGTATATTTATTGACATGGATGACCCTATGCATAAGTTCCTTGCACATAAACCCTCATGCGCATAACTCTAAAATTGACATCTCATTTGGCGCGTAAGATCCTTCCACACAATTTCTTTTTTTACGCATGTTTCATCCATTTTCCATATTTTGAAGTGAAGAACTTGAGAATCCACTTGCGCGTAAGAAAAATTTGATGTCATATTTGGCATGCAAATTTTTTTTTCATAGTCTGCTTTGTGCATAAAACCTCTTGTTTCAAAAAACTATCGTTCACACAGATATACATCTTTCACACAATTCCTTCCTCTTCCATATTTTTATGCATTGATACCAAAACTCCCCTTGCACGCATTATTTATATTCACCTTTAATATTTTGTGAAAATTCATTTTCCAAAAACAAATATCCCCATTCTCTAATTTTGGGGAATTTTTTTGGCAAACACTGCGAAATGATGCCAACTTCAAAACTATTTTCATCTTGTACTATAATACTACTTTCCTTGAAAAATCCCTGATCAACCTAGTGTGGATTGGCAAAAAACACTAACCAGACTCAATTTTCAGCTTTGAAAATCTTTGGATCCAACAACCACCATAATATCAAGATCATGAAATGTTTTTTTTGGAAAGATCGTGATTTTAAATTTTTTAAAAAGCCCAAGGAATTTTCAATGTATTTCAAAACATAGCATGATAACCAAAGTTGTACAGTAGTAGTAAATGAAAATTAAAACAGTGGGTGTAAGCAGGTTTAACAAACAAACTCAATATAATTTTCAACTCTATACATTACAGCAAATCATTCACCCATCAAGAAACCGATTCAATGATTTTTCCTAAAAAATTCCCCCAAACATATCAGTATACAATATAAATTGAATTAAAATGACGAAATCAAAAAAATCTCTCCCATGCTATAGAAGCATTAAAGCCATGGAGTTCATGCATGACTAACCCTTATTTAATTTTTTCATGATCACAAGATTCTTAATTAAAGTACCTAAAATATATAAACAAATTAACATTATACTTCAAGATTTAAAGCTCAAAGTGAAATGAAACCAAAGTGAGGGTAAAGTGGTGTTTTCTTGAGAATACAATGTGTTGTTGTTGGCTCGGAAAAATAGACTGATTAGGCTACAATTATTTATTTTTCTACTTGGTAAATTTTAATAGTTACATGCTAACTATATGTAATGATTGGTTATTTCCTATAAGAAAACATCAAAAATTTCAAAAAATCATGATGAAAAATGAAACAGGATAATATTAGGATAACACCCCAAGGGGTACAATAATTTGATTGTCAACAACTGGATAGGGAGCGAGTCTTCCCCGATCAAATGGAGGATGTGTTTTCTTATTTTAGAAATATCAGTTCCCCTTAGTCATCTTTATTTATGTTCCTCTCTTTGGAAGTGATATAATTCTTATTGAGTGATGATGGGAAAAACAAGATGCAGGGGTACAAACCTCCTTCTTATTCTTGAGGTTGGGAGTGCATAGATTGAAATGATATAATTCTAGGATGAGACTTATATTCTACTACAGTCCCAATCATAGCATACTGATTAATAATAGAAAATTTATCAACACCCATTGTGCCACCCATATAGATTTCAAAGCACCCCTCATCTTCTTCTTTCTTAGGTGCTGCTTCCTCAAGACTCTATATGAAAGCATGTAGCTTAGCATACTCTTTGTAACCAATACATGGAGAATCAAAATTAACATTAGTTGCATAAGAAGTGTAATCATATATCAGAAAATCATGTTAAATAAAATAAAAATTTCCCTAAGTTTGATCATCTTGCTCTTCTCGAATAGTTATCAATGCAACTGGCAGTATGTTAGGTTCAAGAGTGAGGTAGTCAACCTCTCCCAGCCTCTCTTCAAAACACACCACCTCAGGTGTAGTGTCTTGCAAGGTAAATGACATGATGTCTGATGCTTGGATAAGCCATTGAGTCATTGAAAATCATTAGACAAGTCAAAACATAAAAAACATCAAATTAAGTGTAAGAAATAAAATGATCTTCCAAGTTGTGCCCACCTTCTTTAATGTCTTCACATCCCATCTCCTACCAACTTTTGAAAACATCCTCAGATGGTTGATATTTCATATCTACCCATGAATTCAGGTGTATTTCAATTTCAATTTTGGGAAACTCATTCTACAACAAAAAATCTTAAGGAAAAGGTGAGTAGACTATTTATGTTTCATAACTAAGGATCCTAAAATTTGTGGTCTCACCTCATCCGTAAATTCATCAATAAGTTTTTCTAAATAATCTGTACGAATAATTTTGAATTGTTCTGTAATTATATATGCATGAAATCCAAAAAAAATCTTAGTGTCGGGGTGTTCTAAGGATTTTTTTAGTTTTTAGTTTTTTAGTTTTTTATCATCTTTTTTTAAAGAAAAATTGAAAACCTCACCAAGGAAAACTTTGCTTCCCCAACAATGACACTATAATTTAGTATCGTCCTTATCACGAGGATAATCAATGATACATTTATAAAACCCAACATATAGCACAATGGCTAAACATGAGGTCTCTCTTAAGGAAGCAGTGTCTAATGCCCTAGTGGCCTTTCCAAAAATCTTTTTCTGCTTTCATATATTTTGAAAACACCAAAGCAAAATAGCATAAAACTGTGTTGAAAAACATAGTGAGGGTAATCAAAAAACGATGAAAAAGAAAAAGTAGAAAAAAAAAGATGGACCAGAAAAGGTAGAAAGACAGAGAAAACAGTTAGCAAGAACAAGTTCAGACACAGGTCGATCCACCCTCCACTCCCTATCATATATATTCTTAAGGATAAAATCAATAATTCTTAACTAACACAATACATGGTCGATGGCTTGATGCACACACCTATCTTTCCCAAAACATTGAGCACTCATGCGTCGAATCACTTCAAACACAAGAGCGCTCTCCCAAAGTGACGAAATCACCTAATCAAATCACTCCATCCAAGAATGCCTTCCTGACTAAAGTGATCTTTGAAGGATAAAAACTCAAACAGTCTCACATAACAACTTGGTCGAGCAAGTCAAGAGAAGAAGGGGGAATATCAAGGGGAAAAGAGAAGAAACTTGATCAAGTGCAAGAATGCATTCTCCCACACCCACACCCAAATTCACTTTCACGATCTCCATAGAGTGATGAAGAGATGAAGATCACCATGAAGTGCATATCTCCATGAAGCATCCAAATTAACTTCTCGAATATGGACTCGCAAACTAGTTCTCCATTCCTGGAGATTCCAGATCACAAAGAAAAATAAAGAAGAACCAACATAACATCACAATTCGAATTAAAAACAGAGAAGGAAAAATGATATTTACAAAACTGCAACAAAAATGGAAAACAATGAAAAAGGGAAGAAGTGGAATGGGGTACCCATCTCCATGAATTGAGATGTTTCCGGTGTCCGGGGTTACATAAAACTAGAAAGGAGAACCCCCCCCACTTATTCCCCCAAAAAATAAAATCTGAATACAGTGAAATAATAAACGGACATAAAACATGTAACATCCACTTGGCGTGCCTTCATGTGCGCATTAACAAACTTCAGTGATATCTATGTGAGTACACCCATCCTCTTGAAAAGACTCCACTTCCCCCTGATTATGAAATGCAAGGCCCCATGATCACCATCCATGATCACCCGATCCTGCCAGAAAACAGAGAAATAATCAATAGGAAACAAATGTGAAAAAATTTAAATTTGAAAATATTTAAAAACGTATTAAAATATATATACCTAATAATACACACAGACACACACACACACACATTTGTAGAATTTATTATTATTTATTTTAGAAACATATGTTTATATAAATATATATTATTTATATATTATACTAGTGTTATTATTATTAATATGTTTTAATAATACACACAGACACACACACACACATATATTTGTAGAATTTATTATTATTTATTTTAGAAACATATGTTTATATAAATATATATTATTTATATATTATACTAGTGTTATTATTATTATTATGTTTTAATAAATATATTAATTATTATATATGATATATTGTTATATTATATATATATATATATATATATATAGAGGTGGGGGTGGGGGTGGGGGTTGGACGGGTGAAGGAGGGGGAGGGGGTATGGTCTCGACTCGACAGAAGGGACGAATGGGGGCAGCTGCCGGGTGGTTCAGACGTGAGAGAAGGGCAGCGCCGGCCTACAACGGCAAGGAGGAGGTGCTTCTGCATCGCATCGACGCGAGGTGGCTCGGGATTGTGTTACGCCTTCTTCAACCGCAAGCCACAACGGCGGCTCGTCTTCTTCAATTGGCGTCTGGGGGCAGGGGATCGAGCGACTTCAGGAGGTGGCGATGGTTCAGATCTTTAGTGGTTCAGCCTCAATGTACAAATCGGGCGGCGGCGGTGGGTGATGATAGGGGTTTCTTCAGGTGATGCTCCTATTCAGCCGAGGAAGTGAAATTTCATTTTCTTCAATCGTCTCACAGGTTCGATTTGTACAGATCTTTAGAAATTGTTGTTTCTGTGATGCTGATGGAGATCCTTTGTGTGTGCTGCCATTGCATTTTTTGTTCTGCTTCCGTTGGATTTGTTTTTCTATCATCATTGGTATTGAAGTTCTTGTGCTGTTAGTATTGGTGGCGGTGAGTGGAGGCAATAGAGGGTCGATTTGCAGGCTGTTGGCGGATAATAAATTTGTGTTGGAACATCAAGCATATAATGTTCGAACATCAAGCATATAATGTTTATTCGTAGAGTGTGATAAAAATGAAATTATAGCTTAGCTGGGATTGAGCTACCTATTGAGCCTCCTATTTCCACTATTAAGAGTTTTACCACTGTACTATCTAATTTGATGGGTTGAGGTCTTGTGTGATTGATGATGATAGATCCTGTTCTTGAGTGGTTTATATCTCTTTTTTTGATCATCATCAAAGGAAATATGTTCAATTATGAATTTTATTTTATTTACATTTAAATTAATTCATTTAATATTTTTTTTACAATTTTTTCACATTAATTCAAATCCATTCAATGTCCAGGATGGTGACATTCAATGGAAGTGGTTTTCAACTCAATGGGTGTCATGGGATTAGGTTACTAGCGATGTGTGCCATTTTTTGTTCATGCTCTTATGGTATATAAATAAATAGTATTTTGAATTTTAATTTTTCTTTATTGTTATTTACAATATTGATAAATATTTTCGTGGTCTATGGAATTTAGTTGATGATAACATGACACCCTCTATTTGGGTGGCATGTGAGATTTTCTTTCTTAACACTTTCTATTAATTTTTACACAAACCATTAGAAGGTGGTTAGAGAGAGGGAATATGTGACTTTCGTTGACGACACTTGTCTACATCATCAAATAGGTTTTGTCGTTACCCCGACATAGGAGGGATTGTGATCTTACTAGAAAATGATGTCTTTTAAGAGAAGACAATCTTCTAGTATATTGAACCGGGGGTGAAAGAATTTCACTCATAGAGATGAGAGTTGTACTTTTATTGTACATCACTATCTGTTGGTCAGTGAAATTATTTAATAATTTATATATACATTATGTATTCATTATATATGTTACATTTATACTGTTTGCGGTTAATCTTTTGGTTATGGGGATTGATGTGTACAATAATATATAGAATTATTCTACTACTAGGGAGATTTCTATTGGGATACCAACACATATTTTTGATATTTTTTAGAAAAAAATAGCAGAATATAGTTTTTTTAATAGTATTAATTTCTATTTATACATTTTAAGAGAAATATGAGACTAAAACTACTCAAAATATGGAGAGTTTGGGTGATAAAGGGGGTGGGGATGATGAGGGCGCATGTGAGTCGCCTTTTGACAAGGTTACCTCTCTACGAGTGATAAATATTGGTATTTTAAATTGTTGCGAGATCTGTATTAATTCATGACCTACTCTGACTACACACTATGGTACTAAAACGTTGTCGTCATTTGCCTCGAAGGTAGCTCATACAGGATTATCATCCGCAATTGTAAACTATAAGGATATGTTGGGAGCTCAAAATTAGACTATATAGAGATTGACTAGAGATTAGGAAGAGAAGCCACAAAAGGAGCAATAACATCACCAATAGATGAAAAACATGAGCATATGATGGAGTATATGTTGAGTGTTGTACATGGTCTAGGGATAAAGTTCACTCTTCCAAATAGAGCTAATCCATTTCCACCTCAGTGACCTTCTAATTAGCTCTATTGTAGAAATGGGTTTTTATATAGGTTTTTCTGGGTTTTTAACGCCTTTTACCTCATGACGCTATTGTAGGTGATGTTTTAAATATGTTTTTTCCACAACAATTAATAAAATAGACATCCTAAATACTTTTTCAAATAGGTTTATAGAAAAATGATGTAAAATTTACCATAAATCTATATTAATATCTTGGTTAATCATATTGGTTATTTAAAATATAGTATGTTATAGGGAGTTCTCACATCAGTTTTAGTATAGATGATGTGATAGAAAAAATGTTTGAAATTTTTCATGTTGGTTATAAAAGAACCGATGTGAAAAATAAACATTATTTTAACCCAAATTCTTCAATAGGTTCCCAACATTTCAACAATATAACCCGAAACGAAGAACACATCAACAAAATATTGGATCGTAAGAGTAGCTTGGATGACTATACTATTACAAGAGTGGGGTGAATTGTAGTTTAAAATTTTTAAACTAAACAAAACACAATACCTCTTAATGTAAAAAGATTAGCCTCAGACTTCATCTGATGATCAAAATGTTTCAATCGTAATAAAAATGATCTGATTATATCAGAGTATGTTTTTATCGGTTCCACGGTCGTACTGATAAAATGGTTTGTTAGAAATATAAGTACGAAGACTAACTTCCTAAAACATGAAAAGAAGAAAAAATAGATCTTGTACAAATAAGAAATACATAACTTATAAAGCTAAGAATGACTTATAATCTATATTAAAACATTTCACTCTTTTAACATTAAGAGTAAAGATAGTCAATAACCTTGACTTATGATATCCTAATTTCTATAATTACAATAATGACGATCATTCCTTTACATGAAATCCCTTGATACTATGATCAGAATAAGATTTATCTTCTTATCCTTTGAATCCCTTGATATTATGATCATCGTCTATCTTTCTAGCTCCAAAAGCCATCGATCTGATGGATAAGATTCACCACATTCCTATCCCTATAATCCCTTGATTGTAACAATGAGCGACGTAGAATATAAAAGAAAATTTTCTAAAAGAAACAATCCCAACAAGAATTCATTAGAATGAAAACTCTCCAATGTATTACAATGACTATGAATGATAAGTTCACACAAAGAAAACATTAGAAGACTTGAGTTGTGAAATGCATCCGATCCAAAATTTTAAAATGACCGACTATTTATAAGAGAAGCTGCTACGGTCATATCTCCAAGTTAGTCACAACAGCCTAAAATAGCTATCTCATCGAAAACTCACAATGTTCTGGCATAACTCAATGTCTAACATCATTTTGTTTTATCATTATTACAATGATAAATATATTCCTTATGATAGAAACAATTCATAGGTTCTCTAATTATAAATTCTAGTTAGTCTGATGAAGATCCTTATTGATTACACCACTACAAATAGGGCTTCTAATAGCGCTAAAAACCGCCTTTAACAGCGCTAAAACAACACTGTTAATCTCAGCGAAGATAGGGTGGGTCCCCTTTATCAACGCTAAACATAGTGCTGATAAAGGTAGTATTTATCAGCGCTAATAAATTGCCCTGATAAAGGCCAAATTGCCTGTGCAAACCCAGAACCTGCAAAACACTTGCACACATGAGACATCACCTGCACACACAGCACAAACAACACCCACACACAAAGCACAGAAGAACAAAAATGCTATATACATTTACTTGAAATCATGAACACAAAACAAAACACCGGTATATACATTTCAAACAATGTCTAATTTGGTTACAATTACAATTATCCAACAAACAGTTAAAAAACATTGATGTTTCATCCTTTTTGCATCCATGATCCGCTCTAAAAAATTTCCTTCCATGGTATTAGTTTCCGAACAAAGAATTCGAACTCAAGAAAAATATTTCACCTATATAAGAAAACAAATATTATGTTAGTAATACAATAATGAAATAAATTAAACATTAATATGAAAGAATACATTAATAAAATGTCAATTGTTACCTGTTACAACCTTTACATTTCCATATTTCCTTGGATTGAATTAATATTTTAGAAGAGGCTGAACATGATTCATTGACTTATAAATATTGTTTTGTATTTCTCAGTTTTAGAGAGGGCCTGATGAGAACCTACACAATTAGATAGGCCATGATCATACCGGTTCACTTTTCTTTTGATCTCATTGTTCTTTAGTGTGATTAGCCAAACCCCCTCCCTCCTCTCCCCGAGACAGCCCCCTCCCAACCGCTGGACAGCCCCTCCTCCCACCACTCCACCTGCAGCCCCCGTCCCTCCTCCTGGACAACCCCACTTGCAGCCCCCTCCCTACCCCTGGACAGCCCCCCTCCCACCACTCCACCTGCAGCCCCTCCCTCCTCCTGGACAACCCCCTCCCTCCCCTTACAGCCCCTCCCTTTCCCTGGATAACCCCCTTCCCACGTCCTAGACAGTCCCCCACTCTCTCCTAGCAACCCCTCCTCCCCTCCCCTAGACAGCCCCCTCTATACCCATGGACAACCCCCTCCCTCCCACCACTCCACCTACAACCCCCTCCCTCCCCCTGGACAACACCCTCCCTCCCCTTGCAGCCCCTCCCTTTCCCTGTACAGCCCCCTTCCCACCTCCTGGACACCCCCCTCTCCTGGACAGCCCCACCTCCCCTCCCGGACACCCCCTCCTTCCTGGACAACCCCCTCCCTCCCCTCCCCGAGACAACCCCCCTAGACAGCCCCCTCTCTACCCCTGGATACCCCCCCTGCAGCCCCTCCCTCCCACCACTCCACCTCCAACCCCCCTCCTCCTGGACAACCCCCTCCCTCCCCTTACAACCCCTCCCTTTCCCTGGACAGCCCCTTCCCACCCCCTGGATAGCCCCCTCCCTGCCTGGACACCCCCTCCCCTCCTGGACACCCCCTCCCCTCCTGGACACCCCCTCCACTCCAGGACACCCCCTCCTTCCTGGACACCCCTCCCTCCTAGTTCTTTAGTGTATACCCATTAATAACCTTCTTTATCCACCTATAATTTCATCATCTATTTGATAATGGAATAAATATTATCCATACACCATCATTCAATAATATGAACTATAAAATCATATATATTTTAAAGAGATACAGTTCAACAAATCGAGGAAAAACACCAAACAAAAAATATATTAGAGGAAGAGGAACGAAATTTCACATAAATCTAATGTGAGAAAGGTAAATGATGCATATGTTGGGTCTTTATGACATCAAATAAGATATATTGGGCCTGAAATTGAACTGGAATATAATTCTTGGGCCTTTACATGGGCTTGGAATTGGTTTGGTTGTTTGGAACTTTTGACGCCTCACTACGGACCCACTTCAGGCTACTCTATAAGTGATCTACCCATTGTATATTATCAGTATTTAATGGAATTGAATGGATCTTTGTCTGGACACCCCCTCCCTTCTGGACACACCCCTCCCTCCCCTCCTAGACACCTAACTCATGGACACCCCCTGGACACCCCCTCCCTTTTGGACACCCCCCACTCCTGGATACCCCCTGGACAACCCCCCCTCCCCTCCTGGACACCCCCACCCACCCCCACACCTGGACACCCCCTCCCTCCTGGACACACCCCCTCTCAGACACCCCCCACTCCTGGACACCCCCTCCCTCTTGGACATCCCCCACCCACATTTAAGAGAAAGTAAAATTAGAAAATTGAAAATCCAAGATATTGGTTTCCATCAAGCTTTTAAGATGCTTGTGAGTGGACTGAATGACTATACTTTGGCCGACTTCCACACTATCGACCAGTGTAGTCCAATGAGTTATTCTTTACTAGAAAGAAAAAATCATTTCTAAAACCATTCTTCATAACCTAAGAAAATAAAACATAATAAATGGTGATCACATCTGCTCAATAAGTGTAAACAAGGGAGATATCAATGATCATATATGGATAACATTAGTAGGAATTCACCTTCATCCTATTTCTGTACAATCTTCCATTAGGTATGATGTCCATTCATTTCTAAACACATCTATATCATCTTGTGAATATTAGTTTTTGCGATAGTCATGGTAGTACTGAAAAAATATAAATACACAAAGGATTAATAAATATTTTAAATGAACTCGTAATTATTTTTGAAAATACCTCATCAGGGATGCTAGTTTTTTGGTGAAATGCGATCTCTTTCTTAAATTTACAAACATAATAACCACAGTCTTTTCCATTTGTTTGTTTTGGACACATACAAACATAATAACCACAGTCATGTTTCCCACACTTTTTGTGTGTTTTCATCTATCAGTATCCCCTCTTTATTTACACGAGCCTCCTTCCACAACACATGGTGTGAGATGGATATGGATTTCGATTTTTATTCATCAATCTTCATATAAACAGAGAAACATGGTTATGGTGTTGTTTTATGTGACATAAAAGTAGTACGGTAGATTTAAATGACGTACCAATTTTTTCTCAAGTGAAGCGTACCCCATCCTTGCTTTACAGTAAGGGTACGCTGGTTTTGTTGCGCGTTTTTTATTTTCAGAACTTAGTTGCTATTTCATAAATAAAAAACTATAAATCAATGTGATGAATACAAGCAACGTCAAACAATGTATTACCCCACACAATGTACCTGAAAAGTCTGCTCCCCACGACGGTTGATAAACACATCCCACGCTTCGTGGGATATCAAGTGTGCATAAAGAGGAGGTGGGTGCGACTTGATTTTCCCTTCAACATATTTAAGATGATATTTCATTAAAATTGTGCGGAAACCTATTTGAATCTTTTATGAAACTCTTAATACATATTCCTTGTGTGAGAAATCTACTATAAATGCAATCTTCAATGGATGATGAAGAGTAAGTCAATGTTTTGGTATTTTATTTTATTTTAATAAATTAAATAATGATATCATAATGTTACTGTAATCTCTTCCCACATTAGTGTCTTAAGCCCGACGATAACATGGTGCCCCGACTGTACATCAATCGGCACGTGTTGCCTAGTGATGATTCCAATGTAGCTACTAAAGATGGATCTGTTGGGGTTAACATGTTGGCCTCGCTTATTCCAACCCACCTCAAATTTGATGCCTTTTGCTTTTTTCCTTAAGGATTTTGGCTAACACTATCAAACTACGATGCTCTTGTTTTTTTGTGCTTTCAGGGATTCATTTTCTAGCATTTCCTCAGAAGCATCATCAATATGTTCCTCCGGAGCGTGAGCATCGACACTAGGACCAACAACAACAGGTTCAGAAATCTGTTGTACCTCAGTACTGGGACCAACAACAACAGGTTGAGAAACGTGTTGTACCTCAGCACTGGAACCATCATCAAAAAGTTGAGAAACCTGTTGTTTCTCTTCACTGGGACCACCACCAGATGGTTGAGAGACATTTTGTGCCTTGGGATTGGGTGCATCCGCAGGTGCACAAGTCATTATCTACAGAAGTGGTTTAACATTTAATTTAGATTACATAAAAGCAGCAACGAACAGATAATAGCATAACGTAACACAATGTATATTACAATAAAAAAATAACCTGATTATTATACTCTCTTTTTTTAAAGGCTGAAGAGATTTAACTCCTCTATCAACTATGTAAATCCCTTCATTGTGGTCTCATCTGACATACAAAACACAGTCTACATTGGGACTGCTGCGAAATGATTGTGATGTCCCTATAAAAGGGTCCGTTGAACTTTCATCTAACCCTTCAGTTGTTTTGGTTGATAATAGAACAATTGACCAATTTTGGTTTGCGGGGTCTGGAACATAAAATACTTGTACTGCCTGTAATGCCATTATAAAGGGTTCGTCTTTCTCCCCTTCCTTACTAAAATCAACTTTCATGAATCCTAATTCATCTATTTTTACAACACTCATGTTATCAACCCACTTGCATTGAAAAATCGGCACTTTGAATTTCGTATAATCCAACTCCCATATTCGTTTGATGATGCCAACGTATGACATATTTTCATAAATTGGATTTATGTCCTTAGCACCGGAAACATGCATCGCTCAGCCACAAATGTAACCCCACTATTCTGCATGGTACTGTCTTCATCATGTTCATTAATATAGAATGTATAACCATTAACTACATAAGCATTGTAAGATAATACATACAAATTTGCTCCTCTGGCTAGCCATCGAAGTTGTTCTGAAATTGAGTTTGGATTTTCATCTAACTGCTTAAAAATATGGTCCCGAAACCATCCTATAAACTATCGATTATGTGTATCTGATATCCATTTTTCATCCCTAAAAGGATTCAAATGCCTAAGAATTTCATTGTGGGTTTGAACATATGGGTCAACCTCGAAACTATTATGAAAAACGTAAAGGTGAGCCTGATCCTGATCGGTAATATTGATTGTGACAACCTCTCTTCTAGAAATTCCTTCACCCTCAAGCCATTCAGTGTGGCGATATTTTGGTAGGCCAATGTTTTCTACACCAGACAGGTATTCGGTACAAAATTTAATAGCTTCCTCAACAATATATTTCTCTACAATACAACCCTCTGGCCGACTTCAATTTTTGACATACCCTTTCAAAATATTCATATACCGTTTAATGGGGTACATCCATCTATAATGTATAAGACCACATAGTCGAATCTCTCTCACCAAATGAACCATCAAATGAACCATCATATCGAAAAATGTCTACGGGAAGAACATTTCCAAGTTAGATAATATGACAGAAATTTCTCTTTCCATAGTTGTCAATTTTTCCGGTTCTATAACTTTGCCGCATATAGATTTGAAGAAGAAAAAGAGCTTCATTAATGTATGATGGACATTCTTAGGCAAAATGCATTGTAAAGCTATAGGAATTAGATCTTGCATCAAAACATGGCAGTCATGTGAATTCAGACCCTTTAATTTTAAATTTCTCATTGACATGATGTTCTTGAAATTTGATGAATACCCCTTTAGAACCTTTACGTCATTCAAGAATTTGAAAAACTGATATCTCTCTTTCCTGAAAAGAGTATAAGAAGCAGGAGGAAGAAATGTTCATTTTTCACCCTTCACTGGTGCCAACTCTTCTCATATTACCATCTCAATCATGTCCAATCTAGCCTTAATTCCATCCTTTATTTTTCCAGGTGCATTTAGCAATGTGCCGATGACACTATCACATACATTTTTTTCAACATGCACAACATCAAGAAAATGTCTGACATACATACAATTCCAGTATAGTAATTCAAAAAAAACTAATCTCTTTTTCCAACTAGTTTTTGTAAGGTTTTTAGAAAATGGTTTACCAAATGTAGTGTCCAAATATTTTACATTATCAAACAATTTATCACCTGTTAGTGGAGACGGTGATGTACGTTCTTCTAAACTTCCATCGAATGATTTTGTCCAAGATCGGTACTTATGCCGTCGGGGTAGAAATCTGCAATGTCCTAGAAACACGGTTTTCGATGAATGTTTCAACCTAATTGACTGTGTACCTTGTTCTCAAATGGGACACCCTTGAGTTCTTTTAATGCTATATCCTGAAAAATTTCCATAAGCAGGAAAGTCATTTATCGTCCCGTACAACATGGTTTTGAAAGTGAATTCTTCATTTTTGTAAGCATCATACAACGTAACACCAGAATCCCATAATATTTTAAAATCCTTGATCAATGGAGCCAAATAAACATCAATATCATTACCCAGTTGTTTTTCGTCTTGATATAAGCATAGATAACATGATGTATTTTCGTTTCATGAATAACTACGGTGGTAAGTTATAATTTACCAACATAACCGGCGATGTACTGTGACTACTACTTTGAAAACCAAAAGGATTCATCCCATCTGTAGAAAATGCCAGACAAAGGTTTCTCATCTCATTTCCAAATTCAGGATACTCATGATCAGTTATCTTCCACTGAGGAGAGTCTGCCGGGTGACGTATTTCCCATCTTTAATTCTTGTATCTACATGACATGTCAATTTTCCTGCAGTCTCCTCACTTCCGTAGAGGCGCCTAAACCTTGGAATGATTGGAATGTACCATACAACTTTTGTAGGATTAGAATTATCTTTCTTGTATCGAGAATCACCACACATTGGGCATTCTTTAGGCGATTTTTGGTCCTTGTGAAATAATATAAAGTCATTCGGGCAGGCGTGTATTCTTTCATAGATCATACCCATCGATCGTAGCATTTGTTTGGCATCGTATGTTCGGCTTGGGAGTTCATTATCTTCTAGGAGCTTTTCATTCAGGATATCAAGTAGTTCCGTAAAATTGGCGTCACTCCACCCGTTGCCTGCTTTCAAATTATACAGCTTCAGTATGACTGACAATGCTGTATATTTAGTGCAACCCGCATATAATGATGTTTTTGCACAACTCTTTAACTTCTCAAACAATTTTGGGAAATCACGAATTTCATCTTCAACTGTCCTTGTCATTTCCCCAATACGATCTCCATCATCATTCACATCTGTAATCACATCCTCCAGACAATCGTCTTCACTGTTCACGCTTGTAATCATATCAGATGATCCATCAAACACCGTGTTATCCAAGCCACTACCTACATTAGTTTTTTCCCCGTGTTTATTCCAACATGTATAACTTCGATCTATTCCGTGACAGATCATGTGTTCTTCCAACTCCTCTGGACTAATTTTTCTTGAATAACAATATCGTAAACACGGAAAAAGGATTTGAGAAGGGTCACATGCATGATCTTCTGCAAACTTGATAAACTCTTTCACACCATCTTCATAATCTTTTATCAATCGATTGACATTCATCCATTCTTTATTCATATTCATCATTTTTATGGGTTCGATCTTGAACATGCCTAATATTATGTTTTAATTAATCAAGTAGCATTTTTTGGGTTTTATAAAAAAAATCATGGTACAAATGCCTCTACAATGAATCATCATTGGATACAATTTAACTGTTACTCTAATCTCACTAACTCTATGTCCACAAATTTCATCTCCAAACTATAAAATATAAAAATAAACACATCACATGTGGTTATAAAGGCCATATAGGTGTGATTGTAAACATAACGAGTAGGATGACCTCAAAAAAAAACAATGTAAGGATATAATGGCCTACTCATACATGAAATAGAGGAACCTACCCCAAAACATGTGAAATTACTTGAACTCTATCTATATACAGGGGACTGTGCCCTATATTTTTTATATCTCAATGGAGTACCTAAAACCTATACATGGAGGACTCTTCACCGAAATATGGGGGAGTACCATACTCCATATTTTCTCGAAACATCTCACTTGTCACTTGTCAACTCTCAAGCAGAGTGAAGATAATTAAAATATCCAAACCACATCGTGTGCAATTTCCAATGATTGAGGGAATATTACTATTGTGATCTACATAAGAAGATATTTATAATGGGATACTCAAAGATGAAATACTATAATCTAAGTGAAAAATAAATAATAATAATGAAAATAACATAGCACACAATTTTTTCAATAGATACACAATGTGTAGGGTTCTCAGTCAAGGTTGGTTATATACTACCATTTCTAAACTCATGTGAAATCCATATACATGGTGTTTCCAGTAGGGGAACATCATGTATGGATAAGATACCTGATTTAATCTGACATATATCAAATTAATTCCAAGTTAGTTTTACAAAGACCGCATGATGGCTTTGAAAATACATGACATATAGAACAAATTGAGCTAAAGGCATGTACTTTAGATACATACTGAGTCACCTCACTGGCTATGCATCACATTTTTGTGGGATACATATTGTGTAGTCCTTACATGACCACTAGGGGTGTATAGTCTATACAAATCACGTTTCTATAGTATCTATACATGGTGTGAGTGAAATAAAACACATATCATGTGGTTCTACCATTATTTCATGTCATGTACACGGTTTTATGATGAAGTATATGTCTTGGAGATACATTATGTGTGACCTAGGTTCACATGACATGTAACATTTAAAGTGAAACTTATTCCAAGTTTGAGTCAGAAGATGAGTCATGTGGTGTAAATTTTGGAGATAAATGTTGTGTGGAATTAAAATATATATGAAATCCATGTATGGTGAATCATGTTATATTTATCAAGACTACATACCATATATTTTAAAAATATATAGAATCTGAAAAACATCATCTTTACCCCATAAAGTGTCTCATAGAGTCCTCTAGAAGTGGTTTTCTAGGATTTAGTGAAATTTCACCAGTAACAAAGTGGTGGTGCCATTGAAATGGGTAAATTTTGGATTGATATTAAATGGTGGAAGAAATACAACATGGAAAACAAATGGCATATCAATCATGCCAAAAATCGCAACACCATACAAAAAAACAATCGTGCTCACAATTACAACACCATACAAACCAAACAATCATAATTTCAGATTTTACAAAGCATCCCTTATTCAATTTTGGTTGTTAATTCAGGGGTTATCACAAAAGTTTTATCATGCTGGGGAGTTCATTCATAAGTCAAGTATACGTAAATTACCAATTCTTATATTTAAATGTTCAACAAGAACCAACCAAGATGCAATTCATTTAGTGCGCAGACAAGGACCACCAACGACCATGATTTTCAGCAGGGCATTTAGCCCGTACATTTCACATTATAACCATCAATATCAAAAAGTAATAACATTAGAACAAGAGTAAACAAATGAGTAATAGGAGAAAACTCACCGCGAAGGTGTCGTTCAGCACACGACAGAGGTGCATTCGTGGAAGAGGAGAGGCAGACAACAGAGGAGATTTCCAACTGAAAAGAAAACATAAAATAGCGAAAACCCATGAGAATAAAATAATCTAAAACCAAGTACACCATTTACGACATCCCACAAACCCCAAGAACCCACGAAAAAATTATGCGTGATATCTTTCTCATTATATTTTCTTTTTTGTATTTTACTGGTGAAAACAATGGATTAAAAACTATATTGACTAAATAAAGGGTGCTTTATGTGATAAAAAATTCATGAACACAATTCACCCTCTCTTGATTCTTTGTGGTGCACTTCTTCAACCAAAATCCTTATCCATATGGAAATTTATGACCATTTTTGGATCACTTCAAGCGCAAAATGCCTTTGTCGACACACTAGGGATATCTATGCATCCATTTCATAAAGATCCTATGTGTACACCACTATGGATCATTATAAACTAGGATTGAATTGACATACCATTATATTTCATTTGACAATAATTCCACCAAACTTTTACAGTGTGAAAATATATATAAGTTATTTATGTCACTTTAAAAAGCTGAACCTCCCATCAAAAATCATTTAGAAACATGTAAGAAAATGTCATGTGAGTCCTATATTCTAACCATGATACATGTAGATAGGCCTATTTCCAATGGAGAATGAGAAATTTTAAATAATTACATCTATGTTAAATACCTAGTATTTTGTAAACATATCAACAATAATATCTCAAAACAAAAATTAATAATCTTTTACTCTAGTAACTAGGACTTCCTATAAGAAAGGTGCTTGGGGGTACAATCAAATCATGATGGACCTTGGAGATGAAGAAGCTATGGTGGAGGCAGACACGGAGGAGGCAGCAACGGTGGAGGAAGCGGCGATAGAGGCAGCGATGATAGAGGAGGATGATAGTCGTGACAGAGGAGGAAAACCCAGCAGCGGCAGTGGAGGAAGAGGAGGAGAAGGAGGAGGAGGATAAGGAGGAGAAGGAGGAGAGGTCGCGGTGGAAGAGGGGCCTGGTTCAGCTTCCATGAAAGCTTGACCGCGTGCGTGAGAGGAGGGCCTTTTAGCGTTATTAAATAATAACCGTTGGAACCTTTATCAATGCTCGTTAAAAGCACTGATAAAGTTATGTTTTATCAGTGCCTTTATTTTAGCGCTGATAAAACATACCTTTATCGGCACTTTTAACGAGCGCTGATTTAAGTTCCAGCAGTTTTTATTTAATAATTTATTTATATTATTATATATTTATTTAAAATGGCATATAAGATAAATATATATCTATTTATTAATAATTATACCAATAAATAGTATATATTTAAAAATATTGGTATATAATTGTCAATATATACAAAAAACATTATTTTCGATTATAAATATTATAATTTTATATAAATTAAGAATAAAAACCTTTATCAACGCTTTTTTAGAGCTGATAAAGGGTAGATTTATCAGTGCTTTTAACTAGCGCTGATAAAGGCATACCCCTTTATCAGCGCCTTCTGTTTAGCGCTGATAAAGAGTATCGCTTCCCTTGCCCTATTTTTTGGTATTTTTATTAATCTGATGAACATGATGAGGTTTAGTGCGATGTATCTGTACCAAGGTCAGTCCGATGGTCATTTCTTTTGTCAGTCGGGTAGACAAAACATAAGTCTAACGATTGTTCTGAACAAAATTCGTTCTAATGAATTTGAAACACCCTTAGTCCGATGAATTAGATTGAGTAATTTAATGTTTATATTCATAATATATTAGAATTTTTTTTGTATATTGTAGAATGTAATTACTTCTACAAAAAATATAATAAAACACATGAGACATAATAATTTAGTAAAAAATATTTGTAAGAAGGTTTTTGTGATTTACGAAAATAATGGAATGGAAAAGTAAGAAGTAAAACATCTGAAACAAAAATCTCCTCATTTTTTGAAAGCACAAAAAAAAATACTTAAATGAAAATATAAATTGAAAAACATACAACCCTTTTTCTTTTAAGAACATTAAAGATATTCCTTATAACTCCCCTGAGTTTTTAAATCTTTTTTAATATTATGGAAATTATTATAACATCCCCACTTAGAATGAAAACTCCCCCTTAATAAAACCTTCTCCCACTTTGAAAAATATTCTCCCCCTTTGTGGTCTTTAAAAAGAAGGGGAAAGTATGAATAGTTTCTTGAAATGTTAGAGGAGAAATAACACATTAACAAATTTAACATATGATCTAAATATTCATCCAATAATAACATGAGAGAACATATATCCAATATTAATTGAAAAAAATAGCATAAATGATTTGGAAGAAAAGTATTTTATAGTTAGAAAACAATCAATTTTTTTACAAGATATACATCAATAGTTAAAATGAAAATTTTAATATTTCATTATATGGTTATTAATGAAAGCCTTCATCTTTTGAAATCATGTAAATCCTTCTTAAGATTCGTGATATTTTCTTCCAAAATAGCCTACTTCTAAACATTAGTCTTTAAGATTTAAATATCTTAAGAATACATTTTATTCTCATCATTTATAAATAAATGAATGACTTCACATGATCTGAGATGGGTAATCTACATCTCTAATTTCTAAATACTTTTTTCAATACTCTTACTTCCTCTGTCTGATAATCATTTGTATCTATGAATTCCTTCATGCACTTCACTTGATCGAAAAAATCAGAAGATAATTGGTAAAATAAATTTCTGATCCAAAAAAAGTTCTCTTTACTTTTATAAATTGATCATCATGATCCATAATATCACAATATATTTGATTGGACCACTTAACTGTCTAATTATACTATCATTTATATGTCATTGAATTTTCTTGAACGGTTTTCAACTCTGCTTGAATATGGACAATTAATTCACATAACACATTAAAAAACATTGATTTCTCATCGAGGATATTTTGAATAAGTTGTTACCTTGCTTTAACTTTGGGAAAATATGTAATAGTGTTTTCAAATCATTTAAAAGATTAGAAGATATAGTCAAATACTTTTTGTGCAATGGTTTCCTTCAAATCTGACGAACCTGAAGAAGGTTTGGGAGGTTTCAGACTTGAAGATTTGGAATTAGGTTTTGAAACTTTATCAAGTTTCTCTTTTCCTTTCATTGAAATCTTCTCAGCATCTAAAATTTCTATAATATCCACATCCTTATTTTATTCACCTTTTTAGAAGCTTTTGTCTAGGAAATTTGGTCTTTTTCGTCTTCCTTTGAGGGAAAATTTCTTTTCTATTTTATTAATGGTGTTTTTTCCTATTTTATATAGAATTTTTTTAGGGACACTTATAAGTTTTTATCCTTATCAAACATAGAAGGTAAATCTGTTGAAAATGAAGTTGATTCCGGTGATTCCTTTCCTTTTGAAAATTTTTAGTTCTGGGTTTCCTTATCATTGAATTCCTCCTTTTCATCATGATCATCATGATCATCATCATCATCTTCTTCTTCTTATACTAATAATACTTATACTTCCTCTTATACTTATTCTTCTATTTCTTCTTCATATTCTTCTTATCCAGCTTCTTTATCAAGCTCTTATTATAATTTTCTAGTTTTTCATAAAACTACTTTTTCAAATGATTTAGATGCATATTATTTCTCAAGTAAGGTATGAATTGATTCTTAAATAACTACTTTTTATTTTCCCTTATCAACAATTGAAGGTACTACTAAAGTAATGGCTAATATTTCTTCAAAAACTTGTCTGACATCAAGAAATACTTGATCAATATGAGAAATTGGTATGACATGACTCTCATAATCATTTTTAACATATCTCAACAAACTTTCAATAACCGTTGATTCATCTAACCTTTTCCGTTGCTACTTTTTTTCTCTTCTTTTCTAAGTGTTATCCCATCCGAATTCATAAGGCCCTTTTCTTAGATATATCAATTCCAAACATCAGTTTCCTTAGTTTTTTTTGTGCTTTTAGAACCATGAGTTTTTAAAAAAAATCACCATACATATTCTTTTCTTTATTTTGTTTCATTGGTGGGGACTATTTAGCCTTTCTATTTTCCTTATCATCCTTATCATTCATTAATGGTTGTGCCTCCCATTTAGCTCCATCAACAATTTAAAAAATATTTTTTGATTTAGAATAAAAAATTGATTTCATTTTCAAAATTGTGTCTTCACCAATGAATGAAATCATTTCAATTACTAGGTAATACTTAATCTAAAATTTAAAAATATCCAAGAATTTCACAATTAACTTTCCGATGAAGGCTGAAAACATGAACATTTTTTACTTTATCAAAGAAATTTTAATATTATCCACTGTAATGAAAGAAAATTACACTATGTCAATTAGCCTCATATTAACCATGTAATTTAAAACAAATATATTAGAAAATTTTAATGTATAAAATCCACTGTTACTTGGGATTATATAACCATGCATCCACAATTCTATTAATCTATTTTTTGGTGATAGATGGGAAACTTTCTTTACTTTCTAATAGCATGGAAACAAAGAAGATTCATCCTTATTATTCTTGAATGTTACAAGTGTTCCTGGTAACTTGTGTGAAGGTAAATATGCCTCACCATTATAAGGAACACCCACCAAGTCATCTACTCTCTTTAATGAAATATTATATCTCTTCATAAACATGGTAAATGAGACTTTATCCTTACTTGATTATTTTAAAAAATGAATTGATGCATAAAACTATTTAACAATTTTAGTATAATATAGATCAAAAAATTTATCTAGTTTCTCTACGAAAACACTTTCCCATCCTTGTAATGAAATGATCATTTTGGGATTAGTATAATATTTCTCAAAACAAGACCTTTAAAGGAATCTTTATCTAAAAACATACCTTTTTGGGTGACCCTCTTTAGATTGCATCATATTGAGAACTGATTCGAGTATCAGGTAGACCGTAAACAAATTAGATTGATGGATTTAAGGGGTGTGATATATCAGGAACAAAAATCTTAAGAACTGATTTGGGACAATGAGGTGACCCTCATTTATATAGGTATGATAATACATTGATTCGTATGCCAGAATACTTTCAAGGGATGAGATTAAACCTTAACTAATATGATGACTGAGATTAATCGATGAATGTTTTGAAAAACATTATTTGACCTCTCAATGTTTTAGAACATTTATCTGATTGATAATCATTCTAATTAGTTTTTTTTAAATTTGTACCAACATATTAATGTATTTATAAAAAATAATAGAATAATCAAAAAATAAAAATAAAAATATGACTAATGAATTAGTGAACAAATTATACTAAGAATACTGTTTAGAGTAGAAAGTTTCATTGGTATAAAATCCCATTCTTCTTGATCTTTTTAAAAATGTTATATTATGATAGATTTATAAAAAACTGATTAGGATAATTTTCCTACAAAATGTTTTACGATAGTATTACTAAAAAAACTCATTACGATAGTTTTATTACAAAAATTATTTGTGATAGTTTTATTTCAAAAAATTATTATGTTAGGATATCATAATTTTTGGGTATTAAAAATTCATTATGGTAATTTTTTTTAAGAAAACATAAAAATTTTAGATAAAGGTTTTTTAAAACAATAGAAATATATACTACCCCTATGAAAAGGATTATATTAATGTAAAGATATGGGTAAAAAATTATTATATATGAATGATCACTTAACAATGATAATTATTAACTTCTGTTTAATATATTCATATCTATCTAAACTAATAGGTTTAGAAAAAATATCATCAAGTTGTTCTTTTATTCTGATAAATTGTAAAATTATATCTCCTTTAATTTTGTTACCCATAAGGAAATGGTGTCTTATATCTATATGTTTAGAAATTGAGTTATGTGTAGGGTTTTTACTTAAGAAAATGGCTCATGTGTTTCCATGAAGTATTTGAGTGTTGGTAAAACTGACAAAATAATCAGTGAGTGTGTGTTGCATCCACGTCACCTGATCACAACAACTTCCTCCTGCTACATATTTGGCTTTATCAGTGGAAATTTCTACTGAGTTTTATTTCTAACAAGACCAAAAAAATTAATATTAACCTATGAAATGAAAAGTTCCAGATGCACTTTCCATATCCATACTATATCCAACAAAGTCGAAGTTTAAAAAATGATTTAGTTTGAAAACATTTCCAATAGAATAGAGTAAGACTAAATCCATAGTTTCCTTAAGATAATTAATGGTTTGATTTCCAAGTTTATGATTGGACTATTTTGGATTGGATTGATATCAACCACATAATCATACTAAAAACATTAAATTTGGATAATTAGAAGTTAAGTAATATAAACTACCAATCATACCTCTAAATTTTTTTTCGATCAATTGGTTTCCCTGCCTCATCAATATCTAAAGTATTGTAGGTACCAATGAGAGTACTAATAATTTTAGTATTATCATACCCGAATTTCTAAAGTAAATATTTCTTATACTTATATTGATATACAAAAGTACCTTATGATTTTTGTGAAACTTGGAAATCAATAAAACATGCTAACTCACCCATCATATTCATTTCATACTCTGGCTTCATAAGATCCACAAAGGAATCTGTTAATAATTTTTGAGTTGAAACAAATATAATACCATCAATATATATTTTTTATTTACTTGTTTTATAAAAAGAGTTTGACCCATAGCTCCCTTAACAATTTTTTTTGTAAAAAAAATCCAGTTAACCTACCATACCAAGATATATGGGATTGTTTATGTCCATATAGTTCTTTAATATTTTTATAAAAATATTCTATAATTTTTTTATTTTCAAAACTCAAGGGTTGTTCAACATAAACATCATCCAAAACGTATCCATTAATAAAATCACACATCACATCCATTTTAAGTAGTTTGAGATTATAGAATATTGTAATGTTTAGAAGTATTTAAATAACATTAGGTCTCACTACTAGTGTATAGGTTTATTCATAGACTATTCTCTATTATTGGATATATCCATTAGCAATAATTTAATATTTATTACTAATTATTATGCCATTTTCATCACATCTATTATAAAAACCCCATTTTACTACAATTATAGAAGATTCTTTATCTCATTCAACTAAAATCCTAACTTTATTCCTTTCAGACTCATTGAGCTCATATTTCATTTCCTTTATCCAATTATCATCACCAAAAAAATCATTAGGACCCTCAGGTTCAAATTGAGATAAAAATTATATATGTTCAATTTCATTTCTCAAAGAACTTTTTGTCCTAACTAGTTGATCTATATCACCAAGGATACTTTCACTAGGATGATTCTTAATAAAAAAATACCTTCTTTGGTATTCAAAAAGTCTCTTATTAAATAATAGATATAAAATATTCACAAGGAATAACATCATCGGCAAATTCTTGAGTTATTTCCTTGTGAGAAGAATTTTATAATAAAGGTTTAAAATCAGCTTTAGAAATAACATTTGAGGATGTAAGTTGGGATTGATTGAAAAAAAAGGGATCAATTTTATTATACATAACATGCATTGTTTCCTCAACAATACAAGAAATTTTATTAAAAACAATAAAATAAATACTAGTAGAGGAATAACTTAAAAATAATTACTTCATTAGATTTGGGTGAAAACATTTATAGATTATCTTTAGTATTCAGAATGAATACTTTGCAACCAATAGATTTTAAGTAAGATACTTTTTGTTTTATTCCTGTGAACAACTCATAAAAAGTATTATTTAGAAAATTTATAATTAAATCTTAATATATATTATAGAATGAGCACTAACTTATTCATCCCAAAAACACTTAGCAACTAAGTATTCACTCATCTTGGTTCTATTAATCACCTGATGAACACAATTTCTCCTTCCAACTCCTCCATTTTTCTAGGGAGTTTTATGTGATAAAAAGTTATGTTTAATACCATTATTACAAAACAATGATTAAAAATAAATATTTTAAATTATCCACAATTATCACAATGAATAGTTATCAAGGATAGGTTCTTCTCATTTGTAACTCTATCTAAAAAAGTTTTAAAATAACTAAAGGCTTCAGATTTAATTGTAAGAAAATAGATCCAAGTGTATCCAGTGTAATCATCAATTAAGACATATAAATTATATTTTCCACCAATACATAAAATTTCTATAGAACCATATAAGTCCATGTGAACTAATTGTAACGAATCATAATTCAAGGCTTCACTAATAGATTTAAAATGTGACATTTTTTTTCTTAACGTAATGAAATGGGTCACAAAATTTAGATGTATGAAACCTCAATTCTCGTAGATCATTTACTAGTTATTTATCAGACAATATATATAAAGTTATAAGGTTAAAGTGTCCTAACATTTATTCCATAACCAATATTGATCTTTCATTACAGTAAGACATGGTATGTCTTGGCTCTTAATGTATTCTATGATATGTTTGTAAACATTATCGTGCCGATTGGCAGAAAGATAAGATTCATCCTTGGAACTATATACTATAAATTTATAATTTATAATTTTCACAAGATAAACTTCATCACATAATTTACTTATGATTATATGGTTGGGCTGAAGTCCTATAATAGATAAATCATTTGAAATTAATGCTTTTAAAAGAAGAACAATATTACCTATACCGATGATTTCTCTTTGAGAATTATCTATGAATGTTACTTGTCTACCTTTTATCTTGATAATATTCTAAAATAAATATTTATTTCCAAAAACGTGTATAGAGAAACCACAATCTATATACCAAGTATTATATTTTTTTGATACTTTCATCTTTCTACCTAAAATAGAAACATTGGTTTTTCAGAACCCAAATATTCTGGTGTTCGGTATTATCAGAAAATAGTATTTTAAGTAACCACATTTGGCCCACATTACTATGTTGCAAAGATTTGATATCCTTATAAAATTAAGCATTATGAAAACCAAAAGATTTAACTCTATTAAAATAACAACTTTTCTTAAAATTTCTATCACTTTGGAACTTAGTGAAAAATGGTGTACTTTTAGGAACAAAATAAATATTACTAACATCAGGTTTTTGATTTTTATAACCCATTCCATAATTATTACTAGGAGGAATAATTTTTTTTACATTTTTTCAACGTTTTCTTTACTAATGGAAAACATTGAAAGAAGTTTCTTTAAACTAGATATTTCAGAGTTTAGTTTTGCTACAAAATCTTTTCCCTCATTATAAATAGAACTAGAACTAAGTTTATCAAAAATTATTTTGTAATATATTTTTCTCTGAAATAGTTTTCTCAAGATCTATTTAAATACCTCATTTTCCAAATTTAGTTTTATCATGATCCTTAGAAATATTTGGGATTTAATTAGTTAAATTAATTATTCTTTAATCTTAATTTGAAAGTTTTTCTTTTGAATTATCTTGTTTTATTCAAATAATATAATTTTAATTTTTTAAAAGTTCCTAAAATCTAGAAAGATCATTATAACTAGGTAAATAAGTATCTTCTACTGAGTAAGATTCTTTATTCAAAGATGTAGAATTTCTCTCACTAAGATAGTTTTCATTTAAAGGAATATTAGTATGGGATTTAGTAGTGTTTACCTTTTCTATAAGACAATGATTTACCATTAGTACATTTGAATTTAAACTGATATTCTTATTTCTGGAACTTTAATTATTAGATGAATTTTCTGAATAAACTCTACCATAGGAAATACAAGTGTCAAAAGCTTTCAAATGAATCTTATTATTAGACTTGTAATCTCATTTGAAATTTCTATTTCAATTTATTTCCTCTCTATCATTCATTTTCAACTTAGTATAGTCAGGTTGGATTTTTCTAGTATTCTTACATTCATAACAATTAACCTCAGAATCCTTCTTATCAGTTATAACCTTATGAACTTTTCTATATATTTATTAGAAAACATTCCTCTCAAATATCTCGTTCTTACTCCTATAAATATTAGTAAACTCATTTCATAATGTTTTGATGAACTATAATTAGATTTAACAATAATGTTCTTCTTTCTTAAAGACTTCATTACTTTCTCAACTGACTAAAATTTATTAGGAATAATAGATGTTGTGGAAAAAGTAACTCCACCATTTTTCTTTTTCCTTTTTTCATCATCTCCCTTTAGTCTCCCATCATATTTCATAATGGTTCTACTAATATCATCAAGAGTTAGATTGTTAATATTCCTTATATCTTCTAAAACTGTTCTTTTAGATTTACACTCATTGGAAATTATATCCATAATATGTTCATCCAAAATATCATCCAAAATAAAATTTTCACATAGAGAATGTATAATATTGATAATTATCATTAATATTTGGTGATTTTTTGCAACTCTCTCACCATTTAGAAAATCAAAGGCTTGATAATCAGCTCTAAGCATGGCTCTTATTGTTTTAATGACTTTGGATGTACCAAAACGTGTTACTTCCAACTTAATCCAAATACTATTGGAAGATTCATAAGATGATATATGAATATAAATATTCCACATCATAGAACATAATAAAGTATTTATAAATTTGTAGTTTAATTGATATTCTAACTTCTCAACATTATTAAAAGAAAAAAATCCATTATCAGGAATCTTGTTATTTCCAAAAAGCATTAGGAAATTATCAAATCTAGATTTTATCACAAAAGTTCTCATTCTATCTTTAAAATACTCACATTAATTCCCATAAAATATAGGTGGTTTATTATGATTAATATTTTTAAGAGATTAAATATTCATACAATCAATCTTAACAAAAACAGAAACTCTTTTTCTACAAAAACACATTAGTATAAAAAAATTTAAACATGTAGTTTATAACAAAACATGATAAAATTTGTAGTGAATAGAATAATGAAAAACATAGAAAGTATAAGAATTAGAACCTAATACGATACCAATTTTTGTACCATAAGAGTAGATTATATGGATATACTATTAAAAGAGGGGGTCAAATTGTAGTTTAAAAACATTAAACTGAACAAAAAACAATACCTCTAAATGTAAAAATATCATACTTGAAATTAATTTGATGATTAAATGTTTGATTATTAATAACAAATGATCCAATTATATCAGAGTAAGTTTATATCATATTCACAATCATACCAATAAAATGGCTTATTAGAAAGATAAGTATAAATAATGACTTCCTAAAACATGAACAATGGAAAAATATATATTATACAAAGAATAAATACACATATCATAAAGGAAAGTATGAATTAAAAGTTTTATTAAAATATTTAACTATTTTAACATTAATATTAAAGGTAGTAGATAACCATGATTAAAGGTATCCATAGTCTTAAACTTACTGTAATTTCAGTTATTCTATACCTGGAAAGCCCTTGATATGATGATCAAAATAATATCTAGATTCCTATACTTGAAAGAACTCAATATTATGATCAAAGTCTATCTTCCTAGCCCTATAATCCATTGATCTAATGGATCAGATTCACTATCTTCCTATCTCTGAAATCCCTTGATTGTAATAATGATTGAATGCAGAATACAAAATAAAATTTTCTAAATGAAATAACCACAAAAAGGATTATATGGAACAAAATATATCTAAAGTATTATAATGACTACGAATGATATGTTTAGATCGATAAAACTTTAGAATACCTGAGTTACAAAATGTATCAGCTCCCAAATATTAAAATTTCCTGCTATTTATAAGTGAATCTCCAACAATCGTATTTCCAAGTTATTTTCAACGACCATGGGCAGCTAGAACTTTGATAGCTCACAATGTTATGGAATAATTTAATGTCTAAAGTCATTTTGTTTTAGTACTATTACAATTATAAACATATTTTTTATAGTAGAAAAAATTATTAGGTACCCTTATTATAAAAATTATCCAGTCTGATGAACATCCTAATTGATTATCAATATGGTTAAGTGAATGCGGGCCAGTTCAAAGTATTGGTACCATTATCAGTTTGATGGTCATTACTTTTTTTTAGTTTGGTAGAAGATACATAAGAATGACCACTTGTCTAGAAAAATTCATTTTGATGGATCAGAAAAACCTTCAGTGCAATCAAACTTATGAAATATTCCATCTATTATCATTGTATGTGATTCAGCACTTGTTCATTATTACAGAGAGGGTCATCAAAGAGATACAAATTAAAAATAAACCATTTATCTTGTATTATAAATATTATTATGAGATAAATTTAATGAATGACTATAATAAAATATGACCTTTTGGAATTTTATAACCATTATGGTTGAAACTATTTCAAATATAAATCTTAAAAAATAATATCCACATTCAGGTATTCCTTAATGAGGATAAAAACCCATTTTCAATGAATTTTTCAATTAAAAAACATTTTTATACTTGAAGTCAATATGAATTCATTATAAATGAGGTGTAATATTTGATTTTACATATATGATATTTTCAATACTATTTCCTATTTCCTCTCTAAAATAATCCAATTCCTTAATTGAAAATGAATGTTATGAAATAAAATTTATGTCTATTATAATGTAAAAGTATTCATATAATCAATATTACATATTTTGTAGTTTTCTACAAAATTCATACATGAAACCATGCATATAAAATAACCAGTAAGATATATTAACTTTTGAAAAAAAACCTAATATTCAATTTCCTCTAATATAAAAAATATATAATGTTATTAGTTGTTCAATTTAGATAAATAATTCTTTAAGAAATATATTTTCATACCCTTCATGATAAGGAAACACCGAACACTGAATTACATTATTTTGGAATCTTTTCTAAATATATTCTATTTTTTATTCACTTGTCATTGTCATCACTAATAGTGAAATATATTATAGGTTTAAAAATCCATATACTGATGTAGCATCATGCTAACTACATATTATATAAATATACCTAATAAAAATAAAATAAAATAATTATGTTTCAATAAATTAAAAAAACAGTATGATCTATGACAGTTGAATTTCATGAAAAAAATATTAATTATATTTATTCACAAAATACATCTAGTTATAAGCACCATGATATCTTTATATAAAATCATCACATTTAGTCAGCACAAAAAAATGGAATCATCCAATGGATGGTCTTAAATTTCCATCAACAAAGATGATATGTTTATAATCTATTAGGTGATGAAGAAGCTATATATGATGTCATAGAATCTTGTACTTGTTTTTTTCTATACACTATGTATTTAACATTACTATATTCTTATATCAAATATATATTCATATATATATAAATTTCACATTTTTAAGAAATATTTAACACCACTATGAAATAGAGGATATAAACAATTCATTCCTTAGTGGTAATATGTCATATAAGTCTAGATGAAAAAACTAAAAAAACCAGAAATACTTTTTCCAACTGTAGTGACCTCAACTATTGAAAATAGTACTATTTATAATCAATCAATTATAACATGTATAATAAATATAATCCACTCTATATATATTGGTTTATGATTAATAGAATCCCCAATATAATATACAATCATATATGAAATAATCTTATTTTCAGCATCCTCAACATATCACTCACAATAAATAAAAATCAATGGAGTAGGAGGTGTAGAAGCTGTATAAGAGGAGGTGGAGTAGTGGGATATACAGGCTGAGGTGGAGGAGTGGGATTTGATGCCTAAGGTGTATAAGAGGAATATATAGCCTAAAACTAATTTTTCATGTCCTTAGACATCGACTGTAATGATGTTTAGATCCCCTCAAACATCACCTCACCCACATCTTGAACTTATGCTACCAAGTATTCTATTTTAATTTTTTATACATATTCTATTAATGATTTTCTAGAATGAACAAACACTTTTTTTATCGATACACCTTCCAAAAATCCTTTTACGTGACCTAGTTGATCTTGTTTCCACAAAGTAGTCTTGAAAATAACCTTCATACCCTCAGGTATGAAGGTCCCTTGTGTACTCTTACCCCAAAGGGATTCTTGTGAAGAATATTAGAAAAATTCATTAGTGAAACACTATATATCAATATTTTAATTAACTTAGATCAAATAAATAAATAAATTAAATTAAATTACTCTCACCTATATCCCTTTATACTTTCAAAATATATTGACATTTTTTTCTCGTTAGGGACCTCTTCCATTCATCATGTAATGTTGGGGGGGGAGGATTAACCTATGTTGATCTGGAAGACCTAGCTATTAGTTTCTGAAATTCTTCATCGATCATATTTTCATCCAATAATGTATAACCTTCAAGATATGAAGTGTGAGGGTGTAAATTTTTGGATTGGATATTCTGATGATATCTCCCCATTAACTGTAAATTAAGAATAAAATAATCATTAATACGATCATTAATATAAAATAATATTATAAAAGATAACATTAGTGATACCAAAAATGTTTCTTTCCATGTAATTAAAAAAGTTGTTTCCATATATCTTCATCTATATAAGGATATATATCACTTGGATTATTATTTTTTCAGTCCCCAAAAATTAATTTTCTTATTAGGGTTGATTTAAAATCCCTCTATATCATAGTAGCTAAAAATATTTCTTCCTGAGTTATCTAGTGTTAGGTATATTGAATTTTAATTGATTATAAGTAAAAAAACATATATTCGAAAAAATATATCATATTATGTAATATAATTACACAAAACTTTACCAAAATTGTCTCCCATAATTGTTAATTTTTCTTTTGTTTTTCAATAATATTCAAATCACAAATAAAAAAACTAATATTTGATTCATCTTGCATTGAATAAATAGTATTAAATTATTTTGAATTTGGTCCTCTAGGAATATCATTATCATCAATGTAAACTGGTATACTCCTATCTCAGTTATGGGAAACTAATAATTTTGGTAAATGTGTGCAATCGTGTTTAACAAGATATCTTCTCTTCCCCTATAAAATTAGATGGATCATGTATAGAATGGTAGGGATGCTCATCAAAGGTATGTGAATGGTGCACTTTAGAATCTTGTGGTGACTCCTATGTTTGATCCGAAATTATCTAATAAAATAATATATTAGAAAATTGTTACACAAATATAAAAATCCAAAAATTAAAAATAAATTTACATAAAAAATAAAAATGGTACAACCGAAAGTAAACTAAACAAAAAATATTATTCATATTTGGTAATGTAGTTAACTAAAATTATATCAACATTACTGAGAGGTGGATGAAATGACATAATCGATGGAAAAAAATCCAACTGCTACATAAAAATATGAATATTTAAAAAAATATAAATTGACACAAAATACAATAATATTCAAAATAATACAAAACTTGAGTAAAAATTACTAAAAATTCATAAGTTACATATAATTTTAAATAATTAAAAAAATGAAACAAACATAAGTAAACTAATCTATAAAAATAATTTAACTTATTAGATATAATATGTGTTTTATGTAAAAAAATAATCTAATATATCTAAAATTTTATAAAATTTATTAAAGTAAATAATAGTTAAATTTATGATAACTCTAATATTTAGAAACCACTAATGGGATGTTTTCCCCTATTCATTCCTCGTAATTGTTCCATATGAAATAAACTATTTCATTGACATGATCATTAATATTCTCTAAAAACCATTAAATGGATGTTGGAATAACATATTAATCAAAATTGTATTTATGTTTTTCATCACCATTATATTACTTTTTTATATATAAAATGATTAACAACAACATAGTTTATAAATCAAGAACAAAATAAAATCATGTGTTTCCATGATAAAAGGATCAGCTAAGTATTCTAATCTTTTTAAATTAACTAATGTCATGTCAAATTAAAACATTACGACATTATTTTTACATATAACATATATGTAGCTAAACACTGGAACTCAATATTTAGTCCAATCAACCTCCCATATATCGTTAATGACTTGGTAATATTCAGTTAAAATAGAGGTTGGGTATTTTTTCATTGTCACTCAAAATATACATTGCTTTTGAAAACACTAAAAGATTATTATTCTAAACTATACTATGTTATCCTAATCATTCATATGAAATGTATAAACATTAATGACTTTCTCAAACCATTTTATAAAATTTAATATTTTACCATCCATTAACTATCTCAATTTTTTTGATACATCTAATTTTCCATGCACAATATCATTAATCCTAAAAAAAAGGTTTGTTACGATCATTAAAAATACACATATCTTTTTTCTTTATAAACATTATTTTAAGACATTAATATTTACTATTATATATGGTTTAAAATCATATATGTTATTCAAGATTTATAAATTGACCAAAATTATTTGTTCACCTGTTAATGATTTTACTTTAAATCCATTAATAGCCTTTCCCCATAATTGAATCATTCATGCAGAGATGTAGGAAAACTGATGGTGTTCACCCTAGATAAGTATCTTGTATAAATCTATACATTCTTTTAAAAAATATACTTCTCAATAATGGAGGCTTCATGTTAATAATGTTTTTAATAGATCCCTTTAATGTCATCATATACACATCAAAAGGATACATCAAATTTATATATAGTGGTCCACAAAGCTTTATTTCTCACACCAAATTAACCATGATATCAAAAATTATATATATGAAAAAAATTTCAAGTCCACAGAGTATAGAAACTGATTCATCCTAAAAAATTTCAATTAATTCAGACTAAGAACATTCTTAAAAATTTAATTGAAAAAATAATACTCCATTATGATAGTCATTCTGACTCAGATGATCATTTTTATATGTAATTAAATAGGTATAATTTTTTTTATCATGAAATTAAAATCATTATACTTTATTTATGTCAACATCAAATCATTTAATCACACAAATTATTTTACATTTGATGAAAGACCATATATGACATTGATACTATGGACACACTAACAAGAACAAATTTTTCTCTAACTTTGATTACATATGAAAAGTCAGAGGTAGGTATATTTTTCTTCTATCAGGAGTGGGATCTAACATCAAACTTATTCTCATTGATAATAAGTTTAATCATATTTTTAAACCATCTTTATCCATTCCATGAATATACCACAATGTTCCAATAAAACCATCAAATATATTCTTCTCCAAATGCTTAACATCAATGTTATGTTTGACCACTTAATATCACCAAAATGGAAGTTTAAAAAATATTGATATTTTATTCCAAATATTTCAATTATTAATGATTTTTTTTCATCCTAATTGTGACATCATGGTTTTCACCCTCTCCAATTATTGATCATTATATAATGTTTTTTAAGAAATATAAATCTCTTATGAGTTATTTATTGACTTTGTTAATCTTTAATAAGATCAATCCATAGAAAAAAATCCTATGATAAACCATGTTCACTATTTTCTCCCATTTTATAGTTCATAATATGTTGTCTGTTGTTCAAAAATTGGGGATTCTTTATGCCCCTTAACAATGTATCTATAAAAATTATCATAATCTAGGAAGTCATTTAATGTGAACATAATCATTCCATGTAGTTTAAAATGTTCCATTTTGTAAGAATAATACACACTAACAACATCCTCGAAGAAAAGTTTTGAATTATAAATTAATGGAGACAAGAAAACATCAATATCATTTATAGGATGTTTTGTTCTAGAAATTTTTAATCTCAACAAGATATATTATTATTCTTCATAACAAATCAAATAGATAAGTTTTAAGTTACCAATAAAACATTCCATGAACTATGATTTATATTAACTATTTCATGTTGGTTCATTTAATCTATGTATAGTATAATTCGAAGATTTATAACTTAATTTTAGAATATAGAAAACTATTTATCAATACCCTTCAACTGTGGTCAAGCAGTTAGATGATTCTATTTTACATAAGATACCCACTCGTTTACATGTCATCTAATCCTTTTTTACTCATTTGAATTTTAAAATAAAAATTTTAAATGATGGATTATAGGAAGATAAAAAATTTTGTTAACAAGTGTCTCTATAACTACTATATCATCTTGTGATTTTTCTTTCAATCTACATTGTGATGTCCCATATTTAAGACACTATGTTATATCTTGATATTCCATATTATATGGAACACAATTATTCTGGGAGGTATGTATCTTTCTATACTCCAAACACATCAACCAAAATATTTTTTTTGAATTATAATGTTAACATAGAAGATCAGTATATTTAGGAAGTATATATTTCAATAGATATAAATACTATGTTCAAAATTTTTCACTCCAAAAAATTTTCTCCTTCATGTTAATCAACCATAGAATTGTTGGTAAAATTATAATTTTTTACAACCTAGATACAATTTGTTTTCAATATCACCATATAAATGCTAAATTATTGGTTCTTTTCCATTTTAATCTAGTTCAAATTCAAAACAATTTCATCAATTTTATTATATTATCATCTTGAAAATATTCATCATCGATAGATCTTTAATTATTTATAGTTTCACTATGCCGAATACAAGGGTTGTGACTCATATAAATACCAATAAAAATTAAATGATCTTTTATTTCTCTAAATTTTTACATCTTCATATTTAAAAAATTCATTCCTCGATTTAAAAACACGTTATCACTCATAAGATTTTGTTTAGTGACTTAAAAAATCATCAAAACCTTCCCCATATTTAAAAAATATTCATAATGTAGTAATACATCATCAACTCATATTTAAATATAATAAATATCAATAATTAAAAATACATTATTATATTTTAAAATATCATGTAAAATATAATTTTATAAATAATAATAAAAAAACAAAAAAATACCTCACAAATAAAATAAAGAGAACATATTTTTCAATCTGAAGTATCAATTTAATCATATTTAATTTTAATTATTTAATAAAAATAACCAAAACTATTTTTCAATGTAGTTGGGGTTTGGCATAGTGGTAAGCACCCTTTAATTCTACATGAAAAATGGGGGTTCAAAACCCATTGGGTACATGTTACTTTAGCAGTATCATAGCGTACTATAGCAGCGGTGGAACAGTAGCAACAACGAGCACTGTAGTGGCGGAAGGTCACTGTAGCGACGATAGGTCCCTATAGCAGCAAATGTAGCAGCGCGGGTACTGTATCAGTACTATTCACAGAATGGGCTTTGGGCCTAAAAAATGGGCATACGGGCCATGTAATGGGATAAATTCCCACTGGGTGTTCGGACTATGTAATGTGTCTCCGTCTACCTAGTTAAAGAGGTCTTTGCTTTGCTTTAATAATAAATGAGGCTTCAGCCCCAACATTTAAAAAACACCAAAACTATTTTTCAATCAGTATGATAATATAATCACCAATTCAAAATGAAAACAAAAAATACCTTATAAACACATTAATTAATAAAATAGCAATATTTATATCACTAATTTATAAAATTATCACATAATAAAACCACAATTGAAAAAAATCATTCATTAATTAAAAAATACAATAGATGTGTGAATAGTCATAATTGTAAATAAAAATGGAAAAGAAATGAGGACATCTATGGAAAATTGGAACTGCAAATAAAAATTAAAATACCTTTTATATAATGAAAATTTTAAAAATAAAAAAACCTTAAATTGATATCGGAAGGGGGATGATCGAGAAGTTGAAACCTATGGGAAGAAGTCAAAGAGATTGAAATTAGTGACCGATGACAAGTAACTGTGGAAGATAGTGTTGGATTCCAACAGAAATAGTTATAAGGAAACCATATATAAGAATATAGATATTTGATTCTACCCATACAAATATGTAACATTTATGGTTTTCTATGATAGTGTAGTGATACCAAATATGGAGGCCAATGATGGGTGATGGTGTGAGATGGCGGTAGATTCCAACTTAAAGAGATTCAAGGAAACTATATCGAATAATGATGAGATTTGATACCAATATATAATTTATAGAAGGGGTATAGATGACCACTTGAGATAAAACATAAGGTGACATGTGAGAGAATGAATTAAAAATTACTGGCCCCATTGTTAAATTAAAATTTTAATATTCATTAACATCTGTTATAAAGTAACAAAAGTGGAAAAGTGTATTTTTTATGTCAAAATAACCAATGTGACAAACTAGGTTTCACATCAGTTAAGATATCCAATATAAAGTATGTGTTGGTCTAAATAAACTTTTTATATTTTATATTACTTTTCATAATTAATTTATACTATATGTTTTATATTTTTTCTAGGAATTAATATTCATAATAATTATATTTAGTTCATTATGATTTGTTTGTATTTTAAATTTTTATATTGTTAAAATGTTTATTTTGATTTATTTTCAAATAAATATTAATTAATTTTTCATAATATTTTTTCTAATACACTTTTATATAAATCAAAAATTACATTTTAGATAGATTTATAAGCCTATCATAAAACCAAATACCCCATGATTTATAAAATTGACCCATCAAAAATAAAATTAAATATAATGAGGTTTTCTATGATCTTTCATTTTTGATAGATTCCCATAAAAATAACTTTTTGTTATGGAAATCCATTAAAAATGAAAAATTGTAAAAAATAATTAATTTTTAGAGGAATTAAATAAATTCTCTTCAATGTAAGTGTAACTTAATAATATAACAGTTCTATCATTATTATTCATTGTGTAATTTCAATATACACTGTAAAAAATAATGGATTTTCATCTTTATTCAACTATAAAGAGATTTACACTAACACTTGATTAGGTTTCCTATAAATTAAACAATAAGGCACCCTAAAACCATTAATTAATAGCCTCACGAAACAAGTCATAATGTCACACTAAGATAAATTTTATCTAAAAACCACAACATGGAAATAATGATTTTTCTCAAATCACTTCAATTCTCATTGTAAAATCAATTTCATATTTACCATATATCAACTAAGATTATAGGGAATTTGTTATTCAATTTATGAGGACGTATCAATCTTCCAAAGTTCTCTTCATGTTATTAATTCTAATATGGTAAAATAATTTCTTAATTATTGAATCAATTTTTTTTACAATAGATTCATATTTTGGAAGATTGTGGTGTACTCGTGATTATATGTTGGTGTCCTACATATGTTCCTCATTTTTTGGAATTCAATTTTAAAAATTATATAATGGTTTTCTAAATCAACTTATTCTTAATAAGGATACCCTCTTTATCCAAATTATACCATGAAACTTGTATTTAATTGAATAGTGAGGATAATTTCTCTTACTTTGAGTATTATATATTGAGTGTGGTACACTATTGAAATGATTTTTCATATAACCATTATATAAAATTCAAAATTATTAAACTATTTTTATAGGCCTCTATGAATATTACATGGATTATAAAATGTTTCATATATACTTATCCTTAACTCAAATGATTCACAAAACATTTATAATGTTAAAAATCATTTTATATTGTGGATAATCCATCCATTAATTATTTATAATATAAATAATTAATACATATATTTTAATTGAATAATATAATTATTAAAATTATTTATGATAGATTTATTGGAATAATAAGGGACTGTCTGGCAGTTAACTGGGATATATCTCATATCCTTAAAAATATTTTCTTCTCTATGATCCCAACACAAAAATATATGAGTATTTAACATAAGGAATCACTTAAGTACCATCATATTAGGATCATGTAAACATTTAATTATATCCCTTACATATTATTAAATAAAAAAATTTAGTTAGTCACACATTATCAGTCACTAATCCATGAAAAAATGGTATTCACTATGACTTGGTTTAACTACATACAAGACATGTTGTGATAACCTTTGTAAAATTATTATTTGACTTGTGTTACATTTATATTAGTATATTAATGAGTCTTTACAATTATATTTCTCCAATCACCTCATGCTTGGGATTTTCCCTTATCTTGTTCTAGCCGCCTCCAACCTGCTCCATTTGGAAGAAGGGGGAAGTCTCTCCAATGATCCTTCATTATCACCTATAATGAATTTATCCCCCTTTACTAACCCATAATCATAAGATGAGTTTCAAAGGTCTCATTTATTCCCTAATGTCCCATCACATGAGCTAGGGTTCCCAAATAATCCTATCTAGTGTTTGGACTTTACCAAATCATTAGCATTCCTTGTGATCTCTCTGGTTTCACATTGAGTCATTGTCAACCATCAATTGATTTCATTGATTCATTTGAAAAAATACTATGGATTGAAGGAGCACGTGATTTTAAGGATCCTTAATTCATATAATACCACAATATGGCTTACCTGAGAATCCTAATTTTCCCTTTCCTAGTCCAAAGATCAGTTCCTGGAATGACCAGAACATTTATAAATGAAATCCAATTTTGTTTAATTAATTATCTAATAGTTATATAAAACAAATGGAATAATTTAGTTATTTTGGAACAATTATAAATTATTTTCTATTTGATTTAAAATACCATTAATCCTCTTAACCATTTACAATATATCCATTTTCCAATTACTAATAAGATTATTATATTTTATGGGTCATGGTAATGTCAAATTTTCATATATAAAAGGATCAATGACCTCGACCAGTAGGATCATAACCCATGCATCCAAATTATCAGAGCATATAAGGGAGATATAATTCATGGGATTAACCCTTGACTATGCTCATGATGAAATTCAACAACTAAAGCATGAACAAAACAATTTACAATAGAAGTTCAATATCATTGAGAATATTGACCAAACCATGTTCGCTAAAACACCCTAATAAATCCCCACCTCCACAAACATTACTGTTAGGGCATGAACTAGTGTAATAAATATTTATATATCATGACCCAAGTAGTTTAAATTTAAATATTTTAATTTTTTAAAAAATAATGATTATATTTATCCACTTCATTATTAATTTATCAATGATTATATAACATGTTTGATAAAAATATGATTTTGAAATAAAGAAATAAAATTTTATGGTTGGTAGATATTATGTTTCAAATAAGAAACTCTTTTGATAAATTCAAGATTCATTGAAATAAAAAACAATTCAATAAAATATTCACAATAGATAATAATTATTTAAATATAAATTATAATACAATTTAATAAATTATAATTTAATTTTTATATAGGTCACAATGTGGTTAATTTCATAAAAACATATTTTCCAGTAAATATAAGTTTTTATTAACAATTGAAAATTATAACATTTATTAAATTATTTTTAAAAAATAAATATTATATTTCAGATTAGCACATTGAAATTATCTAACATTAAATTTTTAATAATTTTTCTTGACTATCGCTTTTGTTGGGAAGGAATGAAATACGTTATAACTGCACGGTCTTTATTATGAAATCATAATGGCCCAAATGTAATGAAATAAATTTCAAAAAAGTCAAACAATAAAAAAATATATTTCTTAATCAAATTTTATTTCCTAAAGTGATCTGATTAGTTTTAGAATCCTTTAATGAATCCTCCAAAACAATATTATTTTAAGGTTTTAAAATCAAATCCTAATAAATATGGGTTTCTTCCACATCACCGAGGGAATTATAATAATAATTTATCTTCATAGATATATAAAATATTTAATACCTATTCACTTTGGTAGAGACCATAGTATTACTTGTATATTATTATCATATATATTCCATAACCTATTATTATAAATTAATAAATAATTTCACCCACTTTTTCTATAAATACCAAACCATCCTCCCATTAATCTACCCTAAATCCCAATATACCATTAGTTTACAATACCTAATCTTCAATGAAGACCTCCCAAGGTGTTTATGGTCTATTATTATGCTCTTTATAATCCCATAGAAGTTCTCCCTCCATGAATGGGACTCTCTCCTATTACTTTTATTTCAAGTACATTATTTGTACTAAGCATATTTGATTTCAAATAGTATGTGTTGTAATTTGTTTTTAAGCGTCAATATTTAGACCTTAGTATTCCCATATAATGAGTTATATCCTTTCTCTCACATTCTACCCCTTTATAATCCCGTATATACACATGTTATGCTATCAAAATTATCTTGCAATTTTCCTTGGAAATCATTTTTGTAGTGAATACGTGTCCCCATTTGATATCAAGGGTATTCACATAGATGTAAAAATCCATAATTTATTTTGGAAATATATATATATATATATATATGTAAAAACACTCCATAATTATGGGATTAAAAGTGATTAATTTCATTTTTATGTTGTATGATCAATATGGAACACTAACATATGTAAATAATATGATTCTAATGGGTGGCCCCTAAATTATATAGCCCTATAATGCATTGTGTAATGTATTTAACCATTTATATGTTATGTATGGTGCATAAGAGTTTATTATATGCACAATATGAAATGATTTCTTAGTGGTTATCTTTGACTTATGCATATTAATTCATTTTTTATTGTTTCCGCATTTTTATTTTCCCATGATGTTATAATCCTATATCACAAAAGAAAGATTATATTTTTGTTTCCCAAACCTACTCTGTCACCTTGATATGACTCATTACTAACATTTATTACTTTCATCATGTTATTCTTTTTTATTCCCTTAATGGGTTTTGTAGCTCACCCATATCTTATGTACGTCCCTAGGTTATCTTATGAAATTTTAGAAGACCAAAGGAATATAAGTGAATATTATAGGATTATTAAATAATGTTTTAGTATCTATGATTCCATTTATGGTCTTATGTATCTAATTTCCTAAAGAAAATAGGATTCAAGATCTTCTGAGATTTTCAAATGAATATAATTATATAATAAAATTTTAATTATGGTTTATAGAAGATATGGGTTGACATAGTTGGTATGAGATGAAATTTTATTAAAATTAGAAGATTATGATTCAATTTTCTTATTCAAGACTCAAGTATAAGAATAAACACCATAAAAACACTTAAATTATAGTAATGTATATTTTATGTTTTTTCTGAGTAATTAAATCTCTACTGGGACACTACATGTAATTGTGGCTAGGGAATATTTATACATATGGGTAATAACCCAGAAGGGGGATCATTGGTATTTGAATTTATTTTATCTTAGATTATAGAAAATAGGATTTTCTATACACCTAGTTTGAAAATATTGAGGTATTTTATTTTGTATAATCATAAGCTCCTTATGAACCATTTTGAAGGGATAAAAAGTTCTTATAAAAATTAGGTTTTTATATAGACTATTGGTTACATATATTGAAACCTATAAATTTATTAGTTATGGAATTTATGTTTTCTATATCCCATAAATTTTCAGATTTCACCTTTCATATGAATAATAGTTTGAATATTCTCAACCATAATATTAACATTATTTTCATAAATTGCTTATAATAGGACAATCTTTTCCAATAACACATGTGATGAGAAATGTAGTGGTTTTCCAAATGAGTTGACCATACTAATGAGAGAATGTGTGGATTAATTAATTACAATACATTAACAATTAACTAATGTTATGAATAGAAACTTGAATTGGGGGAGAGGGGAACCCACAAACCCATAAGAAAGGGAAATTTTTCATTGAGACCTTTATGTGACAACAGCCTCCAACATTTAGGAGATCTTATGATACCTTATTCAAGGAAAAATATATTAACTCCATTGAAATGATATTGAATATCATTCAATTATCTGAGGAATAGATGGTCATGTTTTCTTTTTTATCATATGAAAGGATAAGATGATCAATAGTGGATGCTAATATAAAATATAAATACCGATGAATAAAATAGAGAGATGTTATGGAGAGAAATAAAGATAATGTTTTTTGATAAATATTTTACTCAAACTCTCTAATATAAAATAGAGAGTGATTTTATTGGACACAAATGAAAAATGATGAAAATATCAGCATGTATAACTAAATATTCAAAATAATTTGATTGTATATCTATGACAATATAATTTCCAGAAAAAGTAAGGTTAACCTTTCCTTTGGTGTGGTAAAGTTTAGTCTTTGAAAATATTTGGCTATTTGAGGCTTTTGGATTTTATGAGAAAATTATATGATGTCATATCTAATTTGAAGTTGAGATTAGTGAAACACAATCCACTCCTAGTTCTAGAGATAGGAAGAGGGGAATGGATTTTAATTCTCATGGTTCAGTGGAGAAATCTCACGAGGGTAATAGGGTTCAACTCCCCACCTATCAAAATTGTGTGATGAAGCATCATAAAAATTTCTTGAAAAGGAATATGAAATTTATAAGGTTTAGGATAGAGGGGAACCATGATATAGAAAGTTAATGGGAGAAACTGACCAATGTGATTGAAGAAAGGAATGATCTAGTAAACCATTATCATGAAGTCTAATGCTTCAATTACAAGGAAAAAGGAATATATGGGAAAGAATGAACTAAAAATGTGAAAGGAGGATGATGAATATCCTTTGGTATCATCATCTCAGGAATGGATATTATTTCCTTATGAGGAACCATATATTTATCAAATGATTAAGACTATGGAAATGATAATCCATGATTCATTCCCCTTATATGGGAATATAATTATGTGTTTCCCAAATATTTTTATGGTATTCCTCTAATCCCTGAGGTTGAGTTATCAATGGATATTATACCCGAAGCTTTGAAAATATTCATGACTCCATAAAAAATTCCACTATTGATTTTTAAGAGATGAAGATAAAACTATATGAGATTTTATAAAAAAAACTTATAAATTTTTTTTAACCATGTGGTGCATCCATCCTCTTCATCAAGAAGATGGATATATAAATGAACCTCTATATTGATTATCATGAGATCAAAAATATCATCTTAAAGAAAAAGTATCTTCTTCCATGGATTTATGAATTTCTCAATAAGCTATGTGGGGGTTGATAATTCTCTAAGGTGGATCTTTAATCAGGATATTATCATATAATGGTGATAAAGGAGGATGTACCCAAGAAATCCTTGCATACAAGGTATGGTCTTTATGAGTTTATTATAAATCCATTTGGAGTCATAGATTTTGTATTAATATTAATTGACAGAATGAATAGAATCCTTTAAGATTAATATGATATATTTTTGGTAATATTTATAGAAGATATTATTATCTACATGAAAATAAAGGATGAACATTAGGATAATTGGAATGTTATACTAAAATCATGCAAAAGTAAAATATTAATGTGAAGTACAAAAAAATGCGAGGTTAAGTTGCAGCGAGTAATATTAAAGGGGAATGTCACCATAAGTAAATTTATATATGAAGATACTTCAAAAATAGTGGAAATTTATTGATGTTATACTCCAAAATATATGATGTAGATCCGTAGTATCATTGGATTAGCTTGTTATAATCATTGATTCATGTGAAACATCTAATGATTTTGAAACCCACTATCCAAGATAAATCAAAAGGGAGTGATGTTTTCTAGATGGATTAATGTGAGGAAAACATTAAAGTATTAATGTAGTGGATAATAAATATAACTATTCTCACATTACCCATAAGTGATGAATTAATTATGATCTAAAGTGATGAATAAAAAAGTTATTTGGTCATGCACTCATGTAATATGAAAAAGTGGTAGCATATGCATCCCACCAATTAAATATCCATAGTATGAATACTCAACACTTGATTTGTAATTTTTTATTATGATATTTTAATTGATTATTTAGTGAAATTATCACAATAAGTGTGACATATATAATATCATAATGATATCATGAATGTATTCACACAGAAGGATCTCAATATAAACCAATGATGGTAGCCAATGCTGATCACATATTATGATTCTTTAATCCATTACTATCAGGGGAATAAAAACAATGTGGATGATGCTCTAAGTAGAAAAAATCCTGCAACCCTATCCATGATGAAGATTTAAAAGATTCCAATATCCTTTTATATATAATAGATGAACATGAGAGTAATAAAAGAAAAATTATCATACCTTTCTAAAATAAATTCCTAACCCTACATTTTTGAGAGGATAAAGGAGGAACCAAAAAATAATATTGATCTACAGAAAAAGTTAATGAATATTCTATAGTTCAACATTTCAAATGATAGAGTTATAAGGCTTATAACATTGATATTAATCCTAATAAAACCATATTTGAATATGGATCTTCTGGATGATGTGCATAACTAGTCCTTCTCTAGTCATCAATGAAGCACTATGATGTTCATATTTTTGAAGTAAAATATCATGTAGGATAAGACGATGTGTGAGATTTTATATTTTTTATCTTGATTCTTAGTATACCAACTATTTAATGATGAATAAAATATTTCTAATCATATGATACAACCATTTCCCTAACTAGTTTAGAAATTGGAAAACATAATCATGGATTTTATTATAGGACTCCCGAAGACATCTAAACCCATAAAAACCATATGGGTGGTAGTTGAACACCTTAAAAATTAGTGCATTTAATTTCTATCAAGTAATATTTATCACTTAACTGACTCCCCAAGATATACATATGGGAAGTGGTAAGATTTCATGGAGTGACACTCTCCATTATATCTGATCTTGAATGGAGGTTTACATTGAGAATATATTAGATCCTTTAGCAAGAATTGGATACTAAGATGATTTATAGTGTTATGTATCACCCTAAAATGGATGGGTAGTTTTATATAACCATTAAAAATCAAGATAATATGATGATATTGTGTTCAATGGATTCACAAGGGTTTTGGGATCAACAACTTCCACTAATGGAGTTATTTCTTCCATTAAGAATTCAAACAGAACCTTATGATAATACATATGTGTAGTAGTGTCAGAATCCAACAGGATGGTATGATTTTGGAGAGTGGAGGATGATGGGAGCTAATCTTATCTAAGAGATAATAGAAAATATTCAAACCATTAAATTTTATATGAAATATGTGTGAAGATGACATAAAATCTAGGAAGAAAAAAATCTATAAGACCTAGAGTATGAGGTTGGAGATAATATGTTCCTTCATATATCACTATTTATAAAAGTAATGGTATTTGGTAATAATTGAAAACTTTTTATAAGATACATAATCCAATTTTAGATCATTGATCACATCAGAGTTGGGGCCTATCAATATGCACACCCACACAACCTATCTCAAGTACATGATGTGTTCCATGTATCTCTATGAATGAAGTACATACCAAATAACTCATTTGTTCCTAATATATAAGTGGTACATTTGGGAAATGATCATTCATATCAGGAGAAGCTGATGAAGATTTAATATTTTATAGACAATGTTTTATGAAACAAGATAACTAACCTCATCAAAGTGTTATCAAAGAACAATGAGTTTGATGAAGAAACATGGGAACTATAAGGGGAAATAAAACAACATTACCCTAATATCTATTAGTGTATGAGATGATATATTAAGGGTGATATTTTTTAATGGGTAAATAATGTAAAAATGAAATTTTTTTAAATGAAATGAAATTTTTATTGAGAAAATATGTTATAGTTATTGAAAACACATGCACTAATTTATTTATTTTGGAATTTTTTTAAAATATATCCTTTTGGATATAAATTACTGTTATGAATATTAATCATTTAAAATATAGTTCTATTAAAGTGGATAATAAAATTATTATACATTAAGGGTTATGATAAATACTATTTTTCATATATTGAAGGAGTGATTGCCTTGAACAGTTGAATCATACACTATGAATCCAATTTATTTGTGTTTTCATGGGAGATGGCATCACTTGTTTTTTCCATTGAACATGACCAAGAATAAATTCAACAACAGAAGCATAAAGAAAGCTATTTATCAGAGAACTTCTAGATTGTCAAGATCATGACCAAAACTCTATTTGTTCAACCACCCCCAAGAATGCCCCACGATCACACACCTTATCCATAAGGAGTATAATGATGTAATAAGGGTTCAAGTATCTATACATTATTTGCATGATTTTTTAGTATCCTTTTTAATAAAATAATTATTATATTTATCCATTTTTATTATTACATTATCAATGATTATATAATGCATTGGATAAAAATAATTTTTTTATCCAATGAATTCAAAATTATATTTTTGGGGAACAAGTAGTATCAGTTAAGTCTTTATTGTGATAAAATATTTTTTAAAATAATTATTATTTTTTTAAATAATCTTATTAGATAATAATTATTTATATTTTTAATATAATATAATTTAATGAAGTCCAATTGAATTTTTATATGGGTTAGAAAGTGGTTAATATCATTAAAGTATAATTTTCCAGTTAGTAGTGATTATAATTTAAAACTAAATATTATCATATTTATGAAATTATTTTTCTATAAAATATATTTTTAAAATATACATGTAGAAATTATACAATAATGGATTCATCATAATTCTCTAAGAAAAGTGATTATTTTGGTATAAATTAACTACTTTATAAATATAAAGCCTGTATTGTGACTTAATAATAGACCAAAAGTGATGTAATAAATTCATTAAAAGAAATATAAGGCCCAATATATATTCATCCCTTAAAAAAATATTAGTTTGATTTTATTTGATAAATTTTATAAACCCTTAATGAATTTTCCAAAACTAATATTATATTTTAAGGTTTTAAAATATGTTCTTCATAAATATGAACAACATTGACATAAAAAAGGGTATTATTTTAAGGAGGTAAATTATCCGGGTTATAAAATATTTAAAAACATTCTATATTGGATGAAAAAATTGAAAAAAAATGATGGTAGGGTTTTGGGTTTTTATTATTTTATCACATAATGTCCAAAACATATATTTGTAAATTAATTATGATTTCCCTACACTTTTTTATAAATACTCAACCATACTACTAATACAATTCATTTAAAACCAATTTATCATGAATTTTCTCTCTATACCCCCCTCAAAATCACTCCAAAGTTTTTCCTAAGAAATTATGAAGCTCTGCCCACAGTTTTAGAATCTCCCTCGAAAGGTAACAGACTATATCCTCTTATATTTATTTCAATTACTTTATTTTCACTAAGATATTTTGATTTCAAATTTTACATTTTTTGTTGTTTTTTACACATAAATTTACTTCACATATGATTTCCATGTAATTAGTGACCACATTTCACTCCAATTCACCTCTTCTATAAAACCTTATGTACCCCCATTAGGCTACAAAAATTATCCTGTGATTTTCCATTCCAAATATATATGTAGTGAATTTCCATCCCCATTTAAAATTAATTATATTCACATAGATGTAAATATACATCATTTATTGGGTAAATAAATGTATTCATCCTGGACTCCTTAATCATGTTATTAAATAAGATGAAAGGTGTTATTATGTTGTATTATTTATACTTCACACTAACACTTGAACATGATTTTATTTTTCTGGGTGGTCCCAAAATAATATTTCCCTATAATGAATTGGTTAATGTTTTTATCTCATGATATTCCATGTATGGTTCATGGTATGTCATACTAAACACATTATGTTATGATTTATTTTATTTTATCCTTGAATTATGCTTATGATTCCATGTGTTATGTAATTTAAACATTTCATTGATTCCAAGATGTTATCGTCACACATCATTCATCAGTGACCATATTTATGATTCTCACCACTTTTATGTCACCTTAAAATGCCTCCTGGATAACATGGGTTACTTTGAGCTTGTTATTCACTGATTATCACCTTACTAGGCATTATACCTCACCCTATTCTTATATATGACCATAGGTTACCCCGTGCAGTTTTAGAATATCAAAGGAGTATAAGGGAATGCAATGGGATTTTTTAATAATGTTGTTGTATCCCTATTTAATGTTATGTTTTTATGTATATAATTTCCCAAACACACTAGGCATGATTATTATATGGGATTATAATATACGTGTCTTTATATAATAAATAAGTAATTACGGTTTGTAAAATATATGGATTTTCATAAATTCTCCTTATGAAAATCTTTTATTTATCATTATAATGTATTATTCATCCCAAATGAACTATAAAAACCCCTTATTTGGTTATATAGGAGTTTTTTTGGGCCTTCTTATTCCATTTCAAAACCCAACAATTATCAAAATTCTTAAAAATCTGGTTTATCATTTTGTGTCCATAAATATTGTATCTAAAGCCATGTTCCAACCCACTGCACCCCACATCTATGCAGTTGTTGAAATCTTGAACCCTTTTGTAGAATTATTGTGCATTGAAATTAAATATGGGTACCAATACTTTTATTCAGTGGAATAAGAGTCATGTTCAAATTAATATATATCATTAAATAACATTAGAAACCTTCATTAAGATTTTCATCGAGGTCGCTCAGGGTACATGATTTGGAATTGGGATGGTCAAGCAACTGATCTAGTTCCTGAAGATAAAGAAGATAACATGTCGGCTGGTAAAAAAAATATTCTTATTTTTTTGTAATAGTGATAAGTAATATAGAGATTATTATACCCCAAGTATACTTTCTATAAAAATAGGGTATATGAATTCATATGTCAATGCAATGAGGGAAGGTTATTCTCATATTCATTGGTTGAGTGGAATGGTTTTTAGTAACATAGTTGATATTCTGTTAGGGTAGAAGGATCCAAGAATTAATATTTAAGCAGATTATGAGATTTATCCTAAAATGGTATTGTATGAATCCTATTGGTACAAATTTTTATAGGGATTTTGGAATAAAAATCACCAGTTATAAAATGATCCTATAAGCGATAAACATAAAGAGTGGTTTAAAAGATCTTCCATCCAAAACTATATGATTTGGAACCATTTTGAATATATGGGGGAGGAATCCTTTGATTAGGACAATGAGTGATGATAACCAACCTATCATGGAATGTACAAGAATAATCTATAGGTTCAATATCATAAACCTGGGTCAAACAAAAAGGTTTTATCACTAGAATATCTAATTGTTTCAATGGATTTAGATTAAAATATTGAGGCTTCCTCCAATGCCTCATTGGGTTTTAATAAAATGGATAATATTCATTTTGAATTAGGATTTAAAAAGGGGAATAATGGTGCCTATGAAATGGATAATTGTCTTGCACACCTAATAAACATGATTAGGTGGAAAAAATATTATTGAAACAATCACAAACACATGAAGACATAAATTTATGGTAATTATTTAAGCACCAAGAATCCTATGGAGGTAATTTCATAGGAATCTATTAAGGGACACAAAAAATATCATAATAAAATGTGAATTTCATGATGTTATTGTTGTCTATAAAAATGTTTTTAAGAAACTATTAGTTGCACTAACTTAATGGTCCGAGTTTGATGGTTATTACATTAACACTATTGTAATTCTTGTTCCACCAAACTTCTCAATTTATGTGTCTAAGAGTTATGTCATATATCCTAATTCTACTCCTATCATATCAACCAACTATTCATATTCATTTTTTTTAGTCTGAGAGTAAAGGTAAGGAGACTTCTCACCTTCAACCAGTTTTATTGAATGATCTAATTATAGAAAGGAAATAGAACCATGTGGCTTAATGAGGCCATGAATATATGTGTTTCTCTTTTCCCTATAATTTTACTAAAGATATGAAGTCTCATATTATCTCAACTGATCTACCATAGAAATATCATTTATCCCCCAATATAATGATTCCTTATATAACTTTCTTTTCTTTTTCTATTTAGTTGTGTTTTTTCCCAATTAAGTTTTGTAATGTTGTTATATGGTGGTTTGGTTCAGTGGTTTTTTATATCAATATCTCAATTAACATTAAATATTTATTTTCAAAATAGAAAATATATAATTAAATGGGTGTTAATATTTATATTTTATAAAAAACAAACTATAAGTGCATTCCTAAAAAAATTAAATATACGAAATAAATGAAAAAAAATCATCATAGTATTTAGTTTATTCTAGATAACATAAAAATTCAGGTTTGTACTATTCTATTATCATAATACCAACATTAATATGATTTATAAGAAGGATAAAAAATAAAAATAAATAAATTTTGTTTAACACAACATACCTACCAAAATTAAAGCATATAGCTTTGAATCATATAAAGTTTCAGCTGTAAAATTTATCACAAAGAGTATTAAATGTTCTTAGTACATAAAGAGAATTCTATATAAAAATAAAAACCCTCAATATACTTTTTTTATTAACATTTATCTTCCATCTTTTAAATTGATGCATTGGGTGATATTAGTGAAAATAAATTTATGTTTTTTACAAGAAAAATTAATGATTTAGGTGTGGTAGGTGATCAATCTATAAGAAACCTTCACCATTAACATTAACACATGAATCATGTTTTACTATTAAAATATTGAATTAATATTTCATAGGAATGATTTCCATAATTTTCTATTTTTAATTTAATTTGTATTAATCTATTTAGGTAACACTATCCCATGTTATGGATTATTTTCAGAAGGTGGGTCAATTTTATATTTCCTTATGTTTCTAACAGTTTCATTGGGGCCACCGCCTATGTGTTAATATGTTTTGGCATGCTTATTACCCTGATTTTCCACTTTACAAAGGAATATTCCACCAATTTCAACAACAATGTCTTCTCCTTCATCAAAATAAGATGATGAGATGTCGATTCCTCCTTCCATGGATTCTTCATTGGAACTCATCACCTAGTCGGAGTCTACCTTATAGAGATAATTCATGGTTTTGGAATTCATTCCCAATGTTATCTCTTTGTAGATTCCATTTAATTACACTACTATATAAACATTATTTATTTTTTGGGTAAGGTATAAATATTTTGTTAGGATAGTAGCCATGTTGGGCATTACTGTCATGTCTAGACTCTAGGAACATTAGTCACATGTATTCTTCCTAACATGAGGTCATCTCATAGAGTCGTACTTGATTAAAAACCTAAGGCATCCCATTTCGACCCCAAGGTATCTAACACCAAAGGAATATATCTTTCAAGTCCTTCACCTTAGGAATCCCATATTTAGTATGAGGTAGACTATGCCATGGGTGAATATATTCCAAGGAATTCTCCTCCGGCATCCCAAATTATTCATAAGTTATGTATTTGGGGTCACAAGTTTAACATCTTATGAAGATGAATTTGATCGATTAAAAACCACAAGGAAGATGACCAAGGATGTGCGTCCCAAGGATGGAAGATGTCACACCTGGAAGTTTAATGATGGATAGATTAGAATTCCCCATGGAGTCATATTAGGGAAGTGCATCCCATAAAGGGAATGAGTGACCCCATGAATGTTGATCAGAACACCCCTTATGGTGAATTAGGGAGGTACATCCATATGAGGGATCACCAAATTTTTTTACTAATGGATTGATTAGAACTCCTTGTGGTGGCATATCCAAGAGGTGTGTCCCATAAAGGGAATATTTCAAACCATGAAGGTTTATCAGAACACCCATTGGGTGGATCAATGAGGTACATCCCAAGGAGGGAGCACGTTATTTTTTTATGGATGGATCATAACACCCCATGGAGGAAGATTAGGGAGGTGTGTCCCATAAAGGGAATATTTCACACCATGAGGGTTGACTAGAACACCTGTTGAGGTGGATCAGGGTGGTACATCCCTAGGAGGAAGCACTTTGGTTTACCGTAGGTCAATATTGAATCTCAAATAGGTGTCCTATGTACCATTTCCATAATATAGGGATAAAAACCCACCTAGTTTAATGTTTTGGTTTATGGTTGTGTGATAGGACCAATCCATGCAGTTTAACATCATGTGATGAGGATTATCATATTACAAAAGAAGCATCAATGATGGATGGTGTGGGGCTTACTCATGAAAGATTATCTTCACAAGAGGAGTTATCTTGGTTGTATTTAGTGTGGGGATAACATATTGAGATTATTAAGGGACCTATATGAGAAGTGGCCACCAGGTGAGGGGAATGATTTTTCTGGGGATGTAACATGGAGAAAATGAGGATGGATTCAGATATTGGGTTCAGACATCAGGAAGTCTTCCTACATATCCCAGTTAGATGGGAATAAAATCCCATGCAGTAAAAAATGGAATGGGGATTAAATCTAAGGCAGAGGCCCAAAAGATAATGTGGTTGGGGTTTATACATGAATGAAACCCATAATATGGGTAGGGTTGATAGAGATTACACTCAGCGAGATGCTCATTTAAATGGAGGTTAGGGATTATATCTATTAAGAGGCCCATGGTGTTGATTAGGGAAATATCATTATTACCACTAACCTATAAGACCATGTGATTTATGATCAGTTTGAGTAACAAGGGGATGATGCAGACCTAATTCTTGTGTCATGAATAAAACACCAATGAGACAAGGTGTGGGTCTTTGGCATGGAATCTTACCATAGAGGCTACCATTCAATGTGAGGAGGATCTCATTCAAAGTTTGGAGGATCTAAATCTCTATGAGTGGGGGAGTGTGGAGACTATCACATGACACTCTTACACAGATAATCCTCTACTTATTGCATGGGTTAAATCCATAGTTTAACATCATCTGTTGTGGATGTTGGAATTAGTTAGTTTTACATCATGCATCTTAGATGTGGGGTTCTCAATCCTCACCCATTGGGATTATGAAACTAAAGATCATGAGACTTTGAGTGGGACATGTCTTTGGAAATGACAATGTGTAATGATGGTGAGGATTGTTCAATCACAAGGTCCACATTAGTACACCTATTCTGAAAATAAACATACATTAACATAACTATGTTGAAAAGAATAATGTAGATGGGATCATTGTGCCACACTTGAAGCGGAGTGGGCCACATGAATCGGTGGAAAATGTCACATTTGTAATCAAGGTAAAGTTGAACCAATCCTAGATTTGTGTGGGGGCCAGAGGTAGTCATTATTTTTGAAGTGTTGTTAATAGAAGGGGTACATCTTAGAGAGGCCCAAGATAGTGTTTTTTTTAAAGTTTAGGTCCCTGAAATGAGGTTCCATGTGAATATTAGGTGCTTTGTGAATGTCAGGGGCTCTACAAAGGAGTAAGATTCATGAAATAGAGTGACCCTTCCTCAAGATAAAGTTCAGATTCATAAGAAGAGTGCTTTATAAGGGATGAATTATTTGTGAATCATCAAGTTCCCTATAGGGAATTCTTATTTTCCAAAGGGTATAGGACTTCACAAAAGGAATCACCACATGAAGGGAAGGCTTTTAAGAAAACAAGAATGTGGGTTTTATGAAGCCTAGGTACCTTGGCTAATCCATTTTTGGTGTGGGTTTCAATGCTCATGAGGTTTGTGAGTTGGGAGAAATTTAGAAGTTGAAAGGTCAGATGAACATCCTTGAAATATCAAAATAAAGGGGTATTTATAAGCCAGATGATTCACAAAGATTTGAAGTAAATCATGAATAATATTTGGGGTTTGTGAATGGGTTTATCTCCACCATACATGTGAAGGAATACCACCATTGCTTCACTGGTTGGCAAAGTACTCTGCGACACCAAAACATTCTATGCGATGTTTACCATAAAACCTTTATCTGTTCACAAAGGAAACACATGGCCAGAGATCTCCATGAGCTTTGAATATTCACGAAGCATCAGGGCATCACAAATAGTATTTTGAGGAATTTTTGGTCCATTTTGGGTTGATTTAACACTAAATTGGCCATTACATTCTAGATTATTTCTATTCACATATCTATGCCCCAAAATATTCCCCTCTCATAATTGGAGTTGATGGAAAAAGGAGGGTCAAATTATTACGGAGAATCATAGAATATTGGAAATAAACTCTATTTCATAAAGACAATTTATTATGATTACACATGGTGTTCATGCATGATGATTTTTTTGGCAAAGTCCATTTTGAAACCTCGTCAGTTGTACACCTATAAATAGTGGGGGGGGGGGGCTCAAAGTCAGTGATCCTTTGTGAAAAGAAAATAATTTTTCCACTTTTTTTAATCTCATAAAATCAAATAACATACTCTGTGGATGCTGCCTTAGTGAACCCGACTTCTTGACCTTTTCTCCGTGAACACTTCTTAGAAAAATGGACACTACAAGTGAGCCCTGTGAGCCAGAGCGTCACATAATAATATCAGTGAATAGGATTTGAAAACATTATTCATGAAACATATTTAGAAAAAACATAGGTCTCAAATCCAATGGATTATCAAGAGGTCAACAAATATGCTATTGGATGGAAGAAATGTAAGATAACATCATGTACATGGAGTATATATGAAGTAACTCGGACCATGAATCATTGCTCGAAATAATATTAGAGGATCAAAATGTATATCCTTTGTGTAAGAGGATACCACTTTATGGATTCTTATTTAGAGATGACATCTTCATTTCAGAGGTGAGTAGAGATGAACCAACTTATTGGTTCAGATGCATACCGGGGAAATGCCTGTGGAAGATGGATAATGTGGGCTATATCTTAGAATCACTTTCTCAAGTTACAGTGTAACTTATATAAAACCACATTAAAAACAAAAATGGGGAGAATATATAGGATGAGGCATCCCCTACTCATTATCAGATGACTATAAAGGAAATTTTGGGGGATCCTTCTATAGGATGTAATGATTATTTATATTTTCACCTAGGAAGAAACCTCCAGGATGAGTGATCCTATGACTATTAGGAATTAACATCATGCTCTAAATTTGAGGTTGAGATTAAGTTGGTAGGAATTCATGATGTTCCATGATCCACACTTTTTCATGTATACCCAATGTAGGAGATCATGACTGAGTGGTTCAAGAGATGGTCATAAGAGACCAATACATTCCATTTTCATCATGTGGAGGTCAACATCATCCTCTGGGACCTTCAAAAAATATCAAGGATCTTGATTCTATGGGAAATTTATGAAACATTCCTCTCTTTGGAGAATGTATGGGGGAACCAATAGTATTTTTATACTATAGAGAAGGTGCTTATGGATCTAGTGGAGGGAACCAGTGAAGAGAAGGTGAGAGAGAGGGATGTTACCTTTAAGGATTGGTTTTGATATTTCCTGAATAAACCATCAACAAAACTAATTGGTGGAGAGGATCCATCAGATAAGTTTCAGACTAAGCCTTGAATATGTCCCAGGTAATACCAACCGGGAAAGGAGGGATCCTACTAGCATATTATTGAGGCAGGTCAGTGTTAGCTATGAGACTATAGTGCCAAGTCATAGAATCAACACATATTTAGGTTGGTGGGATTCACTACAAAGCCCATATTTGGATGGATGTTCCCAGTGAGGGATGTAGACATGGGGGTTTGATCAAGCACCTTCATAATGGAGGTGATGATGGTGAGGGAGATACATGTTAATCTTTCTATCCTAGTACTGGGAAAGCTATACAAGGAACTAGGGATGTTAGAAGAGGATATTTTCCACTATGTGTGTGTGGGAATTTTCACTTTCTATATAGTTTTATGGCCACAGACATGGGAGGTTATGAGTACTGAAACCCAACTTCACCTCCATCAACAAAAATATGGATGAAATTTATGAATATTGTTGGATGTCACTCATTCATGTTGGGTCTAGTGGAAGTGTGGGAGAATTTTAGGTTAGAAAAGCACTTCAGATATCATCTGTCCCACTTTTCCATGGGAGTGGTGACCGATGATAGAACATGGACCTTGAATAAATATCTTAACTTATGGAATTTCAGGGTGGGGGTATAGGTAGCAAGAGTCGATTACGACCTGGTCTGTGATCCATACAATCCACAACAATTTTCAAAGAAATCCAGTTGTCTATAGAGATTGAATCTAAAGTTATAATCATATGTGTGTCATGAGTGTCAACCTAAAGTGATGAGGGATCCATGGTTCATGTTCACACATGAAGATGGAATGATGTGGAAAGAGCTACCACTATCAACTACTATGTATGGTCTTATTAGCATCTATTATTTTAGTTGGGATAGTAAAAAACGTGGGCTTATACTGAGGTAGCACCCATAAAAAAAATAAGGGGACATCCCTCAACCACAATGTAGATGAAAAACTGTGGTCAGTGGGTTACTTGGTGGCAGAGGTGGTCTATTGGGTAGGACAATAACAGTGGGTCTAGTAGTTTGTGGACTCAGATAGGGGAGAGGTGAATGGAGAGGGGAAGTAGTACCAAGCCCAACATCCTTGAGAAAGAAAACATGAGAAGTAGGGTATACATCTGGATTAGATCTTCATAGGTACCTTATGTCAGGAACTATGTGTGGCTTGATTCTCATCCATATGAGATATGTAGAGACGCCTGGATCTCCAATCATGGTCCCAACCATAACCCTAATTTTTTTCCATTTTCCTCCTGTGTATAAACTAGATCTATAAATAGTTATCTTTTAAGATACATGACTTGATTTTCATACCATCTTGTATCTTAAAATTTAAATCATTCTTCTAGAATGTGTTTAAAGCCTCCATATCCCTCACCAAACTCGATTGATGTGAGAAATGATTATTTAAGAACTAAGTTTGTCTATTCTCATCCATATGAGATACATAGAGACTCATAGATCTCCAATCTTGGTCCCAACCATGATAAAAAACCCCCTTTATTCCCTATATGAGAGTTAAATCTGCATAGGGAATGTTTAAAGAACAACATATGGATTTATTCTCTTCCTTATGAGATATGTAGTGACATTTGAGTTTAATTCCATGGTCCAGCCACAATATTCAATTTTTTTTTTCAGAATCACTTCATGTCCTTTCTTCATGAATCTAAACTGCACAACATAATATTTAATCAAAGGAACAAATACAATATCCATTTTTACATATGAGTCAGATATATGTAAAGGACATCAAACTCATGGACAATATTGATTCAAATATTTCTCATGTGTATTTAGAATAACCAATTTCCATATTTCACACTCTTAATCTTTAATATTTTCAGATCATCATAATATTTCCTACAATTTTGGTGATAAAGTCTCTGATATCTGAGTGCTCTTTTGCTTGACTATACAGTACTTGACCTTAAGTGTCCTTGTATAAGTTGCCTACATAACAGCCCTATCAGTAAAAAGATGCCAATATTTGGCTATGTAGCATATCCCCAGTTGAAACTTCATAACATAACCCCCATAAAATTTTGTCAAATAATGGTAATTTCATTATTGGTTAATGTGGCTTTTTTCCCCTTCAAACTTTGATAATAATATACAAGAATATGTATTTTAAAGCAGTAATCCATTTATATTTGTCCCATTACCTTTCTCTCAATCTAATAGACTTCAAGACCATGGTTTACACATTTCCCTCTCCAGGTTTTTGAAGAAATATGAAATAAAATTTTATTACTTGACCACATATCATATACTATTTCAATTTCTGGTCCTAGATGTATGACCTAAAACTACATACACCATACTCCCTACGTTTGGGTTATAACATTGTAGAAATACAATTCCTCCTATTCTTTGTAAATCATGATTGGAAATAATCTATCCATATTCAGGTACCTTTCTTTATAAACCAAAATCTGTACTTTGGAAATTCTAAATCTCGATAAACTTTCTACAGATTTTAGAAATAGAATGTCAAACTTCTGAGAGCTCTTTTGTCAGACTGCACAGTACGTGCCCTTAGGTGGCCTTGAATAAGTTGCCTATATAACAGGCCTGTAGGTCAAATGATTCCACTATTTGTCTATGCAACATATTCCCTAGTTGGCGCTACATAATACACCCCCCATAATAGTTCTTTCAAATAATGGTAACTACATTCTTGGAAAAGACTTCTTCTAAAGGATTTATTCATTTTGTTCCCATATCATTCTTTGAATTCAGAAATTCCTAAATCACAGTTTACATTTATTCACTTCCATACCTGAATATGGTAGTATGATTCCAAACAAATTATCAAGAAATTGGGAGAGTATCATACCTTTGGTCAAAGTTAAGGACCTTAAATTAAAGCCACACAATTTCTCCATTGCATGAATTAAAATTTCCCAATAAAATGTCCTCACTGCATGAATTAATACTACATAACATGATATCAGAAATTATCCTTTATGAAAAATTTTAACCATTCCTCATACACCAAATTTTTGTAGAAGTGGTTTTCCTATTCATAACATATGTTGGCATAAATAACCCTTTATATTCAAAATATATTTCTCTGGGAAAACCACCCACTGTGGTATCGAGTCACCCAAATCTTAATTTCCCTTGTCTATCAATAGTAAAATGTTAAATTCCTAAGAGATCTTTTACTTGACTATGCAGTATGTGCCCCCAAAGGCCTTGCATAAAATTTTCCTACATAACAGGGCTATCGGTCATAAGATTCCGCTATTTGGCTATGAGACATATATCCCAGTTGACCCTACATAATACAACCTCAATAATGGGTTTTTCAAATAATGGTAACCTCTCTATTGAAAGAGGCATCTATTATGTTTAAACAATTTTTTAGATTTTATGAGCATAAAAAATCACGACTCCAGATTCCCCTTGAAATTATTTAAAGATTATTAGAGAAATTCTTAGTCACTACATCTTGTTTGGGATCTAATTTCATATTTTATGGTCAAATCTATTCGACCTTAAACACTTGGCCTTTATAGTCCAACATGCATGTATTTAATCTTCCAACACCAATAGACGTGGTACTCACTAGATTGGGAACCCGCAAAGGTCACTCTGGATAAAAGTCAAGTCCCAGATCACTAAACGTACATTTTGTATGGTTTATGTAATATTAAGAAATGAAAAATTAAAAGATACCAAGTTAATGGGGTTTTTTATAACCTTAGTAATAATAAAACTATGCTTACTAGGACCATTGGCTTAAGTAAAAAAATATAGAAAGAATGGAAACACAGATGATTAAAGATAAAATTATTCTCATTTGTATAAAACATTTCACAAAAGAACATCCAGAAACCAGAGTTTATCTTATGTTTGAAATAAAAAAAGGGTTTCTACATAACTTCTCATTTGGTTAACAACCTCTTGATCCCCATCAGATTCTTATTGAAGTTATTTTAGCTAACTAGATTCATTCTCTTCAGCATGGTGAAGTGCTTCCTTAGAATCTAAAATGGATTTTTCACCATCCATCTGGACGTTTCCTATTGAGTTATGATGCTATTCAAGCTCCCCTATGATAATATCTAATTCTTGTTCAATATTCAATGACTAAACAATGTTTTTTTATAATTTTCTGCTTCAGTTATTTATACTTTGTAGTATGATTGTCCTTAGATGGAGACATCGCTACTTAGAATTTATCAGTATTGATCAACATTTTAGTCTTTATCAGGTCTTACTTAAGCTTCTTCTCTTAATCCCTCATTCGAATAATCTCTTTCATAGTAGTATTAATTTCTCAATATTCAAAACTACAAAATCCCAGCATGATAAACAGAGATGAAAGTTGTGAAATTCTTAAGGAAAGTTCCTCAAGGGGAATTTCATATATTATCTTCCATATATTTTTTCCAAGCCTTATGACGTGCAAGATGAAGGGTCTTTTGTAGTTCTGGGTCTGATTCAGAATCACTGTCATAAGGAGGGATATATTCTGGGATTAATACTCTTAAAGATGTTCCCTGTTCTGCTCCTTCCTTGATATCAGTTGCTTCACCTGCTAATGTTATTTGAGCTTAAGTAGAAGCTTCACCTCAGGATATAGACATTAAATTTGATAACCCTATATGGTGAATTAAATTATGATTATGGTTAGTTTCAAGGGATACAAAAGGTGATTACAATCACAATATCAGTATCTCTTACCTAATAATAGGTCGACAACTTGAGAAGACTCCTCCCCAACATTCTTATTTTCAATGGTTTTGTTTAATGCCTCTAGGAGGAGGATTATTTTTTAATTTTCTCGAGATCCTTAGAATGAATCTCAGTAATATCTTATATCCCAAAATTCACTTGAGCCAATGTTTTTGTAATGGTAGGATTGACATTAATGTTAATACTTCCTTCAGGCATCGTCACAACAATAGTTTCTTTAGATGGAACTTCATATTTGAACTAATCATGGTTAGAAATTTAATCATAGGAATTTTAATAGGATGAATAATTAAAACACACATCCAGTTGATTCTATACAAAGAACATCAAAATATTCCAAAGAAATTGTTATATTAACATGTTCTAATACTTTATCAAAATAGATGACAAGGGTCATCATATCATCCAATGATATCCCAGATCCCAAGTTAGTCTCACTTGTGGGAGCACTCAGCGTGTTTGCTTTGTAACCTCCCTCTAACAACCTTTTACCCTAAACAACTTCCTCAACAATAGTTGTGGGGTCAGCTTCAGTTTTCGTAGGATGTTGCCGTGCATTTGGTGAACCAAATGTATCACAAGATGGAAGTCATTTGTTGTTAAATTTGATGTCTTATAAAGCATTGTTGATTTACCTGAGGCCTCCTCTCTTTTGATAGTAGGAACATGAGTAGTTCTAGGAACAAACATTGGTTATTTTTGCCTCAATTCCTATTCAATAACAATCGGGTTAGTAGGAATTTGTGCTTATTCAGCAGCACCCTCAATAGTTCCTTGAATCTTATCAGTATTTTATTTTAGAGAATAAATAGAAGAATCTCCTATAATTCCAATAAGTTTAAACATTTTTTTCTCATGAATAAATGTAAATTCATGCAATCAGAAAGGATTACCACTACTGGGAAAGCATTTAACCATTGTATTCTTTTTTTATGCTTTTTTCTTCACCTTCTCAGGAGGACTTGCATCATCATATACAAAAATAGGTATTGGAGACAACAATGCCATTTACACATCATCCTTCATTTCTTGTTGTCCTAGATATATTTCTCCAGACTCACGAGGTGATCCAGTAGCTCCACGAGTAGTTACACCAGGGCTATATCATGGTGATGAAACATCAGTCAATTTTTCTTTATCCAACTACAAGTTAAGATGATGTTTCCTCTGAGTAACAACACTTTGACTAAAGTAAAATTGCAAAGAAAAAGAGAATGCGAGAAAAAGAAAACATACATATTCATGATCCATGAAATCACTCCATTCTTCATCTAATGAATGATCAATACCTTTGTTGGTACCACGATATTTCATATCCCTCACCTACTTTGTGGTGGGAATTTAATCATCAATTGTGTATATGGGCATTTCCATATCTCGGATGTAAGTTCTCACTTCATCAAGATTGTTATTAAATAAAATATCAGAAGAAGCCTATAGATCCCATATTATTGGAATGTTCATCCCTTCATGTAGATCTATCCTTGTGGTTTCAGTATCACAATATAAACCTTTCCTTATTTGAACAACCTCTGGTCATATATATTTAGTTTAATTTCCATAATTTTGTGAAGAGGATCTTGTAGTATTGGATTTAAGTTTCTTCCAAATTCCCATAGTTATATATGGGGGATGAGAAAATGGAACTCATTGCTCTTTAGAATAATGAAAACTAGATTTCCTCGATACAACCTCAGTTGGGATCGATGGGGTGGCTCTCTTAACTCTAACAGGTGGATTGTATCTTTCATGAGGTCACTTTGGTGAATTTGGAGCCTCATCACATCCACCCTATGACTCTACTGAGTCGGCCCCTAATTATGAATAATTACCTTCCAAATGTAGGGGTTCCTTTCTACTACATCTCTTTATCCCAACTTGAGGGAAAAAATGGTTTAATACACCTTCAGGGTATGATGTGACATAGTTTTCAGCATAATAGACAATAAACCTAGTTATTGCATCAATGGAAGGTAAATTAAATATTTCCCCAGTCCTCTCCACTGATGTGAGCCACTATAGTTGTCCGGAAACCATCGGATGTTGCTCTAATCTGACATGCATAGGCGGGGGGGGGGGGGGATAAAATAATTTTTTTGTAGAAATTTTAATTTATGCAAAAATCTATAAAGAGTATAGGCCTCACATATGATTTCTTCATCAATCATGGTGGCCAATATGCCATATATACAAGCTAAAATGTATACCCTTAACTCTAAACTAGTTGTACCATCATCAATGAATCGCCCTGTAGGAAGATTCCTATAAGAAAGGAGATGAAAATTTTTATGCATACTCAACCTGTCCTTGATATCATAATCATTCAAAGACAAAGGTGAAACCAGAGAAATCCTAAACAAATGGTCGAAAAGAACTTACAAAGAACTGTATTCTACTTTTCACAACATAAGTTCTGAAATGAGTAGTGATCCACCCCCATAACACCTAGAATGGTCCCGATATTCTAAATAGAGACTTCCCTCTATAAATATGCAGTAATATATAATGAATATTTTCCATAACAGGAGTGTCCAACCCTACCATCCTTCTCTCGACCATCTTAGTCATGATAAAAAAAGTTCATGGCCTCATGTCTCCTTTGGAATCACGAACTATTAATAGATATACACTGATCCACATGTCCATGAAACCCTCTAGATGTGTAATTTAAGGAATTTTGGAATTAACTTCATATCCCCAATTTTCAAAATCTCCTTTATTTAATGTTAGCCAAAAGGTGTCAGGTGTACCTATCTTCTCTACCTTTGGAAATATGGTCTGACAAGTGCAGGTGGGACCTTCTTCCTTATTATTTACAAGGAATATTTCCATCCACTCCTCTGGATGAATATCCCTTCTTGTGAGGGACTTCATGGTAGTTTTATTCTTGAGTTTATAAAATATATTCATCAACTCATGAACCAAATCTAGTGTCTTCTCTGGGTTATTCCATGTCAACTTGTGCGGAATAAACTCATCGTACATATCTCCAAGTATTGGAGCTCCAAAAATCTTGTAGACAACCCACAAACTGATGCCTACTTCTTTATGTTTCAAGTGGAATGAGTTATTTTATAGACTCCATCATATTTGTGAATCAGGAACAAAATTGTCATTTCTATACACATAGGTTTTCCTAACCCATACATCCTCATAAATCTCAAAACCTTTTAATTCATTTATAAATTACCCAAACGTCTTGTGCACCCAATATACCCATATTCATGTAGGTTTTACATCACCCTCCAGGGTGGAAATCCCAACTTTTCTTCTAGCCTTTGGATTGATCCATCTGATAATCTGGAAATATGGATGAATAATAGTGTGGCAGTGGCTCGGGAGTGTGTGATTTCAAATATAGAGCACACGGGCTATGATGCATGATATGAGCCTTATTTTCTATCCCAGTATTAGGATATGAGCCACCAAAAGAAAAATTGGTAGAAGAAATGTTGGTATAGTAGTGAAACCAGGAAATTTGAATATAATTCATCAGGTTTAGAATATTGATTTCTTGGAGATGACCATAATTATACAAAAAAAAAAAATAAATGCTTTGTGAAAATTGAAGAGATATTTCTTCAGATATTTTCCCATGTCAAGTAGTGTGGTGTCACAAACATCAAAGTAGTCATGACTGACATTGTTCATCATGTCATCAATCCTCTTACTATCAAATTCATTAGTGGTTATGATTCTTTTCAGAGCCATTGAACCAGAATAAGAGATTAAAATTCATCTTTAAAATAAATTCATTTTTGATGTTTTGACAAAAGAATTGTTAAACATTGAAAAAGGCATTATGGAGTGAAAGTATGATGCTTGGTTCACAAGTATAAAACTGGCACGCAAGTATGGAACCCCAGTTCTAGCATTAAAATAAAAAACAAACAGTAGAAGCACGATTGAATATAAGCATCCGAGTGAAAAGAACTTGCGCACCAAGATCAGGATTTTCGAAAGTATTGAGAATTTTTGCAGAAGTGAAGATGATATATATAAGTGATTCAAGTAACCTTTCTTGCCAATGTCATGCATGCTACCACTTAATCACACCATCAACCTTTTCCACGGAAACTTTCACTCCATAATCCCCTCTTCTTTCTTATTCATTACTTTACCTTAGTATAGGATCCTCTTTTCTTTCTTGATCCAATTATGAGGGGGTGTGGGATTTTATTGACAATCTGTTTCATCATAGAGTGTAACAAATGAAAAAGGGAAATACTTTAGAAAAAATAGAAGAAAAAACATGAATAAAATCAATATTTGAAAAGGCTTGAGCATTGGACCGCCCTAGTAAGACCAAAGAGTCATTGGCATGCAAGGTACTTGCACCACCAAATCTGGAACGCAACAAACTTGTGTGCCCACACTACTTTCGCCCAAGGTCCTATTTTTGCATATAAATAGACTTTAGGGGCCTTCATTTGTATGGAAGAATTTACCCAAATCCTAATTGCTACTCTGGTCACCCCAGTGCTTCTCCCAAGTCTTCTGAAACATTAAAGGTAGTTCTTTAACACCTAAAGTAGAGGAATTGAAAGAGTATAATATGACTAAATTCTTTTTAGTGTTTTAAATCCATAACACTTGCATGCCTAAAGAGACCACCCTCCCTAAATTATAAAAACATGCGCGCCACCTATCCCTCTCATAGGAACCTGAGCACCCCACTTCTGGGAATACCTGTGAATACTCTTGAAGGCTTAAGTCAAGTCTCACCCAATTATTAACATCTAGGTTGTTCATCACTCAAGTGAATATCAGGTTTACCAAACCAACTTGCGCACCCATACTTTCGTTCCAATGCCTAAATGGGAACCCCTATTTGATTCACCTAATCTCTTCAGTATATAATACATTAATCCTTATTTAAATCCATTCATGGCAAGGCATCTTCTTCATTGGATCCCTTGTTTGAAAGGGATTATGTTGATACCTCCACTAAAACCTCCTGATTTATCAATCCTTTGGGAAAGGCACGTCAGCATGTCTCCTATTTGGGTTTGTATATCCATTGTCAGAGGTTACCACATTCATTTCACAATGGGGTTAGGATTTATAGAATGTATGTTGGTTTCTTTATCCATAGTCACATGAACCTTTCTCCCAAGAATAATGTTTGGGAGTTCCCAGTTTGGAGGATTGGGGATTGGGTTTTGACCTCCACTTCTCGTCTCTAAGACCCGAATCTTTAGGTCTCTGATATGGAAGGTACGGTTCCCACTTGATTTTCCATTCAAGTGAAGGAAAAGTCTCCCTCCCCAACCAAGATCAATTTTAGGGAAGCCATACTAGTGTAACCCCCCATCCTTTCAAGTAGGATGTTTCATTCTTACTTCTCCCTACTTCCTTTACCATCACTCCTTCCTTACATTGGACCCTTGTACAATTTAAAGAGAATAGAGGGAAGGCTTTTCACCTCACCCTCTTCTCAGGTTGACTTGACCTCATCCACCCCTTCCTCTATAGGTGCGCCTTCTTCCACTAGCGGAGGAGAAAAAGTGTGGGTGACTTTGTTGAATCTTTGAAATCCTCTTGTTTCTCACATCGAGCTTGAATCATGTGGTCTTAGAGATTTTTCACAATGAAAACATTTTCACAAGACCTCTGAACTATGAGAACTCTAATTCCCATCATAATTGGGGTATGTAGGAAGCCTTCTCAGGGCCCGTGCTCAATGGATATCCTCTTTAGGAATCCAACCCAAATTTACTTAATCTTGGAAAGCCCCAAATTCAGACCCCAAATCACCAAGGCATCCTTTTTAGGAAATAATCCCAAAATCATTTCTCTCAAAAAGACTATACTCTCTTATGAGACCCATCAAAATACATGGGATTTGATTCCCATCAACATGGGATACGTAAAAACACTCCTTGAGGTTCAAACCTGACCATGTTATTCCTAGGAGATATTCACAACCGGGTCTAATCTTACATGGAAACCCATATTATTTCCATGTTCCTTGGGATTCTTAGTCATAAGTTCCACACCAAACTTTAACTAATCACCTTTTACTTAGATGTATTGATCACATGACATTGAACTGTATGGATAGGTCCATATCACATGACCTTAAAAGGTATGATGTGTCCCATTAAGCAGCACCAAACTACAAGGGTTCTAATTCATTTCACAAGGATACGTAGGTATCCAATTTTATGGGTACAATCAAAATATCAAAACAATACTTCATCTCCCTATATGATAATAAATTCTAGAGTTCCCTGCTGAGTGGATTAAAAATCGTTACTGTCATAAAATGATTAAAAGAATATCTATATAGTGTATGAGAGGATACACTAGTACAAAAACATTTTTTTACATCACCATTTTTCACATCGGTTTTTTAGAACCGACGTGAAAAGATCTAAACATCGATTTTTCACGTCGGTTATTATATAACCGACTTAAAAATACATTTTCTCTGATTTTTCATGTCGGTTATATAAGAACCGACGTTAAAAATCCATTTTATTTGATTTTTCACGTCGGTTATTATATAAACGACATGAAAAATCCTTTTCCAGGAAAGTATATTAAAATTTTCACTTATTTTTCACGTCGGTTACTAAATAACCGACGTGAAAAATCAATTTTTGTGAATTTTTCACGTCGGTTATTTCATAACAAACGTAAAAAATGTTTACAAAAATGTAGTTCATTTCTCAAGCTTTAATTTTACAGGTCACGGAGCTCAAACGGAGTTACGGATTAAAAGTTATGACCATCAGAAGTTGATCATTTCTAAACGATATCTTAAGGATGTCCAACTTCTGAAGGCCATAACTTTTAATCCGTAACTCCGTTTGAGCTCTGTGACCTGTCAAATTAAATATTGGAAAATGAACTACATTTTTGTGAACTTTTTTCATGTTGGTTATTAAATAACCGATGCGAAATATACCTTTTAACGTCGGTTATTAAATAACCAACGTGAAAAAGTCATGAAAATTGATATTTCACGTCGGTTAGTTAATAACCGATGTGAAAGAGTGACGAGGATTTATTTTTCACATCGGTTTTATAATAACTGAAGTGAAAAATAAGTGAAAATTTTAATATCTTTTCACTCCGGTTATCATAAAACCGACGTGAATGAAAATTTTAATATCCAGCGAACTCGAAATTTCAAATTTTTTACATCGCAGCATCGAAATTTTGAATTGCCGCCTAAAATTTTTAATACCACGTTTTCTCATAGAATCTCAATTATATGTTTCCATTATACACCCATCTTAATTTTACAATCATTTATTTCGACCATTATCATTCTCCCAAATTGACTCTTTTTCTCTCGAATGCGAATCAATTATTTCTTCTTTCCACGATCTCATCAAGGTATATTTGATCATACATCCATGGTTTATGGTTTTTATGATTTTTTTTCTTAATTGACATACCATTTTATGATAATTTCATTCAACCATCATCGTTCCACCGAATCAACTTGTTTTATCTTCAACGTGAATCAACAATTTCTTATTTCCGCGACCTCATCAAGGTATTTGTAATTATTTTCCCATGATTTATATTTTCTATGAGTAGTTTTCTTAATTGATATACCATTTAACGATTGTTAATTTATTATAATGATGGATGATTCTTTATATCATGATAAAACTACAAATCCTCCTACGGATTCAAAAATTCTTTCTAATATGAAGCTACGGTTGGCTCATTCAATCTTTCCTCGAAAAAAAATATCAAACTTATGATGGTCATAACTTTTGATCCGTAAATCCGTTTGAGCTCTATGACCTGTAAAATGATTGCTTAGAAAATTTCCTACAAGATAGTAAAATTTTTTACCACGGTTATTTAATAACCGACGTTAAAAATAACTTTTAACGTCGGTTATTAAATAACCGATGTAAAAAATGACTTATGACGTCGATTTTTTCAAAAACCGACGTAAAAAATTGATTCTTATCGCCATTTCCAAGATGTATTTCACATCGGTTTTTTAAAAACCGATGTTAAAAACTATATTACCCCATTTTTTACGTCGGTTATTAAATAACCGACGTAAAAAATCATATTTTTAACATCGCTCGCAATAACGTCGCCTAAAAACCGATGTTAAAAAGAAAAACAAAACCGACGTAAAAAAAGGTTTTTGTACTAGTGATCCATTGATGGAGAACCTATAATACCTACAGATGATTCTAAATTTCACACATGTTAATAAGTGATTGAAAATTCCTATGGAAACCTATGTTATAATTGATTATTTAATAAGGATTTATGAAAATGTCTTAAATTTATAAAGAGAGTCCCAAAGAAGACAATAATTCCCTCCAAAAGGGTATGATGAGTCTGAACTCCCATCATATTAATCAATGCATGTTTTTAAGTATCACAAAGTTCAAACATAATGAACACATTCCTTTGGAAGTAATGTCCCTTTTGGATAAAAAAGTGTTGGATGTTTCCAATTCCATGAATAAATCAAATGGAAACCGCCTGAAGCAGTGATTATTAAACTAGAACACATGTTTCAAGAAACTACTAAATAGGGATGTAATAAGTTTTAGGTCATAATTATTGTACATATAGAAAATAGTTTCATGATCATGTTTCAAGGACTATAGGATGGATATTAGTTTGGGTTCTTAAATCTCAGACCTGCTACCTAGTTTGACCTCATAGGCCCAAAATGTAGGCTTCTAGTTTAAGGTCATAGAGTTTGGACTGGTGTGAGGGATCTTCTCAAATAGGTGTGTGTAGTGTGATAAAGTTCCAAAACTAATGTGAACAATGTCATATGAGGATTACATCCACACTACATATTCTGGGGAGGACTCTCATATAGTTTAGAGTCATAATTCATGGATTATAGTCTATCAGTTTAAAGTCATAGTGTTCAGACCAAAGAGAGGGGGAGTGCCTCAAGTGAATATGTGTAATGTGGTGTTATCAAAAACATGAAATGGATGAGGGACGAGGAGTCCCAACACAAAAAAACATAATCCACATATAATCCTACATAAATTTTAATGTCATAAATCTTGTACATTCTATAAACAATTTAAGGTCATGTTCCCTAGACCATAAGCTTCTAGTTTAAGGTCATAGGGTTTGGACAAAGCACCTAGAATAAAATCATATTCTTGGGACATAGAATGGTAGTTTGAGTTCATAGAGTTCATAATAATGTGGGGATAATCTAAACCAAAAGGTACATGTGGATCATGGTAGGAGTAACTGGATGTGAATGAGGACCAAAGAGGCTCATTCCATATGAAACATTCCTAAGGAGTCTCACACACAGTTTAAATTCATAATGTTAATAATTTCACTCTCAGTTTATATTTTTAGAGTTCATAAATAAAAAGGGGGAATTTCTTCAAAGGAATATACATAAAGTGTTAGAATAACAAACCCAAGGTGAATGAGCTCCTAAGAGGCCTATTTCCAAACAAAACATCTGAAAAAACCCATGTACAATATAAATTCATGATTCTTGAATTTGTGATTCCTAGTTTAAGGTCATGGAGTTTGTTCCTTTTGAAAACAGTTTAAGTCTATTTTTCATAGACAAAAGAAACTTAGATTAAGTTCATAGATTTTGGACCTAGCACTCAGTTTAAAAAAATGTGCCTGGACATGGACATAGAAATTAATGTCATATGGTAAGGAAAATATTTTTTATGCAGTTTAACATCATGATACTAGGACATGTGGTTTCATTATGTTAATTAATTTTATAGAAAAATTGTGTTGGTTGGAGGTGTAATTCATTCTCTATTTAGGGTGATCAAAGAGTACAAACCATTGGAATAGAACTAGTGCGTGATTTAAGGTCCTTACCTTATGGGATCCAACTTTGGTGACTTCTTTACAAGTATCATTGGCATTCTATGGTCTAGTACTGTGTCACCCTATAGGAGTTAGTGGAGGTGAACCTTGTTATTGTTTAATTCTATCTCTATCGTGTCCAAAGGATTCTCTAGCTTATGCCAGGCCTAAATCATGTTCTCTTCATGGGATTATAGCTTATATAGATGGAATTCTACCACTATTCCTAGAATTTTCTAGTGACATATAGTTGTTATAAGCTACACTAGTTGTATATAAATGGGTAGTAATACCTATGTTCCATACACCATGGAATATGGAGCAATCTGGGTGGAATTTAGAGTCATTAACTGATAGGCCCAGAGTGCATGGGTGAGTTTACCTGACCAGATATTATTATTCTAGCCCACCATATTATTCTGAATATTAGATAGAAACTTATTAAATACCTTTATATCTCTATTTTGTGTGTGTGTAATAAATGGAAGTATGGTTTGCTTTGACATTGTACTTAGAATGGAACCTTTTCTTGTCAAAAGCATGGATGTTGTTATTGTTTTTAGTGATAATGTAATGAGGGACTTTGAATATATGAATGATGTGGGAGATGAAGAATTCAATCACAGATAGAGACTTCACTTCCTTGAGAGGAAGAACTTATTTCCACTTGGAGAAGAAATCATTCACTGTTAGAATGAATCTGTACTGCTGAGCTGTTACTGGAGGATATTATCCCACGACATCGAGTACCCATACTAAAAAGGGACAAGAATACATTGTGGTGTGGTGGAGATATGACATTATATGCACAATGTTTTCATGAATCTAACGTGCATAAAACCTATTGGAATACTCGATACAATCATGTACCACGGTTGGCCTAAGTAGGCCAACCTCTAAATCTAGTGAGAGAGGTTCAACCCTACCAGATGGAATCCACAAAACCTGGAATGAACATCCGGCATTACTTGGGGAATATCATCTGATTGGATGAAATAGAGGATAATTCAATCAAATCCACATCTCTAGAGAGTCTTCTTGAGGGAAGGCCCTCTATAAAGGGTGAATTGTATTAAAATTTAAAAGATTCTTTCACACTCAAATTTATCTAGAGTGGGAGTGTTTTGTTAGATAAAATAGATGAATTGGGTTGCCTAATTAGAGGTTTCTTCTACTTTGGGGGACTTGAGGGTCTGGATGTGGAAGCACCGATAGTTAATTGGTTTACCTACTCGCTGTCGTCATTATTTGGATTGACTTGAGTGATGATTCTTCATTATTCCACATGAATGAATAGATCATCATGGTCAGGCTATACAAGAGATGCAGATAATTAGGAAAGGGAATAAGATCAACTATTCCATGACATGGGAATATGATTTACCTATGGATAATAATGGAACTAATCCATTAGATGGAGAGTGTTCTCCAATAGTGGCACGAAATCTAGATTCCTGATAATGTAATCACTATTGAAATGTTTGATAACTAATTTGGAGTCTCCCTTCACATGGAAGTGGGGGACATAAATCTCAAGATCTATCTCAAGACCATTTATGATATCCTAACACTATTCCTTGTTATTGGTGAAACCGTATGATAGCAGGAATGAATAAGGTAAGACAACCTGTGTAGGAGTGACGAAGATGATCCCCATGCTAACTCTATTGAGCTTGGTATTGTTGATAATTATACCAGTGGGGATTAAAGAGGGAAAATTGAAATGAAATTCCAGAATGGAATAGACTGATCTAGTGAAATGATATCCTCGTATTGGAAATTGACATCGAGAGGTAATTATTCAGGAGTTGGATTGTCTTCTAGAAGGACATCTAATGCTTGAAACTTAATGGTTTTATATAGAATGAACATAACGTTGAACTATGGAAGGATTACTTCCCAACATTATATACATCCCATCAATATGGTATGATTCAAAATATAATTCAACTGGTCTAATCAAGACACCAACTATATATCATGATGCTATAGATAATTCTGCAACTTCTTCACTGCAAAAACTAGTGCACGTAAGCTCTTCATTATAGGTGAAAATGTTGTCTTGACATGTCAAATTTATTATGTTTTTAAGGATGATTTATAGTATAGGGAAGAACATAGGTCATATCTCAAGGATCATTGGTGGTTTATAGTGTGATTTTTTAATAAAAAACAACAAAAGAGGGGGGGGGGGTTATGAAAATAGTATTAAGAAAATGAATTGATTTAAAGAGTTTAATATTTGATAAATAAAGGGGGTGTTTTAGAATTATGAAAGAAGGATATCATTTCATGTTCACTAAAAATATTATATAGTTCATTTTTATGAAAATTTTCTATGGTTTAATTTAATCCTTTAGTTGAGGGTAGTCAAGATCTCGACTTCCCTCTTACCTCTTAAAATGATGCTAAAAAAATAACCCCTTGACGCAACAATCGTATTGTCAAGGTATGGTTCTAAAAAATAGAAAAAGGGTTACCAAAGCGTAAAAAAAATTGTGTTTGTGTGAGAGAAATAGTATTCTTGTCTTGTAAAATCAGAACAACCCATTATTTCACATGAAATCTCAATCCAATTGGTGTTAAAATAAAAAGTGTTTTACTTAATTATAAAAAATTAAATATTTTCATAGGAGAACCACATCAAAATTTTTCATAATAGAAATATGTTACACAAAAATTACACAAAAATAATATATGAACAAGTTCTAGACCACCCTCCCATTTATGTATAACTCTCTAAAAATGATCATCCACCGTTTAGCTCGCCATCAAGAGGAGCAGGAGGATCAGGAGGAACTTCGACTTCATACTCGATTCCCCTATTAAGATAGTGGCCTAAAAAATGTCTTAGATGAGGATAAGAAACCTCTGGGTCTAAAAAATACCAGTGCTTTGCCTCCTAACCAATCATACAAATGAGGTGCCCAATGTTTCATTTTATAGGCAATGTGGAAGGTGGTTTTGGGAACATAGATTGTGTAAAACCACTTGGACCATTGATTTCAGTGGGTGGAAAACATTACATAACTTTGTAAAAAACTAAAAAGTTATTTCCCCACCTCTTGAAACTCTCAACTAAAATTTTGGCTTCATTTGGACACCTACATCTCAATATATTGATAGAACACAACACACCACTTTTGACTTCATGCAGATTCAGTGGATTGGATAAATCAGTTTGTTTGGGCCACACAATTGATGGATTGGGATTTGGTTTATTCATAATATATATAGAAAATTAAATTTTGGACCTTCCTACAAAATTTTATCCCATTTGGATTCACAGTGTAATATCCGTGTGAAGTTGAGTCCACTAGTGTTCTTGGATCTTATGCAGCTTGGCCTATTTTTCATGATCTTCATCATGGAACCTCCAAATCACCTCCACCTACAATAAAGTTATCAAAAAATGTAACATTGAACTTTATAAAAACAAGAAAACAAAATAATTTAATCAATTATGAAATATTTTCTTTTATAATTTTCAATATAAATCTAGTTTAGCACAATGGTGTAAGGGTGAAAATGTAACAGTGAATCACGGTGCAATCACACCCCCACATCTAAACATATGAACTACTATGAAAATTCAAATTGTAAAAATTATGCATGAATATATATTAAACTTCTTGAATATTTAACATTCAATTAAAATTTAATTCCTGATGGAAATGTGATCAATTCAAAAAATCACACTGAGGAGTTATTCTCAATGATCATGGAAAAAAACATCTCAAAAATTATATCATAATGAAATTCCAAGAGATGCATGATACCAATAAAAGAAAATAATTCAAAAGTTAATCATGTCATTAATTATCCACGTGTGTGTGACAACCATTTCATGCTATTCTTTCAACTTTATTTCAAGTAAATATAAGTTATTTCAAAATTTGTCTACTTATAAGTTCCTTTCCACCAAAACTACCCTACATCCTTTGTAATAAATTTTCAATACCCAATCACTTCATCATTCCCATTAATCAAACCATAATATCCCGACCTAGATATCCCCATATGTTGTACATTTCATCACTACCCTCATTTTTTTTCAAAAGTAACAGTTGGAATAATTCTCACATCTTCAATCAATCCATGTTTGATCTTTTAATGAATCAAATTGTAATAGTTATTACAAGATAAACATTCAAGGAAGGGTGGTTTTTGACCTCCAAATATACAACCAATTTTTGAGGCCGTACAACAGTCCGATAATAGGTACACATGCATAGGTCAATTTGGAATAGTAATGAAATATATCAGATAAGGAACGAACATATGGAAAATCATTTTGAAATGTAGAGGGAAATTAACCTAACTTATATTTACCATCTATTAAGTAAGGTATTTTAACACTACATGGATGGGTGAAAAGGTGTGTAGAGAAATTAAGTGACACACTTTTACTTTAAACTACAAACATAAAGGGTACCATTATTCTCAAAGGTTTAAAAATGATACAATAATTTATATAATTGAAAAAGAACCATATTTCAAAAGAAAGTCACACCATAGTATTGAATTCTTGCTGAAATGCACATTTCATCAATTTATTTTAATGTTAAAACTATATGAAATATGGAATTTCCTCACGGGTTTTCAATAAATTATATAATTAAGTAAGCATCTTTTTCCATGATAAATTGGGAATAAAAAATTAACATTTCATCACAAAAGTGATGGGGGAAATGAGGGGGGGGGGGAAGTAAAAACACTATACAGCAAGTGAAAACGAGAAAAAGAAAGAAAAATGATGAAAATTCCTATGTAACCAAGGAATATACCCATCCCCCACACCTAAAGTATGAAATTTCCTCACTATAATAAAATATAATGAGTGAAGGAAGGATAAAACCTGGTGGGTGTCATTCATATATTGCTTCTTGAACTTAGAGTTCCTCTATCGGGGACTCCAGAATGGCTTCATGGAAGTGCTTCAGCTACTGCCCATTGACAATGAAGGTTTGTTTGGTTTCTTCATTTTTAACCTAAACATGACCAAATAAAGATACATTAGTAATAGTGTATGGTCCAAACTAGTGGGAATAATGATTACCTAGTTTCAACTTCATATTTTCATTATAGACGATGAGATTCTGCCCAATGTGGAACTGATGATGAAGGATGAGACGGTCATTGGAATCCTTGGTTCACTCCTTATAAATCCTGTAGTTCTCATATGAATCTATTCTCATTTCCGCCAGCTCATGAATATACTACTTCCTTTGAGAACCGACACCAAAATGATTAAAATTTCATTGTTTGATGGCTCAGTAGTCCCGATGCTCAATCTCAATAAGGAGGTTAAAACCCTATCCAAAAACAAGCCAATAGGGTGACATTCCAACGGGATTTTTAAAGGCAATATGGTAAGCCCATAATGAATCATCAAGCCTAAGACTCCAATATATTCTGTTGGTTTGAACAGTTTTCAAGGTTTTGTTTAACCTATATATTAGACACCTCAACTTGACCATTGGTTTTTGGGTGATAAACAACACATACTCAATACCCAACCCCATTCTATTGAAAAATAGATTGCATTGTTCAATTGTAGAAATGATAACCCTGGTCACTGATGATAAACCTAGGTAATCCAAACCAACAAAATATTTGGGTTCTAAAAAATTCCATAACAGTCTTTGAATCATCAGTCCTTATGGTGCATAACACTAATCATTTTGAAACATAATCCAATACTAGTAGAATTTAATGGTTCACAAATTAATTGGGGAATGTTCCCATAAATTTAATGCCCTAAAAATCGAAAATGTGATGGAATAGAAATGATTGTTATGGAATTTAATTTATTTTAGATATATTCCCCATTATTTGATAGCGATGAAAATATTTACAGAAATCATGGGAATTATAAAAATGTGTTGGCCAAAAGATACCCGAATCAAGAACCTTGTGAGTAGTCCATTGGGGAATAAAGTGGCCCCCACAAGAAAGAGCATGACATAACCTAATGATAGACTGAAACTCGTTATCGAGAACACAACTTCTGAGTAACTGATCACTACATGTGTTCCAATGGTAGGGGTAATCCAAAATGTATGGATGAGACTCATGTTTTAGATGGTTGTCCTGGTTTTTTATTGAAATAAGCAGGAATGAATGATTCTACCAAATAATATTCAATTTCATCATACTAAGGAATAACATCATTCAATTGGCACAATTTATCATCTGGAAACATGTTATTTATGGGAATATAAAAAGGATGATTCAATGTTTGAGAATGGGTGGATCATACTGATATGTTCAACCACCACATTCACTGCTTATTTTTTATCTCTAATTTTTAATTTGAATCTCTAAAGGAGGAGAATCCAGTGAATGAGACACGACTTGGATTCTAGTGTCTTTAGGAGATACCGAAGGGCTGCATGGTTTGAGAACATAATGAATTTGGTCCCTAAAAGGTACAACCTAAATTTATCCAAGGAAAACACAATGTCAATAAATTATTTTTCATTTATGGTGTATTTTTCTTGGGCAGGGTCTAGTGTACATGAGGTATATGCAATGACAAGTGGAGCTTGATTGACCCTTTGTGATAGGACTTCCCCAAATGCATAGTTAGAGGCATAACACATGAGCTCAAATATTAAACCCCACTGAGGTGGTCAGATTTTAGAGCATGACTTGAGACTATATTTTAACTTATTAAGATCATCCTCACATTATTTATCAAAAATAATTTTATTTTCTTTTTGGAGAAATTGGGAGAGGGGGAGTGAAATTTTAGTAAATTCACGAATGAAACAATGGTAAAATACAACATGCCCTTGGAAATAACACACATTCAATACATTTTTGGGGAATGTTATGGAATAAATGACATCCAATTTTGATTTATATACTTAGATATCATCCCCATAAATGACATCTCCCAAAACAATACCACGTCACAACATAAAATGACATTTCTCATAATTTAATAAGAGATTTTTTTTCAATACAACGATATAGTATTGAACCAAGAAAACTCAAATAGTCATCAAAATAGAATCTATAAATAGTGAAATAATCCATGAATACTTCCATGAAGTTCTCCAGTTAATCTGAAAAAATGATAACCATGCATCACTGGAAAGTACCTGGAGCATTGCACATACCAAATGACATCCTTCTTTATGGAAATGTACCAAAGGGGAAAGTGAAGGATGGATTTTATAGATAATCATAGGAAATATGGATCTAATTATATCCAAAATACCCATAAAGGAAACAGTAGTGGGAATTTCCCACTAGCCTCTCTAGCATCTGGTTAACGAATTGTAATGGAAAATGGACTTTCATAATGTACTGGTTTAATCGGAAATAGTCTATACAGACACGCCAACTATTCTTCACAATAGTTAGAACCATGTCATTATTTTCATTTTTTATTACTATAAGTACACTTTTATTAGAAACCAATTGTATTGGACTAACCCATTGGCTATCATAAATACGGTAAATGATTTCAGCAACCAATTATTTTATCACCTCCTTTTTAATAACATCAAGGAGTTTTGGGTTCAGCCGATGTTGTGACTACCTCACTGGTTTAGCCTCATTAGTTAACAATATATGTTGTGTGAAAATTGATGGGATAATATTAGTAATATCTTCAAGTGTCCATCCTAAATCATTTTTATACTCCCTCAAAAGTTCAAGCAATCACAATTCATGACCAAGAGAGAGTGAACTAGAAATTGTGACAGGAAACCTATTTCCATTATCGAGATATGAATATTTTAAATCTTGAGGAAGTTGTTTAATTTCCAATCTCGGTGGATTTTGGATTGATGGGAGTGTGTGTGAAAGTTAGAGGTCTCTAATCTCATCTAATTACTCAAAGGTATCATCATCAAATGAGGAATGATATTTTTTAAGATTAGCATTATCATTGATGGACATGTGATCCTCAGTGTTCATGAAATCATCAATTAACAAACATGCATGAAATTTTCCTAGACAACTATAAAATTTAATCCATGATTCATTTCCTAGAATTTCAATCAATGTAGAAAACTTATAAATGGGATTAGTTGAATGAAAAGATGTTTTTAGGGGAAGGGAGTTCATCTCTTGAGTTAATAGAGAGAGAGCAATGTTCTTCTGAGGGATTCTTCATGGCATCAAGGATGTTGAAGTGGACAATGTCACCACCAAAATAAATAGATAATATATCATTGTATACATTAATTATGGTTTTGTTAGTTTTCAAGAAATTTATCCCTAATATAATCAGGGTATGTTCATTCATCATATCATCTTCCATTTTAATCACATAAAAATCCTCAGGAAAAATTAAAAATTTCACCCTCATAAGAGCATCATATAACAAACCAGGGGGTGTGTTGTACTTTGATTTTCAAGTTGAACAACAATTCCTATTGGATTAAGTTCTCTAACATACAATGTAGAGTAAATGTAGTGATTCATCAAATTTATAGAGGAATCCAAATCAAGCATATCACTGGAAAAGGAATACCCCCCTATGGTGCATGGAATTGAGAATGTTATAGGATCATTTCATTTGGTGTTTAGTGATAGCTCTATCAATGATGAGACATTCCTCCCCAAGCTCACCATATCATCACCTCAAAGTAACCTTTTTCATGTACACATATGCTTTATAAACTTGGTATTTATGGAATCTTGACCTGCATTTTTCTAAAAGCTTCCATGATTTATTTATCAAATTCAATTTCATTTTGTTTTCTTAGTTAGGTGGGCCTTTGGGGAAATGGAAGATGAATGGTTGGGATATGTGACTAATCAACAGACAAACTCTTTCCTTTGGAAGGTATTCTCATAGGATATGGTTTTTCAATATCTGGACTAATTTTAAATGTTTTGATGGTGGGATGGGATGAATCTAATGGAGGGTTAATTTGGGTTTTAAGTTTTTCCCACTCATAAGGGTTATGGAACTAACATTTCTCTTATCTGTAGGGTTAACTAATGGTTTATAGGGTATTTTACCCCACCATGACTTTTAATTTCCCCAAAAAAGTTAGAGAGTTAGCCTATTTTGGATTTTTTAGGTCTTATATGGCTACTTGGGTGGTTTTGATTTGTAATTAGAGACTGTTAGAAACTATTTTTTTAATAATATCTTCTATGCTAGGATCGTGTTTTGGAGGAGGTGGTTAGAAAGTCCTTTGTGGTGTTTGGGTATTTCTGGGTGGTGGCGGCGGATGACTACTCTACACCAATTAGATCAATTATTGTTGAGGTTGGGTTGAATACACCCTTGCCTATAATCTTGGTTTTCTTTCCACCTAGGGTTGGATATATATTAAGGCTCTTTCCTATATGGTTATTTATAGGGGTGGCCTAGAAATATTGCCTAATAACTCTAATGGGTAAATTGGATCTTGAACCAAATTATTTAGTGTTTTGTTCCATGTTCTCAATTAGGGTTTTTATAGATTTTGGGGTCTTATTAGCTAGAGAATCACCTAAAGCAGGATCAATCATATTTCGATCAATAGGAATTAAACCTTCATAAAAGTACTTTATTAAAAATTGATAACTTATTTGGTGGTGTGGGAAACTTGAAAAAATACTTTTAAATATTTACCAATATTCATGAATTGTTTCCCCTTATAATTGACTTACCCTAGAAATTTCATTCCTTATTATTGCAGTGCGAGAGGTTGTGAAATATTTTTTAAGAAAAGGATTTTCTTGTCTGCCCGGCCTCTAATTGGTGAATTATCTTAGTAAAGACAATATTTTGTTGTACCTTATAATGAAAAAGTGAAATCCCTATGTTTAACTTCGACTTTATCTACATTGTAAGTTTTTACTATAGAACACATAGTATGAAAACATTTTAAATTTTTATGTGGGCCTTCTCCAGCAAGTCCATGAAATCTTGGCAATAAGTGAATTATAATCGATTATAGTTCAAAATCGGGTGCCTCTCTTTATAATCGAATATAAATGGGTTGAATATAAAAATCTATCAAGGTTAGTTTTTTTTGTGTTCAACTTTTTAACCATTTTATACAAGTTATTTTTAGTTTTATTGTGTGTTCCAAAATAAGAATAATGATCATGAAGATTTTCAATGCTTTGGGTGTGCTCATTCAATGGATCGTTAAGTGATTCTTGGTGTCGATAATAGAATATCCTCTATGGTTCTTGTTCGAGTGGAATTAATTCCTCTGATAAATATTGGATCATTCACAAGGCCTACAAAATATTATTTTAGAAATCAACTTTAAAAATTGATGGAATAAGATAAGCGAACAAATAATTACAAAATATACAGTACTTTAAAAAAGCACACTACAAACAAAATCACTCCCCAACAACGATGCCAAAATTGGATTGCATTACCATAAAATTCCAAATTGATTATGTTTTTAAGGTTTATTTATAGTATAGGGAATAATAAATGTCATATCTCAAGGAGAATTGGTAGTTTATATGGTGATTTTTTTATAAAAAGAACCAAAAGAGGGGGGGGGGGGTTGAAAATAGTTTTAAAAAAATGACTTAATATATATAGTTTAATAGTTGATAAATAAAGGTGGTGTTTTAGAATTATTAGATAAGGAGATAATTTTAATTTCACTACACTTATTGGATAGTTAATTGTTCTGATAGTTTTTTATGGTTTAATGTAATACTTTGGTTGAGGGTTGTCAAGATCTCGACTTCCCTATTTCCTCTTAAAAGGATGCTCAAAGTATCACCCATTGAAGAAAACAATCATGTGGTCATGTTTTGGTTCTAAAACATATAAAAGGGATACCAAATAATTCTAAAATATTATTTATGTGTGATAGAAATAGGAGTCTTGTATTGTCCAATCAGAACAACCCAAGATTTTCACTTGAAATCTCAACCCAATTGGTGTTGAAATAAAAAGTGTTTCATTTAATTATAACAAAAGAAATATATTCAGTGTTGAATCACATCTAAATTAAACATAAGTAAAATATTTAACTCAAAAATTACATAAAACAAATAAAATAACAGGTTCTAGAACTCCCTCCCATGTATGTGTATCTCCCTCAAAATGATCATCCATCGTTTAGCTCGCCATCGAGATGAGGAGGAGGCTCGGGTGAAACATTGCCTTCATCCATGATCCCCATATAAATATATGGGCCTCAAGATATTATTGGAATATTAGGGGACTCCTTTTGGCCCCCAAAATAATATATTTTTTCCTTCTGCTCGAACATACAAATGAGGTGCCCAAGGTATCATTTTATAGGCAAAGTTGAAAGTGGTTTTGGGCACAAAGAATGTGTAAATCCACTTGAACCACTATTTTTGGGGGGTATAAAACCATATCTGAATTTGGAAAAAACTAAAAGTTATTTTTTTTAATATCTCCACTCAATGTTGGGATTCATTTCGATAGGTATAGCTTTAGATATTGATAGAACATAACACCCCACTTTTGACTTCATGTAGATTCAGTGGATTGGAAAGATTAGTTCAGGTGGGTGAATTAATGGTTTAATTGGGCTTGGGTTCCATCAAATGAAATGTAGAAAATAAAATTTTAGACATTGAAATTTTTTTATGCCCATTTGGATTCATAGTGTAGTAGTTCAATGTGGTTGAGTCCATTGGTGTGCTTCAATCCTACACAGTTTGGCGCATTATTCTTAAACTTCATCATAGGACAACCAAATCACCCCAACTATAATAAAATTATAAAAAAAGTAATATTTACATTTTTAATGGTGATAAACACAAAATAATTGAATCAAATATGAAATAAAATTTGTTATTATTTTTATAATTTTTAATACAATACTAGTTTATCATAGTGGTGTAAGGGTGAAAATAAAATAATGAATTGTGGTGCGATTAGTAGGAGAGTATCTCACATCAGTGTTAAGGAGTATGTGAATGAGATAGTAAAAAATTTTCTCCATACCTTATTATTTTTTATGGGTAGGATGGATGGTAGGGGATCATTCTATGTTGGTCACGTAAAGGACAAAAGGATTCCTAGAGACGGGTGGCATCAGAACTAGAGGTTATAACATGTACTACTTGATTTATTTAAAGATTGTATGGAACTCCTCTTCCAACTTATATACAGTACCTTTAATCACGATTCAATAAAAAGTCTCACACATTTTAGCTATATTCTTGAAGAATCAGTGTATGTACGCTAAGTGGCCCTAAAGGCCTTAGAGATCCTGAAGGTTCTTTAGAGAAGGCATATGTCACATGGACTTGATTATCTATAGATCAATATTAGTGACTCTTAATCTAATGATAATTCTAAGAATCTTCCCTAAATTTACCCTTAATGCACACTTTAAGGGTTTAATCTTCAAATAAAGGGAGTAAAGGAATACAGTAACGTTCTTAGGGTCTCTGAGATTGTCCTGACAATTGTAAGACATGACAACCAAATCATCTCTGTAGTATTCTACTATAATCCCAATGGTTTGTTTGACGATTTGATTTAGGGATCATAGATAAGTGTCCCATACATTCTTTAGACCAATGGTCATTACCTGATAGGGAAAATTCCATTGCATTGATATGATAGTGATATAATCCTCATATTAAGTGTCTATTTAGATTTTATTGTACCCAAAATATCCATCCATGAAGGAGAGAGTAGAGACCCAAAGCTTGACATACATGGACATTACATTACTTTTTCATAATACTTAATACATAACAAAAACAGACACACAAGGACTATAATAGTTTAGTGTATTTGGAAACTCGGAACGTAATCTTCTAATCGTGGTGAAAGATCTTACACATCTCCCATAAAGATCTTCCCCTTTTGGGTTTCTTACCTAAAACCTTTCTTTAAATACCAGAGAAAAGAAAACATATAAAGGGTGAGCTCAAGTGCTCAGTAAGGGTAAGCATGGATAAAATAAAACAAATCATATACATTTGAACTTAAAAACATGAACATAATGTTTAAACATCAAATTCTTGGGCAATGACATAAAACATGGTAGTACATAAGAAATAGATCATAAAGAAACATTAATCATGATAAAATAGCTTGTAAATAAATATGTAATTGTGGAAAAACATTAAGCACATGGTATGATTTCCATAGTAGCCAAGGCATTGCTACCAAGACCATCTTAGTGGACAAACTCCCTTTCTGAATCGAGTTCACTCCTCATTCCAGTCCTATATTACTGAACCCGATTAACTTACCATTCCAGCCATGTCTATCTCATGAGATATAAATATTTACCCAATGCATTGGAGGGAGATATAGGTCCCACCCATCTCATAATTAAATCATTCATACTTGTGCCACAAAATAAACATACATCATTCATAATAACCCAACGAATAAAATGGGTTTCATAAAAATCATCCCATCAACACATAATCCATATAAAAGAAATAGATATCAATTCATAATAAGAAAATTGAAACCATGTAAATCCTAGAGACATTATACTTGAAACATACACATATGAAATAATGTCATCTTAGATGAAAAATGGTTTTGATAAAACACTTGAAATGAATTCTTGAGAAAAATATCCTTTCTTCTTCAAAATCATTTTCTTTTCAGAAAATTTCATGCAATTTTAAAAGAAAAGTATTTTGTTGAAAATAGTTATGAAATCTTTTGGAGGAAGCTACATGAAAATAAGTCTTTATAAAACCGTAAAAAATCTTTTCATGTCGTATAAGTTAAAAATAACATTTTCTCGTACTTTTGTCGAAAAAGTCAAAAAGTACCTCATAACGTAAACAAAAGAAAGATTCCTCAAATACCATATATTAAAAGACAAAATGGGTAAAAATAACATTAAACATACATAAAAACATTTTTAGAAAACATGGACATGGATGATAACAATAACCCCAGTAAATACTTACGAATAAACAATATCGGATAAGAATGAAATTGGAATAGTTATCCCTTACCTTATGACTGATATGCTTTGTATATATCAGAACCTCCTGTATAATGATTTAAATAATGTCATTGACTTATTACAGAATCAAATTCATTGTTATGATATCATATATGGTTCACTTATGACTTTATATTACCCATTCTTTTGTAAATTTCATGTTAAAGAGCGTTTTGGGTAAAATCGTTTCATTTGTCATCCGTGTTTTGACTTGTAATTATTCATATGATTACTTAGATCATGATTAATTAATTCCATAATATAAAACATGATTTATATATCATATATATTCAGAATATACATATATATAATAGATCGATAAATGGAAAGAAATACATTGTTCAAGGAGACGGTAGACCGTACGTACGCATGCACGCTGTTTTCGTTTCCTTATTGAATTGAATGGAATTAAGTATATGACATACACATATATATACATAAATACAGTAGCATTATTATTTCATATATTTCATGATTACTTATTATATATACTTTATAATCATTCTTGAATTGTTAACATGGAAAATGAATCTCATCGCGTCGTGGAGTCGGTAATCCGTACGTACGCACGAGCGATGATATCATTCCCATATTTATTAAATAGAATTGGAGTGAATGATATAATATATTAGAATAAGTATGATGATATAATAATCATATGTATTTATTCTTTACACCATTATACCCATCTAAGTAAGGTGGTGGTGGAAAAACAGATTACACCACGGCGTGGAGACAGTATTCTGTACGTACGCACGCGCAGTGATTTCGTTTTCCTTAAGATGGATAGAAGGTGAAATAGGGTTGTTTATATTTATAATAACATATAAGTATATTAGTTATACTTATTTTATTACAATATAATGAAAAAACTAAAGAAGAGGAGGTAGAAGAAGAAATAAATTTGAAAGAATCGGTAACAGATATTACCTATTCTTCAATACACCTCTTTGAAACCTCCTCTTAGGGCACTAAGATTGGTATTTGAAGTAGAAAAGGACCTCTAGGATGTTTATAGGGAAGTTTAGAAGATATATTTTCAGGGTTTGGACGAGATTTAAGGCTCAAAGTGGTGTAAGGAGGAGAGGGAGGAGGTGCCCTTTTATAAGGGAGGAGAGGGGCACCTTTGGAATCCTAAAAAATATTAGATTAATATAAATTCAAACCCCACATAAAAACCACAAAAAATGACTCAATTCAAAGACTAGATGAGATAGGGTTGTAATATCATCAACAAATCAAATTTAGACATGTTTTGAGCTTACTGTAATCCTTATCATTTTGATTTATCCTTATTTAATCTATTTAAGTTTATTTGTGGAAATAAAATTATAAATTATAAATGGTTATAAATAATCACTTATGTGTTGTTAATTTTCCATAATTAGATAATTTATTTCAATTTAGACTATATAAATTTCAATTTATAATTTTTAAACATTTTTGTGATTTTTAGACAATTTAATAATATGTTATTTTTATAAAATAACAATAGTGTCAATTTTCACACTATTCATTTATTTGAATTTAAATAAAATATACACAGAGGATATATTCGAACTAAAATATTTAATAGATTCTTATCATGTCAAATGTGTCTATAAAATTAGTGGATCACATTAAACAGTTCATATAATATTTATTTTAATATTTTTAAAACCATTTATTTGGTATATCTCTTAATAAAATAATTAGTACAACATTTTTGTATAATTATTTAATATACTTATTTGTTGCATAAAAATTAAAAATAAAATCCTCTGATGAATATAAATATCAAATATTTTATAATAATAATTTTACTCGAATTTATCATCTTAAAATAACAACATGTAAATTTTTATCTTTACTAAATTATGAAAGTGACAACTTTGGAATCATTTAAAATAAAATATTATAAGTGTCATAATCGCCTTAATAAGGATCCAAATTGTCAAACATTCGGCCAGTGGATTATTAGGGTTTATATATACACTAATAATATGTTTTTTTGCAGATTTTTTGGTCTTTTGATATGTATTACTATTTCAATAAAAAAAATATTATTGATTTTTCACTAAATAAATAATTTCTGCATCATTAATGTATAAGATAATAAGGTAATTAAATAGCTCTTAAAAATTAAAAATAAATTAACATGATAAATAAAAACATTTTATCTTTCAAATGAGTATTTATAACCGAATTTATATTCTGTATAAATTTATATTAAAAATACTTTACTTATTATAGTTGAGTGAGACATATTTCACTTTCCTTTAAATAAAATAAACTAAAAGTTTTAATCACCTCCAAGTGGGTTCCAATAGATTCCATTTAGACCAAAATATGCCTTAGGACAAAATATATGCATCCAATTATATTAATACAAGTGTTAGGGTAATTTTATAATATTATATTTACCCTTAATTACCCGATTTACCTTTTACTATGGTAAATAAAATTTACCGTAGTTACTATTCATAATGCCCAAAAATAAAAAGTAGCTTATTAACATAATTTGAACCCACTGATTCAAAATATGGAATCCATTTTTCTAAATTCAATATACAAAATTTGCAGAAATTAATTTAAAATTAATCCCGTTGTTAAGAAAACATGTTTTAAAAGTTATAACATTGCAAAAGATTGAAATGTTTTTACCTATGAATTCAATGTAAAATTAATGTTAATGATATACATTATTTTAAATGGTAATAATATATTATATTTATACTTTAAAACCCTTCAATATTATAATTTAACCATATAAATTATTGCGATGAAAAAAAGTTGTTTTTAATTAAAATATAGCATGCTTTTACTATTCATCAAAATATGAAAGTTACCAGAATAATATGAAAAATTTTTCCAAAGTAAATTTTTATTTATTGATTCCAAATAAGAATTTTATTTTGTCAAATTGAACTTATAAACATTTGAAAAACTAGATTTAAAGTTGGTGCGCCATCAAAAGGCGGCAAAACTGTATTTTTTGAAAAATACTTATTTTACCCAAAAAATTTATTTTGTTCTTATACCATGTTCTAGAAAATGTGTAAGATAAATAATAATGTTATAAAATTTAAAATATAGTTAATACTATTTATAACAGCTAGTTCATAATAATATTATAACAATATATCATTGTTTAGTAAAACCCGGTATTGCGTACAACACACGCTATCAAGAAAGGTTGCGATTGCGTGTAATGCAAGCCAAGTCAGGGTTGCATTTAGTGAAAGACTCCTTTGTTTTTGTGTATAAAAAAATAAAACAATATTTCATTAATACATCAAATATATATATATATATACTCAATGTTTCATAGAATAACAACTATCAAACAAACTTGAAATTGTGTGTAACACGATCCAAGATTAGTGTTGCATATATTGCAAGCTAATACGGTGTCACGTATAGCGCAAGATAGTCTTGGTGTGGAATACAGTAAAAGATATGAAAGATATTAAAAATAATATATCTTATAAAATCTTGGGTTGTTACATTCAACCCCCCTTAAAATGAATTTTTCCCTCGAAATTCGTCGGGGTTATAAATCATTTACTATTCATAGAAACCCACATCGTAAAAAGGAATACTAAAACTTAATTTTAAAAACTAAAGTATGAAATGTAATGATTATCCAAAGTAACTCATCACTGGGTTTCTATATAGAAGAACATAGGTTAAAATATAGATATGGAAGAAAAATCTAACCATCATGTTCTGATGGAGAGTGGTAGAGAACATGACTATGAAAAATCCATCAATCACAAAGCCATAAATTTGTGATGATCTAAGGTACCATATGATTCATCATATATAAGACCACTAGAACAACATTTTTGGTTTTCAATACCATTTCCCTAAAGTCAAAAATTTTGAATTAGAAGAAATACTTACTTGATTTTGGTACAATCTCACTGTTGTTTGTGCTTTGAACAATTTCCACTTCATCTCTTAAAGAAATGAAGTTGATTTTTTTATTCGTGAAGTGTTAACAGATCATGTGATAGAATGATGGGTCATTCCATTTGTTTCGAAAAAAGGTTAGAAAAAGTTATCAAATATACATAAGTCCATATATGGTGAGGTTAATCGTATATGATTCCAAAAATGAACTTATACTTCATCTATCATGCCGATTAATAAAATAAAACAAGTTTCTACTAACCAGGGACTACCTGTAGGCCATTGGTATGCGATAAAGGCCAGTCGCACTTCAGTTGTGGGTTCTATTCCAACAGCCTTGTCCGACGCGATGGGTTTTCGCTCGTCCTGCAGGTTTTCCTTTTTCTAAAATTACATCATTATGACATTCCATCAATAATATCAAAAAACGTTCTGGCCTTAAACAATACTAACTTGTGTCCAACATAATCCATTCCAATCATTAGACTTATCCAAATACATATGTCCAATCTCCTAGTATAATGAGAATGATTACTTGAAAGGTCACATCATTTATATAATATATCATGTTGGTCACATTCCAAACATGTTAATACCTTAAACATGTATTCTTTTGAAACATGAATTACCATAGAACCTTAGTGAAAACATGAATTCTGTCAAAAGTTAACTCTTTCCACATACCAAAATCCCAAATAAAATCTATATACTAAAATCATGATATCAATTTGTCCTTTTATCAGCCATGAGATCATGAATACTATCAAAAATATTATTTTCGCCTAATCCCTTAATTATGCGCATATCATCTTCTTTCCAAAAAATATCTGAATAACCTTTCATGGTTACCAGTACCATTCAACATATACTTTAAAATAATTTAGAAAAAACAATAGTGTAACAATCCTTAGATGATTCTTTATTCCATAGTACCAAACATTATTCTTTATAAACATACAATCATTCCACTAACTTCTCAAACCACTGACTGAGCTTCATCATTTCTTTCATATCATATTTCATTTGTAGTCTCTTCATCATCATCTACATAAATACTTCCTATATGACCATGCTGATTCTCTTCATGAGATTTTACATTTGGGCATTGGTTGTCATAATGCCCATACATTCAACATTTAAAAAATCAAATCATTGTTTATGTCATAGAAATACCATTATCCATGTCCATGGTGTTAACTGAACATTTTCCTTTGCACTTACTGGATTTCTGTCCTTTTTTTTCCACACCCAAAACATCTTCCAGTTCCTTTTAAAAAATCTCCCGAATGACTCTTCCCACATTATTTACATGAGGGAAATTGAGATTTCTTTTCTCTATGATCATCCCGAAACTCCATCTTTCTCTTATTATCTGAGTCAGAAAAATTACCAAATTTGAGATTATTGATCATATTATGAGACTGTTGATTAGGAATAATAACGATGTTTGGAATTCCAAATCCCATTTCATTTGGTTGCTCATAAAGAATATCATTCCATTGTCCATCATATCCTCCATTATCGTGAATCTTCTGGTTTCTATCCATTTTCTAAAACCCAAAAAGAATAGTGTGAGAGGCAAAAACCATGCTAGGGAAAACAACATATTAAAGGGGGAGTACTGTCAATATCTAATATCTTAGGTTAAATTCTATGATCGTTACCGTAGTTCTAAGACTATATCCTATACATATACTTATCCTTTGGGAAATCCCTTGACATACCTTAGAAATAACTCTAGGGATCTCACTAACATTTTCACATCCTAGTTTCCAAAGGTTAACTAAACCTTTCCTCTGATACCAACTGTAGAGACCCAAAGCTTTATGTACATGGACATTACATTAATTTTGCGGAATACTTAATACATAACAAAAACAGACACACAAGGACCGTAATAATTTAGTGTCTTTGGAAACTGAGAATGTAATCTTCTAATCGTGGTGAAAGATCTTCAACATCTCCCATAATGATATTCGCCTTTTGGGTTTTTTTACCTAAAACCTTTATTTAAATCCGGGGGAAAAGAAAACATATAAATGGTGAGCTCAAGTGCTCAGTAAGGGAAAGCATGGATAAAATAAAACAAATCATATACATTTGAACACAAAAACATGAACATAATGTTTAAACATCAAAATCTCGGGCAATGATATAAAATATGGTAGTAAAGAAGGCATAGATCATAAAGAAACATCAATCATGATAAAATAGCTTGTAAATAAAACTTGTAATTGTGGAAAAACATTAATCACATGATATGATTTCCATAGTATCCAAGGCATTGCTGCCAAGACCATCTTAGTGGACAAAGTCCCATTTTGAATCGAGTTCACTCCTCGTTCCAGTCCTGTATTACTGAATCAGATTAACTTACCGTTCCAGCCATGTATTTCTCATGAGATATAAATATTTACTCAATGCATTGGAGGGAGATATAGGTACCACCCATCCCATAATGAAATCATTCTTACTTGTGCCACAAAATAAACATACATCATTCATAATAACCCAACGAAAAAATGGGTTTCATAAATATCATCCCATCATCACATAATCCATATAAAATAAATGGATATCAATTCATAATAAGAAAAGTGAAACCATGTAAATCATAGAGATATTACACTTGAAACATACACATATGATATAATGTCATCTTATATGATAAATGGTTTTGATAAAACACTTGAAATGAATTCTTAAGGAAAATATCCTTTCTTCTTCAAAATCATTTTATTTTCACAAAATTTCATGAAATTTTTAAAGAAAATGATTTTGTTGAAAATAGTCATGAAATATTTTGGAGGAATATTCATGAAAATAAGGCATTATAAAATCGTAAAAAATCCTTTCATGCTGTATATGTTAGAAATAACATTCTTCTCGTACTTTTGTCGGAAAAGTCAAAAAGTATCTCGTAACGTAAAAAAAAGAAAGATTCCTTACATACCATGTAGTAAAAGACAAAATGGGTAAAAAGGACATTAAACATAAATAATAAAATTTTTAGAAAACATGGACATGGATGATAACAATAACCCCAGTAAATTCTTACGAATAAACAATCTCGGATAAGAATGAGATTGGAATAGTTATCCCTTACCTTATGTCTGATATGCTTTGTATATATCCAAACCTCCTGTATAATGATTTAAATAATGTCATTTACTTATTAAAGAATCATATTAATTGTTATGATATCATATATGGTTCACTTATGACTTTATATTACCCGTTCTTTTGTAAATTTCATGTTAAAGAGCGTTTTGGGTAAAATTGTTTCATTTATCATCAGTGTTTTGACTTGTAATTATTAATATAATTACTTAGATAATTATTACTTAATTCCAGAATATAAAGCATTATTTATATATAATATATATTCAGAATATACATATATATAATATATCGATAAATGGAAATAAATACACCGTTCATGGAGACGGTAGGCCGTACGTACGCATGAACGCTGTTTTCGTTTCCTTATTGAATTGAATGGAATTAATTATATGACATACATATATATATATATAAATAAATCCAGTAGCATTATTATGTCATATATTTCATGATTACTTATTATATATACTTTATAATCATTCTTGAATTGTTAACATGGATAATGAATCTCATCGCGTCGTGGAGACGGTAATCCGTGCGTACGCACGAGCGATGATATCATTCCCATATTTAATGAATCGAATTGGAGTGAATGATCTAATATATTAAAATCAGTATTATGTTATAATAATCATATGTATTTATTCTTTACACAATTATACCCATCTAAGTAAGGTGGTGGTGGAAAAACATATTACACCACAGCATGGAGACTGTATTCCGTACGTACGCACGCGTGGTGATTTCATTTTCCTTAGGATGGATTGAAGGTGAAATGGGGTTGTTTCATATTTATAATAACATATCAGTATATTAGTGATACTTATGTTATTACAATATAATGAAACAACTAAAAAGAGGAGGTAGAAGAAGAAATAAATTTGAAAGAATCGGCAACAGATAATACCACTTCTTCGATACGCCTCTTTGAAACCTCCTCTTAGGGCACTGAGATTGGTCTTTAAAGTAGATCAAGACCTCTAGGATGTTTATAGGGAAGTGGAGAAGATAAATTTTCAGGTTTTTTCTGAGGTTTAAGGCTCAAAGTGGTGTAAGGATGAGAGGGAGGAGGTTCCCTTTTATAAGGGAGGAGAGGGGCACCTTTGGAATCCTAAAATATATTAGTTTAATATAAATTCAAAACCCACATAAAAACCTCCAAAAAATGACTCAATTCGAATATTAGATGAGATATAGTTTTAATATCATCAACCAATCAGATTTAGACATGTTTTGATCTTATTTTAATCCTTATCATTTTGATTTATCCTTATTTATTCTATTTATGTTTATTTGTGGTAATAAAATTCTAAATTTTAAATGGTTATAAATAATAACTTCTTCATTTTCCATAATTGGATACTTTATGACATTTTAGACTATATAAATTTCAATTTATAATTTTTAAATAATTTTGTGATTTTTAAACAATTTAATAATATGTTATTTTTATAAAATAACAATAGTGTCAATTTTTACACTATTTTTTTATTTGAATTTAAATAAAATCTACACAAGGGATATATTCGAACTAAAATATTTAATAGATTCCTAACATGTCAAATTTGTCTAGAAAATTCTTGGATCACATTAAACAGTTCATATAATATTTATTTTAATATTTTTAAAACCATTTATTTGGTATATCTCTTAATAAAGAAAATTAGTACATCATTTTTGTATAATTATTTAATATACTTATTTGTTGCATAAAAATTAAAAATAAAATCATTTTAGGAATATAAATATCAAAGATTTGATAATTATAATTTTACTCTAATTTCTCATCTTAAAATAACAACATGTAAATTGTTATCTTTACTAAATTATGAAAGTGACAACTTTGGAATCATTTAAAATAAAATATTATAAGTGTCATAATCTCCTTGATAAGGATCAAAATGGTCAACAATTAGGCTAGTGGATGATTAGGGTTTATATATACACTAATAATATGTTTTTTGGAGATTTTTGGTCCTTTTGATATGTATTACTATTTCAATAAAAACTATATTATTGATTTTTCACTAAATAAATAATTTCTGTATCATTAATGTATAAGATAATAAGGTAATTAAATAACTCTTAAAAATTACAAATAAATTATGATGATAAATAAAAAAAATATTATCTTTCAAATTAGTATTTATAACCGAATTTATATTCTGTATAAATTTATATTAAAAATATTCTAATTATTAAAGTTGAGTGAGACATATTTCACTTTCCATTAAATAAAATAAACTAAAGGTTTTAATCACCTCCAAGTGGGTTCCAATGGATTCCATTTAGACCCAAATATTCCTTAGGACAAAATATAAGCATCCAATTATATTAAGACAAGTGTTAGGGTAATTTTATAATATTATATTTACCCTTAATTACCCAATTTACCTTTTACTATTGTACATAAAATTTACTATAGTTACTATTCATAATGCCCAAAAATAAAAAGTAGCCCATTAACATAATTTATACCCACTGATTCCAAATATGGAATCCATTTTTCTAAATTCAATACACAAAAGTTGCAGAAATTAATTTAAAATTAATATCGTTGTTAAGAAAACGTGTTTTAAAAGTCATAACACTGCAAAAGATTGAAATGTTTTTACCTATGAATTCAATGTAAAATTAATGTTAATGACATAAATTATTCTAAATGTTAAAAATATATTCTATTTATACTTTAAAACCATTCAATATTATAATTTAACCATATAAATTATTCCAATGAAAAAAAGATGTTTTAAATTAACATATAGCGTGTTTTTACTATTCATCAAAATATGAAAGTTACCAGAATAATATGAAAAATTTATCCAAAGTAAATTTTTATTTCTTGATTCCAAAGAAGAATTTTATTTTGTCAAATTTAACTTATAAAACATGTGAAAAGCTAGATTTAAAGTGGGTGCTCCATCAAAAGGCGGAAAAACATTATTTTTTGAAAAATACTTATTTTTCCCGAAAAATTTATTTTGTTCTTATACCATGTTCTAGAAAATGTGTAAGATGAATAATAATGTTATAAAATTAAAATTATAGTTAATAATATTTATAATGACTAGTTCATAATAATATTATAACAATATATCATTGTTTAGTAAAACCCGGTATTGCGTACAACACACGCTATTGAGGAAGGTCGTGATTGCGTGTAATGCAAGCCAAGTCAGGGTTATGTTTAGTGCAAGAATCCTTTGTTTTTTGCATATAAAAAAATCAAACAATATTTCATTAATAAATGGAATATATATATATATATATATATATACTCAATGTTGCATAGAATAACTACTATCAAACAAACTTGAAATTGTGTGTAACACGATCCAAGATTAGTGTTGCATATACTGTAAGATAATACGGTGTCACATATAACGCAATATAATCTTGGTGTAGAGTACAGTAGAAGATATGAAAGTGATTAAAAATAATATATCTTATAAAATCTCGGGTTGTTATAGAGAGATCCTAGAACCCAGCTATGACATCAATCAACTGATCCATCACTAGAAGATGAAAATAATCTTTCTAAAAATTGAGGTTGATATCCCAGAAATCAATACAGACTCTAATTTTACCATTCTTCTTTCTAAAAGGAACTATGTAATCCAACCACTTAGGCTACTAAACGTCCCTAACGATATTGGAATTGATAATCTTATCATCTTCGTCCTCAACCATGAAAACATGAGAATGGTGCATTCTGGAAGGATGATTGAATCTGTGGTGACATACAAGGAGACCAAGATGGGGGACAGTGACCTGAGGTTCTAGTCCCAACATCTCCTCATATCACATGAAAAATATATTATGATGTTTCTTAAAGAAATCCACATACTACTAATATTCCTTTATAGGCATGGTTGTACTAATTAGTGTTGTATTTGGATCTATCTCAGTGCTAACGTTCACCTAAACCAACTCATCAATGATGGTAGAGACACCTTCAACAAATGAGAGAGTAGAATACTTCAAATATTCTTCGACTTCTAATATAGGAGAATCAATTATAGGAAGTTCTTCCTAGCCAATTGATTCGAGAGGAGCACTGGTGCTTCCTTAGATGAATACAAAATCTTCTCTGGAGAACTTCTGCTTTACTGAAACCATGGAAATATAGGTTGTCGAGCCAATCCCATTAGGCCTTTGACTGAAGTGTCCAAAATTGATATCAAAGCATTGTTGGTGGTTTTACTTCTATATATTCAACCTATTATGGTGAAATAGTTAGGTATGATGCAAAATGTTGGCTATAGGGTGAACCTATGTATACTTCAATGGTGTGGGAGATTATGGTATCAACCAGTCCTAGACTATGTAAGAGTAGGAGGTAATATTTGAAAACATATTATACCTAGGAATTCATCCCCCCTTTCTCTTAGAAAAAAAATTCACAAGTCTAGAATCATAAACTCCAGTCGATGAATCAGGAGAATAAAATCATCACTGAAGTCTACCTATGGGCCAGCTTAAATGGTTGTGTTCTCAACCTCGTTGGTCTAAATATTCTTCCCCTGTCTCTGGTAATAGTAGGAATCTTGAAAACAAGCTTCATAGGAATCAAATGGAGGTGTAAAATCATAAAGAATTCATACTCAACTATTGAGGGAGTACTTGAGTCATTGGTGATACAAGGAGGAAACCATTGCATGCAGATAAAGCTAGGTCGTACCCATAAATGTGTTATAGGCGGTATCCTATAAGACAACCATAAATTTGAAACTTACTACAAATCCTCTAAACTGGGTATTCAAAATCCCACCACACGGTTGCTGCTCCATCCTATCATAATAATAAATCTGTAGGTCATAGGGACATCAATCTTCTTAAATGAGCCCCAACATATGAAATGTCTGGGTTGAGATTAGGTTGATCCCAGAACCTGTGTCCACTAGTTAGCGGTGGACATCCACACCGTTTCAATAGCCTGTGATGTAAAACATGTGAATGTTACCCTGTATGAGAGTGCCTTCATCCTTGTTGGATAATGAGATGATATCCTAAAATTCTTCTTGCTTGAACTCCCCTACATAGTATACTTCTGCAGCAACAAAATCTACCTTAAACTGGAGGGGTATTTTCAAGGATTTTGTGAGGTCCGCACACATCTATTATGATATGAGGAGGGCCTTGAGGATGGAGATCCTTGCAAGTATTATTGTGATGTCCTACATAATTTCAGACTTCCACTACAAATGAACATTTCTGCTTGTAGGGGTTATCTCTTTTGATGGAGGCACATAGGGAACTTCTTTTTATACCACTCAGTTCAGAAGGGTTCTGAAAATATGGTTTTTCTCATCATCTAACTCACTTGGAAACACTATAGGCTGATTTTCAATAGGATAAAACTAGTATTTAGTTGGAGATGGCCCTTCATGATGCAGCTATATCTGTTATACATCATCAGTTAACACAGTAAGCTATGGCAGGATGTATGACAGAGCTATCTAGAAATATTTTTCCTACCGAGCTCTGTACAAGACTGGTTTCCTACCCTCTATAGCATGCACAACTCTATTCAAAGTGATAACCTGAGAATTAATTCTATTTGAATCAATTTGACCTATACTTTGATGGTATCGACTGGAGGTATCCACAATGTTTTTAGGGAATTACTCATTATCTAGGAGTTTAAAGTGATCTATCAACTCGACTTCATTCATAAAGTCATACTTGACATCATCATTAGAGTGTTCTTCTAGTGCTAGATGGATCCCTTAGGCGATTTCTAACTATGTAGTCATTGAATCTCTAAGAGTACAAGATGACTTTGGCACTATAAGGCGACTCTAGTGGTTCTTATCTAATGGAGACTATGCTTATGAGATTTGGTGGGCTGCGATGTGGATTTTGAAGCATGATACAAATAAGGATCAGTGAATTTAGAAGGTTTAGGCTGGCTTAAATAAGCATAGATGAAACCATGGGTGTGGGAAACTACCATGTAGGCCACCAGTCAACATAATTATTGGTCCCATATTTGGAAACCATCTACCATCCACTTTAATCCTCACTGTCATTAATGTGCTTGTTGGAGATGTGTGCCACCTATACTTATACGTTCCCCAATTTGACCAAACCATTATCTACTTAGTCCTAGAGAAAATCCTTGAACACATAATATTTTTCGATTGTATGTCCAATAATATTATAGTAAGGGAAATGGTCGGTGATATGAGTTCACTAATCTTTATGGGGCCTCTTGGACTATGGTAGGTTTAGAATTCCCTACTCCAGGGCACTAAGAAAGTAACCAGGAACCAGTGAATCCTTAAAAGGGTAGGTATGGTTCCTTTGGTTTAGGAATGTCATTCTAGGATCCTTACCCAATGAGAGGCTAAAACTTGATGGGGTTTTGGATCCATATTCTATCATCTAAGAGTCTTTTCTTGGTGTGGTGGTGCTTTCCAATTTTGTGTTGGGTGAGGTAGAGATGGATGTGGTTGTTGTACTTAGTGAAGATATATTGTGAATGGTTCCAACAAAATTAGTGGCTTGGGGTTCTCTACCTACACAATGGTGGTAGTCTCATCTTTAGAATCCCTTCTTAGGAGATCTAGAAGAGTCAACAACCGTGCCTTCATAGCCTACTGCAAGGAATCCTCCAAACACTAGGTCATACCATGGAAATCTTGGAACCCACTTGGGATGATCATAGTAATGTGGGTGAGGACCAGCTTAGTCTTGATCTTCCTCAAACACATCATCATCAGATTCTATTATTTCATCATAATATTGAGTGAATATGCGATGTCCTTCCACCAGGAGAAAAATTCTACAATGCACTCATTAGGTAGATTCTTTCACTTAAAAACGTTATAAATACTTGTCTTTCATGTGGTAGAGTTGAAATAGTATGGAAACTGTCTGAAAATATCTTCCTAAATAATTATATACCTAATAGGAAAATGTATATACTGAATGAACATAGGTACATATAATGTCTGGAGGAAACTTACGATCTTGTCAGCCTCCTCTTTCTCTGGGGTTCCCAACATGGGACCTCACCTTGAAAAGAAGTGGGCTATATGCTAAAACGGGCCACCCTTACCATTAAATGGGGAGAAGATAGGGTTCCCAAAATTCAGGTTTCTTTCATATCATTCACCCATAGAGAAAATTTATTTCTATAAGTTAGTATTACAAATGATCACATTTCTAGTTTTTTAGGTGAGTGGTGTGGACATCCATAAAATCATCCTAGCAAGGGCCCTGATCTTGATAAGGATACATAACCACAAAAATGTTAACATTATCATTGAATGGGTAGGAAGACTCAATGGCTCATGAATTGGCCTAAATTAGATCCAAAGGAGGGTGGTTACACAACTTAAGAAGGTCTGAAAACTCACAACACAATCGATTTCTATACACTCCCGCCTCTTCTCTGTCTTGATGTGTAGGATCACCAAGCTAATTGAGGGGCATGTATCCAAATTGAACATGGTGATTCCTCATTAGAGGAGAAATATGATCACATTGAGGAGTTCCATAATCCGAGTTCCACTCAACAAGGAGCTCATAGATGATCCTATTATAATATTCGTCCTGCTGAAGTAAGGTAGTAATTATGGAATTTTCCACCATCTTTTGCACAATATCAGACATTTTACAAGGCTCTAGTTTCCCCTTTACATTTTAGACATTCTTACAAACATGAAATGATGTATAGGTACCCCAAGGCTGAGTGTATGCCTTTTATGGATAGTTTAAACAACTATATGAGGGTTTTTTTGATACTATTATTCTCTTGGGGGAAAGTATTCCATATTAGGATCTATATCAGAACCCCTGTATTTATGGTTTTCAAGAAAGTTAGGGATGAACATGTCTTCCATAACTATACCTACAAGTATATCCCTGATATCAGTGGGTATGTATGGCTATTATAGGATAGGGATGAAATAGGGAGTGGAATATTGTCCCCATACCTAGAACTACACATGTGTTGACACCTCATTCCATGATTCTACAGAGCACAATGTTACTCTTAATTCATCTTTATTAGAGGGTTAAGTGGTATCCAATAGATGCAGGGTGTTGATCCACTCAGAGTGATGCCAACTCCACCATTCAAAATTGCTGATCATTGTCATTAAAGTGATCACAACTCCCCAGATAGTCCAATTGACAGTTACATAGGCATTAAAGCATCATCCAAATGGTTTGGTGGAAATAATTGAACTTTCCCTCAGTGAGGGACTCCATAATGTTGAAATTGGAAGATATATTTTTCCAAAACACCACTGAACACTAATCAACTGCCAGAGGCTCCCATAGGTTTTATTTCTCAGAATTAGGTCCCTATCCTAGTCACCCTAATCTTCATTTGGAAGTAGCTGAGAAATGGTTAGTGACATTATTGTAGATCAGTGTGGTGGTAGGATTTTCGATGGAGGGTTCGGTGCATGGGTCAACTATTTACTTCATGGTGGAATGTCTCTCGGGGTCAGTGCCAACCACATAATCACATCCTTATTGGACTGGGTGCTCACAACTACCTCATCTGCCAGTGTAGAGACACTCTTTGGTGGCTCTTCAGGTAAATCACCATCTGATGGAGTAATCCTAGACTAGAATAGATCTCCCTGATCCTAAGTAGTGGTGGAGAGTGAAACTAGTGATGATGAAGATGGCTACACCATGAGCCCATTTAAGGGGAAAAATATTCCTACTCCTACATTAATATATGGATGGATTTGGGGATCTTATGGATTTCAAATTTTGGGATGGTGACCTCACCTCTCGATCTCCGACCCCAGACTTTGATGCTGAAGATTGGGGTGAGGGATCCATCATCAAGTCACATTTACCCTCATAATCTGAGAGGTTTAAGGGGTGGATGATGACTTGGAGATTCCCAGTATTTTTTGTTTGAGTGCGATAATTCATCATTTTATCCTGAGACGGTTCTTTTTTAGGAAGGTTAGTTTTTGGAAATGTGTAGGACCACTATGATGGTTAGTTATTAAGTAGAGATGTCCTCTACTATGGTTGGTTGGGATGTGGGGAGGGAATCTTTATTAGTTGTTGTAGAGTGGGGAGGACATCCACATTGACTATTGAAGGAGTGGGGAGGTCCTACTATCTATGTAGAAGGGGAAATGAAAGGAACCCCATGATGAATGATAGTAATTTCATAGGGAGAAACTCTATATTGGTGGGTTGTAACGCAAGGATGAACATTTCATAGATCACAATGGGCATGAGGAGGACCACCAGGTTGATGAGAAAGAATAATGAGAAGATCATTTTTACATTCTAATGAAAGAATATGGAGGACGTCTACCTTAGTTGGTGGATACAAGGGGAGAGTCTCTATGATGACCATAGAAGGAGTGAAGAGGGACTTCACTCTAGTTTTCTGCGACATGTGGAGGACCTCTGTGTTGACTAATAGTGATATCCCAGGTAGGACCTACGTACTGGTTCCTAATGAATCCAAGAGGAACTCCTCTTTGATTTATTCTATAAAGGGGAGGTCCTATGCTTGAGTTGGGAAATAAATGAGGAGGAACTTCATGATGATTGGTTGTGACACCAAGAATAACTTCATGTTGGGAATTAAAAGTACGAGGAGGACCTTCATACTAAATCTCATCATCATAGGTCATCCTGTAACACCTGATGGTAGTGATAGAGATTGATAGAGTCAAACCATATTTTTTGTGAGGTGGATGAGGTCTCAATCATAACCAGGAAAATATGGACCCCTGATCATAATTCACAAGTATTTGGCAGATTGTGATGGTGGTGGAAGGGTCTATTGGAGGCGTGGAAGATGATACCCCTTATCAGGATTCTTCCTGATATAGTTCCCGACGTTGATAACTGGTGGTCCAGACTGGGGATGGAAGAGAAGGGGTAAAGAAAACTTGTTCTTTGGATTGAAATATAGGCCATTTAAGGTGGTAAAGGGGCATGGTGGGAGCCCTTCTTTGTAGGTCCCAAACAGTATTTGCGGTCATAGTGACTAAGAAATCCCGCAAATAATTGATGTAGTAGAGAGAGTCATATGATCTCTTTTGGGAGAGGATCCTAAAGTGATTTACCATTGGAATGGGGAGTGATTTCTTTCTATGTGGTGCATATGGGTGGCGTTATCGGAAAGGTTCTAGAGTCTTCAGGTCTTGGTAGGCCATGTACATTGTGGGAATGATTCCCTACTGCTTATACTAACATATGAGGGTGTCCATCACCCTTCTCCAAATGTTTTTCTAGGGTGAGATGAGGCATGGGCACCCAATAGATTAGGTCGTAGTGAAATTCATGGTGGAGGTGGTGTCATGCTGGTTTGCCTCATTAAAATTTATCCTTATCGATGCCTACAGGCATTGGATGGTTGGTTTCCTATAGACGGGGCCAATAAAATCAGGGGAATTCATCTATTAGAATATCTATAATGAAATTAATTCCCATTTCCATAGTATCATCTAATCTTTTGAATGTGGAGAGGGATCCCCACTGACAATGTCATAGATTAAGTAATTTCAAACTATTAGTCCCTCAATTTATGGTGAGTTCCATTATAGTCCCACCATTTTCATGGTAGGTCCTGGTACTGGATGTCAAAATAAGTTGAAATGCTAATATTCTAATATCTCAAATTCTACAAGTCCCCATGTTGAGGAGAAGAGTTTTTCTTTGGGTTCACCATTTCTATTTATGAATCTTTCTCCAAGGACACCACTTTCTTGTTAATGTGTGCTGGAATGCTTTTTACCCCACATTCCTGCATTTCAAAGGTGGGTGACATTGATTAATTTAAATGGTGATGTCATCACTTTGATTGAAATCGGATGATGTGATGCCAGTTCCTCTATGGGATTCTTCCTTATAACTTGTCACCTAGTCTGGGTCTCCCTCATAAAGTTAATTGATGTTCATGGAAATCATTACAGATTCCATATATATATAGATGCTGGTTAATTACATTGGTACTATCTATAAATTATTTCTATGTGGTTAGGGAATCAACCATCAGTCATGACACAAGTTAAATTGGGCATCACTTGAATGTATGAATTCTAGAAACATTGGTCAATTGTATTTTTCATCATAGGAGGTCATCCCATGTAGGTCTATTAGGAAAAAACCATGGAATCCCATGTTTATCATGTGTTATCTTACACAAAAGGTGTATATATTACAAGGATTTTACCTCATGAATCACATGTTTTTCATGATGTAGCTGATTCCATTGGTTCATATCTTCTAGGATTTCACCTCAGGCATCCCACATTTTTCAAGAGGTATGTATTTGGGGTCACAAGTTTAATGTATTATGGATAAAAATATTATTGATCAAAACACCCCATAGAGGAGGATCAATGAGGTATGTCCCTAAGAGGGAAGATGTTACAACTGGATATTTATGGATGGACCAGGATTCCCCATAGAGGTAGATCAGGGAGGTGTGTCCCAAAAAAGGAAGATTCCAAACCATGAAGGTTGATCGGAACACCCATTGGGGTGGTTCAGGAAGGTACACCCCATGGAGGTAGCACCTGAAATTATTACTATTGGGAGGATTATTACATCCTATGGAGTAGGATTTGGGAGGTGTGTCCCATAAAGGAAAGATGCAACACCATGAGGGTTGACCGAAACCCCACATATGGTCGATAAGGGAGGTACATCCCTAGGAGTAATCAATTGAAAGGTTTACCAATGGATGCATTATAACACCCAATAGAAAAAGATCTAGAAGGTGTCTCTAATAAAGAGAAGATGTCACACTATGAGGGTAGACTAGAACACCTCTGGGGGTGGATTAGGATTATACATACCTAATAGGTAGAACCTTGGTTTATCGTTGGTTGAGATTGAACACCAAAGAGGTGTCCTACATACCCTATACAGAATACAGGGATCAAAACCCATGTAGTTTGATGCCTCAGTTTAAAGTCATGTGATAGGACCAGTCCATGACGTTTAACATCTTGTAATGAGGATGATCTCATCATGGAGGGTGCATCGATGGGGCATGGTGTGAGGATTACATGTGAAATATTCCTTTAACAAGATGATTGATCATGGTTGGATTTGGTGTTGGTAATACACATTGATCTTCCTAATGGACCTGTAGGATATGTGGTCTCCAAGGTGAGGCTTCCTATGTATCCTATTTAGTTGGGTATCAAATTGAACATATTTTGGAATGGTATGGGGATTATACATAAGGTGGAGTCCCAAAGGAGCATGTGGTTGTGGATTATATGTAAAAGTGTCCCATGTGATGGGCATTGTTATTGGGGCACACACTCCGGAGGATTTCCATTTGAATAGACATTGAGGATTATATCTATAGTGAATGACCATAGTGATGATCAGGAGAATGTCATGATATCAACTAACCTATAATCCAACATTTTTCATGATCTATATGAGAAACAAGAGGATGAAACAGACCTAACACTTGTGTGGAAATAGAAACATCAATGAGAGATGCTGTTGGGATTATGTGTGGAAGATGCACATGGAGGATTTAATTATGTGTGAGGTGAATCTCATTCCATGTGAGTAGGATCTAATTCCTTGTGAGGGTGCAAGGTGGGGAGACCAACCCATTCCATAAATACATGGAGATTATCTGCTTATTTTACAGGGTAAACCAAAAGTTTAACATCATGTGTTGAGGACATTGAGACTAAGTAGTTTTATGTCACATAGCTTAGAGATGGGGGATCACTCCTCACCCCTTGGGAATAAGCAACAACAGATCATGCACCTATGGGTGGGGCATGGATTTGTAAATACCAAGGTTTAACATTGGGTAGGAGTGGTCAGTCACGAGGTCCATATTAGCATGCCTATTTGGAGAAGAAGCAGGCGTTAGAATGCCTATGCTGAGAAGAAAGAGGTACGTGGGAGTTTCAGACCATACTTCAAGTGGAGTGATCCATAGGAATAGGTGTAATAGGTCACATAGGGACTCCAAGGGCATCCAAACTGATCATGGATTGGTGTTGGGGCCTGGGACACTCAACCTTGATGAAGAGGTGTCAATAGAATGGGGTCATAATGGAGAGGCTGTGGAGAGAGGTTTCATGAAGCTTAGGGTGTCACTTAAGTGTGGTTAGTGAAGATAAGGTACTTCAAAGAGGTTAAGGGTTTCAATAATGATTAGTCTTCCTGAAAAATGGTGACCCTTATTCAGGATGGTGTCTTGATGCATGAGATAAGTGCTTCATAAAGGCCGAATGCTCCACGAAGCCTCAATTTTCCATATATACTTCTATTTTCACAAAGGGTATAGACCTTCACAAAAGGGATCTCTACCTAAGTTTAAGTCTTTTAAGAACACATGAAAGGGGGTTTTGAAAATCCACGGTATCTTAGGTGATCCATTATTGTATTGGTTCATGATACTCAGGAGGTTCGTGAATTGGGAGAAACTCCGAAGTTGAAACGTCAGGTAATGATCCCTAAAATATCAAAATGGGGGGGCGGGTATTTAAAGGAAAGGGGTTTTTTGAAAGTTGGATGTTTTCTGTGTTTTTTTGGGATTTTTGAATGGCTTTGGATCCATTTAACTCATGAAGGAATACAATCAATACTTTACGAGTTAGTAAAGTACTCACATACTCCGAATGTTGCTGTGTAGAGTTTACTATCAAAACTTCATGTGATCACAAAGGAAATGTGTGGGCGGGGAGCTCATTGAGATTTGAAAATTCACTAAAAATTAGGTCTTAACTAATAAATCTTTTAATGGAATATTTGGGCCATTTGAGGTCAATATCACTCTGAACTATTTGTTCCCTCCTTGGACTATTTCTATGGCACATATTTTGGTGCCAAAACCTTGGTAATATGAATTTATATGATATATTATGGAACCAAATTCAAGTATAAGGATATTACTAATGTTTAATTAATTATATAAAAATGGAAATAGATTCTTAAAATGGAATGTTCCCATTTCGATCAATTTAGTGAATTTTATGATAAAAATACTATATGGTTATCTAGTTGAGTCACACACTAAAATGTTCCATAATTATTTTAGAGGATAAAAAATGATTCAAATCGAAATACAATATAAAATCATATTTAAATACTATATAGGGTATTTGAAATTTTTATATCAATAATCCTTCTTAGTATAAAAACCCAACTAGTAATTATATGGATAAATAAGAAGTTAGTATCCAAGAACACCACCCTTTCTATGATGATGACTTAAAAAAACTAGAAACATCACTACCTAGAACATTAATGATTCTTTAAAATAATTTACATAATATATTAGTGGGTGATTATGGAGAATTAACTCAAACCCAAGATTCCTTGGAAAATTAGTTTTAAAATGAAGCGTAATTGTTACATCCTACACTAAATAAAATTATTGAATCTATTAGTGATGAAAAATGGGTGATTTTTTTGAAAGAGTTTTTCAAATAATTAGAATAAAATATATTTTATCTGTTATTTGAAAAATATAAAAAATACCAAAAAATTGAAACTAAGTGGTTCTTTGAAAACAAATTGTATGAGTTTGGGATTTTTTTCTATAAATAAAGATAGAATGGTTTCAAAAGTGTATAGTTAAGAAGAATGGAAAAATTAGTATAAAATTTTAGAAACAATTTCTAGATGTCAATACAATATAATCCTATTGTCTGATATTAGTTTTTGAATTTCAATACTTAACAAATTGATGATATGAGATTACTTTTAAGTGTTTTATTTCTTAATGGTGTTTATGTTGAATAACCTAACAATTTCTCAATCATTATTTTCTAGAATATTTTCAAAAATGTAAAAAAAGCTTGGTTTATATCTGACCCATAGAAATTTCTATAATAGGTTTGATATATTTACTTAATAGAATAGATTTATTAAAGAATAAATAACATAATTTCTCTAATCAAAATGATATCTAATGATTAATGGGATACTAAAATATATTTTTGTGAAATATTTCATGATTTTTAAGCCCTCTAACCAATCTTACATAGAATCGAATTTCATTTTTATGAACTAAGGAATGAGTGGAAGGATTTAAATAGATTATAAAGGTTCTAATCACTGTATAATTTCTCAAATTACCCACTAATAGGGAAGTGTTTTAGATCTAAAGTGAGATTTCTAATAAGGTAAAAGGGTTGTTACTCATTATTTATAACAATGTTACATCATGTTATACCCACCAAATAAAGATCTATGTGTTGAAATATCAAACACATGATCTATAAATGATTACAGTGACATCCACATTGTTGATTTTGTAACATTACCTTTCTGTGGAGAAGTGAGAAATATATACGTATTGTAAAATATTTAAGTATATATTCACACCAAAGGATCTTAATATGAACCAATGTATAATGTTATAAATGATAAGGATTATGATTTTTAAATCCATTACCATCAATGTAAAGAAAACAATGTGGCATATTGTTTGAGTAGATTGGGTTCCACAACTATATCCATGATGATAAATTCAAGGGATCCAATCTTTATGGACATTAAAAGGATAAATATTGGTTGAATTAAAGGATATTTATCATAAATTGATCAAATAGATGAATAATCATCCATACTAGAAAGGATCAAGGAGGATTAGAAGGATAATAAGGTGCTCTTGAGAAAGGTAGAAAATATTTTAGAGTTTGAATTTTCAATAGATAGAGTAATAATGTTCGAAAAATGGATATGTCCTTGATCAAAACCAGAACTAAAGGGGGAACCTTTAGAGGATGCCTATATCTCATCCTTCTATATTTATCCAGGATGAACTAAGTTATATCAAGAACAGAGGGAAAATTATTAGTGAGATAACATGAAGAGGGATATTGTGTAGTTTTAATCTAAATGTTTCGTATGAAAACATGTCAAGGTAGAATGAATGAATTATAATATAATGATACAAAAATTGTAGATACCTAGATGAAAATTTGAAAACATAACTACATATTTTTTTATAGGACTCTCTAGGAACCCTTAAAGAAACAAGCCCATTTGGTCAATAGTCAATATCCTTTCAAATTTGGAATATTTCATCACCATCATGGACGATTTATATCACAACCAACTAATAAATATAAATATAATGTAAGTGTTAAGACTGTATGGAGTTCCGCTCTTTAGTGGATCTGATTGAGATTCATGGATTACCTAGACGTTTTTATGATAATTTAGAAAGTCTCAGATATTGAACATTGATTTAGCATTGTGTTTGACCCTTAGATAGATTTTTTGTCTAAAAGGACCTTTCATAATCTGGATGATATGCTGAGAACATTTTCCATTCATTTCTAAGGATGTTGGGACCAATACACTCCTAGTGGAGTTCTCATATGATAACTGTTTCCATTCTAGTGTTAAAATGGTATGTTATGGGACTATTTATGGGAAGTAGTTTTAGACTCCAACATGCAGGTATAATGTTGGAGAGCATATGTCGATGGTTCCTAATCATATCCATTTGATGATATATAATGTCCAAACCATTCAGAAAAATATTAAATACACACAAAATAAGTAAAAATTGATATGTAGACAATCATCGATGAGACATGGAGTTTGAGATTAAAGATAAATTATTCCTTTATATATTTCCATAGAAGAATGTCCTGATTTTTTGTAATATGTAAAAGATTACTCCTAGATACATTATCACCTTTTAGATTATATATAGCTTATGAGTGGTGGCCAATCAACTAGAACTCCCACCTAACCTATATCAACCGAAGGATTTTTTCCATGTATCCCTGTCGAGGTTGTACATACTTTATCAATCACATGTGATGAATCTAGAGACAGTATGATTAGAGAATGATATTTTATATGATTAATAACCGATGAATATCTTAGATCATATATAAAAGGTTCTATGTAAGAATATATGTCACCTGATTAAAGTGTTATGGAGGAAAGAAATGTTTATGGAATCCCTTTGGGAATTGGAGGAGGTGATGAAATAAAATTACAGCAATCAATATTAGGTTATGAAATGAGAATTTCGAGGGAAAATTTCAAAGGGTGGAATAATTTAACCACCTTAAATTTTATTAATTGAATTCCCATTTTGAATAAATAAATTCCAAATCAAATAATGTTTTTATGGATAACACATGCACTACATTGGTTATTTATAATAGTGACAAATTTCTCTTAAGAATTGATTATCAAAATGTTAGTAAGGGGGATGTGGAAAAAAATCCCAATATCATCAATTTGATATAGAAAAGAATAATTTAAATAAACTTCATCAATATAGAGGAGAAGGATAGGATCTCTAATCTCGAGAGTAATCATCTAAAATCTTGGGAGAGCATTATAAGATCATGGGGGAATTGTGGGAGTGATATTGAGAGGGAATATAAGAGTGATATAAAAATACAAGGGTTTTTAGTAAAGAGGATTGGGAGGATTGTTAGGTTTATAATAAAAAAAATACATGTGTTCATTATTATCATTCAATATTAGGAATTGGATTCTATATGATAATGTTATATAAAACAAAAAAAATTCATGATTTCATCCAAACATTATAGGTTTTCATTATTTTATAGATCTGTGACCTAAAATCATCAAAATAATACACCTTTAGATGTTGAAGTGTGTCATGTTTATACAGAATTGATTTCAAAATAATACATTTAATATATGTTTTGGAGGATTCATTATGGGTACATAAAATTAATCAAAGACCTATAAAATACATTATTTTAAAGTTGAAATAAATATTTGGTAGTGGATACCTTTATTGTAATATATTAAATCACTTTTTTCTCTTGGATGTCCTAATACAAGCCATATATTTATATCATATTAAAATTTGACCCAAAATAATCGAATATCTTTAAAAAGTATGAAAAAAACACTTTTGAATAATTTCGACATGAGGATTTGGAAAATAATATTTATTTTATCAAGAGAATTATCTATTTATGAGAATTTTTACTAATATATTAAAAATATACATTTATAATAAAATATTTTTTATAATAATAGTTTATAAACGTTTATAAAAATTATTTCTCACACCATGAAATTATATTATAATTTATATTTAATAAATATTATTTGAAAAAATAATCTAATTAAATATATTTTATTTCAAAAAAATTAGAAATCATTAAATTTAGTGTCTTGATTGATACACTATATTTTCATAAAAACTAAATTTTTGATTCATCATATAAAAATATGTTTAATAAAAAAATTTATCATTAAAAATTAACATAAGAAATGGGTAAATATAATCATTGTTTTATGAAAAAAATAACCTATCACACTATTATGTTCTATAAATATATTCTTTTATTACACAAATGAATACCCTATGGGTAAGGTGTGTGATGGTGATATTTTCATTGGGCGGTTCAACCTATATGGTTTGGGTCATGATCTTGATAATCACAAGATTCACATGAAAATAGTTATGTTCATTCTTTAATTATCGAATATTGGATTGGTATTGATCAAAAGAAAATACCAATAATGCTATATCCCTTATAATATCTTGTAAATGGGAATCATAGGATAAAATCCTACTGGTCAAGGACATCACTCCCTTTTTCTGTGCCAAATGAAATTTAGCATAACCCTTAATATACTAATAATAATGATCACCATACAATGTATTTATTATAAATGGTTATTATTCTTATGGAATTATTAAATTCTACATAATATAATTTATAAAAGTCCAAAATAACAAAACTAGTGTATGTTTATTTTATAACTACATTACATGATATGGATTTTTTTTTTCAAAAATGGAATGTTATTTATCAAAGTTTGGGCTGATACATTACCCCCCCTTCAGAAAGTTATCCCTTTAAATTTTGATTTCATACACTAAAATAAATTAGGGAACTTCTAATTAATATCAACTTATTGTCTCCATGACGCTTCCTAAAAATTGTGATTCCACAATAAAACTTTGTAACATCCTAAATCAAGTTCCCCACACCAGTGTCCTGAGCTATTCATTCACATGACTGCAAGCACACCACCCCATATGATATAGGATACTAACTAGTATCAAGGGTCTAACAATGATCATGGGGATACTATACCCTATTTATTAAAGTGTCTCAACATCTAAAATAAATAAGAATAACAAAATTATATTTCAAATAGCCAATTCAAACCAGTATCATATGACGAAGAATTCAAGAAATACAATATTCAAAACTAAGAAATAGATATGTCATGCCAAATATTTATCAAGTGTCACTATAGAAAACCCAAAATAAATAAAGTCATAAAAAACACTCAATAAGGTCCTGAATCACACCTAGTTCCCTCATCCGTGATCCATCTTGACTCATCCATCTAACATAAGGACCTTTCCCTTATCCTATCCTCCAATCATGACATATGTTGGAGTAACAATCAGGTAGCCTAATTAGGGTGTGATTAAAACTAAGTAGTTCACCCCCAACAAAATCTAAAAAAATATTGATCAATAATATAGTATATATTTTTATAAAAAATAATTTAAAATGACTAAAGTAAATAGTTATCAAATTTCATTATTCATTTATTAACCATATAAACCCCCATGTTCCCAAGGACACCAAAACCATTAATACATGCTATGACCTATGATAGAGTCTGAACTATCCCTAATGGATATCACATATCATAATAAAATTATTATCACATATCATTTTATCTCAAATCATATCACGTCCAATTAGAAACATAGTCCGATGATAAAATAATGGGCATAGAACATCATGTCTAGAACATCATGGGTATTTGGAGTCTATGTCCTTATCCCACACATCAATGTCACATGGGTATTTGAATCCTCAGTCTCTATCCCATACTTGTTATCAAAAAAATGGGTATTTGGAGCATCAATACCTATCCCACACTCATTTATTACATATGGGTATTTGGAGCATTATTCCATATCCCACACTTTTTTATCACATATGGGTATTTAGAGCATCAACAAGTGTCCCACACCCGTATATCAATTAATAACACATATATCACATATATAACATCATTCAAAGTTAATAAAAATTAACCCTTATTCTCAATACATCACACCATGATATACCATTACAATTTAACACTACAAACATTGTTGATCAATTAAATCACACAGAATAATATGAAACATTAAATATTAAACCATTATTCATTATTTAAATAATAAACCCATTAATCAATTATGGTCATTCCAAACATCTCATAATTCAATTTTTCAATTAATTATAAAACATCATTAAGTAACTCATTACGCAAACCCATTAATTAATAAAATTGATATTCAATTAAACAATCCATTACACAATCACACAATACATTATTTAATTCACCAATTAATTAACCTATTTTCAAAAAAATTCATAGTCATAACACTCCATTAATTAATTCACCAATTAATTAATCCAATTTTGGTATTTTCATAAATTAATTAGTCAATTAATTTATTCAAATCAATATTCAATTTCTATACATGCCAATTGAAATATAAAAATGATTAAAAATAATTAGGAATCAAGTCTGTGATATTTTTAATTTAGACCACCTACCTCAAGGATGTTGAAAAATTCTCACCAACAAAACTTTGTAATTGAGGAATAAAAATAAAAATCCTATTAAAGAGAGAGATATAGATCCAAAACCAAGATCCAAGATCAACAAAATCAAAATCCAAAAACAAGATCTAAACCCAACAAGATTGGACAAAATCCATACCCTATTCATCGATAAAGAGATAAAATAGAAAGAGAAACCTTAATGGGAATAAACCACAAACCCAGAGAGGTGAAGATCTTGGATCTATTCTACAATTCACCATGAATAGAGTTTAGAAGGCATTTTAATTCGTTCAGGAGCCTAAAAAATGAGAGAAATAGGGTAGGGTCAAATTGGGTTGACTCTGAGTGATGTTCTAGGGGTTGGGGATTATTTAAACAAATTTTAGAATTAATTAACCCCTCACCTAGGATTTCCTATATAGGGTTACATGATTTGAACATTTTTGTGCCTTAACCATGCAACTCTTCTAGGGGGTGGGGGTGTACAATTACTTATAAGAGGGCACATGGTTTCAAAAAACCATATGTCGACTATGAAATCCCTCTCTAACTAGGGTTGGATGGTCTTCTGGGACATGGAACACATTTTGGGAAAACCATGTACTAACAATGAACTAACACAAATCCCCTTCAGAGATTCAAAAATTTATTCATATTAAACCATGATAAAAACCAAAAAAGATATACTCAAAAAATGAAAAAGAGTTCCTATAACCGAGCTTGAAAAATCTTCAAAAAAGATTAGGATATTACAATCTCCCCACCTTATAATATATTCTCATTTATTTTTACTCCCTAGACTATCTTAGATTCCAAGGAAAAAAGATCCGGAAACTGATCCCTTATATCTTCTTTATATCCTATGTTTCCTCCTGAACATGTCCATATTTACACAATACATGAACTATCAGTACAATTATTCCAAATAACACATTCTCACTTATATCCAACACAAGTATCATATTCTCCTTAAAGGACACATTAGTCTCAAGCTCAACATTATCTAGACTGATCACATGTGAAGGGTGGGGGTCATACTGCCAATGCAGTGACACATGAAAAACATCATTCATAACACTATATCTATGTGGAAGAGACAATCAGTAAACCATCGGCCTAATTATTTCCACAACATCAAACAGTCCAACAAACCTGGGTGCCAAATTTCTGTATCTAGGTATCCTGTGGTGACCCAACCTCAGAATCACCTGAAGGATAAAATATCACCGTTTTCAAAATATAGGGGCCATCGACATATATCAACATATAAATTATATCTAATATGAGACTTATAAATCTACTTTTGAATTTTTTGAACCTGATCTGATGTCTCATGTATGAGACTTGGTCCCAATATCTCCAACGCACCTACCTTTTTCCAACATAGAGGTGATCTGTATGGACTACTATAAATAACCTCATATGGTTCCATCTGAATAGTTTCCTAATAATTGTTGTTATAGGAGAACAAAATGAGTTCTTAATGACTCTCCCATGATCCACCAACGTCTATGACACATTCCCAAATCATATCATCAAAAATATGTATTGTATGTTCTGACTACCCATTTGTTTCTGGGTGGAAATTTGTACATAGTATAAAATATGCACCAAGAGCCTTCTATAATCCCTACCAGAAGTGTGAGGTAAAACCTGGTTCATGGTAAGAAAATATTATCTATGGAACCCTATGTAGATAATATATCTCTCAAATTTAAAAAACTCCCAAATGATCCATTGATAAGCCCTCCCATTTATGAATGAAATGCACTGCCATCATTAGTCAGTCCACAACCACTCAAATAGAATCATTCTTCCAAGGTGTCCTTGAAAGACCCACCATGAAGACCATGGTAATTTCATCCCACTTCCACTACAAAATGAGAAATAGATGCAATAAACCACCAGGTCATCGATGCTCAGCCTTCACCTTTTGATAGGTGTAGCATAATGTCAAAAACCTTGTGATCTCCACTTTCATGCCCAAACATGAATACTATCTTTTTAGGTCATGATACATTATGGTTCACACCTGGATGGACCACCCACTTTTAGGAATGAAATTCACACATCCTCTCTTCCCACATTCTCATAGAAAAAACAACCTAATCCCTAAAATATATGATCTCATCCTCATATATAGTCCAATATGAAGGTAACTCCCCACCATCAAGGCTTTTCCTCAAGACCAAACATTTTAGATCATAACATTGTCTATCTTTAATCATGCTCAAAAGTTTAGTATCCAATGAAATCAATATGAGTTTTATATATTCCTAGAGCCCTAAACCACAACATGAATCTCATCCCATAATGTCATTATTTTCCACTCAGCACTATACTCTCGAATAACATGAGTATGATTTTTACTTCTCAAATCATCTTCTGAGAATATATTCTATCTCAAAATCAAATTACTACATATATATTCATACCACCACTACTAAAAATTCAAATTTCACTATGAAAAGATATAATTTAATATCTTGTGATCAGTATACATAGTAAACTTCTTGCCCAAAAGATATTGTAGCCAACACTTCATTTCATAAACAACTTCATCCAACTCGAGTTCATTAATAAGATAATTACATTCATGCAGCCTCAATTTATGAGACCCATTCTCCCCAACTCAATATCCCTACATCCACACTTCTCACAACATGACCCCTAAATCATCAAAAAATACCATATAATACTTACCTAGATCAGGTAGGATCGATATCCATGTTATAGTCAATTTATTCATTATCTCTTGGAAAATAATTATCACATGATCTAGGCCATTAGAAATTTATCCCCTCCTGGGACAAGCCTGAAAGTGGTTCTTTCAAATGGTAAATGCCATTCATAAACATCCTATAATATATTTCTCACCCTAGAAATATATGGATATAAGAAATATTATTAGGCTGTTACCATGAAGAAACTACCAGAATATTCTCTTGGTCCATTCCTCTAGGATGATGTGTTGTACAAAGTGTTCCTGGTCAATCCAAAATTGACTCATATATAGCTTGGCATATAGCTGATTATATCTTAGTGTGCTCAGGATGATGTCATGATATTGGTAATGAGCCTCATGAATCTTAGAGTACACCAAGATATCATCCTCAAACACTACCAAAAAATGATCCAAGTATGGGTGGAAGATTCTATTCATCAAGTACATATACACTAACAGTGCATTATTCAACCCAAATTGAATCCCAAGATACTCATAAAGGCCACACATTCTTCAAAAAGAACTCCTCAATATATGAGATGTCCAAACTCTCAACTGATGATACACGACCTCAAGTGGAACTTTGAAAAGATTCAAGATCCCCTCAACTGTTCAAATATATCATCGATACATGGAAGAGGATACTAGTTCTTTACTTTCATTAGGTTCAAATTTTGGTAACAAAAACATAATAAAATATTTTCTTCAACCTTATTTGACGACAAGATATGATAACCCCAAGCGATGTACTTGAATGGATAAACCCCATATCCAAAAACTCTTCTAATTGGGTCATAATCTCTTGAAGCTCTGTTGGTGCTATTACATATGGTGTAATAGTAACTCTCTCAGCCCCTCATATAAGCTCAATAATTAATTCAACTTCTCTATCAGGTGGAATATATAATAAGTCTTTAGGAAAAAAATCTTGAAACTGACCCACTTTGGGTGGAAATACATCATGCTTCCCACCCACATCATCCACTAATAGACTTTCAACATGGGTGGCATGATCCCCCAGCTGCTGGTGAATTGGCCCTAGAAAACCCACATTGATATCCCATTCTCCATGGTGTACATAATGGTCACCCTCATAGGGTAGCAATCAATGTGATCCTGCTATGCTACTTACAAGGCCATACCAAAGTTAGGTCAAATCCTTACATATCTATAATTTAAAGATCCCATAGAAAACATTACCACCAACCTTGAGATAAAATCCCTTGCACATATGTATCTCAATTGTGATACCAAAAGTGTGTTGATCCTCATATAACCACTCAGAATCTATATTTCCAAACTCAGTCCATTTAGTCATTTTGTTGATATAAAATAATGATAGGTACACGTATCAAATAAAGCAATAACATATATAGAAGGAACATGATCCTCAACCCTGTTGGTGAGGACTCCTTAAGTGCATCCATGGGACCCAGGTCTAAAACCAGGTGGAGGCATAATTCCGGTTTACTGTAGCAGTATTGTAGCAATAATGTGCGGTAATGTATTAGTCACTATAACAGGTACTGTTCGGTACTGTAGCATCCATAACTATTCACCTTGGGCTACCAGTTTGGGATTGGAGTCCTTAAGGCCTTCGAGACACCCATGACTTCGAGTCATTAGGCTTTAAGGCCACCTTTATGGGATTTGGGCCACCTCAAGTCTTTCAGGACACATGATCAGTGCAGTGGCCCCAGACATACTCTACAGAAAAGGAGCAGCCCCAGATGAGGATTCAAAGCTAGTGCACTCACCAGAGCTGAACCAAATGTGTTGTACCTCTCGAACCCCTCAAGGTTTTATTTTCATGATCACAATCACCCTCATATTTATCTAATCCTTTTTCAAGTGTTTTTGGATGATAGGAATCAATTCAGGTGGCCAAGGAATTAGGCCAAGAAAGCAAGAAGCAAAACTGGACTGAAATTCAGTCCACCGGCCAACCGGTGGCTTCACCACCGGTCGACCGATGGACCCTGGGCAGAAGGCAGAGCCACTGCCTCACCACCGGCCAACCGGTGGCCACAGCACCGGTCAGCCGGTGGCACCTGCACAGAATGGCAAGCTACTGTCTTGCCACCGGCCAGCCGGTGGCTCTGGCACCGGTCAGCCGGTGGCCCCTGGATAGAAATCCTCATCCTTTTTCAAGGCACCGGCCAACCGGTGGAGATGTACCGGCCAGCCGGTAGCCCAGTCAAACTAGCCGTTGGCTTTGACCAGTCAACCCTCTTTTGGCCTCCAACGGCTCCGAGGCCTTTTCCAACGGCTCCAAAGCCCTCCAACGGATACTTGAAGGTTCCTAGCCTATAAATAAAGGCCTAGGAAGCACCGGATCATTACCCAAGCCACCGGACACATTGTTGATCATTTTGGCGAACCTCCGGCGGATTTCCTCAAGGAACCCAACGTGCTCCAATCCAATTCCACATCCAAGAGCACCATCAAAGAAGCTTGGAAGCGGCCTTCAACATCTCCAATCAGTCAAAGGCGCCCAAGACTTCCTCAAATACGGTTTTTAGTGTTTTATTTATTTTGAGCATAAAATTGGGTTTGTGCCTACAAACCCCAACCTTTTCTCATCCTCCCTTTCTTTTGGGTTTCACATCACCACTAAGGTGTGAAGAGGTTCACAAGCTTTTCCTTTAAAAAGCTTGAGACATAGGTGAGCTATCCTTCACCTGTAAGAAGGATAGTGGGTTCTTGCTAAACCATTAAAAGCAAGTGGGTTCTTGCTTAACCACCAAAAGCAAGCTGTAATAGGTCCTAGTGCTATCTCAAAGCCTAGTGGGTTTCTTGCTAAAACCATTGAAAAGCAAGCGGTAGGAATCTCTCAACGGTTGAGTTGGGAGCGGAGACGTAGGCCGGGTTTTGGCCGAACTCCGTTATCAATTTTGTGTGTCTTGCCTTCTTTATTTCCGCTGCACTTTAACTCTGATTTTTTAATTTGTTAATTATTTTTTAAAAGGCAATTCACCCTCCCAATTTTTTCATTCCCGTCTTTGTTCCGACCCAACAATTGGTATCAGAGGACGTATTTGAATAATTCCCTAACCGGTTTCAAATTAAAGATCCTATTTTTTTTTGATGGCTTCTACCGCTTCTTCCTCTCAATCCCCCGAAGGACATTCTTTGGATCGTGCTCCATTCTTTGATGGAGCCGATTATACTTTTTGGAAAACCCGCATGTCAACTTTTCTCAAAAGCATTAGCTATCCTATTTTTAGAATTGTCATGCATGGTTATACTCTCTCTAGTAAAGATGAATCTAAATGGACCCCCGTAGACATTGCAAATTTTGAGCTTGATGGAAAAGCCATGAACGCTCTTCATTGTGGTCTTGACCGTAATGTTTTTAATTGTATTTCTTCTTGCACTTCCTCTTATGATATTTGGAAATATTTAGAGCTAACCCATGAAGGTACTAGCATGGCTCAAAAGCAAGAACCCGCTCAAAAGCAAGAACCTGCTCAAAAGAAAGAACCCGATGCAAAATCCGTACCCGCTTGCCCACTTCACAAGAAAAGGGCCAAGAAGAAGAAAAAGAAGAAGACTTTAAAGAAAACTTGGAGTGATAGCTCCTCCTTCTCTTCTTTCTCCTCGAGCGACAATGGTAATAATTGCCTAATGGAAAAACATGAGGTATCTTCCTCCTCTTCCTCCTCTTCCTCCTCTAGTTCTTCTAATTCATTTAATCATCTATCTTATGAAGAACTCTCACACGCTAGAGACCAACTAGAAAAAGGTTTTCATGAATTATCGTCAAAATTCGTTGCTTTGAAAAAGAATTTCAAAAGGCTTTCTTCCGAAAAAGAACAACTTCTCAAAGAGAAGGAGGAGATGTCCCTCAAAATCCAAAATTTTCCCGATGTTGATTCTTTAGAATCAACCATCAAGGACCTTAGAGAATCCCTAGCCAAGTTCACCCAAGGTGAACAAAATTTGACCAAATTATTGGGTTCTCAAAGGGTTTCTAGAACCACCCAAGGGCTTGGCTATTCCAAGCAAGCCTCCTCCTCCCATGCACCCACTGTTTTTGTAAGGGGGAGCTCTAGTTTTAAATTTTGTAATTATTGTAAGAAACCCGGGCACATGATATATGAATGTAATTGCAAAAACGCCCGGTATGGTAGGCCCAAATCGATTTTTTATTCGGATGAATTATATAGGATAAGACCCGCTACAAGGCAAGTGTGGATTGAAAAATCCCTCTTAGCGAGTCTCTCCGGGCCTAAAATTGTCTCTTTTCAAAATCCCTCTCCCCGGTGATTTGTTGTTTTTTAGGGGGAGTTAGGATCGTTTAAGCCCTTTTGATTTCAATTTCAAAATTTTCAATTCAAACCTTCAATTTCAACTCTTGGTTTCAAATTTTCATTCAAAACTTTCAATTTTCATTCAAAACTTTCAATTTTTGATTCAAAACTTTCAATTCAAATTTCAAATTTCATTTGGTTTAAAAATCTCTATCTTGTTTTTCAAACCCTTTCCCTCAATCAAGTTTTATGCCCCGTTCTATTTTGATAATCACAAAGGGGGAGAATTTATTGATTGATTGTGGGGAAAAATCTTTTAAAGTATGCCTTTCATTTCAGTATTTTTCATTGTTTGTTTCGGTGATTGTGATCATCAAAATAGGGGGAGATTGTTGTACCTCTCGAACCCCTCAAGGTTTTATTTTCATGATCACAATCACCCTCATATTTATCTAATCCTTTTTCAAGTGTTTTTGGATGATAGGAATCAATTTAGGTGGCCAAAGAATTAGGCCAAGAAAGCAAGAAGCAAAACTGGACTGAAATTCAGTCCACCGGCCAACCGGTGGCTTCACCACCGGTCGACCGATGAACCCTGGGCAGAAGGAAGAGCCACTGCCTCACCACCGGCCAACTGGTGGCCGCAGCACCGATCAGCCGGTGGCACCTGCACAGAATGGCAAGCTACTGTCTTGCCACCGGCCAGCCGGTGGCTCTGGCACCGATCAGCCGGTGGCCCCTGGACAGAAATCCTCATCCTTTTTCAAGGCACCGGCCAACCGGTGGAGATGTACCGGCCAGCCGGTAGCCCAGTCAAACTAGCCGTTGGCTTTGACCAGTCAACCCTCTTTTGGCCTCCAACGGCTCCGAGGCCTTTTCCAACGGCTCCAAAGCCCTCCAACGGATACTTGAAGGTTCCTAGCCTATAAATAAAGGCCTAGGAAGAACCGGATCATTACCCAAGCCACCGGACACATTGTTGATCATTTTGGCGAACCTCCGGCGGATTTCCTCAAGGAACCCAACGTGCTCCAATCCAATTCCACATCCAAGAGCACCATCAAAGAAGCTTGGAAGTGGCCTTCAACATCTCCAATCAGTCAAAGGCGCCCAAGACTTCCTCAAATATGGTTTTTAGTGTTTTATTTATTTTGAGCATAAAATTGGGTTTGTGCCTACAAACCCCAACCTTTTCTCATCCTCCCTTTCTTTTGGGTTTCACATCACCACTAAGGTGTGAAGAGGTTCACAAGCTTTTCCTTTAAAAATCTTGAGACATAGGTGAGCTATCCTTCACCTGTAAGAAGGATAGTGGGTTCTTGCTAAACCATTAAAAGCAAGTGGGTTCTTGCTTAACCACCAAAAGCAAGCTGTAATAGGTCCTAGTGCTACCTCAAAGCCTAGTGGGTTTCTTGCTAAAACCATTGAAAAGCAAGCGGTAGGAATCTCTCAACGGTTGAGTTGGGAGCGGAGACGTAGGACGGGTTTTGGCTGAACTCCGTTATCAATTTTGTGTGTCTTGCCTTCTTTATTTCCGCTGCACTTTAACTCTGATTTTTTAATTTGTTAATTATTTTTTAATAGGCAATTCACGCTCCCAATTTTTTCATTCCCGTCTTTGTTCCGACCCAACAAAATGGACTTGTAAGAATGAGAGGATATGGATATGACATTGAGGCTAGCATATTATTTCATGGGAAGCCTATATATATGGCCATGCGAAGGTGGAGAGCTTCTATCACGATGTAGGTGCTGGGGAGGGGTAATTCCTTTTAGATAGTCTGGTTGAAGTACCTAGGACCTTCGGGTCATGTAATCTCCAAAGACTATGGGGCATGTAATTGCTAAGTCTTTGGGACTTTTAAGGGTTCCCCCCTCATCCCATGAAAGGGGGAATGAAAAAAAATCAGTAAAAAAAGGGAATAACATCTGTAGAAGCTTTAAGAAAATTACCTCTAACTATCAATGGTCTAGCCTCACTATCCACCCATGTTGGATAAAAAACATGTAGATATCTACCCCTCTTCCATATGATACAATATGAGTCGACTTAACTGAACCACTTTAATGATATGAGAACTCTTTCCAAGAATCACCTCATCCACTACCTCAACCATAACAACCATCAGAACTCCATCTTCCAGTCTTGCATGGTGTAGAAGATCCCCTTCCCATACTCTAGATCTTCCTAGCTAAAACATCACTACCCATATATCGTGGGACCATACAGATCCTCTATAGATGTCCCATCTAGCTATAAGATCTGAACTCTACTATAGGTCAAGGACAATGTCTATAATAGTGCCCCGACGTACTGCACTGGTGGAAAAAAAGTTAGGCAAGATCTCGAGTAATTGAAAATTACCCCTAGCCACTCTTATTTACACTTATATAGTCAAAATTATCATAACTATGATTCATGGTCTTGGAATATTTACACATTTATCATATAGAATAAACCACCTATCCTACACATGAATCCTCCCTTCGGTTCCCCTCAACTATGAGATACCAATGCACCACCTCAAAAATCTTCTTTAACCATAAGATTCTAACCACAGACTTAATCTAATATATAAGTCCGTCCTGGAAATATCTTGAAATAACTGTCTCATCCCATTCCAATGCTAAAGTAATGCACTATAAGTCTATAAAATGATGACCAATGTCTATCACAAACATTCTCCCCCGATTAAATCACCTAAACTCATCAAGTTTCTCATGTCTTAGTTTCTATGGATAAAAGATTTCTAGGAACTTATGAAAAAAGTGTTTCCATACCATACCATTTTCCTACCATGTCTGGGCCTGAAGATCACACCAGAACTTCCCTAATCATTGTAACATATAAGAATAAAAATTATCATCTTTATAGCAAGAGTCTATAAATTATCATGTACAATCTGGATGGAATCAATGCAAAACCCTATTGCCTCATGTCCACCCTCTCTAGTGAAGGTCAGATGGTGCTATACCTAAAAATCACTTGTTAGGTTAGACATAATTTTAACAACCCACATTGTGTATATCTCCCTAAAATGCATGAAATGATAATTTTTTTCATGGAACTGCTATCCATATCCTTCACTGACACTATCAGTGCCTCAGATTCCACTACTGGTGGATCATTTCCAGCCACAACCTCTGGTCATCCTATCAACAAGAATATTTTTGGCGGAATTTATATACAATTACAAACATACATTTCAAGACACAAAAAATAACATTAAAACATTTAACAAGTGTGATTTTTAACAATCAATATCAAGTCATCCCCGTTTCCCCCTCCACATGGTCAAAACCGAGGCACTATCACAACCCTTAACAATCCAACATCTAGGGCATGGTTAACCAAGGGTAAAATCGTTCTTATTATACAAATTTATCATTAGACACCCATTTTTAGAATCTTTCATAATTTCAAATAACTTAATTCCATATTAAAACCCTTTTTAACATAAAACACATAATCAATGAAAAAAATTCATTTTAATTTCCCAAAAACACGATTTTCCCCATACATGAAAAAAATCATCCACTTCACAAGAAATCATGTGTTCCAAGAATGATGAATGAATACTCAACACTCATTCCATACAAATCCTCAAATTATATCTCAAAAAATCACTGAAATAATAATAAAATCACACAAAAATTTCATTACTCAAGGTAAAATAGAATCCAATGATAACAACACTCATCTATAATAATAATCCCATACTAGGAATTTGAATTTACCCTTGTACATGGGTTAGATAATTTTATGCATGATCTATTAACCATGGACTGAATCATACAATTAGACTATATACCTTTCCCAAAAAGTAAGGCAAAAAAAGGAAGGAAATACATTTGATTCTGAATTATAACAACCCATCCCAGGTGAAACACACCAGTGCCCTGATCCAATTTCTCACGCGACATCAAGAATACCTCCCTATACACCAAAGGATACCAACGAGTATTGAGGGTATAATACAGATCATGGGGAGAATATACCATCTTTATCAAAGTATCTCATCATTGGAATTTAATAATATGAACCAATATACATTGTTGATAACCAAACCAGACTAGTGTCACATGATGAACAAAACAAGAAATACAATATCAAAAACTTAACAGTAGATATGTCATGCTAAATATGTATAATGTGTCAATATGAAAAACCCAAAATAAATAAATACATAAATATCTCCCAAGAGGGTCTCAACTGACATCTAGTTCCTTAATCCATGATCCATCCTGACTCATCCATCTAACATATCAACTTTTCCCCTAATCCTGTCATGAAAACATGAATTATTTTTGGGTACAAATTAATTATCCTGAGTATAGTGTATGTACAACTAAGTAGACCACCATAATTGGCATCTAAAAAATATCCATTAAATAATATTATATGAAGTGGTATAAATAAAAAAGTAAAATGTAAAAAGTAAATAGTTATCAAATTTCATTATTCTTCAATAAACAACATAAACCCCAAGGTTCCCAAGGATACCTGAACCCTCAGTACCTGCTTTATCCCATGCCAGAGTATGAAAAATCCCAGGGGATATAACATATAAAAATACCATGGTTATCAAAAACCATTTCTTCTCAAATCATATCATGTCAATTTGGAACCATAGGCTAATTCCATACTAATGGGCATATAATGTTGTTTCTAGAACCTTGTGGGTATTTGTAACCTCTGTCCCTATCCCATACCTCAATTTCACATGGGTATTTGGAGCATCAGTACCTATCCTATACTTGTTTGAAAAATGGTTATATGGATCATATGTCCCTAACCTGTACTAGTTTTCACATTAGGGTATTTGGAGCATCAGTCCCTATCCCACACTCATTTATCACATATGGGTATTTGGAGCATCAGCTTGTGTCATATAATCACATATCAATCAATTACACATATTCACATATATCACAACATAAAAAGTTAATCAAAATTAACAATTTTTATCATCACTTCAAAACATGGTATACCATTACAATTTAACACCACAAACATGGTTATTCAATTTAATCACATTGAATAGCATGAACCAGTCACAATTAAACAATTTTTAATTATTTAATCCCTAAAATCATTAACCCACTACATTTATGAAAAAAGTCACATAATCCCCCATTCCAATTAATTCATAAACAACTTTAATTAAATCATTAAAAAATTCCTTCAATTAACCAAATAAACATTCAATTAATCAATCAATTCTACAATAAAAAAATCCATTAATTAATTCACCAATTAATTAACACCAATCTAGTAATTTCATAATAAGAATATTACATTAACTAATTAACCAATTAATTAATCCAATTTCTACATTTCATAAATTAATTAATCAATAAATTTATTCAAGTCTAGATTCATTTTCCAAATGTTCTATTTGAGATATAACAATTATTACACTCAATTTAGAACCAATAATTGGAGATTTGTAAGTTAGAACACCTACCTCATGGTTGTTGAGAATCACTCACCAACAGAAATCCCAAATTGAAGCAAAAAAGGCAAGATCTTGATGAATAATGAGATACAGATCTGAATCCTAGATCCAAGATCAATTGATTCAAGATCCAAAAAACCTATATCTAAACCCAACACCAATAGAGGAAAACCATCCCATATTTATGCACATGATTTTCCAAGTCACGAGCCTTAACCATTCACCTCTTTTTGAGGGTGTGGATGAATGGGTACTCAAAATATGACACACAGTTTGAACAATTATGCACCAACCATGAAAACCCAATATGTCCCAGGTTGCATGATTTTCTATGACAAGGCACATGGTTTACGAAAGCTATGTTCCAACTGTGATCTAAGCCAAATACCCTTCAAAACATACTCACTTCACCCAAAAACACAGAATATAAAACCCAAAAATGATATAGTCAATAAAATAAAAAATAATACATGTTAATAAGATCGATATATCTATAGAAAAGGTCAGGATCTTACACACTTTAACAAGATGAGTTGTCTTGTTTCTTATATCTATTTCTCTATTTTCTAAGATCATCACAAGATTCTTCTCATATGAATTATCATTCTCTAGTGGTATCACCCCTAGATTCAGTAAATGTGAGGTTTATTGTATTTACTTATTCAATATGGATACATGGAACATATAATTTACTTGAGATAGGTTAGATAGGAGTGTTAGTTGATAGGTCACTGGTCCAATATGATAATGGATCTCAAAGGTGACGATTTATCAGGAATAATATCTACCTTCTTTTCATACCAAATGAATTTCATTCATGGTGAAATATGAAGGAACACATTATCTTTGAACAAAATATACTAGTATCATTGATGGTAAAACATATAAATTATAAATTCAATTTTTAAATAATCTCTAGGTCACTAAATGGTTAGAACCTTCTCTATCATCTATCAGATAAGATATATTCCTATAATCTTACACTCTCCAAATTTGTAACACCCCGAGATTTTATGAAAAATATTTTTTTTAATTTAATTAATGCCTTGTGTTGTACGCTACACCAAAAGGAGCTTGCACAACATGCATCCTTGACTTGCCTTGCATTACACGCAATCACGACCTTCCTCGATAGCGTGTGTAGTACGCAATAACGAGTTTCACTAAACAACAATATGCTATTAAAATATTATTAAAACTAGCCGTTATGAATAGTAATAACCACTTTTTGAAAGTTTGTAAATTTTATTTTTCAAAATGGACTTCATTTTTGGATTTGGAATATCGAAATTAGCTTAGGGTGAAATTTTGGTACTTTTCGGATAACTTCCATTTTCTAATGAATAGTGAAAATTACTAAATTTTAATTAAAAACAACCTTTTTAATCGAAATAATTAATAGTGATAAATTATTAATTTGAGTGGTTTTAAAGTATATTTTGAATATATTTTTACAATTTAATACAATGATGGTCATTGGATGTAATTTCACATTTAAACCAGACATAAACAAGTGTCAATCTTTTGATAGTTATTATCTCTTAAGAACACGCTATTTGTTTTCTCGACGGGAATTAATTTATAAATTAAGTAATGAAACTGATATGTTTTGAATTTGGTAAAATAGACATCATTTTTCTTTTCATAATATCAAATATATCTTAGGCCTAATTTTTGGTATTTTTCTGGAAACTTTCATTTTTTGATGAATAGTGAAACCACTAAGTGGTAGTTAAAAAAAATGAAATTTTCATAAAAATTACTTTTACCGCTTCTGTGAGTGGAATTTCGAAAATCCGAGAGACACAGTTGATGTCAGTAAGTAAAATGTGGTTCAATGAGATGAAAATAATTTTTGGTGAATAGTAACTTTTTACTTTTTTTTACCACGGCTAAAAGTAAATAGGGTAATTAAGGGTAAAAATGATATTATTATTACCCTAAAACATGTCCTAATTCTATTGGATAAGTGTAATTCGACCAAAAACAACCTTAGTAATAAAATATGACCATTTAGGCCCATTTAGATTAGATTAGGACATTTATTATTAATTTATTTAAAGAAGGGTTAAAATAGTTAAAATCAATGTTTAATAAGTATATCATTTTTAATATAGGGTTATACATAAGATAAATTGGACTATAAATATTAATTAGAAAGATAAAAATATTTCCTACATAATGATATTTTATTTTTAATTTTTAGACTTTTAATAAGTTAATTTATTTATGACACAAAGATGATGCAGTAATTATCTTATTACTGAAATATTGACATAATTGATGTTATAAATACCCAAATAAATGTAATTTGAGACTTTTTATGAATTACACTAATATTCTAGGTTACTATGACATGTTAGTATTGATTTAATTAACATTTTTCGAACTAATAATTCTGTTATTATTTTCACAAAAATCAATTACTAAATAGTGTCAAATTTGACATAAAATAGTTTTTAAAACAAATATTATATTATTAATTGTTATTTTATTCCTAAAAATCTAAGGTTCGACCAAATGACATAGATAAGGTTATATATATTAATAATACACAACTTGGGTTTATTTGGGCTTGTTATAGTGAGTTTATTAACCTTATAGTGTAAGAACACAAAAAGACACGGTAAAAGTAAAATTATCTAACTTAAAGTTAAAACTAAATGATAAGGTTAAAATAGTACACTAAACTTGTCTAAATTTTATTGGATGAGATAATTTCGACCCATCCCCACCTTAGCTTCTAAATAAATCAATTTGGAGCTATTTAAAACCGAATTTGGATTTATAATAAAATAATATTTTTAGTTTTTCCAAAGGAGCCCCTCTCCTCCCTTATAAAAGGGCACCTCCTCCCTCTCTTCCTCACACCACTTTGAGCCTTCAAGCTCGGCCAAACCCTGCCAAATTATCTTCTCCACTTCCCTAGAAACATCCTAGAGGTTCTGGTCTTCCTCAAAGACCAATTTTAGTACCCTAAAAGGAGATCTCAAAGAGGCGCTTCAAAGAAGAGGTAATGTCCGTTACTGATTCTTTCAACTTTATTTCTTCTTCCACTTCTTATTATTATGTTGTTTCATTATGAATTAATAACATCAGTATCACTCATATACGGATATTTTATTATAAGTATGAAACAACCCAATTTCACCATCTATCCATCCTATGGAAAACAAAATCACCGCGCGTGCGTACGTACGGAATACCGTCTCCACGACGCGATGAGATTCATTCTCCACATTAACCATTAATGAATGATTATAAAGTAGTTATAATAAGTAATCATGAATTATATGACATAATAATGATATTAGATTTATGTGTATATATTTTTATGTCGTCTACTTAATTCCATTCAACTCAATAAGGAAACGAAAACAGCGTTCATGCGTACGTACGGCCTACCGTCTCCATGAACAGTGTATTTCTTTTCATTTACTGATCTATTATATATATGTATATTCTGAATATATATTATATATAAATCATGTTTTATATTCTGGAATTAATTAATCATGATCTAAGTAATCATATGAATAATTACAAGTCAAAACACGGACGACAAATGAAACGATTTTACCCAAAACGCTCTTTAACATGGAATTTACAAAAGAACGGGTAATATAAAGTCATAAGTGAACCATATATGATATCATAACAATGAGTATGATTCTGGAATAAGTCAATTACATTATTTAAATCATTATACAGGAGATTCGGACACTTACGATGCAAATCGGACCTAAGGTAAGGGTTAATTTTTCAAATCTCATTTTTATCCGAGATTGCTTATTTGTAAGTATTTATTGGGGTTATTTCTATCATCCATGTCCATGTTTTATAAAAGTGTTTCCATCCTTTTTACCCATTATTGACTTTTACTACACGGTATGTAAGGAGTCTTTCTTTTTTTTACGTTACGAGGTACTTTTTGACTTTTCCAACAAAAGTACGACAAGAATGTTTTTTTAACATATACGGCATGAAAGGATTTTTATGGTTTTATAAAGCCTTATTTTCATGAAGCTTCCATCAAAAGATTTCATGACTATTTTCAACAAAAACATTTTCTTCTAAAATTGCATGACATTTTGTGAAAAGAAAATGATTTTGATGGAAAAAGGATATTTTCCTCAGGAATTCATTTAAAGTGTTTTATCAAAATCATTTTCATTTAAGATGACATTATTTCACATGTTTATATTTCAAGTGTAATTTCTCTATGATTTACATGGTTTCACTTTTCTTATTATGAAATGATATCCATTTCTTTTATATGGATTATGTGATGATGGAATGATGTTTATGAAACCCATTTTATTTATTGGGTTACTATGAATGATGTATGTTTATTTTGTGGCACAAGTAAGTATGATTTCATTATGAGATGGGTGGGAGCTATATCTCCCTACAATGCATTGGGTAAAGATTTATATCTCATGATATAGACATGGCTGGAACGGTAAGTTAATCCGGTTCAGTGTTACAGGACTGAAACAAGGAGTGAACTCGATTCAGAAAGGGACTTTGTCCACCAAGATGGTCTTGGCAGCAATGCCTTGGATACTATGGAAATCATGACATGTGTTGAACGGTGTCCACAATTACATGTTTTATTCCCATGATATTTTATCATTCTTAATGTTTCTTTATGATCTATGCCTTACATACTTCCATGTTTTGTGTCATTTCTCAAGCTTTTGATGTTTAAACATTATGTTCATGTTTTTAAGTTCAAATGTATATGGTATGTTTTATTTTATCCATGCTTACCCTTAATGAGAATTTGAGATCACCCTTTTTATGTTTTATTTTCCCCAGGATATAAAGAAAGGTTTTAGGTAAGAAAAAAAAGGGAAGATCTTTATGGGAGATGTTGAAGATCTTTCACCACGATTAGAAGATTACGTTCCAAGTTTCCAAAGACACTAAACTATTATGGTCCTTGTGTGTCTGTTTTTGTTATTTATTAAGTATTTCGCTAAAGTAATGTAATGTCCATGTACGTCAAGCTTTGGGTCTCTACAGTTTGGTATCAGAGGAAAGGTTTAGTCAACCTTTGGAAACTATGATGCGAAAACATTAGTGAGATCCCTAGAGATATTTCTAAGGTATGTCTAGGGATGTCCCTAAGGATAAGTATACGTATAGGATATAGTCCTAGAACTATGGTAACGATCTTAGAATTTAACCTAAGATGTTAGATATTGAGGGTACTTCCCCTTTACTATGTTGTTTTCCCAAGCATGATTTTTTCCTCTCACACTATTCTTTTTGGGTTTTAGAAAATTGCTGGAAACAGGAAGATTCATGATAATGGAGGATATGATGGAAAATGGAATGATATTATTCATGAGAAACCAGATGAAACAGGATTTGGAAGTCCAAACATCGTTGTTATGTATAATCAACAATCTCATAATATGATCAATAATCTCAATTTTGGTAAGTTTCCTGACTCAAATAATAAGAGAAAGATAGAGTTTCATGATGATCATAGAGGAAAGAAAGTTCAATTTCCCTCATGTAAATCATGTGGGAAGAGGCATCAGGGAGATTGTTTCAAAGGAACTGGAAGATTCTTTGGGTGTGAAAAAGAAGGACACAAAGCCAGTAAGTGAAAAGGAGAAGGTTCAGTTAACACCGTGGATGAGGATAATGGTATTGCTACGACATCAATGATGGTTAAATGTTTCAAATGTGCAATGTACGGGCATTATGAAAACCAATGCCCTAAGGTAAAGTCTCATGAAGAGAATCAGTACGGTTGTATGGGTAGTATTTATGTTGATGATGATAAAGAGACTACAAATGATATGTGAGATGAATGAATTGTTGAAGCTCGGTCAATGGTTTAAGAAGGTAGTGGAATGATTGCATGTTTATCAAGTGTAACGTTGTATATATAATCTCATAGTACTATGGAATAAAGAGACATCTAAGGATTGTTACACTGTTGTCTTTCCTAAGTTTTGAATGTGTATGATTAATGGTATTAGTAACCATGAAAGGTTATTCAGATATTTTTGGAAAGTAGATGATATGCGCATAATGAAGGGATAAGAAGATAATGAGATGTTTGATTGTATTCATGAGCTCATGACTGATATAAGGTCTAAGTGATATTATGCTTTTATTATATAGAAATTTTGGGATTTTGGTATGTGGAAAGAGTTAACTTTTGACAGCATTCATGTTTTCACTAAGGTTAAATGGGTATTCATTTTTTTCAAGAGAATACATGATTAAGGCCTTCTAATGTTTGGAATGTGACCAATAAGACATATCTCATGATATATGGGGATCAACAATGATATTAACATGCTAGTTGTATGAAATATTTGGTAATCGTTTTCACTATAATATGAGATTAGACTGCATTATTTTGGATAAGCCTAAAGATTGGAATGGATTATGTTGGACATAAGTTAGTATTGTTTAAGGATAGAAGTTTTTTTTGATATTATGTATGGGATGTTATAGTAATGTAGTTTTAGAAAAAGGACAACCTGTAGGATGGGCGATAGCCCATCACATCAGACAAGGCTATGGGAATCGAACCCACAACCGAAGTGCGACTGGCCTTTATCGCCTACCACTGGCCTACAAGAAGTCCCTGTTTAGTAGAAACTAGTTTTATTATATTAAGCAGTATGATATATGAAGTATAAGTCCATTTTAGGAACCATATATGATTAATCTCACTATAGATGGACTTATGTATTTTTTGATAACTTTTCTAACCTTTTGTTTGAGACAGATGGAATGACCCATCATTCTATCACATGATCTGCTAACACATTTCGAATGAAAAATTCAACTTCATTTCATTAAGGGATGAAGTGGGAATTGTTCAATTCACGAACAATAGTGAGATTATACCAAAATCATATAAGTATTTCTTTTAATTCATCAACTTTAGGGAAATGATATTTAAAACCAAAAATGTTGTCTTAGTGACCTTATATCCGATGAATCAGATGGTACCTTAGATCATCACAAATCTATGGCTTTGTGATTGTTGGATTTTTCATAGCCATGTTCTCTACCACTCTCTATCAGAACATGATGGTTAGATTTCTCTTCCATATCCATATTTTCTCCTATGTGGAAACCTAGTGATTAGTTTATTTGGGTAAACGTTACGTTTCATACTTTTGTTTTTAAAGATTGGTTTTTCTATTCCTTTTTACGATGTGGGTTTCTATTAAAAAAACTTTCGAGTAATAAACCATTTATAACCCCGACGAATTTCGAGGGCGAAATTCATTTTAAGGGGGGTAGAATGTAACACCCCGAGATTTTATGAAAAATATTCTTTTTAATTTCATTAATTCCTTGTGTTGTACACTACACCAAAAGGAGCTTGCACAACACGCATCCTTGACTTGCCTTTCATTTCATACAATCACGACCTTCCTCGATAGCGTGTGTAGTACGCAATAACGAGTTTCACTAAACAATAATATTATATTAAAATATTATTAAAACTAGCCGTTATGAATAGTAATAACAACTTTTTGAAAGTTTGTAAATTTTATTTTTCAAAATGGACTTCATTTTTGGATTCAGAATATCTAAATTAGCTTAGGGTGAAATTTTGGTGCTTTTTAGATAACTTCCATTTTCTGATGAATAGTGAAAATTACTAAATTTTAATTAAAAAAAACCTTTTTAATCGAAATAATTAATAGTGATAAATTATTAATTTGAGTGGTTTTAAAGTATATTTAGAATATATTTTTACAATTTAATACAATGATGGTCATTGGATGTAATTTCACATTTAAACCAGACATAAACAAGTGTCAATCTTTTGATAGTTATTATCTCTTAAGAACACGCTATTTGTTTTCACGACAGGAATTAATTTTTAAATTAAGTAATGCAACTGATATGTTTTTAATTTAGTAAAATAGACATCATTTTTCAGTTCATAATATCAAATATAGCTTAGGCATAAATTTTGGTATTTTTCTGGAAACTTTCATTTTTTGATGAATAGTGAAACCACTAAGTGGTAGTTAAAAAAATGATTTTTTCATAAAACCTAATTTTACCACTTCTGTGAGTGGAATTTCAAAAATCCGAGAGGCACGGTTGATGTCAGTAAGTAAAATGTGGTTCAATGAGATGAAAATAATTTTTGGTGAATAGTAACTTTTTACTTTTTTTTACCAGGGTTAAAAGTAGATAGGGTAATTAAGGGTACAAATGATATTATTATTACCCTAACACATGTCCTAATTCTATTGGATAAGTGTAATTCGACCAAAAACAACCTTAGGAATAAAATATGACCATTTAGGCCCACTTGGATTTGATTAGGACATTTATTATAAATTTATTTAAAGATGGGTTAAAATAGTTAAAATCAATGTTTAATAAGTATATCATTTTTAATATAAGGTTATACATAAGATAAATTCGACTATAAACATTCATTAAAAATATAAAAAGATTTCCTACATAATGATATTTTATTTGTAATTTTTATACTTTAAATAAGTTAATTTATTTATGACACAATAATGATGTAGTAATTATCTTATTACTGAAATATTGACATAATTGATGTTATAAATACCCAAATAAATGTAATTTCATACTATTTATGAATTACAATAATTTTCTAGGTTAATATGACATGTTAGTATTTATTTAATTAACTTTTTTCGAACTAATCATTCTATTATGATTTTCACAAAAATCAATTACTAAATAGTGTCAAAATTGACATAAAATAGTTTTTAAAACAAATATTATATTATTAATTGTTATTTTATTCCTAAAAATCTAAGGTTCAACCAAATGACATAGATAAGGTTATATATATTAATAATAAACAACTTGGGTTTCTTTTGGCTTGTTATAGTAAGTTTATTAACCTTATAGTGCAAGAACACAAAAAGACACGGTAAAAGTAAAATTATCTAACTTAAAGTTAAAACTAAATGATAAGGTTAAAATAGTAAACTAAACTTGTCTAAATTATATTTTATGAGAGGATTTCGACCCATCCCCACCTTAGATTCGAAATAAATCAATTTGGAGCTATTTAAAACCAAATTTGGCTTTATAATAAAATAATATTTTTAGTTTTTCCAAAGGAGCCCCTCTCCTCCCTTATAAAAGGGAACCTCCTCCCTCTTTTCCTCACACCACATTGAGCATTAAAGCTCTGCCAACCCCTAAAAAATTCTCTTCTCCACTTCCCTATAAACATCCTAGAGGTTCTGGTCTTCCTCAAAGACCAATTTTAGTACCCTAAAAGGAGATCTCAAAGAGGCGCTTCAAAGAAGAGGTAATGTCCGTTACCGATTCTTTCAACTTTATTTCTTCTTCCACTTATTCTTATTAGGTTGTTTCATTATGAAGTAATAACATCAGTATAAATAATATACTAATATGTTATTATAATAATTAAACAACCCTATTTCACCATCTATCCATCCTACGGAAAACGAAATCACCGCGCGTGCGTACGTACGGAATACCGTCTCCACGACGCGATGAGATTCATTCTACACATTAACCATTCATGAATGATTATAAAGTATATATAATAAGTAATCATGAAATATATGACATAATAATTATACTGGATTTATGTGTATATATATGTATGTCATCTACTTAATTCCATTCAACTCAATAAGGAAACGAAAACAGCGTTCATGCGTACGTACGGCCTACCGTCTCCATGAACGGTGTATTTCTTTCCATTTACTGATCTATTATATATATGTATATTCTGAATATATATTATATATAAATCATGTTTTATATTCTGGAATTAAGTAATCATGATCTAAGTAATCATATGAATAATTACAAGTCAAAACACGGACGACAAATGAAATGATTTTACCCAAAATGCTCTTTAACATGGAATTTACAAAAGAACGGGTAATATAAAGTCATAAGTGAACCATATATGATATCATAACAATGAGTATGATTCTGGAATAAGTCAATGACATTATTTAAATCATTATACAGGAGGTTTGTACACTTACGAAGCAAATCGGACCTAAGGTAAGGGATAATTTTGCAAATACCATTTTTATCCGAGATTGCTTATTCGTAAGTATTTACTGGGGTTATTTCAATCATCCATGTCCATGTTTTATAAAAGTTTTTACATCCTTTTTACCCATTCTTTAATTTTACTACATGTTATGTAATGAGCCTTTCTTTTGTTTACGATACGAGGTACTTTTTGACTTTTCCGACAAAAGTATGATAAGAATGTTTTTTTAACGTATACAGCATGAATGGATTTTTATGGTTTTATAAAGCCTTATTTTCATGAATATTACTTCAACATATTTCATGAATATTTTAAACAAAAACCTTTTCTTATAAAATTGCATGACATTTTGTGAAAAGAAAATGATTTTGAAAGAAAAAGGATATTTTCCTCAAGAATTCATTTAAAGTGTTTTATCAAAATCATTTTCATCTAAGATGACATTATTTCACATGTTTATGTCTCAAGTGTAATGTATCTATGATTTACATGGTTTCACTTTTCTTATTATGAAATTATATCCATTTCTTTTATATGGATTATGTGATGATGGGATGATGTTTATGAAACCCATTTTATTTATTGGGTTATTAGGAATGATGTATGTTTATTTTGTGGCACAAGTAAGAATGATTTAATTATGAGATGGGTGGGACCTATATATCCCTCCAATGCATTGGGTAAATATTTATATCTCATGAGATAGACATGGATGGAACGATAAGTTAATCCGGTTCAGTTTTATAGGACTGAAACGAGGAGTGAACTCGATTCAGAAAGGGACTTTGTCCACCAAGATGGTCTTGGAAGAAATGCCTTGGCTACTATGGAAATCATGACATGTGATGAATGGTTTCAACAATTACATGTTTTATTCCCATGCTATTTTATCATTCTTAATGTTTCTTTATGATATATTCCTTACGTACTTCCATGTTTTGTGTCATTTCTCAAGCTTTTGATGTTTAAACATTATGTTCGTTTTTTTATGTTCAAATGTATATGGTATGTTTTATTTTATCCATGCTTACCCTTACTGAGCATTTGAGCTCACCCTTTTTATGTTTTCTTTTCCCCAGGATATAAAGAAAGGTTTTAGGTAAGAAAAAAAGGGAAGATCTTTATGGGAGATGTTGAAGATCTTTCACCACGATTAGAAGATTACATTCCAAGTTTCAAAGACACTAAACTATTTCGGTACTTGTGTGTCTGTTTTTGTTATATATTAAGTATTCCTATAAAGTAATGTAATGTCCATGTACATCAAGATTTGGGTATCTACAAAATTCATCCCAAAATGTAAACTTTCATCACCTATTATCATACAGTTCCTCATAAGGTTCCATTTTAATTCTAGAATGAATACTACAATTATATGGGAACTACACTAGGGTAAGGTACTAGACCCAACATACTGGTAAATTCAATGAAAATGATCTGAACATATCCTATAGATATTGAATGGTCCTTTCAAAATTTCCATCTATTTGTGGGTGATAAGCAGTGTTTATTCATAGTTCTATATCTAATGCTTGTCGAATACTTATCGAAGACCCCTTGGTAAACCTCATATCTTTACTAGACACAATAAAATGTGAAACTCTATATAGTCTAACCACCTCTCTTATGCATATCACGGTGAGTTGTTTAAGAGAGAAATCTACCTTGGTATTAAAAAAGTGTGATAAATTTAAAAGGAGATTGACAACCACCTAGATGGTGTTACTTACTTTAGGGATCCTAGGGTATCATATGATGAAATCCATATTTATATTTTCCCATTTCCATATTGGTATTGGAAATTATTTTAGCATACCCAGAGACTAGTTTCTTTCATCATTGACTTATTGGCATACCATGTATCGAGATACAAGGTATACAATATCGCTGTTCTTATTATCCCACCATACATTTTTCTTCAAATATCTATACATCATAGTTAATACTAGATAAATATGGAAGGATGATTTATGAGAATCATCCATTACTACACTCTTTATTTTTAGTTTTAATGGGACACATATCCATGTTTTGAACCATATAACTCTATATTCAGTAATGTTGTAACTCTGTAATAATCACTACCTCCTTCAATATAACCTTATCATACTTCATAGATTCCTTGATCCTATTAAGAATGGATGGGTGTGAAATTATTTTGTAAATCTAGGATTAAGATCTTTTTATTATTAACATATTTTTCCTTTTTCATTTCCATGAGGATTAGATCCCTTTAAGTATTTATTATAGACAAAATTAGGAGATCCTTTATACTCAAATCATCTGCTATTTTGTTTTCAATAGAAAGAAATTAATGGATTGACCAATCATAATCCTCTATAAACTCTACCCACCTCCATTGGTTCATAGTGTTATTAATTTTTGTTATTATATTAATGATATAGTTATAGTCTGTATATATGTCAAACTTCTCCCCAAATAGATAATGTTACCAAATATTAAATGTGAAGATCACTGTATAAAATTCTAGATGATGTGTTAGTTAGTTTTAATCACAGATTAATAATTCATAGGAAACATAGCTATCAATTTTTCATCACACATTATTGTGACGTCTCAAACCTGGGTTCCACTCAGAGGTTCCTTGAGCCCAATTGGTAGCATGGCCTCAAGCACATCTCCCCAAATGATTGAGTCTACAGAAAAAAAGCACAAGCCTATGGTATATCAATAGGTAGAGTATGCCCTCACGACCAGAGTGTAGAAAAATGTATAAATGAAATAACAGGTAAATAGTGGAATCTATATAATAACATATGGAACATCAGAAGTAGTCATGAGTAATATACATTGAATAAACTAATAATAATATAAAAAATATGATGATGCATTTCATGTCTCTACAAAGCAAGAAAACATGGATACAATGAAAAAAAAAATACATGATATAAAAAAGTAGAAAAAGAAAACAAATAGAGTCCAATAATCTTGAGCTCCAGATCAGTCATTTTCTACCAAGGTTCATATAGTCTGGGTAATAAAAAATGAATCACTATTAAAGCATGAATATATAAAGGTAAGCCTTATAGTAATGTAAATACCAATATAGATTCTTCAGCCTGAACTGTTTTCTGAACATGTAACCATTTAATTTATGAATTATGTTCTAGTTTATATATTTATCTCACATGAGGAATAACTAGAAATGGAATCTGAAAATGATAATGATAATAGTAGAGGATCCAAGACATAATAAGGCATCATGTAATGATTTCAATGATATAGGATCCAAGGTAATAACCAAGGAATATTTGGTAATGATATTAATAAAAGAGATCCAAGGTAATAACAAAGGAATCTATGACCTCAGGGTTTTGAAAAACTCAAATAATATACTGTAGCCTCTCTATAGGGATATGAGTGTAATCCAAGGGGCATCACCCAAGGCATTCCACAATAATGTAATCCTAATCGAGTTCATAAAAATAATCCAAGGTAAAATTGGATATGCAATCACTAAGCCCACAGGTGTATCCAAGGTGACTCATGTCTATAAATGTCACACTAGATACATGGAGTTCATCCCAGTCATCCTATAATGATAATTTTGGGATCTTACAATGTCATATCATGTATACAATAGCAGACAATGAATGATTTTGAATGTGGGTCTCACACTTGAAAACCATCATCTCTAAATTAGTATGGCATCCAAGAGTGCTCAAGGCATTCCATCAGGAATTCAAGGGTATATCAAGTATGACCACTCCTATAGTAATTTCATGGGCCATATCCAATCAGAACCATATTCCTAATTAATTTAATGATTTAGGCCATGTAATAGTCTTTCCATTCAATATGTATAGGGTTCAAGTCAATTCCTTTCCTTTCTGTGACATGGATAAAGGACATGTAACTGTTTATTAATTCATATAATTCATAATAATTTAGTATGTTCAATATCCTACATTCAATTATACATGGATATTGGTGCTACAGATGTGAAAAAAATACATTAAATTACATTCAATTAGAAAAAGTCATATACATAGTATAGATTCCAATTTAACCATTTAATTATGTAGAACACTTATCTTAGACAGGTTAAGGGACACTAAAATATTCAAGGGATATCTAAAACTAATTAAATAGTCATCAAATTAAGGAATGGAATACCATTTTTTGGGACAATACAAAGCACACTTGAACAGTGTGGAGTGTGTTTTACACTTCCTTATTTTAATAATCATAAACTATAATTATTTTTATACTAATTTTTCACATCCAGTATGATAAAATTTTATATTATAATATTGCTTATATGATCTTTATTCTATGTATTATGTAATGTCACAGTTGGATGGTGATGTTATTAATATTTTAATAACTTTTTATATAATACCTTTACTGATTTAATTTGAAATGTTCATAATTTGTGTGAAACATTAAGGTTTAAATATTAAATACAAATTTTGATCACTATTTAAATTCATCCAGATTCAAGTCCGTTTAATGTTTTAATAATAACTATCACCATACTAATCCAAATTTCAAGGTTATTATTTTTTAGGATCCCTTATTCAATTTACAACGTATAATTAGAAGGATTCATTGTACAATTATTCCAGTTGTATGGTCATATGGACCGCACAAGAAGAACAAAAAAATAGGTGAATAAACTGGATCAACCATGATGATTGAATTATTGGGATGAATCCCGAAGTCCATTTTTTAGAAAACTTCATCATAAGTTTTTTATTTTCTAAAGTAATAATTGATAAAAATTGGAATGTCCAAATTCAAAAATAAAGGTCCCAACGGATGCTTTGAAGTACATCCTACCATTGTGGCCGAGAATTAAAATCTGCACACTAAATTTGACTTTCTCATGATATAGAAAAAAATTAGAGATGATATTTTGCAGTGCGAAAGATAATAAAAGGGAAGAAAACTTTTTTGAATAATGTTTTTGGGTTTTAGGGAATATTTCTATCTATAAACCCAATCAAATTTCATCCTTCTAAAAAATATGGATTAAAATGGACAGATTACTATTGTTTACTCAAACCGCCATAAACATTTCTCATTAACTCCAAATGCATTCACATTTTGAGAGTAGAGGAAAAAAGTATTATATAAAACTTTTAAGAATAATATATGTCGAAATTAAGTAGTTTGAATGGCCAACTGACAATCCATGTGGAGGAAAAAATTTGGAATGCAAATAGTCCAACCCCTCGGGCTATAATTACATCCCCCTTCTCTCCTTGAAATGGTTAGGCATTTCGGAAGAGAGGAGCATAAATTACAATGAGAAAAGCTTTTAAAAGGATTTTGAGTACCATCCATACTCAAGTTTTCACTTGAGAGACCCTTCCTCCTATCATTGCTTTCATGTTCTTTTACATTCTTTTCATTTGTAATCATATAGGCTGTTTTCAATTTGGTTTTAATTTTTATGAAAATTTATTATTCATATTATCTTTTAATCATACACCCTATGTTCTTAAATATTAATGGTCTTAAAATAGTTTAAATCAAGTTAAAACCCCTTCTCTTCTTCTATTTTTCATTCAATCTAATTTCTATATTTGGCATTAACTTTACCATTTTTGTGTGTGTTCGGTGCACTACTCTTATCTTGTAAATTTCCTTTTCATCTCTTTATAAATCATCATCATAAACATTGAAAGAATATTATTAACCAAAACAATGGATGAGTGAATCTACCAGTGGGGTGAGTTATAATTAAGGGATGTTAAGTGATTGCGAGCTTTTTCTTGATGTATATTCTTTAAATTAACATTGTGTATGTAACACTTAGAATGTGATATATTAATGACATGATTTATTTAACATGTGGTTTCCATGAATTATTAGAAACTTAAATAAGCTACCATAGATAAATATATGATTAAGATTAGAACCCAATGTTAATTTAAGTCTTGGATATAAGCCTTAACGTTTAGGAATTCCAATCATCATCATATTTTTAAGTGGGTGTTAATTTAATTCAATATAAATCAAATTTAAAGGATATCCCAAGATTAAATCCCTAAAAATAAACTCACCGAAATATTTATTAAATTGATAAATCAATCATTCATTTAAATTAAGCTCTGCAAACAAACCCCCAATCAAAATACAATCAACTAATAAAAATAGACTATTAAAAAGTATCATCGCTGAGGATTCGACTTGAGTGCTTCCTTACACATTAGTAGAGCATCATAACCATGAACAATTGATATGAGTAAATAAACCACAATTTAAATATAGAAATTTATGGGTATGGTGAATTATGTATTCATTATTTTTTGGTTATTGTAAAAAAACAATTTTTCAAACAAATTTAAATAAAAACACAAAGAAAAACCCACCTTCTCATAAAAATCATAATCAAAATAACCACAAATAAAAAATCATCTTCCTCTTTCTTCTAAAATATATCTGAATGCCTCGTATCCTCCCAACCAATCCCTTTGATTTGTTTTACCCTAAAATTTAGCGAACTCTTCACCAAATTAAGAGTATCCTTAGGGACAATTAAATCATTCAAGAACTATTCCTTGTACAACTAATTGAACTAGATATGGATAATCCTTGGGAAAAACCCTTAAAGTACTTGATTCTCCTAATATGAATTACCAACCCATTGTTATTCAGTATCCAAAAATAGAGGATGAATTTGAACTCAATTTGGGTTTTATTTATCTTCTTCCTTACTTACATGGGCTAGCTATTGAGGATCAGAATCTTCATCTTAAACAGTTCAAAGTGGTGTGATCTACCATGAAAACACAAGGAGTTTCTGAGGAACTAATAAAAATCTAAGAATTCCCTTTCTTTATAGATAATACTGCCAAGTCATGGGTCTACTACCACCCTCCTGATTTCATAACCACATGGAATGACATGAGGAGACTTTCCATAGAAAAATTCTTTGCTGCTTCTCGTACTGCTTATATTCTAAAGAAAATAAGTGGTATTAGTCAATTCCCAATGAATCAATCCATGAGTATTCATAAAGGTTAAAAAATCTTATGGTAACCTACACACACTACCAAATCCATGGAAAAATCTTGATCCAATACTTATATGAGGGGTTATTGTCTATGGACATGACACTCATTGTTGTCGCAAGTGGTGGTGCTCTTGTTGATAAAAATCCTACAGCTGCAAGAGATCTTATATGAAACATGGCTTCAAACACACAACAATTCCATACTCGAGCACATGTTTAAGTAAAAAAATCCCAACATAGTCAATCTATACATCCAATCAAGATGACTGAGTGGATGAGTAAAATTATAGGTCTTGTTATACAACTAATTGTGGTGGTCAAAGCCCCAACAACAACTTCTCCACAATATCTATTCCCTAGACCTATCAAGAACTATGGAATCTTTTGTTCCCCATCTCATTCAACTAACACAATTCCACAACTTCAAGAGGATCCATTGGATTCTTCTGGACCAATGGATCTCAATGAAACATATTCTCAAAGGAACAAAAACCATCAAAAATCATGTTAATTCATTATAAACTTAATCCAACCCCACTATGAGCCCTTCTCTTCTTCCTATAACCCAAGATCGAGTTATGTTAATCCCATTTTCATCCCCCTAAATTCACTCCTCAAAACCGAAACCAATTCCAATATGGTCAAGGTGTTGGTAACTTCCAAAAAGATTACCCTTTTGTTCCTCAACCTCAAAGGATATATCCTCCTCTTGCTCCTCCAGGATTCCACTATCCTAATGATCCTTCCTAATTCCCAAACCAAAATAAACTCTTTCTCAAGAACCAAAATCAAGGAAATCCCAATTCGGGACAAACCTATTATTCCAAGTAACCCTGGGAAATTTCATTGTAAGATCATTCATCCTTTACCCGTTCTAGCCTTAAAAATATTGAAACCCAAATTTTTCAACTTGGATCCCACCTGAGGCAGCAAAAATAATAAAATTATTTCCAACTCCCAGCTCAAACATTACCCAACCCTAAGGGTAATTTAAGTTCAATTGTAGTTATATCAGGAAAGAAAATTGCTATGCCTCATTATGAGTCCTCCAACTCACCTTTAAATATTGATCTAAGAAATGAAAAGAAAAAGAAATTAGAAAAGGAACCCGAATCCATTATCTCACCTACTTCCATTACACTTAGGAATCCAATTCATTTTCCTCAAGATGTTTCTAAGACAAGGATGTCCTTTTATCCCGATCCTGAAATGCTCGACATGTTTAGATGTGTTGAAGTCAATAATCCCCTATTAAATGTCATAAAAACTCCCTATGTATGATATGTTTCTTAATAAATTGTGAAACCATAAAAGGAAACTTAGGACCTCAGAAAATTTTTTTATGGTAGTATATCCCCCTAAAGTGAAAATATCTAGGGACCTTTACAGTTCCATGCCAAATTGGAAGTTCTAACTTCAATGATGAACTCATAGACCTAGGAGCCTCAATTAATTTCATACCCAAATCCTTATTCTCTAATCTTGGTCTAGGTCCCTTACATACAATAGGTGTTTTTATTCAACTGGCCAATATAAGCACTAACAATTCTGAGGGAATAATTGAGGATTTCCTTGTTTGGGTTAATGATATTATTTTCCTAGATGATTTCTATGTCCTTGACATGGAAGGTCAGACAAACTATTCACGATCACCCTTAATTCTATTAATAACATTCATAATGAACACAAGATCCAAGATTGATGTCCATTCATGCATCTTATCCATAGAATTTTATGACCAATAGGTCAAGTTCAACATTTTTCATGCCATGAAATGCCCATCTCAGGATCAATTTTCATTCTAAATCCATGCTTTTGTGGAAACTTCTAAGAGTCAATTGAACCCCATTACATCATGTTCATCATGTTATAATGATATAAGATCTTCTGAAATCTGCACCATCATTAACCAAGTTATAAATGTTGATGTTTATGTGGACCTATCATTTATAGTCTCTTTTAATATGTTGGATCTTGAAAACTCCCTTGAATCCCACATCAATTATGATCTCTAATGTTCCACCTTGGACAGTATTAATGAAAATGAATCAGAAGTAAATAAAATACCTTACATCATTCTTGAGTTATCTATCCCACAAATGAAATAAGATACTGATCTGAAACCGCTTTTTGAACACTTGAAATATTAATTCCTTTTCCATGATCACTCTCATCCTATCATTATCTCTGCTTCACTTACTGAAACTGAGGATTCCAAACTTGTTCAAGTGATAGAGGAAAAAAAGGCCTTAGGTTAGACCTTATATGACATACTGGGAATCAAACATACCCTTTAAATTCATCGCATCCATCTTGAGGAGTCATCCATTCCAATTACACAACCACAAATAATAATAAATCCACTCATCCTTGAGGTAGTTAGCGAAGAGATCACCAAGCTCTTTAAAGCTGGTATTATCTACCTAATTTCTAATAGTTAATGGGTTAATCCAATTCAAGTTGTACCTAATAAGGGTGACATAAATGTTGTCACAAATGAACATGGGGAGGTAGTCACATCATGAGTGAAAAATAAATGGCGCGTGTGCATCGACTACTAGAAATTGAATGTTGAAACAAGAAAATATCACTATCCTCTTATATTCCATGATCAAATGCTAGAAATATTATATAAAAAGACACATTATTGCTTTCATGATGGATACAATGGATACTTCCAAATCCTAATCGCACCTTAGGACCAAGAGATGAAAACATTCACTTGCCCCTTTGGAATATATGCATATAGGATAATACCTTTTGGCCTTTTCAATGATCCTGCAACATTCTAAATGTGTATGATGAGTATATTTTTTGAATTCAATGAACACTATTTGTAATTCTTCATGGATGACTTTACCATTTAGGGTGATTCATTTGAATCGTGCTTGCATTCACTCTCTCAATACCCTCAAAATTTTGTAAAGTGTAAACTTGTGTTAAATTTTGAAAAATGTCACTTTATGGTTGAAAATGGGATCGTTCTATGTCCCATAGTTTCACAAGATGGTATTAAAGTTGTTCTTGATAAAATTGAAGTGATCCAATCATTTCATGAGTCAACCTATATTGGAGACATCCTTTCATTCCTCGGTCATGCTGGTTTCAATTGGTGATTAATCCATAACTTGAGTAGGATTGACCTCCCACTCACTCGACTACTTTAGAATGAAGTCACATTCCATTTTGATGAGGCTTGCGAGAGAGTCTTCATTAAACCCAAAGCTTCTCCTACATATACCCCAATAATTCAATCCCCAGATTGGTTATTATTCGTTGAATTTATGTGTGCCGCTTCTAATATAGACATTTGGGCCTTTCTTGGTCAAAGAATAGAAAAAATTACTCATTTCATATTTTATGCCTCAAAAAAATTGGATGAAACTCAATCTCACTACACCGTGACTAAAAAGGGACTTTGAGCAGGGGTTTCTTACATTAGATAAATTTCATCCCTATCTTTTAGGTGCCAAAATCATCATCCTCATAGACCATTCTGCTAAAAAGTTCATAGTCAAAAAAGTGATTTCAAACAAAGGAAAATAAGATGGATCATAATGATTCATGAATTTGACCTTGAAATCATTGATAGGCTAGGAAAAGAAAACCCTATAGCTAATCACTTGAGTAGAATTTCCAATTATTCTCATCAAGAAATCATTGATATTGTGTTCCCCAATGACAACCTTTCATCTCTTACTCCAAGGCTACCATGGTATTCCCAAATTGTAAATTACCTGGTTTCTAGTGTTTTTCCTAATTTTTTTCAAAAGGACAAAAAATGAAATTGAAAAGTGGTTAAAAATACTATTTTTTGGAAGGTAATAAACATTGGAAAACTAGGGATGACATGGTAATTATGATATTTTTTGATGAAAATGAAAATTATTCCATCATAGAATTTTGTCAATCAACTCTTGGTGGTGTCAAATTTTGACCACAAAGGACCTCCCAAAAGGTCCTAGATTCTATATTCTTCTAGCCTTCACTCTTTAAGGACTCACATGAGTTCTATAAATCATGTCCCACTTTCCAAAAGTTTTTGAAAATTTCAAAAAGAAATGAAATGACCCAAAAGCCTTTAATCTTATATGAGAGGGGCATTGATTTCATGGGTCCATTTCTCCTTCCAATGGATTCTCATACATCCTTCTTACGATCGATTATATTTCAAGGTGGGTTGAGTACCAACCCACTAGAAAGTATTATTCACATACAATTAGTGAGTTCCTAAAGACACACATATTCCACCGATTTGGAAAACCAAATGCCTTGATAAGTGATTTAGGAACCCATTTATATAATAGAACCATGAAATATTTTCTAAAAAAGAATGGGTTTGTACATAAAACATCAACTTCTTATCACCCCCAAAAAAATGGAAGGAATGAAATTTCTATTAGAGGGGTGAAAATAGTACTTGAGATAATTTTAAAGCCCACTAGAAAAGGATGGCCTAAGTGACTTGGTGAAGCACATTGGGATAATTAAACTGCATATAAAACACCCATTCAGATGTCTCATTTTAGGCTTGTTGTTGTTAAAGCATGTCTCTTACCAGTTGAAATCCAACATATTCATTTTGGGTAGTGAGTAATTATAATTTTGACTGTGAAAAATATGGTGATGAAAGATTGTGGTAGTTAAGTGAATTGGAAGATCTTTGACGTGATTCCAATGATAATTCCAATCTGTACAAAGAAAAGGCTAAGGTACTCAATGACAAACACATATTGATAAAGGTATTACATGAAGGTTGAAAGGCATTTCTCTTAAACTCTCACTTTTAGATTCACCCAGGTAAGCTTAATTATCATTGGGAGGGTCCTTTTATTATTTCAAATGTTTATCGATTTGGTGTAGTGCAAGTCCAAGACTCCTCCTCCCAAAGGACATTCATAGTAAATGGACATCGGTTGAAGCATCACCATGAGAGGACACTCATCTAGAGGACCGCATCGACTTCCATCGAATCCCCAACTCTTACTTTTGATCCACTACTAGATGGAAATGGAGACCCACCTAATCCATACCAAGGGAATCTCTTTCCCTTTAACTCATCTTCTCTCTCTCTCTCTCTTTCTTATTATTCCTCCCTCATTCTCCTTTTGTTTTTTACCACTTTCCTCATAAAACTTTTTATTTACTATTTCTCTTTTTTGTGGGTGTGTATCTATAAAAAAACTATAAAAACACCTAAAAAACTGAAAATCTATAATAAAAATCACATAAAAAATATAGAAAATCCAGAGTCATAATTATTCACCTACAACTTTTTAAATTTTGTTTAACCATTTTGGGGAGTCAGAAGACATGGTTTCATCTCAAAAATTTTGCATTTTCATCATATATTTGGATAAATAATATTGTGTCAAAGCCAAAAAATTTGAATGCTCAATTTTTGATTTGGAAAATGATTTTCCCCAACCATGAGGAACAACATTATCTTTCATTCCAAGGACACCTTTGTCCATATTTTCAAAATGTTTGTTTTTACCCCCATTTGTGATTCTTGAGTTTGTGGACCTTTGAGTTGAATTTCCTACTTTAGTGTACATTAATATTATAGAGGCATTTTATAAACCTCATAATCATAACAATAGACAAATAGAATCCCTTTAACCATACATTAATCCTCCTTTTGAAAGACCATTTGAGCCTATGAAATCCTTTTCTTTAATAGCCACATTAAAAGCCCAATACATTATCCCACCAAATACTTAAATACATTTTCACTAAATAATTTTTTGAAATTTAAGATTGGGGGGAATGGATTTCATTTTGGGTACGCTTTGTTGATTTCACCATGTTGTCATATGATTTAGGGAAATAATCCATTTAAGTGTTGGGGGTATGTTATCATTTAGTGAGGTTTTGGAATGTATATATGTTTATTACATTTTTTTACAAATTTTCTTAAAAAGAATTGATATGTTTTAAAAAAATGAAAAAAATGAAAAATAGAATGGGTTGTTTCTTGGGATGGTAAAAAATAACTCTTTCTCAGCCTTTGATATTATTTTAACTATTAAAATTAGTGTCCTGAGGAGATAAAACATAGTTTGGGAGATGAGTGTGATATTGTTTTCATGATCAACTTTCAAAAAAACACAACAAAAGCATAAAAAAGAACACTTATTTCATTGGGAGATGTTCAGTGTTTTTTAAATATTTCATCTTCTCATCCCCTTAAAATTTCCTTCCTATTTTGGGTCTTTCTTTACAAAATCATTACCATGTAAATATATATTTGTATTTCCTTTCATGCCTATTTTAAAATATTATGCATTTCTTTTTCCATGATAGGGTTTTACCCCTTTTTTCTATCTTTTTGATATCAATTTCCTACCATCCCATAGCCATATAAAAAACCCTACAAAATATCTCTTGATTCTTGTGCACATTAGGATATGTAGTATAAGTTGAGAGATCTTTGAAACCCTAAACTTTTAACTTTATGTTGGTGAATGAGTGAACCTCCAGAAACCAAATTTTATCATCTTGAGAAGAGTATGTTTTGAGTGCCTGCATTTTCCATTTCTAAATTTAAGAATGTAAAATGATTTTTTTGAATCATTGTTTCTATAAATTTTTTTGGTGAAATTCATTATGAATGAGTGAAATACTGTAAAACTCCCCTGATTAGTGAAAAAAAATTAATAATTTTTTAGCAAGTGAGAATAATTTTGCTATGTTTTTATATTTATTGTAGATATGAACATGAAAAAGACTAAGTGTGGGGGAGTAGATTTTATTTATATTTTTATATGTTTTTATATAATATATTTATTGATTTTATTTGAAATGTTCATCATTTTTGTGAAACATTAAGGTTTAAATATTAAATATAAATTGTGATCACCATTAAATTTCATTCAGATTCATGTTAGTTTAATGTTTTATTAATAACTATCACCCTAATAATAAAAATTTCATGGTTCTTATTTTATAGGATCCCTTATTCAATCTAAAACATATAATTTAAAGGAATAATTGTCCAATTCAGCAAGTTCAAGGGTCATATGGACCAGACAATAAGACCCAATGAATCTGTGAATAAACTAGACCATCCATGATGATATAATTATTGGACTGAATCCCAAATCCCAGTTTTTAATAAACTCCATCAAATGTTTTTTATTATCTAGAGGAATCATGGATAAAATTTTTAAGGTCCAACTATACAAATAAAGGGACCAACTAATGCATTGAAGTGAAACCCACCATTCTAGCTAGGAATTAAAATCAGCACACTAAATATGAATTTTCTTCTGATATTGACATAAATTGGAGCTAATATGTTTCTGTGATAAAGAGAAGATATGGGCGTCCATGTTTTTTGAATAATGTTTTCAGATTTGAGGGCATCTTTTTATTAATAAAAGCATTAAAATTTCATCCTTCTAAAAAGTCTGGATTGAAATGGAAAGATTAAATTTTTTTACTCAAACTACCATCACCTTTTCTCAATAAGTCGAAATGAATCCACATTTTGAGAGTAGATGGAAAAAATTATTATATAAAACATTAAAGAATAAGAGATCTTGTGATTAAGTTGTCTGAATGGTAAACCGATGATCCAAGTGGAGGGATAGATTTGGAATGGAAATAGTCTAAACCATTAGGCTATAAATATACCCCCTAAAATCCTTGAAAGGGTTTGGAATTTCAGAAGAGAGGATAATACATTGGAACAAACAAAGATTTTAAAAAGGTTTGGGAGGATCTTCCAAACGTAATTTTTCACTTGATAGACCCTTCCTCCTCTCATTGATTTCATGTTCTTTTATTTTCTTTTCATTTGTAATCGTATAAGATATTTTCAATTTCCTTTAAATTTTTATGAAAATTCATTATTTATATTCTCTTTTAATCATACACCCTCTGTTATTAAATATTCATGGTCTTAAAATAGTTTAAATAAAGTTGAAACCCCTTCTCTCCTTTTTTTCATTCAATCTAAATTATGTATTTAACATTAAATTCACTGAATTTATGTTTTTTTGGGGCACTACTCTTATATAGTCCATTTAATTTTCTTAAATTTATAATTTAACATCATAAAAATTACAACCATATTATTAACCAAAACTATGGCTGACTAAATCTACCATTGGAGTGCATTATAATTTGAGGATGTTAAGTGATTGAGATCTTTTCCTCGATGGATATTCTTTAAATTAAAATTGTGTATGTTAAACTTAGAATGTCATAGATTAATGAAATACTTTGTTTAATGTGTATTTTCTATGTATTGTTGGAAAAATAAATACACTAAAATACAAAATCTATGATTTAGATTAGAACCCTATGTTAATATATGTTTTGGATTAAATCCATAACACTTAGGAATTCCAATCAACACCATCTTTTGAAATGGGTGTTAATTTAATAAAATATAAACCAAAGTTCAATGATATAAAAAGATTAACTACCTAATAATGAACTCACCCCAATATTTATTAAATTGTTAAATTAATCAGTCATTTCAATTAAGCTCTTCAAACAACCCCCAATGAAAAAACAATCAACTAAAAACAATAAACTATTAAAAAGTATCATCCCTGAGGATTTGACCTGAGTGATTCTATACACATTGGAAGAGCATCAGAACCTTCAATGTTCAATATTCAACAATCAGACGCACTTCAGTTGGGAGACATAGTAACCACCAGATTAGTGTCACCGTTACCACTAGGATGAGCTACCAATATATGGGAGTCACCATTACCTCCAGGATGTGCTACCTCCATACCGAGTCACTATCACCTCCAATAAGAGCTACCACATGGATGAGCTAACTCCAAAGGCGAGTCATCATTACCACCGGAGTTGAGTCACCATTACTGCCATAGGAGACACCACCCGTGGAGTTATCGCCAGATGTTGATTCACTACGAGCTTCTGGTTACTATTACTGTATGAGGACTATATCCTGAATGGATCAATGACTAAATATATTCTTGGATGGTTTGACCAAGTCATAAAGACTTAGTAAAAGATGATCCAAGGGTTGTGGATCTACTCTAACTAATGATGCTATATATTCTCAAAGGATCTCATTATCATAAATAGAACTGTTGATATTATAGACAGGTATTACAATCTCTTACTAATGAAAAACAATACAGTGGATTGTGGGACTGAATTTGTGAATTCTCCTGAACATTCTAATTCAAATTCTATGAAGATAAATGAAAAAGATGCATAAAACCCATTACGGATATTGATCGATACATCCAATATAGATAAATTAAAACATGCCTAAATATTTCTATAATATTCTATTATGCTTCAATATTCTAAAACAAATAAATAAATCCTCACCTTTGCTAATCTATGGACTATGAACATCCAAAACACATACGACTATGCTTTTCCCTTTACTTCTTATTTCTATTTCAATTTTTTGCAGTGTGTTGTTTTCCTATTATCTAACACACACTATCTCCTACATATTCATGGAGAATACTTGTTATTATCTTCTTCCCCAGTCTATTTCCCACTATGTTTGTGAAAGAGGTCCCTGTGTGACCTGTTATATTCTTAAATCCTATAATAAACTAAGGAATAGTATTTTTAGCTTGGAAATATTGTCGTTCTTGACTATATACCTAATCTAGGGTGTGAATTTATTTTATTATATTTATAATCTTCTTGGAAGTGGGTGATTTCCAATTAGAGAGGATTAAGTCTCACCTTGAGACTAGACCTCTTTTTTTATGCAATGTCTTTATAATTTTTTTAATGCTATATCCATGATTATTTTTATATCTATAAACTATTCTATTACTTGGATAATTAATCTTAACTAGTGTTGATATATATTTTTTCGATGTAAATTTATTTCAAAAGATAATTTATTTTTAAACAATATTTTAACTGATACATCATAACTATTTAAGAAATATTTTAAAAGGATTAATATTATATGAATTTTCTGTTTTGAATAATTGGACTATTTATTTTATAAATTGGTTTTTATTTTAGTATACTTATTTATAGAAAATGTTATTGGGAACTCAATTCATCCCCTCTTGTGTTAGTCAATCTGACCAACATTTGGTATCAAAGGATATTTTAATATATACATATATATATACACACACACACACACACATATAAAAGCCTTTAACTATGATTTTAGTTGTATTATAAAGATATCAAATTTCAGTCATTTCTGAATTTTAGTTCTTTGTGTATAATTGAAAAAGAGGATATGCTACCACCATACTCCCTTGTTTTAATGGTACAAATTATTCTCAATGGAAAATAAAAATAAATAGGAAAAGGGAAAGAATAGGTATTGACATATGAACTATAATATAAGATCAATATAAAATACAAAATACTCCTAGAAGTGAATGGAGTAATGTTACAAAAACTTCTTATAATAATTGTAATGTGAAAGATTATTTGTTTTGTGCTTTGGGATATGATGAATTCAATATAATATCTACCTTAAAATATGATTTTGAAATATGGTATACCTTATCTATCTCCCATGATAAAAAATCACATGTAAAAGAGATTTGATTAAATAAATGCACAATTAAATATGATACTTTTAAAATTAAATATTATGAAACTATTTTTGATAAGTATCCTAGGTTCAATAAGATAGTCAACACCATGCACTCACTTGGAATGAAAGTGAGTGATAATGATCATGTTATGAGACTACATAGATTCATACCATACATATGGAGAGGAATATCAATTTCAATTAAAGAATCATGTGATGAAAGTAAACTACCTATAAAAGAGATGATAAGAAATTTTATGATGTATGGAAAATATATTAAAGTCAAAAAATATATTGATGATGATAAACAAAAAAAATCAATTTCCTTCAAATCTAATACCTCTAGATAAAGAGAAAATGTAAAAACTACAAATTCTAGTGAATAAAGATCTCCTAATGATAGTGATGAAGAAATTTCACACATGGCTAGAAGATTACAAAAATTCTATAATAAAATGACGTTCTTCAAAAAATCAAATTTCATAAGAGATTTTGTTAATAAAGGAAAGTTTAAATAGTATTTGAGAAAGGATGTCACTCAAAGTGAAGTCTCCTATTATGATTTCAAGAAAAAAGGTCACATTAAATATGACTGTCAAAAATTTAAATATAAAATGAAGTATGAGGATATGGACATGAGATACAAAAAATATAAGAAAGCAACATGGAGTGCCTCTGAAGATATCTCAAGTGAATTAGACACTAATCAAGAAGATAAGTTTGATATATCCAATATCTGCTTTACATCAAACCCTTCAAAGGTAAAAAACATTCTTTATATTTCTCTAACTAATGTTTCATACATATATGAAAATGAATAAAATAATAAAAATGAGGAAAAATGTCCAAAAAAGATCAGTATGATTACTGTAACATGATGGAAGACACCTTTCAGGAGATGAAAGATAAATCTAAGTCACATAAGAAAGAAAATTCCTTAATATTAAATGTCAAAAATAACATTACTATTGAAAAAAAGAGAAATGATCAACTGTTGAAAAAAACATTCGAGTTAAAATTTTCAAATGAATAGTTGAAGAAAAACATAGAAAAATTTACCAATGGTAAGAAAACATTAAATAAAAAATTTGGAAATAAAGTTTCTCTCATGTATAGAATTAGCATAGGTCACCAAGAAGGACAATGAAAAATTATAGAAACAATATTTACATCAAGTACCAGTTCTGAAAGTTCATATATTTAAAATACATAACCAATTATACCTAATAAAGTTTATATGTCTATATAATTACAATCTATTTATAAGAAACAAGCTAGGAAAATATAGTTGTCAAAATCTCTTATTAATAACATAAGTGGACCCAATAGGATTGGGGTATAAAAATCATTTTTGGCATAACCTTTTTGTAATATGAAACCTATTTGAAAACAACAGTAAAATCTTATTGTATCTAGAAAGTGGATTTTCTATATATATGTCTGTTATGTTTTCAAGCATGAATAATTTGATCAAAGATGATGGTGGACATGCCACGTTTAGTGACAATGAAAAGGATAAAATCATCAGTCGTGTCTAAATTATTAATTATAATTCAGTATTAATTTCTTGTGTTTCATATATAGATCATTTTAAATACAATATTCGTAGAATATATCAACTATGTGATGATAAAATTTATATAAAATTTGAAAACAATGCCTGTCATGTTTTTAATGATAAAAACAATTTAATTTTTACTACTTTGAGAAATGATAATATTTTTTCTATGGATTTAAATTATTTATCTTCTAAAATTATTTATTTTTTAAGATCTATTCATAAATAATTTTGGATTTGACATAGGAAACTAGGCCATTTAAATATTCACTCACATAGAAAGATAACTAGGAAAGGGTTAGTTAGAGACCTACCGAAGCTTGAATTCTCAAATGAAAATGTTTGTAATCCCTGTGAAAAAGGAAAATTTTATAATATTTATTTTAAACCTAATAAATAAGTTTCAAACTATCATCCTTTAGAGTCAATCCATATGGACATCTTTTGACCTTTTAGAGTCTCTGGTCTAAATGGAAAACATCATGTTTATGTCCTTGTAGATGACATCTCTAGATACACATGAGTGTTCTTCCTAGATCCCAAAAGTGAATATTTTTAGTACTTTATTAAATATCCAAAATCTATAGAAAGTATTAGTGGAATTAGGATTAAGACCTTAAGTAGTGATCGTGGTCGAGAATTTGAAAATAATGACTTTGAATCATTCTATTATCAAAATGTCCACAGTCACAATCTTTCTGCACCTAGGACAATATAATAAAATAGTGTGGTATATATAAGAAATTGGAATCTTCTAGGGATATCATGGATTATTCTAAATGAGTAAGACCTACCTATATACTATTGGGTTTAAGATGTTAATAAATCCTATTATACTACAAAAATAATACTAATTATACCTATCTTAAAGATAACTCTTGATGAGTTATGGAATAACAGAAAGACCAAGGTAAATTAATTTAGTTTTTTTGGATGAAATGTTTTTATTCTAAATAAAAAAGATAATTTAGAAAAAGGGTCTTCCAAGAGTGATGAAGGAATTTTTCTTAGGTATTCAAATTCCAGTAAAGCTTATAGAGTGTTTAAAAAGGGAACCAGAACAATGGAAGAATTTTTTCTCATTATGTATGATAAAATTGATCCTAATGAATCTAATATTGTCTTAGAAGTCCTTGATATTGATCTTTCAACTTCGAATATCAATTAGATACATTATGAAAATTCTATTAAACAAATATATAGTTTATCCAGTAATATTCTAAAAACTGAAGAAGAAGAAGCCCTTGAGTCTACTAGACCCTCTTCTCAAAGACATAATAGGACTCATATAAATCAACCATTATATATTCAAATATGAAACCTAGATATAGTTACAACAAACAGAGCTTCCTTGGGAAATCAAACTGATCATCAAGAATTTTATTCACAAGTTGAACCTAAGTTCATCAATGATGTCGTAAATGATTAATTCTAGTTAATAACTATGCAATAAGAACTTAATTGATTTGAAAGAAAAAATGTTTTGAAACATGTTGATAGACCTAATGACACCTTAACTATTGAACTATGTGGCTGTTTATAAACAAGGTTGATGAGTTTTGAATAATAGTAATAAATAAAGCAATATTAGTTTCATAAGGTTATAATCAAGAAAAAGTCATTTATTATTAAGAAAAACTTTCACCTATTTAAAAACTTGAAGACATTAGGATTCTTCTTTTCAATAAAGCACATTTCAAATTCAAACTATATCAAATGGATGTTAAAAGTTCATTATTAAATGGATTTATAAATAAGGATGTTTTTTTTGAACAACCCCTGAGATTTAGGAATCCACATTTTCCAAATCGATTTTTTTAATTAATAAAAGATTTATATGGTTTAAAACATACTCCAAGAGCATGGTATGAAAATATCACCTCTTTCAGTATTTAAAAAAGTTTTCTAAAAGGTATAGAGGATCCAATCCTATTTATAAAAAAAATTTCAAAATATGTTTTAATAGAAAAAATATGTTGAGATGATATTATTTTTGGATCTACTAACGATTCCTTATGTTTTTATTTTTGAAAACAAATGAAAATGAATTTGAAAAGATTTTAATGGGTGAACTCAAATTATTTCATGGATTTCCAATTTTTCAAAATAAAGAATGAATTATCTCAAATCCAATAAATAAATTAATATCTTTTAAAACATTTTGTAATAGAAAGTACAAAAAGTAATGATACTTCAATGAGTACCACCTATAAAATAGACCTTGATGAACCTGGGAAATTAGTAGATCAAACTAGTTATTGAGGTATGATTGGAAGTCATTTATACTTAACTAGTAGTTTCCCTAATATTATGTTTAGTGTGTGTATGTGTGCTCTCTTTCAAGAAAATCTAAAAGTGTCACATTTATTAGATGTCAAAATAATTTTTAAATACCTCAAATATACAACCAATTTAGGATTTTTCTATCCAAGAGGACATTCTTTTGATTTAGTAATCTTTTCAGATGTTGGTTTTGGTGGCTCTAATTTAGATTGAAAAAGCACATTAGGAATGTTTCATCTTTTAGGAAAATATTTAGTATCATGGTTTAAATAGAATCAAAATTATGTTTTACTATCTACTGTTGATGACGGATATATAGTTGAAGGATGTTGGTGTGCAAAAATATTATGGATGCAAAAATTATTTACAAGACTTTGGACACCAATTTATACAAGTACCTAAAAATGTTTATAACACAAGTGCAATATACATTTCTAAATATCCAGTATCTCACCCTAGAACAAAACACACAGATGTAAGACATGACTTTTTGAGAGATGATTATCAAAAAAGAGATATAACATTAAAATTTATTGGAAGTGAAATTCAACTAGATGATATACAAACAATGTCTTTGAATTATGATTGATTAAACTACATCAAACATGAATTAAGAATGAATTTATTTAATGAATTCACTATTGATAAGTCACTTTTGATGAAGTCACCATTTATGAGACACCATTGATGAGTCACCATTGCTGAATTATCATCGATGAATCACCATTGAGGATCCACCATTGATGAAGTCACCATTGATGAGTCACTATTTATGAAGTCAATATTGATCAGTCACCATTGATAAATTAACCATTGACGAAGTAACCTTTGTTAAGTCACCATTGATAAGTCACTGTTGATGAACTCACTATTTAATAATTCCCAATTCCATTATATGTTACCATTTCTTTATTATAGTTTCTATTTTCCTTTAATGATTTAATTTTTATTATTTTAGTATTATTATTATTTTTTTAGAATCCCTAAATGATAAAACCAATGAGATAACTCTAAATTGATTCACTACCTCTAAACCTTGACCTATAAAACCATTGCCTTCATCTCGAATGAACCATCCTTCTTCATGTATCCACCTGAAGCCTTAAATTGATCCGAATGGTCCAGGTTAAGTGAGCGGAAGAATTGAATCCAGACGATATGATGAATTACAAGAAATAAAAAGTATCCACATGTAGTTTAGAAACCATTTCACTAAACACACATATGATAAATTATTTAGTAGAAGAAGAAAAAGAAATTGATGCAAAATGGCTTCCAACTAGCTATACATTAGTTTTAAAACTAATAGAAAATTATAAGTGGATGAACTGGTTTACCTTGAATCATTGAGTGTGTTATCTGAGGGTAGTCTTTGAATTTCATCTGATTGAATGATTTATTTTTTTGGAATAAAGCTAATAGAATTCAAAGCATCATAGATGGAGAAGAGATTTATTTCTATTCAAGATAATGAACAAAATGTTAAATGGTTCATCATAAAAGAGTATATAAGGATTTCCAAGGACGTATACTGAGTGATTGTGAATATTTAAATTATGAAAGGGTTCTCCTATAGTTAACTGGATAAAGAAGAATAAGAAGGCCTACTGGTGTCGATCTTGATGGTGACTATAAGTTTCTATTCAAATTAGTACAACATATTTTATTTCCAAGGAAAGGGGACTTCAATACAGTAAGGTATCAAGATGTGCATTTTCTTCATATGATGAATAAAGGGAAAAGAACAAACCTCTATAGATTTATAATGGTTTATAAGCATGAAATTGTTATGAAGGGATCAAGGTAAAACTCTCTAATATATCCCAAAATGATTTCAAAAATTTTTGATACATAGTTTTATGTTAATGATAGATAAGATGATGAGGAAAAAATTAGTGGGTTTTTTGTCAAAAAAAATTTCAACAGAGTTTAAGTGAGTTGGAACACCTAAAAGGGAAGTTGGGTGATATACAATATAAAATATAATGATGAGTTCAACCTTATTGACCACCCTACTAGACCTAAGGACATAATGAATCCAGGTCTTGAATCTACTGAGATTGATGAGTAATATAATGTTGATGCTATTACTGAAAAAATGAGCAAGTAGTGGAATAAGAAGAAGTGGAATAAGAATAAGAAGAGTCTATTTCAGTTGAATAAGTGAGTGATATAGAGATAATTAAATATCAACCTAAAGTATTAAGTGGACATGTTAGTTCATCATGCTCTCTATATACCATAGAGACTCTCTTACATGAAAATGATGATGAAGAAGATACTAATGTTTCTGGAGAAGCTCAGTTTAAATTTTCCGCGTCTATGTCATCAAGTGATGAGAATGGTAATAGAGGTAATGATATTATTTTAATGAAGAAGATAAAGAGATTGTAGATCTTGAAAAGTCTGATTGAACAACAATGGTGAAACTGGTCACAGAGATGATAAAAAATGTAGTACCGATCCTGAGCGTAATGATGTTAATGGTAATGATCATGATCTTAAACAAGAGATAGTTCAAAATTAATCCTCTTCACTTGTTGTATGTAGTTCTCATAGAGATGAAAATAAATAAAAGGATACCATGATGCCTAATGATCCAAAAATTACTACAGATGTAATGGAAGCTGCAAATGAGGTGGAAACTCTAAAACTTGATGACCAAATAGACCAATCCGAACTAGTAGAAAACATGGAAACTAATCAAATTGAATCTATACGAGTTATAAATGAGGGAGAGTTGACTACTATTATAGTTGATCAGTCTACTTCAGTGGATCAGTGTCCACAGATGACCAATGTGCAACTACAATAGACAACACTTATGCCCTCATTAACTGAAATTGGTCAAAGTTCTCAACTACCTAGAGACTCTCCCATACTATCTTATGTTATACAATTAGTAAGTTATTTTTATGAATGAGATAAGTATTCATGTTTTTTTAGACTTGTAATTACTTATTCTAACTCAGATGATGAGAATTATTTTCCACATGTTCAACCTATTCAACCTGTTCTAAATCCTAAATTAGATACCCAAGATATTTTGATTTATTTACATAGAAATGTTAATTTATATTTAGACTCATTGATGAGGATCTTATTTTTATATTTTACAAGTACCTTGATATCTCAACCATATACAATAGAAAAACTCAATTAAGAGGGTACCATATACATTATTGAGTTATTTATATATCTTATCCAAACTCGAATAAGGTTTAATATTCTCAAATGGAAGTTTCAAATAAGACCTTAGATAAAGAAGACGATTGTTTGAGAAATACAGTAGAGGGTAAGACATCTTATCTTTTAGATTTTATGAATTCCATGTCTCAGAAGTTAGAAAACAAGACTGCAGTTGCATCTACATGAAATTCTCCTCCACCTATTCTAGTAATACATGATAGAGATCTAATGAAATAGATAATCAGAGAAGAAATCATAAATTCTATGGGTGATGTGAGCACTCATGAAGAGAAAATTCTGAAGATACATATTCATGGAGAACCTTTCAATGATTTCATAAGAGGATATACTTGTGATCTTAGACCAGATGAGGAAGTTAGAAATAGATCTATTATGTACTACATGTCAAGGATCTATACCAAGCATGAAATGTTTGATAATTTAAAATTTATTACTAGAATATTGAGGATAGCACCAGTGATAAGAGCCTTTAAAGAAAATGTGAGTCAACTAAAGGTTCTCAAACCAACTCTTCAAATATTTATGAATGAAAAGGGGGACATCTTTAATGCGATGTAAAGGGTAAGTTCAATAATTATGGAATTAATAAATCTCTTTAAAATCTACCTTCATGTCCACCAAACCATTTTAATTTATAAAGAAGAATTACATGATTCAAAAATTCATTCATCCATATAAACAGACTCAGTTTAGTACATGCCTACACAAATCAGTCAGTTAGATAGTTTTATGCCTCCACCATATCAGCCTCTGGGTTTTCCTCTAGTTGAAGCAACCAGACAACTCATACCCGTTATTTTTCTACCACTTCATCTTTCTACAACACTACTATCCATTAAAATCTATTCCCCGATATAAAATTTTACTGTTTCATCATATGATAGTGGGTGAGATAGAGAAAAATACAAATGGAGGGATAAAGTTGATCTACCCTTACCTTCTACACAGTGAATCTGTTTTGATGTTATATTTTTGAAAGGGATCATTTTTATGTTTCCCTTTATTTCTTATATTTTTTACTTATATATTTTTATCACCTAAATACTGAAAACTACTTATGTGCTTATATTTTCTCTCCATGTTTATAAATTGTTTTTAATTTTTGATAATTTTAAAGGGGTAGTTAAATTGGGAATTTAATTTTATATTGGTAAGAATATTGTTTTTAAACTCAAATACATCATTTATTATTTATGATTACTTATTTATTACATGATTTATAAAATTAAAAGTTTTGTGATCATCAAAAAGGGGGAGAATGTTGGAACCTTCTTGTATGGAGTGTTTTTGACACTCTCTTATTTTAATAATCACAAACCATGATTCGTTTTGTACTAATGTTTCACATGTTCTATGATAGAATTTTATATGATAATATTTATTAAATGATATTTCAGCCAAGTATTATGGAATGTCACAATTGGCTGGAAGACACTGTTACCATCAGATGGGAGTCATAGTTACCACCAGGATGAGCTACTACTAGATGGGAGTCACCATTACCACCAAGATGAGCTACTACTATACCGAGTCACTGTCACCACCAATAAGAACTACAATTAGAATGTGTTACCCTAAGAGGAAATCCATAGTTACTACCTTATGTGAGACACTATTACCTCCAGAGGAGTCACCACCAATGGATTCACTGCCAGTGGAGTCACCGACAGATGCCGAGTCACCTTCAGAGAAGTCACCTCCATATGCTGAGTCACTGCCAGCATCATGTTACCACTGCTGTCTGAGGACATTGGCATGATTTTATTAACAACTAAATAAATTCTTGGATAGTTTGACCAAGTATTCAAGACTTAGTAAAAGAATATACAATGGTTTATATTCTCCTCCAACCAATGCTACTATATATTATCAATGGATCTCCCTCTCAAAAAATAGAACTATAGATACCATAAACAGTAGTTACAAACTCTTACTGATGAAAAAATATAGTGGATTGTGAGACCCAATTTGTGAATTGTCACAAACTTGAGGATTCACATTTTGTTAAGATCAATGACATAGAAAAAAATAACACATAATCGAGATTGATTAAGATATTAGAAAGAGTTCAACTAAAACTTACCTATAGATTTATATAATCCTCTATTCTGCTTCAATTTTATAGAACAATTCACGAAATCCTCACCAATGTTGATTTGATAACTATGAACATCTAGAACACATGAAACTGATTTTTTTATTTATTATTATTTCTATTTGTTTCACTTTTGAGAAGGGTTTTGTTTTCCTATTATATAACACACTCTCTCCTGCATATTCTTGAAGAATAATTTTTATTCTCTTCTTCCTCATTATGTTTCTGACTGTGTTTATGGAATATGTACATATGTGACCTATGATATTCTTACATCCTAAATATAAATGTGGAAGAGTCTTATTATCTTATATTTTTTTGACTTTATACCTAATTTAGGTTGTGTATTTTTTGGTTATATTTATAATCTACTTGGTAGGGAGTGATTTCCAAGTGGAGAGGATTAAGTATCACGTTGAGATTGAACCTCTTATTTATTATTATATATATTTATATTTTGTTTTACTAATATATCCTATATTTTTTATATCTATAAAAAATATTTTTCATTGATAATTAATCTTAACTAGTGATGATATTTTTTTCTAAGTAAATCGATTTCAAAATTTATGTTATTTCGCAACAATTGATTTAAATTGAAAATTAATCAATCTTATATCAATATGCTATGTTGATTAATTGTCCATTTTATTTTATAATGGGTTTTTTATTTTAGCCTATTTATTTAAAGAAATTTTTATTGGGAACTCAATTCACCCCCTCTTGAGTTACTCACTCCGACCAACACAAACCAAAAAATGAATAATGAAGGGTAACACCCTACTTTGTGTAGTCGTTGTTGAGGATGTAACCTCCAATGTTGGATTAAATTTATAAAAAGAGTCTTAGAATAAAATTTTAATGACTATATAAAAAAAACATGAATTAAATAGGTAGTTCCTGATGAAATCAGTATGGATACACAACAATTTATAAAATGATGATTCTTGAAGGATGAGTTATAGACCACCTTCCTCATCCTCATAAGAAATATTAAATTATAGTATCATCCTCTAGTTTTTCTTATATTGGAATAGATATGAAGGATGGATCAACACCCTAAAAATACGGTATATGACCCTACATCTAAATTTAATAATCAATAGAAAGAAGAATAATGAACGACTAAAAATTAATCGATATCTTACCAGTGTAGATCCAATGCAATGCATAGGGACCAAATCAAACAATAGATCAGGGATCGAGATCAAATAATACCAAAGAATCAAAAGAGAGCTCAAAATGGGGGAGGTGAAAAATTTATATCAATTGGAGATAAAATTAAGTATAGGGTTTTTGTTAACAAATTTCAATGGGATTTTGCTAAAATTACCAAAAAATAGGGGTCTCACGGTGGGAAAACCATTCACCAAGCATGCATGTCTTAATACCTAAAGAGGGTACCTACAAGGTTTGGCCTCATGGTATGAGAGAGCATGCACCAAATATGATAAATAGTTATTCCAAAAACCGTAGACCATCCGAACATTCATGCGGTCCAATATGCATGGTTTCCTCAAACCCTAAAGCCTCCTAATACTCATTGTGCATCCTCACACAGTTTAGAGAGATAATCGAGACTGGGATACATGGTTTTTAATAACCATGTGTCATAGTTTTGTTATCCACCAGTTGGGTTTTTGGGCCTCAAACAAGCCTTAAATATCCCCAAAACATTCATGAACTCATTAGGATTTTATATTATTTTAATAATAAATAATTACAAAAAATTTAAAAGGATCCATACCTGTGTGGAAAAATGAGTTCATACTATCTTCCACCTTAAAGGAAATCATCCAATAGTTCATATTTCAAGGGTTAGAAAACATTTTTAGAGAACAACTCTAGACACTGGGAATGTATGTCAGCATCCCTCTCCCTAGTCTCATTTTGTACATGGATTTTCTACCATAGCACCAATACTAATGGGATAAAATGTCCTCATAAATATTTTATGGTCCATTAAATTATGTGTATATGATACTCCTAAAATGAATCATCAAGATATAACTAAAATAATCAGGGAATTAATTTTGATACAAGCTAGGATGATATGAATGATGTTCTGACATGTGGAAGACATCTTGCATGACTTGGTCCCTCTAAGGTAGTATCGATAGATAGGCTACCAGAATAACTCTCTGTAGAATCTAAAACAACCTCACATAACAAGGAGAACAATTTTCTTAACTCATTATAGGTCTATTCCCATGATTGGGTGATACTCATAGGAAAAAATTATCCCCAACCTCAAACTCTAAATGTCATTGAAGATGATTGATATACGATTTTTATCTAGACTAATCAATAGAAAAATGCTTCCCGATTAGTTGAACCTACATCAAAATTAGTTTAATGAGAAGATGACCCAGTGGGGCTTACTCACATTCATTTATCCAAAACATGGTTGACTGAAATGAAATTCCGTACAAGGCCTCAAAAGTAACCTTTTGAATAATCACATGAAAAATATTATTATAAGAGAACTCAACGAGAGGGATATGATTATCCCAAGTACCATCAAAATCAAGGACATATGCATGAAGAATGTCCTTTGAATCCTGTGTATTATGTTCCAACTATCCATCGCTCAAAGGGTGAATATTTTGATCAAGATCACCTATGTTCCCTTAGCCTTATGAAACCCTTTCCAAAACTAGGATGTGAGATGAGATTCCCTATACGAAATGATACCATGAGGGACCCAGTGTAGTCATATGATGTAACAAACATATTTTCTTCCCATCTCATCAACTGAGAAATCATCCTAGATATGAAGGAAGTTGTAAACCTTTGTCTACTGGTCAATGATAAACCATATAATGTCACTAACGTTGGTAAACTCAGTAAGACGACTACAAAATCCATTGAAAAATATTCCAATTTCCATTCTAGTAATAGAAGTGGATTTAATAAGCCTATAGGTTTTCAGTGCTCTTCCTTCACCTGAAAAAAGGTGTAAAACTTAATGATAAACCCTGTTATCTAATATCTCATCATAGACCTCTAATATTGGAATCAAATATCTTGATACATTTTTAATATTCCTGGATGAACTTCCAACTAAAAAACATGGGACTCTTGTATCAGCTCATCTATCATATCTATAAAAACCCAAACATTTCCATGTATTTGTAAGACTCAATCTATATCCATAAACCAATATGGAAGATGGGAATATCTGGAAATACTATCATAGAGAACCAGGCTTTCATGATCTGAAAATTTCTTTCCCATCACCTTCTCAAGGAGGGAAGAGTTAAATTTCCAGGTGATAGGTATGACTACTCATGATTGTCACGAAACTATATATGCAGTATAGAGAAGAGGGACATAAATTTCCATTTATAACTATCTTCTTGTATATCTTGTTCCTGTGTTTTATGACTCAATGCATCCACTACAGCTTTTCGTTTCATAGACATATAGGAAAACTCAAAATCAAAGTTTTGAAGATATTTTACCCATAAATGATGTTGGAGGTGAATTTCATTCTATGTAAAAATAAATTTTATGCTCTTATGATTTATATACACCAAAAAGAGTTTACCCATCATACAGTGTCTCCAGCAATATAAGGCATGGATTACTATTTCTAGCTTAGCGTCATGTGTTATGTAATTCCTCTCATGTGGACCATACCAATAAGATTCATACATAATGAATATATCCTCATGAATTATCACTACTCCTAGGATAATGATAGATTCATTGTAGAACATGGTATAATCTCTTCCAAGGCCTCAAAGAATCAGAATAGGTGAACAGACAAGACTCCCTTTCAGCTCTTGAAAGAATTCATTATACTCTTCTCACCACTGGAACATTGAAAACTTCTTTTTATGTCTAGTATGAGGTTAATAAAGTTGTCAAAAGTCTAGTATGAAATGTATGTAATATCCCTCCATCCCTAAGAAGCTATGTATATCACATACATTTTTGGGTTACTCTAAGGAAACCACAACACTCACCTTATACTCATGACTCCAAGATAATACAACCTAATATGTAAAATTTGTCTACCTAGAAGTAGAATATAGTAAACAGTAAATAAATTTTATTATCTATCAGTGTACTCAAAATTATCTCAAGGTGCTTAGAATAGTCACTATGAGTGTGAGAATAGACTAATATATTCTCCAAAAATACCATGAAAAAAGAATCTAGAAAGGGGTTGAACACCCTTTTAATCAAATCCATGAAAATAGAAGGTGCGTTAGTAAGACTGAATTATAAAACAAGGTACTCATACAACATACCAGCTATGGAAAGTTGTAAGATATAAGTATGATTTCTTGAATCAAAACTGAGGATAGCTTGATCTGAAGTCGATCGTTTAGAAAAACCTAGATCCATGGATCCGGTCAAAGAGATCATCTATTTGATATAGTGGAAAAAATTGACTATAATTTTGTTCAACCATCAGTAATCCACACCTAAAAAAAGGGCACCATCCACCTTCATTAAAAAAAGAATCGAAGAACCCCAAGGGGAAGTGTTAGTCCATATAAAACATTTCACCTCTAAATCCTCTAACTAGTACTTGATCTCATGGAGCTCAATAGGTTAAATCATGTATAGTGGAATGGATAGTGGATTTTTTCTTAGAACAAGATCAAACATAACTCTACATATCTCTTAAGAGGTAATCCATAAAAAATGTCATAAAAAACATTCCTAAAATGATCTAATACCATTGGGAACTCAACCTGATGTAAACCCTGATCATCTATGATGCAATTGGAAATATGAGAGTTCACTCTACCTAGCCCATGATTCTCTAGTACAACTCTACTGGCCTAGACATTCCACTCACTTTATATAGATAACTACTTCCCTATGGTGATGTAAATTATACCCTATGATGATATCAATCTACAAAGTTATGATACATGAATAAATAATCCATCCAAAAAATGAAATCGAACCCTAGGATCTCAAGAAAAAATAAGTCCCACAGGAAATGGTTACTTCCTACCTCAAGGGGGAAGTCCCTACATTGGCGTATTCCCTATTACCATACTCCGAATGGTGTATCTTGTTTTATTACATCACAATAATACTCTATTTACAAATCTAATCTCTCCATTATAGATAAAGAGATGATGGGGTGTGAAAAAAATGTGTCAATCAAAGAATATACTATAGTGGAGGTTACTAGAATAGAACCTCGTATTATTGAAGGTAACACACTCTTATACTCAAGTATTTTATGTAAAACATGAAAGTGACATGATCTATGGCCCTATTCCACAACTCTACTACCACAATATTGACCTCTCTACTAGTGCTACTAATAATCAAAAGTTTGGCTGTAGCCACAATGAGATCCTCCTTGAACAATCGTGTCGGTGCTACTCCAACCCCCTGCTTGACATGGTGAAAATTAACCTCACATGAAGGTGGAGCTAGTATGGATACTCTTCCACTATAAGTTGATGGAAAGGTCTAATATAATCAATGGATATTCCCCATATGGCCAAAATTCCAACACTTAAGTGGGACTTTATTTCATTAAGGCATCATATGAACCTTTCATCCACACTGATAGAACACCACAGAGCTACCAGAATGACTATTTTGGCTAAACATTCCCTAACATGATACCTCGAGGGAATGTTTCCAGCTACTAGAAGAAGTACTATCCTTCTAAAGCACTCATACTCTATCCCGTTACAATCTTATTACCTTAGGTTACACTCAGTTATAATAACCACGTTAATGACATTAGAAAAGGTACTTAAGAGAACTGAGTACAGATGGAATACTGGAGCCCATCCTCGTAACATCTATAATTTGAAATCTCATTACTAACAAGATGCAGTGAAAATCATTGCAACATAGTTGAAAAAATCAAATACTCAATGATTGATAGATCACCCTACTCCAGATGCACACAATCTCTCACTTATTCATCTATCAACATACGAGGAATGAAGTAATCATAGAAGAAAGTTTGTAATTCAGACTATAACATGCCCTAATAAAGACCACTCTAGGTAATTACATCCCCCCAATGATTGTCCGAATCACAAAAAAAATTTAAGAGGAAATATTGACCCTCTTCTATGGAGGTATGTTAATATGTTCAAATATAGATAGAGTATCCTCCAACCAAGACTCCTTATCTGATGAAAAACCATCCCATGATAAGGTCCGATGCTACTGCTATTAGAACTCACATGTCTAATCAACCATCACACATTCAGGTCATGGAGTACCATTAATTGACAGTATCATTTGTAGGAAACTATCCCAAAGTTGACTTTTGGTGCAAATTTTAGGTATAATAGGAAATTACTCAAGTGGTACTACTAGTAGAAAGACTGTCAGCTCAAGGGCCACCAAATCTAGAGCATTTTCATCACTACTATCCTAGCTCATTACATGAGGATGTCATGGTGGAATTTTTCTTCAAATGAACAAAAAATCCTAGGAAAAAACATTAAGAAGATAGATATCAACACTAGTGGAAGATAAATGAATGGAAGAGGCTCACTACACATGGTATACAACCCCAAATACTCACTTAGAAGGCCAAGTATTGGTATGTTCTCATGTATAAATTATAGGAGCTCCATTAGATGAATGTTTAACTATACCTTTCCTCTTAATTTACTAGAAACAAGTTCAGTTTATAAGTCATATATCACTTTTACATTTTCATTAAATTATATTTATATATAAAGGTTCATATATAATGGATCTCCATTCCTAATAAATCATGACCAATACAAATTATCATTAAAATTGACACGAATTTAATTTCCTTATAATGGGTTGACATGGTAAATTAACCATTCCAACCCCTGAGGGCCCATAAAACTTATGAATTGCAACTAGAAACCACTCAATAATAGATAAAGGGAAGTAGAAGAATATATATAAATAGGTCTCACTCAATAATCAAATGAAACCAAGAAAAGAGAGAATTAAAATTAACCTATATGGCATGGGAATATGAATGTAATGTAAATTATAGATGCCTATGATGATGTATGTAACAATGGTCCTTTCCCTCATATAATCGAGTGAAGGATGAAATAAAATACTAAATCAAAATAAATTTTTATACCAAAACATTACATGTACATCACCCAATTGTGAAATGATATAAAAAGTAATAGGAAAAAATAGAACAACAATTATAATTCCAAAAATATGGTATATTTCATGAACATGGGTTAGATATGCCTAAGAATGAATTATAACCATGTTCCAAAGCATTCATAATATTAATTGTATTTTATAAAAATAGCAAATAATGAAAGTAATGGATTTGATACCAGTTTGTGACATCTCAGACCTGGATGCTGTACAGAGGTTCCCTGAGCCTGATTGGACACATGGTCTCAAGAAAATCTCCCCGAATGCTAGAGGATACTGACTTGCAAGGAGGGTATAGAGTGTGTCCCTGGGGGAGACTATGACATCATTACTATAATGTATCATAATGGATAAATTAAATAGTGGTTAATTTGTGGATCCAGTGTAATAACATTTGGTATAGGATAATCTAACATGAATAATATACACTAAAGAAACTAATAACAATGTAAAAGAGATGATGATACATTTCATGACTCTAATAATCTAGAAAAAATGGATACAAAGTAGAAAACAATAAATTCTATAAAAAAGTAGAAAAATATACCAAAAAAGTTTCAAGCATCCAAATCACCAACTCAGTTAACTAATACCAAGATCCATCCTAATGCAAGAAAGAAATCAAGTGTCCAAAGTCAGATTATTCCCTTTGAAAACACCTACATACACATAATCTAGAAGGGATACAATGGTGGACCAGATAAGGTTTGACGTAAGCCTTAGTAGGTCACCCACAATGATGTCAACAACATCCATTCCTTGTAATATAAACTGAAATAGTTCGCAAGCATGCATATATAAAGGTAAGTCATATAGTAATATAAATTCATAGGTACCTACCTCAGCCTCACCTGGCGTATGAACATGTAACCATTTAATTTATGAATTATGTTTCATTTTATATAAGTAAATCACATGAGGCATAACCAGAACTAACATCATGAAATGATATTGATAATATAAAAGGATTCAATATGTAACAAGTAATCCAATAATGATTGTAATAATAGAGGATCCAAGGTAATAACAAAGGAATCCTTGATAATGATAATAATAAAAGGGATCCAAGGTAATAATAAAGGAATATTTTACCATTGGGGTCCATACAACTCAAGTTATAAACTATAGCAAAGTTATAGGGTCAAGTGTGTAATACATGGAGAATATCCCATTTTCTTCCACAATAATGTTATTCTAACTGAGCCTAAGAAAATCATCCAAGGTACAATGGGATAAGAAATGAAAAGGAAAAAGGGTGTATCCAAGGAGACTAATGTCCATAGACATCATGCTGGATCCACAAAGTATATCCAAGGAACCCTATAACGATAATAGAGGGATCTTATGGTGCCATACTTGGAATCCAATAACAAATAATTATTGATTTCCAAGGTGGGTTTCACCCTTGGAAATCAACATCTCTGAATCGGAATGGCATCCATGAATTCTCAAGGAATTCCCTTAGGAATACAAGTATATCTCATGTCTTAAAACTCCTATAGTAATTTCAAGGCCTATATGAATTATACACTATATACATAATTAATTTAACAAGTTTTGTCTGGTAATAATCCTAGAATTTAATAATTCAAGGGTTTAAGATGATTCCTTTTGTTAGTGTGATAAGGATAAAGGAAATGAAAATATTTTTTAATTAATGTAATTCATAATAATTTAATTTTTTTCAATCCTCTACCGTCCATTTGTCATGGTAAGGGGTGATATATACTTTAAAAAAATCCATTCAATTATATTCAATTAGGCTAAGTCATATATGTTGTCTAATTCCAAATTTAACCATTTAACCATTCATTAATTAACCAGAAAACATACATTTGAAGTTCAAGTGACACTAACACATTAATGGGCTATTAAAAAACCAATTCAATGTTAATTTAATTAAAGAAAGGGCATACCATTATCAGGTTCAAGATGAAGCACAACCGAATAGTGGCACAGATGCACATAACACACCTCAAAATGTTTAATAAAGGGAAACAACCTACATGGGGTGGTCGAAATTGAGGATGTAACCTAAAATAATGGATAAAATTTATAACAAGAGTCTTAGAATATGGTTCTAGTATCTATAATAAAGGAACATTAATTAAATAGGAAATTACCGATGAAATCAACTTGCACACATGACAATTTACAAAATAACAAATCCTAAGGGATGAGTTATAGAAAACCTAAAACATATACATATGACTCTTCTTATATAGTATCATCCCCTATATTGACTTGGATAGAAAAAGATATAAATAATTAGTCAAAACCTTGATCATAGAACATATTAGTCTACATATAAATAACCTCATTGATAGAAATAATAATGATGAATGGATAAAAAGGTATTGAGATCTTACCTGCACGAATCAAGTATTATGAATGAAGATTTAATTGGACACCGAATCAGAAAATTGGATCAAATAATACATAATATGAATATAGGGAGGTCAAAATGGGGGAAAGAACCCATACTATCCACTGTAGATAAACATAATAGATAGAGTTTAAGTTAAAATATTTTAAGGTAATTTTGGTGAAGTCACCCAATAATAGGGATCACATGGTTTTGCTACAATGTTGGAAAATCCATGTGCAAACCATACTTGGATTACTACCTCAAGAGGAGTCCCACATGGTTATCCCACAAGATCTGAGATATGGTGTGTGAACCATGCAAAACAACTCTCTTAAAAAATGTAATTCATCTGCATGGTCGTCCGGTCTAATATGCCTAGTTTCCTCAAACTGTGCAGCCTACTTCTTCTCACTTCCCATCCATGAATAGTTAAGAGAGACCCTATAGGGGTAGGGTTCACGTTTTCTACTAACATAAGGCCCAGTTATTTCTTAACTATTCATGATTCTGGGCTCTGAGTAATCACCATAATCCCTTGAAACCTTTGTGAACTCATTACCCATCTGTATTTGGTCCATAATATAGAATTAGTACATATTTAATAGGATCCATACATGAGTGAAAAACAAGGTTATTAAAATTTCTAGAAAACCAAATACCTTATTATTCACATCATTATTGATCAGAAATCCTTCCCCACTAGTGGGTAATGTTAGTACAGTTGCTGTGATTAGCCTATGATTTAGTTCTTTAATGATTTATTCACATTCATCAGTCTATACCAATTTCACTCCCTTTTGAGTAGTCTTATTTAGTGGTCTTTATAATCATGAAAACATTATCACATGTTAACTATTGATACTAAAATACACATTTTACAAGAGAGTTAAAGGAAGAAATGGCTGATTCGAAGAAAATATGGGCCAAAATAACACCAAAAACTAGTTAAGGGTCTTTGTTACTAAAAATCAACTCCTTCATAAATAAATATAGACACCTAGATCTTTAGGTGGTAACCTCCATGTAACATATTTCTAATTTTGGAATTCACCTGACCACAGTGTAGTTTATGTAGTACCCTCAACACATCTTATCTCTATTCATGAAAGTCACCCGACCATGTGGAGGTTTTGGTGGTATTCACTGCTATGTGGAAATTTTCTCCCAAGGTGTAAGTCCTAGACAAGTATGAGTTACATGACATAAAATTTATTATCTAAATATACTAGTGGTATGATATTAAAATGTACAAAAAATCCTCAGAAAAGCATGTAAAACTATAAACATACCCCATGCGGTGAACATAGGATTCCATTTTTATGAATGGAATGGGATGACCCGTCATATCATAACCTAATTGATGAACACATGATGCCTCATATATGACCATCATGATATTCCACCTCCTCCCCAATAATTTGATGAAACAAATTTAACAGGGATCTTGTATACATAATCCACACACTATCCATCCCTATCATGGGATGAAACACCTATACCAGGTATCTTCCATGTCAAATTCCACCACCACCCCTCACTAACACTCCTTCTTAAATATGAAAATCCATACAACACAATGTTAAAGATTATGGACAGATCATATCACACAAATATAAATTGTGTCATCAAACTAAAGTTGAATTTATCCCTGTATCTTAGATAGGGAATATAGGACACCTTGTAGAGGTAGAATCATGATATCTCAAAAAACATTGGATGCCTCCTTGAGTTAAAATATTGACACCTTAACACCACAAAATATATATGTCCTCCATTTGGTAAACACAAAACACACATTTTTTATTTCTTCTACTCTAGGGACTCACTTAACAAAACCCTCAATTGAAAATCCCCCCCCATGGAGAGACTTATCCAAACTCTCATATGTATAATCTTCCACCCTTAGGACACACTTAACTAATTTCTCATGTTTTATAGTCTTTTCCTATAATGGAGAAACACTATACCAACATCATGTACATGTAATGTATTAATCACATGACCCACATATAACCTCTTCCCCAAAATATAATCTTCATTTTCCTATGGTAAAATATAAATATATGGATTACACCCTAAAAATTAACAACCTCATGGTTGAGATAGGATTCCTTGGGTTTAATTTCCAAGATTCCTCATATGGGATATTCCTCCGACCCCAAAACAAGATGAATTAATGAAGGTTGAATATTCTAAAAATCTAGAAATACTAAAAATGAACAAAATAACCATATACAGCAATCGTAGGTTGCTTCCCTATTGATAAAAAATGTGCATAATTATCTAGTGTCATTCTTGAGATTTCACTGGGAATTAGACCACACACATGACTTAAAAAAATTATGGATATACATAGTATGAGATAAGAACTAAGAGGAAATCAATCAAAGGAGGAATCGATATCCAATTATCCCATTTTAATCAAGGAGCTGAAATCACCAACCATGGTGGAAGAGGATGCCTACCTTCATAAAATAGAAATGTAGTGAGAAATTATCCGGACACATGACCCCAACAAGAATGTGTTGAAAATAAAAATGGAGAACATGATGTGAATTTATTCTCCTCAAACTATGAGTAAATAAGTAGTATAGGGAAATATCATATTTTATCATGAATACATCCAAATATCAGACATGAGGTCCCCACTGAAATTGGTGTGCCCAGTGTGGAACACTTCTCTTTCAACTGGGGAAAAATGAAGGACATTGGGAATCCGTGGTCTGATGTGTTAATGAGGTGGATCCTTCCTCCACCATAGATAAGGATGATTGATTTTGGGAATGATGGGAATCACTTTTAGTTGGAATATGATTAAAAATCACTCCGTATAGATTTCATAATTCAAATGCCAACAAACTCAAGAAAACCATACATAAACATGGGTGGGTCCGGGGAACTAAAAGTGTGAAAATCCAATACCACTATAATAATTCCACGATGAACACCTCTTCCACAACTACCAGGTTCACATTCCCCATATCATCAAATAATAACATCTAGAAGTGAATTATTTGTTCCCTTGTACATCTATATGAGTACAGAGGGGTCATCCCAACTAGGGATATGGCCCGACATGAACTAGGAGTGATGAAAACATTCCATCACTGCCTCAAACAAGGTCTATAATATGGTATCTCCTTCAATTATGATGATGAATTTTCAAAGGAACCTCTCCCTAGAATGCTCCAAAAAATTTCTCCATACTCTATCAAAGTAGGAGATGTAATGGTATCACCAATAGTGACCAACACACATGATCCTCCTAGGAGAGATCAAACATAGAGAATATTTGAATGTTAGTAGTCCCTATAGGTCAATGAAAAAAAATATATCACCCATAATAAACATTCCATGTTTCGGTACACCCGACATCATGACCAAGGGTAGGCCATATTCTCATCGCATCAAGATACCTCTTGTCCCACTCCAGTGGAACCAGCCACTATTGTATCATTTCAACTTCCCTAAAACAATTGTAACATACCCATCTTTTCATTGGCTTGATATTGTGTGATAATATTACTTGGACTTAAGACACATTCCCAAGATGCAAAAGTCTAGCATAAAATGCTGAAGGGCCCCAATATATGCGGTGGACCAATTTCCCATTAAGAATAAAATAATAATACAAACATTCCATAACCAAATAAATATATATAATGCATGAAACATTTAAAGACAACTCAAAAATTTCATTTACATCAAAAAAAACTCCAATGTGTTCCAGATAGAAATACTAAAAAAACCAAAGTAAACAACAGAATAAAACAAAATCAATAAAACTCAAATAAAACCACAAAACAAAATCTACCCATGCTTCATGATCCAACTCCCCAAAAATATTCCAAGTATCATGATGTACTACTAAAGATTTGTGATATATTACCTTTTCCTATGTCTTGGTAAATGATATTTTCAAAATAACCAAAGTTCCAAATAAGGGGTGAGTACTAAAACCCAGTAGGATTTCCCTAACTTATGTACATACTTATTACACTATGATGGAAAAGTTAGCACATTATATAAAAGTTTTTATATGAAAAAATTGAAAAAAATTATCACAAAAACAAACTACTATTAATGAAATGGTTTTCTACCCAAAAAATAATTTCCATGAACAAAAATGAAAAAGTTAATCAAAACCATTTATTTTTCCATTTTGGCATGTCCCATTTCAATCAAATTATCCACATATCCACACACATATACATGCATTCTTCATTATGATAGTTCCAAACAAATCATTGGTTTCTCATTGATCTACAATGTTTTCATAAGGTAATTATATCCCATGCTCTATTACACATTTGGAACTGAGCACAAGGTTATATTAAAACCAAACATCATAATGAAATATGAAGACACACCCCCAAGTATGACTGATGACCATGATAAAACCATATCAATTCCAAACCAATTTTAATCAATCTACCTATTATTCTGAGAAATCTTTTCTATAAATTGACCTAAAAACTATTTAAGAATCAATATTTTGAAACCACTTATCAAGGAACATTGTATAAAAATTCCATAATTTCCCTAAAAATCCCTAACCATCACTAAAGATGGTTTCAAACATGATTTTCACACATATTTTACAATAAATTTCCATAAATATATTCAATTTGAATATATTACAATTAGTTATAGCAAGAGGAGTCACGAGTGAATCCACCTACATTGAGTTTTATGGTGGAAACAAATAAAGACACTTAAATTCCAATGAAACTGGGTTAAATCTCCAAAACCCCCATATATTTATTCTCTGAAAAAAAACCCAAATCTAATCATATTTGGAATCCACTATATTAGATCTTCCCAATATAGATGTAGATCTAAGAAATCAATAGAGATATTGAAGATGATCTAAGAAAACCAAATTAATGACCAAGAACGATAACTTACTGCAAGAATATGGTTTGAAAACACCAAGATAAGCCTTCAGATCACCTCCAAATTGATGGGATAAGTTTCATTTGGCTTTGATAAGAGATAAAATAATGTTATATCTACATAAAAGTAAATACAATTGAGAAAGAGGGGAAACACGTGAGTTCCACATTTTTAGGATCTCACTTTTAACCCATGCACAATATGTTGCATGATTAGTTAAATCATGTGCTAACTATGTGATCACTACTTCCTTAAGAATGATCCTCACATTGTTGGATTGCACGGTTAGCAAACTATGCACCAACAATGCCAAATTTCACTATCTCAATATTTCCCCACTTATCATAGTTCTGCTAGGCTGCCATATGGTTAGGAAAAACCCTGATCCACCTTTATGCCTTCAATTGAGAACTTTTCTCATAGTGCATGGTCTTCTATAGGTGTTTCACAGTTTTACAAAACTATTCACGAATAATAAACTAGTATAAAATCCTAAAAAACATTCCAAAATGTTACCAAAATCTCCCAAACGTAACCTAAAAATATTATATACTTAACATAATATAATAATGGTTACTTACTTGAATTTAGGTGTGATACATTCTCCCTACCATTAGTATATCATTCCCAAAAAAGTAAAAAACCATTTATGACATGAAATAGTTTCAACAGATGGTCATTCATTTATTTCTCATGTTCCCAAGTCTCTTCCTAGATCTGGACATGCTACCACAAAAACCACACTAGAATGACACTTTTACATGAAATACATTATATTTATTATCCAAAATCCACACCATGACTTGTACCAAAAATGAATATGGTTTTATTTGAACATGATCTCATTGAATCACATGGTCAGGATCTGGATGATACATTTTCAACTGAGACACATGAAACAAATTATGCACTACAATGAACTGTGGTGGTAATGCCAAAAAATATGCCACCTCACCAACCAATTTAGTATATAAAAAGATCATATATATCGAGGAGATACATTTACATGATTTCCAAAAAACAATGTCAAATACTTGGAGAGATCCTCAAGAACACATTATCACTCACTGTGAATGACAAAAACCATCAATTATGATCCACATATGATTTCTGAAGACTCTGATCCATATCCATTTGTTCCATAATCAACTAAATATTCTCTATTATTTCATTGAGAAGGCTTGACCTAACTAGTGAAGTCTCACTTTTTTCTAACAGAAATGTGAAGAATGACAAGGATGCCCATATAATGCTTTAAAAAGAATCATTTTTATCAAGTCCTGATAACTGTTATTATATAAGAACTCCACTAATAACACATGGTCTTCCCATGATCCACCCAAATACATTAAATTGGCCCACAAAATGTATTCTAATGTTTTTACCATCCTTTTGGATTTCCCATCAATTTAGGGATGATAAACCATACTCATAGTCAACTGAGTTCCAAGGGATTTCAGTAAGATGTCCAAAAAAGAGATGTAAAACATAAATATATGTCTGAAACTATTAAAATTTGTATGAAATTAATCTTTACCACTTATCAGATATATATTTTTTACTAGTCCTCTACTGTAAAAGATTCAAGAATAGGGATGAAATGAGCTGAATTGTGAGTCAATCAACTATCACCCATATTGAATTGGGTTTCCGAACCATTTTGGTTAACCTATATTAAAATACATCAATATTTTATCCCATTTACACACTAGAATATTTAAATACTGTGATATACCAACTGATTTTTGATATTATCACTTATCTTACTGATAGGTTAATCACCTTTAAACAAGCTCAAGCACCTTCATATTCATACATACCCCTCAAAACTGTTCTCTCAATGTCTTATACATCTTCTATATTATAGGATGTATAGACCATATTTAATGGTTGTAATAATGAAGAAGTTGTTCCTAACAAGACATAGGAACAACCATACTATTTTTGATCCACATCATTGAACTCTCATCTAGCTTCCATCCCCCAATGGTATCCCCATCATTGAGTTTTCAACTCATCGCAATACATTCTGAATCAGATGTATATGCCTCTTTAACCATCATTACCAAATTAGGAACCACTAAAACTGGGAAGAAAATCATAACATTACCCGATCATCACATTCCACATGCATATTGGCTAGGATCTACATCAACTACCACCCATCTAAAGCCTCTTTTTGAATTGAGCATATGAATTTCACCTCAATGCATCGACCACAAAATTTCCTTTAAAAAGTGTTTGAATCAAGTCAAAGACAATCATTTGGAGATATTACATCCATATTATTTGTCACAAATTCAAATCCCTTTGTGAGAAAATATTTTTAAGCTCTTATGGTCCAGGAAGATAGTAAATTTCTTACCAAAGAGGTAATTATGCCTAGTCATCAAAGCATGAACTACGACATCTAACTAAAATTTTTGTATTGGGTAGTTCTTTTCATGAACTTGTAACCTCCTTGATCCATAAGAAAAAATGTGGAATACTTCCATGAGAACACATCCCAAACTTGATCCTGATGAATCATAATACACCATGTACCCTAGTCATTATTCTAAAAAAATATATATTGGTGCTGAGGTAAGATGAAATTTCTACCCTTGGAAAGAATTATAACATTTGTTACTCCATTGGAATGGAAAATTCATCTTCGTCAAAGCTATCATAGGAAAATAGTCATTAAAAATCAAGAACAAAGCATCAGTAATAACTGGCTAGGCCATGAAAACTCTGTATCTCAAAGACATTATTTGGCGATTACTAAGTGATAACAACATCTACCTTTTCCAGATCCACTAAAAAATCTCTTTCAGAAATTACAGGGCTAATAAAGCGTACCTGTTGAATCCAAAAATCACAATTAGATAATTTTGCATAAAAAAATGGTCTCTCAAGATTCACAATACTATCTCTATGTTTTTATCATATTCATCGCTTGTCCATGAATATACTAGAATGTAATCCATAAACACCACCACGATTGAATCAAGATATATCTAAAATATATGATTCATCAATTCCATAAATACCACTAGTGAGTTCTTAAGTCTTAATGGAATTAACTCATATTCACAATGGCTATATCTTCTTTTGAAATCTATCTTTAGAATATCTTTTTTCCAAACTCAAAATTAGTGATTTCCGGACCGTAAGTCATTCGTAGATATCTACTTAGATCTCCTAAATTGATCAAATAGATCATAAATATATGTAAGTGGAAATATATTATTTATCATAAATTGGGTAAACTTATAATATTCCATAAATAGACATATATTTACATCCTAATTTTTGACAAACTAGACCGATGCTGCCCATAGAGATGTGCTCAGCCGAAAGAACCATTTTCTTTCCATCTCTTCCAACCAAAATTTAAATTCAATTAATTATCCTGGTTTCATCCTATAATATGAAATAGAAATATGACTAATCCTTGAGAGGATATCAATTATAAAATCCACTAATTTATAAGTGGTATCCCTGATATATTTTCTAGAAAATCATGTAGAATATCACCCACATATTCTGGAATACTTCTATCCTCGGTCTATTTTATCTATGAAATAGTTAACTATACCAAATAGTAAGATATCATTCCATATTCTAGTGCTAAAAATCCATTTTCACTTATCTTTACATTCTTTTCTCATTTAAAGAGATTCTCGACATCATCCTTAGTCTCAAAACTAACTGTTCTACTATAATCGTTATTGTGATCCTTGAACATTATCAACCAATCCATACCCAATATTATATCAAAATTATTTATATTTAGCATAGAGAAATCCTATTTCAGCTCTAATCCATCAATGGTTATGGAATAATATCTAAACACAAAGGCTCGACATTCTAGTTGACTAACATGAGTTTGACGTTTTATCACAGAAGGCATCATCTCAACATTTAAATGAAGCAACAAAACAACATGAGATGTAATAAATAAATGGGATGAACCCATATAAAACAGAGCTTTCATAATGGTAGAATTAAAAATAATCATACCTCACAATGTGAATAGTCTTAACTAATCATCCATTATTACCTGTTCAGCCCCATATAATTTCTTTGTTGGAACACTTTTCTCCTTGTTTCCCTATTGAGAGTGCACTAATTGAGGACTCATGGTATTCCTAGAATCACCATGACTAGTTCTATTCCTATTATGAGAATGATTCTGCTGTTCTTGTGCCGTTGAAGCATATGATGTTTGTGACACATGAGAAGTGTTCCAACCACATGAACTTGGACTACCTTGAGAATAGAACTGAAGATTCCCCATCTTGTTGAAATTATGGAATGATATTAGTGGTTTCATACACTCTCTATTTATGTAGTTAAAGGAACCACATTAGAAAAAACCAAACTTTTGTTGGTCTCGATGGAAGATTCAATGATCATAACATCTGATTTTGATTCATGCTCATACCTTGTAAATAGGTTTCCCTCTTCCTCTTTCTCCCAAAATTATAGTTCCCACCATTTCTTGTGGGTATCAACTTAATTCCTCCTCCCATAGCTCCTGAAATGTATCGTTGATCCACAACATCTCTTCTAACCATATTTGTATAATATTTAATACATAGAACAACAATATTTGAGTGAATCTCCTACCTCATCCATGATTCAAAGATGTGTTCCTTCTAGGACACACTAGCAGCAATAATAGTTTTGAGGCACACTAAATTCATGAATTTAGATGAATAATCCAAGCTATAAGGATTCTCCTACTTCAAGTGGATGAATTCCACCATTCTTTTAATTTTGATCGTGTGAGGATATAATTTCTTGTGGATAAATTCTTCAAAATCACCCCATCAAAGGCTATCATCGACATTATCTTACAAATCCAGGTCCCACCACTGTCATGCATGATCTTATATCATATACCTAACAACCTTTAACTTAAGCTCTGTAGTTTTTCCAATGAAATCAAAGTTATGAGTCATGCTATTCAGACACACCTCCACCTTTTGTGGGTCTGAATCACTCAAAAATGGATGGATTATACTTCTGGAACACAACTGAATAATCCAATTTTCTTAGTTTAACCTTCTGGTTCCTTGTGTCCACAGTCTACAACACTTTGACGATACTCTAGACCATCTTATGGTTCACCTGGGGTTCATGTGGGACAACATCTCCATAATTTCATCCAGTTGGTTTCTTTGACACCTATCGGGTTCCATTTTCTATACAACACAACAACACCCCATAAGTATCACTCTCTAGGAACTAAATGCTTATCATTTAAAATTATACTACATTCCCCACTGTAGGTGGTGGGTTGTTAAGGGTTTGTGCAGTGTGAGGGGTAGGTTGTGGGGTCAAGTCCCAAAGCATGTGATTTACTACAATTTTATTCTTTTCATTGTGTTCCATGTTGTAATATGTAATAGACCCAGTATTTCAAATTATACCACATTATACAATCACAAAAATGTTTTAAATGATCAAAATTTTCAATGTTCAACCATTTTTAAAAAATATGCAATTTTTTTTGAAAATGATACAATTTTCTAAAAACCACAACTATTCTCTTTTCAAAGTCTTTAATTTGAAAACAAATTAAATTTTTTTCAAAAATCAACATATTACACCAAATTATAGACCATTACTCAAAATAAAATATACACTCCTATTAGAATGTTATTTTTTCTAATTCATGTCATGGTTGTATCATTGAGTAAATCCATGATAATGAGATTTCAAATACTTCAACTATCTCCAACCGATTTATGTACCCAACTCCATGGTAGCAAGAAGTTAAACATAAAAAGGGGGTTTATATATTTTTATGCTCTACATTTCAAGTTCAAAAAATCCTAATCCTTTATATCAAAATTAAATTAGGAATAGACCATAATGAATATCAACTATAAGACCGACCACCAGTACCGATTCAAAGACTACTTATTTTAGAAAAATATTCAGAAGGACCAAGCTGGTACCACATGGGACATCTCTCCCCTTCCCATTGGCTTGATTAGGTGGGAGGATATTACTTAGACTTAATAGACATCCCCAATATTCTAAAGGATAGAAATAAATTTCGAAGGGCCTCATTAAATTTGTGGGATGATTTTCAATTTAAGAATGAAATAATAAACCAAAACTTCTATAACCAAATAAATGCTATATGATGCATGAAACAATGAAAGGCATCTCAAACATTTCATTTATGACAAAACCAAATCCAAAGTGCACCACAATGGAAGAATAAAAAATAACCAATGAAATTAATGAAATACTAAAAAACCAATAATACTCAAAGAAAAACAAAACTCGAAATTTCCACATGGTCCATACTCAAACTCCCCAAAAACATCCAATGTATCAAGAAGTACTACTAAGGATGTGTGATAATTTACCTTTTTCTATGTCATGGTAAATGATATATAAAATATCACCAAAGTTCCAAAGCAGGGGTGAGTACTAAAACTGAGTAGGATTACCCCAAATGAATTCACTACTAACTCCACTAGTATAGAAAAGGTATGACATTATATAAAATAGATTATATGAATCAAAATGAAACAATTTATCCAAAAACCATACTACTTTTAATGAAATATTTTTCCTCACAAAAAATATTTTCCATGAATGAAACTGAATATTTTCTTAAAAACTATTTATGTTTCCATTTTTGGAATATCCCATTCCAATCCACATATTCACATATCCACACATCCACACATGAATACATCATTATGATAGTTTCATACTCATGAATAGTTTCTATTCAATCTACCATTTTGTCACAATGTAATTATATCCCATGTTCCATTTCATCTTTGGCATCAAGCACATGGTTATATTTCAACAAAGACTCATAATGAAATACACACACACACCACCAAGTATGCCCAAAAGCCAAACTAAATCCATTTCATTGAAAAAACCATTTCAATAAAACAACCCTTTTTATTAGTTTTTTTCCTGAAATCAAACCCTACAACTATTTTAAAACCATCATTTTAAAATAATTTATGAAATCACTTTGCATGAAAATTCCACAATTTCACCCAAAATGGAAAACCATCATAAAAGAAGGATCCACCCATATTTTGCTAACAAATTTTAAAATAAATTTAAATAAATTAATTATATTTGAAACTAATATAATTAGTTTTAGAAATTGGAGTCAAGTGTGATGCCACCTATATCTGGTTTTATAGTGAAAATGAAGAATGACATATAAACACCAAAAAAACCAGATTAAATATCCAAAAACCCACCATAGTGCTCTTCTACTATTAACAAAAAATCTAAATATAATCATATTTGACCTTAAATATCTTAGTTTTATCCAAAATGGATGTAAATATAAGAAACCTATAGAGACAGAGAAGAAGATCTATGAAAATCCACCACAAACGAACAAGAACGATGACTTAATGCAAGAATCGAGATTCAAAACACCATGTGAAGAATACAGATCACTTTTGGGTCAATGTGAGAAGCTTGATTTTATTTTGGGAAGAGATAAAAATTATTTAGGGAGAAATAGAATGTAATAGAAGGAGTTAGAGGGGATAATGAGTGAGATATACAATTTTAGGATATCACTTTTAACTTGTGAATGGTTTGTCACATAGTTAGGAAAACCATATGATAATCATGCACTACCCACTACCTCGAGGATGAAACATACATGGATGGATCACATAGTTACCAAAAAATGCAACAAACTTGGAAAATATCATTGTCTAAACATTTCCCCACTTAACATGGTTATCCTAGTTTGTTGCATGGTTTGGAAAATCCATGCGCCACCCATGAACCTTCCATTTATCCCCTGTTTCATTGTGCATAATTTCTTGTAGGTGTTTCATGGTTTTAACAAAATGTTCACCTATATAAAATCCCAAAAAACAATCCAAAACGTTCCAAAAAATATCCAAAATATATAAAAACACATCATTACCTAATATACATAAAATAAGGGTTACTTTATTAAAACCAGGGGTTCTAAACCAATTATGTGGTTTCTCATCATGTCCTTGTTAGGATCAAGACACCATCCACCTGTTAGGAAGGATAGTTTGAATCTCCCTTTCATTGGGGCCTCCAACAACCATCAGAATCCATACAATGAATATAAACACCACTATAGAGGTACTCACATACCACTATAAATTGAGATTGAGGTCCTCATCATACCAATAATATTACCTTATCTGAAGAAATGTCCTACTGTAGGAGGGAAATGAATTTCTAATAAGGAAATTCCTATGACGTAGTTCATAATTTATACTATAGAGATGCAAGACACTGTCAGATCCTAGTTCATGGATAAATTAAAATCCATTAGATCCTGACTAACAAGAATGACAGTGTCACCCAAAATCCTTAGGTTCTGAGAGGATGGTAGAATATCTAATGGTTTATTCACCTATGATATCATATCTCAAAGTAAAATCTTGTTAAATATGGATAAAAATACCTGAAACCAAGATAAAAATATTCACAAATCACTCCATCGGTACATGAAGGAGTAAGAACTTCTAGAATCATTATAGGTATTCACAGAGAGACCATATTTTTGTTCTTTATCCTCCCTCCTCTCAACATATATATTTGTCGACGGAGAGACAATTTAGTATGGATTAACACCCTCAGATGAAGGTGATCACTTTGTGGAGCCCCATGGGATTCTACTGATCACATTTCTAAGTTCATTTTTAAAACTCATACAATATAGGCATGATATTGAACATAAGGATCAAATATTTTCATGTATAAATATCCGATATTTTTTTATAAATATTAAATAAATTTAATAAACACATGCTTGAGGACCATAATAGTTTAGTTTCACTAGAGGCTACAAAAAATAGTCTTTTTTCTTGGATGATATTTAACATATCCCACAATTATATTATCACATTGAACACCTCTTAGAAATACCCTACCAATAAATTTCTTCATAACCTAGGGATGGAAACATACGAAATGGTGAGATCAGATGCTCAGTAAAGGTAATCATAGGAGATATCATTATATGATCATATGAATGAATAAAATAAGAATTAATATATGTGATCATGAATATAACTTATGATGTTAATACCCAACTTTTAATAGATCATAAACATGATTCATGGAATAAAACATTATCATTTCATAAAATATAGTATGTAAGAGTGATAAGTAATATTTAAAAAATCATGAACCACAATCTGAGGCCATAAAAGTGTGGACACATCATAAATAATGAAAACCATTTAATATATCAAGGTTATCTAATAAGACCATAAATAAGTGGATCTAGAAATATAACATGTTTCACATTATGGATCAGGAAACACCTGTTTTCTCATTGTGTATTTAGACTCACCTATTTCCTATAGTGGATAAATCCCATAAAATATTTTACTTTTATCATATAACGAGATATAAATCATTAACCAATGTATTAGAGGGACATATATGTCCCACCCGTCTCAAAATTAAAACCATACTCATGTGTTCCATAATATAATAAAACATTCATCAAATCATAATATTATAAGAAAAGTATAGAAAAATGGGTTTCATTTAGATTTCATCAATTCACCATATCAGAACCCACAAAAATAAATAGGTTTCAGAATCATTTCATAAACATAAATATTAAACATCTAGAGAGTTAATATGGATTGTTTCATTTAATCATATCCCTAGTGAATAAAAATTTCCATAAAATGTTTCATATTAGAAGGAAAATTATTAAAAAAGATCATGTAGAACACTTCTTGAGAAAAATAAAATTTCCATATTGAAAAATTATTTTTAAAAATAAATTATTTTTAAAATACTTTTACTTGAAACTAAACATGGTATCATATAATGGGAGCTTTAATAATAATTTCAATCATTTCATGAGAAGAATATCCTTTCCATTTTAAAAAGAATTAAAAATTCATTAAATATATTGGAAATCATTTTAATTGAAGATAAAATTGGAAAAAAATATTTGTAGCTCATAAATGAAGAGTGTTCATGGTGTCATAAATTTACTTCATGTAATACATGTTAAAACAATGATTCCTTTCATATTTTTAGTAAAATACAAAAGAAAATAGTTTAGAGGATAAAATGAAGATTACATTTAATTTTTTTGTCTATAAAAATTCAAACATGGGTTAAATTTTCAATAATAATTATTTTATATAATTCTAAAAAATTAAAAACATTCATACAAAACATTATTTTTATAAAGAAAAAATATTTTTGATCGAAGAGAAAAATAAAGTCATTTTCATTAGAAACATTCTGTTTGACTATTGTGTACATAAATATATTAAAATGAATGTAAAACATGTATTATCAAGAAATAAATTTAGGATAATGAAATTAATAAGCTTATTGAGATATAGATCATAATATTCCATCATCATAATCATTAACAAAAACAATCCCTATAAATGATGAGCTTTTCTTATAAAACTCGTATAACTTTGGCGACATCAAATAATAAGAAGTATGAGAGAAAAAAATTAAATGAAATATAAAATATGAATTGAATAGATATATTCATGATTTTAAATTTAAATGGGCCAATATATATGCATCATAATAGAATATAGGTTCATAACACAACATATGTCTCAAAGATAGAAAATTGAGATAAAAATATCTTACTACTTTGATAACATTTTAAATGTTACACCCCATTATAGATAGATCCTAAAATGGATATTTAAATCACTATAATTTTCATGATAATAATCATAAAATAAATTAATTATTAGTATGTACACCAAATAATAGAAGAATGTGGTAAATATTACATGTATCTTATGGAAAATAAAAGTGAGAGGGAAATTCCTTACCCTAAGTCATGATTTCCTTATTACATGTTCAAAACTATTGTATAATACATATATGTTTATTATAAATATATTAATTATAAATAAATATATTTATTATATAATATTTTAATTATTTTTAACTTTTATTACAATTTTATTAATAATTTCTAAATAAAATAATGTTTCGTGAAATAATTAATTTGTTCTTCATGTATGTTTTGATTTTCTATTTTTATTACTATTAATTTAATCATTGTTCCAAAATTTTAATAATTTTAAAAATTTTATAAATATAATATATATTAGTTATATATATAATTTTAGTAATACATGAATGTTAGATATAGTTAATGAAATGCGTTGTTCATGAAGATAGTAGGTTGTAAGTATACATTAACATTGTCTTCATTTTATAAATGGTTAAAATTTAAGAAACACATATAAAACCATACCATTGATGAATAATTTTTAGCTCATATACATCACATATATTCAATAAATTTACCCTAATTACCTTCTAAGAGAAGAGTTAGTGAAAAATTAATCACATCTCTTCATGAGGCCGTAGTCTGATAGTCACATGAACAAAGTTGTCATATCCAACCTGGATTGGAAAGTAAACAGTTTTTTGTGATATCATAATTAAATAATAATAATCATGTAAAAATTTCATATATATTCATTTCGTATATCATTATTAATATCTATGTAAAATGGAAATGGAAAAACACATCACATCAGCTCGTGAGGCTGTAGTCTTCCGTACAAAAAAGCGATGTTATTATTTTCCAAATGTTTAGGAGGTTATAATTTATATTTTTTATTATAATTAAATAAATATAATAATGTTATAAATATAATATATAATCATTAATTGTATCATTATATCTATCAATGTGAGGTGGTGATGGAAAATGAATAACATTGATTCGGGAGGTAGTAGTCTTTCGTACACATGAATGATGATTTAGTATCCCATTTGATGTAAGTTTATATGTATATAGATAAAAAAATTTACTTAATAAAACTAATTATATAGGATAAAATTGTGTTATTATTTTATCCTCATTGGAAGATATTTGAAAGTGTAAGAAGAAAAATTAAAACAAACATGCATAGTTTAAAAAACACCTCTTGTTCGGATAACCTCAGTAGGTTTAAACTAAATTCTTCATAGGTTGGATTTATGATTTTTAAAATGAAAATTGTATGTGGTGATGTATATAATTAATCCATTTTGGAATGTATCAAATTATCCATAGGGTTTTGGAAGTGTGAAATGGAGAGGATAGTGGCTTTTAATAGATAAGGTGAGTGGCACACATGTAATTTATGAAAAGTAAAAGGTGTACCCTCATTTTTCACATTAAAATGGGGTAAAAAATGATCTAATAGAGAATATTATAGGACATAAAGTCGAAATATGGTTATAAAATTGGTTCTGTACATGTTTCTAGTTTATATTAAACCTTATCGTTTTGGTTTAATCCCCCGATAAACCTATTTTAACCTTAACTGTGGTAATTAATTTAAATTGTTTTTACTATTATTAAGGAAAAAACATAAGACAAACTTATTAGATACTATAAATTTTTACCATTATAAATAGGTAATATATTTCTCAAAGTTAATTTCACATAGTTTTTATGTTATAATATAAAATTAATCTCATACACATGATGAAAAACAGGTTTCCCTAGAGAAAAGTTTCAACAGACTAACAATTATTTTTACAATAATTAAATATGAAAGTGATTAAAATGAACTAAATTGGATTAATATATGTATAATTTATCTAATGTAACTTTTAAAACATTTTTAAAAAATTTGATTTTTAAATACTTTAAAATATGTTAAAATTAAAAATAAAAACCAGTATTTTCAAAATTCATCAAAAAATTTATATTTTAATTACATTCTCAAACATTAACTCCAAGATAATTTTTCAAATTTGGTTTAAAAATTTATATTTATTTATTTAATATAAATTTAATAATAGTGTCAAAAACCAATTTAAAATAAGTATAAAAAGTCAAGAAAATTTCATTTTAACAAATTATAGTTTTTAACCAGAAAGTTGATTTATTCTTATATCTTTTCAAGAAAACAAATATTATCAATGTTAAAAATTTGATTGAAAATATAATATATAAATTTCATTAAATGACTTAAAAAAAGTGATTTTTAATTCAATAAGTTAAAACATTTTTTGGTGCATAAAAATTGTTTTTAAGAAAAATATTTCCTTTATTGTCAAATAGTTTTTTATTTTTATTTTTAATTAATTGGTCACAAAATAATTTATTTTATATACTTGTGTAAATGATATATTTTCATAATTTTGTTAAAATCATACATACCCATAATTACAATGTATAGTTAAGAAATATAATATTGAATAAAAATAATTTAATAGTATCTATCATTTTGTTTAAAATAGATGTTGCTTGTAATGCAAGAAAACAAATAAGTGATGTGTATAATGAAAGATAACATATTTTTTCATGTAACAAAATCTAAACATAATGATTTAGGTAATGAAAAATATTGAAAATATTATATTTAGTTTGAAAAATTCATAAAATCTTTGGACATTACATCATACCAAAATTAATAATGAATTTCAACCTATAAATTTATCAATTTGGTAACAAAAACTAATGATATTTTTTCTTTATTAAATTAAAATCTTGCCATGAAACTTCTTAAAATGGGTGGTTTCACAAAAAAATTAACCTGGCTAGTGGTCTTGTTTTATAAAACATTCCCAATTTGATACAATATCCGGACCAATTGTTTTTTCATAAGAATGATCATGCTCCAGCTGCATGACCACTAAGTTCAGTAAATGTGATGGATAAATTATTTACTACCTCTGGAGAGATACATGAAACACATCATGAACCCAACATAGGTTCAATAGAGCACCAAGTGATATTTTATTGTCCTTATATGATCATGGATCTCAAAGAACCTATATTATTAGGTCTAAACATTCTCTATATCATAAGAAAAATTACATCCTTTGGTTTTACATCGATAAATATCCACACAATGTCTTACTCAATGATATGAAGATGATTTTTTTATTCTCAAAACATTAAAATATCACCAGATCCATAATATAATTATATTTAATTCCTTATATCTCTAGTTATCATTATAAAAAAGTGGATAACAGAAGTTATCTAATATATATAGATATTTATATAGTGAAGGAATAAATTATTCTATATAACCACATCCAATGTTAAGTAGAAACCATTCCATAAATGGTAGAACATATAACCCATTAAAAATTGAAAACAAATAAAAATCACACTATATTTTCCAAAAATAAGCATAACAAAAATCACTAAAATATCAATAAGTAGTTCTTAATGGATGCATACCAATTATGTTAATACCTTAGGGAAACCATTAATATAATAAATTACATTTAATATCAAATTAACAATTCCTTACAAATCACCTAATATATACCCTAATTCTCTAAACAGAAAACATCTTCTTGCTCTATTTAGACATTTCCTTGAGTGATTATTCCCCCATTCTAGACATATAAGAAACTTGATATTGATTCCTCCATGGTCTCCAACCCCGAAACTCTAAAAAAAATCTATCATTATCTTATTTCATGAGTCGAGGAGTCTCAAAATAGGGAAGTACTTATATGGAAATAAATCACTCAATAATTTACCAAAATTCCTAGACACTTTCCTATACCTTGACTATTCCTTTGACTTATGATTTGAATTATCCCTACAAATATCAATCAAAATATCCACAGGTATCTCACTAATGATTTCTTATCCAATTATAAAAGGTTAACCAAACCTTTCCTCTCAAACCAACTATAAATAACCAGGATTTTCATATATAAATATAACATCATTTAATATTAATATTCAATACATTTCATAAACACCCACTAGAGAGCTGTAGTATTTTATTATCTTTAAAGACTTGAAAAATACCTTTTTTCATGAATGATGTTCAAAATCTCCCAAAATAATCTTATAACATAGTAATATTCTTAGGAATACCCTACCTAACCCATTTTTAATAACATGGGGATAGAAACATAAGAAAGGGTGATCTTGGATGCTCAATAAGGTTAAATATATAAGCTTTCAATCTATGATCATATGAAATCATATGATAAGAATAAGAGTACGTGATTCGAAAAATAAGTTCTAAAGTTCAATCCAAACATTTCATATATCATAAACATGATTCATAGAATTAAAATTCATCATCATAGAAAACATGTCCCATAAGAGTGATAAATCATCATAAATCAATCATGAACAATACACTCATGACATAAAAATGTGGCAACATCAAAAATGAAAAAACCATTTAATTTTTCATTATTAACTACCACCAAAATCATTACAGACAATCATGAATTACTTATTATTTGTCATTTTGGATCAGTACACAAATATTCCCCATAGTGGGTAAGGAATCACCAATTTACCAGTTGGTGAAGATCATCAATTTGTTTTGCATTTTTATCTCAAGATATATAAAACATTAACCGATGAATTGTTTCATGACAAAGGTCCCACCAATATCACAATAAAAACCCTAATTATATGTGATATGATAACATAATACATTCATCATATCCCCAGAACATAAAAACTATAAATAATATGGGTTTCATAAGCATTTCTTTAATTCATTACAAAATATCCTATGAAAATAAATGGGTTTTATAAAAATTTAATCAATATAAAAATTAATCATATAGTTATCAAATTAGGATGATATAAATCTATATTTTCCCATTTAAAGAATAAGTATCATAAAAGATGTTATCCTAGATGGAAAATGAATTGTAAATATCACATGGAACATTTTTGGAGGAAAACATGCCTTTAACTTTTAAAAACACTATATAAACCATAAAAAATTTTAATATCATTTTGTTGGAAAATAAATTTTTAAAATAAAAAGGAAACATTAAAAATCATTTAAAACATTTGTTGAAGAAAGTATATATTCCATTTTGAAAAAAATTAAAAATAAATTAAATATTTTTGTTATAATTCTCTTTGTAAAAAATCAATTAATCTTATAATGTAATATATAAAATAATTAGTGCCCATACTGGAAAAAATTCTATTCATGTTTTACACATTAAAACCAAGATTTATTTCATATTTTTAGTAAAATCCAAATAGGAGATATTTGAAAAAATAAATTAATATTTAATTATTATTTTTTAAATAAAAAATATGGTTAAAATTTTAATTAATAAATATGTTGAATAATTTTATAATTTCTTTTTTAAAACATTAAAAAAATGTTTTTGATGAAAAATCGATTTTAAATGAAGAGAGAAATAAAGTCATCTATATTTAGAAACATTTATTTGAAATCATGAATACATAAATAGAGTAAAATTAATTAATTTTTTATAATTACATAACCATAGAATATAAAATTTAAGAATTTATTTGGATATATGGATCATAATATCTCCTTATTAGAATAATAAACATAAACAATCTAGTTAAACGATGAGACTGTATCTTAAAACCCTTACCACTTTAGTAACATTGAATCATAAGCCCCATGATAGAATTACATAAAATGTATCTTGAAAGATTATGAGAATAAATAAATTAAACATAATTTATATTAATGTGTCTATATATAACCCTCACAGAGAATATTTTTCCATAACACAAAATGAGTCTCAAAAGAGGAAAATTGAGAAAACATTCACTCACTGTTTTGCTAACACTTCATACATAAAAACACATGAAAGATAAATAATAAACTGGATTTCTAAATACCCATATTTTGAAGAAATTAATAAAAAAAAAATTCATGGGAATTATATACACCACATATATGAAACACATGGCGAATATGTCTTGTGTCTTATGGAAAATAAAATTATTATTGAAATCCCATACCTTAACTCTAAACTTCCATCATACACATTCAAACCTCATGAATAATAAATAAAATTAATATTATACATATATTACATAATAATTTACACAAAGACACAAACACATATATATCCTACCATTTATTAATTACTTAAAGACATTTTATCACCAGTTTGTTAATAATTCCATGTTAACATCAGGTTTCGAGTACCAATTACTTTTTTTTTCATGAATTTTTTCATTTGTTATTGTCAATCATAATAATTTGATTATGGTTAAATTATATTAATAATATTAACCCTTATATACGTATGATATATAATCATTGTATATGTATTTTAAGGAATCCATAATTGAAATAGATATAAAATGAAATACAGCGTTCATAGAGATGGTTGGTTGTATGTACTCCTGAACATTGTTTCCATTTTCTCAACACATGAAATAAAAAATATATATAATTTTTTTTTAAATTTTTATAATAATTTTTATTTAATATTTATCTCATATATACATTAAATCCACCCTGTTACCTTCTATGAAAAGCATTAGTGAAAACAATTCACATCTCTTTGCGTGGATATAGTTTTTTGCAAACATGAATGACACTATTTTATCCACCATGGAATGGAAAGTAAGAAGGTATATGTGATATAATAATTAAATAATTACAATAACATTTCAAATATCATATATATATATAATCTATCCTTATTACCATCCACGTAAAATTCAAATGAGCAAACACATCACATCGGTTCATGAGACGGTAGTCCTCTATACACACGATTGCTTTTATTATTTTATAACGGGTTGAGAGGTAAGTAGTTACCCATGGAATTATAATTATTATAGTATAATAATATAATTAATATCATATTTAAACAATAAATACAACATTATATCTATCCATGATAGGTGGATGTGAATAATGAATAACATGGGTCTGTATGGTGGTATTCCAACGTACACATGAATTATGATTTTGAATCCAATTTTATGAATGCAGATATGGGTATAGGTTTTTATATTAACATAATAAAATCTTAGTATATAATAGATAATTTTTTTTATATTTTTATCACATTTGTAAAATATATAAATGACTAAGAAGGAAAAGTAAAATAAAAATGCATAGGTAAATACATTACATGTTCTTCGAACAACCTCTTTAGGTTTAAATTAAATCCTTTATATATTGGATTTATGATCTCACCATGAACTCTATGTTTTTAATGGGATTTAGGTATGAAATTTTTAAAAAATTTGGATGAATGTTTTTTATGAAATTGTGAAGGGATAAAAGAGGGGGTATCATTTTATAATTTAATTAAGTCAAAAAGAATTAATTTTTAAAATAAAAAAGTGTACCCACATTTTACAAAGGAAAATGTCTAAAAAATGGTACATTTTAAAAACTTATAGGTTATATGGTTGAGAAATTACCATCCAATGGGTATTAGAAAAGTTTATATGTCATTTTAGCCCTTATCATTTTGGTATAACACAACTATAAACCCGTTTTAAACTTAACCGTGGTAAATAATTTTTACAATTTTTACTACACATTATGGAAAAAATTAGGATTTCCATAATATATAATAAAATTAATTATTATTACAAATATAGAATCCATTTTTAAAAATTAAATTATCATAAGTGAAAAATTTTAATTAAAAATTAATCTCGTAGATTAGATGTAATGTTTTCTCCAAAGATAAATGTTTCAAATTTTTAAAGGTTTTAATATCAAAATTAGAAAATAAAATGAATAAAAATACATATATCAGATTAATAGATATTTAATTTGACTAATATTACTTTATAACCACATTTATATAATATTGTTGTCTTTAAATACTTTTTTATAAATGAAAATTCTTAATAAATTCAGCATATTAAACAATTCAATAAATATTTATTCTTTTAAAAAAATTATTAATAATTCACTCTAAGATAATTTTGAAATTAATATTTTAAAAATAGTTTATAATTTAATAATAAATTATCTAAATGGGGAAATATAATATTAAAATAAGGGTGGAAAAATAAATTAAACAGATCTTTAGCATAATACATCATTAAAGCATAAAATAGGATTTATTCTTATATATTGTATAGAAAACATATAAGATGAATTTTAAACATTTTATTTAATATATAATTTATAAATTCATTAAAATCATTCAATAAATTTGATTTTTAAAATTTAACATGTTGTGCATAATTGTTTTGAAAAATATTTTCTTTATTTTCAAATAGTTTTAACTTAAATTTATAATTAATTTGTTAAAAAAAAGTTTATTTTATATACATATTTAAAACATGTATTTTTATAGTTTAGTTATTATTATTCAAACCCCCCATTCCTGAGGCAATGTGATATCTATCATATTAAATAATAATATTTTAATAGTTTTTTTGTTTTGTTTAATCTCAGTTTTTTCTATATCATAAGATAAACATAATGTTGTGTGTAATGATATCTAATATTAGTGATTAATGTATCAAAATCTAAACATGGTGGTGCGTGCACCAATTTTTTTTATAAGATTAAATTAATTTTAACAAAAAAAATTACAAAATCCCTTGGTGTTACATTGTAGATAGCTTTGTCTCTAAGATATAACACAATGTTCATTGGATAGTTTGTCTGTATGGTGCCCCCAATACTAGTATATAAGAATAATATTAAGTCCACATCTGTGCCACCATGAAATTTTCTAGCCAATACCACTTGGGGTTGGTATTATTTGGAGCAAAATCATCATCTGGTTATTGAAAAATAGTACTTATAAAAAATATTAGACACCGACCAATAATCTGTCATATCTAGAAACCTGTGACCCTAATCATTACCATCCCTGAGTCCCTCACTATGGGATATGCTACATGATTCATCTTGAATATTTTTGAAAACTTCAACTCATTTGGAATAATTATCTTTCCTATAAGGGAAGGAATAAACACATCGATGCCATCCAACAATAGTGTACAAGGGATGATGTCGTAGTGTTTCCAGTATCCTAGCATCATGAATCATACAGATTCTACCAAACCATACTCTAAACCTTGGTTAGGATCCTCACTATGATTTTGTGATTCATAGTATATTTATCTAAATATGTGAATATTAGATGAAGGACATAACACATTTCCCTCCTTTTTATCCCTATCCTATAGAAACAAAGGGACCATCACTCCACCACTTATTGAAGGTGAAAGACTTATGATTATTTCACCATATAATTTCATCTTTATGAAACACAACCAAAGAAGATCCCTCAACTTGTTCCCACAAATGTCCTTGGAGACTAGAGCTAGGTCGTTGGAGTCTCCCAAAAGAATCATTACATCCTTCCAGATAATATATAGTGAACGTAATGGGACCCATTTAGAATATAAGTTGATATGAGATCATTATAGAAACCAAGTTAGACACTGAGATAGAAGCTTATCACCAAGATCTATAGGTATATAAGAGGCTTAATACTGAGTTTATCTCCAAGTAGTGTCTGAGTTGCAACAATGTTATGAGGGAGACTATGGCTCCCCTAGTATAGTGCAAAATTTTCCTTGGACATGTCTGTTTATTCAAACTTGGTGGCCTAAAAAATCTAATAAAGTATGAATCTAGGGACTATAAAAAATAGAAAGATATGAGTCCCCAACTCTTTAGGATTGGATCCCCTTTCCACCCTGAGGTGAGGCCAATCCCAAATCCTTTTATGGCGATACATCGAGGCACTAATGACCAAAATTTTTAACTAGGATGATGTCAATTATTCCCTCACATCCCACCTTTTGAATTTGGAAATGAAATATTTGATAATACCTCTTAACAGAATTCAGCATCTATTATTAGTAGAAGAGATTCTCAGGCCACTAGAAATCATTAACCCATGAACGACCATATTAAATGGTATGGGTGATCCATTGGAGCGTATAGTCGAATATGAATTATGGTCCATCCCAATATTGGGTAATATAGAACAACATGAAGTTTCCTAGCTCTAATTTTTTTTACAAACCATTAAAGGAACAATATTCATGTGGAATAACAAGCTGGATCAGAGATCAATAATGGGATGGTATAATCTTTGTAGTAAATTCCGCTAGTTTAGCTCCACATCATGAAATACCTGCATCAATAGACACTCCAAATGAATATAGATTACCAATGAGCAAGTTGCGAGATTCATTTCCCAATAGAAAGGACTCATGTACTCATTCTACAAGTCAATTTCCCTGGAACTACTGCTTACAATGTGTCTAGAAAACATCAATGTTGAGATGGTTCCCACCCTTATCAAATTGAATTATATGGGTGAATTTTTAGAGTTCTATGAAAAATAATAACATATTTAATAATCATTTTCATGGACTTGGAAATGGACTTGTACATACCTCTTCCTAATTTGATGAAAATGATTCTAAAAGTAGAAAAAATTGTTATTATTCTTGTAGTGGATGCATAGAAAGTTGACCAAGTGGACCCTTTACATGAAAACCCCAAAAATGTATCCCTTATAGGAATACCATCACATGATACAACCTCATAATCCATAACCTCATTGGGAGAACATTTACATGATAGGTAAAGGCAAAAAAGGTTCCTTTTACAAAAAGATAGAACAAAACTTACTTCTTCATGGATGCACATGTCCAATGATATTTCTTCTACACTATGTAAAATGGAATCTAGAATTTAATAAAATACAAGAGACCCCATGTGGCCAAACTCACTAACCATGAAAACCACTCCCCTTACTACATTATTATCAGACACAACAACAAAGAATGTTTTTTCATCAAAGATTAGCTTCATGATCATGTGTATGGTGGCCTAAAGAAATTGGGAGATATCCCAAAATGGGTGGTATGTGTATTTATGGACCTGGATAGTGATAGAGAAAAATAAAATGAGTTAAAAAGGACTACTGTCCATTTAAAACAAAAGTATAATGAATGGTTAACAAGAAATAGTGTCACTCTCATCCATGGTATTATCTATTCGAGTTTGATAAAAGAAGAATCTCCTGTGGTTACTATGTATCCACCAGCTTCCACCTACAAAATTGTGCTATAGTATTCCATTTCTAAAAGGGAAATCAATCGATGGTATAGAGTGAATCAGAGTCCTCTGAAGGGAAAAAAGTCCCCCAATCATGGCGAAATCATTCCTCTTAAATTGGGAGATGCACGTAGACATCGTACTGTCTTGGAATAAGCCACCAATAATGTGTTGGAATAGAACTCCTTCAATGTATCCACACTAATATATCCCTTCATAGTGCCCAATAATAATGAATGGTGTGTGACCCACTTAGGGTTCTCTGAATCCCATCATTTAAAGAGATGAAGGGGACACAATGGCTTGTAGAATGTTCAAAAAATTATTTCAAACCAAACTATTCATGCCACCAAAATAAAAAAACAATCCACATGTAGGGATTTTCAAGAATATACCTTATATAATAATCTGTCTATTATGACTCCATAAGAATATATAATGGTTAACCTCTTGAATTTTCCATGATCACACCTTGATCAACTTCTTCTAGCTAGAGACCAACATCATCTATCTGGTGTAAATTTCATAATGATCAACAATCTAGTATCCAGAGAAAAATAGATAACGAAATACATTATAAATACATTACTAGATAGACCCTATGTACTTATCTAATTCATATTTTTATACTCCTTGTTGATTAATGACCATATATAAGAAAAATTATCCCCCTTTGAAGAAAATATGATGCGTTGAAAAACCTTGCATGTATACCAGCAAAGTTATCGATCCTTAAGGCCATCCTCTTATCAATGTAAATTCATGAGGCCCCTATATAAGAATTGAAAATGAACTCCAGTTTTAGAATAATCTAGGTACCACCGATGCCTATTATAATGATGAATCCAAATAGAAGGAATGTGAGGCCATCATTTCATATTTTATAGTGCATGAGGGAGTTACCGTCGATGAGAACAAACACCCGTTGAATATAACATGAATGTTCAATTGTATGTTAATCCACCACTCCCTAGTGAATATTTACCATCATGTCAATCTCATCCCAACCTATAAACTCCATAAATATGGTCTTATAGAATCCAATTTGACTACCAATAACCTAAAAACTCATTGGTCTGACGAGAGTGAGAAGAAGTCATGTGAAATTATTTTACATGGGATCCGATTATATGTCCAAGAAGAAAACATTTAATTTACTGTGGTATCATAGGATAAAACATAAAATGAACTGTTGATGATGCCATGGATTCATTTAGATTAATCATTCCCACTTTGAACCACTAGAAACTGAAATAATTCTTTTATAGTAATATAGGGGTACTTTAAGGCGATGTATCCCAATTTGACTCATTTTAGACTAAATATATTGATTCAATGAACTATAAAATATAGTGGAAAAATCCTTAATGATGGATTTAAACATATCAACTCCCCCAATAACTATAAATTTACTGCCATAGATACATGGATAGAAATGACCTCTATATTTTTCTCAAAAAGCATCTATTGTATCCCACCACACTAGATCTATGAAGTTATTTCATATTCTTCAAGAAAAAAGAGTTCTCATAGATTAAATCATAATACAACACCAAACAAAGACCACCCAATACATAAAAACCTATCCATTTTCATGTATCATGATGTTTTATCCACAGACACTAATCTATAACATTCCTTCATATTCCAAAATAGTGAGGAAGAATCAATATAATTCAACCCATCATAACAACATTGATAGATGGAGTGGACTTTTTGGTGGAAATCTTCACAGGAATAGATAATCAACATTTTTCCTTACAGTCTATATAAAGATTGTTTTTTTAAGAAGAATCTTCTCCCATCTCATTGGGCATCGATTCCATTCTATTTCACGAAAGTTACTTCCACCTTATGAACATCTTATATCAGATGATTAAGTGAATCTAGAGGAAACCCAACCTATATTTGGTGATTGTTTATCCTCTACTATTGATAATATAACTCTAGTAAACCATGGTAATGATGAAGATTTGAGGCTTACAGAGATCATGATAGCTATGTCACCAGTGGAACAACCACAATAAGTGGACTATCTAAAATAGAACAATGATGTGTTCACCAAGATCTATAATGAGATTCCATTCCATGAACACTAGATCACTTCCCAACAAATCATCCTCTTAGTGAGTCACCATGGGTTCAAATAGCCTCCTAGAAAGATGTGACCCTACCATTGTTCCATTTTAGAGGTTGAATATGACAATATTATAAAGGACTACATCATTAAATAGGTAAAATACCCCAAATTTCTGGATAATAGTATATGATTCAAAATTTATAATGGATGAATTAGAGTCTATATTGACTTCTAAGACCCCAAACACACTTATATAAATGATTAATTTCACATTCCAGTGATAGATTTATTTATTGATTCTATGTATGGGATACAATACCTATCTTTAATGGATGATTATTCTTTTTATAACCATATATTAGTGGCCCCTAAGAAGGAGGAGTACAATTCATTTAGGTTATTTCATGGGACCTTTTAATAACAAGTAATGCATTTCAACTTGACGAATGATTGAGGAACTACTTAGTACACCATGAACCACATCTTCAAACCTATACATTGATTGTAGTTGGAGTGTCACATAGATGATTTGGTTTTTAAATATAATTTTTTTAGTATAATCTCTGTAACACCCGAGAATTTTATGAGTAATATTTTGTTTTTATATATCATCAAAGGAATCTTTCACTACATACTAGCTTGTCTTACTTTACACGCAATCACGACCTTCCTCGATAGCTTGCGTCATACGCAATACCGAGTTTCACTAAACAACGATATGCTATTAAAATATTATTAAAACTAGCCGTTATGAATAGTAATAACCACTTTTTGAAATTTTATAAATTTTATTTTTCAAAATGGACTTCATTTTTGGATTCGGAATACCGAAATTAGCCTAGGGTGAAATTTTGGTATTTTTCTGAAAACTTTCAATTTTTGATGAATAGTGAAACCACTAAGTGGTAGGTTAAAAACTGAATTTTGCATAAAACTTAATTTTACCGCTTCTGTGAATGGAATTTCGAAAATCCGACAGACACGGTTGATATCAGTAAGTAAAATGTGGTTCAATGAGATAAAAATAATTTTTTGGTGAATAGTAACTTTTTACTTTTTTTTACCGCGGTTAATAGTAAATAGGGTAACTAAGGGTAAATATGATATTAATATTACCCTAACACATGTCCTAATTCTATTGTGTAAGTGTAATTCGACCAAAAACAACCTTATGAATAAAATAGGACCATTTAGGCCCACTTGGGTTAGATTAGGACATTTATTATTAATTTATTTAAAGAAGGGTTAAAATAGTTAAAATCAAAGTTTAATAAGTAAATTATTTTTAATATGGGGTTATACATAAGATAAATTCGACAATAAATATTCATTAGAAATCTAAAAATATTTCTTACATAATGGTATTTTATTTATAATTTTTAGACATTAAATAATTTAATTTAATTATGACACAACGATGATGCAGTAATTATCTTATTTATGAAATATTGACATAATTGATGTTATAAACACCAAAATAAATGTAATTTGAGACTTTTTATGAATTACACTAATTTTCTAGGTTACTATGATTTATTAGTGTTGATTTAATCAACTTGGTTCGAACATATAATTCTGTTATAACTTTCACAAAAATCATATATCAAATAGTGTCAAAATTGACACAAAATAGTTTTTAAATCAAATATTATATTATTAATTGTTATTTTATTCCTAAAAATCTACGTTTCGGCCAACTGACTTAGATAAGGATATATATATATTAATAATAAACAATTTGGGGTTCGTTTGGCATGTTATAGTAAGTGTATTAACCATATAGTGAAAGAAAACAAAAAGACACGGTAAAAGTTAAATTATTTAACTTAGAGTTAAATCTAATTGATAAGGTTAAAATAATACCCTAAACTTGTCTAAATCCTATTGGTTCATAGTATTTCCACCCATCCACACTTTATATTCGAAATAAGACCCTTTGGAACCATTATAAACCGATTTTGACTTTAATATAAAATAATATTTTGAGATATTCCTAAGGTGCCCCTCTCCTCCCTTATAAACGGGCACCTCCTCCCCCTCCTCCTCACACCAATTTGAGCACTCAAGCTCGGCCAAACCCTGCCATTTTCTCCTCTACACTTCCCTAGAATAATCCTAGAGGTCCTGGTCTTCTTCAAAGACCAATCTCAGTTCCCTAAGTGGAGGATTCAAAGAAGCGTTCCAAAGAAGAGGTAATATCCATTACCGATCTTTTCAATTTATTTCTTCTTCAACTTCTTCTTATTTAGTTGTTTCATGATAAAGTAATAACATAAGTATTAATTACATACTGATATGTTATTATAAATATGAAAAAACCCTAATTCACCTTCTATCCATCCTACGGAAAAATGAAATCACCGCGCGTGCGTACGTACGGAATACCGTCTGCACGCCGTGGTGTAATCTATTTTCCACCATCACTTTACAAGGATGGGTATAATGGTGTAATGAGTAACTATTTATGATTATTATTAAGTAATATTGATACTGAAATAATATATATATACTCCAATACAATTCCACGATCATAGGAACGATATCATCACTCGTGCGTACGTACGGAATACCGTCTCCACGATGTGATGTGACTCGTTCTACATGATCATCATTACATAGTAATTATATAAATGAATTGAATGAATAAATATGATATATGTTACACTAATACCATTCTGGATATAAGGTATCTATAACCTTAAAAGAAGAATAAGAATTTATTCGACAAAACACGCATAAGAACAAAAGGCAATAAAGACCCGAGTAACAAGTAACAATGAAATATTACTAATAAGAAGATAAGAATATGACAATATATGATATCATATCTATATGTATGATTATGGAATAAGTCAATAACATTATTTAAACCATTATACAGGAGCTTCGGACACGTACAAAGCAAATCAGACCTAAGGTAAGGGAAATATCACAATCTCATTTTTATCCGAGATTGTTTATACTTTGGTATTTAATGGGGTGTATTTTATCATCCACATCCATGTTTCATCAATATGTAATATTATTTCCATCCACCTACAATTGTTTAAATCCATTTTTACCCTTCGGTGAGTTTTTAGTAATATGTATGAAAGGAATCTTTTGTCGTTTTTCGTACGAGTTACTTTTTGACTTTTCCGACAAAAGTACGAAGAATGTTTTTTTTAACTTATACGGAATGAATGGATTTTTAAAACATTATTTCCAAGAAACTTCCTTTACAAGTTTTCAAGTTTATTTTTAATCAACTTATTTTATTTTAAAGTTGTATGACATGTTATGAAAGGAAAAATTTTTTTGAAGTAGAAATGATATTTTCCTCAAGAATGGAGATCAAATGTTTTATCAAAACTATTTTCCATCTAAGATAATATAGGGTTCTGTTTTTATACCTATTATTACATTGATTTGATTATGTTTTGAGGGAATTATTTTTATGAAGTCATTTACCTTATATGATTTGTTTTATGATGTCATGATGTTTCAAGAATCGCATTTCTGTTATATGTGTTATACGATGATGTATGATTTATGATTATGTGGCACACATAAGAAAGGATTCATTATAAGATGGGTGGGACCTATATCTCCCTCCAATGCATTGGGTAAAGATTTTATATCTCATGAGATAGAAATGGCTGGAACGGTAGGTTATACCAGTTCAGTGAAACAGGACTGGAACGAGTGTGACTCGGTTCAGAAAGGGACTTTCTCCACTAAGATAGTCTTGGCAATGAGTCATGACTAACAAGAAATGATTTTCCATGATTATGTGTGCATGCCACAAAGTTTCAAGTTTTATGTTATGATTATGGGGATCTCATTTTCACTTCTATGATTTGTTCCATGTTAAGATATTATGATCTCTTTTGCAGGTTATGATTTTCAAAAAGATATGATATGATTTTTATTTCCTTTTTTTCCCTTGCTGAGCATTTGAGCTCACCCTTTTATGTTTTCTTTTCCCCAGGTCATGAAGATGGATATTATGTATAATATGCTAAAGGTACCCTAGATATGATGAAATAAATGGGAGACACTGTAGAAGATTTATGAACCAGTTGTTTATGTTTCCCAGTTTCTAAAGACACTATACCTATACGGTCCTTTGTGGTTTTGTCATATGTTGTAATAAGTGTGCTTCAATTTTGAAGTATTAACAATGTATGTAAAGTATGAGTTGTTATAGTTGGTATTAGAGGTAGGTTATAGTCAACCTTTGGAAACTAGGATGTGAAAGCCTTAGTAAGAACCCTAAGGATAAGTCTAAGCATAGAACACAATCTTAGTGTTTTAGAAATGGCCTTGAATACCCTAGGATAAGACCTTAAGTGTGAAATTTTATTCTTGATTATGTGGTTTTCCTATTATAATTATTATTGCTCACACTATTCTTCTTGGTTTTAGTCAATGGCTGGAACCCGGAGGAACCGTGTTAATGCGGAATGCGATGGGCAATGCAATGATTGTCCCCCTGAGCAACCAAACGATATGGGAGCTGGAATGAAAAATCTTGTAGACATGCTCACACAACTTTCTCAAGCTATGAATCATGCAGGACTTCCAAACGAGCAAAGGAAGGAGCAACATTATGTTGAATCCTTCATGAGGCAACGTCCGCCTTCTTTCAGTGGGTCTACTGATCCATTAGTTGCTGAACAATGGATTAGTACTACTGAAAAGATATTTTTAGTTCTTCAATGTTCTGAACATGATAAAGTCATCCTAGCAGTGTATCGTTTGGAAGGAGATGCTGAGCAATGGTGGAATCTTATTAAGAATACGAGGCAAAGGGATGAAATTGAGTCTATGGAATGGGATGAGTTCAAGAACTTATTTTTCAATAAGTACTTCCCTCGTATTCTCCGAACAAAGATGGAGAAAGAGTTTCTTGAACTGAAGCAAAGGGATGATGAATCTGTCGGTACCTATGAAGCAAATTTTACAAGACTTGCAAGGTACGCTTTTGGTATTATTATCCAACCTGAGAGTAAGATCGATCGATTCTTTAGTGGCTTAAAACCAAGTCTTCGAAGGGCGTTAGCCATAAGGGACTTCAATAGCTACAAGGAAATCGTTCGATGTGCTCTCAAAGTCGAGATGGAGATTGGAGTAACCCATCAGTCACATGGGTTTGATAAGAATAGGAAGATGGAATTCAAAGGAAAATCTAAAGAGCACACTGAAAAGAAGATGATATTTCCCTTATGCTCAAAGTGTGGAAAGAAACATGGAGGGAGTTGTCTTAAAGGGACAAGTAAATGTTTCAAATGTGGAAAGGAAGGTCATCGGGCATTTGAATGTCGCGATAATGGGAAGAAGATGTCTAATGATGCAAACAAAGGAAGGGATACACATAATGAACCTATTACACTTCAATGTTTCATGTGCAAGGAGATGGGGAATTATGCCAATCAATGCCCAAATCCAAGGGTTGATGATGATGGTTGACGTCAACAAACTCTTAAGGCTAAAGACAAAGGAAAGTCACATGCAATTTCTATCAGCGATGTGGACTACGATAACGAAGTGGTGAAAGGTACACTTACCATCCACTCTAAAGTAGCAAATGTTTTATTTGATTCTGGATCCACCCACTCTTTTATTTCTGAAAAATTTTCTAAGGGTATCACCGTATTACCTCTACAATTAGATGTTGAGTTAGCTGTGACAACACCTAATGGAACAATAGTCGCATCAAAAGTTTATAATTCTTCTCCGATCGAAGTTTGTGGGAAAGTGATTCCTGCAAATCTTGTGATCCTTCCTTTAGTGGAATTTGATGTGATTCTTGGAATGTATTGGATTTCTCTACATGGAGCTCATATCAATTGCCAAAGAAGGGAAGTCACATTTCATATTCCAAATCAATCTACGATCGTCTATCAATGCAAGGATGAACATAACCTTCCAGTGGAAATTTCTTCCATCTTATGGGTATTGATTCCACTAAATGAAGGTTATTTATCTCAAATGGTTGGTGAGAAACTCATGATTAAGAATATGCCCATTGTATGAGAGTTTGATGATGTCTTTTCGGAGGAATTACCAGGTCTTCCACCAAATCATGAAGTTGAGTTTTCAATAGAACTCGTACCGGGTGCTTTGCCTATTTCAAAGACACCTTATAGAATGGCCCCAATTGAGTTGCAGGAATTGAAGAAGCAACTCCAAGAGAATATTGATAAGGGATTCATACGCCCTAGTGCATCACCTTGGGGAGCACATGTTCTTTTTGTTAAGAAGAAAGATGGATCAATGAGACTCTACATTGATTATCGAGAACTTAACAAGATCACTATCAAGAACAAATATCCTCTCCCACGCATTGATGACTTATTTGACCAAATACACGGAGCTCAATACTTTTCCAAGATTGATCTTCGTTCAGGGTATCATCAATTAAGGGTCAAAAGGGAGGATATACCAAAGATGACTTTCCGTACAAGGTATGGACACTATGAATTTATAGTGATGTCATTTGGTCTTACTAATGCCCATGCTATCTTCATGGATCTAATGAATAGAGTCTTTAGAGACTATCTTGATCAATTTGTGGTAGTCTTTATAGATGATATTCTTGTCTATTCATAGAGAAAGGAAGATCATGAAGATCACTTGAGAATTATATTGAAGACCCTGAGAAAGGAGAAGCTTTATGCCAAATTTACCAAGTGTGGATTTTGGCTTAAAAATTTTGCATTTTTGGGTCACATAATCTCAAAAGAGGGGATATCTGTGGATCCAGCAAAAACAGAGGTTATCGAAAGATGGTCAAGACCAACAACAGTAACTGAGATCCGAAGTTTTCTTGGTTTGGCTGGATATTATCGATGTTTTGTAAAAGATTTTTCACGATTATCTAATCCACTCACCAAGTTGACTCGGAAAGGAGTTAAGTTTGTCTGGATGGAAGAATGTGAAGAGAATTTCAAGGAGTTGAAAAGAAGGTTATCCAGTGCACCTGTGCTCACACTACCTTGTAGTGGAGAAAGGTTTGTGATATACAGTGATGCATCCAAGAAGGGATTGGGGTGTGTTCTTATGCAAAATGATATGGTGATAGCTTATGCCTCACGACAGTTGAAAATCCATGAGTAAAATTACCCAACACATGATTTGGAGTTGGCTACGGTAATATTTGCATTAAAGATTTGGAGGAATTACCTTTATGGTTAAAGGTGTGATATTTATACTGATCATAAAAGTTTAAAGTATATTTTCACACAAAAGGAGCTGAATATGCGTCAAAGAAGATGGTTGGAGCTGATTAAGTATTATGACTGCTCAATCCATTACCACCCTGGGAAAGAAAACAAGGTGGCAGATGCATTAAGTCGACAATACCATGCTAGTTTATCCATGATAAGGATCACAAAAGATCCAATATTTATGGATTTACAAAGGATGGATCTTGGAATTATAATGGAAGGGGAAAAATCTTATCTTTCTCAAATGAATGTTCAACCATCTATACATGTGAAGATTAAAGAGGCACAGAAAGAAGATGTAGAGTTACAAAAGAAGGTGAGAAATGTTCCTGAATTCAACCTTGATTGTGATGGGATAATAAAGTTCAGGAATCGGGTTTGTGTTCCTCCCATCTCCGAATTAAAGAAGGAGCTGGTGGATGAGGCTCATAGTTCTTCATTATCTATTCATCCTGGAAGCACAAAGATGTATAGGGACCTGAAAGAGTACTTCTGGTGGGATGGCATGAAAATAGATGTTGCTGAATATGTCTCTCGATGCTTGGTTTGTCAACAAGTTAAAGCTGAGAGACAAAAGTCTAAGGGGATATTACAACCATTGCCCATACCCGAATGGAAATGGGAAAAAATCACTATGGACTTTGTCACATGACATCCTAAAACATCCAAAGGCAATAATGCTATTTGGGTCATAGTTGATCGTCTTACAAAGTCTGCACACTTCATTGCTATTAGAGAGGATTTCTCTCTAGATCAGCTTGCCAGGATATATGTAAAGGAAGTGGTAAGATTTCATGGAGTACCACTTTCTATTATATCTGATCGGGATCTGAGATTTACCTCGAAGTTCTAGCGAAGTCTTCAGCATACTCTGGATACAGAGTTGAGTTTCATCACTTCTTATCATCCCCAGACAGACGGTCAGTCTGAAAGAACAATTCAAACCCTAGAAGATATGTTGAGAGCTTGCTCTATGGATTTCAAAGGAGGTTGGGATCAACACCTACCTTTGGTGGAATTTTCTTATAATAATAGCTTTCACTCCAGTATGCAGATGGCTCCTTATGAAGCTCTCTATGGAAAGAAATGCAGGACTCCAACTTGCTGGGATGAAGTTGGGGAAAGAAAGCTATTAGGACCTGATCTCGTTGATGAAATGGCAGAAAAGGTCAGATCTATTCAACAACACATAAGAGCAGTTCAGAGTCGACAGAAGAGTTATACCGACAACCGAAGAAAAGACCTAGAGTTTGAAGTGGGTGATAAAGTGTTCTTACGAATATCTCCCTGGAAGAGGGTTATGAGATTTGGAAAGAAGGGGAAGTTGAGCCCTAGATATATCGGTCCTTTCGAAATACTGGATCGTGTTGGGAAGGTAGCTTACCGATTGGCGCTTCCACCGAATCTCTCTCAAGTTCACGATGTGTTCCATGTATCTCTCCTGAGAAAGTACATACCTGATCCTTCACATGTACTCAGCTCAGAAGTTGTACCGCTGGAGCAAGATCTTTCTTATGAAGAACAGCCGATAGAGATTCTGGATCGTAGCGAAAAAGTCCTACGAAACAAGACCACTCGATTGGTGAAAGTTTTATGGAAGAACCACCAATTAGAAGAAGCTACACGGGAGCTTGAGGATATAATGAGGGAGAAGTATCCTCATCTGTTTGTTACAAAGTGACGAATTTCGAGGGAGAAATTCTTTTTAAGGGGGGTAGAATGTAACACCCGAGATTTTTATGAGTAATATTTTGTTTTTATATATCATCAAAGGAATCTTTCACTACATACTAGCTTGGCTTACTTTACACGCAATCACGACCTTCCTCGATAGCTTGCGTCGTACGCAATACCGAGTTTCACTAAACAACGATATGCTATTAAAATATTATTAAAACTAGCCGTTATGAATAGTAATAACCACTTTTTGAAATTTTATAAATTTTATTTTTCAAAATGGACTTCATTTTTGGATTCGGAATACCGAAATTAGCCTAGGGTGAAATTTTGGTATTTTTTCTGAAAACTTTCAATTTTTGATGAATAGTGAAACCACTAAGTGGTAGGTTAAAAACTGAATTTTGCATAAAACTTAATTTTACCGCTTCTGTGAATGGAATTTCAAAAATCCGACAGACATGGTTGATATCAGTAAGTAAAATGTGGTTCAATGAGATAAAAATAATTTTTTGGTGAATAGTAACTTTTTACTTTTTTTTACCGCGGTTAATAGTAAATAGGGTAACTAAGGGTAAATATGATATTAATATTACCCTAACACATGTCCTAATTCTATTGGATAAGTGTAATTCGACCACAAACAACCTTATGAATAAAATAGGACCATTTAGGCCCACTTGGGTTAGATTAGGACATTTATTATTAATTTATTTAAAGAAGGGTTAAAATAGTTAAAATCAAAGTTTAATAAGTGAATTATTTTTAATATGGGGTTATACATAAGATAAATTCGACAATAAATATTAATTAGAAAGATAAAAAGATTTCCTACATAATGGTATTTTATTTATAATTTTTATACATTAAATAATTTAATTTAATTATGACACAACGATGATGCAGTAATTATCTTATTTATGAAATATTGACATAATTGATGTTATAAACACCAAAATAAATGTAATTTGAGACTTTTTATGAATTAAAATAATTTTCTAGGTTACTATGATATATTAGTGTTGATTTAATCAACTTGTTTAGAACATATAATTCTGTTATAACTTTCACAAAAATCATATATCAAATAGTGTCAAAATTGACACAAAATAGTTTTTAAATCAAATATTATATTATTAATTGTTATTTTATTCCTAAAAATCTAATGTTCGGCCGAATGACTTATATAAGGATATATATATTAATAATAAACAATTTGGGGTTCTTTTGGCATGTTATAGTAAGTGTATTAACCATATAGTGAAAGAAAACAAAAAGACACGGTAAAAGTTAAATTATTTAACTTAGAGTTAAATCTAATTGATAAGGTTAAAATAATACCCTAAACTTGTCTAAATCCTATTTGTTGATAGGATTTCGACCCATCCTTACTTTAGCTTCGAAATAAGACCCTTTGGAACCATTATAAACCGATTTTGACTTTAATATAAAATAATATTTTGAGATATTCCTAAGGTGCCCCTGTCCTCCCTTATAAAAGGGCACCTCCTCCCCCTCCTCCTCTCACCAATTTGAGCACTCAAGCTCGGCCAACCCCTGCCATTTTCTCCTCTCCACTTACCTAGAATAATCCTAGAGGTCCTGGTCTTCTTCAAAGACCAATCTTAGTTCCCTAAGTGGAGGATTCAAAGAAGCGTTCCAAAGAAGAGATAATATCCATTACCGATCTTTTCAATTTCTTTCTTCTTCAACTTCTTATTCTTTAGTTGTTTCATGATAAAGTAATAACATAAGTATTACTTACATACTGATATGTTATTATAAATATGAAACAACCCTAATTCACCTTCTATCCATCCTACGAAGAAATGAAATCACCGCGCGTGCGTACGTATGGAATACCGTCTCCACGCCGTGGTGTAATCTATTTTCCACCATCACTTTACAAGGATGGGTATAATGGTGTAATGAGTAACTATTTATGATTATTATTAAGTAATATTGATACTAAAATAATATATATATACTCCAATACAATTCCACGATCATAGGAACGATATCATCACTCGTGCGTACGTACGGAATACCGTCTCCACGATGTGATGCGACTCGTTCTACGTGATCATCATTACATAGTAATTATATAAATGAATTGAATGAATAAATATGATATATGTTACACTAATACCATTCTGTATATAAGGTATCTATAACCTTAAAAGAAGAATAAGAATTTATTCGACAAAACACGCATAAGAACAAAAGGCAATAAAGACCCGAGTAACAAGTAACAATGAAATATTACTAATAAGAAGCTAAGAATATGACCATATATGATATCATATCTACATGTATGATTCCGGAATAAGTCAATAACATTATTTAAACCATTATACAAGAGCTTCGGACACGTACAAAGCAAATCGGACCTAAGGTAAGGGAAATATCACAATCTCATTTTTATCCGAGATTGTTTATACTTTGGTATTTACTAGGGTGTATTTTATCATCCACATCCATGTTTCATCAATATGTAATATTATTTCCATCCACCTACAATTGTTTAAATCCATTTTTACCCTTCGGTGAGTTTTTTGTAATATGTATGAAAGGAATCTTTTGTCGTTTTTCGTACGAGGTACTTTTTGACTTTTCCGACAAAAGTACGAAGAATGTTTTTTTTAACTTATACGGAATGAATGGATTTTTAAAACATTATTTCCAAGAAACTTCCTTTACAAGTTTTCAAGTTTATTTTTAATCAACTTATTTTATTTTAAAGTTGTATGACATGTTATGAAAGGAAAAATGTTTTTGAAGTAGAAAGGATATTTTCCTCAAGAATGGAGATCAAATGTTTTATCAAAATTATTTTCCATCTAAGATAATATAGGGTTCTGTTTTTATACCTATTATTACATTGATTTGATTATGTTTTGAGGGAATTATTTTTATGAAGTCATTTACCTTATATGATTTGTTTTATGATGTCATGATGTTTCAAGAATCCCATTTTTGTTATATGTGTTATACGATGATGTATGATTTATGATTATGTGGCACACATAAGAAAGGATTAATTATAAGATGGGTGGGACCTATATCTCCCTCCAATGCATTGGGTAAAGATTTTATATCTCATGAGATAGACATGGCTGGAACGGTAGGTTATACTAGTTCAGTGAAACAGGACTGGAACGAGGGTGACTCGGTTCAGAAAGGGACTTTGTCCACTAAGATAGTCTTGGAAATGAGTAATGACTAACAAGAAATGATTTTCCATGATTATGTGTGCATGCCACAAAGTTTCAAGTTTTATGTTATGATTATGGGGATCTCATTTTCACTTCTATGATTTGTTCCATGTTAAGATATTATGATCTCTTTTGCAGGTTATGATTTTCAAAAAGATATGATATGATTTTTATTTCCTTTATTTGCCCTTGCTGAGCATTTGAGCTCACCCTTTTATGTTTTCTTTTCCCCAGGTCAGGAAGATGGATATTAAGTAGAATATGCTAAAGGGACCCTAGATATGATGAAATAAATGGGAGACAATGTAGAAGATTTATGAAGCAGTTGTTTATGTTTCCCAGTTTCTAAAGACACTATACCTATATGGTCCTTTGTGTTTTTGTCATATGTTGTAATAAGTGTGCTTCAATTTTGAAGTATTAACAATGTATGTAAAGTATGGGTCGTTATAATCTCAATGAACTTGTGAAAGCGGTCGAATTACAGTATTCCTATACCATGAAAATGAACCCTTTGAATTGTGTATTTAGGGTTACCTATAGAATTTTGTATCAGCATCATCATTAGATTTAGAGAGATCAAGATTAAAAAATATAAAATCAAGTCTCTCAACCAAATGGATCCTCCACTCATCCTCTATGATTTGTGAGTTCTCCAAGGACACTTAACTTATATTTTTTGATTTATTGTGATTCTATCTAAAAGAGTAATCCCTTATCAAGAATTATTAAGAGGGGTTTCATCTATTAATGTGATGAGGACAACCAATCTGTAATTGAGTATATTATTTTGTCCCTAAAAACACCTATGATTCTAATTCCAACCATATTAGGAATGCTCCTTTCCCTTTATTTGACCTCCTTAGAATTATATATTGGTTCCCTTATATACCAAAAAAAATTAGGGTAGTGATAATGAACTATATTGTATTATACACATTCTCCGAAAAAAGGAGATAAAGTAATCCCCTATCGAGAAGTATTTTATCTCACTATTATTTCCATTGAATAAGTTTCCACATTACTTGTTACACAATGAGATATTTCTAGTGTCATATTTTGACCCACTGGCATACATCCTAAATATCTTGATGTTGACAAGGTGATTGGTGCACTAGAAAGTAATCCTCTAGTAGTTTTACATCAAGGTTTTCCCTTAAAAATCCTTCAAAGGATAATAACTGGTTTACTTCCTTCCTATGTGCTCAAATCCTGAGGAACTATCCCTGAATGTTGAATTAATATATAAATCCATTATTTTAGTGGATCTAGTTGTTCCATGTTGGATAATTTATTTCAATAGTGTCTTAATAATCCTTCAAAATATTAGTCTTAATAAATCAAAGACTCAGTAGTGTAGGAATTGAGATTGTATTCATAAATATTACAAAGGTATTGTTTCCATTATGATTCATATTATTAAAAGGATTCAAAAAAAATGATCCAAAGTATTAGTATCTTATTAATAGTATCAATCTAGACATTGATATTGATTCCCTTAATTTATATGTGATGAAAGACTCTGATCTGGTGATAAATTAGTTCATGGGTGATTATGTCATTATAAAACAATAATTTTTTACCATGTTAGAATATAATTGTTAGATAATCTCATAATTATCATCCCATACAGAGGTGAAATATGTACCTTGGTCATAGAAATGTCCATGAACCCTCTTTGGAATGCCTGGTTGCATCCCTTATAGAGTCCAACCATGAAAACTTGGCAACTCATGTGGAACACTGAAGGGAAATTACCTCCAACCCTTAAGATGATGGAAACCAATTGATATATCATATGGTAAATGGTATTTCTATGTTTGAACCTCAAAAATTAATCTATTAATGATGAAATTCCAAATTGGATGACTCCATACATGATGTATTGCCATCAAAACATTATACCCCCAAACTAAGATGAGAATGAGCGAATTCACCATCACGCAACACATTTCTGTATCTAGAGTGGTGCTAACTTTGAAAAAATTATATGTAGGCGCATGTAAAATGTAGTTCATCTTATATTATTTCATAGTAAGGATATACATTAGGTCATGTAGGAGGACCTTTCTAGAAAATGTGGATCCCATATAACAAGATTGAAGATCTCCCCCTAAATTTGAAGGATTGGTTACTTTTGGCCTGTTATATTTCTTGATTGCATTGATTTCAACAAAAACTTTCATGTGTTACATATCCATGATATTTTGGTGCACCAACAGATATAACTTCTCCATACCACCTAATATTCTTATCCATTCATAGATTTATGACTCAACATTTCAATTTCAATCCCTTTAGTGATGATTCAACAATATAGTTTCATTTATACTGAAAAAATATTCTTCTCAATATGGGAAAAATTAATTCCAATCAAAAAAGATAAAACATTTTCTTTGATTGATTCCATGAACTACCAGATCATTTATTGTTTTAGGGTTCCTCACATTGTTATCTCAGAAAAATGAAAAAAAATTTGGGATGCTGATATGAAGAAGATGTACACCAAGTACAATATCTTGTCCAATTACAGTTACCTCTACCATGAACTAGTGAAAGGGTAGATTTGAGGCATAAAAAAACCCTCTCTAAGAATCCATTAAATATGGTAGAATATAAATAAAAATAGGTGGTCTAATTAACTATCTAATCCTTTCTTCTCATATTAGATGATGACTCAAATATCCACATAGTAAAATCCATATTTTCTAGTTTATGTAATATAGATAGTTTTAATAATTGAGTTTCTTTATTCATTATACTGAATGGTCATAAATGATCATCCTAATCTATTTGCAATAGTATAATATTTTCTAGAAGATTTGGAATCTATTTAGTAAAATATGCTTCAGTAATTTCACAACATTTAGAGACACTTGAATAGGGAAGCATGAGCATTCACCAAGAAGGTACACCTCCTATACATCCTCTAGGGTGACATGGTACCCGCTCAGAATGAACCATGATACCCATAAAAATAATACATTAGTTGGATACCAAGTGGTAACAACCTTATATTATCCATAAATTCTACTTCAATGGTGGATACTCATTAATTACTATGGACATGAAGCTTATCAAACCTAAAACCAATGTTATGTTTCCCTTGCTGTATTTCACATGAACCCCTATGGTCAAAGTAGAATGACCAAAAACTATATCTCATATTCGTCAATGTTCTAGAAAAATATACGAGTAGCTTCCTCTATGGGAAAATCTACATGAACTTAAACTTCAATATATATTATACAAACATATATGACCTTAAACTATCATCTACCCACATGGTCAAAACTATTCAACCTTAAAATGAAGAAAACATTGGTCCAAGCTCTATGAATTTCTAATAACAATGGCCCCATAGGCCTTTATAGAAGCCCTTATACTGTAGAACATATTGATCCATGATCTAAAACCTTAAAGTAACAACTTCCCCCATGGTCAACGCTGCATGACCTTATAATCTAACAGATATTGGTCCATGCACTATGACCTTGACATAGAAACAACTATAGTTTGAGCTGTACGACTCAAATATTTAAATCCCACTATCCTTAGAAAATTATGTTAAACTATTTCTTTAATCAATGTGAGTAATGTAGGATGTATTATATGATAAATGTGGGATGAATAAATACAATTTCCTCATCACACGATGTTAAAATGTTGTCTTACTATGTGTGGTGAACATAGGATGCCTTATAAGTAAAAAGTGAGATAACTAAAACTAAAATCCTCAGAAAATGACATTAAAATGTATCATTACCCTATGTGGAGATCATAGGATTCCTCACATGTTATTTTTAAGATGAATAAAAAAACTTCCTCAACACAAGATGTTAAACTATATCCATTCTTTATGTGATAAAAATGGGATTCCACATGATAATCATGGGATGACATAATATCCTCACTGGATAGGATACCACCCTTTTAGTGTTGTTGTCCAAATATACCACATTTAAAAACTACTTGTGTCTTGATTTTTAGCGTAGTGGGATACATAGTGATGCCTAAAACATTTGTCTCTAAACTCATCTACATGTTTCCAATCCCAAAGTGAGTAAATCATGGAAATTATTCTAATCATTACCTCATTCTAAAGGTGGTAAAAAAATTCCCAATGGGACTACTCATGTAGTGTAATCTCTCCCCTAGTAAATTAGGAAACCAAGATTAACTAATGACCCATCATGAGGATGAAAGAATAAGATGCTCAATGTATAAGACCCAAAAACATCATGAGTAAATGATGATAAACAATGGCCTTACCCTATTTAATAAATATAGGATTTCTCATATAGAAAATATGGGATGACCACAAAAAACCTCCTTACCAGAATATGTTAACTATAGCCTTACCCTATATAAAAAATATTGTATACCTCATATAAAAATTATTATATGATTCGATGTCCTCTCCAAAGAGGACGTTATCCATCTGACATTGGTCACTTACCAATTCATGTTCTAGAACTATGTTTGGTAGGATTACCATTCATATGGGATATATTGAGATTATCAGATCTAAAATCATGGGTCTAGACCCACAATTAACCAATTACGGTGTCTTCCCCACTCAAAATCACGAATTCATCCCATATTTACTTTTTATTGGATGTTTTTATAGAATAACATTCCCTTGGGAAACATCTCATGTTGTGTTATAACTCAGTCATGAAAAAAGTCTCTTTAGGACAACCAACAACTATGGTCTGATCTCTATGATCATAAACTAGCTGCACCCATAATCTGATATAACTAAAATTAAGTCACAAATCCTAAAATACGTAACACACCACATTAAGCTGTAGCTTTAACCTGGGTTTCAAACATCATATGCCTCATAAAAAAGTTTGATAAGACCAAAACCATCTTCCTCAATACACAATGTTAAATTTTATCCTTACCCCATGTGAAAAGTATTGGATTCCTCATATTAAAAGTATGAGAAGACTAAAACCATTGTCCTTTGAACATGATTTTGAGCTATCTTTTTACACTATGTGACATACATAAGATGAATCACATGGTAAATTTGAGAATACCCAGTCCAATATCTATAGAAAACATTGTTAAAATATTGGATTAACCAAAATGATGAAAAAATAATCCTCATAAGAAAACTATGAGATGAATTATCATCTTCTATAGAGAGGTCACCACACATTCGACATTAGTAACGTACCAAGAAGTGTCCCAAAAATACTTTTTTCTTGATTCCTACTCCCATTGGATACTTAGAGATACCAGAATAATTTATCCTAGGTCTAATCCCAACATCAAATTATTTCAAATTCCTCACCCCTTAGTGTGTGTGTGGGGGGGATTTAATCCTTTCATATCATCATTCTCATCTAGTTCATTTTACTATAGGGTATAGTGGTCCCCAAATCCACTATACCCCGAAACATTCCCCACTCCTACATTCACACTTCGTGCTCCCTTCAATCTGGATCCTCATCAATCCTACCAATTTGTATATCCCCCACACCCAAATGGAAAAGGTGTTCAGGGACACTATATCACCGACCGTCCTAATTTTATACCTTATAGAATCTTTGAAAACATTTTGATTTCCCTTGTTATTCAAACATAATCAACAACAAACCATCATTTCCACATCCCATTTTTTTACTAGTGCAGCAATATAAGATTTGTATTATGAATGGTCAACATTTATTCCTACCCATTGATCACTCCCCTACATCGACCAAGAATTTGAGAGTCACAATTTACCTACCTTTTCACATTATTTTTCTCTAGTAGGACCATCAAAAACATGTGTTTTTTCTCTCATATAGTCATGTATGATGACTAAAAAATTAATCTCTATATTCCACTCATTGTGATCTCCCATTATAAAATGAAAACTCTTTTACATTCCATTTTTATCATACCTATAATGGATCATAAAATAATAAAAATTATAAAGGAAATTTCCTAATAAATTTCCAGTATCATAGGAACCTAATAAATAAAGTTCTGTACCTCTATCCAAACTATACGACCTTAAACTAGGATCCCAAGTCTAAGGATCATGACATTAAAATGGTATGTGAGTCACCATGGTAATGTTTTATGTGGTGTTAAGAAACATTGGAAATCAATTAATAATGTTTTAACACTCTTATAGTTCATACATAATAATTTGAGATGTTTAACCCTCATTTTATTGAAATTATTATGTTAAAATATTTTAAAATGGTCACTTATGGACCAACTTTTCATTTGATTTTCCATTCCCTTAGTTATTTGGGAAAATTCACCTATTATTTTTCTGATGGTATTAATCCTCCCACCATGGTATCAAAAAATCTATAGAGTATTCTCAATTAGTGGAATCATTTTGACCTTAAAATATATTTGACTTCTTGGTTTTCCTAGTATGACCTTAAATTATTAATAGAATGAGGAACATTTGATAGTCAGGTTGAAAAACTTGTTGGGGAAATCTGAGAAATTGTTAGACTCTCACCTTCTCGGTATCTCTTAAGACTTCAAAAAAATAGTGTGTAAATAAAAAATGAACAATGGAATTTGTACCCAACATGAAACCTAGAAAAAGGTTAACCTTTTTGTACCCCTTTTGTTTGAGAAAAAGTTATAAAAAAATCTTTTCTCTCTTTGATTCTAGAGATTCTCTATGAGGTTCCACACATTGTGTTTCCTTTTTATAAATACCTATAACCTAACTCGGTGGTATTTATTGATGTTGGTTTACAAATATATGTAACAAGATTCTAAAATATGCTACATGCATCCTAATCACATGACATTAAACTATACGACACAATTAAATCCCAGTAAGATTATAATTTTTGTGTTCCAAATATTTTTCCCAAAGAATAAAAATGCATTACCTCCACCCCCATGGAATGATGTGAAAGTGTGAGGGTTATTTTTCTATCTTCTAAGAAACTATTTATCCCCTTTAATGTGTGTAATCTACCACAACATTCTAGTTATTTTAAAATGCCTCAACATATAATATGTTTCTCACATTGGAAGAATATTCTATCATTCAATCATATCGATGTATACCGACCTGATCTTCTCAGAAACATGGTTGAATAATCACATGGTTGTCTAAATCCATTTGAACATCCACTCAAATCATCTCTGTGTTTTGTGACATTAAGGTTTTGGATCCCCATAATCATTAAAATCTAAATGGTCCCATGTAATGGAAATGGTTCATGGACACATTAGATCAGCTACCATAATGGACACACTCTAAAATAATTCCAATGACATTTTGAGTAGTCACATTTTTTTGAGAATTTTCAATGGTTGACCTTAATTTTTTATCCCCATCCCATATAGAATGATTATGGATTATTTGTTTCAATAAAGGTCATATTTCATCCTCCATCATCTATACACCCTCTTTCTATTCCATATCATAGGAATCCTGATTCATTCTTTCCATACTTGTATTTTAGGTAGAATTAAATTCCCCTAGTGTTACGCCATTTGTTCACAAGATCAAATTGAAAAAGAAAAAAGGCTTTGTAGTGAGTCCCTTTATCTAATCAAAATTTCATGGTCTACATACCCTTGATGGTTAATAATTTTATTTGACCATGACTTCTTGATCCTTTTCCATTCCAATCATATAAATTATAAATATTCTATTTCCCTCCATTCCTACTCCAAGCATGATGCTCATGGGCTTTAGAATTTATTTTTTTTCCCTCTTAAAAATTATAAAGATGAAGAAAAAAAGGAAACATTGAAACATGTAGTAAATTTATAGAAACTATTTTATGAGTATACAGAGGGTCATTTTAATCTTGAATCCAATCAATTATTTCAAACTAAGATAGTTTTCCCTATGGATTAGGCCTAGTGATTGATCAATTGAACTTGAAAAACCACTATCTAGTAGCATTTAGGGTCTGATACCACATAACTAGTGTAACCACTTTCTCCTTAGCCAAAGTAATGACCTCCTCAATATGATTTCATGCTTGGTCATACTCTATTTGGTACTCATCCACCTTATATGCTGAATCTAATTCCCTTGCCTTAGATTCTTCTAATAGTTCCCTCAATTAGAGAATGATCTCTACATTAGTATTGATGATGACTTTATTCTCTCATACCTACACATCCATACAATTGATCTACTCCTCAACCATGTCTAGTTATTGGGGTCCCTCTTATGTCTTTATATAACAATGAACATTAAAAAAATCCATTAATATTATTCTAATTCAATGATAATATCCAAAGTAAGGGTATGGATGCTGTTATAGTCCACACTATAAGTCAATTGGCTCAGTATCCAATAGTAGAGATATTTTACCCTTTTTGGAAGATCCATATGTAGAGTGTGAGTTAAGAAATTCCACACAATCCTCAACAACTTGCGTATAGTGACTCAATTTTCCATGGATATTTCCATGATAGAATCCATGATTTACTCAGGTTGTAGAAACTCATACTTAAGGAATACCGCCCACACATTAGTTATAATTTTATATAAATTAATGTTTTTAGGTGAGGAAATAACCAAGTCTAGGGGAAATGTATCCTCAATAAATCCTTCAAATGAAACAAGATATCCTCCAACCTCATATGGAACATTTAAGGTAGGATTAGTCATAATATCCTCCTTGACCATGTTCATTTGTGGTTTAATCTCAACCACACCCATTGAGGCCTCAACTCTATCAGCCAACTTATACAAAAACTTTATGGTTTTCCCAAATACTATATCAATCTTTTCTACTTAAGTTGAAGGAACAACATCATCCATCCCTTTTGGGACTAAATCACTAGAAATCACTAACTCAACTATAGCCTTCCCTAGCTCATACATCAACACTAATGGATAATCCTAAAACATAGGATTAAATATCATTTAATGTATGGGATTATCCAAACATAATATATGGGAATGAAAATACAAATAAATTTATGAAAATCATTGAATTATTAGAATAGTGGTATATAATGGCCATCAACTCATAAATTTCATCGATAATACCCCTATCGACTACATCCCCCCAATATATTATACCCCAGCTATCGAGAGCATCTACATGGTTGGAAGTTCTGGATTTATAGAGAAGAAAAAAATTAACTACATTTTCAGACATAGATCCTCAAATCCATATCATGGATGAGGGTTTAATAGGATGTTCTTGGGAGTGTTGAGTCATCACATTAGTCACAGTTGCTATGTCAATGGATGGTTGGCCATTGTTGACCAAAAAATTATGGGAAGACCCCACTCCCTCCCCTCCATGTTTTGGTGATTCATGCTCATCCACTTCATGAGGTTGATCAGAAACCACCACTTCCTTATAGATTGATTCATTCACAACTAAAAAATTACATTGATAGGTTTTTTTGAAATTTTCACGGCCATTTATAGTTTCTAAAAAATGGATTTTTACCACATAACCCAAAATTTATTATCTAAAAGTGTAAACTGAATAGGTACCACTTCACTTGGATTCATCCTCTAACACTTTTGGTCAGTCATTCCAAAAGCTGATTGATATATAATGAGATCTGGAGGGAGGGGGGGGGTATTCTCAGTAACACCTTCACTTGATTGGTTGAAATTAGTTACTCACCATGGGATTGGATATGATCTTAAAACTCTTTCATGTACTAAAACACCTTATCCTATGGGTTGTGGAAGGTTGACCAATGATGGGCCAATCCATGAATACGAATCTCATCACCCTGAAATTGTATCCACATCCCCTAGAGAGGGTTTAAATGATGAAATACATCTTATAATCACAATTTATATTAGAATATTGTATCATTTATAATTTCAACATGCCACAAATAAGTCATTGTAATTTTAGCATACTTATTGTATACCACCCCTGAAGATTCAACCTCCTCCCAAAGTTGATTCTCATGAATCATCAGACTGCCTGCTACTCCTTCCTATAGAGAATCATCCCATAAATGCCTGAAAATAGAAGACATAACTACTACCATACCCACTGGACCTACTACCCCTCCATTGTGTGACCTACTAAAGCTATATTCCATCATCCAAGTGCCTTAAGGTCCTCTTTCATCGAGTCCACATGAGGGACTGGCTTCCTGAAGAACTACATGAGATACATTATTTCCAAAAAATGTTTATATTCATAAAAAATACCCTATATTGAATTTGTGATAGGTAGATCTTTTATTCTCTTACCATCCTCCCAGGAAAACGCCCACTATATTTGTTGAAGGACCTAGGATTTATGTTTTCCAAGTATAAATTTGTAGAAAGTATCTAAATATACAACAATTTCTCACCGAAATTTTATGTAGAGTATAATTCAAAGATTTCCATGTAACCCACCATATCCACTCTTACGATACATCTAATGGAAAGTTGTTTGATTATTTCTCCACCATCCCCAAAAAATAATTTATAACCTCCCCTATTGAGTTGGAAAATATATGGAAGATAATGTGATCTTCTTACCCAAACCTCACCAAAATGCTAACTACATCCAACTAAAGAGGCTGAAGCCCAATTATTTGGAGGATCAATGGTTTGAATATACTTTCTAGGTATAGAGATTATGGTTGGGTATTAATATACACACATTTTTATTAACCCTTCCATACACGAAATAGAAGTTCTTTCACATATATAATGGGGTATCTAACTGATTGATTTGGTGAAGCACTTCATACATCATCTCCAGAACCTGAATAGATAAATTGATATGATTCACATAACCCATTTCGACACCTGGATTAGGTTTCTTAGTCATACCCATATGTGATCATCTTGAACTGGGATCATCCACCCATAGATCATAATAATAATAAATACCACTAGTTGGACTACTGGATCATCAGGAATAAAACCATGTCAAAACATGTGCCCCCATATCAACTTTATGATCCTAAAATATTAATGATTTTTGCCTCATAGAGATGTTGTAGGACACTATAACAAACTCCCTAGTAACTTGTTCATTGTTTCATTAAAAAAAATATCAAAACCATTATTTGCTGAGGATATGCTTCATCCCTATCTTGGTCTCACTTGTTCTTTACACCAAGAAAATCATTGCCCCTGAAATCACTAGAATCTAATTTTGGTCGTCCCATACACCACCATCTAGGTGAAAATCATCACACATATCTCCATGGATTGGGATCACCAGAAATTATTTGAGGTCCCATAAAGAGATGATTACCTCCCTATTATGTAAGTGAAACATATTAGTCCCTAGTAACCATCTTCATTGAATATTTGGCATGATGTCCTTATGATGGAAGACATGGATCTCTGCAGAGCATGCTGCCTCATAAATCCTAACTTTATTCATCTCTTCCTTAGATACATGATAGGATAAGAACAACTATTATGAATATTATTACTCATGTTTAAACTTTTCACCTTAGTGAAAGTATAATTCCTTTATCCAGCCTTTGAGACTATCTATTATGCTCACATTGAGAATATTATCAATTTAATGAGTGGATGCTTCTTCACCCGATTCATCCATATTGATGTTATTCATTAGGTTCAAAAGTGAATGGTTGGTGATAAATTAATGATACTTCTTGATGTAACACCCAGTATCTAAAAGCTAATTGTACAACCCACGTGAGATCCTGAACTAGTAGGAGGGTGCATCCCAGTCAACAATATGGATGAAAAAATTTCCACTCAACCTAAAACCATATAACTATAGCCTCTTACACAGAAAATATTCTTATTTGTATCTTTCAATACTGTAGTGAGTATATCATAATATGACACACTCTACATTCTCTCCCAAATCATGAGGATCCAAAAAATATCTCTATTTTCAATATCCAAATCAATATCACATTCATCAAAAATTCCCTCTAAGACATATAAAATTTTCTACATCTATTTTTGTGAATTTTGATTGACGAAGGTCGAGTTTACTAAATTTTAAAAGAATTGTTTGACTCTAATAATGAAATAACTATTATGAAAATATGTATGTTTCAATTGTAATGAGAATTGGAATCAATAAATTCCCATGAAACTATTTAGTTTCGTGAAAAAAATTAATTTTCAAATATTTCATGAAAAAATAATTCTCCCCTCTAGGATAATTAACTCATTTATAGGCAAAAGGTTATGCTATGTTTCACAAACTAGGATCCTATATCACAATTTTTTGGTAGTTTCAGTACAAAATCAGACCATTCCTGCCCTTTTCTGATACAATTTTAAGGGGTGGGGGATGTATTGATGCCAATATACACATTTAATGGGATAGGTATAAGAATAAATGTCCATTTAAAATAAAATATGGGAAACATTAGCTAAAAACCCAATTAAATGTGTGTGTTCACATAGTTCAACACCTTCATGAAGATCACTGATCATATAGAAAATGAGGATGTAAACTACCCACAATATTTTTAAATTCATGTAGGTCAACCAGTTATGTGGAGGTTTAGGTGATGGCCTCGGTTCAATGTATTTGTATTCATAGACATAACCTTGATACATAGAGGTCCATGTAGTTACCTTCAACTAATGTATTTCTATTCTTGAAATGCCCCTTCCATGAATTATTTTGTAATCATTTATGAAGGACATTCAATTTTGTGAAACAGATTCTCTAACCTCTTCTAGGCCTATAAATACTGCCCCACATAAAACATTAAAGTCGAACATGAACTTTCAGCTTTTGAAAAATTACATAAATTCATGAAACTATAACCATCAGGATAAAAACACATTATGGATTTCTAATTTTAACAATTATTCAGGAAACGAACTATAATGGGTTCTTGATAACCTCAAACCATGGAGGAAATTAATTTCATGAAGATCCAGAATATTAATGTAAAAAAGAAATACATTGGTGTCTATTAGGGGTTTATGATATAATTATATTTTATGAAACTAAACCCATGATAACTATGAAATTAATATATGGAATGATCATCCTATTTCATGAAATTAAAATATTATCTAGTCCCAAGCCTATTATGATGTCTCCAACCATTTGGATACCCCTTTCATTCATGAAGCCTCTAAACTTCATGAAAAATACATCATTCACAAAACCCATCCAATAGGCCTATCCCTGGTGTATCCTTTTTTATAAAACAATTTCACTAATTTTGAGTTCATAATGACCCTATATACATACAAAACTATTTCATCCACACCCATAATTATCATATGGATGGTATCATGAACCATTTTGTTAACCCCCTCTGTTTTAAGATCATTCGTAAGAATTAAATTTAATTTTCTCTTAATAAATGGCACCATAATGCCTATTTTTTATTAATATGAACCCTTACATTAGTAACATTGATTGAAACTCCTCCATGTCAGTTTCAACACCATGACAGACTAATAGGTGCATGTGAAGTATATGTGTAAGCCTCGAAGGTGTAATCAGCATAGGAAACCTCCAAGATTCCCTTGTAGGGATGCCTTATGTTAGATCATTCTCTTTTAATTTGGAATTGACTCATTGGGAGTTGGTACCTTACATGTTTAAGTTTCATTATGTAAAACTACCTATCCAAAAATCATAGTCATACGACATTAAAATTCATGAAAACATCTTCAGTATATAACGTTAGATCATATCCTTACCCTATGAAATGAACATAAAATGACTCATGTATTAATATATTATGAGGACCCCACACCTTTTACTTTGTTTTATGTTCATGGGATTCCTCATGTACATCCATCATCAAATTTCACCACCTCCCCCAATATGGGATTAAAGACATTCCATTGTTAGAATCTATGAATAATCCCACCAATATCCTTCTCCACCATGTGATGAAACACTCACACTGGTTAGATTCCATGTATAAACCCCAAACTTTTCCCTACTAGAAATCCTATAGAGACACGAGCATCCTTTATGCACAACGTTAAACTGCATAGATTGGTCCTATCACATGACCTTAAACTATATCATCACACTACATTAGTTTTTGATCATTGTCTCTTAAAAAGGGTAGGTATACAAATCCCAAAGGTTCAATATGATCATTTAAAAAACATGTTTTTCATCCCCATGGTACGATCGTAACACCCCAAAACACTATATTTGTATGTACTCTATATGGGAATCCCTAAACCCTCAAATGTAAAATCATCCCATATTGAGACATGCTTAACCAATAAATCATGTTAGAAATATTTCTCAATGAGGATACACATTACTAAACACTCTTTTGTGAAATATACCCTCTCTCATGGGGCACACTTAACGAATCCCTTAGGTGTAATCATATTCACCCCTTGATAAAGTACGTAACCAAAAACATGTCCCAATAAGACATTAAAACAATGACCCAATTGGATCCTCTACTACATACAATAAACATGGGATGTCTATAGTAAAGTTTCCTAGATTTCATAATCCCTTGGAATCAATTACCTCATGGTATATATGGAATTCCTTTTGTTATACTCCTAAGATACCATACATGATATATTCCTTTGCCCAAAATGGGGAAGACATTAACAATTACCAACATGATCAACACACATAAATTATCAGATATTCCTAAATTTACCATATAATCTGACCACATGTTCATTCTTTGTCGAGATAAAAGCATAAAAATAAATTGGTTTCCACATTGATATGGAATCATGAATGAGTTTCATGAACATGAACATTGAGGGAGTCCTAGAATAGGTGATAATCTCTAATGAAAAATCCATGGAAGGAGGAACCAACATCCCCAAAATATTTTGTGATCAAGGAGCAGAAATCACCAACATAGTTGTGGAGGTTACTCGCATACAAAATATAGGAATGCAGGGTGAAAATATAATAAAATTATTCCCTAAGAGAAAATCATTAGAAACAACAATGATATTACCATGATATTCTAAGGAGTATATGAATATATATAATATAAGTCATTTTTTGTCATTCATCGATTGACTATGTTTTTACAGATCCAAATATATCCCCTTGTTTGTGATAACATGCCATAAGAAAGTTACTTGCTCCACCCAAAACTCACATGTACTCTACATTACTTATAATTCATCCTTCTACATGGTATTCAGTACAATATTAAATGATCATCATTGTAACACCCGAGATTTTTATGAGTAATATTTTGTTTTTATATATCATCAAAGGAATATTTCACTACATACTAGCTTGACTTACTTTACACACAATCACGACCTTCCTCAATAGCTTGCGTCGTACGCAATACCGAGTTTCACTAAACAACGATATGCTATTAAAATATTATTAAAACTAGCCGTTATGAATAGTAATAACCACTTTTTGAAATTTTATAAATTTTACTTTTCAAAATGGACTTCATTTTTGGATTCGGAATACCGAAATTAGCCTAGGGTGAAATTTTGGTATTTTTATGAAAACTTTCAATTTTTGATGAATAGTGAAACAACTAAGTGGTAGGTTAAAAACTGAATTTTTCATAAAACTTAATTTTACCGCTTCTGTGAATGGAATTTCAAAAATCTGACAGACACGGTTGATATCAGTAAGTAAAATGTGGTTCAATGAGATAAAAATAATTTTTTTGGTGAATAGTAACTTTTTACTTTTTTTACCGCGGTTAATAGTAAATAGGGTAACTAAGGGTAAATATGATATTACTATTACCCTAACACATGTCCTAATTCTATTGGATAAGTGTAATTCGACCAAAAACAACCTTATGAATAAAATATGACCATTTAGGCCCACTTGGGTTAGATTAGGACATTTATTATTAATTTATTTAAAGAAGGGTTAAAATAGTTAAAATCAAAGTTTAATAAGTAAATCATTTTTAATATGGGGTTATACATAAGATAAATTCGAAAATAAATATTCATTAGAAAGCTAAAACGATTTCCTACATAATGGTATTTTATTTATAATTTTTAGACATTAAATAATTTAATTTAATTATGACACAACGATGATTAAGTAATTATCTTATTTATGAAATATTGACATAATTGATGTTATAAACACCAAAATAAATGTAATTTGAGACTTTTTATGAATTCCAATAATTTTATAGGTTACTATGATATATTAGTGTTGATTTAATCAACTTGGTTCGAACATATAATTCTGTTATGACTTTCACAAAAATCATATATCAAATAGTGTCAAAATTGACACAAAATAGTTTTTAAATCAAATATTATATTAATAATTTTTATTTTATTCCTAAAAATATAAGGTTCGGCCAAATGACATAGATAAGGATATATATATTAATAATAAACAATTTGGGGTTCGTTTGGCATGTTATAGTAAGTGTATTAACCATATAGTGAAAGAAAACAAAAAGACACGGTAAAAGTTAAATTATTTAACTTAGAGTTAAATCTAATTGATAAGGTTACAATAATACCCTAAACTTGTCTAAATCTTATTGGTTGATAGGATTTCGACCCATCCCCACTTTATCTTCGAAATAAGACCCTTTTGAACCATTATAAATCGATTTTGACTTTAATATAAAATAATATTTTGAGATATTCCTAAGGTGCCCCTCTCCTCACTTATAAAAGGGCACCTCCTCCCCTCCTACTCACACCAATTTGAGCACTCAATCTCGTCCAACCCCTGCCATGTTCTCCTCTCCACTTCCCTAGAATAATCCTATAGGTCCTGGTCTTCTTCAAATACCAATATTAGTTCCCTAATTGGAGGATTCAAAGAAGCGTTCCAAAGAAGAGGTAATATCCATTACCGATCTTTTCAATTTCTTTCTTCTTCAACTTCTTCTTCTTTAGTTGTTTCATGATAAAGTAATAACATCAGTATTACTTAAATACTGATATGTTATTATAAATATGAAACAACCCTAATTCACCTTCTATCCATCCTACGGAAAAATGAAATCACCGCGCGTGCGTACGTACGGAATACCGTCTCCACGCCGTGGTGTAATCTATTTTCCATCATCACTTTACAAGGATGGGTATAATGGTGTAATGAGTAACTATTTAAGATTATTGTTAATTAATATTGATACTGAAATAATATATATATATACTCCAATACAATTCCATGATCATAGGAACGATATCATCACTCGTGCGTACGTACGGAATACCGTCTCCACGATGTGATGTGACTCGTTCTACATGATCATAATTACATCGTAATTATATAAATGAATTGAATGAATAAATATGATATATGTTACACTAATACCATTCTGGATATAAGGTATCTATAACCTTAAAAGAAGAATAAGAATTTGTTCGACAAAACACGCATAAGAACAAAAGGCAATAAAGACCCGAGTAACAAGTAACAATGAAATATTACTAATAAGAAGCTAAGAATATGACCATATATGATATCATATCAATATGTATGATTCTGGAATAAGTCAATAACATTATTTAAACCATTATACAGGAGCTTAGGACACGTAAAAAGCAAATCAGACCTAAGGTAAGGGAAATATCACAATCTCATTTTTATCCGAGATTGTTTATTCGTAAGTATTTACTAGGGTGTATTTTATCATCCACATCCATGTTACATCAATATGTAATATTATCCACCTAAAATTGTTTAAATCCATTTTTACCCTTCGGTGAGTTTTTAGTAATATGTATGAAAGGAATCTTTTGTCATTTTTCGTACGAAGTACTTTTTGAATTTTCCGAAAAAAGTACGAAGAATGTTTTTTTTAACTTATACGGAATGAATGGATTTTTAAAACATTATTTCCAAGAAACTTACTTTACAAGTTTTCAAGTTTATTTTTAATCAACTTATTTTATTTTAAAGTTGTATGACATGTTATGAAAGGAAAAATGTTTTTGAAGTAGAAAGGATATTTTCCTCAAGAATGGAGTTCAAGTATTTTATCAAAATTATTTTCCATCTAAGATAATAAAAGGGTTATGTTTTTATCCCTATTATTACATTGGTTTGATTATGTTGTGATGGAAATATTTTTATGAATTCCTTTATCTTATATGAATTGTTTTATGATGTCATGTTGTTTAAGAATACCATTTTTATTACATGGGTTACACTATGATGTATGGTTTATGATTATGTGGCACACATAAGAAATGATTCATTATAAGATGGTGTGACCTATATCTCCCTCCAATGAATTGGGTAAAGATTTTATATCTCATGAGATAGACATGGCTGGAACTGAAGGTTATTTCGGTTCAGTGATACAGGACTGAAACGAGGAGTGAACTCGGTTCAGAAAGGGACTTTGTCCACTAAGATAGTCTTGGAAATGATTCATGACTAACAAGAAATGATTTTCCATGATGATGTGTTCATGCCACAAAGTTTCAAGTTTCATGTTATGATTATGGGGATCTCATTTTCACTTCTATGATTTATTCCATGTTAAGATATTATGATCTCTTTTGCAGGTTATGATTTTCAAAAAGATATGATATGATTTTTATTTCCTTTATTTGCCCTTGCTGAGCATTTGAGCTCACCCTTTTATGTTTTCTTTTCCCCAGGTCAGGAAGATGGATATTAAGTAGAATATGCTAAAAGGGACCCTAGATATGATGAAATAATTGGGAGACACTGTAGAAGATTTATGAACCAGTTGTTTATGTGTCCCAGTTTCTAAAGACACTATACCTATACGGTCCTTCGTGGTTTTGTCATATGTTGTAATAAGTGTGCTTCAATTTTGAAGTATTAACAATGTATATAAAGTATGGGTCGTTATAGTTGGTATCAGAGGAAAGGTATAGTCAACCTTTGGAAACTAGGATGTGAAAGCCTTAGTAAGAACCCTAAGGATAAGTCTAAGCATAGAACACAATATTAGTGTTTTAGAAATGCCCATGAATACCCTAGGATAAGACCTTAAGTGTGAAATTTTATCCTTGATTATGTGGTTTTCCTATTATAATTAGTGTTGCTCACACTATTCTTCTTGGTTTTAGTCAATGGATGGAACCCAAAGGAACCGTGTTAATGCGGAATGCGATGGGCAATGCAATGATTGTCCCCCTGAGAAACCAAACGATATGGGAGCTGGAATGAAAAATCTTGTAGCCATGCTCACACAACTTTCTCAAGCTATGAATCATGCAGTACTTCCAAACGAGCAAAGGAAGGAGCAACATTCTGTTGAATCCTTCATGAGGCAACGTCCACCTTCTTTCAGTGGGTCTACTGATCCATTAGTTGCTGAACAATGGATTAGTACTACTAAAAAGATATTTTCAGTTCTTCAATGTTCTGAACATGATATAGTCATCCTAGCAGTGTATCGTTTGGAAGGAGATGCTGATCAATGGTGGAATCTTATTAAGAATACGAGGCAAAGGGATGAAATTGAGTCTATGGAATGGGATGAGTTCAAGAACTTATTTTTCAATAAGTACTTCCCTCGTATTCTCCGAAAAAAGATGGAGAAAGGGTTTCTTGAACTGAAGCAAAGGGATGATGAATCTGTTGGTACCTATGAAGAAAATTTTACAAGACTTGCAAGGTACGCTTCTGGTATTATTATCCAACCTGAGAGTAAGATCGATCGATTCTTTAGTGGCTTAAAACCAAGTCTTCGAAGGGCGTTAGCCATAAGGGACTTCAATAGCTACGAGGAAATCGTTCGATGTGCTCTCAAAGTCGAGATGGAGATTGGAGTAACCCATCAGTCACATGGGTTTGACAAGAAGAGGAAGATGGAATTCAAAGAAAAATCTAAAGAGCACACTGAAAAGAATATGATCTTTCCATTATTCTCAAAGTGTGGAAAGAAACATGGAGGGAGTTTTCTTAAAGGGACAAGTAAATGTTTTAAATGTGGAAAGGAAGGTCATCGGGCATTTGAATGCCGCGATAATGGGAAGAATATGTCTAATGATGCAAACAAAGGAAGGGATACACAGAATGAACCTAATACACTTCAATGTTTCAAGTGCAAGGAGATGGGGAATTATGCCAATCAATGCCAAAATCCAAGGGTTGATGATGATGGTCGACCCCAACAAAATCTTAAGGCTAAAGACAAAGGAAAGTCACATGCAATTTCTATCAGCGATGCGGAATACGATAACGAAGTGGTGAAAGGTACACTTACCATCCACTCTAAAGTATCAAATGTTTTATTTGATTCTGGATCCACCCACTCTTTTATTTCTGAAAAATTTTCTAAGGGTATCACCGTATTACCTCAACAATTAGATGTTGAGTTAGCTGTGACAACACCTAATGGCACAACAGTCGCATCAAAAGTTTATAATTCTTCTCCGATCTAAGTTTGTGGGAAAGTGCTTCCTGCAAATCTTGTGATCCTTGCTTTAGTGGAATTTGATGTGATTCTTGGCATGGATTGGCTTTCTCTACATGGAGCTCATATCAATTGCCAAAGAAGGGAAGTCACATTTCATATTCCAGATCAATCTACGATCGTCTATCAATGCAAGGATGAACATAACCTTCCAGTGGAAATTTCTTCCATCTTATGGGTATTGATTCCACTAAATTAAGGTTATTTATCTCAAATGGTTGGTGAGAAACTCACGATTAAGAATATGCCCATTGTACGGGAGTTTGATGATGTATTTCCGGAGGAATTACCGAGTCTTCCACCAAATCGTGAAGTTGAGTTTTCAATATAACTCGTACCGGGCGCTTTGCCAATTTCAAAGACACCTTATAGAATGGCCCCAATTGAGTTGCAGGAATTGAAGAAGCAACTCCAAGAGAATCTTGATAAGGGATTCATACGCCCTAGTGCATCACCTTGGGGAGCACCTGTTCTTTTTGTTAAGAAGAAAGATGGATCAATGAGACTCTGTATTGATTATCGAGAACTTAACAAGATCACTATCAAGAACAAATATCCTCTCCCACGCATTGATGACTTGTTTGACCAACTACACGGAGCTCAATACTTTTCCAAGATTGATTTTCGTTCAGGGTATCATCAATTAAGGGTCAAAAGGGAGGATATACCAAAGGCGGCTTTCCGTACAAGGTATGGACACTATGAATTTATAGTGATGCCATTTGGTCTTACTAATGCCCCTGCTATCTTCATGGATCTAATGAATAGAGTCTTTAGAGACTATCTTGATCAATTTGTGGTAGTCTTTATAGACGATATTCTTGTATATTCAAAGAGCAAGGAAGAGCATGAAGATCACTTGAGAATTATATTGAAGACCCTGAGAAAGGAGAAGCTTTATGCCAAATTTACCAAGTGTGAATTTTGGCTTAAAAAAGTTTCATTTTTGGGTCACATAATCTCAAAAGAGGGGATATCTGTGGATCTAGCAAAAATAGAGGTTATCGGAAGATGGTCAAGACCAACAACAGTAACCGAGATCCGAAGTTTTCTTGGTTTGGCTGGATATTATCGACGTTTTGTAAAGGATTTTTCACGATTATCTAATCCACTCACCAAGTTGACTCGGAAAGGAGTTAAGTTTGTCTGGACAGAAGAATGTGAAGATAATTTCAAGGAGTTGAAAAGAAGGTTATCCAGTGCACCTGTGCTCACACTACCTTGTAGTGGAGAAAGGTTTGTGATATACAGTGATGCATCCAAGAAGGGATTGGGGTGTGTTCTTATGCAAAATGATATGGTGATAGCTTATGCCTCACGACAGTTGAAAATACATGATCAAAATTACCCAACACATGATTTGGAGTTGGTTGTGGTAATCTTTGTATTAAAGATTTGGAGGCATTACCTTTATGGTGAAAGGTGTGATATTTATACTGATCATAAAAGTTTAAAGTATATTTTCACACAAAAGGAGCTGAATATGCGTCAAAGAAGATGGTTGGAGCTGATTAAGGATTATGACTGCTCAATCCATTACCACCCTGGGAAAGCAAACAAGGTGGAAGATGCATTAAGTCGACAAGACCATGCTAGTTTATCCATGATGAGGATCACAAATGATCCAATATTTATGGATTTACAAAGGATGGATCTTGGAATTATAATGGAAGGGGAAAAATCTTATCTTCCTCAAATGAATGTTCAACCATCTATACATGTGAAGATTAAAGAGGCACAGAAAGAAGATGTAGAGTTACAAAAGAAGGTGAGAAATGTTCCTGAATTCAACCTTGATTGTGATGGGATAATAAAGTTCAGGAATCGGGTTTGTGTTCCTCCCATCCCCGAATTAAAGAAGTAGCTGCTGGATGAGGCTCATAGTTCTTCATTCTCTATTCATCCTGGAAGCACGAAGATGTATATGGACCTGAAAGAGTACTTCTGGTGGGATGGCATGAAAAGAGATGTTGCTGAATATGTCTCTCGATGCTTGGTTTGTCAACAAGTTAAAGATGAGAGACAAAATTCTAAGGGGATGTTACAACCATTGCCCATACCCGAATGGAAATGGGAAAACATCACTATGGACTTTGTCACAGGACTTCCTAAAACAACCAAAGGCAATAATGCTATTTGGGTCATAGTTGATCATCTTACAAAGTCTGCACACTTCATTGCTATTAGAGAGGATTTCTCTCTAGATCAGCTTGCCATGATATATGTAAAGGAAGTGGTAAGATTGCATGGAGTACCACTTTCTATTATATCTGATCGGGATCCGAGATTTACCTCGAAGTTCTGGCGAAGTCTTCAGCGTACTCTGGATACAGAGTTGAGTTTCAGCACTGCTTATCATCCCCAGACAGACGGTCAGTCTGAAAGAACAATTCAAACCCTAGAAGATATGTTGAGAGATTGCTCTATGGATTTCAAAGGAGGTTGGGATCAACACCTACCTTTGGTGGAATTTTCTTATAATAATAGCTTTCACTCCAGTATTCAGATGGCTCCTTATGAATCTATCTATGGAAAGAAATGCAGGACTCCAACTTGCTGGGATGAAGTTGGGGAAAGAAAGCTATTAGGACCTGATCTCGTTGATGAAATGGCAGAAAAGGTCAGATCTATTCAACAACACATAAGAGAAGCTCAGAGTCGACAGAAAAGTTATACCGACAACCGAAGAAAAGACCTAGAGTGTGAAGTGGGTGATAAAGTGTTCTTACGAATATCTCCCTGGAAGAGGGTTATGAGATTTGGAAAGAAGGGGAAGTTGAGCCCTAGATATATCGGTCCTTTCGAAATGCTGGATCGTGTTGGGAAGGTAGCTTACCGATTGGCGCTTCCACCGAATCTCTCTCAAGTTCACGATGTGTTCATGTATCTCTCCTGAGAAAGTACATACCTAATCCTTCACATGTACTCAGCTCAGAAGTTGTACTGCTGGAGCAAGATCTTTCTTATGAAGAACAACCGATAGAGGTTCTGGATCGTAGCGAAAAAGTCCTACGAAACAAGACCACTCAATTGGTGAAAGTTTTATGGAGGAACCACCAATTAGAAGAAGCTACATGGGAGCTTGAGGATATGATGAGGGAGAAGTATCCTCATCTGTTTATTACAAAGTGACGAATTTCGAGGGAGAAATTCTTTTTAAGGGGGGTAGAATGTAACACCCGAGATTTTTATGAGTAATATTTTGTTTTTATATATCATCAAATGAATCTTTCACTACATACTATCTTGGCTTACTTTACACGCAATCACGACCTTCCTCGATAGCTTGCGTCGTATGCAATACCGAGTTTCACTAAACAACGATATGCTATTAAAATATTATTAAAACTAGCCGTTATGAATAGTAATAACCACTTTTTGAAATTTTATAAATTTTATTTTTCAAAATGGACTTCATTTTTGGATTCGGAATACCGAAATTAGCCTAGGGTGAAATTTTGGTATTTTTTCTGAAAACTTTCAATTTTTGATGAATAGTGAAACCACTAAGTGGTAGGTTAAAAACTGAATTTTGCATAAAACTTAATTTTACCACTTCTGTGAATGGAATTTCGAAAATCCGACAGACACGGTTGATATCAGTATGTAAAATGTGGTTCAATGAGATAAAAATAATTTTTTGGTGAATAGTAACTTTTTACTTTTTTTTACCGCGGTTAATAGTAAATAGGGTAACTAAGGGTAAATATGATATTACTATTACCCTAACACATGTCCTAATTCTATTGGATAAGTGTAATTCGACCACATACAACCTTATGAATAAAATATGACCATTTAGGCCCACTTGGGTTAGATTAGGACATTTATTATTAATTTATTTAAAGAAGGGTTAAAATAGTTAAAATCAAAGTTTAATAAGTAAATCATTTTTAATATGGGGTTATACATAAGATAAATTCGACAATAAATATTCATTATAAATCTAAAAACATTTCCTACATAATGGTATTTTATTTATAATTTTTAGACATTAAATAATTTAATTTAATTATGACACAACGATGATGCAGTAATTATCTTATTTATGAAATATTGACATAATTGATGTTATAAACACCAAAATAAATGTAATTTGAGACTTTTTATGAATTCCACTAATTTTATAGGTTACTATGATATATTAGTGTTGATTTAATCAACTTGGTTCGAACATATAATTTTTTATGACTTTCACAAAAATCATATATCAAATAGTGTCAAAATTGACACAAAATAGTTTTTAAATCAAATATTATATTACTAATTGTTATTTTATTCCTAAAAATCTAAGGTTCGGCAAAATTACTTAGATAAGGATATATATATTAATAATAAACAATTTGGGGTTCGTTTGGCATGTTATAGTAAGTGTATTAACCATATAGTGAAAGAAAACAAAAAGACACGGTAAAAGTTAAATTATTTAACTTAGAGTTAAATCTAATTGATAAAGTTAAAATAATACCCTAAACTTGTCTAAATCGTATTGGTTGATAGGATTTCGACCCATACCCAATTTAGCTTCGAAATAAGACCCTTTTGAACCATTAAAAACCGATTTTGACTTTAATATAAAATAATATTTTGAGATATTCCTAAGGTGCCCCTCTCCTCACTTATAAAAGGGCACCTCCTCCCCCTCCTCCTCACACCAATTTGAGCACTCAAGCTCGGCCAACCCCTGACATTTTCTCCTCTCCACTTCCCTAGAATAATCCTAGAGGTCCTGGTCTTCTTCAAAGATCAATCTTAGTTCCCTAAGTGGAGGATTCAAAGAAGCGTTCCAAAGAAGAGGTAATATCCATTACCGATCTTTTCAATTTCTTTCTTCTTCAACTTCTTCTTATTTAGTTGTTTCATGATAAAGTAATAACATCAGTATTACTTACATACTGATATGTTATTATAAATATGAAACCACCCTAATTCACCTTCTATCCATCCTACGGAAAAATGAAATCACCGCGCGTGCGTACGTACGGAATACCATCTCCACGCCGTGGTGTAATCTATTTTCCACCATCACTTTACAAGGATGGGTATAATGGTGTAATGAGTAACTATTTATGATTATTGTTAAGTAATATTGATACTGAAATAATATATATATATACTCCAATACAATTACACGATCATAGGAACGATATCATCACTCGTGCGTACGTACGGAATACCGTCTCCACGATGTGATGCGACTCGTTCTACATGATCATCATTACATAGTAATTATATAAATGAATTGAATGAATAAATATGATATATGTTACACTAATACCATTATGTATATAAGTTATCTATAACCTTAAAAGAATAATAAGAATTTATTCGACAAAACACGCATAAGAACAAAAGGCAATAAAGACCCGAGTAACAAGTAACAATGAAATATTACTAATAAGAAGCTAAGAATATGACCATATATGATATCATATCAATATGTATGATTCTGGAATAAGTCAATAACATTATTTAAACCATTATAAAGGAGATTCGGACACGTACAAAGCAAATCGGACCTAAGGTAAAGGAAATATCACAATCTCATTTTTATCCGAGATTGCTTATTCGTAAGTATTTACTGGGGTGTATTTTATCATCCACATCCATGTTTCATCAATATGTAATATTATCCACCTACAATTGTTTAAATCCATTTTTACCCTTCGGTGAGTTTTTAGTAATATGTATGAAAGGAATCTTTTGTCGTTTTTCGTACGAGGTACTTTTTGACTTTTCCGACAAAAGTACGAAGAATGTTTTTTTTAACTTATACGGAATGAATGGATTTTTAAAACATTATTTCCAAGAAACTTCCTTTACAAGTTTTCAAGTTTATTTTTAATCAACTTATTTTATTTTAAAGTTGTATGACATGTTATGAAAGGAAAAATGTTTTTGAAGTAGAAAAGATATTTTCCTCAAGAATGGAGTTCAAGTGTTTTATCAAAATTATTTTCCTTCTAAGATAATAAAAGGGTTCTGTTTTTATCCCTATTATTACATTGGATTGATTATGTTGTGATGGAAATATTTTTATGAATTCCTTTATCTTATATGAATTGTTTTATTATGTCATGTTGTTTAAGAATCCCGTTTTTATTACATGGGTTACGCTATGATGTATGGTTTATGATTATGTGGAACACATAAGAAAGGATTCATTATAAGACGGTGGGACATATATCTCCCTCCAATGCATTGGGTAAAGATTTTATATCTAATGAGATAGACATGGATGGAACGGAAGGTTATTTCGTTTCAGTGATACAGGACTGAAACGAGGAGTGAACTCGGTTCAGAAAGGGACTTTGTCCACTAAGATAGTCTTGGCAATGATTCATGACTAACAAGAAATGATTTTCCATGATTATGTGTGCATGCCACAAAGTTTCAAGTTTCATGTTATGATTATGGGGATCTCATTTTCACTTCTATGATTTATTCCATGTTAAGATATTATGATCTCTTTTGCCGGTTATGATTTTCAAAAAGATATGATATGATTTTTATTTCCTTTATTTGCCCTTGCTGAGCATTTGAGCTCACCCTTTTATGTTTTCTTTTCCCCAGGTCAAGAAGATGGATATTAAGTAGAATATGCTAAAAGGGACCCTAGATATGATGAAATAAATGGGAGACACTGTAGAAGATTTATGAACCAGTTGTTTATGTTTTCCAGTTTCTAAAGACACTATACCTATACGGTCCTTCGTGGTTTTGTCATATGTTGTAATAAGTGTGCTTCAATTTTGAAGTATTAACAATGTATATAAAGTATGGGTCGTTATAATCATGTTACTCCATTATTTTATTGAATATAAGAATATAATCTATAAAAACTAATAAAAATTTGATGAAGTAATCTATAAAGATAAAAAATCTCATATGGAAATAATATACATACCTTCCATGCTGTTACTAAAGGATATTCATACTACTCCTTACACTTTTATTGAATCATAGGAAGTATCAAGATACAGAGGGAGATTTTATTCTCTCAAAAATTAATTTTGTTTTTGTATAAGGAATACAATTCCATGCCTATATTTGTATTGCATTCTCCTAAAGTAAATACCACAAGGGTTTCTAGGATGTTCATCCAAAAAATATGTGTATGGGATGAATTATATTATTAGAATGAAACAGTTGAAGAATTCATAATTTCATTGATACATCAACATCCAAGTTTTCAGGTGATGTTTAAATAGTTTAAAAAAATATTTTTGATATGAATGAATATGTAGAACCAAAATAACATGGGTAATTTAAATGTCATACATATGTGATAATCATTCCTTTTATTATTTGACTCTTTTAATCCTTTACTTCATCCAAAATATAGTTTGGGATGAGGATTTTCAATCTATTGAACACATAAATATGAAACCATTTACATTAAAGGGATTAATTATAAATGAAATATACTAAACTTTGATTTCTTAGTTTTCAATATATTCTATCCATGAACAATTTCTTAACATAAAATTTTAGGGGCACTTTTGTTTCATTAATAATGGTTTGTAAAGACCATGTGAATTCACTAAAGAATATCCCATGGGATAGACAAATCATGTGTGTGGAAAGGAAAATTTTCATGGACCAAGTGATTTTTGAGTAAACCTCAATTCTTCCTTTTCAGGGTTATTACACATAGGTACCTCAATGATAGAGCCACATTATAACACCTCAAGATTTCATAGTAAGTTATTTTCTTTAATGTAATTAAATAACTTGCGCTACACGCAACACTGAGTTCGAGCACACCATGACTTATCAAACCAACCATTCAATAAGAGGTTATGAATAATATTAACTACATTTTGAATTTAATATACTTTATATAATTTAAAAATCCATATTATGTGTTTTTCAGACATAATATAAGAACAAATTAATTTTTTAGATAAAGGATGTATTTTTCACAAAATACAAATTTACCGCCTTTTAATAGAGAATCCTTATTAAATCCAATATTTGATAATTTTATAGACTCAATTTTAAAAAATCAACTAATTCTTTAGAATCATAATATCAAAATTAACTTAGGATTAATTTTTGGTATTTTTCTGATTACTTTCATATTTTGGTGAATAGTGAAATACACTGCGTTATTGTTTAAAAACAGACTTTTTATTTAAATAATTATTAATTTTATTCAAATTTATTTTATGTAAAAATAGTTACATAATACCTATATTAGTTCAATGTAATTAATTGGAGTAATTTTATAATAAAATTAGATGTCTAAAAATTTATTGAAAATTTTAACGTCTTTTACCCACCTTCTAGGCACGTTAGCAAATTTACATTTAATGTAATTTAACCAATTTTTTGGATTGAATTTAAAAAATACGAGAGACATGGTTGACATCAGTAAGTAAAATTTGGTTCAATAAAATTAAAATAATTTTTGGTGAATAGTAATTTTTGACTTTTATTTACCACGGTTAAAAGTAAATAGGGTAATTAAAGGTAAAAATGATATTATAATTACCCTAAAACATGTAATAATTCTATCAGATAAATGTATTTCTACCGAAAACAGCCTTATGAATAAATTATGATCCTTTTTAACCACTTGGATTAGTTTAGGACATTTATTATTATTTTATTTAAAGAAGAGTTAAAAGTGTTATATTCAATGTTTAATAACTAAACCATTTTTAATATAGGGTTATAAGTAAGATAACTTCAACAATAAATATTAATTAGAAAGGTAAAATTATTTCCTATATAATGGTATTTTACTTATAAATTTTAGACATTATATACTTAAATTTAATTATGACACAATGATGACGCAATAATTAACTTATTAATAAAATATTAAAATAATTGATATTATAAATATCCAAATGAATAAAAAATTAGAATTATGATGAATTAAAATAATTCTAAAGGATAATATAACATGTTAGGGTTGATTAAATAAATTTTATTCGAAGTAATCAAGTATTTAGGACTTTATCCAAAATCAAATTCTAAATAGTATCAAAATTGACATAAATGAGTTTTTAAAACAAATACTATATTATTAATTAACATAATATTCCTAAAAATATATTTTTCGGCCAAATGACCTAGATATGGTTATATATATCAATACGTGACCACATTGGGCTCACTTTTCTTTTAATAGTATGTTTATTAACCATATATTAAAATAATACACGAATACAAGGTAAAAATTAAACTATTTAACTTAGAGTTAAATATAAAAGATGTGGTTAATATGGTGACCCAAACCTGTCTAAAATCTATTTGTTGAGAGGTTTTAAAACCATCCCCACCTTATCCTATAAATAAATCCTTTTGAGCCATTAGAAACTGAAAATGAATTTATAATAAAATAATATTTCAAGGTTTTTCTAATGTGACCCTCACCTCTCTTATAAAAGGGTACTTACCCTTCCCTTAATTTCACACCTCCAAAGCCATTTTTCTCAGCCATACCATACCCAAATATCCTCCCAACTACTGTACCTACATCCTAGAGGCTGTCCATTGATCCGAAATCCATCCCAAGGAGCCCTTTTGATCAACATAAAAAAGAAGCACCTGAAGAAGATGTAATAATTTCATCACCTCATTCAAAGTTATCTTCTTCTTCCACTTCCACTTTCACTGTTGTTTCCATACCAAAATAATAAATCCAGTACCTTATACATATTTTGATGTTATTATAAATTTGATACATCCATATTCATTATTTTATCCATCCTATGAATGACAAAGTCACCATACGTGCATATGTATGGCTTACCGTCTCCACGTCGTGGTGTAGTTGTTATTCAACACTTCATTATTTCGATGAATATAATAATGATTTATAATTAATGTAAATAATAAATAAAACATGTTAATGATTCTGTATATATGATACAAAATCCAATTATATATGATCTCACCTTCAATTGAATGATATTGTCGCTCATGCGTACGTACGGATTACCGTCTCCATGAACGCAATGATATTCATTCACCATCATAACCATTCAAGAATAATGTAAATTTTATGTATAAAAATAATGTTTAAGAACTTAATATAATTCTTTATATGAATAAAATACACCCTATCCATAATAAACATGACTTACGTAACATAATATATACAAGAAAATGAATCAGTTAACAACCGAAATAATGATACAACTAAAATATTATTAAAAATACAATATTAGAAGATCATATATGATATAAAATTTATGTATATTGTTATTGAATAATTTAATAACTATAATTTAACTATTATACATGTGGTTAACATACCCTCTACTAAGGAAAGGTACAAGGTAATGTGTTTTCATCTCACTTTTTATTCTCATGAGATTCATGCAATATTTTCCACTATATCCTTTTGTGTGGTGTATGTACTGCCCATGATTGTACTCATTGTATAATATAACTTAATTTATTGGAATTTAAAACTTAATTGTATGATCCTTCTTTCATGGGTTTTATTTTTCGTAAGTTACCAAATCAGTAAGGGAATTTTAAATTTTAATTTCCACTTATTGGGTTTTATGCAAACTTCATTGATTATTTTACTCCATGATTATGTGTGAATTCACTATTTATTTACATATTTAGTAATTTAAACTCCCCTTTGAGTGGATATACTTTTCATACACATAATAAATCCATTGATAAATTCTCATGTCATCAATATGAACTTGATAAGAGCAATTTTAACTCAATTTTTGTTCATTGAGTTAAACATCCATGTCATTGGTGTTGTTTTTACAAGAATATATGTGAATGTACTCTGATTGATTTACACTAAATATCAAATGATATTGAGTGTATTTATATATTTCAAACATAATTATGTCATTGATTTATCCTAATCCTAATGATACAATATTTATAAGGGATTTCATATCAACTTACATTCCATTGAGACTTCTTTGTTGTTATGCGCCAATTCACTTTTATTTGGTGTATATACTGTACATGGATATAGTATATCAAGAATCCCTTTATTATCATGATATTATAATTTTTATATTACCTCAATTATTTTTATTAATGTGTCTCTCATTTGGATAGAAACCCTAAATTAAATATCATTTTAAATGTGTTAATGATTTATTCTTCTAAATGTTTCTCATTAATGTACATGTCTTAAAAATGGTTTTAAAGATTTATTTATATGGAAATTAATGTTTTAAAATTAAAATTCTATTTAAAAGTTTCAAATTTGTATGGTAAACTTTGATTAAAAAATCTCTATTAAACATCTTCTTGATAAATAGTGAGACTTTTAAATGTCTCCAAGAAAAAGGGGGATATTTCTCTCAAATATTTTTGATGATTATTTTCATCTTTGTCAATATCCTTCATTATTCTCAATTATGGTTAATTTATTATTATACAATCTTCCATATTGTATTGAATAAGTTATTATTGACTGTGGATGTGCTATTTTTATACCATCCATGGTTTGTGGTTAAAATATTGACATTTTGTATGCTAGTTTTAATATGAATGTTTAGATTATGTTTCAAACATTTAATATGTGGAATGCATTGGACTTTATAAGTGATGGGTGGATCTCTATATAGCTCCTTGATTCATCGGTAGGTCTAATGAGACAAACTAGTGTCTTGGAACAAGTCCTTGATAAAATCTTATTTTTAGTCTTGGCATGAGGCCTTGACTATGTGGTTATGATGTCCGACATTATGCATTCCATTATTATGAAATTGTCTATTGTTATTACATGTGATTATTAGACTAGTATAATATCCATGTGAATAGGTAAATGGAATTATTTGATTTATCTTTTCCATATTATGCTGATGTTTAAGTTTAAAAGGCTTGTGTTTTAGTCTTATACATTGCCTTAAATGTTTATTCTTATTTATGATAGTTTCGGTAATATTGTTATCCTTACATTGAATCTGAGCTCACCCCATTCTTATGTTTTATTTTACCCAGAATTCAAAGAAGTATATTATGATTAACCTGTAAGAATAGGCTAAGGTATATATGAGTGTTCAAAGGGGACACAATGTTGTTTTTTTATTTCATGATGTAATTTAGAACTTATGTATGCATCTAGTACTTTGAAGGATACTAAACTGATCAGTCTTTCGGGACATGATTCCTTCTATAATGAAAATGTTATGTAATAATGCACTGATTCTGTGTAACTGGGGTTAGGGCATTACACTTGGTATCAAAAGAAGTTTAGTACAAAAATTGGAAGCTAGATTTAGAAAAACTCAGATTAGAAAACACTACCCTAAGATAGACATTGAAGATTAGTATAAAAGAACATCCAAAAAGTTTCGTAATGTAAATATTATATCAGTTTTCTAATAAATACATCCTCGTCTTGATATGAGTAGGTAGTGGCAGCTCTGGCACATAAGTACCTAGGAGTGAAAACTCCAACAAGGAGTTTTGGGCTTGACCTGGGTTATCCTGGTACACGACAACGAGCCTTGCTGCACTCTTGGTTACATCACACCCAGGGGATTTTCTTAGGATAATTCATATTTTCTTTACAAACTGATTTGAAGGATTTTAATATATGATAAGAAAAAATAACCTTGGTTAATACTAAGGTGTAATGATATTATCTAAATGATTTTATGACTCACACTATGCTTTATTTTATTAGTCAATGGCTGGATTCCAAGGAAGTCATAGTAACATTGAACATCATGTACAAGGTGGGCATGATGGTGGAAATGTAAAATGAAAAGAAATTTTGATAGGAGTAAAAGATATGATGTTCATGACCAATTAGTTTTCTAAAAATAAGATCAACAACATATATATTAACCCAACTCCCAAACTCAACAAAGAAGAGAAAGACAGTGAATAATAAAATCTCCAACAGTGGAAACCATGGAGAAAACAATGCTCAATTTCTATCATGCTAGAAATGTGGAAGGAGACACCCATGAAAGTGTTTCAATGGAAGAAATAAATACTTTATGTGTGGGAAATAAGGACATAAAGTAAATAATTACTAGGGAAAAATGAATAGTACCATGGAAGAAAATAAAAATTATCCTAAGAATCCAATTAAAGTCATTTTATATACATTTAAGGGACCTTGGAATTACCAGAGTCAATGCCCTATTCTATAAGATAACATCTAAGTCAATAAAGAATATATGTGGAAATAAATGGATGGAGAAATGTTTAAAAGTATGAGATTAATTTGGTAGACTATTCTATAGTATGGGTAACCATTCAGTTTGTAATTTGAAAAATTCTATTTGAGGAAGAATTATCTTTTCTTTTGTGGATATAGTTATAAATAACCATTTGGGTTTATATGATCCTTTAATTTGAGGAAATTAATGGTTATTAGTTTTTTTGGGATGAAAATGTGAGGTATGAGATAAAATTTGTTATTAAATTATGTTATGGTTATTTTGAGGAATTTATTTAATTTTGGGAATGTTATAAAATTCAGTTTTTGAAAAATGTCAATACACAGACTGTATGACAACCTATCACATCATACAAAGCTGCGAGAATCTAACCCAAAACCAGAGTGTTATTAGGATTTATCATCTACCATTGGACTACGTGAAGTCCCAGGTTAGTGTGACTAATTTTTTTTAGTTATATGATTTTATTAATCAATAATAAGTTGATTTGGGATCTTATGTTTTATCCAATTAATATCCATAATATAGGTAAATGATTTGGCAATTAAGTGATAAATTCTATTTTGGAAGACATTCAATCTATTGGGAACACTATATGCCTAAGGAAAATAGAATACTATTGGATTTAATTTGAGGAGTAATGGTATATTTTTATCATTGTTTTTATTGTGGATTTATAGTGATTTGGGTTATTTATGGAAATGATTATCCTATCATAGAGAATATGTGATTAGGTTAACTACTTTTATGTATGTGACTTTATGACTAGTTTTTGTTATTTGGAGATACAATTTAACATGGAAGGCTACATAATAATATTCTTCTGAGTTTTGGGTTTTAATATTATTTTGGATTATATTGAAGGATTTTAAGGACAATTGTTTATTGAATGGTATTGGATGATCTTTGGAAATTTTTGGATTAATTTTAGAAATTAATAGTATTTATTTATCTAAAGGATTTTAATTTTTGGGGATCATCTGATCTTGTGCTAACCATTTTAGTTTATCCTTTGTGGATCATGTGATTCTCTAGAATTTGATTCTATCCCTTCAGGTGTGACCAAGTTATCTTGAATACTAATCGTATAAGGACTAGACCTTAAGCATTACATAATCTTGAATTAAATGAATAAGTCACATTGAGAATATTTTCAGGTTTAGAGTTTTGGAGAATTAAGCCATAACTATTAAATTACATCTCAAAAATTACATTGTAGACACTTCTACTCAGTTTCCATTTTTTCATAAAATAAAATCTCTTAAAAAAGATTCATGTCTAGTCCCATGTTTTAGATAGTATTAATTTTATTTAATCCCATCCTTGACCCTATTCATCTTTATGTCCTACGAAAAACATTTCAAAACTTGGGATGATCATAAAGAGCTTAGTAAGGGTTATAAAACAAAGAAAAAACATTAGTTCATCATTGCATACATAACATAAGCTCTTTAACATACCACATGAAATAATAATATTTATGAATAACACATATACATCATAAATCATAAAGTTAACTTGTGGCATCTATATAATACTTATATTATATCTATCACAACTACGTATGGAGTTTCATTGGAATAACCATCACAGTATATTTCCTAAATATCCTAGGAGAAACATTCATGTTTACCTTTTTCACATTACCCAATGAATTGGAGAGCTATATCAGGCTCACCCACCCTAGGTTTATCACAGAACAACCCGTATATGTAACAATTCCCATGAACCATAACATATTTATAACAAATAAAACAAACATAATGGAAAGATAACATTTCCACATTTCAATCACAATATATCATTTAAATATATTGAAATAATCAATACATTATCAAAACCATTTTCAATACCAATATATGTAAAAATAGAGTAAATAGTATTTACTTTCCTTTTAAAAACATTGCAGCTTGTTAAGGAAGCCAAGATCAAATAATATTCTTAACGGTGGAAAAGGACGTTGTCACCGCTTACATTAAAAATAAGAATTCCTTTTTTTCATTTAGTAAAACGATTCGTAGAAAAAGATTCCCTTTGAATGAAATGAAAAGTCAAAGGTGTTTATACAGCGTATAAAAGAAAGTCATGTATTAAAACAAAATATGCCTCAATGAAAGGAGATTGAGACAAAGTCCCTTACCTCATATCCGACTTGACCCGTTCATTCTTTAATATCCTGAATAATAAAATAAAGTTAATTTATACTTATCTTGGGAAACTTTTTCAAGTTTTTTATTCCTTTTATACCACTTATTACCATGTTATAAACATTATGTAATCATTTAAGTTAATAACAGTTGTTTTGTTGACATTTGGTACTTGAGTCAAAAAGGGACTTCTTATAATTACAAGCTGTCCAAGTGGTAAAAAGTTTATTATATAAATATTGATACTCATTATTTAGATATCATATAAATCTTTTATATTCAGTATATATATTTATTTTTAATAGTACAAAACATTTGGAGGTAAGAAATAAAATGTACCATTCATGGAGACGGTAAGCCGTTCGTACGCATGAACACTATTTTCATTTCTATTTATAATTATAATGGAATTAAAACATAATGATACATAGTTATATTATAATTACAGTATAATATAATATATAATATCATTAAATCCATCCTTTATACTTCCCACATATTTTATTAATGAGTCATATCACTTTGAGGGGGCGGTAGTCCACACTTCATTAAATGAAATTATCACGTTTACCTATAATGGAAACCATAAAGGTGTGCTATAAATGAAAAATAAAAAAATTATGGAAAACATAAAAATAATATATATCATATATAAATACTTTTCCATATTAATGGCCACCATGAGAGATGGTAATAGATAATTGAACAATCATTGTTTTTGTGAAGCGTTAGTTTTCCATCCAAAGAAACAATATGTTCTTTACCCATTAGATGAAGGTGTGTGAATGTGTAGTTATAATAATTCTCATAAAAACATACTAGTATATCGAGTACACTAGTGTTTTTATAAAATAAAATAATAAGAAGAGTTTAGGGGTTGGATTAGTTAAATAAAAGAAAATAATTTAAGAGAAACTGTTACCTTTAATTCGGGTAACTCCCTTTGGTTTGATCCAAAAAGACTTCTTGAAGTGCCTTATGCATAAGTTAAGGCTTCTAGGAGAAATATAGGTATCTTGAGAGATTATTTGGTCAGGTTTTGGATGAGACAAGGGGCTTGAGATGTGTGAGGAATGAGTTATAGGTGAGAGATTTTTATAAGGGGGAGGAGGGGCTCTTTTGGAAAGTGTAAAAATATTATTTGATAATATAATGATTTTAGGTTTATAAAGGTCAAAAACATATTAATGTTGATGATACAATGACTGATGGTTGAAATAAAATCATCCAATAATAGTTGGATAGGTTTTGGATATTATGTTAATCTTTCTAATATTATTTATTTAAATCATTTATTAATGAGGTAAACACGGCATCATTATTATGTCATAAATAATTTTATTTATATGATGTATAAAAATTATGAAAAATACCATGATGTAGGAAATATTTTTATCTTTCAAAATAATATTTATAGTCGAAACAATAACTTATATAACCCTATTTAAAAATTAATTTACTAAAAGATATTATTTTATGCATTTTTTGTCTTCACTTTAAATTAATTAATATAAAGTGTCATTATCACTCTTAAGTGGATCCATGTGGTCCCAAAATAGAACCAAGGATTACCATGGTCGTCCATGACTCATCCAACAAGGTTAGGACAAGTGTTAAGGTAATTTTATATTATTATGATATTCTTTTTACCTTGAATTTCCCTATTATCTTTTAACCGTGGTAAATAAAAGTCAAATGTTTCTATTACCCAAAAATTATTGTCATATAATTGAACAAAATTTTACTTAATGATGACAACCATGCATGTAATAGTTTCTAAATTCAATTCATAGAAGCGGTAAAATTTTATTTAAATGAAAAATTTTGTTTTTAACTACTACTTAGTGGTTTCACTACTCATAAAAATTGATGTTTTTCAGAAAACTACCAAAAAATCAGCAAAAGATATATTTTATATTCCAAATTAAAAAATAATGTATATGTTACAAAATTCAAAACATATAATTTGAATTAATTAATTTAAAATTAATTCCCTTTGTCAAAACAAAAAGCGTGTTTTTAAGAAATAATAACTATCCAAAGATTAACACTTGTTTATGTCCAATTTCAAATTGAAATTAATTCCACTGACCAAAATTGGATTAAATAGTAAAAATATAATCTAATTACACTGTAAAACAAATTAAAAATAGATTCTTACCATATAAATAAATTATATAAAAATGTATTTTTGAATTAAAATACAGTATTTTCCACTATTCATCAAAAAATGAATTTTATCAGAAAAAAACCATAATTTTACCCAAAGTGAATTTTGATGTCCTGATTCTAAAGAATAATTTTATTTTGTCAAAATAACCTATAAAAGTGACCAAAAATAGATTTAAATAGGGCTCCCCATTAAAAGGCGATAAATCGTCCTTTTAAAGAATATTGGAATATTTATGCTTAAAATTAGATTAATTCACATTTTAAGCCTCTAAAATTTATTGGATAAATGTAAAAACATTTAACAAACATGTATAATCATATGTTAGTTAGTTCTATCCATTCTTTTCAATACAACGACTAGGTGTTATCTTCATTTAAAATAATATTATTATATTATTAGTGTGCAATGTAAGATTTCAAAGAAACCTATTGTTGCATATCATAGAAACCACTTTAAAGTAAAATTAATATTTAATTAATAAATATTAATAATTATGAAAATTTATTAATCTTTATTTACTTGGGATGATACATCATTCCCCCCTTTTTGAAATTGCCTCCTCGCAATTTTTATTCACTTATCAAATAAGTGGGGGTATTTATCCCTCGTACCATTTTCAGATTCCCACATTGCCTCTTCAACCATATGGTTTTTCTAAAAAACCTTTACCTGGTGAATTACCTTATTCTTCTACCCTTGCACTCTTCAGTCAATAATCTGGATGGGTTGTTCCTCATTAGAGATATTCTCTTCCAACTGAACTATCTATGGACTTAAAACATGAGATAGATCTGGAATATACTTTCTCAACACTGAAACATGAAAAACGTTGTGTACCTAGGATAAACATGGAGGAAAATCCACTCTGTAGGCAACTAATCCAACTTTCTCCAAGATTTCATTGGGTCCAATGAACTTTGGAATCAAATTTCCCTTCTTACCAAAACACATCACACTTTTCCATGGAGAAACTTTGAGGAAGACATGATCACCTACCTCAAAAGAAAGATCCTTCCTCTAATTATCAGCATAACTTTTATGCCTGCTCTGAGCTATTCTCATGTGCTTCTGAATCGACTAAACCATTTCTGCCATCTCTTCTACCAATTATGGTCCCATCAACTTCCTTTCACCTACTTCATCCCAAAAATCTGGAGTTCGACATCGCTTCCCATTTAATCCCTCAAATGGAACCATCTGTAAACTGGAATGAAAACTGTTATTAAAATAAAATTCAACCAAAAAAATTTATTGGTCCCAACTTCCCTGGTAATTTAGTGAAAAAGCACGTAGGATATCCTCCAAGGTCTAAATTGTTCATTCTGACTGCCCATCTGATTGAGGTTGAAAAGATATAGTAAAACATAATTCAGTACCCAATGACTTCTGAAGGCCTTTCCAAAAGTTAAAAGTAAACCTGGGATCACAATCAGATATAATGGAGAGGGGAACTCCATGAAACCGGACTATCTCTTTAACATACAACCGAGAATGTTGATCTAGAGACAAAGTATCTATAATAGAAATGAAATTAGCAGATTTAGTCAACCGATCAAAAATAACCCAGATGTCATTATTACCTCGAGATGTCTTCGGTAATCCCACAACGAAGTCCGTGGATATATATTACAATTTCCACTATGGAACTGATAAAGATTAAAGCATCCCTTTTGGTAAATACTACTCTATTCTAACCTTCTGACAAGTCAATCACTTCACAATAAAATTAGCAATATCTCTTTTCATTCCATCCCACCAGTAATACCTCTGAAGATCTATGTACATCTTAGTACTGCGAGGATGAACTGAAAACTGGAAACTTTGAGCTTCACATAACAAATCATTCATCAACTGTGAATCAAAAGGAAACCATAAACTCTTTTCAAACCTCAAAACACAATCATTATCTATGATAAATTCCGGAAACTTACCATTTTTAACCAACTCTACGTTTTTCTGGAACTCACTATTTTCCTTCTGTGCTTGCTTTATTCTAGCTTATAGAAATGATTTCACTGAAACCTAAAAAAAATAGAAGAATTTCCAGCACCAACAACTTCTATGCCAAATTTTATCAAATAAAAATCCAAAACATCTCATTCCAAACATATCATGGTTAATGAAGCATTAATCTTTCGACTAAAAGAATCATCCACTTTATTTTCTTTTCCTGGATGGTAAAGGATTATGCAATCATAATACTTGATTAATTCCAACCATATCCTCAGTCTAATTTTTAATTCTTTTTGAGTGAATATATACTTCAAAAATTGGTGGTCATTATATATTTTTCATTTTACTTCATACAAATGATGCCTCCAAATTTTTAAAGAAAAAACAACATGAACTAATTCCAAATCATTTGTAGGGTAATTTGACTCATGAGGTTTCAACTGATATGAAGCATAAGCAATTACCTTATCATTCTGCATAAGGAAACAACCAAGTCATTTCAATTTAGAATCAATATATATAAAAAACTCACCATTTATGGAAGGTAGTGCCAAAATTGGAGTATTCACCAATCATATTTTCAATTCTTGAAAACAATCACCACATCCAATTTTTCCAAATGAACATAACACCTTTTCGAGTTAACATAGTTAGTTAACTAGATAACCATGAAAAATTTTCAACAAACCTCCATCAATAACCTGAAAACCCAAGAAAACTATAGATCTCAGTTATATTTGTGGGTCTTGGCCATTGTTCAACAACTTCTATTTTAAAAGGATAAATATTTATACCATTTTCTGATACTATGTGACCTAGGAAAGAAATTTGTTGTAACCAAAAATCACACTTTCTGAATTTTCCAAATAGTTTCTTTTCTTTTAAGGTTTTAAGAAAACCCTTAAATGACTTTCATGCTCCTATTTACTTTTAGAATAAACCAAAATATCATCATTGAACAAAACCACAAACTTATCTAAGAACTCAAGAAAAATTATATTCATAAGATCCATGAATACTGCAGGTGCAATGGTTAAACCAAAAGGCATAACTACAAATTCATAATTGCCATATCTACTAAAAAATGTGGTCTTTAGAATGTCTGCTTCCTTTACATTCAACTGATGGTACCCCAACCACAAATCAAATTTCTAAAAAATACTGAGCTCCCTGGAGCTGATCAAACAAATCATCGATATGAGGAAAAGGATACTTGTTCATAATAGTGATGTTATTCAATGCTCTATAATCAATGCAAAGTCTCATAGATCCATCTTTCTATTTAGAAAACAAGACCTGATCACACCATGGTGATGTGCTAGGTCAAATGAATCCTTTATCTAATAACTCTTGTAATTACTTCTTTAACTCTAGAAGTTCAATTTGATACATTCGATAAGGGGGTTTTGAAACTGTATTAGCATCAGGAACTAAGTCAAAAGTAAATTCAACTTCTCAATCAGGTATAATACCAGGAAACTCATCGGAAAAAACATCAAGGTACTCATTTACTATTGGCACATAATTAATATGAATAGTTTCTTTGTTTTCAAAAATATATGAAAGGTAACATTCATTTAGATTATTTACTAGTTTCTCAGCTTCCTGATATGTTATCAAAAGTAAGGGTTAATTCATGTACTCAAACTTAAAATCATTCTAAAAGGAAACCTCTTTAGATCTGTAGTAAATCTTATCATGATAAACAAAAATCCAATTCATACGCAAAATAACATCAAACACTTCTAGAGGCAGAACATTTAGGTTTGCAGGTAGATTCTTTCCTCACAAAAGGATAAGAAGGTTCTTATAATTTGTTTTTGTTTCAACATTTCATCTAGGTGTTTTTACCATAAGTTCATGATTCATATCTTGATATGAAATTTCCAATTTACTATAAAACATTTCAGAAATGAACGAATGTGTAGACCCTGAATCAAGCAACACATTGGCATAATCTGAACAAACAAACAGTGTACCTGATACTACTTCATTTGATGGCCCAACATCTACTAAAGAAGTTGAAAAGGACATCACCAACCCTTTCTTCTTTTAGTCTAGTTTATTTCTCTCAGGTGAGTTCTTCATTGGAAACTCATTATCATAAAGACCCATTTCATTGCACATAAAACATTTTATTGATTGTAAATTAGATTTTGTCTTACCAATACCCTACTCTTTTTCAGTGCAATTACAGGCTTTATGTCCCATTTTACCACATCGGTAGCACTTACCAAAATTCAAAATATATTCCCCATCATGATATTTACCATAATTTTCACACACTGTAAATGTAAGTTTTTTACCATCATAATTCTTTGAAGAGTTCTTCCCTTTCACCTACCACCATGAACTCTTATTATGTTCTTTATCAAAGAACACTTGATCATTAGTAAACTCCATTTCCACATTCTCTGCACATCGAACAAGTTTTTCATAAATTTTTAACTCATGAGAAGATAAATCCCTTCTTTAATTTGGATTTAATACAGAGTAAAAATGTTGATTTTACTATCAAGATCTTGTATGAAATATGGAGCATACCTTGCAAGTCGAGTGAATTTTTCTTCATAAGCAGCCACCGAGTCACCATCCTAACTCAATTCGAGGAATTGTTTTTCCAACCTAAGACGAACCACAAAAATAAAAATATTTCTCAAGAAACATACCTTTAAATTCATCCCAATCATTAGAATGAATCTCCTCATTATCCTAGATATTTTTCACCATCGACCACCACTGATCAGCTTCACCTTCAAAATGGGAAACAAAGAGACTAACCTTTTGATGTTCTGAAGACCCCATAACATCGAAAATATTTTCCAGTGCTTTAATAGACCCTTCTTATAGCATAGGGTTAGAATATCCTTTAAATGATGGGGGACGTTACCTCATGAAATGCTCCACTACTGACATGTTCCTCTATGGTTGATCTAGCTGATCCCATGCATGAATACCACCACCATTTATAGCCTAAGTCAATTGTGCCATCACTGCTACAAACTGTTTAGTTCCAATTTCGACCATATCAGGTTGCTGATTTGGAATGTTGTCTTCCTCCTGATGTTGTCTCAACATAGCTTCCCTATTTCTTCTGCGGAAAACCATTATGAACATAGAAATATCTTAGGGGAAGCAACATGGTAATATATAAATGATATCATTTCAATATTAACATAGATTAATTTATGGATATTAATTTAACAATACCCTAACTCCTAAAGTTATGTAAAACGACCTTTGATACCAACTATAAAGATCCAACCTAAAACATTACATAATCTTAAATTAAATTAATAATTCACATTAAGGATCTTTTCAGGTTTATAGTTTTAGAGAATTAGGCCATAAATATTACATTACATATCAAAAAATAAAAGGTAGACACTTCTACTCAGTTTCCATTTTTTTATAAAATAAAAACTCTTAAAAAAGAGTGATTTCTAGTACCATATTTTAGATAGCATGGCTTTTCTTTGATCCCGTCCATCACCCTATTCATATTTAATTCCCATGAAAACATTTCAAAACATGGGATGAGCATAAAATGCTCATTAAGGGTTATAAAACAAAGAATGAAAACATTAGTTCATAATTTCATACATAACATAAGCTCTTTAAAATACCTCATGAAATTATAAGATTTATGAATAACACATAGAAAACATAAATCATGAAGTTAACTTATGGCATTAATTTCATACTTACATTGTACCTATCAAAACTATGTAGGGAGTAATATTTGGAATACCCATCACATATATTCTCTAAATCTATTAGGAGAAACATTCACATATACCTCTATCATGTTACCAAATGTATTGGAGAGCTATCTCAGGCTCACCAGCCCTAGTTTTATCACAGAACCACCCATATATTTAACAATTCCCAAGAACCATAAAATATTCATAACACATAAAACAAACACAATAGAAAGATAACATTTCCAATCACAATATATCATTTAAATGTATTGTAATAATAAATCCATTATCAAAACCATTTTAAATACCAATATATGTAAAAAACAGAAAATGGTATTTACTTTCCTTTTAAAAGAATTATGGCTTGTTAAGGAAGCCAAAATCAAATAACACTCGTAGCAGTGGAAAAGGTCATTGTCACCGCTTATGTTAAAAAGAAACATTTATTTTTTTCATTTAGTAAAATGTTTCGTAGAAAAGGATTCTCTTTGAATTAAATGAGAATTCAAAGGTGTTTATACAAAGTATAAAAGAAATTCATGTATTAAAAAAATATGCCTCAATGAAAGGAGATTGAGACGAAGTCCCTTACCACGTGTCTGACATGAATTGCTCATTATTTAATCTCCTGAATAATAAACTAAAGTTAATTTCTACTTGAATATGATCATTTTTCAAGTTTATTATTCCTTTTATATCACTTATTACCATGTTATAAACATTATGTAATCATTTAAGTTAATAATGGTCATTTGGTCGATATTTGATACTTGAGTCAAAAATGGACTTCTAATAATTACAAGTTGTTCACATGGTCAAAATTTCATTATATCCAGAATTATATTCATGATTTAGACATCATATATATCTTATATATATATTATATATATTTATTTATAACAATACATAACATTTGGAGTAAGAAATGAAATGCACCATTCATAGAGACGGTAAGTCGTACGTACGTAAGAATGCTAATTTTATTTCTATTTATTATTTTAATGGAATAAAAACGTAATGATACATAGGTATATTATAATTACAATATAATATAATATATAATATCATTATCCCAATCCTTTATATGTCTCACATATGGAATTAACGAGTCATATTACTTTGAGGGGGCGGTACTCCGCACTTCCTTAAATGAAATTATCGTGTTTACCAATAATAGAAATAATAAATGTATGATATAAATGAAAAATAAAGATGCATAAAGAAAACTTAAACATAATATATATCATATATAAATACATTTCCCCCTTAATTCCCACCATGAGAGGTGTTAAGAGATAATTGAACACTCATCATTTCTGGAGGTGTTAGTTTTCCATCTACAGAAACAATATGTTCTTTACCCATTAGATGGAGGTGTGTGTAATTGTAGTTAGATTAATTTTCATAAAAACATAATATTATATTGAGGATACTTGTGTTATTATAAAATAAAATAATAAAAAGAGTTTAGGGGTTGGAGAAGTATAATAAAAGAAAAGAATTTAAGAGAAACTGTTACATTTAATTTGGGTTACTCACTTTGGTTTAAAGCAAAAGGGCTTCTTGTTGTGACTTATGATTAAGTTAAGGATTATAGGTGGAATATAGGGATCTTGAGAGATTATTAGGTCTGGGGTTGGATGAGATAAGGGTCTTGAGAGGTGTAAAGAATGGGTCAGAGGTGGTGGATTTTTATAAGTGGAAGTAGGGGCTCTTTATGAAAGTGTGAAAATATGAAATTATTATATAATGGTTTTCAGTTTCTAAAAGTCCAAAACTTATTCAAATCAAATATAATAAGACTCATGTTACAAATAAAATCATCCAATATGAATTGGACATGTTTTGGATATTATTTTAATCCTTATAATATAATTTATTTAAATCATTTATTAATGAGGTAAACACTGCATCATTAGTGTGTCATAAATAATTTTATTTATTTGATGTCTAAAAATTATAAAAAAATACCATGATGTAGAAAATAACTTTATATTTCCAAATAATATTTATATTCTAAAATAGAACTTATATAACCCTATGTAAAATTTAATTTACTAAAAGATATTTGTTTATGTCATTTTCATCTATACTTACAATTAATTAATATAAAGTGTCGTTATCACTCTTATGTGGCTTTATGGGTTCCAACAATAGACCCAAGGATTCCCATGGTAGGCCATGACTCATAAAATAAGGTTATGATAAGTGTTAAGGTAATTTTGTGTTATTATGATATTCTTTTTACCTAGAATTACCCTATATATCTTTAACCATGGTAAATAAGTCAAACGTTACTATTCACCAAAAATTATTTTCATCGTATTGACCCGAATTTTACTTAATAATAACAAGAATGCATGTCATATTTTTGAAATTCAATTCACAAAAGCAGTAAAATTTAATTTAAATGAAAAAGTCAGTTTTGAACTACTACTTAGTGGTATCACTATTCATAAAAAATTGAAGTTTTTTCCGAAAACTACCAAAAATCCAGCCTAAGCTATATTTGATATTACAAATTCAAAAATTATGTCTATTTTACCAAATTAAAAAAATATAAGTTGCAATAATTAATTTATAATTAATTATTTTTGTCAAAACAAAAAAGCGTGTTTTTAAGAAATATTAACTATCAAAAGATTAACATTTCTTTATGTCCAATTTCAAAGTGAAATTAATTACAATGAACAACATTGGATTAAATGGTAAAAATATAATATAATTACACTTTAAAAAAATTAAAAATATAATATATCTATATAAATAAATTATATTAAAATGCGGTTTTGAATTAAAATACACTATTTTTCACAATTCAACAAAAATTTAATTTTATCAGAAAATTACCAAAATTTTCCCCAAAGTAAATTTCGATGTCCTGATTATAAAGAAGAATTTTATTTTGTCAAAAAGACCATATAAAAGTTACCAAAGATATTTTTAAATAGGGTTCTCCATTAAAAGGTTGTAAATCCACCTTTTAAATAATATTAGAGTATTTATGCTTAAAATTATATTAATTCACATTTTAAGTCTCTAAAAGTTATTGGATAAATGTAAAAACATTTAAAAAACATATATAATCATATTTTATTTAGTTCTATTCATTCCCACCAATATAATGTTTAGGCGTTAACTACATTTAATATAATATTATCATATTATTAGTGCGCAATGTATGATTTCAATGAAACCCATTGTTTCGTATCATAGAAACCCCTTTAAAGTAAAATTAATATTTAATTCACAAATATTAATAATTATGAAAATGTATTATTATTTATTTACTTGGGATGTTACACATCGTTTGGAGAAAAGATGAGTTAGTGGTAGAAATTTATTAAAGGATAAAACTCTACATAAAAAGTAAGTATATCTCTTTATGTTCTTAGTCAATCTCACAAATAAATTCCGTAACTTTATGAAATGAAATATAAAACAAAAAACATTCCTCGTTTAATTTTCCTACTGGGATAATAATGACCATTTATCCCATCATAAGTTTGTGGTATTCTTGTTGTTAACCTTCTACTGACCATGTTTTCTATCACACTCCATCAGAACATAACACTTACTTTATCTTTCATATCCATATTTTCTTACGTGGAATCCTAGTATGGGTTATCTTGGATGACCTTTGTACTTATATTTCTTTCTATTAATGTGATAGTTTTATTTACACGTTTTCCAATGTGAGACTTTCAATGAAGTTCCCAAGCCCAATTTTAAAATTGTGGGGACACAATTTATAAAAGGGAGGAAGAATGTAACACCCCAAGATTTTATATTAAGTTATTTTCTTTAAATTAATTCAATATCTTACGCTACACACAACACCTTGTTCGAGTTCACTAAAACTTACCAAACTAGTTGTTCAAAAAGAATTTAGGAATTGTATAAACTGCCTTTTGAATTTTTTATACTCTATATAATTTTAACATCCATATTAGGCATTTCTTAGACATAATATAAGAACAATTTCAGTAATACAGATGAAGGAAGTATTTTTCAGAAAAAGCAATTTTACCACCTTTTAATGGAGAACCCTTTTAAAATCCATTATTTGACACTTTTATATTTTTAATTTCAAAAAAATAAACTTCTTATTTAGAATCGGAATATCAAAATTATCTTAATATAAATTTTTTATATTTTTATGATAACTTTCAAATTTTGGTGAATAGTGAAAAACACTACGTTATTGCTTAAAAACCGATTTTTTATTTAAAAAACTTTATATTTATATTTAAATTTATTTTATGTAAAAATATATACATAACACCAATATTAGTTAAATATAATTAATTGGAGTCATTTTATAATAAAATTATATGTGTAAAATTTTATTGAAAATTTTAACGTCTTTTGCCCACCTTCTAGGAACGTTAGCAAATTTGCAAAAAATTAATTTTACTGATTCTATCAATTAAATTTTAAAAATATGAAATACAAGGCTGAAATTAGTAAGTAAAATGTTTTTCAATAAGATGAATAACATTTTTGATGAAAAATAATTTTTGACTTTTATTTATCACGGTTAAAAGTAAATAGGGTAATTAAATTTTAAAATGATATTATAATTACCCTAACACATGTACTAATTCTTTTATACAAGAGTATTTTGACCAAAACCAATCTTATGAATAATATATGATTCTTTTGGCCCACTTGGATTCGATTAGGACATTTGTTATTATTTTATTTAAAGAAGAGTTAAAAGTGTTAAATTCAATGTTTAATGACTAAACCATTTTTAATATAGTGTTATGACTAAGATAAATTCGACTATAAATATTAATTAGAAATATAAAAATATTTCCTACATAATAGTATTTTATTTATAATTTTTAGACATTAAATAATAAAATTTAATTATGACACAATGATGATGCAGTAATTACCTTATTAATAAAATAATAAAATAATTGATATTATAAATATCCAAATGAATGTAAATTTATACTTATGATGAATTAAACTAATTTTATAGATTAATATGGAATTTTATGTTATATTAAATAAATTTTATTTTAAGTAATCATGTTTTTAGGACTTTAACAAAAATCGAATACCAAATAGTGTCAAAATTGGCATAAATGAGTTTTTAAAACAAATACTATATTATTAATTGATATAATATTCCAAAAAATCAATGGTTTGGAAAAAGGACTTATATAAGGTTATATATATCAATAGTTAACCACATGGGATTCTCTTGGATTTTTATTGTAAGTTTATTAACCATTTATTATAATAATACAAGAATACATGGTAAAAATTAAACCATTGAACTAAGAGTTAAATCTAAAATATAAGGTTAATATGGTGACCTAAACCCATATAAAACCAATTGGTTGATATTTTTTCAAACCATACCCACCTTATACTTGAAATAAATCCATTTTGAGCCATTATAAACCAAAAATGAATTTATAACGAAATAATATTTCAAGGTTTTCCTAAAATGACCCTCACATATCTTATAAAAGGGTACTTACCCTTATCTTTACTTCACACCCCCAAAGCCATTTGGATTAGCCATAACATACCCAAATATCCTCAAAAAATATTTATAAAACATACCATAGGCCTTCCTTTGATTATAAAGCCATCCTATGCATCCCTTTTGATCTAAATAAAAAAAAGCACTCAAAGAAGAGGTAATAATTTCATCACCTTTTCAAAGTTATCTTCCTATTCCACTTCATATTTATTTGTTGTTTCCATGAAAAAATAATAAGTCTAGTTCCTTATACATACCTTAATGTTATTATAAATATGATACAACCATATTAATTATTATATCCATCCTAGGAATGAAAAAGTAACCATATGTGCATACGTATGACTTACCGTCTCCACGTCATGGTGTAGTTGTTATTCAACACATCAATATTTGGATGGGTATAATAATGATGTATAATTGATGGAATTAATAAATATAAAATGTTAATGATTATTTATATAGGATATAAAATCCAATTATATACAATATCACCTTCAATTGAATGATATTGTTGCTTATGCGTACGTACAAATTACCGTCTCCATGAATGCGATGAGATTCATTCCCCATCGTAACCATTCAAGAATAATTTTGATTTTATAATTAAAAATAATGTTTAAGAACTTAATATAATTCTGGATATTAATAAAATACATCTTATCCATAACAAAAACGACTTACGTAACAAGACATATAATGGAAAATGAATCAGTTAACACTTGAAACAATGATACTACTAAAATATTAATAACAAAGAAATATTAAGAAGATAATATATGATATAATATGTATGTATGTGGTTCTTATATAATTTAATAAAAATTATTTATCTATTATACATGATGTTAACTTACCCTCGACTAAGGAAAAGTACAAGTTAAGGGGCTTTCATCTCACTTTTTATTCCTCTAAGATTCATGCTATATTTTCTACTATTTATTTTTGTTTGGTGTATGTACTGACCATGATTGTACTCTTTGTGTAATATAAATTAATTTATGTGTATTTACAAATTATTTTTATGATACTTCTTTCATGGGGTGTATGTTTTGTAAGTTACCAAATCGGTAAGAGAATTTCTAATTTTAATTTCTACTCATTGGGTTTTACAGAAACCTTATAGATTATTTTACTCGAAGATTATGTGTGAAATCACTATTTATTTACTTATGTAATAATTTTAACTCCACTTTTTGTGGATATTATTTCGTTACACATAATTATTCTATTGATAAATTCTCAATTCATCGATTGGAACTTGATAAGAGTAATTTTAACAGAATTACTATTCATTGAGTTAAACATCCAAGTCATTGGTGTTGTTTTTACAAGAAAATGTGTGATTGTCCTCTGAATGATTTACACTGAATATCCAATAATATTGAGTGTATTTATATTTTTCACACATAATTATGTCATTGATTTTTCCTTAACCCAAGGATACAATCTTTATATTGGATTTCATATCAACTTACATTCCATTGAGAATTCTTGGCTCTTATGTGCCAATTCACTTTTATTTGGTGTATATACTCTACTTTAACATAATATATCATTAAACCCTTTATTCTCATCATGTTATAAAATTTCTATTACCTCAATTATTTGTATTCAATAATCTTTCATTTGGTTAGGAACTCTAACTAAAATATCATTTTAAATGTTTTAAAGATTTATTCTTCTAAATATTTTCATTAATGTACATGTATAAAAAGTTGTTTTAAGGATTTATTTATATGTAAATTAATGTTTTAATATTAAAATTTCGTTTATAAGTTTCAAAGTGGTATGAGAAACATTGATTCCAAAATCTATATTAAACAACATCTTGATGAATAGTGATACATTTAAATGTTTTCAACAAAAAGGGGGATATTTATCTCAAATAGTTTTGATGATTATTTTCATCTATGTTAATATACTTCATTATTCTAGATTAAGGTTAATTTATTACAATACAATATTCCATACAGTTTTTAATGAGTTATGATTGACTATGGATGTGCTATTTTTATACCATCCATGGTTTGTAGTTAAAATATTGACATTTCATATTATAGTTTTAATAAGAATGTTTATATTATGTTTTAAACTTTTCAAATGAGGATTGAATTGGACTTAGTAAGTGACAGGTGGAACCCGCTATAGCTCCTCGATGCATAGGTAGGTCTCATGAGACAAATTAGTGTCTTGCAAAAAGGCAATGAAAAAATCTTATTTGTACTCTTGGCATTAGGCCTTGACTATATTTTTATGATGTTTGGAATTATGAAATCCATCATTATGAAATTGGATATTTATATTACATGTGATTATTATACAATTAGAATATCTATGTGAATAAGTAAATGGAATTATTTTATTTATCTTTTCCTTATTATGCTGAAGTTTAATTTTAAAAGCCCTGTGTTTTATTCTTATACATTTCCTTAAATGTTTATTCCTATTTATAATTGTTTCTGTAATATTTTTATCCTTACTGAGCATATTATCTCACCCCTTTGTTATGTTTTATTTTTCCCAGGATGCAAAGAAATATATTATGATTAACCTATAGGAATAAAATAAGGGATATAAAAATGTTCAAAGGGGACATAATGTTTTTTTCCATGATGTAATTTAAAACTTATGTAAGCATCTAGTAATTACAAGGATACTAAATTAATTGGTCTTTCAGAACATGATTCTTTGTATCATGCCAATGATATGAAATAATTGGCCGATTCTCAGTAACTAGGGTCAAGGCATTACACACATCCACATATAGTATACATACATGGATTTATTTTCATCGAAAACTCATACTATATACCTATTTATATTTAGGTATGTTTTCATATGTTTAGTATTATCCATAAGGATTTTATTAGAGTCTTCTAATCAAAATAATAAATAATTATACTTTCCTCTGATGCCAAACATATCAGTCTATAATTTTTACTAGTGGTCCTTAATTAATTTTGATTAGAGTCCTACATTGGGGGATACACCCACTTGGACAGAATATTACCACCATCCCTAGTTTAATCCATTTCCTCATGAAGCCCTTGGATGGAGATCCATTTTTTGAAGGAAACAAAAATGTGATTGTCACACATGATCATATTCTTTATTTTCCTATGACAACAACCATGACAAACCTTATTTTAATATACTTTAAATCATGATTTATTACATGAATATTCTAGCTGTTACATATAGAATCATTGTGATTTTCCATTCAACAATCCGAATTTAATATTAAACAACTGAATCATGATAGGAACTATTTATAGGAGAAGTTCAAGCTCATCAATATTATGGTTCTATCCATGTACATTGTATGACCATACAAATATATCACAATCACACACCTTAACCTTTAGGCACAATCTGGTGTAATAAAGGGATATTTATCTAAAACATAATAGTATATTTTTTATATATTTTATTATTAACAAGATAAGGATTATATTAATCCCTTTCTAATATTATATTTTTTTATTATTAAACAATATGTTTGATAAAAATTATATTTTGATATGATGAAACCCTAATTGTATTGTTATGAAACCTATAGTGTCAATCAAGAGAATATATTCTATTGAATTAAATATTATTTTAAATAAAGGATATTTTACTAATTCATTATAATTAAATATCATTTATTAAATATTTGTGATAAAATTCTTTTGATGAAGTCACATATAAATTTTATATGGGCCAAAAAACCGTTGTTCTAAAAAAACCCAATATATGTCAATAAATTATGTTTTTTCATTTAAAAGTATAAATTATCATACATAAATATTTTTTGGGATAAAATTAACATTATTTTTTAAATTAGCATGTAAAATTAGCAATTTTTAATTTTTGGCAAAAATTCCAGACAATTGATTTTTTGGGTCAAAGTTAAATACAGTGAGAATATATAGTGTATATTATGACATCATAATGAATCAAGATTGATTTAATATATTACATAAAAGGTATACATGATAAAATATATATATTTATCATTTAAAATAATGTGTTTTTGATGTCATTTAATTCACTTTATAAAACCTTAATGAATCCACAAAAACCAATATTATATTTTACTGTTTTCAAAACAATTATTTGTAAACATGACTCACATCCACATCCCATAGGTTATTATTATAAATTTTCAGTTATTATCCTAATGAAACAATGAAAACAAAACCACTATAAAAAATTATTGAAAAAATAAATTGTATGTTTTTTCTTTTTATTACATTATCATAGATTCCAAATCTTATGTTTGGAAATTAATAAAAAACTTTCTAATATTTTTCTACTAAAACTATTGGCCTCCTATAGTATTAATGCTCACAAACAATGTTACATTTTTTTGATCAAGTTTAATTTTATTTATCTATTTTTAAATATTTATAAATATAATATTATTATTTTACGTTATAGTTTTAATTCATAAGATAGGTTAGATTTTTTTCTATGTATAAGTCACCATTGAGGATAAGTCACCATTAAGTCCACGTCACCATTAGGGTAGACTCAATATTGGACATACTGATGATATGTATCACAATCATCTATCTCAGAATCAGTAAATAAACTAAAATCTAGTAAAGGATAAGAAATTGATATGAGTCACTAATGGATGACCTATCGATAGCTAAGTCACTTTCACATTGAGATACCGATAGATTTTTAGAATTTTTTTCTTTTGAAGAGTCACCGTTCAAGATGAGTTACTGATGGAATGAGTCACTATTAGCTTTAGATACTAACAGAATGAATCACTGATGTTCATAATTTTTACAATGTATGAGCTATCGATAGTTTACATACCGTCAAGAGGACATACCATTAGAATGACCTATAGATAGTTGAGCCACCATTAAGTTGACCTACTGACAATGCCACCCACAAATCCCGACTCACCATTCCTGAGCTACCGATCCTAAGACACCATCATTACATACTTTTTCATTTAAATTTAAATTTTTTCCTAATAGTAATATTTATGAAACATAGTACAATAATTTATATTAATTATGTTTTCTACCTTCTGTAGATAACATTAATATTGATGTTAGAGTATGAGGTACAAGGTACCAACACATGATCAAGGTCATGCTTCTTGTCAAAACTACAATGTATAAAGAAAGAAACTGATAAAAAATGCAAAGAAACCTAAAAATATATAAGAGTTTTCACATATATGAAACTCATAAGAATAATTTCCAATTGTGCATATGGGGAGAAATTACTGAGAAAAAAAATTGAAGAACATCTACAACATCAAATAAGAAAAAGAGAATATTCATTGAACACAACATTGCATAACTGGAAGTAGAATACATAATCTCTCATAATAATAATTTTTTCTATATGTTTCTTGAAATTGACTCAATGTATATTTAAACACTACTTTTATGTGTCATGAGTTACATGGACAAACACACAAAGCCATATAACTCTTATCTCATTATTTATGCTCTCATTGTGTACTATTTTATATTTCAACTAGTGTGTGAATTTCTATGTTATAACCATACAAAAAATATTGTTCCGAACTAGAAGATACATTTTTATATTTCTAGACTTATGTTTTTACACCTTACACTCTCATAGATAATAGTGTAAGAGGTCATTTCATGGCTTGTTGTAATTTTCACTCCGACAAAAACTATGGAAGAGGTCAGATGACATGAATCACTATGTATATTATTGTGTACCCCAATAAAGTTCATTTATCCTTGTTTTTTATATAAACCTATTGAAGGTAGGTGGTAACCAAGTGGAGAGGACTAAGTCTTAGTTTTTGACTAAAACTCTTATTTTAATTCCACTATGCATTTTAAATTTCTTTTTCACTTCTTTATCTTTTCACACAAGAAAAAATTTCTTTCACTCTGATAGTTAATATTAAATAGAATTTGTATTCAAATTTTATTTAGTAGATATATTTTTGAAGTGAAAATAATAACCCAACTTGATTTAACTTATAACTAATGACTCTTTGAGAATTAATTCAAATGATAATATTTTTTATAAATTTGCCAATTTGGTTAACAAGGCCATTTTGTATTTTAAACTAGAGAACATTAAAATAATTATTTTAGAATAAATTTTTTATTGGAACTCAATTAACCCCCATCTTTAGCATCCTACTTTGACCAAAATTTAATATTCGAGGATTTCTTACATTAAATGTTTTCAATGTTTTCAATATTTTTCCACTCTGATCTTAGTTGTGTTTTACAGATCATAAAATTTCTATTTATTCAAAAATATTTCCTCTTTGAAATTTGTTTTAAAAGGAAAATAGATAGGAAGGTACTGCTACCAACATGACAACCTTTATTAATGGCACATATTATGATCTGTGGAAACTCAAAATGAAAATGAATTTAGAAATCATGGGTTTTGAAATTTGTTCTACAATTATAGATGAATATATGCTTCCTTCTACAACTAGAAACAAAATAGATTATTCCACTAAGTCAGCGTATAAAAATAATTTCAAATCAAGAAATTCATTATATTGTGCTTTAGGTGATTAATAATTCAATAGTATTTATGCATGTAAAACCGTCTTTGAAATTTGGGATAATTTAGCCTTTTCATATAAAGGAAACACAAATGTTAAGGAAATGAGGTTTAAAACATATACTATTAAATACGATAACTTCAAAATAAAGGTTGATGAAACTATATTTGACATGTATCTTAGGTTCAATGAGATTTTAAATACTATGACCTATATGGGAAACAATATTCTATCCAAGGAATAAGTCATGCAAATCCTAAGATGTTTTCCAAAAAGATGGAGATAATCCTAAGTTTCAACAAAAGAATCTTGTGACATCAACAATCTTCTAGTAAATGATTTGGTAGTTAACCTGATGTTTCACAAGTAAGAATTCAAGGTTAACATAGAAGAAGAATATGATCCAAAGATAAATTCAGTGGATTTGAAAACTACTGATTCTAAACACAATGAAAATAAGGAAATGACTGATTATGTCGATAGTTGTTGCAATGAAAAATCACCAAGTGATAGTGGTGAGGAAATGAGTCAGCTAGCCAAAATATTCAATAAGTTATATAGAAAGATATAGTTATTTAGAATGATAAATTATAAATGAAATTATGAAAACAAGGGAAATTAGAAAAAAGGACTGGATGAGAAGTGATAATAGTAATGAGATAGTCTTATATGAGGGAAATATTAGAGGACTTGTATAGGCTAACTGTCCAAAATTAAAGTAAAAAAGTATGAGGAAAATGAATGAAAATTTAAGAAGGTAATGAAGTCCACCTGGAGTGATTCTGAGGATTTATCCCATGACATAGAATTATCTCATGATGTGAAGGATAAGAGTTAGAATAATTGTTTTATGAAAAAAATTAGAGGATACTCAAGAATATCCTGTACATAATTATTATTATTCTAGAGGTGAATCTTATTTTTAAAATATAACATATTCATATATTTTTAAACACTATAAAATTCTTGTGGATACATGCAATGAACTAAAGGACAAGTATAAATCTCTCATGAAGCAAGGTTTTTTTTCAGTTTCTATTATGTCTAAAAAACTATTGAAAAGGAAAAAATGCTTTGTTTCTAAATCAGAATAATGAACTTTAACTACTTAATGAGAAATTAAATATGGTTTTAGGGAAATTTAAAAATTGTAAAAATACATGAATTACATTATTTTTCATAATTTTTCTCTAAAATACAATATTGGGATAGGTTATCAACCAGGGAAATGAAAATTTATTAAAAAAAATTATGTAACAAACTCTAGAAAATTTGGTTTTGTGCCTAGAATTGAAAAATCTTCTACATGTTCAAACAATAGAAATTATTTTACTACTTCTAGTTGATTTGTATAAAATGGAGTTTATTTTTATAAGACTTTACAAACTACTTATAGAAAATCCCTAAAGAAAATGTGGGTTCCTAACACTTTAATTACTTATATTAGTAGACCCAGTAAGTCTAGGTACCAAAATCTTTTCTTGTATGAATTATTTTTGTGGAAATTATGCTTGCAGTTTTCCAATAAGATCTTATGGTAATTGTTTAAAATTGGTAACTTTAATTATTTTTTAATTAACCTCGACCAAATAATTGACCTTGACCAAATTGGTTACATTAATCCAGTTTTTATTTCTATAGTTATTTTTTTGATGGTTCAAAGTACAATCTTCTTACCATTTCATAGTGATGTGATGATGGATTTCAATTTAAATTTGAAAACGATGCTCATAATTTTTTTTATTCTAAAAATGATTCAGTGTTTACTGATTTTAGAAATGAAAATGTATATGTTGTAAATATGGATTCCATAGATTCTCAAAATGTTTATTTCTTAAGTTCAATACATAAAGAGTTTTGGCTCGGGCATAGGATACTAAGACATTTTAACATTCACTGTATTATAAATCTTACTAGAAATGTACTAGTAAACTATGTATCTAAACTATATTTCCAAATGATAAAGTCTAAAACCCTTGTCAAAAAGAAAAACATCATAAAATATATTTCAAACCAAATAAAGAAGTTTCAACTTCCAAATCTGTTAAGTTGGTTGACAGGTATTTGTTTGGAGCTTCAAGAGTTTCATGTTTAAATGGGAAGAACTATGTCTATGTTCTAGTGGATGAATTTTTTAGATATACTTATACCTTATTTTTAGATCAAAAAAGTGAATTTTGATCTTATTTATCTAACTATGATAGTTCAGTAAAAATTTCAGGGGTATTAGGATCGAATCCTTAATAAGTGACTATGGTTCCATGTTTGAAAATCACAAATTGGAATCTTTTTTCTCTAAATATTCCTATAGTAATAAATTTCTTCTCCTAGATCACCCCAATAGAATGGAGTCTTTGAAAGGACAAATAGAACATTATAAAAAATATCCCATACTATGTTTAATGAATATGCTATACCTATTTATTTTTTGGTAGAAGATGTGAATACAACATGTTATATAATCAATAAAGTTTTAATTATAAATATCCTAATGAATATCCCCTATTAATGGTGAAATAATAGGCAACCCAAGGTTAAATATTTAATTTTTTTTGGTTGCAAATTATTTATTCTAGATACAAAAGAATATCATGAAAAAATTGCCTCCAAAAGTAAAGAAGGGATTTTTTTAGGTTACTCAATCTCTAGTAATTCCTATAGAATATTAAATAAAATAACCATGTATGTGGAAGAATATGTACATGTTATGTTTGATGAAATCGATCCTTATGAGTTCAAAACCTCTTTAAAAAATCTTGAGGAGAAAGGGAACCTAAACCTGTAGGTGAACCTAAAGTAAATATCATTGTTTTCAAGATCTGTTAGAACACTTAAAAACCATACTTTAGATGATGTAGTTGGATTATTAGATATGAGAGTATATACTAGATATTCACTATAAAATCAGTTTGAACATAAATTATTATTTTTCATAGCTTAATCCTAAAAACATCAATGATTAAATCAATGATGAATTCTTGATGATGTATATGTGAGAAGAGTTAAAATAGTTTTAAAGAAACAATGTGTTGAAAATAATTGATAAACCAAAATAAACCATGACAATAGGAACAAAGAGGGTTTTTAGAAACAAAGTGCGTGAATCTTGTACAATATTAAGAAATATAGTCAGACTAGTTGCACAAGGTTATAGTCCAGAAGATGGAATAGACTATAATGAGACCTCTGAATATATAGCCTAACATGAAGCCATTAGAAAATTGTAAGATTATGAATCAAATATTTATTTAAAACCCTATCAAATAGATGTAAAAATTGAATTTTGGAATGGTTATATAGTTTAGGATGTTTTTGATAAATATCCCATGGTTTTAAAAATCTTCATTTTCCAAATCATATTTTTAAATTAGCAAAAGCATAGTATGGTTTAAAATACGCTCCAACATCTTGATATGATCAGATAATAACTTTTATTATTTTTAATGGTTTTTATAAAGGTATTAATCATTCTAATCATTTCATAAAAATAATTTTTAATTATCTTTTAGTTTCTCAAATATATATTTATGATAGTATATTTAGATATTCAAAAAGTTATTTATGTAATGATCTTTATAAAATGATACAAAATGAGTTTGTAATGAGTTTAATTGGTGAAATAAAATTATTTTTTGGATTCAAAATTTTAAAAATAAGTAATGAATAATTTTAAATCAATGTAAACAGACTAATGAACTTTTAAAATGATTTTACTTGGATTGCACAAAAAATAGTGATACTACAATGAGTACCACTAGTAAATTAGATCGTGATGAAAATAGAAAATTAGTAGATCAAACCAATTAAAGAGGTATGATTGGAAATATTCTCTACTTGATTGCTAGGTGACCTGATATTATCTTTATTGTACATATTTTTGATCGTTTATAAGAAAATTATAAGGAGTTATATCTACTTCCTGTTAAAATAATTTTTGAATAACTCAAATATTCGACTAACTTAGGAATGTTCTATACTAGAGGACAACCATTTGACATTTTTAGTTGTTATAATACTTAATTTGGTGGTTTTATGTTAAATAGAAAATGAAAATTTGGAACATTTTTCTTTTTGGGAAAGTCTCTAGTTTCATAGTGTATTATGAAACAAAATTCTATTTTGTTATCTATTACTGAAGTAGAATACATAGATTTTGGTAGTTGTTGTGCTGTTTTTTTTTCAAGAAACACACATTACTATACTATGGATATCAATTTATGAATATCCCTACAAATTGTGATAACACAAGTTCTATTAACAACAATAAGAATCCATTGTCTCATTCAATAACTAAGCATATTGATGTAAGAAAACACTTTTGAAAGATAATTATCAAAAAGTTGATATAATAATAGAATTAATTGGGGTTGAACATCAACTTGTTGATATTTTTACAAAGGCGTTAAATTATAAGAGAATGAGTTACATTAGGCATGAGTTAGGGATGATTAATTTTTAGTGACTAATAGTTGTTGTCTCACCATTGATGATTCAACATTGATGTCTCGCCATTGATGTCTCACTGTTGATGACTCTCCATTGGTGTCACTATTGATGTCACACTATTAATGACACACCATTGATGTATCATCATTGATGAATCACAATTTAGTTCTCCCTATTTTTGACTCATCATTGTGTCTCATAGTTGATGTCTCACCATTGTGTCCCACCACTGATGACTCACCGATATGACTCACCTTTTGTTACACCATTCTATACTTTGTTAATTATTTTTTTTTTCTGGAAGTTAAAACGTTTTTTTAATTGTTTCATTTTACTTTAATCTACATTTCTTGATTTATTATTTCTAAATACCATAATGATAAAACTCAAATCGATCAAACTTGATTGCTCACTCTCACACTTCTACTCTCTCTTTCTACTCTCCCGAACTACTACTCTTATCCCATGAACCGAATCCTTATAATATCACTAATTTTTCATTTCAATCATGTCTATGGAAATTTTGTGGATGATTCACATTATTCCAATAATTATAAAGTGGAATCCTATAAACCTAAAACAAAATCTATCCATGCCAATATTGAAAGTTGAATTGTCACTCTTGAAAAGGAAATTCATTGTGAATTGTTACTATCAAGTAATTTGTTTGTCTTGAAATTGTTATTAGAACAAGGGTAGATATATTGGTTCTCCAAAAACATGATATAATTTTATCATAAGCTTGTGAATGAATTTTATTTTAATGTAGAATTTATTATTGAGGTCTCTGAAGAGTTTTGTATTATGTCTTCGATAAATGGTGAAATAATTTCTTTTTCTTTGAATTAGTGGGATTAATGAAAAAAGAACATAATAAAGGTATTTTTGATGATTATATTGATAGTGATCCTCCTGGTAGTGATATTTTCAGTTTTGAGGAAGCATTTTCAGAGCATAGTGGAAATATAGTTCCTAGAAGACCAATAACAATTGTTTATGAATAGAGAAACCACTAAGTCATAGTTAAAAACTGACTTTTTTCATTCAAATGAAATTTTATAGCTTTTGAGGATTGAATTTCCAAAATCCAACATACATGTTTGTTATTAGTAAGTGAAATTTAGTTCAATAAAATGAAAATAATTTTTTGTGAATATTAACTTTTGACTATTATTTACCACAGATAAAAGTAAATATGGTAATTCAATGTAAAAATAATATCACAATAATACCAAATTACATTAACACTTGTAATAACCTTATTGGATGAGTCATGAACGACCTTGGTCATCCTTGGGTCGATTTTGGGACCTCATGGAGCCACATGGGAGTGATAATGAAACTATAGATTAATTAACTTTATGAAAAGGAAAAAATGACATAACCAAATATCTTTTAGTAAATTAATTTTTACAAGGGGTTATATAAATTATATTTTTGAAAATAAATATTAATTGGAAAGATAGAAATAATTCTTACATCACGGGTATTTTTTATAATTTTTAGACATTAAATAAATTAAATTATTTATTACACAATAAGAATGTAGTATTTAGATCATCAATAAATGATTTAAATAAATAAGCTTCTAAATATTAAAACAATATAAAAAACCTATCCAATTCTTATTATATGATATTACTTTGACCATTAGTCATTTTATCTTCAACTTTAATTAGTTTTGGACCTTTATAAACCGAATATCATTATATAATAAAATAATATTTTCACACTTTCCTAAAGAGCCCCTCCTCCCCCTTATAAAAAGCCCTCACTTATAACTCTTTCCTCACACCAATAAAGCCACTTTGATCATCCAAACCCAACCCCAATAATCTCTCACAATCCCTCTATTCTTTTTATATGCCATATCTTAGGCAGAAGGAACTTAAAAAAGTTCATTTGGTTCAATCTAAATGGAGTTACCCAAAAAAAAGTTAATTGTTTCTCTTAAATTATATTATTTTATTTTACTTATCCAACCCCTAATCTCACATTATTCTTTTATTTTATAACAATACAAATATTATAAATATACTAGGATGTTGTTATGATAAGTATTCTAACTACACTTACACACACCTCCATCTAATGGGTGAAGAACATAATGTTTATGTGAATGGAAAACTAACGCCTCATGAAATAATGATTGTTCGATTATCTCCTACCTCCTCTATTGGTGGCCATTTAGATGAAAATATATTTATATATGATATAAATTATCTTTATATTTTCTTTATGATTCTGTATTTTCTTTTTATACCAAACCTTTATGGTTTCCATTATGGGTAAACACGATAATTTCATTGGAGGAAGTGTGGACTACCGCCCACTCAATGTGATGTGACTCGTTAATACCTTTTGTGGGACGTATAAAGGATGGATTAAATAAAATTATACATGATATTATACTGTAATTATAATATACCTATGTATCATTAATTTTTAATTCCATTAAAATAAGAAATACAAATCAAAGTAGCGTTCATGTGTACGTACGACTTACCGTCTCCATGAACGGTGCATTTCATTTCATACCTCCAAATGTTATGTACTGTTATAAATACATGTATATGATAGATATATATGATATATATTATATCTAAATCATGAATATAATTCTGGATATAAGGAAATTTTGACCATGTGAACAACTTGTAATTATAAGAAGTCCATTTTTGAATCACTTAACAAATATCGACAAAACAACCATTATTAACATAAATGATTACATAATATTTATAAAATTGTAATAAGTGATATAAATATAATAATAAACTTGAAAAACTATTCTTATTCAAGTAGAAATTATCTTTATTATATTATTCAGGAGATTAAAGAACGAACGAGTCAAGTCGGACATGAGGTAAGGGACTTCATCTCAATCTACATTAAATGAGGCATATTTTATTTTAATACACGACTTTATTTTATAATATTTATAAACACCTTTGAATATTCATTTCATTCAATGGAAATCTTTTCCTATGATTCGTTTTATTAAATGACATAAAATAATGTTTCTTTTTAACGTAAGCGATGAAAATGAAATTTTCGGTCATCGCGAGTATTATTTGATCTTTGGCTTCCTTAACAAGCCATAATGTTTTTAAAAGGAAAATAAATACCATATACTCTGTTTACATATTTTGGTATTGAAAATGGTTTTGATAATGGATTTTTTATGTCAATATATTTAAATGATATATTGTGATTGAAATGTGGAAATGTTATCTTTCCTTTATATTAGTTTAAAGTGTTATGAATATGTTATGGTTCATGGGAATTGTAATGTATATAGGTGGTTTTGTGATCACTCTATGGTGGGATAGAAATATATAGATCACCAATTCATTGGGTAACATGATGGAGGTAAACGTGAAAGTTTCTCCTAAGAGATTTAGGGAATATACTATGATGGGTATTCCAAATTTAACTCCCTACAAAGCTGTGATAGCTACAATGTAAGTATGCTATGAATGCCACTAGTTACCTATAAGATTTATGTTTTCTATGAGTTATTCATAAATATTATGATTTTGTGAGGCATTTTAAATATCATATGTTATGTATTAAATAATGAACTAATGTTTTATTTCTTTGTTTTATAACCCTTACTGAGCTTTTAATGCTCACCCCAAGTTTTGAAATGTTTTTTCATAGGACCTAAATATGATTTGGGTCAAGGATGGGATCAAGGTAAAGTCATGTTATCTAAAACATGGGACTAGGAATGACTCTTTTTTTCAAGAGTATTTATTTTATGATAAAATTGAAACATATTAGAAGTGTCCCCCTTGAAATTTTTGAGATGTAATGTAATAGTTAAGGCCTGATTCTCTAAATCTCAAAACTTGAAAAGATTTGAAATGTGAATTATTAATTTAATTCAAGAATATGTAATGTTAAAGTCTAGGTCATTATAGTTGGTATCAGAGGCCAGTTTAGATAACATTAGGAGTTAGGTTATTTTTTAATTAATATCTATAAATTAATTTATGTTATTATTGAAATGATATAGCTTTTACAGATTACAATGTTTCTTAAGCAAAGATATTTTTGTGTTTAGAATGGTTTTTCGGAGAGGAAACAGGGAAGCGATGTTGGGATGACCTCAGGAGGAATACAACCTTCCGAATAAGCAACCTAAGATGGTCGGAATTTGAACTGAATAGTTTGTTACAGTGATGACACAGTTGACTCAGGCTATAAATGGTGGTGGTATCCATGTAAGAGATCAGCTAGATCATCCATAGAGAAACATGTCAGTAGTGGAGCATTTTATGAGGCGAAATCCCCCATCACTTAGAGGATCATCTGGCCATGTTCTAGCTGAAGGGTGGATTAAAGCACTGGAGAAATGTTTTGATGTCATGGGGTGTTCATAACATCAAAATATTAGTCTCTCTATTTACCATTTTGAAGGAGATCCTTATGAGCGGTGATTGATGTTGAAATATTTAAGGGATTGTGAAGAGATTTATTCTCTTTTATTCAAAGGTATGCTTCTTGAGAACCATTTTATTAAGGTGGTACATCTTAGGATGGAAAAACAATTCCTAGAATTGTGGCAGGAGGATGACTCACTGGGTGCTTATGTTGCAAAATTCCCTCGACTGGCACAGTGTGCTCCAAATTTTATATGAGATCTTGATAGTAAAATCAACCATTTTTACTCAGGATTAAATCCAAAGTATTAAAGGGATTTTTCATCTTGTGAGTTCAAAAGTTATGGAAAAATTGTTCGTTGTGAGGAGAAGGTGGAAATGGAGTTTGCCGATGATCTGGTGTTCTTTGAAAAACAACATAATAAGAGGTACAAGTGGTAGAAGAAAGGGAAGACATCTTCAAAAGAGTCTGATGGTAAGAAACTTAAGTTTTCAGTATGTCAAAACAGTGGTAAAAAGCATGCAGGGGAATGACTTTTTAATTCTGGTAAGTGCTTCTGATGTGGTAGAATGGGACATAAGGCTTGTAATTTCACTAAAAAAGGTCAATGTAATGGTAATAAAAATATTATTTACAGTCATTAAAATGTTCTAAGTGCAATGAAATGGGTAATTATGCAAATGAGTGTCCAACGAAGAACTCAACTGAGGGAAAGCAGCCAGACTACAAGCAGAAAGGGGTGGTGAAATCCATTAAAACTACATCATCAGATGTTGGGCCATCAAATGAAGTAATATCAAGTACATTGTTTGTTTGTTCATATTATGAAAATGTGTAGTTTGATTTGGGGTCTACACATTCGTATATTTCTGAGAAGTTTTCTAGTAAATTGGGAATTCCATCTCAAGATATGAATCCTAAACATATGGTAAAAACACCTAGAGGAAATTTTGAGACAAAAATAAATTATAGGAACCTTATTATCCTAGTCTATGGAAAATATCTACTTGAAAACCTTATTGTTTTTCCTCTAGTAGAGTTTGATGTCATTTTGGGTATAGATTGGATTTCTGTTTATCATTATAAGATTGACTACAGAGCTAAAGAGTTTTCTTCTTAGAAATATTTTCATTTTGTGTACAAGAATGAACCCTTGATTTTGATAACATATCAAGAAGTTGAGAAGCTAGTAAAATATGGAAATGAATGTTGCCTTGCACATATTGTTGAAAATTAAGGAAGTGTTGTGATTAATGATGTTCCAGTGGTAATTAGTAAATTGATGTTTTTCCTAATGAGTTTTCTGGAATTATACCTCACCTGGAAGTTGAATTTATTTTTGACTTAGTTCCTGATGCTAATACAATTTCAAAATCCCCTTATCGAATGGCTCAAATTGAACTTTTAGAGTTAAAGAAAAAATTTCAAGACTTATTAGATAAAGGTTTCGTTCGACCTATCACATCGCCATGGGGTTCTCATGTCTTGTTTGTTAAAAAGAAAGATGGTTCAATGAGACGTTTCATTGATTATAGAGCATGGAATAACATCATTGTGAAGAACAAGTATTCTTTTCCACATATTGATGATTTGTTTGATCATCTCTAGGGAGCTCAGTATTTTTCGAAGATTGATTTGAGGTTGGGGTACCATTAGTTGAAATTAAAGGAATAAGACATTCTAAAGACTGCATTTCAAACTTGATATGACCATTATGAATTTGTTTTTATGCCTTTTGGTTTAACCAATGCACCTATTGTATTCATGGAACTTATGAATAGAATTTTTGGTGAGTTCTTGGATAAGTTTTTGGTTGTGTTCATTGATTATATTTTTTTTATTCTAAATGTAAAGAAGATAATAAAAGACATTTAAGGGTTTTATTTCAAACCATAAAAGAAAAGAAACTATTTGGGATGTTCATCAAGGGTGAATTTTGGTTATAGAAAATTTCATTCCGTGGTCACATTGTTTTCAAAAAATGGAATAATTGTTGATCCTACTAAAAAAAGTTGTTGATGAATGGGCAAGACCCACAAATATTACCTAGATTCCTATTTTTCTTGGTTTGGTAGGTTATTACTAATGTTTTGTTGAAAGGTTTTCATGCTTATCTATTTTACTGACTATGTTAACTCAAAAAGGTGTTAAGTCAGTTTGGACAAAAGAATGTGATGACTGTTTTCTGGAATTGAAAAGAAGAGAGGTGAATGCTTTAGTTTTGGCACTACCTTCTAGAAATGGTGATTTTGTTATTAACAGTGATGTTTTGTTGAAAGGACTTGGTTGTGTCCTTATGCTGAATGATCAGGTAATTTCACACACTTCATGTCAGTTGAAACCTCATGAGTTAAATTACCCTACACATGATTTAGAATTAGCTACTGTTGTTTTTGATTTAAAAATTTGGAGGCATCATTTGTATGGAGTAAAATGTGAAATATATACTGACCACATATATTTGAAGTATATATCCACTCAATATCAATTGAAAATGAGACAGAGGAGACGGTTGGAATTAATCAAGGATTATGATTGCACAATACATTACAATTTGGAAAGGAAAATAAAGTGGTTGATGCTTTGAGTCGAAAAAGTAATGCTTCATTAACCATGATACATTTGGAATGATATCATTTTGTTTTTTGATTTTATTAATTATGGCATACAAGTTGTTGGTTCAAGAAATTTTTTTGTTTTGTTTTATGTGTCAGTGAAATCATCTATATCAGACAGAATTAAGCAAGCACATAATGAAGATAGTGAGTTACAAAAAAAAGGAATAGTTGGTTCTGAAGGGTATGTTTTCTGAATTTAACATTGATAATGATTGTTTTTTGAGGGTTGGGAAAGGATTATGCATGCCTTATTATTCACAGTTGAAGAATGAGTTGTTATGTGAATCTCACAGTTCCTCGTTTTCAGTTCATCTTAGCAGTACTAATATGTTAAGAGATATTCGGGAGTATTACTGGTGGGATGGAATGAAAAGAGATATTTCTGATTTTACTGTGAAGTGTTTGACTTGTTAGTAGGTTAAAGAAGAGTAGTAGGTACCGAATGGGATACTTCAGTCTTTACCAGTGCCAGAGTGGAAATGGGAAAATATGTCCACAGACTTCATTGTGAGATTAATGAAGACATATAGAGGTAATAATGAAATCTAGGTTATTGTTGATCAGTTGACTAAATCTTCTCATTTTATTCCTATTCGAGATACATTTTATCTAGATCATCTTTCTTGATTGTATGTTAAAGAGAATTTCAGGTCGCATGGTGTTCCCCTCTCCATTGTATCTGATCATGATCCCATGTTTATGTATAACTTTTGAAAAGGAATTCAAATATCATTGGGCACTAAATTAAATTTTAGTATAGGTTTTCATCTGCAATCAGATGAGCAGTCTGAACAAACAATCCAGACCTTGGAGGATATTCTACATGCTTGTTCAATGGATTATCAGGTATGTTGGGATCAACACATTTCTTTGGTTGAATTTTATTATAATAATTCTTTTCAATCAAGTATACTTATGGATCTATTTCAGTCATTATATAGAAAGTGGTGTCAAACTTTAGCTTTTTGGGATGAAGTAGGTGAAAGGAAGTTGATGGGACTAGAATTGGTTGAAGAGATGGTAGAAAAAGTTCATTTGATTTAGAAGCACATTAGAACAAATCAGAGAAGACAAGAAAAGTTATGTGGTTAACTGGAGGAAGGATCTCTCTTTTGACGCAGGTGATCATGTGTTCCTCAAATTTTATCCATGGAAAAGTATGATGCATTTCGTTAAGAAGGGAAAATTTATTCTGTGGATCATTAGACCGTATAAAATCTAGGAGAAATTTGGATTAGTTGCGTACAGAGTGGCTTTACCTCCATTTATAACCCTGGTACAGAATGTTTTTCATGTTTCAATGTTGAGAAAGTATATTCTAGATCCATCTCATGATTAAAGTCCATATGTAGTTAAGTTTGAAGAGAATATCTCTTATGAAGAACAACCAGTCCCGATTCTTGACCGTAGAGAGTAAGTGTTGCAGAATATGGTAATTTACTAGGTAAAGATTTTGTAAAAAAAAAACAATATGGTTGAAGAGGCAATGTGGGAATCTGAAAATGCTTTGAGGGGTAAGTACCCCCAATAATTTGATATGTGAATAAAATTGTGAGGATGCAATTTCCAAAAGGGGAGAAGGATGTAACATCCCATGTAAATAAATAAATAATAAATTTTCATAATGATTCATATTTATGAATTAAATATTAATTTTACTTTAGAGGGGATGCTATGTTTTATAGCGTACTCAATACGCAACAGCAGGTTTCATTGAAATATAACGTTTCATACTAATAATATAATATTATTGTTTTAAATGGTAGTTAATGTAACACCCCGAGCTTCCACGATACGCTTCTCATTCAATAATGCAATAGCTTGCATTGTACGCAACTTTGAGTTCTAAAACACCGCGACTAATCAAAGTAGCCGTTATGAATAGTAATAACCACTTTTTAAAATTATAGAAATTTTATATTTCAAAATGGACTTCATTTTTGGATTCGGAATATCCATTATAGCTTAGGGTGAAATTTTGGCATTGTTCTGAAAAACTTCAATTTTTGATGAATAGTGAAACCACTAAGTGGTAGTTAAATAACTGATTTTTCATTTAAATGAAATATTACCAATTCTGTGATTTGATTTTCAAAAATCCAACATACATGGTTGTCAATAAGAATTAAAATGTGGTTCAATGAGATTAAAATAATTTTTGGTGAATAGTAACTTTTAAGTTCTTAATCGCGATTAGAGGTAATTAGTGTAGTTTAAGGTAAAACTAATGTTTTAATAATATGAGATGAGCTTGAAACATGTCCTACCCTCATTGGATGTGCCATGTCCGACCAAGAAAATCCATGGGTCATCTTGGGGACCCCATGGAGCCAATTTAGTTGGAAAATGACATAAATACCTTTTATTTAATGTTAAAGTAAAAAATGACACAAACATGAAATGTTTTACTAAAACAATTTTTACATGGGGTTATAAAAGTCATATTTTTGACTATAAATAGTCATTGGAAATATAAAACTATTTCCTACATCATAGTATTTTTTTTATAATTTTTAGACATTAAATATATTAAATTAATTATGACATCATTATGATGCAGTGATGACCTCATTATTTAACGATTTTAATAAAATGAAAAGATAATGTACAATACAAGGCTTAAACTTGTCCAAAGACTATTTGATGGGTAGATTTCGAACCCTTAAAACCATATCCACGAATTATATAAGTTTGGGACCTTTAGAATCCGAAAAGCATTGTATAATAATGTAAAAGTTCCTTACTTTCCAAGAGTGCCCCTCCTCTCCTCTTATAAAAGGCCCCCACCTCCACCACCTCATTCACACTTTCAAGCCATTTGGCTCGGCCAACCTCTGCCCAAATACTCTCCCAACTTCCCCCCCTTACTCCTAGAAGCCTCACTTTGGGTATAACTCTTCCCAAGGAAGCCTTTGGCTCAAATTAAAAAGAGTTACTCGATTTTGAGGTAATGTCTTCTCTAATGTTGTTTTGTATTATTTTGCTTCTCCAACACCCTAAACTCTTTTTATTATTTTCTTTTGTAACAACACCAGTATAATCAATATACTAGTATGTCTTTATAAGAAGGATTAGAGCTACACTTACACACACCTACATCTAATGGTTAAAGAACATACTGTTTCTGTGGATGGCGAATTTCTGCCTCACGAAACGATGATTGTTCAACACTCATATAACACCTTCAAAGGTGGACATTAAGATGTAAATATATTTATATATGATATATAATATGTTTATGTTTTACTTAAGATTCTGTATTTTTCATTTATGTCATACCTTTATGATTTCCATTATGGGTAAATGCGTTAATTTCATTTTAGGAAGTGCGGACTACCGCCCCCTCAAAGTGATTTGAATCGTTAATTCCATATGTGGGATGTATAAAGGATGGAGTAAATGGTATTATACATTATATTATACTGGAATTATATTATACCTTTATATAGTTATAACATCATTTCATTAAATACGAAATAGAAATGAAAGTAGCGTTCATGCGTACGTACGGCTTACCGTCTCCATGAATGGTGCATTTAATTTCTTACCTCTAAACGTTATGGAATATTATAAATGCATTTATATACTGGATATATATGAGATATATGATATCTATATCATGAATATAATTCTGGATATAATGGATATATCACCACATGAACAAATTGTAATTATAAGAATTTTAGTTTTGACTCAAGTACCTAAGATCGAAAAAATGACCGTTATAAACTTTAATAATTACATAAAGTTAATAACATGGTAATAAGGGATATAAAATGAATAATGAACATGAAAAAGGTTCTTAAGTAAATAGAAATTAACTCTAGTTTATTATTCAGGAGGTTAAAGAACGGTCGAGTTAGGACAAGATGCAAGGTAAGGGAATTTCTTAACCCAACTTCCATTCTTTGGGTTAATCTCCTACTTTCAAATTATGTCATGATATTATTATGTCCTATTTTGTATTTTTACATTCTTTATGTGTACCTATAGTGAATACACATAATAGATCTATTTTATTTTAAAAATGATCTTTTTAAGGACTTCGTCTCAATCTTCTTTCATTGAAGCATATTTGGTTTTATACACAATTTTCTTTTATACGGTGTATAAACCCCTTTGACTTTTTCGTTTATTCAAAAGGAATCTTTTTTATACAAAGAATTTTACTAAACGAAAAAAAGGGAATGTTTTTTCTTTCCGTACTTATGCGGCGACAATGACTTCTCCGCCGCCGTGACCATTATTTGAGTTTCGACTTCCTCTACAAGCCATCACTTTTTATTAATGAAAAATAAATAAAAAGTTTTAACTTTCTTTTATTTTGGTATTGAAAATGGTTTTGAAAGCGTTTTTATTATATCAATGTGTTGTATTGAAATCTTGTGATTGAAATGTGGAAATTTTATGTTTCCTTTATGCATGTTTTATGTGATACGATTATGTTATGGTTTATGATATGTTTAAACCCATTCATATGAGGAATGCATTGCACTTAGTATGTGATGGGTGGAGCCCGCTAAAGCTCCTCGATGCATCGGCAGGTCTCATGAGACAAACTAGTGTCTTGGCACGAGGCCTTGACAAAATCTAATTTGTGGTCTTGGCACGAGGCCTTGGATACGTGGTTATGATAGTCTGGCATTATGAATTCCATCCTTATGAAAGTGGTTATTGATATTGCATGTGATTATTCGACCAGTAGAATATCCATGTGAATAAGTAAATGGAATTATCTCATTTTACTTTTGCCATATTATGTTGAAGTTCATGTTTAAAAGGCTTTTTTTTATTTATACATTGCCTTAAATGTTAATGTTTATTTATGAATGCTTCCGCTATATTGTTGTCCTTACTGAGCATCTGAGCTCACCCCTTTCAATGTTTTAATATTTTCCAGGATGTGAAGAAGTATTTTATGAATGACCTACAGGGATAGTCAGAAGAGGACATGAGTGTGGACTATGGAGACTTTGTTATTGTAGTTTTTCACCTTATGATGTAATGTAACATTTATGAATGTATCTAGTGTTTCCAAGGCTACTAAACTAATCGGTCTTTCAAGACTTGATCTTTTGTGATCATGCCAATGTTACGAAGTAATGCACCGACTCTGGGTAGCTGGGGTTGGGGCATTACAGTTGGTATCAGAGGCAGTTTAGTACTAACCTTGGAAGCTAGATTTAGATAAACTCTGATTAGAGCACATAGCCCGAAGATAGACTTTGAGGATTAGTATAGAAGAACTTCCTAGAATTTTGGTATTGTAGAGATGTTGTGAGTTTTCCGAGCAATACATCCCTGTCTGGATACGAGCAGGTAGAGGCGTCTCTAGCACAGATGTACCTAGGGGTAAAACCCGAAAACACCGCTTTGATCTAGACTCGAACGGGAACTGGTGCACGACAACGGGCCTTGCTGCACTCTTGGTTACGACACTCCCGGGGGATATGCTTTGGATAATTCTCATTTTCTTTATAAACCACTATGAAGTGTTATGAGTATATACTTCCTCAAAGAAAACATTTTTATGGATTATATCCATAAATAGTTCAATTTATGATAAGTATCTTACAAGTATGGAATTATGTATTTTGATTCATAAACTAATATAGTTTATGCCATTGTATAGAAATGGTGCCTAGTGGAAGGAATGGAAACCGTATCAATGCACGCACTCCGTGTAGGGATTTCCCTCCTGCTCAATATAATTATTGTGGAGCTGGAGATACAACTGGTGCTGATCAACTTATTTCCATACTGGGACAACTCACTCAGGTTATGAATAATAACCTTACTCATATGGAGCACCCTGATCTGCAATGGGGAGGATCAATGTTAGACCGCTTCATGAGGCAACAACCACCAAAATTTAATGGGGGTAGAAATCCATTAGTAGCTGAGCAATGGATAAACACCTTAGAGAAAATATTCCATGCCTTGGGGAGTAGCGAAAGAGAGAAGGTTATCATGGCAGTTTACCGCCTCACTGGAGATGTTGATCAATGGTGGTCATTGATTCAAAATACAAAGGAAGATGAAGAAGTATCAAGTATGGAATGGAGAGAGTTCAAAGTGCTTTTCTTAGAAAAATACTTTCCACATGACCATCGAGCAGATATGGAAAGGAAATTTCTGAGTCTGAGGCAGAAGGAGGATGAGAATGTCGCAAAGTATGAGGCTAACTTTACAAGGTTAGCAAGGCATGCTGCAGATTATATATGTAACCCGAGAAGTAATATTGATCGTTTCTTTGATGGGTTAAAACCATTTCTCCATCGAGCTCTAGTATCACAATATTTCTCAACATAAGAAGATATAGTCTCATGTGCTATCAAGACAGAAAAGGAATTCTCTAAGTCTTATGACAACAAAGTAAAGCAAGAGAAGAAGAGAACGGTGGAACAAGAGACAGATAAAGGGAAAAAGGGAAAGAAGGATTTTCCATTATGTGATAATTGTGGGAAGAATCACCCTGGTACTTGCCTAAAAGGAATGGGAGTTTGTTATAAATGTGGAGAAAAAGGTCACCAGACGCGTGATTGTAAGGGAATGAAAGAGGCTATCAATGTTGAATGCTACAATTGTAGGGAAATGGGGCATTATGCAAATGAATGTCCTAAGCGTAAGGAAAACATACCTCAGAAAAGGCCAAGGGATCAAGGACAATCTTATGCTGTTGCTACAGTTGAAGCAGAATAACTAATGTATTAGTGATTTTGGACTCATGGATTATATTCTGGTTATTAGAATAATGTGATATATATATAAGGATTGTACTGCAGTACTTGTTGATTTCAGTAAGGTTTTAATATGATGAAGGTAATTATATTTTTAGTATGTGACAATAAGAGAAACTTTACTTTGTTTGGGGAATCTGATAAATTGATTTTGGAATTAAGAGACCTTTTAGAGAAAGTCTGGACAGAGGTATTTTGGATAACTATAAAGGTTGGAGTGGATTAATTTGATCTTTAGATAGTATTGTTTAAGGTTAAAAAATTTATGAAGATTATTTTTGGAATATTATAATACTATAGTTTTATGAAAAGGACAACCTGCAGGGTGGGGCATAACCCGTCGCGTCGGACAAAGCTGCAGGAATCGAACCCACAACCATAGTGCGACAGGCCTTTATTTCCTACCAGTATCCTACAGGAAGTCCCTGGTTATTAAAAAATAATTTTACTAATCTAAATGGTATGTGTTAACATTTTTAACCTTATACAATTAGGATAAGTATAATATTTTTGAGTTCTATTATCTTTTTGAGTGAAAGATGAGTTGAAGGTTGAAACTATAATTGTCAAGCATAAATATATATATACCTATATCTTATTCAATGAATAAATTAATTCTTAAACTTTAGTAAAGGGATATTAAAACAAAAAAATGTGTTATCCTAATACCTTATGTCTTGTTGAACTGATGATATTTTAAATCAACATAGGTTGAAGGCTTTGAGGCCCTCAATTTGACAGTTGATTGTGATTGATGACCTCAATCACTCCCTACAAATATTTACGTTTTTCCTCCAATTATATGTCTCTAATTTCCACCAATGTTCTCCTAATCGAGATCATAATTGGGTGGTGACTTTTTCATTTCCCTTTCCATCTTATTAAGGCTAAATTTTATTAATCTTATTTCTGATGTGGGTTTTCCACAAAGGTATTTTCTCTTTTCAACCTTTTATTTTCAAAGAAAAAATTTCAAATTGCAAGAACGCAATTTATTGAAGGAGGGGATAATGTAACACCCCGAGCTTCCACGATACTCTTCTCATTCAATAATGCAATAGCTTGCATTGTACGCAAATTCGAGTTCTAAAACACCGCGACTAATCAAAGTAGCCGTTATGAATAGTAATAACCACTTTTTAAAATTATAGAAAATTTCTATTTCAAAATGGACTTCATTTTTGGATTCAGAATATCAATTATAGCTTAGGGTTAAATTTTGGCATTGTTCTGAAAAACTTCAATTTTTGATGAATAGTGAAACCACTAAGTGGTAGTTAAATAACTGATTTTTCATTTAAATGAAATATTACTACTTCTGTGATTTGATTTTCAAAACTCCAACATACATGGTTGTCATTAAGAAGTAAAATGTGGTTCAATGAGATTAAAATAATTTTTGGTGAATAGTAACTTTTAAGTTCTTAATCGCGATTAGAGGTAATTAGTGTAGTTTAAGGTAAAAATAATGTTTTAATAATATGAGATGAGCTTGAAACATGTCCTACCCTCATTGGATGTGCCATTTCCGACCAAGACAATCCATGGGTCAACTTGGGGACCCCATGGAGCCACTTTAGTTGGAAAATGACATAAATACCTTTTATTTAATGTTAAAGTAAAAAATGACACAAACATGAAATGTTTTACTAAAACAATTTTTACATGGGGTTATACAAGTAATATTTTTGACTATAAATAATCATTGGAAATATAAAAAGATTTCATACATCATAGTATTTTTTTTATAATTTTTAGACATTAAATAAATTAATGTATTTATGACATCATTATGATGCAGCAATGACCTCATTATTTAACGATTTTAATAAAATGAAAAGATAATGTACAATCCAAGGATTACACTTGTCCAAAGACTATTGGATGGGTATATTTCAAACCCTTATCACCTTATCCACGAAGTATATAAGTGTGGGACCTTTAGAATCCGAAAATCATTGTATAATAATGTAAACTTTCCTTACTTTCCAAGAGTGCCCCTCCTCTCCTCTTATAAAAGGCCCCCACCTCTACCACCTCATTCACACTTTCAAGCCATTTGGCTCCGCCAACCTCTACCCAAAGACTCTCCCAACTTCCCCCAATTACTCCTAGAATCCCCACTTTGGGAAGAACTCTTCCCAAGGAAGCCTTTGGCTCAAATCAAAAAGAGTTACCCGATTTTGAGGTAATGTCTTCTCTAATGTTGTTTTGTTTTATTTTGCTTCTCCAAACCCCTAAACTCTTTTTATTATTTTATTTTGTAACAATAACAGTATCCTAAATATACTAGGATTTTTTTATAAGAAGTATTCGAGCTACACTTACACACACCTACATCTAATGGTTAAATAACATACTGTTTCTGTGGATGGTGAATTTCTGCCTCACGAAACGATGATTGTTCAACACTCATATAACACCTTAAAAGGTGGCCATTAAGATGTCACTATATTTATATATGATATATAATATGTTTATGTTTTACTTAAGCTTCTGTATTTTTCATTTATGTCATACCTTTATGATTTCCATTATGGGTAAACGCGATAATTTCATTTTAGGAAGTGCGGACTACCTCCCCCTCAAAGTGATTTGAATCGTTAATTCCATATGTGGGATGTATAAAGGATTGAGTAAATGGTATTATACATTATATTATACTGTAATTATATTATACCCTTATATAATTATAACATCATTTCATTAAATACGAAATAGAAATGAAAGTAGCATTCATGCGTACGTACGGCTTACCGTCTCCATGAACGGTGCATTTCATTTCTTACCTCTAAACGTTATGGAATATTATAAATGCATGTATATACTGGATATATATGAGATATATGATATCTATATCATGAATATAATTCTGGATATAATGGATATATCACCACATGAACAACTTGTAATTATAAGAATTTTATTTTTGACTCAAGTACCTAAGATCGAAAAAATGACCGTTATAAACTTTAATAATTACATAATGTTCATAACATGGTAATAAGGGATATAAAAGGAATAATGAACATGAAAAAGGTTCTTAAGTAAATAGAAATTAACTCTAGTTTATTATTCAGGAGGTTAAAGAACGATCGAGTCAGGACAAGACACAAGGTAAGGGAATTTCTTAACCCAACTTCCATTCTTTTGGTTAATCTCCTACTTTCAAATTATGTCATGATATTATTATGTCATATTTTGTATTTTTACGTTCTTTATGTGTACCTATAGTGAATACACATAATAGATATATTTTATTTTAAAAATGATCTTTTTAATGACTTCGTCTCAATCTCCTTTCATTGAAGCATATTTGGTTTTATACACAATTTTCTTTTATACGGTGTATAATCCCCTTTGACTTTTTCGTTTTTTCAAAAGGAATATTTTTTATACGAAGAATTTTAATAAATGACAAAAAGGGAATGTTTTTCTTTCCATACATATGCGGCGAAAATGACTTCTCCGCCGCCGTGACCATTATTTGAGTTTCGGCTTCCTCTACAAGCCATCACTTTTTTTTAATGAAAAATAAATACAAAGTTTTATCTTTCTTTTATTTTGGTATTGAAAATGGTTTTGAAAGAATTTTTATTATATCAATGTGTTGTATTGAAATCTTGTGATTGAAATGTGGAAATCTTATGATTCATTTATGCATGTTTTATGTGATACTATTATGTTATGGTTTATGATATGTTTAAACCCATTCATATGAGGAATGCATTGGACTTAGTAAGTGACGGGTGGAGCCCGCTATAGCTCCTCGATGCATCGGCAGGTCTCATGAGACAAACTAGTGTCCTGGCATGAGGCCTTGACAAAATCTAATTTTTGGTCTTGGCACGAGGCCTTGGCTACGTGGTTATGATAGTCTGGCATTATGCATTCCATCATTATGAAAGTGGTTATTGATATTGCATGTGATTATTCGACCAGTAGAATATCCATGTGAATAAGTAAATGGAATTATCTCATTTTACTTTTGCCATATTATGTTGAAGTTCATGTTTAAAAGGCTTTTGTTTTATTTATACATTGAATTAAATGTTAATGTTTATTTATGAAAGCTTCCTCTATATTGTTATCCTTAATGAGCATCTGAGCTCACCCCTTTCAATGTTTTAATATTTTCCAGGATGTGAAGAAGTATTTTATGAATGACCTGCAGGGATAGTCAGAAGAGGACATGAATGTGGACTATGGAGACTTTGTTATTGTAGTTTTTCACCTTATGATGTAATGTAACATTTATGAATGTATCTAGTGTTTCCAAGGCTACTAAACTAATCGATCTTTCGAGACTTGATCTTTTGTGATCATGCCAATGTTACAAAGTAATGCACCGACTCTGGGTAGCTGGGGTCGGGGCGTTACAGTAAACACCTAGAAGTTTTATTGGTATGAATTAATATAACTAACTGCAATATGATTATACTTGTTAAATGTTCTTACATTTATCCAATAAAAGTTAGAGGCTTAAAATGTGAATGAATCTAATTTTAAGCATAATTTACCTTAAATGGTTAATTTACCGCCTTCTGATAGAGAACCCTCTTTAAATATAGTTATATTAACTTTTTTATGTTCTATTTTTCCAAATAAAATTATTCTTTAGAATCGGGACATCAAAATTTACTTTGGGTAAATTTTTGGTATTTTTCTAATAAAATTCATTTTTTATGAATAGTGAGAAATACTGTATTTTAATTCAAAAGTGCCTTTTAATATAATTTATTTATATGGTTATATTATCATTTTAATTTGTTTTAAAGTATAATTGTATTATTGTTTTACTATTTAATCCAATTTTGTTCATTTCAATTAATTTCACATTGAAATTGGACATAAACAAGTGTCAATCTTTTGATAGTTATTGTTTTCTTAACAAAACGCTATTTGTTTTGATGATGGGAATAAATTTTAATATAATTAATCCAACTTATATTTTTTAAATTTGAAAAAATAGAAATTATTTTTAAATTCATAATATCAAATATATCTTAGGATTATTTTTTGGTATTTTTCTTAAAAACATCAATTTTTGATGAATAGTGAAACCACTAAGTCGTAGTTAAAAAACTTAATTTTTCATTTAAATGATATTTTATCACTTCAGTGGATTCAAATTCAAAAATATAGAATATATGGTCATTATTATTAAGTAAAATGTGGTTCAATAAGATGGAAATATTTTATGGTGAATAGTAAGTTTTGAATTTTATTTACCGTAAATAATGTTAAATAGGGTAATTCAAGATAAAAATAATATCAAAATAATTAAAAATTACCTTAACACTTTTCCTAAACATATTCGATGAGTCATGGCAGACCATAGGAATCCCTGTGTCGATTTTGGGACCGCATGGAGCACATAGGATTAATAATGACACTTTAGATTAATTAACTTATACTAAACGCAAAAATTACATAAACAACTATGTTTTAGTAAATTAATTTTTCCAATGGGTAATATAAATTATCATTTCAAATTTAAATATTCATTGTAAATATAAAAATATTTCCAACATAATTGTATTTTTTTTATAATTTATAGACATCAAAAAAATTAAATTATTTATGAACAAATAAGGATGCAGTATTTACCTCATTAATAAATGATTTAAATAAATAAGATAATAAATATTAAAACAATATCCAAAACCTTTCCAATTATTATTGGATGATTTTATTTAGACCATTAGTCATCTTATCTTCAATTTTAAATTGTTTTGGACATTTAGAAACTAAATATCGTTATATAATAAAATAATATTTTTACACTTTCCTAAATAGCCCCTCCCCCCCATAAAAAAACTTCACATCTAACTTATTACTCACACCTCTCAAGACACTTGGCTTATCAAAACCCTGCCCAAATAATCTCTCAATATTCCTCTCCTCTACTCAGAAGCCTTACTTTAGGCAGAAGGCACTTCAAGAAGTCTTTTTGGTTCAAACCAATGGGAGTTACCCAAAATAAAGGCAACAATTTCCCTTAAATTATATTCTTTTATTTTACTTCTCCAACCCTTGAACTCTTTTTATTATTTTATTTTATAAAAACACCAGTATCCACAATATACTCTAATGTTTTTATGTGATGGATTCTAACGACACTTACACACACCTCCATCTAATGGGTGAAAAACATAATGTTTTTGTGAATGGAAAACTAATGCCTCACAAAACGATGATTGTTCGATTATATCCTACCACATATCATGGTGGCCATTAAGATGACACTGTATTTATATATCATATATATTAAGTTTAATTTTTCTTTATGCTTTTGTATTTTCCTTTTATATCATACCTTTATGGTTTCCAATATGGGTAAACGTGATAATTTCATTTGAGGAAGTGTGGACTACTGCCTCCTCAATGTTATATGACTCGTTAATGCCTTATGTGGGACATATAAAGGATGTATTTAGTGATATTATATATTATATTATATATAAATTATAATATACCTATGTATGATTATGATTTAATTACATTAAAATAAGAAATAGAAATGATAGTAGCGTTGATGCGTACGTACGACCTACTGTCTCCATGAACACTGCATTTCATTTCATACATCCAAATTTTATGTAATATTATAAATACATGTATATAATTGATATATATGATATATATGATATATAAATCATGAATATAATTCTTGATATAATGAAATTTTCACCATGTGAACAACTTTTAATTATAAGAAGTCTATTTTTGTCTCAAGTACTAAATATCGACAAAATGACAATTATTAACATAAATGATTACATAATGTTTATAACATGGTAATAAGTGGTATAAATGGAATAGTAAACTTTGAAAATGGTTCAAAAGAAATTAGAAATTAACTTTTGTTTATTATTTGAGATATTAAAGAACGAGCAGGTCAAGTCGGACACGAGGTAAGAGAATTCGTCTCAATCTTCTTTCATTGAGGCATATTTTTTTTAATACATGACATTATTTTATAGTTTGTATAAACACATTCAACTATTCATTTAGTTAAAAGGGAATATTTTTCTATGAAGCATTATACTAAACGATGAAAAAGAATGTTTCTTTTTAATGTAAGCGGTGACGATGACCTTTTCTACCGCCGCAAGTATTATTTGATCTCGGGTTTCCTTAACAAGCCGTAATGTTTTCAAAAGGAAAATAAATACCATATACTCTTTTTACATATTTTGGTATTGAAAAGGGATTTGATAATGGATTTTTTATGTCAATATATTTAAATTATATATTGTGATTGAAATATGGAAATGTTATCATTCCTTTATATTGGTTATATGTGTTATGAATATGTTATTGTTTTTGGGCATTGTTATGTATACGGGTGGTTCCATGATAAACCTGGGGTGGGTTAGCCCGAGATAGCTCTCCAATGCATTGGGTAACATGATAGATGTAAACGTGAATGTTTCTCCTAAGAGATTTATGGAATATACTATGATGGGTAATCCAAATGTAACTCCCAACGTAGCTGTGATGGATATAATGTAAGTATGATATGAATGCCACAAGTTACATTTATGATTTAGGTTTTCTATGAGTTATTCATTAATATTATGATTTCATGAGTTATTTTAAAGATCTTATGTTTTGTATGCATTTGTGAACTAATGTTTTCCTTCACTATTTTATAACCCTTACTGAGCTTTTTTATGTTCATCCCATGTTTTGAAATGTTTTTCACATGACATAAAGATGAATAGGGTCAAGGATGGGATAATGGAAAAGTCATGTTGTCACGACCCATCCCCTGGGGCCCATGCCGTGACTACCCCAAGCTCGCCATCCATAGGCCCGGGGCTGGAGACTAGCACTGAAGGCGTATTCCTTAAAACTAGGAAGGAATTGCCTTATAACCTGTAAAACACACAACCAGGCATACAACAAGTTATGAACTGAAGTAAACTGAATAGTAAATAGAGTGAGTATAGTATGTAAAAGGGGCTAGAATAAAAGCCCAACTGGAAAGTATAAGAAACTGATAGGTGAAAATAATCTCTTGGATCATCCACCACAGATCCTACATGAAGGGTAGGTACAGCTCATGAACAACCATATCCGCAATTCGCCACATCTAATGTCCACCTCTAAGCTACCTCTAATCCGGGTACCCTTTTCCTCGATCAGCTCTAGCTATCATCTACACCAAACACCATGATGTGCGGGCATAGCCCGAGTAGGGGTGAGTATAATGATACTCAGTAGGGACCTCGAGATTCTAAATGTCTCACAAAATCCATAAAGGATAAACCACAAAGGAAGGAAACAACTGATAAACCAAACTAGGTATATTCCCATAAATATACCTATGTTATCAAGTAAACCCATCATAATCATGTGGAAAATACAGATTCCAACTCCAAAGCCCCAAGCTTAACTATTCCACAAAAGAAGAAATACCACGAAGGAAAGTACCACACAAGTACTCCAAACAGAAGAATACTACCAAGGTATTAACATGAAGGAAAGTACCACACAGGTACGGACTCAGATCACACTAGGTATAGTTTAAGTACAATAGTAGAGACGATTAGATGTAACTACTGAATCATATTACTTTGTTAAGAGGATGACCCACACAGGCTCGCTCGGTGCTCACACACACATGATCCCTTACTGCTGACTCACAGAGGATCTCTTGGTGCTGACCCACACATGATTTTTTGGTGCTGACCCACACAAGATTGCTCGGTGCTGACCCTTATAGGATCACTAGGTGCTGACCCACACAGGATCACTCTTCATTTTTCACGTCACAGCCAGCTACTGGGTTCCCATACTATGCATGATCGTCTCCGAGAGGGTACTCTCCACAAGCCACTGGTCGATACTCCATCTACCTTGATGTCTCATGCAAAAGTATCTCAAAGGACTTCCATGTCATAAGGGTCCCAACGCAATAGATGGTGTGTCAATCGAACTCCCGGTCTCTGAGTTATAAGCCTTTTAGTCATGAGGGCTCAGTTGGATTCATGCTCGATCCAACCTGACCAGTTCCCAACATTATACATATCTTTAGGGGGATATACCAAAGGGACCGTATCAGTCTAAGGTTTCGATCACTGAAGACGGTTCATCAATCGGACGTATGGTACCAATGTTTTGGCCAAATGAGCATAAATGCGTCGTATTGTTTCCGGGTCTGGTCTGACCCGACCGGACCAACACGGACCGACCCGGTCTGGGTTGACCCTCACCGACCCACTAGGTCTGGACTGGCCCACTGGGTGGCCCCTCCCATTGGGTTCGGCCTCGCTCGCTAGGCGGCCCAGCCCGCTGGGTCCGGCTCGGCCCGACGGGGACGTGGGGGCTGTGAGGGGCCGCAGAGTAGCTTGGCCGCAGGGTGGCGCGAGGCTGCGGGGTGGCTCGGCCCTGGGGTGGCGTGAGGTCATGGGGCGGCTCGTTCGTAGAGGGGGCTGCGAGGGCATGAGGTGGCGTTGTTGCGAATAGCACAAGGACGCGGGGTGGCTCAGCCGTGAAGGGTGCCGCGAGGGCGGCTCGACAGCGGGGGTGCTGTGAGGGCATGGGGCGGCTCGACCGCGGATGGTGTGGAGAATTAGGGTGGCTCGGAGGGCCGTGGCGGTCAGAGGATTGCAGGTGGCACAACACAGCCGTGGATAAGTGCATTAGGTCATGCGGCGGCATGACTAGGCCGCGAGGCGGCGCAGCAGGCCGCGGGCAGAGGAGTGCCGCGGGGCGCAGAGGCAGTGGGAGGCAGAGCCCCTTGGGGCGCAGAAGCTGCAGGCAGCAATTATTCCTTCATCTCCATCACCATGGATGATAGCCATTCTCCTCCGTCGCGAAGAACACATTAACTATCCCAAGAAAAATTAGAGAGGATGGGCCATGATTGTTTGGCCCGCACTCTCCACATTTGAGTGTTAGCAAGTGACTATAATACTTGAATCACAAGAATATCATGAACAGGTAAGGGAAATATTTCAAACACCCTCCCTACCTCATTTGATTCATCGACAGAGGTTTTGAGGAAGGAGAAGACGTTTTTGGGGATAGAAGGAATTCGATGATGCCGGTGTTCCCTTGATTGTCTGTTCGTTAATGTTGGGGATGTTCCTCATCAATGATTTTCTCGAGGTAGAAGTCGAAGTCAAAGTCAAAGTCGGCATTCTTCGTTGGAGAGATTTCTCCCAAGTATCCATGTTTCTCCATTTTTCCAAGAGTTTCCCCCCAATTCCACAAAAAATTAACTATGCAACATTATAGAATATGTTGGCATAATTTCAAATTGGAATAATTAATTAATTGAGTTAGTGTATTAATTAAAGTGGGGGAGGCATAATTATTCAAGGGGAAGTTCAAGATACTTCGCCTCATTTAAGTGTGATGTTCGAAGGGGTTTAATCTCAGGTGGTCCCCACCACCATATCCTCTCACGGGAGGTTTTAGGTTCGATGGTCCCCACCTCCATAACCTCAAGAGGTGGTTTAATTTTGGTGTTCCCCACCTCTAAACATCCACAAAGAGTTTCAAAATAAAATAAAAATAAAATATTACACCATTTTATTTTATTTTATTCTTTCACGAAAAAGTGAAAAACTAAATGCCACCCTTGACCTACTACGGTCGAGGTGAAGGTACCCTTAAGCATATACTGGTGCTGCAAGTTAAACGGTGGCCTCAGATTCCAATTCTGAGCACCAGTTCAAAAGATAGAAAAACCCAATCGAACGTTTACTGAACGTACTTGAAATAATGTTCAGAAATTATTTCCAGGCACTCCAGGCCTCAGAATCACGTGCCGTCTATTTTTGAAGACTCGTAAAATTATTATATATTAAAAAAATACATGGAATTTATGGGTCTATACATTCTACCCACCTCAGGTCATTACGTTCCAGTAAGCCACAACTCGAACTAAGGGAACAAGTGGGGGTACTGAGAATGCATCTGTGCCTCCCGCTCCCATGTGCTCTCCTAGAGGTTCCCGTGCTTCCAATGAACATGCACTAGAGTTATCGACCACCCATGAATGAACCGATCCTATTGATCCTCAATCTCTACATGAACCTCCGTAAAAGTCGCCCTTTCCTTGACATCCAGCTCTCTATGGATGATGACGTGGGGAGGTTCATGCATGTATCTCCTTAGTTGGGATATGTGGAAGACGTCATGCACTCGGTGCAACTGAGCTGAAGATATAAGTGGTAATACACCTCAACAACTCTGCTGAGGACCTAAAAAGGTCCAATGAATCTTAGAGATAACTTTCCGCCTCTACCAAATCTCTGAAAAACTCATTGAGGTAAGACCCATAGAAAGAAATGATCACCGTCCTCAAACTCCAGAGGTCTCTGTCTCCTATCGGCATATGACTTTTTCCTGCTCTGTGCAGTCTCCATTTGCTTCTGGATGATCTTCACCTTCTCTGTGGTAGCCCGTACCATGTCTTGTCCAACTAGTGTTGGCTCCCCTTGGTCAGTCCATCACAAAGGGGATATGCAAGGTCTCCTGTACAATGCCTTAAAATGTGTCATCCCAATGGTGGAGTGATAACTGTTGTTGTATGAAAACTCCACCAAAGGCAAGTGATCCTCTCAGCTACGACCGAAGTTGAGGGTTCAAGCATGCAACATGTCCTCGAGGGTCTTAAAGGTCCGCTCAGTCTGGCCATCCGTCTGAGGATGGAAGGTAGTGGTTAAATGAAGCTACGTCCCAAAAACCTATTGCAACCTCTTCCTTAGTAGATAAGTAAAATGTGTATCATGATAGGAGACAATCGTCGAGGTTACTCCATGTAGCCACACATTCTACTACACATAGAGGCGTCCCAAGCTCTCTACTGGACCCTGCTCTATGATCGGTAAAAAGTGGGCTGACTTGGTGAGTCGGTCGATGATCACCCAAAATGAGTCATGACCCCTAGATTTACATGGATGTCCTGCCATAAAGTCCATGGATATCTCATCCCACTTCCACTCTGGGACCTCTAAGTGCTGAACCAATCCTTCTTGTACCTGATGCTCCACCTTCACTTGCTGACAAGTGAGGCACCGAGATACAAACTCTACAACTATTTCATTCATCCTTGGCCACCAGTGCAATCATCAGAGATCTTGGTACATATTTTCTACTCATAGATGTATCCCTAGAGGGGATGTGTGGAACTCCCTCATCACTTCCTCCCTAAGAGACACTGGTACCATGGTACATCCTCTGAATAGGATGATGTGCTCCCCACCTTCAGAATACCCATCAAGTGCCTACGATATTGATATCTAAGCAATTTGAGCCTCGTAGTCAGTCTCCCCATGCTACGCCTTCCTGAATCTTTGAAAATGTGGGGGAGTGACCATAAGAGGCTGAAGGAAAAAAGCTTCTCCATCCTGATCTACAAAGGATATCTGCAAAGCGGCAAACTGCTCCATTGCCTTTCCTAGCAGCTATATACCTGACCTCCTACTGAGTGCTTCTGCTACAACGTTCCCCTTCCCAGGAGTATAGACTATCTCAATGTCATAGTCCAGGAGGAACTCAATCCAATGTCGCTATCTCAAGTTCATGTCCTTATGAGAGAATATATACCTGAGGATATTATGATCATAGTACACTGTAAAATGGTCTCCCATCAAGTAATGTTGACACATATTCAAGGCGAAGAACACTACTGCTAACTCCAGGTCATGGGTAGCACAGTTCTTCTTGTGATATCTCATATTTTGAGAACCATATGCAATAACTTCTCACTCATGCATCAGGACACATCTGAGCCCAGTCCCGAATGCGCCGTAGTAGAAAATGTACCCTACCCCTCCTCTTGAAGCCTTAAGATAGAGGCACTATTAAGCCTCTACCTCGCTCCTGAAAACACTTCTGGAATCTCTTCGACCACATGAAGGGTTTCCCATTATTCATCAAGGCTGATAGTGGTGCTGCAACTCTGGATAATTCTGGTACAAATTTCTGGTAGAAACTAGCCAAACCCATGAAACTCTGTACCTCCGTCACACTCCTGGGTGGCCCCCAAGAAATTATCACCTCAATATTCGCTGGATCAACAACAACTATACCCTCTAATATGACATGTCCTTGAAATTGATCCTATGGGATCCAGAATTGGCACTTTGAGAGCTTACCATAAAGCTGGTGCTCTCAGAGTGTTTCCAGTACTACCTGCAAATGATAGGCATGCTCCTCCTCAGTAGCTGAGTATATCAGAAGGTCGTCAATGAGTACTACTACAAATCAATCAAGGTATGGCTGAAATATTCTTTTCATGAGTCCTAGGAACACTGTTAGATCATTGGTTATACCAAATGGCATAACCAAGAACTCCTAATGGTCGTACTAACATCTGAAAGTTGTCTTATGAACACCCTCGTCTCGTACTCTGAGATGGTGATAGCCTGATCTGAGGTCTATCTTCAAGAACCACCGTGCTCCCTTCAGCTGATCAAAGAGGTCATCAATCCTCAGAAGTGGGTAATTGTTCTTCACAGTCACCTGTTTCATGAATTGATAGTGGAAACAAAGTCTCAAGATCCCATCCTCCTTCTTGGTGAACAAAATCGGGGAATCCCATGGTGAAATACTAGGCCGAATGAATCACATACCCTACAAGTCCTCTAGTTATACCCGCATCTCAAGAATTTCTGTGGGAGCCATCTGATATGCTGGTGTAGATATTTGTGCCATCCCGTGGTACAAATCAATGTAAAAGTCCACCTCTTTGTGAGAAGGTTGACCCATAACATCATCAGGAAAGTCATCCGCATACTAGTCCACCACTATAGTATAACTCGGACTCTCCACATCAACTGCTCTGAGGTTAAGGGTAGCCAACTCATGTGTAATCGGCTGCACCCTCCACCGGGTAAATCCATCCTATGCTACAAAGGCTCCCTTCTTTCTAGTGCAGGTAATCATAGTTCCATCCGTGTGGACCCACCACACTTTTCTCCTAATACATTCAATCTGAGCATGGACTGTAGATAACCAGTCCATCCCCAAGATGAAGTTGTAAGGCCTCAATGCCACTACTAAGAGACCCTAGTTAAAGCTCTCGCCTCCTAGAACAATCTCACACTATTGGAACTAGTGTGTAATCATCGAATCTACTCTTGTAGGAGTCTCCAGCCATATGGATCGAGCCAATGGATCCATCGGAATCTCTGAGCTCCAAATGAGGGGAGTGGCAATAAAAGAATGACTGACACCTGGATCTATATGTACTGCAGCTATGGTGGAGTAGACACAAACTGTACATCCTATCATCTCTGGAGTTCCATGTTCATAGGACTCAGCTGTCTAGGGCTGAGTTCACCCCTGTCCTCCCACTCCATGTGGTTGGGGATGGACCACGTTGTGGTGGTGGCAGTAACATCTCGAATCGTCGTCCACCACCGGCTGCATGACCAGCTCATCTGCCACATCCGTATTCTTCATGCGGACCTCCTCGGTTGAACCTCTATCTCTACTTGGCTGGTCCTTTGATCATCTTATAATCATCCATACGACGGTTTGGACAGTCAAAATCCATGTGACCCTGCCTTCTGTATGCATAACACTACCCGCTCCTAGCATGACTGGCTCTGCCTTCGGTGTCTCCCACAACCGACCCTAAATCCTGCAATCATCCACCTATAGGTCTGGTCCTCTTGGACTTCTGTGTCATCTGTCTACTTCCAAATGCAGAAGACTCTACTACGTGATGAATGGTAGTGGGTATCACTGCTGGTGATTGCTCAATAAGAAAACACTCCACTAAGAGGGCTCTCTCTAACACCCCCTCCAGAGTCGGGATGCTGAGAGAGATCATCGAAGCCATAATCTCCCACTTGAGTACCTGCTCGAAGGTCCAGGCCCTAAAGAATGGTTCCCGAACCATATTTTTGGAGTAGCGTTATAGGTCAGTGAAATTATTTGTGTACTAAGCCATATTCATGTTACCCTACTGCAGATGAAGTAGCTCTTAAATGCGCACTTCGCAAAGAGTCGCTGGGACAAACTCTACCTGAACAAGGCTCTCGAAGTCTTCCCCGAGAAGTGTCACCTCGTCGTGAGCATGGAGCATCAAGCTCCACCATCTGCCTTGTGCTTCCTTTATAAGACTAGAAGAAAAGATTAACATGAGATCGGTGGGTGTTTCTACCAGTCAGAATACTCTCACTACAGCCTCCAACCTATCCTCATCTGCCTGTGGATCCATCTCTCCCCTAATCCTGTGTGGCATATAGAATTTGAACTTGTTCAATGTGCTCAAGCGACATGCACTCTCTGCTATTGGGGCTGGTGGCATCGGTGGCCCAACGGGTAATGGTACCACTGGTGCCTCCGTTGGTGCCTCTATTGGAAGAGGGACCTTCACCCAGGACTTGTTGCTCGGTGGGCAATCAGTGCGTACTACTCTCGGAACCCTAGCTGGCTGTCTGCGTAGAGGCATCATGAAAAGTAATAGGTGTGTCATGGTCAAAAAGTTATACCTAGTGAGCTAACTCAAAGAGATCACAAAGAAAACTCTTGAAAACACACATGCAATCAGTGTTTTCTTGCACTGAGTTATAAATCAGATGTTGGGGTACTGGTGTATGGGTACGTTGGCCGCCACACCAACACATGATTCCCTAAACTGATAACCACACTCACTACACAAAACACAATTGTTGTTAAAAGATCATATTCCTATGTTCTATGGTAAAACTGACTCCTCTGATACCAATTTGTCATGACCCATCCCCCGGGCCCATGTCGTGACTAACCCAAGCCAACATTACATTTTCCAAGAGCTGGCGAATAGCACCGAAGGCGTATTCCCTAAAACGGGGAATATATTGCCTTATTACCTATAGCACACACAACCAAGAACACAGCAAGATAAGAACTCAAGTAAACTGAATAGTAAACAGAGTGAGTACAATAAGTAAAAGGGGCCAGAATACAAGCCCAACTAGAAAGTACAAAAACTTCTATGTGAAAAGTAGCTCCTAGATCGTCCACCACGGATCCTACCTGAAGGGGCGGTATAACTCACAAACAGCCGTCTATGTGGTTTTCCTCTCCTAACATCCACCTCCGAGCTACCTCTAATCCTCGTACGCTCATCCTCAGATAGATTTTTTCATTGTCTACACCCAACACAACGAAGTTCAATCATAGCCCATGAAGGGGTGATTATAACAATACTCAGTAGGGACCACGAGACCCTCAAGGTCTCACAAAATACACAAAGGATAAACCAAAAAGGAAGGAAACAAAAGATAACCCTGCCTAGATATATGCCCATACCTATAACTATGTTCTCATGTAAAGCCATTTCAATCATGAGGAAAACACAGAGTCCAACTCCAAAGCCCCAAGCTCAACAGTTCCACAAAGGAAGAAATACCACAAAGGTAAGTACTACACAGGTACGCCACATAGAAGAATACTGATAAGGTATTACCACGAAGGAAAGTTACACAAAGGTACATATTCATCTCACACCAGGTATAAGTTATGTACAGTAGAAGAGATTATTAGATATAACTACTGAATCATCTTACTCTATTAAGAGGTAGACCAACACATGATCGTTCGGTGCTTACCCACATAGGATCTCTCAGTGATGACCCACACATGATCACTAGGTGATAACCCACAAAGGATCTCTTGGTGAGAACCCACATAGGATCTCTAGGTGCGGACCAACACATGATCATTTGGTGCTGACCCACACAAGATCTCTCTTCATTCTTCAGGTCACAGCCCGCTACTGGGTTCCCACACTAGGACTACTCATCTGTAGGAGGGTCCGATCTACAAGCCACTAGATGATACTAAAACTACCATGGAGTCTCACGAAGAAGTATCTCAAAGGAATTCTTTGTTATAGGGGTCTCAACACAATATATAGTGCGATAATCAGACGTCGTTTCGTGAGTTATTAGCCATTTAGTCCCGAAGGCCCAGTTAGATTCGTGCTCGATCCAACCTGAATATTCCCCAAAATTATCCATATCTCTAGTGGGATATAAAAAAGAGACATTCTCACTCCAAGTTTTCCAATTACACTGACGGTTTGTCAATTGGACATTCGGTGCCAAAGTTATGGCCAAATGAGCATAAATGGGTCGTAGTGTGTCCGGGTCCAGTCTGTCCCTGCCCGGCCTGTTGGGTTCGACCCGGCTCATTGGGCTGCTCAGCCTGCGAGGTCCATCCTAGCCCGCTGGGTTCAGCTAGGCCCACTGGGTTCAGCCTGGCCCATTGGGCAGTCCATCAGGACACGAGAGCCACGAGGGGATGCTGAGTGGCTCGACCACGGGGCGGCGCAAGGCCGCGTGGTGGCTCTATCGCGAAGGGTTCTGTGAGGGCGCAGGGAGGCTCGACCGCGAGTGGAACGAGGATGTGGGGAGGCTCGGCCACGGAGGGTTCTCCGAGGGAAGCTCAGCCGCGGGGGCACGTGGCGGCAAGGCAACAGAGCAGCTCGTCCACCGATGGCGCGGGGCCGCGGGGTGGCTCGGTGTGCCGCAGGGAGGCTCGGAGGGCCGTGATGGCTCGGAGGATTTCGGGGGGGGGGGGGGGGGTGCGGCTAGGCCACAGGGTAGCGCAAAAGGCCATGAGATGGTGTGGATAGGCTACGGGGTGGTGCAGAAGGCCGTGGGAGGTTGAGCGCCATGAGGCTCAGAGGCCGCATGCGGTAGAGCGATGTGGGGCCCGGAGGCTGTAGGTGGAGGGGGCCACAGGCCGACATCGATGCCTTCATCGCGGTTGATGACCATTATCCTCCATCGTGAATAACACAAAAATTATCCCATGAAAAATCAAAGATTACAGGATATGTTTGTTTGGATCGCACTCTCCACATTAGAGTGGTAGCAAGTGACTATAATACTTGAATCACCAGAATATCAAGAACGGGTATGGAAAATAATTCAAACACCCTCCCTACCTAGTTTGATTCGTCGACGGAGGTTGCGAGGAAGGAGACGACGTTTTTGGGGATAGAATGACGTCTATGATGTCGGCGTTCACTTGATCATCGGTTCATTAACGTTGAAGATGTTCCTCATCAATGATTATCTCGAGAAAGAAGTCGAATTCAAAGTCGAAGTCGGCATTGTTTGTTGGATAGATTTCCTCAAAATCTCTATGTTTCTCCCTTTTTCCAAGAGTTTCCCCCCAATTCAACCAAAAATAAATTAGCCAACATTAGAGAATATGTTTTCATAATTTCAAATTGGAATAATTAATTAATCGAGTTGGCTTATTAATTAAAGGGGGGTGGCATAATTAATCAAGGGGAAGTTTAAGAGACTTCCCCTCATTTAAGTGGGAGGTTCAAAGGGGTTTAATCTCAGGTGGTCCCCACAACCATAACCTCTCATGGGAGGTTTTTGGTTCTATGGTCCCCACCTCCATAACCTCAAGGGGAGGTTTAATTCTGGTGGTCCCCACATCTCCACATCCACAAGGAGTTTCAAAATAAAATAAAAATTAAATGTTAACACCATTTTATTTTATTTTATTCTCTCATGAAAAAGAGAAAAATTAACTTCCACCCTTGACCTATTGGGGTCAAGGTGAAAGTCTCCTTAGGCGAATATCGGTGCAGCGAGTTCAATTGTGTCCTTGGATTTCAATTACAAGCACCGGTTCAAATGTTAGAAAAACCTGCTCGCATGTTTACTAAATGTACCTGAAATAGTGTTCATAAATTCATTCCAGGAACTCTGAGCTTCAGAATCACGTGCCGTTAATTTTCACAGACTCATAAAATTCACATATATTATAAATAATTACATGGAATTTCTGGGTCATCACACATGCTCTTTGAAACATGGGACTAGACATGACTCTTTTTTTCAAGAGTTTTTATTTTATGAAAAAATGGAAACTGAGTTGAAGTGTCTACCTTGTAATTTTAGATATGTAATGTATTAGTTATAGCCTAATTCTGTAAAACTCTAAACATAATAATATCCTCAATGTGGGTTATTCATTTAATTCAAGATTATGTAATGTTTAAGTTTGGTTCCTTATAAAACATCTCAAATGTGTGCTTATTATTGATGTGGTAACTTAAAAACCTAAATTGTCATTAAGATCATTTAAACAATTTTTATATTTATCTTAATGGATATAAATATAATCTAAGATAGAATAATACCTTTTTTAACAAAATACATGAATTTAAACCATAAACCATAAATTTCCTATTTCCCAAATATATTTCATTCACAACATTTTCCATCACATGAACATGAACTATTATAGCCATTTTCTCTTATGTATGATATCACCTCAAGATGTTATTTATATTATGTTCATTCATTTATATTTACAAATATTCTTTTGATTTTAGTCATTATTCATCTTTAAAAAATATATTTTCATGGATAATTTATTTCATAAGAATAACTCAACCAAAATGGACCCCATACCATTTTATCAAAATAAATATATCTATTTTAATGTAGTAATTTAAATTGAATGTATAAAAAGAGGTATCAAAGTTATGAGATGTTTATTTATTTATTTACCTAATTATTAATATTAATTCACTAATGAAATTCAATTACAACATTTAAATGAATCATAAGATAATTTTAGTATTAAGATATATTTTTAGAAATACAACCATTAATGTTATATGCACATTAATTATAAAGAAACAAAATTTATTATCATTAATTAAAGTTGGATCATATTACTTATAAATAAAAAATATTTTCACTATTTTAACTAATAATTGTTACAAAATTAGAAGAATAAGGGTTAATATTATAATTTTTTTCTAGAAAACCCATTTTAATCATGTATTCTTTATTAAAATCTATTTTTACTTATTTTTCAATTTCATTAAATTTAAAAGGTTCAAATTTTATAATCCATAATTTATAATATGGTAATAATGACCATCATATATTTTTGAAAAAATTACAAAATTACAATGTTATTTTTTAGTCATTGTTAATAATAATAAAAGTGTATAAATTAAAGGGGAGAAAAATTAAAAAATTAAAAATAACCAATGAATTTTTACGTAAATTATTAAGCTGAAGATTCAAACCTATATGTGTATCAAAACATTAATCAATAAGAAAACATAACTCTCATTTAATTTGAATTTCACCCCTAACGTAACTTTTATTTTCAAAGAAAAATAAATCTTCATCGATAATAATGGGAGGCCAGAACCTACCACATCATGTTCCAATACTGATATATAATTCAATTTATAATCTACACATTTTAATTTAATTAATTAAATCTTATATTTTCATACACTTTTGGGAAACATATATTTTTCGAAGTCCTATATGTCTATAAATCCTTCATGGGAATAATAATGTTCTCAATTCGAGTAATACCACCCCCAAGTATTTTATTATTTATCTTAATTGAAAAGAACAATTAAATTAATAATAAAAAAATGATGTTATTATCAGAAATATTCCAAAATTTTAAAATAACAATGGTAAAATAATTATATATCTCTTTCATAACCGTTAGAAAATTTGAAACATCACTCGTGTTACATGTGGACCCCCACCTCCATGAGAGTTTTGTTGGGATTATCAAAACCTCAATAAATGGAATGTTAAAAGGGGGTATTTAATGAAAAAATAATAATTTTACAGAAAAATATTATTCTATAATTATAATATTTTTTTATTCTTCATTTTCTATGGAAAATGAAATCACCGTCCATGTGCACATGCAGAAGACCACCTCCATAAAAAATTTTAATTTATCATCACAATCTTATATATATATATATATTTATATTTATTTGAAATAAATTTAAAGTATATATTAGATATTATAGAGTGAAATCATTCCTGAATATTTTTTTGACAAATATAATGAATATTTATTATCATTATAATGTAATTGATTAATGTTTTTATATTAGAGAAAACCAAAAAATTATGGCTTCTATAATTATAAACATTTACTATATTCCCTTCAAATGAAAACGGGTATTCATAAATCATTCAAACAATGTTATTGAAATATATTTAAAAATATTTTAAATTATGGACATGATATGAATTAATAAGGTTAGATAATGATCTTCTAAAACATTTGTGAATTATTATAAATTAATAGAACTAAGAAAATGAAAATAATCATTAACTATATAATGAAAATTTATTAAATGAATATAATTATAGAGAAAAAATGGAATTATATATGAAAAGGTTATTTATATGGTTACTATTCTGATACTAGGGATTAATGTAAATTTGAAGAAGTGGAGAGTAAACGTATGGGGTTTTCATGGCTCAACATCTTTACCAAATTCATAATTATTCCTATTTGACTGTGGATTTATAAAATCAAATTCATATATTCATTAATGAAATTATAATTAATGTTCTTTTTTAGGAAATTATGTTACAAGATTTATTTTATCTGAATATTTAATAATTTTAAGAATATTTCCCATTCTCTCCAAAATAACTATTTTTACTCCAATCCTATATTAACTCTTCCCTCCAATGATCTCCTTTCTCATCTAGAAATCCAAAAATTTATTGTTTTTATCATTATCTTCCATAGTAAAATTTTATTTAAATTTTATTTATTATAACAATTTTTTACTGTGGGGTTTAATAATGGTATTTCTAATTTTAAAATTGATTTTCCATTAATGATCACATACTTTACCTTTCACTTAAAACATATAATATCAAAAACTTATTTACTTTTATAACATAATTTATTATGATATATTGATATATAATATAAGAAAAAATCATCCTTTTTTACTTCTCACATGCTAATTTAAATGAAACTAATGATATTTCATTTGAATACAATGTTAAAAAATGTATTCGGTATACTCAATTTATTATTTAGAAAATTATACATATTTTCCAAGGTTCTATCACAGATTTAATAATTATTCATGAGCCAAAATATAAATTTTCATTTTACTCATTTTCTGTTATTGAAATTTATGTATCAACCATTCAAATTTATAAATCCATTTTATGTGAGAATAATTTAAAATGTCACAAAACCCTTTACATTCTTGAGGATCCTTATGATTTGAGGAATTAATAATTTCATATGGAAAAAATATATATGGATTCTTACATTTTGGGATTTATAAAACCCTATAATGTATTTTTTATGTATTTATATCTAATGAGATGTGTATTAACTGACATTTCATTGTTTATACTCTAGTGTTGGTGATATAGGGTGGATTTTGAAGGTGTTGTTTCCCAATACTTTTGTTTGTTCCATAGTGTTTTACCACTAAATGATTCATTGAAATACCATATTTAATTTCTTATGCCTATTACTATTTTCCGTAGATCACATATTGTTTTTTTTAAATAGGTTGATGACATGAACTGGTTTCCCAGTTCATGCCCCCCAAAGGAATTTATTAAAAATAAAATGTATGCAGTACAGACTCGAGGTGTAATGAATTTACACCAGCGGGGAATAAAAGAGGATACAAGTAAATGACAAAGAAAAACCAGAGGAAAATTTCAGGTCTTCAGAATGTGAACACAGTTGTGATTCTTCCATTTGAGACTACATTACAGCATCCAAGCGCTTCCTAATGTTTCAGCAGGTTCACAATACAATCATCTTCCATGATGTTCCATTCCATCCTGAACTCTTCATCAAAAGATGGGAGCCTCCCTCGAGCATCACCGAGACATGCTCCAGTTTCATAGAAACATCAAACACCTCCATAGATCAAAGAAGCAAAGAATGATGCAAGAAAAAGATATAACAATTCAGTACTATAGGGATCAGGGTTAACAGAGTCTTTCCTTTGAACAGAGCAAAACCAGAATGAAGAGAATCAGATGGACAGAAGGTGAAACCATAATAAAGAAAGTTTCAGCACAAACTTCCATCAAAGACAGCTGATCTCTTTGGAGGAATAACATCCTCTTCAGGTGAACTCTTTAATCGTAACAGGCAGTAATATGATTCTTGTGCAACTTCATATGATGAGGAACTGCTGCGTAAAGTAGTCACACTACTTTTCAGAAGCCCAGAGACTTTCTTTATGTATTGAGAACTGGCTCTCCAACATTGCCTGGAAAGAAAACATGGGTTTCACCTGATCCAGGCTGCAATCGTACTCAAAGAGGATTCAGAACAGTTCACCAAATAAGAGCTCATAATGGAACAAACCAAACATCAACCAATGTGAGTATAGGCACTCCCAAAGTCTAGTAAGCAGAGAACTTTCAAAGCAGACTGCGAACTCCTTATAAATTCAGTAACCAAGTAAGAAGATAAACAGAAATTCATGATATAATCCATTAAAATCTGGAACATAAGGCATATGATTCATCCTTGGGTTGCTTCAAAAGCTCCGCAGCACAACAGAGGCATTGAAATGCAAAATAGGAAGTAAAGAGATCAGAAGTGAGCAGTGAAACTGCAATTTCAGAATTGAAAGCAGGTCCATTTGAAGCAAAAAAGAATTCCTTTTCTGAATCTGTCTTTGAGAGTCTTCCAAAAATCCAATGAAGGCATTTTTAAACTTTTCAAAAATGAAAATTGGAATTTCAGATATCATTCAGAAATGAAATAAAAGAATTCCAGACAGCCAAAATATAACTTCTCAGAGTGTGAAAATGCCAAAACCAGCAACCTCCAGGGAGACCAAATCAACCAAAAAGAAAAAACCATTGAAAATCATACAGCCAGCCATATTCTAAAACAAACGCCAGGGCCTCAAGAAGTGTCTGAGTTAGAACAGTCAGAATAGTCTGGTAGGGGCTCAAGAGGGACTGGTTGTGGAGGCACCTCAAGGCCAGGACTTCTGGCCACAAACGATCTTGTGATGATAGTTCTCTCATAATTGACGCTACCTCTTTGTTTTCTTGTTTTCTTGGGGGTTGGAGTGATGAAACCATCCGAATCCATGATGAATATTTTACCCTTTCGATCATTCATATGAAAATCCTCCCCATCCTTGGGCTGGAGAGACTCATCTGTATGGCCATCTTTGTTAATCACACGACCTTCTGATATTGAGACTTCCTTCATGTTAGGGTGTGTGATATCATTCTTTTCAGCTTCATGATTTTCTTGCGGCTTGGTGACATAAATAACTTCATTAACAAAATCTGAAAGTTGACAGCTAGTTGCTTGAGAATTCAAACCTCCCTTTTCTCCTTCATCACATTCCTTGATAACACAATCAGAGGGTTTTTTGATATCCTTAACAGTAGGATAGACATCCTTACTAACTAAATTAGAAGGTCCAGCAAGGCTTTCTTGATTATATTTACACTTTTCTATCCACAATGGTTTAAAGCTTTTAGGATGGTCATTGTCTTTGCCACAATTGCTCGAAGGGTGCCCCAATCTGAAGCACTTATAGCAGTAGTCTGGCAATATTTCATAGATAATATCTTGAGAAAATCCCAAATTTCCAGATTGAATCCAAATGCTGGATGGAAGATATTGTGAAACATCTAACTCAATACAAATCCTAGCAATTCAAGGTCTTGTAAGCATTTTTGTTGCCACATCTAATTTCAGTGGTGTTCCAATAAGCTTTGCAATGTGGAACAGTGTGACCTACTTAAACAGGTGAAGGGGTAACCCTGGGAAGCTCACCCAGATTGGAACAATGGGGGATTCAGTATAAGCATCAAAATCCGGAGTCCACTGGAGAATTTTTAAAGAACAACCTCCGAAGGACCATGAACTCTTGACCCAAAGCCTGTAATATTCCTCCTCAGATGATAACCGAAAAATAATGTGAGAAGGGTTCAGGAGACCGAGCTGAAAACCCATAAAGCCTGTTGCCTCAAGGGATGAGCGAAGATACTTCAAAGATGGCCTTCGATTTAAGAATCTCCCAACCAAAACAAATGTTAAATCAGAAGAAAGCATATTTACCTCCCTTGTTGAGAATGAAATTGCAGGTTGCCCACGATGTCGGAAGGGTTTAGAGAAAATCTGGCTTTCTGGAATCACATCAGCTTGAGCAGAATGCTCATCTCTTGATTTCCCAGCTACTACATCTACGAAGGATCGGGAATCTACCATCGGGTTTACATTTTAATGGTATGTTTTATTCGTTTGAGTTTAAATTTCCATCTATCATGATATACAAACAAATCTTATATTCATTTTTCAATAAGATTTTTTTCACCAATAATTTGTTCCCCACATTCTTATGATCTTTAAAATTATAAAATGTTGATGATTTTTCTCATATTTATTATCAAATCAAACAAATTTATCATTATTCCATTCCATTAGAAATGTAGATGATTTAAAAAATTTAGATTTATTGATAGATGTCCATTGTTGTCTGACTATGAAGAAATATTCACATGAATTGTAAAATAAGATTCTTATATAGCTGACCCTGAAAGTCTATAAATCTTACATTTATGGGAGTATGATATTATTTATTATATGTGTTGTTTAATTACTTTATGTAATGTAATATAAAGACATGTTTAACTTGGATCACCTATGTTTGAATAAATGATGTTATTTACAATATTGTATTTATTATCAGTTGATTTCATTGTTAAAGATTAGGGTACCATAGTTGGAATCATATGGATATTTTAGTTATTTTGATTAGAAATGATAATGTTTTATGGATTAGAATGAGAGAACAATAGTGAAAATCATTAGGATCAGTTTTACATAGATAATAAATCAATAAAAATTCTATTAAATATCTGATTACATGGAAATTTCATCTATTTATGCATATTAATAATTACATTATGATTCCAGTATATATTTTTCTATAGTAAATAACATATAAATTGATTTTTGGGTATTATATTGATATAGATATTTTGTATGTAAATAATTTCTAAATACAGTCCTATTATGACCCACCACGGTGTTATGATTTAGTGATTCATATTCTATTTATGTTCATTAATATGATATTTGAATATGTTATTATTATATATCCTAATAGGAAACAACCATATAAAACCAATTTTAAAACCTATAAATTTATAATGTAGGGTACATATGTCCATTATGATTTTTCCTCAAATGTTAATAGTTTTCAATTTAATAAGATTATCAATTTAAACATTCATATCATTAATATTCATTTAATTATATAATTGATAGATCAATTAGAAACAGTTTTAATAGTGTATGGAAGGGGAAGTGTGGTTATTTTCCCCAATTAATAACCAAACTGTATGGGAACATTAGTCTGAAATCTTATTGAAATTCTCACAAAAATATCCGAACATATGAATAATAATGATGAGAACCAAAATTAACAATGGAATGGGAAACAATCAACAATATATTTCAGTCACAAATTTCTACCATAAATGAGTGGCTCATAAAGCACACATAATACAAATTAATTGAATAATGTTATGGGAATTACATTTTTCATTCACTAGGGCTAGGAATATGGGAATAATGACATTGAAATTCATCATTTTAAAGATGAGGAATATTAATGGTGGACTCTCATATATAATTCAACAGTAAATTAGACAGTTACTCTATGTATTGAGTGTTATTCCTAAAAATATTCGTCACCATGCCTTTCCCTCGATCTATTTTCAGGAACATGGAGAAGGAATTGTTTTATCTAAAACAAATTGAGGATGAATTCCTTGAAATTTATGAATAAAATTTCATGAGGCTCATGATTTTCACCTTTAGATTAATCATTACACCTAAATTTAATATTTATCATTTCATTATTTACATAATTAATGTTCCTAGAATGTAATTAACCATAATAAACATTTCATCCTTTTAAGAACATGATCACTGTTTACTAAATGTGGAGAAGATATTGGTAAACACACTTATTCTGGTGATCTAAAATATATAGTGGATTATTATTCATTATCTGATGATATTTCGCTTTCATAAATAAATAAAAACTTAATAAAAGTAAAAAATTAGTGTGGAAGAACCTTGGTACTTATATTAATAGATGATAGAGGGATTTTATGTGAGGAATATGATTCCACAAAGATTATATCTACCGATTTTTTTTAAATGAAAAATAAAATTAATAGAGGAGAACATGTTCATGACTAAGGAATTAATTTCACATGAATTCATTAAATGCAACATCTTTGGGTGTTACTTGAATCAATGCCCAAACCCCAGAGCTAAAAAATAAAATAATTCCATAAAACCTCATAAATAAAGGGAACATGTTATAGTTTATTCTATTAATACCTTTGAGGATTAACATGACAATAAATTGATGAAATCATTACTTATTCCCTACTATATATTGGAAAATGGGTTAGTTTTTATTTTTTTTATATTTATTCAAATAAAAAATCTTGACTATGGATTTGATTCACTAACTCAAGAAACAGATATTGATTTTTTTTAAAATACATGGGATCGTGATGATTTTTTAGAAGATACATAACCTATTTTGATTAATATTTATGGATATAAACATCATGAGAATCTCATTATTCTTACTTTTATTGAATAACATATCATTCAAGTTATGGATTTTTATTCCCTACATAGAGAATATATCAATTTTCATGTGATGAAAACCTCATTTGATATTATGAACAATCCTATTATAAGATATATATGTATGGATGATCATCAAATACCTTTTAAATAAAAATATATTATATTGGTCATGATACATCTAAAATAGGAACTTTTAAATCAAATCAGTAGAGAGGAAATATAAATTAATAAAGTTCCATTCATTTTGGAATATACTAAAGTATTTATTAATGAAATGGATAGTCTTCCACAAGAGAACATAGTCAAGTTTATAAATAAACTCATACAATGATCAATGACTATCTCAAATAGTATAAATACAATTGATTATGAAAGAGTTAATTACTTAATGAGGAATTAATGGAGAATCTAGATATCTATTATTATTCCTATGTGACTTATCTTGGGGTGCATCAATCCTCTTTATCAAACATATGGATGAATCAATGTGTTTTGAATTTATTATGATAATATAAAATAATTTAGATAAAAAAGTTTCATATACTCCATATTAACGACAAACTAGATTAGCTCAGATGATCTTATGAAATCTCAATTTTTAACCTACAATCTGTATATCATCAATTAAGAGTAAAAACAATGGGTATATCCAAGATAACATCTTATTTCATGTACAAACACAGTGAATCTATACTAATATAATTCAACCTAAAAATGATCATGTCATCATCATAGATATAATTAAGAGAGAGTTTATAGAAAACCAATTTTAAATTTTTATTTTCACCCATAGATAATATTCTCTTATATTCTATGAATATGTATGAATTTTAAGATAATTTTCTGATTTTGATTAAGATATTAAAAAATAAGAAACTGTATTAAAAATTAGTCATATGTGAATTCTAGATACACAATGCATACTTAATAGGTAAAGTAATCATAAGAAAAAAATTATATTGATCCTTAAATGATGACTTTTATTTTTTAGTGGACCATACTGGGTATTGTAACCAAAATAATTTTTTTTCTTTTATTAGAAAAAAACTATTGATGATTTATGAGAAATTTATCTTGATTTTACCAAAATCTTACCGTGTTAACAATAATGGGAGAGGAGTTTCACTAGACAATAGAATTTATAAATGGCTTCAAGGAGAATAAGAATATATTGGTCACTACACTTGGGTATTAATTTCTCTATAGTGGAGATGGGATTCCAATATATAGTGATGTATCATTAAAATCATTATTATGCTTCATAAAATAGAATGATAAGGTAAACACTTTTTCTTCACCAAAATAGAAGATTATTATTAAAAAACAAATTCATGATTGATATTTGGAAATAATGTAATTTTAATTAAATATTTGGTGTAATTATCAATAGGATAATAAGTATAATATCTATAATATCAAAAACGTCTTGAAAAATATATTCACACAATATTTAATAAAACTCCACCAATGTTGATGGCTATAATTTTTAAATTTCTATAAATCTCAAAAAATTAACATAAATGGAAGGAAAAAATCACAGTAGTTTGTATATTTTATAAAGATGATGCTACCAAATCCGTAATGAAAGTCAAAAAGGACCAATACTCATTGATTTTCAAATACTGAATGTGGAAGTCATAATGTAAGGGGTTATATCCATCATTTAAAAAATCAATGCTCAACCATTCATACACATAATGATCTTTGATTCCATTAAAGATGATATGGATCTACCAAAAGTGATTGTAAATATTCTAGGGATCAATATATATAAATGTTTCATAACTCAGATATCTGTTCCATAAAAAGCATATCTAAATTGGGACTTTTTTGGATGATTCACAAAATGTATCGCAATATATTCATATAGGAATCAGTAATACATATAGTGATCTATTGAAAAACTTATATTAGAATATATTGAAGGATGAGACATCAAAATATGTACCAAAGGAGATTCTATGAACACTTCCCATACAAGTATAAAAATGTTAAAATATCACACTTTATTTTTTCATCGGAGTCCTAAAAAAATAAAATGGATATTATTCCATTTTTTTATGTCAATCACATTACATAGTCAACCAATTTTATTACCATCAACAATGATTTATCACTTGAACTACTCTAAATGATATATATATGAAATTTTAAGGATCCAAGACATACCACACTCCATTTAAATTGATAGAGATCCCTGATCAAACATGAGGATTATCAAAATTCATTAGGGATCATTGGATACTAATTTGATCATCTATAATACCTATGAACTTCATTGGTAAGATCATTATAAAAGGAACATTAAAAATCTTTAGGATATGATAATATCATGTTCAATGGATTTCCCTGTATTTTTTGATCCAAACCATCACTAATAATGATTTCATATAATAATAATTTTTATACTTAAATTCATATAGAACTATATATGGATTGATATGGGAAGACTTATAAGACTCCATCATATTTGGCTAATGTTAGATAATGTAATGTGACAGGACATGACCTAATATAATAAATTATTTATATTCATTAATACATTCAATGGATAAAAGTCCACAAAATATTTATATAGGAAATTCCTGAAAAGATATATATTTTAATATAAGTGAGAAGGTGTACCTCTAGATATTTAGATAGATGTAGGTTATGATATTTTTGAAAAAAATGACGATGATACCATGGAAAATAATTCTATTCAATATCGTTGATCAAGTTAAGATTATATCTTATTAATTATCACGCCATCCAGACTACTTCAAAGTGACTAATGACTTCAACATCTCTCTTTTGATAAATAACATTACATACCCCTCATGTATAGTGTACTAAGAATCCATTGAATTGGAACTTGATTTCTTATGTTATGAAATACTATTGGTAATTATATATTATTGTTGTAATGTATAGTGAAATAAGACCACCATCTCATCAATGTTATGTGGAATAATCCTATGATTTACGATGCTATTTGGGATCCAAGGGATGTGATGGATCAAAAGTCCCCTTAAATATTTTTTACAATGCAATAAATTTTGTAGGAGAATATTTTTTTTAATGGAGGAATAACTATTAAAATAAATTAATTTAGTGAATATAACACCTTAAAATTGATATTGTTTTGGATATATTGTTTCACATGTAAAACTATACTAAAATAAACTATGACACATTTTATAATGATAAAAATAACTAAGGTTAAGTAGAAATCGAATAAGTTGGTATAAATAGATGTAAAACTTTTATTAAGTATTAATACAGTTTAATATATATATATATAATGTGAATACTTAATACTGACGCACTTATAAAATTCAATTTTTATTTTTATATAGCTAATATGATAATTTTATATTAAAAAATTTGTTTCGATAAAAAAATTTAAAGGCTATGCATGTTAATTTTATGGAACTAAATGTATTTGTGGTAAAATAAAGATAAAACATATTAATTAAATAATAAATATATTAACAAAAAAATTTAGAAACTGGTAATGAAATATGAAAATGAATAATTAATACTTTATAGGTCATTGTTTATAAAATCATTTTTTATATTCTATTTTATGTTAAAATTAAATTTCTTAAATGTTTGAGTTTAATTACAATAAAAGAAAAGAAATTTATAATAATCACATCCAATTTTTTTTTAATAATTAATTTATTATATCATTTTTAGAAAACAATAACCTTGATTAATTTTTTTTATCATTGTTATTAATTGTAAAAATGTGTAATTTATTGATGCTTTAGTGTTACTCACATAACATGATACATAATAATTAAAAAATATCATTTAGTATGTTGTAAATTATTATCCATTTTCACATCACACATTACTCTCTTAACTATCTTAAAAATTAGGAAATTCCACCATTGTCCTGTGCATTACATTCAACTTTAACGAAAATTAAATATTTTTCATTTATGAAAAGAAGGACACATGAACAAACATTATGAAAAATTCCTATTTAAAAAATTCTCAAAAACTAATCCCATTTTACCTCACATATACCCATATGATATTGTCATTTTAATTTGGTCATAAAAACCAAATAAATTTCCCATATTCCCTGAAATCATTCAAGGGTAAATTCATGTTCTCAAAATGAGTAACGATGTCTCTTAAGTAATATCTTCTTTATCATCCTCCTCCAAAACCATTATAGATAAATTGATATATTTATTTAGTATCACTATAAGAATGAGATTTTATTATATTAATGTTTAAAAAATTATTTATCCCACTTCTAATCTTTCATGAATAGAAAATATCACCTCGGTTAGGTGTGGTTTACCATATCCATGAGAGATGAGTTCTATTTTTCAAAACATAAATAAAATTATTGTATGGGGGTGTTATTTGATGTAAAAAATATGATTTTTATTATCTTATTGTGATTTTCAAAATATTAGATTAATATTTTATCTTATTCATGTTCCATGGAAAATGAATCAATCCCTTGTGTGTATTTTGAGACTACAACATCCATGAAGCATCACACTTCTTCTTTATATACCTCCTTATATGGATGTGATGAAAATATATATTTTTTATTTATATGATATTATGGGTTAATAGTATTCATTACCTCATTGTAATAGAATAAAAAATATTAAAACCCATTATAATGTAATTTAATAATGTCGATAAATTAGAAGAAAAATACACATCAAGGTTTTCATACTAAAAACTTCCGCCTATAGTTCCCATGACTGGATTGATAAATAAACTAAACAAATTTATTTTAAAATATTTTCTAATCTATGCAATGATTAATATGATATTATAGAGTGGGGTATAATTATGAAATATTGAAACTAAAGTTAATTAGTGTTTCATTTGATGTCAATATGGATTAAAGTGTATAAGAGTTTCATTTGTTGTCAATGTGAAATCAATACATGAATGAAAGGTGTTGATGAAGAAGCTGGTGAAGCCTAGGAGAATTGTTGTTGATTCATATAATTAAATACTAAACTTGATTAATTCTCCAACAAGATACAAATATGATGATTTTATAACTGATATTAACTTCTAAGACTTATAACAAGGTGATAAATTGTTATAACACCTAAAGAAGACCATGAAAAACTCAATTGCATTAGGAGTAAGAATATCCATAGAATGGCTTATAATTGTATGAAGGTTGTTTACAAAATAAGAAGATTGTTTGAGTTTATACTCAAGGAATAAGACATGTTTTTAAATAGATATCATATCACTCATTAAAAAAATAAAGGCCATGCATTATACCTTAACTCATGAGGCCTGAATAAACTATCAATGCATCATCCATGGATGGACTAAATGAATATGGAAGATCTTGGGAATTCTCAATCTAAAAAGAAAAATAACAAGAAGAGATGAACGGTGGTGGTTTGAAATTCTAGAGATAATGAAGAAGGTGGCCATGAATTACTCTCTAACTGTACACTTGGTTCTTAACCAAGTATATAATATGGAATTACATAAAAAGAAAGGTCCAACAATGTAGGGCCAACCAAGGACCTCACCTCAAGCACATGCAGGACCTGAGGGTCAACCACACTCGAGGGAATCCCACATGAGTCAGTGCATGCGAGCCATGTATAAGCCCACAAGGTCCCACACAGTGGTGAACCTATGCAGCGTGGGTTCTAGAGCGCACCCAGAGGAAGCACAATGTGCACAAAGTGCATGCACGCATAACATAGTATGAGGAAGTATTGTGAGAAGAGCAGGATAACTATGGTGGTATGATTCCATGTATTATATTTTAGAGAAGATGAAACAAGCGATGTGTTTTGATGTGGGGAAATATTTAAAAATTGAAAAACTAATCTCGACTGTTGATACCTCAGCGACACACGGTATACCATCCAATCAACTGTGAGATTGATCCTGCACATCCAGGTCGTCCAACTGATCACCACCATTTGGGTTTAAACAAGCACTGTCTGATTTCTCCACCATGGTTGCTTCACCATCAGGACACCAGAGCCCCAGCCACAAACCAATATTCGAGTTGAGAAACCATCTCATCACTCTGGACACTGTTTATGCTAAAAATAATTGCATGGTTATCGTTCGTAAGAATCAAACTCACGCATGCATTAAAATTTTCTTGCATTCATCGAGATAGAGAATTCAAATGTGGCCAAAGAAAACGGAGTTGCGGGGACACTTTAGGATGCTCGACGCATTCGGGAGATGATTTTCATGAGTTCAAAAACACATTCATGTGAGGATAAAACTCACCAAGAAATGTGGAGCTCACAGTTGAAAAAGAAAAAGGAAACAACTGACATTTGCAGGACATCTCATCCGTATTTAAAAATATTCAATGCCTTCCATACCATGGAATGTTTTCCAGAGATTTGAAGGCACCATATCGGTGAAACTCACCTATAAATAGAGATACTTCAAGAGAGAGTATGGGATTTTGAAACTCAAGAAATCTCTATTTTCAAACAAAATAGAGCACATCATTTAGTCCTATGGTTCGGGAAGTAGAAGATCTATGAAGCAACATTGCTATGCAAAGAAGGAAGTGTCTTGTGAAGGGAGAACCAAGAACCACTCTTGGTTCATGAATGAAGGTGCCACACACTATTTTCAGTTCACGAAGAGAAGGACTTCGAACCATCCAGTTCCTGAAGGGAATCCACACACACCCTTTGCGTGAGAACAATTAAAGGATAGTGTATAAATAAACTACCCTTGGAGAAGATGGAGGAGCACAAGGCTCTTTGTGGAAGAAGGAATCATCTTCCATGATTCTCAGGCATGGGTATAAATGACTTTAAATGCCCGAACAAGCCAAAGGGTGGATCACAACCATTTGGCTTGTGTGTGTGCTTTACTTAATGAAGAAGGAGGGTGTATGCATGGTGGAGTTCATGTGCATGAAAACATAAGAAAAAAGTATGTGTGAACACGTGAATAAGAAATAAGGAATAAAAATAAAACACACATTTTGAACCCTAATTAAAAATAACATGAGTGTGTTTTCTTAGATAGAAAAGAAGAGAAAGAGAAAGGGAGATAGAGAAGATATTGTGTGTGTACTCATAGTATTATATCTTTAGAATTTTTCAAACAATGAAGAAAGGGATTGTGCATGAATTCATGAATGCACATTCACACATGAAAACTCTAAAATAAGAATAAAAATTGATAGTGCACATGTGTAGACAAGAAGAAAAAATTCCATACAACTAATGCATAAAGGATAGTCAATTCAGATGATGCCACATGAGATGATCTTTAGTGTCTGAATAATGACATAAATGATTGTGATTATAGAAATGAAAACAAGGAGGATATTAGTGAATTCTGTTGTTTCACTAAATAAGAATAATTTGAGATATAAAAACACAAGTGTTATTGTATCCCATGAAATCCATGAATGACGAAAATGACCATTGACACTGATTCTAGGAAGAATTAAAAAAGACTATTCAAATGAGTTGATAGAGATTCAGTACTCAAGAATACAATGCTGATATTGTGAAATATCTTTCATGTATATTATATTCATGAAGAAGTTGTGTGCTCAATTGGCACACATCCAGGTGTGGACATGTCTTTTTCAGAAGAAGGAATAATTTCCCAAGCATTGTAGAGACTGAGAAGTGATCATCTCAAGTGATCAAAATTACTGAGAGAGGCCAATAGACCCTACCAAAGGATGATGAATATTCTAGAAGAGATACATAGGCATGTGTGATTTAGCATAACTTTGTGGAGAGAGCAGAAGATCATCTACAATGAATCAAGAATGAACATAAAGAAGGAAGCCGCCCATGTGGCTCGAGATCTAGAGGACCCCTGTGAGATTTAGGGAGGAGAATAAGTCTTTAGTGGGACTCTGAAGCAATCCAGTGGGACTTTGGTAACACTATGAGAAGTAGTATAAATAACCTCATGTGGGACTCAGAAGAGATACATTGTGACTCTGTATCAACCATTGTAAATAATAAACCAATTATAGTGGAGAATCTGTGTTGGGGTGAGTAACCAACCTCTCTAGAAGTATGTCTTCGAACCAAACCTTGTAAATCATTGTGTTCAGTGTCTTTACATTTATAGAATCATTTAAATTAAGGCTGAGAGACACAATAAGAGTGGATCAAGGCTTTAACCAGTTATAGAGTTTTAATTGAATAGAATCAATTAGTAAAAATATTTAACAGAATCACTAATTCACCACCTCTCCTCTTAGTGATTCACAGTGATCTAGGCACTTCAATTGGTATCAAAGGGAGGTTACCTCAAAAAGAGACAAGGGAGTATTTATGAAGTTCATATTTGAGTAGATGAGTGAACAACCTCAAATGGAAATATCTGTCAAGGATCATGAAAATATAAATAAGAAACAATAAAGTATGATGATGAAAAATATTACTACTACTGGGGATACACCTTATACTAAAGGTAATATGAAAGGTACAACATGTGACAATACTTATAATTCTTTTGATGAATCATGTTCAAGCTGTGATGATGATAGATTAATTAGTGATCTTTAATATTTAACCAAATATCATCAGAAGAAAGTCCATAGTGAATTATCCAGACATATTTCCACAAGAACTATTTCTCTTGAAGATGGAAAATCACTACTGGTAGTTGAATATGATGCCATGGAAGTTTAATTGGGTAAAAGGGTTGGCATATCCAACACTTTCACAACACTAGTGAAGGAAAAGGATGAAAAAATTACTCTTTGCAATGAAATGCATACTCAAGTTTCTGAAGAATTAAATGGAAGTATTTGTGAGAAATAATTCATTTAGATTGTATTTTTAGAAGTGTTTCAAGATTTTGAAAACTTTCACAAAGTCTCTCTGGTTGTCAAAACTACTCTACTAGAAGAAAAAGCCAGCAAGCTAAAGGAGATTTACATTACATTGCAATAATTATAAAATGTGCATGAAGAAAAATTAAAAAATCTGAAGGATAATTGTGAATGTAAGCTGAGATCAGTTGAGGATGAGAAAAAATCTTTCAGTATGAAATGTTTATAATTGGAGGTGAGATTGAGAAATGATAAATCACCCCAAGCTGAAACTTCCTAATCAGATGATGGAAGAGATGTTTCCACTCAAGTATTGATTGGGGAAAATGATTCCAAAAGTAACATTAGTTCATCCTATAATCTAAGGGAAACAGCCTCCAATAATAAGGTCTCCCATAAACCAGTTATTTTTGTTTCTACTAATGCATTTTCATCTGAATGTATAGGTTCAAAACCAAAAGCTGGGAAATGTGGATTGATAAAAATGAAGATACATCCATCAAAAAATCAAGGGTGGATACTAGAATGATTAAGAATAAAAACTCCTAGAACTATGCTCCATAGAAATAAGGACAATTCTAAAAAATTTCACTAAATTTAGCTATACTGATACTTTATGAAAAAGAAGATTTGTTGGATATTGTTGATGTTGTGGGTCATTTTGGCATCAGGCCAATGATTGCTGGAATAATATGTCAGCTATAATTCCATGAACATATTTACCTAGAGTCGGTGCATTATTACATAACATTGTCATGATCATAAGAGTACAAGTCATGAATTCCCGATTATTTTAGTAGCCCTAGAGATACAAGATACATACATATGTTTTACATTAAAATATGAAATGGAAAAATTACAACATTGTTTCTCTATTGAACACACTCATATTCCTTAGTCTATTCTTGCAGGTCAATCATAATATAATTTTTCACATCCTAGGAAAAATAAAACATAATAAAGGGGTGATCATAGATTCCCAGTAAGGATAAAAATATACCAGAAACTGTCATAAGAAAACATAAATATTTAAGGCAATGTATAAGACAAAAACACCATCATTTTAAACTTAAACATCAGCATAATATGAAAAAGATAAATAACATAATTCCATTTACTTATTCACATAGATATTATACTAGTATAATAATCACATATAGTATCAATAACTTCTTTTATAATGATTCAATTCATATTTACGGACATCATAACCACATAGTCAAGGCCTCGTGCCAAGACTACAAATAAGATGTTTTAAAGGCCTTATTCCAAGACACTAGTTTGTATAATGAGACATACCAATGCATCAAGGAGATATAGAAGGCTATACCCATCACATACTACGATCAATGCATTCTACATAGGAAATGATCAAAATATAATCTAAATATTCATACTAAAACTAGAAAACAAAATGTCAATATTTTAACCACAAATAATGAATTTTATAAAAATAGCACATCCACAGTCCGACATACCTCATTCAATAAAATATGGAAGATTTTATTAATATAAATAATACTAAATCAAGAATAATGATTTTTATTTACATATATGAAAATAATCAGTAAAACTGTTTGAGAGAAATAACCCCTTTTCATGAAAACATTTAAAAGTCGCATTATTTATCAACGAAATCGTTTAAAATAAATCTTTGAATCAATGTGTCCCATAAAAATTTGAATCATTTAATGAAATTTTAATTTTAAAACATTCATGTCCATATAAATAAATCTTTCAAATCATTTTTAAAACCTGGACATTAATGAGATAGATTTAGATGAATAAATCTTTTAAACATTTAAAACAATATTTTTGTTAAAGAGTTCCTAGCCAAATGAGAGATGAATGAATAAAAATAATTGATGAATAAAATTAATTTAAACTATATAATACCATGAAAATAAAGGGATTCATGATATAATATGTCAATGGAAATAATATAAACCATATAAAATTGAATTGGCGCATAACCACAAAGAAGTCTTAATTGAATGTAAATTGAGTCAAAAAGTCTTATAATGAAAATAACCTTAGAGTAAAGATTAATCAATGAAATGATATTGTGTAAAAAATATAAATACAAAAAATATTATTGGATATTCAGTGTAAATAAATCATATGACATTCGCACATATTCTTGTAAGAACAATACCAATGACTTGGATGATTAACTCAATGAACAGAAATTGAGTTAAGATTGACCTTATCAAGTTCATATCAATGACCTAGTAATTTATCAATGTTGTGATTATGTTAATCAAATGTATATCAACACAAAAGGGTTTTTAAATTACTACATAAATAAATAAATAGCGATTTCATACATTATCTTGAGGTAAAATAATCAATGAAGTGTGTGTAAAATCCAATGAGTTGAAATTGAGATTATAACTTCCATTTCCGATTTGGTAACTTATGAAGCATATACTCCATGAATGAAATATCATACAATGATGATGTAATTACCCATAAATTAATGTATATTACACAAATAATAAATTCATCGGTAGTACATATGCCACACAAAAAAGAGAATATAGGATAATATAGCATGAATATCACGGGAATAAAAGTGAGATGAGAACCCATTACCATTTACTTTTCATTAGTTGAGGGTACGTTGACATCATGTATAATGGTTATATCATTGTTATTAAATTATACAAGGGCCACATGAATAAATATGATTTCATATAGGATCTTCTAACATTTCATTGTTAATGATATTTCACTAGTATCATTGTTTTTGGGTGTTAACTGATTCATTTTCCCTTATAATTTTTGTTATGTAATTCATGATTTGTATGGATAGGATGTATTTGATTCATATACATAATTATATTAATTTCATAAACATTATTTGTGATCATAAAATAAAAATTATTCATGAATGGTTACGATGGGGAATGAATCTCATCGTATTTGTGGAGACTGTAATCCGTACCTATGCACGAGCGACAATACCAATTTACTGATGGTGAAATCGTATGTAATTGGTTGGTTATATTATATATAATGAATCATTAAATTTTTTTATTTTTATTATTCACAACATTTATACACATTATTATACCTATCCAAATAATGAAGTGTTGAACAACAAACTACACCACGATGTAGAGACGGCAAGTCGTACGTACGCACGTATGGTGACATTGTCATTCATAGGATGGATTGAATAATGAATATTGTTGTAACATATTTAGAATAACATCATATTATGTATAATTTAATGAATTTATTATTTTGGTATTGAATCAACAATGAATTAGGAAGAGGAATAAGAAAAGAAAATTGAAAGTGGTGATGATTTTATTACCTCTTCTTCGAGTATAGTATTTTGATTTGATCAAAAGGGCTCCTTAGGATGGATTTATGATCAAAGTATGGCCTCTTGGTTAAAGTGAGTGTATTTTGGAGGATATTTGAGTAAGGTTTGTCTGATCCAAATGTCATTGGAGGCGTGATTTTGAGAGAAGGAGAATTATCCTTTTATAAGAGAGTTGAAGGTCACTTCTAGAAAAGATTTTAATATTAATTTATTATACAATCATATTCGGTTTATAATTCCCCCAAAAGGACTTACTTCGAGTCTATGTCGGGGATGGGTCTAAAAACTCTCAAAAAAAATTTCTTAGACTGGTTTATGTCACCATATTAACCTTGTCATTTAGATTTAACTCTTAGTTAAATAGTTTAACTTTTACCATGTATTTTTGTGATATTATAATAAATGGTTAATAATATTACTATAATGAGCCAAGAAAACCCCATGTTGTTCATTAATGACATATATATCATTATATGAGTCCTTTGGCCAAAAATTATTTTTTTAGTAATATAATATTATTTGATAATATTGTATTTGTTTTAAAAATTCATTTTTGTCAATTTTTACACAATTTAGTATTTTGTTTTTTGAAAGTCATAAAAACATGATTACCTAAAAAAATAAATTAATTGAATCCTAAAATGTCACATTAACCTAAATAATTATATTAATTCATAAAAAGTTTCAATTTATTTTTATTTGGATATTTATAATATCAATTATTTTAATCATTAATTAATAAGATAATTACTGTATCATCATTGTATCATAAATAAATTTAATTATTTAATGTCTGAAAATTATAAATAAAATACTATTATGTAGGAAATCCTTTTAGATTTCCAATTAATATTTATATTTGAATTTATCTTTTGTATTACCCTATAATAAAAATGGTTTAGGTATTAAACATTTAATTTAACACTTTTTGATCTTCTTTAATTAAAATAATAATTAATAACCTTTTCTAATCTCAGTAGAAAAAATGATCATATTTTATTATTAAGGTTTATTTTGGTCGAAACACACTAATCAAGTAGAATAAGGACATGTGTTATGCTAATTATAATATCATTTTTAACTTTAATTACCTTATTTACATTTAACCATGATAAATAAAATTCAAAATTTACTATTCATCAAAAACTATTTTCATCCCATTGATCAACACTTTTTTCAGTGATGTAAACTGTGCCTCTCGGATTTTTGAACTTCAATTCATAGAAGTTGTAAAATTTGTAAATGTGCCTAGAAGGTGGGTAAAAGACGTTAAATATTCAAAACAAATTATATATCTAATATTATTATAAAATGAATGAAATGAATTACATTGTAATAATATAGGTATTCTGTATCTATTTTGACTTCATAATAAAGTTAAATACAAAAAATAATTATTGAAATAAATAAATTGGTTTTAATGTACTATGCAGTATTTTTAACTTTTCAAAAAATATTGAATATTTTCAAAAAAATATGAAAAATTCATCATATGATAATTTTGATATTATGAATTCAAAATTTATTTATATTATACCAAATTCAAAACATATATGTTTCATTAATTAATTTAAAGTTAGTTCCCGTTGTAAAAACTACAAAGCAGGGTTTTGAGAAGTAAAAAAGTTCCAAAAGATTGATATGCGGTTATGTATAATTTAAATGTACAATTATTTACAATGACCAACATTAGATTAAATGATAACAATATAATCTAATTATATTTCAAAACCATTCACATTTATTGTTTAATAGTAAAAAAATTTATTAAAAAAGTTTTTTTGAATTAAAATTTAGTATTTTTCACTATTCATAAAAATATTAATGTTATCAGAAAAACACCAAGAATTTAGACAATATTAATTTTTATGTTCCATATGAAAATAATAATTTAAATTAATCTAATTGAATATTTAATGGTATGAAATATTGGATTTAGAAAGGGTTCCCCATTAAAAGGCGAAAAATCTGCTATTTTTTAAAAATACTTCTTTTAACTGAAAAGTTGAATTTTTCGTTATATTATGTATATGAAACACAATATATGAATTTTAAAATTAAATGGGATTTACATAAAATTAAAAATGTTTTTATTACTATTCATGACTGCATTCTATACATCTAATTTGATAGGTAATGATGCGCTTGAACTCGGTGTTGCGTACTTCACACACAATCATATTATTCAAAGAGAAACATACTGTGGAAGCTTAGGGTGTTACATTCATCCCTCCATTAATAAATTACATCCTTGCAATTTGACATTGTACTTTAGAAATAAAAGGATAAAAAATAGATGATACCTTTGTGGAAAACCCACATCGAAAATAGGGTTAATAACATTTATACTTAATAAGAGGGAAAATGAAATGAAAAAGTATCCACCAAATTAGGATTTTGAATAAGAGAACATTGGTGGAAGTTATATTTGGAGAAAAAATGGAAATATATATAGATAGTGATTGTGTTAATCTATCACAAACAAGTGAATAGAATATTGAGGGTCTCAAAGCCATAAATCTATGAGGATTTAAAATACTGTCAGTTTGGATAATACATTTTTGGTTTCAAGATCCTTTCCCTAATGTTTGAGAATTATTTTTGTCCATGAATAAGAAAAAGAATACTTGACAAGTAGAGTTCCATCCTTTAACTAATTTCAACCACAAACTCATCCTTCACTCCAAAAGATAAGTATTCAAGATGACTTGGTCACACCTGAAGCTTTAGAATCAACTTCTTGAGAATAACATAATCTGAAAAAGATGAAATATATATTTCCATTGTCTTTTGACATTATCCAAAACCAAAATTGTTAGTACATGATTAGATGATCCCCAAAAAGGATAATCCTTTATAGAAAGAAATACTACTCTTAATCTCCAAAATTAAAAAAACAATACCCAAAGTTCAATAAAGACCATTCAAAGAAAATGTGCTTAAATTTTTTTTAAATAATCCAAAATATGTTTGAAGCCCAACATTCAGATGGATTTGATCACATAGTATTCCATGATAAATCTTAACATTTATCTCCAAATAACATCGACTACACTTAAATTCACATACTTAAAAGTAAATAACCTATCACATATTCTCTATGATAGGTTAATCATTTTTCATAAATATCCCAAATATCTATATGTCCACAAAAAACATACATTAATTGAAAATAAAATTTCACCATTTTTCCTTAAATGAAATCCCATAATATTCTATTTTTCTTAGGCATATAGTGTTCCCAACTGAGTGAGCATCTTCCAAATTAACATTTATCAGATAATCACTAAATAATTTTCCTGTAATAAGTATATCTATTTAATAAAACATAACTTCCAAAATCAACGATTATTGATTAATAAAATCATTTAAAATACTAATTAGTCCCACTGACCAGGGACTTCACTTAGTCTAGTGGTATGTGATAAATCCCAGTCGCACATTGGTAGTGGGTTAAATTCTTATAGCTTTGTCTGACATGATAGGTTGTCACACGGTCTGTGTGTTTTCCTTTTCTGAAAACAATATAATTTTATTACATTCAAATAAATGAGATGAATTCTTAATAAAAAACCATAACATATTTTACCACAAATGTTTTCTCTTACCATTCATTTTCATCCCAAAAAATTATAACCTATAATTGACTCAAATTCAAGGTTCATATAAACCCAAATGGTTCTTTATAACTATATACAAAAAACAAAAGATAATTTTTCATCTAATTACATTTTCTCATAACAAACTACAAGTTTACACATATAAGAGAAAAGTCATCCAAAGTAATCTCATCAACAAAGAGCATTAATACATTTAGACATTTCCCCATTCATTAAGATCCACATAGGTTCTTCCCTGAATTAATGTTTATCCTATAGAGTATTACATTTACTAGGGTAATGATCAGGTCCCCTACATTTACGAAAAATGATTGTAAATATATTTTTAGGACCAATTTTTTTCCACTATAAAACTATTCATTTTCCGTCGGAAATTCATTATATTATGTCTTTATTTCCCACAAATAAAGCATTTCTTTGTTCCAATGAGACACTTTCCAGGGTGTATCCTTCCACATTTCCTGCAAGATGGAAAATGAGCTTTCTTTTCTCCATGGTCTCTACTACTGGAGATCTTATCATTCTCTGCCTTTATCTTTTTATAGTTCGAGAGTTGGTTAATGTATATGTTGTTGATCATATTTTCGGAAGACTGATTCAACATGAAAATGATATATTTTATGACTATCAACATTCCATTAAATTTCTCAATTCCAACACCATGCCCACCTTGAACATCATGTTCAATGTTAATATGACTTCCTTGAAATTCATCCATTAACTAAAACTAGATATCATAGTTTGAGTAACAATAGTCATAAAATAATTTTGAGAATATCATGACACCTTATTTTAAATCTAAACCACCTTAGGATTAACCAAGGTTATTTATTATAATCTTATATTAAAATCCTTCCAATTGGTTTGTAATGAAAATGTTAATTATCCTAAGCATATCCCTCTGGAGTGTCGTAACCAGGAGTGTAGTAAAGCCCATTGTTGTGAACCAGTTCCCATTTGAGTCTAGCTCAAAGAGGTGTTTTCGAGTTTTACCCCATGGAATATCCATACAAGATCTGGCTCTACCTTCTCATATCCAGACATGGATTTATTCCATGGAAGACCCACATAATATTTACATTACCATTTTTTTGGAATTTCTTTACATTAATATTAAATGTCAATCATTGGGTGGTGTTTATTAATTAAAGTTTTTCTAAATCTAACTTCCATGGTTTGTAGTAAAATTTCTCTGATACCAACTATTACACCCTGACCCCAGTTACTCTATATCGATACATTATTACATAACATTGTCATGATCACAAGAGAACAAATCTCAGAAGAATGATTAGATTAGTAACCCAGGAGGTACTAGATAAATATATACATTTTATATAACATTATGTAATGGAGAAACTACAACATTGTGTATATTTTTAATACATTCATTTTGTAACTTCCCTAAATGATAAAGGAAATGGATATTTGACATGACTCATGCCAACAAGTTGCACTTTATTTTTCAGGAGCCTGCTTGATTAAAACTCCACAGTTAAGCATACTTTTCATGGAGTTGTGATCAGGATGGGTGACCTTCTTGGAATTTTCCCAGGGTGTGTGTGAGTGATGAACAAACACACTGGAAAAGAGATGTGTTGGCCTGTTCAGACAATCATTATTCAGATGGCCCATTCGGGCACATGTGTGGGCCCTTAGGTGGGTACCACATGTCTGCAGGGCAACTGTGGTACCCAGTGGGTAGGGACCCAACAACCATGTTAAGGAAGGGTGTCTATGCTATCACCAGAACCTAGTTGTTACATTTTTTATTAGCGGTGGTACCTATCCATCCATGCAATGCACTGCCTGTGATGATATTTAGGGCCCACAACAAGGAAGTTGTGCTCGAAAAGGGGGGTGATTGTAACACCCCAAAATGATAAAGGGTTACATGGGTAAATGATATGACTAATTTCAATAAGGTGAACCTTCCTTTTCAAGAGCCTGTCTGATTAGAACACCACAGTTAAGCGTGATTGGCGTGGAGTAGTTATCATGATCGGTGGCCTTCTAGTAAGTTTCCCATGGTGTGTGCGAGTGAGGAAAAAGCACACTGGAAAGTACATGTGTTGGAATGTGGGGACCATCATTAGTCAGACCACACGTTCGGGCACGTTGGTGGGCCTCAGGGTGGGGACTGCGTGTCTGCGGGGCAACTGGGGTACCTGGCAGGCCGGGACCCGATGACCATGTTAAAGCGGTGTGTCTATGCTATCACTGGGACCCAGTTGTTACACATATCCCTTAGTTTATTTCTACAGTTCAATCATGATACAATTCTTCATATCCTAGGAAAAATAAAACATAATAATTGGGTGAGCTCAGATACTAAGTAAGGACAATAATATAGTAAAAACTATCATAAGAAAACAATAAAATTTAAGGAAATGTATAAGACTAAAACATGATCCATTTAAAATTAAACATGAGAATAATATGGAAAAGATAAATCAAATAATTCCATTTACTTATTCACATGGATATTATAGTAGTCGAATAATCACATGTAATATCAATATCTAAATTCATAATTATGGAATGCATAATGTCGAAAATTATAACCACATAGTCAAGGCCTCTTTCAAAGACTAAAAATACGATTTTGTCAAGGCCTTGTTCCAAGACACTAGTTTGTTTCATTAGAACTACCAATGCATAGAGGATCTATAGTGGGATCCACCTGTCACTTACTAAGTAAAATGAATTCCTCATATGAAAAGGTCAAAACATAATCTATACATTTGTATTAAATCTAGCATACAAAATAAAACATAAGAATGGTCTGAGATTAGATGCTCAGTAAGGGGAAAAATATAGTGAAAACTATAATTAGAAAACATAAACATTTAAGGAAATGTATAAGACTAAAACACATTCAATTTAAACTTAATATTTAGCATTATATGGAAAATATAAATCAAATAATTCTATAAACTTATTCACATGGATATTCTAATAGTCGAATAATCACATGTAATATCACTATCTAAATTCACAATGATTTAATGCATAATGCCAGACATTATAACCACATAGTCAAGGCCTCTTTTCAAGACTACAAATATGATTTTGTCATGGCCTGGTGCCAAGACACTAGTTTGTGTCATTAAAACTACCAATTAATAGAGGAGTTATAATGGGCTCCACTCATCACTTATTAATTTCAACGCATTCTTCATATTAAAAGGTCAAATCATAATCTATACATTCATTTTAAATCTAGCATACAAAATGTCAATATTATTACCACAAACCATTAATGGTATAAAGATAGAACATACACAGTCAAACATAACCCATTAAATTCAATATGGAAGATTTTATTATAATAAATCAACCTCAATTAAGAATAAATAAGTATATTTACATTGATGAAAATAATCAGTAAAACTATTTGAGAGAAATATACCCAATTTCATGAGAACATTTTAAAGTATCATTATTTATCAACTAAATTGTTTAAATGTGGTCTTTGAATATATGTGTCCCATAATACATTGATTCATTGAAGGGAATTTTATTTTTAAAACATTCATGTCCGGATAAATAAATCCAGAAAACCAATTTTAAAATATGGACATTAATGAGAGAGATTTAGAAGAATAAATCTTTAAAATATTTAAAACAATATTTTGGTAAAAGAGTTTCTAACCAAATGAGAGACGCTTGAATAAAAATAATTGAGAAATAACAATAACAATAACATTATAATATCATGAGAATTAATGGATTCATGATAAATTATTTCAAATGAATGTATATACACCATTTTAATGTGAATTGGCGCATAACAACAAAGAAGTCTCAATGGAATGTGAATTGAGAGGAAATCGATTATAAAGATTGTATCATTAGATTAAAGATTAATAAATGAAATAATTATGTGTGAATAATATAAATACACTCAATATTATTGGATATTCAGTTTAAATTAATCATAGGACATTCACACATATTCTTGTACAAACAATACCAATGACATTGATGATTAACTCTATGAATGGAAATTGAGTTAAGATTTCCCTTTTCATGTTCATATCAATGACTTGAGAATTTATCAATGGAGTTATTATGTGTAACAAAAGTATATCCATAGAAAGGGGTGTGGAAATATATATATATATAAATAAATAGTGACATTAAACAAAATCATGGAGTAAAAAACAATGAAGTGTACATAAAACCCAATGAGTTGAAATTGAAATTAGACATTCCTTTACTGATTTGGTAACTTAATAATCATACACTCCATGAAAGATGGATCATAAAATTAACATGTTAATACCAATAAATTAATGTATATTACAAAAATAATACAGTCATGGGAAGTACATACGCCACACAAAAAGAAAATAGTTTCAAATATAGCATCAATCTCACGGGAATAAAAGTGAGATGAAAACCCCTTACCTTGTACTTTTCATTAGATGAGAGTACACTAACCTCTTTTATAATGGTGAAATAATTCTTATTAAATTATAAAATAAGCACATACATAAATATTATTCCATAATGATCATTTAATATTGCTCTATTAATGACATTTTAGTAGTATCATTGTTTTGGGTGTTAACTAATTCGTTTTTCTTTTTATGTTTTGTTACGTACGTCATGCTTTTTATGGATAAAATGTATTTTATTCAAATAATTAATGATATTAATTTATTAAAATTTATTTTTAATCATAAATTTAAAATTTTTCTTGAATGGTTATGATGGAGAATCAATCTCATTGCGTTAGTGGAGACAATAATCCATACGTACACACGAGCGACAATTCAATTATATTAATGGTGAAATCGTAAGTAATTGGATGGTTATATTATATATAAATAATAATTAACATGTTATACAGATTATTTACATCATTTATACTCATTATTATGTCTATATAAATAATTATTTTTTGAATAACATATTACACCACGACGTGGAGATGGTAAGCCGTACGTACGCACATATGGTGACTTTGTCATTCATATGATGGATATAATAATAAACATGTTCATACAATATCTATAATAAAATAAATGTATCTATGAGTTACTGGAGTAATTATTTTGGTATGAAAAAAAAATGAAAGAGGAAGTGGAAGAAGAAAAGATGTTTGAAAGAGGTGATGAAATTATTACCAATTCTCCAGGTGCTTCATTTGTTTTGATCAAAATGCCTCCATAAGATGGCTTTACGATCAAATTAAGGCCTCTAGGTTGAAGTGGGGGTAGTTGGGAGGATATTTGAGTAAGATTTGTCCGAGCCAAATGGATTTGAATGTATGATTTGGAGAGAAGGGTATGTAGCCTTTTACAAGAGAGGTGAGGGTATCTTTTGAAAAAACATGAAATATTAATTTATTATACAATCATATTCATTTTATAATGGCTCCAGAAGGATATATTTAGAAGCAAAGGTGGGGATGGGTCAGAAAACACTCAACCAATTGGTTTTATAGAGGTTTAGGACAACATATTAACAATATATTTTAGATTTAACTCTTAGTTAAATAGTTTACTTTTACCATGTATTCTTCAATCATTATAATAAATTATTAATAGACTCACTATAAAAATCCAAGATAACCCAAAGTGATTTTTTAATGACATATATATATATCATTATATCAGTTCTTTGGATGATCCATATATTTTTAAGAACATTATATTATTTAATAATATAATAGTTGTTTTAAAAACTCATTTATGTCAATTTTGACAACACTTAGTATTTTGTTTTTCTGAAAGTCAACAAAACAATATTTCTTAAAAAAAATAAATAAATTGAATACTATCATGTCATATTAAACAAGAAAATTTGTGTAATTCATCAAATGTCTCAATTTTCATTTATTTTGATATTTATAATATCTATAATTTTAATCTTTCATTAATAAGGTAATTACTACATCATCATTGAGTCATAAATACATTTATTTATTTAATGTCTAAAAATTATAAATAAAATAAAATTATGTAGGAAATCATTTTAAATTTATAATTAATATTTATAGTCTAATGTTTCTTATGAATAACACTATATAAAAATAGATTTAGTTATTAATCTTTGAATTTAAGATGTTTAATTCTTCTTTAAATAAAATAATAATTAATTTATTAATCTAATCCATGTGAACCAGAATAATCATATTATATTCCTAAGGTTGATTTTGGTTGAAAATACATATCCAATAAAATTAGGGCATGTGTTATGGTAATTATAAAATCTTTTTTATCATTAATTATATTATTTACTTTTAACCATGGTAAATAAAATTCAAAAGTTAATATTCACAAAAAATGACTTTTATCATATTGAACCACATTTTACTTACTGATGTAAACCATGTCTCTTGGAAAATTTAAATTCAATTCACAGAAGCGGTAAAATTGCATTTTTTGAGAATTTGAAAATGTTCATAGAATGTTTGTAAAATACGTTAAAAGTTTAATAACATTATATATATATAATCTTATTATAATATAAATCCAATTAATTACATCGAAAAAATAATGGTATTATGTATATATTTTGAAATGAAAATAAATGAAAATAATATTAATAATTATTTAAATAAAAACCAATTTTTAGGTACTATGTAGTATTTTTCACTATTTATCAAAAATATAATGTTTGAAGAAAAATACAAAAAAATCAGACTAAGATAATTTTGATTTTCCAAATTCAAAAATTATTTTTATTTTACCAAATTAAAAACATATAGGTTTGATAAATTAGTTTAAAATAAATCTTGTTGTCGAAACCAAGAAAGCGGGATTAGCTGTCGTAAAAAGTATCAAAAGATTGATATGTTTTTATGTCCAATTAAAATGTAAAATTATTTACAATGAACACTATTTTATTAAATGTTTAAAATATATACTAATTAAATTTTGAAACTATTCCAATTTATAGTTTTACACTATAAATTATTTTGATTAAAAATTTTATTTTCAATTAAAATTTAGTATTTTTTCTTTATTCATCATAAATATGAATGTTATCAGAAAAACACCAAAAATTTATCCAAACTAATTTTTTTATGTACCATTTCTAAAGAAGAATTTAATTTCATCAAATTGAATATATAATAGTGTCAAATAGTGGATTTAATAAAGGGATCCCCCTTAAAAGGCAGAAAAAATTCATTTGTTAAAAAATATTTCATTTATCTAAAAATTGAATTTTTCAATATATTATGTATAAGAAACAAAAAAGATGAATTTTAAAATTGTATGGTATGTATCTATAATTAAAAATGTGGTTTTTACTATTCATAAACTCTTTTTAAATGGACAGTTTTATTGGTCGTGGTGGGCTTGAACTCAGTGTTGTGTACTTCGCATGCTATTGTATTATTCATTGAAAAATGTACTGTAGAAGCATAGGGTATTATGTAAGAATATGAATATTATTGAAGGCCTATAATCAGGGAATATAGATGTGAATAAATTATGAAAATTACAAATCAAAAACATAAATCATATATGACGAAGAATTTGTCAATCAAGAATAGATTTGATTAGATTGAACTCTTCTGTGATAATTACACCAAAAGTGGTCACAGTTATGATGAGTGTTGGTTTAGTCCTACAATTCCTTATGTATTTCATAAAAATCATAGACTACATCAAAGGTATGAGAAAGGAAAAAAGAGTTAAAATGTCTTCTATTGGTAATATTCGAATCACTAAAGTCAATAAAAATGTGAAAAAAACTATTCCCAAGAAGGTGTCTAAGCTGGATTCCAAGAATGTCATTCAAACAATGAAAATATGATTAAAATGTGGAAAGAAATGACATAACATGGATAACTACAAACAATATATGGAAATGAATGTAAGTAAGATGAAAATAAAATGAGAATCAATCTAGAAGGAGATGAGATTGACTGAAGATATTCCTGAAGATAATAAGTTTCCTAAAATATGTTACTTGAAGACAATGATGAAGCCTTGTAAAGGCTCCAATTTGAAAAATGTTAAGATGGAGTGTTTAGTTATCTGGCATAATCAATTAAAAATTTCTAGAGAACTACAAAGAGATAATGATGAAGTAATAGTTAATGAAAAAGAAAAAGGGAAACATGTCACTCCAAATGAATAAAATTTCAAATTTCCTGAGTGGTTGTCATCACATGATTACACAAGTTTCTCACCACTACTTTTTGGAAGGTTCAAGAAGGATGGAAATCATTCAAACAAATGTATAACTATTATACCTGGCCAAATGAAGATGTTGAAAATTGAAGAACACACACCAGTAGAAAATACTTCACTACTGGCATAAGTAAAGAAAAATAATCCACGCAAGTTAAAAGTATGTGAATGAAAAGGGTTCATGTTTAGAAATAATGATCAAAATGAAAAATTTTGAGGAAAAACCCGAATGAAGAGTACCAGAAACTTTAGAGCTTCATGGAAATGAGTTCTTGGGTTGAGAAAAAAAAATTCTCAGCCCCAGTTCTTCTAGTAAGAAGCTCACAAGTGTTCCATTTTGATCCCTTATATTTATTTAATAAACATGTGATTACATTCCATGGAATTAAAGGTCATGGTCATCCTCAAGATGATAATTGGGTGAGAAAAGTGGAGAAATTCATGTTCGACTAATCATTCATTATTTGATAATTACATGAAGTGGTCCACAATAAAAGATTATCAAAATGAATATCTTCAAGATTATTTAATGACATTCTCTTCCATGGTAATTAAAAGGGAGTGCATGCCTTGAGGGGGAGAAAAAATGATGAAGTTGATATCAAGGATTATGTCAAGACAAACCATTCAAATTCATATCATCTCAAAAATCTGAAACAAAGGTATTCCAATAACACTTTCATCCCTTGTTCTTAATTGTATTTAACATTAAAATTAAGGGTAAGTTCTTGATTGATGAAAATATGGGATGAAAGGGGTAGATTTATCTTTCACTTGAACCTTTTAATATGTTTGGTGAAGTATGTGCAAGATTTAGTGTATCATTGATAAATCAGTTTATCTCTAATCCCTTGTTCAAGAATTGATCCATTTTGAGCATGATTTCACATGTATGGTTGTTTATGGACAACACTGAAAACCTACGTCATATCTGTCAGGTTTTCTACACTGGGTTATCCCATGTAGACAAAGAGTTCATTAACTAAATACAAATCACTATCTGAACCATGTGATATCATCCCTCTCTCAGAAACATTCAAAAATATATAATTCAATTGTAGGAGGACATGTTTTTTGAAGAGACACTAACACTATTAAATTTGGTTTCCAATAAGGGTGGGAAATGTTTTTCCCACATATAGAACCATTCAAAGTGTACATAAGGGATATTTACAACCAAATAAAAAGTGGGAGATTTAACTGCATAAGAGTTGAATTTTTTTTCAATATCAATTTATGTGTATAAGTTTTTCATTTGGTTGTAAATGAAATGTCAATATATGAATGAAAAGTATTGATGAAGAAGTCAATGAAGCCTTGGAGAATTGTTGTTGATTCAAAGCATTGAATACTACAGTTGATCAATTCCCTAATAGGATATAAATCTAATGATTGTTGAACAGATCTAATGTTCCATGAATTGTATCAATGTGACACATTGTTAGAACACCTAAATAAGACCATGGAATACTCAATTACACGAGGAGTAATAATATCCATCCAGTGGCTACTAATTCGTTAAAGGTTTTTTTACAAAATCAGATGATTGCTTGTGCTAATCCTCAAAGAATAAGACATGTGTTTAAAATAGAACACATCACCCATTACAACAATTAAGACCATGAATTAGGCCTTAATTCCTAAGGAATGAACAAATGATCCATGTATCATGCATGGTTGGACTAATAAAATATGGATGATCTTTGGAATTCTCATTCCAAAAAGAAAAAGAAAAAGAAGAGAATAAGGTTGGTTATTTGAAATTATAGAGATAATAAACATGGTCTACAAGAATTATTTTTTAAATATGGAAATGATTATTAACCAAGTATATAATATATCCTTATATAAAAATAAGTTTCAAGCCATGGAGGGCTAGCTGAGGACCTCACCAAAAGCATATGCAGGGCCCGAGGGTCAATCACACTCGAGGGAAGACCTAAAGGCCATACCTACATGAGGTAGTGCCTAGGGGCCATGTATAAGCCCATAGGATCCCCCACCGTGGTGAACACATTTAGTGTGGGTTCTAGTGTGCAACCAGAGGATGCATAGTGGGCACTAAGAGCGCACCCACAAAACACGGTATAGGGCGGTACCATGAGGGGAGAAGGAGAATTCTAGTGTTATGTTACCGCGAACTGTTATTTAATGAAGCCGAAACAAGTGGCACATTTTGATGTGGGACAAGTTTTTAAAACCATAGATCTTATCTAGGACTTTGATCCCTCAGAGACACGTGGTCTACTGTACAATCAATCACGAGATTGATCACATGAATCAAGGTCATACAACAGATCACTACGGTTCATGATTAAAAGGGCACTGCCCGATCTCTCCACTGAGGTTGTCTTCAAACTCATGCATGCATTAAAATTTTCATGCATGCATCGAGATAGAGAATTAGAACATGGATGAAGCAAATGGAGTTACGAGGCAACGTCAAAATTCTCAACACATTTGGGAGTTTATTTTCATGCATTAGAAAATGAATTCATGTGAGGATAATACTCACCAAGAATGAAGAAACCCGTAGTTGAAATAGAAAATGGAAACAATTGAGATTTGCTGGATATCCCAACTGCGTTTGAAAATATTCAAAGATTTTCCTACCATGACATTTATTCTGAATATTTGAAGGTAATGAATCGGTGAACCCTTCCTATAAAAATAGAGCCTTTAAGTGAGTGTATGGGTTGTTGAAACTCAAGAAAGATCTCTCTTCCAACAAAACAGATCAAATCTTTCACCCTCTTGTTTTCAAAGGATAAGATTCCCGAAGCAACCTCTCTATGTGAAGAAGGAAGTATCTTGCGAAGGTAGAACCAAGAACCACTATCAGTTTAGGAAGGAAGGATCCACACACCATTTTTGGTTCATGAGGAGAAGGAACATGAGCCATCCTAGTTTGTGAAGGGAATCCACACACACCCTTTGCGTGAGAACTATCAATGGACAATGTATACATACACTGCCTTAGGAGAAGAGGATGGGACCCGAGGAACTTTGTGGATGAAAGTAAGTGAATGCATGATTCTCATGCATGTATATGAATGATTTAAAATACTCGAACAAGAAAAATGGTGGATCAAAACCATTCTTGTTGTGTGTGTACTTTACTAAAAGAAGAAGGAGTGTGCATGCAAGGCAGTGTTCTTGTGCATGAAAATATAAGAAAAGGTGCATGTGCACATGTGAAGATGGAGGAAGGAATAAAAAGATAACACAAACTTTGAACCCTAATTAAAAAGAACAAGTGTGTGTGCTAAGACCCAAAAAAAGAGATTGAGAAAAGGATAAAGAGAAGAGATTGTGTGTGTGATCAAAGTGTTTTATCCATAGATGTTTCCACTCAAAGAAGAAATGGATTCTACATGTAGGCATTCATGCTTACGCACATGTGAATACACATAAAATACGAATCAAAATTGATAGTGCACGTGTGTAAAAAAGAAGAATAAATTACATGTGACTCATTCATGAAGAATAATCAAATCAGATGATTCCAAGTGAGTATATCTATAGTGTTTGAATAATAACTTAAGTGTATGTGATTCTAGACAAGAAAACATTGATAAGTTTTAGTGCATTCTATTATTGAAAAAAGAATAATAATTTTAGATATCCAAATTCAAGAAGTATTGGATCCCACACAATATATGTATGAAGAAAATGTAAATTGAGACTGAAACCAGACATTATTAAAGAATAACCATTCAACTGAGTTAATATTGATTGAGGATTCAAGAAGAAAATGATGATATTTTGCATGATTATTCATGTATATTATATTCATGAAGATGTTTTGTGCAGCATTAGAACACATCTATGTGAGGCCGGGTCATCATTTGAAGAAGGAATAATTGCCTGAGCATTGATGAGACTGAGAACTAAACAACATAAGTTATCAGAATTATTGAGCAAGGCCAATAGACCTTTACAAAGGCTGTTGAAGATTCTTGAAGGGATAAAAAGGAATGTGTGATTCAGAAAGACTATGTGGAGATATTATAAGATCATCTACAGTTAATCAAGAATGAACATAATGAAGGAAGTAGCTCGTGTAAATTGAGAGCTAGAAGACCCCTATGCGATTCAGGGAGGAGAAGATGTCTTCAGTGGGATTCTAAATCATGCCAGTGGGACTCTAGTAACACTGTGGGGAGTAGTATAAAGAAACTCTTGTGGGACTCAGGGGATATATAGTGGGACACTGTATCATTCATTTTAATTACAAACCAAATTATAGTGGAGAATTTGTATTGGGGAGAATAACTAACACAACAAGAAGTAGGTCTTTAAACAAAACCTTGTAAATCCTTGTGTTCAGTGTCTTTATAGTTAAAACATCATTTGATTTATGTTTGAGTGAAACAAGAAGAGTGTATCGAGGCTTTAAGCATCCATATATGTTTAATTGAAAAGAATCAATTAGTAAAAATATTTAAGGGAATCACTGATTCACCCCCTCACCCTGTCTGTGATTCACACTGATCTAGGTACTTCATAATGGTCTGTAGAATAATTGAAATTACATACACCCATAAATAAAAATAAACATTATATAGATAATGATATTATAAATAATTATCATTATTAAAACATAAAAATTGTAATATATATTATTATATATATGAAATATTTTATTAATATCGGTAAAATTATGAAATAAGATATAATATATTGTTTTAGGATGTTGAGATTAATGGTATGGGGGTTTCTAAACTAAACCTCTTTTATTGGTTCATAATTATATCATGTGGAATTTTTTTTGATTGTTCTCTTAAGTTAAATGAAAATATTATAGTTTCTTTCATCATTATTTTTTAGGGAATTATGTTTATAGATTTAAGTCATCATTGAATTTGATTATGTTGAGAATAATTCTCATTATATTCAAATGATATGATCATCCTCAATGCATATATCCACTCTTCTCATCAATGTAAAAATATATTATTTTTATATAAAAAATGTATAATTTAGAGTGAACTTAATATTTAACATCACCTATTTTTTTAATTATTGTTTATAGTTCACCATCCATTTATTGGCCAACGAGCCTGTACCCTAGTGGTACAGGCTCCTGCTTGGCATCCAAAAGACCCAGGATCGAATCCGGGCAGGGGCGAATTTCCCAGGTACTGTAGCAGTACTGTAGCAGGTACTGTAGCAGCGCGGGTACTGTAGCAGTACTATTCACCGAGGGGTCCATTGGGCCAAAAAAATGGGCTTTCAAGCCTTGTATTCAGGCCACTTGGGCTTGGGCCTTCGGGCTATGTAATGGCTCTCCCTCTACCCAGTCTAAAGAGGTCTTTGCTTTCAAATAATAAATTGAGGCTTCGGCCCCAACCTTTAAAAAAACCATCCATTTATAGCGTGGGGTTAAATTAAGGTATTTTTAATTTTAAATATTTTTCCATTCATCATCATATATTTTATCCCCTCTCACAAAATTTACATTATGAAACTTTAATAAAATTTTCCAAAATTTATTCTAGATATTTCTTGTTAAATAATTTTATAAATTGACCTATATTCAACTTATATAATGTTAATTCAGAATTTGACACATAACTTTTACTTTTAGGGCATTATTGTGAAATGATTTACCAGAACTCTATTTATAGTTTCATTTAACTTTTCAATGTGATTTTAATTGATTATATTACAAATTAATTCTTTTTTAATGAATCATACTATAAATTCAATTATTATGTAATCCTTTTAGGGGATTGAAATATTTATATAAATTGATCCAATTCTTCAATTCATTTTATATAATACCATTTGGAAAGGTTGTGAAACCCAATTTTGATGCATGGGATCCTTATCTTAGGATGAATGATTGATATATTAGGGAACCACTTTGGATGTATTTTTATAGGTGGGGTATAATATTTTCCCAAAATGAATTGGATAAATGTTTATATCTCATTATAAAAGTATCCGTGAACATGATTTTGTTTTTTTAATATTGTGTGGAAGCTAGTGGCTCAAAAAGATGATGATTCCCAATACCTATGATTTTGAAATAGTTACTTATTATGGTAAATTTAAAATTCATTCCTCATTTACTTTCATATTCTTATGATTACACTCTTTGGTTCATGTTTATTATCTCACACTATAATTCAATAGTACGTTTTTTTCATTTTAAATTTAATGTAATTCAATAATGATGTATGATAACCTATTATTATTCAACATTTTTTATTAAGATATATATCCCAAAATATTGTTTTCGCATATTATTATGTCATAAACCATGATAAAACATTGACATGTTTTTTCCCATCTTATGATTTTCATCTCACCCCATTCTTATATTTTTATTCTACTTGTTATGAAGTAGAACATAAATTTTTAGGAGTTAAAAAGGATATATAGTGTTGAATGATTATGGAAATCTATAAAATTGAATATTTAAAGTTATTTAAATGCATATACGATTGTCGCCTATCGACCGGTCAAGGTTCCGGTGCTCTGCTAATGTGTATAGAAACACTCGGGTCGAATCCACGACGATGATATTTTATAATAGTCGTTTGTTTTTAGTTGATTGTATTTTGATTGGTGGGGTTTGTTTATAGAGATAAATTGAAATGATTGATGGTTTATTCTTAATTTATCAAATATATAAAGATTGGGTTAAGTTCATTATTGGGGATTTAAGCTTGTGATATCCTTGATCCTTGCTTTGTATTGCATTAAATCAACACCCAGGTCATAAGTTGACGTTTATTGGAATTCCTATGTGTTAAGACTTTAATCCAAGGTTTAACTTAACTTAGGGTTCTAATATCAATAAAAACTTATTTATGGTAGTGTATTTATGGTTCCAATAATCCATGGAAACCACTTGTTAAACAAAACATATCATTAATCCATGACATATTATGTTTATCATACACAATATTAATTTAAAGAATACTCATCGAGCAAAAACTCCCAATCACTTAACATCATGAAATTATAACTCACCCCAATGGTAGATTTACTAAGACATTAGGATTGTTTACAATCTGGGTTTAATCTTTATGGTGACTATTTAAAAATATTAGAAAAAGAAAGGGACAAGAAAAGAGTAGTGTGCCGAACACACACATGAAAGATTTTGAGAATCAAAAATGGAATTTCGATTGAATGAGGAAGCAAAATAAGGGACTGTAATTTAAAATGATTCAAACTATTTTAAGACCATTAATATTATACTACAGAATGTGGAGAAGAATAAGAGGTATTGATAAAGAAACAAGCACTAAAATTTGATTGATATGAAAACAAAGTTACACAATTACAATTGAAAGCAAACATAATCAAACATGAAAGAGAAGAAGAGGAGATGTATCTCTTCTTGAAAAAAGCTCAAATAATATTCTCCCAGAACCTTTTCCAGGACCTAGTAATGCCAAACCTCCTCCTTAAGTTCTGAAGTTCCAACCCTTATGAAAGGAGAGGAGGGGATGTATTTATAGCCCAAGGTGGTGGACTGTTTACATTCCAGAAATACCCCTCCAATTGGCTCGCCGATATGGACATCAAGACAACCAACTCTTGAGAAATCTCCTTCCTTAAAATTTTAGATAAAAATGTCTTCAGTCTACTATGAAAATTTGGCGGCCATTGGACTTATTGAGACAAAGTTATGGCGGTTTTAGTAAACAATTTTGATCTGTCCATTTCAATATAGACGTTTTCAATGTCTATAATGTGAATGGGTTTTTGAAAAGGAATATGCCCTAAAATAAAAATAATTTCTTCAACAATGTTGGCCACTCTAATCTTCTATTTCACACTGAAAAATATCAGCTCGAATGGATGTCTACATCAGAAGAAATTGTAATATTAGTGTGATGTTTTTAATTCCCGGCCAGAATGGTGGGCTGGACTTCAATGCATCAGTTGGGCCCCTTGTATTTATGATTCGGTTATGAAAGTTTTATCATGGGCTCCTTGAAATGTCCTCCGAACATGGAAGGATAAGTAAGGTATTTGAATTTCTGGATTGAGCCTTGTAATTCAACCTTCATATATGGTCCAGTTTCATCACAGTTTCCTTGGGCCTTCTTGTGTGGTCCATATGACCCTCTAAATGGACGAATTTGCAAAAGGTGACTTCTAATGAAATGTTGGAATTGGAATTGGTAACCCTAAAAAATATAAATCCAAAAATTTGGATAAGTATAGTGATTGTTATTTTTAAAACATTAAATATACTTGAATCTGGATAAATTAAAATAGTTCTCAAAAATTATATTTAATATTTAAACATTAATATTTCACACAAATTATGCACATTTCATATAAAATCACTAAAGGGAGTTTGTAAAAAGATATTAAAATAATAGTAACATCAGTTATATTATTATATATATAATCATCAAATACTAATAAAATTCAATTATTAGGAATGTTAAATCATTTTTTGATGTATATTTTAATTTATTTACATGATTGAAAATAATGAGATGTTTATCTTCGTTCTCATAGGTTAGTCTATATTTTTTTTGTAATTTATGAATTTTATCATCTAATTGGATGTATGGATCTAGAGAAAATTATATTATTTCAAAATAAAATGAATTTTACAAAATTAGAGTATTCACACTTAAACTAATTTGGACATTAATTTCATATTATGAACATAATATACATAAAACCTACAATAACATGTAATGAAAATAAAAAAAACATGTGATAAATGAATTTTTCTCATATATTAAACAAATGTTTCATTTATATAAAATACTTCCCAAATATGGTACAAAAAGCTATCACTAGCCATGTTGTGAGATAATTCATAGGGGATACAAGCCCATAATTATACCATCATTATAAAAATGAAATAATGAAGTACAGTATAACTCATGTATGAGGCCAAACACCAAAACAATATAATCCATCACATGAAAAAATTATCAAAATGATCTAATAAATTGATTAAATGTATAAAAATAATCAAATATAATTTGATTAATTGAAAATTGTTTATTTTTTATAAATATGGTGACATAAATTAACTAAAAATATATTATTCGAATCATATTACCTTTGAAATTGAAAAAATTTAATGATAAGAAAAGCATGGACTTAGTGTCATACCATAATAAATAAACATCTATTTCATTATGTTCAGTACCATTTATTAATTTAAAAATAGGTCGATCAAACTCTATATTTATTAATATTATACAAAATATCATTCCATTGTTAAAAAATAAATTAACCAACTTGACCACCCATTAAATATATAATTCATATCCAATATATAATGATTATGAGTAAAGAATAAATAAAAAATGTTTTATTAATTGAAAGGGAGGAAAAAATATTAATCACCAATTAAAATATAAAATAAATATATCATTAAATCACCCTTTATTTTGAAATATGGGAAGAAATATTTACCCTTAATGAATTCACAAGAACAATTGTATTTATTTCTATTATTGAAGGAAAAGTGTCCTGAACAATCCAAGATAATATAAATCATATGAGTTAATCATTTTTTAAAATTTAGTAAATGTTCTCTATCCATTTATTGATTCCCTTTTCTAATACATCCCATCATATATGTATCAATTTTCTCTATCCAACTATCATTATGCTACAATGGTGACATTATTCCATAGTATATGTATCTTCTTAATACCCTAATATAGACACCAATATTTACAGCAATGATAAATCACCAATATCGTTATTTCTTTGTGGACCTAGAATATTACATCATAACATATATTTTATTATATCAAAATCTCATTGATTTATTCCTTTTGATCATGATCATCTTAGTATTTATGAAAAAATTTAATCACATGATAAAATTTATCCAAAACATTCCATTATAAAAATATCATGATGGTGTAACATTATAGCCATTATAAAATATATTAAATTTACATTATATTGAATAAATCACGAAATCACATTTTAAAATGGAGTGCTATATGTAATTATCCCTTCATCTTTATGTTATAATTCGTCCATAACTCATTCAATCTATAATAATATGTACAATTAATGGAATAAAAGTACCATGTTATACTAAGGAATTTTCATTGAAAATATATCATTTATTTTGTGATCTATTAAAGACATAACAAAAAATTGGATATGTAATGATTTCTCATAAAGGATCTTATCATTTTTAATTTCTTCTAAATTAATCATTAGGTGAATTATTAAAAATAAAAATTTAAATCACTCTAACTTATATATAATTGTCTCATTTAAATTTCATATTCATCAAGAAAAAATATGATCAAATTTTAAATATTTATATGCTTATTGTCTTACCAAATATTATAAAAATATGGTATCTATGATTGATTTTATTATGTCATAGATTATTATCAAATCATCCACAAATTGTATTTTGGAAATATATCCCACCAAGAATGCATATGTAGAATTATTTTTGAATATTTTCATATTTTGTATGGAGTATAAATTTCACAACAAAAAAATTATATTAGGTAAGGATAATAATTATTCCTAAAAGAGTTTATATAAAATTATAAAATTAATATACACGATAGATTCAAAAAATCAGAGAAATTTCATAAAAAAATATAAAATTTTTTTATATATTTTATCAGAAATTTTATATACATAATTATTTTTTTATCATAGGTGAGAGTATAATTATCCCATAATATCTTTATTCAAGAACAAATTAATTTTATTTGAATGTTTTTAATGTTTTGAATGATTTTTTTTATTCCAAGGATTTATTAACAAGATTGAATTTATGTCATCTGTGAATATTTTTTCAGAGTATAAAAATATCCATCTCAAATATTTTTATAAAATATTATACCAATAAATATTTTGAATCCTTATAATCACCCAAAAAAGTAATCCCATCCCTCCAATCCCACCCACCCCACATATAATATCCATTTTTTAGGTGTAATCTAGTATGAGTCAATCCAAGATATTTTAAATTATATATTGTGTATAAATTGTTCATAGTGGTTTTGGAAGTGTTAAAGCTTCAATCGAGTCTCAAAGTTGTTGTTCTTGGAGATACAAGATGCAAAACAATGTTTTTTCATGTTTAATAATATCTATTCTACACAAGTATAGGACCCTTATAGGGTGAATTACATCTTTTTAATCCATGAACAATGGAATCCATTACTATTAAAATACTATAATTTGTTACAATAGTACAATGTATAGTTTATGAAATCTCTGTCAAACGATTCACATAGCTCATGAGGGGAGTGTTCTTATAGGTCAAGGGAAATGCATAATTTGTGAAATGTTAGTCAAAAAATCTACATGAACCATTCAAAGGGTGCGTACATGGACAGTTGGATCTCTATGATGGTTCACATTATGGAATAACATATGGCCAACTGAATACCTTGTTAAAATTATTGAAAAATGTAATTTTTTAATGCTATCACTTTGTAATGTCGAAGATTTTCACAAGGCATTGAATGTTATTTTTTTCATTCTAATTCAATTTAAGAGACCTATATATGTTGACCAGTAATGAAAATTATACATTTGGTGATTCCAGGGTTCATTCGGAGAGTATAATAATGAAATGTGAATTAAATACTATGACACATGGTATGGAGGTCTTGCACAACCCAACACACACAGTTTCCCTAAACCATCTAGTTGCTTGCATTGAGAACCTATGGGAAACACTTTCAATATGAATCGGTGTGTCCAACGGTGCATTGTCTTGCAGTACCTGCCTCTTTTTGGAAAGAGCTCAAACACATGGATTTCACACTGTTAAACAATCCTTCCACTTAACAAAGAGAAATCCCCATTCGAGCAATGGATTACCATACTTTTTGGCCAACATTGTGGCCAAACCATGGGAAGTGTTATAAATGGATGAAAGTACCATTTTAAACCTCATACATTATTTTTACCTATCTTTATTCTTAATGAATTTCTTCCAACCACTTAACTCCCTCCTCCCCATTATGATGTTCTCCTACCTAATTCTACCCAGGCATTAATAAAAGTCCTTTAAATTGAATCTGATTCATTCACTATAGTATCCAATTGTATGATTATATCATGATATTCAATCCTATATAGTATATTTTATGTTCATCATCCTATCTACTGCACTATTTCAGTGCAATATCATTTACCCTATTCTTGGGCCATTTGATGGTTTTAATAATTTCTTCCAACCTAGCTTGAAATAATGGTTGTTTCTAGATGATGGATGATCTGTGAGTCTAAGGTAGGTTGTCTAGGATCATTCCCATTGATTTGTTAAATTCTATAAATTGTGTCATTGTTCATCGATAAGGAACCGTGTTGTTTTCCCCCAAAATCTTCATATTAAATTAAATTGAATCCCCTAAATTACCTTCGGTGACCCGATCTTGAGGTGAATCAACCCTTAGGGATGATTACATTGTATTTTTACATCAAATTGGATGTTCTCAACCATATATGCCAAACTTTCTCTAGTTTTATGTTAGACTAAATGACTTGTGGTGTATCATTATAGTATTAAAAATTTCATTGATTTTTCTAGTTGAATCAATGGTTAAATAATGAGATAGACCCTATACACCCTATCTCATTGAGATTATAAAATCAAATGAATTATATAGGTGCTTAATTACTTGTCCCATATGACATGAATTGAAGTTACCAATGACATGAATTGAATAATGATCATAATTTTTTATAATTACAAGAATTAAATGAAAGAGTTACTCTTTATATACATTTTACAAATATCAGAATTGTTTAATTACTTTACCTTAGTTCTAAGGGGGGAACAAGGGGTTCTAAGATAAGGAACCCATGGATATACCCTTCTGCCTTCTTGTTTAAATTATGAATTATTTATAAATATGTTATGGGAAACATTATCTATTCATGAGATGATCTAAACATTAATTATAATTTTTTATCTATAGATCATTGACAACATTTTCCTATGTGATACCCCTTGTATGACCTTTATTAAATGATTTATTAACCATGAAATGATAAAGACTTGTTCCCCTACAAGAAATACTAAGTATAGACTTGGAGGTCTATCTTAATTTTATTGTTATCCCCCATTCTAGGAGTGATTAATGTGAATTCATATTTCGGTCACATTGGATGGCCTCCCTAGAATCAGACATTGATAGAGCCCTCTAGCGATACTCATAAATTTCCATTGACATTCCATTTATGGTCTCATGGTGTCTCATAATATTTTAAAAATGGAGGATTATATTGTTTTCAAAATTAAATAATTTTATTCAAATGAGAATTGGGAAGTTGTTTTTTAAAATGTAGGGACATTTCATCCAAGTGAAATCCCAATATTAGAGGTAGTCTATCCTATGGAACATTACCCTACTCACATTACCATTTTTTGATCTCCTGGTTCAGACACACCAGGTTAGACCGAAGTAGGTAAACTGTACGAGTGTTCTAGTGGAACCCAATTCAATGCCTTTATTTATTCATTCCTGTCTTAAATTTAATTTAAATGGAATACTTCTTATTTTAGGTTGCATGAAATAGAAAGGCCTATACACAGTGGGTGTCAAACAAAAATAATTTTATATCACACCCTACACATTACCATTGGATCCAAAGTATACATTATGATTGCAATTATAGATAATGGGAATAAACAATATTTGAATGCCTTATTTAATTACACTACTATTTCCTCTAGAAATGGGTATGACCTTGTTTGCTTTAAGGTTCAAACATTTCAGTCGGTTTCTAACGGGTTTATTCGTAGAACCAGAAACATCCAATGATTCTATATCCATTTGGACCTACTTTCCACAGGTAGGCACTCATTAGTTGTGGACCGATGAGGATTAAGAATTTGCATTGGTCGAGAGGATGGGAGGTCGGACTCATCACACCTTTTTGGGGGGAATTATTGTCTATTTCGGGACTCTCTTTATAGATTTGAGTTATGTTCATGAATCCTTATTACATTACCATGTATGAAAATGAGCTTTCCATTAGATCTTGCAATCAATGATTGATACATATGAGATTTAGAGAATCTTTTTATATGTATTTGAGGTTCTTCATCGACAGAGAATCATCTGTATTTGTTGGAGATTCTTAGTCAATGGTGTCCTTCAATACATTATATAAAAGTATCTTGGTCATTATGATAGACATACTAGTTTTAAAGCCACTAAGTGGGGCACTTGATGTTTATTGTCGTTCAGAAGGTCATGGATTATTTCAGAGTTGGGATCATACCCAGAGATGGGATACCTACATATCCTTGTTTATAAAAGGAATCAAAACCCATGTAGTTCAAGTGGAGAAGTATGATGTTTATGAATGATTGATGGCCCAAAGAAATATTTCATAATTACTTTTATGCTCTAAGCTCACGTGAGTCATGCTCGGTGTGAGAAACAAGAGTTATTAGTAAAACCTGACGATTGTGCCATGAAAGATGCAATCATATGAAATGATGCGGGGCTTATGTATGTATGACTGCCCAGATAGATGAGGATTGGGATTTACTTCAGGAAAGAAACCTAGGAACAAGGTCCATAAAGGTATATGTGCTTTATGGATATTTGGTTACTTCACTTATGACTTAGTCCTGAGAAGGATGCCCAAATTAGTGGGGACTTAGGAATGGGGTTTATTCATAAAAAGTAAGCCCAAAACCAAAATAAATTATGACTGGGGATTACTCCTAATGAGGGTTCCCATATTTGGGAACTTTGTGCTTTTTATTAAGGAGGATGCCCATATTTGGGAACTTATGAATGGGGATTACTCTTGAAGAAGAGGCCCAGGTAAAGGAGACTTGGGACTTAGGGCTTATCTCTGAGAAGGAGACCTATGTTAAAGGAAATTATGAGTGGGGATTATTCCTAAGGAGCATTCCCATGAATATGGAACTTGGAATGGTTCTTACTCCAGAAAAAGAGGCCCGGGTTAGGGAACTTCTCATCTTAAAGGATGAGGTTGAATGAATGAAATCTCTCACCTTATTGACATAAAGATATTTAAATCACTAGGTTTTGAGAGATGTTCCATAGAATTCCTTTCAGATAAGGAATACAACAAAGGAACCATGCCAAAAATGGATTTGAAGAGGGTTTTTAAGGCTAAATCTTGAAGTGGAGAGGTGGATTTGAAGAAGACAAGTGAAATAGGTATGAGGGGCACCCAAAAAGGGAAAGGCGTGCAAGTCATGCATGGGCGCACAAGTCCTAGTCGTGTAAATATACTTGCACGACACATGGGTACTTGCGCGACGGTCAACCCTTAGGGTAATACTTGGGCGAGACATGGCTCAAGCCCTTAGTCTTATCCCTAAAGGCTTCCAAAAGAGTGGTGTGCAAGTTTTTTTGAAGGGATAAGGCGGCATGCAAGTGTAGCCATTTCCCTTAAGGGATGCCCACTTAGGCGTGAAAGTGGTGATAATTTTCAACACTTAGGCCTTATTCCTCCTCTTTAGATCTTCCATTATAGGTAATAAATTACCTTAGAAGTTACTAGAAGACTTCAAGCATAGACTAGGGAGACCAGAGCTTAAATCTGAATTTTGGAATTTTTCTGTCCCGAAATTGGGGGCCCACAAGGGGTATTTATAGGCCAGTGAAGAACATCGGTGAAAATCAAATAGGGCACGAAAGTCACCTGCATGCCCAAAATGTAGCACACAAGTATACTTGCGCGACCATGGTAAAACTTGTGTGACCCATTCTTGAAGAAATCTGTGTTCATGCCTTTGTCAATTTTTGATGTTTCTTCAAAAGATGAATCAATTTGGGATCAGGGTATTTCCATTTTCATTCGTTAGACTTTGTGACATAAAAGATCATCAACAAAAGTCCCCCCCTCAGAGTTGGATCCGAAAGAATGAGGATGTGACTTTGAGGTAAAGAAAAAAAACAAGGACTTGCAGTGTGAAAGTTTTGAGTGCGCAAATGGCGGCATGAAAGGGTGAGCCATGCAAGCCTCAGTGCGTAGGGGTGTGGATTTTCCTATAAATGCACGGCCATTCCTTGCACAAAGAAACTGGTTCTCAAAGCACTTCACTCTCATCGCGCAAGTGGCTTTCACCGCGCACGTGTCTTCATTTTCCATGGTTCATTGCTTCTGTTCATTATCGCGCTTCTGCAGAGGTAGTTTGACTTGCATAGTGATACCTATGTGCCAAAACTTTCACGACAGAATTAGACTTGCGCACCAACAATGGACTTGCGCGACTTAATGAATTAGCCATTTTTTCACTTTTCTTCACAACTTTTATGAAAAATAAACTTACTTAAAAGTTAATTATCCAATGTTTGTGAAGATTAAATGACACCTAGAAGAATTGGAATGGCTAAAGAACTGAATAGAAAGCGGATTGAAGACATGATTAACATTGTTTCCCATGATTACTATGATATCTGTGACATAACTCTCCCAGATTTGGTCAAGTACATGAATAAATATCATGTTAATATCCCACGGAGCATCTACCTGCCTCTGTATGGCCATGGACATCTGCAAGGAGTCAAAGTTCCAGTACCAAATAACTATACGCTTGAGATGAAACTGCACTACTCCTCCTCTATTTTGGTTATGTTGTGCATTAAGAGCAACAACAATGGTGTGAACTTTCAAAATTTTCCTCCATGCCATTCCCTTGCAGATATGAAAATGGAAAACCCATGGGATGAAATGTTTTCTACTGCCGGTTGGTGGAGAGAAGATCATCATGGAATTAGAATCATATCTGAAAATATCACTCTCTCCAAATGGCTCTCTACTTCCAATGCTCCATTATCAAATCCATGTATCCATATTCCAAGTCTCTTGGACAGAAACAGAGTCAATGTTTTATCAGCAGAAAATTTTCTCACACCGCACTCAAGATAATTCTTTTACAATTTTTCCAGGAAGAGCTGGTATCACTGCATCTCTTATTTTATCTAGTTGAATGAAATGAATTCCAGGTTGCTACTGATGAACCTAGAGATGCCATAAATCAAGTGAAGATTTATGTTGACAGCCTTTTGTAGTTCTTGGAAAAGTAAAGAGTCTCCAGTCTGTGGATGTCCCTTGAACACTTGTGCATCAATGAAGAAAATTTTCATCTTCAATCATTTGGTTTTGCATTCTTTTTCTATCTACTTTAATTATTTTTTACCTAAGACAATGGGCCTAGTAAGCATAGTTTTATTTTTTTCTTTGATTATTATAAATAACCCTACAAACTTTGAATCTTTTTTTGTCAATATTACCTAAATCATACAAAATGTATGTTTAGTGAGCTGAGACATGACTTTCATTCAGAGTTTCCTGGTCTTTTGTGGGCAGTTTAAAGTCATGCACGTCGGACATAAAAAGGATAATGTTTAAGTTCAAAATAGATTTGACCAAATGGATTAAAATTGACTCAATTCAATGATAATTTATCTGAAAACATATGACCATATTCATGTATGAGCGAAAACATGTAAACTATGACTTGAGAAATTTCAAATCTGAGGAATGATATGAAAAAGGGCTAAAAGGACATTAGAAGAAGTATTTTCACAAGAATAAAGTTACCAATATTTGAAAAACTTGTTAGGGGGTAGAATTATGTCGGGCTTCTTAAGGGTATTGGTTGCATAGTCAAATAATAGTGTCTTTTGGATGACGGGTCCATTATGTAGACTACTTATACAAGGCCGCCTAAGGGCACGTGCTGCACAGTCAGGAAAAAGAACTCTCAGAAATTTTACTTTTCTATTGCTAAAAAGTCAGTGAAAGTTTACGGAGATTCAAATTTTCTAAAGCATAGAGTCTGTTGTATGGAGAGAGGTACTTGAATATGGAGAGGATATTCCCAATCAAGATTTTCAATGAATTGGATGAATGTTACTCCTCCGAAGGTCTGACCCAAACATAGGGAAGGGAAATATAAACCATATACTTGAATACTTTAAGATCCTGAAAAAGTATATGGGACAAATATGTTAAGGATGTCAATTTTTTTTGGATCTGTACATATTTTTGTTAAGAAAAATAATGAAAAAAGAGGTTTTTTCCCCAAGAATGAAGTTACCACTATTTGAAAAACCCGTTAGGGGGTTGAATTATGTAGAGTCGCTTAAGAGCATTGGATGCATAGCCAAATAATAGTATCTTTTGGCTGACAGATCCGTTATGTAGACTACTTATGCAAGGAAGCCTAAGGGAACATGCTGCATAGTCAGGAAAAAGAACTCTCAGGTATTAAACCTTTTGTGTTTAGAAGTCAAGAAAAGAGTTATGAAGATATGAAAGTATTTAAGGTTAGGAGTATGACACATCAAATGGGCATTGTCCAATGTATGTAGAGATACACAGACCAATTATAACCACAATCATGTTGTGGTTGGGTCCTGAATTGAGTTGTTGGACTTCACTACATATCTAATAAGGATGAGAATAAATCCATACGTAGTTCTTGAAATACAGTTTAACATCATGTGGGACGTGAGTGTAGGAGATCTTAGTTTAGGGTCATAGAGATCAGAACATAATGAGGAATACATAGTGTGTGTTTTATAACCCTGATGTGAATGAAGACCATAGTTTTCATACCAAATTCATGTTTTCACAGGGGGACTTTTCAGCCAAAGGACTGAAAGTGGAATTTGGGGTTAGGCCCAAAGACTTGGGGCTAGATTTGTGGGACGCTCGAATGTTCCTACGTATCCCATAAGGATGGGAATCCAGCCTACGTAGTTCTTGAAATACCCTATGTAAAAATTTGGTTCGTACAAGTGAAGGGTGAAAAGGGGACTTTAGTGCAATGATGGTTTGAACCAAGATAAAAGGTTCGAGCATTGCCTTGTATAAATGTAGTCTTTAGAATAAAACATTATTGGAGATCAATGTAAATAATTATTCCCTCTCAGGTGAGGGTGTCAAAGAATGTTGTAGTTTATTTTCATATAGGACAATGGGGTACTGTAGAGTTTAATGTCATATAGTACAGACAAAGGTGAACCAATGTGAAGATATTGGTTTTGGGCTTTAACCTAAGGGGGTTTCCTACGTACCCAGCCTTAAAGGCAAGGATCAAAGTCTTTGTAGTTCAATTTAAAAAATTAATTGGTGATCAAGTTGTTCTTGAGGACAACGATCTAAAAAGGTTTTCGGGACATACACATGGTTGACAGACCAGAGAAGGTGTTATGGTTGAATTTTACTCTATGCTCACGTGAGTCATACTCAGCGTGAGAACCAAGAAGTAGTAGCAACCCTAACAATTCACAATTCAATGTCATGTATGACATATAAGGGACTGAGTACAGTTTAATGTCATGTTGGACAATGTAAGGACTGTGCAATTGAATGTCTTGTAGTATGGACTATAGGGGACATAGTTTAACGTCATGTTGGACAAGAATGTTTTTGTAGTTTAACATCGTATAGAAAGGAAGAAAGAGGGACTATGATGTTTAATGTCATGTAGTAAGGACAATAGGGGATACAGTTTAATGTAATCTTCGACGAGAAAAGATGTGTAGTTTAACATAATATAGTAAGGACAGAAGAGGGACTATGCAGTTTAATGTCATGCAGTAAGCACAATAAGGGATACAGTTTAACAACATTTTGGATGAAAGTAAAAAAAATTTAAGGTCATATGCATGGACCGAAAGAGGGACTATGCAGTTTAATATCATGCAGTAAGGACAATAGGGGATACAAGTTAACGTTATTTTGGATGAGAGTGAAAATAGTTTAAGGTCATATGGATGGATAGTGGTGATGTATTTTGTGTTTATACAAAATAATTCTTCAGAAATCTATCATTGGTTGGAGTCGTGATGAGTTCTCCATCCATTGAGATTAAAGAATAAGTGTAACAGCCCGAGATTTTATGAAAAATATTCTTTTCTATTTCACTAATGTCTTGTGTTGTACGCTACACCAAAAGGAGCTTTCACAACATGCATCCTTGACTTGCCTTGCATTACACGCAATCGCAACCTTCCTCGATAGCGTGTGTGGTACGTAATACTGAGTTTCACGAAACAATGATATGCTATTAAAATATTATTAAAACTAGCCGTTATGAATAGTAATAACCACTTTTTAAATTTTAGAAATTTTAAAATGGACTTCATTTTTGGATTCGGAGTATCGAATTTAGCCTAAGGTGAAATTTTGGTACTTTTCGGATAACTTTCATATTCTGATGAATAGTGAAAATTACTAAATTATAATTAAAAACAACTTTTTTAATCGAAATAATTAATAGTGATAAATAATTAATTTGAGTGGTTTTAAAGTATATTTAGAATATATTTTTACAATTTAATACAATGTTGGTCATTGGATGTAATTTCACATTTAAACTAGACATAAACAAGTGTCAATCTTTTGATAGATATTGTTTCTTAAAAACACGCTATTTGTTTTAACAGCGGGATTTAATTATAAAATTAATTAATGCAACTTTTATGTAATTAATTTGGTAAAATAGACTTCATTTTTGAATTCGGAATATGAAATATAGCTTGGGATGAAATTTTGGCACTGTTCTGAAAAACATCAATTTTTGATGAATAGTGAAACTACTAAGTGGTAGTTAAAAAAACTGAATTTTTCATAAAACATAATTTTACCGCTTCTGTGAATGGAATTTCAAAAATCCGAGAGACACGGTTGATGTCAGTAAGTAAAATGTGGTTCAATAAGATGAAAATAATTTTGGGTGAATAGTAACTTTTTACTTTTTTTTACCGCAGTTAATAGTAAATAGGGTAACTAAGGGTAAATATGATATTAATATTACCCTAACACATGTCCTAATTCTATTGAACAAGTGTAATTCGATCAAAAACAAACTTAGGAATAACATATGACCATTTAGGCCCACTTGGATTAGATTAGGACATTTATTATTAATTTATTTAAAGAAGGGTTAAAATAGTTAAAATCAAAGTTTAATAAGTAAGTCATTTTTAATATGGGGTTATACATAATATAAATTCGATTGTAAATATTCATTAGAAAGCTAAAAAGATTTACTAAATTATGGTATTTTATTTGTAATTTTTAGACATCAACTAATTTAATTTATTTATGACACAATGATGATGCAGTAATTATCTTATTAATGAAATATTGACATAATTGATGTTATAAACTACAAAATAAATATAATTTGAGACTTTTTATGAATTACACTAATTTTATAGGTTACTATGATATATTAGTGTTGATTTAATCAACTTGGTTCGAACATATAATTCTGTTATGACTTTCACAAAAATCATATATCAAATAGTGTCAAAATTGACACAAAATAGTTTTTAAATCAAATATTATATTATTAATTGTTATTTTATTCCTAAAAATCTAAGGTTCGGCCAAATGACTTAGATAGGGATATATATTTTAATAATAAACAATTTGGGGTTAGTTTGGCATGTTATAGTAAGTGTATTAACCATATAGTGAAAGAAAACAAAAAGACACGGTAAAAGTTAAATTATTTAACTTAGAGTTAAATCTAATTGATAAGGTTAAAATAATAACCTAAACTTGTCTAAATCCTATTGGTTGATAGGATTTCGACCCATCCCCACTTTATCTTCGAAATAAGACCCTTTGGAACCATTATAAACCGATTTTTACTTTAAAATAAAATAATATTTTGAGGTATTCCTAAGGTGCCCCTCTCCTCCCTTATAAAAGGTCACCTCCTCTCCCTCCTCCTCACACCAATTTGAGCACTCAAGCTCGGCCAACCCCTGCCAAAATCTCTTCTCCACATCCCTAAAAACATCCTAGAGGTTCTGGTCTTCCTCAAAGACCAATTTTAGTGCCCTAAGAGGAGGTCTCAAAGAGGCACTTCAAAGAAGAGGTAATTACCATTACCAATTCTTTCATCTCTATTTCTTCTTCCACTTCTTCTTCTTAGGTTGTTTCATTATGAAGTAATAACATCAGTATCAATCATATACTGATATGTTATTATAAGTATGAAACAACCCTATTTCACCATCTATTCATCCTACGGAAAAAGAAATCACCGCGCGTGCGTACGTACGGAATACCGTCTCCACGCCGTGGTGTAATCTATTTTCCACCACCACCTTACATGGATGGGTATAATGGTGTAAAGAATAACTATACATAGTTATTACAACATCATATTGATTCTGATATATTGTATGATCCACTCCAATTCAATTCAATATTTATAGAAATGATATCATCGCTCGTGCGTACGTACGGACTACCGTCTCCACGACACGATGAGATTCATTCTCCATGTTAACCATTTAAGAATGATTATAATGTATATATAAGAAATAATAATGAAATATATGACATTATAAAGCTACTGGATTTATGTATATATATACATATGTATGTCATCTACTTACTTCCATTTCAAGACAATAAGGAAAGGAAAACAGCATTCATGCGTACGTACGGACTACCGTCTCCATGAACGGTGTTTTTCATTTTATTTATCTACCTATTATATATATATATATATATACTGAATATATATGATATATAAATCATATTTTATATTCTGGAAGTGATTAAATCATGATATAAGTAATAATGATGTCAAGAACAACAAGTCAAAACACCTACGATAAATGAAACGATTTTACCCAAAATGCTTCTTTAACATGGAATTTACAAAATAACGGGTAATATAATGTCATAAGTGAACCATATATGATATCATAACAATGAATATGATTCTTTAATAAGTCAATAACATGATTTAAATCATTATACAGGAGGTTCGGACACTTACAAACCAAGTCGGACCTAAGGTAAGGGAAATATCACAATCTCATTTTTATCCGAGATTGTTTATTCGTAAGTATTTACTGGGGTGTATTTTATCATCCACATCCATGTTTCATCAATATGTAATATTATTTCCATCCACCTACAATTGTTTAAATCCATTTTTACCCTTCGGTGAGTTTTTAGTAATATGTACGAAAGGAATCTTTTGTCGTTTTTCGTACGAGGTACTTTTTGACTTTTCCGACAAAAGTACGAAGAATGTTTTTTTTAACTTATACGGCATGAATGGATTTCTAAAAAAAATTGTTTCCAAGAAGCTTCCTTTACAAGTTTTCAAGTTTATTTTTAATCAACTTCTTTTATTTTAATGTTGTATGACATGTTATGAAAGGAAAAATGTTTTTGAAGAAGAAAGGATATTTTCCTCAAGAATGGAGTTCAAGTGTTTTATCAAAATTATTTTCCATCTAAGATAATAAAGGGTTCTGTTTTTATCCCTATTATTAAATTGATTTGTTCATGTTGTGATGTAATTATTTTTATGAATTCCTTTATCTTATATGAATTGATTTATGATGTCATGATGTTTCAAGAATCCCATTTTTGTTACATGTGTTATGCGATGATGTATGTTTTATGATTATGTGGCACACATAAGAAATGATTCATTATAAGATGGGTGGGACCTATATCTCCCTCCAATGCATTGGGTAAAGATTTTATATCTCATGAGATAGACAGGGCTGGAACGGTAGGTTATACCGGTTCAGTGAAACAGGACTGAAACGAGGGTTACTCGATTCAGAAAGGGGCTTTGTCCACTAAGATAGTCTTGGCAATGAGTCTTGACTAACAAGAAATGATTTTCCATGATTATGTGTGCATGCCACAAAGTTTCATGTTTTAAGTTATGATTATGGGGATCTCATTTTCACTTCTATGATTTATCCCATGTTATGATATTATGAGCTCTTTTGTAGGTTAAGATTTCCAAAAGCTATGTTCTTATGTATATGATGTGATTGATATTTCTTTTGTTTACCCTTACTAAGCATTTGAGCTCACCCTTTTATGTTTTCTTTTCCCCAGGATATACAGAAAGGTTTTTAGGTAAAAGAAAGGAAGATCTTTATGGGAGATATTGAAGATCTTTCACCACGATTAGAAGATTACGTTCCGAGTTTCCAAAGACACTAAACTATTACGATCCTTGTGTGTGTGTTTTCGTTATGTACTAAGTATTCCGCAAAAGTAATGTAATGTCCATGTACGATAAGCTTAGGGTCTCTACAGTTGGTATCCGAGGAAAGGTTTAGTCAACCTTTGGAAACTAGGATGCGAAAACGTTAGTGAGATCCCTAGAGATATTTCTAAGGTATGTCTAGGGATGTCCCTAGGGATAAGTATACGTATAGGTTATAGTAATAGAATTACGCTAACGATCATAGAATTAAACCTAAGATGTTGGATATTGAAGGTACTCCCCCTTTATTATGTTGTTTTCCCTAGCATGATTTTTGCCTCTCACACTATTCTTTTTGGGTTTTAGACGATGGCTGGAACCCGAAGGAACCGTGTTGATCAATGCAATGGACAATGCAATGATTGCCCTCCTGAACAAACAAATGTTATGGGAGATGGAGTGCAAAATCTTATTGCTATACTTACACAAGCTATGAATCATTCTGGACTTCCAAATGAGCAGAGAAGGGAACAATATTCTATTGAGTCCTTCATGAGGCAACGTCCACCTTCTTTCAGTGGGTCTTCTGATCCACTTGTGGCTGAACAATGGATCAGTACTACTGAAAAGATATTTTCAAGTCTTCAATGTTCTGAACATGATAAAGTCATCTTAGCAGTATATCGTTTTGAAGGTGAAGCTGATAAATGGTGTAATCTTATCAAGAATACGAGGCCAAGAGATGAAATTGAGTCCATGGAATGGGACGAGTTCAAGAACTTGTTTTTCAGTAAGTACTTCCCTCGTATTCTTCGAACAAAGATGGAGAAAGAGTTTCTTGAACTGAAGCAAAGGGACGATGAATCTGTTGGTACCTATGAAGCAAATTTTACAAGACTTGCAAGGTATGCTTCTGGAATTATCATCCCACCTGAAAGTAAAGTTGATCGATTTTTCAGTGGCTTAAAACCAAGTCTTCGAAGGGCATTAGCTATAAGAGACTTCAGTAGCTATGAAGAAATTGTGCGTTGTGCTATCAAGGTAGAAATGGAAGTTGGTGTTACATATCCATCTCATGGTTTTGACAAGAAACGAAAGATGGAGATCAAGGAGAAATCTCAGAATAATGGTGAAAAGAAGATGAATGTTTCCTTATGCACAAAGTGTGGAAAGAAGCATGGTGGAGATTGTCTTAAAGGGACTAGAAAATGTTTTAAGTGTGGAAAAGAAGGTCATCGAGCATCTGAGTGTCGAAGTAATGGAAAAAGGGTTTCTAATGATGTGAATAAAGCAAACACTGCAGAGAACAAACCGCCAACACTTCAATGCTTCAAGTGCAAGGAAATGGGGCATTATGCTAATAATTGCCCTAATCCAAGGGTTAGTGATGATCAACATGAGCAACCACTGAAGGCAAAGGACAAAGGGAAATCACATGCGATCACTATTGGCAATGTTGAATATGACAACGATGTGGTGGAATGATTAAGTGTTTATGTAATGGGATTCCAAAATAATGTTGTATCATTGAGTATTGCAATATTTACTGATGTGGTATTCAAAGTGATTGAGATATTTTTTGGAAATAAGATGATATGCGCATAATGAAGACGAGAAAATAAATTGTTTAATAGTATTCATGAGCTCATGATTGATATAAGGACTAAGTGATATCATGGTTTGAGTATATAGAATTTTGAGGATTTTGGTATGTGGAAAGTGTTAACTTTTAACTGCACTCATGTTTTCACTAAGGTATTCAAGAGAATACACGATTAAGGACTTTGAATGTTTGGAATGTGACCAACAAGACATATCTTATGATATGTGGGGATCAACGACAGTATTAAATCTCTGGTAATCGTTGTCACTATATTATGAGAGTGGACTGCAGTATTATGTATAAGCCTAAAGATTAGACTGGATTATGTTGGACATAAGTTAGTATTGTTTAAGGATAGAAGATTTTCGATATTATTGATGGGATGTTATAGTAACGTAGTTTTAGAAAAAGGACAACCTGCAGGACGGGCGACAGCCCATCGCTTCGGACAAGGCTGTAGGAATCGAACCCACAACCGAAGTGCGACTGGCCTTTATCGCCTACCACTGGCCTACAGGAAGTCCCTGTTTAGTAGAAACTAGTTTTATTATATTAAGCAGTATGATATATGAAGTATAAGTCCATTTTAGGAACCATATATGATTAATCTCACTATAGAATGACTTATTTATATTTAATAACTTTTTCTAACCTTTTGTTTGAGACAGATGGAATGAATAGTCATTCTATCACATGATCTGCTAACACTTCACGAATAACAAATTCAACTTCATTTATTTAAGAGATGAAGTGGAAATTGTTCAAGGCACGAACAACAGTGAGATTGTACCAAAATAAAGTAAGTATTTATTCTAATTCAAATTTTCAACTTTAGGGAAATGATCTTGAAAACCAAAAATGTTGTCCTAGTGATCTTATACCTGATGAATCAGATGGTACCTTATATCATCACAAATCTATGGATTTGTGATTACTGGATTTTCCATAGCCATGTTCTCTACCACTCTCCATCAGAACATGATGGTTAGATTTCTCTTTCATATCCATATTTTCACCTATGTGGAAACCCAGTGATTAGTTTATTTGGGTAATCGTTACATTTCATACTTTAGTTTTTAAAGCCAAGTTTTGGTATTCCTTTTTAGGATGTGGGTTTCTATTAAAGAAACTTTCGAATAGTAAACCATTTATAACCCCGACGAATTTCGAGGGCGAAATTCATTTTAAGGGGGGTAGAATGTAACAGCCCGAGATTTTATGAAAAATATTCTTTTTTATTTCACTAATGTCTTGTGTTGTACGCTACACCAAAAGGAGCTTGCACAACACGCATCCTTGACTTTCCTTGCACTACACGCAATCGCAACCTTCCTTGATAGCGTGTGTGGTACGTAATACTGAGTTTCACGAAACAATGATATGCTATTAAAATATTATTAAAACTAGCCGTTATGAATAGTAATAACCACTTTTTAAATTTTAGAAATTTTAAAATGGACTTCATTTTTGGATTCGGAGTATCGAATTTAGCCTAAGGTGAAATTTTGGTACTTTTCGGATAACTTTCATATTCTGATGAATAGTGAAAATTACTAAATTATAAATAAAAACAACTTTTTTAATCGAAATAATTAATAGTGATAAATAATTAATTTGAGTGGTTTTAAAGTATATTTAGAATATATTTTTATAATTTAATACAATGTTGGTCATTGGATGTAATTTCACATTTAAACTAGACATAAACAAGTGTCAATCTTTTGATAGATATTGTTTCTTAAAAACACGCTATTTGTTTTAACAGCGGGATTTAATTATAAAATTAATTAATGCAACTTTTATGTAATGAATTTGGTAAAATAGACTTCATTTTTGAATTCAGAATATGAAATATAGCTTGGGATGAAATTTTGGCACTGTTCTGAAAAACATCAATTTTTGATGAATAGTGAAACTACTAAGTGGTAGTTAAAAAACTGAATTTTTCATAAAACATAATTTTACCGCTTCTGTGAATGGAATTTCAAAAATCCGAGAGACACGGTTGATGTCAGTAAGTAAAATGTGGTTCAATAAGATGAAAATAATTTTGGGTGAATAGTAACTTTTTACTTTTTTTTACCGCGGTTAATAGTAAATAGGGTAACTAAGGGTAAATATGATATTAATATTACCCTAACACATGTCCTAATTCTATTGAACAAGTGTAATTCGATCAAAAACAAACTTAGGAATAAAATATGACCATTTAGGCCCACTTGGATTAGATTAGGACATTTATTATTAATTTATTTAAAGAAGGGTTAAAATAGTTAAAATCAAAGTTTAATAAGTAAGTCATTTTTAATATGGGGTTATACATAAGATAAATTCGATTGTAAATATTCATCAGAAAGCTAAAAAGATTTACTACATGATGGTATTTTATTTGTAATTTTTAGACATCAAATAATTTAATTTATTTATGACACAATGATGATGCAGTAATTATCTTATTAATGAAATATTGACATAATTGATGTTATAAACACCAAAATAAATATAATTTGAGACTTTTTATGAATTACACTAATTTTCTAGGTTACTATGATATATTAGTGTTGATTTAATGAACTTGGTTCGAACATATAATTCTGTTATGACTTTCACAAAAATCATATATCAAATAGTTTCAAAATTGACACAAAATAGTTTTTAAATCAAATATTATATTATTAATTGTTATTTTATTCCTAAAAATCTAAGGTTTGGAAAAATGACTTAGATAAGGATATTTATTTTAATAATAAACAATTTGGGGTTCGTTTGGCATGTTATAGTAAGTGTATTAACCATATAGTGAAAGAAAACAAAAAGACACGGTAAAAGTTAAATTATTTAACTTAGAGTTAAATCTAATTGATAAGGTTAAAATAATAACCTAAACTTGTCTAAATCCTATTGGTTGATAGGATTTCGACCCATACCCACTTTATCTTCGAAATAAGACCCTTTGGAACCATTATAAACCGATTTTGACTTTAAAATAAAATAATATTTTGAGGTATTCCTAAGGTGCCCCTCTCCTCCCTTATAAAAGGACACCTCCTCTCCCTCCTCCTCACACCAATTTGAGCACTCAAGCTCGGCCAAACCCTGCCAAAATCTCTTCTACACTTCCCTAAAAACATCCTAGAGGTTCTGGTCTTCCTCAAAGACCAATTTTAGTGCCCTAAGAGGAGGTCTCAAAGAGGCACTTCAAAGAAGAGGTAATTACCGTTACCAATTCTTTCATCTTTATTTCTTCTTCCACTTCTTCTTCTTAGGTTGTTTCATTATGAAGTAATAACATCAGTATCACTCATATACTGATATGTTATTATAAGTATGAAACAACCCTATTTCACCATCTATCCATCCTACGGAAAAAGAAATCACCGCGCGTGCGTACGTACGGAATACCGTCTCCACGCCGTGGTGTAATCTATTTTCCACCACCACCTTACATGGATGGGTATAATGGTGTAAAGAATAACTATACATAGTTATTACAACATCATATTGATTCTGATATATTGTATGATCCACTCCAATTCAATTCAATAGTTATAGAAATGATATCATCGCTCGTGCGTACGTACGGACTACCGTCTCCACGACGCGATGAGATTCATTCTCCATGTTAACCATTTAAGAATGATTATAATGTATATATAAGAAATAATAATGAAATATATGACATTATAAAGCTACTGGATTTATGTATATATATACATATGTATGTCATCTACTTACTTCCATTTCATGACAATAAGGAAAGGAAAACAGCGTTCATGCGTACGTACGGACTACCGTCTCCATGAACGGTGTTTTTCATTTTATTTATCTACCTATTATATATATATATATACTGAATATATATGATATATAAATCATATTTTATATTCTGGAAGTGAGTAAATCATGATATAAGTAATAATTATGTCAAGAACAACAAGTCAAAACACCTACGATAAATGAAACGATTTTACCCAAAACGCTTCTTTAACATGGAATTTACAAAAGAACGGGTATTATAATGTCATAAGTGAACCATATATGATATCATAACAATGAATATGATTCTTTAATAAGTCAATAACATGATTTAAATCATTATACAGGAGGTTCGGACACTTACAAAGCAAGTCGGACCTAAGGTAAGGGAAATATCACAATCTCATTGTTATCCGAGATTGTTTATTCGTAAGTATTTACTGGGGTGTATTTTATCATCCACATCCATGTTTAATCAATATGTAATATTATTTCCATCCACCTACAATTGTTTAAATCCATTTTTACCCTTCGGTGAGTTTTTAGTAATATGTACGAAAGGAATCTTTTGTCGTTTTTCGTACGAGGTACTTTTTGACTTTTCCGACAAAAGTACGAAGAATGTTTTTTTTAACTTATACGGCATGAATGGATTTCTAAAAAAAATTGTTTCCAAGAAGCTTCCTTTACAAGTTTTCAAGTTTATTTTTAATCAACTTCTTTTATTTTAAAGTTGTATGACATGTTATGAAAGGAAAATTTTTTTTGAAGAAGAAAGGATATTTTCCTCAAGAATGGAGTTTAAGTGTTTTATCAAAATTATTTTCCATCTAAGATAATAAAGGGTTCTGTTTTTATCCCTATTATTAAATTGATTTGTTCATGTTGTGATGTAATTATTTTTATGAATTCCTTTATCTTATATGAATTGATTTATGATGTCATGATGTTTCAAGAATCCCATTTTTGTTACATGTGTTATGCGATGATGTATGTTTTATGATTATGTGGCACACATAAGAAAGGATTCATTATAAGATGGGTGGGACCTATATCTCCCTCCAATGCATTGGGTAAAGATTTTATATCTCATGAGATAGACAGGGCTGGAACGGTAGGTTATACCGGTTCAGTGAAACAGGACTGAAACGAGGGTTACTTGATTCAGAAAGGGACTTTGTCCACTAAGATAGTCTTGGCAATGAGTCTTGACTAACAAGAAATGATTTTCCATGATTATGTGTGCATGCCACAAAGTTTCATGTTTTAAGTTATGATTATGGGGATCTCATTTTCACTTCTATGATTTATCCCATGTTATGATATTATGAGCTATTTTGCAGGTTAAGATTTCCAAAAGCTATGTTCTTATGTATATGATGTGATTGATATTTCTTTTGTTTACCCTTACTGAGCATTTGAGCTCACCCTTTTATGTTTTCTTTTCCCCAGGATATAAAGAAAGGTTTTTAGGTAAAAAAAGGAAGATCTTTATGGGAGATATTGAAGATCTTTCACCACAATTAGAAGATTACGTTCCGAGTTTCCAAAGACACTAAACTATTACGATCCTTGTGTGTGTGTTTTCGTTATGTACTAAGTATTCTGCAAAAGTAATGTAATGTCCATGTACGATAAGCTTAGGGTCTCTACAATAAGCTCCATTAGAGCAGACCTTATGTATTGAGTAAGGTCTTACACACTTTGGTTCAAGCTTGGGTGGTTTATTTCTTGGTATCATTAGAGATCTGAGAACCAATACCAATTCCCCCTGAATAAATGAATGAAGATGAAATTTTTTATTGAATGCTAGTGCTATTCGATTCTGATATTCTTCCAAGTGGTGCAGGGTGCACAATCTTTTTTCATCTAATCATTCCAATTCATCCAATCGATTTTGAGATTGTTCATCTATAGATGACTGATCACAAATGGACACTCTAAGAGAGGGTAATTGAACTTCATTCGGCAAGACTGCTTACGTTCCATATACCAATGAATATGGAGTTGACCGCGTAGCAGTGGGGGTGGTGGTTCGATAAGTCCATAAAGCATGAAATAGTTTATCAGGCCATTAATTCTTATCTTTATCCACCATCTTTTGCAGTATGTTTGAAAGAGTCTTATTGAAGGATTTTATTTGGCCATTGGTCGCCGCATGATACCAAGATGAATGGTTGGATTTGATGTTGTATTCTTAATACAACTTCCTTACCTCGTATGAATAGAAGTTGGTTCCATTTTCTGTCAAAAGGGTATGAGGGACACCAAATCTGTTATTGATGTTATACTTGATGAAGCTGAAATGCTTTTAGAACTGACTTCTTTGAGAGGTATTTCCTCAGCCCATTTGGAAAAGAATTCAGTAGTAGTAAGAATATAGTTAAACTTCTTGGATGTAGCTGAATGGTAAGGTCCTACTACATCCATTCCCCATGTGGAAAATGGCCATGAGTATTTAGCTGTATGAAGCAACTTTGGGGGATGATGAATGAAATTGGAATATACATGGCAAGAATGAAACTTCTTAGTGAAATAAAAACAATCTTGTATCATTGAAGGCCAGAAGAATCCAAGCCTTCGAATTTGATCAGAAAGTCTATGTCCAGACTGGTGGGCACCATAGACTCATGCATGTACATCTTTTAGGACAACCATTGTCTCTTCACCATCAATACATCTGAATAGAATTCCTTCAAAACCACGCTTGTAGAGAATTTTCTCTAAGTGATCTAGGCTATCATAATGAGTAAAGTTGACCACACATTGACAGACTTGTTCTTTCTTAGATCAATCAGGTGGGATTGTTCCATTTTGAAGGTATTCACTGATATGTGTCATCCATCATATAGTATGACCATACGGATCAGAAATGGGACAAATTTCTTTGATTTATTATATTCTGATTTGAACATAAGGTGAAATTGTACGACGGTGGGAAATACTAAAGATTGTCTTGTCTCGATTTGGATCTGCCTGAGCTGTGGCTATATTAGCCAATGCATCAGCAGGAGCATTTTGTGATCGTGGGGCATAAGAAAATGTTAGTTCAGAAGGAAATTCTGCAATTAAATCTCTGATGTAATCATACAATATTATTAACTCTTCTTTTCTGATGGAATAATCCCCATTGACTTGTTTTATTACCAAGTCTGAATCAACTTTGACATTTATGTGACTCACCTATGCCTAAAGCACCAACTCCAATCCTGCGATGAGAGCTTGATATTATGCTTCATTATTGGTACTGCCTTCCCATAATAAGAAGGAATAAGGTAGCACTACCTTTTTTGTGGAAATGAGGACAATTCCTAACCCAACTTTGTTGAATTTAGGATATTCCATTTTATTCCCTGTTGGACTTCTGGAAGCACCATCAAAATACATTTCCCATGTTTGAAGATTATCATGAATAGAGAAGATTTCCTCATCAGGAAGTTCAATATCTGAAGATGTATCTTCTACTAAAGGATGCTTGGAAAGGAAATCAGTCAGATCTTGGCCCTTTATTTCCTTTTGAGACACATACTGGATGTCAAACTACTGCAAAAAAACTGCCCACCTTGCAAGACGTCATGTAAGCATTGGACGACTAAGGATGAATTTGAGCGGGTTATTGAGAGATACCAATTGGACCTCATGATGTTTCAGGTAGTGTCTCAACTTTTGAACTGCAAAGATTAATGCTAGGCAGCACTATTCAATACTTGAATATTGGGTTTCTGCTTCATCCATAGTCTAACTAAGATAGTAAAGGCTGTTTTCATTCCCAGCAACATTCTTTAAGGTAAGGAAGTCACCCAATGATCGCTCTAAAGCTGTCACATAAATAATGAGTGGTCTTCCTTCAATAGATGGAATTAATACTGGTGGACTCAAGAGATACTTCTTGAGAATATCGAATGCTTCTTGATATTCTTCAGTCCACTGGTAAGTGACTCCGTTCTTCATCAATTTGGTGAAGGGAAAAATTTTGCCTGCCAAATTGGTGACGAAACTCCAAATATAATCCAAGTTTCCTTGAAGTCCTATCAATTCCTTCAAATTCCGAGGAGGTGACATACCAAGGATTTACTTTGTCTTCTCAAGATCAACTTCAATGCCATGATGGCATACAATAATGCCGAAAATTTTTCTTGAGGTTACACCAAAATCACATTTTAAGGGGTTCATCTTCAAATTATGTTGTCAAAGATTGTGAAATATGATTTCCAAATCTTCCAGGTGATTAGAATGATGTTTGTATTTGACTACCAAATCATCCACATAACATTCAACAAATATTCTTAAAAAGGGTTTGAAGATATGGTGCATGGCACACTGATATGTTGTGCCCACATTCTTATGGCCAAAGGGCATTACCCGATAGAAAAAAACACAATGAGGGGATCTGAAGACTGTAGATTCTTCATCTTCTGGAGCCATTCAGATTCGATTATACCTGTAATATCCATCCATGAAGGAAAGTTCTTCATAGTCGGCTATTGAATCAATTAAGAGTTATGTAATCGGAACTGGAAAATAATCTTTAGGACAATACCAATTAAGATCTATGAAATCAATGAAAACCCTAATTTTCCCATTCTTCTTTTTCACAGGGACAATATTATCCAACCACTTGGGATATTGAACTTCTCTGACAAAGTTAGCTTTGATAAGTTGGGTGTGTTTTTCTTGCGGCTTTCATAAATCCTTGATGTTCTTCTGGAAAACCCAAATGATTAGTGGAAACATTGGGACCAATCCCTGGCATTTCTGTTTAATTCCAAGCAAATATATCTTGATTTTTTTTAAAAAATAAATATACATCTCTTTCTCATCAAGAGTCATGGCCGCACTAATTAAAGTGGGGCGTGGATCTTATTTTTTACCTATAATTATTTCTCTGAGTTCATCCATAGGGGTAGAGATACCCTCCTAAAATGTTGGAGGATCATCTCTAAAATCTTCCTCTTCTTTTTCAACATGTGTTATTTTTTCTATTTCTACTTGCATAGTAGATGATGGAGTAGAATTTCCAAAATCAGAAGAGATGTTAAAATTTGAACATCTTGAAGAAGAAGCTTCCATTTATGACCCTATTGATAATGAAGGGTCTTCCTTGGGTAATAAATAGGAGATGATAGATTGAGAATCGACATCATCATTCACCTCTAACATTTCTATAACTTCTTCTGGCCTAGTTGACGAAGTATAGAATTGTTGGATTTTAGTAGATGAAATGAAGACATATCCATTTGAGCTCTCATCATTTCTTGGTGAGTAACCAATTTCTCATATTTTGTCTGGCTTGAATGTCGTAATTGACATTATGGAAGTTTCCATAAGTGTATTTTGATTTGGGTCTATCCAGTCAATTTGACTGATAGGAAACACATAATCTGTACTCACATGTGTGAATGGATTTACTAGAATCTTTTCCAAACCAAATAGAGCATTAACTTTGGTAACCTCCCTTTTTGTGTATTTCTCCTTTCCTGCCATGTGATAGAATTATGCCTCAATGTACTGAGATTCACATGTTTTAAATGCATCTTTATCACCATACAATGTCCCAATTTGACAATTGAAACAATATTTAAGACATTGATGGTATGATGAAGGGATATCTGCATGTTGATGTAGTCAAGGTTTTCCAAGAAATATGATAATGGCTGTGTCATGACGAACAACCATGAAATCTAAATTGGAAAAAAGATCTCCAAACTGGTTTCTAAGTGTGATCTCTCCCAGAGGTTCTTGTTCATTTTTTTCATACCCTTGCAACATCAAAGTAAAAGGAGATAAATTAGATTCTGTGAGTCCCAATTGACGAAGTGTATGAATGGGGATGAGGTTGACTCCTGAACCATTATCAATGAAATCCCATTGGATGTCTACTTCATTGGACTTTCTAGATAAATACAAAGGTATAATATTCCCATGCACAACATCATCTTCATCTTCATCAGTAAAAGATATCACCACATGGTATTCTGCAAGATCATTCTCTATATGATAATCTTCAGCCGTAACAATTTCAGTTTCAAATTCCTGAGAACTTGAAAAAGCTTCAATGCGTGCCTCCCGAAGATCCTTTGATAGATTTAATGCATCCAGAGTTGATAACTTGGATTGTACTTGGGCCAAATGTTTCAATTTATCATACTTTCGATCCAAAGATCTATGCTTCCCAATAAGAACATGTGGTTTCTCAGGTGCCTTAGAAGTTGATGCTTTGGAAGTAGATGCATCTTATATCAGTGTAGGAGTTGAAAATAATCCTGGATTTGGAAGATTAGACCAACTAGGTCTATTTACTTTTTGAGAGGACAAAGGTGTAAACTCCAACCGATCCTCAAAAATAATTGTGTCAGGACTGAATCTACCATGCATGGAAGAACTGTCTTGTTCCTGTTGAGCCTGCTGAAGGGCTCTGCCAGGATTTTCAGCTACATACATAGTTCTATCAGGGGTAGAATTGGAATAGTGGATTCTGAAAGATCCATGTCTTCCTCTATATCCGTGACCTCTAGAATTCCCTCTGATTACTCTGTTTTATATAGGGAACTCGGGATCCCCAAAATCAAAACTACGACTGGCATATGGATCTGTTAAGTGAATCATATTAACAGAACCAAAGATCAATTCTTCATCTGATGATGACTCTGCATGATATTCCAATTTAGGATGAGCCGTTTGGTGGGACGGTGCCCATTACTTTGAAGTAGATGGCATAAAATCTTCTAGAGTCATAGACAACTTGGGCTTTGACACGATTTCATCTTCTTTGGATTTTTGTTCTTTCTTTGAATTATGCCGCCCTTTTGAGTATTTTTCTTTTGATGAAGGATGTTTTGTTGTGGAATTCATAGTAGAAGAGACAATTGGTTTCTTTTATTGCATCTGCAAAATGGCTTGAGTTCGGTTGATCATTTTTCTGACCATCCAATCATCATATTTTTGTGCATTTTTTTGACTTCCTGCCACTCACCTTATTCCTCTAGATTTGTAGCAGTAACACATGCTACCTGAGCTGAAGAAACTTTTAGATTGACTTGTCCTAAGTCTACCATTCCTTGCTGGAGGTCTTTGAATACAAAACACTCCTGAATGGGATGCCCCAACATCTGATGAAATGGGAAATAGTTGGGACAGTCTTCATATCCTTCTTTGTTTGGCCTTTTGGGCCATGGAAACTAAACCAAATTATTCTCCAAAGCTGAAATGAAGTAACCAAAAAGTTGTTCATTTTAGAAAGAATAAAATTTGTTCTTCAATTCATCAAATTGTTTTCGTCTTTGATCTCTTTGACCATCTTGACGAGGTGGCCTCTGATGCTGACACTCAGGAGGTGAATTCCTTCGATAAGATGAATGTTTTGAAGTAGAAGCAGGTACAAGTGCTTGTTTAATCATAACTGTAAAAGTCTCTGCTCTACCCATTCTCCTTCCTGGAGCTGATGAAATTACTTGAGTTTTATCCTTATTCTTCTTTGGGGTCCTGAAAAATCCGCAAAGGGAATTTTACCCAAATCCCCCAAAGAATTGGTGTAAAATAATCAAAGAGGAGACACAAAAGGACCGGTTCGCAAACCAGTCCATGGAAGCACAATGTGGCCAGGCACCGCGAGGCACCCCCTACGCGAACCGGTCCATGGAAGTACTATGTAGGACCTAGGCACCGCGAGGCACGCCCCTCTGCAAACCATTGTCATTCCGAAAATGGAGGTGGAGAGCCTCCGCGGTCACGAGACAGGATGTGCGCCAGTCCAGTTCACCGTTTCGAACCGCCCCAACCGCAAACCGCGTCAACCGGCTCAATCCGCACCCGCTGTGATTCACGGAATGGAGGCGGAACCCTCCGCAGCCACGGAGCACTCCCTGAGTTCTCCTCGTGAAGGAGGGGACCGATCGATACCGACCGCGAATCGCGGATTGACCAAGTCAGATGTGAACCGGGTATTTGGTTATGGGCCTCTTCAAAAGGTGCCGCATGGCCACAGATACATTCCTTTCCCCACTCTATAAAAGGAGACCAAGGGGGAAATAAAAAAAGGATAGAGGATCAAGGATCGGATCAGATTCGGAAGAAGGAGATCAATTGAAGGAAGGATTCGGATTTTTCAAACAGCAAAAATGTAGATACCCTAAGCTTATCGTACATGGACATTACATTACTTTTGCGGAATACTTAGTACATAACGAAAACACACACACAAGGATCGTAATAGTTTAGTGTCTTTGGAAACTCGGAACGTAATCTTCTAATCGTGGTGAAAGATCTTCAATATCTCCCATAAAGATCTTCCTTTTTTTACCTAAAAACCTTTCTTTATATCCTGGGGAAAAGAAAACATAAAAGGGTGAGCTCAAATGCTCAGTAAGGGTAAACAAAAGAAATATCAATCACATCATATACATAAGAACATAGCTTTTGGAAATCTTAACCTGCAAAAGAGCTCATAATATCATAACATGGGATAAATCATAGAAGTGAAAATGAGATCCCCATAATCATAACATAAAACTTGAAACTTTGTGGCATGCACACATAATCATGGAAAATCATTTCTTGTTAGTCATGACTCATTGCCAAGACTATCTTAGTGGACAAAGTCCCTTTCTGAACCGAGTTCACTCCTCGTTTCAGTCCTGTATCACTGAACCGAAATAACCTTCCGTTCCAGCCATGTCTATCTCATGAGATATAAAATCTTTACCTAATGCATTGGAGGGAGATATAGGTCCCACCCATCTTATAATGAATCCTTTCTTATGTGTGCCACATAATCATAAAACATACATCATCGCATAACACATGTAACAAAAATGGGATTCTTGAAACATCATGACATCATAAATCAATTCATATAAGATAAAGGAATTAATAAAAATAATTACATCACAACATGAACAAATCAATTTAATAATAGGGATAAAAACAGAACCCTTTATTATCTTAGATGGAAAATAATTTTGATAAAACACTTGAACTCCATTCTTGAGGAAAATATCCTTTCTTCTTCAAAAACATTTTTCCTTTCATAACATGTCATAAAACTTTAAAATAAAATAAGTTGATTAAAAATAAACTTGAAAACTTGTAAAGGAAGCTTCTTGGAAACAATGTTTTAAAAATCCATTCATGCCGTATAAGTTAAAAAAAACATTCTTCGTACTTTTGTCGGAAAAGTCAAAAAGTACCTCGTATGACAAAAGATTCCTTTCATAGATATTACTAAAAACTCACCGAAGGGTAAAAATGGATTTAAACAATTGTAGGTGGATGGAAATAATATTACATATTGATGAAACATGGATGTGGATGATAAAATACACCCCAGTAAATACTTATGAATAAACAATCTCGGATAAAAATGAGATTGTGATATTTCCCTTACCTTAGGTCTGATTTGCTTTGTTCGTGTCCGAAGCTCCTGTATAATGGTTTAAATAATGTTATTGACTTATTCCAGAATCATACATATTGATATGAGATCATATATGGTCATATTATTAGCTTCTTGTTAGTAATATTTCATTGTTACTTGTTACTTGGGTCTTTATAACTTTTTGTTCTTATGCGTGTTTTGTCGAATAAATCCTTATTATTATCTTTAGGTTATAGATAATTCATTTCCAGAATGGTATTAGTGTAGTATATTCCATATTCATTCATTCAATTCATTTATATAATAATTATGAAATGAAGATCATGTAGAACGAGTCGCATCACATCGTGGAGACGGTATTCCGTACGTATGCACGAGTGATGATATCGTTCCTATGATCATGGAATTGTATTGGAGTATATATATATTATTTCAGTATCAATATTACTTCATAATAATCATATATAGTTACTCATTACACCATTATACCCATCCTTGTAAGGTGATGGTGGAAAATAGATTACACCACGGCGTGGAGACGGTATTCCGTACGTACGCACGCGCGGTGATTTCATTTTTCCGTAGGATGGATAGAAGGTGAATTAGGGTTGTTTCATATTTATAATAACATATCAGTATGTAAGTAATACTGATGTTATTACTTTATCATGAAACAACTAAAGAAGAAGAAGTTGAAGAAGAAAGAAATTGAAAAGATCGGTAATGGATATTACCTCTTCTTTGGAACGCCTCTTTGAATCCTCCACTTAAGGAACTAAGATTGGTCTTTGGAGAAGACCAGGACCTCTAGGATTATTCTAGGGAAGTGGAGAGGAGAAAATGGCAGGTTTTGGCTGAGCTTGAGTGCTCAAATTGGTGTGAGGAGGAGGGGGAGGAGGTGCCCTTTTATAAGGGAGGAGAGGGGCACCTTAGAAATATCTCAAAATATTATTTTATATTAAAGTCAAAATCGGTTTATAATGGTTCCAAAGGGTCTTATTTCGAAGCTAAAGTGGGGAAGGGTCGAAATCCTATCAACCAATAGGATTTATACAAGTTTAGGGTATTATTTTAACCTTATCAATTAGATTTAACTCTAAGTTAAATAATTTAACTTTTACCATGTCTTTTTGTTTTCTTTCACTATATGGTTAATACACTTACTATAACATGCCAAAGGAACCCCAAATTGTTTATTATTAATATATATATCCTTATCTAAGTCATTTGGCCGAACCTTAGATTTTTAGGAATAAAATACAATTAATAATATAATATTTGATTTAAAAACTATTTTGTGTCAATTTTGACACTATTTGATATATGATTTTTGTGAAAGTCATAACAGAATTATATGTTCGAACCAAGTTGATTAAATCAACACTAATATATCATAGTAACCTAGAAAATTAGTGGAATTCATAAAAAGTCTTAAATTACATTTATTTTGGTATTTATATTATCAATTATGTCAATATTTCATTAATAAGATAATTACTTCATCATCTTTGTGTCATAAATAAATTATATTATTTGATGTCTAAAAATTACGAATAAAATACCATCATGCATCAAATCTTTTTAGCTTTCTAATGAATATTTAAAATCGAATTTATCTTATGTATAACCCCATATTAAAAATGATTTACTTATTAAACATTGATTTTAACTATTTTAACCCTTCTTTAAATAAATTAATAATAAATGTCCTAATCTAATCCAAGTGGGCCTAAATGGTCATATTTTATTCCTAAGTTTATTTTTGGTCGAATTACACTTGTCCAATAGAATTAGGACATGTGTTAGGGTAATATTAATATCATATTTACCCTTAGTTACCCTATTTACTATTAACCGCGGTAAAAAAAAGTAGTTAATATTCACCAAAAATTATTTTCATCTCATTGAACCACATTTTACTTACTGACATCAACCGTGTCTCTCGGATTTTTGAAATTCCATTCACAGAAGCGGTAAAATTAAGTTTTATGAAAAATTCAGTTTTTTTTAACTACCACTTAGTAGTTTCACTATTCATCAAAAATTGATGTTTTTCAGAACAGTGCCAAAATTTCATCCCAAGCTATATTTCATATCCCGAATTCAAAAATGAAGTCTATTTTACCAAATTAATTACATAAAAGTTGCATTAATTAATTTTATAATTAAATCCCGCTGTTAAAACAAATAGCGTGTTTTTAAGAAACAATATCTATCAAAAGATTGACACTTGTTTATGTCTAGTTTAAATGTGAAATTACATCCAATGACCAACATTGTATTAAATTGTAAAAATATATTCTAAATATACTTTAAAACCACTCAAATTAATGATTTATCACTATTAATTATTTCTATTAAAAAAGTTGTTTTTAATTATAATTTAGTAATTTTCACTATTCATCAGAATATGAAAGTTATCTGAAAAGTACCAAAATTTCACCTTAGGCTAAATTCGATACTCCGAATCCAAAAATGAAGTCCATTTTGAGAGATAAAATTTCTAATATTTAAAAAGTGGTTATTACTATTCATAACGGCTAGTTTTAATAATATTTTAATAGCATATCGTTGTTTCGTGAAACTCAGTATTGCGTACTACACACGCTATCGAGGAAGGTTGTGATTGCGTGTAATACAAGGCAAGTCAAAGATGCGTGTTGTGCAAGATTCTTTTGGTGTAGCATACAACACAAGACATTAAAAATAATATTTTTTTCATAAAATCTCGGGGTGTTACATTCTACCCCCCTTAAAATGAATTTCGCCCTCGAAATTCGTCGGGGTTATAAATGGTTTACTATTCGAAAGTTTCTTTAATTGAAACCCACATCGTAAAAAGGAATACCAAAACTTGGCTTTAAAAACTAAAGTATGAAATGTAACGATTACCCAAATAAACTAATCACTAGGTTTCCACATAGGTGAAAATATGGATATGAAAGAGAAATCTAACCATCATGTTCTGATGGAGAGTGGTAGAGAACATGGCTATGGAAAAGCCAGTAATCACAAATCCATAGATTTGTGATGATATAAGGTACCATCTGATTCATCAGGTATAAGATCACTAGGACAACATTTTTTGTTTTCAAGATCATTTCCCTAAAGTTGAAAATTTGAATTAGAATAAATACTTACTTTATTTTGGTACAATCTCACTGTTGTTCGTGCCTTGAACAATTTCCACTTCATCTCTTAAATAAATGAAGTTGAATTTTTTATTCGTGAAGTGTTAGCAGATCATGTGATAGAATGACTGTTCATTCCATCTGTCTCAAACAAAAGGTTAGCAAAAGTTATTAAATATACATAAGTCATTCTATAGTGAGATTAATCATATATGGTTCCTAAAATGGACTTATACTTCATATATCATACTGCTTAATATAATAAAACTAGTTTCTACTAAACAGGGACTTCCTGTAGGCCAGTGGTAGGCGATAAAGGCCAGTCGCACTTCGGTTGTGGGTTCGATTCCTACAGCCTTGTCCGAAGCGATGGGCTGTCGCCCGTCCTGCAGGTTGTCCTTTTTCTAAAACTACGTTACTATAACATCCCATCAATAATATCGAAAATCTTCTATCCTTAAACAATACTAACTTATGTCCAACATAATCCAGTCTAATCTTTAGGCTTATACATAATACTGCAGTCCACTCTCATAATATAGTGACAACGATTACCAGAGATTTAATACTATCGTTGATCCCCACATATCCTAAGATATGTCTTGTTGGTCACATTCCAAACATTCAAAGTCCTTAATCGTGTATTCTCTTGAATACCTTAGTGAAAACATGAGTGCAGTTAAAAGTTAACACTTTCCACATACCAAAATCCTAAAAATTCTATATACTCAAACCATGATATCACTTAGTCTTTATATCAATCATGAGCTCATGAATACAATCAAACATCTCATTATCTTCTTATCCCTTCATTATTCTCATATCATCTGTTTACCAAAAATGTCTCAATCACTTTTCATGGTTACCGGTACCATAAAATTATTGAAAACCACAATAGACCAAAACATAAATATTTCAGTACACCATAAAAGTACCTCAACAACATTATTCTTGAATACCAATACATACACACTTCTGTCCATCCACTTCAATGATTGTCCTGGAGTAAGTCCTTCCTTGGTTTAGAAGTAACTTTTTAGGTCAGGGCATTGAGTTGGGTAATGCCCATGTTCTCCACAAATAAGACATTGAACTCCATAACAATCTGTCACTCTATGACCCTTTTCTCCACACAGATAACATCGATCCCTCCATTTGAGGTATTCCTCAAGGTTCTTCTTCCCTTCTTTAGAAATCTCAATCTTCCTTTATTTATGCTCCTCAACATGTGAACATGCATAATAGTTTATCTTCCTCTTCTTTGATGAATTAGTCATACCACTAAATTTCACCTTGTTAATCATATATCGCGATGACTGATTCGGCATAATCACAATATCTTTATCTCTAGGTATTACACAATTTTGTTGCTCATAGTCACCAATTTGTCCATTGGATTCAATGTTAACCGAATTCCTTCTGGTTCCCTCCATTAACTAAAACACAAAAAGAATTTTGTGAGAGGCGAAATCATGCTAGGGAAGACAACATAGTAAAGGGATAACACCCTCAATATCTAACATCTTAGGTTAAATTCTAAGATCGTTAGCACAATTCTAGGACTATAACCTATACGTATACTTAACTTTAGGGACATCCCTAGACATACCTTAGAAATATCTCTAGGGATCTCACTAACGTTCTCACATCCTAGTTTCCAAAGGTTGACTAAACCTTTCCTCTGATACCAACTGTAGAGACCCTAAGCTTATCGTACATGGACATTACATTACTTTTACGGAATACTTAATACATAATGAAAACACACACACAAGGATCGTAATAGTTTAGTGTCTTTGGAAACTCGGAACGTAATCTTCTAATCGTGGTGAAAGATCTTCAATATCTCCCATAAAGATCTTCCTTTTTTTTACCTAAAAATCTTTCTTTATATCCTGGGGAAAAGAAAACATAAAAGGGTGAGCTCAAATGCTCAGTAAGGGTAAAAAAAAGAAATATCAATCACATCATATACATAAGAACATAGCTTTTGGAAATCTTAACCTGCAAAAGAGCTCATAATATCATAACATGGGATAAATCATAGAAGTGAAAATGAGATCCCCATAATCATAAAATAAAACTTGAAACTTTGTGGCATGCACACATAATCATGGAAAATCATTTCTTGTTAGTCATGACTCATTTCCAAGACTATCTTAGTGGACAAAGTCCCTTTCTGAACCGAGTTCACTCCTCGTTTCAGTCCTGTATCACTGAACCGAAATAACCTTCCATTCCAGCCATGTCTATCTCATGAGATATAAAATCTTTACCCAATGCATTGGAGGGAGATATAGGTCCCACCCATCTTATAATGAATCCTTTCTTATGTGTGCCACATAATCATAAAACATACATCATCGCATAACACATGTAACAAAAATGGGATTCTTGAAACATCATGACATCATAAATCAATTAATATAAGATAAAGGAATTCATAAAAATAATTACATCACAACATGAACAAATCAATTTAATAATAGGGATAAAAACAGAACCCTTTATTATCTTAGATGGAAAATAATTTTGATAAAACACTTGAACTCCATTCTTGAGGAAAATATCCTTTCTTCTTCAAAAACATTTTTCCTTTCATAACATGTCATACAACTTTAAAATAAAAGAATTTGATTAAAAATAAACTTGAAAACTTGTAAAGGAAGCTTCTTGGAAACAATGTTTTAAAATCCATTCATGCCGTATAAGTTAAAAAAAACATTCTTCGTACTTTTGTCGGAAAAGTCAAAAGTACCTCGTATGACAAAAGATTCCTTTCATAGATATTACTAAAAAATCACCGAAGGGTAAAAATGGATTTAAAAAATTGTAGGTGGATGGAAATAATATTACATATTGATGAAACATGGATGTGGATGATAAAATACACCCCAGTAAATACTTATGAATAAACAATCTCGGATAAAAATGAGATTGTGATATTTCCCTTACCTTAGGTCCGATTTTCTTTGTTCGTGTCCGAAGCTCCTATATAATGGTTTAAATAATGTTATTGACTTATTCCAGAATCATACATATTGATATGAGATCATATATGGTCATATTATTAGCTTCTTGTTAGTAATATTTCATTGTTACTTGTTACTTGGGTCTTTATAACTTTTTGTTCTTATACGTGTTTTGTCGAATAAATCCTTATTATTATCTTTAGGTTATAGATAATTCATTTCCAGAATGGTATTAGTGTAGTATATTCCATATTCATTCATTCAATTCATTTATATAATAATTATGAAATGAAGATCATGTAGAACGAGTCGCATCACATCGTGGAGACGGTATTCCGTACGTACGCACGAGTGATGATATCGTTCCTATGATCGTGGAATTGTATTGGAGTATATATATATTATTTCAGTATCAATATTACTTCATAATAATCATATATAGTTACTCATTACACCATTATACCCATCCTTGTAAGGTGATGGTGGAAAATAGATTACACCACGGCGTGGAGACGGTATTCCGTACGTACGCACGCGCGGTGATTTCATTTTTCTGTAGGATGGATAGAAGGTGAATTAGGGTTGTTTCATATTTATAATAACATATCAGTATGTAAGTAATACTGATGTTATTACTTTATCATGAAACAACTAAAGAAGAAGAAGTTGAAGAAGAAATAAATTGAAAAGATCGGTAATGGATATTACCTCTTCTTTGAAACGCCTCTTTGAATCCTCCACTTAAGGAACTAAGATTGGTCTTTGGAGAAGACCAGGACCTCTAGGATTATTCTAGGGAAGTGGAGAGGAGAAAATGGCAGGTTTTGGCCGAGCTTGAGTGCTCAAATTGGTGTGAGGAGGAGGGGGAGGAGGTGCCCTTTTATAAGGGAGGAGAGGGGCACCTTAGGAATATCTCAAAATATTATTTTATATTAAAGTCAAAATCGGTTTATAATGGTTCCAAAGGGTCTTATTTCGAAGATAAAGTGGGGAAGGGTCGAAATACTATCAACCAATAGGATTTAGACAAGTTTAGGGTATTATTTTAACCTTATCAATTAGATTTAACTCTAAGTTAAATAATTTAACTTTTACCATGTCTTTTTGTTTTCTTTCACTATATGGTTAATACACTTACTATAACATGCCAAAGGAACCCCAAATTGTTTATTATTAATATATATATCCTTATATAAGTCATTTGGCCGAACCTTAGATTTTTAGGAATAAAATAACAATCAATAATATAATATTTGATTTAAAAACTATTTTGTGTCAATTTTGACACTATTTGATATATGATTTTTGTGAAAGTCATAACAGAATTATATGTTCGAACCAAGTTGATTAAATCAACACTAATATATAATAGTAACCTAGATAATTAGTGTAATTCATAAAAAGTCTTAAATTACATTTATTTTGGTATTTATATTATCAATTATGTAAATATTTCATTAATCAGATAATTACTGCATCATCTTTGTGTCATAAATAAATTATATTATTTGATGTCTAAAAATTACAAATAAAATACCATCATGTAGAAAATCTTTTTAGCTTTCTAATGAATATTTACAATCGAATTTATCTTATGTATAACCCCATATTAAAAATGATTTACTTATTAAACGTTGATTTTAACTATTTTAACCCTTCTTTAAATAAATTAATAATAAATGTCCTAATCTAATCCAAGTGGGCCTAAATGGTCATATTTTATTCCTAAGTTTGTTTTTGGTCGAATTACACTTGTCCAATAGAATTAGGACATGTGTTAGGGTAATATTAATATCATATTTACCCTTAGTTACCCTATTTACTATTAACTGCGGTAAAAAAAAGTAGTTACTATTCACCAAAAATTATTTTCATCTCATTGAACCACATTTTACTTACTGACATCAACCATGTCTCTCGGATTTTTGAAATTCCATTCACAGAAGCGGTAAAATTAAGTTTTATGAAAAATTCAGTTTTTTTTAACTACCACTTAGTAGTTTCACTATTCATCAAAAATTGATGTTTTTCAGAACAGTGCCAAAATTTCATCCCAAGCTATATTTCATATCCCGAATTCAAAAATGAAGTCTATTTTACCAAATTCATTACATAAAAGTTGCATTAATTAATTTTATAACTAAATCCCGCTGTTAAAACAAATAGCGTGTTTTTAAGAAACAATATCTATCAAAAGATTGACATTTGTTTATGTCTAGTTTAAATGTGAAATTACATCCAATGACCAACATTGTATTAAATTGTAAAAATATATTCTAAATATACTTTAAAACCACTCAAATTAATGATTTATCACTATTAATTATTTCGATTAAAAAAGTTGTTTTTAATTATAATTTAGTAATTTTCACTATTCATCAGAATATGAAAGTTATCCGAAAAGTACCAAAATTTTACCTTAGGCTAAATTCGATACTCCGAATCCAAAAATGAAGTCCATTTTGAGAGATAAAATTTCTAAAATTTAAAAAGTGGTTATTACTATTCATAACGGCTAGTTTTAATAATATTTTAATAGCATATCGTTGTTTCGTGAAACTCAGTATTGCGTACTACACACGCTATCGAGGAAGGTTGCGATTGCGTGTAATACAAGGCAAGTCAAAGATGCGTGTTGTGCAAGCTTCTTTTGGTGTAGCATACAACACAAGACATTAAAAATAATATTTTTTTCATAAAATCTCGGGGTGTTACAAAAAATCCCACCAGCGAACCACAGCAGGTATATGAATTAAAAAGGAATTGGAAAACACATAATAATTTGGTGAACTGTGAACCTAAATAACAAAAAGGAGAACCGCAAACCATACCCCCTTTGCATATGACTCCTCCGCGGACCAAGGAGTTTATGCCTCTTTTCCCATCCGTTTTACTGTGTAGCACCCTCCTCCGCAGACGAAGCCCCGACCGACGAGCCTCCGATCGGCTCCTCCCTTGGCCGCTGCTGCCCGCCTGGAACCCCCCGCGAACCACCCTGGTTCATGGATTGAACCCGAAGCCACGAACCATCTTGGTTCGCAGATTGATCCCGAAGAAAACTGTCCTGGTTCTCGGATTGAACCTGAAGCCGTGAACCACCTTGGTTCACGAGATTCCCATCAGTCCGCGGACCACCCCGGTTTATGGAAGGCTTCTCCAGCCACGTGGCACTTCCCCACGCGAAGGGCTCCACCACCCACATCTCTCGGTGGCTACCCAAATACTTCGGTGTTCTCATTTCCAGAGCCAGGTAAAATCCTTCCGATCTAGCTAGGTCCTCCGCGACTCCCTCATTGTCCTATTCATCGGCCCCGAGCCAAGGCCTCCACCAGAGCCACTGGATCCGCGTGGTGTAACTTTCAGGAACATCAACACTCCGTTTTGAGTTCACATACCCATGGTAAATAGGGGAAAATGGGTTTCCCCAACCCATGGGTGGATTCCTGAATCATGCCTAGGTTCACATTACCATGGTAATGCGGGGTCCGAGCCCGAGAGCCCCCTTCCAGCCTCTACTCGCTAGGATGGGGGACCGCATGCTTCAGCGGTTGAAGGCGGTGTCGTGACACGTCAAATTGATTATGTTTTTTCAGATGATATATAGTCTAGGGCAGAAACTAGGTCGTCTCTCAAGGAGCGTTGGTAGGTTTAGAGTATGTGTTCTTAATAAAAGGGACTAAAAAGGGGGGTATTATTGAAATCAGTTTAAAGAAAATGAGTTGATTTAAATAGTTTAATAATTGAAAAATAAAAGAGGTGTTTTACAATTATGTGATAAAGGAGATCATTTCAAGTTCACTACACAACTTGGATAGTTCATTGTTCTAAAAATATTGACATGGTTTTGTTCAATTCTTTGGTTGAGGGTTGTCAAGATCTTGATTCCCCTCTTGCCTCTTAAAATGTTGCACAAAGCACCAACCCTTGACAAAAAAATCGTGTTATCAAGGTTTGGATCTCAATAACTGCTTTAAGGCTACCAAAACATACTGAAATATTATGTATGTGTGATATTAATAGGGTTATTGTCTTGTCCTATCGGAACAAACCAAGATCCCCACTAGAAATCTCAACCCAATCGGTGTTGAGATAAAAAGTGTTTCACTTAAATTAAACCACACAAATGCATTCAGAAGAGAAGAGCATAGAGATTAATAATAAGTAAAATATTTAACACAAAAATTAACCAAAACCAGTGGAAGAACAAGTGCTGGAACTCCCTCCCAAGTAAGTGTAGCTCCCTCGAAATGATCTCCCACCGTTTATCTCGCCATCGTGTGGAGGAGGAGGCTCGGGTGAAACTCCGTCTTCATCCTTGATCCCCCTATGAGGATAGGGGACTCCGGAACTTCTTGGATGATGAGAGTACTCCCTTGGATCTCCAAAATACCAGAGATTTTTCTCCTGGTCGAACTCCAAATGAGGAGCCCAAGGTGCCCTTTTATAGGAAATGTGGGAGGTGGTTTTGGGAACACAGATTTACTAAAACCACATGGAACATTGTTCTAGCCTACCAGACAGTCTTAACACGCTTTTTGGTAAACTAAAAAGTTGTATCCCCATGTCTTGATTATCTCCACAGAAGGTTTGGCATCATTTCAACAATTGGAGCGCGAGATATGGACAGATCACTACACACAACTTTTGACCTCGAGCAGATTGGGTGTGCTGGATAGATCTGGTCGGCTGGGCACCCTAAAAGCAGATTATCTCTTGGGTTATTAAATGAAAGTTGTATCCCAATGGGGTTTGGATAATCCCACCAAATTTCAGCCCATTTGGATTCACGGTGTAGTATCAACATGAATTTGAGTCCACTGAACTTCTTAGATCCTGCACAGTTTGGCCCATTTTTCAAGGACTTCATCATGGGCCCTCCAAATCACCTCCACCTACATTGTAATTTTCAAAAAAAGTATCATTTCCCTATTTAAAAGTGATAAAAAAAATTATTGAATCAAACATTAAGCAAAATTTGATAATATTTTTATAATTTTTAATACAAAATATGTTTAGCACAGCGGTGTAAGGGTGAAAATGAAACATTGAATCGTGGTACGATCACACCCCCACACCTAAAAATTTGCACTCCTGGGAAAATTCACATTCCTAAAAATTATGCATGTAGATATTCCCAAATTCATGAAGATTTAACATTCTTGAGAAATTAATTTCTTATAGAATTGTGATCAAAGAAACAATCACACCGAGGAGTTATTCTCCAGTGATCATAGAAAAAGTCGTCTCAAAAATTGTATCCAAATGAAATTCGAAGAGACTAATGATACCAATCAAAGAAAATAATTAAAAAGTTAATCATGTCACCAATTCTCCATGTGTGTGTGTGACAACCATTTCATGCTATTCTTTCCACTTTCTATTAAATAAATATAAGTTATTTTAAAACTAGTCTACTGACTTGATTCTTTCCACCGAACCTGCCCTACATCCTTTGAAATCAAATTCCAAGACCCACTCAATTAAGAATTCCCAGAAGTCAAACCTAAATCTCCCGAACTAGATATCCCCATATGCAGTAAATTTCATCACTCCCCTCAATATTTCTTTTTCAAAAGTTGCACTTGAAAAAAATCTCACACTCTTATCTTAACCCATGTTTGATGTCCTCACGACACTAATTGTAATAGTTATAACAACATCAAAAGTAGAGAAAGGGTGGTTTTTGACCTTCCCAAAATACAACCCCTTTTTTGTTTTTTTAGGGTGTACAATAGTCGGATAATAGGTACACACGCGTGGGTCAATCTGGTACAATAATGAAATAGATTTGATAAGGAACGAACGTATGTAAAGATAATTTGGAAAGTAGAGAAAAATTAACCTAACTTATATTTACCTTCAATAAAGTAAGAAATATTCACACTTTATGGTTGGGTGCAAAATTTTGTGGAGAGATTAAATGAAAGAATTTTCCCTTAAACTATTCACAAAAAAGGGTACCAGTCTTCTCAATGGCTTCAAAATGATACAACCACTCATATCATCGACCAACAACCAATTTTCAAGAGAAATTCACACCACAATTTTGAATTCATGCTGAAATGCACATTTCATCAATATTTTTTTTTTGAATTTTAAAACAACTTGAAAATGGGAAATTCCTCATTTATTTTCAATAACATCAACAATAAAACGGGCATCATTTTCCATGATAAATTAGGCAACAAAATTATTATTTTAGCACAGAAGTGAGGGGGGGGGGAATAGGGGGGCAAGTGACAATACCATGCAACAAGAGAAAAAGAGAAAATAGAAGAGAGACAATGAAGAATTCCTAACCAATACAGGGATGTACCCACGAGGGGGGGGGAGTGACAATATCATGCAACAAGCGAAAAAGAGAAAAAGAAGGAGAGATGATAAAAAATTCCTAACTAACCCAGTAATGTACCCATCCCCCCACACCTAGAGAATGCAGTGTCCTCACTGTAAAAGAGACTGTGGGAAAGAAGGATAAAACCTGGTGAGTGTTATTTATAGACCACTTCTTGAACATGGAGTTCCTCCATTGGGGACTCCGGAATGGCTTCATGGAAGTGCTTCAGCCGCTGCCCATTGACAGTGAAGGTTTGCTTGGTGTCTTCATTTTGAACCTGGACAACACCAAATGGAGAGACATTAATAAAAATGTAAGGTCCAAACCAACGGGAATGAAGCCTAACAGGGTGAAACTTCAGCCTTGCATTATAGAGGAGGACCTTCTGCCCGATGTGGAATTGACGATGAAGGATGAGACGGTCGTGGGCAGCCTTGGTTCTCTCCTTATAGATTCAGGAGTTCTCATATGAATCTCTTCTAATTTCCTCCAAATACTGAATCTGCAACTTCCTTTTAATACCTGCACCAGAAAAATTAGAATTGAATTGTCTAATAGCCCAGTAGGCCCGACGCTCTACCTCAACAGGGAGGTGACAACTCTTCCCAAAAACTAGCCGATATGGTGACATGCCAATTGGAGTTTTGAATGCAATATGGTAAGCCCATAATGAATCATCGAGTCTAAGACTCCAGTCTATTTTGTTTGGCTGAACCATTTTCTCAAGAATCTATTTTACCTATCTATTTGATACTTCGGCTTGACCATTTTTTTGGGTGATAAGCAGTAAACACTCGATGCCCAACCCCATACCTGTGCAGAAGAGATTGCATTGTGCAGTTGAAGAAATTAGAACCCTGATCAATTATGATAAACCTAGGTAATCCAAACCTACAGAATATTTGGGTTCTCAAAAATTCCACAACTGTCTTGGAATCATCTGTCCTCATGGATCGTTCCTCTACCCACTTTGAAACATAATCCACTGCCAGAAGAATGTAAATATTCTCAAATGAATTGAGGAATGGTCCCATAAAGTCAATGCCCCAAACATCAAAAGTTTCATGGAAGAGTAAGGGTTGTTGTGGAATCTCATTTCTTTTAGAGACATTCCCTATTCTTTGACAGCGAGGACAAGATTTAAAATATTCGTGGGCATCCCGAAACAATGTGGGCCAAAAGAGACCAGAATCTTAGACCTTGCGAGCAGTCCGTTGGGGACCAAAGTGACCCCCACAAGCAAGTGTGTGGCAGAACCTAAGGACAGACTGGAACTCACTATCGGGAACAGAACGCCTAATAACCTTATCACTACATGTGCACCAGATGTAGGGGTCATCCCAAATGTACCAACAAGACTCATCTTTTAGACGGTCGACCGGGTTTTTGGTGAAATCAGCAGGAATGCAAGATGCTACCAAATAATTTACAATTTCAACATACCAAGGAATAACATCTTGGACTCGATACAATTGCTCATTAGGAAACAATTAATTTATGGGAATACATGGGGATGAGTCAATGTCCGAGGATGGGAGAATCCTACTGATATGGTTAGCAACCACATTCTCTGCACCTTTTTTATCCCTAATTTCTAGATCAAATTCTTAAAGGAGGAGCATCCAGCGAATGAGACGTGGTTTGGCTTCTGGTTTCTTTAGGAGATATCGGAGGGATGCATGGTCTGATAACACAACGACTTTGGACCCTAGAAGGTATGACCACAATTTATCCAAGGAAAACACAATGGAAAGAAATTCTTTTTCAGTAGTGTTGTAGTTTCCTTGGGCAGGGTCCAGAGTACGTGAGGCAAAAGCTATGAAATGTGTAGCTCAGTCGACCCTTTGGGATAAGACTACCCCAACTGCATAGTTAGAGGCATCACACATGAGCTCAAATGGTAAATCCCACCGAGGTGGTTGGATTACCGGGGGTGACGTGAGACTCCATTTTAACTTATTGAAAGATTCCTCACATTTGTTTTATCAAAATCAAATTCTTATTCTTTTTGGAGTAATCAGGATAGGGGGAGTGCAATTTTACTAAAGTCATGAATGAAACGACGATAAAATCCAGCATGACCTAGGGAAGACCGCACATCCTGAACATTTTTAGGGAATGGCAGGGAGGAAATGATATCTACTTTTGATTTTTCCACTTGGATACCTTCCCTAGAAATGACATGTCCCAAAACTATGCCTTGTATCACCATGAAATGACATTTCTCATAATTTAATACGAGATTCTTTTCAATACAGCAACGTAGGACAGAAGGAAGACTACTCAAACATTCATCAAAAGATGATCCATAAACAGTAAAGTCATCCATAAAACATTCCATGCAATTCTATAGGTAATCTGAAAGAAATACTAACCATACATCGTTGGAAAGTACCTGGAGCATTGCACAGACAAAATGGAATCCTTCTATAAGAAAATGTACCAAAGGGGCAAGTAAAGGTTGTCTTCTCCTAATCCTCGGGGGAAATATGGATCTGATAGTATCCAGAATACCCATCAAGGAAACAGTAATGGGACTTACCTACTAGACTCTCTAGCATCTGGTCAATGAATGGCAATGGGAAATGGTCCTTCCTAGTGTGTTGGTTTAGTCGACGATAGTCCATACAGACACGCCAAATATTCTGTACACAAGTTGGAACCAATTCATTGTTTTCATTTTTAATTACATTAAGGAATGTTTTTTTAGGAACTACTTGAACGGGACTTACCCATTGGCTGTTATAGATAGGGTAAATGATTTGAGTAGCCAATAGTTTTGTTACTTCCTTTTTAACAACATCAAGTATGTTTGGGTTCAGTCGACATTGTGACTGCCTCACTGGTTTAGCCTCATAATTTAATAAAATACGATGTGTACAAATTGATGGGCTAATTCTAAGAATGTCAGCAAGTGTCCATCCCAAAGCTTGTTTATACTCCCTCAAAAGATCAAGCAGTCATAATTCATGCTCAGGATGGAGTGAACTAGAAATGATGACGGGCAACTTGTTTCCATTCTCATGATATGAGTATTTTAAATCTTGAGGCAATTATTTCATTTCCAATTCTGGGGGATTTTGGATTGACGGAAGTGTGTGTGACAGTGATAAGTCACTGATCTCATCTAACTGCTCAATGGTAACATCCTCAGATGAGGAATGAGATTTTACAAGCATAGAAGTATCATCGATGGTCATTTGATCCTCTGTGTTCAAGAAATCATCAATTAACAAACATGCATGACATTTCTCTAGACCGCTACAACAATCAATGCATGATTCATTAACTAACATTTCAATCAATGAAGAAAACTCAGAAAGTGGATAAGGGGAATGAAAATAAGTTGTTTCAGGGGAAGGGAGAACATCAATTGAATTGACAGAGAGAGAGAGGAGTGTTCTTCTAAGGGGTGCTTCATGGAATCAAGGATATTGAAGTGGACATTATTACCACCAAAATCCAAAGATAATGTACCATTATGGACATTAATTATGGTTTTAGTGGTTTTCAAGAATGGTCGCCCCAATATAATTGGGACATGTCCATTTATCCTATCATCTTCCATTTTAAGAACGTAAAAATTAGCAGGAAAAATTAAAATTTTCACCCTCACAAGAACATCCTCTAACACACCAGAGGGGTGTGCTGTACTCCGATTTGCTAGCTGAACGACAATACCAGTGGGCTTCAGTTCACCGACCTGCAATAAAGAGTAAATAGAGTGAGGCATCACATTAATAGAATCACCCAAATCAAGCATAGCGTTGGAACATGAATACTCCCCTATGGTGCACAGAATCGAGAATTTCCCAGGATCATTTCACTTGGTGGTAAGTGATGGCTCTATCAATGATGAAACATTCCTCCCCAGGATCACCTTCTCATCACCACGAATCCTTCTTCGGTGTGTACACATGTCCTTCAAAAACATGGCATATCTTGGAATTTGCTTCACAGCATCAATCAAAGGAATGTTAACCTGTAAATTCTTGGAAGTTTCCAAGATTTCCTTATCAAGTTCATTTTCTTTTTGTTTCTTAGGTTGGACAGCCCTTTGAGGAAATGGAAGAGGAATGGTTGGGATAGGTGACTCATCAACAACCACAGTCTTTCCTTTGGAAGGGCTTCTCTCAGGAAAAGGGTTTTCTTCTCTTGGACCATTTTCAGCAGTTGGGATGGTGGTTTCCTTTGGATGGGATGACTCTAATGGAGGGGTCATTTGGCTTTTGAGTTGTGTCCCACTCATAAGGGTGATGGCACTAACATTTCCTTTATCCCTAGGGTTTACTACAGTTTGAGATGGTAGTTTACCCGACCCATGACTTTAGATTTCCCCAACTGAGTTGGAAAGTTGGCCTAGTTGGGTCTTTAGGTCTTGTATGGCTGCTTGGGTGGTTTGTTGGAATTGGATATTATTGGCAGCCTTTTGCTTCATCATATCTTCTAGTCTAGGCTCAGTTTTTGGAGGGGGTGGTTGGAATGGCCTTTGGGGTGGTTGAGGATTTTTGGGTGGTGGTGGATGACTACTCTGACCCTGTTTGTTCCATTACTGTTGAGGTTGGTTTGAATAGCCCCCTTGCCTATAGGCTTGGTTGTCCTTCCACCCTTGGTTGGATGGATAGTATGGTTCTTGCGTAAAGGGTTGGTTAAAGGGGCGTCCTGGAAATATTGCCTCACAACTTTCAGAAGTTTCTCTCAATTGAGGACATTGGTCAGAATAGTGGGTGTTAGAAGAGAAGATTCCACAATGGATGGGAGGAGGAGATTGAGATTTCTCTTGGGAGAGAGAAAGTTCTATTAGAAGGGTACTTACCTCTTCGAACTTCGTGTCCACCTTCTTCTCATACTCAGTACTTTGCACCTCATGGACACCTCAAATGGGAACACTGAACCGTGTACCAAATTGTTGAGTGTTTTGTGCCATGTTCTCAATGAGGGTTCTTGTAGAAATTGGGGACTTATCTACCAGCGCACCACCTGCAGCAACATCAATCATATTACGATCAAGTGGAATTAAACCTTCATAAAAATACTGAATTAAGAGTTGATCACTTATTTGGTAGTGTGGGCAACTTGAACAAATCCTTTTCAATCTTTCCCAATATTCATGAAGTGCTTCCCCTTGAGGTTGTCTTATACCACATATTTTTTTCCTTATAGTTGCAGTTCGAGAGGCTGGGAAGTATTTTTCAAGAAAAAGGCGCTTCATGTCCGCCCAACCTCTTATTGGTGAATTAACATAGTACAACCAATCTTTCGCAGTGTCTTCTAAAGAAAATGGGAATGCTCTAAGATTTACTTGTTCCTTATCAACATTAGCAGGTTTTAATGTTGAACAAACAGTAAGAAATTCTTTTAAGTTATTATGAGGGTCTTCTCCAGGCAGTCCATGAAATCTTGGTAATAAATGGATTAAACCAGATTTTAATTCAGAATTAGGTGCCTCCCCTTGAATTTGAATGTAAGTGGGCTGGATATCAACATCAGGTGAGGTTAATTCATTTAATGTTCGATTATTTTCATCCATGTTATTGAATATTATTTCTGTTTCTAATTTTGTTCCAGAAGAAGATGGGTTTAGAAGAGTCTCGAGTGGTGTGTCCTCCTTTAAAAGGGGGTCTTGTGCGTCTCGGTGTCGCTGAGGTAGGATCCTCTCCGGTTCGGGTTCGAAAGGTGGTAAGTCTCCCGAAGTAGAACGCTTCATGAACAGAACCTACACAAGATATAGATTAGAACACAAGAATAAATAAAAAGGTAGAAAAACAAACAAAAAATATTCACAACATTTACAACTACTTTATCAAAAACACGCACTAAAATCCAAAGCGCTCCCTGGAAACGACGCCAAAATTTGACCACGGTGTCGTGACACGTCAAATTGATTATGTTTTTGAGGATGATATATAGTTTAGGGAAGACCCTAGGTCATCTATCAAGGAGCGTTGGTAGGTTTAGAGTATGTGTTCTTAATAAAAGGGACTAAAAAGGTGGTATTTTTTAAAACAGTTTAAAGAAAATGAATTGATTTAAAGAGTTTAATAATTGAAAAATAAAAGAGGTGTTTTATAATTATGTGATAAAGGAGATCATTTCATGTTCTCTACACAACTTGGATAGTTCATTGTTCTGAAAATATTGACATGGTTTTGTTCAATTCTTTGGTTGAGGGTTGTCAAGATCTTGATTCCCCTCTTGCCTCTTAAAATGTTGCCCAAAGCACCAACCCTTGACAAAACAATAGTGTTGTCAAGGTTTGGATCTCAATAATATAGTTAAGGATACCAAAAAATACTTAAATTTTATGTATGTGTGATATTAATAGGTTTCTTCTCTTGTCCTATCGGAACAAACCAAGATCCCCACTTGAAATCTCAACCCAATTAGTGTTGAGATAAAAAGTGTTTGAATTAATTAAACCACACAAATGCATTCAGAAGAGAATAGCATAGAGATTAATCATAAGTGAAATATTTGACACAAAAATTATACAAAACCAGTGGAAGAACAAGTGCTGGAACTCCATCCCATGTAAGTGTAGCTCCCTCGAAATGATCTCCCACCGTTTAGCTCGCCATTGTGAGGAGGAGGAGGCTCGGGTGAAACTCTGTCTTCATCCTTGATCCCTATATGAGGATAGGGGACTCCAGAACTTATTGGATGATTAGATTACTCCCTTGGGTCTCCAAAATTATAGAGCTTTGCCTCCTGGTCGAACTCCAAATGAGGAGCCCAAGGTGCCCTTTTATAGGAAATGTGGGAGGTGGTTTTGGGCACACAGATTTACTAAAACCATTTGGAACATTGTTTTAGCCTACCAGACAGTCTTATCACGCTTTGTGTAAAACTAAAAAGTTGTTCCCCACGTCTTGAATATCTCTACAGAATTTTTTGGCATCATTTGAACAATTGGAGCATGAGATATGGACAGATCACTGCACACAACGTTTGACCTCGAGCAGATTGGGTGCGCTGGACAGATCAGGTCGGCTGGGCCCCTTAATAGCCGAATCTCTCCTGGTTTAATAAATGAAAGTTGTATCCCAATGATTTTTGGATAAGTCCACAAAATTTCAGCCCATTTGGATTCACGGTGTGGTATCATCATGAATTTGAGTCCACTGAACTTCTTGGATCCTGCGCAGTTTGGCCCATTTTTCAAGGACTTCATCATGGGCCCTCCAAATCACCTCCACCTACATTATAATTTTCAAAACAAGTATCATTTCCCTATTTAATAGTGATAAAAACAAAATTGTTGATTAAAAAAATGAAGAACAATTTGATAATATTTTTATTATTTTTAATACAAAATATGTTTCGCACAGCGGTGTAAGGGTGAAAATGAAACAGCGAATCGTGGTACGATCAGCGGTCGGGCACTTCTCCCCTCCTCAGAGAGGGGGCGGAATATCCTTCTGAAGGTATTCATCACCATGCACCTCGTTACTTCCCTGGGTATCTCCCCGGGGAATAAGAGAGGTGACGGGTACATGAGCACCCCCCCTTTCCCTCTCCCTATGGGCTTTGTCACTACGGGCGTCCATCTTGGAGTAAGCCCCGACCTGACGGGCGTCCATATTGGAGTAAGCCCCGACCTCACGGGCATCTATCTCAGAGTAGACCCTGACCTAATGGGCCTCCTCAGAGTGTAAGACCCAATTAATGACCTTATGGGCCTCCTCAGAGTGTAAGACCCAATTCATCACCATGGGTCGTCTTCATGCGTAAGCCCCATTCCGCTTCTCATGGATGCACCTTTCGCGACATGATCCCCTGGTCCTTGCTGCCTCTTGTTTCTCACACCGAGCATGACTCACGTGGGATTAGAGTAAGCATCAACCATGAAATCCTTTTATGTGCCTCCTCAGTGTGTAAGCCCTAATCCCTCATTCTGGGCCTCCTCAGAGTGTAAGACTCAATCCATCATTCTGGGCCTCCTCAGAGTGTAAGCCCCAATCTGTCATTCTAGGATGCCACAGAGCATAAGCCCCAAGCCCAAGCGTACTACGTGGACTTTGATCCCTACCTCTTAGACAGGGTACGTAGGAAGCCTCCATGAGGTTCGATCCCAACACCCATCAGACCACCTGGTCTCTCTTCACATCGGTTCCCCGACACCTAAGCGAACTACGTGGACTTTGATCCCTGCCTCTTAGACAGGGTACGTAGGAAGCCTCCATGAGGTTCAAGCCCAACAGACAGTTGATCCAATCATCTCCACATTGGTTCGCTATGCCACTCCTAGTGCTACCTCAATCGAGTTCCATCCCTTTGGGGTCATTAATCCAACGAGGGATGGTAAAACTTGGGCATAAATGATTCTGAACCCCTGCGTCCAGTTGACCGTTGCCCACCAGGGTTGAATCCGTGGATACTATGTTTGTGTATAAATCAAAGATTCATGAACATATGAATACATATTAAATCTATAAGAGAGTCCCGGAACAGGCAATAATTCCCCCCCAAAAAGGGTGTGATGAGCCTGACTTCCCATCCTCTCGACCAATGTGAGTTATTAAGAGTCACTGGTCATACCATCTGGTGAACGCTTGCCTTTGGAAAGAAGGTCCATCAATCATTGGATACGGAGCCGTTGGGTGTTTTGTGGCCGAAAGACCAAGAGCGAGACAAAAATGGTGAACCCGACATGAATCTTTAACCAAACATGGCGGATTTAACCTAATCACACCCAGTGCCCCATTATGCTCCAAAATAGGGCCAAGAAAGGTCATTAATTATGCATGGGATTATGAGATGCTGCTTTGATAGGTTTTCTGCTTGTATTTTCTAAAATGTTTCGCAGGCACTACTTTCAGAACTCCCTTCGATCAAATGCCATCACAAAGGAACTCACAAGTGCTTGCTTCAAATGACACAAGGACGAGGCCCCCTCAATAATGGAGGACCTCATCACCCACCCAACATCTTCAGCGCTGGGGTTCGGACGTGGTGATTCGAGAGTACCATGCGAATGGTACTCTCCCAACAGTGGAGGCGGCCATGCACGCCCTCCAATTCATCAAGATTCGCCGGTCGCCTACCCAGCAGAGACCGACAAGGCAGACCCAGACAGACCCTGTGGCTGCCTCCAAACTTTTCGGGAGCCTATCCCCAGAACGGGACAATTCGTACCTCCCTTAGCTTAGGGAGGTGGATGAGGTTGATGTTGAGGACTTCATCCCCACCGAACGGGGGTTCCGCTCCAAGGCCCCCGCAGAAAGGCGGCATCGCGGTCACACCGCGACTCAACATCCTTGTGTCGAGGAGGATATTTCCCTGAGGATTCAGGCCCACGCTCCCCGAGCTCCGGCCCCTCAGACCGCCTGACAAGGGCGGAAGACGTACAATCGGGGACCGGTCATCACCCTGGTCCCTGAAGAGGAGCTCCGCTGCCCAGCCATGGAGACGTACCACGAACAGGCACCTACACCTGTTCGCTCCTACCAAGCCCGCCATCCAGACATGGTGGCATCATATGAGCCAGAGCACATCTCTGCCGAGCTCCATCAAGCCCGTCGCTCACGTAGGATGGCACTTACTAGCCAAGAACCTCTCCCTGCCTAGGGTCATGAAGCCCACCAGCTCGTCATGGTGGCGACCCGACACCTGCAGGACCAGCTCTTGGAAGTTTCTTCAGATGTCCGCCATCCTGATTTGGTGGCGATCAACAAATCCCTCCACCCAGATGTGGCAGAAAATCATAGGAGGGCACGTCTCCCCACCAACAAAGGCCACCAACTCGATACGGTGGGAAATTAATATATGCAGGGCCAGCTCCCTGCGGATGCAAGTAATGTCCGCCACCCCGATGTGTCGGAAAAAGGAGAGATAAACTGGCGTATCCCAATACAGGGGCATGCTAATTCACCTGCCTTGACACAGGAGAATTGTCAGTACCCACTGACCACTGGAGGACCAGAGCAGGATATTCCTACTCCGATACCGGAATGGGCCTTCATACCTGTTCCAGCCAAAGATGTCTCTCTACATATCCTGGAAATGATGGAGGAGCAAGTATCGATCCCAGATCATATCTTGATGACTTTCCAGCATATTATTGCATCGGTGGAAACAACAAGGACTCGGGCCCGTGAGCCCGTCCCCCCAATAGAGGCGACTCGTCTAAGAGATGAGATAGCCGCCTCGGAGCAGATCTGCATCCCTACTTCAGCCTAGGAGGGTCGTCAGCTATATTCCGCAACCCAAGGGCATCCAGATTGATCAGCTTCACTCGTTCCAATTGGGGGACACCCGTCCATCACGGTGGATGCTCCACAGCAGGCATATATCCCTGCTAAAAGTCAAGATGTTCGTCGACGTATCCCGGAAACGTCACGGGACCCAATTATACAGGGACCCAAAGGTGACGGTCATTGTCAACAGCAGACGTTCTCTGCTGCCAGCAAAAGAGCTCCCTGAATGCGCCGAAGGCAGCCCGAAAATAAAGAGCGGCTTCATGACTCTACATTACTGGAAGCTAGGGTTTCCAACGCCGCTAAGCACGCATCAAAGGCTCGAAAAGATGCCCATCCATTACCATATTATGGGAGTGGAAGTAGCAATTGCTAAGGTCCTCCCCTCAATGTCACTACCAGCAGCTCTGAAGGTCCTCCCCAGAGCACCTGTGGGGGCCTCCCCTGCGGGCATATGACGATCGGTCACAAGAGCTTCTCTCCTGATGCGAGTCACAGAATGTAACACCTGAGATTTTTATGAGTAATATTTTATTTTTTATGTTATCTAAGGAATCTTTCACTACACACTAGCCTGGCTTACATTACACCCAATCACGACCTTCCTCGATAGCTTGCATTGTACGCAATACTGAGTTTCACTAAACAACGATATGCTATTAAAATATTATTAAAACTAGCTGTTATAAATAGTAATAACCACTTTTTGAAATTTTATAATTTTTTTTTAAAAATGGACTTCATTTTTGGATTTGGAATATCGAAATTATCCTAGAGTGAAACTTTGGTATTTTTCTGAAAATTTTCAATTTTTGATGAATAGTGAAACCACTAAGTGGTAGGTTAAAAACTGAATTTTTCATAAAACTTAATTTTACCGCTTCTGTGAATGGAATTTTGAAAATCCGACAGACATGGTTGATATCAGTAAGTAAGTGGTTCAATGAGATAAAAATAATTTTTTGGTGAATAGTAACTTTTTACTTTTTTTACCGCGGTTAATAGTAAATAGGGTAACTAAGGGTAAATATGAGATTAATATTACCCTAACACATGTCTTAATTCTATTGGATAAGTATAATTCGACCAAAAACAACCTTATGAATAAAATATGACCATTTAGGCCCACTTGGATTAGATTAGGACATTTATTATTAATTTATTTAAAGAAGGGTTAAAATAGTTAAAATCAAAGTTTAATAAGTACATAATTTTTAATATGGGGTTATACATAAGATAAATTCGACTATAAATATTAATTAGAAAGCTAAAACGATTTCCTACATAATGGTATTTTATTTATAATTTTTATACATTAAATAATTTAATTTATTTATTACACAATGATGATGTAGTAATTATCTTATTAATGAAATATTGACATAATTGATGTTATAAACACCAAAATAAATGTAATTTGAGACTTTTTATGAATTACACTAATTTTCTAGGTTATTATGATATATAAGTGTTGATTTAATCAAATTGTTTTGAACATATAATTCTGTTATGACTTTCACAAAAATCATATATCAAATATTGTCAAAATTGACACAAAATAGTTTTTAAATAAAATATTATATTATTAATTGTTATTTTGTTCCTAAAAATATAAGGATCAGAAAAATTACTTAGATAAAGATATATATATAAATAATAAACAATTTGGGGTTCGTTTGGCATGTTATAGTAAGTGTATTAATCCTATAGTGTAAGAAAAAAAAAAGACACGGTAAAAGTTAAATTATTTAACTTAGAGTTAAATCTAATTGATAAGGTTAAAATAATAACCTGAACTTGTCTAAATCCTATTGGTTGATAGGATTTCGACCCATCCCCACTTTACCTTCTAAATAAGACCCTTTGGAACCATTATAAACCGATTTTGACTTTAATATAAAATAATATTTTGGGATATTCCTAAGGTGCCCCTCTCCTCCATTATAAAAGGGCACCTCCTCCCCCTCCTCCTCACACCAATTTGAGCACTCAAGCTCGGCCAAACCCTACCAAAATCCCTTCTCCACTTCCCTAGAATAATCCTAGAGGTCCTTGTCTTCTTCAAAGACCAATATTAGTTCCCTAAGTGGAGGATTCAAAGAGGCGTTTCAAAGAAGAGGAGGTTCGGACACTTACAAAGCAAGTCGGACCTAAGGTAAGGGAAAATATCACAATCTCATTTTTATCCGAGATTGTTTTTACTTTGGAATTTACTGGGGTGTATTTTATCATCCACATCCATGTTTCATAAATATTTGATATTATTTCAATCCACCTACAATTGTTTAAATCCATTTTTACCCTTCGGTGAGTATTTTAGTAAAGGATAAGAAAGGAATCTTTTGTAGTTTTTCGAATGAGGTACTTTTTGACTTTTCTGACAAAAGTACGAGAAGAATGTTTTTTTTAACTTATACGGCAAGAATGGATTTTTAAAACCTTATTTCCAAGAAGCTTCCTTTACAAGTTTTCAAGTTTATTTTTAATCGACCTCTTTTAGTTTAAAGTCGTATGACATGTTAAGAAAGGAAAAATGTTTTTGAAGTAGAAAGGATATTTTTCTCAAGAATGGAGTTCAAATGTTTTATCAAAATTATTTTCCATCTAAGATAATATAGGGTTCTGTTTTTATCCTTATTATTACATTGATTTGATTATGTTGTGAGGGAATTATTTTTATGAAGTCATTTACCTTATATGATTTGTTTTATGATGTAATGATGTTTCAAGAATCCCATTTTTGTTACATGTGTTATGCGATGATGTATGATTTATGATTATGTGGAACACATAAGAAATGATTCATTATAAGATGGGTGGGACCTTTATCTCCATCCAATGCATTGGGTAAAGATTTATATCTCATGAGATAGACATGGCTGGAACAGAAGGTTATTTCGGTTCAGTGATACAGGACTGAAACGAGGAGTGAACTCGGTACAGAAATAGACTTTGTCCCCTAAGATAGTCTTGGCAATGAGTCATGACTAACAATAAATGATTTTCCATGACTATGTGTGCATGTCACAAAGTTTCATGTTTTATGTTATGATTATGGGGATCTCATTTTCACTTCTATGATTTATTCCATGTTAAGATATTATGATCTCTTTTGCAGGTTATGATTTTCAAAAAGATATGATATGATTTTTATTTCCTTTATTTTACCTTGCTGAGCATTTGAGCTCACCCTTTTATGTTTTCTTTTCCCCAGGTCAGGAAGATGGATATTAAGTAGAATATGCTAAAAGGGACCCTAGATATGATGAAATAAATGGGATTCACTGTAGAAGATTTATGAACCAGTTGTTTATGTTTCCCAGTTTCTAAAGACACTATACCTATACGGTCCTTTGTGGTTTTTTCATATGTTGTAATAAGTGTGCTTCAATTTTTAAGTATTAACAATGTATGTAAAGTATGGGTCGTTATAGTTGGTATCAGAGGAAAGGTATAGTCAACCTTTGGAAACTAGGATGTGAAATCCTTAGTATGAACCCTAAGGATAATTCTAAGCATAGAACACAATATTAGTGTTTTAGAAATGGACATGAATAACCTAGGATAAGACCTTAAGCATGAAAATTTTATTCTTGAATTATGTGGTTTTCCTATTATAATTATTGTTGCTCACACTATTCTTCTTGGTTTTAGTCAATGGATGGAACCCGAAGGAACCGTGTTAATGCGGAATGCGATGGGCAATGCAATGATTGTCCCCTTGAGAAACCAAATGATATGGGAGCTGGAATCCAAAATCTTGTAGCCATGCTCACACAACTTTCTCAAGCTATGAATCATGCAGGACTTCCAAACGAGCAAAAGAAGGAGAAACATTCTGTTAAATCCTTCATGAGGCAGCGTCCACCTTCTTTCAGCGGGTCTACTGATCCATTAGTTTCTGAAAAATGGATTAGTACTACTGAAAATATATTTTCAGTTCTTCAATGTTCTGAACATGATAAAGTCATCCTAGCAGTGTAGCGTTTGGAAGGAGATGCTGATCAATGGTGGAATCTTATTAAGAATACGAGGTAAAGGGATGAAATTGAGTCCATGGAATGGGACGAGTTCAAGAACTTATTTTTCAATAAGTACTTCCCTCGTATTCTCCGAACAAAGATGGAGAAAGAGTTTCTTGAACTGAAGTAGAGGGATGATGAATCTGTTGGTACCTATGAAGAAAATTTTACAAGACTTGAAAGGTACGCTTCTGGTATTATTGTCCAACCTGAGAGTAAGATCGACCGATTCTTTAGTGGCTTAAAACCAAGTCTTCGAAGGGCGTTAGCCATAACGGACTTCAATAGCTATGAGGAAATTGTTCGATGTGCTCTCAAAGTCGAGATGGAGATTGGAGTAACCCATCAGTCATATGGGTTTGATAAGAAGAGGAAAATGGAATTCAAAGGAAAATCTAAAGAGCACACTGAAAATAAGATGATCTTTCCCTTATGCTCAAAGTGTGGAAGGAAACATGGAGGGAGTTTTCTTAAATTTACAAGTAAATGTTTCAAATGTGGAAAGGAAGGTCATCGGGCATTTGAATGCCACGATAATGGGAAGAAGATGTCTAATGATGCAAACAAAGGAAGGATACACAGAATGAACCTACTACACTTCAATGTTTCAAGTGAAAGGATATGGGGCATTATTCCAATCAATGCCCAAATCCAAGGGTTGATGATGATGGTCGACGTCAACAAACTCTTAAGGCTAAAGGCAAAGGAAAGTCACATGCAATTTCTATCAGCGATGTGGAGTACGATAACAAAGTGGTGAAAGGTACACTTACCAGCCACTCTAAAGTAGAAAATGTTTTATTTGATTCTGGATCCACCCACTCTTTTATTTCTGAAGAATTTTCTAAGGGTATCACCGTATTACCTCAAAAATTAGATGTTGAGTTAGCTGTGACAACACCTAATGGCACAACAGTCACATCAAAAGTTTATAATTCTTCTCCAATCGAAGTTTGTGGGAAAGTGCTTCCTGCAAATCTGGTGATCCTTCCTTTAGTGGAATTCGATGTGATTCTTGACATGGATTGGCTTTCTTTATACGGAGCTCATATCAATTTCCAAAGAAGGGAAGTCACATTTCATATTCCAGATCAATCTACGATCGTCTATCAATGTAAGGATGAACATAACCTTCCAGTGGAAATTTCTTCAATTTTATGGGTATTGATTCCACTAAATGAAGGTTATTTATCTAAAATGGTTGGTGAAAAACTAACGATTAAGAATATGCCCATCATACGAGAGTTTGATGATGTTTTTTCAGAGGAATTACCGGGTCTTCCACCAAATCGTGAAGTTGAGTTTTCAATATAACTCGTACCGGGTGCTTTGCCTATTTCAAAGACACCTTATAGAATGGCCCCAATTGAGTTGCAAGAATTGAAGAAGAAACTCCAAGAGAATCTTGATAAGGGATTCATACGCCCTAGTGTGTCACCTTGGGGAGCACCTGTTCTATTTGTTAAGGAGAAAGATGGATCAATGAGACTCTGCATTGATTATCGAGAACTTAACAAGATCACTATCAAGAACAAATATCCTCTCCCACGCATTGATGACTTATTTGACCAACTACGCGGAGCTCGATACTTTTCCAAGATTGATCTTCGTTCAGGGTATCATCAATTAAGTGTCAAAAGGGAAGATATACCAAAGACCTCTTTCCGTACAAGGTTTGGACACTATGAATTTATAGTGATGCCATTTGGTCTTACTAATGCCCCTGCTATCTTCATGGATCTAATGAATAGATTCTTTAGAGAATATCTTGATCAATTTGTGGTAGTCTTTATAGATGACATTCTTGTATATTCAAAGAGCAAGGAAGAGCATGAAGATCACTTGAGAATTATATTGAAGACCCTGAGAAAGGAGAAGCTTTATGCCAAATTAACCAAGTGTGAATTTTGGCTTCAAAAAGTTGCATTTTTGGGTCACATAATCTCAAAAGAGGGGATATCTGTGGATCCAGCAAAAACAGAGGTTATCGAAAGATGGTCGAGACCAACAACAGTAACTGAGATCCGATGTTTTCTTGGTTGGGCTGGATATTATCGACGTTTTTTAAAAGATTATTCATGATTATCTAATCCACTCACCAAGTTGACTTGGAAAGGAGTTATGTTTTTTTGGACAGAGGAATGTGAAGAGAATTTCAAGGAGTTGAAAAGAAGGCTATCCAGTGCACCTGTGCTCACACTTCCTTGTAGTAGAGAAAGGTTTGTGATCTATAGTGATGCATCCAAGAAAGGATTGGGGTGTGTTCTTATGAAAAATGATATGGTGATAGCTTATGCCTCACGACAGTTGAAAATCCAAGAGAAAAATTACCCAACACATGATTTGGAGTTAGCTGCGGTAATCTTTGAATTAAAGATTTAGAGGCATTACCTTTATGGTGAAAGGTGTGATATTTATACTGATCATAAAAGTTTAAAGTAGATTTTCACACAAAAGGAGTTGAATATGCGTCAAAGAAGATGGTTGGAGCTGATTAAGGATTATGACTGCTCAATCCATTACCACCCTGGGAAAGCAAACAAGGTGGAAGATGCATTATGTCGACCAGATCATGCTAGTTTATCCATGATGAGGATCACAAAAGATCCAATATTTATGGATTTACAAAGGATGGATCTTGGAATTATAATAGAAGGGGAAAAATCTTATCTTTCTCAAATGAATGTTCAACCATCTATACATGTGAAGATTAAAGAGGCACAGAAAGAAGATGGCGAGTTACAAAAGAAGGTGAGAAATTTTCCTGAATTCAACCTTGATTGTGATGGGATAATAAAGTTCAGGAATCGGGTTTGTGTTCCTCCCATCCCCGAATTAAAGAAGGAGCTGCTGGATGAGGTTCCTAGTTCTTCATTCTCTATTCATCTTGGAAGGATGAAGATGTATAAGGACCTGAAAGTGTACTTCTGGTGGGATGGCATGAAAAGAGATGATGCTGAATATGTCTCTCGATGCTTGGTTTTTCAACAAGTTAAAGCTGAGAGACAGAAGTCTAAGGGGATGTTACAACCATTACCCATACCCGAATGGAAATGGGAAAACATCACTATGGAATTTGTCACAGGACTTCCTAAAAAATCCAAAGGCAATAATTCTATCTGGGTCATAGTTGATCGTCTTACAAAGTATGCACACTTCATTGCTATTAGAGAGGATTTCTCTCTAGATCAGCTTGCCAGGATATATGTAAAGGAAGTAGTAAGATTGCATGGAGTACCACTTTCTATTATATCTGATCGGGATCCTAGATTTACCTCGAAGTTCTGGAGAAGTCTTCAGCATACTCTGGATACAGAGTTGAGTTTCAGCACTGCTTATCATCCTCAGACAGACGGTCAGTCTGAGAGAAAAATTCAAACCCTAGAAGATATGTTGAGAGCTTGCTCTATGGATTTCAAAGGAGGTTTGGATCAACACCAACCTTTGGTGGAATTTTCTTATAATAATAACATTCACTCCAGTATTCAGATAGATCCTTATGAAGCTCTCTATGGAAAGAAATGCAGGACTCCAAATTGCTGGGATGAAGTTGGGGAAAGAAAGCTATTAGGACCTGATCTCGTTGATGAAATGGAAGAAAAGGTCAGATCTTTTCAACAACACATAAGAGAATCTCAGAGTCAACAGAAAAGTTATGCCGACAACCGAAGAAAAGACCTAGAGTTTGAAGTGGGTGATAAAGTGTTCTTACGAATATCTCCCTGGTAGAGGGTTATGAGATTTGGAAAGAAGGGGAAGTTGAGCCCTAGATATATCGGTCCTTTCGAAATACTGGATCGTGTTGGAAAGGTAGCTTACCGATTGGCGCTTCCACCGAATCTCTCTCAAGTTCACGATGTGTTCCATGTATCTCTCCTGAGAAAGTACTTACCTGATCCTTCACATGTACTCAGCTCAAAAGTTGTACCGCTGGAGCAAGATCTTTCTTATGAAGAACAACTGATAGAGATTCTGGATCATAGAGAAAATGTCCTACGAAACAAGACCACTCAATTGGTGAAAGTTTTATGGAGGAACCACCAACTTGAAGAAGCTACATGGGAGCTTGAGGATATGATGAGGGAAAAGTATCCTCATCTGTTTGTTACAAAGTGACGAATTTCGAGGGAGAAATTCATTTTAAGGGGGGTAGAATTTAACACCCGAGATTTTTATGAGTAATATTTTGTTTTTTATGTTATCAAAGGAATCTTTCACTACACACTAGCCTGGCTTACTTTACACGCAATCGCGACCTTCCTCGATAGCTTGCGTTGTACGAAATACTGAGTTTCATTAAACAACGATATGCTAATAAAATATTATTAAAACTAGCCGTTATAAATAGTAATAACCACGTTTTGAAATTTTATAATTTTTTTTAAAATGGACTTCATTTTTGGATTAGGAATATCGAAATTAGGCTAGGGTGAAATTTTGGTATTTTTCTGAAAACTTTCAATTTTTGATGAATAGTGAAACCACTAAGTGGTAGGTTAAAAACTGAATTTTGCATAAAACATAATTTTACCACTTCTGTGAATGGAATTTCGAAAATACGACAGACACGGTTGATATCAGTAAGTAAAATGTGGTTCAATGATATAAAAATAATTTTTTGGTGAATAGAAACTTTTTACTTTTTTTACCACGGTTAATAGTAAATAGGGTAACTAAGGGTAAATATGATATTACTATTACCCTAACACATGTCCTAATTCTATTGGATAAGTGTAATTCGACCAAAAACAACTTTCTGAATAAAATATGACCATTTAGGCCCACTTGGATTAGATTAGAACATTTATTATTAATTTATTTAAAGAAGGGTTAAAATAGTTAAAATCATAGTTTAATAAGTAAATCATTTTTAATATGGGGTTATACATAAGATAAATTCGACTATAAAAATTCATTAGAAATCTAAAACGATTTCCTACATAATGGTATTTTATTTATAATTTTTAGACATTAAATAATTTAATTTATTTATGACACAATGATGACGCAGTAATTATCTTATTAATGAAATATTGAAATAATTGATGTTATAAACACCAAAATAAATGTAATTTGAGACTTTTTATGAATTACACTAATTTTATAGGTTACTATGATATATTAGTGTTGATTTAATCAACTTGGTTCGAAAATATAATTCTGTTATGACTTTCAAAAAAATCATATATCAAATAGTGTCAAAATTGACACAAAATAGTTTTTAAATCTAATATTATATTATTAATTGTTATTTTATTCCTAAAAATATAAGGTTCGGCCAAATGACTTAGATAAGGATATATATATTAATAATAAACAATTTGGGGTTCTTTTGGCATGTTATAGTAAGTGTATTAACCATATAGTGTAAGAAAACAAAAAGACACGGTAAAAGTTAAATTATTTAACTTAGAGTTAAATCTAATTGATAAGGTTAAAATAATAACCTAAACTTATCTAAATCCTATTGGTTGATAGGGTTTCGACCCATCCCCACTTTACCTATGAAATAAGACCCTTTGGAACCATTATAAACCGATTTTGACTTTAATATAAAATAATATTTTGGGATATTCCTAAGGTGCCCCTCTCCTCCCTTATAAAAGGGCACCTCCTCCCCCTCCTCCTCACACCAATTTGAGCACTCAAGCTCGGACAACCCCTGCCAAAATCCCTTCTCCACTTCCCTAGAATAATCCTAGAGGTCCTGGTCTTCTTAAAAGACCAATCTTAGTTCCCTAAGTGGAGGATTCAAAGAGGCGTTTCAAAGAAGAGGAGGTTCGGACACTTATAATGCAAGTCGGACCTAAGGTAAGGGAAAATATCACAATCTCATTTTTATCCGAGATTGTTTTTACTTTGGCATTTACTGGGGTGTATTTTATCATCCACATCCATGTTTCATAAATATGTGATATTATTTCAATCCACCTACAATTGTTTAAATCCATTTTTACCCTTCGGTGAGTTTTTTAGTAAAGGATAAGAAAGGAATCTTTTGTCGTTTTTCGTATGAGGCACTTTTTGACTTTTCCGACAAAAGTACGAGAAGAATGTTTTTTTAACTTATACAGCAAGAATGGATTTTTAAAACATTATTTCCAAGAAGCTTCCTTTACAAGTTTTCAAGTTTATTTTTAATCAACCTCTTTTAGTTTAAAGTCGTATGACATGTTAAGAAAGGAAAAATGTTTTTGAAGTAGAAAGGATATTTTCCTCAAGAATGGAGTTCAAATGTTTTATCAAAATTATTTTCCATCTAAGATAATATAGGGTTCTGTTTTTATCCCTATTATTACATTGATTTGATTATGTTGTGAGGGAATTATTTTTATGAAGTCATTTACCTTATATGATTTTTTTATGATGTCATGATGTTTCAAGAATCCCATTTTTGTTACATGTGTTATGCGATGATGTATGATTTATGATTATGTGGCACACATAAGAAAGGTTTCATTATAAGATGGGTGGGACCTTTATCTACCTCCAATGCATTGGGTAAAGATTTATATCTCATGATATAGACATGGATGGAACGTAAGGTTATTTCGGTTCAGTGATATAGGACTGAAACGAGGAGTTAACTCGGTTCAGAAATGGTCTTTGTCTGCTAAGATAGTATTGAAAATGAGTCATGACTAACAAGAAATGATTTTCCATGATTATGTGTGCATGCCACAAAGTTTCAAGTTTTATGTTATGATTATGGGGATCTCATTTTCACTTCTATGATTTATTCCATGTTAAGATATTATGATCTCTTTTGCAGGTTATGATTTTCAAAAAGATATGATATGATTTTTATTTCCTTTATTTTCCCTTGCTGAGAATTTGAGCTCACCCTTTTATGTTTTCTTTTCCCCAGGTCAGAAAGATGGATATTAAGTAGAATATGCTAAAAGGGACCCTAGATATGATGAAATAAATGGGAGACACTGTAGAAGATTTATGAACCAGTTGTTTATGTTTCCCAGTTTCTAAAGACACTATACCTATACGGCCCTTTGTGGTTTTGTCATATGTTGTAATAAGTGTGCTTCAATTTTGAAGTATTAACAATGTATGTAAAGTATGGGTCGTTATACGGAAACCCTCTACGTGGCCAGAAGATCGAGCAGCAAGAAGGTCCTCCACTTGCTGCGGTCCACCCAGAAGGTCCTCCCCGGGGTATACACTGCAATCACACTCCATGCAGTGGGACCACAGATTGTGATAGTAGTCCTCGCTATCATAGTCGCAACTATAGAGGTCCTCACCATTGTGACATCTCATCACGACAAGAAGGCCCTCCCCTTGTCGTTTCCTACCCTGAAGGTCCTCCCCAGGGGTTACGCTGCAACGAAACTCCACGCAGCTAGGCATCGGGTCACAGTGGTAGTCCTTGCCACCGTGATAACGGAGGTCCTCCCCGTAGAGACATCGATCAACGAGAAGGTCCTCCCCTCATTGTGGTACATTCTGGAGGCCCTCCCCAGGATGTATCCCGCAGATATTCTCCCTGTGGAAGCAGTAATGGTAGTCTTCTCCATTGCCACAGCTTTGATGGTAGTCCTTGCCACCACGGTCTCCATTGCGAAGGTCCTCCCCACAATGGCCCCAAGCAACAAGAAGGTCCTCCCCTTGTCATGGCGTGTCCTGAAGGTCCTCCCCAGGATGTGCATCGAACGTAAAGCCATGATGGTCATCCTCACCATGATGACAGTTTTTGCGAAATACCTCCCCTTAACAACGCCACGCAGCCAGAAGGTCCTCCCCTTACTGCAGCATGCCTTGGAGGTCCTCCCCAGGGTGTGCACTGCAAATGTCCTCTATGCGGTGAGGCATCAAGAAGTAGTGGTAGTCCTCTCCATTACGGCCGTCATTGCGGAGGTCCTCCCCGCGATGACATATTGTATCGACAGGAAGGTCCTCCTACTTCTGAGTCAAGCACCGAAAAGCCCTCGTATGCCGAGGCACTCAAAAGGATGGGATCAAGCATGTTAGATTCCCAGCTTGTCACTAACGACACCCTTCTTAAATCAGGATTCGGTCCGGGGCCGCATTCATCTTCTGAACCACCTCGGAATCTCTTACATACTGATTTACCACCTACTGGTCCCACTGCCTCTGATCACACTTGCAGTGAGCGCCTCAGCTGGGCTGACCAGGTAGAATAATCACAGGCGGAGGAGTATGCCGATATGCTGCACCCGAGGAGATGAGTGGTCAGGAATGATATACCAGTCATGTTTTGTCCCACAGCCACCTCTCAGTACAACATACCTAGGGAGTTGTCGGAAGAATGCATGCACGACATCCGCCATAATATATGGATGACTCTCCACCGGTTGAAGTCAAGCTTCTGGCCCTATGATGGATATGTAGACCACATCAAGGTGATAGGGGACCTCCTGTGTCACATTGACCTAGAGGCCCTTTAATCGACGTGACAACAGCGCCCCAAGTGGCGCAAAGGGAATATGGAGGCAGCCTGCCTCCGTGCACTGCACGAACTGCGCTGCCTCATCAGTGACGCTCCAACGGGAGTCCATATTAGGGGATGGGGGGAACACGGAGCTCTTCATTTCACTCCAATCCCCGCCCATAAAAATCCGTTTGGAATGGTATCGTGTAACGTCGTCACATCAAGACGGCAATCGGGTGGACCCCCTATTCAGGAAAGGCATCACACCCAACAGAGACGGGCCTCGAGTAAGTCCTAGAAGCGTTAGGACCGGTGGGAACGAGCCATTCAAAAACTTCTGAATCAGGCCACCGATAGCATACAGTGGGCCTCTCACCTAAGATAGGCCAATCAATGATCTTTGTCTGCCTCCCCAAGAAGGGACTGATCCACAGGTGAATTCAGAACCAGATCCGGTTCACCCCTGGATAGGGGCACGCGAGATCAGGTAGGTCGCGATAGCTGCAACCACTGCCGCAATCTAGGGTCAACCCCATCCTGCAGGGTTGGGGGAATTTTTAACAAAAAATTCCCCCGTAAGACCAATGAAACTGGGAAGAGACTCAACGTCCAGGGAACGGCGCCAGCCCCAACCCTCAGGGCTGGGGGCATTTTTACCCCCTCAACAACAACCTCCCCCATGAGAATCAGTATTCTCTCATCCAGGGAGGACAATCATAAGAGGGGGTTCCCATCCTATCCCGTCATTTGAATCATCGTCCCCTCTGAGAGGAAGGTGAACCGTAAGGTCGCATCAAAGAACTCTCCACATCACCCTTCATCAAGAAGTACGAGGGAAATCCCAGGTCATGAAAGGGAAGGCCAACCGCAGATGCGAGAGATCGTCTTCCTATTTGGAAGGTGACTTCCCCTCCACCCCACAATATGACTTCATCAACGCCATAGAGGCTAACCTCGTGGGTGACACTAGAGAAAATGAAAATCAGGAGGGATTAGGAGACAAAGGTTCCGGTCAGGTTGTGACTCACCGTGAACCACCAGGTGTGCACACCTGGAACTAGAGGGCCACTTTAAATATGGCTGACCATTCAGCTAACCTCCCTCCGCCTACCCTGTGAGCTTCCAACAAGGATTAGAACAATGGAACGGTTACCCTTAAACCGTCCCCATCTCTCGATAAGAACGAGCCACTCATGCTTGAAGAGAGGTTCGCTCGACAGGAATAAGAGATGAAAGAATTGAGGTGGCTTAACGCAGAGCTTCTACAGAGGAACCACCTTATTGGAAGTGAGTCCCAAGAAGAGCCACGTCATGCACTCCCAGTAGGTGCACCGAAAAGGCTAAGGCTTTCCCGGGAAAATGAAGTACGATCAGGGCTCCTGCCCAATGAGACGCCTGGTCCATCCAACTACCTAAATGTGGATAACGAATACAAGGATTTCCTTCCACTTAGGAGGAAACCAGAGCAAGCACGCCCGAACCCTCCGAGGTTAACCCGAACGGAATATGCACCCTTGGTGCCAGCCAATACGAATCCTCAGGCAATGCCTCGGGCTATGCCTCCCTAGGACCGGGCCCAACAGGATGTAAACCAGGGACTCACCAATACCATCTAGGCGTTAACAACTCAATTGGAAGCGATGGAAGGTCGATGTGCTCTGATAAAGCCAGAGCGGAAACCCTACCCAGATTGGGTGACCAACACACCACCTCCACCAAATTTTGGGGGCCATGTATTCCCCATCTTCAATGGATCAGGTGATCCAGAGAAACATTTGATGCACTATGTGTCCTATTGCGACCCTATGATGGGGACTCCGGAACAACAAGTAGTAGTGAAACTCAGATGCTTCGTGCGGACCTTGCAAGGATCCGCCTTCTTCTGGTGTACGAGTCTGCCAGCCCAGTCGATAAAGAGCTGGGAGGACCTCCAAAAGCAGTTCCTGTTCCACTTTAGTTCAAGGCTGCCTAAAATAATGGTCGACGATCTCATGAACTACAAGCATAGGGAGAATGAGAGGGTCTCCGATGTCATCGCCAGATGGAATGGTCTGAACTATTCTCTAAACAATACAATGCCTCAAGATGATATGCTAGACATATGCATCGATAATCTTAGAGATGAGCTGCGAATGCCGCTCATACCGGTGGGATGCACCACTATCTTTTGCCATCTCTCGGCTATTCCCTAGAGAATTGAGGACTCCCTACAGCAAACTAATTCAAAGTCCCAAATAGCCTCACAGGATCTGGTGAAGAGAGATCCTAGAGCTGAAGTGTCTGCTGTCACACTCAAGCCGACCCCTGTGCCCGCTCCACCGCTTAGGCCTCTGCCAAATCGTCAAGGGCCCCTGCATATTAGTGGCCGCCCCCGCCTAAATGGGACAATCATAGAGGACCGAATCGGATCCATTTTGAGGAGTGAAGACAAAAATTATACTCGTTCCAAGATGATCAAGTTCATGGCTACTTCATTGTCGCCATGAATTGCAACTTGCTCCGCCTTCCAGAACTGAGGAGACCTGAAGAAGTCGGTCGCGATGACAGGCCATCTTATTTCCCATACCACCGGATGTTAGAGCACAGTATCCGAGAATGCTTGATCTTCAAAGACCTTCTACAGAGGATGGTAGATTCCAGACAAGTCAAGCTGGGACCACCCCCAGCACATGTGGCATGTATCTCTACCACCGACTCTGATAGAGAGGAGGGGTGGCAGAAAGTCACCAGCAAACAGGGGCATGAATTTGACAACTGGATGACTCGGAAGACTATCAACCGAGCCCAGGGCATACTCTGAGCTCAACTACAGCAGCCGGTGTTGCCACCATCATCCCTGAAGCCACAGAGCCAACCCCATCGGCCTCCCAACCCTCCACAAGTCGATCATCCGGATGGAGTTGAAGGAAGAAGAAATCACAAGAGGAGCAGTCTCCGACGGGGCCAAAGTTAGTCCCAAACCTGGCAGATTTCATTCCCTTGAATTTGAAATCATGGGAACCGACCCACCAAACGACACCATCAGAGACAACCAACTAGGTTGACCTATCAGATGATGAGGAGCCAATCTTTGGTTCTATCAACGTCATCCATCTCATGGAACCATTCCCTGATGAAGGGTATGATTACGAACCCGAGTTTCCTGCACGAGGAGCCGAGAGGAGGAATCGTAGAGGAAGGGGATACCAGGGGAGGGGCAGCCGCGACCGAAACCAACCCTACGGTTGGACCCTGGCCCAGACCGTCAATATCGCAGAACCCCGTGGGAGGGCCCTTCAGTGGACTCCGCAGGAGAGGGAATGCCCCTCCATCTCCATAAGAAGCCACTGTGGACCTGTTGTTCTGCTATAACCACCAGAGGAGGAGCAAGTGTTTGGTCACCTAGTGCATACAAACAGACCGGCCAGGCCATGTCCTCAAAACGCAGGAACACCATCGACATCCATCCCCGCAGCCAGTCCCTCCTCATCAAATGATCCAGCTCCCAAAGCACCGGCTAAGACTCTCCTGCCAATGGAGAAGCTTCGACCGATGGAGCAAAAATACGACATCCTTAAGCAGCTGCCGTCAGTACCAGCCAGGTTGTCAATCCTGGATGCCCTGAGTTTGTCAACCGACCTCAGGGAGGTGCTCATCGATGCTTTGATCTGCCCCCAGGAATTCCAAGCCAAGGTAGATGCCGCCAAGATTTACCAGATAGAGACTGGCCCAACTGAATGCAATGCGGTGATTTCCTTCACCGATCAGGACGAAGATGCCATCATGCAAGGATACATCAGATCACTATATGTGTCTGCCACACTGAATAATGTTGAGATCCAAAAAGTCTTTATAGAAAATGGCTCTGGAGTTAACCTCCTTCCCCTACGGACACTCCGTAAGTTGGGCTATAGTGAGGATGATCTAATTCCCTCGACCAAAACCTTATTAGGTTACGACAATAGTGAGTAGAAACCAATGGGACAGATTAATCTAAAGACCGATTTTGGTGACCTGGTAGCCTACACAGAATTCATGGTGGTCCGGCAGAGCACGACATTCAATACCCTGCTGGGAAGGCCCTGCATCCATAAGCACATGGCAGTTCCTTCATCCTACCACCAGTGTATCAAGTACTGCATTGATGGACAAAGCGGGACGTTGCATGCCGACAAGGCCCCTTTCGATCTCTCCGAGTCACATTACATCGACACCGGGTTCTATGAGAAAAAGAAGAAGAAGCCTTTGATCAACGACGTCAACTGGATCCCTACTCCAAATGGCCTAGAAATGGTCCCCGATGACCCCCTCAGGCATCTTGGCAGAGATTATGTCCTGCCCATCAACCATGTTGAGAGTAGGAGTTCATGTCTAGACACACATTCAGATTTCCTCATGACTTCATCCACAATGGCTGAGCACGACAATGTAGGAAAGTCTACCAACCCTAGATTTGGGGATGAATACTCAAGAAGGGATGCCCACGATGCCTCTCCCTCAAACCCTCTAAGGCTCAGACCGGAAACTCTCTCCTCGTCAGATCGAAAAGATGAGGACTTGGGAGAAGAAGAGGGGGAAGATCTTAGAGATGCAACTCCCGTATTTGAGGAGGGTATCTCCACCACTGTGGATGAGCTCAGGGAAATAAACCTGGGTACCGAAGAAGACCTGAGGCCCACTCTCATTAGTGCGTCCATGTCTCCCGAGGAACATGAGGTATATACCACCTTACTAAGGCCACATCGGGATGTCTTTGCATGGAACTACACATAAATTCCAGGACTCGATCCCGAGGTAGCGATGCATCACCAGGGTCTTCTAGAAGGCCATCAGGGCTACAAACAGGCCGCTAGAAGGACACACACCTCACACGCTGCCAAGATAGAGGCTGAAGTCGATATGATCATTAAAGCAGGATTCATTAGGGAGGCCAGTACCCCATTTGGTTGGCCAACATCATCCCTGTCAAGAAAAAGAATGGGCAAATCCGCATCTGCATTGACTTCAAAGACCTTAATCGGCATTTTCCAAAAGATGACATCCTGGTTCCAATCACCGAGTTATTAATTGATGCGACGGTCGGGTATGAGGCTCTATCCATCATGGACGGATATTCCGGATATAATGAAATTAGGATGACCTGAGAAGACGAAGAATCCACTGCCACCAGGGCCCCTCAAGGGGTATTCTGTTATAGGGTAATGCGCTTTGGTCTCAAGAATGATGGCGCCATGTATCAGCGTGCCATGCATCTGATCTTTAAGACATTCTTGGGGAAATTTGTTGAATGTTACGTGGATGACCGAGTAGTCAAGTACAGACAGCGCTCGGATCATCTGTCGTACCTTGAGACCGTCTTCAACAAGCTCCGACAGTATAAATCGAAGATGAACCCATTGAAATGCACCTTTGGAGTTACCTCAGGGAAATTCCTTGGCTTCGTTGTACGCCATCGCGGCATCGAGGTCAACGCTGAGAAGATGAAGGCTATCGTGAGCCTTCCACCCCCTCAAAATCTCACTGAGTTGAGGGGATTCCAAGGGCACCTAGCCTATATTAGGCGGTTCATTGCCAACCTAGAAGGAAAATGTTTTCCCTTCACCAGGATGATGAAGAAGGGGGTCACGTACCAATGGATGGATGACTCCCAAGAGGTGTTTGACAAATTTAAGAAATACCTCTTAAGTCCACCGGTGCTCATGCCCCCGGTCGAAGGAAGACCTATCATTCTATATGTGAAGGCCCTAGAACGGTCATTAGGATCCTTCCTCGCACAGAAGAACGACGCCGGCAGAGAAAAGAGTCTCTATTACCTCAGTCGAACCATGCTTGGTGATGAGACTCGATACTCAAATATCGAGAAGAGCTGTCTGGCCTTGGTCTTCACAGTTAAAAATCTGAGATATTATCTGCAACATCATGAGGTCTATTTGACCTCGCAGAGTAACCTGCTCAAGTACATCCTCAGTCGCCCGATGCTAACCGGATGCCAATCCCGATGGGTGGTCATCCTGCAGTAGTTCGACATCCGGTTCATGCCTCAAAAAGTCATCAAGGGCCAGACATTAGCAGACTTTCTGGAAGAGCACCCTTCAATAGGGACCACTACACCGGACGCTGAACTACCTGATGAAGATATATTCTTGGTTCAAGAGGAGTTCCTAGCATGGGAAATGTACTTTGACAGCGCATCCTGAAGCCCCACCGGAAATAGGATGGAGGATCCCAGATTCAACAAAGTGGGTCTGGGGATAATAATCGTGTCCCCAAAAAGGCAGTTTTTCTGTATTCCTTCCACCTGTCAGAGGGATGTACGAAAAATGAAGCGGAATATCAAGCCCTCATTGCAGGACTGGAGCTTGAACTCCAGGCACAAGTGAAACACCTTAAGGTAAAAGGTGACTCAGAGCTAGTCATCAAGAAAGTCAATGGTGACTATTCTATTAAAAAAGAGGAGTTGATCCCCTTTTTTGACCATGTCCGATAGTTAATGGTCAAGTTCTTAATAGAACCGACATTGACTTATATTCCCCAGTCCCAGAATGCTCAGGCTGATGCATTAGCCAAAGCGGCTACAACCCTAGCCGACCCAGACCGGGATGAAACGGTCATCGGTATTGCTCACCATCGATTGGTATTTCCATTTGTTTATGATAAGACGGAAGAGATCCACGAAGTCAGTCCTGTCCCCGAGCCATATGCTCCCACTACCATCTGGATGATCCCCATCATGAACTACCTTCAACGGGGAGAGCTTCCATCAGACAGGGCTGAACGAGAGAAAATACGGAGAAAGGCAATCAATTTTGTCTTATATGGTGGTGTAGGTCAGAAAGAGGTCCTCTACATAAGATTCCTCGATGGAGTGCTCCTCAGATGCATTGATGGAGAAGAAACTACTGCCGTCATGACTGAAGTACATGCAGGAGCATGTGAAGCACATCAACCAGGGACCAAGATTTCCCATCAGGTTCGAAGGCTTGGGTACTACTGGCCCACAGTGGCACGAGACTATGAGAATTTTACCACAAAATTTCACTCATGCCAGATCCATGCCAAATTCATACACCGGACCCTAGAGTTACTTCATCAAGATAAGTACTCCTGGCAGTTTGCCGTCTATGGGATGGATGTCGTGGGACCATACCCTCCCGCCATGTCCAAACAACTAAATTATATCCTCACAGTGGTCGACTTCTTTTCCAAATGGGCAGAAGCCATACCCCTCAAGGAATTCAAGGCAAGAAATATTGTCAGCTTCATGAAGACTAATATCATCACCAGATTTGGTTTCCCTCATACCATACTAATGAACAATGACACCAATTTCTACTCTACTAAGTTGGAAAAGATATACCGCGAGTATGGTATCAAGGCTAACCACTCATCCCACTACCATGTAGTGGCCAATGGACAGATAGAAGCTTTCAACAAGACCCTGTCCAACATTATCCAGAAAATGGTGGACATAGACAAGAATTCATGGGTGGATAAACTCCTCCATGTATTGTGGGCATATCGAATCACAATCTGCACTACTACTCGTTCTACCCCGTACTCATTGGTGTACGACACAGAGGCTGTCTTACCCATTGAAATCCAACTTACCTCACTCCGCATTGCCATCTGTGATCGATTATCCGATGATGAGTAGTTAGAAAAGAGGATAGGTGAATTGGAACAGTTAGACGAGAAGCAGCTGCACACTCTGCACCACCTGGAAGTGTACCAGAACCGGATCGCACGAGCCTTTAACAAAAAGGTCCGCCTCCGGTCTTTCTTGGAAGGAGAATTAGTACTGGTCCTCCGGACCCCAATGATACATGGAAAGAAGCCTCCAAAGTTGGAGCCCAAGTGGGAGGGACCATATTCTATACACAAGTTCTACTCCAACGGAGCATACTCCATGATCTACATAGAAGGGCAATTCACTCCAGCTCCTACCAATGCGAGATTCCTGAAGAAGTATTTCGCATAGAGACCAAGAAGTATTTACGTCGTCAACGCATGACGTTAAACTGCATGGAGTTCATCCTTACCGCACGATGATAAACTGCAAGGATGAAATAATAATAATAATAACAATATTCCCCTCTTCCTCGCCGCATGACGTTAAACTGCACGACTTTAATCTTCTCGTCCTAACCACAAGACGTTAAACTGTACGACCCCCGTCCTCACTGCATGACGTTAAACAGCATAGCAACTTTAAAAAATTCCCCCTCGTCCTCACTACATGATGTTAAAATTCTCATCTTTCATCTTTACGTTTTCATCGCATGACGTTAAACTTCACGGATTTCATAGAACTATACATGGCTTGATTCCTGCCACTGCAGGATACGTAGCGATGCTAGGATTCCCTATCCTAGCCCAGCCACCTAAAAAATGCCCTCTTCCCCTGTGTATGGACCATACCTGCACATGGTGTATCATCTTTCAGAGAACTACATAAGTATTGATTCCTTCCCTCTCAGGATACGTAGCGATGCCAAAATTCCACACCCTAGCCCAGCCACCTCAAAAATAGAAACAAAAGTGCCCATTCCCCCATGTATGGACCAGACCTGAACATGGTGTATTCATGTCCTCAACACATGACATTAAACTGAATGGAGTCCTTCCTTACCACATGACACTAAACTGCACGGATAACAAGAATTAAGAATGCCCCTCCCCCCACATATGGGCCAAACCTACGTGGGGTGTACTCATTCCAGAGAACTAAGTACAGCTTGATTCCTACCCTCACAGGATACGTAGCGATGCCAGGATCCCCAGTCTTGGCCCATCCCTTCAAAATTAATAATTCCTCCCTTCCCCCATGTATGGACCAGACCTTCATGGGGTGTACTTATCGTCCTTACCGCACGACGTTAAACTGCACGGACAATGATGTTAAAAATTCCCCTTCCCCCGTGTACGGACCAGACCTGCACGGGGTGTATATCTTCGTCCTTACTTCATGACGTTAAACTGCATGGAATTCATCCTTACCGCATGATGTTAAACTACATGGAAGTTTTCCTTACCACATGACGTTAAACTGTACGAAAGTTGTCCCCATCGCCCGATGTTAAACTGCACAGACCTCTTTTTCTTTCACGTTGGGTCACTTTCGTCCTTACCGCATGACGTTAAACTGCATGGGGATTGTCCTCACTGCATGACGTTAAACTGCACAGACTACGTCGCGACCCACCCAAGATACATGGCAATATGAGATGGAGATACTCCTTCCACATTTGGATACATCTTTTCCATACATCAGACTCCACGGCCTGGATAATTATGGATCTTCATAACCACTCATGGCCATCGGAGGTGGAAAGTTATCGACCCGTGGACACCATTGAATTACTATGAATTCCATGCCCTCAGCGGCTCTGCATATTGATAGCCCCTGGAATGTTTACCAAAGGCAATATTTCCACAGGCGACACTTTTCCAAACTTCGTACGCTTACCGGCCTCAGAGCCCCGATACCATACCTCTTAACCCAAAAGTTTATGTCAAAGTGGTTTACAAGTTCATTCCCATTTTCACATCCAGATGATGCCAGGGTATCCTTATCTGTCTAGCCTATGTGTTTGTCAGTGGTTCACATAGCGACCTGCATCAACAAACATCAAGCCAGGACTGGGCTACTTTGACTCAACAGACAATTGCAGTGAAGATGTTTTCTGTATACCCGGACACCATTATCCCCACATACCGAAATCTGCACTGGGAGAAATCACGGATCTTCATAACCATTCATGGACATCATAAGTGTAATGTTATCGACCCAGGGACACCTTTGTACGACTATGCATACAATGCCCTTAGAGGCTCTACATAATGATAGCCACTGGTTCATCCATCAGAGGCAAGATTTCCTCGGGCAGTACTTCTCCTAGCTCCGTACGCTTATCGGCCTCAGAGCCCTCACACCACACCTCCTGATCCGGGAAAGCTGAAAGTTGCAGTTTACGACCTTTATCCCCCGCCTTGTTCTAAGTATATCAGAACATCTTGACCCAATTACCCTTTGAGTGACTACAACAATAGTCACCCAATGGTCCGAGCTCTATAACTGATAAACTAGGAGTACTTCATACTCCCTGCATGATGTTAAACTGCATAGAGAAAAGGAACACCCCTCGAGCAAGATAAATCAATGCAGGGGGATCTTTGAAACTCAACAAGAAACCAGGGATGGATATCCCCGACATGTCCAGGAATTCCCCTGCTAAATGACAGACTTTGTGGCCCGGATAATTGTGGATCCTCATAATCATTCAAGGCCATCGGAGGTGGAAATTCATCGACCCGTAGAAACCTTTGTACGAATATGCATACCATGCCCTCAACGGCTCTGCATAATGATAACCCCTGGCTCATCCATCAAAGGCAAGATTTCCTCAGGTGACACTCTTCCAAGCTCTGTACGCTTACCGAAGACAGAGCCCCCATATCAACTTTCCTGATCCAAGAAGCCCTGTAACCATGATTTACACCGTCAACCCCCCTTTCAGGTCTGGGGCATGTTGAGGTATTCAAACCCAGTTATATTTTGAGGAAGAGCAGCCTTCGCAATAATGCCCCCTGTCCTTGCCGCATGATGTTAAACTGCACGACAATTTTTAAAGGTATCCCTGTCTTTACCGCATGACGTTAAACTGCACAGAAGCCGTCCTCGCTACATGACGTTAAACTACATAGAAACCCTTAAAAAAAATGCCCCAGTCCTCACTACATGACGTTAAACTGCATGGACATCTTTAAATAATGCCCCTCGTCCATACCACATAATGCTAAACTGCACGGAATATGTCCTAACCACATGATGAAAAACTGCACGGTCAAACCCATCACGGGTTCAGTAAGGAACAGAGGCTTTTCTCTGTCTTCCAGTGCACGGGTCAGACCTACATGAACCACCGCCTCACACGAGCGTGACAAATAATTACTTCACCTATTCCCAGGAAGCTTGGTCTAGATATTTCCCACATATTCAGGCACACTCTCATCATAAACCACACTCTGTACTCAGAAAAAATCCGAACTCTCATAAGCCACCTCCGGTGGTTCCAAATCTCAAACTTCCCTGAAGTTGCTCGGTTATCGGAAGTGGATAGTCTTTGACTTAAGGACACCTTTGTATGACTATGAATACCATTCCCTCAGTGTCTCTACATATTAATCTCCCCTGGCCCATCTACCAAAGGCATGTTTTCCTTGGGCAATGCTTCTCTCCGTACGCCTCTTGGCCTCTGAGCCCCCATTTCTATCCTGGGATTCAAAAACCCTCTGAGCTACAGATTACCAACCTCTTTCACAATCCTATGTGAATGCGGCAGAGCGTCCTTGACAAGATTACGAAGAACTACAAGAAGTCATTCCATTTCAGATAATGTCCTAGCTGCATGACTTTAAACTGCGTCAAGCCTCAACCATCCCTTTTGCTAACTAAACGCGTAGGGGGGTGGTCTCCAAACCACGCTCCTGATTAGTACAAATGCTCCCAAAACCATTTCAGATGTCACACTTCCCTTCTGAGAAACCCCTGATGGTTTTCATTCCTTTTCATGCCACCCATCGTGGTTTTCATAAGCCGGGCTTCAATGAAGTCCCCTGGCCATCAGAAATAGACAAGTCTTTGACTTAAGGACACCTTTGTATGACTATGCAAACCATGCCTTCAGCGGCTCTGCATATTGATTTCCCCTAGCCCGTCTACCAAAGGCAAGTTTTCCTTAGGCAATTCTCTTCCTGCTTCTATATGCCAACACGACTCCCATGCCTTGAGACATGTCCTGCGTGCTGCTCAAATTCAAACATGTTTCTCCCCACGTGCGTCTGAAGGCTATTAAGACATCTTTTAATCAGTTGAACCCCATTGGGGCCCTTGCCCCACCATATTTGGTCAAATATGTTCAACCTAAAACATTAGTAATGATATTCATGTCGGTGGGACTTTAAACCGCTCATAGAAGAAATAGGTACAAAGCCTGTTAGGCCGAAAACCCGAAAAGGGAGACCTAAGAAAATGTCAGGTTATACTCGCAGGGTCCATACCAAATGGGCCCAGGAAAAATCAGGGCATTAAAAAAGAGAAAAAGACAAAAAGTTTGTAGAGTTTTCATATAAAACCCTAGAAATAGTCAGACTACGCTCGCTGAGTCCCTTGGCTCAGGAAAAATTAAGAGCCTTTTCCAGTCACTCATCGATTTTCATGACCACTCTACATCGGAATGGCCTCCTCTTCATTCCGATCAGACCCCATTCCGATGGGGGGCATTTTTGGGGTCCTGAAAAATCTGCAAAGGGAATTTTACCCAAATCCCCCAAAGAATTGGGGTAAAATAATCAAAGAGGAGAGACAAAAGGACCGGTTCACAAACTGGTCGACAGAAGCACAACGTGGATAGGCACCCCCTCTGTGAACCGGTCCATAGAAGTATCGTGTAGCTCACAGGCACCACGAGGTACCCCCCTCCGTGAACCATTGCTGTTAGAAAAATGGAGGCGGAGGGCTTCCGCGGTCGCGAGGTAGGATGGGCCCCAGTCCGGTTCACCGTCGCGAACTGCCCCAACCGCGGACCGCATCAACCGGCTCAAGCCACACCCGCTGTCGTTCGCGGAATGGAGGCGGAACCCTCCGTAGACACGGAGCACTCCCTGATATCACCTCAAGGTAGCAATGTAATATTGGTTATCATCAAATGTATTTTTAAGGTTTCACACTTTCTACTAATGTAGGAGAAGATTACTATGTATGATATATAATGGATTTACATAAGTGAGGTATTGAGACTTCATGGTGTTCCCCATTATATCATACCAGACTGATAAACTCAAATTACATAACAGTTTTGGAATGGTTTGCAGAAGGGATTGACTTCATAGGTGCTCGTGGTTACTACATATCCTGCATAGACCAATAGAAAATCCAAGAGGTTGATTTGGGGGTTAGGGAATATTATAGGGTCTTATATCATTGATTATGTGCCATATAAGAAAAATCATATACCTATAGGTGAATTTTCCTACAAAATGAGTTTTTTGTCGATGATTCAGATGGATATGTATGAGGCCATTTAAGGTAGGTCGTACAATTAACCTTTTGGAAGGATTAATGTAGGTGAAGAAACATTATTTTTTCCTTCTCTAATTTAAGATACCTTAGTGATTTTTTATCTAACTCATATGTATATATCTATAGCTCAGTCCTGGAAAAAGACATATGCTGATCTGTTGAAGAAAAAATACATGCCCTGTGATAATTTAAGGAGGAAAAAGTTGTTTAGAAGTTCATTAAAACAGAAACGTCCCTAAAAACCATCTTAGTGGTATATATTGTTATGGATATTCAGGAATATCCCTCCATAAATATGAGAGTGTGAGGATATTGTGTAATTCATTACATGTCCAATGAATCCTTGTGACCATGATAATGTTGATGGATGGATTCGCACGTTCGACTGAGCGTCAAACATTTTTCGATCCCTCCTTTTCTTCATGGCATGACTCCTAGTATTGTGAGACCCATTTTATAATTAAAACGTTCCTCCTCCTTAATGAGATGGATACATGATCTAAGGAATTCAAAATTTATCCCGATTCACAATGCACCAAAGCACCATGAACCAGATTATAAAGAATGCTTAAAGGTATATAAAGCTCATGAGAACCCCATTCCTATAATCATGAATAGCTCCAATATAGGTGGGGATTCTTTTTGGAAGTTAGTATTCCTTTCAGGGAGGAGGAAGGACCTCTTAGGTACATGAGGATTTGTGGATCATTAATCCTTTATCATGCACCCCTTTTTCAAATTATGATTTCATGATAATAGAGGGCCATAATGTTTCGTGAAGCCCATAACATTGTGAATCCCCTGACCATTGAAAAGTAATTGAGACTCTCAAATCAAATCAGTATAAGGCCCTACTCTTTGTGAAGATCTTTCTATAGAACTCATCATATTTCCTCCCTTCGGTTGGCACCTATTCATGAAGGTTGTGTTCTAAAATCCTCCACACCCATCAAGGATTGGTTCAGCTACATTATATTTCCCCATAGGACCTGTTCCACCCATTCATGTGTGCCACACCACATCTACTGTGGCATGAGATTCTCATTTACTATTTTATTCTGAACACATTTATGATAATATGCTCTGATTATCATCATATTTATTCTAAAAAGGACCTCACAATTGACCACTCCACCAAAATGTTTCATCCTACCATTGTAGAATCCATTTTCGTCCCATAGGTGAAAATGTGATGGTTATATAATCCCATGGAGTAAGGAGTTGGTCACATACATCCACAGAGAATTGGATAAACTACCTGGTAAAATCATTCGCATCCCATGACATTAATCTATTACGTTACACTATACAACAGGTGAACGATTTCACATGCATGAGTTGCATAGAAATAGATATTCCTCACATAGAATGAAATCCTCTTCATAGGGAATCACATCATCCTCAAGGATCCATATTAGTGTAATCCCCATATCCTTACATGCATGAGTTAGTAATAATTCTCCTATTTGTCTCCACAATATATGTGGAATGTTTATGCGATGGGAACTGGTAACCGTCCCACCTCCATTAAAATATGAATCCTCTAAAATAATAAGAGGGATCAAAGGGGGAAAACACTCTCAACACCATAAACCGCTCCCATTAGTATTTTTCAATTTGTCAAAATGGGACTCTATAACTCAAAATCCAAAATTGTAGTGAATGAAATCCTACTCTCCTGGAATGAGATCCTCACAATATAGCTTCCATGAATAAGAACCATATAATCCCTCACTGGCATATCTTTCATGATGTGACCATCATTCTAGATGCTTCCTCTTATTTTTCACACTGATCATTAGTCACGTGGGAATCAAGGGTAGAATAAACCATGAAATCCACACATCAATTCAAGGGTATCATTCATGGTGTAAAAAATAATCACATAATGTCCTTCCGATGGGAAACAAACCCTTTATAATCCCCACAAAATCATTCAATCTACATGGACATTGATTCCCAACCTACTGGGATATGTAGGAAACCTCCATTAGGTTCAACCCCAACACCAATACCCATTATGGTCATTAAATGGGGTTCCATTGGCTAGTAATTTAATTCTATTAAAATAATATATTGCCTATCCTATTCCCCATAACATCCAAAAAACTATAACATTTTTGATCCATATCTTCTACACAAGATACATAGGATGCCTCTTAGTGGTTCAATCCCAACCAAAGGTAACCCTTGGTGTCCCCCTCATGAGGGTGGAACTTTATGATCCACCCTAGTGGTGTACTAATGAAAATTTATGGTGTTATATCATTCATTTGTGGGACATGTCTACCAAATTCGCTCTCATAGGGTGTTATGACCCATCCATTTTGTGAACCTTTTTCATTCTTCCCCAAAGAGGTGTACCTCCCCAATCCATATCAATAAGACATTTTGATCAACCGTATCCTTGGGTCCATAAGACATTATACATTTGAAAATTTATCTACCTAATTTCAAACATGGGATTCATAAGGTGAATTCATTGGATTATATGATTTTGTAATTATATATCGTGCGATTAATGTTAGTTACCTTAGGTTCTTCACCCATGAGATTCACTCTTAGGGGTGTAATTAAGGGGACCAATGTTCCAGATCCCAGATATACAAGCAATACCCTTAATGAATTCTCATACAATCCATGGTAGTAGTACTATAAACACCATCTATAATTTTTAATAAAAAGTAGTGTAATTAAACTTTATCTACAAATAGACAGCCCTGGGACTGAGTTCCATGCACATAAGGTTCTCTATGGGGTAGACCCAGACTTGGAAATGACATCCAAGGAGGAATCCATCGAAGGAGGTATCAACATCGCATAATTCCATTTAAATCAAGTATCAAACATTATCCTTGTTGGTGATGGTTAACACTAGAAATTGGAAAGAGAGAATGCATGGAACAATGGGATACTAGAGCACATCAAAAAAGTGTAGTTTGGGTGACTTGTTGTAAGAATCAGAAGTATAAATGGAAAAATCGATGTGAAACTTATATTCTCATCAATATGTATATTAGCATTCAATATATTAGTTTATTAGTATATCAATGGATCATGATTTTTTTAGTTTCTACTAATAAAAAAGGTGTCCTGACCTAGAAGTCACCATAAATTGGGGTAGTTAAACACTAGGAATTATAGTTTATGAAATTTTCAGAGCGTATCTCACTCTCACAAACTATAGATTATTGGATGACATTGGGGGATGAGGAATTTCATTCATTATATCCAGAATAATATATATATATTCCATCATCATAGGATCCAAGATGTAGAAATCCAATGAACCAATGCTCATAGAGGTAGGGGAATAATAAATTTATGTTTGTAAATCCCTCATGATTCTACCCCTGGTATAACATCCACCACAACAATGGATATCATGCACTGATTCCCTATATCAACCTCATTGTTATACTGGACAACATGGAGGTCTTACTCATGTACCTTATGACCAATGAACATATCTTCCCTATTATGTTAATACTCAGAGGGGAGGTATTCACCAATCACGTAGTTGTCCAAGTGAATTTCCTCCTCCCTCCAATAGAAACCAATACTAAGTCCTTCCCCATATGACAATCATCTAATTAGGATATCCTCCCCACTCCAATGCCAACCCACATGGAGGTCCTCCCCATGATGAAACATCATGCTACCTCGAAGAACCTTCCCTGGGAAGAAGGAAAAACCACCGTCACCAAAGGGAAAATATCATGAAGTGAGAAGTAATGGTCAATAACATTTATTTCACATCTTCTAAGGTAGAATGAAATTCAATGATGGAACCTTCTCCCTAGTCATCTACATCGGATTCTTGGTTAGGAACCCACAATGCAAGGGTTTAAATTTTGAATGGTTACATAAACAGGATCCCTGATTCCTTACATAGGTTCGTACAGGTGGACAAAAATATGGAATCCCTTAAAGGGATCACGGTCCATTCATCTCTTTTTCCCCTGTGTCCTTCTACAGTTCTATCCAAGATCACAAAGAGTATCCATTTAATGTTACATATGATGAGAAAATTATTCTGTCACGAGTGGGCACTACCACCCATAAGAATGAGGCATCGAAAAACACACCATCCAATAGGGATGCAATAATGTTGTGGGTACCCCCTTATGGGATGGCCTAGTGTGTGGTATACCATCAACACATGCAATTAGTGGTCCACCAGATAGTCATCCGTCATATTTATTTACATTATTACTAACATCTATTTCTTATCCAAAACCAACAGAATCTTGGTCCAAACAAGATTAGGGCCCCACTTCTGAACAATTCTATATGTGGGATTCACTGGATGTTTATTTGTTTTCACTTATGTGCACCGTGGTCAAATTAGATGCACTAAGAGTGGTCCAACATCCTATGGAAATCATCTACCATTATATCTCCCAATAGATATGCATCCATAGTATCACCATGCTCATCAGAATACTGGAGGAATTGTACCTAAACATTTTGATATAGGGATGGGGATAATATGTTGTAATTAACTTCATCCATATCCTGTGTCACCCATTCCTATAATGTGATATTAAGGATGTTCCTTTGGATGTTGTGGATGATTTTTTTTTTGTTTCTGACATAATCAAGAAAGAGGACACTAATGAAAGACACAAAAGAGATAACATGCCTTCTAGAGAAGTGAAATATCACGTCGAACTTCATATAGGTGTTAAAACTCATTTACAAATGACGAATATCATCCTTGGGGAACCTCCCACATTTTACACCATCATCTAGAATATAATAAAGAATAAGGGAACTCTTGATCCCTTGGATATGGATGATGATTCAACAAAGATAGAATTAAATATATGGAATATTTCATTATGTTATTATATCATTGTTCAGAAGATGATTATTAATGAACTTATTACTAAATGACATTATGATTTTGGTGATCCTTATAAGGACATTGTTCCTCTTCCATTTTTTAAATAAAGAAAACGAAAATTAATTTGTGGTCATTTTACCCTGATTAATCATGGTGATCCCATGTGTCCTAAAATGGATGTGAACTGATTTTATAGAAAGTGACCAAGATATGAGTTGTTGAACATGCCCAAGAAGTGTTATGACCTTCCTCAGGACCCAAATCGAGATGTTATACAACCCTCTCCATGATCTACTGATCATAATTATAGAATTGGAGAGGCTATAAATGCATTGATGTTGCTATATTATCTTCATGATTGGAATCCCCACAAAGATGTTTTAATATATACTCTCACAGCTCACTTCTAATCCATGAAAACATGATATGTGGTGATGATACCTGAAGAAAATTTGTACACATCATTGGTGGATGATATGAGAGATCTCCAAAACATCAGGAATACATCCTTATCCCCTTTAATCATGATGGAGAACCCAATACAACATCTAGCCCACTTTATCTCAATTTGTGTGTAATGTTTGGAACTCCTGAGAAATAGGAGACTACTATTCTATGATGTTTTGTTCTCAAATTGGTATAGAAAATGTTCTTATGGTACATCCAGTTACATATTGGGTACATCACTAGTTTGTAGGACTCCATAGTGAATATCACTACCATATTATCTCCACAAATTTGATGAAAATTGTTACCGACCACTTCCTGTAAAAGAAAATTCTTGATGAATGTGTCACAATGTTTTTAGCTTGGTCAAAGGGAATCAGGTATTCACCGAATATGCCCCTTATTCAATAGAAGATATAATAGATTTTCATGGGGAACATAAATATTTAAATGGTTAATTTAGTAATCACTCATAACTTCCCAAGTGGATTCTGAGATTTTTCTAACAAGCCTCAGTGCCAAGAGGAAGCCTTGTAGCCAGCAAATCGGACTCGTCTATTGCCTCCTCCTGATACTGGAAGATGAACATCCAAGATAGATAAATCTTCAATTTAAAAGATAGATTCCCCCATACTTCTAAATTTTTTGATGAAATAGAATTACCATGATAAACCTCACCAAATGAATTAACCTCTACAATATATTCCTCACACATCATAGAATAAAATGTCATAACCCATCATGCACTTCCACATAAGTGAGAAACTAAAACTCAAACACATCCTATGGATTCATCCACTCATCAGGTATAATATCCCAATGATCTATTCCTATAAATGAAAAACTTGACCTATTCCTTTATTTTTAATTAGGTTCCTAGTTATTTCCATCATTATGTGGTTCATGTGAATCTCAAGCATCTAGAATGTAGGAAAACATATGAGGATAATCTCAATGATGGTCTTGTCTATTTATCAAACCAGAAATTTCTAGGACTTACTGTTAACCAATGATATGTGTTAAAGAGTTAGATCTAGGAGTAAATGGGTAATGGATTGTATGTGCTAGGAGATTTCCAAACAAATGTTTAAGATATATCCATCTAGCATAACAATGATAGTAGAGGTTCCAAATAATGGAATAATGTTTCCAACCACTGGAACTAGAAATATGTTGAGTGATTGGATCACATAGAAGTTTGTCTTTCCAATGGTGTCATTTATGCGTGTATAGGCTGGCCAGAGTCGCATAAGGATTCCATTCCTTCTTATTGTCACCCTCCAAGATCCACAACGTAACCATCCACATCTTAGAATAGTTGGAAATGAAATCCTAAGGTAATGTTGTGTCACCCATAGGTGTTGAACCCATCTATCACACTTAGTGACTTTATTATTCTAGAGTTATTGATCTCCCACATGGATAACCCAGTATTGGATGTCCCCTCTGGAGAAGAGTGAGAGTATACATCTGTGAGTACCATCAAAATGGTGAACCCCGTTGTTTTCCCCGATGATGAGGAGTACCCCATAGATTCTTGAATAATCTCTTATCGATGATGTCAAAGAATAAGTCTCAAACATGAATCCTTCCAGGAATCTCATGTCATGCATAATATCTATATCAGACAATTGGTGCTACATAGATCTCAATATGCTAAATCCTCCCATCACACACTATGAGATACACCACCATAGTTAACTGTGCTCCCTGACTGAGAAGAATATCCACCACTACATCATGATTGGTTGTGTTTATGTACATATAGTTATCAATCTATCAGAAGTGAAAAATAGTGGGTTTTCATGATTCTGCTGATAATCAATGAGACATTTCCATCACCATTAAAAACATAGTTATTCAATCAATACTATCTACATTTCCTCTTGAAATAGAATGAACCCCCATGGTCAGAAACATGCATCCATCCCATATATACGATGTTTTGAATCGTATTACAATAATTAATAAAAAAATTGAAATCCATTAGGCATTCTATATGTCAGAAGACAAAAAGAAATACCTCATAGAGGATTTGAAAATCTCCCTCCAGTTTAAAGTGGAGCTAGCGGGTTCATAGGCCTTCTATTCTGAGGAGGAAAAACAAGAAGATTTCAAAGCTGTCATCTCATTCTATATAGAAGATGAGAGCTCCATCGTGTAGGGGGATGTTCTATAGCTGTTGATCACAGGAAAACTAAATGAAATGAATGTCCATCATTTTCTGGTCAATATAGGTTTACAATCAATATCATCCCAACCTAGAAAATACACTTGTTTGGACTAACTTAATTACAAATGACTCCCTCTAACCAAATGATATAGTGTTATGAAAATAAAGTGGAGAGACCCAGTCAAAAAATTTTATCAAAGAACCAGTTCAGTAGCATGGTAGTAAGCATTGAGTTTATAGTTTTCAATTAGGATAATTGTAACATTGCATTGATGGGAAATCCATGGAACCATATACATGTTGAATTTCATACCTTGTGTCACATATCATTCATGTACACCCACAATGGTGGAGTAGGCATGCTTTTGGGTTATGCATATCCCTTTAAATCATGTGAATCATGCTATCTAGATTCCATCTATTATAAGAACATTTATAAGAAAATTCATACTAATGAGATGGATCACAAAACCATTGTAGCTAATCAATGAACAGATTGTGATGATGATTTTATCCTCCCAGTTATCCACAAGGAGGCCACAATGCTAGAATTAGGAATCATCTTTTTTGTTTCTGAGGAGAATGTGAAAAGTGTCTCAAGGTATATGGAATGTAGGAATATTACATCATACTCTAATATAATATAGGATAATGTTGATACAAAAACCCCCATACCATTATAAATTATCTATATGTTCACCCAATAGACAACATTGGACATCACCTTCTTCAATTCCCCAGAGATGGGAACAATCTCCAGAAACTAAACCGCCATAATTTATTTAAAAACCAACCTGGGCCCTGTGGCCAATGGTATGATCAAATCGGATCAAAATTTCTTATTTCATTAGATTCAGTAGTGTATGATTCCCCAAGATAGGATTTTACACTAGACCATATTGGCAGTAGTGATCTTCCAGAATCTATAGGTTTAGATGAATCTTATCATTCCACAAATTACCTTTTCATAGACAATGAAAAATATTTGGTAGAAGATCCTATAAAATTTGATGAGGGTATCTCTACACTCAATGATGAATTGGAACAGGTGATCCTTGGTTCTATGGATAAACCAGGGCTGATGATGATTAGTGAATCAATTCATCTAGAGGTGAAACAACGATATATATATTTCCTGATGTAGCATAATGATACATTTGGTTAGATTTATGAAAACATTATATTACTATATCATCATATAACCTTCCACCATTTTGGTCTCCTGTTGATTCATCATGGGTTCATGGAGTCTCTCAAAAAAATGCACCCCTCTCATGCTTCCATGGTTGATGTGGATGTTGATAAGCTCATAAAAACATCTTCATTTAGAAAATTCAATAACCAATGTGGATGACACAATTCATTTCCATTAGTAAGAAGAATGGAAATATTAGGGTATATATTGACCGTCATGACATCAAATACCACAATTTAATTATGATTTCCCCTTCCAGTGACATATATTGCGATCAATGCTACAACCAGGTTTTATTCTATTTTATTTTATGGAAGTACACGCCAGAATTATTTAGATCATGAAGGTCACCTAACATGAATATTATACCACATTTTGCATCCCAAAAGGGAATTTTTGCTACCATGTTATGACCTTATTCTATATTAATGAAATATCCACTTATCAATGAGCCATGCACCACATATTCAGTCAAATCCCTAGGATGCTAGAAGAATTCTATGTGAATGGTTTGCTGGTTAAATGTTCCTTCATCAAGACAATATCAATGATCATGTGAATGTGTTATTCTTCCTTATCTCATGAATGTTGAGGATGGACCCCTTGAAGTGCGGTTCTGGGTTACCTATAAGAAATTTCTCATCATTATTGTCAGATATTGAGGCATTGAGGTTGGCCTTGAGAAGATATTGGACATCGGCATGATGCCTCCTCCAAGAAACCTCCAAATTCATTTTGGATTCCTATGTAACATAGTACATGTACTCCTATTCATGATGAATCTAGACAGAATGGGTAATACCATTTCAAGACACATGAATAATAGTACCACCTTTCAATGGGATGAATACTACCATAACACATTTTATAAGAATACTTAGAAACTTCTACAACCTATGGTCCAAATTCCACCCATCCCTAGGATGACTTTGGTCTATTATATAACTACAATAGAATAGTCACATGATAAACTACTCTCTCAAAAGAAAAATGAAGGGAAAATGAAGGGTTTACAAAATCTCAGTTGCATGATCCCCGATATCATGATAAGATACTCTCCTATTGAGAATATTGTTCATGCACTAGTATTCAAACTATAGAAGTTGTAGAATTAAATGATATACCATGAGATATAGTTTTATTCCCATGTGGATCCACCAATGTATATATTAATCCATTTCATGTTTATATGAAGGCAGACATGCGGAGATATGATTATTTAGGAGTTCGATTCCAAATTCTTCTCGCATATGGAATTCAAGGGGCAGGAATTTACAAAATTTTTGGTTTCCCATCTGGCCCCCAACGAGTTGTCCCTGTATATTGATTTCTGAAATTGGTATATCATCTTAATATACCATGACATAATTTATTGGTATATGAATTTATATGGCGCTTCTCAGATTCCAACCAGTTTAAGGCTCAATGATTCTACACTCAACAAGGTATGCCTTCGGTTTATCTTCATCACCTTGACACATGCCATTCTTCTAAACTCATTCATGCTATCTCAATGTCTTACCAATGGTGAGGAAGAGTATTATGATCTTATTAATAGTGTCTATTTATATCTCATAATTTATGTCCCCATATTTTATGTGATATTTGAATCCAAATTAGAGATTATGTAAATAAATAGTCACTAATTCATCATGAAGCTAGGGTTCATGGACATTTTGAGGCACACTTGATAGATGATGTCCATGTTCTCCTCTTAACTAGTGGTTCCACATGTCCTTTAGTCAATTAATGTTTAATATAATTTCATGGATTCCCTAGGAAAATAATTTATAGAGATTGAAAATTATAATGAATTTATTCAGGTGGCACATCAAAGAGTCACCCCCATCACCTCAGATGATGAGGAAATCATGTATGTAAACCAGCTGACAATTGTTTCCAACACATTTAAACCACCTGATTCCCCAAAACTGATTAAATATTGGATTGGAGAACCCCTATTGCTATGTATCCACATCATTTCATTCTCATGTCAGAATGAGCTGAATGTTTGTAAATATTTTACCGTGTAGCTCAGCTCACCCTACAGAATGGGTCTAATATAGAGAAGGACTCTACAGACATGGGTTCGATGTAATTTTATTCTATTTCATTCAAGGAGATAAGATTACCTAGGTTACAAAGGAATTTAATTCCAGGTCATGTGGTACCCATATGGTAGGGTTGAAACCCCCTCATCAAATTCATAGGTTCGTATACATCTATCCCACCATGGTCTGCCACTATATCGGTTATGCCCTAAGGTTCCATGCATATCATATTGATTACGGTTTTGTGCATCAGCCACTAAAAAACATTCATATCACAAATTACTCCTATCCCTTTACTGTATGTGGACTCAATTTCTTATGCCCCTATCCCCCAGAAATTTCTCAACAGTGAAGATTCCTTATGGCTGTGAAAGATTTCTTCTCTAAGTGGGAAGAAAATATTCCACTCAAGGAATCCAACTCTTGAGGAGTCTTCATATTCATGAACTCTCAAGTCATGTATTGATTCAGATTCCCCCACACCATCCTCACTGACAATGAAACTAACATCTGAGTAGCTGAGATAATAATTTTCTATGGAATATAAAACATCTAGTGTAAATATACTTTCGTTCACCATGACACATGCAAATTAAAAATTTGAGGCATTTACCAAGATCCTCTCGAGAAGTTTGCAAGATATGGTGGGCTGTAACAAGAGGATTTCATCGAAATATCTCCCCAAAACCCCTTGTTCAAATAAAAAAATGACTCCTAATTCCAAAAAGGTGACCCCATAATCACTAGTATGTGAAAATGAATCAGTTCAACCCATTTAGATTTAGTTACCATCTCTTGGAATAGTTGTATATGATCAGAATACATCCAAAAAAAATTTATAAGTCCAAAAAGTTGTTCTTGAAACTATAAATGAAAATAGAATCCAATACTTGTATATTCTAGGGAGGAACTAGAACATGCTATCCAGAGGAATTAACCATAATGTTTTCCTCCTCTCTGTTATATAAGGAGATACAATATTTTTTCTATGAACACTAATGATACCCAAAATTAATCCACTATAGTTATACCCATGTGTGAAAAACCACACACCATTCAAAAGGTCTATCCTAATGGTTGATACTCTTTAGTCACCATCTATGGTGAAACAATCACACCTCTAACCAATTCCATGTTTCATAAGAATAAATTCACATAATAAGTCATGCGTCCTAGGTACCCAATGTTAAATTAAATGCTTGGTCCAATCTTAATGACCTAAAACTAGAAGATCTAGTATACACATCATGACTATATACAATGTACATGTACTCCTTAAGAGCATATGGTGTGACACATTTCTCATTGTTCGTCATTCATGTCGAGTTGTTACTGCTTCATCATAGACATTCCTCTCTGAACACCTCTCACCTAGTCATTACCGCACGACATTAAACTACATTGTTCAGTCCTATAAAATGACCTTAAGCTACAAATTTATCATCCAAGCCCAAAAAAACATCATTGAATTTACATACTAGATTCATTTATTCAAGCTCCATAATAATTATCTTCCTAGTTGTATGACTAAATAATGCATAACACTATGAGTTCCTTGATAGAGAGGATGTCCATTCCTGCATCAGTGATCAACCATGCCACATACACAAACTATGTATTACTATATTCTTTCATATATAGGATAAGTACTGATGCTTGGATTCTCCATACTTGTAAAACCACTCAGAAAATAAATAAAAATTCCCTATCACTATGTATAGATCAAGCATAAACATGGAAATCCAAATTACATAACTATGTGTGGTTTTATTCCCATCCTTATGGGATATGTGGAGACACATGGAAATTAATTCTTTGAGCAAAAACAAATCATAAACACTATCAAAATTCTCCCTAAGGCCACATTTATGGCCTGCAAATCTTCCAGGGCTTCATTAACATCAAGTATTTTTTCCATCCAATCCATATATGTGTATTCAAGGATAATATAAAAATAAATCCCCTAAAAAATACATGATGTGATTATAGGTCTACATAATCTCCATTCACAACGTGTCTATCAATTCACCCCTCATCATATACAATCATTTGAGGAACATCTTACCATTTTCTAACTCCATGAATCTAAACTCAGATACCATAGTGTAATCATCATGACTTTAAATTATGTAAAGGTATATTATAGGATATACCGTATTGTATTGGGACACCATGGCTCTCGTTCATGTCAGATTTTTTATGACACTGCACTACACATGTCCATTAGAGATACACTCCTCCTTGGCCCAAAATCTATAAACTTAAACTAATTTCCAATGTTCTCAATAATTGATGTTAAACTACATTAATATTCTAGAACAATGTATGGAATGATTCGCATATTAATGAGATACATAGTGGTGCTATAAAGAATGTTTTTGGGCCTTATCACATGATTATATAACTATCAATCCCCGTCATCATCTTAGTCCAAACATCACAACTCTAAATTGTATACAAGGTTCCTTGAAATTTTGTTTGTAGTTTGTGGGACACCATGGTACTCATTCACACTTCGTTTATTCTTCCACAACATTATACATACCCCTTTTAGTGTTCCCACCCATAGTACAAACTCTTCGACTATAAACTAGGAGTTAACATCCCCAATGTAAGAAATTAAATGGTTACACTACCCAGAACAAATTCAGGATGCTCTATGATATTCATGGGATACATCAGTTATCTCTCCATAAAGGAATACCCCCATCGAAAAATGTTGTTTTTATGAACTATGTGTGGCATGATTACCATCCTTATAAGATACGCAGCGATTCCAAAACATCTCTTCTCTGGGCCCTATTGAAAATAGAAAAAACATTCATCTTAGGGCCTCTTTTATGATCTTAGTACATGAAAATATATTATACTCAGTAGAGTTCATGGTGTGTAGGTGGTAGCATTCCTCCTTTGACCTAATTAATATTGGGATATTCTTATTTTGTGATGCACATATACTATAGATATTGAACATATCATAGTCCACACATCATGACAATAAATTAATTTCCCCTAGGATTAGATTGTATGAATTTAAACTATGTGAAACTAGTTTCAGAGTCATTTCACATGGCCCATGGCCTTTTTGGTTCATTGATGTCAGGATCTAACTCTAACACTGTGTGAACATATTTGAACACCCGTTTCATTCATGGTCCTTGTATTGTGAAATTAAACTACATGAATCCCCTATAGACCATATTGTTTACATTTAAATTGTAATACATAAAATCATCAACACATGACAATAAACATCATTATAACCCTATATAAATCTGAGATTTTTATATAATAAATATGGGATGGTTACTATATTTTACCCCATGTTTCGAAAATGGGATTCCTCATTATAACATTGAGATTCCCCAATTTTCCCTATTTGAGATGATCAACCCTACCTGTGATGGTCTCCCACCACACTATGTTTGATAACTACATGTGGATAAATTCAAATCCTTATGGGATATGTAGAAATTCATGAATATTTATTCTTCGATACCAGCCACGATTATGTCAACTATTCAACCCCATGTCCTCAATTACTCTCAAATCATTATGACCTCAATCTATAATAAGTTCTTCCTAAGGTGTGTATAAAACACATGATCATCCTTGGCCTCATTCATGATAGTTTGTAACTATTATGTTCCATATATGAAACATAGGAATGAAAATACTCTAGTACTATATGAAAAATGACTTCCCAATATGAAACATAGTCTAACCAACATGACTATAAAATGTTTTCCATGGTCAATGCTATATTTAATTAAACTATTTTCACTAATGGTGTTTGAATCCAACTTTTTGATTAAAAACAATTCCAAAACATTGACTCTTTCATGGTTTAGATTCCCATCATCTTTAAAATCTAGATAGACCCATTTAATTTTGCAGACTCATGCCATTTTAATCTCACCTCCCATTCTGGGCTAACACCCTAATGGATTATTGGCAACAAGTGGAATATCCATTTTTTTAGAATATGGTCAACAATCAATCTCACAATTGTTCTCCTCAATTCAACTAACATGGTTGTGTCCTTATGTTTCCAATATGGTCAAAATTTGATCCACACCTACCAGGTCACCCATGATCCAAATCATAAAAGTCTCATCCTTCCTCCATTCCAATTCATTGTATCATAGTTAAATTGAAACACCATTGGATTCTTTCCTAGTGTATGATTTCATTTTTTTATAAACCCCTGAACATTCATTATTTCCCACACCGATAATGACTGATCTAATATTAGTAATTTTTTGGGGTGTGTATAAATATCGTTATTTCACATAAAGGATCCCAATGGTCCCAACTGTATGACCATCAAACAGAATCCTAATTCCAAGCATCATGAATTTAAACTATATATAGGGTTTTACTCTAGGAATGTGTTTCATAGAAATGGTCATCCATGGACCTCATTTAAATTAGTTATTCTAATCCATCACACTACCCATTCTTGTTTGGGATGTCATATCCATGGTACAAAATCTCTGACCATAAACTATGAGTAGAATATATTTCCACGCAACATGAATTTAAAACTCATACGTTGATTTAGGAAGTGTTATCTAAGACTATGTTTGATGTTCTGATCACATGTCGTTAAATAATACCACACATCATCATCACCATATGATTATTAACTACATGTCCATCATCCTCACTGTATGACATAAAAATACAAGGCATTCACGACCCAAACATGAGAGGACCATTACTTCGATGTTGGCCATCTTATACATTGGTCATCTTCTCAGATGTCACATGTAATATGAGAAGTCACACACATGGTATACGGGGTTGATCTTTGTTCAAACCAATGGTCTTTGACCAATTCTCTCTATGACCTGATGATATAATTCCAAGAGTTGTGAAACCTATTCAATTAGTTCAAGAATCCATTCCCTTGATTTTTACCTTTAATTGTATCATCATCGCCTTTAATATCAAAAGGGACACCCTAACATCCTAGAATCTTACCTCTTTGGATCAACTACCACCTTTGACCAATGTCCCAAAATAATATGCATGAAATTATGAGACAGGATTTATGATTCATACATAGTCAGTGGTTAACCCTTGTTCATTTTCCCCCATTCAAGGATAACATTATTGATGGTATGTCTCAAATATTTTAAATATATATCTTGTATCAATAAACAAATATCAATCAATTTCATATTTTGGCCATTATGAGACAATATTCTCTTTCCCCTTTTTTTCGGATAGAAATCAAGGCCCTTAGATTGATCTAATTCGTGAAATATAGAATGTTGTGGAAAAGAAAGTTGGGTGTTCTGAGATCCCACTACCATGGCCAAATCCCCACAGAAGTCTGAACAATCCCACTAGTCATCTAGTAGTCATAGACCCTTAGTTCTTAATGATTATCATATAGTCTATATTAGGTTAATAAACAAGTGATCATCTATTATTTATCACACCAGGAAAGACCCAAGAGAGATTAGGGATTGTTCATTGATTATTTCTCACATATGATTGAGTTATGATAGTTAAAAAGAAAAAAATAATTGGAATTTCAACAACAAAGATATAAAATATGATCCAAAAACCAATGAGAGGAACATGGAGCATAAACATGATGGAGCCTCCATTGAGTCCTGAAAAAATCACCCCTACAGCTATGCTCTAATGATAGATCTATTCAGATCCACCAACCATTTTTCATGTGACCTACAGGGTCTACTGTAGTTGTCAGATCACTATTTTATCATCATCATCCATGTGAGGATTACTATTGGACTTGATCTGGGAATGGTCCCACTCATCATGGAGTTTGGCCACTTGATGTGATGATTGTCTTACTTGATCATCCTCTTCTTATAGATCATCCATTAGTGTAATGAAAAGTTATTATTGAGTGGTGATGAAGGAGGAACCCTCTTCTAATTTTTATTCTAGTTTCTGTATCTCCTGATTGACCTATTGATTCTTTTGGATGATTTCATACTTCTCGTGATTCTAAGAGGCTTCTAGGTTTTTCATTATATCTGGAATTTTAATATATATAGTCACGAATTATTTTAGGAGGACCGTGAGTGCCAGCAACTCTGGTGCACAAACTATTCATCCAGTGGCAATGTGACCCCATTCAGATCACCCATTGTTTTTTGGGATTTTGGTTGATTAAATTTTTGATTCACATCCATGACCAATGATATATGATCAAAGTATACTAAAATGCATTAGAATTTTATTTATCTAGATCATCATGATCTGTAGTCTCATACTTTGAAAACATAGCTATGTGTTTTCTGGAATGTTCCTCCTTCATAAAACTATTAAATGGGTTGGGATCCATATTGTGAGGTCAATTCTCTTCACCAAATTCAACACAGATAGTGTTTTCATTACCAGTCCAGAGATCCACCCCACTAATGGTGTCACTCACAACCAAATCTGACTGATCACTAAATGGAAAGTTCTACTCTACTCAAATTGTATACTCATCAATGACTGACAACATTTTTGGAATATGAAAACTAGTTTTTATAGTCATTTTTGATATTAGATAACATGATACCCCTAAACTATTCATAAAAGGGTCATGTAAGTCACTATGATTAGTAAATGACTATTATAACTCTATAGAGTTACAGGCGCATGAAATCATAGCACCAACATATATGATTCCTATGTATCTTCCTTCATAATACTCTAGCATCACCCCGTAGATGAATGGTAGCTATAGGGATTCTAGTGTGGTTTTCCTAAGCTCCTTAACTATGGTCATCCCCAAAAACACTTCTTTCTTGAGCATAGGCCCCATAGCATGCTACACCACCCCTATTGCAGTAGCTCCATCACCATCCATAAGGTTCAATTTTGAAATATCCTCCTCCATGAAATAGATTTTAGTTGGTGAATCAAGATGAAGGGTGGTGGAAGGTTCATCAGGAGAAAAAGAGTTAAATCTTACTCTGATAAGTTTAGAAATTTCCTCCAATGAGGCACTGATATGACATCTCTCCTCCAGAATGCCTTAATTTACATCATTTCCCCATGATTAAACTGATTAGAAAGGGATAACATGCATCCTTCTGAGATACTAAAAATTGTGGAGGAGGGGGTTTCCCTAGTAGAACCCACAATCAGTCTGACATTAGAACTGATTTTCCCAATGAATATACAAGGTCCCCCAACTCTACCATGTAACACTCCCTACCACTTGATACATATGTAATATGACATTATCATGGAAAATAATGAAGATATACATCCCATTCGGTTTTATGTGGTCTCATATCCTACATGTATTGAGGAACATCATGTTTACTTTCAAATTCTTATTAGACTCATGGAATATAAAGTCATTTGGAATGCACACATGATGAAGCTTCTTCCTATGGGATTTTACAGATGTCCTATGGACCCCCCATGATTTCTCCCCTTCATCTTGATTCCCCTTGACTAAGAGTGTTGGTTTTGATGTGGCTCCATATTCTTAACATCAATCTGGTGTATGCAGTCAAACTTTTTTAGACGTTGATACATTTATAGAACCATGATTTCCCCCATCCTAACCACCATGATGCCATCTTTCCACCATTCGGACTTATAAAAAACTTTCCTTTTCATAAATTAAAATTACATCATTTTGATGATATACAACAAAATATAATTACGCATTGAGGATCCAAAGGATTAGTGTCCTCAGAAAACTAGGAATATACCTAACAATTATTACATGAACCATAAACATTTATTTAATTTCTTCTTCTATAGATTCTTGTTGGAACTTGGGTTATCCTTAGTACATGTAGCCACATGATGATATAAATCAATAGGGGTGAGATAAAAGCCCAGTAATAGGATATATAAGAAAAATATAGCTTGGGGTTATCATAATCATATCATAGTCAAGAATCATGAACATGAGATGAATTATAAATAAAAGACATGAAATGTTGCAATGCATAATAAATGAAACATCATGTCTTAGTATATAACTACCACACATAGTTGTGGAAAATGATAGCATACTTACTAAAAATAATTTCACTTTTACTGATTAGAATCATCACATTACCCAATGTATTGGTGTGCTGTATAATTCTGAGAACCCCCGTCACATTCAAACATTCATATTGCACTATATAATTCAGGGTGCACCTGTCACATCATAAAATTATCATTATCATGATTTCCACATAGAACATATATAAAAATTGAACATAAATTACCAATTGAATGGAATGGGTTTCATATAATAATACCACATTCATGATCTATGGGTTCCCAAAATAAAGTGGGAATAACATACTTGATACGAGAACCATCCACCTTTAGTGAGAAGTTGCAGGTGTGTTTGTGAAAGAAGAGTTCTTTTGAAAAACATTTTACAAGACATAATATCTAGTTGTGAACATTTATATCCCATAATATGTAAGATAATTATGGAAGAATTATTTTTAAGGGGTAATTATAAAAAAAATGGAGTGAATGAGGGATAACCCAAAGGAAGAAGGCTGGGTTTGAGAATTTTGCCTTACCTTGAATCCGAATGCTTTATTTGATTTAATGTCCAGTATAATCACATTAGATTAATTGATTGACAATTAATGAATCTTTTATACATGAATATGGTTTATTATGGTTTAATTAAGTTATTTTATGGGCCTTTTGTTGAGTTATGGAGTTTAAAAAAACATTGTTCGGGAATGTCCTTTTTTATGTTTTTTCTTGAGCGGTTCACTTGTATTCATAAATTGATGTTCGGGTAGAACATGTATCAAAATACAGAACTGATATATCATTATAATAATGATATTATAGAATCATAAATGATATTATAATTAATTATATGATATACCTTGTGAATGAATCATTAGATAAGAATTAAATTATGATTATTTGAGTTATTATGGGCGGTTTTTCGAGCACACCAAACTTGTTTTGTTTAATCATTTAGTAATTTGTACATAAGTTATTTACCGAACATGAAATAGGAAATAATACATATATCATATTCTATTTCAACAATAAAAATGGTTTCATGACTAGATCATAATATAGAAATGGAAATAGAAAACATGTTTTTCTTAATGGTGATAGATTAACACCTTATGAACATCGTTTTCATTTATAATATAAAAGGAAGATGAGAAGGGGGTTGGAAGTTAAAATATCCTATTATTGTCATAAAATTTCAATATATATATGCAAATGGAGTTACCATACCATGTGGATGAATATATGTGGGGAGATAATAATAAAGGAACTTGAAATTGAGATGAAATTAAAGGAAAGAGGAAGAGAAATTACGTCTTGAATCCTCCTCCTAAGATCCTCCTTAAGGGACATTGTCTTGGTCTTTTGATGAAACCAGAAGCTCCTGGACGTGGGGGAGGGGCTAGGTAAGATTCTTGGGTAGAGTTTAGGTATGTCTTTAATATTGGTAGGAGTGAGAAAATTAGGGTGTGAAGGGTTGTGTTTATAGTAGAGGGGAGGGGGTCTTCCTTAATATTTAATTCATTAGTATATTAATTTTTTCTATGACCAGATATAGTGAGTCTTCCATGCCCAAGAATAGTAAATAGGGAATGTGTGTTTGATATTTGGGTGCTTACATCACTTGTGATATCAGGAATAGCTTGTTGAAATTATAATGTATTTATACGAGAAATTAAGGTTTTTTACTATTCACCAAAAATTCAAGTATTTCAAAAATATCCTCAAAATTCACCCAAACCATTTTATAACATGTAAAATCAAAAAAATGAAGTCAATTTACCAAAAATAAATTAATAAATATTATTATTTCAATGTTTAATTAAAATCATAATTTATTATCAAAAAACCAGTTTTAAAACTGACATTCACTTATTCTAAATTATAGGTAGATCATATATTCAACCTGAATATTTTTCATATATTATAATTGGTATGGTTAGTATTCATCATGAAATAACACTATTCATAAGGGTATGTTACTATTAATTAGGGTATGTTAATATTCAAAAAAAATTATGCTTTTCTTAATGGACACCAAATAACTTACTGATTGCAACCGTGTATGTCAGATTTTCGAAATTCCAAACACAGAAGTGACAAACTTATGTTTAAAGGTCACTTAGCTCTTAGTAGTTGTTTATGTTGTGTTTTAATGTGATTTTATGACATATTTATAAGTAGGTAATTTCCATTGAAAAACAATGGGTCATTACATTCGTCCCCCCTGATGAAATTTCACCCCCAAACTTTTACATTACCCAATACAGCTGAGGGTACTTCTCCTTCATTGCCTACTCTGATTTCCGTACTGCTTATTCAAACATATGGTTCCCCCACAAATCTTTGTCATGGTGGGTTGAATTATTGAGTATAACCTTATCTCTCCAGTACAGAATCTCTACTAGTTTCTCCTCATATGAGAGAACATCTTCCGGCTGTACCACCTCTGAGTTCAGTACATGTGTGGTATTAGGTGTATACTTCCTTAGGAGAAAAACATGAAACACATACTGATCTTGAGCCATATTTGGTGGATATTCAAGCTGATAAGAAATGACTTCTATGAAGTCAAGGATCTCAACGGGGCCAATGTAACATAGGTTTTGCTTCCCATTCATTCCAAAAATGCATGAATCCCTTCCATGGTGATATTCAAAGGAAGACTTTATCTTCAACATCAAACTCTAATTCCCTTCAACAGTTGTCAGCTTATCACTTTTGTCGAATCTAAGCATATTTCATGTGTCTCCGAATGACTTTAACCTTTTCCATCATCTCTCGCATAGGATCGGGTCCATGTAACTTTCTTTTTCCAACTTCATTCCAACAAGTTGGAGTTCAAAATCGCCTTCCATAGAGAGCTTCAAATGTAGCCATCTGAATATTTGATTGGAATCTATTTTTATGAGAACTCAACCAATGGGAGATGTTGATCCCATCCACCACTGAATTCTAGATAGAATGCTCTTAGCATATCTTAAAGAGTCTTAATTTTCATTTTAGATTGGCCTTCGGTTTGGGGGTGATAGGCCATGATGAAATTTAATTCAGTACTCAAAGCATGTTTAAGACTCCTCTATAATTTAGATGTGTTCCTTGGATAACGATCAGAGACAATCAAGAGTGGAACTACATACAGTCTCACCAATTCCTTCTTATAAATATTTGGATGTTTTCAAGCAAGAGGTCCACCTGAATAGTGATAAAATGGGAAGTCTTGGTGAGTCAGTCAACCACAACCCATATCTCATTATTTCCATTTAGACAACTTTGGGAGACCCCTGACAAAGTCCATAGTAGAATTATTCCATCTCCATATGGGTATAGGCTATGAATGCATCAATCCTTTGTACATTTTTTTTGCTTTGATTTAAATTTGTGACATACCAAGAACCTAGATATATACTCCACAATATCCTTCTTCATTTTATCCCACCAAAATTATTCATGTAGATCTCGGTAGATCTTGGTGCTCCTAGGATGGATAGAGAATGGTAAGTTATGTGCACTGTCTAATAGCTCCATCTTTATCCCAAGAGATGAAGACAGAAAAAGCCACATTCCAAACTGAATCACACCATCATCATTGATATAGGACTCATACATCTTCCCTTCATTTACTGCATTCACCATTTTTTGTAACTCCACATCATCCCTTTGTGCTTCATTAATCTTCTCTTAGATGGATGGTTGCAAAATAATTTGGGCAAGGAAATATGTATACCTTACCCTAATGATTTCTAAATTCATCCTTTGAATATCCAATAGGATAGGGTATTTCTCAATCCATAACAAGGATAGAGTAGTAGGTTCATTTCTGCTTAGATCATCAGCTACCTTGTTCGCCTTTCCATAATGATAGAGAATAGAGAAATAGTAATCCTTGATTAGCTCTAACCATATCCTTTGACACATGATGAGATACTTTTTGTGTGAATATATACTTTAGGCTCTTTTTTTCGGTGTATATATTACACTTCTTGATATAAATGAAGTGTTTCCATATTTTCATGTAAGAAATCATAGCTTCCAGCTCTAGATTATGCGTCGGGTTGTTCTGCTCATGTATATTCAACTTAAGAGAGGCGTAGGCTGTCACATTATCATTTTTCATGAGTACACAACCCAAACCTTTATTTGATGCATCAGTGTATATCACAAAAATTTCTCAACCTTTCGGTTATGTGAGTACATGTGTAGTGATCAGCCTTCTCTTTTTTCTCCTTAAAGCTTCCCTCACATTCTTATGTCCAGACATAGTTTACCCCATTATTTGTTAACTTAGTTAGTGGGATTTACAATTGTGGGAAATTTCTCACCAAACGCTGGTAGTACCAATATAATCCAAGAAAAGTACGGATTTTTGTGACACTATAGGGATGGGTCCATTCCCCAATCTCCTTTTTTTGAAGGGTCCACATGAATTCCTTTCCTTGTGATCACATGTCCCAAGAATGTGACTTGATTCATCCAAAAGTCTCACTTTCTGAACTTGGCATACAACTTATCCTTTCTCAATGTCTCCAACACATGTATTAGATATTCTTTATGTTCCTCATTGATCATAGATTAGATGATAATATCATCAATAAACACTACAAAAAATTTTATGAAGAAATTTTTAAAGACTCTATTAATCAAATCTATGAATATTAAATGGGAATTAGTAAGTCCAAAAGGCATCACTTAAAACTCTTATTTCCCATTACTTTTAAGGAAGGCAGTCTTATAAATATCTCATATCTCTACCATTAGCTAATGATATCAAGAGCATATTTCCACCATTAATAAGTATTGAGATCTTCTAAACTGATTGAACAAGTCAAAAATCATTGGTATTGGATACTTGTTCTTTATAGTGATCTTGTTGAGTTTCAAATAATCGATACACCACCAAATTGTTCCATCCTTCTTCTTCTCAAAGAGCATAGGTTCACCCAAAGGTGATGCATTAGGGTGTATAAACCGTTTGTACATATTCTATTTAAGTTTCTTCTTTAACTCCCCTAGTTCGATAGGATCCATACTATAGGGACACTTTGATATAGGAGTATCTCCACATATGAGTTCTTTTGAGAACACTACCTCATGATCTGGGTGAATTCCAGGTAACTATTTAGGAAATACATCACTTTATTCCCTCACATTGGGAATTTCAACATGGTTGGCACTTTCCATTGACTCAACCATTTTGGCAAGATATGCTTCTTCATAGGGAATCAACACCCACAATATTGAAGGGTTTTCCAAATGAGATTCAAGATCTTCCATTCATTTGTAGAGGTGCATGGGATGGTTTGGTATATGAAAAGATATTTCCTATTCTTGATAGCTGATAGGTGATCGCTATAATGAGAGACAATCCATTTCCATTATAGCATTGAATTCCACCATGGGAAGTATTACAATATTTGATCGAATAATCTTCCCACAAACACCAACAAGAGAAGATTCAAACACACGGGCTTTGATGATTTCATAAAATGGTGTTTGTATAGTTATCTCTACTTCAACATTTCAGGGGATCAATTATATAGTTCTCGCATACATGAAAGATATAAAGGAATGCGTAGAAAAATAATCAAATAAGAGGTTTTCAATTCTGGAGTTAATAGGAAGTTTAAATTTTATGACATCATAATTTTGATCCACTTCTACAGTAGTGATGGAATAAGAATTTTCTTTTTCTTTTGGATTTGGTGGCTGTTGATGTTGATTAAACTTGATAACTCGAGGTTTAGTGCATTGTATTACATAGTTCCCTAGCTACCTAATGTCGTAGCTTCAAACCATTGGTGGTTGTCTCCTTTCTTTCACCACATTCTCCTTCCTTTTCATGTCTTTTTAACACTCTTGAGGATGGTGCCTTTCTTTCCCACACTTGAATCACTTCCCTGCCCCTTTGAGGTAGTTCCCATGGAGCAAATGCCCACATTTTGGGCATGTCGGTCATTGAATTTTCTACCCACCATTATCATTTGGTCCACTGACATGAAACTCCATCTATAATTTCTTATCAACATAGCCATGGGACCATTCTACAAACTCCATCTCCACTTTGAGAGAAAACCAAACAAATTTTTCATATCATCCAAAGTCTCTAATTGAAAGATCCATTCGAAGGCTTGGATTTAATCCACTAATGAATCTATCAATTTTCCTATCATTGTTAATAAAAAACTAAAGTGTACCTTGCAAGACTTGCAAAATTCACTCGGTAGGTTGTGATAGATTGACCTTATGTTTTCTAGATCACTATTAATTTTCTCCCCATCTTTGTGTGAAGAGATCTTGGAGAATAATTGTTATGAAACATTATCTTGAATTCTTCCCATTATTTCTCTTCAATTTCTTCCCATGGCTTGGTGTTCTTAATCAAATCCCACCATTGATCGACCTATTGATATAGATGTTAAATGAATAGTGTCAACTTATCCTTCTCATAATAGTGAAGTATAGAAAATATCTTCTCCATGGAGTTGACCCACTATTCTGCAACTAGTGGATTAGAAGATCTATTAAAATCAATGGTCATTGCCACATAAAATATTTTATAGACAGATGATCCCTCTATGGTGAAGGAGGATGTTCCCCATTATTATGGTTATTGTTCATAACATGATATAGTTGGGTAATAATTTCCATGATGTTCTGAACACCACCTCCCAAATTATAGAGGATGTCATTCGGGCAATCATTTCATTGGCCCTCACAAGAGTTGTTGGCCTGGTTTCTCCTACATCACTCCATTTTTTTATATAGAAAATGAAATAAAAAAATAATCCAACAAGTCAGGAATAACATATTAATTTTTACAATTTATACTAAAATAATAACATATGGGATCCCTATGAAAATATTCTTGTGTGCATATATGTGCATAGTCTCATTCTAAAATTTTTCTCTAGAGTTAACTAATCCTAATTCCCAAATTTACTAAACCCTACCTCTAATAACAACAATAAAAACCCATCCATATCTTATATTACTATTACATCATTTTAATTAAAAAATCATATTAGTATTACACATAAAGGATCCAAAGTTTTAGTCTCGTGTAAAAACTAGGACCATACAAAACAATTACTACATCAATCATAAACATTTATTTAATCTCTTCTTCTCAAGCTTCTTGTTGGCACTTGACCTATCTTTAGTACATGTATCCACATGAGGTTATACATCAATAGGGGTGAGAAAAAAATCCTAATAAGAGGATATATAATAAAAATATAGCATGGGGTGAGTATACTCAAATAATAGGGAAGAATCATGACCTTAAGAGGAAGCATAAATAAAAGACTTGAAATGTGGCAATGCATAAAAAATATAACATCATGTCTTAGTGGTTAACTATCATAAATGGTTATGACAAATTATAGAATCATATCAACACATAATTTCAGTTTTTACATGATATTTATAACCCTACCCAATTCATCAGAGCACTATATAATTCCAGGTGCACCCGTCACATTCAAACATTCATATTGCACTATATAATTCGAGGCACACCCGTGAGATCATAATATTATCATTATCATGCATGAAACATAGAAGATATATCATAATTGAACATAAATTACTCATGTAAAGGAATTTATTTCATCTCACAATAAAACATTCTTGAACATTATCTTCCCAAAAGAAAGAAGGAATAACATACTTCATACAAGAACCATCCACCTTTAGTGAGAAGTAAAATGTGTGTTTTTGAAAGATAAATTCTTTTGGAAAACATTTCATTTGACATAAAATTTAGTGGATAAAATGAATATCAAAGAATATGTAATATATTGATGAAGAAATTATTTTTATGGAGTAATTATACCAAAAATGAAGTGAAAGAGGGAGAACGTGAAGGTAGAAGGTTGGGTTCGAGAATATCCCCTTACCTTGTATTTGAATCCTTTCATTGCATTAATATACTGTATAATCACATTATATTCATTAATTGAGAATTCACTCACATTTTATACAAGAATATGGTTCATTATGGTTTCATTAATTTTTTTATGGGCCTTTGGTGAGTTATAGATTTTAAAAAACATTTTTTGAGAATGTTTGTTTTTATGTTTTTTCATGAGCAATTCACTTGTATTCATACATTGAAGTTCGGGTAGGACATGGATAAACATCTAGAACTGATATAACATTTTATTAACGATATTCCAGATTCATAAATGATATTATAATGAATTACATCATACACCATGTGGATGAATCATTAGATAATAATTAAATGATGATAGTTTGAGTTAATTTGGGCGGTTTTTCGACCACAATGTACGTGTTTTGTTTAATCATTTAGTAATATGTACATAGGTTAGTTCCAAAACATTAAATATCACATAATACATATACAATATTCTTTTGAAAAAATAAAAATGGTTTCATGATATGATATGAAGGTATAAATGAAAAAAAGAACATATCATTCTGGATGGAGATAGATTAACACCTTACGAACTACGTTTTCTTTTATAAAATAAAGGAAAAGGAGAAGGGGTTATATGGTAGAATATCACATTAGTATCATATAAATATATTATATTTATGATATGGGAGTTACCATACCATGTGGATGAAGATAGGTGGGGAGAAAATATGAAAATAACATGAAATTTAATGAAAAATAAAAGAAAGAGGAATATAAATTACCTCTTGAATCCTCCTCTTGAGATCCTCTTTATGGGACCTAGGATAGGAATTTTGATTAGACCAAAGGCTTTTTGATGTGGGGAGGGGCTAGGGAATATTCTTGGGAAGAGTTTAGGAAAGGCTTGTAGTTTGAGAGGAGTGAGGAAATGTGGGTGTGAAGGGTTGTATTTATAGTGGAGGGGAGAGGGGGTTCCTTAATATTTAATTCATTAGTTTATTAATTTCCCCTAAGACAAGGAATAGTGAGTCTTCCATGAAAAATAATAGTAAATAGGGAATTTGAGTTCAGTATTTGACTGTTAACATCACTTGTGATGTCAGGAATAGTGGTTTTTAATTATAATGTATTTATAGGGTAAATTAATGTATTTTACTATTCATAAAAAAGTCATGTATTTTAGAAAAATCCCAAAAATTCACCCTAACCATTTTTCGATGTATAGAATCCAAGAATAAGTACATTTTTCCAAAATAATTTTCTAAATATTATTATTTTGTTATTTAATTAAAATCACAATTTATTATCAAAAACCAGTTTTAAAATAGTGATTTACTAATTCTAAATTATACATATATCATACATTCAACACAAATATTATTTATATATTATAATAGGTTAGGTTACTATTAATTGGGTATATCATTAATCCTAATGGTATGTTAATATTAATATAGGTATGTTACTATTCATTAAGAATTATTTTTTTCTTATTGGAATCCAAATAACTTACTCATTGCAACCGTGTATGTCAGATTTTCAAAATTCCTAACACAGAAGTGACAAACTTATATTTAAAGGTCACTTAAAACTTATTAGTTCATTAAATTGTGTTTCCATGTTATTTTATGACATATTTATGAGAAGATAATTTCCATTTAAAAACATTTGGTCATTACAAGACTCATCCCCAATGAATTAAGGTAGCTACTATGTTGGCTCAAATGGCCCATAGCCTCAGCATTACCCCCAGATAGGTAGTTGCCTAGATTTTTTCATAGTCATGGATCATCCCAAAGGTGGTAGTGGATTATAGAAAGTCACTGTTTATATTTCCATCATCACATGTGAACATGATCCAGATATTCCTTAGCGCCGATGGAAGGCATTCATGATGTACCTCTGGGTAAAGCTTCAGATTTTGCCTCTACAAGCACTTGAACTCCCTTGTGAAACGATGATTTTCTAATAGCTCATAGAACAACACACAATCATCCCTTTTAAAAAAAAATTATCCTCAAAAGGATAAAATATATGATCATTATTCCTTATTCCTCTAATTTGTATCTATTATTACCCCCATTGGTAGGGAAAAATACGTGAAAGGTAAAATGATCATCCATATTGAATTTAATCAACAATTAATTCAAGACTATCTTGAATGGGATACATTCAGGATACTTATAATCACCAACCATATGATTGTTTAAGGAGGGGGAATTTGGTTCTGATAGTTGTAACCCTCATGTGTGTATCCAACCAATTGTAAAATAAGTTGAACAACTCACTCATGTGTAGTGACATCATCCTCTCGATGACAAGCAAGGGTAATTTTTATATCTTCTACATCACCAGGATCCCAATATTGATGTGCTTCCCTATTTACAACATTTATTCCATTATAAATGTTCTTGAAAAAACCCCATGTATGCATCCCTCCCTAGAAGAATCCCCCCATAAATGAGTTCCATGATAAATCATTCCAAATTGTCTATGGTTTGAGGCCCAGTTTTGATATTAAACCCCATAAATTCCATTGGATCACTATAAGGATTTGCGATTAGGAGAATTTATGAAATTAATTGAACCAATATTTGAAGTGGATGTCCCTTATCCTTGAATATTCCTTAGTCGCGGCTAAAACTCGATCCACTAGATCCATTTCCAAAATTGGATGCCATTATCAGTCACCCCATCCATTCCCCATTGAAAAAAAGTCATCATACATCTCCCATGTGATAAGGACCCTAGTTATCAAATTGAGGTCCTAGAGGATGTTGCTGAACTCCCCATAATGTAAAAGAAATGGTTTGGTCCTCGAGGACCATCAACTAAACAACATTGGCATGATCCCCTATGGATGATATACATATAACTACGAAGACCATATTTCATTGTAGATGCCTTCCTATCTCAACTCTTCTATAAATTCATCACATGAATTGCATAACCAGTAAGCCTAGGCCCAAATTAGTGAAGTCACCACCTTATAATAGATTCCAATAATCAATCCTTCCTTTATATGGGTTTGATAGTCTTTTCAGGATGATTTTTTGATATTGTGGAATCGGCACATAATCCTCTAGTTTCTCCCCTTTGATATAGATTATATGGTTTTAGAGGCATTTGAATATGATGCCTATGTGATTATTGCTAATATGAAATGTAGAAGCGATGTAAAAATTATATTGTTCTAGATCACCCATGAACCAATAAGTGGGTTCATCCCTAATACATAATGGGATAAAGATACAATACCCTTGAAAATTTTATACAACAGTAACCTATTGAACATTAGATGCACATTTTGATATTCTGAAATTTGTAAAAGAATATATTTTTTGTCTGAGTGGCTTAAAATGTGTCCCCGATCATAATTTCATTCTCAATTTCTTCACATCAAGTCGAATAAGTATGTAATTACATAGAAACCTCTTCATTGTCCATAAAATACGAGGTAGTGACTATTTTTCTTATTTTATTTAGTGAAGTTAGTAAATAAATGTCATTAATAGAGAAAATGATCATGGATCATCAATATACATCATTAATTTCATGATGTAATAGTTGATAGAAATGTAGTGTTTTCTAAGAAGTGTTAATCTATCAAGGATATGGGGATTTCAGTTCACATAGAATGAATTCACAATGTGAAAATCATGGACTTAAATGAGATACGATATATTATTGAACGTCATTTGTTTTGTTATTAAAATTATTATTGTTTGATGTCCCACTATCTCTATTCATAAAAGCATTGATGACTTGGGATTCATGATATCCTTCTCTACAGCATGCATCATGAGTTTCACATCATAAGAAAACTTAAAAAAATTGTCACATTTTAAGATATTTTCCATTAAAATATGACAATCACTTTCCCATCAGCTCCCATTCTGAGGTGGAGTATTTTTGGGCACCAAAATATGTGCTCCAAGATATGTCTATAAGACCAAATATATGAAGAAGTGTATCAGTGGTCAAACAACTATAAAAAACATCTAAAGGGTCTGCATCATGAAGACATTTTTTGAGGATCCCTCCACTACTTCCAATACATGAATCCATTATGGAATGATTGGTAATTCCCATGGAAACATGTGACCGTGATAAAGTTGACATATGTTTTTTTATGTCCGCCTAAGCTACTATAATTCTTATATCCCAATTTTTCTTCATAGTGATCATCCTATAATTTCATGAACCCTTTTCATATAAATACCTAGATCATTAATCCACAATGATATGGAAAGATGGCCTTTGGAGTTCAAAATTTCTCATAATTTAGGAAGTAACAGAGAACCATGAACCAGATTATAAATGAATCATTTATTATATCTAATCATCATGAAAACACCTTTATCATATTCCAAAATACTTCCACCTTATTTGAGGATTCAATTTGTGAATTAATATATCATTCATGGAGGAGGATGGCCCTTATAGGTACATGAGGCTTCATAATACATTAAGACTTCCTTCAGCACTCCTTTTCCAAATCAATATTTTTTTACCAATATATGGTTACCTTGTTTTGAGAATACCATAACATTTTGAAGCCCCTAACATCCATGAAGCTCCGAAACATCTTTTATCACATATCTGTGAGTCCCTCTACATAGTGGAGCAATTCTCCTAGATCTCACCTTGTTGAATCCATTCTAAAGAAACCTCTTCATGATGGTCGAGTACCTAAATCCTCCACACCCATATTGGATTGGTTTAGCTACACTCTATGTATCCATGTGGCTAGTATCACCAATTCTTGCGGACCACTCCACTTCATGTGTGGCCTATAATTAAAATTTAAATTTTTCTTATCATCATAGGTACTAAAATATCCTATGCTTCTCAACATTGGGATTCTAGTATGGTCCTTGTCATTAAACACTCATCCACACTGTTGCATCTTGGTATTGTTGAAGCAATGAACCTCAAAAATCTAAATATGTAATGGTTATGTAAGCCCAAAGAGTGTGGATTGAGTCCCCTATATCCACACTGCATCATTTAAAACTACCTAGAAAAATTATCTTTAGAACATTACATTAAAATGTGTCCCTACCCTGTGAATGATGTTTTAGACGTCCTGTGTATGAGTGATGTGGAATGTGATCTTACTCAAACAGAATGACATCCCTCCAAAGGCGATCACTTCCTCCTAGTGAATCCGTCAAGAAGTGACCCCCATAATCATTTTTTTGGAGGTAGAAATAATGGACATCTTTAACTCCCCCGAATAAAAATATTAGAGAAGGGTTGGGCACAAGGAACTTTCCCACCTCCCTAACACTGAGTCTCCACCACTAGTATATACGGAATCATAGAGGAAAATATGATTAACGCCCCATACCTATCCCTTTGGTATTTGTAACCATGTCTACATTGGCCTCATTCCAATGTTGTCAACACTAACATGGAATGAGATCGTCATCTCATGGAAAAATATCATCCCAGAGAATCTTCCATGCCTAAACCCCAAATCATCCATCACTGGCGCATCTTTCACAACACGAAAATCATGTTTGATGATACCTATTCTTTTTCACATCGAGAATGGATCAAATGGTATTAATGGTTATAAATTACCATGACATACAACCTCCACATAATTGTTATCCCTCATTGAGTAATCACTTATCATATGATGTTCTACTGATGGGAACCTACCCTTGCGTAATCCCCACACCTTTTATAGAACAATATGGACTTTGATTTCCAACTATCATGGATACATAAAAATTCTCCCTATGGTTCAATCCCAACACTCATACACACACTTTTCTTCACTCAAGGAGGCATACCCTAAAATGATCAAGCTACTTAGTTGAGATATTTCATCCCTAGGTCACCTTAATATCCCTCCAAATAGAAGGGTTTTGGTCCTTGTCATCTAAATAGGGTACATAGGAAGCCACATTGAGATTCAATCCAAACCAATGGTAAAACATGGTGTCCCCCTCATGAGGGTGATCCTTCTTGAACAACCCTTTTGGTTTCATGATCAAAATTCAGGATTTAATATATTCCCATAATGAAAAAAACTTCCTGGATCCACTCTCAGAGGAAATTATGACAGATCAATCTAGTAAACCTTTCGGGAGCTTCCCGTAAAGGAAATAACAAACTGATCTGTATCTAGAAGATGTTTCGATCAATAAAATCCACATATCTACATGACATTAAACATGTTACCTAGTAGATAAATCAAGATAAATAAGGGCTTCCTTGGGTGAAAACCATTGAATACATACCTTTAAAAATAGAAGCCTCGCAATCCACTTGGGATTCTTGGAGTTCCATGCCCATGATATTCCCACTTATGGAGGAAATACATGTAACCAATGTTTTTCTGCTCAGAAAATACAAAAATTACCAATGAGAGTACTCACCTAGTCTAAGGTTACTTCCCTATCAATACCCATTGGAAAGTCTGAGATGATGCTTTATAACTAACTGACATCCATAAAGAGACATAACCCATAATGAGTACCAAAAACTATATTAAATCTACTATGGAGACTTCGAATAGTATATCAGTTCCTAGGAAGAATCCCTCAAAATAGGTGTTGAAATAAAATCCTATATCGATGAAAGAGACATACATCATCGTTGATGGTTATGGAATTTTTCTACCTGTAGAATGTAGGAATTCATGGAATAATGAGACACCAACACATGTCAAACATGCAGTGGTGGGGTTTCCCATAAGAATGCATTATAAACAAGATCACTGCCATAGAACTCTAGAGTTTGATGTGGTATATCATTCATTTTATGATCATCCAGATTGGGACCTAGATGAATCTGGAGACATGGAATGTTATCTCCTTGATATGTCGATGATTTCAAGATAGTGGATACAATTGGTCGAATAGAATATCAGTTTTTGTTACCTTAGAGATACAATTATATGTAAAATTTATTCAATTTATCTAATCTTCTACTATTTAATTTGAAACTATGTCAATCATTTGAACCTGAGGATACTAATCTTGAAGAAGATGTGTCATTTGAGGATAATTCGATATGTATCATTGATCAAAGAAATAAGGCTCATTGGGGAATGTCATTGGATTAGTTCGGCTTATATAGAAGCACTCATATGTTCAAGATGAGACCTGTGAGTGTGAAGTTGATGTATGTGAGTAGTATCTAAACCACTTCTCTAATGAGGTTTTACTACCCTCAGATGGGAAACATTGGGATGAGTATTCTTATGTAGGGGAGGCTGTAATGTTTCTATTGTAATCAAAGTACGGATCATTTAATGTTGGTTCGAGTTCCTTTTAACAACCCTAAATATGATTCCTAATCATGTCAATGATTTATTGGGTTCATCCATGTCACATTCAGAGTCAAATATTTGAAATGGAAAAGAAATAATTGGCTCCATGGTGATGAGTAACCATGCAACGCATCCCACATGTTTTCCCTAAAACATGTGGTATCTCATATTGGGGACCATAGGGCCAAAAGGTCTCTTTAATACCGTGTAACCAAGGGAACAATGTCACGTGGTCACTATATATATTTTTAAGATCCCTAATATAAGGTTTTATCACTATTATTTAAATTGTGTGCCTAATAATGAGGGGTTCCCCCTTATTGAAGAGGCATCTCGCAATGTTGGTGCATGATTTTGAAAACATTGTTTCCAAACCGTGTGTAGTTTTAAAAATGGTTAAAAATACCAAATTAAAACTATCAAATGTATTTAAACTATATATTTCTTCCACACCACATTTATTAATTGACTTGACTTCATCCTTCCTCTTATAATGCTCCCCTACCACATTCTATATAGTTTTGAAGACATCCCCATTATATAAACATTGATTTGATAAGTATTGGATCAAACAAGATGCTTCAATCACTATATTAAATTCAATATAATATTATTCATTTTCTTTTTATCATATATTATTTTATTTGGGTGACTATATATTTTTATTATTTTCAAGGAATTCAATGGTTTCATTGATTTCTTCTATCCTAGATCTTGAAAGGGACCATTGGGGTTCCTTGGGAACTTACTTACATCATCAGGAGATGCAAGACCAGAACTTCTCAAGGGAAGCTTATTCACCACGGTTGGAGGGAGGTGAATTTCATGGCGGATTCCCTTGCTCGCTTGGGTAGGCAGGACGAGCCTCTTATAATTTATGATTACCTTATATCCCTTCCTCCAGAATATGCTTCTTTAGTGATGGGGGATGATCTTGGGCTTCATCATTTCTGACCCCCTGAGGGGATGCTTCCTTATCCTTTCCTCTTTGAATAACAAATATGCTACTACTATATCGAATCAAATGTTGACAGAGGACGGAGGAAGCTCTATGAGGCGATGATAGTTGGTCTTTAATCTTTCCCAATTTTCTATAATCTATAAATTTTTATGTTTTTATATGAGATGGACCCTTCCATAATCACCAAAAGATTTTCAAATTAAATTAAATTGAGTTATTTACTTAGAATTTTATGACTGGTGGTAGTCGAGAATAAACTAGTAGGGTTGTTTTCCTTATGTGGTGTCATCCAAATGGATGTTCTCAATCATAGAGGACAAATTGGACCTTGTTAAAAATTATCATAATTCCATTACGGTGTATGATTACTTAAATAATTCCTTGATTCTTTTTTAGTCAAATTAATGGTTGAAAAATGAGTTGGAGCCTATACTCCCATCGATAGTAAGATGGTAGAATAAAATTAATTGGCTACATGCCTAACTCTCTATTCCATATGACGTTAATGGAGGTGACCAATGAAATTCCTTGACTAATGAGCCTAATGTGATATAATTACTATAATTAAAGGAAATGGGAACTCTTTCTAGATTTTTTATAAATTTATGAATTTTCTAATTCATTTACATTACTAAAGATTGTCAATAAAGGTGTTTTAATAAAAGTAACCCTTGCAAGGATTCTTGGTTTTCTGGTATAAATTATGAATGCTTTGTAAAAACATATGAAGATACATATACTATTACTAATAAAATATCAACATGAATTATTTATTTTTAACTATAGATGTGTCAAAGTAGTTCAGTATGGGAGACCCCTCGGATGGTCTCAATTTCATGATTGGTTATACCGTGTCATGATAGACACTTGGCCCATACATTCGATACTTGGTATATACTCGAATATCTATTTGCCTTTAAAAATTATCAACATAGCCAGGATTTATATATGAGACTCCATAATTGGGTAAACTTTTATGTAATCCTAGGAATCATACATTGACTGATCCCATGAGAGATACATGGAAATTGACATTGAATTTCCAAATACGGGACGATATTGTATCTGCATATTTTAGAACAAGTCAATTTAAATGATTTCAAATGTAAATTTATATTTATAATTGATAATTGGGATGTTAATTTAGAAAATACATGGTCCTTTACTCTAATACAAACCAAAAGCTTTGTGGTAGTCCAGCCAATGGCACATTACCCTACTCACTTTACCATTTCAGGATTGCTGGAATCAAACACAACAACTATGGGAAAATTAGGTAACTTTTATGTGTTTCCAAGTTGCACCCAATCCAATTTATTTATTTATTTATTTTTATCATAAAATAAATTATAATACAACACTTATTATATTATGTTTCAAAAAATGGAAAGGACTAGACACCATGTGTTTCGGTTTATTGAGATATTATCTCACACCCAATTCGAGCACCACTGGTACAAGAGTTGACTTTATGATTTCAAGTATAGACAAAAGGGAGGAAAAAATATGAAACTTTTTGATTGACATTAATTGTGAGGATATAGTTTGGGAGAAGAGGACCGATCCTATGCTCTAGATTCTATGCCAATATATTTTCATCATTTTTAGTACTTTGACTGCATGTTATATATGGTTGTATCCCCCGATCCCTTTATTAGTCATTTTTATTGAGACTTGACATACTAGAATCATCTTTTTCTTCAATTTTTTTATCATACTTATTTATATTCGTTCATTAAATTAATTGTATCATTATTATTATAGTTTCAAAAGTCATCTTTTGAGTGTTTTTACTTATGAAATTTCTTATATTTGTATTACTACTCTCTACACTGATCCATGAGTTAACATTCAACCCACAGACATACCTAATCCATTCACTACTAGTCAAAAACCTCTAGAATTTGAGGTGGTGTGCTTGAGTTATTATGACCGACTATCTCGGGGGATTTGTGGCTACAACTCTACGCGGGAAACTACACCCTTAAACATTATTTTCTTCTCCTTATCTCTCATTTACATAGAGAACCACTTTAATAGCTACCCTTATCACATATTAATTTAATTTTGTTGATCTCCCTCATCCAGGCTCTAGTTTGATAACCATTCATCACCTTGGATCCCCACGAAATGTATAGATTTTTCATTTTTTATTTTCATATTTTTTCTTATTATCATTATTGTAGTCTCCATGATACCTAAAATTCTATATTTTTAGGTTTTTATAATGAATTTTTTTTCACACATTTCATCCCATATATAAGGATGATAGTAGATGATAAATATACCATACATATAGGATAGGTTATATAAACGTTTTCCATAATTTTCATTAGATTTATAATTTTATAGTTTTTATCTGTTTGACGAACATTTTATGTGTTTATCCTAAAATTTATATTCCATGTTTTTTTAATCATGGTTCTAAAAGAGAAACGATAACCATGATATCATTGGATGTTGAATAAAAAACTATATCCTCACCTTATGTTGAGTTACATTAAATTCACTTAACAAACGTTAATTACTTTAACCATGAATCCCCTTAGGTGTGTTAGGTATTTCACTTATATTGGGGATGACCAGAAATAATTAATTAAAATAAAGAATGTAATGGATAATGTTTTATTCCATGAATTTTTAATTGGCATGTAAAATCTCAATATTATTCTCACTCTTTATAATAGGAATTTTGTGACACTGTTGAAGGCTTGGACTTCCTTGAGTAAGACATAAATTACCAACATGGAATGTCTTAGTTGAACTCATAGGATTTCTACCAATTCATTAATTTAATGGATAAGTGAGATACCAAATAGTGTAATAGAAATTATATTATGATGTGAATGACCCATATTGAAACAAATGATTGAATTTCATTTATTGAAATTGTAATTATATGGTTTAAATTCATATAATTAGCATGATATCCTTGGACACAGACTCCTTTGGATTGTTCCCAAATGATAAAATCAATAATACCCACTGATTAAATTATATATATATATCCTTCATCTATGTTAGAATCATTTAGGTTGGAATACTGAGGCTTTATCCCATATAATAAAATCATATCACATACTCTAAAATAGTGGTTGGATACTTTTAGTGAGCTCGAGCATCTATTATCATGGATTCAATGAGTTTCATGTGTATTTATTTTGATTTATATTCTTTTAATCATTTATAATATTCACTGATTCTTTGAAAAATTAATTTTAATATGATCATAGAAAATCATCTTAGAAAAAATCAAGTAGGTTTCTCTTAGAATCCCTTGATGAGTCTGAGTTGATATTGTAAATATTTTATTATATAACTTGTATTTTTTTATATAAAATATTTAATTTTATATTGATAGATCGGATTTTAATTATTCACCATTGAAGGTTTCCTAGTATGCTTTACTCAAGACCTATTTGGGCATCTGATTCATACCCAAATATTCTTCCTGGATGTTGGAAAGGATAATGAAAAGATAAAAAATATGGACACTTAATTTCCATTAATTTACTTTCAATGGGGAAGAAAAATTGTATAATTATTTTTATACTCATGGTTTATTGTCTCAAATCTTCAATGTATGATTTTTTGATATTATATTTATTATTTTCTATACAAGGATCTTTAAAGGTGTCTTATTCTGAGGCCCGATGTGCGGAGAATTTTTTTTCAAAATATATTACTTATATATAATAGAATAATAGAAGAGTTTTCCTAAAAATGTGGACTAAGTCATGAATGGGGGCCAAGATCATAAATCTGAGGGTGTCATTACATTTATAACTCAGGTTTTATCCTAGGTGCAACATAACCTTCCTTGGTGGAGGGAGTTTTAAATAATATTTTTTTGGTGTGATATTAATAAAACAAATTATTTAAAGAATATATTTTATTTGGTTCAATGTAGATACCTCCTTCCTAATTACATATATAGTTATGTATTTTTTTTAGTGATGACAGTTAAACCTTAGAAAAATAGTAGCCATTGGAGGAGAGCTTTCTTGGAGAATGAGGAAGCATTGGGATCAAATTGTGGATTGTTGTGAATAAAGAGTCTTTGGATATCATCAAAGATGATATTAAAAATATTATTTTTCAACAACTGGTCCAATACCAAGTTTTGAAGAATTTTTGTGTGTTTTCAATCATGTTTCTCAAATGCTAGATGAATGCAGAATAATTCCAGAAAAATTATTGACATTCATTTCGTCGGTAGAATTATATCAATGGAAATATTTTGTTAGTTTTGATTTTTCTATCATTGTATATTTTATTTTATGAAAATGGTTCAAGGCCAAAATAATAATTAATGAGATTTCTTAATAAAATAATATGGTTTATTTATTTCCCCCAATTTATTTATGTGATCATCATTAGTATTTATTTTGGCCAAAAGTTTGAAAAAATACATGTTTCTATGCATTGTTTGATCATCAATCAACACAATAGATCGAAACCTTGGTTATTGAATATGGTGAATGTTTCTCATTGAAGATCTATGATGATGATTGTTAGATCCTAGGAGAATGATATTGGATTAATGGTAATTATTCTTTCATGGTAGCACATGACATTTTGACCTTAGATGCATTTTACCCAATGCCATTTAATGGATGGATTCTGGAGATAAAGTAGATAAATTTATCATTAATCATAGATCATATATCTATGTTATGATTTATTATTAGAAAAAATGTGGAAGAATCACATGAGGATTCACATAATAGAAACTATAGATCTAATTAATATTTAACGACATGACACGTAACTCAGTATCACACAACATGTGGTCCCCATTGGATTTGAGGCTAGGGTTATCGAAAATATTAAGTATCTAATGCCATGAGAATCAGGGACACATCATTTTATTTCATTCCATGAGGATCTTTATGGACATAAAAGGGTACAAGAATAGGGGAAAAAAATTGAAAATCCAAGTGCGACACCATGTACTTGTACACAAATGTGAATATTGCACATTGACATGGCCTAGAGACATAGGTATGATACCATGTGTCTATTAAAATAGTGTACTTATTATACTATCCACTAATATTGAGACTTACATTCTTGTTGAGTTTATTTCACATAGGAAGTCATGGGGATAGTAGGACATTCCATGTACTACCATGTGTACATCGTGTACCCCATTTAAGAGTGTTTTTATCCTTTAGTTTCTTTATTTTGGACTAGTATAGGTTGAGAATTTAAACTTTTTCATTTCCCTATATGGTATAGTGAAACATTACATCTTCATAGCTAGATTGTAATCCCTTATAAAGGCCATGTCTTAGAAAATGTTGTCGTGTCCCTCCATGAGACTAGAGTGTAAACCTCTATAACCTTTATTCTCTAGGTGGATTTTGTTGAATCGGCCTGACCTCCCTAAGTATGAAATTCGTCATTCTTATAGATGGATCTATCATTAGGGGTTGTAGTATCATTGGCATAAGATTCCCTATATAGAAGGTTGATCCAGATTGGGTTTTGTGTATCTCATAGTAGTTATGGGAATGAACCCCTATCTTCTTATCAGGTTCTTCTTAGAGTTGTGATATTTCATGGGTGGGGAACAATTATCTAGGCCTCTTTATTTATATTATTCAATGATATAAATCCTTATTGAGTGAATTATCTCTGAACAAGAATCACTTTGGGAAGAATCCACTTGCTGGTAGTTTGTTATGACTTCCTTGTGGCATGGTTCATTTTATAAGTATATCTAGGTGGTTTATATACATTTATTGTTATGTCTTGTTGGATATAAATATACATTGTGATTCATTTTTTGTGATTTTGGGATGTCCTATTGATAATTGTTTTATTAAACCATGCATGGGTTTTTCCTACATGTTTCAGGTCTTATACAGACAACGACTGTTTTTACTAAATCCTAGAAGGATACAATCTGTCTGAATCATTGGTGGATATTGATAGAATTAGTTTTTTACTAGTAGATTACATTTTAATTATTCTTCTTCCATAGAGTTGGTTGGAATATTTATAGTTTTTATTGGGATAACATTTTCCCCTTTTTTCCATTTTTAGTATTTTAATATTTTACTCTGTTGTGGGATCTTAGATGTTTGTAAGAATTGTTATAGATTATTTATTTTTAATCATTGTGTGGGCATGTGTATGTATGTAATTTTTCTGTTCCTTTAGTCTAATTACTCATATTTTTTAGATATATCTACTCAATTATGGTCACCAACACTAGCCTATTGAATGTTGAATTAGGGAATTCACTAGTTAGTCCGCACAAGGTCAGTTCATGACAGAGTGTAATAAGGTAATTAAGTTATACCGTAGGATCAGATTGGGTGAGTTTGGTTTGGGGAAATAGTGTTTAGTGTTCCATGTTCGGCTTCGAGTCTAGAGACTTCGATGTCGATGTTCGAACCAATGTATCTATAAACAATGACTATACACACCCTACCCTTTTACTCAATACTTGTAAATATTGGCCATAGGAATTTTTTTAGGTACGTGAAACATATTGGAATGGTGGTGATTTCAATGCCCTTCTGGATTCATCTCCCATGATAAACTATCAAGACCATGGTATATCTTGTTATATATCTAGATTCCTCCACACACACAACCATATGGTGTTCAACTACAAGATCATGTTGATGACCCACCATGTGATGAGTCATTGGTAAAAGGGACTATACTAGATATAATACATATGGGTGGTTTACCATCTATATGACCACACATCATGTAGCATATAGCATAGGTATTACCAAATTAGTATTCACCCAAGTTGAGTGAGTTGGAGGATTTTTAGAGGTAATAACCTCCCAGATTTTTGGGTGAGACAAAACCCCAAGTTGTTGAGGGCTGGCTAGAAGCAGTAAGTCTAATTTTTCACCTTTTTGGATGCTTAAAATCAGATGGTGGTCCTCATTTAATTTATTCTTTAGGGATATACTAGGTGATGGTGTAGCACAGTGACTCTACCACATGATTAGACAACTCTCTCTTAGAATGACAATGATAAAATCTTTATAGTGTACTTCAATCGAACCTTGTTGTGATTAGGGTTCTTTCAGTACCTACTTCATATACAGATGGGCATTATGAATATGGTGTTGTATTCATTGTTGTTTATTGATAACTTATTTTACTCCTTGAATATGGTAAGGTATTAGTGTTTTATATCACTTACCATTGAGAAGATATTGAACTGATACATTAGTAAATCAATGGTATAATTTTGAATTAAAATGTATATTGGAATACATGAGATACCCCTATTAGTTGGGAGAATTCTCGGAGAGTAGGATACGACCTTGGGATCTTTTAGTGACCACCTTGTTACTGATAGCATGGAAAAAGATAGATGATAGTAGTCACAGGGATCCATGTATGTCATATTCTTCCAAAGGTGATCCCAAGAATTGGTGATTGTGTTGAAGGGATCTCAGGATGGCTTGGATCAAGATAAGGAAAAGTGGTTTTTCTCCTATTATGGTTAGGGATATCTGGCTCTAGATTATCTGAACCATCATTAAATACATCTTGAGATAGTAGATGGACCACTAGGAAAGATATATATGTATGAGTATGGTGGTTCAGAGGGTGGATAAAGTGGTATAGGAGTTGATTAAGAAATAAGAGGTAGTAAAAGGATCAAATGATAACCACCAAAACACCGATGTGTTCCATGCTAGGCTTGTAGTGCTAGATGACATGGACAAGGATACATAAAATATATGGTGGATTTTGACTATGAAGCACCAAGGACGATATGAGGTATGATTTGTTTCTTTTCTACTTTATTTACAATACTACCAGACCTAGGTGTGAGTTATTATATCCTTGCCACTTCTTTGGTTTGTAAAATAGATATTCCGGTTGACCTATTGTCTTCACAAATGTGCTTGGAGACTATAACATGAATTGACATAGAAATTTTGTACAGGAGCTGATAATTCTATCTAAAACATGGAGGTTATAGTTTGGAATGAGGTCTCATTTTTGAAAAAAATGTGTCTTAAAACAAAATCTTAGGTATCAAATTTCTATCCTCATATCATGCCCATATTTTCTATTATATGCAAGCGATACACTGTATCCACAGTGATGAAACACAGTTCTCCTTTACGGGTGAAAATTTGTCCTTGGAAGGGAAGAAATATCTCTTTTATAAATAATTGTAGTTGATTAATCACTAATTAGATATCACAACTCGTGGAGTAGTGGATGCGTTGGGATTTCACTTTCGTACAACGGTTTCGAAGTATGAATTCGTCATTTCTAAGGATATACTGGGTTTACCTCCCAACCAATAGAAATACTTTTGTATCGACTTGACTCCCATGATGTAATACATATATGAAACAACATATGATATGTGACCCATATAGCTTTGATATATGAGGCTATGTTTGGAGGAATTTTTAGAGAATGGATTTCTGAGACATAGTGTTTCCCAGCAGACCAACATAGTGTTGTTCACCAAAATAGTGAATGAGAGCCTGAGGATATTGGGGGATTAACGACACATGAATAACATGACTATGAAGAATATGTATCCACTACAGATTTTTCATGTCCTATTTAATCATTTAATAGTAAAATGGTGGGACTTGAATATGGAACTATGATCAGGCGATCACCAGATGTGAGTACATGATGAGGATATACCAAATATGACATTCATATGTTGCTACAGTCACTATGAATACTTGTGGATTCATTTTAGTTATGATGAACTCTCCAGATGAGTTGATGTGACTCAAAAAAATATCATTTACCCATTTTTAGACAAGTTTGTGGTAGTCATTATCAATTACATCCTTTTGTATTTGGCATAAGAGGTGCAACACATGAGATACAAGATAATGGTATTGGATGCACTCCATGAACAATAGATGTTTGGGAGGCTCTAAATGTGTTATTTTTTTAATTAATAGGACTAATTTCTATTAAATGAAATATCAAAGGCTATATTTGTATTAGACCCATGGAATTTTGAGGGAGTTCTTGCTTGAGAACCTCCTAATAGAGCCATCGAGTTGATAAAATTCCTTTGGTTGGTATTGTACTATTAGATGTTTTTAAATGATTTATAAAGTGTGGAATCAACCTTGAAAATGTTTACATAGATGGGTAAACCTTTTCTGTGGATGGAATGGATCCAATGGTTATTTGAATAGCATATGCCTAGGTTTGAATGATCTCCCATTAAGAGATTTGTAGGGATGGGTGCTGATTGCATAACATTTTGCAATGTGTCAGGGACCATACATGGATGTCATCTAATATAGAGGGAGTTAGTTATTTCATATATTTCATGATAGTTGATATAAAATTATTATAACTACAAAACCAACAATCATTATTTATTATTGGTAGTCTTTACATTGAAGACTTGTAACAACTAAATGATGGGTGAGTGGTTTATCATTTAATCTATCCACAAGAGTCTCAAGTATGTCATTTCTCATAAGGGTCTAAACCTAAGACAAAGGCAATGACTAGTCTTCCTCCAAGACTATGACATTGAAATTTACCATACTACTATGAATGGTAATGTGGTGGAAGAGGCTCTTATGAAGAGATATTTCTCACAGTTATTGGATGATGTGTCAAAGTAGTTATCCGTGTGGTAGTTGTTGTTCATATAAAATGAAAGCGATTTATATATTTAGTTAATGATTGTTTCCCCAGAAATTTTATAGCATTTCAATGATTCATAGTGTGGAAATTCTAACAGTTATACCTTATGTATTTAGATATCCAATAGACAAGAAACTGAAGGTCATTTTTAAGGTGGAGAGCACAATATTATTTTCAGAGGATAAATGATGGTACTATTAGTGTTTTTGCCCTAGAACCAACAATTTTTAATTTGATTAAATGGATATTTTGTGAATTAAATATTTTTCATTGTTCTTCATGAATATGATGTAATAATGTCCTAGAGTATTTATTGCATTGATAAGGTCATGTAAGTTCCCCACTATGATGAGAACCTTGAAATGATATAAAAATATTCTTAAATATAGTTTTGTTGTTGGATGACATAATATGATGAGGCACATAGAATACAAACTGTCAAGTTTATGTACTAACAAGCAGATAAGACTTCCTCTCATGATGTTTTCACATGGTTATCTTCAAGACACTAGATTATGAGAACATACTATCCAGTAGGAATTCCACATGTATTGGTGTCATCAGATATTTATATCTTCAAGCTTCTTTAATGATCCTTAGAAATTCAGATTATCATTAATATGTGTAATGACTCATGAAAATTTATTTACAGATGGAAATAGTCATGAAGACACTTGGTGGGATGTATGGTTCATTGGGTGTGTCATGAGTGGCATGCTATTAATGGATAAGATGAGGAAGATTTTGTCCCTTCTATTTATGGAATTTGATATCTTGGCCATTTGATTGAAATAGAAGCATCTCTAATAATTCCATGTCCATGCTATAATGAAAAGTTTATTTCAGGTAGTCAAAGAATGAGGTATCAAGAACAAATGTTGAAGACACTATCATGAAACATTATTTTGGAGATATTGAGAAAATAGGATTATATTGCACAATGACTATTCATATATGGATGTAATTGTTGTGACATTACATTAATTATCTAGGGTTCCTGGACCTGTTTCTTGATAGTACTCTTTCACATTAGGCAAGCCTGAGTAATTCCAATGAGAAAGAATCCTAGAGGTTCACACACTAAGTGTTTCTGGTGGTCTTGGTTAAATTCAATTTGATATTATTAAGTAAATATTATTCTGAAGATGGTAGAACAATCTTATTCAAGTTAGATTATTGCATAAATTAAATAAATATTAATTCTTAAAATTGTGATTAAAATATATTTATTTATATTATTAAATATTTTTTAAATAAAATATTTATTTTAGAGAATAAATTATTTAATTATTTATTCGGGTGTTAAATAAATGGAAGTAGAGTTAAAGAGGACCAATGAAGGTCCAGTATTAAAATAATTATTCGCAAGAAGATATATATTTATTTCACTAGTTGGCCCCAATTAATATAACACTACTATTATTTTGTGATACATAATTTTATATATAATTATATTTTGTGCATGTTGGAACACCATAAATAATGACACACTATTTTTTTTAATAGAATGGGTTTTCTCTTAGGTTTGGAATGAATTTAATTGATGTCACACAATTAAATATTGTAACTGAAGACACATGTCAATAAATAGACACATGCATCTATTATTCCATTTACCAAACTGAACACCTTTTGAATTGAGAATTGTTGTGGTAAACAATTTCTATCTTGAATCCTCTTCCAGCCCCTCTCAAGAATTATTGAGGTCATAAAAGGCCAAAGAACTATTGATCAAGAACGAATGAAAGAAGACACTCATTTCACTATGCTAGTACCTGGAGAATGAGTGGTGTTGATCGAAGGCCATCAGATCACATGTGGATCACCACTATATGGATTCTATATTCGATCCTTTCATGCATAAGAAGATAATATGGAAGGGTCATTCCGAAGGTTCAAAATCATCATCAAAGATAATACCAAAGATCTATGTATTATTTTCTTTATGAAATTAATTAAATTAATTTTCAACATGATGTTCAATATCCCCTCTAAAGGTTACATGCATCTTACTTATTTATCTAAATATTTTATTATATTATATGGAGACTAGTGTTCATCATCGTATTTATCCTGAAATAATCATTGATCATGGTAAAAATCAAAGTTGGCTGTCGGACTAACCACACTTCCACTACACCTGGAAACATAAAGTTGTTTCAAAAGAGGATACATCATTGTTTACTATTATTTATCCATTTCAATCATGATTTATGAATTTAATAATTTACTTGTTTCAATTCAAGTTAATCTTTCTACAAATCTAAATCTCGAGACCTATTCCTCTTTGATAATTCTCATTCACCTTACAAAAAAGATATTTTCCTTTATTTTTTATTAAAATAAAACAAAAGATCTCATCCTTAGGTTCCAAAGGTTTCTATTCATACAACACCAAAATAGAATTTGTGTATTTGGCTATACACGCCACAAAGTCACAGTTTAATGCACATGGTCGAGTCTTCCAAACCAAGATGTTTCAATAGAGTTTGTTTATGTTTTAATGACTCAATGTGTTGACCAGAAACATGTGGAAAGAGGTTTCCGGATTACACGTTGTGTGGCCCACGAGACACTACGTTTAGCCCCTTCAAGTTAGGGTTGGACCATGTACCCCATACACAGATTTCCCGACCAGAGACCGTGTAACAAGGAACTACACAGCGTGTGGCCCAATGGGAATGATGTGTACTATCACGATTTCAAAAGTACACTCACTCCCCATTTCTTCAAGCGTGTACTTCGGATGGACAATGAAGAATAGAACATGCCTTGTAGTTGGAACAACACGCCATGTACTCATCCAAATTACATAAATTTATTAAAATTTATTATTATATTATTCAAACCCTTGAGACTTCTACCATCATGTGGGCGTAAAGCTAAGGCACAACATGTGATATGTGTTTTATATATATGTGTTTAATTTATCATCTATAAAATGTTCATTTCTACTCATTGGGATTTTATGAATAGGAATTAACAAGGTTTCCTTTAAGGTGCAGGTTACTTACAAAGATAATTCTAAAATAATTTATTTGATTAAAATTATGATGATTGAGAATATCATGGAAATTCAGAGAAGAATTTATGATAAAAGTATGGATTAATTAAAGTTGATAATTAATTGATCCAAGAGTGATTTATCTTAAGCAAGGATTAAAAAATTGAATGCCAGTTATATTTTTGCATAAATATCATTTCATGTACGGATGATCATGAGCTAGACAAAGACATTTGTATGTGGATGGTTTCATTTAATTAATTTATTTATATTACATTTTTTTTCCTGTGAGCCTTATCCTCATTAATATGTTGGTCCTGCATGCCCAAGGTTTCTTTTATGTAAAACCATTTTTACCCCTACGTTATAAGTGAGTTAAAAAAGGCATATGTAATGGATGGAACTCCAAATCTACTGAATGTGTTTCATGTTTTTAATTGATGATATCAATACTAGGAGATACACGGTTGGATGGGTGGAAAGTTGTAAACATGACCAAAAAAGGTTATAGGTGTTTCCCCTCTAGGTCATCATTATTTTATAAACCACTAAATAAACTTACTATTAGAAAATATCATAATCATTTCCTTTTAATTATTTTATTTCTGTTAGATGCATGGTTTATCATTATGGATGTGTTTTCATGATCAAAAACTAAATGAATTAAACAAGCATGTAATATGGAACAAAAAAACAAAGATTATGTGTAAATATTATCAATAGATTTTTAATAATTTAAGTATGTTATATATCATATTAACAAGTATGTGATGATGAAAATGAAAAATTCACGCATAAGAGAAAAAAATACCTCAAATAAAATATTATGTCAGACCAAGTAATCTATTACATGATTAAATGAAAAATTCAATAAAAGTATGTGTTTGACCAACCGTTGTTGGGACACATACTTTCCTACAAGAATCCCTTATGAAAGTTTGTGGGTTAACATAACCATATTACATTAGGAGGAGAACCCCTTGCTAGAAAAGTTGTAATATTGGAGGTAAGATTTGAAGAAATCAATAGTTAGGATTTCAGTATTGGGGAGTCCACTCAATAGATCAAGGATATGTAACCCCGCAGTAGGAAAATACCAGCCTACATATACCATTAAAAAGCTTGGGCAACCCTTATTGGGGTGATGCGAAGGGGAATATGGATCCTTGACATAAGAATTTCATGGAATTTGGACATTTAGAGTTCAATGGTATGGGACATTGGGACCTGACAAATTAGTGGGAGATATTATAAAATTAATTTATTATTTCTCCTAAAAAAGTAATCAAAAAAGTACTAATGATATCCTATTTTAATTGTATAACAAAAATGAAATGCTTGTCAACCACACTACACCTGTGATCAATTCTAGATAAAGGCTACATCCTCACTGGTAGTAACTTCCAGGAATGGTTTATAAACCTTCAGGTTATCCTACACTGTGAACAGAAGTCCTATGTGTTGGAGTTAGCATTTCATGATATTATTTCGAAAGAGGTGAGTGAAGAGGATTTCCTAGTATACATGTAATATATGAATTATGTTGTCGATGTTCAATGTTTGATGTTATCATCAATGTCTAGTGAGCTCATGAAATCTTACGAAAACATGGATTCCTATAGAATGATCAAGAACCTCTATAGTATTTACCCGGAAAGAGTAGGAAAGGAATGGTTTGAGATATATAAGGCACTCTTTCAGAGTAATATTAGAGATGTATCCCCATATAGGCCTCATGTAGTCAAACTCTTTGGAAACATTGAGCACCTAGTGGTTATAGGGTTTAAACATCCTAAATAACTAGTCACTGATCTCATTCTTGCATCACTCCCCTAGATCATATATAGCTTTGTTTTTAACAACAACATGAAAAACATTGAGAAGTCTCTATCTAATCATCTTATCCTCATTCACCAAGGGGGAAAAGATTTGATGTGTGAAAATCGATCTATCCTTATGGTGAATAAAAGGAAAGGAAAGACAAATAGCTTAAATCCCAAAGCTTCTTCACATCCTTCCAATAAAAAACAAGTTCAATTGGGATGCATTGGAATATGAGATTGTATGTTTCACATGTGGAAAGAAGGTCCACTGAAAGAAGAACTACACCCATCCAAAGAACAAAGGGGAAGCCTTAGTTGCATTTTTATCTAGTTAAATCTCTTATTTCTATAAATTTTTTATTAGATATAGCTTGTGATGCACACATATGTATTAAAATACACGAACCATGTAGATTCAGGATGATTGATCAAGGGGAGGTAGATCTATAACCATCTAATATAGCCATTCCTTCTACTATTGTTTTCGGGGACTGCCACCTCACATTGAGCACTCGGTTGATTTTGGTGTTAAATGATTGTTTTTAAGTTCCTTCTGTAACCAAAAACATAATTTTAGTATCCAGACTAGCTAAAAATGGATTTTTTTTTCAATTTTGTAAATTAATGTTTCTTCTTTTTCAAAGATATCGGTTTTTGTGGGAAACGTTTATACAAAGGCCTTTATGTGTTGGATTACACAAACCATGTAATTGCAAAAAATAACAATTATACATAACTTGACTGATACCACACCCAACTATGGAATCACTGGCTGGGTCATGTAAATGAGAAATGGTTGAAAAATTTAAATCAATATGGATATATAGATTCATTCGAACAAAAACCACCTATTGTATTTCATGCATGTTTACAAGGAAAAATGTCTAATTCCCCAATTAGGGGAAAGGTGAAGGGGCTAAATAACATCATGAATTGGTTCATACCAATGTATGTGGACCATTTCTAGTTGAAGCAAGTGGAGGGTACTCATACGTCATATCTTTTATTGATGGTTTTAGTAGATATGGATATATCTAATTAATGATGTATAAGATGGATTCTTTTGATATTTTCAAAGAATAAAAAAATGATGTTCTGAAGTGGCTTGGTAAGAATATTATGAAATTATGCTAAGACTGAGGTGGAAAATATATTAATCAATACTTCATTGATTAATTAAAAGATTTTGAGATCCTATGCCAACTCAATCCTCCATACCTCCCTAGTGAAATGGTTTGAGCGAAAGAAGGCACCAAACCCTATTGGACATGGAGAAATCAATAGTGAGTCATGAATGTCTTCCATTATCATTTTTGGGATATGTTTTACAAAAAATTACACACATAAAAAACCAAGTACCAACTAAACCAATAAATGATATTCCATTCATGTTTTGAAGCGGATGAAAAACCAGGTTTTCAAATTTACATGTGTGGGGTAGTGAGGCATTTGTTAAGGGCTCTTCAAGTAAAAAACTCACATCCCAAGGCAGAAAGTGTACCTTTATAGGATACCCCAATGAAAGAAAGAGATATTACCTATAAAAAAGTTAGAAAAAAAGGTAATAGTGGCAAGACATGCCATATTCGATGAGAGGGAACTCATCTCTAGAATAGATAGTGGGAGCGAGATAGAATTTGATGAAGTTGTGGTTCAAGGTACACAAGAGTTGGTACAGGAATAGATTCTACAATTCCCCGTGGAAAAACAATCTATTCTAGAGATAGAAGTACTTTATAGGAGTACAAGAGAGGTTAGAGAAATGTAATAGTACAATTTTCTTGTTTCCAAGGATGGTGACTCATTATTAGTTAATAATAATGATCCTCAAACATTAATGTTATAAGTAATGGGCACAAACGTTTCCATGTGCAAAGAATTCATGAATTCAGAAATGGATTCCAAGTACCAAAACCAAGTATGTATTTTGGTTGATCCTTTAGTTGATGTAATGCTTGTTGGTTTCAACTTGGTATTAATGAAGAAAGAGGACATGGGAGTACAAGTCATTACATATAAAGCATGACTTGTTTCAAAAGGGATTAAACAATGTCAAGGAATTGACTATGATGAAACCTTTTCACCAGTTTCAATGATGAAATCCATCCTAATTCTTCTTGAATTGTGTCTTACAATGACTTTGAGATTTGGAAATTGGATTTCAAAATATCCTTCCTTAATGGGAACCTTTATTAATATGTCTACATTTCACAACCTGAAGGGATTGTGACTCCAAAGTACTCCAATAAGGTATTCATATTGGAAAAAAAAAATCCATTTATGGATTAAAGAAAGAATCTAGGTTATGAGACATTAGTTTTGATGAAGACATAACAAAATATGGTTTTATCAAGAATGAATGTGAGCCTTTTGTCTACAAATGATTTTGTGGGAGTGAAATAATTTCCTTAATAGTATATGATGATGACATATATCATATAGGAAATGAGATACCAGTTATACAGTCAGTTAATCATGGATAAATAAATGATTATCCGTGAAGGGCATGGGAGAGGCAACATATATTCTTGGGATCAAGATCCATTGTGATAGATCCATGAGATTGTTGGGACCATATATAATTACATGCATTTATAAGATACTGAAGAGATTCTATATAGAACAATCCAAGAGAGGATTTTTCCATTGTCCCATAGAATTCATATTTCCATGAAAATGTGTCTTGAGACACATAAGAAATAAAATATAATGGAAATGACTCCATACACATCATCGATTGGGTTATTCATGTTTGCCAAACTATGTACTAGACTAGATGTCGCCTACACATTGAGTGATATAGGCAGATATCAAGATGACCTCGGTGACCACAATTGGATGGATTTCAAGACAATCCTAATGTATTTGAGTCATACTAAGGATATTTTACTAGTTTATGGAGGATATGAGGAACTAGTCATCAAAGAATATGTATATTCTAGTTTTCAGACTGATCAAGATGACATGATGTTGAAAATGGAAATCAATAACACTTTGAATGGAGGTACAATGAGATGGAAGAGCTCAAAGCAGAGTGTGGTCCGAAAATCTATAGCAGAGTTTGAGTATATTGTAGTTTCTAAGGTAGTTATAGAATTAGTTTCGATGTGAATCTTTGTCTATGATCTAGATTAGATACATATAAGTAAAGATCATAACACAATATGTTGTGATAATACTATAGTTGTGGCTATCACATAAGATAAAAGGTCACATCAGCGAATGAATGACATACTTCAGATGTATCTTCTTTTGAGGGATTTTTCTCAGAGAGGTAAAGCTTACATGAGCAATATTTCCATGAAAGGAAACATGGTGGACCAATTGACTAAAGCATTGACTGAGTAGAAACATGATCATCATGTGAGATCTAGAGGATGGAACGTCGTAGTTATTTGGCTCCTGTACATGTGGGATTTTTTTAGAGATGGTGTCCTAGAACCAAATTTTTTTACATTTATTACATGGATATTTAATTAATTACATATTGTTAATTGTTCTTCATGACTATGATGTAATAATGTCATAGTGTATTTGTTGTATTTATTTGGCCGTGGAAGATCCCTACAATGATGAGAACCTTGAAATGCTATAAAAATATTCTTAAAAATAATTATGCTATTGGATAATATACTCTAATGGGACACATATGATACAGACCATCAGGTGATAGTACTAATATGCAAATGAGTCTTCCTCTCATGATGTTTGAACATGGTAATATACAAGACAAGTTATTATGAGAACATGTCCGCTAGTAGGATACCCACATGTTTTGATGTCATCAGATATTCCTATCTACGAGCGAGTTTAATGATCCTTAGAAATTTCGATTACCATTAATGCATTACACGACTGACACACTTTGATTTACTGATGAAAACCACCACATAGATAGTTTGAAGGACATAGGGTACACTGGGTTTGTCATTAATGGAATGTTATTAATGGATATGTCGAGGAATAATTTGTCACTTCTATTTATTGAATTAGATATCTCGGGCCATTTATTGAAATAGAAATTTCATTCAAAATTACATGTTCTTGGTGTAATAAGGAGTATATTACAGGTATTAAAAGAACTATGTATCAAGTACAAAGGATGATGACGCTACCATGAAACCTGATTGATAAGATATTGTGACAAAGGGATTGTATTACACATTGAGAATCATTGTTGTGACATTATGTTCTTTCTATTGGGTTCCAAGACCAGTTTCTAGGCAGTAAATGTAACACCCCGAGCATCCACGATACACTTCTCTTTCAATAATGAAATAGCTTGTATTGTACGCAAGTTCGAGATTCTAACACACTGCGACCAATCAAAATAGCCATTGTGAATAGTAATACCCACTTTTTGAAATTATATATATATTATATTTCCAAATGGACATAAATTTTGGATTCGGAATATCAAAATTAGCCTATGTTGAATTTTTGGTATTTTTCTGAGAACTTCTAATTTTTATGAATAGTGAAAAATACTTAAAAACAACTTTTTTAATAAAAATAAGTTATAGTGATAAATTATACTATTGAGTGGTTTTATAGAATAATTAGAATATATTTTCACCATTTTAACCAATGTTGGTCATTATAATTAATTTCACTTTGAAATTGGACATAAACAATTGTCAATCTGTTGATATATATCGTTTCTTAAAAACATGCTATTTGTAGTGACAGCAGGAATTAATTATAAAATTAATTAATGCAACTTATATGTTTGTAATTTTCTAAAATAGACATCATTTTTTAATTCTGAATATCAATTATAACTTAGGGTAAAATTTTGGCATTGTTCGGAAAAACTTTAATTTTTGATGAATAGTGAAACCACTAAGTGGTAGTTAAAAAACTGATTTTTCGTTTAAAGGAAACATTAACACTTCTGTGATTTGATTTTCAAAAATTGTAAATACATGGTTGTCATTAGGATATAAAATGCGGTTCAATGGGATTAAAATAATTTTTTTGAATAGTAACTTTTAAGTTTAATTAATCGCGATTAAAGGTAATTAGTGAAATTTAAGGTAAATATAATGTTATAATAACATGAAATGACCTTTAAACTTGTTCTACCCCTATTGTATGAGTCATGTACGACCAATAAAATCCATGTGTCAACTTGGGGACCCCATGGATCCACTTTGGTAGGAAAATGACATTAAAAACTTTTTATTTAATGTTAAAATAAAAATGTCACAAACATGAGTTTTTTTACTAAAACAATTTTTAAATGGGGTTATACAAGTCGTATTTTTTACTATAAATATTCATTATAAATCTAGAAAAATTTACTACATCATTATATTTTATTTGTAATTTTTAGACATTAAATAAATTAAATTATATATGACACCTTGATGATGCAGTGATTACCTCACTATTTAACGATTTAAATAAAATGAAATGATAATATAAAATATAAAACCTACACATGTAAAAAACCTATTGGAGGGGTGTATTTAGGACTATTATCACCTTATCCTCGAAATATATAATTTTGGGATGTTTTAAATCCGAAAATAATTTTATAATAATGTAACCTTTTATAACTTTCCAAGAGTGCCCCTCCTCTCCTCTTATAAAATTCCCCCACCCCTACGAATTTACCCACACCTATCAAGCATTTGTCTCAGCCAAACCCCTCCCATTTTGTCTCTCCACATCCCAATATTACCCCTAGAAGCCTCACTTTTCGAAGAAGTATTCCCAAGGAAGCCTTTGACCTCAAATCAAAAATAGTTACCCAATTTTAAGGTAACGTCTTCTCTTATGTTATTTTGTTTTATTTTGCTTCTCCAACCCTCAAAAATCTTTTTATTAATTTCTTTTGTAACAACACCAGTATCCTCAATATACTAGTATGTTTTTATAAGAAGTATTCATGATACACTTACACACACCTACATCTAATTGTTAAAGAACATATTATTTCTGTGGACGGCGAATTTCTGCCTCACGAAACAATGATTGTTCAACACTCATATAATACCTTCAAAGGTGGACATTAAGATGTAACTATATTTATATATAATATATAATACGTTTATGTTTTACTTAAGCTTCTTTATTTTTCATTTATTGCATACCTTTATGGTTTCTATTATGGGTAAACGCGATATTTTCATTTTAGGAAGTGCGGACTACCGCCCCCTCAAAGTGATTTGAATCATTAATGCCATATGTTGTCTGTATAGAGGATGGAGTAAATGGTATTATACATTATATTATACTGGAATTATAATATAACTTTATATAATTATGATTTCATTCCATTAAATATGAAATAGAAATGAAATTAGATTTCATGCGTACGTACGACTTACCGTCTCCATGAACGGTGCATTTCATTTCTTACCTCTAAATGTTACGTAATATTATGAATGAATGTATATAATGGATATATATGATATATATGATATCTAAATCATGAATATAATTCTGGAGATAATGGATATTCTACCACATAAACAACTTGTAATTATAAGAAGTTTATTGTTGACTCAAGTACCAAATATCGACAAAACGACCGTTATTAACTTAAATAATCACATAGTGTTAATAACATGGTAATAAGTGATATAAAAGGAATAATGAACTTGAAAAAGGATATTAATAAAGTAGATATTAACTCTAGTTTATTATTCAGTAGGTTAAAGAATGGTTGAGTCAAGTCAGACACAAGGTAAGGGAACTTCTTAACCCAATTTCCATTCTTTGGGTTAATCTCCTACATTCAAATTATGTCATGATATTATTATGTCATCTCTTGTATTTTTACTCTCTTTATGTGTACTTATAGTGAATGCACATAACAGATCTATTTTATTTAAAAAAAATATCTTTTTAAGGGACTTCATCTCAATCACCATTCATTGAGGCATATTTTGTTTTATACACAAATTTCTTTTATACGATGTATAAACCCATTTGACTTTTAAGTTTATTCAAAAGGAATATTTTTATATGAAGAGTTTTACTAAATGACAAAATGGAATGATTTTTTTGTCCTACGTATGCGGCGACAATTACTTCTCCACCGCTTTGACCATTATTTGGGTTTCAGCTTCCTCTACAAGCCATGACATTTTTAAATGAAAAATAAATACAAAGTTTTAATTTTATTTTATTTTGGTATTGAAAATGGGTTTGAAAGTGTTTTTATGATATCAATGTGTTGTATTGATATCTTGTGATTGAAATGTGGAAATTTTATGTTTACTTTATGCATGTTTTATGTTATACGATTATGTTAGGGTTTATGATATGTTTAAACCTATTCATATGAGGAATGCATTGGACTTAATAAGTGACGGGTGGAGCCCGCTATAGCTCCTCGATGCATCGACATGTCTCATGAGACAAACTAGTGTCTTGGCACAAGAACTTCACAAAATCTTATTTTTAGTCTTAGCACGAGGCCTTGGCTACATGGTTATGATAGTCTGGAATTATGCATTCCATCATTATGAAAGTGGTTATTGATATTGCATGTGATTATTCGACCAGTAGAATATCCATGTGAATAAGTAAATGGAATTATCTCATTTTACTTTTTCCATATTATGTTGAAGTTCAAGTTTAAAAGGCTTTTTTTATTCATACATTTCCTTAAATGTTTATGTTTATTTATGAAAGCTTCCGCTATATTGTTATCCTTACTGAGAATCTGAGCTCACCCCTTTCAATGTTTTATTTTTCCCAGGATGTGAAGAAATATTTTATGACTGACCTACATGGATAGTATGAAGGGGATAGAAGTGTGGACTATGGGGACTATGTTATTGTGATTTTTCACTTTATGATGTAATGTAACATTTATGAATGTATGTAGTGTTTCCAAGGCTACTAAACTAATCGGTCTTTCGAGACTTGATCTTTGTGATCATTCCAATGTTACGCAATAATGCACCAACTCTGGGTAACTGTGGTCAGGGCCTTACAGTTGGTATCAGAGGAAGTTTATTACTAACCATGGAAGCTATATCTAGATAAAATCTGATTAGAGAACATAGCCCTATGAAATACTTTGAGGATTAGTATAGAAGAACATCCTAGAATTTAGGTATTATAGGGATTTTGTGAGTTTTCCGAGCAATACATCCCTTTCTGGATACGAGCAGGTAGAGGTGGATCTAGCACAGATGTACCTAGGGGTAAAACCCAAAAACACCTCTTTGAGATAGACTCGAACGGGAACTGGTGCATGACAACGGGCCTTTCCGCACTCTTGGTTACGACACTCCCAGGGGATATTCTTAGGATAATTCTCTTTTTTTTACAAACCATTATGAAGTGTTTATGAGTATATACTTCCTCAAAGAAAACATTTTTTATGATTATGGATTATATCCATAAACCGTTAAATTTACATTAAGTATTTTACAAGTTTGGAATTATTCATTGCAATTCATAAACTAACCTATTTTATGCCATTGTATAGAAATGGCGTCCAATAGAAGGAATGTGAACTCCATCAATACATATGATCCAAAGAGTATGAAGGATCATATCTTTCACGGTATTAAGACAACATTTAGAAGGTAAATAGTCTCCCATGTGTTCTCAACATATGAAGAAATAATATCATGTGTTAATAAGATAAGTAAACAATTTTCTGATTCTTATGGCTTTGAAGGGATGAAGGAGAAGAAAAGGATAGAAGAGAGAATTATGGATAAAGGGATGAGGGAAAATAAGAATTTTACAATATGTGATAACTGTGGGAAGAAACACCTTGGAACTTTCCTAAAGGGAATGGGAGTTTGTTATAAGTGTGGAGAAAAAGGACACCATGTGCGTGACTGTAAGGGTAAGAAAAAGTTTTCAAATGTACAATGCTTCATCTGCAAGGAGTGGGGACACTACGCAAACCAATGTCCAAATCATTAGTGTATGCCCCAAATGATGTTATTGGATAATAATCAAGTTATGATACTACCACAGATGAGGAGGAATTATTTGAGTTCTTATGTTGTTATTAAATAATTTTTTCATTTGAGTGTTGTATCAATGATGTACTGGTTATAATAATTATGGAGTATATAAGGATTGTACTGCAGTACTATTTCATCAAGGACTTGAGATTGTTTGGAACCAAGAAAAGTGACTCCACAGCAGGTTAAATGTTTGGAAAATATATGGTTGAGAGAGAGATAAACCATAATATAGTTCTGATACCGAGATAGTGATTTTGGAATAATACATGATTGATTTGGATAAATTATATTGGATATTATTAACATCCTTGAAACTGATTAATGATTTGTATACATTTTTGGATAGAAGGAGTATATATAGTATTCTATAAGGAATAAGGGATCATGGGTGTAATAAATAAGGATTTATGGTAATTCAGGATGTTGTAGTGTTTTAAAAGAATACATGATGAAGGTGTTCACAAGCTGTTACGCGGAAAAAAGAATCTTCATTATGTTTACCTTCCTTATAAAATTTTGACTGTGAGTTAGACAGAAGTATTTTGGATAACTATAAAGGTTGGAATGGATTAATTTAAACCTTGGATAGTATTGTTTAAGGTTAAAAAATTTTTAAATATTTTTTTTGGAATATTATAATACTATAGTTTTAGGAAAAGGACAACATGTAGGTCTGGGGATAACCCGTCGCGTCGGACAAAGCTGTAGGAATCGAACCCACAACCATAGTGCGACATGCCTTTAATTCCCACCACTAGCCTACAGGAGGTCCTTGTTTATTAAAAAATAGTTTTCCTAATCTAAATGGAATGTGTTAATATTTTGAACCTTGTACGATTAGGATAAATATAATATTTTTGAGTTCTATTATATTTTTGAGTGAAAGATGAGTTTGTGGTAGAAATTACTTGAAGGTTGAAACTCTACTTGTCAAGAATAAATATATATATACCTATCTATTATTCTATGAATAAATTAATTCTTAATCTTTAGTAAATGGATATTAAAACAAAAAATGCGTTATCCTAATACCTTATGTCTTATTGAACTGATAATATTATAAATCAACATAGATTGAAGGCTTTGAGGCCCTCAATTTTACACTTCTTTGTGATTGATGACCTCAATCACTCCCTACAAATATTTATGTTTTTCCTCCAATTATATGTCTCTAAGTTCCACCAATGTTCTCCTTATTGAGATCATAATTTGGTGGTGACTTTTTCATTTCCCTTTCCCTCTTATTAAGGCTAAATTTTATTAACCTTATTTCCGATGTAGGTTTTACACAAATGTATTTTCTATTTTTAACCATTTATTTTCAAAGAAAAATTTCAAATTGCGACGACGCAATTTATTGAAGGAGGGGAGAATGTAACACCCCGAGCTTCCACGATATGCATCTCTTTCAATAATTAAATAGCTTGTATTGTACGCAAGTTAGAGATTCTAACACACCACGACCAATCAAAATATCCATTATGAATAGTAATACCCACCTTTTGAAATTATATATATATTATATTTCAAAATGGAATTCATTTTTGGATTCGGAATATCAAAATAACTTAGGGTGAAATTTTGGCATTGTTCTGAAAAACATCAATTAATGATGAATAGTGAAACCACTAAGTGGTAGTTAAAAAAATGATTTTTCATTTAAATGAAACATTACCACATCTGTGATTTGATTTCAAAAAATCCGACATACATGGTTGTCATTAAGAAGTAAAATGTTGTTCAATAGGATTAAAATAATTTTTTTGTGAATAGCAACTTTTAAGTTTAATTAATCGCGATTAAAGGTAATTAGTGAAATTTAAGGTAAAGATAATGTTATAATAATATGAAATGACCTTTACACTTGTCCTACCCCTATTGGATGAGTCATGGCCGAGCATGAAAATCCATGGGTCAACTTGGGGACCCCATGGAGCCACTTTGGTAGGAAAATGACATTAAAAACTTTTTTTAATGTTAAAATAAAAATGTCACAAACATGAGTTGTTTTACTAAAACAATTTTTAAATGGGGATATACAAGTCATATTTTTGAATATAATTATTAATTAGAAAGATAAAAAGATTTCCTAATTCATGATATTTGTTTTATAATTTTTAGATCTTAAATAAATTAAATTATTTATGACACAATGATGATGCAGTGATTACCTCATTATTTAACGATTTAAATAAAATGAAAAGATAATGTAAAATCTAAGACCTACAAATGTCAAAAACCTATTAAAGGGGTGGATTTCGAACTATTATCACCTTATACTAGAAATATATAATTTTGGGACCTTTTAAATCCGAAAATAATTTTATAATAAAGTAACCTTTTATCACATTCCAAGAGTGCCCCTCCTATCCTCTTATAAAAGGCCCCCACCTCTACCACCTTACCCAAACCTCTCAAGCCTTTTTATCGTCCAACCCCTACCCATTGTGTCTCTCCACATCCCAATATTACTCTTAGAAGCCTCACTGTGGGCATAAGTCTTCCCAAGGAAGCCTTTGAGCTCAAATCAAAAAGAGTTACCTGATTTTAAGGTAATTTCTTCTCTTAAGTTATTTTGTTTTATTTTGCTTCTCCAACCCCCTAAAATCTTTTAATTAATTTATTTTGTAACATAACCAGTATCCTGAATATACTAGGATGTTGTTATAAGATGTATTCTAGCTACACATATGTACACCTACATCTAATGGTTAAAGAACATACTATTTCTATGGATGAAGAATTTCTGCCTCACGAAACGATGATTGTTCAACACTTATATAACACCTTCAAATGTGGCCATTAAGATGTCACTATATTTATATACAATATATAATATGTTTATGTTTTACTTAAGCTTCTGTATTTTTCATTTATTACATACCATTATGGTTTCCATTATGGGTAAACGCGATATTTTCATTTTAGGAAGTGCGGACTACCGTCCCCTCAAAGTGATTTGAATCGTTAATGCCATATGTGGGATGTATAAAGGATGGAGTAAATGGTATTATACATTATATTATATTGGAAATATAATATACCTTTATATAATTATTATTTCATTCCATTAAATATGAAATAGAAATGAAAGTAGCGTTCATGCGTACGTACGGCTTACCGTCTCCTTGAACGGTGCAATTCATTTATTACATCTAAATGTTACGTAATATTATGAATGAATGTATATACTGGATATATATGATATATATGATATCTACATCATGAATATAATTCTGGAGATAATGGATATTCTACCACATAAACAACTTGTAATTATAAGAAGTTTATTGTTGACTCAAGTACCAAATATCGGCAAAATGACCGTTATTAACTTAAATAATTACAAAGTGTTCATAACATGGTAATAAGTGATATAAAAGGAATAATGAACTTGAAAAGGGATCTTAAGAAAGTAGAGATTAAATCTAGTTTATTATTCAGGAGGTTAAAGAATGTTCGAGTCAAGTCGGACACAAGGTAAGGGAACTTCTTAACCCAATTTCCATTCTTTGGGTTAATCTCTTACTTTCAAATTATGTCATGATATTATTATGTCATATCTTGTATTTTAAATTTCTTTATGTTTAATTATAGTCATTACACATAATAGATCTATTTTATTTAAAAAAAATGATCTTTTTAAGGGACTTCATCTCAATCACCATTCATTGAGGCATATTTTGTTTTATACACAAATTTCTTTTATACGGTGTATAAACCCCTTTGACTTTTAAGTTTATTCAAAAGGAATATTTTTATACGAAGCGTTGTACTAAAAGACAAAAGGGAATTTTTTTTTATCCTACGTATGCGGTGACAATGACTTCTCCGCCGCCGTGACCATTATTTGGGGTTCTACTTCCTCTACAAGCCATTACTTTTTTAAATGAAAAATAAATAAAAAGTTTTAATTTTCTTTTATTTTGGTATTGAAAATGGTTTTGAAAGTTTTTTTATTATATAAATGTGTTGTATTGATATCTTGTGATTAAAATTTAGAAATTTTATGTTTCCTTTATGCATGTTTTATGTGATACGATTATGTTATGGTTTATGATATGTTTAAACCTGTTCATATGAGGAATGCATTGGACTTAATAAGTGACGGGTGGAGCCTGCTATAGTTACTCAATGCATCGGCAGGTCTCATGAGAAAAAATAGTGTCTTGGAATGAAGGCTTGAAAAAATCTTATTTGTAGTCTTGGCACGAGGCCTTGGCTATGTGGTTATCATAGTCTGGCATTATGCATTCCATCCTTATGAAAGTGGATATTGATATTGAATGTGATTATTCGACCAGTAGAATATCCATGTGAATAAGTAAATGACATTATCTCATTTTACTTTTTCCATATTATGTTCAAGTTCATGTTTAAAAGGCTTTTGTTTTAGTCATACATTGCCTTAAATGTTTATGTTTATTTATGAAAGCATCCGCTATATTGTTATCCTTACTGAGCATATGAGCTCACCCCTTTCAATGTTTTATTTTTCCCAGGATGTGAAGAAATATTTTATGACTGACCAACATGGATAGTCTGAAGGGGATAGAAGTGTGGACTATGGAGCCTATGTTATTGTGATTTTTCACTTTATGTTGCAATGTAACATTTATGAATGTATCTAGTGTTTCTAAGGCTACTAAACTAATTGGTATTTCATGACTTGATCTTTGTGATCATGCCAATGTTATGAAATAATGCACCGACTCTGGGTAACTGGGGTCAGGGCATTACAGTAATCTTGAACATTATCTAAGCGTACCAAATGCCAACGAGATATAATCTTAGAGGGTAACACAATAAGTGTTTTTTGTGGTCTAGGTAAAATTTTAATTGAATTTAATTAATAAATAGTATTTTCAAGGTAGTAGAATAATTTTATTCAAGTAACAATTACTGCACAAATTAAATAAGTATTTATTCACTAGATTGTGGGTAAAATTTATTTATTTATTTTATTAAACAGTTAATAAATATTTAGTTACTAGTTTGTAAATAAAATGTTTATTTAAGATAATAAATAAATTATTTATTTATTCAAGTGTTCAATAAATGTAATTGGAGATATTGAAGACCAAGGAAAGTCCGATAGTAAAATGATTATTTACAAGATGATATATTATTATTTAACTAGTTAGAACAAATTTAAATAACTCTTCTATTAGTTCGTTATTTGGATTTTTTTTATAATTCCATTTTGTGCAAGTTTCTACACCATAAGTAATGAAATTATATTATTATTAATATCATGGATTTTCTCTAAGTTTATGATTTTATTTAATTGCTATTATGAAATTAAATATTGTAACCAAATCCCCATGCCAATAAATAGAAACATTCATCTATTGTGCCATTTACTGAACTGAACAACCAATGAATTGAGAATTATTACGCAAAAAAATGTCTCTCTCGAATCATCTTCCTTCCCCTCTCATGAATGAGAAATTTTCTTCATTTCCAATGAATAAGTGATCAAGAACGACAGAAAAAAGACACTCGCTTTGCTGTACTAGCACCCAGAGAATCAGAAATATCGATCAGAGGCCATTAGAGCACGCATGGATCACTGTTAGATAGATTCTATTTTAGATCCTTGTAAGATATACATGATAATATTAAAGGGTAATTACATACAATCAACATCATCATCCAAGAAAATATTGAAGATCAAGGTATTATTTTCTTTGTGAAATTAATAAAATTAATTGTAAACATGTTTTGAAAGATCCTCTCTAAAGGTTTCAGGACTATTCATTATTTATCTAAATATTTGATTCTATTATATAGTGACTATAATTCGATGTCGTATTGATCCTGGAATAATCATCGTTCATGGTAATAATTAAATTTGGGTTCCATACCGACCACACTTCTGTTGCACTCAGAACCATCAGGTACCTTTGTTGTTTTCTAAAAGAGATTTTGAGAGAGATTCATACATCCCATTTTTTGACAAACCCATGTGTGAAAAATATGTAAGATTTACTCTGATGTTTGTTTTTGTGTCCAAGAATAAAGAAGGTTGTTTTTGAGTTTATATGTGGGTGAATCACTTGTCAGCAAGTAAAGGCAAGGCCCCAAGTTTTAGTGGGATTAACTTAAAGAATTGAGGTGTTAGAGTATAAGTGGGAACTGATTTCCATGTACAATGTGAGAGGCTTACCATGTACAAATATATGCCACGATTCTCTCTAGGTTATCATATAGAAACTCATAAATCCAACCCACATCCTAGTTATTCAAGAGCGGATTTAATTAGATAACATGGGATACCTCTATTTGTAGGAGATAACCCAACTCCATGTAGCTTCATCAATGATCATATATTAAAATGACTATCATTTAAAATCATTGTTATGGAGATTATTATAGGAGGCATTTGGGACACCTTTATGCTTGATCAAAACGTTTATCACTATTCTAACAGCTATAAAGAGTTGACCATTCAGGTACTTGATGATTTTTGTGGGCTTTCATGATTAACATTTGACATTGTTGAGAGGATTATATATGTTGGTCTGATATTTCATATAAAAAATTATATAATTTCACTATTCGAATTGGAAAATTGTTGGGTTTGTTTGGGATACCTAGAAGGTACCCACATTATTGGTTTAATTTGGTTGAGTCAACACTCATGGGCCTACAGTTAGTATAGGATAATACAGAGAAGGACAAGATAATCCATGAGTGGATGAGCACTATATAAAGACATTATATGTCTTATAAGGACTAACGATGATGACCTATGGGTTTATAGGAGGGAGACCATTTTTTCCAAATATTTTCTCTTCAAAATGGATTGTAGATATTTTTCGATGGTGTAATATGATATCTAAGATTAATTGTTCCCTTATTGATACTGCGTAGAGTATGAAAGGTGTTTTAAAAATTCTCTTTACCACCATAGTTGGTACAGGTACATTAATTCCTCCATGTGTAATAGTTAACAATATACAAGACCAACCCATCACATATTATTGAATGGGAAGTGTTGGAAATCAAGGATAGTGCTACCATTTTTGACTGCCTGATGAAGATCAAGGATTAGAAAGAGAAGAACCTTATCATGAAATTGATCCCCAATAATCAAGTATAGTGGTAGAATTAGAATCATTAGAAGAGTATCTAGTAGAGATTGACGGTAAAGAAATCCTAATAGAATCATATTTTTTAGTAGGTTATTATTTTTTGGAAAAAAAAACTAAGGTGATGAGAATGTAATGTCTAGGGTATTCCCTATATTATTTTTTGAAATTTTATAGATTATTTTATAGATCATAGAATGATATGGAATGATTTTTTGAGGCCTGGTGTTCCTAGAATAATGGGTTGAAATGTATAATATAAATTAATTATAATGCGTGAACAAGTTTTCTAAAAAAGTGGAATAACCCTAGAATGGGTGTCTTAGATCAAAATTATGATGGAACCATTTAGTTTAAAATGAGGGTTTTACCCTAGGAATAAAATAAACTTTTTCATTGTAATCTATTTTTGAAAAAGTTAGCAAAGATAAAAAATTATTACAATTAATAAAATAATGAATTTATTTTGTTTTGTTCGATCCATCTATCTGAGATCTCTTTGAATATAAGGATATTATTTTATCTCATTGTTAACTTCTAAACCATGGAGAAATATAATACATTTTAGGAGATCACTCATAGAAAAAATTGGAAGATCGAGCTCAGATCATGGATCATTACACCAATAAATGTTTTGGACATCATTAAGGAAGAAAAAAACCTTTATTTGAAAATTATGGATCCAAAATCTAGGTAATCATTTTTTTTCTTTTTATTTCCATCCCATTCTTAAATCCCATAATAATGAGGATCTATTCTAGGAATATAGTTGATACACATATTGTAATTAAAATTAAATTGATGTAATTTGTTTTTTTATTTTTACATATTCATTCATCTTCTTATATGGAAAAAAATCAAATCCAAACAATAATTGGATGAGGTTCACATCACACAATTTATGGTTTATGTATTTCTCCACAGTTTCTCAATGCGCTTATCATTGATATTCATTTTGATTAATAGTTCAACAAATCTTTGGTTTCTAATTGTCTTGATGCTATTATTCAGTGTATAGTATCAAAATCAAATCTACGGAATATGAGGGATGTTATCATTTGATTATCTACAAAAATTATGGTCAAATAAAAGGATAAAAAGATATTATTGAGGGTTCTTATTCCTCATGGGTGGTTCATGGAATTTTTATGTCATAGGTGGTTTTTAAAAAGCGATTGAAGGGGAGAATTCTTAGGAGAAAGTGGAGAAAAGGGCCAGTCATCCTAGATATGATATTTATGGTGTGATATCTAGTATAAAACAATGATTAATAAGAACATTAATATGAATGTATTAGAAACACTAAACCTATAATATCTATAGAGACACAATGTCTGACTCGTGATTTCACAATGTGTTGTCCCATTAGAAATGGATCAAGGGTTACATCCAAATTTAGTTATCACATAACATGTGACTCTATCATATGTTGTGTGATAACCATTCGTGAGGCTTGAAGTGATCATAAATGTGTATAGAGAAAAAAAATAAACAATGCCAAGGGGCATTCCGTGTACATGGACACAGACATGGCTTGGTGTACAGGGGCCAATACACATATAAGAACAACAGACACATAAATTTCCTTGAAACATAGGTAAGATACCATGTGATTCTTCACATAGTGTAATTAATCTACAATCCATATATATGGAGTCTTATATTCCATGTGAGGATCTTTCACATGGGTAGTCCTGAAATAGCTTCACATGTCATATTCTCCAAGGTACATGTTGTGTACACCCTTCCATAGTGCGTGTGGATCCTAGTTTCTTTAGTTTGGACTAGTATGTGATGATTATGTTCTATTGGTCCATTCTGTCTAGGGTATATTATTACATTAAATCCATATCATTGGATCATGATCCCCAATAGAGGCTGATTCTTAGAAAGAGTTGTTATGTACCTCCATGATATTTCAGTTCGATCCCCTATCACCATTATTTCCTAGGTGGAGTTTCAATAATTTTCATGACCTCCCTATGAATGGAATTTATCCTCCATATACCGTGTTTTATTGGTTGGTTTTGTGATATTATTGATATTCCCCCCTACATATTGGTTTGATCTATATTGGGTTTTTGGGGTCCCCCACTGGTTCAGGGAATTACACAATATTAGCGTATTAGAGTCTTTATAGAACAATGATCATTCATAGGATGGTCCTGATTAAATATAACACTTTATCGAGTGTTTTCAATGGTAGATTGGCTCGTGGAGTGGATTCTCCTGAAAGAAGTGTTATATCTATCAGAATCTTTGACTTTCAGTTTGTTATGACCACTTGGTGGTGTGGTTTCTTTCTATAGTATATTTGGGCGATTATATTATATAATGACTGTAATAACCTATTTGAGATTACTATACTTGTGGCCTCTTATTTAGTATTTTCAGTGTGTCATAATGAGTATTTTTATACTCACTACTACTTGGGATTTTCGCAGAGTTGTCATGTCTTATATAAACAATGAACATATTAGTGGTTTCTTACATGGAAATAAAGCTGGTGGATCATAGATATAGAATGATATACTAATGGTTTTATAGGAAGAATTCATTTGACTTATTAATCACCCTTTGACCATGTTGTACTCTTTACATTTTTTGGATGTGATTGTACGTGGACCGTTTTTCCACATTCAGTACTTTGCTACTGTATACTATTGAGCTTTTAATGATGTGTGCTTGCAATATTTTAATCTTTTTTAACATTTTAGAATTGTATGGGCTTATATATACTTGACTGTGAAGAGGTACATTAGGTTAATTACTCCCACATTTTGGGTATTCTATCTCAGTGATGGTTGTCATCCCTTTAAATTTTAGTTATTTTCCTGTGGTAGTCATGGGTTGAACCTCAACATGCCCGTTTAAAACCCCTTTAGGTAAATATTTTTTTCCCTTTTTGTCTCTATAAAATACACAGGTATTATATTTCCTATTATTTTACATGAATACCCATTTTAACTTTTTAATCCCTATATTATAATAATTATATGATTTTTCTACTATTAGGTTTGTTTATTTTTATTTATAAGGATTATATTCTGTATTGTTTTTATCATTCTACTACTTATTGATTGTTATTCACCATTGTTCAACTTAAATAAAGAATAAATACTCCCTCCACCACACCACCATATACCCTTGACACCACTCAGCAACCTCTTGAGTCTATAGGGGCACGCTTAAATCCATATGTCCAATAGGGTTTTTTTATAGAAGAGTAATCATGGACTAGGACATTAAAATGTTGTTTCTTAGCATTTTTTCTTTTTTTTACTATTTTTTTGGTTACATGAAAAAGAAAATTTTTAGAGCATTTTAATATTCATTCTTACGAGTAACTAAACCATGTTCGGGGGAAAAGACGAGCTACCTAATATGGGACAAGCACATATATCTTTCACATATTGAAGAATCACTAGATTCACTATTGGGAGAAACACATGATTTATGACATTAGGTATGACTACAAATATTTAACCCTTCATTAATAGTTATAGGAAAATATATATGTGTGTGTTTCTCAAATCCATTTTCATTCTTATCTCATTATTTTAATTTATTATTGGTCAAACATATGCCTTGATTTTTATACATATAATTTTTTTACAGTATCTTATGAAATATGATGAAATAATATGTTACATAATGTTTCATAATCAACCTAAATGTTTTTTTATAGTAAAGAATAATGTGGAACCTCAACCAACCAATTATAACATGTTTGATACATTGAAATCTAGCTTCATGGAAAAAAATGTTTGTTGATTATGATTAATGGGTTAATTTATAAAGTTTGTTCCAATATAAATGATGAATTATACCCCATATAATATTTCCATTATATATTAATTTTTTTATTATGAGATAATATTTAAATTAATGGTTCAAGTTACATAAAATTCCAATTGTTACTTATAATTCAAAGTTTTAAATAACAAGGGATGGGGAAATTCATCTAAATGAATGACTATATATATTTAAATATTATTACATTGAATGATTAATTGTAAAAGAATATGTTTTAATGGGTATTAAAATTAATAATTAATGAAAATATTCATATTTATCATGGAATGTAAATTATATATAATTAAACTAGATGATTAAAATATAAAATTTTACAATATAATTATAAAATATAAAAGGCAGATGGATAGGCTTCTAGTTTTAGGCCATTTCATCTATCGTGCTATTCAATTTTTGTATTATATTATTCCTTACATGTTTTTTGTATTTTTATTTTAATTTTTTATATATGACTCAATGGTGGCCTCTTTTCGAGAACCAAGTGTTTAGAGACATCAATGATCCAAGGTGGTCGGACCTCAACCAATAATAGTTCGTCTAGTGGAACCTCCTTCATTACAACCATCTTTTCCATGATTGCAAACTGATAATCTTTTTAGGGTGTGTTTCAAATGACTAGTACAGTCTAGTATGGGAGATATATGACATGTACCGACTATGAAATAGTTTATAAGGGAGTTTCAAAAGTAGAAACCACCTACTTTTTCATGGTATGGAGGTTCCCGGGATTATGAGTCATAAATTGAGGATATTGTTTATATCATCTATTAGTTAGTGATCCTCTAGAGAAAATGGCAATGAATAGAATGTATATGCTTCATGTGTTTCAAATGAGATGGTGGGATGTTTTTCTATAGACATCTCAGTAATGGGTGATGTCATGGAGGTACATCCTTAATACATTTTATTATTACTCTTCCAAAATACATTTGGATCTGATCTATCATTTCAATTTATTCCCCTATACATGGGGAACACTAATTTCATTTATAATGCATCTATAATATAAAATATCTATTATTTTAAGCCCAATCATGTTAGTGTTTATCTATATAGAGTGGGACTCTTTGGGGATTGGTACATGTATTTCATCAAATCATAGGTGATTGTATTGTAATAATCTTCCATCTCTGAGTTCATTTACTATGCCCCAATCTTTCAACATAATATGAGTGAAGAGGAAGGAAAAATGTGGGGTTTCTAAATCCTATAATTTTAATATATTAAAAAAATTCTTACATAATATAACATTATACAATATATAGTATATTTTTAAGGATTAGTGTCTTGAATATTATGAACATAATACAAAAAAAATAAACATAATTTTTTTATAATTCTCATGGATGTGTTCATTAAAGATTCATCATGATTTAATTTTTATCCATCTTATATCTTGTGGACACACATCAAAATAAATGGGTTATCATAAATCCCATTAATAGAAAAAGATATATGTAGTATGTTAAAACAAGGAATATCAGTAGGAAATTATCATAGAAATATTAGAAATATCATAAGTGAAATAAAACATGAATCATAACATTGAAATATAGCTAAATTATTAAGAAGGAGAAAGTTATAAGAATTTCAATAATGTTTACCTCCATGTAATCCTAAATAATAATTACCAATTTGATTCACTATGGTATTGTAAAACATTAAACACTAGAGATTAATTATTTTCCCAATGAATAAAATGGCTATCATATAACACCCTTCCGATGTAATAATTAATGTGATCCATATTGATTAAAATAATTTATCTCATCAATAATACATGGAGAATGATTAAACTGTTTCATGTAAAATCATTATGTGAATAACTTATTAATAATATGAACATTACATCATTTTTAATCCACTTAATGGGATTTTTAGTGTCATTCAAATAGTTTATAAAAATATGAAATAATTATATTTATATACATTAAACTACCTAAATATAATGAATTGTATTTTCTATCATAATATAACTACTTCTAATATAAAATAGATATATTCAAAAAATATTTTTTAGTATAAAGGGTATGAAATATAGATTACGGAAAGCGTAAAATGATAGGGTACAAAGTAATCCAACTTTTAAAACATTACTTTAGAAGAAATAGTAAGATAAATATTATATGGAATGAATGTGACATAATATTTTGAATAGTTACTCAAAAATTTGTACATGAATGGAAAAGGAGAAGAGTATATTTCCTTATATAGATGTTTTTCATCCTAAAACATGAGGATATCACTTTGTGGTATTAGTGTCTCTTTGGAGGGAATCATTGGGAGAAAAATGACCAGAAAATTGTTTCTTATGGATATGGAGTAGAGAGTAGGGGTAATGGATGGGTATTTATAGAAAAATTATGGTATTTGTTGATTAATATTTTTTTAGGGATATATATAATAAAAATCATTACCAATAACCATACCATGTTTTTTACCACGGTTTCTATTGGTGTGTAATGGATTTCATTATTTGACAAGGTTGACAACCAAAATCCTGAAAATAGTACCCTTGGTGAAGTGGATGTGACCCATGATTTTTGAAATTTGATTCTAAATTATTAAAATTCCATGTAGGTTTTGGAGGTGTCTTAAGGCATTATAAAACAAATCAAACAACCTAAAAATATTAATTTTAAGGGGAAATATATAATTTATAATTGATACCCTTTTGGTAAATATTTCATCACTTTTGGGACATAATGATGTCATAATACAAACAATATAATTATAATGGATTTAATTTTGATCCAAAAAATTTGACTCCCTCTGAAAAATATGAAAATATTTACATTGTCTAATTACTATATACTGATTTAAAAAAATATATTTATATTATCCTGGAAATTTTCAGATTATCCAAATATACAGTTTTAAATAATAAATCTTCAATTAAACAATTTTTTTTAAATGGATGTTATTAGTGACAAAAAAAAATTATTTTTTAATTCCTAAAATTATATTATTTTAATAAATATTTAATTATAATATTTTATATGAAAAATATTTATTTCAATCATTTTTTAAAACAAAAAAAATGGGTATTGAATAAAAATGAATATTTTTCATGATTACTATTTTTGTTTCATCTCATAAATATCTAATTTTTATAAATAATATTATTTAATAATGATAATTTTAATAATTAAATGACTAAATATAATCATTGTTTTATTAATAGATAGGAAATTACAAATTCATAGTGTTAAGGTATATATAAATAGAAAATTATTTCACCATAATATTTTCTAATTGTTTTTTGGGTGACAATGATATTTTCATATGGTGGTTCATCCTAAAAGGTAGGGGTCATGGTAAAAATGATATTAATCTTCTCTAGTAATAGGGTTTTTTCTCGAGATTTATTTTTTGTATCTCTACATCAGCTTGGGAAAGGGTAAATACTGTGAATTCTATCTCCCTCATAAGATCTGATTAATGGGGTTCATGTTGTATTATACTACTGGTTCTAACCATCACTAATTATCTATGTGTTAATTGAATATATCATAACCCTTAATATATAATTATCTTACTATCACTGTATAATGGATATATTATCAACAATTATTATGATGATTGTAATTTAAAATTTGATTGTACATAACATATAACTGTCCTAAATAACCCAATTAGTGAATGTGTTATCTATAAATTCAATACATGATAAGAAAATTATTCATTCTTTATGGGTTTAAATTTATTATTTTTTAGATAATCTCACCACCTAATTGAGATGTTTCACCCTCATAATTTTCATACACTGAAATAGGTGAAGGTACATCAGTTTCATCACATCTTTTGGATCCCATGTGTCCTCCCCAATAATTTGGTTCATCCATTTCACTTGGACTAGGATATTCTTATTGTTCCATAGAACATTATTATTACAATATATAAGCATAAAAAAATTCTCATTTTGGTAATGAAAATTTTAAAATAATATTTCATTGTGATTATTACATGTGACGAACTAGGAATGTACTTTCCCAGGAGAGACGCATGGAATATATAATCATTGTTACCCATTTTTAGTGAATGTGAATTCTGTTAAGCAACTACATTAATGCAATAATATATATCAAAGGGCCCAATGTACATGGGTATAATGTATCATTTCTTTTTAAAATTCATGAAATTCAACAATGGTGAAATTTCAATAAATAATTTGTCTCAAAAATCACACTATGTGTCCCTAAGATGGTTTTTTTCATATATATTATATCAAATATATATATAATTTATATTATTTTCATTATATTTATCCTTTTATATCATCCTTTTCACAATATGGGGTCGAAGTTGAATTTTTGAACCAGCTACAAACCAATAACTATGAGTTATAAAATTCATCCCATATTATTCTTCAATGGAATTAATTGGAGTACAAGAGTGGGATATGTTGTTATAAAAAATTATATAGTAAAAAAATATGATCATATAAACTATTATATAAAATTGGCAGTGATCGTAGAAATTATTCATGAATATAAATGGTCCTTTTGTATTGGCTAATGGTATTTTGGTGAAGGGTCATACTGAAATTCAATTCAGTTCTTATAACATATTAAATACATCTCTAGAACATTAAAGTAAACCTTTGAACACATTCCAATTTTTTTAAATAAATAACTCATTCTACTTCAAAAACCCATTGACATGCATATTGTAAATCTTGAAAAGATAAATATTTCCCAGATAGTGATAATGTGGGAATTTATTGTATGCTAATCTACTAAAACAATTTCCACATGTTTTATTGGGAATTATTTGGTACACAATTGAAATAATCGATGGTGATGTTCTCGCATTTCTATGTGGGTATGGGAAATGGTTGCATCGTACCTTTTGGACTCTAAAAATATTATTTGAAATGATATCACACCAAGAACCATAGAGTATACTCATCGATCTTCATCTTCATGTTGTAACACAAGAAGTACTCTAGATGATCATGATGCATCTTGTTTCTATAAAAATAAATAGTGAAATATGATTTATGTGAATTATAAAATATAAGTTTCATTATCTCATTTGTTTTAGGTGAAAAATGATACTTCAAAACCACAATACATCATCTTTATCAAGGTGTAATTCATGAATCTCCTATTCTTTTACTCCTCTAACCTTATTTTAAAGATCAAGATCATCAATTTATTTTATCGTTATATTCTCTTAGATAAATGGCTGGAATATTATTATTCAAAAGGTAGGATGTGTTACCTAATATTTTCAATTCTAAATAAATCCTTTTTATATCCTTGAATAAATGGTATTTATCAATCCACATGATGTACAAATAAGTATGTTATTTTCTTTAATGACAACAGCCTACTTTACTTTACCATCTAAGATGACATTGAATAATGAAATCACAATTGTTTATTTTCTATAATCATCATTGTTTATTCATTGTTATCTCAAAATATTTTAATATATACATAGAAATTTGTTTATATTTTTATATATAACATTTTTAACTAGAATGATAGTGACTCTATATCATTTGAGATATGAGAACTACAACTAGATCTAGGCTATTAGTACAATAATTATACTCGGGGGAATTAAACATTTGAGATGTATAAGTAAGGAAATTTTCCATCATCGTGATTAAAAATCTATGTGATTTTAATGATATGTCACTATAGAAAAAAAATAATTCGTTATTATAAGAAATCGTTACATAGAAGAACTAATCATCCACTTTTTTGATTCATTGAAACATTCATCATAAATATTTATCCAAATAAACATAACTACGTTTCTACATAACATAGTTTATATATTTTAAATCAATGAAATTTTTTTAGAAACTTTAATTTTTATCATTATAGAAAAAGGAATCTACCAATATTGGTTAATATAGATATATGTGGACACTCTTATTTGGAAATATTAATTGAAAAATCAATTAAGATTCTATCACTAGTCATGATATTCCCAAATAATGGATATTTTTTTAACTAGAATTCACATTTTTGGATTATTCCTAATAGACACTACCTCAAGAATGTTTATAATACAATACTTATATGATCCTCTGGTTTCTCATGACATTTAGAATATACCAGAATATCAAAAAATAATGAATAATAAGAACTTATCATTGTAGTCTTTATGGGATCTATTTATCAAGCCCATAAATATGGATATAACATTAGTGATGTTGAATAAAACAATAACAAAATTACTAATCCCCATATCCTATTCAGAAGGTAGTCTATAGGGAGTCATCGTTATTTAACCTTAACTGATAATACCTAGAGGAATGATCAACCTTGAAAAATATTTGGGCACCCCAAATCTAGTCTAACAAATAATCAATCAATATAAAGGGTAATTTTTATGCACTATAATTTCATTATTTTTTATATAGTAAACATATAGCCATATTGATCCATCTATACACTTTACAAAAGAGAATAGATTCTACAAAAGGTGTTGCACTTGGTCGAATCAAACTCTTATCCAAATGATATTTCAGTTTCTTATTTAATTCCTATAACTTAACATATTCAAATATATAATGGGATTTAATACATTATTGTGTCCTAGTGTATGATAAATTTATTACTATACCTATAATTTAGGGGAGGAGTATGTAACTATTCTTTAAATAATTCAATGTAATATTAAATGAAGGTAAATTTTTTTATCTCAATACTTTCATCATCTAATCCACATTCTCAATCAATTTCCATAATGAAGGAATTATGTGGTGATCCTGGAAAATACTCATTCCATGATAAATATCAATTGAAAGTATCCCTAGTTTTCTATTCAATACATGATAAATTTCTTTTATTATATATATTATTTTATCATTTTACATTGACAGATAGTGCATCACTATTATAGTGCCGAATTAAACCATGGTAATGTCTACATGATTTTCAGTGAGATTATACTCTCCAAATATTATATTAGTGTTTCTATACACTAGTGATGCTTGAATAATACCTATAGTTTATATAGTAGTTGACTCTACTTCAAGAAGTTATATATTTTATTCTACATTCATTATAATCATTTATCTAATAATTGAATGAATAGAAAAATAATAATACAATGCAATTTCCCACATTGTGTGGAAAATGGGTGTGCATGACACCCAATCATTTTTAGCCTATTATTTCGTAATTATTATAAAATAATAGCCATGTTCCATTGTCATATGTTATTATTGATGGGGTTTCCGATCATTATGTTTTTATTTTGTCATTGATTTTTAATGTTCCCATGTTTTCCACACTTGAATCATTGATATTAAGGACATACATACACCATTTTATCTTTTTTCATTCACATTGATTTTTGGGGGCTTCGGTTTTCTATGAAGTTTCTTATATATTTGATCATATTTTCAGAACATGTAATATTTTCTTTCCCTATGTAAGTTGTTCCATGAATGATTCTATCCATATTTGTAACACATGTTAAATTAACATTTCATCCCTTCCATTCCATGATGAAAATTATTCCATGTATTTTCCTTAATTTATATCTTATTTTTATTAAGATTATGCGACCAATGTGTTTTTCATAACTCCATATCATCCTTCACAATACTCCTCAAAATCTCATAAAATCATTTATTGTCTCTATTTTCATTATATCACTGAAGGTGGGATTTATGTGCACCGAATAAACTATCAACGTTCACCTTCAGATCCATTAAATAGATTGAGGTATAATTAGAACGAAATTTTATAATCAATTTATTGATTCCGAATGATTAATTATCGGTATTATTTAGATCTAAGAATTATTTATCCATTTTTTCTCACCAATCTATTGAAATATTTATTACAAAAAATCTCTTCAACTCTTCTCACTCAAATGTATCAATCTCTCATATTGGATTTATATTGTTAATTTGTGTCCACCAATTATCATATTCTTATTCTAAGCGGTATACAACCAATGTGACATACTCATTCATTGAAAAAATAGAGTACAAACAAATATTACCTATAGAGGAAAAACATTATTAAGAAATTAATGGTTTTGATGATCCCAAAATGGGAGGCGTTGGTTGTTGTATAATGTAATCAAATGGATGTTATTCATTTTGAGGTGAATTTATCCACTAATCATGATTATTTTTTAAAAAATTAACTAGAGATAATTTGATCATCATCACCATAATGTTTTATATTCCCTATTTCATCTCATTAGAAAAGTCATTAGTGCAGCACCTATTACACCAATCATTTATGTGATTTCATCGTTTACCTAAATTTTTTCAAAAAAAACATTAAATAATATTGAGAACCATTTTTCTTTTAATAATAATTTAATTATAAAGGATTTTTAGCTCCAATGAACAACATTTTTAAAGTAATTATTTTTTAATATCCACTAATAAAAATTATAATTTATATGTCTCCATCATATTTATTCATAAAAATCCTGTGATTAGAAAACATATCCTCGATGAGTGTCAAAATAGTTGTACATCAATGCAAATTTTCATGAACAATGTGACAATTAATTCAAATCAGAATTAGTCCTTGTCGAGGGTTGTACCCCTAGGTAAAATTTTAATAGATTCACATCCACTTCTAGTATCCATACATTTATTTAATTTCTATTAAGCCACTCACCAATTAAATTATTAATATTAGAATATGTTTTAGTTTATTTAGAAATTTCTATCGGTTTTGTAATAGTTTTTATAATAAAAAATTTTCAATTAACTAATACTCACTTTGATAACAACTATTAAATACAACCTTTTTAATACATAAAACTTTAATTGCATTGTACACACATTAACAATAAAAATGGTCTTTCATGGTTTAGTGCTTTAGTATTTAGGAACATAAAACATTAAAAATAAAAATTATTATAATACTCTTGGAATATTTTATCATAAGAGCATTTTAAATTAATTTTACTCTATCTCATCTCCTAGGGACATACATCAAACGAATGGGGTGAGCATATATCCATGTAAGAGGTTTTAAAAAGGAGATATCTAATATTTGATAGTGAGTTTTATCAATTTTAAATGATCATAATTGTAATGCCCCGACCCTAGCTACCCAGAGTCGGTGCATTATTGCGTAACATTGGCATGATCACAAAAGATCAAGTCTTGAAAGACTGATTAGTTTAGTAGCCTTGGAAACACTAGATACATTCATAAATGTTACATTACATCATAAGGTGAAAAACTACAATAACAAAGTCTCCATAGTCCACACTCATGTCCTCTTCTGACTATCCCTGCAGGTCATTCATAAAATACTTCTTCACATCCTAGATAATATTAAAACATTGAAAGGGGTGAGCTCAGATGCTCAGTAAGGATAACAATATTGCGGAAGCTTTAATAAATAAACATTAAAATTTAAGGAAATTTATAACTAAAACGAAAGCCTTTTTAAACTTGAACTTCAGCATAATATGGAAAAAACTAAAATTAAATAATGCCATTTACTTACTCACATGGATATTCTACTAGTCGAATAATCACATGCAATATCAACAACCCCTTTCATAATGATGGAATGCATAATGCCAGACTATCATAACCACGTAGCCAAGGCCTCGTGCCAAGACCACAAATAAGATTTTTTCAAGGCCTCGTGCCAAGACACTAGTTTGTCTCATGAGACCTACTGATGCATCGAGGAGCTGTAGCGGGCTCCACCCGTCACTTATTAAGTCCAATGCATTCCTCATATGAATAGGTTTAAACATATCATAAACCATAACATAATCGTATCACATAAAAAATTCATAAAGGAAACATAAAATTTTCACATTTCAATCACAAGATATCAATATAACACATTGATATAATAAAAACACTTTCAAAACCATTTTCAATACCAAAATAAAAGAAAGTTAAAACTTTGTATTTATTTTTCATTAAAAAATAGTTATGGCTTATAGAGGAAGCGGAAACAAAAATAATGGTCACGGCGGTGGAGAAGTCATTGTCGCCACATACATAATAGAAAAACATTCCTTTTGTCATTTAGTAAAACGCTTTGTAAAAAAAGATTCCTTTTTGAATAAAAGTCAAAGTCAAAGGGGTTTATACACCGTATAAAAGAAAGTTGTGTATAAAACAAAATATGCCTCAATGAAAGGAGATTGAGACGAAGACCCTTACAAAGATCTTTTTTTAAATAAAGTAGATCTATTATGTGTATTCAATATAAGTAAACATAAATAAAGTACAAATAAAAGTTAGGAGATAATAATATCATGACATAATTTGAAAGCAGGAGATTAACCCAAAGAATAGAAATTGGGTTAAGAAGTTCCCTTACCTTGCATTCTGTCTTGACTCGACCGTTCTTTAACCTCCTGAATAATAAACTAGAGTTAATTTATAATTTCTTAAGAACCTTTTTCATTTTTTTTATTCCTTTTATATTACTTATTACCATGTTATTAACATTATGTAATTATTTAAGTTAATAACGGTCGTTTTGTCGATCGTTGGTACTTGAGTCAAAAATAAACTTCTTATAATTACAAGTTGTTCATGTGGTGAAATATCCATTATATCCATAATTATATTCATGATTTATATATCATATACATCATATATATCCAGTATATACATTCATATATAATATTACATAACATTTAGAGGTAGGAAATGAAATGCACCGTTCATAGAGACGGTAAGCCGTACGAACGCATGAACGCTAATTTCATTTCTATTTCATATTTAATGGAATGAAGTTATAATTATATAAAGGTATAATATAATTCCAGTATAATATAATGTATAATACCATTTACTCCATCCTTTATACATCCCACATATGGCATTAACGATTCAAATCACTTTGAGGGGGCGGTAGTCCGCACTTCCTAAAATGAAAATATCGTGTTTACTCAAAATGGAAACAATAAAGGTATGCCTTAAATGAAAAATAAAGAACCCTAAGTAAAACATAAACATATTATATATCATATATAAATAAAGTTACATCTTAATGTCCACCTTTGAAGGTGTTATATTAGTGTTGAACAATCATCGTTTCGTGAGGCAGAAATTCTCCATCCACAGAAACAATATGTTCTTTAACCATTAGATGTAGGTGTGTTTAAGTGTAGCTCGAATACTTATTATAAAAACATCCTAGTATATTGAGGATACTGGTGTTGTTACAAAAGAAATGAATAAAAAGAGTTTAGCGGGTTGGATAAGAAAAATAAAACAAAATAACATAAGAAAAGACATTACCTTAAAATCGAGTAACTCTATTGATTTGAGACAAAGCCTTCCTTGGGAAGCATTCTGCCCAAAGGGAGGCTTCTAGGAGTAAGGGAGGAAGTTGGGAGAGTATTTGGGAAGATGTTGGCCGAGCCAAAAGGCTTTGATAGTGTGAGTAAGGTGGTAGTGGTGGGGGCATTTTATAAGTTCAGAGGAGGGGCACTCTTGGAAAGTAATGAAATGTTACTTTATTATACAATTATTTTCTGATTATAAAGGTCCCACACATATATAATTCGAGTATATGTTGATAAGGGTTCTAAATATACTCATAAAATAGGATTTTGAAAAGTGTAAGCCTTAGATTTTACATTATCTTTTCATTTTATTTAAATCGTTAATTAATGAGGTAATGACTACATCATCATGGTGTCATAAATAATTAAATTTATATAATGTCTAAAAATTATAAAACAAATATCATGATGTAGGAAATATTTTTATCTTTCTAATTAATATTTATAGTCAAAAATATGACTTGTATAACCCCATTTAAAAATTGTTTTAGTAAAACAACTTATGTTTGTGACATTTTTATTTTAACTTTAAATAAAATTTATTTATGTCATTTCCTTACCAAAGTGGCTCCATGGGGTCCCCAAGTTGACCCATGGATTTTATGGGTCGTCCATGACTCATCCAATAGGGGTAGGACAAGTTTAAGGTTCATTTCATATTTTTATAATACCATTTTTACCTTAAATTTCGCTAATTACCTTTAATCACGATTAATTAAACTTAAAAGTTACTATTCACCAAAAAATTATTTTAATCCCATTGAACCAAATTTTACATCCTAATGACAACCATTTATGTCAGATTTTTGAAAATAAAATCACAAAAGTGGTAATATTTCATTTAAATGAAAAGTCACTTATTTAACTACCACATAGTGGTTTCACTATTCATCAAAAATTGAAGTTTTTCAGAATAGTGCCAAAATTTTACCCTAAGCTTTAATTGATATTCTAAATTCAAAAATGATGTCTATTTTTAAAAATTAAAGACATATATGTTGCATTAATTAATTTTCTAATTAATTCCCGCTGTTACAACAAATAGCGTGTTTTAAGAAAGAATATCAATCAAAAGATTGACAATTGTTTATGTCCAATTTCAAAGTGAAATTAATTCTAATGAACACCATTGGATAAAATGGTGAAAATATATTCTAATTATACTTTAAAACCACTCAATAGTATAATTTATCACTATAAATTATTTTTTTTAAAAAAGTTCTTTTAAGTATTTTTCACTATTCATAAAAAAATGGAAGTTCTCAGAAAAATACAAAAAATTCAACTTAGGATAATTTCGATATTACGAATACAAAAATGAATTCCATTTTGAAATATAAAATTTCTATAATTTTAAAAAGTGGGTATTACTATTCATAACGAATACATTGATTAGTCGGGGTGTGTTAGAACTCGAACTTGCATACAATGCAAGCTATTTCATTATTGAAAGAGAGGCGTATCATGAATGCTTGGGGTGTTACATTCTCCCCTCCTTCAATAAATTGTGTCCTCGCAATTTGAAATTTTTCTTTGAAAGTAAAAGGTTGAAAATAGAAAATACCTTTGTGGAAAACCCACATCAGAAATAGGGTTAATAAGAATATAACTTTAAAAGAAAGAAATAGAAGTACAAAGATCACCCGAGATAGCCCATACTAGGATTCTATGAAAATATGGATATGGAAGAAAAACAAACCATCAAGGTCTGATGGAGAGTTGTAGAAAACTGGATTAGGATAAAGTTAACCATAAGAAAATCACAAACATGTGATTGGTTAAACAGTCATTAAATCCCCAGTTGGAAAAGTAAACCGACAACATTCTTGTTTTAAGTTACCTTTTATAAAGTTGAAGAATTTATTTAGGAGATTTACTAAGAACGTTAGGGAATATACATACTTGTCATGTAGAATTTCATTCTTTAATAATTTTTTTACCACAAACCCATCTTTCACTCTAAAAGGTAATAGAACTCAAAAATATTCTATTTATCCTAATTGTATAAGGTTCCAAATATTAAAACATACCATTTAGATTAGTAAAACTATTTTGTAATAACCAGGGACTTCATGCAGGCTAGTGGTAGGTAATAAAGGCCTATCACACTATGGTTGTGGGTTCGATTCCTGCAGCTTTGTCCGACACGACGGGTTATGCCCCACCCTGCAGGTTGTCCTTTTCCTAAAACTATAGTATTATAATATTCCAAAAAATAATCTTCATAAATATTTTAACCTTAAACAACACTATCCAAGGTTCAACATAATCCTTTCCAACCTATATAGTTATCCAAAATACCTTTGTCCAGTCTTTTTCTAAAAGGTCTCTAAATTCCAAAATCAATTGTAACATCATATTCCCCAAATAAAGTAAAGTTTATCTTATTGTCACATACTTAAAATATGATTACCTTCATCATATTAAAACCTTAACGAAAAAACAAGTACTGCAGTATAATCCTTATATATATCACATTATTCTTATAACCAGAATATAATCCTTGATTCCAAAAGCACCAATACATTAATTATTACACTTCAACTGTAGTAACATCATAAGATTATCCTTGATCCCTTGGCCTTTTCTGAGGTATGTTTCCCTGACGCTTAGGACATTCATTTTCATAATGCCCCATTTCCCTACAATTGTAGCATTCAACATTGATAGCCTCTTTCTTTCCCTTGCAATCAGGAGCCTGGTGACCTTTTTCTCCACATTTATAACAAACTCCCATTCGTTTTAGGCAAGCACTGGGATGATTCTTCCCAAAATTATCACATAATGGAAAATCCTCCTTTCCCTTTTTACCTTTATCCATCTCTTGTTCCACCATTCTCTTCTTCTCTTGCTTTACTTTGTTGTCCTAAGACCTAGAGAATTCCTTTTCTGTCTTCATAGAACACGAGACAATATCTTCGTACGATGAGAAGGATTGTGATACTAAATCTTTATGGAGAAATGGTTTTAACCCATCAAATAAATGATCAATATTACTCATTGGGTTACGTATATAATCTGCAGCATACCTCGCTAACCTTGTAAAGTTGGCCTCATACTTTGTGACATTCGCATCCTCCTTTTGTCTCAGACTTAGAAATTGCCTTTCCATATCTGCTCGATGGTCACGAGGAAAGTATTTTTCTAAGAAAATATCTTTGAACTCTCTCCATTCCATACTTGATACTTCTTCATCTTCCTTTGTATTTTGAATCAGTGACCACCATCGATCGGCATCTCTAGTGAGGCTGTAGACTGCCATGACAACCTTCTCCCTTTTGCTACTCCCCAAGGCGTGGAATATTTTCTCTAAGGAGTTTATCCATTTCTCAGTTACTAATGGATTTGTACCCCCATTAAATGTTGGTGGTTGTTGCCTCATGAAGAGGTCTAACATTGATCCTCCATGTTGCGAATCAGGGTGCTCCATACGAGTAAGGTTATTATTCATAACCTGAGTGAGTTGTCCCAGTATGGTAATAAGTTGATCAACACCAGTTGTATCTCCAACTCCACAATAATTATCTTGAGTAGGAGGGAAATCCCTACATGGAGTGCATGCATTGATAAGGTTTCCATTCCTTCAACTAGGCGCCATTTCTAAACAATGGCATAAACTAGATTAGTTTATGAATCAAAATACATAATTCCATACTTGTAAAACACTTAACTCTAATTGAACTATTTATGGATATAATCCATAATAATAAAAAACGTTTTCTTTGAGGAAGTATATACTCATAACCCCTCATAGTGGTTTGTAAAGAAAATAAGAATTATCCTAAGCATATCCCCCGGGAGTGTCGTAACCAAGAGTGCAGCAAGGCCCGTTGTCGTGCACTAGTTCCCATTTGAGTCTAGCTCAAAGTGGTGTTTTCAGGTTTTACCCCTAGGTACATCTGTGCCAGAGCTACCTCTACCTGCTCGTATCTAGACAGGGATGTATTGCTCAGAAAACTCACAAAATCTCTATAATACCAAAATTCTAGGAAGTTCTTCTATACTAATCCTTAAAGTCTATCTTCGGGCTATGTGCTCTAATCAGAGTTTATCTAAATCTAGCTTCCAAGGTTAGTACTAAACTGCATCTGATACCAATTGTTACACCCCGACCCCAGTTACCCAGAGTCGGTGCATTATTTCATAACATTGGAATGATCACAAAAGATCAAGTCTCGAAAGACCTATTAGTTTAGTAGCCTTGAAACACTAGATACATTCATAAATGTTACATTACATCAAAAAGTGAAAACTACAATAACAAAGTCTCCATATTCCACTCTCATATCCTCTTCTGACTATCCCTGTAGGTCATTCGTAAAATACTTCTTCACATCCTGGAAAAAATTAAAACATTGAAAGGGGTGAGCTCAGATGCTCAGTAAGGATAACAATATTGCAGAAACTTTCATAAATAAACATTAACATTTAAGGCAATGTATAACTAAAACAAAAGCCTTTTTAAACTTGAACGTCAGCATAATATGGCAAATATAAAATTAAATAATTCCATTTACTTACTCACATGGATATTCTACTAGTTGAATAATCACATGCAATATCAATAACCACTTTCATAATGATGGAATTCATAATTCCAGACTATCATAACCATGTATCCAAGGCCTCATGCCAAGACCACAAATAAGATTTTTTCAAGGCATCGTGCCAAGACACTAGTTTGTCTCATGAGACCTACCGATGCATCGAGGAGCTGTAGCGGGCTCCACCCATCACTTATTATGTCCAATGAGTTCCTCATATGAATAGGTTTAAACATATCATAAACCATAACATAATCATATCACATAAAAATTGCATAAAGGAAACATAACATTTTCAAATTTCAATCACAAGATATCAATACAACACATTGATATAATAAAAACACTTTCAAAACCATTTTCAATACCAAAATAAAATAAAGTTAAAACTTTGTATTTATTTTTCATTAAAAAAAAGTTATGGCTTGTAGAGGAAGCTGAAACACAAATAATGGTCACGGCGGTGGAGAAGTCGTTGTCACCGCATACGTAAGACAAAAACATTCCTTTTGTCGTTTAGTAAAACGCTTTGTAAAAAAAATATTCCTTTTTGAATAAAAGTCAAAGTCAAAGGGGTTTATACACCGTATAAAAGAAAGTTGTGTATAAAACAAAATATGCCTCAATGAAAGGAGATTGAGACGAAGACCGTTACAAAGATCTTTTTTTTTAAATAAAGTAGATCTATTATGTGTATTCAATATAATTACACATAAATAAAGTACAAATACAAGTTAGGACATAATAATATCATGACATAATTTGAAAGTTGGAGATTAACCCAAAGAATAGAAATTGGGTTAAGAAGTTCCCTTACCTTGCGTCCTGTCTTGACTCGACCATTCTTTAACCTCCTGAATAATAAACTAGAGTTAATTTATAATTTCTTAAGAACCTTTTTCAAGTTTTTCATTCCTTTTATATAACTTATTACCATGTTATGAACATTATGTAATTATTTAAGTTAATAATGGTCGTTTTTTCGATCGTTGGTACTTGAGTCAAAAATAAACTTCTTATAATTACAAGTTGTTCATGTGGTGAAATATCCATTATATCCATAATTATATTCATGATGTATATATAATATACATCATATATATCTAGCATATACATTCATTTATAATATTACATTACATTTAGATGTAGGAAATGAAATGCACCGTTCATGGAGACGGTAAGCCGTACATACGTATGAACGCTACTTTCATTTCTATTTCCTATTTAATGGAATGAAGTTATAATTATATAAAGGTATAATATAATTACAGTATAATATAATGTATAATACCATTTACTCCATCCTTTATTTATCCCACATATGGCATTAACGATTCAAATCACTTTGAGGGGGCGGTAGTCCGCACTTCCTAAAATGAAAATATCACGTTTACTCATAATGGAAAAAATAAAGGTATGACATAAATGAAAACTAAAGAACCTTAAGTAAAACATAAACATGTTATATATCATATATCAATAGAGTTACATCTGAATGGCCACCTTTGAAGGTGTTATATGAGTGTTGAACAATCATCGTTTCGTGAGGCAGAAATTCGCCATCCACAGAAATAGTATGTTCTTTAACCATTAGATGTAGGTGTGTGTAAGTTTAGCTTTAATAATTCTTATAACAACATCCTAGTATATTTTTTATACTGGTGTTGTTACAGAATAAATGACTAAAAAGAGTTTAGGGGGTTGGATAAGAAAAATAAAACAAAATAACATAAGAGAAGACATTACCTTAAAATCGGGTAACTCTTTTGATTTGAGCCAAAGGATTCCTTGGGAGGAATTCTGCCCACAGTGAGGCTTCTAGGAGTAAGGGAGGGAAGTTGGGAGAGTATTTGGGCAGAGGTTGGCCGAGCCAAAAGGCTTTGATAGTGTGAGTAAGGTGGTAGTGCTGAGGGCCTTTTATAAGTGGAGAGGAGGGGCACTCTTGGAATGTAATTAAATGTTACATTATTATACAATGATTTTCGGATTATAAAGGTCCCACACTTATATATTTCGAGACTTAGGAGATAAGGGTTCGAAATATACTCATCCAATAGGTTTTTGACAAGTTTAAGCCTTGAATTTTACATTATCTTTTCATTTTATTTAAATCGTTAATTAATGAGGTAATCGCTGCATCATCATGGTGTCATAAATAATTTAATTTATTTAATGTCTAAAAATTATAAAAAAATATCATGATGTAGGAAATATATTTATCTTTCTAATTAATATTTATAGTAAAAAATATGACTTGTATAACCCCATTTAAAAATTGTTTTAGTAAAACAACTAATGTTTGTGACATTTTTATTTTAACATTAAATAAAAGTTATTTATGTTATTTCCCTACCGAAGTGGCTCCATGGGGTCCCCAAGTTGAGCCATGGATTTTATCGGTCGACCATGACTCATCCAATATGGATAGGACAAGTTTAAGGGTCATTTCATATTTTTATAATACCATTTTACCTTAAATTTCACTAATTACCTTTAATCGTGATTGAATAAACTTAAAAGTTACTATTCACCAAAAAATTATTTTAATCCCATTGAACCACATTTTACTTCCTAATGACATCCATGTATGTTGGATTTTTTAAAATCAAATCACAGAAGTGGTAATATTTCATTTAAATGAAAAAATCAGTTATTTAACTACCACTTAGTGGTTTCACTATTCATCAAAAATTGAAGTTTTTCAGAATAGTGCCAAACTTTTACCCTAAGATATAATTGATATTCTGAATTCAAAAATGATGTCTATTTTTCGAAATTCTAAACATATAAGTTGCATTAATTAATTTTCTAATTAATTCTCGCTGTTACAACGAATAGTGTGTTTTAAGAATGAATATCAATCAAAATATTGACAATTTTTTATGTCCAATTTCAAAGTGAAATTAATTCTAATGAACACCATTGGATAAAATATTAAAAATATATTCTAATTATACTTTAAAACCACTCAGTAGTATAATTTATCACTATAAATTATTTTTATTAAAAAAGTTGTTTAAGTATTTTTCACTATTCATAAAAAAATTGAAGTTCTTAGAAAATTACAAAAAATTCAACTTAGGATAATTTCGATATTACGAATACAAACATGAAGTCCATTTTGAAATATAAAATTTCTATAATTTTAAAAAGTGGGTATTACTATTCGTAACGGCTACATTGATTAGTCGCGGTGTGTTAGAACTCGAACTTGCGTACAATGCAAGCTATTGCATTATTGAAAGAGTGGCGTATCGTGAAAGCTTGGGGTGTTACAATAATAAAATTATAAATATTATTAAATAAAAATAATAATGATTCATAATTAGGAACTATTTACCTATCATAAAAAAGAGAAATTTATAATAATATCACCAATGTTTATCACCAAGGCGTTGTAATTCAAAATTACCATTGTTATTCACGAAAATATCAAAAAATATTTAATATAAAGTGATTATTTATTTAATAAATTAATTAAAGAACTATTATGTTTAAATATTCATGTTTAATAATTTCTATTATACACATTGATTAGAATAATTCATTTCATTAATGAATCGTGTAGAAATAAGAATGGGTTTTAGGTCAAATAATTGTGTGAATAAGTGCATAAATACAGTAACATTATATACATTTTAACCCATGGAATAGAAATGTGAATTTAAAATTATTAATACCCAAATAAAAAAACTATATTTACAACTAATGGAATAACCATTTATATGGAAGTGGTTTGGGTGTTACAATATAATAAATGTTCATGTTAAACATAAAAATTGGGGAAATGAATTCTATAGTATAATGGATATAAATCATGATTTAGGAAATGTGTATAATAAGAGGGTATGGAGGTCTCCCATTGATAAAACATAATTTTGGTATAAAGTTTAATATAATAAGTGTTTGAAAATAATGAATCATTAAATTTAGATTAATTACTAAAAATGTGTTACATGAATGGAAATGTTCAGGAGGTGTATTCCCTTAACATGAAGTCTATCCTCCTAATAAAAGGGAATGTCACCTTATGGTATTTTAGAAAAATTTTAGGGAATATTTTATAGGTCAAATTACCATATATTGGGTCCTATAGATTTGGAGTGGATAGTAATGGAAATGAGTGGGAATTTATAGAAAAATAGAGTGGGATTATATATTATTTATCTTTTTCTGACTCTATATTATAGAGAAATCAATAAGAAAATCCAGACCATGTCTCTTCTTATGGAATCTGAAAAAATTTATTATATTTAATTATTTTATATGTTTATGAACCCAAAACCATTAAATTATACCCCTGGTGTGGTGGAAGTGAGCCGTGCATATAATGAATCGATTTAAAAAATTAAAATACTAAATATTATCCATATGATTTCTTATGGGTTCAAAATTAAAAATCAAATATCCTAAATTACAAATTATTTTAATGGGGATATATATATTTAAATTAATATATTTTATGTAATATATTAAATCACTTTTTGGGACATTATTATTTCACAAAATATGTCATATATTTTTAGGATATTTAATTTTAACCACAAAAATCAACGATCTCTAAAAAGTATGGAAAATTTACCACTGGATAATTTCATTGTGAAAGATTACAAAATAATATTTATATCATACATAAAATTTTCTATGTTTGAGAATATACACTTTTAAATAAAATATAAACATTCATTAAAAAATTATGTGTTTTTTAAAAGAATAGTTTTTGGACCATTATATATATTTTTTGACATCATAAAACTATATTAACGTAAAAAAAATTATTATTAATGTTTTATAAAAATTGAATTTCTTTCATCAATTCCTGATTATTTAAAAAATGTGTGTCTTGATTGAAACTAAAATTGTCCCAAAAAATAATATTTTTTTATTTAGTTTAATGACGTCTAATTTTTTCAAACTTATTAATTAATCCTAATAAAGGTAAAAAATATAAGGAAAAATATAATCATCAGTTGAATAAAAATAAAAAATATTCAAATTCATAATATAATGTTCTAGATATATTAAACATTATTTCACCCACAAATTATGTAAGGGTGAGGTGTGCAATGGTGATATTTTATTCAGGTGGCTTGGTGTATATGTTTTGGGCCATGTCCACGATGAGCTTGATGTTATCCCCTAAATGGGTTATCTAATGATTTTGTTGTTGAATATCATCTTGGGTTTGGACATGGTTATAACCTTGTGATTATATATTACTTTGAAGTTATGAAAAATGGTCCTACAGGCTATGATACTAGTTTTCAAGGATATAAATACTTCTTTAGATTTATATATTATTTATTATAATCCTTGATATATAATAATCATAAAAGAATAAGATAAATAGTTTTGGTGTTTAATTTATTTTTAAATCCTATATGATATAATATATAATGGTCCATAAAAACAAAAATGTGATTTTTTTTATAACTACAGTACTCAATAAAGATTTTATTAATTAAAAATGGAGTTTCATTAAATAAATATCATGTAATAATAGTCTTTTTCCGCACCTATGAATGGATGTGAACCACTCAGTTGCATGAGAACTCTCTTTGAGACTACTTATGAAGGAATTCATAGTCAGAGAGTACCTACTAATAGGTATATGGAATTCCATCATTTTTAAATAATGGGTCAAATGAATCCCTAGTGTAGTAGTTACACAATAGAGTGTTGAGACAACAACATAATAGTCCATATACAAATATTTTTTTGTAACATTCCATAGGTACCTTGTAGGATGTGACCTGCTCAATCTCTAAATTCTAATGTGGGGTCAGTAGAACTATAGCGGGATAGTTTTTGTAGTACCACATGTCATACAAGACGTGGTTGTGGATGGGGAAATGAATATAAAATGATGATTTTTATTTCAATTAGATTTGACCTACCTAAAGAGGTCAAGTTTATCTTATTGCCTTGGATCTAGATAGTTATATGTTGTGCATAATATACATAAGAAGTAGAGTGTCAGAAAATTTATAGTACATGGTGTGCTATTAGTTTCCCTGAATATTGTCTCATCCTTATTTTATGTAGTTTATTAAAAAACATTTTTATATACTTTATTAATGTAGAGTCAATGACTAATGATTGTGATCATTATTGAGGTAATTTTGTTGATAATATGTTAGGGATGATATCAAATATTGTTTATCTATGTTTGGTGTGTCCACTAAATATCATCATTTATTATTTCATAAGGAATGTTTTTATCGTTGAGGATATTATTTTTGAAATAACTCTATAGATGGACTAGTTGGTTCCTTATTATTCCAATACTAATTATTATAGCTGAAGGGTGTCTTGTATATCACTTGAAGGTGATTGGTATGTCCGTAATATATACTTTCATTTCCATGAAGGAGGAGATGCAACTATATATCATTTACTATGTGTAATGTTGTCCTATATTTATTGTCACTTTAATTATTATTTGGTAATATTAATGGATTTCTTTCATCCCATGGTGGACTGATTTTGAGAGACTTTCGCTGAATAATTTTTAGATCTACCTCTAAAGGGAGTGGTGGAGCTCACTATTGAGATTATTTCATTATTCTAACCAGTATCAATTTTTATTTTTATATACCTTCATATAGATTATTAGGAATTAATGATGTTATAGGAGAAATTGAAAAAAAATGATTTATCCAGAATAGTACTTCTCCACAGAGTTCATTAGTGTTTTCAATCCAAAAGGAAGAAGGTTCCATGCAGAAATGTTTTGATTTAGGGAAGTTGAACCAACATGCCATTATGAACTGGTAAAAACATCCTGATATAGATTACACCTTTGAATATATTTGAATATCCAAAGTCTTCCCAATGTTTTATTTTAAATTGGTCCATTGCCTGGTCAGATTTAGTTCATCAGGCATTCCTTGTATGATATTCCAATATAGGAGTGGCTTATATGAGTATTTGGTTATATTGTTTGTTCTAACAAATAGACCTTGTTTTTTTCTTGTACATAATGTATGGGATTTTCCAACAAAACATAGATTCATTTGAGGTTGTTTTTTAGATAATATTCTAGTATTTTATAAAAATAGAAAACATTATTCCAACCTCCATGAAATCAAAACGAGTGAACTATGGGTGAATGTTTTCTATGAAAAACTCACAAAATTATTCTTTTGGATTTATAATATTCATATCCTTGGTCACATAATATTATAAGAATGGGTTTTAGTGGAACAAAATAAATAAATAACCATTATTTACTATGACTAGTTCAACAATGTCTTTGATATATCATGTTTCATATGGATATACAGATACTATCATCGCTTCATTCAGAACATCATTGGAATTATATCAACAATAACATAATTTACCATTTAAGGTGTAAATTTCACACTGTATTATGATTTTTATAATCAATATTTGGATCTAAAAAGAAGTATTTATTTCAAAATAGTCTTATATATAGGTAATATTTTTTGAATATACCATGTTTATTATTATCCATCAGACAACAATATTGGATCTATTTTAATTCAAGAGAGAAAAATCATTTCATAGATGTCTGGTAAGATGTTAAATTATAATAAAAATTACCTAAATCATGACATCGAGTTAGATACTATTTTTATGATTTACTTTTTTGGAAAATTTTCCTGATGGTGGAATGGTTCTTACTATTCAATGAATATTTCAAACTCATGTACGTATTTATTCAGTGAAAGATGAACCTGTCATAACCTAAAAAGGTTGAATATCCTCAACCCATCTAATATTAACTTCCTTATATGTTATGTAAGGGAAATTTAGTTTTTTATATTATTAGTTGGTTGACCCAGACACATGATGTTCGAGAAGCTTGTTGTGAATGGATGTTTATGGATCTCATTCCAGAAAGGAATCTAGAAGTTTTAAAATTTCCCAAAAATTAATTTCCAATGGAATCATTAGTGACATTATTAATATTTATTTTTTAAAGGAGGAAAAATATATATGGTGAATTTTTTGTCCAAGGGTAATATGTTTCAGGTAAATAACAACAACCAAGATGGATTGTTGATGATGATGACATCATGAATATCCATTGGAGTGTCTAGGTACTTGTAAAAATATTATATGAGTTTATGAATGATTACCAATATTTTGAATTGGATATAAATCCCAGGTTATTTAATGATTACCAAAACTTATGACACGCCAATTGATATCGTATGATTAAAAATGAGGTCAAATGTTTAGTGGTTAAAATTTACACCTATTATAAGGTGAGAGCTAGACACCAATGAAATGAATGTCTCTTGTTGTTTTTACCAATTCATGAGATGAAATTATATAATTTCACTATGTTTTTTATGGAATTATCTAGATTTAGAAGTTATAGTATCTTAGTATGGATGAGTATTGATAGGCTGATGATGTTCGACCACTTCATTCCACTTTTGGGGACCATCATAGAATATAATCTAGGAAATACGTTTTTCAAATATATCATAAAATTACAAATGATTGATTTACCATCATGTGAGAAAATTAAATTCATATCACAAATCATTTTTAGAATGTATTACCATAGGATTTTAGTTTGTATTAACATTTAGGTGAAATATATCACCCTCAAACTAATTATAAGTTTGAGCATACAATAACGTTACATTAGGTAATTCATCAAGAGTGTGTCCATGATTATGTATTATATTAAGAAAATCACATATATCATATAGCTATTTCATATAAAATATTTTCTAATAGACACTATAGATAGATTCTCATGTGCTACTCTATGGTACACCAAGTCCTTCACCCCTTGCACTAGTTATATGAAGGAGAGGAACCACTTCTTGGGACATTCCATTTAATGATATATTTATGTTGGTAATGATAATCATGAAACTTTTGGATATAGGTTGGTTAAGTTAGATGTCATATGATAAGGATCGTCACTGACCATATATGTTTTATGTGTTTGATTGTATCTTATTGCATATTTCACCTATATTGGGTCATTGATAGATATTGAGTCATGGTAAGTTATCTCCATGATTCAAGAGAAATTTTGAGACTATAGGAATGATCAGGTCAGTTTTATATAGGAGTGCCCCTACTTAGTTGTATATAGACTTGGATTTAATTTTAACTGTTTCCAAGTGCCACCATTATTACTTTCTACAATCCCATGATTGGGTCCTAAGTAGTTAAATTGGAGGGTGATACTATTTTTTATGATAATACCATTCATATCATCGATTGTAACATTGATTCTATTAAAGGGGTGATAGTTTCACTAGTATAGGTTGTATGGTATCATGGCCTTTCATAAGAAAAGACCTCGAAAAGAGAGTCTGATTCAAGTTATCACTAGTAGGAGTTATTCTTGTATGCATTTCAACCACCCATGGAAGGAAAACTCCTGGGCTAATTTTTTAGGGGAGTTTGTAAGAAGATATTTTTCATATATGTATAGAAACATTATGTTTTAGTATAAACTCATTAAAATACATTAATTTATATTAGTAAAGTGTTTAGGGAAGATTCAGAATCATTCAAGTTTGGATTGTGTCTGAGAGTTCCATTTTCTATATATGCAGGATAATGTATAGATTTAGATCACAATTAATTATTGAAATTCTCTTTTACCATGAAAAAAATGAGATGGGGAATAATGGGTATTGACACTATGAACCAAAAAACAATGAAAACCCTATAATTTATTATTTTATAAACACACAAGATATGAGTATGTTTTACCTAGAAATTCTCCAAGGTTGAGATATGGGAGGGATTCATAGTATTGAAGAATGCAAGACTCTTTCATAGTTTTTCTAAATGGGAACATCAACTATGTGACTATTGTGTGAACAGGATATAGGTTTGAATGTTTGTTTTATTATATATCCAATTTTGTGGAAAAAAATACTTCCCTTATTAAAAATCTAGGAATTTAAACCATTTTCCTCCAAGACCATAATCCTTATTTCCTTCCCCTTCATCCTATTTTTCATTGGGGACCATCATTGTATCCCTAAATCATCCCTCATAGGAGATTTTGGTGGATCACTACCATTTAGACACTAAATCTATCATCATTCATTTTGTTGGATCCCTTTTTCTAGTTCTAGCTTCACTCTTGTTTCTTTTCCCATTTCTCTTCCCTTATTATGAATTATATTGACATGACCAAATATTACCTGCATTTATTGTGAAAGTCTGTTTTTTTCATTCTAGATCAAATTTTTTACTGATACTAGACGTGGATTCAATGACAGGTCTACAATTTTGGTTTACTTCTTTTCCCCAAAAAATCACCAGATTAATAAATTTTCTCAATTATGCTGCACACTATAAATTAAATGTGTTACTCTATGACATTAATTTAATTTAATATGTCTTATGTACATGGTTTTAGAAGTGTTATGATGCACCTGATGCCATTAGAGGTGGATAACCTCAAGTTGAATGAACCATTAGTGGGTGTGAGATTGAATTATCTTGACAATCAGTAATTACATTAAACAAATAATCCCTTAGTTATGTTTGGGTTTTCACTTATAAATGGAATTTCTATAATGAATTAATTAATATGATGAATTTATGGGATAAATCTCTTTGATTTGAATTGTAAAATGAAATAAATAAATACTATATCATGATACAGTATTATTACATGACCTTGATTACACTATTAACGGTGTGGCCTTACTTGAGTATGACATGGATTCCTGAAAATGGATTCCTTGTCAAAATTCATAGGATTCTAGCCTCTTTATAGATATAAATTGAATGAAAGATACTAAAATTGGGCTCTATGATTTCTTATATAATTAATTCATAATTCTGAAACTATTGATTCACCTTAATTTCCACAATACAAAATTAATTCGATCATCTTTTTCAAATAGGTTTTACATCCACAAACAAAGAAAAAAATTTATTATCCCCAAAGGTACCATTAAATTATTCATAAATATTGTCATTTACATGTGCTTAGGAATGATTAGAAACATTCATGGTGGAATTTTGTTAGAACATCTATATTTATCGATACATGTCATACATAAATATCAATTCATAAAAAAAGAATATTAATTTCAAAACAAAATGATCTATTCAATAATCATGTAGGTTATATATAATTGGAAATAAGAACACTTAATCAACTAGTTCATATAAAATTTATGTCATCTCATACTGAATTATACATAATAAGCCCCCTACCTAGATAATTCATCCCTAATTCCATTCCTCCTAACCAAGGGAAAGAATACATAAGAAAGGTTGAGATTCAATGATCATTGAGTGTAAATTATAGAGATATAAATGATAAATTATGAATAATATAAACAAAATTTTATGATGACATGATAATAACATATTAAAACAATACCTATAATTTCATAAATCATAGTCATTTTTGTGGAAAATGATGGATGCATGTAAGACACAAATTATAAATTTATTATAGATCATGAACAATTAAAGAATAAATTTATCATAAGACAAATGTTTTTTCATATAAATAAGATTTGAGAAAACCACTATACTAGTGTAGGATCATTTTTAAGATAATCATAATTGAGTGGGTTCACTACCAAAACCAACATAGTAGTTGTGGTTCACTACCAATATTATCATAGTGGAAAATGTTCGTTATGGATTTGGGTTCACTCTCCACCCCATTACAATTAATCTCATGATATATAAATATTTATATAATTTATTGAATTTAGTGATAGGTAACACACCAAATTAATTATAATGTGACCTCCATCCATGGTTATAATTTTACCATTATCCTTAGTTATATCATAACCAACATCCTTGGTCATAACCTATCCAGTGTACTTATTTAAATTCAAAAATACATTACAAGTTCAAAACGATACATATGTGTCAAAAAATATTATAAAATATTCATAATATCCTCACATCACAACGCATGGATAAAAATAATTTTTTTCATCATAATTTCATTAATTCACTATAATATAACCCTTGTAAGTTAATTGTATTCATAGATATCTCATTGATCTCAACATTAACCATCAAAATAATGAAAAATTATGGAATAATTTGATCACAAACCAATTAAATCATAATAAGCAGTAATGATGTCATCATATATGGAAAATGAGTCTGAAAGATCACACTGAATATTTCATGAGCAAAATTAGTTTTTTAGTCTGGAAAACATTTTTTCTTAAAACATGATGATTTCACAATTTTATGGAAACATAATATTTGGAAATAATATTTGAGATATGAAATATTATCTTCCAACAAATGATCTGTATTGATGAAGCAATATTTAATTCATTTTATATATGTGAAAATAAAACATTAATTTTACACTTTTTTTGAAAAATTTAAAAATAACTCACTAGAAAAATGATAATAATAATCCTTTGTAAAATATTTGTAGAAATACAATAATCGATAAAATAGGGCTTCAAAAATTCAGAGTATAATTTTAAAATCATTATTAAAAAAAACAAGGATAGAGAAGAACATGGTTTTCTGATGGATGAAAAATGTAATGCGAATTTTCATTAAAAAACATTTTTTTATCTTGAGTACATAAGATGATGAAAATTAAAACAATATATGTATTATTTTAAAAATAAATATAGGAGAAGAAAATTTATGAGTTTTTTGAGAGATAAATCATGGTATTTAAAATTGAAAATATAATCATAAACAAGATTATCAAATAAGGATGTTGTAACAAATTGAACTTAATACATTTCAATTTTTCAAATAATAACCCCACATGAAATATGAAAACCTAGATGGAATGTAAAAGTGAGATGAAACTCCCATAACTTGAGTTCCACTATATTTAATGGAACTCTAACCTCCTCTTATCTGGAATGTATCATTTAGTTATTATCTTAAGGTAACTATGGTTTGTGAGTTGGAATGAAAAATACCTCTATAATGTGCCTAGTTATGTAGATAAGAGATAACAGAAGAGGTTATTTGAACCATAAGTGACATTTAGGTCAAAATAAGGGAAAGGAGGAGTTGACATTAATAATTAAGGGGATGGTTCACTTCAAATTTCAAAAAATATTAATCTAATACAAACAAATTATGATATAGAAATCTCTCAAAACTGACATGATTTGATGCTTTGATGATAATATGGAAAAATAATCTCACCTAGTACCATATGGGAAATTTTGGATAATAAATTCCCCTTGTCATTCTTCCCCAAAATATTGTCTGACCTTTTGACAATTATACTAATATTAAAGTTTTATACAAATTACGGGATTATAACATTAATATAAAATACATGGTGACCCATAAATAAGAGAATGATGATTTTAAAATAATATTTCATTAATTGTTTTGAATATTATATTGTTTTGAATTATATATATGTTAAATAAAATTATTGTCAAATTTAATTAATTTTATTTTAACACTATTAATTTAATGGTACTTTATACAAGAAAAGAAAAATGTGAATTAGAATCCAATGATCTCCTACCTCCAAAATATATAATATTAATTTAAAAATTTTGGGTAAACATTAGATAAATAAAATTATATTACAATTGATATTTTTAAAATAATTTTATTTTTTTCTTAATTTATATAAATACATCATAAATTTTGCATAATCATATTACATGATCGTAGAATTTCTAAAAAAAATCCAACATATAAATAATTAAAATGAGAACAAAACATTCATTGAGAAATTAAAAAATTACTTCTTCCCTATTTAGAAACATAATGGATATTTAAAATTAATAGGGAGAGATGTTGTAACATTCATTTAATTATATATTATAGAAGTAATTATAATGGAAATGTGTTCATTTTTTTAATTTATTTATTCTCATGATGTTTTATGTTTCATTAAATTTTTCTACTCATGGGGATTGTGGTAAATTGTTACCATAGTTTTAAGGGTTTTATTTTATAATCTAATTATAAATTTGGATATCTCATGAGTATGCATACAACGTGGAACTATTAGGACCTATATCTTAATAAAATAATGAATTTCATATAAACTATTTATGTTTTTAGAATACATGATTATTTTAATCTTCCTCACATTATGTACTCATGATTAGAATTAGGGTTTTTAAATAAAAATTTTCTTTTATATATCATTAGTCATAATACATTTTCCTTCCAGAATTGGTGAGTGGTCATACTTAACCACCAACTCCCATGTTAATATGGATCTAGGAGAATGATTTAGATTTTATTATCATGGTTATCAAAGGTGGACAATAAAAATGATAGGATCTTCCATGCAATAATATACGAATTCCTATATTGCTATTTAGTGATTTGTGGAACATGTGTGGATCAACTATAGAGAAATTATTCTTTTATAAATATAATTCAATGACCATAAAATATAGATCTATTATAACATTCATCACTGAATATGTAATTCAAAGAAGGAAACTCTTTAATTAATTAATAAATTATAAATATTATTTGATGATCCTCCCTGTAGTTCAGGCATGATTTCTATTGTATTTTTCTTTTCATTCAATTATGTAGATCATGTTATTTATCATAATGTAGATATAAAATTGATCAGTAATAATGACCAAAATAAATGTTTTTATGGACCAATCACATGATTTCATGGATCCCAAAACCCACATACTTGAGTGACATGGCAATTCATATTGGGAAGGTTCTTTAAAAAATTGTATCATAGCCACAAGTTATATATAGTTATATGTAGATAAGATCTAGGACTATGAAAACATTTATTGTATATCCTAGGATGATATTGGACAAACAATTCCTTGTTTAAGATCTTGAGTCTCCATGGTTTGGAAAGAATGTTCATTTAATCATCGATTCATGGGGTGTTTTGTCAAGATATAAAGATGTGGTGTTCTTCTACTATTAGTTGTAGGGTAATAGCATGAGTTTGTTTTGTAAAATACTCATTTTGAGTGAAACTATTTATGATTATGGGGTTCTTGATTATGGAAAATGTTTTTTAAAAGTATGTTTAGCCCATGAAAACAATTTGGGACAATTCCAGTGACACTCTCATGTTTTTTACAATGTTTAAAAAAATGTGTATCCAAGATGTGCACAAAGTATCATTTTGAGATGTTCTAAATTGTTCCCTCTATTTATTGTCCAATATTTTCTTAAATTTCAATTAGTTTTTAATTTAGATGAATGGTTTTGTGTAATTTTAAATTTATTAAAATGAAATTATTATTGATATTCTACAATATGTATTTTTGAAAAAGTTATTTTTATTTCATGATATTCTTTAGTAATTTATTTTTCAAATATAGAATGAATTATTTAGGTGGTTGTGAATATTTTAGTTTTGTTCAGTTTCATTAATAATAATTTCTTTTCTAGAGGTGAAATTCGTAAAATATTTTTATTAGTGTGTTTAAAATAAAAAATGGTTTCCAATAATTGGGTAATTTGTTTGATTGGTTAGAACTATTCTATTTCTAAATATAGTTAGTGCTTTGATATGGAAATAATTCAATGTTATTCACATTATAAATATTATTTAATTCAGTATTAATCATATGTTGTTGTTTTTATTTTCCACCTATATCCATTATGATGTTTTTTTTATTTGATGATGTGTTGTTTTTTGGAAATGTTTAGAATGAATCCAATATAATTGAGTTGGAATGTAATGAATTTAATATTTTGGATAGTCCATTATGGGATTTAGAATAGGCTTTAATTTTCTAGTAATCATTTTTGACTCACAATAACATAGTATGGCCTAGTCACTCCCCACATGTGGATCACATGTAAGAGTTTTTTAGCTGGTATCCACTAGTTTTTTGTGGTGATCCAAAATCCCAAAAGGTGATTCATTGTATATTTATGATCGATGAAATCTTTGAGTCATAAAAAACTCAAATTTCTTTTATTATTAGGTGCACTAACTTTTGATTTCAAAGTAATAGTCACATATTTTATAGGGTGTACTATCTATTCTCATCATTCTGAAGTGTCATATTTTGAGTTTTTATGGGCTCCTCCAGTAATAATTTTTTCCATACATGCTGATAATTTAAATGGAATTGGATTTCATGAGTTTACTTATGGAGATATATCTAGGAAGGCATTTATAGAAATGTTCTCAAGACTAGTTCCTTTCTCTCTAATGTTGGATCTAGATTATTTAACAGAGGAATAGACTTTTAGGTGACGTTATATGAATCACATTTAGTTGGTGTTTTATTATTGCGTTACTAATTTCAATGAAGTGTAGGTAAAGGTAGTTTTTTGTAAGCATTGTCAGTAATGAAACATTTGACACGTCTTATTACAATGACATATTTTATTGAAAATATTATTCTATCTAAAATAAAAAAACCAATTATGTTCGATCATAGGGGGTAATATGGGTACATTATATCTTTTTATTATACACTCTAAGGACATGTAATCAGTGTTTCCATATAGATATCCTTTAGTGGATATTTAGGTCAAATATAAATAATAATAATATGGCTCAAAATTATATTTTTAATAGCCTTATATTTTGTGAAATATGTTTTTCAAATTAACATAATATGAGTGATAATTTTCATTACATACAACACAAAAAAATTAATTAATATTATATCAATATTTTTTTTTTGAATTAAATGAAACAATAATTTAATAATTCACTACACACTATAAAACCTTTATTTGGTGCTACAAGCAACACCGACATGGATTGGGTAACACAAAACACTGAGTTTATAAGAAACAATGCTTTAATATTACAATTATATAAATAACATAATAAAAACAAATATTTCTAACATTATAATATGAGAATATTACTTATAATGGTTTCATATAAATAAAATATAGAGATAATAGAAAATTTATTTTTTCGTAAATTCTATATACATTTACAGATACTATTTTCACAATGGAACCTATTTTTATGTCCTTCTATGAAATACAATAACATTATTTTTAGAATATATAATAAATTAAATTTGATAATAAATTATTATTTTTTGGATTTATAATATAAATAATTATCTTTGTGTGAAATTTTTTGATTTTTTTGAAAAACTTCATTTTTGTATGAATGGTGAAAAAACTACATTTTAATTACAGTGTTATTTTTAATTTAAATTTTTATAAAGTTATATTATATTTTAAAATTTTTTAAAATAAAAATAGTCTATGATAAATATATTGACCCAATTTAGGTAATTTAAACATTTTTATATTGAATTAGGTACCAAAGATTATTTAACTTTTGATCTTTCTCACTTTAAAAACACACTTTCTCCGCACGTATACGAGATTAACATTAATATTAATTTTTCCACTTATATAAATTAAATTTCTATATATAGATATATAAGGTATAAATATTTATGATGTTTCAATTCTATTAATTTAAAATTAATTTTTTTTCAAAATAATTAGTAAAAGTGATTAGGATTAATAACACCCACTAACGTAAAATTAAGCATAACAAGGGAATAAACTGTAAAACATAAGGGCCCAAATGGCCCATCCACTTTACAAGAACCCAATTCATGTACATATATAGGATATAAAATACCCATTATAACTTTTCATTGGTTTTGGGTGTCTTTTTTTAGGTTAAAATGTGGGTACACCTTACTGGTTTTCTAACTAACCATTTGATTGCATTCCCTCCACCTTAAATGCCCCCACCTCTCCCATCTCTAATAAAATCTCAAACCACTTAGGATCGACCATGATATTCTCAATAAATTTACCAAAATCCGTACCTTCCTCCATGAATCCTACATATTTAAATAATGAAATGTAAAGATACCCTTTTGTGAAAACAAAAAGGATTTACACATTGATAAAGTAGAATCCACACTCAAGATCATTTATCATATTTTATTTATCCACACCCTCCAATATCATTATCCAAAGATTATAAATGAACACCATTATAGGAAATTTAAAAATATGTTTTTATTAAAATGGTTTGACCTAATCATACATAGAAATCAATCTAGTGGTTATTGAAGATATCTATTTATGTGTATGGTGAACTACAACCTCATCAAAAGATGATTATTTTTTCCCTTTACCACATTTCATGGTAGGGTATTATGATGAAAACAATATTTTTATTGGATATAAATGGAACATATTATGTATTTATTATTATTTACTTATTTTATAACACATTTAATTTTGTGTAAATATGATAAGTTTGTTTGAGAAAACGTGGACTACAGCCCCCTCAAAGCAATGTGATTTGTTCCCAAACTAAATGGAATGTATTAAAGATGGTTTTAGTTAACATATATAATATATATGAAATTATAATGATTTTTAATAATATTATATACATATATAATAGTGTATTAAATTTCAATATAATATACTCTATATATTATTATAATAAATTTATATTGAATATAAATGATATTATACCATATTTCACATTCTTCAGTCATGATATTTGTAAAAGGAACAAATATATAACAAATTCATACACATGTAAAAAACAAAGAAAATATTACATAAAATGTAACATTTAATTCAAATTGTTAATAAGAAGGTAATATAAAGTCATAATTAAACCATATATAGTATTATATATAAGAATATGGATTTTAGGTATATTTATAATAATCATATATTAATAATATAGCATATATTACAGGTATAATGAGATTCAAGACACAAGGTAAATGAATTTCATCTCAATTTTTTTTCTATAAGATACACACTTTATTAATGAACAATTCTTTTTGTGTGGTGTGTTTACTACCCATGTATGACTTCAATGATTCATAAAATTAAATATATATATATATATATATATATATATAAATTTTATTATCATTCAATCATGGGGTATATGATTCAAAAGTTACCAAATTAGTAATCTAATTTTTTCACAATTGTCCATGTTTGAGAATCTCGATATGTTATAAACCAATAGTTTTCTATGACACATATATAATTCCATTGAAATGTTATTTCATGAATATAATTCATATCATGATATTTTATGATTCATTTAATTTCAATTTCTTAAATTGGGCAATATGGTTGAATGTTACGAAGTGGTAAGATTGTATTAAAAATATATGAATGATTTTTGAGATTGTATAGGTTTAGGATTCCATAGATAAAATATTATAATAGATATCTCAAGATAACTCTTGAAAATCCTTAACCTATATATATTCCTGATATATTCATGTATTGGTTCCATTCTTACACTCTTTGTTACATAATATGATTGATAATGTAATTTAATAAATTCTGACATTAACTCTCTCTTTAGATAGGAATTTGTTTTCACTCAATACCATGTTATCTAAAAAGGTTTCAAAAAAATATTTAATGGTAGATTAAATTTTTTGAAAATATTTTGGTGAAATGGTTTTTCAAAATGATACCATGTAATAATTCTATTTTTTAATGTATTTTCAATAAAAAAAGGATTTCAGAATGTTTTCAATCTTATTTATATGAATTTTTTTTAAAATATTTTTTTAATATTCATTTATATGTTTTCAATGAAAATGGTTTTTAAAGGTTTTTAAATATTATTTAATAAATTTTCATGAAAAATAGTTTTTTTGGAATGATTTATCTATGAAAAATAACTTTTTATGAAGAAAGGATATATTCTAAAATAATGATTTTTGAATGATATTTCAATATTATTTTCATTATATTATTAAATTTTTGGATTTACTCATTTAATTATATGATTTGAACTAATGAACCCATTCAAATTATTTCATGAATCATTTATGTATTTAAGGAGTGATTCTTATGAGAATATTTTCACATCCATGTGGTATGTTATTTTTAAATGTGATTGTTTTTATAAGATTGGATTTAATGAAATGATTCGAAAAAAAAATTATTTCCCATAGGTTTTGATGTGGTGAATATTTAATGAGACTGATTTTATTTCATGTGTTATGATTTTATGTGCATAAAACATATCATTTTTTTCATGGATCATGATCTGAAGAACATTTTATATTGGGGCACATTTGTGTATGATTTTATTACGTGATGTGTGGGATTATATCTTCCTCAAATATATAGGGTAATGATAAATGATTTATGGGATAAAGAGGGTACACAAGAGGTTATAACAATCATGAAACAATAGGGTATATTAAGATCAAACAATTCTGTACACAGGATGGAATCCCAAGACATAAATTGGAGGTCATCTTATGACCCAAATAAGAGGGTACATGGGAGGGAATTACAATTTTCAAAAAAGAGGGAATCATACGGCCAAAACAAGAGGGTTAATAGGAGGGCATACCAATATTAATAAATATCTTAAATTGGATGGCATACCAATCCTGAAATTAGTATTACATGGGAGGGAATAAAAATCCCAAAACTAGAGGGTACAAATAAGTTCAAACCAATACTGAAGTTGGTATGCGAGTTATTATCTAAATCCTAATGTGTTCTGAATTGCATGATATGTAGCCTTGACATCGAAAATTCTATTTTATGTGTATTCTATGGGTTATATTTCTTATTCTTTCATGGATCATGCTATTGTCTCCCATAAGACTCAAGAATTATTAACTGATAATATTTATGCCATGATTCATTTTTATGAACATCAATATATTGGGTATGATAAAATAATATTATTCTGACATTCTCATACCCTTATTCTCATGTTTATTAACATCCTCACATGGTGTCGTTAGTTCCGTATGATTCAATGAAAAAATGAAATTTATAAAACATAGACAATCCTAACTCAAAATATGTAGTATCTAATATGTATGAGTGTCGATCTCCAAAGGATGAACCATAATTTCTAACTCAATTAGGAAACATAAATTTATATTAATTAGATCATTTGGAAAAGGAATGAAATTTCAGTAGAATATATTGTTTTGTGAATCAATTCACGGGGACATTCAAGGATTAGTTATATTCTGGGTCATGTGCTTGGGATTCAATTTATTATCATTTTATTCATATTTGGTGTCAGAATTGGGTATGTGATGAGTCAGGGTCTTGTTATCCCACCCTAATAATGTGGTTTCACCTTTGGAATGGTCATATACTCATTATAAACATAGAAATAGGCATCCTATAACAATTTTTAAGTATAACTAAGCTATATTGATCAATGAAAATGGGCAAAGTAGGGTAATTCATGGAATCAACAAAATAATCTTCTTCAATTCACATATAGTGGACATAAAATTGTAAAAATAATGATATTAGAAATGATAGATTTTGTTCATCACACTACAAAACTAGAATAAAAAAAATAAAAAAATCCCTATGTATCACTCCCTCTACAAATCACATCACCCGACACTAGAGAGACTACTCGCTCCTATTACGAGTGAGAATCGTGGGTACTTGAGGAAGAAAGGAAGTGATGAACGGCTCCAGATCACCACTCTTTTGTTGGCCATTGTCTTTTTTTCCTTCTGCTCGCCCCAACCTCTTTTTAAATGGTAGTCGGAGGCCTCCTTTTATATCCAAAAGCATTAAAAACTTGTGGCCTGCATCTCATGAATTTTATATATGTCTAAACCCCTCCATGATGTGTGCTTGGGGTACATGACGTGTATCTCAGATCTAGTTTTTCATCCACTACAATGAATCCATGAAACTCTCATATGATGGTTTTACTATCTTCACGTAATGTACTAAAAAGTCATGACGTACACATTAGGTTCACATCATGTTTTCACATCATGACTTTTCCATCACTATTCTCTTTGACTAGAAATATTCACAATCAGTAATTGTGGTACACGATGTGTAGTTAATTTTTCTTTAGTTTTTCACCACCTCTACATCTTCTAAATCCAGGGTCATGCTTTGAGTGAAGATTGTGGCTCGAAGGGTCGTTTGGCTCACTATTCTTCCCTTTTTCACTAATTCATCATTTCCTAGATCATATAATAAAACAACTCAATTTGTTCTAAATAAGTAATGTTTATTCTATATATTACCAAATAATCACATTAAAAAACATTAAAATATATACATGAAATCGATGTATCATTTATGCTTGAATATATCACTTGTTTTCCCTTATTGAGCATATGAGATCTTGCATTTTATCATTTCCCTCCCCAGGTTATGAAGAAATAGATTATATATGATATGTCTAAGAAGACTGAATGTCATAGAAAACCTAGTGGGAGATAATGTAGCTCACTCATGCACTAGTTTTTATGATTCCATGTTTCCAAATGCACATAACTAATACTATCATTAGGTGTCTATTTGTATAATTTTTTATGAATTCTAAAAATGTTATGTAATTTCTATGAAAACTAATATTGGGATATTATAGTTTCTATCAAAGTTATGGTTAGTTAACATTTGGAAAATATGATAATGAAAATTTAGTAAGATCCCAATGTATATTTATATTGATATGTATAGGTATGTCACTATAGATTAGTATAAGGATGAGTTAACATTTAGGAAAATGTCTTGGAATTTTGGAAATTGAGAGCATGAGTGACTTCATAGGAATAAATATTTTTATGGTCAATATAAGTCAAACTATTTCTAGGAAAATGTTCCTCATAGTAATATATCTGATGAGGCATGTCAGGCCAAAATTTGTATACCCTGGTACACAAAATGGTCCTTACTACACACTTTATTTGACACTCCTTGGTGGTATGCCTTGGAAATCCAAAAACAATTCATGTACCATCATGAATGACATAAAATAAATTCTATATAAATAACCTTGGATAAACCTAATGTTTCATGTATTATGGGAGATTTCTTAATTTAGACATCCTATATGTATTTATCAAGATTATGTGGTTCCAAATAATGTTGATTGTTTTCTAATCACCCTTTGGATTTTAGTAAATGGATAGAATTTGAAGGAACCAGGTTAATGGGGAATAAAATTGGATATAAAATTATTTTTATCCAATGAAACTATATTTAATGGGAGTGGTAATGGATATACATATTTCTTTGCTCACATAGATTTCACAAGATATGAAGGATGGAAAAACATTAAAATGGAAAAATTATGGAACAATAATATGTTAAGTCTTTCATGAGGAAACACCCACCTTCTTTCATTTGTTTTTCCAACACATTGATTTCTTACTAGTTGATCAGTACAACTAGAATGATATTTTCTATTCTACAATGTTCATAGAAAGAAAACAACTCAGGATGTCAACCCTTTGGAATTGGTTGTAGTTCAATAGTTGAATCTTATTTAGAATAACAAGAAACAAGATAAAATTGACCTCATGAATGGGACGAGTTTCATAACATATTTTGTAATAAGTAATTTAAAAAATATTCTACATACAATGATAAAAAAGTAATTCCTAGATCTAAAGTGAATGGATGATGATTTGTTGGGGCATATGAAGAAAATTATACAAGGATTATCAGGTACTCATCCAGCATTATCATCGAACATGAATGAAAAATTTATTTTTTTAGAAACTCTGTCATTAAAAGGCCACAGATACAAGATGCATAAGTAGTTATGAAGATGTTTTTAGATGTGAAATAATTTTGGTAATGGAAGATGTAATTTTGTATCAATATCATGGTTTTAAAATGAAAATAAAGGTAAAGCTCAATGTAAAATCTAGAAACCATGGAGAAATAAATACATTCCATCCACTATAAAAAATGTTTGGGAATAAACAAGGGAGAATTCTCTAATGGGACAACTAATTTTTTTTAAATGTGTAAGGGAACATTATTTAGTAGATTAATGTCCATGTAATGTAAAAAATTTATTAAATGATTTGAATAATAATAAATCCCAATAAAATTCACCACCCACACTACAATGTTTCAATGTAATTGAATTTTCCAATTATTCTAACAAGTTCCCCAATCCGAGGACTAATGTTGAAGATAATCGACAATAAACTTTGATGAAAATGGGGAAAAGAGAAGATTATGAAATAATAATGGATGATGTTAATTATTGGAGACGTATCCTCACTGCCTTAGTTGGGAATTTCATGTATTATTTTATTTGAATAATCACTATGAGTATCTTATTTTCTATCCAGTGGTGATATTTCATGTGATTATATCAACTACATAAATTATAGAATTATAAATTCAAATTTTATATTTTATTAGTATATGGATTGACCCAATATTCAAATGAAAAGGTTTTTGGTTTTTGATAAAATCCTATATATGGAATAATTGGTGAATTATATTGTGGAAGGGTTATATGAGTTAACATTTATGGAAAATTTATATTATTACTCAGATGTAGTTTGTGTCGTTAAATTATTATCTTTCCATATATGGATTTATGCTTATTGTATAACATGTCATAAAATTTATTATGATAAATATAGATGTAGTGACTTATCATTCTATCGACAAATCTCATGATATGTTAATGCTTCAGGAATATTAAATTCAACATAATTTATTGGAATAAGAGATTAAGTGAACATTTGTTAATAAAAAACAAATGATGAGATTGTGATAAATCAAATATGTACAATTACTTCTGAAAATTATTAAATATTACAAAAGTATATTGAAAAAAGGAGGTCTTGTTATTATAATTTTTTATGATATCAATGAACTATTTCAAGACACATTAGTTTATGGATTTCTTATTGTTATCCTTCTCTTATCCATGTTCTCATTCACTCCCCATCAGAACACCATTATTTTATTTCTCTTCCATTTCAAAATATTCACTTCCTATGTATTTTAATATATATGGAGATCTAGTTATGAATTACTTTAGGTAAGCATTATGGATCCAAATTTCTTTTTTAAGGTATGTTTTAGTATTTATATTTATGATGTTGGCTTATATGGAAATAAAATTTAATTGTAAAATATTTAATAACATAGACATATTTCGAGGCTAAAATTAATTTAACATGGGGTATAATGTAACTATTAATTTCTAACCCTAGTAGCATAGAGATGGTTCTTCATTTTATACATATTTAATTAATGAAAGAGGTCATGTATAAATGGAATAAAGAGTTTATTATAACCGGAAAACTAGATACACACATAATTGTAACATTACAAGTTGAAAATAAATTGAACAAATATTTTTTATTTGGAACATCCAAAACTCTTAGATTATCCCTATATTTCATTCATAACAAACTTCTTTTCATGTTGGGGGAAGATAACACATAAAAATGGTTAATCTCAGATTCTTAGTAAGGTTATGTAAAATATAGTAATTATAAATAATAATTCTAGATGAATAACTAAAATTACACATTCTGTTAAACATAAACATGAGCATAATATAGTAGGAGTAAAAGATGATTTAGTAATGACACAATAAAACATAACCATGAATATTCTACTTGTCAAATAATCACATGGACTATTATATACTTTATTCATATAAAGTTAATGCATAACGTGGGACAACATAATCATACTATTAAGGACTCATTCAAGACACTATACATACAATATTGTTTGTCTCATGAGACCTACCGATGCATCGAGGGCACCACCCTTGAATTTCAAACCTCAATTTATTCCTTTTATAAATGGGGATAAAACTAATCAATATATAAATTCATATAGAAACTAAAAAATAATATGTAAATATCGTTCCCTAATCACTAAACAAAAATACTAACCATTTAGATTAATATGGTGAATTATATCAAGATAAAAAATCCAAAGAGAAAATAATCAAAAAAAATTCATTAAAATAAGGTATATGATACCATTAAATATTAATCCTAGTTTAACATTGGAATAAATAAGAGTGTATAAATATATAAAAATATTATTATAATATTTTTGAGTAAAAAATTGGAGAAACAATATTTTACATTACAAAGAAGAGTTTTTCTGAAAAAAAAAATATTTATATAAAACCAGAAGTGAGATAATTCTGATTTTTCAAAATAAAATGAGTTATTTTATAAAAATAACTGTGTATTAAAATTTATTATATTGTTCACTTGAAATTAGGTTAGAATTCGAGAAGTTCCCTTGAATCATTCTTGTTTATTTCGAATAATTGAGGAAGATCTTTATAAAACATTTAACTCCCCATAAAAGGAAAAGAATTATGATTGGTAAACATATATAGACAATTAAAACAGAACTTATGATGATTACATTATAATATTTAAGATTTTATTTGGGGTATGGAGAGAAAAAAGAGTTACCTGGTTGGAATTGGATGTTTGAGTATAAAACTCGTAACTAATGTCTGAATGTGTTTCTCACTTGACCTTAACATCAAGTATAATAAAACAAGACACATTAATTAATTAATTAATAACCATATATACATGTATTTTATTTATTTTTTATTTATTTTTTAATTTATGTCCTTTTGGAATAGGTAATAATACAAATTTATCTTTCTGGAGCGTTCATTTCCTTTTATTCATGATCGGTATATTTTTATATGTGTATGGAAGCTCATGTGGAATGGATATAATTTTCATGAATTGAATTTATATATTATTAATGAACACACAAGATTTTTAAAAGGTTATATATATCACATATATACATTGTATTTTTATTAATCAATAGACGAGGCATTAGTGATATTCATTTATATTATTTTGGCTGTATTTCAATTATTATGAAATAGTAATGTCATATAAATTAGTATTATGTATATATATTCCTTAAAAATATTAAATATTTTATAATATATATATATATATTATGTTTCAATAATAAAAAAGGTAACATGATCATCATTGATGGACGAATTGAAGTATTAATGTTTTTCATCCATGAAGGTCGGAAATCGATACCTTTAAGAAGAAGATTTCATTTTTAAAATAAAAGAGGGTGTAAGGAGATTGATGATGGATCATCTATTAACATGATACAATTATTATATATATATATATATTATACTAGATTTATAATTATCATTTTGATATATGAGGTGAGGAGATAATAATAATGAAAATAATTTTTAATGAATTTAAATGAAAAAGGTAGAGGATTTACCTCTTGAATTAACCTTATTGAGATCCTCTTTAAGGGAAGGGGTTTTTTAGTTTTTGAATGATAAAGAGATATTGGGAATGGATATATACTGGCGAAGAGTATTTGGGAAGAACATTGAAAAGATTAAATGCATATATGAGTGATGCTAATAGGGGTGGGGGTGGTTTTTGAAGTTTAAGAGAGGGTGATTTTTCAATATCTTATTCATTATTTAAATATTTTACCTTGAATAATAATAGTATTAATTATTATGATCAAATAAACTAATAATTTCTTATTATTTCGAACCAACAGTCATTACATCATCCATGATCCTTTAATATTTTATTTATTTTATAATGTAGTTATACTATAAATTACCATATTTTACTAGTCACTAAAAATTCATGTATCTCAGAAAAATAAAAAAAATACCCCAAATATATTTTGATGAGTAGAATTAAAAAATAAAATCAATTTCATCAATTTTTTTTATATATGTTAAATTTAATTTTCATATAAAATTAATATTTACATTAAAAATACATATTTAAATAGAAAATTGATTATATAATACATTCAATAATTAACATAGGTCTCATAAAATTATCTTAAAATCATTGACAAAAAAATATTTATTTAGGAATAAATTTAAATTAAATTAATTTTATTTAGATAAAATTTGTTAATTTATTAATTAAATTAAATATTTATTAACTATAAATATACCAATAGTTATTCTATAATTTTTAAAATATTCACTCTCATTTATAAGGTGAATAAATTTTATTTATACTTACATTGGTGAGGTAACTATTCATAATGTATATATTACTATTCATGAGGGTGAAGTTACTATTCACCTAAAATGTAATTTTATCTTATATAACTCTAAATATCATACTGATCGTAATAGTGTATGTTTGTTTTTTGAAATTCAAAAAATAGAAGTTGAAAAATTTTGTATAATGGCTTGGTAGTAACTATTACCTAAAAATAAAAAGTGTTTTTTTCGAAGATACACAGTGTTTCAGGAATTATATATTAATTCTATTGGTAAAACATTGCGATGTTACATTCCCCCCCCCCTTACAAAAACATTTTCCCCAAAATTACCAGAATGCTTCCACATAAAAATATTTTGGTAGTTCTTCATCATATGCCCCTCAGGCTCCCATATCGCCTCTTCAATTTTATGACTTTTCCAATGTTCTTTTACCAGTTGAGTCATCTAATTCCTCACCACCTAAATTTTAGTGTCCAAAATCCAGATAGGCTCTTCACAGCAAGATACGTTAGGTTCTAATTCTATACCTTTGGAAGTGTGTACATGTTTTGGTTCTAGAATTGACAATCTCAACAATGAGACATGGAACACATTATGTACATTAGAACTTCTAGGACGATTTTCGAAACTATATGTCACATCACATATTCTATTCAAAATTTCATATGGTCCAATGTACTTGGGGCTCAGTTTCCCTTTCTTCCAAAATCATATAACACCCTTAAATTTTGATAAATACAAGAAAATGTGATCTCCCATCGGAAATTCCAAATCCACCCATTGATTACTAGTATAGTTATTTTTCATAATTTAAGATACTCCGATATGGGTTTGAACAATAATAATCTTCGTTATTGTTTCTTCCACAAGCACATGGTCTGTTATATTTATTTCAACAACTTCATCCCAAAATGTTGGTATATGACATCTCTTTCCATAAAATGCTTAATATGGTGCCTTGAATACTATAATGGAAACTATTATGGTACTAAAACACCAACAAATAAAAATATTGATCCCATAAACCATGAAAGTCAAGCGATCATGATCTAGACATTTCTTCTAAAGTTTGGGTCATCCTTTCTAATTTCCCAACAATTTGAGGGTGATAATATGTACTCAATCATAGCTCAATATGAAAATCGTTATAAAGACAATTCCAGAATTTTGATTTAAATCATGGATCATAACCAGATATAATTGAGAGGGTTTCTATATGAAGTCCTACAGCTTCCATAATATAGATTTGTACAAGGTCCTCCAACATAAAATCCTCCCTTATAGTGAGGAAATGTGCATATTTGGAATGATGATCCATAATTACCCATATAAATCATTATTTCATAGAGTATTGGGTACAATTATGAAATAATACATAGTAATTTCAACCCTTTTCCATGTAAAAACTTGAAAAGGATGTAATAATCTTCTATAATATTGTCTTTTTCCTTCACTTCCTAATAGACTAATCATCATGATACTTAATTAGTAATTTTCAATTCTTGTTTTCCCATAATAAATTTTCCATCAAATCTTTAAACATCTTAGTGATACCGAAATGTATCGGAATATTATAGCGATATGAATCATCCAATAACTACCTTTTTATCATGGACATATATGGAATATATAACTTCTTAAAAAATTTGAGAATTTCATCCTCATACATGAAGTCTTCCGACTTCCCATCATTCAAAACGTTAATTTTATATTTGAGACTATCATTATCAGAGTGAGAAATTTTAATTCCATCCAAGAAATATGTTTGGGAAATCTATTGAAAAATTTGTTATGTTTCACATTTTTTAATAATTCCCATATGCATCATCTCTAGATCAATGTACATAAGATCTTTGTAAATTTTGAATTTTTTTAAACTCCATGATCCTTAAGGATCAATGCATAATCTAGTATATTTTCCTTTACTATGTGGTAAAATATGGAATAATCATAATTTATGTGTAGCTCAAGACATAAAATTTTCCTCATCATGAGTTCTTTCAATGTCAAGTAATATTTTATTCTCTTGTGATCCATATATATCTCATATCATTCACCATAGATATTGTGTCTGCATATCTTAAAAAAATATTACAACTACTAACTCAATATCATGAGCTAGATAGTTTTATTCATTAATTTTTATCAACCTGGATGTATAAGAAATAAATATATCATTATACGTAAGGAAAATTGCATGTTCCTTCTTCAATGCGTCACTATATAACAAAAATTACAATTTCCCGATGGTAAAGTTAAGATTGGAGATTCAATAAAATCCACATCAATTATAAAAAAATTCTTCACATTCATTTTTCAATATGACTTTTACACCTTTTTGAGTATGATTTGTAAATGTATGTATAATTAGATATTGATCTGAACATAACACTAATAATAACCTATTAAACTAATAAAACTACATATCTCAATTATGTTTGTTGGAGTAGGCCATTCCTTAACATCTATTGTATTTTTAGGATTTACAATGATTCCATCCTAGGAGACAATATGGGAATGAAGGGAAACTAATTAAATCCAAAATTCACACTTTCTAATATTGACATACAATTTATTTCTTCTATGGGTCTTCAGAATAGTCCACATGTGATTCTCATGTCAAAATATATTTTGTATTACCCAAATATATCATCAATAAATTCCACAAAAAAGACATCAAGATGTTACTGGAAAACTATATTCATTAGATCTGTGAAAACTGAGGGTGCATTAGTCAGCCCCAAAGGTATTACTATGAACTCTTAATGCCCATACATAGTTCAAAAAGATATCTTTGGAATATATTTCTTCCTTGCATGAAACTTGTGATATACAAAAAAATAGTTCAATCTTCAAAAAATATTTTCCCCTATTATGTTGATCAAATAAATAGACAATGTAATAAAAGGATACATTTTATTTATTATAATATCATTGGTCACCTTATAGTCAATGCAAAACCTCATAGATCAATCTCTCTTCTTAAATTAAAGAATATTGGCTCCCCATGAATAAACACAAGGGGAGAATAAATCCTTCATCCCTCAATTATTCTAAATGAATATTCATTTCTACTAATTATACTTTATCCATTCTATAAGCAGTCCTTGAGAAAGTTGTTGAATAAGAAATTAAGTCAATACAGAACTCAACTTCACAATTTAGAGGATGTATCAAAAAATCCTCTTGAAAAACATCAATACATTTTTCTACAATAGTTACATCATAAATTTAAATATTTCATTCCTCATCCATATATATTGTGTTCTCATCCTCCTAGAGAATTGAAATCAGTAGAGCCACAGGGGGTGGATATAAATAATAATCTCATGATGATGTTTCTGATATAAAGATGATGGATTCTACATCATTCCCAAAAATTGTAACCACATTATTTTTACAATAGAATTTCACATAAAAATTTAAAATTCAATACATAATGAGGATAATAAAAAATTCAACCATTTTCAACAAGATATGGTCAGTGAATAAAAAAAAATTAATGTGTCATAATTGGAACTTATCAATACAGCTTTGTTGCAATGATGCTTCCCATAGTAGTTTTTATTGAGTAAAACATTATTAAACCAAATTGGAAATATAAAATATTCAATAAGATTAGAAAATATATGAAATAATGTGATGATCCATAATAAAAAATCATTATCTATGTTTGTAGAAAATAGTAATGTACCTTCCACCATATCATTAGGAACTTCAACCTTAGAAGATGTTACCATATAAGATTCCCATTTCCCGATTGGTCTTATTTTTGGAATGTTTTTACAGCACTTAGGAAAATCATATTCAAAGTGTTCCATATCTTTACAATTGTAGTATTCAATGTTGGGATCTTCTCTCATTCCCTTACAATCATAGGCTTGGTGGCCTTTTCCTCCTCACTTGTAACCAATACCCATACCCTTAATGAAAGTACCAAGGTGTTTGTTCCAACAATTATCATAGTATGAAAAATCAATTATTCCATTCTTCAACATTCCCTTATATCATTTTATATAGTGTTTATGGTAACTTTTATTATATTAAAATATTTTAAAGTCATAATATACACAGAAATATTTTTCTATATTTATAGTACATGATAATATATCCTCATATGATGAGAAACCTTTGGAGACTAGTGCCCATTGGAGTAATGGTTTTAAACCATCAAAACATTGACCAATATTTGTCCTTAGATTACAAATGTATTCTGTGGAATGTGTTTCTAACCTTTTAAAAATAGTTTCATACTTTGCAACATTCTCATCCTGTTTTACCTCTGATTCATAAAATCCCTTTCCATGTCTTCTTGTTGTTCCTGAAGGGTGAATTTTTCAAAGTATATTTCCTTAAAATCCCTCCATTAAATATTTTTAGTCCCCTAAATAACCATTTTGTTTTTAATTAGTGACCAACATTGATCTATATATCCCTGATAGATGGTAAACTACCATCACAACCTTCTCCATTTCATTAGTTCACAAACTGAGAAATATCATCTCTAAGGAACTTATCCATTGATATTATATGAATTGGTTTGTAGTCCCATTAAATGATAGTGGTTGATGAATCATAAAGAGGTATAACACTGTTCCCCTACATTGTTATTTAGGATATTCCATATAGGTAAGGTTATAGTTCATAACCTGAGTCAGCTATCCTATAATAGGGATAAGATACTCGACACTAATTGTGGCTCCATTACCAAAATCATTATCTTGCATAGTAGTGAAATACATGCATTGGATACACGTTTTCATTTATTTTCAATTCCTTCCACTAGGTTCCATTTAAAAATATTGGCATACACTAAATTAGGTTATGAATCGTAATATATAATTTTCATTAGAAAAATACATATCATAAATTTAAATATTATGCATATCTAATATCATAATAATAAATATTGTTTATTTGAGGAAAAATTTAATTTTAAACCCTTCATAATGGCTTGTAATAAATGTTAACTATCATATGAATATCCTATAAGAGTTCCAAATTTAGTGTGTTGTAAGGCTCGTTGTCATGTACCAGGTTACCTCGGGTCAGGTCTAGAATACTTTTTTAGTGTTGTTACTCCTATTTACATCTATTATATAACTAAATCAACTTATAATATATAGAATGAGATGTATTATTTATTAAAACCAACAAAATTGCTTCCTTACAAAAATTATATGATGTTATTATATTCTTATTCTTAATATCTATCATTGGGTTATATTCAATAATCATTGTTTTCTAAATCAAGATTCCATGTTTTTTACTAAACCTCCTCTCATACTAATACAAAATTCCCAAACCATGTTTCCTAGAGCCAATTCCATATTTTATTACATAGATATATAAACTTGAATGTTGTATTCCAAAGTATAGAATAGTTTATTAGCAATGAAGAACTAGATACATATATAATTGTTAAATTACATCATGAAAAGAAATACAAAATATAAATTCTATTGGGAACATCCACTAGACTTTTATAATCCCTTTAAGTCATTCATAATAAAACTCTTCGCATCATTGGAAAAAACAAAACATATGAAAGTTGTGAGATAAGATGGTCAGTAAGGGTAAGTAAAATAATAGAAGCATAAAAAATATGGCCAAATGAATAACTAAAAGTACACATGTCATTAAAATTAACCATGAGAATAATATTAAAGGAGTAATAACAGATTAAATTATTCCCTAATAAACCATAACCATGGATATTCTTATAGTTTAATAATCACATGGACTATCATGTACTTGATTCATAAAGAGGTTATACACAATGCCAGTGATTATAATCATACCATCAAGGACTCATCTTAGACACCATACATAATAGGTAAAAAATCCCAACAAATTTCTCTCATTAGATTTAACAATGAATCTAGGGGATAGAGTGGTCCCCACCCATCACTTAATAAGAAAAAATAATTACTCATATGAAAGGGTATAAGAATAATAAATATATAAATTCATATTTAAAATAACGTATAATATATAAATAACATTCCCTAATTCAGAATTCATAATACTAATAATTTAGTGTAATATGGTGAATGGTATCAATATAAAAGATCCAATTTCAAAATAATCATAAACAATTAAACAAAATATGGAAGATTATATCATAAAATATAAATATTAATTTATCATGAGAATCAAAAATGGGGTTTAAATAGATTAAAATACTCTTATAAAATCATTGAGTGAAACTGGAGAGAAATACACTTTTACTTTACAAAGAAGAGTTCTTTTGAAAACATTATTGTGTAATAACATAATTTAGATAATATATATTTTTTCCTAATAAAATTAGTGATTTTAGAAAAATAATGGATTATTAAAACAAATTATAGAGTTCTCTTTAAATTATGTAATAATTTGATAAGTTACCTTAAACTAGGCTTGTTAATCCGGAATAACTGAGAAATATATTTATAAAACATTTAACTCCCTATAAACGAAAGAAGGATTATAATTTGAACACATATATAGGACTTTAACTCATTATTTATTAGGATTAAATAATAATAATTAATTACATAATTGTGGTAAATAGGGAAACCTGTTTTAACTGAATGAAATTGGAGGTTTGAGTTGAAAACCATTACCTAATGTCTGAATGTGTTACGCACATGACCATACCATCAATGATAATCAAACTAAATATATTAATTAATTAATTTATAACCATAATTAAATGAATTTAATTTACTATAATTTTATAATTTATATTTGTGTCATTTTTTATGAGTTGTATGGTATAAATTTATAGCTTAGGAGCATTCATTTCCTTGGATTTTGAGATCAGTATCCTCATGTATGATTATAGAAGTTCATGTGGAATGGATATAATTTTCCAGAATTAAATTTATATAATATAAATGAACACTTAATGTTATAAATGTTCATATATATCATTTGGTTACATGGTATGAAGATGAATCAATATATAAGACAATAGTGATAATCATTTAGATTATTTGGTTGGTATTTAGATTATTATGAATTAGTTCTGCCGAATGAATTAATATATTGAAAATATTGTGAGAACCCGATATTTTATGATTAGTATTATTTTTAATTAATTTTATGTCATTTTTTTTATGCTACAATAAGATTATCTTGTGCTATACACCCAATTGTATTAGCTTGAAGTATACGCAACACTATTCATAGATTGTGTTACACACATTTTCACGTTCGTTTTATAATAGTCATTCTACGCAACATTGAGTGTATATATATATATATATATTCAATGAATAAATGAAATATGTTTGGATTCTGTTATACAAAACAACGAAGGATTCTTTCACAACAAGCAACCTTTACATGGCTTGCATTGCACGCAATCATGACCTTCCTTGATAGTGTGTGTTGTACGCAATATCGGGTTTCACTAAACAATGATATATGGTTATAATATTATCCTGAACTAGACTTTATGAATAGTATTAACAACATTTTGAATTTTATAACATTATTATTCATATTACACATTTTCTAGAACATGTTAATAGAACAAAATAAATTTTTTGGGTAAAATAAGTATTTTTTAAAAAATGCAGTTTTGTCGACTTTTGATGGCACACCCAAATTAAATATAGTTTTTGACATTTTTATTAGTTAAATTTTACAAAATAAACTCATTATTTTGAATCATGATATTAAAATTTACATTGGATAAATTTTTGATATTTTTCTGATAACTTTAATATTTTGATGAATAGTAAAAATACGGTAATTTTTAATTAAAAAAAACTTTTTTCATTGATATAATTAATATGGTTAAATTATAATATTGAATGGTTTTAAAGTATAAATATAATATATTTTTACCATTTAATATAATGTATGTCATTGGAATTAATTTCACATTGAATTCATAGCTAAAAACATTTCAATCTTTGGTAATATTTTAACTTCTAAAACCCGTTTTCTTAACAACGGGAATAATTTTAAATTAATTACTGCAACTTATGTATTTTGAATTTTGAAAAATGGATTCCATATTTGGAATCCGTGGGTCCAAATTATGTTAATAGGCTAATTTTTATTTTTGGGCATTATGAATAGTAACTACGGTAAATTTTATTTACCATAGTTAAAGGTAAATCTGGTAATTAAGGGTAAATATAAGATTGTAAAATTACCTTAACACATGCCAAAATCCTATTGTATGACTAAAAATAGACCCATATCACCTAAGGGTGGTATTATATTCATTTAATGGACTTGTTTCCATGAAAATAATTTAATTATTATTAAAACCAAAGAAAGTGACAACATGTCACTTTCGTAAATCTTATAAGTATAATAATTTTAGTTTAGTGATAACCTTCATGAAACTTCTGATATAAATAGTATCCAGAAATATAAAAACATTATCTACATTATATGAATTTATTTAGAATTTTTAAGGATTAAATAATTATCATTAAAGGGGACATAATAGTGATGTTGAAATTATTTTATTAAGAGAAATATCAAATAAATGGCTTTAAAAATATTAAAATAAATATTATATAAACTATTTAATGTTCTCCAATAAATTTCTAGATACATATGACATGTTATGAATCTATTAAATATTTTATTTTGAATATATACTCTGTGTAGATTTTATTTAAATTCAAATAAATGAATAGTGTCAAAATTGGCACTATTGTTATTTTATAAAAATAACACATTATTAAATTGTTTAAAAATAAAAATAAAAATATATAAAAATTATAAATTGAAATTTATATAGTCTACAATGTCATAAAGTATCCAATTATGGAAAACTGACAACACATAATTGAATATTTATAACCATTTAAAATTTATAATTTTATTACCACAAATAAACTTAAATAGATTAAATAAGGATAAATCAAAATGATAATTATTAAAATAAGATCAAAACATGTCTAAATTTGATTGGTTGATGAGATTAAAATCCTATCTCAACTATTCTTCTAATTGAGTCATTTGTTGAGGTTTTTATGTGGGGTTTGAATTTATATTAAACTAATATTTTTGAGGATCCCAAAGGTGCCCCTCTCCTCCCTTATAAAAGGGCACCTCCTCCCTCTCCTCCTTACACCACATTGAGCCTTAAATCTCAGACAACCCATGCCAATGTATCTTCTCCACTTCCATAGAAACATCATAGAGGTCCTGGTCGACTTCAAAGGCCAATCTTAGTGCCCTTAGATGAGTTTTCAAAGAGGCGTATCGAAGAAGAGGAAATATCCGTTACCGATTCTTTCAAATTTATTTCATTTTCTACCTCATCTTATTTAGTTGTTTCATTATGTTGTAATAACATCAGTATCACTAATATATGGATATGTTATTATAAATATGAAACAACCCGATTTCACCTTCTATCCATCCTAATGAAAATGAAATCACCGCGCGTGCGTGCGTACGGAATACCGTCTCCACGCCGTGGTGTAACCTGTTTTTCCACCACCACCTTACTTAGATGAGTATAATGGTGTAATGAATAAATACATATGATTATTATAACATCATACAGATTCTAATATATTAGATCATTCACTCCAATTCGATTCAAATAATATGGGAACGATATCATCGCTCGTGCGTACGTACGAATTACCATCTCCACGACGCGATGCGATTCATTTTCCATGTTAACAATTCAAGAATGATTATAAAGTATATATAATAAGTAATCATGAAATATATGACATAATAATTATACTGGATTTATTTCTATATATATTTATGTCATATACTTAATTCCATTCAATTCAATAAGGAAATGAAAACAGAGTTCATGCGTACGTACGGCCTACCGTCTCCATGAACGGTGTATTTCTTTCCAATTATCGATCAATTATATATATGTATATTCTTAATATATATTATATATAAATCATGTTTTATATTTTGTAATTAAGTAATCATGATCTAAGTAATCATCTGAATAATTACAAGTCAAAACACAGACGACAAATGAAACGATTTTACCCAAAACGCTCTTTACCATGAAATTTACAATGGAACGGGTAATATAAAGTCATAAGTGAACCATATATGATATCATAACAATGAATATGATTCTGTAATAAGTAAATGAAATTATTTAAATCATTATACAGGAGTTTCGGATACATACAAAGCATATCAGACATAAGGTAAGGGATAACCTTTCCAATCTCGTTCTTATCCGAGATTGTTTATTCATAAGTATTTACTGGGGTTATTGTTATCCTCCAAGTCTATGTTTTCTAAAAATGTTTTTATATATTCTTAATGTCCTTTTTACCCATTTTTTCTTTTACTACATGGTATATAAGGAAGCTTTCTTTTGTTTACGTTACGAGGTACTTTTTGACTTTTCCGACAAAAGTACGACAAGAATGTTATTTTGAACTTATATGGCATGAAAGGATTTTTAATGGTTTTATAAAGCCTTATTTTAATGAAGCTTCCTCCAAAATATCTCATGAATATTTTCAATAAAATCCTTTTCTTTTAAAATTTAATTAAATTTTGTGAAAAGAAAATGATTTTGAAGAAGAAAGGATATTTTCCTCAAGAATTCATTTCATGTGTTTTATGAAAACCATTTTTCATCTAAGATAACATTATTTCATATGTGTATATTTCAAGTATAACGTATATATGATTTACATGGTTTCACTTTTGTTATTATGAATTGATATCCATTTCTTTTATATGGATTATGTGATGATGAGATGATTTTTATGAAACCCATTCTATTCGTTGGGTTATTATGAATGATGTATGTTTATTTTGTGGCACAAGTAAGAATGATTTCATTATGATATGGGTGGGACCTATATCTCCCTCCAATGCATTGGGTAAAGATTTATATCTCATGAGATAGACATGGATAGAACGTTAAGTTAATCCGATTCAGTAATACAGGACTGGAACGAGGAGTGAACTCGATTCAGAAAGGGACTTTGTCCACTAAGATGGTCTTGGTAGTAATGCCTTGGATACTATGGAAATCATATCATGTGCTTAATGTTTTTTCATAATTAAAAGTTCTATTTACAAGCTATTTTATCATGATTAATGTTTCTTTATGATCTATTCCTTACATACTACCATGTTTCATGTCATTTCCCAAGATTTTGATGTTTAAACACTATGTTCAGGTTTTTAAGTTCAAATGTATATGATTTTTTTATTTTATCCATGCTTTCCCTTACTGAGAACTTGATCTAACCCTTTATATGTTTTCTTTTCCCCAGGATTTGAAGAACGGTTTTAGGTATGAAACCCAAAAGGGGAAGATCTTTATAGGAGATGTTGAAGATCTTTCACCACGATTAGAAGATTACGTTCCGAGTTTCCAAATACAATAAACTATTACGGTCCTTGTGTGTCTGTTTTTGTTATGTATTAAGTATTCTGAAATAGTAATGTAATGACCATGTATGTCAAGCATTGGGTCTCTATAGTTGGTATCAGAGGAAAGGTTTAGTCAACCTTTTGAAACTAGGATGTGAAAACTATAGTTAGACCCCTAGATATATTTCTAAGGTATGTCTAGGGATGTCCCTACGGTTAAGTATAAGTATAGGTTATAGTCCTAGAATTACGGTAATTATATTAGAATTAAACCTAAGATGTTAGATGTCAAAGGTACCCCCCCTTGATTGGGTTATTTTCCTTGTATGATTTTTTCCTCTCACAGATTTTTTTTTTGTGTTTTAGTCAATGGAGGGAACCAGAAGGAATTTGGTTAACATTGAATCCAATGGAAAAATTGGTGACTATGTGCAACAGAATTGCGTAATTCATAGAGAGAAAGATATTGTGATTATGTCGAATCAGTCATCGCGATATATGATTAACAAGGTGAAATTTAGTGGAATGCCTAATTCATCAAATAAGAGGAAGATAAAATTTTATACATGTTCGCATGTTGAGGAGCATAAAGAAAGGAAGATTGAGATTTCTAAATAAGGGAAGAAGAACCTTGAGGAATACCTCAAATGGAGGGACAAATGTTATCTGTGTGGAGAAAAGGGTCATAGAGTGACAGACTGTTATGGAGTTCAATGTATTATTTGTGGAGGACATGGGCATTACCCAACTTAATTCCATGACCTAAAAAGTTACTTCTAAATCAAGGAAGGACTTATTCCATGAAAATCATTGAAGAGGATGGATTGAAGTGTTTAGGTATTGGTATTCAAGAATAATGTTGTTGAGGTACTTTTATGGTGTATTAGAATTTTTGTGTATTAGTCTATTGTGGTTATCAATAATTTTATGGTACCGATAACCATGAAAAGTGATTCAAATATTTTGGAAATCAGATGATATGCGCATAATGAAGGGATAAGGAGAAAATGAAATGTTTGACAGTATTCACGAGGTCATGATTGATATAAGGACTATGTGATATCATGGTTTGAGTATATAGAATTTTTGAGATTTTGGTATGTGGAAAGAGTTGGCTTTTGATAGCATTCATGATTTCACTAAGGTTAAATGAGTTTTTATTTTTTCAAGAGAATACATGATTAAGGTATTCACATGTTTTTAATTTGACCAACAAGATATATCTTATGATATATGGGCGATAAATTATGGCATTCACATGATTGTTATCTGACATTTAATGTAATCATTTTCTTTATACTATGAGCTTGGACCGAAATATTTTAGATAAGCCTAAAGATTTTAATGGATTATGTTGGACATAAGTTAATATTGTTTTAGGATAGAACTTTTTTTCGATATTATTGATGGAATGTTATAGTAATGTAGTTTTAGAAAAAGGAAAACCTGCAGGATGGGTGACAACCCATCGCGTCGGACAAGGCTGTGGGAATTGAACCCACAACCGATGTGCGACAGACCTTTATCAACTACCACTGGCCTACAGGATGTCCCAGGTAAGTATAAATTAGTTTTAATTTTTTTAATTGGTATGAGATATGAATTATAAGTCCATTTTAGGAACCATATAAGATTAATCAACTTATGTATATTTAACAACTTTTTCTAACCTTTTGTTTGAGACAGATGGAATGACCCGTCATTATATCACATGATCTGCTAACACTTCACGAATAACAAATTCAACTTCGTTTCTTTAAGAGATGAAGTGGAAATTGTTCAAGGAACGAACAATAGTGAAATTGAACCAAAATCATGTGAGTATTTCTTTTAATTCATCCAATTTAGGGAAATGATCTTCAAAACAAATTTTTTTGTCCTAGTTCCCTCATATCCGATGAATCAGATGGTACCTTAGATTATCAAAAATATATGTCTTTGTAATTGTTGGCTTTTTCATATCCATGTTCTCTACCACTCTCCATCAGAACTTGATGGTTAGATTTTTCTTCCATATCCATATTTTCACCTATGTTCTCCTACGTGGAAACCCAGTGATGAGTTAATTTGGGTAACCATTACATTTCATACTTTAGTTTTTTAAAGATATGTTTTGGTTTTTCATTTTATGATGTGTTTTGAAATTAAAGAAACTTTCAAGTAGAAAGCCATGTATAACCCCGACGAATTTCGAGGGCGAAATTCATTTTAAGGGGGGTAGAATGTAACAACCTGATATTTTATGATAAGTATTCTTTTTAATTTTTTTTATGTCATGTGTTTTATGCTACAACAATATTATCTTGGGCTATATGCCACACTGTATTAGCTTGAAGTATACGCAACACTATTCTTAGATTGTGTTACACACAATCTCAAGTTCGTTTTATAATAGTCATTCTACGCAACATTGAGTGTATATATATATATTAAATGTATAAATGAAATATGGTTGGATTATATCATACGAAACAACGAAATATTCTTTCACAACATGCAACCCTGACTTGGCTTGCATTACATGCAATCACGACCTTCCTCGATAGCGTGTGTTGTACGCAATACCGGGATTCACTAAACAACGATATTTGGTTATAATATTTTCACAATCTAGCCATTATGAATAGTATTAACTACATTTTTAATTTTATAACATTATTATTCATCTTACACATTTTTTAGGACATGGTAATAGAACAAAATAATTTTTTCGGGTAAAATAAGTATTTTTAAAAAATTGCAGTTTTGCCGCCTTTTGATGGCGCACCCACATTAAATCTAGTTTTTGACATGTTTATTAGTTAAATTTTAAAAAATAAACTTCTTCTTTTGAATCAGGATATAAAAATTTACTTTGGATAAATTTTCGATATTTTTCTGATAACTTTTATATTTTGATGAATAGTAAAAATACTCAAATTTTTAATTAAAAACAACTTTTTTCATTGAGATAATTAATATGGTCAAATTATAATATTGAATGGTTTTAAAGTATAAATAGAATACATTTTTACCATTTAATATAATTTATGTCATTAGCATTAATTTCACATTGAATTCATAGCTAAAAACTTTTCAATCTTGGGCAATGTTTTAACTTCTAAAACCCATTTTCTTAACAACGGGATTAATTTTAAATTAATTACTGAAAATTATGTGTTTTGAATTTTGAAAAATGGATTCCATATTTAGAATAAGTGGGTTCAAATTATATTAATAGGCTACTTTTTATTTTTGGGCATTATGAATAGTAACTATGGTAAATTTTATTTACCATAGTTAAAGGTAAATCAGGTAATTAAGGGTAAATATAAGATTATAAAATTACCCTAACACCTGCCAAAATCCTATTGGATGACTAAAAGTAGACCCATATCACCTAAGAGTCGGAATATATTCATTTAATGGACTTCTGTCCATGAAAATAATTTAATTATTATTAAAACCAAAGAAAGTGACAACAAGTCACTATCTTAAATCTTATAAGTATAATAATTTTAGTATAGTGATAAACTTCATGAAACTTCGGATATAAATATTCTCAAGAAATATAATAAAAGTATCTACATCATATGAATTTATTTAGAATTTTTAGGGATTAAATAAGTATCATTAAAGGTGACATAATAGTGATGTTGAAATTATTTTATTAAGAGAAATATCAAATAAATGGTTTTAAAAATATTAAAATAAACCTTTTATGAACTATTTAATGTTCTCAACTAATTTTATAGATAAATATGACATGTTATGAATCTATTAAATATTTTATTTCGAATATATCCTCTATGTAGATTTTAATTAAATTCAAATAAATGAATAGTGTCAAAATTGACACTATTGTTATTTTATAAAAATAACATATTTTTAAATTGTTTAAAAATAACAAAAATATTTAAAAACTAGAAATTGAAATTTATATAGTCGAAAATGTCTCAAAGTATCCAATTATTATAAATTAACAACACATAAGTGATTATTTATAACCATTTAAAATTTTTGAATTTTATTACCACAAATAAACTTAAATAGATTAAGTAAGGATAAATCAAAATGATAAGGATATAAATAAGATCAAAACATGTCTAAATTTGAATTGTTGATGATATTACAACCCTAGATCATCTAATATTATAATTGTGTCATTTTTTGAGGTTTTTAGGTGGGGTTTGAATTTATATTAAACTAATATTGTTGAGGATTCCAAAGGTGCCCCTCTCCTCCATTATAAAAGGGCACCTCCTCCGTATCCTCCTTACACCACTTTGAGCATTAAATCTCAGTCAACCACTAGAAATTTATCTTCTAAACTTCCCTAGAAACATCCTAGAGGTCTTGGTAAACTTTAAATACCAATATTAGTGCCCTAAGAGGAGGTTTCAAAGAGGCGTATCGAAGAAGAGGTAATATCCATTACCGATTTTTTCAAATTTATTTCTTCTTCTACCTCCTATTATTTAGTTGTTTCATTATATTGTAATAAAATCAGTATCACTAATATACTGATATGTTATTATAAATATGAAACAACCCCATTTCACCTTCTATCCATCCTAAGGAAAATGAAATCTCCGCGCGTGCGTACGTACGGAATACCATATCCATGCCGTGGTGTAATCTGTTTTTCCACCACCACCTTACTTAGATGGGTATAATGGTGTAAAGAATAAATACATATTATTATTATAACATCATACTGATTCTAAGATATCAGATCATTCACTCCAATTCGATTCAATAAATATGGGAATGATATCATTGCTCGTGCGTAGGTACGGATTACCGTCTCCACGACATGATGAGATTCATTTTCCATGTTAAAAATTCAAGAAAGATTATAAAGTATATATAATAAGTAATCATGAAATATATGACATAATAATTCTACTGGATTTATGTATATATATATGTATTTCATATACTTAATTCTATTCAATTCAATAAGAAAACCAAAACAACGTTCATGCGTACGTACGGCCTACCGTCTCCATGAACAATGTATTTCTTTCCATTTATCGATGTATTATATATATATATGTATATTATGAATATATATTATATATAAATCATGTTTTATATTGTTGAAATAAGTAATCGTGATCTAAGTACTCATATGAATAATTACAAGTCAAAACACGGATGACAAATAAAACAATTTTACCCAAAACGCTCTTTAACATGAAATTTACAAAAGAATGGGTAATATTAAGTCATATGTGAACCATATATGATATCATAACAATGAATATGACTCTTTAATAAGTAAATGAAATTATTTTAAACATTATACATGATTTTCGGATACATAAAAAGCATATCAGACATAAGGTAAGGGATAACCTTTCCAATCTCGTTCTTATCTGAGATTGTTTATTCGTAAGTATTTACTGGGGTTATTGTTATCATCCATGTCCATGTTTTATAAAAAAAATATGAATGTTTAATTTCCTTTTTACCCATTTTGTCTTTTAATACATGGTATTTAAGTAATATTTCTTTGGTTTATGTTACAAGGTACTTTTTGACTTTTCCGACAAAAGTACGAGAAGAATGTTATTTTTAACTTATACGGAATGAAAGGATTTTTTTTATGGTTTTATAAAGCTTTATTTTCCTGAAGATTCCTCCAAAATATTTCATGACTATTTTCAAAAAAATCCTTTTATTTTAAAATTGCATGAAATTCTTTGAAAATAAAATTATTTTGAAGAAGAAAGGTTATTTTCCTCAAGAATTCATTTCAAGTGTTTTATCAAAACCATTTTTCATCTAAGAAGACATTATTTCATATGTGTATGTTTCAAGTATAATGCCTCTATGATTTACATAGTTTCACTTTTCTTATTATGAATTGATATCCATTTCTTTTATATGGATTATGTGATTATGGGATTATGTTTATGAAACCCATTTTATTCGTTGGGTTATTATGAATGATGTATGTTTATTTTGTGGAACAAGTAAGAATGATTTCATTATGAGATAGGTGGGACCTATATCTCCCTCCAATGCATTGGGTAAAGATTTATATCTCATGAGATAGACATGGCTAGAACGGTATGTTAATCTGGTTCAGTAATACAGGACTGGAACGAGTAGTGAACTCGATTCAGAAAGGGACTTTTTCCACCAAGATGGTCTTGGCAGCAATACCTTGGATACTATGGAAATCATATCATGTTCTTAATGTTTTTCCACAATTATAAGTTTTATTTACAAGCTATTTTATCATGATTAATGTTTCTTTATGATCTATGCCTTATGTACTACCATGTTTTTTGTCATTGCCCAAGATTTTTATGTTTAAACATTATGTTCATGTTTTTAAGTTCAAATGTATATGATTTGTTTTATTTTATCCATGCTTGACCTTACTGAGCACTTGAGCTCACCCTTTATATGTTTTCTTTTCCCCAAGTTTTAAAGAAAGGTTTTAGGTAAGAAACCCAAAAGGGGAAGATCTTTATGGGAGATGTTGAAGATCTTTCACCACAATTAGAAGATTACGTTTTGAGTTTCCAAAGACACTAAACTATTACGATCCTTGTGTGTCTGTTTTTGTTATATATTAAGTATTCCACAAAAGTAATGTAATGACCATGTAGTCAATATTTGGGTATCTACAAATATAGTTTTTCAAGAACATTAAGAAGTTTATAATATATTTATATTATAGTCTTTATGAACTATTAAAATGGTTTCATGGCCATATTTGAATGATAAATTGATGAAGCAATGTCTTTCATCCTTGATGGTTGTAAATTGGAACCTCCCGAACAATGATTTCGTTTTTAAGATAAAAGAGAGAGAACGGTGATTAATGATGGATCATCCATTAACATTATATAATTATATTGTATATATATATACTATTGGAGATATCATGATCATTTGGATAATGGTTTTTAAGATATAATAATAAAATAAAATAATTTCCAATGAAATTAAATGAAAAATAAAGGGGATTAAACTCTTACATTAACATCTTTTAGAGCCTATATAAGGGAAGAGGATTTGGACTTTTGGAAAGACCAAGATCTCATGGAAGTGGGGATATAATAAAGAAGTTCATTTGTACATAACATTGAGATTTTTAATTTATTATCGGAGTGAAGAGAAGAGGACGCGAGGGGTGGTTTTTATAACAGAGGAGAGTTTTGATTTTTAAATATCGTACACATTATTTTATTATTTTTCTAAAGATAACCAATTTTATTCCTTATTGGAAACAAATATAGTAATGAGTGAGTGTATGTTCTATATAAGGGTTATTAATTTATTCATTACTCATGAAATTATGTATAAATCTTATAATGTATTTATAATGTGAATTATAATATTGTAGTATACACTAAAAATTCAAGTATTTTAGAAAATACCAAAACTTTACTCCAGAAATTTTTTGAAATGTAGAGTTATAAAATGGATTCCATTTTATTAAAATAATATTATAAATATGGGAAATTTAATTTTTATATAAAATCATTAATTACTTGAAAAATATAAATTTTAATAATTAAACTGATTTTATAATACATTCATAAATAAACATAGGTATCAAAAAAATATCCTACAAAAAGTAAAATAAATAATTTATTAAGGAATACATTTCAGGAATGTAAATTTTAGTTTTAATAAATTTATTAATTTGAATTTGAAATTAAATATTTGTTACCCACAAAACTGCAACATTTAATTATTAATTTTTAAAAAATTCAATCCCATTTATAAGGCGCCTAAATTTTATTTATACATACATGGGTGAGGTTACAATTCATAAGGGTCATATTAATATTCATATTTTTACATTAATATTCATAAGGTAAATGTTAATGTCAACCATATATGTATGTTGATCCTATTAGACTATAAATATCAACTTGATTGCAACAGTTTATGTACATTTTTTGAAATTAAAAACCCCAATGAAGAAAAATTATGTCTATCAGGTAGGATATAACTATAAAATATAAATAATAAAAATGTTTTTTAAACTTTAATAATGTGTTTAAATATTTATATATTAAATTTATTTGTATTTCCTTGGGTTGTTAGAGTTACACCCCTGTATTTTCAGAAATATTTTTTAAAATTAATTTTATAAGTGTGCAATTTTTCATTCCATGAAACTCTAAAAATAGTTTATTTTATATTAAATAACAATGTTTATATTTAGTTATTTTAAAGAACAAGGTAGTTTTGAATTACATGATACAAAATATTTCTCATTCACTACATGCAATACTGACTTGTATTGCTACACACAAGACACTGAGTTTCTGCTAAATAACGCTTTAATATTATAATTATTTCAAAGAGATAATTATTACCTATCTGCCTAACATGGCTATATTAATATTAATAACTAATTTTTTAATTTTAATTATAATTTATTCTTATATGTTAAACATATTGATAAGTAAATATATTATTTTTTGTAATGTTTCTATATGTTTAAAAATACTCTTTTCATAAAGAAACTTCTTTTTTATGTCCTTCTTTGAAAAATAATTATAATAATTTAAAAAATAATTATGAATTGAATTTGATAAAATATATATAGTTATTTAATTATTAATTTCAGAATTATATTAGAATGAATTTTTGGGAAATTTATGAGAAACGTCATTTTTGGATAATTAATGAAAAATAATAAAATTTAATTACAAACAACATTTTCATATAATTTATTTATATATAAATATATTTGATGTTTTTTTAGTCAAATTTGATCAATTATACATATATTAATCCAATTTAAGAAGTTTTATTAATTTTTTATTTAATTCAGATAAAAAAATTTATTGAATTATTGAACATTTTCACTTTAAAAACACTCTTTCTCAGCACGTATACGAGATTACTGTTAACATAATTTGACCACAACTATAAATTGAAATTAGTAAAAAATACTTAAATGGTGGTGATATTACTAATAATTATAGTCCAATAATATCAACATAATTTTTACCCTAAAATTCTAGTACATCTGATAAGAGTAATTATAGAGATTAAGGAAAAATTATGCATAACAAGGGAATAATGTTAAATCTTAAGGGCCCGAATGACCTATAAACTTGTTCGAAACCCATTTTACATTCATTTTTCTTCTATAAACCTTCAATTATTTAGGTTTTTTGGTTTGTGTTTAATTTTTTTAATTTAACATCGGTACACCTAACTTTGTTTAAAAAATATCAAGTGAGTACTTTACCTCCACTATAAAAGGCCACCAACTCCCTCTCCTCCTCACACCTCACAAACCACATAGTCTTACAAAATATCTACCCAATAAACATTCAATAATCCCTAAATTCATCCATTACATATATATTTTGGAGGAAATCAATCTATGGAAGCACTTTTGTGAAACTAAAAAGGAGTTACCCAAAGAAGAGGTAACATCCTCCCTCAAGCTCATAATTCTTATTTTCATTCTCTACAACCTCCAAACTCCATATTATATGATTATAAAAAAAGGAATAAAAAATAAAAATTTATGTTTTTAGGAAAAAAATTTAGAAAAAATTATACTCACATGTCCATCATATGGTTAATGAACATGCCATTCCATTTTACTGCAGACTACTTCCTAAAGAACTGATGATTGTTTATTTGTTTTCATTACCAAAATTAATTATTTGGAATTATTATTAAATTTATATTAATATATTATATATATATATATTATTTAATTAATAATATTTAATTCTATTAAAATACTTATCATTATATTTATCATTTTTTGTTAATATTGTAATTTCATTTGAGGATGTGGGGACTACCAACCCATGAAAGTGATGTGATACATTCAAACACTACATGGAATGTACTAAAGATGGGTTTAGTAAAATTATATGATATATATGACATAATAATTATTAATTAATTATATATTATCCATATATACTTATATGTAATTTTCTTTTTTTCTATCAATACTACAATAAAAGGGAAACATCATTCACATGTACGTATGACCTACCTTCTCCAAGAATGATGGATTACCTTTATACTTATATATTTGTTGGATTATTATAATAAAAATATAATTAATATAAATTATAATAATATCATGGTTTATATTTTTGAAATCATTATATATGGATAATGTCCAAATATATTACAAATTAAGTCACATGCGAAAAACAAAGAGAATATTACCTGAAGCATAAAAATAACATGAAATTATTTACAAGAGGTTAATATAAAGTCATAATAAAAATATACAAGGTTTTATATATAGTAATATGGTTATTTAATTAATTTATAAATAATGTATATTTATTCTACATGATGTTTCTATGAGTATGATGTGATTTAAGACAGAAGGTAATGGAATTTAATCTCTATTTTTTATTTCCTTGAGATAATTTCTTTATTCACCACCCTTAAACTTTTTTTGGTGTGTATAATACACAAGGATTAATTATAGGATTATTAAAATTAAATTTATGGGAATTTAAATTTCAATTTTTTGATATTTTTTTGAAGGTTTTATGTTTCAAAAGATACCAAATTAGTATTGAAATTTTGTCTCAATTTTCCTTCTCAATGAAACATGCCATATTAAAAACCTATATTTTTTACATGAGGTGTATAATCTTTATTTAAATAATTATATCCTGAATGTAATTATTTTCAAATTTTTTTATGTTTCATGTAATTTAATTTTCTTAAATTGTATGTACTGTTTAAATCTACCTAGTGGAAAGAGTTTATTGAAACAAATATCATCACTTTTTAATATTTTTTATGTTTATAATTCCATTGATGAAATATTATGATCCATATATATAGATAAATCATGAAATTTATTACCCTCTATATATTAATGAAATAATCATGTATTAGTACCATTTTTTCACTCTTTGGTATATAATATGATAAATAATGTTCTTTTGAGAAAGTTTGAATTTATCTCTCACTTGGGTAGAAAAAACGGTGTTCTTTCAAAATAACGTTTTTTATAAAATAGTTATCAAAAAAATTTCAATCATAGTTTATAAATTATTAGTCAATTTTCATGAAATACTTTTTCATAATTATTTCATTATTTCATTCAATGTTTTCAATTGTATTTTAAAATAATGATTTTTAAAATATTTTCAATATAATTTTATAATGAAAATGATTTTGAAAACATTTTAAATATTATTTTTTATTTTTTCAAGGAAAATGATTATCAAAATGTTTTCCCAATTCATTTATATGTTTTCAGGATTTTTTTTAAAAAAATGTTTTTTTATTTTGAAATAAATTTTTAAGAACAAAGGATATTTTCCACAGAAACTTTTTTAATTGATAATTTATTTTTTTTACATATATTATTACATCCCTAGATATTACTCTGGTCTTTATTATAATTGTTTCAAAGGGTCCATTCTTATTATTTCATGAATTAATTATGTTTTTATGGAATGATTATTATTACACCCATTTATCTTCCAAGATTTATATCCTCTTGAATCCTGCTTCATTTTATAGGTTAGGATTTAATGAAATGATTCAAAAACCTATCTATTTTACATAGGTTATAATGTGATGAAATTTTAATGATACCCATTTATTTTTATGAGTTACATTTTGATGTTAATAAAACCCATCATTTTTCATGCATCATTATATTGTTTATTCAAAATGTGTTTTGAGTATCTCATTGAAATTATTTATTTAGAAATCGCAAATTACTTCTTGTTTATCATGTTTTTTGTTTTACAACATGACCCTATATGTTGTTTAATAATCATAATAACACAATGTTATTTCCATTATTAACAATCCTGCTATTGATTTTAAATCATAATCATATGATGTTTGTTTTCAATTATAATTACATGTATTGTTTCACAATGGTAATCAAATATTTTTTTTCTTTAATCATTACCACACATTCTATTGATCTGCAATATAACCATATGTATCATAATCTGGAATCGTAACCAGGTTAAATAACAAATGGTAGTAATTCTTTATAAATAGGTTAAATTTTGAATCGTAAACATTTATAATAACAATGATAAGTAGTGTATCGTAATCATACATCGTAACTAGGTCATGTATCATATTCATGTTATGAATCGTAAATAAATGCATCATAAGCATAAGCATCATTACCATGTTATGTATTGTATCATAACCGTATGTATCATAACCATGTTAAGTATTGTATTATAAACATAAGCATTGTAACCAGGTTAAGTATTGTATTGTAACAATATGTATTGTAACTAGGTTAAGTATAGTATCGTAACCATATGTATCGTAACCAGGATAATAATTGTATCCTAACCATGTGTATCGTAACCAGGTTAAGTATTGAATTGAAACAATGTGTATCATGACCAGATAAATTATTGTAATGTAATTATGAATCATAACAAGATTATATATCATGAATCATAACCAGATTATATATCATGCATCATAATAATGCTCAAAATTGTAACCACGATATGAATCATAACTACAACAACCCTGCCTTTTTCTTACATTACTATCACATAATTATAAAGATAAATAAGATAATATTATAACACTATGAGGATCCATAGATTTAGTGTCTTGGGAAAACTAGGACCAAACAAAACAATTATTTAATTCAATATTCTCTAGCTTCTTATTACCCCATGAAAACTCCTCAGTACACATAATTACCCGAGGATATACATAAAATATAAGTGATCTAAAACCCTATTAAGATGATAGGTAAGAACAATATAGAACTTGTTGTGAAAAAACATAACATAGGAAAGGGATCATGAACATAAGAGGGAGCATTATTAAAGGACTTGAAATTTGGAAATGCATAAAAATGAAGCATCATGTCTCAATGGTTAACTACCACACATAGATGTGAACAATTCTAGCATCATATTCACACAAAATTTCCCTTTTACTCATGAGATTCATCACTTTACAAAATTAATTGTGTCGGTATATAATTTTGGGCACACCGGTCACATTCAAACATTCATATTTCACTATATAATTTTGGGCGCACCTGTCACATCACAATATAAAAATTATCATGCATCCCACAATAAAAATATGTGAAACATGAAATTAAAATGACCCATATAATGAAATGGATTTTTCATAATAAACCATACATTCATAAACATTTGGTCCCCCAGAATAATTAGGGGCTATCATTCTTTAATAGAACCAGTATCAATGAGTGAAGAGTGAAACTATATTTAAGAAGTAAAAAAGGGTGTGTATATTTAAAAGAAGAGTTCTTTTGGAAAACATTGGTTTTCTTCATAAAATAAATTATAGAACATGTATATCCCATAATAGGATAATATAATGATGAAAAAACAAATTTTATGGTGTACCCTTACCAAACATTGAGTGAAAGAGGGAGAACCCGAAGAAAGAATGATGGGTTCGAGAATTTCCCCTTACCAAGTATACAAACACTTTATTCACATTAATGTCCTCTATAAGAACATTTGAATCATTAATAAATAATTCCATATAATTTTTTAGGTGAATTTGTTTCATTATGGTTTCATTAAGTGATTTTATGGGTGTTTTGATGAGTTATAGCTTATAAAAACACTGTTCGGGAAAGATCTTTTTTATAGATTTCATGAACGGTTAACTTGTATTCCTAAATGGATGTTCGGGTTGAACATGGATAAACATCCAGAACTGATAATTCATGATATAAATGATATTCCAAATGTTTAAATGATATTATAATGAATTATATTATATACCGTGAGGACGAATCATTAGCAATGAATTAAATGACGATTGTTTGGGTTAATTTTGGCGGTTTTTCAACCACAACAAACATGTTTTGTTTTATCATTTAGTAATATGTACATAAGTTATATGAATAACATTAAATAAGACATAATACTTATAATATAATCTTTTTCACCGATAAAAATGGTTTCATGAACATATCTAAAGGAAGAAATGAAAATTGAAAAAAATTCATTCTTAAATGTGATAAATTAACACCACACGAACAATTTTTTCCATTAAAATAATAAAAAGAGGAGTAGAGGGTTGGATGATATAATATTCTATTAGTATCACAATATTCAAGTATATTTTTAATACTAGAATTACCATAACATGTATATAAATATTGAATGGGAGATAGTAATAAATGAACTTGAAGATGAAAGGAAATTAAAGGAAGAGAGAGTGGAATAACCTCTTGAGTTATCCACTTGAGATCATTCCCAAAGAACATTGTATTTGTATATGGATGAGACTAGAAGATTCTTAGACATGGGATATGGTATACATAATATTTTTGGGTAGTTTTTAGGAAAGTCTTGAACCTTGAGAGGTGTGAGGAAATGTGGGTGTGAAGGGTGGTATTTATAGTGGAGTGGAGAAAAGATTTCTCAATATAAAACTTGGTAATATATTATTTCTCCAACTGAAAATAAATTGTGAGTCTTCTATGACTAAATAAAGTATTAGATCATGTGAATCCAAACTATTAGGGCTTAAATAATCAGAAAATCATACAAGACTCTATAATTAGTTTTTTGCTTATTTTTGTAAATTACGGTATTTCACTATTCATAAAAAATCATGTAATTCCGAAAAATCCAAAACATTCACCCTAAAATTTTTTTTATGTGTAAAATCCAAAATATAAGTCCATTTTTCAAATTAAATTTCATAAAAATTATTAATTGTTTTAATTATTATCATAATTTACATGAAAAATACATTTTTCTAAATTAAAACATATTTTATAATGCTTTAAAAATTTTCATAAGGACTTATTAAATTATCTTAATAACTTAAGGCATAAAATTTTTTAATTATGAAAACTTTTTAGGGTAATTCTTTTTATTTTAAATTAATTGTAATTAATTATTTATGACTTACAAAATACCAATAGTTTTACTAAGGTTGAATTGTAACTTATGAGATGCCTAAAGTTTATTAATTTTTTATGGGTAAGGTTACTATTACTTTTGATGATTTACTATTCATAAGTATCATAATAATATTTGTAAGGCTATGTTACTATTCATAGGGGTATGTTACAATTCACCAAAAATTAATATTATCCTATCAGACACCAAACATCTTACTGATCGTAACTCTCTATGTCTGATTGTTGAAATTCAAAAAAAAAAGTAGAAAAATTATGTTTAATGATGACATAGTATTTAGTATCATGATATGTAATTGTAGTTCCAAATGGTATTATACTATGAGGAATAATTATAAGAAGGTATTTCCCTTAATAAAACAATATATCATTACATTAACCACTATATGTATTGTAATCATGTTATGTTTTTTATCTATATCATAACCACGAAATGTATTGTAGTCATGATTATCATCATAATCAAGTTATTTCTCAGACTCACGTAATGCATTGTACTCATGTATTAATCTAATACTAATTAATTTTTCTCATATTCATTGATTCGTACCATTGAACATATTATTTTCTAACTTAAAACGATGTCGTTGAGTTGGTTATTTACTAATAAAAACGATGACGTGTATTCTGTTTTCTTTGACTATTGTATTGTTAGATGTCTATGTCCTTCTGAATTTTTTAGAGAAATAAGTATTTTAAAGGAAATATGACTGTTGGATCCTTATGCATAAAAATAAGTGGTTATTCGAACCAGAATAAATAACATCATACAAGTTTTTCTATCATGTTATTGAGAGTAACATTGTCACCTCTCTCTTACTTTGTGATAAAGACTAGAAGATACAAGAAATGAATGTCTTGTTCAATGTTATTATATTTATATAAGTGAATTTATTTTCTTTTTTGTGACTGAAAATCATAGCAAGGGATTCTAGGTATAGGAATATGTGATAATGATCATCGTATCGAGTGATTTCAATTGTTTGAATGATAGAGGTGTTGATTACCTTATCAATTGAGGGATTTTAGGGATAGGAAGATAGTCATGTCAATCTTTTTATCGAGGTCTTACCAAGGTGGTGGTAAAGTAGAACTATTTTCCTAGGTTAAAGGATACCCTACTCTTTATGATAAAAGAATTGTGATACCTTCACATTTCCTTTATTATTTTTAATAAAAAGGGAATCACATTTTTTCTTCGTTATATTCATATTATTATACTATTTTAATTGTTTCAAATACAATTCATTCATTTCATATTTTATTACGAAATTATAGATATCGTATGGTATAATCATGTACATTTATATTATTTTGATCATTGTATTCAATTCGAATAATATTGTGTTTTATTACCTATGGTTTTACATCATATTGTATTCATCAGATCCGTGAACTCTATGTTCATTTGTACTAGTTTTGAATAATATTTATATAATAAATCTTAAACTAAGTTCATTATTAAGTGTTTATATATGATTATTTCATCCTACAATTCAACCCCTCTTATATTGTGCCATATAATATACATATACATCTATAATATAATCCAATGATTTTTATCGGAGGGGGTTTCCAATATTTTTAATTACATGGTTTATTTCCTTCTTTGAAAAATTAAATTTTTATTACCAATATTATTTTTATAACTATTTACTACACTAACGTGGGGAGTGGGAAATTATTGGTTTATAAGATAGTAGGAATGAATATTAGATCAATTGACAATTTAAAACCCTATAGACCACCTTTTATAGATGGAAGTGATTATGAGTACTAGGGAGATCAAGTAAAGAAAGTTTTTATTAATACTAGAGTGGAAATAATTATCTAACTTAATGGATATTTCAAAATTCCAGAAAAGCAATTTAGAACCTTCACCAATCAAGAGAATGAAGAATATTGATTAAACTACAAGGTATGTAATACATTGTTAGGTAACATGACCAAGAATATATATAGTCATATCTCATCATGTAAAGAAGAAAATTGTATTTCGAAGAATTGGTAGGTTACACATTTTTTTATATCTAATGTTATATAAACAAAAAAGATCCATTCTCCAACCTGATTATCATGGGATTTCTTTTCTTTGTGGAGAACTGGTATGCAAGGTGAAATAATTAATTATGAAAATCATCAACAGGATTCAATACATGGGTGAAATGGGTCTTCATGATAAATATATTATGGACAATATAATTGATATAATTCCAATCTAGTTGGAATAAAAAAGGACAGCTATTGATGAGAAAAGGAATGTTACTCAAATCGCATTTGATGAATTATTTGTAACTCTTATTCAGTATGAGACAATAATAAAACGTGATGAAGATTTTAATAAGAAGAATAATGGTAATGGAAGGGTACCATTTACTACTACATATAATTCCAAGCCACTATAATGGGTAAGAAGATCAAAAGAAAGTAATGTTGTTCTTATATCAGGAAATAGTTAAATTTATCATTTAGAGAATAAATTAGCCAATCTGGCTCAATGAATGAACAAGATTGTTGGAAGGAAATATATTCAATACAAATTTGAAAAGAATGATCGAAAGGACAAGAAATAGTCTGATATATATTGTAATGGATGTAAAAGAGATGTCCATATTCTACCATATTTTTCTTTGCTCAAAATAAAACACTGGAAGGGTAAAAATTATGAAAGAAACAATGAAAGTGTATAATAAGTCAAAAATAAATAAATTATTGAATGAAAATGATTCTTGGAGAGAAATGGGTGGTGATTCATCAGAAAAATAATCAGAATATGAATCTTCTAGTAAAAATAATATAGGACTCATAGTTAGACAACCTACTAAAAATAAAGGTCATATGGACAAGGTACATAATGAGGAATATCTTTTAAATGTATATTTAAATGAAAATTACCCAAATGAGAAATATTATTACTCCTCAGATAAAGAACCATCCTTAGTTGAGGAAAATTTACCTTCTTTTAAAGAAGTATCCATAGATTCCAAATAACATGAGAATGAATATTCCAAATTCATGAAAAATAATGATAAGGAAAACTATATAATAAATATTCTTAAAAAAGAAGTATTAGATCATTCAAAAGATTTTGATAGGAAAACTTTTTATTTTGAAAATATTTCAAAAACCCTTATGAAAGTAAATTTTGAGAATTATAAAAATTATATTGACTATAAAAAACTTTTTAAAAAAATTTTTTTTAAAAAAATAAACAATTCCAAAAACATTAATTGCAAGAATGATAATCTAGTCATTATAATAAAATATGAAATCATTTCTCTTAAGAAATGAAGGTAAAATTTTACTACTTAAAGAATAGAATTTGAAAAAATATATTCTCAAATTCTTCCTCTATGGAATAGTTATGTAATTGGTAATACTAATTCAAATACATTTTTTATTCATGGCTATTTTTTTCCCCAAAGAGCCTTATTTTGCACTAAATGTCAATGTAGTGGACTTCAGGAAATAAAATTTTCACTTAACAAAAATTAATTATTAGGATTTTATAAATATCATTTTGTAAAAAAATTTGGATTCCTAAAGTTATTTTATCTAACAATTTAAGATAATAAAAAGTTTGGGTTCTGAAAAACTAATTGTTTCATTTTGAAGAAATAACAAATTGTACCAATAACAAGAATTCTTGGTACATATATAGTGGATTATCTTTACAATAGATTGGAAATAATGATTTCTTTGAAAATATAATTAAAATGAAAGGTAGAAGAGAGACCTTCATAGATAATTCTCAGGGAAAGATCATTGGTATAGGTAATATTCTTCTTTCAGGAAAATTTTTAATTTCAAAAGCTATGTTAGTCGAAGGTATTAATAATAAACTTATAAGAAAACATCAAATATGTGATGAAGGTTACCTTTTGAATTTCAGGAATGATAAATGTTTATTTCAAAATTCCAAGTATAAATTAATTATATCTACCCATATGCATGAGATTGTATACACACCTAACATATAATATCATAGGAGTGATGACATAACATGATTAAGTTAAATGGAAGATTAATCTTGGTTATGGAATAGAGAGGTTGGAAACAGTAACCATATAAACCATATTAAACTCTCAACAAAAATATATTTTTTGTATCTACTATATCTAAGGTATGATTCTTCAAAATATTATGACCCTTGTCAATATGGAATGCAACATAAAAGTAACCTTAAATAAATAAATGAATTTAAAACCTCTAATTAAATATATTTAGTTAACATTGAAAATTTTTAGCCTAACTCATACTAGAATTATTCGAAGCAAATACTATTTATTAGTTTCATTTGATGACTATACATGATTCACATGGGTCTATTTTCTTGAAATTTTATCTAAATCCATTATCTATTTTGAAAATTTTAGAGCCCATATAAAAAAGGGAAAAAAACTCACCAATGATCTGCACAACAAAATGGTGTTGTTGAATGAAAAAATAGTATTCATTAGGAAATGACATGAACCATGTTCAGTGAATACTCAATTTCTTATCATTTCTGGGATGAAGCTATTAGTAATGCATATTTTACAATAAATTGTTGTTTAACAAGAGATTTTCAAAATAAAACACCTTATTAATTGTAGACTATCTGAAAACCTAAATATTTATAATTCATATTATTTGGGAAAAATGTATTAATATTGAATACAAAATATAATTTACATTAATTCACACCAAAATCTACTGAAGGAATATTTCTAGGTTATACCACAACTTCTATGGATTATATATTTTTAAACTAAAACTCTTGTACTATTGAGGAAACAATTCATATTATATTTGATGAAACTATCCCCTATTTTTAAAAAATCCTTACCTACATCATCAGATGTTTTTTCACAAAATAATTATCAACCATTTATTAAAATATCTTTTAATAATGTAAATACTCAACAAAATGTTTCTGAAACAATTACCCAAGAAGTCTTTCTGTGCTATGTTGATAAAAATGTTTTAAAGAAACCAAACCAAATGTTTCTTAGGAACTATTCTAGTGATAATATAATTGGCGATGTAAATCAACCCATAAGGAAATTCCATGAGAAATTAAATAGAACATCTTGCTTGTCTATCACAATTTCAACCTAAAACATCGAATGAGACCTTAGTTGATGAATAAGGGTTTAAATCAATATATGATGAACTAATTTATTTTCAAACAATTCAAGTATTGACATAGGTTGAAAGACCTAAATACACAATTTTAATTGGTGTAAAATGGGTTTTTAGAAACAAATGTGATGAAAATGGATTCATTATATGATATAAAAAAATACATTTTTCTAAGGGATACAATCAATAAGATGGAATAGATTATAAAGAAAACAATGATCCAGTAGCTAGAATTGAATATATTCTCATTCTATAAGCCTTTACATCTTACTTCAATTTCAATATTTTTCAAATCAATGTAAAATGTGCTTTTAATAAAGGTTTTTTAAAACAATATGTTTTTTGGAACAACCTCTAGGTTTTATAGGTTCAAACATCCTGATCAAGTTTTTAAACATACCTATTCATTATATGGCCTTAAAGTAGACCCTAAATCTTTGTATGATAGTCTCAAATGATTTATATTCTAGAAAAATTATTCAAAGGATACTATAGATCACAAAATTTATATAAAAATGTAAAGAAAAAACTTTTTTATTTTTCAAATATATGTTGAAAACATTATATTTGGTTCATGTCAGCAATATATAACAGGTTATTTTGCAAATCAAATTAAATATGAATTTGGAATGAGTATGATGGGTGATTTAAAATTATTTTTTGGTTATAAAATTTCTCAAAACCTATAAGGAACATGTATATAAAAACATAAGTATATCAAATAATTACTTAAAAATTATAGATATGACAACACTAAAAGTATCATCACTCCAATGGGTAACTCAAATATCTATGATATTGATGGATCTTGGAAACCAGTAGATCAAACATTATTTATATGTATGATAGGAAGATTAATATAATTAATATATTTTCATCCAGATATAATGTTATTAGTATGCTTAAGTGAAAGATACCAATCTAATCCAAAATAATCTCATTTTAATGTAGTGGAAAAGATTTTTTGTGTAATAAAGTGAACTATGGAGTTTTGATGATTCAATTATTTTGAAAATGATTTCGTTTTGAAATTTTTTTAGATGCTGACCTTGGAAGTAGTAGTATGGATTGACAAAGTACACCTTGAACATGAAATTTATTAGTATATTCCCTCATTTCTTGGCCATTCAAGAAGCAACACCCAGTAGCACTTTCAACTACTTATGCTGAATTTGTAGCAGCTGGATGTTGTTGTGTTCTAGATGTTGTGGATGCAACACACACTTACATAATATGACATGAGTTCTTCTAAAACTCAAATACAGTGTGATAATATTGATTTCATTTATCTTAGTAAAAACCAAGCATATGACTCATATTCAAAACACATAGACATTAGGCAGTACTTTCTTATTGGTCACACACAAAATTGATATATTCTATTCCAATTTATCAGAATGCCAGAACATAATGCTGATATTTTAACTAAACCATTATCTTCCTATATATTTTAATACATTAAAAAAAACTAGGAATGATCACATTAAAGTAATCATTCACATCTATTTCTATTTTAAACCATATCTTTACAATGAGTTTCTCCATTTCAAGTGGGGGTATACATAATTTTATCAGTTCCAGTTTTTTATTTTTCACTATAATCAGATTCACTATAATCTGTTTCACTATAATTGTTTTTACTATAATCGATTTCACTATAACACCTTTCACTATAATCTGTTTCACTATAATTGGTTTCACTATAATTGGTTTCACTATAATTGGTTTCATGTTTAATTTCATCAGTACAAGATTATAAGTTTTGGATTATTCTATCAGTACTAGATTATCGTTACATACTTATTTGATTTTATAGGATTTATAATTCTTATTAGTTTATGTTTTTTTTATTTTTATGATCATAATAAAAATATATAGAAACCAATACATCTATCTAGATACTCCGATAGGTACAATCTATAAAACCTCATTTTTAATTGTCCAAATAGTTGTCTCTCATTTCATTCTTTTAAACCTGTAATAATTTTCTGTGTGAAAAAACTATTCTTTTAAGGAAAATATCATGATTTTGAAATCATTCGCGACCATTGGGAATTTTGGATCTAATCTTGACTGTCGGTTTATTTTTCAAAGAACCCATACCAACATATCTCACATCGAACTCTTTTGATTTTATCCATAGTTCTGATGTTATATAAATACCAAAGGTAGTTAGTAATCTGTTATTCCTTAGATTTCATAATCAGAGATCTATTCAGGGTTCGTAACCATGAAAATATTCAGGGTTTTAGAAAGTCTTTTTTGTCCTAGTGTACCACTTCTTCTACAAAGAAAATTTATCCTAAATATTTCTCTACCATAACTCTTAGAGGAGATTTTTTTTGTATTCTGAGAGTATTATAATACATTTGATTCATCTTTAAAATGGATTATAAGTTTTTATGGGTGATAATCGATTTGTGTGGAATGATCAGATTCATATAATTATTTCATATATCATGACGAGGTGTAACAATTCCATTAATCAATGGAGACAAACAAGGGTGTTAAGATATATTTGATGATGTATGAAAATAGGTAAACAACCTCTTTAAAAAAGTAGGCACATTTCTTGGCGTACCATCTCAGGGAGATTCCCTATTCCCTTTCTCATAATTTACATGAATCTGATTTATCTTTTTATAAGAATAACGAAGAAGATTCACTTTTGAGATTCATTAAAAAAAGAGAATGGTAAGTCATCTATTAGGAGATCATCGAATTATATCCCTTAGGATGAAAGGTTTTTTTAGGTCTGAGAAATAGTGAAAAATTTACTTTAAATGTTTCAGATGTGTATGTGCTTGATTACATTTTGAACACGTGGAAGTTCAACCTGGTGGGATTCATTTTATTAACAACTTAGAAGCTCAATTCTGGTTCCATAAAATTATAGCTGGTCATGTTTTCCACCATTATTAGTATGTTTGAAAGAGAACGCTTGAGCTTGTATAATATTGCAATCAAGTCAGATCTGACATCATTCAATGATCTACTCATCAGAAAGTGTTCAATAAGGAGGCTTAGGTTACGATTCAATCCGAAATCAATTTTTTTGAGAAAGATCTGGATGCAGAGAAAGATAAAGAAGTAGATAATGGTAGTGAGAAACCTTCTATTCCATCCAAGACAAAATCAAGTAAAATAAAGGTAGTTAAGACTACAAATACAAAGGTATCAAAGAACCAAAAGTCTGTATCAGATGAAGTTTCTACTGAGTGGAGAATGAATAAAGAATAAAGTAAATATGTGGATCTTCTGTTTAGATTGAATCTAGATAAATCATTAGCTTTGAAAATATGACCAGAATATACTTTGAAAGAAGAATATAGAATAAAAATAATGATGTAGAAAAAGGACCATGAAATTGACATTGATAGTCTTCACAAGTTTGCTGAGCATGAAAAAGTTTCAATTTAATAATTGTTTTACCGGTTCATACTCTATCGAATCCAGTATAAAGAGGAATAGAAAAAAAGCTGCTGAAAAATCACCAACACAATCTCTTATTCAACAATATAAAGAAGAAGAACAAGGGGAATACAAAAAGGTAAAACGAAATAGATGAGGAAGAGAAATAATATGCAAATAATAGAAGTCATATTATAGAATCTTAAAAGATTAATCAATTAATTTTATATACCCTAATCCTCAGCCTTTAGAAAATTTTTCTTCAAAGGTATTTTCAAATAAAGTCATTTTGATTTCATATAAAAGAGAAGAAGAGGAAGAGTCTCATAATAATTAGAATCTGCCAACTCAAATGATTAGTACTGAAACTCATTTGGCTGACGTCCCTAAATTCCCTTAGAATGGATATTCTAAAATAAAGATAACCTTGAAGGGAGTCTAAAACATCGAAAAAGCTTTGAATAGGTTGTAGAAGATGATAACATTCATTCCAATGATTGAAGCCTGGTTATAAATTCTTTCAAATGCTCACAATGATAGAACAGACTCTGTCAAGGATCTGATGGAAATGTTTCTACGCCTTGATGATGATTTATATATTTTTATTGAACGTTCTCTAAAGGTAAATAACACTAGTAATAATGTAGTGAAGTGGCCATACAACGTTGATGATAGTCTCACGAATCATCTGAAAAAAAGGATGAATTGGTACATCATGTAAATGTTCACAAATCTATGTTTCAAAAGATGGTTGTTGATTTAAATAAAAAACATGATGTCCTTCAAGGACCCCAAACCACTTTGGGAATAGCCTCAGAAGATATTGTTGGTATAAATGAAAAAAAATATAATGAGAGATGTGAGATTTTTTTTACTCCCAAATAGAGTTGTAATCCTAGAGAAGGCCTACAATCTCAGATTAGATGATAACAATTTTCACGTAGTTATTCTTATTGCTCATGAAGAAACTAATCAGCATCACGAACAAAGGCTCTAGAAGTAAGAAATGGTTATTAATGAACATGATTTGATGTTCAAGGCTCTGTATGAAGCTCTTGACAAACTTATGGGGACAAAAATGAGTTCAAAAAGATGAATCTTATGATGTTTCATATTTTAGAAAAGTGAATGAATGTATTTTGAACTATTTTTTAATATAATCATATTTCATTCAATGAAATTTCTATTGTTATGTACTCTATTTCTCAAAAAAATTGGAAGGAAATGAATAATTTCACTAATTTTTTTGAAAATCACAAATGTGGATATTGGTTTTGAAAAGATTAATTTTATGAATATCTTATAAAGGGGGAGAACTCACATTTAAAATTAAAGAGAATATGATCCCTTGTGATTTTTAACCTAGTGTGGAAATTATCATATTCACCATTTCATTTATATGATTTATTAAAATCATAGGGAGATAATTATTTATTGTTTTTTTTGCAATCAAAAATGGGGGAGATTGTTGACTGAAAATTTGTTTCAACTATCTCATTGATCTTTTTGTTTTGGAAATCGCAAATTAAATCTTTTTTATCATGTATGTTTTTTTAACATTACTAGATATGTTGTTTAATAATTGTATTCACACACATTGTTTTCCATTATAACCACACTTGCTGTTGATTCAACATCATAATCATATGTTGTTTTGTTTTCAATTATAATTAAATATACTTTTTTACAATCATAATCATGTATTTTTTTTTCTTCAATCGTAACAACAAATTATGTTTCTCTACATCGTAACCATATGTATCGTAATTAGGAATCTTAACAAGTTTATGTATTGAGTTGTAAAATTGCATCGTAAACACATTAAACATTGCATAATAATAATATATCATAACCAGGATAAGTGGTGTATCAAAGTCATACATTGTAACCAGGTCATGTATCATATTCATGTTATGCATCATAACTAAATGAATCGTAACCAAGTTAAGTACTATATCATAAACATATATATCGTAACCAGGTTATGTATTGTATCATAACCATATGCATCATACATAGGTTATGTATTGTATCATAACCATATGTATCACAACCATGATAAGTATTTTATCATAACTATTTGTATCGTAACTAGGTCAAGTATTGTATCATAATAATGGGTATCATAACTGAGTTAAGTATTGTATCATAACCATGTGTATCATGACAAGGTAATGTATTTTATTGTCATCATTCATTGTAACTGGATTATATTCCTTGCATCATAACTATATTATATATCATGCATGTTAATCATTTATTTAATTTTAACCATGATATGAATCATAAATACTATATGTATCATAATCATGTTTTGATGTTTAGTGGTATTATAACCATGATATGCATTGTAATCATGATAAGCATCGTTACCATGTTATTTATCATACTCATATAATGAAATGTACTCTTATATTACTCCAATAATGATTACATGTTTTGCATACTCATTTTTTCATACCATTTCAGTTACTATTTTCTAACTTAAAACGACGTCATTGAGTTGGTTATATATAAATAAAAACAATGTCATGTATTCTATTTTTTTATCATTATAATTCCAGGTGTCCATGTCCCTCCAATTGTTTTTGGATAAATATGACTGTTGTTGGAATATGACCCTTTGAACTTGAGGACACTAAATTGAAGGTCATTCGAACCAGAGTACATAACTTCATACAACTGTTTCGGCTATCATGTTCAAGAGAGAGACGTTGTCACTTTTCTCTTTCTTTGTGCAAAAGTTTTTAAGATACAAGATTTGAATGGATTGTTCCATGCTCTTGTATTTATATATGTTCAATGTTATTCTTTTTGAGACCGATCATCGTATTGAGGTCTTATGGGGAAAGGACGATGGTCTTACGATCATCGTATTAAGGGCCTTAAATTATTTGCGAGACAGAGGTTCTGATTACCTTCTTACTCGAGAGTTTCCAGGGATATAAAGACTATTGTGTCGATCTTCATATCAGGGTCTTAATATGGTAGTGGTAAGACAGAACTTTTATACTAGGTGAAATCATACCAAACTCATTTTTGAAATATAATTGTAATACCTTTACATTTCCATAGATATTTGTAATAGAAATAGAATCACATTGTTTCTTATTTCTATTCATATTATTTTAATTTTTTAATTTTTTCAATAATGATTCATTTATGTCATATTTTATAGAGAGATTTCATCTGTTATATGATATAATCATTTACATTTATATTACTCTGATCATTGTATTCAATTCAAATACAATTATTTTTCATTACTAGTGGTATAACATCATATTATATTCATCAGATCCACAACCTATATGGTCTTTTGTATTGGTTGTGAATTGTATTAGTTTAAGACCTCTTAAACTATGTTTGTCATAAAGTGTTAAAATATATAGTTTTTTAACATGACAATTCACCCCCCTCTTGTATTGTGACCTCATTAAAACATATTCACCTATAATAAGAACCAATAGCTATGAAGAATATTTTTTATCATGTTTCTCATTTATGTTAGATTTTATTATGTGAACAATGGGAATTATATCTCCCTCTATTGAATTTGTTAATGTTAAATTTTTTATGAGCTCAAGGGGGCACATAAGTGGAAATCTAATCACTGATAGAATAGGTAATATTAATCCTAAAACAAGAGCATACACAGGTTGACATCCCATGAATGAAAATAGCTGGAATCATAAGATTGAAAAAAGATATTAAAAAAGAAGGAATCTCATGGCCAATATAGGTGAGTAAATGGTACGACATACCTTACCTGAAATAAGAGGTTACCTGGGAGGGAATCCCACTCATAAAACAAGATGGTACATGGGAGGGAATCCCTTCAAAAAATCAGGTACATAAGTTATTATTTCAATCCTAACAAGGTATGATGTTCTTGGTGGATAGCCTTGGCATATGGTTTTCTATGTTTTTGTGTATTCTATAAGTTCCAATTATTATTCATTTATGGATCCTGATATTTTTTTCTCTTATGATTTATGATATATAAAATTCTAATATTATTTCCCTTAATCATGTTTATGAACTTTGAAATAAAGTTTGTGATCATCTAATGTTATGATCACATTATCATGCCGTTATGATCATTTTATATGATTTCATGTCTATTTTGTATACACTTACTGAGAAGCTGAGCTCTGACATTTTTATGTTTCCTTTCCAATTTTAGGTATATATATTTTTTGTATGATATGTATAAGAAGGGTTTTAGTATTTGAGAACCTATTTTGAGATAATGTGGCTCCCTAGTGTTCCATGGTTATGTTTTCATGATTCCAAATAAGATAATCTAGTAAAAACAATTAGGTGTCTATTTGTGTAATATTTTTAATATCATGCTATAGTAATGCAATTTCTATATTCTTTAAGACTGGGTTGTTATTGTATTGATCCATGCTATGGTCAGTGTTGTTTCATTTACATGCTTTGTTATATGAATTTTTTATGGTTTTATGGATGTTTTATTTTAAAATAAACTTGTTTTATACATTGTTCCATCTATTTTTACACAATAATTAATTTTTTTAATTAATTAATTATATTTTTTAATTTTATAAAATTTTTAGTGTTCATGCATTATTTATTAACTATTTGTTTCCTTTATTAATAGTTTGGACCATGGTCTAAGTTTTAAAAAATAAATAAAAATGGAATGTTTTAGGTGTGTGAAAAATTATTTTGGATATGATTTTGGTTTCTATATATATCATTTGAGAAATATATTTAAATTTTATTTAATAATAATAGCTTGTATGTTTATTGTTGTTGGACATTGAGTTATCCTCCATGTAGTCATATGACCTAAAGTCAAAGTCATTGAATTTTTTAGGCATGTTTATGTTTGGGGTGCCTCTCCCTATGTTGGGGAGTGTGATATATGGGTATATTTACATGTAATATTTTTATTATGTGATTATGTGTTATTTTTTGAGGTTTTAATATAGTTTCACTGGTTAGTGGCCACATGGATTCCATATCCAACCTTAATGGTGACGATTGTTTTTTTTGAGTCTGATCTTTGAGGATTCACTTGTTTAGATTAAATATAAAAGTTGGGGATCGCTTCATCTAGTCTCCATGTTTTTTCATCTTTATAATATAGTCCCATTTAGGATTTTTTTGGTTGGGATGCATCATAATTTCTCTAGATTAGGCCTTAGTAATTCTTCATGTGTCACATCATTTTAACCATTGGTCAAATTTGAGAAATACAAATCATTTGAATGTTTTTTTTGTGTGTTTGGTGTAATTCCCAAATTTATGTTATATAATAATAGTGGTAGTATAAATTTTTCACTTCATAAGGAATTTATTATTTTGATCCTTAGGTATTTAGTTTTTGTTAAATATTTGGTTTTTTGGGATTCACAAGAGGATAGATATATTGGTCTTGTGTTTTTATCTTTTAGTTTGGGAGTTATCATGACCCTTTAATAGGATAATTTTGTTGACAACATTTTTGGAGTATAGTTTCTTGGGGCATAAAATTAAAATGTTGAGATTTTTATGATACCCATGATGACCCAATATTTAGTATAACTCATTAATTGATATTTGTTAGTTCTAACAATGTTTATTCAGAATCAATTATGTGTTAATAGGTAATTTATCTGGTGACATAGTTTGATCATAATTTTCCAAAATCATACAAAATAATATGTATCCTGAGTCTATGTGTCTAATCTCATTCAAATGTTTTGTGCATAGTTTTCTAGATCATAACAAAAAATATACAACCCATTAATACATAAGTTATATTCATTTTGGAAACTACATTTATGGTATTAAACCCCAATTTGAACCTCTCTTAGTTAGTTATAAACTAGCAGGCTCCCCAAATCATCCTCCATTATCATGGGAAACATTTTATATGATTTATCAAAAAATGGTTATTGATTATTATTGATTTATTTATCAAATCATTCCCTTTCATCTTTTTATATATTTAACTACTCGGTTCTTTTATTCTTCCCTCTTGTAGTCTCATCCTAATGGCCATGTGTTATTATTTGTTTTCTTAGTGTAGTTCAATTATTGGGGATTATTAGATCTAGTATATATATTCCTTCTTTAAAGGACTCTTATGGTGATTTATGTCAATGGTGATATGATTCCACTAATTGAGGGGGGTTTTCCATTATATATACATATATTAAAGAGTAAAATTAATAAATCATGTTTTTAAATATCTTTTTGTGCATAATTAACATTATATCATTTACATATATATGTTTCATAATTTGGTTTCCATATTGTATTGGATTTTCTTTTGGAAAAATTTGGTTTAATAATTTTTTCAATGTCACAGTAAATTTAAATGCTTCTTATTCAGTTTATATGTTTTATATAATTATAATTTTTTTACTGAGAAAAACTATTGGTTTATGGTGACTAGAAAAAATTATGTTTTATAAGTTGATGTTTTCTTTGAGTAAAAGAGGGTTTCTTTATTTTAAATGCCTTCCTATTTTTAATGTAAAATTTTTAATTGTGTGCAATTTTTCATTCAATGAAAAAGGTTTTTTTATTTTAAATAGTAGAATTCCATGATAGAAAAATGTGGTGTGATCCCATTTTAGCTTATTCATTTTGTAATAATCCTTTAATGGATTTTTTATATTGATTAATTTATGTTATATGATATGTGTATAATATTTCCTTGGGTGTAATTTATCTTCCAAATAGTTTTAAAATGAGATTTTAATATATGTTCTTATTTTTTAAAAAAAGAAATCCCAGTTACAAAAATATTTGATTCTGTATGGATATTTATTTTCTACACACATGATTCATCATTTATCAAACTCTTGATTATTATTTAAAGTATATACTTGTGAAAATTAATTTTGATTCAACATTATATGTTTTGTATGACAGTCCTTGTCAATTTCTGTGTGTTATGCTATGTGTTTTACTTAATTTCACTATGTTTTGAGTTTGAGAAATGTGGTTATCACATGATGATGATAAATGGATCGTATTCACCACTTTTAGTTATGAAACATGGAAAATATGATACAATGTTGGATGTTTTGGGAGATTTTCTAACTACTTTAGTGTGATAGTCAAGCTAGTAACCCATAATTTTTAGTATAATCTTGTTTGGGGATCTTTCACCGATAATTCTATGCGAGTGAAATTCAGGGGTTGAGTTGTGATAACAATAAGCTATGAGAATATTCTTTCACATTTTCAAGATGAAAAACCAGAAACAATACATCCAATATTATGGCCTCATTATTTTTTCATCATATAATTATTTTTTATTATTATTGGTATATGAGTTATATATTTTTGAATATATATATACTTTTTTTCTTTATTAGTTGAAATAATTGGGATGAGATATTACATGTCTAAATATTATCATTTTTTATGAATTATTATTTATTTATACTGTATTATATTTTCCTTTCTATATAACCTTGTTTATTGTGTGTGTGTTAATGTTTTTATGAAGGGATGATAAACATTTATTAAATGATATAATTTAAATATTACTCATTTAGAAATGTATTTCAAACCTTGTGTGGGTTTTTTTTGAAAGATGGCGTTTTCCAAAAGAAAAGGGTTTTCTTGTTCTTTTTTATATGTACATATCCATGATTTGAAAAAGAAACTGGTAAGTCTTATTTGTAATAAACATAAAATCCTAGGTCATACTTTTGGGAACATATAAAAATGTGGTACATTCTGAAAATATATGTAGAATATCTCTTTTTATTTCTTTATTTCATGAAATTAATGAAAATCTATATTTTAATATATGAATTCCATACTATAAAACGAGTAGTAATTATAAATGTAATATGGATTGACTCATGGTGGTATCTTATTATACTTTGGATTACACCAAACATTCCCATTTTATTTGATGTTCATTATCTCATGTTTTCTATTTATTTTAGGTAATGAATTTTATTTTTTCAGGTTACCGCTCTCTATTGGAAAGTCAGTGGTGTGTGTGTTTTGGTGGTGAAATATGTTTCATAAATATATATTCATGTTAATATCTTATTTTAACATTTCTTGATTCATGTAAGGAGTTGTGTTATCCTCTTAAGCCAACAATTTCACATTAGTTTAGTTTTATTTAATTGTTTGGAAATGTAAATTTATTGTATGAAAATTGTTTCTTATATGGAAAATGTCTTCTAAAATCCTTGTATTATTATTTGTGTTTTGGGAATATTTGGATGTTTTATATAATGTTTCACCTTGTTCAGTTGGTAATATTCAATCAATATTAGGAGACTCAATATTGGGTTTTTGATGGGACTATTGATTATCATAGTTTTATGTGGGTTAAATATATCAAATGTTTTATTTGGTTACACCCTTGTGTTTATCTCCACATGGGGTGACTAGAAATGTTCCTTAGACATTGTGTTGGGGCATCCTATGTGTGACATTCTAGCAAAGCATGGGATGATTCATTGCATGTTTGAATGGAATCCCAAAAATAATATACACTACAAAATAATTTCATCCTAAAATAATGACTAATCATTGTTTTTAATTATAAATTACATGTTCATGAGGTACTTTAAAAAAAATATTTCCTATATATTTTGTGAAATTATAAAATTTTAAATAAGTGACATCAAAATTAATACTGTTTTTCCTCTAGAAATATGTAGTGATTATTTTATGGTATTCTCATCGATTATAACATATATTTGTGGTTATCCAAATCCCAAAAGAGACTACACCAGAGGTTATCCCAATCCCAAAATTGTTATATTAGTGGTTATACAAACCATAATAGGTGATTAATGGCTTAGTAGGTATCATTATCATTGGATTTTTTTATGATTGGTTCATACATCATGAAACCCATTTATGATATGATCTTATAAAAAATTATTCTCCCATGGAAATTGAAATATTTATTTCTTTATGATTAATGTTTTATTATTTCCATTATTTTATTTATGACCTATGATTATAATAAAAGTATTACATTGTATGGTATTCAAATGTTTTGTTCATTTTATAATTTCCTTAGGCAAATACGTTTCTTAATTGACAACTTATATCTCCCCTGTTTATTTTTATTGAGCATCTAAGGCCACCTTATTTATAGTTTACATTTCCTAGTGATATAAAGAATGATTTTAATTATGATTTTAAAATATGGATTTTAGTTTATAATATCATAGTGGGAGAAGTTGTTGTTATTTTATCTATCAGTTATTTATATAAATGTATTTCTAAATAAAGTGAACCATTATAGATCTAGTGTGGACCATAATTAATTACAATTAATATTAATTTAATAATTTAAAATATTTATATATGTAATTTATGGGTCACAAATACTTGTAAGATTCCAAGGATTAGCTGTCTTCAGAATCACGGATGATAAAAAATTATTTGGATCACTTATGATATGATTAAAAATATGAGAAAATCAAAATTTTATGTAAAATTTTTCTTATTAGTTACGATATCTCTTTATAGATATTAGTATGTGGATGTGGAAATGAAACGCATGCACCATGATGAAATAACTCTGAGAGGGGAATATGATTTATTAACTAATTTTTCACCAGTTCATGGTGAGTATTATTGAGAAATTAATCTTGGAAAGAAACACTCTTGGGATAATTATAGTTTATTTTAAATTTTATTTATTAATAATTTTCAATTATTTCAATATATTATCATAATGGATAACCTAGGAAAAACATAAGGTGTCCTAGAATTAATATAAGGTTTCATGGATTAGACTGCTTATAAATTATATTCATAACTACATGGGTTATCACAATGATTATTACTGATAAATAATTTATTTATGTTTTTAGTAAAGTGATGGGACCTAAAAGAACCATGTTATCATTTAATTTTATTTACAATAAAATTATTTTACTAAATAAAGAATATTATGGTAGTTAGAATGAAAAATATCATTGTTATTCTTAACGATATTTCTTACTCTATGAATCATTCTCATAAAGGAAAATTAGTAATTGGGTGAATAAAAATATATTGAATCCTTCACGAGGAGACATGAAACATAATTTACTTCAATTAATAATACGCCAATTTCTACATAAATTTTTATTAAATATTAAATTAAATTATCTAATTTATAGTTATATTAGAATTATATTTTATTTTTGTTATTTGTAATTTGTATGATGAATTATTTCAATATTAAAATTTTATCAAAAATAAGATTCAACTTAGTGAAATTGACTCTATGTAGTTGGATAAAAAGAGGGGGTAATTTTTTAATAAACACTGTAGTAGTATTATTTATACTAAAATATAGAGGAAATTAAAAAGACATATTCTAATTATATTGAATCCATTAGTACATGTGAGGCATGTTTTAAAATAATTTTGATGTATGATTATTTTATTATCATCCAAAAAGAAAAAAATATTGATCGATTAATCGGTCTATTATAATAATTTCATTAAAGTGTGTTTGAAATAATAGAATTGACTATATATAAAATAAATATTTTTATAAGTAATCATGATTAAAATATGGACTTGGGTAACCCTTAAATATTATGATTTTTATCAGAAAATAACGATTCAATTTAACTGAAATAATAATAATAAAAAACATAAAGGGAATAAGATGAATATTCTATTATTCTAGTAGAATATAAAGAAACATGGAAGGAACATTAATATGGTTAATTTTATATTATTTAAATTTAGAAAATAATTTTGTCATAAAATTAAAGGATTAGGTTATTTTAATGAAGTTGTATAATGATTGGAATGAAGATATATTTTCATAGAATACACCAAAAAAATTATAAAGTCTAAAATGCAAGAATTATAACCAGTAGTCTAATAAATGATAAAATATAAGGGTTAATGATGATTATATATTTTAGTAACATCCTATGACCAATGAATACGTGAAATCTCTTTAAATCATGTTTTTTATGTTGGTTACACTAATAATGTATAGGAAGGTCGATTCACCATCCACTCTTAAACTAATAAATTAATATATTTTTTGATATATCACTACATTTACATATGATTAATTTTATATGATCATTTCATTTTACATTAACAGTTAACAGATAAATTAACAGTGAAGAAACCTAATTGTATAATGATAATTTCCCATTTCTATGATTCAACTCAAATAATTATTTTGGGAATTTTTGTATTCAAAATATTTTAATTATACCTATTATTAAATTTTATGTAATTTTTGAAATGGTATGCCTTTTTTTCAGAGATCCATATCAATATTTTTGAATAAAAGATGAATATTATATTCCCAATGAACATTTGAACATATTTCAGTGTAAGGATAAATATGATCTTAATATGGAAATTTCATCCATTGCATGGGATTATATTCCTAATTAATGTGGATATTTATCATAGATGGATGGGGAGAAACTAAAAATATATTATATTCCAATTCTATGGGAGAATTATTATGTATTTATATTAAATTTCCTTTTTTATCTAAACTATGAAGTTGAGTTTTTAACAGAACTCAGACATTGAGGTACACCTCTTTCAAAGACTCCATATGGTATGGAACCAATTTTTGTTACATGTATTGAATATGTATACATATTATAACATTGATAAGGAATTAATTTGGCCAAGTGAGACATCATGGTGTGAACATATTCATTTTTAGAAGAGGGATAATGGATCAATTTCAATCTTTATTGATTATTAGTAAAATAAGAATAACATTGTCAAGAAAATGATTATTTAAGAAAAAATTGATTATTTTATAGGAAAACTATAAGGAGAATTATATTTTTTATTATTTATCATTAGAACAAGATTCTATCAATTCACACTAAAATTTTAATGCACAACTATGACATCCTCCAACAAGAGATATAATCATTATGAATTTATATTGATTCCATTTGGTATTACCAACTTCTCCTTTATGAAGAAGAATTCAATTAATTTTTTGATATTACAATGATTTATTTTTCAAATTTATTACATATGATAATCTTTTATAATCCAATAATAAAGAAGATAATTTAGATCACTTTAGTATTATATTAAATACCCTTATGATGAAGGGAAAATATGAAAACATTATGAATTCCAAATTATAGATATAATAAGATTCATAATTTGTTCATATAATCATATGTGATTATATATAGATAGATTCATAAATAATAGGTGTTATTGATTATTTTCTAAAAACAACAACATTTAAAGTGATCTATAATTTTATTGTATGGTATTTATATTACTGACAAATTTTGAAAAATAATTCTTAGCTATCTATTTAACTCAACATTTTAACTCTCTAGGGATTATTTATTCTTTTTACTAATGATTGAAAACATAAAGTGAAGGAATTTATGTGATTGTTGGCTACTAGATCTATACTAACCCTACTTGATATAGGAGATGCATTTTTTATTTTTAATAATTCATAGAATAACACGATGTGATTTTCTCTTATATAGAATGGAATAGTGAAATATTACAGCTATTATAAATTGTATTTTGAAGTATATAATTACCAAAAACATGAAAGAGAATTTTCTATGGAAATTTTATCACTAAAATTATGGATTTATTAGATTTATAGATAATTGTGTCACATATCTACTAATTATAAGGTTATAAATTATATATTCACAAAAAAAGAGATTAATAAGTACCATAAAAGTTGGACTGAGTTGATTAATTATTATGACTTCTCAGTACATTACCACCCTCAAAAATTGGACAAGGATAATATAGAAAAAAAATATTTCCGTACATAGATATTACATGTTTTTATATGAATATTTTAATCATTACATAATTAGAATCATGGAGACCATGATTTAATAGGGTCTTCAGAATCTATATACCCAATCTTCTAATTTGGTGAAATATATTCAATCTCTCTGTAAAAGAATGTACACATTGGTACTATTCACAGTCATTTCCTACGTAAAACCTTGATTCATGGTAAGGGGAAATGAGTTATAGGAAAAGGTGATCATAGATTCCCAGTTGTTGGTCGGAGAGGACACTCAAGAGGGAGGGTGAATTGAGTTCCAATCAAAATTTCTGTTTAAAATCCTTTACTAAAATCCCCCAATTTAACATACTAATTGAATTTTAGTGAATTTTAACTAAAGAAAACATTTAGTTAGTTTCTCAAGGGTTTGATTAATTCCTAGTTAATCTAATCAGAAGATCAGATTAGCTTGTGAAACTAACCTAATGATTTTCAAATAATGCAAACACTTGCTAATTCAATTATCAGAGTAACTTTGAAAAACAGTTTAAATTTTAAAGCACTTAGTAGTGGAATAAAATGGTATTAGATAAAACTAAAAAAAGCATAATACATATAACCAAAAGATTCAGTATCAAGATGAGACTTAGTCCTCTCAACAATTTATATAAATTTGATCCACACCCAGGATCGGTGTTCACAATAGTTTACAACTGTCTAGGTCAAAGACCTCTACCACAGTTCTACGTGGGAAACAAAAACAATAGAAAATACAACTGTCCATGTCACACACGACCTCTACCACTATCCACAGTGGGAAATATAAGATGTAAGGAGTTTGAATGAGGATTTACAGATCCTCCAGTTAAGGTTCAGGAGACAGGGTGTGTGTAAATTAAAACTGATGACACACACTGCTCGTAATGTAAATAATAAATCACTGAGCAAGATATAGAGTTCAGAATGGATCTAGTGATTATAGTGTAGCTTTGGACTCCTTAGGATTGATCAGAAATGATTTTGAATCCTCTTCTGGTTTTTTTCTAGAAATAGAGTGTCGTCTGCTTGACATCCAGGTTCAAAGACAGTGAAAATGTAATCGATGATGTTCTTCAAAATCCTCTTGAATGTACAAGGATCTTCTTGAGTAAGCGTGAGTGTGTACGAGATTCTGTGTCTTCTTGGTCATGAATGTATATCTGTATGAGCTATTCTTGTGTATGTCACTTATAGATAACTTCTGTATTTCGCTTGTCTATCTTGCAGCAACAGGTACTTCTTATATTTATGGCACAAGCTCCGGAAAAAGAAATGATTTCTTTTTGCAGGTACGAGGTACGGTTCCCTGACATCCAACATCCTTCATTAAATAATTGATAAAGCATTAAAATATAACTAATATAACCATTGGTTAGATTAAACAAAGATAAAGAAATTAAGGTGGCGTCAGATTCTCTAGAATGGTAGCTTTGGATATCATTAGCCTTGTGTCACGGTAGATCTTTGTATCGGTAACCTCTTGTATCGGTAACCTCTTGTGTAACAGTGGCCTTTCTATCAGTAGACTTTATGTCTATCGGTATACTTGATCGGTAGTGGTAGACTTAATGTACCGGGGACCTTTCGTGTAACGGTAGCCTTCATGTATAGGTATCTTCCTTAGTGTATTGGTAGACTTCCTTTGGTAACTTGTCTGTAACGATAGGCTTTCATAACAGTGACTTGTCTATATCGGTAGGCTTGAATAACTGTGAATTGTCTGTATTGGTGACCTTCGCGTATCAGTAGACTTGTTTTACCGGTGGACATGATGTATTGGTAAACTTATACATAACGGTGGACTTTACAAATCGGTAGCTTTGTTCTGTAATGGTGACCACTTGTCTGTTTAAGAATTCTATTGGCAGAATGGGTTAAGTTAGAATATATATCCATCCAGTAACCGAATTCTATGAAGATAATGTAAATATTATAATATGTGAATATGTGCATGGTCTATAGAAATACTGAAATAAGTAATTAATCATTAATAAATATAGGGATTATCAAACTATAATTGAGAATAATTGGGATTATCAAAATATGAGTTCAACAAATTCTCTCTAGAGGGTTCAATAATCTCCCCCTTTTTGATAATCACAACTTATGCCAAAGTATTAAGAAAAATAAAATTGTGTCAGAGGAAAAATTTCCTAAAAAAAACATTAAAACAAACTTCTCAGTTTTTTTTCTTTTCAATTTCACTCCCAGTTGTCATTAGTTTCATTTTCTCCCCCTTTGTGATTAACAAAAAGAAGGGTAGAATCAGAGAAATTTTGAGACTAAAAGAGAAAAAATTACAAAGAAACATAAACATAGAAAAGTTGATAATGTAAGAGTAAAGTTCCATTAAATCACAAAAGATACGAACTGATAAAGTCAGTATTACAAAAATACAAGTGAATCATATCAAAAACATCCAAAATCACTCAATCGTCCTCTTGAACAAGAGTTTTTCCCTTAGGACTAGAAGAGGGTGCAGGTTCAGATTGAGTAGATGGCTTGGGAATAGCTAAAAGAAAAACTGGAGGGTCAGCCACTGAAACTGTACCATAACTGAAATCTGTGCTCCTCTGTGGGATCATAGGTGTCAAGATTCGAATAGCCTGAACCGGAGTCAAATGAGGTGTACTCCCAGATGCAAAGGCGGGAAGAGATGGAGGTACAATCACAGGTCTGGCATCCACATGCAAGAATGGTAGCAACAGGTTCCTGAAATCCATAACAATACTACCTCCTCTCTCCATTGATGACACAAAATCATCTTGATTTTCAATGAATTTATCCATGGTATGAGTAATCTCCCTGAGCTTACTAACCTGCTCTCTGAAAGCTTGAGTCACTAGAGGCAAATTCATATTCTCTATCAAGATCTCGAAATTGTTGGTTATTTGATGCTTGGTATAGACCTTCTCAAAGTAAGCATCCACCTTATTCTTAATGGCCTCTTGAGAAGCAGTAGCTTCCTGTAGGTGATCATGAACAAAACTGCTAACATCCCAAGTGGTAGCAAGGATCTGAGTATCCAAGGTGCCACTGGTACCGGCCTTAGCCATCTATTCCCATATCATAGTTCTGATCTGGTCAATGTTCACAGTGGAGCTAGAGGAGGGAAGGGGTTTTACTGAGAAAGCTACTTTCTCTTTGAAAGACTGCGTCAAATTACTAATCACCTTCTGAACAAGTGCATCTTCACTGTTCAAATGTTCTTTGACTGATGTCTTAAAAGCCTCAAATACTTCCACAAACTACTTGACTACTTCTTTGATATATCTGATATCAGTATTCACTTGGGTTTGAGAACTGTTCATGGCAGTCAATGAAGCAATCAATTGTCTTAGAGAAACCACAACTCATGTCCAACTCTCAATTTGAGTATGGCATACTTTAACTTCATCTATCATTTACTTCACTAGATTAGACACAACACATCCCAAATATAGCTCCAGGGACTGCTCCACACTCCTCATTTCATCAACCAAGCTTTTATTCAAATCTTCCACTGATTCGCTCAGTGCTTATTTCATTTCAGCCTTTAAGGACTCAAGGTCCTCCTTGGTTGCCTAATTTTCAGCCACAACAGGTAGGATAACTGAATCCCTTTGGGGCTGGTCTTCCTCATAAGAATCTCCATAATTGATTCCAAATACCATATATCCTGGATTTGATGACCAACCTTCGATGTCATACAACATTAAAACTGAACCAAGATGCTCCCCCTCACTTAGAGCATTCTCTTGAGGAATCTCCTCTAACTGTTCTGCTTGAGGTAACTCTACAACCTCCTCTGAAACTTCAGTAGATACAACAACCATTTTCTCTGATAGTTCAACAGTAGGGTTAGTCCTATCCTTTTCTAAGTCATCAATGACTCTCTCATCAATGGATGTAGATACCACTTCTGCTTCCTGAACAGGCACAATCTTGTCTGTATTATCAATCAGAGGGCTCAAAATGAGCTCTTCTTCTTCATTTTCCTCATCATCTGATTCAGCAGCAGCCTCCTTTTCTCCATGAACAAAATAATCAGATTCGGTTGCCTCATCTTCTTTAGAGGTGTCCTTGACAACATTCTGATATGTTTTATCATATTCTACTTCTTTAGTGGACTCAGTATCACTGTCCTTAAGAACAGTTTCTCTCCATGGTAGTTCTTTTGGAGGGCTAGCTGCTCCATAGGAAATATTTTGATGCACAAGACTAGGAGGTAAATCTGGGTCTCCTCCTTCCTCAACTGACGTCTCTTCCTCCTCAGTTTAAGCCTCATTATCACTGTAGACCGGTTCTGGCTCATCTGGTCCAAGACCAGGATCCCTCACATCCTTTGGTCTAGAAGGATGGTCCACATGAGTGTACTTCTCATAGAATTTACCTTCATCATTAACCCATTATTTATTCCAAGGGTTCCAGCTAACATTCATATACTTACAAATAGTCCTGGTGATGAAAAAATTATCCTTAACCACAACAGTTACATCCTGAGGTCCAGCTACCTCCTTTTCCTTCAACAGAATAGAAATCAACTTAAAAGAATAGTGCATTGGACTTAGACTTTGGTCTAGTCATATCTTCAATCTGAATCATAAGAAATCTGCACAAATTCACCTTTACTCCATGCTTTAACTGATATAACAAAGAAATATCCTAAAATATGAGGGTAGAAAAATCTCCTCTCCTTGGGATAATCACATGCTGAATGAAAATAAAAATTAGTTTATCCTCCCCTACCATCTCTGCAGCAATGATCTTTCTAGGAGTTCCATTTCCTATCAATTCTAACAAGGAATCCTCATATTTGAAAAAGTCACTAGCTGTAGGTATGGATTTTGAATAAAATCCATAATCACCTCTATGAGGAACTCTAAGGTTCTCATCCCATTCAACAGTTGAAAACGAAAACTTTTGACCATTCACAAAGGAAATCATTATATTCTCCTATTCTGATGTCTCAAAATAGACAAACTCATAGAACTCTTTTACCAGTACTGGATAATATGGTCCATTATTATTCATGAAGCATTCGACCCATCCTTGATCTTGTAAAATCATCAGAATCAAGGACTTACTTTCCAAAAGCTATTCCGCACATAACTCCTTTTCAACTACAATTTCTCGCTTCGATAAATGCAGATTCACTGGATTCCTTCAAACAACACCTCTACTGCTTCCACTAGAACCATCATTGGTTACATTCTTCTTCTTAGCTTGTGGCGCATCACTGCCTTCATCCACTGAGGGTCGTTTCGCATGGGCCATTTCAGAATCTGAGGCTTAGGGTTTTGTGATCTTGAGAGGTTTAGGTAGGAGGGATTCGAACAAATGGGTTCACATTGATTGAGTGATGTCTAGAGTCAGGTTTAATATCATTTATGATTCACATATAAAATAAATCTCATATTAAAAACGGTTCGAAGTCTTGGCCTTAATACGAAAATTTTAAAAGAGAGTGAGAGATGTATCGGTGAGGTGTCCATAAACGGTGAGGTCTACCCTAATGGTGAGGTTTATCTAACGGTGAGGTTTATCTAACAGTGAGGTTTATCTAACGGTGAGTTTTGTCTAATGGTGAGGTTTATCTAACAGTGAGCTTTATCCTAATAGTGAGGTTTATCCTAATGATTAGGTTTATCCTTACAGTGAGGTTTATCCTAACGATGAGGTTTATCCTTACGGTGAGGTTTATCTAACGGTTTTTAGAGTAAGTTATCATTCCTAATTTGTGTCTAATGAAAGAAAATCTTTTGGAACTTAATTTCTTAGTGAAAATATCAGTTAATTGGAGTTCAGTGCCTATAAATTCAAGAGTTATATCACCTCTTTGATAATGATCTCTTAGAAAGTGGTGTCTAACATCAATGTGTTTGGTTCTAGAGTGAGACAAAGGGTTCTTTGAGATGTTTATCGCACTAGTGTTATAACAATTAATTGAGACATGTTTAAAATCAAATCCATAGTCCAATAAAGTGTGTTTCATCAACAAAATCTGTGCACAACATCTACCAGCAGCTATATACTCTGCTTCAGCAGTAGATAATGCAACCGAGTTCTGTTTCTTACTACACCATGATACTAGGGACTTTCCAAGTAAATGACATGTTCCAGATGTGCTCTTTCTATCTAAATTACATCCCGCAAAGTCAGCATCTGAATAACTTATTAAATAAAATGATTTTCCTTTTGGGTAAAACAGTCCCAAATTAGCAGTATATTTAAGATATTTGAAAATCCTTTTAACAGCAAGTAAGTGTGAATCTTTAGGGTTAGCTTGAAATCTAGCACACATACATACACTAAACATAATATCAGGTCGAATATCAGTAAAATAAAGTAAACTCCCAATCATACCTCTATAAATCAGATTGATCTACTAGTTTCCCAGTTTCATCAATATCTAATTTACAGGTGGTACTCATAGCTGTATAACACCCCTTAATACTATCCAAACCAAAATGTTTTAATAAATCCTTAGTATATTTACTTTGATTTAAAATAATACCATCTTTAGTTTGAAAGATCTAAAATCCATGAAAGTACTTAATCTCTCCCATTAAGCTCATTTCAAAATCATTTTGCATAACCATTGAAAATTCAGTACATAAAGAATATTTAGAAGATCCAAAAAAATATCATCAACATATATCTGTACTATTAAAACGTCTTTTAAAATTATTTTTATAAAAAGAGTGGGATCAGCAATTCCTTTTGTAAATCCTTTTGAAATAAGAAAATTTGTAAGTCTTTCATACCAAGCTATTGGAGATTTTTTTAAACCATATAAAGCTTTAGAAAGTTTAAAAAAAATGATTTTGAAAGTGAGGATTTGAGAAACTAGGTGGTTGTTATACAAAAACATCTTCAATAATAAAACCATTTAGAAAATAACTTTTCACATCCATTTGATATAACTTGAAATTCAGATGGGATGCAAAGGAAAGTAAGATCCTAATTGCCTCTAATCTAGCTATAGGTGCAAAGGTTTCCTCATAGTAAATTCCTTCTTCTTAACTGTAACCTTGTGCAACTAGTATAGCTTTGTTTCTAATGATGTTTCCAGATTCATCAACTTTGTTTCTAAATACACACATTGTGCCTATGGTCAATGTGTCTTTAGGTATTTCTACTAATTCCAAGACATTATTTCTTTCAAATTGATTTAGTTCTTCTTTCATATCCATTACCCAAAATTCATCATTTATAGCATCATTGATATTTTTAGGTTCTAACTGTGAAAGAAAAGCTTGATGTTCAACCTGATTTCTTAGAGAAACTCTATTATGTGTTCCTCTATCTAGATCACCTACAACAGAATCTAAAGGATGGCTCTTTAGGGTCCTAGTTGGTTTTGAAAAGGTAGGGCTAGAGATTTCAGGTTCATCAACAGGTTGGGAATCAACAGAAGTAAGTTCTGGAAAATTTCCAGAACTGGATGTTTTAACTACAGGTCTAATGTCTTTATCATTAAGGTTCAAAACAGAGATATCATCTTCAATATTTTTAAGAGAGGTCTTAGGTTCATGTGGATCAGTTTCATCAAATTTTATATGAACAGATTCCTCCACACATTTGGTTCTCTTATTGAAAACTCTATAGGCTTTACTAGTAACAGATTAACCTTAGAAAATTCCTTCATCACTCTTGGTTGCAAACTTTTCAAGATTATCTTTGGTATTAAGAATAATGACTTTGCAACCAAAAACTCTGAAGTAGTACTACCTTAGGTTTCCTATGGTTCCACAACTCATAAGGGGTCTTCTTAAGAAGATGTCTGATCAATACTATATTGATAATATAACAAGCTGTATTGATAACTTCAGCCCAAAAATAAATAGGTAGGTCATACTCATTGATCATGGTTCTGGAAATTTCCTGAAGGGTTCTATTCCTCCTTTCTACTACACCATTTTGCTGAGGTGTCCTAGGGGCAGAGAAATTGTGACTATAGCCATTGTGTGAGCAGTAGGATTCAAACTCATGATTTTCAAACTCATGACCATGATCACTTCTCAAGGTTTTAATCTTAAGTCCACTAACGTTCTCTACAGACTTGGAATATTTAACAAAGTAAGAACAAGCTTCACTTTTGTGAGCTAGAAAATATACCCATGTATACCTAGAATAGTCATCTACTAGAACATAGAAATAGTTCTTCCCATTTAAACTAGAAACTCTAGAAGGTCCAAAAAAATCCATGTGAACCAACTCGAGAGGTTGAGAAGATGAAACTTCTTTCTTTGATTTAAAATAAACTTTATGTTGCTTTCCCTTTTGACAGGGATTACAAACTTTATCTCCTTGGAATTCATGTTTTGGTAGGTCTCTAACTAAGTTCTTCCTAGTATGTTGTCTAAGTGAATTTACATTGCAGGGTCCTAATCTTCGGTGCCAAATCCAAGACTCATTATGAAAATAATTTAAACCAGTAATATTTTTCATAGCTAAAGAATTGAAATCAACAACATAGAAATTTTAATTTCGCAAGGTAGAAAATACTAAAGCATTCTTAGAATTAAAAACATTGCAAGAATAATTTTCAAATTTAACATTAAAGCAATCATCACATAACTGAGAAATAATTAGTAAATTATACTTAAGTCCATCAACAAATAGAACTTTAGAAATTAATACTGAGTCAGTGTTACCAATATGGCATAAGCCAATGATTTTCCCTTTAGAATTATCACCAAGGGTGACAAAACCTCCATCTACTCTGATTAGGATTTTAAAGCATGAGAAGTATCCTGAAATATCTCTTGAGCATCCACTGTCCATGTACCAAGTCTTTTATAGGATCTATTTAAGCAGGTTCTCTACAAAAAATATTTAGATAGGAAATGATTTTGGTACCCGGATTTTCTTAGGTCCAGACAGATTAGCCAATAATACATTAGGTACCCAAATTTGTCTTATGGGTCTCATAAGATTTTCAGAATCAACAGATTTAGACAGATAAACCTTATTAGACCTATAACTATGAATATAACTAGTTGAATCATATGAACTTCCAGAACTAGAACTATCTACATTCTGTCCAGATTTAGGAATTAATCTAGTTTTGGTAATTTTTCTTTGTCCAGGTCGGTATCCTATACCCGTAGTATATCTTGGCGCAATCTTCTTACCTAGAATTTGAGTAAGTGTATCCTTTCCATTTTTGAAATTTTCCAAATCCTTCCTAAGTTGATAATTTGACAATTTCATTTCAGTGTTTTCTTTAAGCAACTGGGCATTCTTTTCCATTTCTATGTCAAGATCAAATTTATGTTTAATAGTTAAAGCATTATGTTTCTTTAAACCTTTGTATTTTTCTTTCACCTCATTACAGGTTTCTTCCTACATATCACAGTATTCAAATAGTTCATATTTTGACATATTTTCAGAATCAGAATCATCTCCAGAATAATATGAATTTAAAGTAGGAGTTTCAGATGTTACCTTAGAAGTGTTTGTCATAAAACACATGTTTTCCTTATTTCTGTTTTCAGTCTTAGAAGCTTCAGATTCACTGGAGCTATCCTTAGAAGCACTCCACATAGACTTCAGGGATTTATTATACTTATTATCCTTATACTCATATTTATTCTTGTATTTCAGCTTTGTACAGTCTGATTTTATATGTCCTTTTCTTTTGCATTCATAGTAGACAACTTAATCAGATTTGTCAGATTTCTTCCATTCCTTTTTCCAGTGTCCCTTATTTTCATACTTACCTTTGTAATTTGATTTTATGAAAAAATTCTTCTCCCTATAAAACTTCTTAAATCTTCTGTATATATGATCCATTTCTGCATCACTGTCAGATGCACTTTCACATTCTTCGTAGCTTGAGCTATCACTTACAGCTTGAAGTTTCTCCTTATCCTTATTATTTGAAGTAGATGTCTTGAAGGAAACAGACTTCCTTTTTGGTTCATATTCTTCTTATTTGTTTACCTTAAGTTATTATTCATACATCATCAACTTACCAATAAGTTCCTTGACTGGAAGTTTACCAATATCACAAGATTCTCGGATTGAAACAGAAGTGCCCCTCCATCTTTCAGGTAGGCATCTCAAAATTCTCATGATCTTCTCCATTGATGGAACATCCATTCCCAGTGAGATCATTTTATTGACAATTTCGTTAAACCTGAGATACATATTAGAAATGGGTTCATCAGGCTTTATCTTAAAATTATCATATTTAATAGTATAGGTGTTCAATCTCATTTCCTTAATATTAGCTTTTCCTTCATGAGAAACACTTAAAGTATCCCAAATTTCATATGCAGTCTTACAAGTAGATATTCTATTAAATTCGTCATCTCCTAAAGCATAATACAGAGCATTCATAGCTTTGCAATTATTATTGTAATATGTCTTAGTAGCTTCACTCCAAGTAGATCTAACAGTAGTTGGAATTTTACATTCTGATTCTATGGCAGTCCAAATATCAAAACCCATGCTTTCTAAATGAATTTTCATCTTAATCTTCCACTGAGCATAGTTGTTTCCATTGAAAAATGGTGGTCTATTAGTAGAAACACCTTCAAGTATGTTATCCATGATAACTGAGTTAAAATAAACAAAAATTAAAGAGATAAAAAATTTAAAAATAACAGAAATTTTAAGAAATTTAAAATACAACTAAAATCACAGTTGAAAAACAGAGTACTTTAGAAAATATTTTGATCCTTTGATACCAAATGTTGGTCAGAGTGGACACTCAAGAGGGGGGTGAATTGAGTTCCAATTAAAATTTCTATTTAAAATCCATTACTAAAATCCCCCAATTTAACATACTAATTGAATTGTAGTGAATTTGAACTAATGAAAACTTTTAGTTAGGTTCTCAAGGGATTGATTAATTCCCAGTTAATCCAATCAGAAGATCATATTATCATTTGAAACTAACCTAAGGATTTACAAATAATGAAAACACTTGCTAATTCAATTATCAGAGTAACTTTGAAAAATAGTTTAAATTTTAAAGCACTTAGTAGAGGAATAAAAAGGTTTTATATAAAACTAAACAAAACACAACACATATAACCAATAGGTTCAGTCTCAAGATGAGACTTGGTCCTCTCAACAATTTATATAAATTTTATCCACACCCTAGATTGGGGTTCACAATAGTTTACAACTATCCCGGTCAAAGACCTCTACCACAGTTCAACGTGGGAAACAAAAACAACATCAAATACAGTTGTCCTGGTCACACACGACCTCTACCACTATCCACAGTGGGAAATAGAAGATGTAAGGAGTATAAATGAGGATTTACAGATCCTACAGTTAAGGATCAAGAGACAGTGTGTGTGTAAATTAAAACTGATGACACACACTGCTCGTAATGTAAATAATAAATCACTGAGAAAGATATAGAGTTTAGAATGACTCTAGTGATTGCAGCGTAGCTCTGGACTCCATCGGATTGATCAGAAATGATTCTGATTCTTCTTCTGGTTTTTTTCTGGAAAACAGAGTGTCGTCTGCTTGACATCTAGGTTCAGAGACAGTGAAAATGTAGTCGATGAAGTTCTTCAAAATCTTCGTGAATGTATAGAGCTCTTCTTGAGTAAGCGTGAGTGTGTATAAGATTCTGTGTCTTCTTGGTTGTGCATGAATATTTGTATGAGATCTTCTTGTGTATGTCACTTGTAGATCACTTCTGTATTTCACTTGTCTATCTTGCAGCAACAGGGACTTCTTATATTTATGGCATGAGCTCTGGAAAAAGAAATGATTTCTTTTTACAGGTACGAGGTACTGTTCCCTGACATCTAACAACCTTCATTAAATAAATGACAGAGCATTAAAATATACCTAATATGACCGTTGGATAGATTAGACAATGATAAAGAAATTAAGGTAGTGTCGGATTATCTGGAACGATAGCTTTGGATATCGGTAGCCTTGTGTCACGGTAGGTCTTTGTATCGGTAACCTCTTGTATCGGTAACCTCTTGTGTAATGGTGGCCTTTCTATTGGTAGACTTCATGTCTGTCGGTAGACTTGATCAATAGAGGTAGACTTAATGTACCGGTGACCTTTCGTGTAACGGTAGCCTTCATGTACAGGTAGCTTCCTTGGTGTATCAGTAGACTTCCTTTGGTAACTTGTCTGTAATGGTAGGCTTGCATAATGGTGACTTTTCTGTATCAGTAGGCTTGAATAACGGTGACTTGTCTGTATCAGTGATCTTCACGTATTGGTAGACTTTTTGTACCGGTGGACTTGATGTATCGGTGACCTTATACATAAAGGTGGACTTTACAAATCGGTAGCTTTGTTCTGTAACAGTGACCACTTGTCTGTTTAATCATTCTATTGGCAGAATAGGTTAAGATAGAATATATATCCATCCAGTAACTGAATTCTCTGAAGATAAAGTAAATATTATAATATATGAATATGCGCATGGTGTACAGAAATACTGAAATAAGTAATTAATCATTAATCAATATAGGGATTATAAAACTATAATTGAGCATAATTTGGATTATCAAAATATGAGTTCAACAAATTCTCCCAGAGGGTTCAACACCAGTGATATATAATAACAAAGATTTGAATATAAAATGGTCATATGAATATGAGAACATGAGAATAACAAATGATAACCATGAAAAACAAGTCACTGATCATAAATATGATTCATCAAATAATGATTTGAAATTCATAATACATGAATCACAATGTAAACAGATAACATGAGCATTGAGAAAATTAAACTAGCCTAATAAATAGAAATGTGGCATACACATAAGTATATAAAATAATTTCTTTATTAGTAATATTTCATTGATGAGTCAATTATAGTTGGTTGGGATTACTTCCCAAAATATCATAGATGTATAGGCTTACTCTGAAGGCCATAAATGTGGAAAATCCCCTTAGTGATCCTATTGTACTCCCCATTCCATTCATTTCTATCTCATGAGACATAAATAAAAAAAATAATTAATTAAAGGGGGGCAAGGCCCCACTCGTATCATATTGAAAACAATAATTATATGTTAAACAATATCATATAACATTTATCATATAATAAACTATGTAATTAAATGGATTCATAAACATTCATCATATCATAACATGTTTAAGTGAGACATGTTTTATATTCATTTCATCATTTCATCATTTCATCGTAACATAAATTGTGTAAAAAGAAATGAGTCTCATAAAAATCTTAATCACGGTTTTACCCATGGATGATATGTAATATTAATAAACACATTGGCATAATACATCATTAATAAAAATAATAGTTATAGTATTATTTGTGTTATGTTACTAGAAAATAATAATTTATATGATAAGAATTTATTTAATATAGAAAATTATTTCAAAAGTTAAATCTCATGGGAACATTATTGAGGATGAATATTTATCTTTTGGAAATAATATTTTCGAAAAGAAAAACATTTCAAATTAATTTTATTTTTAAAATAACCATAAAAAAATTTAGTGGAATATTTTAAATATTTTGATCCTTTTTTGTGGAAGATAAAGTTTCCTTGAAAATATTTTTTTCAACTAAAAATAGTTTCAAAAAAATTTATTTTCAATAACCTTGAAAACATTGAATGAAAGATTTCTGAAAAATTTAATACATCTCATAAGAAAATTATCCATTCAGATTAAAAATACAATTATTAAAACATACATATTTTAAATAAAACAATTTTATTTGGAGTAAATCATTAAAAACATTAAAGTTCATTATAATTTTATCAAGTGTTCATGACAGTGGTAAATATTGTTCTTGTTGAGCATGTTAAAAACAAATATGTTTTCATATTTTCTATAAAAAAATTCTTATTTTGAAAAATCATTAGTTAATAATATCAAAACATATTTTAAAAAATAAAATATGGTTAAAACGTACATTTCAAAATACTTTCAGAATAGTAAACAAATTTAAAAATGTTTTTTGAAAACATGGTTTAGATAGTAAACATATTGACTAAAGAATAGATAAACAAAGTAATATATTAATAAAAAAATTCCAAATTATTTTAATAAAAATAATGTGGGAAATGGTAATATTTCATGAAATAATAATTGATTACAAATGGAGAAGAAATTTATAGATAATTCTATAGAGTTAGATCATACACGATAACAATATTTTATACTCAATCATAAAAAGTGTTGAAAACAGCATGATTGTAATATAAAAACATTTCCACAGTAGTAAAATTTGAAACATAATTCCCATGAATGATAGAATATAAAATCGATATGTTATCCCATAATTTTTAAGATAATAATAAAAAAATAATGTATTGTATATACAAAACATAAAATAAATATTTGATGAATATGGATTGTGGGTCATAGAAAATAATAGAGAGTCATTAATGAATTAATGAGTAATTAATATTTTGGATCATAAGCCCAGATAAAGAATAACTTATGATTAAATTATTAAATATCAAAAAAATATGGATATTAATGATATTATATTTACATTGGAAAGTATATACACCACTAAAAATAAACAAGTTGTTAATTTCCAAAAATCTCTACAAATAAAAGAGCGACCTGAAATCCAACAGCTTAAATATCAATTAGATCATTCTTGTTAAAACCTAAAATATATTAAATAAATTTTTATTATTTTGATTTTATATTACTATATTTTTTTATATCATACCATATATGATTTTTTTGGTTTTTTATTATCTATTTGTAAACAATATCTTGTAAATGTCACGTTTTGGGTAATAACCTCATTATTTATCATATAAGTTTTTAATTTTTATTTTATATACAACTATATTGATAATTTATAAATCATCAATGGAATAATAACAATGAAATTATTATCAAATTAATAAACTATTTATAATTTTAATAAAAATTATTAAATGTGGTTTTCAATAATGAAGTAAGTTATGACCATAGAGAAGGTATGTCATATGCATGCATGAGTAATATTTCCAATTATAAATGACCATTATAGAAAATATATAAATAATATTATTTCATTATGTAATGATCATAATATCCTAATAACCATATTATTTCTTCATATATATTTTTACATATCATCTGTGGGGTGTGATATTGAAAAGAGAGTCATATCACTTCGGGAAGGCAGTAGTCCAGATGTACATGATCACAATTATCATATTTTAGTGTGTGAAATGTTATTAAATAAAAAAATATATCCTATTTTAAGAATTATAAAAATTTAATAAATATAATAATAATTTCATTTATATCACATATATCGATTAGAATTATCCTTATTATCTTCTATTTATTTCTTTAGTGAAAATGAATCACATTGATTCATAAGGTGGCAATCCATAATACACATAAGTGACATTATATTATCTCATATGGAGAGGAATGTCAATTTTCATAATTTATATATTTACGAAATATGTATAATTATGTTAGAAATATCATGTATAAATATTATATCCATAATCAAACCTACATGTCAGATGTATTAAAGGAAAAACGAATTACATTGTAAATGATTTCATAGTCTTTAGAACACATGAATAATGATCTCATAACCAATTTGAAGAATGTGGGGAACGTTTTAGGAAATTAAATTTACATAAAATATCTCAATATGTGTGAGATAATGAGTTAATATATGAGAATGTTTTAATAGGAAATGCAAGAGGTTGAGATAAAATAAAATAAAAAAGATTATTTATGAACGTTACATCCTATTAGTGTAACCTCCATAGGAATGCAACAAAATCCATAATTTTTTGGATTTATGAATAAAATATTTATTCTAGGATGTGTTAAGATATTTTGTAATTTTTGTGGGAAGTTATTTCTTTTTTCGAAAAAAGTGTTTGATGGTGTGAATTACAAATCATAAATAGTTTCCTTTTATAATTGTGCATTTCTATTTTTGTAAATACATAATTATAAAAAAATTAGAGATTACTCACACATTATGTCTCTATAAAATTGTTAAAAAATAGAGGGTAATAGTGATATGTTATTGCCACAAAAATAATATAAAAATATACACATTTTATACTTTTCATTCCTTATCCATAAAGTTTTAATAACCTGTACCATTTTAATTTCCACCTTGATAACTGGTTTTAGTTAAACTCAATAATTTATCATAGAAGACAAATATAAAAATATAATTATTATAATATTTATACCAATATATTATAAATATATAATACAATTTACTTAATTAAACTCTATTTTTTATGGATTGTAAATTTTACCAAAATCCTAAGTAACTTATAGACCATTTTTTTAAATTAAATTGAAATTATATGTTTTTATATAATATTACAAATAATTATGATAATAAATAAAATTTAAATTATTAGTTAATATAAATTATTATGATAAAAAATATGTAATGAATTTATAAAAATTAAATTGATTGAGAAGGATATTTTAATTTAAAACTAACTCTCTAGATGTTAGGAAAAACTAAGATTCCAAATAAAAATATTGTTCGAATGTTTACAAAGTTTTTATATCAAAACTAAATAATAAAATTATTAAAATTACAATAATATTATTAATATAAATATAATATAATTTATATAAATTTAAAATCAGTTTAAAATATAATTTTATTATATATATTTTTTTAAATGAAAATACAGTTTCCAATTAAAATTTAGTATTATAAATATACATAAAAAATATAACATTTTAATTGAATTATAAAAAAAGTCACTATAATATAATTTTGAAATGTATATTTCAAAAATTATTTTTTTATCAAATTAATTTTAAAATTTCTCAAAATTGTTTTATATTTCTAATCACAAATATTATGAAAAATAGATATTTTGAGAAAAATCGTGTTCAAAACATATAAAGACATTAACAATAATTATGTACTTTTAATTAATTTTTATAATTTATATAAAACTATTTAATTTGACCTATAAAAAATATTTATTAATTTTAATACAACTTTGTTTAATAGCTAGGTAATAATATTCACATTTGAATAATATTAATAATAAATCATGGTTTTTGATAAAAATAGCTGTTTGGTTTAAGAAAAAGGAAAACCCAATATTTCATGTATAGAAATTGTAACACGGTGTTGTGTGTAATGAAATATACACTCATTATTTTATTTCATTGAAGATAAAATAATTTATTTATTTTAAAAAAACTATAAAAATATTTTTTCATGTTTTAGAAAATATAAAAGAGTTTAAATTTATTTGAGAAAATAGTTATCAAAATCATAGGGTGTTAAATTCAGTCAGTCATTATATAATTACTCCCAATAAATTCACCTTTGGTTATAAATTGTTTAACATTTTAAAATTAATTCATAAAAACAAACAATTTAAATATGAATAATAAAATTTCCCTTAAAAGGGGAATGTTTGAAACATAAGAGTTTCCTTAAGTAACTCATCACTAGGTTTCCACCAAAGAAAACATTGGACATAAGTATTTATTTTGATATTAATTAAAATTTTAGATAATAATATAGATATATATATCATTTATAAAATTAAATTTTTTGATCTAGAGATGTTTATCATCTAGAAACCCATAAATATGTGATGAGTTAAGGGAAAATTGATACATTAGAAATAATGGTTCTAGGATAATGTTTTTGTTTCTAGATAATTTTCATAATTTTGAGGTATTAAACTAATATCTATAATGATAACATGTGATAAAGAAAATATTCAATATCATTCCATTCTATAGGAAAAATTTCTTCCTTTATTTGTTCCTTGATCTATTTCTACTTTATCACTTACTCCATGAGTTGAATTTTTCATATTTGAATCACCAAATAATATTCATAATGCAAGGATTATTAATTACTTATATATATATTGTTTTTATGAATGGAATAAAGTTATCAAAGGATATTCATATATCATCATGTTGTTATATAATAAATTAATCTATAAAGCCTCATCAAAAATTAATCACAATCTATTCCATATATGGTTATCCATGTAATCATTACAAAATATATAATTTTAAATGTGTGTAACTAAAATTTTGAAAATAAAGTAAAAATTATCCCCCAAATATCATAAAGTATCCCATTATTTCCCCATTAAAAAATTGATAGTACCATTAACATGTCTTCTATTATAATAGGGTACTAACATGAATTAACATAAAAACATTTTAAAAATAAACATTCATAATTAATCATTATATGGAACACAATAATTTGAGATATTAAATAAATATAAAATAACTATAAACCCCATCAATGATATAATAAACCCCTTTTTAAACAAATCTTTAATCAATTCCAAGATAATCTGTACAATTTGATGTAATTTATACTTCACAATCATCTATTTATACAAACGAAACACCATTTTCTCAAAATATGTTTAATTTTAATGTTTATAATTTCCATAATCATGTTCTCTACATGAATATACAATTTCCGTTAAATCATTATTCTATATCATTAGAAACATTCAACATATCCTTTCAGATCCTTAATGAAAAACTTATTGTGAAAATTTATTAGAAATTTTAAAATTCATCAATTATAATACATAAAATACCTCAATCATACTTCTTCCTTGTCAATCCATAAACCATGTGTCATCATCTTATTCTATAATGAGTTTTTCAATTCCATTTTAATTTTCCATATCTTCATCATCATAAAAAAACCATTACTCATGCAAACCTACTGATTCCCTTTACTAGAGTTCTCTTTCAGACATTAATTAATTTAATTCATATTCATTCTACATTTGAAACACATTACCATCAATGATATCATAGGTAGTCCATTATTTTCAACATGTTATTTGACTAAAAATTTCATCATCACCAATTAATTACATTTTTAATTATTTCTTTTCTATGATCAAAACGACATTTTGTCCAACTGAGACCTTCAATTAATTGCTTTGTCCTATATTTTGAACATATATGAAACTGACTCATAATTACTCCATGGTCTCCAATAACTTGAACTCACACCAAACTCCATCATTATATTATTTTATGAAATATATATTTGTCTATGATGTACATTGTTAATCATGTCACTATATAATTTGTATTAAATAATCACAATATCATACACTATAGTCATCATCCCATTTGAATTCTCTTTATCAAATTTTATATAGAAATCAATGTCAACAAAGTTCCTTTTAGTTACTATAATTCAGTAAAACCAAAAATAATTGTGTAACCAACACTAAAAATAATGTAAAACAACATAATCATAAAAAATACTAATATTTTATAGAAATATTGATACCTTCTTTTTAATATATAAAATCAATGGACTATCCTTGGACATTTCTAGTCAAGCCTGAATCCCTTACTTCTAGATCCCATATAATGGAAGATGAAAATTTATATTTCATAGAAAAATTATAAATATATATAGACATTTAAATATATGGATCTTTTCAGTTTTAAGAATTGGAAGAAAAGGACAACTGTTACATATTATCATATTTAAAATAGTAAATAAATGGAACCAATGAAATGCTATGTGCACTATATTCTTATCGAGGTAAACTCCATGAAAAGTCTATATGAACATGATTTTTTTCAAAATAATATATGGTGAGGAAAATATTTTTTTAATGGATTTTTAAAATCCAATGAAAACCCTTTAAAAAATTCATATACCCTTAAAAATACATTTGGAATAAATTTGAATATAGCTTTTTCAAAATATCTTTCAAAATTTCCTTTCATAAATGATTTTTAAAATATATTTTGAAAATATATTTGATAAATAATTTTAAGAATACCTTTTAAAAATTCCTTTTATAAATATCTTATTAAAAAATATTTTCAAAACGCCTTTGATAAATAAATTTAAAAATATCCATGGAAAACACATTATAAATCATTTTGATAATATATATAATTTTGAGAACATAATTTTGAAAATTCTTATCAAAATATAACAGGTTTTTGAATAATCATTAGAAAAACCATTTAGAATATGAAATTTTAAATGTATTGGAAATTAATTATTCCATGTAAAATATATAAATATACGTTTTTGAAATTATTTCGTCTTTTTTATTTTAATCGATGCCAATGAATATAGTTACACTTTGGAAAACATTAGATTGATTTTGAAAATACTTAATCTTTGAAAACTCTTTAAAAAAACAAGTTATTGTTCAGAAAATTGTAATCAATCATTAAAAAAATAGGTTCAATTAGACATTGAAGGTTGTTTTGGGCCTACCCATATAGTTAGGAACGAATTCACTCCACATTCACTTCTTTATTAAAATGTCCATGTTCCAATTTTTATATAAGTATTTTTATCATTCATTAAATGTATATATTTTCCACTGGGGTTTTTTATTTTAATAAATAACAACTCATTGAATACACATCAACATTTATAAAAATAAAAATATTTATTTTCATGCATAAATTAGTTGTTAGATTTGTAACAACCTTATATTATTCCATTTTTCTATTACATGAACTTCCAATAAAATAATTATTATCCATGTAATTAAAATATTTGATAATTTTTTTTAATTGGAAAAATATCTTATAACACATATCCCTAGATAAAAGTATAAAAAGTTCATCTTCAAAAATAACAAAAAAGTAGAGAATATATAATTTTTCACAAAAAATGATAGATATTGTAAATTTAATGTCACATGAAATAATATAAATTGAATTTATCTTTCTTACAGTTATTATGAGGATATACAAGATAATTATTTAAAATAATGACATACATAATAGAAATTTTAAAATTTTATATTTCACAAAATAATCCAATTAAAAATATATGAATATATATAATTTTACTCTCATTAAAAATTGAAAGTAAATTTAAATGTAACCTTAACTTATAACATTAAATGAAAAACTATATAACACATATAGGAAAATTAAAAGTAATATCCTTAAAATAAACAATTTTTCATTGATTAATTTAAAAATATTATGTTGTATTTTTTCATTTTTTGATATTAATAATACATTCATTTAAAAACATGTAATGAGGGGAAGGAATATATATTAATTAACAGTGAATATAAAAATTGATGATTTTTGGAATAAAGTATCACATGTGCATCTCAATTCCCTAAACATAAGTATTAAAAATAATTATCTCATATGAGGTAAATTCCAAAAAGTACTTACATATATTTTGTTGATAAAAAGGTAATGACATTCTTGTATATATATATAAATCATAGATTAAAATTTAATAACATGAAATTACTGAAATTGATAATCATATATATTCATATAATATATATATGTTTTAAAACATGAAATAATAAATAATAAATATATATACATGTAATTGTACATTTAAAAATGTTAATTTGAAATGATAACTTTACTCACCATTACAAGATAATAAATCTGAAACTATAACACTAGAATAAATGTGTTACCCCTTAATTGCAAAATATAGATTCATATGAAATAAACATGTAATTAATATTAAAAATAAGACTATATATATATAAACACAAAAAAACTAAAAAGTTTGAAATAATATTTTTCAAATAAATGTGTTTCCTTTCCTAGATAAAGATCCAATGGAAGATTCATGTTATTCTTAGATTGGGTGAATCCAGTGGATTCATGTTTGCATGATGTGTTTAATCAGTTGGTGAAAGAGTGGAAAACTGGGAAACTGCCTCGTCTTTGATTCATGGAATGAGGGAGGGGTTTTCCCCTATTATATATATATATATAATGGTTCAAGTATAGTTTTAAAAAATCCCATTTTGGGATTCAATAGAATAATTGTAATATATACTATTTATGACACGACCCAGATGTGATTATGAGAATGAACAGTGTGGTGTTTTTCATCTTTAACATAGATTGGGGTGAAGGTGTGTGTATAGTGAGGGTTCTACTAGCCTAAATGCTTGAGAATCTAAGTGAGGCAACCACATATGATGTAGAAAATGTGGTGAGGGGGAGTGGATGACCAAGGTTGTCGACAGAGGTGGGGTCTGAGCTGGTGTCAATTTTTGATGTTTGCTAATAGATAGTGGTGGGGGGTTTCTTGTTTCAGCAGGTTGGGGGACGACCCGAGGAGAGGAAAACAATAAGTATTTTTTTCATTTTTTTCATTTTTTATTTTTTATTTATTCTCTCTTTTAATCAATTTACAATTATTATTATATATATATTGTTTTATATATAATTGGTTATAAATATTTGTAAGTAACTATATGAAATAGAAAAACCCTACCAAAATCCTTGCTTATCTAATTCGTATTATGTTTAGTTTATTGGTAATAATTAATATTTTTCAATAAAATAATCCATTTTAATTTAATTGGAAATTATTATTATTATTATTATTATTCTATATTGAATTAATCGATTTTTTTTTTATAAATTTCTCTCAAACCTACATTTTTAACACTTATATATATCTATAATTGTGTGTTAAAAACACAATATTTCATTTCTAAATTTATTTTTTATATGATTATTTTTTTAATTTGGTGAAACTAGTTTAATATATAAGGTAAAAAATTTCATATATCTCTATCATAATTCAAATATTTATTTCTCATTATAATTTTTACCTTTATATTGTATATTTTATTTGTAGCACTCTGAGTTTTTATGGAACTTTTTTTTCAAATAAATTAAATATTTATGTGTGTCTTGCATTGAATTAAGTTAATAATTTCATTATCCTGGTACCAAATCAAAATATATTATATTCCACATCATCTTTTTGTACATTAGACAAAACACCGACTTGGTGTAAGATACATGTATCACTGACCAAGAATACATCAAAAACTAGAGAGAGTTTCTACGAAACATCATTGTAAAGATATAATTATTTAAATGAGATAATTATAACACATACCTACATTTAAATATGAATAGTAATAAATAATTTTAGATTATTGTTTATAATTTCTTTATATATATAAAACATATTGATAATGAATGATATGATTTTTTGTAAAGTCCTTTTTATGTCTTGAAATATCATTTTGTTGAATAAACCATATTTAATATAAATATACATTTTTAAAAATTTAGATATTTAATGAGATAAAATAAAATTAATTTTTGAGTTTAGAGTTTTTAAATTTTACTAGGGTGAATTTTAGGTATTTTTATAAGAAACATCATTTTTTGATGAATAGGGAAAAATACTAGATTTAAATTTAAAACTGATTTTTCATCTGATTTATTAAATGGATAAGTAATATTTTAAATAAGTTTGAAATTTTATTTAGATTACATTTTTTAAAATAATTCCAATTATTTAACTTGAACTAATTTTACATTGAAAATGGATAAACTAATTTTAGAAATATTTAAGTTTTATTTACATTAAAAAAACCCATATATTTTCCCAACAGAATGATTGATATAAAATTAATTTCATCCTATTGTATGATTATAAATTAAAAAAAATCATTCCATATTAAAAATTATCATAATTTATAATGTCTAATAAGCTAAACACTATTTTATAACCAAAAATATTATTGAAAGTGATTAAAATTAATTACATCGGTTAATAGAAAAATTAGGTTTATAAGGTATAAAAACATATATTTATGACCAAAAAATACTTATATACTTTTCCAACGCCAATTGCTTATCCCTAGTTCCATCATGAAAATTAAAGTGTTTAGTTTTGTTTACTTATATGTTATTTTTAGGTAAAATCAAGCGTATACCTAACTTGATTTCAAAAATTTCATGCGTGTCCTTTCCCTTCCATATAAAAGGCCACCACTTATATACATTTCCTTACACCACTAAACGCCATTGTAATTCACATTGTATCCTCAAATAAGGTCCCATATTCTCTCTCACCCTCCAAGAATAATTACCTGTGGAAGAAGGAAATCCAAGGAAGCCATTTGGAACAAACTAGAAGGAGTTACTTGATCAAGAGGTAATGTATTCACTCATTTCCATTCTTTTATTTTCTTTATCAACCCCTCCACATTATTTATCCAATGATTGTATAAAATAAATAGTATAATCTATATAATATTATTTTTTCATTCTTTTTAATCCACCTAAACATATACACACCTTCATCTAATGAGTAATTAATATATTGTTTTTGTGTATGGTGAGCCTCTACCCCATGAAATGATGATTGTTCATTCTCCCATTACCACATATCATTGTGGATGTTATATTAGAAACCATGTTGATATATGATATATAATATATTTGTAATTTCATTTATCTTCTATAATTTTTATGTATAACATACCCGTTTTTCTTTCCATCTTATATAAATATTATAATTTTATTTGAGAAAGAGTGGACTACCGCCCCTCGGAGCAATATGATTCATTCATACACTTCATTGACTAAATTAAATATGATATTAATTAATATAGGATATATATATATAATATAATAAACCTAATTTAATATATATATATATATGTATAAGTCTTTTACATTACTTCTCACAATATGAAAATTACACGAAAATATCATTCATGTGTATATATGGCCTACCATCTCCAAAAATAGTGTTTTCTATTTCATGAATATATATTATATATATTATTTCAATAAAAATAGATTGAATATACATAATATTTATAACATTATCCCCACTATTGAATCATTATCTATTTATATGTACCATCAATATAAAAAATTTAGACATGTGAAAAACAAAACAATTATTACCCGAAGTAAAACCTTAACATAGGGTCGTTAAACACTAGGAAATATAAGGTCATAATAAGAATATATATGGTATTGGATATAATGGTAAAGTAATTTAAAATATTTATAATAAAATTATATTTATTATGCAGGTGGTTTGAGCGAGTATGAAGAGAGTCCAATCATAAGGTAAGGGGATTTTATACAACATTCTATTTTCGTGAGATACATGCAATGATGTCCACTCTTTTCTTTCTATATAGTTTATTAACTACCCATGAATGTTATATATACATCTTATACATAAATTAATTAGAATTAACATAACCAATTTAAGAACATTCTTTCATGGTGATCAAGTTTCAAAAGTTACCAAATCGGTAAAAACGTTTTATCTCAATTTCACTTCTTTGAGACACGTATTTAATTATGCACGTAAACTCTTTTTTGGGGTGTATATATTTCCATTTTACATGTTATATCATGAATATATTCAGTTTCATGATATTTTATTTTTCATGTAATTTCATTTTCTAACATGGATTATGATCCTATGTTACAATGTTATAAGTGTTTATTCAAACAATTACATCATTTTTTGAGATTGTTTATGTCTATGGTTCCTCTGAAGAAATATAATTATCCATATCTCAGGAACACTATTGAGTTTCCATATACTCTGTTTATTTAAGATATCAAAATTTTTTAGTAACACTTCCTCCACTCTTTGGTACTTTTGATAATGTTTTTATGTTATATCACACCGTTTATCTCTCCTGTTAGAAATCTATTATAATTGAAAAGAATGTTTTCGCAAATGTTTTCAAAAATTATTCCCAAAATTCCTTGATGATCACTTTCAAGGATAATGGATTTAAAAAAAATTTCTGTTGTAAAATCTTCCATTAAATTTTTTCAATGTTATTTTCAAATAAAAATGTTTTGAAAAGGTTTTATTTTATAAATATATTTGTTCAAAACATAAAGGATATTTTACACAAAGAATGTTCTGAAAATATCATTCAAAATTATTTCCCATGAAGATAACATCTATTGGTGTGACTCATGAATTTATGGGGAATGTGTTTAATTTTCACATTCATATTCATTCTCTAAATTGATCTTGTTTTGAGGTGATAATGTTTGTCGTACCCATTTCACATTCATGTGCTATATTCTTTTGAAACCTAATTCTTGTTACAAGTCATGTTTATTCTGAAATGGTTCTAAAACCTGTATCTTTCTATAGGTTATGATATTTTTACATATTTATAATAACCATTTAATTTCATGGATTATTATATGATTGTTTATGATATTGTGACACATGTATAGATGAATTAATTTTATGATGTGTGAGACCTATATATACCTCCAATACCATTGATAAATATTTATATATCATGAGATTAATTTATATGGTGTTGAGAATTAACCTCGACTACTAATATTTAAATTAGAGTGAACCATTACTACCATGATGGTATGAGGCGTGAAGTAATGGTACTAAGATTGGCATGGGTGTGAACCATGACTACCAAGATGGTATGTCATGTAAACCCTTACCACCAATGTGGTCATGGAATTAATGACTTGGATAATATGTAAATAATATTATATGATTATGTGTCTACCACAATTACATGTTTCATTCATTTGTTATGTTATCTTGTTTTATGTTATTTGTTTCATTATTATTCGTGTCTTTTGAACTGAAAATATTTTGGATATGATTCAGGTATATGAACTTTGATATGAAGTGTATGCTCTTCCCTTTTAATGGTTATGTTATCATACCCTTAGGCTTATGATTATGCTTATATATCTGCCTTGTTCACCATTACTATGAATTTTATAGCACCATTTTTTATGATTCTTTCCCCATGTTATGAATATATGTATTATGTATGATTGGTTTAAGAATTGTTCTGGACTAGAATAACCTAGTGAGTGTTAATGTATATCTCTTATGTACTAGTGTTTATGTTTCCATGATCCCAAAGGCACTAGACTATTAAGGTCATCTGGCGTCTGTTTGTATAATGTTTTATGTAATCAATTTTTTTTTTGAAATTTCAATGTATGTCATGACTAGGTCGTTATAGTTGGTATCAAAGGAAATGTTTAGTTATTTTTAATAAAATAGGATGAGAAAACATTCGTGATAATCCTATGTATATGTGTATAAATATGTATAAGTATATGGAAATGTATAAGAAAATGCCCTTGAATTTTGGTGTAGGATAGAGGGAGTGGTTTCCAAGAAATACATCAATGCCATTATACTACATGTAGATGTGTAACTAACAAAGATATACCAAGGGGTAATAACTCTGACAAGATGTTTTGTTTCTGACTCGGGGTAATTTGATACATTATTACAGGCTATGCTAAACACCTAGTTTGACACTCCTTGTGGATATCCTTGGGAATTTCACTATCTATTCATGAATGATCATGATAGATTTAAATATATTTTAACTATGAATAACCTAGGATAATCCTATGTGGGAAAATATTAAAGAATGAGTCATGATTTAGAAATACTGTAAGTAAATTTTTATGAATATTTGGCTCCTCACTATGATAGGTGTTTCTAACTCGATGAATTCAGATTTTCCCAATTGAAGGAACTCAAAGGAACCGTCTTAATGGTGACTGTGGTGGAAAGTGCAATAATATTCCAATTGGAAAACAAAATGATATGGAATCTTGAATGAAAAATAGTGTTTCTATATTCACATAAATTTCTCAAGATATGAATCATGGTGTACTTCCTAATGATAAAATATGGGAATAACATTCTATTGATTCTTTCATGAGGCAACTCTCACCTTCATTCATAGGACCTTCTGATCCACTTGTTTCAAAATAGTGGATCAGTACCACTGAATTGATATTATCTATCCTCATGTGTTCTGAGTGTGAGAAAATCATTTTGGATGTTTATCCATTAGAATACAAAGAACATCAATAGTGGTCTTTAATCAACAATATGTGGCACTATGATTATATTGAATAGAAGGAATATAACGAGTTCATGAACATATTTTTCAATATATTATTTCATCAAATTCTTTTCATGAAGATGGAGAAAGAGTTCATTGAGTTTAAGAAAAGTAATTATTAATGTTTTGGTACCTATGATGAAAATTTATTGATAATTGGAAGTTATTATTTAAGAATTATCATCAAAAAGAAAGTAAAGATGATAAGTTCTTTAGTAGACTAGAGACCTGTCTAATTGGAAATTTTTCTTATGATACATTAGTATCTATATAGATATTATGTTTTTTCTAATCAAGGATGAAATAGTGGTTGGGGTTATATATCAATCTCACAGTTTCAACACGTAGAAGTGGATAGAGTTTAATGGAAAATCTAAAAAACAATGAATAACAGAAGATGAACTACCCTTTATTCTATATGTGTGGAAAGAAGCATAATGGAAATTCACTTAAGGGGTCCAATAAATGTATTAAATGTTTATGGTAAGGTCACCCAGAAATTAATTTCCAAATTTATGGGAAGAAGTTAAAAAATGATGAAAATACGGGAAAAGAGGCACAAAATACACCTCCCATGATTTAGTTCCAAATGTGTAAAGAGAATGGGAAATATTCTAACAACATTACAAAACCAAGAGAAGGTGATAATGATCGATTCCATCATCATTTTATGCTGAGGAACAAGAAGTAATATTAGGAAATCAATATTTTTTATGAGGGGAGCGATAGAAATGTGATGAATGGAAATATTACCGCCCACTATAGAACTACTAAGGTCATAATTGAATCATGATATAACCACTTATTCATATATAATTAATTGTTTAAGGGTGTTATGAATTCAGTAAAACAATTTGATGTGGAATGAGTATTGAAATCCCCAAATAGTACAATAATTGTATCTCAAGTCTATGATTCTTCCCTGGTTGAAGTTTGTGGGAAAATTCTTCCTAATTTTTTTTTCATTATTCCTTTGGTCGAATTTGATGTCATCATCAGCAAGGATTATCTATATTTGCATAAATACCACAACAATAATCGGGTAATGGAATTTATTTTTGATATTTCAAAATGTTCTAAAATTATCCATTAATGTAGTGATATGTATGATCTTCTTAGAGGTATTACGTCCAATTTATGGGTCTTAATTCCCAATCAAAATGGGTGTTTATCCCTAATGGTTTGGGAGAGAACCAACAACAATAATATTCTTATTGTTCAAGATTTTTTGGATGTATTTATGAAAGAGTTTTCTAGTCTTAAACTAAAACGTGAAGTTGAGTCTCAATAGAAATCATACCTAGTTCCAGAATGATTTAAATGTTACTTGTAGAATGTCCAAGACTGAGTTATATTATTTTTATAATAAAATGAAAGGTAACCTTGATGATGGATTCATTCATTCAAATGTGTCACTATTAGTTAAACCGGCTATTATTATGAAAATTAAATATGGATCAATGAGAATCTGTATTGATTATCATGAGGTGAATAGGATCCCAATTAAGAACAAGTATCATCTTCGCCATATTAATGACTTGGTTGATTCACTGAATGGAACTCAATAATTTTCTATGACTGAAATTTGTTATTGATATCATCAATTGGGGGTCACGAAAGTGGATATAACCATGAAGGTATTCTTTACAAGGTATGTAAAACATGAATATATAGTTATGCCTTTTGGTATTATTAATTACCTTGATATCATCCTGGATTTAATTAATATAGTTTTTAGTAATTACCTATATATGTTTGTGGTAGTCTTAATTGATGATATTTATATCTATTCATAGATCGAGGGAGTGCATAATGATCGCTTGAGAATTGTACTAAATAACCTAAGGAAGAAGAATAAATACGAAAAATTTACAAAGTGTGCATTTTGGTTGAAAAATATTCTTCTTATGGTCATATAATATCATGATATTGTATAAGAGTAGATCCATTAAATATGGAGGATATAAAATGTTTCCTAGACCAACCATGGTATCCCATACACATAGCTTTCTTGGTTTGGATGGATGTAATAAATATTTTGTTGAGAAATTTTCATTATATCTAATACTATATCAAACTGAACTATGAAGGGTGTCTTGTTTCTCTATACATATGAATGTGAGGAAATTTTTATGTAATTGAAGGGAAGGTTGATCAGTAAACCAGTGCACACATTTCCTTATACTGGATAAGGGTTTGTAATCTACAACGATTCATCCAAGAATGGATTGGGATGTGTTCTTTTGAACAATAACATGATTATATCCTATTCCACAAGGTAGTTGATGATGCATGAGTATAATTTTTAAACTATTTATTTGGAGTTAACAGTAGTAATGTTTTCATTAATGTTATTAAGGCATTAACAATATAGAGAAAGGTTTGGTATATATACGTATCATAAAATTATGAAATATATATTCCCATAGAAGGAGTTGAACATGTTCTTGAGAAGATGGTTAGTATTGAGAAAGGATCATGAATGATTAATACATTTCCACCTTTGGAATGTGAACAAGGTGGGTGATAAATTAAGTCAGAATGATCATGCTAGCTTATCAATGATGAGGATCACAAAAGATCCAATATTTTTGGATTTTCAAAGGATGAATCTAGAAATCATGAAAGAAGGGGAAATTATATTTTTTTCAGATGAATTTTCAAACCTATATCAATGTAAATAATAAGGAGGCATTGAAAGATGATTTAGAGATACAAAAGAAAGTCATAAATGTTCCTAAGTTTATCCTTGATCGGGATGGAATGATAACATTATAGATCCATGTATTTGTTTCATCTATACTATATTTGAAGGAGTAGTTAGAGGGAGATTTTATTTCTTCGTTATCTATTCATCTCGGAAGTACCGAGATGAATTGGTATATAAAATTATACTTATGGTGGTATGGAATTAATATAGATATCCCAATGTTTATATATTTGTTCTTGGAATTCCAACAAGTTAAGATCTAAGACAAAAGTCAAAGTGGATGTAACAAACATTACCAATAACAGAATGCAAATGGTAGAACGTCACTATTGATTTTTTTTTTATTAAACTATAGAAAACCCCTAAATTATTTACTATTTTATAGGTAGAATTAGATCACTATATTATAATTGGAAACTACCACACTATCAGAGAAGACATCCCATTGGATCATCAATACTAGAAATACATTAAAGAAGTTGAAAGGTATGATGGAGTACCACATTCCATTATACAGGAACAGGATTTGAGGTTTACATCGATGACTTAGAGAAATCTTTAGCAAGAACATGATAAAAAAATCAGTTTTAGAACAACATATGATCCTTATATAGATGGTCAGACTAAAATAATGATTCGAACCATGGACGAAATTTTTAGATCTTTTTCTCTAGATTTCAAGGGTGTTTCGGATGAACACCTTCCTCTATCTTTATTTTCTTAGAAAAATAAAATTCACCCATGAATTTAGATGGAACCTTATAAATCCCTATATTGGAAGAATGTTAGAGCTCTAAAGTGTTTGGATGATGTTGGAGAAAGGATACTATTGAGACCAAAGATTTCTAAAGAAATGGTCGAGAAAGTTAGAACCATTCACTATCAGAATAAGGTATCTCAAAGAAAAAATATATATATGATGATAAAAATTGTTGCAATCTAGAATTTGATGTTGGTGAAAATATTTTTCTATTATTATCACCTTAGAATAAAGTTTTTACATTTAGGAAGAAGGAAAAACTAATCCCTAAGTATATCAGCCCCTTTGAGATTCTTGATTGTATAGGGATGGTAGCCTATCACTGGGAACATCCCCCAAATATCTCCAAAGACTGTAATGGGGAACATATATCTCTCTTGAGTAAATATATATCTAAACCATCACATGTAGTATACTCAAATGTAAAAAAGCAGGACCAGGATATGTCTTTTAAAGAATACCTAGTTGAAATTATGGACTGATCAGAGAATGTTCAATGAAACAAGACTACTCACCATGTCATAGTTTTGTGAATAAACCACCAATTAGATAATTATAAATTGTATCTTTACTAAATAATGAATAATAAGTATCCTCAAAATTTTATTCTATGTTATTAATTTCAATGGATAAATTCATTTTTAGGGGGTGAAGATTGTAACTCGTAGAGTATTTATAGACCATTTTTCAAATAAATTAAATATAAATTTGTGTTTTACTATGAATTACATAAAAATCACTTTAAAAAGTCACCATAGTGAAGTATGTTACACAAAACGCAAAATTTTCATACATTAAATGAAACACCTCATTGGTGTAAGTTACATGCCCCACTGATATAACATACATAACACGCATCACAATGTTTCTACACAACATTGTTTTAATGATATAATTATTTATGTGAGATAATTATTAAATAATATTTAATGATATTAATATTAACAGTAATAAATAATTTTCAAACTATATTTATAATTTAGTTATATAAATAAAACATATTGATAATGAATGATATAATTTTTTTAATGTTTTTTATGTCTTAAAATATTGTTTTTTTTATTATATATCATTTAATAATAACCATAATTTTAAAAACATTTAGAACTTTAATATTAAAAAATAAATATTAATTTTTAATTCTATCATCATAATTATCCTTGGGTGATTTTTTTGGATTTTTCTGAGAAACATCATGCTTGTATGAAAAGTGAAAAATACTAGATCTAAATTTCAAAAAAAAAATCATCATCTTTATTTTTAAGAATAAATTATTTTTTTTGAAACGTTAATTAGATAATATCACTATCCATTAATCCCATGTAGTTCATTAGAACCAATTTCACATTGAAATTGGATATTCAATCTTTGCCATCATTTTACCATTTTAACTTTTTAAACTCACAACATCATCCAAACAATAGTAATAATATTAAATTAATTTTTGTCCCTTCTGTGATTATAATTTTACAAAATAAATTCCATATTTTTAACCAGAGAAATTTTCAGTTTCAAATCAGTTCATAATTTTTTGATGAAATATCTTAGTAAAAATTATTAAAATTAATTAAATCGGTTAAAAGAAAAATTCTGTTAATAATGTGCTAAACATTAAATTTAACACCCAAAACAACTTATAAACTTTTCCAACACCCATTTTCATTAAGTATTTTTTTCCATTAACCATCCTTTGATTTGTTTTTTTGTTTTTTTATGACTTTTTTATTTATAGATTTTGGTTCACATAACTTGTTTTAAAAAATCAAAGGGTGTCTTTTCCCATCCCTAAAACGACCACACCTCTACCAATTTTCCCACACATATCAAGCCCATTGGATGTTTAAATATATAATATAAAAATATACTATATTTTATATATTTATCTTATAATAATTCTCTCTTGAATAAGGATATATAAGTAATAATTTTGGTGCAAACCAAAAGGAGTTACCTAATCAATTGGAAAAATCTTCTCTCAAGTAATTTCTTTTATTTTCTTCCTCCACCGTCTATAGTATTTAATCCATGATTATACAAAAAAACTAGAATCCAAAAATTAATAGTTTATTTTTATGCTAGGTATTCAACCTACAATTACACACACCTCCCTCAAATGGGTAATGAACGTAATGTTTCGGTTTAGGGAGAGCTACTACCTCACAAAATGATGATCGTTAATTTTTACATTACCACCTATCATGGTAGATGTTATGATGGAACATATTATTTTTTATGATTAAAAAAATATATATATTTTCATGATTCTTGTTTAATTTTTATTTATAGCATGCCTTTATGATTTCTATCTTATGTAAATATGATATTTTCATTTGAGGAAGTGTGGACTATCGTTCCCTCAATGTGATATGATGTTTTCATACATTACGTGGATAGTATTAAGGAAAGTGTTACATGATATATATGATAAAGGTGATATCATAATGATTGTGTAATAATTATATATATATATATATACACATTTACGTTCTTTCTCTCAACATGATAATTAAATGGATATAGCAATGTTGCATATGTACAACCTACCGTCTCCAAGAATGGTGTTTCCAGTTTCATAATAACATATTATATTGATTATTATAACAAAAATATACTCTATATAAATGATATTTATAAAATTTTATAGATTTTTTAATCATTATATAATTATAAGTACCAACGATATTATAATTTAAGACACATGTTCAAAAAAGTGTATATTACCCGAAGTGAATCATAAACATATGGTCGTTATCATACAGGTAATATAAGGTCATAATAAAAACATATAAGGTATTATATTTAATGATATGTTTCTTTAATAGATTTATAATAAATTTATATTTATTATTTAGGTGTTTCTATCAGGTATAATGACAATCAAGACACAAAAAAGGGGATTTCATCTCAATTTTTATTTTCGGGAGATACATTTTATGTTCACTGCTCTTTCCTTTTGTGGGGTGTATGTAAGAACCGAGATTGTTTTAAATATTTATTATAAGTAGATTTTTTGGTATTAAAATATCCATTTTATAATATTTATTTCATGGGTTCCAAAATTAAAATTTTAATAAATCCGTAAAAATGATTTGTCTTAATTTTCCTACATTGATACTGATGTTTTGTTATACACCTAAACTATTTTTTGAGGTGTATATATTTCAATTTTCTAATTTATATCATGAATATATTTCATTTCATGATATGTTATGCTTCATGTAATTTATTTTTCTTACATGTATTATGATACCATGATACCAAGTTATGTGAGTTTACTGATACATTCCCATTATTTTTTACGTTTTTTATGTTTATTTATATTTTGAATAAATATTATGATCTATCTCTCAGAAACACTCATGATATTCTTTATACACTATTTATTAATGATTTAATCTTTTTTTGTGTATTATTTTATCCACTATTTTTAATATAATATAATGTTTTATGTAAAATCGATCATCCCTCTCTGGTCAAAAAATCTATAATATTTAAAAACAATTTTTTCAAAAAAAAATTTGAAAAGGTTTTTGAAATATCCTTGAAGATCATTTTGAAGGAAAAATAACATTAAAAACATTTTAATTTTTAAATGATCATTTTATTTTATTTGAATGATATTTTCAAATGAATATGTTTTCAAAAGTTTTTATGATGAAAAATGATTTTTTATAGAAAAAAAGTATAGTTTTCTCATGAAATGTTTTCAAAATAACATTAAAAATTATTTCCATTCTCAAATAGCATCCATTGGTTTTTTTAATGCCTTTATAGGGAATTTTTTCAATTTTTCCTTTCATATTCTTTCTCTTAATAGATTAATTTTTTAAGGAATGATATTTATTAAACCCATATCACATTCACATGTTATATGCTTTTGAATCCAGCTTCTTTTGGCAGGTTATGAATATAATGAAATGATTATGAAACCTATCACTTTCCATAGGTTATGATATTATTCCATATTAATAATACCCATTTCATATCATGGGTTTTGATATGACTATTTATGATCTAGTGGAACATGTATGTATTATATCAAAATGAGACATGTGGGACCTATATATCTCTCCAATGCACTGGGTATAGATTTATAGCTCATGAGACAGACTAATATGGTCTTGGGAATGAACCTTGTTTACTAAGATGGCCATGGGAGTGAACCATGATTACAAAGATGGAATGAGAAGGAAACACATGCTACTAATATAGATATGGGGGTGAACCATGACTACATAGATGGAATGGGGATGAACTGATACTATTGATATGATCTTGTTAGTAATGAAATGTATTCTAGAGAAATGATATTATATTCCTATGTGTCTTTCAGGATTCCATGTTTCATGCCTAATTTATAATTTCTTGGATTATGTTTTTTATTTCATTATTATTCTTGTCTTATGAACTACCATGTATTATGCCATTATTAATATAATAACACGGCCTTATTACATACATAATCTTGAATTTAGTCAAGAAAAAACATACTTTTACATTGAATATCTTTTCAATTTTAGAGCTTTAGAGAATTAGGACAATACATTCCTGACATTACACATTATTATAGAGTGGCTACCATAAAAACAGTTTCCATTTTTTTCAAAATATAAAACATTATAACTTAAAACAAGACTCCTTGACTATTCTTCAACATTTAACATGGCTTCCTTACTTGTATTACACATCGATTAACCTGTGAAAAATCATTTAGAAACTTAGTTTGAGCACAAAAGCTCAGTAAGGGATGGAAAATAAGGATAGATCACATTAGTCCATGGATACTCCTAACATATTAAAGCATTTTATAAACAAAATATTTTCACTCATATATTCTAAATTTGTGTAACATGAGATTTACACAAGATCCACACAAAACATGAGTGCATAAATATAATCATAAAGGTGTCTAGGGGCATTACTTACATAATCTTGTAACCATCTCGGCTACCATATAATTTGTAACCATAACGACTACCTTACTCTGTGTAACCATTGTAGTTAAATTTGGAGTAACCATATGAATGTTCTCCAATATAAACATACCTAAGAATCATAACATACTCATACAACATGAATAATTCCATAAAAACCTTACTTTGGAATTTCGTAAAACCAAATTTAAAAAGAGGATTTTTAAAGAAAATCCCCTTATAAATATCAAACAAGTGAAGAGAGACTTAATAGAGTGGATGTGGTATGTATATATATTGTAAATACACATAAAGAAACATAATATAAACAAAACCCATTACACAATCAATTTAAATAGCACATAAATAATGAAGTAGAATGTTAACCCAAAGAATGGAATTTGGGTTAAGAATTCCCTTACCTTGGGTTTGTCTTACTTACAACTTGTTTAAACCACTTATATAATGGTTAAAAGAGTGTTATTAAAAATTTTCAGAAAAATGTTCATGTTTATAACATCTTATATGATTATTTCATAACATCATTTCACCCTTAATTATTAGTATTTTTCCCCTTGCACTATTTTTGGGTGAATTCTTTACATGATTTCTATGATTGGTTCATGGTGTACATTCTTGTCAATTGGAAGTGAAACTAAATAATTGGAATAGAGTATTATTTTGATATATCTAGTAATTTAAATTATACCATTTATCATTTTGAATTTCTCCTTGAGGATGATTCATAAGTTAGAAAATTAACGATGTTCGTTTAGATCATTTTATTTGTTCTTTGATAATAAGAACCTCATTTTGTCTTATAAATTATATCCTTGAATAAAAAATAATACCAAAACCAGGGTGAGTCATAACACATTAATTATAACTTTGTTCAACCATATAACTGGTTTTATTACCATACTTGGAAGAATTAATGGAAATTGAAATCACATCATCCATGATGTCGTTAATTCGACACAAACAGACAATGTTTTTTTCATTAAATAGGTGGGAGAGAAGAAGAATAATGATGAGTAATTTTTCATAAACATGATAACATATAGAATATAAATGATTTCTGGGGATTTAATTCCTCTTGTGTAAGGATATATGAAGAAATAATAAGGAAGGAACTCAAAATAAAAGAATAAGTGAGAAATCTCTTACAAAAATTCGGCATCCCAACGGCTATACGACAGGGTTCTAGAAAACATTAAGAAGAGAGGGGACAAGGGTCACCCATACTTAAATGATTCATAATACAGAATATATCATGAATAAGAAATAAATAAAAACATTGTATTGAAACTTGAAAATTATACCACATAAAAGAGAACTTGAAAGGAAAAATAAAGAAATTTGGAATTCTCTTACCTTGTAGAGTAACCCGTAGAACATGAAGGCTGGGACCTTGGGGGCTTGGGGAAACCTTGGGAGGACTAAAATGAAGGTAAGGAGTCTATATATTCGTTGAGGAAGAATTTCTAATGAATTCAATGAAGGAAAGAGTTGGTATTTATAAGAGAAGTGAGGGATTATTTTAATAATTTTCAAGGGACACCTCATGGTTGGTATTTGAAAAACCATGGGCTTGCCCATGGTATTTTCCCATGGTATAAGCCACTTGGGACACCTAACATCTTCTTTAACTATTCACAAGTCGACCATATTTATGACATAATTATTATATAAATAATGATGTCATTAATACCCCGGATCTAAAAACATTATTTTTTACTATTCTCCGAAAAATCAACTGTTTCATAAAAATTCCCAAAATTCACCCGAACCATTTATCGACGTATAGATTCAAAATTGATGTACATTTTTTGAGAATAATTTTTTAAATTTATGTAATTTAATTTTTAAATAAAATCTTATTTAATTCAGAAAATAATTATTAAAAAATTATAACTGCTTTTATAACGCATTGAAAAATTGATCAAGATGATATAATCTTAAATCCTTAAGAAAATAAAATAACAATAAAATTTACTATTCATTAGTGTCATATAACTATTCATATTACTATTCATAAGGGTATGTTACTATTCAAAAAAAACAAGTTGGTTCCAATAGACTCCAAATAACATACTGAACACAATTGTATATGACAGTTTCTTGAAATTCAGAACATATAAGTATAAAAGTTATGTTTTAAAGGATAATTGAAAATATCTACTTAAAACAAAGTTCCATGCATTTCTATTTATTTTTATAAATAACATGGGGTGTTACATTTTCCCCACCTTCTTGAAATTGCATCCTCGAAATTTTATTTACTTGTTAAACAATTGAGGGTACTTTTCCCTCATAGCATTTTTAGACTCCCATGTTGCTTCTTTAACCACGTGGTTTCTCCACAAAAACTTTACCTGGTGGATTACCTTATTCTGCAATACTTTCTCCCTTCGATCAAGATTTTGAACTGGTTTCTCTTTATAATAAATGTTCTCTTCCAGCTGAAATGCTTCTGGGATCAAGACATGTGATGAATATGGCACATACATTCTCAACATCAAAACATTAAAAACATTATGTACCTGAAACAGACTCAGAGGAAAAGCTATGCGGTATGAAACTATTCCAACTTTCTCTATGATTTCAAAATGACTGATGAACCATGGACTTAGCTTTCCATTCTTACTGAAATGCATCACACCTTTCCAAGGAGAGATTTTAAGGAAAACATGGTCACCTACATTGAAAGAAAAGTCTTTTCTTCTATTATCATCATAACTTTTCTGCCTACTCTGAGTTGTACTCATGTGCTGCTAGATCATCCTCACTTTCTCAGCCACTTCTTCTACTAATTCAAGCCCCATAAACTTTCATTAACCGACTTCATCCCAAAACGTTGGACTCCGACACCGCTTCCCACACAAGGCCTCAAAAGGTGCCATCTGAATACTGGAATGAAAACTATTATTATAATAAAACTCAACGAAAGAAAGATGATGATCCCAACATCCCTGATAGTTCTTCGAACAAGCTCTAAGCATATCTTCCAAAGTTTGAATCATTCGTTCTGACTTCCCATCTGATTGAGGATGAAAAGCTGTACTGAACTTTAACTTTGTTCCCAACGACTTCTGAAGTCCCTTCAAAAATTTTGAAGTGAACCTGGGATCTCGGTCAGATATAATGAAAAGAGGAACTCCATGTAACCTGAAAAACTCCTTGAGGTACAATCGAGAAAGTTTATCCAAAGACATAATATCTCGAATAGAAAAAAAAATGTGCATATTTTTTCAGCCTATCAACAATAACCCAAATCACATTGTTACCTCGAGAATTCTTTGGTACTCCCACCACAAAGTCCATGGATACATTCTCCCATTTCCACTCTGGCATTGGAAAAGGATGAGGCATCCCCTTCGGTAACTTTCGCTCTACTTTAACCAGTTGACATGCCAAACATCTCATGGTAAAATAAACAATATCTCTTTTCATTTCATCCCACCAATAATACTCCCGAAGGTCTCTGTACATCATAATACTTCTAGGACGAACATAAAATAGAGAACTATGAGCATCACACAACAATTCTTTCTTTAACTTGGAATCACAAGGCACACACAACCTTTTATCAAATCATAAAACACAATCTTTATCAAGATTAAATTCTTGCAACTTATCCATTTTAACCAATTATACCTTTTTCTGTAGCTCATGGTCTACATTCTGCGCTTGATTAATTCTATCTAACAACAAAGACTACACTGAAACCTGAATCAAAATATATTTATTCCCTGCACCAACAACTTCTAATCCAAAATTCCTAAAATCATTAATCAAGGGATCATGTTCAAAATCTAACATGGTTAATGCTGCATGATGTTTCTGACTCAAGGCATCTGCCACTTTTTTTGCTTTCCTAGGATGGTAATAGATCATGCAGTTATAATCATTTATCAGTTATAGCCATATTCTCTTCCACATGTTTAATTCCTTCTGCGTGAATATATACTTTAGACTATTATGGTCAGTATATGTTTGGAATTTTGTTCCATATAGATGATGCCTCCAAATTTTCAAAACAAAAAACACAACTACCAATTCCAAATCATTTGTGGGATTATTTAGCACATGATGTCTAAGTTTTCTCGAAGCATAGACAATTACTTGAAAATTCTGCATCAAAACACAACCAGGTCCCTTAAAGAAGCATCACTGTAGATGAAAAAATAACCATTTCGGGAAGGTAAGGCCAAAATTGGAGCATTCACCAATCTCTTCTTCAATTCCTGGAAACAAAAATCACATTCTTCTGTCCAAAAAAATTTAAGCCCTTTCCATTATAACTTAGTTATCGGGCTAGATAACAGAGCAAAGTTCTTAACAAACCGCTGGTAATAACTTTCTATGCCCATAAAACTATGAATCTCTATAAAATTTGTGGGCCTTTGCCATTCATCAATTACTTTTGTTTAGGAAGGATGAACGGTTATTCCATATTTATTTACAATGTGCCCATGAAAATAAATATGTTGCAACCAAAAATCACACTTTCTGAATTTTCCATATAGTTTATTTTCTTTTAATGTTGGTAACATAACCCTTAGATGTTTTTCATTATCCTATTTATTTTTAGAAAATATAAGAATGTCATCAATAAATACAACCACAAAATTATCCATGAACTCATGAAATAATCTATTCATAAGATTCATGAATACAGCAGGTGAATTATTTAATACAAAAGGCATAACTACAAATTCATAATGCCCACATCTAGTATGAAAGGCTATTCTTAGGATGTCATCCTCCTTCACCTTCAACTGATGGTATCAGGATCTCAAGTCAGTCTTTGAAAAGTACTGAGCTCCTTTTATATGATCAAACAAGTCAGCGATATGAGGAAAATGATACGTTTTTTAATCATGATGTTATTAAATTCTATATAATCAATTAAAATTATCATGGAACCATCTTTCTTTTTAACAAACAAAATAGGGGCTCCCTATAGTGAAGTTCTAGGATGAATAAAACCTTTTTCTTGAAAATACTGCAACTGATTTTTCAATTCAATAAGTTCTATTAGAGCCATACGATATGGGGGTTTTGAAATTGGATTAGAATCGGGAACTAAGTACATTGTGAATTCAACATATCGATCGGGTATGACACCGGGTAACTCATCAGGAAAAACATCAAGGTATTCATTTACCACTGGCACATCATTAATTTGAATAGTTCCCTTGTTTTCAATAATATGTGGAAGATAACTTTCATTTCCATCTTTCAATAGTTTCTCAGCTTCCTGATATGATATCAATTATATGGGTTCATTCTTGTATACAAACTGAAACTCTTTCTGAAAAACAACTTCTTTAGCTCTATAGTCAATCTTGGCATTATAACTAGAAATCCAGTCCATCCCCAGAATAACATCAAACTCGACTAAGGGTAAAAAAACAATATTTTTACGTAAAGTCTCTCCACATACCACAATAGAATTATTCTTATAATTCATCTTTGCTATAACATTTCTCCCTAGTGTTTTAAAAACAAGTTTGTTTCTAATTTGTTGTGGTGATATTTCAAATTTACTAGAAAATTTCTCTGAGATAAAGGAATGTGTATACCCCATATCAAAAACAATTATCAAAATATGAGTGAACAAAAAAAGTACCTGATAAAACTTCATTGGATTGCCCAAAATCTGCTGACGTATTCAAAAAGGATCTGACTACACCTTTATTCTTGTAGTCTGGCTTCTTTGCATCATTTGGATCTCTCTATAGGCAGGCATTTGCATAGTGACCCATCTCAAAACATTTAAATCACTTTACAATTTTCTTATCATGATTATTATTTGAATCCTTTTCATTAAAATCTTGGGCCATATGTCCAAACATTCCACATTTAAAACACTTCCCAGTTTTGCTAAGACATTCCACTAGGTGTTTTTTGCCACACTTTTTACAAACTGGAAATTGTATTCTCTTACCATCATATTTCTTTGGTTGATTATTACCCATTGCTTTCCAATTGTACCTATTCTTCACTTTGTTTCTAAAATTCACTTGATCATCATAAAACTCCAAATCTACCCTCTCAGTACATCGGACAAGTTTCTCATAACTTTTGAATTCACAGGAGGCCAACTCACATCGATACCTTGGCTTTTATACTAAGTAAAAGCGGTTGATTTTTCTATCAAGGTCCAGAATAAGATTTGGAGCATACCTCACTAATCAGGTGAATTTCGCTTCATACACATCCACTGAGTCTTCCTCCTTCTGTTTCAATTCAAGGAATTGATTCTCCATTATTAGTTTCACTGCCTTATGAAAATATTTTTCATGGAAAAGGCTTATAAATTTATCCCACTCTAAGGCATCAAAATCCTCTCTACACCTGATATTCCTTACCATTGACCACCACTGATCAGCTTCCCCTTCAAAATGATAAATTGTAAGACTTACCTTTTGATTGTATGAACCTCCCATAACATTGAATATCTTTTCAAGGGCTTTGATCTGTCCTTCAACTACTACTAGGTCAGAAGATCAATTGAATGAAGGAGGTTGTTGTCTCATAAAATGTTCCACTACTGTCATGTTTCGTTGTGGTACCTATATTGGTCCTCTTGCATGGATGCCACCACCATTTATTACATGTGTTAGCAGAGCCATTACTGGCACAAACTTCTCGGTTCCAATCCCTACCATTCAAGGCTGTAGTTCTGGAAGTATGTCATTTTGTCGATGCCTCTCCTCTTCAGCATCCCTATTTCTTCTACAGACAATCATTCTGAACAAACACATCTTAGATGAAGCAACATTGTAATCTTTAAATGCTATAATATTTCAAATTAAACATAGAGTGAAAATTATTTATGGTATTCTATTAACATCATCCTATCACCTAAAGTTATCTAAACCATCCTCAGATACCAACTATAATGACCCGGCCTTATTACATACATAATCATGAATTTATTCAAGAAAACACATCCTTTTACAATGAAAATCATTTCATGTTTAGTGATTTAGAGAATTAGGACAATACATTCATGACATTACACATTATTAAAGAGTGGATACCATAAAAACAGTTTCCATTTTTTTCCCAAATATAAAATATTATAAATTAAAACAAGACTCCTTCAAAAATATTCAAAATTTAACATGGCTTCTTTCCTTATATTACACATCCATTAACCTGTGAAAAATCATTGAGAAACTTGGGATGAGCACAAAATCTCAGTAAGGGATGGGAAATAAGCAAAGATCACATTAGTCCATGAATACTCATAACATATGAAAGCATTTTTAAAAGACAATCTTGTCACCCATATATACTTACTTTTTTGTAACATGATATTTACAAAATATCCACACAAAACATGAGAACATAAATATAATCATAAAGTAATCTTGTGGTATTACTTACATAATCTTGTAACCATCTCGGCTACCATATAATTTGTAGCCCTCACGGCTACCTTACTTTGTGTAACCATCACAGTTACACATGGAGTAACCATACGACCAACCTCCAACATACACATACCCAAGAACCAAAATAGAATCATACAACATGAATAATTCCATAAAAACATTACCTTGGAATTTCGTAAAACCGAATTTAAAAAGAGTATTTTTAAAGAAAATCCCCATATAAATATCATACAATTGAAGAGAGACTTAATAGAGTTCATGTAGTATGTATATATACTATAAATACACATAATGAAACATAATATAATTAGAACCCATTACACAAACAATTGAAATAGCACATAAATAATGAAGTAGAAGGTTAACCCAAAGAATGGAAATTGGGTTAAGAATTCCCTTACCTTGGGTTTGTCTTACTTACAACTTTTTTAAACCTTCTGTATATTGGTTAAAATAGTCTTTTTAAAATTTTAAAGAAACATTTTCATGTTTATAACATCTTATATGATTATTTCATAACATCATTTCACCCTTAATTATTAGTATTTTCCCCTTGCACTCTTTTTCGGTGAATTAATTAAATGATTTCTATGATTGGTTCATGGTGGACATTCTTGTCGATTGGAAGTGAAGCTCTAGAATTGGAATCGGGTAGAATTCTCATATATCCAGTAACATAAATTATACCATTTATTAGTTTGAATTCTTTCATGAGGATGATTCATAAGTTAGAACATTAGTGATGTTCGTTTAGATCATTTTAGTTGTTCTTTGATAATAACAACCTCATTTTGCCATATAAATTGGATCCTTGAGTACAAAAGAATTAGAGAACCGAGGTGAGTCATAACACATGAATTATAACATGGTTCAACAATATAAATGGTTTCATGACCAGACTTGGAAGAATTAATTGATATTGAAATCACAACATCCATGATGTCGGTAATTCGACACAAACGGTCAATGTTTTTATTATTTAAATAAGTGGGAGAGGAGAAGAATAATGATGAGTAATTTTTCATAAACATGGTAAAATCAAGAATATATATGATTTATAGAGATTTAAAGCCTATTGGGTAAGTATATAGGAAAAAATAATAATGAAGGACATCAAAATAAAATAATAAGTGAGAAATCTCTAACAAAAAATCGGCATCCCAACGACTATGCAACAGAGTTTTAGAAAACATTAAGAAGAGAGGGGAAAAGGGTCACCCATCCAGAAATTATTCATAATATAGAATAGATCATGAATAAGAAGAAAATAATAACATGGTATGGAAACATGAAAATTATTCCACATAAAAGAGAACTTGAAAGTAAAACAGAATGAAATTGAGAATGTTCTTACCTTGTAGAGTAACCCTTATAACATAAAGGTTGGGACCTTGGGAGACTGAGGAAACCTTGGGAGGACTACTATGAAGGTATGGAGACTAGAGATTCGTTGAGGGAGAATTGGGAATGAATTCAACGAAAGGAAGAGTTGGGATTTATAAAACAATTGAGGGATTATTTAAATAAATTTCTAGGGACACCTCATGGGTGGTATTTGAAAAACCATGGGCTTGCCCATGGTATTTGCCCAGGTATTAGCCACCTAGGACACCTCACATCTTATTTAACTATTCAAAAGTTGACCAGATTTATAACATCATTATTATATCATTAATGATGTCATTAATACATGAGAACTAAAAACTGTATTTTTTACTATTCACCGAAAAATTAACTGTTGCCGAAAAATTCCCAAAATTCAACCTAACCATTTATTGATGTGTAGAATTAAAAAATGAAGTCCATTTTTTTGAAAAGAACTTTGTAAATATTTTTAATATAATTTTTAAATAAAATCATTCTTATTTCAAAAATTAATTATTTAAAAATTATAACTGCTTCTATATAACATTGAAAAATTGATCAAGAAGCTATAATATTAAAGCCTTAAGAAAATAAAATAATAATACAATTTACAATTCATTAGGGTCATATTACTATTCATATTACTATTCATAAGGGTATGTTACTATTCACAAAAAAAACAAGATGTTTCCAAGATACTCGAAATAACATACTGAACACAATTGTACATGATGGTTTCTTGAAATTCAGAACATAGAAGTAGAAAAGTTATGTTTTAAAGGATAGTTAAAAATATCTACATAAAACAATGTTCCATGCATTTCTATTTATTTTTAGAAAAAACCTGGGGTGTTACAATTAATGTACATGATCATTGATATGTAGGGTTAGACATTATCTTTTCATGATCATGTTCTCATACCCTTGTCCTAATTATTATTCTTATATATATCCTTTTTAACCCTTACAAATAATTTATGTTCCCCCATTTTTATGTTTCCTTCCCTAGGTTATGAAGATATGTATTATGTTTGATGTGTCTTTGAATGTTTCTATACAAGAATAACCAAATGGGGGATAATGTGGCTCTCATATGTACCAATTCATATTTATTAATGTTTCCAATGGCACTATACTAGTATGGTCATCATGTGTCTTTTTGTATAATTTTTTACATATTCTAAAAAGTGTTATGTAATTTTATTGTATTCCACAATTGGTTTGTTATATTATTCTAATACTTACCAAATTTAAATTATTTTCTATCAATATATATATATAAATATTATATCACTTAGTATTTATTTCTTGTTTCATAATGTTTATAATTTTTTATCCATTGACAATTTGTTTCAATTTATTTTTTATAATGTTATATTTATACTTAATTAATATTCTTTAATTCGTAAAATGTATTATATATTTTATCTATAAAAAAAATATAAATTTATAAAATTGTATATTAAATTATTTCTATGTTACATTTGAATTATAAATATTATAAATTAATTAGTATATACTAATATATTAAAAAAATAGTTGGAATATTTCATCTAACTTAATAAAAAAGGAACATTTTTATTAAAGATAATATTTAAGTTCATGTTAAATTAATTATTATATAGTTTTAATTATGAAATAAATCATTAAATAAACATTTATTAGAAGCTTAAATTTATAGGTAGATACATTCTTCCCCCATTAAAAAAATATCATAATTGAAATTCTTATATCCTAGTTAGGAAAAACTCTAAAATACCATTTTCTATAATTTTGAAAACTAGAGCTACTATAGTACTATATTTATAATTGGTACCTAAATATAATATTTTTCCTCAACCTAAATGGTTAAAAAATATAATTTTTACTAAATAATATATATAATTATAAACATGAATTAATTTAACCAAACATCATAATATCCAAAGTTATTTAAACTATTCATATGATAGGAACTGTAGAGCCCATGACCCATGATTCTATATACAATACAAAAAAGGAGGTATATTTTTTTAATAAAGGTGGAAAAAATATGTAGTAATTTTATATAGAAGATAATTTATGGTTTAGTATTTGTGGGAAAATGACCACATTTACATATTATTAGTGTTGTAATTGTAAATAAAACGTAGTGATGAATCTTTGTGTGAGCCAGCTTCTAATTGAGTTAAACTCCATGAATTATACATAAAGATAAGAAAAAAAGATTATAAAAACATAGGGTGAGAAAATTTTCCAATTAATGGGGATTTTCAAAAGCCCGTGTAAAACCTTTTTAAAAATAATAATACGATTTTTTAATAAATACATCCGGAAATAATTTTGAAAATGGATTTTAAAATATATTCTTAAAATACAGTTGATTAATACATTAAAAATATACCTTTTGAAAATACCTTTGATAAATAGTTTAAAAAATTAAAAAATAATTAATGAAAAACATTAAAAATATAATTTCAAAATAACATAGATAAATAATTTTCTAAATATCCTTGAAAAAAAATTATAAATCCTTTTGAAAATTATAATTTTGATAACATAATTTTGAAAAAACATGTCAAAATATAATAGCTTTTTGAAAACTCTTCTGAAAACCCTTTGAAAACATGACCTTGAAAATGTAGTTGTAAATAATTACACCTTTGAAAACAAATAAATATACTCTTTGGATAATAATTACACATTTGAAATTTTTATAATGGATTTGATAATAGTTATTCTCTTAAAACATTATATTTCTTTTGAATTTGCCTATGGTATGAAAAAACTTTTAAATAAACCTATTATTTTTCAAAAAAATACTACAAAATATTTTAAATAAATAATGATTAAGATTGTTGAAACATTAAAGGTTATTTTGGCCCAAGACAATTTATTAAAAATGACTTCACTCCCCATCCCCTTCAATTTTATAATGTCATGTTCCAATTGTCTTAAATATATTTTCATATTTCATCACATATATACATTTTCTATTATGGATTTTGATTTAGAAACCTAAACATGATTTGAATAAACATGAAAATTTATAAATATATAAATATTTATTTTCATAGTTAAATCACTTGTTAGATTTAGTACTTTCAAATCCCATTAAATGTTTCTTTTTTATGGTATGTTAATAAAATAATTTTTATCCACTTAATAAAAATCTATGATAAATTATATTGCATTAAAAAATTATCTATTAAAAATAATATATGGATATAAGTATGAAATAATAATTTTTTAAAATCAAAAAACATTATATAATATATAAATATTTATCATATAATTATAAATATAGTAAATTGAATGTTATAAAAAATTATATACATTTATTTCACTTTCTTATAATTATCATGGGCACCTAAAATATGTTAATTAAAAATAATGGTGTGTGTAATAGTAATTATAATTTTTTTTAAAATACAATCCCATGAACAATATATACATATATATAATTTTAATCCCAAGATAATTTCTATGTAAAATTAAATGTACGCTTAACTTATAACTTTATGAGAAAAACTATATCACACATATAAGAAATATAAATTTAATATCTTGAACATAATCAATTGATCATTTCTTAATTTAGAAATATTATGTTAGATGATTTCATATGTTGAAATAAAATATATATTTATTTCAAAATATGAAATAATGGAATGGAATATATATATATATATACAATGAATTTAAACATGGAAGTTTTTGAGATTAAAGTGTCACATGTGCACTACAATTTCTTATTAATAAGTATGAAAAATAATTATATCATATGATGAATATTCTTCTAAGAACATTTATACATTTGGTTGATAAAAATATGATTACATTCATGTATATATATATATATAAATCATAAATTGAAACTCTAAAACATGAAAATAAAGAACATGAAAATCATATACATGAACATAATATATATATTTTTTAAAAAAAAAATTATAAACAATATATATATATATATTCATGTACTTATATGCATAAAAATGTAATTTTTAAATGATAAAATGACACACCCTTACATAATAATAAATTTGAAACAATATCTCAAAAATAAATATTTTATCATTAAATTGAAAAAATGGATGCTTATAAAATTAAATTTTAAATTGTACTCAACATAATATATATATATATATAGAAATTTTTTAAATAATAGATTAAAAATTAATTTAGTCCCCATACCTTGATAAAGAACCAATGGGAGATCATTGGTCTACCCTAATAGGGGAAAGGCAGTGGGTTCAGTTCTATATAATGTGTTTGATCACTGGGAGAATGGTGGGAAAATAGGGAAAAGTCATCATATTTTATTCTTGGAATGAGGGATTGGTTTCTCCATACATGTTCCATATATATATAATGGATTGAATATCATTTAATCAAATACCACTTTCATTAGTTAATAGAATTATATATCGAGATATTATATGTTCCATGACCCAATGGGATGTTTTATAAGGGATGTGGTGGTGTTTGTCATCATCACTGTAGCTCATAGGTGAAGGTGTCTGTATAGTGAGGGTTATTCTTTCCATTGTGCTCAACGAGAAGAGTGAGGCAGCAACATCGGATGGAGATGAATTAGTGAGAGAGATTAAACATCCCTTGTGGTCGACAATTGTGGGGTCAGATCTAGCGTCGATTTGTTGTTTGTTGTTGGTTGATAATAGTGGGTAGTTTCCGTTTTCGGTATGTTGAGAGATATTCTGATGAGAGGAATATTTCAAGTCATTTTTTCAGTCATTCATTTTTTTTATTTTTAATTTGTTATTTCTTTTAATTAGTTCATATTTTTAGTTATATATATCTATATACATTTATATTTATAATCAGTAATAAAGAAAGGTAAATATCTATATGAAATAAATATGACCAACTAAATTTTTTACTTATCATATTTTTATTAATTTAAATTTATTTATTATAATTAATATTTTACTATAATCTAATACATTTTCATGTAATAAATTATTATTATTATTATTATTATTTTATAAATCTTTATTAATAATTTTTTTCAATTTATCTCAAACAAACAATTTTTGACACTTTTATATATCAATTTTTTTTGTGTATAACATAATATGTAATTTCCAAATTTAGTTGTTATATGAATATTTATTTTATGATGGTGAAATTAATTTAACCTATAAAAATTAAAGTTTATATATCACTATGATATATCATATATTTATTTCAGTTTAAAATCCAATCCATTATAATGTAAATGTTATTATATCATTTACACATTTTATATTATTTTAATAACAATAATATTATATAAATACATGATTCCTCTATGATTATTTATTTCATGTTTCATATATTTTATATTTTTTAAGTCCAAGAATATTTGTTTCATTTTATTTTTTATGGTTAAATTTATCATAGAATTCTATTTAATAATTTCTAAACTTTGTTATATATTTTATGTATCATCAAAAAATAGAAATTTGTATAAGTGAGTATTATATTATTTCTCAGTTAATTTTAAATTATAAATATTAAAAAAATGAATATAAACTTATTTTTTTTAAAATAAAATAATTAGAATATTTCATTTAAATTATTAGGCAAGTAATTTTTTTATTAAATATATAATTTATGTTCATATTAAATTACATTTTATTTTTTTATTATCAAATATATTATTAAATAATCATTTATTAAAAGCTTAAATATCTATGTTGATACATTTTTAATAGACAAAAATTTAAATCCATCATTATGATTTTTAATGATTTTGGTTATTTCCAAATAATATGCCAAAGAGTGTCAATGTATTTGTGTAGTGAAGACTGTTGTCATGCAATTAGTGATGATCAAGTCCCTCTTAATGCACACTTATTTTATTTATTATCCACAATTACCTCTGTACTAGAGCCACATCCAACTATAATATATGGAAAAGGATGTAATTTCCATTAAATGACTAACTTTATCCTTTACAGAAATTCCTGTATATTTTCCTATCCTCCATGTCATCCGTTGACATATCCAAAGAATTATCCATCGATATATCAAAAAAATATCCCTTGGGATCTCAATAAAATTTTTTCATCCCATTTTCTACAAAATGAATTGGCATATTCTCTAATACCAACTATAGAGGCCCACATTTATCATACAACTAAAATACATGTTTTTAGATGAATATTCATTACAATACACATAAAAACTCGTGAGGACCATAATAGTTTAGTTTATTTGGATACTAGGTAAACAAAATTATCATTTGGTATTGTATCCTCAAAGTATCCCATAAATATATTCCCCTATAGTACTCTTCACAAATAGACCCTACATAAAAACATTCTACAAGACATATGGAGTGGAAAAAAATAAAGGTCAAGATAAGATTCTCAGTAAGGGTAAACAATGGTTATGTCAATATATCATGATTATATGGGTAAGCCAACAAGATAATAATATTTCAAAACTATAATATATATATCCTAGATCATAAAAATGATTAAATTAATAAATATTCACTTTTCCAAAGATGTGAATAATAATAGAATAAAACAACATGATCTTTGAGAAGATAAAATTTGTATATGTTATAGAATATGGAATACATATATACATAGAAAATAATTTAGATATTAGTCATGTATATTTTTCATGGCTATCATAGTTGAATTCTTTCACTCCCCAATCCATCATAGTAGTCATGGTTAACACAAATGACCACCATAGTGGAAAATGTACCGTACTAAATTGGGATCATTTCTCACAACATTCATATTAATCACATGGGATATGAATCATTACACAATGCATTGGAATGTAGTAAAGGACAAACCCTACTCATTATAAACACCACTATTATGTGTGAAAATAGATGATTAATTATTTATCATATCATAACCTGTGAAATGAAAATGTATTTATAATAATTTCATTATATTAAAACAATGTAAAAATGGATAGGATTCTTAACAGTTTTCTCATTTTATTATAGCATAACCAATGAAGAAAGATGAAATATTCATATAAATTGTCATGATGGTATATACTGAGAAAGATAAAAGGCTTGGCTAAAAACATTGTTATCATAATCCATTTTTATAAAGAATAATAAGTTTATCAATGGTTAATATCTTTGCAAAATCACAATTCACATAAAAGTATTTCACCTTATATAAAAATTGATTTTGAAAGATAAATCAATTGAAAGTTTTATTACAAAGATAAATTTTTATTGCATATCACTTTTATAAAACTAAAAAAATTAAAATCTTTTTTATTTAAATTAATCATGAAATAAAAAATGAATATTTTAAGGTAATTTAGAATACTTATTGAATAATGTAACATGTCTTGCAAATATAAATTTTTAAAACTAAAAATAGAACAAAATTCATTTCACTGAAAAAAACCATAGAAACACATAATTGAGGATTCAAAAAAATTAGACAATTTATGAAGAATATATCAGCTTCACTTTGAAAAGTAATATTTTGGAAACAAAAAGAATATTTTAAAATGTTAATTTTGTTAAAACCCTTATAAACATGTAATGAATATTGAAATAATTAGACACACATGAAAATGGAAAAAAATTGTTCATGTCATGTTTGTGAAAACCAATATTTCTTTTCACATTTTCAGTAAAATCAAAATTTTATTCAATTAAAAAATATAAAAATATTCCATTATGTCATTTTTTTCTAAAATTTAAATTTTTTTATAAATGTATTTTACATGTCATATTATTATAGTAAAACATTTTTTAATTTTATTATACAACATTCTATGGAATAAAAAACCTTTATAATTAAAGAGGGAATCAAATTCAAATTTCCATAAATCATTTTTGTAACAGCCCAAAATTTTATCAATGGAAATTCCCTTCTTATAATTATGTAATATTTTATAATAATATAATATCACATTAATAAAATAATACAAAAATTTAAATGAAGAATGAATAAAATAAAAGGAATTTCTAGACGATAAAAACCATTACTGATGAAATACTATCTTGACCATAGGAATTGTAATATAACCCTTCAAGATAGTAAACTCACCAATAAAATAGTGACCTTATCCATGATATTATAAATTCAATTATTCATCTTTAAAATTAATTTATGAAATATTTATATCACAGTATAAGTAAATAATGTTTTTGAAAATTTTTAGTTAGGAGTAGGTATTTTCATAAGTAATAAAAATTAAACTAAAATCTTATACTAAATAAAAATGATTTAAAAAAATATTTCCAATAAAGGTATTAATAAATTTATATTTTTTTGTCTTATTATTTTTATAAAATTTTCTGAGACCATATTTAATTTCCCAAAGTGTTACAAAATCAGTTATAAATTTAAAATCATTATTTTCCAAGTCTACTATGATTTTAAACTAAAATAAATTATCACATATTTTGGGAAATAATTTCAACAAATGGAGTATATTTTTGAATTATACACAATAACAAATGATTCAAGTGATTTTTTTGGATTTTTATGAAATACATGAATTTCTGTCCATAGTGAAATTTGATAATTTATGGTATATATATATGATGAGTTAAATAGAATATTACTTTAGTCATTACTGATGTAAAAAAAATAATATCAAACTTACATACATTATTTTTATAGATTTAGTGATAATTCTGAAATTGTTAATCATCTTGAGAAAAAATAATAAACCAATGAATAAAATAATGAGAGAACACACCTCTCCTCCACTACAAATACCACCCTCACCACCTATTTTCCATACATCATCAATGATATGAGCCTTTAAAAATTACGATGAATACCCTTTGAAACCCCCTCACCTTTGTCTAAGAGATCTTCGTCCTATAAGAAGGCAATAACATTTTCCCTAATAAGGTTCTCATGGAGGAGAAATTCAAGATGTAAAATTCTATCTCTTTTCATTAAATTTATATTCATGTTATTTTATTTTTGAAACATTTAATCACCCCACATCCTCAACCAAATGAAATTATAAATAAATTAAGTTACATATAATGTAATTTGATTATTTTTTTATGTAATAATCCATTATCAAACCCCTTATTCCATCCCTTTTATTCTAAATACTAAATTGTATTCTATGAGTTGTTGATTTATCACCTTCATGAATGAAAAGTTTTCATTTTCTATTATCCCCTTAAAATATGGTATTAAAACACATATACTGGTTGAATTAGATTCTAAAATTTAATTTGAAACCCTTTTTGTGTTATGGAACTATCATATATAGATAATAATAAATGATAAAACAAACTGGGTTCGTTGTGATTGAAAACACATGAAAATTAATCTAAACGATTAACACTAACATGTTAACTCATGATTCACCCCATATATGAAAAAATAGTAATATATAAGACCAATTAATCATCTGTTTTTTCATTTTTAACATATAATTTGAATACTTTATCAATATACCCATAAACTTTTATACTCATACATAAGTGAACTGGTTATGAAATCTATGAAAATTAACACTCCAGAATAATGAATTTGAACAAAATAACTCATAAAAGAGGTCGTAAAAAACAAACTAAAATTTAATTAAATCATTAACATTTAGAAATGGTTCCCTAAAAATTAATTAATTAATATAATTTTATTATTCCAGACATTAAGATCTTGTGAAGAACCGCTTCATACATAAGGTAATGGATCCTTTCTGAACCTCCATAGTTTATTAAAGTTACATTTTCTATCTATTTGACTTATATATATCTTATTTATTTTTATTTAATTTATATAAATTCTGTATATATATCCCAAGCTTGTGTATCGAGATCATATGATCCTTTGTTGATTGGTTAATAATTTTTTAATAAGGTTCCCTTATTATATATTCTCGAAATGAAATCCCAATTCAAGGTATCTTCCTGATTTCATGCCCATTTTCAAGATCACTTTTTTATATTTTTCAAGAATCAATTATATTATTAAAAACCAAAAATTTATAATGAAAATAAATCAGGTTTTATATATAGATTCATAAAAATAAATATTCCTTCTATATTGTAATGAATCTTTAATATTTTCCTTAAACCATATTAAAAAGTTTTATTTATATTGTTTTTTGAACAATTTTTATATACATTAAATTTAGTTCGACATAAAATATCATGAAATATAACTATTTTCCATTATTAACCTCCATGTATGGTATAAATAATTTCTTTTCTGGACACCATTATGATATTCCAATATGTTATTCATTTTTACATGATTGTGATACCCAATTCGTATAATGGGTAATGTTTATGTTAATGTTTTATTCCTTATTTATGATTCAACATGTCACACACATTTTCATGAACATTTTATTATGGTTGTTAATAAATTCAAATCCAATGCATTTTGTTATTTTTTTCCTAGAAAATGTGATGTGTGATAGTTTTGGATGTTACCCGTGACTCATTCTCCATGTGCAACATTCTTGGTGTTTAGCCATGGCTCATCCTTCTATATGTTCAGTAAGAATAGACTCATATTAAAGTCAGGTTTTTGGTTTATAACACATAACTATGATCCCATAAATACATGATCGCATGTTCTATATGTTATGTCTCTATATGTTTAATTATATTTTAATCATATTTATATCATTATGTTATACCTTTTTAACCCATGTTTTAAACATTATTTTAATGTTTATTTCATTTATGGGATGTTTAGTTCTTCCAATTTTTAATGTTCTTCCTTCAATTTATCCTATTCTTATGAATGTTTTAAAAGGATGTTTTTATTTCTTTAGGAAGAATAATTAAATTATTTTTTTTTATTTTGGAATCATGATATTTAATCATGTACCTTATATCTGAGACACAAGAAATTATAATCCTTCAATTGTAATTTTAGGTTTCATTTCGGTTAAAATCATGTATTGATAAGTCTAAAAGGCTAGGGTCTCTATATTTTGTTTCAGAAGAAGGCGTTGTTATTTTTTGAGAAAATTAATAGAGAACTTTAGTAATTACCCTAGGGATAATATTATGTAGGTGAAAAAACACCTATAGATTGATTAATTTTGAGTATGTGGCTTTTAAGGAAATAAATCCCAATTTGGGTAGTACAAGAGGATGTGGTTCTGGTATAAATATACTTAGGAGTAACAACATTGAAAAGGTGTTTCAGTGCTTACATGGGGTATCATAGTACATTACAACAGGCCATAATGCATACCTATTTTCACACACAAATAGTATATGATTTGATAAGCACATAAACTAATTACAAACCATTATTAAGGAGATAAAAAATTCCCATAATAATATAATATATGAAATATATCATCGATAACCATGATTTTATCCATGGGAATGAAAAACATGAATATTATTTCCCTTTACATGTGTATCTTTTTATGTTCAACATTACATATCATTAGGATTATTAGTTAGGTATCTGTGCCCTCTAATTATACATTCATTTTAATAGTTAATGGTGGAAATAGAATGACTTGTTCCAATAATCAATGTGATAGAAAATGTGATTATTTCCCTAATTATATAAAAAATATTCGGTGAATGGGTTCTCAAAACATCACGACTCTAATTTATGAACAAATTAAAGTTATGATCAATTTATAAATTTCATTGAACATCCTCTTTATCTAAAGATATAGAATGTTTCTATCGAATCCTTCAATAGAAAAAGACATCCCATGTTTAGTTGATATTAGGATACCCTCTAAACAAAACAGTGGATTAACAACATTGAAAATATATTATTTGTCCTCTATTACTCATAATAAGAGAAATTTGTCTTTTTGTATAGGGTTATATGTAGAATATGATCAATGGGGGACACTGATCAAATCATGAATTTCAAGTATGAAATTGATTCCAAGGAATGTGAAGATTTCAAGAAAATATTTTTCTATAAATAGTTACCATGAACCCTTTATGTAATTATGAAAAGGAAATTACTCATACAAAAGTAGAAGCAAGACAAATAATTTTGATAGTATAAGAAAAAAATTCCCAATTCATGGAATATATTCCTCTGATTTTTTCCTGAACATTGAAAGATAGGTGGATCACTACTTTAGTAGACTGAAGTCATGTCTATGAAAATCATTGGTCACTCAAGACAATGATATATATGAAGTGATAGGATATTTTCCCTTAAATATAAAATAGAGATAGAGTATTTTTATTGGTCCCATGGTCCTTGTGAAAAAAGGGAAAATGTAGTCTTTTATTGGTGGATCAATTGATAAATACCATGATCGAAATAAAATCCAATGTCCCGCATGTCAAAATTATGGAAAGAAGTATCTTGGTAAATGTATAATGATAACATAGAAATGTTTGAAATGTTGATGAATAGGGAATCTGGATGATAAATTCCAAATGGATATGAAGAATCCCAATATTACTGAAAAATAATGGAAGGTTCATATCAACACTCAACATATAGTGCAGTGACATGATTAAATGGAACATGCTGATTATTTGAACCATTATCCAATGAAAAGGTATACTAGAGTCAATCAAAAATAGAAATCTACAAGGCTGTAGGGAATGGAATATGATATCACTACTACTGAATGGGATAATGAAAATGATGTGGTGACAGTTATGTTCGTTATTAATTGATGAATAAGGAACATAATATTTGATTATAATTGAATACATTATTTCAAATTCTACTAGTTTTTTATATTTATTAAAAAACTACCTCAAAATTTTTACGATGAGTTATCTAGGAGAACCAAAGTGGATATATTATTACATCCAAATTTTATAATTCCTCTATAGTTTCTGATTGTAGATTGAACCTTCCAAAACTAATTCCATACACCCTTTGTTTTATTTTGATGTTATATTGGGCATGGATTCGAAATCAATATATAATGAGATCATAAACTATTGGGAAATGGAGATCACCATTCACATACAAAAATATCCTTTTATTCTTAAATTGTTCAGAATCAACATCTCAATTGTGTATAATTTTTTCTTAGGAGAAAGCATAGTAAGCTCAATGTCTTGAGACAATGTATAAAATCATGCTCAAAGAGATTCCCATTGTGAGGGACTACACTGATGTGTTCGCTGAAGAGTTTTTTGGACTTCCTTCTCATTAAGAGGTTTATTTCTCAATTGAACATATTCTTATATCTCTTCTTATATCTAATAATCTTTATAGAATGGCCATTACTGATCTAGATGAACTCACATAGCTACAAGTGAATTTGGACAAGGGTTTTACACATCTGAGTTCTTTACCACGGGGTACACTAGTCCTATTCATAATAGAGAAGGATGGATAAATGTGTCTATTAATTTATTACATAGAGTTCAACAAGTTCCTGTTATAGAACAAGTATCCCATGCCACAACTAGATGACTCATTTTACAATCTTCAGTGGACCAGTTATTTCTCTAAAGAGGACTGTCGGTCAGGTTTTCAGCAAATAAATGAAAGGAAAGAGGATATTATCAAGGCCTCATTTTGAATGACTTATAGACACTAATGGATCACTTTTATTCTTTTCATACCCACTAATGATATAGAAAATTCCTATGATTTAATGATTAGAGTCATTAGAAATTAGCCTAAAAATATTATAGTAGTCTTTATTGATAATATTCTAATATACTCCAAGAGCAAGGAGGAACATGAGGAGCTTTTGAATACTGTGATAAATAAATTTTGATGAGAGAAAACTATGCCATTTATAGTAAATGTGAGTTATATGTGAATTATGTATCATTATTTTTTAATTTAATCAGTATCAAAGAAAAATATGTGGACCCATCCAAGACAAAGGCAATCAAAAAGTGTCTCAGGCCAACATTTATGACAGGGATCCGTAGTTTCCTTGATTTTGATGGGTATTACTGTTGGTTTGTGAAAACATTATCATTATTGAAGAACCCAATAAAAAAGCTTACTCAAAATTTAGAAAAGTTTTTGGAGACCAGTTAATGTGAAGAACACATTAAAAACTTCAAAAAGAGGATTATCACTACACCAATATTCAGACTACTAACAGGTGGGATCTAATTATGGTATATATTGATTCATTAAATAATGTATTATGTTGTGTGATGATGAAAAATTATTAAATGATACCCTAAACTACCTTGAAGTTGAAAATACTAGAGAAAAAAATACTACACATGATATTCAGTTTGTAGATTTGATATTTTCATTGAAAAATGGAAGAATTATCTCTATGGGGAGAAATGTTATATATATACTGATCACAAGAGTCACTAATATATATTCACATATGATGATCTAAATATGTGTCAGTGAAAATGGTTTTTGGTGATCAAGGATTCTTATTACTCAATCCACTACAATCTAGGTAAATCTAATAAAGTAGTAGACGCTCTTTGTAGAAAAGATCATAAATCGTTATCAATGATGAGAATTTAGAAGGATCCAATTTTCATAGACCTAAAAAAGGATATAAAATGGAATAATTAATGAAGGAACATCATGAATCCTTTGTCAAATTATTTCTCAATCATCCCTTATGGATATAATAAAGGATTACCGAAGGAATGACTTGGAAATCCAGATGTTGGTGAAATATATGAGAAATCAGATATCCTCAATGTTTAAAAATGATTTGAAAGGAGTTTTTATATTTGGGACATGACTATGTGTGCCATAAAATATATATATATATATATAAAGAAGTATCTTCTTAATGATTCATATATCTCAACCTTCTCTATTCACCCAAGGAGCACAATGATGTATCGAGATAGTCAATAGAACTATTGGTCGGAAAATATGAAAAAGTATATCCCTAAATAAACATTAAAGTTACTGGTATGTCGGAATGTAAAGTCTAAAAGAAAAAATTATAAGGGGGTTATACACCTATTACTCATAACAACATGTAAATATGAAAACATCACCATATAATTTGTCACTAGACATCCAAAAACAACAATATAAAATGATGCTATATGGGTTTTGGTGGATAATCTTACGATGACATCTCACATTATCATAATTCTAGAGGATTTATCATTATTTAAAGTTGAATGGATATATATAATGTAATTTTTAAGTTTGCATGGAGTAACACTATTCATTGTATTAGATTGAAATCTAAGATTCACCTCAATGTTCAAGGAGTGTACCTATAAATATCATGGAACTGATCTGATCATTAGCATATCCTTTCTTACTCAAACAGATTTCCAATCAAAGATGAATATTTTGAATCTAGAAGACATATTTAGAGTGTGTAATATGGAATTAAAATTTTTAAGGAACCTACATCATCCTCTAGTTGAGTTCTCATACAACAATAGTTTCCCCTCAAGCCTCCAAATGGCTCTCTATAAAGCCCTTTATAGGAAAATATGTGGAATATAGGAATACCTGGAAGAGTTTAGTGATTGTATTATTATACTACCTAAAATTTTCTATGAAATGGTGGTGAATATGAAAACTATACAAAAATACAAAATAGTATGTCAATGTCAATAAAAGTTCTATGCAGACAATCATTGACAAGAATATGAGGTTATAATAAATGACATAGTAATCCTATATATATCTCTATAGACAAATATTATCAGAGATGGGAATAAAGGATTAAAATGTCCTAGGTACATCATCCTCTTATATATCCTTCATATTTTCAGAGAAATGGTCTATCAATAGGAACATCCAACTACCAACTCTCATGTATAAAATGTATTCCATGTATCAGTCTTGAGAAAGTACATACCTGGTCATTCACATGAATTGAATTCAGAGGTGATACAATTGTAAAATGATCTCTCATATAAGGAGTAGAAGGTGATGATCTTGGATTGTAGAGATATGTTATACACAATAAGACTACTCACATGGTCAGAATACTATGGTGGAACCATATGTATGGAGATGAAATATTGGAACCTGAGGATGCAAGGTAGTTAATGTAACCACACATATTTTAAACATAAAATAAAAAATGATACTTAATGGGAGAAATTTCGTAAGGGGAAGAATGAAACTTTTTAAAATTTTATTAATGGAAATTCCCTCTATATAATTATTTCATATAGTATAATCACATAAAATAACAATAATTACACAATTCAAACATTATAAATAAAGAATGAATATAATATAAGATAGTTCTATATGTTAAGGAACAATTACCGATTAAATTTTAACTTGACCTTAGGAATAGTAATATTTCCATTATGATTAGTGAACCTACCAATTGAATAGTTACCACATACATGATAGTATTAATATAATATTGGAATCCTGAATATGAAATTAGGATATAATTATATCATAGTATAAGTAAATAAATGTTTTGATAATTATTAATTAAGTGTTGGTATTTAAATAAGATAAAAATATTTAATTACAATTTTATAATTAATATAATTTTCTAAAAGAAATTTTCATCTCATTAATTGTAATCATAAATTATTATTTTTTACTTATGATTTTAGTTTAATTTAACAAGACCTTATTTAATTTTCAAAGTGTAACAAAATGAGTTATTGATTTTCAAATCAGTATTTTCCATGTAAATATTGATTTGAATTTAAAAATAAATTTATTATATAAATAAAATTATTTCATTAAATGGAGTTTGATTAATAATTATAAAAAGATAAAAAAATTTGGTTATTTTTTGTATTTTTCTGAAAAACATGAATCTTTGGTGAATAAAGAAATTCTGTAATTTAAAGAATATATACATTATACTTTAAATACAGTATTATGTGAGTCATCGTGGATATAATCACCATAATATGAAAATTCCCTTCATTATATTAATATATTTGTTGATAATTCTAAAACTATTCATTGTATTAAGCAAAAACAATAATTTAATGAATAAAATAATGAGAAAACAGCCCTATCCTCTACTATAAATACAACCCTCACCACCTCCGCTCCTCACACCTTCCAAGATTTGAGACATTTACAAATTATGGAAAATAATCTTCCTTAACCCCTCACCCACATCCAAGAGCTCTTAGTATCATCCAAACAACAAAAAAAGTTCCATGTTGATGTTGTCAAGATGGAGAAATTGAAGAGGTAAATTCCCATTTTATTTCATTTAATTTATTTCATGATATTTTAATTTATTAATCTATCATCACATCCCAATGTCCCAATGGAATGATAAATCCTGCAATTTAAATATACTATAGTTTTTCTATTCTATTGGAATAATCCATCATCAAACCCCTTCTCCTACCTTTTATTCTAAAAATCAACACTTCATCTCAAAGGTGTGGATTTTCTACCTTCATGGATGACATTTTTTATTTTTTTTATCTCCATAAAATATAGGCTTAAAACCATTTTAATCGTAGAATTATATTCTAAAATTTATTTTTAATCAATATTATGTCATTGAACAATCATATTTAAATAATACTAAATTATAAAAAAAATGAGTTCGTTGCAATTAAAAAATAGCTAAAATTAATCCGACAATTATCATTATTATGTAATATAATGATAAATACTCATAGATAGAAAAAAATCATATATAAGACTATTTAAACTTATGGGGGCTTATTAATAACATTTAATTTTAGTTATTTATAATTATAACCAATAACATCTGAAATCATATACCAGGGAATAGATCTTGAAATATAAGATAATGAACACTCCCAAATGATGAAATGGACAATAAAATCATCAAAAAAGAACATAAATAAAATTAATAAAAGTATATTAAATTAACTACTGGTATAAAATTATCTATAATTATAAATTAGTAAATAATAATTTCATTATAAATGACATTAAGACCTAGAGAAAAATTGTTTCGGACATATAGTAAGGGATCCTTTCTGAACATCAATATTTTCATTAGATTATGATTTCCCTCTATTTACCCATTACAAATATTTTTTATTAATATTTTTGTTATCAAAATTCATATATTATGTTATATGATCCTGTATCTAGATCATAACATCCTTCTTGGACATGTTAATACATTTTTTATGTAGGTATCCTTTTCAAATATTCAAAAAAAGAAAACCTGATTCATGGGAACTTTCAAATTTCATAACCATTTTCATGTCTACTAAGTAATATATTTTAACCCTCTATTATTTTGAAAAAATCACTTATCTTATCATGAATTTATATCTTGGTAAATTTATGATTTTATAGAAAAAATTACCCCTTTTTGTTTTATACATTCTTTATTATTTTCCTTAAACCACTATAAAATGGTTTTTACAGATTTATTAAACACTATTTTCATGTATTCACTAAAGTTTGACAAATATTTTATTGATATATCCAATGATTCCCATATTAATATGAATTTATGCTGTAAATCCATTATTTCAGGGACACCATTATGATATTTCCTTATGGTATTCCTTTTGAAATGATTATGATGCCCAATTAATATCCTTGGGAACCCTTATGATTATGTGTTATTCATTATTTATCATTCTTTCTGTAGAACACATATTCTGGAACATGTTATGATGGATGCAGCAAAATGTTACTCTAATGATTTGGGTAATGTATAGTCTCCTAAGATGTAATATTCAATTTTATTTCTTATTATCCTTGAACCATGATCCAAGTTCATGAGTCAAGGAGGTTGTCCATGACCCATGCCCCTACTAGTGCAATGTTCCTTGACTCATTCTAATGTTATGTTTTGTGTTACAATCACATTATTATGATTCCTTTATTATATTATCTCATTATCCATATGTAACTAATCAGTGTTTCACTCAGGTATGGATCCTATAATTTCAAGTCAAATTCATTATATTGTAACAAATGTGGATTTCAAAGGGTTTAATAAAGGTGTCAGGGGTGTACATGGCATGTTCAATGCCCGAAATCCATATTTCTGGAAAAAATAGGCATGACACACAATTTAGAGTATATCATGAATGAATTACACAATTTTTGGAAAACCATAAATATTTCTTTCTTCTAGAGAAATATACATCTCACAGTTGGCACACGGTTGTGCAGCCTAACCGTTGGAGCATCCCTTTTCCCATGGGATCCATGCATGGTTTGCACATGGTTCTTCCAACCATGTGGAAAATCCCTACATGTGATAATTTAAAGGGAAAATTGGTATTTTTTCCATTATTGATCTAATTTGAACATCTATTTTTCCCTAATATGAACTTATGTGTGATTAACCAATTTCTATCACAATTTGGTGTTATTTAATTATATAAACATGGATTAAAGATGTCTCTATAATCTGGAAATTGATCAAGATTTTGTTCATCACATTGGATGCACAATGGTAAGTACTCGAGTCATCTTGTGTCATTCTACATCTCTTTCTATCTCAACTGATATATCATCATATGAGCATTTTTCTCCCTTTATTAAATCTACATAAATCTGATGAAAATCATGATCAATACCAGATAATGAGAGTTGTACAACCCTAAGGTTGGTGATCTATAATTTATCTCTAATGGTCGTCAATTTTGAAATATATCTTTGGGGACCAACGATATCATTGGGTATCATTTCATAAATTTATATGCCATGATTATACTCATGAGAACTGTTTGGTTATTCTATTTCGAAATATGTGATTATTTTTTAGTGGTTACACCCACAAATCAATCTACTAAATGTCTATGGATATGCCACATTTGGTTTTCTAGTGTGTTGAAACGTTTGATCCAGTATTCGAGTGTACCTTATCATTACCTCATTAAGGGTAATATTTCAATATTATATGGAATTATTATATAGTTAATTTCATAAGGAAAATTACCATGTGTACCCACCACCTGACCCTATTAATTTATGTTCATTAAATTGATAAATAAATATGAAATGATAGTTGACAAGTATACTATGTATATGTCTACGCATTAACTGTAAATGATTTATTGGATTCATATCTATAGCTCCCATTACCACATTAAAGGATGGAAGTGTAATGAAACTAGAATATAGAATATTCCATAAAAGGATTAAATGGTTGCATGCTATTTTCCATTGTCACACTAATGAAAGGAAAGGCTTGAACCAAATAACCATATAAAAATGATTAATGCTACACAAAATTATCACAGTAATTATAGGAATGTCTTGAACCAAATTAGATATTCCATGATGTCATAACTAAAAATAAATGTCTTCACTCGAGAACACCCTGGACTCTGATCTGAGAATGCTATGAGCACTCGAGAACCCTATTCTGATTCAAGGAAACATATTTCATATGTTGATACCCTCCTAGATCCCAATGCTTGTTTCTAATTAGATTATCAATGTAACAATATATGATCCATTCATTATCATTAAAATATTCCTTGGATACACTCATTGGATCTAGAATTGACATGTTGGTGCTATGGTTACAGCCCACAGGGCCTAGTCTATACTTAGCCCCATTTTACCATAGACAATCACCTTTGACTCGGTAGGCACCTCACTATGGAATTCCATGGAACATGTTTCTTGGATTACACTCTTAACCATACCCACACTAATGTTTCTTCTATGTTGGCAACCTTTGAGGTCAACTTTTCTTTTGTTACTCCCTTTGAACCTCATTATTTAGTAGCATTGATCATTGATTCCTTGATACATCTTGGAAACTTCATTATATATACTATCATGAGTTGATGATAGTGTTGGATATGACTCACGTGACCTTTAAATATGAAATTCGTCATTAATTAATTAAATTATTTGGTTAAATGATCAAACACCAGCCGAGGGATGAATAAAATACATGGGTATTTAGTTACATCGTACTTCTTTACATTATATATATTAACTCTTGCACAATGTTATATTTCCATTACATGGGTCGGATGTTATAGAACCCATTGGTGGTATCCCAGTGAGATTTATCTCACACCCTCCCCAAGCATTGTTTAGTACCCAAGGCAGATTACATAGCTGTAGGTGTTGACAAAGAGGAGCATATGGCTTCAAAAACTTGATTTAATGATGTTTAGTATGTAGCATGCTAGTAGGGGACCGAGTTGGAACCCAGGATGCTTGGGATAGTCATTTATTTCCATTATGATTTTTGGAACATGTTGGGAATGTTGTTTATATCAATGTTTTCCAGCATTCTAGTATGTGATATATAATCAATTGCTAAATTAAATTCCCATTGATTTAGTTTTTATTACTGCTGTCTCTATTTTTCCATTGTGCCTTCGGTTTACATATATTGGTTATGGTATTTAACTTGGTTTACTATCACCTATTGTGATACGTTTTGTTATTGAGGGAATAGTCTCCCCATAGACACACCCTTGGCCCTCGATGCTTGTTGTAATCCTCTGGCATTCGGGGAGATGCGCTGGAGGCCTTTTTACTAACTGGGCTCGGGGCACCCTTTTAGTATCCTGGTATGAGATGTCACAAAGTAATGTTAAATGGATTCTTTCTTTCTTTCCATACTATTTGGAGATAATATAAAAGAGATTTTAATGTTTTGGGACTTTTTTATAATTCATTATTGGGTGTCACAAACCCATTTTCGGGGTAAAAACTATGTTTCCTTAATTATAATTATTTTAAGACCTTGTCTATTATTGTTGATATTACTTCACCATGGGTGACATACATGTTGTGTGGTGTAGTTCAATATTAATCTGGTTGATGATTTATTTCATCCATATGATGATTATATGAGGGCATGGAGAATTTCAACATGTATCATTATAGGCACCAAGAATTCACATGTCACAAATATTTCCATGTCATATAGGTGAATTTCACAGCCTTACATTGTTGGATATTCTTGTGATTGTTGATTTATATTGCAATAGTTTTCATGTAATCTTATTAATTTTGGTCGATATTGAATGATTTCATATATCAATTCATGAGTGGTATGGGACCACATGGGTTTGGATGAGTAATTTATCGAGTCAAGCCATTATGCTAAAAATAAATGGGAATCATTTCTGGTGATAGATGTATGGGAACTGATTCATCAGAAATGGATATCCTTGATAAGTTGAATCACGAAATATAAAATTAATTCTTTCTTAATCATTATCCCTCCTTATCATGTTTATGAATGGTAAAAGAGTGAACCTGAAAATTAACTACAAAATGACATGAATCATATACTTGAAAACTTACCAATACTTGGATTACTAAGTAGGTAGTTATATTATTATTCCTTGGGTAGTGAGTTTTCATAACATCATCTTCATCTTATGATGTTATCTAATGTTTCTTATATTAGTTCAAGCCACGTGATTACCATTGATAGTCCAATTACTCCATGAAATCCTCATGTTGTTCTCTATGAGGGTGGTGACGACCATACTCCAGACATGGTGGTCCCTACACTGCCAATCTTATCTCCAGGATTTCCACATAATGCACCACCTGCAGTACCCAATTAGGGCACTGGTACCCATGTTCGTGATAGTTTCATACATTTTATGTAGTGCATGCATGGTGCTCCATGGCTTGTACCTTTGATGGCTAATCATAATCACGAGTTCCAGCAATAGCATCCTCTTACATGATCAAGGGATAGTGGTATGCAAGCTATTGATTCTTGGATAGAGTTCATCTTTTCTATCTTTTAGAACCCAAAGATTCCTCCATATATGAGGAACAAGCCTTCCACATGCATTATTTGGGATTCGGCAATGCGTTGGTGGGATGTGATTACCCAGGCTTGTCATTATCAGGGAATTTTTTGGGATGATTTCCATACTACCTTCTAAGATAAATTTGTTCCCCAGACATTGAGAGCTGATAATGCCATATATTTCAAGCATCTTGAGCAGGTTTTTATGTCAATAATGGAATATCTAGCACGTTTCTCATAGATACATAACTTTGCAGTTCTTCTAGTTGGTGATGAACTTTTTCATGCTAGACGTTTTAAGGATGGCCTTCATTATTCCATCCAAACATAGGTCAACATCTTTCAACTACCATATTTTTATTTAATAAACAATACAACTCTTATCACTGAGCATAACCTTAGGTAATTCAATATTAGTAGGTATAGAAGACCAGTGTCTCATTAGGACAATAGTTATTCCGGATGAAAGAAACATTCCCTTATGGTTTATTATTTGGGATGTGAAACTAGAGTACTCATTTATATAGATATATAGAGTATAATCAGTGTCTACAATGGTGAAACAAGAAGGATTGGTGTGATTGAGACTCAATGGAATGTCGGTATTGAGGCTATATGGGGAATATTTAATGTTTCTATAGTAATGTTCCACCAGATTCAAGTGGAAGAGGATCTTCACCAGCCCAACCTTCAATATTGAGTTCATTAATGCCGCGTAAGGTGAGGAGATGGAATATAACCAATAGGTCTGGCTGAGGAGGAGGTCATGGTTGTGGTAGCCAGACCCTTGATCACCAGTTGTGCCAACATATCAGTTATGATCATTGAAGACCATCAATTAAATGGGGCCACTGATCAGCACAGTTGAATTCTCATTGTGGAATACCCAAGGATTTGGCTATAGGACCATCTGTAGTGTGAGGTACTATTCTAGTATCCACTACTATATTATCCACTTTATTCGATACAGGTGCTTCAAACTTGTTTATCTCTGTATCGATTGTGGTAAGTCTTGTACTAGATATACACTATTACTATGGTTTAATGACCCCCGCTACACAATTAGGGATATGAACATTGGAAATAAGCTAGTTTAGGAACCATATCATTGAGGTTTTTAGTTACCATATCTTATTGAATCTTTTTATTCTCAAGATAATGGGATATTATTTAATTCTCGTAATGGATTAGATTGTTCACTATCACACTTTTGTAGACTACTATCACCATAGGATTTTGTTTAAATCACTAGAGGGTAGAAGATATTTACTTAAGGATTAATGGGATGTTCAAGATGGTATAGATAAACCAGAGCATCATGGTCGAGTTGGAGTGACTGCCTATATTGAAAATCACTTCATTGAGGTTTGAAAATTATATAAGGTATATTTCTCACCAGAAGTGGATTGTTTTAGGTAAGTATTTCAGGATGATTTTTATAGCTTACCTACAGAGAGTGAGAGGTAGAGTTTAAAATTATGATTCTTCTAGGATCATCTCTAGTGTCTATTCCTCCCTACAAGGTGGAACCAACAGAGCATCCGGGGCTCAAATGGTAGTTACAGGATTTATAGGGAAAATGATTTAGATGGACCAACACATCTTCTTGAGGTTCACCTATGATTTTTTCAAAGAAACTGGATGGATCCTTACATATTTATGATGATTATTGAATATTGAACTAGCTTGCGGTCAAGAATTGATATCCATTTCCTTGAATAGATGATCTTTTTGACCAAATCTGAGGAGAAAAGGTATTCCCTATGATCAACCTGAGATCGGGTTATCATTAAGTTAAACAAAGACCATCATACATACCTCATACAACATTCTATATCATGTATGATCTGTGTGAGTACCTATTTATATTTTTTTCTCTTACAATCATGCCTGATGTTTTTACAACTTTGATGAATGGTGTTTTCCACACCTGTTTGGCTCTTCTGATGTGGTCTTTGTGGATGTCATCTTGGTGTATTCTCAAACTCATAGTGACCATGAAAAACATCTTGATATTGTTCTAAGTCCACAGATAGAGCATCATCTTTATGATAATATTGCTAAGTGACACTTCTGGATCAACAAAGCCCTCTTCTTGGGTTATATTATAACAGAATGAGGAGTATCTATGGACCCATAAATAGTTCACGCTATAGTTTCTGGGGAGAAACATAAGAACCTGGTTGATATCATATGTTCCTTAGGGAAGGATTGATTTAATAATAATTTCATAAATTTAATATCATGTATTACTTCACCACTTATTGGTATTACAAAGATGGTTTTTAGGTTCATGAGGTCATAATAGTGCATGAAAGCCTTTTCTGAGCTGAAAGGGAGGCTTGTCTCTACTCCCATTTTGTTTATTCGATATCATGGAAAAGGTTATACCATATTATGTGATGCTTTTGGCATTATACTATAAGTAGTGTTGATGTATTATGATAGAATAATTGTGTACGGATCTTAATAGTTGATCCCTCATGAGTTAAATTATCCAAAACATTACCTTGAGAAAGAAGTAGTTTTCCATGAATTATGTTGCTGGAGACACTATCTTTTGGGTGAGATCATTGTGGTGTGTATAGATCACAAGATCCTAAAATATATCATTTCTCAATGTGACGTGAACCTCACATAGTGGATATGGATTGAATATCTACAATCCTTTTATTTTGATCTTTCTTATACAATGGGGAAGGGAAATGTTGTTGTAGATGCAATATGTTGGGAAACTAAGAAACATTCTGTATGGGAAGTCATTGATGAATGCATGTAATGTCCCTATTTTCTAAGTTGCATCTAGAGTTTCATGAAAGTCACAAATGGTATTTTCTCTCATCCTTTACAGTTACCTCTTACCTCCTTGACTAGGTGGAAAGTATGTCATTTTCAAATCTTTAAGGCTTGGTTCTCCATGAGAGTATATTATGTGATTACACACCTCTCTGTAACATAAAAATAATATGGGTTCCACATACTATAATTGAACATTGGGATTCTCATTTCACATCACAATTATAGAAGGGTCTGTTGATGGTTATGAGAAAACATGTTCTTATAAGGAAAAAATTTCACCCTCAAATTGATGGACAATCCAAATAGAATATACCGGTTCTAAATGATATGCTCTGAGCAAGTATCTTTGATTTTCATGGTTCTTATGAGAATCATACCCCTATCATCGAGTTCTCCTATAATAACCTCTTTTAGGAAAAAATTTTGATGGATCATTATAAGTCCTTATATGGTAGTCCATGTCATTATACATACTTCTTGATAAGGTAGGTGAGGCTGCCCTACTCGGTCCTCACCTCGTTCAGGAGACTTTAGAGTAGTTTCAGCTGATATGGAATCATATGACTACTATAGAGTATAGAAAAAAAAATTATTCCAATCATATTCAATGACCTATTGTGTTTTTGGTTAGGGAACATGTTTTTTGGGTATCGCCCAGGCTAGGGCGTACATGGTTAAAAAAGTAGAGAATTTTGTCACCTATTTATGTAGGGTCATTCAACATCCTAGAGAGAATTGAGATAACAACCTATTAGTTGCTACTACCTTAGAGGTACAAATAATTCCACAATATCTTTTATGAATCACAGCTTCTCCAATATCATGTCGACCTATGACACACATTTGATCCAGATTATGATGAGTTAGATGTAGATTCTACCTTTGAGGAGTATACAGTGTGCTTTGTAGACCAGAGCACAGAGGATCTTTGAGGTTGTTTTGGCCCTCTAATGTGGGCTCTATGGTAGAATAATCATGTATAGGACGAGTCATGGGGGAGGGAATCTAATTAACGTGCCTAATTGACAGAGTTATTATCATAAATTTTTTTCATCCATGGAAGGAGAACTCAAGGATTAGTACTTTTAAGTGGGGAATATTGTAAGAACCCAGTGTTTACATTATGTATGGATCCTTAAATCGTCAGTCTATATATTATTTATGGGATTAATATAAATGAATAACAGGTTAATAAAGGGATCAGGGGAGTCTAGGTAATTTTTGATTCCCAAATACCATATTTTTGGGGAAAAATCGGCGTGGTTCATGGTTTTGAGTAATCTGTGCAAGAATTATACACGGTTTGGGAAACCGATTGAGTTTTTATATATTGATCCAACTCACATGGTTAGTGCATGGTCCCATGGCCTAACCTTGCAAGAACGACTTTTTCACAGGTACTCATTCATGGTTATCACGTAGTTAGTCAAACCATGTGGACAAACCATGCATATTATATTTTAAGGGTAATTTTTATGTTTTTACCTTAATGATTTAATTTTAACCCCTCTTCTTCCATAATCATATTTTAGGTAGGATTAAACTATTTCTCTCTCAATTTAGGGAATTTTGAAAATCTAAACAAGGAATCAAGAGGTATCTTTCATCTAAAACTGATCGAGCTTCGATTCATCATGTTGGATGTGAAATAGTAAGTCTCAAGTCATCTTGAGCTATTCTCCTCCTATTTTTATCTCGATCAATATATCATGGTATGAGTTTTTTATCCTTTTCATAGATCTAATCTAATATGAGGAAAATTAATGGCTGATATCAGTGTTAGAGAGTCGTAAATCCTTAAAATGTGTGTTCTATAATTTATCCATAATGTTATCCAATTTAGAATATACTTGTGGGGACCACCAATTTCATCCTGTGTCGTTTCATAAAATTATATTCCATGATTATAATAATTAGAAAAATATAGTTATGCTATTTCAAAATATGTTATTAGTTGTTGTTGGTTACACCCACAAATAAATCTAACCCATGTTAATATAATGGATCATATGAAATTATAGTGTTTTAACATGTTTGAGCCACCATTCAGGTGTTCCATCACATGGCCTCTCTTAGTGTATGATTTCTATATTATATTTAATAATCATATAGTGAACTGAATAAATGGAAAGTACCATGTGTTCTCACCACCTGACCATCCTATGTAAAGTGCTTTAAATTGATAATTAAATGTGAAATGTGAATTTGAGGGTATACTAAGAGTATTAATAGTCCTTAAATGTAAATGATTAATTGGTTTCATGTCCATATAATCCATAAACACATTAATGGAATGTAGAATAATTAATCTTGAATTTGAAATATGCCTTAAATGGATTAAATTTTTCCAAACTACTTCTACTTGTCATACTAATGAATGAAAAGGATTGAACCAAATGAGTATATAGAAAATTTCATGCTACTTGACCCTATCACACTAATGAATGGAAATTATGGAACCAAATAGATATTACATGCCTTCATAATTAAACATAAATGGTCTGACTCGAGATCTCCTAGTATTCTAATCAGAGAATGCCCTGAGCACTCAAGAACCCAATTCCGATTCAAGGAAATGACATGCTTAGGTTTATAACCACCTAGATCACAATAATTATTTGTTCATTGATGCTCAGTATAACACAATTATATCCTTCCATTATCATTACAGGAATCATGGGATACACTCCTTTGATCTATCATTCACTGGTGGAAATAAAATATATTGCCACACCAATATACCCATAGGTTAAAAAAACATGTGCTTACAGCCTCACATTTTTTTCATATCTCATTGTTAGTATCCCAATATGACTTTAATATATTATCTTAATCTAAATATCTCCTCCCTAGAAACCCTCAACAGCCCCAACCCCCCCCCCCCCCTCTGATGCTTCATCGCCATGACCCTCCTCTTCAAGTGAAGCTGCTGCGAGCAGCCTCCACACATACTATATTCCTTCTCAACACCTCTCACCGACAAAACTCCAATAATTTCATGGTTGAAACCCCTAAATCCCTCTTTGATGCATCCTCCCCAACTACCCTCAACACCACTAATGCCTCATCTCCATGACCCTCCTCCCTACAATCCTCCTCCTTCAGCGTAGATTCTCTAAGAGGCCTCCAAAAATCCCCCCTTCTTTCCCGACATCTCTCCCCCACAACCCTCAACACCCCTAATTATGAGTTAGACACCCCAAACGGCCTCTTAGAAACCCTCCCCAATGAATCCCCACCCACAGTATCTCTGTTTTATACTAATTTTGATGATTATATTCAAAAGTATCACAGATAAATGGTGTTATTGTATTATGGGATAAAACATTGTGCAAAACAGCATGGTGGGAAATCCTTAAAGATTCTCTAATGTACCTGTAGCTTCCTCAATAATAATAAATTATATATTTAATGAGGTAGGGGATTAATATTTTTTTGTCTTTTATTTTACAATATTATATGCTCGATATGTTGTGATATATTCTATACCATTATTTAGATTCTGATTATTCAATAATCATCCAATATTACTAAATGAATGTATTTCTGATTATTAAATTTCTTTCCTATGTCCTTCAAAAACTATTATTTAGATACATATTCATTATATTTAATAAAACTCACCCATTATTACCAAAAGACATGAATTCTTGAATGGTACCATAAAATTAAGAATCATACATTCCTAATCTCTAGAGATCATGCTTGGACTATACTCTCTCCTTAGGCTCAGTGGATATGATATAGTTCTGGTTGAGGGGTTCCAATATACATAGTTCACTTTACCAAGATACTATTATCTCATTAATTTTATTGATTTTAGGGAATAGGGTATTTAATTTCAAATGTTTGTTTTTATTTATGCAAAAAATGTATAATTTATGTCTTATTGTTCTAGTAATTCTTTCTCCTTTAAATTTATAATTGATTTTTTTGTCTTTATCATTGTTATTTGTATTTTTCATCATTAGTTTTGGAAATTATAATATTTAATCATCAATGAAAAATGAGATTCTTAGAAAATCAAATTTGGGACGTGTTTTGGAAATAAAAAAAATAGGTAAAATGGAAGGGACAATAAAATAAAGGACGAATATGAGTTCTATTATATTATATTTGTTGATTATATATTTACCATTCACAAATTGTTTTATATTATTTTATATGGTAGTTGTGATATATTTTATAATGAAATATAGAATTTAAATTATAATATGTATAAATAGGGTAGTCTTTATTGATTTTTTATTTCTATTTTTTATGCATTTTTTGATGCAATGGTTATTGACATTATGGTGAACGTTGTATGGGTTTTAGTTGTTTTTTGTTTACATGACCACTATAAATTATTTATATTATTGGGGTGACTAAATGATTAAATTTTGGTAATCATTGAATGGAATTATATAATCTATAATGGTAATTATTAATGATAATGTATAAATACAACCAGCTAAAACATTCCTTAATGGATGATATAGGGGCGGGATGGGCTATGCTAATGCAGGGGGAGGGTGGAGGGGTGATGTTCATGGGGTGTGGGGTACTACAGGTGGGGTGGGGGCATTCTTGGGGTGGGTGGTAGGGGCTATTTGGGCAGGGGGTGTATGGGGTGGGGGAGGGGTGAGAGGTGGGAGATGGGGGCTGCCGAGGGAGGAAGGTTCTACTACTAAAGGGGGAGGGGAATGTGTAGGGTATTGGTGGAAGGATGATCATCTAAAATGTAATTCATTAAAGTTTGGGTGCCTTATATGTAAATGAAAAATATGATGAAATAAATTGAAAAAATGGACATTAATTAATATTAAATTAATGAAGGATTTTTTAACTCTCATTATGTAGGAATTTGAACAAAAAAACATTTATTAATGATAATGTTATATATTATTGAGATGTATATATCAATATAAATATTATTTAATTATTTTTGGTTTTTAATTCATTTATCATTTATAAAGTATAATTGACACACTGATCACATATATATAAGAAGTCATTATTTATAATTTATTATCCTACAATTTTCTTATAGGTGGTTTCTTTTGATGTGGTCAGTTCTATCCACCACCATGCAAGTTAGTGAGTTCAACATTGAATTTTTTTAAGGTTTATTCCATTTTTATTCATTGTCCAAATTTTAATTAGGGATTTTTTGATTTTTGGGTTCCTTATATTTTTGTAATGCATTTTGGATTCCGTTGTGGTGGATTCGAGTCGACATTGATGTAGCCTTATAGGTTTATGAATAGGTAGGAAAATACATATATAAGTTACCCTTTATATATATTCACTCATGGATGTATGAATATATATAGGTTCTAACTGTGCTTTTATATAGATATTAAAAATACTTACATGTGTAACATTAAGGGGTATATGAAAGTATATACATATATCTAAGGACACCTTTTTCATATTTTTCCAAGAAAATATGTACATAGGGAAAATGTTTCCTTATATATATGATGTTGCATATGTGACTAACCATGAAAAATGAAGATTCGACTTTTCGTTGACCAAAGTAGTGCGCATTGAGGTTGAGGTTGGTTCCCTATGCCTAAACCTTTAATTTGAATTCTATAATTTCTTAACTGTTTTATAAACCTATTTCCATTATTACTTTATTATTTTAAAATCTATTTTTATAAAAACCACTAGATTTATCATGGGAAAATATAATATGAATAAAAGGATTTTATATTTATTGGATTATAAAATGAAACTATCTTAAAATTTTACTAGATGATTTGAATCAACATATACATTGTAAAAAAATATTAACTCCATACCATTAGGATAGAAATTAATTTTTACTGATCTATTTTAGAAATGATACATGTATCTCAACATATCTCATGGAAATCATCCATAATATTCTTCTAGAAATATTTTACATGAAATGTTTTGAATTTATTGCAATATATGTATTGCATCGATAAAGTTACATAATTTAATATTGTGTGAAATTGAACAACACCACTTTAAAAATCTTGAAAAACTAATGGTTTTGAGGTAGGAGTTATATAGGGATGAAACCATTTGATGAACTCGCAATAACTTTATAAAACACTTTATAATGTGTGTATGATTCCCTTAATTTCATTCCAAAAATACATAACCTCATCATTAATAACATGAGACATGTCGAATTGCATAATTGGATGTTTTTGGGACAAGTACCTCTGAAATACAGCCATAACTCCAACATCATTACAGATAGAAATGTTAGTATAAACATCCTTCACATATATAACGAGAACTTTTTTATAATTGTTCTCTTTGAAAATTACATTAGAAATTACTTTCTTAATAGGGTGAATGATTGGAGATTCTTAATCAACATTGTATGGGTAGTCATTATCCAAACCAACTTTTCAAAATCAAAAATGGGAATAGAGATCTTCTTAAGTTCTCTAATCTCATCATTAGAATACATTATCTCTTTTTTCAGATCATTGTAACGTTCTCAAATATTAGCATACTTATTTATAATATCATAGGAAAAAATTCAATTTTATAACTTTATGAGATCTTACTAATAGAGGGTGATTCTTAGTCCACAATAAGAGGTGGTGATGATATAGGTGGTGTACTGGAATGTACAATAGTTTCTATAAAAACATCATCAATATGATATCAATTAGTAGGTGATTCAAGGCTAATTGGACCCATTAACTAATTTTTCACCTACACTTTATCTCTTCCTTATAGAGTTTAAACACTAGGCATAGTCACAATTGACTTTCTTTAATAATAAAAACAATTATCTCAATAATTGTTTCATCACGTTGAAGTCCTTTAGTAGATTCAACCACTCCTAAAAAATGGATTCAAACGACTTCTACCACATTTAGACTAACAACTAGAAATTTTGGATATACTCTATTATCTTGATTAATGTATACCATCCATGACAAGACCATCTCAGTTGGTTCTACATCTATAGGTGGTAATGTTTGAGAGGTCTCTTCCAAAGCCACTCCTTCCCATGTAACTAGCTTTATAGAATTTGACTTTGTATCATTGAAGTACCCAATGGTCATCAAATGGATTGATGATAGGTTATTTCTATTATTGAATCTCAAGGCCTCTCCATCATTCAAATCAACATCCATCTTGGTTAATAATATTGAGATCACCGTACCATAAGTATAGTAGTTCAAATTACGCTTCCCCTTTCAGCTGTGATCTATAAAACACAACATTTTCATTGATAAGACAAATATCATATTAATAATCAGAATATATAACACACACATATCATGAAATAGGCCTGTATCCATCTCTCATTCTCTTTTGGCAATCCTAGTATGAAAAAATATGTATATAACCATCCACATTGGTTTTATGTCCTTTACTGACTTTTTCATGAAACATGAGGTTCTAAAAAGAAACTTGAACACCTCTTTCAGACCAACAAGTCTTTTTCCAACAAGCATTTGACTAAAAATGAACTCCCCCTAATGGAGAAAATGATATAATATATCCAACCTAACTATTGAATACTGAACAAAATTTCCATTTACATTAAAAGATAAAACATTGATGGGGTGTTCATGGGGTAGGGTGTGTGCGGGGGGGAATGGGGTACAAGGGGGTGTAGGGGATGCAGGGGGTGTAGAGGGTGATTTGGGGAAGGGGGTGTTCTTATTGTAGGGTGAATGGTGGGGTACTGGGTTCTTTTTTATGGGGAATGGGGAGGGTGCATCGGGGGTGCATGTGGTTTGTAGGGGTAGTGGGCATGCAGTGTTTAGCTGGGGGCGGGTAGGGGTAGGGGTGTGCTAGGGGAAGGGTGAAGGGGGAGTGCATGTGGGTGGGCATGTGGTTTGGGTGTGAATGGATACCTTGACCATCTAAACATTATTGGGTCCTCTAGTATGATAAACCAACAATTAGCCCCTTTAACTCCATTTCTTTCAGTTTACCAAATTAATACTAATTCAAAAAATACTCTAATCTACATACCTTAGACTCAGACTACATTAATATCATTCTAACATCACAGAAACAAGGGGACCCAACCTGGGATGATGATAATTTTTGGGTTGCACCCTGAGGTGTCCCCTAATTTCTACAGGAACATTGTTTTTTGGAAGGGGAGGATTTCATGATTCAGGTGACCAATTTTTTTCCAAGAATTTATTGGTTGTTTCCATGGTTCCAAACTATGGAAACAAGAATTTATCCATGGTTCGGACCATGGAAAACCCGTATTTCCATGGTTTTTAACTATATCAATAGGTATTTCATGACATTAGATTCTACCACGATTTCAAACCATGGTTATAGCCCTATATCCACGGTTTAATGTGTGGGTATATGTTTCTTCCCAACATCCACGCAAATACTAACCATTTTTTATGAAACCGGGACTATAACATTTATCCATTGTTATTGGGCCTCTAGACATGGTTTAAAAATGCTTCTATTTCCTTATTTTTTTGTAGTTATTGACATATAGGTTCCATTGTTACAACCCATAGGGAACTATCTCTTATTAGCCTTGTTATACATTGAATGATCACTTTGGATGTAGTTGGAACCTCATTGTGGAATTCCTTAGAACATGTTCCTTGGATTATAATATTATCCACATCTAGACTACAATTGCTACTGATTTGGCGACCCTTGAACTGTACATCACATTGTTTACATCCTTGGAAAATCATTATTAAGTAGCAATGATCATGGGTGCTTTGTTACAACATGAAATCTTCATTATCTATACTATGATGTTTTGATTGTAGTTTTTCACATTCCTTCCAGGAGCTATCAATATGAAATTGGAAACTGCATAATTAAATGAATTTTTTACATGTTCAAACACCAGCCAAGGGCTGAAGCAGGTTCTTGGGTAATTTGTTACATTTTACTATCTCACATTATATATATATATATACAAGCTTCCAAACTATGATATTTCCATTACATGGGAAGCATGTTATATAATCAATTAATTTTTGCCCACTGAGATTTATCTCACACCCTCTCAGAGTGTTGTTTAGTACCTGGGCAAGATTACATGGTTGTAGATGTTGACCAAGGGAATCATACGGCTTCAAACATGTCATTTCTTACTGTTTACTATAGAGCTTCATAAAAGAGGACCGAGTTGGAACTCATGATTCTTGGCATAGTCTATTATTTATTTTATTATTTTTGTAACATGTTATTCATGTTGTTTGTGTCTATATTTTTGAGCATTCTAGTACATAACATTTCATCAATTGCTAAATGATAATCCATTTGTTTTAGTTTTTATTTTTCTTATATCTATTTTTTTGTTGAGACATGTATTTATATATATTACTTCTTCTCTTTTCCTATGTTTAATGTCACCAATTTCACTAGACTTTGGTTATGATGGAATATTCAACCCAATGACACACCCTAGGCATTCGCAACTAGTCGGAAACCTCTAGCATTTGGGGAGATGTGCTTGAGGCCGTGTGTCCCACCATGCTTGGGTCACCCATTAAGTGGCATTTAGATCATGGAAGTCACACTATATGTTATGATTTAATATGTTTAATAATGTTCCATTACATTTTATATCATTATGTTATGAATTCAATCTCATGTGATAAAATTTATTTAAATTTTTATTTTCTTATAGTACTTTTTATCTCAACCTTTGTTCATTTATTTTCCCCAGGTTGTCCTATAATAATATAAGGGGTTAATGGATGTTATTTTTGTTGTATGATGACTAAATTAATGATGTTAATATTTTATAATCATGATGTTTAATTATCTTACTAATCTCCAATACACTAGAACTTACGATCCTTGTATTTTAAAATGATGATTAATTATGCTTCAAATCATGTAATGATATGTGTAAAATATTAGGGTCACTAAAATTTTACATAATAATATAAGTACCAAAGATTGGAAAATGGAACGATTACATGAAACTTTCATGGATTAATTGAGGAGAATAATATTCATGAGAAATATTTAGAGTTTTATCAAAATTTATCATCATTTTTTTCTTAATCATTAACAGTCTTGATAAACAATGATATTGTAACATAAAAAAATTAACACTTTGGAGAAACATGAGACTTAAACCCTATTAAATATAAATAAAAAATGGATATGTAATAAAAATAATTTTCTAGAAATGTATCCCAAAATGAATTCATGGGTAGTATATAGAACACATCAATGAAATATGTTTTTATTATGGCTTGTGTTATATAGAAAATAAAAATGAGATGAAAATCCATTACATTTTAAGTAATTATTTTGATCATAATCCCAGTTAAGAATAATCTAAAATGAAACATTTATTCTAAATTTCATTCAAAACAAAAATTATATATAACATACCATATATGATTTAATTATTTCTTATTATTACCCATTTTTAAAGAATTCCATGTTAATTTCTTGCCTGAGGTTATAACGTCTTCGTTTTCTCATATATTATAATTTGTTATATTTGGCCATCCTACATTGGCCATGTTTCCATAATATAAAAAATAATAAACATAAAATAATTTTCATATTTATAATTCAATTATACTTTTATGAATAATCATGAAGGATGGTTTTGAAAAAATAGTTGTGTTATGATAATCGAGATGGTATATCGTGCATAAGGATTAATAATGTATCCATTTATCAATGATCATTTTGAAAATGTATTAAGTAATTTATTATATTTAATGAGTTAAAATTATATCATATTAATAATAATATATCTTTAAATATAAATTTATAGATAATCAATATGGCATGTTGATGAAAAGTGATTCACATTACGTTAGGAATGAGGTAGTCCATACGTACACGAATGACATTATCCTCTTTTAGTGAGTGAAATGGTAAGAAAAAACATGATTTATATAATAATTTAATAATGATTAATTTGTATTTAATATAATAATTATGTCTTATATAGAAAAGTAATTAATTAAATTCATCCTTATTATCTTCCATGTAATAGTTAGAGTAAAACATGTCACACCACTTTGTGAGGTGGTAGTCTACCATACAATTGAGCGGCATTATCATATCCCATTAAAAATGGAATATAAAAAATTTACAAATTTTATAGTGAATAAATATGAATAATTATGTCATAAATATAATTTATATATATTTTATCAATAATCATACATCATTATGAGTGTTTTTAATTGCAAAATTAATGGCATTGGTTCGTAAGGTGGTTGCCCTACATACACATGAATCATCACTTTCATACCAATTAGATTAAAATAGGAAGGTTGATGGAAATGGACATAAGATGAGAAAATATACAAGTATATAAAAGATATTGAACATTATATAAAATCATTTTTTAATAGTAATTCATGTTGGTGGAATAATAAATAAAATAAAAAAACTCATTGAATAACATTTCCTATCATTCAGTTAATCTCCACTAGATTGCACCAAAATACATACTAGATTAGATTAATTTAAAATATGTATCCCAGGATGAGAGAAGGTATTTTTGGAAGTGTTTTTTATTTTACATGGATGGATATGTGTTAATAATAGTGGACAGGGCTGCATTTTTATAGTTGAGGAAGACATGCATTTTTGTAAATACCTAAAAAATTTCAACAATGTGATGTCACACTTACCTAATGTGGCTCTAAAATCTATAAATAATGTATTCAAGTGATTATGTTGTCTAAAACGTCAATAAAAGAAAATAAATTTTTTTTAGACTTTTCAATTCTTATCCTTTTTGTTTTACTCACACTAACCATTTCATGTTTTTCAAAGGTAACTAGATTTCTTTTAAACCAAATTAATTTATTGATTAACACTAAAATAATCAATCCCTTATTATATAATTTATAATTTATTACTATTTATATGAAATATTATTTATTAAATTATTGTCATATGTTTGTTGAATTTTATTTTTAACACAACAACATGAAAGCCTCCAAACCTCATTTTTACGATAATCAGAAAAATTATTTTTGAATTTATTGAATTATTAATTATACTAAAATATCAGGATATAAATATTTGACAAAATAATTTATTTTAAATAAAAATATTTAATCAATTTTTAAAAATACTATTTATATAAATATAAATATAATTTAAAATTAATCTCATAGATGGGACAAAAAAGAGAGTTTTCGACAAAGCAAATATTCAAAAGTTAACAATATTTTTTAAGTAAAAATTAAAAAAGAAATTTATTATAAATAAATAATTTTGATTCATATAAATATAATTAAATTCATTTAATATTATATATAATTTAATATATAATTTAAATTCAATCATTATATAAACAAATTTTCATTTTTCACTTAAAAGTTTGTATTTTTAACTATTCCTCAAAAAATAAAACATTTCAAAAAAATAGAATAATTAACCCAAATATAAATATGATATAGTAAATTAATAAAATGGAAATTAATTTATCAAAATAATTTTATAAAATTATCAAATTTTGAATATATTATTGGTCGAAAATTGAATAAAAACCCTTTTTTAGAGAAAATATTATATCAGACACATTTACTAACTTTTTATATGTTGTCTACTTTTAATAAATATTTTTTCTTTAAATAAAAACAATTTACGTAATATTTGGAAATTATTTATTAATATTCTTACTGATATGTATAATAACTAGGTTATAACTACAACATTTTGAGAACATTGATATTATATCATACTTCATATAAAAACATAGTATCTTGTATAATGCAATATAAAATATTTTTTTGTTACACCTATATAACATGGTGTTGCATATAATGTAAGATATATTTTCTATTGAATGTATCATAGGATAAACTATGTGGGTTGTGTAACTGAAGATAAAATTGGTGTTGTTTGTAATGATAAATACCAATGACATTATATTTTTTTGAGAAATATATTTCACAAAAATCTCATTGTGTTACCAAGGATAATACTTTGAATAAAATATATCAAGAGATATTGTCTATAATGAGGACAACTAGAGATCAAATAATTTTATATTTTGAACGTATTTACCTTAAAATCTTAATTTAAGTAGAGAAATAATATCTCACTCAAATGAGTTTTTGACAATCTATCCATCCAATGATTCTAAAGGTGTAGAAAGAAAATGTAGTGTAGAAGAAGATAAAGAGAAATTTTCCCTTTTTTATCATTGATCATGATTGTATGATATGGTTCATGGATTGAGTATAGGTACCATAAATAAAATATCTGAAGAATTATTTTTTCGGATTAAAATCATAGGTCATTATTTATTATTAATCCTTAAAATATTTTGAAGTGTAGTGATATTAAAGATCATTTCTAGTAAGGAAACATGAATAAATATATTTTAAATTATTTATCTTGATGGTTGGAATCTTATCAAGTTAATTAATAGTGATGAATTTATAATGTCATTTTATAATCATTTCCTGGAAAAAATGGATCTCTAAAAATGTTACCCAAAATATCATTATCATAATCCAAAACAATATAATGGAAATAATGATATATTGATTGTAATTGATATAGATAGTAAGTCAAAAATAATAATTACTATTATAGAATATTTACCTATAAATAAGGCTTGGAATATATAAATAAATTATATGGTATATATTCACGGGGTACTAAATTATTTTTTATATGATTATGATTTAGGGATTACATCGAAGGTCAACAAAAATCATCAGAAAACACCATATATATAGTTTTATTTTACTAATTTTTATCATCCTATGATATATGGTCATTTAATGATGAAAATTTATTCTTTGGAAGATATTATATTGATCATGTCTTTAAATTTAAATGGGGTTTGGTAAGTACTCCATCGTTTTTCCAAATTATATTATAAACATATCATTAACTCAAATATTAAAAATCATTATTATGAATAGATATATTTAAAGAAGTTTATAAGTAAAATATGATTGTATAATGTTAGAGAATTAAATATTTTTGGTCCTAATAAACCTGAAGTAATGGAAAATATTTATAGATCTATTCTGTATCACATCATGGTATTAAAGAGTTTGCAGAAAAATATTTCATAAAATAATTAGAGTGATCATAAAATTAATATTTTTTATAAGTTATTAATATGATTAAATCTTGTAAAATTTTTAGAGTATTTATAATGAAGGGAAATATATTCCTAATACATTTCATTCTTTTCAAGATTTTTTATCAGAATAAGACTGTTGTCTACTCGTTGAGACATTCACTGAGCCTATCCCATAGTCATGATGTGTTCCAAGTATATCATATGTGTAAGTACATATATGATCATTTAAAGGAAAAATAATCAAACGATATTAAAATTGAGAATTAATCTCCCCTAAATAAAAATTATTTTAAATATTGATTCATTGAGATAATGTGTCATGTAAAAAATAAAATAACAAGGTTAATGTTAATTTTCAGAATTCAGAATTTGAGGATTCTACATTAAATCATGATAATTTGATTGTTTTCTCATTTTTCATTATTGGAGAGAAAATGATTCTAAGTATAAATTCATTTTATTTTGTGATAATTTAATTAAAAAGATATTTTATATGTATTTTCCTTGAATTAAACATTTGGTATGAAATACCATTCCTTACACAAAATTATATATCTAATTGAACTATTATATACTATAACATTATAACACATATTTTGAATTTGCGTGTTTAAATTTTATCAACAAAAATGAAAATACACATAAATTTTTTAATTAAAATATAAATTTTTGATTTATATTTATAAAGTAATTATTTTTTTATAGTAAAATAATTTAATTATTAAAATAATTATTTTTCAAATAAATAGATTTCCCTCCATTGGTTGAATATGTATGTATAACTATTTCAATGATCACTGTTAAAAAATTATTTCAATGAGATATATTAATAATATATTTAAATCATTTAATAGTCACTCATTCATTATTTTTATACTGATTTGGAGTTATAATAAAATTATAAAATGGAAAATGGAGTTACTTTTTCATAATAAAATATTTGTTTTTCAAAATATATTTTTATCATAATAAATTAAATAAATTATTATTTATCAATTTTTAAATTTATTTTTAATATTTTCAATTCAATTAAATGTTATATCATTAATTTGATATTATTTATTCCGAAACGTATGAATTTAAATTAAATTTTATTCCTAAAAATTAATTTTTCTAAAATTGTGTTTTAATTATATTTTTCATGATTATTAAATTAATTTTCTTCCACTTAATGAAATTGTATTTGATAAAATAGATTTCATTTTTTAAATAAAAAATTCCAAATTTATAAATGATTCAACATTCATTTTTGGTCAAAATGAAAAGTATAAAATAAAAACTTGATACAATGTTTAAAGTAAAAAAATAAGATTACCTATAAGAACCCAACTCTTCATTTCAGATACGGATCTTAATATCGGGTGTTTTTATGTAACAGGGGAGATTTTGGAAATTTTATAAGTACATGACTTGTACATAGGAGTACACGTGGTGTCTTGGGAATGTAACAGTTGAGACATGGATATGTGGGGTAACGTGGAAGACCACTAATGCCATGGGCCAGTTGAGGTAAATATATGGGATCTTCATTAACTATACACATAATGTAATTTCATTTTTATTTGATTAAAATGACCAGGGTCACTTCTAAATGCTAGATTCGTGTTTTTCTGGCCTTGTTTCTTCTTAGAGAGACCAAGAGCGACAATTATTCTATGAACCACCGATCCTTCATCTGTTCTCACAATCATACTCTAATAGGTGTGTTGGAATCCCACTAGTGATTTCTTCCTTCTACAAGAGACTGTACACCTATTTTCTCCTCCATGTTGAGTTATTCAAGGTTGAACATTTTTTACATTTTTATAGATATGTGAAATTTTAGGATGATTCAAGGTATAACGTTTGAGAGTGAACATTGTACAATGTTGAGGTTGGTGGTTTGTTTCCTTATATTTTTTGTATTAGTGTTATTTATGCCAAAATTTCGATTACCCATGTTTTGGGTATTTTTTGGTTAACGAAATTGAGCACTATTTTATTCTCCTTGGATTGTTTTTTGTATTAGGGGTTTTTTGTTATTCTATTATGTGAAATTTCTTATTAATTGTACACCCCATGGTTTCATATCCTTGTTTGACTGTTCAGGGATGTTTTGTCCAGTTTTTCCATGAGGCAAACATTGTTTCCTAGCCTTGATTGATAGGATGGAACCAATTTCCTTTTGGATGCTTTTTAAATTCTTATTATACTAATTGGATTTTTTTAATCAATGTAGTAGTTATGATTACTTTGGTGTTCTTGATATCATTTATGCATGATTGAATTATACATGGTTATGAGAAACTTGTGTAGAACGACCATAGGGCGAATTGAAGTTGAGTGCTTCCTCACAGTGTCTGTTAAATTTCACACTACGAGACAACAGGGGGTATTGACGGTGAATGCTAACCCAGCGTGTATATCGTTTACATTATAAGACCAATTGGGGGATTGACATTTAGTGCTTCCCTTAGAGAGTTTTTAGTTATTGTGGAACAACAATAAGTGGAATTGATTACGTGTGCTACCTCACAGTGTCTTGGCCTATTTATTTCATCACATGGCCAGAGGGTTTAGACCGTGTGAGATACTTAGTGTGTTAATATAAATATTGAATGTAGTGATGAATCTACCTTGTCAAATCACAAGCTTGGATTCAGTCCTATTCGGTAGTCTTTTGATATACGTGTTTTCGATCCTTACTTGATTAATTAATGATTATAAAATGAAAATAAATGTAAATGGAAACTATAGGATAGTTTATAGTTTTGTATTACATGTTTAATTGTTGTATTTCCATTATTTCCATTTATATATAATCACTAACAGCTAGGCAGAAATCTTGTGGTGGTTTCAATGTGTTATTCTCCTAAAACCATGGTTGGGTCATGCTTTCGGACCCAAATAAATTACATGGTTGCAGGTTTAGATAATGGAAATCACCCTTCTTCCTCTGGTACTTGATTGATTTGGAGTAGGAGAGAATGAGACCAAGCTATATCTTGTGATGCTACTGGAGTTTATTTTTTTTCTATTATACTTTGGTTTAGTACTCTATTTCCATCATTGAGACTTTTTTGGTTGTTTCCTATATATATGGGACCTGCACCATTTATATATGACCTATAGTTGTTTATTTACATCCATTCTTCCATTGTTTACTCATTTTATGGTATGATTGCTTTTGCTACTATTTATTATTTTTTATTACACTTTACATACTATACCAATGAGAGAATAGTTTCTCCACTACCCCACCCAAGTCCCCCTACTAGTCAGCAGCCTCTGGTATTCATGGAAATTCACTTGATTCCATTTGACCAATCGGGTATTTGGCACCATTGAACATCACTAAGAACATGGACATTACAAATGTGAATTATAGGCAGGTTCTATTTTATAAGAACCTAGATCTTCTTTTTAGGTATGATTTTCTGTTTACTGGTGTTTTGAGAAAAAAGAGTAGTTTCGTGAATTTTCTTAAGTACACACCGTGTACTTTATGAGTACATGTCGTTTACTCAGTTACCACGGGTGGGTGGTGGCTGTGTGTCGGCCCTGCACATGGTCATGTGTGCGGACTTGGAGACTGCCTAATGTAGGGTCTGGTTATGGAAAGAACATGACATATACTTATAAAGTACACACTTTGTACTATTTTTTCATTAAACACACTGGGGGTGCATCTGACGAACATAATTGTCTCATTCTAGGTCTGGTTCATCCAAGAGTGAATGTATGGCCACAATACTTCTCCAAGACCCAGATCAAGAATACATCCTCCAATTCAACCATCGTCGATTTCATTTGAATCACCACGGTATGATCTTACTTCTTCTAGATCATTGTTTAATTATTCCTCCTATTTCAATAGTTATCTTCAATTGAGAGTTTTTATAATTTTTATATATCTACAATGATCGTGGGAGATTCAAGGCTTGAGGTTCACTTATAACAATCATACAACACCGAGGTAGGTGGGTTGAGCCTTTTTGTTAATGGTCTTTGTGTTCTATGGGAAAAACTTCCCAATACCATTAAACGATGTATTGCACAATTACTGTTTTAGCCCTATTAATTTCCTGCCATTATTTTATTCTTGAGTATAGATTAATTTAATGTGAATAGGGTTAATTTCAATGCTTTGGAAGTGTTTTCCCTTGAATGTTTTGTTTGTGACTCTTTGTTCTTGCTTAGCATGTTAGGCTGCCTTGTTTGTTTCACATTCCCAGTATTGTAGGTTAGAGTGTTGTTTATCTGACATGTTTTTATGTCATAGACTATTATCCAAGTAGTTATCGAAGTTTACTTTGGCTATATTTCCTTGCAGTGCATGTTTGACATACACAGGGATGTGGGAACCTGTTGTAGTATAAAATAGAGAGAATGGACGTAAGGGATTTTCTAGAGTGTCTATTTTTACTATTACGATGCAAGGCCATAGGGGGAATTAACGCATGTTCTTCCAAAGTGTTCATGTATTTCCTCAACATGGGACACATAGGGAATGTGACATAAGTGATTCCACAGAGAACCTTTTAGTTACTAATATGAGACTATTGGGGGAATTAACGGTGACTGCTTCCTCATAGTGTCTATGCTTAAGCTGAAGCAGAGGGGTTAGACTGTGTGTACATCACAGAGGGTTGGTTGTGTTTTCTTGTTAAACCATAGGGGTTAAACAGAGAGTAATTCCAAAAGGGTTACTTGATTTGATTAGTGTCTTACTTTATATATGGAATTGAATGATTTGAAATGATGGGAATGTTTATTACTGAGTAATACCTGGTTTACTCCTTCGTTTTACTTATTGCCTACCATATATATTTACTGACTTTTAGGCACACAAATTTTGGTGGTTTCCAATAGGGTTTTGTCTCACACCCTGTTTGGGTCATTCTTTTGGTCCTAAACAGATTATATTTGTGCAGGTATAGATATGGGCAAGCGCCCTTCTACTTCAGGTACTTGCTTGCTGAAGAGCTGGAGAGCATGGAACCAATCGGAGGATTACAATGCTGATATTTTACCTGTTTTCTTGTGTACTTTGGTTTAGTACTTAATTCTATAATTGTGTTTTGTTTTGATGATTTCCTAGATTTATATATATCAAGCATCATGTATATATGTTTCCATGTTGTTTCTTACTCTATGTCTTCCACTGTTTACTATTGTATGATATTATAATTCTTCCTCTATTGATTTTTGTTTTATTTTTGCTGGGTTAATCTCCTAATGAGGGCATAGTTTCCCCACTATCACATCAATGACCTCGCTTCTATTCATCAACCTCTGGCATTTGGGGAAAAGTGCTTGAGGCCATGTGACCAACCGGGTACAGGGCGCCTCTGGGTGGATTCTGGAACCGAGATGTTACAAAGTTGTATCAAAGGAATTATTTCCTCTGGACTTACTATTCGGAGCCTATAGATTGGGATAGCAATGAATAGGTACTTGGTAACAAAATTTGCATGAGAGTAGCCAACACGTGAAAGGGGAAAATATAATCTACCATGTTAATTGCAATTTTTTCTCATTTTTCAATATTAAAGTTGATTTGATTTCACGAATGTTTGATTCACATGTGTTGTGCGATTATTATTGACATTATTGATGTTCAATTTCTATTTCAACATGATGAGATGAAGGTATTCCATATCATTCATCATATAGGCACTTTCTAGAAATCACATGTCATGTATTCTTGCCATGCCACTTAGGGTGCATTAGCGATTGCATGTTGTTTTGATAGATGTTGTGCTAGATTTTCATGCTATTGTGATAGATGTCATAATAGAATGCCTTATAATGATAGAGCATTAAATTGTGAATGATTTGGTTGAATGAACCCGAACTATTGTTCTTGAGGAGTTATGGGCCCTCATGGACCGGAATTTGGTGGATAATTTCACTATTATCCTTGTTAATGACATGTATAATATGTCAATCTTTGATTTTTGGGGAGTATGGGTCCTCACGGATCGTAATTAGGCACTCTAATGTTTGTTCTAGTGTTTTTATGGGATTCATATTACTTTCAGAGGCTTATAGTTCGGAAAAACCCAGAATACACGTCGTTTAATGATGAATAGATGCCATTTATTCTTCTGTTCAGGAAGAAAATGTTTTTATAAAATACACACCGTGTACCTTATGTACATGTCATGTTGTGTAACCCAAGAATCTGGCCATGTCATTAACAACATGGGTCAGATAAATCTTCCAAGTACATGCCGTGTCCATCTGGAACACGATGTGCCGAGTGAGCCATGTATCCAAATGTGTTAATAATAACATGGGTCTGTGAATCTCTTCTATTACACACTGTGTATGGAATTAAAATGCAATGTAGTATTGTTTTAGGAGAACCTTTTGGACAAGCCATGTAAGGGAACTTGGTCATGGTAAGAGGATTCAATTAAATGCTGTGTGTAAGGACAACGCGTCGTGTATGGGGTTGTTACACGACCAATGTTGGTAGAAGTACATGCCCATGAGAATTATTAAGGGAACATTCCATGTAGTCATTCTAAATGCCATGTATCTATGTTTTTAAAAACAAGAATGATTTATTTCTTCTATTCCTTTTTTATACTTCTATGTACCAGTCCCTTCAAATATTTATCTAAGGTGTGCGCTTGACCTTGTAGAGTCATGCCACCAAGACGCCCTCTAGTTGTATGCCATTTTCAAGGCGATTATCAGACACTAGACATGGATAGTCAGGTATTACCAGTAGATCCTCTAGTTGTGACACTCTTGGATCTAGTATTCATTACGGACACAGGTGTTGATGAACAGTTTCGAGAGGGCTTCATGAGGTTCATACAGACCTTCTGCGGATTATTGCATCTTGCCCCGTCAATGGAAATGCTGATGCAGGTTTTCCAGTAGCATTATCCTCCCAACTTTATAGGGGAAGGAGGACCTCAAGTTATAGTGTCATTTTAATAAGTCATGATGTCTATCTTCAAGCATCTAGAGACTACTCTAGAGAGGAAGTTGAAGATCACTATGTATATGCTATGTGATTCCACCAAGAGATAGTTAGATATGATCTCACAAGTGGAATACAAGAAGGTCATGGATAGGGATGGGTTCCATTTTACCTTCTATTTATACTTCTATCCAAAGACTTTGAGGTTCGATCGAGCTAGAGAGTTCATGAGTTTGAAGTAGGGTACTCTCTCAATCATTGAGTACTCATCATATTTCATAGAGATGCAGCGCTTCATGCCTATTCCAAGAGTTTATGAGTTATTCCTAGTATGAAATTTTTGGTATGGTCTCAGGCATGAGATCTTATCTCAGTTTAACATCTTCTGGTTGAATCCCATCACTTCTATAATCCACCAGGCACTGATCACATAGAGAAATCTAAGGGATTCTGGAGCTGTGAGCCAGGACGGCTCGTCATCTGGAGTTAGAATCCCTCATACTAATAGTAGGAAACTCCAGAGGGGGTCTTCTCCCAATGATCTATGGAGGCGAGACACTTATTATTATAGCTAGTTGGTGTGACACTGGTGTGGGAAGACTGGGAATACGAAGCCACATTGCCTAAGAGACCTAGTTGAGTGCCGATATTGCGGAATGATGGGTCATCTGCAACATTTGTGTCAAATATTCTCACCAGCAACTGGTGATAGGGGGTCTTCTATGAATCTTTATTTAGGAGAAGCACCACCGGTTTCTCATCATTATGGGAACTAGAGTTCTTATAGCCATTCAGGTCGAGGTGGAGGTCACGATCAGGGTATTTAGTCACTAGGTTTTCAGTGATAGTAGGGTGGATTAGCTCAGAGTGGTCAGGTAGGGTCACAGGGCTATTATGCAGGTCATACCTTTGTAGTGGAGCTGACCCAATAGGAGCCGAATCCCAGGCCCTCTACAGTTCGAGGTGCGATTCTAGTTTCCTAAGTTTTAGCTTCATCTCTATTCAATACAGGGGCTTCCCATATATTTATATCTGTTTGCTATTGTGGAGAACCTTGGCCTCTGTAACTTTACTTCTGTTGATGTCTTGATGTTTGACACACTGTTGGGGTCTAGAAAGGCTAGTGCACGTTAGTGAATGGAGTTCCCTCTTGAGGTTAGTTGGTGTCACTTCATATGGGACATTTATTTCATAGAGATGATAGGCTATGATTTCATTCTCAGAAAGGACTAGTTAGTTAAATTCCTAGTAGTTGTCAATTTCTTTCATCATAGGGTGAGTTTCACATTACCATAGGGAGGTTCGTTTCTTCATAAGGGAGAATATGATGTCCAGGAGAGCAGAGCGGGACCTGAGCATCATGAGTTGAGAGGATTTACAACCTAGATTGCTAGTCTATATCTGGATGACCAGGTGACATATCATATGGAATTTCTTCTAGTGGTAGATAATTTCAAGGATGTCTTTCCCAATGAATTTTCAGGTTTTCCTTTGGAGCGAGAGGTGGGCTTTTCATATTGATATTATTCCAGGAGTGACATCGGTATTCATTCCTCCTTCTAGGATAGATACACCATAGTTACAGGAGCTCATGAAGTAGTTGGAGGAGTTTCAAGCTAAGGGTTTCATCCAACCCAATACAACTCTTTTAGTTTCTCCTGTCCTATTTGCGAAGGAGGAGGATGGTACTCTCCGAAATTGAGGGGATTATCGAATGCTAAACCAGTTGACGGTCAAGAACCGATATCCCTTTACAAGGATTGATGATCTATTTGATCATCTTCAATGAGACCCTGTGTTCTTGAAGATTTACTTGAGGTCTGGTTATCATCATTTGCGAATTAGACCAGATGATATACCTCTTAAAGCTTTCCAATGAAGTTATTGTCTATATGAGTATGTGGTTATCCCGTTCGGTCTCATGAATGTGCCTGCAGACTTCATGTCACTAATGAACTGAGTTTTCTATCCATACATCGACACTTTCATGGTGGTTTTCATGGATGATATCTTGTTGTACTCTCAGACTTGACATGACCATGCTTCCCATATTGAAATCATTTTGAGTACACTGAGAGTGAATCAGTTATATTCTAAGCTCTCAAAATTACACTTTTGGATGGACTAGATTTACTTATTGGGTCATGTTATCTCAGAGACATGAGTCTTAGTAGACCCAGAAAAAGTGAGAGAAGTAGTTTCATGGGAGCAACCGAAGAAAATCTTTGAGGATCTGAGTTTTCTAGGGCTAGCTGGTTACTATAGACATTTCATACATGACTTTTCATGCTTAACAGCGCCACTGACAGGCCTGACTAAGAAGGGTGAAAATTTCATGTGGTCAAATTATTGTGAGTCATCCTTTCAAGAGATAAAAGGGAGGTTGAATTCAGCACCAATACTAATTTTTCTAGAGCTAGGAAAGATCTACATTGTTTACTATGATTCTTTAGGAATCAGGATAGGAGCAGTGATTATGCAGGAAGAAAATTCCGTTTCATACGTGTCTCAGTAGTTGAGGCCACATGAGAGAATTACCCGACACATGATCTAGAGTTGACTGTAGTTTTTCATGACTTACACTATTGGAGACATTATCAGTTTGGAGATCATTTTGTGGTTTTCACCGACCACAAAAGTCTCAAATATATCACCACTCAGCACTACCATAATTTTAGACAGCGAAGGTGGGTTGAGTACCTTCAGACCTTTGACATTGAGATTTCTTATATGCCTTTAAAAGGTAACGTAGTAACTGATGTGTTAAGTAGGAGGACTTAGATACATGAAGTTCAAGAGGCCTGTAGTGAATGGAAAATTATGTCTCTATTCTCTGAGATACATTTGGAGGTTCATAATAGACAACAGAAGACTTTTCTTTCTTCTCTCAAAGTTACCTCTACTCTTCTTGATCGAGTGAGAATGAGACATCTATCAGAGTCTGAAGGCCTAGTACTATGGGAAATCGTGTTAGGAGAGTAACCTATTCTTGGATGGACCATAGACAATGATGATACCTTCTGTTTCCATGGGTGCATATGGTTGTCAACAGACATATGAGAGGAGGTGATGCAGGACTTTAAATTCTCTGTTTGGGTAGTTCATCTTGGAATCACTAAGATGAATCATGATATACACCATCAGTATTGGGGGCCATGTATAAAGGGAGATTTTGCGGGTTTTGTTATGATGTGTTCCTCTTGTTAGTAGGTTAAGGCAGAGCATCATCGACAAGCAGAGCTTTTATAACAGTTACCAATTCCTGAGTGGAAGTGGAATGATATTGCGATGGATTTCATGACATGTTTTCCGAGGTCTCCTTGATAGAATTAAGTTGTATGGGTTTTCATTGACAGACTCATGAAGGTTGGTCACTTCTTTTTGATCAAGGAGACCTTTAGTGTTGATGAACTGGGAAAGTAGTACATCTAAGAGATTGTACATTTTCATGGAGTTCCGTACTCTATTGTTTCAGTAAGATATGTATGTTTCATTTCTCAGGTCTGGAAGGGGCTTCAGAAGTCTTTGGGTACACAGGTAATTTTGAGTATAGCTTACCTCCCCCAGATGGATAGCCAGTCTGAGAATACGATTCATGTTCTTGGGGACATGCTTCGAACATGTATCCTATATTTTGGAGGTTCTTGGGAGAAGAATATATCTCTTATGGAGTTTTCCTACAATAATAGCTTTCAAGAAACTATTCAGATGTCATATTATGAGGCTTTGTATGATAGGCCATCCTGATCCCCCTTATGTGGGTTGGAGGCTGGAGAGGCAGCTATGCAGGGACCTCACCTTGTACAGGAGACTATAAAGAAGATATAGATAATTCAGAAGAGGATGGTTGTGGCACAGTCTCAAGGGAGGATGTATGCTGATCAGTGGAGATGACCTCTGGAGTTCGAGGTCGGGCATCTGGTTTTCCTGCGTGTCATACCGAGGTTGGGACACTTGAGGTTATGATATAGGGTAATATTTTTCTGAGGTATGTCAGGCCTTTTGAGGTGTTGGAGATAGTTGGTTTAGTTGCCTATCGGTTTCAGTTACGTCATAAGCACAAGTCTATCCACAACGTTTTCCATGTTTCTCATCTTCGATGTCACTTTTCAGGCCTGTCTCATGGTTTTCAACCTGAGGAGGATTAGTTAGAGGTGGATGCCTCATTCAAGGAGCATCCTATCCAAATTTATTATCATAGTACAAAGGTTCTCCATGGCAGGTCTGTTCCTCTGGTATGAGTTCTATGGAAGCATGGGCTGGTACAGGATGAGACCCGAGAGAGGGAGGCCGATGTAAGATCATAGTGGCTGGAGCTATTTGAGGATTCTTATTCTACGTCGCCTTGCTAGGGAAATTTAGGAACGACTTTATTTAAGGGGGAATGTTTGTAAGAATCTGGATCTTTCTTTTAGGTATGTTTTCCATTTTCTGGTGTTTTTGTTGAAAAAAAGGTGATTCTAGAAACTTCTTAAGAGCATGACATGTACTCAGTTACTGCGGGTATCCAGGTGCGGGCCGTGTAGTGGCCGTACACACGACCATGTGTGATGACCTAGAGACCGCCTAATGTTGGGGCTGGTGAAGGTAAGTACATTCCATGCACTTATAAAGTACACACCGTGTAATTTATTTTTTTTCATTTAACTCACTACTATCATGTCTGACATATAGAACCATCTCATTATAGGTCTAGTTCATTCGAGAGTGAGAGTACATCCACGATCATTCTCCGAGCCCCTAACAAGCATCTTTCTTTCGATTAAACCGCCGTCAATTGCATTAGGATTACCTCAGTAATCTCTTTCATCTACAAGAGCTTCATTTCCTGATTCCTCCTCTTTCAAGAGTAATCTGCGGTTGAGTGTTTTTATCTTTTTAGTTGATCTACGGTTTTCATGGGTGATTCAAGGATTGAGGTTCACTTATAACGATCATATAACACTGAGGTAGGTGGTTTGTGCCTTTCCATTGAAGGTCTTTGAGTTTAGTGTGGAAAATTTCCCAATACCCTTAAACGAGGTGTTTCACGTTTACTATTTTAGCCCTATTAATTTCCTGCCATTCTTATAAAATTGAATAAAGGTTAATTGAATGTGCATAGGGTTAATTTCATTTCTTTGGAAGTGGTTTCCAATTCCTGTTTTTTTATGACCATTTGGTCATCCTTAGCCTATTAGGTTTCCTTGTTTATTTCCCAAGCCAAGTATTATAGGATGGAGTGATTTTTATCTAACATGTAGTTATGTTGTTGATAGTTATCCAAGCAGTTCTTGAGGTTTACTTTGGCCGTATTTAATTTCTGTGCACTTTTGACTTATATAGGGCTATGAGAACCTGGTGATGTAGACCATAGGGATAATGGATGTAACAACTTCTCTAGAGTGTCTTTTTTTAATATTACGATGAGAGACCAAAGGGGGAATTGACATAAGTGCTTCTTCAGAGTGTATGCAGTTCCTCAATGTGAGACACAGGGGGAATGTGACGTAAGTGCTTCCCTAGAGATCCATTTTGTAACTGATACAAGACTATAAGGGGAATTTATGGTAAGTGATTCCTTAGAGATTCTTTGCTTAATCTAAACCAGAGGGTCTAGAGAGTGTGTACATCACAAAGGGTTGCTTTTTTAGTTTTGGTAGAACCAGAGGGGTTAGGCTGAGATTTTTTCCCAAAGGGGTACCTTATTTGATTAACTTCTTGCTTGATATGTGGAATTTAATTCTTTGAAACTATGAGAATGTTTACTGCAGAGTACTTCCTTGTTTACTACTTAATTTTACTTATTTACTTCCATATATATTCACAGACTATTAGGAACTGATATTTTTGTGGTTGCCTATTGGGATTAGTCTCACACCCAGTTTGGTTCATGTTTTTGGCCCCAAACAGATTATAGGTAATCGCCCTTCTAATTTAGTTACTTGATTACAAAGGAGTTGGAGAGCATGGGGCCAAGCTTAAGCTTGCGATGCTGAGAAGATTATCTTTTTTCTTGTATAATTTGGTTTATTATTGTATTCTATCATTTTGTTTTGTTTGGTTTCATTCCTAGACGTATATATATCATGCATCATGTATATATGTTCTCATGTGGTTTCTTACTCTCAGTCTTATACAGTTTATTGTTGTATGATATAATACAGATTCTGCTATTGATATATATTTTACTTCCACTGTGTTACTCTACTAATGAGTGCATAGTTTCCACAATATCACACCAAGACCCTCGCTGCTAGTTGGCAGCCTCTGGTGTTCAGGTAAATGCGATTGAGGCCATGTGACCAACCGGGTACAGGGTACCTCTGGGTGGCTTCTAGAATCAATATGTTACACATTTGATGTGCCATCAAGGAAGTTGGGCCCTTCTAGGGTGGGGGTATATTATTTCTATCCCACATCGAATGGGGAGGGGAACCAAGCACCCCATTATATGGTGATGTGGATACCACTCCCATGATGAGGCCTATTCTTAGGGGATACAAGAGGGATGGAGGACATGGAATTAAAAAACATGTTGGCTAGGACAAAATCAGACAATATCTTGATCGTGGGTTGGACTGTGCCGTTACAAAGGGTATTATAGCAAATTTTTCTATTATACATTTTCTTTTTGTTTGGAGAAAACAGAAAGGGATTAAATGGAATATGTAGTTGGTAATAAGCTCTACCCGGGAGTATCTAACCCATGTATAAGGAATAGCCATGTTACATGTATTATTGAAATTTTTCTGGTTATTCAATTTTTACTGTTTATTTGATTTTATCATCAGGTGATACACCTGATTTGTGCTGTTTTGATTAATATCATTGAGGTTCTATTTTTGTTGCAACCCGATGGGATGAGGGTATGAAATAGAATGCATTATATAGGCACTTAATAGGGATCACATTTCATTTTTCTTGTCATGCCATTTAGGGTGCATTACTTATTGCATGCAGTTGTGATAGATTTTGTGCAAGATATGCTATAGGTTGTGATAGATACCATGATAGAATACATGTTTTCTCAATATGGTATTGGGAAATATAATATTTCATCTGAATGGGTGTCAAACATTGGTCCTTGAGGAGTTATGAGCCATTATGGATGAGAATATGGTGGACCATGAGCTTGATTGTATTATTATACCTTTTGATATACATGAATAAGATTCCATGATTTGATTTGTGGTGAGTATGGGCCCCATAGATCATAATTTTGAATATTAGTTATTGATTCTGTGTTTTTATGGGGTTCCAGAGTAGTTTCTGAGGCATACTATCTAAGGAAACCAAGAATAAATGGTGTTTGATGATTGATATACCCTTTATATCCTTCTGTAATGGTGGAAAATGTTTTTCTTAAGTACATGTTGTGTTCTTCTTCTACATTTAATTTTGTCTTTGATTGTGTGAGTGACTGGGCGGGTAGATACATGGGGTTATTAATTGTTTGGTGGAAATCGTCGTGTACTAGGAGTACATGTCAAGTTGTAGAGATCATGTATCTGGCCGTGTGATTAATGATATGAGTGGATGGACATAGGGTAGTACACACCGTGTCTAGTGATAATTCTTCATGTTGAAGTAGACCGTGTGTGCAACCGTGTGACCAACAACACGGGTTGGTAAAATCATTCTAGTACACCTCATGTCTGATATAAACATGCCATGTATTTTTTTCTAATGGAATAGTGTATCTATAGTTTTTTAAAAGAACTTGGGAAGGAGGAAAATTCAAGTGCACTCCATATCCTAAGATGAACATGACATGCATAGGGGTGTTACATGACTAGCTTTGGAAGAAGTACATGCCCATGTTAAAACCAATGGGAACCTGTCGTGTGGGGGGTATACAGGTCATGCAACATTGTTTTGTGAAACATGAATTTTTTTATTCTCCTACATTTTTCTTTCACAACTAGGTTTCATTCCATGATAATCATAAACTAAATTGTACACTTGACCTTATAGATTCATGCCACTAAGATGTACTCCAGTTGTGTGCCATATAATGGTCAACAAACAGACTCTTGAAATGGTATATCAGGGACTACCAGCTGATCCTCCCATCATGCTTGTCTTGGAACGAGAGGTTTTATCAGAAAAAGGCATTGATGCTCAGTTCTGAAAAGGATTCATGGGGATTATGCATACCATCTTGGGAGTAACGCATCCTTCCCCATCAATGGAAGAATTTACATGGGTTTTTTAGAAACTACATCCTCCCACATTCTCATGGGATGGAGGACCTCTAGCTGCAATGTCATGGTTTGATGCCTTACTGTCTATCTTCGAGCATTTAGAGACTCCCCAAGAGTGGTGGGTGAAGATCCCTATATACATGACTCGAGATTACACCACGATATGGTGGGATATGATATCACATGTAGGATGCTAGCAAGATATGGATTCGGATGAGTTCTGGTGTACCTTATACGGATACTTCTAACTAGAGACCTTGAGGGACGGCCGAGTGAAAGGTCTCATGAGTTGTTTCATGTGAGGATGTCTAAGGATGGTCTTCTACATGACATACTATCCTAGGTTAACATCTTACGATTGACTTCCATATCACCTATATTCAACTGGGCATTAATCATTGAGTGTAATCTCATGGATAATGGAGCTCTGGGATTGGGAAATTCAGTATCCATAGTTGGAACTCTTCTGACTGATATTATGAAGTGCTACAGGTATTCTACGAATGGAGATCCGAGTTGGTGGTATTTTTTCACATAGCTAGGTGGTGTGATACCAGTGTGGGAATGTTATACATTGGAAACCTTAGGGTCCAAGACACCCAGTTGAGTGCCGATTGTGCGGAATGATGGGACAACTTTAGAATTTCTGCAACGCCCTCCTTCTAGTAGCTAGTGAAAAGTTATTTGTCTTGAATATTAATACCAGAGATGGACCTTCAGTTCCACATCAGTTTGGGGGCTGGAGTTTTTTAGGTTGTTCAAGCTGATATGGTGGTTGCGTCCACAGTGGTGAGACACATGGTTGGTGGCAACCGTATTGTAGATCAACTTAGGAATCTCAGACAGCTTCATAGGGCTGCAGAAAAGGCCTGTCATTTACACTAGAGTAGATCTAGAAAGAGAGGTATCTGAGAACCTCTACACAATACCAAGTATAATTGAACAACATTCTATTCCATTAAACCCGGGCCATTATAATGACGGGATTGAATACTATTATCTTTCTTCTAGAAAACTATTTCAATACATATAAGTGAGATTATAAATTAATAAAATCACTCTTAATTTATTTAATTAATCAAATATATGATTATTATATTCGATATAATTGTTAAAATTCATTTTAAATGTTTTCTAGACATGATATAATAAGAAATTCAAATTATCTGATAAAAGAAATAATTTAAAAAAATAAGGTATTGACGCCTTTTGATAGCACACAAATTTTAAATCTAGTTTTTGAAACTTTTTATATTCAATTTTAAAAGATAAACATATTATTTTAATTAATAAAGTAAAAATTTATTTGGTTGATTTTTTTGTATTTTTCTGATAAGTTTAATTTTTCTGATGAATAATGAAAGTACTGTTTTTTATTGAAATAATTAATTTCATTTAAATTAATTACCTAGTAAAATTATAATTTTGATTTGTTTTAAATTTTAATTAATTTATTTTTATACAATAATTGATTTTAAAACTTATTTTATACAAGAGTTTTTTAAAAAAACAATTTCCCTTTAAAAATTGGAATTTTTCCAAACAAATCTGTTTATATGACATTTTACAGATTTTATTTTAAATTTAATTTGGAAAATTCTCTGTTTTTAATTTTTATAAATGGATGTCATATTTGGATTGAATATGTCAATATTTTTTAATTAGGGGCAATTTATTGTCAACCAATATGAATAGAAACCATGATAAATTTTGATACAATAGTAATGTGGAAATTATGTAATTTTGTTTAAAAACAAAATTATAATGACTATTAAATGACCAAAACAAATGAAAAAAATTATTTTATGAACTTAATTAAACCCTTAACACTTAAGAATATATATTATTTAATTTATTAGACTCTTGTTTGTGAAAATGAATTAAATAATTTGTAATTAAAAGAAAGGAACATAGTGTCATTTTCTTTATCTTTAATATGCATTATGTGTACACATATGGAATAATCAGTTGTATAAATGAAAGAAAATTGTAAGGGATAAATTAATAAACAAATTTACCAAATATAAATTAATATTTTATGTATTGAGTGATTTTGTAGATATTATGGTGTTTATGTTTTTTATTTAATGAAAATATAAGGATGTTACATTCATGTTTTAAATAATATATCATTTTTAAAATAAGGTTATACATAAGCTAAATTAGAAAATAAATTCTCATTTGAAAGATAAATTATTTTTCTCTATTATGATAATTTATTTTTAATTCTTATAAAATAAATAACTACTTTAATAGCATATATATTAATGATGTATAAATTATTTAATTGAAAAGATATAAACAATGTAGTTTTTATTAAAATTATAGTACCAATAATATCCCAAAAAAGTTCCCAAATATTACTTTTAGAGTACATCTATTGCATAATCGTACAATATTCTAGTTATTGAACATTTAGAGCCTTCTAGAAGATGTTATGACACTTATAATAGTTTATTTAAGGTGATGTTAAACGAGTCACATTCACAATATAATAAGTAATTAATTTAAAATGATGGATTTTAAATAAGATAAATTAATAAAAAATTATTTGTATAAAATTTATTATATTTATCTTCAAAATATTATTTTGTTTATAATGTTTCTTCGACATATTGTCATATTAACTAATTACCCAAATTTGTGTATTAATTTTTTATTATGAGAAATATCAAATAAATATTATTAAATTTTCTGAAATAAATATAATATGAAATATTAATATGCACAATTTATTTTTATGATGATATTAACATTTTATGTATATAATTAAATATTTTTATGAATTTATCTTGTTATTTTATATATTTTTCCAAATAAATGAATTAAATAGTTTAAAAATTAACACTACTATTTTTTATTGAAATAATATTTTATTAAATTATTAAAAAATCATAAAACATTATTTTAAAAATATAGAATAATTATTATATTGTCTAAAATGTACTAAATTATTTATGTATCATCTAATTGATTATAAATAAGTAAATATGAAATAGTTTTAATATTAAAATATTTGTTATCTTAATTAAAATTAAATAGAATAACTAAATGTTAATTAAAATGATAATATTTAAATGTATATAAAAAATTCTCTAAAATTTAATAATTGATTATATTACAATCATATATAATATAATATTCTAAATTTATACATTTTTTTGGATTTTTGATTGGTTTTATTTCATTATATAATAATAATATTGAGGATTCAAAAAGTGTCCCTCGACTCAATTATAAAAGTGCACCTTTTCCTTTATTTATTCACAACTCATTATACCTTAATGATCATCCTTACTCTTCCCATTTTTATTCTACACATCTTTAGTTTTATTCATGATGTTCTTGTCTTCTTAAATGACTATATCTAGTGCCTTTAAGAGTATATCTATAGGTAACACGTTGAAGAAAAGGTAATCTCATCTACCAATACTTTCAAGTTATTTTATCCTCTACATCCTCTTCAGTAGTTGTTTCCATTATAATGTAAGAAATAACGTATTAATTTTAATCTGATATGTAATTATAGTTTTGGAAAAAAACATATTCCACATTTTATCCATCCTAATGAAAACTAAATTATCATATGTGTGTATTTAGGACTTACTCTCTCCATGACTTGGTGTAATATGTTTTTTGAACCCCACCTTACTTTGATGGATATAATGATTGAAATTATTAGATTTTATTATTATAATAACATGATATGGATTCTAGAATAACATATATACCATCCACTTCAATACCAATTCTCAATTATCATAATGATATCTTCATTATTGCGTGCGTACAACCTACCGTCTCTACGATGAGATGTGATTTATTCTATATGATATCAATTAAAACATGATTATATAAATGTGAATAATGAATAAATATGTTATATATTATTTTTGTGTCATTTTTTAAATATATAACTATTAATTATGAAGGGGAAATAAAATTTATTCATCAAAAAATTAAATAATAACACAAAGTAGTTAATAGCTAAATAAGGAGTAAAAATGAAATATTAATAATGAACAGATGATAATATGATCGTATATGATATCATAAAAATTAAAATTGTTATGGAATAACTAAATCAAATAATTTAAATAATTATAAATTTGTTTAAAATATATAAAAAGGACAACACAAATTATGTAAGGGATAATTACTCAATCTCATTATTATCTGAGATTGATAATACGTACTTATTTAAGGAGGAATATTTATCATCAATTTCAATTTTTTCTAAAAAAATCATAAAATTTTAACTATTCTATAATTTAATATTAATTTTATTTTTACACATTTTTTATATATATTACATGGTTTGGAAGGAATCATTCATTCATTTTCCATATGATGTACATTTTGTCTTTTCCAGAAAATGTATGAGAAGAATGCTTTTTAATCCTTATACAACATTAATCGATTACTATGATTTCATACTGAATTGTTTCCTGAAACATACCTTACATTTTTTCATTTAAATTTTCAATGACATAGATTTTTTTTTAAAAAAAATCACGTCTTTTATGAAAATAAATAGTTTTTAAAGAAGAAAGGATACTTTCCCCATAAAATAATTTCATGTGTTTTATCAAAACTAGTTTACATGTATGTTGTTACTCATGAAATTGGGTTATCTTTCTACCACTATAATTTCTATGATATTGTTATTTTTTATGATGGAATGTTATTTATAAAATCCATTTGTTTTACAAGGATTATGTTATTATGGAATGAATCTTAAGAAACCCATTATCTTCGATGGGTTAGTTTATGATGAAGGATTTATGTTTTTGTGGAACACATATGTATGGTTTTAATTATTTTATGGGTGAGACAAATATATACCTCCAATGAATTTGATAAAATATTTGTATCTCAGGAGATAGATAAGATTGTATTGAATAATAAACCCGGTTCAGTAATACTGGGCAAGAACTGCAAGTAAATCTGGTTCAGTACTACAGAGATGGAATGACAAGTAAATCAGGTTCAGTGATATAGGGATAAAACAACCAGTAATCCCAGTTCAATAATGAACTTTTTCAAATATGATTGTCTTTATAATGAGAAATAGATAATATGGAAATTATTTTCTATGATTATATGTCTTCCATAATTCCAGGGTTTATGAAAAATCTATTTTCACGTGGTTCATCTTCTTTTATTATTTATGTCTAATTAATTACCAAGATTTATTCCTTGACTTTTAATTTTTATAAATGTTATAAATTTTATGATTTTTGAAATGTTATGTTCCTTTTTTTACATTCTTATGTTCATCATTTTTTACCCTCATTGAGCATGTGAACACACTATTTCTTATATTCCCCATCTTCAGGTTATAAAGAATATTTTTAAGTAGGAGTACTGAAGAGTAAGATATTTATGGGAGATGATGAATATATTTCACCATATTTTATGAGTGTGTTCTAGGTATCCAAAAGAACTAAACAATTATGGTACATGGGCATGTGTTGTGTAATGTAATGAATATTAATCTAAATAGATGTAGTATCCATGTGCGTTAATCCTGAGTAATTATGGATAACTATTGTCTCCCATCATTTAACGAGAATATATGATGATAGTTTCTTATGGATTGTACGTACATTCATTACACATACAAAATAACCTTGATAAAATCCACACTGAAACAGTAAGGATTGAGAACAAAAAACTCATTTAGTCCCATGATAGCCTAAATGATGTCTCATGTTTGAATGGAAAGGGTAATATTGTTTCTAGATAATAAATCAAAGTTCATATAGATATAACATAATCATTTTTTATTCTTATCCATCCATATCTTGATCCTCTATAGGATTCACAATGAATATTGAATATAGCATGTATCTCTATTCTTCAAAAATTTCCAAAATCATTCGATGAGCACAATATTAACCAAACAAAATTATTTAAACCACTCAAAAACTATCTATTTTTAATTAGATTGAATATAATAACATTATATAATATTTATTTTCCTTAAAACATAACTAAAAGTTATATTTCATCTCTATAAAACCAGATAATGCATGGAAATGAAAGAAAAATAAAAATATCATGAGAATACCTCATCCACTATCATATTAAAAGGGTTTCCACATAATGGGTACACTAATAAAGAATCATTGTTAAATTTTTATAGGATAATATTTAATAATAGTGTAATCGTTGGTCAAATTTCCAATAATTACTTCCAATATGATCATTATGCATTAAAAACTATCAACTAGGGTTGTGGGTTAAGTGATACACACCTTTAAGGTTCCAAAAATTGATCAATAATTGAAAAAAATACATAGTGACAATACTTAACCAAATCAATTACAATACCTCCATTAACACCTCTCATAAAAAGAAAAATTATGGGTCTAACACATTCAATCAAAGGTCAGAAACATCCCTGTTTTTAGTCATGAAATTATATTCAATTAACATGTTACTCAAGAACAAAAAATACAATCCAAATGTTGATTCCTCTTTTAAAAATCTATCACTATTCATTAGTGGTTCAGTCCTTGCCTCACAAACCCAAACTGATTTTGTATAATGAAACTCAAATTTAATAGAATAATACAAATTACATATTGTGAGAAATGACCACACAACATGAACTGTAATGTATATATTAGAAATATTCATTATATAAACAACGTGATCCTATATAAATCCATAACATGAAGTGTTAATTCCACATACCCATGAATTCCACAAGGTTTCTCATCATCACATTCAAGAAAACTATAACATCATTCTTGAAATGGAAGCATAAAAATATATTTTCATTTCTACAATGGTCAAAATTTTGTTCCCCTTTGATTGAATCCTGGAATTCATACACATTCATATGTATAAAGTTTTAATCCATTAAAATAGAACAAAAATATATTTTATCCACATAGTTGTTATATGATCTTATCTTCTAATAGGTCTACCCTCTTCACCATATTGGAGGTGGGTCTCACATATTACTTATAAATGTACCCACCGCATCACCTTAATCACCAATCATCAAATAATTGTTGACAAATATAAATAAACCCTTCCATGAGAAGTACATATTCACTTATTATAGATATAATGAATTATTAAAAATTAATTATTTTATATAAAATGAATATAAACATCATTAAAAGTTTTGAGTAGCTGAATTTCAAAATGAAAAAATTATCACTATTATCAGGGTATATATAGGGGTTCCATTATAATATCAAACACCAAAAAATTTGGTGTAGAAATTTTTTATAATATTTTAATTGAATATTTCGAGGGTCCATGATGAATGGATAAAAATTATAACATGAGCTAATTCGCTATAGGTCTGTCAATATCAATCTATGAAACTCATAATAATATAACAAAATTATCCATCACTACTATATAAATATGATCGAGATAACTGTGGTGATTGGGAGACTGGATCAATACTTCATCTATATCAAACATATATCTCACATATGAATACATCAATATAAAAAACGTTTCTATAACATATAGTTTCATTATCTAATCACCCCATTTAAAAAAGAGATCTTTTAAAAACACTACATTGAACAATATCTAATAAAAAGTTGATTTTATCTCGAATAGACAGTGAAAAACACCCGAGAATAATCTTTCTATAAATATTTACTTTGGGAAACCCAAAAATTGGAATTGTATTTTGGAATAAAAAACCATGAATGACTACTCATCCTTTGGATTATCTGCACAATAAATTTACCTTGAATAGGTTTATAGTGATAAATTTCTTGGGATTACCCAATGACGTGTTTGTCCCTTGACGCATACTCTGAAATGACACAAAAATTATTTTTAGGTTACATCATACTTGGATAATAATTTCAACATGAAAAACAAAAACTCTATCTATCATATAATAGTAATGTAAATAGATTATGCAACAAATCATTACTTCCAAGTGAATAACAATTCCATATTAAGAGATCAAGGAAGAATTTTACTCTAATTTCTTTATTTCAAACCACATATAATATGGATTCACTAACTGTTATTGATCTTACATTACATAAGGATTTTGAATTTTATTGAACAAAATAATGAATTAACTATATCAATTAATGTAAAGTGTTTTATTACTGAATAGAAAATACTCGATGATCTATAATAATTCTCTATAAATAAAAAATGGGAGAGAAGACACCTATTATCATAGAGAGATGATATCTTGACCTAATTCCACATACATAAACCAAAAAAATTTGTATCATGTGCTGGAAGGTCCTAACAATATGAATATTTGTTTTCACATATTTCAGTTGTAAAAAAGAATGTTTTGAGTGGGTTTCACATTTCATAGGATAAACACATAAATATTTTACATATGAATATGATATTTAATAGAAATTTCATATATAATTGTCCCCAACATCTAAATTATCCATTTACCAACCCTATCAATACACTTTAATGAAACCTCAAATATCAAAGCTAACAATATGGTTTTTATAATTTTGATTATATTTTATTTCAACTACTACACCTGAGCTAGTCTCTGTGGAATGATTACTAATGTCAGGAAAACCATAAAATCATTTACTTATGTTATTATAAAAATGTATTATATCAAAACAAACCCATAATACTATCCCAAGGTAAACCCACTCCAATTCCACATTAAGATGACCAAACCAAACATGGGATATACATCATTGGTAGTGGGTAGAGAGTTCCACCCAAAGATAACCTCCAATGGTAAAGGGGATAGTTACTAGAACTTTGTATTAATGTGTTCAACCATTGGAGGTCATATAAACTCATATTTTATAAAAATTACTTCAAAAATATATTGTAAAACCTAACAACTATAATGAATTTTAAATAATAAACTGAACTATGCATAATTAATCTATGAAAAAAACAAATTTAATCCCATAATGTAACTGCATGCAAAATTATACATCTAGAAATTATATAGAAAATTTATTTTTTAACACACTGGGTTTTATGAATTATTTTTCTCAACTAAATTAATTTTCTCTTGCAGCTTGTGTAACACAAGGTAATGAGTTTTCACAAAACCATGATATAGTTGGAATATTTTTATTTAGACATGGAAATAATTAACTAAAAATTAAACAAAGTAATATAAATAGTAATGAATAGTTGTTAAATGTTAATTTCAATAGTTTTATATAAAGGGATGACATTGTTAAAAAAGTAATTAATTTCTAGTAATATTAGTATATGTTTTGAAAATACATTTTTATAAAAAAAATTATTTTATATTATTTATTGAATATTAAAATAATTAATTATTCAGAGTTATTAAAAATTAAATTATTAAATTGAATATCATTTTTGAAATCATGAAATAAATATTATATTATGGTGATTTTTTGGATTTTTTAAACTGTCATTTTGAGGATAAATAGTTATAAATACTACATTTTATTTTAAGACTAAATTTTTGTTCAATTTATTTATAAATTAAAATAATATTTTTTTTACTTTTTATTGGATAAATAGTTCATCCATTGAACCAATTTGTTTTTATGGGATAACCTTCATATTGAATATCATTATACAACCATTGTAAACTTCTGAAAATTTTCTTTTCAAAACCTTGTATGTCCATTATGATTGAGGGGTTAAATTTATATTATAATTCCCCGCTTTTTTTAATGGAGTTAAAAAAATTGTCTCAATATTTTTAATCACAATATCAAATATCATATTACTATATGAAGTTAATTTTTTAAAAAAATTATATAAATTATAAATTTTTCACTGAAGCTGAGGTAAACATTTTTCTGCCATGGTGGTTAAAATAAAAAGGTAACAGCTAATAATAAGATAAAACATTCACAATACCCATTTTCGTGAAATTTATTGACCTAATATCATCTCTTATCAATAATGTATTATTAATGGATCTATTTAACCACAAACAATTGGGTTGGAATTCTGTCATTCAAAAACATACATGTGTCCCAGTCACCTCACGTATATGGGGCCTAAAAATATCTATTCATTTTCATACCCTTAAACCCTTTATGTTTGGAAAATACCTAACTAAATACATTAAAAAATTGCATCCAATCGTATTATAATACATTGTTTTTATAGAAAACCATACTAGGATGGATTTTGGGTAAAACCAAAGGATGGTACAAGTAGAAGATGTGATGTTCATCTATAAGAATTTTAGTTTTATTTAATTCAACATCCCATTGAATTATAATTATAAAATGATATCATATTAACCAAAGTATATTACATAAATACTGAGTTATTTAGGGTAATTTTAATTACCTAAAATAATATACACATCCATCAAATGGGTTAGGATGTCATCGTTGTTGTGTGTGAGGGACTACTGCCTTCATAAACGATGTAATTCATTTTTATATTACCATCTCTCTAGAATGAAAATAATGATGTATTTAATATTATTATATATTAATTATGATATTTCTATAGTTATTGAATTATTATATGACACATATCTTCATGTAATCTATTTTATTGGAACTCAATAACATCGCACATGTGTTTAGCAGATTACCACATAGTGAGGTGATGAGATTCAATCATGGTTTTGATGGATAGTAATATGGATTGGAATAATGCAAATATTATATATATATATATATATCATAAATTTTTTTATTTTTAATATTTCTTTTATCATTTATTCTATAAATTTTAAATTATAATGGAAAAAATGTTCTTGCATACGTATGGCCAACCATCTCCATAAATGATGTGTTTCATTTTTTATCATTGAATTTTATGCATTACTCTAAATACATATATAATGAATATATATTATATTTTGATCTCAAAATACCTAATTAATATGAGAAGATCATAATCGATATATGATAAATGAAAATAAAAAAATAAAAACATATATGAAAAACACAATGGTTTTTACCCAAAAGATAACATTAACAAAGATTTGTTAAAAAATTGTTAATAGAAGTCATACGAAAATAATATATTATGTGATATATTTAAATATTTTTCATAAATATATTTATAATATAATTTTATTATTTCATAAGAGGTTCTTTTATTATTTATTCCTAATAAATTACCAAGATTTATTATTTGACTTGTAATTTTTATATATGTTATAAATGGTATGATTTTCAAATTTTATGGTCATTTTTTTAAATTCTTGTGTTTGTTATTTTTTTACCCTCATTGAGCATCTGAGCACACTATTTCTTATTGTTTTCCCTCTTCGACGTATAAATAATGATTTTAAGTTGGAGTACTAAAGGGGAAGATCTTTATAGGAGTTGTTGAATATATTTCATCATATTTTATGAGTGTGTTCTATGTTTCAATAAGAACTAAACTATTTTGGTGAATGGGCATGTGTTGTGTAATGTAATGAATATTCATCTAAAAAGATTTTATTTCCATGTACGTTTGTCTTGAGTTGTTATAGATAGCTTTTGTCTCCCCTCATTTTATACGAATTTATGATGATTATTTCTTATGTATAGTACATTCATTATTTACACATACAAAATAACCTTGAAAAATTCCACAGTAAAATAGAATGGATTGAGAAGAAAAAAACTCATTTCATCCCATGCTAGCCTAAATGATGTCTCATGTTTGAAAGTAAAGGGTACTATTGTTTCTAGAAAATATATCAAAGGACATATAAATATAAAATAATCATTTTTTATTCTTATCCACTCATATCTTGATCCTCTCCAGGCTTCACAATAACTATTGAATATAGCATCTGTCTCTATTTTTAAAAAATCCCCAAAATCATTCGATGAGCACAATATTAACCAATCGAAAATCATTAAACCACTCAAAAACTATCTATTTTTATTTAGATGGAATAAAATAAAATTATATAATATGTATTTTCCTCAATACCCAAATATAATTGATATTTCATTTCTATAAAACCTGATAATGAATGGAAAAGAGATAAAAATAAAAAACTCTTGAGAATAACTCATCCCCTATCATATTGAAAGGGTTTACACAAAATGGGTACACCAATATAGATTCATTGTGAATGTTCTATAGGATAACATTCTCTAATAGTGTAATATTTTCTCATATTTCCCATAATTACATCCAATAATACCATTATGTATTAAAAAATATCAACTTGGATTGTTAGTAAAGTGATAAACACCTTCATGTTTCCAAAAATTTATTAATAACCAAAAAAATAGAGTGAAAATACATAACCAAATCTATTACAATACCTCTTTTTACACCCCTCACACAAAGAAAATGTTTGGGTCCAACAGATTCAATTGAATGACATAAATATCCCCCCTTTTAAATCACAAAATTATATTACATTAACAATATACTGAATAATATAAAAGACTATACAAAAATATATTCCTCTATTTGAAAAATCAATCACTTTTCATTAGTTTTTCAATCCTTGCCTCACAAACCAAAACTAATTTGACATCATGAAACTCAAATTTATCATAATACTTTAGATTACATATGGTGAGAAATTACCACACAACGTGAACTCTAAAGTATATATATTAGAAAATTCCATCTGATGTACAACATCATCCCATATAAAACCAAAACATTATGTGTAAATTCCGCATACCAATGAATTTCACAAGTGTTCTCATCATCCCATTCAACAAGATATTAACATCATTATGAAAATAAATGCATAATAATATATTTTCTTTTCTACATTGTTCCAAAAAAAATTCCCCTTTGATAGAATCCTGGAATTCATATACATTCATATGTATAGAGTTTTCATCCATTAATATAGAACATAAATCTTTTTTATCCACATAGTTGGAATATGAATTTATCTTCAAACAGTTGTACCCTAGTCGCCATATTGGAGGGGGTCTCACTTATTACTTATTAAGGGACCCACCACATAACCTTAATCACCAATCATCAAATAATTATTAAAAAATATAAACAAAACCTTCCAAGGAAAGAACTTATTAACCTATTATAGTTATAATGAATTATTGAAAATTAATTATTCAACATTATATGAATATAAACTTCATTAAAATTGGTGAGTTTCTGAAATTCAACATGAAAATTAATCTCATTAATTAGTGTATTTCAAGAGGATCCATTATAATATCAAACACCAAAAAATTGGTGAAGAAAATCATTATAATATTTGAATTGAATATTATGAGGGTCTATAATGAATGGATAAAAATCATAACTTGAACTAGATCACAATATGTCCACCAATATCCATCAATAAAACTCATCATAACATAACATAATTATCCATAACTACTATATATATATGATCGAGATAACTGTGGTGATTGAAAGACTGGATCAATACATCATCTATTTCAAACTAATCAATCACATCCGAATACATCAACAGAAAAATATACTCTATAATAAATATGTTTTATAACATTGAGGTTCATGATCTAATCACCACTTGTAAAAAAGTGGTCTTTTAAAAATAGTATATAGAACAATATCAAATAAAAAGATAATTGTTTCTCAAATATATAGTGGACAAATACCAAGAATAGAATTCCTAGAAATATTTACCTAGGGAAACCCAAAAATAAGAATTTTATTTTGGGGTAAAATAACAATTAATGACTATTCATCCTTTGGATGATCTGGACAAACAATTTACCTTCAAAAAGTGTATAGTTATAAATTTCTAGGGATTTCTCCATGAAGTCTTTGGCCCTTGATGCATACTCTGAAATGAAAAAAATATATTTATAGGATACATCATATATGCATAATAATTTCAACATGAAAACAAAAAGCATTATCCATAGTATAGTCGTCATGTAAACATATTATGCAATAAATCATCACTCCCAATTGAATCACTATTCTATATTAGGAGATCAAATGAAAAATTATTACTTAAATTTTTTTATTCCTGACCATATAGAACAATGTTTCACTGACTCCTATTGATCTTATATTATACAATGATTTGGATTCCAATGAAGGAAATAATTAATTAAATATATCAATTAATTTAAAGTGTTTTATCACTCAATAGAAACTACTCTATTCTCTATAATAAATCTCCAAAAATAAAAAAGGAGAGAGAATACACATATGATTATAAGGAGATGATATCTTAAACTAATTCCTCGTACATAAAGCAAAACATATTTTATCAAGTTGTGGATGGTCTTAAGAATATGAATATTCTTTTTAATTATTTTAGTTGTAAAAAAATTGTGAGTGTTTTGAACCTTTAAAATGATAAACCCATAAATATTATTCATATGTTGATGATATTATAGAGAAATTTCCTATATAATTTTCACCAACATCTATATTATACATTTACCAACCTTATCTATACACAATAATGATTACTAAAATATCAAAGTAAATAATATGGTTATTAATATTTTAATTAAGTTATACTTCAACCTCTACACCTGAGCTAGTCTTCGTGGTCAGATAACTTACGTCCAGACAACTGTAAAATCATTTACTTATGTTCTTGTACTAATGTATTATATCAAAACAAACAAAAAACTATATCCCTTGGGAAAACCACTCTGATACCAATATAATATGACCCAACCAAACATTGGATAGACTTCACTGGTGTTTGACAAAGAGTGACACCTAATGATAACCACCAATGGGTAAGGTGATAGTTACTAGAACTGTGTTTTAATGTGTTCAACCATTAGAGGTCATGTCAACTCATATTTTATAAAAATTAATTCTGAAATATTCTGTAAAACTTAAAAACTAGAATGAATTATAGTTTATAAATAGAACTATGTATAATTCATCTATGAAAAAAACAAAGTTCATCCCATAATGTAAATACATGGGAAAATATGAATCCATAAATAATACTGAAAATTTATTACTTTTAACCCCCCGTGTTTTATGAATCATTTTTCTCAACTAAATTAATTTTATTTGATAGGGTGTGCTACACAAGTCCATGAGTTTTAACAAAACCATTATATAGTAGGAATATTTTAATTTAAACATGGTCATTATAAACTATCAATTAAACGATGTAATATGAATATTAAGAACTAGTTGTTAAATGATAATTATAATGGTTTTATATAATGGAATGATATTGTGAGAAAATTAATTAATTTCCCGTACTATTATTATATGATTCAAAAATAATATTTAAAAAAAAATTATTTTATTTGATTTAATGAATATTAAAATAATTAATTAGTCAAAGTTATTGAAAATTAAATTATGTAAATGACCATAATTTTTGAAATAATCATATAAATATTATATTAGGATGATTTTTTGGATTTTTCTAAACTGTGTCATTTTTTGGATGAATAGTTATAAATACTGAATTTTTTTAAGACAACATTTTTGTTTAATTTATGTATTAATAAAAAAATGTATTTTTTATTAGATAAATATTACATACATAGGTCTAATTAGTTTTGATGGGATAACCATAATATTTAATTTCATTATACACACATTATAAACATCTGAAAATTCTCTTTCCAAAACCTTGCATGTCCATCATGTTTTAGGGGTTAATTTTAAATTATTTTTTTCCACTTTTTTGAAAGTAGTTAAACAAATGGTCTTAATATCTGTAATCATAATAATATATATCATATTACTATATGAAATTATATTTTGAAAAAATAAATAGTATATAATGTATAAATTATTCACTGAAGCAAAGGAAAAAATTTGATTACCACGTGGTAAAAATAAAAAGGTAACAATTAATAATGTAATAAAAAATATCCAATACCCATTTTCTAGAAATATGATTACCTATTAACATAAATTATCAATAATGTTCCATTAATGGATCCATTTAACCTTAAACAATGTGGTTGGAATTCTGTCTTTCATAAACATGCATGTGTGCCAGTCACCTCACATATAAGTGGCCTACAAATCACTATTTTTTCATGCCATTAAACCATTTATGCTTGGAAAATATCTAACTAAATCTATTCTAAAATTATATCCAATCATCCAATAATACATATTTGGGATATAGAACTTGTCTAGGAATACTTTTGGGGATAACTAACGGAGGGTACCTGAAGAAGATGTGATATTCTCCTACAATCATTTTTGTTTTATTTAATTAAACATCCCATTGAATTATAATTTTAAATTTATAACATAATAACCAAAGTATATTAAATTTGAAATGAACTATTTAGGATAGTTTAAATTTTCTAAAATAATATACACCTCCATCAAATGGGTTATGATGTCATCGTTCTTGTGTACGGAGGACTACCGCCTCAAAAAACGATGTAATTTTTTTTCTATTAAAGTCTCTATAGAACTAAAATAATGATGTATTTAATATTAATATATATTAATTATGATATTTTTATACTTATGGAATTATTATATGGAACATATCATTATATAATCAATTTTTTTGGAACTCGATAACATCACACATGTGTTCAGTAGACTACGGAATTGTGAATAGTTGGTATTCATTCAGATTTACATGGATAATAATAAGGATGGGTATAATGAAAATATTATATATATATATATATATCATAAATATATTTTTAATTGTAATATATCTTTTACCTATCATTCTGTAAGTTTTAAATTATAATGGAAAAAATGATCATGCATACGTATGACCAACCATCTCCATGAACGATGTGTTTCATTTTTTATCGTTGAATTTTATGCATTACTATAAATACATATATACTGAATATATATATATATATAATATTTTGATCAGGGAATAAAAAATTAATATCATAATATCATAATCAATATTAGATGAACAAAAAAATATAAAGATATATGAAAAACACAGTGGTTTTTACCCCAATGTTAACATTAACATCAATTAGTTGAAACGGTTAATAAAAGGTCATAAAAAAATACAATAATATGTGATATATTTAAATATTTTTCATTAATATATTTATAATAAAAATATATTATTACATAGGTGGTTTTGACATGTACTATGGATAACAAGACTCAAGGTAATGAATTTTTGTCTTAATTATCTTTCACTGAAAAATATTAATTATTATGAAAATATATTATTTTAGGAGGTGTATATAAAGACCATATGACATGTAATATCATAAATTTATTTATTTTTGTGATATATTCTTCATTTAACATTTTTTTCCTTCATAGGTATTATGAATTAATGTTAATAATATGGTATGAGTTCTATGCTACAATCTTATCATTTATCAATATTGATGATTATTATCTTACGAATAATGAAATATTACGATCTATCTCTCAAGAAACACATGAATATAAATATTCACCTTTTATTTCAGGATAAAAAATGTTTCCATTAATTTTCCTCTTTATATATACTAAATTTTGTAAAATGTTTTTTTAAGAAAATCTATCTTTACTTCTATCTTTGGTCTAAACCTCTTATATTGCATAACAATGTTTTCCTAATTACATTTTGAAATATTTTAAAAAAATTCAAACTTATTATTATTATTTTTCCTTGTTTTAATTTATTTTAAATTTATTTAATTTAATATTCATGTTTTTTTCAAATAATTATAATTTGTATATTATCAAACATGTGAAAAGAATATTTTATTTACATATATGTGATGAATAATATTTCTCATACTCATAACTACTCAATGATTTTAAGAATCCAAATAAATTTGATATACTTATATTCAATTAACAATTTTTACTTAATATTTGTGAAGTTTTGATATTTTAAATAAATCATTTAAATGTAAAAATGTATCTTCAAAATTATTTAAAAACTGAAATTTATAGAAGAAATTATATTTTATCCAACAAATATTTTCAACAATTATGGATGATTACATTATATGTTTTCATTATTTGTAAATAAGAATGTAGTATCAAAATGTTTTAATTATAAAAAATATTTTCAATGAAATTTTATTTATAAAACTAATGTTTTAGATTATCGATAAAAATAAATTTCCATTTGTGTTTACATTCATTGATGTCACTTATTCCTTACTATAGATATGTTCCCAGTAAAACAATCTTATTATTTCTCTGAATTGTTTAGTTTTATGATTGAATGATTTTTAGGTGATATGTTTCTCTTCCATAATTTATACCACTCTAAATTTTGTATCTAACCCTGTTCTTCTTCAATGGGTTATTCTATGATGGAATTATGAAATGATTAGGAAATCTATCTATTTTCAACAGGATTTGATATTATGAACTATTATGAAACCCATTACATTACATGGGTTATGTTATGATTTATGTTTTTATGTTCTTTTGGAATAAATTAATATGGGTTTCCATATAATATTTGTGGGACCTATATCTCTCTCTAATGCATTGGTTTAATATTTAAACTCATGAGAGCGATTAGATATGAATGGGGAGTGAACACATTTCAATAGAGGACATGGTCTTGTTTGATGATCAATACAGTGATTCATGAATACTCTGATACATTGGGGAGTTATCATATTCCAATATTATATCCTCGTATGTGATCCATTACTAATTTTTAAATGATTTACTATGATTATTATATTCTTCAAATCTATGTCTGATGCCAATGTTGCGATCAAATGGAAAATGTCCTTTGTTTCCCTTATGATGAATGTATAATAAAATACTATTATTTATGAAATGAATATGGATCATTTTCATTGATATTTAGTGTATTGTTATTAAATTTTATATAAATACTCTCATACCCTTAGTTTCATGTTATACTTGCATATCGCCATTGTTTACCATTTCTGAGCACCTAAGATTTCCCATTATTTTATTTTCGTTTCCCTTTTTATAAAGAACCATATAACGTATGATATGTCTAACTAGAGTGATATTTATGAATATCATAGTGAGAGATGTTATCTAATTCATATAGACCCATTATTTTGTTTCTATGCCTCCAAATACACTAATATAAGATGGTCCTTGTCCTTGTATTTTTGTAATATAATGAATATTCAAAAAAGATGATGGAATATCTATGTATGATAATCCTATGCCACTATTTATGGTATCAGAGGATTGGATTATTCATATATTATAAAATTGGATGGTAAAAACATTATTGGATCCATAAAGACGTTTCTTAGTATAATTATAATAATGGGTTAATGTATAAGAAAAATTCATGGATTTTTATTACAACTTTAGTGAGTTTTTTTGTTATAAAAAATACATATATGGATAATACAAGTGGATTCGTACATTGAATAGAGTAACCTAGTTGAAATATATCTTAATATTTGTCATTGAGTTGGACTTCATTGTCACTAGGTCTATGACAACGAGACTTGCATCACCAACTATTTGACACTCCTTAAGGATACATATTATAAATTAAAAAAGCCATTATGATCCATCATGATGAATTTAAATGTATGTTGACTATCACTGAACAAATATAAAATTAAGTATTTTTTAAATAACAAAGGATTCATGAGTAAGATTTAATATATGTTATTTTTTATTAGTATGTGGTTTCCTATCATGATTATTTTTTCTTACTATATGATTATTTGGATTTTGTCAATGGCTGGAAGATAAAGAACCCATGATAATTCTGAGTGAGGAATAAAATGAAATGTCTATCATCCTGAGAACACATATATTATGACATATTTAAGGAAAAAATATATTTTCAATACTCATAAGTCATGCTCAATATTTGAACAATAATGAAATTCGTAACTAACAAATAGGGGAAGATGATTTTATTGAGTCCATCATAAGGAAACATCAAAGTTATATTTGAGGGTATTATAATCCACTAATTATTGAATAATGGAATACTACTACAATAAATGGATTTTTCATTCTCTAATGTTGAAAAGGAGAACAATTTATTATGGTTTCATATAGTTTTAAATTAAAAGAAGATCTATAGTTGAATATTTTCAAGAATACGAGAAATCAAGATGAAGATGAATCCATTAATTGGAATAATCTCATGTAAATTGTTTTCAATAACTATATTCCTCATATTTTTAAAATTATGTTGAAAAATTATTTCCTTCCACTAAATAAAAGGGATGATGAATCTATTGGTACCCATGAGAAAATGTTTCCATGACTTGTGAGTTAAAATATAGGTATTATCATCCAATAATAAATTAAGGTTTATTTATTCTTCATTGTCTTCAATCCAAGTCATCCAATAGAGTAAACCATAAGGTAATTCAATATATATGATTATATTTTTCAATTTTCTATCAATGTAGAGATATATTTTTGTGTTACATATTAATCTTAAGGATTTTATGTGATGAAAAAATGGAATTCAATGGATAATATAATAACCATGGACAAAAGATGATGATAATTACTTCATGTTCAATCAGTGGGAAGAAATATAGAGGAAATTATCTTATAGAAATTTTTAAATATTTATTTGATAAAGGGAAGGTCATCATGCAATTTATAACTGATGCAGTAGGAAAATTACAGATAACGATTTGAATAGAGAGACAGCTGCATAGAATTCACCACCCACACTCCATTCATTCAAATGAATGGATTTTGGGAATTATCATATCAAATTTAATGATATAATTATAAACAATGATGATCGACAGTTGAAGCCATTTAAACCAAGATAAAAAGTGAAATATCTTGTGACCACTACTTAAAATGGGAAATAGAATTACTATATTGAAAAATGTACACATACCATGAACTCTCGAACATCAATTGTCTTATTTAACTACAGATATATGAATTCATAAATAAATAAAGAACTTGTTAAGGGTATCTATATGTTGTAAATATTATTATATATTGAAATAATAGTAAAACCCTATAATGGTACAATGATCACATCCCATGAATATGATTCCTCTTTAGTTTATATTGGTGATAATGTGCTTCCTGCAATTTTTTAATGCTTTTACTAGTTGAATTTTATGTTACTTATTCATGTATTGTATTTCCCTGCATAAATCCAAGTTAAAATGTTGAGGAAGGCATGCAACTTTTGATATTCTAAACCAAGGTGTGATTTTCTATCAATGTGATTCTATGTATAAACATATGATGGTGATCACATCCATTTTATGGGTTTTAATTCACATACAGATGCTATTTTTATAAAAAATCAGTTTCTGAGAAACATTACGTCAATTATATTAATATTGTGTGTGAATTTGTTGATGTATTTTGAGAATGTATTCCAAGTAATAATCCAAAATTTAAATATGAGTTCCAAATAGAACACATACATGGTTCTATGTTTTTCCCAATGAGTCTATATAGGATGTCCTTGAATGGGTAACTATAATTAAAAAAGAAACATTATGATAACCATAAAAAGTGATTCATTTAGAAAAATTGTGTTACCCTTGGGTGGATATATTAAAAGTTCAGAATAAAATATGGATCAATGTGACTTTTCTTTGATTATCGTGAGAAAAAAAGTATAAAAATTAAGAACATGTATTGTCATCCATATATTTATTACTTGCTTGAGCAGCTTCATAAATCCCATTACATTTCCAAATTTGACTTTTGTTATATTTATCATAAATTAGGTGTCAATAAGGAGGATATATCCAAAACAAATTCATTATTTAGTTTAAAAAATGAATATCTAGTAATTCTATTCAGCCTTACTAACTCCCCATATATCATCATTGATATAATAAATGTAGTGTTTAGAGATTACCTTTATCATTTTGGGGTAGTATTTAAATATGATAATATTATATATTCATTGATCAAGAAGGATCATGGTGGTCACATGAGAATTTTACTAATGACTCTAAGTAAAGACAACATATATGAAACATTTACAAAGTGCAAGTATTGTATGCACAAGTTTTCATTTAAGGGTCATATAATCATTAGAGAGGATGTAAATGTTGATGCATCAAAGAAGGATAATGAATATTGTCCAAGACCAACCATGGTGACTGATATATAACTTTTTCTTAGGTTTTCTAGATATTATCAACAGTTTTTATATAATTTTTCAAAAAAATACAATCCCAGGAATATTTTAACAGAAATGGAAACCATGTTTCTCTGGATAGAAAAATATGAGGAAAATATCAAGGAATTGAATAGTAGACTATTTACTAAAACTTTTCAAACATTACCCTATAATAGAGAAGGCTTTATAATCTATAATGATTCATCTCATATTATTTTTTCTTGTTTTATTATACAAACTGAAATAGTTATATATTATGCCACATGAAAATTGAAGAATCATGAGAAAAAGTACCCCAAAATTAATTAAAGTAATATATGGTATTTATTGAAATAATGTTATAGAGGAATTATCTTTAAGAATAAAAATTTGATATATATACTGATGAAAAAAATTGAATATTATTTATTCATAGATAATGATTTGAATATGTTACATATAAAATGGCTATATCTCATTAATGATTATAATTTCTCAATAAACTAAAAATCTAGGAAATGGAACTGTGTATTCAATGTTTTGATTCATAAGGATCATGCTAGATTATCCATATTGATGATTACAATAGATCAAATATTTCTGGATTTTTAAAAGAAGGATATATAAATCCTAGAAAATGATAAAACCATGCCTTTATCAATAACAATAATGATAGGAAGGTGCAGGTAGTGATCTTATTAGTAGGGTGCTGAACAATCTGTCTTACTAGGAATAAAGAGTAGCTTGAGGGAGTCACTAGTTTGAATATGGTGCTTGGGATACAAAAAAATATTTATTGACATATCATTCTCATCATCACAAGGCATTTTTCAACACATCTTCATTCAGACCCATACTAGCCAACATATCTCTCCTTCCTTCTTTCTCCTCGAAACCCCAATACAGGTGGATTTGATGGTTCTCACCCAGTCTATGAATCAAATTAAAACTTAGAAAAATCCTTCTATTCTAATACATTTCTCGGGGTGATGTGGTTCATGATACGCATGGTGGTATTGTATTTTATTTCAAATCCTTCTTTGGGATAAGTGAATTCCTCCAGGAAGAGGCCCGAGTAGTGCTAAAAGGTCTTTCCCTTTACATAAATATCAAAATTGACCTTTCTATGGTAGAAACAGACTCCAAACTAATTTATAACCCAATGTGTGGCTTCCACACTACTCTTTGGTCTATTAAATACCTCATTTTAATGTGAAGAAGGTATATTGAGAACTGTATAGATGTTATTCACACCTATCACAAGGGCAACAAAGTTACTGACATCCATTCTTCTCAACAATCTCAAGACAGAACCCATTCCTTATTTCCTATATTGGGTTCCTTTGCACGTAAAGAAGAGGATGAATTTAAAGGGAATTCCCTTGGGCTACACTATTTTAGGCCTTCTGGACTAATTTGTTTTGGATCCTTTCCCTTTCCAAAATATTAAAAATAAAATAGATGATGATTGTGTATGTGTTCCTTCCATAATGAATTTGGAGAAGAATTTGTTAGAGGAATCTCAAGGTTCTTAATTATTTATTCATCATTCATGTACGAAGATATATATAGTTTATAAGGATAATTTATAGTTTTATAGAATTAAAAGAGAAAACATAGAGTCTTTATATTAGTTTTTTCTATTTAAAAAATTTGACACTAAGAGATAATATCTAAAAAGTATGTTAAATTCATTACCCATATCAAATTGGATATGTGAAAATTTGACTACAGATTTTATTGTTAAGCCCCCAAAAAAAATAGAATGGAACAATTTTATATTTTTTTATTCTACCACATAAATATTTCATCAAATTTCATTACTATGAAGAAATAATTATCTATCTATTATCTAGTTTAGATAAATATTAAAGATGTGTTATCATTTCATGATGAACCACATTCAATTGTATCTTATTGAGATATGAAGGTGACCTAAATGTTTTGGGGAAGATGTTGACAAGATCTTGACATGAATATGAATTTATGCACTTCATGTCATTCTATAATAGATGTCCAATTTTAAAAAAACAATTACAAAACTACAGTATATGTTGATATCTAGTTTTTTGATTTTAATGGATGTTGGGATCATCACCTTCCTCTATATGATTTTTCACTCAAAAAATGTCATTCCATCAAGAATTTAGATGGATTTTTATGAATCCTACTCTGGAAAGTAATGTAAAACACTGATGTGAAAATATTATGTCATATAATGAATGTATTGGGACCTATAATAGATAAATAAATGGACTTTATAGTGAGATACATTCAATAACACATAATGATAGCTCAGAGTCAGATGAATTGGAATGTCGATAATCAGTGATGTGATCTAGAATCTGAAGAAAAGGAAAATGTGTTTCTAATGATTTCTCCATGTATAGAGGATATAATATTCAAGAATAATGGAATTTAAATCTTTATTTAATAAGTCCTTTTGAAAAAAAATTTATATTAGGATGGTGGTCTTTTTGCAAGTGGTTCCACTAATCTTTATCAAGTCCATGGTCCTTTCCATGTATCTCTCTTAAGTATGTACATATATGCCCCTTAAAAAATTATAAACTCATAGTTCATAAATTTGGAGTGATATCATTATCATAAGGAATAACAAGTGGAAACTCTGGATTGTAATGAGAATGTTCTATAAAACTAGACCACTCAATTAATCAATTTTTCATGAAAAAACACAAATATAAAGATGAAACATGGTAACATTAGGATACGATGGGAAATAAGTAATATCATTTATTTATAAATATTTATTAATTATGGGGTGTATATTTAATTTAATGGGGGTAGAATATAAATCCTATTGATTTAAAAATATTTTATTTTTTGAATAATTTAATTCATTATAAAATATGTGTTACACATGATTGTGAGCATAAAAAAATGATATATTATTATTATGTTCATTTAAAAAGGACTTTTACAACCTTGAAATAGATCATAGTAATATTAATATTAGTAAATTATATTTAATTATGTGTTATATTCATTTTTTACTTCTAGAATTATATTGATAAATAGTGTACATAATTTTCTGTAAAGTTTATATATGTTTTGAAAATAGAATTTAAAAAAAGTTATTTTTATTTTTTTGAACATTAATAAAAAATGCTGGGTCACATTATTATATTTATCATGATAAAATAAAAAATAGTTTTAAATTATCATAGAAATATTACCTAATGGTTAATCTTTGGTATTTTTCTATTTTTTTTTGTTTTTTATGAACAGTGAAAAATAATAATTTTCAATTTAAAACCTCTAGTTAATTGAGTATTTGTTAAATAATTTTTTAAATTGAAATTAATATAAATTTATTTAAATTATACATCCAAAAATTCAATTGATTTAATTGGTGTTATTTTCAAATTTATGATTGATAAAATTAATTGAATATTTTTCAACATTTCCCCCATAAAAACACTAATTATCATCATATATATAGGGTTAATTTCAATTAAAAATATTAAATTTTTTTAATATAATAATGAAAAACGGATTCTATAATTGGAATCAGTATAATACATATTATATAATAATATTAATATAATTTTTGAAATAAATTAATTTTATAAAGTGTAAAATTATTTCCCACAATTGAGCTAAACTATTGGTTTTTCAGGGGATAAAAAAGAAAGTTAAGTGTTAAAAATAACATTAAACATGTCTAAAACAATTTTTCTATCCGTATTTGACCATAAAAAATTTAGGTTTGGGAATTATCCAATATTGGATAATTTTGATAGGAACAAATGTGGGTTAGATTCTTTCATTCAAACATATTACCTGTCTTCCACTGATCTCACTTATAAAAGGCCACCCCCTCTACACTCTTCCTCAAACCTTCAAACCCTTTATTTATTTCTGGACACATAACAATAATCTTTACAATATACCTAATATAATCATTGATACCATAATTTTGATATAAATCCAACCTAGGAAGGATGTTGGGGTAAACCTAAATAGGGTAAAAAAAGAGGTAATGTTCATCAATGAGATTTTTTGTTTAATTTACTCTTCCATAACATTAAATTATTTTTATACCATTATAATAAAACAAACCTAGTATATTAACTATAATAATATTTCTTCATGTTATGTTAGGGACCAAAAACAATGTATAATTTCTTCAAATGGGTTACAAAATAATTCGTCTTCTGTACGGTGGATAATAATGTAATAAAGTGATGAAATTTATTTCTACTCAACCACCGCTCATGTATATAAATAATTTTGTATTTTATATTTATATATTATGTTTATGATATTATATTACTTCTAAAATTATTATATTACTCATACCATAAAATTTTCCACTCTGTGGGAGTACAATAATGTTGCTCCTCTATATAACTGACTACTGCATCGTGAATCATTATGATTCATTACCTATTTACATGGATGGTAATAAATATTGATTTAAAGAATTTTTTTTAGGTATGAAATAAAATTATTCTTTAATTATAATATCACATTTAAAATTATTAAATTCAATCCAAAAATAAAATAGAGACAATGTTTATGCATATGTATTGCCCACCATCTCCCTAAATGGGGTATTTCATTTTCAGTGACTAAATTTTGTGGATTACTAAAAATAGATATATATAATTAAAATAGATTATATTTATATATTTATGTAAATTTGTATAATATAACATCAGGATCAATGAAATAGGGAAAAATAACAATCCGAAAATATATAATAAAGTGTTTATTACCTAAAACAAAACAATAACAAGAAATTATTAATAAGAATTTAATAAAAGGTAATGATAAAATCATATATGTGATGACATAAATATATATATACATTTATTGGGTAATTAATATATAGTAAACTCAAGTTTATTATAGAAGAGGTTTTAACAAGTATGATGAAATATTATAATTAAGGAAATCGATTTTGAACCGAAATATCCTTTTTTGAGTCATATGTTAGGTTATAAAGACATATTATTTTATGTTATGTACATAAAACCTCTTTCAATTATAATATAATTTATTTATTTATTATTATGATATTATATGGTTAATATAATTTTTTTTCATTGGGTTAATGATTATACACTATATAAGTTGTAAGTGTTTAATGTTATAATCACATTGTTTTACAGCACTGTTTGTGATTATGATTTAAATATTGAAATATGATGATCCATCTCTTAATAAAATAAATAATTTTATTCTTCTACGGATATATCATAGGTATATATTTTCCCATATAGTTCTCTCTATTTATGTACTAATTAGTTCAATATAATATTTTTTATAGAAAATCATCTATATTTCCCCCCTATATTGAAAACCAATTTTCTCTATAAATGATGATTTATAAAAAATCATATTTATTATTATTTTTTATAATGGTTTACATATTATTTTTTATCCAAATTTTAAATTATTTAATTTTTTTAAATGTAATATTAATGTCATTTTATAAGAAAAACTATCTAGATTTTACCCAAAAATGTTAATTGGTTTTTTGTTTTTAACATTGATAACATGAACAACATGTATACCTATCATGATATGTCAATTATTTGATGATTTAGTTGTATTTTCTCAATGTTTTTAATGAAAATGAATTACTTAATATTTGCGAAAATTTTAAAATTTAAATAAATTATTTCAATGTAAATATCATTTTCAAAATTGTTTTTAAAAATATTTTCAATTAAGATGTGTTATTTTACACATGATATGATTAAATTTATGTTTTTAAAATTATTTATATGTTTTCATATTCCTTTTCTATGGGAAGGAGTTCCACAAAATTTTATTTTTAAAAGTGATTTCGAAAGAAAAATATCTTCCTTGAGAAACATTTTTAACGATCAATCAAATTAATTTTCTATATAAAAATAAAATTACTGATGTTATCTATGACTTAGAGTTAATTGATCAAAGGATTACATTATAATTATTTATATAATTGGTGGTTTTTTATTATGATGTGATATTTATGAAACCCATTACCTTCCTTGAGTTATACGATGATAAACTTATTTTGCAAACCACTTATTTTTTCCATGGGTTTTGGTATGATAAAATAATAAAATGATTATAATTTGTCTTACATGTTATAATATCATGGAATTTTTACAAAATTCCATTTTATTTCATGGGTTATGATATTATAATTGATTAATGATCCTATGGAACAAAAAAATATTTTTTTTCATTATGAGATTCATGGGACCAATATCTCCCTAATGAATTGAGAATTGTTTTATATCTCATGATATACATATGACAATAAGAGGGAGTGAATCCAATTATGTAAGTGAATTTTTACACTATGATGTCCAAGGTAGTGAACCTTGAATACAATAATTGATTTTATTTTGAACCCATTCTATTATGATAATATTGGAATTAAGCCTTCAGTAACATTAAAATGATTTTATATGGTAATGTGTATGAAACAATCTATGTCTTATTCCATTTTGATGTTATAATGTGTCATGTTCATTTTTTCCTTTTTGACTCATGTGTTTTGAACTACCAATTAGTATGACAAGACTGAGGATTATGAAACTTCTGTACATGGTATTTTTTCAAATGTCAAACTAAAGTTCTCATACCCTTATGATCACATTATTCATAAATACCCATGTTTTTTACCCATATTGTGTTTATGATCCAACCCATTAATAAGATTAAATTACCATAGTAATGAGGAAATATATTACATATAATTTTTTTAAGAAGGATTAATGTTATTAAAACCATATTGGAAGATTATTTGTTTTACCTATTAAAAACACGACTATATTTCCATGATTCCCAATACACTAAACCATTATTGTAATCAAGTATGTGTTTATGTAGTATAATAAATATTCATCAATAATGATTTAAAATATATTTATGTTATTCCGGTGTTGCTGTACATTTATTCGCCTCTATAGTACATGTAATCTTGAATCAAACTAGATCCACTATTTTCAATGACACCATTATGAATAAAATGCATCATAAAATGTCCAAATGTATCATTAAAAATCCACTACAAACAGGACAATCAAACTCCATGTCATACCATAATATCTCTAAACATATGTATCATCTAAAAATCAAAAAATATATTATAAAAATTTTCACGAGGGTTTCATTACGTACATATTTCGACACCCCAAACACTGTAATGGAAAAAATAACAAATCATCTTGAATCTTAGAATGATTTGTGTTTTATAGTGAAAAAATGATAAACCAAAACACAACCCTTGTCAATGCTCATGGTATAAGAGAGTAACTAAAAGAATATTGAGGGAGTGTATTCTAGATATTCATTAAAACTAGAAATATTGATGATACAGTAAATGAAAAAATTATCCATGATCCAATCTTTCATAGTGATATCCCAAAATAATATGACAAATGCATAGATAATTGATGTGTATATGGATCCTAATGTCAATTTCTAACCATATATTTCATCTCAATGAACATATAATGTTCTTGAGTAGTCAATAGTTTCCAATAAATATGAACTTATTGTCCCTTAAAACTACCACTTTAATTCCATGATCCATTTAGAGATTTATCCCACTATAGAATCATGCTCCTCATTCAAGGGATTAATACACCCTAATATCCACAAAATATTACCATATAATAATATGTTCATATAAAATTTCAATAAACATATAGTTATCCTCATGTGAATTGTAATTGATGATCACATTTCTCAGGAATGTAATGTCTTCATCAACTCTACTGTATGATCCCAAACCACAAATGTGCTTTTGGTGAGGAAAAATACATATTTTTGAGATAGAGGATACCATGACGCATTCATGAGGGTAGAAATAATAACCTTATATTATCCATATGTATTTGAGTAAATTCACTGGATGAATGGGTGGAATTTAAAACAACTTATTAGGTTATATGGACACACTTCCTCGAAAAAAACCACACTATTTGGGGGTATCCCTCATTGAGAACACACTAATCATAATGCCTAATATATGTCAATAATGATCTAAATATGATGAAAGACTAAAATTCCATTATTGACTCATAATTTCTCTTTTCATATCAAGTAAAATTCAAAAATCATGTTATTTATAAAAAATAGAGTAGATATTTAATTTTCCAAAAATTCATGTCCTAATAAGATAATATTATAGATCACAACATCTTGATGTTGTAAATAACATGAGATATTAGGTACATTTTTATTATTTAATGAGAATAATTCAGTATATTTACTTACAATAAATATTAAATAAATAAAAATGTACATGACATGTAAAATAGAGTTAGGGAACGTCAGGGGTAGAAGTGTAATGGGAGTGTACCACAATAACCCGAGTGATGCTAAACCATGTTATCATAAATATAGACATAAAAATATAGTTTGTAAGGCCAAATTACCTTCTAGATACATAATATCTTTACATTCTATGTAATTCTCATGGGAACGGGGTTATATGATTTGTTGGTTGATTTATTTGATGTGTTATATTTATCAGCACTTGAAACTAAATATGATAAACTAATGTGATAAAAAATGTGTGTTATTCTACACAATATGAATTATAGTTTGTTATTTCAAACTTTATTTATCATTTAATCTCAATATGCTACCATATTCACTTATTTTTCCTCCAATAGTTCCTAACATTTAAATAATTATGTAATCATATATTTAATTTCTTAGGGATGTCTCTCTAAATCATTCAATCACTAAATAAATATGTCACCAATACCCCATAGAAGATTCTATCACACCCATATTTATGTAAAATGGGGATACGGGGATCCCTTTTTATCTTCATGATAATAGAGTAACAAATATTCATTCATCCCATCAAAGTATCAATTATTGAATCTATCAAATTTTCACGATAATGGAATTCAATTTAAGCATTAATTGAAAAATAATATAAAATAATTGGACTAACTATATCCCATTGAGATAAATAAAAAACATATTATATATAACGAAATAAATAGTAATTTCAACTTAATAGATGTATTTTTTAGGCATAATATTCAATTATTTGGGTAAAAATTCTATGAAAACATAATAAAAATACAACAATGTATTACAAGACAATAATAAATTGTTAATTATCAGGCCATGAAATGATAATAATTTGTGAGGAGATTATCAATATATGATTATAAATAAATAAAAACATAGAAAATTCTCAATATAATTAAATATTACTGCATTCATGGTATGTACATTGGACATGAATATGTCAACATTTTTATAATTGGAAATACCCCCTAGTATATTGTAAAGACCCGTACAATTCTAGGGAAATTTTTTCTTAATTTTCTTTGAAATTTTACAAGAGTGCAGTTTCTGACGGCACCTGATTCTGAGGCCCGGAGTGCCCGAAATCAATTTCCGAAGTTTGGCTCGGGTACGTTCAGTGAACGAACGAGCGGGATTTCCTAAATTTTGATCCGGTGCTCGGAATTGAAATCTGAGGGTACCGATGAACTCGCAGCGCCGATATTCGCTTAAGGAGGCCTTTTCCGATGTTGCGTTTATTTCGGGATGAGAGTTAGTTTTTGGGAGATTAGAATAAGTTAAATAAAAATTGTGGATTACATATTTTTATTTAAACTTATTAGTTAAATTCTCTCAAAAGAAGTTAGGGGTGGGACCAACAACCACTTAACCTCCCTTGAGAGGATTAAGTGTGGTGGGGCCCACACGAACCCTAAACTTTTCATCTTCTCCCAACTCCCTTAACCCCTCTTTAAATGACATGAGTTATTTAATTTTTGGAGTTATCCTTTTTGAATTTCAAACCTTTGAAATTCATTTGTTATGTTTATGAATAAATTAAGCTCTTCTCTCTTTTTGTTGGGTTAGAACTCTTTAGCCAACTTGAGAGCTTTTGAGAGCTTTTCCTTTTTCTTCAACTTTGACGAAGAACGCTCAAGCCTTGACGAAGAACTCTCAAGCTCCGACGAAGAACGCCGCTCCTCTCTTCTTCGTCTTCCGTGTCAACAAGAGGGAACGCCGCTTCCTCCTCGGACCTTCTTCGTCGGCATACGAAGATTCACCAACGACGTATCTCTTCGGGCGTATCTCTTCGTAAACGGATTTGACGAACGACTACCGCGACGCCCGACCTCCGCGACGTTGTCTTCCGCGGGACGTTGACAAATCTTCGAACCTATACCCAAGGTAGGGGTTGTTGATTTTTGTTTAATTATTTTATTCATGCTCGTGGTTCTAGCATGACTAACGTGAGGATATTGAATATTTATGTTGTGTTTTAACGTGAGGGGGCCGGACCGCATGAACACGGCCGAACCCCCTCCTCCGTTCTTGGTGTTTTATTTTGTGGATGAATCAAGGTGGTGTGGTGCCGTCGCACCACGCGGATATTCGCCCAAATCTTTTTACGCGACGCCGTCGCGCCGCGCCATGGAAGAATCATCAAGAAGGCGACGCCGTCGCGCCGCGTTGAAGGAAATCAAAGGCGCGGCGGAGGGGCGCGGTGCCGTCGCACCGCGCCGGACGACGAACACTGCGGCTGGTTATGGGCCGCGGCGGAACGAGAAGACTGGCGGCCGGGCCGCCGTCGTCGGAAGCCGAAAAGGGGACCGGATTTTTCTGGTCCCGTTGGAGAAAATCGGCCGGCAGTTGGCCGGTCGGAAGGTCAAAGGCCGGGGGAAATAAATTCCCCCGGCCAGCTTTAAAACCCTCCTCATTTAAGAGGAGGGCGGTTTCCTTGAGGGGGGCAGGAGGCCCCCCGGTTTCTTCAAGCCGGCCCACACGTGAGGGGGCCGTTTTTTTAAAAGGGGGCGGCATAATGCCGCGCCGCCTCTCCAATCAAGCGGGGGCTTGATCCCCCCCGCGCGCTGCCTCCGTGCAGCGCCAGGCCGCCGCGCCGCCGCGCCGCCGGCCGGCCAGCCGGGCTGGGTCGGACCCGGGTCGGGTCGACCCGGTTCGGGCCGACCCAGGGGGGGTTCGGGCCGGGTCGGCCCGGACCCGGACCCCCCCGTTTCGAATCAGTTTCGGTCTTTTGGCCATAACTTGAGCCACGGACCTCCGATTGATGAACCGTCTGCGGCAACGCGATCCTTGGATCGAGATGGGCGTTTCGGTATATTTCACTCAAGGTTTCGGATTACTTTGAGTTCGGCCGGGTTGGTTCGTTCACGAAACCAACCGAGCCTTCGGAGCGGAAACGCTCATATCTTGAGCTACGGACGTCCGATTGACGTGTCGTCAGCTGTGTTGTGTTCCTCTTAGTGAGACGGATATTTTGGCATACTCCGCCCGAGGTTTGGACGCAGGTGGAGTACGGTCGGGTTGGTTTTGCCTTAAAAACCAACCGGGGCCCGGGAACGAAAATGCCAATAACTCTCAGACCGGGTGTCCGATCGACGCGCCATCAGTTGCGTTGAATTCCTGTTAACGATACGGAACTTTTGGATACATCAACTCTGGACCTTGTGACAGTTGATGTATCAGCCTCTCAGCTCGTGGAGTGGACCCTCCGAACGAGCTTGTTGTGTGCGGGAACCCTAGTGCTGGCTGCGACTGTTACTGTGACTACTACTGCTACTACTGCTACTGTGACTGCGAAGACGGCAGTACAGAGATCCTGTGTGGATTCGACGACGACGACTACAGCACTCAGTGATCCTACGTGGATCAGTGCTACAGGTCCTGTGTGGGCCCGATCCTGTGTGGGTCTGATCCTGTGTGGGTCTTTGCGCTCAGCGGTCCTGTGTGAACCAGCGCCTACAGGTCCTACGTGGGCTCGATCCTGTGTGGGTCTTTTTCGGGGGTTAGTTACCTATCAATCCTTCGTGGGTCCGACGACTTAGATGGATCAGAGATCATCTTTATCGTATTTCGAAGAAGTATACCTGTGTGAGCTGAATCCTATTGTTTTCCTGTGTGGATTGTGTTGTGCAATCCTGTGTGGATTACGTTTTTCTTTCCTGTGTGGAATACGTTTACTTTCCTGTGTGGACTGAGTTGTACTTGGGCTCGGAGGTTGGTACGTATTGAAATTTATGACTTAGGTATATGTATGGGCATATACCTAAGCAGTGTCGGTTGATACTTCGTGATTGTACCTTTCTTCATGGTTTATCCTTTGTGGATTTGAGAGACCTTCAGGGGTCTCAGGGTCCCTACTGAGTAGCTTATACTCACCCCTGCACGGGCTTTGCCCGCACTACGTTGTGTTGGTTGCAGACGACAGATAGCGTTGACCTTAGCTGAGGCTTGCAGAGCAGGACGGTACCTGGAGGTTGACCACTGGGCGGGACGTGCTCGGAGCGGACGGCGGGACCCATGGAGCAGTGGAGCTATCTGTACCCACCCTTCAGGTGGGATTTCCAGTGGACAGCTCGGTGTAGCGGCTTTTACTTTTCAGTTTCCGTTTTCCCTTTTGAGTTGTACTTTACTTTCAGTTTGGATTTGTATACTGTCCCATTTACTTTTCCGTACTTTCAGTTGTACTCTGCTTTTGTTTAGTGTTTACTTTCTGCTTGCTTACTCTGTGGTGTTTGTTTACTTTACAAAGGCAATGCCTTCCCTTTTTACCGGGATTTACGCCTTGGTGCTAGTCGCCAGCCCCTGGCCTATGGAAGGCGGGCTTAGGGTAGTCACGGCACGGACCCCGAGGGCGGGTCGTGACAAATTGGTATCAGAGGAGTTCGGTTCTACCGCGAACTCAGATCTTTTCTATGTGAAGCAATAATGTTTAGCGTATTGAGTGTGGTTATCAGTCCAGGGAGTCCAGTGTTGGTGCGGCGGCCGACGTATCCGTACACCAGGACCCTGACTTCTGATTTCCGACTTAGTGTACGAAAACATTGATCGCGTGTGTGTTTCAATGTTTTCTTTGTGATTACTTATATCAGCTCACCAGGTATACTGTTCTGACCATGGCGCACCTGTTTCCTTTTCAGGATGGCCCCACGACGGCAGCCAACTAGGGTTCCGAGAGTCGAGCGTGACGACAGCCCACCGAGCGACGAGGCCTCGGTGCAGGGCCCTTTGTCAGCAGTGGCACCGGCGGTAGCACTACCCGCCGAGCCCCCGATGCTTCCAGCGCCAGCCGCTGACGATGCACGTCACCTCAGCGCACTGCATGAGTTTCAGCGCCAGCGACCATCCAGGTTTCGCGGGGAGACGGATCCCCAGGCAGCAGAGGACTGGCTGGAGGCAGTGGTAAGAGTGTTTAGGCTAGTGAGGACACCAGCAGACCTCATGGTGATCCTCGCTGCGAGCCTACTACACGCAGCAGCAGGACGATAGTGGAGCTTGATGCTCCAAGTGCACGATGAGGCATCTCTACTTTGGACGGACTTTGAGAGCCTCTTCCGCTCGGAGTTCGTCCCAGCCACCCTTCGTGCGGTGCGTATCCAGGAGCTTCTACAGCTGCGGCAGGGCAGCATGACGGTCGCTCAGTACTCGGCGAGATTTACCGATCTCTCGCGCTACTCGACCGACATGGTACGGGACCCATTCTTCCGGGCCCGGACCATCGAGCAGGGTTTGAGACACGAGATCAGGGCATCGCTGATCTCCCTCAGCATACCGACTCAGACAGGAGTACTGGAGTGGGCCCTTCTGATCGAGAGCTTCCTTGCTGAGTCTACACCAGCACAGAGACCCACCGCAGGGCGGCACGTGGCAGAGTCATCTGCAGTAGGCAGTCGGCGGATGAATCAGGGGTCCAGACAGACCAGACCTTCGGGCAGACGACCTCAGGACACTGGCTTAGCAGTGCGGGGCACACAGCGTGGAGCCAGTCTTTCGAGAGGCAGACAGTGCTACTCGTGCGGCGGGCAGGGCCACATGGCTCGTGACTGCCCGACCCGCCGTGCCGAGGAGCAGTAGTCGGTTGAGGGACCACCGAGGCAGAGGCAGAAGGTCGACCGTGGCGGTCCGCAGGGAGGAGGCGGATGAGGCAGAGGAGCTGGAGGAGAAGCCGGTGGTGGGCAACGCTTTGAGGTTCTTCCACCACCACCACCAGGAGGTCCACCGCGACCACAGGGAGCTGGCGGGCAGAGACAGGCACAGCTCCAGGCAGCAGAGGCCTACGACCACGGCACACCCGAGATGATTCGAGGTACTATCTATGTCTATTCCACCCTTGCTGCAGTTCTTATAGACACTGGATCGAGTCACTCTTTCATAGTCGTTGCCCTTGTTCGGAGCTCGGAGATTTCGACAGAGCCGTTGGCTCGATCCTTACGGCTAGAGACTCCTACGGGAGCAGACTCGACGATTACGCACTGGTGCCGGCAGTGTGAGCTTACTCTACGAGGCGAGAGCTTCGGCTGGGATCTTCTTGTAGCAGCGTCGAGGCCTTACGACGTCATCTTGGGCATGTATTGGCTATCTACGGTCCATGCACAGATTGACTGTTTTAGGTGAAAGGTGCGATGTGTACGCACCGACGGGAGCAGGTTCACCTTCACCGGCGAGAAGGGAGCCTTAGAAGCACAGTATGGACTTCCGCGGAGGAGAGGACAGCCCATCACTCATCAGTTGGCTAGCCTTATCCTTGGAGTAGTTGACGTGCGGAGTCCTGGTTTTCCTGCAGTGGTGGATCAGTTTGAGGACGTTTTTCCCGACGATGTTCTAGGGCTACCTCCTCGCAGAGAGGTAGACTTTTATATTGACGTGTACCCCGGGACAGCCCCGATATCCACTCCAGCATATCGGATGGCCCCCGCCGAGCTTCGAGAGCTACGGGTACAGTTGGAGGACTTGCAGGGCAAGGGGTTCATCCGACCCAGTGTTTCACCCTGGGCATCCCCGATTTTGTTCACCAAGAAGGCGGACGGGAGCTTGCGACTTTGTGTTGACTATCGTCACCTGAACCAGGTGACATTGAGGAACAAGTATCCGCTACCGAGTATTGATGACCTCTTAGATCAGCTCAAGGGAGCACGGTGGTTCTCGAAGATAGACCTCAGGTCAGGCTATCATCAGCTCAGAGTCAGAGACGAGGATGTGCAGAAGACAGCCTTCAGATGTCGGTATGGCCACTATGTGTTCTTGGTTATGTCATTCGGTTTAACCAATGCTCCAGAAGTTTTCATGGCTCTCATGAACAGGATATTTCAGCCATACCGCGATCGGTTTGTCGTGGTCTTCATCGACGACATTCTGATTTACTCTACGACAGAGGAGGAGCACGCCTATCACTTGCGAGTTGTACTAGACACACTCCGAGAGCACCAGCATTATGGTAAGCTCTCGAAGTTCCAGTTCTGGATACGTGAGGTCCACTTCTTGGGACACATTATCTCTGAGGCGGGAGTTGCAGTGGATCCCGCGAAGATTGAGGTTGTGTTAGCTTGGGAGCCACCCTGGAGCGTGACTGAGGTTCGGAGTTTCTTGGGACTAGCTGGATACTATCGGAGATTCGTGCCAGACTTCTCTAGAGTTGCGGCATCACTCACAGCTTTGACGAAGAAGGGGAAACCCTTCGTGTGGTCAGACAGATGTCAGCAGAGCTTCCAGGAGCTGAGACAGAGATTGACTAGCGCACCCATCTTGAGGTTTCCCGAGGAGGGAGTAGGGTACGTAGTCTACTGCGATGCATCAGGGACCGGACTCGGATGTGTTCTGATGCAGGAGCGGGCAGTGATCGCCTATGGATCACGTCAGTTGAGGCCGCATGAGTAGAACTACGCTACCCATGACCTGGAGTTAGAAGTAGTGGTCTTCGCTCTGAAGACATGGCGACACTATCTGATGGGCGAGCGCTTTACAGTCTTTTCTGATCATCAGAGTCTCAGGTATATCTTCTCTCAGAAGGACCTGAACCTGAGACATCGGCGATGGCTCGAGTTTCTCCAGGACTATGACTTTGAGATTGTCTATACTCCTGGGAAGGGGAACGTAGTAGCCGATGCCCTTAGTAGGAGGACAGGCATTCAGCTACTTGAGGAGGCGACGAAGCAGCTAGCCTCTTTGCAGATATCCTTCGTGGATAGAGATGGAGAAGCCTTCCTTCAGTCTCTCACAGTCACTCCACCACTACTGCAGCGAGTCAGGGAGGCACAGCGTGGGGACGCTGACTGTGAGACACGGCGTGCACAGATATCCTCGGGACAGGCACCTGATGGTTTCTCCCTTGGAGCAGAGCACGACATCCTTTTCGGAGGACGTACCATGGTAACAGTCGCTTTGCGAGAGGAAGTGCTGAGAGAGTTTCACACTTCTCCTTTGGCGGTACATCCTGGAGTGGCGAAGATGTACCAGGACCTCAGACGACAGCACTGGTGGCCGGGCATGAAGAAGGCTGTAGCAGAGTTCGTTTCTCGATGCCTCACCTGCCAGCAGGTGAAGGCAGAGCATCAGGTACCAGCAGGATTGGTACATCCCTTGGAGGTTCCGGAGTGGAAGTGGGACGGCATATCTATGGACTTTGTGACTGGACTTCCACGTACTTCCAGAGGTCACGACTCCATATGATTGATTTTTGACCGACTCACTAAGTCGGCACACTTATTACCCATCAGAGAGTAGGGCTCAGTGGAGAGCTTGGGACGTCTCTACGTTCAGGAGATTGTGCGGCTCCACGGTGTGCCATCATCTATCATCTCTGATCGAGATGCTCGCTTTACTTCCCAGCTTTGGAAGGGGTTACAGGAGGCGTTCGGGACGCAGCTACGTCTGAGCACAGCCTTTCACCCTCAGACGGATGGTCAGACGGAGAGGACCATTCAGACTCTCGAGGACATGCTTCGCGCATGTGTCCTCGACTTTGGTCGTAGCTGGGAGGACCACCTACCCTTGGTGGAGTTTGCGTACAACAACAGCTACCACTCCACCATCGGGATGGCACCGTACGAGGCGTTGTACGGCCGACCTTGTAGATCTCCTTTGTGCTGGACAGACCCTGGGGAGTTAGCATTTGTGGGACCGGAGATGGTCCAGGCCACGACAGAGAAGGTCCAGGTCATCCAGGAGCGGATGAGGACAGCTCAGAGCCGGCAGAAGTCATATGCTGACAGGAGGCGGAGGCCACTAGAGTTCGAGGATGGCGACCACGTCTTCTTGCGGGTCTCACCTCGACGTGGTATTCGGAAATTTGGCCGAGGCGGCAAGTTATCTCCGCGCTTCATCCGACCCTTCCAGGTCCTCAGCAGGGTTGGCGAGGTGGCTTATCGCCTGGCTCTGCCACCTCAGTTGCACCGGGTGCACGACGTCTTCCACGTATCCCAGCTGAGGAGATACGTGCATGACCCGACGCACATCATTGACCATGGGGAGCTTGACGTTGACGATGGGGCGACTTTCACGGAGGTCCCGGTGGAGATAGAGGATCGACAGGAGCGGGTCCTGCGTGGGCGATCGATTCCTCTTGTGCGCATTAGATGGCAGCATGGGAATCTCCAGGAGAGCACATGGGAGCGGGAGGCTCAGATGCGTGCTCAGTACCCTCTTTTGTTTCCCTAGTTTTTGATGTATCTTTACGGGGACGTAAAGCCATGAGGTGGGAGTAATGTAAAGACCCGTAAAATTCAAGGGAAATTTTTTCTTAATTTTCTTTGGAATTTTACAAGAGCGCGGTTTCTGACGGAACCTGATTCCGAGGCCCGGAGTGCCCAGAATCAATTTCCGAAGTTTGGCTCGGGTACGTTCAGTGAACGAATGAGCGGGATTTCCTAACTTTTGATCCGGTGCTCGGAATTGAAATCCGAGGGCACCGATGAACTCGCAGCGCCGATATTCGCTTAAGGAGACCTTTTCCAAGGTTGCGTTTATTTTGGGATGAGAGTTAGTTTTTGGGAGATTAGAATAATTTAAAAAAAAATTGTGGATTACATATTTTTATTTAAACTTATTAGTTAAATTCTCTCAAAAGAAGTTAGGGGTGGGACCCACACCCACTTTACCTCCCTTGAGAGGATTAAGTGTGGTGGGGCCCACACGAACCCTAAACTTTTCATTTTCTCCCAACTCCCTTAACCCCTCTTTAAATGACATGAGTTATTTAATTTTTGGAGTTATCCTTTTTGAATTTCAAACCTTTGAAATTCATTTGTTAAGTTTATGAATAAATTAAGCTCTTCTCTCTTTTTGTTGGGTTAGAACTCTTTAGCCAACTTGAGAGCTTTTGAGAGCTTTTCCTTTTTCTTCAACTTTGACGAAGAACGCTCAAGCCTTGACGAAGAACGCTCAAGCTCCGACGAAGAACGTCGCTCCTCTCTTCTTCGTCTTCCGTGTCAACAAGAGGGAACACCGCTTCCTCCTCGGACCTTCTTCGTCGGCATACGAAGATTCGCCAACGACGTATCTCTTCGGGTGTATCTCTTCGTCAACGGATTTGACGAACGACTACCGCGACGCCCGACCTCCGCGACGTTGTCTTCCGCGGGACGTTGACAAATCTTCGAACCTATACCCAAGGTAGGGGTTGTTGATTTTTGTTTAATTATTTTATTCTTTCTCGTGGTTCTAGCATGACTAACGTGAGGATATTGAATATTTAAGTTGTGTTTTAACGTGAGGGGGCCGGACCGCATGAACACGGCCGAACCCCCTCATTCGTTCTTGGTGTTTTATTTTGCGGATGAATCAAGGTGGCGTGGTGCCGTCGCACCACGCGGATATTCGTCCAAATCTTTTTACGCGACGCCGTCGCGCCGCGCCATGGAAGAATCATCAAGAACGCGACGCCGTCGCGCCACGTTGAAGGAAATCAAAGGCGCGGCGGAGGGGCGTGGTGCCGTCGCACCGCGCCGGACGATGAACACCGTGGCCGGTTCCGGGCCGTGGCGGAACGGGAAGACCGGCGGCCGGGCCGCCGGCGTCGGAAGCCGAAAAGGGGACCGGATTTTTCCGGTCCCGTTGGAGAAACCGGCCGGCAGTTGGCCGGCCGGAAGGTCAAAGGCCGGGGGAAATAAATTCCCCCGGCCAGCTTTAAAACCCTCCTCATTTAAGAGGAGGGCGGTTTCCTTGAGGGGGGGCAGGAGGCCCCCCGGTTTCTTCAAGCCGGCCCCCACGTGGGGGGCCGTTTTTTTTAAAAGGGCGCGGCATAATGCCGCGCCGCCTCTCCAATCAAGCGAGGGCTTGATCCCCCCCGCGCGCTGCCTCCGTGCGGCGCCAGGCCGCCGCGCCGCCGGCCGGCCAGCCGGGCCGGGTCAGACCCGGGTCGGGTCGACCCGGTTCGGGCCGACCCAGGGGGGGTTCGGGCCTGGTCGGCCCGGACCCGGACCCCCCGTTTCGAATCAGTTTCGGTCTTTTGGCCATAACGTGAGCCGCGGACCTCCGATTGACGAACCGTCTGCGGCAACGCGATCCTTGGATCGAGACGGTCGTTTCGGTATATCGCACTCAAGGTTTCGGATTACTTTGAGTTCGGCCGGGTTGGTTCGTTCACGAAACCAACCGGGCCTTCGGAGCGGAAACACTCATATCTTGAGCTACGGACGTCCGATTGACGTGCCGTCAGCTGTGTTGTGTTCCTCTTAGTGAGACGGATCTTTTGGAATACTCTGCCCGAGGTTTGGACGTAGGTGGAGTACGGTCGGGTTGGTTTTGCCTTAAAAACCAACTGGGCCCGGGGAACGAAAATGCCAATAACTCTCAGACCGGGCGTACGATCGACGCGCCGTCTGTTGCGTTCAGTTCCTGTTGACGATACGGAACTTTTGGATAAATCAACTCTGGACCTTGTGACAGTTGATGTATCAGACTCTCAGCTCGTGGAGCGGACCCTCCGAACGAGCTTGCTGTGTGCGGGAACCCTAGTGCTGGCTGCGACTGTTACTGTGACTACTACTGCTACTGTGACTGCGACGACGATAGTATATAGATCCTGTGTGGATTCGACGACGACGACTACAGCACTCAGCGATCCTACGTGGATCAGTGCTACAGGTCCTGTGTGGGCCCGATCCTGTGTGGGTCCGATCCTATTTGGGTCTTTGCGCTTAGCGGTCCTGTGTGAACCAGCGCCTACAGGTCCTACGTGGGCCCGATCCTGTGTGGGTCTTTTGTGGGGGTTAGTTACCTATCGATCCTTCGTGGGTCCGACGACTTAGATGGATCAGAGATCATCTTTATCGTCTTTCGAAGAAGTATACCTGTGTGAGCTGAATCCTATTACTTTCCTGTGTGGATTGTGTTGTGCAATCCTGTGTGGATTACGTTTTTCTTTCCTGTGTGGAATACGTTTACTTTCTTGTGTGGACTGAGTTGTACTTGGGCTCGGAGGTTGGTATGTATTGAAATTTATGACTTAGGTATATGTATGGGCATATACCTAAGCAGTGTCGGTTGATACTTCGTGATTGTACCTTTCTTCGTGGTTTATCCTTTGTGGGTTTGAGAGACCTTCAGGGGTCTCGGGGTCCCTACTGAGTAGCTTATACTCACCCCTGCACAGGATTTGCCCGCACTACGTTGTGTTGGTTGCAGACGACGGACAGCGTTGACCTTAGCTGAGGCTTGCAGAGCAGGACGGTACCTGGAGGTGGACCACTGGGCGGGACGTGCTCGGAGCGGACAGCGGGACCCGTGGAGCAGTGGAGCTATCTGTACCCACCCTTCAGGTGGGATTTCCAGTGGACAGCTCGGTGTAGCGGGTTTTACTTTTCAGTTTCCGTTTTCCCTTTCGAGTTGTACTTTACTTTCAGTTTGGGTTTGTATACTGGCCCATTTACTTTTCCGTACTTTCAGTTGTACTCTGCTTTTGTTTAGTGTTTACATTCCGCTTTCTTACTCTGTGGTGTTTGTTTACTTTACAAAGGCAATGCCTTCCCTTTTTACCGGGATTTACGCCTTGGTGCTAGTATCCAGCCCCTGGCCTATGGAAGGCGGGCGTGTGGTAGTCACGACACGGACCCCGAGGGCAGGTCGTGACATATATTATCAATCAAATCAATATTATATGATCTCGTACAAAAAGTCCCCCATTATGGATATTCCTAAATAACTCAGGTGTGTTCATAAGACCCAATACATTAACTATATATGGATTAAAATAGAGTATTATTAGAAACAATAATTAGAAAAAATATTTAAAATGCTATTTTACTTATTCCTCTAACTTCATATATGACTAAAAACAATTATGGTACATGATCTGAACATAACATACCTCTTTCATAAAGTAAAACCGACATAAAATAATCAACAACAACATATATTCTCCAATATGGTGCTCCATTCTAGATATATATGTAATACATCTAAAAAATACACAAATGATGAATGACTAATATATATTTTTTAATAATATACATTTTTCATGTACGTGCCACAAATTAAATTACACATAGAATCCTTTTAAATAGTAAAACCATTTTTTAGAATCAATATTACAATCAATAATTTTTTTTGTCGGATAAAATGGTAAAAATACATTTTATTAATGGTAAGGAACCAAAACACATAATCTCAATGTTGATCTCTGTATTTATTAAAAAATAATGTTCGCTATTAGTCAAGATATAATATACATAATTTTTAGTTTTTTGATATTCAAAAAAAATATCTTGTATAGGAATATCAAATATTTTATATTTCCTATTAGAATAATGAATCCCCAACTATTTTTATTAATTTTATGATCATTATTGTTCATTATTTTCTAGGAACATTTGTTTTTGTGTATTTGGGTGATATCCACATATAATCGATGTATTGTGCAGGTTAGGGTCAACAATTACATGGTTTTCAATATATAATTATGGATATCAATTGAATATTAAATTTTTAAAAATTACCTTATACATACAACACATCATGTTTCCCGTGTATGTTATATATGGATTTGGAATTGTAGTGAATATTTAAAAATTTGTGTGGTTGATGACATAAAAAATCTAATGAATGTATTCGAGGTATAAAATTTTCTCAACATGATTGTTATTTCTAATTATTTATTTTAAAAACTTACTCTTTTTACACTCCTATTATATAGATAACAATAAATGATATCATATTTAATTTTTTTATTCAATATGAGTTAGTATATAATGAAATTAAGAGTCAACTAGAAAACCCCCTTTTCAAATTCTAACTTCGATAGTTCTGGTTATTGATGTATATTGTGAATCATTATTTGTATAACATTATTATGATATTACAGGACCATATGTCTATATATTTATCTTCAATATGGATCATGGTGAATTATAGTTAATAAAAATAAGAATTATATTTTTTACCAAGATCATTAAGAATGGTATCAAATGATGTTTCCCAATAAATAAACTGATAATCAGAGAATGGATGAAATCATGAAAACCATATAAAAAATTTCATAATATGAACAAAAAAATATTTAGTGGTATAAAAATGAAAAATAAAACAAATAATTAATTTACGAATGATGACACAATATTTTTTATAATGGGTCCACTACTTAACATTTTTTGTGAAGGAAAAAATTAACTAGAATTATGGTATCCACATTATTCACCATATTATATGGTCTATATTTATTACTTGATGGAAAAATATATATTAATGATCATATATATAGATTATACCATTACTATGGGAACCCTCAATCAAACCAATCAGAATAAACAATATTTTCATTACCATGAGGACCCTTGATAAAAAAAACAAGACACAACTATTAAAAAAGAAAAATTTCATAATTTATTTAAAATAGTATCCTCCCAAATGATATTTCTTAAAAAATATCTATAGATTATAATTAGAGGATAAATCATAATAAAATGTAAGTAACTCTTTAAAAAATAATTTTATTTGGTTGTGGAAGCCTCACCCTACATGAATAAATAATTATTAACAGCCAAAATCAATGTAGATATATTTTCTAATTCTGATGGTTTATTCTAGTGGAATTAGAAATAATACATCTTCATAAGAATTATTAATAATTTAATTACTATCTTATACTCATAATTATTTACATCACATTAATATATGTATGATTTATCTTGTATAATACATGTTTTACTTACAACAATGTGAATAATGATTTTCATTCAATTGGTTGATAATAGTTTATCTAATAAACCAATATTTATTCATCCGATAATGTCATTTTGATAGATTTAGTATAACATCATCTATTGCTGAACATTATACAATGTATTAGAAAAAAAAATATGTAACATCATAATATTTTATGTTATATTTCTCTACAAATAATCTTTCATATATAGATTTCGATTCACCAAACACAAAATCTAAAGGATTCATATTATAATATAATTTCATTATATAAAGAGTAATTTATTGAAATTAATTCAAAAAACAAAATTATTAAACTTCGTTATGAATGGTTTAGAATCAAATTCCATAACTATCATTTTGTATTCATAGTCAAATTAAATGAAAACTATCATAATTATATCAGTGATATTTTATGTTAAACAATAATTTTTTAATTAATTTAAAAATCATAAAAAAATTATTCATGAGGATATTTATGATGAAAAAAATCAATAATGTCACCATTTTTCATATTATTTTTTAATTGTAAATATAATGGTTAATTTTTACCAATTTCATAATGAAAATTTTATTACTAGAGATAACATTAAAATTGATTAAAGAAGATGTAAAAACATAAGATACATCATATAATGTAATCTATTAATATATTAATTTAAATTTATTAGGTTATGTCAGACATTTCCTATTATTATTCAAATATATTTAAATTTGTAATCATTTTTTTTTAATTTCGTAATTATATTTTATTCTTTGTGGTAGTTCCATGTGTGTCCATTCCCTTGCTTATAAAATACCACCCTTCCCTCTTTTATTTAAACAATTTTCATCCATCATGAACAACAATACATTTCCCAATTCACTTTCTAAATTATATATACATGAATTATAGGCGATTCTATTCTTAAAAGTGAATTCTGAGGGTATTTAATTTTCGATCCAATAGAAGTCCACTGAAGAGGATGTAATCTTCATGGATAACTTCTTATATATTATTCTTATAACTTATCTATATATTTTATATTCCCAATAAAATAATAAATTCAGTAAACTTAATATAATGAAATATTGTTTTGATCATGGAATTACAGGTATCCATCCTTTTATTATAATCAAACAGGATATTTATTTATCATAATTGTAATATGTTTAGACCAACACATCCTCCATGTTGAAATAAAACTCAATTTTCATCACCAAAAAATGTATGGTTGTTATAATTTATATAATTATTATATGTTTTATTTAAGTAATTATTATTATTTATTAATTGTAGTATCATATCTACCATCTTACATCCCAATCCATTCGAAAATGAAAACACAGCTCATTGGAACATATTGAAAACAACCTTTACAAAGCTATGTGATTTGTTTTTTGATTATGATTTAAGAGGATAATAATAATGATAATTTTTTTATGAAAACCAGTGATATATATGATATAATTATTATTTTGTAATTGTGAATTATTTTTTTATTTTTTATCTATTGAGTAGTTAATAAATTATTCATGAGTGCATACGAGCTTCCATCTTCATGAATAATCACGTACATTTTTCAATATATAGCATTAATGGATGAATATATATTTATATAATGAATATATATGATATTTAAATCATTATTAAAATAATATATTATAACAAAAAATAAAAAAATTATAAGGACTAAACACTACCCAACTAAAATTCTCAAGAAAAAATCAATCAATAATCATTTAGAATCAATATTTTTTAAAATGAAATTTCAATAAAGTGTTGTGGAATATTAAAATAGAGTCCCTTGTTATAATAAAATAAAATAAATTATAATGGATTTTAATTAAATTAAAAATATATTTATTCTATATGAGTTTAATACACTTTTTATGCAACACAAAATCGAGTTAACAGATTTATGTTATATTATAATTGTTTATATTTATTTTTTATGATTAAGAATCTAAATAGAAAATTTGAAAATATATCTATATTTAGTATCATGAATTATTAAATAATATATTTATTTTATTAGAATAGATGCTTTCCATTCACATTCATAAGTTTAATTACTAATGATTTTGAAATTACATTTCCAAGGAATAATAATTTTATTTATCTCTTTAGATGAAAATCTTTTTTCTTCAATATAAATGATTTATAATGTATTTTGAATTTTTTTTAATATTTCGTTGTGGTTGTAAATAATAACATTCTCCCATTTTTTATTATTAAAAAATGTTTTAAAAAAGAACCTTCTTATAATATTCATTATATTATTCTTTAACGTTTTTATAAAAATGATAAAGGAACCATTATATAATAATTTATGAAATTAATTGAATTTCATGTAGTAATGTACAATAAATGATATTAACTATAATGGTTGGTACTAAGAACATTTATCAAGAAATTAAAGGTAGTAAAAATTAGAAATGAGTGGGTTCAAACTTGTCATAAAATTTCCTTACTCGTGAAAAATCCTGAAAAAATATTCTTGGCTACCTCAAAGATCATAATAAAAACTATTATAGTTTTTATTTCCCCTCTCACAATCATTAACATTCCCTAGAGTTATTATAATAGGACTATAAATTAAGTATAGAATAAATCATCATCAAATAATTTCCCATTTTTTATTGAAGTTTGAATAATATCTCCTCGATCTTGAGTACATTATTGGAATGGATTAAAAAGCATCATCATATTTCATCTTGTACTTTAAAGAAGAATTAATAAAATATTTTTTAGATGATAGGGAATAATCTATCATATTTTCCAGTTTCTCTTGATAATATCAAACATTCATTACTCTTTCAACTGCTCCATAATATGGGAATTGATGTGATCAGGATTAACAGCTTCCATTTCAGGTTGAGAGATCACCTATCCATGTGGCCCATTTAGTATGGAGTCTCTCTGGTCCTTCCCATGATGGAAATTTCTTAGTTCAATATATAATTTATCATAGGTATATATATCCACTAATGTGTCTCACTATCTAAGACCCTATTGAAACCCCTATTAGTATATGAGTTTTAATACCTTAGGCTCTTTTAACCATATTCCTGTACATGTGTAATGACCACATAAATAAAAGATTGTTTAAAAGAAAGTCCATGACCCTTATTATAGTCCCCTAAGTCATCCATTTTATATTGTATTCCATAAAATACTACTATAGTGACCACCTTACCCTATTTAGAACCATACATAACAAAAATAGATTCCATTTAAATTTTCACATTAATAGTTTCATAATTTCCAAGAGAAACATGGATTATATCGACATTGTTTAGTCCAATTTCATCATAAGAGTGTGAAAACTCTTCATCTTGAGCATCATGACCAGAACCAAATTCCAAAGCCTAATTTTTCCAATCTAAATATCTCTTCTTCATGTGGTGTGCCTTATAATGACCACTACATGTAATAAAATAACATATTCCACCATTCCTACAATTCCCTTATAATGACATATGATATTGAAATTCGTGAAATAACTATGAATCCTCTAATAGGCTCGTCAAATAGTTAAATCATTATCATGTGTATATAAAATTATTTTTTATATTAGAAATGATTTGAGATCAATATTAACTAACACTCATTTAATATTCAAAAATATGGATTGTTTCTTCTCATTATCCATTAACCAAAACACCAATTGATGATAAAATTCAAAATAAAATTTAATGATTCCTTTCAATTATTTGAAGATTATATTCCATGTTTGATTCTATAATTGTATATAATATTATTTCATTTATATTTGGTAATTTTGATTTATTTTAATGAATTGATATCAATATTAATGGGGAATTTTCGTCCTAAAATATTCCAACTGATATATTAATGGAACATTCTCTTAAGATGTCTTCATTTTATGTTACATATAATTTAATTGGGTCGTGATATATAGATAAAATAATTATTATTTATATTTATGGTCTTCAATTATCATATTGAAATATAGATGAAACCCATTTTTAATTCCATAGGATATTTTTTGATGAATTGTTTTATGATCATGTGGATAATATACAATTATATTTTTGATTATGTGATGGTTGGTCCAAAATTATATATATGTCCTATTAACGTTGTAATTAATAGTGTTGTATTTTCTCAAATGGTAAAGAAGAGGTTATTCCATGCATAAAAGTGGGTACATGGGAGGTTATTAGAATCCTAAAAGTGGATATATAGGAGGTTTTCTCAATCTTGGAAGATGGTCCCTTAGAGGTTATCCCATTCCTGGCAAAAATTCATAGGTATTTATCCCACTCCAAACCAATTATTAATTTAATATTGGGTGTCTTTGATATAGTATTTCAATGAATATGATTATTCCATACTCATTCCAATCTTGTATGACATGATCAATTGTCGATGTTTTGATATCAAGGCTCATGTTCATTTATTCATTAATTACAGGTGTATTATAAACTAGATATCATTTTTCCTTGATGAATTTCTATTATGTATGATTTTATGGGTATTAATATCATTTCATATTATCATGTTATCATACCATTATTCTTAGTTGTTGTTTAAATGGTCATTGAAATATGCCTTTTGTACCCCAACTAAGCATCTAGGCTTATATTTTTCTAAATTTTACATTCCATTGGATATGTAGAGTTCTTTTAATTATTATGTGTCTAATAAGGGTTGTTTTAGTGAAGAACTATATTGGAGTGGATTTAAATCTCTAATTACCTAGTTTTATATTCATTGAATTCTCTATAGACACTGAACAATTATGGTTATTTTAGGGATTATAAATCTATGTAATGAATATTTATCTATGATAAGTATGGTTCTCTATATTTTGTATAATATGAATTCATTTTTTCCTTAAGGATCTAAGATGGGAAAAATTAGAGAGAACTATTTTGATAAACCTATGTTAAAGAGAATATCCATTGTTATGGTGAATAAGGGTGTGTGGTTTTCTTAGAAAAATATCCATATCTAGACAATTACAAGTAATAGATGGAGGTCCTCCCATGTTGGGATAATTCATGTATTCTAGAAAGGATCAAACAGCCATTAACTGCTTGTCAGGCCCATCCTATTGTTTGACTTCATATATACATAATTAGTTAGCCATTCCTAATATTCAAGAAAATAATAGCCATCAAAAGGTATATACTCAATTGATTCAGTTAGCCCATCAAATTATGTTTAGCGATCCCTACCTATGGCCATGATCCAATAGACCCAAAACCAATCAATTCGGTATAATATAGCTAGTATCCTTACCTTCCAACTAATCATTAAATCATGTTATCCTTACATTTCTACCAACCCCTTCGATTCCTTTTTTTAGTAGTATATAATCTCGGTTCCTTACCTCGATGCCTACAACTCAATTTGTTTTCCAGTGATGGAAAGAATCTATGAAATACTACATTTTATTTTTATTCTTCTTATCTTGTTTTTGAATTTCATCATAGCTATATGAGGGAAAGAGATACTGCCCACTCTGCTACAAAAGGGGATTCTTTCTTCCCCCTTGTTACATCATCTCGGCATTTAAACCTATGGAGAAAATAACATAATTTTTTTTGTGGCTACATCTCATTCCAATGGTATATGGTTCAAAACTCCTTGTTCCATACACCCCTCCATAACTAGTATATTGGAGGCGTTATTTGTATTTCAATAATGATTAAATGCATGCACACAAACAATGAGGAGACCCACCCACTTTTATATGCGGGTTCACTTCATAATCTATATTTTTTGAGTAAATAAACATGATCATATTAGTGTAACATATGTGTCTTTGTCAATTAATTAATGAAATAAATTTCTATATCTATTTATAATGTTATTATAATTTTGATGTTATATTAAATAATACAATCTCAAAAAGTAGCTCAAGACATAGTCCAATTATTTATAATTTTCATTCTTGTACTCTTTAAATGAACTTCTATTCTAAATTGTGTACTCAATAATAAGCAGCACAAACTAAGTTTGGGTCACCTCTGATTTCAATCTACAATAATAGTTTTTGAAATTAATTTTTTGAGGTTTTAACCTAGAGAGATTTTCCTACTTGTATCACTAATAGGGATAAGGAACTAGTTTACCTATATCATGAAAATGTATGAAACTTAGGTGCTTTCTAAGATCATCCTATATGAAAGATGACTAATATTTTTGGAAAATTAAAAAGTATGAAATAATAATTTCCATAGAGTACCAAAGGAAAGACCTAATAAAATAAATGATCTTAGCACAACACGATATGAGATAGAAACCTAATAATAAAATGTCTCATTACACCACTCTAATAGAATCATAGAAATAGAAGAAATAGGTTTAGACTAAGTGAGAGAACTCCTTATGATTTGGGATACATAAAATATCCTAGTCTAAAATGGTTTTTGTATTATCTTTAGGTACTATTCACTAATAGAATGTTGGTTGAACTATATGGGATCATACCCTCACTACCCTCTTAGAGTGTTACAGGGGACAAATGAAAATATTTTAAATTATGGGTTAAGACATTGGTGAAATCCTACTATGATACCTTACAAAAATAAGCTAGGCCTGACAGAAAGCCCCATATAGATTCATATTAGGGGTTTATGAGAGATTTATTGATGGACATATGTTAAAATTATAAGAATGAAACTATACCAAATCCTATAGACTCAATTAGGAGAGAAGAGGGTTAATCAATGACCAGGAAAGAAAGATATATCAAATCACAATGCCAAGCTTAGTAGTCTACTCTAATAATATACTACAAGTGACTAAATAGAGTTCAACCAATCCATTAACCCAACCTGAGGTGGAGCCTTAACCCAACACAAGATGTGACACTATTAGTTATTCCACAATAGGTACCACTATAGGTAGTTCATTACCTGTAGTTGTGACTATAGTGGTGCATATATACTGCATAGAATATTAAATGGATAAATTATACTAAGGGATACTTCATGTATCCTTGATATAATATAGGTATCCTAATTTATAAAATAACTAGATTATACCAATGTATAATCTAGATAGTATCTCAAAAACACTGTGAAATTTTTATTTGGGAATGAGAGAGAAATATTTGGAGTTGGCCAGACTCATAATGTACTTATTTCATCATCCTTATACTTCCATAGAACCGTGGTATTCAATATATATAAGTACCAGTATACCATATGGAATAGGGTAGGATCAATAAAGGAGAGTGGTGGTTCTATTTGAATGAAGACTATGTTCGTGGATATGTAGGTTCTGAAAAACATAGTACACCAGCAATATATATATGTATTAGGTCCAGCACTACTCTGATTTGAGTGGCCCGACAATATATATAAGAACCAGCCCCCATAATGTCATGTTCAAGAAATTGGAATTGTAGTTCTCATACTGGCTATCTAATCATTAAACCAACCATTTGACCATTGTTGAGTGTGTTCAGATATCCACCAACATAGACAAAGTCGTATTGAGTTTCACAATCCATTCCTTTTGGAATGGTGTTGGCTGTGGTATATGGTCTACCTACCCCTTTGGTATTGGTATTGGCATTGGGGATGGATGGTTTTGGCAATCAAACCTCACGTCTAAGGTTTTCCCTGTGGTGAATTCTAGTGTAGTAGGGTGCTACTTATATATATTAAGGAAATTACTTGCATTATTGAGTTCGGTGTTCATCTATGGTGCTTGGGAATTCGAACCTCTCCATTTCTCTCTCCCCCATATTCAAACCATTAGAATAGCACTAAAGCCGACATACTTGAGCTCAGTCGTGTTAGTGATACCATTCGAGTACCAAATTCAATATACCCACCATTTCAATAGAAATAACCACAGCCTCTAATCGTTGTATTTGAACCATATCTTTTTCCCACCACCATTTGGAATTGATGTGGTTGTGGGATCCATTTTCCTAGAGAACCCCTTCCAATTCAAGACTATATAGGGTACAATACTCACTATTAGAAGAGTAATTGGATCATATGCCATCACCAAACATAACACCTATCAGACCCCATTCAACCTTATCAGTGTAATCAAGGGCAATGACAAACATAGTATTAGCACCATCTCAGTAGGCAGGGTGACAATTCGATTGTAGAACAGTGATCCAATGTTATAATCCATTGAACTACTAGCATTTCAATTGGTAATGGAGTGTATTTCCTCACTGGTCTATTTCCCCCTTTTATGTTCCCATCAATCCAAAAGTCTCCTAGGTGTAATCGCAGTCACATGGACTCACACGCAAGGTCACCAACCATTCCATGAACTCTCTCAACCTTTTTCTATTGTCCTGATCCATCTAACCCCACTTTCATGAAGAGTGTACTACTGGTTATCCACCTATATTATTATTATACTATCTCTACTACCTATATTATTATTAGACTATCTTGGTGCACACAATATAATATAAGTAGTAGACATAGTCGTATGAGTAGTTGAGTTGGTGTCGCTCTACCTCTTTGTTTGAAACCTATCCATCACCGTACTAAAGTAGGAACTGGTCGCACAGTTGGCATCCAAGGGGATTCCTACCATTATCATTGATATGGTGGTATTTGGGGAATTCTCTAAAGAGAGATCAGAGAAGTTGAAATACCTCATCTCTCTCATCATAATATGATTTGAGTTTGAGTTGGCAGTTGGCTCATGGTCAGAACATTGAACGATCAACAAATCACTAAGATCCATAGGTAGGTGCAACATTGACATGAACCTACCAACATCACCATTTGGCATCCTTAATAGGACATTATATCTATAATACCATATATAAAGTCCATCACTTCAACCCCTAATAGCATCCTGACCCTCTCAAGTCTAGTATATGCCCTGGTGCTCTAGTAGCCCTATTGGTCTTCCATCTGACTGTTTCCATTTCATATCTTCTGATATGGTTTTTCATTTCATAGGTACTCTTCTATATAGTCTACTAGAAAAATAATAGCGTAGTACTTGGTGGTATTAGTGATGGTGTACCTCAATACTGATCCTATCATAGACAAAATGTCGCCCTTTTTCTTGATATGGGGCACATGGTATTGCTACATATAAGATCCGAAGGCCAAAAATTAGTCATGTTCATAAGGATAGTTGATGGATGATTCTAAGGCTACTTCAACCCATTCCCATGCACCCAGTTGAATACATCGATCAAACCCCATATGCCTATTTCCCGTGTGATTGGCTTCAGCACCATGTCTCTTGAAAAGATCAGTACATACGTGCCCCAATTCTCTCATTCGACTTGAACCACCAAGAATAAAGTAGCATTCCATGTGGGATTAGGGTAGCTAGGCTGATCATGCCAAACCATCAATACCTTAGGTATCATTTTCAAATTCAAATACCTTGTGCCTGTTTTCAGGCTGTGCCCATCAAGCTAGCTTCAATTCAAGGTCAGTTGACCATCTAGTGCATTCCCTTTTAGATTAGTGGGCCTAGAGGTGGCTAGAATGCACCGATCGTGGAATTCAATGGGACAATCAGTACTTAAATCTTGTGTTGCAGTCCGGGAAGGCCAAAGTGGTTCCAATACTGCATGCTATTATAGAGGCTCTCGGATGTTTTTCCGAGATTCACACTGTTGAACCACCAATATATATAAGTACACGTTTCTAGAAGATATGACCCTCTAGAGTGGGTATGGATGCCACAACCCAGTGTTTGAACTGATGTTCCAAATATACACCCATTAGAGTGGGTATGGATGCCACAACCCAGTGTTTGAACTGATGTTCCAAATATACAGATGCATGGATGCCCCATATAGAATCAATCAGTGGCATCATAGTAGTTTAGTCAACCCAATCTAGCTATAGGTTCCTCTATGTCTACCTTGTTACGACTTCACCCCATTAGAAAAAAGTCCTGGAAATAGCATGAATCAAACCTGACCATGAGCACCACAATGTACATTAATTTATTGAACACCCGCTATTATTTGGGATTCTTAGTTATACAATGGCACCATGAATCATGAAACTAGAAGGATTTGTGAATCGATGCGTCAAGATACGACCAACAAAGGGGTGTGACGGGCGATGTGTACAGGGCCAAGGTACAGATTCATTGCAACATGTTGATCCGAGATCACTAGAGATTCTATCTTCATGTTCAATATTACATAGAATAATCTAAACGATTGATTTTAGTATCCTCTTTGCCATTGAATAAGGTTGGATTAGCCATTTATCCATTCTTCCCATGGTAATGGACCACTACTAGTAGCATGTGCGTTACCCCAATCATCAGAACATATGGACTTGAATTCATACCACCACCTCCATCTTTTCAAGTGGAAGTCCAGAGGGATTTTCATGTTATCCCATGAATTAGACCCCCCCCCCTCTGAAGTTCCAAATCAACTCAAACATAACTCCATGAATTGGCCATCTCGTCCAAGTCATTCCATTATTGCTTGAAGGGAAGAAGACCACCACCAACTCTTTTCCTGATCAATTGATTGTGTAACATACCAAAACTATTAGAGTAGACTACTGACACTAAAGAGACTATTAGAGTATAGTACTGAATGCACACCTTCTATGGTGTACATGTTGAGGACCATAAAACCCCTATTACATGAAAGAGTGGATGGACCTGAAAATATATATAAGTACAAGTTTTTGATTTTGAACAATATATATAAGTACCAACATATAGAGAAATTGGAAGGACTAACATCTCTCAACAAGACTATACTAGGTAGGATTTATCTTGTTATCGGATGACCCATTCCTATATCATGAGATGTGCTGACAACAACCCTGAAACACCGGTGTGAACATGAGTCTGAAACAGACAATACTCCACAGGCCCCATTTCATTGGTTTCTACCAAGGGGAGATCATTCCAACTTAGGCGAGTAAGGTAATACTCATTGTATCAAATTAAGCCACATGCTCCACCACTTGATCTTCCCCTATCAATTTCTTTGAGTTTTGGTCTGATTTTACATCCTAGGTGTAGTGTTCCAAGCGTGCTCGAGCCCCACCAGGATGGATGAAACTCATCGTTTACTTCTAGGACTAATGGGTTAACTAATCTCATTTTCTCCCCATGCTGTCACAACCAATCCGGGTCTGTGCTTCCCAATAGAGCTACATTCGCTTCATCATCATTCCATCTTCAATCTCGGGATTTTACCCCTCCCCAATGATACATTACACTATAATCAGGTAACTCTACTGGAATTGGTGTTGAACCTAGGCTATATATTTAGGAAACCTAAAAACCTACCACTCCATCATCTCCCAATTTTCCTTGACACCCAATCGTTTCGAAGAACACTTTTCCCATATCTTACCATGACTACTAGCATGGAGTTGGTCAGGGATTCAAACCCAATTCTATCATGATCACTATCTCCCTAGTTGGTTGAACAAGCTTTAAAATCAAATATATCCAATCTATTTACTCACTCTATGTTTTTGGATCAGTTATACAATCATTGTCCAAGATTCCCTACTGATTCCTCCCCAAACCAGTGTCCATCCTTATCATTCCTAGTGTGGCTTCTCATTTGAAAATACCAGCAATGCATTAATGGCTTGGCCAACTATTCACTGACCAACTACCCAATAAGATGTAATCTCCTCAAATAGTTAATGATTATTTATTTCTTTGTTTATAGCTTCCAAACTATTTAATATATGTCCTCAATCCCACATGTTATGCACTCGTTCACCCAACATGTTCCAGGTGATGTTCCCACTTCCATCCCCATTTTCCCATGCACTCATTGGGATACTTCATGTATCCTAGTGAGGACCTACTAAGTATTCTATCTAGGAAATACCTATGATTAGTACTAATATGTTATGGGTTCGATGAATAGTTTACTTTCATGTGTTTAGCTTATCGATAGTGTTCCATATGAGCCAGGATCACCCTCATGATTTTACTAGGTAGTGTTTGTGTGGTCTTGAGTTACCAATCATGTACTGGGAGGGTTATTGGAATTTATGGTTCCATTTTCCTTTCTATTTCTCCTGTGACATGATCATACGTTCCCCATTCCTTCCCATACCTCAATTACCAATTTCCATCTTCCTTGTCCCCAAATCCCTTTAGGGGATTCAAAAAGGGTATACTATGAAGACCTACAGAATCTGCCGGCCTGAAAACCTCATTCACCGAGCATTCTACAAATTATTTATATGTGCTAGCCTATCCATATACCTCTCAGTACTTCAAAATATGGTTATGACCCCATGACTCCATTAACTTCATAGATTATTGGTACTTCAACCTATGGTTTTTCTTGGTACATCAACCTATGGTAGTGATTCTGACCATTCGGTCTTCCAATCTATCCCTCATTGTTAGAGTAGAGTACCAATAAATAGAAGAGGGAATGTATCCTCTAAACATCGTCATTTTGCCTCCATGGGAAGAAGTATAAGTAGAAGTCCCCATTAAGGAGTTCACATACTCTTCTTTGAAAGACTCTCCATCGCTTCTGAGAATGGGATCGACATTCCTGACCCTCCATAAAAGGGAGGGCCAGATTTTTTAAAACCTCACTCTTTCTTTTGTGTCAGATCTTTTAGAAAAATTTTTGGTATAGATAAGGGATTCAGCATTGGGATATTTTACAATATCCTACTGAATGTTTCAAAGGTAAGAACCCACCAATGCCCATGAATCATGACTCAATCATGTATACACCTCTACCTTTCATCAAGGAGGGAACTTTAATTCACTACTAAAGTAGATTACTGACTTACATGAGAGTCTATATGTGCCTCTTCACTTGGATTGACTTATGCAACCTAAAGCTTCTATTTCTATAAATCAATATTTGACCCTACCATTATCCCTAGTCTCTTTATTTCATTTCATTTTCATTATTTATTTATAGTATCCAGTCTTTTCATAGTCAACTCCATATTTTGTATAAATAAAAGACAAATATATTAGAGATTGGGAAGATTCTTGATACTTAATAGGAATCCAATAGTAATATATAGTTTGACAAAGGACACCAATTTTAAAACCACTGCTAGGAACTACAAGTGAAATAGAAGAGGTACTTGAATCATATACTTAGTTGAAATCTGAGGAAATATGGAAGTGGTACCTGAAGCACAAAAAATAAGTTTATATCCATATAGATTAGGCCAATTACGACCAAAATTAGGAGATGATCTATCAGAACATGAGGAAGCAGTCTTGTCCTCTCTTGAAATTGTTAGTCATACTACCACCAAAAGCAAGACCCTCTTCAAGCATATCAGGATAATTGTAATTTTCTTCCTTCTTCTGGAAAAGGTGTCGTTTCAGTAGCATATTAGGCCAGTTCCATGGCTTCACTTCTCTCCTTGGTCAAAAAATAAGAGTTGGGTGAGTGGGAAGAATCAGGATATCTCTTCGGCATGTTGGAAACTCAAGATTTTTTCCATCTGAGCCCTTATAACAGGTCCTTATAAATTAATACATGTTATAAGGGCCAATCAAAAATTTTACTTCCACCTATCTGAAATCAAGAGGAGCTATAAGTTGGTCAATGAATTGATCAAATGACTATCAACCTGTAAGATGATACCCTATTATGTTTTGTGTGATTGGGCTTCACTAGATAACAACTAATATATTTTATCAAGACTCTACCATACTCCTCATGAGGATTGAAACCCCTATGTTGGCCATCATCCATGAAGTGTACCAAACCACCCAATCGCACACGTGAGGTGTTTAACACCAATGAAACACCATTGTTTTTAATGGCCCTAGGTGTAACCAAATCTAATATTGTTGAATAGGTGAGATTACAACACAATCAAAACATCGTTGACCTATCAGCAATCATCAGTACTCTACTCTAATAGTGGATAATAACACTAAGATAAAAAAGTGTTTTGACTTTTCTATTATTATTGAAACATATATATTGTAAATTGGGTCACTATTAGAGTAGAGTAATCACTATTAGAAGAGTACCTAAGTCTTAGTTACCTCAAGGTGGCTGGAAAGCAAGAGTCTAATTGATCCCAAACACAACATACCAAACCACCTATCCCTAAACCCCCTAAACATATTACCATATATGAGATATGGATGTATGATATTGAAACATTCCATTAATATTTGACCATCAATCTTTTTGACGAGAACAATGACAGAATGATCAGTGTAGTTCCTTTGGGACTGTACCTATTGGGTTTTACTCGAGAGGTACGGTTCCTAACTCAAGATATTCTAGAATATAAAGTAGCTTGACTTAGCGATTCAACAACATTCAATGTCTATGATAATCCACTGACCCATTCCCATACCTCCCCATCCATTCCACTGGGTCATATCCATTTTGTACTCTACTCTAATATTCCAACTCGTTTAACCGCAAAACACCTCAACATTTTATGCATCAAGAAGTCTATACATTGTAGTGGGTTGATGGCATAATAGTCCTTGTTGGTACTGGCACAACACCCAATGTCATATTGGTTCAATATACTGTTATCTATTATCATGGTTTCTAATATGCATGTTCATAAACTACACCATTATATTAGATTACTCATTATTAGAAGAGTACTAATATTGGACTATTTGAGTAGTGTACTGATCCTTTAATCTAACCAGCTCGATGTTCCTGGCCTTCGGCACTACTATCATGGTGTTGGCCTTTTTGAGTTAAAAAAATGATGTGTACTTGTATTGTGTTCCCACCACCTGTGATATAAGTGAACATACCTACTCATTGGTACTATGTTCATGGATACACTCAATGCTTATTCCATGGAATTCCATTAGATTCCCATGACTAGCCAACTCATAGAATATCTTATTGTCTAACTAGCTCACCAACCTTCCTAACCCTCCCTAAAAGGGAGGTTTAGATCTTTTAGAACCTCACCCTTTCTTTTGGGTTAGATATTTTAGAACTGTACCCTAAGGTGTAAGATCTTTTATAACCTTCTATGCTCCTATTTCCATTGTGGAAGAGGGTTTAGCATACCACAACTGTAGGTGTTCTATGATTCAACTCCAATGAATTATTGGAATATGGTATTGAGTTGAGAGAGAATGGGCAGATGTGATTCACAATGATTCTATAAAAAGGGTTGGGATGTGAGCAAGAATTCATTTGAGTTCAGGTATCCTTATTCAAAATAATCATTAGTGGGTTGATACTATGAACAAAGGTGTCATGGGGTTGGTTTTGATCGATTTCCGTAGTAGTAGCAAAGTTATAGAGTGTACTCGAGTGGTGGTGTTGAACTATAAACTAACTGCCTATGAAGCTGTATGGTGCATCAGATCTGAGAGATGAACTACTGGATGGTTTGAAGTCAATATGTCGAGACAACCTAACCAATCATAACCAACTAATCATGTGATGGACACCATGAAACGTTTTGAGTAGCCTAGACTATTAAGCGATGGTGCAAGAATAGTGGAAATGGGGGTGATGCCTAATATTATCAATGAGTACTAAGCCTATGATTTCCACTACCAATTATGTATAGATTTCCCTCCATAAGGTCAATTAAACTCGAGATAAAATTGAAATGATATATCCTATACCAATGTGTTGAAATAGAATCTTGATTTGAAACCCCTTCAACAATACAAGGTTTATGACCAACGTTTTTCCTACAGAATAGAACCACAAAATATGAAATGAACCAGAAACACGTCCCATATGATTTATTTCATTTGATTACATTATATTGTTGTTGATGCACCTTTTCACTAAAGGGGGTAATGGTGAAGGCATTTCAACTAGACCATCAATTTCACTTGATCAGTCAGGATTGTTTTTCACGTGTAGTAGTTATGATCGTTGATGTCCCATTTGTAGCTTGTTTGATGTTTCATTTTCTAGTTCACTATCTTCTTGTGCTTCAACCTTGATAGTAGTTGGTGTTGGAATATGGTCAGTTATCTATTCCAAACATTCCCTAATAGTTGATTACATTTTTCAAATTGTAGTGCAACCACCAATGTGTGCATTCAATACTCTACTATAATAGTCCATCTCCCATACCTCGAATGGAGCGAGTTGACCTATGGAATTTCTATTGACTGGAAGAACTCAAAGGACCATATGTGTGATTTATAGGGTCTACTTATACTCAGTATAATATAGGTAGTAGGACCAACACAAAACTCTTTTTAGGGATCGTTTGGGGACTGCCACTATACCCAGGATGCCAAGAGACTACCTATGGCAATGTCATGGGTCAAATGTGCACCACTTGGAAGCAACTTGAACTTGAAACCTTCAGAATATTGGTGACAATGTAATCATATCATTGTTGGAAGTTCACATTCCATTCTCTATACACTCTGAACCACATCACTCTCCCCTCTTTCACCTCTAGGCGGTTGGGGGAATCTTCAGCCATGGGGATCATATCACCCCAGACATAATGATCATTTTGGATCACGCTACCCTTTAGACCCACCTACAATCGTCCATCAAGACAACCACCAATCGAGTGGAAAGAGGTAACCAATAAATAAGAGTATTAGGGGTGGAAATTAGTACTCTACTCTAATAATTAATAATTTAGAGCATCTTATAACCCTTTAAAAAGGGCTACTACTTGTATATAAATGATTAGAACCTAACCCCTTAGAAAGGTTTAGATCATTTAGAACCTGACCCTTTATAAAGGGTTGCATATTTTAGAACCCGACCCTTTAGAATGGGCTGTTACTTATATATAAGTATTTAGAACCCAACCCTTTAGAAATGGCCAGATCATTTAGATCCCAACCCTTTGAAATAGGTTATATCTTATAGAACATAACCCTTAAGAAATGTTTAGATATTTTACAACCTGAAATCATAATTAGTCGAGTGAATAAAGATACCGATAGGAAAAGATAGTTCATTATTAGAAGAGTACTAACTTCAAAGTATAACTAGTGCATATAACTCCACTCACATTAGAATTTCCTTATTATGTTCAAATCCTACCATTTCAAATACGTCATTTTTATTTGAATTCTTGTATCAGATACATCTCAAGAATTTGAATGTTAGTATTGAGAAGTGAAGTGAATATGCACATTGAATAAGGGGGACTAAGTCCTCCTTCAAGTTCAAGAGAGAAAGAGGGAAAATTGTAATGAAATTCATTTTAGTATGTACATCTAAACTCCTAGGGTATAGAGTTCATAGTTGAAAAGATCCTTACCCCCATTTGGAATGAAAGGAAAGTCAAAAAGAAAGGATATGAGAGGAAGAGTATCATTTCCTGAGGGCTGGAAAATGAGATCTTTGAGAGATTGTAAAAAATTTATTACTGATTAAAGGAAGGCTTATAGAAGGCCAAAAAAGTAGCCAGAACAAATAAAGAAAGAGGAGAGTGAAGTGAAGCTATTGAATGGATCGAATTGGAAAAAACAAAATAATAAAGTGATATTTTTTTATTTCTAGTTTGATAGAGTAGGTAGAATAGGGAGTGATAAGATTGGACAGGAAAAAGGGATTTTTAAATAAAGGGATTTGAGACATATAGTATGTCTCCTTAACTTGGATGGTTCAGCCCCAATAAGGTCTTCTAGAATCATAGGAAGAGATTGTTCACTAAGTCCATTTATAAATAGGTTTAGGGAACCCCATTATGCAATAGGGTAATCTAGGAAGAAAGATGAGAGGAGTTGAAGGGATATGTATTAGAGGAAAAAATCCCCCTTTTATGCTAAGAATCAATCAAGGATGAATGTTTCATAGCTAATAAGATTAGGTATTTCTTTCTTGGATCAAGGTGTCATAGGAGAGGAAAGATGTTGATGTGAACTGAACTTATTATTCATAAGTTAGTGAATCATGGCTATCTTTAATTGAATTTATATGTTTTAATCTAATCCCTGAGACAACTGGGTTAAAGTGTAAGGGTAAGTATAAGCTTTTCGAAACAGAAAGTGAAATACCCGTTATTCCATTTTCAACTAACAACCACGTGAGTAGAGGTTTTTATCCATATTTAGTGAGGAATAAAAATTGTTCATACATAATTAGGTTTGGACTAAGATGTGAAGATAATCCTTCTCTTGATAATGCACTTAGGAAGAGAATCCAATATTGTACTAATACAAGAACCACCTATTTTCTTACACATGCATTTCTGTACTAAAATGGCCAGGGACAAAGAGATCTTGCTCTTACATATATTGATCGGTCACATTATTTGACTATGGAAGTCCTCTACTTGATTTTATCTTCCTCAAGGAATATGGTATTTAAACCAGTGAGACCTTATAACTTCCCAGGAACAAACTCAATACCTAGCATCGAAAGGTTAAGTAAGAAGGAAGCTAATTGATTTAAGCTCCTCATCTCTTTGCATATTTGAAACAATTCATCTGGTTATGACTAGTACTCTCTATATACTATATATCCTCTATTATTTCTGGCCAAAATCCAATGGGGAGGATTTCATGACCCTGGTAATTGAAGGCCTTCAATGTAATCCATCCACCCACTCCAAACCACAACCCCAACCACCATCTCAATAACAAAACCACTACCTACTTATTTTCTATTGGACCAACTTCCAAAAGGCGACAATGGATACATGATGGAATCACATTTTCTTGTAATAGATAAGCAGGGTGTTCGACCAGCTAAGGTAACACCAAACCCATTCCATTTGTTCCCAATACCACAACTAGTGCCCATGCATTCAAGTCTACTACCTATATTATACCAAAATACAATCCCCCACTACTCAATAGAGATGTACTGTCTAGTATGTGATTCACCATCGCTTCCATGTATGGTCCATGTGTTTATTGGAACATTCTTTACTCTATATTATAGGGTTTAGGTCTCTATTCAAGCACTGAAGTTGATTTTTTTGGCTATTCACATCTCCAAATTCTTTGATTCTTATATATATTGTCATTATATGGAATAAATTATAACACTTTGTGATTTCTGATTTATGATAGAGTTGGAAAAGTCCTTAATATATATATGAATCAGGTGAGGTCCAGAATCAAGTGATTGGGTTTCACCAGTTGGAAGGCCATTTTTCCATTGGTGGTTGGCCTCTAAAACCTCACCATACCCCCTGTCTCAGTACTTAAGCCTTATGTTAAGATACACTATCTATTTTTGTTCAGGTTAGTTGAACTCTAGCTGATACTATATTATCATGAACCTTATGATTTAGTGGTGTCATTCGAGCGGCTGGGATCTCAAGAGTGCCAAATCCACTCAATCATAATCAGTAACACCATTCCATTGAACAACATGAGAAATGCTATTTCCTGACTGACGAGTGGGGAAGTGTCTAGCAGAAATATTTCAGAAAGCACACATGCACCACTACACTAGACTAGTAGTAGTATGACTGATATGTGGTGATTTTACTTGAGTATAATCTCTCAAATATAATTGGTGGCGAAGGTGGAACATGATTAGAAGGATGTAGCATGACTGTTTTGGCTTCCGAAGGGTTTCCATCCCTTTTCTCTTGGTCCAATGCTAGAGACCAAACAACTATATGAGCACAACCTCTTCCTTAACTATTATTACTCTAACATACTATACAGAATAGTAACTGGATCCACTCCCAGACTGTTTATTATATCATTTTTGACATCTTAACAACCCTGATATTCGACCTTTCTTGACATTCGACTGCACCAACTGACCGTTCCAACCACCATGCTCTTCCAAACTGACAACCCAAAACCCAAGAATGACAATGCCATGCCACTAGCCAATCATATTTGTACTGTTTCTACTACTAGTCGAGTATATTACCTCCAACTCTAATTCCAGACCACCATATCCACCATCGAACCCCCGAACCATCGACTATCATATGAGGTGTCGGTATTATATGGTCAGCCCATTATAGACACCAAAAAAGGGGCATATAGTGGTCTGCATATACACTATATGGAAGATTACATGGCTATATTATAATGATGAACCTGAAATAACCTCCTACCTTTGGTTTGGTAGATGCATTGGACCCAAGGTTGACCAGAACATGACTCTGATGCATTCTCGATCGGTTCTTGTGGTTCTTGTGTTGTTGTACATCTGATTCATCTATGTTTTTCATGTTATTTTTATTGGATATAGTGTAATATGGTGGTGTATATGGTGGTTTGACTCATGTACTAGAGTGGGGTGGTGTCCCATGAGCTTTGAACTGCTTATTAGCTAGTTGTACAATTCGTATGAATATGCTTTCTCCATGATAGCTCCCCAATCTCCACCATAAGTGAGAAAGATCGAGTTCCAAAAGGGATGGTTCACATCTTGCCTATCCACCCAGTTACTGTTCTTATACCGAGTCCGAGAACATGTCCAAGTGGCATTCCAAGATCCATCTACCAGTGACCCCAACAATATAGATGATATCGGTGACGTAGTTACACCATATACCACAACATGGGTTCTAGCTCATAATGGGTTGGCCCTGAACTTGATTATTTTCCTCTCGTACTTGGGTGTGTACCTTTCCATTCCCATGACCCCACGGTAGATAGAAAACAATTTATCTCAAGACATTCTAAACCCAACTCATGTAAAGCTATTTTCAATCAGAGAACAAATGAACCCTTGGGACCAGCTTCTTCCCCAAGAGGTAATGAGTTGACATTGAGGTGCCAAAAAAAACCATCGATACAAGATCTTGGGTTTCATCTGCTTGTTATCCCCAACATACATGTGACCCATTTCATGAATTCCCTACCACATGGAACTTCCAGATTCACTATGAATGATAGCTCATATTACCTTTTGAATTGTATATCCCTGCTCAAGTTTTTCCATCTTGCAGTTAGGTATTCAACATCAATACATTCCGGATAGAGTTGGGTGTCTTTGGAAATTGCACACCACACGTTACTCTTTAGGTGGAATTCATCCCATATAAACTATCAATCTTTATCTGGTCCCACGACTTGTACTTGAACTGAATGAATAAGTTGATGAACCAAGGTATCATCATATATCGATCACAATGACAACTATTATGGCCATATAGAGATAATACCCACATATAAAGTCCACCAAGGAAACCACCATATAGATATGATACTCTCAATTTCACCTAATTGGGCCGCCCGGTGACCATATCAGAGTAGTGGGTAACCATGAAACAAGGGGGATGAATGGCCAAACATCCTTCAGCACCTAACCATGAAAAAAATGGAGACTTATATGGATATTTCATTAATAATTAATATATATATAAGGACCAGTTTGTGCCTATAGTAAAACCAAAGAGTCAATTCATTTCACTCATGAGGTTAGAGCATTGGGATTAACCTAACGAGTGGTTAAGTGGAGCGGTGGCGGTGGGAGACCAGATCACTGCAACCATCCTACAAGGCTTTTGACTATATTTCTCATAGAGAATAAAATATCCAATGTTCCCGGTGTCTTAATGTCTATCCATGGGGATCTCAACTTTTGAATTGAGAGTTCATTTTCACTGGATTCCATTTTGGATACAGTTGGGTAGTCGTGACACCATTCTCGCGGGTCGCTACATATATGACAAATCGTTTCTCTACCTTTATACATTTAGGATTAATGTTTTCATTTACCACTATGTCAATACGGCTAGGCGCCCTTAACTCAGTACCCAACTACAACGACCTTGCATCACTGGGCATGTGTCATAATCTATACATATGCTAACCTCTTAGCATAGTCTTGTGTTTTTAATAAACAGTTGGTGCCTTCCTCCTCACCTATTGGATGCATGTAACATAGGTGATCTAATGAGATAGGTCTATCCTTAGTAATGAAAAGTCCACTCACTCTATATTCGTGAGGTGGTTTTAGTGAATTATCCATGAAATTGATGACCAATCACTGGTACATAAACCTTTTGGTGGTTATTCTAACCTTTTGGTGCCCATTGGGCAATTCAACCCCCAGCTTCTATATGTATTTGTATAATTATATGTATTTGTATATGTATATATGTATGTATATGTATATTTATATGTATATGTATATGTATCATTATATGTATATGTATATGTATATGTATATGTATAGGTATAGTTATATGTATATGTAAATGAATATGTATAAGTATATGTATACGTATATGTATACGTATATGTATACATATATGTATACACATATGTATAAGTATATGTATATGTATATGTAAATGTATATGTATATGTATATGTATATGTATATGTATATGTATATGTATATGTATATGTATATGTATATGTATATGTATATGTATGTGTATATGTATAAGTATATGTATATGTATATGTATATCTATATGTATATGTATATGTATATGTATATGTATATGTATATGTATATGTATATGTATATGTATATGTATATGTATATGTATCTGTATATGTATATGTATATGTATATGTATATGTATATGTATATGTATATGTATATGTATATGTATAGATAGATGCATATGTATAGATAGATGCATATTTATATTTATATATATGTGGGATTTTGATGTGCGATATGCCCCATTCCTGCAATGTTAAATAGCACAAGTACTCTTTTAATAGTGAACTACCAAAGAGTACCTGATCCATCCAGGAACCAAACCATTTCCTAGGAAATCCTCAGTACTTTTCTAATAGTCTATAAACACTATTAAAAGAGTACTGATGACCTCCACCTTGTTACATTATGGAACGTGGTTAGTACTCTTCTAAAAGTGAACTACCATAGAAGGGGTAGGTATTCTAGCATACAATGTTCACCCCCAATTAGTACTTACACCTTATGGCCGTGTTCCTCAGCGTTTCATTATTAGTTAAATAGACCTATCACCCTCGAGAACCCCTATCGATGAAAGGATAGCTAATGGACCGATTCACTTAACACTTATAACCACTCGTGGAAACCCTAAACTACTAATAGCTCTCCCCATAAAAAGATGATTGAAATAGTATACTCATTTCAGCATTCTCTCTTCTGAGAAAACCCCAAGAGTAGTAGCCAAGGCCCTGCCATATATCAACAGAATGTATCACTACTAACATCCATATCATTGTTATATCCTGGAATACATGAAGTATATTACTATTTATATTACACTAAGGGAGGACCATGTTGGAATCGTCTCATTGCTTTAGTGTGCCACTTATAGACCCCTGACATTGTCAGTTTGAACCCCCCCCCCCCCATGACCAGTGAGCTATGAAGCTTTCAATCATCCATCTGGCTACTTCTAAGCCGACCGATTGAGCCTTCTTTGATACCCATACTCCCTTATTCACTAATATAGTTTCTTAGGGACCTTAACTGATGATCTGGCCTCTTTTCCTCTCAACAGTGGATCTTGGCACCACACCATCTTTCTTGTAACACTAATATCAGGCCAGTATTCTGATAGAGTGCCCATGGAGTTGAGCACCTCTTAGCATCACACATCCATTACCAATGCCAACGCACCAGCACCCTATACCTCGGGCCATTTTGATTGTTGGTACGAACTACTGAAATATATTTCAAGGAAAACTGTTTATCCCTAATCTTGGTTAGCCTATCATACCTAGCCACCTGTAATCCCAATATTCCTCCACATACATGGGCTTGGTCCGCCACTTTCAACTATCAAGTGACCAGCTACATATGGCTAGCTTGATCGGTTTCATGCCCAATGGTAGCACATTCCAAAGGAGAGTAGTTCCATTATCTAGTAGTTCTTGCTGCAATTCCCATTGACTCCCTAACCCGTAATTAAAAATGTATGCCATTTGGAATCTAGTGAGTGACTAAACACTACAATTGAGCCAAACCATAAGGTTTAAGTACATGCCCCTGCTATGTTACTCACTTCTCTCACTGTCTGAACATCATCGGAATTGGGATTCATTTTCAATCCTTTTAGAATGTGGTGGGTACTCTTTCAAATTCCCCTCACAGTACTCAATGGGATATTGATTTCATGGATGAATATGGTATGTTAACCATTTAATAGGGTGATTCCCCATGTTGTTTCAGGTTCTCATAGACAATACAGATTTTGAAAACAGCGCATACTACTTATTGAGGCTCCACTCTCAATGGTCAGGATGAATGTAAGGTCTTTCACCATCATGGGAATATCATTCCAAACCATCCAACCACACTTGAATCCTCACCCTTCAGTACTATACTCTAATATTTTTTTAGTATACCCTAATAGTGGGTACAATAATATTTCTTTCAAGAACATTAACTGCAAATATAGTACCCTAGTACATCACCCTTATAGTCATACTATTTGACCTATAAAATGCCGGACTCATAGGATAATAGGTGCAAATAGACTGGTGTATACCTAACATCTGCATGATCCTACTCACCCTATAGTGCTCTATCATCACTAATTCCATATTCTTGGTTGATTGAGTGGATAGAACAAGTCAAATGTTTTAGTTCTCTCCGATCTGTGCCACCATTTCCATCGCCAACAAATCCCACAAACATTCAATTGACCCTTGGAAATCATTTTTCATGGTAGATGGATAAACCCATCACCTCCATCCTAATCCACCCTACCCATTCACAGCAATCTATGCTTGGATTCCACCCCTATGGCCTATAGGTGGATGATGTGGTGGTCGGACGTTTCACTCCGAGCTTGCTCACCCAAGCCAGTAGTGCATTCCCCATTCCGAATTAGGACTTCTTGATGACCTCATAGAACTCGTTTGGTTTGAGTCATATGTTAAACCATCCACTTGTTTTCTATCCAATGACCCATTTACAGGCTCTATCATATAAAGAGTAAAGAGGAATACAAATATATAATATCACATATAAATTCCACCACCCCACCAACAATCATAGGCGTAGAAGGTCCCCCATCACCCACGATGTTCCAACCGGTGAATGAAATCCAGGTTCTAAACCTTTATATATAAGTATAATCACATTCTAAAGGGTTAGGAACCCTATAGAACCAAGAATTCAGTAGAGCCAAATTCATACGAGTGGTTGAAACTAGATAACCCTGAAGGTGTAGCTTGGGCCAAGGTATGGTGCTCGGTGTTTGGGGGTGATCATAGTGTCAAGGAGGCATATATTTACACATAGTTAATCCCAGTGTTTGATTAATACAAGAAGGCACCATCACCCCACACACTTCTTGAGTGAGTGAGACAAATGAGTGAGTATAGTGGATGGTCCAACCTGTGCACCATGAACCATCCAGATCTAGACTAGAGCACTCTATAGAGTAGAGTAATTAGGTGACAACTATCATTTTTGGCCATTCCCCTAGCACCTTCAGGCTGATGAGTCATGTAATTGGACAACATACTAGTGGAGAGACCTCCCATGCAACGTATTGATTGTATAATCCTAGAGTATAACCATACCATTCCAGAGATCCATTATCCATTTCCCAATCATAACTATATCATTGGTAGAAGACCTCACTCTTGATACCCCTGGTGATCTTCTATATGGTCATCACCCACTCATAAAAAACCCAAACCCCATGTCAATTACGTTACTCTATATAGTTATGAATTTAATATTGTAGTAGTAAACCCCCTTAGTTATCTTCCCTTTGGAATGAGTCTGATGTTTCTGTTGCTCTGAACAACGAGGTTTCAAGGAGACTGAGTAGTAGAATTGACATTCAATATCGCACCATCCCATCGGTCGGTCGGCAGTTGATGAGCACGATGCCACCCCAATGCTTGAGATTCATGGTCTTAATCCAGTAATCAATTAGAGTACCCATGGAGTTGAATATCCTCAATATTGAACCTCCATAAAGGGTCATATCTTTTAGAACCTTTGCACCTGGCTTCCTCCCATACCCCTGGGTTCCCCACCTTCACTAGTCTACTCTATATTATGTGGGAGAACCTCGACTTTCATTCAGTGGTACATTCCAGTAGTCTCCCTCTAGTACTCACTCTATATATTCCATCAGTCTTACCTCTAACCATCAGGTAGATCCATCCAGGAGTATTACCACTTCCGAAGATAGCTCACGAACACCTATCTCTTTCCCGCATTCATGGAACCTCTGACTAGCGACTATTAAAGGGGTTGTTGTCTCTATCTCTATATATATATATATAGTAAAATAGGATTTCATATATTTTTAATTATAGATATAAAGTCCTATTTATATGCTATAATATGCTATGGATTGATTTTCTAGCCTTATTGACCCTTTAGAAATGTCTACTACTTATTTATAAGGGTTTAGAACCATACCACTAAGTGGTTATTTTGACTGGTGGAACCAAAGAACAAACCTTTGAGGGGCCAAAGGGGGTGAGAACTGGAACTATTTTTCACTCCTCTAGTCCCACTATTGCTCGTACGTGTGCCCCCTTCATCGAATAATTAGGGAATTTGGGGCGGGGATGTCCAGCTGTGGATCATGAGTCGAATGGGATCCTTTGGTGACACCTCACTAGAAGTGTATACTAGGTGGTCCAACCGAAATTCCTCAAGCCAATGGTGGACTAGTGGGTGGTTTCCCACAACCATAGTGAGATTAATAGATGTGGGGGAAGTGATCAAGCCAGAGTATTGGCATGAAACAGGCATGGATGATACACAGTGAACACACAAGGCACTCAATTTCTCAGCACTATGAGTTCAAATCAATACTCTTCTAAGAGTGAGACAAACCATTGGAATGTATGGTACATATATATATTGATCATTGAACCCCTTTCTATATAGTCTATAAGGGGCCTAATACCTATAATATAACAAGCTCAAAAGGTCCATCAGTTACTCTTTTACACCATCATATCCTCTTCCTGGATATCTTGTCTGCATGCTCCATCCATGCACCTCGAACTCCACCAGATAATTATCCCCCACCAAACAACCATCCATCCCATCTCCACCCCAGGAATTGATGGATGATGGAAAGGGGTGACTTTTTTTCTACCAGGGTGATCATTGTTGTTTGACCTACATGATAGGTTCTGATTTCATCGGTTATCCACCCTCAAAGAACGAATTCCACCCCTACCCATGGCATATGTCCCATAGAGATGAAACAAATGCCCATTTCAGCACCTTTCATCTCATGGTTCACCAAATTTGGTATAATATTTGTAGTGTTTCAACTCAGGTATTCTTATAATATAAGGATAAAACCCCACAATTTACCATCTCTCAATTAAAATTCATAGATAGGCCAGTAATTATCCATGTTTATGATTCCAATTAATCAACCACTACAAGTGATCAACCACAAATCCAAACAAAAATTAACCATGTAATCCTCATTTTCACTCCATCCCTCTCTGAAATATATATAAAGAAAGGATGACTGAATAACACTACCGTATGAATTGCCTCTACTAGAATGGGAATTCCAATAACTACATTGTAATTGAACCTTATCTTTCATCGTCGTCTCGCCTTTTTCTAAGAAGGTATTTCACAAGGATTAGTAGTGGGGAAATGTTTTCATATACACCTGAATCCATAAAATAGTGTTGAGTTGGGGTATTGGTGCTCGATAATTCTCGGATGTGTGCCACCCAATAATCCATCATCAATAGTTTCCTTCGGGTAAAACCTCATTTTGGAACCATCCATAATACTTATTGAGAAATATATTCCATATATATATAGGAAAATCTAAAATATGAGGTGAAACTTGATACGATTTGGAATACCTTCATGGGAGGTGTCACTGAGGTGGATAGGATAAGCATAAAGACCAAGCCAAAATGACAAAGGTGACCCAATACTATCAGTTCCCATAGGAAAGTAGGTTCACTAGCAGCCCGAGTGTGAGAATAGATAGAGAATATGATTTTTCATGTAACACAGATGGAAATTACTAGGACTGCCTTGGAGATGGCTGAATGAATGAATGAAAACTAAACTTCCAAGTGCATATTGTCTGATAGGCTAGGTAGCATCATGTAATGAAGTGAGTGAGTAGTGAAGTGGTTGGACCACATAGAAGAAACATACTAATAAGACGGAATGAGAGGGGTTGGATTTAGAAACTATGACATCATCAAGAGACCAACAGTCAAATGGAGTAAGTGATGATATCTCTCCCTACACCCAAAGAAGCAATGTAGAACCTTGAAGCACCACATTTGATGCCCCAATAGAGGAAATACAAAGTAGAACATAGCATAGGGATATGTTTCAACAGACGTTGGGAGACCATCAGTTTATTTTGGAAGGACCAAAGAGGTGAATATTGTACGTCTATATACTAGTTTGGCTATTAGAGATATGAACTCTTCTCGGTGTCGGTAACGTGTTAACCATGTCTAAAAAAGATATCTCATACTCCGAACTGAACAAATTTTCACTTCAACCATCCAATATTTTGAATGGTACTAACCTGGTATGTGGGATCCAAGGGTATAATCAAGATGATACAGATGTTGGGAACTAGAACCCTGCAATAACTATTGGTGTAAATGAGCGCAATCATGTGTTTGGATGGAAAAAATGACTGGGACCTCATTCAAACATTGGGATATGATGGTGGGGTTTAATGTATGGGTGTTTTTGGTTGTTCCAGTGTCACAATTCCCATAGTGAAATGGATTGTTAGAAGTGTACTGAGCTGTCATATCATAGTAGGGTGTTAAGACATTGGTGTCCCGATCGACTACCTGGAATGATCCAGAGACATATTCTAGGTATTTAAAACTGATGAGCAACATGAACCATCCCAAATTACTAACCATCTATCAAATGATAACTAGCACCAATGAAATGATACAAGCTCTGGTGGTTTGTGAATTGTCTACCCTGCTACTCAATTGATTCTATAGGTGAAATATATAGAAATAGAATAGTGCAGATGGTCCCAGGTACTCTTCATATGTAGTCATAGGTAGCTTCACCAATGGTATTAGACCTTCCTTTAGTACAATGATATAGAGCAGAACACACACTAAAGACAAGACATAAGGGTTCGTTAACTCTATCAAAACCCCCACTAATAATAAGAACAGTAGTGGGTGGTGACCTTCAAATGACTATATAGAATTGTACCAGTGCCTTTTGAGACCTTTATTGTCAATATCCACTTTCTTCAATTATATTGAGTTTTTTTCAAACCTTTCTTTTATATAAGCATACTTTGGTCACATAGATGATTTTTTGATGCTTGAAGATTTCTTATATCTTCACTCTCCTCATTCTTCTCATGAGAATATCCCATTCTTGGTTTTGAAAGATATGTATTTCTACTTATTCTATGATTTGAGGCTCCCACATCTGGTTGAATCTCTTCCATCATGGGATATGGTTCATCCTTAGTCAAGTGAGTAACTGATCCAAGTTATTTTAATAATAGGTCATCTCCATCTTCCAGCCCTACCAAAGGTTCTTTTCACTCCGGGAATATAAGTTCAAGGTGAATCAATTGGCACTATATATAGTAGAGTACATGGATGGTGGTGGATGTTTCAAAGGAAACTATTATTAGAGTATTGATAGAGGTTTCAAAGTAGCAGAGCATCAAAACTATACTCTTTCCAACCTTCTCGACAATATATATAAGTATAATCCCTTATATTGTTCTTCGACCCTTTTTTCATTCACTTCCCCTTATTTATAGATATTGATATACTATATAGTCAATATATATCAGATATGTCAGAATGACTTCTTCTTCTTCTATGATAGGTCCTTGGGCTAGCCAGGTTCACTACTACCTATATTTTACAGAATGTTTCTTTGCTTTCTCTAGCTTCCTATAGCAGTCCGAATTTCTAATTTAGTTTAGTCTAGTTTGGTATAATATAGGTGTAGAGTCTTTTGGTCTCTAATGGGATATGAATCAGTACTCTTATATAGTTCTATTATATATAGTTATTGAGATGATACTAAGTCCCTCTACTAGTTAGACATTGTTGAGGGTTCTAGGGGTATATGCTCAAACCTCTTTTATATGAGCATATTTAATCAGTAAGGCCTCAACTACAAGTAAATACCCTTATTTATCCCAAGAATTCATCACCATTGACTCTTCTCTTTCGTAGTAATCTACTCTAATAGTCTAGATTATTCATTCAATTCAAGTATCCTTGTATCTCCAATTAGGATACAATAGATCCAAGCTGATAGAAAAAACCAAGGATCGGAATAGATAAAATAGACAGATAGATGGAGACGTTTCCTACTACCTATATTATACTGATAAATGAAAGGCCTCTATTTCCATTCCAAAATAGAATCATGTTTCATGACCGGTTAATAGAATTCTTCCACTTATAGGGATAAGTAACTTAATGATTAAGAGAGAGTAATTTTTATATAAAAGGGGAAGAGATCCCATAGTTTCCTAACCAGGATAGATATTCTATCTCAGTTTCAACACTGTAATAGAAGACTTGCAGTGGGGATGTGACCTTTTATGTCATCTTGGAATCAAAAATTGGTGGAAAGGCTATATTGGAAATAGATATAATAAAATATCAGATAGATAGTATGATGATAAAGGAATCCACCCTTAATACCTTTTGATCTTAGTTGATGTTCTTAGAAAGACATAGAAGATTGAATTATAGAGATGATTGACATAAAAGAAAGGCTTAAGTGAGATTTTAGTCTTATTCAAGTGTAGAAAAACTCCTCCACATCAGTTTAGGAAGAAAGGGAGGTCTTGGTCCTAACACTTTAGAAAGGTCCACTACTTATATATAAGGGTTTAGAACCTGGACCTTTTTAAAGGGTTGGGTTCTAAAAGATCTTACCCGAACCGGGTCAGGAAATGAGACCGATAAAGCTCTAATGAATTAGAGTAGTCGGTATTACATCATTTGAAGCAGGTAAGTGTTTCACAAAAACATGGTAGAAACCCCTACCATTAGAATGTTATTAGTGAGAGGCATATGAATTAGAATCTCCAAATCCCCGATTACCAATAATTAATAGTTTTTACTAATTATTTGAAGACAGAGGAAAATAGAAAAGACCGAAAAGAGGAATTTTCTACTCTTTTTTTATTTTTTGTTCTCTTATGTTCACTCATTCATGCCTAGAGGAAATAAATCCATGTTTGAGAAATTACAAAGATGGGAATGAAAGGTTCATCACTAAAAAAATACTATGAATGAATGTCACTGTCATTGCGTGGTTAATGCTATCTTATTCAACCATATTTATATCAGTAGGAGAGTCCCTCAGAGTCCCATCCATATAGATAATATTGAGCTACGCAGAAATGTCACATAAATTTCTATCACGGTGTCTTTTCCTAGTATCTATCGCTCATGATCCCCTACACCTACTTGGATGGACAGATCATAGAATGATTTCCTTTAATACCTTCCAATAAATTGAAAAAAAAACCTAGTTAGAGTCTACTAAAAAATAGATCTGGGATAAACAGACTACGAAAACTAGGGAAGATAAGAATAATTTCCCACAAAGATCACTATATGAACTAGATTTCTTACTAATATTATTTCCCTTATATATAAAAGTTAGTAATTCCTATAATAATTAGGGTGATGAGCGGTAATCCCTCTCAAAAAAATATATTTACTCTTAGAGATTTGGATAGGGACAATAGAGGAAGCTCCTAGCTACTAAACTATTTACGAAATATTCTTACCACTCGATATACCTCGCCTCAATCAGTGCCTAAATCCAGTGAAATTGAATACACAAAGGTGATTCCCAAAAATAGAATTCTCTCCACTTATATCTTCTCTCTTTCTTCCTACCATCCCTGCACCCATCTTCCCACTAGAGGAGAAAAACTATGAATTAAAAGCAAAAACATACCCCTTTATGAATGAAATCTTTAATGTGCTTGATATTTGTTTCTAAAGGCTAACAAGAATCTATACAATTATGGAATTCAAAGTTAAAAGTCAGTGGTTGAGTCTAAAATGATTCTACTATGAAATAAACTTGTGGATTCAAGAAGCTATTGACACCTATATCTCTCATTTATTTCCAATTTGTGATGAAGAATTCTCACCAGATCTAAGATCTAAAAAAAAGTGTTGATAAATTCTTATTTCTTGCTTCTACCACCCATACTATAGATTTATGGCTCTAGAAAGGGGTTCTCAAGAGATATTATCCTAAAAGGGTTCTGATTTTAGGTGAAATTAGGATCTTGTATTAGTATGTGGGAAGATCATGTTTATCCATATTTATTTCCAAAACTCAATCCCTTGGCGAAGACAAAATACTCCATAACTTTAAAACATCAAATAGTGGATAAAATCATCTTTTAAAATCCCATATGAGGGAATTTGAAAATTCGTTCCAAACTGTTTGAACCTTCCATCCTAGAGGTTATTCTAAAAACCTCAAACTACTACTAATAAAGCTATGATATGGACTCCAAAAAAGTTGGTATCCATATTGTTAAATCATTCTATAGACATCTCTATAATGATCCTATAAGTTTCCTAGAAAATCTAACCTAAAAAGACTTATGGAAACTAATGGTTCATGAAATAAATTACCTCTGAGAAGAATATTAGCATCAATTATCTGATTGGGGGATGAAATTATTCACTGTCCAATCTTCTTGAAAGACTTTATCATACTTTTTTGTGATTTCATGTGTCTTGAATTATTTAGTGTGAATCCTCCTCCCCTATCCACTATAATCTCTTTTTTAGCTTACAAGCCCCTACTAAACTAAGAACATGATATACATGAGGGTCTCCCTTAAAATCCCATAACCTGAAATACACCACTTCCAACTATTTTCTCTAGTTTTCATGGGATGATACGACACCATTTCTATATTTGGCTAAGTAGAAAGTAGGAAATTCAAGAAAACATCCATCCTGACCCCATACGGACAACACCCCTAATTGAAAGGATGAGTAAATGGGGGAAACTAGATCAATCGCTCCGCAGATTCAACCTCTTTGACCCATACTCTTGAAAAATACATTCATGATTCACTTTTATGTAGTAATTAGTTCATCTAAATCCATTCATGGTATAATCCCAAATAATGAAGATAGTTATTTTGGATGTCATAAGTAAAATTATTAGGTAGTAGCTCCCCCATAATGTTCAGGGGGGAAACTATAGGGTAGCTTTGCTTTCCTAATATATATTTAGTTGATCTTGGGTGGTTAAGGAAGTATGAATGACTTTTTGGTTGCTTACTTTTCCAGGATGTTAGTGGGAAGAAGAAAGAATAATCCTCTTCTCTCTCAGTGAATTTTCGATTCAATCCACTCTGTACTCTACTCTAATAGTCTCTAAAGACTAATATCATCTCTATAACTATATATAAGAGTACTTGTTTGACTACCTTTTCTATTCTTTGTGTTCAAGGTCTATCTCTCAACTCTTTAATTCTAAGCCACATGATGAATGTAATGGAATTGAAGATAGCTAATCTTATATATAGTTATAGATATGATACCATAATTCAAGGGAAGAATGCATCTCAGTAAAATGGGAGTCAACCTTAGGATTTCATAGAACATAAACTCCCTCCATGAGATATTTCATTAACAAAGGGCATGGTTTATAACAAAAAATTAGAAGCTCCTATACAGTATGTAAACAAATTAACCATTTATATTAGAAAGCAGTGCGAGAAACTATAACAACAAGGCCTGTGAAAATCTTGTCTTAATGAAAGAGTGTTATTTTTGTATAATCTATCCAAGTACTTTTTATAAATTCTATAGGTAGACCACTATAGGCCCCACTATAGGCAAAAAAATTGTGCCTCTAGTGGTCCAACTATATTATATGGATTGGACTCTATCCAAGCATCTGTATTTCTAGTGGAATAGTACAATACAAAAATGGATAATGAATACATCAACATGGTGAGGTTCACATTTTTGGGGGCATGAAAGAGACTGATTTGGATAAGGAATTGAAGGAGGTGAAACAACAATCTCACTCAATATATATAAGTACCAGGGATCCTGAGAATCTATCGGTGCCTTTTGATGAACTACCATATGGTCAATTGGTTTTATATCTACCCTAATCTTCACACCCCCCCCCCCCCCGCAATATATATTGAAATAGTGTTCCACATTGATTGATGGGTTTCTAGCCATGAACTGAATGTCTCACCTATGGGGATCATCATACTCAAATCATACACTGCTCAAGGAACATCTTGGAAATGGGTGTCATGTTTACTAGATATGGACATGTCCTATGTGGAATGGATGGCATCAACTTGAGTAGTAACTCTCTTGATACTGAAGAACCCCAAAGGCCTACTACCTATATTATATCAACCGGAGTGGTTTCTTTCCATTTTTTTATCCATATCTTTGATCGGTTTTGACTATTAGAGTAAAGTACTCACTATAATAAGAGTACTGAAAAATCACAAATAGCTAGGGGTTGAGATTCCAATATGAACAAGGTCGATATTTCTAGTGTCCAAGTCAATTCCAAGGAAAAAGGAAATGTCATGGGTCAAATATGGTATGGTATGTCAATGAAGATGAAGCGGCTGTGAAAAACCCAATGATGGGTATATTCCCTACTTTAAAATGGAAGTGGGGATATCCTACTTCCCTGAAGGGTGTCCTATTGGCTCTATTGGATGAGTGGAGATAGCATGATGGGTTTCTTATGATTTTGATAATAGCACCACTCCTAATTCCACAATCTTTCCATACTAAAAGCCTTTCCCCATCACCTCACAGGTAGTGGTGGTTGCATTGCACTCGACCATGAGTTGAATGAATATGCAACTATTTCACTATGATTTCTTGAACACCTAACAACCCTCACTCATCTCATTGCATGTGTTTGATATCATTTCAACTTGGATAAATGTAGTGAGGTTAGAAACACCTATATTTCAAGTAGTGAATAAGCCTATAGAGAAAATGAAGGAACATTTCATAGAAGTACAAAGAGAGAATAGGTGGCGCCAGCTTAACTTATTTGAGTTACATGGCCATTTAATCAACACTAACCTATAATATTAGAGTATAGTACTAATCAAATGAAGAAAGGTATCACTCCCATGGAAATTGACCCTTCCTACAGCTTCCCATAGCGGCTATACACATGACTTATCCAAATGAACTTATATGCCTCTTTGATGCATAACGAATGGGTGCATGCCTTTAGGGTGGATGCACTCGAGTTAGAAAAGATATAATAGAGAGTGGATGCCTAGAAGTGGTGAAATTGTTTGAGAGTTCTGATAATGTACTGATGGGGGAGTTGTCGCTGGGGAAAGAGGACTCATAGAAACTCAAAAAAACCATAGGGTCAATATCATGAGATGGTCAAAGAAGCAGAATTAATTTCATAATGCTTCATGATAGAAGGGATCAGGTATACATTATCTAGTATAGGAAATGGGTAACCGAGTCAAACAAATCATTCGATCAAACTCCCATGTCAATTTGGAGAAAGAAATCATATCTAATATATTTTCATATGACATTCCTTCAGTGCAATGGGAATGGTTGATTCAAATATCTACACTAGTGTCTTGAAACTGGAATAGTATCATGTAATATATTATATTATAGTAGGACATTTGGTCAGGGATGGAAGGTGGTCTCAATCTATTTCTCTCATTTTCCAAGTTGGACACTGGCGGTTCAACTTATAGTATTAGTTCAAGTCCTTCTCTTTCATAAAAACCTCCTGGTCTCGCATCTTCATATCCAATTTCCATAGTCTCATAAGGGAGGGGGTTAGGATCAGTATAATGGGACCTAGAGGTTTGGAAGTTATAGATTTTTACTGCTTCTATTAATTCCTTATTAAGTGATGATTATCCTAGAAAGAATCAAAGAACTCACCTAGCCATCTGGATTGCTGCTAAATTCTACACCAACACATTTGTAGACGCCGGAAAAGTCCGTTGCTCCCAAACGAAGCTCCGGATGCGGAAAGCGAGGTCATATTTGGAGTCGGAAGGATGTTTCGGAGGGCCCGGAGGCCTTGTGCGGAATTTCAGAGGCACGCGCGCAAAGGGGATGTTCCGCGCGCAAACCCCCCGGGATGCGCGCAATGCGCCGGTCCGGCGCGCAATTTTGCGCGCCGCGGGTCCGCGCGACTCCCTTACGCGCCGCGCCCGATTCCGCGCCCGCGGGGGGAATTTCGCGCTCGCATCCTGGATTCCGCGCCCGGGGTTGCCTATAAATACAAGGAGACCCCCAACGTTTCAAAGGTTGCTGGAAGTCGAAACGTCTCCCGTGCGCGCAATTCAACCCCTTCCGCGCGCAATGACGAACTTCAGGTAACCTCCTTTCTTTCGCGCAAGAAAGCCTCGGGGTCCGCCTTCGCGCGCAATCCCCGCTGGCTCCTTTCATTTGAATAAAAACTCACCCTAAGGCCTTTGCGCGCAAAAGAACCCGCTTGCGCGCAATTGCCCCCGGGGTGCGCGCAATCCGGCCTGATTGCGCGCACCCCCCCTTCTTTCAAGTGGCCATTCGTTAAAGAATGAGCCGTTGCCCCCGCGCGCTATCCGAAGCCCGGTGTGAGCAATCTCAAGCATCCGCGCGCAAGGCGCTGGCCCAATTGCGCGCCAGCCGCCCCGATTGCGCGCCGGCCCGCAGTATTGCGCGCAAAGCTTCCTTTTTGCGCGCAATCTGCCAGGGTCGTCCCCGTTGACCTCCTAAGGTTACCCGCCTGTGTGGCACCCGATGATTCTCATCCCGGGTGCCCGCACCGTGCGTTGTCTTCCCGTGCGGCCCTCCAGGCTTGCGCGAAGTGACACGCACCTATGTCCAGCATGACGTTAAACTGCATACTCGTCCAGCATGACGTTAAACTGCATATACGTCCTGCACGACGTTAAACTGTACATCGTCCGTGCTGCAAGACGTTAAACTGCCAAGTGCCTCGTCCTCAACACATGACGTTAAACTGTACTTCGTCTGGCAAGACGCTAAACCGTCCGCAACCTGATCCCGTGCTCCGCACGCAGGGTCTCCCCCGGTTTGGACGTGGCCCCCACCCGCTCGTCTCTGCAGGGATGTCGGGATTGTCCCCCTTTTGGGACGATTTAATGGGAGTGGCTTTTCCCTACGGGGGCAGGGTATTACAAACCCCTAGTTTCTCGTGGGAGGCTGCACATGTGTATCTCCATTGCACCTCCCCACTGCCGAAGCCAGTAGAGGGTCTGACTGGGATCGAGGTGTCTTTTGCTTTCGGTCCAAGTCCCTTCCAACTGAGTTTTGCAGTATCCGGGCCGCCCCAAGTGCGTAAGTCCTGACAGAATGAACTACGTGGACTTTGATCCCTGTCTTCTATACAGGGTACGTAGGAAGCCTCCCTGAGGCCCAAGCCCACCACCTGGTCGTTCCGGTCGTATTTACGTCCGTTCGTCCATCAGTGGACCCCTCCAGGGTTCACGCTTGCGTTGATTCACCTATGAATCCGCCCCTGTGGAAGACTGCCCGTGTGTATCTCCACGGTGCCTCCCCACAGCCCCCCTTTTCCATTTCCCCTTTTATCGTCCAGCATGACGTGAAACTGTGATCCACCCGGCCGTTCCATCCCCCCTCCGTGCGAGGTGGTTCGGTTCAATCCTCCGCCCGGCGGCCTCGACCTCTTCGTGAGTCGGCTTGCCGACGTCCAGCATGACGTTAAACTGTATGCCCGAACTACGTTGACTTTGATCCGTGTTAACGCGCGGTACGTAGGAAGCCCCTCTGGGGTCCAAGCTCTTTACTCCATCATCCACCCTGATCCTTACCCGGGCCGCCACATCCCGGTGGGGTCATGCCACTTCACTTCACTCCACGTTACTTGGGAAGCCGCCCATGTGCTGGCCCCAGCGTCGGAGGTTCCCCGCAAGGGGTTCTGTCATCTGATCCACTTTTCGTGTTGATCGGTCCGATGCCGTCCCCGCTGGACGTTAAACTCGCGGCATACCCCGTGTTAAACACGGGAAGCTGAGGAAAACCTCAGGTGACACAGTTCCCCGCACCTAGTACGGGATGCCTCAGGCCATCGTGCCTTCGAGAAGCCCTATTAGGGACGGAAGACAGACGTGCAGAGCCGCAGTGTTACGACACGCCCCCAGCACCCAGAGCCACCCGGCCTTCTCACCGCAGGTTGCTGCCCCGCCCAGACTCCTTGGAACGTCCGGGCGGAAGCAGCGTAATTAACCGGTGTCCATGAAGATATGGCGTCGGGAACGAGATTCACGAACATTCTTAAGTCTATGAGGGAGACCCGGATTAGGCGACAAGTTCCGAGGAGACGTCCAAGGAAGGAGAAGCCGACATCCCATCATCCCAGTTTCGATCAAGGAGCAGACGCCCCTGAATAAGGGACGGATGCCGCCCGCCCTTGGAAAGCGGGACTGCGGGACCACAAGCCGCGCGCCCATCCCCTCGGGTTGACGGGTGCACGCGCGAACGCGTCCTGGCGGAACAGCGTAACCCGACGCACATCCGCACCGAAACAGAAAAATGGTGAACCCGACGTGAATCTCTTCTCCTCGATACAAAGACCGATGGCTTTCAGAGGTGTTGGAAGACCGGCGTGTTGCCCGGCCAAGCATTCAGTCTTACCCGCCAGGGGCTGGGGAAGGGACATCGGGCACTCCGTCTCGCAACGTCGAGGGCCTGGGTTCCCCCCACGGAAGGCGTCGTGGCGCTAATGGTTGGTTGTCGATTCCTTTTTCCTGTCAGTATTAATGGGTCATTCTCCCTGCTTTCAGAAATCAGGTCGCCCGATCTAGTGCCCGAACGCCACCCGCCCACTGGCGCAGGGACAGGGGAAACACCGACGCGGCTACTCCGCGCGGTCCCGCCCGTTCCACAGCCGTCCCAGCAGCCGCAATTGCGGGACGACCACGCCCTCTCTCCCCCTCGGAGGTCATCCAGAGAAGGGTGATCAACACCCTGGTGCGGAGATACGAGGAAGAGGGAGTCATCCCCACTAGGGAAATGGCTCGCCTAGACCTTGAGGAGGCTGCGCCTCGCCACCACCGCCGCCCCCGAGGGCCGCGCAGGGAGGCACCGCCGCCTACCTCAACGTCCAACCGCTTCGGGAGCTTATCCCCGGAGCGCTCTGACAGTTCCCTTCCCTATGCGGATGAAGTGGAAGATGCCCAGGATCACCCTATCCGAGGTCCGCTCCAGGGATCCACGATAAGGGCTCCCGCCAGGCCACGGCGACATCGCCGCCAGGCCCCTCAAGTCGAGGAACAGGCTCTCCACCTGCCCGCGCCGCTCATCCCGGCTCGTCTGTCTCGACGCCAACGTCGGGCACGAGCGGAAGAGGATGCCCACCTTGGGGCTCTAGCAACAGCGGCCGCATTGGCCCAAGCCACTGCTGGCTCCAGTCGCCAGGCCTCTGCGCATCCTGAGCGGGGGAACTCCTATGCCCGACCCGGATCGAGGCCCCGACCGCCCCAAAGGCAGGTTGGGTTGACTCTCCCGGTTGCTGGCACTGGCAGTAGCCACCGCGGACCACCTCGCGGTAGCGCTATTCACCGGCAGGATCTACTCTGTGTGGCCGATCCAGGAGGCATGGGTCATCCCACCTCCCGATCCCGGCCCGGAGTCCTGCCCGGGATCATCTCTCCCCGCGTCCCCTTTGATATCTGTCCCGGTGCCCCTCGCACCTTGGTTCCCAGTCCTCTCGGCCCCAGCACCAGTGCGGCCGGAGGACGCCAGGACAGAGATCAGCCCTGCCCCGAAGAACCACCCAGGGGCAGGAAGGCAAGGCGTCGACGCCGAGGGAAGAATGTTGCGGAGTTCCGGACAGAGATCCGACCGGTTTGCTTCTCTGACTCAGAGGCAGAGTACGATTCGGCGACAGAGCCCCTTCCCCAATCCCGCCAGTCAAGGGCAGGGGTAGGAATGCGGCACGTCAGCCTCGTGCTCCCCGAGAGCGAGATCGATGTGATCCCCGCGTCTCTCCGAAGGTATATCCGGAGTAACGAGGGCCTGGTAGACCCCCAAGGATCAAACTTGCGGTTGGTACCGGCCCCTCCGGAAGTGCCTTCCGTCTCGATCAGAGAAGCCGGAGACTTTTTCTGGGGACTGACGGTCGAACCACGATCTGGTGCGCCCTCGGCGAGCACCGATGCTACGGCAGGATGTTCGCTCGCCGGCCCGTCCTATCGTGATGTGGTAGCTGGGGCACCGCCACCCTCAGGGGGAGGCCCGGGATATGGAGGCCAATCGGCCTGCTCGCCGTATTCACCGCCGGCCAGCCCGTCGGCCCGACGGCCCGCCTCGGCACCACTACCAGTTCCCCGTCCGTTCCCAGCCATGGAAGAGGACCGAGGAGATCTGGGTCCCGAGTTTGAGTCGTGGAGCTTCTGGACCGTCCTTGCAGAGGGCCACTTCCCTGAGAAGTTTTGGCCAGTCGCAGGACCGGGCTTTGATGCACCCGAATCGCTCACCCCGGATGAGTTCGAGTGCTTCCGCCGAACTCTCCGGGAGACTCACTCCCGTCTTCACTGCCTACAAATGCCATACCCCGGGAGTCAACTACACCTGGAGGATATTGGTGAGCAGTGCCGTCAAATTGACCTGGCCATGCTCCCCGCGGTTCGGCACCCCGGGTCATTTGGGCACCACGAGGCCCTCCAACAACGATGCGTTGAGTGCTTTCAAGTACTCCGCAAAGTTATCGAGGAAGCCACTCCCCACATGTATATCCGTGGATGGGGGCAGTACGCTGCCCTACGCTTCAGTGTGATTCGCCGACAGCCCGATTCGTTGGGTGGCCCTGAGGGTATATCCCCAGGGACAGGAACAGTCAATATGGCTGACCTGTCGGGAGAGGGGAACGACTTGGAACTTCTCGACGGGGGCTTCCCCCCCGAAGACAAGCCGTCGTCAGACCCATCAGTGAGAGTTACTCGTCATCAGAGGAACCTCCTGGGGCTCCCCGCACCCACTGAAGCACTGACGTTGAGCCGAAACGTCAGCAAAGGAAAAGAGCACAGCGAGGCTATAAGGCCCGCCGACCCATCTGCCTCCATGCGGAAGGCAGAGGAGGATCCCGAGAAGGCTACGCTACGTCAGCAGCTCGCCGAACAGAAGAGGCTGGTTGACCAGCTCCTCGCCGAGCGCGCTGCAGAACGGCGGCCTGACTACGGTGATCCCAGGCCAGGGCAGCAGGGACCGGAACAACCACCCCTCGATGAGACTCTCCCGGGCAACCGTGATTACGCCGTGTTCGCCGACAGGAGAGAGGCCATTGCCTACGGCAAGAGGGCGCGGTATGTTTCGCCACACCCTCCCGAGCGGCGCGACTACCCGGGAGATCCCGCTCGGATTCCTCCCGCTGCCCCAAGGGCCGCTCCGCCAGCCATCCCACGAGCTGCCGAGTTCGACGATCCGGTCGACGACCCGATTGAAGGGCCATGCAATGCGCTCGTGGTTAGAGATCCTCGCCAGGACTGGAACCCATGTCCGGACGATCCGATGGCGGCACTCATTGCCCGCTTGGAAGCCTTGGAGACTCGGCAGGTGGCGATCCCACCGGACGGCAAGCCATACCCTTCATGGGTGGATGACATGCCGGCGCCTCCGGGATTCGGGAATCCCACTTTCGCCCCCTTCAATGGGACCGGAGATCCGCCACAACATTTGGCCCATTTCAACTCGAGGTGCGGGCCTATGTTGGGGACTCCGGCGCAGCAAGAGGCCGCTAAGCTTCGCTGCTTTGTCCAGACACTGGAAGGGCCAGCATTTGTCTGGTACAGCCAGCTCCCCGTCGGGTCGGTAACCAGCTGGGAGGACCTCCGTAGACAGTTCCTCTACCAGTTCAGTTCCACGACCCGGAAGACGAGTATCGCAGACCTCTTCAAGTGCAAGCAGAGGCCTGATGAGCGAGTCGCGGACTTCGTCGCCCGATGGAAGGGTCTCACGTATTCCCTTGACATGCCATTGACTCAGGAGCAGTTGCTGACAATGTGCGTCGGGAACGTCAAGACCGAGCTGGTCCCTTCCCTGATTACTCAGAATTACCCCGGAGGGTTCAGGGACTTCTCAGACAAAGCTCAACGTCTTGAGGAAGCCCTGCAACAGGCCAGCCAGGCACACCCGCTGCCTCCTATGATTCCTGCAAGGAGAGCCAGCAGGGCTGAGCCCGCTGCTGTGGCCCAGATAGAGGCTCCCAGGCCGTTGGAGCTGCTGCCGGTGAGGCCAGCTCCGCAGCCTCACAGGAATCCGCCTCCACGGGCTCAGTTCCCGGCCCAGCAACGGCAGCCTCAGAACCGGCCGGCCCCTCCGCGTAATGTACCGCCGCAACCCCGGCGAGATAATCAGGGTCCACCTCCTCGGCAGGCCCCTCCGGCCCCTCGTCAAGACCGCGCTCCCAGGGGCCCGCGACACCTGACGTACTCATTCCATGAGGATCAGGTCCCCGGTTATTTCCGGAGCGCCCTGGAGCAGAGGATTGTGCGATTGCCTGAGTGCTGGAGGCCAGAGGAGGCACATCTCACGGATAACCCCCGCTACTGCCCCTACCATCGGGCCCTGGGGCACACCATCCAGCGGTGCTATGTGTTCAAGGACTGGCTCCAAGACCAGATTAACAACAATGTAATCAGGTTGGGCCCAGCTCCAGCACAGGTAGCGGGCGTGTCCGTGGGATCAGATGACGATAGTGGCAACGAGGACGAATGGCAGCTGGTCTCCGACCGCGGGTCCCAGAAGTATAATAACTGGATGGCCCGCAAGACGACCATTCGCGCCCAGGGAATCATCCGTGCGCGCTTGAATCAGCCTGAGCCCCCAGAACCTGCGGGTGCTGCTTCGGCATCGTCGTCCCAGTCTGCCTCCTCCAAGAGGAGCAAACGGCGGCAGCGCAAGAAGGAAGAGCGCGCCCCGCCAGTTCCGCCACTATCCCGTACTCTCGGCGATTTCATGCCCCCGGAGATGGGGGTCCCTCCTCGGATCCGCCCGGTGATGGATGATTCGTCCGATGACGGTATTGGGTACGCTTCGGTTAACACCGTCGAGCTGGTAAATCCCTTTTCGGTTCCCGACGTTGAAGAACACCAGGTGGACCTCCCTAGCGTCCCCGGTCGTCGCCACCGTCGGAAGAACCGCAGCAGCAGGAGTCGCCGGGGCACAGCCGTCGGTACCTCCGGCCAGGCCGTGCACGCCACTGAGACTAGGCGGCAGGCTCAAGATCGAGCTCAACGTACGCAGGCTCCCCATCCGGGGATGACGGATTCGCCTCCGCCACTGTTTGTGGTATGGGACCGGGCAGAACCGCCTCAGCCGCGTCGCGACCAGCTCCGCCCTGCCACAAGTCCATCCCGGCCTCCTGACTCCAGTACGGTGACCATTTCCCGGACTGCGACCAGTGAACAGCGAGATGCGCCAAGTACCAGTCGGTCGCCGATCCAACCGGTAAGGCCCGTCATGCCACCAACCGCAGAGCAATCTCCTGCAACCAGGAGCTCGCGCTTGGCCAAAAAGTATGATGTCCTGAAGCACTTGGCCGACATCCCAGCAAGGCTCTCCATCCTTGAGGCTCTGCGCATGTCATCTGAGATGCGCGAGGCACTCGCTGAAGCCCTGAAGAGCCCCCTCCAGTTCGAGACAGAGGTTGCGGCTGCAGAGGCCTTCCACGCCGAAACGATCGAGGACGCCGAATGTCAGGCAGTTATCTCGTTCTCTGGTAAGGATGAGGACCCTCCTATACAGGGACACATCCGTCCGCTGTATGTCACTGGCCAGTTCAATGGCCTTGAAGTCCGGCGTTGTCTTGTCGACACGGGGTCCGGGATTAATCTGATTCCAACTCGGACGCTCCGGAGATTGGGGTTGTCTGAGGATGACTTGATTCCCTCCGACCTCAGGATCCAGGGGTACGACCGCACCGAGCAAACCCCGGTCGGCAAGATACGTTTGAAGACCCAGTTCGGTGACTTGGTTGCCAACACCGAATTCATGGTAGTCTCTCAGGACACTGCGTATAACGCATTGATGGGCAGGCCATGGCTTCACCTTCATGCGGCGGTTCCCTCGTCATACCACCAATGCCTCAAATACTCCCTTAATGGTCGAGTAGGCGTGCTTCAAGGAGATGCCTCTCCTTTTGCCTCATGTGAAGCCCGCTATCTGGACGCGGACTATTACAAGAGCAAGGATAAGCAGATCCTGGCAGGTGAGGTTGAGCCTGTCGCTGTTGCAAGCGATCCCTGGGCAAGTCTGGATGACGCTTACGTCCTCCCGATTCACCGGTTGGACGTCGCCATGGTCTTGACGGTCCGCGAGTCTCCTGATGAGACGGCCGCGACCGCCCGCGCCAGCACCAGTGGCCCAGCAGGATCTGGTAGCCCCAATGCAGTTTCCAACGCAGTCTCTCCCGTGGATGATCCCTCCCCGAGTGGAGAGGGTATGGAAGACGCACCCCCAGCCTTTGAGGAGGGCGTCCCCGCCACGGTCGATGAGTTAATACAGGTGAACCTTGGAACCGAGGCCGATCCAAGACCCACGTTGGTTAGTGCCGCCATGCCCTCTGAGGAGCGGCAGCAGTACGTGGACTTTCTCAGGCAGCACCGTGATGTGTTCGCTTGGGGCTATGACGAGATGCCGGGGCTAGATCCTCAGGTATCCGTCCACCGCCTAGGTCTCCCGGCGAACCATCGCGGGTTCAAGCAGCCTCCCAGGAAAATGCACCCATCCCATGGTGCCATGGTTGAGGCCGAAGTTGACAAGCTTATCAAAGCCAACTTCGTGAGGGAAGTTCAGTACCCCAAATGGCTGGCCAACATTGTGCCGGTCAGGAAGAAGAACGGGCAGATTAGAGTCTGCATCGACTTCCGCGATCTCAACCGCCACTGTCCGAAGGATGATTTTCCCCTTCCAGTGACAGAGCTGTTGATTGATGCCACGGCAGGGTTCCAAGCCCTCTCCTTCATGGATGGATACTCCGGATACAACCAAATTCGGATGGCCCCTGAGGATGAGGAGTTCACTGCCTTCAGGGCCCCCCAAGGTACCTTTTGCTACCGGGTCATGCCCTTCGGCCTGAAGAATGCAGGTGCCACCTACCAACGGGCGATGCACCGCATATTCAAGCCAATCCTCGGCACACTGGTGGAATGCTACGTCGACGACTTGGTTGTCAAATCGCGCCAGCGTCAGGACCATCTCAAAGATCTTGAGAAAGTGTTCAGCTTCCTCCGGTCTCGCTGCCTGAAGATGAACCCGTTGAAGTGTGCCTTTGGGGTCACCTCCGGAAAGTTCCTTGGATTTGTGGTAAGATACCGGGGTATTGAGATCGACCCAGAGAAAATCAGGGCGATTAGCCAGATGCCTCCCCCGGGTACCGTCCGGGAACTGCAAGGGTTCCAAGGCCACTTAGCCTATATACGCCGATTCATCGCGAATCTGGCCGGCAAGTGTAAGCCCTTTTCTCGGCTTATGAAGAAGGGTGTCACCTATGTATGGGATAAAGAGTGTCAGACCGCTTTCGAGGAAATCAAGCAGTACCTGCTTCAACCTCCGGTCCTGATGCCGCCCGTATCCGGAAAGCCGCTGGTCCTTTATGTGACCGCCCTGGAACGGTCCCTGGGTGCCCTTCTCGCCCAGAAGAACAACGAGGGAACAGAGAATAGCCTCTATTACCTCAGTCGCATGCTCCTCGATGCGGAGGTTAGGTATTCCCCCATCGAGAAGAGCTGTCTGGCGCTCGTATTTTCCGTACAGAAATTACGGCACTACTTGCAGCACCATGAGGTACAGTTGGTTTCTCGGGTAGACCCGTTGAAATATATCCTGAGCCGACCTATGTTGACTGGCCGTCTAGCGCGGTGGGCTGTGATTCTCCAGCAGTTCGACATCAGGTATGTGTCTCAGAAGGCCATCAAAGGGCAAGCGTTGGCAGACTTTCTGGCCGCTCACCCGACCTCCGCGGATCAGCCGCTGGATCTAGGCTTTCCTGATGAGACCATTCTCTCGGTTGATCGAGCCGATCCATGCTGGCAGATGCACTTTGACGGTGCCTCCCGGAGCCCCACCGGTAGGAGACTCGATAATCCTAAGCTCAACAGAGTGGGCTTGGGTATCGTCTTCATTACCCCGGAGCGAGCCGTGCTGCCATACTCTTTCCTGTTGTCAGAGGGCTGTACCAACAATGAGGCGGAATACCATGCCCTCATCACCGGCCTCGAGTTAGCTCTCGAGATCGACGTGCCCCATCTGTGTGTGAAAGGGGACTCCGAGCTGGTCATTAAGCAGATCAATGGCGACTATGTTGTCAGGAAGCCGGAACTTGTGCCATTGTTGGAGTGCACCCTCCTTCTGATGGCCCGGTTCCCTTCTCGGCCAGAAATTGTCCATATTCCCCGGTCGCAGAACGGTCGAGCAGATGCTTTGGCCAGCCTGGCTGCGTCACTTGCGGAACCTGAACAGGACAACCTGATCGTCCGCGTGACGCGCCGCAGGCTCATCGCTCCCGTTATCCCGGAATAAGATCGCGGCCCGTTGGTAAGTAATCTCACCACGGTTGCCCCTATGCCCGGAGCCCCGAGTACCCCAGATATAGCAGTCGGATCAGCCCCTGATTGGAGGACGCCTTTGGTTGAGTACCTCCAACATGGCATTCTTCCGTCAGATCGGGCCGAGCGCGAGCGAGTTCGACGCCGCGCATCGCAGTTCGTCCTCCAGAGCAGTCCCGGCCTGGAGCAGATCCTCTACAAACGCGGATTTGATGGTGTTCTCCTCCGTTGCCTTCAGGGAGTTGAGATCCCACGAGTCATGCAAGAGGTTCATGCTGGTTCATGCGGCGCCCACCAAACTGGGCCGAAGCTGTCCCACCAGATTCGGAGGTTGGGATACTTCTGGCCCTCTATGATCCATGACTGCATCGAGTACGCCAGGAGGTGCCATGCGTGCCAGGTTCACGCGAACTTTGTGCATCGGCCGCCGGAGCCTCTCCATACCACAAGGTATTCCTGGCCCTTTGCAGTCTGGGGACTGGACGTTGTGGGACCTTACCCGCCGGCGACATCTCGCCAGTGCCGGTTCATTCTGACCGCCACGGACTTCTTCTCCAAATGGGCAGAAGCGATTCCGCTCAGAGAGGTCAAATCCTGTTCGATCGCTGACTTCGTGACCTCCAACATCATCTATCGATTTGGAGTGCCTCACGCTATCCTCACGGATAACGGAACCAATTTCCGAGCAGCCGAGTTGAAGAAGTTGTACGCCAAGTATAACATCCGCTCGAACCATACATCTCGCTATCATGCGCAGGCGAATGGACAGATCGAGGCGTTTAACAAAACCCTCTCTAACATTCTGCAAAAGATGGTTGGTCAGAACAAGAAGAGTTGGCCGGACAAGCTCCCCAACGCCCTCTGGGCTTATCGGACGACGACTCGCAATTCCACCCAGATGACCCCTTATTCCCTGGTGTATGGAGCTGAGGCCGTCCTGCCCATCGAGATCCAGTTACCGTCCTTGCGCACTGCGGTCTACGACCAGCAAGCGCCGGACAGAGTTGCTGAAGCCCGTCTAGTCGAGTTGGAAGCACTGGATGAGAATAGACTTCGCGCTTTGCACAACTTGGAGAGGCATCAAAGCAGGATGGCTCGAGCTTTCAATAAGAAGGTTCGCCTCCGCTCCTTCCTACAGGGTGATCTAGTGCTAGCCCTAAGAGCACCGATGATCCCCGGCAGGAAGCCGCCCAAGTTGGAGCCCAAGTGGGAGGGACCTTTTGTTGTCCACAAGGTCTATCCCAATGGCGCGTACTCCCTAGCGACTATGGATGGTGAGCGTGTCACTCCTCCCACCAACGCTAGGTTCCTCAAGCAATACTTTGCCTGAGTGTCACCACGTCCTGCACGACGTTAAACTGCATTCGTCCAGGCTACAAGACTTTAAACTGTTCAGCATTCGTCCGCGCTGCAAGACGTTAAACTGCCAAGTGATTCGTCCCGCATGACGCTAAACTGCACTACGTCCGAGCTACAAGACGTTAAACTGTTCAGCATTCGTCCTGCATGACGTTAAACTGCCTCTCCAGAACTACGTATGGCTTGATTCCCATCCTTATGGGATACGTAGGACCGCCTGAACCCTCGTGTTTCAGGCCCAGCCCCATCCTTCGGGAATTTCCATCCCATCTCGGGCCCTTGGCCCAGTTGCCCCGGGGTGTGCGGCGTATGGTGTGAGTGCGGGGCTATGCCCTCATTCACGTCGGTTTGTTCGTCACGCTGTACGCCCCCCTCCACGTTTGGGGATGCCTTCTGCTCCCCCCTTCTTTTTTCCTCATCGTCCTGCATGACGTTAAACTGCACTTCAAGAACTACGTATGGCTTGATTCCCATCCTTATGGGATACGTAGGACCGCCTGGACATCATGTTTCAGGCCCAGCCCCATTTCCCGGGAATCCCTATCCCGCGTTGGGCCTCTGGCCCCAGTTCCCCTCCTTTTTGTGCGAGGCGTATCGCGTGAGCGGGGGATTATGTCCTCATTCGCGTCGGTCTACTGGCCGCGACGTACGCCTCCCCCGTGTGTGGGACTACCTCACACCCCTCATCGTCCTGCATGACGTTAAACTGCCTTTCCAGAACTACGTATGGCTTGATTCCCATCCTTATGGGATATGTAGGACCGCCTGGACGCTTGTGTCTCAGGTCCAGCCCCGTCTCTTGGTTGATCACGGGGACCTGCCCCCCTTCGGTTGCTCTCAGGGTGAGTCCTCCGACCCTTTCCGGAGATCTGTTAACATGTTTTGGGGTGCTTCGGTCTATGACTCGTAGTGTCAGATTCAATCCCGACAAGTCCTGTGTTGCTTGTCAGGCCTCGCGCTTCCTCTTGTTCGAGCCTTCACTCAAAGGGATCCTCGTTAGCGGTCTGGGTACGATGCCTCAGTGCTCTCCCACCGCTCCGGGTCGATTTACCGGCGGGTCTTGGGCCGCAAATCGATATGAATCCTGCGATTGAGCGGTTGATGCTCGTTTGCTTGCCCCGTCTTAGGCTGACGCGATCGGATGTTGTGTTGCGAATGCGTCAGCAACGTCCTTGATCGCCATGTCAGCTCTCTCGGGCTCTGAACATTGGTTGCGCAGTCCTCATCACACTCCGCCTTTGTGCGTTGTAGTGGGATCTTGACACTCTCTTCATACCGACCTCCGGTACGCCTCTACACGTTAGGCAGACCAACCAGGGTAATGATGTCGTTCGAGGCTCCCATGATCTGAGCACCAAGGATATATGCAGATATCCTCCCTAAGGGCCATGCGTAGCTGGACCCTCGTCCCCATAAGGAGGAGGGAGTCGCCCGAACAATTGCGTTCTGGGCCCAGTATATCTGGAGGCTAGCATCTCTGCCCCTCGGGTGATGGACATACGCAGACCCCCATCCCAAGACTCTTCTCCTGGAATCGTGCGTGACCGCAGGGCTGGGTATTCTCCCACCTCCGCCGTGTCCGCCGTACCGCGGTAAGCGGATTCCTCCATGGTCCGAACCACACGACCTTAAACTGTGTTGTCTGGTCCTACCACACGACCGTAAACTGTGATCGTCTTGGCCGCCCGACGAGAAACGGCACTGCATCGTGATGTCCTCCTCAGGGGACACTCATGTTGGGCGCTGGTTAATGACCACGCCATTCATCAATGCCTTCCATGGCTTGATTATTGTGGCGACGCCAGAGATTTCTCAATCACGGGCATGTCGCCGCACAAAGAAAAACCATTCATCTTTAAGGACAAACAAGAAATATCAAATGCCGCTCCTTTTGTGTGCGAGGGTCAGACCCGCACTCTTCCCCGCGCTGGTGCCCGATTGTGTTGCACCGCGCTTCAAGAACTACGTGCGGCTTGATTCCCATCCTTATGGGATACGTAGGAACGCCCGGATGTTTGAAACTTCGGGTCCAGCCCCCCACCTCTTAGAGATTCCCCCTTCTCTGGGGAATCCGCCGCCTTCAGGTCACCCTCAAGGCGTGTTCCCCGACCCCTTGCCGTGGTCCACCGGTGTCAAGAGTACTCTGGTTTATTGCCAGGAGGGTCAGGATCCGCTTGGTCAGGTTTCCTCCACTTTTCAGGCTTCGTGCTCCCTTTCATTCGGACCCATCGTCTACGCCCTGGGTGGAGCCCCCGTGAACGGTTCGGACACAATGCCTCAGTGCTCTCCCACCGACTCGGGCCGGTACCCCCAATGGCCTCGGGCAGCAAATCGATATAAATCCTGCGATTGAGCGGTCGATGCTCGTTTGCTGCCTCATTCCACCAACGGTTGGTGCGATGTTGATGCTGCTTTTCCGCCACGGTCGGCAGTATTCTCATATCGTCACGCCGGTGCTCCCGGTCCTCGAGTGAATGGCCGCATGATTCACATTTTCCACCTCCCATTCTGACCAGGCGAAACCTCGACACTCTTGACACTATCCCTCAGTGCATCTTCGCATATCCAGGGGATATGACCACGATGTGGCGTGCTTTGAGCCCTTATGGTCCGAGCTCTAAGACCTTAAACTAAGATCTCTCCTTATGGTCCGAGCTCTAAGACCTTAAACTAAGATCTCCCCTTATGGTCCGAGCTCTAAGACCTTAAACTAAGATCCCCCCTTTATGGTCCGAGCTCTAAGACCTTAAACTAAGATCTCCCCTTATGGTCCGAGCTCTAAGACCTTAAACTAAGATCTCCCCTTATGGTCCGAGCTCTAAGACCTTAAACTAAGATCCCCCCTTTATGGTCCGAGCTCTAAGACCTTAAACTAAGATCTCCCCTTCTGGTCCGAGCTCTAAGACCTTAAACTAAGATCTAGCCCTTATGGTCCGAGCTCTAAGACCTTAAACTAAGATCCTCTAGCCCTTATGGTCCGAGCTCTAAGACCTTAAACTAAGATCCTCCACCTTTATGGTCCGAGCTCTAAGACCTTAAACTAAGATCCAGCCCTTATGGTCCGAGCTCTAAGACCCTAAACTAAGATCTACCCCAAATGGGGTCCTACGTCCTGCATGACGTTAAACTGCACTCACAGAACTACGTGTGGCTTGATCTCCAGCCTGATGGAGTACGTAGGAACGCCCGGACATTTCGACTCGGGTCCAGCCTCAGGGATCGATAAGTCCCGCCCCTCCTCGTCGCCGGCCGTCTGGCCTGACTTCGGGTAGAGTGGTGCAGTTGTGATATTCTCCCCGATTCAGCTCGGGATGCCCCATCGCAATGATGGGAAGCGACAGTTTCCTCGTCAGAGAGGTGCTGTCTGAGAATTGAGGTGACTCACGGCCAGATTAGTGCATCCGCCCAATACGCTTTCCCCACGGTGGCGCAATTTTGAGAGCGTTGGATTCTGTCCGAACAAATCGTCACTTCGCCCCACGCTTCGCATGCCCTGTTGATCTGGATTTTCCACCCTTGTGTCTGAAGGAACCCCAAAGCGGTATTCATGATGACATGTGGTCCGCCTCCTGCAATATGAATGATGGCCTTTTTCGGTCCGTCTATTGCAGTTGTTATGGTCGATCCACTGTCCGCCTACCGTCTTGGGCATTTCCTGGAAGGCCGATCGTTGTGGATGTCTGGATTCGGGACACGCGATTCACCCTTTCTCATTTCCCTATGTTCGGATAAAATCTCAACGCCCCTAGCGTTGTCCCGCTCGTGTGTTGGAACAAGTTGGGGGACGATACATTGGTTAGGTCTGAGGTCTCCTTTCCCAGGAATGGCCTCCCTCTTTTCTCCAGAAACCCAGGCCCAATTATGGATGCCTGATGCTTGGTTAACACTCCCGCAAGACAACGAATTGTGGTTGAGCATGTTAAACCAAAAGACGCAGATAAATATGGCGATTCATACAAGTGGATCAAAATATTAAGTAGCGGAAGCAAATGTTCTGGGAATGGCAAAAAACAGCCCTTAGGGATTAGCGTGCTGAATGAGTCTTTCTAATGCCACTACCCTTTGGCTGGCGGCCTCCAGGGCTGCTTCTCGTTCTCTGCGTGCCCTCTCCTCGTCGGCGGTCGCAGCACGCAGTTCGTCAATCCTGGCCTGTGCACGCTCCCGCTCGACTTGGAGTGTGACCATCTGTTGGCCCGCCTCCGTCAGCTGTACCTGAGCGTCGATCAGTTGTGCCGATAGTTGCTCCACAAGCTCGGTACATGCTGCGACGAAGGCCTCCTTCTCTGCCGCCTGCCCTTCGAGGCGCCGGACTTCCTGCTCTGCCGCGATGAGCGCCTGCGTGCTCTCCGACATGTCCCGACTTTGTGCGACGTCGGCACGCCGGCGGCTCTCGCGCATCTTCTCGGCCATGAAATCACGGACCGTCAGATGGAGGCGTCGAGCATCAGCTCCCCCGGCACACAGGAAGCGCAGCCAGGTCTGAAGTGATCCCATGCGCCCCAGCCATTCCGATGGGTCTCGCTTGAGGAAGCGCTGGATGCACTTCCACCCCCTGCGTCGCGTTACCCGGCTATCCTCGACCGCCTCCGCGTCCGAGTCATCCATCTCCTCTGGGTCGGCAGGCTGGTAGGCAGGGAAGGCAGCCAGCAGGTCTGCTGCAGGGTCCGCCCCTGGGAGGTCCTCACGAGGGATAGGTTCCCCAACATCCGGGCAACCTTCTTCTCTCTCCCCAGCGGCGCTGACACCCTCGTCAGCCCCCAACCTCTCTCCGGTGGCAGCACCGCCGACGCCCGCAGCCCCTTGATCAGCAGTTGGTGGGGCCGGCTCGGTTTGGGAAGCCTGTTCCGGAGCAAGCGGCATGTCCACCACTGGTCCACTCGTAGATGGCCCGGGTTCGGCAACCCGACGAGCCTCCGATGTTGAGATCACTGCGCAGGGCATGCCATGGTTAGTCACGGATCGTCAATGGCAAGCACCAGCAGTAAAGTAGGGAGACTTACGGGAGTTCGGAGCATCATCTTCCGCTACCCCGGTCGCCGCAGGAACAGTTGCAGCAGGGGACCCCTTAGCGCTTGTCAATTCGATAATGGGTGCCTGGCCCCCGCCTTGTCCTGCTGGCGCCTCTCCTACTCCTGTTGAGGACGCCTGACCGACGTCCGTGTGCTCCTGAGAAGGATGGAGAAACGGGTTAGAAGCTGCATAAGAGAATGGATGAAGCAAGTTGAGTAGGGATAGAAGCGGACCTCGAGGAGCTCAGTGACATCAACGTTGTCAGAGCCGGCCACCTCGCCGCTCTCCCGTGGGCTCCCCCGATGGGACCTTCCCTCGGAGCCTTCATCCTCCCCCGTCTCCTCCTCCTCCTCGGAGTCGTTACTGTCATCTTCTTCCAGCGGCATCTGTTCCGGAGCGGGCTCGAGACCGAGCATCACCTTCACCAGAAGGGATGGCTCCGCACGCTGACCACGTTGGCGCGCGTACTCGTCCATGGCCGTCAGATATGCATATTGCCGGTTGAAGTCCACCCTGTCGGTGATCTGGAGGCGCCCGACCTCTGGCAGATAGATTCCTTCTCTGAGTATCTTTCGCCAGATGACGTCGGTCCCCAGTGACTGCCGCAGGGTCATCCAGGCCGACCACAGCGCCGGGAAGACTGAATCGTGGGAGGGTTCGAGCAGACGTCTCACCTGCTTCCCGGGCCGCTCCTCGACCGCCGCATGTGCCCCCTCTCTGGGCGCCGAGGTCGTGGCGGCAGCCTGCGATGCGCCCGCCGCCGAAGTCCCTGCCCGCGCCGGCTCCGCTGCTTGGCGCGCCTCCGTTCTCCCCCGTGTGGCGGCGCCTCGCCTCCTTCCTTGACGCCCGGTCTCCGCACGGGTAGCCTCGAGCCGCCGAACTAGCTTCCGCAAGAGCCCCTCAGGGTACGCGATGGCCCAGTGTTCGGCGTACTCGGTTGCCAAGCCTGCGTTAACTCCGGTAGGAGGGAGGGTGATGACGTCGCCAGAGCCGAAGGCGACGAACATCAGCCACATCTGGCGAAGGACGCCGGGGTTCGTCTCCTCCCGGACAGCAGTGAATACCCTCTTCGGCATCCGCTGAAGGCACCCGAACTGCCTGGCGAACCGGGTCGGCACGTAAGGCTCGCAGATCACCTTCCCGTCGATCCGAGCCACGAGCACCCCGCCCCGCATGTTCAGGAAGTATTCATGCTGCTCCAGCGGGCCCTGTCCGTTGTCGATCATCTGGCCGACGGGAGTGGGGAACGGGCTGAAGTTGAAATTGGCATGATTGCCAATCCGAACCCTCACGCCCTCCTCACTGAGGGTCATCGGAGCGACCCCCGCAATGTTCAGCAGGGAGGGTCGCAGGCCGTTGCCCGGAGGACTGATGGCATTTGGGAACGTATACCCTCCAAGGTGAGCAGCCACCCAGCCGTGGAAGAACTGAAAGGGCCCACAGATCCTTCGTGGCGACCCCCCTCGTGAGATGCGTCCCAGAATGGCATACAGCCTCGCCAGTACTGGGACCCCGAGGTTGTACCTCTTATTGGCAGCCATGGCGCCCGCCATCGCCAGCGTCGCCGGACGGACGCCCATCCTCGCATCCCGCACTGGCAGGAGCCACCCGCTCAGAAAGGCGGCCAGGAACGCCGCGTACCGGACGTTCGGGTCCCGGGCCTCGATGACGCGGTACCCCCATGAGCGGTAATCGCCCGTCTCCAGGACCCGCCAGTACGACCCGTTCCGGCTCCTCTGAGCTGCGGTCGGGCACCGCTTCCCCCTGCCTGGCATCTTGACCGCCGGGTCATGCTCCAGGAACTGGCCGAACCAATCCTTGTAGGCTATGTCCTTCTGGAAGTCTTGGATCCCGAGCCGCTGCGTAGCCAGGTCAAGAAGATGCCAGGTCAGAATGGGAGTCCGTGACCTGTCCTCCCAGATGTTCTTCGGTGGCAGGAACTCATCGTACTGGTAGCCCTCCAGCGGGATACCTCCGATGCAGTGGATGTCCCAGAGACCGATGCCGACCTCCCCATGGTGAAGATGGAAGGTGTTGGTATCCGGGGACCAGCGAGTGAACAGCTCCGGCCCGAGCTCAGACTGCTGGTAGAAGTGGAACTGCGACGTCCACACCGCCTCGAACAGGCCGATGTACCGCAGCTCCTCTGCGAAGTGATCGCAAGTGTGGCGTACCCAGAACGCCCAGGCCCATTCACTGGTAAAGTTGCCCCCGGATCGCAAGTCCCAGTCCTTCAGCCAGCCCTTGGTGTCGTCAGTGACACTCTGACGGTATGTGCTCGAGTAGAGGGCTGGAGAATTCTCCGCTGTAGGCTCACCCCCATCAATGGTTCGCGTCCTCGGGTTCAGGACGTAGACATCCAAGTGCCTGGTTTCCCTGGAAGGATGCCCATTGTTGGTGATGTTATAGCGGTGAAGCTCGTCCTCCCGAGTCACCCAGGTTCGCGGCGCATCAACCTCGAATCCTGGCACCGGAACCTCATCGAGGATGCCGAAGTTCCAGAGCGGCAGGTTGTCCGACAGTGGATATGTCTTCTGGCCCGGCGTTAGTAAGTCGAACAAGGATTGATTGTTAGAAACAATCTCCTTGGCTCCGTAAACCTCCTCGTTCGTCGCCATCTCGGCTCTGCGGGTGGCGGCATCCCCTTCATTTCCTCTGTGCGCGGCCATCTCGGAAGATTCGGGAGTCGTGCGGGTTAAGGGATGAAGCGTGCGGGATCGGACGAGGCTGGTGGAAAAGTTTGAAGGTTGGCGCGCAATCCAAGTGGACGGCGCGCAATTGGGAAGACTGTCGCGCAAAGTTCCGGGGTTTCGCGCAAAAACAGGCGAAATCCGGACGGGTTTGCGCGCCGATCGGGCGAATTTCGCGACCGGAAGAGGCAATTTCGCGCACGAGAACTTTGGAGCTTATCGCGCGGAAGGCCAGAGTACGGAACGCGGGACCCAGCGCCCCTATTTATAGGCGAGGCCGGGCCCGCGCTGCGCGGAAAGCGCTTTGCGCGACCGCAGCGGCGAATTTCGCGACCGGTGCCCCTTTTTGCGCGCCTAAGTCCCGCGCCGCCCAGGACTTCGGCATTCCGGCGTCTCCCTCGGAACCCGATCGTTGCGACCTCTCGCCGATCAGATTCCGAGGGGGGGCTTTTGTAGACGCCGGAAAAGTCCGTTGCTCCCAAACGAAGCTCCGGATGCGGAAAGCGAGGTCATATTTGGAGTCGGAAGGATGTTTCGGAGGGCCCGGAGGCCTTGCGCGGAATTTCAGAGGCACGCGCGCAAAGGGGATGTTCCGCGCGCAAACCCCCCGGGATGCGCGCAATGCGCCGGTCCGGCGCGCAATTTTGCGCGCCGCGGGTCCGCGCGACTCCCTTACGCGCCGCGCCCGATTCCGCGCCCGCGGGGGGAATTTCGCGCTCGCATCCTGGATTCCGCGCCCGGGGTTGCCTATAAATACAAGGCGACCCCCAACGTTTCAAAGGTTGCTGGAAGTCGAAACGTCTCCCGTGCGCGCAATTCAACCCCTTCCGCACGCAATGACGAACTTCAGGTAACCTCATTTCTTTCGCGCAAGAAAGCCTCGGGGTCCGCCTTCGCGCGCAATCCCCGCTGGCTCCTTTCATTTGAATAAAAACTCACCCTAAGGCCTTTGCGCGCAAAAGAACCCGCTTGCGCGCAATTGCCCCCGGGGTGCGCGCAATCCGGCCTGATTGCGCGCACCCCCCCTTCTTTCAAGTGGCCATTCGTTAAAGAATGAGCCGTTGCCCCCGCGCGCTATCCGAAGCCCGGTGTGAGCAATCTCAAGCATCCGCGCGCAAGGCGCTGGCCCAATTGCGCGCCAGCCGCCCCGATTGCGCGCCGGCCCGCAGTATTGCGCGCAAAGCTTCCTTTTTGCGCGCAATCTGCCAGGGTCGTCCCCGTTGACCTCCTAAGGTTACCCGCCTGTGTGGCACCCGATGATTCTCATCCCGGGTGCCCGCACCGTGCGTTGTCTTCCCGTGCGGCCCTCCAGGCTTGCGCGAAGTGACACGCACCTATGTCCAGCATGACGTTAAACTGCATACTCGTCCAGCATGACGTTAAACTGCATATACGTCCTGCACGACGTTAAACTGTACATCGTCCGTGCTGCAAGACGTTAAACTGCCAAGTGCCTCGTCCTCAACACATGACGTTAAACTGTACTTCGTCTGGCAAGACGCTAAACCGTCCGCAACCTGATCCCGTGCTCCGCACGCAGGGTCTCCCCCGGTTTGGACGTGGCCCCCACCCGCTCATCTCTGCAGGGATGTCGGGATTGTCCCCCTTTTGGGACGATTTAATGGGAGTGGCTTTTCCCTACGGGGGCAGGGTATTACAAACCCCTAGTTTCTCGTGGGAGGCTGCACATGTGTATCTCCATTGCACCTCCCCACTGCCGAAGCCAGTAGAGGGTCTGACTGGGATCGAGGTGTCTTTTGCTTTCGGTCCAAGTCCCTTCCAACTGAGTTTTGCAGTATCCGGGCCGCCCCAAGTGCGTAAGTCCTGACAGAATGAACTACGTGGACTTTGATCCCTGTCTTCTATACAGGGTACGTAGGAAGCCTCCCTGAGGCCCAAGCCCACCACCTGGTCGTTCCGGTCGTATTTACGTCCGTTCGTCCATCAGTGGACCCCTCCAGGGTTCACGCTTGCGTTGATTCACCTATGAATCCGCCCCTGTGGAAGACTGCCCGTGTGTATCTCCACGGTGCCTCCCCACAGCCCCCCTTTTCCATTTCCCCTTTTATCGTCCAGCATGACGTGAAACTGTGATCCACCCGGCCGTTCCATCCCCCCTCCGTGCGAGGTGGTTCGGTTCAATCCTCCGCCCGGCGGCCTCGACCTCTTCGTGAGTCGGCTTGCCGACGTCCAGCATGACGTTAAACTGTATGCCCGAACTACGTTGACTTTGATCCGTGTTAACGCGCGGTACGTAGGAAGCCCCTCTGGGGTCCAAGCTCTTTACTCCATCATCCACCCTGATCCTTACCCGGGCCGCCACATCCCGGTGGGGTCATGCCACTTCACTTCACTCCACGTTACTTGGGAAGCCGCCCATGTGCTGGCCCCAGCGTCGGAGGTTCCCCGCAAGGGGTTCTGTCATCTGATCCACTTTTCGTGTTGATCGGTCCGATGCCGTCCCCGCTGGACGTTAAACTCGCGGCATACCCCGTGTTAAACACGGGAAGCTGAGGAAAACCTCAGGTGACACAGTTCCCCGCACCTAGTACGGGATGCCTCAGGCCATCGTGCCTTCGAGAAGCCCTATTAGGGACGGAAGACAGACGTGTAGAGCCGCAGTGTTACGACACGCCCCCAGCACCCAGAGCCACCCGGCCTTCTCACCGCAGGTTGCTGCCCCGCCCAGACTCCTTGGAACGTCCGGGCGGAAGCAGCGTAATTAACCGGTGTCCATGAAGATATGGCGCCGGGAACGAGATTCACGAACATTCTTAAGTCTATGAGGGAGACCCGGATTAGGCGACAAGTTCCGAGGAGACGTCCAAGGAAGGAGAAGCCGACATCCCATCATCCCGGTTTCGATCAAGGAGCAGACGCCCCTGAATAAGGGACGGATGCCGCCCGCCCTTGGAAAGCGGGACTGCGGGACCACAAGCCGCGCGCCCATCCCCTCGGGTTGACGGGTGCACGCGCGAACGCGTCCTGGCGGAACAGCGTAACCCGACGCACATCCGCACCGAAACAACATTCTATCCATTAATGAAGGAATGTATAATCACAAGGGTATGAAACATAACTATGAAAAGTAATCCCACCACATCAAAAGTATTCTTCTTTTGATTTGTTCTTTCTATTTTGTTGAACTTATTTACTTGCTTTTTTGAGTGGGAATGGATGAACAAAAAGAGACTTAGTTTAGAGATGGGTTAAAATGATCATGGTTTTGGCTACCTAATAGAGACCAAAGAGTCACTAAAATTATAATAGTGAATCTAGCTTCATGCTTAGAATAGTTCATTCAGTCCTTAAAAGAATTAATCCTTAGTAAAGTGAGGATTCCTTATTCTTCTAAGGACTGAACTATACTAATTATTCACTACATCAAACTTACTAATTTTTCTAATAATCTCATAGTGTATATGAACCACATACCAACATGGTACCTTTTAGCACCCCCTCTTGGAGGCACCACAAATGGTTAGTAGTCTCATGCATGATGAAAAACAAATAGATAACACTTCCACACTGGTATTTATATATATTTCAACTTGAAATCTCACTTGGTGGAATTTTGGGACCACCAACCATCCAATAGGTCATCCAATGTGACCCAAGGGTCCATAGATATACCATAGTACCCATGTATAAAACGTATCCCTTTTCCATCTATATTCGCCATTGTGACCACTCAAGGAGATTGTTCAAAAGGGGGGTCACAAGGTCTGAATAATGTTCACCAAGTGACCACTATATTGAGTTGAGTACGTGATTGAGAGGTCATCCTTGAATGAACTACCAATATCATGGTAGGGTCGATCATCACCACATCAACCATTATCTTCATCCTGAATGATTTTGTGGTTGAGAGGTGAGATGGCCAAGCGATCTATAACCAATACCACCAACTCATCAAAAGGTACACAACCTTTGTACCTGATATTTGAACCTCATGTCATGAACATGATCGTATAAGGCTACGAAATGATATTGTACTAGAGTCTCATGTCAAATCGTTAACCAAGAACCACTTTGAGAACTCTGTGCAACCAATACTATAAGTCAAGGATTTTGATGTCAATATTGAAACATGGAGAGAGATGATATAGTACGGATGTCAATGTCCACAATTAAGACATCATCACCCAGTACCTCATACATCCTAAAGTGGATACCCTCACAGAACACCACACAATTAAATTGAGAGAGAATGTGAACCATGGTCAACCCAAAGGAGTAGTTCCCCAAAGGTTGACCAGCCACAAAATAGACTTGTTCCCATTTTCATTTGACAAAAGGAATACGAAAGATATGACCAGGTTCATCTTCCTCACACACAAGTACCTGGAAACCTCATATGAAGGATTTGGTTATGAGATTCCAATGTTGCTGTTATGAAATGATGGGACCCTAAAAATTTCATGTTGTGTATTTTATGTGATTAATGGCACTTTATATGCCATAATACCTGGAGTTGGGAACTATATAAAAATAGAACTAAATAGAGATATCTGATATTATCCTTACACACCCAACCATCAATTAGTAAAATTGAATTGGAAATCTTCGTTTATGCTTAATCCAAAGGGAACATGATAGCAGGATGATGGATAGTATGCCAAGTTGAATAGTCCACTTAGTATTCATTCAATTAGCAAACAGATAGGTCAACACAGATAGGAAAGCATAGTTGACCTATATGTGTTCACCTATATATTTTGAGTTTCCAAATCATTTCTAAATTCACAATCATACAGATATTGTCATTGAAATGGTTCTGGGGGATTTATTGAGTGGATCTACCAGTTCAAAAAGTTTAACTTCATCTGGCAGCTATTCTCCCAGGAACTCTTTCTTGGGGTCTTCACTTCCTCTGGATTGGTCAAGGGTGTATTTCCTTTTATCTTATATATCCATCTCCTTTCTATATTTCCTTTCTCGGGCTAGATGCCCATATTTGAGTGAATGAGTTACAGAAAGCATCGGGAAGGTTGGGCTTCATATTGGACAAGCATATCATCTCTAGGGGATAGTCAAATAAAGGGTTGTAGAGATCAAAAGAGAGTAGAGAACAAAAGAGTATAGAGATCTTCCCACATTTCTGACCTTTAGGGATTCAATGGAGTTATGGATGACCCACTATTCAGTACTCTACTCTTATAGTCTTAAGCCTAGAGTTCTCCCACCGCATTGAAAAAATGAATCATGATCCACTACCAAGTAAAAAAGGGAAAGAAACCACTACCTATATTATACACTGATAAGGATAAAGAACTACCCTTAGACAATATATATAAGTACCTGTTTTGAGACCTATGAGTTTTCATATAATATAGGTAATGAGGTGCTTGACTACAGTCAAGAGTCTTCTTCTAGATATAGAGAGTTTGTGAAAATAATAAGAGGTACATCAAAGAGATGAAAGCATAAAATGATCTAGTACTTATATATATTTATAGAAGAGAAAACCTTAACCAATCAAAGAAGATGGATTGGTTATTCAATATATATAAGATTCACTTTTCATTAAATAGTCGATACTGAAAAAATATTGTCTAAAATACTCTTAGGAATTTGACCTTGATCCAAGCCAAATATTCAACACATATAAGCTAAGGTACCTTAATCGCTACTCTTTCAAGTGACAAAAAGGTCTTACTGGAGATATACTTCCAATTCATCTTCATCTAGAAATCTATCAGGAGAAACTGATCCATCTAAACTCATGCCCTAATCTACCAAGAGTTGTGTGTACCCATATATACTAGAGGCTCTATCATTTATGGCACATAATAAAAGAAATAAGACTGTTCGTAGTAGTAGAATTCATTCCGGTCATCATAAGACTATCAAAACCTAAGTGAATAGTATAAGTGTTCTCGTGTTGATGGGGAAATCAATTTGAGATATTTTAAGACTCTATGTCAACATGATCATTTCAATTAACTTTCATATAGGATCTACTGAGATATAGTAAAATACCCAATCACACAAGCATGATGTGTCCCCCGCCAAGATAGCACATCAAGTGTCTTGACTATATGAATGAGAAAATTGCAAACTACTTCAAATATTATGTGAATGATAAAATAGAAGAAAAAATATTGGGACTTTCAAAATATATATATATGTACTAGTATAGTTATTGTTTTGAGAAAACATGGCTGCTTGTGGTTATCCGCTAACTCAAATAGGGTAATGAAATGGAAAATGATTAGAGGACATTCAGTCCCCAATATACTTTCATTTGTATATAGATCTAGAGAAATACTTGGATTCTTTATGAATTTTTAGAACTATAGATGATGGAAGCATTTTTGAAGATTCCCTTTTGGTTCTATTTCCCTACCTCGATCCACTAATTGATACTCTATGGGTCATTCTGATTTCCTAGGTGTTCCCCTCTCTAACACTAGTAATAATATATATTGATAGACTAAATTTATTTCATGTTACTAGTTGTCTGACCATCTATGTCATCCCTTTCCCCATTTAAAAATTCATGTTTCAATGATCCCCCATGTAGTCTCAAGAACTAACTTGTCTACTACCTATATTATACACTGACAAGGAAAAAGAACTAGGTTGAGTCAAATTCCCTTGCTTCTATAATGACTCATCAGGTCTCTCTCCACTTTTCATAGTGTATAACTTTCTTCTCACCCATATAATACAAAGTATGAAGCTTAGTTCTCTCAATATATATAAGTAATAGTTCTAAATTTCATTGATACATTTTTCTTACTAGAGAACCTTATGGGAATGTAAACTTGAAAGTCAAAGCTCCTTGTATATCTATCATTCCCTAGGTTGAGAAACTTCTCCCCTAGTACTGAGACTCAATCTCCCCTTGTCATTGTCTATCCTAAAATCCATGATTTCCCCTTTTCTTTATATCTAGATAAATTATCCTTTGTTATCATATGAGAAAACCTCAAATGGTGTAATATTCATCCCCTATCTAAAAACCATCACTTTTCAGTAGCTACTCACCATTTTATGTTGTTATGTCTTCAATATATTTAAGTACCAGTCTAAAGAAATTGTTCAGTCATGAATTATTATAAAGAATACATTGTCAAAGCCTGAGGATTCATCTAACCATTGAATTAATCAATGTAATTTGAATGATTCATTCTTGTCTGATCCTTGGTATAATCTAGATAGTATCCTGGTCAGACCTGTCGTGGTCCTCCCAAGTCATCATAGGGATACCTGATTCAGGTATCCCAGGGTAGCCCTATCGAGTATGATATAGATAGAAGTCAGAAAGCAACTCGAGTTAGATCAACCCTATCCAAGAACATTCCACTCTCATTAACCAAAATTATTCTCATATGAGATATTTCTTTCAGGAGATGCTAAAACCAGACTATAACAGTAGAGTACTGAACTCAACACTAAAAGTATATCGAACATTTCACCTATCACATCCTATGCATGGAACGCAACTATAACATGAACTCCAACCCCTAGAATTGATAGTAATGGAAATACCCCTTATACAAATGCTCTTATCCCAATGGTTTATGTCAACCATTGGGAAAGGGAACTTATGCGAATGGTTTTCTATAAACTGTTGGCATTTTGTATTTTAAGGAAGGGTTTTCCCAACGGTTTTAAAAACCATTGGGATAGATCTTATTATATGAATTTTTTTCCAATGATTTCATATAATTTTTGGGATAACACATTTATTCCAATGGTTTTAATTAATCATTGGTATAGAATTCCATATGTACAGATCCCCTGATCTGCCCGCATTGTTCCCTAAACCAAATCTCTCGTTGTTCCCTCCCATGAAAACCCTTCTTCCCAATTCATCCCATGGGAACCATCTTCCTAAAAATTATATTTCTATTATGCCACTTATAGTCTATATTTCTTAACTTGATTTTATGTTCTGACTCTATTTTTCACTCATATTTATTTAATGACAAGGTTTTTTTGTTTTTGGTTTTGATTTATATCTCCCCTATTCTTTGTAATCCATCCTTGATTCAATATATATTTAAAATTGGTATGTTCTAACTGAGTTGTATTTTGTTTATCTTTTTTAATTTGGATTGATTTAAAGCCCTAGACTTTTTTAGTGTTTTGATCAATAATTTTGGTTCATGATGATTTATTTGGAGGTGTGTTTACAATTAGTTTTTTTAGAATTAATGTATGATATTTAGAGTGGAAGATAAAATCCAATAAATGTATGATATTTGTAGGTGTGTTTACAATTAGGTGTGTTGTGATTTATATGTATGATATTCATGGTTTACACCAACAGTCTTCTAGGTCATCTATAATAGGCTTGAAGTCATTATACAATTGGATAGGGACTGGCTTCTATGACCCTAGTTAGAGATGTTCACTGATGATGTAAATAAATTCCATTAGTGAAATGGATATATTTTAAAACATGGGGATTCATTTATTAAATTTATGAACTTCTAATTGTTTAAAGTATTAAATTTAATCATAAAAATATGGTTCATGATGGGAATGATTCACCTTGATTATTTCGATACCCTTGTGATGGTAAAAGTGAAGAAATGTATAATTATTTATATCCTTTTAATTTAAATTACTTGATTTAATTTAGGAATCATGATTATGTGAAGAAGGGGTGGGTTGTCCAGGGCAAGGTGGGGGGCTATGCTGGGAGGGGGTGGATTTTCCAGGTGGGTGAGGGTTGTGCAGGCGGGGAGGGGGTGTACAGGTTGGGACGGGGTGTACAGGTTGGGAGGGGTTGTGGGCTATCCAGAGAGGGGGTGGGTTGTCCAGGTGGGGGAGGGGATGTAAAGGTGGGTTTGGGTGGGCTGTTCAGGGAGGGGGCTGTCTAGGTGGGGTGGGGGTGTCCAGGTGGGGTGGGGGCTACCCAGGTGGGGTGGGGTGGGTTGTCCTGGTTGGGGGGCTGTCAAGGGGTGGGGGGAGTGGGCTATCCAGGTGGGGTGGGGTGGGCTGTCTAGGGGGTGGGCTGTCCAGGTAGGGTGGGGGGGGGGGTTTCCAAGTGCAGTGGGGGTGGGGTGGTGGAGGGGGGTGTGGTGGGCGGTGGGGGTGGGAGTGTGGGTAGTCCAATACATTAATAATATGAATAGAGTGGAGAAAAAATAAATTTAATAGGACTCTTTGTGGAACCACATACTTAATCAGGGATAAATAATCAATATAGATCCATATAAAAATAATGGATCTATAGAATATCAATCTTTCCCCATTCAATTGAATAGTGTTTCTATCTAGGTGAATATCCAACAATCAATATAGAAGCTAGAAGATATTCATAATGAAATGGAAGGTAACTAAAAGAGATCATATTTTCATATTTCTAAATATGTTTTTAAATAATCTGATCCCTTATTATTAAACAATTTTAGCTTATTTGGATCATTTTAGGTTTTTTGGGGATTTTTTAGCTTAAATGTGAATATTAGTTAATTCTGGACATTAAACTGATTTATGTTTCCTCTGTATTTCAAGCATAACTCCTACAATATTCATCCAATTAACTTGATTCCTTTTTTTAGAATAAACTGATTTTTGGGCTATAAATAAGTATTCTAGACCCAGAGCCAATTATATCTCCAACAAACCAAATAAAATTGGTCAATGTGAACACTTATTCTGGTTGGCATAATGGACCATGTCTCATTCAATGATTCATCTCCTAGGACTCCGACCACAAAATGGGGTGCTTTCAGCTGGTTTAGAAAGCCAACTCAATGATTCATTTGCACATTAAATGTCATGGGGAAATTATTTTATTAAGCCCAACCTTTATCCAGTCAAAAATAGGGTTGGTGGAAGAGTGATTGGTGGCCAGAAAAAGTCTGGTCTACTAATTTGGCCATAAATCATTGCACATGGAATAAAATTCCTTGATAATTCATGGGTATATAAAAAACTCTATTCCTCACCTCGTATAACAAGGGACCTTGGCCTTATTCAATGATATTTTAGACAAACCGAAGATGAAATTATGGTGGAAATATTTCAGAGGAAATGTTCATGTTCTTATTTTTCCCTCTTTTATTTAATTTTAGTTTTTTAATGCCTTTGTAGGGGAAAAAACCCTCAAGGAATCATTGAAGTATTTTTGAGGTGATTGTGTTTGTTGACAATGTAAACATCTGTGTTGTGATTGTTAAAAAAGAAAACCATGACATGCAAATTTGTTGACAAAGGAGATTTCATAGTGTCATGTCGAGTTCAAGAGCTATGGTTAGACGATCAATGATTGATTCAAGAATGTCGATAAAGGAATAGATGATCTGGAGGTGGTTCAAAAAGAACAGATACATGGTGATGCCGTTTTCCAGTGTTTGCCAAATTTTTGGGCCAAACAATCGACTAATGAAGAAAATTGGTTTTTGGGAAAGGGATTTTCATGCCATATAATTGAAGAAGAGGAAACTTATGCACCATATGTTTCTAAAGATCAAAACATCAAAATATGGAAAATGCATAAGGGTCCATCAATTTTTGGGTTTGTTCATGTAAGTGATTTGCGTGGCAGGAGACTTGCACGCTGAAACTTGTGCGCCGAGGGGAGACTTGTGCGTCGTCATGTAGGGTGTCCAAGTAAGGTTTATTCACGTCAGTAATTCAACACTACGTGAATGGTGGAAGATTTCCTGATACTTTCGGTGTAAAGCGAAATTCATCTATGGGTGAAAGCTTGACTTTAACAGAGCATCTACATAAAACAGAGGATGCATTCATTAGTGATAATGAAGAGGCCTATAAATCTATAAAATTTGAGTGGATCCTTTCTAGAGTAGTGAACAAAGGAAGAGGAATATGGTGATCCTATCCACCGGTAGTGATCCAGAGAGAGAGAGACAGGGAGTGACCCTTGGGTAAGCAGTGAGCTGACCCTAAACATTGTAAAGGTAGTGAGCCTGGGCATAGAAGTGATGTATCCCGAACATTGTAAATTGGTAGTGAGCCTTAGTGTATTTGGTACAGTGGCACATCGTCGTTGTATGCTCCTTAGACGTAGCCCAGTGAGGGTGAACCAAGTAAAAATCTATTTGTCTGCCTTCTTGCTTCCCTGTATTTCATTCAAAGCATTATCATCAAATAAAGAATAAATGAAGTGATAATAATTAACACACAAGTGAAAACAAAGTGACCTGTGTAATGAAGAGGTCAAGATCCAGTGTGGCAGGACGAATTTTTGAATAGAATATCCATACACTGATTCACCCCCCCCCTCTCAGGGTATATAGGCCCCTATTGGTCCTATCAATTGGTATCAAAGGGAAGGGTAATTTTATTAGATTTGTTTTCTCCGACTAGGTGTAGTCGATTTGTGTGGTTAAATCAGTTTGATCATATCTTGGTGTTCCATGGAAAAGGGAAAAACATCATAGAATAATCAAAAGTCAGGTGATATCCCTCAGTGTGGAAGTTTTTTTTTATGGAAAAATTGTGATTCAACTAAAATAATCAAACACCTTACTGAAGGAAGGCCTAGATGAATCTGGTAGGGAATATATTGATTCACTCAATCATGATGTTGGAATGAGTGAAGTACATGAACAGAAAAGTGATACTGAAACAATTGATGTTGAAGAAGTTCTATGAAAGAGGCCACTAGTAGATGTTATCAACATGACAAAGAAATTGGATTGGAAATTGGATGAAGAAGCTAAATCTAAATATATCCGGATCCATGTATTGGAAATTGAGGTCAACCAGCTAAGAGGCTTAAATAAAAGGCTTATTTATGTGGATACTGACCTAAAGGAGAATAATGATTCTCAAGGAGAAGAAATTCAAAATATGGATAGAATGAAATGGAAACAGAAGGATGATGGTTATGAAGAGAATCAGGAGTTAGATGAAGTTCACAATATGAAATCCAGAAATGATGATCTAGAAACTCAGTTGTCAGAAGATGTTCAAAAGAATCAAAGGCTACAACAATATAAAGAATTTGTCTATGAATTTGTTTCTAAAGAAAAATTGAAAGTAATGGAGCAAGGTGAAATGGTAGAAAAGCTCATACAAGAACTGGAAGATGAGACGTGTTGTGGAAATAATCTCAGAAGAGAACTCAATTACCAACTAGAGTCAGGTGATTTGAAGATTCCGAAGTTGGAAGTAAAGCTAGAATCAGTAAGGAAGGAAGTTGAAAAAATCAATACTAGATGAAAGCCTAAAATGAAGGATGCCTTGCACTTACTATTTGATTATCCTTCATTAGGTGATTATGCAGTGAAAATAAAATTTTCTATTTCTGAAACAAAAAATCAAGAACAAATTTTCTCAGCTCAAAAGTTTGGGAAAAACTGGTATCAGATTTGATGAATCACCTCCCATGAATGACAGAAATAGAGTTGTGAACACTTGTAGATGTGGAAAAAATCCTATAGGTGTTGGAGATAGGCCTAAGAGGATAGTTACAAAAAGTAGTGATTACATGTGATATTTCTATGGGATTCATGGAAACACATTGATATTTTGTTTAGAGGCTCAGGAATACATTTTGGGTTGTAAAAATAGAGACATTACTAAATCTGAGAATAAGAAGAAGTGTTATGAGAAACCTAAAAGAAGAGTCTCTCAGAGGAAATCATTTATTAGATGATATTACTGTGGAAGAATGGGACACACCATGAGTATGTGTGAGGAATCTCAGGAGATCAATGTATGAGAAAGAACTCAAGATGCACCAACATCTTGACAGATAAATGAAGAAATGAGGTATGCCTTTAATGAATTTTTTTATATGTTCTGATTATGGGTATTTGGAAAGGTATTGCAGCAAGAAGAAGGTAGGAAAGGGAAAGGAACATTAAAAGAGATTCACAACTCCAGTGGTGTATAATGAGAAATCATACACTGGATGACAAAGTGGTAAATTGTAAAATAGTATTAGAACCTCAGGGGAATCACTTGGAGCTGAACAAAAGGTGTATCAACCACATCCTCTTTCACACTCACATACTCTCTCTAAGAAATAACTTGAACAACTCTAGATGAAATGGGATGAAATGATACATCTGTGAGTAAGAAGAATGTATGTTCAGTGGAGGATCTACCACCAATGAAAAATAGTGTGGTGACTCAAATATTTGATAAAAGGAATATGACAAGAAGAGAGATTCCTACTTAGAGAATGAGTTAGGGGAAGTTTCATGTTGATGGAATATAAAATAAGGAAATGTCTACCAGTGGGTTTAAACCTCAATGTGTGAGGAAGGGAAAGCCTACTAAATCTACATATCAAAAAAATGATAAGAATGTGGGTAAAGAATGCTTAGTCATATGGCCAGAGTAGTTGAAGTTGGCAAGGCACCTAGAAGAATAAAGGAAAGAGTGTGATGCTCTGCATGAAAGAATAAAATGGTTGAATCATCAGGATCAACCACAATCCTCATCTTGAGGATTCCAGAAGCACCCCTCGCCCCATCTATATAAATTATATTAACTGATGATTCAAATGTTTTAGGTTTTAAGGGTATATGATCCAAGGGGAATTGGGATCTAAAGATGAAAAGTAGAAAGATGACATGCTTCAGAGTTTCAATTGACTCAAATCAGGTACAAAAGTTGAATAATAAAGTGAGTAACATAGAATAATAGGAAGTTATTGTGTTATTAACATTGTCTCTTGTTTCCTACACCGAGTTTCAACTCAGTAGGCCTAAAGATTTTGTTAATGGCTCAATTCTGGGTGGAAGATGAGAATAGATGATGCAGGAGAAGAGGAATGTTTATGGGTATAAAAGGTGGGCCTAATCACGGTAATTGTTGCATAACATTGGTAGAGAATTCAATATAATTATCAGATGAAAGATCTATAAATTAAATAATTGGATGACCCAGCTCAGGTGTTGTCCATCAAGTGAAGACATTTTTCCAGAGAAGCAGAAAAAATCATGCATCTCATGATTATCTATTTTGTTCTAACAATGTGGTATTAGTTGACTATTTTCGGGATACCAATAAGTTGTGAGAGAATATCCACAATGTTTCAACAAAAACAATAGAAAACTAGTTTAAAAAAATGATTCCACTGAACAATGACATAGTAAAAAAAATTTTGTTGAAAGTAAGGAAGTGGTAAGAGTCTGAGGGGGAGTAGAAGTGGAAAATGCTAATTCAGAAGTAGACACTGATAATGACCCTAAAAAGGAAAATAATTATCAGCATGATAGTTGAAGAGAAGTGAATAAATCGACATTAAAGATATATGAAATGATGAATCTGATGAGGTGGAAAGAAACAAAGGGGGAGCATAAGTGACTGATGCGAATTCAGAAAAGAATAAGACATGGGAGATTTTTTTGAGGCCAAAAGATTATTTTGAAGGTAGCAGATAAAGATGTCATCAGGACTAAATGGGTCTTTTGCAACAAGATGAAAAAATATGGAACAGTGATTCAAAACAATGCTTGACTGTTGTATAAAGGATACTCCTAGATAGAGGGAATAGACGTTGATGATACATCTGCACTGGTAGCAAGGCTGTAGACAATCAGATTATTCCTAGCCATTGCAGTGTAGCAGAAGTTCAAAGTGTTCCAGATGGATGTCAAATCTGCATTTCTGAATGGGTTTCTGGAATAAGAGGTGTACATTGAGCAGCCAGATGGTTTTCTCATTCATGAAGATGAGAATAAAGTTTGTCGATTGAATCAAGCACCAAGATCATGGTACTCAAGGGTGGATCAGTATTTGAAGAAGCTTGGGTTTCAATGTGGTGGAGTTGATTACAATCTCTACTTCAACAAAAAAAAGTAATCAAAGGATGATGATGTTGGTTTAGATCGATGACATAATATTTGGTGGTTTAGATGAAGCTCAGTGACACAAGGATGGAATAGAACATTAATTATCAATCTAAATATGCCAAGGAGGTTCTGAGAATGTTTGAAATAGATAATTCCAAGGGGGTGAAGTCTCTGGTTTCTACCCGGATGAAATTATCAAAATATGACAACGCAAAGGTAGTTAATATCACAGAATATAGGCAATGTATTGGATGTTTTATGTACTTGACCACAAAAGGCCTGACATTGTATTCACCACATTCTAAGCAGCGAGATATTAGATTTATCTCAAGGAAATTCACATTCTTGAAGTGAAAATAATACTTCGGTATATCAAGGGCATGGTGGATTTCGTCTTCACATATAATAAAAAATCTCAAACAGAGTTATTGGGATATACTGAAGTAGACTGGGATGAATCAACAGATGACAGCAAATCAATGTCAGGAGGTGCATTCTATCTTGGTGGATTGTGTATTTCTTGGCTAAGAAAGAAGCAAGATTTCATTTCATTGAGAACCGCAGAGGCTGAGTATATTGCGGTTGCTCAAGCATGCACACAGTTATTGTGGATGAAGCAGCAGCTTGATGATATTAGAGTTTGAGTGAAGTCTCTGATCAGAATCTAGTGTGATAACTCAAGTTCTGTGAATCTTAGAAAAAATCCAGTTCAACATTAAACAACAAATCACATTGAGATCAAATATCATTTCATCAAGTAGAAGGTGGAGGAAGGGCTTGTGATAATGGATTATATGCCTACAGAGCTACAAGTTACAGATATTCTGACAAAGGCCTTACCCAAGGAAGCATTTTAAAGGCATCGACTGGCTCTGGGAGTTCAGTCGACTTCCCATACTTAAAAGAGTGTGGATGTGGACCTCTCCATCTCCCGGAGGTATGATGTGTTTTTCCCTAATGTGCTGATATGTGTTCTCTACTCATTTACAGACTACATAGGAGTGACCCTTGGGTTTGTTAACAAAGGGGGTGAAAATAGTAATTTTTCAAGGGGGAGATAGTGTGGCTATTTGATAAATCATGATAGATATGGGGAAAAGTTGATAGGTGGATCAGTGAGATAGGGGGAGCAATGATATAGGAGGAGAATATTAAATCTGACGATGCTAGAAGTGATCGATCAAATAATAGATATCATGACAGCTGAGGATCATGATAAAAGAAGAAGAGTGGTGTTGGAATGTGGTAAGAATATTTCCAAATATTGGTATCATTTTGGTATCAATAGTTGGTGTCAGAGTTGAAGTGATTCATTGATAAACTTCTCATTTACTCTTGTTTCTCACACCGAGCGTTGCTCATGTGGGCTTAGAGTATGCGTTGAGTAAATCCTTGATCGCTATCAGAGTTGCAATAGGCGAATGGTGGCTGAATAATTAACTATGTATCTTTTTATGGAAGATTTTTCAAAATTCCCAAAGGGGGAGATTGTAGGGGAAAAACCCTCAAGGTATCATTGAAGTATTTATGAGGTGATTGTGTTTGTTGAAAATGCAGACATCTGTGTTGTGATTATTAGAAAATAAAACCATGACATACAAATGTTTTGACAAAGGGGATTTCATAGTGGCATGTCGAGTTCAAGAGCTATGGTTAGACAATCAATGTTTGATTCAAGAAATTCAAAAAAGGAATGGAGGATCTGGAGGCAGTCCCAAAAGAACATATACAAGGTGACGTCGTTTTCCAGTGTTTGCCAAATTTTTGGGCCTGAAAATAGACAAATGAAGAAAAGTGGTTTTTGGCAAAGTAACTTGTGCGCCATATACATGAAGGAGAGTAAACTTGAACATAATATGTTTTTCAATATCAAAACATCAATATATGGAAAATGTATAAGGGTCACGCAGGTTTTCAGTTTGGTCACACAAGTGATTTTCGTGGAAGGAGACTTCTGTTCTAAAACATGTGCACTGAGGGGAGACTTTCACGTCATCACGCAGGGTGTCCAAATGCCTATAAATATAGGTTGACCCCTCCTAATTCTGTGTAGTGTTCAATAATTTGAAAAATTGGTTCTCCCGTCACGCAGGTGTGGTGGTCGCGCAAGTGGTGTGTGGTTGTGCAAGTAGAGGTTGTGCGCCATGTGATAGTTGCCCATCCAAGGTGGTCTAGGTGAGGAAGGAAGAGAGCTGCACAGGTTCTGAGTTGAAGAAGGAAGTGTCGCGCAGGTGTTTTGGTGACACTTAAGCCCCATTTTTTGAAGAATCATGAAAGTTGTTGGTTGCACGCCAATATAGGTCTGGGTATAAAAAGGTGAGCGTCGGGCAAGTTTGAAGTTCAATAAGCCTATGTCGCGCAAGTGGTAGGCAGTGACTTACACGCTAGTTATAACTTGTGCACCGAGACTTACACACCAGATTATAGAAGGGATCCAAGTAAGGTGGATTCACGACAATAATTCAAGGCTGCGTGAATGTTGGAAGATTTCCCGACACCTTCAGGGCAAATAGAAATTCATCTACGGGTGAAATTTGGACTTCAACACAGCATCTACATACAATAGATGATGCATTAATTAGTGATAATTAAGAGATATAAAGGTCTATAAACTATGAGTGGATCCTTTACAGAGCAGTGAGCATAGGAAGTGAAAGAAGGTGATCCTGTCCATCAGTAGTGAGCCTGAAAGAGAGAGACAGGGAGTGACCCATGGGAAAGAAGTGAGCTGACCCTAAACATTGTAAAGGAAGTGAGCCCGGGCATATAAGTGATATAGCCCGAACATTGTAAATTGGCAGTGAGACTTAGTGGATTTGGTACAACGGCACATCGTCGTTGTATGCTCCTTGGATGTAGCCTAGTGAGGGTGAACCAAGTAAAAATCTCTGTGTCTGCCTGCTTGCTTCCCTACATTGAATTCAAAGTATTATCATCAGATAAAGAAGAAAATAAGTGATAATAATTAACACACAAGTTCAAACAAAGTGTCCCTTGTAATAAAGAGGTCAAGATCCGGTGGGGAAGGAATAATTCTTTAAAATAATATCCATACCCTAATTCACCCCCACCCTCTTATGGTATATAGGCCCTTATTGGTCCTAATAGCCTTCTTCTTCCCCCTTCTTCTCAATTACCCTTACCATGGTGGGGTAAATCTTATGAGTGATTGTGGAATGTTAGGTTTTCCATTTTTTAATTTTTGAGCTCATTTTCTTAAAGTTAAGAAAATATTTCTCTCTTTTGCAAGTTGGTTTCAATTGTAATAACAATTTTTATTATCTTTTGTGATCATATATGATTTTATATTCTGTTGTTATAATTGATTTTCTAAATGATAATTATATAACATCACTAGGTTCTAGTATATATACAATGAAATATATTAGATCTTAGTGTTGAATTACTTGGATAATGTCAGCACGTGTGAGAGTTGTAGTGCATATTCAAGATTTTTTGGGATAAAAATAGACCCGATCAGGAATTGTCTAAATTAATTGAGATTATTCATTGCAACTATTTCATAAAATGAATGAAATTAGACCAAAATAATATATTTTTAAGGTTTACTCTCACCAACACCATCGGCTTAACAGAATAAAAATGGATAAAATCGAACTATGATAACATTGTAATTGGAAATCAACCCCTGACCAGATCACACAATTTTATATTACAATTTTAAATCACATTATATTTCAATTTATTTAAAAAAAATTAATTAATTTCTTCATTTTGTTTCATTTCACTCAATTTTTAATCCAAACAAATTCAAAAACAAAATGAAAAATATGACTTTTGTTATAATTTATTTGTTAAATGATAATTATTAACCATCACTAGGTTCTGGTCTATATACATTGGAATATATCAGATATTAGTGTTGATTTACTTCAAACTTTTTAGTATGTGTGAGAGTTGTAGTGCATATTCAAGGTTTTTTGGGATAAACAATACCATATTATGAATTGCCTAAATTAATTGAGAGAATTTGCTGAAAAAATTTCACAAAAGGAATGAGAGTAAAACAAAATAAGATCTTGTAAATGTTTACTCTTAACAACACCATTGACCAAAAAAGTGAGAGGAAGCGATTTTGGAATCTCACTTTAATCGACTTAGTAGAAGAGAAATGGATAAAATCAAACTATGATAACATTGAAATTGTAAATCCAACCATGATCTGATCACCAATTTTTTTAGTACTATTTTAAATCAAATTATATTTGAATTTATTTTACATATTTTATTTAATTTCATCCTTTTGTTCCATTTCTCTCAATTTATAAACCAAACAAATTAAAAAAAGTGACAATTATGATTGTTGTTTTCTCCTCTCTAGAGACAACCTAGGTTAACCCCGATAATATATTTTAACTTTGTAAATTATTTCTTTTCACATACCCAACTATAGGCATGTTTCAAAACATGGCGTTGTTGCTGGGGAGGTATTTCCACAATCCAATTATTAATATTTACCATTTTCCAATTACAAAACATAAAAATAATAGTTTTCCATGATGCTTTCAAATTATCATATCTTTAATTCATGGAATAATTACCCAAAAGTGGGACAACAAGATGATTTTGGTTATAATATAGTTCAGATGCCATAAATTATAAATGACATAGAAAAACTAGAGGACAAAGTTGAACTTACATTCAAATATGTCAGTGCATTGAGGGAAAACAAGAACCAATTCACAAACATGAAGAGTACAAGAAGGAAGAATTTCTTATTGAGATACATATGGGAGATAAAACATATCTAGATGGATTCTAGAATGATTGTGAAAAACTACTTGATCCACATATTACTTATAAAGTAGAAGAACCAGAACTATTGAAGGAAGACCCCACCAAAGCGGTGGAATTTAAATAAAAGATGAAGGAGCCTTACTACCTCCCTTTATCTGGTGAAATTCAACTACAAGAGGCATGTTCAATTAAATAATCAATTGAAGCTGAACAAACTCAGGGAGACAATCTTTTCTTAGAATTTTTTCATAATGATTTTATTAAATCTAAATTGAGTATTACATCCACTTGTTATAAATTTTCATATTTAACCAAAAATTGTATTGCATTGGTGGATGGGGAAGAAGAAGAAGATATACTTAAAGAGGAACACCTATAGATCCCCAAACATGTTGATCATTTATTGGAATGAGTTAAAAATGAGATCCAAATGGACTTTCTTGAGGAAAATGTGACACGAGATTATTACTTTGAAAGGGAAGAATTTGATATTTATTCATCTTGTTTTAATTTTATTCAAATAGAATTACACTATAATTTTCCATTTAGAATCTCTTTTGATGTAGCATACTTTGAGAAACTGCTGGAGAATGAAGAAGAGATTGTGCAAATGGAAATAAATAAAGAGGAATCATTGTTTTTTCAACCCCCACCATGCATGTTTTATATCATTTACATTGGGGTGGATTTGGGGTACTATATCCATGTATTCCTCAATAAAAAGGAAGAAGTTCAAGATGGAAAGAAGAACTGTTTGTGATTCATCTCAAAGAAACTCAACCCACCATCGGATTGAGGATAGCTAAATAGAACTTCCCATCTAGAGGCATTCAAAACCCTAGGCCCACATGGGGATCAAACCAAGATCTATCCTTATTTTCTCACATTATTTATATTTTATCTTTCTTTAAATAATTTTTTTTAGTTTTATTATCTACCTTTGGTTGTAGGATTTCATATGTGCAGTAATTAGAAGCTTAACTCAATAATGAACTAACAATAAGTCAGGTTGTACCTCTCCTTAAATCATTATTGTCAATTTTGATTAAATTTAAAAATTCATACATGTTAAATCCACTTGAAAGAATTGCGGACAATGCATCATTTAACTGTGGGGGAGGGAGCCTTTATAGTTTAGTGTTTTCAATTGTTTTTTTCCTGTTTTTCAAAAAAAATTTGTGTTTTTCAAATTTTTGTATGTTTTTTAAAATTTTGAGCTGAAATGATTCTCATCCACATTTTTGAAAACCATGTTTATAAGTGAAACAATTTATCCCGTGAAACTGAGTTTAAATGAATATTGAAAATGAATTTGTTTCAAGTTGATATCTTAAGGAATTTCATAAAAAGTACTCTAATTTTTGAATCCCATGCCACATATCTCTATCTTAATAATTGAAATCACTTTCCTGTGAGGCTTATAAACATTATTTTCATAATCTTTTCTTTTACCACACTTCTTGAGAGAACCATATCATGCTTGGTTTAACTAGAATTTTATTTATTCTTGTCAAAACTTGAGGTTTTGAGGTACATGTGTTTTAAATAATTAAGGCATTTTGTTGGTATTAAATCCCCCTTTTCAAAATAATCCTTTTCATTATGTCCAAACATGTAAATTTAATCCTTCTAACCGATAGAAGTCATGAACATCCTATAAGGTTATCCACATTACAAGCCAGTTTTCCCTATCCTACCTGCCCTTAAAGTGAAATTATATAATATAGTTTAACTTAAGTGTGGGGGAGGTTAACATGTGTTATGATACCCCATTTGGTGATAAATTGGGTGGAAAATTGAATGTTCAAGAGATGTTATTATTGATGAAAAAAATAATTCTGTTGAAAGTTCTTCCTTTTCTAGAGCTTTCATGTATGAGAATTTATTCCTTTCTAGAGGTTCCAATGAAAAAGAAAGATGTGCCTATCTAGAGCTTTCAAGAATAATCATGTGATGATTGGAACTACTGCTACTAAAATTATGAATGGTGTGAAAATTAATTTATTTTTCAGGTTTATGGAACTTATTTTCTACTAAGGGGAGTGAGGAGGAGACTATATTTGAGTAAAAATTTTAATAATACAATTTTGCTTCAAAAAAAACCATGCCCTCCTCATTCAGCCTCAGAATTTTTCACATATAAATCCTACCAAACTTAAGACACAGAACAACCCTATAAATTCCTCATGATAATCATTTGTCCTTGAGTCACATCGAGTGAAGATATAGGAATTTATTAATCTAATGATGACCGTTGCATGAGTATTGTAAGATAAAAACACTGATGAAAAAATTGACATTTGTGTGATATGAGAAAATTAAAGCGAGGTATGTTTTTTGTGTGAATGGTAAGAGAAATTAAGTGTAAATATATTGAATGATATGAATTTAGAACGTAGAATAATGTTTGTTTATGGTTCATTATATCTTTTATTTATTGGTATTTAAATTGTTAGATCTCAAGGATAAGTTTTTTAAAATTTGCTTTAATTTGAAATCAATGTTTACTTGTCCAGGAATCCAAGTGATAAATGTGGGGTAATTGAAAGAGATCATATTTTAATATTCATCATTTGTTTATAAATTATTTAATCCCTTATCCATAACCAATTTGAGCTTAATTGGATCATTTTATATTTTTTGGTGAGTTTTGAACTTAAATGTGAAAAGTGGTTAATTGTGGACATTAAACAGATTTATTTTGCCTCTGTATTTCATGAATAACTCCTACAATATTAATCAAATTAAAATAATTCCATTTTTATGATGAAATTACTTGAGGTCTACAAATAAGTCTTCTATACCCAGATCCAATTCGAACTCCAACAAGCCAAACAAATTCGGTCAATGTGAACAGTTATTCTGGCTGGAAGAATGGACCATGGCTCATTCAATGATCCATATCTCAGGCTACCAAACACCAAATGGGGTGATTCCCACTAGTTTATAAATCCAACTCAATGTTACATCTGAAAATTAATTTTCAGGGAGCAATTATTTGATTAATTCCAACCTTCAACCAGTCAATGTAGGGTTGGTGGAATAGTGATTGGCGGCTAGAAAAAGTCTAGTCTACTAATTCGGCCATAAGTCATTCCACATAGCTCAAAATGCCTTGAAACTTTTTGGGTAGATGTAAAACTCTATTACAAACCTCCTATAAGAATATACCTTGGCCTGATTCGATGATATGGTTGACGAACAGAAGCTGAAATTATGTTGGAAATATTCTAGAGGGAATGTTTATGTTTATCTTTTTCACTCTTTTATTTATTTTTAGTTTTGTAATTCCTTTTTATTCCCCCTACTTCTCAAAAACCCTTACCATGGTGGGGAATATCATATGAGGGAATGGGGAAGTTTAGGTTTTCTAGTTTCTAATTTCTGAGTTCATGTTCTTGATGTAAATAAAATATTTCTCTCTTTTGCAAGTTGGTTTAAATTGTAATAACAGTTTTTATTATCTTGTGCGATCATATATGATTTTAGATTATATTATTATAACTAATTTGTTAAATGATAATTATCTCCTTTAACTATGTTTTTGTCTATATATGATGGAATAGATCAGATCTTATAGTTGAAGTACTTGGAAATTTTCAGTACGTGTGAGAGTTGTAGTGCATATTCAATATTGTTTCGGATAAACACGGCCCAATCAAAAATTGCCGAAATTAATTGAGAGTATTTTCTGAAACTATTTCACAAAAGTTATGAGAGTAGGACAAAATAATATCTTGTTAAGGATTACTCTCACAAACACCATGGACCAAATATGTTATAGGAAGCAATTGTGTAATCTCACTTTAATTGGCTTAGCAGAAGAGAAATTGATAAAATAGAACAATGATAACATTACAAATGGAAATACAATCCAAACCTAATCATCCAATTTTATGTTACTAATTTAAATCACATTATATTTAAATTTATTTTACATATTTTAATGAATTTCTTCCTTTTTTTACATTTCTCTCAATTTTTAAACCAAACAAATTCCAAAAAATTATGACAAATATGATTGTGTGTGCTCCTCTCTAGAGACAATATAGTTTAAAAACTATACTATATTTTAACATAGTAAATAATTTCTTTTCCCACACCCAACTATAGGCATTGTTTAGTAACCTTATTAAATTTATGATAACATTGTAGTATTGGGGGATACATTGATTTTTTATTTGTATAAATAATAAATGATACTTCAATTTGGATATTAATAATCATGTGAATCATTCAAATCAACCCGTCCTTGACACAAATCGTCCCCATAGAAAGCCCCACCCCCTAGACACTCTCCCCCTGGACACCCCCACCCCTGGACACCCCCACCCCTGGACACACGCCACCCCCTGGACACCCCATCCCCTTAGACACCCCACCCCCAATGAAATCCCCCACCCCCAAGATAACCCCATCCCCCTAGACACCCCCCCCCCCCCGTGACACCACCCCACCCCCTGGATAGACCCACCCCCACTAGACTGCCCCCACCACATGGAACCCCCCCCCAGACACCCCCACGCCCGCTATAAAACCCCACCCCCTTGGACCCCCCTGGAAAACCCCCCTGGACACCCCAACCCCCATGGACAACCCCGGCCCCCTGGACACCCCTCACCCCTCGGATAGCCCCACCCCCATTGACAGCCCCCCTCGGACACCACCCCACACCCTGGACACCCCCACCCCCTGGACAGCCCCCCACCCTTGGATATCCCCCACCCCCGCGACACCCCAACCCCTTGGACACCACCCCTCCCGCTGGACACCCCCACCCGCTGGACACCCCCACCCCCTTGGATATCCCCACCCCTGGATAGCCCCCCCTGGACACCACCGAACCCCCTGGACACCCCACCCATGGACACCCCAACCCCTTGGACGAACCTCCTTCTATTATGGATATCTAAAATAGGGGTAGATTTTCCCATTAGGAAAACAAATTTCAATCTCATTATTCGAATTCTTCAGGTACATGGAATCATTATTCTTTTCCCTATGGAACCTTCATCTTATGATATCAGACTCTTCATAGTTCCATTTAATCGTTCATGGATCCTGATCCACATGTATGACCATGATGTTTCAATCCCTAAGGAAATTTTTAAAATTATTTTCAGATTATATTTCCCATTTTTTAGAATAGATATTATGAATATCACTCAAATAATCTACTAAAATATAAATTTTCCTCAATCTAAAATTTAGTCAACTATTGAATAATTCTCCTCCAAAAGTTTACATGATCTTGTACACTCATTTATAGTTATTCAAATATATTTTGTTATAAATATAGTATTTTTTTGTATTTTATATTTTGATTCTCATATAGAGTAGTGTGTCTGTTATGGTTTTATATAAAGTTAACAAATCTCATTTACGTAAATATATTTTTAATGAAACTTCAATATTATTTAATTTCTTTTGAAAAAATGACTTAACTATTATGTGTGGTGTCACAATAGGGAGAAAATGAAATCTCAAACATTTGATGATCCAAATAAGAATATTGGATTTGATAATTTTTAATATGACAGGTTTCTATTTACTTATCATCATGAAAAAGAAAGAATTCTTACCCAAGAAGACTTTGATATGATCACACATGATGTGTCTAATGAAAATGATGATTTTTTAAGGGTGAAAAAAATTGAATGATGCTGACACGACTCCAGTATATCGAAAATGCAATAAAATGAAAAGGATGGAATTTTTAATCTAATTATTTAATGGGAAAACTATGTATGCGATTTCTAATACTACCATCAATTACATTCTTAACTTTTTTAAGGACTTACTTCTAAATGAATCATATATTACCTCAAACCACTATTTGTCATGAAATTTTATTAAGGAACTTGGATTTTCACAAAAAAAAATTCATTCTCACCTGAAAGAATCTAGTTTATTCAAGGAGGAACCTGCTGAATGAAATGATTGTATAAAATGTGGCACATCCCACCAGAATCCAAAAGCTGATAGAACACCATATCATGTGACACAGAAAGTAATTTGGCACTTTCCATTGATCCCCAGACTCCGAAATCTTTTTATGTATGATGAAATATCAATAAAAATGTGATGGAATGATACTGAGAGAAAGAAGACTAATGATGAGTTTGTTCACCCAGCAGATGGATTTTCATATTGTAGATTTGATTCTTGATATCCTGATTTTGCAGCTGATGTGCGTAATGTGAGGCTGGGTCATTCATATGATGGTTTTAATCCATTTGAGAATATTATTACTTTTCACAACACATGGAAAATTTTTATACACATTTATAACCTTCTCCCATGGTTTTGAATGAAAAAACATTTCACTTTCATGAGAATACTCATATCTGGCCATTCTTATCTCAATAATGATATAGATGTATATATGAAAATTTTAATAAAAGAGTTGAAACTTCTTTGGGATGTGGATGTGCACACATACGATTCTTGTTCTAAAGACATATTTCAGATGTGTGATGTGCTTATGTGGATGATCAATTATTTCCAAACTTATATAATGATTTCAATATGTATCACAAAGGGAAAACTATCATTTCCTATTTGTATGAAGAATACACAATCCATAAGACTGAAACAACACTGTAGTTTTAGTTTTATGTGACATTGAAGATTCTTTAAAATGCACCATCCATATAGAAATAATCATCAATACATTGACAATACCATGGAGACCGATGATCCACCTAAGTTTATGTCTGGAATTGATGTGCATAATGAATTGAATGATTTTATTTTTAAATTTGGGAATGGTCATATATAATATGGATATATAAAGAATGTTTCCACTGAAACCTATTAAAATTGGAAGAATTGGAGTATCTTATTTGATTTTCCTTATTGGTCAACTAACTTGTTACTTCATTTCTTCGCCTTAATGCTCATTGAAAAGAATATATGTGAAATGTTTTTTTGATTTGTCTAAATGTTATGATAAAGACAAAAGATGATTTACAGTCTTGGTGTGACTTGTTGGATTGGGGAATCAGACCAGAAATGCATTATGTGCGTATCAGTGAAAATAAATGGAAAGTTCCCTATTCTTATTATGTTATGACTCCTACAGAAAAAATATGTTTTTGGAAGTACTATATACTATTAAGGTTCCTAATATATATTCAAGAAACATATCTAAATAGGTCATCAAAAGAGATTTGAAGCTAAAATATTTTATGAATCATGATTATCATGTCCTTCTGCATGAGTTGATTCTAATAGAAATCTTTCTTCTTCTTTTTCAAATAATGTAAGGTTGGTTGTTATTCAATTTTTTTATTTGTATAGATATCTTTGTGCTAATAACTTATCCATGCATTTCTTGTAAAAAATGTTGGTAGATGCCGCATTAATTTGGAGCAAGTTAGGGAAAATATTTCTTCCATCATTTTTCACATGCAAGTTGCATATGACTGCCATATTCCAATTGAAATTCATCTCATATGACCTATTTATTTTCATTGGATTTATCTAACTAAAATAAATATATACACATTAAAGTATTATGTCTGAAACAAAAATCATCCTGAAGGATCTATCCTAAACGGTTACTTTGATCAAGAATTTATGGATATATTGTCTATGTATTTTTCTGATCTTACTATAAGAATGAACAACCATATGATATATGAATCAGAACAATATGAGAAAATTTAACTCAATTTTACATCACTTTCTGTAACATGAGGAATTTATGGATCATATACATTGATGAAATTAATCCTTGAAGATCAGTGGATGGCACATCACACTATTCTGTTCAACTGTGATTTGTTCAATGACTACATTAGGTAAGTAAATTTAATATGTATATCTTACATATATATCTGTTAAACTATTCATATTTTTATCTAGAAATGATAAATAGAAAGCATCGTTCCTTATCTTTGATAAAGTTGGAGACTTTTAATAGCAAAGAGTTTTTTGCTTGGTTAACATTGAAGGTAAAAATATTACTATCAAAAATAATTATATAAATATTTAATTAAGTTTAATATTCATTTATATTTCAGGTATTTAGTTTTCCTACTGACTTTGTCACTGAGGAAATAAGAGCCTTGGTTTTTTGTCCTAATACCATTGTTCCTGACTATAAATCAATTGTTATCAATGGGTATAGATTTATTATCTTCGAACGAGAAAATAACATGAGAACACAACATGGTTGTGTTATGGTTACTACAATAATAGACTATTATGCCAGTGTATCATATAGTATACTATGATTTGAAAATGTAGGTTATTATGGAGTCATTGAAAAAAGTAATATTATGGGATTATTACTCCCATGGATGAGTCACGATGATGAAATGTCAGTGGATTAATTTAGTGATAAGGCAAGGCACATTTATTGATGATTTTGTATTTTTAGTAATTGATATTACTCACACTCTTTCTATCGATGAACCATATATATTGGAAACAATTGGAAAACAAGTTTTTTATGTCAAAGACCATATTCGCCCAGAATTTGGGGTCATTGTCGAAGCAATTACATGACATATTTTATATAATGGTGATGATGGAATTGAAACCATACCCACTATAATTAAAAATGATCCATTTCTTACTTTTGAGGACTCCAATAGTTCAATTGTCAGAGTTGAGTATGAACATGATGTTGTGGTAGGAAATATATAGAATCATCAATCCATGTTTTTAATTCTTTTGGTTTAGCTCGACTTGGGTTATTAAGGTTGGTACAATTCAAATTGATTTAATATTGATTACAAATATGTTTTATCTGATTTGATCGTTATGTGAATTTTTCATGTTTATTAGTTGAAATTTTATTTGAATTGCACTTTCTAATTTGGAATTTAACTGTTTTCAAACCTATGAAACAAACATTTCTAACATGTTGAACATTTCAATATTATATTGACCATGTATAAAATTAGTATAACTCTAATATCACCCTTTAATATTTCACCAGATAATGAACAAGATGGGATGTCTTCTTCTACAAAACATGTTTAAAAACCTTCACCATCTACCTGGGCTAAAGATATTATATTTTTCCTTAATTTCAACAAGTGATTTACCCCTTATGAATCTAGTAGATATCATATCCTTTTTCATATGTTTATATCATCATTTACAACAATATTAATGGTTTAATCATTCAGAATATATACCTTTCTGAATTTTATAGAGGCATAATTCAGTATGCTCTCTCTTAGTTGTTGAGTGAAATAAATCCTCATAATCAATGTTCAATGTTTTTAATAGATTGGTGACACTTATTAAATAACGATCCTACTAAAAATTAAATTTCTTTATTACATTTTGTATGATTTACTGAATTCACTATATATCCATTCAAGCTCACCTAAAACAAGAGATAGTTATATTATCCAAAAATCCCCATATTCCCTCTCATATATTTTTTCGGGTTACACATTAGTTATCCTTTTCTAATTACTTCCATATTTGTTTTCAAATTCATGAAATGCAACCAATTGAAGATTGGTGTGAAAAAATATACGATAGACAATAATTCCCGCATGGCTGAGATGGGGGTTCCTTGACTAGTTCCTGTAGTGAGTGTTTTATTTCAAATATATATTTAAATAAAATATAAGGTCTTGTGATTAATTTTTTTAAAAAAAATTCAGGTTCCACCTCCTAAGTGACAATTATTTGATGAGAAACCTAGTAGTGGTCCCAGTACTTAGGGTGTTCGTATGAGGGGGGGTGGTACGAGAGCTAGGTGATCTGGTCGGCGTACCCGATTAGACCCTTCCCCTCCAACTGACATACCATCTATCCTCAATTTTGATCCCAATGTGTTGTTAGGGACACACAAGATATTTTGGCCTCCCATGTTTTCACCACCCTTTACATCTGATTCTCCTCACCTATCTTTACCACTTCCATTGATAATTCCTACTCCCCATCTAGAATTCAGCCAGCCATCCATGTCATCTTCTTTTACATCTACTTCCTTCTCTCTAAGCATCTATATTACATATTCTTTGACTCCTGATCTACCACAGTCTATCCCTATGGAGCATTAATTGGGAACTAATCCACCTATATAGGGTATTCCATCAATTTTTGTGGATCCAGTAGCACCAATTGATCAGACTGCCGTATGTATATTTATATAACCCTATAAATTTTTTATACCATTATTTATTTTCATTATAATATGTATTGATAAAATATTTGTTTTTCATTCATAAAAGATACATCTATGGATAGGTGGTGGGGGAAGGGGTATACACGCCTGCCTGCGGTTTGGAACCACCGCATGTAGTTGATGGTGGACTACAATGAAAATAATTAAATGATTGAAAAAATAGGGTAGCAATGATAGAGATTTTTAGTGATCCTTTCCAAATACTCTGAGATCATTCCCATAAGACCACTATCATTGTGAATGTTTCCAAATGAAGTCAAGGATAATGGTTGGACAGATATATGGGTAAAAAAATATGTAGTATTTAATTAAATATATTATTTTTATATTTATATGTATTAATATTTTGGTGTCAACTTCAGTTTAATTTCCAAGATGGTGAAAGTGCATGGCCACTTCATCTAAAGGATTTAGTTGAGCTTTGGATAGCTTATAAGCATGAGTGGTATATTGGACGTCATGCCAGAGTTGGCATAGAGTTAGAGGTGGTACTTGTCATGGATGATTGTCCGATAGAACAATATTTACAGATGATTACTCATTGGACAACTATACAGTTTAAGATATTAATCACATTTGAGGTATTTAAAAGAAAATTTTCATGTTTTTCATTAATACAATCTTTTTTATTATTGAATTTTATTTAGGAATAATTTATAAGAAATAAAAAATTTCATGCTAAAACTACATCCACACAATGGGACGTACTACGATGTAAGATCATGAGAGGTAGAAGGTATGACAGTTTCTTATAATTTTTTACGACTTTCTCTTTCTATTATTTATTCCCTAATTTATTCGATTGATAAAGTTGTCATATAATTTTAGTTATGAAATTAATTATTGTTAACCAATTTTTAATTATGGTTTGAAACATTCAATATCATTATATAAGGAAACATTAAATATTGAAGTATGTGTGCCTCGAGATAAACTATTTTTCTATAGTACAAGGAAGAAAGATTCAAGTGCGGTTAACGAACCAACTCAACATCATATTGTATGTATTAAATTGTTGATTTCACCTTTTAATATCTATTTAGTAACCTAATAATTTATTAATATTTATAAAAATATTCTTTAGAGGCCTCTGATGCGAAGGAACCTGACAATTTTTGTCCAAATGATCACTTACATCAGGTTTAGGGAGATGAGAACCCTGGAAGAGTACGTTGCCGACTTGGGAAGAGTATAGTCCCGATGAGGTATTTTCTCTCCTCAGGTATAAGTTTTAGAGCCATTGAATTCTAGTAGGTTACGACACAAGCATAAATGGCTGAAAAAGGGCCACAAAGATGGCCGAATAGTCTTTTAGGAAAAACAATGCATTTATGAAACTAATGGATGTTTTACTTATAACAATTATACCAGAGGTCAACAAAATTTTTTATGAATATATGTAATCAATGTGTTCTATATATTGTGAACCAAGTGGAATTTCTAGTGGTGTTCAAAACAATGGTGAGGAGGAGGCCAAGGCGGAGGAGGGGCAGGGAGGAGGCCAAGGCGGAGGGGTGGGGGCAGGGAAGAGGCCGAGGAAGAGGAAGAGGGAGAGGAGGAGTCTGAGGTGGAAGGAGGGTGAGAATGAGGGAGAGGAGGGGCTTAGGTGGAGTATGAGGGTGAGGAGGAGGTCATTGAGGAGGGCAGGGACGATTATGGGGATGAAGATGAGGACATGGATGAGGCTAATGATGATGGTGATGATAGTGATGGTGATGAGGGAAAGATTGATCCATTACATTTTTTAATGATATTACTGACATTTGATGTTCGATGATTTTTTGTGCCTATATATATGTGTGATTAGTTAGGTCACATTATATATATTTCTTTATCTATAAATAATAAAACTTGACATGATGATTTAGTGTGGATGAATATATGTGTGACTGATTCACCCATCCCCTGGACACCCTCGCCCCCTTGGACACCCCCCAACACCCCCTGGTCAGCCCCACCCCCATGGACACCCCCACCCCCTAGACACACCCTACACCTTTTTACAGCCCCCAACCCCATGGACAACCCCCACCCTTGGACACCCCAACTCCCTAGATAGCCCTCCCACCATGGACACCCCCACCCTCTGGACACCCCCTAGACACCACAACCCATGGACACCCCCTACCCCCTTAGAAAGTCCCCCCAACCCCATGGAAAACCCCCACCTACCCTAGACACCCCCATCCCTTAGACACCCCCACCCCCTGGAAACCCCACCATTGGGCAGCCCCTCCACACCACTTAAACAACCCCCTGGACATGCCCCCACCCCCTGGACAACCCCCCCCCCACCCCACCTGGACACCCCCTCCCTTGAAAAACACCCCCCCCCCCACCAACCTGAATAGCCCAACCCCTAGAAAACACACACCCCCTCTCCCACACCCCTATACCCCCACCACCACATCGACACCCCCCCCCCACACCCCACCTCACTTAGGTAGTTTACCCCCTCCCTGGACAGCCCACACCCCTCCCCCACACCCCTGCAGCCCACCTACCTAAATAGCCCCCCTCCACCACACCCCTACAGCCCTCCAAACCCCCCTGTAGCACCCCCCCCCCCCAAATAGCCCAAATGTTTCTCTCAGATTATCTGTAATGGTACAATTATTACAAATCAGTAATTGGTAACTAAGTTATATATTTTTCCACTATTTATTTTGTGGTTTTCCATTCTATTTCACTGCAATCGTGATTCTAGTCTCTCATTTGGGTTCTCAACATTGATGTTGAAATGTTTTGATGGGGTTTATGTTAATTTACACCTCTTTAAGTTTTTTGTTTCAATGAAATTATTTCAGTTTTAATTAAATTTTTGTTATTTCATTGTAAATTGATTTTTATTGAATGTTTGGATATATGTAATGTTTTAAAATAATATAAATGTTTCTATTTTTATTTTCATGTTTGAATTTGAATAAGTTTTTTTTAAGAATTTATTAAATTCCATTGAGACCTTTGGAAATGGATTTACTGGTGTCCGATAGATTTTGATCAGATTTCATTATTCAAGGAGTATAAACTATGTTTTAAACTTGAAATTTTTTTAATGTGAGGTGTTGAACTTGACATGTTTTAAAAAGTTTCTTCTAATTAATTTCAAATGTTTTATTGAAATGAGTGTGTGGTTTTCCTCTTGAGATAATGAATTAATTGAAATTTGAAAATTGGTTAGATGTAAAATGAATGCATTGGGAAAGGTTAATGATTTGAAAGGTGAAGATTCATGTTTTTTTGTTGTTGATTTGAAATGTTTTAAATTTTAGGTGACATTGAAATCAGTTTGTAAATAATTTTGTATGTAATATTTTATAAACACTAAAAAAACATGGGATTCTTAACCTCATTTTAGCATTAAATACCTATTTGGAACTTTATTTTTAAAGGGTTGGTTGTGAAATAACAAGTTAATTATTCCATTGAGTTGTTTACCCATTTTGTGGGTTTATTGGGACAACATGATTCTTGTTTCTCACCTGGTATAGTAATATACTTATCTACACCATATATGGTCATAATATATGTGCTTATTCATTTTTAAGGTGTTACAAGTGGGGGGAGAGTCATTTCTTATGTCTTGGTGTTAATACTTGCTTACTTATTCATCATCATAACTTCATCATTGGTTATTGAAACCTTGGTACTATGTAGGAGTTATATATTTATATTTCTCTAGATGGTTCACTTGACACTAGTGGAACTCTAATAATTCTAGGAACTAGGGTATGGTGGGGTGTGTCATAATAATGAGTCTTGTGTAGGCTAGTTGGATGGCTTGTTGATTTGGAATAAAATATGCCAACAATCTATTAATTAGAAGAAACTACTATATCAATACATGTGTCTCACATTTGGTTTTCCATGGTAGATTCTATGAAATTTTATATTAATGAATGAGACAAACCTATATCAACCCACTTGAGATGGAATTAACCCACCCCTGGGCACCCCAACCCCCTTGGACACCCCACCCCATGGACAACCCCCCCCCCCCCACACACACACACCTCCCATGGATAACCCCACCCCCTGGACACACCCCACCCCCTGGACAGCCCCCACCCCCACCCCCTGGACAGCCCCCAGATAACCCCTATAGACCCCCAACACCCATGAAGACCCCAGACCCCCTGGATAGCCCCTCACCCCTAGAAATCCCCCTATAGACCCCCACCCCCTTGCACACCCCCACCCCCAGAACAGCCCCACAACCTAGCCAACCCCCCCCCCCCCCTATAGACCCCTCACCGCCCGTACACACCACCCACCCCCTAGAAAGCCTCCCCCCCTCACACACACATCCACCCCCCAGACAACCCCCACCATCTGCAAACCCCCACCCCATGTAATCCCCCACCCCATGGACAACCCAACAGGAATCCCCCACCCCCTTGTACAACTTCCATGCACACCCCCACCCACTATATATCCCCACCCCATTGGATATCCCCCTATAGTCCCCCACCCCCTAGACATCCCCCCTTACAGACTTCCAACCGCCATATACACCCCAAACCCCTGGACATCCCCCCACCCCTAGACAACCCCCACACCTGGAAAACCCCCACCCCTGGACAACCCCCACCCCCTGAATCAAAATCATATATTAAATGAGGAACCATAATTTCTTAGGTCTACTACATATCAATATTCTAGGGTCACCAAAATCATTCAATGATCGTTTTTATAGAATACCACAACCCTTCCCTAAAGAGAATATTTTTACATGTTACTAGGTCGACTCTATATACCATATAAGTGTCCTTAATTGTCAAATTTTTGAACATACATAATTGTACTCTATCTTCGATATCCCATCATTAAGGAAAATGATTAAACATGATCATCCATCAATAGATTGTTATGTGAGGCACCAATCACTTCATAAAGCTCGATGACTCAAAATGAAATCCACAACATAGAACAATCCATTTTTGGAATCTATATGAATATCTAGAAAACATAGGCATAGGTTATGACCACCATCCAGGTGGGTCTTGTTCCCTTACACAAGATTTGATTTTGAACCTCCAACATATCAACCAACAACCACTAGGTTTATCCTCACAATGGTACCTTGTACTATTACATATGTTTTCCTCTTTGTCATAGATAACATTGTAATCATTAAATACTAGGTTGTAAGAACCTAAGAGCTTCATTCCAAATACACGAATTTCCTCCAAGAGTGTATTTTCAAATTATGTACATTTTATTGTGGGAATGAATGTTTTTTTGAATTATGAATTTTTATCTACGGTATAATCATTTTATATTGTCTTTGTTGTATCTTCAGGTGTTGAATTCTATTTATTGCAGAGGGGAGGGAATATGGGATGTAGGTTGTTGTGTAATTCAGTACAGGGTAGGATTGTTGTGTAATTTTTTATAGGTTAGACAAGAGGGAAGGATGATATGTAATTTTATGTAATCCCGGAGTACTATATACCAATGGTTTATAAATCATTGGTATAAAGCTGAATAAATTCTTCTATACCAATTTTTTTAGCTGAACCATTGGTAAAAAAACTATACCAACAGTTCAAAAACAACTGGTATATAGGTTCTACATATAATATATATCTATATTTATACAAAAACCATTTTTATAGGTTATAGAGTTATATTTACCAATAATTACAAAACGTTGGTACTTCTTTATTGCAATGGTGGCCCAAAACCGTAGGAAAATTGGATTTTTTACTAGTCTAAGCCCACAGTTTCTTTGTAACAGTTGGTATAAGATTATCCCCATTACTTATAACCCAATGGTTTGGAAAACCTTTGGTATAACTTATACCAATGGTTTGGAATCCTATTCCAATAATTTTAAACCATTGATATAGCATTGGTTTCCAGTAGTGTGAAATGGGTAAGAACACATATGTGTATTTTTTCAGTTCCATTTTTTTGAACCTCTAAATAGGGAATCAGAAAAACCTAATGACCTAGAATTTTCTATCAAAAGTCATCATATGGTTTTTTTGAAGAATTTCTATCCTGGTATATATAAATTATCTTACTATCTAGATTATACTGATGAAGGACCTCTTATAATCTAGAGTAACCATCATTGTCTGACTAAACCTTGGTGGAAGTGGGGTACGTGACGTATCCTAGACCCTAGAGGACCATGTTCATATGATGTTCATCCTGTTTGATTGTTATTGTCTTGGGTTTACTACCTATATTATACTGAGTGAAAAAGTCCTATATCTAAACAGGCGACTTTAACTCATGCCTAATCTTTTCGTTGATGTTAAAATCATCAATCCATTCATCTGTCATGTCAGTTGACTTGATAGTGTTGTAAAATAGTGTAGAGTATATACCACTCTATTGGAAAGACTATTAGTGTAGAGTACTAGTTTCATTTAGAATCCCCCATCAAACACGGAGTCAAGAAACCCATCCTTTTCTTTCATGAATAGGAATTGAGATGATTAAAATAAGGCAAGGAAACGAACCCATATCAATCCATTTATTCTATAAGATAAATGGATCCCATCCGAAATAAAATTATATGATTCCACTTTTATTAGTACCCATTGTGATTGGAGTGCTTGAATCAGATTTGAGTGAGTAGATCATGTTGGGATAATCACCATGACTGATCCTCTGGTGGATTGAATATGGAGATCATGTCATGACTTGGTATCTTCTCAATAAATATATATAATAGTATTGTATAGTTGAGAATTTAAAGATAGGAGAAACTAAATATATGGGGATCACCCATTCATATCATTGTAAAATGACATTACTATTAGATTAGAGTACTGACAGTCCTCTCCTCCACTCCCTCTATCCTTGGATTCTACATTCACATACCTTCAAGCCTTAGTAATTAACCCAATTCGTTATCCCTATCAGTTTTTACTCCTCTTACCACCCAGCTGAAGTGAATGGACCTGTGATCTATTATTTGGAAAAAAAAATTTGGGAATAGGTTTTAAAAGATCTTACCATTTAGGTTAAAGCATCCTTAGTCTAAAAAACTAGCACAATGGATGAGCACATAAGAAAGAGTCAACCAGGATGATTGACAGATTATGTTTGATCAATGATAGACTCCACTGGGGAGTGAGTGATATATCAAAGATGTAGAACTAGTCATGAACATGACCTAATTCTAGAAGTGGCATGATAGGGTCATTGAGAAAGGGAAAGATTGGAAAGATGCCAAAGGTACTAGTGTAGTGCATAGTATGAGTATCATCCATACAATGATGGAATTGTGGATCACATTCATATTCTATACAGAGTGGGATGTGGCCTTTCATTGTTGGGGGAGTGATAGGGCTAAGGGGAAAAGCATGGGGGATTTTTTATCCATGTAGTCATATAGAAGGGAAGAACATATCAGAAATGAATCTGGAATCTATGGTTCCACATTGTCTAGTTAGCTACCATTTACATATCTTGAAGAAGAAAATAGACAATCGGTCTATCTTCCTTAACCATTATAAATTTCTTCTACTTATATATAAGCGTTTAGAATCATTTCCAAAGGTGATAATTATATATAAGGGTTTAGAACCTGACAATTTCATTCTTGTAAGATCTTTTAGAACCTTGGATCTAAATCAGAACAGCAGGAAAGACAATAGATACTATATGAATGAGAAAATAGCAGAAAACAGAGATAGTGTTTCCTCAAATGGTACTTATATACATTTTTTATTCTTTAGTGATTACTTAGTCAATATCAACAATCCATTTGTGTAGGAAGGAGTGGAATGAGATAGTGCTCTAATAGGCATTTTTGAACATAGATCTCTTGCCTTCCTCTTTTAATATATGAAAAGTCTGAGTTATATCAGTTGGAATGTGATATTTTCTTGATTCAGATCTGTCTACACTATGTCAAATCATGAAAATCAGTCACTATCTGATGGAAGGGTATGATGATCGCATCGGCTCAAGTTGGACCCTGTTTGGTCTCTTTCAGTGGTGGGGATGTTGTGATTTCCTCTAATAGTGATGACCTAAACCCTGTCTAGTTCATGTTCTCCCAATCAGTTCCTTATCCCTATCAATTACCCAAGACTAGAAGAGAATTCAGGAGTGGTATCAAAATTATTAGATATTAGAGTAGTGTACTGACTTTTTCTTTTGTGGGGTTTCAGACATAGGTATTCAGTTTATATGGGTCATACCCACATCCAGCTCAATAGGAAGATGAGTAAGGACCTTGTTTTTCTATTTCTCAAATAGCACTTAGAAGGAAGGGAAGATAATCTGCTTAGTACTCTACTCTAATAGTCATTACTCTACACTAATATCAAGGAGTTTATTAATATATATAATTAACAGATGCTTTCAAGAATCCCAATGGAAAGGGTGGGATGGATTACAGTTGTGTTGATCATGGGGTAGGGTCTACTTCTTATATTATATCAAACATCATCTAGTTCAATCACGCATAGTATGATCCCAAAATTAGAGTAGATTAATGACACTATTAGAAGAGTATTGAAATAAGAATAGCTAGAAGGTAGTAATGTCTGATTGTAATAGAATAAAATCCTATCTATGAATGATATGGGTCACTCGTGGTAGTATTTTTTTTTTGTTGTGACTGAATCGACTATGAATTCAGGGTGAGCTTATTCAATTCAAACTTTTGTTTCAGAGAACTTGTTGAATTAGCTGGGAGGAGAAATATCTAAATTGACTCATCTAAACCTAGTCTTGAAACAACATAGGATAGTGGATTGAGATCCAAAGCATACGTTGTGGCTACATACAGTTGTGGGTAGATGGTTGGTTTGTAAAAATCCAAATAACCAAATGTTCCTTTCATTCACAAGGGGATATTGGGGAAGCTCATCTTTCTATTATCCCATTTACATTGATCATTTCTTGGTGGTCTGAGGTAGTTATATATATTTTACTCGGAATATAGGTTGTAGAGTATGCCCCATTGAGCTATTCAATACACCAACTATTCACTATGATCTCACATTCATTCAATGACTAAAGCACCAATTCAAGTCACACAACTAGTAATAATTTAATTGGACCCACTAGGCATCCACCATGGAACCCTGAGGCATTATGTCGCTACATACACCTATAATCACCCTACTATATATAGATAATTCAGTATAATATTGTTTGTGTAGTAGAAGAATTTCAACCTGGCTCTACTATATATATTATACAGGGAACTGATGATGCAGAGTTATTAGATGACTCTACATCCAATATTATACCGAATATGGATTGGGTCGTCAATGCCTGATGCAGAATGACAGTGCATCAAATTGTGGAAATTTGGGTTCCTTGTTCTAGTTATAAGTAAATTCCAAACAAGAAACAGTTCAATGGATATCATCCAATGTAGCAGGAAAACAATCTTGGGCCTCGACTCCAAAACTTATTAATTCCACTCTACTCGACTCTTTTTGAACGGATCGCGCAATTTAAACATATGGTTCCTAATAGCAGCTTAGGCATTCCTGTAACCCACATAAAATTACCCCTTATATGTTTCCAACATCACATAAGAGCATCTTGTCCATAAATTCCACAAATATAGTCTATCATACAGTTGATACAGGATTGAACCTAGGCCAAGACTATTAGAGTGGAGAACTCACTATTAGAGTAGAGTACTGAGTCGTATCGCGTAACGAAACCTCTTCTAATAGTTGGTCACTATGATAATCAATAGTATATAGTATGATTGTTATCAATGAGTCGAATGAAATTTTATCCCCTATACATCCTGGCTCGATTCATGTTCCCCTTTTCCTGGAGTGTATTCTATCACTTTAGTATACACTTAAAGGTTAAAATGTTTTCTAGAACTCTTATCGATAAAAGGTGATCATAATAGTGTATATTTGACTCATTTTATAGGAAATACGAGTTGTATAGGTATGTATTTCAAGTCAAATAGCCCTACAAACCCAACTCAATTGATAATAAAAGGTGTCTTGAATGCTCTCATCAAGATTCAGATCTTTCAAACACCAATTTCAGACTCACCAACACTCTTCACATTGTTATTGATGAAACATACCAAACCCCCCCCCCCATAAAAATTACCATAGGGAACCCATGATTAAGTGGTCCCCATACCACATTTTCATATATCAATTGATGAACATGTACTCTATATTGTTTTCTAATTCCATGATTGATCCCACTATTTATGATTGGAACATTACGCTTATTGTTCACCGATGACTACTCCTTGCCTACTGGTTTGTATTGGAACGACACCATACCATCCCTTTTGAAACTAGACTAAATGTTTGAATAGGTTCAAAATGTACCTCTCTACAGAAGAGTACATATTTCCTTGACTCTACAGTTACAACTATTGTGTGTCTAGGTTGTGCATTCTTTGATATCGTGATCCACTACACAATAATTACTTAAACCATATGGTAATGTTTGAACCTTTCAAGATCTTGAAACAAATCCAATATGCATGCTTTTAATGGGAGGATCACTTGTTTTGGAAGCGAAAATAAAATCTCCAACCTCTCGGTAAAGAGAATTATTTCATTGATTAATTTTTAATGGTGCTTCCAGATTCTAGGATCCACTTTTATAAATCATATCTCATGACCTAGGAGTAGGGATAACTGGCATGTAAAATATATTTTATGTACCCGTATTGAATTTGACCCAATTCCAGCCAAACTCCCGAGTATTGTTATGTGGTTTCAGGGTGACTTTAGGGGATGAGTAAACTCACCCCAGACGTATGTACCATAGTCCCAATTGTAGAAATGGATAACCACGATTTAATAAGTGTAAGTTCCTTAGAAATTCAAATAAATATAGAGGTATTTTTTCAAATCCATCTTATGAAAAGGGGATTCATAAATAGTATTGAGAAATATCACATTGTGATTATAGAAAAGTGAGTGAGTGAGAGATATAAAAATCTATTATTTCCCTAAATGATGAAGGCACCACATACTGTTATGCCTAGAAGAATATCTATTTTATTATCACTGGTTGATTGAATGAATTACTAGGTGCACTACCAGTTAAGAATAGACTCTGATGGATGCGTCAGAGAAAGATCGGTTCCACCCAGTGGGCTTTAGAACTAGGTAATTCCTTCTCTCCTTCAGAAATTTGATTTATGATATTTTTTTGGGAGAGGAATGAAGAAAAAATGACATGATATTTGATTATGGGTTTCTAGAAGGTTTTCCACCCATGAGAATGAGGATTTAACAAAAATATTTTTATTTCAGATTAAACCAAGTTCCAGATCTCTTATCATATTCCCTCTTCTGATAGATCGGAAACTATACCCTTTCTGTTAGAAGTCTAATGAATATACGTTTTTTATTGGGACAACAGCCTCAAGACATTTTCAGCCCATCAGATTAGAGTTATGGATATCATACTCAGAGGAAAACAGTTTTTTCCATAATCCATCCATTTAGAAAAGAGAAATGAGAAATTGGAGAAGAGAATAAAATATCTTCTTCCCTCCCTCCATGGATTCAGGATTGAAATAGTGGATTTCTAAATTGCATAGGAGATGAGAGAATTCCACATAGAATAGGGACTTATTTAATCTATTATTCAGGCTTTATTTTTTTCTATTTTGAATTAATAATGCAAGAGAATAGAGTAGTCTCCACCCAAAGGAGCCCTATAAGGGATGGTCATTGAGGATGAAGTCAACTTGCTTCTAATTGAGCATGAGGCTGCTTTTCAGATGAATGAGATATTTTTTATTATCATATGTTATATTCTTATCATATTGAAGTGGTTTTTAGTATTAAATGAAAATACCATCTCAATATATTCCTAAAATTGGGGTGAGTCTCTCCTTTTCATCGTTGCTTCATGTATTGATCTGAGCACTTGTAGTTCTATTTCTTTATATATTTAAGGAAGTCTAACAAATTGAAATTTAAAAGTATATTTATTTTATATATTTATAACACTCGAATTCATTGACAAAGCATCTGTTAAAGGAGGTTTTTTAGTTTTCATAGTTGATTGTGGCTTTCTTTTTTTTTCATCGAGATTCGGTTAGTGTTCAGTGTACTATAGTACAAGATCGAAACGAATGCTCTTTGGGGATGTAATTCCAAAAAAATAACATTTTTTTGGCTCAATAACCAACCCCAAAATTACTTCTTCTAAAAGACTTTCTTTAGGATAAAATCTGTCAAATAATGAAACAAACAAAATGATATATTTCTTTTTTCATTTTATTGAGAACCACTACAAATACTATTTTTTATTATCTTTATATTTATCCATAAAGGGTATGATCTTTTAGAACCATTTATTTTCATGGATACTTGAGAAGTATCTAGAATATCCCAGGAATAAAGACATGGCTATGCATGATGTTATTATTGAACATAAAAAATCACTTTGTTGTCCGATGGAATTCAAGTGTACTTGGAGGGGGAGCGGGGTGACTACATAGCATATGCATCCTCCTCTTTCTGATTTGGAATGAGGAATCTCCTCCGACCTTGGGACAACCCCTTCCTACCAACATCCAGATGTTACCCCTGACTCCGAGATGATCCCAGGCCCCCTTGATCAATTTGACATTCTCCTATTGATTCATATTCATATAGGGGACATATATTTCTCATTCACAAATCTATATTTTTATGATGCCAACTCTCAGTTTGGTCTTACTATTTATTTAATATACCATTTTCGTATGGTGGCATGATGTTCTATGTTAAAAATAACAAGTTTCATCTTTAGTGGGCCTTCATGACTAATGGGGGTGAGAGTCAAAGGGGATCAAAATGTACCATTAATAATGTGGGGGCTTTCCGGACATGGAACAATTAAGACCGACCTATAAACTCGAGCCTTAGAACCCCTACCACCAAAGAAGATGAGGTTTACCAAATTTTGGCCCACAAAAGCTTCATCCTTTATTTGGGAGTGGAAAACTGAAGGCTTAGTTTAACATAGATAATTCTATTTTTCCACTAATGAAACACTATCTATATAGTATCTATAGACAAAGATGATTATTTTCTTCAATGGGTCAAAGTATATAATTTTAGTCCTATCCATGTATGATAATTGGAATGTCTGAATGAGTGTAAATCTAGATAGAAGTTTGTATCTATCTACCATGTTAAAGCATGTGGCTCTATGTCAAATATTTTTTTTCATCTCTACATGTTTCTACTTTCAACCCTTCCTTTGACTTTTTTCTCGTTAAGGAAAGCTACTTTAAAATCCTACTATAAGAAAATAATAGCTAGGGTCTTCGTCTCTTTTCTCATTCCCATGGAGGTTTGTCTTATTATTTAGTGGTGGTAGCATGAGACTGAAATTTTAGTGGATTTATCCTTTAAATGGTGTGTGACTAAACAAGATAGGACGCCTAACCATATGGTGTAAAATTCTAACCATTGATGGGTATTTGTCTATGGTAGTTTGAATCTATCTAGGAATTCCTAACACCACCTCAGGGGACTTAACTTCTTAATCAGCCCAATCAATTCATCAATATAGGGAAGTGGGAAGAGTTTGTCTTGTTTTCCAATGAGTCTAACAATAGATGGGAAAAATGATCATGAATATTATTGAGAATAGATATAAAGGAACACAGGGGTCAAGATCTATATATAATTCCTAGGGAGGTAAGGTAGTGATCGAGTGTTCCATCACATGTCCCCCCTTCTATTCCTCTCTCGGGTGTTCAATTGCTTGTCTTTCTATCAATGCGTCAATAGCCGTTCGGAGCAGAGGTTCAACCCTTCTTATTATAGATGGTATCTATGGTTCAAGGGTTTCCCATCTAATACTTATTTACAATAGATCCTAAAACATTTGTAAAATTATGTTGGGGATGTCAAAGTAATTTATGAATGAAGTCACTTACTGGCTTTCTTGTCATCCTACCTTATCATCTCTCTTGGTCTTGAAGAGGGAAGAGAAAAGAGTGGGTGGTAGTAGGAAGGTCCGGGATGTGGACTGGAAATCAACATGAAAGGGTTGAAATGGGAAGATAGAGACCACCACCACCAAAGATTTTTTATTTATTTATAGAGAAAAGTGGAAAGGCCAGAAGTTTAAAAAACATACAGACATAATTTAGGGGGGTCTAAAGTAATGGAGGTCGAGTGCATCATCTTGAACAATGTGACTCCCCTCCTGGGGAAAGGATCCAGTGTTGGTAAAAGTGATAAGCTGATCATGTTAAGATGTAAAAGAGGCAAGGAAATCTGCCAGAACATTCCCGTCCTGCCACGTATGATGAATAGATGTATGCTCTCTTATTAGTTTCATACAGTGTCCGATAGAATAAATGATGGACCAAGGAACCAGAGTCTTGTCTGAGAGTTCATTAAAAAGAGAAAGGGATTTAGTCTTGATTTATCTAATAAGAAGGTTCCGCTAATTGCATAACAAGAGCCCAAAAAGCATAGCAAGGGTCTCTGCTAGGAGAGAATCACCAGGGCCCAAGAAGACAGAGAAGGCCACCATCACTGATCTATAACTATCTCTGATGACACCACCCCCATGCATAATGCCCATGCAGCATGATCCATCTGTATTTATCTTGATCCCCAAGCTTGGCACCTTCCATTTAACCCATGCGCCGGGGGAAATGGGACTCGAACTGGGTACCGCATTCTGAGGAAGGATTGAGTAGATTGAAGGAGCAGCCTAAATATATTTAAACATCTTGAAGAAGTCCAGAATAAGGTTCCAGCACGTGAATAAAAGGCCTAGTTTTGTTGGCATTGTACTGCTATGGCGTACAACATTCCTTGAGGACCAAAGGATCCAGCAACCCGCCGTGAAGATAACCCCTCGTGCCTTCCATTCTGTGATAGTCATGTCCAACGGCTTGAACCAGTTCTGGAGGAACATATCACCATTAACATCCCGATCAGACCAACTTCTGAACTGGCCAAAATCACTCCAAATGTACTTATCCCATTCGTTGTTAAAGAAAATATGCACTGCAGATTTAGACTGTGCCTCTCGACAGCAGAATCACTTTGAAGCCAAGTTAACACCTCTCCATTGAACATTATCATCCGTGGGAAACGCTCCATGTCAAGCTCGCCAGACAAGGAACAAATTTTTATAGGGGAGAATCTTGCACCATATAATTTCTCCCCATCGGTTTTGAGGCAAAGCAACAGATTGAATTTTAAAGAAGTCCCTAATTGAGAACATACCTGAGGATGATCCTGTGAACACCAACTTGTCCAGAACATTAGAAAGTGAAATTCTATCAAAGAGAATCTTTTGATCAGCATTTAGAGTGGTCTAAATAAGAAGACCATAGTTACTAGATTCCCTGAAGGAGATGTTTGGGGTGGGGCATAAAGTAAATCCCAAAATATTCCATAAAGAATTATGGTGCCAGTAGCTAATGCTCCCTTTACAGACAATCCACTGGGTGTGCACCTGAAAAATAGGGATATAAGGCAGGATCGTATTGTAGATTATGGAATGTTTACATCTAGTAGAACTCTTCATAAGACCATAAGTAATTTTCATGTTCTTTCCCCATAACGACTTTCCCTCCAGTATCTTCCACGCCAGCATGGCATGAAATCAACATATAGATTCAAGGACACTCCTCAGATTGAGACCCCCTTCCACCACAGGCTTGACCATCTTCTTCCAAGATGCCCAATGACATTTTTGTTGTTGAAACCCACCCCACATGAAAGATTGAAAAGTTTATTCAATGATGGGTACCACTTTTTTTGGGACCTTGACAGTAGAAATAATATGCATGGGAATGGAATATAAGATAGAGTTGATCAGCATGATTCTCCCACCAAAGGATAACAGCCTATTCTTCAAGTTGTGAATGTGCCCATTTATTTTATCGAAGACCAAATCGAAGTGTCTAGTAAGGAGGAAATTAGGGGAAACTGGGGCTCCCAGATAAGTCATAAGGAAGGAGCTTTGGGGCATTAAAAGGTTAGATTCTAGAGATCTTAACCGACATTCCAAGCATTTGGATGGGGAAAAGAAGAGACTCTTATCCTGATTAACCACTTGACCACTCCATCTACAATATATATTGATGGCCTCATTAACCCCTTGAATTGATCTCTGACTTCCATTGACAAATAGAATTGTTTCCTCAGCAAACATCAAGTGATATACACCCCCATAGGCAAGCTTGTTGCGATAAGAAGAAATTTTCCCATGAGAGATACAATGATTAATGTACCGGCTAAGTACATCTTGGGAAATGATGAAAAGAGAGTGGGAAAAAGGGTCCCCTTTCCTCAGACCTCTGAAATCTTTGAAAAATCCAAATTGATTACACATGAATGAAATGGCCATCCATGGGGAACTAAAGCAGCAAAAAAGAAGTTCAATGACTCGACCATCAAAGCCCATGCACGAAAGAGTCCTATTGAGGAATCTCCATTACACTCTATCATAATATTTACTCATATCATGTTGAATGACCACATTGCTACCTAGATATTTTACGTTGATGTCACTACTAATTTCATGGGCCAGGGCAATATCCCCTTGGATGGATCTTCCTTTTACAAAACCATGTTGCTCTAAGGCTATCCATCTTAGAAGAGAGGCCGACAATCTTGAGACTAGAATGACATCCAAAACTTTTTATGGAACATTAAATAGACTAATAGGCCGGAACTAATTTAGAGAAGAGGGAAATTTGACTTTGGGATCAAGCAACAATCTAGTTGCAAACGCCACCCGTGGAAGGTTCCCTCCTTGAAAAAATACTTGGACAGCCCTTATGAGGCTTGCTTTCACGGTATCCCAAGCCACTCTATAAAATGAGCTTGGAAAAGAATCTATTCCAGGGGAACTAACATGGTTAATGAACCAGACAACCTTCTAAATTTCATCCTCATCTGGTAAGGCTTGGAGAAAAACATTATCAGCTTCTGACACCGAGAGAGGAATCATGTCAAATAGGGTTAAAGAACCCCTTGGGTAGCCACCTGACATGAGAGGTATCAGACCAGCAATCATAGACCGGAAGATAGAATCAGCCAGTCACCCAATCACGTCTTTATCACTTGAGGAGGATCCATCCTTCATTAACAGATTGGGGATTTTTGTTCTTCATTTTTCCTTTATACAGGCGTGAAAATAGGTTTTATTATGATCGCCTACACAAAGCCACTATGTCCATGCCTCCTCTCTAGAATCACGTTCCTGCTAGAGCAGCAAGTCGGACAACTTTTTTTAACATCACAACTCCGCAAAAACAGAATCATCCCAAGCATTTTCTAGGTGTAATTCAAGCTTATGTATCTCTTTTCTAATATTCTCTATGGCTGTGTCAGGGGAAGGAAGATTTTTGACCCAGGATATAAGATGAGACTTCAACCATATTAAGTTGTTGTGAAGAGAAGTCCATGGGTTGTCACTACTAGAATAATCCCATACTCTCCCAAAAAAGGATATGTAATGGTCAAAAGCTTGGATCTAGGTCATTGCTCTGCTCGTTCATACTCCATGATGGAAGGATGGGAAGACGATTGCTTGAGGTAAGCTAACGGGCGTAGGTTTGGGACAAGGAGATGACTGGTTTGATATCTTTTCCTTAGCATCGGAAGAGATAATAGGTAGGGTTGGTCTAGTTGGTGCTAGAATCCAAGAGAGAAAAAGATATGGTTGAAAGGCCCTGACATTGGAATAAATAATTGGTGGACTCACTTCCCCATTGGTGAAAATCAATTAGAAGGAGCTGGTTCGTACTCATTCGCTTCCATCCAGTTCAAGGAGAACATAACTCATTGTCAAGAGAATGGATGGGTATTTTGGGTTTGGGGAGGAATAATCCAAAGATCAATATGAAGATATTTGATGAATTTATACATATATAATAGAGATTGGAATCAGGGTCATCGACAGATTGTTCTTTCTAGCTAAAATAAATATATTGGAAACTTTTTATCGAGTAATCCATCCTTTATCTGATGATTCAAAATTTTATAACTTATTTGATTCACTTCCTAAGAAAAGAACTTTTGGTATACTTCCTTGGAAAAAGGTTGGATCCAATTTGTCTATATAGAGAATAAGACTAAATTCTGATATTATGGATTAGAAGACTAAAAGATTAAAGTAAGAATAGAAAATGGATTCGATTTATATGAATATAATTGAACATAAACAAAACAAATAAATATAGGGACAAGAAAGGGGGGTTCAATTAACTGTGCCCTGGATTGGATCATGGGGTTGTTCAGTTGGATATAGGAATGGGGATTATTGGCGAATGCAACACCCTAAAGGAGTTATAAAAGAGCTAGTTGTCCGTTGGTATAGTGATCTACTTGTTGTTTGGGTTACTAACTCTCCCCCTTTATGAGTGAGAGTCTATTATAGGGCATTTTTCATCATTTTAAACCAAAGGCCCATTGAAATACCATAAGGACATTCTGCTACCATTTTGAGAGAAAAAAGATGTGATAAAAAAGCCTTTGTAGTGGCTTTTAGATCTTTTCAAATCTAGTAACTATCGGTGTTCTGAGAGAGGAAGTTAATCTCTGGGGGCTAAATTTCCAATAGTGGTCCCACATGTTGTTTATCATTACTTGAACTATTGTTTTCCGGTTTTTTCTTGTGCCAAAGGGGTTGGGGAGTGAATAGTTCTTCCATGTAGGGAAAGCAAGGGGAATCATAATCATACTGAATCTATAAACAAGGAAATCATGTACTGATTTGATTGTGCTAGACCTTTCCCAATTCCCGATGCTACCCTTACCTTCTAATATAATACAGGAAGGGATATATCATATTTCAATGAGGGGTACTTATAAATATATTGTGTATATCACAGAAAAGATTATGTACAATGTATTTTTGGACCGATGGCCTGAGCTAAAAGGAAAGAACTAGAAAAGTGGAGGAAATTGATCAATGTAAAGTATTGATAAGTAAAAGTAGTAAGGAAGGATACTGATACTATGACAGATAGTTGACTAATGCTCCTACCATTAGAGATATAAATTTTTTAAAATTCAATTTCAAGCCCATGTTATAACCATGCTACTTTCCTTTAGCTTTCAATAAGCTAGATAACTAAAGCCTACAGACTGATTACCGGTATACGAATACTTAAGGGAAGGTGACATAAGTTATAAGAGGGAAAGTATCAATTACAAAATATAATTTAGGCACAACCTTTTCCATAGTTACAGAAGTATTTTCCACAGATAACCGATTTTACATATTATCCAGGATTACACATTCAAATCAATAGTTCATGCCTTTGATATTTTGTTTGAACAAGATACATCTTGTTACTAAAGAAATAATTCCATAATGATGATTAACCAAATCAAAATCCAGGGTCGACCTGCATAAAACTCTTGAACTGAAGATTTGAATCCTGATTGGAATCATGCAATTCCCACTGGAAAGAGTTCTCTCCCCATTTCTCATATCTCATACGATTTCTCATATGAATTTCATCTTATGTTTGGTGAGTTTGAAATCACGATCCAATGACTGAAGTTGAGAAACACTAATAAGAAATTGAGATATAGCCATGACTATAAAGGCACAGATTAAAAAATATGTGGATACACCCACTCAATTAGCCGCGACTCTGTGGATGAATACCCTGACCTGTTCATTTCTTCTTCCTTCCGCTCGATCCATCCTCCATGAAACCCCTCAACAGCCCGACGCCCTCCCCAATTACATCACATCATGACCCTCCTCATCCATATAAGTTTCTCCGAGTAGCCTCCCCACCTCCTCTCTTTCTTCCTGACGCATCCCCGATTCCTCCACCTCGATGCCTCCACACCAACAGCCCTTAATACCCAAAACGCCTCCTCACCGTGACCCTCCTCCCTACGATCCTCCTCCTCCAGCGAAGCAACATTGAGAAGCTTGCCCACCTCCTCCCTTCCTTCCTGATGGCTCTCCCCTACAACACTCAACACCCCGGATGTCGAGGTCAATACCCCCCATGCCCTATCATCAATGTATTTTATTTTTTTTCTTTCTTCAGTTCTTTCTTGAATCTGAAACTAATATTGGATGTGGAGTGAACTATGAAGCTATGTTAGATGATCTTGTTCTTATTCAATTAATGAATCGATGGTCCTATTTATTTGTTAGAGGATGTTTTCCAATTTGGGCTCATTCCTTATTCAACACATTTTGGTGTAGTGGTAGATAATGATAGTGGGAATTCAGATTAAATTTCACACATTATCTTGTTGTGTGATGGTATTTTGGATGATTTTATAGATGTAGTAACCATTTTAGATCCTTCTGATCCTTATAGGTTCTCGTGATAATTTGGTCATCTAAAACAGGTTACATCTATACTTCTAATAAATATTTATAGATAATATAACCCCTTTTTTCCTTTATGAAACGTGGCCGATGATGATGCATGAGGATTTTGACATAGAAATTTCATTACATCTTGAGAATGGTCCAAATAAATTTTCATGGGGTTATTCCATGTTGTTGTTTGAATACTATACCAATGGGGTATTTGGGAAACTAGTCTGATGGTTGTATAAAAATTGGATTCTCAGAGATCCTTTCATGTCATACTATCCTTATAATTTATTAGGGGGAAAATAATTATGTCCCAATAGTCTAATAATTTTGAGGGAGTTTCATCCACATGATATTTTTTTGGTATTGGTGAAGACTCCCCATGTTTGACTACTAATGTTGGAAGACCTAATTTCATTTGTCCCAGTGGAAAAGTGTTAGGTATTCATCTGATCAATGCTAAACTATCAAGATCAATTACTAAAGTTAAATAGGAGGCAATGATGGAGGACTTTCTTACAACTATGACACAATTTAAAGAAGATATGTCCATGAAAAATAAAATTCTGGATTATATACCTATAGTGTAAGGTGAACAGAGTCAAGGTCCTAATATTGTCATCTAGCTTCAGGTTGAATGAAAGTGGGCTTCATGCAAGGTTTAAACTATAATCATATATAATCCTTTAGAGAAACTTTTTGATAAATATTACAACCTTCAACAACGTTCCATAGCCTAGGCATAGGTTTGTTTTATTATCGACACTAGCACATCCTTGTTCATAATGTTCTCATTTATTGAGAGGATTTATCCACCCATGAATGTGATCTCATCACGTTTATTTTTCCAAACACCATACAATATATTTAAGGGATAAAAATATTGATTTAAATCTCTTAACTATAGAGGAAGTGCAACTTCATAATTTTATTTCTATACAGACTGTAGAGATGCATGAATATGTGGCTCACATGGATACAATAAAGGCACAAAAATCATAAAAAAATAGGTATAGATTCCATAAAATAGAAAATACAAGAGCTAAACACCTTTTTACACAAATTCATACTCTATCAAAAGATGGGGCTAGTCATAGAACCAATATCAAGTAGGCCCTTAAAACCTTTTTTAGGAATTAGTAGATCTATTGAATCAGGTAGGTCGAATTTCACTATAGTCACATCATTTCAATTTAACACCCTAAAAAGGTCAAGAGAGATTCTAGCTTTTGGATACTCCTCCATAGTTTTTTCAATGAATGGAATATTTTATGCTCTCAATCATCTATCCCTTTGTTACAAAATTCCATTGAAATTTTAATAGGAATAATAGATTAGACATATTTTCATGTCAGAATGTCTAAATACTATCATGTTAAGCTTATAATAATGGTAACATGAAAAAGACTCTAAATTTTGGATATTTAGGGCCTTATAAGACCAAATTACACTAATGTATTAAGTTGAATGGATTTTACTGATAGTTATTAGGGTAATTACACCATCCACGGTTTTTTATTCCATTAATATGAGATTCCCTACATAGATATGACTCATGTATTGGGAGATAGAAATTTTCTTTTTCTATATTCTTAGAATGTGTCCAATTATAGGGGAACAAGTTTTAGAATATTCTATACCAATCAAACTCATATGAAAAATGCATTCATGTGTAAGTTTAAAGGGGTATATGGAAGTATAAAAATATATCTAAGGACCCCCTTGTGCATATTTGGCCATGAAAATATGTACATAGGGGCAAGGTGTCCTTATATATATGTGAAGTTTCATATGCGTGCAAGAGGAAAAAAGGATGATTTGAGTTGTCATCGTCAAAAGAAACGTGTCTTGAGGTTGAGGTAGGTTCCCTTTTCTTAAACCATTGATTTGAATTCTATAATTGCCTAACTGTTTTAAAAACCAATTTCTATAATTGCTTTATTGCTTTAAACTATTTTTTTCCAATGACCACTATCTTTTTTAGGGAAGAATATGAATATAGACATTGATCATGTGCACATATTTTCTGTAGGAAACCTAAAAATAATTATTAATAAATTTATTATACTTATATTAATGATTCACGGGGTTATACTGATAAATATTTGAGAACCAAGGAGAAATGTCCCTCCGAATTACATCCCTTCAGGATGAAAAGATTTTAATTTTGACTAGAATATTGATTGATTGTGAATAAGGATAAATGAAGTGTGAGTACCCATGTTTTAAGAATATGAATATTTGGTTAAAACATGGAAAATAATTCTCTTGAAGTCATGGGCATCCATTTTTCTGGTGATGTGATCTTATACATATAGAGATGTCGGCACATGCATTATTGAAAAGTATAAGATTTGTTATGTGATAAGAATAGGATGATTCAACTTTTCTAATGCATCATAATCCCATACTTCCTCATGTGATGAGCATGGAAATCCTTGGTTGATGAGCCTCGAGTTCATTAGGTGATGAGCCTATAATACCTCAGGTGACTAGCCTATAGAGGATGAGTATCATTGGGCCTCAACTTTAGGGATTGGTGAACTCGTTAAGAATTTTGTATCCTTAAAAATGATATAATGAGTAACATAGGTCATATTATTCATCATAAACATAAAAAAATACTCAAATTTTGATTCAAATTATCTTATGTAATTCCAAGAAATAGATTTGATAGGTGAGGTTCCCCAACCATTGCTAATAGGTGTAGGGGTAGAATAAGTTCTCATGATTCTACTAAAACCCATGATCACCCAAACATGGAAATTTCATACCTCTATTCTGATAAAATGACTGCCATCTCCCTCACCCTCTTTCCCTTATATAAATCATGCAGGGGAGGGTTTTCAATACTCTGGTCAACCACTATGAGTAGAACGAAATCATACCCACCAGGAAAATGGCCAGGTATGATCTAGAATCCATGGTTCCACATTAAAACAACCAATAGAAAAGACCCTACATGGGGGGAATGGCAGGGGGAGGGTGTCCAGGAGGGTCTGTAGGGGGTCAAGGGGGTCTGCAGGGGGTGTCCAGGGGAGAGGGGAAGGGGGTATGAGTAGGATAAAACCACATGTGGTTATTGATCCTCTTTTAGCTTCTTCCTAAAAATCAATTCCACATACTCCCTAGCCTTTGAAAAATAGATGTTCACAGTATAAGGGAGATCAGAGTCCCCTGCTAGTGCCAAACCTTCTCTCCCCCTCAACAACAGCACGCTTAATGAATTAATAGATTCACCTATGGTACACCCATCAATCCATTTCTCTATGCTTATTGAATTTTCAACTTGTATATTGAATACTTCCAGTCATTTTTTTCACCTGTTCTTTTCAGGTATTTGAGGTTGAATATAATTCACATTTAAGCATCATAATCCTTGATGATATTGAGAGGTAATTACAATCAATTTCAACACAATACTACTTTTTTTCCATTCATTCGATAACCATTGTGTTGTTCTTTTTAGTAAATGCTTTTGGAGTACATTGCCATTGGACCTCATTTTTCCAATATTATTTCTCAAATGTTGATGGTCCTTTTGAAATGGATTCCTCCCCAGGCATTATTATCATCCCTTTTATTAGTATAACTCATTCTAAATATATATTTATGAGGTTTTATTTGTCTCAATGTCTTTACAAGAACTGGATTTCTTGTGTGTATTCTTTCGCATGATAGGTTGTGTCTGTGGATAGAGATGCATGCTATACAGAGAACCAGCAACAAAACATAAACCATGCTTATGAATGTGAGCATATATATAAGGATCATATTGTGGTAGTTTTTGATTATATTGATTGTTTGACATTATTGAATTTGTGATTTCTATTTTAATCCTTACTCCTCTCATTTGAGACACCACAGGCATCTCTAATGATTTTTTTGACTCATAGGGGGGTGTAGACTAGGGGGATGGTGCAGGCTATAGGGGTGGTGCAGGCTAAGGGCTAGTTTAGGATAGGGGCTGGGGTGTAGGGGGGATTTGCAGGCAAGGGGGATAGGTGAAGAGGGTAGGGGTAGGGGTAGGGGCTGGGGCTAGGGGCTAGGGGTAGGGGGCAGGGGGCAGGGGGCAGGGGGTAGGGGGAAGGGGGCAGAGGCAGGGGAAGGGGGGAGGGGGAGGGTGGAGGGTCTGGGGGCAGGTGGTAGGGGGAGGTCTGCAGAGCATGGGGCAGGGGGCATGGAGTAGGGGGTAGGGGCAGGGGGCATGGTGGAGGGGGGAAGGGGGTAGGGGCGGGTTGGAGGGGGCAGTGGGAAAGGGGGAGGTCTTCATGAAAGGGGGAGTGGGCAGGGGGTGGGTGGAGGGGTAGGGTGGAGTGGGGATGTCTGTAGGGCATGGGGCAGTGAGTGGTATGCATGGTAGGGGGAGGGGGTGGGGCAGTCGGGCAGTCGGGCAGTGGGGAAATGGGGTGGGGCAGGGGGTATAGATAGTCTCTATAGGTTTCTTTAATCTTAAGTATGGTTTAATAACCCTTACAATCCATCTATAACTCCCCCATTTTTCATTATTAGGTTTCTCCAAATATGCCCTCATATTCACAACAGATTACCTTCACTAAATCATTGCTTGATATTAGTTTCAACTAATCAGATTTTGTATGATACCACTAGTTGTTATTGGTATGGCTTTAACTCCTTTTGTTTTGAAAATCCATGCCATTATGTACACATTTTTTAATTATAGCTTATAAAGATAGATTTGGATCCTACAATATGTCCTCCTTTTTGTGGGTTGATTCCACTACTATAACGCCCCAAACATTTTATGGTAGGTTTATCTCAAATAAATTCTATTCATCACTGTGTTCCATTGAAACAACACTAGGTTATTTTTGAAATAGTCAAATCCTAGCCATTAAATATAAATTTTCTACTTTATGTTTTGAATTTCGAAAAACGGTCTTCTAGAGTTCTGATCATCAAGTCATTTGGAGTTTGATAGAACAAACATGATTTTGGGTGAATAGTAACATACCCTTATGAATAGTAATATGACCCTTATGAATAGTAAATAATATTATTAATTTATTTTTTTAAGGTAATATGATAATGAGATCTTAATTAGTTTTTCAATGAGAAATAAAACTAATTGCACTTTAAGATTGTGTTTTTCAAATTAACCATGAATTTATTTAAAAATTAAATTAAAAATATTTAGAAAATTAATTTTGAAAAATGTAGTTCATTTTTGAATTCTACACATCAAAAAATTGTTAGGGTAAATTTTTGGGATTTTTATGAAATTCTAGAATTTTTGATGAATAGTAAAATATGATAAAATACCATATATACAAATTATCAGTAAAATAAACTATTTATGACATCATAAGTGATGAAAGGCCACTTGGTTCGAACTCACATGCCATTATAACTATTTGAGGTCACATGAACTAATACTATTCATAATCTTGGGAAAAAAATTATAATAATGATTAAAATAATGAAAAATACCCCTCTCCTCCACTATAAAACCCCTCACCACTCCCTCTTCTCTTCCTTCCTCTAAGCCTTGAAGGTCCTCAAAGTTATGCCCAAATATCCTTCCCTAGTCACTCCCCACAACCAGGAAGATCTTGGTCTTTCCAAAAGTCCAAAATCCCTTCCCTTAAGGAGGTTCTCGAGGAAGTTATTTCAAGAGGAAAAAAACCTTTCTTTTTACTCAAAAGGCCTAGGGATGAATCAAAGATTCACCCATACCAAATTTTATTAAAAAATAAATTCAAGAAACAATGCATCATAAAGGATATTTACAAAGTTTGGTAAGAACCGTGCCACAAGCGTCTGCCTCAACAAAGGGCATGCAACATTCAAGAGCCATAAAGGACCATTCAGAACTTGAAACTTTAATGGCTAGCTTTGATAGTGCATCAGCCACTTTATTGGACTCCCTGTAAACATGTGTCACATAAAATATAATATCATCAATAAGGTGAAGGAATTCAACCCAATAAGGTAGCATAACCCATGGGACATTCCTAGATCTCCATTTTAGTAATTCCACCGCCACCATAGAATCAGATTATATCCATATAAAATGCCAACCAAAATGAATAGCATATTTGATTGCTTTGATAATAGCCCATAATTCAGCTTCAATTGTAGATCCCTTCCTAATGAAATGATAGAAACAGCCTTTAACAAAGCCTCGATAGGTGCGAAAGACACCACCACAGCCTGAAGGTCGAGGAGTCCCTGCATTCACCCCATCAACATTAACTTTCATCCAAGAAGGGATGGGGGGAATCCATCTAATGGACTTCATCATTATGTGTTTTTTGGGTCTACCACTAACACCAAAATTCCTCAGAACAATAAAGTCATTTAACTCATTTTTCATGCATCTAGTTTGAATCCTGGAAGCTATGAAAACTACCCTGTGAATAGATTTGACTCCAGAATATAGATTGGGAGAGATATCATTAAAGAGATAGGCATTCCGGGCCTTCCAAATGAAGCCCATAGAGGTTGCAACAAAAACCATAGTCAGATTCCCCACCTGTTCACTACATTGAGCATATACAGCATAACAAAGCATCCCTTCCATCGAGATGATATTTAAAGAACACCTTGTCATGTCCTGAATGTAATTCCATAACCTACAAATGAGGGGAAAATATAGGAAAATATGCTCAAGGGATTCCACAGCGCCATAACATAAAGGACAGGTTGAGGCAAGATGAATCCCAATCCTTTGAAGAGTGCATTGGACTGGTATTCTTTTCTGCCAGATTTTCCATAAAAATAGAAAATAAGTGGGTGGAATGAAAAAGTTCTTGAAGGAAAGTAGCCACCTAGGTGCTAGGGATTTTACAGCACAAGAGTAATTGTACATATCTCTGGTATTGAGGATCACATTGGTACCAGGCTCCTAATTGAGAGTGTCCTAATTTATTTGAATTTATCGTCATTTGTTATCCTGTCCTCACATCCTCTGTCCAAATGATCATGATTACTCTAGTATCATCTATATATGGGATTTATATCATGTGAATGGAATAACCATCATCAATTTATATACTCCCTCCCTTTTATTTTTATAAACGAAATCAACATTCATGAGGTTCCAATTTATAAATTTTGTGGACGATGAAGTTTCGTTCTTCAATAGTTCCTTAATTACTGGTCATGAAACCATATTAATGGTTGAACGAAGTCATAATATTTGTATTTTAACTTGATTAATGTTATATAATCATTACACCTACATAATTTGGAATAATAATACAAAACAAGTTTATTGAGCACAAAACTGCCAAGCCAAATTCAAGCGTTTATTTTTAACTCATTAAATGAGTCATCCTCATGGTATATAACCAGAATCATTATAAGATAATTTATATCCCTCTAATTTCACTAAAAATGTATATTAACAATTATGGAGTTTAGCTATATTTCAAACCAACTTTCATTCATGAATACAAGTAAAAAAATCTTTAAACCAAATAAGAAAATGCTTCCAAAACAATAAAATTGAATCTCTTAAACCCATCCAAAAGGCCATTAATTAACATAATTATGTTGTACCATATCAATTACATGTTGATTAGGTTCTTGAATTATTAATTAATGAATCTAAATTTTATTATTCAGGTTGTTAAGAACAATCAAGAACACCTTCGAGCATACGGCATGGGATCCTCTATCTCACTTTTGTTCAAGAATCTCTCATATGTTGTGCCCTTTTATTTTTAATTCATAATGATGGGGTATGTTTTCTCATCTCCCCCATACTTCCCTTGTGACAGATAAATAATGGAATACACCTTTAACTCTCATTAAACCCCCGCAATAACACTCATTACCATGCTGAAATGTTTGTAAGGGGTTTCTCATCTCACTTTCATTTCTGTGAGATTTTCACTGTTCGCCACTTATTTCTTGTATGTGGTATATGTATACTACCATTTGATATATAATAAAATGATTCTATTTATATTCATGTTATTAAATGATTAATTTAAGGTTTATTAAGTTATGGTCATATGATTTGACCGATTACATTGTTGTAAGGAACATTGTCTCAACTACTATTTTTTTGTGACTAACCTTGTATTGTGCACATAATAATACTTATGTGGTGTACCTAATGCCCATTTGAGATCACTTTTAATTTGAAATTATATTGATAATAAATATCCATAATATAATATCATGGATATGTTTTTGTCTAAACTGTATACCATTTTACATACGGTGTTTATTTTGGAAAGTTATTTTAATTATGGAAATATTGAAGAATATGTATACTCTACTCTATATGGATATTGAAATGGAATATTTCTCTTGTATTGAATCAATGTATAAGGAATTATTTGGACATTCAGTGGTAGGTGGGGCCCACTACAGCCCCTCGATGCATCAGTAGGTCTCATGAGACAAATCAGTAGGTAACAAACCCGTTGAGTTTGTTTCTAAAAAATCAGACGGGTTTCTACCCATAGAACTAAACCGTTTTAACAGTATTATGGTTTCATGTTCCAGATACATGATTTCAAATTAATAAGAATTATCTTTATTCGTTATTAGTTATTATTGTTATCCATGAGTTTTTCACTATGACAAAATCTATGGATGCAGTTTCATTCTTAGTTTATTAATGGAATTAGTAATTCATTTATTTATTATGCCATATTGTTTATGTCAGATTGATTGTGATTCACTTATTATTGTACTCACGATTCCACTTTTTGTAACCCTTATTGAGAATTTGATCTCACCCCTTTCATTGTTTACTTTCAACAGGTGACAAAGAGGAGATCGTTTATTAAGTTCTTGTGGATGCAGTTTTTAGTTTCGTTATGTATTGTATTTTGAAACATTTCCAATGTAATTTGAAAACATCTGAGTATCTATTTTCTTAAAGAATAATAACTGATTGTTCATTTGGGATTTTAATTCCTTCTAAACATGCCAATATCGCATGTAATGCATCGGCACCATCCTAGAGGGGTCGGGGTGTTATAGTTGGTATCAAAGGAAGTTTAGTAGAAAACATGGAAACTAGAGTTGGAAATGTATAGTAGGGAACAGAGACCTAAGGTAGTATCTGAGGATTAACATACAAGAATGTCCGGGTATTTTGGTAAGGAATAGATTATGTGGATATTTTAAGCAATACGTCCCTATTTGGATACGTACAGGTAGAGGCGGCTCTGACACATATGTATCTAGTGGTAAAACCCAAATACACCGCTTTGAGTTAGAATCGAACGAGAATGGGTGCATGAAAACATGCCTTTTCGCACTCTTGGTTACGACACTCCTGGGGGATACACTTATGATAATTCATATTTTCTTTACAAGCCATTATGAAGGAGTTTTTTTCCTCAGAGAAACCATGTTTATAAAATTAGCTATGCATAGAATTTCAATCTATGTTGAGTACTTTACTGTTTGAGATTCATAAACTAATCTAGTGTATCACATTATTTATAAATGGAGTCTAATGGAAGAAGGGGAATCAAAACTCGTGGGAAAGGTAGGGATCTCCCTACTGAGAAAGTCAATACAGTCAACGTTGGAGCAGATCAGATCGTGACCATATTGGGGAAACTTACTCATGTTGTAATTAATAACCATTCCACACCTGTGTTGGATCGTTTCATGTGGCAGAAGACCCCATATTTCAGCGGGAATACTAATCCAGTGTTAGCTGAGCAATGGATCAAGTCCCTTGAAAAGATATTCATGTCATTAAGATGAAATGAAAATGAAAATGTTGTACTGGCAGTATATTGTCTCAAGGGAGATGCTGATCAATGGTGGCCCCTGATTCAAAATACCACGGAGGAAGAAGAAATATAAGATATAGAATGGAGGACTTTTAACGAAATATTCTTTGAAAAATATATCCCTCATGAACAACGAACAGAAATGAAGAGGAAGTTCCTTGGATTAAAATAAAGGGAAGAAGACAGTGTTGCAGAGTATAAGGCTACCTTCACAAGGCTGGCCAGGTATGCCGTAGATTACGTACATGACTCATCAGACAAGATTTATCATTTCATTGAAGGTCTTAAGACAAGTCTTTGAAGATCACTGGCTTTTCAATCATTTTCATCATATGATGAAATTGAATCAAGTTCCATCACAATAGGGAGGGAATTTTCTAGATCAAATCTTTTCAAAGGAAACCAAGAAAAGAAGCAACACTCTGATAACAAAGGAAAAGGAGAAGCATCAAAGAAGAGTAAGGGAATAAACCTATTACCATTATGTGAGAACTATGTAAAGAATCATCTCGGGAAATGCTTGAATGGTATGGGAGTCTGCAATTACTGCAAATAAATGGGTCATTGATCTGATGAATGAAAGGGGAAGAAAAAATTCAATGATATTAAATTCTATAATTGCATAGAGATGGGACACTATGAAAATGAGTGTCATAAGCGTCAAGGAAACTCGACTCAGAAAAGGCCAAGAGAACAAGGGAGAGCCTTTACAATTACAATCGCAGAGGTTGAAGTTCCTATTGACGTGGTGGCAGATACATTAATTGTTTCCTCAAACTTAGCCAACACTTTATTTGATTCTAGATCATCGCATTCATTTATTTCTTCCTAGTTTACCAAGGAAATTAGATATGTCAAAAAAAATTAATAAAGGAGTTTTCAGTCAAAACTCCTAGGGGATGTATCATTGCAACCAAGGCGTGTCGACTAGTCCCCCTCCAGACACCAAAATTTTCTCTAGTTTCTATCCTTATCGTCATACCAATGACTGAATTTGATATAATTCTCGGTGTGGATTGGCTGTCAAATTATGATGTGAATATTTATTGTAAGAATAAGGAAGTTACAATATTTGAAAATTTTTTAGAATCCCTTGTCTTTAGGGAAAAAACTTCACCACCTGATTATAATCTGGAACCACCCCCAGTAGCTCTACTAAATACAATACTTGGAGAGGAAGATAAACCAATATCTATGGGATAGAAAATAAATCATCAAATTGAATATGTGATCAAAGTGAAAGTGTACATTGATGTATTTCCAGAGGATTTACCTGGACATCCTCTAGAGCGGGAAGTTGAGTTCTCTATTTATTTAATTCCTGATAAAAGTCCTATATCAAAGAATCTCTATAGAATGTCCACTGTGGAATTAGTAGAGATAAAGAAAAAAGAGAGTATTTGAGTGAGAAAGGATTTATTCGACCTATAGTTTCTCCATGGGGAGCCCCTATCCTCTTTGTCAAGACGAAATATAGATCCATGAGGCTTTGCATTGATTACGGGGAAATCAATGCTATTGCAATATAGAATAAGTATCATCTACCCCGGATTGATGATTTATTTGACCAACTTCACGGAGCTCAATACTTTTCAAAGATCGACCTTAGATCTGGATATCATCAGTTGCATGTGAGGAAGGAATATATTCCTAAGACAGCATTTCAGACCAGGTATTGGCATTACGTGTTTACAATGATGCCTTTTGGAAGGAAAAATGCACCCTATGTTTTCATGGATTTAATGAATAGAGTTTTCAAGGAATATCTTGATAAAATTGTTGCGGTATTAATCGATGATATCCTCGTATACTCCAAATGCTATGAAGACCATGAGAATCACTTGTGGGTTATTCTGAGAACTCTTAGAAGAAATAAATTATATGGAAAGTTTAGAAAGTGTGACTTCTGGCTTCAATCAGTTTTTTTCTGGGCGATATTTTCTCTAAGGATGGAATCCTAGTTGATCATGTGAGGAGAAAGGAAATTTAAGATTGTCCGACACCAACAAACATAACTGAGGTGCACAATTTTATTGGCCTATCAGGTTATTATCGACGTTTCTTTAAGAATTTTACCGAACTGGATAACCCACTAACCAAGATCACTCGTAAAAGAGTTAATATTGTGTGGACAAAAGAATGTACAGTGTGCTTCGATGAATTGAATAGAAGATTGGTCAATGATTCAATTTTGACTCTTCCATCTGAATGTGATGGATTTTAATATGAAAAAATTCATCAAAGGATGGACTGGGTTGCATCCTTATGCAAAATGATAACATTATTGCTTATACATCAAGATAGTTGAAGACTCATGAAAAAAATTATCCAACTCATGATCTTGTCTTAGCGGCCATAATCTTTGCTCTAAAAATATGGAGGCATTATCTCTACAGAGAGAGATGTGAGCTTTATACTAACCACAAGAGGTTGAAATATATTTTCAAACAAAAATAAATCAACATGAGGCAGATAAGATGGCTCGAGTTACTCAAAGATTAATATTTTTCAATACACTACCACCCAGGAAAGGCGAATAAGGTGGAAGATGTATTAAGCCAGAAAGATCATGGCCTTCTGACTCAAATGAGGATTGAAAGAGATCCAATTTTTATGGATCTACTGAAGATGGATATGGGAATTGGTAAGGAAGGGGACACATCACTCCTATTTCAAATGATTACTACCATCTTTTCTAGAGAAGATAAAAAATTTGCAATCTGATGATGAGAATCTGCACAAGAAAAATAATGCAGTTAAGGATGGGAGACTAGTTGGCTTCATGTATGAAGATGGGGTTATGAATTTTGGGAAGAGTTTATGCATTCCATCAGTACTTAAGCTAAAAAGGGAACTATTAGACAATGCTCATAGCTCAAATTTCTCTGTACACCCGGGTAGCACCAAGATGTATAGAGATCTGAAGGAATATTTTTTTGTGGGATAATATGAAGCAAGAAATTGCTGACTACGTGTCAAGTTGTCCAGTTTTTCAACAAGTGAAGGCGGAGAGACAACATCTCAAAGGAGTGATGCAACCTCTACCTATTCCTAGGTGGAAGTGGGATGACATTATGATGGATGTTGTCACTAGACTACTAAGGAAACCTAGAAGGATTGATGAAATATGGGTAATTTTTGATCATCTCACTAAATCAGCACATTTCCTTCCAATAAGAGAGGATTTACCACTTGATATCTTGTAAAGACTTTATATTAATGAAATTGTGAGACTTCATGGTGCACCTCTATCTATTGTCTCATATCGAGATCCCAGTTTACGTCAAAATTCTGTAAAAGTCTCTAGAAGGCTTTGAATACTGATCTTCTTATGATTACTGCATATCACCCCCAAACAGACAAACAATCTGAAAGGACTATTCAAACTCTGGAAGATGTGTTGAGGTCATGTTCTCTTGACTTCAAAGGTATGTGGGATCAACACTTTCCTTTGGTGGAGTTTTCATACAACAATAGTTTCCATTCTAGTATTCAAATGGCTCTATATAAAGCATTATATGGAAAGAGATGTCGAACTCCAACTTGTTGGGATGATGTTGGTGATAGGAAACTTATAGGCCCAGAACTTAATGAAGAGACCACGAAAAAGGTGAAGAAAATACACACCCATATTATTGCAGCCCAAAGTAGATGGAAGAGTTATGATGATAACCGGAGAAAGGACTTGTAATTTCAAGTGGGAGATCTTGTATTTTTGAAAGTATCTCCATGGAACGGTGTATTGAGGTTTGGTAAGAAAGGGAAATTGATCCCTAGGTACATCAAACCATTTGAAATTCTGGAATGAATCGGAGCTATAGTTTACCATTTAGAAATGCCGCCAAATCTCTCCAGAGTTAGTGATGTGTTCCATATATCATTGTTAAATAAGTACATGCCGGACCCAACACACGTACTCACATATGAAGAAATAGAACTAGAACCTGATTTGTCATACTATGAAAAGCCTATCAGGATTCTTGACACAAGGGAGAAGGTATTGAGAAATCAAACAGCTCATCTAGTAATGGTCATTGGAGAAACCAGAATATGGAGGAGCAACATGGGAACCAGAGGATTTCATGAAGAAGAACCACCAGCATCTTTTTGGTGGGCTTTATACATAAAATTTTGAGGATGAAATTTCCGAAGGAGGGAATTATATAACACCCCAAATATTTTATGGTATATTTCTCTCAAATACATTCTATTAATCACTGTTTTCCTTTGAAACAACACTTGTTTATTTAGGATATAGACAAAACAAATCCATTAAATATAAATTTTCCACTTCTACATTTTGAATTTTGAAAAATGGTCATATATAGTTGTGATTAGTAAGTCATTTGGAGTTTGATAGAACAAACATGACATTTGTGAATAGTAACATACCCTTATGAATAGTCATATGAATAGTAATATGCCCCTTATGAATAGTAAATAATATTATTATTTTATATTCTTAAGGTAATAAGATAATGAGATCTTAATTAGTTTTTCAATGAGAAATAAAACTAATTGCACTTTAAGATTGTTATTTTTCGAATTAACTATGACTTTATTTAAAAACTAAATTAATAATATATAGAAAATTAATTTTGAAAAATGGAGTTTATTTTTTAATTCTACACATCAAAAAATTGTTAGGGTAAATTTTTGGGAGTTTTCTGAAATTCATGAATTTTTGATGAATAGTGAAATACGACAAAATACCGTATATACAAATTATTAGTAAAATACATTATTTATGACATCATAAGTGATTAAAGACCACTTTTTTTAGAACTCACATTCCATTATTACTATTTGAGGTCACATGAACTAATACTATTCATAATCTTGGGAAAAAATATTTTAATAATCATTAAAATAATGAAAAATACCCCTTCTCCTCCACTATAAAAACCCCTCACCACTACCTCTTCTCTTCCCTCCTCTAAGCCTTGAAGCTCCTTAATGTTCAGCCCAAATATACTTCCATAGTCACTCCCCATTACCACGAGGCTCTTGGTCTTTCCAAAAGTCCAAAATCCCTTCCCTTAAGGAGGTTCTCGAGGAAGTTATTTCAAGAGGTAAAACACCTTTCTTTTTCAATTAGTTTCATTTGAATTTATCTTCATTTGTTATCCTCTCCTCACCTCCTCTGTCCAAATGATCATGATAACTCCATTATCATCTATATACAGGATTTATATCATGTGAATGGAAGAACCATCATCAATATACTTACTCCCTCCCTTTTATTTTTTTTATGAAATCAACGTTCATGAGGTTCCAATTTATAACCTTCGTGGACGACGATGTTTCGTTCTTTAATTGTTACTTCATTACTGGTCATCAAACCATATTTATAGTTGAAAAAGGTCATAATATATTTATTTTATCTTGATTAATGTTCTGGAATCTTTACACGTGCATAATTTGGAATAATAATACAAAACAAGTTTATTGGGCACAAAACCGCCAAGCCAAATTCAAGTGTTTATTTTTAACTCATCGAATGAGTCATCCTCAAGGTATATAACCAGAATCATTATAAGATCATTTAAATTTCTTTAATGTCACTAGTAATTTATATTAACAATTAAAAATGTTTAACCATATTTCAAACCAACTTCCATTCATTAATACAAGTAAACAAATCATTAAACCAAGTAAGAAAATGCTTTCAAAACAATAAAATTGAATCTATTAAACCCATCAAAAAGGCCATTAATGAACTTAATAAGGTTATAACATATCAATTACATGTTTATTAGGTTCTTTAATTATTAATTAATGAATCTAAATTTGATTATTTAGGTCGTTAAGAACAATCAAAAACACCTTCGAGCATACGGTAAGGGATCCTCTCTCTCACTTTTTTTTCAAGATTCTATCTTATGTTGTGACCTTTTATTTTTAATTCATAATGATGGGTTATGTTTTCCCAGCTCCTCCATACTTCCCTTTTTACATATAAATAATTGAATACACCTTTACCTCTCATTAATCCATCGCAATAACACTCATCGCCATGCCGAAATGTTTGTAAGGGGTTTCTCATCTCGCATTCATTTCATTAAGATTTTAATTCTTTGCCACTTATTTCTTGTATGTGGTATATGTGTACTGACATTTGATTTATAATAACATGATTCTCTATATATTTATGTTATTCAATGATTCATTTGTGGTTTATTATGTTCTGGTCATATGATTCGACCGATTACATTGTTGTAAGGAACTTTGTCTCAACTACTATTTGTTTGTGACTAACCTTGTATTGTGCACCTAATAATCCTTATGTGTTGTAAGTACTGACCATTTGAGGTCACTTTTCATTTGAAATTATATTTATAATAAATATCCATAATCTCATATCCTGGATATGTTGTTGTCTAAAATTTATACCATTTTACATACGGTGTTTATTTTGGAATGTTATTTTAATTATGGAAATATGAAGAATCCATATACTCTACTCTATAAGGATATTGAAAAGGAATATTTCGCTTTTATTGAATCAATTTATAATGAATTATTTGTACATTCAGTGTGGGTGGGGCCCGCTACAGCCCCTCGGTGCACCGGTAGGTCTCATGAGACAAATCAGTTGGCGACAATCCCTTTTAGTTTGTTTCTAAAAAATCAGACGGGTTTCTACCCATAGAACTAAATGGTTTTAGTGGTATTATGTTTTTATGTGCCAGATAAATGAAATCCAATTAATAAGAATTATCTTTATTCATTATCAGTTATTATTATTATCCATGAGGTTTTCACTATGACGAAATCTGTGGAAGCAGTTTCATTCTTAGATTATTAATATCATTAGTTATTCATTTATTCACTATGCCATATTGTTTATGTCATATTGATTGTGATTCACTTATTATTGTACTCATTCTTCCACTATTTGTAACCCTTACTGAGAATTTGAGCTCACCCCTTTCATTGTTAACTTTCAACAGGTGACAAAGATGAGATCTTTTATTGAGTACTTGTGGATGTAGTTTTTAGTTTCGTTATGTATTGTATTTTGTAACTTTTCAAATGTAATTTAAGAAAATCTAAGTCTTTATTTTCTTGAAGGCTACTAAATTGATCGTTCCTTCAGGATTTTCATTCCTTATAAACATTCCAATATCACAAGTAATGCACCGGCTCCATCCTAGAGCGGTCGGGGTGTTACAACTACCACATTGCATGAATTTACCTGTACATAGCTTGATTCTATATGATAGTTTAAATTAAATTCACTGGTGGAAATCCCACTTATTCCAAAACCCGAATACCAATGGTCTGAAAAAATAGTTGGTTTAAGTAATAATTTGATGTGTGTTTCCCAGTGATTTTTTTAAACTGTTGGAAATAGATTACCTTAGACAATATTTTTCGACGGTTTTTTGATACCATAGGGAACCCCCCCCCCCCCCAAATAATATTTTTCTATTTTTTTAGAAACCATTGGGAAAACCCCCATAAATAATCATAGCTAACCCCCAAACAGATCTCACCGCACATCGTTGAACAGATCTCTCCTCCATCAAACCCTACTTCCTGAGAACCAACTCATGATCTCACTTCCTCCATCAAACAAATTCTCTCCTCGAATAGATCTCTCCACTAAACAAGATCTCCTCCTCCAATGAGATCTCTCATCCAACCCTACCTCCTGAGCATGAACCCTACAAGGTGAGCTCACTTCCTCCATCGTGATCTCACTTTCCCCAGAATGGATCTCTCCAGGCATTCAACCCTAATTCATGTCTACCTCATTTGTAGGATACCTTGGATCATAGATCTCTCTATCCATTATTGGATTTAAACATCTAGATTCATTGTGTTCTACATGAAATTGGTGAATTCCTTTTATTTTCCACTTTGATATTCCTCTAATGGACTTGATGTGGTGCATTTATCAGTTTCCATATGGGATTATGGTGGATTACATTCATAAAAAATTTATGTTTTCGGATTAATATTAGTTGTATTGAGGTGGGTTCTTTGAAAAATCTCCCTAATGTACTCATTGGTTTTATAGTGTCTGCATCATGTATGATAGTGGCATCATGTCGTGTGTGTGACCTCTTCTATTTAGAATCCAAGTAAATTTCTAAAATCCACACTGTTAGACCATCCACATATCCTGTTGGGTCCGTTGGTGATGAAGACCATGATCCTTTGGCCATGAAAGAGGTGTTCTTATATATAACCATGGGTTAGAGCATGGATGGTATGAGTCTAGTTCCTTATACCGGGAATGAAAAATTGATTAAGGAATTAATAGAATTGTGAATTGAATTTGATCTTCTTATTACATGTGAATTAGAATTTATAATTATCAGTATGTGAATTGGAATTGACATAATTACAATTTGAATTGATAATGTATCATGTAACTATATAATTGGTATGAAATTAGAAAAGACACAATATTATATTGACAAGAACTGATATTTGACAAAATGGAATATGAGGAATGAGAATTTGTAATTTTAATGAATTAAAAAATATCTCATATCCCAAAATATTTGTCATGTTTGGTGTTTTGTTAGGGGTTTTTCACTTGGTTGTTCTTAACACATGGTCATATAATATCTAGAATGGTTACTCCGCACTTAGCATTATTTTTTATCCTTGGGAATGTAATCTTTTCTATAATGAGAATTCACAGAAATTCCATTAACCCATGGAATATGAGAGATATCCCTGGAATTATAATTTATGTTTGGTCAGTGGTCCATGGAATGGGTAATATACCTTGTCCTGGTTCCTTGTTAAGGAAATCATCATGGATAATGGTATGCATGGACATACATATATGGAACTCTATTGAATCATGTTTGGCATACCCCAGGTGTCATCCTAGAGCTCGATTGTAGGAAGGATAATTTGTTGTTCAACATTAAATTAATTAATTCATAAAAATCAATATCATACTGTGATATATGATTGATTTTGGTTTTCTCAAAAAATAATTTTTTTTATCATTGTAGTGTTTGTAGATATAAATCATTGGAAGTTCACATAGAAGATACCACGAGAACATTATTTCTTTGTGATTTAGGTGAAAAATATATGATGTGTTTCTAGTTTCATAAAGAATATCATATTCTATGTGAAATCATTTGGAGCTCATAAAAATGTTAAGAATATTTTATGTGTAGAATTATTCATAACAATGATGCTTTGTGGATGCAGTTGTCATGTGAATGGAGTGCTATAATTTGAAAATGAAAATTTTATCTAATGCATACTATTTTAATATGTTCATGATGCATGTGAAGGGAAATTTTTTTATAGATAAATGTGTTGTTCTTTTTGGATTCACATATCGTTGAATGGGTAACCATATTTTATAAAATTATAAAGTGTTATCTAGATGAAAACTTCCCTATAAATATGGCATTAAATCATGGTAATGCTGTTGAAACTTTTTTAGAGATGTGATTAACAAGAATGTATTTTCATATTTTCTCTATGTTGATTTTTTCAATGTAATAACAACACAATATGAAGGATTAATTTTGAAAAATTATTTTCTTTCAAAAAAAATATATATGTGAAGTGCGTGTTATGTGAAATTTCCATTCAAGTGTTCTTTTATATCAAAAAGTATGGTAATAAGGTGGGTTTATCAACTTCTATGTTATTAGGCTTTTTTCTCAACACTGGAGCACTTTTATTTGTATCTCAAAAGTGTTTTATTTTCTTTACGATTTCTTATTTCTCACATTCTAAATATTTACGTTGAGGAAACATGGTTTTCAATTCTTTTACATGTTTATTATTGATTGAAAACTGCATATTCACTTGATCAATTAGAGAACTCTCAATGGTTTTCATTTTTTTGGTTTATCCTTTTATAACTCATCAAAATATATGATAAAAAATTCTTTCTTATCATGTTAAACATTCTTCATAGGTGTCGATCCATTTTTTGTTTTGATATATTCTATTTGATTAGAAATTGTGTCTTCTAGTAAACTTTTATTATCGGGTGGGAAAAAAACTTGTATCGAACAATACCAAATTAAGACGAAACTCGTGCCAAAATAATTATATACCATTAATAGGAAGAATTATTGTTAACTAATAGGAATGTACTATTTTATAGTATCATTTTGAAACATGGATCTATTTCCCCATTTCTTGCAGAAACATTATTTTACCCATGGGTCATTTTGGTTCTTATATGTTTGGCGGTTACGTGTATTGTCACAGGAGACGGGTATGTTTTAGTTCAGTTTTTAATCTATTTTCTTTATCACATTGGCCACTTAGGTCTTTTACTTATTTCTGTGGATAAATGGTAATTATATTCTGTGAAGGGGGGAAAAGGGGGTTCAGATTGATTCAGTCCACTAGCTTTGATTCGAGGTAAGACTATATGGTTACAACTTGTCTCGCACCTCAAGTATTTGGGGATTTCAGTTTTTTTTACTCCATATTATGTTTTCAGTAGGGAGTTGCATCATTTCGTGTTAGTTTGGGTGGATTTGGTTCTCCCAATAGAGGTAAGGATTTAATGTCATTGGTTGGTTTCTCACTGGTTATGCAACATCCTTTATGTGTTTTAATGTTCTTAATATCCATCGTGTAGTGCGTTGATCCCTGCTCGTTGGTTTTGAGTAGCAAAGTTAAGGGCGACTCGCCTGCGTGTGCATAGGTAAGAAAGTATATGTATGTGGGTTCCCCCGTTATGTGTATAATCAACCATGATAGTGATTATGCAGGTATGGGGAAATGTGTGCACATGTATATATATAAATTCATATGCATGTGAGTGGTAACTATTATATGCATATAACCATATGTACAAGGATCCCCTTGCACATGCTCATGGCCATGCTGGTGTGTGCATAGGGGCTAGGTGTCCTTGCATGTGTGTGAAGGTGCTTATACTCAATGGGGGAGCATCAACTTTTAGTTAGAAAGCTCCAAGAAACTAAGTGGATGGTTTTGTTCTACCTTGAGGTAGGATCCCTCTTCAAGCCTCTTTAATTCAAGAAGGCTTTAAATTGAATTTAGCTTCTGCCTTAATCCTTCTTAATTATATTTAATTGCATAACTTGAATAGGTGTTCTTCAAAATAATTGTTTAATTTGATAAATAAAGTCATGTTTTTATAATAAAACCCCTCCAATGGAGGTGCACTGTCTAGGAAAACTCACAGTGATAGTTATATTGATCCAGTTACTTAAATTATTGCATTTGATTTGTTCTTAATGAGTTTTAGAATAAGTGTTAAATATAAATAAATGAATTGTGTGAAAAAAATGCGACAATTATATAATAAAACCCCTCCAACATAGGTGCACTGTCTTCTAAACCAAAGAGAAGGGATAGTTAGTTGTATCATGTTTAGATTTGGTTTGAGTCTTTCATATACCTCTTATTGGTGTTTTTTTTGTGGATACTTAGTTTTTATTTTCTTTGAATAATATAAATTGGCTAATAATACTCGTTTAACACAAATGACATTGCCCAAGTAGGCATATGCCTTGAACATGACCCATTTCTTTTCACTCTTTTAATATTATAAATAAAATTTCCATGTTTAAGAAAAGTGAATGAATTTATAAATGGTTTGTGTAGGGTGTATGATTCTTTTCCGTTGTTTTGTTTCCCTTTAGATGTTTCATAATTCTATCACTTACTACAACCTTCTCTTGAGATCCCTTGTTATAGCATATTAAATAGTTGATCCGTTCTATCATCTTCTAGTGTGGCGAAGGTCGGAATATTGCCCCACCTCCTCCCACTTCCTTCACACCTAGCCGGAAGATGCTGCCCCGCGGATGTCACTGGACTAGGCCAACACACTAAAGTCACGCCTCGGTTACAGCATGGTCACACCGCAGTCATGCTGCGGTCACACCGTGGTAATCCCATGATTTGGCCCTACTCCAGGACGACAACCCATGGCGGTTTGCGAGGATAGTATTCCATGAGTCTTGTGATGAATTTTGTGATTGACTAATCACAATTTCTACCAGGGAGGTGACGACCGGAATGTTTCCCCGCCTCCTCCCGCTCCCTTCTCTCATGGCCAGAAGATGCTGCCTCGCGGATGTTTCTTGATAGGGCCAACACACTGTGGTCACGCCGCTGTCACGCCACGATCATGCCGCGGTCACGCCGCGGTCACGTCGCGGTCACGCTGCGATCACGTGGCGGTCACACCGTGGTCATGTCGTGACTTGAGCCTACTCTAAGATGACACCCCACAACAGTTCACAATGATAGTATTTCAGGTGTCTTGTGATCAATGTTGAGATTGAAAAATCACAATTTCTGCCAGCGGGTGATGGATGGAATGTTTCCTCGCCTCCTCCTTCTCTCTTCACTCCTGGATGAAATGTGATGCCCCACAAATGTCGCTGGACCGGGCCAACATGTCACGGTCACGCCACGGTAATGCTGTGATTTGGACCTACTTTAGGACAACACCCCGCGGTGGTTTGCAGTGATGGTATTCAATTAGTCTTGTGATCAATGTTGAGACAGACTAATCACAATTTTTTCCAGTGGGGAGACAGCCAGAATGTTTCCCCTCCTCTTCCAGCTCCTTTCGATTCTGGCCGAAAGATGTTGCCCTGTGGATGTCGTTATACCAGGCCAACACACCGCGACCATGCCACGGTCACATCGCGGTCACGCCGCGGTCACGTCGCTTTCACGCTGCGGTCACGCTGCTGTCACGTCGCGGTCAAGCTGCGGTAATGTCGTGATTTTCCCCTGCTCCAGCCACATCCAGCCCACACCAGCCCCCTTCCACCTTCATTTCAGCCAACTGTCACCAACATTCCATCCCACAATATCCCCCTCTACCACCTTCAAATCAGCCCGCACCATCCCCCTAAAACCTACAACCAACCCCCTTCCACCAGCATTCCATCCCCCTTCCACCTACATTCAAGCCTGCACCAGCCCCCAGCCACCTGCAATCCAGCCTGCACCGGCCACCACTCCAGCCACCACCCCCCCATCCTCTTACAAAACACTCATGCCAGCCCTCTGCCACCTGAAAAATAGCCCCAACCACCAGTTCCATCCCTCACCAGCCCCTGACCTCCTACATCCCAGCCTGCACCAGCCCCTGCCACATGCTTAAAAAACCCCAACCACCTGCAATCCAGCCCACACCAGCCCCCTTCCACCTATTCTATCCCGCACCAGCACCCTTCCATCCCCCTGCCGCCTGTGTTCCCGCCCGCACCAGCCACTCCGGCCCGCACCATCCACCGTACCAGCCCCCAGCCTCCTGAATTACAGGATGCATGAGAAAAACTCAATGCAAATCACAAAAAGGAAAGGCGAAAGAGGATCCCCTTTCCGAAGCCCTATTTTCCACAAACAGTGTCCATGTAAACTGCCATTAATGTTGACTGAGAACATTGGGGTAGAGACGCATCTTTTAACCCAAGACAAGAACCTATCCGGAAAGCCGAGAAGATCCAAAGCATCCCATAAGAAGTCCCACATGACTGAATCAAAATCCTTGAATAAGTTTATCTTGAAGGCACTCCTACGAACCCCAGAATCAAGATAGCATCCCCACAATAATTCCTAGGTAACAAGATTATTAGGATGAATTTTTTTTTGTATTGAAGGTTAGGGATATTTCTATCCACCTTTAGATTAATGAGTCTCTTAAAAATATTTTTTTAACCATCCTACTAGAGGGTCCGAGTTATAAGTGATGGAAGTCTATTATTCAGACTAAGAAAGACAGAGAGTATTCTTGGAAATGTTTCAAGGAATTGTTCATTTAACATTATTTCATAATGAAGTGAAGGTACAGATGGCTATAGAATTTTCTAGGAGGGGTTTTCCAGGTGGGGTGTCCGGGGGTTGTCCGGGGGGGTGTCGAGGGGTCTGCAGGGCAAGGGGGAGGGTGTGGGAGGGGTGTCTAGGAGGGGCTATCTAGGGGGTGTCTAAGGGTTTTCTGGGGGGGGTCTATAGGGAAGGGTGTAGGTGGGGTGTACAAGGGCCATATAGGGGGTGTCGAGGGGTCTGCAGGATAGTGGGAGGGTGTGGGTGGGGTGTCTAAGATGGCCTGTCTAGGGGGGATGTCCAAGGCCTGTCCGGGGGGGGGGGGTCTGTAGGGTAGGGGCAGGTTGTTGGTGGGGTGTCTAAGGGGGTTGTCCAAGGGCTATCAGGGGGGCTGATTTGAAGAGATAAACCAACCAGAAATGGGACCTATCCTCATAGCAATAATTTTGCTAACGATTTTTGGGAAGGTATTCCCAATAGAATTTGGTCTAAAATCCTTTACATCCACAACATTTTCCTTCTTTGGGATCAGGGAAATAAAATTGGAGTTTATTTCATAGGGCATTAAGGCATGGTTAAAGAACTCCCTCGTAGCGTTAAAGAGCTCATCACAAACTATGTCCCATTAGAACATAATGAATTAATTTTTGAACCCATCAGGACCAGCCACACTCTCAAGATTTAGAGAAAAAAGGGAACTCTTAACCTCCTTCTCATAGAGGGATGCAATAAGGGAGATTTTTGGATTGGTGTAGCCCGATCCGGTTGGGCCGAAAGCTTGTGGCCCCCAATAATCACGGTTCGAGCTCCGCGGTGAGATATTTGGGGGTTGTAGTGGGAAATGATTCCCTACTTTGGGGGTCCGGGGTCTGAAGGCCCTGGGTCCAAATCATTAGAAATTGTAGCAACTTTGACCACTATAGAAGTGTGGACTTTGGAGTCCACTTTACTGTTGCAATTTTGACTTCCAGCTGGTAGACACTAGAGTATTGGATATATGTATGAAAGGATTCATAAGATTGAAAAGGTCTATAATAATATATCATCATCTCTCCATACTAATGAATGAATCTTATCCTCCATGAATAGATTGAGTAGAGTTGTCATCACTTTCAACTGGTCAACCTATTCTTTGAAAACTCATTCTACAGAATCTTCCTCAATTAATCCTAATGAGATGAATTCACATCACCTATAACAACATGGAGATACTATTTGACTATAAACTAGATCAAATCAGCATCAACTAAAGTCGGGGGAGGTGGAGCACTAGATGTAGATGCAACAATTGGAGGTTTCTGATAACTCAAAATTACATTAAAATCTAAAATAATTCTTTCCCTAGAATATTATAAATATACTATGGATACAAAATATGAAGGAATGGGGGAAACAAATCTCTCAACACTAGGTAATGCATCATCTACAGGTTATGTTTTGATACGTACATCTAAGGTAAAAGCATGAAGCTCACCTGCTTGGTCAATCTGCTTAACTAAGGATCCCTTAGGATATGTGCATGAGATGTGTAAGAGGGGTTGTTGTCCAGCATGGGGGGCTGTCTAGGGGGGTCCTGCAGGGGGGCTTCTATCCAGGGGGCTGCTATCCATGGGGGTCCAACAGGGGTGGCTTCTGTCCATGGGGGTCCAGCAGGGGGTTGTTGTCCAGGGGGGATGGAGCTGCTGTGCAGGGGGTCCAGCATGGGAGGTGGGGGGATACTATCCAAGGGGGTCCTGTAGGGGGGCAAGGGGTGTTCTAGGGGGTGAAAAGGGGTGTGTGAAAGGGGTGAAAGGGATGTTTGTGTGGGGGGGGGGGGGTTTCCAGGGGGTGCAAGGGGGGGAGTCCAGCAGGGGTGGTGCAGGGGGGGTCTAGCATGGAGGATGTTGTCCAGGGGGTCCAGCAGGGGGGCTACTATCCAGGGGGTATAGCAGAGGGCTGCTGCTCTCCATGGGGTCCATCAAGGGGCTATTGTTGTCCCGGGGGGTCCATTAGAGGGGGGGCTTTCCAAGGGGGGGTGGGGGCTAATGTCCATGGGGGTCCAGTAGAGGGTGGGGGGCACCTGTCCAAGGGGGTCCAACAGGGGGGAAAGGGATGTGCAAGGGGTGAAAGGGATGTGTGGGGGGGTGTCTAGGGGGAGGATTTTTTTTATAAAATAGGAAGGATTTTGGCCATAGTTTGAAACTATGGCTAAAACCCTATAGCCACAGTTCATTGAACTGTGGCTAGTATTTCCATGGCTATAGGGCTATAACCAAAGTTTGAAAATGTGGCTATAGATTTGGCTCTATATCCATGGAAATACCAGAAATGGTTCAATGATCCGTGTCTATATCCTATAGCCACAGTTTGTGGGCTTATAGCCACCATTCCAAAGTGTGGCTATAGAATAATTTTCTTGTAGTGAAACAAAACCTTGTAGCACAATCTGGTTAAGTTAGTTTACCATTTAGAAAGAGATAAGATTAGTCATTTCTATTAGTGGTTTTAGAATTCTTTCAAGAGAGTATTCTAAACATTGTATTATCCAATATGGAGAATGATATGATTGAATGAGAGTACTTATGAAACCTATAACTTCACTAAGGGTTTTATCTGTGATTCCCTGAATAGTTCACATCACTCTCTTTGGTTAAAGAAAACAAATGATATGATATTTTGAAAGTTCGGATCTACTACTTAGAGTATGGAATATTGAATTGATTTTAAAACCCTCTATTTTAACATAGAATAATAACACCAATTTCTCATTCTATAACCCCTAAATGTGAAAATTAAATCCCTCACAACACTCGATACATGCAACTACACTCACTAACGGTAGTAGATAAATGGGTGGACATTTATCTATAGCCTCTAATGCTGGTAGATTAATGAATTTACTTTATATGGACATGGGGATGCAACTTATGGTAGTGCATGGGAATGATACTCTGGCTCTATCACCCCTTACTAGATGAAATAAGGCACCTAAAAATGGCTAAATATAGATTTTATCTTCCCCCTATCCTAACCCTTTAGAAAGGGTTAGATCTTTAAGATCCCTTAAAGAAACGTGGGACTTGTTTCTCTCCCTCATCTCATCTTCTTCAAATACTATTTCTACAAGTCCTATGTTGTAAAGGATGAAAAGTGCAATTACTAAAGTCAACTATTAGAAAAGAAAGGAATTATTTCAATGATCCTCTATCTGCTCTAATATTTTCTAAATGCTAGAAGTCCATATTAAACAAAAGCTATATGGGAGAGAAAAAACTTTTTGAATAAGGAAGCTTAATGAAGATTTGAAATTCATTCCCGTAAACACAAATAAGATAGAGAAAAATACTTACCTTTTAGAAGGAGGAGATTGGAGGTAAAACTCACCTGATCTAGCCTAGGAAACGGTGGACAATAAAACTAAGAGAAGTTGAGGAGATCATATTTGAAAGTCATTTGTGCGCTTCCTTATTGTTTTGATTGAACCATTTGTGTTCAGTGTACCAATAAATCCATTTGGGTTTGGGGTGATTGAGATTTCACTAGTGTTTAGTGAGTTCCAAAATCAAATGAAAGGTTTGATCATGACTTGTCTTAGTGAATGTTTACATATTGTGGGTAAGAAAGTCCTTCCTTAATATGACTTCCAATTAAGAGTGATTTATAGCTCTAAGATCTCACTTGGTAGATAAACGAATCTCATGTTGTTCAAAGCGCTCGTAGCACAAAATTCCATATCTTGGAAAGATGAAATCATGCTAAATAGTGCATCTATTTCTTAGCTCTGGACAACCACAATGTCTTTTATCAGTTATATTAGGCGTGGAATACTCTGTCACTTGGTTATTGTTCAATGCTTTTCTTTTCATTTTGGTAGTTACACATTGATTTTTCTTTAGTAACTTAAGTTCTTTCTATTTGTACGTAGATATGTCTTTCTATATTACCAAATGCATACTTGAAGCTCTTATTTTTCATAATCACTATTTTTATATACTCTTTTATGCCCTTTTTAAAGAAGGTATTTAGAATTATTTTAATTAGCTATCCCATTTAGAGAAATAGAAGTATTAACACAAATAATGCTTTTGAGTGATTTTTCTCTTTATTATATTATCCTATGTGATGGATGAACATGTTTGTTGTGATTCATCTAACTAGATTACCTTATAATCCCTGAAACCTCTAGGAACAATTAAATAATCAGAAAATAAAGTTCTAGGTTTTAGTTTGTGTTCTGTGATTGCTTGTTATAAGTTATTTATTGATTGGGTGTAGCTTAACAAGGTCCTTACATGCCTTTTGGAGAACTAGAATGAAAAATATGCATATATATAAATATTATTTCTATATTTCTTAAAAAATAATACCTCTTAACCACTTATATGGTACAAGAGGAACTAAACTCAATCCCTGTTCAGGTTCCAATCGCCTATTCTAAAATAACTACTCTTTCTGAAGCTTCTAGAGTTACATGAGCTACTAAAGAAAGAGCTAAACAAGATGAGCCTATCCCATTCTCCCACATTTTAGATATAGTGGGGGAATCAGACTTATCCATGGTTATTCAACATAATTACATAGGCCTAGAATCCCATGTAGCTAGGCATGGGAGGAAAGAAATATCATTGAACTAATGGATAGCTCCCTACTCTATAATCCTCCGTTAATCCCCTTCCCCGATAGTCCACCATCATATATCCACCAGTATCTCATAAATTAATAGATGTAGCCTCTAATTATGGATATTTCACTCTCAATGATGTTATCCCTCAACATTGATTTTCCACATTTCCCTTTATCTCAACTTGCATCTAAAAGGACTAATAGCCTTCCTGATATTCCATGTTTATATTTCTAAAAGACAAGAAGTCCTATATTACATATTCCTATTTTAACAATGACTAGCTACGGAGGGAGAGCTATACTTTTCCAACTACTAGGATTATTCTATGGTTTTGTCGTTAGATGGAATAAGTGTACCCAACTATGATAACCTTCACCTCATGGATTGATCAAGGCTCTATCACATTATCTGAAAGAGCTAATAAACCATGCCATATGTTTCTTTTTCATGTGTTATTATGACAATAAATGAGTCCCCTACTCCAATTATACAACAACTAGAAAATGGTATGCCAGTGGAACTACTTACTTCACAGTGGTGGAACTGCATAAGCTGGTTTTGGACAGTTTGTATGTTCACACATGAAGCATGATTGGGGGGATGTTTATTTCTATGGTAGTATGTTTATTCATCGCATAGTGATGATAGTACTCAAATATGGAAAAGTAGTAAGGATTTTTACAGCGATCAAATCTATGCTAAATGGAAGGATTACACTACACTCTATAAATAGAGGCTTGATAAGCCTTCATGCTCTACAAGAACATCATTTTTTGATTAGTGCGATTGATGAGCTATGGAAATTGAAGAAAGGCTCACACAAGTTGGAGAGGAAATAAATAACATAGAGAATGACCTATGTGAATGCCAGAGACTCATAATATCCTTTTTGATACACCCGCACCCAGCGAACCCAGCCGCCATAGGAGACCACATGCGTGTGACAGACCCAAAATAAGGGGCCTCGAGAGGAGGCTACAAATTATAAAAAATGATCAACAATCACTTATTAGGAGGGAGACCATCATCAGTGACTAGAGAGACTATAAGAAAGAAGAAAGTAGTTATAATCACTTATTTCTACTGGTTTCTTCAATTTCAAGCCTACCCGTTGACTTTTTCTAGTTTCAAAAATCATGTAGTTAGCATAACTCTTTGAAATATCTAGTAAATTTTTATTATTTAATGTAGTGCTTTATGTGGTAGTAATGAATAAATTTTTTCGATAAATGTTTTTTCTCTATGGGCCTCTTTATATCCTTTCAATATTTTTAAATAAATTTTACCTGAGCATCAGCCACTAATAGAAAAAACATCGTTGAACAATACCATGCCAAATGTGCCTGAATAAGAAAAGAAATTAATGTGTTTCCAAAATGGTTATTTATCTATTGTGGTACCTTTTAGACTTATATGAAAAACACCGTCATATTGTTCATTACACAACTATTTTTTCACCTGTAATTCCACTTTTAGTTATTAAGTTGTTCAATAATTCACTCTCACAGGTTTTCCATGATGGAAAAACAAAAATCTCCACCAGGGCTCACATAGATGTTGAAAAATATTCTACTAGAATGTTTGGTTTTTTAATATTAAGCTGAATAGAAGTAGGGATAGATACAGGCTTGTGAACTAGGACATCTTTAAACATATTTCACTCCTATATCATATTCTTAGTTCAAGTAGATACCGTAATAGATGGAATTGTATTTAGGGACAAAAGCTCCCTAAAAATAGGTGATACCTTCCCTCCTTTAATCATTATAACAAAACAATTAGTGCCCAAATAACTAATTTAGATATTAAATAGAGCCCAATATCTCTTTATTTTCTTCCTAGAAGGCCTTGCTCTATTTTGTACAATTTTCAGGAATAAGGAAGATCTTATTCCATCATATTCTTCCTTCTTATTACTTCGGGGGATGGGGAACCCATTAAATAAGAAATTAGTTTCAATCGAAAGGGTACTTGTTATAGATTTATAAGAAAACAACCTAGTAATAAAAGCAAATCACTTTATCTATACGGCCTTCGCACTCCACAAATATACCATTTTCTTATGATCATAGTTGTCACAAGTTTTTGGCTCACACCCTCGATTCCCTTAAGAGGATCTGACTTTTACATAACTTAGTTTGTCAACCCCGTGAATTTTGATTATAGAATAATTACACTCATAATATAGGACATAAAATCCATAAAAATCAGTCATTTCACTACTTGGTGTGACAAAATATGATCAGTAAGATTGCCTGCTTATAAGGGAAAATCACGTTTAGTCGTTTTTCTACTATATCCAATAATTCCACTTTTTATCTTTCAAGATGTAAGATCCATGGTTGAAGTGCAGGGGATTATAGGTCTCTAAGTAGAAGAAAGAATGAAACCCTCTAATTGTTAGCACTTTAGAAAATAAGGGGGTTTATTTAGTTTAGAGTGAGACCATTTCCATTTTATTGAGGGGTTTTGGAAATAAAGTAAATACCAGTGTGCATGCCTGGAAAGCTAAAAACCTAATAAGATACCCTTCCCATTTAAATACTCGCTGACCCATTATGCAAAAGGTATGACATTATGGCACATTTAAGTAAACCCAAACCCTGAGCTCTGCTCATGTATTTTCAACAAGACACATAGAAATGATCTTAATTAAACATTATACTTATAGAATATTACCAAGGGAATATCTATAGGTCCCTCACCTTCTTTTTTCAGATCTTCCAACCTTTTCATTCATGCCTACTTTATAGCCTAAAATGGAAAATATTGGAATGATTGGTTCTTCCATCATCCAATGAACTTAAATTCCTCACATAGAGAAGGAAAGGCTAGGAATATTAGACCAAGATCAAAACCTTTATTAGTATTTTATTTTCCCAATCTTCTTTCGCTCAACAATTATAACTATACCTCTATCTTATACGTTGGTGGATCAACAAATTAAACTACTAATATGATACAGAAATTGATTCACTAGGGTAAAATCTAGAACTACCATTGGTTAATTTGTTTCTTTGACTTGATAATGAAAAATTAAAAAATATGATCACATTCGAGAAAGACCATTATCTTGTGTGGTGTCTTGATCAAGTGAGTCTCTTAGACATTGATTTGTTTTCCATTGATCCCATTAATTTTGTTGTGGCATGATGATTTCCTTGCTTAACCAGCTAGAGGCATGAATAAGATCAATGCAAGAGATAGAAAGGTTCCTAGTCTGGTTATGAAGGGATTCACTCTAAAGAATGAAAAATATTTTTAACATGTAGGAATAAGACCTAAGAGGCTTTCAATCCTTCACCTACTATAAAGAAGCTTTCGATCTTCCTCCTACTCCTCATAAACAACTAGTTCCCCTACAATATTTGAGATAAAGAATGATTATGATCATGTCTCAGCAACACAAAATGAATGTTTAGGTAACTAACAACATAATTACCGCTAGACAAGAATGTTATAGACTGTAGAAGGTACATGTGAGATTCAAAGAATGGAGAGAATAATGTATTCTACATCCACTTAGGGATGAGATACCATAGATTGTAAGGGGGGATTCTTTAGTATTTGGACCTAACATTAAGATGGTAAGGCTATTAAGGTCATTTTGTAACATCCACTCTAGGTGGGGGTGATCCAAACCAAACAAGCATGAGTACTCTATCATTAAACTATTTTAAAATCCTAACTCACACATGAATATAAAAAAGCATGAAATCGAGCATAGAAACACAATTCTTAGTGACAAAGGTACTGAAATTATATCTTGATATAGGTAAAATAAATAATCATAGATTGAATCCTTCATATAAGTAAACTAGAACGTCCAGTATGCTTGTTCCTCCCATGCGGCGGGAGGTGAATAACATATATAGTCCAATGGAAGTAATAACCACTATGGGCAGAGAAGACTAGAACTATCCATAAGTAAAAGATCAAAATGTCTTCTATTCATCTATATAAAATCCACTTTTTCATAAATAATGATGTTCTAAATGATATTACCCTTTAAAAAGGTTTAGGACTTCTCATGAGAAAAATTGAAACAAGGCTGCATCCATCGAAGTAGAATGTACTCTCAGGACAGAATGAAAGACCAAGGATGCAGAGGAGTTCAGATGAAATTAGTAAAACTCTAACAATCATGGCGATGAAGTGATCTTCAATCAGTAGAAGGAGAAGTATGGGATTTCTGAAATGGAAAGTGAAATACCTATTATTCCATTTTCCACTACCAACCACAAAAGAAGAGTTATTTATCCCTTTTGAAGGAGGAAAAAACATTTCTTAAATAATTAGGTATGGAATAAGATGTGTAGATGCTCCTTATCTTGTTAATGAACTCGGAAAGAGAATCCATTATTATAATAATAAAATAACCACATATTTTATTACACAATCATTTTTGTACTAAATTCATCATGGAGAAAGAGAACTCACTCTTACTTATATTGATAGTTCCATTATTCGACTAGGGAAGCCCACTGCTTTATCTTATCTTTCTCAAGGAATAGGATATTTAAACTTGTGAGACCTTAGCCCTTTCTGGGAACAAAATCAATACCTATCCTTGAAATGATACGTAAGAAGGGAGATAATGGGTTTAATCTCCTCAACTATTCACCTATTAGACGCAATTCATCTAGTAATGAATAGTAATCTCGATATACTATCTATCCATTATCTGGTCATACCAAACTCCAATGGGGTGGATGTCACGACCCTGGTAGTTGAAGGACTTGAATGCAATGGATCCACCCACTCTAAACCACAACACCCAACTACCATCTCAATCACAACACCACTAACTACTTCTTTTTTATTGGACCACCTTCCAAAAGGTGACAATTTATTCATGGTGGCATCACACTTTCTTGGAACGGATAAGTGGGGAGTCCACCCAATAAAGGTAGCACCAACCCTTTTCGATTTGTTCTCAATACCAGAACTAGTGGCCATGCATTCAAGTCTTCTACATATATTATACCTACATCTAAACCCCCAATCCTAACCTTATATCTTTTATATAGTATGGGATTCACTTTCACTTTCAGGAATGGTCCATGTGTTTATCGAACAACTCTTTACTCTATATAGTAGGGTGACGGTCGTCTTTCAAGCATAGAATTTGATTTTTTGGATATTCCCATATCCAAATGCCATGATACAAATATATATTGTCATGATATGGCATCAATTGTACCGCTTTGTGATTTTTGATATATTATGAAAATACATTAATATATATAAGTACCAGGTGGGGTCCAGAATTAAGTTTTTGGGTTTCACTAGTTGGAAGGACATTTTCCATTGGTGGTTGGACTCAAGAATCTCACCATACCCCAATCTCGGTACATAAACATTATGGTAAAGTACACTAGGTATTTTTTTTTCTTGGTTAGTTGAACTCTGGATCATGATATATGACCTTGACCCTTGTTATTTGGTGGTGTCATTTGAGAGGGTGGGATCTCAAGAGTGCCAGATCCACTCAATCACAATCATCAATACCATTCCACTGAACAACCTGAGAAACACTATTGCCTGAATGACACGTGGGGAAGCGTCTAGTGGAAACCTTTCCGAAAGAACACACGCAACACAATACTAAACTATTATTAGTATTCCAGAGATGAGGTGATTTTCGTTGAGTATAATCACTCAAATAGATATGGTGATGAACATGGAACATGTTGGGAAGGGGGTAGCATGACTATTTTGGTCATCAAAGTGCTTCTTTCCCATTACACTTGGTCGAATAATGGAGACTAGACCACTCCCTGAGCAACACCACCACCCGACCTATTCATATTCTAATATACTATATTGAATATTTCCTAGATCCACTTTCAAAAAGTCTATTTTATCATTTATGACATCCCAACTACCCTGATATTGGACCTTTCTTGACATTCGACCACACCAACTAACCATTCCGACCACCATTCTCTTACAAAACTACCACCCTCAACCCAACCATGGTAATTCCATGCCACCAGCCAATCATATTTGTACTACTACTACTACGAGTCTGGTATAGTACCTCCAACTCTAATTTTAACACCACCATATCCACCATCTAACCCCTAAACCACCGACTATCCTATGAGGTGCCAATATAATATAGTTGGACCACTATATGAACCACTATAGACACCACTATAGACACACACAAAAGGAGCCTATAGTGGCCCTCCTATAGAATATATGGAAGAATACTTGGTAAAATTATACCGATGAACCTGAAACAACATGCTGCCATCGGTTTGGAAGATGTATTGATAATAAGGTCAACTAGACCATGACTCCGATGCATTCTAGATTGGTTCCCATGGTTCCCGTTTTATTGTCCATCTGAATCATATGTTTTTCTTCATGTTGGTTGTATTTGATATGGTGGAATATGGTGGTTTACGTGGTGGTTCGAATCGAGTACGAGAGTGGGGTGGTGGCCCCAGAGCTCTAAGCTCCCAATTAGCAAGATATCGAATTAGTACGAATACACTTTCTCCATGATAGATCCTCAATCTCCGCCACATGTGATAAAGATCAAATTATAAAAGGGATGGTTCTCATCTCACCTATCCACTTAGGAATTGTTCTTCTACCAAGTTTGATAACAATTCCAAGTGGTTTTCCTAGATCCAACAACCAGTGACCACCACCAATAGAGATGATACCAACAATGTAGCTACATCGTATACCACCACACAGGTTTCGAATCACAATAGGTGGGACCCTCATATGATTCCATTCCTCTCATACTAGGGTATGTACCTTCCCATCCTCATAAACCCACGATTGATAGAAATTGATGTATCTCGTGATGTTCTAAACCCAACTCATGTACCACTGTTTTTAATTGGTGAAAAAACGAACACTTGGGACCGACTTCAACCCTAGGAGGTGATGAGTCGACATTGAGGTGCCCAAAAAAACTTTCAATAAGAGATCTTGGAATTCATTAGCCTATTATCCCTAGCAAACATGCGATACATTTTTTGAGCACCCAACCACACAGAATTGGTCAGTTCACTATGGTCGACAGCTCAGATTACCTTCTAAATTATCTATCCCTGGTCGAGTTGTTCCATCTTGCAGTGTGGTATTGAACACCAATACATTTGTTGTAGAGTTGGGTGCTTTTTTTCATTTCATACCACCCATTACTCTTTAGGAGGCATCTTCTCCATATAAACTACTGAATTTTCTCTGTTCTAAAGACATGAAGTTGAACTGAATGAATAAGCTGATGAACCAAGGTATCATCCTATATTAGTCATAATGAAAACTACCATGGCCATATAGTGATATTAACCACATATAAATTCTACCAATACCACCACCATAGAGATATGATACTCTCTATTTCACCTAATTGGGAAGCCCCGTGACTCTATCAGATTAGTGGGTAACCTTGAAACAAGGGGGGGGTGAATGGCTGAACAGCTTTCAACAACTATCCATGAATCACCTGGTTCCTTCTGTGGATATGGAATTAATACATAATATATAGAAGTACTATTTTTGATTATAGTGGAAGTAGTGAGTTTATTCATTTCACTCATGAGGTTAGAGCATTGGCATTGACCAAATGAGTGGCCCGGTAGAGCAGTGGCGGTAGTAGATTAGATCAATACTACCATCCTATAAAGAATTTGATAGTCTTGCTCATAGAAAATTGAACAGTCAAGGTGCATGAAGTATTACCATCTAGCCATGAGGTTATCGGCATCTGAATAGAGAGTAAATTTTCACTGGATTCCATTTCAAGTACAGCTAGGCAGTCGTGACACCATTCATATAGGTCAATATGTATACGACAAAGAATTTCACTACATTTGGATAGTTAGGGTTACTGCCGCAGTTTACCACTAGGTCGATATGGCTAGAATCCCTTCACTTGGTGCCCAACTAAAATGACCTTGTAGCACTGGGCAGGTGTCAGACTCTATACGTAGGCCAACCTCTAATCAGAGTCCTTTGTTTTTAATAAACAGTCTCTACCTTTCTCCCCACTTATTGGATGCATGGACCATAGGTGATCCAATGTGATAGGTCTATCCTCAGTACCAAAAAGTCTACTCTCCCTATAGTCATGAGGTTTTTTTAGCGAATGAGTCATGAAAATGATGACCAGTCACTGATACTTAAACCTTATGGTTGTGATTCTAACCTTTGAGTACCCATTGCGCAACTCAACCCCCAGCTACTATATGTATATGTATATTTATATGTATATGTATATGTATAGGTATATGTATATGTATATGTATATGTATATGTATATGTATATGTATTTGTATATGTATATGTATATGTATATGTATGTGTATATGTATATGTATATGTATATGTATATGTATATGTATATGTATATGTATATGTATATGTATATGTAGATGTATATATATATGTATATGTATATGTATATGTATTTTTCTATGTATATGTATATGTACATGTATATGAAATGGTATATGTATATGTATATGTATATGTATATGTATATGTATATGTATATGTATATGTATATGTATATGTATATGTATATGTATATGTATATGTATATGTATATGTATATGTATATGTATATGTATATGTATATGTATATGTATATGTATATGTATATGTATATTTATTTGTATATGTATATGTATATGTAGATGTATACGTATACGTATATGTGTATGCATATGTATATGTATATGTATATGTATATGTATATGTATATGTATATGTATATCTCAATATATATGTATATGTGTATGTATATGCGATTCTGATGTGCGATATGCCCAATTCCAACAATGCTGAATAGCTCAGGTACTCTTATAATAGTGAAATGACAAAGAGTACCAGATCTATCCTAACACCCAACCATTTCATGGGGAATCCTTAGAAATGACCTCCAGAGTGTTCCATTATGACACATGGTCAGTACTCTTCTAATAGTGAACTACCATGGAAGGGTCAGGTAATCTAGCATACAAATTCACCACCAACTGGTACTTAAACCTTATGGTTGTGTTCATTGGTGTTTCACTGTCATTCAAATAGATCTATCACTATAGAGTAACCACATTGGAAAAAGGATAGCTAAATGACCAATTCACTCAACACTTATGACCACCCATAGAAACCCTAATCTACTATTAGCGCTCCCCATAAAAACAGGATTGAAATAGTATACTCATGTTAGAATTATCTCATTTGATCAAACCCTAATCATAATATCCAAGGCCCTACCATATATCAACATAATTTCCTTCTAATGACATCACTATCATTTTCATGTACTAGAATACATTAGTATCTTACTATCTTGATTACTCGGAGGGAGGAACATGTTGGAATCGTCTAGTCTCTTCGATGAACTACTTATAGACCCATGAAATTGTCAGTTTGAACGATCCCTTGACTAGTGAGCTATTATGCTTTTGATCATCCATCTGACTACTTCCAAGCTGACCTCCTAAACTAGCTCTGATACCCTCACTTTTTTACACACTAATATAGTTTCGTGGGGACCTTAGCTGATGATCTGGGCTCTTTCCCGCTCAATAGTGGATCTTGGAACCACATCATCTATCTTGTACCACTGATACCTGGCCAGTATTCAAATAGAGTACCCATGGAGTTGAACACCTCTGAGTATCTCATATCCATTTCAAATTCTAATGCACCACCACACTCTACCTCGAGCCATTTTGATTGTTGGTACGCACTACTAAAATGGCTTTCACAAAAAACTTGTTATCCCTGATCATGGTTGGACAGCATGCCTATCCACCGTTCATCCCAGTATTTTTCCACATACATGGGCTCGGTCCACCACTTCCTACTAGAAAGTGACCACATGACTATGTCTAGCTCGATCGGTTTTAGGCCCAAAGGCTGTACATCCCAATGTAGAGTAGCTCCATTACATATTATCTCTAGTTGAATTGCCCATTGACTCGCTGACCCGTCATGAAAAAGTAACACCATTCAGAATCATGTGAGTGACCAACCACTGCAATTGAGCTAAAAAATATGGTTTAATCACTGATCACTATTATGATACTCAATTCTTCAACTGTCTGAACAACATCGGAATTGGGGTTCTATTTCATCCCCTTTAGAATGTTGTGGGTGCTCTTTAAAATTTCCCTCACAGTACTCACTGAGATATTGGTGTCAATGATGAATCTATTACATCAAAAATAACAGAGGTTGGTTACCCAGGTTTATATAGGTTTTCATGGTCAATAAAGAATTTGAACATGCCTCATAATACTTATTAAAGTTCCACTCTCAATGGTTAGGATGAATGTCAGGTCTTTCACCTTTGTGGGAAGATTATTCCAAACCATTCAACCTCACTCAAATCCTCACCCCTAGGTACCATACTCTAATAGTTGATATTAATATACTCTAATAAGAGGGTAATCATATTTCTTTCAAGAATATCCACTACAATTCTAGTAGCTTGGTACTTCACCCTTATAGTTATGCTATTTGAGCTGCCAAATACCGAACCCATAGGCCGATAGATGCCCACAGACTAGTGGATTCCTACCATCTTCATAAACACACTCATCCTAGGGTGATCTCTTTCCACTAATTCCATCTTCTTGATTGATTGAGTGGATGGAACTAGTCAAATGTTTTTGTTCACTCCAATTTTTGAACCCATTTCAATCGCCAATAACTCCCACACCCATTCGATTGACCCTTGGACATCCTGTATCATGGTAGCTAGATCAACCCATCACCTCCATCCCAATCCATCCTACCCAATCACCGCTTGCTGTTCATGGATTCCACCCACAATGCCTATAGTTGGATGATGTGGTGGTGGGACTTTTTGTTCTGAGCTTGCTCACCCACGCCAACAGTGCATGCTTTATTCCCAATTTTTTCTTCCTGATGACATCATGGAACTCGTTTGGTTTGAGTCCTATGTTGAACCATCCACTCGTATGATTGCCAATGATCGATTCATAGGCTCTAGTATATGAATAGTAATGAGGAATTTATATCTAGAATACCACATATAAATTCCACCACCCCACCAATTGTCATAGGTGTATAAGGTACCCAATCACCCCTGATGTCCCGACCAGTGAAGGAAATATAGGTTCTAAACCCTTATATATAAGTATCATAACCTTATAAAGGGTCAATAACTCTCTATTACCTAGAATCCAGTGGATACCAATCCAGAAGAGTGGGTGAAACCAGAGAACCCTGAATTCGGAGCTTGGGCCAAGGTAAGGTGTTGGGTGTTTGGGGGTGAGCACATCATCAAGGAGAAATGAACTTTCCCACATTTCATCCTATTGTTTGACGTGTATGATAAGGCACCATCATACCCCACAAATTCTGAGAGAGTGATAAAAACAAGTCAGTATAGTGGATGGTCCAACCTGTGCACCTTAAACCATCCAGAACCTTGATGGAGCACTCTATCGAGTAGATTACTCTGGTGGCGAGTAGCCTTTTTTTCCATTCCCATTGCACCTTCAAGATGGTGAGTTATGGAATTAGACGACCTACCACTAGAAAGGTTTACCATGCAACCTATTTCTTATCTCATCCTAGAGGATGACCATGCCATTCTAGAGAGCCAACATCCATTTCCCAATCATACCTTCATCATTGGAAGAATACCTCTCTCCTGATTCCCCCGGTGATCCAATATGTGGTCATCACCCCCTCGTGAAAACCCATACCCCAATTCAAGTACTCTACTATATATAGTTATGAATTGAATATTATAGTAGTAAACCAACTATGTTCTCTACCCTTTGGAATGTGTCTGATGTTTTTGATTCTCAGAACAATGAGGTTTCAAGGAGACTGAGTAGTTGATTTGACATTTGATATCACACCGTCCCATTGTTTGGTCCGCAGTTGATGAGCATGATGCCACACTAATACTCAAGAACCATGGTTCCGATCTAGTATTTGAATAGGGTACACATGGTGTTGAATGAACTCATTCTTGAACCTCCCTAAATGGTCATATTGTTGATATCCTTTAGACCTAGCTTCCTTCCATACCCACAAGTTCCCCACCTTCAGTAGCCTACTCTATATAGTGCGGGAGCACCTAGACTTTCATTCAGTGGTATGGGTCAATAGGAACCCTCCAGTACACACTCTATATAGTCAAACAATCTTACCTCAAACCATTAGATTCATCTATGCATGTGTAGTACCACTTCTAAAGATATCTCATGACCGCAGGCCCCTTTCCCGCAATCATGGAACCTCTGACTCGCAGTTTCTTATTAGATTGCTGTAAAAAAACCATGACCCACTCTCTCTCTATCTCTCTCTCTCTATATATATAATAAAAGTGGATTCCTTATATGTGTTATTCTAGATATAAATTCCTATTTATATGCTATAATATGATACTGACAGCTTTTCCAGCCTTCTTGACCCTTTGGAAGGGGCTACTACCTATATAAGGGTTTAGAACCATACTGCCAAGTGGTTATTTTGACTGGTGGAACCAAAGCACAAACCCTTAGGGGACTAAGGGGGGGTGAGAATGATAACTATATATCACACCACTAGGCCCACTATCACCCGTACCTATGCCCCCTTCACTAAATAAATAGGGACGTAGGGGATGGGATGTTCAACGGTGGATCAAGAGTCGAATGGGATCCTTTAGTGATACCTCACTGGAAGTGTATACTAGGGGGGTCCAACTAGAATGCCTCAAGCCAATGGGGGACTAGTGGGTGGTTTGACACCACCATAGTGAGATGAATAGATTAGTGGAAGTGACAGAGCCAAAGTACATGCATTCAACAAGCATGGAAGATACATGGAAACACTCAAGGCGTTCAGCTGCTCAGTAGGATGAGTTTGATTCAATAATCTTCATATAGTGAGGAAAACCATTGGACTGTCTGGTACTTATATATATAGATCATTCACCCCCCTTTATATATAGACTATAATGGGCCTACTACCTACATTATACTGAGTTCAAAATGTCCATCAGTTTCCCTTTTCCACCCTCATATCCCCTTCCTGGATATCTTGGTCGTGCGCTCCATCTATGCACCTTCAACTCCACCATCCTATGAGCCCCAACCAAGCATCCATCTATTCCATATCAACCAAGGAGTTCATGGGTGATGAAAAGGGGTGACCATTTTTCTTACAGTGCAATCATTGGTGTTTGACCAGCATAATAGGTTCCAAGTGCATCGGTTATATGTCCTCAAAGAAGCAGTTCCACCCCCTTCTCGTGGCATTGTTCCCATAGAGATGAAACACAACCTCATTTCAATTCCTTCTAGATCCTGGTAGTCTGAATTTGATATAATATAGGTAGTAATTCAACTTAGGTATTATTATAAGATAAGGCTTAAACCCCCCAATTCCCCATCTCTCAATGAAAATTCACAGATAGGCCAGTAGTTATCCATGTTTCTAATTCCAATTGATCCACGACTACCAATAATCAAATTGAAATCCAAAAAACAACCACCCAGTTACCTTATCCTTTTTTCTCCATCTTTCTATGAAAACTATATCCACGATGGGTTACTCACTGATGCTACTATACGAATTTTCTCTACTAGAATGGGAACACCAATGACTATGTTGTACTTAAAACTTCTCTTTCACCCCCATCTCTCATTTGACTGAGAAAGTTGTTTTCCAATGGGGAGTAGTGGGGAAATGTAGGAATATCAATAGGAACTATCAAATAGTGTTGAGTTAGGGTATTAGTACTCAAGAATTCTAGTAAGTGCTCCACCCAACTATCCATCATCAATAGTGTCCTTCTGGTCGAACCTCATTTCCATACAATCCATAATACTTGTTCAGCAATAGATTCCATATAGATATCCAAATCGAAGATGAAATACGTGGTGCAACATGATATGATTTAGAATAACATCTCGAGATATGTCATTGTAGTGGTTGGGATAAGTGTAAAGACCAATCCAAAATGATTAAGGCGACCCAATGCAGTCAGTTCCCATAGGAATGTAGGTGCACTAGCATCCCAAGTGAGAGAATCGATAGAGAATTTGGAGGGCCATAAAACACAAATGGAAATGACTAGGACTACCTAGGAGATGACCAAACAAAGGAATGGAAATTGAACGGCCAAGTGTAGATGGTCTAATTGGCTAGGAAGAATCATGCATTATAGAGAGTGAGTAGTGAAGTGGTTTGACCACACAGAAGGAACATGCCAACAAGATTGAATGAGTGGGGTTGGAGTTAGGATCTAGAACACAATCAAGCTACTATCACTAAAATGAAGTAAGCAATGAGATCGCCCCCCACACTAAGATAATCAAAGAGGAACCATGAAGCACCACATTTAATGATCTAATATAGGAAATACTAATTAGAACTTAGTATAGAGAGATGTATCCACAGATGTTGGGAGACCATCAGTTGATTTTGAAAGAACAAAAGAGTATAATGTCATACGACTATATACTAGTTTGTCTGTTGGAGATATGAACTCTTCTCAGTGCCAGTAACACATTAACCATGTCTAAAAAAGAAAACCCCATCTCCAAAATAAACTTATTCTCACTTCAACCATACAATATTTTTAATGGTACTAACCTAATATGTGGGATCCAAGGGTATCATGCAAATGATACAGTCGTTGGACACTGGGATCCTATAATAGCTATTGGTGGAAAAAAGCGTACTCATGTGTTTGGATGAAAAAAAACAACTAGGACCTCTGTTCAACCATTATTATACGACAGTGGGTTTGGAAGGATGGGTGTTTTTGGTTGTTCTAGTGTCACCACTACCAAGGAATAGTAGACTATTAGAATAGTACTGAGATCTCGTATCACATTATGGTGTCAAGCCGTAGGTGTCCCAGTTGACTACAGAGAATGATCCAGACATAGACACTGGGTCTCTCAAACTACATAGCAAATTGCACCATCCCAACTGCACAACCTTTGACCACATGACTATTATTTCCAATGAAAATATACGATATTTGGTGGTTTTTGTGTGGCCAACCCTGTTACTCAATTGATTCTATAGGTGCACTATATAGAAATAGAAGTGAACTAATGGTCCTTGGTACTCTTCATATATAGTCACATGTAGCTTCAATAATGGAATTAGACCTAACTTTTGAAAACTAATATAGAGTATAACATGCACTACAAAAATGACACAAGGTTTCATTTACTCATTCAAAACCCCCACTAAGAATTATAACAATAGTGGGTGGTGCCCTTCAAATGACTATATAGAATAGTGATTGTTCCTTTTGAGACCTTCTTGGTTAATATCAACTTTATTAACATATATTGATACTTGGTATTCAAACCTTTATTTTAATCATTCATTAGTCATATAGATGGCTCCATGATTCTTTAAGAGTGCTCATCTCTTCACACTCCTCCTTCTACTCTTGTGAAAATCCAGTTCTCAGTTCTTAAAGATATGTATGTCTCTTGCCCCTATTATGTGAGCCTCTCTCATCTAGTTGATCCTCTTTCATCATGGTATATGGTTCATCCTTAGGGGTGTGAGTTGTTGATCTAAGTCATTTTAATAATAGGTTATATCCATCATCCAACACTACCAAAGGTGCTTTTGACGCTAAGTATATGAGATCTAGGTGAATCAATCAGCACTATATAGAGTAGGGTACATGGATGGTGGTGGATGTTTTAAAGGACACTATTAGAAGAGTATTAACAGAGGATTCAAAGCAGTAGAGCATCAACACGAGAATCATTCCAAACTTCTAGTAAATATATATAAGTTCCATCCCCCATACTGTTCTTTGAACCTTTGTTCATCTACTTTCCCCTTCTTCTAGGACATAGATAGACTATATATTATATCAATATACTCTATCAATATATGATATGTTTGACCGACTTCTTCCTCTTTTATAAATTTCCCTTGGTCTAGTTAGGTTCTATACTACCTATATTATGCCAACTATCTCTTTACATTATTTGGCTTCCCATAGTAGTCAGAATTTATTCATTCATTCAGCCAACTTCGTTATAATATAGGTAGTAGAGTATTTTGGTCTCCAATGGGATATGAATTAGTACTCTTCTATAGTACTATTATATATAGATAGATATATGATACCAAGTCCCGCTACCACATAGAATCTCTTGAGTGTTCTAGGAGTCTAACATCGAACCTTCTTTATATGAGCCTGTCTGATCAGTAAGGCCTCAACTGAAATTTAATCATTTTATTTCTCTCAAGAATTCATCACCCTTGACTCTTCTCTTTCTCAGTACTCTACTCTAACAGTCTATCTTAGTCATTCAATTCAAGGATCCATGTATCTCCAATCGGGATATAATAGATCCAAGTAGAAAGAAAAAACCTAGGATCAGAATAGATAAAATAGACAGAGAGATGTTTTCATCACCAACTACCTATATTATACAGATAAATGAAAGGCCTATTATGCCTTTACAAAATATAGTCATGTTGCTTGACCATTTAGTAGAATGCTTCCACTAATAGGGATAATGAACATAAATATTAAGAGAGAGTATTTTTTCTAGAAAATTGGAAGTGCTCCCATATTTTCATAAGCAAGATTGATATTCCATCTCAGTTCTGACGCTTTACTAGAAGACAAACAGCAGGGATGTGACCTTTTCCATCTTCTTGGAATCGAAATGTGATGAAAAGACTATATTGTAAATAGATAGAATAAAAGATCCAATAGATAGTATGATGATAAAGTAATCCACCCTTAGGACCTTATGATCTTAGTTGAGTTTCTTCAAAAGAAATAGAATATTAAAGAATATAGTTGACTGACTTAAAATAAGGGATTAAGTGAGATGATAGTATTATTCAAGTATAGAAAAATCCTACACATCGGTTTAGGAAGAAAGGGAGGTCTTGGTCCTGACCCTTAAGAAAGGGATAATACTTATATATATAGGTTTACAACCTAACCCTCTAGAAAGGGTTGGGTTCTAAAATATCTTACCCTAATTGGTCCAGGAAATGAGACTGATAAATCTCTAATAAAGTAGAGTAGTTGGTATTACATCATTTGAAGTGGGTAAGTGTTCAGAAAATACATGGTGGAAATCCCTTCCATTGAGATTTTATTAGTGAGAGGCATGAGAATTAGAATCTCTAAATATTCTATTTCCAATACATAATATGGTTTACTATTGATTCAAAGATAGAGGAGAACATAAAAGATATAAACGATTAATTTTATACTTTTTTTATCTTTTATGTTCTCCTATGTTAACTTGTTCGCACATAGAGGAAATAAATCCACATGTGAGAACATCCAAATCTAGGAATAAAAAAATCATCTCTAAACACAAACTACGATGGAATCTCACTATTATTTCATGATTACATCTATTGCATTCGCCCATATTATTTTCAGTAAGAGAAGACCTTATAGTCCCATCTGTATAGATAATATTGAGTTACCCAACAACATCACATAAATTTATATTGTTGTGTATTTTACAAGTATATATCTCTCAAGGACCCATACACATACCTGAATAGATAGATCAAAGAATGATATCCTTTAATACCTACCAATAAAAAAACCGAGTTCGAGTCTACCAAAAAAAGGAAATCTTGGATAAAAAAACTATGAAAACTAGAGAATATACGAACAAATTCCCACACAGATCACTATATGAATTCGATTTCCTACTAAGAAGAAGTAATCTATATATCAATGTTGGTAATTCCTATAAGATTCATGGTGATGACAGGTAATCCATCTCAAAACCAAGATTTTTTCTTAGAGTCAGATAGAGACAACAGAGGAAGCTCCTAGGTACTGAACTATCTAAGAAATATGATTACAACTCAAGAGACCTCCTCTTAATAGGTTTCTAATTCCAATGAAATAAAATAAATAGATTTTATTCCCTTAAAGATAATTATATTCACTTATATATTCTCTCTTTCTTCATATCATCCATGTGCTCCTCTTCCCACTAGAGGAGAAAGAATGAGAATTAGTAGAAGAAACATTCTCCTCAATGAAATAAATCTTCAATGTTTTTGAGAAGTGTTTATGAAGGTTAACTATACTATATACAATCATGGAATTCAAATTCAAAATCCAAAGGGAGAGTATGAAAAGATTCTACTAGGAATAAATCTCATGGATCAGAGAAGCTATCAACACCTAGATCTTTCATTGATTGCCAATTTGGGATGGATAATTCTCACCATATCCCAGCTCTGGAATCAAAATTGTTAAGAAATTATTATTTTATAACTTCTCAAACCCATACTGTAGATTCATGTCCCTAGAAAGGGGTGCTCAAATGATATTCTCTGAAAAGGGATACACATTCAAGTGAAATTAGGATTCTCTATCAGCGTGTGGGAAGATAATATTTGTCCTTATTTGTTTTCAAAATTCCATACCTTGGCCAAGAAAAATTACTTCATAACTGCAACACATCAAACTATGGCTGACATCATCTTGAAAAATCCCAAAATATGGAATTTGAAACTTCTTTCCAAATTGTTTGAACCTACCATCATAGAGGCTATTCTAAAGACCTCAAACTACATCTAATGAAACTGCGATATGGAATCCAAAAAGCTAGGGATCCATTGTGTTAAATCATCCTATAGACTTCTCTCCAATTATCATACATGTCTTCCAGAAAATATAACTTGGATATACTTATAGAAACTAATGGTTCATTAAATATATTACCTATGAGAAGAATATTATCATTAATTATCCATCTGGGTGATAAAAGTCATCACTATCCAATATTCCTGAAATACTTGAGCATCATTTTTTGGGATGTCATGTGGCTAGAATATTTTGGTGTGAATCCTCCCCTGGCCATTAAACTCTCTTGTTTTTGATTCCAAGCCCCTGTTGGATCAGGAAAATGATATACCTGAGGGTCTCCCTTAAAATCCCAGAGCCTAAAATACAACACTTAAAACTATTGACTCTAGTTTTCATGGGCTTCTACTTCACCATTTATTGACCTGGATATATAAAAAGAAGTAAATTCATGAAAAAATACATCCATAACCCATACATACATCATCCCTCACTAAAGGGATAAGTAAGTTGGGACAACCAGATCAATATCTCCTCAGCTTCAACCTATTTGACCCCACCTCTTGAAAACTACAATCAAGATTTACTTTTATATAGAAATTATGTCATATAAATCCTTTCATGGTATAATCCCAAATATTAAAGAGAGTGATTTTGTAATTTACAAGTAAACATACCAAGTAGTATCTCACCAATAAAGTTCATGTGGGAATCTACAGGGTAGCTTTTCTTTCCAAATATCTATCTATTTGATCTTGGGTGGTTAAAAAAGTATGAATAACCTTTTGGTTGCTTACCTTTCTAGGATGAGAGTGGGAAAAATCAAGAATAATCCAATTCTCTATTAGTGAACTTTTGATTCAATCCATTATGTTATCTACTCTAATCGTTTCTAAAGACTACTATAATCTATTTAACTATATATAAGTGTACTCGTTTTCCTACCTTTTATTTTCTATGCATTCAAGGTCTATCTCTCAACTCTTTCCTGCCAAGCCACTAGATGAATTTAATTCATTTTTAGACAGGTAATATTATATATATATATATATATATATATACAGATGATACCATGTTTCAAGGGAAGAATACATCTCAGTTGAACAGGAGTCAACCTTCTAAATTCATAGAATAGAACCTCTCTTCGTGAGATATTTCATTATGGAAGGGCCTGGTTTAAAACCAAAAATTAGAATCTCCCCAACCGTATGTAAATAACCTAACCATTTCTATTAGAATGAGTTGTGATGAAAAAAGAAAATAGGGTCTATGGTAATATTTTTTTATCGATAGAGTGATATCTCAGTATAATCAATCCAAGTACTCTTCAATATTGTCTATAGAAATACTACTATAGTCACCGATATAAGAAACATTTTTGGTGCCTATAATGGTTCCTATAGTAGTCGAAATATATTATACTGATTAGACTCCATATGAGAATCTGTTCTTCAAGTGGAATAGCATAATACAAAAATGGATCATGAATACATCACCGTGGTGAGGTTCCGATTTTTTTGGGGAAAGAAAGAGAATGATAGGGAAAAGGAACTAAAGGATCTGAAACAAAAAGCTCACTCATTGTATATAATTACCAGTGATCCTAAAACTTCATTGGTACCTTCTAATGAACTATCCATATGTTCAATTGGTTCTCCACCTACCATAATCTTCACACCACCCACTATAGATCGACCTAGATTTCCCCATTTAGTGATGGGTTTCTCGCCTTAAACCGAAGGTGTCGCCTACTAGGAACATCATACTCCAATCACACACCGCCAAAGGAACTTCTTGGAAATGGGTGTCATGTTGAATGGATATGTCCTTGTCCCAAGTGGAAAGTATGGCATCAACTAGAGCAGTCACTCTCTTGATACTAAAGAACCCCAAAGGCCTACTACCTATATTATAATGACTTGAGTGGATACATTCCATTTAATTGACCATATCATTGATCAGTCATGACTATTAGAGCAGAGTACACCCTATTAGAAGTGTACTGACAAATCACATTTTGCTGGGTGTTGAGCATCCAATACCAAAAAGGTCAATATTTCTAGTATCCAGGTCTAGAGAAAGTAAAAAAGTAAATGGAATGGTTCAGAGATGGTATAATATGTCAATGAATAAGGAGAAGTTTCATAAAACCCAGTGATGGGTATTTTCCCTACTTTAAAATGGAATTGGGGATCTCCTCCTAACCCCTAGTGTGTACTATTGACTTGATTGACCGAGTAGAGATAGTGTGCTAGGTTTCCTTTGGTTATGATAGTAGCACCACTCTGAACTCTATACTCTTTCTAGACTGAAAAACTTTCCCCATCACCTCACCGGTAGTGGTGGTTGCATTGCACTTGACCCTGAGTTGAATGACATGCAGTTGTTTTACCATGACTTCTAGAATACCTCACAGCCCTCACTCATACTATGGTTTGGGTTTGATATCATTTCAACATTGATCAATGTAGTGAGGTTAGAAACACTTGTATTCCAAGTAGTGGCTAAGATTATAGGGGAAAGTAAGGAAAGTTCCATAGTAGTACAAAGAGAGAACAGTTGGAACAGGATTACCTTCTTTAATACCAATGGACATTTCACTAACCATGGAAAATACTATTAGAGTAGAGTACTGATAAAATGGATCAAGGTATCACCCCCATTGAAATTGAACCTACCTCCAGCTTACCATAGCAGCTATATGCATGAGGTTTCCTAATGACCTTGTCCTCCACTTTGATACATGACGAATGGGTGTGTTCCTTTTAGGTGGTTTTACTCGAGTCATAAATGATATAATAGAGATTGGATGCCTAGAAATGGTGAAATGGGCTAAGTGGTGTGCTATTTCCCTCATGGGTGAGTAGTTGCTGGGGAAAGAGGACTCATTGGAATTCAGAAAACCATAGGGCCAATATCAAAAGATTTTTTAAGTAGCGGCATTTAATGTGTGATGCTTCATTAAAGGAGGGATCAGGTATACATGATCTAGTTCGGGTAAGGGGTCACCAGGTCAAACAAATTGTTTGATCAAACCCCCATGTCAATACGATGAAAGAAAGCATATCTAATCTATTCTTGTCTGATAGTCATTCAGTGCAATGGTAAAAGTTAATGTCAATAGCTGAACCAATGTCTTGAAATTGGAACATTCTCATTCCATATATTATATTATAATAGGATAGTTTTTCAGGGATGGTAGGTGGGCTCGGGCTATCGCTCTCATTCTCCTAGATGGATATCGATGCTTCCTCTTACAGTATTAGTTCAAGTCCTTCCATTTCATAAAATCCTCCTTGGTTTTCATATTCATGTCTTATTTCCATAGTATCAAAAGGGTGGGGTTAGGATCAGTCTACTTGGACCTATAGGTTTTGAACCTATAGTTTTTTACCAACTCTATCAATTCATTATTTAGTGAAGATTATCCTAGAAAGACTCAAAGATCTCTCCTAGCGGTCTGGATTATTGCTACATTCTACACTAACACATTCTCTCCACCAAAGAAAGAAAGATGAATCGCAAGGTTATACATCATTGCTAAGAAAAGAAATGCCACCACATAAATATTATTCTTCTCTTGATTATTTATTCTTTTTGTTTCTTTTCACCTACTTTAATTTATTTTTTTCGAGCAGGAAGGGATGAACATCAAGAGCCTGAGTTTAGGGATGGGATCACAATTCTCATGGTTTTGTCTACCCGATTGATATTTGGGAGTCATTAAATATAAAATAGTGAATCCAGTTCCACACTTATAATAGTTCATTTAGTCCTTAGAAGAATGATGACTTAGAATAGTGAGGATTCCTTATTCTTCTAAGGACTGAACTATTCTAATTCATGACTACTTAAAATTTACTTGTTGTTCTAATATTCTCATAGTGTATATGCACCACGCATCAATGTGGTAACTTTTAGTACCACATCATGGTGGCACCACACATGGGTGGTAGTCTCATCCAAGAAGAAAACACAATCAATTTAACTTCCACATTAGTACATATATATAGTCCCACCAGATGTCCCACCTGGTATAATTTTGGCACCTTCTTCCTTCCAATAGGTCATCCAATGCTACCTAAGGGTCCATAGTTATACTACAGTACCAGTGTAAAAAACATATCCCTTCTTGCATCCATCTATGTCATAGTGAACACTCAAGGATATTGTTCAAAAGGGGGGTCATGAGGTCTGAAGAAAGTGCACCAAGTCACCCCTATATATACTAGAGTACTTGAAGGATTGAGAGTTCGTCCTTGACCAAGCCACGAATATCAAGGTAGGGTCGATCTTCACCACATCAACCATCATCTTCATTGTGAAAGAGTCTATGTTTGAGAGGTGAGATGTACAAGTGCTCAATAACCAATACCACCAACTTGGAAAAAGGTACTCATCCTTTGTACTCGATATTTTAACCTCATGGAATGAACACGATCATATAAGGAAATGAACTGATATTGTTCTTAATTCTCGTGTCAAATCATTAACCATGTACCGGTTGGAGAACTATATGCAACCAATACTATAAATCAATGATTTTGATGATGATATTGAAACACCAAGTGTGATGATCTAGTATGGATGATGATGTCCACAATTAGGACATCATCGCCCAGTACCATATACTTCAGAAAGTTCATACCCTCACTGAACACCACACAATTGAATGGTGAGAGAATGAAAACCATGGCCAACCAAGACTAGAAGTACCCCAAAGGTAGATTACACACAAAATATACTTGATCCTATTTTATTTGGACAAAAGGCGTAGGAAATATATGACCAGGTTCGGCAACTGCACACACATGTATCCAAAAACATCATATGAAGCATTTGGTTATGAGATTCCAATTATGTAGTTATAAAATGAAGGGAACCTCAGCAGTTCATGCTGTGGCTATGATGTGAGTCATGGAACTTTATATTCTTCAGTACCGGGAGTTGGGACCTATATAAAAAACATACATACATAGAGATATCTGATATTGGCCTAACACACCCAACCATCGGTGATTACAAGTTCATAAGGAATCATTGTTTATTATTAATCCAGAGGGAACCTAATAGTCAGATGATGGATAGTGCGACATGTCGAATAATCCATTTATTATTCATTTAATTACCAAACAGATAGTTCAACACATATAAGAAAGCATATTTTACCTATCGATGTTCACCTATCTATTTTGAGTTTACCAACCATTTTATAATTCTCAATAATGGTGATATTATATTTGAAATGGTTCTAGGAGATTGATTGAGTGGATCTACTTGTTCAGAAAGTATTATTTCCTCTGGTAGCTATTCTCCCAGGATCTCTTTCTAGTGGTCTTCAATTCCTCTAGATCGGTCAAGGGGGGGGGGGGATTTCCTTCTATCCCCTAGATCAATCTCATATCCATCTTTCCTTTCTCATTCTTGATACCCCTATTCTACTAGATGAGGGACCGAAGGAGTCTGGTAGGTTGGGCTTCATAGTGGATAAGCATCTCATCCTGGGGGAAAGTCAATGAAATGGTTGTGAAGATCTGAAGCGAGTAGAGAAAAAAAGAGTATAGTGATCTTCCTGAATTTATGACCTTTAGTAATTCAATGGAGTCAGGGATGACCCACTAGTCAATACTCTATTATAATAGTATTCAGGCCACAGTTCTGTTGTACCTCTCGTATCCCCTCGTGGTTTAATTTTCATGATCACAATCACTTTCAAGTTTATCTAACATTGTTTGAAGTGTTTTTGATTGAAAGGCACAAGGTTGCCAAGAAGTTGGCCCAAGAATGGACATCAAATTGACTGAAATTCAGTCCACCGGCCAACCGGTGTGATAGCACCGGCCAGCCGGTGGAACTGGCAGAGGCATTGCCCACTGCCAGGTTCCACCGGTCGACCGGTGGCTCCTCCACCGGTCGACCGGTGGCACCCAGCAGAATAGTGCAAGCTTCTGTCTTGCCACCGGCCAGCCGGTGGCTCCTCCACCGGTCAGCCGGTAGAGCCTGGACCATTTTTCTTCTCCTCTGCCAAGGCACCGGCCAGCCGGTGGCCCTGCACCGGCCAGCCGGTAGCCCAGTCAAACTAGCCGTTGGCTTTGACCAGTCAACCATCTTTTGGCCTCCAACGGCTCCGAGGCCTTTTCCAACGGCTCCAAAGCCCTCCAACGGATACTTGAAGGTTCCTAGCCTATAAATAAAGGCCTAGGATGCCCCGGAACTTTACACAAGCCACCGGACACATTGTTGATCATTTTGGCGAACCTCCGGCGGATTTCCTCAAGGAACCCAAAGTGCTCCAACCAATTTCCAATCCAAGGAGCTCCCTCAAAGAAGCTTGGAAGCGGCCTTCAACATCTCCAATCAATCAAAGGCGCCCAAGACTTCCTCCATTACGGTTTTTCATTCTTTATTTATTTTGAGCTTAAAATTGGGTTTGTGCCTACAAACCCCAAACTCCTTCTCATCTCCTCTTTCTTTTGGGTTCTCACACCACCATTAAGGTGTGAAGAGGTTTCTTCAAGCCTTTCCTTTTAAAAGTCTTGTGTTTCGGTGAGCTAGCCTTCACCCGTTAAAAAGGCTAGTGGGTTCTTGCTAAACCATTAAAAGCAAGTGGGTTCTTGCTTAACCACCAAAAGCAAGCTGTAATAGGTCCTAGTGCTACCTCAAATCCTAGTGGGTTTCTTGCTAAAACCATTGAAAAGCAAGCGGTAGGAATCTCTCAACGGTTGAGTTGGGAGCGGAGACGTAGGCCGGGTTTTGGCCGAACTCCGTTATCAATTTTGTGTGTCTTGCCTCTTTATTTCCGCTGCATTTCAACTTTGATTTTTAAATTGTTAATCTTTTTTTAAAAGGCAATTCACCCCCCCTCTCGCCATTTTCCCCGTTTGTTCCGACCTAACAATTGGTATCAGAGGAAGTATTTGAATAAATCCTTAAACGGTTTCAAATTAAAGATCCTATTTTTTGATGGCATCTACCTCTTTCGCCCCCGAGGGCTACTCATTGGGTCGGGCTCCATTTTTTGATGGGACCGACTACAATTATTGGAAAACCCGCATGACTACTTTCCTTAGGAGCATAGGTTATCCCATATATAAAATTGTCATGCATGGTTACACTCTTTCTTCTCCTGATGAATCCAAATGGACCCAAGCCGATATAAAAAATTTCGAGCTTGATGGCAAAGCCATGAATGCTCTACATTGCGGCCTTGACCGAAATGAATTTAATCGAGTTTCCACTTGTACCACATCTCATGAAATCTGGAAACTATTGGAGGTTACCCATGAGGGGACCAACAAAGTAAAGGACACTCGATTAGATATGTACCGTCAAGATTTTGAATCTTTCTCCATGCATCCAAATGAGTCTATTTCCGATATGTTTACTCGCTTTACTGACGTGTGCAATGGTAGAAAATCTCTTGGTGATGATGTTTCAGCCAAGACGATGGTCAAGAAGATCTTATGGGTCCTTCCGAGCTCATGGGCACCAAAGGTGACGGCGATCCAAGAAGCTAAGGACGTCAAAAATATGCCGGTAGAGGAGCTCATCGGATCCCTAATGACGTACGAGATCACGATGAGGAGGCAAGCACAAAAGGAGGGCACAAAAATCAAGACACCAAAGAACATCGCCCTCAAGGTACAAAAAGAAGTAAGCTCCTCCTCATCATCCTCTTCCTCCTCATCTCCTTCATCTTCAAGCGGCGACTCGGAAATGGAGAATCTCGCCCGCCAAATGCACAAATTTATGAATAAGCACAAGAAGAAGAAATCTCGCAAGGCGCGAAAGCAAGAACCCACCGCAAGATCCGAGCCCAAGGTAAAATGCTACGGGTGCGGCGAAAAGGGCCATTACAAGCCCGATTGCCCACTCAACAAGAAACGGGCCAAGGAAAAAGGAAAGAAGAAGGTCCTCAAGGCGACATGGAGTGACACCTCCTCTTTATCATCCTCCTCCTCCTCCTCGAGCGACAACGGTACGAAATGCCTAATGGCATGTCATGAGGTAACATCTTCCGACTCCTCATCCTCTTGTTCTTCAAATTCAAATTCTTTAAATCATCTTTCCTATGAAGAACTTCAACACGCTAGAGACCAATTAGAAAATGGTTTTCATGAGCTTTCTTCAAAATTTGTTTCTTTGAAAAAGAATTTCAAAAAACTTTCCTCCGAAAAAGACCAACTTCTCAAAGAGAAGGAGGAACTCTCCCTCAAAATCCAAAATTTTCCAAATGTTGATTCCATGGAATCAACCATCAAATACCTAAGGGAGACCCTAGCCAAGTTCACCCAAGGGGAACAAAATTTGAACAATCTCCTAGGTTCCCAACGAATTTCTAGAACCACCAATGGACTTGGCTATACTAACCAAGCCTCCTCCTCCCATGCTCCCACTGTTTTTGTAAGGGGGAGCTCTAGTTTTAAATTTTGCAATTATTGTAAAAAACCCGGGCACCTCATTTATGAGTGTAATTGCAAAAATGCCCGGTATGGTCAACCCAAAAGTTTTTTCTTTTCGGACGAATTCTATAAGAGAAGACCCGCCATGAAACAAATTTGGATTAAAAAATCCCTTCTTGCGAGTCTCTCCGGGCCAAAAATAGTTTCCTATCCCCGGTGATTTATTGTCTTTATTTAGGGGGAGTTAGGTTCTTTTAAGCCTTTTTGTGAATTAAAAATTTTTATTCAAAATTCTCATTTCAAATTTTCAATTCAAAATTTTCAATTCAAACCTTCATTTTCAACTCTTGGTATCAAATTTTCAATTTCAAAAATTTCATTTGGTTTCAAATTTCAAATCTCAATTGTTTTTTGATTCAAAACTTTCAATTCAAACTGTTATTCAAATTTTCATTTCAATTTCAAAAATCTCAAATTGATTTTCAAATCTCAATCTTATTTTTCAACTCTTCCCTCAATCAAGTTTTATGCCCCATTCTATTTTGATAATCACAAAGGGGGAGAAATTCCTTGATTGATTGGGGGAGAGTCTTCTCTATCATGCTTTGATTTATTTTCAAATTATCCTTTAAGAATGTCTTTAATTTCAGTATTTTACTTTGATTGTTTCGGTGATTGTGATCATCAAAATAGGGGGAGATTGTTGTACCTCTCGTATCCCCTCGTGGTTTAATTTTCATGATCACAATCACTTTCATGTTTATCTAACATTGTTTGAAGTGTTTTTGATTGAAAGGCACAAGGTTGCCAAGAAGTTGGCCCAAGAATGGACATCAAATGGACTGAAATTCAGTCCACCGGCCAACCGGTGTGATAGCACCGGCCAGCCGGTGGAACTGGCAGAGGCATTGCCCACTGCCAGGTTCCACCGGTCGACCGGTGGCTCCTCCACCGGTCGACCGGTGGCACCCAGCAGAATAGTGCAAGCTTCTGTCTTGCCACCGGCCAGCCGGTGGCTCCTCCACCGGTCAGCCGGTAGAGCCTGGACCATTTTTCTTCTCCTCTGCCAAGGCACCGGCCAGCCGGTGGCCCTGCACCGGCCAGCCGGTAGCCCAGTCAAACTAGCTGTTGGCTTTGACCAGTCAACCATCTTTTGGCCTCCAACGGCTCCGAGGCCTTTTCCAATGGCTCCAAAGCCCTCCAACGGATACTTGAAGGTTCCTAGCCTATAAATAAAGGCCTAGGATGCCCCGGAACTTTACACAAGCCACCGGACACATTGTTGATCATTTTGGCGAACCTCCGGCGGATTTCCTCAAGGAACCCAAAGTGCTCCAACCAATTTCCAATCCAAGGAGCTCCCTCAAAGAAGCTTGGAAGCGGCCTTCAACATCTCCAATCAATCAAAGGCGCCCAAGACTTCCTCCATTACGGTTTTTCATTCTTTATTTATTTTGAGCTTAAAATTGGGTTTGTGCCTACAAACCCCAAACTCCTTCTCATCTCCTCTTTCTTTTGGGTTCTCACACCACCATTAAGGTGTGAAGAGGTTTCTTCAAGCCTTTCCTTTTAAAAGGCTTGTGTTTCGGTGAGCTAGCCTTCACCCGTTAAAAAGGCTAGTGGGTTCTTGCTAAACCATTAAAAGCAAGTGGGTTCTTGCTTAACCACCAAAAGCAAGCTGTAATAGGTCCTAGTGCTACCTCAAAGCCTAGTGGGTTTCTTGCTAAAACCATTGAAAAGCAAGCGGTAGGAATCTCTCAACGGTTGAGTTGGGAGCGGAGACGTAGGCCGGGTTTTGGCCGAACTCCGTTATCAATTTTGTGTGTCTTGCCTCTTTATTTCCGCTGCATTTCAACTTTGATTTTTAAATTGTTAATCTTTTTTTAAAAGGAAATTCACCCCCCCTCTCGCCATTTTCCCCGTTTGTTCCGACCTAACAAGTTCTCCTACCCCATGAAAAAAATGCATCATGATCCACTTACAAGTTAAAAGGGAAAGACACTACTACCTATATTATACACTGATAAGGATAAAGACCTACCCACTTATAATATATGTAGGTACCAGTTTCGATCCCTTTGAGTCTTTTTATAATATAGGTTATGAGGTGCTTGACCATAGTCAAGATTATTATGGTTTATGTTGATAGTCTGTGAAAAAAATAAGAGGTACACCAGAGAGAAGGAATCATAAAATCATCTGGTACTTATATATATTTCCAGAAGAGAGAACATTAACTAATCGAAGAAGAGGGACCGATCATACAATATATATATGTATCACTTTTCATTCAATAGTCGATAGAGAAAAAATCATTTCTGAAAATACTATTAGGGGTTTGACATTTCTCCAAGAGAACTATTATATACATATAAGCTAAGGTACCTCACTCACTACTCTTTCAAGTGACAGAAAGGCCTTACGAGAGAGATACTACCAATGCCTCTTCATCTCGACATCTAATAGGAGCAACTGATCCATCTAAACTCATTTGCTCATCTACCATGATTTGTGTGTACCCATATATAAGAGATCATCAATCACTCTTAATGATTTATGAAATAAATAAGACATCTTGTAATAGTATAAGTCTATTCGGTAATCATAAGACTATCAAAACATAAGTGAAGACATTAATGTTCTTGTGTCGATGGGGACATCAATTTGAGATATATGAAGACTTTGTTTTGACAATATATTTTCACTTCACATGAATATAGGATCTACTGAGATAAAGTGAAATACCCAATCATGCAAGCATGATGTGTCCCCCACCAAGATAGCACTTCAAGTTTCCATACCATATGAGTGAGAGAATTTCAAACCTCTTTGAAGACTATATGAATGAGAAAAAAGAAGAAGAAATATTGGGACTTTCAATATATATAAGTACCAATATAGTTATTGTTTTGATAACACCTGGATACTTGTGGTTCTCCCCAGACTCAAATAAGGAAATTAAAAGGAAAATGATTATAGGACATTAATTCCCCAATTTAGTTGCATCTGTATATAGCTCAAAAAAAAATACTTGGATTCTTTATGAATTTTCAGAACCATAGATGATGAAACCTTTTTCAGAGACACCCTTTTGGTTCTATTTCCCAACCTTGATCCACTAATAGACATGTTCGAGTTATTTCTAATTTTCTAGGTGTGACTCTCTATAACACTGGTAATGATATCAATTGATAGACTTACTTGATTTTGTGCTTCTAGCTGTCTGTCCATATACGTGTTCCCAATACCCATTTAAAAAGTGGAAGTTTCAATGATCCCCCATGTAGTCGCAAGTACTTACATGTCTACTACTTATATTATACACTAATAAGGACAAAGAATTTGGTTTAGTTAAATTCCCTTACTTCTTTATTGACTCATCGAGTCTGTCTCCACTTTTCATAGTGTACTCCTTTCTTTTCACCCCTCTCATAAAAAGTATTCAGCTCGGTTCCCTCAATATATATAAATACCATCGCTCAATTCTTTAGATACTTTGTTCTTAGTAGAGAACCTTATGGGGCTGTCAACATGAAAGTCAAATCTCCTTGTGTATTTTTTGTTACATAGGTTGAGAGACCACCCACCTAGTACTGAGAATCAATTTACCCTTGTCAATCTCTATCGGAAAATTATTTCTTTCCCCTTTCTATTCTATCTGGATAAATGATCCTATGTTATCATATGAGAAAAACTCAAATGGTTTAAGACTAATTACCCATCTAAAAACTATCACTTTTCAATAACTACTAACCATTTTATGTTTTTATATACTCAATATATATATGTACCTGTCTGAATAAATTGTTCAGTCATTATTGATTCTAAAGAAGAAATGGTCAAGGACAAGGGATTCATCCAACCATTGAATGAAGCCCCATACTTTGAATGAAGAAGGTTCATCTGATCCTTGGTATAATCTAGATAGTAGCCTGGTCTAACCTATCCTGGTCCTCCTAGGTCATCACTGGGATACCTGATTCAGGTATACTAGGGTATCCCTATCTGGTATGGTATAGAAGGTAGAAGTAAATCAACTCCAGTGAGATCAAACCTATCCTAGATACATTCCATTCTCATTGAACAAAATAATCCTCATATAAGAGATTTATTTCATGAGATGTTGTGACCATACTATTAGAGTAGAGTACTAAACTCATCACATGAAATATATTGATCCTATAACCAATCACATCTTATGCATGGACTGCAACTAAAAAGTGAACTCCAGCCCCTAGAACTGAAAGGGTGTAGAACACATATGTATAATTTTCCAATTCCCTTTTTGTAAACCTCCAAAAAACGGAATTTGAAAAACCTAAGGACCCAGAATTTTCTATCGAAATTCATCATATGGTTTGTTTGAAGACATCAATTCTTGGGATACATGAATTATCTTACTATCTAGATTATACGTATGAAGGACCATTTATAATCTAAAGTATTCTGCCTTGTTAGACCAGACCTTGGAGGACCTGGGATATGTGAAGAATCCTAGACCCTGAAAAACCATGTTCTCAAGATGATTGTCTTGTCTGGTTATTATTGTTTGGGGTCTAAGAACATTATTATACTGAGTGAAAGAAGTCCTCTATCTGAACAGGATAATTTCACCCACTTCAAATCTCTCCATTAATGTTCAAATCATCAATCCATTTGGACATCATATAAGCCGACTTGCTGGTATTTTCAAACAAAGTAGATTTTAGTAAAATAGAGTAGAGTATAGACCACTCTAGTGGAGGGAATATTTGGGTAGACTACTTATTTCATTCAGAGTCCCCCCTCATACACTGATTCAAGAGACATCTCCTTTTCTGTCATGAAGAGTAAGTGAGATATTGACAATGCGGCTGGGAAACAAACCCATATCAATCCATTTATTCTATATGATTATTGGATCCCAACCAAAATAAAATGACATGATTTCACTTTTGTTGTAGTGCCCATAGCTATTGGAGTTCTTGAATCAAACTTGTCCAAGTAGATCATGTTGGGATCTTCACCATGAATGATCCTCTAGTGGCTTGACTATGATGATCATTTCATAGATTTGTATTATCTATATAACTATATATAAGAATATAGTAAAGTAGAATACTGGAAAACATGAGAGATTAAATATAAAAGGATCACCCCAATTCCTATCACCGTGAAATGATAATACTATTATATTAGAGTAATGAATGTCCTATCATATTCTCCCTATGTCCCTGGCTTCTACTTTCACATACTTTTAGGCCTTATTCGTTAACCCAATTCCTTATCCCTCTCAATTTCTACTCCTCTGACCACCCAACTAATGTGGATAGACCTGTGGCCGATGATTCGACGAATATTTTATGAGAATAGGTTAAAAAAGATCATACCCTTTAGGGTAATGAAGCCGCGGTCTCAAACATTGGCATAAGGGATGATCCCGGGAGAAAGAGTCACCAAGGATGATTGAAACGTGATGTTCAACCAATGAAAAACTCCACCGAGGAGTGAGTGATATCTCAAAGTCATAGAACTAGTCATGAGAATGTCCTAATTCTAGATGTGTAAGGATATGGGCTTGGAGGAAGAGAAATATAGTAAATATGCCAATGATACTAGTACCAATTTAATTGGAACCATTAGGCATCCACCATGTAACCCTAAGGCATGATGTCACTACATACTCCTACCATCTCACCACTATATAGATATAGATTTTGGTATAATATAGTTTATGTAGTATAGGTATGTCCTCATGGTACTACTACCTATATTATATCGTAAAATGATGATGTGGAGTTATCAGACGACTCTACTACCTATATTATACCGACTGTGGATTGGATCTTCAATGCCCGATGTGGAAAAACAGTGCAACCAATAGTGGTCTTCTGGGTTCCTTTCTCTAGTTCTCAGGAGATGCCAAATGAGTAGTAGTTGAATGGATATCCTCTGGTGTAGCAGAAAAACAATCTTGGTGACTTGATTCCAAAACATGTCCATTCCACTCTACTCGACTCTTTTTGAAAAGATCACACAATTTCACCCCATGGTTTCCAATAACAGTTTAAGAATTCTCTAAACCCAAATCAAATCATACCTTTTTAGTTTCCAACATCGCATAAGAGCATCAAGTCCTTAAATTCCACAAATATAGTCTATCACATAGTTCACATAGGATTGACCCTGTACTGAGACTATTAGAGCAGATTATTGACTATTAGAGTAGAGTACTGAGTCGTATCGCATAAAGAAACCTCTTCTAATAGCCTCTCACCCTGCTAATCAATAGTATACAGTTTAATTTCAATCAATGAGTAGAAAAACATTTTAACCCCCATACTAGATGGCTAGATTCTTGTGCCCCTTTTCATGGATGTATTTTATCACTTTGATATACACTTTGAGGTAAAAATGTTGTCTGGACCTCTTATTGATAAAATGTGATCATAAGAGTGTATATCTGACTAGTTTGTTTTAGGAAATACTAGTTTTACAGGTAAGGTGATTCATTTGAACAACCCTACCAACCCCACTCAGTGGATAATGAATTGTTTCTTGAATGCTCTCATCATGATGCAGATCATTCGAACTCCAATTTCAGACAACCAAGAACTCTTTACATTTTTATTTATGACACCTTCCAAACACCCCATAACAATTCCAATATAGAACTCATGCTTTCATGTTCCCCATACCACATCTTCAGATATCATTTTATTAACCCCTACTCTATATAGTTTTCCAATTCCCTAATCAATCCCACTATTGATCGTCCTAACTTCTCCCTTGTTGTTCATCTATGAATACCCCTCAACTATTGGTTTTATTGGCATGAACCCATACCATCCCTTTTGAAACTGCACTAAACAATTTGATAGGTTCAAAATGTACCTCTATATAGAAGAGTACTTATTTCCTTAACTCTAAAATTCCAACTAGTGTGTGTCTAGGTTGTTCATTCTTTAAGATCATGATCCACTACTCAATCGTTACTTAAACCTTATGGTTATGTTTTCACCTTTCATGCTCTTAACACAATATTATATTAGAGTACATCCTATGGAATAACCTACATCAAAACTTGATTCAGTCACTTATGCAATATATATAATTACCAACTACCATACTATTCTCGGCTAGATTCCCACTACCACTAGTTTATGTAGCGACCCTTTCAACTTGGGATGACGGCACCGTGGACCTTCTAATGTACTACACGACTACCAATCCATATCTTACCGGGTAACTCATACACCTATGTAGAGTCAATGTGATGGAAAAGTGACCTGAAAAAATATTTACCATGCTCATTCTACACTGCACTATACCTTAACTTCTCAGAGTGTTCTAGAAACCACTAGCTTTCGTCTAGACATAAGCGATTCATCATGAAGCTTCTACTTGACCAACTGATTCATACAATATATATAAGTACTAGGACCTTCCCATGGAGTGCATACACATTATGGGGGATGGTACTTATATATATTGGTGGTGGTGCCTGATCACTGCTGTCACTTATCACTTATCATGCTTAACATAAATATATATAAGTACTCATCCCACTTCCCTCCCATACCTAATATTACTTTTGTATAGAAGTAGAAAACATCACTGTAAAAATCAACCCCAAGTACTATAGCCAGTACTGGAAGTGTCTCAGAAACTATTTCAGGTTCCAATTCATTGCGTTCAATATATTTAAGTATGAGTCACTAAGAAATTACCAAGTTCATGAATAATGTATTCCCTAGTATTTACGTAAACCGTATGGTACAACCAATGTGTCTTCCAATGATTATATTGTAAATTGATTTCAGCACTCGGTACATAAAACTTATGGTCCCTTATCAGAAATGTGCATCCTATTACACTTCCTATTGACTCATCCTAAACTTGTTGAGAGGGACTGGTACTTACATATATTGGAACTTTTCTTTCAATGTTTTTGTTTCATACTGAAATATTCCTGTAGGCCATCTATTATCGCGATAGCAAATAACACATTTTTTTGACATATTTTTCTCTTTCTTATTTTGCAGGGGTTTAAAGTCTTGATGAAGTTGAAAGGATCTGTATACATGATCGATGTAGGATCTATGTATTTTAAAGTTGTCATGTCTCTAAGATGATATCTGATTTTAGTCAATTGGGTCTCACTCATAATAATGAATTACTTTCTTGAAATCGGCTCGTGTTACTAAAATATTGGATGATATTATCAAGATCATCGATACTTATATATATTGTAATAATTTTGATTGCTATGCCTTCATTGTATTTGGTAACTCCAAAGCTTCCATGGAATTATCTATACCCCCATCTATCGAACCACATATTCACATATGCAACCTCATAAAGCAACTTGAGTATCATGCCTATGTGGACATTTTCAACACATCCACAACTGAATGAAAACCCCAATGTAAAATCTTAGAAAAACAATTCATTTAGGGATTTCAATTATCGAGTATAAATATTTTTTGCAGTTTTGATCACAAATATCCATGATTTCTCTACTATAGAGATACCTAGACCCTCATTTAATTCCATTAAGATAGAGAAGATGACCATACCCATTACAACAAAACAACTAATGGGTTTGAAGATAAAAAACACCAACATCTAAAGTGTTATTCCACCCATCATTGAATTGAATTATCACACCACCATCAAAAAATAAAATAGATTCTCTTAGCCTGATTCTCAGTACTCTACTGTAATAGTGGAGCTCATTCATGTTTGAAAGCATCCCTAATTCCATTCATTCCATAAACATCTCAATGTTTGGGACTTTCTTTCTTTCCTAAATCAAGTTACCCAGAGCTGGTAGATCTCCACTCTATAAAGACTATACAAGACGATCAGATGATCAGAAAAAGATTTGATAATCATCTTCTTGTCTGATTGTCTGCTTATGTATTCTATTTTTTTCTTTTTAACTTTCTTTTAACCCACAATACAAGATTGAAACTAACATTTGACATTCCATACTTTTGATCCTCCTCACTATCCTTCTTTATGGAGGGTACCAATCAATATCACAACAAAGATTTACCCACATACATAAAAAAATAATTTCAATATGAGAGAAACTAATTCAATCTCAATTGCAACTCAATTTGATCAAAAACTCAAGTATATGATTTCTAGCGGAAAGGTATCTGTGTTCTCTTCATTACCCTTGTATAGAAAAATATAGCTCATAACAGAATTGCTGAGTTCAGTTACTTAGTAAAATTATTGGAACAACTTAGTAAGGGAAGTTCCATATATTGTATTTTCATTGCCTCACCTATTTCCCTCAAAAAGATATTAGAATGAGATAGAATTGTATCTCATGTCTTAGATAGAACTGGGCTTCCATGTTCCCTTAGACAAAAAAAAGAATACCTAAACATGCTACACTCGCAAAGTAGAATGAGGCTTAGTGTACTGGATACATAGGAGAGCTAACTCTTACTCTTTGATCAACCAATCCAAAACAAATATCTCATCACATCACTTGTATTGACCCTTTTTAATCATCTTATCCCTAAAATTAATCCCAATAGTCAATATTCTACACCCCAATGTTATAGAATTAGTCAAGGCTTCACACCTTTTTTGATCTTGGATCATCAGATCATATTTTTCATAGATGGCCTACTTTGAAGGACCCATAGTGTAGTAACTATGATAACAAAGAGAAATCATCTACAATACATGGAAAATGGTGAATCTCCTTACTATGCTTTTAGAAAATTCAACACTATTCTCAGATGCAACGAGCTTCACAAACCTAAGATAAGCCTTTCTGCCTTCCCAGACACACAAAAATAATGAGTAAAGTATAAACCTAAGGATCATGAATAAATTCATTGATATAGATATTATATTCTAATAGCTGACTCACCTAGCTTCTCAACAATTCTTTGTAATTTAAGATTCTCAATCCTCCTCCTCCTCCTGAGCCAATAAGATCTAATCTGACATGTAATCATGAATTCAAGAATTCAACCATGAGGGTTTCCACGTAGATCTGATTATCCTCTTGTGGGGTATACTCACTCATTGTAGTGGTTAACCTCCTCAATTTTCTAATAGATAGAATGTTAGTGCCTCTACCCGACCGTAATAGTCTCACTTCATTCATAAATACATGAGAAAACATTTAAGACATAACAAGTATAGAACTAACTAGGAGATGAAAGAAAACCAATACAGTCATATTACAGTTTGTAATAACATAATCTCTTATTATCTTATGAAATAAGTAAGCATGTGTAGCTTTGAAATCACCAAGCAGTGATTTCCCACTTGATGTGTCCATCGATAATGGAATATTTATCTATTATATCTTAGAATTTGAGGAAAAAGTATGACGTTTTCTAAATTAGAACACTTAAGATTAAACTACTAGGAGTGGAATCTATCTTGAGGACAAAATTATAGGTTTGGTTGGATAGACCTCACAACATTTATGCAATTCGTCCAAAAGATGTGTGGATGAAGGAAACTAATGGTCGATCACTTGGATTTCTTTCGCTATTAGACAATATATTATTTATTGTCTTATTTTATACATCTATAAATACTATAAAAGATTAGAATTTTATAATTCGATATTCTAATAATCATTTTATTGTCTGATTGTATGCTCCTTCTATAAAATATAGCATGAGTGAGTTAGGGTATTATATACCACCTACCATGTAGTCTTGATGGGGATTAAAAGAAGATTTTTTTCCTATCTCTCCTCTATCTATAGGGTGATTTAAGTAGAAGATATACTGATAAAATAAAATCTAATCATGTGATCTTTATATCTTAATAGAATCTCTTCTTTTTAATAAGACTTGACGATGAATGTCCTGATTCACAATATTTTCTTAAATCATTTCTTCCTCCGGTGAATTCCTTCTTGCCAACATTCCATCCTTTTATACATAGATCTATCATTACCTACTAAGGAAGGTCCAATGTGGAAGATTTATAATAATTTTTACAATTTTTTATCATCCTTCTCATTTGATGCAATTTACTTTCGATTTACTATTCTTCTTGAAAACAATGTGGAATTAGACAAAGAAAGTGTTTCACCAAGTTGACTGAATGTCATACCCCTTTCTACTAAGATTTTCATACATGTTTGATTTCTATTTTACTTATTATAATGGAAACCCTTGGTGATTGATCCAAACAAAAGAAAAATTCCTGAATCAAAATACAATTCAATCTTGACATCCTTTTAACTTCTAGTCTTTTACCTGAGTTGTAGAGAATAAAGAGAAGAGATTGACCAAATCAGAATATGCACCTTCTCCATACCATAAATTATCATATGTACATCCCTCCAATGCCTCAGTTTAAGCTATAAATAATTGAAGAGACTTATATATCCAATGTTCAAGAAAGGCTAAATGAATCCATGGATGAATAACGTATAGGATTTCTTCCTTATCTTTTAGCTCATTCGATTCTCTATAGGTTATTGCTCCATGTCTATGCAAAGAGAACCGGGATAGCTTGACTTTCTCTTCTCCCATAAACTAATGTAAAGATTGGGCATAAGAGAGTTGAATTTGATGAAATATCCATTCCATGCTTGTAAGGTAAAAAAACCAACACTCTTACATATCAATGATTCATTATTTGAAATAAGATGATCATACAATGTATTATTTTTTCAAAGAAGCATATGATATGATGATATTATGATTTATCAATAATTTTATGATCATATGATCGTCTTATAATTCTATTCCTTTAAAAATTATAACAAGTCAAAAAAATTTATCTCTTCCTAAAAGGACCACTATTAGAATAATAATAGCATGGGATACCCTGAATAACTTCACTCTGCCCTGCCTTCCATTCATCCAAATAATCCTACCATGGAAATCTTTTTATTTTTTCATAAATCTTGTCCTACGAATCTGATTAAATAATGTATCAACTATGATGGAAGAAAACCATTTCTTTCTTGGAATCTAACAGATTTTGTAGTATTTCTAATTCTATTCAGTCTTATCATTATTGTGAAGCTGAAGAACTATAGGTATTTTCTTTCCCCATAAGCAGCAACTCTCTTCTTTTCTTGTTAAGGACATCTCAAGTGGCCAAGAGGCATAGTCCCCTAGTTTGAGGTCCTTATACCTATATATATATATTAACTAATTGGAATGTATAATATATTATTAAGTCCTATATTAGAACCTTCTCTGAGTGGAGGCGCTCTTCTAAGAGAGAAATGAACTCTCAAGTTCTAAAGAGATTGAAGGTCCTTTTGCTGCCAATAAGCTTATCATTCCCCTTTGGATGATAAATATTATTTAATGGAATTATTGAAAATTATAGTATGGACATCATAGAGTGTATTACATTTTCCTCATGGTAATATTTGAATTGATAGGACTCTCCCATCATCCCTTTTCACAAAATGATTATTGGACAATCAACGACGATATTCTAAAAATTGAAGATAACCCAATTTGTGTCATATTCTATGAACAATTTTGTGAATGATTACCTTGAAGGGATCATCATAATGAGAATCTTCATTTTGAAAGACTGATTTCATGTATCAATCAATTTTTTGCGATATGTTAGGATCTATTGGAATAAAAAACCTTGCAGAATCCCCATAGTCAAGGACAACCTAATTGTGAATTTTACTAATAAATGTGTATGGTGAATTATACATTCTCATTCTCATGAAGCCCCAAAAAGTTTAAATGAGTCTTTCTTCTTCTAGATAAGGTATTGTAGGTAAGACTCGTATCTTGATGAACCTCGATCTATGTGGGTTCGGTTCATATTGGTAAGCTCTAGATTTCAGGGGGGTTTGTCATGAATTACAAGGTGTGCATTGCCTTTTTTATGAAAGATCAATGGATTTCATTCATGGTTGTTGATGTATTATTCAGTGTCTTCTTCTAGGACACAGATATCTAAGGAACTAGTTGGATTACCAAAATTCTTTTCCAATTGAAATGAGAATATTTTGATGAATCATATCCTGAGAACATGAGATAACATATGGAAGATGATACTTATTTGAGTTCATAGTATCCCATAAATAAAGATTTTCCTTGAATTTATATTACATTAAATGAATAGGCAACAAGCCAACCTGTCAAGTAGAAGATAGATATTCTCAAGCTCTTATAAGTCGTCTTCTTCTGGTTGACCCTCTCTATCTAAATAAGATATAATTCTTTCTCCTAGGGTTGTCTAACTATCATGATGTGATATAAAATTTTCATATAGATATTTTAATATTTTATAGAAGTGTACAACATAGTATCTCAGTATGGGATCATTATATATCTCACACCAACTTTCACATTGTTTAAGATTTGATATGATGATGTCAGACATTCCCATCTCCCTGAGTTGGCCTTCCTCAGAATGGGAGATCATAATTACCTTAGAAGCACCATTCTTACTTATCTTATGAGATCTCTTTCAACTATGATATGTGGTTATATCCTAGATATCATCCAATGAAAACTCACCCCATAAAAAGAGTTGACTGCCCTGATGCACAAGGTATCTACAAATAGAAGAAAAGATCTTATGAAATCGAACATCGAGCCCGAGTTAGAGAATCCAAAAATTATTATATTCACTATTATATTCTAATAGTTGATTTTTTACGATTCATGGTTAATGATGTCGATGTGAAGGTTCATTCTGCTGATTCCACTCAAAGCCACAATATCTCAGTAGTTAAATAATTATTTTATATGGGTTGTCACAAAATCAGGATATGATTCATTTACATGCATCATAAACAGTGTAACAAGAATATATTGAAAAATATTAGAATTACTAGATGTTATATTACAAGATTCTATACTGAATTTATTCATTTTATCACATGAAACAAAATTATCACTCAATAGGATATCAGACACTAGAGCGAGACCTAGGAAAGAGATGGGAGATGTTATAGTCACAATGATAATCAGACAAATAAGAAAGGGGAATAGGATTGGGATTTTCACGAGGTATCTTATCTTATATGATGAATGTGGTGATGGAAATGTCATATATTACTTAGAAGTCACCAGAGGTTGTTTCTTAGTGATCAAATCAGTTAATGCGAGAGAAAGAGTATTAGCATAAGGTTGAGGTTGAAAGACATATTGGAAAATTTGTGGTGCTACTAAAAATTGAGTAGGAAGATGAGGTGGGACCGTAATAGTCTTCTAATGATGATTAGTAACATATTTCATCCCTTACATATGATAGAAATTAAATTCTATCTGCTGGGTGAAAAGAAACTGAGTTTTTTCAAAAGTTATATATCATGATATAATAATTCTCTGGATTAATTCATCTATAAACCTCTGGATATGTGTTCTAACCCATAATGATAAATGGAGTGAGTTAGAAATGTGTTCGAGGATTCAACATGAGTATTATAGAAACATCCAAAGATGAGGATATGAACTAGGATCTAAAAGATAGTTGACTTTATTCCTCTAATGTAGGATCTAGGACTAAAAAAAGACTCCCAATCAGGGTTCTAGGTTTATCCTGACATCAAGACACATTTAATGGAAGTCTGAAGATAGAGGAACATACGGGTGAGATTAAAGACTAATTAAAAATTCTTGGATTTATGGCATGACTCTTCTCTTGATTTCATGGTAGAGAAAACTCCTTCTATTCATGGACTTATACTAAATGTCAAACTAGCACAAACTATCCACTTACCAGTGAGAAATTGCATCTAGCCAGTGAGACCTTTAACACCTGGTTGCACAGGTGCTAGACTATGGGAAATTGAATTCCTTATCCTCTTATAAAATTATTTTTGGGGGTTTGATGTGGAAATCAAGGATTGTAAGCATTTCAGGACGTGAGACATCTCGGGGATCTTCCTAATCTTTCACTTGAGTTTTGGGAGAAAAACATCATATTCAAATCAATTAGTCGGTGGAAACAAAACCCAACATAGGGGTTTCTCTAATCCTCACACAAAGGGGATTTAATTTCTCATCCCAGAAACCTCTTATGATTCCTTTGGAACATATTTTCATTACTCATTCCTATCATAGTCATAGGACTCACCCAAGAAAACGACTATTCACTCTGACACATGATCCTTTTTTCAGTTGGGTGTAAGAAAAATAAGGAAAAAATAGTCCATTTTGAGGTCTCATAATCACGGTGAAACCAAAAATTCTATTTATGTAGCATTGAAATAAAAACTTTATCTCACCTCACTAGAGTACAAAATTTCATTATAATTCATAAAGGTTATTATCCTATCCATTGAGAAAGTATTCTTTTCATTATTATTAAAGGATAGTTTCTCGATCAACTATCTTACTTGAATGAATAAAGACACAAATCTTTTTGCAATTATATGTTATATATACAATATTTTTCTAGATGTGATAGTGGACTATCTCAAATGAAAGCTGAGAAACCTCTTACAAGCAATGTATACATCCCTACGTCTCCACTATCTGATCTAAAAACTTTCCTTAATTTGGTAGATGTGGTATAGTAACTAACATAGGAGCATCTCAATCTCGACCAAAGTTTGAGCTCGATAGAAACATCCTCTTTGTTAGCTTGATCCTCTCTTGTTCCTATAGAGGATTGTGGAACAAGGATTCTTATATGTATAGAACGGAACGCCTCTTCTTGGTCTCTTCTTTTCAACTCTCATTTCAGTAGATGATCAATGTGGTAGGGTATGTTTATTTTCTTTCTCGGTATGAGGATCTGCTCACTCACAAGGACCAGAAGGCAAGATAAGAATGGTATTTTAATACCCCACTTACTTAATAAAAAATGAAAATAAGGCCTTCCTTTAGTGTAATCCCTTTGTAAAAAAAACTCAACCCACTATGTCCCCGATTCCTTACCTATCTATCATTGAGAAGATAACAGGACATTGGCATCACTTATAACCCAAAGAAATATAACAACTATTGGAATCAAATAATGGATCCTTCTAAGGAAAATTTTCTATTTTTTAATATTCCCACCTTTATACCATAATTCACCTAAAAATGAATTGTTATAGTACTTTTTCCTTATGCATAAGATAGATGGATTCTCTCTTCTTCACTCACAGAACATTGGCTTACTCATTGTTTTTATCTATTTTAACCAAGATAGATTTTATCTCACCCCTATAACCAATGGAGGAATGAACCATTAGTTTGATCTATCTATCTTCTTTAACAGGTATGGCCAACACAACCTATTTTCCACACAAAGGGTTCCAATCAATACCAATCATACTAACTGAATAACGAGTTGTTCCCATTCACATTATATTCCTTCAAGATGAAGCTACCACTGAACACAAAAAACCTAAAAGGGTAAAGAATGCATTCCCCCAACCTCCCCTATATAGGTATAATACTACATCACTTTCCATTCAGGTGACATTTTCCTTTTTCACTTTATCAACATGATCAAGAATTGGATGAATCCAATTGCATTGTGGGTATCAAGAATTGTGGTTACTACAAAAGAAATAAAAGAATGAAAATACTAATTAGTTAATAAGGTATGATGTTTTTTTGTGTAGGAATATCTTCATGGTAAGTGCTATGATGTATCCAAGCTACCTTTGTAATGGTTCTCCAGACATGGAAAAAGAGAAAAGAGTAGAATACAAAACTATGTAGGTAGTAATAAGTGGAAGGGGTCTCTGTTTCTTTCTAATCAAGTGAGTGACTAGATCATACAATGACTACCAGTGACTAGCGATCAACAAAAACACACATTGTCCCAATCTATAATGGAAAATGAAATGAAATTATAAACCACTTACTCAAAACTATTTCACTACATATTTCCAACTGAAAGGGTGAGGAAAGATATGATGAAAGAGGAGTGGTGGTGGCATGATTTTTTTCTGATGAGAATGCAGATATGAAATAGAAGAAAGGGATGGGATCTAAAACATTAATGAAAGCACTAAAAATAGATCATGTTGCTTCTTGTACTCCAACTAGTGGATTTATAAGAGTTCCTCTATTGGAGAAAGAGAGCTTGTTTCCTTCATGGGAGGCAATAGAAAACCAGAGGCAAGGGAAACCCATGGAAGATGAAAGTATGGGGTTATAAACTAGAGCCTAGATTAGACATAGAATAATAAATCTCAAGAGAAATCTTCTCAAGCTATAAGAAATCCATATAAATCCCAATAAATTCAGTATGCACTGAATCTTATTTTTTTAGAAATATAACTAAAATGGATTAGAAGGATCTGAAAGGTAATGTGAATCATGGACTTTAAAAGCTTTGAATCAACACACAATACATGATATTCTCACCTATCCAGTTAAATAGATGTAGATATGGAGCATATGAGTAAGAAGATGAATTAGGTTTCTAATATTAGATTGTTATGGATTATCAAAAAGAATTATAGTGTAAACATTTCAATCCTCACAAATGTAGAGTGAAATTTAATAAACTAAAATGTATACATTAAATAATTGATGGCTCTATCACTGTGATCTATACATATAGGATAAGGGGACTCTTCATCTAATCGGCATCAACATGCGTGAGAAGTGCGTGTAGTGTTCATGTACTAGAGAACGCCCCTGAATGAGGGGAACACTTAGCCCCTATTACATTGCTTTCTTCTTTCTAGCATGGGAGATAAAGTTGGAATTGTTTTACTTATTCAATGAACATATCCTACTCTTAATTGGTCACTTTTCTCGAAATGTATCCAGTCCACACATTTTTAAAGGGAGGTGTACTTGTTTTTGAAGAGAACAAGAAAATCACCAACTACTCAGTAAAGAGAATCTTTTTGTTGATTTAATCTGAACGGTGCTTCCGGATTTGGGGACCCAGTTTTCCAAATCTAATATCATAACCTATGAATAGGGATATCTTTCATGACCACTATATATATATATATATAAGTAACCAGATTGAATTTGACCCGATCCCAACCAAAATCCTGAGTATGTGTCTATGGTTTTTGACTATCTTTAAGGGATGAGTTAACACACCCCAGATGTACACACCATTTTCCCAGTTGTAGAACTGGATAACCACGATTGAATAAGTGGAAGTTCCCTAGAAATTGAAATCAAAACTGAGGTTTTGGTTCAAGTCCATCTCAAGAAAAAGGGATTCATAAATATTATTAATAAATATCTTACTGTGATATGAGAAAAGTGAGTGAGGGAAAGAGATATCAAGAGCAGCTATTTCCACAAATGAAAAAGGTACTACATACCATTTTTCTTAGAATACTCTCTCTTTTTTTAGAACCAGTTGATTAATTGAATTACTAGGCGCATTACCAGTTAAGAAGATACTCTTCATGATGCGTCATAGAAAGACGGGCTCTGCTCGGTGGGATTTATAACTAGGTAGAGCCTTTTCTTCTTCAGACCCTTGATATAAGTTCTTTTTTTGGGATAGGAATGAAGAAAAAAATGATATGATATTTCCTTCTGGATTTCCAGAAATATTTCAACCCATGAGAAATTAGAGTTAACAACAATCTTTTTATTTTATATTGAACTAGGTTCGGGATCACCTGCCTTATTCTCTCTTCTGATAGATCAAAAACTATACCCTCTCTATCATATTTCTAATTAATCTCGGTTTTTTGTAGGGAAAAAGCCTAGATACATTGCCATCCCTTCATCTTGGACTTATGGTTCTCTTCCTTAGATTGAAATGGTTCTTTTTTCCATAAACTATCCATTTAGAAATGGGATATGAGAAAATATATAAGAGAATAAATTAGCTTCTTCCCTCCCTCCATGGATTCAGTATTCAAATAGTGGATTTCTAAATTGCATAAGAGATGAGAGAAGGATGCATAAAATAGATACTTCTTTGATCTCTCTTTCTATCATTATATGTCTCTAGTGTGAATGAAGAATGCAAGATAATAGAGTAGTCCCTTACCAAAGGTTCTCTATGAGGGTCATTCACTAAGAATGAAGTAACCTTGCTTCTGATTGAGAAAAAGGCTACATTTTGGAAGAATTATAGTTTTTTTATTCTTAGATGTTATATTCTTAACACATTGAAGTTGTTTTTGGTAATAAATTAAAATCCCATCTCAGTCTATTCCTGCAATTTGGGTTAGTCTTGCCTATTCATCATTGCTTGAAGTATCGAACTGATCACTTGTAGTTATATTTATTTATATAGTTATGGAATTATAACAAATTTAAATTGACACATATATTTATTTTATATAGTTATAATAGTTTAATTCAACAAAAATCATCTGTTTACTAAGGTTGTTATATTTTTTGCACTTTCTTACGATTTTATTTTTTTCATTGAGATTAAGTTGTTGTTCAGTGTACCTTAGTACAAGATCAAAAATAATTCTCTATAGGGCTGTGTGCCCAAAAAATCCCATTTTTTTGTTGGTCAATAACCATCCCCAAAATTTCTTCTTCTAAAAGTCTTTCTTCAGGAGCAGTGTAGTCAAAGAATGAAACAAACAAAATGATAGATCTCTTTTTTCATTTTATTGAGAATCACTACAAATACTAATTTTTTACTATTTTATATTTTTTCTTGAAGGGTGTGATCTTTTAGAACATTTTCTTTTTATTGAGACTTGATAAGTATTTAGTGGATCCCTATAAGAAAAAGATGTCTACGAGTGATGTTATTGTTGAACATAACATATCGCTTGGCTGTCTGATGGAATTAGAGTCTACTTGGAGGGGAGAAGGGTGAGTACATTGCATCTGCATCCTCCTCTTACAGATTCATAAATAGGAATCTTCTCCACCGATGGGAAAACCCCTTCCAACCAACCAACTAATGTTACCCTTGACACTGAGATGATCCCCGACCGCCTTGAAATTTTTTAAAATTTCCCATTTATTCCAATTCATATAGGGAACTTGTATTTCTCATTCACAAATATATTTTTGTTTATACTTATAACTCATATTTTGGTCCTACTGTATATCTTATATACCATGTTCATATGGTGGCACAGTGTTCTATTTTAAAAATAAGAAGTTTCCGCTTCAGTGAGCCTTAATGACTAACTGGGGGTGAGAGTCAGTGGGGATCAAAATAGACAATCAATAAATTAAGGGCTTTCCGAACCAGGAACAATTATGACCAATAAATAAACTTAGGCTTTGGAGTCTAAATGGGAACCCCTATTGCCTAAGAAGAGGGGGTTTGACAAATGGTTGGCCACAATATGACCATCCATTCTTTGGGAGATGAAAATTTAAGGCTTAGCTCGACATAGAGAACTCCCTTTTACCACAAACAGAACACAATCTATATAGTATCTATAGATGAAGAAGATTATTATCTTCAATGTGATAATAGTACATAATTTTATTCATATCCATGATTGATAATTGGAACAAATGAATGAGTGTAAATCAAGATGGAATTTTGTCTCTATCTACTATGTTAAATCATGTGGCTCTATGCCATATCTTTTTTCATCTCTACATGTTTCCCCTTCAAAACCTTTCATTGACTTCATTTTTGTTATGGAAATCTATTTTAAAATACCACTATTAGAAAATAATAGCTAGGGTGTTCATACATTTTCTATTTCTAAAAGAGGTAGGTGTTTTTATTTAGTGGTGTTAACATGAGACATAAATTTCAGTGTATTTCTCCATAATATGGTGTGTGTATGATTGAGATATGACGCCTAACTGTATGGTGTAACATTCTAACCATGAACAGTTATTTTTCATTGATAGGTGAAATCTATTCTAGAATTTCTAATACCACCTCAGTTGACTTAACTGCTTGAGGATGCTGATATATTCATCAATATAGGGAAGTGGGAATATTTGGCCTTATGTTACAGCGAGTGTAGAGACCCGAAGCTTATCGTACATGGACATTACATTACTTTTGCGGAATACTTAGTACATAACAAAAACACACACACAAGGATCGTAATAGTTTAGTGTCTTTGGAAACTCGGAACGTAATCTTCTAATCGTGGTGAAAGATCTTCAATATCTCCCATAAAGATCTTCCCTTTTTTTTACCTAAAAACCTTTCTTTATATCCTGGGGAAAATAAAACATAAAAGGGTGAGCTCAAATGCTCAGTAAGGGTAAACAAAAGAAATATCAATCACATCATATACATAAGAACATAGCTTTTGGAAATCTTAACCTGCAAAAGAGCTCATAATATCATAACATGGGATAAATCATAGAAGTGAAAATGAGATCCCCATAATCATAACATAAAACTTGAAACTTTGTGGCATGCACACATAATCATGGAAAATCATTTCTTGTTAGTCATGACTCATTGCCAAGACTATCTTAGTGGACAAATTCCCTTTCTGAACCGAGTCACCCTCGTTCCAGTCCTGTTTCACTGAACCGGTATAACCTACCGTTCCAGCCATGTCTATCTCATGAGATATAAAATCTTTACCCAATGCATTGGAGGGAGATATAGGTCCCACCCATCTCATAATGAATCCTTTCTTATGTGTGCCACATAATCATAAAACATACATCATCGCATAACATATGTAATAAAAATGGGATTCTTAAACAACATGACATCATAAAACAATTCATATAAGATAAAGAAATTCATAAAAATATTTCCATCACAACATAATCAAACCAATGTAATAATAGGGATAAAAACAGAACCCTTTATTATCTTAGATGGAAAATAATTTTTATAAAACACATGAACTCCATTCTTGAGGAAAATATCCTTTCTTCTTTAAAATCATTTTCTTTTCACAAAATTCCATGCAATTTTAAAAGATAAGGGTTTTGTTGAAAATAATCATGCAATCTTGTAGAGTAAGCTTCTTGAAAATGAGGTGTTATGAAACCGTAAAAATCCTTTCATGCCGTATAAGTTAAAAATAACATTCTCCTCGTACTTTTGTCGGAAAAGTCAAAAAGTACCTTGTATGGTAACCAAAGGAAAGATTCCATTCATACAATGTGGTAAAAAGTCAATAAAGGGTAAAAATGGATTTAAAAATTCATGGAAGAATGGTAAACATTTTATAAAAACAATTTTAGAAAACTTGGTCATGGATGTTAAACGTAACCCCAGTAAATACTTAAGTATAAGCAATCTCGGATAAAAATGAGATTGAAAATTTATCCCTTACCTTAGGTCCGACTTGCTTTGTAAGTGTCCGAACCTCCTGTATAATGATTTAAATCATGTTATTGACTTATTACAGAATCATATTCATTGTTATGATATCATATATGGTTCACTTATGACATTATATTACCCGTTCTTTTGTAAATTCCATGTTAAAGAAGCGTTTTGGGTAAAATCGATTCATTTATCGTAGGTGTTTTGACTTGTTGTTCTTGACATCATTATTACTTATATCATGATTTACTCACTTCCAGAATATAAAATATGGTTTATATATCATATATATTCAGTATATATATATATATATAATAGGTAGATAAATAAAATGAAAAACACCATTCATGGAGACGGTAGTCCGTACGTACGCATGAACGCTGTTTTCCTTTCCTTATTGTCTTGAAATGGAAGTAAGTAGATGACATACATATGTATATATATACATAAATCCAGTAGATTTATAATGTCATATATTTCATTATTATTTCTTATATATACATTATAATCATTCTTAAATGGTTAACATGGATAATGAATCTCATCGCGTCGTGGAGACGGTAGTCCGTACGTACGCACGAGTGATGATATCATTTTTATAAATATTGAATTGAATTGGAGTGGATCATAAAATATATCAGAATCAATATGATGTTTTAATAACTATGTATAGTTATTCTTTACACCATTATAACCATCCATTTAAGGTGATGGTGGAAAATAGATTACACCACGGCGTGGAGACGGTATTCCGTACGTACGCACGCGCGGTGATTTCATTTTTCCGTAGGATGGATATGAGGTGAATTAGGGTTGTTTCATATTTATAATAACATATCAGTATGTAAGTAATACAGATGTTATTACTTTATCATGAAACAACTAAAGAAGAAGAAGTTGAAGAAGAAAGAAATTGAAAAGATCGGTAATGGATATTACCTCTTCTTTGGAACGCCTCTTTGAATCCTCCACTTAAGGAACTAAGATTGGTCTTTGGAGAAGACCAGGACCTCTAGGATTATTCTAGGGAAGTGGAGAGGAAAAAATGGCAGGGGTTGGCCGAGCTTGAGTGCTCAAATTGGTGTGAGGAGGAGGGAGAGGAGGTGTCCTTTTATAAGGGAGGAGAGGGGCACCTTAGGAATACCTCAAAATATTATTTTATTTTAAAGTCAAAATCGGTTTATAATGGTTCCAAAGGGTCTTATTTAGAAGATAAAGTGGGGATGGGTCGAAATCCTATCAACCAATAGGATTTAGACAAGTTTAGGTTATTATTTTAACCTTATCAATTAGATTTAACTCTATGTTAAATAATTTAACGTTTACCGTGTCTTTTTGTTTTCTTTCACTATATGGTTAATACACTTACTATAACATGCCAAACGAACCCCAAATTGTTTATTATTAAAATATATATCCTTATCTAAGTCATGTGGCCGAACCTTAGATTTTTAGGAATAAAATAACAATTAATAATATAATATTTGATTTAAAAACTATTTTGTGTCAATTTTGACACTATTTGATATATGATTTTTGTGAAATTCATAACAGAATTATATGTTCGAACCAAGTTGATTAAATCAACACTAATATATCATAGTAACCTAGAAAATTAGTGGAATTCATAAAAAGTCTCAAATTATATTTATTTTGGTGTTTATAACATCAATTATGTCAATATTTCATTAATAAGATAATTACTGCATCATCATTGTGTCATAAATAAATTAAATTATTTGATGTCTAAAAATTAAAAATAAAATACCATCATTTAGTAAATCTTTTTAGATTTCTAATTAATATTTACAATCGAATTTATCTTATGTATAACCCCATATTAAAAATGATTTACTTATTAAACTTTGATTTTAACTATTTTAACCCTTCTTTAAATAAATTAATAATAAATGTCCTAATCTAATCCAAGTGGGCCTAAATGGTCATATTTTATTACTAAGTTTGTTTTTGGTAGAATTACACTTGTCCAATATAATTAGGACATGTGTTAGGGTAATATTAATATCATATTTACCCTTAGTTACCCTATTTACTATTAACCGCGGTAAAAAAAAGTAAAAAGTTACTATTCACCAAAAATTATTTTCAACTCATTGAACCACATTTTACTTACTGACATCAACCGTGTCTCTCGGATTTTTGAAATTCCATTCACAGAAGCGGTAAAATTAAGTTTTATGAAAAATTCAGTTTTTTAACTACCACTTAGTAGTTTCACTATTCATCAAAAATTGATGTTTTTCAGAACAGTGCCAAAATTTCATCCCAAGCTATATTTCATATTCCGAATTCAAAAATGAAGTCTATTTTACCAAATTCATTACATAAAAGTTGCATTAATTAATTTTATAATTAAATCCCGCTGGTAAAATAAATAGCGTGTTTTTAAGAAACAATATCTATCAAAAGATTGACACTTGTTTATGTCTAGTTTAAATGTGAAATTACATCCAATAACCAACATTGTATTAAATTGTAAAAATATATTCTAAATATACTTTAAAACCACTCAAATTAATGATTTATCACTATTAATTATTTCGATTAAAAAAAAGTTGTTTTTAATTATAATTTAGTAATTTTCACTATTCATCAGAATATGAAAGTTATCATAAAAGTACCAAAATTTCACCTTAGGCTAAATTCGATACTCCGAATCCAAAAAATGAAGTCCATTTTAAAATTTCTAAAATTTAAAAAGTGGTTATTACTATTCATAACAGCTAGTTTTAATAATATTTTAATAGCATATCATTGTTTCGTGAAACTCAGTATTACGTACCACACACGCTATCGAGGAAGGTTGTGATTGCGTGTAATGCAAGGAAAGTCAAGGATGCGTGTTGTGCAAGCTCCTTTTGGTGTAGCGTACAACACAAGACATTAGTGAAATAAAAAAGAATATTTTTCATAAAATCTCGGGCTGTTACATTCTACCCCCCTTAAAATGAATTTCGCCCTCGAAATTCGTCGGGGTTATAAATGGTTTACTATTCGAAAGTTTCTTTAATAGAAACCCACATCGTAAAAAGGAATACCAAAACTTGGCTTTAAAAACTAAAGTATGAAATGTAACGATTACCCAAATAAACTAATCACTAGGTTTCCACATAGGTGAAAATATGGATATAGAAGAGAAATCTAACCATCATGTTCTGATGGAGAGTGGTAGAGAACATGGCTATGGAAAAGCCAGTAATCACAAATCCATAAATTTGTGACGATCTAAGGTACCATCTGATTCATCAGGTATAAGAGAACTAGGACAACATTTTTGGTTTTCAAGATCATTTCCCTAAAGTTAAAGAATTTGAATTAGAATAAATACTTACTTTGTTTTGGTACAATCTCACTGTTTTTCGTGCCTTTAACAATTTCCACTTCATCTCTTAAATAAATGAAGTTGAATTTGTTATTCGTGAAGTGTTAGCAGATCATGTGATAGAATGACGGGTCATTCCATCTGTCTCAAAAGGTTAGCAAAATTTATATACATAAGTCGATCTATAGTGGGATTAATCATATATGGTTCCTAAAATGGGCTTATACTTCATATATCATACTGCTTAATATAATAACACTAGTTTCTACTAAACAGGGACTTCCTGTAGGTCAGTGGTAGGCGATAAAGGCCAGTCGCACTTCGGTTGTGGGTTCGATTCCTACAGCCTTGTCCGAAGCGATGGGCTGTCGCCCGTCCTGCAGGTTTTCCTTTTTCTAAAACTATAACATCCCATCAAGAATATCGAAAAAACTTCTATCCTTAAACAATACTCACTTATGTCCAACATAATCCAGTCTAATCTTTAGGCTTATACATAATACTGCAGTCCACTCTCATAATATAGTGACAACGATTACCAGAGATTTAACACCATCGTCGATCCCCATATATCATAAGATATGTTTTTTTGGTCACATTCCAAACATTCAAAGTCCTTAATCATGTATTCTCTTGAATACCTTAGTGAAAACATGAGTGCAGTTAAAAGTTAACACTTTCCACATACAAAAATCCTCAAAATTCTATATACTCAAACCATGATATCACTTAGTCCTTATATCAATCATGAGCTCATGAATACTGTTAAACATTTCATTTCCTCCTTATCCCTTCATTATGCGCATATCATCTACTTTCCAAAATATCTGAATAACCTTTCATGGATACTGGTAACATTAATCATACACTTTCAAAACACAAGGAAAGACAACAGTGTAACAATCCATAGATGTCTCTTTATTCCAAAATTACACATGATAAACATGTAATCATTCCACTACATTCTCAAACCATTGACCGAGCTTCAAAAATTCTTTCATCTCACATATCATTTGTAGTCTCTTCATCATCATCCACATAAATACTACCCATATGACCATACTGATTCTCTTCATGAGTCTTTCCCTTAGGGCATTTGTTTGCATAATTCCCATACATTCCACATTTAAAACACTTAACCATTTTTGATGTCGTAGCAATACCATTATCCTCATCCATGGTGTTAACCGACCCTTTTCCTTTGCACTTACTTGCTTTGTGTCCTTCTTTTCCACACCCAAAGCATCTTCCAGTTCCCTTGAAAAATTCTCCTTGATGCCTCTTCCCACATGATTTACATAGGGGAAATTGAACTTTCTTTCCTCTATGATCATCATGGAACTCCATCTTTCTCTTATTAGTCGAGTCAGGAAACTTACCAAATTTTACTTTATTGATCATATTGTGAGATTGCTGATTTGGCATAATAATGATGTTTGGACATCCAAATCCCATTTCATTTGGTTTCTCATGAAGAATATCATTCCATTGTCCATCATATCCTCCATTATTGTGAATCATCTTGTTTCCAGCCATTTTCTAAAACACAAACAGAATAGTGTGAGAGGCAAAAATCATGCTAGGGAAAACAACATAACAAAGGGGGAGTACCTTCAATATCCAACATCTTAGGTTTAATTATATGATCGTTAGCGTAATTCTATTACTATAACCTATACGTATACTTATCCCTATGGACATACCTAGACATACCTTAGAAATATCTCTAGGGATCTCACTAACGTTTTCGCATCCTAGTTTCCAAAGGTTGACTAAACCTCCCTCTGATACCAACTGTAGAGACCCGAAGCTTATCATACATGGAAATTACATTACTTTTTCAGAATACTTAGTACATAACAAAAACACACACACACAAGGATCGTAATAGTTTAGTGTCTTTGGAAACTCGGAACGTAATCTTCTAATCGTGGTGAAAGATCTTCAATATCTCCCATAAAGATCTTCCATTTTTTTTACCTAAAAACCTTTCTTTATATCCTGTGGAAAAGAAAACATAAAAGGGTGAGCTCAAATGCTCAGTAAGGGTAAACAAAAGAAATATCAATCACATCATATACATAAGAACATAGCTTTTGGAAATCTTAACCTGCAAAAGAGCTCATAATATCATAACATGGGATAAATCATAGAAGTGAAAATGAGATCCCCATAATCATAACATAAAACATGAAACTTTGTGGCATGCACAAATAATCATGGAAAATCATTTCTTGTTAGTCATGACTCATTTCCAAGAATATCTTAGTGGAAAAAGTCCCTTTCTGAACCGAGTCTCCCTCATTCCAGTCCTGTTTCACTGAACCGGTATAACCTACCGTTCCAGCCATGTCTATCTCATGAGATATAAAATCTTTACCCAATGCATTGGAGGGAGATATAGGTCCCACCCATCTCATAATGAATCCTTTCTTATGTGTGCCACATAATCATAAAACATACATCATCGCATAACACATGTAATAAAAATGGGATTCTTAAACAACATGACATCATAAAACAATTCATATAAGATAAAGAAATTCATAAAAATATTTCCATCACAACATAATCAATCCAATGTAATAATAGGGGTAAAAACAGAACCCTTTATTATCTTAGATGGAAAATAATTTTGATAAAACACTTGAACTCCATTCTTGAGGAAACCATCCTTTCTTCTTTAAAATCATTTTCTTTTCACAAAATTCCATGCAATTTTAAAAGATAAGGGTTTTGTTGAAAATAATCATGCAATCCTGTAGAGGAAGCTTCTTGAAAATGAGGTGTTATGAAACCGTAAAAATCCTTTCATGCCGTATAAGTTAAAAATAACATTCTCCTCGTACTTTTGTCGGAAAAGTCAAAAAGTACCTTGTATGGTAACCAAAGGAAAGATTCCATTCATACAATGTGGTAAAAAGTCAATAAAGGGTAAAAATGGATTTAAAAATTCATGGAAGAATGGTAAACATTTTATAAAAACAATTTTATAAAACTTGGTCATGGATGTTAAATGTAACCCCAGTAAATACTTAAGTATAAGCAATCTCGGATAAAAATGAGATTGAAAATTTATCCCTTACCTTAGGTCCGACTTGCTTTGTAAGTGTCTGAACCTCCTGTATAATGATTTAAATCATGTTATTGACTTATTACAGAATCATATTCATTGTTATGATATCATATATGGTTCACTTATGACATTATATTACCCGTTCTTTTGTAAATTCCATGTTAAAGAAGCGTTTTCGGTAAAATCGTTTCATTTATCGTAGGTGTTTTGACTTGTTGTTCTTGACATCATTATTACTTATATCATGATTTACTCACTTCCAGAATATAAAATATGGTTTATATATCATATATATTTAGTATATATATATATATAATAGGTAGATAAATAAAATGAAAAACACCGTTCATGGAGACGGTAGTCCGTACGTACGCATGAACGATGTTTTCCTTTCCTTATTGTCTTGAAATGGAAGTAAGTAGATGACATACATATGTATATATATACATAAATCCAGTAGCTTTATAATGTCATATATTTCATTATTATTTCTTATATATATATTATAATCATTCTTAAATGGTTAACATGGAGAATGAATCTCATCGCGTCGTGGAGACGGTAGTCCGTACGTACGCACGAGCGATGATATCATTTCTATAAATATTGAATTGAATTGGAGTGGATCATACAATATATCAGAATCAATATGATTTTGTAAAAACTATGTATAGTTATTCTTTACACCATTATACCCATCCATGTAAGGTGATGGTGGAAAATAGATTACACCACGGCGTGGAGACGGTATTCCGTACGTACGCACGCGCGGTGATTTCATTTTTCCGTAGGATGGATAGAAGGTGAATTAGGGTTGTTTCATATTTATAATAACATATCAGTATGTAAGTAATACTTATGTTATTACTTTATCATGAAACAACTAAAGAAGAAGAAGTTGAAGAAGAAAGAAATTGAAAAGATCGGTAATGGATATTACCTCTTCTTTGGAACGCCTCTTTGAATCCTCCACTTAAGGAACTAAGATTGGTCTTTGGAGAAGACCAGGACCTATAGGATTATTCTAGGGAAGTGGAGAGGAGAAAATGGTAGGGGTTGGCCGAGCTTGAGTGCTCAAATTGGTGTGAGGAGGAGGGAGAGGAGGTGTCCTTTTATAAGGGAGGAGAGGGGCACCTTAGGAATACCTCAAAATATTATTTTATTTTAAAGTCAAAATCGGTTTATAATGGTTCCAAAGGGTCTTATTTCGAAGATAAAGTGGGGATGGGTCGAAATCCTATCCACCAATAGGATTTAGACAAGTTTAGGTTATTATTTTAACCTTATCAATTAGATTTAACTCTAAGTTAAATAATTTAACTTTTACCGTGTCTTTTTGTTTTCTTTCACTATATGGTTAATACACTTACTATAACATGCCAAAAGAACCCCAAATTGTTTATTATTAAAATATATATCCTTATCTAAGTCATTTGGCCGAACCTTAGATTTTTAGGAATAAAATAACAATTAATAATATAATATTTGATTTAAAAACTATTTTGTGTCAATTTTGACACTATTTGATATATGATTTTTGTGAAAGTCATAACAGAATTATATGTTCGAACTAAGTTGATTAAATCAACAATAATATATCATAGTAACCTATAAAATTAGTGTAATTCATAAAAAGTCTCAAATTATATTTATTTTGGTGTTTATAACATCAATTATGTCAATATTTCATTAATAAGATAATTACTGCATCATCATTGTGTCATAAATAAATTAAATTATTTGATGTCTAAAAATTACAAATAAAATACCATCATGTAGTAAATCTTTTTAGATTTCTAATGAATATTTAAAATCGAATTTATCTTATGTATAACCCCATATTAAAAATGGTTTACTTATTAAACTTTGATTTTAACTATTTTAACCCTTCTTTAAATAAATTAATAATAAATGTCCTAATCTAATCCAAGTGGGCCTAAATGGTCATATTTTATTCCTAAGTTTGTTTTTGGTCGAATTACACTTGTCCAATAGAATTAGGACATGTGTTAGGGTAATATTAATATCATATTTACCCTTAGTTACCCTATTTACTATTAACCGCGGTAAAAAAAAGTAAAAAGTTACTATTCACCAAAAATTATTTTCATCTCATTGAACCACATTTTACTTACTGACATCAACCGTATCTCTCGGATTTTTTAAATTCCATTCACAGAAGCGGTAAAATTAAGTTTTATGAAAAATTCAGTTTTTTAACTACCACTTAGTAGTTTCACTATTCATCAAAAATTGATGTTTTTCAGAACAGTGCCAAAATTTCATCCCAAGCTATATTTCATATTCCGAATTCAAAAATGAAGTCTATTTTACCAAATTCATTACATAAAAGTTGCATTAATTAATTTTATAATTAAATCCCGCTGTTAAAACAAATAGCGTGTTTTTAAGAAACAATATCTATCAAAAGATTGACACTTGTTTATGTCTAGTTTAAATGTGAAATTACATCCAATAACCAAAATTGTATTAAATTGTAAAAATATATTCTAAATATACTTTAAAACCACTCAAATTAATGATTTATCACTATTAATTATTTCGATTAAAAAAAGTTGTTTTTAATTATAATTTAGTAATTTTCACTATTCATCAGAATATGAAAGTTATCCGAAAAGTACCAAAATTTCACCTTAGGCTAAATTCGATACTCCGAATCCAAAAAATGAAGTCCATTTTAAAATTTCTAAAATTTAAAAAGTGGTTATTACTATTCAAAACGGCTAGTTTTAATAATATTTTAATAGCATATCATTGTTTCGTGAAACTCAGTATTACGTACCACACACGCTATCGAGGAAGGTTGCGATTGCGTGTAATGCAAGGCAAGTCAAGGATGCGTGTTGTGCAAGCTCCTTTTGGTGTAGCGTACAACACAAGACATTAGTGAAATAAAAAAAGAATATTTTTCATAAAATCTCGGGCTGTTACAGCGAGTCTAATAGTAGAAGGGACAAATTATCAGGAATATTATTGAGGAGATATATAAGGGCTTAGAGGGGTAAAGATATATATAGACTTACCAGGGATGTGGGGTAGTGGTCGAGTGTTCCATCACTTCTCCCCCTAGTATTCTTCTCTTGGGTGTTTGACTGCTTGTCTTTCTATCAATGCATATACAAATGTTTGGAGTAGAGGTTCACCTCTAATTATTAGAGATGGTATCTATTATTAAAAGTTTTACCGTATAATAATTATTTATAGAATATACTTAAACACCTGTAAAAGTAAATTTGGATTGTCGAAGTAATTTTTTAATGAATTCTATTACTGTCTTGCTTGGAATATTTCCTTTCCATCTCTCTTGGTCCTGCTGAGGGGAAGAGAATAGATTGGGTGGTAGAAGGCAGGTTTGGGATGGGGACCAGAAATCAATGTGAGAGGGGTGAAATGGGAAGCTAGAGATGACAATCAATAGTTGTGCCTACTGCCTCCCAGGGATAGGAATAGCAATGAACGAACAAATAGGGGTAAGAGGGTGGGGCCACTAGGATCAAATTCATGGACTGGTGTGAAAGGAGATGGAATGGTCAAGTGCTTGTATCTAGGTCATTACTCTCCTTATTTTTACTCCTTGAAAGATGGATGGGAAGAATATTGCTTGAGTTCAGCTGACGGGTGCAGGTTTGGGAAAAGGGGATGGCTGGGTTTATATTTGTGCCTTAACATCAGAAGATATAAAAGATATGGTGGGGCTAGTTGGTGATAGCATCCTGGATAGAGAAATATATGGTTTAAAGGCCCAATAATAGGAATCAAGAATTAGTGGAATCACTTCTCCATTGTTGAAGAGCAATGAGAGGGTGATGGTTACTTCCCATTTTCTCCTATCAGGTTCAGGGAGAACAGAACTCATTGTCAATAGAATAGATGGGTAGTTTGGGACTAGGGAGGCATAATCAAGTGATCAATATGACGATGTTTCATGAATTCATACATATGTAACAATGATTGGAATCTGGGTCATCTTTTTCTTATTCTTTATATCTAAAATAAATAGATTGGATGATTTCTATCAAGTAATATATCCTTTATCTAAGGAATCAGATTCTTCTTACTACTTATTTGATTCACCACCAAAGAAAAGAACCATCAGAATACAACCTTGGAAAAATTAGGGGTCTAATTTGACTACACAGAGCATAAGAATAGATTCCAATATTATGGATTACAAGGCTAAAAGCTTCAAGTATCACTAGAAAATGGATTAGATTTATATGAATATGATAGAATCGAAAGAAAAAAACATAAGAATGAGAAAGGGGGGATCAATTGACTTTTCCCTAGATTAGATCATGAGGTGATTTATTTAGATATGGGAATTAATATTATTAGCAAATACAACACACTAAAGAAGTTATAAAAGAGTTAGTTGTTATCTGTCATAGCACTTTGCTAGTTGTTTTGGTTACTAACTCTCCCCATTTATGGGTGGGAGTCTATCATAGGGAATTTTTATTCATTTTAAACTAAAGGCCTATTGAAATACTGTTAGAACATCCTACTAACATATTGAGTGAAAAAAGATGTCATAAAAAAGCCATTCTAGTGGATTGTAACACTTTTCAATGCTAGTAGTTGTCCATCTTATGAGCAAGGAAGCTATGATCTAAGGCATAAATTTCTAGTATTGGGCCTGCATGTGGTTCCACCTTACCAGAGCTATTGTTTTCCAGCTATTTCTTGTTCCAAAGGGGTTGGGGAGGGAACAATTCTTCCAAGTAGGGCAAGTAAGGGGAATTATAATCATACTGAATCTATAAATAAGGAAATCATGGACAAATTTGATTGTTCTATCCCTTTTCTAATTCCAGATGATACCCTTACCTTAGTATTGATACAATACAAGAAGAGTGATATCTTACTACCAAGATGGGTATATATATATAAAGTTTTTATCTCATATAAAATATTAAGGATAGTGTATTCAGGGATAGATAGCCCGAGCTACTATGAAAGTACTAGAAAAGTGGAAGAAATTTATCAAAGTAAAGTATTTATATGTAGAAGGAGAAGGGAAGGATATTGATACTGTGACATGAGACATAATTTAGAAGAGGGAAACCATAAATTACCAAAAATAATTTAGTCACAACCTTTTCCATAGTTATATAAGCATTTTCCAGAGATAATTGATTTTACATATTAGTTTATATTACACTTTCAAATCAATAGTTAACGCCACTAATATTTTTTTTAACATGATACTACTTGTTAATAACGAAATAATTTCACACTGATGAGGAACCTAATCAAAATAATGTTTCAACCTTCATTAATCTCTTGAACTAACAATTTGAATCTTGATTGGAATCTTGCAATCTCCACTGGGTATAATTATCTCTCCATTTCTCAAATCTCAAATGATTTCTCATGGGAATTTCATATTTTGTTTGGTTAGTTGAAATCATGATCCAATGATTGATTTTGAGGAACAAATCCTAATATAACAATATGGTGTAGTTTTTTCACCCTTTATAAAGGGATAAGATTGGTCATTTCTTTTAACAGTGTCAAAATTTTTGCAAGAGTGTATTAAAAACATAGTATCATCCAATATGGATAATGATATAATTAATCCAGACTACTTTTGAAACCCATAACTTCACTAAGGGTTTTATCTGTGACCCTCATGAACAGTTTACATCACTCTCTTCGGTTAAAGCTAACAAAGGCTATGATATAGGGAAAGTTTTGATTGGCTTCATAGAGTTTGGAATACTGAATGGATTCCAATGCCCCTATATTTTATTTTAGAATAACGACACCAATTACTAGTTCTATAAACCCTTGATGAACAAATAAAATTCCTCACAACACTTGATACCCACAACTGCACTCACTTATGGTAACAGATAAGTGGGTTGAAATATATCTGCAGCCTCTACTACTGTTAGATTAACTACTTTAGTTTATATGGATCTGGGGATGTAACTGAGGGTAGTTCTTTGGAATGATAATCTATATCTAGAACCCCATACTAGATCAAATAAGGAACCTAATAACCACTAAAGATATAATTTATCTTCCACATATCCTGACCCTTTAGAAAAAGTCAGATATTTTAGAACCATTAAAGCAAAGTGAGGCTTGTTTCCCTCCCTCATCTCTGCTTCTTTAACTACTCTTTCTACAAGCCCTGTGTTGTATGGTATGGAAAGTGAATTCACCAAAGCCGTCTATTCAAAAAGAAAGGATTTATTTATATAATCGTCTATCTTCTCTAAACTTTGGTCAAAGCCGAAATTTAATATTAAACAAAATCTATATGGGAGAGAGAAAACTTTTCGAAGAAGGAATCTTGATGAAGATCTGGAATTCATTCCCATAAATGTACATAATATAGAGAAGAATCCATACCTTTTAGAAAGAGGATAGTGGAAGTAAAACATGACTGAGCTAGGATAGGAAATAGAGGTCAATAAGACTAAGAGTACTCGAGTAGAGCAGTGTTTAAAGTCGTTTTCCTACTTCCTTATGGTTTTGATTGAACTGTTTGTGTTCAGTCAACCAGTAAAGCCATTTGGGTTTGTGGTGATCCAGATTCCACTAATGTTTAGTGAGTTCTAAAATCAAATTAAAGGTTTTCTCAGGCCCTGTCTTAGTGAACATTTCTAAAGTGTGGGGAAGAAATACCTTCATTAATATGACTTCTTATTCATAGTTCTTTATAACTCTAAGACCTCACTTGGTGGATACACGAAGCTCATTTGGTTAAAAGAGCTCATATCACATAATGCCCAAGCATGGGACGATGAAATAATGCTAATTGGTAAATCTATTTCTTAGATCTAGAGGCCCTTAGCATCTTCTATCAGATATATTGAGTGATGAATACTCTGTCACTTGGTTTCTATTCAATTCTTGTCTTTACATTTAGGCAGTTTCACATTGATTTTTCTCCAATAGCTTCATTTCTTTCTATTTGTATGTATATATCTCTTTCTATCATACCAAATTAGTGCTTAAAGATCTAAATTTTCTAAATCACTATTGTGTTATACTCTTTTCTTCCCTTTCAAAATATGGTATTTAGAATTCATTGAATTAGAAATCACATTTAAGGAAATAGAAGTAGTATCTCAAATTGTGCTTTAGAGTTCCATATCTATTTATTATATTGTCCAAATTGAAGTATGAACATGTTTTTTGTGATTTATTTGACTATCTTATCTTAGATTCCTCGAAACCATTAGGCACAATTAAATTATCAAAAAATAAAGTGCTAAGTTTTAGTGTGTGTTCCATGATTGGTTGTTATTTATTGTTTGTTGATTGGGTGTAGCTTGACTAGGTGCTTACATGCCTTGTGGTGAACTAGACTTAAAACTGTGTAATATATAAATAAGATTTATGTCTTTATTAAAAAAATAAGAGATCTAACCACTTATATAAAACAATAGGAACTAAACTCAATTCTCATTCGGATTCCAATCACCTATTCTGAAATAGATACTCTTTCTGAAGCTTCTATAGTTTCTTGAGCTACTAAAGATAGATATAGACTAGATGAGCCTATCCCAGTCTCCCCCATGTTAGATACAGTGGGGGAATCAGACTTATCCATGGTTAGTCAACATAATTTCATAGGCCCAGAAGACCAGGTAGCTTGGTGTGGGAGGAAAGAAATATCTCTGAATTAATGGTCAATCGCCTATTCTATAATACTAAGTTAAGCCCATTACCTAATATTAAAACATCATCATATCCAACCCTATATATTAAATTAAAGGACCTAGCCTCTAATTATGATTTTTTCACTCTCAATGATTCTATCCCCCATCATTGATTTACCAAATAGCCCTCTATCTCACCTTGTATATGAAAGGAGTGACACCCTGCTTGAGAGTCCATGTTAATATTTACATAAGAGAAGAATGTCTATCTTAGATTTGAATATTTGAACTATTCCTAGATACCAAGGGAGTGGTACTATGCCAAATACTATGACTATTATATGGTTTAGCCGTTAGATGGAATAAGTATACTCAACTATGATAACCTTCGCCTCATTGACCAATAACGGTGCTATCGCATTATCTGAATGAGCTATTATACCATGCAATTTGTTTCTCTTATCAAGTGATATTATTATAATAATGAAGTATATAGAAACTCAATCCATTTATATATAACATTACATGATTTTAATCATAATTATACATCATAGTACAAGCCAAGGATTGTTAGGTCTAGTGTCTTGGAAGAATAGGTACATAAAACATAAAACATGGGGATAAAAAAAACAATTATTTATTTAATATACATTAAGAGCTCCTAAATTCCTTTTAGCCCTTACATCTGCATAGGGTACCCTGGGGAACACATGAACAAATGGATGAGCTAAAAAGCCCAGTAAGGGAGTGAACATAAGGATACATCTTAAACACATGAGTTAAAAGGAATGACATAATGAAAAAAATATGGAACATATGAAATAATATCATATAATCATGGGATCATATAAACACGGAATCATATAAATGTAGAAGAATCATAAAACATTTTATTAGTATGGGTCAAGGAAAACCACCAATCTCGTTTCACATCACATCTCATGTGACTTAACTTTACCCAATGCATTGGAACACTATCTAGGAGCACCCATATGAACATTTTCATGAATAATTTTTCCAAATAAATATTAATTTCACATAAATATTATTTCCACATAAATAATCATACATAATCTATCGTTCATAAACATAAGGATACCCATGGAGAGAATTGGGTACCACAGTCATGAAATAAATCATAACCAATGAGTGTGTAATGAAAGTGTCTCTGAAAGAAAGGGATTATAACATGTAGGGAATTTCAAAAGGTAATATAGGAATATAACATGGTAGCTTGTGTCCAATATAAGTGACAACATATATGAAATGTATTTGAGAAACATTAGCATCAAAACATTTTTGTGCGGTTTTAAATAAAATACTATAGAAATTTTAAAATTGTAAAGAGGAAATTATTTTATATAAAACTAGAATTGAACCAAGAATGTCTTAATAATAAAAATAATGATTTTATAAATACAATTTTTTCATAAAACATAGGATGGAGTGCATTTGAAATTGGGTAAAAATTCAGGAAGTTCCTTTAAAACGAGTGTTCTTATTGGGAAGTATCGAGGAAGGATTCACTTTAAAGCATGTATATACCTAAAAGTGAACGAGATATGGATCATGGAAAATGATTTTGGAGCATATAAACAGAATTTATAAGTTTTACATAAAAACAAAAGATAACTAATTTTGGTAAAAAGAAAAATATAGCAACCTGAAGGAGTAAAGGATGTTCGGGTAGAATCCATTACGGCTTATTGGCATGGTATCAGGTGTAACTAAGAAGTATTGATGATAGATAAAAGGGGTTTATCATCACTTATAAATCAAGAGGTAATTATGGGGGAGGTTCAAAAACATACCCAATCATTTTATATTACACATAAGAAGGCATATCATAGAGGACAATCTTGATTAAGAGTGAAATAGAGGGGATCCATTACCTTAATTCTGGTGGTGTCCTCCACTTGTTATTAATGACCTGAATAAAAAAATTAGGTTTATTAATTAATAATTATAGAACCTATTATATATTTAATTGGTTTAGTATAATCATTTTACCTTCATTTATAATCATTTTTATTGGTTATGAGGTTCAATTTCATTGTTCGGGCTCGTTTGTTTACATGGTTTTAAAAGATTGGTTCACTTATATTCATGTTCGGATAAACATGAATGATGGAAGTGGTTGTCCAGAAATGAATTTATAGAAATTTAGTGAACATATAGGAGATTAAATTGTTTTAAAATTCAATTTTTTACTTATATTGAAGTCAAACTATTATATAAAACCATAGTGACAAGCATTTTTGTCAATCGGTGGGTTTGATTACAAAGAACATGTTCTTCTTTTTAACATAATACCATTTGTAAAAAAATATTACAGATAAAAATAGGATATATTACATATATATTTTCAGGTTCATCCATAAAAAAATGGTATCATGACCAGAATTAAATATTATAATAGAAATTGATAAATTGTTGTCCTTGAATGTGCTAAATTAGTTCATCTCAATCGGTGCTTTCATTTCTTTCAAAAAATGGTGAGGAAAAGAAATAAGATAATGAAGTATCCCATTATTATAATATAATTATAGTAAATGTATGCCACTGAAGTTATCATACCATTTGGGTGAAGGGGGGTGAGGAAGGAAACAAAAAGAAAAGAACTTAAAAGAAAATAAGGAATTGGAAATAGGAATTTACCTCTTGAGACATCCTCTTTTGAGAACCTCCTAAGGGGAGAGATTTTGGTATTTTGAAGAGTATAGGAGCTTTTTAACGTGGGTGAGGATCTTGGGGAGAGATTTGGGCAGAATATTGTCAAGGCACAAGGCATGAGATGAGTATAGAAAAGAGGGAGTGAGGGGGGTTATAGTGGAGGAGAGGAGGGTTTTCATAAGTTTTTAATAATTAGTTTTTTATTTCCTCACAATAGAAGGAATTGTAAGTATTCCATGACCAAGAATAGTAATAAATTCATGTGACTTCAAAGAAAATTGGCTTACATTATCAGATCATCATCAATGACTCAATTAATCCATTATTTATCATTTATTAAGAATTATCAGATTCTACTATTCATCAAAAGTTTATGTATTTTAGAAAAAAACCCAAAAATTCACCCTAACCATTTTAGGATGTGTAGAATCCAAAAAATAATTTCATTTTTCAAAAATTATTTTCTAAATAGTATTAATTTAATATTTAATTAAAATCATAATTTATTATTAAAACCCAGTTATAAAACATTTATTTAGTTATTCTAAAATATAGGTACACCATAATTTCACATGAATATTATTTTATTACTATCATAGGTAAGGTTACTATTCATTCGGGTATTTCACTATTCATAAATGTATGTTACTATTCATAAGGGTAGGTTACTATTCATCCAAAATTAATTTTTCCTTATTGGACTCCAAATAACTTATTGAATGCAGCAATGTATATTAGATTTTCAAAATTCAAAACACAGAAGTGGAAAACTTTTTTTTAAAGGCCACTTAGCACATAGTAGTTCATTATTGTTTCCGACACTTTCGCTGGGGCATGCACATCCGTCTGTGAGGACGCGCTGCTATTGCCCCGCATTCTCGCTTTCCAAAGGTGGGTGGCATTCGCTCCTTATTCAGGGATGTCTGCTCCTTGATTGAAACCGGGATGATGGGATGTTGGTTCTTCCTTCCGTGGATTCCTTCTCGGAACTCGTCACCTAGTCCGGGTCTCCCTCATAGATTTAATACGTTGTTCTTGAAACTATTCCCAGTTCCATGTTTCCATGGACGCCGGTTAATTACACTGCTTCTTTCAGGACATTCCAAAGGGTCTGGTCAGGGCAGCAACCTTCAGTTGGGGGAGTAGTCATGTCGAGGCATCAGTAGTGTGTCTGAACGCTGGGGAATTGGTGTGTCTGTCTTTTGTCCCTTGACATAGGGATTCTCTAGGGTGTGGAAGCCTGAGGCATCCCACATCGAGCGCGGGGAATCATATTACATAGGCATGTATCTAAGGTTTTCCTCAGCTTCCTATGTTTAACACAGGGTATGCCTTAGGTTTAACGTCCAACGGAGACGGATCGGCCAGATCAGAACACTAGCTGGAGTGGATCAGATTGGGGAATTTCCCTTGAAGGGATGCCGATATCGGGGTCAGCTCGTGGGCGGCTTCCCGGACGCTGTGGAGGGGAGTGGAGTGGCACAATCTCACTGGGATGTGGCGGCCCGGGTAAGACTCAGGGTGGATGATAAATGGATGGGTGGATGAAGTGTAGGGGGAATGAAATGGGACCATCGCAAGGGTGACAGTAAAGTTGGGCATGAGTCTCGAAGAGACCTCCTACGTATCCTCGTGGCAGGGAATCCAAGTCTGCGTAGTTCGGGATGGTGTCGGTGAACCGACGTGAAGGTGTACCTTGGTCCGATGATCATTGTTAGCGAACCGATGTGGATGTGGACCTTGGTCCAATGGGTGTCATCAGCAAACTGACGTGAATGTGGACCTTGGTCCGATGGGTGTCGTCAGCGAACCAACGTGAAGGAGGTCGGAATGACTGGGTGGTGGGATTAAATCTCATAGAGGCTTCTTACACACCATGCCTTTACATGGATCAAAGTCCTCATAGTTCGGGTGAAAATGGTGGGTGTCAGAGAACCAACGATAAAGAGAAGAGACCGTGGTACATATGGTGTGGGGCTTACACACTAGGCTTCCCAGGTGTTGGTGAACCGACTTGAAGGAGGTCGGAGTGACCAACGGGTGATGGGATTGAACCTCATGGAGGCTTCCTACGTACCACGCCTTAGCACAGATCAAAGACCACGTAGTTCAGGTTGGATGTCGGAAGTCCGACATGAAGGGACTAGGGGTCCAGGTGGTGGGCTTGAACCTCATGGAGGCTTCCTACGTACCATGTCATAGCATGGATCAAAGACCACATAGTTCAGGTTGGTCACAACGGCTTACCGCTGGACCATAATGCAGTTTAACGTAATGAGGGACGGGGGTGAACCCTGACGTGAATAGATGACGGGCGGTGTGCTTGAACCTCGTGGAGGCTTCCTACGTAACATGCCTTGACATGGATCAAAGACCTAGTAGTTTGGGTAGGGTTTTTTTGGTGAACCAACGTGAAGTTGAACCTGGGGGATCCACTGGTAGTGGGCTTGAACCTCATGGAGGCTTCCTACGTACCATGCCTTAGCACGGATCAAAGTCCTCGTAGTTCGGGAGTGCAGTTTAATGTCGTGTTGGATGGGGGCACACAGTTTAACGTCATGCTGGACGAGGGTGGAACTGGATGTCAAGAAATGACCGAGTGGTGGGCTTGAACCTCATGGAGGCTTCCTACATACCATTCCTTAGCAGGGATCAAAGTCCCCGTAGTTCGCTTGAGGCAACGGTCAGGGTCGGGGCTCACTCGAAGCTCACGTGAGTCATGCTCGGTGTGAGAAACAAGAGGTTGCAGGGACCTGACAATCACATCGTGAAGGATGCGTCCATGGGAACTGAATAGGTGATTACATGTTAAGTAGCCCATGGTTTTGGGACTTAATCCAGGATGGAGGCCCGAAGTTTGACAAAGCGCAGTGGGAGAGGGATTTCGGACCAAAGATGGAAGGTGCCTCATTCCCTATCACGCCCTCCATTGGCCTTAGCAGTGGGGAAGTACGGAGGTGCATGGGTGATACCTTCCACAAGAGAGGATTGGGGGCTTACACTAAGGTGGTTTCCCTTATCCCGTGGACATACGCTACTCCAAAAGGGAGGATCTCATTCCATGTGAGGAATATTCAATTCTCGTGGATACGAGCAGTGTAAAGAATGTCCGAGACGGGGGGGCTGCATGAAAAGCAGGGGGTCAGATCACAGTTTAACATCATGTGTTGAGGATGAGGTTCTTGGCAGTTTAATGTACTGCAACTCGGATGAGGTGGGTCTACTCCGTACCCCTAGGACTTACATAACTGGTACCCTCTTCCCCTTGGGGAAGGGAAGGTACCAGTAAAGCTGTGGTAAAGAGGGGCCATAGAGCGAACCATCGAGGGGTCCACGTTAGCGTGGGTATGAGAAGAAGCAATAGTTGTTACCATGCCAACGCAAAGAAGCATTAGGCGAAGCAACGCTACGGGTGGTGTTGTCAATGGGATTTTGAAATCACATCGTGCAAACCTGGAGGGTCGTACGGAAAGAGGAATTTCCAAGCAAAGGAGTACGCTTTGCGAAGTGGAGTGCCTTGGCCTTAGAATAGGGCATGGGTGTGAATGGGAGGTGCTTCGCGAAGTGGAATAGTATTCACGGAGTACTGCCTCGCGAAGCAGAGGTACCTCATGAAGCAAGGTGTTGTGAAGCAGTCTGCTTCGCGATGTACAGTGACCCTGCCTTGGCATATGGATCACTAGTACAGGATGGGTGTTTCGTGAGGCATAAATGCTCTGCGACTGCCCGGGTTCCCTTGGGTATCCCCTTCCTTCATGAATGCCCTTAGGCTTCGCGAAGGGCATTCCTCTCAGAAGAGGGGATCAAAATGAGACAAAACGAAGGCATCTCGTGAAGCAACAATACCTCTCGGAGCTTGTGATTCCCGGGGCGAAGGGTGCTTCACGATTCAGGAGTTGAGAAGCTGAAAGGTAGGATTGTCCATCCCTAGGACTCAGGGGACCCCAGCATTTATAGGCCAGGGGCACTGCAAAGCAGAGCTCACGCGGCGTGAAGGGGCGGCGGGTGCTTCAAGGCGGGTCGCAAATGTTAGGGCGATCGTGGAGCGGTACCGCCTCCTTTGCTTTACGGCAGGTTCGTGAACGTCAGGTCGTTCGCAGAGCGGTACCACCTCCTATGCTTCGCGACAACCTCATTGCTTGGGGGAGCTCCGCATCGGGGCCTCGTGAGGTATCATGCAAGCTTCTCTTCCTTCCTCCCTTTGCGTTCAATATTTTGGCACAAACGAATTCCCCCCCTCATTATTGGAGCCGTGGAGGGATGAAGGGTCGAGCTCTGAGGGAAAATCACCAAAATTATCAGCGGTTCGTGATGTGGCCTCACGAAGGGGCGCGCAGGGCTCACAACGGTCGCGCGGCCCGGACGCGCCGCGATGCTCCGCGCGGGCAGGACACATCGCGAAGCTCCGGGGTCACTGCCTATAAATAGGGGGCTGACCTCTCTTTTGTCCTCTCGTGCCTTTTGTCCTTTTGCGCTCTCGACTTCATGAAGCTCCGCATACTCCGCGTCTACTCTCCGCAAATCGAGCTTCGCGGCGAACCGCGAGTCTCCGACTCCACGACCGTGCCAAGCAAACTTCTGTTTGCCGGCCTAGGCTAGTCTCCATGGCTTTGCTTTGCGCCCAAGCTTCGAGAGAGATCTTCGCAAGCAACCTTCGTGACCCGACCCAAATTTTTTTTGTGTTCCGAAACCGAAATGGACCATCGAGAAGCTATGTTGGGGGTGCTTGGAGATGCTTCCCAGAGGGATGAGATGGCTAATTGTCTGGGCCTTGCAGAGATGGTTCGAAGTCAGTCAGACCATAATTATTTGATAGCACTGCTATTAGAGAGTCAGAAAAACTATCCGCAGTGCCAGAAGCTTCCCTTGTATGGCTTCAGGCTAAGGGATGTTGTCTTCATCCCTGAGGTGAGTAGGGATGAACCAGCTTGCTGGTTCAGGAGCACGCCATGCCAGCGCTAGTGGTTTAGGGCGGCTGATGGTCATGCGTGGGAGGACTTCACACCCGTCACCGTCGACTGTCTCTACAACCATGTGAACAATATTGACAGTAATCCATTGCAACTGGAGATGTCCCCTCCTCTATACCGCACCATGATAAAGGCAGCTTTGCAGGATTCGAAGAAGGGGTGATCCGATGAGTGGGACCTGCGCCAGGGCGGCAACTTCACCAACGACTGGGCATGGGCCTACTGGGTAGGCACCTCATGCGAGGAGGTTGGGGGTGAGCTAAGGAGAGTGGGTTTGTATGAGGCAGCATGGGCTTCCCAATTCCACATTTACCAACCGAAACAGCTGATGCCAGAGCTACTGAACATATGGTCGTCTAGGACCAATACTTTTCACTTGCACCATGGGGAAGTGGTCATCAATCTATGGGATTCCCATCAGATTTTTGGGGCCTTCTATGATGAGTTCCTCCCCGTCATGAGAACATGGGAGGTTCCGGAGCAGATGTCGCAACTGGCGTCGGTACTAATGGCACTGGTACCTGGAGAGGACAAGGAGGTGGTGAGAGATGTCCACTTTAAGAAGTGGTTCGAGCAGTTCCTGAACTTCCTGTAGAATCGAGAGTTCCCTCCGAGGCCTCGATCTTGTACGAAGGTGGCTCAACGGGGCAAGGAGCACTCGTATTGGAGGGTCTTGGAGGACAGCCAATGGAAGACTTGGGGTTTCAGTGTCATCACTGAACAGCAGCCGATAGGCAGGCTGGCGGTGTTCATCGTGGCACTTATCTGTGGTTGGATCCTACTAGTGAGGGATACTAGCATGGGGGTGTGGCCCAGCTCATTCATCATGGCGTCTATGCTGGATATGGGGCAGCAGGTCAAATCTGGGGATTCCAATGCTCGCCAAGATGTACAGGACACTACGGCACATTAGCGAGGGCAAGAAGCCGCCAAGGATATGCGGGCCCTTCCACCTTCTGTATGGGTGGATTGCAGCGCACATCAGGGGGATTTATGAGTATCCAAACCCTATTTCGCCGCCGAGATCAAACTTATGCCCCTCCATTATGAATGCGGCCGAGAGCTTCCCATTCAAACTAACTCTACCGATGGTGCTGAACCGGGTGTGGAGGGCAGATGAGTTCAACTTCCACCCATTTCTATTGCCGATGGGGGTACTCACTAATGATGGGCAGGGAACGGAAGAGAACCTGGCTTATCTCCTGGCCTTTCGAGGTGGATTTTTGGTGGAACGAGTGGATCGTGAGCCGCTCTGTGAACCGTACACCCCACATCGGTTTGCGAGGCAGTTACGGTGCCTCCAGCGGTTGACCCCGCAGGTCTACTGGGAGGTGCGTCACGAGGAGCACCCATGTGTGATGAGGCAGCTGTGGCTCATGTTCACATGGGGAGATGGGAAGATGTGAATTTCATTGCCTCCATACACCACCACTTTCGGATTGGTGAGGGATTATGCCATCAGCTAGGAGGCTGCTTATTCGGGGGAGATGCTGAGGCAGCCAACCATTCAGGTTGGTGACGGCGGGCCTCCCCTATCCTGAGGTCAGGGTTGGAGGGCAGCAAGGTTGTCTCGTGGTGGTGACGCTGCCGTGGCGGCGAGACCCGCACTGGCCGAGGGTGTGGCAGCAACGGCAGATCCGGTGATTCCAGAAGAGAAGGGCCATTCGGAGGGGCGACTGCCGAGGGGATTCCACAGGATATTCTCTCAGGATCCAGTGAAGCGGCTGCATCATATCGACATGCCAGAGGATGCCGTCTTCCTGGAGTCCTGGGACATTTGGGATGTCAACCGGCTACACCTCAGTCTGCCCGAGATGTGGGAACACCTGAACCATCGTGTGATGGTTCTACTAGGTATAGGCCTAGTCCGGGCTGGTTTTACGGTGACTCTGGCGGAGGTGGAGAAATATTTGGTTGAGATGGAGGACTACATTTACTCTAGTGGTGTCCCACACCCAATGATAGACCGAGTGAGGGTACTAATGGATCGGATGGCTCCACCATAACTGTCAGTCGTTGATATGAGGGAGCACTTCCCCATGGTGGAAGAATCAGAGGACTCCTCTCGGGAGGATGATGCTGGCGGAGGGAGCCTGTTGGAGGAGGGAAAAGTCAGAGACCAAGATTCAGATTCTGATGATTTCGCAGAGGCTCTCGAGGTAGCATTCCAAGTTTCTTTCCTCATGGTCCGTTCTTAGGCCATCATGGATTTCTTGACAATATTTGAACCATGCAGGAGGAACTTGTACGCAGGCCTCTCTCTCGCCCCTTGGCGGGTGATGATACAATACCTTCAGAACCCGCGCCTACGGCTGCGTCCAGTTCTGTGTCTGGTGGGGCCAGTGTAAACGAGGTGGCTCCTCCAGAATCTCAAGACCTTCCAACAGTATATGGAGGGCCACGCCTCGGGGTCCCATCAGCATCGACTCAGGAACAACACTAGTAGTTCGATCTTTGTATGTTTCCTCCGCTGGATTCATTGCTGTCATATGTAGATTGTGCCAAACAACGTTTATGTCCCTCTCTGTCATACAGTTCTCTGACTGGCATGGGCTATTGCGACAAGGCTGGTTGGGATGTCTGGTGGCATCCCTCATAGGGGCATGCCAGTGATGGTGGAGCTAGACCCCCCATCTCCCCGAGCTGCAACACACACTATCATTAGAGGGAACACCAGAAGGGTCGTGCCCGAGGTTATTGAAGTGGAGTCCAACGACGAGGATCAATCATCCGACCCAAGTCCCGTCACGCCTGCTCCGGTGCCAGATTTCACGCCGAATTCAACGCCAGATATAGATCCTACTGAGGACTTTTTGTGGGCGTATCCTATGTACGAGCCTGCTAATTGCGCAGACTAAGACAAAACAGCCTCTGACAAAGAAGACAACATCATAGTTCTTCGCCGATCGTGGAAGCTAATCACGCGCTTCATCAAGGACACCCCCCAAGCGCTATGGCTGAACGAAATGGAAAGAATTTGGTCTCGGCTACGCGAAATGTGCGCTGGGGGAGTGGATGTCCAACGTCCTCATGCGCTAATCTGAGATCTCATGGCCGAGAATATCTGGGAGTATAATCGCGGGCTCAGCATGGGCTGGCAGCGGAGGAAGGCGACAAACATCAAGAAGCTCCAGGAGGTTGAAAGTGAAGTCCAACAGCTGCAGGCCTGAGCAGATGAGAACTTAGCCTCTCTTAATACAAAATCTGATCTGATCTCATGGTTGAAGGCCCAACTCACAGAGGAAGAAGAGCATATGAGGCAGGCTTCTGGACAGATGGCTGCCACTCAGGCTAGCATAGAGACGGCCAGGGCCAAGGCGGATGAACTGCACCCCACCGCTGCTGAGGAGGAGCGGGAGCTGAGTCAGTGGCAGTAATTCCCCAATACCACAAGCCTAAGGGTGGCGGATCTGCAATGCTCTTTCAACGGGGTCAACCCGTCAATGGGGGGAGTCGACCCCGGGTACTATAACAAATTAAAAACCTTTTGATGGTACTTTCGTGCTTCAATTTTTTCTTCTTTTTAATGCTGTAGCATGCACGATTTCCACTATATTCATCGGTTCATTACATCCCTACAATGTTTGCGGGAAGTCCAGTGATAATTACCCAAGCTCACGTCGGTCAATCCCGATGTGAGAAATAGGAGATAGTTGCCTCATCGTCCCACCCAACATAGTAATGGAAACCAAGATTTGGGCATCCGGGGTTTGGATAACCAGTCCGAATTTCCAGAAGATGGGAGAGGCCTGGCCGGAGAATGAAGTTCTCAAAACAACCGAATTACCGTTTCTTTAGCATGATCTTATGTACGAATGGTGCAACTCCAGGGGCGTTGAAATCAGTCCAAATAGATGTAAATGGGAAGTGTGAATCACGATGACCAATATTCGGAACACTAGGGGGATGTCGTCACAATAAGGTACAAATGTTAATCATGGTGGAAAACGGTATCCTTACTGCGTTAGCCTGAAATGGGGACAACAAATGAGGGTCGATTGTTGAACATATTTGAAACATGGGACAAGGTCACAAATTTTGTGGATCAATCCTTCGGGACTTTGGCCAAGGACAGTAGGCAGACCCTAGGTTGAGCATCCATACTGTTAGGGGGTCCTTCCAAACATGACCAGTCATCCGGAACGTTGGCCCAGGATGGTAGGTGAGCCGATGCGGCATGAGACCAGGCGGTTAGGGGGTCCCTTCAGACATGAAAGGGGATGAGGGTCTGAATAAGGGGCACGCAATGCAAGGAATATGGAGTGATGGAATGTCCGAACAGAATCCAACACTCATGTAATTACACCACCGTGGTGGGAGTACGCCAGATGGGCGCATCGGTTTGATTACGGATCCTTCCTTCTTTGGGACAGGGCCTCTCTGGTGAGGGGGTATGTTGCTTCCCAATGGAATCTTGGGGCATCCAGAACTTGGTCAGGGTAGAATCATAGTTACATGGTCCTCTACGAGGGGTCTAGCCAGGGGGTAGGAAAGGGGAAGAATAGGATTATTTATTCCTATGGACTGGACCCTAGGAAAAATACTAGGGTGTCTCTACGTATCCCATGAAGGTGGGAATCAAGAAGCATGTAGTTATGAAAGTGCAGTTTAACATCATGCGGGATGATGAAAAGTCTGACTGTGTTGGTACACATCCTGCCAAAACTACTAAGCCCACGTGAGTCATGCTCGATGTGGGAAACAAGAAGTAGTTGTGGGACTTTCCCGACATAGAAAGGGGGTAGGTTAGGGAGAGGGGATGCTCGGTGAATACTGGACCCATAATACTAATGTGACCACATGGCACACCAAGATGCGTGAAGAGATAGAGCCGAGTATGTTGGAATCCCACTTGAACATGAGGAAGTGGAAATGTGTGAATCATGACGCTCGATATTTGGATCACAATGAATGTGACATGATGATAGAGGATAACTTTTAACCATGGCGGAAATGCAGCATCCATATCGTGTTAGCCGAGAATGGGGACAGACAAATGAGGGTCGACCGTTGACCATGTTCGAAACACGGGACCATGTCACAAATGTTGTCAGAGGTCTGTAGGGATGTTGGCCTAAAATGATCGGAGGGCCCTTTGGTCCAACGTTCATGGAGATCCCTTAATCCTAGTATCCATGTCGTCCTAGGGTCCTTTTTTATGTGGAAGAGGATGAGGATCCAAATAGCGAGATCATGAAGCTTGGTCATGGGACGAGGGGAATGCCCCTATGAAGATCCCATACATCGGGCTCTTTGTCAAAACGCATCTGAATATGACAATGAGACGTATTAGATAGAGGGAGAAGATTCTTCTCCCATAGGGAGATATTAGTTTAGGGTCATAGAATTTGGACCATGGATGGAAGAAAAAACAGGTCGCACATGACAGGTATATACGAAAACCCGGCGTGGATGAGGACATAAGCCCTACTTACCATGCGTTCTCTGGGGAGTGCTCAAGTCGAGGGACCGAACATGAAATTTAGGCTGGGCTCACGGGGAAGTGTCCGGACACTCCTACCTAACCCATGAGGATGGGAATAAAGCCATACATAGTTCTGAAAGGGTGGCACGGTAAGGTACCAGTGCCAGGGAAAAAGGGAAGTGCGGGTGTGGCCGTTGCACTAAAAGAAGCAGAATTTGATAAATCTTGTTTTTCCTTTAAGGTGAGTGGTTTTTTTATGAAGCGACGGGCCTAGGTTAGTAGGCCCTGGTGTCGCCACAAGAATCAAGCCATGATAGGCATTGAAAAATGTCATGTCACGTGACCAATACCCAACGTGATGTCCTATACAACGAGGTCATCACAATGCAGTGCCGTTTTTGATCGTGCGGCCATGACGATAATGTAACAGTTTAGGGTCGTATGATAGGACCAAGAATTCATTTTAACATCATGTAGCGTATATTTAGTAGAGACAATGCTAGGCGGGGAATGTGTATGGTGTCATGTGACACAACCGACGTGAATGAGGACGTACCCCACACTACGACACGCAGTCCCGTAGTCAGGCTCCCGAAGGTAGGATGCTGAACTCAAGTTGGACCCAAAGACAGGAGGTCTGGGTGTTCCTACGTATCCCATAAGGATGGGAATCAAGCTAGAGATAGTTCTTGTGAGAACTTAGTTTATGGTCTTTAGAGCTCGAACCATGAGTGGATGACAACATTCCATGTAAGTGCAGACCTCAACCCGATCCCTAAGCCCACGTGAGTTAAACTCAGTGTGGGAAACAAGGGGGGAATATCCTTATCGCAATACCCGAAATATCAATCGAGGGGAAGTTGGTGAAGAGCCCTGGAGGACACCTTTGACGTGACTTTGGTCCCCCAACGTGCATACGTGCACGAAGGAATAATACCAAGAGTTTCAAAACTCTACTTGGACAAGATGAGACTGGAGAAGGATGTGAATCGTGTAACCGACATTTTGGGATTAATGGGGTTGGCGTGGTGGTAGAGGATAACTATTAGCCATGGCAGAAAAATAGTCTTCATATCACGTTATCCTGAGGTGGGAACAACAAACAGGCATCGACCGCTGACCATATTCGCAATGCAGGATTTTTATCGATTTGTTGTCTGAAACCCTCGGGGGAGTTGGCCTGTAACAGTAGGAGAGCCCTTGGGCGTGGTATCCAGGCCATTCTTGGTGGTCCCCCCAGGTGTGAAAGATGATGGAAGCCCTGATTAAGGGATACAAAAATCCTGGAATGTGGATACAGATGTGTCCGAATCAAGTCTGACATTCCAGGTAATAAACCGGAGTACCCCTTGTCACATTGGTGAACCGTTGGAAAAGGTCGACGAAACAGCTCGGAAAGGAGAGGTACATGGTGTGGTCATTACAAGACCGACGTGAATGAGGACATAATCCCACAAGACACTATATAATCCCCTTGTGGAGGAAGTGTAGGCCAAGGGGCCCAGGTGGGATGGAGGTTTTTAAGAGATGGGGCTGGACCCGAGGCTTAGACATTCGGGAGGTCCTACGTATACCATAAGGATGGGAATCAAGCCACACTTAGTTATGAAGGGATACCCAGGGGAATAATATCCTAACAAGGAGGTGTACGGCATGTCGGGTAATGAGGACATAATCCCACACCATGCCACACAGTTCTGTAGGAAGGAATCTGGGCCAGGGGGGCCGAAAAGGCCAAGGGTCCTGAGGGTAGGCCTCGGTGTGGGAGGCCTAAGGCTGGACCTTGGTCAGGGTGGCCTGACTAACTTTTAGTTTAACTTCTTGCAGTAAGGATGGGGGTCGTGGTCTCGGAGAGGCCAATGGGCCTGAGGTTAGGCATCGGTCAGGGAGGCCTGACCAATTTACAGGTTAACGTCTTGCAATGAGGACAGGGAAAAGGATAACTGTATCTTGTTCGGGGATGTGTACGACATGGCGAGTAAACCGACATGGAAGAGGACATAATCCTACACCATGTCGTACATCCCTTAGAAGATAATCGAGGTCGTAGGCCCGACCGCTGGCACCACCCGGAGAGAAGTTTGTCGCTTTGGGATGGGGCGGAATGAATCACTGCACTCAATGTTTGGGACATCTCGGGGCGGACCCGAAGATCCGGGACACTGTTGACCATGTTCGAAACACAGCTTCCCTATGGTGACCTGATATGGGAGCAATAAATGAGCATCGACCGTTGACCAAATTCGAAACGCGGGGACTTGTATCGGTTTGTTGCTCGAAAACCCCCAGGGGCATTGGCCTGTATCAGTAGGAGAGCCCTTGGGCGTGGTATCCAGGCCATTCTTGGGGGTCCCTCCAAGTGAGGAATGTGATGGAATCCCAGTCAAGGAGTGGGTGAAGCATAGCTGTACCCATCCACGAAAGAGACGAACATCTCCGGGGGGGACGTACAGCCGGGTCGAGTTTTTCTCGACATGAGTTGGGGAAAAAGTGTGCATCCTGTCATATGTCTTGCCATGGGGGGAAGAATTTGGCTTTTGGTCTGGTCTAGTAAACGAAATGTCTGAGCGTTCATACGTATCCCATTAGGATGGGAATCACGCCATATGTAGTTCTTGAAGGCCATGCAGTTTAACATCGTGCAGCAAGGATGTGGGAGAATAGAAGAACATGAGTGAGCACATAGTGCAACCCTTATAATACTTGTATGAGCGGGGCTATGAAAGCCTACTCCTCGTCATGCAAGGATCCTCCAAGGAAACTATACCCAGGGGGACAGTGAAAGAGAAGAGCTCAGGGATGGGCTCAAGATGGGACATCTGAGCATTCCTACGTGTCCCATTAGGATGGTAATCAAGCCATACGTAGTTCTTGAAGTGCAGTTTAATGTCATGCTGGACGAGAAAAATAGGATTACTGATTCCTATGAGTTGGACCCTAGGCAAAATACTAGGGTGTGTCTATGTATCCCATGAGGATGGGAATCAAGCCATACGTAGTTCTGATACCGTAGTTTAACGTCATGCAGGATTTTGAAATGTATCTCGTTTTGGGATATGTATTGTGCGGTGGGTAACCCGACATGAGTGAGGACGTGTCCCACACAACACCGTAGAATCCCATAAGAGAGCCTGAGTTGACGAAATCCAAGGGGCCTGATGCTGAGACTCGGTCAGGGAGGCCTGATCGGCTTGCAGTTTAACATCTTATAGTAAGGACGGGGGCCAGGGGCCTGAAGAGGCCAAGGGGCCTGAGGCTGAGCCTCGGTCAGGGAGGCCTGACCGGCTTGCAGTTTAACGTCTTACAGTAAGGACAAGGGCCAGGGGCCCGAAGAGGCCATGGTGCCTGAGGCTGAGCCTTGGTCAGGGAGGTCCGACCGGCTTGCAGTTTAATGTCTTACAGTAAGGATGGGGGCTAAGGGCCCGAAGAGGCCAAGGGGCCTAAGGCTGAGCCTTGGTCAGGGAGGCCTGACTAGCTTGCATTTTAACGTCTTACAGTAAAGACGGGGGCCAGGGGCCCGAAGAGGTCAAGGGGCCTGAGGCTGAGCCTCGGTCAGGGAGGCCTGACTGGCTTGTAGTTTAACATCTTACAGTAAGGACAGGGGAGATCTTAGTTTAAGTTCATAGAGCTCGCACCATTTTTTAGTTTATCATCTTGTAGGATGATGGTGTAGTTTTGGATAGTGTGGGACCGTAACGTGTAGTGTAGGGTCATGACGGACCATAATGTGCAGTTTAGGGTCGTGCAGGACCATAACGTGCAGTTTAGGGTCGTGCGGGACTGTAACGTGCGGTTTAGGGTCGTGCAGGACCGTAACGTGCAGTTTAGGGTCATGCGGGACCGTAACCTGCGGTTTAGGGTCGTGTGGGACCGTAACTTGCAGTTTAGTGTCATGCGGGACTGTAACATGTAGTTAAGGGTCGTGCGGGACCATAACCTATAGTTTAGGGTCATGCGGAACCGTACAGTTTAAGGTCGTGCAGGACCAAAGATGCTTAGGCAAAGTACTGCTTGAGGAACTTGGCATTGGTGGGAGGAGTTACGCGCTCACCATTCGTGGTCCCCAAGGAGTATGCTCCATTGGGGTAAAACTTATGGATGATGAAAGGTCCTTCCTATTTGGGCTCTAGCTTGGGCGGTTTCCTACCAAGGATCATTGGCGCTCGAAGGGCCAACACTAGGTCGCCCTGTAAAAAAGAGCAAAGGCGAACCTTCTTGTTGAAGGCTCTGGCTATCTTATTCTAATGCCTTTCCAGATTGTGCAGGGCATGAAGCCTGTTCTCGTCCAGTGCTTCCAATTTAGCTAGATGGATTTCAACCACCTTATCTGGAACCTTCTGGTCATAGACTGCAGTGCGTAATGATGGCAGCTAGATCTCAATGGGTTGGAAGGACTCACCCCCATACACCAGGGAATATGGGGTCACCTGGGTGGAATTGCGAGTCATCATCCGTTAAGATGAGAGGGCGTTGGGGATCTTGTCCGGCCAACTTTTCTTGTTCTAACCAACCATTTTCTACAGAATGTTATAGAGGGTTTTGTTGAACACCTTGATCTGTCCATTTTCCTATGAATGATAGCAAGAGATATGGTTCAAACGGATATTGTACTTGGCGTAAAATTTCTTCAACTCGTCCTCTTGGAAGTTGGTGCAGTTATTAGTGAGGACAGCGTGAGGGACCCCAAACCGGTGGATGATATTGGAGCTCACAAAGACGACGATGGAATGGGCCTTGACCTATTTGAGTGGAATAGCCTCTTCCCACTTAGAGAAGAAATCTGTAGCAGTTAGGATGAACCTACACTGGAGATCTGTCGCCGGTGGATATGGTCCAACTACATCGAGTCCCCACACCGCAAATGGCCAAGAGTGCTTAGTGGAGTGGAGGGGCTCCGGTGGCCAATGCGGGAAGTTGGCATGAATTTGGAATGCATGGAATCTATTTTCAAACTCAATAAAATCATGGATCATAGAGGGCTAGAAGTACCCCAACCTCCGGATTTGATGGGAAAACTTTGGCCCAGCATGGTGGGCACCACAGGAACCGGCGTGAACCGCTTTCATAACCTGAGAAATCTTGACTCCTTGAATGCAACATTGGAGAATTCCATCGAAGCTCCTCTTATAGAGGATCTGCTCAAGACTGGGACCACTCTAGAGGGTAAATTGTAGCATGCAGTGTTGGATTCGCTCACGCTCGGCCCAGTCGTCCGGGAGGCAACCATTTTGGAGATACTCGACAAAACGTTCCCGCCAGTCGAGAGTGGCCTCAACCACTGTGTCTGACGAACCTGGAACCCCTAACATAGAAGGTCCGGCGGTGAGATAACTTACCCATAGGCTGTCATTTTCCTCTGGGGTGATGGGGGCAATGACTCTTCGGTGTGCCACATGTATGATCAAATCATCTTGCTCGGGTTCTGCGAGTGACGCAGCTACACCAGCCAAAGCATCTGCTCGACCGTTCTGTGACCGAGGGACATTGGTAACCTCTGGTCGAGAAGGTAACTGGGCCATTAGACGGAGGGTGCACTCCAGCAACGACACAAGCTCCGGCTTCCTGATGACATAGTCTCCATTTAACTACTTGATTACCAGCTCGGAATCTCCTTTCACATGTAGATGGGGCACATCGATTTTGAGGGCCAACTCGAGGCTGGTGATGAGAGCATGGTACTCTGCCTCATTGTTGGTGCAGCTTTCTGAAAACATGAATGAGTATGGAAGGACGGATTGCGCCGGGGTGATGAAGATGATACCCAGACCCACTCTGTTGAGCTTAGGATCGTTGATCCTCTTATCGGTGGGGCTCCGGGAGGCACTATCGAAGTGAATTTTCCAACACGAGACGACTTGATCGACTGAGATGATCACCTCATTCGGAAAATCCAGGTCCGCGGATTGATCCGTAGAGGTTGGATGGGAAGCTAAAAAGTCTGCCAATGCTTGTCCCTTGATGGCCTTCTAAGGCACGAACCTGATGTCAAACTGCTGGAGGATCACTTCCCACCGCGCTAGTCAGCCGGTCAATATGGGGCGGTTCAGGATGTACTTTAGTGGGTCTACTCGAGAGACCAACTGTACCTCATGGTGCTGCAGGTAATGGCACAACTTCTGTACGGAAAATAGGAGCGCAAGGGATCTATTTTCGATAGGGGAGTATCTGATCTCCGTATCGAGAAGCATGCGGCTGAGATAGTAGAGACTGTTCTCCGTACCCTCATTATTCTTTTGGGCGAGAAGTGCTCCGAGGGACCATTCCAGGACGGTCACGTAATGGACCAACGGCTTTCCAGAGATGGGTGGCATCAAAACCGGAGTTTGGAGCAGATAATGCTTGATTTCCTCGAAGGCGGTCTGACACTCTTCATCCCATTTGTAGGCGGCGCCTTTCCTCATGATCCAGGAAAAAGGCTTACACTTACTGGCCAGATTTGCGATTAATCAGCGTATATAGGCTAAGTGGCCTTGGAGATCTCTAAGTTCCTGAATATTGCTCGGGGGAGGAATTTGGCTGATGTCCTTGATCTTATCTGGTTTGATCCCAATGCCCCGGTATCTAACAACAAAGCCAAGAAACTTTCCAGAGGTGACCTCGAAGGAACACTTTATTAGGTTCATCTTTAGGTGGCGGGAACGGAAGAAACTGAACACTTTCTCAAGGTCTTTGAGATGGTCCTGGCGCTGGCGATATTTGACCACTAAATCATCCACATAGCATTCCACCAGCATCCCGAGAATCGGCCTGAATATACGATGCATGGCCTGCTGATAAGTGGAACCTGCATTTTTCAGGCCAAAGGGCATAACCTGGTAACAAAATGTACCTTGGGGAGCCCTAAAAGGCAGTGGACTCCTCTTCCTTGGGGGCCTTCTGGATCTGGTTATACCCGGAATACCCACCCATGAAAGAGAGGGCTTGGAACCCGGCCATGGCATCAATCAATAACTTGGTTAGCAGGAGGGGAAAGCCATCCTTTGGGCAGTGGCGATTGAGATCACGGAAGTTGATGCAGACTCTGATCTGCCTGTTCTTCTTCCTGACTGGCACAATGTTGGAAAGCCACTTGGGGTACTGGACTTCCTTGACGAAGTTGGCTTTGATAATCTTTTCAACTTCGGCCTCAACCATGGCACCGTGAGAAGGGTGCATCTTTCTAGGAGGCTTCTTAAACCAACAATGGTTTGATGGGAGGCCCAGGCAGTGCACAGATACCTGAGGATCGAGTCCTGGAATCTCACCGTAACTCCAAGCAAACACATCACGGTGTTGTTTGAGAAAGTCTATGTACCACTGCTGCTCCTCGGGGGACATAGCTGCACAGATCAATGTGGGACTCGGATCAGCCCCAATGCCAAGATTCACCTGTACCAGTTCATCAACCGTGGTAGAGACGCCTTCCTCAAATGTGGGGGGAGAATCCACCAGATCTTCCTCTCCACCCGTGGAGGGATTTCCCGCAAGGTGAGATGCTTCTGAGCTATCAAACACTGACGGGCAGCTGGTGCCGTCTTGGGAAGCAGTGGTCACCATATCAGGAGACCCATGCGCCACTGAGACCATTTCAATGAATGCAGTCGATCCTATCCCATCTTGCCTTTGGCCTAAGGGGCCACGTTTGATGACATCAAAGCAGTGGTGACACGTCGGCCAGAGTCGGTTGATTCCAGCCCGGCATAAGAGACACGTATGACGTACTGCCATTGTAATAAGATTGACATTCCAATACCGCATAGGGGTAGAAGGTTCTGGGATCACCTGAGCCTGGTTGGTGTAGGAGTACAAGGTGATTTTCTGTCGTCGCTTGAACATGGGAACATGCCTTCATTTCGTACTTGAAACAATAAAACACTGCCCTATGTCAGGGGTTGTGGCCTCCAATCAGTGGATTGGGAAGATGTAGGCATCATCCAGGACTGCCCTAGGATCACTTGTGACCGAGGCGGGTTCATCATCACTTGCTAGGATTTTCTTATCCTTGATATTGTAATAGTTGGCGTCTATATAGAGGGCTTCAAAAGAGGTGAAAGGAGATGCATCTCCTTGGAGAATTCCTAGTTGACCATTGAGGGAGTATTTGAGGCCTTGGTGATATAACAAAGGGACCGCTACATGCAGATGGAGCCATGGCCTACCCATCAATGCGTTGTAGGCGGTGTCCTAGGAGACAACCATGAACTCGATGCTGGCAATTAGGCTACCGAACTGGGTCATCAGGTGGATCTTTCCGACTGGGGATTTCTCAGTCCTGTTGTATCCCTGGATTCTGAGGTCGGAAGGAGTTAAATCATGTTCTGACAAACCCCGCTTTCACAATGTCCGAGTCGGGATTAGGTTGATCCCAGAACCCATGTCAACGAGGCAGCGACAGACTTCCACACCATTGAACTGACCAGTGATGTACAGTGGGTGAATGTTCCCATGTATGGGAGGGTCTTCTTCTTTACTAGAGAACGAGATAACTGCCTGGCATTCGGAATTCTCAATTGCCTCAGCGTGGATTTCTTCTGTAGCTGCTACCTCCGTATCAAACTGAAGCGGGCTCCTTAGGTCCTCGACAAGTGCTTCACACATTTTTGACGATAGGTGAAGGGCCTCAAGGATAGAAAGCCTTGATGGAATGTCATCCAGGAGCTTCAGGACATCATACTTCCGTGCCAAGCGTGAGACTCTGCTTACAGGAGGTCGTTCTGCAATTGGAGGCATAGCGGGTCCTGTCGGTTGAACCGGCGGTTGGCTAGTACTGGGTACATCCCGCTGCATACTAGTTGAAGCATGGAGAGTAACCACCGGATTAGAATTGGACCACGGAGATTGGCCTGTAGCTGGGAAAGACTGACCACGATACGGACGAGGCAGCTCTGCCTGATCTAGTAGCACAAACGACATGGAGGTAGAGCTGAGGGCATCATATGAGGTTGTGCATGATGGGCTCTCCACTGAGCCTGCTGTCTGGTTTTAGTAGCATGCACGAATTGACTAAAATTTCCCACTGATGTGCCTCGAAGATCTGTGTGTTTGCGGTTCTGTTGACTTTGGCGTTGGCTGGGGACGTTGGAGAAGTTCGACTGGCGTTCCCCCTCATCGGGAGCCATATAGGTCTTTACTAGCTCCCCGGTGTTAACCGAAGCGTACCCCTGGCTGTCTCTCAACGAGTCATCCACCTCCGGGAGAATTCTGGGAGGAATCCCCATTTCAGGGGGCATAAAGTCACCAAGAGTGCAGGATGACGATGGCAGAGGTGGAGCGCATCGCTTTTTCTTGCGTCGTCGCTGCTTTCCCTTTTGGGAAGTGGTCAGCTGTGATGACGATGTAGAGGTACTGGCTACTTTCTCTGAAGGCTCCGGCTGATTCAGGCATGCCCGAATGATACCACGGTCATGGGAAACGATATTTTGAGCCATCCAGTCATCGTATTTCTATGACCCAGGACTGGGAACCTGCTGTCACTCGCCTTCGCTGTCGCTACCGATCTCTGACCCAACAAAGACACCCGCTACTTGTGTCGGTGCTAGGCCCAACCTGACTATGTTGTTGTCGACCTAGTCTTGAAGCTAGTATTTAAACACATAGCATTTCTTGAGGGTTTTCTCCATAATCTGATGATAGGGACAGTAGTTGGGGTGATTGGTGAGATTCACCCCTGCCAGCCTTCTGCACTTGGGTAAGCACACAATCCCTTGCTCTAGAGCGCTTCAGAAGTAACCGGGGGCCTGATTCTCATTAAACAAGTAAGTCTGGTGCCTTCTTTCCAGATAGGGTGCCCTGAGAGCCTGGCCCTAACGAGGGGCCAGAGTGGCCTGCTAAAGAGGTGGTGCCTGATTGTCTCGTCTAGGTGGTGGTGGCACATTGCGCGGGGGAACCTGTCGATTCTAAGGTGATCGTTGCTGGGAAGAAGCCTGGTCTTGAGGTGGAGGACCTCTGTGGGAATGCGGGGCCGGTGTCGCTGGCAGTAATTCCAGGTGCCTGGGGGCTTCTATTTGGGCCACCGCAGTGGGTTCGGCTCTGGCAGGCCTCCTGACTAGGATCACAGGGGGAAGCAAATGTTCATGACTAGCCTGTTGTAGAGCCTCCATGAGGCGTTGAGCCTTATCTAAGAAATCTCAAAACACTCCATGGTAGTTCTGGGTGATCAGGGAAGGAATGAGCTCCGTTTTAACGTTCCCTACACACATCATCAGTAATTTCTCCTGAGCCATCGGCATGTCGAGGGAGTATGTAAGTCCCTTCCACCTGGCGATGAAGTCCGCGACTCACTCATCAGGCCTTTGTTTTCACTTGAAGAGGTATGTGATGCTGGTCTTTCGTGTGGAGCTGAACTGGTATAGGAACTGCCGGTGGAGATCCTCCCAGCCTGTCACTGATCCTATAGGGAGCTGGCTGTACCAGATGAATGCGGGGCCCTCTAATGTCTGCATGAAACATCATAGCTTGGCGGCTTCTTGCTGAGCCGGGGTCCCCAGCATGGGGCCCCACCTGGAAGAAAAGTGGGCCAAGTGCTGCGGCGAGTCCCCCATCCCATTGAAGGGTGAGATAGTGGGGTTCCCAAAACCTGGGGTGTGGGCATATCATCCACCCACGCGAGATATGGCTTGCCATCCAGTGGGGCTGCGACCTGTCACATTTCCAATGCTTTGAGGCGGGCGATCAGTTCCGCTATAAGATCATCTGGGTGGGGGTCCCAGTCTTGATGGGATCCTTAATCACAAGTGCGTTTCCGGGTTCTTATACACGGTATATGGATTTAGCAGCTCGTTGAGCGACTGGCGGAATGGCCTGTGGGGCGGCTGGGGGATCCCGGGCTGGATTCCTCAGATTTCACCGTCATTCAAGAGGGTTTGGCGAGACGTATCACGCCCTCTTTCCGTGAGTTCCGGATTCTGCCCTGTCTGCAGAAGTATCATGATCAGGGTTGCCCGGAGGCATCTTGCCGGGGGGAAATTGTTCCTGCCCATGCTGCCCCGGCTTGGGATTACCATAGTTGGGTCACCACTCTACAACACGCTTGTCCAGGAGTTTGTCAACCAGACTCTTCTACTCAGCAAGTTGCTGGTGTAATGCAACCTTCTCGGGAACTTCGTTCGTCTTCTGTACAGAGGCGGACGAGTCGGAGTGCTTGAAGGTTCTGACATGCTCCTTACCCTTACCGGCATTTCGACTGAGTACCAGCGACTCAGTGGGTACATGGAGGCCTAAAAGGTTCCGCTGCTGACGGGTAACCCTCCCTGATGGGTCCAGTAGTGGTGGTACACCCTCAAGGGGGTACGTCTCCATCAATAAATTCAAGCTCATCCTCCTTGTCCACTACGTCATCCATGTGGACCGCAAACCTCCTTGGGAGAATGTCCTCAATGTCGCTTAACGGTTCGGGCCGCCGCTGTATAGGACTGAAGAGGAGGGTGGCATACTGTCCCCAGCCACGGACCTGCATATGGGGGGTAGCTTCCCTGATGATTATGCGGAGTACTTTGAGACTCTGAAAGCATTTCCGTTGAAGGGTGCTCTGGTGGTCTGGCGACTCAGGGCGCTGGGCCATAGAGAGTGCGGCCAAATCGATCAGGCGGCATTGCTCGCCGATTTCTTCAAAGTGTTCCCGGATCCTGGGGTACACTACCCGCTCATAACGAATGCAGAAGTGTGTCACCCATAGGGTTCTGCGGAAGCACCCTACTTTATCTGGGGTAAGGGACTCCGTCATGCAAAAGTTTGGTGCTGTCGTTGGCCAAAACTTCTCTGGGAAGTGATCCACTATGAGAATGTTCCAAAAGATCCTAGGCTCGGACTCGTGTTCTAGCCCTGAATTGCCCCACTCATCAACCAGAGGCGGCTGAGGGACCAGTAGCGGTACCAAGGCAGACCACTGGGATAGTAAACTTGGCGGTGGAGAATACGGTGAACGAGCTGACTGGCCACCGAATTCCGGACCATCCTCTGAAGAGTGCGGCGACCTGACCACAATATCACGATATGATGGGCTGATAGCGACAGCTTCTGGCGTAGGAATTTCAGTCACCGATGATGGGTCATGTCATTGCTCTACCGTTTTTGGCCCCCAAAATTGCTCTCTGTTATCTCTGGTAGAGGTAGAGGGCGCTTTTGGTGACGACGGTGGTGATTACACAGTCAGAACCTGCGGAATTTCCACAATTTCATCCTCGTGTATGTACCTGCATAGAGAGGCAGGAATCCGGTGGACTTCGCAATCTGGGAGAATGAGGCTGACGTGCCTTGTTACCGCCCCAGTTCTTGACACGGAGGATCGGGAGAAGGTTCTATTGTCGAGTCTCATTCAGCTTCAGAATCCGAGAAATGGGCTGTTTTGACCTCCACTCGGGCCTTCCCAGGACTCTTCTTGTGGTGGCGACGACCCGCCCTCCTGCCCCTAGATGGCTCTTCGGGACAAGGTTGATTCTCTACATGTAGTCTCGAAGCAGCGCTGGCACCATGGCGGAGAGGACTCCCGCTTGAGATAGTCGGGGTGTGAGGGGAACTAGGGAAAATGTCAAAGGGTACATGTGGAGGACCTCCATGGACATCACCCATGTGGGTGGAACCTCTATTGGATCTGGCTGGAGCAGGGGGAGGACCTCCATGCTTGGTGCGGGTGGAGCGAGGCTGACCTTCACTCCTCGGGTGTTCGGGGAGAGGAGGACCTTCTCCAGTTGTAAAGAGGATGTAGTGAGGACCCCCATGTTGGAGAGGGACCGGATGGGCAGTACCTTCGAATCGATGGTCGGGGAAATGATGAGGAACTTTGTTCCCTGTATGGTGGGCGCGGGAGAGGCTTTTGTGTCGAGCGTCACTGCCACGGGGCAGGTCTTCATTCGGGATGGGAGTAGCATGAGGCATACCCCCATGAAGAACTTTGGAGTGGGGAAGGCCCATGCTCTATGGAATGGTGGTACGGGGAGGACCTCCGTATAGAGTGATGTCACCGTGGATTGGTTCTCGATGATCACTGGTCGGGCATGCGACCCCGAGAGCCAACCCAATCTGCCCATGGGGCGGTTGGGGCCTCGGTCCTGGTCGGGTGAAGGAGGGCCCCTACTCAGTGTATTCAGGGACTCCATGATGCAAGTCGGTGGTGGCTCGGGCCACAGTAGCTATTGACGTCGACGTCCCTTAACGAACGTCCTCAGCTCGGGCTCGATGCTAACGTCGGGTCAGACGAGCTGGCACAAGTGGTGCAGGGGTATAGCCTACCTGCTCCTCTGGTGAAGCCGGACGGCGGCACTGATTCAGCCTGATGGGAGACCTTGCTTGGACCCGTTAGATTGGGACTCTGACCGGGCTGAGGTGGACATCACCCGCCTCATCACCGTAAGGCAAGGAGTCGTCGAGGCGTTCTGAGGATAGGCTCCCGAAACAATTGAAAGTTGGGGTGGGGAGCAGGGGCTCCCTGTCCAACCATTGAGGGTGGCGTTGACAGTGGGGACTGGATGCCTCCAGGTCCAGGCAGGCCATATCCCGAGTTGGGATGATCCCTTCCTCCTCATCCCTACATACAAGGTTGTTGATCACCCTTCGTTGGATGATATATGACAGGGAGAGGGGATGTGGGTGTCCCGTATTTATGGATGTAGAGGTCATCGTGATGGTAGTGGATCCACATAGAGCGGCTGTGCTGGTATTTCCCCCGCCCCTGCGTAGGTGAGTGGGCGGTGTTCGTGTCTCCATAGCAGCAACCTGGTTCCTGGGAAGCAGGGAGATCAACTCATCAGCACTGCGATGAAAAAGATAGACAACCAGTGCCCCAGTGTCATTCTGTCTTCTGTGGTCGGTGAGAGGGATCCATGCCAACACGTTGCAGAACGGAATGCCCCAAGTTCTACTTCCCCAAATTCCGGTGAGTTTCATGCCAGGCCCGCTATTTTCTTAGCGGGACCCATCACCGAATATCTGGATCCGGTGACACATCAATCTACTGGTGTCTCAAACACTACTAATCTCCATATTGAGGAGAAGAACATCACATCGGGTTCACCATTTCTGTTTCCAACGCTTTCGTCGGGGCACACGCATCCGTCGATGAACCGACGTGAAGGTGTACCTTGGTTTGATGATTTATGTCAGCGAACCGACGTGGATGTGGACCTTGGTCCAATGGGTGTCATAAGCGAACCGACATGAATGTGTAACTTGGTCTGATGGGTGTCATCAACGAACCGATGTGAAGGAGGTTGGAACGACTGGGTGATGGTCTTGAACCTCATGGAGGATTCTTCTTACCATGCCTTGACATGGATCAAAGTCCTCATAGTTCGGGTGAAAATGGTGGGTGTCAGCGAACCGACGAGAAAGAAAAGAGACCTTGGTCCAGATGGTGTGGGGCTTACATACAAGGCTGCCCAAGTGTTGGTGAACTGACATGAAGGAGGTTGGAGTGACCAACGGGTGATGGGCTTGAACCTCATGGAGGCTTCCTACGTACCACGCCTTAGCATGAATAAAAGACCACGTAGTTCAGGTTGGATTCCGGAAGGCCAACATGAAGGGACTAGGGGTCCAGGTGGTGGGCTTGAACCTCATGGAGGCTTCCTAAATACCATGCCTTAGCACGGATCAAATACCACGTAGTTCAGGTTGGTCACAACGGCTTACCACTGGACCAGAATGCAGTTTAATGTCATCTGGGCCGGGGGTGAACCCTGACGTGAATAGATGATGGGCGGTGGGCATGAACCTCATGGATTTTTCCTACGTACCATTCCTTGACATGGATCAAACACCTCGTAGTTCGGGTAGGGTTTCCTCCGCGAACCGACATGAAGGTGAACCCGGGGGATCCACTGGTAGTGGGCTTGAACTTCATGGAGGCTTTATATGTACCATGCCTTATCACAAATCTATGTCCTCATAGTTTGAGAGTGCAGTTTAACGTCATGTTGGACGGGGGCATACAGTTTAACGTCATGCTGGATGAGGGTGGAACTCAACATGAATAAATGACCGAGTGGTGGGCTTGAACCTTGTGGAGGCTTCCTATGTACCATGCCTTAGCATGGATCAAAGTCCCCGTAGTTCTCTTGAGGCGTGGGTCAGGGTCGACACTCACTCTAAGATCACATGAGTCATGCTCGGTGTGAGAAACAAGAGGTTGCAGGGACCTGGTGATCATGCCACGAAGGATGTGTCTGTGGGAAACGAAGAGGGGCTTATGCATTAGGCGGCCCATGGTCCTGGGACTTACTCCAGGATGGAGACCCGAAGTGCGGCAAAGCGCAGCAGGAGAGGGATTTGGGACCAAAGATGTAAGGTGCCTCGTTCCCTATCGCACCCTCTACTGGCCTTGGCCGTGGGGAAGTACGGAGGTTCATGGGTGCTACCTTTCGCAAGAGAGTCTTGGGGGCATACACCAAGGTGGTTACCCTTATCTCGTGGACATACGCTACTCCAAAAGGGAGGATCTCATTCCATGTGAGGAAGATTCAATTCCTGTGGAGACAAGCAGCGTAAAGAATGTCCGAGATGGGGGGGGCTGCATGCAAAGAACGGGGTCGGATCACAATTTAACGTCATGTGTTGAGGACGAGGTGATTGGAAGTTTAACGTCCTGCATCTCGGATGAGGTGGGTCTACTCCATACATCTTGGACTTACATAATCATTACCATTGCCCCTTGGGGAAGGGAAGGTACCAGCAAAGCCATGGTAAAGAGGGGTCGTAGAGCGAACCATCGAGGGGTCCACATTAGCGTGTCTATGTGAAGCAGAAATAGCCGTTAACGTGCCTATGCGAAGAAGCATCAGGAGAAGCAATGCTACGGGTGGTGTTGTCCATGGGACTTTGAAATCACATCGTGGAAACCTGTAGGGTCGCATGGAAAGAGTAATTTCCAAGCAGAGGAGTACGCTTTTCTAAGTGGAGTGCCTTGGCCTTAGCATGGGGAAGGGGTGTGAATGGGAGGTGCTTTACGAAGTGGAATAGTATTCACGGAGCACTGCCTCACGAAGCAGAGGTGCCTCGTGAAGCAAGGTGTTGCGAAGCAGTGTGCTTTGCGATGTAGAGAGACCCTGCCTTGGCATATGGATCACTAGTACAGGATGCGTGTTTCACAAAGCATAAATGCTCCGCGATTGCCCAGTTTGCCTGGGAATCCCCTTCCTTCGTGAATTCCCATAGTCTTCACGAAGGGCATCCCTCTCGGAAGAGGGGCCCAAAATGAGACAAGGCGAAGGCATATCGTGAAGCAACAATACCTCACAGAGCTCATGATTCTCGGGGCGAAGGGTGCTTCGTGATTTGGGAGTTAAGAAGACGAAAGGTCAGATTATCCGTACCTTGGACTCAGGGGGAGCCCAGTATTTATAGGCCAGGGGCGCCGCAAAGTAGAGCTCACGCGACACGAAGGGGCATCGGGTTCTTCGCGGCGGGTCGCGAACGTCAGGGTGGTCGCAGAGCGGCACCACCTCCTTTGCATCGCGGAGGGCTCGTGAAATTCTAGGCATTCGTGTAGTTTTACTACCACCTTTGCTTCGTGGCGGCCGCGTTGCTCGGGGGAGCTCCGTGTCGGGGCTTCGGGAGGAAGCGTGAGGGCTTCTTTTCCTTCCTCCCTTTGTGTTCAATATTTTGGCACCAACAATTATGTTGTGTTTTTATGTCATTTTATGACCTCTTTATTAGAAGGGAAATTTCCATTGAAAACCTTGTGTCGTTACATTCCCCCCCCCCCTTATGAAATTTCTCCCTCAAAATTTCTTTTTACATTCTAGGATGTAGCCAGGTGAGGGTACTTATCCTTCATCACCTCCTCCAGTTCCCAAGTTGCTTCTTCAAACTTCTGGTTCCTCCACAACACATTGACATGGTTGGTTGTCTTATTTCATACACCCTTATCTATTCAGTCTAGAATCTTCACTGGTTTCTCCTCATAAGAGAGATCATCTTCCAACTGCACAACATCTGAGTTCAGTACATGTGAGGGATCGTGTATGTACTTCCTCAAGAGTGATACGTGAAACACATGATGAACTCGAGTCATATTCGGAGGATGTGTAAGCTGATAGGCCATGGCTCTTATTCGGTCAAGGATCTCAAAGGGTCCAATGTACCTTGATCTTAGATTCTCTTTCTTTCCAAACCACATGACTCTCTTTCATGGTGATATTTGAAAGAAGACTTTATCCCCAACGTCAAACTCCAAGTCCCTTCGATGGTTGTTAGTGTATCTCTTCTTCTGACTCTGATCAGATTTGATGTTTTTCTAGATGACTCGAACATTCTCCATCATCTCTTTCACATGATCGGGTCCAATTATTTTTCATTCTCCAACTTCATCCCAATAGGTTGGAGTTTTACATATCTTTCCATACAAAGCTTCATACAGAGCCATCTGAATGCTCGATTGGAAGCTATTGTTGTATGAGAACTCAACCAACGGGAGATGCTGATCCAATCCACCTTTTAATTATAGAGGGGAGGTTCTTAGCATATCTTCAAACGTCTGAATAGTCCTTTCACATTGGCCATCAGTTTTGGGGTGATAGGTCATGATGAAATTTAATTCAGTACTCAAAGCGTGTTGAAGAATCCTCCAGGATATAGATGTGAACCTTAGATCATGATCAGAGACAATTGAGAGTGGAACACCTTACAATCTCACCACATCCTTCACATATATTTTTGCAAGTTGTTCAAGTGAGAGGTCTTCCCGAATAGCGATAAAATGGGAAGTCTTGGTGAGTCGGTCTACCACAACCCATATCGCATTATTTCCCTTCGACATCTTCGGGAGACCCATGAAAATGTCCATTGTGACATTGTTCCATTTCCACATGGGTATAGGCAATGGTTGAATCATCCATTTAGACTTTTTCGTTGTGCTTGAACTTTCTGACATTCCAAGCACATTGATATATATTTCTCAATCTCCTTCATCATATTATCCCACCAGAAGTGTTCTCGGAGATCACGATACATCTTGGTACTCCAAGGTTGGATAGAGAAAGTTGATCTATGTGCATTTTCCAATAGCACTTTCTTTATCCCGAGTGAAGAAGCCACACAAACCCTCATTCCAAACCAAATCACACCATCATCATTCATATGGAACTCTTGCATCTTCCATTCCATTACTACATTCACCCTATTTTGTAACTCCAAATCATCCATTTGTGCTTTCTTAATCTTCTCTTGAATGGATGGTTGCGAAATAATTTTGGCAAGGTTGGATTTATCCCCTGCACCTATTATTTTTAAATCCATACTTTTCATATCCAAGAAGATAGGGTCTTTCTCAATCCGTAACATGGATATAGTAGCAGGTTCTTTTCTGCTTAGAGCATCTGCTACTTTGTTCGCCTTGCCAGGATGATAGTGAATCGAGCAATAATAATCCTTAATTATCTATAACCATATTCTTGGAAAAATGTTGAGCTCATTTTGTGTTAATATATACATTAGGCTCTTGTGGTCGGTGTATATGTGACACTTCTCACCATAAAGGTTGTGTATTCATGTTTTCAAGGATAAAATCATAGCTGCCATCTCCAGATCATGCGTCGGGTAGTTTTTCTCTTGTATCTTATGATGCCCTAGGATTTATAAACTTTCCTAAGTAAACATTTTTATATTTTATAATGTTTTTTCTTGTTTTTTGTGGTTTGTTTTGGTACCAATAAAGGGATTGAAACTAAATAGATGAAAAATAGGGAGAATAAAGAGGACTGGTATACATTAAAAAGTTATATCATAACAAAGACCCAAACTAACCAAGAGCACCATGTACAAGACTTAACATGGTCACAAAAAGGCTTATAAGAACCACAACTTGAGTAATTGGATAGTAATCATCTTCTGGGTTCGTCAGTGTGAAAAACATAATAGCCAGAACCACAACACACGTACTCAGCACCAATGGAATGAGGAGAGCCATCCTCCCTGGTTCAAGTGTTTTGAAAATGTGAAACACCCCATGTTTTATATAGTGATCATGTTTTATAATATTTTAAAAATATAGTAAAATATCTAATTATTACATGTTTAGTATACTATTTCTCTTTTTTTCCGTGAGGCAATGTGGGTCGTTCATCACCCCACGTTTAATCTCGGCTCTCGATTTCTTTTAAACAGCTCAACCCATCTACCTCTCTTCCTCCAACCGTCTGATCTCGCCTATTCTAATCTGGGTAATCTATTTCATCTCCTCGTCACACCCCTTCATCATCTTATTCCTCATGTCAGGGTCCCGCACTAGTAGGCTTCCACACCTGGGGTTGCCTCAGCCTTCTACTTTTGCACTGCTCCCCTTGACTCTCGCACACTCCATCACCTAGGGCCCTATTTTCCAGTCTTCTCTACACTAAACTACCCTTGTTTAGAGTCACCTTGTTGCACCAGAGCTTATAAAAAACCACCTACTACCTCATGAAACACCGGAGGCTTCTTCTCCTCCTTCTCTCCCTTGATCTCCCAGCAAATCCAGCAATGTACCCCTGGTCCGAGCTTCCTCCCCAAGCTAGGTAAGGGTGTTCTATGTTTCCTTTCCATTAATAACATCCTTTTCTTTTATGTTTTGTTATATACGGTTTAAATATATAAAAATTTATAATTCCAACCCTCTTATTTTAATATTATTTTAAGGGTAATTCCTTACGATTTATAATGAGTCTTGCATGTTTATGGGTATGCATGTTTTCTTATTTTTTTTAAATGGTACAGTTTTAAAAAATCTAAAAAACCAATAAATTTTTATAAACGATATATACAGTTTATATATATATATATAATACAAACCCCTCTGTTTGTATTGTCTCCAAGGGGGTTTTCCATTGAGTTTTCAGTAGGGTGCTTATGTGAGGATCTCCTTTTTTAAAACAATTCAGTTTTACATACCTAAAAACGAATATACTTGTATGAACGTGTATATACAGTTTTTTTATATATAAATATATATATATAACCCAAATCCAAACCATTTCTACAGTTTCTAAAATAATTATCGGTGTTTTACCAGGAGAGATATATATTATAAGGGTTGTTTTGAAGTTGGGTGTATCTTTCCAAACCCCTAATTATAAACTTTGTATATACCCTATAAACTTATATATATAGGTATGTAGTCCAAATACAAATCATAATTATGATTTTCATTTTAAAGTATGGATATCAATCTTTAAAAAATTCCTTATATGTGAACTATTTGTTTGGTTTAAATGGAATTATGTTTATAAAAACTTAATGTTTATATATTTTTGTACATATGGTTATGCGTAGATTTATTTACAGGTATAATTTCCAAAACCCTATATTTTTTTGTAATATTTTTGAGGACTTAATTTAGGCTTTGATACATGTAATTTTTTTAATAATTTTGGTGTTTTCTAAACCAACATGTATTTTGTACATGAGTACACACAAACGAGCATGTTTTATTAAAGAAGTTTATTTGACAATACCTGTGATGTATTTTATGATGAAGTGTGTACTTTAGCTTGATTTAAAATTTAGGAGGATTTGGGATTCATGGGATCATGTTATAATGTTGTGTTCATTTATTATCTTATTACAAAAAAGAACCTAATTTGGTAAATATTATTAGTTAATCCAGTTAGGGTTTAATTTATTTGCAAGTACAATGAATTGTTTATCACCATAACTGATGGAAAGTGTTTTCTTTATGTATTCCATTTCCATTAAATAATAATTCTAAAGATTTATCATTTATTATCTCATGTGAAGAACTCTAGTCACCTATCAATTTATGTGCTTTAGTAATTATCTTGTGTGGAAAGAATGTTTACTAAACTATGTGTGCCTTTGATTAGTTATAAAACTATCTAATATTATCTGTCATATCATGTATTTGGAAAATGTGTAATGGTTCATTTCATTTCATTTTTTTTTATTTTTTACATAATGCATGCTTATGATATATCATGATAATGAACTATGAAAATTAATTACCCAAAGTGATATGGGACACCTTGGGTAATATGAAAAAGTACGAATTAATCATGGTGGTATGGGACATCTTGAATATAAAATGCCAATGAAGAAAACTATGATCTATGTGGATCACATGATAATAAAGAAAAATAAATGGTGTGCCCTGATAGCGCTCCAATGCATTGGGTAAGGAATTAATCTCTAGAGATGACTTTTTTAACGATACCTTGCTGAATAACCTTGGTAATTTTATGACACCTTGGGGATAGACCTTGGTGATACAGAAATGATTGTCTTAGTTAAGTGTTGATGCCACATATTCAAGTTATGTTACAAGTTCATTTCAAAATGATATGCCTATTCTTTCACTACTCTTGTCCCTATGTTTTTATCAATGTTCATATGGATGTCACAAGTAAAGGTTTAGGGCATGGTTTGTGTTTACCACTCAGTAAGATTGTAATCAACTTATGAATTTTAAGATGTTTCCCTCGCACAAAACTATGATTATGTATTAATTTTAACTGTTCAAATTGAGATTAAATAATCATATGTCAAACTTGTTTATGATAACCTCTACTACTCCTTTGAGAAATATCTTCCTTGAAAATCTTGACTGAGTACTTTTTATATCATGTTACATGTGTTACAGTTTTCCTTAAGGGAATTTTCAATGTAAAGTTTTAAATAATGATTTCAAAAGATACTTTGGTTTATTATTTTTAAAATCCCTTACTGGGCATTCTTATGGTCACCTACATTTTGATTTATAATTTTCAGGTAACATCTTTTACAAGATAAAACATTCTGGAAGTTGTCGGTTTCCCAGAACTTGAATTGGACTTGATCCTTTGTATGTGATGTGATGTGTGTTTATCAGTGCATGTTTTTATTTCAAGCCACACATCATGTTCAGAAGGCACCAGATCCTGGGTTTCTGGAGTCACGTCCTCATAGTTGGTATTAGAGGGTTCGATTTAGATAACTTTGGAAAACCAGAACTGAAACAAGGAAAAATATACTTTAGTATTACTAAAAAATGAGTTTTCTTAATTTTTAAATGGAAAACGAAGGTACTAATCATTTGTATCTCTCCATTGAGGCCCTAGATACCGTTTTATCTTTAGTTAGATGAGAGAATTTTCTAAACTTTTCTCGTATCCGCATGACATGAAAACACCTTTATGACGTGTCCAACTCACCACGGGTGCTCCAGCTACAGAGGGGTTTAGGAATGGATTACCTTCTTATGATGATGACCCAGTTTCACTCCTATGTACGTCGGGGAAGGTACCATGAGGGACTTTTCTGGGTGTTCACGGTAGGTGAGGACTTTGACTTTATGACCCTCGATGCTTTTCAAGATGTTGCTGCTTTCGGTGACCTCCGAGCATCCTACCTCTATAAAATCTTCAACTACGGATTTTGGGTCGAGTTTTTGAACTTCAGAATGTTAGAAGATGAGTCCACCTGACTGTCTTGTAGACAACAAGTGTATCCTGACAACTCCGAGCTTCATACCCCTTATGCTAAACTCAGGATACGTCACAGGTGCCCCCATGAGTTTAACCCTGAATGCTCTGCATGTGTTTGGTTTGAGGAGATAGGGATTTTTTCCTATTTGTGTGGGGTTCGTGTAGTAAGTCATTAGGAGAAAACTCAAGTACTGATGTTTAATAACAAACTTATGTTTATTGAAATTTTGCCTTTCCCTTTCCATATTATCTTTTATTATACCTTTGAATGGTTTTCGAGTGACTGAACTCTCATCTTAAACTTTCATATGGAAGGAAAAACTGACATGCTATCTCTTCCTTCTGAGATATTGGATATGATTGCAATCAAAACATGTGAAGATGAGTATCTTTCCTTCTCAAACCAACGAGTAATGTGCAAATAGTTGTTTGAGGTGAAAAAAGTTCTGGAGATTTTCCACACCTGTCAATGGAACGCTTCCATATTCTACCACATAGGCTCAGCACAATTGGTCGAGCATGAGTGGAGGGGGAAGTACCATAAAAGGCTCTTCCTATGTCTCACCCTAGGCTGGAACTACATGGCCAGAGTAAAATTTCAAGAGGGTTCCTTAGAGGGAAATTATTTTGTGACCTATATATACCAACTCCTCAGTGTTAGCCTATACAATAATTTCAATGATTTATATATTCTCGAACGGGACATAATTCGGTGAGTTCTCCATATGTTGGTCCATATAGACATTTCCAAACACTCTACTGTTCGAGCCTCCATATGGAAGCCTATGTGTCTAGCACATGAGTTCAACTCCTCCTGCCCTAAGTGTATCTGAATCAGAGAACATGAGGAGCTAAGCATCAATGTGGTCCTTTCGCTGAGCACACCTAATGAGTACCAACGATAGGGGATATGGTAGAATAAACAGAGAGCTTCCTTTTAGTGAGTTTATGTGATGGGAATTGTAAGGACACAATTATTTTAAGAGGGTGATAATGTGACACCCTAGGATTTATAAACTTGCTTAAATAAACAATTTTATGTTTTATAATGATGTTTCTTGTTTTACATGGTTTGTTTTGGTACCAATAAAGGGATTGAAACTAACTAGATGAAAAACAAGGAGAATAAAGAGGACTGGTATACATTAAAAAGTTACCTCACAACAAAGACCCAAACTAACCAAGAGCACCAGGTACAAGACTTAACATGACCACAATAAGGCTGCAAAGAACCACACCTTGAGTAATTAGATAGTAATCATCTTCTTGGTCTGTTAATGGGAAAAACGTAATTTCCAGAACCCCAACACATGTACTCACCACCAATGGAATGAGGAGAGCCATCCTCTTTAGTTTAAGTGTTTTAAAATGTGAAACACCCTTGTTTTTATAATGGTCCCTTAAGAAATTATGACCGTTACATTTTTGACCGTTGGGTTTAAATTGATAGAGTTTATCTTTTTATAAAAAAAATTGGCTTTTTATAATGCTCTTATAATCTTATAGTATTTCAAATATTTTAGTATATTCAAAATATTTTAATTATATCTTTGAGTATCTTAATTTTAAAATAATAGAATATTCGTATAAAATAACCTAATTGATTTTATAAAATCTTAATGTCAACCTACATGGTTAAAAACTCAGTATTTTTAAACATCTAAATGTTTTAAAAAGTCACGTTTAAATGGTGTCCATAATAATTTAAAAATATATCTATTTTAATCTCAAAAAAATATGTATGATGAATTAGGAAAACTATTGGTCTTTAAAAAAGAATTTTATAATGGTGTATTTTAAAAGTTATAAGATCATAATATTTATAAAATTTTAGTATGTTAATTATGAAATTTATATCTTTTAAAAGAGTTATATCAAATAGTAAGGTATTTTACATAATATAAAATGGAATTTTAGATTCAGAAATTAAAAGTTAAAATTATTTATTAAATTGTGTAAAAAATCAATATATAGTGATCATGTTGTATACTATTTTGAAAATATAGTAAACTGTCTAATTTTTACATGTTTTGTATACGTTTCCCTTTTTTATCGTGAGCCAATGCGGTCCGTTCATCACCCCGTGTTTAATCTAGGCCCTCAATTTCTTTTATACCGCTCGACCCATCTCCCGCTCTTCCTCCAACCGTCCGATCTCACCTGTTCTAATCTGGGCCATCTGTTTCATCTCCACGTCGCACCCCTTCTTCGTATTCTTCCTTTTGTCGGGGTCCCGCACCAGTAGGCCTTCACACCCGAGGACGCCTCAGCCTTCTCCTTTTGCACTGCTCCCCTTGACTCTCACACACTCCATCACCTAGGGCCCTGTTTTCCCATCTTCTCTACACCGGCCTACCATTTCGTCAAGTCACCTTGTTGAACCGGAGCTTCTACAAAACCCCCTTCTGCCTCATTAAACCCCGACGGCTTCTTCTCCTCCTCTCCCTCGAACTCCCAGCAAATCATGTAATATACCCCTGGTCCGAGCTTCCTACCCAAGCTAGGTAAGTGTGTTCTATGTTTCGTTTCCATTAAGAACATCCTATTATTTTATGTTTTGTTATATATAGTTTGAATATTTAAAAATCTATAATGCCAACCCTCCTGTTTTAAAATTATTTTAAGGGTAATTCCCTATGATTTACAAGGAGTCTTGCTTGTTTATGGTTCTGCATGTTTTCTTTTTTTTAAACGGTACAGTTTTACAAAATCTAAAAATAATATATATTTGTATAAATGGTATATACAGTTTATATATGTATATACATATATAATACGAACCCCATGGTTTTTATTGTCTTCAAGGGGGTTTGCCATCAGGTTTTCAATAGGGTGCTTATGTGAGGATCTCCTTTTTTTAAAACAATATAGTTTTACAAACCAAAAAACCTATATATTTTTATGAACATATATATACAGTTTTGTATACATAAATATATATATAACCCAAATCCAAACTGTTTCTAAAGTTTCTAAAATAATTATGGGTGTTTTACCTGGAGAGATAAATATTATAACGGTTGTTTTGAAGTTGGGTGTATCTTGCCAAACCCCTAAGTATAAACTTTGTATATACCCTATAAACTTATATATATAGGTATGTATTCCAAATACAGATCAAAATTATGATTTTTGTTTTAAAGGATGGATATCAATCTTTAAAAAATTCCTTATATGCGAACTATGTTTTCATTTTAAATGGAATTATTTTTATAAAAACTTAATGTTTATATATTTATGTATATATGGTTATACATAGATTTATTTACAGGTATAATTTCTAAAACCCTATATTTTTTGTAATAATTATCTGGACTTAATTTATTCTTTGATACATGTAAATTTTTTAATAATTTTGGTGTTTTCAAAACCAACATGTATTTTGTATACGAGTACACACAAACGACCATGTTTTATTAAAGAAGCTTATTTGACATTACCCATGATGTATTTTATGATGAAGTGTGTACTTTTTCTTGATTTAAAATTTAGGAGGATTCCGGGTTCATGGGATCATGTTATCATGTTGTGTTCATTTATTATCTTATTATAACAATGAACCTACTTTGTTAAATGTTATTAGTTAATCCAGTTAGGGTTTAATTTATTTCCAAGTTCAATGACCTGTTTATCATCATAATTGATGGAAAGTTTTTTCTTTAAGTATTTAATTTCCATGAAATAATAATTCTAAAGATTTATCATTTATTATCTCATGTGAAGAACTCTATCCACCTATCATTTTATATGCTTTGGTAATTAGCTTGTGTGCAAAGAATTTTCACTAAACTATATGTGCCTTTGATTAGTTATGGACCATTGCAATATTATCTGTCATATCATGTATTTGAAAAATGTGTAATGGTTCTTTTCTTTTCATTTTATTTATTTTTTTGTACATAATACATGCTTATGATATATCATGATAATGAACTAAGAAATTTAATTACCCAAAGTGTAATGGGACACCTTGGGTAATATGAAAAAGTATGAATTATTCAAGGTGGTATTGGATATCATGAATATAAAACGCCAATGAAGTAAAGTATGATCTATGTGGCTCACATGATAATAAAGACAAATAAATGGTGCACCATGATAGCGCTCCAATGCATTGGGTAAAGACTTAATCTCTAGATATGACTTTTTGAACAATTCCTTGGTGAATAACATTGGTAATTTAATGACACCTTGGGGATGGACCTTGGTGATAGGGAAATGATTGTCTAAGTTAAGTGTTGATGACATGTATTCAAGTTATGTTACAAGTTCATTTCAAAATGATATTCATATTGTTTCACTACTCTTATCCCTATGTTTTTATCAAAGTTCATATGGATGTCACAAGTAATGGTTTAGGGAATGGATTACGATTATCACTCAGTAAGATTGTATTCAACTTATGAAATTTAAGATGATTCCCTAGTGCACAACTCTGATTATGTATTAATTTTAACTATTTAACTTGAGATTAAATAATCATATGTCATACTTTTTTATGATAACCTTTACTACTCCTTTGAGAAATGTCTTCCTTGAAAAACTTGACTGAGCACTTTTTATATCATGTTACATGTGTTACAGTTTTCCTTAAGGGAATGTTAAATGGATAGTTTTAAAGAATTATTTCAAAAGTTACTTTGGTTTATTCTTTTTAAAACCCCTTACTGGGCATTCTTATGCTCACCCTGCGTTTTGATTTAAAATTTTCAGGTAACAGCTTTTACCAGATAAAACATCCTGGAAGTTCTCGGTTTCCCAGAACACAAATCAGGCCCGATTTTTTGAATGGGATGTGATATGTGTTTATCAGTGCATGTTTTTATTTCAAGACACACATCATGTTCATAAGGCACCGTCTCCTGGGTTTCTGGAGTCAGGTCCTCACAAATCTTTAACTTTCATGATGCATAGGACATTACATTATAATTTTTCATGAGTACACAACCCATGCCTTTCTTTGAAGCATTGTTGTATATCACAAAACTTTCTCCAATTTTTGGTAATGTGAGTATAGGTGCTGTGACGAGCCTTCTATTTAGCCCCTTCAAGATTACCTCACATTCTTCCATCTAGATAAACATTACCCCATTCTGTTTCATCTTGGTCATTAGGTTTTACTATCGTGAAAAGTTCTTCATGAATTTTCGATAATACCTAGCTAGAACAAAAAATCTATGGATCCCCATTAAAAAGGTTGGCATGGGCCACTCTTAAATTTCCTTCATATTTGAATGGTCCATAGATATCCCTTTGCTTGTGATAACATACCCCAGGAATGATACTTCCTCCATCCAGAACCCACATTTACTATACATCGCATACAACTTCTCCCTTCACAAAGTATTTAACATTGTTTTTAAATTCTCTCATGTTCCTCCTTGCTCTTGGCATATATCAGAATATCATCAATAAAGACTTACACAAATTTGTAAATGTAAAATATAAAGACTCTATTCCATAAATTCATGAAAATTTTTGGAGCATTAGTGAGTCTGAAGGGCATCACTATAAACTCGTAGTGTCCATTCCTCATTTGAAAGGCAGTCCTGGGTATATCTTCCTTCCCCACCATTAGTTGGTGATATCATGACCGAAGGTCCAACTTAGAGAAATAACTATCCCAAAAACATTGATCAGACAATTCATATATCGGTGGAAGGGGATACATGTTCTTTATCGTGATTTTATTGAGCTCACAATAAGCAATGCAGAGTCGCATTGATATGTACTTCTTCCTGACTAAGAAGACCGGTGCACCCCATGGTGAAGTACTCAAGCGTATAAAAACCTTTTCTATATTCTCCCGTAATTGGATCTTCAACACTTCCAAATCTATGATGGCCATTCTGTAAGGTGTCTTTGAGATAGGAAGAGATCCAAGTATAAGTTCAATTGAGAACTCAACCTCTCGGTCAGGAGGAAGACCAGGTAAATCTTTAGGGAATACCTTAGTGTAATCCCTCACGATGGGCATGTCTTCAAGATTTATTCTCTCCTTTTTCTCAATCATTTGAGATATATATGCTTGCTCATAAGAAAAAATATACAAATTTGAGATGAAGATTCTAAAGGAGACTCATGTTCCTCCTTACACTTGTAAAGAATCATAGGATGCTTCGGGATGTGAAAAGTGATCTCCCTTTCCTGAAAGTTGATGTTGGATTTTTAAAAGTTAGCCAATACATTCCCAAGATTGTGTCAAACTCCACTAAAGGAAGTATGATGAGATTTTCTGGAAGGTTTAGTCCACAAACATTAACAAGGTAGGAGTTATAAACCATGGATGTAGTGATTTCCCCAATTTTATCTCATAGATAACTTTTCCTCCAAATTTTGATGTGGTGTTTGAATAGTTTTACTAAACTTGTATGATATGAAATAATGAATAGAACAAAAATCAAATAGTATGTCTATTATTATTGATTGAATAACTAGCTTACCTATAAACACATTTTTTTCTGGCTCCACCATAACAGTAATGATAGAAAAATCCCTTCCTTGTTGCCTTAGAGGTTGTTGTTGATTTCCTCTGACAACCCTCAGCATAGGGAAATAGTTAGCATAATTCCCATGCTCCTTACAGTTGTAACACTGCACTGTAGACTGAGTGTTGATCTGGACCTTATTTTATTCTTCAACATTAGAAGGATTTCTCATATCCCTTCAGTAGTTCTTGGCCAGATGACCAAACTTTCCTCATTTGAAGCAATTATTGGTTCCCTTCAGACAGTTACCAGGATGCTTCTTCCTATAATTTTTGGAAGGGGAAAATTCATGCTTCTTTCTATCATGTGATTTATTTGATGAACCACCCATGTTATTTTCCATTTTCCACTTCTTTTCACTGGGCCCATGAGACCACTAAGAGTATCCAATCTATATTTACACCTTCAGGGAACAACAAACAATATCCTCATAACTTTCAAAGTCTCTAATGGTCAACACTTTTTTTAGACTCAACATTAGTCCGCTAAATAAGTGATCCACCATGATTTCAGTGTTCATGATAAAGCCATAGGTGTACCTTGCATGCCTTGTAATGTTTTCTTCATATGCCCCGATGGACTCATCTTATTTCTGCTTGACATCAAGGAACTCTCATTACATCTTGAGAAGGAGGGTTAGAGGAAAATATTTGTTGAAAACATCCTCTTGAATTCCTCCCAATCCATGGAATTAATTTCATATAGGGACTTTGTATTCTTGATTAGTGTCTACCACTGATCAACTTCCCCATCAAAATGATACACTTCTAGTAAAAACTTATCTTCTTCCGAGAACTATAGAATGGAGATTATCTTTTTAGTGGAGTTAATCCATTTTTCCGCAAGGAGAGGATAAGAAGATCCACTAAACATGGGTGGCCTTTTCCGCATAAAGGATTCTACGGAAACTTTCTCTTTCCTTAGAGGAGGATGGAGTTTCGCCAGATTCAAGTTATTATTCATAACTCAAGCCAGCTGAGCAAGTGCTGTCATGAAGTTTTGATCACCCACTCCCATCATAACAGGCATATCATTAGGGAAATCTTCACATTTCTTATCGCATTGGTTGTTGGAACGTGTTCTTCTATTTACATCAATTAACTAAGAAAAAGAATGTATAATTAGAGGGCATGAATAATTATTTATTGATCATAAAAAAGGATGCTTTCAACATAAAAGGATAAAATTATAAATAAGAAGTATATCATAACTTGTGATTCTTTAGTTTTAAATCTATGTTATCCTCAATATATTTCTTTAATTACATTCATATGGGTTTTTTTGTCCCTTAATAATGGTTTCTTCCAAGCTCATGAATCTACCAAAGCATATCCCCCAGGAGTGTCATAACCAAGACTGCATCAAGGCCCATTGTTGTGTACCAGGATACCCCGGGTCATGCTCGAAACTCCTTGTCTGAGTTTTCACTCCTAGGTACATTTGTGCCAAAGCCGCCTCTACCTGTTCGTATCTAGACAGGGATATATTTTCCTGATAAACCACTTACTCTATACTTACCAAAATTTAGGGATGATTTATTATACTTTGTCTCATCCTTAAAGTTATCACTAAGATTCCCTCCAAAAATAACTCGACCATCATTTGATACCAACTATAGCTACCCAAGCCTTTTATATATAACATTACATGATTTTAAGCACAATTATACATCAAAGTACAAGACAAATATCATTATATATAGTGTCTTGGAAGACTAGGTACATAAAACATAAAACATGGGGCTAAAAACATTTCTTTATTTAATCACCATTAAGAGCACCTATATTCATTTGAGCCCTTACATCTACATAGGGTACCCTAGGGAACACATGAACCAATGAATGACCTAAAAAGCCTAGTAAGGGAATGAACATAACGATACTTATTAAAAACATGAGTTAAGAGGCATGACATAATGAAAACAAAACATTGATCATATGAAATCATATGATATAAGAATCGGATCATATAAACATGAAATCATATAAATGTGGCAGAATCAAAAAACATTTCTTTAGTATGGGTCAAGGCTAACCACCAATCCTATTTCACATCACATCTCAAGAGACTTAACATTACTAAATAAATTGAAGCACTATCTGGGAACACCCATCTCAAAATTTTCATGAATATTCATTCTACATAAATAATCTTTCCACATAAATAATCATACATAATCAATCGTTCATAAACAAAAGGATACCCATGGAGAGAATTGGGTACCACAATCATGACATAAAGCATAACCAATGAGTGTATCAGGATAGTGTCTATGAAAGAAAGGTATTAAGAAAAAACAAGGACATTCATAAAGTAATATGGGCATATAACATGGTAGGTGGTGACAAATAGAAGTGACAACATATAAGAAATGTATTTGAGAAACATTATTGTCAAAACATTTTTTGTGTAGTTTTAAGGAAAATACTATAGAGATTTTAAATGAGTAAAGAGGAAATTATTTTATTTAAAACAAGTATTGAACCAGTAAGTTTTTCATAATAATAATTATGATTTTATAAAGACAATGGAGTCTTAAAACAGAGGATGGAGTGCACTTGAAATTGGGTAAAAATCGGGAAATTCCTTTAAAAAGAGTGTGCTTATTGGGAACTATCAAGGAAGGATTCACTTAAAAACATGTATATCCCCAAAATATAATGAGATATGGATCGTGGAAAATGATTTTGGGGTATATAAACAGAATTTATAATTTTTACATAACAAGAAAAGAAAAATACATTTTGGTAAAAAGAAATATAGAGAAAATCGAAAGAATAAAGGAATTTCGGGTAGAATCCATTAAAGTTTATTGACATGGTATTGGGTGTAACTAAGAGGGATTGATGAGGGATAAAATGGGTTTAAAATCACTTAGAAATCAAGAGGGAAGTATGGGGTAGGTGAATAAACATACCCCATAATTTTATATTACACATAAGAAGGCATAACAAAGAAAACAATCTTGATTAAGAGTGAAATAGAGAGGATCCCTTACCTTAATTTCGTTGGTGTCATCCACCTGATATTAATGACCTGAATAAAAAAAATAGGTTTATTAATTAATAATTCCAGAAACTATTATATATTTAATTTTTTTATTATAATCATTTTAAGATCATTTATAATTGTTTTGATTGGTTATGAGATTCAATTTCAATGTTCAAGCTCGTTTGTTTACTTGGTTTTAAAAGATCAGTTAACTTATATTCAAGTTCAGATGAACATGAAATATGGGATTTTATTTTCCAGAACTGAAGTTATACGATATTATTAAGAATCTAAGAGATTACATGGTTTTAAAATTAATTTGGTTACTTATATTTACGTTGAACTATTATATAAAACCATAATGACAACCGTTTTTGTAAATCGTTGGTTTTGATTACAAAGAACATGTTTTGGTTTATAACTTAATATCATTTGTCAAAAAATAGTAAAGGATAAAAATAGTATATATTACACATATATATTCTTGTTAAACCATAACAAAAATTATTTCATGACCAGAATTAATGATTATAAAAGAAATTGATAAACTGTTGTCCTTGAATGTGCTAAATTAGCACATCTCAAACGGTGCTTTCATTTTATTCAAATAAAAGGTGAGGAAAGAAAGAAGATAATTTAGTATCCCATTATTAAAATAAAATTACAGTACATGTTTTCAATTGGAGTTATCATACCATTTGGGTGAAGGGAGGTGAGGAAAGAAACAAAAATAAAATAACTTAAAAAATAAGGAATTGGAAAGATAAATTTACCTCTTGAGACTTTCTCCTTTGAGAACATCCTAAGGGCAGATGTTTTGATATTTTGAAGAGTCTAGGAAATTTTGGACGTGGGGTAGGATATTGGGGAGAGATTTGTGCAGAATATTGGAAAGGAACATGGCTTGAGAGGAGTGAAGAGAAGTGGGAGTGAGGGGGGGGGTTTATAGGGGCAGAGATGAGGGTTTTCATAATTGTTTAATCATTAGATTATTATTTCCACACAATACAAGGAATAGTAAGTATTCCATGACCAATAATAGTAATAAATCCATGTGAATTTGAAAAAAATGGGCTTACATCAGCAGATCATCATCAATGACTCAATTAATCCATTATTTAGAATTTGTTGTGAATTATCAGATTCTACTATTCATAAAAAATTCAAGTATTTCAGAAAAAAACCAAAAATTCATTGTAACCATTTTTCAACGTGTAGAATACAAAAAATAATTCCCTTTCTCAAAAATAATTTAGTAAATATTATTAATTTAATATTTAATTAAAATCATAATTTTTTATTAAAAACCAGTTTTAAAACATTCATTTACTTATTCTAAAATACAGGTACATCAAAATTTCACTTGAATATTATTTTATGAGTATCATAGGTAAGGTTACTCTTCATTAGGTTATTTCACTATTCATAAGGGTATGTTACTATTCATAAGGGTATGTTACTATTCACCAATTTGTTTTCTTATTAAACTCCAAATAACTTACTGATTGCAACCGTGTATATCATATTTTTGAAATTCCAAACACAAAAGTGAACCCGAGCTGGATTCCTCAGATTTCCCCGTCATTCCGGAGGGTTTGGCGAGACGTATCACGCCCTCTTGCCGTGAGTTCCGGATTCTGCCCTGTCTGCGGAAGTAGCATGATCTGGGTTTCCCGGAGGCATCTTGCCGGGGGGAAATTGTTCCTGCCCATGCTGCCCCAGCTTGGGATTACCATAGTTGGGTCACCACTCTGCAGCGCGCTTGGCCAGGAGTTCGTCAACCAGACTCTTCTACTCAGCAAGTTGCTGGTGTAACACGACCTTCTCGGGAACTTCGTTCGTCTTCTGTACAGAGGCGGACGGGTCGGAGTGCTTGACGGTTCTGACATGCTCCTTACCCTTACCGGCATTTCGACTGAGTACCAGCGACTCGGTGGGTACATGGAGGCCTAAAAGGTTCCGCTGCTGACGGGTAACCCTCCCTGATGGGTCCAGTAGCGGTGGTACACCCTCAGGGGGGTAAATCTCCATCAAGAAATTCAAGCTCATCCTCCTTGTCCACTACGTCATCCATGTGGACCGCAAACCTCCTTGGGGGAATGTCCTCAATGTCGCTTAATTGTTCGGGCCGCCGCTGTATAGGACTGAAGAGGAGGGTGGCATACTGTCCCCAGCCATGGACCTGCATATGGGGGTAGCTTCCCTGATGATTATGCGGAGTACTTTGAGACTCTAAAATAATTTCTGTTGAAGGGTGCTCTGGTGGCCTGGCGACTCAGGGCGCTGGGCCACAGGGAGTGCGGCCAAATCGATCAGGCGGCATTGCTCGCCGATTTCATCAAAGTGTTCCCGGATCCTGGGGTACACTACCCGCTCATAACGAATGCGGAAGTGTGTCACCCATAGGGTTCTGCGGAATCACCCTACTTCCTCTAGGGTAAGGGACTCCGGCATGCAAAAGTTTGGTGCTGTCGTCGGCCAGATGTTGGATTATGATGATGAAAGAAGGTTCTGGTTGGGAGATTATCATTCCAAACACAACAGGGGCCACCTATCTATCACTGGAGTACACCCAATTATGGGAAGATTGTTACCCTAGTGGGATACTGAATGAACCATTTTAGCTGGTGCAGAAACACTTAACCATTCCCTACCCCTTCCTTACCCTAATGACAACAATACACATTCCTTATACTATGAAAAGTGCAAAAACTATGTCGTCTACTCCCATCCCAACAACAACCAAGATGGATACACCTTATGCTCCTACTCTTGTGGTAAGAAAGAGTTCGGTCCATCGTCAAATGTGTCTGGGAGGGGTTTCATTAGTACAACCCTTCTTAGTGGGATGTGATTTAGACTACTCCCCTCTTGTGGATATTTCCCAAGATTTTAATGATATTGGAACCATCCAAGCATCACCAATCATCCTAGAGGTCGCGGTTAGTCTTCAGCATCCAGGTCCTGTAGCTGGGTCATTTGAGTGAAAAGGGAGTCTCCCATCTTTGGTAACCTGCCTTAGGTCCCTACCCACTCTTATGGAGATGCTTTCTACTTACAGACACGTGGAGGCATGGGATGTTCAAAGTATTGGTGTTGTGGCAATGCACCAGGTAGTGTGAAAAGAGGAATGGTGCCAGTTATGTTTTTTTCCATGGAGACACCACATGATAATTTTGTTGATGAGGGTGAAAATTTTTAGTGTTTGTTCATTGATATGGGTTTTGGAAACTTTGATTATCAGCAGTTACACCTCCTTTTTTACCAAATCTTCATATTCAGAGAAAACCTTGCCTCCTATGAGGACAAGCTGACCAGGTTCGATTTTTCCCATCAGCATGTGGCAACCTTTTGAGATGATTTGGAACATTTTTACCATCTAATAGCCAAGGAGGTGAAGGACCACGATTTGATGGTGACCCAAGAGGAACATCTTCGGGAGTGCAAATCCCACACATCGAGGTTGAGGGAATGACTGGCCTCCTCATGTTCAAACAATGAAGCTGTCCAGAAGAAAGGGAGGGACCTTAAAGTTATTCTGGAGTGGGTGCAACCTATGGTCCAGGTTTAAATGGATGAAAGTGATTCTTTGGAGAATATAATTGACGAACCACAACCATAACTATCCATCCTTATAGTCCCATTTAAGATAGAAATAAAGGTGGTGGACTCGCTCGAATGGTCCTAGGATGATTTCTACCATGTATTCCCTAGGTAATGTTATTATTTTCTTCTATAGGGGAACTCGGTTCCGGTTTACATGAAATGGTGAAAGGGAATTTGGATCCAAGATTAGAGAGGTGGACCAAAGGAATATATCCACTTGGTCTCTCATCAGGGCACATGCTCTGGAACTTCTACCGCTCTGCCAAGGTTGAACCCATATCTTCCAGTTGAAGACAATCTCTGTCCCTCATCTCCTTCTTTTAAGGAACCCTCTCTATCTGAAATGGGATAGTTTGAAACCCTAGTTCTCGATATTGTCCCTCTAGTCTCTCTAAGCCCCCTCTAGAAATCTCTTTATATCTTCACCTAGATGAGTAGCCCATCCTGTACGTTCTCCAATGGTGGTCTGCTAAAACATCTCCTAAGATCCTCGCTCAGGAGCCTTGCTTCCCTATTCTTATCCATGCATGTTCAGATGGAAACCCCATGCTTCCATGTCAGTCTTCAACCCACAGTGAGTGGATCCCAAGGGGAATCACCCTATAACCACCCTGGGTGGTGATGAAATTAAAGAGATATCCTATAAATCCCCAACCGAAATTCTTGCAGGACCCCGCCTTACTAGAAATCCTGAACATCTACACCAGTCCCCATCAAGTGATAAATCAGGAAGGTCTCCTAAGTTCCAGTACATGCATCACCCTAACTCTCCAGAACAAGTCAACAAGAGCCCAGGTATGTGTAACAGACTGATAATGAAACAAATGCAATTGCAAGAGTGTTCGATCTCCCATCTGAAAGAGACTACGGTGTTGGGGGTCAATGCCAGGATATTTCATTATCAATGACTCCTATAATCATCTAGAACTATTGAGGTATTGGTGAAAGGGTCAAAATGGACATCATAGCCTCAGAGTCCAAAAATCACGAGGCACAGATTGCCTCTATTCTTGAATACAAATAGAGCCCCGACAAAATCTACGAGTTCACTCGAAGGATCAGAATGCATGATTCCATGCATGCTACCCCCACCAATAGCCACATTTCGATATTCTAGAGAAAATAATTTTTTGGTCAAGATGATGGGATTGGGAGACCAATTTATCACAACCAAGATAACTAGTGGCATGAAAAAAATCATGTCCTTTATCTACGGGAACTGTGACCCACAAAGGAGAGAATATTTATAGAAGGATCTCACTACTTTCGACCCAGGAAACCTTACATGGATCCTAGGCAGTGACTTTAACATCATATCAGACCCATCTAAGAAGAAGGGAAAGGGATCATTCCCCCGAAAGCTGAGTTTGTACTTTGCACAGTTTATGGCCTGCAAAGGCCTCCCAGATATGGGCTATTTAGGTGACTGCTTTACTTGGTGAAACATCCAAAAAGGAAGTAGCCACTACTGGAGACGCCTTGACCATTGTCTCTCTAATATACATGCTTTAACTATGTTTCATCATGCCAAGGTATGCCATCTGGTTAGAGGGATTTCAGACCATTCTCTATTGTGGTTGTCCTTGTCTCCTTGACAGGTCTCTCTCGAAAGCTTCACATATAAAAACCAGTGGAGAAATGAACCAGGTTACCTTCAACTAGTTAGGAAGATATGGGACGATCCGAACCAGGGGATCTCATGAGTGGCCATACACAATTAGATAAGGTGACTCAAACAGGTCCTGACAACATGGGCTAAGAATCTTCCCCCACCTGACATGAAGATGGATGATCTGAAAACAGAAATTGAGCAGCTGGAAGCCCGACTAGAGGAGGCTTGGGATGACTCTTTCTACAATGATCAAGTGGAAAAAATTAAGACCTAGACTAAACTAGTTCTCTCATAGGAACACCAAGCTAGGGAAAACACAAGAGACAAATGTCTAAACTAAAGGGATAAAAACTCAACCAACTCTAATGCATGTATAAGAGGGAGGAGACGTCCTATCCAATCAAACACCACCCAGTCTGACGGCACATAAACTAACAACCATAATGTATTTGGGGGAATGGCTCAAACATTCTTTAAATATCTACTTGATGGATCATGTATGAACATGTCCATTGGGTACCCAAAAGGGGTTGAAGTGCTCTGGGGAGAGATTCCAAACCTTGTCTATGCACCATACAATACTTTCCTAGAAGGGTTCCCAAAAGAGGGAGAGATACACATGGATATGGTGAACCTAAACCTTTATAGTGCACTGGGACAAGACTACTTTTCTGGTTCTTTCTACAGAGGCTCATGGGAGGTGGTTAGGTTTGACATTATGACAGTGATCCATGACTTCTTCCGTGGATGGAGCCTACCACAAGTTTCCAATTCCATGACCCTTGTCCTCATTCTGAATACCATGGATCCCTCATCTTTTCAAAATTACATACTGGTCAGTATGTTCAATTTACCCTACAATATCCTTCCAAGAATCATCAATACAAGTCTAGAAAAACATATCCCACAGTGGACCTCCCTTGAGCATCATGGTTTTGTGATGGGCCGATCCATCCAAGGTGTGATTGATCTATCCCAGGAAATGATGAGAGACATTAACACCAAGTCACATTGATCCAATGTATCCATCAAGATGGACATGAATAAATCATATGATCATTGTGAATGGGGCTTCACCAATAGAGTGCTGAATAGGATATGTCTATCTCCCTGGGCCCGTGACCCCATCTTCAAGAGTGTAAGATCTTCTTGGCTAGCAATTTCTTTTATGGGATGAACTCACAACTTTTTTAAATCTACTCATGGGATAACGCAAGGGGATCCCTTTTCCCAAAGCATCTCCATCCTAATGCAAGATGTTCTCAGTCGCAGGATCAATAATGGTATGGCCAACAGAGACGTCCTTCCCTACTGAAGAAAGACGTAACTTCCCCCATATCCCATTTGATGTTTACAAATGACACATTCATCTTCATGAACGTGGTCAAGATATCGCTCAATGACATCAGAAAAATCCCGGAAGACTACTGCTACTGGAGTGGCCAGGTTATTAATGAGACAAGAGTATGATTTACATCTCAAACAAATGCGCTACAAGTAGGTCCCTGCTTCTATGCAACATGACAGGCATGCAGTGGGGATCTTTTCCAATGGAGTACCTTGGCACCGCCATCTATATGGGAAGAATGTGTATTATAGATTTCTATAATGTGGTGGACAAGATCAAGTGTCTCATTCTCAACTAGAAAAACAACTTGTTATCCATTGGCAGCCGCATTACCTTGGGGAATAGAATCATGTCTGCCATGTCGTCCCATGAGTTGGAATCCAGAAATGTTCCGAAAGGTGTTATCAGAAATATCGACAAAATATTGGTGATGTTTATCTAGGATATATCATTGGAGGAGAAGAAACACAGGGCATCATGGGGGAAGATGGAAAACCCAATTCACTATGTAGTGATCAATGTCAAAGGCTTAGGGGACACCACCCATTCCATGAACACAAAATAGGAATGAGAAACTATTGAAGGGGTTACTCTCTATGGAAAGACTATGGCCTAAAATTACAGTGTCAATGTGGCCAAGATATCTATTCATGGATCCCCCTTTGGTCTACGATCATCACCCTCATCCAGAGCCTGCATCAACATTCACAATGGATAGTTGGTGAGGGAAATCTCATGTTCTAGCAACACAACTGGGAAAACATGGTAGTAGGATATCCCGGGTGTCCTGATCCCACCATTACCTTCATGGAGGCGAGTCATCACCCGTCCTTCAGATTAATTCCGGATATGGGAAATAAAGATATCTTTGACATCATTGAATCCAACTTAGAACCAGATAGATGTGTTTTTAAAACATCAATCTCAGGGAGGTTCAACAGTAAGGATTTCTGCAGATCATCCAACCCTCAGGCCCAATGAGACATATGGTTGAATTTTGTGTGGTGTAATAATATTACTATCAAAAATAACTTCCTCATGTGGAGGATCTAGAACTAGGAAATATCAACAGATGATCATATTAATAAGATTTTCATTTTCATGGCTTCAGAATGCCACTATTGCAAGACCAAGCAGGAGGAGAGCTAAAAACATTTTTTTTGAAGGGGGGTGGGATCTTGAAGTATGTATTTCTTGATGGGTTAATTAGATACTCTTCTAGGGGAAACCGTGACAATAAATTTCTTGAAAGATGGTTTTAGGGGACAGAAGACACAGGCCTGGAAAAAATGGTGAGATCCATGATCCTCAACGCTGGCTGCTAGTGCCTATGGTAGTAATGAAACCGGTCTGGATATGAGGGGGTTAACTCCACAAGGATACTCATTATTTTAAATACTGGGATCCTATTAGAAGACATGGTGACTTTGGTCAGTAACTAGATGGACGCGCCATCCCTACGGGCTCTCCTTGGTTCCCCACCCACAATGCATTATCTTTCCCCCAGTCTTCAAGGTAGACAGGTGAGGTGGATGGCTCCAGATGACGAACTCAATATGAACACAGATAGTGCACGTAGCTCAGGAAAAGTGAATAGAGGATGGGTCATCAAGTACTATGAGGGGAGTTTTTTCTTTCTTTTATTACTCAATTTGGTAGGGGGAAACTTTCTTCTAGTCGAGGCCAAGGTAGTTCTCATGGGGATCATGCTTTGAATCCAAGAGAATATTTTCCTTTCTGAAGTGGAGACTGATACCATGATTCTACAAAATTCTTTTCATGAAAGAGGTGTAACTCTTTGGTAGATCTACTATATCATATGGAAATGAAAATATCTCCTCAAAAATAGTACAAAAGTGACCCACACCTCGTGGGAGGGGAATCAAGTGGAGGATCATCTAGCTTCTCTAGCGGTCCAAGGCACCATGGTAACTATACTCTCTAATATTTCCCAATTTAAACCTAAGGGGGTAAATTTGAAGAGAGGGGATTCCCTTGGTCTACAGTACTTTAGACCCCCTTAGACCCTTTTCCTCGCCCTTTTTGTACTCAATTCCCTTGAATAAAAATAAAATGAATGATGATTGAGATGTGCACTCTTCCCCTTTTTTGATACATTAGAGAGACTCCTGATAGGAATGTTCCTCCATTTTTTTCTGAACTCAATGGAACTGATTTAGATTTTTAATATATCTTCCTTTAACTTTTTTTTCATGTCAACATCATTACAATCAGGCATTAATTTCAAACCATGACTTGAAGTTAATAAATTGAACTAATTGAATCAAACTCTAATTTTTTCTTTAGATGTGGGACCCAGTGAGAGTAGTTTGACTATTTATCGAGTTTCGTGGAAAACCCCTTGAACTTTTGTGTCTATTTTTTATATTACACTAATTTTTTTCCTAATACTGCTTGGAATGTGCTTAGCGGGCATAAAATGGATTTTTCATAGGCCACCATTTGTGAGTTTTCGATCTAACAAGCTTTACGCCTCTTCTAATGTCTCAATGTTTCCATCATTTAATGAACTGGTACTTGAGTTTTTCCCAGAGGTTCACTTTGAGTATTTTTCCTCTAGAAATTATGGAATCATTTTTTCTACAGTTCACAATCCTTGCAATCAATAATTCTACTGATGTTTTAGGTCAGATAGCTTTGACCATACATAATGGTGCATGGCCCTAGCATGGGACCGTTATCTAGAAATGTTCTAGTATCCTTCAGACATGGATTGAGGATTTTTCATGACCCTTTTGAATGAGGCTCAGGATCCTCTTTAAGCATACATAAGTCAGAAAGGACCCTCTAGCGGACAAAATTTCCTTTTATGGATGACCATTTTTGTGGGCAACATATACAGAACCACTAGGGTATGATGCACATAGTCAATAAAAAGTGTCCACAGAACTCTATCATTCCATTTCTGATGGCCTGGTGGGATTTGCAACATTTTGGATTTATTTTAATGTTGGGATCCACAACGGGTGGCTGGCCTGAGTACTGGTGTCTGAAAACATCATGAACATTAATTTCTACTTTGAATGTGAAAATGTTCCCACACATTTATGTCAAGGGAACTTGGAAAGAAAGAGGTACATAAGCCTTCATCCATGTGTTTTCTAAATCCGAGGGGTGTGAGAAGACATGAATTTCATTTGAGCGTATAGAAGATGGTGAGAAATATCTTATGGATGAATTTTCATTTTATTGAATACATTTTTGTGGGAAATATATGCAGAGCCACCGAGGCATGATATTTATAGTCAAGTAAATGTGTCTATAAGACATTGGCCACCCATCATCGATGGACATTGAGGATTATAGTGATTGGGAACATTTTGAATACAGTACATGACCTTTGACCAGGGGTTCTCCTGAAAAAAAATATGGCATCCCGCCTTTTTATAACATAACTTTTCATTACATTTTACAAAACTGAGGATCATTAAGGTTTAGTGTCTTGGAAACCAGGAACTTAAAACATGAAATCATAAAACATTATTCTTAAACTCTTTAAAGGCTTCTCCTTATGTTAATCCTAGGTTCATTACTGCATCTCATAACCTGGGGACATACATCAAAAGAAAGGGTGAGCAGAAGGCCCAGTAAGGGAAACAAGGGGAAACATTTAACATGTGAACTTGAGATATATCAATAATGTCCTAAAAAAGAACTTTAAGGCATGAGAAAGAAATCATGATGCATATCATAATAAAAATAATGTATTTCATAACTTGAAGATGTGTCTACAACATTTAACATAGACAATCATTTCTGTTTCACCATGGTCCATCCCCAAGGTGTCATTAAAAATTACCAAGGTTATTCACCAAGGTATCAGTCAAAATGGTCATCTCTAGAGATTAAGTCTTTACCCAATGCATTGGAGTGCTATCAGTGCGCACCCTTAATTTTTCTTTATTATCATGTGAGACACATATATCATCATCAATAATTTCAAAAACAACCCATATAGCATAAAATAAATGAGTTTCATTTCATAATCATAACGTTTTAAAAACTGCTTTAATGATATGATCGTTATGTCACTTTAATCCAATGGAAAGGGAAAGCGGGTCTCATGTATGTAAATACCCGAATTTAAAGTAGAATATTTTGGTATATATGTGAATACCACTTTAGAAGAAAGATCTTTTAGTATTAACTTAATAAAATAAATTAATCTGAGAATAAGAGTTAGACATTTTGAGACGAAAATTATGCAGCATAACGTCTATATTACGAGGTTTCAGAAAACATTGAAAAGAGAGGGGACATGGGTCACCCACTCATAAATGATCCACAAAATAGTAGGGGAATAGAATATAAAGTATTTAATAACATGGTAATGAAATTTTAAAGATATAACATATGAAATGAAGAACATGAAAGGAAGACAAAAATAAGATTTCTCTTATGAAAATTCGGCATCCTAACGGTGTCAATTAAACATAAAAAAAAGAATTGGCAAGATCAAATAGGGACTCTCATCATATGAACATAAAATATCAGTATGATATATATAGAGATCATACCCCAACATAATAAAAAGGAACTTTAAAGACTTGACATGAAAGTAGAACTTTGAAAAATGAGAATGGTGAACGAATCCCTTAAAAATTCGACCGCCTAACGGCGTCACCTAAACTTCAACAAAAATGAATTGACGAGATCAAATAGGGCCTCTCATCATATGAAAATAAAATATCAGTATTATAGATATATAGATCATATAGCAACATATAAAAAGGAACTTGAAAGACTTGACATGAAAGTAGAACTTTGAAAAATGAGAATGGTGAACGAATCCCTTAAAAATTCGGTAGCCTAACGGCATCACACAAACTTCAACAAAAATGAAATGATGTTATCAAATAGGGTCTCTATTCATATGAAAATAAAATATCAGTATGATAGATATAGATATCATACCCCAACATATAAAAAGGAACATTAAGGACTTGACATGAAAGTAGAACTTTGACAAATGAGAAAGGTGAACGAATCCCATAAAAAATCGGCAGCCTAACGATGTCACCTAAACTTCAACAAAAATGAATTGATGAGATCAAATAGGGTGTCTCATAATATGAACATAAAAGATCAGTATGATAGATATAGAGATCATACCCATACATAATAAAAAGGAACTTGAAATACTTTACATGAAAGTAGAACTTTGAAAAATGAGAAAGGTGAACGAATCCCATAAAAATTCGGCAGCCTAACGGTGTCACCTAAACTTCAAAAAAAATGAATTGAAGAGATCAAATAGGGTATCTCATAATATGAACATAAAAGATCAGTATGATAGATATAGATATCATACCCCAACATAATAAAAAGGAACTTGAAAGACTTGATATGAAAGTAGAACTTTGACAAAATGAGAACCCGGGCTGGATTCCTCAGATTTACCCGTCATTCAAGAGGGTTTGGCGAGACGTATCACGCCCTCTTGTCGCGAGTTCCAGATTCATCCCTGTCTGCAAAAGTAGCATGATCAGGGTTGCCCGGAGGCATCTTGCCGGGGGGAAATTGTTCCTGCCCATGCTGCCCCGGCTTGGGATTACCATAGTTGGGTCACCACTCTGCAGTGCGCCTGGCCAGGAGTTCGTCAACCAGACTCTTCTACTCAGCAAGTTGCTGGTGTAACGCGACCTTCTCGGGAACTTCATTCGTCTTCGGTACAGAGGCGGACGGGTCGGAGTGGTTGACGGTTCTGACATGCTCCTTACCCTTACCGGCATTTCGACTGAGTACCAGTGACTCGGTGGGTACATGGAGGCCTAAAAGGTTCCGCTGCTGACGGGTAACCCTCTCTGATGGGTCCAGTAGTGGTGGTACACCCTCAGGGGGGTAAGTCTCCATCAATAAATTCAAGCTCATCCTCCTTGTCCACTACGTCATCCATGTGGACCGAAAACCTCCTTGGGGGAATGTCCTCAATGTCGCTTAACGGTTCGGGCCGCCGCTGTATAGGACTGAAGAGGAGGGTGGCATACTGTCCCCAGCCACGGACCTGCATATGGGGGGTAGCTTCCCTGATGATTATGCGGAGTACTTTGAGACTCTGAAAGCATTTCCGTTGAAGGGTGCTCTGGTGGCCTGGCGACTCAGGGCGCTGGGCCACAGGGAGTGCGGCCAAATCGATCAGGCGGCATTGCTCGCCGATTTCATCAAAGTGTTCCCGGATCCTGGGGTACACTACCCGCTCATAATGAATGAGGAAGTGTTTCACCCATAGGGTTCTGCGGAAGCACCCTACTTCCTCTGGGGTAAGGGACTCCGGCATGCAAAAGTTTGGTGCTGCCGTCGGACAGAACTTCTTCGGGAAGTGATCCACTACGAGAATGTTCCAAAAGATCCTAGGCTCAGACTCATGTTATAGCCCTGAATTGCCCCACTCATCAACCAGAGGTGGCTGAGGGACCATTAGCGGTACCAAGGCAGACCACTGGGATAGTAAACTTGGCGGCGGAGAATACGGCGAACGAGCTGACTGGCCACCAAAGTCCGGACCATCCTCAGAAGAGTGAGGCGACCTGACCACAATATCACGATACGATGGGCTGATAGCAACAGCTTCTGGAATAGGAGTTTCGGTCACCGGTGATGGGTCATGCCATTGCTCTACCGCTGTTGGCCCCCAAAATAGCTCTCTGTGATCTCTGGTAGAGGTAGAGGGCGCTTCTGGTGATGACGGTGGTGATTACACAGTCAAAACCTATGGAATTTCCACAATTTCTTCCTCCTGTATGTACCTGCATAGAGAGGCAGGAATCCGGTGGACTTCACAATCTGGGATAATGAGGCTGACGTGCCTTGTTCCCGCCCCAGTTCTTGACACGGAGGATCGGGAGAAGGTTCCAACGTTGAGTCGCATTCAGCTTCAGAATCCGAGAAATGGGCTGGTTTGACCTCCACTCGGGCCTTCCCAGGACTCTTCTTGTGGTGGCGATGACCCGCCCTCCTGCCCCTAGATGGCTCTTCGGGACAAGGTTGATTCTCGACATGTAGTCTCAGAGCAGCGCTGGCACCATGACGGAGAGGACTCCCTCTTGAGATAGTCGGGGTGTGAGGGGAACTAGGTAAAATGTAAAAGGGTACATGGGGAGGACCACCATGGACAACACCCATGTGGGTGGAACCTCTGTTGGATCTGGCTGGAGCAGGGGGAGGACCTCCATGCTTGGTGCGGGTGGAGCGAGGCTGACCTTCACTCCTCGGGTTTTCGGGGAGAGGAGGACCTTCCCCAGTTGTAGAGAGGATGTAGTGAGGACCACCATGTTATAGAGGGACCGGATGGGTAGTACCTTCGCATCGATGGTCGGGGAAATGATGAGGAACTTCGTTCCTTGTATGGTGGGCGCGGGAGAGGCTTTTGTGTCGAACGTCACTGCCACGGGGCAGGTCTTCATTCGGGATGGGAGTAGCATGAGGCATACCCCCATGATGAACTTTGGAGTGGGGAAGGCCCATGCTCTATGGAATGGTGGTACGGGGAGGACCTCTGTATAGAGTGACGTCACCGTGGATTGGTTCGCGGCGATCACCGCTCGGGCATGTGACCCCGAGAGCCAACCCAACCTGCCCATGGGACGGTTGGGGCCTCGGTCCTGGTCGGGTGAAGGAGGGCCCCTACATAGTGTATTCAGGGACTCCATGATGCAAGTCGGTGGTGGCTCGGGCCACAATAGTTGTTGACGTCGACGCCCCTTGACGAGCGTCCTCAGCTCGGGCCCGACGCTGACGTCGGGTCAGACGAGCTGGAACAAGTAGTTCAGGGGCATAGCCTACCTGCTCCTCTGGTGAAGCCGGACGGCGGCAATGATTCAGCCTAATGGGAGCCCTTGCTTGGACCCGTTAGATTGGGACTCTGACCGGGCTGAGCTGGACATCACCCGCCTCATCACCGTAAGGCGAGGAGTCGTCGAGGCGTTCTAAGGACAGGCTCCCGAAATGATTGAACGATGTGGTAGGGAGCAGGGGCTCCCTGTCCAACCTTTGAGGGCGGCGTTGACAGCGGGGCCTGGATGCCTCCAGGTCTAGGCAGGCCATATCCCGAGTTGGGATGACCCCTTCCTCCTCATCCCTACGTACAAGGTTGTTGATCACCCTTCGTTGGATGATCTATGACAGGGAGAGGGGATGTGGGCGTCCCGTATTTATGGATGTAGAGATCGTTGAGATGGTAGTGGATCCACATAGAGCGGCTGTGCTGGTATTTCCCCCGCCCCTACGTAGGTGAGCGGGCGGTGTTCGTGTCTCCATAGCAGCAACCTGGTTCTTGGGAAGCAGGGAGATCAACTCATCAGCACTACGATGAAAAAGATTGACAACCAGTGCCCCAGTGTCATTCTGTCTTCTCTGGTCGGTGAGAGGGATCCATGCCAACACGTTGCAGAACAGAATGCCCCACGTTCTACTGCCCCAAATTCCGGTGAGTTTCACGCCAGGCCCGCTATTTGCTTAGAGGGACCCATCACCGAATATTTGGATCCGGTGACACATCAATCTACTGGTGTCTCAAACGCTACTAATCTCCATATTGAGGAGAAGAACATCACATCGGGTTCTCCATTTCTGTTTCCAACGCTTTCGTCGGGGCACACGCATCCGTCTGTGAGGATGCGCTGCTGTTTCCCCTCATTCCTAATTTCCAAAGGCGGGCGACATTCACTCATTATTCAGGGACGTCTGCTCCTTGATCAAATCCGGGATGATGGGATGTTAGTTCTTCCTTCCGTGGATTCCTCCTCAGAACTCATCACCAAGTCCGGGTATCCCTCGTAGATTTAATAAGTTGTTCGTGAAACATTTCCCAGTGCCATGCTTCCATGGACACCAGTTAATTACACTGCTTCTGTCAGGACATTCCAAAGGGTCCAGTCAGGGCAGCAACCTTCAGTCGGGGGAGTAGTCATGTCGAGGCATTAGTAGCATGTCTGAATGCTGGGGAATTGGTGTGTCTGTCTTTTTTCCCTTGTCATAGGGCTTCTGAAGGCCGTGGAAGCCTGAGGCATCCCACATCGACTGCAGGGAATCATATTCCATAGGCATGTATCTGAGGTTTTCCTCAGCTTCCTATGTTTAACACAGGGTATGCCGCAGGTTTAACGTCCAGCGGAGACGGATCAGCCTGATCAGAACACTAGATTGAGTGGACCAGACTGGGGAATTTCCCTTGAAGGGATGCTGATATTGGGGTCAGATCGTGGGTGGCTTCCCGGGCACTGTGGAGGGGAGTGGAGTGGCATGATCTCATCAGGATGTGGCGTCCCAGGTAAGAATTAGGGCGGATGATGGATGGATGGATGGATGAAGTGGAGGAGGAATGAAATGGGACCATCGTAAGGGCGACAGTAAAGTTGGGCTTGAGCCTCAAAGAGACCTCCTATGTATCCCCGTGGCAGTGAATCAAAGTCCTCGTAGTTCAGGATGGTGTCGATGAACCGACGTGAAGGTGGACCTTGGTTTGATGATTTCTGTCAGTGAACCGACGTGGATGTGGACCTTGGTCCAATGGGTGTCATAAGCGAACCGACATGAATGTGGAACTTGGTCTGATGGGTGTCATCAACGAACCGACGTGAAGGAGGTCGGAACGACTCGGTGATGGGCTTGAACCTCATGGAGGATTCTTCATACCATGCCTTGACATGGATCAAAGTCCTCGTAGTTTGGGAGAAAATGGTGGGTGTCGGCGAACTGACGAGAAAGAAAAGAGACCTTGGTCCAGATGGTGTGGGGCTTACACACTAGGCTGCCCAAGTGTTGGTGAACTAACATGAAGGAGGTTGGAGTGACCAACGGGTGATGGGCTTGAACCTCATGGAGGCTTCCTACGTACCATGCCTTAGCACGAATCAAAGACCACGTAGTTCAGGTTGGATGCCGAAAGGCCAACATGAAGGGACTAGGGGTCCAGGTGGTGGGCTTGAACCTCATGGAGGCTTCCTACATACCATGCCTTAGCACGGATCAAATACCACGTAGTTCAGGTTGGTCACAACGGCTTACCACTGGACCAGAATGCAGTTTAATGTCATCTGGGCCGGGGGTGAACCCTGACGTGAATAGATGGCGGGTGGTTGGCATGAACCTCATGGATTCTTCCTACGTACCATGCCTTAACATGGATCAAACACCTCGTAGTTCGGGAAGGGTTTCCTCCACGAACCGACATGAAGGTGAACCCGGGGGATCCACTGGTAGTGGGCTTGAACCTCATGGAGGCTTCATATGTACCATGCCTTATCACAAATCAATGTCCTCGTAGTTTGAGGGTGCAGTTTAACGTCATGTTGGACGAGGGCATATAGTTTAACGTCATGCTGGATGAGGGTGGAACTCAACGTGAATAAATGACCAAGTGGTGGGCTTGAACCTTGTGGAGGCTTCCTACGTACCATGCCTTAGCATGGATCAAAGTCCCCGTAGTTCTCTTGAGGCGTGGGTCAGGGTCGACACTCACTCTAAGCTCACGTGAGTCATGCTCGGTGTGAGAAGCAAGAGGTTGCAGGGACTTGGTGATCACGCCACGAAGGATGTGTCTGTGGGAAATGAAGATGGGCTTATGCATTAGGCGGCCCATGGTGCTGGAACTTACTCCAGGATGGAGTCCCGAAGTGCGGCAAAGCGTAGCGGGAGAGGGATTTGGGACCAAAGATGGAAGGTGCCTCATTCCCTATCGCACCCTCTATTGGCCTTGGCAGTGGGGAAGTATGGAGGTGCATGGGTGCTACCTTTCGCAAGAGAGGCTTGGGGGCTTACACCAAGGTGGTTACCCTTATCTCGTGGACATACGCTACTCCAAAAGGGAGGATCTCATTCCATGTGAGGAAGATTCAATTCCTGTGGAGACAAGAAGCGTAAAGAATGTCCGAGACGGGGGGGGGGGGGGCTGCATGCAAAGAACGGGGTTGGATCACAGTTTAACGTCATGTGTTGAGGACGAGGTGCTTGGCAGTTTAACGTCCTGCAGCTCGGATGAGGTGGGTCTACTCCGTACATCTAGGACTTACATAATCATTACCATATGCCCCTTGGGAAAGGGAAGGTACCAGCAAAGCCGTGGTAAAGAGGGGTCGAAGAGAGAACCATCGAGGGGTCCACATTAGCGTGTCTATGTGAAGTAGAAATAGCCATTAACGTGCCTATGCGAAGAAGCATCAGGAGAAGCAATGCTACGGGTGGTGTTGCCCATGGGACTTTGAAATCACATCGTGGAAACATGTAGGGTCGCATGGAAAGAGGAATTGCCAAGCAGAGGAGTACGCTTTTCGAAGTGGAGTGCCTTGGCCTTAGCATGGGGAAGGGGTGTGAATGGGAGGTGCTTTACGAAGTGGAATAGTATTCACGGAGCACTGCCTCACGAAGCAGAGGTGCCTCGCGAAGCAAGGTGCTGTGAAGCAGTGTGCTTCGCGATGTAGAGAGACCCTGCCTTGGCATATGGATCACTAGTACAGGATGCGTGTTTCGCAAAGCATAAATGCTACGCGACTACCCGGATTGCCTGGGAATCCCCTTCCTTCGTGAATTCCCATAGGCTTCATGAAGGGCATCCCTCTCAGAAGAGGGGCCCAAAATGAGACAAGGCGAAGGAATCTCGTGAAGAAACAATACCTCACGGAGCTCATGATTCTCGGGGCGAAGGGTGCTTCGTGATTTGGGAGTTAAGAAGCCGAAAGGTCAGATTATCCGTACCTTGGACTCAGGGGGAGCCCATTATTTATAGGCCAGGGGCGCCGCAAAGTAGAGCTCACGCGGCGCGAAGGGGCGTTGGGTGCTTCGCGGCAGGTCGCGAACGTCAGGGTGGTCGCAGAGCGGAACCACCTCCTTTGCTTCGCGGAGGGCTCGTGAAATTCCGGGCGTTCGTGTAGTTGTACTACCTCCTTTGCTTCGTAGCGGCCGCGTTGCTCGGGGGAGCTCCGTGTCGGGGCTTCGGGAGGAAGCGTGCGAGATTCTTTTCCTTCCTCCCTTTGCGTTCAATATTTTGGCACCAACAATTATGTTGTGTTTTTATGTAATTTTATCAAATCTTTATTAGAAGGGAAATTTCCATTGAAAACCTTGTGTCGTTACATTCCCCCCCCCCCTTATGAAATTTCTCCCTCAAAATTTCTTTTTACATTCTAGGATGTAGCCAGGTGAGGGTACTTATCCTTCATCGCCTCCTCCAGTTCCCCAGTAGCTTCTTCAAACTTTTGGTTCCTCCACAATACATTGACATGGTGGATTGTCTTGTTTCATACACCCTTATCTATTTAGTCTAGAATCTTCACTAGTTTTTCCTCATAAGAGAGATCATCTTCCAACTGCACAACATCTGAGTTCAGTACATGTGAGGGATCATGTATGTACTTCCTCAAGAGTGATACGTGAAACACATGATGAACTTGAGTCACATTCGGAGGAAGTGTAAGCTGATAGGCCATGGATCTTATTCGGTCAAGGATCTCAAAGGGTCCAATGTACCTTGATCTTAGATTCCCTTTCTTTCCAAACCACATGACTCTCTTTCATGGTGATATTTGAAAGAAGACTTTATCCCCAACGTCAAACTCCAAGTCCCTTCGATGGTTGTCAGTGTAGCTCTTCTTCCGACTCTGATCAGATTTGATGTTTTTCTAGATGAATCGAACATTCTCCATCATCTCTTGCACATGATCGGGTCCAATTATTTTTCATTCTCCAACTTCATCCCAATAGGTTGGAGTTTTACATATCTTTCCATACAAAGCTTCATACAGAGCCATCTGAATGCTCTATTGGAAGCTATTGTTGTATGAGAACTCAACCAACGGGAGATGTTGATCCAATCCACCTTTTAATTATAGAGGGGAGGTTCTTAGCATATCTTCAAACGTCTGAATAGTCCTTTCACATTGGCCATCAGTTTTGGGGTGATAGGTCATGATGAAATTTAATTCAGTACTCAAAGCGTGTTGAAGAATCCTCCAGGATATAGATGTGAACCTTAGATCATGATCAGAGACAATTGAGAGTGGAACACCTTACAATCTCACCACATCCTTCACATATATTTTTGCAAGTTGTTCAAGTGAGAGGTCTCCCCGAATAGCGATAAAATGGGAAGTCTTGGTGAGTCGGTCTACCACAACCCATATCACATTATTTCCCTTCGACTTCTTCGGGAGACCCATGAAAATGACCATTGTGACATTGTTCCATTTCCACATGGGTATTGGCAATGGTTGAATCATCCATTTAGACTTTTTCATTGTGCTTGAACTTTCTAACATTCCAAGAACATTGATATATATTTCTCAATCTCCTTCATCATATTATCCAACCAGAAGTGTTCTTGGAGATCACGATACATCTTGGTACTCCAAGGTTGGATAGAGAAAGTTGATCTATGTGCATTGTCCAATAGCACTTTCTTTATCCTGAGTGATGAATCCACACAAACCCTCATTCCAAACCAAATCACACCATCATCATTCATATGGAACTCTTGCAGCTTCCCTTCCATTACTACATTGACCCTATTTTGTAACTCCAAATCATCCATTTGTGCTTTCTTAATCTTCTATTGAATGGATGGTTGCGAAATAATTTTGGAAAGGTTGTATTTATCCCCTAAACCTATGATTTTTAAATCCATACTTTTCATATCCAAGAAGATAGGGTCTTTCTCAATCCGTAACATGGATAGAGTAGCAGGTTCTTTTCTGCTTAGAGCATCTGCTACCTTGTTCGCCTTGCCAGGATGATAGTGAATCGAGCAATAATAATCCTTAATTATCTCTAACCATCTTCTTGGAAAAATGTTGAGCTCATTTTTTGTTAATATATACTTTAGGCTCTTGTGGTCGGTGTATATGTGACACTTCTCACCATAAAGGTTGTGCATTCATGTTTTCAAGGATAAAATCATAGCTGCCATCTCCAGATCATGTGTCGGGTAGTTTTTCTCATGTATCTTATGATTATCTAGGATTTATAAACATTCCTAAGTAAACGTTTTTGTATTTTATAATGTTTTTTCTTGTTTTTCGTGGTTTGTTTGGGTACCAATAAAGGGATTGAAACTAAATAGATGAAAAATAGGGAGAATAAAGAGGACTGGTATACATTAAAAAGTTACATCATAACAAAGACCCAAACTAACCAAGAGCACCATGTACAAGACTTAACATGGTCACAAAAAGGCTTATAAGAACCACAACTTGAGTAATTGGATAGTAATCATCTTCTGGGTTCGTCAGTGTGAAAAACATAATAGCCAGAACCACAACACACGTACTCAGCACCAATGGAATGAGGAGAGCCATCCTCCCTGGTTCAAGTGTTTTGAAAATGTGAAACACCCCATGTTATATATAGTGATAATGTTTTATAGTACTTTAAAAATATAGTAAAATGTCTAATTATTACATGTTTAGTATACTATTTATCTTTTTTTTCCGTGAGGCAATGTGGGTCGTTCATCACCCCACGTTTAATCTTGGCTCTCGATTTCTTTTAAACAGCTCAACCCATCTACCGCTCTTCCTCCAACCCTCTGATCTCGCCTATTCTAATCTGGGTCATCTATTTCATCTCCTCGTCGCACCCCTTCATCATCTTATTCCTCATGTCGGGGTCCCGCACCAGTAGGCTTCCACACCTGGGGTTGCCTCAGCCTTCTAATTTTCCACTGCTCCCCTTGACTCTCGCACAATCCATCACCTAGGGCCCTATTTTCCTGTCTTCTCTACACTAAACTACCCTTGTTTCGAGTCACCTTGTTGCACCAGAGCTTATAAAAAACCACCTCCTGCCTCATGAAACACCGGCGGATTCTTCTCCTCCTTCTCTCCCTTGATCTCCCAGCAAATCCAGCAATGTACCCCTAGTCTGAGCTTCCTCCCCAAGCTAGGTAAGGGTGTTCTATGTTTCGTTTCCATTAATAACATCCTGTTCTTTTATGTTTTGTTATATACGGTTTAAATATATAACAATGTATAATGCCAACCCTCCTATTTTAAAATTATTTTAAGGGTAATTCCTTACGATTTATAATGAGGCTTGCATGTTTATGGGTATGCATGTTTTCTTATTTTTTTAAATGGTACAGTTTTAAAAAATCTAAAAAACAAATAAATTTTTATAAACGATATATACAGTTTATATATATATATATATAATACAAACCCATCTGTTTGTATTTTCTTCAAGGGGGTTTTCCATTGAGTTTTCAGTAGGGTGCTTATGTGAGGATCTCCTTTTTTTAAAACAATTCAGGTTTACATACCTAAAAACCAATATACTTGTATGAATGTGTATATACAGTTTTTTTATATAAATATATATATATAACCCAAATCCAATCCATTTCTACAGTTTCTAAAATAATTATCGGTGTTTTACCAGGAGAGATATATATTATAAGGGTTGTTTTGAAGTTGGGTGCATATTTCCAAACCCCTAATTATAAACTTTGTATATACCCTATAAACTTATATATATAGGTATGTAGTCCAAATACAAATCATAATTATGATTTTCATTTTAAAGGATGGATATCAATCTTTAAACAATTACTTATATGCGAACTATGTGTTTGGTTTAAATGGAATTATGTTTATAAAAACATAATGTTTATATATTTTTGTACATATGGTTATGCGTAAATGTATTTACAGGTATAATTTCCAAAACCCTATATTTTTTTGTAATATTTTTTAGGACTTAATTTAGGCTTTGATACATGTAATTTTTTTAATAATTTTGGTGTTTTCTAAACCAACATGTATTTTGTATACGAGTACACACAAACGAGCATGTTTTATTAAAGAAGTTTATTTGACAATACCCATGATGTATTTTATGATGAAGTGTGTACTTTAGAATGATTTAAAATTTAGGAGGATTTGGGATTCATGGGATCATGTTATAATGTTGTGTTCATTTATTATCTTATTACAACAAAGATCCTAATTTGGTAAATATTATTAGTTAATCCAGTTAGGGTTTAATTTATTTGCAAGTACAATGAACTGTTTATCATCATAACTGATGGAAAGTGTTTTCTTTATGTATGCCATTTCCATTAAATAATAATTCTAATGATTTATCATTTATTATCTCATGTGAAGAACTCTAGTCACCTATCATTTTATTTGCTTTAGTAATTATCTTGTGTGGAAAGAATGTTCACTAAAATATGTGTGCCTTTGATTAGTTATAAACCTATCTAATATTATCTGTCATATCATGTATTTGGAAAATGTGTAATGGTTCATTTCATTTCATTTTTTTTATTTTTTACATAATGCATGCTTATGATATATCATGATAATGAACTATGAAAATTAATTACCCAAAGTGATATGGGACACCTTGGGTAATATGAAAAAGTACGAATTAATCATGGTGGTATGGGACATCTTGAATATAAAATGCCAATGAAGAAAACTATGATCTATGTGGATCACATGATAATAAAGAAAAATAAATGGTGTGCCCTGATAGCACTCCAATGCATTGGGAAAGGAATTAATCTCTAGAGATGACTTTTTTAACGATACCTTGCTGAATAACCTTGGTAATTTTATGACACCTTGGGGACTGACCTTGGTGATACAGAAATGATTGTCTTAGTTAAGTGTTGATGCCACATATTCATGTTATGTTACAAGTTCATTTCAAAATGATAGGCCTATTATTTCACTACTCTTGTCCCTATGTTTTTATCAATGTTCATATGGATGTCACAAGTAAAGGTTTAGGGCATGGTTTGTGTTTACCACTCAGTAAGATTGTAATCAACTTATGAATTTTAAGATGTTTCCCTCGCACACAACTATGATTATGTATTAATTTTAACTGTTTAAATTGAGATTAAATAATCATATGTCAAACTTGTTTATGATAACCTTTACTACTCCTTTGAGTAATATCTTCCTTGAAAATCTTGACTGAGTACTTTTTATATCATGTTACATGTGTTACAGTTTTCCTTAAGTGAATGTTCAATGTATAGTTTTAAATAATGATTTCAAAAGTTACTTTGGTTTATTATTTTTAAAACCTCTTACTGGGCATTCTTATGGTCACCTACATTTTGATTTATAATTTTCAGGTAACATCTTTTACCAGATAAAACATTCTGGAAGTTGTCAGTTTCCCAGAACCTGAATTGGACTCGATCCTTTGTATGTGATGTGATGTGTGTTTATCAGTGCACGTTTTTATTTCAAGCCACACATCATGTTCAGAAGGCACCAGATCCTGGGTTTCTGGAGTCAGGACCTCATAGTTGGTATTAGAGGGTTCGATTTGGATAACTCTGGAAAACCAGAACTGAAAAAAGGAAAAATACACTTCAGTATTACTAAAAAATGAGTTTTCTTAATTTTTAGATGGAAAACGAAGGTACTAATCATTTGTCTCTCCCCATTGAGGCCCTAGAGACCGCTGTATCTTTAGCTAGCTAAGATAATTTTCTAAACTTTGCCTATATCCGCATGACATGAAAACACCTTTATGACATGTCCAACTCACCACGGGTGCTCCAGCTACAGCAGGGTTTAGGAATGGATTACCTTCTTATGATGATGACCCAGTTTCACTCCTATGTACGTCGGGGAAGGTACCATGAGGGACTTTTCGGGGTGTTCACGGTAGGTGAGGACTTTGACTTTATGACCCTCGATGCTTTTCAAGAGGTTGCTGCTTCCGGTGACCTCCGAGCGACCTACCTCTGTAAAATCTTCAACTACGGATTCTGGGTCGAGTTTTTGAACTTCAGAATGTTAGAAGATGAGTCCACCTGACTATCTTGTAGACAACAAGTGTATTCTGACAGCTCCCAGCTTCATACCTCTCATGCTAAACTCAGGATACGTCACAGGTGCCCCCATGAGTTTAACCCTGAATGCTATGCATGTGTTTGGTTTGAGGAGATAGGGATTTTTTTGTATTTGTGTGGGGTTCGTGTAGTAAGTCATTAGGAGAAAACTCAAGTACTGATGTTTAATAACAAACTTATGTTTATTGAAATTTTGCCTTTCCCTTTCCATATTATCTTTGTTTATACCTTTGAATGGTTTTCGAGTGACTGAACTCTCATCTTAAACATTCATATGGAAGGAAAAACTGACATGTTATCTCTTCCTTCTGAGATATTGGATATGATTGCAATCAAAACATGTGAAGATGAGTATCTTTCCTTCGCAAACCATCGAGTAATGTGCAAATAGTTGTTTGAGGTGACAAAATGTCTGGAGATTTTCCACACCTGTCAATGGAACGCTTCCATATTCTACCACATAGGCTCAGCACAATTGGCCGAGCATGAGTGGAGGGGGAAGTACCATAAAAGGCTCTTCCTGTGTCTCACCCTAGGCTGGAACTACATGGCCAGAGTAAAATTTCAAGAGGGCTCCTTAGAGGGAAATGATTTTGTGACCTATATATACCAACTCCTCAGCGTTAGCCTATACAATAATTTCAATGATTTATATATTCTCGAACGGGACATAATTCGGTGAGTTCTCCATATGTTGGTCCATATAGACATTTCCAAACTCTGTACTATTCGAGCCTCCATATGGAAGCCTATGTGTCTAGCACATGAGTTCAACTCCTCCTGTCCTATGTGTATCTGAATCAGATAACTTGAGGAGATAAGCATCAATGTGGTCCTTTCGCTGAGCACACCTAATGAGTACCAACGATGGGGGATATGGTAGAATAAACTGAGAGCTTCCTTTTAGTGAGTTTATGTGATGGGAATTGTAAGGACACAATTATTTTAAGAGGGGGATAATGTGACACCCTAGGATTTATAAACTTGCTTAAATAAACAATTTTATGTTTTATAATGATGTTTCTTGTTTTAAATGTTTTGTTTTGGTACCAATAAAGGGATTGAAACTAAATAGATGAAAAACAAGGAGAATAAAGAGGACTGGTATACATTAAAAAGTTACCTCACAACAAAGACCCAAACTAACCAAGAGCACCATGTACAAGACTTACCATGACCACAATAAGGCTGCAAAGAACCACAACATGAGTAATTAGATAGTAATCATCTTCTTGGTCTGTTAATGGGAAAAACATAATTTCCAGAACCCCAACACATGTACTCACCACCAATGGAATGAGGAGAGCCATCCTCCTTAGTTCAAGTGTTTTTAAAATGTGAAACGCCCCTGTTTTTATAATGGTCCCTTAAGAAATTATGACCGTTACATTTTTGACCGTTGTGTTTAAATTGATAGAGTTTATCTTTTTATAAAAAAATTGGCTTTTTATAATGCTCTTATAATCTTATAGTATTTCAAATATTTTAGTATATTCAAAATATTTTAATTATATCTTTGAGTATCTTAATTTTAAAATAATAGAATATTCGTATAAAAGAACCTAATTCATTTTATAAAATCTTAATGTTAACCTACATGGTTGAAAACTCAGTATTTTTAAACTTCTAAATGTTTTAAAAAGTCACGTTTAAATGGTGTCCATAATAATTTAAAAATATATCTAGTTGAATCTCAAAAAAATATGTTTTTTGAATTAGGAAATCTATTGGTCTTTAAAAAAAATAATTTTATAATGGTGTATTTTAAAAGTTATAAGATCATAATATTTATAAAATTTTAGTATGTTAATTATGAAATTTATATCTTTTAAAAGAGTTATATCAAATAGTACGGTATTTTACATAATCTAAAATGGAATTTTAGATTCAGAAATTATAAGTTAAAATTACTTATTAAATTGTGTAAAAAAATCAATATATAGGGATCATGTTGTATACTATTTTGAAAATATAGTAAACTGTCTAATTTTTACATGTTTTGTATACGTTTCCCTTTTTTTGTGAGCCAATGCGGTCCGTTCATCACCCCGTGTTTAATCTAGGCCCTCAATTTCTTTTATACCACTCAACCCATCTCCCACTCTTCCTCCAACCGTCCGATCTCACCTGTTCTAATCTGGGCCATCTGTTTCATCTCCACGTCGCACACCTTCTTTGTATTCTTCCTTATGTCAGGGTCCCGCACTAGTAGGCCTGCACACCTGAGGACGCCTCAACCTTCTCCTTTTGCAATGCTCCCCTTGAATCTCACACACTCCATCACCTAGGGCCCTGTTTTCCCATCTTCTCTACACCGGCCTACCATTTGGTCAAGTCACCTTGTTGAACCGGAGCTTCTACAAAACCCCCTTCTACCTCATTAAACCCCGACGGCTTCTTCTCCTCATCTCCCTCGAAATCCCAGCAAATCCTGTAATATACCCCTAGTCCGAGCTTCCTCCCCAAGCTAGGTAAGGGTGTTCTATGTTTCGTTTCCGTTAAGAACATCCTATTCTTTTATGTTTTTTTATATATAGTTTGAATATTTAAAAATTTATAATGCCAACCCTCCTGTTTTAAAATTATTTTAAGGGTAATTCCCTATGATTTACAAGGAGTCTTGCTTGTTTATGGTTCTGCATGTTTTCTTTTTTTTTTAGACGGTACAGTTTTATAAAATCTAAAAATAATATATATTTTTATAAATGGTATATACATTTTATATATGTATATACATATATAATACGAACCCCATGGTTTTTATTGTCTTCAAGGGGGTTTGCCATCAGGTTTTCAATAGGGTTCTTATGTGAGGATCTCCTTTTTTTTAAAACAATACAGTTTTACAAACCAAAAAACCTATATATTTGTATGAACATATATATACAGTTTTGTATATATAAATATATATATAACCCAAATCCAAACTGTTTCTAAAGTTTCTAAAATAATTATGGGTGTTTTACCTGGAGAGATAAATATTATAAGGGTTGTTTTGAAGTTGGGTGTATCATGCCAAACCCCTAAGTATAAAATTTGTATATACCCTATAAACTTATATATATAGGTATGTATTCCAAATACATATCAAAATTATGATTTTTGTTTTAAATGATGGATATCAATCTTTAAAAAATTCCTTATGTGCGAACTATGTTTTCATTTTAAATGGAATTATGTTTATAAAAACTTAATGTTTATATATTTATGTATATATGGTTATACATAGATTTATTTATAGGTATAATTTCCAAAACCATATATTTTTTTGTAATAATTATCTGGACTTAATTTATGCTTTGATACATGTAAAATTTTTAATAATTTTGGTGTTTTCAAAACCAACATGTATTTTGTATACGAGTACACACAAACGACCATGTTTTATTAAAGAAGCTTATTTGACATTACCCGTGATGTATTTTATGATGAAGTGTGTACTTTTTCTTGATTTAAAATTTAGGAGGATTCCGGGTTCATGGGATCATGTTATCATGTTGTGTTCATTTATTATCTTATTACAATAATGAACCTACTTTGTTAAATGTTATTAGTTAATCCAGTTAGGGTTTAATTTATTTGCAAGTTCAATGACCTATTTATCATCATAATAGATGGAAAGTTTTATCTTTAAGTATTTAATTTCCATGAAATAATAATTCTAAAGATTTATCATTTATTATCTCATGTGAAGAACTCTATCCACCTATCATTTTATATGCTTTGGTAATTAGCTTGTGTGCAAAGAATTTTCACTAAACTATATGTGCCTTTGATTAGTTATGGACCTTTGCAATATTATCTGTCTTATCATGTATTTGAAAAATGTGTAATGGTTCTTTTATTTTCATTTTATTTATTTTTTTGTACATAATACATGCTTATGATATATCATGATAATGAACTAAGAAATTTAATTACCCAAAGTGGAATGGGACACCTTGGGTAATATGAAAAAGTATGAATTATTCAAGGTGGTATGGGACATCATGAATATAAAACTCCAATGAAGTAAAGTATGATCTATGTGGCTCACATGATAATAATGACAAATAAATGGTGCACCATGATAGCGCTCCAATGCATTGGGTAAAGACTTAATCTCTAGATATGACTTTTTGAATAATTCCTTGGTGAATAACATTGGTAATTTTATGACACCTTGGGGATGGACCTTGGTGATAGGGAAATGATTGTATAAGTTAAGTGTTGATGACATGTATTCAAGTTATGTTACATGTTCATTTCAAAACGATATGCCTATTTTTTCACTACTCTTATCCCTATGTTTTTATCAAAGGTCATATGGATGTCACAAGTAATGGTTTAGGGAATGGATTGTGATTATCACTCAGTAAGATTGTATTCAACTTATGAAATTTAAGATGATTCCCTAGTGCACAACTCTGATTATGTATTAATTTTAACTATTTAACTTGAGATTAAATAATCATATGTCATACTTTTTTATGATAACCTTTACTACTCCTTTGAGAAATATCTTCCTTGAAAATCTTGACTGAGCACTTTTTATATCATGTTACATGTGTTACAGTTTTCCTTAAGGGAATTTTCAATGGATAGTTTTAAAGAATGATTTCAAAAGTTACTTTGGTTTATTCTTTTTAAAACCCCTTACTGGGCATTCTTATACTCACCCTGCGTTTTGATTTAAAATTTTCAGGTAACAGCTTTTACCAGATAAAACATCCTGGAAGTTCTCGGTTTCCCAGAACACAAATCAGACTCGATCTTTTGAATGGGATGTGATATGTGTTTATCAGTGCATGTTTTTATTTCAAGCCACACATCATGTTCAGAAGGCACTGGCTCCTGGGTTTCTGGAGTCAGGTCCTCACAAATCTTTAACTTTCATGATGCATAGGACATTACATTATAATTTTTCATGAGTACACAACCCAAGCCTTTCTTTGAAGCATTGCTGTATATCACACAACTTTCTCCAATTTTTGGTAATGTGAGTATAGGTGCTGTGACGAGCCTTCTATTTATCCCCTTGAAGATTACCTCACATTCTTCCATCTAGATAAACATTACCCCATTCTGTTTCATCATGGTCATTGGGTTTTACTATCGTGAAAAGTTCTTGTTGAATTTTCGATAATACCTAGCTAGAATAAAAAATCTATGGATCCCCATTAAAAAAGTTGGCATGGGCCACTCTTAAATTTCCTTCATATTGGAATGGTCCATATATATTCCTTTGATTGTGATAACATTCCCCAGGAATGATACTTCCTCCATCCAGAACCCACATTTACTATACATCACATACAACTTCTCCCTTCACAAAGTATTTAACATTGTTTTTAAATTCTCTCATGTTCCTCCATGCTCTTGGCATATATCAGAATATCATCAATAAAGACTTCCACAAATTTGTAAATTTAAAATATAAAGACTCTATTCCTTAAATACATGAAAATTTTTGGAGCATTAGTGAGTCTGAAGGGCATCACTATGAACTCCTAGTGTCCATTCCTCATTTGAAAGGCAGTCCGGGGTATATCTTCCTTCCCCACCATTAGTTGGTGATATCATGACTGAAGGTCCACCTTAGAGAAATAACTATCCCAAAAACATTGATCAGACAATTCATATATCTGTGGAAGGGGATACATGTTCTTTATCATGATTTTATTGAGCTCACAATAAGCAATGTAGAGTCGCATTGATATGTACTTCTTCCAGACTAAGAAGACTGGTTCACCCCATGGTGAAGTACTCAAGCGTATAAAAACCTTTTCTATATTCTCCCGTAATTGGATATTCAACACTTCCAAATCTATGATGGCCATTCTGTAAGGTGTCTTTGAGATAGGAAGAGATCCAAGTATAAGTTCAATTGAGAACTCAACCTCTCGGTCAGGAGGAAGACCAGGTAACTCTTTAGGGAATACCTTAGTGTAATCCCTCACGATGGGCATGTCTTCAAGCTTTATTCTCTCCTTTTTCTCAATAATTTGAGATATATATGCTTTCTCTTAAGAAAAAATATACAAAATTGAGATGAAGATTCTAAAGGATACTCATGTTCCTCCTTACACTTGTAAAGAATCATAGGATGCTTCGGGATGTGAAAAGTGATCTCCCTTTCCTAAAAGTTGATGTTGGCTTTTTAAAAGTTAGCCAATACATTCCCAAAATTGTGTCAAACTCCACTAAAGGATGTATGATGAGATTTTCTGGAAGGTTTAGTCCACAAACATTAACTAGGGAGGAGTTATAAACCATGGATGCAGTGATTTCCCCAATTTTATCTCACAGATAACTTTTCCTCCAAATTTTGATGTGGTGTTTGAATAGTTTTACTAAACTTGTAAGATATGAAAGAATTCATAGAACAAAAATCAAATAGTATGTCTATTATTATTGATTGAATAACTATCTTACCTATCAACACATTTTTTTATGGCTCCACCATAACAGTAGTGATAGAAAAATCCCTTCCTTGTTGCCTTAGAGGTTTTTGTTGATTTCCTCTGACAACCCTCAGCATAGGGAAATAGTTAGCATAATTCCCATGCTCCTTACAGTTGTAACACTACACTGCAGACTGAGTGTTGATCTGGACCTTCTTTTATTCTTCAACATTAGAAGGATTTTTCATATCCCTTCAGTAGTTCTTGGCAAGACGACCAAACTTTCCTCATTTGAAGCAATTATTGGTTCCCTTCAGATAGTTACCAGGATGCTTCTTCCCATAATTTTTGGAAGGGGAAAATTCATGCTTCTTTCTATCATGTGATTTATTTGATCAACCACCCATGTTATTTTCCATTTTCCACTTCTTTTCACTGGTCCCATGAGACCACTAAGAGTATCCAATCTATATTTACACCTTGAGGGAACAACAAACAATATCCTCGTAACTTTCAAAGTCTCTAATGGTCAATGCTTTTTGTAGACTCAACATTTGTCCGCTAAAGAAGTGATCCACCATGATTTCAGTGTTCATGACAAAGCCAGAGGCGTACCTTGCAAGCCTTGTAATGTTTTCTTCATACGCCCGATGGACTCGTCTTATTTCTGCTTGACATCAAGGAACTCTCATTACATCTTGAGAAGGAGGGTTTGAGGAAAATATTTGTTGAAAACATCCTCTTGAATTCCTCCCAATCCATGGAATTAATTTCATATAGGGACTTTGTATTCTTGATCAGTGTCTACCACTGATCAGCTTCCCCATAAAAATGATACACTTCCAGTAAAAACTTATCTTCTTCCGAGCACTATAGAATGGAGAATATCTTTTCAATGGAGTTAATCCATTTTTCCGCAAGGAGAGGATCAGAAGATCCGCTAAACATGGGTGGCCTTTTCCGCATGAAGGATTCTACGGAAACTTTCTCTTTCCTTAGAGGAGGATGGCGTTTTTCCAGATTCAAGTTATTATTCATAACTCAAGCCAGCTGAGCAAGTGCTGTCATGAAGTTTTGATCACCCACTCCCATCATAACATGCATATCATTAGGGAAATATTCACATTGCTTATCGCATTGGTTGTTGGAATGTGTTCTTCTATTTCCATCAATTAACTAAGAAAAAGAATGTATAATTAGAGGACATGAATAATTATTTATTGATCATAAAAAAGGATGATTTCAACATAAAAGGATAAAATTATAAATAAGAAGTATATCATAACTTGTGATTCTTTAGTTTTAAATCTATGTTATCCTCAATATATTTCTTGAATTATATTCATATGGGTTTTTTTGTCCCTTAATAATGGTTTCTTCCAAGATCATGAATCTACCAAAGCATATCTCCCAGGAGTGTCATAACCAAGACTGCATGAAGGCCCATTGTTGTGTACCATGATACCCCAGGTCATGCTCGAAACTCCTTGTCTGAGTTTTCACTCCTAGGTACATTTGTGCCAAAGCCGCCTCTACCTATTCGTATCTAGATAGGGATATATTTTCCTGATAAACCACTTACTCTATACTTACCAAAATTTAGGGATGTTTTATTATACTTTGTCTCATCCATAAAGTTATCACTAAGATTCCCTCCAAAAATAACTCGACCATCCTTTGATACCAACTATAGCTACTCAGGCCTTTTATATATAACATTACATGATTTTAAGCACAATTATACATCAGAGTACAAGAAAAATATCATTATTTCTAGTGTCTTGGAAGACTAGTTACATAAAACATAAAACATGGGGCTAAAAACATTTCTTTATTTAATCTCCATTAAGAGCACCTATATTCATTTGAGCCCTTACATCTACATAGGGTACCCTAGGGAACACATGAACCAAGTAATGACCTAAAAATCCTAGTAAGGGAATGAACATAAAGATACATATTAAGAACATGAGTTAAGAGGAATGACATAATGAAAACAAAACATTGATCATATGAAATCATATGATATAAGAATCGGATCATATAAACTGGAAATCATATAAATGTGGAAGAATCATAAAACATTTCTTTAGTATGGGTCAAGGCTAACCACCAATCCTATTTCACATCACATCTCAAGAGACTTAACATTACTAAATACATTGAAGCACTATCTGGGAACACCCATCTCAAAATTTTCCTGAATATTCATTCTACATAAATAATCTTTCCACATAAATAATCATACATAATCAATTGTTCATAAACAAAAGGATACCCATGGAGAGAATTGGGTACCACAATCATGACATAAAGCATAACCAATGAGTGTATCCAGATAGTGTCTATGAAAGAAAGGTATTAATAAAAAACATGGACATTAATAAAGTAATATGGTCATATAACATGGTAGGTGGTGACAAATAGAAGTGACAACATATAAGAAATGTATTTTAGAAACATTATTGTCAAAACATTTTTTGTGTAGTTTTAAGGAAAATACTATAGAGATTTTAAAAGAGTAAAGAGGAAATTATTTTATTTAAAACAAGTATTTAACCAATAAGTTTTTCATAATAATAATTATAATTTTATAAAGACAATGGTGTCTTAAAACAGAGGATGGAGTGCACTTGAAATTGGGTAAAAATCGAAAAGTTCCTTTAAAAAGAGTGTGCTTATTGGGAAATATCAAGGAAGGATTCACTTAAAAACATGTATATCCCCAAAATATAATGAGATATGGATCATGGAAAATGGTTTTGGGGTATATAAACAGAATTTATAATTTTTACATAACAAGAAAAGAAAAATACATTTTGGTAAAAAGAAATATAGAGCAACTCGAAAGAATAAAGGAAGTTCGGGTAGAATCCATTAAAGTTTATTAACATGGTATTGGGTGTAACTGAGAGGGATTGATGAGGGATAAAATGGGTTTAAAATCACTTATAAATCAAGAGGAAAGTATGGGGTAGGTGAATAAACATACCCTATAATTTTATATTACACATAAGAAGGCATAATATAGAGGACAATCTTGATTAAGAGTGAAATAGAGAGGACCCCTTACCTTAATTTCGTTGGTGTCCTCCACCTGATATTAATGACCTGAATAAAAAAAATAGGTTTATTAATTAATAATTCCAGAAACTATTATATATTTAATTTTTATTATAATAATTTTAAGATCATTTATAATTGTTTTGATTGGTTATGAGGTTCAATTTCAATGTTCAAGCTCGTTTGTTTACTTGGTTTTAAAAGATCAGTTAAATTATATTCAAGTTCAGATAAACATGAAAGATGGGAGTTTGTTTTCTAGAAATGAAGTTATATGATATTATTACGAATCTAAGATATTACATGGTTTTAAAATTAATTTGGTTACTTATATTTAAGTTGAACTATTATATAAAACCATAATGACAACCGTTTTTGTTAATCGGTGGTTTTGATTACAAAGAACATGTTTTGGTTTATAACTTAATATCATTTGTCAAAAAATTGTAAAGGATAAAAATATGATATATTACACATATATATTCTGGTTAAACCATAAAAAAAATTATTTCATGACCAGAATTAATGATTATAAAAGAAATTGATAAACTGTAGTCCTTAAATGTGCTAAATTAGCACATCTCAAACGGTGCTTTCATTTTATTCAAATAAAAGGTGAGGAAAAGAAAGAAGATAATTTAGTATCCCATTATTAAAATAAAATTACAGTACATGTTTGAAATTGGAGTTATAATACCATTTTGGTGAAGGGAGGTGAGGAAAGAAACAAAAAGAAAATAACTTAAAAAAATAAGGAATTGGAAAGATAAATTTACCTCTTGAGACTTTCTCCTTTGAGAACCTCATAAGGGAAAATGTTTTGGTATTTTGAAGAGTCTAGGAAATTTTGGACGTGGGGGAGGATATTGGGGAGAGATTTGTGCAAAATATTGGAATGTAACATGGCTTGAGAGGAGTGAAGAGAAGTGGGAGTGAGGGGGGGGGGGGTTATAGGGGCAGAGATGAGGGTTTTCATAATTGTGTAATCATTAGATTATTATTTCCACAAAAGACAAGGAATAGTAAGTATTCCATGACCAATAATAGTAATAAATCCATGTGAATTCGAAGAAAATGGGCTTACATCAGCAGATCATCATCAATGACTCAATTAATCCATTATTTAGCATTTATTGTGAATTATCAGATTCTACTATTCATAAAAAATTCAAGTATTTCAGAAAAAAACCAAAAATTCATTGTAACCATTTTTCAATGTGTAGAATAAAAAAAATAAGTCCCTTTCTCAAAAATAATTTAGTAAATATTATTAATTTAATATATAATTAAAATCATAATTTTTTATTAAAAACCAGTTTTAAAACATTCATTTACTTATTCTAAAATACAGGTACATCAAAATTTCACTTGAATATTATTTTATGAGTATCATAGGTAAGGTTACTATTCATTAGGTTATTTCGCTATTCCTAAGGGTATGTTACTATTCATAAGGGTATGTTACTATTCACCAATTTTTTTTCTTATTAAAATCCAAATAAATTACTGATTGCAACCGTGTATATCAGATTTTTGAAATTCCAAACACAAAAGTGAAAAACTTATTTTTAAAGGCAACTTGGCACTTAGTAATTCATTATGTGGTGTTTTAATGTTATTTTATAACATATTTATAAGAATGTAAATTTCCATTGAAAACTTTGGGTTGTCACAAGTTCCCCTACTCTCATTATACAACAAACAAAAAATGGTCTGCCAGTGGAACTACTTACTTCACAGTAGCGGAATTGCTTAAGCTGGTTGTGCAAAGTTAGTTTGTTCACACAGGCAGTGTGATTGGGGAGAATGTTTCTTTTCAAGGTATTATATTTTTTCATCAAATAGGCATGATTGTACTCAACTACAAAAAAATTGGTAAGGATTGTTCCTACCATCAAATCCAAGACACATGGTTGGATTACTCTACACTCTATAAATAGTGGCACGATAAGCCTTCATGATATAAAAGAAAAGAATTTTTTTATTGACACGGTTGATGAAAAAATTCTATTTTACAATGGTTCGATCAATTTTGAGAGGAAATAAAGCACATATAAAACAACATGTGAAAATGTTGGAGACTGATAACATCCTTTTGGAGACACCTGTGCCCAGTGAACCCAGCCGTTGTAGGAGACCACATGTGCGTGACAGACCAGTGAATAAGGGGACTTAAGAGGAGGCTACAAATGCAACAAAATGAAGAAAAATCACTTATTGTTTAGGTAACCATCATCAATTACTGGAGAGAAAAGAAGAAATAATACAGTAGTTACAGGCTCTTCTGTCTACTAGTTTTATAATTTTAGGCCTACCCTTTGACATTTTCCTGTTTTGATAATCATGTAGTTAGCAATTTTTTTTAAAATATCTAGTAAATTTTGTTTATGTAATGAAGTGATTTATGTAGTAGTAATGAATAAATCTTTTGGATAACTATTTTTTCTCTATCAGCCTCTTTAAATCATTTCAATGTTTTTAAATAAATTCTACTTAAGCATCAGACACTACCAAAAAAAATATCTCTGAACATGACCATGCCAAATGTCTGAATAAGAAATGAAAATAAATTATGTACAAAATGGTTCTTTACCTATTTTTGTACCCTTTAGACTACTATTAAAAACACCATCTTAGTGTTCAATAAGCACTAGTTTTTTTCCTGTGATTTCCAGTTTCAGTTATGGAATGGGTCAACAATTCACTCTCATAAGTTTCCTGTAATGGAAATATGGAAAGCTCTACCTAGACTCGGCTGAATATTGACCAATATTCTAATTTGGTCTTTGGTTTTTGTAGATAATGCCGAATAGAAGCAGGTATAGCTATAGGATTGTGAACTTGTTCATCATTAAACATATTTCATGCTTGAATCATATTCTTAGTTCAAGAAAATACTGAAATAGACGGAATTGGATTTAATGAAAAAAACTCCCTAAAAATATGTGAGACCTTCCCTCCATAAATATTTATAACAAAATAATTAGGGACTGAATAACTATTTTGGATATTAAATAGAACCGAATCCCTCTTTCTTTTCTTCCTATAAGGCCTTACTCTATTTTATACAACTAAGGGGAATAAGGCAGATCTTCTTCCTACATATTCTACGTTCTTCTTGCTTATGGGGATAGGGAACCCAATAAATAATAAGGTAGTTTAAATATTAAGGGGACTCATTCTAGCTATGTAAAAAATTTCCTAGTGATAAAAACAAATCAATTTAGATATACGGCCTTCACACTCCTCAAATAGACAATTTCCTTATGATCATAGCTGTCACATGTTTTTGGCTCACACCCTCGATTCCCTTAAGAGGATCCAGCTTTTTTATAACTTAGTTTTTCTAATACATGAATTTTGATTAAAGACTAATTAAAATCATATGAAACAAAATAAACTCTCTAAAAATAATTCATTTTAATACTATGTTTGAAAAACATTGATCATTTAGATGGCCCACTTAGAAGGGAAAATCATGTTCAGTAAATTTTCTACTATATACAACAATTACCCTTTTGATCTTCCAAGAGGTAAGAACCCTGGTTGAAGTGAAAGGGATTCTAGGTCTATAAGTAGAAGAAAAAATAAATCCCCCTCTTTGGAAACTTTTTGGAATAGAATGGTGTCTATTTAGTTTAGAGTGAGACCTTTTCCCTTTCATTGAGGGATTCTGGATGAAGTTACCCAATCAGGATCCAAGTATTACTGAGGGGGGGGGTGAATCAGTGATATCTTTTTCTTTTATGATTCCTTTATTTTTGAAACAACCTTTTCCTCTTGTTAAAGAGTTATTTCCCTACTGAATGAACACAACCAAAAGAACATAATATTTACAAGGTTTACTACTAAATAAGAGTAGCTATGTCCTTGGTATAATACATAAATATTCCAGTACCACACAATCCACTAGAAAACAATCCATTGATGTGGAGTACAATGAGTAGGACATACCCTTAAACTCATGTAGAACTTGTAAAACAATCGTCAATTGTGTGTTCACCATCTTAGCACAAATTGGGAAAAAACAATGTTTCAGTACTTCTTAATTAGCTTCCACAGTTTGATGTTTCAAAACAATTATTCTCTTTAAAACCCAAATGCTGGTAAGAACTACCTTTCTAGCAACTTAATGCTTGTGATGAACTCAAATCTTTCACGAACCCTTTTAGGTTTCTTGTGTGAAAATTTTATGTCTCATGCACAATATTTGACCTTTGTCATTAAAACCCTCTTGTACACAACTTTAGTCTTGTGTGCAACTCTCTTCTTGTGAGCAACCTTTTCTTTTTTATGTACAACTCTATTTTTTTGTGAAACTCACTTTAATTAAAATTCATACACACTTTAGGGATTTGGATTTCTCTAAGTGTTGAGATACTCAAATTAGAGGGTTTCCCATCTTATTAATAGGAATATCTAACTTCGAGTGAAAAAATCCCAATGTGTCATGCAAGATCCTAACGCATCGCGAAAAACCCCATTTGATGCCGCATTGGGCACTAAGACTCTTTTTCACCAACATCATCATTCATGAACTTCGCAAATGTTTCACGCACTTCATTCCATTTTTATTTTTATGTTAAGATCCTGGAGATCCACTTGGTTTCAACATATCAATCCATCTTCAAACTTGTGCGCATCATTATTTACCAAAATCACATTTCACCATCTCCTGATTTTCAGCCCCAAAAATTTGGCAAACACCAAAAAACAGTGCCACCTTAAAATATTATTTAGAATGAACACCAATGATACTTAATTTTCATCTGTCTTATTAAAATAACAACATATTTAATTGCAAACCATATTTTTCATGACATATAGTCTTTGATCTAACACATTTAGCATCATCATGTTTTTAACAGAAAGTACTACAACTTCCATGTCTTCCTGAAGTATTATTATTTTCAATCAAAACTGAATATGATTGTCATCAACTTTTATCCCCCTTTACTTCATAAGGCTTGCATCACAAGTTCTCCAAACATAGGATATTTTGGAAAATAAATATCATAAAATCATCTTCTGGTTTTCAAGTCCTTTACAAAGTGAATTGATTTATCTTCTTTGACAAAAAAAGACAACACTCTGTAATAGAAAACTCTTATTACTTCATTCTCCATCCAACGTGGTCCCAACAAGGGAAATAATGTAAATACCCATCTGTGAGCATGGAAATCTATGAACCTAATAAGATGCACTTATCATTTACTTACTCACTGACCCATTATACAAAAGGTATGACATTAGGGTACATTCATGAAAACCCAATCCTGAGCTCTGTTCAAGTAATTTCAACAAGACGCATAGAAAATATCCTAATTCGACCTTTTAATTATAGAATCTAACAATGGGACTCTCTATAAGTCCCTCAAATTCTTCGTCCAGATCATCCATACTTTTCATTCATGCCTACCTAATATCCTAAAATGTAAATGATCAGAATTCCTAGTTCTTCCATCATCCAATGAACTTAAATTTATCACATAGAGAACGGAAATATAAGAAAATAAGACTAAGATCCTAACCTTACTAAATATTTTATTTTCTCAATCCACTTTCAGTCAATTCTTCTTACTATACCTTTTTCATAGATTTTGGTGGATAAAAAAAGTAAACTACTGATGTTCTATTGAAATTTATTCACCAGGGTAAAAAGTTGGAACTACCATTGGTGATTTTTTTATTTCACTGGATAAAGAAAATTTTAAAAAACTTAATCTATTTTGAGAAATCCACTTAGCTTGTTTGGTACCTTGCTCGAGTGACTCTCTTAGATAATGATTTGTTTTGTGATGAGCCTGTTCATTTTTTTTGGCGTGATGATGTACTTTCATAACCTACTTGGGAATGAATAAGATGAATGAATGAGATAAAAAGGCTCCTAGTACAATTATGAAGAGAATCACTCTAAATAAGACACAATACTTTGAACACGTAGGAATAAGAACTAAGAGTATTTTACTCCTTCACCTACAGTAAAGAGACTTTCAATCCTCCTCCTCCTTGTAAAAAAATAGTTCCCCTCTAGTAGTTGAGATAGAGAAAGATTTAGAGAATGTCTCAGCAAGACAAAATGAAGTTTTATGTCAGTAACAACATACATCCAACTAAACTAGAATTGTATAGACATAAAATGGTACTTGTGAGAATCAAAGATGGTAGAAAATAATGTTTTTACCATCCTCTTAAGGATGATATTCCCTAGCTAGTAAGGGGGATTTTTTTAGGAATTGTCCCTAACATTAAGAATCTATGGATGTTATGGTCATCAGGTAATAGCCACTATAGGGTGGGTTGATCCAAACCAAAAAAAACAGAGTACTCTCTCATGAAACCATTTGAAAAATCTGAACTCACACGTGAATAGAAAAAAGCATGAAATGAAGCTTAGAAACCCTATCTTTAGTGATATTGGGACTGAAACTACATATCGATTAAGGTAAAAGAAATACTCATTGATTGAATCTTTCATAGAGGTACACTAAAAGTTCATGTACTCTTACTATTCCCATGTGATGGGGGTGAATAATATATATAGTTCAATGGAAGTAAGAACCACATGTTGCATATTAGACTAGAAATACCCACATGTAAAATATTGTCAAGTATTATATTTAGCTATATGAAATCAACTTTTGAAAAACGAAACTAATTTCTAAATGATATTTCCTTTTCTAAAAATTGAGGACCTCTTGTGAGAAAAATAGAAGTAAGGAGGGATCCATTGGAGTAGAACGTACTCTCTGGACATGAAAAAATACCATGTATGTAGAGGAGTTGAATAGAAACAAGTCAGAATCTTACAATCATTGAAATAAAGTGATTCTCAACGAGTAGTTAGAATGTGGTGGCCTCAATGTCAATTTTCTCATCCAGCCACCTATCTATGTTGGTCTTATACCACTCAGTCACTTTTATTGATGTTAATAAATTGTTGTACTATTCTAATATCCACTATTAAAAGAGTAGAGAATGTAGGCTCCCTTATGGATTGTTACACTACATGTTTTATAATGAGACATTATTAGCTACAAGATGAAAATAAACTCTTTTCTACTAGGGAAATTGGTCTCTCAGTCATTTCTATTTGTCGATTATTTTGAACTTCAGAAGATGGTCATGGATCAACCCCTATCTAGAATGAAAAAAATGTAGTAAATGAGTTGGCCCCTAAATAATTTGATATCTAGTCCTTACTCAATACTATTAGAGTATAGTACTAAACTTTACATTATAAATTATGATCAAATAAATATAGTTTAGAGGTAAATTTACTTCTTTCCATCAATAATTTTACTCAGTCCCAATAATTAGGAATAAAAAATAATCTCTCATATCAGTCTGAGTTAGTCCACCACTAAAATGAATGTCTAACAACAAGTCGATTCAGTATCAGTGGTTTATCAAGGATGGCTATAAGACTTCAATTTTGAAAATATTAGTTCTTTAAGTAGTTCTTAATGTGATTTGATACTTGAAATGAAATTTATTCTTTAGATATTTTATCTTGAATCATGTACTATAAATACTTTATCAAGGACAAAACTTTAGTCTCCTTTCTTGAAATATGTACCTGTCAGTGACCTTTTGAGACTACAACTTTGAGGTCGAGCGCTTGGGGAAATGTGTCAATATTATCTTGTTTGAAAATCAAGATCATAAAACTCGATGATACCCTTATTGGTTCCTCCATTTTTTGTTATTTCATTTCAATAATGTAACAAGGGCTACTGATCTTGACAATGTGAGATAATGTCTCTTTTTTTATTGTGTGGGAGGAAGTCCCATATTAATATCTAGTTAACCAGGATACCAATGAATGATTGTCTTTACATCATAGTAAGAGTAAGAGTTTTCATATAGAAATCCATGGGCATGCAGTAGTTACATCACTAGTTAATGGAAGATATCCAAGATCCAAGAAGAACTTTCATATAGACAAGTAAGAATGCATTAGTTTGAGAGAGTTCGATACAGAAGTAGGTTATAGCATTCCGATTTTGGGTTCCAAATTTTTTTAAGGGTGGGTGTAGTTGATTGTTATGATTTATACTGAGGATAAATGCTTAACACCTAAAGTTTCAACTTGCATATTTTTCCCTATTTTGGGAGTGGAGTGATGACGTGGATCCAATTTTTTATGCATATAGAATTGTAATGGAGTTTTCATGTGTTTCTTTATTGTTCTCTAAGGGGAACTCAATGCTATAGAAACTAAGAACTCGAGTACCTATTCCTTAAAGCGTGAGTTATTTACTATTTATTTCCTATTTCAAAAAGCCCTTTTTATTATGCATACCTTCCTATGGATTCATTCATGAGATCAAAGGGATTTAATACCTATAGTATGAAAGCTTTAGTCAGAAATAGAAGTCATGTCAGAAGTGAGATAACTAGTGCTAGTAGTCTAGTTAAAAGTCTTAGTTGAAAGGAAAATAGTCAGAAGCAGAAAGCATAGGAAGCAAGAGTAAGGGAATGAGCATTCCTAAGAGTTCACTGTAGTTTCCTGGTTTTTTTGGAGGGATGTGGGAATGGAATAGCCATATCCATTTTCGGATTCGAACGTGTTTCACTATAGAAATGTGAAGCTATATGGCACAACTCTATTCTCTTAAAAAACCTTCTCTATTTCCTCCCCCTTTAGGAAGGGTCAAGTATAAAATAACCTAACCCTTTATAAAGGGTTGTTGCTTATATATAAGGGTTTATAACCTCACCCTTTAGACAGGGTTTGATATTTTAGAACCTTTGGCCATCTACTAGACAGTATAATATAAGAAGTAAAACTATAAGAGTAGAGTACTCAATATTTGAAGACTAATGACATCCTACCACATTCTTGAGTATGATTCACCTTACCTCACTCTTATGAATCGTTTTATTCATAGGTCATAATTAACACCCAAGAACAAAACACATTATGATCCACTACTTCAACGTCAATCAATTCAGTGAAAGGGGGTGCCTACCAGACCTCTCAAATAGTATATTAGTTGTATTCCACTATTACTACATGTTCTTCAATACATGGTGTCCCCACTATGTGCCTATTCCCACTAGTTCCAACTCTCAAAGAACCAGATATTCTTTCAGTACTCTAATCTAATAGTGCCAGTATAATATAGGTACTAGACTTCACATAACTACAAACACTATTGAATTGATTTTGAAATCTACAATTCCAATACCAACCCATCTAAACTCCAATTCCATCAGATATGGACTTTTCTCTATGAAACCATGTGAGTGATCGAGTGCATTCAGCGACCAAATCAATGACAGTACTCTTTCTTAAACATGGAGGTGGATTCAGGGAACTAATACTACCCCCACAGATATCTTTCATGTAGTCTTAAAACATCAACTAGTCATTTTTCTACTCGGTGTATGGAAATGGTTGCTATGATTGTAGTATGAAGGGCCCCAATATATCTCCATGAACTATCAATCACCCCAGTCCCCTATAAACTCGCCACCAACTCTATAACCCCATATTTTCATGGAATACCTAACCCAGAAGTACTCTACACAAATAGTCATATCCTTTCTGTGACATCCTACCTATACCCCCACCCTTCGGGCTCATTATATGAGTGGGTCATTTTTCCACCTCAGTACTATGCTAACAGAGGCCCCATATCCATTCCAAGGCCTTCTGGTTCACTCAGTATGTTTGGTGTGGTATATGTGCCTTCGGCATTACCCAACCTTAGTAGTAAGAACACAACCACCACTCCATGATCCCCATGACCATTCCACCATATCTATGATAATCAAATGATCAGACACTATATATACAGAGCACCTGACCCTGTTTCAGGTGCTAATTTTTCTATCTGGAGTTGGACTCGTGAGTGGTCCATTCAATTGATAGATATATATTCGTGGTTCTACTACCTATATTATACCTTATACTACTTATATTATACTGACCTTTTTTAGCTGGATTGGCTATCAGTATCATTAGTCTATGGTTGTTTGACTAGACGTAGTGGGGAAGACATAAGGGTAGTCTTCTACCTATACAATACCAATGTGGAACCATTTGATTCGTGTTTGGTTAGGGGGAATGGAAGACCTCATCTTTCTATGCCACACTTCCCCATGCACCATCTGGAATATTGGAAAACTAGGCAGCCTAGGTTTCTAGATCCCCTAACTCTACTCACACTGTTGATTCAGTATAATATAGGTAGTAGAATAGATGAGAACACACTGGACCGTATCCATCTCCCGAGCACAACAGATATATAATCAATTGAGTAGTGGGTTTGACCATTCACTCAGAACACTGAAAGCGTATCATGTGAGTACCACCAACTCCATTCCAATAGCTCTTTTATCTACAATATCCTACCAATAAGCATCAATTCATATCATATCATATCATAGTAGTGATACCAATTGATCAATTGGGAGACATAGACATGATAGGTACATTGGGAAGTGGAGAGTTGAAACCATCTTGGGCCCAGTGGAATAATGGTTTTTTTGGATGATATAGTTGATCAATTCACTATTCAAATAGACCTAGCTCCGCCTACACCTAGAATCTACTTGATGCCCTCTATTGTTCCAACAACTCCACTCCAACCATATAATGCACACCTGACAATCTAGACATACAGAATACAATTAGATTAGATGTAGTAATGTATTGTCATTCTATGTTTTATGATTTGACATTCCAGTATCATTGCCCCTTTTTGAAACCACTGAGATATCTCATAATGGCAGAAGCTATTGACCCCTCAGGAATTGATCTACATCTAGTTAGAGTGGAAATGTAACATTTTTTTCAATATTTTATAGATTCCCTATCCTCCCTTTGCTACTCAGGATATTTCTTCTTTGTATATAGTCAATTTGGTCGTACCACATTGATTCCCACTGACCGTAGAATTTGAGACCATTCCAAAAACTACTACTTGTTGTGTTTTGTTTTATTTTGAAAAAACAACCAAGTAGTAGATAGTCAGTAAATTTACAATTAATCACATGACATGTGTTTTTGAGAGTGGAAGGAAGCCTCAAGGGGTTGTTTGTTTGAAAGAGATGATGTTGGTGGTGTGGATTGGACTAGCTGATAGGTACTGGGTGAGGTTCCTGGGCCAACGCTTAAATGAATGATTTGTTCCACAAATATCACTACACTAACTATAGTATAACCCACCACATAGTATAAATGTGATCAGTTGATTTAAATGCCCTACTACTACATCAAATTTTAAAATGGATGAAGGCACATCCCAACTATGAGGGACATCAGCTGCTGTGACTGGAATATAGATATGAATTTTTGCTGGTAGGATGACTCGATTGTCTACATCTAAGAAATTTGATTACCCCATTGCAAGATCAGATTATATAATTGAATAACTATCAAAAGTGAGAGCCTTGTCTGTTCCATCGAAACAGTTTGAATACTCAAAAGGGTGGAAAACCCCCAAACTATACTAGCAGCATTTAACTACATACATCTCTCCCAGCCACCTATGAACCACTACGATGGAAATATCAATTCCAAATAACCATTTATTCCATTATTTCAACCCCATCTAGAAATACTGATGTTCCACTTACAATCACACCACTCACCTGGTCTCTTTGGAATGTCATGAGGTACCACCATCGGCCGACAGGTCCCCAATCATTAGCCATTATCATTGCTTCCAGTCAAGCTTATCCCAAAGTTGTATTATGGAATGAGTCCATTCCATCTGGAAAACCACGATCAATCCATCAATCTCTGTACAGCAAAAAAATAATTTCTTCTGAATCAAATCATTCTCATTGCTCTTCACCAATACCCGGGATCTTTGAACTGACCATCTCATGTATTTCCATAATATAGTGATCCATTTACTATTAGATTAGAGTACCGGATCACATGTCCATTCTTGAGAGGAAGTGTATGTAATTTATTCCTTAATCTCCAACCCAAGTAGCATTTCAATGGTATCATCCTATATTGGTCTTTATTCAAACCCCACTAACTCCATGCCATCCATATATTAAGTGACCGATTGACCTCAATATCAACCTATATCAGTGTAAAAATCCAATACCACCCAATAAATAAGAGTAGTAGGGGTTCCTTAATACTGTACTCTAATAGTGCCACTTCCCCAATAGTATCAACTAGGTCACCATATTGAACACCATTTTTCCTCATCCAATGTGGCACATTTACGGGGTACAGAAATAGAATGAGGAGGATCATCACCCATCCATTTTTCTATAGAGATGGGTTCTCGTCGAATTCACCATTCCTTTTGTTTCATCCCATTCAACATCATTATCGTTTAATGAAGGTTGAATTAACCTATTAGGAACTATTGGTCCCAATGGGTGATTTCAGGGGGGTCATGCAAATGAGAAAATGGTCCTTCTCAGATATAAATTCGTCGAATGGTCCCCAACAGTTTTATTAGTGGATCCAAGAATTCCCAACGAACTCGGTATACATTATTCATGGGACTACATTCTAAAGGAAGGAACTCATTGACCTATGATTCAACCAATGACACTTAAGGACTCCATTGGTCGAGAATATGGGAGGTCAGGCTTACCACACCCTTTCGGGGGAGAATTGTTTCCTATTCCTAGACTCTCTTATAGATTTAATTCGTGTTCATATGTTCGTGAATCGTTGGTTCATTCCCATAGATTGTGTCAATGGGATACCCTTGGTTTGCAATATTGTCGTAAGAATGCATATATTTGAAGCTATAGAGGTGATTCTATCTCAATCCATATTATAAGGCACTCTAGAGTTTATCTTCATCCATGGGGGATAGAAGCCAACTTGATGTTGGTATCAGGCCCATAAGGAGGGATTCCTATGCATCCTCGGGAGTGGAATTAGAATCCATGTAGTTTGGGAGTTACTGGGGATTACACATGGAAGATGCCCATTTGAAGGACATTATTTGGTGGACCCTTTTGTATGGTCACCCTTTTGATTTCGAACCTTCTGGTATGCTTCCTGCATATCCTAATTTGGTCAGGAATCAGTGTTATCATAGTTTAGATTCATGTGGATGTTGTAATTCTCACAAACCTCTAAGACCATGTGAGTCATTCTTGGTGTGATAAACTAGAGGATTTAATGATTCAACAATACACATGCTTCCTCTCATGTTGGTGGGGGATGGAGAACCCATGGTGGAAGAGGCCGGGACGACCATGGGCGAGGGCGCGGTGTGATGAACCCCTCAATGTGGAATTACATTGATGGTCACATGGTCCTGACCTGGAAGATTGGGGACATACCTTAGTGGGAGGTCCCCAAAGCATGTTCTTGGAAAGGGATGAGTTTTTTCCTCATCAAAAGGTGGAATCTAACATAACCCTTTTGATTGATCACTATTCATCATTGAATGTAAAAGTGAGTGATCACCCTTAGTCCTGAGAACGGGGAAGTTCACGTCAGTATCCCAAGGTTGGGCTCCGGGTTACTGGGGGAATGTATCCTCACAAGCACTCCCAAATCCTACACCATTGTGGGGAGTTCCTTAGAGACTCAGCTTACTGTGGGTGTGTAGACTTAATGGGGTGTGCTGATGCACCCGATGGTCTAATCATACAGGTCTGGTGGCTTTGGAGGAGGCTTTGGCCTAATAATGGAGGATAGGATTGCAGAGGGATCATGGAGGAATGGATTGTAATGGAGGGGTGAGTTTGGAACCAGAAGGAAAAATAATCAAAACACCCCATTCTGTGTACTGACTTTTCATGCGGGATAGGGAGGCTCCATATACCATAGTGGTATGCATGCAAAGGGGATGTCCGTGTACTATTGTGGTACCCTGGAATGGGTATAGACAACTATGTACCATAGTGGTACAAGGCCTATCATGCCACTTTGGGTTCCATCTGCATAATGATGTAGTACATGGTGCTGGGTTCAGTTCGCGTAGTGGTACACTACACGGAGCGCAATACTGAAGCGGGGGGGGGGGGGGGGGGTCCATGGGATCATCATTCGTGGGGAGTTCATCTACGAGAATCCATTGGTTAGAGGTTCACCAGTTAGGTTCTCAGATCTATTATTATTATTATTTAATTCTACCATTTTATGGTTTTTAGTCATCTATACCTACGAAAGGAGTGGTTCGTGGTTCAGGCTTCGCTAATGAAACAAGACGAAACCTGGAGTGCTACCTCTAAGTCTCCACCAAGATTTCATCATCCATATTTTTCTCTATCTATCTGCCTATGTGTCTCTACCTTCCATACATCTACTGTTATCCTTTTATAGATCATCAATGAAATCGTATATATTGGGCATGCGACACCATTTGCAGAGGCCCATTGAAGCAATATCCTGACCCGTGGAAGACTCCATCAACCGGGGTTTGTAGAGGCTTCAGTTTGTGATAATGGTTCACAAAACGCCACTAATTTGATCTGTCCATGAACTGATGAGTCTGAAGCATGGTATGTGAACATTCCTCACTTGTATGAATCTTTTAATGACTCATTTCGTTGTCTACCTTGCTCGTGGTACATCACCTCATGGGCCAGGCGTTCATGGTTCAACGGCTCTACATACCTTTCCCGGTGACGGTATTCAGGCCACATAAAAAACCTTGAAAACATAAATTCAATCAAGTTCCTTAAAAAAATGCAACTCAATTTGAGTCTATTCATCTTTCTAGACCTATTGTAGTAATTTCTTACTTATGCAAAGTGTTTGTGGGGGTATTTTTTCCCTTGGAGGAATTTTCAGGACCCTACAAATGCCCACCATCATAATGGTGTCATTTTGGAATGAAAATGGGACTATTATGATGTAGAAGCGGTCTTGAACTGAAATGGGTTTTGGTAGAACAGATGGACATATTAGTGGGGACCACACCTATATATATGGGGCCATGTTATTTGGCTTTTACCATTTCTCATGGTGAAAAGCACTCTCGATTTCCTCGGATTCTTTTTCTCTGGAGTACCGTGCTCCTTGAAAAAATCATGTTCACAAACTGCTCTGTACATTTCAGGAACCAATTTATTCACCATTTCTCATTCCACATACCATATTTTGGATTTTTCTAACAGTTTTGTGGATCTTTAAGAATTAAAATCCAGATTCTATGTGGGAGAGCTATGCAGTTGGCTTGTCCGCATATCATACATGGATTGGTGAACCAGAATTTTAAAAATATTAACAATCCAAACATAAAATATCATCCTCCATTATGAAATAAGAACTTAATAAAAGAATATGTCCATGGAATCCTATTTCCATGAACCTTTCTATTTTTCGGGCATTGATCCATGGGCCAACACATTACAGATGGTTCATATACCATGGTTTTACATGGTAGAATTCCACCACATACCGTATTTGTAGGCGGGGTTACTTCTACATATCATATAGTATGCGGGATGTGTCCATCGTCTACTATTTTCTGAATCCATACATGGAGCCTCATGTGGACATATTTTGAGTCCTTTAACCACTCTTCCATAGCCTTTATCCAATAATTTTTTATCAACCTAACTTCTCATCAGCTTCTGGATTTTATAATGCAGGCTACAACAGATGATTCTCATGCTGCTTCTAAATCGACTATGATAAGGGAAACCATGCCAAGGAATAGATATGATCATATTTGATCCCACATCATTCCCCATGATATCTTCTTGACAGACATATTTACACCGAAGCACTTAGATTATCTGTTATCTGTAGAGTTTCCACTTTATGGATTTGGTCTTCCTGCTAATGTTCCTTGGCCATTTCCTGACCCCGATATCCCTTTCATCCTCTTGGAGGACCCAAAAGGTCATGATCATGCCAACATTTCCCCAGTAGGAGAATTCATCACCACTCTAATTTAGGAGAACATCTTCATACTACGAGGTTCAGCATGGAAACTGGGAAACTGTGACTGCTATAAAGATTTCCTGACACTAGACTCTCGAAAATAGCCATCCATTATCATCATATCCTGAGAAAATACTAGCAGTGGTTGGAGAACCAATTTGGATTTTTGGACTGGAGGATTTTTCCTCGATGAGTGGGCATGGGCATTATGGGTGCATCAGACATATTTGGAGTCCCCTGACTAGTTAGAGGTATTGGGTTTATTCCAATCACCATGCGTTTCCCAATTGGAAATCTTTTCTCTGGGAGAAATCCTTCCGAAATTTTTGAGGTGATGATGTTCGAGCACCAACACCTTCCACCTAATGTATGGGGCTGTGGGAATTAGTCTATGGTATATCTACTAGCTTGGGGGGCTCCCCATCCTTGGAGAAATGTACAAAGAGTTCCTCCAGGTAGCCGCCACATGGAACAACACCGATCACATGTCTCCTTTTACAAGGAACTTAGTTGTCATGGTAGTGGGATCATTAGATCATCCCCTTGAGGCTCAATATTCCATCCCATTTAAAGCATGTATAAGGGTATTCTTGCAGACGAATGGGCCCAAGCCGAGGGATTTCCATAGTCAAAGTCATCCCACTCGCCAGTCCTGCCAAACTCCATGGTCATTTTGTGCAACCCTTGAAGTAGGGAGATATAACACATGGAGATATGAGTTTCATCCATACATTTCACCCACGCTTAGTCTGAGAGGTTTCTTTTCCATGTTTTTAGGTGGATGGATCTTCCTGTCGTGTGACATAAATACTGAGGTTTGGGCCAACACTTTGATGATGGCAGCCATGCTGGAAGAGGTTCAACCCATTAATTATTCCCTTCCTACCCTTTCCTAGCTTTATGAATTATTGGGATAGATACCGGAAGGCAGACCTCCACATCATCTCAGGAAACTTTTCCAATTCCTATAAGGGTGGATGGTGGAACACTTCACCTATATTGAATATCGGAATACCGCACGGTGTAATTCCCCAACCCTAGTTATCTAGATTTGGTGCATTATTACTTAACATTGTCATGATCACAACAGATTAAGTCTCTAAAGACCGACTAGTTTAGTAGCCTTGGAAGTACTAGATACATACATAAGTTTTACATTACATCATGAAATAAAAAAACAACATTGTGTATCTATAGAAAACAGTAATATCCCTTAGCCTATCCATGCAGGTCAGTCATAATATACTTCTTCACATCTGAGGAAAAATAAAACATAAAAAATGAGTGAAATCATATTTTCAGTAAGGATAACAATATATCAGAAACATTCATAAATAAGCCTAAACATTTATGGAAATTAATATGAATAAAACACAAGCCTTTTAAACATATACTTCAGCATAATAGGGCACAACTAAATCAAACAATTCCATTTACTTTTTTACAAGGATTTTATACCAGTCTAAAAACCAAATAAAATATCAATATATAATTTCATAATGATAGAATGTATAATGTCGAACATCATAACCACTTAGTCAAGGCCTTATGGCAAGACTACAAATAAGATTTTGTAAAGGCCTTAGGCCAAGAAGCTAGTTTATATCATGAGACCTACAGATGCATCGAAGAGCTATAGCGGGCTCCACCCGTCACTTACTAAGACCAATACATTCCTCATATGAATAGGGTGAAACATAACATAAAAATTTGTATTAAAACTAAGAAATAAAATGTTAAGAAATTAATAACAAACCATGAATGGTATAAAAATAACACATCCATAGTCAAACATAACACAAAATCGTCAATACAATATTGAATATTGTATCATAATAAATCTAATTCAAAAAAGTGTAAAATCCATCAATGTTTGTTGAATTAGATGAAATCAAAACAATTTGAGGGAAATATCTCTTTATATTTTGAAATCATTTAAAAGAACATATTTATAAAAGAAAACATTTATTTTGAAAATATTCTTATAAGATTTTACGGGAAGCTTCTAAGGTGTTATAATGGTAGAAAATAGTTGCACCCACTGTATAAGTAAAAAAACATTCTTACCTTAATTTTTCAAAAAGGTCATGAAGAACCTTGTTTGGAAAACGACAGAAATATTCCTTTAAAAACATTTTATAAAAATTAAAAAAAGGGTATAAATGAATTTAACCCATATTCTAGTAAATAGTATTTTTTTTTTGAAATTTATTTTTAAGAAACATGGATGTGGATGATAAAGAGGTCCCAGTATATACTTATGTATAAACAACCTCAGATAATGAAGGGATTGTAGAATTAATCCTTACCTTGTACTTTTCCTTGGTCGAGGGTAAGTTAACATTATTTATAATATTTAAATCATTTTTATTAAATTATAAAATAACCACATACATAAGTATGATATCATATATGATCTTCTAATATTTTTTTGTTAATAATAATTCAGTAGTATCATTGTTTTGGGTGTTAACTGATTAGTTTTGCTTTATATGTTTTGTTATGTAAGTCATGTTTGTTATGGATACGATGTATTTGATTAATATCCATAATGACATTAAGTTCTTAAATATTACTTTTAATCAAAAATAAAAATTATTATTGAATTTTTATGATAGAGAATGAATCTCATCGCGTTATTGGATATGGTAATTCGTACGTACGTACAAGCGCAATAGCAATCTATTGATGGTGAAATTGATGGTAATTGATGGTATATAAAATATAAAAAATCATTAACATGTTATATTTATTATTTACATCAATTATACTCATTATTATACATATCCAACTAATGAAGTGTGAAATAAGAAACTACACCACGATGTAGAGACGGTAAGTTGTGCGTACACATGTACGGTAACTTTTTCATTCATAGGATGGATAGAATAATGAATATGGTTATAACATATTTATACTAACATAAAATTATGTAGAAGTTACTGTAGTTATTATTCTGGTATGGAAATAATAAATACAGTGGAAGTGGATGAAGAAAAAGAACTTTCAATGAGCTGATGAAATTGGTACCTCTTCTTTGGGTGCTTCCTTTTGATTTGATCAAAAGAGCTCCATAGGTTGGATTTAGGATAAAATTAATTCATCTAGGTTTAATTGAGGGTACTTGGAAGGATATTTAAGTAGGGTTTGGCCGACCCAAATGGCTTTGTAGGTGTGAAATTAAGAGAAGCTGAAGTACCATTTTATAAGAGAGGTGATAGTCACTTTAGGAAAATCTTGAAATATTATATTATTATAATATCATTTTGGGTTAATAATGGCTCAAAAGGGATTTATTTCTAGTATAAGGTGCGTATGGGTAATAAAATATCAAAAAATAGGTCTTACACAAGTTTAGGTCATCATATTAACCTTATATTTTAGTTTTAACTCTTAGTTAAATAGTTTAACTTTTACCATGTCTTCTTGTATTATTATAATAAATGGTCAATAAACATACAATAAAAATCCAAGAGAAACCCAAGTGGTTCATTATTGACATATATAACCTTATATAGGTTCATTTTAAAACCTTATATTTTTAGTATTAGTATATCATTTAATAATATAGTATTTGTTTTAAAAACTAATTTACATCAATTTTGACACTATTTAGTATCTTGTTTTTGTGAAAGTCCAAAAAAACATTATTACATCTAAAAAATAAATAAACTAATTTAAAACATCTCATATTAATCTATAAAAGTAGTTTAATTCATCAAAAGTCTCAATTCACATTTATTTGGATATTTATAATATCAATTATTTTAATCTTTCATTAATAATGTAATTACTGCATCATCATTGTGTCATAAATAAATTTAATTATTTAATGTCTAAAAATTTTAAATAAAATACCATGATGTAATAAATATTTTTATCTTTCTAGTTAATATTTATAGTCTAATTTATCTTTTGTATAACTCTATATTAAAAATGGTTTAGTTATTAAACTTTGAATTTAACACTTTTAACTCTTCTTTAAATAAAATAATAATAAATTTCCTAATAAAATCCAAGGGGCCAAAAATTTCATATTTTATTCCTAAGATTTATTTTTGTTGAAAAAAATTTATCCAATAGAATTAGTACACGTGTTAGGGTAATTATAATATCATTTTAACCTTTAATTACCCTATTTACTTTTAACCGTGGTAAATAAAATTCAAAAGTCATTATTCAATAAAATATTTTCATCCTATTGAACCAAAGTTTACTTACTAATGTCAACCGTGTCTCTCAGATTTTTTAAATTCAATTAAATGAAGTGGTAAAATTATGTTTTTTGAAAATTTACAAATGTGCCAAGAATGTGGGTAAAAGACGTTAAAATGTTCAATAAAATTGTATACATCTAATATAATCATAAAATGACACAAATAAAATACATTGAAATTATATAGGTACAATGTATCTATTTTAATATAAAAAAAATTAAATAAAATATATAATTATTTAAATAAATGTCGGTTTTAAACAATAACACAGTGTTTTTCACTATTCACCGAAAAATGAATGTTTTCAGAAAAATACAAAAAATTAAACCTAAGATAATTATATTATTCTGAATCTAAAAATGAAGTCCATTTTGAAAAATAAAATTTATAAAATTTTAAAAAGTGGGTAATACTATTCATAACGGCTAGTTTGATTGGTCGTGGTGTGCTAGAACTCAATGTTGCGTACAACGCATGCGATTGTATTATTCAAAGAGAAGTGTACCGTGGAAGCTTGATGTGTTACACTCACAACTAGAGTAATAGTTTTTGAATCCCCTTGACATGGGTGACCCCCTTTGGAGGTCGCTAGGATTTGAACCCCCCCCCCTTCGGCGCCCCCTCCCCCTGTGATTCCCCTACCTATCCCCTCATCACCACCCATCCCCCGTACCGTCACCACCCTCAAACCTCAGCCCATCCCGCGTCCCCCATCCCACGTCCCCTCACCACTCTCCACCCCATCGTCACCCATCCCACATCCCCTCGCCACCCTCCACCCCCTCGCTGCCCCTCCCCCATCCCCTCTCTGCCCTCCACCCGGTTCTCCGCCATCCCTCGTCCCCTCCCTCTTCTTCCCTCCCTCACCACACTGTCGCCGCCCGTCCCCTCCCTCACTGTCCCCTCCCTAGCCGCATCACCGCTGCCAGGTCCCCTCCCTCCCCGCACGACCACTGCTCATCCCCTCACCGTTGTCACCCATCCACTCTGGCTCCCCACTATCCTTCATCCCCTCCCTCATCATCCCACCCTCGCTGCACCATCGCCACCTAACCGCCTCCTCCTCTGGCTCACTACCATTACTGCCTCTCATCCCCTCTATCACCGCACCACCTCTGGCTCCGTTTCCCCTCCACTGCCTCTCCTCTCCCTCACAGCACCGCCTTCAGCTCCCATCCATTCCAGATTTATAGTGCCATCTGGTTTTCCCTAAATTCCATTTAAGAGTTTTGATTTTGGGAAATTTACAACACAAATTTGGCATCCATAAAGATTATATTAATATTGTTAGTGAATAAAAAGTGTGGAAATGGAAGTTCATGTGCATACAGGCTTCTATTCATATGAAATAATGTGTCATGACTGTGTGTGTATGAGATACTTCACACTTTACTTGAGGTTTGGGAGTTACATACAATGTTTGAGTCCATGTATATGTTGAATGAATTAATATTAAGTTGTGTTATTATTTGATTTATACAATTCTCGAGTTTTATAACATGTCTCTATGTGTGTGTATCCCATTAGAAAATGTTTGAGGATTGACCACTAAAGCACACTGCCGATTGTCGCCTATTGACCGGTCAAAGTTCCGGTGCTCTGCTAATGTGTATAGTTGCACTCGGGTCGAATCCTCGACGATGATACATTGAAATAGTTGTTTGTTTTTAGTTGATTGTATTTTGATTAGGGGGGTTTGTTTGCAGAGCTTAATTTAAATGATTTATTGACTATAATTGATTTAACAAATTGATAAATATTGGGGTGAGTTCATTATTAGGGAGTTAAGCTTGTGATATCCTGGAGATTTGCTTTATATTGAATTTAAATTAACACCCACTTCACAAGTTGACATCGATTAGAATTCCTAAGTGTTAAATCTTTAATCCAAGACTTAACTTAATTAGGATTTTAATCTCAATGAGTACATGTTTATGGTAGTGTATTTGTAGTTCCAATAATCCATGGAAACCACATGCTAAACAAAATATGTCATTAATCCATGACAAATTAAGTCCAACATACACAATCTTAAATTAACGAATACTGATCGAGAAAATACTCTCAATCACTTAACATCCCTAAATTATAAGTCACACCAATGAGATATTTACTCAGACATTTGGGTTTTTAATATTCTGGTTATAATAATTATGATGATAAATTAAGAATAGAAGAAAAATAAAGGGATTAGAAAAGAGTGGTACGTCGACACACACACACGAACGATGATGAGAGTAAAACAAACCAGACATTTTATTGAATAATAAAGTAAAAGAAGATGATGGATTTCAGATTTATTTAAACTACAATAATAACATTAATATTGAACAACAGAAGTTGGATCAGAATAAGAAATTAAGAAGAAGAAAATTGCATTAAAACAGAATTACAAAGACAAACACTTGCAAAATTACAACGAAGAAAAATGCAAAAGTAAATGAAAAAAAAGAGAGGGGGAAGGGATTATCTAGTGAAAAATTGAGTTTTTAAGATCCTTACAAGCCTTTGGAAAGGCCTTGGTACTGACAATAAATCCTCCTTTTCTCTGAAATTCCAACCCCTGTCAAGGAGAGAAGGGGGGAGTATTTATAGCCCAAGGAGTGGACTGTTTTCATTCCCAATCTTTCCTTCCACTTACATTTCCATGTTGGCTATACAGAAATCCGAATATCCAAATATATCCTTCTTCAAAGTTTTATATAATAAAGTTTTCCGACTACTGTCAAAATTTGGAGGCATTTGGACAAGTGGAACCAAAGTTATGGCTGTTTTATTAAACAAAGGTAAACTGTCCATTTCTATCCATGCTTTTTCGATGGCCAAAATGTAAATGGATTTTGGAATAGGAATATGCCTTCAAATCCGAATGTCTTCTTCAACAAAGACGGCCACCTATATCTTCTATTGCACACTAAAAAAATATCATCTCTATTTGATGCTTACATCATGAGATATGTCATGAATATTATACTGATTTTATTTCTCAGCCAGAATGGTGGGCTATAATTTAAAGCTTTATTTGGGCCCCATGTACTTGGATTTGGGAATTGAAATTTTTATCCGAGATGACATGTAGTGTCCCCCGAAGTATGCTGGAGAGTTAATGTTTTTGGACTTCTAGATTGATCCCAGTAAGTCAATCTTCAAGGCTGGTCCTGTTTGTTCACAGATTCTTTGGTCTTGATTGTGAGGACCATATGACCATTCAAATGGCATAATTGGATCATGGTACATTCTAATGAAATGTTTTATATGGAAATTAGAATCCTAAAAAAGAAGAACCACACAATTTCGATCAGTATAGTGACAGTTATTATTAAAACATTAAACTGACTCAATTGGACTACTTCTAAAAATGCTCAAAAATTATACTTAATATTAAAACATTAATATTTCACAAAAATTATGCACATTTAATATAAAATAAGTAAAGGGAGTATATAATAAGTCATGAAAATATTAATAACATCAACTCCCCCACAATAAGTTTTGTGCATGTCCTCATGTGCAACAATTATAAAAACATGACAAAATCATTTTTACTCACCAACAAATGTTAAATTTTTTTTTCTCCAATCAGGGGAGGTTTAGACTATTTCACTCATCCATTTTGAATTCCAACACAAGTTTTTACAAAAAAAATATTCCAAAAATAATTCATTTTTTCATGATCAAATTTAGAAATGGAAGATGTGGACACTAAAAACTCACACCTCTCAACATGATAAAATTTATTTGTGGAGGTTCACTCTTTCACCAACCAAAAGTGAAAATCTTAGAGTTTGAAAAGAGCTCTCAAATTACAATCCCTATCCAAAGTGAACAAGAATCAAGAGGTATTTTTACGTTGTTTTTATGTGGATAAGGGATGGTAGGAATATAATGTCCAAAAGAGATAAGAAGAGGGTTAAAATACCAACATAGAAAAAGCAATGCACATTTTTTTGAAATAAAACATGGAAGAAAATGAAAACAAATATTTACAAAGGAATGATTGTGTGAAGAAAGACACAATAGAGGAAGAAAATATGAAGGTACTAAGAAGATGAAATATTTACAAAACACACAACTTCTTCCAATAAGAATATAATGCAAGTGTTCTTTTTTTCTTTTTTTTTCTTCTTTTTTTCGAAAGTTGAACTTGGAAAAGATCTCACACTAATAACCCAACCCATGATTGATCTCCTCACAACACTAATTGTAATAGTTATAACAAGATCAAAGGTTGAGGAAGAGTTATTTTTGACCTACCGAAGACACAACCCATTTTTTCATCATTTTTTTTATTTTTTATTTTGATTTTTTTTCATCAATTTTTTTTGAACACTTGTCAATAACATTTACATAATTACATAAATGGAAGTTCATTACATTACCCAAAATACACTTAATGAAAAACTCTCCCCCACACTGAAATGGATAATTTTCCTCAAGCAGATGATAACTCATTGAAAATCAATAATGGGGTACCCAAACAATGAAATCCATTCCCCCCACACATAAATTTCAAAAAAAAAATTATGCAATGAAAAAAAATGTTGATATTGGGTGGGAAAAGGTATTGGGCTTGTAATCTGGCTATCAATGAAAAGGTTTTCATAGGCTCGAAGGGGCTTTCAAAAGGAGGATTAATGTAAGGGAAATGGGAGGCTATTTGGCTATTGTGATTCTCATGTGGTTCAGAAAATGCCTCTATAATATTAATACACACTAAGGTAGTAAATTCAGCTTGAAGGTCCACAAACTCAAGACTCACAAATTGGGGTGAAAACACACATTTTGAAAAGATGGCCATAGGTTCCCTTGGCATGAAAGCAAATGTTGTTCCTCACGGTTAGGGAAAATCATTTTCCAAATCAAAAATTGAGCATTCAAAATTTGTTAATTTTGACACAAAATTATTTATCCAAAGTCATGATGAAAATACAAAATTTTTGAGATGAAAACATGTCTGTTAACTCCCCAAAATGGTTGGGCAAAATTTCAAAACTCGATGGTGAGTAAGAATGACTCTTTAATTTTTTGTATTTTTTAAGTGATTGTTTTCTTGGTTTTTTTTTAGTTTTTTAGGATTTTATATTTTTTTGTTTTTTTTATAAAGATACACCCACAAAAAAGTTAAAGTGAAAAAGAAAGGTTTTGATAAAGAAAGTGGTAAAAAAATTAAAGAGAGAGGAAAAAGAAGAAAGAGGTGGAGAGAGGAAGAGATAGAGAGAGTTAAAGGGAAAGAGGTTCCCCCTGGATTGGATTTGGTGGGTTTCCATATCCATCTAGTGGTGGGTCGAGTACAAAAGATGGGGATCCAATGGAAGTCTATGTAGTTCTAGGATTGTGGGATGTTACTTGAAAAAGAAAAATCATTATTAATATAATGAAAAACTAAAATGAAATTGAAATTTCATAAAATTAAAAGAAAACATGGGTTGCCTCCCAAGAAGCGCTGCATTTATTTGTCTACAGCTAGACATTTGCAGTGGACTACCCATAGTCTGATGGTGTCCATCATATTTTCTCAACTCTACTGTGCTTCCAGAAAAACATCTCCTATGGGAGGCCTGATGATTTATTGGATAATTTATTCCCATCCTTGTTGGTGTGCTTGAAATTCAATGGTGGTGGGAAGAGAATATGACTTTCCTCCCTTTGGTCTTCAATGTGATGAATGATTTTATCCACAAAGTGATGATTTTATATTCATGGAAATTCAGGAAGATGTCTCAATTCTGATGGTTCATTTATGTAAGGTTCAGATAACACGAAAGCAGAGTATGAGATCTCAATTGTTTTTGACTCATTTATTTGATCACATACCAATGTAGAGTAATTAGGATCAGTGGAGTCATAATACTTAATAAAATTTTCAATATCCTTTATTTCAATATTTTTCACCAAATAATTGTCAATTTCAACCTCACCAGTGACCACTTTATTAATTAGGGTACAAATATCACAAACATCACTACCATTAGGAAAATATAAACACATTGGTTGAGGGTTCACTTCACATATAACAAAATTTTCAAAATAATGGATAGGAAAGGTTGAATGTGGGATAATCTGATCTAAAGCAACAAATGAGCATTCTAGTTCGTTTTCCTCATTACCATCCTTGTTAGAGCATTGGAGGTCAGAGGTGAGATGACATTCCAAATAGTTTTCAAGTTCCTTTAGATCAATGGATTTTGCATTTGTAATGTCAACATCAATTTCACCATTAATCACTTGGTTAATGAGGATTCAATATTCACAAACTCCTATATTAGTAGAATAGGAAGAACATGATGGATTAGGATTCATCACACTCTCAGAGGGAGTAATAGAAGCATGGATATAGAATACAAATTGATTCTCTAATGGGTATCACATGGATTTAAAAATATTGAACTTGACCATTTGGTCACCAAATTCCATGGATAAGATGCCAACATGGACATCAATTTTGGTTTTATATGTCATAAGGAATGGTCTTCCTAGAATCAGAGGAGATTGGAAAGAAGTTGTCTCACCTTCCATGTCAAGGACATAGAAGTCAGCTGGGAAGATAATATCATTGACTCGAACAAGGACATCCTCTATTATTCTCTCAGGACTGGTTGTGCTTCAATTGACTAACAGAATTAAAACACCTATTAGATGTAAGGGACCTAGACCAAGGTTGGAGAATATGGATTTGAGCATGACATTGATTGAGGCTCCAAGGTCTATGAGTGCATCATCAAATTTGGAACTTCCAATTTGGCATGGAACCGTAAAGGTACCTGGATCTTAGCACTTAATGGGTATGGACTACTGGGTGGAAACATTTTCAAATGTCCTAAGTTGCCTCTTGTGGGTGCACAATTCTTTAAGAAACATGGAATACTTAGGAATTTGTTTTATGGCATCTAAGAGGGGAATGTTGACTTCAACACGTCTAAACATGTCGAGCATTTCACGATCAGGTTCAAAGGACTTCCTTGGTTTAGAAATAACTTGAGGAAAAATAATTGGATTCCTAAGTGGAATTGAAGGAGGTGAGGGGATGGTTTCAGGTTCCTTTTCATGTTTTTTTTTCTTTTCATTTTCTAGGTCAATATTCAAAGGAGGGTTTGAGGATTTATCTTCAGGCATAGCAATGTTCTTTCCCAATCTAAGTGTAATTGCACTTACATTACCCTCGGGGTCGGGTAATGGTTGAGTTGGGAGTTGGGAGGAATTTGATTGTTGTTGCTAGCTCAGATGGGATGCAATTTGACCTATTTGAGTTTCAATGTTTTTAAGGCTAGAATGGGTGAAGGAGGCAAGATCTTCTACTTCACTTTTCCATGGTTTCTTGGAAGAAGAGGGTTTTCCCTAGTTGGGATTGCCTTGATTTTGGTTCTTGGGAAATTGATTGTATTGGTTTTGGAATTGGGAAGGCTCACTAGGATAATGGAATACAGGGGGAGGATTGTTCCTTTGAGGTTGAGGAACAAAAGGATAAGGTTGATGGAAGTTACCACCACCTTGACCATATTGGAATTGGTTTGGGTTTTGAGGAGGGAATTGAGGGGGATGAGAGACAGGATTACCATACCTTAGGCCTTGGTTATATGATGAAGAGAAGGGATCAGAGTGAGGTTGGTTGAAGTTTCTAACAAACTGAACTGATAGTTGAGGATTGGTTTTCCATTGAGAATATGCTACATTGAGCACCATTGGTCTAGATGAATCGGATTGATCCTCTTGAAGTTGTGGACATGTGTCAGTTGGATGAGATGAAGAGTTGCATATTCCATAGTTTTGGACAGGTCCAGGAAACATTTATTGCGGAGAAGACGAGGTTGGGGATTTTGTAGCCACAGCTAGTTGTCGCACAAGACCTGTAAGTTCACTCATCCACTCAATCATTTTGTTCGGTTCAATTGATTGATTATCTCGGGCTTGTTTGACTTGAGCATGTGCTCGAGTATGAAAGTTTTGTGTATTTTGAGCCATGTTACTTATCAGATCTCTTGCAGCTGCAGGAGTTTTATCAATAAGAGCACCGCCACTTGTGGCATCTATGAGAGTTCTCTCCATAGAAAATAACCCCTAATAGAAGTATTGGATCAAGAGTTGGTCAGGAATATGGTGGTGTGGGAAAGTTGCAACAAGCTTTTTGAACCTCTCCCAGTACTCATGGAGTGATTCACTTGGGAATTGACGTATACCACTTATTTCCTTTCGGATAGAAGCAGTATGAGAAGAAGGAAATAATTTTTATAAGAAAAGTCTCTTGATTTGATTCCATGTGGTTATGTAACCAGGAGGAAGGTAGTAGAGCCATGACATAGCAGTTTCAGCTAGGGAGAAAGGGAAGTCTCGAAGTTTTATTTGTTCTTCAGAAACCCCTTGAGGCTTCATGGTAGAGCACACTACTTGTAACTCTTTAAGGTGGAGATGTGGATCCTCACCGGCTAGCCCGTGAAAATGATGGAGAAGATTAATCAAACCCGATTTGAGTTCAAAGTCATCTTCTATGTTTGGATATTGAATACCAAGAGGTTGGTAATTCATATCAGGGGCAGCGGGTTCTTTTAGGGTTTGTTCCCTAGGATTGGCCATTTCAATTTCAACTGGTTAGATGAGGACTGGTTCTTGAATGAGTTGATTATCTCTTATGTTCCTCCTAATTTTTTGAAGTTTTCACTCAATTTCAGGGTCAAAAAAATACAAGGTATTGTTTGGGAGGCTACGGGGAATTCAGAGAGATTTTGAAAGAAATAGGAAGATGGGTTTTTCTTTGTGTTTTTTTACATTTTTTTTAAATTTTGTTTTTTTGGGGTTTTTTTAACAATAACCATAAACTAATGACTACATAAAGCACCATCCCTGGAAACGAATCCATTTGAAACGCACTGACGATTGTCACCTTTCGACCGGTCAAATTTCCGGTGCTCTGCTAATGTGTATAGAAGCACTCGGGTCGAATCCTCGGCGATGATACTTTGAAATAGTCATTTGTTTTTAGTGGATTGTATTTTGATTAGGGGGGTTTGTTTGTAGAGCTTAATTGAAATGATTGATTGACTATAATTGATTTAAAAAATTGATAAATATTGGGGTGAGTTCATTATTAGGGAGTTAAGCTTGTGATATCCTTTAGCTTTGCTTGATATTGCATTTAAATTAACACTCACTTCACAAGTTGACATCGATTAGAATTCCTAAGTGTTAAAGATTTAATCCAAGCCTTAACTTAATTAGGATTTTAATCTAAATTAGTACATGTTTATGGTAGTATATTTTTAGTCCCAATAATCCATGGAATCCACATGCTAAACAAAATATTTCATTAATCCATGACAAATTAAGTCCAACATACACAATGTAAAATTAACGAATACTCATCGAGCAAATACTCTCAATCACTTAACATCCCTAAATTATAACTCACCCCAATGAGATATTTACTCAGACATTTGGGTGTTTCATATTCTGGTTATAATAATTATGATGATAAATTAAGAATAGAAGAAAAAGAAAGGGATTAGAAAAGAGTGGTACGTCGACACACACACACGAACGATGATGAGAGTAAAACAAAACGAACTTTTTATTGAATAATAAAGTAAAATAAGATGATGTATTTCAAATTTATTTAAACTGAAATAAGAACATTAATATTTAACTACAGACGGTGGATGAGAATAAGAAATTAAGAAGAAGAAAATTGCATTAAAACAGAATTACAAAGACAAACACTTGCAAAATTTCAATGAAGAAAAATGCAAAAGTAAATGAAAAAAAAGAGAGGAGGAAGGGATTATCAAGTGAAAATTTGAGTTTTTAAGATCCTCCCAAGCCTTTGGAAAGGCCTTGGTACTGAAAATAAATCCTCCTTTGCTCTTAAATGCCAACCCCTCTCAAGGAGAGAAGGGGAGAGTATTTATAGCCCAAGGAGTGGACTGTTTTCATTCCCAATCTCTCATTCCACTTGCATCGCCATGTTGGCTATATAGACATCCGAATCTCCAAATATATCTTTCTTAAAAGTTTTATATAATAACGTTTTCCGACTAATGTCAAAATCTGGAGGCATTTGGACAAGTGGAACCAAAGTTACGGCGGTTTTATTAAACAAAGTTAAACTGTCCATTTCTATCCATGCTTTTTTGATGGCCAAAATGGGAATGGATTTTGGAACAAGAAGATGCCTTCAAATCGGAATGGATTATTAAAAAAAAGTAGGCCACATATATCTCCTCTTTCACACCAAAAAATATAATCTCGATTTGGTTCTTACATCATAAGATATTTCATGAATATTATACTGATTTTATTTCTCGGCTAGAATGGTGCACTGGACTTCAAAGCTTCATTTGGGCCCCTTGTACTTGGATTTGGGCCTTGAAATTTTTATCCAAGATGACATATAGTGTCCCCCAAATTATGGTGGATAGTTGATGTTTTTTGACTTCTGGATTGAGCCCAGTAAATGAATCTTCAAGTATGGTCCAGTTGTTTCACAGATTCTTTGGTCTTGTTTGTGAGGACCATATGACCCTTCAAATGGAAGAATTGGCTGATGGTACCTTCTAATGAAAAGTTGTATATTGAAATTAGAATCCTAAAAAAGCAAAACCACGCAATTAGGATCAGTATAGTGACAGTTATTATTAAAACATTAAACTGACTCAACTGGACTACTTCTAAAAATGCTCAAAAATTATACTTAATATAAAACATTAATATATCACACAAATTATGCAAATTTCATATAAAATAAGTAAAGATAGTATATAATAAGTCATGAAAATATTAATAACATCAACCACATCTGTGTTCTTGAATATCCCATGAGATAAATGTTTGAATTTGATCACAAATGTGTGTTTCGATACTATATTTTATTCTTAATATTATATGTTCTTCCTCTATATGATATTCTATGTTTCAATGTGATGTAATTTGTATATATTTTATATTGTGTTGTTCTATGCATGGTAAAAATGTTACTAGTGTAATTATTGTGGCTCAGTAGCCCTTAAGGGGAAGCATGATAAGATGATGTATGTTCCATGAATATTGGACTGAGATAACACAAGTCATGAAAGATTAGTATTTTTTTGTTTTGGAATTGTATATATTTGATGTCATCCTAGATATATATTAGTTAGTTTCCCATAAAGTAGATATTGATTGTTATCAATGATGGTTACTCTATACAGCCTCTGATGGCACAAAGGTAGTGTGAATCCCAGAGGCAGTGAGACATTATTTGTACAAAGGTACTGTTTCTCTGAGTTTGAGAAGATTGTACATATTTTTTCATGAAGTATTCACTATTTGATAAAAATATGATTAGGTACTCTTGAATGTATAATAATTATTATATTTACCATACCAAATAACGATGATGACTTGGTATTTCACTTACATTCCATTATCTATTCTCTTGTTTATTATTCAGAGATATAATTTTATTATTTTATAAATGGTCCACAAAAAATTGGTTAGTATTTATTTTAAATATAGTTGATATGAAAAATGCATGTAATAATTCATGTGTAAATGTTTTTTATACAGATGTTATTATGGATAAGAGTGTGATTGATCTTCCAAATTAAACTTCTAGAGAATATTTTAATGTCATTATGCAGTTTATTGAGTTCACTGGAGGATTTAAAAGTAACTATAATAGGTTTCCATGTATAAAATGTGATAACAGATATCAATTCACACGAGATACTGGGAGGGAGAACCTATTATTTAACAGATTTATAAAAAATTATATGAGTTGGACTCGTCTTGGAGAAGAATATGTTCATTATCAAAATACAGATGCAGTTCATATGGATGTTGAAGCAAGGATGAATGATCCAATGCATGAAATGCTTACTGAAAATTACGTGTGTTGGATCCTGAAGTCATTGACATCCAGAATCTTGAGACCAATGAGATAAATCTTCGCTCTGGTGCAGATCGTGATTCGAGGAGGTTTTATGAAGCACTTGATGATGAAAAAACAGAATTATATTCTGGATCCACTTCTTACAATAAATTTTCATTTATCTTGGAGTTGTTGCATTTGAAGACTTTGAATCAGTGGTAAGACACATCATTCGACATGTTGTTGGTGTTATTGAAAAAGATTCTTCCTGTTGATGCTAAGATTCTCGAGTTGTATTACCATTATCGTAAGTTGACAGAGAACATAGGTTTTACATATGAGACCATAGATGCATGTGCAAACAACTGTATGTTGTATATAAAGGAAAGTGCCCATTTGGATATTTGTATGGTGTGTGGTGCTTCCTGGTGGAAAGTGAACAGGGTAAATCAGACTCTTCAATGTCATATTATGATATAGGGGAAACTGATTTCCGTAAAGCAAATGCGTTACTTTCCCCTTAAACAGAGGTTGAAAATATTTTTTATTTCATATAAAGTTTATGATTTAATGATATTTCATGAAAAAATAATTCATGAATGTGATATGTTTACCCACCTGGAAGACTCTCATATATGGAAGGATTTTGATAAGAGACATCCTGAATTTTCTAAAGATGTTCGTAATGTCCGATTGGGGTTGGCAGCAGATGGTTTCAATCCATTCAAGTCTATAGGTTCTGCAACTCATAGAACATGTCCCGTGGTGTTGGTTCCGTATAATTTCCCTATGCGGCTTTGTATGAATCGACAATTTATATTACTTTCCACTATTATTGATGGACCTAGAAGTCTGGGGGATAAGATTGATGTTTACCTTCAGCCATTGATTGATGAGTTGAATGAATTTTTGGGTGATGGTGTAGTGACTTATGATTGTGAAATGAATGAAATGTTCAAACTGCAGGCTGCTTTATTGTGGTAAATCAATGACATCCCATCTTATAAAAATTTATCAGGCTGGAGTACGAAAGGTGAATTTTCTTTCCCTTATTGCAATAAAAGTAAAGAATATGTATGGATTAAACATTCCAAAAAATGGGCATACATGAGTCACAATCATTTTCTCCCCCCTCAACACATGTTCAGAAATGACAGAGTGGAATTTGATGGTTCTACATAGTTTAGCCCAGCACCAAAGATCACGACAGGAGTCGAAATATTATCGTAGATTGAGGAAGAAAACATCTGCACGGTATATGAAATTCAGGATTTGGTGGCTCATCCATTATGTAATATTCGTGATTCTGGTAGGCAGCACAGTCAAAGTTGGAAAAAGAAAAGTATTTTTTAGAGTCTTTCGTATTGAAAAACTAACATTATATGTCATAATTTAGATGTCATGCACATTGAAAAAAAAATGTTTGTGATAATATATTGTGGACAATTTTAGGTGTCAAAGGAAAATAAAAGGACCATGTTAATACACGTCATTATTTGGAAGAAATGGGTGTAAGGAAATAGTTGCATTGATAGTTAGTTGAGGTAAACATGTCATATATTCTTGATACACAGTATATGAGGACTATAAAGGAGAAAGAGACATTTATTTCCATTTTGAAGATGATCTAGGTGCCTTATGGTTACTCTTCTAATATTTCAAAGTGTGTGAATCTGATGAGAAGGACATTTCATGGGTTGAAAAGTCATGACAATCACATACTACTTCTGTAGTTGATTCCAATCACATTTTTTGATTTTTATCCCCCAATGTTGTTTATCCATTGATTGAGATGAGTAATTTTTTTGGACAACACTGTTTAATAAATCAACGAATGAGTGATTTAAAAATTTTGCAGGACCAAATTGTACATTCAATTTGTCACTTAGAGAAACTTTTTTCCCCTCATATTTTGAGGTTATGGTTCACTTGATAGTGCACCTAAATGGTGATGTAATGGCTACTATTCCGGTGCAATTCAGGTGGATGTATCCTATTGAGTGGTATTTGAGTATATTGAAATGATTTGTATGCATCAGAGCTCATCCGGAGGTATCAATAGCCAATGGTTATTTCATGGATGAGTGTAAAACATTTTTTACAGAATATCTTATGAATTTTGATGCAAAATTAGATAACAACTCTCATATTCATGGTGATACAGTTGGATAATTAACCATATTTGATATGGATAACATCGAGTGGATACAAGTGCATTGATATATCTTGTTCAACACTCTATCAGTTGCACCATTAATGCAGTAAGTGTCTTATAACATTTATTTTTTTTATCTTTTACGTGTTTTTTTTTCACAAGTTGATCATTTAAATATCACGTTATCATTTGCAGGAAACACATTAATGAGATAAAAGAAGAGATGTATCATGCGACTGAGTATCAAATTTTAAAATCTCATTATGCATCATTTCATGATTGGTTCAAGGATTTTGTACATATAAATTGATTTTAAATATGAGTGATGTATTATACTAATTTATTTAGGGATAAATAATTATTGAATTCTATGAATTATGTTGATTAATAATATGTGGTTGTTAGGGGACCCCACACTAACTAAATAATTTATCCAACTGGTTGAGGGTCCATCATTAATGGCTCATTGTTTTAAAGCTATAAATGCTAATGGTTTTTGATTTCACATTAAATATGTTGATGCCAAATGAGCAACACAAAGTAGTGGCATCAGCTTTACATTCATCGATTCTAGTTACTACTATGGTCAATTGATAGACATCATTGAAGTTGTATACACACATGGGTTGAAGTGCATATTGTAAAAGTGTAATTGGTTTGATCTAGTGCGTGGATGTAAAGTCGATCAATATCAGTTTCCATTGGTGAATTTTAACTATATGTTATACAGAAATTAACTATTTGATAATGAAACTTCATTTTGACATTACAAGAAGAACATGTATTCTTTGTTACTTTGCCTTCGAATCTATGTTGGAATGTTTTTTTGAAAATTTCCCGGGGAGGAGTGTTTTTATTTGAACTAGATGAACACAATATTTTTCCCTTTGTTTCCCAACATCTTGATCAACAAACCGTAGTTCTACATGAAGAAGATATTTATTAGGTCAGAGAAGTCGTTGAAGGAGAAACGGTTAAGTTTCAAGTTTAAGGAAAGGTATAATTGTTTCCCTCTATTCAGTATTGAATGTCCTAGGATATCAAAAATTATCTAACCATTTAATAAATCCATGTATGTTTTAATCGTCACTTTTTTAAGTTTATTCATTTATAAATATTTAGAATGATTTCTCTTTTTGTATCTTCATGTTATTGTCGTTGTATCTTCCCATTTAGGTATTCTTCATTTGGTTCATGTGCTGCTTGAATTTTTATTAATTCAATTTGAAATTTGGTGATGCATTGATTTGTTTTGTACATAATTTTATATCTATTTTGTTAACATTATACTTTTTTAAAATCAATTTATAAGTAATTATTAAATCCCTTTTTGTTTGACTTACAATTATACAAGTTTTATTTTCATAAAAACAATCCAATTTATCTTTTGGACACTTCTGATAGTCCCCTTACTAATGTTTAATATGACTGCAGGCATGTCAGGGGAAGAGGCAGCAGATCCACATCATCTATCTGACCCATCTACATCTCAGGGTCGAAGTATGTTTGATTTTAATTGTGTTTATTTTTTATGTAAATGATATATATATATATATATATTTATTTATAACATCTTTCAAATTATTTATAAAATTGTTTTCAACAAGATCAAACATGGCTGCTTCTTCTTCTCGAAAAAGAGGCCCTGGTCATGACATTTTATCATAGAATTCTGACACGATGATTGATGTTTCCTTTGATGATATATTTCATCCTATGGGACTGAATGACCCTGCATTTATTCTTCAGATAGTTCATATCATACGTGACACACAACGATTTCCATTGACCACATGTGACTGGGATTCTATCTCTCATAACACATTAGATCGTCTTTGGAGGGAGGTTCAAGTAACAAGACCATTTTAATTTCTTCACTATCTATAAAAAATACTAACATATGTGATTTTTTTTCTTAAATAGAATAATCTAAATGTATGCTCCAATGAGTTTTGTCCCGTGTGTATGAGAAAATGTCATAAGATGTGGAAAAAGTATAAAGGGAAAGTCAAGAGGGACCACTGGGTGCCAAATGTGGGTGCCCCCAACATTCTCGAAAAAGTCTCGAGAGGTGTTCTCCCAGCTCAGTGTTGTGACATAGTTGCATATTGGTCTACAAAGGGTGTTGTAGTTTGTTTATTTATTTTTATTATATATTTTCTAGAATGTGTGATTTTTTTGAAATTTTAATTAATTTAATGTAGGAGGTATCAGCACGCCATTATGAGAATCGAGTGTTGTAGGGACCTCCTCAAAAGATTGAGACTCATCAGGTGTCTCAGATCCGAAATAAAGTATTTATTATTCATTTTTTAATTTATTAATTAATATGGTTTTTTTATATTCGATTCATATACAGTTACGGGAGTAAGGTGCATCGACTGATAAAATGTCAGTGTGGATGAGGACTTGTGATCAAAATGATAAAAAGGTTGCAGCATTGATAGTAAGTGCATGTACTCATTAACAATACTTACATAAATCTATATATTAACATATATATGTATATATATTTAAATATTGAACAGGTTCAATTTGAAGCCGAGTTAGAACAGCTGCCAGAGGACCAGCGACAGCTTCCCATGCGAAGGGATGAGATTTTCCATTGACTTATTGGTTGGAACGGGCATGGATATAGTTTGACCTATGGAACAAGGATTCCTAGTTTTGTAGTATCACGCGTTTCCGATTGTTGGTCTTTTTATTGCTTAGATGACACAATAGTTGTCAGATTTCGAGGCACGGCTGCGCGCTACCGAGAAGGTAAATGAACAATTGATCGCTGAGGATATAATATTGTTGGAATATGTGTGTCCAAGTGATGGTTTAGGGGATCATATGATGCTGGTTTATACAAAATTTATTTATTTACTTTCTATTATTTTTGTTATGAAAATATTCATAATATTTATTTGTTGTAGGCCCCTGGCCCACCGGATGGAGGTAGCAGTCATGACCACACATGACACATCATATTCACAAGGTGTGTTTATTTTTTTATTAGTGGGGTTGTTATTGATGTTTCAAAAGGTAAATTTATTTTTCTTGGTGAAAATCAAGAAGAATTTAATGTTTTTAGGAAGTCCACACTTTTAGTGAATTTCAAGTTAATTGATGTGGTTGAATATGTCTTTAGAGTCGGGATAAAAAAAGATACTCACGGACATTCTATCTGGGGGTGTTGGGAGCTGTCTGGTGGGGTATGGAGTGGGCTGCTCTAGTAGGTGGGGGTTTGGGAGCTGCTCGGGGGGTATGGAGTGGGTTGTTCGGTGGGTGGGGGTTGAGAGCTGTCCAGGTGGGTTTGGAGGGGGCTGTTCAGGGTGAGGGCTGTCCGGGGGGGGGCTATTTGGGAGGTAGTAGGGGGGAGGGGGTTGTTTAGGGGGGTTGAGAGTGGTGGTGGTGGGGGGGGGCTATGGATTTCTGTTTTTCGGTGAGATAGGGCTGCAGAGGGGGCTATCCGGTGGGAGTTCTTTGGGAAAATTATCCATTAGGCCATTAGGCTTATTTTATATTAGGTCATTGGCCATTATTTTATTAGGCCTATTGGCCACTTAGTCATTATTCCATTATCCCATTAGGCCAATGGGCTAATTGGCCCATTAGAGAAATTGTCCATTAAGCCATTAGATCATTGGATGTATGTCCATTAGGATATTTATCAATTAGGACAATTGTCTAAGAGACTATTAGATCGATAGGAAATTATATCCATAGGCCATTTTTACAGAAGTTCATTAGTACAATTGACCTTTATTTCATTAGGGAAATTGTTCATTAGGCAGTTTTTCCATTATGGAAATTGGCTAATTGTCCAATTGTCCAATTTGATGTTAGGCTCAATGGCCATTAGTCCATTATGAAATTATTACAATTATACAACTATAAAATAGGCCATTATTCCAATTGTTTGTTAAGCCACTAATTCATTAAGCTAATTGTCCATTAGTATTAGTATGTTCAGAAAATTATCCATTAGGCCATTAGGATAATTGGTCCTTAGACCCAATGGATGTTTGGCCAATTGAAAAATTGGGTTTTAGGCCATTATGCAATTAGGGATTTTGGGGAAATGGCAAATGGCACAATTTGAAATTCGGTCATTAGGAAAATTGACCTTTATGCCATTAGGATAATTGATCTTTACACCATTAGGCCAATTGGCCAATTGGATGTTAGGCCAAATGGCCATTAGGCCAAATGTCCATTAGGCCATTATGCCATTATTCCTATTGTACAACTAGACAATATGAAATTATTCCAATTGTTTGATAGGCCAGTATTTCATTAAGCTAATTGGACATTAGTATTAGTATGTTCGGAAAATTGTCCATTAGGCCATTAGGACAATTGGTCTTTAGACCAATTGGAGATTTTCCCAATTGAACAATTGGTTGTTAGGCCATTAGGTCATTAGGTGAATTGGTAAATGGGACAATTTGACATTGGGTTGTTAGGAAAATTGACCTTTAGGCCATTGGGAAAATTGATCATTATGCTGTTAGGCCAATTAGTCGTTATGCCATTTTTTTGTTAACCCAATAAGAAAGTAATCCAATTTTCCAATTAGTAACTAGGTCGTTAGTCTAATTGGTCATTATTACATTAGGCCATAAGTCCCTTACAACAATTGGAAAATTTTCCATTATCCCATTAGGCCATTAGTCCATTAGGACAGTTGGAAATTAGGCCATTGGGTGAATTGAAGAATTGGCCATTTGGCCATTATTGAAATTTTACATTTAGCCTTTTTGACAATTGTCCAATTGGACATTAGGATATTAGTACATCTGTCCATTGGTTCATCAATTTGTCATCCCATTAGGCCAATTTTTCATTCAGCTGTTAGGTCATTGGTCGTTATGCTGTTACGAAAATTGGCTATTTGGTCAATTTTCCAATTTTTCATTAGAAAATTAGGCCAATTGGGTGCATTGGGTGGTCAAAAATATCTAAACCACCTCAAAACTCCATGAAATCATACGATATCAACCGTGGTGTAAATTTTGAAATTGTTGGGTAGACGATACATCAATCGGATGTGCAGTGTGCCCGGTACGACTGAATATGTTGTTTATAACAGTTTGGTGCACTCTAAAAGGGTTTGTTGAGTGGTCAATAACTAGCCTAAACCACTCAGAATTTCATGAAATAATACAAAAACAACTATGGAATGAATTGTGAAATGGTCGGGCAGACAGTACGTCAATCAAAGGTGTCGTTTGACTGTGGTGACTGGAAATGCATTTATGGAGTCATAAAACACCAAAGCGACATGTAATTGTCAAATTTCAAGAAAAAATTCTCAAAATTACATGAAATCATATAAAAACAATAGAAATATTATTCGTGACATGTAGGAGGATATGTCACGTCAATCAGACGTGCAGTGTGCACGGTACGATCGAATATGTTGTTTTTAACAGTTTGGCGTGCTCTAAAAGGATGCGATGGGTGGTCAAAACCATCTGAACGAACTCGTTATGCCATTAAATAAAATGACAACAATCGTGGTTTGAATTATGAAATGTTCGGATAGACGGTATGTCAATTGGAGGTGTCGTTTGACTATGGTGACTGAAAACTCATTTCTGGAGTAAACAAAACACCAACACGATGTGTAACGATCAAATTATGAGCAAACGTCTTCAAGATTACTTGAAATTGCATGAAAAAAATATAAATATTATTCATGAAATGTAGGAGGAGACAACACATCAATCAGATGCGCCATGTTCCATGTACGACCGAATATTTTGTTTTTAATAGTTTGGCGTGCTCTAAAAGGGTGTGTTGGATGGTCAAACCCAGCTAAATGTACTCATAATTTTATGAAATCATACTAAAACAACCATGGTGTAAGTTGTGAAATGGTCAGGCATATGGTACATCAATCGGAGGTGCCGTTTGAATTCGGTGACCGGAAACACATTTCTAGAGTCATAAAACACCAAAACGACGTGTAACAGTAAAAATCAAAGAAAACATTCTTAGAATGACCAGAAATAACATTAAAACAATAGAAATATTATTTGTGACATGTAGAAGGAGACTGAATGTCATTTGGACGTGCGGTGTGCACGGTACGACCGAATATGTAGGTTTTAATAGTTTTGTGCTCTCTTAAAGGGGCGTTGGGTGGTCAAAACTAGCCAAACGAACTCATAATGCCATTAAATCATACAAAAAAACTGTGGTATAAATTATGAAATGTTCGGGAAGACGGTATATCAATCGAAGGTGTCGTTGGACCGTGGGGACCAAAAACGCATTTCCAAAGTTAGAAAACACCAAAATAACATGTAATGATCAAATTTAGAGAAAAATTCCTAATAATGACTTGAAATCATTTGAAAACAATAAAAATATTATTCATGACATGTAGAAGGAGACGGAACATCAATCGGATGTGTGGTCTGCCCGGTACGACTGAATATGTAGTTTTTAACAGATTTGCGTGCTCTAAAAGTGGGCGTTGGGTGTTCAAAACTAGCTGAAAGACATCAGAATGCCATGAAATCAGACGACAACAACCGTGGTGTGAATTTTGAAATGATCAGGTAGATGGTATGTCAAATGTAGGTGTTTTTTGACCACGGTGACCAGAAACCCATTTCCAGAGTCATAAAACACCAAAATGACTTGTAATGGTCAAATTCATAGCAAACATCCTCAGAATGACTTTAAGTTTCACAAAAACAATGGAAATATTATTTTTGACATGTCGGAGGAGAAAAAACATCAATCAGATGTGCGGTGTGCATGATACAACCGAATATCTTGTTTTTAACATTTTGGTGTGCTCCAAAAGGGTGCGTTGGGTGGTCAAAACTAGTCGAATGACCTCTGGATGTCATGAAATCATGCGACAACAATCATGGCGTGAATTGTGAAATGGTCGGGTAGAACATATGTCAATCAGAGGTGTTGTTTGACCAGGGTGACGGGAAGCACATTTCCAGATTCATAAAACACCAAAACGTTGACTAATGTTTAAATTCAGAGAAAACATTCTCGGAATAACTTTAAATCACACAAAAACTATAGATATATTATTCGTGACATGTAGGAGGATATATCACGTCAATCGGACGTGGGGTGTGTGGGATACGACCGAATATGTTGTTTTTAACTATTTGGCACACTCTAAAGTGTGTGTTGGGTGTTCAAAACTAGCTGAACGAACTTGGAATTCCATGAAATCATACAAAAACAATCGTGGTGTGAATTGTAAAATTTTCGGGTAGACTATACGTCAATCAGAAGTGTCGTTTTACTACGGTGACCGGAAACGCATTTTTGGTGTCAAAGAACACCAAAACGGCGTGTAAAAATAAAATTTAGAGAAAAAAATCCTTAGAATTAATTGAAATCATAAGAAATCAATAGAAATATTATTCGTGACATTTAGGAGCTGACTTCACGTCAATCGAACGTGCGGTGTGCGTGGTACGACCGAATATGTTGTTTTTAACAATTTGTCCCGCTCTAAAAGGGTGCGTTGGGTTTCCAAAACAATCTGAATGACCATAAAATTTCATTAAATCATATTAAAATATTCGTGGTGTGAATTTTGAAATAGTCAGGTAGATGACACGTCAATCAGATGTGTCTTTTGACCGCGGTGACCGGAAATGCATTTCTGGAGTCATAAAACAACTAAACGATGTGTACCAGTCAAATTCACACCAAACCTCCTCACAATGACATATAACACAGTAAAACAATAGAAATATTATTTGTGGCATGTAGGAGGAGACGAAATATCAATCGAACGTGTGGTGTGCCCGGTAAAACCAAATATGTTGTTTTTAACAGTTTAGGGCGCTCTAAAAAGGTGTGTTGGGTGGTCAAAACCTGCTGAATGAGCTCAGAATGTCATAAAATCATACAACAACAACCGTGGTATGAATTTTGAAATGTTAAGGTAGAAAATATGTCAATCAGAGGTGTCTTTTGACCATGGTTATCGGAAACGCATTTCCATAGTCATAAAACACCAAAACGATGTATAACAGTGAAATTTAGAGAAAAAAATCTCAGAGTGGATTGAAATCACATGAAAACAATATAAATATTATTTGTGACATGTAGGAGAATATGACACGTCAATCGAACATGTGGTGTGCGTGGTATGACTGAATTTTTTGTTTTTAATAGTTTGATGCGCTCTAAAAGGGTGTGATGGGTGGTCAAAAATAGCCGACAGAACTCGGAATGCCATGAAATCATACAACAACAACCATGGAGTAAATTGAGAAAGGTTTAGGTATACGTTACATCAATAGGTGGTGTTTCTTGACTACGGTGACCATAAACACATTTCTGGAGTCATAAAACACCAAAACGACGTGTAATGGTCAGATTCAGAGAAAACGTCCTCATAATGACTTGAAATCACACAAAAATAATATAAATATTATTCATTACATGTAGTAGGAGACTTCACATCATTCGAACATGTGGTGTGCGTAGTACGACCGAATATATAGTTATTAATAGTATGGTGCACTCTAAAAGGGTGTGTTGGGTGGTCAAAACCAGCCGAATGACCTCGGAATGTCATGAAATCATACAACCACAACTGTGGTGTGAATTATGAAATGGGTGGGCAGATGGTACGTAAATCAGATGTGTCGTTTGATCGCGGTGACCAAAAATGCATTTCCTGATTCATAAAACACCAAAACGATGTGTAAAGATCAAATTCAGAGAAATCATTCTCAGAATGAATTTAAATCACACAAAAACAATATAAATATTATTCATGACATTTAGGAGGAGAGGGAACATCAATCGGATATGCGGTGTGCACGGTACGACCGAATATGTTGTTTTTATTAGTTTGGTGTGCTCTAAAAGGGTGTGTGGGGTGGTCAAAACCAGCTGAAGGAACTCAAAATTCCATGAAATCATACAACAACAACTGTGGTGAGAATTGTGAAATGTTCAGGCAGATGGTACGTCAATCGAAGGTGTCGTTTGACCATGGTGACCGGAAACGCATTTCTGGAGTCATAAAACACCAAAACGATTTGTGATGGTCAAATTCAGAGAAAACGTCCTCAAAATGACTTGAAACCAAATGAAAACATTATAAATATTATTCGTGACATGTAGGTGGAAATGTAACGTCAATCGGACGTGCGGTGTCTGTGGTACGATGGAATATGTTGTTTTTAACAGTTTGGCGTGCTCTAAAATGGTGTGTTGGGTGGTTAAAACCAGCCTAACGACCTCATAATGTCATTTAATCATATGAAAACAACCTTGGTTTGAATTGTGAAATGGTTGGGTATATGGTACGTCAATCGGAGGTTTCATTTGATCATAGTGACCGGAAACGCATTTACGGAGTCATAAAACACCAAAATGATGTGTAACGATCAAATTCATAAAAAATCTCTTTAGAATGACTTGAAATCATTGGAAAACAATAGAAATATTATTAGTGAAATTTGGGAGAAGACAATATGTCAATCGGATGTGCGGTGTGCAGGGTACGACCGAATAAGTTGGTTTTAACAGTTTTGCGCGCTATTAAAGGGTGTATTGGGTGGTTAAAACTAGACGAACAACCTTAAAATTCCATGAAATGATAAAAAACAACTGTGGTGTGAATTTTGAAATGGTTGGGCAGACAATACATCAATCAGAGGTGTTGTTGGACCGCGGTGACCAGAAACGCATTTCCAGAGTCAAAAAACACCAAAACGACATGTTACAGTAAAATTCATAGAAAACGTCCTCAAAATGACTTAAAATCACATGAAAATAATAGAAATATTATTTGTGACATTTAAGATGAGATGAAACGTCAATCCGATGTGCGGTGTGTGCAGTACAACCTAATATGTTGTTATTAATAGTTTGGTGCACTCTAAAAGGGTGTGTTGGGTGGTCAAAACCATCCGAACAACCTCATAATGTCATGAAATCATATGACAACAACCGTGGTGTAAATTGTGAATTTTTCAGGTAGACAGTATGTCAATCAGAGGTGTCATTCGACCGCGGTGATCGGAAACGCATTTCTGGATTCATAAAATAGAAAAATGATGTGTAACAGTCAAATTCAGAGAAAACATCCTCCCAATGACTTGAAATAAAACTAAAACAATTGAAATATTATTCGTGACATGTTGGAGGAGATGGCACATCAATCGGACGTGCGGTGTGCGTGGTACGACCGATTATGTTGTTTTTAACAGTTTTGAGCACTCTAAAAGGTGTGTTGGGTGGTCAAAACTAGCTGAACTGCCTCAGAATGCCCTGAAATCATACAAGAACAACTATGGTGTGAATTTTTAAATGGTTGGGTAGACGGTACATCAATTAGAGGTGTCTTTTGTCCGCGGTGATCATAAATGCATTTCAAGAGTCATAAAAAACCAAAATGACATGTAACGGTCAAATTCACAGAAAACGTCCTCAGAATTACATGAAATCACACGAAAAGAATAGAAATATTAATAGTGACATGTAGGAGGAGAATACATGTCAATCGAATATGCGGTGTTCATGGTATGATTGAATATGTTGTTTTTAACAGTTTTACGCGGTGTGCGTGGAGAGCATTCCTTTTTAGACCACAAAATACTTCCACAAGCTAATCCAAATACTCCAAAACAAGAATTTTTTTTTCTAAAATGATAAAATTTCTTAAATTAGGGGTTTTATATTATTACAGCACCCACGGTTTGATGTCAGACATAATTTTATTATATATATACATACAAACTGAAAAAATATGTCGAATTTACCTTTGTTTTGGTTTATTGAAGAAGAAGATTGAAATGGATTGGACATATTTGGATTGTTGAATATGAAGAACATATATCATTTATTGTTTATGAGGATCCTAATATTTATGCTTTTTGGACTTGTTTTCTTTTTTTAATGATTTTTACCCTGTTTCTTCTGTTTGGGAACCATTAGTGATTTTTTTAATTCTCTATGATAGAGACCGCCATTGGTGGTATCTATAGGTCTCCCGGTCAGTAGGAGAGCGACCGCCATTGGCAATCACTATAGCTTAGCCGAGCAACAGGTTAGCGACCGCTAATGGCGGTCACTACTGCTCGGCCGACCAAGATGTCAGTGACTGCCTGGTGGTCGCTGTTGGCCAATTTTTCAGCCCACTTTAGCGACTACCATTGGCGGTGGATGTGGGCCTACACCTTCAGGCCAAAAGTGACCTCCATTAGCCATCATTGAGTGGTCTCAAAAGACCATTAGTGACCGTTAATGGTGGTTGTTAGTGCTGGAATTTTTAGTAGTGATTCTTCCCTCTAAATAATTTCAACCTCAAAATTTCTAGAATATTACTCCGTAAAAATATTCAGGTGGTTCTTCATCATAAGTTTCATAGGTTACCAAGTTTCTACTTCCATGTTATGGTTTTTCCATAGAACTTTCACTAGATGAGTTGTCCGGTTTCTCAACACCTGTTCTCTGTTATCAAGAATTCTAATAGGACATTTTCCATAAGAAAGATCGGTTTCCAGTTCTATTTCTTCATAGGTGAGTACATGTGTTGGGTCAGGCATGTATCTTCTCAACTGTGATACATGGAACACATAATGACCTTTAGAGAGACTTGGCAGCATTTCCAAAAGGTAAGCTAAAACTCCAATTTGTTCTATAATTTCGTACCTGGGACATAATTTACCCTTCTTACTAAAACATACAACACCCTTCAATGAAGATACTTTCAAGAAAACACGATCTTCTATGTGAAATTCTAAATCCTTCCTTCGGTAATCGACATATCTCTTTTTCCTACTTTGAGTTGCTTTGATGTGGGTTTGGATAATCATTACCTTTTCCATTTTTTCCCCAACATGTTCTGGGCCAACGAGTTTTCTTTCACCAACATCATCCCAACAAGTAGGTTTGTGACATCATTTTATATATAACGCTTCATATGGTGGAATCTGAATACTTGAATAGAAGCTATTGTTATAGGAAAATTCTACCAGAGATAAATATTGATCCCAAATACCTTGAAAATTAGGTGAGCAAGATCTCAACATGTCTTCTAAGGTTTGAATAGTCCATTCTAATTGTCCATAATTTTGAGGGTTGTAGGCAGTGCTCAAAGGATGTTCAGTATCCAGGGGCTTCTGAAGACTTTTCCAGAATTTTGATGTAATATGGGGATCATGATCAGAAAAAATAAATATGGGTACTCCATGAAGTCCTAAAACATCATTAATATATAGTATTTTTAAATGTTCAAGTTGTAAATCATCTCTGAAAGTATGAAAATGAGTTGACTTAGTAAGATGATAAAAAATTACCCATATTGCATCATTCCATCAAGGAGCCTTTGGTAGTCCCATGACAAATTCTATCATAATATCATCCCATTTCCACTTAGTTATGGGAAGAGGGTGCATGACTCCTCCAGGATGTTGTCTTCATGCCTTAACCTATTGAAAAACCATACATATCGACATATAATCATAAATATACCTCTTCATGTTGTCCCACAAAAAATATTCCTTCAAATATCTATACATATTAGTGATACCAGGGTGTACAAAGAAATTTGAGCTATGAGTATCATCCAAAAATTCCCTTTTTAGATCATGTATATTGGGAACACAAATCCACTTCCCAAATTTTAAAATTCCGTATTCATATACGAAGTAAATCAATCTCCCATCATTCACAGCTTTAATTTTCTTTTGAAACTCTTCATCATTAGTCTGAGAAATTTTATACTTTCTAGTAAAGAGGTTTTGGAAACCATTTAAAAATTATTGATGTTTCACCTTCCATGATTATTCCCATATCCATCTTTACTAGATCCATGAACATATGATCCCTTTCAACTCTCATCTTGTTCACAACTCCCTGATCCTTTCTGCTCAAAGCATCTGCAATCTTATTTGCCTACCATGAGTGGTAGTGTATAGTGAAATAATAATATTTTATTAGTTCAAGTCATCGTCTTTGCCTCATGTTGAGTTATTTCTATGAGAAAATAAACTTCAAACTCTTGTGATCAGTATATATCTCACATTTTACACCATAGAGATAGTGTCTCCATATCTTTAAAGTAAATATTTTGGCTTCTAACTCAAGATCAGGAGTAGGATATTTTTGTTCATGAATTTTTAGTTTCTATGATGCATAGGTAATAACTGTATCAATCTGCATGAGGACATAGCCAAGTCCTTTCTTTGAATCATCATTATAAAAAACAAACTCATCATTCCTCAATGGTAGAGTCAAGATAGGAGCATTGACTAATATTATCTTTAGTTCTTAAAGACATTCTTCACAATATTTTGGCCAAAAATATTTAACCCCTTTACGTGTGAGCTTGGTTAATGGGTTAGCCAATTGGGCAAAATCTTAGACGAAATGCCGATAATAACCTATTAAAGCAATAAAACAGTGTACCTCTATTATACTCATCAGTGTTGGCCATTCTTGTATTACTATTGTCTTAGAAGAATCCACAGAGATTCCATACATAGAGGCAATATGGCCATGAAAAGAAATATCATGAAGCTAGAATTCACACTTTCTAAACTTCCCATATAATTCATTTCTTCAAAGTTTCTTTTGAATAGTGTGTAAGTGATTTTCATGATATTCATTGATTTTGGAATAAACCAAGATATCATCAATAAATACCACTACAAAGTCATCAATATATTACCTGAAAACTCTATTAATTAGATCCATGAAGATAGAGGTTGCATCAGTTAGTCCCAGAGGCATTACTATAAACTCGTAATGCCCATACCTGGTATGAAATGTTGTCTTTAGAATGTCTTCCTTCTTCACACACAACTGATGATATCCAGATCAAAGTGAAATCTTTGAAAAATATTTATCTCCATGAATTTGATCAAATAAGTCATCAATGTGAGGTAGGGGATACTTATTCTTTAATTTTATAGTGTTGATATTCCTTTAGTGAATACACAACAACATAGATCCATCTTTCTACTTAACAAAAAGAACAGCGGACCCCATAGAGAAACACTATGGAGAATAAATCCTATATTAATCAATTACTCTAGTTGTTTCTTTAGTTACACTAATTCCATAGTGGTCATTATATAAGGGTTCTTTGATATGATCCTTGAAATAGGAATTAAATCAATGGAAAACTCAATTACTCGTTATGGAGGATGTCTAGGTAAATCCTCTGGAAACACATCAACATATTCTTTCACAATAGGTACATCCCCTATTTGAACATTCCATTCCTCACCAATAGTTATTTAATTATATTCCTCACCAAAAATTGAATTTAGTAGAGCTACTGGGGGTAGATCTACATAAGAATCAGATAGTGATGTTTCTACTCTAAAGATAAGGTACTCCTTATCATCATCAAAAATTGTAACCTCCTTTTTCTTATAATAAATTTTTGCATCATGGTCTAAAAGACAATTCATATCGAGGATTATATCAAATTCAATTATGGGTATGATGATGAGATCAGCAGATAAAGCACGCTTATATTCCATAATGGGAACTGATAAAAAAAACATTGTTGCAATGATACTTCCCTTAAGAGTTTTTACTGATAACCCCATTGTTAAATCAAATTGTAAATATCTAATTTTATTAAAAAACTGGGAAGATATGAAATAATGTGTTGATCTAGAATCAAATAAATCATTTTCTAAATTTGAGGAAACCATTAAATTACCTACCACCATGTCATTAGGAGCTTCAACCTAAGAAGTAGTGATCGCATAAGCTTGGCCTTGACCCCTTAGCCTTTTTTAAAGTAGGTTTCCTTGATTCTTAGGACATTCATTTGCATAATTCTCAATTTTTCTACAATTGTAGCATTCTACATTGATATCCTATATCTTTCCCATATAATCACAATATTTGTGGACTCTTTAACCACACTTGTAATATACTACCATCCCCTTCAGGAAAGTATCAGCGTGTTTCTTCTCAGATTTACTATAGGATGGAAATTCAACTTTTCCCTTCTTCCCCTTATTTATATTTCAAGATTGTTCAACAGATCTCTTCTTCTCTTTTTTTCTTTAAAGTCATAGGACATAGAGAATTCCTTTTCTGTCTTGATAACATAGGATACAATATCTTTGTATAATGAGAAGGATTATGAGACTAATACTCGATGGATAAATAGTTTTGACCCATAAAATAATCAATCAATATTACTCCTTATGTTACGTATATAATATGTTTCATGCCTTTCTATCCTTGTAAATTTGACCTCATACTTTATGATATTCTCATCCTCCTTTTTCCTCAAACTCGGAAATTGTCTTTCCATATCTTCTCAATGGTCATGAGGAAAGTATTTTTCTATGAAAAGTTCTTTAAACTCTATATATTCCATATTTTATGCTTCTCCATCCTCCTTTTTTATTTGAATTAATAACCACATTGATCTGCATCTCTCGTGAGGCGATAAAATGCAATGAAAACTTTTTACCTTTTGTTACTCCCCAAAGAATGATATATTTTCTCTAAGGAACTTATCCATTTATTAGCTACAAATGGATTTGTAGTCCCATTGAACATTGGGGGTTTTGTCATTGTGAATTAGTCTATCATTGATCCTCTGTGTTCTAGATTAGGGTTTCTTATATAGGTAAGGTTATTATTCATAACATGAGTGAGTTCTCCCAGTATGGTTATATGTTTTTAGACACCAGTTGCATCACCTGCTCCACTATAATTATCTTGAGTAGGAGGGAAATCCCTACATGGATTATGTGCGTTGATACAGTTTCCATTCCTTCCACGAGGCTCCATTTCTAAACAGTGGCATACAATAGATTAGATTATGAACCACAATGTATAATTACAAACATATAAAATACATAACATAAATTGAATATTTTATGCATATAATCCGTAATCATAAAAATGTTTCCTTTGAGGAAGTATTTACTCAGAAATCCTTCCTGATTTTTTGTAATGAAAATTTGAATTATCCTAAACATATCCCCCATAAGTGTCAATACCAAGAGATCATCAAGGCCTATTGTCATGTACCAGGATACCCCGGGTCAAGCCTGAAACTCCTTGTCATAGTTTCCACTCTTAGGTACATTTGTGAAAAATCCACCTCTACCTGTTTTTATCTTGACAGAGAAGTATTTTCTTGGAAAACCCACATAATATTTACCCTACCAATATTTTTGTATGTCAAACTATATTAATCCTCAAATTTTATCTTAGGTTAATGTTCTCTAATGAGAGTTTTTCTAAATCTAGTTTCCAAGGTTATTACTAAACATCCTCTGATACCAACTGTAATGCTATGACCCTAGTTACCCAGAGTCATTGCATTATTACATAACATTTTCATTATCATAAGAGATCATGTTTTGAAATACCGATTAGTTTAGTTTCCTTGGAATTACTAGATACATACATAAGTTTTACATTACATAATGAAATAAAAAAAACAATATTATTTCTCTATAGGAAGCACCCATATCCCTTAGCCTATCACCGATGGTCAGTCATAATAAACTTTTTCACATCCTGGGAAAAATAAATCAAAAGAAATAGGTGAGCTCAAATTCTCAATAAGGATTACAATATATGGGAAACATTCATAAATAAGCATTAACATTTAAGGAAATGTATAAGACTAAAACACAAGCATTTTAAACGTAAAATTTATTATAATATGGAAAAGATAAATAAAATAATTCCATTTAATTATTTACATTTATATTTTACGTATCTAATAATCACATGTAATATCAATATTTAATTTAATAATGATGGAATGCATAATGTCAGACATCATAACCGCATAGTCAAGGACATGCATCAAGACTACAAATAAGATTTTGTCAAGACCTTGTTCCAAAACACTAGTTTGACTCATGAGACCTACTGATGCATCAATGAGCTATAGCGGTCTCCACCCGTCACTTACTAAGTCCAGTGCATTCCTTATATGAAAAGGTTGAAACATAACATATACATTCTTATTAAAACTAGAATACAAAATGTTAAAACATTAACCATAAACCATGAATGGTATAAAAATAATGCATCTACAGTAAAAAATATCAAGAATCCTTCAATAAAATATAGAAGATTGTATCATAATAAAACAACATCAAACAAGTGTAAAATCCATAAATGGATGTTGTCATAGATGAAATCAAAAATATTTGAAGGAAATTTCTATTTCTATTTAGAAATCATTAAAAAGTTACATATTTATAAAAGAAAACCGTTATTTTGAAAATATTCATATAAGATTTTAAGGGAATATTTGAAGATATTATAACAGAGGAAAATATCTGCACGCACCTTAAAAGTTAAAAAAACATTCTTACCTTAATTTTTCAAAAAGGTTATAAAGTAATTTATTTAGAAAATTATGGAAAGATTCCTTTAAAAAAATATAAAAATCCAAAAAAGGGTATAAATGAATTTAACCCATATTATAGGAAATAGAAAAAAAATTGAAGTACAGTTGTAAGAAAAACGGATGTGTATGATAAAGAGGTCCCAGTAGATACTTACGTATAAACAACCTTGGATAATGAAGAGATTGTAGAATTAACCATTACCCTGTACATTTCCTTGGTATAGGGAACGTTAAAATCCTGTATAATAGTTAAATAATGGATATTAAATTATACAATAACCACATACATAAATATGATAACATATATGATTTTCTAATATTTCTTTGTTAATAATATTTTAGTAGTATCATTGTTTCGGGTGTTAACTGATTCATTTTCCATTATAAGTTTTGTTATATAAGTCATGTTTGATAAGGATAGGATGTATTATATTCATATTCATAATGATATTAAGTTCATAAACATTATTTTTAATCAAAAATTAAAATTATTCATGAATAGTTATGATGGGGAATGAATTTCATCGCGTTCATGGATACGGTAATCCGTACGTACAAATGAGCAATAATATCATTGTATTGAAGGTGAAATCATATGTAATTGGATGTTATATCATATATAAAGAATAATTAACATGTTATATTTATTATTTAAATCAATTATACTCATTATTATACCCATACAAATAATGATGCGTTGAATAACAAACTACACCACGACGTGGAGACGGTAAGCCGTACGTACGCACGTAGGGTGACTTTTTCATTCATTGGATGGATAGAATAATGAATATGGTTATACCATATTTATAATAACATCAAAATATGTATAAGGAAATGAATTTATTATTCAGTTATGGAAATAACAAAGAAAGAGTAAGTGGAAGAATAAAATAACATTGAAAGAGGTGATGAAATTATAACCTCTTTTTCAGGTGCTTCTTCTTGATTTGATCAAAAGGGATCATTAGGTTGTTTTATATGATAAAAGTAAGGCCAATAGGCTGAATTGAGGGTAGTTTGGAGGATATTTGAGTAGGGGTTGGCCGAGCCAAATGTATTTGGAGGTGTTAAATTAAGAGAATGGGATATACCTTTTTATAAGAGGTGAGAGTCGCTTTAGGGAAAGTTTGAAATATTATTTTATTCTAAAATAATTTTCAGTTTCTAATGTCTCCAAAAGATTTTATTTCTAGGATAAGGTGCTTATGGTTCTAAAACATCTCAACCAAAATGTTTTATACATGTTTGTGTCTCCATATTAACCTTATCTTTAAATTTTAACTCTTATTTAAATAGTTTAACTTTTACCAAGTCTTATTATATTATTATAATAAATGATTAATAAACTTACTATAAAAATCCAAGTGAACCAAAAGTGGATAATTATTGACATATCAATCCTTATATAGGACCTTTTTCCAAACTTTATGTTTTTAGGAATAAAATCTCATTTAATAATATAGTATTTTTGTAAAAAAACTCATTTATGTCAATTTTGACACTATTTAGTATTTGGATTTTGTGAAAGTAAAAAAACATGATTACTTCAAAAAAAAATTAAATAAATCCTAAAATGTGATATTAATCTATATAATTAGTGTAATTCATCAAAATTAACAATTTACATTAATTTGAATATTTATAATATCAATTAATTTAATCATTCGTTAATAAGGTAATTACAACATCATCATTGTGTCGTGTATAAATTTATTTATTTAATTTAAAAAATTATAAATAAAATAAAATGATGTAGGAAATATTTTAATATTTTTAATAAATATTTATAGTCAAATTTATCTTATATATAACACAATATTAAAAATGGATTAGTTATTAAACATTGAATTTAACACTTTTAACTATTCTTTAAATAAAATAATAATAAATTTCCTAATCTAATCCAAGTAGACCAAAAGGATAATATTTTATTCCTAAGGTTGATTTTGGTCGAAAATATCTTATCCAATAGAATTAGTACATCTTTTTGGATAATTATAATATCATTTTTACCTTTAATTTCCCTATTTACTTTTAATTGTGGTAAATTAAATTCAAAAGTTACTATTCACTAAAAATTATTTTCATCTTATTGAACCACATTTACCTTATTGATGAAAACTGTGGATCTCAGATTTTTGAAATTCAATTCACAGAAGCGGTAAAAATTACGTTTTATGCGAATTTATAAATGTGTCTAGAAGGTGGGTAAAAGAAGTTAAAATGTTCAATAAAATATTATACATCTAATATAATTATAAAATGACTCCAATGAAATAAATTGAACATATATAGGTATTATTTATCTATTTTTACCTAAAATAAATTTTAATAAAATAAACAATTATTTAAATAAAATTCAGTTTTAAATAATAATGAAGTGTTTCACACTATTCACCAAAAATTGGAAGTTTTCAAAAAAATACCAAAAATTTACCCTAAGCTAATTTTGATATTCCAAATCCAAAAATCAATTCCATTTTGAAAAATAAAATTTCTAAATTTTAAAAAAGTGGGTATTACTATTCAGAGTGGCTAGTTTGATTGGTCATGGTGTGCTAGAACTCAAAGTTGCATACAAAACAAGCTATTGTATTATTCAAAGAGAAGCGTATTGTGGAAGCATGGGGTGTTACACATGCGTTCCCCATTATAAATTTCATCCTGCTCTTCTCATCATTTCTTATGTTCATCCTAGGACTCTGAGTGTTACTGATGCAGTTGGGCTGTTAAACGACACCTCTCATTTCTCATTCACACAATATCCTACCCCTCAAGGATCATTGAAAGGTGACAGGGTAGGTTCCTTGGAGGAATTCTCATACCTCATCAACATTCGAGATAGGAAGATCACTGCTCATGTAAGACGAGTGGTTATTTGTGAGCCATACCTCCCCTACCGTTTTTCTAGGCAATTTGGATGTCTTCAACTGACTATGCTACTTTTTGTTGTTCAATTAATTGAGAGTCTCAACCCATGGTTCTCCTCCAATTATGGCTTATGATGATGAAAGAAGGTTCTGGTAGAGAGATTATTATTCCAAACACAACAGGGGCCACCTATCTATCACTGGAGTATACCCAATTATGGGAAGATTGTTACCCTGGTGGGATGCTGAATGAACCAATTTAGCTGGTGCAGAAACACTTAACCATTCCCTGCCCCTTCCTTACCCTAATGACAACAATACACATTCCTTATACAATGAAAAGTGAAAAAACTATGCCGTCTACTCCCATCCCAACAACAACCAAGATGGATACACGTTATGCTCCTACTCTTGTGGTAAGAAAGAGTTCAGTCCATCGTCAAATGTGTCTGGGAGGGGTTTCATTAGTACAACCCTTCTTAGTGGGATGTGATTCAGACTACTCCCCTCTTGTGGATATTTCCCAAGATTTCAATGAGATTGGAACCATCCAAGCATCACCAATCATCCTAGAGGCCGCGGTTAGTCTTCAGCATCCAGGTCCTGTAGCTGGGTCATCTGAGGGAAAAGGGAGTCTCCCATCTTTGGTAACCTGCCTTATGTCCCTACCCACTCCTATGGAGATTCTTTCTACTTACAGACACGTGGAGGCATGGGATGTTCAAAGTATTGGTGTTGTGGCAATGCACCAAGTAGTGTGAAAAGAGGAATGGTGCCAGTTATGTTTTTTTCCATGGAGACACCACAAGCTAATTTTGTTGATGAGGGTGAAAACTTTTAGTGTTTGTTCATTGATATGGGTTTTGGCAACTTTGATTATCAGCAGTTACACCTCCTTTTTTACCAAATCTTCATATTCAGAGAAAACCTTGCCTCCTATGAGGACAAGCTGACCAGGTTCGATTTTTCCCATCAGCATGTGGCAACCTTTTGAGATGATTTGGAACATTTTTACCATCTAATAGCCAAGGAGGTGAAGGACCATGATTTGATGGTGACCCAAGAGGAACATCCGCGGGAGTGCAAAGCCCACACATCGAGGTTGAGGGAACGACTGGCCTCCTCATGTTCAAACAATGAAGCTGTCCAGAAGAAAGGGAGGGACCTTAAAGTTATTCTGGAGTGGGTGAATCCTATGGTCAAGGGCTAAATGGATGAAAGTGATTCTTTGGAGCATATAAATGACGAACCACAACAATTACTATCCATCCTTATAGTCCCAGATAAGATAGAAATAATGGTGGTGGACTCGCTCGAATGGTCCTAGGATGATTTCTACCATGTATTCCCTAGGTAATGTTCTTATTGTCTTCTATAGGGGAACTCGGTTCCGTTTTACATGAAATGGTGAAAGGGCATTTGGATCCAAGATCAGAGAGGTGGACCAAAGGAATATATCCACTAGGTCTCTCATCAGGGCACATGCTCTAGAACTTCTACCGCTCTGCCGAGGTCGAACCCATATCTTCCATTTGAAGACGATCTCTGTCCCTCGTCTCCTTCTTTTAAGGAACCCTCTCTATCTGAAATGGGATAGTTTGAAACCCTAGTTCTAGATATTTTCCCACTATTCTCTCTAAGCCCCCTCTAGAAATCTCTTTATATCTTCACCTAGATGAGTAGCCCATCCTGTACGTTCTCCAATGGTGGTCTGCTAAAACATCTCCTAAGATCCTCGCTTAGGAGCCTTACTTCCCTATTCTTATCCATGCATGTTCAAATGGAAACCCCATGCTTCCAAGTCAGTTTTCAACCCACAATGAGTGGATCCCAAGGGGGATCACCCTATAACCACCCTGGGTGGTGATGAAATTAAAGAGATATCCTATAAATCCCCATGCATAATTCTTGCAGGACCCCGCCTTACTAGAAATCCTGAACATCTACACCAGTCCCCATCAAGTGATAAATCAAGAAGGTCTCCTAAGTTACAGTACATGCATCACCCTAACTCTCCAGAACAAGTCAACAGGAGCCCAGGTATGTGTAACAGACTGAGAATGAAACAAATGCAATTGCAAGAGTGTTCGATCTCCCATCTGAAAGAGACTACGGTGTTGGGGGTAAATTCCAGGATATTTCATTATCAATGACTCCTATAATCATCTAGAACTATTGAGGTATTGGTGAAAGGGTCAAAATGGACATCATAGCCTCCGAGTCCAAAAATCACGAGGCACAGATTGCCTCTATTCTTGAATACAAATAGAGCCCCGACAAAATCTACGAGTTCACTCGAAGGATCAGAATGCATGCTTCCATGCATGCTACCCCCACCAATAGCCACATTTCGATATTCTAGAGAAAATCATTTTTTGGTCAAGATGATGGGTTTGGGAGACCAATTTATCACAACCAAGATAACTAGTGGCATGAAAAAATCATGTCCTTTATCTACGGGAACTGTGACCCACAAAGGAGAGAATATTTATAGAAGGATCTCAATACTTTCGACCCAGGGAAACTTACATGGATCCTAGGAAGTGACTTTAACATCATATCAGACCCATATAAGAAGAAGGGAAAGGGATCATTCCCCCGAAAGCTGAGTTTGTACTTTGCACAGTTTATGGCCCGCAAAGGCCTCACAGATATGGGCTATTCAGGTGACTGCTTTACTTGGTGCAACATCCAAAAAGGAAGTAGCCACTACTGGAGACGCCTTGACCATTTTCTCTCTAATATACATGCTTTAACTATGTTTCATCATGCCAAGGTACGCCATCTGGTTAGAGGGATTTCAGACCATTCTCTATTGTGGTTGTCCTTGTCTCCTTGATAGGTCTCTCTCGAAAGATTCACATATAAAAACCAGTGGAGAAATGAACCAGGTTACCTTCAACTAGTTAGGAAGATATGGGATGATCCGAACCAGGGGATCTCATGAGTGGACATACACAATTAGATAAGGTGACTCAAACAGGTCCTGACAACATGGGCTAAGAATCTTCCCCCACCTGACATGAAGATGGATGATCTGAAAACAGAAATTGAGCAGCTGGAAGCCCGACTAGAGGAGGCTTGGTATGACTCTTTCTACAATGATCAAGTGGAAAAAAGTAAGACCTAGACTAAACTGGTTCTCTCATAGGAACACCAGGCTAGGGAAAACACAAGAGTCAAATGTCTAAACTAAAGGGATAAAAAGTCAACCAACTCTAATGCATGTATAAGAGGGAGGAGACGTCCTATCCAATCGAACACCGCCCAGTCTGATGGCACATACACTAACAACCATAATGTAGTTGGGGGAATGGCTCAAACATTCTTTAAATATCTAATTAATGGATCATGTATGAACATGTCCATTGGGTACCCAAAAGGGGTTGAAGTGCTATGGGGAGAGATTCCAATCCTTGTCAATGCACCATAAAATACTTTCCTAGAAGGGATCCCAAAAGAGGGAGAGATACACATGGATATGGTGAACCTAAACCTTGATAGTGCACTGGGACATGACTACTTTCCTGGTTCTTTCTACAGAGGCTCATGTGAGGTGGTTAGGTGTGACATTATGACAGTTATCCATGACTTCTTCCGTGGATGGAGCCTACAACATGTTTCCAATGCCATGACCCTTGTCCTCATTCTGAAGACCATGGATCCCTCATCTCTTCAAAATTACATACTGGTCAGTATGTGCAATTTACCCTACAATATCCTTTCGAGAATCATCAATACAAGTCTAGAAAAACATATCCCACAGTGGACCTCCCTTGAGCATCATGGGTTTGGGATGGGCCGATCCATCCAAGGTGTGATTGATCTATCCCAGGAAATGATGAGAGATATTAACACCAAGTCACATTGATCCAATGTATCCATCAAGATGGACATGAATAAATCATATGATCATTGTGAATGGGGATTCACCAATAGAGTGCTGAATAGGATATGTCTATCTCCCTGGGCCCGCGACCCCATCTTCAAGAGTGTAAGATCTTCTTGGCTAGCAATTTCTTTTATGGGATGAACTCACAACTTTTTTAAATCTACTCATGGGATAACGCAAGGGGATCCCTTTTCCCCAAGCATCTCCATCCTAATGCAAGATGTTCTCAGTCGCAGGATCAATAATGGTATGGAAAACAGAGACGTCCTTCCCTACTGAAGAAAGACATAACTTCCCTCATATCCCATTTGATGTTTACAAATGACACATTCATCTTCATGAACGTGGTCAAGATATCACTCAATGACATCAGAAAAATCCTAGAAGACTACTGCTACTGGAGTGGCCAAGTTATTAACGAGACAAGAGTATGATTTACATCTCAAACAAATGCGCTACAAGTAGGTCCCTGCTTCTATGCAATAGGACAGGCATGCAGCAGGGATCTCTTCTAATGGATTACCTTGGCACCGCCATCTATATGGGAAGAATGTGTATTGTAGATTTCGATCATGTGGTGGACAAGACCAGGTGTCTCATTCTCAACTAGAAAAACCACTTGTTATCCTTTGGCAGCCGCATTACCTTGGGGAATAGAATCCTGTCTGCCATGTCGTCCCATGAGTTGGAATCCAGAAATGTTCCGAAAGGTGTTATCAGAAATATCGACAAAATATTGGTGATGTTTATCTAGGATGCATCATTGGAGGAGAAGAAACACTGGGCATCATGGGGGAATATGGAAAACCCAATTCACTGTGTAGTGATCAATGTCAAAGGCTTAGGGGACACCATCCATTGCATGCACACAAAACAGGAATGAGAAACTATTGAAGGGGTTACTCTCTAGGGAAAGACTATGGCCTAAAATTATAGTGTCAATGTGGCCAAGATATCTATTCATGGATCCCCCTCTAGTCTACGATCATCACCCTCATCCTGAGCCTGCATCAACATTCACAATGGATAGTTGGTGAGGGAAATCTCATGTTCTAGCAACACAACTGGGAAAACAGGGAAGTAGGATATCCCGGGTGTCCTGATCCCACCATTACCTTCATGGAGGCGATTCATCACCCGTCCTTCAGATTAATTCCGGATATGGGAAATAAAGATATATTTGACATCATTGAATCCAACTTAGAACCAGATAGATGTGTTTTTAAAACATCAATCTCGGGGAGGTTCAACAGTAAGGATTTCCGCAGATCATCCAACCCTCAGGCCCAATGAGACATATGGTTGAATTTTTTGTGGTGTAATAATATTACTATCAAAAATAACTTTCTCATGTGGAGGATCTAGAACTAGGAAATATCGACAGATGATCATATTAATAAGATTTTCATTTTCATGGCTTCGGGATGCCACTATTGCAGGACCAAGCAGGAGGAGAGCTCAAAACATTTTTTTTGAAGGGGGGTGGGATCTTGAAGTAAGTATTTCTTGGGGGGTTCACTAGATACTCTTCTAGGGGAAACCGTGATACTACATTTCTTGAAATATGGTTTTAGGGGACAGAAGACACATGCCTGGAAAAAATGGTGAGATCCATGATCCACAACGCCGGCTGCTAGTGCCTATGGTAGTAATGAAACCGGTATGGATATGAGGGGGTTAACTCCACAAGGATACTCATTATTTTAAATACTGGGAGCCTATTAGAAGACATGGTGACTTTGGTCAGTAACTAGATGGACGCGCCATCCCTACGGGCTCTCCTTGGTTCCCCACCCACAATGCATTATCTTTCCCCCAGTCTTCAAGGTAGATAGGTGAGGTGGATGGCTCCAGATGACGAACTCAAGATGAACACAGATAGTGCACGTTGCTCAGGCGAAGTGAATAGAGGATGGGTCATCAAGTACTGTAAGGGGAGTTTTTTTCTTTCTTTTATTACTCACTTTGGCAGGGGGAAAGTTTCTTCTAGTCGAGGCCAAGGTAGTTCTCATGGGGATCATGCTTTGCATCCAAGAGAATATTTTCCTTTCTAAAGTGGAGACTGACACCATGATTCTACAAAATTCTTTTCATGGAAGAGGTGTAACTCTTTGGTAGATCTGCTATATCATATGGAAATGAAAATCTCTCCTCAACAATAGTACAAAAGTGACCCACACCTCGTGGGAGGGGAATCAAGTGGAGGATCATCTAGCTTCTCTAGCGGTCCAAGGCACCATGGTAACTATACTCTCTAATATTTCCCAATTTAAACCTAAGGGGGTAAATTTGAAGAGACGGGATTCCCTTGGTCTATAGTACTTTAGACCCCCTTAGACCCTTTTCGTCACCCTTTTTGTACTCCATTCCCTTGAATAAAAATAAAATGAATGATGATTGAGATGTGCACTCTTCCCCTTTTTTGATACATTAGAGAGACTCCTGATAGGAATTTTCCTCCATTTTTTCTGAACTCAATGGAACTGATTTAGATTTTTAATATAACTCCCTTTAACTTTTTTTTCATGTCAACATCATTACAATCAGGCATTAATTTCAAACCATGACTTGAAGTCAGTAAATTGAACTAATTGAATCAAACTCTAATTTTTTCTTTAGATGTGGGACCCAGTGAGAGTAGTTTGACTATTTCGCGGGTTTCATGGAAAACCCCTTGAACTTTTGTGTCTATTTTTTATATTACACTAATTTTTTCCTAATACTGCTTGGAATGGGCTTAGCGGGAATAACATGGATTTTTCAAAGGCCACCATTTGTGAGTTTTCGATCTAACAAGCTTTATGCCTCTTCTGATGTCTTAATGTTTCCATCATTTAAAGAACTGGTACTTGAGTTTTTCCCAGAGGTTCACTTTGAGTATTTTTCCTCTAGAAATTATGGAATCATTTTTTCTACAGTTCACAATCCTTGCAATCAATAATTCTACTGATGTTTTAGGTCAGATAGCTTTGACCATACATAATGGTGCAGGGCCCTAGCATGGGACCGTTATCTAGAAATGTTCTAGTATCCTTCAGACATGGATTGAGGATTTTTCTTGACCCTTATGAATGAGGCTCAGGATCCTCTTTAAGCATACATAAGTAGGAAAGGACCCTCTAGCGGGCAAAATTTCCTTTTATGGAAGACCATTTTTGTGGGAAACATATACAGAACCACTAGGGTATGATGCACATAGTCAATAAAAAGTGTCCACAGAACTCTATCGTTCCATTTATGATGGCCTGGTGGGATTTGCAACATTTTGGATTTATTTTAATGTTGGGAGACACAACAGGTGGTTGGCCTGAGTACTGGTGTCTGAAAACATCATGAACATTAATTTCTACTTTGAATGTGAAAATGTTCCCACACATTTATGTAAAGGGAACTTGGAAAGAAAGAGGTACATAAGCCTTCATCCATGAGTTTTCTAAATCTGAGGGGTGTGAGAAGACATGAATTTCATTTGAGCGTATAGAAGATGGTGAGAAATATCTTATGGATGAATTTTCATTTTATTGAATACATTTTTGTGGGAAATATATGCAGAGCCATCGAGGCATGATATTTATAGTCAAGTAAAGGTGTCTATAAGACATTGGCCTCCCATCATCGATGGACATTGAGGATTATAGTGATTGGGAACTTTCTGAATACGGTACATGACCTTTGACCAGGGGTTCTCCTGAAAAAAAAAATATGGCATCCCGCCTTTTTACAACATAACTTTTCATTACATTTTACAAAACTGAGGATCTTTAAGGTTTAGTGTCTTGGAAACCAGGAACATAAAACATGAAATCATAAAACATTATTCTTAAACACTTTAAAGGATTATCCTTATGTTCATCCTAGGTTCATTACTGCATCTCATAACCTGGGGACATACATCAAAAGAAACGGTGAGCAGAAGGCCCAGTAAGGGAAACAAGGGGAAACATTTAACATGTGAACTTGAGATACATCAACAATGTCCTGAAAAAGAAATTTAAGGCATGAGAAAGAAATCATGAGGCATATCATAATAAAAATAATGTATTTCATAACTTAAAGATGTGGCTACAACATTTAACATAGACAATCATTTCCGTTTCACCATGGTCCATCCCCAAGGTGTCATTAAAAATTACCAAGGTTATTCACCAAGGTATCAGTCAAAATGGTCATCTCTAGAGATTAAGTCTTTACCCAATTCATTGAAGCGCTATCAGTGGGCACCCTTAATTTTCCTTTAATATCATGTGAGCCACATATATCATCATCAATAATTTCATAAACAACCCATATAGCATAAAAGAAATGAGTTTCATTTCATAATCATAACATTTTAAAAACTTCTTTAATGATATGATCGTTATGTCACTTTAAACCAATGGAAAGGGAAAGCGGGTCTCACGTACGCAAATACCCGAATTTAAAGCAGAATATTTTGGTATATATGTGAATACCCCTTTAGAAGAAAGATCTTTGAGTATTAACTTAATAAAATAAATGAATCTGAGAATAAGAGTGAGACATTTTGAGACGGAAATTATGCAGCATAACGTCTATATTACGAGGTTTCAGAAAACATTGAAAAGAGAGGGGACATGGGTCACCCACTCATAAATGATCCATAAAATAGTAGGGGAATAGAATATAAAGTATTTAATAACATGGTAATGAAATTTGAAAGATATACCATATGAAATGAAGAACATGGAAGGAAGACAAAAATAAGATTTCTCTTATGAAAATTCGGCAGCCTAACGGTGTCACTTAAACATAAAAAAAGAATTGGCAAGATCAAATAGGGACTCTAATCATATGAACATAAAATATCAGTATGATATATATAGATATCATACCCCAACATAATAAAAAGGAACTTTAAAGACTTGACATGGAAGTAGAACTTTGAAAAATGAGAATGGTGAACGAATCCCTTAAAAATTCGACCGCCTAACGGCGTCACCTAAACATCAACAAAAATGAATTGACGAGATCAAATAGGGCATCTAATCATATGAAAATAAAATATCAGTATGATAGATATAGAGATCATATCGTAACATATAAAAAGAAACTTGAAATACTTGACATGAAAGTAGAACTTTGAAAAATGAGAATGGTGAACGAATCCCTTAAAAATTCGATAGCCTAACGACATCACACAAACTTCAACAAAAATGAATTGACGATATCAAATAGGGTCTCTAATAATATGAAAATAAAATATCAGTATGATAGATATAGATATCATACCCCAACATATAAAAAGGAACTTTAAATACTTGACATGAAAGTAGAACTTTGAAAAATGAGAAAGGTGAACGAATCCCTTAAAAATTCGGTAGCCTAACGATGTCACCTAAACTTCAAAAAAATGAATTAATGAGATCAAATAGGGTCTCTCGTAATATGAAAATAAAATATCAGTATGATAGATATATAGATCATACCCCAACATAATAAAAAGGAACTTGAAATACTTTACATGAAAGTAGAACTTTGAAAAATGAGAAAGGTGAACGAATCCCATAAAAATTCGGCAGCCTAACGGCGTCACCTAAACTTCAACAAAAATGAATTGACGAGATCAAATAGGGTCTCTCGTAATATGAACATAAAAGATCAGTGTTATAGATATAGATATCATACCCCAACATAATAAAAAGGAACTTGAAAGACTTGATATGAAAGTAGAACTTTGACAAAATGAGAAAGGTGAACGAATCCCTTAAACAGTCGGCAGCATAACGACGTCATTTAAACATTCTTAAAATGAATTGATGAGAGAAATAGGGGGTCTCTCATCATATGAACATGAAAAGGGCAGTAAGAGCAATATAAAAGAACATCCTACAACATAACAACATGGAGCATAAAAGAAACGACATAGAAGAGATTACTTGAAGAGAAAGAGAGAGGTAGGATCCCTTACCTTAAAATGTATCTCTTAAAACTCAAAGGTTGGGATATTGAGGGATTAGGGAACCTTGAGACGACTCCTTGGGAGGTAATGAGACCAGAGCTTCGTTGGGGGGAGTTGGGAGTGAAAACTAAAGGATGAAAGGGTGGGTATTTATAGGGGATGTGAGGGGACAAGGCATTAATGGCCAAGGGACACCTCACAAGTGGTTTTCTCAAAACCATGGGCTCTCCCATGGTATTTCCCATAAAGTTAGGCCACATGGTCCCCCACAAAAAATAATTCATCACCTTTGGTCAACCAACCCTTAAAATATCTCATGGAATCATCATGACACAGTTATGATGTCATTAAACATACCGAAACCCTAAAACTGTATTTTTTACTATTCAATGAAAATTCAACTTTCTCAAAAAAGTCCCAAAATTTCACCTTAACCAAATATTGATGCTCTGATTTCAATAATGAACTCCATTTTATAAAGATAATTTTCTACATATTTTTAATTAAATTTTTAAATAAATACACTATTCACTGAAGATTCATTTTTTTCAGAAAAATCCCCAAAAATTATTTTCACATAATATCGATGCTCTGACTTCAAAAATGAAATCCATTTTATAAAAATATTTTTCTAAATATTTTTAATTTAATTTTTAATTAAAAAACACTATTCACCTGAAAAACCAATACTTGACTAATAATTTCTGAAACAGTTATTTACCTATTTTATTGAATCTCATTACTTAATCAAGGTTCGTATATTATATTAATACTTTCTTTAAGTGAGATTAATAATCCATTTGGTCACATTACTAATCCTAAGCATAAAATCACTATTCATAATTTACTATTCATCAAAAATTAAGTTAATCTTATTATATTCTAAATTTCACACTGAACATAATTATTGAAGACCATTTTTTAAAAATCATTACACATTTTTAATTATATAAGGTTTATATAAACATTTTTAAAATATCATTTTTCTAAAATTCATCAATAATATGCATACTATATTTATCCGGACATTTAAAAATTCATAAACTTCATCATAAGAAGAAATAATTTTTTATTTAAAACAAAGGATTACACAAGGCAGTTATGGTCTCCTTACATAGTCCCTTATAACCGCAGCATAGGACCTAAGTGTAAGGTGTGCTAAGGTGAGAGAATCTGAGGGCGACTCAGCCAACATCGCACGAGTAGTAATTTCTATCAGTTTGAACTTCTCACGAAGGCGATTTCGTTCTAGGTTCACACGATGAAGTTCTTCTTGGGTTTGGTCTAGAGTAAAGCCCAGTGGTGCTAACTTCTTCCCAAGTTCCATTAGATGGGATTCAGTTGGCCCGAGACTTCTGGATGAGGCCACCGAATCTTCCTTCTATATTAATTAACCAAGATCACTTGTATTTCGAGACAATAATCACAACATTTAGTTTCCAAAGGTCATACTAACTAATGTTCATATAATAGTCATAACCCAACAGTCTTATTTTAAATATACTCATTTTATTAAAAAAAAGTGTTGAGTATAAAAATAAAATAACACACAAAATTAGGAAAAAGGATTTATTCAAAATTTCGGGTCGTTACAATCTTCCCCCCGTAAGAAATTGCGTCCTTGCAATTTTTAAAATTTGGTTTTAAAATTTCATTGAAAGTCCCACATCGGAAAAGGAGTCAGTAAAACTATTACTTTAAAAGAAAGAAAATGAAGGACAAATGTCACCCGAGTTGACCCACAATAGGATTCCATGTAGGAAAACATGGAGGAGAAAACAAAGGGTCATGTTCTGAGGAAGAGTGATAGACAACATGATTAAGAGAAAGTTGACAATTAAAAAATCAAAAACTTATGATGGGTCAAATAGTATTTGATTTCTTAGTAGGAAACATTAACAAGCAATATTTTTGTTTTATGTTCCTTTTCATAATTTTGAGGAATTCATTTACTATATAGAATAAAAACACAATGAAATATATTTACCTTCAAGTAGAGTTTCATCCTTTAATAAGTTTCTACCAAAACTAATCTTTTCTCCAAACGATGAGCATTCAAAAACACTTGGTCTCATCAGAACACAAGAATCATCTTCTTGAGAGTCACGTAATCCACAAAAGATTGACTATCAATTTCTTCTATCTTTAAACATTATCCCAAAAATAGAAAGGGTAAGATAAAACAACTCTTCAAAAATAAAAAATCTCATAGGAAGGGAAACTACTTTTAAATCTTCAAAGTTCAATGGTACTACCCAAAGTTCATCATAGACCATTCCATAAATAATTGTCCATAAAATTCCTCAAAATATACCAAACTAAGATTGAAACCCAATTATAAAAACAATATCATTACATAGTCTTCCAAGATAGACTTTATCGTTCATCTCAAAACAACATCAACCACCCTTTTCATCTTATAACAAAAGTAATTAACATAATCACATTTTCCCCAAGATAGGTTAATCATTTCCATATGAAACCTAAATTACTATAAGTTCACCTTAAATTCATCGATTCTTAAAAATATAATTCAACTTTTACTCCCCAAATAAAATACCGTAGTAATATATTTACCTCGATCAAATAGGGTTCCCAAAATAGTGAACATCTTCCAAAATAATAATCATCTTTTATCCCGTAATCATCTTTTTTTTTCAAGAAGAACAGCTTCACAACATCAACATGTGGTACATAACAATATATGTTTTCCTTAATGATATAAAACAATCTTAGGTAGTTACTCGATGTTCTTAGAAAACATTAAAGATATGCTCATAGGGCATGAACAAAAAAAACAACATGTCATAGACAATTATTGTGAAGAAGTTACATGTACTTCAGTCATCATGATCCATCTCAGCATAGGACTTGCATTGTTCCCTTGTCCTCGAATATTGTTGATTCTCATCATGCTTGTCACCCCTTCCAAGAGATCATTGCCTTGGATAATTTCTAACTTCTCCACATTTACGACATTGAAAAGTATAAGGTACATTAGACCAAACTTTATCTCTATTCATCACATTATCCATTTTTTAAAGAAATTGGCTACTTTATGCCCTATCTTCCCACACTTAAAACATCTCCCAGTTCCTTTGTAACATTCTCCTTGGTGCATCTTCCCACACTTTTTGCAAAAAAAAGAAATTGGGTCTTCTTTCCCTTATCAACTTGATCAGATGAACATCCTTGAGGCTTTGTCTTCTTCTTCCTTGATGAATTTGGGCATTCAACTAGTACCAATTATTAATTGTGATTTTTCACAGCTGGTTTGGCATAATCAAAATATTTTCAACTTGATCTCTCTTCATCTCTGTCACATTAATGGGGCAATCGTCACATTTCCAATAACATTGGTTGTTGGGACATGTTCTTTCATTTCCCACCATTAACTAAGAAAAGAAAGTATAATTAGGGGCTTAAATACTTATCCAATAATAATTAAAAGAAAACTTTAAGCATAGAAGGATAAAATTGTATAAGGAAAGTATACCCTACCTTATGATCCCCTAGGTTCAAATCTAGGTTATCCTTGATCATATATTCTTTTTTGAATCTTTATTTTATTTTATCTTTGTTCCTTTAATAATGGTTCATACTAAGCTTATGAATTTACCAAAGCATATCCCCCGGGAGTGTCGTAACCAAGAGTGCAGAAAGGCTCGTTTTCGTGTACCAGTTCTCATTCGAGTCTAGCTCAAAGTGGTGTTTTCGGGTTTTACCCCTATGTACATCTGTGACAGATCCACTTCTACCTGCTCATATCCAGACATGGATATATTTTCTTGGAAACCCCTTACTCAATACTCACTAAAATACCAGGAATATTTCATATATTTAAATATTTCTATAGGTTTCTTCCTAACGTTTCATATCCTAATTTCCACAAATAACTAAACCATCCTTTGATATCAACTATGGCATCCCGACTTTTTATAAAATAACATTTCATTACATTTTACAAAACGGAGGATTTTTAAGGTTTAGTGTCTTGGAAACCAGGAACATAAAACATGAAAACATAAAACATTCTTCTTAAACACTTGAAAGGATTCTCCTTACATTCATCCTAGGTTCATTACTGCATCTCATAACCTGGGTCATACATCAAATGAAAGGGTGAGCATAAGGACCAGTAAGGGAAACAAGGGGAAACATTTAACATGTGAACTTGAATATGTGGCAACAACATTTAACATAGACAATCATTTCCATTTCACCAAGGTCCATCCCCAAGGTGTCATTAAAAAGAACTTTAAGGCATGAGAAAGAAATCAAGAGGCATATCATAATAAAAATAATTTATTTCATAACATGAATATGTGGAAAAAAAATTTAACATAGAAAATCATTTCCGTTTCACCAAGGTCCATCCCCAAGGTGTCATCAAAAATTACCAAGGTTATTCACCAAGGTATCAGTCAAAATGGTCATCTCTAGAGATTATGTCTTTACCCAATGCATTGGATCTCTATCAGGGATCATCCTTAATTTTTCTTTATTTTCATGTGATACAAATATATCATCATCCATAATTTCATAAACAACCCATATAGCATAAATGAAATGGGTTTCATTTCATAATCATAACATTTTAAAAACTATTTTAAATACATGATCTTTATGTCACTTTAAACTCACGGAAAGGGAAAGCAGGTCTCATGTATGTAAATACCAGAATTTAAAACAGAACATTTTGGTATATATGTGAATACCCCTATATAATAAATAGCTTTGAGTATTCACTAAATAAAATAAATTAATTTTAGAATAAGAGAGAGATATTTTGAGACGGAAATTCTGCAGCATAACGGCTATGTTACGAGGTTTTAGAAAACATTGAAAAGAGAGGGGACATGGGTAACCCACTCATAAATTATACATAAAAAAGTAGAGGAATAGAATATAAAGGATTTAATAACATGGTAATGAAATTTGAAATATATACCATATGAAATGAAGAACATGAAAGGAATACAAAAATAAGATTTCTCTTATGAAAATTCAGCATCCTAACGGCGTCACTTAAACTTTAAAAAAAAAAGAATTGACGAGATAAAATAGTGTATCTTATTATATGAACATAAAAGATCAGTATTATAGATATAGAGATAATACCCCAACATAATAAAAAGTAACTTGAAAGACTTGACAAGAAAGTATAACTTTGAAAAATGAGAATGGTGAACGAATCCCTTAAAAATTCGGCAGCCTAACGGCGTCACCTAAAATTTAACAAAAATGAATTGATGAGATCAAATAGGGTATCTCATCATATGAAAATAAAAGATCAGTATGATATATATATATATATATATATAATACCCCAACATATAAAAAGTAACTTGAAATACTTTACATGAAAGTAGAACTTTGAAAAATGAGAATGGTGAATGAATCCCTTAAAAATTCGGCAGCCTAAAGGCGTCACCTAAACTTCAACAAAAATGAAATGACAATATCAAATAGGGTCTCTCATCATATGAAAATAAAATATCAGTATGATAGATATAGAGATCATACCCAAACATATAAAAATTAACTTTAAAGACTTTAAATGAAAGTAGAACTTTGAAAAATGAGAAAGGTGAACGAATCCCTAAAAACTTCGGTAGCCTAACATCATCACCTAAACATAAAAAAAATGAATTGATGAGATAAAATAGGGTCTATCATAATATGAACATAAAATATCAGTATGATGGATATAGATATCATACCCCAACATAATAAAAAGGAACATGAAATACTTGACATGAAAGTAGAACTTTGAAAAAATGAGAAAGGTGAACGAATCCCTTGAAAATTTGGTAGCCTAACGGCGTCTCCTAAACATCAACAAAAATAAATTGAAGAGATAAAATAGGTTCTCTCATAATATTAACATAAAATATCAGTATTATAGATATAGAGATCATACCCCAACATAATAAAAAGGAACATGAAAGACTTGACATGAAAGTAGAACTTTGAAAAAATGAGAAAGGTGAACGAATCCCTTAAAAATTCGGCAGCCTAACGACGTCATTTAAACTTTCTTAAAATGAATTGATGAGAGAAAGAGGAGGTCTCTCATAAAATAAACATGAAAAGGGAAGTAAGAGTAATATAAAAGAACATCCTACAACATAATAGCATGTATCATGAAAGAAATGAAATAAAAGAGATTACTTGAAGAGAAAGAGAGAGGTAGGATCCCTTGCCTTAAAATGTATCTCTTAAAACTCAAAGGTTGGGATTTTGAGGGCTTGGGGGAACCTTGAGAGGACTCCTTGGGAGGTAATGAGACCATATATTCGTTGGAGGAGAGTTGGGAGTGAACACTAAAGGTGGAAAGGGTTGGTATTTATAGGGAATGTGAGGGGACAAGGCATTAATGGCCAAGGGACACCTCACAAGTGGTTTTCTCAAAACCTTGGGCTCTCCCATGGTATTTCCCATGGAGTTAGGCCACATGGGCCCCCATACAATACTTCATCACCTTTGGTTGGACAACCATTAAAATATCTCATGACATCATCATGACACAGTTATGATGTCATTAAACATACCGAAACCCTAAAACTGTATTTTTTACTATTCACTAAAAATTCAACTTTCTCAAAAAAATCCCAAAATTTCACCTTAACCAAATATCAATGCTATGATTTCAAAAATTAACTCCTTTTTATAAAAATAATTTTCTAAATATTTTTAATTTAAGTTTAAAATAAATACACTATTCACCGAAAATTCATTTTTTTCAGAAAAATCCCCACAAATTATTTTAACATAATATCAATGCTCTGAGTTCAAAAATGAAATCCATTTTATAAAAATAATTTTCTAAATATTTTTATTTTAATTTTTAATTAAAAAACACTATTCACCTGAAAAAACTAATACTTGACTAATAATTTCTGAAACAGTTATTTACCTATTTTATTGAATCTCATTAATTAATCAAGGTGCCTAGATTATATTAATACTTTATTTAAGTGATATTACTAATCCATTTGGTCACATTACTAATCCTAAGCATAAAATCACTATTCATAATTTATTATTCATCAAAAATTAAGTTGATCTTATTAGATTCTAAATTTCGTACTGAACATAATTGTAGAAGACCATTTTTTGAAAATCATTACACATTTTTAATTATTTAATGTTTACATAAACATTTTTTAAATATCATTTTTCTAAAATTCATCAAAAATATGCATACTATATTTATTCGGACATTTGAAAATTCATAAACTTCATCATAAGAAGAAATCAAAATTTTTATTTAAAACAAAGGATTATACAAGGCAGTTACAGTCTCCTTACATATCCCATTATAACCCCAGCATAGGACCTAAGTTTAAGGTGTGCTAAGGTGAGAGAATCTGAGGGCGGATCAGCCAACATTGCGCGAGTAGTAATTTCTATTAGTTTGAACTTCTCATGAAGGCGATTATGTTCTAACTTCACATGATGAAGTTCAACTTGGGTTTGGTCCAGAGAAAAGTCCAGTGGTGCTACCTCCTTCTCATGTTCTGTTAGATGGGCTTCGATTGGCCCGAGACTACTTGATGAGGCCATCGAATCTTCTTGAGATATTAACTAACCACAATCACTTGTATTTAGAGACAATAATCACAACATTTAGTTTCCAAAGGTCATACTGTCTAATGTTCATATAATAGTCATAACTCAACAGTCTCATTTTAATTATACTCATTTTATTAAAAAAAATGTTGAGTATAAAAATAAAATAAAACACAAAATTAGGAAAAATGATTTATTCAAAATTTCGGGTAGTTACAAAAAAGAAGGCATTTTAACTTATCTTCTTTGGGGAAACCCAGAAACGAGTGGGGGAACTCTTCTTTTTCATGCGGATCAACTTAATGAATAATTATGAGATATCTTTAGAAACCTAAAAAGAGGCAAGAGATGAATCATGCCCACATGTTTATATATATATAGGTTATGTGTAAGAAGGAATATATAAATCATTACATTGAAGGACCTTGAATTAAAAGGGATGGGATGATACTTGGAAGCCATTTGGAATACTGAGATAGGAGAGGACTCTCTTGGGGATGAATTTTCCTCTGATTGAAGGCTATTTTTGTGGTAAAAATATGTTGTGCCACTAGGGCATGATATGCATAGTCAAAAAAGGTGTTCATAGGACACTGGTCTTCCATCCTAGATGGACTTGGATGGTTAGGTAATTTCAAGATCGCTCAGATCACAGATTCTTGAATATGGCAGGAGTGTATCAGGACATATTGGGGACATTTGGGCTATGATTTACTAATGGAATCAAGTTTCCCTTATGTAGATATGACTCATACACAGGGTGAGTAATTCATTCCATATTTGGGATACTGAGTTATTTAACATCACATGGCCCTGACATGGGATTCCTCTTGGGGGAGGGAATCATGACATTCCCATTAGGGTCATGCTGCTAGGAAAAAATTCCTTGACTGTTTTTCCATAACACCATGGTGGATCTCTTGCTGAAATCCCTAAGCTCAAATGAGTAATGCTCGGTATGAGAAACTAAGGATTACGAGGATTCTATTTCATTTTTTATGAATAGAAAAATTAGCATTAGAGGGAACTTTTGGGCTTAAACCATTGTTATGTAGTTTAACGTCATACAACATGGATGATTTTGGCCATGCAGTTTAATGTCTTACGGTGAGGACTTGATGCTATGTGGTTTAGAGTCATGAAGTGAGGAAGATTATGTTGTCATAAAGATCTTTAATAGATTGAGGTTAATCATAATTAGGATGTTTTGATGTTACTTAGACATGAGTGATGATAGAAGATGTAAACCATAGTCCTGAGGGAAACATGAATTAGGCGGGATTACATGGGGCTTTGAATCCATTGGACGTACTAGGATAGGAGATAACTCTCCTGGGGATAATATTTCATTTGATTGAGGACCATTTTTGTGGGAAACATATTCAAACCCACCAGGGCATGATATACATAGTCAAGAAAAGGTGTCTGCAGTTCATTGTCCTTCCATCTCAGATGGCCTTGAATGATTATGGGGATCCATGTTTTCCCGAGGTATGGAGTGTGACAAATTGGAAAGATGTGACTGGAAATGTGAGAATACCCAGAACGTGTTTAAACATGTACTACTTGGAGCTTCCACATATGTTTGACCCACATATATAGCAGGAAGCAGGATATTTTGACTTCTCATGACAGAGAGAAATGTGTGGAATCTTATAATACTAAGGACTGATCCACACACAACTCTTTAAAAATTTCACAGTTTTATTGTCATGAGATAGGACATTTCATGGACTCCCCATACAAGTCTGACCTACATATGGGGGAATGGGGACTTTTTTGCTTGTGGCTGGCTTAGGATGCTTAATTAGAGCATCACTACATATCCTACGAGGGTAGGAATCAAGACACACATAGTTATTAATGTTACCTATAAGTGTTTGGTCGATGTGTTAGGGAAACTTGAGGGAATTTTGGATTCACTTGATATGGGTGCCAGGCCTACAATATTACCCAATGATTTACTTTCTTAAGAGAATACCTACCACCTTTCCTAAGCTCAATTGAGTTATACTCGATGTGAGAAACAAGGAGTGGTCACAGATTCTTCTTCACAAGTATGGAGAGGCAGAGAATATAGTGGGGGCATTTTATTTTTCATTCCTAGTGGATTTGGGACATGATCGAAGATCGAGGCATCTCTATGTATCATGTGAGGGAAGTAATCAAGCTGTATATAGTTTTGTACATACCCTGTACCGATTTGGCTCTGTCCAAGGGGTAGGAGAATTTTTGTTCTATCCATTACAGTTAGAAGTTCTACCATATTACTCAATAGTTTGATTTAATTAAGTAATCCCTACCACAAATCCTAATATCACAGGGAGTTATACTTGATGTGAGAAACAAGAAGTGACAAGGGTTCCCCATATGAATATGGGTAGATAGGGGGCATGATGGAGGAATTTTTTTGTATGGGGGCTGGGCTAGGATTGAGGATCGAGGCATCGCTACGTATCCTATGAGGGAAGGAATCAAGATGCATGTAGTTCTATGAGAGATCATGAAATTTATTGTCAGGAAATTAGGATGTTTTGTGTAATGTAGTTTAAATTCTTACAGTGAGGACATGATTCATAGTTTAATACCTTGTTTCAGGGGAATGATCCTTATAGTTTAACATCTTGTGGAATGTAAAATGAATCATAGTTCTAATGTCTTAGAGTTCATAATGTGGCTTGGGTTCACTATATTGTTACTCGTAGTTTAAGGCATTAGAGTTTGGACCATAACATGGGGGATTTAAAACCCATAGTTTATGGTAATAGAGTTTGGACCATAACATGGGGGAATTTTTATGACTCATAGTATAGGGTCATAGAGCTTGGACCTTAACATGGGGAGACTTTTTAGGAATCATAGTTTAGGTTTGTAGAGCTTGGACCTTAACATAGGAGGAATTTTTATGACTCATTGTTTAGGGTCATAGATCATGGACCTTAACATGAGGGGAATTTTTGGGAATCATATTTTAGGGTCAGAGATTGGACCATAACATGGGGGGAATTTTTATGAATCATAGAATTTGGTCATAGATCGTGGACCTTAACATGGGGGGAATTTTTTATGACTCATATTTTAGGGACATAGAGCTTGGACCTTAACATGGGTGGAATTTTTATGAATAATAGTTTAGGGTCTTAGATCTTGGACCTTAACATGGGCGAAATTTTTATGACTCGTAGTTTAGGTTCATTGAGATTAGAACATAACATGGGGGAAATTTTTATGACTCATCGTTTATGCTAATAGAGGTTGTACCTTATCATTTTTTTTCTATTACGCAAATTATTTGTTCAAGAACTTTACATTTATGGGAGTTGTGATGAGTTTTCCATCCATTGATATCAGGGCATATGCTCCATTGGAATAGACCCTATGTATGTCATATAGTACTTACAACTTTGGTTCATGCTTTGGGGTCTTATCCCTGACTTCTTCAAGGGGTATGGATTCAACCCTTTTGGAAAATAAGTTGGTCTCTAGGAGTATGAACGTGAATTGTCTGGCTGTGGTGGGAGGATATGTTCTCACAACATCCATCCCCCAGGCAACGAATGGCTAGGAGTACTTGGATGTGTGAAGTAAATACGGGGTTCTGTGTATGAAATTAGCATGAAATTGGAAGGAATGGAACATCTTAGTGAATATGAAAAAATATTGTATCATAGTGAACATGTAATACCCAAGCCTTCAAATTTTGTGAGAGAGATTGATCACCGACTAGTGCACTCCACAAGCTCTAGCGTGCATGTCTTTCATGACAGTGGCAGTTTATTCTTCATCAATGCACCTGAAAGGACTATGTAAAGGCCTAGTTTATATAGGAAATTTTATAGGATTACCCCATTGTACAAGGAGAAGTTAACCACCCATCATCATGCCTATTCCATTTTTCCCTATTTGGTGTGAGTTCCCCATTTCGAATGTAATTTTCAATGGGAGTCATCCAACCGGTGGTATGACCATATGGTTCAGAGATGGGGATAATTTCATTGATTTCCACCGTATGGTTCTGGATGAATGGCAAGAACATCTGATGGTGAGAAATTCTAATGACTATTTCATCCAGGTTTGGATCGGCCAAGGTTGTGGCTGCATATTCTAAAGCTTCGGCTTGAGCATTTTGTGATTGGGGGACATAGGTCAATGTTGGTTCTGATGTGAGTTCTTCCATTAGTGATTAAACATTGTTTATTAAGGGGACTAATAATTATTTATTGAATGTGTAGTCTCCATTGACCTATGTTACGACTATCTCTAAGTCACCATTTATTTTTAGGTGTTTGAATTGCACCTGAAGTGCCACTTCCAGGCCTGCAATGAGGGCATGATATTATGCTTCATTGTTTGTACACCTTTCCAAAAGTAGGAAATAGTAAGGCAAGATGGCCTTTTAGGAGATACGAGTATGAATACCAACCAAACATTGTTGAGTTTGGGATATTCCATAATTTTTTCTATCGATCATCAGGAAGCACCATCGAAGTACATTTCCCATGTTTTTGGGTTTTACTAAATGTAATAAACTTCTTTATCTAGAAGTTAGGAATCCAATAGTGTTGTTTCTTCTGAGGGGTGCTCGACCAGTAAGTATACTAATGCATGGCCTTTGATGGACTTCTAGGGAACATATCATATGTCAAACTGTTGTAGGATGACCTCCCATCATGATAGGAACTCATTCAGCATGGGACGATTGAGGATATATTTGAGCAGATTGTAGTGGGAGACCAAGTGGACCTCATGGTGCGGAAGGTAATGCCTGAGCTTTTGAACTATTAAAATTATGTCTAGGCAGCTCTTTTCAATTTTCTAATACTGAGTTTCAGCATCGGGAATTGTCCGGCTAAGGTAGTTGAGGTTGTTCTCACTGCCAGCATCATTCTTGTGCGCGAGGAAGGATCCTAAAGACCATTCAAGGGCAGTTACATATAAAATGAGTGGTATCCCATCAACTGATATAATGTGAACCAATGGTCTTAGGAGATATCATTTATGATTTATGAACACTTCTTGATAGTCATTATCCCATTCATACTTAACTCCTTTCTTCATGATCCTAGTGACAGGTAAACATTTACCTACCCAGTTGGATATGAAGCACCGAATGTTGGTAGGGTTCCCCTAAAATCCTATCAACTCAGTGAGGTTTTGAGGTGGCTACATGACAAGAATGGATTTTTTCTTCTTAGGATCGACTTCGATTCTATGATGGTGTACAACAAATCCGAGGAATTTTCTCAAGGTAACTCCAAAGGCCCACATAAGGGGATTCATCTTTCAACTATGCTGTCATAATTTGTTGAAGACAGTTTCAAGATCCACCAGTTGGATTGAGTCTTGTCTTGATTTGACCACCAGATCATAGACATAACATTAGACGAATTATCCCAAGAATGGATTGAAGAAGTGATTCATGGCATACTGTTAGTGGAACTGACATTCTTTTGAACAAAGGGAAATACTTTATAACAGAAAATTCCTTGAAGGTCCCTAAAATCAATATATTATTCATCTCCTTGGTCCATAAATATTTTATTGTATCTAGAATAGCCTTCAATGAAAGAGAGGACTTCATATCTGACGGTTGCATTGATCAACAATTCTGTGATTAGGACCAGGAAGTCCTCTTTTGGGAAATTCTGATTATGGTCCCAAAAGTCAATGTAGATTCTAATATGTCCATTATTGTTTTTAACATGGACTATTTTTTCATCCAGGTCAGATATTGAACCTCTCATATGAAGTTTTCATTGATCGGTTTTCCAACTTCTGCCTCTATTTTGGTAGCATGCATTGGGTTGGTCCTTTTGGCTACCTGTTTATAGCCATGGCGATCGTTTGGTAAGACCAGATGATAGGTGTCAACCTTAGGATTGAGGATTGGCATCTTTGGGTAATTACAAGTAAACACATATCAATTCCCCTTTAGGAAGGAGGTGTATTCCTCTTTCTCTTCAACATGCATGGACTCACTGATCATAGTGGGCCATGGGTCATTTTTGGTGCCCATATTTTTCTCCTTAGGTTCATATATTGTGGTGGAGACACCTTTTTTTAATATAGGATGGGAATATTGAAGGTCTTCTTCCTCCTCCTCATCTTCATCTTCTTCTTCTTCTTCATCTTTCTCTTCTAATGGAGAAATCTCTTTTGAGATGAAATCCCAAATATTGGAAGAGAAAATGTATTTTTCCTTAGTGTGTGAGGAAATGGTAGTTTGATGTCCCATGGATGGGCCAAGGGAATATTTGATATGTAATTTCCTTTTATTGTGGGAGTCATCCCGCTCTTCTAGGTCCTTGGACCTGGCAGTCGGAACAGAGACCATGTAGACAACAAAGCGTGCATCTGAAATTGTGGTTATGCATTCATCTTGGTTGATGGGTAGTACACAATCTTCCCCGAGTTACTAGATGGCGTTGGTGGGAGCAATTTCCAATCCATTCAGGGAATTGATCCAATAAAATTCATCGGTTAAAAGATGTTTTTATTCTGATTCATAGAACCGCACGTAGATATAATGGACTCATATGACTCAAATGGGGAGTTATCGGCGTGAAACATCTTGTTTCTCCCATTAGTGCAATATTTGATGCACTAATGGTATAAGTACGGAATTGCCGCATGTTGATGCTTCCAAGGAATCCCTAATAGGACATTAAAGGCCATGCATTGTTGCACCACCAGCAACTCAGAATTTGATATGAGATCTCTGAGCCAAGTTTTAAGCTTGATTCATCCCAATAGTTTTGGATCACTTTTGTCATATCCTAGCAGAGTTGTCGTGAAAGGTGTCAAGCTGTCTTAATCATATCCTAGTCAATGACGCATTCATAGTAGGATAATATTAACTCTATATCCTTTTTAGATGATGATACCCTAGATATAAATTCCATTTATCTTGTCGGAAACATATAAGGGTTTTATGTTCCCTTGAATTATGGCATCTTCATTCCTGTTTATGAAGGATATGATGGCGTGAAATTCTTGGGGACTAGTCTTCGTCTGGTAGACATTGGCTACTGCTACATCATCCTCAAACTCCAAGGGACTTAGAAAGGCTTCAATGAGTTCTTATCTATGATCTGTGGACACGCTCAACACATACAGGATTGACATATTTGCTGGTACCGAATCCAACTGCATTAAAATACCAAACTTCTTCTCTAAAGGTCAGTTCTTCCCAACATAAGGTTGCACTTTTACAAACACTTTAGGGGTTTGATCCATGGACGTAGATAGTTCTACATCTATAACAGGGGCCAGTGGTGTTGTATCCCTTTCCACGTTAGGCCTAACTGGTCCACCTATATGACTTGGGAAATTTTGTATTTGTTCTTCCCCTATTAGATATTCCTAGAAAACTAGTCTTGTATTTCTTCCGATGGGGGTGAAGGAGCATTCTAGTTCATATAGTGTCTGTCAAAGGGTCCTTCAGTGAGTTTCCGTGATGTTAACCATTTACTTATAGCATGGATGAGAATTTAAATCATTCCATGATCATTCATTCTAGGAAACCTCTGGCCTCTTTAGACTCTTCCTTCTGATCTCCAATTGGGTATAGGGAATTTGGGTTTGTGTCCATAGTCTTCATCAGAGAAGGGGTTCATCAAGTGAATGAAATTAACATAGCTGAATATTTTTTCTTGATCTGGCACTGTTTCTATATGAATTTCTCCTTCTAATGGTGTCGTTTGGTGGGGAGGTACCCATTTTACCATTTGGTGGGGGCGGTGCCTGTTTTACCATGATTATTAGCATGAAATCCAAAAGTTTCAATGCTGACTTCGGCTTTGGTGTCAGCTCAAATTATTTCTCTTTCTTTCTTCTCTTCTAGAAATTAGAGGATTAGGGATGAGGAGGATGGATGTTCTATATTCAGAGATTTTGGGGGCACAGTTGGTTGTTTCAACTATGCTTGGAGGATTCCATGGACTTGGTTGACGGGCTTCTAGGTCATCCAATTATCGAATTTTTTCTCCTTCTTACTAGTGACTATCTGCCATTCCTCTTCCTCTCTTGAGTCTGAGGTGGATACATATGCCACTCATACTCATGGCAGGGCCAACTTGACTTTCACAGAGTCCACCATATTTTGTAGGAGATCCATGAAAACAAATAACTCATGGATGGTGTGTCCTAGTATCCAGTGATATGAAAAAAATTTAGACAGTCATCGAGACCCACTTCATCGACCCTATTTGGATCTGGTATCTAAATCAGATTGCAATTCATGGTAGCTATGAAATAGCTACAGACCTGGTCATCTCGAAACGAATATAATTTATTTCTTATTTCTTTGAACTAATTTCTTTTAGCACCTCGTTGCTCATCTTGCCAAGGTGGGGGTGGTTGTTGGCATCCATGGGGTCATGCATAGTTCGATGGGTACCTTGCAACTGGAGATAGTAATAGAGTTGGATTAAAAATGACATAATCTACATCATATTTTCTTGTTCTTTTCCATAGGGATTATGGGGCCATTCATGAATTAAGGTTGGTCCATTTAAAGGATTCTTCTATCCTTTGGCTAATGGTAGAGAAGTCTCTAAACCCCCTGGTGTACTTCACTCGGATGAGTAGTGTTCACAGTTCATCCCAATGGTTATCTATGCACATGGAGAGCATATAAACCGAGGGGAGTGGCTGGTTTAGGGAATATTTCAGGCCCTTCCACATAGAAATGAAGTATGAGACTCTTTAGTTCTCTCGCTATGGGCAATTCATGAGGCCACAAACCATTTTCTTAGGTAGCATTGAACTGAACTAGAAGAGAAACTATCACCAGAGCTCCTACCAACCTATAATTGAATTAGATAATTGGCTAATATACCATACAAATGTCATTCCCTATAGGTTTTGTATGAATAACTTAAGTTTTATAGCTTCTTGTGGCACTAGAGTGCCCATCATGGGGTCATATTAAGAGGCATAGTGTATAAACTATTGTTCTGGGTCCCCCAAGCTATTGAATACTGGGAATATGGGGTTTCTGATGTTTTTTGGTGGATGAAAATTTCTCACCCACTCGAAGTAGGGTTTTCACTCTGGTTTCATCAGAGCATGACACTCGTCCATGGATTCTAGTCATGTAATTATATATTCAGCAGTATTTAAGATCCCTTGATGCATATCCTATCGGGATTGAGCATGACCTGGTGCAGCAATGGCCAAGACTGGGTGTGCCGACACTACTAGAATTTGGGGTTGATACCCAGCCAGAGGTTTCATTTCTTTGTTTACCTGGATATATTCTAACTTCCTTCCTAGTAGGGTGATGTCATAATGTTCTTCTGGGGCTGTGTTGAATGGTTCTCCAAGCTTGGTCCCATTCACTAGGATGCATGCTTGTGGCATGGTCACCACTTCTAGGAGCACTTGGTGAAATTCCATGGGGGGGGGACACATCTATCGAGATAGCTCCCTCTACATAGCTTGACATTAATTCTCCTGAGATATTTCTTTTTTCCTCCTGCTAGGTGAACCTTTTTTCAAGGGTGAGGGACACACTCTCAGAGGTAGGATAATGAGGGTCATAGATGACTTTGGATTTATTCTTCCCTTTTTTGTGGTTTCTCGCGGGAGGTAATGTCAGATTCACTGAGGGGGAACCCAGATTTAGGGCCACCCTCTGGTTCTAGGTAAGCACACTACTAGGTTCAGTGTGGGTTGCCTCTGGGAGGGAACCATAATCCTTCACATCCTCACCCCCTATGTCATTTCCTCTAAGAATTGTAGGGTTAACATTTACCACATTTGCTGAGACATACTACATTGGGGGTGGTTTTTCCAATGTCAAATGGTAGGAATTCTTCCAAAAAACGTTTTTAGACTTTTTCCTTCCATTCTGTGGTATTCTTCAGGTTTCTTGGAAAATATTGACCCGATGGTAGCATTGGTCTGACCTCATAACACACCCTTGTCTCGAAGGGTGCAAACCAGGAGTAGGGGTGGAATAGGGGACTCATTTGTCCATCGTTCATCCTAGACGATGGAAGACAAACTTCTGATGTGCGGGGATTTGATGTAAAAATTTCCCCAGCTCTACGGGATGGGGTTATTATCATTTTTCCATTGACATGTTATGGCCTAGATTTATTGGTCTTATGATGGCATTTTGATTTAAAAATTCCCCCTGCCCTATGGGATGGGGTTGTACTCATATTTCAGCGGCAATCGCCGCTATTTCCATCCTTTCAATTTCACATACATCTTCTCGGGTGTAATCCGAGTATGGAATTGTGCCTATATATAGTCTATGGTCTTTTAAAGACATGTTAAGTACATGATGGTTGGATTCCCTTAGGCTGGAATCATGCTAGATGTTTTTGGTTACCTGACTCAGAAGCTTTTTGATGGATTTATCTCTTCGGCCCTGACACTTTTGAGACTTAATTAGTGCCGGTTTATGTTAAGTATCCCATATTTCATGAGCAATGGTTTCACATGATTTCTACCTCTGGGTGATAAAATAGCAGGATATCATTTCCAATGGGGGCCGCTGGATAGGACGTGGGGTGAAGTGTAGAGCTCCATGTTCTCCCCATTCTAGAATGTGAACTCCAGCCGGGGTGTTTCTGATGAGGCGATACAACTTATGCAGTGTGTGGAAGTAGTCCAATTCAAGGTTTTTCTTTTTCCTTTCTGATTGTGGATGCCTTGTGGATGGGAGGTATTCTATTTCTAGTAGAAATTGAATCTCCCCTATCATGGTGACATGATCCATGTACCCTTTGTTGGATTGGAATTTTTATTTCAGCTAACAAAAATTTTCCCATATACTGAGGAGAATTTAATGTGTGCATTCCCAAGAAAACTATCTTGGGATGTCGATATGATAAGTGTTCGTAAGCAAATACATCGCTGGTATATTATCACTAGCTAGTTTTCTTCTCACAAGAAACATGTCATGTTTTTGTTCTTTCGGAGGCTCCTCTACTTGATATGCCCATCTCGACTACTTATTAATAAATTTGGTCCAACTGATCGGGTTGGTGGGAGACTTATTGATTTTCGGATGGTGTTGGGGTGGCTTAGAAGATGAGCATGGACCTGGGCCATCCTCTAGTCAAGAAAGAATATCACTCATTATGGACGGAGTGCTCGGTGTGTCAGACTCCATTTTTCTGAGTGCCTCAATATAGGAGGGCTTTCTCACATTTGTTCCTGCAAGGGGTGGACCTTATTTCCAGTATGAATTTTGGTTTTGAGTAGGGCCTGCATAAGTAGTGATGCAATGGCGAGGGCTACTATTTCAGCTTGATGCCTGACCGCAGGAATTTTCCTTATGAAGTATACCTTAGGGAGGCCCTTCAGGGTGGGTTATAGTAAGGGGTGGACCTTATTTCATCCGGATGTCACTGAGGGGAGGACCATACCAATAAATTTCACTGTCGGGAGGGCCTTCTCAATGAATATCATCATGGAAAGGACTACCATCATTACTTTATGTTACTATTGGGATAACCTTCATATTTACCTTCATTGTTGGGAGGTCCTTCGCAATGATCGTTATCATGGAGTGGACTACAGTCATGACTTGATACCTAGATATAGGGGGAATTTCTGTAGTGTACATCCTAGGGAGGGTATTCAGGATGTACTGCAGTTAGGGGATGACCTTATTGTTGCTTGATGTTACTATGTGGAGGACCTTCATAGTAACTGTCATTGTGGGGAGGGACTTCTCAATGATTGTCATCATGGTGAGGACTTCCATCATGACATTATGTCCGACTATAGGGAGAAGCATATCTGCAGCGTATACCCTAGGGAGGACATCAGGGCAGATGATTGAAAGAGGAGAACCATCTTGCTATCTAATCTTATAGTCGAGGGTAGGGATACCCTAACATGCACTAGGAGGTAGGCTCTCATGATGGATCATTATTGACCCACAGAGTAATCCCCTATGGGTGCTCTATGGAGGACCTTCAGAGATGCTGGTAACAACATTGCAGGGAGGACCTTCACAACTACTACTGCCACTTCCATAATTTGGTAATGGAATAATAGGGTATTGATCCTTTATTGATATATGTTTGAGGGTGTCATGAACAACAGCTTCCAATAGATAATAATCATGTATATGATCTTCATTTTCATGTTTCCTTTGGTTCCTTTCATTTTTGGGCTCTCTCTTGTGGGTAACCAGGGCCATATGCTATTGTTATTGGCCTTCATATACAGGTCCCTGTCTTGTTGGGTCCCATGATTTCATTGGGATACGTCGACGGGCATCTTGAGTTTTTTAAGGGATATATGCCTTCCCTAGAGTGGCCACCACATTAGACCGATGTCCCACACTTGGAACATGTATTTTTTCCGATCCAGTTTTCCATATGTCACAAGATATTGTTGTCGAGCCTTTTGGATAGAAGCAGGGATGCATAAATGCTCTCGAGTGTCTAACTCATTTTTCAAGTCAATTATTCCGTTCTAGGAAACTGGGTTGTGGGCCCGATTTCTCGCCTCTACTGCCGATGAAATTATATCTTGTAATGTTTCGAGGATATGGTCTGGAATCGATGCTTGAACTTCCATAATTTATAGGATGTGTTGGGATACCTCTTTGGCTGGAATGGTTATGAAGGCTCATTCCAATGTCGGAGATGGAGTGGGTTCCTACTCCGGTCCTCCATGAGTTTCCAGTAGGTAGTGGAAATTCTCATGTACGGGGGAAGAGGAACGTGTCTCTCACTGATTGTCTTCTACGATTTCCACTGTATTTGACTAGTGGTCTTCATATTCATGATCAGGGATTTCCATCTACTCTCTTTCCACTATATTTGTCTCACTAGCTTTGTATGCATCAGTAGAAATTTTACTCTGGTCGTATTTTATTGCCGACCTATTTTGATGGCGGGCTTATAGTGCATCAGCAGGTGTTTGTGCATGCATATAAACTATTTCTACCCTATTTAGATTGTGGGATTGAAATGCATTAGTAGGTGTTTGTGCCTACTTGTAGCTAAGTGTCACCCTATTTGGATGGTAGGATTGTTGTGGTTCAGAAGATATCTGCATCTTCCTATAGTTCGTCGCTCTGTCGACACGGTGGGATCGACTAACATTAGTTGGAATGAGCTTGTTCTATTATTGTGAAACCCTATTTATGTGGTGGGATTGAGTGTAGGGGGCGGGTTCATAGGTATACCCATTTAATTCCACCACGTTAGTATGATAGAGCTTCTCCTTAGGAACCAGGGTGATGGAGTGTTCCTGATTTTATATTCTCCTCCCCTAGAGGGTAGCTCGAGGGGCCTGGGTTTCATGGACTTTGGCAGGTGTCATCGACATAAGGTCCTCCTCGGTGGGAGGAGGCCTGGTCATCTAATTTGAGTAGAAACATTCTCTAACAGGGGCCTATGGGTAGCCCCATGTGCAGTTGAGATGAAGTTGTCATCATTGAATTCACTTGCCTCCCTGGGATATGGGAGGTACTAATTATCAAGTTCCGGGGACAGGCTCTTGATACAGTTTGAGATCACCACTAGGGCCGCCTAGTGCAAGGGTGCTGGCTGTGGCTAAAGAGGTAGTTGGTGGACCTTCACAGACTAGAGGGCTTGTCTTGCAGCCTCCAATGAGGTGATATTACCATTTTGGCGATACTCCCTGATCAATGTGTTGGATACCCAGTCTTGATGACACTAGGTAGGCGAGGGGGTCCTTCTCTTCGTTGGGGCCCTAACAACCTACGATATTGCTGATGTGAATGTTTTCATGGGTATTTGAGATGTTATTTGGATCTAAGGTTTCTCTATGGGAACGTTCAATATAAATATATAGAATAAAGACCACAAAACCTCATCATAGTAGAATTATTTTAATCAAATTCATATTTGTATATTTATCTTGGCCCCCGTCCACATTCCTTTGGATGTGGGGTGAAGGGGCTTGAGTGAGGTAGAACCACCACCTTGGTTAAGGATTCACACTGTATTCACCATTTATGTTCGGCCTCTGAGGTGGCACATTTTTCACATACTCGGGCTAAAAATGGTCTAGCATGCAGTATCCTTTTGTCTTTTATCATTTGGGTAAAACCACCACCTTGGTTAAGGATTCATGTCCAGTTCACCATTTTTGTTCCACCTATGGGGTGGCACATTTACAGGGTGCAGAAATGGCACAATTAGGATCATCACCCATCCCTTTTTCTATAGAGATGGGTTCTCATCAAATTCACCAGTCCTTTTTTTGACCCATTCAGCATCATTGTCCTTTAAAAAAGGTTGAATTAACATTTTGGGAACTATTGGTTATAGAGGGTGATTTCATGGGTGGTTATGCACTTGTGAAATCAATTCTTCTCAAATATAACTTCCTCGTATGGTCTCCAACAGGTTTATTTGTGGAGACAAGAACTCCCAATGACCCTAGAATCCATGATTCATGGTCCTTCTTTCCTAAGGCAGGCACTCATTGACCAATGATTCAACCAATGACACTTAAGGACACCATTGGTCGAGAGGATGGGAGGACAGGCACACCGCACCCCTCCAAGGGAGGATTGTGGCATGTTTTGTGACTCTCTTATAGATTTAAGTCATGTTCATATGTTCATGAATCCTTGATTCGTTCCCAAAGAGTGTGTCCACAAGCTATCCTTTGTTTGAAAGATCTTTGTAACCATGAATATATTTTATGATACATAGGTGATGTTGACTTAAGACATATTATAAGATGCTCTAGAGTTTATCATCTTCTAGGGGGATGGAGGTTGACTTGATTTTGGGATCAGGCCCATAAAGAGGTCTTCCGACATATCCACAGGATAGAAATAAGAACCCACATAATTCAGGAGGTACATGGGATTAAGTGTGGAAGCTTTCCATTTGAAGGACATGATTGGGTAGACCCTTTTTTATGGGAACCCTTTTGAGATCATGCCTTCCGGTAGGCATCCTATGTATCCTGATTTTGTTAGAAATCCGAGTTCTCGCAGTTCATATTCATGTGGATGTTGTAATTTTCATAAACCTCTAAGACCATGTGATTCATGTTCAGTGTGAGAAACAAGAGAATTTAAATTATTAAACAATGTACATGCTTCTTCCCCTATTGGCGGGGGATGGAGAACCTGCAGCGGTAGAGGCCGAGGTGACCGAGGGTGAGGGTGCGGTGCAATGAACCCTTCCATTTGGAATGACATTGAAGGTTACACAGAGCTGACCAAGAATATTTGGGAAATACCTTAGTGGGAGGGCCTCAGAGAACATTCTGGAAAGGGGTGGAGTTTCTTCCTCATCAAAAGGGGGAAGCGAACATAACCCCTTCAACTGATCACTATTCCTCATTGACAGAAAAAGTGATTGATCACCATTTTGTCCCTAGAATGGGGAGGTTCACGTCAACATCCCATGGTTGGGCTCTAGGTTACTATGGGAATGTAACTTAACATGAAATCCTGTAGCCTTCACCATTGTGGGGAGGTCCGTCATGACTCTGCTTATGTATACTCAATGGGGTGCGTAGATTCACCAGATGGTCTAGTCAAAAGGGTTTGGTGGCTTTGGAGGATACTTTGGCCATATTCTAGAGGACTAGTTAGCGGAGGGATCATGGAGGAATAGACAGTAGTGGAGGGGTGAGGTTGGAACTAGAAGGAAAATCACCCAAAAACACCCCATTCCACATACTAACTTTTTATACAGGATGGGTGTGGCTCTGCATACCATAGTGGTATGCAGGTAGAGGGGCCATCCACGTGCCACTGCAGTACGTGGTCATGGGTGTAGGCAACAATGTAAATAGTGGTACATGTCGTATCACACCTCTTTGGGTTTCATCTATGTACTGATGTGGTACGTGGTGTCGGGTTCATTCCTTCTAGTGGTACACTATGTAGATCACCATATTGAAGGGGGTCCTGGGGATCATCATTTGTGGGGAGTTCATCCATAATAAGAATTTGGTTTTCAGTTCACCAGTTAGGTTCACTGTTCCATTATTATTTAATTCCCCCGTTTTAAGGTTTGCGACTGGCTATACCTACAAAGGGACTGGTTCGCGGTGTAGGCTTCACTGATGAAACAAGACGGACGCCGGAGTGAAACCTCTTAGTCTCCCTCGAGATTTCGTCATCCATCCTTCTCTCTATCCATATCTCTTTGTATTTCTCCCTTATGTACTTCTACTATGCTCCTTTTATAGAGAATTGGTGAAATAATATCTATTTGGAACACGACACCATTTTCGAAGGCCCATTGAAGCAATATCCTGACCATAGAAGACTCGGTCAACTGGGGTTTACGGAAGCATCAGTTCGTGATAATGGTTCACGAAACCCTATTGATTAACTTCGTCCTTACTAATGAGTTCGCAACACGGTACACAGGCAATCCTCATGCCTATGAATATGTTTATGACTTTATTCACGATCCTCCTTTCTCACTGGCCATCACCTCGTAGGCCAGTGGTTCATGGTCCATCTGCTCCGCATACCTTTCCCTGTGATGGTACATGGGACAATAAAATAACCTTGAAAAAATTAATTCCTTCAACTTCCTTCAATGAATTGCAACACAATTTGAGTTTATAAATCTTGGTAGACTTGTATAATTACTTTCTTCCTTATATAAAGCATTCTTGGGGGAATTTTCTTCCCTTTGTGGAATTTTCAGGACCCTACACCCATCAACACCATTAGGATCATGGTGGTGACAAGCCTATCATTTCTGATCTCACAACATCTCCTTTGTAGGTATAGGTTTCGAACCTTCAGTCATTCAGGTTATGAGCATGAGAAGTCTAGCCAATTCCACCAACCCTCTTCCATCTCTAGATTGTTATTTAAATGGTGTGAATTAAATTTCCAAACACCTTGGTGATTTAAGGTATAATCGTTGTAATCTTCCCCCCAAAAAATACAATTCCAACATCACCACTTGGTATATAATCATGATATTATATAATCTATCAAGGTATTATTCTATATAGTATATATTAAAACCAATATAGGAACATTTTTTATTCCTATAGCGGTTTCTCTAGTTGTATGACTATATTAAACCATGATTGGCATTCTGAAACCATCCATACAATACTTTCAATAAACCCTATCCCAACACATAGTAGTCAATGCAGAAATCTATCCATTTGATCCAAGTGATTGATGAAACCGTACCCACAGCTCCTCCAATCAACCAACATCTTAAAGAAGAAGAATGCCTATAATAGAATGGGAATATGCGGCTCAGTACGTATGCATTATTAACACATTGCTATCAAGGGTGAGTCTTTCGACTGCTTAGCTACCTACTACAGCTATAGGAAATCATCTCTTTCTTCATAGGTTTCTCAAATGAATCGAAAATGGAGGAGATATAGAGAAGTGAGGAGTGAGAAAGTGAAACAATGAGTGGGGACTGACTCTAGAATGCAAAGGGAAAGCAATGGAATGAGCTGCATCTCTTTCACCCGATCCATCTAGAAAGAGAGGAATGAAGTGAACGGAGTGAACGAGATGACAAGGACAACTCAATGGTATTACCTCTATGGATTCACCTTTCTAGTATATATAATTTTTCCATCTCTTAACATTACATATCCTACGCATATTGCATTCACCTGAATATTAATCATTGCTTTTTTTCTATTCCCCTTCACACTATTGCATCATCCAATGTATTTAGGTTCTAAGTTTATTGATGACCAAAGTATTTAGACTTCATACACCTAAATACATAGGTATAAATACTCAGGACTAAAAAATTTGATCTCAATAATTTGTTTTGGAGTTAAAACTCATAGACTAGTACCAAGGGTGAGGTTATTCCTAGGGTAGGTGTATCATAGTTCAGTAAATAGGCGGTATCACCCAGTCCAAATGATATTGATAGCAATGCAGCACCAATCATAAGTGTTCATTTAAATCGACAACCATGGAAACAACATACCTGACCAGTCATATGATTACAACACTTTTGACCATCCGATGGACCATTGTTTCCATATCCCCCACTAATTCGATCATCCTCCAATGGCTTAAGGAAACAAACACCTCAATTTGGCTACCAACTGTTGGCTACCACATCCTAACTAGCCACTTGTTGTTGGCTAAATGAGAAGCCTATTTTCGAACTTGGACCATTTCTAACATTATGGTTAGTATGAAACACACCAATCATGGTTGGGTTTATCATTGGGAGATGGTAAAAAGATTCCCTTTCCATTTCTAGGATATTCTATGGCCCGGTTTCTTTCTAGTTCCAAACACAAGCTGAGTAGCTGGGACAATACTGAAGGGGATGGTCGAGCGGGTGACTTTTTTCAATAATTTACTAATGTGTTATCAACTCGACCATGAATATCTTCATATAAAATAAAATGATCAATCAAAAGGATCCTAGAATTTTTTCCATGGATAGTGATAGATGTAGAAATTTATCGTAGGTAATAGAAGAATAATTTCAAAGATGAGGTCGTTGGTATAATATAGGTAGTATAACTATTAGTGTAGTGTACTGATGCAATCTCTCAATATTCCAAAACCATTCTATGTTGGTGAAAGAAATAAATCCAGTCATGTGCAGTGGGAGAAGAAGGAAATTCTGGATTAAAATCATGATACTCTAGGCACTCACTAGGATATGAGTATTGCTCCTTAACATGATGATATGTACCATTAGGAAAAGTTTCTAAAACATCTGACCCTTTACGGTAAGGTTATAAAATATCTAACCATTTAAAAATGGTGAGGTTAAAAAAGATCTGAACCTTAATAAAAGGGATGGTTAGGAAGACCTATTATAAAACAATAATACCACCAAAAGGTCCTCCAATAAAACCTCATATATAGATCTCTTGAGTCTGTCGATAATATAGGAGGTAGGAGAAAATCAAAACATCAATCTCTTAGTAATCCAAGCATAGATATTGATTCTCTCTAATTTACATGACCTCTTTCCTAACCCTTTAGAAAGGGATGCTACTTATATATAAGTATTTATAACTTTTCCTTGGTTCATGAAATAGATTATGGGGCTCTATATTTAGCTCTAATAGGAATTGAATAAGGCTATTTTTTATAAAATGAAGAAATCAGTTTTCATGGTTGGTGGTGGTCAGTAGGTAGTTCTGATTCTAGCTCCGCTTCAATCACATTTCACCACACTACTAATTACTTATGTAAAAAATTCCTCTTTCTACTTCTGACTCACACACAATATTTCTTCCCGTTCTCAAGGAAGTACTGTGGAACTGTTAGAGTAGAGTACTAGGAGCGAGACCTGCACTCACATGAAAGTAATTTTGGAACTCCTGAAGGACTATATGTGAAATAAATTTCATTTGTTCTTCCCATTGATATTTATTTTCTCTCTTGGGGAAATTCAAGAATAAGGGACTATTATAGTATGGTAATGATAGAAAATAATCCCCAACGGATCTATCCATTCATCTAACGACTCTACTTACAAAACCTTTTAAAAAGAAATTGTCCAGGCCATATATGGCTGCTCCTGGGACACCTGAATATAGTATACCTATAAAGACCCAGAATACATTAAGTATCTAGATATCTAGATAATAGAGAGGGAGGACCTAGAATACATTACATATCCTAAATGTGGTAGGACCGGGTGCTTCAGGATACTCTAGATTATAAGAGGGAAGGGAGCACCTGGGAGGAATAGGATTTGAAGAAGGAAAAAAGGTTATCCAGATAGAAGGACTAGTTATATAGATTTTCCTTTTTTGGAGATATAGGATATCAAAAGAGTCTTGATTCTGCCATAAGTAAGTAGAATGATGTTAGAAAAGTGAACCGGGGTATGGGTATCAGTCAGAATAAGTCAGGCATGAAATCCATGTGAAGTGACCAAGTTGCTATGCAAATTCTTAAGAGTGGTGTGAGGAAGTGAGCTAGCTTTCGTCACTTTAGAAAGGGTGTATGATAACAAAAACATTTATTATATAACAATAGAAGGTGACGAAGAAAAAGACATTAACATGAAAATCTAGAGGATGATCTGAATTGCGTGATTTTGAGATGCTAGAAAAAGGGTGAAAGCATGGAAATATAGATTTGGGGGTTCTTAGATTATTGATCTTGCTTTAGCTAGATCATCCAGTCTATTATTTTTTGTTGTGATTGATGCTAATACTATTAAAGTAGAGTTCTAAGTAAAAATATTAAAATAGTTATTGATACCTGAACCGAGGGAGTTGTAGTATGAGATCATTATAGTGAGGAATAATTCAGAACAAGAGAGAAGTTCCTTTCTAAAATACTTCCTCTATATGAAAGATAGTTTTCAAACATTTTTGAAAGGTTTTTTTACTATTACAGTAGAGTAATAGTCTTGGAGGAAGGGAGGGGGATCAAATGGAATGTGTATCAGAACATCAATTCAATGGATAACTGGAGGAATAGAGGGGGACCTGGGTGTTATGTCTCATAGTAAACCACCCTCAAACTCTACTCTAATAGTAGGGTAAATTGCAATATGTTTTTTTTCACTCCCATCCACCCTTCAACATCATATAAAGACCACCCATTAATTTTTTTATAGTGTTATAAACTAGGTAGTAGACATTCATTGGCATTCGATCATATCCCTCAATACTATTTACATTACAGTGTCCAACATCAACTCATTGGTGTCTCGATTGGTATTTCAGTTTAGCCAACAATGTAGACTGTCAGCCCATCCGGAAAAACAACACAACCCCACCAATTAAAATTCATACCTTCCCACATTCCATTATCAAGTACTCTACTCTAATATTCATTAATAAGTCCATTCAAATAGATCCATTTTTTCCATCACCCATTGATCCATCGATGCAGTAGTTCCCTCCTGTACCGCTAGTACATTCAGCGGCTAGAAATACAACTATTGATTTTATTGGTATTGGACCACCAAGATGATCGAAAAACTAAACCCGAAGACGAAATCAAGCTAGGATCAACCCCCACATGAAGAGATACCCCATTCTCTCAATGAAAAAGTAAGGAATCAACCATCTTGTTTCCATAAGGAACAATAAAAAAGAAGCACAAGAGGAAATGGAAACATTCGACCAGATGGGACAGTTCATTGATTCATGTATTTTTGTACCAGAGAGGCTTGTGCTACCTGGTTGATGTGATGTATTCCATCAATTGATAGAAGAAGTGATTAACTGGAGATCGATCATTCCATCTAGTAGTGAGAAATGGCCTGGTGCGACTGGTAGATTTTGAAGATGCAGTGATCCCAGGGAAATGAGGTATGAGAGAAAAACAGAGGTCATATGAGCATCCCAATTCAAATAGGATCCATTCCATTTCAAAACCAACCCACAAAACCAACCAGTAACTAGGACTAACCACATAGACGAAGAAACCAATGAAGTACTGGACTGAGATGATAGAAGAACCGAAGGATAATTAGTAACCAAAAATAAAAAGAACCAAAGAGGAAATCACATAATAGACCCCCATGATAAATAGAGTAATGGGAACATGAACATACAAAATTTGAGAAAGTTCACATTGTTGAAGATCTAGTGGTGCACCGAACAACCTAGTTATGATACTAGTAATAGTTCTGATGTGTACAAGTGAAAGGAATGTGTTGACGCTCAAGGCCAAACATGACATCACATAGGTTGGTCAGAATGATTGGTGTATGATCATTGGAAGATAGGAAAAACATACTAGGCTAGGAAGGAATGGGATAGCTTAACTAGGTTTTTTTGATTCATTGTATATCACTATTAGAATAGTACTAAAATCACAACATCTTTCGACCATTTCGATTAATATTTCTCTAATTTTTATCTTGGTCCCCAGGTTTTTGGAAGACCGATGACTTTTATGCTTAGCTAGTTGAGTTTTTCATTCCATTGGATACAATACATTGACCACCACCATGAATTTGAGTTGTTCCCACAAGCTATCCTAAATCAATATCACTAAAAGGTAATAGAGGATGGAGTAATCTCGTTTATCATGTACATATTGAAACATCTTTTATTCTGTCTATTTCCAATGCTAAAAAGAAGTATACAATCTACGCCTAGAAAAAAGAGTCAGTCATTCCAGCTAGTGAGTGATTGATACTTTTATGGGTATAATGAAAACAAACCAATTCATTTCATATAGAAATTCTCATACTACATTGCCTATATGATACACATATTCAATTACAAACTAGTGTAACTTAATCCATTCTGTATCTACTCTAAAAAGGTCATAATGATAAAGGTCTAAATGATCTGACCCTTTAGAGTCAGTATGACTCTATCTTTTCTATCAATATCATTTAGTTTGCTAAGATTTCAAGCTCTCTCTAGAAATAAAGAAAGCTATGGTTATAGGTATGAATGAATTCCTTTTATACTTCTAGGATAGTAGTTAAAGAAAAGGGGTAATATTAAATTATTGATTCTTTGACACCAAATCATAAATCAGTGGGTGGGGTTTTTTCATAACTTTCGTAAAAATGTATCATTTCTTGACCCTTTAGGGTCTGATCTTTTAGAACCTGACCCTTTAGGGTTCGATCTTAAGGTCTCATTTTCTAAACCTTTAGGGTCATATCTTTTAGAACTTGATCCTTTAGGGTTAGATCGTTTAGAACCTGATCCTTTAGGTTTTGATATTAAGGTCACATTTCATGACCCTTTAGGGTCAGATCATTTAGAACCTGACCCTTTAGGGTCAGATCATTTAGAACCTAACTCTTTAGGGTTAGATCTTATGGTATCATTTCCGGGCCCTTTATGGTCAGATCATTTAGAACCTGGCCCATTAGAAAATGATTAAACTTATATATAAGAGTTTAGAACCTCCCCCGATTCTAACATCTTCCTTCTAATCCATCTTCCCCTTTGTATTTTTTTCATCTTATATTCTATTCCATTCTAATAGTCAATGGTAATAGATTCTTCATATCATAGAAATATGTTCTAGCATTTTATTCTATTACTATTTACTATTAGTATTATATGGGTTCAAATCAATTAAAAGTAGTGGAAGGAGGGGAATGTCATTACTCTACCCAAATATCACCACGTGTTCTTTTCTATAAGCATCAGAACATGGTTTCCTAATGATTACTACATACCCATTTTCTGGGATCAAGCCATTATTTCATAGTTCTTGTACACTTTGTTGAAATATTTAAAAATTTTGACCTAATATTCTTCCCCTAATTCTATAATGATTTTCACTTCAATCAAATTATCATTGTTTTTATTTAATAATATTTCATTAATATCACTTCCTTCGCCTTGTTTTTGGATTCTAGCCACTCCCCATTGCACTTTCTCTATGTATCTCTCTCTATATAGAAGTACCAAGTAGTCCATATTATTTCTCTGATAAATATTAATGGATATCATTTGGGATAATCCTCAATTAAGAATTATTGTAATGGTTATTGGAAATGTTTCTTTTTGTAGTTTATTTCCATTCCCTAAAGAGGGACATCCACTTATTCTATGCACAATCATTTTCACCCTACATTGGGTGATCTCAATATCTCCACATTGTTATATAAATAACATTTAATTTTCAAATATCTCACTCAACATGAAAAGAAAACATTCCATTGACTACAGATGCTCCATTTTTCTTAATCAGTGTGATCTCTCTATCTCCTTTTGTGTCAATGACACTAAAAAATGCGAGTGATATAGGTCCCCCTTCCCTACATTCAATTAGGTTCTATGGTTGAAGTTGAAGCCAATGATTAGTTGATGGATAAAGTGGGTAGGATAAAAGATGAACTAACATGTGGAAGAACACACATGTGATATCATATTTTACTCTGAAAGAGAAAGCCAACCATAAGTGATTAGAAGTAGCATAGGATAATCAGACCATTCAACTGATAGGGAGATGTTTCTGGGTAGAGGAAGTGGTTCCACCTGTTGATTTGAAGAACTGTAAGGATAGAAAACTCTTTCTGAATACATAATTACTTAAAATATGCATAGAATAAATAGTTATAAAAGATCATAGCTCATTCTTTAATAAAATTCAATCAACCGTGGTCTATATCCTATATCTTACACCTTGTAAGATTCATATTGTAGAGACCCGAAGCCTGACGTACATGGACATTACATTACTTTTGCAGAATACATAACAAAAACACACACACAAGGATCGTAATAGTTTAGTGTCTTTGGAAACTCGGAATATAATCTTCTAATCGTGGTGAAAGATCTTCAACATCTCCCATAAAGATCTTCTTTTTTTTATACCTAAAACCGTTCTTTAAATCCTGGGGAAAAGAAAACATAAAAGGGTGAGCTCAAATGCTCAGTAAGGGTAAATAAAAGAAATATCAATCACATCATATACATAACTTTTGGAAATCTTAACCTGTAAAAGAGATCATAATTTCATAACCTGGGATAACTCATGGCAGTGAAATGTAATCACAATAATCATAACCTAAAACATTAAACTTTGTGTCATACACACATAATCATAGAGAATCATTTCTTATTAGTCAAGACTCATTTCCAAGATTATCTTAGTGGACAAAGTCCCTTTCTAAACCGAGTCACCCTCGTTTCAGTCCTGTTTCACTGAACCGGTATAACCTACCATTCCATCCATGTCTATCTCATGAGATATAAAATCATTACCCAATGCATTGGAGGGAGATATAGGTCCCACCCATCTCATAATGATACCATTCTTATGTGTGCCACAAAATCATAAACCATACATCATTGCATAACCCATGTAATAAAAATGGGAATCTTAAACATCATGACATCATAAAACAATTCATATACGATAAAGGAATTCCTAAAAATAATTCCATCACAACATAATAAAATCAATGTAATAATAGGGATAAAAACAGAACCCTTTATTATCTTAGATGGAAAATAATTTTGATATAACAATTGAACTTCATTCTTGAGGAAAATACCCTTTCTACTTCAAACACTTTTCCTTTCTTAACATGTCGTAAAATTATAAACTAAAATAAGTTGATTAAAAATAAACATTAAAACTTTTAAAGGAAGCTTCTTGGAAATAATGTTTTAAAAATCCATTCATGCCGTATAAGTTAAAAAAAACATTCTTCGTACTTTTGTCGAAAAAGTCAAAAAGTACCTCGTATGAAAAACGACAAAAGATTCCTTTCATATTATTTACTAAAAACTCACTAAAGGGTAAAATTAGATTTAAACTATTGTAATTGTATGGAAACAATATTACATATTGATGGAACATGGATGTGGATGATAAAATACACCCCAGTAAATGCCAAAGTAAAAACAATCTCGGATAAAAATGAGATTGTGATATTTTCCTTACCTTAGGTCCACCTTGCTTTGTAAGTGTCTGAACCTCCTGTATAATGATTTAAATAATGATATTGACTTATTCCATAATCATATTCATTGTTATTATATCATATATGGTTCACTTATGACTTTATATTACCCGTTCTTTTGTAAATTCATGTTAAAGTAGCATTTTGGGTAAAATCATCTCATTTGTCGTTCGTGTTTTAACTTGTAATTATTCATATGATTACTTAGATAATTATTACTTAATTATAGAATATAAAAAATTATTTATATAATATATATATTCAGAATATACATATATATAATGGATCGATAAATGGAAAGAAATACACCGTTCATGGAAATGGTAGGCTGTACGTACGCATGAAGGCTGTTTTCTTTTCGTTATTGAATTGAGTGGAATTAAGTAGATGAAATAAATATATATAAACATAAATCCAGTAGCTTTATAATGTCATATATTTCATTATTATTTCTTATATATACTTTATAATCATTCTTAAATGGTTAACATGGAGAATGAATCTCATCGCGTCGTGGAGACGGTAGTCCGTACGTACGCACGAGCGATGATATCATTTCCATAATTATTGAATTGAATTGGAGTGGATGATACAATATATCAGAATAAATATTATGTTCTAATAACTATGTATAGTTATTCTTTACACCATTATACACATCCATGTAAGGTGGTGGTGGAAATTAGATTACACCACAGCGTGGAGACGGTATTCCGTACGTAAGCACGCGCGGTGATTTCTTTTTCCGTATGATGGATAGATGGTGAAATAGGGTTGTTTAATACTTATAATAACATATTAGTATATGGGTGATACTGATGTTATTACTTCATAATGAAACAACCTAAGAAGAAGAAGTGGAAGAAGAAATAAAGATGAAAGAATCGGTAACGGACATTACCTCTTCTTTGAAGTGCTTCTTTGAGACCTCCTTTTAGGGCACTAAAATGGTCTTTGAAGAAGACCGAAACCTCTAGGATGTTTCTAGGGAAGTGGAGAAGAAAATTTGTCAGGGTTTGGCCTATCATGAAGGCTCAAAGTTGTGTGAGGAAGAGAGGGAGGAGGTTCCCTTTTATAAGGGAGGAGAGGGGCTCCTTTGGAAAAAGTAAAAATATTATTTTATTATAAAGTCAAGTTCGGTTTTAAATAGCTCCAAATTGATTTATTTCGAGGCTAAGGTGGGTATGGGTCGAAATCCTCTCATCCAATAGAATTTAGAAAAGTTTAGGTTCCTATTTTAACCTTATCATTTAGATTTAACATTAAGTTAAATAATTTTACTTTTACCGTGTCTTCTTGTGTGCTTACACTATAAGGTTAATAAACTTACTATAAGAAGGCAAAAAAAACCCCAAATTGTGTATTATATATATATATAACATTATATAAGTCATTTAGCCAAACGTTAGATTTTTAGAAATAAAATAACTATTAATAATATAATATTTGTTTTAAAAACTAATTTATGTCAATTTGGACATTATTTGGTACATGATTTTTATGAAATTCCTAACAGAATGATAAGTTCTAACCAAATTACTTATATCAACAATAACATGTCATATTAACCTATAAAATTAGTGTAAGTCATAAAAAGTCTCAAATTACATTTATTTGGGCATTTATAACATTAATTATGTTAATATTTTCTTAAAAAGGTAATTACTGTATCATCGTTGTGTCATAAATAAACTAAATTATTTAAAGTATAAAAATTAAAATTAAAATACCATTATGTAGGAAAGCTTTTTAGATTTATAATGAATATTTATAGTCGAAATTATATTATGTATAACCCTATATTAAAAATGTTTTAGTAAATAAACATTGATTTTAACTCTTTTAACTCTTCTTTGAATTAAATAATAATAAATGTCCTAATCTAATCCAAGTGGGCCTAAATGAAAATATTTTACACTTAAGGTTGTTTTTGGTTGATATAAACTTGTCCAATAGGATTAGGACATGTGTTAGGGTAATATTAATATCATTTTTACCCTTAATTACCATATTTACTTTAAACCGTGGTAAATAAAAGTAAAAAGTTACTATTCACCAAAAATTATTTTCATCTCATTGAACCACATTTTACTTACTGACATCGACCATGTCTCTCGGATTTTTGAAATTCCAATCACAGAAGCGGTAAAATTAAGAATTATGAAAAAATTAGTTTTTTAACTACCACTTAGTAGTTTCACTATTCATCAAAAATTGAAGTTTTTCAGAAAAATGCCAAAATTTCACCCTAAGCTATAATTGATATTCCGAATTCAAAAATGATTTCTATTTTACAAAATTCCCAACATATAAGTTGCATTAATTATTTTTATAATTAATTTCCGCTGTCACAACAAATAGCGTGTTTTTAAGAGATAATAATTATCAAAAGATTAACACTTGTTTATGTCTGGTGTAAATATGAAATTACATCCAATGACCAACATTGTATTGAATTGTAAAAATATATTCTAAATATACTTTAAAACCACTAAAATTAATAATTTATTACTATTAATTATTTTGATTGAAAAAGTTGTTTTTAATTAAAATTTAGTAATTTCCACTATTCATCAAAATATGAAAGTTATCCGAAAATTACCAAAATTTCACCTTAAGCTAAATTTGATACTCCCAATCCAAAAATGAAGTCTATTTTGAGAGATAAAATTTCTAAAATTTTAAAAGGTAGTTATTACTATTCATAACGGCTTGTTATAATAATATTTTAATAACATATCGTTGTTTAGTGAAACTCGGTATTGCGTACTACACACGCTATCGAGGAAGGTCGTGATTGCGTGTAATGCAAGGCAAGTCAAGGATGTGTGTTATGAAAGCTCCTTTTGGTGTAGCGTACAACACAAGACATTAATTAAATTAAAAAAATATATTTCATAAAATCTCGGGCTGTTACACATATCCACGGCCATCTGATTTGGGATCTTCCATTTAAACCCTCATATGTAATCTTAAATAACGAGTAGGTCTTGTAGGTTCAAAACATGATTTCCTAAAGATGGTATTCAGTCTAGACCCCCATTAACTTCCTTGGTAGGATTTAAAGAGGTTGTTTTCTTATCTATATAGTGATTTCCCACCAGTCTGTTAGTTATGGATCACTAGGTGGTTAACCACCCCTATACCAATAGTTCTAAATGAAGGAACATCATATTTTTTCTATCCTTCCCAGCTGTTGGCCTATTCTTTTGAATCATCAAAATAGTATTCATCCATAGTCATGGAAATATAAAAATAGTTCTATGTCGAATCAAAATGAATACCAGAGGATAGGGCTGGGCCAAGAGCCTGATTTAAGGAAATATATTTCTCTTCAATGTGAGTCTTACCTTTAATCCCTGCAGGAAAACTTCTTGAACATGCAGTTATTCTTACCTTTTAGACTAAGAGGATAGAGACTAGAAAGGCATGCTTCACTTCCCTTCGAATGAATGGCGGCTACCAATTAACCATATTACTAATTCCCTCTATTATCTTCGGTTCACTCAGACATTTTTCCTTTCTCTTATAGACCTATTACTACTTATAAGAGAAAGAAGACTTCAAAGATAAGGAGGCAGAGCTAAGGAAAAAACATAACCTTTCTTTGCAATGGGGAGATCTTGCACTGTACTCAATGCCTCGTTAATCTAGTAATCTCATATCACTAGGGACACATATCAATATTGGACCTATCTTGTATGATAGAAATTCATCCTTGTTGTTTTATTTTATTTGTAATTATCTTTCTTCAGGTATGGATTTCCCCTAGCTCTCCAGGATGGCTAATTACATTGATTTGGAACAAACCCTTGCAAAGGAGACAATGTAATGAATGAGGCGTTGTTCGGTTTATATAAATTATGAATGAATCCCAAAATTATTATTTTTTCATGATACCTCCCACACTTATGAGTACGAAGTAGGATACTTTCACATATTTGAAGGAGGAAAATAGAAGTGGGCTCAACAATTAAAGTCCTTATTTTGTATGTCTGACTTCATCAAGGCACTAAAAGTGTTTCCCACCTTCCCCAACTAGGGCTTTGACCACCCTACTTTCTCAATCAGAATGGGAATATTATATTCTAATAGTTGAGTTAGATGATTCATCTTTGGATGATATGTATTTCAACTCATGTAGTGGTTTATATAGTGGATCCAATAGTGTAGGGGCCCTAAATGGAGACTCGTATAACTATTTATGACTCCTTTCCCAACAATGACTTGGACTTGGAAAAATAGAGGATGAGATAGCATGATTCCTGCTTTAGAGAAATCCAATTATATAGAAAAGAAACTTATTGGGATTTGTAATTAGAAGATGATATAGGAAGTGATCCATTGGACACTAAGTAGGAGGGAGATGACCCCTAGCGAGGTACACATCAAGTTCTTTTCCATTTTCCTTTCTTTGCTTCCTCACCCATTAAGAAGGGTTAGATATTTTATATAATTTATTTACTAGGGAATAATTCAATACCTTTTATCTAGAATCACCTAATCTGGAATGCTCAATATAAAATAGGTTGTGTGACCTTTGAATCATGATTCTTTCATGGGAAGAACTTGCATTCATAGACATGGCTTCCTTCCCTATTTTCCTATAACCTTATTAAATTTCTTAGTTTATGGTATTGATTGATCAGCATTGGATTTAGTTTAATTCAATGAACTTGGTAATTTGTGGTCTCATATCCTTTTTGCATCAGTATAGGGAAATATATTGAAAAATAAAATATATCCTACTCAAAAATGACATATTGATGTTGATAATCGCACTAGATGACTACAAGATCAGTCTCACCTTGAGTTCGGCTATGGAATGGAATCCTAACCATCTCATATATATAATAGAGAACCTAGGCCCAAGCCTAATACTAGGGACTATTGAATAAACGTGGATTCATCAAGTTTTCTTCTCACACCCGCTCAGTCCAGTTGAATGCCAATTACCTTCCCCCAATAGGAATGCTCTATCTATTTCAAGTTGAGTTCAACCCTGGTGCCCGTATCAGTAGAGAAATTTTGACATAGAAATTGTTATTAACTCTGTAAACATCAATCACATGAGGATGTGTTTAAGTCAATATGTAGTTGAGATTTCTGATCGTCTTACTGTCCAATTTTGATATAGTACCATAGTACATTGATCCCTAACCCCATCTCTACTAAAATATAAACAGTACAGTCAAAACTACAACAATAGATTCTTGAAGAGGCTTTCTTACAATATATATATGTTTAAATGATTTATATAACTATATAAATATATAAGGATAGAATAAATTCATATATAGATAGATTCATCTTCTAACTATGTCTCCCATTGGGATAGAAACCCTTTATTTCCAGCTTAGATTATTTGAAACAGATCGCGTGAACCTTTCCTAACAAAAAAGGATTTGACTGATGTGACGGAGGGCCAGTCAAAGTCTTTTTTATTTTTTTGTTCATTAATCTCTCCATCCAATAAATGGGTTCTTCCATAAAATATGATTGAAGGAGAATCTTCATTAGAGGGACATTCTTTTTAGACATGTTTGAAGCCCAAATATAAAATTATTTTATCACTATTCACAGGAAGGACTCTAAAAGAAGTTTGATAAATATAAAAAATGGAAAATATCTATTGAATTGAAAACAAGATACCTTCATTAACAAATAGTTTAATAATGTATTTAATTCTCTCTTTCGGAGAGTGTGAAATCCCCAGTTTCTCATCTAGGACTAGTATTTCTTCCTAAAGTCAGGACATGGTCCATTTCTCTTAGCATCATTCTTTCTTGGATAGCACTGAAGAAGTTTCTCTTTGGGTTCATAGAAGTAAAACTCCACCCATGAATCTATAATCGATTAGTATGAGAACTCCACCATCTAGATGAATACCACACTATTAGAAGTGTACTGAAGAAATAAGATTAGATAACAAACTCATTCTAACCCTACCTATGAGAAGGAGTCTCCCTCTGGGATGACTATATGGATATTGGTTTCCAAGATCTTCCTTTCTATACTAAAGTAAAGAAATTCAATTAGAAAATGATAAATAGTCAATGAATAAGTCACTTTCCTGACCCTACCTAAAAGGGAGGGTCAGATCATTTAGAACTCACCCTTTCTAAAGGGTCAGATCTTTTAGATCCTATCCCTTTCTAAAGGGTTAGATCTCATAGAAACATGCCCTTTATAAAGGTGTAGATATTTTAGAAACTCACCCCTTTTAATGATTTAGATCTTTTAGAACCTAAAATAAGCTATGTTCTTTGGTCCTTAGGTACATCTTGATTTTTTATCTCCTTACTCACCGAGTGGTATACCAAAAAAGGAATGTTTTTGGAATAATACAACAAATTAGAAGACACGGATTTGAGTAATGTGAGAATGGAAACTGATGATTGGGCCCTACAATGGTAGAACCTGGTGAACCGAGCATACTACTTTCCAACCTTATGTAAACATTTCTTCTCTTATAATTTTATTTACTTTTCTTCCCTTTTGGACATCTCACTTGGTCGGTATAATATAGGTAGTAGAATTGTTTTTGATCTTATACTATGGTACTTATATATATTGACTGAACACTAACCAAATCTATAATATACTTTTATGACATCAAGGCAACTCCAACTACTAGAAACAGCCACTAGAACATTCAAGTTATAGATGAAAAGGACTTCCCTTCAGCTATCAGAGTATCGATCTCCCTTAAATAAATTTAATTGAGTTTGTGACCACTTAGATAAGAATATTTCCATTGTTTCCATTAATCATCTATTCAACTATTGATACTCTTACAATATTGTTTTCCTTCACTTCTAGTTTGATTAGAATAAAGTGACAACAAGAAATTCCACTAATTTCTGAAGAACGATAGGAGATATATCAGACTCTTCAGTGAAAATGAATGTGATATATGGGCCTGGCCCTATTAATACTACTAGTAATAGATGTGGTTGTGGACAAGAAGCAATTAGGGAAAGAGTTTTCCTTCATTAAAGGAATTTATTTAGCCATGAATAAAAAAATCAAACAGTTATGCGATAAGCCAATCTGACTATATATATGAGTTCTTCACCTTGGATTGATATAAAATATTTGACTATCATTAATTTGTGCTTAGGCATGAACCAAAAAACCCAATAGTTGAGTACCAAGATGAGGATATCCACAAGAACAATATATATATGTACCAGTTTTGATTAATTATAAACATAATGATTGAATTCCATATATGACATTCAGTAGAGGATAAGGGATAGATGGGTATTTTTTTATAGGAGAAAATGTTTGGGAAACTAAGGATCTCTATCATTAGTTCATCAGAATCCACCAAGCATGGAAGTAGCAAGGTGCCACTTATTTGGAAAAATACTGAGTCCCAAGAGAAGGAAAGAAGGACATGAGAGGCATAGAGAGGACTCAAGGACAAGACATAACTTAGACCTAGAAAATTTGATTTTCATTAGCCTTTCTATCCTAATACAAGACCTTGGTTACTCTTCCAACCCTTTAGATAGGGATAAAACTTATATATAAGGGTTTATAACCTAACCATAATGGGTAGGATCTTTTATAACCCTTGAAGGTGAAGCCCGTTTGAAGGCAAGTCACGGTATCTAGGTGAAAGGGAAATCAATATTTCAATGTCTATTAGGGAAGGGGTAGTGATACCCGGATAAAGGATAATGTTTCTATTGGAATAGAGGGATATGCAAATAAATTAATCTTTTCACTTTTCTATCTATAGATAGTTTTCCATGAGTTAGGTAATGGAGTTTGAGATTACTCTACTCTAATATTCCTGTATATTAGTTCATATTCATCTAATACTCAGGGGAACTCAATCGAAAAGAAAAATATTTCTTCTATTGATTGATTTAGTTGTTCAAGATCCAAAAATGAAGGGATTAGTCCCCACACTCGAACTATATAGAGTAAATTTCAGTAATTTATTCTATATAGTCTACTCTAATTGTGCATATTAGCCTATATTTTATATGATATTGATTGATGTTTCCCAAAAAGGTTGACATGAAAGAGACTATTAGAAGAGTACCGATGACCAGAACTGATTGTGTGAAAGTGGTTCCCCTAATTTAGCTTTGACTATCCAGCCACATTCGTTAGTGAAAACAAGGACTAGAAAACTATAGAGAAAGGTAAGATTTCACATGGAGGGAGTATAATACTCTTATATGGTAATTTTTTATATAGTTATAGAGATGATACCAGCTGAATTATGCTACACTCTAAGTACTCTACTATAATTATGTCCCTATCTAATCTTTGATTTCAGTACTCTACGATAATAGTCAGGTAAGGTTGTTTTGCACCTTGAAGGGATGAGGCAATGAGTGAACCCGATGGAACTCATGATTCTTCATATCTGAAGAACATAGTATAATAGAAAAATAGAAATAAAGCCCAACTACCATTCAATTATCAAGAGTCAGAACATTTTGTCAGGGCCAGTTGGCACAAACAGAAAGAGACTCAGCATAATATAGATAGTAGACCCTCTGTAAGCCCATTTTCCAGCATATATAGGGGCAGAATAGCCAAGGGTAGTAAAAGATAGACATTAAAGGGTCATTGAGATCATTGAAGTGTTATCTTTTCCACACTCTATGAAACTATTAGAGTAGAGTATTCAATGATTGTATATCGACAAAAATCTTTCTAAGAGAACAACCTTGTACTATTTGTATAATATAAGAACTCTACTAGCTATATTATATAGATGCTTGGTGTAAAAAATCCCTTTCAAGGACTCATAATCAGTAACAATAGTTTCCCCATTTCTCATGGATCTTAAAAGTTTCATTTGTTTAGATTCTATATCCTTTCAAATCCCTATAGTCATGGACAACACTATTAGAAAATTACTGAGTTCGTCATACTAAAGAAGGCATAAAGGGGAATAATAGACTCTCTTCCTGAAACAGCCCCACAAGGTGGCAATGAGTCTTCCCTCTTCCAAATTCTATATTTGGATGTAAAATCATAGCTGTTAAAGAACTAGATTTCAGCACACTAGATCTCTGCTCCAGATAACAAATACAATGAAATGGGGAACTCCCATTTACTAATAATGTCTCTTGATTGAGTGATTTTATCTTTTTTACTAGAAGAGTGCTCTTTCTTTGATTCATCAGGACCAATCCTACCTACGACATATAATTTGAATATTATCTAATTTCTTCTAGTAGAAATACCAAATAAAAAGTTAAGGGTTTTGGGAGTGAATAACTTATAATTTTAATTTCATTGGGCTTTGAAGTAGCTCATTGGTATTGTCACCATTGAAATGGTGGGAATTGATACCCACACTCCATGGTAGGAAGTGCTCCGTGAAGTTATGGACCAAGGCAATATTCCAACATTCTTTCTTATGATTGGTATCATTGTAAAAAGTCCAGATTTAACATTATTACTCTAATATAATAGTATAAATTATAGTGGGTCTCTTACTTAGTGTACCCACAGAGGACCGTGACCAATCCCTCCATTTGGGCATGCACTTTGATAGTTATCTGATCCTCCAAGTATGGGAATATTACCCTATTTTATTTTCTCATTCATATAGTTCTAAAAAAATTCTAACCTTTTGAGTACCTTACCTAAAAGGGTCAGGATAGGATTAAGAAAGAAATTATTGTGAGGTAAGCTGGGAAATTTTTGTTAATGGCATTCATTGCTCATACTAGGAATGTTATCTTTAGTCTGTTACCTTCCTCCCCCCTTCATTTATTAAGAAATTAGTGGTTAGCTATTATCTATCTATAAATGATGTGGTTCCTCCCCTAGGATTGATAATTCTTTTCTTGCTCTCAGGATATATTTTTATTTTAATTAACATCATTATTTTTCTCTCTTTAGATGTCTACATTGTGTAATCACGAACAACACTATTAGAGTATACTATATAGAATAATGTATTGATATTTACTCTATATAGTTTTAGTAATGGAATTAAAGCTAGTATATAATTCTTAATGTTTGAGACTATTTGAGTAGAGTACTGAGATACCTACGTTTGGAGTGGCAGTGGTCCACTTCGAATCTTCCTGTCTCAATTGTTAGCAGACACCTTAATTTTGACACTATTAGAGTAGAGTACTAAACTTGTTCTATTGAAGATGGGGAGATTAAATGATTTCACTTCCAAAATGTATCTTCACGTCTCCCTATCAAAGAAATCCATTATCATGATAACTTATAACCACTCTTGTCTTCATCTAAGGGATCACCCATGACCATGGAATGGGTGTGAGAGTTGTGAAAGTCCTAGTATGAAATCCTTCTAGGGTTAATATAACCGATCAGAAATTTTGAACCTGATATATATATATATATATTTATTTATTTATTTACACTTCACTTTTAGATTTTTTGACCCTTCTAACTATATTATATTAAAGACCGAGGAATCAAACTCCATAGAAAATGTTATAGTCTTGAGTGCTCGCAAGAAAAGGGAGTGAATTATTTTAGTATCTACTAAGAAATTTTCATTTTATTATTACTATAATGTCCTTGACTATAATATCTTAGGTTATGTTATCAATGAAACCTATAAGACTAAAATAGATAAATTACCCTATGAATGTCAATATAATATTGATATTAGAGTTTCTTTAATGTACATGAAGATGTATCAAAGTATTTCTTATTTACTGGATGTAACATAAAATTTGAATCACTTACACTCGCTTGATTCTATCCTTTAGAACGGAAACTAACTCTACATGAGTAGGACATAAACCATTAATGGTTTGACTGAACACAAAAGAGCCTGATCACTCGCTCTAACATATATTACATAGATTACATCTCTTCATATCTCCCATACACCCTGAAACTGGGGATGTAATGTACTCATACCTTAAAAGGTGTAAAAGAAATCATAAGGACTTGAAGAGGGTTGAAAAGACACTATTTAAGACTCAAAGAGGGCTCTTTTTTATAAAATTAGGTATGGCTCTAAATGAATTTACCCTTTAGGGTATTGATAGGTATTTGAAAAACCTCTTATATCCATGAAACCTTTTAATCTGTAGGGATCACTTGATTCCCAACTATGAAAAATAAAGTCTTAATGATTACATATAGACATTTTGTCTCACAAGAAAATAGGTATCTATCTATCTATTATCATCTACTTTAATGGTTGTAATGACTATAAGCTATATAGCTAATTATATAGCTAGCTATAGAGATGCTAGAGACAAGTATTCTAGAATATAAATAATCCTATCTATTTAATGAAAATACTAGAAACTTTCTTAGCAGAACTTCCAGATAGACACTATTAGAAAAGTACTGAAAAGTTTTGTTGATCTGTAACAACATCTTGGCCTTTGTATGAAGAAAAAAAGTTACGGATCAATCTAGATAAGCTATTGAGAATAGATACTATAAAGATCTAATATCTCGCTCTTCCTATCCATTTAAATCATTAATTTTTCTACGATACACACTATTAGAAGAGTACTAATGTTCAACATTCATATATGACATATTATTAGACTTTTATTTATGTTCATTCAGGGTTCATTTACGTTCCATTCATTCAATCTTTTTCTGTCTTGTGAAATAAAGAAGAAATTTGGTAGTTGATTTAGCATATCCCTAACTTTTTTCAGGCTATTTTCATTGCTAAAATTACACAGGGATGTCAAAGGACGTGAGTTATGAGATCTTTCATGACCTCATCTAAATAGGTATCACTCCTTCCTATTGATTTTACATGGGATGGGACTGTCTAACCCATGATCGTAGGTTCAAAATCATTATTATAGTGGTGCAGAAATCTGAATCGATCAATTGAATGGGAAAAATATGATCCTCAATCTATGAATGACTCGCCCATTAGTATCTCAACTTCCTTGAATGCATAAGAGAGAAGATTTTCATATTTTCATCAAATAGTCAAATGAGAGATAAAGGAAAAGAAGCATCATAGTGAAAGAAGAACCAAAACCAAAGGAAGATGGAGCTTTTGGTATGATTTTCCAAATCTCTCTAAGCTCCCCTAACTTAATGATCCCTACTATGCTAGAACCACCTTCCATGCTTAAAATAGAATTATCTATGTCAGACGACAATTACTGTTCACCCTCAATCCATGTCGGCTTCATCATTTTTCTCCTCCTTGATTATTACTTTATTATTGGTTCTAAATATATGATGAACAATATAAGAGAAGGCTAGGAAATTCACTAACTATAGCTTAACACTTAACCTAAGTCATCCCATTTAGGCACTCTACTAATAGTGGTGATAAAAGAAAAGATAAATAGAATACACAACTCCATTCACATAGATTCTATAAATCAATTTCTTGTTGAGTCTTCTCATTTATATTTTTATATTCTTTACCTGAAATACTTCCTATAATAAATATTAGATAAAGTTGTGGTGGTTTTTTGACTAACAAACAAAATGTGGGACCCTTCAAATGTAGGTTTTCTAGCATATAATGTATCTTGTTCTAAAAAATGGATGACTTCACACCCACCCAATCTCAATGAAGATGGGTAGCGCCTATGAAATCGTATAGCCTTGAGGCATATAATATTAAAGTAGATTAATGTCACTTACTTCCTCTCTGAAAGTATTTCTTTCTTCAATTATGAAATTGATAGTTTGATCGAGGTATCCCACTATTATAGAACTACCACTTAGTTCTTGCACTAAATCTGTTGACTTGTTAGAGTTCAGTATAATATAGGTAGTAGACCTAATAGTTAGATTAGTACTGACTTGATTCTTCCTTTTTAAAATGATAAGAGACTAGAATAATCTTATGAGAATAATTTAACTATTAGAATGATTCTAAAATAGATTCATCATCATTACTCTATTCTAACAGTAAATCAATTATTTAAGTCAGCACTTCCTATGCCTATGTCCAGGATTATGATTATATAATAAATCAATACATATAAGTATCATCCTTACTGACCCTCCCTAAAAGGTCAGATCTTTTAGAACCTATGTGTTCATATTTTGAAATCCACAGTGCACTAGAAATGGCCTCATTACTCACCAAATAGTGTGATTCATCGATAGATCAATTGGAATGAACATGGACTTATAGGGATAAGGTAAAATAATTCCTTATCCATATCATTGTGGAATGTTCACTAAGTTGGTTGCTGCAAGGATCTCACTGCTCTGGCTATACGCTTGATGCTCTGAAGCATATAGTGGCGTTTATCGGACACTAGAATGTATAGGAAATGGTCACATCAGTTGATGCATTTCCTTGATATGGATAGAAGAGTGTTGGAATGGTTATAAGATTTGTGTTCTGGGGGTTCAAGATGATTTTTCATAATTATTAGAGATGAGTAATAAGGGCCCATACTAAAATATATCACTCATTGAAGTGTATGTGAAAGTAGTTGGGATGTTTTTGGAATCATCATAAAATATAGAAGAAAATCTTCAATTGAGCATGGTTTCACTGCAACAACCAATATACGATTTTAGATCTCAGAGCATCCATGGTTGGGTACACGACGAGATGCATATAGGTTTAATGTTGGTATCTGAACAACCCCATGAATCAACAAATCCCAGTATAAAAATAACCCCTTCACTTATGTATTCTTGAATTTTGGTTTTGTAATGTAGGAAATCGTATTGAGACAATGCATCTTGTCTCCTTAACAACCGAAGTTTCACCAAATATACGAAAGAATGAAGTACATGAAAGAAGACAATCATATGTGGTAGGTTTCTATTCAACTTTTATAGTCGAACTCAAAATTCAAGTAGGTTCCCTGACATATGTGATCATCATTAACACTATGAAATGAACAATCCCAACAACCGATAGATATGCACAATTGAAGATCAGGTCATTAAAACCCTGAAAAGCATCTGCAAAATCTAGAACGTGATGTGGCATGACCTCTAGGCCTAATAAATGCATTGAAAAAAGGGTATGATTCACCCCAAAAAAATTGATCCTAAAATAGAGTTTCCCTAATATTTACATGTATACCCACCCTGTGAATTTACCATCGTAATAGTGAAATCCATCAAAAAAGGAAAAATAGATCCTATCAAAATTACGTAATGGAAATATGCCATCACATAATAGGTATCATGAAGTGAAATGTTAAGCCCAGAAGTATCTGGTACTATTCGAATGAGTCCATCAATTGTAAAGAAAAAGAAGAACCCCATAATTATCAATATTTGTGTTTTAATGTACATGATCGAATTGACCTACCTAACCCAATAGTAAACATATAACCCAACATTAAACATATGATGTGCCCAAACCAGAGAACCAAGAACCCCAATACTAATAATGGAATATACCATTCAGATATATCTAAATAATAGTTTGTTCAAATAATTTTAAATGATCTAACTAATGATTCTGCAGCCAGGAAGTATGAGTATGTAAACTTTAGGGTGCTTCTATTTTATACTCATCAATATAAGTGAACAAAGGTAGACTATATCAACAATTGATTCCATTTTTCTAGGAAAGATATCTATTATTTTTGGACAATACTATCAGGTTTAAATTCTTTGAGACCATAAAGAATGTAATATTCCTCAACATGGAAGAATCATCATGATTGATGACTTTGGAAAGTACTTGATTGAAAGTAATCTTGCTTCATGATCACATATTATCGAATTTGTATAGATCATTGATAGTAACCTTTTTGAATACTATCAAAGTATATATTTCTTCCATATACTACCTTATAATACTCTACATATTTTAGAAGTTTATTATTTACTCGAATACTAAGTTGGGGCAGTTGATGTTTCATAGAAATACCAATAGTACCATCAACATCATAGAATCCTACAAACCAATTTGATAGAGAATATAGTGTAATAAGTAGAATGACTAGGATATATAGTAGTTGACATACAAAATGTAGTTGAAGAAGACATTCTAAATGTATAAAATGACCATTAATACAATTCATGAATTTCATTATACCAGGTTGATGATGTAGTCGATAACGATAAGCATTAGCACCTGATCACATTTTAATAGTTCCATAAAGTATATGAATGATATATCTCATTTTTCATATATCTTATAGTCCCATAGTAATTTCAAGAGATGTATATCCTTTTTTACTCACTTGAATACTCCCATCACCATCGATAATTCTATCTAGCCACTCATAAAAGGATTTTGGACTAGTTGTTGTGCATGTAGTCTCTGAGGTTCCCACCAGACTACTTTTCTTTCATTGGGTACCTGCTGATTGTGTCTTAGATACTAAATTTTGGATAGATCAAGGTTTTACTAGAAAAAACCTTATGAACATAGAAGGAGTACCACTAATCAGACATTCCTATCATATAGTGTAATGCGTATTCAGATTTGAATCTAAAAAGGTACATTTAAAACCGATGAACCAAAAGATATGCTGGTATAAAATGGGGTCTCCACTGCCAGCTAAATCAAATAACATAGTATTGAAGTTTTGATCCGTTAATAATGTTGTCATTCCCCTAGACAGTATGGGAAGAGACAACACTATGGGGAATGCAGTCATAGGAAGAGACAATACAAAGAGGGGTGATCTATGTATCATCATTCCAGGGGAACATATGTTTGATATCATTGAAATAAAATTGATCGTACCAAAAATGGAAGATAACCCTCTAAGATTCTGATTAGAAATTTCTAAATTGATCGTTCCACCAGAATGGATGGTCATCCCACTTAGTTGTTAATAGACCATCCAACGAGTGTCGCTACCCAATTCCACTATTGATGGGAACAATATGAGGAACAAACTCAATGGGAACAGCAAGAACAATATATTATTTATGTGTGGAAATGGAATTTCAGGGGACCCAAATAGAATTGGAACAAGGAAATTTTCATAACCACCTATCATAGTCAGCATCACCATGAAAAGTATCATGAATATAACATGCATTGTAAGAAAAACATTATATAGTTTACGGTTCCCACCTAGAAGTTAATATCCTATGGTTAATAATTCCATATGTATCAAAACTGAAAAGCATGTTTCAATTAGTCCAAAAAGCACATCCAAGAGAAAATACAGATTTCAAATATCCTTATGGTTTGTAGAGAAAATCAAATATTTTGCTGAAGTTGATTGGGTTTTTTTTTGTGATTTCCTACCTGCTGACCCAGTTCTTCCAATTCCATGGAAAACTCCAAACCAACCCATGCCCCTTGACTCCCCTCAAATGATTCCATATTTCCCACTTCACTACCCTTTCTAGCACCATATCGTACTGTCTATCACCTCATAATTTGATAAAGACAAATAATCAATAAAAATAGTACTTATATGTATTGGCGGTCTAGCTCAAATCTTACTTCAACGATTATGGTTGAAAATTAATTATTTGGTCAAGGGTTCACTTTCTTTGTGTCATAGGTTTGTTAATAATTTTCTATGTCTCTCCTGCTGAACTAGATTCATCAGGAGTACTCTAATATAGCAGTTGATCAATTATTTAAGTCAGACCAACATTAAAGATTATGAATATTTAATCCATCAATATATATAAGTATTAGCCTTCTTGACCCTCCCTACGTTGTTATAACTTTTAGAACCTTCCCCCAAGCCTTTATTGTTCTGTGAGCTTTCCACTTTGACTCGAATAAAAAAAATTGCTCTCTTATTGGTCTCGTCCTCTTGTGCTTCTTCGTGATTGGTAAATGAATTGGAAGCTGATCTTGACTACACCTTCTTCATCTTTCAAATTTATAGATTTGTTGATTTGCTGGGAGAGTGTAGAGAGTCAATGTTCATTGGAAAGTAATTCCATTATATTAGTTCCACCATAAAGTATGATTAGATATAAGATGTTGGTGGCCTTCCTGGGACTCGTAATTGATAGTTTCTAATGGATGGAGATGGATATGGGGCCTACCTGTGACTGATTTCCCTTACACGTATGAAATGAATATGATTCATGGGAACATATCTGCCTATGGTGATGAGACATATTTATTGAATGCAGTATAGGGGTTAATGGAAGAAATAATGAAAAAAACTAAAAGTGAATTCTTTCCCTAATAAATAAGGAGAATTAATCATTCATCAATGATCACATTTCAATGTTCCCTATGGTTGTATCCTTTTTAAGGATCCTTCCTAGTTCACTTATTCATTAAGAAAATGTAATCATGGAATCAAAAATATATATCTCAAGTGTTTTTTGAGTGGATTTACCAACCAAAAAATCAGTCCCAAGGAAACCAACAACATACCCAAAATCCCAGAAAACCAGAATAAGTAAGAACAAGGTTCATATAAATGCTGCTAAAAGCCTCTATTTGTCGTTAAATGTTGTCAGGGGATTAGCTACATTTTATTTCCAGGTAAGACCAGGATTGATGAGCACATAAAATATTTACCACTCATAAATATGGTGGGAACACGAATAAAAAAGTTATACACATGGGTGGCTAAAGAAGATTTTTTCTCACATGGAAAGAAAGATGATTTACCTAGGGAATATCTATGTAAATTTTCTGAATTCCAAGGTGTTGAAAGATATCCCAAAACCATTTTAAAAAACTATATTTTTAGTAAAATAAATATAACCTAGATAATCTCCCAGACATTATTGAGCCAGTTCAAGGTAGTTCCATCCATCCCACCTAAGCTCTTCATGTGATAATGTCATACTTGGTTGAAGGAGTGGAAATTCTAGATGGATTTATCTTTTCTCTTCTATCTCTCTCCCTTCCAGTCAATTTATTTTTAGTTCTCTTGAGACTTCAGTTACATCCCTTAAGCCAGTCTTAATGGTAGATTCCGCTATAAGATAACGATAAGAATCATTAAATGAATATTAAATAAAATTATATTTAGTATTTAGTTGATTATTGTTTTTTTGGATAAGTTTCCTACTATCTAGATTATAATGACTTCAAATACAAGGGATTTGATGGCGTGCTTTTTAAGTCCTATTGGTATGCTATAAAATTTCATTTGAATAATAGGAAAATCCCATGTTAGTTCAAGGGGAAGTAAGATCTCATTTTGAAACCTACTAGATATAGAGAAATCAAATAAGAAAGCTAGAGATAGAGTGATAGGATAGTTATAAAACTCTAGAGATCTTAGGAATGTAGGAAAACTAGAAACTAGAAATCTATAAATCTTTTATCAAAAAATATATGTTGAGAATATTCACCATTTCTTTTAAGTGTATGAATGAACCGATTAGATGTAGTGTTAAGAAATAACTAATTCATGTGAGATTGTTTTATTTCGATCTCTAGACAAGTTTTTATTCAATAATACAAATGAATCTTCTTACTCGCATTCAGTACTCTACTCAAATAGACATTCCGTTTTGGTTTCACTCTAATATAAATCTCGTACTCCCTACCAAACAAGATAAGATAAGGATAATAATGAATCGTTCCTCATAGAACTACTATACATAGATGTATACCAGTATTATAGGTCAAGTATTAGAATATAGTAGATGTATTCTTCTCTGGATAAGAAGTAATTGGGGGTAGGATCGAATTTTGTCCTTGTGAGTTCCCTATGAGTCTGTTGGAGGACTTTTTGAACATTATGTAGAAATATATTAGTATTAAAGTGGAGTACTGAACCAGTGAGGAATGGATAAGCTAGGTGAATTTCTTGAAGAAGTGATCTAGATGATAGAATGCAGTTTCCTTTGAGGGGGACCTTCCTGTAGTAGATTCATTCACAGACGATTCAATAGAAACCCCTTCTTTTCTTGTATCAAGTGGGTTTTTGAGAACAATATCCTATAAGGGTGAAGGTGAAGAGGATTCAATAGGAGATTCTATGATAACAGTATGATACTCTATGCCAACAACATCAACTCTCATAGTAGATCGGCAACGGTTACTGAAACTGTTATCCAACGAAACCAATAATGAAAGAAATAGATATTCAAACAACAATAGGAATTGTAACAATAGGATTATAAACCTTCTCTTCCTCTAAAGTACACTCACTCACTTTAAGATACTAAATAACCACTGATTCTTTAGTACTTAGTTGAAATACCCAAGAGATACCACTGGATAATACATATTACCTGTTCTTAAATTAACAGTTTAAGTTCACTTTTTCTTACTGTCATATTCTTATTCTAATAGAATATATAAAAGAGTACTTGTATTATGATATGATCCAGTTTCAATGGGTACTCTACTATAACTATATATAAGAGTACTTATAGGGTAGGGTGATGAATTTCTAATCTTCCAACTACTTCTCGATAACATAAGATTCTAACTCATGTATAATGAAAACTTGTCTTACTGCATACCAGTTTCATGTGGGAAGACCAAAAGTGGGATGAAGAATAAATAATTGGTGTATGATCACATTGTCCGATAGCTAAATGGATGGTACTTTGATAACCCTAATCTCTTCACTCCCTATATAACACAGTCACTTTAAGATCAACTGAATGTGGAAATTAGTAGTGCATATTATTTCACCGAATTACTATACACTAATAGTCAGTACACTACTCTAATAGTCATGTTTCCTTAATGAAAAAGAACTAATATTCTATACTCTGACAATAGCAGAAAAGGCACCAAAATTAGTGACTAGTAGGGATCTGTTCTAGTTTAAGAATCATCCTAATCATCATGTAGGGAATCTGGGATCCTATACTTAAATACTAGAAGTGAAAGAAAAATTATTTTCATTTTGATCTAGTTTCTCACTCACTCATCTCAATTTATTTTTAGTTCAAAAAAAGATAATTCAAATCTCAATCATTTGAATCAAAACCAAGACCCACAAGCCCCTTACCTTAAACTTTGGCAAGAAAAAGACTTATGACTTTGAATTGACATATAATCCTAAGGAATATCATTCATATACTCTGGGAACAAAGAAACTGCACAAAATTGTATCTATTTAGTGACCAGTCTTTTTTTATATTAATACAGAACATTGTTCCAACAGAATCCTAATAAGAGTATTCCACATACCCAATCACTACTTAAACCCTCACTCAAATTAGTGTAATCCTGAAAAAGATCCTTTCAATATCCATATAAAGATATAAAACCTATGAACCAAAGAAAATACTAAATCCCTTATTCATTGAAGAAAGATTTCTATCAAATCAAAATTTTCTTTTGTGTGGTTGTGCATTTTTAACTCTCCATTCCTTCTTACTCGCCTTTAGGAAGATAAATTCCTAAATAGGATTTATTACTATTATAAGAGTACTGATAGGTTCATGCGGCTGCACAAAGCCACCGGAAATAGGTATAGGCTGGATCAATAAAAGATATATAACTAAAGTGGTCAAGATTCCAATATTATAAAGCAGGTGACGGTGAGGTTTGATTCTTGATAATAAAAGATACTACCTTTATTATACCAAGAACCGTGCTAAGTTGTAAGAACATAAATTTAAGTATCATAAGGTTTATGTTCTGAATTTTAACTTCTTGGATCATTCATTATATTATTGTTGATCGGTTGACGGTCCCTGATTATAGATAGGCCTTTCGATTTTTTTTTTCATTTGAGTGTTTGAAGAATTCTGCCTATTTGACACGATGTTGTACCCTTCGTGTGTTCAGGATATAGGGATAAGGTATATATTCCACAAAAAAGGCTCTACTGTGTGGTTTTTCATTTTGTAACCTTCAACTCCATAAACAAAGTTTCATTTCAACCACTTAGATGAAAAATACAGACATTAGGTGAGGTTTAAATAGGGAAAGCAGAGACTATCTAAGCTACAGTCAGCTATGATATACTCAAGTTCTTTTTTTCACCTCCCTCTTTGAGAACTCAGCGACATCTCAAGTCCTACAGTTGAGCTGGGAAACAACCCTTGAGACCAATGAGCTCCTAAAGCAATGAATGAAGTAGATAGACTTAAATGAGGGAATCTTAAACCCCTCTCCATACGGTTGAGCTATCCCATGATCTCAAGATAAATAAGAGGCATCCATAAAATGAAGACAAAGGCTCGACCAAATGAACATAGAATCATGAGATAGAACTTGGTTTTCCATCTGAGGAACATGTGGATTAAGAACTCTATATTACCTACTAGAAGAAATATAGAACCACTTCTATATAGAGTATAGTACTCGAGGGGACAAAACCATTTGGAGGAAGAATAATATGCGTCACATGTGAAAGAACTAACCAAAGGGGGCCATCAATGTTGGGGATATGAATGATAGGATAGATCACTAAGAACATCAGGAGAGGTAGGGGAAGACTTCATTGCGAAAAGGGGTCAAGGGATTTCATAAATCACTCCTATAAATCAGAAGAAAATGATGTTCTAGGAAAGAGGATAACAAGGATATCCAAAAGAATAGGCCTTAAAGTAAAGCATGAATGAGGGATGAAAGATATTCTATATGTTTTAACAAACCCACCAAAGTTATACATGATTTCATCTATGTGTTTATATCAAGTATATAGGAAATCAAATATAGGTTCTCTTATTTTCTAATAGATAGATAGAGTTTCATATAAAAATAAATTATCCACAATTAAGGCATCCATCCAATATAGATAGAGTTTCATATACAATGACTATATCCTTTGGAGACGACCTATTCCACTCATCAACTACAATCACTAGGGTCAAGATTCATGGTATTCTAAGGGCTGGAGAAAGGGATTAATTTAATCTCTTTCTTTCCACCTGGAATTGAAGTTGTCATTAAGATTATTTGGATCAATCGATAGACATTATTAGAAGATTATTGACGCCATACTTATCTTTATTCTCATTCTTGTAGTTTCTTTGCCAAGATTTAGGCCTTATTATCTTTATTTATGAAGTGAGAATGAGTCTAATCAGTATCTATGATAGTATCTATGAAATTATCTCTGCCAATATCTCTATTTCTTTCTATCAGATATACTAAGAAAGCATATTTCATGATGAAATTAGAAATTAAGGGTTTAGGTTCTAAAATATCTGACCCATAAAAAGGGTGAGGTTCTAAAATATCTGACCATCCATTTAGGGAGGTCCAGTTTTGAGAAATAAGAAAATCACAACTGGAGATGAATCTAGTATAGGAGGCATAAGGTAGGATCTTTGGATTGATTTACTAGATTAAGATGATGAACCAACTTCTACCACTGATGAGGTAATTTAGAAAATGACTAGAAGGAATTGAATAATAAAATCACTTCTCAACCTCTTTGTAAAGGGAATACTATATCTAGTAATAAAGGGTATGTCAGCTACTCAAAGTGGAGAAGCAAGATCTCACTAGACCCAAGAGAATAGGGAGGTTCCAAACTGATCTTAGTTTAAGCGGACATTACATTGTTAGAATGGATAAAAATTACATTAAGGTTATGGATTAGAGTTTCAAACTACTCTACTGGTTGGGTAGATAGGTCTTCCCACTCCATCTTCCCATTCATTAAAGTGTACTAAGAAGAATTGAGGAAATGAGCAGATTTGAAGACCTTCTCTTGAAAACGAACTTATTAATGTTATCCCATCTATCTGGATAAAAGAAAGAGATTATCTATACTAAGAGTCTAAGGAGTGGATACTTTAAAATCCAAGAATATTCCTCTACTGAATTATCAAGTCTTGGGGTTTCAAACTGAGATTTGACTTTCTAGTAAAAAGGTGTTTACCTGAAAGATGGTACTTATATATATTGCCTCTAAAAAATAGGATTTATTCCAATTCCTTGATGTTAAGTATGTCCATATTATATCTTTCTGATTCTGAACATCATGAGGATACTACTAAAGCTAAAAGAAGTGTTGGAGCTTGGAAATAGAGTTGACCTTCTTACAGCTGAGAAAGATGCTAGCCTAGTACATATATTTATTGGAAGTGGATTCAACCGTATTGGATAGAAAGAACCTTCTATAATGAAGATTCAGAATAATCTATATTATACCAACTATTCAAATATCATAACTAAAAGTTTCAACCTAATATAGTCTTGTAGTGTGTTGTTTAAGACAACAATTCATGACCTATCCACTTTTCCTTCTCTTATATGGAAACGTTAGAGCTAGGGAAATATAATATCATCGATAGTTACATGATACCTTATTCTGTTCACCACCACTCAACTTTATAATCTATAATACCTATTCAATTTTGAGAGCATCTATCTCATACATGTCGGCTTGGCGGGGATCTAAAAGGCGCTAATCTCACTGTGATTCACTATTTCATTTTCACCCTTAAACCACTATGGTAAACTAGCTTTGTATTGAAAATTTCAAAAATAATAAAAAATTTCACTTCATGTTTGATTCCATTATTTTGTGTTTATCAATTATAAAATGGTCTATGATAATTGTTTTTATAATTTCAATGAAGGTTGGTGTGATTTGGGGGGCCCATGATGATGTCCATGTAAAGTGGGCCAAACTGCTTAGGATCCATGCACATTAGTGGAATAAACTACAAACATATACTAAAACGTGCATCAAAATGAAATTAATATTTTTGGGAAAGTCTAAAATTAATTTTAATAAATTTCATCATAAGAAATCCAAGCCTCATTTGTCCATATGGTGGCCCAAACGACCTGATCTATCCAACACACCAAATCTGCAAGAAGTCAAAAGTGGTGTGTTGTGATGTGTCCATATCTCAAGCTGTTGGTGTAAAAATAAATCCAAAATTTATTTTTAGATATTAAAGTTGTGTAGAAACATCTTTATAGTTTTTCTCAATGTTATATAATTCACTATACCCACCTTAAATAATGGAACAAGTGGTTTTTCAAAATCTGTGTGCCCAAAACAACCTTCCACTATGACTTTAAAATGGAGTCTTGCACTGCTCATTTTCGTGTTTGTCCAGGAGGAAAATCTCTAGAATTTTGGAGACCCAAAGGATTCCTCTCCTCACCCAAGAAGTTCAGGAGGCCCCTATACACATAGGGGGTGATTGATGAAGGTGAAGTTCCACCCGAGCCTTCTCCTCCCCTTGATGTTGAGCTAAGTGGTGGATGATCTTTTCGAGGTAGCTACACATACTTGGGAGGTAGTTCCAATAATTTTTATTCTACTGGTTCTATGTAATATTTTTGTTAAATATTTCCCTTATGCTTAATCTTTTTTATCCTCTAAATGCATTTCTTTTGCTATAATTAAATGAAACGCTTTTTGTCTCAACACCAATATTGTTGAGATTTGAAGTGGGGATCTTGGGTTTTTATGATTGGACAAAAAAGAATCCTTCTTCACACAAACATATATTAGATTTCATTATTCTTTGATATCCCTTGTTCTATTCTTGAGTTCCAATCCTTTAGAACATAATTTTTGTTTCTAGGGTTGGTACTTTGTGCAATGATTTAAGAGGCAAGGTGGAAAGCAATATCTTAACAACCCTATACCAAGGAATTATACAAAACCATGTGTATTTTTTCATAAAAATGAAATATAGAAGATTTTTAGTGAACATGAAATTATCTCCTTCTCTTGTAATTCTTAAAATAGCACCTTAATCTATCAACTATTAAACTCTTTAAGTTAAGATATTTTCTTAAAACTGTTTTCAAAATCACCTGGATTTTTAGTAAATTTTATTAAAAATGCATACTGTAAACCTATAAAATATACTTAAGAGAAAACCTATGGTCTTCCAAATACTATAAATAAACCTTAAAAACATAATAAATTTGAAGTTTCATGACAATGCGGTCAAATTTTTGTGACGTTGCTGGGGAGCGCTTTGGTTTTTAGTGTGTGTTTTTAAAAGTTTTTTTTTGTAAATTTTCTAAACATTTATTTGTTTTATCTTATACCTTTACCAATAATTTTGTGTTTTGATTTATTTATTTTCAAGGTTTTGTGCATGAAACATCTAACTCTGGGATTCTTACCACCATTCGAACCCAAATTGGATAGGTTCTTACATCAGAAACACAAGGATTCACAAGAGAACCCTTTGAAGGAGGAAACACAAAACATCAACACACTTCTTGATCCTTACACGTATTCTTCTAGAAACAACCGAAAAACTGAATTAAACTTTTATAACGTGGCTGAAAACAATAGAACATTAAAACAACTATCCTCACATAATGTTTATATCCAACCTACCTATATTCAAATACAAGGCGAGATACCTACTTTTGAACTAAAATATAGCTTAATTCCCTTGATACCAAGATTCCATGGACTCAGAAGAGAAGATCCTCATAAGAACTTAAATGAATTTAATACTATGTATTGTACATTAAAACCGAAAAATTTTAATGAAGGACAAGTAAAGCTTAAGGAATTTACTTTTTCATTGGAAGACACTGTAAAAAACCGGCTTTACTATGTTAATTCACCAATTAGAGGTTGGGTTGATATGAAATGTATTTTTATAGAAAAATATTTCCCCGCCCCTTGAACTACAACTATAATGAAATAAATATGTGGTATAAGGAAATCAAAATGGAAAAAATTACATTAATATTTGGAATTCTTTAAAAGGTAATTTTCAAGTTTCCCACACCATAAAATAAGTGATCAACATTTAATGTAGTATATTTATAATGGTTTAATTCCTATTGATCGAAATATGATTGATGCTACTGCAGGTCGTGAACTAGTTGATAAGATCCCAATTTCTACAAGAACTTTAATTGATAACATGGAAACAAACACTCAACAGTTTATTTCATGATCTAGTGTATCCATTTGAGGTGTCCATGAGGTACAATCTACCAAATTCAAGAAGAATGTGGACACAATGTTTGAAGAGGTATGTACACTTATATGAAAACTTGATATTTCCTAAGGAAAATCCCAATCTCGTCCTCCCATCCATTAAGGTATATGTTCTTCTGACACCCACTACTCTAACCAACGCCCCCAATTGAGAGAAACTTCTGAGAGTTGTGAGGCAATATTTTCAGGTCGCCCCTATAACCAACCCTTTAGGAAATAACCATACTATCTATCCAACCCTGGGAGGAAATAAGACCAATATTAAAGGGAATGGTGGTTTTCAAAACAACCTCAACAACAATGGAACCAACCAGGGTAGAGTAGTCATCCACCACCACCACCTAAAAATCCTCAACCGAAAAAAGGAATTTCCAAAAAACCCCTCTAAAACCCTAGCCTATCCGATAATAAATTATGAAATAAATGGCTTCCAAAAATATACAATTCCAACAAACCACCCCATCTTCAATATAAGACATAAAGACCCAATTAGTGCAACTAGCTAACTTGGTGGGGGAAAATTCAACTTCATGGGTCAAGTAAACAACCTTCTCAACCAGTATTTAACCCTAGGGATAAGGAAAATGTTAGTGAAATCACCCTTAGTGTTGGAACAAAACATTAAAGCTAAATTAACTCTCTTTTAGAGTCATCCATTCCTAAATAAAACACAAACCCAAATGTTGAAATCCGTCCAAATGTTGAAAAACCTTGTCATGAGAGAATCCCTTCCAAAGTAAAGAGTGTGTCTATTGATGAGTCTCCTATCCCAACCACTCCCCTTCAATTTACCAAAAGGTCCACACAACTATGAAAACAAAATGAAACTTAACATTATTGGGAAAAATTGGAATCTTTATGAAAAGTGTAAGTAAACATCACCTTGATTGATGCTGTAAAGAAAATTCCAAGATATACCAAGTTTTTGAAGAAGATGTGTACACGTCGAAGGAAAATTCGAGGTGATGAGAAGGTGTGCCTAAGGATGAATATCTCGTGATTTTTATAACCATCACTTCCCACCAAATTCAACGATCCGATAACAATCTCTATTCCATGCAACATAGAGGATTATTCCTTCTGCAATGCAACGCTAGATTTGGGTGCCTCTATAAATGTGATTCCTCATTCTATTTACTCTTCATTGTAGGTAATAGAACTAAAACCCGCTGGAATTGTTGTTCAATTAGGAAATTAGAGTATAGAACACCCTTTCGGTATGTTAGAGTATGTTCATGTCCGTGTTTAAAATTGAAATTTTCATGCTGATTTTTATGTGCTTAAAATGAAAGATAATAGGATGAATTGACATGCCCCAATTATATTGGGGATACCCCTGTTGAAAATCTCTAAAACTATAATTATTTTCTATAATGATAAATTATATATGTATTTTGGTAGTGACAATTTCCACTTCAATATCCTTGATACCATGAAGCACCCCTCAGAAGAACATTCCCCTCTCTCTTTTAATTCAGTTGATGTACTCCCATTCCATAAAAAAATCTTCTTCCATTTCTCTAATCCCATTTATGAGTTTTTATACCTGATGGAAATTTTAGGCAATGAATCATGCATTGATTGTTGTAATTTTCTAGAGAAATGTTACGTGTGTCTGTTAGTTGATGATTTATTGATCAATAAGGATCACATGACCATCAATGCTACTGCTAATCTTGTAAATGCTATTTAATCATCTAATGATGATACCATTGAGAAGTTACATGATATTTGTGACCTATAACTTTGACAAAAAATCCAATAAACCCAAAATCCCCCTAAACTGGGACTAAAACAATTTTCTCAAGATTTTAAATATTCATATCATGATAATGGAAACAATTTTTTTGTCATCAATGCTAGTTCACTCCCTCCTAAACATGAATTGTTATTGCATAAAATTTTGAGGGAGTATAAAAAAGTTGTGGGATGGAAACATGCTGAAATTCCTAGTATTAGACCATCAATTTGAATACATCATATAATGTAAAATTATGAGGCTAAACCAATGAGGCAGGCACAATGATGACTAATCACAAGCCTCTTAGATGAGGTCAAAAATGAATCAACATAATTATTGGATACTGAACTAATTTACACAATCTTTGATAGCCAATGGGTCAGTCCCGTTCAAGTAGTTCATAAAACAACTTGTCAAACAGTAATCTAAAATGAAAATAATTAATTGATTCTAACTATTGTACAAAATAATTGGCATGTCTACATAGACTATCACCGACTAAACCAACACACTAGGAAAGACCATTTCCCATTTCCATTCAATGACCAAATACTATAGAATCTATTAGGGAAGTCCCGATACATTTTTTATGGGTATTCTCAATACATTCATATCCATATTTCCCCTGAGGATCAAGAAAATACAGCCTTCACTTGCCCCTTTAGCACATTTTATTATAGAAGGATGCCATTTTGTCTGTACAATGTTCCAGGTAATTTTAAGTGACGTATGGTTAGATTTTTAGGATTACCTAGATAATTTCATGGATGTTTTCATGGACTATTTCACTATGTATGGATCCTATTTTGATGAATGTTTTTTAGTTTAAGTTTAGTACTATGTTAATGTATTGAAAAGAATCTTGTATTAAATTATGAGAAATTCCATTTCATGGTGTGACAAGGTATAGGTTTGGAGAATTTCATTTATGGGTATGGTATCCAAGTAGATAAATCAAAATTGGATATCATTTCTTCCTTACCATTCTCTAAAAATGTATTGGATGTGCGGTCTTTCCTAGGTCTTTCTGAATTTTACCATCGTTTCATTCATGAATTTTGTAAAATTTCACTCTTAATCTCATGATTTCTCAAACAATTAATGAATTTCTTTATCAATGTAACACCCCAAAATTTCATAGTAAGTTATCTCTTTAATGTAACTCAATAGTTTTTGCAACACGCAACACTGAGTTCAAGAACATCACGACCTATCAAACTAGCCATTTAAAAAGAAGTTATGAATAATAATAACAAGATTTTGAATTTTATATATATACTATATACTTTTAACATTCACCTTTAGTCTTTCTTATACATAATATAAAGAAAAATTCATTTTTTCAGATAAAAGAATTATTTTTCAAAAAATGCAGTTTTTCTACCTTTTAATGGAAAACCCTCTATACATTAAATATTTGACACCATTATATATAAAATTTAAATCAATTAAAATATTTTTTAGAATCAGGGCATAAAAATTTATTTTGGATAAAGTTTTGCTACTTTTCTGATATCTTTCATATTTTGATGAATAGTAAAAAATACTAAATTTTAAATGAAAACAAATTTTTTAATTGAAATAATTTATAATGTTAAATTATGAATTTGAGTGATTTTAAAGTTTAATTAGATTATATTTTTATCATTTAATATAATTTAGGTCATTTTATGTAATTTCAAAATTAAATTGGACATAAACAAATATCAATCTTTTCATAGTTTTTACATCTTAAAAACACAATTTCTAGTTTTCACAACAGGAATTAAATTTAAATTAATTAAATCAAATTCTATGTTTCCAATTTGGTAAAATAAGAGTCATTTTTAAATTTTGAATTTGAGAATTATATTAGGGTGAATTTTTGGTAATTTTATGAAAACTTTAAATTTTGTATGAAAAGTGAAAACACTACGTCATTATTCAAAACTGACTTTATTTTAAATAGTTAATATTTTTACTTAAATTTTTTTCAAGTAAAAATAGATACATAATAACTATTTTAGTCCAATTTAATTCATTGGAGTCATTTTATAATAAGATTAGATATATAAAATTTGAACTATTTAATGTCTTTTACCCACCTTCTAGGCACATTTGCAAATTTCTATAAAACGTAATTTTACTAATTTTGTGAATTGAATTTCAAAAAAATGAGAGACACAGTTGAAATCAGTATGTAAAATTTTGTTCAATAGGATGAAAATAATTTTTTTTTGAATAGAAACTTTTAAATTTTATTTCCCTTGGTTAAAAGTAAATAGGGTAATTAAAGGTAAAAATAATATTAAAATTACCCTAACACATGTCTTAATTATATTGGATAAGTGTATTTCGACCAAAATCAACCTTAGGAAAAAATATGATCCTTTTTTATCCACTTGGATTAGATTATGACATTTATTATATTTTATTTAAAGAATTGTTAAAAGTGTTAAATTCTAATTTTAATAACTAAACCATTTTTAATATATGGTTATACAGAAGATATATTCAACTATAAATATTAATTATAAAGATAAAATGATTTAATACATCATGATAGTTTATTTATAATATTTATAGATTAAATAATTAAATTTATTTATGATGGAATGATGATGCAGTAATTACCATATTAATGAAAAACTAAAATAATTGATATTATAAATATTAAAATAAATGTAAATTGAGAATTTTTATGCTATCCATGAATTTTCTAGGTTAATATGAAATTTTAGGGTCGATTCATTAAATTGTATTCTATGTAATCATTTTGTTATAACTTTCAGAAAAACCAAATACAAAATAGTGTTAAAATTGACATAAATGAGTTTTTAAAACAAATTTTGTTTTATTAAATTATATAATAGTCCTAAAAATATAAATTTAGGCCAAGAGACTTATATAATGATATATATTTCATTAATTAACCACTTTATGTTTACTTGGCATTTTATAGTATGTTTATTAACCGTGTATTATAATAATACAAGAAGACATGGTAAAAGTTAAACTATTTAACTAAGGGTTAAATCTAAAAGATAAAGTTAATATGGTGACCTAAACATGTATAAAACCTATTGGATGAGAGGAATATAACACATTACCACCTTATCCTAGAAAAAAATATATTTTGATCTATTATAAACTGAAAATGATTTTATAATAAAATCATATTTCAATCTTTTCCTAAAGTTCCCTCCACCTCTCTTTTAAAAGGGTTCCTTCCCTTCTTTTAACTTCACTCCTCTAAATCCATTTGGATCGTCCAAAACTTGCTCAAATCTCCTCCCAACTACAATCACTTAAACCTGTAGGCCTTAAATTGATCCAAAATCCATCCTAAGGAGCCCGTTTGTTCAAATCAAAAGGAAGCACCCAAAGAAGAGGTAATTATTTCATCACCTCTTTCAAAGTTATTTTCTTCTTACACTTCCTATTTAACTGTTATTTCTATAATAAAATAATAAAGACAGTACCTTCTACATATTGATATGTTATTATAAATATTTTAAAACCATATTCATTATTCTATCCATCCTATGAATGAAAAATTCACCATATGTACGTACATTCGGCTTACCATCTCCACATCGTGGTGTAGTTTGTTATTCAACACTACATTTTTTGGATGGGTATAATAATGTGTATAATTAATTTAAATAATTAAGATAAAATTATAATTTTTCTTTATATATAATATACCATCCAATTAAACACCTTTTTACCATCAATAGAATGATATTGTCGCTCGTGCGTACGTACAGCGTACCGTCTCCACGACGCGATGAGATTCATCTTCAATGATCACCATTCAATTTTTTTTATAAATATATATATATATATATATATATTGATTAAGTATGATATATATGGAATAATATTTCTATAGGAATAATATATATTTATATAGATAAATATATGTTGTTTACTTACTTCCATACTGTACGATAAAAAAACAGAAACAATGTTCATGCGTACGTACGGACTATCGTCTCCAGGAACAATGTTTCAATTTCTAAATATATCTATTATAAATATTTATATAATGAATATATATGATATATAAATCATGTTTTATATTATTTAAGTATGTAAATCATGATCTATGTGATACAATCAAGAATAACAAGTTAGAACATGTACAATAAAGAAAGTGAGTATTACATGAAATGTTACTTTATCATGGAAATTATTATTAAATGGGTAGTATAAAGTCATAAATGAATCATATATGATATCATAAATATTAATATGGTTGTGTTATAATTTAATAACTTAATATAGTCATTATAAAGAAGTCTAAACATACCCTCCACTATAGGAAAGTACATGGTAGGGGTTATTTCCTCAATCTCATTATTATCCGAGATTGTTCATATGTAAGTATCTACTCAAACATATTTATAATCTATGTCCATGATTCATTAAAATGTTTTGAAAATTAATCTTTTAAGGTTTTTTGGAAGGGAATGTTTAATTATATAATCAATTTAATTGTATTTAATTATTTATGTTTCTAAATCTTTTTAAGTAATGTCCATGTTTTAAAAATGATTTTAAGGATTTATTTACATGGACATGATTTTATTAAAGTATGGATTTAATCCAAAAGTTTCAAAGTGATATGGGACACTTTGATTCAGAAATCTCTTTTACATTAATTCCTTTATATATTGTGTTACTTTTAAATTATTTCAGGAAAATGAGTATTTTTCTCAGAGTTTTATTGACTATTTTAAACTATGTTAACATACATTATTGGATATTATTCTTGATTGAGGTTTATTTTCTATAATACAATATTCCATATTTTATTGAATTAGTTATGATATGTTTGACTGTGCATGTTCTATTTTTATACCATTCATGGTTTATGGTTAATGTATTGACTTTTCGTATACTAGTTTTAGTAAGAATGTTTATGTTATGTTTCATGCTTTTTCATATGAGGAATGCCTTGGACTTAATAAGTAACGGGTGGGGCCTGCTATAGCCCCTTGATGCATCGGTAGGATTCATGAGAAAAATTATTGTCCTGGAACAAGGAATTGACAAAAATTTTATTTGTAATATTGGCATAAGGCCTTGACTATGTGGTTATGACGGCTGATATTATGCATTCTCTCATAATGAAATTAGTTATTACCTGTTATTATTAAACTAGTAGAATATATATATTCATGTATATATGGTAGTGTTTGATTTATTTTTTCCATATTATGTTCGTGTTTATGTTTAAAAGGATATTTTTTTTATAACACATCTTTCCCTAAATGTTTATATCTTCCACTAAATTATTTACACTTACTGAGCATCTAATCTCACCCCTTTATTATGTTTTTTTCAGGATTCCAGGAAGTGTATTATGATTGATATGTAGGGTTATGATTGGGAAATAATGGAATTAATAAAGGATTATATATATTGTATTTTATGTTTCAAATTTTAATATAATGTTCATGTATTTAATCTATTTTCCAAGACTTCTAAATTGATCGGTGCTTCTAGACTTGATCCCTAGTAATTAGGAAGATGTATTAAAATACTACACTGGCTCCAAGCTTCTGGGGTTGGGGAATTATATTTGATAGGATAGGAATTTTAGAACTTTATTTGGAAATTATATTTAGATAAAATATGATTACAAAACATTACTCTAAGATATACATTAAAAATTAGTATAGAAGAACATCCCAAAATTTGGGTAATGTAGATATTATGTGGGTTCTCCATGAAATACATCAGTATATGGATACTACCAGTGGAAGTGATTCTAGAAAAGATGTACCTAGGAGTGAATAATATGACAAGGAGTTTCTGTCTTGACCCGGGGTATCCTGGTACATGACAACGAGCCGTATTGTGCACCTAGTTTGACACTCTAGGGGGATATTCTTAGGATAAATCACATTTTCATTACAATCCATTATAATGATTTATAAGTAAATATCTCAGAAAAAAACCATTTTTATGTGACTATATGTATAAAAATATTCAAATAATTTTGATACTTTTTCTAGATTTGGGTTATATAATATGATATGATCTAACCTATTGTATTTCATCATATAGAAATGGGGGCCAATAGAAGGAATGTGAACTCCAGCAATGTGCATGATCCAATGAGTAATAAGGATCATATCATTCATGGTCTTAAGACAACATTTAGAAGGTAACTTTTCTCCCATGTATCATAATCATATGAATAAATAGTATCATGTGTTAATAAGAAATGTACATAATTCTCTATGTCCTATGTCTTTGAAGGGAAGCAAGAAAAGAAGAGGATGAAAAAATGATGGATAAAGGGAAGAAGGAAAATATGGATTTTCCCACATGTTATAACTATGGAAAGAATCAACTTGGTAAATTCTTGAATGTAATGAGAGTATGTTATAAGTGTGTAGAAAAATGACACCACGTTCATGATTTCAAGGGTAAAAAATGTTTCAAATGTACAATGGTTAAACTACAAGGAGTTGGGACACTACACGAATAAATGTCCAAATGATCATAGTATGCCCTAAATGATTCTATTGGATAAAAATAAAGTTTTGATACTACCACATATAAAGAGGAATTACTAATTCTCTTATGTTATGTATTTTTAGTGTTGTATCAATGATGTACTGGTTTTTTGAATTATGGAAATAAATAAGGATTGTACTACAATACTATCTCATTAAGGATTTGAGATTATATGGTTCTATGAAAATTGGTTCAATATCAAGTTAAACTTTTTGGAAAATATATGGTTGGGGGAAATATAACCCTGAATTTGTTTCTAAAATTGAGATAATTATTTTGGAATAAGATATGATTTATTTGGATAAATTATATTCGATACTCTTGAATATCTTGAAACTAATTAATTGTTTGTTTATTCAATCATTATGGGAGTTTTCTTCATTATTGTATTTAAGGAGTATATCTAGTATTATATGTTTTACATAAGAAATGAGAAAGAATGAACGTATTCAATATAGTTTTTTGGTAATTTAGTTTATTACCATGTTTTAATAGAATACACGATGAAGGTATTCACATATAGGTTATGTGCCCTTCCTTATAAATTTTGGACAGTGATTTGGAATGAAGTATTGTAAATAAGTTTAATGGTTGGAATAGATTAAATTTGACATTTGATACCATTGTTTAAGGTTAAATAACTTCTTAATATTATTTTTGGATTGTTATAAAAATGTCAACATGGAGGTCGGGTGACAACTCATCTCGTACTGCAAGGCCGTGAGACTTGAACCCACAACCGAAGGGTGACAAGGGTGCATCACCTACCACTGGCCTATGTGGTGTCTTCGTTTCTATAATCTAGTTTTTTTAAATGGTATTATAGATGAATTATAATTTTTTTTAAACCCTATACAATTAGGTTAAATAGAATATGTTGATTTCTATTATCTTTTTCGAGTGAAAGATGATTTTGTGGTAGAAATTATTTAAAGGATGGAACTCTACTTGTCATGTTTTTTTCCTTATTCAATGAAGAAATTAATTCTTAAACATTAGGGAAAGGATCTTAAAACTAAAAATGTGTTATCCTAATATCTTTTGTTTTTTTGAACTTATAGTATTTTAAATCATCATAGATTTATGGCTTTGAGGCCCTCAACTTCCCATTTATTGTTCACTTGTTTGTGATTGATGACCTCAATCACTCCCTATAAATATTTTTTTTTTCATCCAATTATCTGTCTATAATTTCCACCAATTATATCCTATTATAATCCCTAATTTGGTGGTGAATTTTTCATTTCCCTTTCCCCCTTATTAAGACTAAATTTTATTAACCCTATTTCTTATGTGGGTTTTCCACAAATGTATTTTCTATTTTCATCCATTATTTTTGAAGAAAAATTTCATATTGTGAGGATGAAATTTATTGAAGTAGGGGAGAATGTAAGGCCCCATGATTTCATATTATGTTATCTCTTTAAATTAATTCAATATCTTGTGCTACACGCAACACCGAGTTAATGTTCATCACGACCTATCAAACTAGCCGTTTAAAAAGTGGTTATGAATATTATTTACCATATTTTGAATTTTATATATATCCTATATAATATTTACATTAATATTTTTTCTTTCATAAACATAATATAAGGAAAAGATAAATTTTTTAGATAAAAGAATTATTTTTCAAAAATGTAGTTTTTCCGCCTTTTAATAGAAACCACTTTTTAAATAAAATATTTGACACTTTTATATATTCAATTTAATGAAATTAAATTCTTCTCTAGAATAGGGACATAATAATTTATTTTGGATAAATTTTTGGTATTTGTATGATAAATTTCATATTTTGATTAATAGTAAAAAATACTAAATTTTAATTGAAACTAACTTTTTTAATTGAAGTAATTTATAGTGTTAAATTATAGATTTTAGTGGTTTTAATGTATAATTAGATTATAATTTTATAATTTAATATAATTTAGGTCATTGTATGTAATTTCAAAATTAAATTGGACATAAACACATGACAATCTTTTGACAGTTTTTATTTCTTAAAACCTACTTTCTGGTTTTGACTACGGGGATTAACTTTAAATTAATTAATTCAACTTCTATGTTTTTAATGTGGAAAAAAATAATCATTTTTAAATTTTTAATATCAAAATTATATTAGTTTGAATTTTTTGTATTTTTTTGAAAACATTAAATTTTTTATGAATAGTGGAAAACACTGTGTATTGTTCAAAACTGACTTTTTTTTAAATAATTATTTTTTTTATTTAAATTTTTTTAAATAAAAAATATATAAAAAAAATCTATATTAGTCTAATTTAATTCATTGGAGTCATTTTATTATAATATTAGATATATAAAATTTTATTGAACTATTTAATGTCTTTTACCCACCTTCTAGGCACATTTACAAATTTGTATAAAACATAATTTTACCAGTTATGTGAATTATATTTAAAAAATTCAAGAAAAATGGTTGAAATCAATAAGTAAAATGTGGTTCTATAGGATAAAAATATTTTTTGGTGAATTGTAACTTTTGAATTGTATTTACCATGATTAAAAAAATATGGTAATTAAAGGTAAAGAGAATATTAAAAATATCCTAAAACGTGTCCTAATTCTATTGGATATCTGTATTGCGACAAAAATCAAGCTTAGAACAAAAATATTATTCCTTTTTATCCACCTGGATTAGATTAGGGCATTTATTATATTTTATTAAAAGAAGAGTTAAAATTGTTAAATTGTAATTTTAATAACAAAACCATTTTTAATATACGGTTATACATTTGATAAATTAGACTATTAATATTAATTATAAATTAAAAAAAATTCTTACATCATGGTATTTTATTTATAATTTTTATAAAATATATAATTAAATTTATTTATGACACAATGATGTTGCAGTAATTACCTTATTAATGAAAGACTAAAATGATTGATGTTATAAATATTAAAATAAATTTAAATTGGGACTTTTGAGGCATTACATAAATTTTATAGGTTAATATGACATGTTAGGGTTGATTAAAAGAATTTTATTCGAAGTAATCATGTCATAAGTTTCACAAAAACCAAATACTAAATAGTGTCAAAATTGACATAAATGAGTTTTTAAAACAAATTCTATTTTATTAAATTATAAAATATTCTTAAAAATATAATGTTTGGACAAAGAACATACATAATGATATATATGTCATTAATTAAACAATTTAGGTTCTTTTAGAATTTTATAGTAATTTTATTAACCATGTATTATAATAATACAAGAAGACTTGGTAAAAGATAAACTATTTAACTAAGGTTTAAATCTAAAAGATAAGGTTATTATTGTGATGTAAAAATATCTAAAACCTATTGGTTTAGAGTAATTAGACCCATCCCCACCTTATACTAGAAATAAATCTTTTTGGATCTATTATAAACTTAAAATTATTTTATTATAAAATAATATTTCAAGCTTTTCCTAAAGTTCCCCCGCATCTCTTATAAAAGGGTACTTCCCCTTCTCTTACCTTCACACCTCCAAATCCATTTGTCTCAGCCAAACCCTACTCAAATCTCCTCCCAAATACCCTCAATTCAACCTAGAGGCCTTACGTTTATCATAAAGACAACCTATGTAGCCCATTTTTTCAAATCTATAGGAAACACCCGAAGAAGATGTAATTATTTCATCAGCTCTTTCAAAGTTATTTTCTTCTTCCATTTCCACATTCTTTATTATTTCCATAATAAAATAATAACTCCAGTAACATATACATACTGATATGTAATTATAAATTTGGTAAAACTATATTCATTATTCTATACATCCTATGAATGACAAAGTCACCAAACGTGTGTACGTATGGCTTACCGTCTCTACATCGTTGTGTAATTTGTTATTCAACACTATATTATTTAGATGGGAATATTAAGGAGTATACTTACATTAAATAATGAATATAACATGTTAATTATTCTTTATATATAATATACCATCCAATTAAACACCGTTTTACCCTCAATATAATGATATTTTCGCTCGTGCGTACTTATGACTTACAGTCTCCACAACATGATGAGATTCATCTTCAACAATCACCAATAAAGAATTTTTAATAAATATATATATATACTGATCAAGTATGACATATATGAAATAATATTTCTACTGGAATAATATATATTTATTTAGATAAATATATTTTTTTTACTTACTTCCATACTGTAGGATAAGAAAACAAAATAACTTTCATGCATACATACGGACTACCGTCTCCATTAATGGTGTTTCCATTTCATAAATATATCTATATAAATATTTATATTCTGAATATATATGATATATAAATAGTCTTTTTATTCATTAAGTATGTAAATCATGATTAAAGTGATATGATAAAGAATAACAAGTTAAAACACGCACGATAAAGAAAGTGATTATTACCTAAAATGTTACTTTAACATAGAAATTAATATTAAATGGCTAGTAAATAGTAATTAATGAATCATATATGATATCATAAATATTAATATGGTTCTGTTATAATTTAATAACATACTATGGCCATTATACAAGAGGCTAAACATACCCTCTACTAAAGGAAAGTACAAGGTAAGGGTTATTTCCTCAACCTCATTGTTATCCAAGATTGTTTATCTGTAAATATATACTTGGACATATTTATCATCTATATAAATGTTTCATTAAATTTTTTTAGAAATGAATATTTTAAGGTTTTATGGAAGGTACTCTTTAACTACATTATCATTTAGTTTTTTTTAAAGATTAAGTTTTCTAAATCTTTTTTATTAATGTCCATGTTATCAAAATAATTTTAATGATTTATTTACGTGGACATATTTTTTTTAAAATGTTAATTTATTTCAGAAGTTTCAAAGTTGTATGGGAAAATATTGATTAAAAATATCTTTTAAATTAATTCCTTTATAAATTGTGAGACTTTTAAATTATTTCACGAAAATTGATATTTCTATCAAAGAGTTTTATTGATTATTTCCAACTTTGTCAATATCCTTTATTGGAAATAATTCTTGGTTGAGGTTTATTTTATATAATACAATCTTCCATATTGTATTGAATAAGTTATGATATGTTTGACTGTGAATGTTCTATTTGTATACCATTCATGGATTATGGGTAAAGTATTTACATTTAGTAAGCTAGTTTTTGTACGAATGTTTAAGCTATGTTTCACCCTTTTTCATATGAGGAATGCATTGGACTTAATAAGTGATGGGTGGGGCCCTCAATAGCACCTCGATGCATCTATAGGTCTAATGATACAAATTAGTGTCATGGAATAACACCTTTAAAAAAATTATTTGTATTATTGGCATGAGTCCTTGACTATGTGTTCATGATGTCTGGAATTATGCATTCCCTCATTATGAAATTAGTTATTACATGTGATTATTGGACTAGCATAATATAAATGTGAATGTGTATATAGTAATGTTTGATTTATTTTTTCAATATTATGTTCATGTTTATGTTTAAAAGGATGTATTTTTTATTACACATACTTCCTTAAATGTTTATAGCTTCTGCTAAATTATTTACCTTTACTGAGTATCTAAGCTCACCCGTTTATTATGTTTTTTTTCAGGATTCTAAGAAGTGTATTATGATTGATATGTAGGGTTATGCTAGGGGAATAATGGAATTCTCAAAGGATTATATATTTTGTATTTTATGTTTGATATTTTAATGTATTGTTCATGTACATAATCTATTTTCCAAGACTGCTAAATTGATCGGTCCATCGGGATTCGATCCCTTGTAATCATGCAAGTGTATTAAAATTGTGCATCATCTCTAGGATTATTGGCTAAGGTCATTACAATAAAGATTATGAGGAATATTTTAATAAGTTAAAATTGAGTCTCACATAACCCCCAATAATCCAACCACCTCTTTTGGATTTACCATTTGATCTCATGTGTGACGCCTCTAACTATGCAGTTGGGGTAGTCTTATCACAAAGGGTTGATTGAGCTCGACATGTCATTGCCTATTCATCAAGTACTTTGGACCCTACCCAAGAAAAATATAACAGAACTAAAAGGGAATTTCTTTCCATTGTCTTTTCCTTGAATAAATTTAGGTCTTGTCTTTTAGGGTATAAAGACATTGTATTCTCAGACAATGCAACCCTCTGGTATCTCCTAAAGAAACCGGAAGTCATACCACATCTCATTTTCTTGATTCTCCTCCTTCAAGAATTGAATTATAAAATTTGAGATAGAAAAGGAGTATAGAATTTGGTGGCTGACCATACAATAGGATTCCACCATCCTCATACGTTGAATCATCCCCCTATATTACTATAAATGAAATGATTCTCAGTGAGAAATTTTACCAAGTGCAAGATGATATTCCTTGGTATGCCGAAATTGTAAATTACTTGGTAGATTCATACATTCCTACAGTTTGCAATAGAAACCAAGACAGTTGTCTAAAACATGAGTCTCGTTGGTACATTTGGGATGACCCCTACCTCAGGAACACATGTAGTGATCAATTCCATAGGCATTGTGTTCCCGATAACGAGTTTTAGCCTATCCTTAGATTCTTTCACACTTTCTTGTAGGGTCTACTTTGGTCCCCAACAAACTGCTCTCAATTTCATTGATTCTAGTCTCCTTTGGCCAACATATTTTTGGGATGCCCATGATAGTGATAAATATTTTTCTCATTGTAAAAGAATGGGTAATTTATCTAAATGAAATGAAATTCCACAACAACCATTGCTCTTTAAGGAAATTTTTTATGTTTGGGGAATTGAATTTATGGGGCCATTTCCCAATTAATTTGGGATGTTGTACATTATTCTAGAAGTTGATTATGTGTTAAAATGGGTTGATGAAAGGGATATAAGGACTGATGATTCTAAGGTAGTTATAGAATTTTTGAGAACCCAAATATTTTTTAGGTTTGGATTACCTAGGTTCATAATTAGTGACCAGGGTTCTGATTTATACAACTGAACAATGAAATCAATTTTTCATCTATATGGGGTCATTAATCGAGTGTCTAATACATATCACCAACAGATCGATGGTCAAGCCAAGGTGTAAATTATAGAGTTAAAAAATCGTGAAAAATGGTTTAACCTAATAGAAAATATTGGAGTCTTAGACCTGACGATTCAATATGGGCTTACCATACTGCTTTTAAAACCCCAATTGGAATGTTACCTTATAGTATTATTTTTAGAAAGAGTTGTAACCTCCCGGTTGAGATTGATCACTGGGCCTACTAGGAAATCAAACAATGAAATTATAATCTTTTCAGTGTAGGTACTCTAAGGATGTTGCAGATTCATGAGATGGAGGAAATGAAAAGAGATGTATATGAGAACTCTATGATTTATAAGAAGTGAACCACAGCTGACAATGACCACCTTATCCTTCATTGTCAGTTACCAATTTGGTATAAGGTCCTCCTCCACAATTAAATGTGGAAATTGAATCCCAGTATGCTTTGTTCCCATTGGTTTGGACTAAACAATGTTACTAATGTCTCTCTGTTTGGTGTTATTTAGGTTCAAAATGAAGAAACAAAGAAAACCTTCACTGTCAATGGGCAGCGGATGAAGCACATTCCTGAAGCCATTCTAGATTCCCAAATGGAGGAACTCCATGTTCAGGAGGTGACCTATTAATGATACCATTGGTTTTTATCCTTTCTTCCCAAATTCTTTTTTTTATAGTGAAGACACTACATGTTTTAGGTGTGTTGGGATGGGTACCTTCCTTAGTTAGTTAAAAATTTCATAATTGTTTCTCTTATTTTCTCTCTTGTTTAATAGTATTGTCACTTTTCCCTATTTTATCGCTTTCTTTTATGACAAAATTTTAATTTTATCATGGAAAAATATTCCCTATTTAAAAAAATTCCAAATCATTTCTCATTCTTGTGTTGATTGTGTGGAAAATTCCATTTTTTTGAAAAAATATATTTCAAATGAATTTTGATATTGATTATTTTTCTAGAATTTATATTTTCAAATAATTCTTAGATGTTTAATGTATTTTTGAAACTCATTCCTCATTATCACTGGCCAATATTTCAATCCTTTACCTGAGAGACATTCTAAGACATTTTGTACATATTCTTGATTTTAATCACTTTCTTGAGAGTCTCGAGTCATATAGAGAAACATGAAGTTTCCTTGATTCTATTTGATTCCATAATATTCATTTGTGATACATTCATGATGAGGTATTTGTTCATTGAAAAAAAACTTTGTAAAATTAACCTCTATTTTTTCCCACAGTGACATTTTTCCCTTTTTAATCCTTAGAGACCATGAAATGCATGTTAGGTTTCCACATTAGAAGATTATTTATCCATACCTACCCCTTTATTGTGAACATTCTTGTTTTACTTTCAGTAAGTGTGGGGGAGAGGTTGTTTCCATGGGAATTGTCAGGAATGAATCATTGTTATGGATTGATAGAAAGGGTTCCTACATTTTCCTTGGGAAGTGGCTTCAGAATCCATATTATATCATTATTTTAAAAAACATTCCCTCTTTGTCTCCAATAAAAATTGTAAAAAAAGAAAATAGTTCTATACATTAAAAAAAATAGAACAAAAAGAAAAAAATCTTATGGAGAAAAGAGTAAGTTTATTCATTATTATTCACTAATCGGCTGTGAACCACACAAATAGACAATGGGGATAGTGAGTTAAAAGTGATACACTTTGTCAGGGGATGAGTCTGTAAATTAATTGATAACACTTTATGAATTTTAACATGTTTTGTACTTAAGATATTAAACAGACCTCTTCTACCTTAGATTTTTGATACATTAAATCCTACCAAACCATGAACCTCAGAATAACCTATTGGAAGTCCTCTTGAGTAGAAGACTAGTTTTTGCCGGTAGAGAACATAGAATCTTGGAAATAATAAGGAAAGATAACCTGAACATTGCTAAGAGAGAATAACTCCACTTTTATATGTTCCTTGAGTGAAGAGAGAAATTTTCTATGTGAGTTAGGCTGTGAAATGTTGCATGGGTGAACAAATGAAGTTGAATAGTTTCGAATGTGAGAGAATAAAAATGATAGGAAAATTGATTTAATAAACAAGACAGGATAAATTTAATTTTAGAATAATCTTTTAAATTTTCTTAAATTTGATTTAAGAATAATACATGGTTATAATATAAGGCTTTTCTCATGAGTACAAATGTTTAGGTGTGGGGGTGTGATCGCACCGTGATTCACTGTTTCATTTTCACCCTTACACCACTATGTTAAACTATTTTTGTTTTAAATGTTATAAAAATAATAACAAATTTCAATTCACGTTTGATTCCATAATACTGTGTTTGTAACTATTAAAATAGGAAATTTTATTTTTTTGGATAATTTCATTGAAGGTGGAGGTGATTTGGAGGGCCCATGATGATGTATAAGAAAAATGGGCCAAACTGTATAGGATCCATATACACTAGTGGACTAACCCTACACATATAATGAACCTTGAATCCAAATGGGAGGAAATTTTTTTGGGCTGGTCTAAAATTCTTTTGGATACAGATCATCTGAAGGAATGCAAACCTCATTCGTCCATCTGGTGGACCAACTGACCTGATCTTTCCAGTACACCAAATGTGTAGGATGTCAAAAGTGGTGTACTGTGATCTATCTATATCTAGAGATATAGGTGTCCAAATGAATCCAATCCTTTTTGTGGATATTACAAATGTGGGAAAACAACATTTTAGCTTTTCTCAAAGTGAGATAATTCTTTATACCCACTAGAAACAATGGTCTAAGTGGTTTTACACAATATGTGTGTCCAAAACAACTTCCCACTTTAGCAATAAAATGGATGCCTGGGATCCTCATTTACATGTTAGGCCTGGATAAAAATATCTGGTATTTTAGAGAACTAAATGCATCCTCTCCTCATCCAAAATGTTCTGGAGGCCCCTACCCTAATAGTGGGATCAAGGATAAAGGTGAAGTTCCATCCGAACCTTTTCCTCATCTTGATGTCGAGCTAAGTGGTGGAAGATCATTTAAAGGGAGCTACCTATACATGGGATGGATTTATAGCACTTTGTATTCTACTATTTTTGTGTTAAATATTTCACTTATGATTAATCTCATTTTGATTCTCCTCTGAATTCATTTCTATTGTTATAACTAAGTGAAACACTTTTTATATCAACACCGATTGGGTTGAGATTTCAAATGGGATATGGTGTTGTTCCAATTGGACAACACAAAAATCCTTTTTCTCACACACATATATGATATTTAAATATTATTTGGTATCCCTTGTTCTATACATGAAGTATAATCCTTGATAATAATATTTCTGTGTCAAGGGTTGGAACTTTGTGAAACGATTTAAGAGGCAAGAGGGGAAACAAGATCTCAAAAACCCTCAACCAAAGAATTAGAAAAAACCATGCATATTTTTTTAGAACAATGACCTATAAAAGATAGGCATTTAACTTGAAATGATATCCATATCTAATAATTCCTAAAACATCACCTGAATTTGTCAACTTTTAAAATCTTTAAATTAATTTATTTTCTTAAAACAGTTTTCAAAATCACCCTCCCTTTTCGTACTTTTTTATTAAAAATGCATACTCTAAAACTGTCAATGCTCCTTGAGACATGAATTAGGGTCTTCCCTATACTATAAATAATCCTTAAAAATAATAAATTTTACATTTCATGACAACATGGTCAGAAGCTGTTAAGTGAAAACTAAGAGAAATAAGGTCAACTAAGGATAGTACTTATATATATTGTTTATTTCAGTATAGGAATCGGTAGGATTCATAGATTATGTCAGAAATATTCTATGGTACTCTTATATATACTTATAGATATAATAATAGAATCCTCTTCCCCTGATATTATCCTTTTTTTATGTTGTGAAAAGAGGGGATTCCCTATAATTCAAGAATTCAGGACCACATTTTATAAAAAAGTGCCCTCTTCGAGTCCTGAAAATGTCCTTTTCAACCCTCTTAGGATCTTCATTCCAGGTCAAAAATAAGTATCAAAGAGTCCTTTTATATTCTTATATTTGACATCTGAAAAATCTCTTCATTTAGGATAATTCAGGTGACCATGTTTACTTTTTCATTCCACGAGGCTTCAGTACTCTTATAATAGCCCCGCAACTCCTACCTGATTACCATATTTAGTCCTCAGGCACACCTGAATCTAATTAATCAAAATAATTCTATGAGAGACCATAAAAAGTGTATTTGAAATCATAACTATGTTTTTGAAGCAATAATGAAACAACTTTATTTACATTACACAAATTTTTTGGAGAGGTTATACCCCTTCCTAGAAAATGAAATTATGCATATTCAAGTATAAGTATTGGTTTTGAAACTATATAAACTATTAGAATACATTATGTTAGTGAAATATCAACTTCTCTTCCATACCAGGAAACCTTACTCTCAAACTTGTCTATCCATTCTCAGTGCTTCCCGATCTCTCAGTGTTGTTCTGACATGTGTGTGATTTATAAACATAAATATTTTACATATGGTTTAAGTACCGAATCCGCTCTGACACCTTATTTCATAAACATATTGACCTATACCTAGGTACTCACTGGGAGAGGAACCATCAAGTTTGGTAACTAATGGAGGAGGTCTACTTAGGCCCACTAGAGCCAATTTTTATGATGGAAGAGGAACTGCTACAACTGGATGAATTGGTTATGTCTTTCAATATATATAAGTATCATTCTAGCGGATTTATTCCTAAAAATACATCCATGAATGAAAACATTTTAGGTTATTTATGTCAAAAAATTAAATTATTAAGGTTCCCATTGTCATCTCATGTTGAGTCTATATAATATATGTATTTCCCCACCTTCATCTTCTTTTATAATTGGTTTCAAACCAGTAGAAATATATATAAGTATCAGTTTATAAGGATAAATTTATTCTGTTCAGTCATTATGATTTTATATAACTTTTCCACCTTAATCCCCTTATCTCGGATAGTAAATGTATGAAAACGATATAGAAATAAAAGTTTATTGATTCAGTAAGTCAGTACTCTATTAATAGTTGTATTATAGTAGAGTATTGATGACTAGTTTCTTTCGTACATGTTGATTGATTCAGCTCAACCAATTGATACAGATAAGGAGAATTCCATTTAAGGGATCATTTTCATATTTATTTGAACCATGTAAAAAGATAATGTAACACCCAATTTTATTTATTTATATTAATAAATTAAGGACCAACTAGAACACAAAGGGGTGAACCCACCATGTCTAACATGTGAATGAACAAACATTTGAAAGAGATGGTGAAAAACAAGGAAATCAGTGCATTCAATATATATAAGTACCCAAACCACTCATGCAAAACCATCATAGTTGGAACTTGGAATATATATAATTACCAGGAAAGAAATGACCAGAATGACCCTACTACCTATATTATACATAGATAAGGATAAAGAACTTGAACATGCCTAAAGGAAATACAATCATTGAAGTCATCCCCAATAATCATCTTTGAAGTGAAACAACAGACAATGACTAGACATCTCGAGGAATCCATGCTTCTAATATCTCATAAAAATCTACATCATGGAAGCAACATCTTGTAGAAAGTTATATACCCTTGTTCAATTCATAGTCAATCATTTAGCAGTAGATTAAGTAGCCAAAAATGCGGTATACATTACAGAAAATGATCTTGTCCATTCTCTTAACTCAAAATGTTCCTAGAATAAGAATAAGAAGTTATGTATTCATAAAATTAGAGTAGATTACTTAGATGGGTGACCATATTCGGTTAGGGAGTCAGCAAATCCCATTTATAAAGGACATGAAAAAATCAGACCATAAATTGTAGAATTCCCTAATCACACAGGTTCGTTATCCAAATGAGTCGGGTCTTGTGGTTGATGTACCGTTTGATAAGAGAGTATTAACTTTTAATGATTTCATGTGTAATGTATGGGTGAGTATGATAATATTGTTAAAAGGAAACATCTTATATTTCATAAAATAAGGATTTTATTAAATATAAAAATAGGGGAGTCAGAGGAAGTAGCTCTAACAATTAGAGGGAAAGGTCAGTCACTTTACTGTAAGAACGACTATAAGAAGTGGAATTTCAGTACTCTAATCTAAAGTATGTTTCATGAGATCAAAAATTGGATGAGATATACACTCTAGGAAAAGTCCACTCTACCTACAGGGTAGTCACTAAAGTTTCAAAGTAATTTCCACGCTCTCTCTAGTGAGTTAAGGGGTATGATCAGGCCTCCTACATGGTATCCCTGACTTACAATAATTTGACAAGCTCTCACTAAGTAATTGAAGATAACCGGTAAAAAACTGATTTTCCTTCCATTGAAATAAAAATAAAAGAATTCAGTTATCATGGAGTTCCGCAGTCATATTTTCCCCCCCTTCTTTTTAGAATCCAAACCTTGTCATTATGTGAGTTTTAGTGGATCACGTGGATCGATGGAGGTTCCTCAGTTTATTTTGTTTGAATTAATATCATGTGTCTATAATAAATTTATATAGTTAGTAATTTTTTTTATACTTTTCATTTTTTTCGAATACCCTATAATGTACCATTTAGGTCTTGTATAGTAATCCTAGAAGATAAAAATTCTCCTTCTTCTTCCTACTCTCGGGATAATGACTATTTTAAATCATGGTTCCAACAACTATTTGGTACAGTGGACTATGTTGGTTTCCAAGAGATCGTTAATAAATATGTACTCCTGGAAGGGAGGTACATATCGGTGAAAGAATTCTATTGTGAAATGGCAGACACATCTAACCACTGAACTGACATTAGAACCACTGGGTAAGCTTTTCACTCACATGTGCAGCCTCCAGATCATTATCCTACCTAATAAAATAGACACATAATTTTTGAAACTAGCACTAGTCACTACCTAGTAGGCCGATGACTACTCATACTCATAGTTAGTATAATATAGGTAATAGATTTATAGGATATCTTTATCTAGATGACTTTTCATAAACATATCCCACTTCTACAAAAGGGTGAACCTGATATCCTGGGTGGCTTGTATGTATTATCCATTATATAATAATAGTTTAGGTAGGGTTGGTACTTCATTTAAATAGATAAATTTGTCATGGATTTGCATAGAATTCCTAGATCACACCTATATGAAGACTAACTGCATCTCTAACTTCCAGCCTCATCATCCTTGGTATAATATATGTAGTAGACCACCCTAACATAATAGAGAAGAATATTGGTCCACTCTCTACAAGTTAACTTTGGTTAGACAGTCAAAAGAAAAAAGATATCTAATGATACATCAAATATCATATTCTTCATTAGCATCAACTTAGGAAGCTTCACTCATTGGAAATTTTCATTTTTTATAATCCCCTCAGAAGAATTCTATGTGAATTATTCTTCCATCAAAAATTCTTTTCATAGTTCATCATTGACCAAGACATGAACTTTTACTTCAAGATCTTACCTTGGGGTTAGGGTACTATGATTATATTAGTCCGAATGAATGCCTTATGGTGAGGGGATCTTCTGACCACATGTCCCTCTCTAGTTAAGACCCACCCCTAAGTCATATTATGTATTAGGTATATAAAGATAATTTTATTATAGATAGTTAGTTTCATTTACCTTTAACATTATGTTTGATAGGGTTCCTTAAAGAATAATAATGATCTAGGGTAAAGCAAATGAGGATCTTCTTGGGCTAGTGGGGAAAATATTGGAATAGTGAATTTGGTAAGGAATGATGGAAAGGACCACCTAAGATAGATTATGGGAACACATCCGGAAGGGATCAAGCCAAAAAGAGGGGTAGGGGGTCCATAAAGGACTAATCGCTTATCAAAATTGTCATCTTCCCATAAATTCTTATCCCTAATGGATGAATTCCTTTTGCATTGAGATACAGAGTCTAATGAAGAAAAAAAGGATCATCAACTCCACCTTCCACTCAGCCTAGAAGGGGGGATGAACTCTAATTGAAAGGAGTTGGTAGATATCCACTCTTGAAATTGTGTTGTTATGATTATGAGTAAAAAATCCATCCTAGACCCAGAAAGGATCCATTTAGGTGAACAACTCTCTTCTCAGTAGGAGTTATCAGAATTTCAGCAGATATAATGTCTCTAGGAAAATCATTGAATAAGGTATTCACTTAGTTCAGTCATTTAATCCAGGTAAATAATTCCCCACTCTCCTTCTCCCCTAAACTACATGATTTCAAATCCCTAACATTATCAAATTCAAATCACTTTCACAAATAAAAGGAACATTGCTTACAAATCAAAAGGATGGGATGTTAGTATGTTAGGATAAGTCACCTTTCATCACAACACATTTAAAGCATGCTATCAAATTCATTTTAGTACACTATTAGTATTTTCCTTAGAGATTTAGCATGGATAGAGAAACCTATTTTAAAACATTAGTCTAATAGTTGACCCTTTTGATCCCAATGAATGGTGGAATTGAGAGAATAATTGCATTTACGAGTAATTTCTCTCCAGAACTAGAAATAACAAGAGAAGAAATAGATAGTAAAGTCAAATAGTATGACGGGTTCTACCAATTCGGTTCACAATCCATGGTATGTTTTTGATCTAAAATTATAGCTATATGGTTAACACATAAAAGTCAAATGAACTAATCATGGACAAGTCTTTGTTATTCTGTAAATATGTAACTTGGTGAGGTTTGTAAGCCTAACATGAATTTTCATCTTCCTAAACCACCCATTTAGGGAGGGTAATATCTTTTAGAAACTCACTCTTTATTTGAGGTTAGATCTTATAGAAACATAACTTGGAGAAATTAGAATGGATAAGATCGAGATATTGAAAAAAATCCCTTTCAATGTTGATACTTTATGGTAATCCTGATCTGTGATTTATGCATAGTGATTGGTTCCCTTCCAGCTGTAGCTCCTCTAGTCGTTCGTCAAATAGGTCAGATGCGGAAAGCACTACACCTAAGTTCGAGCAGTTGTTTGACCAGATCTATAAATAATACACAGAGTTGGAGGGGGAGGTGGGAGTCAATTACCTCCTAAATTTATGGTGTCCGACCTTGTTCGTGATGTTATTTCTGACAATCGGACTGACAATACCGACTTTCTCACAAGTGAATTTTTTGATGTAAAGTTAAATGGAAAAAAATCATGGATATTCCTGGATCTTTTTAATTTTAAAGATTTGATAAACTATTCCATCTAGTATGAAGAGACATTTTGAGGTTTTATCCACAACTCAAAACTGGTATTCTAAGATGGATTGGAGTACTAGAGTTGTCCAGCGAGCTATGCTAAACTAGTGCTCCCAATTGAGTTTGATATTCCACATGAACCACTTCAAATAGTGCACGAATGAACTTCCTTGCACCCAAAGATCCTTCTTTATTTGTTTTTCAGCCACAACTCACCCCTATGATTCTTATTATCCATCGAGTGTCAGGTGAATTCCATAAAATAGGGTTGATGGTGGTTTATCATGATTGGAAAATAGAAACTGTATACTTGCTTCCATTTTAATCTCCATGGATTTGGTGGGGGCATTTCATCAATGTTGACTCTTCAGTTTCAAAATGAGTGAGTTGGGTTCATGGTCTGAAGGGGGCTCGATCAAATGCATTCATCTACTAGTGTTCCAATACACATAGGCTTCTACAGGCAGTTCAACCTCCAACTCAATGCAACGTGTTTCACTACATCATTAAACCATTGTGGATATATGATTGGTGACCACTCCAGTCCCAAGGTGGACTACAATCGTTTTTATGGTTGTACAAAGTTTAGTTTTAGATCAGCTAGGTTCCCATAACAATATAATTATGGGATCTATTGGGAAGCTTAGTTTGGTTAAAAAACCTTCCAATTTTTTGATCCTTTGTATCAATACCTCAAAAGATTGAGGTCGAAAGAGGGTCGATTGTCTATAAGGAGACAGTATATAGGAAATTACATGTTCTTATTGTAATATCTTGTTATTCTCATCTTCTAAACCCTAATATGATCTTATTACTCAACTATAATAGTGTAGCCTCATTTCATCACGATTTGGAAAATTATTAGTCTCCAATCGATCAAAAATATACTTCACTATGATATCCATTGGGGATTTGACACCATGGCCATAAGTTCAAGAAAACAGAATCTATCTAAGCGATAGACTAAAATATCTCATCTGGTTGACACCCCTTTTTCAAATCATTAATTTTGAACCATGTGGGTCCACTACCATGGAATATGACTTTTTGTTTTATGCAGTTATCTTCAGTGCCCATCTGGATTTGTTTTCACTTGATTCCTTCATTTTTGACCTCAATCGTTGTGTACACAAATTCTCTTATCCCATGGTCTTAATATTTTTTCACTGGGAATTTTGATTTGAAGAAAATCAATATATTATAGGTAGTAGGCATTAGGAGAAAAGAGTTACACATCTTCCTTCCTCTAACATCTATGTCCGTGTTTCCTTTTACCAGTTCCTTATTCTTCTTCTTGAAATAAAACTGGAAATGAAAAGATACAATGGGACTGAATGATACAATTCTAGAAATAGATTAGCGGGTAAGATGACGAGAAACTTCCAGTTTCACTAGCACTCTCAAAAGGGATTTGTTCATGCTCGGTATAATATAAGTAGTAGACACTAAGATACTTAATGTATTGTATCATTGGGATACATTAATTATTAAAGGTCCTACTCAGTATAATATAGGTATTAGACCCTACCCTCTTATAATCTAGAGTAGCCTAGAGCACCTAGGAATGACTAGGTTTTCCCTTTGGTTAGTCGGACTTGGTGAGTCTCTTGGACCAAGTTAACTACCACCTCTAGACCTGGTTAGTGAACACACTTTTAAATAGAGTACATAGACAAGGAACCACCTACCATTATCCCATAATAATGATTGGAGTGTCCATCTTAGGTATATTCCAAAACCCCATCTTCCACCACCAACTCAACTCCAATAAAGTATAATGTTGTTGGAATTGGAACATTGGGGTTGGATTGTCATTGTGTTGGTCCACCTAGTCTACTACCTATATTATACCGACGAAAGGCCAAATCCAATGTTCGACTACCATTTTTCCCATACCATATTGTGATCGACTACTGTGTATATCATGAATTCCCAATAAATCTTGAACACCTCGAATACAATGATATTTCACTCCCATCAAATCTTTCAGTATCCTGCCTCAAATTAAAATGAGTTGATGTTAGTTTGGCCATTCGCCTCCCCGCCGAATGTGACCAAAAACTTCCATTTGATTTATCAACTTCAATAATAAAATCTTCCTATTTAATGAATTTCATTTTTTTAGTGAAATAGTAATAACACATAGGCACACTCTTTTCTTCCAGGGTTCCTGTTCTAATTCCCTTATTCTATCATGGTTTTAATTTTCATTATGTTGAGTTTGATACCACTTCTGAGTAAATTGGTTTCTTATTGGCATGCAGAGCTCTGTTTCCTTGTGAAACTATGGGAAGGATCAAAACTGATGAATTTCCCACCGCTTTCCAACCACATTCACCTTTCTCTTTCACTTCCTAACTTTGGCCTCTTTCTAGCTATTATAATGGCGACATACTCACTTTCCCCATCCTATATATAAGTATGAAAGGGAATGACTCCCAATTCCTCCCTCTTTGTCTCTCTCCATATTTTTTTAGTTTCTAAAATATATGAACCTTTAGGGTTAGGTTCTAAACCCTAATATATAAGTAGAATCCATTTCTAAAGGGTTAGGGAAAGGAACTAACTTTCTTCTATCCACGTCAGCCCAGGTGCCTAGACACGTGGTTTTGGTTATTTAGAAAAGAATACGCGTCTGACACCTGCTATCCTTTCCCCCTCTACCGTTTCAGGGGAAATTCAGTCCAATAAAGCTACCAAATCATAAATCATACCAACTAAATCATAATGTCATAAATTTATTCTTGACCCTTTCTAAATAAAGGGTAAGATCTTTTAGATCCTCTCGCATTAGAAATTGTTTCTAGTTATATATTATATAAGGGTTTAGAACCTGACCCTTTATAAAGGGTTTCTACTTATATATATGGGTTTATAACCTCACCCTAAAGGCTCGGGTCTTTTATATCCTATAAAACTACCCCACATCATGTCATGACCCGTCCCCCAGGGCCCATGTCGTGACTACCCTAAGCCCGCCTTCCATAGGCTAGGGGCTAGAGACTAGCACAGAAGGTGTATTCCCTAAAAATGGGAAGCCATTGGATTTTTAACCTGCAAGCACATGTAACGAAGAACACAATAAGATAGGAACACAAGTAAAATGAACTATAAATAGAGTGACTATAGTATGTAAAAGGGTCCAGAATACAAACCCAACTGGAAAGTACATGTACAACTGTGATACAATAAAACTACAGAAAAGGGAAAGTCAACTACTGGGTCATCCTCTGAGGTTCCTACCTGAAATGTAGATAAAGATCACCTCCTCAGTACTCCACGTACACCCGCCTCCTCTGCGTACCGACACGCCGTATGTTCCACCTCCAGGTACTGTCCACTCCTGGTACTCTCAACCTCAGCCAGCGTTGTTCGTTGTCTGCATCCAACACAACAAGGTGCGGGCATAGCCCATGTATGGGTAAGTATAATGATACTCAGTAGGGACCCCGAGACCCTCTAGGTCTCACAAAATCCATCAAGGATAAAAAAAAAAGTTATAAAATCAACAGATAACCTTACTTAGTTATATGACCATACATATATCTAAGTTATCAAGTAATCTGTCTCAATCATGAGGAAAACATAGAGGTACTGACTCATCTAACAAAAGGATTTATTCTAGGGGTAGTGTTAAGTAACATTTCCAATCACAACATTGAACACATAAGATTCTAGAGAACTCCTCCTCTATCGAGTATAGTGGGTCTGCTGCATCACGTAGAGATGCTTCCCACAAACCATGGACTCCTAAGGTACTCCTCCTGTTGAGTACAGTGGGTCTGCCGCGTCACACAGAGGTGCTCCCCCTCTAGGACTCTTGAGGTACTCCTCTTGTTGAGTACTGTGGATCTACGACGTCACCAAGGTGCTCCCCAACATGGGTCAACCATGTCACCATGGTGCTCCACACTTGGCCTGTTGAGTCACTCTGAGTCGAAATGGTCAGTAGTCGTCACGTATCATCCAGCAATTGGGTTCCCACACTCCGCGTTCTCGTCTCCAGGAGGATCCCCTCCACAAGCCATTGGTCAATATTCCATATGCCATGAAGCCTCACGAATAATCATATCAAAGGTCCTCCACGTCATAGGGGTCCCAACGCATCTGATGGCGCGTCAATCGGATGCCTAGTCTGTGAGTTATCAACCTTTTAGTCCCGAGGCCCCGGTTGAATTCGTGCCCGATCCAACCTAACTGTTTCCCATATTAATCCAAAACACATTGGGGTATAACTCAAAGGGACCATCTCACTCTGTGATTTTCAGCACCACTGATGGTTCATCAAACGAATGTCCAGTGGCAAAGTTATGGCCAAAAGTAAGTAACTGGGTCATAGTGGGCTTGGGTCCGATTCGACCCGGTCGGCCCGACCCAGCCTGACCTGAGAGGGCCGTGAGGGTGCCACGAGGGAGGCTCGGCCAAGGGTTACCATGAGGGTGCGGACCGGTTGTAGGTACCGCGAGGGTGCAGACATGCCGTAGGGTGCGGACGGGCCGCGAGGGCGCCGATCTGCCAGATGGTGAGGACCGGCCGCGAGGGCGATGGACCAGCCGTGAGGGTGTGGACCAGCCATGAGGGTGGAAGACTGGCTGCTAGGGTGTGGACCTAGACTAAGGGTGCGGACAGGCCGCGAGGGGGTTGGACCAGACGCGAGGGCACAGACGAGCCACGTGCACGGGGGCTGGCCGCGAGGGCGGCAGACTGGCCGCAGGTTGGCAGACCGACCACAAGGTGTTGGTTCGGCCACAGAATGGTGGTCTAGCGGCGGCGGCTCGGTGGAGGCAGCGACGGTGGATGGAGGCTCAACGGACAACGACAGCAGCTCGGCGGATGACGGTGGCTGCTCGGTAGATGGCTACGACAGCGGCGGTGGACGACGATGCTGCGAGAGGCATATCCATGGGGCCTGAAGGTCGTGAGGCGGTGATGGCCATGGGGCGGTGTAATTGTGTCATCACCTTCATTTCGTTCATCACCAAAAATCATCCCATGATTTTTGGAGGGGTCGGGCCATGTTTTTTTGCCCCACACCCTCTATGTTAGGGCGGTAGAAAATGTCTCTACATAAATAATAATGAAGAATGTCAAAACCTATCCTTCCTGTAATGATTATTCCCTAAACCTGCAAGAGAAAACATTTTCGGATCATCCATTTATAAAGTTGATCCGCGTTCTTTGTTTTAGAAGAGAAGAACAAGGGAGAAAAAAATCATTCACAATAAACCCCTACCTCATGATGTTCGATTGGTTGAAGATTGTATGTGGGAATAGATATGATGTTGTTGGGAAAATACAGATGTCAGTGTTTCCTCAATCATCATTTCATTGATGCTTATGACATTCTTCGTCAATTAATGTCCTATGGAAGAAGAAGGATTCGAAGTCGGTGTTCTTCGTTTGGAGAAAAAGTTCTTCGTTGGTGAGTTTTCTCCAAGAGTTCTCCATTTTGCTAATAGTTTCCCCTAAGGGGGGTTGGTGGCGCCATTAAGTGGGGAGCTCAAGAGGTTCTTCACCACATAATTGGGAGTTCAAGAGGTTTTAACCTCGGGTGGTCCCCACCACCATATCCTCTCATGGGAGGTTAATTCAGGTGGCCCCCACCACCATATCCTCTCATGGGAGGTTTAGTTCGGGTGGTCCCCACCTGAAATATCCACATGGGAGCACAAAATAAAATAAAATGAAGTTTATTTTATTTTATCATTTCCATGAAAAACACAAAAAATAACTTTCACCCTCGACCAACTGTTGTTGAGGTGAAAGTCTTCTTAAACGAATACCGACACTGCGAGTTCAACTATACCCTTAGATTTCAATTCTATGAACTAGTTCAAAATTTATAAAAACCTTCTTGTATGTTTACTGAATGTACCCAAAAAAACGTTCAGAAATTCATTAAGGGCACTTCGGGCCTCGGAATCACATGTCGTAAATTTTCGCGGACTCGTAAAATTACTATTTATTAAAAAAAATTACATGAAAATTCCGGGTCTATACATTTTCCCCACCTCATGGTTTTACACCCCTGTAATCCACAACTCAATATAAGGGAACAAGTGGGGGTATTGAGCACGCATCTGAGCCTCCTGCTCCCATGTGCTCTCATGGTGGTTCCTATGCTACCAGCGAATGCGCTCCAGAGGTATCGACCATCCATGAAGGACCCACTCCTGCCGATCCTGAATCTCTACTGGAACCTTTGTAAAATTCGCCTCATCGTCGACGTCTAGCTCTCCATGGTCAATGATATGGGAAGGGTCATGCACATATCTCCTCAGCTGGGACACGTGGAAGACATCATGCACCTAGTGCAACTGAGATGTAAGATCTAAGCGGTATTCCACCTCGCCAACTCTTCCGAGGACCTGAAAAGGTCCAATGAATCTCAGAGATAACTTGCTACCTCATCCAAATCTCTATAGACCTCTTCGGGGTGAGACCCATAGAAAGATGTGGTTTCCATCCTCGAACTCCAGAGGTCTTCATCTCCAATCGGTATACAACTTCTACCTGATTTTGGCAGTATTCATCTGCCTCTGGATGATCACCACCTTCTTTGTGGTAGCCCGTACCATCTTTGGTCCAAACTAGTGCTCACTCCATAGGGTCAGTCCATCACAAAGGTGATCTGCATGGTCGCCTGTACAACTCCTCAAAATGTGCCATCCCAATGGTGGAGTGATAGTTGTTGTTGTATGAAACCTCCACCAAAGGAAATTGATCCTCCCAGATGTGACCAAAGTCGAGGACACAAGAACGCAACCTGTCCTTGAGGGTCTAAACGGTCCGCTCAATATGGCCATCCGTCATAGGATGGATGGCGGTGCTCAAACGAAGCTGTGTCCTGAAAGCCTCCTGCAACCCCTTCCATAGCTGGGAATTAAAACGTGCGTCACGATCAGAGACAATCATCGAGGGTACTCCATTTAACCGTATAATCTCCATCACATAGAGGCGTCCCAAGCTCTCTACTGAACCCTACTCTCTGATCGATATTAAGTGGGCCGACTTGGTGAGTCGGTCGACAATCACCCAAATCGAGTCATGATCCCTTGATGTATGTGGAATTCCTTTCATGAAGTCCATGTATATCCCATCCCACTTCCACTCTGGGACCTCTAAAGGATGATCAATTCCTTCTGGTACATGATGCTTCACCTTAACTTGCTGACTAGTGAGGCACCGTGAATCAAACTCTGCAAAATATTTCTTCATTCCCGGCCACCAGTGCTATTGTTCGGAGTTCCTGGTACATCTTCTCCGTTCCTGGATGTACCACTAGATGGGATGTGTAAAATTCCCTCAACACATCCTCCCGAAGCGACACTGGTTCCATGGTACGTCCTCTAAAGAGTTTGACGTGCTCCCCATATTCAAAAAATCCATCAGGTGCTTGTCCTATGGATATCTGAGAATATCCTTTCTCACAGTCAGCATCCCCACATCACACCTCCCCGACTCGTGGAATAAGTGGGGGAGTGACTGTAAGAGACTGAAGGAAAGATTCTCCATTTCTATCCACAAAGGATATCTGTAAAGCATCCAACTGCTCTGTTACCTCACCTAGCAGTTGTATACCAGACCTCCTGCTGAGTGCATCTACAAACAATGTTCACCTTTTCAGGAGTATAGACTCTCTCGATGTCATAGTCTTAGAGGATCTCAAGCCAACATTGATGTATGAGGGTCAAGTCCTTCTGAGAGAATATATACCTGAGACTCTTGTGATTAGTGTATACTGTAAAACGTTCTCCCATAATATAGTGCCACCTCATCTTCAAGGTCAAGACCACTGCTGCTAACTCTAGGTCATGGGTAACGTAGTTCTTCTCATGTTGTCTCAGCTATTGAGAACTAAATTCAATCACTACTCTCTACTACAATAGAACACATCTGAGTCAAATAACTAATGCGCCATAGTAGACTACGTACCATATTCTATCCTCTGGTAGCCTCAAGATGGGGGCACTAGTCAGCCTCTGCCTCGGCTCCTAAAAACTCTGTTGGCATCTCTCCGTCCAAACAAAGGGTTTCCCATTCTTCGTCAAGGCTGATAGTGGTGCTACAATTCTGGAGAAGTTGGCACAAACCTCCTATATTATCCGGCCAAACCCAGGAAACTCCATACCTCTTTCACACTCCTAGGTGGCTCCCATGTAATTACCTCCTCAATCTTTGTTGGATCTGCTGCAACTCCATCCACCGATATGACATGCCCCATAAAGTGAACCTCCTGGATCCAAAACTGGAACTTCGAGAGCTTACCATAAAGCTTGTGCTCTCGAAGTGTATCCAGTACTACTTGAAAATGATATGATTGTTCCTCCTCAGTAGTCGAGTAGATCAAAATGATGTTGATGAAGAATACTAGAAAGAGATCAAGGAATGGCTGAAATATCCTATTCATGAGTCCCATGAACACTTCTTTAGCATTGCTCACACCAAATGGCATAACCAAGAACTCATAATGGTCGTACCAACACCTAAAGGCCATATTATGCACATCATCATCCTACACTCTGAGCTTGTGATAGCCCATTCTAAGGTCTATCATTGAGAACCACCGTGCTCCCTTCAGCTGATCAAAGAGGTCGTCAATCCTCAGAAGTGGGTACTTATTCTTCATAGTCACCTGGTTCAGGCACCAATAGTCAACAAAAATCCTCAAGCTCCCATCTTCCTTCTTGAAAAATAGAATTGGGGATGCCCAAGGAGAAATATTGGTCTGGATGAATCCATTCCCATGCAAGTCCTATAACTGTAACCACAGCTCACGAAGCTCCGCGAGAGCCATCCGATATGCTGGTGTAGATATCGGTGTCATCCCAGAGTACAAGTCAATGTAAAAGTCCACCTCTCTGTGAGGAGGTAGAACCGAAACATCATCAGGGAAAACATATGTGAAATGGTCCACCACTATAGGATAGCTCAAACTCTCCACATCAACAACTCTAAGGGTAAGGCTAGCCAAATAATGAGTGATCGGCGACACTCTCCTCTAGTTATATCTATCCTATGCTACAAAGACTCCCTTCTCGCTGGTTAAGGTATACCATGTCTCATCCATGCGGACACACCAAAACTTGTTCCTAGTACAGTCTATTTGAGCATGGACTGTAGAAAACCAATCCATACCCAAGATGATGTCGTAAGGCCTCCATGCCACTACTAGGAGATCCCAGTCAATGATCCTGCCTCCTAGAGTAAGATCACACTACTGGAACTAGTTTGTAATAGTCTAATCCACTAATGTAAGAGTCTCTAGCTATAAGGATCGAGCCAATGGCTCTGTCAGAATCTCCAAGCTCTGAACGAGGGCAGTGGCAATAAAATAATGACTGGAACTTGTGTCAATAAGATCTACTGCTAAGGTGGAGTAGACACAGATCATACCTCATATCATCTGCAGAGCACCATGATCATAAGCCTCAGCTACTTGGAACTTATCTCTCCCCTGTCCACCTGCTCCCTACGATCGGGGTGGACCTCCTGGTGGGGGTGGCGGTAACATCTTGAATCTTCGTCCACCGCTAATTGCACAACCAGATCCTCTTCCATGTCTGCCTACTCCATGTGGACCTCCTTGGTCGAACCTTTGTTTCTGCCTGGGCGGTCCCTCGACCTTCTGTGGATCATCGATACGACGTGTCGGATAGTCACCAGAAATGTGACCCTACCCGCCGCATGGTAAACCTACCCGCTCCTAGTATAACTGGCTCCTCCTCGGGTGCCCTGCACAACCAATCCTGAGACTTGTGGATGTCCACCTAGAGTTTGGGTTCTCTTGGACCTATGTGACATCTGTCTGATTCTAGCTGTAGAAGACTCTGCTACGTGACGACCGGTAGTGGGTCTCGCCACTGGTGACTACTTGAAAAGGAAACTCTCCACTAGGAGGGATCTCTCTAACACCCCGACCTACGTCGGGATGCTGAGTGAGATTGTCGAAGCCCTAATCTCTTTCCAGAGCCTCTGCTAAAAGGTCCAGGCCCTCAATAAAGGGTCCTGCACCATATTGGTGGAGTAGCGTGAGATGTCAATGAACCTCGATGAGTACTGAGCCACATTCACGTTACCCTACTGTAGATGAAGAATCTCTTGTATGCACAATGTGTGAAGAGTCACTTGGACCAACTCATCCTGAAACAGGCTCCCTAAGTCTACCCAGAGAAGAATAACCTCATTGTGAACCTCGAGAATCAAGCTCTACCATCTGTCTATTTCTTCCTGTAGAAGGATTACGACAAGGTTCGCCATGAGATCGGTTGGTGTCCCTACGAGTCGGAAGACTCTCACCATAGCCTCTATCCAATCCTCTGCATCCTTCTTGTCCATCTCTACCTAATACCTAGGTGGCCTATGACGCTAGAACTCGTGCAATGCGCTCAAGAGGCATGCATCGTCTGCTGCTAGGGATTCTAGCATCGGTGACCCAATAGGGAGTGTTACCGTTGGTGCCTCTACTGGTGCCTCTATTGGAAAAAGGACATGCACCATGGCCTCGTCGCTTGGTGGGATATCAGTGTGTACAACTCTCGGAACTCTAGAAGGATGTCTTCATGTAGAGACCTAAAGCTTGACATACATGGACATTACATTACTTTTTCGGAATACTTAATACATAACAAAAAATACACACAAGGACTGTAATAGTTTAGTGTCTTTGGAAACTCAGAACGTAATCTTCTAATCGTGGTGAATGATCTTCAACATCTCCCATAAAGGTCTTCCTACTTTTGTTTCCTTACCTAAAATATTTCTTTTAATCCTGGGGGAAAAGAAAACATAAAAAGTGTGAGCTCAAATTCTCAGTAAGGGTAAGCATGGATAAAATAAAACATACCATATACATTTGAACTTAAAAAAAACATGAACATTAAAAATCTTGAACAACGTCATAAAACATGTAAGTACATAAGGCATAGATCATAATGGAACATAAATCATGATAAAATAGCAAGGGAATAAAACATGTAATTTTGAAATCCATTAAGCACATGTAATGATTTCCATAGTAGCTGAGGAATTTCTTCCAAGACCATCTTAGTGGACAAAGTCCCTTTCAGAATCGAGTTCACTCCTCGTTTCAGTCCTGTTTTACTGAACTAGTTTAACCTGCCGTTCCAGACATGTCTATCTCATGAGATATAAATCTTTACCCAATGCATTGGAGGGAGATATAGGTCCCACCCATCTCATAATGAAATTATTCTTACTTGTGCCACAAAATAAACATACATAATTCATAATAACCCAACGAATAAAATGGGTTTCATAAACATCATACCATCATCACATAATCCATATAAAAGAAATGGATATCATTCCATAATAAGAAAAGTGAAACCATGTAAATAATAGGTAAATTACACTTGAAACATACACATATGAAATAATTTCATCTTATATGGAAAATGGTTTTGATAAAACACTTGAAATGAATTCTTGAGGAAAATATCCTTTCTTCTTCAAAATCAATTTCTTTTCACAAAACGTCATGAAATTTTAAAATAAAGAGAATTTTTTGAAAATAGTCATGAAATATTTTGGAGGAAGCTTCATGAAAAATAAGGCTTTATAAAACCATAAAAATCCATTCGTGCCGTATAAGTAAAAAAAACATTCTTCTCGTACTTTTACCGGAAAAGTCAAAAAGTACCTCGTAACTTAAACAAAAGAAATATTCCTTACATACCATGTAGTAAAAGTAAAGAATAGTTAAAAAGGACTTTAAACATACATGAAAACAATTTTATAAATCATGTACGTGGATGATATAAATATCCCCAGTAAATACATACAAATAAGCAATCTCGGATAAAAATGAGATTTGCAGAATTATCCCTTACCTTATGTCTGATTTGATTCGTAAGTGTCCAAACATCCTGTATAATGATTTAAATAATGTTATTGACTTATTACAGAATCATATTAATTTTTATGATATCATATATGGTTCACTTATGACTTTATTGTACCCGTTCTTTTGTAAATTCCATGTTAAAGAGCATTTTGGGTAAAATCGTTTCATTTGTCATATGTGTCTTGACTTGTAATTATTCATATGATTACTTATATCATCATTAATTTATTCCAGAATATAAAACATGATTTATATATAATATATATTAAGAATATACATATATATAATAAATCAGTAAATGGAAAGAAATACACCGTTCATGGAGACGGTAGGCCGTACGTACGCATGACCACTGTTTTCGTTTCCTTATTGAGTTGAATGGAATTAAGTAGATGACATACATATATATAAACATAAATCCAGTATCATTATTATGTCATATATTACATTATTACTTATTATATATACTTTATAATCATTCATGAATGGTTAAAGTGGAGAATGAATCTCATCGTGTCGTTGAGACGGTAGTCAGTACGTACGCATGAGCGATGATATCATTCTCATGATCGTGGGACTATATTGAAGTGTATTTATACTATTTCAGAATCAATATCACTTTAAAATAATCATACATAGTTATTATTTACACCATTATACCCATCCAAGTATGGTGGTGGTGGAGAATAAATTTCACCACGGCGTGGAGACGGTATTCCGTAAGTACGCACGCGCGGTGATTTCGTTTTCCGTAGGATGGATAGATGGTGAAATAGGGTTTTTTAATACTTATAATAACATATTAGTATATGAGTGATACTTATGTTATTACTTAATAATGAAACAACCTAAGAAGAATAAGTGGAAGAAGAAATAAAGTTGAAAAAATCGGTAACGGACATTACTTCTTCTTTGAAGCGCCTCTTTGAGATCTCATTTTAGGGCACTAAACATGGTCTTTTAGGAAGACAAGAACCTCTAGGATGTTTCTAGGGAAGTGGAGAAGAGAATTTGGCAGGGTTTGGGCGAGCTTTAAGGCTAAAAGTGGTGTGAGAAAGAGGGGGATGAGGTGCCCTTTTATAAGGGAGGAGAGGGGAACCTTTGGAATAACTAAAAATATTATATTATTATAAAGTCAAATTCGGTTTTTAATAGCTCCAAATTGATATATTTCGAAGATAAGGTGGGTAGGGGTCGAAATCCTCTCATACAATATAATTTGGACAAATTTAGGTATCAATTTTAACCTTATCATTTAGATTTAACTTTAAGTTAGATAATTTAACTTTTACCGTATCTTCTTGTTTTCTTACACTATAAGGTTAATAAACATACTATATCAAGTCAAACGAACCCCAAGTTGTTTATTATTAATATATAAAACCTTATCTATGTCATTTGGCCAATTCTTATATTTTCAGGAATAAAATAACAATTAATAATATAATATTTTTTTTAAAAACTATTTGATGTCAATTTTGACACTATTTAGTAAATGATTTTTTTGAAAATCATAACAGAATGATTAGTTAAAACCAAGTTACGTAAATCAATACTAACATGTCATATTAACCTATAAAATTAGTTTCATTCATCTAAAGTCTCAAATTACATTTATTTTGGTATTTATAACATCAATTATGTCAATATTTCATTAATACGATAATTACTGCATCATCATTGTGTCATAAATAAATTAAATTATTTAATGTCTAAAAATTACAAATAAAATACCATTATGTAGGGAATATTTCTATATTTCTAATGAATATTTATAGACGAATTTATCTTAAGTATAACCCCATATTAAAAATGATTTACTTATTAAACATTGATTTTAACTATTTTAACCCTTCTTTAATTAAATTAATAATAAATGTACTAATCTAATCCAAGTGGTCCTAAATGGTCATATTTTATTCCTAAGGTTGTTTTTGGTCGAATTACACTTGTCCAATAGAATTAGGACATGTGTAGGGTAATAATAATATCATTTTTACCCTTAATTACCCTATTTACTTTTAACCGTGGTAAAAAAGTAAAAAGTTACTATTCACCAAAAAATTATTTTCATCTCATTGAACCACATTTTACTTATTGACATCAACTGTGTCTCTCAGATTTTCGAAATTCCACTCACAGAAGTGGTAAAATTTAGTTTTATGAAAAATTCAGTTTTTTAACTACCACTTAGTGGTTTCACTATTCATCAAAAATTGAAAGTTTTCTGAAAAATAACAAAAATTTGGCCTAAGCTATATTTGATATTATGAACTCAAAAATGATGTATATTTTACCAAATTCAAAACATATCAGTTGCATTAATTAATTTAAAAATTAATTCTCATCGTCAAAACAAATAGCGTGTTCTTAAGAGATAATAACTATCAAAAGATTGACACTTGTTTATGTCTGGTTTAAATGTAGAAATTACATCCAATGAACAAAATTGTATTAAATTGTAAAAATATATTCTAAATATAATTTAAATCCACTGAAATTAATAATTTATCACTATTAATTATTTTGATTAAAAAAGTTTTTTTTAATTAAAATTTAGTAATTTTCACTATTCATCAGAATATGAAAGTTATCCGAAAAGTACCAAAATTTCACCCTTAGCTAATATTGATATTCTGAATCCAAAAAAGAAGTCCATTTTGAAAAATCAAATTTAAAAAATTTCAAAAAGTGGTTATTACTATTCATAACAGCTAGTTTTAATAATAGCATATCGTTGTTTAGTGAAACTCGGTATTGCGTACTACACACGCTATCAAGGAAGGTCGCGATTGCGTGTAATGCAAGGCAAGTCAAGTATGCATGTTGTGAAAACTCCTTTTGGTGTAGCGTACAAAACAAGACATTAATGAAATTAAAAAGAATATTTTTCATAAAATCTCGGGGTGTTACATTCTACCACCCTTAAAATGAATTTCGCCCTCGAAATTTGTCGGGGTTACAAATGGTTTACTATTTGAAACATTCTTTGATAGAAACCCACATCGTAAAAAGGAATACCAAAACCAATATTTAAAAACAAAAGTATGAAATGTAACAGTTACCCAAATAAACTAATCACAGGGTTTCCACATAGGTGAAAATATGGATATGGAAGAGAAATCTAACCATCATGTTCTGATGGAGAGTGGTAGAGAACATGGCTATGGAAAAACCAGAAATCACAAAGCCATAAATTTGTGATGATCTAAGGTACCATCTGATTCATCAGATATAAGAGCACTAGGACAACATTTTTGATTTTCAAGATCATTTCCCTAAAGTTGATGAAATTGGAATTAGAAGAAATACTTTCGTGATTTTGGTATAGTTTCACCGTTGGTCGTTCTTTGGACAATTTCCACTTCATCTCTTAATGAAATGAAGTTGAATTTGTCATTCGTGATGTGTTAGCAGATCATGTGATAGAATGATGGGTTATTCCATCTGTCTCAAACAAATGGTTAGAAAAGTTATCAAAAAATACATAAGTCCATCTATAGTGAGATTAATCATATATGGTTCCTAAAATGGACTTATACTTCATATATCATACTTCTTAATATAATAAAACTAGTTTCTACTAAACATGGACTTCCTGTAGGCCAGTGGTAGGGGATAAAGGCCAGTCGCACTTCGGTTGTGGGTTCGATTCCCACAGCCTTGTCCGACACGATGGGTTGTCGCCCATCCTGCAGGTTGTCCTTTTTCTAAAACTATATTACTATAACATCCCATCAATAATATCGAAAAACTTCTATGCTTAAACAATACTAACTTATGTCCAACATAATCCATTCCAATCTTTATGCTTATCCATAATACTGCAGTCCACTCTCATAATATAGTGAAAACGATTACCAGAGATTTAATACCATCGTTGGTCCCCATATATCATAAGATATGTCTTGTTGGTCACATTCCAAACATTCAAAGGCCTTAATCATGTATTCTCTTGAAAAATGAATACCCATTGAACCATAGTGAAAACATGTATGCAGTAAAAAGTTAACACATTACACATACCAAAATCCCCAAAATTCTATATACTCAAACCATGATATCACTTAGTCCTTATATCAATCATGAGCTCATGAATACAATCAAAAATCTCATTATCTTCTTATTCCTTCGTTATGCGCATATCATCTACTTTACAAAAATATCTGAATAAGCTTCCATGGTTACTGGTACCATTCAACATATACTTTCAAATACTTTTAGGAAAAACAATAGTGTAACAATCCTTAGATGATTCTTTATTCCATAGTACAATTAACTATACAACATAACTCTCGACAAACATACAATCATTCCAATACCTTCTAAAACAGCCGACTAAGCTTCAACACTTCTTTCAAATCATATATCATTTGTAGTCTCCTCATAATCATCCATATAAATACTACCCATATGACCATACTGATTCTCTTCATGAGACTTTCCCTTAGGGAATTGGTATGCATAATGCCCGTACATTCCACATTTAAAACATTTAACCATTGTTGATGTCATAGCAATAACATTATCCTCATCCCTGGTGTTAACTGAACCTTTTCCTTTGCACTTACTGGCTTTGTGTCCTTATTTTCCACACCCAAAGCATCTTCCAGTTCCTTTGAAACATTCTCCTTGATGCCTCTTCCCACATGATTTACATAGGGGAAATTGAACTTTCTTTCCTCTATGATCATCATGAAACTCCATCTTTCTCTTATTAGCCGAGTCAGGAAACTTAAAAAATTTGACTTTATTGATCATATTATGAGATTTCCAATTCGGCATAATAATGATGTTTGGACTTCCAAATCCCATTTCATTTGGTTTATCATGAAGAATATCATTCCATTGTCCATCATATCCTCCATTATCGTGAATCATCTTGTTTCCAGCCATTTCCTAAAACCCGAAAGGAATAGTGTGAGAGGAAAAAAACATAATAAAGGGGGAGTAACTTCAATATCTAAAAACATTGGTTTAATCTAATATTGTTACCATAGTTCTAGGACTATATCCTATACATATACTTATCCTTAGGGAGATCCCAAGACATACCTTATAAATATCTCTAGGGATCTCACTAACGTTTTCGCATCCTAGTTTCCAAAGATTGACTAATCGTTTCCTCTGATACCAACTGTAGAGACCCAAAGCTTGACGTACATGGAAATTACATTACTTTTGCGGAATACTTAATACATAACACAAAAGACACACAATGACTGTAATAGTTTAGTGTCTTTGGAAACTCGGAACGTAATCTTCTAATCGTGGTGAAAGATCTTCAACATCTCCCATAAAGGTCTTCCTACTTTTGTTTCATTACCTAAAATCTTTCTTTTAATCCTGGGGGAAGAGAAAACATAAAAAGGGTGAGCTCAAATGATTAGTAATGGTAAGAATGGATAAAATATAACATACCATATACATTTGAACTTAAAAAAACATGAACATTAAAAATCTTGAACAACGACATAAATCATGGAAGTAAATAAGGCATAGATCATAATGGAAAATAAATCATGATAAAATAGCATGGGAATAAAACATGTAATTTTGGCATCCATTAATAATATATAATGATTTCCATAGTAGCCAAGGCATTGCTGCCAAGACCATGTTAGTGGACAAAGTCCCTTTCTGAATCGAGTTCACTCCTCATTTCAGTCCTGTTTTACTGAAGCGGTTTAACCTACCATTCCAACCATGTCTATCTCATTAGATATAAATCATTACCCAATGCATTGGAGGGAGATATAGGTCCCACCCATCTCATAATTAAATCATTCTTACTTGTGCCACAAAATAAACATACATCATTCATAATAACCCAACGAATAAAATGGGTTTCATAAACATCATCCCATCATCACATAATACATATAAAAGAAATGGATATCATTTCATAATAATAAAATTGGAACCATGTAAATCATAGATACATTACACTTTTAACATACACATATGAAATAATTTCATATTATATGGAAAATGGTTTTGATAAAACACTTGAAATGAATTCTTGAGGAAAATATCCTTTCTTCTTCAAAATCAATTTCTTTCCAGAAAAAATCATGAAATTTTAAAAGAAATATATTTTTTTGAAAATAGACATGAAATATTTTGGAGGAAGCTTCATGAAAATAAGTCTTTATAAAACCATAAAAATCTGTTCGTTCCGTATAAGTAAAAAAAACATTATTCTCGTACTTTTGCCGGAAAAGTCAAAAAGTGCCTCGTAACGTAAACAAAAGAAAGATTACTTACATACAATGTAGTAAAAGTCAAGAATGGTTAAAAAGGACTTTAAACATACATTAATTCACTTTTATAAAACATGTACATGGATGATAGAAATATCCCCAGTAAATACATACGAATAAGCAATCTCGGATAAAAATGAGATTTGCCGAATTATCCATTACCTTTGGTCCGATTTGATTCTTAAGTGTCCGAACCTCCTGTATAATGATTTAAATAATGTTATTGAATTATTACAGAATCATATTAATTTTTATGATATCATATATGGTTCACTTATGACTTTATTTTACCCGTTCTTTTGTAAATTCCATGTTAAAGAGCGTTTTGGGTAAAATCGTTTCATTTGTCGTCCGTGTTTTGACTTGTAATTATTCATATGATTACATAGATCATGATTAATTAATTACAGAATATAAAACATGATTTATATATAATATATATTCAGAATATACATATATATAATAAATTAGTAAATGGAAAGAAATACACCGTTCATGGAGACTGTAGGCCGTATGTACGCATGAACGCTGTTTTCGTCTCCTTATTGAGTTGAATGGAATTAAGTAGATGACATACATATATATACACATAAATCCAGTATCATTATTATGTCATTTATTTCATGATTACTTATTATATATACTTTATAATCAGTCATGAATGGTTAAAGTGGAGAATGAATCTCATCGCGTCGTGGAGACGGTAGTCCGTACGTACGCACGAGCGATGATATCGTTCTCATGATCGTCGGATTGTATTGGAGTGTATTTATACTATTTAAGAATCAATATCACTTTAAAATAATCATATATAGTTATTATTTACACCATTATACCCATCCAAGTAAGGTGTTGGTGGAAAATAGATTTCACCACGGCATGGAGACGGTATTCCGTACGTACGCACGTGCGGTGATTTCGTTTTCCGTAGGATGGATAGATGGTGAAATAGGGTTGTTTAATACATATAATAACATATCAGTATATGAGTGATACTGATGTTATTACTTCATAATGAAACAACCTAAGAAGAAGAAGTGGAAGAAGAAATAAAGTTGAAAGAATCGGTAACGGACATTACCTCTTCTTTGAAGCGTCTCTTTGAGATCTCCTTTTAGGGCACTAAACATGGTCTTTGAGGAAGACCAGAACCTCTAGGATGTTTCTAGGGAAGTGGAGAAGAGAATTGGGAAGGGGTTGGCCGAGCTTTAAGGCTCAAAGTGGTGTGAGAAAGAGGGGGAGGAGGTGCCCTTTTATAAGGGAGGAGAGGGGCACCTTTGGAATAACTAAAAATATTATATTATTATAAAGTCAAATTCGGTTTTTAATAGCTCAAAATTGATATATTTCGAAGATAAGGTGGGTAGGGGTCGAAGTACTCTCATCCAATAGAATTTAGACAAGTTTAGGTATCAATTTTAACCTTATCATTTAGATTTAACTTTAAGTTATATAATTTAACTTTTACCGTGTCTTCTTGTTTTCTTACACTATAAGGTTAATAAACATACTATATCAAGCCAAACGAACCCCAAGTTGTTTATTATTAATATATATAACCTTATCTAAGTCATTTTGCAGAAACCTTAGATTTTTAAGAATAAAATAACAATTAATAATATAATATTTGTTTTAAAAACTATTTTATGTCAATTTTGACACTATTTAGTAATTGATTTTTGTGAAAATTATAACAGAATTATTAGTTCTAACCGGGTTACTTACATCAATAAAAACATGTAATATTAACCAATGAAATTATTGTAATTCATAAAAAGTCTCAAATTACATTTATTTGGGTATTTATAACATCAATTGTGTCAATATTTCATTGATAAGATAATTACTGCATCATCATTGTGTCACAAATAAATTAAATTATTTAATGTCTAAAAATTACAAATAAAATACCATTATGTAGGTAATATTGTTATCTTTCTAATTAATATTTATAGTTGAATTTATCTTTTGTATATAACACCATATTAAAAATGATATACTTATTAAACTTTGATTTTAACTATTTTAACCCTTCTTTAAAGAAATTAATAATAAATGTCCTAATCTAATCCAAGTGGGCCTAAATGGTCATATTTTATTCCTAAGTTTTTTTTTGGTCGAATTACACTGGTCCAATAGAATTAGGACATGAGTTAGGGTAATAATAATATCATTTTTACCCTTAATTACCCTATTTACTTTTAACCTTGGTAAAAAAGTAAAAAGTTACTATTCACCAAAAAAATTATTTTCATCTCATTGAACCACATTTTACTTACTGACATCAACCGTGTCTCTCGGATTTTCGAAATTCCACTCACAAAAGCGGTAAAATTAAGTTTTATGAAAAATTCAGTTTTTTAACTACCACTTAGTGGTTTCACTATTCATCAAAAATTGAAAGTTTTCAGAAAAATACAAAAAATTAGGCCTAATCTATATTTGATATTATGAACTAAAAAATGATGTCTATTTTACCAAATTCAAAACATATCAGTTCCATTAATTAATTTAAAAATTTATTCCCGTCGTCAAAACAAATGGTGTGTTCTTAAGAGATAATAACTATCAAAAGATTGACACTTGTTTATGTCTGGTTTAGATGTAGAAATTACATCCAATGAACAACATTGTATTAAATTGTAAAAATTTATTCTAAATATACTTTAAATCCACTCAAATTAATAATTTATCACTATAAATTATTTCGATTAAAAAAGTTGTTTTTAATTAAAATTTAGTAATTTTCACTATTCATCAGAATATGAAAGTTATCCGAAAAGTACCAAAATTTCACCCTAAGCTAATTTTGATATTTCGAATCCAAAAATGAAGTCCATTTTGAGAAATAAAATTTAAAAAATTTCAAAAAGTGGTTATTACTATTCATAATGGCTAGTTTTAATAATAGCATATCGTTGTTTAGTGAAACTCGGTATTGCGTACTACACACGCTATCGAGGAAGGTCGTGATTGCGTGTAATGCAAGGCAAGTCAAGAATGCGTGTTGTGAAAACTATTTTTGGTGTAGCGTACAACACAAGACATTAATGAAATTAAAAAGAATATTTTTCATAAAATCTCGGGGTGTTACACTGCATGGAGGCATCCTGAAAAGAAACAGGTGTGCCACGATTAAAATGTTATACCTGGTGAGATTAAAGTTATACCATGTGAGAAGACTCAAAATATCACAAAGAAAACTCTTGGAAACACACATGAAATCAGTGTTTTCATGCACTGAGTTGGAAATCAGATGTCAAGGTCCTGGTGTATGGATACGTCGGCCGCCGCACCAACACCGGTTCCCCTAAACTGATAACCACACTCACTACACATAACACTATTATTGTTAAAAAGAAATATCAGAGTCCCAGTTCTACAGTAGAACCGACTCCTATGATACCAATTTTTCACGACCCGTCCCCCAGGGCCCGTGCCGTGACTACCCCAAGCCCGCCATCCATAGGCCAGTGGTTGGCAACTAGCACCGAAGGCATATTCCCTAAAAGTAGGAAGGCATTGCCTTTATAACCTACAAGCACATCTAACTAAGCACACATCAATATAGGAACACAAGTAAACTGAACTGTAAATAGAGTGAGTATAGAAAGTAAATGGGGTCAGAATACAAGACCGACTGGAATGTACAAGTACCACTATGATACAATAAAACTGAAGAAAAGGGAAATTTAGCTGATGGGTCGTACTACGAGGTTCCAACCAAAAGAGTAGGTACAGATCGCCTCCTCAATATTCCACGTCCACCCATCTACTCTGCAACCCGACACGCCGTATGGTCCACCTCTAGGTACCGTCCAGTCTCAGTACTCTTAGCCTCAGTCAGTGTTGTCCTTCATCTGCATCTAACCCAATATGGTGAGGGACTTTTCCATGCATGGATGAGTATAAAGATACTCAGTAGGGACCTCGAGACCCTCTAGTTCTCACAAAATCCATCAAAGATAAAAAACAATCTATAAAATTAACACATAACCATAATTAGGTATATGAAAATGCATATACCTATGTTATTAAATAACCAATCTCAATCATGAGGAAAACACATAGGTACTAACTCAGCTCACACCAGGATTTATTCTAGGGGTAGTGTTAAGTAACATTTCCTATCCCAACGTCGAACACCTTGGCTGTTGGAGAACTACTCCTCTATCGAGTACAGTGGGCCTGCTGTGTAACACAGTGGCTCTTCCCATTAACCATGGATTGTTGAGGTACTCATCCTATAGAGTACCGTGGGTCTGCCATGTCACACAGAGGTGCTTCCCACCATGGGTCTTCTGCATCACACAAAGGCACTCCCCCTTGAGGCATGTTGAGGTACTCGTCTTGTCTTACAACTTGGGTCTTCCACGTCACTAAGTTGCTCTCCACCGTGGGTCTTCCACATCACTAAGGTTCTCCCCACTAGGCAAGTAGATTCACTCTGAGTCAAAATGGTTAGCAGTCGTCACGTCTCAACCAGCCATTGGGTTCCCGCACTACGCTCGCTCATCTCTGGGAGGATCTGCTCCACATGCTACTGTTCGATATTCCAACTACCAAGAAGTCTCACGAAGAATCATCTCAAAGGTGTTCCATGTCATAGGGGTCTCAACACATCAGACTGCGTGTCAATCGAACACCCGGTCTGTGAGTTATTAACCTTTTAGTTTCGGGGACCTGGTTGAATTCATGCTCGATCCAACCTGACCATTTCCCATGTTAATCCAAAACAAAATGAGGTTTCACTCAATGGGACCATCTCACTCCATGATTTCCAGTGCCGCTAATGGTTCATCAAATGAACGACTGGTTCCAATGTTGTGGCCAACAGAAAGTAACTAGGTCGTAGTGGGCCCGAGTCTGGTTCAACCCGGTAGGACAGACCTAGTTCGGGTCGGCCTGGCCCGCGAGGGCCACGAGGGTGTTTCCAGGGTGGCTCGGTCAATGGGTACCGCAAGGGCGCTGACCGGAAGTGGGTACCGTAAGGGCGTGAACTGTCTATGAGGGTACAGACAAAACATGGGGCGCGGACAGGACATGTGTACAGAGAAGGGCTCAGACCAGCCGCAGGGTGCGGACTGGCCGCGGGACGCAGACCGTCCGCGAGGGTAGGGACCGGCCACAAGGGTGTGGATCGGCCTCGAGGGTGGAAGACCGGCTGGGAGGGCATGGACTAGATGTGGGGGTGGTGGACCATATGTGAGGGCACTGATAGGCTGCGAGGGCACGGACCGACCGCAAGGGCGGCGGACCGGCTGCAAGGGTGCGGACCATCCACGAGGGCGGCGACTGGCCGTGATGGTGGAGGACCGACCTCGAGGGTGGTAGAATGGACTTGAGGGTGCGGACCAGCCACAAGGGTGGTGGACCGGCCATGAGGGCGTGGACCGCTCATCAGGGTGCGGACCGGCAGCAAGGGCGGGGACCGACAACGAGGGCGCGGACTGGCCGCCAGGGTGCGGACCGGCCACGAGGGCGCGGACCGGCCACGAGGGTGCGGACCGACAGTGAGTGCGGCAGGATGTACGTGGGTCAGCAGACCGGATGTGGGGTGGTGTTCGGGCCACGGAATGGCGGTCCGACGACGACGACTCGGTGGAGGCAGCGACAACGGACGACGGCTCAGCGGACGGCGACAGCGGCTTGACGGACGGTGGCAGCGGCTAGGTGGACGGTGGTGGCGGACGGTGAAGCCACGAGTGGTGGATCCATGGGGAGTGGAGGTCACAATGCGGTAAGGGTCATGGGGCGGTGTCATTGCACCATCACCTTCGTAACGTTTATCACCACAAATCAAAACAAGATTTTTTGAGGGGTCGGTCCATGTTTGTTTGGCCCACACCCTCCGCGTTAGGGCGGTAGAAAACATCTCAACATAAATAAGAATGAAGAATGTCAAAACCTATCCTTCCCACACTGATTATTCCCTAATCTTGCAAAAGAAAACTTTGGCAGATCAACTATTTTGAAAGTTGATCCACGTTACTTATTTTAGAAGGGTAGAACAAGGGTAAAAAATATATTAATTGACAATAACCCCTACCTCAAGTTGTTCTATTATTTGATGATTTTCAGCTGGAATGGAGATGATGTCATTGGAAAAGGATGGACATCGGAGATGCCGGTGTTTCCTCTATCTTCGGTTCATTGATGCTGAATATGTTCTTCATCAATGAATGTCCTATGGAAGAATATGGAGTCGAAGTCGTCATTCATCTTTCGAAGAATAATTTCTTCGTTGGCAAGCTTTCTCCAAGAGTTCTCCCTTTTTCCAATTGATTCACATAATTCCACCAAAATGAATTAGATAACATTATAGAATATGTTGGCGTCATTAAAATTAGGAATTAATCACATAGGTTGGAAAAATTAATGTGGAGGGTTGGCACAAATTAATTAAGGGGGGTGGTGGCACCATTATGTGGGGAGATCAAGATGTTTCTCACCATTTAATAGGGAGTTCAAGAGGTTTTAACTTCATGTGGTCTCCACCACCATATCCTCTCATGGGAGGTTAATTCAGGTGGTCCCCACCACCATAACCTCTCATAAGAGGTTTAGTTAGGGTTTCCCCACCTGAAATATCAACATGGGAGCTCAAAATAAAATAAAATGAAGTTTATTTAATTTTATCATTTCCACGGAAAACCCAAAAATTATCTTTCACCCTCAACCAACAGACATTTATGTGAAAGTCCTATTAAGTGAATACCAGTGCTATGAGTTCAACGATGCCATCAGATTTTAATTTCGATTACTGGTTCAAAATTTATAAAAACTCGCTCATATGTTTACTGAACGTACCCAAACAAAAGATCAGAAATTCATTTTAGGCACTACAGACCTTGAAATCATGTGCTTTCAATTTTCACGAACATGTAAAATTTCCATTTATTAAAAAAATTACATGGAAATTTTGGATCTTTACACATGAAGACTTGACCCTCATATAAGATAATTATTTAACCCAAGAACATGTAATCTACTCTAATATTACATACCTTTTCCTTCTTTGTTCTTTCTTTCTATCCTGACTATCTGTCTCATTACTGGCCTTTAACAACTCATTTTCAAGGATTGAGATCTCTATTGAAGAGACCTTTCATTATGTATTGACTCCATATTTAGGTTGATCGTAGGGTACTTTAGTTAGTAATCAAGTTTTCTAGTGGGTCTTTCAGCCCTTCCTTTCCTTAACACATGAGGGAATACTACCTATATTAGAACGATTCCTGATCTTATATGTCTATATCATGAAGATGAAATAGATTGGCGGAGGTGATTCTTGCCTTCTTCTAATGCCTCTTCCATATCAAACCTTTCTCGATCATAACCCCAAATAGTTGTGATTCAAGCCTTTTTGTCAAGTTGCATTATTTAATTCTATCCCCTTATTTTAGTTTTATTTTTAGATAGTATGATGTTGTAACGGCCCGAAATTTTGAATAAATATTGTTCCCAAATTTCATGTGTTATTTTATTTTATTTTTATACTCAACAAAAATGTTTTATTTGATAAACATGATTATAATTAAAATGAGACCAGTTGGTTTTGACTGTTATATGACCATCGGTCAATATGACCACTGTGAACAAAATGTTTTGATTATTGTCTCCAAATATAAGTAATCTTGGTTAACTATTATAGAAAGAAGATTTGATGGCCTCACCTAGTAGTCTTGGACCGATCGAAGCCCATCTAACAGAGCTTGGGAAGGAGGTAGCACCATTGGGCTTTGCTCTGGACCAAATCCAAGCTGAACTTCATCATGTGAAGCTAGAATGGAATCATCGTCGCGAGAAGTTCAAACTGATAGAAATTACTACTCGGGCAATGTTGACTGAGCCGCACCAAGATTCTATCACCCTAGCACACCTTACTCTTAGGTCCTATGCTGGTATTATAAGGGGCTATGTAATGAGACCATAACTGCCTTGTGTAATCCTTGTTTTAAAAAAAAATTGTGATTTCTTATTATGATGATGTTTATGAATTTTCAAATGACTGGATAAAAATAGTATGCATATTTTTGATGAATTTTCAAAAGGATATTTAAAAAAAAAATGTTAGTGTAAACCTTAAATAATTTAAAATGTGTAATGATTCTCAAAAAATGGTCTTCTACAATTATATCCAGTACGAAATTTAGAGTCTAATAAGATCAACTTGATTTTTGATGAATAGTAAATTATGAATAGTGATTTTATGATTAGGATTAGTAATATGACCAAATAGATTAGTAATCTCACTTAAAGAAAGTTTTAAAATAATCTAGGCACCTTGATTAAGTAATGTGATTCAATAAAATGGTTAAATAACAGTTTCATAAATTATTATTCAAGTATTAGTTTTTTTCGGGTGAATAGTGTTTTTTAATTAAAACTTTAATTAAAAATAATTAGAAAATTATTTTTATAAAAAGGAATTTATTTTTGAACTCAGAGCATCGATATTATGTTATGGTAATTTTTGGGGTTTTTTCTGAAAAAATGAATTTTCGGTGAATAGTGTTTTTATTTAAAAATAAATTTAAAAATACTTAGAAAATTATTTTTATAAAATGGAGTTCATTTTTGAAATCAGATCATTGATATTTAGTTAAGGTGAAATTTTGGGATTTTTCTGAGAAAGATGAATTTTTCAGTGAATAGTAAAAATGCAGTTTTAGGGTTTCGGTATGTTTAATGACATCATAGCTGTGTCATGATGATGTCATGAGATATTTTAAGGGTTGTCCGGCCAAGGGTGATGAATTATTGTTTTGGGGGCCCCATGTGGCCTAACTCCATGGTAAATGCCAAGGGAGAGCACACGGGTCTGAGAAAAGCACATGTGAGGTGTCCCTTGGCCATTAATGCCTTGTCCCCTCACTTTCCCTATAAATACCAAGCCCTCCTCTCATAAATTCGACTCCCCACTCTTCCCAAACGAAGTTCTGGTCTCATTACCTCCCAAGGAGTCCTCCCAAGGTTCCCCCAAGCCCTCAAGGTCCCAAACATTGAGGTTTAAGAGTTTCATTTTAAGGTAAGGGATCCGACCTCTCTCTTTCATTTCAAGTAATCTCTTTTATGTCATTCCTTTTATGCTCCATGTTCTTATGTTGTATGATGTTCTTTTATACTCCTATTACTACCATTTTCATGTTAATATATTGAGAGATCCCCTCTTACTCTCATTATTTCGTTTTATGAAGTTTTAAGTGGCGCCGTTAGGCTGCCGAAATTTTTGTAACGGATTCTTTCTCCCTTCTCATTTTTCAAGATCTATTTTCATGTAAAGTATTTCATGTTCCTTTTTTATTATGTTGGGTTATGATATCTAAATTTATCATACTGATCTTTTATGATCATATGATGAGAGAGCCCATTTGATCGCTTCAATTCAGTATTTTGAAGTTTTAAGTGGCGCCGTTAGGCTGCCGAAAGTTTAAGTGGTTCTTCACCCTTCTCGTTTTGAAGTTCTACTTTCATGTCAATTCTTTCAAGTTAATTTTTGTTATGTTGGGGTATGATCTCTATATCTATCATACTTGACTCTTATGTTCATATGATGAGAGACCCCATTTTATCTCTTCAATTCATTATTTTGTTAAAGTTTAAGTGGCGCCGTTAGGCTGCCGAATTTTTAAGTGGTTCTTCACCATTCTCGTTTTGAAGTTCTACTCTCATGTCAATTCATTCAAATTCCTTTCTATTATGTTGGGGTATGACCTCTATATCTATCATACTGGACTCTTATGTTCATATGATGAGATACCCTATTTGACCTTGTCAATTCAATTTTGTTGAAGTTTAAGTGACGCCGTTAGGCTGCCGAATTCTCACAAGAGAAATCTTTTTTTTCTTCCTTTCATGTTCTTCATTTCATATGGTATATTTTCAAATTTCATTACCATGTTCTTAAATCCCTTATATTTTGTCCCTCTACGGTTTGATGGGTCATTTATGAATGTTTGACCCATATCCCCTCTCTTCTCAATGTTTTCTAAAACCTTGTAACATAGTCGTTATGCTGCAGAATTTTCGTCTCAAAATGCCTCTCTCTCTTTTCTAAAAATTATTTTATGTTATAAAGTGAATACTCAAAGCTCTTATTTCTACAGGGGTATTCACATTTATATCAAAATGTTCTATTTTTAATTCTGGGAATTACATAAATGAAACCCTCTTTCCCTTTCCGTGGGTTTAAAGTGACGTAAAGATCATGTCTTTAAAGCAGTTTTTAAAATGTTATGATTATGAAATGAAACCCATTTATTTTATTCTATATGGGTTATTTATGAAATTTTTGATGATGATATATGTGGCTCACATGATAATAAAGGAAAATTTAAGGGTGCGCCCTGATAGCGCTCCAATACATTGGGTAAAGACTTAATCTCTAGAGATGACCATTTTAATGACGCCTTGGTAAATAACCCTGGTAATTTTAACGAAACCTTGGGGATGGGCCTTGGTGAAACGAAACGATTTTCAATATTAAATGTTGTAGCCACATCTTCAAGTTATAAAAAAATTTTATTTTTATTATGATGTATCTCATGATTTCATTCTCATGCCTTAATGTTATTTTCATGACCTTATTGAAGTATCTCAAGTTCACATGTAAAATGTTTCTCTGGTTTCTCTTACTGGGCCTTCTGCTCACCCCTTCTTTTGATGTATGTCCCCAGGTTGTGAGATGCAGTAATGAACCTAGGATGAACTTGAGGAGAATCCTTTCAAGTGTTTAAGAAGAATGTTTTTTTGTTTCATTTATTATGTTCCTGGTTTCCAAGACACTAAACCTTAAAGATCCTCGGTTTTGTAAAATGTAATGAAAGTTTATGTGATAAAAAGGCGGGATTCTATAGTTGGTATCAATGGATGGTTTAGTTATTTGTGGAAATTAGGATATGAAAACTTTATGAAGAACCCTATAATAATGTTTAAATATAGGAAATCTTCCTAGTATTTTGGTGAGTATTGAGTAAAGGGTTTCCAAGCAAATACATCCCTGTCTGGATACGAGTAGGTAGAGGTGGCTCTGGCACAGATGAACATAGGGGTAAAACCCGAAAACACCGCTTTGAGCTAGACTCGAATGGGAACTGGTACACAACAACGGGCCTTGCTGCACTCTTGGTTACGACACTCCCGGGGGATATGATTTGGTAAATTCATAAGCTTAGTATGAACCATTGTTAAAGGAACAAAGATAAAATAAAATAAAGATTCACATAAGAATATATGATCATGGATAACCTAGAAGGGAACCTAGGGGATCACAAGTTAGGTTATACTTTACTTATACATGTTATCCTTAGATGCTTTAAGTTTCTTTTCATGATTATTGGCTAAGTATTTAAGCCCCTAACTATAGATTCTTTTCTTAGTTAATGGAGGGAAATTGAATAACATGTCCCAACAACCAATGTGATAGGAAATGCTATGATTGCCGTATTAATACGACAGAGATGATTAGGGTATTAAAAGATGATTATTATTTTGGAAGACGTTCACTATTTTGAGGACCATATATGATCATGGTAAATAGATTACTACGGTGTCTTCATTGAGGAGTAAGGTTGACTTATATTTTGAAGAATCAATGAATTTAAGGTGGCCTTATAGTAATTTAGGTTACTTAGGGGAATGATTAACCTATCTTGGGTAAAATATGTTTAGGTTAGCTACTTTTGTTATAAGATGATAGGAGTGGTTGATGTTGTTTGGAGATAAACAATGAAGTCTATTTTGGAAGACTATGTTATCAAGTCCTTCTTGTATTTGGGTTTCAATCTTAGTTTGGTTTATTTTCAGGAATCTTAAGGACCATTATTTACGGAATGGTCTATGATGAACATTGGGTAGTACCATGGAACATTGAAGATTTAAAAGTAGTTTCCATTTCTATGGGATTATTTTTGAAGATTTGTTTTACCTTACCCATTATATTTTTGGGATAATGTTTAAAGATAGAAGAAATAGATAGTTGATCTTTTGTGGATCATGTGATTCTCTAGATGATGATTCTTTTGTTTTGATGAGACCAAGTAGTTTTGAATGCTCATCGTTTGGAGAAAAGATTAGTTTTGGTAGAAACTTATTAATGTATGAAACTCTACATGAAGGTAGATATATTTCCTTATGTTTTTGTTCTATGTTGTAAATGAATTCCTCAAAGTTATTAAAAGGAACGTAAAACAAAAACGTTGTTGGTTTACGTTTCCTACTAGGTAATCAAAGACCGCTTACACACATCATAATTTTGGGATTTTCTGGTGGTTAACTTCCCACTAATCATGTTTTCTATCACTCTCCTTTAAGAACGTTACCCTTTGTTTTCTCCTCCATGTCCATATTTCCTACATGGAATCCTAGTATGAGTAAACTCGGGTGGCCTTTGTACTTCCTTTTCTTTCTTTTAATGTAATGGTGTTACTGACTCTTTTTCCGATGTGGGACTTTAAATGAAATTTCAAAACCCAATTTTAAAAATTGCGAGGACGCAATTTCTTAAGGGGGGAAGATTGTAACGGCCCGAAATTTTGAATAAATCTTGTTCCCTAATTTCATGTGTTATTTTATTTTATTTTTATACTCAAAAAAAATGTTTTATTTGATAAACATGATTATAATTAAAATGAGACCAGTGGGTTTTGACTGTTATATGACCATCGGTCAATATGACCACTGTGAACAAAATGTTTTGATTATTGTCTCCAAATATAAGTAATCTTGGTTAACTATTATAGAAAGAAGATTTGATGGCCTCACCTAGTAGTCTTGGACCGATCGAAGCCCATCTAACAGAGCTTGGGAAGGAGGTAGCACCATTGGGCTTTGCTCTGGGCCAAATCAATGCTGAACTTCATCATGTGAAGCTAGAACGGAATCGTCTTCGCGAGAAGTTCAAACTGATAGAAATTACTACTCGGGCAATGTTGACTGAGCCGCCCCAAGATTCTATCACCCTAGCACACCTTACTCTTAGGTCCTATGCTGGTATTATAAGGGGCTATGTAATGAGACCATAACTGCCTTGTGTAATCCTTGTTTTAAATAAAAATTGGGATTTCTTATTATGATGATGTTTATGAATTTTCAAATGACTGGATAAAAATAGTATGCATATTTTTGATGAATTTTCAAAAGGATATTTTAAAAAAAATGTTTGTGTAAACCTTAAATAATTTAAAATGTGTAATGATTCTCAAAAAATGGTCTTCTACAATTATGTCCAGTACGAAATTTAGAGTCTAATAAAATCAACTTGATTTTTGATGAATAGTAAATTATGAATAGATATTTTATGATTAGGATTAGTAATATGACCAAATGGATTAGTAATCTCACTTAGAGAATGTTTTAAAATAATCTAGGCACCTTGATTAAGTAATGTGATTCAATAAAATGGTTAAATAACGGTTTCATAAATTATTATTCAAGTATTAGTTTTTTTCGGGTGAATAGTGTTTTTTAATTAAAAATTTAATTAAAAATAATTAGAAAATTATTTTTATAAAAAGGAATTTATTTTTGAACTCAGAGCATAGATATTATGTTATGGTAATTTTTGGGGTTTTTTCTGAAAAAATGAATTTTCAGTGAATAGTGTTTTTATTTAAAAATAAATTTAAAAATACTTAGAAAATTATTTTTATAAAATGGAGTTCATTTTTGAAAGCAGAGCATTGATATTTAGTTAAGGTGAAATTTTGGGATTTTTCTGAGAAAGATGAATTTTTCAGTGAATAGTAAAAATGCAGTTTTAGGTTTCGGTATGTTTAATGACATCATAGCTGTGTCATGATGATGTCATGAGATATTTTAAGGGTTGTCCGGCCAAGGGTGATGAATTATTGTTGTGGGGGCCCCATGTGGCCTAACTCCATGGTAAATGGCAAGGGAGAGCACATGGGTTTGAGAAAAGCACATGTGAGGTGTCCCTTGGCCATTAATGCCTTGTCCCCTCACTTTCCCTATAAATACCAAGCCCTCCTCTCATAAATTCGACTCCCCACTCTTCCCCAATGAAGTTCTGGTCTCATTACCTTCTAAGGAGTCCTCCCAAGGTGCCCCCAAGCCCTCAAGGTCCCAAACATTGAGGTTTAAGAGTTACATTTTAAGGTAAGGGATCCGACCTCTCTCTTTCATTTCAAGTAATCTCTTTTTTGTCATTCCTTTTATGCTCCATGTTCATATGTTGTAGGATGTTCTTTTATACTCCTATTACTTCCCTTTTCATGTTAATATATTGAGAGATCCCCTCTTACTCTCATTATTTCATTTTATGAAGTTTTAAGTGGCGCCGTTAGGCTGCCGAAATATTTGTAACAGATTCTTTCTCCCTTCTCATTTTTCAAGATCTATTTTCATGTAAAGTATTTCATGTTCCTTTTTTTATTATGTTGGGGTATGATCTCTAAATTTATCATACTGATCTTTTATGATCATATGATGAGAGACCCCATTTGATCGCTTCAATTCAGTATTTTGAAGTTTTAAGTGGCGCCGTTAGGCTGCCGAAATTTTAAGTGGTTCTTCACCCTTCTCGTTTTGAAGTTCTACTTTCATGTCAATTCTTTCAAGTTCCTTTTTGTTATGTTGGGGTATGATCTCTATATCTATCATACTGGACTCTTATATTCATATGATGAGAGACCCCATTTGATCTCTTCAATTCAGTATTTTGTTAATGTTTAAGTGGCGCCGTTAGGCTGCCGAATTTTTAAGTGGTTCTTCACCATTCTCGTTTTGAAGTTCTACTCTCATGTCAATTCTTTGAAGTTAATTTCTATTATGTTGGGGTGTGACCTCTATATATATCATACTAGACTCTTATGTTCATAAGATGAGAGACCCTATTTGACCTTGTCAATTCAATTTTGTTGAAGTTTAAATGACGCCGTTAGGCTGCCGAATTCTCACAAGAGAAATCTTTTTTTTCTTCCTTTCATGTTCTTCATTTCATATGGTATATTTTCAAATTTCATTACCATGTTCTTAAATCCCTTATATTTTGTCCCTCTAAGGTTTGATGGGTCATTTATGAATGTTTTACCCATATCCCCTCTCTTCTCAATGTTTTCTAAAACCTTGTAACATAGCCGTTATGCTGCAGAATTTTCGTCTCAAAATGCCTCTCTCTCTTTTCTAAAAATTATTTTATGTTATAAAGTGAATACTCAAATCTCTTATTTCTACAGGGGTATTCACATATATATCAAAATGTTCTATTTTTAATTCTGGGAATTACATAAATGAAACCCTCTTTCCCTTTCCGTGGGTTTAAAGTGACGTAAAGATCATATCTTTAAAGCAGTTTTTAAAATGTTATGATTATGAAATGAAACCCATTTATTTTATGCTATATGGGTTATTTATGAAATGTTTGATGATGATATATGTGGCTCACATGATAATAAAGGCAAATTTAAGGGTGCTCCCTGATAGCGCTCCAATACATTGGGTAAAGACTTAATCTCTAGAGATGACCATTTTAACGACGCCTTGGTGAATAACCTTGGTAATTTTAACGACACCTTAGGGATGGACCTTGGTGAAACGAAACGATTGTCAATATTAAATGTTGTAGCCACATCTTCAAGTTATAAAAAAATGTTATTTTTATTATGATGTATCTCATGATTTCATTCTCATGCCTTAATGTTATTTTCATGACCTTATTGAAGTATCTCAAGTTCACATGTAAAATGTTTCTCTGGTTTCACTTACTGGGCCTTCTGCTCACCCTTTCTTTTTATGTATGTCCCCAGGTTATGAGATGCAGTAATGAACCTAGGATGAACTGGAGGAGAAGCCTTTCAAGTGTTTAAGAAGAATGTTTTTTTTGTTTCATTTATTATGTTCCTGGTTTCCAAGACAATAAACCTTAAAGATCCTCGGTTTTGTAAAATGTAATGAAAGTTTATGTGATAAAAAGGTGGGATGCTATAGATGCCTTACCTTGGGAAGAATGGTGAGACGGGCCTAAATATGAACTTTCTCATTGCCAAGAATTCCATGAATCATATTGGACTCCTAGGTAATGTGATTATACCTGAATTTATATTTTCACTCCTGTATTTGGAACTTGGTTAAAATACCTTACAAAATGGTGGATATAACTACCTCTCTAACGTATCCACCTCAGGCTTTGTGAATGACTACAAACTTACTAAATCCTTCGTGCCTGAAATCTCTGGCTAATGTGGAATTTCAGTGTGAGACATTTGACTATACAGATTGAAGAAAAGTATTTCAAGAGTTAGGTACTCTTCTTAATAGTGAAATCTCAGACTTGGAGAATTCCTATTTGAAAAAATGTAGGGTATCGCCTTGCTGATGACAGATTTCAATGTAATTGTACAAGAAGAGTGGCATCGAACCCAGATTTTTTGATTCAATATGCCAGTCTCGGTTATAGTAGACATCTTATAAGTGTTGAAGTCACCTATATAAGATATATTTTATACTTTATTTACATTAGGATACTTGTTCTTTGACTTCCTTTTATCTTCCTTCCCTTAACAAAGGACTTGCAGCCACTCGCCTTCTCAGAAGAGTGAGATGCGTGAGTACTTTTCACCAAATTTCAAACCAAGCGAGAAATATGTTTAAGAAAATAGGATAGTGGATTCTTCTAATTGCTGATAATGGATAAATTGAGAAGACCCCTAAGAAGAATAGGTATTTGAGTTTCTACCCATAAATAATTCTAAAACCCAACAAAGAAAAGTAAAGGGAATAATCTCACCATGAATCCATTCTACTAACTATATTATACCGACCCTCCCTGAATAATTTATCCCCTCGTGCATTAGTTGACCCAGTAAATCAAGACATTATAATATACTACCTATATTATACGAATTGTGACACTATCTAGAAATATCATAAGATAAGAAATATATTAATGTACGTCAGCTGGTACTTAAATATATTTAATGCTATCTCAATTTAATGATCGAATTGATTGGGACAGTTATCTTTCAACTAAATTTTGTGGTTACAAAGATAACAAAAAATGTGTGGCATTCAATATCCCTTCAGGGAACCCACTTTTTTAGTGAAATTACTAGTGGGTTTTTGTCATATTCCATCTGTGGAAAATCTTCAAGATCGATGAGGAATTCTGTAAATGTATGGCCACACTTTATCACTTCCACCCTCTGGGTTTGCGATAGTAGCACCAAGATATGCTATTTTCTCAGTTACTGGCTTGGCCATTAGTGAAATGATAGCCTCATGCTCCTCTTATTTATGGAATAATAGGTTCTAAACCCTTATATATAAGTACAATCCCTTTATAAAGGGTTAGATATGAACCCTTTCTTCTTTTTTTCATTTCCAATCCTTGTGACTGTCAGTTATATAGAAAGGAAAGTAGACCCACTTACAAAGAAATCACTCTTCTTAGGTATTTTCTAATCCCCATTTGTATTCTGATCTAAAAACTCTTATCAAGAGGGATATGGATCTATAAAATCTACATTATTCCTTCACCATTTATTTACTTATTGACTCGTTCATTATTCCTAGCACTTATGCATGTCTGTTCTAAAGGATAGAGGCCTTGATAGGGAAGGGATTCTACCCACTAGATAGGGTGGAACCTAGCTCAGGATAGAATGCTATACAAAACGAGAAGCTAAAAAACCCCCAATATAGTTCAGTATAGTCTATCCAGGTACTCTCCATATAGTCTATATTCATTTATTATCATAATATTGTATGATCTTGTACACAAATGATTCTGAACTTAGATTTGGTTCTACTCTTTATTTTAGGTTCAATAGAATACTAGTCTGAGGGGGAATACCTTATCTCTATATATCTCTCCATTCAACTACTAGACATGCAAGGACACTAAAAGAGGGAACATCGACAATATATAAGGTTCTGCCTTCATAAATGACCTCCAAAAGAGGTTATCTGTAGTACATATGATCATATTTGGTGCTTCTCTTTTACCCTAGCTCAGAAGAAAGCAGTAGGTTTCATTATCCATAGAGTAAAGAGGGACTGAAGGATACCTCAGTACTCTACTCTAATAGGCTCACTTCATGATCTATCAGTACTATACTCTAATAGTCTTAATATATCACGCTTATTCAAATCAAAAAACTCACTCTTGTGGGGAAAACCGCATCACATAGAGGATTACGAAAGCTTGTAGATAATAAAGAAGAAAAAGGAACAGATCTTGATAGCTTTACCCTCTTTATTCTGTTAGAAAATCAATCATAATCCTCCCATTTAGGGAGGGTTAGATATTTTATAACCTCAATCTTTATTTTGGGTTAGATCTTTTAGAACCTTATTTAGCATCTCCAGAGTATTTTTTAAGCCAGTTAGCTGCTCGGACCAAGTTTCTTATTATTTTAAGAAATATTAGACTACTATTCAAATAATTTAGTGATATATTATTTCTTGAAATCTAATAAGAGAATTACGTTCCTAGGATGCATTGTGATACCCACACTTTCTTGAGATTTTTGAGATGGATCCCTCATTTATTCATCAAATGGTGTCATTTACCTCTTTAGGGTACTATTACGATCAAGGGGGAAGAATTATCCTATTCGAAATGAATATAATTTAATCTTTTAAGACGGTTGATTTTATCCTTCCTCCAGTAGAAGCAAAATTTCTTGTTATACCTTCTCTGATCAGGGACTGATAGCTCCTAAGATCTGTCTATTGTTCATAAACCTCACTCAAATCACATTAAATAGGGAAATAATAGTATGGAATGGAACTATTTAGAGAAGTCCTAACCAATCCAATTGAATCATCATGATTCTTCAATTATTCAGAATCAGCATGAGAAACCTGTACTAGCTTGGTCCGATGATAGTTTTATCCCTGAAGGTATTAATTAAGAGTTATAGAATTAGCTTTCCACTTTATACGCTACTCTATTTCTTGTTTTTAAGGTGACATGTCAATTTTCTTGCTCATCTGATACTCTCCTTTTTATCCAATACCTCAAGACCCTCTCTTGGCATTTGATGTTCTTTTAGGGAGAAATAAAAGAGAACTTTGAGACAGTAGAGGGGCTTCCAAAGCACAATTCCACAACTCCCCATTTATGGGAAGGTTCCAAACATCCCACAGCTCACTGTAGATCTAATGAGAAAGATTCCCACTTGAATTTCTTCTACATGGGACAAAGGACATTCATGCTCATATTGGGGTAGTATATCCATAAACCTTCAATCATTTGAACTTATCCTTTTTGGTTGACAACCACAGACTCAGTATAATCTATCCAATTACTCTTCTAAATAATCTATAGGCACCACTATAAGAACCACTAAAGGTAAAGAACCACCTATAGTGTTACCTATAGTATACCAGCTACTAGGCTCCCATCTTGTGTTGGGTTAAGGCTCCACATCATGTTAGGTTAAGGGCTTAGTTGAACCCAATTTCATCACTTGTAGTCTAATATTTGAGTAGAGTACTAAGCTTGGCATTGGTCTTCAATATATCTTTCTTTCCTAGTGTTTGATTAAACCTATGATCTCTTAATTTGGTCTACATACTTTGTTTTAGGATCAATCTTATATGTTCTGCTTAGGTCCATCAATAAAAATTTTATAAACCCCTAGGCAGAATCTATATGGGGCCTTGTGTTAGGCCTAGATTATGTTTGTAAGGTATAAAAATAGTATTTCATTTATGATTTAACCCATACATTAAACAATTTTCATTAGGCCCTTGTAATGATCTAAGAGGGTAGTGAGGTTTAGATTCCATAGATCTCAAGTTGTATTATATTTGAGTAGAGTACATGAAGTTAAGCCTACATCCAATTTAGAATAGGATATTTTATATATCCTAACTCATAGAGAGTTATGTCACATGGTATGCACCAATTTTTTCTATTCCTATGATTCTATTATAGTTGAGTACTGAGACCATTTAGGATTAGGTTTTTATCCCATATCGTGTAATTATAATATCATTTATCTTATTAGGTCTTAAAATTTATACTTTTTGGACATTTAGATTACATACTTTTTCATTTTCCAAACATATCATACATCTTTGATATAGGATGATATCAGAAAGCACTTAAGTGTTGGACTTTTTCATGATAAATGTAAACTAATTCCTTATCCCTATCAGTGAAATAAGTATCTAAATCACTCTATTTTAAAACCTCAGAAATATAATTTTGAAAAATATTACTACAAATCGACATCAGATGTCGCCCAAACCTAGGTTTTGACACTTCTTGTTGAGTACACAATTCAGAATGAATGTTTGTTTAAATAGTACGAGAAAGACAAATATAAATTATGGGATTAATCCTTGAGATACTTATTTAGATTGGATTCATCAATATATAATAAACATGAAAATAACATTACAAAATGATCAGGGAATTTATCCAATCCATCAATAGAGAAAGACACCTACGGTACACTAATAAGAACAAACTTCTTTATTCAAAACAAAAATACCTTATGAAATGAACCCATATATAAAAGTAGGTGGGTCTTCTCATTATTTGTGTTTTGTACATTTATTCATTATTGAAGTAAAAATAAAACCTCCACTATAATAGTTATGTAGGGGAGGATGGAACAAGGTATTTCGAACCATATATTACTGGAATAAAATACAGCCACAAAAAAAATTATGATGCTTTCTCAATAGGTTTAAGTATCGAGATGGAGGAAATGGGGGGAAGAAAGCACCCCATTTTTATAGTAGAGTGGAAGAAATATCTTTCCCTCATGTATCTATGATTCCATTTAGAAACAACACAAGAAGAAGAAAAATATAAAGTAGTATTTCTTAGATTCTTGCCATCACTGAAAATAATTTGATTTGTTGGCATCAAGGTAAGGGACTGACATTATATACTATTGTAGAAGAAGAATTGAATGGGTTGGTTGAAAGTTAAGGACATCTCGATTGGATGATTGGTTGGATGGTAAGTATAATACCTATATTATACATAATTGACTAGTTGAAGGTGATTTGGATCATGGTCCACATATAGAGACCATAGAAAATAATTTTTATAGTCTAAAAAAATCAATTGAGTTGTGACCTTTTGATAGGTGTCACTTTTTGGGCTATATGGAATGGTGAACTAATTATGTATATAAGTAGTCAAACAAGAGGATGGTCCTAAAAAGAAGTCAATGTGAGTTCTAACCTCCCTGGAATACATGATGTATCCCAGACCAGGGAGGACCATAATCTATTACTTCTAATTGTATATGATGAGTTGTGTTTTTCTTCAAAACATAAGATAGTGGATCGAGAAACCTCCTCCTATTTACGAAATCTGATCATCTATAGGCTAAGATACTTTCTGACTGTCATTTGAAGAAAGCCAGTAGTTTAGTTTTGGTACTCAAGTTCCAATACACATTGAACGGTAAATATGGTGTCTATAGATGTATTTCCTATTTAAATAAGGAAATTGTGAAAGTGTTGCGGAGAAAAATATTTTCCTTCCTCAGTACTCTAATCAAATAGTTCCCTTTATCCCCCTAGATCCCTTATTTCGTTATATTATAGAAAACCATAAGGAAAAATATGTGTCGAGGAACACTTTGTGAATATGGTCATATTCTTTCATAATATAAGTTCACCCTTAGTTTAATCATTAAAAAATAATTTAGAAGATTTCCTCATTACTCCCTATCCCTATTATCTATTAAATAAAGCTATAATAAAATTTGAGTAATGTGAAACCCATTCCTATGAGCTGTAGAGTTAGTTATCCATTATCATCCCTATTATTCCTCATCTATATGAGATGTGACATCTACCCCATGATCCATTCCACTTTCTACATCCATTTGAATGATAAGTCATGCCTATCCATGTTTTATCCAACCTTTTCTCGACTATCAACCACTAGAATAGTGATTTTACTAGCCCTAATTTCATCTCCCATGGAAGGATCTCATTCACTAAGTATGAACTCCCACTTTCTCATCTATGTCATATATAGATAATACAATTCCTTTATAGGATAATGAAAATACAACTGATTTTTACACTTTTATGCCTCTTAAAATTTCTTTACTTACATTCTAGATGACTAGATGAAGGATATAAATTAGAGAGGGGGTTCATAGATTTTCTTTCTTTTCTAATTCAAAAGTATGTAGTGAGATTTCTAGCGGAAAGGAAAACTTGTAACTTACTTACAACCAATATATATATGTACCAGGCTCTGGAGGGAGCTTCCTAAATTAGACAAACTCAGCTACTAAATCATCTAAATAGAATGTACTTATTAGGAAAGCAGTTGATCACTCACTAAAAGAGCTCAACAATGTCACTCCTTGAACAGATTCCATATCCCTATAAGGATAGATTAAATTTGTGTTCTGTGGGGTGCTATATTATCCCCTTCTTTGTAATTGAAATAAATAGTTGTAGATCCCTACTAAATATAATAAATAGATAAAAAACAATAAAAGAAAAAATATCATTAGAGATATAGAATCGATAACGGCTTTACTTTATTCCTTGTTAGTAATAGAGGACTTAGAGGGATAATTTTATATTTTAAACATAGTTAAAGGAATGACTTGGTGTGTCTTCTGGACATGGTTCAATAAAGCGTTTTTATGAGAGTTAAAAAAAATAAAGGAGCTTCCCAAAATATAAATATATATAAGTACCAGAGTAAAAATATGTGTTTTGTAAAATAAAAAAGGATTGTTTTTCTACCTATAACCTTGTCTCCATTGGTGGGTATGAGTTGATCATGAATGAAATACCTTATAAAATTCATAAATTTCACTACAGTTTTAGTGAATGGTACTTATATATATGGGTTATTCTTTTTATTATACAGAATCAAACAAGGAGAGGAGAATAGTGACTAGAGTATAGGGAGGATTAGGAGAGAGTAACTTCTGTGATGCATCTATATCTAGGTAGAAGTCTTGGTATAATTATGATATTTGATGGTTTGGGGAAGGATTGATTGGGTGTTCATGGTTAAATAAAGAAAGGGGATGATACGCTTCTCCATGAATGTTGTGAGGCTATATTCTCATTTAGTCGAGTGATTGGGTTCATAAACCCATAGGTTCATTTTTTAAATAGAATCACTTTGACCTTTTCTGAAAAGATTTTCGAAGAATCAGGTAATTCTGGTCTACACTGCCCCAAAAGGACATAGGCTCGGCACCTTTTGTAGCTTTCATTGGGGAACCTGTCAAATTTAGGTGGGTGGAAGATTTTCGGTACACGGCCTTGTGTTGTCGTCATCCATAAACCGTTGAGCGTGTCATCTATGAATGATCCGATGAAACTAGAAATGTAAGAAAATATAGGGTTTCTTCAAAATAATTAGTATCCATGAGGTATCCTTACATTATTCATTGTATAATCTATGGGAGAAATACTAGATGTTTGATTTGGTAATGATAATGGTGAGTCCATTTAATGAGAAATAATAACCTTTATCCTGTAGCTATAGTATCAACATGACATGTTGAATGACTATGATCAGAATATTTTCAACACTGATATTTCTTCTAATTGGAACGACCATGGATTTTGATTAGTACCATGAGGTTGAAATTGGGAAACCAAGTCCACTATGTAGTCTGTAAAGCCTCAAGGAGTGGATGGGGCATATAATATCTTCATTTTTCAATCAACGAATTGGAAGCGAGATCAGATGTGAGGATTCAACTTGATCAATCAGATATAGAGAACATGGTTGATAATAAACTTGAGTGGGTGAGGGAAAGGTGTTGAAATATACTCGACATTCAATCCAGGAGTTGGGGGACTTACCTAAGCGAGTTCCCTTCATTAGTATAAGGAAGCTAAGAGCATATAAAAAATAAGAAACAAGAATACATGTATCCATGAGAGACTATTACTTCTATAAAGTGTGAATAAAATTGGGTCACTCCATAGGAATAAGTACAAAGGGGGAAGAGGGTTGGATGGAAATCCCCCCCTCTCTTTATCTATATAGATACCTTCACTAAAGGTAGGGTTCCTGAGCTTAGCCTATTGAAAGTATCACTGCTTTGGCGATTGGAAAGGCATATCCAAGTAGCACTACCGGAATGAAGTGTGGGTGTAAAGAATCAAGTGGAAGCATCGAATCCTTGCAAGAGGGGGGAAGAACAGTCAAAGGAAAGTCTAGACGAACTGGCCATAATTTATAAGGACAAGGATCGTAAAAAAAGTCACTTATTTTCATAAGGTGGTTGGAATAGACTAACATCATGTGAAAGTTCATTTTAGCTCAATTCTTCCCTTTCTACAACTCTTTCATTCCAACCCACTTCTTAGAACCCTAAAAAATATGGCATCAAGGTTGGAAACCCCATGGTTCAGGCCTCGACCAGATAATGTAAGGGGGTGGTATTTATATATATTGATTAAATAAAGAGGTTTATACTATAAAGACAGGATAGAGTCAACTATAAGCGCTGTCCCATTAGTGGCATAAGGATGAAGAATGTTTTCTTACTAAGAAAGAATATTTTTTTAAAAAAAACCTATTCCTTTCATTCTTCTATTATATTTCATTGGTGAGGTTTGGATTTTTGATTCCCTTTTTGATTAGTACTCTTCTAAAAGTGTCTTGCTCTATTGGCATGCAAGCCCTTTCTTTCCTTCTCATAAATATGAGGTGTTCAAGAACTCTAGCCTTGGAAACCATGAAAGCCTTCATAACAACCTCCATTCACTAATTATATGATACCTTTTCGAGCATAGAAGCTCATTTTGAACTGCATAAACCTTCATCTGATTCACCGTTGGGAACAATCTCTAAATTCGGAATCAATCAACAACCTCTGATTCCCCTACTTCAATCCCCACTACTCTTTGAAGATATAAAATCAACGATAGATTAAGAATAATAGTTATAAATATAAAGGTGATGTATGGGACTCATTTTTTGAGACCCAACTCAAAATTTAAAAGCATATCGAGTTCGACGATGGATATTCTCATCAGTCTATCCATGAAAAAATAAATATGATACAAACATCTTTATTTTATCTCGGGGGAACGGAACTTTAGGAATTAGTATCTCTAATCCATTTGAAATATATTTAGGGGAATGGAACATAGAAAAGTGTTCCATATCACCAGATTATGTACACTAATATTTTAGTATATATCAATGAGTGTTGTTTAGAAAAAATGAATATATATGAAACATCACCTAGTCTTTCGTGATAATTTTGGTCTGCTTATTTGGTTATGTATCATTTTATTTACTATGATATTAATAGTAGTTTATATAAGATATATAGATGTTTCATTCCAATAAATATTTATGATCTTGTTCCATATCTCATTTGTGAATCTTACTAATCAAACTAGAGGTACGTTCCAGAATGGCTTGGTAAGCAAGAAACCACTTATGTAGGCACTAACTCCCATTTCTTTCTCTTCTTTATTTTTGAATGTCGCAATCAGAATGAAAGGTAGTTCACTGGATATTCCTTTTTATCGTAGAACCTTTATAGAAAAATACCTGAGAGTACAACTCTAGACAATTCCTTTTTGTTCATATCTCTTGGTCTTGCTTCTTATTGTTATATTCAGTTCCTTTTTTCAGTTCACATATTTCTTCTTACATAGTTAGTACTTTTTCTCATTTAACAAGATTATTTCCTTCATAAACTATTATGAAGAGATAAAGGGTCAAACATGATTCAATATAGAGACTACTGGTCCTCTTTAGTGGAGGATTTTTCATCTGGCAGAACTACTGGAAAGAGAGAACCAGTCTCAAATTACCAAATAGTCGATCCATCCAATCACAAAAATAACCTACCCATCCCTTAACCCTTAAGATAGGGTCATATATTTTAGATCCTTTGAATATAATGTTTTTACTCTATTGTTGAAATGGTTTGTGACACCTTTCTCTTCCTCATAGAATTGCCTTTGATTTCCCCTACTCTTCTCTTATCTTGAACCCTGCTTCATGCTAGAGGTTGGTACATATATATATTAGCTGATATAAATAGATTCATATTAGATAATTTCCAATGAATATTCTCTCTATATATATATTATATTCTGCGAATCTTGAAAGTGGTTACTCCCCTCCTTACATAAGAGTTCATGCTTCATGTTCACTTGCGCTTGGAGGTCTAACTACTACTATCCATCCGGCTACCTAGTGGTAGGCTGAATTTTAGTCCTATAACCTTTTTCATTCATTAACTAGATAACTCACTTCCTATATAATGGTATGAAGCCTTAGAACCTCTGATTTCTAGAGATATAAGGGGAAAACATGGTGGATACCAATGGGATAACTTGAACATATAAATATCCTCACTTTCCTAAAATCAATAAGCACTCTACCAGGATAAGAAAACATTCATGAGAAATTGGGAAATTGAGCCATAGTACTTATTCTTCAAAAGAGTGTGCATATTTAAATAAAGTAAAATAATAATGGAGTATATTTTCAAGGGGTGAAGACAGATGCAAGGGACTAATTTACATAAGGATTAATGGATGAGTAAGGGGATAAATGAACTTGTTTCCATTTTCCTTTTATACGATATTGTATAATTGAATAAATGTCACATATGATGAACCAAGGAAAACAACTTCATTAATAGAAGAATGTTTTGATGGAATTAAATCCACTGACAGTCTCTGAGAATCATCTAGTGCTCTCTTTCCTGTAGTCAGGTATCATATTTTATTTTATAACTAATTCTTAATTTGATTCAATTGGTCGATATAATCTCTCTAGGTACTCTTCAATATATTCTATAAGAGTACCACTATAGAAACCACTATAGGACCATTTTTCTGTTTCCTATAGTGGTTCCTATAGTGTTCCGACAATATTATACCAATCTATCTCATCTGGGATAGTGACTGGTCACTAGACCAGTCACTAGCTTTGACCACTGTCACTCCCATTCTTGAAGAGTCAATGTGATTTGAGGAAGAAGGATTTATTCTTTAGTTTTTCTTGTTTTCATCTGAGTCAATAGTAGAAGGAAGATTCATAGAGCATATAATGAGATATATGCTTCTAATGCCCAATTTTCAGGGGTTGTGATAGAATGGGTTACAGGAAAACTCGAATAGGTACTCTTCTATATGGTGGCTATTAGGGAGATAATACTTTTGAAAGGAAACTCGTGCTCTTTGATGGGGGGTCTTGTTCATGTGAAAAAGATGTTGGTATTTTTTACAGTATCTTACTCTCAGCTGGGCTACATTCAGACGTGTGGAAATCTACTATTACATTACATACCATACCAACAATAGGCATATCCTACTATTATAGAATCCCCTACTATTTAATAATATTCACTATCCAATTTGATAATAGAAGAGTACTAGAGCTTTTGGATTTATTCCTTCACTTTGATCAAGGATTTCTCAGTACTTTTTTAATATTGGAAATTAAAAGAGTACTGATTCCCATGTCGAATTCCTTTTTAGATGAATGTGAAAAGTGGGCTAGAAAACTCAGCTAATTTGACAACATAGTTTATAGTTACAAAGAAATATCTTCCATAAAGAAGTTAAAAAATATTCTTTTTAAACAATGAATCTGAAAAATGCAAGCTAGACTTATGTAAAGATGAAAGGGGCCTCATCTAGTTCTACCTTATCTTATATGAAACCAACTCTATTCTCTCACAATAATGTATGGTTTTATTTCACTATGTTTATACACCTCATCATTGATTGAAACTGCTAAAAAACTCTCCCCCACTACTCATGCCTCACCCACAACACTTTATGGATGCTTTCTATGGTATTCATGGAAAGTGAAGTATTTATTTCACATGATGCTAACCTGACTACCTGTATTATACAGATTCTAATATACATTATAGTGGTAGCACTCTATATTGTATGCTCAGAGGAACTAGACATTTCCTTCAACACTCACTCTAAGATGAGGATTTGGTTTTTAACCATAAGAGGTGCTCGTGGACGGGAAATCACTCACCATAATCTTCTGAATAGATAACGTCATTATTCTATATATATAGTTATTATTGGAGAGGTGGATCAATATCTCTCTTGGCCACACATCCCTATTCTTTTATTCATTCAAGGATGAGTGAGCATAGTAGGTCTATTGAGTTCCCAACCCAATAATATCTCTCTTTAAGCTTAGTGTTTATCCCTTTCTTATGACTTCAGAAGGTTTAACGGTGGAAAGAAACCCCAAATGGGGCTTCATAATCAAGACCTTCCCTAAAGACACTTAGCATATTTTTTCTCTTTTCAAAAATGTACGCCACAAACTAAGTGAAGAGTCTTGATGTTATATCCACCCTATATTTCTGTTCTTGGCATGTATCCCAACAAACTATAGCTCAAAAGTTCTAAACCATGATTAGGGGGTGGTTAGACCGCAGCATGCTTGATCCTAAACTGGGTTTGGATGACAAGAGTTCCAACCTAAGCATCAAACCAATATCCTATCAATGAACCTTGATGCTAGTCATCTCAAAATGATAAGAAACTAATCCATCAAGCCTACATTCAATAGACCACCAAACATACACAAAGAGAAATTTTTAATATAGTACTATACTCTAATAGTCTATATTGTGATAATAAATTACATGTTTGTTGTTGAGAACACCCTAGAAAATGTAGAACTCTTAAATGAATTAGAGAACAAAAAGGGTTCGAGTAAATATGATCCAATTAGTTATTTATCTGGTTGATGTATTACTTGTAGAACAGGAAATGTAAGGATCACTTACTAGATGATTTCTTCCGGTATAGAGAAAGAAAAGGGACACATGAAAAAGATAACTATTCACTACCTCCCTATCTCCTAAATCAAGAGAGGATCACATAACATTATGAAATTATCCTATGTAAATCATTCCAACCACTTATAAAGAGATTCATCATACAGAACAAAAGTTCCAACAACCATTAGACACAGACTCTAGGAAAGATTCCAGATATTGGACTTATTTAAGGGTGAATTATTTACGTTTACTCTCATATTCCTCTACCCTCTCTAGATAAGATCAAGATTTTTGTATTGATTCCACATATTTTATTCAATGTGCTCATTAATTTAGCCACATCTTCCAAGCACTCATTGTAGATTACGAGCCTAAACAAAGAGGAGACATATGAATTTGAACGTTAACAGTATGGGGAATGGTAATTATATATATTGCTAAGGTTTTTCCTATAACTACACCTCATTAACCTTCAATGTAGGTATAATATAGGTAGAAGACCCTACCTCACTTGGCTGACCGAGGATTGGAATCTTATAGTCTAAACCAAGTCCTTCCACTAAGTCATAAGCCTTCTATAGTAGACTAAAACGAGCCAGATTCATAGAATATCGATTAGCATTCCATTGATTGGTCACGACCAAAGAATAAAAGAAATAATTGAGTGATACTTCTCTATATAATGATAATAGCTGAGTGTCCATAATAATAATAGAAGTGACATTGTATAATATAGGTAGTATAGATGTTTAACCCATGATCTAAGAGATGAGTACTCCTAAAAATATTTTACATTTCGAAGGAGGTCCAAAGTTCATTAGCCTCCAACTCCTTCCCCAATAAGAAATACAAAGATATATTGGTTAGGGGGTCTTCCCCTACCACTCAAAACCAGCCTGACTAATAGGGGTCGTAGTCCTCACAGGTAGAACATGCTCATAATGAGCTCTTCTTTTCTGATATAGTAATGAAAGTTGATGATTATACACACCACCAATTTGGAAAAAAGTAGAGAATTGATGCACATTATATATATCACCAATCCCCATCATGTCATATAGGTGGTAGAAGTGAATCAGAATAGTGAGGACGTTGAAACCTTTTCACTCTAAACCTTTCTAATGCCAGGTGAAGAATGATAGGTTTTTCCACCTTATTTGCAGAAGTAAGAAAAATGATAACGACACCATTCAATCTTCTTATTGAGGATTTTCCATCCCAACTTCCCAAAATGTCTGATTTCGATTCGAACTTCCTCAAGAGGCTGAAACACATTTTCCCAAGTGACTGTGATGAACTTCCTACTATCTAGAATCCCAGACCAAAGAAATCCAGGTATTCTGGCATATAAAGTACACCCTTATACCTCTTTAACCACATTACCTTAGTAGGACACCAGTAGACAATGAAATTGTGTACATTTAGACTTCCCACAACTGAATTCACCAATTTCAATATAACGGCCATTACCACATCTAGTCTCTTTTTCATTTTTGAATTTAACCACCTTCCATACACTATAACTTGTGACAACAGACTTAAATATTCACCATCTCATTTTTCATTCGTTCATATAAACAATGGAATCAGTGACTAATGTTCCACTTATTGGCTATTTTGTAGCTAGTTGTATTTCTTCATATGTACTTTTATTGTCTTAAGCTAAGCCTCCTATATTATATAGAGTGTAGATATTCTATTGCATTAGCATTTATATATATGTCTTAGCACATTCTTTCCTAGAGGTTGTTGATGGGGGGGCTACTAGATGTTTGTTTATGTATCTTCCCTTCTTATGTAGTAACTAATTGGATACTGCCTTTAGATAGATTTAATATTTCTCTTTTTCCTAACCCTTTAAAAAGGGTCTAATCTTTTAGAACATAGTGTTACTTAAAAGTCAGTCAATTTCACATGTGTTTTTGTATCTTATTTACAATATAAATTTCCAATTTTATCCATTTTAGAAGATAGGGTTTAGGTATTCTATTTATCCGCTTATCCACTCTTAATAATACTATACAACAAGATGAATAGAATAGGTTACAAATCCAAGAATAAATTGTATCCCTATTCCTTTCTACCTTCAGCCTTTTGACTAGTTCTGTCTATGTATGTTATCCATTTATCTATTCAGTTACTTCTCTAGCCTTAGCTAGCTAAAGGAAAAGTATGTATGAATATCAATCTTACATTTTCAGCCAGGTTGTGTCAATATCTCTCCTTCTTACCTTGCTACTTTCAGCTTCCAATTTGTGGATAGTCCTTCACCCTAGCTAATGGAAAAGCAAGGTATTCATTTAGTGAGGAAAGCAGAGTGACTACCTTTTCTCTCCCACGGATAAGGAAGAAATATTGTTACTTCTCCTTAAAAAAGGAAATGATAATATTGTCAACATGTAAGTGGGTGTTCTCAAATGGTCATCTTTACTAGACCGGTAAATGACTAGTACTACGGTCTAGTATTCCCCATGTTGTCAGTTCGAAGTAAGAGATCAACTAGTCCGAAAGGAAGAGAAAGAAGGTTACACTGATCATTCCCACCATACATGACAATTTTCCTTCTATAGTGAGTGGGGATTTGAAAAAACAAAGTTCACTATAATTATGTGAACTATCAAAGCTTTGAGTCTTGTATTAAGGTGATGGAAATTTTAATTACTTAGCTACATGAGTGACAGAAGCGGAAGGGGGTAGTGACTAACCGACTGGAGAACCCCACAAATAGATGACCTAGTGAGTTACCAAGGAAATGGGGATTGATCACTACCTATAAATAACTTATTAGGTCTAATATAAATGTAGTCATGACTTATAGGGATAAGCAAATAACTTCAATTTCTCAATCTCATTCAAACCACTTCTGATTCCATGTGCTCTGTCCAGCCTGGGGTACCTACTGGAGGACTACTAGAAAGAATAATTAACCCTACTCCTACTAAAAATTTAGTTAGGAGTTAAGATCTCATCTAAATTTCTCTCTCTCCCAAGGTGGTAAGACTGACTGAAAATAAACATTTTTATTGAATTTTGGAAGGGAAACACATGTACTACAATCACTGTGGTCTGAAAAAATGTAACCCAAGGGAATAATTAAACACATGATGAAGACCCTACCTTGTAAAGGACCCTAAAGTAATGAAAGAAGACATACGTTGATTCGGTGAAGCCAAGGAAGCCAGAAATTCCACAACCCTATTACCCTCCTGCCATGTGTGGATGACCTCCAGGTGACTGCCCTAGGTGGTGAGACTGATTACCATATCTAATAGAGTAGGGGAAGGCCAGGATCACCTAATTCAAATGTTGAACTTGGGACCCATTCCATTTGGTCGCATCATTCACTCCCCTAACCAGGGGTTCTTAATCGCTTTTCATGAAAGGTAATAGTCTTTTCATGAATCTAGATGATAAAGGCATGAAAAAAAAACAAGGTACATGTTCGATACGGGTCTTAAGGAATATAGGAATATAGAACTACTTGGAAATGCTTCTCCTAAGTGTAAAACAACAAAACAATAAGAACTTACTTAGCTACAAGTCTTCTCTAAAAGGTAAATAAATAAAAGAGATCGTATCCAAAACCTATCAAAAATGGAGGGTTATATCTTTTAGGACCTCTCTCTTTAAAATGTTTCATATCTTTTGGAACTTTACCCTAAAGGGTAAGATCTTTTATAACCTATTTTAGTATTTCTAACTAGAGGAGATTCTCCAGTCGACACCTTTCACCCTTTAAGATGGAGAAGCATGAATGGAGTGATAGATGGTATAAGACACTACGTTGAGCTGATAACTATAGTTTCTAATATACTCGACCTAAGGAAAATTCCTCTAAATATAGATGAGGCTCATAATTAAATCGTTCCACTTGGGAACCATTCTCTATGTCTTCCTAAGTTTTGTCAGACCATGTCATACTAGGACTTCCCAGGTCTGGGATACCTGTATCCTAAGAAAATCAAATCATGAAGTAGCGGAAACCGTAGGATTGTTTTAATCACCCGATACGAATGTTTCTCACACTTAATTCAATAGGGGATTATGCACTCCACTCATTGAAAAGGCAGTAAATGGATTATTCTTAAAAAAGAAATTAATTGAACATGTCAACTATTAGAAGAGTACTGACTTAAAGAAATTTATAGTAGTCACTCATCATAGTGGGTGGAATATGGAATGATTGGGAAAAGACTTTGGGGGCTTGGTATCCTCTCTATAACTCTATATAATAGTACCATAGAAGAATAGTAATACTAACCGAACCACGAAACTATAATGACTAGGAGTAAGGGTCCCCAACCTAGGGAATGGAATAAGTTATTTATAGAAATATTGGATCCCTAAAAAGAGAAATTTTTTAGGTTGATAGACCATCCCATAATCTGGCCTACCATAAAACATAAACATGAATCAATCACACACCCTATGATCCACTATTTGTAACAACTCATTAGGACATGATCACCTTTATATAGAGCCAGTCCAAAGGCCATATATCTAGAAGGTTCTAAAATATCTTACCATTTCTAAATGGGAGGGAAGAAATATCCATCAAAATGAGTTAGAAATATCAATAGGTATTGCGAAAGGTAGGTAGATCATGGTGGATTTACCACCAAGACATGTCTAAGGTATGGTTCATGGGTTTGATGATCCAAGGGGAGAAGCAACTAGAAGCATACGGTACCCAATTCCAATATGAATAGGTGGACTGAATAAATGGGAACCATACAACTTTCCCTTTAGGGCCCTTATTAACTAGAATCAATCAAAATAGACTATCCTAGAGCTAGAGTTTCCATTGGGTACTTAGGTCAGATTTGGTATGAGCAGAAGGTGAACTGACATATGTGGTTGGGAACCAAGCGCCAGCCCAATCAACACTTGGTGGTAATTGGGGGAAATAGGAATCCCATGGGAACTTTTCAGACTTAGGGAGCTATGGTAGTGATAAAAATATTACTATTTGAAGTACACAAAAATTCAATGTTCGTACCAAATCGGTACTCTACTCTAATTGTTATGTCATACCAAAAAACATTTTTACACTCAAGTAATCATATACCATTTGTTCCTATAGGAAAAATAAGGTAGTTTGGGTACTCTTCTATATAGTCTATTAGAGTAAAGTTAGGTACTCTATCTATATATTCCAAAATGAAGATTTCCAACAAGATGTGACTGGCCATTGATTGAGTACTCTGAAACTATGTTTAGAGTTTTTGTGTTGAACAACTAGCATGATATTTGAACCACCCACACTATTATAAGAGTACTAAAGGTGATTCTAAACCTTCAGGTCCCATTATAGTCTAGTATACTTATATGACAATAAAAGTACCCCTTCATTGACACCTGTATCCCAGCTAACTAGTGTGATGACATCAAGGAGGTATGGAACCTACACTCGAAGGCCATATAGCTCATAGGATAAACTTGTACTAGAGTTATTGAATAAGCATCTAGTAGGTGACCCCCCCCCTAAATACTCTACTCTAATAGAATCACTCGACCAACTCGTTCTGAACCAACCACGTCTATTTTTATACCATTCAACTACCATAATGCCTATTCAATATTCAAGGAATATGATAAGAGCCAATATGCAATTCCCCCTCGAGTACATAGAGAATCGCAATGTCGGTACTCTGCTCGAATACTTGTTTCACTATTGGGTTGTTGGCGTTTGGAGAATTGAGAACTATCAAGTATAAATTTTAGAAAAAATATGGAACCCATTCATGCCCCCACTAGATTTAATTTTGTTATTTTAACATCAGTACTCTTCTAATTGTTCACATGGGCATCGTATTCCAGGCACAACACTCTTTTTTGATTGTTAATTGATACTGATGGAAAACATTACCATGTGAATATGAGATAATGGGGGTTTGAGAGAATGCATTGGGGAAATTGTAGTTGGGTTCCAAAATGATGGGATTATGGATAAAGGAATGGAAATGGAAGTGTTTAGTAGTGATGATGTTCTTAAGTGCAGTTCAGAATCAAAACAATTTTGATACAAGAGACCAGCCAAAACGGTCAACTATATATGGATGGGGACGTTGCGAGCATGGACGATGGGAACCTGTACCAACAAGGTATGGGAATTGGAGTTCAAGTCAAGGGTTCCTGGTGAACAATAAATTCCTCAAACTATCCCATGCCTAGACCCTCATTACAAGAGCTACCAATATGAGTTCAAAGAGATCTCTAGGAAAAAGGGAAACTAGTGGCTAGCAAAACAACAATGATTTCTAGGCTTGGAACACAAAAGAAGATTCAGGAGCTTTCTACCAATATATATATGTACTAGGATCATGGAAGGTCATTTCATGGTCAAGTGATGACTGTGGTATGTGAGACCATATAGAAAATAAAAACATACCAAAACACTAGAATTCTAGAGTCTCAGTACTCTACACTATATAGTATGGATTCTAGACCAATCTGTAATCTTTGGACCTTTCTAGTATTGTACTCTATATTGTAATGGAATAGACATTAGCTGCAGTCTCTTCCTTGATTCACTGCATGTAATCGGACTTAGGTTCCTTTCTTTGTCAATTGGGTGGCCTGACCACCAGCTACTAGAATTGGAAGGTTCCTTTCTAGAGGTCATGGGAAGAGAGTTTCCTAACCTGGTCATTTACTGGGATTCATGAATCATGTATCCAAGGTCTTCACTGGGATACTTGATTTAAGTATCCTAGGTCCTCCCAGGTCTTTTCATACAAGTTAGGGTACTCTAGATTAAAATAGGTCCTCCATCCATACAATCTAGATACTATGATACTTAATGTATCTCAGGAAAGGGCCAGGTACTCACTAGGATACTTCATGTATCCTAAGGAATGACTTTCTTCTTCCTTTGGAACTTGTGGAATCGATGGAATAACCTCATTAGGATCAAAAAAATTCTTTCATTCTTTCTCAGCTACTCTCATTTTGAGAAACTGGTTTAGGGGGTTGATGGGGTGGTATATGATTCCAGGAGCTATTTGACTATCAGGGACACTATTGAAATAAATCATCTTACTTTGGTGAAATCCATTTGAAAGTGGGTCTGAAATTGATTACCCATTTTCATAAGATCATACTAACATATCTGTATCATTATTGTTTCTTATTCCCTTCTTCCAATCGTTGATGTTGACTAGAACATGACTTTATTGGTATTTAGCATATAAAATCCTCATATAATGTCCTATTTGTTTTCATGATTCCTTCATTCCGTATTATTTAAAAAGATTTTTTGTCAGCCTCGGAAGAATTTTTGTGACTCAAGATGGTCATCCTGACTACTACAAATCACAAACTAAGCTAGACACCACTTTTGATGAAGGAAAGAAAAGGTTCTGAGAAATTCTATGATGTTTTTTCTCAGGAATTCAATGCTTCCATCCATTGAGCTTCTCTAATCAGTATACAGTTCTACACACCCCTGTATCCCAGACCTCAAGCTGATCTGGTAAAATGGATGGAATATTAGAGTAGATTTTAGTACATTACCCTATTTATTTCCTTAAACATAAATTAAGGATTGAGAGACTGAAAATAGAGGGTTTTCTTAGATGCATCTCATTCGACAACGTATTCAGTCTCTCAAAATGATCATGAATTCCTCAATCATTTGAGAGCCTAGTATTTGATTGGTCACAAGAAGCATTGAATTCCTTGTTGAGCTCAGAATATTAATTCATCATATCTTTTGAAAGGCCTATTGGCTGACTATCTCTACTCATAGGCCATTTCTACTCTTCCAAACTTGAATTTTCACATGTCGAACCACTATAAAGACCACTATCGGTGGTTCTTCACTTATAGTGGTTCATATAGTAGTGCATATAGACTATATAGAATATTACCTAGATATATTATAATGATAACATATATTGATATTTCTTTCTTGTCCCTTGCACTAATATGATATAGAATCAACAACTTTACATGCAAGGTCTTCTTGGTATTCTGTCAATTTGATATGATATTGAATACAAAAAAACTACCACTGTATTTTCTACTACATTCATCTACTAAGATTTTTTTGAAAGTGATACATGAATGATAATACTTGAAAGAGAGTTATGACTATAATTATACCTTCCATTTAGGAGAGGGGTTCCGTTACTTCTCTAGTAGTAGGAAATTGGATCAACCATTCAATATGAGTAGTGGTTGCAATATCATTACTTATGCAGTCCTCCACGGTAGTCACCAGACATTGAGAGGAATGAAATAATTGTTAGTTAGTGTTCCTAATATGATATATGGTAGTGAGTAGGGCTCATGGAGGTTGAGTATCAATCTATCAAGCATGAGGATAATTATATATCAAGTACTCTTTTATAACTACATATAAGAGTACCGTATAGTAGAGTACTGAGATGCCTGATATTCCATCCCCTCTCTCTCTATAATATCATAAATAAGCTCTAGGAGGGACATATGCCCTTTTAGTTGTAGTATATCTAGTATATGATATGTACATTGTCTATAGAGTTATTAAAGAAACCTTTCTTCAAAAGAGGTTGATAGTTGATCGAGAAAGAATACCCATATGGGGAGGCTAGTACTGTATGCTATTCATCCAAAGATAACATGTCAATAATACTCTAATCTAATAGAGGCGACTCTAGAATTTTAGATTAGAGTATTTAGTGTTACCATTATGGGTGGAGGAAGGTCCTGGTACTTATATATATTGAGAGTTTCAAGAATTCATTACATCTCCAAATCACATAGACAAGAAGAGAGTGATTGCAAATAGACATGAGGTTTTTGTAAAGTCTCACCATTGAATGAGCTGGACTAGGAACATTAATGAGAGCAAATGTTCCCCCCTCTAACCACTTCATCAAGATCCCTCATGGAAGAGTCAAGACCTTTCTTCTGCCTAGCAGTGCGATATTTTTCTTTCCCGTTCGATCTGCCTCATCCACCCTACAGCCTTCCAATTGATCACTTCTAGAGTTTCTTAATTCATGAACTCGGCTAGTGATATATAAAATTTCATAGAAAAATTAATTTATTGTATTTGATTATTGGAAGGAATTACATATATTCCATACCATTATATGGGATATTGAGGTTCGAATCCTATCCTCACCTCATCACATGAGATGCATGGGTCACTCACTCCTTTGAGTCTTTTTTATAGAATAACTCAACAGTTGAGAGATGCACTAATCATTATGCCATCGTAATCCATGGAACCCATATTCAATGGCCCATTACCTGGGTGGAAATCACTTTCTAGTTGTATGAGTGGTGTACGGTTCATATGGGTACCTACTGACAATAAAAAATAATGTGGGAATTGGAGTGGCATTGCAGTGGGGTCAGATAGAATCAATTGAGTAACACACTATTAGAATAGTATTGATGGTCGGAGAGCATCATGGAAGAATTGAATTGTAATATGATTTTGGGCATGGGGTGGGATGCAAGTTTGATTTCATTAATGATGGAATGACTCAACTAAATTTTTCCTTGGATGAAAGAATCAATTGAGTAGTGGGGGAGTTGTTGGTATCTCTCTAGTTTGGTAGTTCATGGACAAACACAACTATTAATGTAGATTAATGACAATATATATAAGTACCAATGGGTATGGTAAGTGTTCCAGTAGTTCCCCTTTGGAATTGGAGGAGTCAACTATTATAATATATTAGTCTCATTCTTATGAATCGATTGAGTTGGCCATCCATCAATATATATAAGTACAATCCCCTGCTACTACTGAAGGAAAAACCTCATGTTTGTTTGTGGCCAAGATATGATGTCCATAGCCACATGCATCATCCATGAACTGAATCTAGGCATGTTAAAGTAAAGGGTAGCCAAATGGGGGAATGGATGTGAGTGGTTCAGCAATGGTGAGATCTATCATAGTCAATTGACTACAAAACTGTCATGGCGGAACTAGTTGAGACTATTAGAGTAGAGTAATGAGGGGAAAGGTCGATATATATAATTACTGTAGGTTGGACATTTCCATTCAACTACCCTTCAGTGAACAATCCCATATGCATTGATGGTGCTCCAATAATGGAACAATTTCATTAATCATTTTTTCACGCTTCATTCCTAACTTAATTAAGTGACGCATTTAGAAACACCTATGATTTTGGGATCCTCCATATTACCTATATGGGTAATTCATTTCATCATTCACTGAATCACTTGGCCATTCAAATATCCTTATCTGCTAAGGCACCGATGCTATTTCATCTCTCGGGTACTTGGGTGACTCATGATGGTAGTATACTATATAGGTTTCTGATTCTATATCCAATCAGATTTCATTATTATTTTTCCATTGCCTTCCTTAATGTCATAATTCCAACATAAATCTTATATCTTGGGGAATGAGGTGGTTGAACTGCACTAGCAATTGGACCAAGCATTAGCATTTAAGAGGCTATTATTCAGTATGTTTCCCTTTGCTGCCCTTGGGGTAAAGGAAAGCATGTTTGGGATAGCCTGTTTTTCAATGGCCTTATGGTATTTGAGTGGATGGATAAAAGAATTCATTATTTTACCTGTTTATTGCAATTCAGGGTACTGAAATTGGATATTCTAAATCGATTCTTGGGAATTTTTATCTATCATCTCACTCTACCTATGTATCGAAAGTGGGTTTGGGGAATGGATTGGTTGGAGTTTGATCCCATATTGACTTTAATGGAGGATCCATTTGTAGCTGGAGTTTGGGGTGTTCGTACCAAGCTTCTAGTATCATCAAATCATGTTCCACTTGATCAGGTATCAGTAATCCATCCATCCAACATCTATTGGGGTTCCATTGCTAGTTTTCTTGTGGATGGAATCATGAGATATGACCTATGGGAATGGAATTAACAACCGGGTATTTTCAATAGAAATGATAGAGTGTAATTGAACTTGTTTTATTTCTACTCATTCAGTATGGTTAGAGGTAGCTCGAAATTGAACTGGAGGCCTTGGGACCATCCATCCAATTAACTATTGAGGATGAAAAAGAATATTGATTCCTTAATAGAGAGGCCGAGTAATTTCATGTCTAGGTGTTCACTAACCAGGTCCTCTAAATACCAGGACATCCCTCACTAAAAGACTCACCAGGTCATTACTAGGTCTGATTTGGGATATGTGAAGTATCCGGGTGAGTTCTTGTGATACGTGAAGTGTCCTAGTGAGCACCTGGAATATGTGAAGTGTAACACCCTGAGATTTTATGAAAAATATTCTTTTTAATTTCATTAATGTATTTTGTTATACGCTACACCAAAAAGAGCTTGCACAATATGCGTCCTTGACTTGCCTTGCATTATACGCAATCACGACCTTCCTCCATAGCGTGTGTAGTACGCAATACCGTGTTTCACTAAACAACGATATGCTATTAAAATATTATTAAAACTAGCTGTTATGAATAGTAATAACCACCTTTTAAAATTTTAGAAATTTTATCTCTCAAAATGGACTTCATTTTTGGATTCGGAATATCAAAATTAGCTTAGGGTGAAATTTTGGTACTTTTCGGATAACTTTCATATTCTGATGAATAGTGAAAATTACTAAATTTTAATTAAAAACAACTTTTTTAATTGAAATAATTAATAGTGATAAATTATTAATTTGAGTGGTTTTAAATTATATTTAGAATATATTTTTACAATTTAATACAATGTTTGTCGTTGGATGTAATTTCAAATTTAAACCAGTTTTAAACAAGTGTCAATCTTTTGATAGTTATTATCTCTTAAAAACATGCTATTTGTTTTGAAAACGTGAATTAATTTTTAAATTAGTTAATGTAACTGATATGTTTTGAATTTGGTAAAATAGAAATCAATTTTGAGTTCATAATATCAAATATAGCTTAGGCCTAATTTTTGGTATTTTTTTGGAAAGTTTCATTTTTGATGAATAGTGAAACCACTAAGTGGTAGTAAAAAAATGAATTTTTCATAAAACTTAATTTTACCACTTCTATGGGTGGAATTTCAAAAATCTGAGAGACACGGTTGATGTCAGTAAGTAAAATGTGGTTCAATGAGATGAAAATAATTTTTGGTGAGTGGTAACTTTTTACTTTTTTTTACCACGGTTAAAAGTAAATAGGGTAATTAAGGGTAAAAATGATATTATTATTACCCTAACACATGTCCTAATTCTATTGGATAAGTGTAAATCGACCAAAAACAACCTTAGGAATAAAATATGACCATTTAGGCCAACTTTTATTAGATTAGGACATTTATTATTATTTAATTCAAAGAACAGTTAAAAGAGTTAAAATCAAAGTTTATTTACCAAAACATTTTTAATAGAGGGTTATAAATAAGATAAATTCGACTATAAATATTCATTAGAAAGATAAAACTATTTCCTACATATTTATATTTTATTTTTAATTTTTAGACTTTATATAAGTTAATTTATTTGTGACACAAATATGATGCAGTAATTATCTTATTAATGCAATATTGACATAATTGATGTTATAAATACCCAAATAAATGTAATTTGAGACTTTTTATGAATTCCAATATTTTTATAGGTTAATATGACACGTTATTATTGAGTTAATTAACTTTTTTTGAACTAATCATTCTGTTATGAGTTTTAAAAAAATCAATTACTAAATAGTTTCGAAATTGACATAAAATAGTTTTTAAAACAAATATTATATTACAAATTTTTATTTTATTCCTAAAAATCTATCTTTCTTCCAAATTACTTAGATATGGTTATAAATATTAATAATAAACAACTTCGGGTTCGTTTGGCTTCTTATAGTATGTTTATTAACCTTATAGTATAAGAACACAAGAAGACACGGTAAAAGTAAAATTATTTAACTTAATGTTAAATCTAAATGATAAGGTTAAAATAGGAATTTAAACTTGTATAAATTCTATTGGATGAGAGGATTTAGACCCATCCCCACCTTAGCTTCGAAATAAATCAATTTGGAGCTATTTAAAACCGAAATTGACTTTATAATAAAATAATATTTTTAGTTTTTTCAAAGGAGCACCTCTCCTCCCTTATAAAAGGGCACCTCCTCCCTCTCCTCCTTACACCAATTTGAGCCTTCAAGATCGGCAAAACCCTGCCGATTTTACTTCCCCACTTACCTAGAATCATCCTAGAGGTTTTGTTCTTCTTCAAAGACCAACCCTAGTGCCCTAAGAGGAGGCTAAGAAGAGGCACTTCAAAGAAGAGGTAATGTCAGTTACCAATTCTTTCATCTTTATTTCTTCTTCCACTTCTTCTTCTTTAGTTGTTTCATTATGAAGTAATAAAATCATTATCACTAATATACTCATATTTTATTATAAGTATGAAACAACCCTATTTCACCATCTATCCATCCTACGGAAAAAGAAATCACCGTGCGTGCGTACGTACGGAATACCGTCTCCACGTCGTGGTGTAATCTATTTTCCACCACCACCTTACTTGGATGGGTATAATGGTGTAAATAATGACTATATATGACTATTATAATGTGATATTGATTCTGAAATAGTATACATACACTCTAATACACTTCCACGATCATAGGAACGATATCATCACTCGTGCGTATGTACGGAATACCATCTCCACGATGTGATGGGACTCCTTCTACATGATATTCATTTCATAATGATTATATAAATGAATTGAATGAATGAATATGATATATATTACACTAATACCATTCTTTAAATGAGGTATCTATAACCTAAATGGAAGAATAAGAATTTATTCGACAAAACATGCATAAGAACAAAAAGTAATAAACACCCGAATAACAAGTAGTAATGAAATATTACTAATAAGAAGCTAAGAATATGACCATATATGATATCATAACAATAAGTATGATTCTGGAATAAGTCAATAACATTATTTAAATCATTATACAGGAGGTTCAGACACTTACAAAGCAAATCAGACCTAAGGTAAGGGAAAATATCACAATATCATTTCTATCCGAGATTGTTTATACTTTGGTATTTAATGGGGTGTATTTTATCATCCACATAAATGTTTCCTAAATATGTAATATTTATATCCTTCTAAAATAGATTATATCCAATTTTACCCTTCGGTGAGTTTTTAGTAAAAGATATGAAAAGAATCTTTTGTCGTTTTTCGTACGAGGTACTTTTTGACTTTTCCGACAAAAGTACGAGAAGAATGTTTTTTTAACTTATACAGCATGAATGGATTTTTAAAACATTATTTACAAGAAGATTACTTTACAAGTTTTCACGTTTAATTTTAATCAAATTCTTTTAGTTTAAAATTGTATGACATTTTAAGAAAGGAAAATGTTTTTGAATTTGAAAGGATATTTTCCTCAAGAATGGAGTTCAAGTGTTTTATCAAAATTATTTTCCATCCAAGATAATAAAGGGTTCTTTTTATATCCCTATTATTACATTTATTTGATTATATTGTGATGGAATTATTTTTATGAATTCCTTTATCTTATATGAATTGTTTTATGATGTCACGATGTTTAAGATTCCCATTTTTATTACATGGGTTATGCTATGATGTATGGTTTGTGATTTTGTGGCACACATAATAATTGTATCCTTATGAGATGGGTGGGACCTATATCTCCCTCCAATTCATTGGGTAAAGATTTTATATCTCATGAGATAGACATGGATGGAATGACAGGTTAAACCGATTCAGTGAAGCAGGACTGAAACGAGAAATGAACTCGGTTCAGAAATGGACTTTGTCCACTAAGATAGTCTTGGCATTGTGTCTTGACTAATAAGAAATGAATCTCTATGATTATGTGTGTATGACACAAAGTTTCATGTTTTAGGTTATGATTATTGGGATTACATTTCACTACTATGGTTTATCCCATTTATGAAATTATGATTTCTTTTGCAGGTTAAGATTTCCAAAAGTTATGTTCTTATGTATATGATGTGATTGATATTTCTTTTGTTTACCCTTACTAAGAATTTAAGCTCACCCTTTTATGCTTTCTTTTCCCCAGGATATAAAGAAATGTTTTAGGTAAAAAAAGGATGATCTTTATGGGAGATGTTGAAGATCTTTCACCACGATTAGAAGATTATATTCCTAGTTTCCAAAGACACAAAACTATTACGGTCCTTGTGTGTGTGTTTTTGTTATGTACTAAGTATTCCTAAAAAGTAATGTAATGTCCATGTACGTTAATCTTCGGGTCTCTACAGTTGCTATCATAGGAAAGGTTTAGTCAACCTTTGGAAACTAGGATGCGAAAATGTTAGTGAGATCCCTAGAGATATTTCTATAGTATGTATAGGGATGTCTCTAAGGTTAAGTATACATATAGGTTATAGTCCTAGAATTGCGCTAACGATCATAGAATTTAACCTAAGATGTTAGATATTGAGGGTACTCCCCCTTTACTATGTTGTTTTCTCTATCATGATTTTTTCCTCTCACAGAATTCTTTTTGTGTTTTAGTTAATGGAGGGAACCAGAAGGAATTCAGTTAACATTGAATCAAATGAACAAATTGGTGACTATGAGCAACAAAATTGTATAATTACTGGGGGGAAAATATTCTGATTATGCTGAATCAGTCATCGTGATATATGATTAACAAGGTGAAATTTAGGGGTATGCCTAATTCATCAAAGAAGAGGAAGATAAACTATTATGCATGTTCGCATGTTGAGGAGCATAAAGAAAGGAAGATTAAGATTTCTAAAGAAGGGAAGAAGAACCTTGAGGAATACCTCAAATGGAGGGACCGATGTTATCTGTGTGGAGAAAAGGGTCATAGGGTGACATACTGTTATAGAGTTCAATATATTATTTGTGGAGAACATGGGCATTACCTAACTCAATGCCCTGACCTAAAAAGTTACTTCTAAATTAAGGAAGGACTTATTCCAGGACAATCATTGAAGTGGATGGACTGATGTGTTTATGTATTGGTATTCAAGAATAATGTTGTTGAGGTACTTTTTATGGTGTATTGGAATATTTATGTATTGGTCTATTATGGATTTCAATAATTTTAAGGTATTGGTAACCATGAAAAGTGATTCAAATATTTTGGAAAGTAGATGATATGCACATAATGAAGGGATAAGGAGAAAATGAAATGTTTGACTGTATTCATGAGCTAATGATTGATATAAGGGCTAAGTGATATCGTGGTTAGAGTATATAGAATTTGGAGGATTTTGGAATGTGGAAAGAGTTAACTTTTAACAGCATTCATGTTTTCCCTATGGTTCAATGGGTATTCAAGAGAATACATGATTAAGGCCTTTGAATGTTTGGAATGTGACCAACAAGACATATCTTATGATATATGGGGATCAACGATCGTATTAAATCTCTGGTAATCGTTTTCACTATATTATGAGAGTGGACTGTAGTATTATGGATAAGCCTAAAGATTGGAATGGATTATGTTGGACATAAGTTAGTATTGTTTAAGGATAGAAGTTTTTTTCGATATTATTGATGGGATGTTATAGTAATATAGCTTTAGAAAAAGGACAACCTGCAGGACGAGCGATAGCCCATCGCGTCGGACAATGCTGTGGGAATCGAACCCACAACCGAAGTGCGACTGGCTTTTATCGCCTACCACTGGCCTACAGGAAGTCCCTATTTAGTAGAAACTAGTTTTATTATATTAATTAGTATGATATATGAAATATAAGTCCATTTTAGGAACCATATATGATTAATCTCACTATAGATGAACTTATGTATTTTTTGATAACTTTTCTAACCTTTTGTTTGAGACAGATGAAATGACCCATCATTCTATCACATGATCTGCTAACACATCACGAATGAAAAATTCAACTTCATTTTTTTAAGAGATGAAGTGGAAATTGTCCAAAGAACGACCAACGTTGAGACTATACCGAAATCACGAAAGTATTTCTTCTAATTCCAATTTCATCAACATTAGGGAAATGATTTTGAAAACCAAAAATTTTGTCTTAGTGCTCTTATATCTGATGAATCAGATGGTACCTTTGATCATCACAAATTTATGGCTTTGTGATTGCTGGATTTTCTATAGCCATGTTCTCTACCACTCTCCATCAGAACATGATGGTTAGATTTCTCTTCCATATCCATATTTTCACCTATATGGAAACCCAGTGATAAGTTTATTTGGGTAACCGTTACGTTTCATACTTTTGTTTTTAAAGATTGGTTTTGGTATTTCTTTTTACGATGTGGGTTTCTATCAAAGAAACTTTTGAATAGTAAACCATTTATAACCCTGATGAATTTCGAGGGCGAAATTCATTTTAAGGGGGGTAGAATGTAACACCCTGAGATTTTATGAAAAATTTTCTTTTTAATTTCATTAATGTCTTGTGTTGTATGCTACAACAAAAGGATCTTTCATAACACACATCCTTTACTTTCCTTGCATTACACGCAATCACGACCTTTCTCGATAGCGTGTGTAGTATGCAATACCGAGTTTCACAAAACAACGACATGCTATTAAAATATTATTAAAACTAGCCATTATGAATAGTAATAACCACCTTTTAAAATTTTAGAAATTTTATCTCTCAAAATGGACTTCAGTTTTGGATTCAGAATATCGAAATTAGCTTAGGGTGAAATTTTGGTACTTTTCAGATAACTTTCATATTATGATGAATAGTGAAAATTACTAAATTTTAATTAAAAACAACTTTTTTAATCGAAATAATTAATAGTGATAAATTATTAATTTGAGTGGTTTTAAAGTATATTTAGAATATATTTTTACAATTTAATACAATGTTGGTCATTGGATGTAATTTCACATTTAAACCAGTTATAAACAAGTGTCAATCTTTTGATAGTTATTATCTCTTAAAAACACGCTATTTGTTTTGACGACGGGAATTAATTTTTAAATTAGTTAATGTAACTGATATGTTTTGAATTTGGTAAAATAGACATCATTTTTGAGTTCATAATAACAAATATAGCTTAGGCCTAATTTTTGGTATTTTTCTGGAAACATTAATTTTTGATGAATAGTGACACCACTAAGTGGTAGTAAAAAAATGAATTTTTCATAAAACTTAATTTTACCACTTCTCTGGGAGGAATTTCAAAAATCCGAGAGACACAGTTGATGTCAGTAAGTAAAATGTGGTTCAATGAGATGAAAATAATTTTTGGTGAATAGTATCTTTTTACTTTTTTTTACCACGGTTAAAAGTAAATAGGGTAATTAAGGGTAAAAATGATATTATTATTACCCTAACACATGTTCTAATTCTATTGGATAAGTGTAATTCGACCAAAAACATACTTAGGAATAAAATATGACCATTTAGGCCCACTTGGATTAGATTAGGACATTTATTATTATTTAATTCAAAGAAGAGTAAAAAGAGTTAAAATCAAAGCTTATTTACTAAAACATTTTTAATAGAGGGTTATACATATGATAAATTCGACTATAAATATTCATTAGAAAGATACAAATCTTTCCTACATAATGATATTTTATTTGTAATTTTTAGACATTAAATAAGTTAATTTATATATGACACAAAGATGATGCAGTAATTATCTTATTAATGAAATATTGACATAATTGATGTTATAAATACCCAAATAAATTTAATTTGATCCTATTTATGAATTCCAATAATTTTATAGGTTTATATGACACGTTATTATTGAGTTAATTAACTTTGTTCAAATTAATCATTCTGTTATGAGTTTTACAAAAATCAATTACTAAATAGTGTCAAAATTGAAATAAAATAGTTTTTAAAAAAAATATTATATTATTAATTGTTATTTTATTACTAAAAATATAAGGTTCAGCCAAAGGACTTATATAAGGTTATATATATTAATAAGAAACAACTTGGGGTTCTTTTGGCTTCTTATAGTAAGTTTATTAACCTTATAGTATAAGAACACAAGAAGACACGGTAAAAGTAAAATTATTTAACTTAAAGTCATATCTAAATGATAAGGTTACAATAGGAACCTAAACTTGTCTAAATTCTATTTGATGAGAGTATTTAGACCCATACCCAACTTAGCTTAGAAATAAATCAATTTCGAGCTATTTAATACCGAACTTGACTTTATAATAAAATAATATTTTTAGTTTTTCTAAAGGATCCCCTCTCCTCCCTTATAAAAGGGAACCTCCTCCCTCCCCTCCTCACACCAATTTGAGCCTTCAATCTCGGCCAAACCCTGCCCATTTCACTTCCCCACTTCCCTATAATCATCCTAGAGGTTCTGGTCTTCTTCAAAGACCAAACCTAGTGCCCTAAGAGGAGGTTAAGAAGAGGCGCTTCAAAGGAGAGGTAATGTTCGTTACCGATTATTTCATCTTTATTTCTTCTTCCAATTATTCTTCTTTAGTTGTTTCATTATGAAGTAATAACATCAGTATCACTAATATACTGATATGTTATTATAAGTATGAAAAAACCCTATTTCCCCATCTATCCATCCTACGGAAAAAGAAATCACCGCGCGTGCGTACGTACGGAATACCGTCTCCACACCGTGGTGTAATCTATTTTCCACCACCACCATACTTGGATGGGTATAATGGTGTGAATAATGACTATATATGACTATTATAATGTGATATTGATTCTGAAATAGTATACATACACTCTAATACAATTCCACGATCATAGGAACGATATCATCACTCGTGCGTACGTAGGGAATACCGTCTCCACGATGTGATGCGACTCGTTCTACATGATATTCATTGAATAATGATTATATAAATTAATTTAACGAATGAATATGATATATATTACACTAATACCATTCTGGAAATGAGGTATCTATAACCTAAATAGAAGAATAAGAATTTATTCGACAAAACACGCATAAGAACAAAAAGTAATAAACACCCGAATAACAAGTAGTAATGAAATATTACAAATAAGAAGAAAAGAATATGACCATATATGATATAATAACAATAAGTATGATTATGGAATAAGTCAATAACATTATTTAAATCATTATACAGGAGGTTCAGACACTTACGAAGCAAATCGGACCTAAGGTATGGGAAAATATCACAATCGCATTTCTATCCGAGATTGTTTATACTTTGGTATTTACTGGGGTGTATTTTATCATCCACAACCATGTTTCCTCAATATGTAATATTTAAATCCTTCTACAATAGTTTATATCCAATTTTACCCTTTGGTGAGTTTTTAGTAAAAGATATGAAAGGAATCTTTTGTCATTTTTTGTACGAGGTACTTTTTGACTTTTCCAACAAAAGTACGAGAAGAATGTTTTTTTAACTTATACAGCATGAATGGATTTTTAAAAAATTATTTCCAAGAAGCTTCCTTTACAAGTTTTCAAGTTTAATTTTAATCAACTTCTTTTAGTTTAAAATTGTATGACATGTTAAGAAAGGAAATTTTTTTTGAAGTTGAAAGGATATTTTCCTCAAGAATGGAGTTGAAGTGTTTTATCAAAATTATTTTATATATAATATAATAAAGGGTTCTGTTTATATAACTATTATTTCACTGATTTGATTATATTGTGATGGAATTATTTTTATGAATTCCTTTATCTTATATGAATTGTTTTATGATGTCATGATGTTTTAGATTACAATTTTTATTACATGGGTTATGCTATGATGTATGGTTTATGATTTTGTGGAACACATAAGAATGGTATAATTATGAGATGGGAGGGACCTATATCTCCCTCCCATGCATTGGGTAAATATTTTATATCTCATGAGATAGACATGGCTGGAACGGCAGGTTAAACCGGTTCAGTGAAGCAGGACTGAAACGAGAAATGAACTCGGTTCAGAAATGGACTTTGTCCACTAAGATAGTCTTGGCAATGTGTCTTGACTAATAATAAATGATTCTCTATGATTATGTGTGTATTCCACAAAGTTTCATGTTTTATTTTATGATTATTGGGATTACATTTCACTACTATGATTTATCCCATGTTATGAAATTATGATTTCTTTTGCAGGTTAAGATTTCCAAAAGTTATGTTCTTATGTATATGATGTGATTGATATTTCTTTTGTTTACCCTTACTGAGCATTTGAGCTCACCCTTTTATGTTTTATTTTCCCCAGGATATAAAAAAAGGTTTTAGGTAAAAAAAAAGGAAGATCTTTATGGGAGATGTTGAAGATCTTTCACCATGATTAGAAGTTTATATTCTGAGTTTCCAAAGACACTAAACTATTACGGTCCTTGTGTGTGTGTTTTTGTTATGTACTAAGTATTCCACAAAAGTAATGTAATGTCCATGTATGTTAAGATTTGGGTCTCTAAATGAAGTATCCTAATGAGTAACTTGGATAAATGAATTATCTCAATGAGTACTTGAGATATATGAAGTATCCCATTGAGTACATATGATACTTTAAGTATCCTATTGAGTACCTGGGAAAACCTGGTCGTGACATCCAGGTGGGTTCCCCATTGGAGTGTGGTAAGACCCGAGTTGGTGTCTAGGGAAAACCTGGGACCATATCTCTTCTCATCATTAAAAAACCACCAAATCCATTCCAAGATACCTCAAATAAAAGAGACCAAATCAATTGAAACAGGATGTGTGTAGTAGGTGAAAGGCAATGGGTGGAGTTCTCGGAAGTGGGTTTTGATCAGTATATGTTGTAAATGGCTATTTGGACATGTCGTCCATTTCAAAGTGTGGGAATCATGACAATAAGTTGGTGGGATAATCATGAATTAGTTTGGGGTGTCTGTTGGTTTCAGGATCTCGTAAAAATTGCATCCGCATGTTCTTGGATTATTGCTACATCTTCTCTTCATGCAGTGAATTATCACTTTCTTGGTTGGTGGTCCTCGCTGATCAAAATTTAGAAAAGTTTGGTCTATCTCTCTGGTTTGTTCTCAATTCAATATAGTGTTCTTTCAATTGTTCATTATTTTTCAGTGCACTGAGGGTTCATGAGATGCATTCTGGTCAGACCACTATAGGTGGTTCTTTACCTATAGTAGTCTAATTGATATGCTAGAAATGGAGTTAAGAAGGTTGGAAGAGATATGAAAAAACATGGGATGGTAAAGGCAATAACGATGTTTCCATTTTCCTTTTGGAAATGCAACTTGATCACCCTTCACCACCACTCGAATGATAGGCCTGAAGGGTTTTTCATTCAACGATGTTTGATTTCACAACATCATGGGTTTCCAAAGGCCATGTGACAAGCAACAGTTTCATGGATGGTCTCAGATGTATTGGGCATTCAACTAGATCACGAACACCATTCCCTGGGTATTTCCTCCCAGGCACCTGAACTGCTGGCTGACAGTGACAAGAGTGCAAGCATCAGTATAATAATGGTAGTAGACCCTTGTTGTTACATCTTGGTAAAATATATTTGGGCCCCTATATGAACCACTAAAGACACCAAAATTGGTTTCTATAGAGGTGCCTATAGTGTTCCACCTATAGAATATATAGAAGATTACCTATCTAGATTATACATATGTATAATAATAGTATCTAGGTGCACCAGAAAATCAAATTACTCTTGTCCAATTTAGGTGGATCACGGTGCGGATAAACCCTGTGATATTGGAAAATGAAACACCCAAAAGATTCCCTCCTACAGATACTAACCAGGACTGACTCTACCATCAGGGAAATCCTCTGATTTTCCTATTGGGATGATGGTTCTTGGTGGATGTGTTCCACAGGGGTGATTGAGTGTGTTGATGTTTCCGAGAAGCCACGGGTTTTGGGGTATATTGATATAGAGATGGATGATTCAAGGAAAGGAAATTCATGGTCTATTGGCTTGGTGGTTGATGACAATTTTGGCATCATGTTAGAATCATACCTCAATTGTCAATAAGGAATGAATTTTAACACCAAAAATATATTGCATCTATTTGTTCCTGAGAGGGATTGGTCAGTTTTTCACTCAGTTAAGGGAGGTTCAAGTCTAACAACAAATTAATTCCATTTTATAATTCATAAAATAATGAATCAATAAATATATGAAACAATAAATTGAACGACGAATCTATTATACTGCTAGATCGGGCTGCCTTAGGTGGTCGATTCAATACAAATATAAATGATTCAAATTAGAAACAGAGATGTTGTGGGTGGAATTAATTTCACTTTTGTACAATTTCGTCATATCCAGAATGAACTGTTGTAGAGTTGGCATTCCGATGGTGCTTCTAGTCAATGCAATGATGCCTTTCAACTACTACCTTCATTGTTTTTGGGGTAACTTGGTTTTTAGTGAGCTACAACAATGGGTGGATGCGAGTGTCTAGGAAAAGACCTCCAGTCAAGGGTCTCAGTTGGACACTTTGATGCCATCCCCAAGGCATATTCTAGCCAATCATGTTCCAGTGTTGAAGCTATGGTTAAACCATTAACTCAATTGTGATCGTAGCACCACTCCAGCTAAATCAAATGTTCCAGCACCATCAAAACCACAACTTCTAGCGATTACATGTTTCTCAATTTCCTTCCCAATGTGACGCCTATGAGAAATGAATTTGTAGTTCTTGGATAGAGATAGCCAAATCCCCATGGTCCACTAGGTGAAATATCCTTATTTGAATATGGTGAGACAGTAAACTTGGAATTGTGCCTATGTAGCATTGATGGTCAAAGATGGATGACTCAGACCCACAAACCACTCCATTGATGTGGGTCACTGGAATTGTTCTAACACCCCCTTGATGAAAGAACAAATGGTTTATTTGGAATCGATCCCTAGTACCTATGGCCAATTAGGCATATGGTTACTACTAGTACTGTAAGGTCAACTCAATCACATCCACATGAGCTCAATCCCAGTGGTGCGATTAGAGTAGCAATAGTTGACCAATCACACAAGCAGCAGTGTGTAGGGCCACTGTTACTTATATATATTGTCAGAATGTTGTTGAGCTATCACACTAGTATTATATAGTCATACACAAGAAATCAGTCAACTTGACTTCATTTCTCATCTTAATAGTTTAGTTTTGATGCTAGAGTTTAGTACACTACTCTAATTGTCCCCATTCCACCAATCTCATGCTCGTTCACTAGTCCCATGAATATACCTCATTTCTCATTTCATTCACCATCAAAAAATACATTCCAACACTACCCACACTTGTGGATATTTTAGGGTAGATATTATGTTGAATCCACCAACAACACAAGTATTGTAGGATTTGTAGATTAGTAGTCATGTTAGGTGATCTTTAAATCACATAATCACTACCTATACCCCTGCTTGTCAAGTTTCCAGTATATGAATGTAAATATACATATATATTGTCAAATGGATAGAGAACCACCAATGATTCTACTAGGAATATGGTTCCTTATGCACCACATGGGCCTGATCTTGATTTGGGAAACACCACTCTCAATGGAAAGGGTTTGACTTCAACCAAGACAATGTCGAAAGACATCTTTGGATCAATATGTGAAACCCATATCAGAACATGATTAGGTACCATCTCATAGAAACATGATAAACACTTCTGACTAGTGTTTAAACATTTCCCACAATAGTCGTTTGAGCTCCTCGTGCTCCGTTATCCCCAAATACCAGTCACACAAGATCACTATTGCCGAACTCCTTTTGAAATGCCTTTTTTGTTATTTTTTGTTAGGAACCATCCCCTGGGCCCGTGTTGTGACTACCCCAAGCCCTCCTTCCATATTCCAGGGGCTAGTGACTAGCACCGAAAGGCGTATTCCCTAAAAATCGAGAAGGAAATGCCTTTTTTAACCTTTAAACTCACACAACTAAGAACAAAGTAGGATACAAGAACAAAGTAACCTATAATATAAACACACTGTGTATAGAAAGTAAAGGGGTCCAGAATACAAGACCATATAAAAAGAACATGTAAATCTAGAAAGTACATGTAAACTGAAAAGTACAAGTATAACTAAAAATAGCTCATTTGAACACCCCCCAAGGATCCTACTTGAAGGGTAGGTATAGCTCTTGAATAGGCATATCTTCTGTATGCCTCATCTAATGTCCACATCCGAGCTACCTCCAGTCCTGGTACTCTCGTCCTCAGTCAGCATTTTCCATCATCTACACCAATCACAACAAGGTGCGGGCATAGCCCATGCAGGGGTGGGTATAACGATACTCAGTAGGGACCCCAAGACCCTCTCAGGTCTCACAAAATCCTCAAAGGATAAACCACAAAGCATGAAAACAACTAACAACCCTAATTAGGTATATTCCCATACATATACATAAGTTTTTGAGTATACCCATCTCAATCATGTGGAAACACAGGGACCAACTCAAAGCCAAAGCTAAACTATTCTATAAAGGAAGGAATACCATGAAGGTGAGTACCACAAAGGTATTACCACATAGGTAATGCCACACTGGAAAAAAATAACAAAACGGAATCATCACACAGAAGTGTACCACAAAGATAAGGACTCATCTCACACCAGGTATAACTTAGGTACGGTATTAATGATGATTAGATGTAACTAAAAAATCATCTTACTCTGTTGAGAGGTATACCCATGTAAGATCCTAAATCATCAGACTCACATAGGATCCTAGTACAACAGACCCACGTAAGATCCTAGAGTACACTACTAAAAAATCAGGCTATAACCACAGTTTTAAACAATTGATATAGGCCCAAAAACCCTGGATATAGGTTATAGCCACGGTTCCCACAACCATGGCTGGTATTGGCATGGCTATATGGTAAAACCTATAGCCATGGTTCCCACCGTGGCTATAGCACTATATCCATGGTTTAAATCATGTCTATATCCCTATAGCCATGGTTCCCACCATGGAAACAACTCTAGAGACATGGTCTTCAACCCATGGAATAGGATAAAATCACTCATCTCCTATATCCGCGGTTGCAACCGTGGATATAGTCCTATAGCCATGGTTAGGAACCGTGGCTATAGACCTATATCCATGGTTTAAAACCATGGATATAGGCCTACACATTTCGTAAAAAAACTAGCACTATTCAGCCAGTGCTAGACCCTTTCATCATCCCCACCGCCCCTGCAAATCCCCCCCCCCACTCTCCCCCTTACACCTCACCTGCACCTTAAAGCCCCCCATGCACCCCTCCCCCTACAGCCCCCTTCCCACCCTGGACAGACCCCACTCACCCCCTGGACAGACCCCCCCCCCCCTCCTAGACACCCCCTCCCTCCTAGAAACACCCTGGATAGACCCCCCCCCCCCCAGGAAAACCCCACTTAGACAGCAACCCCCCTCCCCCCTTATAGACACCCCTTTCCCACCACAGCTAGACACCCCCTGGATAGACCCCCCTGGACAAAACCCCCTGAACAACCCCACCAGGACAGCAATCCCCTCCCCCAAATAGCAACCCCTGCTGTACCCCCCTGGACAGACCCCCCCTGGACACACCTCCCCCCCTTCTGGACCTCGTCCCTCCTAGAAACCCCCTTGGAATACACCCACCCCCCCACCCGGATAACACCCCCCCCCCCCCGCACAGCAGCCCCCCTCCACCCCCATGGACAGACCCCCCCTTATGGAAACCCACCTGGATAGACCCCCCAGGACAACCCCACCCGGACAGCAGCCCCCCTATTGGGACAACCCTTGCACCACCCCTGCTGGACACCCCCCCTGCTGGACACCCACTCCCTCCTAGAAACCCCCTGGACAACCCCACCCGGACAGCAGCCCCCCTCCACCCCCTTAACAGACCCCCTCTTTAACACCCCATCCCTCCTAGAAACCCCCATGGATAACCCCACCTGAACAGCAGCCCCCCTCCTAGAAACCCCCCTGGAAATCCCCCCCCCTACTGGACAACCCTTTCACCACCCCTGCTGGACCCCCCCCCCCCCAACTCCTAGAAACCCTCCTGGATAGCCCCCCCCCCCCCCCCCCCCCCGAACAGCTACCCCCCTCTACCACCCTTGGAAAGACCCCCCCTCCACACCTGGACATACCCCCCCCCACCTAGAAACCCCCAGGACAGACACCCCGAATAGCAGCCCCCTACTAGACACCCATTGCACCACCCCTGCTGGAATCCCCACCCTGCTGCTTAGCCCCCCTTTCACCCCACCCTGCACCTCTCCCCTGAAACCTGCATAGCCCCACTGCATCCCCCCCCCCCCCCTGGACAAACACCCCCACCCCGACACCCCACTTCACAGCCCCCCTTGCACCCCACCCCCCTCCCCCTGCACAGCCCCACTGCACAGCCCTGCAGAGCCCCACTGCACAGCCCTGCACAGACCCCCATACCCCTTGCACCACCCCCTTGCACCACCCCTTACAGGAGGAATTTTGGAATGGCACTAACGCATGAATGATAGTATCCTGGTTAACACCTTGATACCTCATGTGTAGGGAGTCACATTGTCCTAGGTGTGGTATCATGAATCAAGACTATGTGTGGAATCATGAATCACCAGATAACACAAACCACAAAATGATGGATTTTATTACATCCTGTCGTATACTTTGGTGCATATTAATAATAATCTACAAATTTCATGTATGCATCATAGGTTTTATTCAAATCATTGAAAATCATTGTGAAATGATACCAAGTCTTTTGGATATGATCTTCATATAAACACCATCAAACATTATGAGAAAACATTATACAAAAATTGTGAGAAACTGGAATCCCTCTATGGTTGTTTTGGTGGACATATTAGAGTTGTGAAAGATGAGAATATCGGTTTAAGAAGTGGATGACTAAATAAAGATATGGCCATTGAGATGGTTGTTTTTCATGATGATTAACTACTCAATGATACGGTGTCAATAAGAAAAGAATTTCATTGGGAGTAAGTCCTAAGAAGCACTCGAAATGATATGGAAATAGTGGTTATGTTGTACATCATTGACAATCATATGACTTATAATTTCATATGAAAATGGTGTGTATAAGTCTTTCCTAAAAGTATTCAAATATCTAAAATATGAATTTCTTTGACTATGTGATCAAAGAAGATGTGACAATATAGTCTAATATGTGGGATTGACAATACCCCCCCCCCCACCCCCCCCCCCGCACACCCCCATGCACCCACTTGCACCCTCCCCCTGCCCTTGCAGACCCCCCCCCCCCCCCCCCCCCCCCCACCGCACCCCCAGCACCCTCCTCTTGCCCCTGCACACCCCTTGTACCCTCTCCCTGCCCCTTTAACCCTCTCCCTTCCCCTGCACTCTTCCCATGCCCCTGCAGACCCCCCCTGCACCCTCCTCCCTTCCCCTACACCCTCCCCCCTGCACCCCATCTGCACCATCCCCCTTGCTCCAGAGATATGATTTCTCTCACTTGGCCAAGTTCCAGGGTTCTCTACTATACCCCCACCACCACCTGTTGTGCATGTGGAATCACGCTCAATTAGTATGATCTGATAAAGTTATAAAATGTAATATTTTTTCCTCTGATATTCTAAATGATTTTGATAATATTTGAGGATATTATAATGAGCTAAAATAGGAGTTAAAATATACTAATGATGAGATTAGAGATGTTAATAAGTCCTCTATTCCCATAGTTGATTTTGACAAGTTGGTTGGGTTAATGACTACCCAAAAAAAGTTGATTAGGAATCTCCAATCATTCCCTCCTATTCAAAAATTTGTTTCTGAAGTAAGTTTCAAAGAGCTTATGGATTTGAATGGTCTAGTTAGATATTTTAAGGATGTTTATACTGCAAAGTCTAAGTTCAATGATCTTGGTGTTATGGTTGTATCTCAAAGGTACATGTTCCAAAATCATTCAATGGGGAAATTAGACATTTCTAAAGATGTTATTAATGAGGTTAAGTCTTTAAGGACTGAAATTAATAGAATCTTACACACTTTATAATGTTTTATATAAAGCTAGATTAATTTCATCAAAACATTTCAACCTTATATAACTTCCACCTCAGAACCTTCAGTTATTCCAGTTTTTTAGAGTGGAATTGATCAATTTCTCTCAAAATTGAATTATGTATCCTTACAGATTCAGTCCCTATAGTGTTGAACACTATTCCTTATGCAGGATTTCAAGAGGAATATTATGGGTGAGTTCCATGATACTATAGAAGATGTTAGGAAGCTTGTAATTGGAACTAATAGATCCGTAAAATTAATTAGTGGTCATTTATGATTAATTTGATGGAATTTGAATAAGAACAATAAAATTATGTAGTGGTATTTTTAAGTATAGTGGTATTTTATGAATTTCAGGAAGCTTGGAATTGGAACTAACTGATCAATTTCTCTCCCTTGTTGCATCCCTTGATGAGAAGGAGGTTAAGATTTCCCTTTCTTCTCTAAATCTTGAGATTGTGGCTTGCCTTGATGGGTTCAAAAATTAATTCATTATGTTCTACCGGGACATAGTTTGTGATGAGCTCCTTAATGCTATGAGGGAGTTCTTTAACCATGCCTGAATTCCCAATGGAATCAACTCCAATTTTATTGCCCTGATCACAAATTAAGAAAATGAGGTGGATGTAAAGGAGTTCAGACCTATTGCTATTGGGAATACCATTCCAAAAATCATTAGAAAAATTATTTCTATGAGGTTAGGTCCCATTGGTCGTGGATTTATATCTTCTAATCAGCTCCCCGTACAACCCATGCACACCCCCTAGACAGCCCCCCTAGACACCCCACCTGCACCCTACCCCCTGCCTTACAGACCCCCTTCAACCCCCCCCGGACAGCCCTTGGACACCCCCTGGACAACCCCTCCTAGACACCCCACCTGCACCATCCCCCCTACCCTACAGACCCCCCGACACCCTCGGAAAGCCCTTAGAAACCCCCCTAGACAGCCCCTCCTAGACACCCCACCCACACCATCCCCCCCTTACAGTCCCCCCAGCACCCCCCCTGGACAGCCCTTGGACACCCCAAATTGACAACCACTCCTAGAAAATTCTATATCCATCAGTACATTCACTTCATTATGAAAGAATGCTAAATGAACAGTGCCTTGATGCTTTTCCAAGAATATTATTGGTCTCGCTTAGTCTGAATAATAGACTTCCACCACTTATAACTTGGACCCTCTAGTAGGATGGTTACAAAAATAACCTTAAGAGGCTCATAAATCTAAAGCTAGATAAAAAAATCCTCAACCTTCCATACCAAAACCAATTCATCCTAAGAATATTATTACCCAAGAATTATTGTGGGGCTACCATCTTGATTCTAAGGTTCCTAGGTGTGCCTTCAAGATAGATTTATTCAAGGATTTTTATTCGGTCAGGTGGGACTTCTTATGGGATGATTTGGATCTACTCGTATTTTCGGCTAGGTTCTCTTCATAGGGTAAAAGATGCTTCTATACCCCAATGTTCTCAGTGAACATTAAATGTAGTTTACATGGATACTTTTCAGGGAAAAGAGAGAACATGAAAGGGGATCTGATTTCACCTTTCCTTTTTTTGATTTGCATGGAGTTTTTCTCATGCATCCTGGAATGCAGGAGGCTGGGGGCTGGTGCGGTGGCTGGTGTGGGCTGGAGTGGCTAGTGCGGGCAGGAAGGCAGGCAGCAGGGGGATGGAAGGGGGATGGTGTGGGCTGGAATAGGTGGCATGGGGCTAGTGTGGGATGGATTGTAGGTGGATGGGGCTATTGGGCATGTGGTAGGGGCTGGTTTGGGCTGGGATGTAGGAGGTCGGGGGTTGGTGAGGGTTGAAACTGGTGGCTGGGGCTGTTTTTCAGTTGGAAGAGGGATGGAATGATTGTTTTTCAGGAGGCTGGGGAGTGGTGGTTGGTGTGGTGGCTGGTGTGGGATGGGTTGTAGGTGGTTGGCGGCTGGTGCGGGCTCGATTATAGGTGGAAGGGGGCTGGAATTTTGGTGGAAGGGGGTGGTTGTAGGTGATGGGGGGATAGTGCAGGCCGATTCGAAGGTGGCAGGGGGGGCTGTTGCGGGCTAGAATGCTGGTGGAAGCGGCTGAAATATAGGTGGAAGGGGGCTGGCATGGGCTGGATGTGGATGGAGTAGGGCCAAATCACATCATTACTGCGGCATGACCGCAGCGTGACCGTGGCATGATCACGGCGTGACTACAACATGTTGGCCCAGTCCAGCGACATCTACAAGGCGTCATCTTCCTCCCAAGAGCGAAAGAGTAGGAGGAGGAGGGGCAACATTCTGGATGTCGTCCTGCCAGCAGAAATTGTGATTAACCAGTCTCAACATTGATCACAAGACTTATGGAATACTATCACTACGAACCACCGTGGGGTGTCATCTTGAAGCATGTCCAAATCATGGCATTACCGCGGCATGATCGCGGCGTGCTGGCCTGGTCCAGCGACATCCATGGGGATGCATCTTCCGGCCAGGAGTGAAGGGGGCATGAGAAGACTGGGAAACATTCCGGTCATTGCCCCACCGGCAGAAATTGTGATTAGTCTGTCTCAACATTGATTATAAGACTCATGGAATACTATCACTGCAAAATATCGTGGGGTGTTTTCCTGGAGTAGGGTTAAATCACGACGTGACCGCGACGTGTTGGCCCGGTCCAGCGACATCAGTAGGGTAGCATGTTTCATCCAGGAGAGAAGGGTGCAGGAGGAGGCTGGGAAACATTCCGGTCATCTCCCCGCCAGTAGAAATTGTGATTAGTCAATCTCAACATTGATCGCAAGACTTATAGAATACTATCACTATGAACCGCCATGGGGTGTCATCCTGGAGCAAGGCCAAATCACATCATTACCGTTGCGCGACTGCGGCGTGACCGCGGTGTGATCGCGGCGTGACCACGGCGTGACCTCTGCGTGACCACGGCATGACAGCGGCGTGACGACGGCGTGACCGTGACATGTTGGCCCAGTCCAGCGACATTTGTGAGGCAGCATCATCCAACAATGAGTGAAGGGAGCGGGAGGGGGTAGGGAAACATTCCGACCGTCGCCCTACTGGTAGATGATAGAGTAGATAAACTATTTAATATGCTATAAGAAGGATCGCCGGAGAAGGTTGTAGCGAGCAGCACAATGACACAACATCTAAAGGGAAACAAAGTGACGGAAAATAATCATACACCCTATACTAAAAATTTACAAATATATTCACTTTTCCTAAACATGGAAATTTTATTTATAATATTCAAAGCCTGAAAAGGAAATTGTCATGGTCAAGGCATATGCCTACTCGGGCAATGTCATTTGATTTATACGAGTATGATAAACCAATTTATATTATTCAAAGAAAACAAAAACTAACAAGCCACAAAACAAACACTAACAAGAGGAATATGAAGGACTCAAACCAAATCTAAACATGATACAAATAACTATCACTACTCTTTGGTTTAGAAGATAGTGCACCTCTGTTGGAGGAGTTTTATTATAAAATAATTGCATTTATTTATTATAAAAACATGAAATTATTTATAAAAACATGACTTTATTTATCAAATGAGACAATTATATAAAAGAACACTTATTCGAGATATGAAATTAAATATAATTAACCAGAATTAAGAAAGAAGCTAAATTCAATTTAAATCATTCTTCAATTAGAGAGGCTAGAAGAGGGATCCTACCTCAAGGTGGAACCAAACAATCCACTTCAGCTCTTGGATATTTGTATCTAAAAGTTTCTGCTCCCCCACTGGGTATACGTACCTTCACACACATGCACGGACACCTTATCCCCTATGCACACAACCGCATGGCCATGAGCATGTGGAAGGGGATCCTTGCACATATGCTTATATGTATATACCAGTCTCCACTCACATGCGTATGCATTTATATATATACATGGGCACACATAACCCCCTAGGAACTGTACCTAGAAATTTTAATTTCTCATTCTTTTATCTCACCCTTATTGATAAAAAATACAATTTATAGGAGATATAATGGTATCATTTCATACTCAAGGAATGTGCCATCAACTATTCCCTTCTTTGTCTACATGATTCATGATCAATTCATAAAAAGTTGGGTTTGATTTAGCCATCAAATCTCTCCATTTAACAAAGAATATGTTTCCAATATGAAATGAAACTAATCATCACATTTTTCAAGAGTCACCAAACTATTTTTTTAGGCTGGGATAATTGATTGATAAAAATTGTTATAATGATTCTCATTGAAAATTTCAAACATATTTTTTTACCCTCTTTAACACACAGGTGAAAACATTCAAATTAAGTAGCATGTTTTAATTTCAGAAAACAGCCCCGAAACTTATTCAATATTTCATATATATTCCACTAATTTAAAAACATAATACCCCCGTATAGCAGTATTTTATTGTTTTAATCAAGAATTAGATATTATGAAATCATAAATTTTCAATAATACCTTTTTCAATCACCATCCAAAATCCATATTTTGATGAAGTGAAAATTGTATAAGATTCTTCAAAACCTTCTCTACTTTTCTAACCTTCAAAGAGACACTACAGTTTTAAAAATTTATAATGATCAAATTTTAAACAGTACTAAATGTTCGATCAATTTCAAGATGGATATCTTCACTTTACTTTCCAACTTTGATATCTTTTTCATCATCATTAAGGATGAATATTTCATCATATGTTCTTTAGAATACCAGTTTATAGATCATTTCATAATGGAGCATTATTCATTTTATTTTATAGTTTTTGATCTCTTACAAACCTTATTTAGTTCTCTCCTTGATAACATGCTACTAATTCAATTACTAACACTTTAATCACATGTGAACAATATATGTGATAGGGAATAAGATAAAACATCATATTCCTCAATGTGAACAGAATGGTTTTGAGAATTTTATCAACTATGTATCTCCATTATTCCTACTAGGAAATATATTTTTTCAAATACTAATCTACTATAAAAAACTAAAACTCCTTTTTAACAATCTTTTTATTTGTAACCCTAGAAATCTAAAATGAAAAAACAATTTTCTTCTACCCTTTCATAAATAAAATACACTTCTTTATTTGAAAATTGGACTTCACATAAATATTCTTCCCTCTTCTTATTCTTCTTATTATTTAGTGAAACCAATCTTCACTAGATATCCTATTTACATTATCCTTAATCCATAAAACTCATTCATAATATATTCAGTTTTGAATCTATTTCCTCCTTCAATAGTCAAGGAATTTTTCTATAGGATTCAATATCAGTTATCTCTTCTGGATGCATGGATTTTTCTTTCTTGGAATGACAATTTCAAACTGAAAAATTTCATTGAAATGAAATATATATATATATATATGTATGTATATATATATATGTAATACATGAAACAATATCCATTATATTAATTCTGTTCTTTCTCTCTTATCTGTAAATATTATACCATGGTAATACTACATTTTTAATTACTATAATTTTCAATAATTCAACATTCTTAATATCTTCACATTTCAAAACTCCCAGTACTTGTCTTCACAATTTTTTGTAACTATATACAGACATGTAGACACCACTTCATAAAAAACTCCATTTAGGCATAAATTATATATAAAAATATTCAAGGATTCATCTCCTCATTTCATGGTGTAAAGATTTCTATAAACCATGATGTTATGAAATGGAATCTTGAAACACAATCATTCTTTATGATATTTATGTCGATGAAGAATAGATCACTATGAATCATCATATTTTGTTTATCATATTACATTTTCTTTTGCTAAGAATAATTTGATAAGACTTTCAGATAAGTCTTATAATTTATAAAGTCTTACATAATTCCATAAAAAGTCTTATGAAGTTCACGTCTTATGAAATTTTCTCAAATTATTTCAATTCAAAGTCTTATGCTATTCCATACAATTCCTTATGAAGTATGATTATTTTGTATGGCTTCCAGTAGTGCATGAATAGTATTCTAAGGATATTTAGAAACACCCAAATTCATCACAAAATTTCAAATAAATCTCGTCATGAAATCTATATGGAATTCCATCAAATCTATACATATATGAATGAACCTTATAAATAACCTTATATTGGAATATATCAACCCTATATTCGTCCAATTTTATCTAAAAAATACAACCTATGAAGATATTTTCACATAACCTTTAGTTCCTACGATTCTTAAATATGGCATGAGTTTTTCATGATCTCACATTATGGATCACTCTTTAATTTATAATGCAGATAAACTATAATCATGACACAAACTAATTAATTGAAGAAGAAAACCTATAATATATCATATCAAGTACCAATGGATGAGTTTTTAAATGATGAACAATAGTTTTATTTGACATGTCCCACACTAGACTTCTATTTGTGAGACCTCTTATTTATTACCTATAACACTCCTTAGTCTGTCATTCAAATCCATTATGGTAATGGTTTTATCATGATTTCCTGTGCAGTGGTTCTAACCTTCACTCTCCACCAATAAAAAATTGGTGCACTCACCTCTGGTCGTTTTTGAAAAACACAAGATTTTATACATTCCATCCTAACTGGAATGAATTTAATCTTTTCCACCTGTATCTGATGACTTAGGTTCTTGGGTAGTGTTGTATTACGGTATTTTTTATAAACCCTTTTCCAAAATTTAAAACAAATAGAATAATCACAATTGTCAACTCAGCAAAAATTCACTCATAATCCAAGTTAAAAAACAACTCAAACATAAAAATTCCTTTTCAAATATAACAATATCCTATACTCCAATAATATCAACATTTTTTTAATCTTACTCGACTTCATCTATGTATTTTCCTGAATAGTTTTTTACTTTCCAATCTTATATACATAAGAAATGAACTTCTAAAATTCCTTCATAATACACATATAAGATTCATAATTATAAATTCTCCATGAAAATAAAATCCTTATTGAAATTTCATTTTCAATTTCCCTTTTTAAAACTAGAATATTTCAAGAAAAAAGAATCTTGGCAGTAATTTCAGAACACTTAAAACATTTATTACTTTATATAAATTAATCTCTAAAACTCCAAAGGTAAGGTATTCCCTTTATATATGAGGAATGAAAAGTATTTCATAATCATACATAAAATATGTGTCTCTAAATCTCATTTACTTAATATAATGTCACACCTCTCTTAGGAACCCTTCTTCTCAACAAAACTATGTTCTCTAACCAACATCCAAGATATTCTTATCAAAAAATTCTTATTTCTCGCATATTGACACTAATATTCATTGAAACTTCAAAATAATTGGAAAAAATAAAACACACACATTGTGGGATCAACAACACTAACTTCTATGCATTAAAACTGAACAATGAATTCCATAATTATAATATTCAATACATTTTCCTACTATCATGCAACGATAAATGGATAAATAAAGGACTTAAATAAGACCCAATATAATATCCTTCATATGATTGTGAATAAGGATAATAGATCTTATTCTAATAATATCTTTCATGCTTTGGGGGAATATCAAAACACAAAACATACTTGTACACAAGAAACCCCATAATGTATAGTATATAGGAGAGAAGTATCCTTACCCATAAAAGTTTACTTTCATTCACCTTAAACTTCCATTTTTGATCAATTTTCAGAATATGGAATGTCCTAGATGTAGATTGATGAGCTATAATGTGTTTATGAGAAAATTTCATTCACTCTATATTACCATGGATTCTATTAAAAGCATGTCACATTAGAATTTAACTATAAGGTTCACATCTACTAATTAATTCAGGGAGAATTAGTATTTTCCATGAGAATGCCAATGATACATGGAAAAAATCCTCCAATTATTGAATAGAAATGGTAATGAACTTAAATCATCCATAAGGTCCACTCTAATGGGATTATTCCCTAATCACAATGGATGGAGGGAATATCAAACCATCCACCAACATAAGATTTATAATGAAATAAATTACATAGCCTTAGTTAAAAGTGAATTTCACATGAATTTAAACTACTTGGATATAGTCCTCATCATATAACCTTTAAATTGATGGCACTAAATGTACTTTTTTCATGATGTCAAATTTCATGGTATATAATCCTTATCACGTGGTGTTGTACTAAATGACAACATATCCACCCCACATGACCCTTAAACTACATGGAGTGGTTTTTATCATATGAAAAGGTTTACTTACTCGATATTGTGATCCATAGAAGATTCTAAAAATAATGTTTTCCCTATCTATGACCCAATGTCTAGATAAAAATACCCTCATGTTCAATAACCACATATTACTTAATTCATATTATCATGATATATGCAGTGAATAAAAAATCTCTTATCTTGGGATCAACCAAAATTATAATCTTATTTAAACCACCCCATCTATCCTAGTGTTTTGGATCTTTAGCTCATTAATACAAGGTCTTACAATGGCCCAACATTGTGATAGAACTATTTTAATTTCTCCTTTTGATGAGACCTTATTAACATCATGTTTCCTTCCTTCTATCACCACGAAACTCATATATTTCATTACCCATTCCACTATGTATAATCCATATATATATATATAAATAGATTTTTTTCCAAGAACTATATGTGGCTTGATTACGATTTTCATAGTATATATAGTGAAACCAGGACACTCTTACATGAGGAAAACCACAAGTATCATTCCCACCAATTTTATATCATATTTTGGTATGTGGTCCCTCGTTGATTCAGACAAAGTCTTCTCCAATAACCCTTCATTTGGACAAAATATTTTCATTTTATTTTTGTGTGTAATCCAGATCAACATAGGGACCATTTTACCAAGAAATATTTGTATTCTTATTCTTGTTATTATAAGATATGTTTCAACCCCAAGATTTTTTTTATCTATGTTCCATCCAGGAATTCCATTTCCATCCCATTTCCCTTCAATATTTTGACACTCAAGTTTACTTTTTCTCTTAGGATTTTTCTTCATCAACCCTACACCAGGATGGGAATTTTTATACCATCCCAAAGATATCTATAGTTTTATTACTGTTATTTTAGGATATATAATGACATCCAGATAAACTTTATTGGTCCAAATTTTAAATTTTAATTCATTTAAACTCCTCCATAATTTTCATCGACTACACAATACTAATCAGCTTTGAACAAGAAACTAGCTTTAAAATATCCTTTTCCTTTGTAAGCTAATTTTTAACATGAGCATTTCAGTCCCCAATAATTTTCCTTGTATACTGGTAATGTGTACATAAAATATTGATAGACACATTTATGAGGGGATATTAAATACACTGTGTATCTAACCTACCTATAACCAACCAAAGGAATGTACATTTTTTGAAGGATAAGACCCAATAATCTTATATTCTTTCAATAACAATACAGTAGAACCTATAATTCAAGTTTGGCCAACATCTATCCTTGGTATGATTTTTCAAAGGTATGGTAATAGACACACCATTTCAAATATAGTTTGTGATTATCCGAGTCTACCCATATGCATTTAATCATTATATAATTTAAATGACACCGGTTATTTCCCTAATTCAAAAGGATTTAAAATACTTATCGATTTAAAAACCCCTTTTGGGTTATCACATTCTTTCTAATTATACTGAAAACTATGACTTGCATGAAATTATGATAGACTTTCTAATATGTCTTAAATTGATGTTGTATATATCCAAATAATGAAAGATGGCTAAATTAAAATTACAATTAGTGATAAATAGTCCAAATAAAAAAATAATTATGAATTAAAATAAAATTAATATATCTAGATGAGATCAGACAAATACCCCTCATCAAAAATTTCTGCAAAAAAAGAGAAAAGAGAAAATTAAAGTAATTATAGAGGAAATGGACTCCGTTGAAGCTATATGTGAAGCAACGAGAAGAAACCTGGCAAAACCAAGTCATGAGGAGGTAAAAATAAAGGAGGAAAGGAGGCATGGTTGGGTGATCCATTACCAGGGATGAAAGTTGTAGAATAAAGGTGTGGATGAGTGATATCATTATGGAGAAGGTGAAGGGGGTGGAGGATACAAGGAAGCGAGGCTAGGGGGAACGATGAGAATTGGGTTGATAGGGAGGAGGTGAGGTGGGTGGGTAGAGAGGCGCAATAGTGGAGGCACGTAAACATACAACCACCGCTAGTATGCTGGGTTTGAGATTCAAGGAGGGAGAAATGAGACTATGCCAGAGTCGCATTAGAACCGTGTCGGAGCTGAGTCAGATAAGTATGGTCGCGTGGAGGTGGGTTCACTGTGTCGGAGATGTTGGGAGAGGAGGAGGATCGTGAGATGGAAGAGGATCGTGGGGGGCATTGGGGATGGGAAATTCACGAGGGTGGGGGGAAGGGATTGCGTGGGGTGCTATTGCCAAATACATCATACACAACCGTGGGTATAAGTGATCTAGAGCCATGGTTTTTATTGTCCGTGGATGTAGATATGTAGCTATATATCCAAATTCTAGTAGTTGTAGTCCCAGATGGATTCCTATAGTGGATCCATGTGGGACACTAAAACATAGACCCATGTAGGATCCCAAAGTACAGACCCACATAGGATCGCTTTCTCATGTTACAGCCAGCCACAGAGTTCCCACACTAAGCTCGCCTGATTCCGAGAGGGTCCTCTCCTCAAGACACAGGTCGAAACTCCAACTGCCGTAAATTCTAATGAAAATGTATCATAAAGGACCACCATGTAATAGGGGTGTCAATGCAATAGACAGTGCGTCAATCAGACGCCCGGTCTATAAGTTATTGGCCTTTAAGTTCCGAAGGTCCGATTGGATTCATGTTAGATCCAACATGACCGTACCCCAACTTTATCCAAAACTCAATTTTTGTATATAAAAATAACCATCTTGATCCATGGTTTTCGGTGTGACAGACGGTTCGTCAAATGGTCACCTGAAGATCATGTTATAACTGAAAGAGTGAAAGGGGTTGAAGCTAGTCTGAGTTCGGTCCGACCCGTTCAGACCAACCTGGCCTGACCTGTCCTGGGCTGACCCGACCTAGTTTGGGTCGACCCAAGTCCGGCCCTGGGTCCGACCCGGCCCACCTGCGCAGCCCGGCCCGTGGATGGACGGCCCTGCGGTGGGGTCCGCCCTAGCCACCACCCAAGGGGAGGTGCCCCTGGGTACCCTGAACGGCTGGGCCTTAAAGGTTGGGTAGCCAACAAGCCAGCACCACGTGGCACCGACAGCTGACACATGGGACCATTGGTCCTACTCGACTCCCCGGCTAGCCGGACAGCCAGCCCTCCTTCATGGCGCGATCACACGCCATGCAACCCCCAGCAGCCGACAACGATCTGGCTGCCCCCCTTCGCTGTCGCGACCTCATGTCACGGATCTTGCAAGCCCAACGGCGTGGTTGCGTGCTTCCTCCCCCTTCACATGACTGGCCACCGCCCTTGCTCCACCGCGACTGATGGGCCGTGACCCTTCTCCGGCAGCACAATTGCACCTCTGACATCGTCGTGTCCGGCTGGAGTGCGAGCTAACGCTCTTGGGCCCCATAGGTGCCGGTCACCGGCACGGGTTTCCGGCGACGTTCCTTGGGGAACCAGGCATGCCCCGGTGGCCCATTCTTCATTTTGAAGGCTCCCTCACTCGACTTGGAATTTCTCCATCAACTCAAGACCATCATAAACCACAAAGGTAGCAGAGATGTTGAGCTATGTTCATTTGGCCCGTAGCCTCCGCGTTATAACTACAGCAAGTGACATAATTTTTCTTAAATCAAGAATATTGACAAGAACATGGTAAGGGGTATTCAAAAAAACATTCCCTACCTCTATTTCACATTGTATTCGATGAGGAGATGAAATTAAGGACATCGGTTCGTCATCATTGAAGACGTTCCTCATTTGGGATCCTTCAACAGAGTTCTTCGTTGGAGAGATTGTTGCTCCAAAATTTTCACAAGCTCTCCTTTTTCAAAAAATACTCCAACCAAGAGGTGAAATGAAAAATTAATTAGTTTAAGTTTATTAATTAATTTAATTGAGTTGGAACATCAATTTTAAGGGAAACCAACAGTTACCTCCCATTAAAGGGGGAGTTCAAGGGTCGGGTGGTCCCCACCATTGTACTCAAATTGGGAGTTCTCAAGCTTGGGTGGTCCCCACCACCAAAAATCAAATTGGGACGATTAAATTCCATAAATAAAATAAAGCTACTTTATTTTATATTCTCCCATGAAAATCACAAAAAAAACTTTCACCCTCGACCTTCCACAGTCTAGGTGAATGTATCCTTAAGAGAATGTCTACAATGCGAGTTCAACAGTGCCCTCATATTTCAATTCTGATCACCGGTTCAAAAGTTACAAAAACCCGCTCGTATGTTTACTGACCGTACCAAAAAAAAATGTTCAGAAATTCATTCCGAGCACACCAGGCCTCAGAATCACGCGCCATCAATTTTCACGGACTCAAAATATTCCCATTAAAATTTTAAAAAAATTTACATGGAAAATCCAGGTCATTACATCCTCTTCGTCTCAGGGATTTGCATCCCTATAAGCCACATCAAAAATATAGGAAAACAAGTGGGAGTATTGAGCACGAATCAAAGCCTCATGTTCCCATGTTATCTCCTGGAGGTTCCCATTCTACTAATGTACACACACCAAATGTATCGATTTCCCATGAAGGAATCTCTCCTGTCGATCCTCAATCTCCACTGGAACATCTGAAAAAATCGACCCATCGTTGATGTGAAGCTAGTCCTATCCAATGATGTGTGAAGGGTCATGCACGTATCTATGTAGAAAACATTGTGCAACCAGTGCAACTAAGTTGAAATAGCTAAGAAGTAACCATCTCCCAAATAATGTTGAGGAACTGAAAGGATCCGATGAAACATAGAGATAACTTGTCGCCCCGACCAAATCTTCGCAAACCATGTTGGAGTGAGACTTGTAGAATGACGTGGTCACCATCTTTGAACTCCAGGGTCTCTATCTCCTTTTGGTATATGACTTCTGCCTACTCTGTGTAGTTTTCATCTACTTCTAAGTGATCCGCACCTTCTCCTTGGTATCCTGAACCATCTCTGGACCCACAAGTGCTGACTCCCCTCGGTCAGTTCAACACAAAGGCGGTCTACAAGGTTGGCCATATAGAGCCTCAAATGGTGCCATCCTAATGGTGGAGTGATAGCTGTTGTTGTATGAATACTCCCCCAAAGGTAAGTGAAACTCCAAACTGCATCCAAAATCACGTACATAAGAACGTAGCATGTCCCTGAGGGTTTGTATGGTCCGCTCCTTCTGACCATCTGTCTGAGTGTGGAAGGTGGTGCTCAACCGAAGTTGTGTCTCGAAACCATCTAGAAACCTATTCCATAGTTGATAAGTGAAACATGCATCACGATGGGAGACAATTGTCAAGGGTACTCCATGTTGCCACACAATCTCTTTCACATAGAGGCGTCTAAAGGACTCTACTGAACCCTGCTATCTGATCGGTAGGAAGTGGGCCAACTTGTTGAGTCGGTCGACGATCACCCAGATATAATAATAACCCATGGATGTATGTGGAAGTCCTGTCATGAATTCAATAGATATTCCATCCCACATTCACTTTGGGACTTCTAAAGGCTTAACAAAGCTTGCTGGTACCTAATAACCTGCCTTCACTTGCTGACAAGTGAGGCATCGAGTGACAAACTCTACTACTGATTTATTCATTCCCAGCCACCATTGCGGTTTTCGGATGTCCTGGTACATCTTCACCACTCCATGATGTATGACTAGAGGGGATGTGTGGAACTACCTCAACACTTACTCCTGAAGTGACACTGGTACCATGTTACGTCCTCTAAAAAGAATGTCATTCTCCCCACCTTCATAAAATCCATCTGGTTCTTGTTCTATGGATATATGAGCATGTCGAGCCTGGAATTCAGTATTCCCATGTTGCGCCTCCATGACTCACTGAAAGAGTGGGGGAGTGACTGTAAGAGACTGAAGAGAAGCCACTCCATATCGATCCCCAAAGGATATCTGCAAAGTGGCCAACTGCTCTATTACCTCACCTAGAAGCTATATAACAGATCTTCTGCTAATTTCATATGCTACAATGTCCCCCTTCCCAGGAGTATAGACTATCTCGAAGTCATAGTCCTGGAGGAACTCAAGCCAACGTCATTGTCTAAAGTTCAGGTCCTTCTATGTGAAGATATACCTGAGACTCTCTAGATTAGAGTGGACCGTAAAATGCTCGCCCATCAAGTAGTGTCACCACATATTCAAAGAGAAGACCACTACTTCTAACTCAATGTCATGGGTAGCATAGTTCATCTCATGTTGTATTCGTTTTTGAGAACCATATGTGATAACTGCTCTATCCAAAATTAGGACATATCCGAGCTCGGTCCCTGATGCATCGTAGAAGACTACATATCCAATGCCCTCCTCTGGAAGCCTCAAGATAGGGGCACTAGTAGGCCTCTGCTTCAGCACATAAAAAATCGGTTGGAATATCTCCTACCATCCCTTTTTCTTCAATACTAATAAAGGTTCTGAAAATCTAGAGAAATATGGCACAAATCTCCGGTAGTATCTGTCCAATCCAAGGAAACTTCTTACCTTCGTAACACTCCGGGGTTTTCCCAAGCAAGTAATGCCTCAATCATCCCTGGATCCACTGCAACTCCATCCTCTGAGATGAAATGTCCCAAAAAGAAAAATTCTCGGATCTAGAACTGGCACTTCGAGAGCTTACCATAAAACTGGTGCTCTCAGAGTGTGTCCAGAACTATCTGCAAATGATAGGCTTTCTCCTCCTCAGTAGCCGAGTAGATCAGAATGTCATCAATGAAAACCACCACAAAGCAATCAAGATGTGGCTAAAAGATCTTGTTCATGATTCCCATGAACATTTCTGGAGTGTTAGTCACATAGAATGGAATAACCAAGAACTCATAGTGGCCATACCGACATCTAAAAGCCATCTTTTGCACATCATCGTCTCTTACTCTGAGCTGGTGAGAGTGTTATCTATGATTAATCTTCAAGAACCATCGTTCTCCTTTCAGCTGACCAAAGAGGTCATCAATCCTTGGGAGTGGGTACTTGTTCTTCATGGCCACCTGGTTCAGGCACCGATAGTCAACACATAGTCTCAAGCTCCCATCCACCTTCTTGGCGAACAAAATTGGGGCTGCCCAAGGGGAAACACTGGGCTAGATGAACCCCATCCCATGTAAGTCCTCAAGTTGTACACGTAGCACACAAAGCTCCATGGGAGCCATCCGATATGCGGGTGTAGATATCGGTGTTGTCCCGAGGCACAAGTCAATGGAAAATTCCACCTCTCTATAAAGAGGTAGACCCATAACATCATCAGGGAAGACATCTGCGTACTGGTCCACCACTACAAGATAGCTTAGACTATTCACATCAATCACTCCAAGGGTAAGGCTAGCCAAATACTGAGTAATCAACTGCACTCTCTTTTGGGTAAGTCCATCTTGTGCTGCAAAGGCTCCCTTGTCACTGGTGAAGGTAAACATAGTCCCATCTGTAAATACACACCGCACTTTATGCCTAATGCAGTCGATCTAGGAATAGACTGTAGATAACCAATCCATACCTAATATGTCATCATATGGCCTCGACGCCACTACTAGAAGATCCTAGCCGAAACTCTCTCATCCTAGAGTATGATCACACTACCGAAACAAGTGTGTAATCGTCGAATCCTCTCACATAGGAGTCTCTATCTTTAAGGATCGAGCCAATAGATCCACTGGAATCTCCGAGCTCCGAATGAGTGTAGTGGAAATAAAACAATGACTAGAAAAAGTGTCTATAAGTACCACAACTAAAGTTAGGTAGACACAAATCATACCTTGTATCATCTAAAAAGAGTCGTGGTCATAGACCTTAGTTGCCTAGAGCTGAGCTCGCCCCTATCCACCTACTCCCTGTGGTCGGGGTGGACCACCTAGTTGTGGTGGTGTTAACACCTCAAATCGTCACCCACCACCAGCTGTACGACCATCTCCTATACTATGCCCACCTACTCCCTGCGGACCTCCTCATTCAAACCTCTGTCTCTTCCTGGGTGGTCCTTTGACCGTCTTCTTGATCATCTTTATGGAGGGTTGGGCAGTCACAAGCCAAGTGACACTATCCGCCACATGCTTAACACTGCCTGATCCTCACATGAATGGTTTTGTCTCGGTTTCCCCACACAACTGACCCTGAATCCTGCGGTCTTCCACCTGTAGGTCTGGTCCTCTTGGATCTCTATGAAATCTGTGTGCTTCCATCTTCAGAAGTCTCCACTACGTGATTCTGGGTGGTGGTTCTGACTACTGGTGATTTCTAGGAAAGAAAACGCTCCACTAAGAGGGATCTCTCTAACACCTTTACCTGCATTGGGATTATGAGTGAAATCATCGAAGCGCTGATATCCTACCTGAGTCCATGCTCGAAGGTCCGAGCCCTGAAAAATGGGTCTCTCACCATATCAGTGGAGTAACAAGAGAGGTTAGTGAAACTTGCTGTGTATTGATCGACAATCATGTTTCCCTATTACAGATGAGGAATCTTCTTTATGCGTACTGTGCGAAGGGTCACTGGGGAAAACTCTACCTAAAACAAGCTCTCAAAGTCTACCCAGAGAAGTGACACCTCATAGTGAACTTGGAGCATCAAGCTCCACCATCTGCCTGCTACTTTCTGTAGTAGACTGGCAGCAAGGATCACCATGAGATATAATGGTTTCCCTAATAGTCATAAAACTCTCACCATGGCCTCGAGCAAATCCTCATACGCTTGTGGGTCCATCTCACCCCTGAACCTGGGTGACCTCTAGCGCTGAAACTCATTCAATGTGATCAAGTGGCGTGCACTCTTCGTTGTTGGGGCTGGTGGAATCTGTTACCCAACGGGTAATTGTACCGCTGGTGCCTCCGCTGATGCCTCTACTGATAAAGGGCCCTGCACCGAGGCCTCGTCACTCGGTGGGTTGTCATCATGTACTCTTCCTGGAACCCTAGCTAGCTGTCTGTGGGGAGGCATCATAAAAAGAAATAGGTGTTCCATGGTCAATAAGTTATACCTAGTGAGTTGACTCAAATAGATCACAAAGAAAACTTTTCAAAACACACACGTAATCTGTGTTTTCGTGCAGTGAGTCAGAAATCAGAAGTCAGGGTTCTGGTGTATGGATATGTCGACCACCGCACCAACACTGGATTTCTTAAACTGATAACCACACTCATAACACTTAACACTATTATTGTTAAAAGATCAGATTCTAGTGTTCTATGGTAGAACCAACACCTCTGATACCGATTTTTCCCAACCCGTCCCCCGGCGCCCGTGCCGTGACTACCCCAAGCCCGCTTTCCATAGGCGAGGGGCAGGCGACTAGCACCGAAAGGGGTATTTCCTAAAAACTGGGAAGGCATTTCCTTTTTAACCTATAAACTCACACAACTAAGAACAAAGTAGAATAAAAGCACAAAGTAACCTATAATGTAAAAATGGTGTGTAAAGAAAGAAAAGGGGGAAAGAATACAAGCCTAATTGAAAAGAACAAGTAAAACTGGAAAGTATATGTAAACTGAAAATTACAAGTATAACGGAAAAGAGTGCCTATGAACACCCCCCAAGGATCCTACCTGAAGGGTAAGTACAACTCTCGAACAGTCATCTCTGTGGTACGCCTCGTCTAATGTCCACCTCTGATCTACCTCCAGTCCTAGTACACTCGTCCTCAATCAGCAATGTCCATTATATGCACCAAACATAACAAGGTGTGGGCATAACCAGTGGAGGGGTGCGTATAACGATACTCAGTAGGGACCCCGAGACCCTCGAAGGTATAACAAAATCCACAAAGGATAAACTCGAAAGCATGAAAAAAACTGAAAACCCTACTTAGGAATATTCCCATACATATACCTAAGTTTTCGAGTATACCCACCTCAATCATGAGGAAACACAGGGCCCAACTCAAATCCCAAAGATCAATTGTTCCACAAAGGAAGGAGTACCACGAAGGTGAGTACCACAAAGGTAGTACCACATAGGTAATGCCACACAAAAAAATACCACAAAGGAATCATCACACAAAAGTGTACCACAAAGATAAGGACTCATCTCACTCTAGGTATAACTTAGGTACGATAGTAATGATGATTAGATGTTACTACTAAATCATTTTACTCTGTTGAGAGGTAGACCCATGTAGGATCCAAAATCATCATACCCACACAGGATCCTAGTACAGAAGAACCATGTAGGATCCTAGAGTAGTCCCATATAGATTCCTAGATCGAATCCATGTGGGACATTGAAACACATACCCACGCAGTATCCCAATGCACAGACCCACATAGGATCCCTTTCACATGTTACATCGAGCCATAGGGTTCCCGCACTAAGCATGCTTGATTTAGGGAGGGACTGCTCCTCAAGTCATAGGTTGATAATCCAATTTCCACAATGTCCCATGAAAAAAGTATCCCAAAGTAATGCCACATAATAGGGGTCTCAACTCAAAAGACGGTGCATTAATCAGACACCTAGTTTATAAGTTATTGGCCTTTAAGTCCCGAGGGCCTAGTTTGATTCTTGTTCAATCCAGCCCGGCCATACCCCAACTTTATCCAAACCTCAAGTGGGGTATACCAAAAGGGCCATCTCAAAACAAGGTTTTCGGTTCCTTATAAGGTTTGTCAAACAGATGCTCGTAGGTCAAGTTATAGACGAAAGATTGAAAAGGGGTAGAAGCTAGTCCAGGTCCGGTCCGACCCGGCTCGACCCGGCCTGGGCCAACCCGACCCGGTTTGGGTTGACCTGGGTCCGTCCCTAGGTTTGAACCTGCCCGCTGGGTTTGGCCCAGCCCACCGGCAAGGCCCAGCCCACTGGGCGGCCCGCACTGGGCCGCCCGTGGCTGGCTCGTGGATGGCCCGTGGCTGGGAGGCCCCATGGTAGGTTCCACCCTATCTTCCACATAGAGGGAGGTGCTCCTTGGGTACACCAAATGGTTGGGCCATTTGGGTTGGGTAGTCGACCAACCGGCGCCACGTAGTGCCGACAGCTGGCACGTGGGACCCCGGGTCCCGCTCGGCTTCTCGGCTGGCTGGATGACCAGCCCTCCTTTGAGGCGTGGTCACATGTCGCACCGTAACCAGTGGAGGATAGTGAACTGGCCACCCTCTTTCACCGCTACTGCCTCGTGTCGTAGCTCCAGCACGCCTGGTGGCACGGTTGCATGCCACCGCCCCTTTCATGCGGTTGCACGTGCACCAGCCGATGCCCCTGCTCTGCCACTACCGATGGACCACGACCCTTATTTGACAGCACGGTCATGCCACTGATGACGTCATGGACGACCGGAGTTCTGGCCACTGCTTCCGAGCCCCACCAGTGTCGGTCGTCGGCACCGGTTGCTGGTGATGTTCCTCGAGTGATCGGGCGCGCCCCGGTGGCCTGTTCTTCATTCCAAAAACTCCCGCACTCGACTCGGAACATCACCATCAATTCAAGACCATCATAAACCACAAATGTTGTGGAGAGGTTGGGCCTTGTTCATTTATCCCTCACCCTCCGTGTTAGAATGGTTGGAAGTAGGATAATTGTTCTTAAATCAAGAAGATTGACAAGAACATGGTATATGGTATTCAAAACAGCATTCCCTGCCTCGATTTCCCAGTGATTTCAGTGAGGAGAGGAAAGGATGGACATCGTTTCATCATCGTTGAAGACGTTCCTCAATGACGATCCTTCAACAGAGTTCTTTGTTGGAGAGATTGTTTCGCCACAATTCTCCCAAACTCTCCTTTGCCAAAAAAATCCTCCAACCAAGAGGTGAAATGACAAATTAATAAGTTTATGTTTATTAATAGAACTAATTGTGTTCGCACATCAATGTGAGGGGAAACCAAGAGTTACCTCCCATTAATGGTGGAGTTCAAGGGTAAGGTGGTCCCCACTATTGAATTCAAATTGGGAGTTCTCAAGCTCGGGTGGTCCCCACCACCAAAAATCAAATTGGGAGGATTAAATTCCATAAATAAAATAAAGCTACTTTATTTTATTTTCTCCCACAAAAAGCACAAAAACTAACTTTCACCATCGAGCTACTGCAGTCAAGGTGAAGGTCTACATAAGCAAATATTAGTGTTGTGGGTTCAACAGTGCCCTCATATTTAAATTCCGATAACTGATTAAAAAGTTACAAAAACCCGCTCACACGTTTACTGAACATACCCAAACAAGTTCATAAATTCATTCCGGGCACACTATGTCTTGAAATCACGTGCCGTCATTTTTCGTGGACGCACAATATTCCCATATAATTTACAAAAATTAAATGGAAAATCCAGGTCATTACATTTTTTTGTTCCATTCCTAGTCTCTTTTCTACTACTCTCATGCTAGGTTTCACACTACTCATTGTATGCACAATCAAGCGGATGAGGAAAGCAGATACTAGTGTGGGTCGAATTGAGAATCCAACATTACACCTATCATCCTAGTGGGTGACAACTACCAATCTCATCCCACCCTACCCAAACACACTATGGTGATTGAAAACAATTTGAGGTGTTCCCAGATCTACCCATCCCACCATTCCCACACCCTATTATGCTAACCCAACTAGTGTTTCTAGTATACCGTCTTGAATGATACCACTCACTAAACTATAAACACCACAAACCAACCCAATAGTTTCATGGGGTAGATTGTGTATCTAGACATTTCCATCATATTTCTGCCACCCATTGACCATCACATTGCAAGTTTCAAGTTTTTACTACTAATGGGATCATCGAACTATTAGTAGCTGAGCATCCTAGGATTGCCCCTCTTTGATAATGGTACTTATATATATTGTTAGACTGACCTAATTTCATGTTTCTAGCTGTCTGTCCATCTATTCCCTCCCATTCATTCGATAGTAGGTAATAGGGATATAGCAAAGGGTATAGGAGATAGGCATCTACTAATGTTAATTTTAATTATTTTGAATGGTTTGGAATCTATGAGCTCTATCACTTAAAATCTAAATCCTACCAAGTCGTATATTCTTATAATATAAGATTAAATATTGGAATCTTCTCATTGGAGTGCAGTGGTGTGTATGTTAAGTAAGTCGATATATAGATAAGCCTTCATGTCTGTGGTACCTCAAATACCATTAGTTGAGAAGAGTTTAACGAAAATTGTATTTATCAATGTATATAAATAAACATTTTGAAATTGAGTACTCAGTGAGAAAGTTTCTTTTTCTAGTACTATATCTTGACGACATACTACTTTCTACCATGTTTCATGATATAAAGACATTAATCATAATGACTTTTGAGATGAAGGATGTCTACTACCTATATTATACCAAATATTTCATTTCCCGTGAGATTCAAAAAACAATTTCATGTGTTATCCTAATTGAGCATGGCATGCACAGGTAGGGGATGGAGCAAAATGCCACTATCTACACTATTTCATTATTAGCCAGACTAGTAGAGAATGGATTAGCAATCAAAGGGACCACTATTTAGGATATATAGGGATGGAATTCAATTAAACTCAACTACAATATTTATTGATCACTTAGAACAAACGAATATATTGAATTAAGTAACATAAAATAGAAAAATATCTTCACTGACATTGAAGAAGAATTCAATTAAAGAAAGAATGATGGTATGATATTCACCCTTGCCACAAAGAACATAACTACTGTTGATGCTCCTTTCCATCACAGAGTCTAAACGACTTAAAAAAGGGAATACCTTAGCATAAAGTGATTCATCCTTTGAAGAAATATCAAAAATTGAAAAAGGCATGAACAATGATTTGCTTCAGCCTGGGCCGTGCAGGTTCCAAGACGGTCGCACATGGTACCTACGCGCCCTATTTGATTTTCACCCAGGGTCTTTAGAAGCCTATAAATACCCCTTGTGGGCCCCAAATTTCAGGACGTAAAAATCCAGAAACTCAGATTTGAGCTCCCGGCACCCTAGTCTCTTCTCAAAGCTTTCCAAACTCTTCTAAGGAAATTTCTTACCTATAATGGAAGCTCTAAAGATGGGAAACAAGGCCTATGTGTTGAAATTCATCAACACCTGCACGCCTAGGTGTCTAACCATTATGGTAAATTAAGACACCTACGCACTTCCTTATCCCTTTAATAGAACATGTTCTCCAATCTTTTGGAAGCCCCTATGGATAATACTAAGGGCTTGACCCTTGTCTCGCCCATGTATTACCCCATTGGATGACCGTCGCGTAGGTACCTATGTGTCGCACAAGTATACCTGTGAGACCAGTACCTGCACCCCCAACAGGACATGCATGCCTTCTTCTCTTTGGGTTCCCCTCCTACCTATTCACCTCTTTTATTTATATCCACCACTCCTATTCAAGATTTTGACTTCAAAACCCAGTTCAAAGCCATTTTTTTGCATGGTTCCCTTGTTGGATTCTTTATCTGAAAATATTATGTGGAACATTTCTTAAAACATGGTGATTTACATATCTTTATGTCCCTAAAGTTAGAGATTTCATTCATTCAAACTCATCCTTTAAGATGATAGGATCTTTAAACTGGGCCTCCTTTTCAGGAATAAGCCCCAGTCCAAATTCCTTTAACCTGGGCCTCCTACTTAGGAATAAGCCCCAAGTCCCCTAACCTAGGAAACCTCCTTAGGATTAAGCCCCAGTCATAATTTCCCAAATCTGGGCATCCTCCTTAGGAATAACCCCACTCATAATTTCCTTTAATTTAGACCTCCTTATCATGAATAAGCCCTAAGTCCCAAGTCTCGTTAACATGGGCCTCATTTTCAAGAGTAAGCCCCAGTCATAATTTCTCTAAATATAGGAATCCTCATTAGGTGCAAGCCCCAAGTTCCAAAAATCTAAATTCCTTTAACCTGGGCCTCCTTCTCTAGAGTAAGCCCCAGTCTAAATTTCTTTTGATCTAGGCATCCTTCTCAGGAATAAAACCCAATTATAAATTACCCTCTAATTTGGGCATCCTTATCAGGAGTAAGCCCTAAGTTAAGTATCCAAATCTCCATAAATCACATGTACCTTTATGGACCTTTACTGACATTCCATTCCATCATAGAGTCTAACGCTTGAAAATGGGAAACACCTTAGTCTAAAGTGATTCATCCTTTGAAGAAACATAAAAAATCGACAAAGGCATGAAGAAGGATTTCCTCCCACTTGGGTCGCGCATGTTTCATCAGGGTAATGCATGTATACTTGCACACCACATAGTGGTCGCATAGGTGACTTGCGCACCCTCATTGATTCTCGCCCAGGGTCTTCAGCAGCCTATAAATACCCCAGGTGGACCCCCCATATCAGGAGGGAAAAATTCCAGAAACTCATATTTGAGCTCCTGACGCCCTAGTCTCTTATCAAAGCTTCCTAACACTTATAAGGTAATTTCTTACCTAGAAATAAAGATCTAAAGAGGGGGAGTAAGGCCTAAGTGTTGAAACTCATCAACATTTGCGCGCCTAAATGGCCAGCCCTTAAGGGAATTGGCCACACTTGTGCGCCGCCTTACCCCTTCTACAGAACATGAATGTCACTCTTCTATAATCCTCTAGCTATAGTACTAAGGGATTGAGCCAAGTCTCACCCAAGTATTACCCTAAGGGTTGATCGTCGTGCATGTACCCCTGTGTCGCGCAAGTATACTTGTGCGGCCACGCAGGACCTGCGTGCCCAATTATTTTTGTGTGCCTTAATGCCTATTTCACCTCTATTATGCCTATCCACCTCTCCTATTCAAGATCCATCCTTCAAAACCCTCTTTAAAGACATTTCTTTTTTCATGGATCCCTTTTTGGCTTCCTAATCTGAAAGGAATTCTGTGGAATATCTCTCAAAACCTAGTGATTTACATATCTTTATGTCACTAAGGTTAGAGATTTAATTCATTCAACCTCATCCTTTAAGATGAGAGAATCTTTAATTTGGGACTACTTTTTAGGAGTAAGACCCAATCCAAGTTCTCTTAATTTGGGCATCCTCCTTAGGAGTAAGCCCCAAGTCCCCTAACATGGGCATCCTCCTTAGGAGTAAGTCTCGGTAATAATTTCCCAAGTCTGGGAATCCTCCTCAGGAGTATGCACCAACCATAATTTCTTTAACCTGGGCCTCCTTTTCAGAATTAAGCCTCAGTCTTCAAAGTTCCCAAATCCAGGCATCCTCCTCAGGAATAAGCCCCAAATTCCAAATCCCTTTAACCTAGGCCTCCTTCTCAAGAATAAGACCAAGTCATAATTTCTCTTAACTAGACTTAATTTACTTTTGATTTGGGCTTTCTTCTCATGAGTAAAACCCAATCATAAGTCCCCTCCTAATTTGGGAATCTTCCTCAAGAGTAAGCCGCAAGTTAGAGTATCCAAATATCCATAAAGTACATATACCTTTATGGACATTGTTCGTGGGTTTCTTCCCTGAAGTGAAACCTAATATTTATCTATCTGGGTAGTCATATATACATAATCCCCACATCATTTCTTATGATGGCACAATTGTCTGGTTTTACCAATACCTCTTGTTTCTCACACCGAGCATGAATCACGTGAGCTTAGAGTGTAAAAGTAATTATGACATCTTTCTTTGAGCCATCAATCATACATAAACCTCATACTTCATTACTCGAACTATGTGGGTTCTGATTCCTTTTCTAAAACAAAGGATACGTAGGTAGCCCATCTGTGGGTACGATCGCAACTCCGAAATAATCCATGTCCTTCTGAATGACAATAAACTTCAAGTGCCCCCCTGAGTGGCTTCAAAACCCGCATGGTTATCTTATTGACCAAGATATTTCTTTATAATGTGTCTAAGGATACCATTGACTATGAATCTCTAAAAAAATACAGATGATTCTCTATCGACGAAGAACCTCGAATACATATTGAATATTCTCTAAATCTCTTATATATCAATCATTTATTACTAGATCTAAAGGAAAGTGCATTTTCATACTTGGTAATGTAATAAGGATTCACGAACATAACTTAAATATATGATGAGAGTCCAGCAGTAGATAGCAATTCCCCTAAAAAAGGTGTGATGAGTCTGACCTCTCATCCTATCGACCAATGAAAATTCTTAAGCCTCATCGATCCATAACTAATGAGCATCTACCTTTGGAAAGTAGGTCCAAATGGATATAGAATCATTGGAAGTTTCTAGTTCTACGAACAAACCCATTAGAAACCGATTGGACTGTTTGAACCTTAAACCAATAAGGTCATCCCCATTTCCAGAGGAAACAAAAAAATGATGAACCCGACGTGAATCCTTAACCAAGTTAAAATGATGTTTTACTTATTTGTTCGGCCCCTATTTAAAACTCAATGAGAGGGAAAACAAAACAATCAATAACATATGTTCTCATCCAAAAGATATAGTGGAAGAACTTATCCAGATTATGTCTGTTATATCAATCAGGCAATCTTTTCCAAGATCTTATGCATTACAGAAATGGATTCTCTTATGTTCATGCCTGTGAATAATTCTACTGTGAATGCCCCTACTACTACTCCTACTGGATCGTCATCTGCTCTGAGGATGACATCACATACTTAGCGTCTTCAATGTTGGGTATCAAATGCGCTGGTTAAAGAGTACCTTCAAAAAGGTAGTATTCCAACTCTAGAGGCCGTTCGACAAGCCCTCCAAGTCAATAATTCACCCTGGTCTTCCGGACAGCGACGACTAGCGTAGGTGGTTCCAAGCACCGTCTCCAACCTTTTCGGGCCGTTATCCCCGGAACACAATCACCATTCACTCCCATATTCTGGGGAGGTGAATGAGAAGGTCCCTCAAGAACTTAATTCAAGGAGAAAAGAGTCTTTATCGAGGGCTCCCATCAACAATCGCCACCAGAATCGTGCAGCAGTGCGCCATCAACATGATGAGGGTATCGTCTCCAGGTGTTTGGCTCAGGTTCCTCGAACCCGAACTGTAACACCCCGAATTTTTATGAAAAATATTATTTTTAATTTCATTAATGTCTTGTGTTATACGCTACACCAAAAGGATCTTTCACAACACTCATCTCTGACCTGGCTTGAATTACATGCAATCGCGACCTTCCACGATAGCGTGTGTTGTACGCAACACCATGTTTCGCTAAACAACGGTATGCTATTAAAATATTATTAAAACTAGCCGTTATGAATAGTAATAACCACTTTTTGAAATTTTTTATATTTTATTTTTCAAAATGGAATTCATTTTTGGATTCGTAATATCAAAATTAGCTTAGGATGAAATTTTGGTACTTTTCGGATAACTTTCATTTTCTGATGAATAGTGAAAATTACTAAATTTTAATTAAAAACAACTTTTTTAATCGAAATAATTAATAGTGATAAATTATTAATTTGAGTGGTTTTAAAGTATATATAGAATATATTTTTACAATTCAGTACAATTATGGTCATTGGATGTGATTTCACATTTACACCAGACATAAACAAATGTTAATCTTTTGATAGTTATTATCTCTTAAACACACGCTATTTGTTGTGACAGCGGAAATTAACTATAAAATTAATTAATGCAACTTATATGTTGGAAATTTTGTAAAATAGAAATCATTTTTGAACTTGGAATATCAATTATAGCTTAGGGTAAAATTTTGGCATTATTCTGAAAAACTTCAATTTTTTATGAATAGTGAAACTACTAAGTGGTAGTTAAAAAAATTAATTTTTTCATAAATCTTAATTTTACCGCTTCTGTGAATGGAATTTCAAAAATCCGAGAGACACGGTTGATGGCAGTAAGTAAAATGTGGTTCAATGAGATGAAAATAATTTTTGGTGAATAGTAACTTTTTACTTTTATTTACCACGGTTAAAGGTAAATAGGGTAATTAAGGGTAAAAATGATATTAATATTACCCTAACACATGTCCTAATCCTATTGGACAAGTGTATCTCGACCAAAAACAACCTTAAGTGTAAAATATTATCATTTACGCCCACTTGGATTAGATTAGGACATTTATTATTATTTAATTCAAAGAAGAGTTAAAAGAGTTAAAATCAAAGTTTATTTACTAAAACATTTTTAATATAGGGTTATACAAAATATAATTTCAACTATAAATATTAATTAGAAAGCTAAAACGATTTCATACATAATGGCATTTTATTTGTAATTTTTATACTTTAAATAAGTTAATTTATTTATGACACAACGATGATGCAGTAATTACCTTTTTAAGAAAATATTAACATAATTGATGTTATAAATTCCCAAATAAATGTAATTTGAGACTTTTTATGACTTACACTAATTTTATAGGTTAATATGACATGTTATTGTTGATTTAAGTAACTTGGGTCGAACTTATCATTCTGTTAGAAATTTCATAAAAATCATGTACCAAATAGTGTCAAAATTGACATAAATTAGTTTTTAAAACAAATATTATATTATTAATTGTTATTTAATTCATAAAAATATATGGTTCGGCTAAATGACTTATATAAGGATAGATATATTAATAATATACAACTTGGGGTTCTTTTGGCTTGATATAGTATGTTTATTAACCATATAGTGTAAGAAAACAAAAAGACACGGTAAAAGTTAAATTATTTAACTTAGAGTTAAATATAATTGATAAGGTTAAAATAACAACCTAAACTTGTCTAAATTCTATTGGATGAGATTATTACTACCCATACCCACTTTATCTTCAAAATAAGACCATTTGGAACCATTATAAACCGAATTTGACCTTAATATAAAATAATATATTTAGATTTTCCTAAGATGCCCCTATCCTCCCTTATAAAAGGGCACCTCCTCCCTCTCCTCCTCACAACAATTTGAGCATTCAAGCTTGGCCAAACCCTGACAAAATCTCTTCTCCACTTCCCTAGTTTCATCCTAGAAGTCCTGGCCTTCTTCAAATACCATCTTTAGTTCTTTAAGTGGAGGATAAGTGAAGGCGCGTCAAAAAGATGTAATATCCATTAACGATCTTTTTCAATTTCTTTCTTCTTCAACTTCTTCTTCTATAGTTGTTTCATGATAAAGTAATAACATATGTATTTATTATATACTTATATGTTATTATAAATATGAAACAACTCTAATTAACCTTCTATCCATCCTACGGAAAAAGGAAATCACCGCGCGTGCGTACGTACGGAATACCGTCTCCACGCCGTGGTGTAATCTATTTTCCACCACCACCTTACATGGATGGGTATAATGGTGTAAAGAATAACTATACATAGTTATTAGAACATAATATTGATTCTAATATATTGTATCATCCACTCCAATTCAATTCAATAATTATGGAAATGATATCATCGCTCGTGCGTACGTACGGACTACCGTCTCCACGACGCGATGAGATTCATTCTCCATGTTAACCATTTAAGAATGAGTATAAAGTATATATAAGAAATAATAATGAAATTTATGACATTATAAAGCTACTGTATTTCTGTGTATATATATTTATGTCATATACTTAATTCCACTCAATTCAATAACGAAAAGAAAACAGCGTTCATGCGTACGTACGGCCTACCGTCTCCATGAACGGTGTATTTCTTTCCATTTATCGATCCATTATATATATGTATATTCTGAATATATATTATATATAAAGCATGTATTATATTCTATAATTAATTAATCATGATCTAAGTAATCATATGAATAATTAAAAGTTAAAACACGAACGACAAATGAGACGATTTTACCCAAAACGCTACTTTAACATTAATTTACAAAAGAACGGGTAATATAAAGTCATAAGTGAACCATATATGATATAATAACAATGAATATGATTCTGTAATAAGTCAATGACATTATTTAAATAATTATACAGGAGGTTCGGACACTTACGAAGCAAATCGGACCTAAGGTAAGGGAAATATCACAATCTCATTTTTATCCGAGATTGTTTATACTTTAGTATTTACTGGGGTGTATTTTATCATCCACATCCATGTTTCCTCTATATTTAATATTATTTCCATTCAACTACAATTGTTTAAATCCTATTTTTCCCTTTGGTGAGTTTTTATTAAAATATATGAAAGGAATCTTTTGTCATTTTTCGTACGAGGTACTTTTTGACTTTTCCGACAAAAGTATGAGAAGAATGTTTTTTTAACTTATACGGCATGAATATATTTTTAAAACATTATTTCCAAGAAGCTTAATTTACAAGTTTTCAAGTTTATTTTTAATCAACTTATTTTAGTTTAAAGTTGTATGACATGTTAAGAAAGGAAAAATGTTTTTGAAGAAGAAAGGATATTTTCCTCAAGAATGGAGTTCAAGTGTTTTATCAAAATTATTTTCCATCTAAGATAATAAAGGGTTCTGTTTTTATCTCTATTATTACATTTATTTGATAAAGTTGTGATGGAATTATTTTTATGAATTCCTTTATCTTATATGAATTGTTTTATTATGTCATGATGTTTAAGATTACCATTTTTATTACATGGGTTATGAAATGATGTATGATTTATGATTTTGTGGCACACATAAGAATGGTATCATTATGAGATGGGTGGGACCTATATCTCCCTCCAATGCATTGGGTAAAGATTTTATATCTCATGAGATAGACATGGCTGGAATGGTAGGTTATACCGGTTCAGTGAAACAGGACTGAAACGAGGGTGACTCAGTTCAGAAAGGGACTTTGTCCACTAAGATAGTCTTGGCAATGAGTCTTGACTAATAAGAAATGATTCTCTATGATTATGTGTGTATGACACAATGTTTAATGATTTAAGTTATTATTATTGTGATTACATTTCACTGCCATGAGTTATCCCATGTTATAAAATTATGATCTCTTTTACAGGTTAAGATTTCCAAAAGTTATGTGCTTATGTATATCATGTAATTGATATTTCTTTTGTTTACCCTTACTTAGCATTTGATCTCACCATTTTATGTTTTCTTTTCCCCAGGATATAAAGAAAGGTTTTAGGTATAAAAAAAAGGGAAGATCTTTATGGGAGATGTTGAAGATCTTTCACCAGGATTAGAAGATTATATTCCCAGTTTCCAAAGACACTAAACTATTACGATCCTTGTGTGTGTATTTTTGTTATGTACTAAGTATTCTGAAAATGTAATGTAATGTCAATGTACGTCAAGCTTTGGGTCTCTATAGTTGGTATCAGAGGAAAGGTTTAGTCAACCTTTGGAAACTAGGATGCGAAAACGTTAGTGAGATCCCTAGAGATATTTCTAAGGTATGTCTAGGGATGTCCCTAAGGTTAAGTATACGTATAGGTTATAGTACTAGAACTACGCTAACGATCATAGAATTAAACCTAAGATGATAGATATTGAAGGTACTTCCCCTTTATTATGTTGTTTTCCCTAGCATGATTTTTTCCTCTCACACTATTCTTTTTGGGTTTTAGACGATGGATGGAACCCGAAGGAACCGTGTTGATCAATGCAATGATTGTCCTCCTGAACAAACAAATGTTATGGGAGATGGAGTGCAAAATCTTATTGCTATCCTTACACAAGCTATGGATCATTCTGGACTTCCAAATGAGCAGAGAAGGGAACAATATTCTATTGAGTCCTTCATGAGGCAACGTCCACCTTCTTTCAGTGGGACTTCCGATCCACTTGTTGCTGAACAATGGATCAGTACCACTGAAAATATATTTTCAGTTCTTCAATGTTTTGAACATGATAAGGTCATCTTAGCAGTATATGGTTTGGAAGGTGAAGCTGATCAATGGTGGAATCTTATCAAGAATACGAGGCCAAGAGATTAAATTGAGTCCATGGAATGGGATGAGTTCAAGAACTTGTTTTTTAGTAAGTACTTCCCTCGTATTCTTCGAACAAAGATGGAAAAGGAGTTTCTTGAGCTGAAGCAGAAGGATGATGAATCTGTTGGTATATATGAAGAAAATTTTACAAGACTTGCAAGGTATGCATCTGGCATTATCCTCCAACCTGAAAGTAAAGTTGATCGATTTTTCAGTGGCTTAAAACCAAGTCTTCGAAGGGAATTATCTATAAGAGACTTCAGTAGCTATGAAGAAATTGTGCATTGTGCTATCATGGTAGAAATGGAAGTTGTTGTTACATATCCATCTCATGGTTTTGACAAGAAATGAAATATGGAGTTCAAGGAGAAATCTCAGAATAATGGTGAAAAGAAGATGAATGTTTCCTTATGCACAAAGTGTGGAAAGAAGCATGGTGGAGATTGTCTTAAAGGGACTAGAAAATGTTTTAAGTGTGGAAAAGAAGGTCATCGAGCAGCTGAGTGTCGGAGTAATGGAAAAAGAGATTCTAATGATGTGAATAAAGCAAACACTGCAGAGAACGCACAACCAACACTTCAATGATTCAAGTGCAAGGAAATGGGGCATTATGCTAATAAATGCCCTAATCCAAGGGTAAGTGATGATCGACATGAGAAACCACTTAAGGAAAAGGAAAAAGGGAAGTCGCATGTGATCACTATTGGAAATTTTGAATATGACAATGATGTGGTGGAATGATTAAGTGTTTATGTAATGGGATTACAAAATAATGTTGTATCATGGAGTATTGGAATATTTATGTATTGGTCTAATGTGGTATTTAAGGTGATTGAGATATTATGCGCATAATGAAGGGAAAACGAGAAAATGAAATGTTTAACAGTATTCATGAGCTCATGATTGATATAAGGACTAAGTTATATCATGGTTTGAGTATATAGAATTTTGAGGATTTTGGTATGTGGAAGGTGTTAACTTTTAACTGCATTTATGTTTTCCCTAATGTTCAATGAGTATTCAAGAGAATACATGATTAAGGACTTTGAATGTTTGGAATGTGACCAACAAAACATATCTTATGATATATGGGGATCAACGATGGTATTAAATCTCTGGTAATCATTTTCACTATGTTATGAGAGTGGAATGCAGTATTATGGATAAGCCTAAAGATTAGAATGGATTATGTTGGACATAAGTTAGTATTGTTTAAGGATATAAGTTTTTTCGATATTATTGATGGGATGTTATAGTAATATAGTTTTAAAAAAAGGACAACCTGCAGGACGGGCGACAGCCCATCGCGTCGGACAATGCTGTGGGAATCAAACCCACAATCGAAGTGCGACTGGCCTTTATCGCCTACCACTGGCCTACAGGAAGTCCCTGTTTAGTATAAACAAGTTTTATTATATTAAGTAGTATGATATATGAAGTATAAGTCCATTTTAGGAACCATATATGATTAATCTCACTAAATAATGACTTATGTATATTTAATAACTTTTTCTAACCTTTTGTTTGAGACCGATGGAATGACCCGTCATTCTATCACATGATCTGCTAACACATCACGAATAACAAATTCAACTTCATTTATTTAAGAGATGAAGTGGAAATTGTTCAAGGCACGAACAACAGTGAGATTGTACCAAAATAAAGTAAGTATTTATTCTAATTCAATTTTTCCACTTTAGGGAAATGATCTTGAAAACCAAAAATGTTGTCCTAGTGCCCTTATATCCGATGAATCAGATGGTACCCTAGATCGTCACAAATTTATGGCTTTGTGATTGCTGGATTTTCCATAGACATGTTCTCTACCACTCTCCATCAGAACATGATGGTTAGATTTCTCTTCCATATCCATATGTTCACCTATGTGGAAACCCAATGATTAGTTTATTTGGGTAACCGTTACGTTTCATACTTTTGTTTTTAAATATTGGTTTTGGTATTCCTTTTTACGATGTGGGTTTTTATTAAAGAAACATTCGAATAGTAAACCATTTATAACCCCGACGAATTTCGAGGGCGAAATTCATTTTAAGGGGGGTAGAATGTAACACCCCGAAATTTTATGAAAAATATTCTTTTTAATTTCATTAATGTCTTGTGTTATACGCTACACCAAAAGGAGCTTTCACAACACTCATCTCTGACCTGGCTTGAATTACATGCAATCGGGACCTTCCACGATAGCGTGTGTTGTACGCAACACCAAGTTTCGCTAAACAACGATATGCTATTAAAATATTATTAAAACTAGCCGTTATGAATAGTAATAACCAATTTTTGAAATTTTGTATATTTTATTTTTCAAAATGGAATTCATTTTTGGATTCGTAATATCGAAATTAGCTTAGGGTAAAATTTTGGAACTTTTCGGATAACTTTCATTTTCTAATGAATAGTGAAAATTACTAAATTTTAATTAAAAACAACTTTTTTAATCGAAATAATTAATAGTGATAAATTATTAATTTGAGTGGTTTTAAATTATATCTAGAATATATTTTTAAAATTCAATACAATTTTGGTCATTGGATGTAATTTCACATTTACACCAGACATAAACAAATGTTAATATTTTGATAGTTATTATCTCTTAAAAACACGATATTTGTTGTGATAGCGGAAATTAATTATAAAATTAATTAATGCAACTTATATGTTGGTAATTTTGTAAAATAGAAATCATTTTTGAACTTGGAATATCAATTATAGCTTAGGGTGAAATTTTGGCATTTTTCTGAAAAACTTCAATTTTTGATGAATAGTGAAACTACTAAGTGGTAGTTAAAAAAATTAATTTTTTCATAAATATTAATTTTACCACTTCTGTGAATTGAATTTCAAAAATCCTAGAGACACGGTTGATGTCAGTAAGTAAAATGTGGTTCAATGAGATGAAAATAATTTTTGGTGAATAGTAACTTTATACTTTAATTTACCACGGTTAAAGGTAAATAGGGTAATTAAGGGTAAAAATGATATTAATATTACCCTAACACATGTACTAATACTATTGGACAAGTGTGTCTTGACAAAAAACAACCTTAAGTGTAAAATATTATCATTTAGGCCCACTTGGATTAGATTAGGACATTTATTATTATTTAATTCAAAGAAGAGTTAAAAGAGTTAAAATCAAAGTTTATTTACTAAAACATTTTTAATATAGGGTTATACATAATATAATTTCGACTATAAATATTAATTAGAAAGCTGAAACTATTTCCTACATAATTGTTTTTTAGTTGTAATTTTTATACTTTAAATAATTTAATTTATTTATGACAAAACGATGATGCAATAATTACCTTTTTAAGAAAATATTAACATAATTGATGTTATAAATGCCCAAATAAATGTAATTTGAGACTTTTTATGACTTAAACTAATTTTATAGGTTAATATGACATGTTATTGTTGATTTAAGTAACTTGGTTCGAATTTATCATTCTGTTAGAAATTTCATAAAAATCATGTACCAAATAGTGTCAAAATTGACAAAAAATTAGTTTTTAAAACAAATATTATATTATTAATTGTTATTTAATTCCTAAAAATCTAAGGATCGGAAAAATGACTTAGATAAGGATAGATATATTAATAATATACAACTTGGGGTTCGTTTGGTTTGATATAGTATGTTTATTAACCATATAGTGTAAGAAAACAAAAAGACACGGTAAAAGATAAATTATTTAACTTAGAGTTAAATCTAATTGATATGGTTAAAATAATAACCTAAACTTGTATAAATCGTATTGGATGAGATTATTTCGACCCCTACCCACTTTAGCTTCGAAATAAGACCATTTGGAACCATTATAAACCGAATTTGAACTTAATATAAAATAATATTTTGAGATTTTCCTAAGATGCCCCTCTCCTCCCTTATAAAAGGGCACCTCCTCCCTCTCCTCCTCACACCAATTTGAGCCTTCAAGCTCGGCCAAACCCTGACAAAATCTCTTCTCCACTTCCCTAGTATCATCATAGAAGACCTGGTATTCTTCAAAGACCAGCCTTAGTTCTTTAAGTGGAGGATAAGTGAAGGCGCGTCAAAAAGAGGTAATATCCATTACCGATCTTTTTCAATTTCTTTCTTCTTCAACTTCTTCTTCTTTAGTTGTTTCATGATAAAGTAATAAAATCAGTATTTATTATATACTGATATGTTATTATAAATATGAAACAACTCTAATTAACCTTTTATCCATCCTACGGAAAAAGGAAATCACCGCGCGTGCGTACGTACGGAATACCGTCTCCACGCCGTGGTGTAATCTATTTTCCACCACCACCTTACATGGATGGGTATAATGGTGTAAAGAATAAATATACATAGTTATTAGAACATCATATTGATTCTGATATATTGTATCATCCACTCTAATTCAATTCAATAATTATGGAAATGATATCATCGCTCGTGCGTACGTACGGACTACCGTCTCCACGACGCGATGAGATTCATTCTCCATGTTAACCATTTAAGAATGATTATAAAGTATATATAAGCAATAATAATGAAATATATGACATTATAAAGCTACTGGATTTATGTGTATATATATGTATTTCATCTACTTAATTCCACTCAATTCAATAATGAAAATAAAACAGTGTTCATGCATACGTACGGCCTACCGTCTCCATGAACGGTGTATTTCATTCCATTTATCGATCCATTATATATATGTATATTCTGAATATATATTATATATAAATCATGTTTTATATTCTATAATTAAGTAATAATTATATAAGTAATCATATGAATAATTAAAAGTTAAAACACGAACGACAAATGAGACGATTTGACCCAAAACGCTACTTTAACATGAATTTACAAAAGAACGGGTAATATAAAGTCATAAGTGAACCATATATGATATAATAACAATTCATATGATTCTCTAATAAGTTAATGACATTATTTAAATCATTATACAGGAGTTTCGGACACTTACGAAGCAAATCGGACCTAAGGTAAGGGAAATATCACAATCTCATTTTTATCCAAGATTGTTTGTACTTTAGTATTTAATGGGGTGTATTTTATCATCCACATCCATGTTTCCTCTATATGTAATATTATTTCCATTCACCTACAATTTTTTAAATCCTATTTTACCCTTCGGTGAGTTTTTAGTAAAAGATATGAAAGGAATCTTTTGTCGTTTTTCGTACGAGGTACTTTTTGACTTTTCCGACAAAAGTACGAGAAGAATGTTTTTTTAACTTATACGGCATGAATATATTTTTAAAACATTATTTCCAAGAAGATTCCTTTACAAGTTTTCAAGTTTATTTTTAATCAACTTCTTTTAGTGTAAAGTTGTATGACATGTTAAGAAAGGAAAAATGTTTTTGAAGAAGAAAGGATATTTTCCTCAAGAATGGAGTTAAAGTGTTTTATCAAAATTATTTTCCATATAAGATAATAAAGGGTTCTGTTTTTATCTCTATTATTACATTGATTTGATAATGTTGTGACGGAATTATTTTTATGAATTCCTTTATCTTATATGAATTGTTTTATGATGTCATGATGTTTAAGATTACCATTTTTATTACATGGGTTATGAAATGATGTATGATTTATGATTTTGTGGCACACATAAGAATGGTATCATTATGAGATGGGTGGGACCTATATCTCCCTCCAATGCATTGGGTAAAGATTTTATATCTCATGAGATAGACATGGCTAGAATGGTAGTAAATACCGGTTCAATGAAACATGACTGAAACGAGGGTGACTTGGTTCAGAAAGGGACTTTGTCCACTAAGATAGTCTTGGCAATGATTCTTGACTAATAAGAAATGATTCTCTATGATTATGTGTGTATGACACAAAGTTTAATGTTTTAAGTTATGATTATTGTGATTACATTTCACTGCCATGAGTTATCCCAGGTTATAAAATTATGATCTCTTTTACAGGTTAAGATTTCCAAAAGTTATGTGCTTATGTATATGATGTGATTGATATTTCTTTTGTTTAGCCTTACTGAGCATTTGAGCTCACCCTTTTATGTTTTCTTTTCCCCAGTATATAAAGAAAGGTTTTAGGTATAAAAAAAAGGGAAGATCTTTATGGGAGATGTTGAAGATCTTTCACAAGGATTAGAAGATTATATTCCAAGTTTCCAAAGACAATAAACTATTACGATCCTTGTGTGTGTGTTTTTGTTATGTACTAAGTATTCCGCAAATGTAATGTAATGTCAATGTACGTCAAGCTTCGGGTCTCTACACGAACAGGCAAGACGAACCGCCATAGGTGAAATCCGGTAAACAGTTAGCATTTTATCATCTCTGCCATCTCCGGAGAAGTCCACCAACCTAACTTGGTGGCAAGCAACGAGCGGGCACACACACCCATCCGTTTTAATTCCGCTGTCCAGTAGACTCGTCTAGAAGCAGCACGCCAATCCCACCAGGAAATTCCAGCGGAGTACTATAGACAGGGACATACAACTGTTTATAAATCATCATGTCGTCAGTAGGCTCGTCTGACTACATATGACGGATCCTGCCAACCCAATGTGTTGACAACTAGTAAATAGGCACATACACCTACTTACACTCATCAATCTTTCAAGCAGCCTCGTCTGTCAGTATTGAAGGAAGATCATCAACCACATTCGGCAGAGTTCAATCAACAGGCACATACGCCTTCTAGTATTGATCAAGCCTATCAACAGCCTCGTTTGGTAGCATTCGGAGAAGTTAGTTGGAAAGCTCCAGCGACAAATGGGAGGCAGACCCAACTCTCTGCCCCCACACATGAGTACTGTCAGAATTCACTGACAAGAAAAGGAGAACAGGAGTAGGAATACACAACTACTCCAAGCACAAAATAGACATATATCCCCATTTTGGCAATTGAAGTCACCAAGCATATTCTGTCAATGGTGAAAGAGCAGAAGAAAATCCCTGCTCATATTCTGGATGCCTGTCAGGATATTATAACAGCTTCAGCAACATCTCAAGGAATGAAATGAAAATCTATCCCTACCAGTAGAGTGACACATCAATAGTTCACTCCGGAATAGACACACAACTCTGTTCCTGTCCAAGAGGGTTGTGGGGTATACTCCCACATATCATACAGACAACCAAGTTAGGCACATACACCTTATTTGAGTGGATATAATCAGCCTAACCTGGTCAATTCTCCTGAGGAGGCACATACACCTGCCCATAAAAACAAATTTCATCAAACAATTGTTCCTAAAGTGAGTAAGAAGGCGTCTATGAAGAAGACCCACCTAGAACAGCCAATATATCAAGATCCAATCTGTAATAAGGTCTTGCTCGATGCTGGAGTTCTTGAAGCCCGCAGACAATTTTCTGTTGGAATTAAATATTCTACTCCATCATTTCCCAATATTTGGAACTTTAATTACAAAGGCCTTCATCAGAAACTTCATCATGAAGGCTTTCTTCATGACAATTCGATCGATCTCGAAGTTCCATCTTTAGATAAGAGCCACAAGAACCCTCTGTGTGGCCAGATGACCAAGGAGAAAAATGTTTCATCTTTTTCTGTAACCCACCATGTTGGTCCTCCCCATGATGGTGAATTTAGCTGCAGAGGTCCTCTCTATTGTAGTAATTCAAATTCCCTAGAAAATGCTCTAATGGACAATGTAGTGACGAGAAAGCTGTCTTATTTTGAGGCACTTAAAAATGTGAAGCCAGTCACGTCTGATTCTTTACCACTTGCAGGTGAAATACTTTCTCAATCAGAAGATAGACCTAGGTGTAGGTCATTCTCCGAACCACACCTAGGATGTTCATCTTCTAGTTTGATCAGTGAATTCTCTACCAATCTTGTTGAATCTGATGAAGCACCAAGGAAGCACCAACTTTGGTCTAATCAGGTAGAATAATCTTCATCAAATGATAAAGAGGAAGTCATGAATATGATAAAACAACTGGAGAAAGTTGAAGTTCTAGTCATGTTTTGGCCTCTGGCTGACTCTCAGTATGACATTCTAGAGATGTTGACGGAAGATGGAATTCATGATATTCGTCTCAACATATGGAAAAATATCTGTCAGTTGAAAAAGAAAATATTATCTTATGAAGAATATGAAAATCACGTCAAGATAATAGAAGGGTTACAACATCAAATTGATTTGGCATCTCTCTAAGTTTCTCGATATCTGAAGGCTGAAAAGTAGCAGAGAACCCTTCAGCGTTCATGCCTTGGTGCACTAAGAAGATTATGCCAGTTAATTTACAATGCCCAATCTGGTATTCATATTAGGGGATGGGGTGTTCATGGAGCAATACATTTCACTGTACTCTCCAGTCAGCAAATCCCGCGGAAAATGGTCTCATGCAATGTTATTCCCCATGTCCAGCCACAACCAATTGGATTTGTTTGTAATCAAAGGCTCGCTCAAGAACATACCTCAACTAGTTCGTCTCAAAATCAAGCATAAAGAGAACAAGTTTTTGAATTACTCCTACATCAAGCGAATGAGAATATTAAACATGCTTCTCATTTGGAGCGTGCACATCATCAAGTGACAGAAGTGTCAAAAATCATCCAACAGTCTTTTGATCCAGGTGATAAGAGTGGATATAGGTTGATGCATCCAGTCAATTTCGAGACTAAAGTCTGCAAGATCAAGAGAGATTTCAAGAAAGTCTCAGATGTAGCAGCTCAAGAGCCACCCCAGATTGCCAGATTGGGGACTCTTTTAACCCAAACCTCAGAATTAACAAATAGGATTCGAGGAGTTGAGAGGAAACAACAGGAACAGCCCCAATCCACAGGACTGGGGACCTTTTCAAATCCTCAATCTCCTCCTCAGAGAAATTCAGTCTTCTCTTGATTAGGGAAGAAGACACAAGAGGAACAAAGATCTGAGTTATCAGGAGATTCCCTCCAAATAACAGTTTGTCAAGATGTTCCTGAGCGATCGAATCAACAAAAGGTAATGTATCATCAAGGACATGGAAGAAGAAAATATCACAGAAATGCTTATAGAAGGGATGCAATGCGTTATACATCAATCAATGTCATCAATGTCGTTGTTGCTGATCCACCAGATTAGGATCACTCATAGGAATCAGATGAGGAAACTCTTGATCAAGAGGTTATACACATAGACACAAATGAAGAAGGTGTGCGTACACGAAATCAAAGGATTACCCAGAATCTAGGTAATCCTTCAAGTAACCCACTTCCCCCTCTCCGAAAGGTATCCAATAAGGGTAAAGAAAAGAATAAGGTTACATACCATTCCACTGGAGAAGGTCAATCACTCTCACTAGAGAAAATATTCACACAACAAGAGGAAGAAATGAAGGAATTGAGGAGGTTGAATGCAGAATTACTTCAAGGTAGTCTTCCTCCTAAACGTGCTGGAGTCATTCAGCCAAGGGAATTTGTTGTAGTTACCAAGATGGATCAAGAATATCCTCCTCTACTAGTACACCCTCATAGGTCGAATCCTATGGGTCATGTGAAATAACAATCGGCGATGCTACCATCAGTTGCAGTACCAGCCACCACATCTTTCCAAGCTCCAGTTATTTCACTGATTCAGGTCCAAACTCAACCAGATGTTTCTCAAAAGTTAATAACTACTATTGAGTCATTAATAGCTTAGTTGGAAGCTATGGATAGAAATTTTGCTCAAATTCACCCAGAAAAGAGATCTTACCCTGAATGGGTTGATGCAATTCCTCCCCCATAAAATTTTGTAAGTACCACATTCCCAATATTTAATAGTTCGGGAGACCCAGATCAACACATAACACTTTTTTTCTCGTTGCGATCCTATGATGGGAACCCCTCAAAAATAAAAAGTAGTTAAGATCAGGTGTTTTGTACAGTCATTACAAGGACCTGCTTTTGTCTTGTACACAAGCTTGCAATCCCGGTCAATTACCGGATGTGAGGATCTCTGCCAAATATTACTTCTTCAATTCAGCTCAACGCTTCCAAAGACAACAGTTTTTTTATCTTAAAAACTGTAAGAAAAGGGAGAATGAAAGGGTTTCGGATTTCATTGCTCATTGTAAGGGACTAAAGTATTACCTGAGCTTAGCACTCCATCAATAGGAATTTTTCCCAATCTGTGTGGAAAATTTGCATGATGAGTTGTGCACACCGTTGATCACTATGAAATACATAGGAGGCTTTTGAGACCTTACTTAAATCGCTCAACAGATTGAATATTCTATTATGAAGACTAAGGATAAAATTCATGTAATTCAGTCAGCTCCAAGAAGGATAATGGGTAGAGCGGAGACTGCTACAGTTATGCTTAAACAAGAACCTATACCTACTTCTACTTCAAAACCTTCATCTTCCCAAAGGGCTCCACCTCCTGATCGTCATCAACAGAGGCAGTTTCATCAAGATGATCAAAGAGATCAAAGACGGAAACAATTTGAGGATCTAAAGAGAAACGTTTACTCTTTCCAAAATGAACAGGTTCCTTGTTACTTCATTTCAGCTCTGGAAAATAATTTGGTTCAATTGACAAGGCCTAAGAGGCCAAACAAGGAAGGAGATGAAGACTGTGCCAACTATTGCCCATTTCATCAGATTTTGGGGCATCCCATTCAAGAGTGTTTTGTCTTCAAGGACCTCCTATAAAAAAATGGTCGACTTTGGACATGTCAAACTGAAAGGTTCTTCAGCTCAGGTAGCATGTGTTACTGCTACAGATCCAGAGGAGCATGGTGAGTGGCAGGAAGTTAAGAACAAAAATACACAAAAATTTGATGATTGGATGGTCAGAAAAACGATCAACCAAACTCATGATATTTTGTGAACACAATTGAAGAAATAAATTGTGTCTTCTGCTATGAATGACATAGCAAATCCCCATTCATCAGAGGGAAAATCCTTAAAGGAAAGACATAATTCAAAGAAAAAGTAAAAATCAGATGAAGATGAAATCATATCAAACCCTAAGTTTTCTTTGACTCTAGAAGATTTTCTTCCATCTACTTTGAAGCCATGGGCACCATCCTACCAAATGGCACAACCTAAACTGGCTAATCAGGAAGAGTCTTCATCAGATGAGGAGTTGATTTTTGGTTCTGTTAACATGATTCACTTAATAGATCCATATGCTAATCACAGTTTCGATTTTGATGAGCCTGAGTTCCCTATATCAAACAGAATAATCAGAGGGAGTTCTTGAGGCTCAAGGTACAGGGGAATATGAGGATATTTCAAAGGCCACTATTCCAATTCTACCCCTACTGGAATTGGGTATGTTGTAGAAACTTGTGGCAGAGCCCTTCAACGGGCTCAACAAGAACAAGAAAATTCTTCCACCAATAGCAGACTCAGTCATGGAACAATTATTTTGGAAGATCGGTTGGAGGTTCTATCTTCTTCCTCGCAGCAAGTAAATAGACCTAATCGGTCTAATCTTCCAAATCCATGAGTATTACCAATTCCTACCCTGATACATGATGCATCAACTTCCAAAGCATTAACTTATAAGGCAACTGCGAAACCACATGTTCCTGTTGGGAAATGCAGACCTTTGGATCAAATGTATGATGTATTGAAACACTTGGCCCAAATACCGGCCAATTTATCAATTATGGATGCTTGGAATTTATCAAAGGATCTTCGGGAGGCACTTATCGAGGCTTTTTCGGGTCCTCAAGAGTTTGAAACTGAAATTTATGCAGGTGAAGTCTACCATGTAGAGAATAATCATGTAGAATTCCATGAAATGATAACTTTTACTAATGAAGATGAAGATGATGTCGTGCATGGACATATTTGACCATTGTACTTATCTTGCAAGTTCAATGGTGTAGACGTCTGAAGAGTTTTCATTGATAATGGTTCAGGAGTAAACCTCATCCTCATTCATACACTTCATCTATTGGGCCTCACATAATCTGATTTATCTCCTTCTACATTGATGTTACAAGGATTTGATAAAAATGAACAAGAAACACTGAGCGAAATTACACTCCGAACTCAGTTTGGAGATCTCGTATCCAATTCAGATTTCATGGTTGTTGATCAAGACTCAGCCTTCAACCTCTTTCTTGGAAGAACCTGACTACATCAACATGTGGATATCTACTCATCATACCGTCAATGTCTCAAATATTGTTTCGATGGTCAAATTGGGACATTGTATGGTGATAAGTCCCCATTCAATACATGTGAATCTCAATACATTAAGGCAGAATTCTATCACATGAAGGGAAAGGAGAAATCCACAATAAGGGAGATTACCAAAGTTAATTCTCCATATGGTTTGGAAAAGATTCCAGCTAACCCATTATCACATGTGAGTACAGATTATGTATTGCCTACCAGTCAAATTGATAGGATAGACCCAAATTCAAATACTCTTATGAAAACTCCCATAATGTCAATTATGGAAAACTAGCCAGACAGCATGGGAGAATGTGGTGATCCACCAAGAAATGATTAAAGCTGAAATGGAGATGTCTTCATTTCATCTGCTAAAATCCAGCAAGTCTATACTTCGCCAACCAGACTATAAGAATTTATAGCAATGTTAGAGGCAAACAATGATGTTGATTCTCAATCCATTATCTCCTCCTTATTACCCAAGGAAGACCCCTCATCATCAATCGGGTCGGAAATGGAAGCTTCTTCTTCAAGATGTTCAAATATTAACATCTCTTCTAATCATGGAAATTCGTCTTCTTCATCTTCTAAGCAAGTAGAAACAGAAGAAATAAGACATTTTGAAGAAGAAGAGGAAGATCTTAGGGATGCTCCTCCAGCATTTGAAGAGGGTTTCTCTACCACCGTGGATGAACTCAGAGAAATAAATCTGGGTACAAAAAAAGATCCACACCCCACTTTAATTAGTGCATCCATGACACTTGAAGAGAAAGAGATGTATATTTCTTTTTTAAAACAAAATAGAGATATATTTGCTTGGAACTATACAGAGATGCCTAGGCTTGATCCTGATGTTGCCACTCATCGTTTGGGTTTTCCAGAAGAAAATTGATGATTCAAACAAGCCGCTAGAAGAACACACCCAACCTATGCTTCCAAAATTTAGGCTAAAGTGGATAATATTATCAAATCTAAATTCATCAGAGAAGTTCAATATCCCAAATTGTTGGCTAATATTCTTATAGTGAAAATGAAGAATGGGAAAATTATAATTTTCATTGATTTTAGAGATCTTAATCGGCATCATCCTAAGGATGATTTTCCACTACCAATTACAGAACACTTAATTGATGCAATAGCTGGCTATGAAGCACTTTACTTCATGGATGGATATTCTGGATATAATCAAATTCGAATGTCTCTAGAAGATGAATAATCTACAGCCTTCAGAGCCCCTTAGGGTGTGTTTTTCTATCAGGTAATGCCCTTTGGCCTGAAGAATGCAGGCACAACATATCAGTGTGACATGCATCATATATTTAAACCCTTTATAGGGAATTTTGTTGAATGTTATGTGGGAAATTTTGTGGTTAAATTCAAAAAACGTTCTAATTACTTGGATGATTTTGAAATAATATTCCACAAAATTCAGCAACATAATTTGAAGATGAACCCCTTAAAATGTGCTTTTGGGGTAACTTCATGAAAATTTCTCGTCTTTATTGTACGCCATCATGGTATTGAAGTCGATCCTGAGAATAAAAAGTCAATCCTTAGTATGTCACCTCCGCAATATTTAAAGGAATTGAGAGGACTTCAAGAAAACTTATCCTATATTCGGCTTTTCACCGCCAATTTGGCAGAAAAACGTTTACCCTTCACCAAATTGATGAAGAAGGGAGTCACTTACCAGTGGACTAAAGAATGTCAAGAAGCATTTGATATTCTAAAAAAATATCTCTTGACCCCACTAGTTTTAATGCCACCTATTGAAGGAAGGCCACTTATCCTCTATGTGACAGCTTTAGAGTGATCATTGGGTGCCTTTCTTGCTTAGAAGAATGATTATAGGAATGAAAATAGACTCTACTATCCCAGTCGGACTATGCTTGAAGCAGAAAACCGATACTCAAATATTGATAAGTGGTTCCTAGCCTTAATCTTTGTAGTTCAAAAGTTTAGACACTACCTGCAACATCACGAGGTCCAATTGATATCTCACAATAACCCTCTCAAATTCATCCTTAGTCGTCCAATGCTTACAGGATGTCTGGCAAGGTGGGTAGTTATTTTACAGCAATTTGATATTCAACATGTGTCTCAAAAGGAAATAAAGGGCCAAGATCTGGTTGATTTTCTTACTGAACATACTTTAGTAGAAGATACATCTTCAGATATTGAACTTCCTGATTATGATGTCTTTTCTATTTAATATAGTCTTCAAACATGGGAAATGTACTTTCATCGTGCTTCCAGAAGTCCAGTAGGGAGGAAAATGGAAAATCCTAAATTCAACAAAGTTGGGTTAGGAATTGTGCTCATTTCTCCAGAAAAGGTAGTGTTACCCTATTCCTTCACATTTTTGGGAGACGATACAAATAATGAAGTGGAATACCAATCTCTCATCGTAGGTTTGGAGTTGGTGCTTCAAGCACAAGTGAGTCACTTAATGGTGAAAGGTGATTCAGACCTAGTAATCAAACGAGTCAATGGGGATTATGCAATCTGAAATGAAGAACTAATCCCTTTGTATGATTACGTAAGAGAGTTAATGGCAGAATTTCCTTCGAAACCGACATTTTCCTATGTCCTGAGATCACAAAATGCCCAAGCTGATGCACTGGCTAATATAGCCACAGCTCTGGCAGATCCAAATCAGGACGAGACAACCATCAGTATTTCCCACCATTGTACAATTTCACCTTATGTTCAAACTAGAATAGAAGAAATCAATGAAATTAGTCCCATTCAGTAACCATATGGTCATACTATATGATGGATGACACCTATTAGGGAATACCTTCAAAATGGAACACTTCCACCTGATAGATCCGGGAAAAACAAATTCGTCGATGTGTGTTCAATTTCACTCTTTATGATAGCCCGGATCACCTAGAGAAAATTCTCTACAGGCATGGTTTTGATGGAGTTCTCTTCAGATGCATTGATGGTGAAATGACAATGGCTTCCATGAAAGAAGTGCATGCAGGAATCTGTGGTGCCAATCAGTCTGGACATAGACTATCTGATCAAATTCGAAGGCTTGGATGCTTTTGGACTTCAATGATACAAGATTGTGTTGATTTCACAAAGAAGTGTCATTCATGAAAATACATGTTGTAAGAACCCGGACCTTCATTCAGGTATGTTTTTCCATTTTCTGGAGTTTTGAAGAAAAATGGTTTTTCTACAAATTTTCAAAGTACACGCCGTGTACTTTCTGAGTACACGCCATGTACTCTATTCCGGCTCGAAGCTGTGTGCTGGCCATGTCTGGGCCACACACACGGTGTGTATGGATGCGGTGGAGGCCAGTTATTTCGGAGTACGGAAAATTCGAAGTACACGCCATGTACTCTAAAAGTACATGTCGTGTACTTTTTTTCATTAAACATACCGGGGTCGCGCCTAACCCCCAAATACATCTTCTTCTCCAGTTTTCGACCATCCGGGAGCGTCCGTACGGCCGGATCTTCGACGGAGTCCTGCCTCGCCGTCTGTTCTACGATTCAAGCACGATCGATTGCGTTGGAATCGTAGTGGTGAGTTCTTCCTTCTACTTGAGCCTTGTTTCTTGATTCCTCCTTGTTTTCAAGTTATCATGGGATGGATGTTTTGTGCATTTTCTATGATCTACATCGTTTTAAGGGGAATCTATCATCGAGGTTCACGTATATCGATCTCCTAGGATCGAGGTAGGTGGTTTGTGTCTTTTTGTAGAAAGTCTTTGAGTATTTTTTGCAAATTCCACCAATACCCTTGAACGAGGTATTGTGTGTTTTCTGTTTTGCCCTTGTTTCTTTCCTGCTTTGCTTGATTTCTTTAGTGGAGGTTATTTCTTATGATTAGAGTAATTTTTCTATGCTCAGATTGCTTTCCCATGCTTGTTTTTCCTGTTTGGCGTTTTTCCAGTTTCCATGCCTAGTTTTAGGATTGTGGAATATTATTATTTAATGATGTTGAGCCTTATTTGATATCCAAGTAGTTCTTGAGGTTTACTCGGATGATACACACGCGTTGAGCATGTTTAATTACTCAGGACTGTGAGAACCTAGAGTAGTAGACCAAAGGAAGAATTGACGGAAGGGCTTCTCCAGAGTGTCTTTAAAATCACGATGTGAGACCAAGTGGAGAATTGACGGAAGGGACTCTACAGAGAGTCTTTTAACTACGACGCGGGCCACAGGGGAAATTGATGTTGAGTGTTTCCCCAGAGAGCCTTCAGCAAGATACGAGACTATAGGGGGAATTGATGGTGAGTGCTTCCCTAGAGAGTCTGCTTAATTACGTAGCTGAACTAGAGGGGTGAGACTGTGTGTGCCTCCCAGAGGGTTGATAGTACTTAGAGGTTAAACCATAGGGGCTAGACTGTTAGAGATACCCAAAGGGTTACCTGTTTGCTTTCTGTTGCTGGCTGCTTACTTGTGTGCTATGCTTGTTAGAACTGCGGATTATAGCTGTTTGCTCTTTTCTGTTTACTGCTTCTTATTTTATTACTTCCATGTATTAATTCAATATTAGGCACAAATCATTGGGTGATTGACTACTGGGATTGTATCTCACACCCTATTTGGGCCATGCTTTTGGGCCCAAGCAGACTATGTTACTGCAAGTATAGAAAAGGGTAAGCGCCCTTCTACTTTAGGATCTTGACTGCATCAGGAGATGGGAAGCATGGGACCGAGTCGTGGCTCGCGATGCTGAGGAGATTACTTGTTTTATTTTTCACTTGGTCTCAGTTTTATTCCAGCACATTGTTGTGTTTGCTATTTTCCATAGATACTTATACCTGCTACATTATTTTCATCATCGTTATATATATCTGCATTGCTTCCGCTGTTTGGTTTCTGTTGTTATGCATGTTGTTTACTGCTTCCATTGTTTATTGTTGTTTCTTACCTTGTATACCTTACCGAATGAGGACATAGTTTCCCCACTGACTCACCAAGGCCCTCGCTGCTAGTCGGCATCCTCTGGCGTTTGGGGAAACACGCTTGAGGTCATGTGGAGAACCTGGTACAGGGCACCAATGGAGGGGATCCGGACTCAGGGAGTTACAAAGTGGTATCAGAGGAGTTCTTTTCTCTTAGTTTAATGTTTGGAGACTTTAGCCAGGGATAGGACATATTTGGTACTTGGTGTTAAGCTGTGATCAGGAGTAGCTAACCCGTGTATAGGGAAAAGCCATACTACCTCGTTAATTGCAGTTTTCTGGTTTTGAGTTTTATGGTTGATATGTTTTCACCTAGAGTGATTCATATGACATGTTCGGTTATTGTTTTGATATTTTGGTTCTATTTCTGTCGCAACCCGATGAGATGAGGGTATTCCATCTCATGCATCATATAGGCACTTGTAGAAATCACATGTCATGCATTATTACCATGCCTTCTAGGGTGCATTAGTGATTGCATGCTGTTGTGATAGAAATTGTGTAGATTATGCATGCTGTTGTGATAGTTGTTTGATAGATTATTTGTTGTTGTGTTTGAAACTGTTGCTTTGTTCCTTTCTTAAAATGAACGCCGAATTTGGTTCTTGAGGTGTTACGGTCCCTCAAGGATCAGAATTTGGCACCTTTTCCCTTGTTTTAGTGTTTCTGGAATTCTGCGTAGTTTCTGAGCCACTACCTATGAAAACCCAGAATACACGGCGTGTACTTTTTGGATACACGCCGTGTAGTTTTCCGGCCATGTCACTGCCCGTGTGAGCATAACACGGTGTCGTGGGAGTAACTTTGGGATCACGCCATGTACCATGGGTACACGCCGGGTGAGTTCAGAGCCGTGTACCCGGCCGTGTCACTAAAAACACGGGCCGAGGAAGCTTGGGTAGAACACGCCGTGTCCGGAGGGAACACGTCGTGTAGTCCTGTCTAGGTACCCGGCCGTGTCATGAACAAAATGGGACATCGTGACCTTCTTTTCCACATGATGTGTTTGCTCAGAACACGCCATGTAGTCTTTCCCAGGTACCCGACCGTGTCACGAACAACACGGGACGATGTCGCCAATGCCTATGCACGTCATGCTTGTTCGGAGCATGCCGTGTAAGGCCCATCCGTGTAGACGGCCGTTTATTGAGCAACATGGACCGCTGAAGCCTTGTCTAGTAAAAGTCATGTTTTATTCGAACACGCCGTGTAGTCTCAGTTTGAGTCGGGCCGTGTGGGTTGGCCGTGTCAGGAGACTCGGGCAGGGGAATAGTTTTCAAGTACACGCCGTGTGTGGGTTCAACACGCCGTGTAGTTTGAAGTGTACACGACTTATAGGGCAGGAGTACATTCCCATGTCAGTGGTTTAAGAAGACACGCCGTTAGTTTTATACACGTCGTGTAGTCGTGTTTTGGAATCTTGTGTGTTTTTCTTCCCCTATTCCCATTTTGTACTCTTGTATTATGTGTACTTGTTTTCCTGATCTAAGGTGTGCTTTTGATCTTTCAGAGCTATGCCTTTGAGACGTCCTTCGGTCGTACGTCTGTCGTCGGGAAGTGATTAGATGCTGGATATGGCTGATCAAAGACTTCCTGTCGATCCCCCAGCCGAGCCAGCTTTGGAACCGGTAGTCCTTCCAGTTGCAGGCGCTGATGCGCAGTTCAGGGAAGGATTCATGAGGATGATGTAGGATTTCCAGGGAGCCCCTTCTCCTGCCTCGTCTATGGCAGACTTGATGCAGATTTTCCAGCAGCAGCACCCTCCCACGTTCTCGAGGAGGGAGGACCTCAGGCTGCAGAGTCATGGCTGGCAGCCAAGATGACTATATTCGAGCATCTGGAGACACCTCCAGAGAGGAGGTTCAAGCTCTCTACCTACATGCTCCAAGACTCCGCCAAGAGGTTGTGGGACGTGATCTCACAGGCGGGTCAGCAGCAGGCTATGACTTGGGAGGAGTTCCAGCGCGTGTTCTACGACTACTTCTACCGGGAGACCCTGAGGGCCGATCGAGCCCGGGAGTTAATGAGCTTAGAGCAGGGTACCCTATCTATCATGGATTATTCCTCTCTTTTCATTGAGATGTATTGTTTTACACCCCTTCGGGATGGGAGTGGTGTGTTCTTCGTGAGGAAGTTTGAGGATGGGATCAGGCGGGAGATCTGCTCGCAGGTGAACATCTTCTAGCTGACATTCATTACTTCCATCATCAATCAGGCACTGATTGTGGAACCCAATATGAGAGAATCTGGAGCTGCGAGCTAGGGTGGTTCTGCTTCCAGAGCTGGCTTTCCTTCGGATGACAGCAAGAAGCGCCGTAGGGAGCCTACACCTAGTGATTCGAGGAAGCGATACGCATCATCAGGCAGCCATGTGACATGCTATCAGTGTGGCCAGACCGGGAACATGAGGCTGCAGTGCCAGAGAGACCCTGTGGAGTGCCAATCATGCAGCAAGATGGGTCACCTTCAGCATTTCTGCCAGGTTTTCTCATAAGCAATAGGTGACTGGGGTTCTTCTATGACTCCTCGTTCTGGAGCAGCACTGCCAGTTTCCCAACAGTCCGGGAACTGGAGTTCATCCGGCCGTTCGGGACGAGGTGGAGGTCGAGGTCGTGGCGGTCAGCCACCAGTTCCTCAGTACCAGCCGGGCAGTTCAGCTCATTGTGGTCAGCCAGCGGCGCAGGGCCGCAGTACAGGCCAGTCTTTCTCCATGGAGCAGACTTAACAGGATCAGGATCCCGACCCTTCTACTATTCGAGGTATGATTTTAGTAGCCTCAATATTATCTTCAGCTCTTTTCGATACTGGTTCTATGCATAACTTTATCTCTATTGCTGTTGTGGAGAGCCTTAGACTCTGCATCTTTTCTTCTAATGACTCGTTGACACTAGAAACACCTTTGTGAATGAGGAAATCTAGTGTACGTCAGTGTAGAGAGTGCCCTCTCGAGGTTGCATGGTATCACTTCTTATGGGATCTCTATGTCCTAGAGATGACAGGATATGATGTCATCCTGGGCATGGATTGGTTGATTCCATTTCAGGCATTCATCGACTGTTATCGCCGCAGAGTCAGTTTCATCTCACCAGAGGGTAAGTCATTCCTTCATAAAGGCGAGTGGGATGTTCGGGCAAGTCGGGCAGAACTCAAGCATCTTGGTCTAGGAGGGGTGACAGCCCAGATTTCTAGTCTTTATCTGGATGACCAGGGGACTCCACAATTGTACTTTCCTCTAGTGGTGGATCGCTTCATGGATGTCTTTCCAGAGGACTTTTTGGGTTTACCTCTAGAGCGTGAGGTAGACTTCTATATTGAGCTTGTTCTAGGAGCGGCACTGGTGTCCATTCCTCCCTATAGGCTGGCCACACCTGATTTGCAGGATCTTAAGAAGCAGTTGGAGGAGCTACAGGCTAAGGGTTTCATCCGACCCAGTACTTCTCCTTGGGGTTCGCCTGTTCTGTTTGTGAAGAAGGAAGACGGTACCCTTCGGCTTTGTGTGGATTATCAGAAGCTTAACCAGTTGACAGTGAAGAACCGATATCCCTTGCCACGGATCGATGACCTTTTCAATCAGCTTTGAGGATCCCGGGTGTTCTCGAAGATCGACTTGAGGTCCGGTTATCATCAGTTGCGCGTTAGACCATCAGATATACCTTTGACAGCCTCCAGGAGCAGGTATGGTCTATACGAGTATACAGTCATGCCGTTCGGTCTCACAAACGCGCCAGAAGTTTTCATGGCACTGATGAACCAAGTGTTCCATCCTTTTCTTGGGATCCTTCGTCGTGGTCTTCTTGGACGATATCTTAGTGTACTCTCACACTCGACACGACCATGCCACCGATCCTGATATCGTTCTGATTACACTGAGAGAGCATTGGATTTATGCTAAACTCTCGAAGTGCCACTTCTGGATGGATCAGATTCACTTCTTGGGTCACGTCATCTCAGAGGCAGGAGTATCTGTGGACCGAGAGAAAGTGAGAGTTGTAGTTTCCTGGGAGCAGCCGAAGAACTTTTTTGAGGTACGAAGCTTCATAGGGATGGCTGGATACTACAGATGCTTCATTCGGGACATTTCCCATTTAGCATCACCTTTGAGAGGTCTGACCAAGAAGGGGGCGAAGTTATTATGGTCAGATTCTTGTGAGTCAGCCTTTCAGGAGCTGAAAGGGAGGTTGACGCCAGCACCGATACTAGTCTTGCCAGAGCCAGGCAAGAGCTACACTATTTACTGTGATTCTTCGGGTATTAGACTGGGAGCTGTGATTATGCAAGAAGATGGAGTCGTTGCGTATGGGTCTCGGTAGCTGAGGCCACATGAGAGGAACTACCCTACGCATGATCTGGAGTTGGCAGTTGTTGTTCGTGCTTTGCGCTGTTGGAGACACTATCTTCTGGGAGAGCACTTTGTGGTCATCACTGACCACAAGAGTCTCAAGTATATCTTCACTTAGTGTGATCTAAATCTAAGGCAGCGCAGGTGGGTTGGTTATCTACAGTCTTTTGACTTCGAGCTTGCCTATACGCCGGGAAAGGGCAAAGCCGTGGCAGATGCGTTGAGCCAGAGAACTCAGATTCAGGCAGTTCAGGAGGCTAGTAGTGAGTGGTAGTTGATGGATTTGTTCTCTAATATGCATCTAGAGGTGCACGACAGATGGGGACAGACTTTTCTATCTTCTGTAGCTATTACCTCCATGCTACTTGATCAGGTACGGATGAGGCAGCTATCAGACTCGGAAGGCTTAGTCCTGCGGGAGAGTGTGTCAGGAGAGGACCCTCTTCTTGGATGGACAGTGGGAGAGGATGAGATCTTTCTCTTCTAGGGACGCGTATGGGTGCCAGCAGACATACGCGGGGAGATGATGTGAGATTTCCATTCCTCAGTTTGGGCAGTTCATCCTGGCGTCACCAAGATGTATCGGGACCTTCATCGCCAATATTGGTGGTCAAGTATGAATAAGGATGTTGCTGGTTTTTTCATGAGATGTTCTACTTGTCAGCAGGTGAAAGCAGAGCATCAGCGCCCATCAGGGCTCTTACAACAGTTACTCATTCCGGAGTGGAAGTGGAACAATGTTGAGATGGACTTCGTGACCCGGTTGCCGAGGTCACCATGGGGAAACAACGCTGTTTGGGTTATCATCGATAGACTTACGAAGGTTGCTCACTTCCTTCCGATCAAGGAGACCTTTAGTGTCGATGATCGGGGACGACTTTACATCAGAGAGATCGTTCATCTGCATGGAGTTCCGCGCTCTATTGTTTCAGATAGAGATGCGCGCTTTACCTCCCGGTTCTGGCAGGGACTTCAGAAGGCCCTGGGTACCCAGGTAATTTTGAGTACAACATACCATCCCTAGACTGATGGCCAATCCGAGCGCACAATCCAGATGCTTGAGGATATGCTCTGAGCTTGCATCCTTAACATTAGTGGTTATTGGGAGGAGCATATTCCTCTGGTGGAGTTCGCCTACAACAACAGTTTCCAGGCGACCATCCAAATGGAACCATACAAGGATTTGTACGGTAGGCCATGCCAATCACCCCTATGCTGGCTGGAGCCAGGAGAGGCAGCTTTGCTGGGACATCGTCTTGTTCATGAGACTTCAGAGCAGGTAGATCTGATTCGGAAGAGAATGACTACAGCACAGTCTCGACAGAAGTCTTGTGCTGATCAGCGGAGATGACCTCTAGAGTTTGAGGTCGGTGATCAAGTTTTCCTATGTGTCGCACCTAGGTTGGGACAAAAGAGGATTCAGAGACAGGGTAAGCTTTTTCCGCGGTACGTCGGGCCATTTGAGGTCTTGGAGAGAGTGGGGCCGGTCACATATCGGTTGCAGCTACCTCAGAGGTATCGGGCCATGCACGATGTCTTCCACGTCTCTCAGCTCCGACGTTACTTTTTAGACCCATATCACATCTTTCTGCCTGAGGAAGTCGAGCTTGAAGCAGATGCATCATTCGAGGAGCATCCTATCCAGATTGTCGATCGTTAAACACAAAGGTTCTCCGTGGGCGGTCTGTTCCTCCAGTACGAGTGCTATGGAAGCACGGGCAAGTACAAGACGAGACCTGGGAGAGGGAGGCCGTTCTACGATCGTAGTGGCTGGAGCTGTTCGGGGATCCTTCTTCTCCACCTCGTTAGATAAATTCGGGGACGAATTTCTCTAAGGGGGAAGTTTATAAGAACCCGAACCTTCGTTCAGGTATGTTTTTCCGTTTGCTGGAGTTTTTAAGAAAAATGGTTTTTCTAGAAATTTTCAAAGTACACGCTGTGTACCTTTTGAGTACACTCCATGTACTCTTTTCCAGCTCAAAGCCGTGTGTTGGCTGTGTCTGAGCCACACACATGGTGTGTAAGGCTGAGGTGGAGGCCGGTTATTTCGGAGTACATAAAATTCGAAGTACACGCCGTGTACTCTAAAATTACACGCCGTGTACTTTCTTTTTTTCATTAAACGGACCGGTGTCACGCCTAACCCCCAAATACATATTCTTCTCCATTTTTCGACCGTCCGGGAGCGTCCGTACGACCGGATCTTCGACAGAGTCCTGCCTCGCCGTCCTTTCTCCGATTCGAGCACGGTCGATTGCGTTGGAATCGCAGCGGTGAGTTCTTTCTTCTACTTGAGCCTTGTTTCTTGATTCCTCCTTGTTTTCAAGTTATCGTGGGATAAACGTTTTGTGCATTTTCTCAGATCTACGTCATTCTACGGGGAATCTATCATCGAGGTTCACGTATATCGATCTCCTAGGATCGAGGTAGGTGGTTTGTGCCTTTCTGTAGAAAGTCTTTGAGTATTTTGTGAAAATTACACCAATAACCTTGAACGGGGTATTGTGTGTTTCCTATTTTTCCATTGTTTCTTGTATTCTTTGTTTGATTTCTTTAGTAGAGGTTATTGCTTGTGATTAGAGTAATTTGTCTGTGCTCGGATTGCTTTTCCATGCTTGTTCTGCCTGTTTGGAATTTTTCCAGTTACCATGCCTAGTTGTAGGATTGTGGACTGTTGTTATTTAATGCTGTTGAGCCTTAGTTGATAGCCAAGTAGTTCTTGAGGTTTACTTGGACGATACACACACGTTGAGCATGTTTAATTACTCAGGACTGTGAGAACCTAGAGTAGTAGACCAAAGGGAGAATTGAAGGAAGGGCTTCTCCAAAGTGTCTTTTAAATCACGATGCGAGACCAAGTAAAGAATTGACGGAAGGGCTTCTCTATAGAGTATTTTAACTACGACGTGGGCCACATGGGGAATTGATGTTAAGTGCTTCCCTAGAGAGACTTTAGCACGATACGAGACTATATGGGGAATTGATAGTGAGTGCTTCCCCAGAGAGTCTGCTTAATTACGTAGCTGAACCAGAGGGGTGAGATAGTGTGTGCCTTCCAGAGGGTTGCTAGTACTTAGAGGTTGAACCATAGGGGTTAGAATGTGAGAGCTACTCAGAGGGTTACCTGTTTACTTTCTGTTGCTGGCTGCTTACTTGTGTGCTATGCTTGTTAGAACTGTGGATTGTAGCTGTTTGTGCTTTTCTGTTTACTGCTTCTTGTTTTATTAATGCCATGTATTCATTGAATTTTAGGCACAAATCATTGGGTGATTGCCTACTAGGATTGTATCTCAGACCCTGTTTGGGCCATGCTTTTGGGCCCAAGCAGACTATGTTGCTGCAGGTATAGACAAGGGTAAATTCCCTTCTACTTCAGGATCTTGACTGCATCAGGAGTTGGGAAGCATGGGACCGAGCCGTGGCTCACGATGCTGAGTAGATTACTTGTTTTCTTTTGCACTTGGTTTCATTTGTATTCCACCACGTTGTTGTGTTTGCTGTTTTCCATAGATACTTGTACCTGCTGCATTATTGTCATCATTGTTATATATATCTGCATTGCTTCCGCTGTTTGGTTTTTGTTGTTATGCATGTTGTTTATTGCTTCCGCTGTTTGGTTTTTGTTGTTATGCATGTTTTTTATTGCTTCCGCTGTTTATTGTTGTTTATTACCTTGTATACCTTACCGAATGAGGGAATCGTTTCCCCATCGACTCACCAAGGACCTTGCTGCTAGTCGGCAGCCTCTGGCATTTGGGGAAACGCGCTTGAGTTCATGTGGCGAACCAGGTACGTGGCACCAGTGGAGGGTCTCCGAACTCGGGAAGTTACACATGCCAACTTCATTCATCAACCCCCAAAGTGGATTCATATAGCTAAATACTCCTGGACATTTTCCACATGGGGAATTGATGTAGTGGGACCTTATCCTTCAGCGACATCTGGGCAGTTTAAGTACATTCTTACTGCTACTGACTTCTTTTCCAAATGGGCAGAGGCAATACCCCTCAAAGAAGTCAGTTCTAAATGCATTGTTAGCTTCATCAAGTCGAACATCAATACCAGATTTGGTGTCCCTCATACCATACTGACAGACAATGGCACCAACTTCTATTCATTCGAGGTGAGGAAGTTGTATCAAGAATACAACATCATATCCAATCATTCATCTTGGTATCATGCAGTGGCCAATGGCCAGATATAATCTTTCAAAAATACTCTTTCAAACATACTAAAAAATATGGTGGATAAAGATAAGAAATCATGTCCTGATAGACGCTTTCATGCTTTATGGGCTTATTGGATCACCACCTGCACTGCAACGTGGTCAACTCCATATTCATTGTTATATGGAAGAGAAGAAGTATTTCCCATTGAGGTTCAGTTACCCTCTCTCAGAGTAGACATTTGTGATTGGTCATCTAGAGATGAACAATCTCAAAAGATATTGGATGATTTGAAATGGTTAGATGAGAAAAGATTTTGTACCATGCACCACTTGGAAGTCTATCAGAATCGAATAGCACGAGCTTTCAACAAAAAAGATCATCTTCCTTCATTCGTTTAGGGAGAATTGGTATTGGTTCTCAGATATCCAATGATACCAGGAAAGAAACCTCCCAATTTGGAGCAAAAATGGGAAGGAACTTATTCAATACATAAGGTATACTCCAATGGAGCATATTCTTTAATCTCAATGGATGGAGAACTCATCACTACTCCAACCAATGCTAGATTTTTGAATATGTATTTTGTGTGACACAAATACTTTATCATCCAACAAGATGTTAAACTACAACATCGACAATCCAAGCATATGACCTTAAGATATTTGCACCCATTTCATCCAACATGACGTTAAACTGTGACGTCCTAGATACATGATGATAAATTATACAGAAGTCCCTTATGTCCAACAAGACATTAAACTGTGAAAAAAATCCTTAATACGTCTAACATGATGTCAAACCGTGTCCTCTTTTGTCCTTACTACATGACATTAAACTGCACAGTCCCCCTTTTGTCCAACATGACATTAAACTGTATTGTCCCCATCGTCTTAGCTATAGGACGCTAAAAAGTACTGCTCATTCGTCCTACATGACCTAAAACTGAACAAAGCCCCTTAATACGTCTTACATGATGTTAAACTATATTTTTTCCCTACTACATGACACTAAACTATGCAGCACCAATAGTCCTCACTGTAAGACATTAAATTGCATTGTCCCTCCATACATCCTATATGATGTTAAACTGTGCATTGTTAAGGTTGTTGCTACCTCTTGTTTCTCACACTGAGTATGACTCATGTGATCTTAGATTAAACTTCAACCATAACACTCTCTCTGGGCCGCTAACCATGTGTAAGTAACAACACCATTTTTAGATCATTGTTCTAAAAAAATTGTTATCTCTTACCCAACGGTAGATCGGTAACTTGAGAAGGCTCCTCCCCATCTTTCCTAGATTCAACAGGATTTTCAAGATGAGTTTCAGGAATTTCTGCCAAGTTAATCTCAACTTGAGCTAATGTCTCTACAATAGTAGGGTTTTCTGTACCCCCTTTAGGCATTGGTAGTTCAACAGCTTTCTTAGATAGAACCGCACATTTCAACTGATCATTATTAGAGATGTAATAAGAATTTATTTTTAATAGGATGAAGGATAACACTCATGTCCATAATCTTCTAAATTACATGGTAATTTAACATGATCTAAAAAATCTTCAAAATATGTGGCAAGTTCCATAAATTCATCCAATGTAATATCAGATTCCAGGTTAATATCACCAGTGGGAGCATTTCATATGTCTTCTTGGAGACCTTCATTATGCAGCCTTTGACACTGGACAAATTCTTCATATAAAGTAGTGGCATCAGTTGCAATGAACGCCAAGAGATCTAGTTCAGGGGTTGAACCTAAAGTACCATAGAATGGAAATTAGTTGATGTTTCATCCAACATTTTATGATGAATTGTTAACTTACCAGAAGCAGGCTCTTCTCTCCTTGCAAAAATAGTAGGAGGGATACTGGGAAAAGACGTTGGCTCTTCTCTAGAAGTAGCCAAGTTAGCTTGAACATGTGATTGTTCACCAGAACCCTCCGTTTTTATTAGAGGAAGGTCAATCCTCTCCCTCAAAGAGGAAATTGAAGAAGCTCATGAAATCCCAGAAAGTATAAGTAATCTTTTCATGGATTAAGACTCATGATTATCTGATGGACTTACCACTACTGATGAAGCGTTTAGCTATGGACTTCCTCCTTCGATGATTTTGTTTCTTTGTCTTTTTGAGTGTGAGGGTATCATCATCTATAGCTACAATAATTTGAGAATTAAAGGCCATGTCCAATTCCTTGTCCATGGCTTGCTGTCCCGGAGATATATCGCCCGAATCGTGAGGAGTTTCATTAGCCCCAAAGGCAGTACCTCCAAGGATATACTATGGTGAAGGAACCTCATCAGTTCCTTTGTTTTCAAGCTACAAGATGAAGAGAATAGTATCCTTGAGTAACAAAGAGTTAACTGGAATCAAGTTACAAAGAAAATAAGGAAATACACTTACATCTTCAGGAGCCATGTAATCGTGCCACTCCTCATCTCCGGAACCACCAGTCCCCTCACTGGCTCCACGATCTATCATTTCCTTCACCTGCTTGGTGATAGGAATGGAATCATCGATGGAATATATGATCATTTCCAGCTCTCTGATGTAATCCCTCACTTCATTTGGGTTATCCTTGTAATAGATATATGTAGAATCCAAAATATTACCTATTCCATAGAGGTGTAGCCCCTCGCAGAAATCCAGCCAGGAAGTTTCAGCACCATAGTATAAACTCCTCCATGTTTGGACAGCCTCTGGTCATAGATATTCAGTATGTGTACCAGAAGGCTGCGAGGAAGGTCCTACAATCTTGGACTTCAGCTTCTTCCCAGCTCCTGCAACTATAGATAGAGAATAAAAAAATAAGACTTGTTGCTCTATAGAGTAATGGTGATTAAATTTTCCTAATAAAGTAACTCACTAGAACTTGATGGAGTTGTTCTTTTGATTATGATGGGTGGATTATATCTGGCATGATTATACATGTTGTTTTTCATCATCCCCATCTTGGGAGTCCGATGAGTCGGCCCTAGGTGAAGAACCTGGCGAATCAGCTCCGGGTGGTGTAGAAGAATCACCTTCCAAATGAAGGGTTTATTTCTCTATTGTTCTTTTCCTTTTCCCCACCTGATAAACTGGGTAATTCTGCACCCCTCCAGGGTATGATGCTATCCAATTCTCAGCATACCATGTAGTCAAGTTATATGCCACTTTGTGAACTGGTAGATCAAACACCACCTCGGTCTTCTCCCTAGATGCTAGAAATCATAGCTTCCATGAAACCATAGGATGTTTCTATAACCTGACATGCACAGGGCGAGATACAACATTATTCTGCAAACACTTGAATTGGCATGAAAATCTGTATAGATCATATGCCTCACATATAATTTATCTGTCAATCCTGGTGACCAGTACACCATCTCTGCAGGCCAGCATGTATGCCCTTAATTCCAGACTGGTTGTTCCATCATCAACAAACCACCCGGTTGGATGATATTCATAAGGAAATAAATTTAATTCCTTATGCATTCTTAGCCTCACCTTCATGTCATAGTAATTGAGAGCTAGCGGAGCAATTCCAGAGAATGCCTTCACTGATGGCCTGAAGGAACCTCTAGGAACCTGTACTCCATTCTGTACATTATATGTTCTAAAGTGAGTGGCGATCCATCCCCAAAAAACTTGGAATGGTCCCACTATTATCAAAGTATACTTACCCATGAAAACATGGAGTAAGCTCCTGTGAATCTTTTCTAAAATGGGTGTAGCCAACCCAACCATTTTTCCCTCAGCCAACTTGGCTGCAACAACAAAGGTCCCTGGCCTAACGCCTCCCTTCGAGTCCCTAACTGGAAAAAGATAAACACTAAGACACAAGGCCAAGAAGCCCACCAGGCGAGTCGTCTTTGGGATTCTCTGATTCACTTCGTATCCCCACTTCTCAAATTCTCTTGCTTATAGAGTCGGCCAGAATGTGCCAGGATCACCCCTATTCTCTGTTTTGGGGTAGGTGGTAGGACGAGTACAAGTGGGCCCCTTTTCCTTGGGCCCCTTTCCCTTTGATCCCTACTCCTTCGACTCCTTCTCCTCCTTCTTAGTAAGAAGCATATTCATCCACTCCTCTGGATGAATATCCTTTCTTGAATGAATTAAGGAGGTCTGTGAACTCTTGAGTTAGTGAAATATTTTCAATAATTCCTGAGCCAAATCTGGGGTCTTCTTTGAATCATTCCAAGTCACCTTGGGGGGATTAATTCATCATACATATCACCCAAAATTGGATCCCATGAGATCTTGTGGATATCCCACAGACTGATTCCTACTTCTCCATGAGTCAGATGGAAAGAATTGGTTTCTGGGCTTTAATGGCTGAGTATCTCTGGAAAAAGTCATCATTCCTACAAACATATGTTTGCCCAGCCCAGATGACTTCATATATTGCAGCTCCTTTTAAATCCTCGAAAAACTCTGTGCAGGTTTGTTGCACCCAGTATTCCCACATCCAAGTTGGCTTCACACCTCATCCAGGACGAAATTCCCAACTCTTCTTCCAACCTTTGTATTGATCCATCTGAGAGTTTTGGAAGATTGAGGGATAACAATGTGGTTGCAGTTCAGGCTTGTGAGGTTTCAGATCTGAGGTTCATGGGATATGATGCATTATGTAGTCCTTCTCTACTATTCCATCATTTACAAATGCTCCTCCACTTGAGATATTTACTGAAGAATAATTAGTGTAATTCTGAAACCAAGAATTTGGGAGATAATTCTTTGTCTTTGGAATGGTGACTTCTAACAGATGACCATAGCCATACAAAGGTAGATAAATACTATGTGGAAATTCAAGATGATACTTCTTTAGGTACTTGGCCAAATCTGGAAGACTGATGTCGTAGATAGTATAATAATTATGGCCAATGATGCTCATCATATCATCAATTCGCTTGCTATCCAGTTCATCAGTCGTTCCGATTCTATTTAGAGTCATCTAATCTGCACAAATTTTTAATAATTAACTCTTAATTAAGTTGATTTTACATAAATTTTTTGAAGAAAAGTGAAAAAATGGCCATGGAATTAAGGCGCGCAAGTCCCAAAATTGGCGCACAAGTCTCAGTGTGTCGCGCAAGTTTTGGTGCGCAGGTATCACCGTGCAAGTCCAAATACCTCTACAGTAGCGTGACAGTAAAGAAACAATGAAAAACAGAGAAACTTGTGCGGCGAAGTAAACATGTGCGGCAAGAGCTCAAAAGTTTGAAATCCGGGTGATTTGCGCGAGAATGGCCGAATATATATAGGCCAGGCCTCATCCTTGCACACCTAAAGCTAGTGCGCACAATCCTGCGCACCTAAAGCCAGGGTGCTCATCCCTTGCGCACCACCATCTGCGCACTCAACACTTGCGTGCCACATGTTCCTTGAATTTCTTTTTTACCTCAGAGTCACATCCTCGTTTCTTTCGGATCCAACTCTGAGGGGGGACTTTTTTGACGCTCCATTCCGTCACAGATTCTAACGCTTGAAAAGGGGAAATACCTTAGTCCAAAGTGATTCATCCTTTGAGGAAACATAAAAAATCAACAAAGGAATGAAGAGGGATTTCCTCCCACTTGAGTCGCTCAAGTTTTATCAGGGTCATGAAAGTATACTTGTGCGCCACATAGTGTTCGCGCAGGTGACTTGCACGCCCTCGTTGATTCTCGCCCAGGGTCTTCAGCAGCCTATAAATACCCCTGGTGGGCCCCCATTTCAAGAGGAAAAAATTCCAGAAACTTAGATTTGAGCTCCCGATGCCTTAGTCTCTTCTTGATGCTTCCTAACACTTATAAGGTAATTTCTTACCTAGAACAGAAGATCTAAATAGGGGGAGTAAGGCCTAAGTGTTGAAAATCATCAACACTTGCATGCCTAAATGGCCATCCCTTAAGGGAAAAGTCCACACTTGCGCGCCACCTTACCCCTTCAACAAAACATTCATTCCACTCTTCTGGAAGCCTCTAGGGATTGTACTTAGGGATTAAGACAAGTCACTCCCAAGTATTACCCTAATGGTTGACCGTCGCGCTAGTACCCCTGTGTCATGCAAGTATACTTGCGCTACCAAAACTTGTGCGCCCACGCAGGACCTGCGCGCCCACTTCTATTTGGGTGCCTCTCTTGCCTATTTCACCTCTCTTATGCCTATCCACCTCTAATATTCATGATCCAGCATTAAAACCCCTCTTTAAAGCCATTTCATTTGACATGGATCCCTTGTTGGCTTCCTTATCTGAAAGGAATTTTGTGGAACTTCTCTCAAAACCTAGTGATTTACATATATTTATGTCACTAAGGTTAGAGATTTAATTCATTAAACCTCATCCTTTAAGATGACAGAATCCTTAATTTGGGTCTCCTTTTTAGGAGTAAGCCCCAATCCAATTCTCTTAATTTAGGCATCCTCCTCAAGAGTAATCCCCATGTCCCTTAACCTGGGAATCCTCCTTAGGAGTAAGTCTCAGTCATAATTTCCCAAATCAGGGCATCCTCCTCCGGAGTAAGCTCCAACCATAATTTCCTTAACCTGGGCCTCCTTTTCATGAGTAAGCCCTAGTCTTCAAAGTTCCCAAATCTGGGTATCCTCCTCGGGAATAAGCCCCAAATTCCTAATCCCTTTAACTTGGGCCTCCTTCTCAAGAATAAGCCCCAGTCATAATTTCTCATAACCAGTCTTAATTTAATTTTTATTTGGGATTCCTTCTTAGGAGTAAAACCCAATCATAAATCCCCTCTTAATTTCGGCATCTTTTTTAAGATTAAACCCGAATTTAGATTATCCAATTCTCTATAAAGTACATATACCTTTATGGACCTTGTTCCTGGGTTTCTTCCCGAAAGTGAAACCTAATCTTTATCTTTTTGGGAAGTCATATATACATAAGCCCCACATCATTTCTTATGATGGCACAATTGTCTGGTTTTACCAATACCTCTTGTTTCTCACACCGAGCATGAATCACATGAGCTTATAGTGTAAAAGTAATTATGAGATCTTTCTTTGAGCCATCAATCATATATAGACCTCATACTTATTTACTCAAACTATGTGGGTTCTGATTCTTTTTTTTAAACAAAGGATATGTAGGTAGCCCATATGTGGGTACGATCCCAACTCTGAAATAATCCATGTCCTTCTAAATGACATTAAAATTCAAGTGCCCCACTGAGTGGATTTGAAACCATTATGGTTATCATAATGACCCATAGATTTCTATATAATGTGTCGAAGGATACCATTGAATAAGAATCTCTAAACAAATAAAGATGATTCTGCATCGATGAACAACCTCGAATACATATAAAAGATTCTCTAAATCTCCTATATATCAATCATTGATTGTCAGATCTAATGGAAAGATCATTTTCATACTTGGTAATGTAATAAGGATTCACGAACATAACTTAAATCTATAAAGAGAGTCCCAGAGTAGACAATAATTCCCCTAAAAAGGTGTGATGAGTCCGACCTCCCATCCTCTCGACCAATGCAAATTCATAAGCCTCATCAGTCCATAACTAATGATCACCTACCTTTGGAAAGTAGGTCCAAATGGATATATAAGAATTGGATGTTTCCGGTTCTATGAACAAACCCGTTAGAAACTGATTGAAATGTTTGAACGTTAAACCAACAAGTTCATCCCCATTTCCAGAGGAAACAACCTTGTTCCCAGGTTTTTTCCCTGAAGTAAATCCAAATCCTTTTTTATTTGGGCAGTCATACATATATAATCCCCACATCATTTCTTATAATTGCATCTTTCACGGAACAATTGTCAAGTTTTACCAATACCTTTTGTTTCTCACACCGAGCATGAATCACATGATCTTAGAGCGTAAAAGTAATTATGAAATCTTTCTTTGCGCCATCAATCATTCATAAATCTCATACTTCCTCACTCGAAATACGCGGGTTCTGATTCCTTTTCTAAACAAGTATACGTAGGTTGCCCATCTTCAGGTACGATCCCAACTCCAAAATAATCTACGTCCTTCTGAACGACAATAAACTTCAAGTGCCCCACTGAGTGGCTATAAAACCAGTATGGTCATCATAATGACTGAGAGATATCTATATAATGTGTTGAAGGATAACATTGACTAAGAATATCTAACAAATATAGATGATTCTATATCGATAAAAACCTCAAATACATATAAAAAAATTCTCTAAAACTCGTACATATCAATAATTGATTTTTATATCTAAAGGAAAGCTCCTTTTCATACGTGGTAATGTAATAAGGATGCATGAACATAACTCAAATCTACAAAGTGAGTCCCAGAGTAGACAATAATTCCCCTCAAAAAGGTGTGATGAGTCCGACCTCCCATCCTCTCGACCAATGAAAATTCTTAAGCTTTATCAGTCCACAACTAATGAGCACCTACCATTGGAAAGTAAGTCCAAATGGATATAGAATCACTGGATGTTTCTGATTCTTTGAATAAACCCGTTATAAACTGATTGGAATGTTTGAACCTTAAAGAAAACAAGGTTATCCCCATTTCTAGAAGAAACAAAAAATGGTAAACCTGACGTGAATCCTTAACCAAGCTAAAATAATTTCTTACTTATTTGTTAGGACCCTATTTAATTCAATATGAGGGACAGAAAAGCAATCAATAACATATGTGCTCATCCAAAAGATGTTGTGGTCGATCTTATCTTGATTATGTCCATTATATCAAAAATGCACTTTTTATCAAGATCGTCTACGTTACTGAAATGCCTTCACTAAAGTTCTCACCGATGAATACCTCTGCTGTGAATACCTCTACTGCTACTCCTATTGAATCGTAGTCTGCTCTGAGGATGACATCACCTACTCAACATCTTCAACGCTGGGTTTCAAATGCACTAATTAAGGAGTACCGTCAACACAATACCATTCTTACTCTGGAGGCCGCTCGACAAGCCCTCCAAGTCAGTAATTCACCCTGGTTGTCCGGAAAACGACGACCAGAGATCAAGAAGATGGTTATTCCAATCACTGTTTCCAACCGTTTCAGGTCGTTATCCCCGTAACAAAATCAACATTCCATCCCATACTATGGAGAGATGAATGAGTAGGTCCCCCAGAGCCTTAATTCAAGGAAACAAGAGTCCTTACCAAGGGATCCAATCAATAATCGCTGCCAGACTCTTGCGGCAGTGCACCATCAACATGACGAGGGTGTCATCTCCATGCGTTTAGCTCAGGTTCCTCAAACCCAAGTAGGCAAGACGAACCACCAGAGGTGATGACCGGTCAACAGTGAGTAGGTTCTTATCTCTGCCATTTCCAGAGAAGTCTGCCACCCTAACTATGTGGAAAGAAACGATCGGGCACACACACCCATCCGTTTTAATTCCACTGTCCAACAGACTCGTCTAGAAGCAACACACCAATACTGCCAGGCAATTCCTGTGGAGTATTATAGGTAGGAATATACACCTGTTTATAACTCATCAGCTAATCAGCAGGCTCATCTGACTACAAACAAAGAATGTTGCAAATAAAATATGGTGAGGAACAATCAGCAGGCACATACACCTGCCAATGCTCATCAAGCCTACCAACCGTCTCGTTTGGTAGCACCTGGAGAAATCAGTTGGAAACCTTCGACGACAAATTCGGAGCAGACACAACTCTATGCCCCCCAAACATGGGTACTGTCAGAATTCAGTGACAGGAAAAGAAGGATAGGAGCATGAATACACACCTACTCTAAGCATGGAATGGACGCATATCCCCATTCTGGCAGCTGAAGTCACCAAGCATATTCTAACAATGGTGAAGGAGCAGAAGAAAATCCCTGCACATATTCTGGATGCCTGCTAGAATATTATAACAGCTTCAACAGCATCACAGGGAAATATATACAACTCTGTCCCTATCAGTGGAGTGACTCATCAACATGTCACTCCAGAATAGATACACACCAATGTTCCAGTCCAAGAGGGTTGTGGGGCATACTCCCCCATATCATATGGACAACCAAGTTAGGCACATACACCTAATTTGAGTGGAGATAATCAACCTAACCTGATCATTTCTCCAAAGTAGGCACATACACCTGCCCATAATGACCACTTTCGTCCACAAGTGGTTCAAAAAAAGAGTAAGAAGGAATCTAAAAATAAGACCCATCTAGAACAGTCAAGAAATCAAGGTCTATTCTATAATGAGGCCTTTCTTGATGCTGGAGTTCTTGATGCACTTAGAAAATTGTTTTTTGAAACTCAATATTCTACTCTCTCATTTCCCAATAGTGGGAACAATAATTCTGACGGTCTTAATCAGAAACGTCCTCATGAAGGTTTACTTCATGACAGTTTGATGAATCAAGAAGTATCATACTCATATGAGATCCACAATAACCCTCTGTGTGTCCAGAAGATCATGGAGCAATAGGTTTCATCTTTTGCTTTAACCCACCATGGTGGTCCTTCCCATGATGATGAATTTTGCTTCCAAAGTCCTCTCCACAGTAGTAATTTGCATTTCCTGGAAAATTCTTCAGAGGACAATGTAGTGATGAGAAAGCCCTCTTATCTTAAGGTTCTTACAATGTAAAGCCAGTCATGTCTGATGCTTTACCACTAGCAAGTGAAATACTTTCTCAACCAGAAGATAACTCAGGGGGTATGTCATTCTCTGAACCACACCTGAATCTTTCATCTTCGAGTTTGATAAATGATTTCTCTAAAAATATTGTTGAATCTGATGAAGCAAGAAATAAGCAGCAACATTGGTCTAATCAGGTAGAAGAATCTTCATCAAATGATGAGGAGGAAGTACTGAACATGAGAAAACAACTGGCGAAAGGTGATGTACCAGTCATGTTTTGGTCTTTGGCTGAGTCTTAGTATGACATTACAGAGATGATGACGGAAGATGGAATTCATGATATTTTCCTCAACATATGGAAAACTCTTTGTCAGTTGAAAAAGAAAATATTATCCTATGATGAATATGAAAATCATTTCAAGATAATAGAAGGGTTACAATGCCAAATTGACATGGCATCTCTCTCAGTATCTCGATATCCTAAGGCTGAAAAGCAGTAGAGAGCCCTTTAGTGTTCATGACTCGGCACGCTAAGAAGATTTCACCAGTAAATTGCCAATGCCCCATCTGGTATTCATATCAGGGGATGGGGTGTTCATGGAGCACTGCATTTCAATTTACTCTCCAATCAAAAAATCCCACCAAAGGCGGTTTCATGCAATGTTATCTCTCATAATTGGCCACATCTAGCTGGTTTTGTGCATAATCAAAGGCTTTACCAAGAACATGCCTCGACTAGTTCTTCTAAAAGTCAAGAATACAGAGAAAGAGTTGTTGAATTACTCCTGCATCAAGAAAAAAAGAATATTGAACATGCCTCTCGATTAGAACATGCACATCATCAAGTGACAGAAGTGTCAGAAATCATCCAACGGTCTTTTGAACCAGGTGATTTGAGTGGATGTAGGTTGATGCATCCATCCATTTTCTGGACTAAAGTCCACAAGATCAAGAGATCTTTTAAGAAAGTCTCAGATGTGGCATCTCAAGAACCACCCCATCTTTCCAGACTGGGGACTCTTTTATCCCAACCCTCAGACTCAACAAATAGGATTCGAGGGGTTGATCAAGAACAGCAGGAACTACCCCAGTCCACCAGACTAGGGACTTTTTCAAATCCTCAATCTCTTCCTCATAGAAAGTCGGTCTTCTCTCGATTAGGGAAGAATCGATAAGAGGAACAAAGAGACAAACTATCAGGATATTATCTCTAAATTACGGTTCATCAAGAAGTTTCTGAGGGATCAAATCGACAATAGGCAATGTATCATCAAGGACATAGAAGAAGACAATATCACAGAAATAATGATAGAAGGGATGGAATGTGTTATGCATCAATTAATGTCATAAATGTCATTGTTTCTATTCCCCTAGATGTGTCTCACTCAGATGGATTAGATGAGGCAGCTCCTGCCCAAGAAGTTGTACACATAGACACAAATGAAGAAGGTGTGTGTACACGAAATCAAAGGATTACCCAGAATCTAGGTATTCCTTAAAATAACCCACTTCCCCCTATCTGAAAGGAATACAGCAAGGGGAAAGGAAAGAATCAGGTTACTTCCCACCCTTCCTCTGGAGAAGTCCAATCTCTCTCACTAGAGAAAAGGTTTGCACAACAAGATGAAGAAATGAAGGAGTTAAGGAGGTTGAATAAAGAACTACTTCAAGGTATTCTTCCCCCTAAGTGTGTTGGATTCAGTTAGCCAAGGGAATGTTTTGCAGTTACTGAGATGGATCAAGAATATCCTCCTCTACTAGTACACCCTCATAGTTCTAATCCTATGGGTAATACGCAACAACAATCGGTGGTGCTACCATCAGTTGCAGTACCAGCCTCCACACCTATCTAAGCTCCAATCATTGCACCTACTCAGGTACGGGATCAACTAGATGTTTCTAAAAAGTTAATAACTACCATTGAGTTATTAAAAGCTCAGTTGGAGGATATGGTGGGAAAGCGTGGACAAATTAAACCAGAAAAGTGATCTTACCCTAAATGGGTTGATTCGATTCCTCCCCCATTAAATTTTGAAAGGACCACATTCCCAATCATTAATGGTTCGGGAGTTCTAGAGAAACACTTAACACATTTTGTTTCTCTTTGTGATCCTATAATGGGAACCCCTCAGCAACAAGTGCTAGTTAAGCTCAGGTGTTTTGTACAGTCATTACAAGGACCTGCTTTTGTTTTGTACACAATCTTGCAATCCTAGTCAATTACCGGATGTGAAGATCTCCGTCAATGATTTTTTCTTCAATTATGATCAACATTTCCAAAGACAACAGTTTTTGATCTTAAAAATTGTAATAAATGAGAGAATGAAATAGTTTAAAATTTCATTGCTTGCTGGAAGGGATTAACATATTCCCTCAGCTTAGCACTCCCTCAGGAAGAATTGTTGCCAATCTATGTGGAAAATTTCATGATGAATTACGCATGCCATTAATCCCTATGAAATACATAGGAGGGTTTCCAGACCTTACTTCAATTGCTCAATAGATTGAATATTCTCTTATGAAGACTAAGGATAAAACTCATGTAATTCTATCATCTCCAGGAAAGAGAATGGGTAGAGTAGAGACCGCCATAGTTACACTTAAACAAGCACATGTACCTACTTCTACTTCAAAACCTTCATCTTATCGAAGGGATCCACCTCTTGAGCATTAAAAATAGAGGCCATTTCATCAAGATAATAAAATAGATCAAAGACAAAAAAAATTACTGAGTTGAAGAACAATGTTTATTCTTTCCAAAATGAACAAGTTCCGAGTTACTTAATTTTGGCATTGGAGAATAATTTGGTTCAGTTGCCAAGGCCCAAAAGGCCATACAAGGTGGGATATTAAGAGTGTCCCAACTATTTCCCATTTCATCAGATGTTGGGGAATCCCATTCAGTAGTGTTTTGTATTCTGTGATCTCCTACAAAAAATGGTGGACTCGGGACAAGTAAAACTAAAAGGTTCTTCATCCGAGGTAGCATGTGTTACTGCTATAGATTTAGAGGAAGGAGGTGAGTGGAAGGAAGTCAAAAAAATGCGTAGAAATATGATGATTGGATGGTAAAAAAAACGATCAACCGAACTCATACCATTTTTCGAGCACAATTAATGAAACCAATTGTGTCTTTTGCTATGAATGCCACATTGAAACCTCCATCAAAAGAAAAATCCTCAAAGGGGAGACATAATTTATAGAAAGAAGAATCAGAAGAACTTGAGTATGTGTCAAACCCCAAGTTTTCATTGACTCTCGAATATTTTATGCCATCTACTTCGAAGTCACTAGAACCATCCCACCAAACAGCACAACCTAAATTGGCTAATCAGGCAGAATCTTCATCAGATGAAGAGGTGATCTTTGGTTCTGTCAATATGATTCATTTAATATATCCATAAGCTATTCACAGTTTCAATTTTGATGAGCCCTAATTCCCTGTATCAAATATAGGAATTTGAGGGAGTTTCAGAATCTCAGGCTACAGGGGAAGACATGGATCTTTTAGAGGACACTATTCCAAATCTACCCCTGCTAGAACTATGTATGCAACAGAAACTCATGGTAGAGCCCTTTAGCGGGATCAACAGGAAGACGACAGTTCTTCCATACATGACAGATTCAGTCTTGGCACAATTATTTTGGAGGATCAGTTGGATGTCACACCTTCTTCCTCGCAGTAAGTAAATGGATCTAATTGGTCCAATCTTCCAAAGGTAGGAGTATTTTCAACTCCTACCCTAATACAAGATGAATCTACTTCCAAAGCATCAACTTCTAAGGCACCTACGAAACCACATGTTCCTGTTGGGAAACACAGACCTTTGGATCAAAAGTATGATGTATTGAAACATTTGGACCAAGTATTGGCCATGTTATCAATTCTGGATGCACTAAATCTATCAAATTATCTTCAGGAGGCACTCATTGAGGCTTTGTCAAGTCCTCAGGAATTTGAAACTGAAATTGCTACAGCTGAAGTCTATCATATTGAGAATGATCCTGCAAAATTCCATGCAGTGATATCTTTAACTGATGAAGATGAAGATGAGGTTGTGCATGGTCATATCATACCTTTGTTTATATCTGGAAAGATCAATGATGTAGAAATTCGACGAGTTTTCATTGATAATGGTTCAGAAGTCAACGTCATTCCCATTCGTACACTTCTTCGATTGGGACTCACCGATTCTGATTTATCACCTTCTACTTTGATGTTGCAAGGGTATGATAAAAATGAACAAGAAACTCTGCGAGAGATCACACTCAGAACCCGATTTGGAGATCTTGAATCCAATTCAGATTTCATGGTTGTTCGTCATGACACAACTTTTAACATCATTCTTGGAAGACCCTAGCTACATCAACATGCAGCTATCCCTTCATCTTACCATCAATGTCTCAAATATTGATTCAATGGTCAAATTAAGAAATTTTATGGTGATAAAGCTCCATTCAAGACATTTGAATATCAATACATTGAGGTGGAATTATATCACATTAAGGGAGAGGAGAAATCCACAACAAGGAATGTTACCAAAGTTAATGCTCCATTTGGTTTGGAAAATATTCTAGTAAATCCATTCACACATGTGAGTACAGATTATGTGTTTCATATCAGTCAAATTAACAAGATAGAACCAAATCAAAATACTCTTATGGAAACTTCCATAATGTTAATTACGATAATCATGCCAGACAAAATGGGAGAAATTGGTGACTCACCAAGCAATGATGAAAACTCAAATGGATATGTCTTCATTTCATCTACTGAAATTTAACAAGTCTATACTTCATCAACCAATCCAGAAGAAGTTATAGAATTTTCAGATTTGAATGATGATGTTGATTCTCAATACATCATCTCCACTTTATTACCCAAGGAAGAGCATTCATCATCAATCGGGTCAGAAATGGAAGCTTCTTCCTCAAGATGTTCAAAATTTAACATCCTTCTGATAATGGAAATTCTGCTTCATCATCTACTATGCAAGTAGAAACAAAATAAATAACACATGTTGAAGAAGATGAGGAAGATCATAGGGATGCTCCACCAACATTTGAAGTGGGTATCTCTACCACTATGGATGAACTCAGAGAAATAAATCTGGGTAAAAAGGAAGATCCACACCCCACTATAATTAGTTCGTCCATGAATCATGAAGAGAAAGAGATGTATATTTCATTTTTAAAGAAAAATCGAGATATATTTTCTTGGAACAATACAGAGATTCTAGGGCTTGATCCTGATGTTGCTACTCATCATTTGGGTTTTCTAGAAGAACATCGAGGATTTAAGCAAGCCCCAAGAAGAACACACCCAACTTATGCTTCCAAAATTGAAGCTAAAGTGGATAAGCATATCAAAGCTAACTTCTTCAGAGAAGTTCAATATCCCAAGTGGTTGGATTATATTTTCCTTGTGAAAAAGAAGAATAGACAAATTATAGTTTTCATTGATTTCAGATATCTTAATTGGTATTATCCTAAGGATGATTTTCTAGTTCTGATTATAGAACTCTTAATTGATGCAACAACTGGCTATGAAGCACTTTCCTTCATGGATGGATATTCCGGGTAAAATCAAATCTGAATGTCTCTAGAAGATGAAGAATCTACAGCCTTCAGAGCCCCTCAGGTTGTGTTTTTCTATCGGGTAATTCCCTTTGGCCTAAAGAATGTAGGCACAACATATCAGTGTGCCATGCACCGTATCTTCAAACCCTTTTTAGAGAAATTTGTTGAATGTTATGTGGAAGATTTTTTGGTCAAATCCAAACAATGTTTTAATCACTTGGATGATTTGGAAGTCATATTCCACAAACTTCGACAACATAATTTGAAGATGAACCCCTTAAAATGTGTTTTTGGGGTAACCTCAGGAAACTTTATCAGCTTTGTTGTACACCATCGTGGTATCAGAGTTGATCCTGAGAAGAAAATGTTAATCCTTGGTATGTCACCTCCTCGAAATTTGAAATAATTGAGAGGAATTCAAGGACATTTGGCCTATATTCGGCGTTTCATCGCCAATTTGGATGGAAAAAGTTTACCCTTCACTAAATTGATGAAGAAGGGAGTCACTTACCAGTGGACTGAATAATGTCAAGAATCATTCGATGTACTCAATGAGTACCTCTTGAGTCCACCAGTACTAATTCCACCTATTGAAGGAAGACCACTTATTCTTTATGTGACAGCTGAAGAGTGATCACTGGGTTCCTTTCTAGCCCAAAAGAATGACGTCGGGAATGAAAATAACCTTTACTATCTCATTCGGACTATGATTGAAGTAGAAACCTCATATTCAAGTATTGAAAAGTGTTTCCTTGCATTAATCTTTGTAGTTCAAAATTTGAGACACTACCTGCAACATCATGTGGTCCAATTGGTATCTCGCAATAGCCCGCTCAAATTCATCCTTAGTCGTCCAATGCTTACAGTACGTCTCGCAAGGTGGGCAGTTATTTTGCAGCAATTTGATATCCAGTACATGTCTCAAAAGGCAATAAGGGGCCAAGATCTGGATGATTTCCTTGCTGAACACCCTTCAGTATAAGATACATCTTCGGATATCGTACTTCCTGATGAAGAAGTATTCTCAATTCAAGATAATCCTCAAGAATGGGAAATGTACATCGATGGTTCTTCCAAAAGTCCAATAGGAAAGAAAATGGAAGATCCTAAATTAAACAAATTTGGGTTAGGAATTGTACTCATTTCCCCAGAAAAGGCAGTGTTACCTTATTCCTTCTTATTGTGGGAAGGCGGTACAAAAAATGAAGCAGAATACCAAGATCTCATCACAGGCTTGGAGTTTGCACTTCAGGAAAAAGTGAATAACTTAAAGGTGAAAGGTGATTCATACCTGGTAATAAAAAAAATTAAATGTGGATTATGCCATCAGAAACAAAGAGTTGATCCCTTTGAATGATTATGTACGAGAGTTAATGGCAGAATTTCCTACGGACCTGATATTTTCTTATGTCCCGCGATCACAAAATGTTCAAGTTGATTCACTGGCTAATATAGCCACAGCTCTAGCAGATCCAAATCAAGACAATACAGTCATCTGTATTGCCCACTGTCGTACAATTTCACATTATGTTCAAACCAGAACAGAGGAAATCAATGAAATTAGTCCCATTCCTGTGCCATATGGTCATACTATAGGATGGATGAAACCTATCAGGGAGTACCTTCAAATTGGAACACAACCACCTGATAGAGCCGGGAAAGAACAAATTCGGAGACGTGTGGTCAATTTTACTATTTATGACAACCCAAAAAACCTAGAGAAATTTATCTACAAGTGTGGATATGATGGAATTCTCTTCAGGTGCATTGATGGTGAAGAGACAATGGATGTCACGAAATAAGTACATGCAGGTGTATGTGGTTCCCACCAGTCTAGACATAGACTATCTGATCAATTCCGAAGACTTGGATACTTTTAGCCTTAAATGATACAAGATTCTATTGATTTCCTGAAGAAGTATCATTCATTCCATGTATATGCAAATTTCATTCATCAGCACCCAGAGTTGCTTCATACAACTAAATACTCATGGCCATTTTCCACATGGGGAATGGATATGGTGGGACCTTACCCTTCAGCTACATGCAAGTAGTTTAAGTATTTTCTTATTGCTAATGACTTATTTTACAAAGGGGAAGAGGCAATACCTCTCAAAGAAGGCAGTTTTAAAAGCATTGTTAGCTTCATCAAGTCTAACATCATTACCAGATTTGGTGTCCCTCATACCATATTGATGGAAAATGGCACCAAATTCTGTTCATCCGAGGTAATGAAGTTGTATCAAGAATACTACATCAAATCCAACCATTCATCTCGGTATCATGTAGCGGAAAATGGACAGATAAAATCCTTCAACAAGAATCTTTCAAACATTTGTGCAAAAGATGGTGGATAAAGATAAGAAATCATGGCCTGACAAACTCTTTCATGCTTTATGGGCTTATCAGACCACCACTCACACTACAACGCGGTCAACTCCATGTTCGTTGGTATATGGAATAGAAGCAGTCTTTCCCATTGAGTTTTAATTACCTTCGCTTAGAGTAGCCATTTTTGATCCGTCATCTACAGATGAACAACCTCAAAAGTGATTGGATGAATTGGAATGATTAGATGAGAAAATATTGTGCACCCTACATCACATGGAAGTCTGTCAGAATCGAATAGAATGAGCTTTCAACAAAAAAGTCCGTCTTCATTCATTCATTCAAGGAGAATTGGTATTGGTTATCAGAACTCCAATGATACCAGGAAAGAAACCTTCAAAGCATGAACCAAAGTGGGAAGGACCTTACTCAATACATAAGGTCTACTCCAATGGAGCTTATTCTATAATCTCTATGGATGGAGAACTCATCACGACTCCAACCAATGCCAGATTTCTGAAGAAGAATTATATATAAACACAAAATACATCAGTATGGTCCATGCATATGACCTTAAACTATTTTCATTTATCTTGTCCAACATGATGTTAAACTGTGAAAAAGTCCCTAATACGTCCAACATGATGTTAAATTGTACGGTCCACACATATAACCTTTTACTATTTGCACCATCGTCCAACATGACGTTAAACTATGTCATCGTCCAACATGATGTTAAATTGTGTCCCCTTCACCGTCCTTTCTATATGACACAAAACTGTAAAACACTCCATTTTCCAACATGACATTAAACTGTATTGTTCCCCAAATTCCTTACTGCAAGACTTTAAACTGCATAGTCCCTATTATGTCCTACATGACATTAAAATGTGCATTGTTAGGGTGGTTTCTACCTCTTGTTTCTCACACCGAGTACGACTCATGTGATCTTAGAGTAAAATTAAACCATAACACCCTCTCTGGGCCGCTAGCTATACATAAGTCCCTAAACCATTTTTTAGGTTTTTGTCCTCAAAAATAACTTTATCGCCAATTCATTGTTTAATTGAACTACAAAGACTTTGATCCTTGCCTTCTAGGTTGGGTACGTAGGCAACCTCTTGAGGGTCAAGCCCAAAACCAATATCTTCACATAGGTTCACCTCCATCTCATATGATGTTGATTCATGAAGTGGCCCCTAAAACCAATAATTTTTACATTGGTTCACCATCGTCTTTACTATATGACGTTAAACAATACAGTCCCCCTTTGTCCTATACGAAAATAAACTACAACATTATTTGACACCCTCACCTGAGAGGGAATTTTTATTTACATTGATCTCTAATGATGTTATATTCCAAAGACTACGTTCATACATGGAAATGCCGGAACCTTTTATCTTGGGTCAAACCATCATTGCACTAAAGTCCACTTTCACCGTTCACTTGTATGAACCAAATCTGTATAGAGGGTATTTCAAGAACTACATGCGGCTTGATTTCCATCTTTATGGGATAGGTAGGAACATTCAAGTGTCCATAAAACCAACCCTAAGCCTTTGGGCCTAACCCCAAATTCCACTTTCATTCCCTTGGCTGAAAAGTCCCATCTGAAAACATGAATGTGATGTGAAAACCCTGGTCTTCATTCACATTAGGTTTATAAAACACACATTGTGTATTTATTATAATGGTCTGTGTTCTATGACCCTAAACTAATATCTCCTACACTCTCGTCCCAAATGAAGTTAAACTATATTTCTTGAATTACGTATGCCTTGATTCCCATCCATATGGGATACGTAGTGAAGTCCAGAACCACAATTCAGGACCTAGCCATAAAATGATTATGGTTAGCATTGGTCTGTGTATCTCTACATGCATTGGACAATACCCATTTTATGTGTCATAATCCTATCCTTAAATATTTTCAGATCTTCATAACCCTTTTCTTGACTTCTGGTCACAAAAATTTCCGAAACCCGAGAGTTCTTTTTCTTGAATATGTAGTATGTACCCTTAGGTGGCTGTGCATAATTAGTCCACATAACAGACCTCTCAGGAAAAAGATGCTATTATTTGAATATGCAGCCAATTCCCTTAGGTGGCCCTTCATAATTCAACCCCCTAATGGGTTTTTTAAATAATGGTAACTTCATTCATGGGAATAAAAACATATTTTTCCTTAGTTTTCTTAACGAAAATATGTAGGGATCCTCAAAAATAGCCATCCTTAACATATTTTTCCCATACAATTTTTCCTGATCTGAAAGTATTTAAGTCTATTGTTTATATTTTCCTTCCCTATGTTTGGGTCAGAACTTCGTAGGAGTGACATTCATCCAATTCTTAGACAATCTTGATTGGAAATATCCTCTGCATATTCATGTACCTCTGCCCATAAAGCAAACTCTATGCTTTGGAAAATTTGACTCTCCATAAACATTCACTGAATTTTTAGCAGTATAAAAGTAAATTTCTAAGTGTTCTTTTACCTGACTATGTAGCACATCTCCTTAGGCGGCCTTGCATAAGTAGTCTGCATAATGGACCTATCAGCCAAAAGATGCTATTATTTGACTATGCAGCCAATGCCCTCAAACGAACCTGCATAATTCAACCCTTAATGGGTTTTTCAAAAAGTGGTAACTTCATTCTTGGTAAATACTTCTTATAAATACATTTAGCCCTTTTTCGTATCATTCCTCAGATTCAAAATTTCTTAAGTCATAGTTTACATGTTTTTTCCCATACAAGAATATGGTAATATGTTTTCAGATAAATTATCAAGGAATTGAGTCAATTTTAATCCATTTGGTCAAAGCTATTTCATCCTTAAACATTAGACATTTTATGTCCGATGTGCATGACTTTAAAATAGACACAAAATACAAGGGAACTCTGAACAAAAGTTATATCCCAGCTCACTAAACATACATTTTGTATGATTTAGGTAATATTGAGAAATTAAAAGATTAAAAGCTTGTAGGGTTATCTTTATAATCCTAAAAAATTCAAACTATGCTTACTAGGCCCATTGGCTTCGGTAAAAATTTAAGCAGGTAGCAAATGAAGGCACAAATTATTGAAGATGAAAGTATTTTTCATTGATGCACAAGAGTTAGAAGGACAAACACAGACTGGTGTCTATTTTTTCTCTCTCAGGAATTACAAAAGGGATTTCAACATCACTCTTTATTTTATTTACAGAATCCCAAGATTCATTAGTAACCACCTAGAATTCATTTCATTTAACTTGATACAATAAGAGATGCATTGATACCATCTCTTCTTGCAACAATTTTAAAGAATGTTCTTGAGTGCGGTTTGAGAAAATTTTCTACTGATCAAACAGTTACTCTGTTTCTGTCCAAGAGACTTGGAAGATGGATACATGGATTTGAGAATGGAGAATTGTAAGTAAAGATCCATATGGAGAGAGTACTCTTTTCAGATATGATTCTATTTCCATTATAATCTTTTTTCCACCAAACGGCAGTGGAAAATATTTCAGCCCATGGGTTTTCCATTTCCATATCTTCAAGGAAATAGCATAGAGGAAAAATTTTAAAGTTCACACCATTGTTTTTGCTCTTAATGCACAGAATAACCAAAATAGAGGAGTAGTAGTGCAGTTGCATCTTGAGAATATAGTTATTTGGCACTAGAATGTTGACATCTTGTAGATGACCATGGCCATACAGAGGTAGGTAGATACTCTGTGGGACATTAGCTTGATATTTCTTCAAGTACATGGCCAAATCTGGGAAAGTGCTGTCGCAGATATCATAGTAATCATGGAAAATGATGCTCATCATATCATCAATTCGCATGCTATCCAGTTCATTAGCCACTCCGATTCTTCTATGATCCATTGAATCTGCACAAAGGTCGAATAATTAACTCTTAAGTGAGTTGATTTTTCATAAAATTTGTGAAGAAAAGTTAAAAAATGGCAAAGGCATTAAGGAGCGCAAGTCCATTTTTGGTGCGTAGGTGTAACTCTGTCGCGCAGGTTTTTTCCACGCAGGTATCACTGCGCAGGTCAAAATACCTCTGCAGCAGCGCAACACAGGAAAAAACATTGAACCACAAAAAATCAGCCACCTGCGTGGTGAGAGCATAAATTTTTTAGAGCTGGGTGCTCTGCGTGGGAATGGAATCATATTTATAGGCCAGGCCGCACGCCTGCGTGCCTCTCACCTGTGCGCCAGTATCCGCGCACTCAGAACCTGCGTGCCTCCATTCCTAGGTTTTCTTCATTACCTTAGAGTCACATTCTCCTTCCATTCGGATCCAACTCAGAGGGGGGACTTTTGTTGACTCTCCTTTCCATCACAGAGTCTCAACGACTGAGAAAAGAGAATACCTTATCATAAAGTGATTCATACTTTGAATAAGCATCAAAAATTGACAAAGGCATGAACAAGGGTTTGCTTCAGCATGGGCCACGCAGGATCCAAGACGGTCGCGCATGGGTACCTGCATGCCACATATTAGGCGTGCAGGTGACCTGCACGCCCTATTTGATTTTCTCCCAGAGTCTTCAGTAGCCTATAAAGACACTTTGTGGGCCCCCCATTTCAGGGACAGAAAAATCCAAAAAATCAGATTTGAGATCCCGGCGCCCTAGTCTCTTCTCAAAGCTTTTCAAACACTTCTATGGTCATTTCTCACCTAGAATGGAAGCTCTAAAGAGGGGAAACAAGTACTAAGTGTTGAAATTCATCAACACCTGCACGCCTAGGTGTCTAACCCTTAAGGGAAATAAAGACACCTATGCGCCGCCTTAACCCTTCAACAGAACCTGTGCGCCACTCTTCTGGAAGCCCCTAGGGATAATACTAAGGGCTTGAGCCAAGTCTCGCCCAAGTATTTTCCCATGGGTTGACCATCACGCAGGTACCTATGTGTCGCGCAGGTATACCTGCGCGAACAGTACATGCGCGCCCCAATAGGACCTACGTGCCTACTTCTTTTTGGGAGCCCCTCCTTCCTGTTCACCTCTTTTATTTATATCCACCTCTACTATTCATGATTAATCCTTCAAACCCCTCTTCAAAGCCCTTTTTTGGCATGGTTCCCTTGTTGGCTTCCTTATCTGAAAGGAATTATGTGGAAAATTTCTTAAAACCTGGTGATTTACATATCTTTATGTCACTATGTTTTGAGATTTCAATCATTAAACCTCATCCTTTAAGATGAGAGGATCTTTAAACTAGGCCTCCTTTTTAAGAATAATCCCTAGTCCAAATTCCTTTAACCTGGGCCTCCACTTTAGGAATAATCACCAAGTCCCATATCCTGGTCATCCTCCTTAGGAGTAATCCCCAGTCATAATTTCCCAAATCTGGGTATCCTCCTTAGGAATAATCCCCACTCATAATTTTCATTAATTAGGGCCTCCTTCTCAGGAATAATCCCTAAGTATCATGTCTCCATAACATGGTCCCCCTTTTCAAGAGTAAGCCCCAGTCATAATTTCTCTAAATATGAGCATCCTCCTTAAGATTAAGCCCCATGTTCCTAAATTCTAAATTCATTTAACCTGGGCCTCTTTCTCAGGAGTAAGCCCCAGTCTTAATTTCTTTTCATCTGGGCTTCCTTATCAGGAATAAAATCCAATTATACAGTCCCCTCTAATATGGGCATCCTTCTCAGGAGTAATCCCTAAGTTAAGTATCGAAATCTCTATAAAGCACATGCACCTTTATGGACCATGTTCTTGGGTTTCTTCCCTAAAGTAAATCCCAATCCTCATTTATTTGGGAATTTATACATACATAAGCCCCACATCATTTCTTATAATTGCATCTTTCATGGCACAATTGTCAGGTTTTACCAATACCTATTGTTTCTCACACCGAGCATGACTCACGTGAGCTTAGAGAGTAAAAGTAATTATGACATATTTCTTTGGGACATCAATCATGCATAAATCCCATACTTCCTCACTCAAACTACATGGGTTCTGATTCCTTTTCTAAACAAGGATACGTAGGTAGCCCATCTGTAGGTACGATCCCATCTCTGAAATAATCAACGTCCTTCTGAAAGACAATAAACTTAATGTTCCCCGTTAAGCAGCTTTAAAACCAGTATGGTCATCATAATGACCGAGAGATATCTATATAATGTGTTGAAGGATACCATTGACTAAGAATATCTAACAAATACAGATGATTCTCTATTGATGAACAACCTAAAATACATATATAAAAATTCTCTAAATCTCATACATATCAATCATTGATTTTCAGATCTAAATAAAATCTCATTTTCATACTTGGTAATGTAATAAGGATTCACAAACATAACTCAAATCTATAAAGAGAGTCCCGGAGTAGACAATGATTCCCCTAAAAAATGTGTGATGAGTCTGAACTCCCATCCTTTCGACCAATGAAAATTCTTAAGCTTCATTATTGCACAACTAATGAGAACCTACCTTTGGAAACTAGGTCCAAATTGATATAGAATCATTGGATATTTCCGATTCTATGAATAAACCCATTAGAAACCGATTGGAAATTTTGAACCTTAAAGCAAACAATGTCATCCCCATTTCTCAAAGAAACAACTACCTTTAAAGTTTTTGTTTTATAATGAAAGATAGTTGAGGTTACAATGGAAGGAAATAAATGGCTAAGAGGAAATCAAAGGATAATCTTTGCTATGCATAAGCTACTATTTCTATTATTCCAGGTAAGGAATAAGGGAAATAATTTTAGTTCCACTTTGCTTACAAATCAAATCAAGATCATGAGCTTATTTTTGACCTAGGATCAAAAATAGTTGTTTCTTATTCTTCACATTTCTTTCTTGGGGTCAGATCCTCAATGAAGACTAGAACTAATCCACATTAATAGTTCACTCGCCACTCGGAGCAATTTTTAGTTAAGGATATCATCTAGTTGGTTTTTTGGATCCATGATCTAAACTGGAATATATGGATATTCGATTAGGAAATCTAGTAGCATTTGGGGACCAAAGTGAATGGGTTAAGACTACCCAATAGGATCTTAAAATATCCCCTATGATGGTTCACTCATTGCAAGTGAATGGAGGAAGGTAAATATATATATATGTACCATTTGGTTGGTAGAACAAGGAACTAATGTTCCATTAATTCCATCCCAGGAACTCAATCTGCGTGGTTCCCCTCAGTAAGGATTAAAAAAAGCATTTGTGGATTATTATATGAGCTACATTTCAATTAAATAGAACCTTTTTTACTAATAACTCAATGGTATCTACACATGGGGATTAATTGGAGTAAGTTTCATCCTTTTTAGTAGTTGGAGTTTGTGGAACAGGTTGTAGAGATCCCATCATTTCTAGTAATTGTGGAGAATCCACACCAGTGAGAAATATCTTCTTTAGTTGTTGTTGTAAGTGACCTATACATATTTCAATTTATAGGTCATTTCCCTTTTCTTCGGCTAGGTCAGTTGGGAAGTCCTTAACAAATAAAGATCCCTTATATTTGACTATCCTCAATCTACATTTTCTATTTAAAGCATACACTCTTCTATATATAACTGAAGTCATATTATTATTTTTTGGTTGAGTGAGGGCCCTATTCGTTATCATATTATATAATACAAATAATGAATAGCTCTAGTAGCTACTTTTTTAGATACTAATTATATTGGGATCGTCTACAAATGCGGTAGTAGTTCAATAGATCTCTTTTTGTGCTGTTATGATTCCCTTCTCTCTGGTAGACCTACTTATCTACTCCAATAGTTTTCCTTAATATCACCTTGGATACTCCTCTAACCCTTGGTAAAATGCTTAAATATATTCCTATCTGGTGTAGATTGTTTTTCTATAATTATAATATAAGAGTAATATAATTATATAAGTATCTCTATAGTCGATGCGCTAAATGAGGGTTCGATGTGGGATGAGTCAATTAGCTCGAATTGATTGGTGCATCTCCTATAGTGAATCATAATGACTCATCCCATGTCAATAAGGTCTATAGAAGGCTATGAGATAGGATATAAGCTCTTTGACCACTAATTATCATCTGATGGGTGTGGAATGGATTGGTATGTGCCTTACTTTGAGAGAATTTCTAGTGGTTCCTTCTCTGAGGTTTTCATCATTATCATTTTCAAAAGGCTCAATCTGTATCCTAGACTATAGAAATTCAGAGGATATGAGTATATATGGGAATACCTGGGGTTCTTCATTAGTAGTGGGAAGTAGGAAAATTTACCATGTAGATATATTAGTAGGTATTTCTATAGTTTGGGTTATGGATTGACAGTCTATTTTATTCTAAGTGGATGAATGCGAAGATTAGAACGAGGATTCAATATTTCATGATAGTTATCATAGTTTGAAAAATGATATCCCAATAGATTCTTAGAAGTTCCATACCTTCAAATGGTATGGTTTAAATCAGAGTGGATGAAAGGGAAAATTCTAGTGATTCTTGGTTAGATGACTAATAGGTTTATATAGGTTCAATTCATTAATGTCAGTATCCCAATCATAAATTATGTTGTCCTCAAAAGACCCCTTGGAGGGAGAATCTATTTAACTAAAATACCCCCATAATACCCAACTATTTGAGAAAGTGAATATAGAATTATATTAGGTAAAAAACATATTTGTAAAAATGAGTATGTGACCATAACTGACACCATTTTAAGAATCCATTCATCAGATAAACTTCTCAGATATGGAAGGAGAGTGATTTCAGAATTGTGTGGTAGAACCCTCCATGAAACCTGATGAGGGGATTTTTTACCTCAGCAAAAATCTTTAGAGAGAAATTAGGGGTTTGGAGATTAGAGATAGGTTTAGAGAAAAATTCTCTCGGAAGTAGGGAAAAAATGAGATAGAGAGAGATAATATCCCTTAAAATCCATCATGGAATTTGAGTCGAGAATACAGTAGTGGAATATTCATCACTATATCACAATTCATTCATCATCAAGTATTAAATAAAGTTTTTCCCGAAACATAACATGGGAAATCTATCGGTGGCTGGAGTCTCACATCCATAAGACCAATCACATTCAACATGGTCTAATCCAAACAGATCATGTTGATTGAATCAATCCATTGTTGTATGCCAAATGTCTTAGTTCATTTTTCCTACCTTATTAGTCGAGTTACTTCATAACTTTAAATACTCCTTATATATAATGGAAAAAATTTGTTATAGTGGAGAGTAAGGTGTGAAAAAACCAATTCCAGAGAACATGAATCAAAATCCACTTATATCAAGATAGATGAAGTCCATTTTCCCAAAATGTTTTATCTTAGAATACTAGTCACTGCTTCATTTTTATAGTGATAAAACTTTCTCTTTTTTGTCGATCCTCCCACTTGTATAATAAGGGGAACTATGGATGCACGAATTTCTCTTATAGCTGTATATTTTCATTGACTTGACTCAGCCTGGACTACTTGACTCAACAGTTATAGTATCTATTTTATATAGCGAGAGTCATTGGTTAAAATATAATAGTAGGTAAAACCAGACCTACGACTTAAAATAAATTACACATAGATAAGCATTAAGAACAACCATCATTAAAAAAATCATAGACAGGAGGAGTCAACTGAATGTCCAAGATTCTTTAATTTGTGGCCTTCTTGTCTTAACACCTTAATATCACATATCTTCTCTTCTTCACTTCATGTATGTGGGAAAACCCACACCGAATAGATGAAAAAGAACAAGCTGAAGAAATTAATTAGAGAGATTTGATACTCACCCCTCTTTCATAGTTAGGTGAGGACTAGGTCCTCAATATTTTTACATACTTGGTAAGGCCTAAATGATATTCTGCCTATTTTCCCATGGGTGAGACTTGACTAACTACATATAAATCAAACTCACATGAGAGAAACCTACACGAAGATCACTATTAGAATCTTACTGATGATGGAACTCAAATAGAATCAATTTAAATTAACCTTCAATCAATATATATAAGTAGAATTTTAGGTATATCACATCATCAATTGAAATTATACTTGGTAGACCATGGATTCACTTAGCTCAGCAAGGGTTGTTCCCTCTATCTGAAAGGAACTTAAAAAATCCTAAAAATAATACTTGAAGGTGTTTCATAAAGTGTATTTCTAGTGTAATTGTAATATTACATCTCTTTTAGAATAGAATATTTTATTATCCCTCTATTATTTATTGATAAGATTTATTCCCTCTCTCTCATCCTCCATTAATCCAATGAATCACTTCACTTTTCCAATAAGAGAACTCAATGGTATTGCAGTAGTTTCTCCTTTAGCATCTTTTCTTTCCCAGCTAGAAGTACACCCTTTTGAAATAGTCCTACCTATTTTTTGACCATTTTTCCCAATTAGTCCTATGGGTCACTTCCCCACTCACTCACTATCTAGTGATTTCAAATAGCCTCACCTTTTATTGATAAAAAATCACTTAGTTACTGTGAAGATTATGATTGAGAAAAGATAAGGTAGTTTGTCAAACATTGATTTAGCACTCAATAACACATGATTACAGTAAAATTATTACCTTGAAGTTGGTTATTCATGGAATTATCATTCTATCATATACCAATTTGGTGTGTGTTAATATAGGAAGAGAGTATGATCATTCTTTCATACACATATTAATGTAGAATAATACCTTATATATGTAGGGAAATCCGGATTAAATTCTTGGGATGTCTAGGTACTCAACAGGGAGGGCCTAGACCATCAGTTTCATTTATACTTCTCACATGGTATGAGGGATATTGGCAACACAAAGAAATAGACTTAAAACAAGAGAATGTCATTAGTTTGACTCTAAAGAGTGAGGTTGGGAGGGATTTCATTAGTTTAAAGACTTTATAAACAAAAAAACATGTTCAATCACATCTATAGTGGTCAAATGAATCAATATTCTAATAGTCACTATCTCTAGAGTAGTATGTGTATGTTAAGCCTCCTTCCAAGCTCAATGTCTCTAATACTCTATCAAAAGGGCTTATTGAGGGGTGATGGTAACAAACTGTAAGTTTATTAGGTGTGGAAATGGATTTTAAAGTGACTCTTTTGTGTGATTATCCTTAAACATGATCGGCTCCTTAGACTAGACTTATTGGGATTAGGAGAGCTCACTTACTTTAGCAGATACAAGATCACGTACATCAGAGCACATGAGTCATAGGGAAATATTTAGTATAATATAGGTATTAAAATATATTATCATTCTAGATCTCTCTAGTATTTTATATTCAATTAAATCTCAACCAATCTAAGCTCAAGGAAGGTGTATACTGACATACCTCACCTTCAAGTGACAATTTTTTTATATCTTGCTTATTTCGATACTATTTGAACTCTTTTTTATGCTTATTAAGCAATGAGATATGGGATATAAGATCTTATAGGTTACTCCCTATCATTATAGTTTGTTTCATTTTCTTTTATGTCTAGTGTAATCATTTATGATAGCTTTCCATGAGATAAAAAAAGACTTGACAATTATAAAACAGTAGTAGGTCACAAACTTGCACTCACTTTCTTTACTAACTTTATTTAATGAAAATAGACTTATTCCTTATAAATAGTTGTATCTTTCTTTATTTAGTTGAAATTAATTGTATTATGAAATAATAAGAGGGATTATACTCCTAAGAGAGTAATAAAATTGGCCCCATATATTATAGGACTCAATCCCTGGAGAACATATTGGCATTGGATCAAATTGGACAAATCGTTGAGGTTAGTAACTCTGATATAGGTTGCTTTATAGATCCTAAAAAAATCATTGGTTCTATAATAACCAAATATTTATAATAGAATCATTAATCTACTCTAATAGTCTCACTTTCTAGCTTTCAATATCAATACATTCCTACCATAGTTCATGCTTTTGATTGCTTACTGTACTCTCACTATGATAACTAGATACCGACTCGCCATGAGGTTGCGAAAGGTATTCATTATATTTATTCATCCGATGTACTTATTTTTTTCAGTGTAATCTATTACCACCTTCTTTCAAATTGAACTTCAAATTCTACACCATTTGTGTGTTAGGACCAAGAGTCCTCTACCTTCCACAACTCTATTATTTAGTTAGAATATGATTACTAAATGAATCTATTATATTATTGGATGAATTGAACACCTACTCATTGGCATGGAATTATCAATTCAATTATTATTTTACTATTAGGTGAATATTTTTGTATAAATCTCCTTAAATTCATGAATACTCTGATTGAAGATAGAGATATTTTATTATTAAAGACATACATTCAACGTGGGGAGTGACTTCAGACCAGAAAACTTGTTCACTACCAAATGTCTATGAAGGATCTTACCTCCCCTTGCTTCAGCATGCTTCCCCCTATCATGAAGGAAGAAGACTCTCTTCCATGAGACCTTTCTAGGATCTTGGACTTCAATTGAATTTTTAATGGCATTATCCGCTCCTCGGTTGATTTTGAACATAAGGTCTTCAATCCTATTATAATCGAGAGTTTCCTTCCTATCTGAATAGACATTGGAGGACCTTGGAAACATTCAGTATCTTACTATATAGATTATATGAATATAGTACCATTAATATACCAACCTACTCTTTCCCATTTCTCCCGATCTGGCTTAGCATATAAGTAAACATGGGGACAAAGTGAAATACCCCCAGGTAAGTCTCATGTCTGAAAATATATAACTAAACTCCCAAAGTACTATTATCACACTAAGTAATATTATTATAGACTAGTTTTCTTTAAGACACCCTCAACAAGTAAAGCGATAATGAGTTATTAGATTAATGTGTTAACAGAACATAAAACATACTATTCTAGATAGGGTAGTGTGGTCAGATTCCTTATTTTAGTCAGCACCAACTGACCTGTAATTTGACATATGACTACGGTAAGCTACATGGTTTACAATTGTTTCCTTAGCATATAGTGAGTGATATATAAATCATTAACCGCATCGAACTCACTCGATCCATGGTTGGTGGTTCTTTTAATCAGTAGGATCTAGTTTCAACTCTAATATAAGGGTGTTGAACTTGTTATCTCAAGAGTACTGGTACAAGTTCTTTTATTTTGAAGCTTGGATCTGTTACTTATGTAAATGAGTTAGAATAGTAATAGATTCAGTCAAGGAGTTTGATATTTCCCAAAAAGGGATATGGGGGGGGGGGAGTAAGGGTCCTATCTTTTTTTTATTTGCTGAAATATTTTAGTGTACTATTATTAGAGAGGAGGAGTTTCCTAACGTATTAGTTCCTCATGATCTATAAATTCCATCTTTAGGAATCTGCAGTAATTGATGCAGAAGATACAAAATGATTTATTTCTCTCTACGGTAGCCTATGTACGGTTTAGGTTATAAAAGATCTGACCCTTTCTAAAGGATGAGGATTGGAGAAGATTCATTTCATTATTTTAATTGTTTCAAAAAACTGTTGTTTTCACATAACACAATCCAATGTATTTTTCACATAACACAATCCAATGTATTTTTTCACAAACAAAACAGAAAGGTTAATATTTGACCAGCTTGAAAGAACATTCTATTTAGGCCAATGTGCTATTTCTTGTGACCCAAATGACTAAAAATAAATTGATATGTTGTATTTATTTTATTTATCGAGGGTGAACCTATAACATAATAAATGAAAAAAATCTCAACATCACCTTCTATGAATATAGAAAAAACCTAGACCTTACCAAGTTCAACATATGTTGGTTCAGTTAGTTTTCCTCTTCGCTAACCTAAGTATACCACTATTGAAAACCTTTTTTAGAGACAACAGATGTAGAGACCCCAAACCCAGGGTGCTTAATGGTACATGATATACTTAACATTTCATTACATCATTACAAATTATATATCATGTCCCATTACTACAGAAGATCGCAAGGCTTAGGATTCTGGGAAACCAGCTACTTCTGATTAACATCATTAGTACCAACCATGCCTAAAAAATTTTAAACAAAAACGTAGGGTGAGAAAATATGCCCAGTAAGGGGTTTTAAAAACGTTTTAAGAAAACTCTTTCTCAAAACAGTTCCTTTTAAGCGAATAAAACAGTTTTCTAAAAATGAAACATTATCTTTTCTTAAAAACATGAAATCCAACATTTTTGAAAACCACTTGCACAGAGAAGTACGTACTTGAAATAAGCTTCAAAATAAACATGATCAAAGAGCGCAACATATGAGGAATAGGCAATGCATAATATTCAAACAAGGTTACTTAAATTCAAAAAAGAATTCTGTAACCAAGAAGGGAAAACGTGCATAACATGGTTCATGAGAATATACAGTTCTTCTAACAGTTTACCACATGAAAAACAGTTCTTATCACATAACTTACATTTTCATAGTCATGGGAGCTTTCAACTAGGGGTTGTCCTATTAGTTGAACTAACCCCTGGTTAACCTTTATCATTACATGCAGAGGGATTTTATAATACTGGACTTTGTCAAGAACTTTCATCAATACTGTATAACATACCTAACGGGTCAAGGCACACTGCCCATCCCGTTTCCTTGGTAGCTCAAGCTAAGGCTAACTGCCAAGACCGTCGCACATAACATCTCATGAGACTCTTGCTTTACCCAATGCATTGGAGCGCTGTATAATTCTGGGCGCACCCGTCACATCATTCTTGTTGCACTATATAATTCCGGGTTCACCCGTCACATTTAAGTCCTATACATCCCTCACATATCTTGACATGGTCATTCATTCATAGGGTTTCATGCATTCTTAATTAAACCCAATTTTCACATACTTATTCATAACATGAAGACTGTTTAATCGTTAAAAAAATTATGACATCCATGCTAAAGCTCCGTGCACATAACAAGTTATCTTAACATTTCAAAACATGGGTTTCAAGAAAATGAACATAACACTTAACATTCCTTAACATTGTAAAACCCAATTAAAGAATAGTCGTTCATAACTTACACATATGATGATAAATCGATATCATGGGTGTTTAATACAGGCAGTTGGGGTTACAAAGTGCGTAATCAAGTCCATCTTGGGGAAATCATGTATATAATTGTGTAAACTCTACTATTATCACTTTAAATAATAAGCCCCATTTTCATTATAAAGTTTTCAAACATTATAAGAGAACTCGTAATTGAAGACAACATAATGATATGTATACCTACACATATGCATGTGTTCAGCACATTAAACCATACTCCAAAAATATCTCTCGTGTTCTACCTTAAACAAAATTTATATTTGGTAAAAACATCCAGAGTTCTTTTCCATAAAAGAAGAAAAAGGGGTGAACATAATTTCAATAAACCATTATTGACAGAAAGCCAGCCTCGCATACAACAAGGTTATTTCATAAACATGAGTACACACTAATGAATACTTGTATGCACTTGTAAAAGTTTAAGGAGTCCATACTAACCATTTTCACAAAGCAAAATCCGGATTTATCAAGAGTAGTGATAAATGAAAATTCTCAATTACAAGAATAATTTTGAAATCAAACCAACCCATAAACTTCATCATGCTATGTTGTAATAAATTAAAAAACATGGGCCCCAAGTTTATATTAATGTATATACACATTAATAATATACTTCATTCACTTGCATAATTTTACCTATTCATTCAATTACTCAAAATCTCCAAAAAAATTTATAGGAGAAAGGAAGAAATCCGGGTTATAAACATTGAGAAAAGGTTGTATACTTGCGTATATCATCTTATACATATGTGTATATAAAAGTACATATATATATACACATATATAAACAGACGGCCTAAAATGCAATAACCCGCACCCAAATAAAACAGATCCTTCGAACCCTTACCCCAATTTTAGGTTTTCACAAAGAGGCTGACAAGATTGATTCTAGGAATAGGTAAAACAGGTTTATATGGTCCGGTTTATTCTTATACACAATTATACAACACGTGTGTATAACTATATAAAAGTTACAGATATGGTAAGAAACGATGAAGAGGATTTTCCCCCTTTCTCCTAATTGGTTCTTTAAGCCGAGAGGGATCCCATGGTCTAAGTTTGTACTGGATTCACACACACCATAAATATATATAACATGTATATATATTTACACATTTATATAAACCGAAACTTGACCAAACTGTACCAAATTAAAATCCTGCTTCTTACCTTGCTCGGAGAGGTGAAGTAGACGAGGCAAGAGGAACCAAAATATTAAATGCAGAAGATATACATATATATAACATGTATGTACATATATATAACTATATATAAAACCTGACGTTTAAACAAAGCTTAGGAAAAAAGAACACGACCCTTACCTTTCTCGGAGAGGAGGAGGAAGAAAACGAAGCAGTGATGAGGTACAGAAGCCGGAGAGATCAAGGAAGCTGAATGCAAGCCCTTAGGTGCAACATGGTTTTTAAAAGAGAAAAAAATAGAATACAAAGAAGAAGGCTTCGGGGAGTCGTCGGCCCGAGGCATCCGAGGCGAGGGGGGGTCGGTGTCGACTTGAGGAAAGGAGGAGACAGCCGGGCTACTCACCGGACTAGACGAAGAAAAACAGACCCTACGCTCTACTGGTTCAGTGGCGCAAAGAAGGAGAAGAAAGAGAGGCGCCGGTGGAGGAAGAAGCCGCGGGGAAGAAAAAAACGTGAGAAACTGTGGGCAGCTGGGATCAACCCGGGGATGATCAGACGGTTCACAAACAGAGCGGTATTAAAAGAAACAGACGACCGGGATTAGAGGAGGCTGGATCGGATGGCTGGATTCGATGCGGCGTTAAAAAAAACGCAATTCACTGGGTTTTAAAACAAAAAAAATCATTTTATTAATATTATTATTAATTTATTATAACATAATTTTTATTATTAAAAAAAATCAATTATTAAACTGACTTTTATTATTTTAATAAAAATCATTGTTCAATAAAAAATTATAAATTGATTTAATTAAAATGTGTTACTATATAAATATAGATATATATATATCTTTTATTCTTAAAACATCAATAATTTTTATTAACCTTGTTATATTATCATTATTATTGTTAAACCATAATTATTATTTACTTAAGAAGAACAAAGATTTAAAAACATTGGGTAATCAAAACTTAACACATATATATATATATATATTAATTTCCTTTATTAATTAACTACCTTAATTTTTCTTAATTAGAGATTATTATTAAACGTAACTACATTTAATCATACTTAAAAGTGTGTCGATATAAATATCATCACCATGAAACACATAAGTAAAGAAACCATAACTTGACGTAGTTTCCAAAACTGTTTATCCAAGCTATAAACATTTGTATTAACACTAGCCCTTAAATTTAATTTAGAGAAAAAGAATTATTTGGTTTGATGCAATATGTATATATATATATATAACTCAAGGGTTAATACATTTTTAGACAAAATAAAAACCCATTGGCTTTAATATAATTACAACATAAAATTTTAATTGCTCAAATCAAGAAAATAAGTGTAGTGAATAATAATGTTAATTTTTCATAAAACATAATTCTTATTTTTGGGAAAACAAGAAATAAATTGATTAAATTATCATTGAAGTCACTTTAAAACATTAAATCAAATTACACAATTATCATTCTGAACATTTCAGAGTAAGCCATTCTTGTTTTCAACGGTCAAAAACAAAACATAGAAGATAGGGGAAACCAACGGTCAAATTTATAGTCATTTGGGGTTCAACGGTCGGATTAGGGTGCTAATAAAAGGGTCTGGTCTCGGGGTGTCCCTCACTCCAGGTGACTGAAGAAGAAATAGAGATGGTTCATATGATTCCCCTGGTGCTAAGCATGATTGCAGTGGCTTCGGCCATCCTCATGTTTATTTTGATGGAATCTTGAAACCCCTACCACATTCTTGGGGTCTTAGTGGTTTTAAGTGGTCTCCCCATTATTGTAATCAGGTTCTTAGTTGGGATTTTCGGTTAGTTTATCTTCTTGTTTGGTCAGTGGATGTTGTAGCCAAAATGTTGCTTATTTTAATAAAAGGAATTTTCATCCATTTGATGCATTTTATTATTATTAGTTGATTGTTGGTTCACTTAACGGATGATATTGAAAAGAAAACTTGTCAAAAATCAAAACATGGTTTTCTCGGGTCGTTACATCACTTCCCCCTTTAAAGAATTGCGCCCTCGCAATTCTATCATAAAAAGAGAAAAATGAAACCCCATACATAGAACCCTACCGAAACAGTGGATCTGGCTTGGTTAACGGGATACCGAATTTGGCACACAACTCATCCGTTTCCATAGCCCAAATGCACCTCGAAAAGTACTCCTTGAACTCCTGTTCATGCGTACTGCACATGGGCTTCCAAAGGGACGCTCGTGCGATGAAAATCTCAGAAACGTCTGAGTAGATAAACTCCTTGATAACTCTTCTGTCCACATCACACTCGAGGTAGTCGAGAGGGATGACGCGGTTGAGGAGACTGAGATTCAGGACTTGGAACATGAAGGCTACACTAAGCTGGCCATCCTGGGTGGCCAAGAGGAAGCACGCTCTGGCAGAAAAGTTCTGTGCCAGATTGAAACACTGGAAGAGGCCCTCATGGTAGATTCCCCTTCACCTATAGCAGGGGAGTTGAGCCATGGAAATGAGGTGAAAGACATGGCCATCCTCTTGACATAAGCGAAGGATCTCCGGACCGTTTTCTAAATCAAGCAAGCGCTAGCAGGACCCTCGCAGGTGGAGAAAGGATGGATAATCCACCATGCATGCCTTGATGAAGATGACCTCTACTAGCTCATCGGGTAGTGATGAGAAGTTCATTTGACCATCCATCTGAAAACAAATATCAAAAGGAAACTCTTAACAATGTAGATAAGGTGGAGACATGAAAGGAAACAAGAAACTTCCATTTATGAAAAAGTTTACACGGCAAAGTCTGAGTTTACAAGACGTACACCACAAAGAGTGGAAAAAATTCCTAACTCTTAAAACCACACACAGGATGAACAGACATGACTAAACTCATGGTAACATTTATAATGCCTCCTGAGTTTAGCGTGAGGGGTATGGAGTTGGGAAACATCGGTATACACTTCTTTCCTAAGAGACACAATTATGGACTCATTTTCCAACGCTCCAAAGTCCATTAACTGGCCCCAGAAGCCATAGTGAAAAATCTGGAACAGGTAAGCCGCTCGGAGGTCTCCAGCAGCAGCAACTTCTTAAAAGGGGTTATCAAGCATTGTGCCAAATTCCTCGCCAGTTGTGAACACTCAGAAGTGTCCTTCGTGATACCTTCCCCGACGTGCATAAGAGGGAAATTGGGTCATCATCATTAGGAGATAATCCATCCCAAATCCCCGGTGAATACTAAGCACCCTAGGTGAGTTTGACATGGCGTACATGTTCTTACACGTCATGCGAATTTGGGCATAATTCAGAAATTTATCACAGCTAGCTAGAGATATAATGTTCTCTAGAGCCTCAGTGTGGAGTGACAAAAGGTCGGTAGGTACATCAGCAATCTGAAAGTTATAACATTTTTACTTAGTTAGTCATAGCAATAAATTTATATCACCTGGTTTCCCAGAGATTCCTGAACCCATCCTCTGGTACCAATTGTAGCGACCCCCAAACCTAGGGTGCTTAATGAGACATGATATACTTAACATTTCATTACATCATTACAAATTATATATCATGTCCCATTACTACAGAAGATCGCGAGGCTCAGGATTCTGGGAAACCAGCTGCTTCTGATTAACTTCATTAGTACCAACCATGCCTGAAAAATTTAAACAAAAACTTAGGGTGAGGAAATATGCCCAGTAAGGGGTTTTAAAAACGTTTTAAGAAAACTCTTTCTCAAAACAGTTCCTTTGAAGAGAATAAAACACTTTGCTAAAAATGAAACATTATCTTTTCTTAAAAACATGAAATCCAACATTTTTGAAAACCACTTGCACAGAGAAGTTCGTACTTGAAATAAGCTTCAAAATAATCACGATCAGAGAGAGAAACATATGAAGAATATGAAATGCATAATATTAAAACAAGGTTACTTAAATTCAAAAAAAAATTCTGTAACCAAGCAGGGAAAACGTTCATAACATGGTTCATGAGAATATAAAGTTCTTCTAACAGTTTACCACATGAAAAAAAGTTCTTGTCACATAACTTACATTTTCATAGTCATGGGAGCTTTCAACAAGGGGTTTTCATGTTAGTTGAACTAACCCCTGGTTAACCTTTATCATTACATGCAGAGGGATTGTATAATACTGGACTTTGTCAAGACCTTTCGTCAAGACTGTATAACATACTTAAAGGGTCAAGGCTCACCGCCCATCCCGTTTCCTTGGTAGCTCAAGCCAAGGTTAACTGCCAAGACCGTCACACATAACGTATCATGAGACTCCTGCTTTACCCAATGCATTGGAGTGATGTATAATTCCGGGCGCACCCATCAGATCATTCTTGTTGCGCTATATAATTCCGGGCGCACGCATCACATGTAAGTCCTATACATCCCTCACATATCTTGACATGGTCATTCGTTCATAGGGTTTCATGTATTCTTAATTAAACCTCATTTTCACATACTTATTCATAACATGAAGACGGTTTAATCATTAAAAACATTATGACATGCATTCTAAAGCTCCGTGCAAAAAACAAATTATCTTAACATTTGAAAACATGGGTGTCAAGAAAATGAACATAACACTTAACATTCCTTAACATCGTAATACCCAATTAAAGCATAGTCTTTCATAACATACACATATGATGATAAATGGATATCATGGGTGTTTAATACAGGTAGTTGGGGTTACAAAGTGCGCAATCAAGTCCATCTTGGGGAAATCATGTATATAATTGTGTAAACTCTACTATTAGCACTTTAAATAACACGCCCCATTTTCATTATAATGTTTTCAAACATTATAAGAGAACTCGTAATTGAAGACAAAATAATGATATGTATACCTACACATATGCCTGGGTTCATCACATTAAACCATACTCTAAAAATATCTCTTGTGTTCTACCTTAGAAAAAATTTATATTTGGTAAAAACATCCGGAGTTCTTTTCTATAAAAGAAGAAAAAGGGGTGAACATAATTTCCATAAACCATTATTGATAGAAAGTCATCCTCGCATACAACAAGGTTGTTTCATAAACATGAGTACATACCAATGAATACATGTATGCCCTTGTAAAAGTTTAAGGAGTCCATACTAACCATTTTCACAAAGCAAAATCCTGATTTATCAAGAGTAGTGATAAATTAAAATTCTCAATTGCAAGAATAATTTTGAAATCAAACTAACCCATAAACGTCATCATGCTATGTTGTAATAAATTACAAAACATGGGCACCAAGTTCATATTAATGTATATACACATTAATAATATACTTCATTCACATGCATAATTTTACCTATTCATTCAATTACTCAAAATCTCCATTTTTTTTATATGCGAAAGAAAAAAATCAGGGTTATAAACATTAAGAAAAGGTTGTATACTTGCGTATATCATCTTATACATATGTTTATATAAAAGTATATATATATACACATATATAAACACACGACGTAAAATGAAAGAACCCGCACCCAAATAAAACCGATCCTTCGACCCCTTACCCCAATTTTAGGTTTTCACAAAGAGGCTGAGAAGATCGATTCTAGGAATAGGTAAACCTGGTTTATATGGTCCTGTATCTTCTTATACACAATTATACAACAAGTGTGTATGACTATATAAAACTTACAGAAATGGTAAGAAACGATGAAGAGGATTTTCCCCCTTACTCCTAATTGGTTATTTAAGTCGAGTGGGATCCCATGGTCTAAGTTTGTACCAGATTCACACAATCCATAAATATATATAACATGTATATATATTTACACATTTATATAAACCGAAACGAGACCTAACCTTACCAAATTAAAAACCTGCTTCTTACCTTTCTCAGAGAGGTGAAGTAGACGAGGCAAGAGGAACCAAAAGATTAAACGCAGAAGATATACATATATATATATAACATGTATTTACGTATATAAAACTATATATAAAACCCGAAGTTTAAAAAAACATAGGAAAAAAAGAACATGACCCTTACCATGCTCGGAGAGGAGGAGGAAGAAAACGAAGCAGCGATGAGGTCCAGAAGCCGGAGAGATCAAGGAATCCGGATGCAAGCACTTCGGTGCAACAAGGTTTTTAAAAGAGAAAAAAAAAACAGAATACAATGAAGAAGACTTTGGGGAGTCGTCGGCCCGAGGCATCTTAGGCGAGGGGGGGTCGGTGTCGGCTTGAGGAAAGGAGGAGACAGCCGGGCTACTGACCGGCCTTGATGAAGAAAAACTGGCCCTATGCTCTAATGGTTCAGTGGCGCAAAGAAGGAGATGAAAGCGAGGCGCCAGTGGAAGAAGAAGCCGTGGGGAAGAAAAAAAACGCGTGAAACAACGGGCGGCTCGGATCAACCCGGGGATGATCGGACAGTTCATAAACAGAGCGGTATTAAAAGAAACAGACGACCGGGATTAGAGGAGGCTTGATCAGACAGCTAGATTCGATGTGGCATTAAAAAAAACGTGGTTCACTGGGTTTTAAAACAAAAAAAATCATTTTATTAATAATATTATTAATTTATTATAACATTGTTTTTATTATTAAGAAATATTCAATTATTAAACTGAATTTTATTATTTTAATAAAAATCATTGGTCAATAAAAAATTATAAATTGATTTAATTAAAATGTGATACTATATAAATTTAGATATATATATATATATATTATTCTTAAAACATCAATAATTTTTATTAACCTTATTATATTATCATTATTATTGTTAAACCATAATTATTATTTACTTAAGAAGAACAAAGATTTAAAAACATTAGGTAATCAAAACATAACATATATATATATATATTAATTTCATTTATTAATTCACTACCTTAATTTTTCTTAATTAAATATTATTATTAAACGTAACTACATTTAATCATACTTAAAAGTGTGTCGAAATAAATATCATCACCACGAAACACATAAGTAAAAGAAACCATAACTTGATGTAGTTTCCAAAACTGTTTATCCAAGCTATAAACATTTGTATTAACACTAGCCCTTAAATTTAATTTAGAGAAAAAGAATTATTTGATTTGATGCAATATGTATATATATATATATATATAACTCAAGGGTTAATACATTTTTAGACAAAATAAAAACCCACTGGCTTTAATATAATTACAACATAAAATTTTAATTTCTCAAAGGAATAAAATAAGTGTAGTGAATAATAATGTTATTTTTTCATAAAACATAATTCGTATTTTTGGGAAAACAAGAAATAAATTGATTAAATTATCATTGATGTCACTTTAAAACATTAAATAAAATTACACAATTAGCATTCTGAACCTTTCAGAGTAAGACATTCTTGTTTCCAACAATCAAAAACAAAACATAGAAGATAAGGGAAACCAATGGTCGAATTTATAGCCCTTTGGGGTTCAACGGTCGGATTAGGGTGCTTATAAAAGGTTCTGGTCTCGGGGTGTCCCTCACTCCAGGTGACTGAAGAAGAAACAGAGATGGTTCGTATGATTCCCCTGGTGCTAAGCATGGTTGCAGTGGCTTCGGCCATCCTCATGTTCATTATGATGGACGCCCGAAACCCCTACCACATTCTTGGGCTCTTAGTGGTTTTAAGCGGTCTCCCCATTATTGTAATCGGGTTCTTAGTTGGGATTTTCGGTTAGTTTATCTTCTTGTTTGGTCAGTGGATGTTGTAGCCAAAATTTTACTTATTTGTATAAAAGGAATTTCATCCATTTGATGCATTTTATTATTATTAGTTGTTTGTTGGTTCACCTAATGGGTGATATTGAAATGCAAACTTGTCAAAAATCAAAACATGGTTTTCTCGGGTCGTTACAACAAAGTCAAGGGAGATGGGCTCAATTAACTCTCTTATGGCCTATAACAATCACTATAAAGAAATATATTCTACTACTATCCTGATTCAAAGATTAGTGGTGCTATTATACTACGGGAGGGTCGAGCTAGTGAGTCTATTACAACCTCTTATTAATGTAGTAATAAATCATTATGACAGTAACGAACCAGAAAAAAATTAGGGTCTTTTCGTGTCAGTAGGTGGATGAGAACTCTTTCAATAAATGTAAATTTACTATTATGAATGAATGATAGGAAGAGAAATAATCCATAGATTAAGAAGGAACTCCCTTAGTGGAAATGATTGATCCGTCTACCAATTCTCTTATTTTAGCTTCTTGTTTTTCTCTTGTGGGTCACTCAACTGATGAATGAAATTTATATATATATTCATTGAACCCCAAAAAATGATTTATTTTGAAAATAATCTTGATTCACTCTTTCAATTTCTTGACCTACTACAACTGCCACAAATGCTTTTGTTCACCTGGATCTATATATTCAACTAGAGAAGCCGAAGATGCAATAGAAATTGTAGATTCAACCCGAATAGGTGAATTCAAGTGATTGAAATGTCTTGATCAAAAAAGAGTTTCGGTAGGGTCGCTGAGGTAAGTGTGGTATTTTGAAAACTTGGGCAAAGTTGTGTTGTCATTGTGGTAGGCCAACCATTGACCAAACCACATCTACTACCTATATTATTCTGATTGGGTGGTGTATGACTTGCATAGTGAGCGTTTAAAACATTGATGTTGGAACTTCTATACGATATATATTTCAAAGAATTTTGTATAGTCAGTTCATTGATCTATAGTAAAGATATCAATTCTACCTTCCGAGTGTACTGGGATTTCTATGACTGGAGGTTCATTCTAATCCATGATTTATGGTGTGTTCCAGAGAGTTCGTAATTCAACATTGGTAAATTCAGTAGTTCTGATCCAACTTGTGTTGAAGCCAGTGATTCTGGCCCCCACTCTCTAATTGAATGGCTCACCACAGTATTAGAAAGCATTGGAGTTCTTAGCCAGTCTATTGAATCGAATCAAGGGTCTTTCTCGGTTGGCAGTGTTTTATGTGTTCTAATCAATAGTTCCATATATTATAGTGTTAATTGGTTAGATTTATTTTTTGATAATATATCATAGTCATTTTTTGAATGAGACTGAGATTTTAGAAAAGGTAAGAGTATTGGTTTTCACCTCAGTTCACATTTAGGGTTAACATCGAAGAGATCGGTTCATTAGGGATGTGGGTTCAGAGTAGGTTTTGGCTCCTATAACATGTCCTAACATTAGGTTGATTCTATTTTATTATTATTCACTGGTTATTTGGGAAAGACCAGAGTCTATATATCTCTCTCTTTCAATGCTAGGGGAAATGCACTAGAAGGGGTTTTGGGAATTACTAAGAAGTGTGACTCTCCACCTATTTTATTATGTGCTTACTTATCCTATGCGCTATATGATATCATAGTATATAAAAGATTTCTCTAAGACATCTGGTTAAGGAAGGCTTGTAAATGAAGAATAATGGTATTCCAAATAACCAGATTATAAGGAAGACTCTTAGCTGTTGAAAGTGAGTAACTACATTGGTGGAATTGGAGTTACTCATTGTGTGTCATAATGACCAATATTTCTCATAACCCTTTCTAACTAAATGGTCAGATCTATTAAAACATCACCCTTCATAAAGGGATGCTGCTTATATATAAGGGTTTAGAACAAACTGCTTGCTTCTTTCTTTCACCTTGGTTTTTTAGGTGAGTGGTTTGAAACCTCAGTCCTTTGATGAACTACGTGCTTGAACCACTATATTTTAATAGTTGACAATCTCAAACCTTCTATCAAGTCAAGTGTATTTTACTCTATCTTTTTAATCTCATCTTCTTTTAGTTGACTCTTGACAGATCCTCCACTTTCTATGATCGTTAGTCATTCAATAATATTTAATGGGGGACCTATCTAAGTCACATTTATCAAGTAAACTACTTCTTCATCATCATCTAGGGAACTGTGCTCCCCCTCCTCATAGATGTTTTTAAGCTGACATGAATGAAAATTGATTATGGAATCTAGGAACTATGTTTTCGTCATATAGCTATTTAGTAGTTGACTGAGTTAACTATGAATCCAAATTCATTATAGTGGTGTATTCATGTGTAGAAAGGTTCTGAATGAAGCCGAAAAACTGCTTCCTTAAGAGAAAACAAATAGACCTAGGAATCTGCTTGTGCCTATCTATTCAGTAGTTATCTTTTTTGCCATATCTTCAGAATATTTTTAGTTGTGTTATCTATTGTTGGGCCTAATTCTTGATCTCTTGAAAAAACCTTTTAGTCGGGTATATTTCTTATATCTCTTTAGAACCTTCTCACATAGATTTAGGTCCATAGACTATAGCTCCCCCTGGACCAATCCTGAAAACTACTACTTAACTTGTTTTGTTTTTCCACCCTTATGAGTCCCTTGAGTAATGATAAAGGTCTGGTTTCACACACTACTAATTACATCTTTATACTAGTTATGTCATGCTTCCCCTCTGCATATGGTCAAGTTTTATCAGTCAACTGTCAAAAAATATCCAATTATTGTCAACTGGTATTGGTACAGCCATGAATCTATTGTTTTCTGTGTTTATAGATGGACTTTCATAAATAAGAGTTGATGCTTCCAGTTATTTATGCTTATTAGTACCAGTGCACTAGATTTCCATCATTTAATTATCTCTAAGGGATGAGGTCTAATTCCTATCAAAGGCTTATTGTAGAAATAAATCTACAAGCATATAATAACATATTGTAATGAATATCTTCCCAAAAATTAATTAGAAAATATTCAAATTCATTTTCTCGAATAAGTGGAGAAATCACACAGCTTTGACTATATAAGGTACCTAAGCAGGAGCTTGAAACTAAACCAGAAAGGGGGCTAGATATGAAGTGAAGTTTTCAATTATCCAGTTAGAAGATAGTTGTGTCAAGATCATATTTCATTATGTGAAACTATAATTTTATGAGTCTCCCTTTGAAAAGATGGAATTTAGATAAATCAGCAAGGAGAGGACTAACATCCCACTAAAGAGTTACACGCAGCCCCTGGTTCTATCAAACCAGCCACTTCATCCCTAGAAAAAGATAAATAATAAAAGTTTGTAGGTCTATAATCTGTAGTAGTTCATTGTTTTCCTCATTTAATTAAGCTAAAAGGTATAATACTGAGTCCTTACAGGGGTATAAAATGAGATCTATTCTTCCTTTTCTACCAAAGTTACCACAGAAAACTTTTCAAGATTCCTAATTTATTATCTGTGTTCTATCTCATAGAAGGATGATATTCCTAAAAAATGCCTTATATTAGAGTTTAAAGGGGTATATTAAGTCCATCCATCCCCTTTCTTTAGGATTTCCTAGTGACCAATTGTATCTTTCCCGCATGAACCTCAAGTTCGGATTCCATAAATGTTGTCCTTAGAAGATTTCCCCTGGCACTAGAACTAGATGGCTAACTCACCGACTTACTACTTGTTGGATTAAAAGTTGGTTGGAAGGAACTAGACCACTTGAACTCTCTAATCAAATAAAAAGATGATTCCATCCTTCCTTCATATCCCTCACCCACATCTTTTTCTCTAAGATTCTATCGTTCCTCGAAATGAGAGAGCATCATGTTTATGGTTTTGAGGTCCATAACTTTTGGAAGTTTAGTTTAGGATGGTTCTAATAGTAGCTACTCCTAAATTTAGGACTCAAAATGAATTCCCTCTATCATTATAACAATTTCATCATGCACCTATTAGAATCTTGAAAGCATGTTTAGCAAAGCAGGGATCAACAAGATAGAAAACATAAAATATTCCACATTATGACTTTAACTATGGGAAAAAAGTCACAATTAGGGCATAGGATTGATTGACTAGAATAATAAAACATGGCGTAGGCTACCAATTTTATTTATAGTTTGGAGGATCCATAAATTAATTGATTCTATTCATTCACCTTTTCCCCTATTTAATTGAGAAGAGTCATGAATAGACCACTCAGAAAAAGGAAGATAGATAAAGATGAGTTTGGAAATAACTGAATATAGTCCTAGCATCGATGATCAGGATGCCAATTGGAAAATATATAAATATGTCTAATCATACCATTCACTATTCTATAAGATTTGCCATATGAAAACTGGGGTCATTCCAGTGCTCCTTATATCAATTTATTTTAGTCTATCACATCATCTATAACATTCAAAAGTAACTTATGATCTATCTTATGACTCCAACTAATGCACTAAATAAGCCTTGTATTTAACATCAATAGAGCTTCCATTTCCCTCCCACCACCCTCAGATAGGGATCTCTATGTGGCTCAATTTTTTGGTGTGGGTATCCTTTGTGTCAATAACAAAATTGTTAAAACATCGGTTTGAGTTTTTATATGAGATTCCTTCCTCGTTTCTCTTCAAGGGGTTGGTCTCAGATAGCAAGAGGAGTGGGAAAACGACACCAGAAGCTAAGATTGAGTGGAAAATAACCTTGTGGAAAATTTTACAAAGACCAAAAGCTGAATGAGGTTGATCAAGATTATAAAAAAGGTGAAATGGAAAAATGAAGAGGTATATAATTCTGTTTATTAAAATTTTATTCATATATTTTTCAAGTCTGTTGTTTCATCACAAATTGAACACTTCTTTGGTTCTTTGGACATTCATTCTCAGGATAACCTTCACTTTACGTGACCTAGTTATTTCCATAAGAAATATACCTTTAAAATCATCACAAGAGAAGAGATTCTATGAGTTTTAGGGTCTTTATTTATCTCCAGAAGAGTAATATAACCATTATCCTCTATTTTCAAGCACTCTATTCAAAGCTTCATTGAATATTCACATTGAATGTCTGAACATGATAGTCCAGAAATGAAATATGTTCTAAAATATATGACCCTTTAGGGAGAGTTTCTAAACCCTTATATATAATTATAATCCCTTTCTAAAGGGTCAGGTTCTAAAATATCCGACCCTTAATGTTGAGGTTTTATGCCCTTATATATAAGTAGTATCCCCTTCTAAATGGTTAGGTTCTAAAAGATATGACTCTAAAGGGTGAGGTTCAAAAAGATCTAACCGTCAAGGTTGATGTTCTAAAATATCCATTCCTCATGGGTGAGGTTTGAAAAGAACTAACCCTAACTTTTAGGGAGGGTTTTGAATAAGAAAAAGCTTTTAAGGTTGATAAATAAAGGAACATGGACAGTTGGAGGGAAATAATCCATCCTTCAGTTTTAATAAAAGGTAGTTGTATAGGGTGGAAGCTCCAAAAAATGTATGATGATAGGACTCACATTTGAGTACCTATAGAGGGAGCTTGATGTGGGATATATTCATAACACATGTCTCTCTATTCCCTTTTTTATAACTTAGCATACAAAATAGTAATGTATATCTTCTTTGGAAAGAAGCATACTAGTTGGAGTGGTTCGCTCACCCTTTCTCCAAGCATGGAACCTTCTTCTATCTCATCTGGTAACTCTTTTATTATGATACATAGAATAAAGGCTACTATAATCATTCATAGATAGTAGTTTCTGAATCTAGAATCGGTATCTCATAGACAAATCTCATACATTCCCTTCTATATTTGGGAATTTGAGAAGGATTATTGTGTATTATCACTCTTTCCTAGGAAGGACTCAGCATTCAAGAAGTATTTTTTTATGGTGGCACGAGGTCGCAAGAGAATGTTTCGGAATCATCACATCCTTGTGTTGGAAAAAGCATGGAATAGGGGAATGCCCCAATTTCCTAAACAAGATGATATAGTCACATTTTTATTTTTTTGGCAAAATATATAGGGCACTCAAAGAAGGATTGTGAACATTTTTATAGGATAAGAAATGGGACTCCTAAAAGTGGAATTCACGGTGACAGGAAATAGAAGAATGTTCCACCTTGAATTCAATTTAGGCTCCTTTATTTTCTAACCATCCATTTCACAAGATTTAGAACCAACCTATAAAGGGGAAATCATGGAGTTTCGCCCCTCGTTAGGGAATTACACAGTCTAGGTTTAATATAAAAATTACTATGGAGAGACTAGTTGACAAGCTGATGGTTTATTCTTTTGATCTAAAGTCATCCCCAACCCCTCATAGTTCACCAAGTGATAACTAGAAATTATAGGTATTCTAGCATATAAATCCCTATCGATAATGGGTTATCTTATTGGCCTATGAAAACATCCCTTGATAGAACCATGTTCGAGGTCCCATTTATTAAATAAAATTAATTGGTCTCATTCATGGTTAGTCACCCTCTCATATATTAATCATAATTTCCCCTCTTCGCTCTATCTCACCATGACATGGTGTGGTATTTCACCCATTAAGTATACCCTAGTGTTTTATTCAATTTTTATGACATTCCAGGTGATGATGTAATAATAACTGATGAGAAGGTGGAACATGTCTATTCTGAATTTTTTCCAACTTATGGGTCACTATATCATCCTAAAAGTCACTAATCTCTAATATAGGGGCTAGAGAGTTTGCAAACTATTTTCAGGTTCAAGGGATGTCATTGTACCTATGTAATGTGTTAGCTCGGCTAATGATCTCTAGAATTTATATAACCCCTATGTCCTGATGTCTATTACTTAGAAGTACTCTATTTAGAGATTCTTTATAATATGCTGGGTCGGAGGGGCAGTTTACAAGGTGCTCTCTAGATTATACCAATATAGGTAAAAACAATATGAAAGAGTTAGGTGGATGTGTCGTTATTCCCAATTCCCAAATATAGAAATCTGGTTATGGAGGGGAAGACCTTTTAATCACTATATCCTAGGTTGAGGATGGTCATGATACCCAAGGAGTTAGTCTTGAACCCAGAGGAATTCCACATGACAGTGTCATCAAAATATTTCTAGGAGTAGACCCTACTTTGGGTTTGGCTAAAGCAGTGGCTAAGTTATACACATTGATACTGGAAGCTATCTATGTCCCACAAGGTTACCTTAGAAACATTCTTTGAAGAACATGTCCTTCAAAAAATCTGGAAAGATTGATGAATAATTGGTCTGATTTGGTTACCGGTGGATAAGAGGTGGCATACGCTTCTGGTAGTACTGTAGAAGGCTGGGCCATCGAGAGAACTAGAAAGTAAGCTATTCGATAAACACTTGATTGTTCTAGGACCATAAATGTGACATTGTTTCTCGATGGGTATGTCACTTACGGAGGTCGTGGTAGGTGAGATGCTCATCAGGGATCCATCTATGGAATGAATCCTACCATGGCCACTGTTGGTTCATCAGTGGTGAAGTTATCAACATCCCAGATTTTGGTGATCTTAAGGTCGGGGTCTCCCAACATGTCTTTTGACCAAGACTATATGGATGAAAAGATTCTCAGTGTATTGTTCCTATCATCATGGGTATAATTCACCGATTTTTCTTCGATGGAAATCATATCATTGATTCGAGAAATGGAGCTAGTGGATATTGTTCCAATCATTCATGGGTGGATCCATGATGAGATTTTTTATTTGAGAAGTATAATATTTAGACTGATCTGATTGATACTGGAATCCTTATTCATCTTCAAAATCATCCCCCGATCCACTGACCAAGACTATGGGTTGGAATTTCCCAGTATGGCTCTGAAGCTCCCTTCTTTCACAAGTATCTGTTCATTTATAAGTGAAATGGTTGATACCTCTGGAATTCATATTCATCCCAAGTGTTACATTATTACCGTATTCAAAATAGATAGTCATTTCAGTGATCTTTGACTAGATCATAAGTTACCTATTTTCCTTCCTAAACCTGTAGAAGTCCATGTTTCTCATGAATTTCCTCACAAGAGGGCTTCACCTTCAATGGCCTGAAGGCCTTCATTTTTTTTATTTATTTTGATATTCCACCTTTCATGGGGTGAGGTGGAATCCTTATAAGGCCTGTAGGAATAAGTATTACATGGTCCATAGGCCTTAGAGGAATTCATTTCTCGTAGGCTTCAAACATTACATACAACCCAGACTAACCACTCTGCGATCTGTGGGTTGTAACATTAGGTTGTCCTGGTGGTGTTACTAATTCCTACCCAAATCTTTGATAATCCATCATGTCCTGATAAAAACTTAAAATAGTATCTAGCATGATTTAAATAAAATATTAAATTTAATTTTCTGGTTGTCCATAATGATACATACTTCATTGATCATGATTGAAATTTCCGGGTGGAGGGTTTTTAATAGGCAGTGCTAGAATTGGCACAATCTTTCTTGCTTCAAGAAAATATTTGGTATCTTATGCCATAAAAATGTAAAAAGGAGTGAATATATGATTCTTTCTGAAATTATATCTCTTATAATAATTTGATCCATTTCAAGTGGTGCAGGAGTGTTTTCCACAGGCTGTTCTGGCTGTACTGGAGCATACTAAACAAGTGTTTGATTGTACGTCAATGTGGGAAGTATGCAACCTACGAAACATTTTTATTAGTATTATTTTCTAAAGTATTTTGGGCATATGATGATTATTACCCTCCACTTTGGATTAATTTTATTGATATGAAACCATTATTTACAGTAGTCTTGACCCTATTAGATGAGTTGGGAAAAAATGTTTTTGACACTGGAACACCTTTTGTCGAAGTATACCCACTGTGGGAGTTTGTTTGAATTGTTGGGGATTTTATGAAAGATGGATGTACATGAATTTTATAATAATTCCATCTAAGAGTTCATCCCCAGAATGATTCCTTGGGTTTATGGCACATTCCTAGGAGGGAACAATGATCCTCGATTAGTTTTCAATTATGTCGATATTGTTCATGAAACACCCAAGATAATTCTAGATAGGTGAGGATTTTCTGAATATTCAGATAGGAAACCCATTGAAAAGATCCTTACTGAAGAGTCCACTAAAACAGTTGTGTTTCATGTAGATATTGCTATTAGTATCATGTTCTCAAGGTTCCCCATTATAAAGCTCGAGACACACAACTAGGTTACTCATACCATATAATTGTGAAAAGTTAGGGATTTTTCATTTCGATAGATATATAATTATATGAAAATAATTATACATGGAATGATTGTGCTTGTTTTTAATATTGATTTCAATGGTTGTGGAAAAAATCATCCTATTTTTGTTTAGAGTAGGTTACATGCTCTTGCCATTCCTATAGATTCGATCATGCTCGACGCAGTTCTTCCCATTCTCATTCATACTCTTGCTCTGTGCTTTGATGGTATACTTTTCCACCCTATGAATTCCAATACACCTATCTACATTCCGTATGAGAGATAATTCCTTCCCTTTTGGATATAATTTAGGTCTTTTTCCTGTAGATTAAATTATAACAACTATTTATCCATACTTTCAATAGAATGAATATATGACCAATTGACAAGAATCTAAGCGATCAAATGACTTTGTAATATGGGGGGAAGCATAAATGTAACAATTGAGATTATATAAATTCTTCATTTTTAATGGGAACTTAGTGGGAGAGTTTTATCATCAAGGTCTAACTTTTCTTTCCAGATTATTATAATACTATATTTTGGGGAATGAAAATCTCAATATCTAGGGTCTGGGGCCTTTCCAATCAAATCTTATCGATGGGAATAATTGTAGTACTTTTTCTCTTATTCATTATCTTTATAAATTTCCTCCATCATGACAATAAAAGGAACCCCTAAATATATATAAGTATCAATTACTTTTGAACAATAATTTCAGTAGTTTTCATCTAAGTTATCGGTCCAGTCAGAACTACACCAAGCAATCCTAGGCCTAGAACAAGCTGCCCGACATAACCACATAACCAGAAATGAATCCTATAACAACCAAACTCTTTTATTTATCACCTAAACATAATTTACTAAATAAAATCATAACATGATACAACATCGAATATAGAGAATTTTAGTTTCTTTGGTTCTTAGTATCATTACATGACAACATAAAACTTGAAATACATATATTTATTGAAAAATTATTTTACATGACCACACACATTCCATCGTACTTAGCCTTGCATGAGATAACCTGAGGACATGAATAAGAAAATGGGGAGCTATAAATCCCAGTAAGGTATTAAAAAATTAATAACATGAATAATATAATAAATTATAGGAAATAGGAATATCAATGGAACATAAGAGAAACATGAACATAAAGTCATGATATAGCATGATTATCAGAGCATGTAAATGTGGCATCAACATTAAACATTATATTAGCATGATCCAAGACTAACTGGACATGGAGAATGATTAAACCCTCATTTCACTTGAATTAGCATGAGTAAACCCTCATTTCACATGATGTATCTGTAGACGCCGGAAAAGTCCGTTGTTCCCAAACGAAGCTCCGGATGCGGAAAGCGAAGTGATATTTGGAGTCAGAGGCACGTTCCGGAGGGCCCGGAGGACTTGCGCGAAATTTCAGAGGCCCGCGCGCAAAGTTGAGTCGCGGCGCGCAATCCTCCCGGGATGCGCGCAATACGCTGGGCCGGCGCGCTATTTTGCGCGCCCGCGGCCTGCGCGGCGCCCTTTGCGCGCTGGGTCCTGATTCCGCGCCCGCGAACCGAATTGCGCGCCCGAGACCGGATTCCGCGCCCGGGGTTGCCTATAAATATAAGGCGACCCCCGACGTTTTGAAGGTGGCCAGAATCCGAAGCGTCGCTCGTTCGCGCAATCCAACCCCTTCCGCGCGCAATGCCGATCTTCAGGTAACCTCCTTTCTTTCGCGCAATAGAGCCTTGGGGTCCGCCTTCGCGCGCAATCCCCTTGGCTCATTTCCTTTGAATAAATTTCAACCCGAAGGCCTTTGCGCGCAAAAGAAGCCTCTTGCGCGCAATTGCCCCCGGGTGCGCGCAATCCGCCCCGATTGCGCGCACCCCCCATTTTCAAAGTGGCCATTCGTTAGAGAATGAGCCGTTGCCCCCGCGCGCTATCCGAAGCCCGGTGCGCGCAATCCCAACCATCCGCGCGCGAAGCGCTGGCCCAATTGCGCGCCAGCCCGCCATTTTGCGCGCCGACCCGCGGTTTTGCGCGCAAAGCTCCTCTTTTGCGCGCAATCCGCCAGGGTCGCCTCCCTTGACCCCCCGAGGGTACCCGCCTGCGTGGCGCCCGATGATCCTCATCCTGGGTGCCCGCACCATGCGTTGTCTTCCCGTGCGGCCCTCCAGGCTTGCGCGAAGTGACACGCACGTACGTCCAGCATGACGTTAAACCGCATATACGTCCAGCATGACGTTAAACTGCATATTCGTCCAGCATGACGTTAAACTGCAGATACGTCCAGCATGACGTTAAACTGCACATACGTCCAAGCTGCACGACGCTAAACTGCCTAGCCCCCATCGTCCGCGCTGCAAGACGTTAAACTGCCAAGTGCTTCGTCCTCAACACACGACGTTAAACTGTACTTCGTCCGGCAAGACGTTAAACCGTCCGCCTCGTCCTCAACACACGACGTTAAACTGTACTTCGTCTGGCAAGACGCTAAACCGTCCGCATCATTCGATCCTGTTCCTCGCACGCAGGGTCTCCCCCGGTTTGGATGTGGCCCCCACCCGCTCGTCTCTGCAGGGATGTCGGGATTGTCCCCCTTTTGGGACGATTTAATGGGAGCGGCTTTTCCCTACGGGGGCAGGGTATTACAAACCCCTAGTTTCTCGTGGGAGGCTGCACATGTGTATCTCCATTGCGCCTCCCCACGGCCGAAGCCAGTAGAGGGTATGACTGGGATCGAGGTGTCTTCTGCTTTCGGTCCAAATCCCTTCCAACTGAGTTTTGCCACCCGGGCTGCCCCAAGTGCGTAAGTCCTGACAGAATGAACTACGTGGACTTTGATCCCTGTCTTCTATACAGGGTACGTAGGAAGCCTCCCTGAGGTTCAAGCCCGCCACCTGGTCGTCCCGGTCGTATTCACGTCGGTTCGTCCATCAGTGGACCCCTCCAGGGTTCACGCTTGCGTCGATTCACCTATGAATCCGCCCCTGTGGGAGACTGCCCGTGTGTATCTCCACGGTGCCTCCTCACAACCCCCCTTTTTCCATTTCTCCTTTTATCGTCCAGCATGACGTGAAACTGTGATCCACCCGGCCGTTCCATCCCCCTCTGTGCGAGGTGGTTCGGTTCAATCCTCCGCCCGGCGGCCTAGACCTCTTCGTGAGTCGGCTTGCCGACGTCCAGCATGACGTTAAACTGTATACCCGAACTACGTTGACTTTGATCCGTGCTAACACGCGGTACGTAGGAAGCCCCTCCGGGGTCCAAGCTCTTCACTCCATCATCCATACTGATCCTTACCCGGGCCGCCACATCCCGGTGGGGTCATGCCACTTCACTCCACTCCACGTTACTTGGGAAGCCGCCCGTGTGCTGGCCCCAGTGTCGGAGGTTCCCCACAAGGGGTTCTGTCATCTGATCCACTTTTCGTGTTGATCGGTCCGATGCCGTCCCCGCTGGACGTTAAACTCGCGGCATACCCCGTGTTAAACATGGGAAGCTGAGGAAAACCTCAGGTGACACAGTTCCCCGCACCCAGTCCGGGATGCCTCAGGCCATCATGCCTTCGAGAAGCCCTATTAGGGACGGAAGACAGACGTGCAGAGCCGCAGTGTTACGACACGCCCCCAGCACCCAGAGCCACCCGGCCTTCTCACCGCAGGTTGCTGCCCCGCCCAGACTCCTTGGAGCGTCCGGGCGGAAGCAGCGTAATTAACCGGTGTCCATGAAGATATGGCGCCGGGAACGAGATTCACGAACATTCTTAAGTCTATGAGGGAGACCCGGATTAGGCGACGAGTTCCGAGGAGACGTCCAAGGAAGGAGGAGCCGACATCCCATCATCCCGGTTTCGATCAAGGAGCAGACGCCCCTGAATAAGGGACGAATGCCGCCCGCCCTTGGAAAGCGGGACTGCGGGACCACAAGCCGCGCGCCCATCCCCTCGGGTTGACGGGTGCACGCGCGAACGCGTCCTGGCGGAACAGCGTAACCCGACGCACATCCGCACCGAAACAGAAAAATGGTGAACCCGACGTGAATCTCTTCTCCTCGATACGAAGACCGATGGCTTTCAGAGGTGTTGGAAGACCGGCATGTTGCCCGGCCGAGCATTCAGTCTTACCCGCCAGGGGCTGGGGAAGTGAAATCGGGCACTCCGTCTCGCAACGTCGAGGGCCTGGGTTCCCCCCATGGAAGGCGTCGTGGCGCTAATGGTTGGTTGACGATTCCTTTTTCCTGTCAGTGTTAATGGGTTCTTCTCCCTGCTTTCAGAAATCAGGTCACCCGATCCAGTGCCCGATCGCCACCCGCCCACTGGCGCAGGGATAGGGGAAACACCGACGCGGCTACTCCGCGCGGTCCTGCCCATTCCACAGTCGTCCTAGCAGCCGCAATTGCGGGACGACCACGCCATCTCTCCCCCTCGGAGGTCATCCAGAGAAGGGTGATCAACACCCTGGTGCAGAGATACGAGGAAGAGGGAGTCATCCCCACTAGGGAAATGGCTCGCCTAGACCTTGAGGAGGCTGCGCCTCGCCACCACCGCCGCCCTCGAGGGCCGCGCAGGGAGGCACCGCTGCCTACCTCAACGTCCAATCGCTTCGGGAGTTTATCCCCGGAGCGCTCTGACAGTTCCCTTCCCTATGCGGATGAGGTGTAAGATGCCCGGGATCACCCTATCTGGGGTTCGCTCCAGGGATCTACGGTAAGGACTCCCGCCAGGCCACGACGACACCGCCGCCAGGCCTCTCCAGTCGAAGAGCGGGCTCTCCACCTGCCCGCGCCGCTCATCCCGACTCGTCTGTCTCGACGCCAACGTCGGGCACGAGCGGAAGAGGATGCCCACCTTGGGGCTCTAGCGACAGCGGCCGCATTGGCCCAAGCCACTGCTGGCTCCAGTCGCCAGGCCTCTGTGCATCCTGAGCGGGGGAACTCCTATGCCCGACCTGGATCGAGGCCCCGACCGCCCCCAAGGCAGGTTGGGTCGACTCTCCCGGTTGCTGGCACTGGCAGTAGCCACCGCGGACCATCTCGTGGTAGCGCTATTCACCGGCAGGGTCTACTCTGCGTGGCCGATCCAGGAGGCATGGGTCATCCCACCTTCCAATCCCGGCCCGGAGGCCTGCCCGGAATCATCTCTCCCCGCGTCCCCTTTGATATCTGTCCCGGTGCCCCTCGCACCTTGGTTCCCAGTCCTCTTGGCCCCAGCACCAGTGCGGCCGGAGGACGCCAGGACAGAGATCAGCCCTGCCCCGAAGAACCACCCAGGGGCAGGAAGGCAAGGCGTCGACGCCGAGGGAAGAATGTTACGGAATTCCGGACAGAGATCCGACCGGTTTGCTTCTCTGACTCAGAGGCGGAGTACGATTCGGCGACAGAGCCCCTTCCCCAATCCCGCCAGTCAAGGGCAGGGGTAGGAATGCGGCACGTCAGCCTCGTGCTCCCCGAGAACGAGATCGATGTGATCCCCGCTTCTCTCCGAAGGTATATCCGGAGTAACGAGGGCCTGGTAGACCCCCAAGGATCATACTTGCGGTTGGTACCGGCCCCTCCAGAAGTGCCTTCCGTCTCGATCGGAGAAGCCGGAGACTTTTTCTGGGGACCGACGGTCGAACCACGATCTGGTGCGCCCTCGGCGAGCACCGATGCTACGGCAGGATGTTCGCTCGCCGGCCCGTCCTATCGTGATGTGGTAGCCAGGGCACCGCCACCCTCAGAGGGCGGCCCGGGATATGGAGGCCAATCGGCCTGCTCGCTGTATTCACCGCCGGCCAGCCCGTCAGCCCGGCGGCCCGCCTCGGCACCACTACCAGTTTCCCGTCCGTTCCCAGCCATTGAAGAGGACCAAGGAGATCTGGGTCCCGAGTTTGAGTCGTGGAGCTTCTGGACCGTCCTTGCAGAGGGCCACTTCCCTGAGAAGTTTTGGCCAGTCGCAGGACCGGGCTTTGATGCACCCGAATCGCTCACCCCGGATGAGTTCGAATGCTTCCGCCGAACTCTCCGGGAGACTCGCTCCTGTCTTCACCGCCTACAAATGCCATACCCCGGGAGTCAAGCGCACCTGGAGGATATTGGTGAGCAGTGCCGTCAAATTGACCTGGCCATGCTCCCCGCGGTTCGGCACCCCGGGTCATTTGGGCACCACGAGGCCCTCCAACAACGATGCGTCGAGTGTTTTCAAGCACTCCGCAAAGTTATCGAGGAAGCCACTCCCCACGTGTATATCCGTGGATGGGGGCAGTACGCTGCCCTACGCTTCAGTGTGATCCGCCGACAGCCCGATTCGCTGGGTGGCCCTGAGGGTATATCCCCAGGGACAGGAACGGTCAATATGGCTGACCTGTCGGGAGAGGGGAACGACTTGGAACTTCTCGACGGGGGCTTCCCCCCCGAAGACAATCCATCTTCAGACCCATCAGTGAGAGTTACTCGTCATCAGAGGAACCTCCTGGGGCTCCCCGCACCCACTGAAGCATTGACGTTGAGCCGAAACGTCAGCAAAGGAAAAGAGCACAGCGAGGCTATAAGGCCCGCCGACCCATCTGCCTCCATGCAGAGGGCAGAGGAGGATCCCGAGAAGGCTACGCTACGTCAGCAGCTCGCCGAACAGAAGAAGCTGGTTGACCAGCTCCTCGCCGAGCGCGCTGCAGAACGGCGGCCTGACTACGGTGATCCCAGGCCAGGACAGCAGGGAATGGAACAACCGCTCCTCGATGAGACTCTCCCGGGCAACCGTGATTATGCCGTGTTCGCCGACAGGAGAGAGGCCATTGCCTATGGCAAGAGGGCGCGGTATGTTTCGCCACACCCTCCCGAGCGGCGTGACTACCTGAGAGATCCCGCTCGGATTCCTCCCGCTGCCCCAAGGGCCGCTCCGCCCGCCATCCCACGAGCTGCCGAGTTCGACGACCCGGTCGACGACCCGATTGAAGGGCCATGCAATGCGCTCGTGGTTAGAGATCCCCGCCAGGACTGGAACCCATGTCTGGACGATCCGATGGCGGCACTCATTGCCCGCTTGGAAGCCTTGGAGACTCGGCAGGTGGCGATCCCACCGGACGGCAAGCCCTACCCAGCATGGGTGGATGACATGCCGGCGCCTCCGGGATTAGGGAATCCCACTTTCGCCCCCTTCAACGGGACTGGAGATCCGCCACAGCATTTAGCCCACTTCAACTCGAGGTGCGGGCCTATGTTGGGGACTCCGGCGCAGCAGGAGGCCGCTAAGCTTCGCTGCTTTGTTCAGACACTGGAAGGGCCAGCATTTGTCTGGTACAGCCAGCTCCCCGTCGGGTCGGTAACCAGCTGGGAGGACCTCCGTAGACAGTTCCTCTACCAGTTCAGTTCCACGACCCGGAAGACAAGTATCGCAGACCTCTTCAAGTGCAAGCAGAGGCCTGATGAGCGAGTCGCGGACTTCGTCGCCCGATGGAAGGGTCTCACGTATTCCCTTGACATGCCATTGACTCAGGAGCAGTTGCTGACAATGTGCGTCGGGAACGTCAAGACCGAGCTGGTCCCTTCCCTGATCACTCAGAATTACCCCGGAGGGTTCAGGGACTTCTTAGACAAAGCTCAACGTCTTGAGGAAGCCCTGCAACAGGCCAGCCAGGCACACCCGCTGCCCCCTATGATTCCTGCAAGGAGAGTCAGTAGGGCTGAGCCCACTGCTGTTGCCCATATAGAGGCCCCCAGGCCGTTGGAGCTGCTGCCGGTGAGGCCAGCTCCACAGCCTCACAGGAATCCGCCTCCACGGGCTCAGTTCCCGGCCCAGCAGCGGCAGCCCCAGAACCGGCCGGCCCCTCCGTGTAATGTACCGCCGCAACCCAGGCGAGATAATCAGGGTCCACCTCCTCGGCCGGCCCCTCCAGCCCCTCGTCAAGACCACGCTCCCAGGGGCCCGCGACACCTGACTTACTCATTTCATGAGGATCAGGTCCCCGGTTACTTCCGGAGCGCCCTGGAGCAGAGGATTGTGCGACTGCCTGAGTGTTGGAAGCCAGAGGAGGCACATCTTACGAATAACCCCCGCTACTGCCCCTACCATCGAGCCTTGGGGCACACCATCCAGCGGTGCTATGTGTTTAAGGACTGGCTCCAAGACCAGATTAACAACAATGTAATCAGGTTGGGCCCAGCTCCGGCACAAGTGGCGGGCGTATTCGTGGGATCAGATGACGATAGTGGCAACGAGGACGAATGGCAGCTGGTCTCCAACCGCGGACCCCAGAAGTACAATAACTGGATGGCCCGCAAGACGACCATTCGTGCCCATGGAATCATCCGTGCGCGCTTGAATCAGCCTGAGCCCCCAGAACCTGCGGGTGCTGCTTCGGCATCGTCGTCCCAGTCTGCCTCCTCCAAGAGGAGCAAACGGCGGCAGCGCAAGAAGGAAGAGCGCGCCCCGCCAGTTCCACCACTATCACTTCGCTTTCCGCATCCGGAGCTTCGTTTGGGAACAACGGACTTTTCCGGCGTCTACAAAAGCCCCCCCTCGGAATCTGATCGGCGAGAGGTCACAACGATCGGGTTCCGAGGGAGACGCCGGAATGCCGAAATCCTGGGCTGCGCGGGACTTAGGCGCGCGAAAAGGGGCGCCGGGCGCGAAATTCGCCGCTGCGGTCGCGCAAAGCGCTTTCCGCGCAGCGCGGACCCCGGCCTCGCCTATAAATAGGGGCGCTGGGTCCCGCGTTCCGTACTCTGGCCTTCCGCGCAATAAGCTCCAACGCTCTCGTGCGCGAAATTGCCTCTTCCGGTCGCGAAATTCGCCCGATCGGCGCGCAAAACCATCCGGATTTCGCCTGTCTTTGCGCGAAAACCCGGGACTTTGCGCGACAGTCTTCCCAATTGCGCGCCGTCCTCTTGGATTGCGCGCCAGCCTTCAAACTTCTCTACCAGGCTCGTCCGATCCCGCACGCTTCATCCCTTAACCCGCACGACTCCCGAAACTTCTGAGATGGCCGCGCACAGAGGAAATGAGGGGGATGCCGCCACTCGCAGGGCTGAGATGGCGACGAACGAGGAGGTTTACAGAGCCAAGGAGATTGTTTCCAACAATCAATCCTTGTTCGACTTACTAACGCCGGCCCAGAAGACATATCCCCTGTCAGACAACCTGCCGCTCTGGAACTTCGGCATCCTAGACGAGGTTCCGGTGCCAGGGTTCGAGATTGACGCACCGCGGACCTGGGTGACCCGGGAGGACGAGCTTCTCCGCTATAACATCACCAACAATGGGCATCCTGCCAGGGAGACCAGACACTTGGATGTCTATGTCCTGAACCCGAGGACGCGAACCATTGATGGGGGTGAACCCAATGCATTAGAGCTCTATCAGGGAACACCCTTCTTAATCATTTCATTTAATGCATAAGTGTGCCACATGGATCATAAAACATGGATTCATTAAAAATGGTCATTTATTCCATGATAAAGAATTTGGAATTCATACCTGATAATCCATAATAAATAATTAAATGTGCATAAAGGTGAATACCCTAGATAGATAAATGGTCATGGTATTTACTACACAATGACTTTATCTTGGAAAATCATGGTTTAATTTTGACAGCATAACGACGTGACATAATAATTCATAAAAATTGTTGATGAGAGAGAAAGCGGCGTCTCATAATATGTACATGAAATGGATATTAATGGGCACATATATATATACATTTCCCAACATATTTAATGTAATTTAGATTAATATTACAGAATAATTTCTTGAATGTAAATGAGAAAATAGAAATTCCTTACAGAATTTCGGCATGGTAACAGGTGTACATGGGAGGAATTAATGAGAGAGAAAGAGGTCTATCATCATTGAAAAATAAGGTGGTAAGTATGAGGGATGTAAAAAATCATACCCTAACATTTTGAATTGAAAATATAAGGGTATAGCAGCATAAATAAATTTGGAAAAAATGAGAAATGAAGAAATCCCTTACTTGGAAGTGTGATCCCAAATGATTGTGAGAGGCATTAGAGAGGATTCATGGGAGATTGTGGAGGCTTGGGAGGATTCAAGATATATGAGAAAGAGTTTGGTATAGCTAAATATTTTTTTTAGTGAAGATAATGTGGGAGCTTGGGTGGGATTATATAGGAAAAGAGAGGGAATTCATTATTATTTAGGTTTTGGCCACTACACATTAAAATAATGAAAACCAAAAACCATACGATGTTTTTTGCCCATGGATTTTTCCAAAGGGGAGTGGAAAAAAATATTTTATAAGACCAATGTATTAAATTCTTAAAATATTAGTCTTGCTTATGTGTAGGTGAGTCACACTCTCATGGAAATCATTTTAAAAGTTAAAATGTTTTATAAGTCTTGGAGGGTCCACTATGGCTTTGTAAAATAAATAAAATAAACCTAAATCAAATTATTATAATGCTAAAACATGTATTGTCTGAAAATCATGTTTATATTATTTTATTACATCATTGTTGGGTAACTATGATGTCATAAAACACATTATATATTTACACAATATTTAATTTTTACCCAAAAATTTGACAATCTCAGAAAATTATGAAAAATTAACCATTGGATACATTCAATGTAATGATTCCTAAAATAATATTCATTTTATCTAAATAATTTTCTAAATATGTGAATTTTTAATTTTAATATAAAATCCGACGTTTATAAAAAATTAATGGGTTTTGACAAAAATAGATTTCAAACCATAATAAAAATCATAATTGTATTCATAAAAATTATATGATCATTTATATTTAATAAAAAGTAATTTAGTAATAATAGTTTATTAAAATATTATTTAATTCAAAAATACATTAAATCGTCCAAATTGATTTCTTAATTGAAAATTAACTAAAAGTATTGTTTGTGCATTAAAAACTATTTACAAAGTAACAATAAAAAGATGAATGTATATTATTTATTCTATAAAAACATAATGAACATAATCATTGTGATAGGGTATTGTTACTTATCCTCTTATAACACCTGCATAAGAACTAAGGGTAAGGTGTGTAATAGTGACAAACTCTTGTGGTGGCTCAGATAACATTGCTCAGGTGGTTATCTCTATCTCCTTCCACTTCTCCCATAGGCAGTTCCATTTAAGCTTAACGTGTTAAAGCTCAGATTGGGATTGGTTGAGAGAGAATCCTAGTTAAACTACCTTTTTTCTGAGCTCTTACAAATGGGCTTCGTATAGAAAAATTCTACTGGATGAAGCCATCACTTCCTTTGTTCGAGTGAATTGGATTTTTTAAGGACCTGTATTTATAATAATCATGTGATCAATGTTCAATGACTATATTTGCAATGGTAAAAATTATTAATCATATTTTGAAATCCAAAAACATAAAACCAAATAAGTTTATATTTTATATTAACATTTTACATAATAAGACATTTAATTAGATCAAGATTAATTTTCCTTGAAAAAAGTTTGTATTGTTACAATGTCGGCTTTCCTGTAGCAAACTACTATGATTCAAATATTTTAGTCTGCAAGATCTGATCTTCCCTTAAGTAGAGAATATGATTATAATGACACTAACATTTAATCTGCTTCATCATATTTGAGTCTTATCCAATATTTTAGTCTTCATTGACTATGTCAGCTGGGCAATACCTAAATATGACCTCTATGTCTGGCGCTCTTTCCCTCTTTCATTCCTTTTCTACATTCCAATTAAGAGAAAAATTTAGCTCGAGTTTGATTTGAATTCAAGAATAAATTCACTGATTACCCCTTAAAATATGATCATGAACTAGTTGTTTAAGCATGTCGATAAGGTAACCCACCATTAGGTCCTTTCAAGTAGTCTTTCATTCCATCAAGACTATCTTCTTCCCATATCCAAAAATCCTACAAGCGTTCCTTTTCCACCATTATCTAGGTCTAGTTCTGCATTAAGTTTATATCCTAGTCTTATATTAATAAAAATATATATACGTACTATAACTAGCATCATAGACAAAGTAATAGTCTCTCTCTTGGTTTTTGGGTGGCTCTTAGAAGGAAAATTTTTCCCTACTGATCTAGATGGATTTATAGGATTAATATCTATTAATTGTTCTTTACCTCCCTATTTCAAGTGTAAGGGTTCAGATTATCAAATGAGAAGTCCAATATATCAGTAAGAATCATACTTGATCTTTTATTCCCCACTTCTTATTTCATGTAGTATAGTGACTAGGATGAGGGCATCGATTGAACGAAGGGAGTAGTGGCGTCAGTATCATCTCTATATGGTACATTTTCCTTGTTCACTGATTTCAATTGGCCTTTACTTACCTACCAACATGAAAATGGTTTCACTGAGGAAAAACGGTGGTCATAGATTAGGTAGTGATTTCAACTATTAGATTCTTGTTTGGTCCCCATTAATCACCAATCTCATTGGAAATGAGGGAAGACGGTATGGAATGGGGGGATAATGAGGCATAGTCCGGGGATAGAACTAGAATTCATAGTCCTTTATCATAAATTTTCTGTAGTATAGTAGTTGAATGTATATGTTTCAATTTATATTCAACTTCATTGAGGGCTGGTGGAGGAGTCCACATTCTATTAGGTGTAGAGGATCCAGGCAAGCAAACCATGGTGTTAGAACATAACTGTCAAACGGAGGCTCAAGTGCTTAAGATTATGGAAAAGAGAGGGTTGGAAGGTTATTCTATGACCAATATTATACCGATATAAATTTTCAAATATAACTACAGATGTTGGTACAACCCCCTTCATCAACAACTCGAACCAAATCAGTAGATAAAAAAGTACCCTACAAGTAAAATCAAGCTAATCTAGATTCAACAATGAAAAAATAAAATGTTGAGGTAGTGGGTGCTGAATAAGACACTTCATAGGGGTAGTTGATTAATGATATTGAATCCATTTGTTCTATCTATCCCCTTTATTTTTAGAGTCTTTCTTTCATCCCTTTTCATGATCAGGTGTGGCAATACTATATTTAGTTGAATCGGAGTCAGAGGCGTTTGATGTATCATACTACTGTTGTGTTTACTAGATGGTTGAGTAGGACTGGTGAGGCCTATTTGAGAGTTGAAGGTGGATAGTGGATCCATATAGGATTACATTTGACTAGTGGCCCTAGTCAGGCAACATGTTAGTCCCAAATAGAGAAAATCGATTTAGTGACTATTATATTAGAGTACTAGGGATTTTCCTATATAGTTTCAACTATAGTTTAAGATAAAGGAATGTGGTCCTGTAATATCTCTTCCTTCAGGTATTGTCCTTTAGAAAACATGATCTTTTTCACCCATACTCGAGGAAGTGCATCTCAGTTTATAGATTACTTTTATGATTGGATGGTTGGTAGAAAAGGGACAGTAATTAGGAAAATCTAATAGCTGATGCAATCTAGGGAGAGGGAATATCGGCTTTCACAGTCAACTATGTAACACCTTTCAAGAAGGTATTTCCTCACAAATATTCATTTTATTACTATAGGATCATATTAATTGAATTAAATAGTACCAAAACTTGTAAAGTTGGGAAGGAAATCCATCTAATGGCACCTTACACAATGATAGGAAGGGGAAAATTCACCTATTTCTATATATTAAGGGACTAAGATACTAGAAAAGAGATGGGAATATCAACTTTTCTTTTAGCTTGAGCTTGAGAAACTGACTAGGAACATGATTTAGGAAGAGTTTAAAGGGACCTAGCATACAAGTTCCTCTCTCACTTCTATTTTTGTTGGTCAATTGGAGTCCCTAGAAACTGAGTCCAAGCAAACAAGAAAAACACAAACTACAGAGCATCCTTAGAAATCCAGTATCTAGATACAGATGACTCAGAATTTGCAGGAACTTTCCACCTCAATATTAGACATGGTGAACCGGTCCCAAGGTGATACTTCCTGAATGATTGAGTGAGGGGTATGAAGTGTATGGATCCTCCTGGAAAGTATCCCAAAAAGACATATCGAGCTAATAGATGGTTCCAAATGATATGTACCTTTAAAAAGTTTTATGTTCTTAAAGATCTTACCGTTTATAAAGGGTTTGGAATATGACACTAGAAATAAATTGGACTATATTATATTATTAATGGTGGGACAATATTTCCTCTATCCATTACAGCCCATACACACTTCTACTGGGTGGGTATATACAAAATCAATTGAGTAGATTGGAACAAGGTGGAAAGAGTTGTGCTTTTCCCACCATAGAATGGAAGAGATGTGAGACAACATTCTTCATCTTTTTATTATGTTCTTTTAGGTAGATTATTTTCTATTTCTTGTGATACTAGAATATTTGGTTATCTCTTACAAACAATATATTTGACCCCAAACATAAAAATATAGATAAATACCATCCACAAAGATCATCATTTCTATTATGAGCACCCGCAAATTCATAGCATTATATTCTCACTATCAATCTATAGTTGGCACCCTTATCCCTATGCTCATGCCTTCCCTAGAAAGATCAGATGTAAAGAAGGGACCTCCTACCCTTTTATTTTATAATAGAGAGTAGTTCAGGTTCAGTGCGATAGGAGGAATAAATCCAAAATCCATGATGTATCCTCTTTCCTTTCTTTCACATTATCCCTCCTTAACCATTTATAAAGGGTCATATATATTTGAACCCAACCCTATTGACTTTCATCTCATATTATTAATTATTCAACGTTAAGTGTATAACGATTAGCGATTCTCATCAGTACCATAATAGATTCAAGTGGGACATAATGATTAGCATAGAAGTGTCATTCAATCCAATCTTCTTCTTCTATTTCAAAAAATATGACTTACTTGTTGAAATATAAAAGGAAGAAGAAATTCACAAAGATAGAGATAGAGGTAGGAAAAATAAGTGATGTTGGAGGCAGGGCTCCTAGAAGATCGTTCCCATCCAAAGGTAAATGATCCTTAGGTCACTCACCTCTCTTCACTAAGCGAAGCTAGAGAGAGAGAGAGATAGAGTGAGTGAATCTCTAGAATTGATCTCAGCACCAACCCAATTTTGATGAAAGTTAGATGAAACTAATCTATATGAGATCCCCATAATTAGAGTAGATTACCTTCTCGGTGAGCTTCTTCTTTTCTTATAGGGTATTAATATAAATAAAGGACTTATCAGATTAAGAGGTATCAATGTAACTCTACTCTAATAGTTTTTATTCTCCATTCGGTGATAGTGGCGCTCAGTACTCTTCTAATAGTGTCAATACTCTACTCTAATAGTGTCGAACCTCTACCATATCTATTAACAAAATCTAATCTCTATCAAACCTCTAGAGGAAGGATTTGGTCATTGTATTCCATTTTCTACTTCGGTCTATGGTCTGTTTTCATAGTTTTGCATTGAAAGGTAAATGGTACGAAGTCATAGGAATAATAGAAGAAATGGAAGTCAGTTCCATGTCCTTATCAATAACCAATGCTGGGAATGTTGACTACTACTGAATGTTAATGTCCAACTCGGTATTTGTATTCATACAGTTAATATACCCACAAAGGTTGGTAAATGAAAGTTCTTATTGATAGGTGTAAGGAATCGAACATCATTCTGTGGTTGTAGAGAACTGATATAGTAGAGTAATGAAGACTTGGGGATAAAAAAAGGATACAGGCGAAATGGAGGTGTCGGGAAATCCACATGTCCTAATCGTAGCACATTGGCCATTGACTTCGGTGGAAAGAATTTATTGTTAATTTCTTATAGTACAGTTGTTATATCCCTCATTCCTACTAATTGATTGAGTCTTCTAGTGTTGTCCCAGGCATCATATCCCAAAGGTGTGAATTCAAATATTTCTTCAAAGAATGGGTGCATAGGACTATCAATAATGGGGAATCAAGACTCTAAGTTTTTCTCTATCTCTTCCCTTTTTCTAGCTTTTCATGAAGCGGAAGCTTCAAGAATAATCATTTTTCAGGCTAAAAACTATTGCAAGGGTCAATGGAGATATGAAAATCTCTACTATCTATATTATATCAATTTTGGATTTGATATTTTCCACTTTAGTGGTTTCTTAAAAACATATAGAGGAATAGAGGATATTTTTATATGTCTAAAAGCTCTCAAGGCCCACCATTCCTATAATAACAAGTGCCTAGTTCATTTGATATCAAGGGGATACCCATCAACATCGCTTCACCAAGAAGACCCCCACAAACTTTCACTGTTCGTCTGCTACCAACCCTTCTTGACCATCAGGCCATGCAGACTTGACTTCATCCCACCACCTCCATCTTTTTGAGTGTCTATCCAGAGTGATTAGCATACCAGTCTATGACATAGTCCCCCCCATATAAGTTCTAAATCAACTCAACCATAACTCTATGAATAGGCTATCTCTTCAAGGTCATTCCACTATATCTTGGAGGGAATCAAACAACCACAAACTCCTCCACTACTCAATTGATTTTGTATCACACCAACACTATTAGAGTAGATTAATAATTCTGAATATAATATTAGAGAAGAGTACTAAGAACACACCTTCCAGGTGTAAATTGTGTGGACAATGATCACCCTATGCCATGAAAGAGTTGACAGACCTGAAAATATATATAAGTACCATCTATTGACACTGGAAAATATATATATGTACAAGTGTATAGATACATTGGAATGTCTGGCATGTCTCAGAAACACTGTACTAGGTAGGATTGAGTTTGTTATCGGATGACCCATTACTATCTCAGGAGACACGCTAACGAGAGCCATGCAGCACCAGTTTGTTATCAGATGACCCCATAAGCCCCATTGCTTATGTTTTTTTCCAAGGAGAGATCATTCCTACTCAGGTGCGTATGTTGATGCGTGTTGTATCAAATTAAACCACATACTCCACCGCTTCATCTGGCCCCAATCAATTCCTTTGAGACTTGGTCTGAACATACTTCCCAGGCAGAGTGTTCCAAGCGTGCTCATGCCCCACCAGGAGGGATAACTCTCATAATTTTCTACTAGGACTAATGGGGTATCTAATCCCATTCTCTCCCCATGTTTTTTCTACCAATAAGAATAGTTGCTTCCAAATATAGATGCCTTTGCTTCATCAGTGTTCCATCTTAAATCTCCAGATTTAACCCATGTAACATCCTAGGTAAATAAAGAATATAACATTTTCTTATTTATTAATATTTGTGAATAAAATTTTAATATTACTTTAAATGGAATGCTATGTCCGAAGGAGTACCCAATACGAAACAATGAGTTTCTTTGAAATATGATATTGCACACTAGTAGTATAATAATATTATTTTAAATTCCAGATGAAACCTAGCCATTGTAATGGCGGGAATGAATAGAACTAACTAAAAAATTATTATATATGTTTTCTAAATATTTTAACAATTACCCAATAGATGATAGAGGCTTAAAATGAAAATGAATCCAATTTTAAGCATAAATATTCTAATATTCTTTAAAAGTTAGATAACCGCCTTTTGATGGAGAACCCTTTTTAATGAATATTAGAATATTTATGCTTAAAATTGGATTCATTCACATTTTAAGCCTCTATCATTTATTGGGTAATTGTTAAAATATTCAAAAAAACATATATAATCATTTTTTAGTTAGTTCTGTTCATTCCCGCCATTACAATGGCTATGTAACACCCCAACCCCAGTTAGCCAGAGTCAGTGCATTATTGCGTAACATTGGAATGATCACAACAGATCAAGTCTCGAAAGACCAATTAGTTTAGTAGCCTTGGAAACACTAGATACATTCGTAAGCCTTACATTACATCACAAAGTAAAGCAAAACTACAACAACATCTTGTCTTTATATCCCCTCATACTATCCCAGCAGGTCATTCATAATATACTTCATCACATCCTAGAAAAAATAAAACATTGATAGGGATAGGATTAGATGCTCAGTAAGGATAACAATATAGCGGAAGCTTTCATAAATAAACCAAAACATTTAAGGAAATGTATAACTAAAACAAAAGTCATTTAAACTTGAACTTCAACATAATATGAAAAAATTAAAATGAGATGATGCCATTTACTTATTCACATGGATAGTCTACTGGTTGAATAATCACATGCAATATCAATAACCACTTTCATAATGATGGAATGCATAATTCCAGACTATCAAAGCCACATATCCAAGGCCTCGTGCCAAGACTACAAATAAGATTTTGTCAAGGCCGTGTGCCAAGACACCAGTTTGTCTCATGAGACCTGTCGATGCATCAAGGAGCTATAGCGGGCTCCACCCATCACTTATTAAGTCCAATGAATTCCTCATATGAATAGGTTTAAACATATCATAACCATAACATAATCGTATCACATAAAACATGCATAAAGGAAACATAACATTTCCACATTTCAATCACAAGATATCAATACAACACATTTATATAATAAAAACATTATCAAAAACATTTTCAATACCAAAATAAAATAAAATTAAAACTTGTTATTTATTTTTCATTTAAAAAAAGTTATGGCTTTTAGAGGAAGCCAAAACTCAAAAAATGGTCACGGCGACAGATAAGTCGTTGTCGCCGCATACGTATGACAAGAAAAACATTCCTTTTTTCATTTAGTAAAACACATCGTATAAAAATATTTCTTTTGAATAAACGTAAAAGTCAAAGGGGTTTATACATCGTATAGAAGAAATTTGTGTATAAAACAAAATATGACTCAATGAAGGGAGATTGAGATGAAGTCCCATACAAAGATCATTTTTTTAAAATAAAATAAATATGTTATGTGTATTCACTATAAGTACACATAAAGAAAGTATACATACAAGATAGGACATAATAATATCATGACGTAATTTGATAGTAGAAGATTAACCCGAAGAATAGAAATTGGGTTAAGAAGTTCCCTTACCTCGTGTCCGAATTGACTCGATCATTCTTTAACATCCTGAATAATAAATTAGAGTTAATTTCTAATTGCTTAAGAACCTTTTTCAAGTTCATTGTTCCTTTTATATCACTTATTACCATGTTATTAACATTATGTAATTATTTAAGTTAATAATGGTCATTTTGTCGATCATTGGTACTTGAGTCAAAAATAAACTTCTTATAATTATAAGTTGTTCATGTGGTAAAATATCCATTATATACAGAATTATATTCATGATTTATATATCATATATATCCAGTATATATATGCATTTATAATATTACATAACATTTAGAGGTAAGAAATGAAATGCACCGTTCATGGAGACGATAAGTCGTACGTACGCATGAACGCTACTTTCATTTCTATTTCGTATTTAATGGAATGATATAAAGGTATATTATAATTCCAGTATAATGTCATATATAATATCATTTACTCCATCCATTATACATCCCCCATATGGAATTAACGATTCAAATCACTTTGAGGGGGCGGTAGTCCGCACTTCCTAAAATGAAATTATCACATTTACCCATAATGTAAATAATCGAGTTATGACATAAATGAGAAATACAGAAGCATAAGGAAAACATAAACATGATATATATCATATATAAATATTGTTACATATTAATGTTCACCATGAGAGGTGTTAAAAGAAGATTGAATAATCATCGTTTCGTGAGGCAGAAATTTTCCAACCACAGAAATAGTATGTTCTTTAACCATTAGACAAAGGTGTGTGTAAGTTTAAATCAAATGCTTCTCATAAAAACAACCTAGTATATTTAAGATACTGGTTCTGTTACAAAAAAAATGAATAAAGAGAGTTTAAGGGGTTGGAGAATCAAAATAAAACAAAATAACATAAGAAAAGACATTACATTAAAATTGGGTAACTCTTTTTTGATTGGAGCCAAAGGCTTCCTTGGGAGGAATTATTCCCAAAGTGAGGATTCTAGGAATAAGAGATGGAAGTTGAGAGAGTATTTGGGTAGAGTTTGGCCGAGCCAAATGTCATGAAGGTGTGAATAAGGTGGTAGAGGTGGGGGCGTTTTATAAGTGGAGAGGAGGGGCACTCTTGGAAATTCCTAAAATATTACATTATTATGAAATGATTTTCGGATTTTAGAGGTCCCAAAATTATATATTTCGAGGATAAGGTGATAAGGGTTCAAAATATACCCATCCAATAGGTCTTTTACAAGTTTAAGTCCTAGAGTTTATGCTATCTTTTCATTTTATTTAAAAAGTTCATTAATGAGGTAATCACTGCATCATCATGGTGTGATAAATAAATTTATTTATTTAATTCCTAAAAATTATAAAAAAATTACCATGATTTAGGAAATATTTTTATATCTCCAATGAATATTTATAGTCGAAATGATAACTTAAATAACCCCATGTAATAATTGTTTTAGTAAAACAACACATGTTTGTGACAATTTTATTTTTACTTTAAATAAAAAGTTATTAGTGTCATTTTCGTACCCAAGTGGATCCATGGGGTCCCCAAGTTGACCCATGGATTTTATTGGTCGGAAATGACTCATCCAATAAGGTTAGGACAAGTGTCGAGATTTTTTCATATTTTTATAATATCATTTTTACCTAAAATTTCACTAATTATCTTTAATCACGATTAATAGAACATAAAAGTTACTATTCACCAAAAATTATTTTAATCACGTTGAACCACATTTTACTTCTCAATGAAACCATGTATGTTGGATTTTTTAAATTCAAATTATAGAGGTGGTAAAATTTCATTTAAACGAAGAATCAGTTTTCTAACTAGCACTTAGTTGGTTCACTATTCATCAAAAATCGATGTTTTTCAGAACAACACCAAAAATTAACCCTAAGCTATATTTGATATTCCTAATTAAAAAATGATGTCTATTTTAAAAAATTCAAATCATATAAGTTGAATGATTTAATTTAATAATTAATTTCCACTGTCACAACAAATAGCGTGTTTTTAAGAAAGAATATCAATCAAAAGATTGACAATTGTTTATGTCCAATTTCAAAGTGAAAATAATTCTAATGACCACCATTGGATAAAATGGTAAAAATATATTATAATTACACTTTATAACCACTCAATTTTATAATTTATCACTATAAATTATTTTGATTAAAAAAGTTGTTTTTAAGTATTTTTCACTATTCATCAAAAATTGAAATTTCTGAGAAAAATACCAAAAATTCAACATGGGATAATTTCGATATTAAGAATTCAAAAATGAAGTCCATTTTGAAATATAAAATTTATATAATTTCAAATAGTGGGTATTACTATTCATAACTACAAATTTTATTGGTCGTGGTGTGTTAGAACTCGAGGTTGCGTACAACACACGCTGCCCTATTATTCAAAGAGGAGCGTACCATAAAAGCTTGGGGTGTTACATTCTCCCCTACTTCAATAAATTGTGTCCTCAAAATTTAAAAATTTTCTTTGAAAGTAAAAGGTTGAAAATAGAAAATACCTTTGTGGAAAACCCACATCAGAAATAAGGTTAATAAAAATATAACTTTAAAAGAAATAAAGAGAAGTAAAAATGTCACCTGAGATATCCCATACTAGGATTCTATGAAAATATGGATATGGAGGAAAAACAAACCATCAAGGTATAATGGATAGTTGTATAAAACAGGATTAGGAGAAAGTTAACTACAAGAAAATCACAAACTTATGATTGGTTAAACGGTCATTGATTCCCCAATTGGAAAAGTTAACCGACAACATTTTTGTTTTAAGTTACCTTTCATAAAGTTGAGGAATTTATTTAGGAGATTTACTAAGAACATAAAGAAATATACTTACTTGTCATGTAGACTTCCATTTTTTAATAACTTTTTACCAAAAACCCATATTTCACTCCAAACGGTAATAGAACACAAAAATATTCTATATTTCATAATTGTATATGGTTCCAAATATTAACACATACCATTTAGATTAGGAAAACATTTTTTTAATAACCAGGGAATTCCTGTAGGCTAGTGGTAGGTAATAAAGGCATGTCACACTATGGTTGTGGGTTCGATTCCTACAGCTTTGTTCGACGCGAAGGGTTATCCCCTAACCTGCAGGTTGTCCTTTTCCTAAAACTATAGTATTATAATATTTCAAAAATAATCTTCATAAATGTTTTAACCTTAAACAATACTATCCAAAGATCAACTTAATCTATTCCAACCTTTATAGTTATCCAAAATACCTCCATCCAGACTTTCTCTAAAAGGTCTCTAAATTCCAAAATCAATTGTATCATCAGATTCCTCAAACATAGTAAAGTTTCTCTTATTATCACATATAAAAATATGATTACCTTCATCATATTAAATCTTTAATGAAAAAAACAAGTACTACAGTACAATTATTATATATATCACATTATTCTTATAACCAGAATATAATCCTTGAGTCCAAAAGCACCAATACATTAATTATTCCACTTCAACTGTAGTAACAGCATAAGATTGTCCTTGATCCCTTGGACTTTTCTGAGGTAAGTTTCCCTGAAGATTAGGAAATTCATTTGCATAATGCCCCATTTCCCTACAATTGTAGCATTGAACATTGATACCCTCTTTCTTTCCCTTGCAATCACGAGCCCAATGACCTTTTTCTCCACATTTATAACAAACTACCATTCTTTTTAGGAAAGTACCAGGGTGATTCTTCCCACAATTATCGCATAATGGAAAATACTTCTTTCCCTTTTTCCTTTTACCTGTCTGTTGTTCCACCATTCTATTCTTCTCTTGCTTTACTTTTTTGTCATCTGACTTAGAGAATTCCTTTTATTTCTTGATAGCACACGAGACTATATCTTCGTATGACGAGAAGGTTTGTGAGACTAATGATTGACGAAGAAATGTTTTTACCCCATAAAAGAAACGATCAATCTTACTTCTTGGATTACATATATAATCTGCAGCATGCTTCAATAACCTTGTAATGTTAGCCTCATACTTTGCAACATTCTCATCATCCTTCTGCCTTAGACTCAAAAATTGCATTTCCATATCTGCTCAATGGTCATGTGGAAAGTATTTTTCTAAGAAATTTTCCTTAAACTCCCTCCATTCCATACTTGATACTTCTTCATCTTCCTCTGTGTTTTGAATCAGCAACCACCATTGATCGACATCTCCAGTGAGGCGGTAAGCTGCCATGACAACCTTCTCCCTTTCGCTACTCCCCAAGGCGTGGAATATTTTCTCTAAGGAGTTCATCCATTGCGCAACTACTAATGGATTTGTACCCCCATTAAATGTTGGCGATTATTTCCTCATGAAGAAGCCTAACATTGATCCTCCACGTTCCTGATCAGGGTGCTCCATACGAGTAAGGTTATTATTCATAACCTGAGTGAGTTTCCCAAGTATGGTGATAAGCTGATCAGCAACAGTTGTATCACTAACTCCATTATAATTATCTTGAGTAGGATAGAAATCCCTACAATGAGTGCATGCATTGATACGGTTTTCATTCCTCCCACTAGGCCCTATTTTAAAACAATGGCATAATGTAGATTAGTTTATGAATCAAAATACATAATTCCATACTTTTAAAACACTTAACATAAATTGAACAGTTTATGGATATAATCCATAAACATAAAAATGTTTTCTTTGAGAAAGTATATACTCATAAACCTTTTATAATGGTTTGTAAATAAAATGACAATTATCCTAAGCATATCCCCCGGGAGTGTCGTAACCAAGATTACAGCAAGACCCATTGTCGTGCACCAGTTCCTGTTCGAGTCTAGCTCAAAGCGGTGTTTTTGGGTTTTACCCCTAGGTACATCTGTGCCAGAGCCGCCTCTACCTGCTTGTATCTATATAGGGATGTATTTCTTAGAAAACTCACAAAATCTCTATAATACCAAAATTCTAGGAAGTTCTTCTACACTAATCCTCAAATTCTATCTTATGGCTATGTGCTCTAATCAGAGTTTTTTATAAGTCTAGCTTCCACGGTTAGTACTAAACTGCCTATGATACCAACTGTAACGCCCCGACCCCAGTTATCCAGAGTCGGTTCATTATTGCGTAACATTGGCATGATCACAAAAGATCAAGTCTCGAAAGACCGATTAGTTTAGTAGCCTTGGAAACACTAGATACATTCATAAGTCTTACATTACATCATAAAGTAAAAAAAAACAACAACAACATATTGTCTTCATATCCCCTCATACTATCCCTGGAGGTCATTCATAATATGCTTCATCACATCCTAGAAAACTAAAAATATTGAAAGGGATGAGCTCATATGCTTAGTAAGGATAACAATATATCGGAAGATTTCATAAATAAACAAAAACATTTAAGGCAATATATAACTAAAACAAAAGACGTTTAAACTTGATCTTCAACATAATATGGAAAAATTAAAATGAGATGATGCCATTTACTTATTCACATGGATAGTCTTTTAGTCTAATAATCACATGCAATATCAATAACCACTTTCATAATGATGGAATGCATAATGCCAGACTATCATAACCACGTATCCAAGGCCTCGTGCCAAGACTACAAATAAGATTTTGTCAAGGCCTCGTGACAAGACAATATTTTGTCTCATGAGACCTGCCGATGCATCGAGGAGCTATAGCGGGCTCCACCCGTCACTTATTAAGTCCAATGCGTTCCTCATATGAACAGGTTTAAACATATTATAAACAATAACATAATCGTATCACATAAAACATGCATAAAGGAAACATAACATTTCCACATTTCAATCACAAGAAATCAATAAAACACATTGATATAATAAAAACATTATCAAAACAATTTTCAATACCAAAATAAAAGAAAATTAAAACTTGGTATTTATTTTTCATTTAAAAAAAGTTATGACTTGTAGAGGAAGGAAAAACTCAAATAATGGTCACGGCGGTGGAGAAGTCCTTGTCGCCGCATACGTATGAGAAGAAAAACATTCCTTGTTGTAGTTTAGTAAAACTCATCGTATAAAGAGATTCCTTTTGAATAAACATAAATGTCAAAGGGGTTTATACACTGTATAGAAGAAATTTGTGTATAAAACAAAATATGCCTCAATGAATGGAGATTGAGACGAAATCCCTTACAAAGATCATTTTTTTAGAATAAAATAAATATATTATGTGTATTAACTATAATTACACATAAATAAAGTACACATACAAGATAGGACACAATAATATCATTACATAATTTTAAAGCAGGAGATTAACCCAAAGAATAGAAATTGGGTTAAGAAGTTCCCTTACCTCATGTCCGAATTGATTCGATCATTCTTTAACATCCTGAATAATAAACTAGAGATAATTTATAATTGCTTAAGAAACTTTTTCAAGTTCATTGTTCCTTTTATATCACTTATTACCATGTTATGAACATTATGTAATTAATTAAGTTAATAATGGTCGTTTTGTCGATCATTGGTACTTGAGTCAAAAATAAACTTCTTATAATTACAAGTAGATCATGTGGTAAAATATCCATTATATCTAGAATTATATTCATGATGTATATATCATATATATCCAGTATATATATGCATTTATAATATTACATAACATTTAGAGGTAAGAAATGAAATGCACCGTTCATGGAGACGGTAAGTCGTACATACGCATGAACGCTACTTTCATTTCTATTTCATATTTAATGGAATGATATAAAGGTATATTATAATTCCAGTATAATATAATATATAATATAATTTACTCCATCCTTTATACATCCCCCATATGGAATTAACGATTCAAATCACTTTGAGGGGGTGGTAGTCCGCACTTCCTTAAATAAAATTATCGCGTTTACCCTTAATGGAAATCATAAAGGTATGACATAAATGAGAAATATAGAAGCATAAGGAAAACATAATCATAATATATATCATATATAAATATAGTTACATCTTAATGTCCACCATGATAGGTGTTAAAAGAAGATTGAACAATCATCATTTCGTGAGGCAAAAATTCGCCAACCACATAAACAATATGTTCTTTACCAATTAGATGAAGGTGTGTGTAAGTGTAAATAAAATACTTCTCATAACAACAACCTATTATATTTAATATACTTGTGTTTTTAGAAAATAAAGGAATAAAAATAGTTTAAGGGGTTGGAGAAGCAAAATAAAAAAAAATAACATAAGAGAAGACATTACCTTAAAATCAAGTAACTCTTTTTTGATTTGAGCTAAAGGATTCCATTGGAATAATTCTGCCCAAAGTGAGGCTTCTAGGAGTAAGATATTAAAGTTTAGAGAGTATTTGGGAAGAGTTTGGCCAAGCCAAATGGATTGAATGTGTGAATAAGGTGGTAGAGGTGGGGGCCATTTATAATAGGAGAAGAGGGGCACTCTTGGAAAGTCATGAAATATTACATTATTATGAACTGATTTTCGGATTTTAGAGGTCCCAAAATTATATATTTCGAGTATAAGGTGATAAGGGTTTGAAATATACCCATACAATAGGTCTTTGACAAGTGTAAGTCATATATTTTACATTATCTTTTCATTTTATTTTAAAAGTTCATTAATGAGGTAATCGCTGCATCATCATGGTGTGATAAATAAATTTATTTATTTAATTCCTAAAAATTATAAAACAATTACCATGATGTAGTAAATATTTTTATTTTTCTAATGAATATCTATAGTCGAAAATTTAACTTATAGAACCCCATGTAATAATTGTTTTAGTAAAACAACACATGTTTGTGACAATTTTATTTTTACTTTAAATAAAAAGTCATTAATGTCATTTTATTACCCAAGTGGCTCCATGTGGTCCCCAAGTAGACCCTTGTATTGTCTCGGTCGGCCATGACTCATCCAATAAGGGTAGGACAAGTGTCAAGATATTTTTGTATTTTTATAATATCATTTTTACCTTAAATTTCACTAATTACCTTTATTCGCGATTAATAGAACTTAAAAGTTACTATTCAACAAAAATTATTTTAATCCCATTGAACCACATTTTACTTCCTAATTAAAACCATGTATGTCAGATTTTTGAAATTTAAATCACAGAGGTTGTAAAATTTCATTTAAACAAAAAATCAGTTTTTTAACTAGCGCTTAGTGGTTTCACTATTCATCAAAAATTGAAGTTTTTCAGAACAACCCCAAAAATTATCCTTAAGCTATATTTGATATTCGTAATTCAAAAATGATGTCTATTTTACAAAATTCAAAACATATAAGTTGAATTAATTAATTTAATAATTAATTCTTGTTGTCACAACAAATAGCATGTTTTTAAGAAAGATTATCAATCAAAAGATTGACAATTGTTTATGTCCAATTTCAAAGTGAAATTAATTATAATGACCACAATTAGATAAAATGGTAAAAATATATTCTATTTAAACTTTAGAACCACTAAATTTTATAATTTATCACTATAAATTATTTTGATTAAAAAAGTTCTTTTTAAGTATTTTTCACTATTCATCAAAAATTGGAAGTTCTCAGAAAAATACCAAAAATTCCACATGGGCTAATTTCGATATTCCGAATCCAAAAATGAAGTTCATTTTGAAATAGAATATTTATATAATTTCAAAAAGTGGGTATTACTATTCATAACTGCTACTTTTATTGGTCGCGGTGTGTTAGAACTCGAGGTTGCGTACAACACACGCTGCTCTATTATTCAAAGAGGAGTGTACCCTAAAAGCTTGGGGTGTTACACGCAAGGTGTCAACTACCATTTAAAATAATATTATTATATTATTAGTGTGTAATGTAAGAATTTAATGAAACTTGTTGTTGCGTATTGGGTATGCCATCAAACATATCATTCCCTTTAAAGTAATATTAACATTTTATTCACAAATATTAATAAATATGAACTTTTCACATTCTTTATTTACCGGGGATGTTACATCCTTCCCCACTTTTGGGAATTTCATCCTCGCAATTTTAAAATTGGGCTCGGAAACTTCAATGAAATCCCCACATCAGAAAAGGAGTAAATTAAAATATCACTTTAAAAGAAGGAAAGAAAAGTACAAAGGTCACTCGGGACAACAGATGCTAGGATTCCATGAAAACAAGGATATGGAAGAAAAAACAGAGGGTCATGTTCTAATGGAGAGTGATAGAAAACATTTTTAGGAGAAAGTTAACCACCATAAAATCACAAACATGTGATGGGTTAAACGGTATTTGATTCCCCAGTAGGAAAATTTGTCAGAAAACTTTTTTGTTTTAAGTTACTTTTCATTGAGTAATTTATTTATGAGCTTAACTAAATCATAAGGAAACATAATTACTTGTCATGTAGACTTTGATCTCTTACTATATTTCTTAAAAAAACTCATATTTTCTCCAAAAGATGAGTATTTAGGATGACCTGCTCGCATTAAGAGATCTATAATCAACTTCTTGAGAATCACCTAATCCAAAAAAGATAAACTATATATTTCCATTTTCTTTAGATCTTAACCAAAACCAGAATTTTTAGTACAAGATCAGATAATCCCCAAAAGTATAATCCTTTATAAAAAGAAATACTACTCTTAATCTCCAAAGTTCAACAAAAATAACCAAAGGTTCAAGAAAGTCCATTAAATAAACAGTTATCCATGAAATTATTCAGAGTAATCCAAACTAAGATTGAAACTCAAATCTCTGAAGGATTTAATCACATAATCTTCCAAGGTAAATCTTAACATTTATCTCCAAATAACATCAGTTACTCTTAAATTATCATACTGAAAATTAATTAACCTAATCACATATCCTCCATGATAGGTAAATTATTTCCCAAAATCAACTTATTCCTGATTCATACGATCATCTATCTAAAAAGAATTAGTCATACTAACCAGAGACTTCATGTAGTTCAGTGGTAAGTGATAAATACCAGTCGCACTTTGGTTGTGGGTACGATTCTCACAGCTTCATCCAACACGATGGGTTATCACACGGTTTGCGTGTAGTCCCTTTTTCAAAAACTACGTAATTTTATAACATTCCCAAAAAAGAGGTAAATTCATCAAAAATAACCATAACATATCTTAACCACAAAGGTTATCTAAAAACTTTCGTTTTTCATAATAAAATGTATTAACTAGTAATTGCCTCAAATTCAAGTATCATATAAACAAAAATGGTTCTTTATAACTATATCAAAAAAAGAAAAGATAATTATTCCAAGAATAAAATTTTCATATATCAAACATCAGGGTTACACATAATATAAATAGTCTTCTAATGTAATATCATAATCAAAAGAGCCTTAATACTTTTAAGAATTTCACCATCCAAAAATCTACCATAACTCTTGAATCCCTCATATGTTTACTTCTTTCTCATTCAACATTCTTCATGATACATTATCCATTCCTTCCCAACTTATCCTGAAATACTTCTTTCCTACAAAGAAAATCATGAATCATATCCTATGATTTCAATAATAGGAAAAATTATGTTATGAAATAATATATACCTTTCATTGGTCATTGTTAGTTTCTACATCCTCAATCGGAATGGAAATGGGTATTGGAAAACAAATATTTGTACGATCCTGGTGATCCCATTTCCGAAACTTCTTCGTAGGACATTTGTTTGTATAATGACCATGCACACCACATTTAAAACATTCAATTGATCCTTCAGAAATAAATTATTTTCCTTTTCTAGAGTTGACTAGATGCTTCATTTTTCCATGGAATGTTTTTTCCTTATGAACATCATTTCCACATATATAGCATCTTTATGTCCCTTTGAAACATTTTCCTATCTGTTGCTTTCCACATCTTTGAGACATAGGTTTTTGAACACACATACCTTTATGATTATTATCTGAACCTCCGTAGGGATTTGATTCTCACATATATGATGACTTATAAAAATAACTAAGGTTTAGGTGGTCAATCATGACTCTAGATAGTCGGTTGAGAATAACCACCAGTTTTCTCATTACATCTCCCATATCATTCGTTTTCTCATTCAGAAAACCATCACAGTTTTCTTCACATCCACTGTTACTTTGGTGCTTGCTAGATCTAGCCATTTACTAAAACCAAAAAGGTCATTGTGAGTATATCAATAAAATGATAATATAATATTAAGATATAATTATTCATGTTATCTTAAACTCATTTACTTTATAAAAAAACTATGACTCTTTCTAAAATCCAAACCATTATGGTAATGTCACTTATGCTTAAAAAAGACCCTAACCTCTAAAGTAATCTAAATTGACCTATTATACCAACTATAAGGACCCGATCTTAAAACATTACATAATCTTGAATTAAATGAATAATTCATATTGAAGATCTTTTCAGGTTTAGAGTTTTAGAGAATTCATACATAACTATTACATCTCAATGATTACAAAGTAAACACATCTAATAAGTTTCCATTTTTTCACAGAATAAAAACACTTGAACAAAAGAGTCATGTCTAGTACCATGTTTTAAATAGCATGAAATCTCCTTGTTCCCATCCTTGACCCTATTCCACTTTATGTCCTTTGAAAAAAATTTCAAAAACTTGGGATGAGCATAAAGAGCTTAGTAAGTTTTAAACAGAATGACATTTCCATTTGTCTCGGGTGACCTTTGTACTTTTCATTCCTTATTTTAAAGTGATATTTTAATTTACTACTTTTCTAATGTTGGGCTTTCAATGAAGTTTCCGAGACCAATTTTAAAATTTCGAGGACGCAATTCCCAAAAGGGGGGAAGGATGTAACATCCCAGGTAAATAAAGAATATGAGATTTTCATATTTATTAATATTTGTGAATAAAATGTTAATATTACTTTAAAGGGAATTCTATGTTCGATGGCGTACCAAATACGCAACAACGAGTTTCTTTGAAATCTTACGTTACACACTAATAATATAATAATATTATTTTAAATGGTAGTTGACACCTAGAAGTTGTAATGGCGCGAATGAATAGAACTAACTAAAAAATGATTATATATGTTTTTTAAATATTTTAACAATTACCCAATAAATTATAGAGGCTTAAAATGCGAATGAATCCAATTTTAAGCATAAATATTCTAATATTCATTAAAAGCTCGACTAACCGCCTTTTGATGGAGAACCCTTTTTAAATAAAATTTTTGACAATTTTATATGTTATATTTGAAAAAATAAAATACTTATTTAGAATTGGTAAATCAAAATTTACTTTGTGTATATTTTTGTTATTTTTCCGATAAATTTCATTTTTTAATGAATAGTGAAAATGTTGTATTTTAAATCAAAACCTCCTTTTAATATAATTTATATATATGGTTAGATTATCTTTTTTAATTGGGTTTAAAGTGTATTTAAAATATATTTTTAACATATAATTAAATGGTGGTCAATGGAATTAATTTCACTTTGAAATTGGACATAAACAAGTGTCAATCTTTTGATAGATATTGTTTCTTAAAAACACTCTATTTGTTTTGACAGCGGGAATTAATTATAAAATTAATTAATGAACTTATATTTTTTGAATTTGGTAAAATTTAAATCATTTTTGAATTTGGAATCTCAAATTTACTTTGGATAAATTTTTGGTATTTTGCTGACAAATGTTCATTTTTAATGAATAGTGAAAAATATTGCATTTTACTTCAAAACAGCTTTTTCATCTAATTTAATTTTATTGATATATTGTCATTTTAATTGCTTTTAAAGTGTAGTTGAATTATGTTTTTATCACTTAATACAATGTTGGTCATTGGAAGTAGTTTCACTTTTCAATTGGATGTAAAAATAAGTCAATCTTTTGATAAATTTTACTTCTTAAAAACCCATCATTGGTTGTGACAATGGGAATTATTTTTAAATTAATTACTGTAATTTCTGTTTTTGGTATTTGGTAAAATGGATTCCACATTTGGAATCAAAAGGTACAAATTATGTAATTAAGCCTCTTTTTTTTTTGGACTTTATGAATAGTAATGACGACAATTATCTTTAATTATCATGATTAATTTGTAATCGGGTAGTTAAGTGTAATAAAATAATATCATAATATTATAAAATGACCCCAACATGTGTCCAAATTCTCTTGGTTGTGTCATGGATGACCATGGGATGACTTGTGCCCACTTGGGGACCCCATGGAATCACTTTTGTGTGATAGTGGCCTTTTATCATATTATTTTTTTAAAGGAAAAAATAATCAAACTATGTAACTCCTAAGTAAAAAAAAATTTAATTTTTTTTACGTAAATTATCTCTTAGAAAATAAATAGTCATTTGAAATCTAAAAATATCTCCTATATCATTGTATATTTTTATACTTTTCAGACATTAAATAAAGAAATTTATTTATGACACCATGATGATGCAGTGATTACCTCATTAATGAATGATTTAAATAAAATTAAAAGATAAAGTAAAATATAATACTTACACTTTTCAAAAACCTATTTGGATGGGTGGATTTAGAACCCTTATCTCCTTATCCCCAAAATATATCATTTGGGACCCTTAAAATCGGAAAACCAATTTATAATAAAGTAATATTTCAAGACTTTCCAAAAGTGACCCTCCTCCCTCTTATAAAAGGCCCCCACCTCTACCCCCTTACCCACACCTCTGAAGCCCTTTGGTTGTCCAACCTATGCTAATATTATCTCACCACATCCCTATATTACTCCCAGAAGACTCACTTCAGGCAGAAGTCTTTCCAAGGAAGACTTTGGCTCAAATCAAAAAGAGTTACCCGATTTAAATGTAATGTCTTCTCTTATGATCTTTTGTTTTATATTGCTTCTCTAAACCCCTAAACTCTTTTTATTTCTTTATTTTTTAACAAAAACAGTATCTTTAAAATACTAGGATGTTCTTATGAGAATTATGTGAGCTACACTTATACACACCTCCATCTAATGGTTGAATAACAGACTGTTTCTATGGACGGTGAACTACTGACTCATGAAACGATGACTGTTCAATTATCTCCTACCACCTCTCATGGTGGGAATTAATATGTAAATGTATTTATATATGATATATATTATTTTTATTTTTTCCTTATGCTTCTTTCTTTTTAATTTATGGCATATCTTTATGGTTTCCATAATAGGTAAACACGATAATTTCATTTTAGGAAGTGCAGACTACCGCCCCCTCAAAGTGATATGACTCATTCATGCCATACATGGAACGTATAAAGGATAGAATTTATGAACATATGTAACATATATAACATATATGTTATACTTTAATTATAATATACATATCTATCATTATTTTTTCATACCATTAAATTAAGAAATTGAAATGAAAGTAGCATTCATGCGTACGTACGGCTTACCATCTCCATGAACGATGCATTTTAGTTATTATCTCCAAATGTTATGTACTATTACAAATACATACATATACTAGATATATATGATATATATGACATCTAAATGATTAATATAATTTTGGAGATAATAGACTCTTTATTACATGGACAATTTATAATTATAACAAGTTCATTTTTTACTCAAGTTCCGAACATCAACGAAATGTACGATATGAACTCAAACAATTAAATAATTGTTATAGAAAGATAATAAGTGGTATAAAAGAAATAATAAACTTGAAAAACATTCATAATCAAGTATAAATTAACTTCATTTTATCATCTAGGAAGAACAAGGAACATACGAGCGAGTCAAGTCAGACACGTGGTAAAGGATTACTTATCTCACTTTTAATTCCGTGAGATTTACATTGTTCGCCTCTTATTTGTTTCATGTAGTGTATTGTGTACTTACATTTCATATATATTATCATGATTCTATTTATATTCATGGTATTATGTGATTCATTTTGTGTTTATTATCTTTTGGTCATATGACTCGATTTATACAACGAGTTAAGGGGTTTTTATCCCACTATTTATTCTTGTGGGATTCATGCTATATTTGTCACTATTTCCATTGAGTGGTGTATATACTGCACATTATTATACACTTTGTGTAATATACTTTTGTTTATGTTTATTTACATCAACATTGTATAGTCCTTCTTTCATGGGGTTTAGGTTTCGAAAGTAACCCAAATCGGTAAAGGAACCTTTCAACCTCCTCTTTTTAAAAGACTTCTTTTTGTTAGGTCTTTTAATTTACATCTTATTAATGCTGGGATATGTTCTTATATACCCTTATTGCTGTAAATTTTATGTCCAAGTGATGAGATACCCTTTTTTATCTCCCATCAACTCATTTTCTGAATTTTAAAGTGACACCGTTAAGCTGTCGAATTTCTGTAAGGGGACTTTTAACCCAATTTCAATTCTTTGGGTTAAACCTCTACTTATTGATTATGTAATACTATGAATATGTGTGGATGACCTATGATTGTTTTAAACATAATATCCACTTATATTGGGTGTATTTTTATTTGTCACACAAAATTATGTAATTTATTTATCCTTAATCTAAGGATACCATCTTTGTATGGGACTTCGTCTCAATCTCTTTTCATTAAGGCATAATTTTATTTATACATGACTTTATTTTATATGGTTTATAAAACCCTTTTGAATTTTCATTTCATTCAAAGGGAATCGTTTTACATGAATCATTTTACTAAACGACAAAAGGGAATGTTTTTATCTTATGTATGCGGCGACAACGACTTCTCCACCGCCGTGACCATTATTTGAGTTTCAGATTCCTCTACAAGCCATAACTTTTTTTAAATGAAAAATAAATACCATATTTTAATTTTCATTTATTTTGGTATTGAAAATTGTTTGATATTTTTTTGATTATAACACTGTGTTTTATTGATATCCTATGATTGGAATGTGGAACATGTTATTTTTCATATATGAATGTTTTATGTGTTATGAATATGTTATGGTTCTTGGGAATTGATTATGAAATCGGGAGGTTCTGTTATAAAATATTGGTGGGTGATCCTGAGATAGCCCTCCAATGCATTGGGTAACACGAAGGAGTTAAATTATAAGGTTTCACTGAAGAGATTTAGGGAATATACTGTGATGGGTATTCCAAACGTAACCATGAGGGTTACTCCCTATGTAAGAATGTTATGAATACCTCAAGTTACCTTTAGTCTTATGATTTCTATGATTTATTCATAAATATTATGATTTCATGAGGTATGTTAAAGTGCTTATGTTTTATGAGTAAAGTATGATTTCATTGATTCTTATGTATACATGGACTAATGTTTTCTTTCTATATTGTTATAACCCTTACTGAGATCTTTATTCTCATCCCAAGTTTTTGAAATGCTTTTCACAGGATATAAAGTGGAATAGGGTCAAGGATGGGAACAAGGAAATATCATGCTGTTTAAAACTTGGATCTAGACATGACTCTTTTGTTCAACAGTTTTTATTCTGTGAAAAAATGGAAACTTAGTAGATGTGTCTACTTTGTAATAGTTGAGATGTTATAGTTATGTCCTAATTCTCTAAAACTCTAAACCTGAAAAGATCCTTAAAGTGAATTATTCATTTAATTCATGATTATGTAATGTTTTAAGGCCGGATCCTTATAACCCCTCCCCAAAAAGACATTCCAATCTACTCAAGTGACTTTAGTGGCCTTGGTGTTGAACCTAGACTAGCTAGTCATGGTATATAAAATCCCACCACTCAACCACCATCCCCTTGCACTTAACGCCCAGTCATTCCAAAGAACACGAGCCCCACCATCCTACGGAGGCTACTGGAATGAAGATGGTTGGGGATTCAAACCCAGTTCTTTCATGATCACTATCACCCCATTCTATTGAACAATATTTAATAGCATATCTCACTCATCGTTTCACTCATGCTATATTGCTGGATTAGTCATCAAACAATTTCCCATGATTCCCCGATGCTTCTTCCCCAAATCGGAATTCTTCCTTCCCATTCCCAGTGTGGATGGTCATCTGAAAAGACCAACAACTCATCAATGGATTGAATCTCTATTCACTAACCAACTACCATATACAATGAAGGATCCTAAAATAGTGATAAAAAAATTATATCTTTTTTTTCTAGCCTCTGAACTATTAGTAATATGAGCTCAATCCCACATGTTATGCTCCAGTTCTCCCAACGTGTTCGATGTCATGTTCCCACTCTCATCCACATTGTCCCATGCACTCACTGGGATACTTCTTGTATACCAGTGAGGAACCGGTGAGTCTTCTTGTTAGGAAATTACTTCTATTTGTACGAATAAGCTATGGTTTCAACGAATGTTCAACATTCATGTGTTAATCATATCACTAGAATTCCTTCTAATCCAAGATCACCCTTGTTATTTGACTATGTAGTTCGGTGTGGTCCTAAGTCACCCATTGAGTGCCGGGTGGGATTTCAGATTTTATGGTTTCATTTTCCTTTCTATTTTTCTTAATAATTTCAGATAAGTTACACATTACTTACTGTTCGCCAATACCCATTGTACATCAACCTTGGCCCCAGGGCCTTTCAAGGGATTCAAAAAATTTATACTAAAAATACCTATAGAATTAGTCAGCCTGAAAGCCTCAATGTTTGGGACTAATACAAATTCTTTCTATGCACTAGCCTATCCCTATACCTCTTGGAACTACAACCTATGGTGATGAACCCGTGACTTCATTGACTTCACATACCTTTCGATACTTAATCCTATGGTGTTACTCGGTACATCAACCTATGCTGGTGATTCTAACCTTTCGGTCTTCCAATCTGTCCAAAACTATTAAAGTAGAGTACTGGGAAATAGAAGAGGGAATGTTTCCTCTATAAATCCTCAATATTTCTCTATAGGAAGAAGTAGAAGTAGAAGTCTTTATTTATAAGGTCGCATACTCTTCTTTGATAGACTATCTATCACTTCTTAGAAAGGGATCAACTTTTCTAACCCTCCCTAAAAGGGAGGATCAGATATTTTAGAACCTCACCCTTTCTTTAAGGTCAGATATTTTAGATCCCATTTTGGTATAGACAGTGGATTTATCTTAGGGATATTTGATATGATTCTACCAAATGTGTCAAAGGTAGGATCACACCGCAGCCTATGATTCTTGACTCAAGTGTTCGTTCACCACTGCATTTCATCATGGAGAGAAGTTTTATTCACTATTAGAGTATATTACATAAATTAATGAGAGTATATATATTCCTCTTCACCTAGATTGACTTATGAGACAAGAAGATTCTATTTATAGATATCCATCTTCGACCCTGTAATAGTCCATAGTCTCTTTCTTTTCTTTTCTATTCATTCATTTCTTGTAGTATCCAATATTTTCATAGTCAAACCCATACATTTTACAAATAAAAGTATAATATCATAGAGATAGGGGTGATTATTGATCGTGAATAAGAATACATGAATGATAGATAGTTTAACCAAGGAAAATTATTCATAAACTACTTCTTAGGACTAAATAAAAAATGTAAGAGGTGCCTAGATCATATACTAAGTCAAAAGTTGATGAAAAATGGAAGTGGTACTTGAAGCACAAAAAAGAAATTTAGATTCATAAATATTTGTCCTACTACCTCCAAATGTTGGAGATGATCAATAAGTACATGAGGAAGTAGTCCCATCCTCTCCTGACCTTTTTAGTCATACGACCACCGAAAGAAGGACCCTCTTTGCATGGATCAGGCCGATTGAAATTTCCTTCCTTCTTCTAGAAATGGTGTTGTAGTAGTAGCATATAACAGTGGTACCATAGGGTTTATTCTCTCCTTGATCAAAAAATAGGAGCTGGGTGAGCATACAGAGTCACATGCTCTCTTCCGCATGCTAGAAACTCATACCTTTTCTCTTATAAGCCCTTATAATAGGTCCTTAAAAATGAATACCTATTATAGGGACCTATCAGGATTTTTGACTTCCAAATTTCAGAAATTAGGATGAACAATAAGGTGGTAAAAGAATTTCTCAAAAGACATTCAACTTGTATGTTGCTACACTGGTATGTCCTATATGATTTCACTTCTCTAGCTAAATAATAATGGATACTATCAAGACTCTACTGTACAAGTTACATGGTTTGAAACCCCTTAGTCGGCCATCTTCCATGATGTGTACCACACCACCCAATCACACACATGGGGGGTTGAATTCTAATTAAACACCATCATTTTCAAAGGGTACCATGTGTACCCTACTCTAATAGTGTTGAATATGTGAGCTTCCAAATCAATTGAACCATTTTTGATCTACCAACACAACAACAACCATTAGTAATCAACTATAATAGTCTCTACTAACACCAAGAGAAAAATGTGGGTTGACTTTTCTACTAGAAACAATACTTATATATACTGTAAATTGGGTCACTATTATAGTAGAGTACTCACTATTAGAAGAGTACCCAAGTCCTAGATACCTCAAGGAGGTTGGAAACTGAGAGACCAATCGATCCCAAACAATGCATACCAAACCTCCTATCCCTAAACCCGCTAAACATATTCCCATATCTGGGATATGGATGTATGAGATCAAAAACTACCACCAGTAGTTGACCATAAAACCTTTTGACAGGAACATCGATAGAATGATTAGCACCATGGCTTCTGGACCATACCTCTTGGGTTTTACCCTAGAGGTACGGTTCTGAACTCCTGGTATTATAGCGTATAAAGTATCTCAATATAGATATTCACAACCATTCCATATCTATTACTATCCACTAACCCATTCCAATACCACCCCACATATTCCAATGGTACTTAAATATTTTGTGCTCTACTCCAATAGTCTAACCCATTTCACCAAAGAACACCTCATCTTTTTATGAATTTGGTAGTCTATAAATTGTAGTGGGTTGATAGTGAAATAGGCCGTATTGGTACCAGCACACCACCAGGTGTCATAGTGGTTCAAGAGGCTACCGACTATTGGCATGGTTTCTGAGATGCATGGCCATTAAATGCACTATTATATGAGAGTACTCACCATTATAAGAGTACTGAGATTGTAATATTGTAGTAGAGTATTTATCCTTCCATCCAGATAGCTCGACGTTCTTAGCCTTCACCACTACTGTCACAGTGTTTTCCTTTTTCAGTTGAGAAAGTGACTTATTCTTGTATTGCATGCCCACCACCTATGTTATAAGATCACATACCAACCTCTTCATACCAGGTTCCTAGTTACAATCGATGCTTATTCCATGTAATTCCATTAGATTCATATAAATAGATAGCTCATAGAATACATTATTGTCTTTCTAGATCTTCATCCTTCCTGGCCCTCCCTAAAAGGGAGGGTCATATCTTATTGAACCACACCCTTTATTTCGGATCATATCTTTTAGAACCTTACCCTAATGTGTAAGATATTTTAGAACCTTTAGAGCCTATATTTTCATTGTGGAAGGGGGGGGGGTCATTATACCATATATATTAGTGTTCTATGATTCAAATCCGATGAACGATGGGAATCTGGTTTTGAGTTAAGAGCGAATGGGAAGATGCAATTCATAAAGAGTCTATAATAGAGGTTGGGATGCGAGAATGAAGTCAGTTGAGTTCCTATATCCATATTCTAAATCATTGTTGGTGGGTGTATCTGTTGATCAAAGGTGTCATGGGGTTGGTTGTGATCGATAGTTGTAGTAGTATCAAAACGATAGAGTGTAATCGATTGGCTGTGTTGAACTGTGAACGAACTGCCTATGATGCAATATAGTGTTTCAGATCTAAAAGGGGGACTGTTGGATGGTCTAAAGGCAATATGCAGAGATGACCTAACCAATCGTAACCAATTGATCATGTTATGGACACCTGAAAAGTTTTGAGTATCCTATAATATTCATCGATGGTGCTAGAATAGTGGAGGTGGGGATGCTACCCCACATTATCAATGTGTACCAAACCCATGCTCTTCACTTCCAATTGAGTATAGATGGCTCTCTGAAAGGTCAATTAGACTCAATCTAAACTATAAATGATATCTCCTAGCCTAATGTTCTGAAATGGATTCTTGATTCAAAACCCATACACCAATATGAGGTCTCTGACCTACTACCTTGCCTGTGGAATAGAACCACAAAACATGAAATGAATCATAAATAGGTCCAATATGGTTTCATTCGTTTTATGCCATTGGATAGTCGTTGATGCACCTTTTCACCAAAGTGGGGAATGGTGAAGGTATTTCAACTAGACCGATAATTTCACTAGATTAGTCTGGTGTGTTTGTCGCGTGTAGTAGTTGTGATCATTGATGTTCCATTTGTAGATAATTTGATATCTCATTGTCTAGTTCACTCTCTTCTTGTGATTCAATCATGATATTAGTGGGTGATTCCATATGGTTAGTTCTCTATTCTGAAAATTCCCTGGTAGTTGAGAAAAACTGTTTAAATTATAGCACAACCACCAATGAGTGCATTCAGTACTCTACTCTAATAGTTCGTCTCCCACACATTGAATGGAGTGAGTTGACCTAGGAAATTTCTCTTGAGTGGATGAACTTGAAGGCATGTATGCATATTATTTATGGTATATTTATACTAATTATAATATAGGTAGTAGTCCCAACACACTACTCTCATCAGGGACCATTTGGGGACTTCCACTATGCATAGGATTCCATGTGACATCCTATGGAAATGTCATGGGTCATTGGTGCACCACCTGGAAGAAACATGAACTTGAACCCTTCATAATATTGGGGACACTCAAATTGTATCATTGTTGGTATTTCTCATTCCATAAACCATACACTCTGAAACACATATCACTCTCCCCTCTTTGACATACTAGAGGTTGGGGAATCTTTACCCATGGGGATCGTATCACCCAGGTTCACAGATCATTTCAGATCACGCTACCCTTTCGACCCACCTACACCTGACCATCAAGACAAACACCAATAGATTGGAAAGAGGTACCCAATAAATAAGAGTAGTATTGGTGACACAATCAGTACACAACTCTAATAGTTAAAAGTTCATACCATCTCATAACCCTATATAAAGGGAAGCAACTTATTTATAAGGTTTTATATCCTTACCCTTTAGAAAGGGTTTCTACTTATATATAAGGGTTTAGAACCTGGCCCTTTATAAAGGGTCGGATCTTTTAGAACCTGACCCTTTAGAAAGGATTATATGTTTTAGAACAAGACACATTGAAAAGGGTTTCTATTTATATATAAAGTTTTATAACATAACCATTTATAAATGGTTAGATCTTTTAGAACCTGACCCTTTAGAAAGGCTCAGATCTTTTAGAACCTGACCCTTTAGAAAGGGTCAAATCTTTTAGAACCTAAACCTTTAGAAAGGGTTATCTCTTTTAAAACCTGGCCGTTTAGAAAGGGTTAGATATTTTAGAACCTTTCCCTAATGGGACATGTCTTTTATAACCTGACTTATTACTCAATTGAGTGACTAATGATAGTGATAGGAAAATATTTATAACTATTAGAAGAGTACTGAATTTAAATTATAACTAGTGTGAATAACTCCACTCATGCCCAACATTCATTATCATTTAGAAATCCTTCCAAGTCAAGGATTCCGTATTTTAATTGAATTATTATATCAACTACTTCTCAAGAAAGTTAATTTCAGGATAGAGCATCGAATCAAATAATAATACTTTATAATGGGGCCTAATCCCACCATCATGTTAAAGAGATAATGATATGAAATTGAAATAAAATTCATTTTTGTAGGTCCATATAAATTCTTAGGGAATAGATATCATAGTTGAGAAGATCCTTACCCACAGCCTAAAAGAAAGGAAATTCAGAAAGAAAGGATATAATAGGAAGAGTGTAGTTTCTCAGGGACTGGAAAGTTTTATATTTGAGAGATTGGAAAAAATTATTATTGATTAAATTATGGTGTATAGAAGGACAGAAAAGCATCCAAAACAATGATAGAAAGAGGATAGTGAAGAAAATCTATCGAATGGATCGAACAGACAAGAAACAAATAGGTAATATTTTTTTTTCTATTGCTGGTTTGAGAGAGAAGGTGTAATAGGGATAGATGATATCTGATAGAAAAAAGATTTTTCTTAAATTAAGGGATATGAGCCTTATAGTCTATCTCATTTAGTTGGTTGATTCAGTCCCATTAATGTGTTCTGAAAGTATGGGAGGATCTTTTTTGCCAAGTCCCATTCTAAATAGGTTTAGTGAAGGCTGTTACATAATAGGGGAATTTGGGAAGGGAGATGATAGGAGTCAAAAGGGATAGGGATTAGAGGAAGAAAGTTCCCTTATATGACCAAAATCATACAATGTCTATGTTTCATAGCTTATAAGATTATGTCTTTGTTTCTTGGATCGACATTTCATAGGCGAGTAAAGATAATGATGTTAACTGATTATACTATTCTTAAGTAAGTGAATTGTGGACAAATTTATTTGATGTTATAGGAATTAATCTAATCCCTGAGACTGTTTGATCAAAGTGGTAGGATAAGTATAATATTTTTTGAAATAGAAAGTCAAATACCCATTATTCCATTTTCAACTACCAACCGCAAAAGTATAGGTTTTTATACCTATATAGGGAGGAATAAAATCATTTCTTACACAATTAAGTGTGGGATAAGATGTGTAGCTGCTCCTTCTATTGATAATGCACTTGGGGAGAGAATAAATTATTTTACCAATACAAGAACCACATATTTTATTACACAATCGTTTCTATACTAAAGTGGTTGTGGACAAAGAGAGATTTCTCATACTTCTATTGATAGGTACCATTATTCAACTGGGTAAGCCCTTCTTCTTGATTTGATCTTTCTCAAGGAATAGGATATTTAAACTAGGGAGACTGTATCCCTTGCTAAGAGAAAACTCAATACCTAGACTCAAAAGGATTGGTAAGAATGAAGCTAATTGTTTTAAGCTCCTCAGCTCTTCTCCTATTGCAAATAATTTATCTGGTTATTACTAGTACTCTCGACATATTATATATCCATTCTCAATTCTAAACACACTCCAATGGGGTGGATGTCACGACCCTGGTAGTTGAAGGCCTTTAATGAAATAGATCCACCCACTCCAAACCACAACTTCCAACTACCATTACAATCAAAACATAGCTACCTACTACTTTTCTACTAGACCACCATCTAAAAGGAGACAATGGATACATGGGGGAATCAAATTTTCTTAGAATGGATAATTAGGGAGTCCGCCCAGCTAATGTAGAACCAACCCCATTAGATTCGTTCCTGATACCACAACCAGTGTCCAGGCATTAAAGTATATTACCTATATTATAACAACACCAAAAACCCCACTCCTCACCAGAGATATTATGTCTATTATGTGATTAACCTTCACTTTCTGGAATGGTCCACGTGTATATCTAATCACTACTTACTCTATATTGTAGGGTGAAGGTCTTCATTCATGTACCTAAGTTGAGTTGTTTGGCTATTCCCATCACCAAATGCCCAGATACATATATATATTTTATTATGAGATGGAATCAATCATACCGCTTTGTGATTTTTGATTTTTGATATAGTAGGAAAACTAATTCATATATATAAATACCAAGTGGGGTCTGGAATCAATTTTTTGGATTTCACAAGTTGGAAGACCATTTTTTCCATTGGTGGTTTCACTTGACCACGTCACCATACCCCCTATCTTGGTACATAATCCTTATGGTAAAGTACCCTGGGTATTTTTTTCATGTTTAGATGAACTCTGGATCATGCTATATGAACACGAACCTTGTGATTTGGTGGTTCCATTCAAGAGGGTGGGATCTCAAGCGCACCAATTCCACTCAATCATAATCAGTAACACCATTCCATGGAACCACTTGAGAAATGTTATTACCTGACCGGTGTGTGGGGATGTGTTCAGTAGAAAACTTTTGAAAATCATTCATGAATCACTATACTAGACTAGTATTAGTATTACATATATGAAATGATTGGACTCAATTATACTCACTCAAACAAAATTAGTGGAGAAGGTGGAACATGTTGGGAAGGGGGTAGCATGACTGTTTTTTCCTTTGAACGACTGCTTTCCCTTTCCACTCGGTTCAATGACAGAGACCAGTCCACTCCCCAAGAACCACTACCACCTGACCTATTCTTATTGTAATAGAATATATAGAAGAGTACCTGGATCCAATCCCAGACTATCTATTATATCATTTCTGATATCTCAACTACCTTGATATTAGACCTTTCTTGACATTAGACCACACCTACTGACTGTTCCAGACACCAAGCTATTCCAAAATGACCACCCTCAACCAAACCATGATAATTCCATGCCAAAATCCCATAATAGTTACACTATTACTAGTAGTAGTCTAGTATAGTACCTTCAACTCCAATTCCAGCACCACCATATCCACCATCGAACCCCTGAACCATCAACTATCATATGTGGAATTGGTATAATATAGTAAGACAATTATAGGTACCAAAAAAGGTTTCTATAGTGTTGAATACAGTGGTCCACCTATAGACTATATAGAAGAGTACCTGGATATATTATACTGATAAACCTGAAACAACTTTTTGCCTCCGGTTTGGTAGATTCATTAACCTCCAAGGTCAACCCGACCATGACTCTGATGCATTCTCGACAGGTTCCCATGGTTCCAGTGTCATCAGCCATATGACTCATCTGTTGTTTTCATGTCAGTTGTATTGGATATTTTGGGATATGGTGGTGTACGTGGTGTTTCATCTCAAGTACCTGGGTGGGGTGAGGTCCCATGAGATCCGAGATAAATATTATCTAGTTGTCCGATTAGTACGAATATGCTTTCTCCTTGATTGATCTCTGATCTCCACCACTTGTGAGAAAGATCGAGTTCCAAAAGGGATAGTTCACATCTCACCCATCTACTCTGGTAATTTTCTTCAACCGAGTCTGAGAACTAGTCTAAGTGGTGTTCCAAGATCCATACCCCAGTGAACATAACTAATAGAGATGATACCAACAATGTAGCTACACCATATACCACCACTAGGGTTCCAACTCGAAGTGGGTTATCCCCAAACTCGATTCTTATCCTCTCATACTAAGGTGTTTACCTTTCCATTGTCATGACCCCATGGTAGATAGGAACTGAACTACCTCATGATGTTCTAAACCTAAATCACCTTCCTCTATTTTCAATCGTCGAACAACCAAACCCATGTGACCAGCTTCTTCACTCAATGGTGATTAGTCAACATCGATGTTCCAAAAAAACCATCAATCTGAGATCTTGGGTTTCATCAGCTTGTTATCCTCAGTGTACCTATGATCTATTTTGTGAGTTCCCAACCACACAGAACTACACGATTCACTATGAACGACACCTCAGATTACATTTTGAATTGTCTATACCTTCTTGAGGTGTTCCATATTTCACTCTGGCGTTGAACAATAATAACCACCTAGTATACTTAGGTGTCTTGGTCAATTTAGAACCACATATTACTCTTTATTAGTACTAAAACCCAGATAAACTACTGAACTCACTATGTTCCCAAGGATAGAACTCGATTTTAATGAATATTCTGATGAACCAAGGTATCGTCCTATATCAGTCATAATGAGAACTGTTATGACCATAGAGAGATAATACCCACATATAAATTCCACTTAGATCACCACCATATATATATTATACTCTCAATTTATCCTAATTGGGATACCTCAGGACCATATCAGAGTAGTGGGAAACCTTGAATCAAAGGGGATAAATGGACAAACTGCATTCTACACCTATCCATAAATTGTCTCGAGCCATATGTGGATATGTCCTTAATACATTATATATATAAGTACCAGGTTGTTCCTGTAGTGGAAATAGTGAGTCGATTCATTTAACTCATGAGGTTAGAGTATTATGATTGAACGAAAGAGTGGCCCGATGGAGTGGGGGCATTAAGAGACCAGATCAGTACTAGCATCCTACGAGGATTTCAACTTTGTTTCTCACAACGAAGTGAATAGTCAAGATGAATGAGGTCTTACCATCTAGCTGTTGGGATCTTGGTATCTGAATTGAGAGTTCATTTTCACCAGATTCTATTTCAAAGACACCTAAGAGGTCATGAAACCATTTGTGTAGGTCGCTACTTATGTGAAAAGACATTTCACTACCTTCATACAGTTAGGGTTACTACCTCTGTTTACCACTAGGTCGATATGGCTGGGTGCCATCTACTCAGTACCAAACTACATCGACCTTATAGCACTGCTCAAGTGTTAAAATCAACCCATAAGAAAACCTCTTATAAGAGTCGTATGTTTTTAATAAATAGTAACTACCTTTCTCCGCACCTTTTGGATTCATGGACCAGAGGCGATCCAACGAGATAGGTCTATCCTTAATATTCTACTCTAATGGTGATACAATTGATGATTCATGTGCTTGCTATGTTCTTTCAAAATGGTTTTATCAGATGACAAATATTATAATCCACTTGTGCACCTTTGTTGGTTGTTGGTATGGTCATCAATTTTACTACTTGATTTGACTTGTCCCCACACAGTTGTTTGTAGTCTATGATTTCCATAGCCCGAAAACTTCCACCATCAACACTGAAGGAATAGTTGGAGTTGATTTTTCCAAGTCCCACTAACTCTACTACCTATATTATACAAATTTACCCCAAAAAGTATCACATTACTATTAGATAGAGTAGTTAAAACTGCCCCCGCCTTCGGCACTTCTATATGAAAGGTGGAAGCAATGTTAGAAGAGAACTGACAAGTCCACTCTCCCTATAGTCATGAGGTGGTGTTAGTGATTGAGGCATGAAACCGATTAATTTTCGCCTAGTACACAAACCCTATGATGGAAATTCTAACCTTTTAGTGCCCATTGTGAAACTCAACCCCATATACTATATGTATATGTATATGTATATATATATATGTGATTTGGATGTGTGTTATGCCCAATTACAACAATGTTGAATAGATCAGGTACTCTTCTAATAGTGAACAACTGAAGAGTACCTGATCCATCCATGCACCCAACCATTTAATGGGGAATCATCAATACTCTTCTAATAATCTATCATCACTATTAGAATAGTACTGATGACCTCTACCCTGTTCCATTGTAGTACATGGTCAGTATTCTTCTAATAGTGAATTATCATGGAAGGGTCAAGTATTATGGCATATAAAGTCCACCATCAACTGGTACATAAACCTTATGGTCATGTTCATCGGTATTTGACTATTAGTCAAATAGAACTCTCACTTTTGAGTACCCCCGTCAGCAAAAAGAGAGCTAAGGGGCCGATTCAATCAACACTTTTGACCACCCATTGAAACCCTGATCTACTGTTAGCACTCCCTGTGGAAACATAATTGAAATCGTATACTCATGTCAACATTCTCTATTATGAAGAAACCCTAGGCGTAATAGTGAAGGCCCTACCATATAATAGCAAAACATCCTGATACTGACAGCACCATCTTTTTTGTATCCTGGAATACATGATGTATCTTACTATCTAGATTATATGGAGTGAGGACCATGATGGAATCATCTCATTGCTTCAGTACACCACTTATAGACCCGTGACATTGTCATTTCTAACTCACCCTTTACTAGTGATCTATAACCCTTTCAATCATCCATATGGATACTTCCAAGCCGACTTCCTAAACCAGCTTTGATACCACCACTTTCTTGCACAATATGATAGTTTCTTGGGAACTATAGCTAATGATCTGGGATCTTTCCCTGTTTATAGTGGATCATATCACCACACTATCTATCTTATACCACTGATACCAAGCCAGTATTTGAATAGTTTACCCATATAGTCGAACACCTCCTTGCATCACATATCCATTTAAAATTCTAATGCATCATCACCCTCAACCATGTTCCATTTTGATTGTAGGTATTGACTACAAAAATATATTTCATAGAAAACAAGTTATCCCCGATCTTGGTTGGACTATCACCCCTAGCCTACAATAATCCTAGTATTTTTTACATACATGAGCTCAGACCGCCACTACCATCTAGAAAGTGACCACCTACCTATGACTAGCTCGATTATTTTTGGGTCCAATGGAAATGCGTCCTAGTGGAGATTAGCACCATTACATAGTATCTCTAGATGCATTTCCCATTAACTCGCTGATCCATCATGAAAAAGGAACACCATTTGGAATCGAGTGAGTAACCGAGCACTCTAATTGATCCTTACCATATGGTTTAATTACTAGCTGTTATTTTTCTTCTCACATCTTTGGCTATCCAAACAGCATCAGAATTGGGGTTCTATTTCACTCCCTTCAGAATGTAATGGGTTCTCTTTAAAATTCCTCTCATGGTACTCATTGGGATATCGATGTCATGGAAAAATCTGGTATGTCAACCATTGAATAGGGTGGTTCCCTGTGTTTCTGCAGGTTGCCATAGACAATATAGAATTTGAACACGCCATGTACTACATATTGAGGCTCCACACTCAATGGCAAGGATGAATGCTATGGATTTCAACTTCATGAATAGATTATTCCAGACCCTTAAAACCACACTAGAATCACCACCTCTCAGTACTCTTCATTAATAGTCACCAGTAATCTACTCTAATAGGGGAGAATATCGTATTACTTCCAAGCATAGTCGCGTCAATTCCAGTAGCCTAGTACTTCACCCTTATAGTCTTTCTATTTGAGATACCAAATTCCGGACCCGTAGGCCGATAGGTTCCTAGAGACTAGTGGATGCCCACTAGCTACATGAGACCACTCACCCCATGGTTCTCATTCACCACTACGTCCATGTTCTTGGTTCATTGAGTGGATGGATCTAGTCATATGTTTATATTCACTCCAATCTGTGTCATCATTTCAATCACCAATAACTCCAACACCCAATCAATAAACACTTGGACATCGAATTTCATGGTAGATGGATCAACCAATCACCTCCATCCCAATCCATCCTACATATTCACCACTAGTTGTTCTTGGATTCTACCCCCATGACCTATAGGTGGATTATGTGGTGTTTGGATGTTTCACTCAGAGCTTTCTCACCCACACTAGTAGTGCCTTCCCCATTCCCCATTTAGTTATCCTGATGACCTCATTGAAATAATTTTTTTGAGTCTTATATTAAACCATCCACTCATATGTTATCCAATGGCTCATTCATAGGCTGTTGAATATAATGAGTAAAGAGGAATTTATATATAGAATACAACATATAAATTCCACCACCCCACCAAATGAAATAGGCGTATAATTTCCCCCATCATCCCTGATGTCCCTACTGGTGAGTGAAATCCGGGTTCTAAAACCATATATATAAGTATCATCCCTCTCTAATGGGTCAAGAAACCTTTACAACCAAGAATCTAGTGGAGACAAAGACAAATATGTGTTTGAAAATAGAGAACCTCAAAGGTGTAGCTTGGGACAAGGTAAGGTGTTGGGTTTTTTGGGGTGAGCACAACATCAAAAAGGTATGCACGGTCCCAGGGTTAATCCTAGTTTTTGATGTGTACAAGAATGCACCAACGTCCTCCACACTTTCCAAGAGAGTGAGCCAACTGAGTGAGTATAGGGGATGGTCAAACCTATGCACCTTGAACCATCAAGAATTGGGATGGAGAACTCTATAGAGTATCTAAATCTAGTGGTGAGTAGCTTTTCTAACCATTAACCTAGAACCTTTAGGCTGGAGAGTCATGGCATTGGATGACCTACCACTGGAGAGACCACCCATAAAACCTTTTACATGTCTCAACCCAGAGGATGACAAGTCAATTCTATAGATCCATAATCCATTCCATAATCATACCTGCATGATTAGATGAAGGTCGCAGTCCCGATACCCACCATGTTCTGTTATCTTTTCATCACCCCTTGTAAAAACCCATACCCCAATTCAAGTACTACACTCTATATAGTTATGAATTGAATCTTATAGTAGTAAACCCCTTGAGCTCTCCACCCTTTGGAATGCATTCAAGATTTTTGATTCTTAGAAAAATAAGGTTTCAAGGAATCTAGGTAGTTGAATTGACATTCGATATCACACCATCCCATCACCTGGTTGGCAGTTGATGAGCATGATGTCACCCTAATGCTCGAGAACCATGGTCCCAAGCCAGTATTCGAGTAGATTACCCATGGAGTTGAAGGACCAAATTCCCATCCCTACCTAAAGGGTCATAAATTTTATAACCTTTGGACCTACATTCCTCCCATACCCCCTGGTTCCCCACCATCAGTACTCTACTCTATATAGTGAGAGTGCACCTATACTTTCATTCAGTGGTATGGACCAATAAAAATCCTCCAGTACTCACTCTATGTAGGCCAACGATGTGACCTTGAACCTTCAGGTTCATATATCCATGAGTAGTACCACTTCCAAAGGTCGTTCATGACCTCCAACCCTATTCCTGCATTCAAGGAACCTCTAACTAGTGACGTCCGAATGACTCACTATCAAAATACCATAACCCTATATATATATATACACACACATACACACAGACACAATAAAATAGGATTATTTATATGTGGTATTCTAGACATAAATTCTTATTTATACTCTATAATACATTAAAAACCATTTTTCCATCCTTCTTGACCCTTTATAAAGGGTTGCTTCTTATATATAAGGGTTTAGAACATTACTTCCAAGAAGTTGTTTCAACTAGTGGAACCAGAGCACAAACCCTTTGGGGTCTGAAGGGGGGGGGGGGTCTGAAAATGGGAATCATATTCCACTCTACTAGGCCGACCATCACCTATACATTTCCCCCCTTCACCAAATAAATATGGAAGTAGGTGTGGGGATGGACAGTTGTGGATCACGAGTTGAATGGGATCCTTAAGTGACACCACATTGGATGTGTATACTAGGGGGTCTATCCAGAATTCCTCAATCCAATGATGGACTAGTTCATGGTTTTACATCACCATATTGAGATGAATAGATGTGGGGGAAGCAACAAAACAGGAGTACTGGCACATAACAGGCATGGATGATACACATTGAACACTCAAGGTGTTCAACTTCTTAGCAAGATGAGTTCTATTCAATACTCTTTTAATAGTGAGGAAAACAATTAGAATGTCTAGTACACAAAGATATATATATATATATATATATATATATATATTTATTATTGAAACCCCTTTATATATAGTCTATATGGGGCCTACTACCTATAATATACTGAGCTCAAAAGGTCCAACAATTGATCTTTTCCACCCTCGAATCACATTCCTGGATATCTTGGTCACACGCTCCATCTGTCCACCTTGAACTCCACCAGTCAATGAGCCCCCACCAAACATCCATCTATTATATCACCACCCAGTAATTTATGGGTGATGTAAAGGGGTGAATATTGTTCTTATAGTGAAATCATTGGTGTTTTACCTACATGAGGGGTTCTTATCGCATCTGTTATACACCCTCAAAGAAGGCATTCCACCCCCAACTTGTGGAAGAGGTCCTATAGAGATGAAACACATCCCCATTTCAACGCCTTTCAGCTCATGGTTCACTAAATTTGGTAAAATATAAGCAGTGTTCCAACTTAGGTATTCTTATAATATAAGTCTCAGACCCCCCCAATTCCCCACCTCTCAATGACAATGCACAAATAGGACAACAAATATCCTTGTTTCTAATTCTAATTGATCCACCACTACCAATTCTCAACATCAACTGCAAACAAAAACCACCTAGGTACCACTTCCCTTTCACTCCATCTCTCCATGAAAACTATATATAGGAAGGGCGACTCTCTAAAACTACCATATGAATTGCATTTGTTGTAATGGGAATGTGAATGACTATGTTTTACTTCAACCTTCTCTATTACCACCATTTTTCCTTTGTCTGGGAATGATGTTTTCATGGAATAGTAGTGGGGAAATGTAGACATATCAACTGGAATCCATAAAATGGTGTTGAGTTTGGGTATTGGTGCTAAAAAATTCTTATAAGTGCATCACCCAACCATCCATCATCAATTGTGTCCATCGAGCTGAACCACATTTCCATACAATCCACACTACTTGTTGAGAAATTGATTCCATATAGATAGTCAACTCAAAGATCAAATATGAGGTGAAACTTTCTACAATTTGGAAGACTAGCTTGGGAGGTGTCACTGTAGCATTTGGGATAAGCTGTAAGACAAAGCCAAAATGACCAAGACGACCCAATGTTATCAGTTCCCATAGGAACATAGGTGCACCAATAGGCCAAGTGCGGGAATCAATAGCAAATACGATGGTCCAGGAAACATGGATGGAAATGCATGGGAATACCTAAGAGATTACTGAATAAAGGAACAAAAATCAAATGGACCAGTGAATATCATTTGATAGGCTAGGTAGCATCATGTATTAGAGCATGTGAGTGGTAAATTGGTTGTCCCACCTAGACGGAACATGTCAATAAGGCAGCACAAACGAGGTTGGAGTTAAGAACTGGAACACCATCAATCGACCAACACTCAAATATAGTAAGTGAAGAGATATATCCCTACACCCATATATGTGAAGAATAACCATGAATAATCCCATTTAATTAACTAATAAAACACACATGAAGTAGACTATAGTATCAGGAGATGTTTCAACAATACTTGGGAGACCATCAGTTGATTTTGAAAGAACAAAAAAGAGATTTCCATATGACTATATACCAATTTGGTTAATGGGGATATAAACTCTTCCCTATTCCAATAACGTGTCAAACATGTCCAAACAAGACAACCCCAACTTCAAAATGAACATATTCACACTTTAACCATTCATTATTTTGAATGGTACTACTTGGCCTATGGGAACCAAGGTTATCATCGAGATGATATAGTTGTTGGACACTTGGACCCTACAATATATATTGTTGGAAACAGGAACACTCATGTATCTGGATGAAAAAAATGAATAGGAACTCAGTTCATCCATTGGGATATAGTGGTGGGGAGAAAATAATGGGTTTATTTGGTTATTCTATTGTCACCATTACCACATAGTAGTGGAATATTATAAGAGTTTTGAACTCTAATTTAATAGTAGGGTGTCAAGTCGTAGGTGTCATGGTCGACTACTAGGAATGAGACAAACACATACACTATGTCTTTCAAATTAATGAGAAACTCAAACCATCCCAACATCCCAACATTTAATCATGCGACAGCTATCACCAATGCCAAGATATGAGCTCCGGTGGTTTGTAAATGGGCAACCCCACTACTCAATTGATTCTATAGGTGCACTATATTTAAATAGAAGAGTAATGGTGGTCCTATGTACTATTCATATATGGTCACATGTAGATTCACCGATGGGATCATACCTACCCTCAGTACAATGATATCGAGCAGAACATGCACTACAAATAAGACAGAAGGGTTCATTCACTCTTTCAAAACCCTCACTAAGAATAATAACTGTAGTGGGTGGTGACCTTCAAAAGATTATATAAAAGAGTACTAGTGCCTTTTGAGACCTTTTTTGTCAGTTTCCACTTTATTTACTTATATTGAGACTTAGTATTCAAACCATTATTTATTTTAATCATGTATTAGTCACATAGATGAGTTCGTGAAGCTCGAAGAGTGATCATCTCTTCTCTCTAATCCTTCTACTCATGTGAATATCCTATTTTTAGTTCTGAAGGATATTTATGTATCTTACTCCTATGATGTGAGACTCTTTCATCTGGTTGAAGATATTTCATTGTGTAATATGGTTCATTCTCATGCACATGAGTGGTCAAACTAATTCATTTTAATAATATTTCATATCCATCTTCCAACCCTACAAAAGGTGATGCTGACTCTAGGAATATGAGTTATAGGTGAATCAATTAGTATTACACTGAGTAGAAAACATGAATATCGGTTGATGTTTCAAATGAAACTATCAAAAAATTACTAATAGAGGTTTAAAAGTAGTAGAGCATCGACAACAGAATCTTTCCAAACCAATCAAAAATATATATAAGTACCATCCCCCATTTTGTTATTCGTCCTTTTGTTCATCAGCTTTACCCTTCTTCTAAGACATAGATTGAATATATAGTCTATCTATATAGTATATCTAAGTATAATATGTCCAACAGAAGTCTTATTATTCTATGAAAGGTCATTATCCTAGTCAGGTTCTCTACTAACTATATTTTACCGACTGTCTCTTTGATTTCTATTGCTTCCTATAGTGGAAAGAATTTCTTCTTTCCTTCAGTTTAGTTTTTTATAATATAGGTAGTAGATTCTTTTGTTCTCCAATGGGATATGAATCAAAAATCTTCTAAAGTAATCTTATATATATTTATAGAGATGATACCAATTCCCACTCCCGATTAGACTCTCTTGAGTGTTCTAGTGGTCTAAGATCAAACCTCTTTTCTATACGCTTGTCCGATTGGTAAGGCATCAACTGCAAATCTATCCATTTATTTCTCTCAAGATTTCGTCCCCATTGACATTTATCTTACTCATTAATATACTCTAATATTCTATTTGATTCATTTAATTCAAGGATCCATGTATCTTCAATTGTGATTCAATAGATCCAAGCAGATTGAAAAAACATAAGATCAGAATAGATAGAATAGACAGAGAGACAAAATCATCACCTACTACCTATATTATACTGATAAATTATAGGCCTCTACTGCCTTTCCATAATATAATCATTCTTATAGACTGATTAGAAGAATACTTCCGCTGATAGGGATAAGGAATTTGAGGATGAAGAGAGAGTCTTTCTTTCTAGAAAAGGGGAAATTATCCCATTGTTGTATAAGTAGGATAAATAGTCTATCTTGGTTATGACACTGTACTAGTAGACTACCAATGGGGATATGAACATGTACATATTTTTTGACTCAAAAATAGATGGCAAGAATATATTCAAAATATATATAATAGAAGATCCAATAGATAGTATAATGATAAAGGAATCCACCATTAAGACCTTCTGATCTTATTGGAGGTTCTTCGAAAGACAAAGAAGATTGAAGGATATATATGATTGAAAGAGAATCAGGTCTTAATTTAGATTTTAGTCTTAGTCAAGTGTATAAGAATACTCCACATCGGTTTAGGAAGAAAGGGATGTCTTGTTCCTAACCCTTTATATTGTGATGCTACTTATATATAAGGGTTTGGAACCTGACCCATAAGAAAGGTCCATGTTCTAAAATATCTTACCCAAAGAGGGTCCGGAAATGTGACCGATAAATCCCTAATGTAGTAGAGTGGTTAGTATTACATCATTTGAAGTGGGTATGTGTTTTGCAAAAAATGGTATAAAGCCCATCCATTGGAATTATATTAGTGATAATCATTATAATTAGACTCTCCAAATCCTCGATTTCCAATACTATATAGGTTTTACATATGATTCGAAGATAGAGTAGAAGAAAAAATAAACAAATATGACTTTTCTCATCTTTTTTGTCTTTTATGTTCTTCTCTATTCACTCATTCATGCCAAGAGGAAATAAATCTGTAGGTGAGAACTTCCAAAGATGGTAATTTAAGATTAATCACTAAATGAAAACTACGAAGGAATCTCACTAGCATTGTGTGATTACAACATTCATATTATACCATATTACTATCATAATGAGAGGCCATCATAGTTCCATTTGTATAGATAATACAGAGCGATCCAACAACATTAAAAAAATTGTTATTGTGTGCATTTTCATAGTTGATGTCGCTCAAGGTTCCCTACACCTAAGTGAATTGAACGACCATAAAAAGTTGACCTTTAATGCATGCTAAGAAATAAAAAAAAATTGGGTTAGAATCAAATAAAAAAGAAATATTGGATGACTAGAAAACATAAACTAGAGAAGCTATGAACAACTGCCCACACATATCACTATATGAACCAGATATCCTAAAAAGAAGAATTACTCTATGTATCAATGTTGGTAATTCCTATAAGAATCTTGGTGATGATTGGTATTCCATCTCAAAAACCTGGATTTTCTCTCGGAGAGTTGGATAGGGACAATAGAGGAAGCTCCTAGCTAATGAACTATCAATTAAATATTCTTACCCCTCAAGATCCCTCCTCTAAATCGGTGTCTAAAGATGGTTAAATCATATTCGTGAAGGTAATTCCACAAAAGATATTGATATTCTCCTATATATTCTCTCATGATTCCTACCATAACTACTCTCCTATTTTTAATAGGGGAGAAAGACTAAGAATTAGTAGCATAAATATACCCTTTTATGAAAGAAATCTTCAAATTTTATTATGAGAGAATCTAAAGGATAACTAGAATCCATCCAATTGAGGAATTCAAATTCCAAAGCCATTGGATGAGTCATAATGATTCTACTAGGAACTAAAATCATGGATCAGAGAAGCTACTAACACCGAGATCTCTCATTTATTTCAAACCTATGATGGAGAATTCTCTCCAACTCCAAGATCTAAAATTTATATATTTTGAGAAATTCATTTTTTATTGCTTTTACCACCCCTATTTTAGCTCCATGGTTCTAGAATGGGGTTCTCAAGAGATATTCTGCAAAAATGGCAATGCTTTCAGGTGAACTCGGGATCCTCTATTAGTGTGCAGGAATACCATGTTCATCATTATTTTTTTACAAACTTCAAGTCAATGGCCTAGCCAAACTACTCCATAAATTCACAATATCAAATAGTGGCTAACATCATCTTGAAAAATACTAGAATATAGAATTTTAATATTCTTTCCAAATTGTTTGAACCTGCCATTAGAGTGGCTATTCTAAATACCTCAAACTACTACTAATGGAACTACAATATGGACTCCAAAAAATTTGTGGATCCATAGTGTTAAGTAATCTATCAACTTCTCTAAAATGATCCTACAAGTATTATCATAAATATAACCTGGAAATAGTTATGGAAACTAAAGGTTTATGAAATAGATTACCTATACGAAACAGATTAACATGAATTATCCAGCTGGGGGATGGAAGTATTAATTATCCAATTTTCTTGAAATACATGAACATCTTTTTTAGGAATGTAATTTGGCTAGACTTATTTGGAATGGCTACTCCTTCTCTGGCCATTCGACTCTCTTGTTTTATCTTCTAATCCCCTGGTGGATGAAGAAAATGAGATACCTGAGGGTCTCTCTTAAAATACCAAAACCTGATATAAATAACTTCAAACTATTATCTCTAGTTTTCAGGGTCTACTACTACACAATTTCAGGCTTTGTATAAGTAGAAAAAAGGAAATGCATGAAAAAAGCAATCTAGACCCCTCATAGACAACATACCTTATTAAAAGGATAAGTAAGGTGGGACAACCAGTTCAATCAATCCCCATATTCAACCTCTTTTACCCCTTTTCCTGAAAAATAAAATCACGATACACATTTTTTTAAATAATTGGGTCATCTAACTCCATTCATGTTATAATTACACATGTTGATGAGAGTGATTTTGGAAGTCACAAGTAAACTTACCATGTAGTAGCTCAGCCAGTAAGTTCATGTGAGAAACTACATGGTAGTTTATCTTTTTAATATATATCTAGTTTCTATTGGGTGATTAAGGAAGTATGAAAGAATCTATGGATGCTTAAATTTCTAGGATGAATGTGGGAATAAACAATCACAATACTCTTCTCCATCAGTGAACTGCTGATTCGATCTATTCGGTACTCTACTCTAATAATATCCAAAGACAACTAACATCTCTATAACTATATAGAAGATTACCCATTTTCCCGCCTTTTCTTTTCTCTTCATTCAAGGTCTATCTGTCAACTCTTTCCTACCAATATGCTTAATGAATGTAATGAAATTTTAGATGGTACTATTATATATAGTTATAGATATAACACCATGTTTCAAGGGAAGAATGAATCTCAGTCAAATGGGAGTCAACCTTATGATTTCATAGAACATAACCTCTATCCTTGAGATATTTAATTATTGAATGGAATGGTTTAGAACCCAAAAAACAGAAGATCCTAAATAGTATATAAACAACCCAACCATTTATATTAGAAGTATGCATGCTAATCTTTGAAAATATGGTATATGGTACGCTTGTCTTAACGATAGGGTGATTTCTTGGTATAGTCTACCCAGGTACTCCTCTATATAGTCTATATGTGGAACACTATAGGCACCACTATAGGAACATTTTTTTGTTTTCTATAGTTTTCCATATAGTTGTCTGATTATATTATACCGATTAGACTCCATCAAAGCTGTGGTTCCACTAGTGGAATAGTGAAATACATAAATAGCTCATGAATACATCACCATAATGAGTTTCGGCTTTGGGGGGAGGGTAAGAAATACACCCATAGGTATAAGGAACTTAAGGAGGTAAAATAAAATGATATCTCAATGTATATAAGTACCATGGATCCTGATATTACATTGATGACTTTTGATGAAATATCTATATAGTAAATCGGTTCTCTACCTACCCCAATATTTGCACCTCCCAATACAGATCAACCTAACGTTCTGCATTGGGTAAAGGGTTTCTATCCAGGAACCGATGGTCTCAATTGATGGGATCATTGTACTCAAATATTTCACCACTGAAGGAACTGCTTAGAATAGGGTGTCATGTTGAATGGATATGGAAATGTACTGAGTGGAATGGAAGGCACAACATGAGAAGTCACACTGTTGATACTGAAGAACCCCAATGGCCTACTACCTATATTATATTGACCCGTGTGGCAGCCTTCCATTTCATTGGCCATATCTTTAATCATTCATGACTATTATAGTAGGTACTCACTATTGGAAGAGTACTGGCGAATCACATATAGTTGGTGGCTGATCTTCTAATACCAACAAGGTCGATATTGCATGTTTCCAACTCAAGGCCAAGGAAAAGGGAAACAACATGGGTCATAGATGGTATGATATTTTGATGAAGAAGTATATTTTGGGGAAAACCTGATAATGGGTATATTCCCTGCTTTCAAATTCTAGTGGGGATCTCCTCCTTCCCCCAAGTGTAACTTCTTGACTCGATTGTCCGAGTAGAAATAACGTCTTGGTTTTCCTTTTGTTATGATATTAGAACCACTCAGAAATCCACATTCTTTCAAGCCATAAAACCTTTCCCCATATCCTCATGGGTAGTGGTGGTTTCATTGCACTCGACCATGAGTTGAATGAATACACAACCATTTCACCAGGAATTTTGGAACACCTCACAACCCTCACTCATCATGTGGGTTGTGTTTGATATCATTTCAACGTGTCTCAATGAAGTGAGGTCAGAAACACCTGTATTCCAAGTAGTGGATAATACTATAGGGAAAATGAAGGAATGTGTCATAGTAGTACAAAGAGAGAAAATGTGGAATTGGATTTCCTTATTCAAGTCGCATGACTATTTCATCCACCATGACCAATACTATTAGAGTATAGTACTGATCAACTAGAGAATGGTATCATCCCTATAGAAATTGAACCTTCCTTCAGCTTCCCATCGTAGTTATATGATTGAGGTTTCCTAATGAATGTTTTAGCCGCTTTGATACATGATGAACGAGTGTGTGCCTTCTAGGAATTTGAACTCGTGTCAGAAATGTCATAATATAGAGTTGATTCCTAGAGACAGTGAAACAGGTCGGGAGATTTATTAATGTACACTTGGTTTCACATATTCGTATCCTACTTCCATAGACTCATAAGTGCGGGGGTCATGAATAGTATAATGGGACTTAGAAGTTTTTAATCTATAGTTTTTACCAACTCTATCAATTCTTTATTCAGTGAAGAGTAGCATAGAAAGACTTAGAGATCTCGCCTAGAAGTCAAATTTACTACAAGATTCTATACCAATGCATTCTCTCTATCAAAGAAGGAAAGTATAATCACAAGGGTATGAATCATAGAAATAAAAAAAATCCCCCACATAAATTTTTTTTTTGATTCTTTCTTATTTCTGTTTCTATTCACATTCTTTGCTTGATTTTTTCGAGTAGGAATGGAATAATAGAAAGAGATTGAGTTTAGAGATGGGTTCACAATACTCATGGTTTTTTCTACCCTATTGATACCTAAGAGTCAAAAAACATTGAAAAGTGAATCCAATTCCACACAGAGAATAGTTCATTCAGTCCATTGAAGAATGATTTCTTAGAATAGTGAGGCTTCCTTATTCATCTATGGACTTTACTATTCTTAGGGTTAACTACTTCATAGTTACTAGTTGTTCTAATAATATCATAGTGTACATGCACCACATATCAATGTGGTACCTTTCAGAACCACATTATAGAGGCACCACACATGGTAGGTAGTCTCATCTAAGATGAAAAACCAATCAACAGAACTTCCACATCTGTACTTGTATATATTCCCACATGACATCTCGCCCGGTAGATCGTTTGGAACACTGGACTCCAAATAGGTCATCTAATGGGACCCAAGGTTCTATAGTTGTACTATAGTACCAGTGTACACAACGTATACCTTATTCCATCCATATCATTCATAGTGACACTCAGGGATATTGTTCAAAAAGTGGGACACAAGGTCCGATGAAATTTCACCATGTCACCACAATATAGAGTAGAGTACATGATGGATTGAGAGGCCATACTTGACTTATCCACCAATATCTTGGTAGGGTTGGTCATCACCACATCAACCATTATCTTCATCATTAATGAGACTGTGATTGGAAGGTGAGATGTCCTAATTCTCTATATCCAATACCACCAACTCAACCAAAGGTACTCAACCTTTTTACCTAATATTTGTTCCTCATGGCATGAAGATGGTCATATAAGGAAATGAACTAATAATGGAAAAGATTCATATGTCGATTCATTGACCAAGAATTGGTTGGTTCGCTCTATTGAAATCAAGGATTTTGATGATGATATTGAAACACCAAGTGAGATGATCTAGTACAGATGATGATTTCCATAAGTAGGAAATCATCATCAACTACCGCATACTTCGGAAATCATACACCCTCATAGACCACCACACAATTCAATGGTTAGGGAATGCGATCTATGGACAACCAAGACGAGTAGTACCCCAAAGTATGAAAAGCCACAAAACAGACTTGTGCCCATTTTCTTCTAACAATTGGCACAAGAAATATATGATTGGGTTTGGAAACCAAACACAAAAGTAATTGGAAACCTTATATGAATCCTTTGGTTATGATATGATAATTATGTAGTTATGAAATTATGGGACCCTTAGTGGTACGCACTATAGCTATGATGTAAGTCATGGAACTTTATATGCTAGAATACCTGGAGTTGGGAACCATATCAAAAAAATAGAAAAACATAGAGAGAAATGATTTTAGACTAACACACCCAACCATCTATGAGTACAAATTCATTTGTAATATATGATTACACTTAAGCCAAAGGGAACCCAATAGAAGATTGATGGATAACGTGACATGTTGAATAGTCCACATAGTAGTCGTTTAGGTACCAAACAGATTGGTCAACACAGATAGGAAAGCATAGTTGACCTATTTGTGTTGACCTATCTGTTTTGAATTTTCTAATCATTTCTAAATTCTAAAGCATAGTGATTGTCATTGAAATGGTTATATGCAGTTGATTGTGTGGATCTGCCAGTTAAAAAAGTATGATTTCCTCTAGCATCTATTCTCATAGGAACTATTTTTAGGGTTCTTCACTTCCACTAGATAGGTCGAGGGGTATTTCCTTCCATCCCCTAGACCCATATCCTATCAATATTTCCATTCTTATGATCGATTCCCGTATTCTAGTAGACAAGTGATAGGAAGAATTTAGCCGGTTGGGATTCATAGTGGATAAGCATATCATCATCGAGGGAAAGTCAAATAAAGGGATGTGGAGATATAAAGTGAGTAGAGAACATAAGAGTATAGATAAATTCCATCATTTCCTACCTTTTGGAATTCAAGGAGTCAAGGCTGACATGCTAGTCATTACTCTACTCTAGAAGACCAAAGACCAAAGTTCTCCTCCACATGGGAAAAATGCATCATGAAACACTACCAAGTAAAAAAGGAAAAGAAACTAATATATACCTTATACACTGATAAGGATAAATAACTACCCACTGACAATATATATCACTACTAGTTTTGAGCACTCCAAGTCTCCGTATAATACAGGTAGTGTGGTGCTTCACCATAGTCAAGAAAATTTTTCTAGATGCAGAGAGCCCGTGAAAAGAATAATAGATACACTAGAGAAAAGAAAGAATAAAATGAGCTGGTACTTATATATATTACTAGAAGGGAGAACCTTAACCAGTCGACGAAGAGGGACCGGTCAAAAAATATATATAAGTATCACTTTTCATTCAACAGTTGATAGAGAAAAAATATTTTTTGAAAATACTCTTAGGGGTTCGACCTTGATCCATGCCAACTATTCTACACATATAAGATAAGGTACCCCACTAACTACTCTTTGAAGTGACCGAAAGGCCTTTTCAGAGATATACTTCTAATGCCTCTTCATCATGGCATCTTTCAGGAGAAATTGACCCTTCTAAACTCATGCGCTCATCTACCATGAGTTGTGTGTACCCATATATACGAGAGGATCTATCGCACCTGATGCTTTAGGAAAGTAATAATATAGTTCTTAGTAGTTGAATTTGTTCCATTTTTTATAAGACTATCAAAACCTAAGTGAATACCTTATGTTTTATCATGTTGACGGTGACATCAATTTGATATGTATACTAACTTTATGCCAATAGAATCACTTCACTTCACTCTCATATAGGATCTGCTGAGATAGAATGAAATACCCAATCATGCAAGCATGATGTGACCCCGACCGAGATAACACATATAATTTCCTTACTATATGAATGAGAAAATCACAAACCTCTTTGAAGACTATATGAATGAGAAAATGAAATATAAAATCATGGTACTTTCAATATATATATGTACCACTACAATTATTGTTTTGAGAACACCATGATTCTTTTGGTTCTCCCCTGAGTCAAATATGGAAATGAAATGAAAAAGGATTAGAGGACATTAATTCCCCACTCCAGTAACATCTATATATAGCTTTGAATAAATACTTGAATTATTTCTAACCTGTTATAACCATAGATGATGGAAGATTTTTTAGGGATGTCATTTTGGTTCTATTTACCGGTCTTGATCTGCTAATATATATGTAGTGGGTCTTTTTGATTTCCTAGAACTGCCCCTCTCTGACACAGGTACTGATATATATTGATAGACTAAATTTCTTTTGTGCTTCTAGTTATCTGCCCATCTATGCCCTCCCAATCCCCAGTGAAAAATTGAATGTTTCATTGATCCCCCACATGGCCTCAAGTATTATCATTTCTACTACATATATAATACACAAATAACGATAAATAATCGGGTTTAATCAAATGGCCTAGTTTTTATATTGACTCATCGGGTCTCTATCCACTTTTCATAGCATAAGCCTTTCTTCTTACCCATCTTTGAAAATGTATAAATTTTAGTGCCCTCAATACATATAAGTAGCAGTGCTCAATTTCATCGATCTATCATTCTTAGAAGAGCACCTCACGAGACCCTCAACATTAAAGTCAATGCTCCTTGTATATAAGTAATTCCCTAGATTGAGAAACCCCCCACCTAGGACTAAGACTCAATCTCCACTAATAACTATCTATCCTAAAATCCTTTATTTCCCCTTTACATTCTATCTTACTAAATGGTATTCCATTATCATAATGGAAAACCTCAATTGATTTAAGAGTCATCCCCAATATGAAAACCACCACTTTCCACCAGCTACTCACTATTTTATGATTTTATTTCCTTAGTATATATTAGTAACAGTATGAAGAAATTGTTTAGTAATGAGTTATTATTAAGAAGACATAGTTTAATCCTATGGCTTCATCCATTATTTGAATGAATCCTCGTACATTGAATTAAGTAGGATCATCTGATACAAGTAGCATTATTCAAACAGTTCTAGTTTTCGAATCCCTCATTTTTAGGACACCCTTCTCATATCGAGTTTGTGATTCAATATAATATAGATAGTAGAGTCTAGTACAAGGAAAAGGATGGATGGGGGTCATAGATAGACTTGGAAGGAAAATCATTCAAAGCAGACAATTTTATTAACCCTTCCATCCTATTATGAAAACCCTCTTGCAAGAACAGTATCATTCTAAGATTCATAAATAGACACTACTTCTTAAAGAGTATATATCTACTATATATATTATACTGATGAACCCCCAAAAAATAAATAATCAATATAGGTTGTAAAAATACCAGAATGAGTGACCCCTGATCGATAGTTTAATCTAGAGAGAAGCATGGACTAACATTTCTTGGTCCTCCCAGATCTTCACTGGGATACATGATTTTGGTATCCCAGGGTAGCCCTATCTAGTCTGGTATATAAGGAAGAAGGAAAGAAACTCCAGTCAGATCAACCCTATCCTAGAAACATTCCATTCTCTTTGGCCAATATTGACCTCATATTACATATTTCTTTCAGGAGATGATGGCACCAAACTATTAGAGTAGAGTACTGAACTCATCATTGGAAATATATCAAACATACCACCTATCACATCCTATGCATGGATAAAACTACAACTTGAACTCCAACTCCAAGCACTGAATGGGATAATAACACTTATGTGTATTTTTTCAGTTCCATTTTTTTTGTCCTCCAAAAAGGGAACTGGAAAACCCCGAGGGTCGGGAATCTTCTATGAAAGGTCACCATATGGTTTGTTTTAATACTTTCATTCATGGGATATGTGAGGTATCTTACTATATATATTATACAGATGGAGTAACTCTTATAATCTTGATATCCTTCCTTTTCTGACTAGACCAAGGAGGACCTGGGATACTTGAAGTATCCCGGACCTTGGAGGACCATGTTCTCACGATGTTTGTCTTTTCAGATTTTTTGTATGGGTTCTACTACCTATATTATACCAGGGGAAAAAATTCATCTATCTATATAGAATTATTTTACATACTTCTAAGATACCTTTTGATGTTCAAATCATCAATCCATTCAGCTATCACGTCAGATGACTTGACGGTATCATCAAATAGAGTACAGTATAGTCATATTGAGTAGAGTATAGAGCACTCTAGTGGAAGAACTATTAGAGTACAGTATTGGTTTCATTCAGTGCCCCCTCATACACTAAGTCAAGAATCTACTCCTTTCATGTCATGAAGAGGAAGTGAGATGATAACAATGTGGATGGGAAACAAACCCATATCAATCCATTAATTCTATAATATAATTGGATCGCAAACAAAATGAAATGATATTCTTAAACTTTTATTATAGTACCCATAGCAGTTGGAGTTCTTGAATCAGACATGATTGAGTAGATCATGTTGGAATCTTAACCATGAATGATCCTCCAATGGGTTGAGAATGTAGATCATGTGATGGATTTGTGTCATCTCAATAACTATATATAAGAGTACCATGGAGTAGTGTACATAAATATAATAGAAATAAAACATACAGTGACCACCCTTATTTCTATCATCGTGAAATGATAGTACTCTTAGACAAGAGTACTAACAATCCTCTCATCTACTCTCTCAGTCCCTGGATTCTTCTTTCCCATACCATCATGCCACAGTCATTGACCAAATTCCTTATCCCTATCAATTTCTTCTCCTTAGGCCACCTTACTGATGTAAATGGACCTACGAATGATGATTCAGAGAATTTTTTGAGATAATAGTTTATAAAATATCTTACCCTTTAGGGTAAGGCATCCTCAGGCTCAAAAACTAGCACAAGGGATGAGACCGAGAGAAAGAATCACCTAAGTTGATTGATTTATGATGGATGACCAATGAATGACTCTTATGGGGAGTGAGTGGTATCTATAATCCATAGAACCAGTCATGAGAATGACCTAATTCTATAAGTGTATGTATATGGGAGTATAGAAAGTGAAATATAGAAATGAATCCAAAGGTTGTATTACGGTGAGGAGTACGACTATCATCCATATAATGATGGAATTTTGGATCTCATTTGTATTCCAAATAGAGAGATATGTGGCCTTTTATTCCATAGGGAGTGAGAGGGATCAGGGGAAAAGGGTGGGTGTATTTTTTAGTTGTGTAGTTAGACGTAACAGAATTGACTATAGGAAATGAATCAGGCATCTACGGTTCTATTTTGTCTAGTTAGCTTCCATTTTCATATCTTAAAGAAGAAACAATTCCTCTTAATTACCCTTTAGAAATATATGATGCTTAAGGTTCCAGTTATATATAAGAGTTTATAAGAAGACCCTTTCATTCGGGTCATATCTTTTTGAACCTAGGATCCAAATCAGATTGGTAGGAAAGACAATGGATACTATATGAATGAGAAAATAGAATAAAATATTGAAAATGTGGCATCAACTAGTACTTATATATATATTTTTTTATTCTTCAGTGAGTACGTGGTCAATACCAACAATATAGTTACGTAAGAAGGAGGGGAATGAGTTGGTTCTCTAAAAGGAATATGTGGACTCAAATCTCTTGTTCACCTCTTTTAGGTTATGACCAGTCTAATTAATAGCAGTAGAAATGTGATATTTTCCTAATCTAGATCTATCTATAATATCTCATATTGTGAAAGTGGCCACTATTAGAAACAAGGTTATGGAGCTCACACAAACTCTACTTGAACCTTATTCGGTCTCTTTTATCGGTGGGGACATCACACTTTCCTCTAAAAATGATGCCCCAAACCTAGATGGTTCGTGTTCTCCCATTCAGTTCCTTATCTCTATCAGTTACCCATGACAAGAAGGGAATGTGGGAGAAGTATCAAAACTATTAGATATTAGAGTAGAGTACTTACTTTCCATTTGCGGGGTTTTGGACATAGGTATTCATTTTATAAGGGTCGTACCCACACCCGGTTCAATAAGAAGATGAGAGAGGACCTCATTTTTTTATTTCTCATGCAGTGCTCAAAAAGAATGGAAGAGAAGCCAATCATTACTCTACTCTAATAGTTAGTACTATACTATAATAGTAAGGATTCTACCAATATATATAATTAATATATGTTTTCACAAATCCCAATGTAAAGGGTGGGATAGATTGTAGTATGGATGATAAGGGGGTAGGGTATACAACCAATATTATATTTAACACCATATAGTTAAATCTTGATCAGGAATAACCCACTATTAGAATAGAGTGATGACACTGTTAGAGGAGTACTGAAAGAAGAAAAGCTATAAGGGAGGAATCTTTGATTATGATAGAATATTAGCCTATCTACGAATGTTATGGGTCACTCATGGTAGTATTTTCTTTTCCTATGACTGAATCAACTGCGAACTCTGGGTGAGCTTAGTCAATTAACTCTTTTGTGTCAGATATCTTTCTAAATCATTCGAGAGTCAGAATATCTTAATCGACTCATCTGATCCTAATATTGAAACAACATTAGACAATGGATTTTCTCCAAATCATACATTGTGGATACCTACAGTTGGGGGTAGATGGGTGGTTTGTAGGCATTCGAAAAACCAAAGGTGCCTTTAATCTACAATGGGATATAGGGGAATCTCATCATCCCTTTCTCCCATTTACATAAATAATTTATAGGTGGCCTAATGTACTTATATATATTTTTGATATAATATAGGTAGTACAGTATGCCCCATTGATCTGGGTGATACCCCAACTATTCACTCCGATCCTCCTTTAATTCCTTGGATAAACCACCAGTACAAGTTAGGCTACTAGTACCAGTTTAATTGGAACCATTGGGCATCCACTATGGAAAACTGAGGAATGATGTCTCTATATACACCAACCATCACCCTAATATATTGATATATAGTTCAGTGTAATAGAGTTTAAGTAGTAAAGGTATGTCCACCTGGCTCTACTACAGATATTATACCATGAACTAACAGTGTGGAGTTTCTAGATGACTCTACTACCTATATTATATTGACTGTGGATTGGATCATCAATGCATGACGTAGAATGTCAATGCATCCAACAGTGGGCATTTGGGTTCTTTTTTCCAGTTCTCAAAAGATTCTAATTGAGTAGTAGTTGAAGGGTTATCCTCCAGTTAATAGTAAAACAATATTGGGCCATGACTCTAAAACGTATTCATTCTACTCTACTCAACTCTTTTTGATCGGATCACATAATGTCACCACATGGTTCCTAACTGCAGTTTAAGCATTCCTGACACCCATATAAAATCAATCATGCCGAGTTTACAACATCACATTTGAGAATCTAATACTTCAATGCCACCAATATATTCAGTCATATAGTTCATGCAGTATTGACCCGAGTCCGAGACAATTAGAGTAATGTACTGACTATTAGAGTAGAGTACCAAGTCATATCGTATAATGAAACCTATTCTAATAGTCACTGAATCTTCTAATATACAGTTTATGGTTTGATGGATCTCAATGAGTCAAATGGAGTTTTAACCCCCATATGACCTATCTTGATTCATTTTCCCATTTTCTTGGAGTGTATTCTAGTACTTGGGTATGCACTTTGAGGTCAAAATATTGTATGAAACTCTTATCATAAAATTTGAATGATAACAGTGCATATTTGAATTGTTTTTTAAGAAATCCCATTGGTATAGGTAAGGTGCTCGAGTCAAATATCCCCACCAACACAACTCAGTTGATAATGAATGGTTTCTCAAATCCTCTCATCACGATGAAGATTATTTAGACACCAATTTCATACATCCCATCACTCTTCACTTTTTTTTTGATAACACCTCCAAACCCCCCATAATAATTACAATAGAGAACCCATGATTGAGTGGTCCACATACCAAACATTTATATATCGATTGATGAAACTCTACTCTATATTGGTGGCTAATTCCGTGATTAACCCCACAATTACTAATCTAAACTTCACTATTTTTTTTCACTTACAACTATCCTGTTCCTACTGGTTTGTATTGGCATGACCACAAACCTTAACTTTTGAACCTGAATTGAATGTTTAGAAAGGTTCCAAACCTACATTTTTATAGAAGAGTACTGGTTTCATTGATTCTACAGTGTCAACTGGTCTGTGTCTAGGTTGTTCTATCTTTGAAATCGTTCTCCACTACTCAATAATTACATAAAACTTATGGTCATGATTTCACCTTTCAAGCTCTTATCACACTATCTGAGTAGATTACATCCAGTGGAATAACCTGGATCAAAGACTTGTTTTAGTAACATCGATAAAATATATATGTACCATTCCCCATACAATTTTTGACTAGCTTCCCATTACCACTGATTTAAGTAGCATCCCTTTCATCTTAGGCTGATGGCACTGTGGACCATCCAATGTACCACATGACTCCCAATCCATATCATGTCAGCCACCTCTAATGCCTTTAAAGATTAAATGTGATGAAAAAGTGACTTAAAAAAGCGTTCCCAATCTCTTTTTGTACCACACTATACCTCATCTTCTCAGAGTGTTTCAACAACCACTATCTTTCATCTATAAATAAGCGATTATTCATCAACCTTCTTCTTGATCAACTAAATCGTATAATATATATATAAGTATCCAGACACTCCCATTGTGTCAATAGATAGTATGGGCCCTGGTATGTATATATATTTGTGGTAGTGCCTAATCGTTGGCATGAAATACCGCTTATAATGATTTATTTCAATATATATAAGTACCAGTCCCACTTCCCTCCCATTCCCAATAGTACATTTCTATACTAGTAGAAAATATCACTGTAAACATCAACCCTAGGCACTAGAGCAGGTACTGGAAGTGTCTCAGGAACTATTTTATTTTTTTGTTCATTGCGGTCAAAATATATAAGTATCATTCACTAGGAAATTACTAAGCTCATTAATTTTGTATTCATTGGTCTATACTTAAACCTAATTGTACAGACAATGTGATGCCAAACGATTACAATGGTAATTTATTTCATCACTTGGTACTTAAACATTATGGTCTCATATCATGAATGTGCAGCCTCTTGTACTTCTTAACAACTCATCTCAAACTTGTTGAGAGGGTATGGTACTTATATATATTGGCTCATTTATTTCAATGTTTTTGTTGCATATTCTAATCTTCTGGTAGGACATATTCTATCATGATTGCAGTAGTTGACTTTTTTCCTAGATTTTTCTCACTTGTTTTGTAGGGGTTGAAATTCTTGAAGAATTAGAAAAGAGTGGTAGCCATGATTGATGCAGGAGATGGGGATTTGAGAGTTAGCATGACATTGTAAAGATCTCTAGTTGTGATCAATTGGGTCTCACTCATAATAATGAATGAATTTCTTGACATCAGATCATGTTACTAAAACATTGGATGATCTTATCAAGTTCACTATAACTTATATATATTTTAAGAATGTTGATTCCTCTATCATACATTTTTTGGTCACTCCAAATCGTCCATTGAAGAATATTTACCCCATATACCAAACCACGAATGCCCATACACAACCCCAGGAATCAACCTGAGTAGCTTTCTCATGTGTAATTTTTTAAAACATCCTCAACCGAAAGAAAACTCTATTAAAAAATCTTACAAAAAAATGCATTTATGGATTTTCATTACTGGTTCCACATATTTGTGTAGATTCGATCCAAAAGATCCCTAAATTCTCTATTGTATAGATACCTAGACCATCCTACAATTAAATTAAAATATAGTATATGAACAAACCCTTTACAATGAATAAACTGATGGGTTTGACGATCAAAAACACCTTCATCCAGAGTCTTATTCTACCCATCATCGACTAGAATTATCACACCACCATCAATAAATTAAATACTTGCTTCTAGTATGATTCTTAGTACTCTACCCTAATAATGGACCTCTTCCAGGTTTGAAATATACACTTATTCCATTCATTCCATCAACAGATCAATCAACGGGACTTGATTTCCATCCTGAATGAAGTTACCTAGAACCTGTAGAAGTTACTGACTTAAGATAGAGAGAGATCACCAATAACAACATCCATTCTACAAATATTCACATGGTCAAGCCAATGATCTATGCCGATAATGCCATATCTCTATTCTATAATGACTATACACGATCATCAGATGATGGGATGATGTTAAGATAATCATCTTCTTGTCTGATTGTCTTCTGATGTTATTCCATTTTTCTTTTTCACTTTCATTCCACCCACAATACAAGATTGAAAAGAAATTTTAAAATCCGTACATGTTATACTTCTCACCAACCATCTTTATAGAGGGTACCAACCGATCTCATGATAATGAGTCACTCACATACTTTAAAAAAATAATTTCAATATGAGAGAAACTAAATCAAGCTCAATTACAACTCACTCTAATCAAATAGAACTAATGTATATGATGTTTAGTGGAATGTTTTCACAGTTCACTTCATTATCCTTGTACATAAAAATCTTGCTCATAATAACATTTTTTGAGTTCAATTACTTTGAACAGATATTGGAAAAACATGGAGAGGGAACTCACATATGTTTTCTTAGACTCACCCCCTATATTAACCGCCTAACGAGATCAGAATGAAACAAAATTGGATCTCAATCTTATCATGATCAGGGATACTAATCTTTCTCAGATGAAAAAGAATACCTAGACCTACTACACCCACAATGTAGGATAAATATTAGTCTACTAGAGACAGAGGACAAATAACTCTTACTCTGTGATCGATCAAGCCAAAATACAGGTCTCATCAAATCACTTATAGTAACCCTTTGTAATATTCTTATTCCTGAAATTTATCCCGATAGTCTATCCACTATGCCCCAATGTTACAGTATTAGTTTAGGCATTGCACCTTGTGTGATATGGGATCATTAGATCAGATTTCTTGGAGATATCCTACGTTGAAGGACCCATGAGGTCGTAACTATGATCAAAATATAAATCAACTAGAATACATTAAAAAGGGTGAATCTCCTTACTAAGCTTTCAAGAAAGTTAGCACTATTTTCATATTCAACAAGCTTGACACACCTAATATAATCCTTTCTGCCTACCCTAGAAGAAAACCATAATGAGTAAAGTATAAGAATAAGGATGATAACTAAATACAAAGAGAAAAATATTATATTCTACTAGTTTATGCCCCTTTCTCTTCATCAGTTCTGTGTAAGTTATCATTCTTAATCCTCCTCCTACTGCTGTGTAAATGAGCTATAATCAGGCATGAAAGAATTAATTGAATAATTCAATCCCAAGGGATTCCAAGCGAATCTATTTCTCCTCCCAATGGGGTCTACTCACTCAATGTAGTTGTTAACCACTTAATAAGTCTAATAAATAGTAAGTTAGTGCTTCTACCTGACTATATTAGCCACACTTCATTCATAATGAGCTTAGAAAACATCAAAGAAATAACTGGTAGAGAACAAACTAAGAGATGAAAGAAAATAAATATAGTCATATTACAATTTAGTATAATAGAATCTCTTATTATTTTATGAAGGAATAAATCAAGTGTAGCTTTAAAAGAATTAATGAGTGATCAACAACTTGATGTTTCCATCGATAATGGAATATTTCTCTCCTATATCTTAGCAGTCGAGGAAAAAAAGATGTTTTTTCCTAAATTATAACACATTAGATTGAACTACTTTGAGTGGAATCTATCTTGAAGACACAATGACAGGTTTGGATGGATAAACCTCACAACATTAATGCAATTCAACAAGAATTTCAGAGGATGAAGGCAACTAATGGTCGATCACTCGAGTTTATGTCACTATTAGATAATGTATTATTTATTGTCTTATTGTCTGGATCTATAAGGACTATACAAGATGATAATCCGATAATAAAATATTTTTATAATCATCTTCTTGTCTGATTGTCTATTTCTTTGATAATACAGAGGATGAGTGTGTTATGGTATTACATACCCCCTATAAAGTAGTCTTGATAGGGATTAAAATGAGAGACTTTTTTCCTATATCTTCTCTATATCTAGGGTGATTGAAGTAGCAGATATTCCAATAAAAGAAAAGATAATATTGGGATATTTATAACCTAAAAGCATCTATACCTTTTAATAATACTCAAAGAAGAAAATCTATATTCACTCTCTTTTATTAAATCATTTCTTCCTTCAGTGAATGATTTCTTTCCAACATGCATTCCTTTTATACATAGATCTATCATTACCGACTAAGGAAGGGAAAACATGGAATGTTTCTAATCATTTTGAAAATTTCATAAATTCCACTTCATTTTACCCTAGGTACTTTCTATTTATTATTCCTATTAAAAGAACCATGGAACTAGAAAAAGAATGAATTTCACCAAGCTGACTGAATCTCATACCCCTTGCTACTTAGATTTTTCTTGCGAGTTTGATTTCTTCTTACATAGTAGTATGGAAACCCATGGAGTCAGATCCAAACAAAAGTAGAATTATATAATGAAAATAAAATTCAATATTGACTTTCTTTTAACTTCCAGTCTTTTACCCATGCTTTAGAGAATATAGAGACGATATTGACCAAATCAGAATGCAGGACTTATTCATACTGTAAATTATCATGTGTACTACCCTCTAATTCATCCATTTAGGCTATAAATAATTGAAAATCATTCAATATCTTTCAGTCAATCAAGGATGAATGAATCAAGGGAAGAACAAATTATAGGATTTCTGCCTTCTCTTCTATCTCATTCAAATCCCTGTAGGTCATAGTTCTAGGTATATACATAGAGAACTCAACCAACATGACTTAATCTGCTTCCATCCACTGATGTAAATATTTGGAATAAGAGAGGTGAATTTGTTGAAATAACCATTCCATTCATCTAAGGTAAAAAATTAACACTTCTAGGTGTTAAGGATTATTTGTATGAAATAAGATGACCAGAAATTGTATTGTTTTATCAATAGAGAAGATGATAAGATGATAAGATGATTTATCAAGAATTGTCTGATCATCTGATCGTATTCTAATGTTATTCCCTTCCACAATGAAAAAATCCAAAAAATATTATCTCTTCCTAAAAATCCCTCTATTAGAATAATAATACTAGGGGATACCCTGAATGACATCACTCTACCATGCCTTCCATTCATCCGAACAATCCTACTGTGGAACTCTTTCCATTTTTCTATCAATATTGACCTATGAAGCCTATTGAAAAATGTAAAAAAAAATTATGGAAGAACAAAAAATTATTAATTGTAATATAATATATCTTTACAATATTACCAATTCAAATCAGTCTTATCATTGTTGTGAAGATGAAGAACTATAGTTACGCTCTTCCCCAAAGGTAGATACTCTCGTCTATTCTTCCTAAGGACATATGAAGTGGCCAGGTGGTGTAGTCCTCTAGAATGCGGTCTTAATACCTATATATATTAAATAATTAGAAGGTATCAAATAGTCTGATGTTCCTAATGAGAAACTTCTCTGAGCGGAGGGGCTATTCTAAGAGATAAATAAAATATCTAGTTCTAACGAGATCGAAAGTCCTTTTCGCACCTTTTCTGTTATCATTACCATTCGGATGCTGAAGATTCCTTAATGGAATTATTGTGAATTCAACTATGGACATCATAGATTGTATTCCATTTTCCTCGTCATATTATTTGAATTGATATAACTCACCCATTATCCCTTTACAAAAAAAGATTACAGGCCGATCGACAGTGGTATTCTAAACATGAACAGATTTGTGTCATATTCTAGGAATGCTTTTATAGAATATTCCCCTTAAGGGATCTTCATAATGAGCATATAAATTTTGAATGACTGGGTACATGTATTGATCAATGTACTGCAATAAATTAGGCTCTATTGGAATAAAGAACTCTACAGAATCACCATAGTCAAGGAAAACCTCATTGGGTGTTTTACTAAAAAATGAATATGGTGAATTACACAATCTACATCTAATTCGGCCTAATATGGTTGCAATGACTCTTCCTTCCTCTATACTAGGTATTTTAGGTAGGACACATAACTTGATAAACCTCTATGTAAGTGGGTTTGGTTCTTGTTGGTATTCTATAGTTTTCAGGGAAGTTCCAAGAAATACAATGGGTATATTACCTTTTTTAAGAAGGATTAGTGGATTGACATCATGGTCGTTCAATAATTGATCAGGGTCTTCTTCTAGGACAAAAATATCCAAGGAACCAGTTGGATTACCAATAGTCTCTTCCTCTCAGAATTAGAATTTTGTAGTGAATCATATCCTAATCACATGAGATAACATATGGAATATGATAGTTCTTTGAGTTCATGGTAACCCATAATTAAAGAGTTTCTTTGAAATTATATTATGTTCATAGCATACGGAACAATCCATCAATTCAAGAAGATGACAGATATTATAAAGCTATTCTAACTCATATTCATCTAGTTGACCCTCTCTATATAAATAATATAGAATTCATTCTCTTAGGTTTGTCTGACTATCTCAGAGTGACATAAGATCTCCATATAAATTTTTTATGTTTTCATAGTAGTTTAAAGCTCGATCTCACAAGATGGGATCATTATATATCTCATACCAAATTTAACATTGTTTAATATTAGAGATGATGATGTCAGACATTCCCATCTCTATAAGATGTCCTTCCTCAAAAGGGGAGATCATACATACGTTATTATCATTTTTCTTCCTTATCATATGAGAGCTATTTCAACTAGGATCAGTGGATATAACATATATTTCATCCAATGAAAACGTTCCCTAGATAAAGATGTGGTCTCACTGATGCACAAGGTTTCTACAATAGATGACCAAATTTTATGAAATAAAACATCAAACCCAAATAAAGGAATCAAAAACATATTCTATTCACTATTATATTCTAATAGTTTATTTTTTTGACACGTCACATATAAGGATCCTGACATGAAGGTTCATGCAGCTGATTCCACTCAAAATAACAATAGCTCGACAGTTGAATAATTCCTTAATATGGGTTGTCACAAACATAGGATATGAATCATTTACATCCATCATACTTAGTGTTAGAAGCATATATTGACAAATAGTATAATTAATAGACCTCATATTACTATATTCCATACTAACATTATTCATTTTACTATACGAATCAAACTTCTTACTCAATAGGGCGTTAAACACTAGAGAGGGACCTAAGAAATAGATGGGATATGTTTTAGTCACAATGATAATAAAACAAGCGAGCATGGGGGAAAAGGGTGGGATTTTTGCGATGTATTTTATCTTATATGATGAAGGTGGTGATGGAGATTCCATAGAACACCTAGAAGTCACTGGAGAATGTTGATTAGTACTTGATTCAGTTAATGCGGGAGAATGAGTATCACCTAGATGTTGAGGTTGAAAGCCATATTTGACTATAAGTGGTGATATTAACCATTGATTAGGAAGTCATGGTGGAACTAGAATAGGATCCATATACAGATTAGTAACACATTCCTTCCCATGTAGAGTTTAGAAATTATCTTCCATCTTCTGGGTGAAAAAGAACCGAGTTTCGCCAAAAGTAAAATGTCATGATATAACCATTCTCTAGATTAAGTCATCTATAACCCTCTTAATATTTGTTTTAAACCACAAAGATACATGGAGTGAGATGAAAATGTGTTCAAGGAGTCAAAATGAGTATATAATACACATCAAAATATGCGGATGTGAAACAAGTTCTAAAATAGAGTTGAATTTCATCCTCTCATTTAGGAGCTGGGACAAAAACAAAGGCTCTGAATTGGGGTGCTACATTAATCCTAACACTAGGGAATATTCAATGGAATTCTGAAGATAGAGGAACGCATGGGTGATAGGAAAAAACTAATTACCAGGGATTGGATTTACGGCTTGAATCCTATCTATATTTTGTGTTATAGTCAACTTCTTCATCCATGCATGGACTGCTACGGAATGTCACACCATCACAGACCTTCAACATTCCAGGGAAAAATTTCTTCTAGACAGTGAGACCATAGACACCTAGTTTCATTGGTACTAGACCATGTGAACTTTCTTTCCTCATAATGTTCTAGAGTTATTGGTGGGGGTTCATTGTGGAAATCAAGGATTGGATGTAGTTCAAGAGGTGAGACAACTTGTGGTTCTTCCCAATCCTTCACTTGAGTTTTGGGATGAAAATTTCATATTCAATGTAATTAGCTAGTGGAAAGAAAACCTAGTAGAGGTGCTTCATTGATCCTCACACCAAGTATAAATAGTTTTTTATCCTAGAAACCTCTTATGATTGCTTTGGATCATCTTTTTCATTCCCCATTCCTATCATATTCAAATCAGTGATCTTGGAAAACAACTCTTCACTCTAACGCCTATTTCGGTTTTCAGTTGGGAGTAATAGAAAGCAGGAAAAACATTCAATTTTTAGGACTCATAATCACGGTAAAATAGAAAATTCTATTTTTGAAGCATTGGTTACAAAACCTTATCTCCCCTCACTTGAGTAGTAGCATCCTTCATAAGTCAGAAAGGTTCTTAATCTGCCCTTTCAAAAAGTAACTTTTTCCTTCTTATAAAAGGTTAGTTTCTTGGTCAACTGTCTTACTTGAATCAATAAAGACACAAATATTCTGGAAATAATATGTTATATATAAAATATATATCTATACACAATAGAGGAATATCTCAATTGAAAGCTAAGAAATATCTTGCATGCAACGTATCTATCCATACCTCTCCATTATTTGATGTAGAATCATTCCTTCATTTGATAGATGTGGAATAGTAACTAACACAAAAGAATCTCCATCTCATCCAAAGCTTGAGCTTGATAGAAACAAGAACTTTATTATTTTTAAGTAATCTTGTTCCCATAGTGGAATTTGGAACAAGTATTCTCACATGTATAGAAGGAATTCCTCTACTTGGTCTCTTCTTTTCCACTCAAATTTCAATCCATGATCAATGATGTAGGGTATGTTTATTTTTTTCTCAGTAATAGTATTTTCCCACTCACAAGGAATGGAAGGCGGGTTAAGAATGGTATTGTAAGTCCCCATCTTAATTAATAAAAAATTAATAGAATGAATTCCTTTAGCGTAAGCCCTATGTAACCAAACCTTAACCCATTGGGTCCCTGATTCCTTAACTCCCTATCATTAAGTAGATAACAGGACCCTGGTATCACAATTGACTAAAAGAAATATAACAATAATACACACCAACTAATAGATCCTTCTATGGAAAAATTTCTATTTTTTAATATTCCCATATTTCGGTCGTCATGCACCTCAAAAGAATAGTTGTAAACTGTGTAACTTACAGAAAAGATGGATGGATTCTATCTTTTTCACTCACAGAACACTGAATTAATCTTTGTTTTTATCTATTTTAACCAGGATAGATTCTATCTCACCACCCTAACCAATATAGGAATGTACCACTAGTTCAATATATATATCTTCCTTAACAGGTATGGCCCATGCTACCTATTTTCCACATGAAGGGTTCTAATCAATACCAATCAAACTAACCAAATTACATGTTGTTCCCATTCTCATTTTTTTCCTTCTAGATGAAGCTACCACTAAATGAATGAAACATAAAAGGGTCGATCATCCTTTCCCCCCCAACCTCCCTTATATATGTATACTACTATCTAGATTTCTTTTCGGGTGACATTTTACATTTTTCTTTATTACCATGATTAAGAATAGGATGAATCTGATTGCATTGTGGGTGTCGATAATTGCTATTACTACAAAAGAAAGAAGATATTTAAAATACTAATTAGTAAATAATGAAAGATGTTTTTTTGTAGAATATCTTATTGGTAAGTACTTCGATTTAGACAAGATACCTTTGTACTGGTTCTCCATGGAAGGGAAATGAAAAAATGACTAGAATACTTAATGATGTAGGTAGTAGTGGGGGAGGAATGGGTCTTAGTTTCTAGCTCATCAGTCAACTGAGTTGATCATACAATGAATTCTAGAGACTAGTGATAAAAAAATGTACACTGGCCCTATTCATATTGGACAAGGAAATGAAATCCTAAACCCCTTACTCAAAAGTATTTCATTTCCTATTTCCTACTAAAAGGGTGAGAAATATAAAAAAAATAGGAGTGTCGTAGGCAAGTTTTTTATTTCCTACGAGGATGATGATATGAAATAGAAGAGTGGGATATGATCTACTCTATTAAATAAAGTTGTAACACTAGTGGATTAGTAAGAGTTCCTCTGTTGATGTAAGAGAGCTAGTTTCCTTCTTCTCATGCAATAGTAAACTAGAGGTGACAACAACACATGGAAGACCAATGCGGGGAGTTTTACACCATAGCATAGAACATACTCAGAATAACTCGGATCGAGAGACCACTTATCAAGAAAAAAGAAATACATCTCAATAATAAGAAATTTAGTATGCACTAAATCCAAACTATTATTATAATTCCACCTAAAATATATTAGAAGGATCTTAAATGTGATGTGAATCGTGGCCTTTCGGAGCTTCGCATTAGCACACAATATAATATTTCCTCACCCAGCCAGTTATCATGGGTTTAAAGGAAGGTTCACTAGTTTTGGAAGTGAATAAGAAAACCACCAACTACTCAGAAAGGACAATCTTTTTCTTGATCTAATTTTATGGTGCTTCCATATTCTGGGCCCTAGTGACCCAAATAGAATATCGTGACCTAGGAGTAGGGATAAACATAATTTCCACAATATATATAAATACTCAGATTGAATCTGACCTAATTTCATCCAAAATCATGAGTATGTGTCTATAGTTTCAGACTAACTTTAGGCTATGTGTTAACTCACCCTGAATGTACACACGCTAGTCCCAAGTGTAAAACTAGACAACCATGATTGAATAAGTGAATATTCCCTATAAATAAAAATCAATCCAGAGGTTCTGGTTCAAGTCCATCTCCTGAAAAGGGGTTTCAAAAATAGTATTGAGAAATTTTGTAGTGTGATAAGAGTAAAGAAAGTTAGAGAGAGATAGTAATAGTTCATATTTCTACAAACAATGAGGGTGCTACAGACCGCTCTGCCTAGAAGACTCTCTATTTTGTTAGAACTAGTTGATAACTGAATTACTAGGCACATTATATGTTAAAAGGTGAATCTCTATGATGCGTCGGAGAAAGACTAACTTTGATTAGTGGTCTTTATAACTAAGTAGTGATTTTTCTACATCGGACCCATGATATAAGATCTTTTTTTAGGTGGGGAATGAATCAAAAAAATGAACCAATCATTCATTCAGGGATTCTAGAATGTTTTACACCCATTTGAAAGAGGATTTAACATCAATATTTTTATCTTATATTGAACCAGGTTCATGAGATCATGTCGTATTCTCTCTTCTAATAGATCAAAAACAATACCTTTTCTATTAGAGTTCTAATGAATCTTGGTTTTTTTACAAGGGAAATAGCTTAGAGACATTTACACCCCTTCATCTCAGACTTATGGATCTCTTCCTTGGATTTAAATGGTATTTTCTTCTATAATCCATCCATTTAAAAAGGGTATATAAGAAAATAGAGGAGTGAATAAATTATCTTCTTCCCTCCCTCCAATGATTCAGGATTAAAATAGTGGATTTTAAAATTCTGTAATAGATGTGAGAAGGCCTCTCAAAATAGAGCCTTTATTGATCTCTTTTTTGAGATTTTTCTATCTCTAATGTAAATTAATTATTCAAGAAAATAGGGTAGTCTCCGCATAAAGGTTCCCAATGAGGGTCAGTCATTGGGGATGGAGTCAAATTTATTCTCATTGATCATGGGGCTTCTTTTTATATGAATGATAGTTTTTTTATTCTTTGATTTTATTAGATTAACACATTGAAGTTATTTTGGGTATTAAATGTAAATCCCATCTCAGTCTATTCCTATAATTGGTTTGAGTATTGCCTATTCATCATTTCTTGATGAATCAAATCGAGAACCTGTATTTTTTTCTGTATATAGTTATGGAAGTATAACTAATTGAAACCGAAATATATATTTATTTTATATAGATATAACACTTGAATTCACTAATAATGCATCTATTCATGGAGGTTGTTGTAGTTTTTGTAGTTGTTTATAGTTTTTTATCGATATTGGGTTGGTGTTCAGTATACCTTAGTAAAAGATCAAAAATAGATTTCTACGAGGCTGTAATGCCCATAAAATCCCATTTTTTTGTTGTTCAACAACCAACCCCAAAATTTATTCTTCCAAAAGTCATTCTCCAATAGTAGAGAAGTCAATGAATGAACCAAACAAAACGATAGATCAGTTTTTTTATTTTATTGAGAAGCAGTACAAATACTATTTTTTATTATCTTTATCTGTTACCCTAAAGGGTAATATCTTTTAGAAATTTTTCATTTTTTTTGGTGAATTGATAAGTATCTAGTGGATCCTTGGTAGAAAAGGTGGTCATACGTGATGTAATTATTTAACATAATAGATCACTTGGATGTTCGATTGAATTCGAGTCTACTTGGAGGAGGAGAAAGGTGAGTACATTACATCCTCATCCTCCTCTTGCTAATTTGAAAAGAGGATGCTCCTCCACCCATGAGAAAACCCCTTCCATCCAACAACATAATGTTACCCCTAACACTGAGATTATCCCCAACCCTTTGACTAATTTGACATTCTCCAATTGATTCATATTCATATAGAGAACATGTATTTCTCTTTCAAAAATCTATCTTATTTATGTTGATAACTATTAGCTTGGTTCTACTATTTATCTTATATAACATTTTCATATGGTCGTGTGATGTTCTATATTAAAAATAACATGTTTCAGCAATAGTGGGCCTTCATGAATAATAGGGGGGTTATAGTAAAAATGGATCGAAATGTCCCATATATAAAGTGAGGGATTTTTGGACCTATAACAATTATGACTGATCAAGAATGTTGAGCCTCATAGCCTAATGAGTAACCCCTATCACCTAAGAAGATGGGGTTTAATAAATGGTGTTCTGAAAAAGGTTCATCCTTTCTTTGGGATAGGAAAAGCAAAGGCTTATTTGGACATAGAGAACTCTATTTTACAACAAACGGAACACTATCTATATAGTATCTATAGATGATGATGATTATTTTCATTAAAGGGATCATAGTAAAAAAATTTATTCCTATTCACATATGAAAATTGGATCATCTAAATGAGTGTAAATCTAGATGGATGTCTATCTCATTCTATTATTTAAATGCATGCAGCTCTATGTCATATCTTTTTTTTGTCTCTAAATGTTTCTCTTTAGGACCTTTTCTATTACATAGTTTTCTTTAAGGAAATATTCTTGAAAAGACCACTATTAAAAAATAATAGATAGGTTCTTCATCCCTTTTATCTTTCCTAGATAGGTAGGTGTTTTTATTTCATATTGGTAGCATGAGATAGGAATTCTAATGGATTTCACCCTAATATGGTGTGTGTCTGATCGAGATAGGATGCCTAAAATTATGGTGTAACATTATGACCATGGAGGGGCCTTTGTCAGTGATAAGTAAAATCTATTCTGGAATACCTAATACCACCCCAGTAGACTTAAATTCTTTAAAAGCACAATAAATTCATCAATATAGAGATGTGGGAAGAACATGCATTTTGTATCAATAGGTCTAATAGTAGAAGGAAAAAATGATTGGAAATATTATTGAGGAGAGTGATAAACACACAGAGAGGTCAAAATATTTATAGACTTCCCTGGGTGGTTGGGCAGTGGTCAAGTGTTCCATCACTTTTCTCCCATTGTATTCCTCTCTCAGGTGTTCATTTTCTTATCTCTCTATCAATGCATATACATTCATTCAAATCATAGATTCATCCCTTCTTATTAGATATGGTATATACGATTCAAGGGTTTCCCAACTAATACTTATCTACAACTGATCTTGAAATATGAGTAAATGTATATTGGTAATGTCAAATTAATTTATGTATGAATTCTACTACAGTCTTACTTGGAATCCTTCCTTTCCATCTCTCCCGGTCCTACTGAGGGGAAGAGAAGAGATTGGGCGGTAAAAGGTTGGTCTAGGATGGTGGCCGGAAATCAACATGAAAGGGGTGAAATGGGAATCTAGAGATGATATTCATTAGTTGTGCCTACTACCTCTTGAGGCTAGGCATATAAACAAATGAACACATTAGAGTAAAAGGGATGGGTCCACTCAGGTCGAATTCAAGGATTGTGGTAGAATGATATGGATCAGTCAAGATCTTGGATATATGTCATTTAATCACTCATTCTTACTCCTTGATGGATGGATGGGAAGAATATTTCTTGAGGTCATCTTATGGGAGCATGTTTGGGACAAGGAGATGACTGGGTTGATATTTGATATGTACATTCAGAAGAGAGAAGAGGTAGGGTTGGGAAAGTTGGTGCTGGAAACTAGGAGAGATAAAGAGGGAGATTAAAGGCCCTAGAATAAGAATCAAGATTTAGTGGACTCACTTCCCCATTGGTGAAGAACAGTAAGAGGGAGATGGAATATTCTCCTTCACTTCCATCTAGTTCAGGGAGAACATAACTCATTGTCAATGGAACTGATGGGTAGTTTGCTTCTAGGGAGGCTTAATCGGTATATCGATATAAATATCATTCATGAATTAATACATATGTAACAATGATTGGAATCTAGGTCATCATATTCTTGTTCTTTATAGCTAAAATAAATAGAATGTATTCTTATTATCGAGTAATCAATCCTTTATCAGATGAATTGGGTTTGTTTTACTACTTATTTGATTTACTTCCTGAGAAAATAATCATTGTAATGCTACCCTGAAAAAATTCAGGGTCCAATTTGACTACATAGAGCAAAAGACTAGATTATTATATAATGGATTACAAGATGTAAAGCTTCATGTACAACTAGTATATAGGTTAGATTTATATGAATATAATTGAATTGAATGAAAATAAATTCATATACGGATGAGAAAGGGTGGGATACATTGAATATTATCTATCTTTGCTCATGAGGTGATTCAGTTGGATGTTAGAATGGGGCATCTTAGCGAGAAAAACGACCCAAACGAGTGATAATTGAGTTATTTGTTAGCCGTCTTAGTGTTCCTCTTGTTTTTTTGGTTACTGACTCTCCCCCTTTATGAGTGGGAGTCTATCAGAAGGCATTTTTCTTCCATTTAAACTGATGGCCTATTGAAATATAGTTAGGAAATCATTCTTCCATCTTGAGTGAAAACGATGTGATTAAAAATACTTTTAAGATTCTTATAGCTCTTTTAAAAGCTAGTAGGTATTAGTATTCTGAGTAATGAAGCCATTATCTAGGGGATACATTTCCATTATTGGTCCTAGATGTGGTTTCTCCTTACCAGCACTGTTGTTTTCTAGTTGTTTCTTAAGCCAAAGGGGATGGGGAGGGAATGATTCTACCAAACAGGGAAAGAAAGGGGAATTGAAATCATACTGAATATATAAAGAAGGAAATCATGTATTGATTTGATTATGCTAGCCCTCTATTAATTCCCAATTCTACCCTTACATTAGCAGTGATATAATATAAAAAATAAGAGATATTATATGAAATATGGGTCCTTATATATATAGTATGTAGATCACTAAAAAGATTAATGATGGTTTATTCGTAGACCGATATCCCAAGATAAAAGGAAACCACTAGAAAAGTGGCTTAATTTAATCAAATAAAAGACATGATAAGTAAAAGTAGTTGTGAAGCCTACTCTAATTGTGATAGATGGTTGACTAGTGCTCCTATCATTACATATAGAAATTCACTGACATGTGATTTCCTGCCCATGCTATAACCATGATACCTTCCTTTACATTTCTATAATCAGGCTAACTAAGGCCTACATACTGATTACCAGAATAAGAATACTTAATGGCAGGAGACATAAGGAAGAATAGGGAAAGTGGAAATTATAAAAAATTGGAACATCCATTTCCACAGTTACATAATCCTTCTCTACAAATAATCACTTTTTTGTATTAACCCAGATTATGTTTTCAAATTAATAGTTCATGCCTCTGATATTTTTTTTTGAATAAGATACAACTTCTTACAAAAGTAATAATTTCATATTGATTAGTAACCTAATCAAATCCAGCATCGAACTAATTCAAAATCTAGAAATCATGATTGGAATCTTGATCGGAATCATTGAATCCCAACTAGTTATAATTATCTCTCCATTTCATAGATTTCAGACAATTTATCATATGAATTTATTCTTACATTTAGCGAGTTTAAAATCATGATCTAGTGATAAAAGTTGAGGAACAAAACCTAGTAGCACAATCTAGTGTAGTTATTTTACCCTTTAGAAAGGGCTAAGATTAGTCATTTATTTTATAGGTTTTATAATTCCTATAATAAAATATTCTAAACATTGTCTCATCCCATCTAGAGAATTATATGATTGATCAAGAGTACTTATAAAACCCAAACCTTCACTAAGGGTTTTATCTGCATCCTCGTGAACTATTTTCATCACTCCCTATTGTTCAATCAAACAAATTCTATGATATGATGAATTTTCAGATCGACATCATAGAATATGGAATAATGAATGGATTCCAAATACCCTTAGTTTTATATTATAACAATGACACTGATTCCCAGTTATATAACCCCTTAACATGCAAATTAAATCCCTCACAACACTCGATACCTTCAACTTCTCTCACTTATGGTAGTTGATAAATGGGTGGGCATGTATCTTTAACCTCTACTACTTGTACACTAAAAGCTTTACATTATATGGACCTGGGGATGAAACTGAGGGTTATACTTGTGAATGATACTCTAACTCTATCTCCCCTTACTAGATCAAATAAGTCACCTACGAACTGCTAAAGATAGTTTTTACCTTCCCCCCATCCCGACCCTTTAGAAAGGGTAGGTTATTTTAGAACCTTTAAAGTGAACCAGGACTAGTTTCTATCTCTCATCTTGGCTTCTTCAACTACTCTTTCCATAATAACTATGTTTTAAGGGATGGAAAGTGAAATCACCAAAGAAAATTATTCATAAATCAAGGAGGTATTTCACTGATCCTCTATCTACACTCAGCATTCCTCAAAGCCAAAACCTCATGTTAATCAAAAGATATAGGGGAGAAAAAAATATTTTGAATAAGGAAGCTTGATGAAGATCTATAATTCATTAACGTAAATGTACATAAGATAGACAAGACTCCTTGAATTTAAGAATGTGGAGAGAATAGGTAAAAATTGATTGATCTAGGCTAGGAAATAGTGGTCAATAAGACTAACAAAAGTCGAGGAGAGTAGAGTTGAAAGACATTTTAATGCTTCCCTATTGTTTTTATTGAACAATTTCTGTTTAGCGTACCAGTAAATCCATTTGAGTTTGGGGTGATCCATATTACACTACTATTTACTGAGTTCCAAAATCAAATCAAAGGGTTTCTCACCCCTTGTCTTAGTGATCATTTCCAGAGTGCGGGTAAGAAAGTCATCCCTTAATATGACTACCAATTCAGACTGTTTTATAGCTCTATGATCTCACCTGGTGGATAAATGAAGCTCATTTGGTTCAAAGTGGTCATATCATGTAATGATAGATCTTGGAAGGATGGAAGTATGAAAATATATACATTTGTTTCTTATCTATGGATGACCGCAATGTATTCCATCAGACAGATTGAGCGAGGAATACTACATCACTTAGTTGGTGTTCAATGCCTATCTTTCCCTTTAGGTAGTTTCACATTGATTTTTCATTAATAACTTCATTTATTTCAATTAATATGTTGATATCTCTATCTATATTACCAAATTCATGATTTAAAATCCAATTTTTCTTTGGAACTATTGTTCTATACTCTTTTTATTCCCATTATAAAGAAGGTCTTTAGAATTCTTTGAATTATCTTTTTAATTTAGAGTAATAGAAGTAGTAATTCAAATTGAGATTTCTATTTATGATTCTATTTATTATATTCTCTTAAGTGATGGATGGAAATGTTTTTTTATTAATCTAACTATCTTATCATATTTTCCCCAAAACCTCTGGGCCCAATTGAATTACCGAAAAATAAAGTGTTGTGTTTCAGCATGTGTTACGCAGTTGGTTATTATCTTCTATTTTTTGATTGGGTGTAGCTTGACTAGGCTCTTGCATGACTTTTGGTTAACTAAACTGAAAAATATGTATATATAAAAATAAGAGTTCTATATTTCTTTAAATATAATAGCTATTAACCACTTACATTGAACAAGAGGAACTGAACTCAAGCCCTGTTAAGGTTCCAATATCTTATTCCGAAATAGATACACTTTCCAAAGCTGTTAGAGTTTCTTAAGATGCTAATGATATAGCTAGACTAGACGAGCATATCTCAGTCACCCCCATTTTAGATATAGTGGGGGAATCAGACTTATCCCTGGTTATTCAACATAATTTTATAGGCCCAGAATCCAAGGTAGTTCGGCATGGTAGGAAAGAAATATCTCTGAACTAATGGTCAACCACTTACTCTATAATCCTAAGTTAATCCCCTCCCTCAATAGACCAACACCATCCTATCTACCCCTATATCTTAAATTAAATGACCTAACCTATAGTTATGGTCATTTCACTCTCAATCACACTATCCCGCATCATTGATTTACCAAACACCCTGTTATCTCATCATGAATCCAAAAGGAGTAACAACATACCTAAGATTCCATGATTATATTTCCAGAAGAGAAGAATGACTATCATAGATTTTCCTATTTGAACTATGTTTAGCTAGATTAGTGTACTCAACCATGATAACCTTTTCCTCATGGATGGATCAAGGTTCTATCACATTATTTGAAAGATATACTATCTCATTGTATATGTTTCTCTTATCATGTTCTACTATTAGAATAAAGAAGTCCCCTACACCCATTATAAAATAAACATGAAATGGTCTACCAATGTAACTACATACTTCACAACAGCGGAACTGCTTAAGCTGGTTTTGCAGAGTTTTTTTGTTCACACAAGTAGTGTGATTGGGGGCGTATTTGATCACAATGTAGTTTGTTTGTTTATCACATGTGTATGATAGTAATCTACATCAGAAAACTAGTAAGTATTTTTCCTTCCATCAAATTTTTGCTGGAATTTGGGATTAGTATACACACTATAAATAGAAGATCAATAAGCCTTCCTTCTCTATAAGAATTTTTTTTTATTGGCATGGTTGATGAACTATATAAATCGTAGAAAGGATCGCTCAAGTAATATTGGAAATATAGCATGCAGAGAACGACCTATGTGAACGTTGAAGACTCTTAACAGCATTTTGGAGACACCTGTTCTTGGAAAACCCTACTGTCATAGGAGACCGCATGAGAACGATAGACCAAAGAATAAGGGGCCTCAAGAAGAGGATATAAATGCTACAAAATGAATAGCAATAAATCATGGTGAGGGTGACCATCCTCAGTTATTGGAGAGACTTTATGAAATAATAAATTAGTTATAGGATCTTTCATCTACTTTTTTTTCAATTTTCGGCCCACCCTTTGACTTTTTCCACTTTTGAAAATCATGTAGTTAGAATAATTCATTAGAATATCTAGTAAATATTGTTTATGTAATATAATTATGTAACACCCCGAGCTTCCACGATACACTTCTCATTCAATAATGCAATAGCTTGCATTGTACGCAACATCGAGTTCTAAAACACTGCGACTAATCAAAGTAGCCGTTATGAATAGTAATAACCACTTTTTAAAATTATAGAAATTTTATATTTCAAAATGGACATCATTTTTGTATTCGTAATATCAAAATTATCCTAAGTTTAATTTTTCGTAACTTTCTGAGAACTTCCAATTTTTTTATGAATAGTGAAAAATACTTAAAACAACTTTTTTAATCAAAATAATTTATTTTGATAAGTTATAATATTTAGTGGTTTTAAATTATAATTAGAATACATTTTTACCATTTTATCCAATGGTGGTCATAAGAATTAATTTAACATTGAAATTGGGCATGAACAATTGTCAATCTTTTGATATAAATTGTTTCTTAAAAACACGCTATTTGTTGTGACAGCGGGAATTAATTATAAAATTACTTAATGAAACTTATATGTTTGGAATTTTGTAATATAGACATCATTTTTGAAATCTTAATATCAAATATAGCTTAGGGTGAATTTTTGGGATTTTTCTGAAAAACTTCAATTTTTGATGAATAGTGAAACCACTAAGTGGTATTTATAAAAACTGATTTTTCGTTTAAATGAAATTTTACCACTTCTATGTTTTGAATTTCAAAAATCTGACATACATGGTTGTCATTAAGAATTAAAATTTGGTTCAATGAGATTAAAATAATTTTTTGGTGAATAGTAACTTTTAAGTTCTTAATCGTGATTAGAGGTAATTAGTGTAGTTTAATGTAAAAATAATGTTTTAATAATATGAGATGAGCTCGACACATGTCCTACCATCATTGGATGTGCCATGGACGACCAATACAATCCATGGGTCAACTTGGGGACCCCATGAAGCCACTTTAGTTGTAAAATGACATAAATACCTTTTATTGAATGTTAAAGTAAAAAAAGACACAAACATGAAATGTTTTACTAAAACAATTTTTACATGGGGTTATACAAGTAATATTTTTGACTATAAATATTAATTGGAAAGATAAAAAGAGTTCCTACATCATGGTATTTTTTTAATAATTTTTATACATTAAATAAATTAAATTATATATGACATCATGATGATGCATGGATGACCTCATTATTTAACGATTTAAATAAAATGGAATGATAATGTAATATCTAAGACCTAAACATGTCCAAAACCTATTGGATGGGTTTATTTAGAACCCTTATCACCTTATCGTCTAATTATATAAGTTTGGGACCTCTAAAATCCGAAACGCATTTAATAATAAAGTGACTTTTCTTTACTTTCCAAGAGTGCCCCTCCTCCCCACTTATAAAAGGCCCCCACCTCTACCACCTCATTCACACATTAAAGCCATTTGGCTCGGACAACCTCTTCCCAAATACTCTCCCAACTTCCCCTATTACTCCTAGAAGACTCACTTTGGGCAGAACCCTTCCCAAGGAAGCCTTTGGCTAAAATCAAAAAGAGTTACCCGATTTTAAGGTAATGTCTTCTCTAATGTGGTTTTGTTTTATTTTTCTTCTCCAACCCCCTAAACACTTTTTATTCATTTCTTTTGTAACAACACAAGTATCCTAAATATACTAGTATGTTGTTATAAGAATTATTAGAGCTACACTTACACACACCTACATCTAATGGTTAAAGAACATACTGTTTCTGTGGATGGCAAATTTTTGGCTCACGAAACGATGATTGTTCAACACTCATATAACACCTATAATGGTGGCCATTACGATGAAACTATTTTTATATATGATATATATTATGTTTTTTCCCTTATGATTTTGTATTTTTCATTTATGGCATACCTTTATGGTTTCCATTATGGGTAAACGCGATATTTTCATTTTAGGAAGTGCGGACTACCGCCCCCTCAAAGTGATTTGAATTGTTAATACCATATGTGGGATATTTAAAGGATGGAGTAAATGGTATTATATGATATATTATACTAGAATTATATTATACATTTATATTATTATGATTTCATTAAATATGAAATATAAATAAAAGTAGCGTTCATGCGTACGTACGGCTTACCGTCTCCATGAACGATGCATTTCATTTCTTACCTCTAAATGTTACGTAATATTATGAATGAATGTATATACGGGATATATATGATATATATGATATCTACATCATGATTATAATTTTGTATATAATGGATATTTCACCACATGAACAACTTGTAATTATAAGAAGTTTATTGTTGACTCAAGTACCAAAGATCGACAAAACGACCGTTATTAACTTAAATAATTACATAATGTTCATAACATTATAATAAGTGATATAAAAAGGATAATGAAATTGAAAATGGTTCTTAATAAGGTAGATATTAACTCTAGTTTATTATTACGGAGGTTAAAGAACGGTTGAGTCAAGTCGGACACGAGGTAAGAGAATTTCTTAACCCAACTTCCATTCTTTGGGTTAATCTCCTACTTTCAAATTATGTCATGATATTATTATGTATTATTTTGTATTTTTACTTTCATTATGTGTAACTATAGTGAATACACATAATAGATCTATTTTATTTTAAAAATGATCTTTTTAAGGACTTCGTCTCAATATCCTTTCATTGAGGCATATTTTGTTTTATACACAACATTCTTTTATACGGTGTATAAACCCCTTTGACTTTTATGTTTATTCAAAAGGAATATTTTTTATTCAAAGCGTTTTACTAAATGACAAAAAGGGAATGTTTTTTCTTGCCGTACATATGCGGCGACAATGACTTCTCTGCCGCCGTGACCATTATTTGAGTTTCGGCTTCCTCTACAAGCCATAACTTTTTTTAATGAAAAATAAATACAAAGTTTTAACTTTCTTTTATTTTTGGTGTTGAAAATGGTTTTGAAAGTGTTTTTTTATTATATCAATGTGTTTTATTGATATCTTGTGATTGAAATGTGGAAATGTTATGTTTTCCTTATGCATGTTTTATGTTATAAGATTATGTTATGTTTTATGATATGTTTAAACCTATTCATATGAGGAATGTATTGGACTTAATAAGTGACGGGTGGAGCCCGCTATAGCTCCTCGATGCATCGGTAGGTCACATGAGACAACTAGACGTGGAATTGGCCGAGGACATTTCCCAATTTGATTTATGGTTTTGGACGAGGCCTTAATAATTTTAGACGTCTTGGCCGAGGCCTTGACAAAATGTTTCAATGAAGGAGACGAAGGATGGTTGTGGTGTGGGAGGAGGCCGACAATGGGGAGACCTGGGTCACAGTGCCTTGCTATTGCATAGTGAGGAAGATAGTGAAGGGGGTCCGCGCATACCAGATTGTTTTTTAAATACGTTTTTATAAAAAAAAATTCTGAAAAACTGCCTAGGTCAGTTGTATTTTTAAAAATACGCTACAAAGGCGGCATCGTAGATGCCGCCTTTGATTTAGCGCAGAAATGCGGCATCTGGGAAGCTGCCATTGCTCCCCCGCGCCGCCTTTGGCCCAGATCGATGACATGGCAAAGGCGGCCAGGGGGAGGCCGCCTTTCGCCTCAGGGTAAGGCGAAAGACGGCTTCCGCGATGCTGCCTTTGGCCATACGCAAAGGCGAAAGGCAGCTTCCGCGATGCCGCCCTCACCTGAACTCCCTATAAAAGGGCGGCCACCCCCCCTTCCCTCTCCTCACTTCATCATTGCCTTCCTCTCTCCCTCCTCACTTCATCTCTCCAAATTTCTCTCTCTCTAAAAAATTCCCTTGCTGTGCGAGTTTTTACGAAGCTTCATTTAGAGGTATATTTCTTTATTTAATTTAATGTTTTTATTTAATTAATTTAATTTTGTTTAGTTTTGAATCTTTCATTTTTTAAGTAGTTTAGGTAGTTCTTAATATTTGGTTATTTAGTTTTTGTAATTAGTTATATATAGTTTTAAATAATTATTGTTACATAGTATAGATTAAGTATAGATTAAATTAAGATTAAGTATTTAGAAATTTTGGTTGGTTAAAGATTATGTGGTTATCTACGCAATTAAATTCCTGTCTGGATACAAACAAGTGGATGTGGCTCTAGCATAGATGTACATAGGGGTAAAACCCAAAAACACCACTTCGAGCTAGAATCGAACGGGAACTGGTGCACGATAACGGGCCTTGCTGCATCCTGGTTTGACACTCTCGGGGAATATGCTTAAGATGATTCATATTTTCTTTTTAAACTACTAAAATTTCTAGGATAATAAAAATAAAATCAGTATATTTATCAATGATAAATGATAAATATAATGTTATATAATCAAATAAAGACATAAGAATTAATGAATTAAAGTTATTATTATTTAATTATAGAATAATAGAATAATTAACGATTAGTTATTATTAGTTAATTTTAGAATAATTAATAAATAACATAGGATTAAAACGTGGATTCATATAATTATTAGCTAACGATACTAATGATCAGTATATTTATCAATGATAAATGATAAATATAATGTTATAGAATCAAATAAGGACATAAGAATTAACGAATTAAAGTTATTATTAGTTAATTATAGAATAATAGAATTATTAACAATTAGTTATTATTAGTTAATTTTAGACTAATTAATAAATAACATAGGATTAAAACGTGGATTCATATAATGATTATCTAATGATACTAATTAACATATAAAGTGAAATGAAGAAGAACAAACAAACTAAATAAAAAGGCGCTCTAAAATTACATTCTAATAAATATCCTATGGTCAAACATCAGTAGCTCAGTTTATGGTATAGAAAGGCGCACTAAAATTACATTATAATAAACATCATATCGTCAAACATAATTGTTAATATTTGTTACACTATCATAATATTGATGAAAGAAACATTTTTGATGTAGAGAGCCATGATTGCATATGTGTACTGTATTGGGGAGATTATTCAAACTGAGTAAGGAGCTTCTTACAGTACACAACCAATTACGGTGGTTAGTACAGTTGATTGTGTTACCATAAGTGACCTTCAAGAGAGAATTCATGTTTCCTTAAATCTGGGACTCAATCAAGAGATCATGTCTATGAGCTATAGACATTTTCAATTTCCAACAACACTGTGGCATATAGCTTGTCCATTGGTTCCTGATGCGCAGTGGGTCCAAGAAATTAATTTATTTTCTCAACAGTTAGATGGTACCATTATTGAGTTATACGCTGTTGTTTCTACTGTACAAAAACAACGTCCACTTGTACAAAGACATATAAATACAAGAGTGGTTGAAGACTGTCTACCCCATGAAATTGAGCCAATTCCAAATGATGAAGCAGAAGAGGACAACCTAGATGATCTCCTGGATATGCATGTCAATCCGACTTCTGATGAGGAGTTTCGTAATGATGGATCAGATGGCGACAACAGTGCTGATGAGGAGGGTCCAACCGAAGATAGAGAGGAGGTTTTGAGAAATGCAATTGCTGTGCATGAACCTCGGTCAATAAATCATCCACAACTATTTTCATCTTGGTCAGAAGCAATGACACGCATGCCTGAATTCGATAATACTATTCTCACACCGATAACTGAGTTCCCTGGAGTTATACCAGATAGGTTTAGTGAGGTGGAAAAAACATTATATATTGGAAGGAATTTTCCCAGTGTAGATTCCTTAAAAAGCACGTTAAAGAGATTCCATATTGAGAGAATCTTCAACTATGTAGTTCAAGAATCATGTCATAGTAAATATGTTATACGGTGCGTAAAATATGGGGATGATTGTATATTTCACTTAAGGGCTATTCCAGACATTACATTTGGAGGTTGGAGAATCTCAAGGATTCAGGCGGCTCATACTTGTGTTCAGCCAAGTATCACACAAGATAATACTTCATTGGATGCAGAATTTGTGTCATCTATTATTGTTGAGATTATTAGGACATGTCAAGATGTTCCAATATCCCTTGTGCAAGAGAGGATTCTATAGACATTCGGTTATAAGATTTCCTATAATAAGGCATGGATGGCGAAACAGAAGGCAAATGTGAAGGTATATGGTGATTGGGATGACTCATATCGAGTATTTCCCCAATTGCTATCCATATGGAGGCATCATAACCAATTTGTCTTCCATCTGGATACAAACGAACATGTGTCTCCTGATAATCGACTTGATCCATCTCGTAATGAATTTCATCGGTTGTTTTGGGCATTCCTTCCGTGTATCTCCGCATTTTGTTTTTGCAAACAATTTATTCAGATTGATAGAACATTTCTATATGGAAAATACAAGGGCATATTGTTGATTGTGGCAACCCAAGATGGAAACCATTCACCTCTTCCGCTTGCCTTTTCCATTATAGAGAAATAAAACAATGAATCATGGAGTTAGTTTCTGGCATGTATCAGCAACCATTTCACCAACATTCAGGGAGTTTGTTTGATATCTGATCTCCATCGAGCAATTAATGAGGTAATCAATGCAGATCTGGATACATGGAGATACCCAAATGCACATCATCAGTTCTGCATTAGACACATTGCTAGCAATGTGCATAAAACATTCCACAACGAACCGATGAAGAAGGAAATCACGAGGCTTGGTACGTATTTTATTCGTTATGTTTTACTGTTTCAATATAAAGATAAAATCAATTTATGTGAAATATCATCTACGTTTTGTAGCATATGAGTCAGACGAAGGATGATTTGAAAAAATGTTTTGAAAAAATTTGTCAGGATAATCAAGAAATTTATGATTATATGAATCGGATTCCAAAAGAGAAATGGACATTGGCATACGATAGGGGAAAGAGGTATGGACACATGAAGACAAACCTTGTGGAGTGCATGAATGGTATATTCAAAGGACTTTGCAAGCTACCTATAACCGCCTTAGTTCAGGAGACATTATATCGATGCGTGAAGTACTTTGTGGATAGACAATAACTAGCATCAGACAGAATACATCAAGGGCCAAGATATGGAAGACACTTTCAACAAGATATTGAAGAAAATATTGAAGAAGCTTCTGGTTATCACGTCTGTCTCTTTCGAAGATAAGACTCCCGATTTGAAGTTCAAGAGCGTTCAGACCCCATGACAAATCGTGTCAGTGAAAAAATGGTGGTATTACTGGAAACAAGGCAATGCCATTGTGGGAAATTTCAGGCATTACAGTTTCCATGTACACAAGCCATCGCAGCATGTGCCTCTGTGAACATATCACGAGAAGCATATGTTGATCCAGTATACCAGATGGATATCATTGCCAACTGTTATGCTGCATCATGGACACCTATTGGGGAGTATCGTTATTTTCCAATGCCTGAAGGCCAGCCGATAGTGATACCTGACATGAATCGGTTACGTCCTCGTGGGAGACCAAAGGCAAGTAGGATGTGTAATGAGATGGATTGGCCTCAAGAACAAGGACAGAGTTTGCGATGCACAATATTTTATAAAGAAGGTCATAACCAGAAGCGATGCACTAACGTTTTTGGGTCGACTTCACAGTCTCATTCATAATGATGTATTGTCTTCATTGTGACATTCCCATATTGTAAACTAAATGTTTTTATCTCTTCATTATTCCATGGTTTTCTAAACCCCAAAAATCTGAGATAAGTTTTCATATCAATATTCATGGTTTCAAGAAATAACTATAAATGTGAGATAATAGAATTTATTTCAAAACTCCGAAAGTGGAACACTTAACCCATATTGAAAAGTGTATGTCAGTTAACCCATTAACATGTTTCTTGGACGTTAATATTAAAAACATTAACCCTAAACCCTCCAACCTAAACCCCAATCTAAACATGCGAGATATTTTAGAAAACTATTTTATAACAAATTTATAGTATCATAATAATTATCATAAGATATTGAATACATACAATTAGATAAATTCTAAAAACATCATTACTAATTGACATGGTTTATCATAAACCAATACATAAGTAGTTAATCATAAAGCTCCCCCAAAATATGTGTAACCAAATTCAAGACTCAATATTTTAGATAACATAACTTATTTCATATTAATATTCATGCTTTCAAGAATTAACTACAAATATAAGATAATAGAATTTATTTCAAACCTCCAAAAGCAGACCACTTAACCAATATTGAAAAGTGTATGTCAGTTAACCCATTAACATGTTTCCTGGATGTTAATATTAATAATTTTAACCCTAAAACCTCTAACCTAAACCCCAATCTAAACATGCAGGATATTTTAGCAAACTATTCTATAACAAATTTATAGTATCATAATAATTAGCATAAGATATTAAATACATACAATTAGATAAATTCTAAAATCATCATTACTAATTGACATGGTTTATCTTAATCCAATCCATAAGTAGTTAATCATAAAGCTCCCCCAAAATATGTGTAACCAAATTCAAGACTCAATATTTTAGACAACATAACTTATTTCATATTAATATTCATGATTTCAAGAAATAACTATAAATATGATATAATAGAATTTATTTCAAAACTCCGAAAGAGGAACACTTAACCCATATTGAAAAGTGTATGTCAGTTAACCCATTAACATGTTTCCTGGACGTCAATGTTAAAAATTTTAACCCTAAACCCTCCAACCTAAACCCCAATATAAACATACAGGATATTTTAGCAAACTGTTCTATAACAAATTTATAGTATCATAATAATTAGCATAAGATATTGAATAAATACAATTAGATAAATTCTAAAAACATCATTACCAATTGACATGGTTTATCTTAATTCAATCCATAAGTAGTTAATCATAAAGCTCCCTCAAAATATGTTTATCCAAATTCAAGACTCAATATTTTTGATAAAATAACTTATTTCATATTAATATTCATGCTTTCAAGAAATAACTAAAAATATGAGATAATAGAATTTATTTCAAAACTCCAAAAGCGGAACACTTAACCCATATTGAAATGTGTATGTTAGTTAACCCATTAACATGTTTCCTGGACATTAATATTAAAAATTTTAGCCCTAAACCCTCCAACCTGAACCCCAATCTAAACATGCGGGATATTTTAGCAAACTATTCTATAACAAATTTATAGTATCATAATAATTAGAATAAGATATTGAATACATACAATTAGATAAATTCTAAAAACATCATAATGTTATATTTACATTTTACACTTATGACTCATTTTATTTGTTTATATGCAGATGGATGATACCATACTACTCACTCAGTAGCCTACCCATATTTCGAAGGCCGTGTTATAGGGTCGTCCATATCAATTTGTGAAGGTGCGTCGAGCACACCATTTTCATCACATGGAACCTCCACATGCCATTAGACCTTACTTGCGCCGTCCTGGCTTCTATGGCCTTACCATATCAGATTTCACATTTGTAGATCATTACCTACTTGCTGCCCTCATTGAGAGATGGAGACCAGAGACACACACATTCCAATTGCCTGAGGGAGAGATGACCATCACCATCAAGGATGTCGCAGTGCTTCTCGGTCTACCTATCCAGGGGACACCCATTATTGGACCCACTCGTGTAGCTTGGCCAGACCTTGCTCAACGCTTGTTAGGCGTTGATATTTTGTCCGACTGTAGGGCTACAGATGGATCGTCCATATCTATGCGTTGGTTGGAGTCATAGATTCCACATTTACAGGATGATGATGATGAGCAGACCGTCATGCGTTTCACCCGTTCATATATCTTACGACTCATTGGTGGGACCATGTGTACTGATCACTTGGGGATGCACATGCATACGATGTATCTACCCCTACTAGAGGACTTTGATCGGGCCGGGACGTACAGTTGGGGATCAGCCTGCTTTGCATACACGTACAGATCATTATGTAGACTATCCCATAGGGACCGTACAGGTCTTGGAGGATGCGTCATCCTTATTCAGATGTGGGAATGGGAGCGCATCCCAGCATTCCGCCCTGACCTTGCTGGTCCACTGGTCGAGATGGAGGTGCTGCATGACGCTCCACGTGGACACTGGTATGATAAGTCATTTCTATTTGTTTTTTGATTCTACTATGATTTATTGGCTATAATTTCTTATTATTTGTCATTATCGTTGTATTTTATAGGTGGTGTCAGCGACATAATTTTGACGTGGTTCCGATACAGCATTTGGGCGTATATCGGCTACAGTTGGACTGTCTCTTACCTGATAACGTATGTATATACAATCTATCACTGTCTAACATTTTTAATAATAACATCAATTCTGGTTTTTAGTTGGGTGTTTTTTTTGACAAAATCACTTGTCATTTCAGATTTCATGGCTTCCATACTGGAGTATTATGGACCAGTTGCCAGCATAATGCACTGTTGGGATTGAGGATTCTATGGATGTAGTGCCCCTCATTCACAATCATATTATTGAGTGGCAGCATCCTGACATGGTCATGCGCCAATTTTTTCGTACTCAGCCGATTCCATTACCATCTAGACAGACAGACATGCTTCATGGGATGAAGCTGAAAGGAAGGCGGGATAATGGCTGGTCCCAAGTACATCCGAGTTTTATCGACTGGTAGCACAGACTTGCATAGTTACGTATTCAGGGTGTTCCTACAAATCGATTCTCTCTTTCAGAGTAGGTTGACTATGCACCATGGTATAGACTGAAGTCTATACTGTATCTTACCCAAGCTGGCATAGAGATGTAGAGGATGGTAAGTCAATAAATTTCTATTAGTTTGTTTATTGAATTATTTTCTAATTCCATTTGAATCTACTTACAGGGAAGTCACACAGAGCATCTTGTTCGCATGAGTGATGAAGAGGAGGAGGGGGTCTTCAGTCGGGCAGCCGTCCATGCTACAGCACTGGAGGCGAGTGCATCTTTTCATGCACTTTCTGGGAGCATCTTCACACGTCTGGCTCGGAGACAGGAGGTTCCTCTCCCAGAGGAACATCCTGCAGCTGCTGCTGGTGCTGAGGAGCCACGACCACAGCGACGTAGACAGCGTCGTATTGCACGTGAGGCCTCGCCTGTTCCACAGGCAGAGGTCGGGCCTCAAGTAGTCCAGAATCAGCCTATTTAGGATGTGCCTCAGGTGGCATGGGATCCGTCTTTCCTGACAGGATATCCGTAGTTCTCTCCATCTTGGGTTCCAGATCCTTCACAACCTTGGATTCTAGAGTCGTCTTCGTCTTGGGGTATAGCTCCATCATAGGCTTCGTTCCCCTCTGCGATGGAGGCAGGTCCTTCTACCACCCTTGTGGGAGAAGGATCTGAATGGAAGTACGAGATGCAGTTGACAGCTCCTCCCACTGACACACAGATGGAGGATGCGAAAGTTGATGTTTCAGTGCCCGAGGATCAGCCTTCTCCAGGTCATCAGACTCCACTGCGCACTCGATGCGGACATCCTATTCGCAGACCACCATGTCGGACGGAATCTCCTCACCACAGACATATGCATTGATTGTACATTATTGTTTACATGTTTTATGTGTACTGAAATCAAAATACTTTTTTTACTTGTTGGTCAGAGTGGAATCTCAGGAGGGGGTAAATTAGGTTTTATTTATATATATTTATATAACCATACGAACTTAATAATAAAACATTAATAATTACTAATTACCTAATTAAAAATAATATAATTAATAATTCTATTACTAATTAACTATTTAATTAGTATATAATTAATATTTATATTACGAAATAACTAATTAATTAGTATATAATTTGTAATTTGGTAATTAGTGTTTATTAATAATTAATTATATAATAACTAATTAGTTAATTAGTAATAAAATTATCAATTATATAATACTTAATTATTACATATATAATAAATATTTAGTTAATTAGAAATATAATTAATAATTATAACTAATTAATTAGTAATAGGTAATTATTAATTAGTTAATCAGTAATATAAATATTTATTATAATTATTCATTATAATTAGTAATTAGTAATTAATAATTATTAATAAGTAATTAGTAATTATTAATTTGTTAATTAGTAATATAAATATTAATTATAACTATTCATTAAATTATTAATTATTAATTATTACTAATTAATTAATACTTATATAATAATTAATTAGTAAATTATTAATCTAAATATTAATTATATAATAATTAATCAGTTAATTAGTAATAATTTTATAATCTTTCAAAGTCACGTACTTGAAACATTTTTAAGTTTCAAGTAGGCGGTTTTGAAAGCTTATAAATTATTTTTCATGAACATTTTTTACGAAATTATATTTATTTTCAAATATGTGTTATATGTTTCATCCGTGTTTTATGTTTCATTTATACCGGTCGTATAGTTTATATTTTATAGGCTTTCAAAGTCACGTGCTTGAAACATTTTTAACTTTCATGTTGGTCGTTTTGAAAGCGTATCAATTATATTTCATCAATATTTTTTACGAAATTCTTTTTATTTTCAAATATTTGTTTTATGTTTAATCCATGTTTTAAGTTTCATTTATATTGGAATTATAGTTTATATTTTATATTCTTTCAAAGTCACGTACATGAAACATTTTTAAGTTTCAAGTAGGCGGTTTTGAGAGGTTATATATTATTTTTCATCAACATCTTTGAGGAAATTATTTTTGTTTTGAACTATTTTTTATATGTTTAATCCATGTTTTATGTTTCATTTATATTGGCCTTATAGTTTATATTTTATAGTCTTTCAAAGTCACGTACTTGAAACAGAATCCCACATCAGAAATGCAGAATGTTCTGTGCAGGAAATGAAGAACCAGAATCCCACATCAGAAATGCAGAATGATTTCTAGGGTAAGCTTTTTTATAAAAGGGAGGTCTGGGTGAGAGCTTCTGTCAAAATCCAGATTGCTGTAATGGCTGTACCGCTGGATCTTTAATAGCAGAGATTCTGCTGAAATTTTTTGTTTTGTATATATATATATGTATATGTATATATGTATATATATATAAACAAAACAAAATAAAAAATAAAAAATTTAATTTTCAACAAAAAAAATTAGGAGAAAGGCGGCATCGCGGATGCCGCCTTTCACCCACAACGCAAAGGCGGCATCCGCAATGCCTCCTTGCCCCCGAAATGAAAAGGCGACATCCCGGATGCCGCCTTTGAGGCATATTTTTAAAAATATTTATATCCTAAGCGTTTTCTGGAAGATATTTTTTTTTGAAAAACGTAAAACAAAATTCCGCGCATACCCCGTGTTAATTATTTTTTTATGATATTCCTTATACGCCACCCAACCCTAACCCACTTGGGGTTTTTTGAAATCTCCTCCCCTCTTTTTTAAGTTTCCCCATTTTTTTATTTTTATTATTTTTTAAGTCAAGGCCTCCCCCAAATAACATTTCCACCCATCAAAAATGTTTTAATTGAAACTTAGCCATAAAAATATAATAATAATAAGTTTATTATAATAAAATAAGAACTTATTATTATTATATCATTATAATAATAAAATAAATTGTATAATAATAATAAAATTATTATGCAAATTATTAAATTATAAAATTATAAATTTCACAATTAAGATTATATCTGATGAACAGATAAAACCTTCATCGGTTCTTCTAGATGAATTAAAATTTTATATCTCGAGATAAAACTACATTTTTGATCAAATCCAAAATTTAAAATGGCAATAATGTGATCATTCAACATAAGATCGACATGATGTTTGATCCTTTGAGACCAAATTTAAACCCTCTACTTAATTTTATAAAAATTAATTTTATTTGGCTCAGAAAAGCTACGAAATCCTTTTCATACCACTAAAAGGATTCGGGGCCTGTAGTAGAAGTGAGTGGGATGGGGATTTAAAATTTTAATCAGTAGGTTGACGGAACTTGTCGACGCTGACAATCCAAGACCCATTAAGATTCGAGGATCTCATGTAAATTATAAAGAGCACCAAAATTAAACTGAAAACATACCTATTTTAATTTTGAAGTCATTGTCGACTGCATCTCATAAATGGTGATCGTTTCTCGAAGGATCCATAGTATGAACCCTCTAGATTGTACACAAGCATATCAAAAACCCATGGGAGCATATATTGTTGAATTAGGAGTTCCAGCGTAGAGATCCGACAACACATTCGATGTCCCAGCGATCACTGCATCGGGATGCCTTCGATGCGTGAGAGAGATCTTGATTCAAGCTTCTTGGATCAAGAGATTATCTCTCAAGGGAGAGGGAGGATAAAGAGGATCTGAATTTCATTATGTGAAATAAATTAATGAATGTATCATATCAAGGAGAGATATCCTCCCTTGTATTTAAAGTTGAGTTGGTAAAATACCCGGTTGGGTTCCCCAGCCCTTGGTTATTTCAACGTCCACTAAATAAATAATAATGAAAACTAAATTGGGCCAAAACTATTTATTATTTTATCACATATGTGTAATATATATAAAATATGTTATGTGATAAAAACCAATACATTGAACTCGACTCTCTATCCCACTTAATATTAAATGATCCTTGAATATTAAAATAATATTCATTTGATTAATATTATATTATATTTACTAAAATTTTAAATAATTTCAATAAATTCAATCCCAAATATTCATAACATGAATATTAATTAATTTAATTAATTCTTTTGGTGATCGAAAATGTGGAAAATAATTGGACCCTATGGTGGGTCCCACTATGTCCATAATCTTATTCTACTAAATAGGGAAGATTATTGAATACGCTATTGTGTGTGTGACCCTCTAGTCCATTATCCCGATAGTAGTGAATAAAATCCACACACAAGAGTGGAGTCTAGAAACTCATATTGGCCCCTAAAGAGATAAGGATTTTCATAGCAATGAAAACCAACCTACGAACACTGACTATGTACTATAATCTCTTGGTCATTAAATATCTCATAATGTAGGACACACACTTGGGTCATCAATCTTTTTTCATGATTTATTATTTTTTGATCTATCCAAATGGATTTTACTTTTGAATGCTTTGGAAAAAGACATATGAATGCAACACCTTCCGAATCATCTATTCCTGAGATATACAACATCCTAAACATGGAAACAACAAATCCTTTCTTTACCATTCAACCAATTTAATACCACCAATGATACACTCAACACAAGCTCCCTCGCCATGATGTCAATACCATGGTTTTTGGCATAAATAAAAGTAAAAAATCAAATGATTTAAATTGGTAATTGTCTCAAGTCAGGAGACCAATACACATGTCTATAGATAGGAATGACCAATGACAACCAAAACACATGATATTCCTATTCGTGGTTCTATCCTAATGATGTCACTAGTTGAGATCACCATGTGAGAATTTTTTGAGATGAAGTGTCAATGATTATAAGTCCCCAGCACCTGATAGTCAAACATCTACTGTTTCTAGTCAGAAAGATGTATCTAGACTATAGAACATATATTTAATATTAATTTCATAGTATCTCGAGGTTCTCATTATAGCCCGTGATCTGTTATAACCTCTCGACACATAAATTAATCTTTGGAAATTACCATTATATAGTAGATTCATAAATATATACTTTATAATGGTAATTCTACATCATTTATAACTAATTGTACACATTATATAGTAATCAAAATTACTACATAGTTGGGTTTAGGGAACCCACTCTTTCAACATATATTTCATAAAAAAGGATTTTATTAAATATAAATAGAGGGGAGACAGAGGAGGTATCTCAAATGATAAGAGGGAAATGTCAGTCACATGATTGTAAGAATGACTAGAAGGAGAGGACATTTAGTTCCCAATCTAAAGAATATTTCATGAGGTCAAACATCAAATGATCTATACACTATATGAGAAAACCACTCTACCTATAGGGTAGTCACTAACTTTTCAAAGTAATGTCCATGCTCAATCTAGTGAGTTAAGTTGTATGATCATGCCTCCTACATGGTATCCATACCTTACATAAATTCAATAATATGTCACTAAGAAATAGAGTATAATTGGTAAAACACAACTTGTCTTTCCTTTGAATGAAAAATACAAGACATTGGTTAGAAGGGTGCATGCTTGTCCTCTTTTCTCCCCCATTTTCTTTTTAGAAGCTGAACCAAGTCTTTGTGTGAGTTGTAGAATATCACGTGGATCAATTGAGGTTCCTCAATGTCTTTTGTTTGACTTAATACTCTGTTCCCATATTATATATATATATAGTCAGTCTTTTTTTCCTACTTGTATTTTTTCAAATATGCTATAACGTACCATCTAAGTCTCATCTTATAATCCAAGAGGATGAATGTTATCCATATTCTTATTACTCTGAGAAGAATGAATCTTTTAAATCTAGGATTCAACCAATATTTGGTACATTGGACTATGTTGGATTCCAAGAGTTCACTGATAAACATGTACTCCCAGATCAATAATGGAGAAGGAATTCTATTGCACAATGAAAGATGCATCTAACCGCTAAACTGATATTGGAACTGCTGGGTGAGCTTTTCAATCACATGCACAGACTCTAGAACCTTATCGTTCCTGATACACAAGACACATAGTTTACAAAACCAACACTAGTCACTACCTAGCTGGTTAGAAACTACTACTCATAGTCGGTATAATATAGGTAGTAGATCTACAAGATACCTTTATCATGAAGACATTGAATAAACTTACACCACTTCTGCAAAATGTTGACCCTGATATCATGGGAATCTTTTATGGATTACCCATTATATTATAATAGTTGAGGTAGGGATGGATATTCCTTTAAATAGTGACATTGCTCAGGGATTTGAACAGAAATCCTAGATCACACCTATATGAAGCCTTGCTAAATATCTAACATCCTTCCTCGTCATCCTTAGTATAATATAGTTAGTTGACCACCGAAATCTAATGGAGTATATTATTGGGACACTCTATGAAGGTTCACTCTAAATGGATAGCAAAGAGACACATGATACCATATGATACTTCATATATCCCAGGCTCCATTAAAATCAACCTGGGAAGCATCACCCATAAGAGTCCTTTTTTTATGATCCCCTCCAAATTATTCTACGTGCATAATTCTAACCTCAAAAACTCTTTTCATAGGTGATAACAGACCAAGAATTACACTTTTACTTTAGGATATTTCATAAGGTGAGGGTACTATGATGATCTCAGTTCTAATGAATGCCTAAGGGTGAAAGGATCTTCTAACCACATGTCTCTATTTGGTGATGATCGAACCCTAAGTCTTATTAGGTATTAGGTATGTAAAGAAAATTTAATTATAGAGTGTTATCACCATTTCCTTTCACGAGTAGGTTTTATAGGGTTCCTTTGGGAAGAATAAGGATCTGTGGTAAAGAAAATGGAGGATATTCATAGGATAGGGGGAAAATATTTGAAAATTAGATTTGGTAAGGAATGTTAGGAAGGTCCTTCTAAGATATATTAAGGGCACACAACTGGAAAGGGTCAAGAACAAAAACATGTGGTGGGGGGTCCGTAATGGACTACTCACTTAATAGAATACATGTCTTCCCCTAAAGACTTATCCCTAATACATGACATCCATTTTCATGGAGATATAGAGGATGAAGAAGAAAAAAAGGTTCGTCGACTCTGCCTGCCACTCAACATGGAAGAGGGGATATACTCTAATAGTGTAGAGTGGGTAGACCCCCGATCATTTAATTGTGTTGTTACAATTATAGGTAAAAAATCCATCCTAGAACATTCAATGAACCTTCATGGACAATAACTCTAATCTTAGTAGGTGTTATCTATATATCAAAAGATCTGATGTTTCTAGGAAATTCATTGAATAAGGTATTCACTTCGTTCAGTCATTTAATATAGGTTGTGAATTCCGTAATCTCCCTCTTCCCTAAACTACAAGATTTTAATCCCTACCATTATCAATGTCAAATCACATTCACAATGCGAAGGAACATTTCTTACAACTCAAAAGGACGGGATGACAATATGTTTGGCTAAGGCATCTCTCATCACAACACATCGAAATCATGCCATAAAATTCATTTCCATACTATATTAATATTTCACTCAGAGTAGTAGCACCGATAAGGAATCCTATTATTAGAATAGTAGTCTAATATTTTACCCTTCTAATCCCAAGGAATGGTAGTATCGAGAGAAAGGTTTCATTTAGTGGTGATTTCTCTATAGAACTAAAAATATCATAATATAATAAAGAGATAGTAAAGTCAAATAGTATGCCGGGTTCTACCACTTCAGGTCCCAATCCATAATAAGTCCTTGATTTGAAATTATGGCTATATGGTTAACACATGAAATTTGAATGATGTAATCTTGGAAAGGTCTTTGATATTCTGTATGTAAGTCAATCGGTGAGGTTGGTAGACCCAACTCAGATTTCCATCTTCTTAACCCTACCTTATAGGGCGGGTCAGATATTTTAGAACCTCCCCATTTCTTTCGGGTCAAATATTTTGGAACCATAATTGGGAGAAATAAGAAGGTATCAGAGCTATATATTAACCAAAAATCCATTTCAATTTTGAGACTTTATAGTAATCCTGATCAACAATGTATGCATAGTGATCTATTCCATTCTAGTCGTAGCTCCTTTAGTCATTCCTCAACTAGGTCGGATGCAGAAAGTGCTCCACCTGAGTTCAAGTGGTTATTTGATTGGATCTATGATGATTACGTAGAGTTTTTGGGGAGAAGAAAGAGGAAGTTACCTCTTGAATGGAATGTTCCATACCTTGATCAGGTAGTTATTTTAGATGATCATATTGACCGTCTAGACTTTCTTACAAGTGAATTTCATGATATAATGTTAAATGTATAAAATTATTGATTATTCTAGGATCATTGTACCTTTAATTATTTGATAAACTATTCCATCTAGTTTGAAATGGATATTGTGCATTTTTCTCCACAACTCCAAGCGGGTACGTCAAGTTGGCTTGGAGTACCAGAGTTGTCCAGCATGCTATGTGGAACTGGTTCTCCCAATTGAGTTTGATGTTCCACCTAAACCACTCCAACTAGTTCATGTATGAACTACCTTCCACCCCAAGATCCTTCTTTATTTTTTTTATCATCCAAAGATAACCTCTATGTTTCCTATTGGCTATTGAGTGTTGGGTGTGTTCCTTGAAATTTGGATGATGGTGGTTTATCTTTATTGGAAAATAGGGACTTTCTTCCTACTTCCATTCAATAACCCTAGATTTAGTGTTGAATTTCAACAAAATTGACTCTCTAATTGCAAAATGAGTGAGTTGGGTGTGCGGTATAGAAGGGGATTGAGAAAATGAATTCATCAAATGGTGTTCCACTATGCACAGTCTTCTACTGACAATTTTACATCCAACTTAATGCAAACGGATTTCACAAATTTTCTAAACAACTGTGGATATATGATTGGTGTCTAATACAATCCCAAAGTGACCTATTACATTTGAGGTGATGGTGATGAATAGGGTACTCATAGATCATATGGGAGCCCATATCCATAAAATTATGTTCTCCCTTGGGCAACACAGTTTGGATCTAAAGCCTTCCAAACTTTTGATCCTTTGTATCAATAAATCAAATTATTGAGGGGAAGAGAGGCTCAACTAACTATGAGGAGAGACTATGAAGAAGTGTAAATGTTCATATTTTAGGATCTATGTATTCTCATCTTCTAACCCCCTATATGATCTTACTACTCTACTCTAGTAGTGTAGCCTCATTTCATCACCTTTTAGCAAAGTTTTATCCTCCTATCCATCAAAAAGTTACTTCATTGTGATCTCCATAGGTATTACAACATTGTAGAAATATATTCAGGAAAATGGAATCACACTATGTGATAGACTGATGGATCTCATTTGGTTGACACCCATTTTTCATATCAAGAATTTTGAACCCTGTGGGTCCACTACCATGGAATATGAATTTATGTTTTATGTAGGTAACTCTAGTGTATGTCTTGATTTTTTTCACTTGATCTCTACCTTCTTCACCTCAATTGTCATGTACAAACTTATTCCTATCCCATATTCTTGATAACTATTCTTTGGGTATTTTGATTTGAAGAAAATCAATATAAGATAGGAAGTATGCATTTAGAGAAAGGAGTTCCAAATCTGCCTTCCTCAGAAAACTATGTTTGTGTTACCTTTTTCTTGTTACATATTCATTTGCATAAACTAAAACCGAATCTTAAAAGATCCCATTGGACTAACTGATATAGTGTTAGGGATAGAATATTTTGTTATATGACTAAAACCTTCCTAATTCATCAGTGCTCACAAAAGGGATTGATTCATTCCCAATATAATATCGGTAGTGGACACTGGGATACTTCATGTATTGTATCACTAGGATACATTAAGTATTACAAGTCCTCCACAGTATAATATAGGTATTAGAACATACCCTATTATAATATAGAGTAGTTTGGAGCATATAGGAATGACCAGGGTTTTCCCTCTGGCCCGTCAGAACTAGTGAGTCTCCTGGGCTATGCCAACTACCACCTCTGGACCTAGTGAGTGACCACACTATGAAATGGAGTACTTGGACCGGGACCCCCCTCCCACTATCCCAAAGTAAAGAACAGTGTGGCCAACTCGGGTATACACCAAAACCACCTATTCCACCACTAACTCAACTATAATAGAGCGAAATGTTGTTTGAATTGGAATAATGGGGATGGATTGTCATTGTGTTGGCCCCACTATTCTACTACCTATATTATATTGAATAAAGGCCAAATCCAATTTCCAGCTACTATTTTTATCATACCATATTTTGATCAACTACTGTATCTATCCTGAATTCTCAATAAATCATGAACACCTCTAATACAATGGAATTTCACTCTCGACACATATTTTAGTCTCCCACTTTGGATTAAAACGAGTTGATGTTCATTTGGATATTCTCATTTCCATAGAATTTGAGAAAACACTTCTATTAAATTTTTAATCCTCAATAATACAATCTTATTATTGGCTGAATTTTATTTTTTTGTGGAAACAATAAATACACGCAGGCATACTCCTTTCTTCTGGTGAGCATGATCTAAAGCTCTTATCTTAGCATGGTTTGAGTTTTAATTGTGTTGCGTTTGATACCACTTACAAGTAAATTGGTTTATTTTTGGAATTGAGAGCTCTATTTCATTGTGCACCTATGGGACTAATCCAAATCGATGACTAGACCACCACTTTCCAACCACTTTCACCTTTCTCTTTTACTTCCCATCTTTTTCCTCTTTTTAGTTAATTCCATGGTGTCCTACTCTCTTTCCCCCTCCTATATGTAAGTTTGAAAGGGAGTGCCTCCTGATTACTCCCTCTCTATATCCATCTTTTTGTATGTTTTAAAAGATCAGACCCTTTAGGGTTAGGTTCGAAACCCTTATATATAAGTATAAGCCCTTTCTAAATGGTTTGGAAATGGAATTCACTTTCTTCTGTCCTGGTCAGCACGAGAGCCCAGAGGTGTGGTTTTGGTAATTTAGAAAAGAATACATGGCCTGAAACTTCTATAATTTCCCCCTAAACCACTCTAAGATACTCTCATTCTAATAATACAACTAAATCATAAATCATACCAACAAAATCATAAAGTAAAAAATGCATTTCTGACCCTTTCTAACTAAAGGGTCAGATCTTTTAGAACCTCACCCTTTAGAAACGGCTGATACTTATATATAAAATAACGGTTTAGAACCTAACACTTTATAAAGTGGGTCTACATATATATAAGGGTTTAGAACCTCACCATAAAGGGTTCAATCATTTAGATCCTATGAAACTACCCCACTTCAATCCCTGGCCCTCATATAAGATAATTATTAAACCCAAGAACCAGAAATCTACTATAGTTGTACATACATTTTCCTTCATTGTGCTTTATTTCAATCTCAACTATCAATCTCATTACCAACCTTTGGTAACTCATTTTCAAGGATTGAGATCCGTATTGAAGAGTCCTTTATTTATGGATTAAATCCCTATTTAGGTGGATCATAGGGTACTTTAGTTAGTAATCAAGGTTTCTAGTGGGTATTTCGGCACATCCTTTCAATAAAATATGGGGGAATACTACCTATATTATATCGATGCCTACTCTTCTATGTCTAAAGCATAGAGATGTAATAGATTCACTGATGTGATTCTAACCTTCTTCTAAAGAGTCTTCCATATCAAAGACAGGCTGCCCTCAACCTCGAATCAGTGTGATTCAAGCCTTTATATCTAGATGAATTATGGAATTACATCCCCTTATTGTAGTTTTATTTTTTGATTGTAGGACACCTAACCTTGGGAAGACTGGTGGGATAGGCCTAAAGATAAACATTCTCATTGAAAAGAATTCCACAAAGTAGATTAGCCTCCTTAGCAATGAGATTAAACCCGAATTTGGATTTGTGTTATTATATTTGTAACTAAACTAAAATCCCTTACAATAGGATAGATATACCTACCTCTGGAAGGTATCCACCTTGGGATTTTCGAATGGATTTGTGCATACTAACTTCATTATGCCTGAAATTTATAGATAACATGGAATTACAGTGCAAGAAACTTGACTATCTGTATTGAAGAAAAGTATTTCGAGAGGTAGGTACTCTTCTAATAGTAAAATCTCATACATGGGGAATTACTAAGTGAAAGAAGGTGGGACATCACGTCATTGATGAAATAATTCAAAGGAATGGTTTAAGAAGAGGTGTATCAAAACCAGATCCATTTATTCATTATTCTAATCTCAGTGGTATTAGGCTTCTTAAAATCGTATCAGTCACATCAATAAGACACGATTTTATACATGATTTACTTCAGGATACTTTTTATTTGACTGCCTTTTATCTTCCAACCCTGAACAAAGGACTTACAACCACTCACCTTCCTGAAGTAGAGAAATGTGTAATTAATTTTCATCGAATTTCAATCCAATAAGGAAATATGTTTAAGAAAAAATGATAGCACATTCTTATAATTACAGATAATGGATCACGTGAGAAGATCCCTAATAATAATACTTATTCGACTTACCATCCTAAATGAATTTGATAACCCAATGAAGAAAAGGAAAGGGAAGAATCTCATAGAGAATCCATTCTACTACCAATATTATACTATCCCTCCTCAAATCATCTATCCTCTCGTGCATTAGTTGACCTGGTAATAAAAGGCTTTCTAATATACTACCTATATTATACAGATTGTGATGATAAATATAAATATAATAAGAGAAAAAAGTTGTTAATGTAGGCCAACTACTACATATATATATTTAATGGTATCCAAATTTAATGATAGAGTTGATTGGGATGGTTAGCATTCAACTAAATTTTCTGGTTGCTGAGATAAAAAAAATGTGTTCCATACAATATCCCTTCCGAGTACCCACCAATTAAGTGAAATTTAATAGTTGTTTTTTGGTCATATTCCATCGATGGAAGAGATTCTAGACCAAGGAGGAATTATGTAAATGCATGAATCCTCTTTATCACCACTACCCATTGTGTTTGGGGTAGTAGAACCAAGATATGATGTTTTCTCAATTGCTGGTTTGGACAGAAGCGGACCGATAAACTCACATTCCCCTTATTTATGGATGAATAGTTTCTAAACTCTTATATATAAGTATCACCCCTTTTTTAAGGGTTATGAATGGACTCTTTTTCTTTTGGTCATTTCCATGTCTGGTGACTGTCAGTTACTTGGAAAGGAATTTAGTCCCAATAATAAAGGAATCACTCTTATTAGGTATTTTAGAATCCCTATTTTTATTCAGATAACTAGGTCTCTTAATAGGAGGGAGATGGCCCCATATGGGATACGTTATTCCAACACATTTTATTTACTTCTTGACTTGTTCACTATTCCTAGAGCCTATGCCTATCCCTTCTTGAGGATAGATGCCTTGATAGGGAAGGGAAGCTACCCGCTAGATAGGGATACAATTTGCTCAGGATAGAACACTATACAAAACGAGAAACTATAAAATCCCATTTAGTTCAATATAATCTATCTAGGTAGTGTTCAATATAGTCTATAGGCATGTATTCTCATTATATAGTATGATCTTGTACACAAAAGATTCTAGAATCAGATATGGTGCCAAGCTATCTTTTAGGCTTAATAGCAAACTAGTCTAAGGGTGCATGTCTTATCTCTCTCTCACTCTCCATTCAACTACTATAAATGCAAGGAAACTCAGAGAGAGAACTTCAACAAGATATAACATTCCACCTTTTGGAAGTATCACCTGAAGAGGTTAGTCCTAGGACATATTATCATATATGATGCTTCTCTATACCATAGATTTGGAGAAAGAACCAGATTTTATTATCCATATACAAAATATGGAATGAAGGATAATTCATTACTCTACTATAATTGTCTCACATCAAGAGATATTAGTACTCTACTCTAATAGTATTAAGAGATCATGCTTATTCAAATCCAAAAAGTCACTCCAATGGGGAAAACTGCCTCACATATAGAAATACAAATGCATGAGAATAATAAATAAGAAAAAGGCACACATATCGATAGTTTTAACCAATTTATTTTATGAGAAAGTAACTCCTAACCCTACCTTTTAGGAAGGGTTATATCATTCAGAACCTCAGCCTTGCATTCAGGTCAGATCTTTTAGAGCCTTCTTTAGAAACTCCCTATACTTTCACAAACCAATTAGCTACGCTGACCTTGTTTCTTATTTTTGAGAGCTATATTAGACTACTTTTTTAATCATTTAATGATGTATTATTTTCAAATCTATAATAAGATAGTTCATTTACTATGATGCACTCTGATACCCACACTTTCTTGGAATCTTTGAGATAGAACTCTCCTTTATTCATCAACTAGTGTCATTTACCGCTTTAGATTACTTTTATGATCAAGGGAATGTAGTCACCTATTCAAAATGAAATTCATTAAATCTTTTAAGACACTTTATTTAATTCTTCCACTAGAAGAAGTAGAATTTCTTTCCATGCCTTATCCGATAATGGACTGATATGTCCTTAGATCTGTCTATTGTTCGTATACTTCAATCGATTCACTAGAAAGAGGAAAATTATAGTACGAAACAGAACTTGTAGGATATGTCTTGACCAATCCACTAGACCCATCATGATTCCTCAATTAATCATAATTATTAATAGAACCCTGTACTAGCTTGGCCTTAGGCAAGTGTTATCCATAATGATCTTAATTAAGAGTTAGGGAATTATATTTCCTATTTATACTCTATTCTCTTTCTTGTTTTGTAAGGAGATATGTCAACACTCTCTCCCATCTGATCCTCTATTTGTTGGAAAATACCTCAAGAACCTCTCTATGCATTTGATGGTATTTTGGGGAGAAATCCAAGAGAAATTTGAGGCAGTATATGGGCTTCCAAAGAACAAGGCTATAGCTCCCCATGTTTAGGAAGGTTCCAAACATCCCACCACTCACAAGAGATCTAATGAGAATTATTCCCAATATAAGTTCTTCTGTACGAGACAAAGGCCAATCACACTCATATTAAGGTTGGATATCCATAAACCTTAAATCATGGGAACTTATCATTTTTGGTTGACTACCACTAACTTGGCAGAATCAATATTGGTACTCTTCTATATTTTCTATAGGCATCACTATAGGTAATGAACCACCTATACCGGTACCAAAATTTGGATGACAACTAGGGTCCCATCTTGTGCCAGGATAATATTCAACCACATGTTGGGATAAAGGCTTATTTAAACCCAAATTCATTACTTGTAGTCTAAAATTAGAGTAGGGTACTGATCATGGAATTGGGTTTCAATATAGCTTACTTTCCTGGTCTTTGACTAAACCTATGCTCTCCTAATTCAGTCTATAGAATTTTCTTTAGGTTCAATATTATACTTTTTTCTTTGGTCCATATATCAACCTCTAATAATCCTCAAATCTGAATCTATCTGGGGATTTGTGTTTGGTCTATCTTCTGTCTTTAAGGTACAATAGGAGGCTTTCACCTATGGTTTGACACATACATTAAACTATTTTCATTAGGCCCTTGTAACACTCTAAGAGGATAGAGAGGCTTAGATTATATATAGTTCAAAATGAATTCTATTAGAGTATAGTACCTAAAGTCATGCATACATCGATTTTAGAATAGGATGTTTTATGTAGACCAACTCATAGAGAGTTCCGTCACTTGGTCTAAACCTATTTCTTCTACTCCTATGATTCTATTAGATTAGAGTACTGATACCTTTAAGGATAAGGTTTATATCCCATATCATCTTGTTCTAAGATCATTTCTCTTTTTTAGGTCTCACCTTTTATACTCTGTGGACATTTAGATTTCATACGTTTTCATTTTACAAACATATCAGACATCCTTCATATAGGATGATCTTAAAAGGCCACTAAGTGTTGGACATTTTCATGATACAGGTAAACCAGTTACTTATCCATATCAATGAAAGAATCATGAAAATCAATCTTGTTTAAATCCTTAGAAAAATAATTTGGATAACTATTATTGTAGATCAACATTGGAGGTGGCCCAAACCAAGGTTGTGATGCTTCCTATTGAGTACACAATTCAGACTAGACGTTTGTTTAAACAGTACGAGAAAGAAAATTATAAAGAATGAGATTATGTATTGAGATAATTTCTTAGATTGGATTCTATAATATAGAATCAAAATTACAATAAAATTAAAATGAGATTCTATCGCATCCATCAACTGAGAAGTACACCTACGTTACACTAATAAGAGCACACTTATTTATTAAAAACAATAATACATTATGAATTGAACCCACATATTAAATTCATAGGGTCTGCTCATTATTTATATTCGTAAATATATTCATTATTTCTATTCAAATTACACCTCTACTCTACTATTTATGTAGGGGAGGATGGAATAAAGAGTATTGAACCATATACTACTAGAATGAAACATATCCTCAAAACATAATTTTGTTTCTTCATTCAAAGGTTTAAGTACAGGGATGGTGGATTTGGGAGGAAGAAGGTGGCCCCCTTTTTTAGTAGAGTGGGATGCATCTCTTTATGTAACATCCCAATCTTCCACGGTATGCTTCTCTTACAATAATGCAATAGCTTGCATTGTACGCATGTTTGAGATTCTAACACACCGCGACCAATCCAAGTAGCTGTTATGAATAGAAATACCCACCTTTTGAAATTATATAAATTTTATATTTCATAATGGACTTCATTATTGGATTCGGAATATCTAAATTAGACTATGTTGAATTTTTGGTATTTTTCCGAGAACTTCCAATTTTCGATGAATAGTGAAAAATACTTAAAAATATCATTTTTAATCAAAATAATTTATAGTGATAAATTATACTATTGAGTGGTTTTAAAGAATAATTAGAATATAATTTTTCCATTTTATCCAATGTTGGTCATTATAATTAATTTCACTTTGAAATTGGACATAAACAATTGTCAATCTTTTGATTGATATTATTTCTTAAACACAAAATATTTGTTTTGACAACGGGAATTAATTATAAAATTAATTAATGAAACTTATATGTTTGTAATTTTGTAAAATATAAATCATTTTTGAATTCAGAATATCAATTATAGCTTAGGGTTTATTTTTGGTATTGTTCTGAGAAACATCAATTTTTGATGAATAGTGAAACCACTAAGTGGTAGTTAAAAAACTACTTTTTCGTTTAAATAAAACATTACCACTTATGTGAATTGAATATAAAAAATCCCACATACATGGTTGTCATAATTAAGTAAAATGTGGTTTAATGAGATGAAAATAATTTTTGGTGAAGAGTAACTTTTAAGTTTTATTAATCACGATTAAAGGTAATTAGTGTAATTTGAGGTAAATATAATGTAATAATAATATGAAATTACCTTTACACTTGTTCTAACAATATTGGATGAGTAATGTCCGACCAATACAATCCATGGGTCAACTTGGGTACCCCATGGAGCCACTTGGGTAAGAAAATAAAATTAATAACTTTTTATTTAAAGTAAAAATAAAACTTTCACAAACATGTGTTGTTTTACAAAAACAATTATTACAAGGGGTTATTTAAGTTAAATTTTATACTATAAATATTAATTGGAAGTATAAAAATATTTCCTACATTATGGTAATTTTTTTATAATTTTTAGGCATTAAATAAATAAATTAATATATGACACCATGATGATGCAACGATTACCTCATTAATGAACGATTTAAATAAAATGAAACGATAATGTAAAATATAAGACATAAAATTGTCTAAAGCCTATTTTATGGGTGGATTTTGAACTATTATTACCTTATACTATAAATATATCATTTTGGGACCTTTAAAATCCTAAAATCATTTTATAAAAAAGTAACATTTCGTGAATTTCCAAGAGTGCCCCTCCTCTCCTCTTATAAAAGTCCCTCAACTCTATCACTTTATTCACACCTTCAAAGCCATTTCGATCGGCCATCCTCTTCCCAAATACTCTCCCAACTTCCATCTCTTAATTCTATAAGACTAAATTTTGGCATAAGCCTTCCCAAGGAAGCCTTTGGTTCAAATAAAAAAGAGTTACCCGATTATAAGGTAATGTCTTCTCTTATGTTCTTTTGTTTTATTTTTCATCTCCAACCCCTTAAATGCTTTTTCTTCCTTTATTTTGTAACAACAACAGTACCTTAAATATACTAGGATTTTTTATTAGAAGGATTTGATTTACACTTACACACACCTACATCAAATGGTTAAAGAACATACTATTTCTGTGGGTGGCGAATTACTGCCTCACAAAACGATGATTGTTCAATATTCTTTTAACACCTCTCATGGTGGCCATTAAGATGTAACTATATTTATATATGATATATATTATGTTTATGATTTCCTTATGCTTCTTTATTTTTCATTTATGTCATACCTTTATGATTTCAATTATGGGTAAACGCGATAATTTCATTTTAGGAAGTGCGGACTACCGCCCCCTCAATGTGATTTGAATCGTTAATGCCATATGTGGGATGTATAATGGATGGAGTAAATTATTTAATATATGATATTATAATATTATTATAATATTACTTTATATCATTATGATTTTATTCCATTAAATACGAAATATAAATGAAAGTAGCGTTCATGCGTATGTATGGCTTACCGTCTCCATGAACGGTGCATTTCATTTCTTACCTCTAAATGTTATGTAATATTATAAATGCATATATATAATGGATATATATGATATATATGATATCTAAATCATGAATATAATTCTGGATATAATGGATATTTTACCACATGAACAACTTGTAATTATAAGAAGTTTATTTTTGACTCAAGTACCAAAGATCGACAAAACGACCGTTATTAACTTAAATAATTACATAATGTTCATAAAATGGTAATAAGTAATATAAAAGGAATAATGAACTTGAAAAAGGTTCTTAATCAAGTATAAATTAACTCTAGTTTATTATTCAGGAGATTAAAGAATGATCGAGTCAAGTCGGACATGAGGTAAGGGACTTCATCTCAATCTCCTTTCATTGAGGCATATTTTGTTTTGTACACAACATTCTTTTATACGGTGTATAAAACCCTTTGAATTTTATGTTTATTCAAAAGGAATCTTTTATAAAAAGTGTTTTTACTAAACGACAAAAGGAATGTTTTGTCTTACGTATGTGGCGACAATGACTTCTCCGCTGCCGTGACCATTATTTGAGTTTCGGCTTCCTCTACAAGCCATAAATTTTGTCAAAATGAAAAATAAATACCATGTTTTACTTTTCTTTTATTTTGGTATTGAAAATGGTATTGAAAATGTTTTTATTATATCAATATGTTGTATTAATATCTTGTGACTGAAATGTGGAAATATTATGTTTCCTTTATGCATGTTTTATGTGATACTATTATTTTATGTTTTATGATATGTTTAAACCTTTTCATATGAGGAATGCATTGGACTTAATAAGTGACAGTTGGAGCCCGCTATACCTCCTCGATGCATCAGTAGGTGTCATGAGACAAACTAGTGTCTTAGCACGAGGCCTTTAAAAAATATTATTTGTATTCTTAGCATGAGGCCTTGGCTATGTGGTTATGATAGTATGACATTATGCATTCCATCATTATGAAAGTGGTTATTGATATTGCATGTGATTATTTGACTAGTAGAATATCAATGTGAATAAGTAAATGGAATTATTTCATTTTATTATTTCCATATTATGCTGAAGTTCAAGATTAAAAGGCTTTTGTTTTAGTTATACATTACCTTAAATGTTTATGTTTTTTATGAATGTTTCCAGTATATTGGTATCCATACTGAGCATCTGAGCTCACCCCTTTCAATGTTTTATTTTTACCAGGATGTGAAGAAGTATTTCATGAATGACCTATAGGGATAGTATGACTTGATGTGAATACAAGATGTTGTTGTAGTTTTTCGTACTTTATGATGTAATGTAAGGCTTGTGAATATATCTAGTGTTTCCAAGGCTACTAAACTAATCAGTTTCTTGAGACTTGATCTTTTGTGATCATGCCAATGTTACGTAATAATGCACCGACTCTGGGTAACTGGGGTCAGGGCATTACAGTTGGTATCAAAGGCAGTTTAGTACTAACCTTGGAAGTTATATTTAGATATACTCTGATTAGGGCACATAGCCCTAAGATAGACATTGAGGATTGGTAGAGAATAACTTCCTAGAATTTTGGTATTATAGAGATTTTGTATGTTTTCCAAGAAATAAATCTCTGTCTAGATACGAGCAGGTAGAGGCGGCTTTGGCAGCGATGTACCTAGGGGTTAAACCTGAAAACACCGCTTTGAGCTAGAATCGAATGGGAACTGGTGCACGACAACGGGCCTTGCTGCACTCTTGGTTACGACACTCCCGGGGGATATGCTTAGGATAATTCCCATTTTCTTTACAAACCATTATGAAGGGTTTATGAGTATATACTTCCTCAAAGAAAACATTTTTATGATTATGTATTGTATCCATAAACTGTTCAATTTCTGTTAAATGTTTTTCAAGTATGGAATTATGTATTTTGATTCATAAACTGATCTAGTTTATTCCATTGTTTAGAAATGGTACCTAGTGGAAGGAATGGAAACCGTATCAATGAATGCAATCCATATAGGGATTTCCCTCCTACTCAAAATAATTATAGTTGAGATGGTGATACAACTAGTGCTGATCAACTTATCACCATACTGGTACAACTCACTCAGGTTATGAATAATAACCTTACTCATATGGAGCACCATGGTCCGCTAAGTGGAGGATCAATGTTAGACCGCTTTATGAGGAAACAACCACCAATATTAAATGGGAGCACAAATCCCTTAGTAGCTGAGCAATGGATAATTTCTTAGAGAAAATATTCCATGCCTTGGGGAGTAGTGAAAGGGAAAAGGTTATCAGGGCAGTTTACCGCCTCACTGGAGATGCTGATCAATGGTGCTCACTGATTCAAAACACATAGGATGATGATGAAGTATCAAATATGGAATGGAGGGAGTTCAAAGATCTTTTCTTAGAAAAATACTTTCCTCGTGACCATCGAGTAGATATGGAAAGGTAATTTTTGAGTCTGTGACAAAAGGAGGATGAGAATGTCGCAAAGTATTAGGCCAATTTTACAATGTTAGTGAGGTATCCTGCAGATTATATACGTGACCCAATAAGTACGATTGATCATTTCTTTTATGGGTTAAAACCATTTCTCCGTCGAGTTTTAGTATCACAATCTTTCTCATCGTACGAAGATATTGTCTCATGTTCTATCAAGATAGAAAAGGAATTATCTAAATCTTATGACAATAAAGTAAAGCAATAGAAGAATAGAATGGTGGAACAAGAGACAGAGAAATGGAAAAAGGAAAAGAAGGATTTTCCATTATGCGATAATTGTGGGAAGAATCACCCTGGTACATGCCTAAAAGGAATGGGAGTTTGTTATAAATTTCGAGAAAAAGGTCACCAAGATGTGATTGCAAAGGAAAGAAATAGGCTATCAATGTTGAATGCTACAATTTTAGAGAAATGGGGCATTATGAAAATGAATTTCCTTAGCATCAGGGAAAGTTACCTCAGAAAAGGCCAAGGGATCAAGGAAAATATTATGCTATTACTACAGTTGAAGTGGAATAATTAATGTATTGGTGCTTTTGGAATTAAGGATTATATTATAGTTATAAGAATAATGTGATATATATAAGGATTGTACTAAAGTACTTGTTGTTTTTATTAAGGTTTTAATATGATTAAGGTAATCATTTTTTTAGTATGTGACAATAAGAGAAACATTACTTTGTTTGTGGAATCTGATGTTACAATTGATTATAGAATTTAGAGACCTTTTAGAGAAAGTCAAGATAGAGGTATTTTGGATAACTATAATGGTTGGAATGGATTAAGTTTAACTTTGGATAGTATTGTTTAAGGTCAAAAAATTTCTGAAGATTAATTTTGAATATTATAATACTATAGTTTTAGGAAAAGGACAACCTACAGGTCGGGGGATAACCCATCGCGTCGGACAAAGCTGTAGGAATCGAACCCACAACCATAGTGTGACATGACTTTATTACCTACCACTAGCCTACATGAAGTCCCTGGTTATTACAAAATAGTTTTCCTAATCTAAATGGTATGTGTTAAAATTTTGAACCTTGTACGATTAAGATAAATATAATATTTTTGAGTTCTATTATCATTTTCTGTGAAAGATGAGTTTGCGGTAGAAATTAGTTGAAGGTTGAAACTCTACTTGTCAAGCACATATATATATATATACCTATATATTATTCTATGAATAAATTAATCCTTAAACTTTAGAAAATGGATATTAAAACAAAAAAATGGGGTATCCTAATACTTATTTTTTTGTTGAACTGATGATATTTTAAATCAACATAGAATGAAGGCTTTAAGGCCCTCAATTTTACACTTGTTTGTGATTGATGATATCAATAACTCCATACAAATATTTATGTTTTTCCTCCAATTATATGTCTCTAATTTCCACCAATTTTCTCCTAATCGAGATCATAATTTGGTGGTGACTATTTCATTTCCCTTTCCCTCTTATTAAGGATAAATTTTATTAACCTTATTTCCGATGTGGGTTTTCCACAAATGTATTTTCTGTTTTCAACCTTTTATTTTCAAATAACATTTTCAAAATGTGAGGAATCAATTTATTAAAGAAAAGGAGAATTTAACACCCCAAGCTACCATGGTATGCTTCTCTTTCAATAATGCAATAGCTTGCATTGTACAAAAGATTGAGATTCAAACACACCGCGACCAATCCAAGTAGCCATTATGAGTAGTAATAACTACCTTTTGAAATTACATAAATCTTATATTTCATAATGGACTTCATTTTTGGATTTGGAATATCTAAATTAGACTATCTTGAATTTTTGGTATTTTTTCTGAGAACATCCAATTTTTGACGAATAGTGAAAAATACTTAAAAACAACATTTTTAATCAAAATAATTTATAATGATAAATTATACTATTTATTGGTTTTAATGTATAATTAGAATATAGTTTTACAATTTTATCCAATGTTGGTCATTAGAATTAATTTCACATTTAAATCGGACATAAACAATTGTCAATCATTTTATTGATATTGTTTCTGAAAAACCCGCTATTTGTTTTGACAACATGAATTAATTATAAAATTAATTAATGAAACTTATATGTTTGGAATTTTTTAAAATAGAAATCAATTTTAAATTCAGAATATCAATTATAGCTTAAGGTGGATTTTTGGTATTGTTCTGAGAAACATCGATTTTTGATGAATAGTGAAACCTCTAAGTGGTAGTTAAAAAACTAATTTTTTGTTTAAATGAAACTTTACCACTTTTGTTTATTTAATATAAATAATCTGACATACATGGTTGTCATTAGTAAGTAAAATTTGGTTCAATGAGATGAAAATAATTTTTGGTGAATAGTAATTTTTAAGTTTTATTAATCGCGATTAAAGGTAATTAGTGTAATTTCAGGTAAATATAATGTTATAAAAATATGAAATTACCTTTACACTTGTCCTACCCTTATTTTTTGAGTCATGACCGACCAAGAAAATCCATGTGTCAACTTGGGGACCCCATGTAGCCACTTGGGTAGGAAAATGACATTAATAACTTTTTATTTAAAGTAAAAATAAAATTGTCACAAACATGCGTTGTTTTACTAAAACACTTATTACATGGGGTTATTTAAGTTAACTTTTAGACTATAAATATTCATTGGAAATATAAAAATATTTCCTACATCTTGTTAATTATTTTATAATTTTTATCCATTAAAAAAATAAATTTATTTATGACACCATGATGATGCAGCGATTACCTCATTAATGAATGATTTAAATAAAATGAAAAGATAATGTAAAATCTAAGAATTGAACTTGTATAAATACTATTTGATGGGTGGATTTAGAACTCTTATCACCTTATCCTCTAAATATATCATTATGGCACCATTAAAATCCGAAAATCATTTCATAATAAAGTAACATTTCACGACTTTTCCAAGAGTACCTCTCCTCTGCTCTTATAAAAGGCCCCCACCTCTATCACCTTATTCACAACTTCAATACCTTTTGGCTCAGAAAAAATCTGCCCAAATACTCTCCCAACTTCCCTCTCTTACTCCTAGAAGCCTCAATTTTGGAATAAGTCTTCCCAAGGAAGCCTTTGGCTCAAATCAAAAATAGTTACCCGATTTTAAGGTAATGTCTTCTCTTATGTTCTTTTGTTTTATTTTGCTTCTACAACACCTTAAACTCTTTTTATTCCTTTAATTTGTTACAAAACCAGTATCTTAAATATACTAGGATGTTTTTATGATAAGGATTTGATTTACACTTACAGACACCTTCGTATAATGGTTAAAGAACGTACTGTTTCTGTGGGTGGCGAATTACTGTCTCACAAAACGATGATTGTTCAATCTTCTTTTAACACCTATCATGGTGGCCATTAAGATGTCAATATATTTATATATTATATATATTATGTTTATTTTTTCCTTATGCTTATGTATTTTACATTTATGGCATACCTTCATAATTTCCATTACGGGTAAACGCGATAATTTCATTTTAGGAAGTGCGGACTACCGCCCCCTCAAAGTGATTTGAATCATTAATGCCATATGTGAGACGTATAAAGGATGGAGTAAATTATGTTATATATGATATTATACTGGAATTATAATATAAATTTATATCATTATTATTTCATTCCATTAAATACAAAATAGAAATGAAATTAGTGTTCATGCGTACGTGCGGCTTACCGTCTCCATGAACGGTGCATATCATTTCTTACCTCTAAATGTTATGTAATATTATAAATTCATATATATACCAGATATATATTATATATATGATATCTAGATAATGAATATAAATCTGGATATAATGGATATTTTACAAGATGAACAACATGTAATTATAAGAAGTTTATTTTTGACTCAAGTACCAAAGATCGACAAAACGACCGTTATTAACTTAAATAATTACATAATGTTCATAAAATGGTAATAAGTGATATAAAAGGAAGAATTAACTTGAAAAAGGTTCTTAAGCAAGTATAAATTAACTCTAGTATATTATTTAGGAGATTAAAGAATGATCGAGTCAAGTCAGACACGAGGTAAGGGACTTCGTCTCAATATCCTTTCATTGAGGCATCTTTTGTTTTATACACAACATTCTTTTATACGGTGTATAAACCCCTTTGAATTTTACATTTATTCAAAAGGAATCATTTATACGAAGTGTTTTTACTAAATGAAAAAGGAATGTTTTGTCTTACGTACGTGGCGACAACAACTTCTCCACCGTCGTGACCATTATTTGAGTTTCGACTTCCTCTACAAGCCATAACTTTTTTTAAAATGAATAATAAAACCAATTTTACCTTTTCTTTTATTTTGGTATTGAAAATGTTTTTAATAATGTTTTTATTATATAAATGTGTTGTATTAATATCTTGTGATTGAAATGTGGAAATTTTATGATTCCATTATGCATGTTTTATGTGATACGATTATGTTATGGTTTATGATATGTTTAAAAATGTCCATATGAGGAATGAATTGCAAAAAATAAGTGATGGGTGGAGCCCGCTATAGCTCCTCGATGCATCAGTATGTGTCATGAGACAAACTAGTGTCTTGACATGAGGCCTTGACAAAATCTTATTTATAGTCTTGGCATGAGGCCTTGGATACGTGGTTATTATAGTCTGACATTATGCATTCCATCATTATGAAAGTGGTTATTGATATTGCATGTGATTATTAGACTAGTATAATATCCATGTGAATAAGTAAATGGAATTATTTCATTTTATTATTTCTATATTATGCTGAAGTTCATGTTTAAAAGTCTTTTGTTTTAGTTATACATTGCCTTAAATGTTTATGTTTATTTATGAAATTTTTTGCTATATTGTTATCCTTACTGAGAATCTGAGCTCACCCCTTTAAATGTTTTATTTTTCCTAGGATGTGAAGAAGTATTTTATGAATGACTTGTAGGGATAGTATGAGGGGATATGAAGACAAGATGTTATTGTAGTTTTTTGTACTTTATGATGTAATGTAAGACTTATGAATGTATCTAGTGTTTCCAAGGATACTAAACTAATTGGTCTTTAGAGACTTGATCTTTTGTGATAATTACAATGTTACGTAATAATGCATTGACTCTGGGTAACTAGGGTCGGGGCGTTACACTTTCCCTCATGTAGCTATGATTCCATTAAAAAAAAGACAAGACAGAGAAAAATAAAATGCAGTATTTCAAAGATTCTTTCCATTATTGGAAAACAAATTGAGCTATAGGGATTAATGTAAGGGATTGTGATTATATACTACTGAAAAAGAAGAATCAAATGGGTTAGTTGAATGGTTAGGATAGTGTGATTGGACAATTAGTTGGAAGATAAAAATACTACCCTTTTTATATCTAATTAACTGGTTGTGGGTCTTTTTGATCATGGGAAACTGGTAGAGACCATTGAACATCATTTGGAAAGGCTAAAAGAATCAATTAAGTAGTAAAATTTTTATGGATATCATTTTATTGGCTATTTGGAAGGGTGAACTAATTATGTATATAAGCTTTGAAACAAGAATATGTTCCTGAAAAGTAGTCAATGGAAGTTCGAACCTCCCTAGAATATTTGAAGTATCCCAGACCTGGGAGGACCTTGATATCTTACTTCAAATTGTATATGAAGATTTGTTCCATTCTTTAAATAGTAAGATAGTGGATTAGTAAATCTCCACCCTTTTATGAAATCTAGTCAACTATAGCCTAAGATCCATTCTGACTATCATTTGAAGAAAGACAGTAGTTCATGTTTGTTACTAAAGCTCCAATGCTCGTAGAAAGGTAAATAAGGTGTCTAAAGTTTGGTTTCCTATTTAAATAAGTCAGACATGAAATTTTCACCAAGAAAAATATTTTCATTCATTAGTACTCTAATCTAATAGTGCCCTTTGTCCCCCAAGATCCCCTATTTCTTTTTATTATAGGAAACCTTGAGGAAAAATATGTTTCCTGGAATTCTATGTGAATAGGTTCATATTCTTTCATAATATAAGGTCACCCTTGGTTCATTATTTCAAAAAGAATTTGGAATATTTCCACTTTTCTCCCTATCCACATTCTCTCTTAAATAAGTTTATGATAAAACTTGAGTAATGTGGAACCCATTCTTGTGAGATGTAGATTTATGTATCCCTTATCATCCCTGGTATTCTTCATCTCTATGAGATATGATATTGACTCTAATATCCCATCCTATTTCTATATCCTTTTGGATGATAAGGCATTCCTATCTATGTTTTATCCATCATTTTCTTCACTATCAACCACCAGATTGGTTTTTTTCCAGACCCGCATTCCTCTCCCACAGTAGGAGCTTGTTCTCCAAGTCCAAACACCCACTTTCTCATATATGTTAGTATAATCTATATAGTATATTTACTTCATTGGATAATGAAAATACTACAACATTTTACCCTTTTCTTCTTCTTTCAATTTCCTTACTTTCATTCTAGCTGACTTTCTGAATGAGAGGGGTTACCTTTACATATAGAGGGGGTTCGTAGCATGTCTTTCTTTGCCATGTCAAAAGTGTGTAGTGAGCTTTCTAGTGGAATTTCAGACTTGAAACTGACTTACAACCAATATATATATGTACTACCCTCTAGAGGGAGCTTCCTGAGTCAGACCAACTCAACCACTAAATCATCTGAATGGAATATATTTATTAAAAAATTAGTTGTTCACTCACTGAAAGAGCACAAAAAAGATACTCCTTGAATAGAGGCCTGAGCCCTTTAAGTATGAATAAAAAATGTGTTCTTTTGTGTGCTATATTATCCCTTAAAATTTAATTTATATAAATATTTTTAGACACATATTCAAGATAAGAAATAGATAGTAAAAAATACATGAAAATAAAAAAGTTCCCTAGAGATATAGAATTAGTAATTGGATGACTATATTCCTTATCATTAATAGCACCCTAAGAGGTGTTATCTTGTCTTTAAAAAATCCTTAAGGGAATGTCCTAGCGAGTCATCTTGATAGGGTTATATAAAGCATATTAATTAGAGTTTAAAAAATAAAGGAGGTTCCCAAACCTTCAATATATATAAGTACCAGAGTTGAAATCTATGTGGAGAAAAATTTAAAAGTTTAGTTTGTTGAACTATAACCTTGGCTCAGTTGGTGGGTGTTGTTTTCTCATGAATGGATTACCTTACATAACACATCACTTTCACTATAATTTTAGTGACTGGTAATTATATATATTGGTCGTGCTTTTTATTATACAAAAGTTGATCAGTGAGTGGTGTGTAGTGACTCTGGGACAAGGTGGATCAAGAGAGAGTGACTTATGTGACACATCTATAAATTTGTAGAACTCGTGATAAATTTATGATATTTTATGGTTTTGGGAATGATCGATTGGTTTTCTGAGTTGAAATAATGATAGGTGACTATACGCTTTTCTATTCCAGCTATGAGGTTCTAGTTTCACTCTGTCGAGTGCCTGGGTGTGTGAACACATAAGTTCATTTTTTAAATTGATTCACTTTGACCTTGTATAAAAATATTTGGGAAGGAATCATATATGTTTACTCTACACTGTCCCAAAAGGACATAGGCTTGGTGAATTTCATAGCTATCATCATGGAATCCATCAAATTTAGGAAGGTGGTATCTTCTTATTACATGGGCTTACATTTTCCTCATCCATACGCAGTTGATAATGTCATCTATGAATGATCTAATGAAACTAGAAATAGAAGAAAAGATAGGTTTTCATCATCTAAATTAGTATACATGAGGTCTCCTTCATTTACTAATAGTATAGATTGCGGGTAAAATACTGGATGTATGATTTGGGAATGATAATGGTGAGGCCATTATATGAGAAAGAATGACCTTCAGCCTGTAGCTATAGTGTGAACATAACACACTGAAAAACTATGATCAGAATCCATTCGACACTGATATTTCTGCTAATTGGATTGGACATGCGTTGATCATCATACCATGAGATTAAAATCAGGCCACCAAGTCCATTTATGTAGTCTAGGTAGCCTTAAGGAGTGGAAGGGTCATTTAACATCTTTGTTTTCCGATCATGGAATTGGAAGTGAGATCAAATGTGTGGAGTCAACTCGATCAATCATATGTGAGGAACATGGTTGGTAATTAATATGAGTTGTTGAGGGAAAGGAGTTAAAATATGATTGATTGTCAATCTGGGAGGAAGGGATAGACCAAAGGGAGTTCCCTACATCAGTATAGATAATCAAAGTTCACATAAGATAGTGCAAACAAGAATACATGAAACCGTGCGGGACCAGTGCTTCTATCAAGTGTGAAGGTAATCGATTCACTCCACATGAATAAGTCCTAAGGGGGAAGTGGTTCGGATGGAAATACCACCTCTATTTATCTGGACAAGGCATTTTTCTAAAGGTAAGTTTCTCGAGCTTGGCCTCCTTAAAGTAGCACTTCTTTGGAGATTAGAAATACATATCGTTGTAGCGCTACCTAAATGAAGCATGGGTGTAAATAATCAAGTTGATGAGCCACATACATGTAAGGGGGAATGGTCAAAGCCAAATCTGGACAAGATTTACAAAAGGGATAGGGCCAAGGCTCGTAAAAAAATCACTTATTGTCATAAAGTTGTTGGAATAGACTAAAATCATAGTAATGTGAAATTTATCCTGATTCCCCTATTTAATCAACTCTTTCTTTCCAACCCACTACCGAGCTGCCTCCAAACTATGTCATCAAGTTCAGAAACCCCAAGGGTTAGGCCTCATCCTGGTAAGGTAAGGAGATGGTACTTATATATATTGACAGAATAAGTAGGTCTATCCTATAATGAAGGTCTAGATTTAAGTCATAGTGCTATCCAATTAAGGGAATAATGACGAATAATGTTTTCTTATTAATCAAGACTCTTATTTTTAAAAAATATGTTCCTTTATTTCTCCTATTTTATTTCATTGGTGGGGTTTGGGTTTTAGAGTCTCTTTTTGATCAGTGCTCCTCTAATATTGACTTTCTCTCTTGGCGCATGAGCCCTTTCATTATTTCTCATCAAGATGATGTGTTCAGGAAATCTAGCCTTGTCAACTATGAAAGCCCTCTGAGAAGGATCTCTTAAATAATTATATTATACATTTTAATGTATAGAATCTCATTCCGAACTACATGAACCTTTGGCTGAGTCAATGTCATATGAAAGCTCTGAAGCTAGCATCAATTAAGAGCCTCTGATTCCCCATCTTCAACCCCTATTGTTCAAACACAAAAACTCAACAATCGATTAGGAATCCAGGTTATACATATAATGATAATGTCTGAGATTAATTTTTTGAGACATAAATTCAAATTGAAAATTATATCGAGGTCACCGAAGTATATTCTTGTCAGTCTATCATTGAAAAAATAAATCCGATATGAGCGTATTTATTTTATCTGGGAGGAAAGGTTCTTTTAGAATCAGCTTATTTGAACCATCTCAAAGAGATTTGATATAATGGAATGCAGAAAAGTGTTCGATATCTCTGAATTAGGTCCACTACTTTTAGAGTATATAGATATGAGTTTTTTTATAAAAAAAACTGAATATTTATGGAACATCTCCTAGTCTTTCATGATAGTTTCGGTTTAATTATTTTGTCAGGTCTCAAATTCATCGTTGTGATCTTCATATTAGTTCATATAAGATTTATATACATTCCATTCATATTGGTTGATAAGAACTTGCTCCATATCTCATTCAGGAATCTTACTAATTGAACTAGAGGAGCTTGCCAGGATGGCTTGGTAAGAAAGCAACCACTTATATAGGTTCCAACTCCATGTTCATTCTATTCATTCTTTTTGAATGTCACGATTATAATGAAAGGTAGTTAACTAGAAATTCCTTTTGATCCAATGACCTTTATAGATGAACAATCAAGAGTCATGCTAATGATAAGTACTTTTGGGTCATATCTCTTGGTCTTTCTTCTTATTGTTATATTCAGTTCCTTTTTCTTGTTCACTTATTTCTTCTTACCTCGTTAGCACTTTTTTCTCATTTAATATGAGGATTAATCTCACCATCTAGGAAGAGATACAGGGTTGAACTTTATTCCCTATGGAGACTACCGATCCTCTTTAGTGGAGGATTTTTCCCTGAACATGACTGTAGGAATGAGAGAACCAGTCTCGAAATACCAAATAGTTCGTCTGTCGAATCAGAAAAAGGAATTTCCCATCCCCTAACCATTTAGAAAGGGTTAAATATTTTATAACCATTGACTATGATGTTTTTCCTCTTATGTTGAATTGCTTTAAGACACCTTTATCTTCCTCGTGGCATTGGATTTGATTTCCCCTACTCTTCTCTTATCCTCAACCCCGATTCATGCTAGAGGTTGGTACTTATATATATTTGCCGATATAAATAGATCAATATTAGCAAATTACCTTCGGCTTCTCTTTAAATAAATTATTCTTCAAATCTCAAAAGAGGATACACCCCTTCATGCCTAAGAGTTATTTATTCAAGTTCACTTTTGCTTGGAAGTATTACTACTACTATACACCTGACTGCCTAGTTGTAGGATGACATTCACTCCTCTACCATTTTTCATTCATTAACTTGATAACTCGTTTCCTCTCAATTGGTCTGAATATTGTGAACCTCTAAGTTATAGAGGTAGATGGGAATATCAGAGAAGACAACGATGGGATAATTTGAACATATAAATATGCCTCACATTCCTGAAAGCAAGAATCACCCTGTTAAGATAGAAATAATTTCATTAGTAGTCAAGCTATGGAACCATAGTCCTTACACACCAAAAGATTATATATATTTAATAAAATTATTTTCATAATGGAGTCTGTTTTCAAGGGGTAACGACAGAAGAAAGGGACTCACTGACCAAAGGATTAATGAACAAGTAAAGGGAGAAAGGACCTTCTTTCCCATTTCCATTTATATGGAATCATATAATATAAGAAATGTCACATATGATTACCCAAGGAAAACAACTTCAGTAATTGAGGAAGGTTTGATGGAATGAAATCCAGTGATAGTCTACGAGACTTATCTACTACTCTCTTCTCTATAGTTTGTTATCATATTTTATTTTCCAAATAATGCCACATATGATTTAATAGGTTGAACTAATCTAGATAGGTAATATTATATATAGTCTATAGGTGGAAAACTATAGGCTCCAATATAGGAACCATTTTTTGTGATTATAATGGTTCTTATAGTGGTTTTACTATATTATACCGATCTACCCCGTTTGGGAAAATGACTAGTCTGGTGACTGATCACTAGATCAATCAATAGAATAGTCACTAGACCAGTCATTGGACCCTTCACTAGACCAGTTAGTAGACCAGTCACTAGATTCAACCAAAATCACTTTAGCTATTAAAGAGTCAATGTTCTTTTAGGGAGAAGGGTTTATACTTCATTGTTTCTTTTATTTCATATGAATCAAATATAGAAGGAAAATGGAATAGTGCATAGAATAGAATTGGTGCTTCAAATGCCTTATTTTAAGGGGTTATGTTAGAAGGATCTAAAGGCCAACTCGGATAGGTACTCCTCTATATAGTGCATCGTATGGAGCTACAACCTTAAAAGGGAACTCAAACTCTTTGATAGGGGTCTTGTGAACGTGAATCAGATGTGGGAACTTTTATATCCATATTACTCTCTGTTGGGATGCATTAAAATGTGGGAAACTCCACTGTATGAGTTTATACCATACCAAAAATAGGCATTTCTGGCTGTTATGGAATCCCCTGCTATTTAATGTGATTCACTATCAAATTCCATAAGAGAAGATAAATAGAGGTTGTGTATTTATTCCTTCACATAGATCAAGGATTGCTTGGTACTCTTTTAATTTCAGTTATTAGAATATTACTCATGCCCATTTCAAATGATTTATTAGATCAATACAATGACTGCGATGGAAAAATCAGCTAGTTGGACAATATATTTTTAGTCACAAAGCAAGATCTTCCATAAAGCAGTTTGAAATTCATATTTTTAAACAACGAATTCAAATAACGAAAGCTAGACTTAGTAAAATAAGAAATGGGACTTATCTTGTTCTACCTTATCATATAGGCTAGATGGCTATATACTCTCACAATAATATATGGTTCTATTGCAAAGAACTTCTACCCCTGGGCATTGATTGAGAGTGCTAGTAACATCTCCCCCACCTCTCATGCCTCCCCTACAACAATTTATGGATAATTTATATGGTATCAGAGGTGAGTGGAGTTTTTATATTTCATGATGATAACCCAACTACCTATATAATATGGATTATAATAGCTATTACAGTTTTGGTACTCTATCTTTTATGCATAGAGGAAGTAGAATTTGTCTTTCACACTCGCTCTAAGACTAGAATTTGGTTTTTAACCCGAAGTGGTGCCCATGGACGAGTGAGTACTGAATGTAATATTCAGAATAGAAAACATTGACATTATATATATATATAGGGAATATTGGAGAGGGTACTAAATCACTCTCTAGGAAACTCTCCCTACTCTTTTAGTGCATCTTGGCTGAGTGCGAATAGTAGGGTTATTGAGTTCCCTACCCAAGAATATATCCCTATTAGATTAGCGATTAGACCTGTATTCTCAAAAAAGGCCTGATGGTGGAATGATACCCCAAGTGAGGTTTCATACTCTAGACATTCCATAAGGATGTTTAACAAGTTTTTCTCTTTGTAGACATGCACGTTTTGGACTAAGTGCAGATTTTTGAGCTTAGATCCATCCTATATGCCTGTTCTTGGCTTGTCTCCTAGAAAACTAAAACTCAAAAGTTCCAAACTGTAGTTTGGGGGTGGTTTAACCAATGATCGATTAATCCTTACCTTTTCTCGGATGACATGAGTTCCCACCTAAGCATCAAACCAACATCTGATAAACGCACCATAGTGCCTATCCTCTAAAAACAAAAGAAAACTAATCCATCAGATCTACATTATATAGAGCACCAAATGTATTAAAAGAGAAATTTCTACACTGGTACACTACTCTAATAGTTTATATTGAGATAATAAATTACATAAAGGTTATCAAGAAAACCCTAGAAAACATATATATATTGAATGAATTAGAGACAACAAATAGGTCGAGTAATCATGATCTGGTTAGGTACATTCTGGTTGCTTTATTCCTTGGAAAACAAGAAATGTGTGGATCGATTACCTAATGATTTCTTCTGGTATAAAGAAATACAAGGGACATACAAAACAAGATAACTATTTTCTATCTCCCTAAATTTTGAATCAAGAGAGGGTCACATGACATTACAAAATGATCCTATGGAAATTATGAAAACCACTCAGAAAGAGATTCATCCTACAACACAAAAGTTCTAAAGACCCCTAGACACCGACTCCAAGAATGATTCAAGATTTGGGAATTGATTAATGGTGAATTATTCTCTTTTCCTATCAGCTTCCTTTACCCTCTCTAGATAAACTCGAGGTGTCTGTAATGATTCTACATAGGACATTTTATGTCCTCCTTCATTTAGCCTCCACTTCCGATCTCTTGTTGTGGATTAAGATCATTAACAAAGAGGAGAAAAAATAATTTTAACGTTAATTGTATTGGGGGATGGAACTTATATATATTGTTCAGGTTTTATCCTCGAACTATGCAACATTAACTTTCATTTTTGGTATAATATTGGTAGTAGACCCTACCTCACTTCGCTGACCAAGGATTTTCATCTCATAGTCTAAACCAATTCCTGACACTAAGCCATGAGACTTCTATAGTAGACCAAACTGAACAAGATCTGTAGACTGTTGATTTTCCTTCCATTTAGCAGCCATGACTGAAGCATCGAAGAAAATATTGAGACCTATTTCTCAATATAATTATATTAGATAAGTATCCATAATAAAATATAAGTGAATCAGTATAATATAGGTAGTAGATCTTCTTAACCCGTGATCGATGCGATGATTTTTCCAACATATATTTTAAATTTTTATGAAGGTCTGGAGGTTCTTTAGTATTCAACTCCTTCCTAAACAAGAAATACATAGAGATATTGGTTAAGGGGTCTTCCCCTACCACTCCAAACCAGCCTGAATGATAAGGGTATTATTCCTCAAAAATAGAACATGCTCATAATGAGTGCTTCTTTTCTGATCTAGCTGTGCAAGTTACCGATAACCTACACCATCAATTCAAGTGAGAGTGGAGAATTGATGCACTTTATACTTATTATCTATCTCCATCAAGATGTATGGGTCGTAGAAGTGATTTCGAGCGGTGAGGATGCTGCAAGATTCTCACTCTAAACCTTTCTATTTATAGGTAAAGAATGACAGGTTTGTACAAAATTTCTACAGAAGTAATAAAAAAGATAACAACACCATTCAATCCACTTACTGAGTATTTTCAAATAAAACATCATAAGAATTGAAAATTTCACATTCCTCAAGCATTTGAATCTGATTCCACCTTCCACATGGAGCTTACAAACCATGTACCAAGTGACTAGGATGAATTTCATGCTATCAGGCTTCCCAGACAAGAGAAAGTCATGTATTCTAGCAGATTATGTCCACCTTTATATCTCTTTAACCACCTTATCTTAGTAGACCATCAATAGACATTGAAAATTTGTACAAGTATACTTCCAACCACTGAGTTCTCCAATTTCAATCTACGAGCCATTAAGATAGTTTTTTCACACCTAGTCTCTTTTTAAATTTTGAATTCAACCACCTTCTATGCACTAGAACTTATTAAAACACCTTTAAAGATTGACCATCTCATTTTTCTACAGTTCATATACATAATGGAAGTGGTGGCTAATGTTCAAATTATCCAATGTATTATAGATAGCTTCAGTTCTTCTTAATTACGTATCTTGTCTTTGGCTCTAATACTTATATTATACCGAGTGAATCTAGTCTATTACCTTAGATGTTCTCAAGCTGTCTTAACACCTGCTTGTCTAGAAGTTGTTTCTAGGGGGGGCTGATATCTATTGGTTTAAGAAGCTTGCCTTCATGAGTAGTAGCTATCTAGATTGAACCTTAATTTTGATTGAATCATTTTCTTTTTACTAACCCTTTAGAAAGGTCAAGTCTTTTAGAACCTAGTTTTTTATTTTATAGTCTCTCACATTCACTTATGTTTTTCTATCTTATTTATGATATAACATTTTATTGTAGTAATTCAATTTGATAGAGGTTAGGTATGAGATTTATCAGCTTAACCACTCTTACTAATACCTTAAAATAAGATTCTTGTAAAACATTAAAAATCATGGAAGATGTTTTATCACTCTTCCTTTATGACTTCAGCCTTTGGAATAGTTATTACTATGTCTGTTATTCATTTATCTATTTAGTTACTTTTCTAGCCTCAGCTAGCTAAGGGAAAAGGTTGTATGAATATCCATCTTCTTTTTTCAGCCAAGTTGTGTCAATATCTTTCCTTATTTCCTTTCTTCTTTTTACATTCATGTTGTAGATAGTCTCCCACCCTAGTAAAATGGGCATCCCTATCTAAAACGATTGAATGATGAACCCCATGTATTTGTACAATCTCTCGGATGTACAACCTCCCATGATCGTCAACATTTATGTTTTCCTTGATTAGTAGGAAATGTAAAACCTTCATAATCCTGTCAAAAAAAACCCATAATGCATCATTACCTTGGGGAAATCATGGTAAACCCATCTCAAATTCCAACACAACATCATTCCATTTGAATTTAGAAATGGGTAGCTGATGAAAAAATTATTCTTGTCTTCAATGTTCTGCCTTCACCTACTAATAGGTGGAACATCTCATGAAAAAACTAGATACATATCCCTTCATACCTAGCCACTAGTACTGATGATGAAAATCCGTGTACATCTTGGTATCTCTGGGATGCACTTCCCAAACTGAATCATGAAAATCTTGCATCAACTCCTTGTGAATATCTATTGAATCCCAAAAGAGAACTTTTAACTATAGAACCTCAGACTCTCCTATGGTCCATCTAGGAAGAGGATATTCTCCTAACATACTCCCTCGTATAACTAGTCTTTCAAATTCTGATATCTTCCACATCTTTACTCTATCCAGTAATGTAGAGGTAACAACTAAGGTTGTAAGAAAAGTCTTCCCCAGCCTATAGTAAACCTACAGATGCATCTCAGAGAACAATGCCATCAGTTAATAATCTCTATTTTACAACGACACTACATGTATCTGGGTCCTCTTTCTTAGTGAATTGGCCACTAAATTGAATTTCATAGGCATGTAGGAAACCTTGAAGTTGAAAGACTGAAAGTATTCCACCCAACTTTGCTGCCTCAAATTCAGATCACACAGAGTAAATATGTACATGAGAATTTTCTGGTATATGTGCACCACAAAATGCTCTCCCAACAAGTAGTTTCACCAATAACATAATTCATGAACAACCGTGGCTAACTCGAGATCATGCATCAGGTAGTTCCTCCCATGTGGAATCAACTCCCGAGACACGTATGCAATTACTCGACAACCATACATAAGCACTAGTCCCCACATGATACATGATGCTTCACAGTACATAGTATAACTTCTTCCTGGCTCTGAAAAAATCAGTATCGGTGCTGAAATTAATCTCCCTTTCAGCTCTTAAAATTTTGTCTCGCGAGAATATGAACATACATACTTCACACCCATCTTTTTAAAGATCATCATCGACACTTCTAAGAATGAGAATTCCTGTAGTAACCATCCATCCCCAGAAAACTCATCACCTTAAAGATGTTTTTGGGCTGCTCCTAGGTAACTAACTCTCTCACCATCTCTCAGTGCACTGATACTCCTATATCCTAGATGATGTGACCTATGAAATAAATATGATCCATCCAGAATTGGCACATGGAAAGCTTAGAATATAACTAATTCTATCTCAGTGTACTCAAAATGATGGTTGTGTTGATTGTGAGAATACACCAAGATATTATCGGCAAAAACCATAACAAAAGAATCATTATAGGAATGGAACACTTAGTTCATTAGTGCCATGAAGACCGAAGGAGAATTTGTATGATTGAATAACATAACCACATACTCATACATAACATATATACTTTGAAATGTTGTTCAAGGTATGTCTAATGATCTGACACACAATTGATGATAACTGGATCTCAAATAAATCTTAGAGAATATCTGATCCCCTTGGATATTATCAAAGAGATAATCTATTCATGGTAGAGGATACTAGTTCTATACCATTATCTGATTCAATTTTTTAGAATCCAAGAATATCCTGAGGGTATCATCCACCATTTTCACAAAAAGGACTGGAGATCATCCTAGATAAGTACTGGGTCAGATAAACCCCATTTACCTAAAATTCTTCAAGCTTCCTATTGAGATATTGGAACTCTGTAGTATACATTCAATAAAGAGGAATGGATACCAGTGAAAATCCTGGTACTTTCTAGATAGAGAACTCTACCTATATTATTGGAGGTAGACCAAAAATTTCCTCGGGGGTGATGTAACAAAAATGATCAACCGCTTGTGGAATTTCTATCTGACGTGTCCCCTAATCATCTAAATATATACTGCCAATCTGTGTTGTCTTCCCACTCAACCCATGATGCTCGTGTCTAGCTTGGTTCACCTAGATATACCATTCACCCTTATGTAGAAATTGTTTCCCCTCTTGTGATGTAAAACTCAACCTATGACTATAATAATCAAAAAAACGATTGAAAAGATACTGAACAATCCCTTTTTACTGTGACATCAATTCATATAATCTATTAGACATAGAGATCCCAAATGAAGTGACACCCACCAATTTCATTGGGGAACTCCTTACACTGTCACACACCTACTATTCTAATCCATAATAGAGTGTCTAGTTTCAAAACAACATCAGAAATAAAAACACAAAGCCCTAGTCTCTCAACGATGGGAACAAATAAGAAACTATGTGAATACCCTATATAAAAGAGTAAAAAAGATAAAAAAGAGGTGAATAGAACAATACCTATGATAATAGAAGGTCTAGTATCCTTCTCCTACTAGTTCTATTTCTCTACATAAGATTGGATTGTACTGCAGCCTAGAGACACTACCTGGATACCCTGAGAAAACCATCCCGGTTGTTGCTGAGATCCTAGGGTCTGGCTACCATAGCCATGACCACAACCTCGTCCTGAATGGGATGACACATTCTAGTTACCTAGCAGATAAGAATTTGTTGACCTTACTCTTAAAACTAGAATTGGTTCATAACATCTCTCACTAGATTCTGGTGGAAACATCCTGCAGAAATGTGGTAAGTGGTCCATCTTACCTCAAGCTCAACACTTGACTAGGTCCATTTGGAACTGAGGTCCAGTATGCCAAATTCTTCCTCACTATAAGATCCTCACCTGAATAACAGAAGATACATTATGAGTACTAGATTCACTAGTTTAGGATTTAGATGATGCTTCTTGCTACCAGTCGAAATAATACAAGATATCAGTTCCAAACCACCCTGGCTCACACCTCCAAATTCCCTTTCATTCCGCTCAGTAATCAGCACCTGTTTTACTATAGCATAGAAACTATTCATCCAAACGATGTTCACCTATGAGAATATTTCATACCTGAGACCATCCTTGAATTTCCTACACTTTGACAGATCATCACCCATCAGAATAGGTGCGAAGCATTGGATCTTTATAAAACTGCAAGAGTAATCCATAACTAATAGAGCACCATTCTCTATATGAATAAACTCAAAACTTTTGTCAGCCCTTAGTGTCTTTGGATAGAATTAGTCATATAATATTGTCTAAAAATCTCCATATTCCATGTCCCACTGATGCTCTGTCTATGTGGTAACATCCCACCACCTCATGGAGGTATCACACAACATATAAGTCATGATCTTAACTCTACTCCAAGGAGGTGTCTCAAGAAGCTCAATGATCGACAACATGACCTCTATCCATGACTCTACAACACGTGACCCAACTTCCCCAAAAAAATATGGGCAGATGATGTGGTTAGAATACACATGTTAGTTTTTCTATATACGTGGTAGGTTGTAGTTCTACCTAAAAGGATTTCTTGAACCTCATAAATCCTTCATGGAAAAGTGAATCAAAACCTACATCTGATATAACAGCTGGTGATGCAATTGGTATGAATGGAGGGTCCACTAGTATCCCCTGTCCTATCACCACTAGGGTATGATCATTGATACCTTCCTGGTATACTACTGGAGGTCATCATGGTGGTATGGATCTGTAAATTTTATCATAAACACCTTAGTATAAGTTACTCATCAAGGTACATAATTCAAAAGTACATGGACTAGTCTAGAGAAGAAATGTCTCAAATGTTCAAAAAATATGAGTATATGGTTTTTAGGAACCATGCACATCATGTACACTTAATCCCTCACATGGTCGTGTACTCCCACCAGCCTTGGTCATGTAAATGTCCTATGTACATAGCGTGTTAGGATGACACATGGTGTGTACTCAAGTTTTCCCTCCTGGAAATGTACTATTACATGGAAAGAGCCACACAGTTCTACCTATATAAAACTACACAGGGTGTACATAGGGTACACGGTGTGTTCAAATCAATACTCAAAAACTCATGTTCTATCTCACACGGTCGGATACATGGTCAAAAACCACAAAACATGTACTTAGAGTACACATTGTGTGTAGAGACCCGAAGCTTGACGTACATAGATATTACATTAATTTTGCGGAATACATAATACCTAACAAAAATAGACACACAAGGACCGTAATAGTTTAGTGTCTTTGGAAACATGGAAAGTAATCTTCTAATCGTGGTGAAAGATCTTCAACATCTCCCATAAAGATCGTCCACTTTTTGTTTCCTTACCTAATACCTTTCTTTTAATCCTGGGCGAAAATAAAACATAAAAAGGGTGATCTTAAATGCTCAGTAAGGGTAAGCATGGATAAAATAAAACATACCATATACATTTGAACTTAAAAACATGAACATAATGTTTAAACATCAAAATCTTGAGCTACGACTTAAAACATGGAAGTACATAAGGCATAGATCATAATGGAGTATGAATCATGATAACATAGCATGGGAATAAAACATGTAATTGTGGAATCCATTAAGCACATGTAATGATTTCCATAGTAGCCAAGGCATTGCTGCCAAGACCATCTTAGTGGACAAAGTACCTTTCTGAATCGAGTTCACTCATCATTCCAGTCCTGTAATACTGAACCAGATTAACTTACCATTCCAGCCATGTCTATATCATGAGATATAAATCTTTACCCAATTCATTGGAGGGAGATATGGGTCCCACCCATCTTATAATGAAATCATTCTTAATTGTGCCACAAAATAAACATACCTCATTCATAATAACCCAATAAATAAAATGGGTTTCATAAACATCATCCCATCATCAAATAATCCATATAAAAGAAATGGATATCATTTCATAATAAGAAAAGTGAAACCATGTAAATAATAGAGACATGATACTTGAAACATACACATATGAAATAATGACATCTTAGATGAAAAATGGTTTTGATAAAACACTTGAAATGAATTCTTGAGGAAAATATCCTTTCTTCTTCAAAATCATTCACTTTTCACAAAATGTTATGAAATTTTTAAAGAAAATTATTTTTTTGAAAATATTCATGAAATATTTTGGAGGAAGCTTCATGAAAATAAGGCTTTATAAAACCGTAAAAATCCATTCGTGCCGTATAAGTTAAAAAAACATTCTTTTAATACTGTTGCCGGAAAAGTCAAAAAAGTGCCTCGTATCATAAACAAAAGAAATATTATTTTCATACCATGTAGTAAAAGTCAAAAATGGGTAAAAAGGAATTTAAACATACATGAAAACATTTTTATAAAACATGTACATGGATAATAACAATAACCCCAGTAAATACTTACAAATAAACAATCTCAGATAAGAATGAGATTGAAATATTTATCCCTTACCTTAGGTCCAATATGCTTCGTATGTATCTGAACCTCTTTTATAATGATTTAAATAATGTCATTTACTTATTAAAGAATCATATTCATTGTTATGATATCATATATGGTTCACTTATGACTTTATATTACCCGTTCTTTTGTAAATTCCATGTTAAAGAGCGTTTTGGGTAAAATCCTTTCATTTTTCATCCGTGTTTTGACTTGTAATTATACATATGATTACTTAGATCATGATTAATTAATTACAGAGTATAAAAAAATATTTATATATAATATATATTCATAATATACATATATATAATAGATCGATAAAAGGAAAGAAATACACCATTCATGGAGACGGTAGGCCGTACGTATGCATGAACGTTGTTTTCGTTTCCTCATTGAATTGAATGAAATTAGTTGGATGAAATACATATATATATATACATAAATAAAGTTTTATTATTATGTCATATATTTCATTAATAATTATTATATATACTTTATAATCATTGATTAATTGTTAATCATTGAGAATGAATCTCATCGCATCGTGGAGACGGTATTCTGTACGTACGCACGAGCGATGATATCGTTCCCATGATCGTGGAATTTTATTGGAGTGTATGTATACTATTACAGAATCAATATCACATTACAATAATCATATATAGTTATTATTTACACCATTATACCCATCCAAGTAAGGTGGTGGTGGAAAATAGATTACACCACGGCGTGGAGACGGTATTCCGTACGTACGCACGCGCGGTGATTTCGTTTTCTGTAGGATGGATAGATGGTAAAATAGGGTTGTTTCATAATTATAATAACATATCAGTATATGATTGATACTGATGTTATTACTTAATAATGAAAAAACCTAATAAGAATAAGTGGAAGATGAAATAAAGTTGAAAGTATCGGTAACGGACATTACCTCTTCTTTGAAGCACCTCTTTGAGACCTCCTCTTAGGGCACTAAAATTGGTCTTTGAAGAAGACAAGGACCTCTAGGATGTTTTTAGGGAATTGGAGAAGAGAAATTGGCAGGGTTTTTCCAATCTTGATGGATCAAAGTGGTGTGAGGAAGAGAGGGAGGAGGTTCCCTTTTATAAGGGAGGAGAGGGGCACCTTTGGAATAACTAAAAATAATATTTTATTATAAAGTCATATTCGGTTTTTAATAGCTCCAAATTGATTTATTTCGAAGCTAAGGTGGGTATGGGTCGAAGTACTCTCATCCAATAGAATTTAGACAAGTTTAGGTCATTATATTAACCTTAACTTTTAGTTTTAACTCTTAGTTAATTAGATTGACATTTACCATGTCACTTTTTATTTTTATATTATATAGTTAATAAACTTACCATATACATACAAGAGACCCCCAAGTGGTACATTAATGATACTCATATCCTGATATAAGTATCTTGGCCGAACCTTAGATTTTTAGGAATATAATAACAATTAATAATATAATATTTGTTTTAAAAACTATTTTATGTCAATTTTGACACTATTTGGTAATTGATTTTTGTGAAAATCATAACAGAATGATTAGTTCGATCACTATTAATTAAATAAATACTAACATGTCATATTAACATATAAAATTATTGGAATTCATAAAAAAGTCTCAAATTAAATTTATTTGGGTATTTATAACATCAATTATGTCAATATTTCATTAATAAGAAAATTACTGCATCATCATTGTGTCATAAATAAATTAAACTATTTTAAGTCTAAAAATTAAAATTAAAATACCATTACATAGTAAATATTTTTAGATTTCTAATGAATATTTATAGTCGAATTTATCTTATGTATAACCCTATATTAAAAATGCTTTAGTTATTAAACTTTGATTTTAACTATTTTAACCCTTCTTTGAATAAATTAATAATAAATGTCCTAATCTAATCCATGTTGGCCTAAATGGTCATATTTTATTCCTAAGGTTGTTTTTGGCCAAATTACACTTATCCAATAGAATTAGGACATGTGTTAGGGTAATAATAATATCATTTGTACCCTTAATTACCCTATTTACTTTTAACCGTGGTAAAAAAAGTAAAAAGTTACTATTCACCAAAAATTATTTTCATCTCATTGAACCATATTTTAGTCCTTGATATTAACCGTGTCTCTCGGATTTTTGAAATTCCACTCACAGAAGCGGTAAAATTACGTTTTATGAAAAATTCAGTTTTTTAACTACAACTTAGTGGTTTCACTATTAATCAAAAAATGAAAGTTTCCAGAAAAATACCAAAAATTAGGCCTAAGTTATATTTGATATTATGAATTCAAAAATTATGTCTATTTTACCAAATTCCAAAAATATCAGTTGCATTAATTAATTTAAAAATTAATTTCCGTCGTCAAAACAAATAGCGTGTTCTTAAGAGATAATAACTATCAAAAGATTGACACTTGTTTATGTCTGGTTTGAATGTGAAATTACATCCAATTAACAAAATTGTATTAAATTGTAAAATTATATTCTAAATATACTTTAAAACCACTCAAATTAATAATTTATAACTATTAATTATTTCGATTAAAAAAGTTATTTTTAATTAAAATTTAGTAATTTTCACTATTCATTAGAATATGAAAGTTATCTGAAAAGTACCAAAATTTCAACCTAAGCTAATTTCGATATTCCGAATCCAAAAATGAAGTCCATTTTGAAATATAAAATTTATAAAATTCCAAAAAGTGGGTATATCTATTCATAACGGCTAGTTCATAATAATATTATAATAATATCTCGTTTAGTGAAACTCAGTATTGCGTACTACACATGCTATCGAGGAAGGTCGTGATTGCGTGTAATGCAAGGAAATTCAGGGATGTGTGTTTTGAAATCTCTTTTTGGTGTAGCATACAACACAAGAAATTAATAAAATTAAAAAGAATATTTTTCATAAAATCCCGGGGTGTTACATTCTACCCCCTTAAAATGAATTTCGCCCTCGAAATTCATTGGGGTTATAAATGGTTTACTACTCGAATGTTTCCTTAATAGAAACCCACATCGTAAAAAGGAATACCAAAACTTGGCTTTAAAAACTAATGTATGAAATTTAACAGTTACCCAAATTAACTCATCACTGGGTTTCCACGTAGGAGAACATAGGTGAAAATATGGATATGGAAGAAAAATCTAACCATCAAGTTCTGATAGAGAGTGGTATAGAACATGGCTATGAAAAATCCAACAATCACAGAGCCATAAATTTGTAACAATATAGGGTACCTTTTGATTCATTGGATATAAGAGCACTAGGACAACATTTTTGGTTTTCAAGATCATTTCCCTAAAGTTGATGAAATTGGAATTAGAAGAAATACTTCCATGATTTTGGTACTGTCTCATCGTTGGTCGTTATTTGGAAAATTTCCAATTCATCTCTTAAAGAAATGAAGATTAATTTTTCATTCGTGATGTGTTAGCAGATCATGTGATAGAATGACGGGTAATTCCATCTGTCTCAAATAAAAGGTTATAAAAGTTATCAAAAAATACATAAGTCCATCTATTGTGAGATTAATCATATATGGTTCTTAAAATGGACTTATACTTCATATATCATACTGCTTAATATAATAAAACTAGTTTATACTAAACAGGGACTTCCTGTAGGCTAGTGGTAGGTGATAAAGGCCAGTCGCACTTCAGTTGTGGGTTCGATTCCCACAGCCTTGTCCGACATGATGGGCTGTCACCCATCCTGCAGGTTGTCCTTTTTCTAAAACTACATTACTATAACATCCCATTAATAATATCGAAAAAACATCTATTCATAAACAATACTAACTTATGTCCAACATAATCCATTCCAATCTTTAGGCTTATCCAAAATACTATTGTCCAATCTCATATTATAGTGAAAACAATTACCAAAGAGTTTATATAATAAGCATGTTAATACTATTGTTGATCCCCATATATCATGAGATATGTCTTGGTGGTCACATTCCAAACATTCGAAGGCCTTAATCATGTATTCTCTTGAAAAATGAATACCCATTGAATCTTAGTGAAAACATGAGTGCTGTCAAAAGTTAACTCTTTTCACATACCAAAAGCTCAAACCTTGATATAACTATTTCCTTATATCAGTCATGAGCTCATGAATACTGTCAAACATTTCATTTTCTCTGTATCCCTTCATTATGTGCATATCATCATTTTTCCAAAAATATCTCAATCACTTTCCATGGTTACCAGTACCATAAAATTATTGAAAACCACAATAGACCAATACATAAATATTCCAATATTCCACGATACTATATACAACATTATTTTGGAATCCCATTACATAAACACTTAATCATTCCACCACATCGTTGTCATATTCAACATCACCAATAGTGATCACATGTGACTTCCCTTTTTCCTTTTCCTTAAGTGGTTGCTCATGCTGATCATCACTAACCCTTAGATTAGGGAATTTATTAGCATAATGCCCCATTTCCTTGCACTTGAAGAATTGAAGTGTTGGTGGTGCGTTCTCTGCAGTATTTTCTTTATTCACATCATTATAAACCCTTTTTCCATTACTACGACACTCAGATGCTCGATGACCTTATTTTTCACACTTGAAACATTTTCTAGTCCCTTTAAGACAATCTCCACCATGCTTCTTTCCACACATTGAGCATAAGGAAACATTCATCTTCTTTTCACCATTATTCTGAGATTTCTCCTTGAACTCCATCTTTCGTTTTCTTGTCAAAACTATGAGATGGATAAGTAACACTAACTTCCATTTCTACCTTGATAGCACAACACAAAATTTCTTCATAGCTACTAAAGTCTCTTATAACTAATTCCTTTTGAAGATTTGGTTTTAAGCCACTGAAGAATCGATAAACTTTACTTTCAGGTTGGATGATAAAGCTAGATTCATACCTTGCAAGCCTTGTAAAATTATCTTAGTATACACCAACAGATTCATCATCCTTTTGCTTTAGTTCAAGAAACTCCTTCTCTATCTTTGTTCGAAGAATATGAAGGAAGTACTTATTGAAAAATAAGTTCTTGAACTCGTCCCATTCCATGGACTCAATTTCATCTCTTAGACTCGTATTCTTGATAAGATTCCACCATTGATCAACTTCACCTTCAAATGATATACTGCTAAGATGACTTTATCATTTTCAGAACATTGAAGAACTGAAAATATATTTTTAGTGGTACTGATCCATTGTTCCACAACAGGTGGATCAAAAGACCCATTGAAAGAAGGTGGATGTTGCCTCATGAAGGACTTAATAGAGTATTGTTCCCTTCTCTACTCATTTGGAAGTCCATAATGATTCATAGCTTGTTTATATATAACAATAATATTTTTCACTCCATCTCCCATAACATTTGTTTGTTCAGGAGGACAATCATTGCATTATCCATTGCATTGATCAACATGGTTCTTTCGGGTTCTAGCCATCGTCTAAAACCCAAAAAGAATAGTGTGAGAGGCAAAAATCATTCTAGGGAAAACAACATAATAAAGGGGAGTACCATCAATATCTAACATCTTAGGTTTAATTCTAAGATCGTTATCATAATTCTAGGACTATAACCTATACTTATACTTAACCTTAGGGACATCCCTAGACATACCTTAGAAATATCTCTAAGGATCTCACTAAGGTTCTCGCATCCTAGTTTCCAAAGGTTGACTAAACCTTTCCCATGATACCAACTGTAGAGACCCGAAGCTTGACGTACACAGATATGACATTACTTTTGTGGAATACAAAATACATAACAAAAACAGACACACAAGAACCATAATAGTTTAGTGTCTTTGGAAACATGGAACGTAATCTTCTAATCGTAGTGAAAGATCTTAAACATATCCCATAAAGATCTTCCACTTTTTGTTTCCTTACCTAAAACCTTTCTTTTAATCATGGGGGAAAATAAAACATAAAAAGGGTGAGCTAAAATTCTCAGTAAGGGTAGGCATGGATAAAATAAAACATACCAAATACATTTGAACTTAAAAACATGAACATAATGTTTAAACATAAAAATCTTGAGCAATGACTTAAAACATGGACGTACATAAGGAATAGATCATAATGGAACATAAATAATGATAACATAGAATGGGAATAAAACATGTAATTGTGTCATCCATTAAGCACATATAATGATTTCCATAGTAGTCAAGGCATTGCTGCCAAGACCATCTTAGTGGACAAATATCCTTTCTGAATCGATTTCACTCCTCATTCCAGTCCTGTAATACTGAACCGGATTAACTTACTGTTCCGGCCATGTCTATCTCATGAGATATAAATCTTTACCCAATGAACTGGATGAAGATATAGGTCCCACCAATCTCATAATGAAATCATTCTTACTTGTGCCACAAAATAAGCATAAATCATTCATAATAACCCAATAAATAAAATGGGTTTCATAAACATCATCCCATCATCAAATAATCCATATAAAAGAAATGGATATCATTTCATAATAAGAAAAGTGAAACCATGTAAATCATAGAGACATGATACTTGAAACATACACATATGAAATAATGTCATCTTAGATGAAAAATGGTTTTGATAAAACACTTGAAATGAATTCTTGAGGAAAATATCCTTTCTTCTTCAAAATCATTCTCTTTTCACAAAATGTCAGGAAATTTTTAAAGAAAAGGATTGTGTTGAAAGTAGTCAGGAAATATTTTGGAGGAAGCTTCATGAAAATAAGGCTTTATAAAACCGTAAAAATCTGTTTGTGCCATATAAGTTAAAAAAACATTCTTCTCGTACTTTTGCCGGAAAAGTCAAAAAAGTACCTTGTAACGTAAACAAAAGAAAGATTCTTTACATACCATGTAGTAAAAGTCAAAAATGGGTAAAAATAACTTTAAACATACATGAAGTTTTTTTATAAAACATGTACATGGATAATAACAATAACCCCAGTAAATACTTACAAATAAACAATCTCAGATAAGAATGAGATTGGAATATTTATCCCTTACCTTAGGTCCGATATGCTTCGTACGTATCTGAACATCCTGTATAATGATTTAAATAATTTCATTGACTTATTAATGAATCATATTCATTGTTATGATATCATATATGGTTCACTTATGACTTTATATTACCCGTTCTTTTGTAAATTACATGTTAAAGAGCGTTTTGGGTAAAATCGTTTCATTTGTCGTCCGTGTTTTGAATTGTAATTATTCATATGATTACTTAGATCACTATTACATAATTCCAGAATATAAAACATGATTTATATATAATATATATTCATAATATACATATATATATAATAGATCGATAAATGGAATGAAATACACCGTTCATGGAGACGGTAGGCCGTACGTATGCATGAACGTTGTTTTCGTTTCCTCATTGAATTGAATGGAATTAATTGGATGACATACATATATATATAAATAAATCCAGTATTATTATTATGACATATATTTCATGAATACTTATTATATATTCTTTATAATCATTTATGAATGGTTAATCATTGATAATGAATCTCATCACGTCGTGGAGACGGTATTCCGTACGTACGCACGAGCGATGATATCGTTCCCATGATCGTGAAATTTTATTGGAGTGTATGTATACAATAAAAAATAAATATAAATTTACAATAATCCTATATAGTTATTATTTACACCATTATACCCATCCAATTAAGGTGGTGGTGAAAAATAGATTACACCACGGCGTGGAGACGGTATTCCGTACGTACACACGTGCGGTGATTTCATTTTTTGTATGATGGATAGATGGTGAAATAGGGTTGTTTCATACTTATAATAACATATAAGTCTATTAGTGATAATTATGTTATTACTTCATAATGAAACAACCTAAGAAGAAGAAGTGGAAGAAGAAATAAAGTTGAAATAATCGGTAACGGATATTACCTCTTCTTTGAAGTGCCTCTTTGAGACCTCCTCTTAGGTCACTAAAAATGGTCTTTGAAGAATACAAGGACATCTATTATGTTTCTAGGGAAGTGTAGAAGAGAAATTGGCAGGGGTTGGCCAAGCATGAAGGCTCAAAGTGGTGGGAGGAAGAGAGGGGGGAGGTGCCCTTTTACAAGGGAGGAGAGGGGCACCTTTGGAATAACTAAAAATATTATTTTATTATAAAGTCATATTCGGTTTTTAATAGCTCCAAATTTATTTATTTCGAAGAAAAGGTGGGTATGGGTCGAACTAATCTCATAAAATTGAATTTATACTTGTTTAGGTCATTATAGTAACCTTAACTTTTAGTTTTAACTCTAAGTTAATTAGATTGACATTTATCATGTCACTTCGTATTTTTATATTATATATTTAATAAACTTACCATATACATCCAAGAGACCCCCAAGTGGTACATTGATGACACACCTATCATGATATAATTATCTTCTCCGAACCATAGATTTTTAGTAATATAATAACAATTAATAATATAATATATCTTTTAAAAACTATTTTATGTCAATTTTGACACTATTTGGTAATTGATTTTTGAGAAAATCATAACAGAATGATTAGTTCTAAAACAGTTAATTAAATCAATACTAACATGTCATATTAACATAGAAAATTATTGTAATTCATAAAAAGTCTCAAATTACATTTATTTGGGTATTTATAACATCAATTATGTCAATATTTCATTAATAAGATAATTACTGCATCATCATTGTATCATAAATAAATTAAATTATTTTAAGTCTAAAAATTACAAATAAAAAACCATTCTGTAGGAAATCCTTTTATATTTATGATGAATATTTATAGTCGAATTTATCTTATGTATAACCCTATATTAAAAATGATTTAGTTATTAAACTTTTATTTTAACCATTTTAACCCTTCTTTAAATGAATTAATAATAAATGTCCAAATCTAATACAAGTGGGCCTAAATGGTCATATTTTATTTATAAGGTTGTTTTTGGCCTAATTACACTTATCCAATAGAATTAGGACATGTTTTAGGGTAATAATAATATCATTTTTACCCTTAATTACCCTATTTACTTTTAACCGTGGTAAAAAAAGTAAAAAGTTATTGTCCACCAAAAATTATTTTCATCTCATTGAACACCGTTTTAGTCCTTGATATTAACCGTGTCTCTTGATTTTTTGAAATTCCACTCACAGAAGTGGTAATATTATGTTTTATGAAAAATTCAGTTTTTTAACTACCACTTAGTGGTTTCACTATTCATCAAAAAAACGAACGTTTCCAGAAAAATACCAAAAATTAGTCCTAATCTATATTTGATATTATGAATTCAAAAATGATGTCTATTTTACCAAATTCAAAACATATTAGTTGAATTAATTAATTTAAAAATTAATTCTCGTCATCAAAACAAATAGCGTGTTCTTAAGAGATAATAACTGTCAAAAGATTGACAATTGTTTATGTCTGGTTTAAATGTGAAATTACATCCAATGACCAAAATTGTATTAAATTGTAAAAATATATTCTAAATATACTTTAAAACCACTCAAATTAATAATTTATCACTATTAATTATTTCGATTAAAATAGTAGTTTTTAATTAAAATTTATTAATTTTCACTATTCATCAGATTATGAAAGTTATCCGAAAAGTACCAAAATTTCACCCTAAGATAATTTCGATAATCCCAATCCAAAAATGAAGTCCATTTTGAAAGGTAAAATTTATAAAATTTCAAAAAGTGGGTATTTTTATTCATAATGGCCAGTTCATAATAATATTATAATAATATCTTGTTTAGTGAAACTCGGTATTGCGTACTACACACACTATCGAGGAAGGTCGTGATTGCGTGTAATGAAAGGCAAGTAAAGGATGCGTGTTGTGAAATCTCCTTTTGGTGTAGCATAAAACACAAGACATTAATGAAATTAAAAAGAATATATTTCATAAAATCTTGGGGTGTTACATTGTGTACATAAAAAAGTTCTTTTCTTCCTAAATAGAAGAACACATGGCATGTGTTCATGGACCCACACACCATGTTTTCTGGGTTTCTCGATAGTAATCCTTGGAAACATCCCTAAAACACATTTTTTTTAAAATATAGCAACAATGTGCCAAATTACGATTAGTGGGGGGCCATACTCCCCACAAATCATAGCTTGGAATCCACATATATAATATAACGACACAAATAATATCCCATGAATGAAACATTATCCACAAAATTATGATCCAAGAGGACCCAAACTACTCAAGTATCAATTTTTGGTATCCATACAATTCAACCATAACATGTATCAATACACCTATCATAATAGCAGGCATGTCTATCACCGTACCTATAAAAAAATGCATATCTAGAAAGGTATCTATCAAAATATTATGGAATCAGTAATGCTCTCTAAATAGCATGGAAAGAATGCATGGAAAGGGATTTATAACATGTACCAATATGATGAATGATATGAAATACCCTCATCTCATCATGTGGCAAAAAATTAAAACCACAATGAAATCAATAAAAATAGTTCAAAACAAGTCTATCACACAACTGTGATATTGAATCAACTCTAGTACCTCAAAATCCAAAAATTACAATTTAATTTGAGGTAATTTTTATTTTTCCTATACATGAGGTAGCTACTCCCCATCATAGAAATTTACCAAATTCCATTTCCTTTATATCATCACAAACCTGTAAAGAAAACTAGGAAATAAATGCTCTAATACAACTTTGTAATGTCCCAGTTCCTGATGCCACTCAACTAGTGCCCCATACCCGATTTGTAACATTGCCTCAAATGCCTTTCCCCAAACTCCATAGGCCACTAACTAGTAGTTAGGGCCCAGGGATCATTATAATATGGTAACACAGTGGAATAAAAATAATATAATAGAGGAAGAAATAAATACCATACCACTGAAATAAATAGCGAAAGACTCATAAGATAAGTAACCAAGTATCCTTCCATTCAAATATGTTGCATCATGTTATGTTCAAATAAAACAACCAAAATAGGTAAACTATAGGAATCCAAAATACATATTCCAAAAAATAAAAATAACAAAAGGAACTAAGAAGCATCAAAAGCCTCATATTAGTCCCATTATCTCCTACTCCTAAACGGCACCTCAATTACCTATATAAGGGTTCTTTCCCTTATCGACACCAACAATCATATAATTTTTTTGGCCCAAAATTCATGACCCAATCAAGTTGTGAGGCTAAATCCCAGTAGGAAACCACCCATGGTCTATTCCAATCTATCAATGAATATATATATATATATATATATATAATAGGTAGTGTACAATAGTGAAAATAGTAAACCATAAGGTATGCAAAAGTAAGAAGAGTGGATTTCTCATAAGGCAATGTAACCAAATATAGGTTAAGACTGAATCCAAGCTTGTTCTTTAGCTTGGACGAAGCTTCATTAGTCATTCTATTTCATCATTCAATTCCATTAGATTATATAAAAGTATCAAGCTTGGTCCTAATCCTAACAACTTCCAATATAGTTGTAACTCAAAATGCATGACATGATAATCATTCAATCATTTTCCAATAGAGCATAAATGGGTATCCATCAATGTATCATAGGATTGATCAATATTTTAATTATTCATCAATGATCCAGACCACCCTATATATGGATTTATCAAAAACATTACATAATTAATCTCTTGAGCCTATCTATTGTCTTTTAAACGAGACAATGGTTCTCCCAAGGTATGTAAGGTGCAATTAGCCACATGATCCTGACCATGTCTTTCAACTGAGACTATGGCTATCTCATTTCTAATTACCATTTTTTTATTATTTAAGTTAATTACACATTGCATCTATAAAGTAACACATGTGAGTTAATCTATCACATGGATTTGATAAAATCAACTAATGTGGGCTCAGTTTACATAATAACCAACACATTTAAATTAAAATATTACATGGTTAAACCAAGTTAACTTACATGGGGAAAAATAACAAGCTTATTATGAAATTTATTCATTTACACGGATTAACATAATAATTATCTCACATTGGAAATTCATATAATGAGAAATACATTTTTATCAACCCAAGAATGATAATTAAACCTAATCCACATAGTCATTCTTGACAAAATGGCCATCCAAGGAAAATGTACCCATTTGGTGGCCCTAAATCAAGGATCACAACCCTAAACATGCTTTTAAATTATCAAATTAATTTCTTAATCATCAACAGGAAATAACAGGGTTTGTTATTCAATCATGTGACTCCCTGAAAGTGGGTGTGTGGAACTCTGGCATGTATAAACATCATGACAATAATAAAAAGGCATGAGACCACCTACCTCATTCTTGTACGACTCTCCTCATACATCTTTAGGCTCTAATTTGACCTAGAATGGAGTAGATATACAAAACTGGTATAAACACTATACTTTAAATAACTAGATCAAGAGAATAAATCAAGAATAAAGTCTTAATTTTAATTGAGATATTACTGAGGGAAATCCATCGCATTTGATGATGTTCGAATTCGATATCGGATGAAAAAACAGGAGGGAAAATCCCATTAGGATTTTCTATGGTGTGTTTCTTGTCAAACAGGATTCATTTCTGACCGTCTAAGATAACAATGTATTGCCCGACTTAATAATTAAAAAATTACAAGTTATGAACTTGATAATACACTCTGTGTCTGTATAAATTCTATCTAGACTATTAAATTGTCGTGTACCTCGATTACATGGCTTGTAGCCTTCCATACACGATGTCTACCAATAAGTACACGATGTGTAGTTCCTATTCATGTCATGTAACTGGACTGTAGCTAGCCTCTTGACCTATTCCCCCCATTTTATTATGTATAAATCGACAAGGAAAGATCCATACCTCTAAGGAGAACTAGTTTCTTAGAAAATCAATGTCGATGGCCCCCAACCCTACCCACTAAACTTCTAGCACTCCCCCTATACATGAACCCTCCCGCATGCCTCACACACTTACAAAAAACTCACCTATATGCACACATCCTCTTCTCTTACTAGTAAATGGATTAGAAATCCCACAAACAAGGTGATTTGATTCCATAATTCATTTTTCTATTAACAACTGTTATTACCCCATTAAAATAATTAGTGGAAGTTTTGGAAAATTACCACTAACATATTTATATTTATTTGATCAAAATATAGGCTCACAGACCCATTACCCTACGTACTAATCTTCCACCATTCCCCAATACACGCGATGTCCACTACCTATATCAGGAACCTTAAACCCTAGGGGTTATCGTTTCCATTATCAGAAGCTATAAAACATAAAAATTAATTTTCAAAAATTATGAAAATATTCATTAACATGTTGTTTTTAAAAAACAAATCCACGCTCAGGGCCCCCCATCCTTTCCCATTAAACTGCTACCCCCTATATGTGGGCCTCCACTTCCTAGTTCAAGAACCTACACACCAATCACTTACATGGTGTGCTTGAGTTTTTTTTAATTTGTTTTATGATTTTTTTTTAAAATTCATAGGTTTTAAATATTTTTAAAAATGTCCAAAAAAGGAGGCATTTCCACCTCCCCCCACTTTTGTCCCTGATTGATAACATGGAAAAGGCTACAGGGGGTACTTCCTTTCACCTTCTGCCTTTCCTTAAACACCAAATAAAATCGAACACCCCTTCTCCTAACTTCCATTTCCCCCCATCTCACTTCATTCTACTGCATATGTCTCTAAAAAACACCTTTTCACATGTGGTGGACTCAGTGGTCTAATATAAGGCTTAGTTTATTGCGAAGCATCATTTAGAGGTATTTTTTAATTTATGTTTATCATTTATTTTTTTAGATGGATTCTATTTAGTTATAAATATTATATTTTTTATGTAGTTATTAAGTTCAAAATATTTTGTATATAAAGTAGTTTAATTAGTTATATATAGTTAGAAATAATAATTATTATTATCAATTATTAAGTATAGGTTAAGTATATAATAACTTAGGATTAAATATAGTAAAATTTTGTTAAAAAAGGATTACGTGGTTATCTATGAAATTAAATCCCTATCTAGATACAAACCAGTGGATGTGGCTCTGGAACAGATGTACGTAGGGGTAAAACCCGAAAACACCACTTTGTACTAGACTCGAATGAGAAATGGTTCATGAAAATGCAAATTATTACACTCCTGGTTTGACACTCATGGGGGATATGCTTTAGATGATTAATATTTTTTAATAAACTAATAAAATACAGAAGAAAAGAAGAATAAAAATAGTATATTTATCAATGATAAAATGATAATTATGATGATATAAAATGAAATGGACATGGAAAAGGCATTAAATAATGAAAGTTATTATTAGTAATTGAATTATTTTTAGTTAGTTATTAATATGTTATTTATTAAGTAGTTTAATTTTTTTCTATATAATTTATAAATTACACATATTTGTAGTAATGATTAATTATGGATTATTAATGAATAAATTAGGACTAAACATGAATATATACAATGATAGGATAATTATAATTAACTAATGAATGTCATATGATTAATGATTGAATAAGGAATTATTATAGTGTTATTGAAGAATGATTAACTAATGAAAAACATAGTAATGATTAAATAGTGATTAAAGAATGATTGAATTAGTAAAAACTGTATTAAGAATCATTAGTTTCATAGTTTGGGATAAAAGAAAAAATTTTAAAATTTTATTATCAAAAAGATTATATTGTTTAGAAATAATAGTTGTTATTATTAATGATTAATTATAAATTAATTAATAAAAAACATAGGATTAGAAAATGAATACATATAATGATTAGATAATGATACTTATTATCATATAAAGTGAAATGGAGAATAATAAACACATTAAATAACAGATGAATTATTTACCACGTATAAGAAATAAGTTGACATTTTTCAATAGAATGGGGTTTGGATGGGATGTGCCTCACTTCAGACATGATGAAAAATCCAGCTTATTTTCAATTGGTAGCTTAATAACATCTTCAAAGTATATGTATTTAAATTCATAATTTTAGAAATATTTCATCGTTCTAATAATATATAATATAACAACAAGGATATTTTATTATAAGGCCTAAATATTTTCAAAATTTTAATGTTAAATACATATCTTTAGAACATGATATTAAGCTACAATGTGAAAATAATATGTATTTTACATCACATCTAATGTGAGGCTCATCTCATCCAAACAACATTAAATTGAAAAATTTTAATGATTTTTTGTTTGTTGTAAAGCATTCATGTGTTATTTAATGTCTTTTTTCTTCCTTATTTCAATTTATATGTTCATAATTGTCATTTTATCAATGAATAATAAACTAATTTGATGTCACCTCTTCTTTTTAAGTCAGTTTCAAAAATATTATGTGACTAATATTCTAATAAAAATTTATATAATGAAACATTACTATCATATTTTAGGGTATAAAAAGGAATCCTAAAATTACATTATAATAAATATTTTATGGTCAACCATTATTTTTAATATTATTTACACTATCATAATCATGATCAATAAAACATTATTGATGTATAGAGTAATGTTTTCTTTTGTGTACTACTACAGAGAGGTTATTCAAACTATGAAATGAGAATATTACATTACGAAACCAACAATATTAGTTAGTAAAACCAATTTTTTAGCCCTAATTTCCCATCAAGACATAATTTTTGGTTAATTAAATTTTCTACTTGATCTAGAGACTATGTCTACGAGCTCTAGGAATTTGCAAATTCTTGACAACATTGTGGCATCTATCATGTCCATTGGTTGCTGATGCACAATGGGTCATCGAAATAAATTTATTTTATAAGTGGGAAGATGGTACCATGATTGAGTTATATGTTGATGTTTCTACTGTACAACAACAACATCCAGTTGTACGAATACATAGACTTACAAGAGTGGTTGAAGATGGTCTGCCCCATAAAATTGAGCTTATTCCAAATGATGTAGAAGAGAAAAACCTATATGATCTCCTGGATATGCACTTTAATCTGAATTTTAATGAAGAGTTTCATAATAATGGAACAGATGGAGAAAAATATCACGAATGAGGAGGGAGAAACAAAATTTGGGGAGGAAGTTTCTAGAAATTCATTAGTTGTAAAACATCCTCATCCCATAATAAATCACCCACCAATCTTTGCCTCTTGGTTGGACGAAATGACACGTGCACCTAAATTTTATAGTAATACTCTCACACCCACAACTGAGTTTCCTAGATTTTTACTAGATAGGTTTAGTGAGTTGGAAAAAACATTATTTTGGAACGAATTTTCTTACTAAAGATACATTAAAATGAATTATAAAGTGATTTCATATTAAGAGGAACTATAGTTATATAGTTTCAGAATCAGGACATCGTAAATATCTTCTATTGTGTGAGAATTATGAGATGATTGTTGATTCTAGATGAGGAAAATTTAGACATTGCATTTGGAGGATGAAAAATCTCGAAGATTAAGGTAACTCATACTTGCATTTGACCAAGCATGTTAGAAGATCAAAACTCATTGGATGCATAATTTGTGTCTTATATTGTAACGGAGATGATTCGGACATTCTAAGATGATCATGTTTACCTTTTTCATGAAAGGTTAAAAAAACATTCAGTTATAAAATTTCCTATAATAAGTATTGTATGGTGAAACATAAGGAAATTGTGAAGGTCTATGGTGATTGGGATGACTCGTATCAGGTGTTTCCATAATTTCTAGCCATACAAAGTCACCATAACCAAGTTTTCATCCATCATGATACAAATGAACTTTTTTTTAAAGATAACTAACTTGATCCATCTCATGTTAAATTTCATCAGTTGTTCAAGACATTCCTCCCATGTATCTCCGCATTTCATTTTAGAAAATAGTTTATTCAGATGGATGGAACGTTTGTATATGGAAAATAAAAGGGAATATTTTTTATTAAAGTAACCCAAGATGGGAACTATTCACATTTTTTTCTTTCCTTTTCCATTATAAATAAGGAAAACTATGAATCATGGAGTTTGTTTTTGGCAAGTATTAGGAACCATTTCACCAACATTTGGGTTGTATGTTTGATATATGATCGACATCAGGAAATTAATGAGGCAATAAAAGTGGACCCTGATACATGAAGATACCAAAATTTACATCATCTATTATTAATTATACAAATTTCTAGCAATGTGTGGATAACATTCCATAATGAACCGATGAAGAAGGAAATCATGAGGCATAATATGCATTGATTTTGTTATATTTAACTATTTAAACATAAAGATAAAATCAATTTATATGAAATATCATCTCTTCTTTGTAGAATATGAGAAAGATCAATGGAGGTTAGAAGAATTATTCAAACAAATATGAAAGACTAATAACGAATTTTATGATTATATGATGTAGATTCCAAAAGAAAAATGAACATTGGAATATGATGGGGGGAAAGAGGTACAAACACATGACCACAAACATTGTGGAGTGAATCAATGTTGTGTTCAAGGGGCTTAAAAATTTACCTATAACTTTCCTAGTTCAATATATATTATATCTTTACATTAATTACTTTGTGAAGGGACAAAAACTAGCCTTAGATGGAATTCAGCAGAGACTAAGTTACGGAAGACACATTCAATGAGAGATTGAAAAGAATATTGAAGAAGCTTTTGGATATCATTCTATCCTTTTTAGGATTATAAGTGTCTGAATTTTTAGTTCAAGAACATTTGGCCCCCATGAAAAATAGCATATGTTAAAAAAGGTGGTATTACTAGAAATGAGGCAATGCCAATGTGGAAATGTTCAGGCCTTATGGTTCCATGCGCACACACCATCGCAGCATGTTCCTCTGTGAACATATCATGGGAAACATATGTTCATCCATTTTACTATATGGACTCTATTTCTAACACTTATGCTGCACCATGGACACCTATTGGGGAGTTTCATTATTTCTCAATGCTCGAAGGCCAGCTAATAGCGATACTGGACATTAACCGGTTACATACCCATGGTATACCGAAGGCCAGTAGGATGAAGAATGAGATGAACTAGCATCAAGAATAAGGGAAGAGTTTGAGATGAAATATATGTCATCGAGAATTTCACAACCAGAAACAATTAACTAACATTATTGGGTTAAATTCACACACTCATTCATAGTGATGTATTGTATTCATTGTGATATTCTCATATTGAAAATTATATTTTGTTATCTATTATTTTCACCTTGCGTTTTAAAACATTATGTGACTAATATTCTAATAAAATTTTGTATAATGAAATAATAGTATCATATATTATGCTATAAAAAATATGTTATAAAATTTTAGTATAATAATGATTATATGATCAAACATATTTTTCAATATTAGTTACACTTTCATAATCATTATTAGAAAACATTTTGGACATATATATTCATGTTTTACCTATGTGTACTACAATGGGGAGACAACCAACAACAGTTGTTTTTATAGCTGATTTTGTAACACTAACATAACTTTAAGAAAGAATTAATGGGAAATGAACAACGATGCAGGATGAACTATTACAATGAAGATGGTGATGGAATGATTTTACATCATCACCATCATCTTTTTCGGCATTTCTCTTACATCATGGTTCACTTACCCTAAATTATTTCTTGAAATTTAGTTAGTGCTACATAATGAAGTGTACATGTGATAAAATAATCGTGAAACATACCATCATGTGGATAGTCATACATAAATAAAATATCACACCATTTTATAATAATAATTTACATAACAAAGACAATATATATATATATATATATATATATAACCATATCTTACAAAACACCCTTTTTTAGGTAAATTCATATCTTAAAAACACGTTAGTAAAATGACTGGAAAATCTTGAAGACATACCCCTTTAATTGGGTAAAAATAACTTCATAAAATAATGAGAATAAGAATGAAATTTCTTACATTATGAAATTCATAATATTTTCCTAACCACAATGTTATATTTAAATTTTACAATTATGACTCATTTAATTTTTTATTTATAGATGGAGTATTCCATACTACTAACTGAGTAGTATAAGCATGTTTCTCAGGTCTTGTTAGACGATGGTGAGCATTGAACAACTAGGGTGCATCAAGAAAACTGTTTTCATCACACAAAGCGTCCATATTCCATTAGACCATACATTCACTGTGTTGGATTCTACAACACTTCCACATCAGATTCCAAATTTTTCGACCATCACTTTCTTCCTGCACTCATGGAGAGGTGGAGACCAGAGACACACACCTTCCACCTTCCCAAGGAAGAGATGACCATCACCCTCCAGGATGTATTAGTGCTTCTCAATGTTCCTATCTAGGTGGAATCTGTTATTGAACCCACCTGTGCATCTTGGTGTGACCTTGATCGGAAATTTTTAGGATTCAGAATTTTGGCCGACTGTAGGGATATAGATGGAGGGTCAATATCTAATCCTTGGCTTGAAACACACATTAAATATTTACCTGATGACATTGACTACGAGACTGTAATGTGTTATGCCTATGTGTATATATTACGGCTTATTGGAGGGACCCTGTTTTCTGATCACTTGGGAGTGCACGTGCACCTGATGTATCTAGCCATAATGGGAGACTTTTATTGGGCTGTGACATACATCTGGGGATCATCCTACTTAGCATACACATATATAGAATTATGAATGGTATCCCGTAGTGACCACTTATATCTTGGGGGATGAATCATCATTCTTCATATGTGGGAGTGGGAGAACTTACCCTCATTCCACCCTCATCTTGCTGGTCTTCGACTCAATATGGAGGTGATGCATGATGCTTCGTGTAGACACTGGTATGCTCTATCATCTCTATTTTATTATAATTCTACTACGTGTTATTGAATTTAAATTCTAATTATTTTTCACTATTTTTGTTGTATTTCATAGGTGGTGTTAGAGACACAGTTTCCGCATTGTTCCGAGTCACAGTATGGGCACATATCAGCTAAAGATAGACTATCTCTTACCTGTCTAGGTATGTATATATAGTTAATCAATATCTAATATATTTAATAATAGAATAATTTTTTTAGTAAGGATATTTTTTGAAAAAGGTCACATGTCATTTCAGATTACATGGATACCATACTAGTCTATACTGGACCTGTTTCCACCATACTGTACTACAGTGATTGAGGATTCTATGGTTGTATTTCCCCTCATTCACATTCATATTATTGAGTGGGAGCATCATGATAGAGTCATGCACCAGTTTTATTGTGTTCAACTGATTCCATTTCCAATGTGAAATATAGAGAGTCCTGATGAGGTAAAGCTGATAGGAAGGCATGATGAGGACTGGCGCTGAGTACATGTTGACTAACTAAACTGATCACATAGGCGTGCATAGTTTTGTATTCATGGTGTACCAATGATGTGATTATTTCTTTCGGAGCAGGTTGAGTATGAGCTATGTTATAGACTAAACTCTATACTATACCTTACCTGACATGGTAGTGAGATTCATAAGACTTTATGTCAATAAGTTTTCATTAGATTATTTATTGAAATATATTACAATTAATTTTTAATCTCATTATATGGAACTGACATAGATCATATTGTTTACATGAGAGATGAAGAGGAAGAGGCCCTATTTAGTTGGGTAGTGGTCCATGCTTAAGTGATGGACCTGATGTCATCTTGTCATGTGATTTCCTAGATAATCTTCGAGAGTATAGTCCAGATAGAGGAGGTTCCCAACCTTGAGGAACATCCTGCAGTAGCTGCTAGTGTTGTAGAGCCATAAAGATGATGGCATAGATAGCATCATACTACATTAGATGCCTCACCTGTTCTAGAGGTAGAGGATGGACCTCTAATAGTCCAACCTCATTGGATTGAGGATGTGCTTCAGGTGGCATGGGATTCATCTTTATTGAGAGGATATCTGTAGTTCTCTCTATATTGGGGTCAAGATCCATCACAACCTTGGGGTCCAGATCCATCAAAACCGTGGGGTTTATATCCATTTCTAGCATGGTTCACCACTATGATGATGGAAGGTCCTTATATTTCCCTCGTTGGAGAAGGATCAGGAGCTTTGTACGACCTGAAGTTGACAAATCCTCCCCTGATAGGTAGGCGAAGGATGTGATAGTCAACATTCTGGTGCCTGAGGATCAACCCTTTCTAGGTTATCAGACTCCACAGTGAACTTGAAGTGGGATTCCTATTCACAGACCACTATGTGGGATGGAATCATCTCACCATATACATAGACATTGATCATACTTGTTAATTTATATGTTTTATGTGTATTGAAATGGAGATAACGTTATTTCTATTATCCCTTCTTATATATTTTTCCAGTTTTTTATCTTTCATTAATATTTCAGGCACAATTTATATTTGACAAATTTCAATGTTTAATACTTAAAATAGTGGAATCAATATTAAATTAAAGTATCTAAATTTAAAAGATTATAGAATCTGAAGAATAAAAACAATGTAAATAAAATTTAAATGATATCATAATCATCTAAACAGTTGTTGAAAGTAAAAAGAGTTTCATAAATAAATCAAATAAATGAAAATAAATGGAATTAAATAAAATTTTATAATTACCATTTAAATGGTTTAAAACAATACTAAAATTTAATTTTTAATAAAATATTGATGATGTTTGAACACTTTCTATTAAATATAACCCCAGTTATTAAACCCGATTAAAGACCCATTTTCCCTTCCATAACCATTTCTCCCTTAAAAACACATTTTTACCCAATGATATTTATATCAACTTGAACATAAATCAAAACCCGTACTTAGTTCTTAAGAATGTATCAAATTAGAACGTCAGAAAAGCTATTTCTTAAAACATGACATTTTCACATACGTGCTCTTTAGTGACAACCATTTCTAGATCAGATGAATGCATTTCACTGCCTGCATGCTGTAGATGGGAACTATATATACATTAGAAATGTACACCAGTATGAGATCTCACATAGGATGATAGAGATGTTAGGGGATCTATATTGGAAGTCATTGAGAAGTAGTTACATGGATGAAAATCAATGTTCTCTGGTGTCAGTCTTGGGATACATGGAAGTGAGAGTGGATAGAAGGAATGTAAAAAATGATAAAAAGCCACCTACATGACTTTAAAATCCTATAAAATATAATCTATAAGACCCATCTAAATGAAAATTAAAACATTTATTAAAAAATAATATATATTCAAAGATAAATTATATATCTTACAGTTTATATTTTATAGTCTATCAAAGTCAAATACTTGAAACATTTTTATGTTTCAATTTAGTGGTTTTGAAAGCTTATAAATTATTTTTCAAAAAAAATTTATAAAAAAAATTATTTTCAAATACTTCTTATATTTTAAATCATGGTTTTAATTTTTATTAATATTGGTCTTATAGTTTATATTTTATAGGATTTCAAAGGCTCATACTTGAAACATTTTCAAGTTTCAATTTTTTGGTTTTGAAAGCTTATAAATTATTTTTCATCAAATTTTTTTATGAAATTGTTTTCATTTTTTACTATTTCTTATAAGTTTAATCCATGTTTTAATTTACATTTTTAATGGTCTTATAGTTTATATTTTATAGGATTTCAATGTAACATACTGGAAACATTTTTATGTTTCGAGTTGGTGGTTTTGAAATATTATAAATTATTTTTCACCAACATTTTTTGTGAAATTATTTTTATATTGGACTTGATATTATATGTTTAATACATGTTTTAATTTTCATTTGTATTGGTCTTATAGTTTATATTTTATAATATGTTAATGTCAAATAATTGAAACATTTTTAAGTATTAATTTTGTGGATTTGAAAGCTTATAAATTATTTTACATCAACATTTTTTATGAAACTATTTTAATTTTCGACTATTTATTATTTTTTAATCCATGTTTTAATTTTCATTTATATTGGACTTATTGTTCATCTTTTATTGGGTAGAAAACTATTATACTAGAAAAATTTTTATGATTCAATATGGTGGCTTTGAAAACTTATAAATTATTTTTCAAAAACCATTTTAATAAAATTCTTATTATTTTTGACTATTTCTTATATGCTTAATACATGTTTAAATTTTAATTTATATAGTCCTTAGTTTTTATATTTATAGGCTTTCAAATTCAGATTCTTGAAATATTTTTTTGTTTGATTTTGGCGGGTTTCGAAATCTTATAAATTATTTTTCATCAATATTTATTAAAAAATTAATTTTATTTTAATCTATTTATTATATGTTTAACCAATGTTTTAGTTTTCAATTATATTGGTCTTGTAATTTATATTTTATAGTCTTTCAATGACACGTAATTAATTTTTTTTTATCCCACATCTGAAATCTATAATGATCCGCATTGGAAAGAGAGAATTTGAATCCCACATCGGAAATAAAAAAAGATTTTCCAGGCAATCCCACTTATAAAAGGGAGCCATGACTGAGGGTTTTTGTTAGAATTTAGATTGTTTTAATGATGGTACTTATATATATTAAATTGAAAAAAAAATTGTTGAATACTTTGTTTTATTTATATATGTGTATATAAAAAAACAATGTTTTAAATATATAAAATAGAATATTGAAAATATTAAAACAATTGTTCTAGGGGAAATGGGGCAGAAGTGATGCCACATTTTCTACACATTTTTAGAAATATTTTAAACCTATGCATTTTTAAAAAAAATCTAGAATACGCATTAATTTTTTTTGGCGTGCCCCCTTTTCACCTACTACTAATGAGAATAAAATCCCACAAAGGGGATTCAAAACCATAAAATTGGTATAAGAAGCATGACTATTAACTTTATTTATTTTTAAGCTCAAAAAGATATATTAAAGGACATCCTTATTATTACCTTTATTTGTATAAATATGCACTACATTTTCATATTACATAATACATATTTAATTATTATAATTTCTATGATATATATATATATATATTATTTTATTATGTATATATGTATATATTACATTCTATTTGTAATATTATATTTTATAATAAACTGGATTTAAAATTTAATAATAATAATAATAATAATAATAAGTATTTTTTATTAATATAAACATAAAAAAATAATATGGAATATTAATGGTAAATAAAATATTTTCAAATATATTTTACAAATAATATATATATATATATATTCATTTATATATGAGTATCTATCTAATAATACACCCACACACACACACACACTTATATAATAGGAAATATTTAATATATATATATATATATATATATTATAATTATATAGTATGAAATATTATATATAAAATAATTATATTATATATATATATATATAAATATGTAAATGTATGTTTTAATATTATTTTTATATACTTATTTGTATATGATTATATATATATATATATTATGTATTTACATATTTACAATATTAATTTATAATAGGTAATATATAATTTGGTATATATATAATATTAGGAATTTATTTTTATATACTTATATATGTAATGTATTTATATATTTAATATATTAAAATAATTTTTTTATTTGTATGGAAAAATCATAAATACGTCTTTGTAATATATTATTATTATTATTATAATATAAAAAATAAAAAAATATTTTAAATTTATGTGTTCAATATATTGTATATTTATGCATTTAAATTCATTTTTATAAATTATATTTATAATATATATATATATGGTATAATATATATATATATATAATATTTATGCAAAAATTACTCTAATATTCCAACAAAGACAAACATATATATAACATATTTCAATAAATTTATATAATATTTTTAAAAATATATTTAAATATATATATATATATATATTTAAATAATATTTTATGAAAAAGTTAAAAAAACACTTGTTTCGATTTAAACCCTTATATTCTAAAATATTAGTGTTCATTTAAACCCCCTATATTTTTGCTGAATTTTTTAAACAAATCAAGTATATTTTAGTGAGGGTTAGGGAAAATACACCACTAAAAAATACTAGATTTAATTAAAAATTAGAGGGGGTTTAAAATGAAGCTAATTTTTTAAATAAATCATTTCTATTATAGTGTAGGGATTTCCAAAATTGTGGCTAAATATAATTTGAGTAATATTTCTCAGATAACCACTGCTAATCTATATGTAAAATGAATGTATAGGTGGTATGGTATAACCCACTTTAAATTATTTCCACAAATGTCCAGTATTTTATTAGTGATTGAAGACAAATCTAAATGAGGAGATCTTGTTTCCCATCACTTGGATATGAAATTAACTTCATGAGAATGATTTTATTTTTAGTAGATTATTTTACACATGAAGATATTTTTGTTTTCATGATTAGTGGGGGAAATTTGAGTCATGGGCATGTGGATAAGTAATATTTGTTGATAATTGGTTTTCTTATCAACAAAATAAAGCATATTGAAAAAATGATTGAGTGATTTCAATAGTTTAAGCTCCCCAATAATGTCAAAAAAATAACAAGGTAGATATATGTGAATATTTGGAAGATAAAATTGTACAAATATTTGAATGTTAATATATCTCCATTAATTTTGTACAAAGGAGATGGTAGATTAAGGTGAATAATTGATTGATAGAAATGGGTAAAGCTTTGAAAAAAAACATAATGAAATTTTTCCAAGAGTGAAAACATGGAAATAAAACAAAATTGGAGCACATATATATTAGAGTTATAAGTAAATTTAACACAGTGATGTTTACAAAAGTCCATTGGACGAAAGGAGTATGAATACCAGAAACCACATGATTGGAATAAAATCACAAAACTCAACTTAACAGAGGTGCTACTAGCAATAAGAAGACATCTATATCTTGATGTGTAAATTATGTGAAAATTCACATAATATGTTCAAAATTAATTCACAAATGTCCTTCAATTTTCATGTAGGATATTTATAGAGGAATAATGTTTTTAAAAAAGGATATGTTTTTATGTTTTCACCATATTGTCAGCCTAAGAGACATTATGCTATTAATATTGATTGAAAAAATCAATTTAGGCTTGTGACATATTAAAATTGTTTGAGATCAGTTTGTTTTTGAAAACGTAATAGAGGAAATTTTAGGGAGGTAAATCATGGGGAAAGAATAATGAATGATTTGGAGAAGTAAAAAATGGGGCGATAGAGATGTGATAAGATATAAATAGAAATTTATGTTAAAATACAGTAAAGAACATCCACCTTCCCAATTTTATCAACGCATTATTGGTGTTGGATTTTTGTTTAGCCATGCTATTAATTGACACTTAGTCATGGGATATACTCCACATGGAATATTATTAAGAGAATATTTACTTGGACATGTTGGAAAATATTCTTCCCAAATTTTTTTTATGAGTTGTACTAGGAAAACATAATATGAATGTGAGTACGGTGGAGGTGAATCTTCTCCCGGGGTGGGGATGTCACAAATTTTAAAGAATATGCATTGTGTGGGAAGCATAATGCCTCAGACCAGTACACCTAGATCTTATGCTAAAAACATAATATTTATAATTATGTCTTTGATAAAAAAACATATGACTCAATTTTAAAAATCCATTATCACAACATCAAAAGAAAATATTGAGTCACTTATATACCCAATACCTTTTATGTTTTGAGTTTTACAGAATTAGAAAAAACCATTAAATAACTAAATTCATTTTTTCCATCCAAATGTGAATTTTCCCTTTAATACATATATTTTTATATTCCATGATATGTATTTAACATCTACCATAAAATTAAACATAGATGAAACCATTCTAGACATAGCTTACATAACATCATTCTCCATAAATTGGGTAAATAGAAACATAAGAAAGTGTGAGGTCAAATGCTTAGTAAGCGTAAACATATGAATTGACAATTTAATATCATTATTGAGTATAAGATGAGTATACGGGTATGAGAAAATAATAAATATGCATGAATATAATGTATATTAATTCATACCCATCAAAACATGGATCCTAAAGCATGATTCAGGGAAAAAATCGTCAACATAAGACAATATTTATGTGATTCAACAATCATAATCCATGTGAAATCAATCATCTTCAAATGAACCACTAAAACATATAAAAAGCATAGAGAAACAATTTTGGTATATAGGGACACCATAATTTCATAATGGAATCACTTAAATAAGATAATTACATTATTCTCTTATGGGTAACTTCCATCTAGTTATCTCCTTTGTCTCTTATTAATTTTTAATATTAAGAAAACTTCATCATATATTAGAAGTAAATTTCGTCCAGTAATCTCTGTCACATTACCCAATGTTTTAGAAAGATACATCGGGATCACCCATCATCCAGAGCTATATTGGTACCACTCATCATCATCAACAATGTACAATAACTAAAACATTAATAAATTCCATAAATTCAACATTACAATTTAAAACTAATAAAAACAACATTTATCCCCTTAATAACATTTTTAACATGTTAAAAATAAATGAATTTATTAAAAATATATTTAAAACATTATCATAAACCATCCATAGAAATAATTTTGGTAGTATTATTAGGAAATTTCCTTATTATAGCATAAGAATCATTAAAGGATATTGACATATAATGAAAAAACCTTTATAAAAGTAGTTTGAGTATACTTTTTGAAAAAGGAAGTAATAACCTTTTTCGGTAACCCTTTTAAAACAAAAATGAATAGAAAAATAGGAAAATTATTTAAATTGAAAAAACACTCAAACTTATTAATGATTATTTATAATGAATTAGGATCATGATTGGTAGAAAATTCATTCATTCCATAAACATTAAAAACATTCTTTTCAATATTTTGTAAAGACAGTCAAAAGTGACCCATTTAGAAAAAATTAAGAAATTTCAATTTAAATTTTTTTAAAAATTTAAAACATAGTTGAAAATTAATTTAATAACTCATTTTATAATAAATAATAACATTATTGATACATTTTAAAGAATATAAATATATATTAATAACTGTTTTGTAGATAAATTCAAAATCCTCAAAGATATGTGGTTTAGGGAAACCCTTTACGAACGTTCAAAACCAAAAACCCTTTGAAAGGAAGAACATGACAAGGAACAAAAAATTCCAAGAGTATAAATAGATTCATGATATTATATATAAAATAGGTATCATATACAACATGTAAATTATTATATGTTCATCAATAGAAACATGTATCAACAAATGATTTTTGTTAAGGGAAACCCTTAAATCTTTTGTGATGCTTGAATCAAAAATATATTGAATGGAGGAAGCTAATATTAATCTCTAAACCCCAAAATTTAAATTACATAATATGCTAAAATACATTAAAAGGGTATTAAGTGAACCTTATAAAATAAATCATGATATATAACATGAAATATGCCTTAAGGAATTGAATATTATGACAAAGAACCCTTACAAAGATTGTGAAATTTGAAATAGGAATTATATAATGAAAAGATTATGAAAAATAAAATTAAATATATAAAAAAATTGAAATATAAAATTAATAATCATCGGTCATAATATACATAATCTTAGCATACCATGACCAATTAATAAGTGATACTAACTAATGAAAAGAAATTGAGTTCAAAAAGCCCCTTACCTTCAGTCATGAATTTCCTTGTATAATCAAAAATGTCCTCAATAATAAATAATATTATTTATATACTTGATTTAATATATATTCCATGTTTATTCCATTATTATTATCCCTTATTATCATGTTTCATTCATTTACTAAATCTGTATAAATCACATCGGTTATTTTAGGGCAATTCATTACCTAATAACCAAAAAGGTTCAGTATAATTATAAAATTTAAAAGTATTAGTTAAATTTTATCATAAAATCAAAAATATTAATTTTATAGTTCCTATATAATTCTATAATTAAGGAAGATCAATAGGTCATAAAATTGTTACAATACTGAAAACATTCCTTAATTTTCCTATTTTGGAAGGTTATAAATAAAAATTTCTATGTACATTAAAATTAATTATTATATTGGATGATTTATAAATTTAGAATCATTATAATAAAATTAACTGAATGTTAATTTTATATTAAACAATTAAATAAATTTTTAATATTTCCCATGGGAGTCTTAAATTGATGAAAATGTTATTGTTTTAGTAGGTTGTGTAAAACCACCACGTTGAATAATGTTATTCAAAAGTATTTAAAATAAAGGGTAAATATAGTAAATATAAATGTTTTGTAAAATAAAATTGTTAATAAATAAAACACAATTTTGGATAATTTTTGAGTTATTACTTTAATTATTTAATAAGTAAGAGTATAATTTGAAAAGAGAATACCATATTTGAAAAGACCTCTTTTTTACACAATAAAAACATAGGTAGAAGAGATAATTTAGAGGTAAAAAATGATCCTCAAAATGTACCAAACCTAGTTTACTCAAAAGTAACCAAACCGAGTTTCCTGCATAGATTTTACCACACTTCCCAATATTCCAGAGGTTACAGACTTGTAGTGGGGGTTTATGAGGGTATGATGGGGAGACAATACACCCTTAATTAGAGTAGAGAAAAATGATGATATGTATATATAAATTATTGAAAGTAGTAATGATGGAAATATTAAAAGTACTAAAATAAATAATACCCATTATCATTGTCAAAAGATGATGTCATGTTGGTTTTCAATACAAAATAAGAAATAAAAGGGGAGTCATTGCAGCAAGAATATAAAACATGCTATAAAAAATAAAAAATACCAATATCTATCAGCAATAGAATCACAATAATATTCTCACTCCTAAACTTCCATATTTCATCCTAGTCTAGAAAATCTGGCATCCATGGATGGATTCTTCCCTTTTCCCCAACCTGCATCCATGAAATATGTTAGTGTACAAATCGGATACTCGAACAGAGTGTGGGATAAACACAATATTCCACCACCAATGGGTCAAATACTATCCAATATGTAGAAATATGATGAGAAGTGTTCATTCATAATTAAAAAACAAAAGTAAAAAAATAAATAAAAACCTGTGTCATCTTATGTTCCTTATGAGACACCAATCTAAAACTACCTATTTTAAAAAAATCTATGTGGTCTATAAACACTTATTTCATTACAAAAATAAGGGGGAATAATGTCCCTTAATTTGGAATATTTTATATGGAAAATAATTTCTTTTTACTATAAATAAAAAATGTGGAATGTTGTGTTCATTAGTTAGGCATATCCACTATGGGAAATAATTCCCATTAAACATAAATAAACATTATTGAATGTTGTGTAATTTTATATAAAATAAATAATATAGAGATTTATATCCTTTATGCCCATTATCTATAAGGAACTTCATGTCTATAATATCCAAGTGAATAATAAGGAACATCATCTTCTTAATAATAAAAAATAATAGGGAATGTTGTGTCTACTATAAAAGGAAATAATGATGCACTCACATCCATACCAAATTATATTCAAAGATAATGAGAATCAATAACACCATTAGTCAATAAAGATTATAATTTAATCTATATAAAAAATAAGTAATAAGAAGGGAGCCAAGGTATGTAACCCATTCCTCTACATAATTTTATTATCTCACATTAAAAAAATTCATTGGCCAATGGTAATAAAAAAACACCTAAGTGAAATTTTAGTCATCAAGGGAACATAAGTCATAAAGACATATAATAGAACTCACCCTAGTGGTGTTTTGAGTTGAGGTGATAAACCACCAAGCAGTTATTAGGGTCTCATATCATGTTAATAAAAAATATTCAGCAATAAATTTATGGGTTTATCAATTTTATGAGAAACACTAGAAAATTTTAGTGTGTGGCTCATTGATAATATAATATGAACACTCAAATTTTATGGAAAAGTATGACACCAACTACATTATCTTTGTATTAGACAAAAAATCTGATATCAGCTTTTGATTTGGGATGGAATAGAAGAATACAAAGGAATATATAAATATCTTGAAAATAAGGAATATTTTCTCCCATTGATTTAAAATCCCATACATTGAAACAAATTACTAAAGGAAGAAAGGGGAATGAATAGATTATCAATGGCTGTACAATGTGATGAATGATGAGTGATTCTGATGTCATATGAGAGAGATATATTAAATCCTATAGTAGAACCATGGGGGATATTTAATGGAGGGTTTCTATGCATTGATAGGAAATGAAATAATGTTATAAAAGTTAATGAAGGCGGATGTAAAATGGTAATTTCGCCCATTTTAAAGGGGTGTATGGTTTTGATCCACGGTAGGCCAAACCATGTTCCAACCATGCATCACCACTTTCCATATATAATACCCCATCACAGGGTTAGAAAAACCATAGGCTAACCATGTTTTTTATATTTTCAACAAATATGTACCATTTCTATAACATTTCACCCCTCCTCATTGGATTGAGAAGAGAAATAGGTGTTACTAACCTTAGGTGACACCACCAGTACACCAACGTTTATCAATATATGTTAATGGGTTTATAAAATCATTATGGGATGATTTTAACTTCATGATAAAACATCCAATTCAAATTAAAACAAATACATCAAAGTCAAACAATATGATGCATGAACATAACCCATGTAATCCCAATAATGACCAATCAAACAACAATATCAGTGTGAAAATGGAAACATGATAATAAATAATAAGTCTAATAGTGAAACAGGACCAAAAACAGTAAAAACTTCATCTATGCAGCTCTATGTTCTAACTTCTCCCACCATGGAAAAGGTATCAAGATGCATCACTAGATATATATGATACATTTCCCTTTCATGCGTCCCTATAGATGACATGGATAAACCTACTGATGCGCCCAAGCAGGGGTTGTGTATAAACTCAGAAGGATATCCCTATATTCTTCCTAACACATGCCACTAGGAAGAAAAATACTTACCACATTTGATATAAAATATTTTAAATTCATTTAAAGATGGTTTATATCAATACCATAAGAATGTTACATGGAAAACAATAAAAAAAAGACTTGAAAACATTTATAATTGATTTGGTATACCCATTCCATATTTCCACACACACACATGAATTCAAAGTTGTAGTTCTATACTCATTGGAAGTCTCTCATCTATTCACCAAGTCTTCACAAGGTGTCTCATCTCCTTGTGCCCCAATGAAACATGCCCACATCATGGGTTAATTCCTTTTTCCCCAATGGTACACACCACATATTCTAGAACAAATCATAATAAATGAACTCACACTAACGATATAATCCAAATACCATGCCAAACCATTTCACAAAAAAAATAATTATTCAAATAATTTTATCAAACAACATCCATGCATCAAGACCATCCCATAATTTTAGAACAATCATTTTAAAATTATAAAAAATAATTTTTATGAAATTTATCCAATTCCCCAAAAAAATCAAAATCCATAAAAATGGAATTTTCACCATGAATCACCCAATTATTTCCTCTCAATTTCAAAAACAAAATTTAAATAAAAATAATCCTTTAGGTACTAGAAAAGTGGAGATGATAGAGAAGCCACATACCTCACAAAAGAAGATTAACATGAGGAACTACACATAAATATTATAGATATGGCCTCATATATTCTTTACATCAATATATACAATTATATATCATCAATATTACCGTCATAGAATATATGTATAACTATAATAGACTAAATCTATGGTTACGAGTGATAAGAGAATAATATATATAAGAAGAACAAAAAACAATGAATTACCAAAAAATATGAATCTACAACACCATTTGATTAGACAAGATGTGTCTCTCGATTGAAAGGAATCACCAAAGGGGCCTTGGGAACAAAGGGAATTGTAGATCCTAGGATATTTGTTGGATAATGAGGGGTTTGGGCCATAAAGAAAATAATACAGGGGTAACTTACTTGAAATTAGAGGTTGTAAATTCTCCCCATCATTGATATTTTCAACCCTAGAATGTAGAAAACTAGTTTTTCATTAAAAGATAACAAGAAACAATTCAAACATTTCATTCTCATTCTCCCTTGTTCCTTTTTGAATTTGGAAATGTTTTCACACAACCAGCACTAAACTAATGCTTTTCCAATGAATGATATTCTCTTTCCAATCTATAATATACACTAGCACATGAATCAACATAGAATCCAGTTTAATATCAACATTTTACCATTGAATCATATGGTTAGGATCTGTATAGTACTTTTTCAATTGAGATACATGAGACATTTTATGCATTGAACTGAATTTAATTGGCATTTCCAGCCAATAAGGTACATCACCAATGTATTCAAGTATCTCAAAAGGGTTAATGTATCATGGTGATAAATTTACATTCTTACTAAAATGATGTTTCAAGGCAACGTCTATTAATTGTATTCTATCCCTTTCCCATGAAAAAATATGGATAATAACATGTATGAAAACATAATTCTTTAAAAAGAGACATATGTATTGAGTATTGATTACATTTATTGAAATAAAGCTACACCAATAGTATGTTCTCCCCACATGATCTATCAAAATCCATTGTTAAATACCTAATAATGTGTTCCAATGTTTGGATAGACCTTTTGTATCATTCTTCCATTCGATGATGATAATCAGTACTCAGAGTCAAATGGTTTCAAAGGGATTTTTTTGAGGAATTCCAAAAATGTGATTGTGACCTAGGGTCTCAGTCAGATAGAATCTTGACTAGAATGTCATGAATCATCTATATTTCCAAAATACAGAGTTCTAAAATGTATTCTAGAGTATTGGTTTCATGAATAGGGATAAGGTGGGATAAATTCTTGAGTTTATATACAATCACCCATATCATATGTTGTATCCTAAATGTCCTTGGTAAATCTATTATAAAATTCATGGCTATCTTCTACCATTTCTACATGGGTATATAAAAATATTTCATCATACTAGTTGGTTTTTGGTGCTCTTCATTGATCTGATGATAGGTGAGATAACTCAAAAAAACTCTTCTACTTTACTTGTCATGAAAACCTACCAAAACTATACTTCTAATGCTTAGTACATATTCTTTATTCCATTATGAACAACCCATTTTGAATGGTGGTATCCATTAAGATGTCGTCCCTGATATATTGAAGAAACCACTATCTAATTTATTAACTGAAACATAGATATCTCATCTAGTTTACACCCCTAAATTTTCCCCCCATTGATTTCAAACATATAGTAATACATTTAGGATCAAATATATGTGCCTATTTTACACGCTCAACCAAATAAGTAACAAAAAAATCAAGAAAGAAGGTTACACCATTTCCTTTGTCAATACATTATTGATGCATACATATTATGATTGACAATAGAAACCAATAATCTAATGATTATTTGGCCAGTTACTTATATTATTTCCTACTTAATTTATTATCCATAAATTTCCCTTTACCAGGTGTATACTTCAAGTCGAATTCATTCATTTGAAGATAGTCCTTCCATCTTCCTTTTTTATATTCCAGTCTCTATGTGAGAAAATGTGTTTCTAATTCATTTCACCTGTAAAAACTATAAATTTCTCACCAAAAAGATAATGAAACCACGTTTTCAAATTATGGACTATAAAATCTAACTCTAAATCATGCATCAGGTGTTTTCTCATTTACCCAAAACTGTTACAGGACACAAGTTACGACAGGATCTCTATGTATGACAAGACATCCAAACCGAGATCCCAAAGAATCAAAATAAATGAAATAAACCTATACAAATTTGATAACCATAAGGATAGTTTTCTATGGAAGCTTAACCTTTAGTTCTTTATATAACTTATGGCATTCATAATTCAATTCCAATGAGATTACATTCACTATTAATATAGTCATTAGTGAGGCTAGAAGTGAAAAATCCAGAACAAAGAATCAATATTGTATTGGTAATCCAATGAAACTATATATCTCAATGATATTACTTGGTCGTTTCCAAGATATAAAAAACAAATATCCTTTTAGGATCTAAAAATATAACCTTTTCTAAAATTACATCGCTATAGAAATGAACTTATTATATCCATGAATCACACATATATAACTAATCATAAAGGTGATTCTCTTTCAAGATACCCAACACTATACCCAAGTATATTTCATGATTCACTTTTTTCCTAGAATACACCCAAATATTATCAAATAACACCACCAGAAATAATCTAGTTACCTTTGAAATTTTAGATTCATCGATTCCATAAATAATAATTGTGTATTATTAAGAACAAAAGGAATAAAAAATTAATAATTTTCAAATATACTTATGAATGTTATCATCAGAATTACCTCCTTCGAAACTCATAGTTAGTGATATCTAAAACACAAATCAATTTTAGATAACCGTTGGTCTTCCCTTAATTGATAAAACATATTATCAATATGTGGAATATGATAATTCTTCTTTATCATAACATGGATATGTTTAATATAATCCAAACAAATCCTAATTCATCCACTCACCTTCTTCACAAAAAATAGGTTCCACTCATAGAGACATGTTTGATCAATGTTTACCTTTACTTTCTTACTCTTCCAAATGAACATTCAATTCCATCAATTTTTTAGTGTCATCCTATAAGATGGAAGTGAAATAGGAAGGCTCCTTGGCAGGAGATCAATCAAAAACTACAATTATCTTTTGGGTGTAACCCCCGTGAAATTTTCAGGAAAACATCAAGACATTGGTCAATGATAGTTTAAAAATTTGTATTTCTAGTCCCATTCATATATTACCATGTAAGTGCTTCCAAATGATGAGAGATGGTTCCAACCATTGGTTCTAATACTCTTTCTAAATATTCATTTACATTCCAATTACCTCTAAATATATTCTTGATTCCATAAATAAATGTCAATCTAATATTTTTGGTAGAACATTCGAAGTGGGAGTTGAACAATTTCAACTGATCCATACCAATCTGTAATTCTAGAAATTCTAAATGGGTGAGGATGAATTATTTTTTAAAAAATTATTCAAAAACATAGCATATGATTCCTTGGATATCTTTAGTATTAATATCTATATCCCATCATTAGAATACCTGATGCTCTATAATATATGTTGCTAACCTTACATTTAAACTCTATTGGTGTCCCAAAGAAATCAATGATTTGATTCATCATATTCAACTAGAATTATTCATTTTATAGTTTAGAATCCCTTCGAAATGTGGGAGAGTTCATCTTTTAGAACTAAAATTAATGGTCTACTTGTCAAGGACCATAATTATGACTACCCTAATCCATGGTTTGAAAATCATGGATAATGATTTGGACTAGATATTGGTTCACCTATGTTTTATGTACAGTCAAATTTTCAACAGCTTATTCTAGTTGATTTCTATTATGGCTACCCAATTACATTTACTATAACTAGAACAAACTCCATTTAGTCAACACCCCTTAGAAGTGAATGCATAGAAATTTTAAATTACCATATCTACCATTATCATAACCCTTTATATGAAAATCCAACCATTTAATATTATTTTCGATATTTTTTCATTAATAGTTCCACACAAAATAAAATATATTATCCTAGTGGGAAGTCTTCCTACCAATGCATGATGTGAAATAATAATTGGATAAACCCATGATTATGAGATAACACCTCACCTAGAATAGTGTAAAAATACTTTTATACCTGAACACCTTGGTATTTTTAGGTTATACACAAAAAGGTTAGCTAAATATTTTCATTCAATACATTTCATGTTACAGAAATCCTATCTCTTTGCTACCAAACCAACATAAGAACTGAAAAATACTAATACCATTTCCAACACAAGGTCAAAAAAAAAACTAATACCATTTGTAACATTCCACCCCTCCTCATTGGCTTAATAATTGGTCAAGGTTCTATTAGCCGTAGGTGACATTCCAAAGACACCAGAGGCTAGAAATAAATTATATGGGATAAGGAAAAAATTTTCTGATGATTTTACCTTAAAGATAAAATAGCTAGTTAACACTAAGACATAAAAATATAAGATAAAATACATGATTCATGAATAAAACCTAAGTAATATTAATAAAAACCAAAAAACAAGAAATATCAGTGTAAAAATGGAAACATGGAAAAAAAATTAACAAGACCAAAGGGAAAACAAGACCACAACTAATAAAAGACCCCACCTATTTAGCTCTAAAATCCAACTCAACCTACCATTACCAAGGTATCTAGATACATCATTTGAGGAAAATGATATTTTCCCCTTTCTTGAGTCCAAATAGATGACATCTATAAATGCACTAATGTTTTCAAGAAGAGGTGAGTATAAAATCTGTAGGATTTCCCCAAATACATCCCAATACATTCCACTCGTATAAGACCTAGATAAAAAATTTGATACAAAACTATTTAAATTTTTTTTATATCTATACCAAAATAAAGTTCCATGTAAAACAATAAATAAATCTTTGAAAACACATCTCATTGATTTGGCATACCCTTTCCATGGTTTTAAACACACACACATGAATGTCAAGTAGTAGTTCCATAATCATGACATGTATCTCATCCATACACCAATCGATAAATAGGTGGAAAATCTATTTATGGCTCAATGGAACATGCCCTATATATTGGGTCCCGTCGTTATACCCCAACGTTACATGCCCCTTATTTAGGGTCACATAAGAAAAATGATCTCACACCAACCATATATGAAAAATACCATGACAAAAAATTTCATATAAAATCTAAATATTTCTTCAATGAATTTTGTCAACCTTGTATTCACCAAGACAATACCATAATTTTAAAACCAACATTTTAAAATTTTAAACAAAAAGTTTTTTTGAAATCCATCAAATTTCTGAAATTTTTTGAAATCCATAATGAAATGGTATTTCCCCTAATAATAAAACAATAATTTCACCACATTTTCAAGTATAAAAATCAACTAAAAATAATCCCTCATGTTCTAGAAAAAGTAGATATAAGAGATAAGACACATACCTCTCAACAAGCAATAAACATGAAGATTGACACTTTGATATTCTAGATCTGACCTCATATCTTCTTTCCTTCAATATATTCAATCATAACACATCAATATTCCCATAATAGAACATAGATCTATCCATAATGTAAAATATTTATGGTTTTAAGAGATATGAAAAGATTAAATATAAGAAGATCAAAGAAGAATGATAACCTATTGCTGAATATAGATTTCCAAAATTCTTTGATTCAATGGAAGTTTTCTCCAAATAGAAACCAATATCCAAAGTGACCTTGGGAGTAAAGGGAATTTGAAATCCCGTGACATTATTTTACAAATTAGGGTTTAGGGCATGAATTCAAATTAAGGACACAATGTTCATGCTATTAAATAAACGTCACATGGTATGGAAAACCTTGTACCAACTATACAGTGATATTGTCTTAAGCCTATAGCTTACATGGTTAGATCACATGATTTGAAAAACCATGAACCAACCTTGTTTTTCTTTTTGTTTCACATTTCATGGTTTTCAATGGTAACTCACTTGGATTGGCCAAACTATCTTCAAACTATGTACCATCCTAATGAATTCCAAAACGTGTTTCATAGGTTTCTAGAGGTGGTTCATGGTTTCCACTAATCATGCACCTTAAGAAACACTTACAGAATATGGAAAACCTTATTGAACATACATAAACATAACCCAAGAATTCAATAGGCTTAGAACCTAGAAAAAAAAGATAAATTACAAAAAACTAGGTGTGCTAATATATTCCTTATTTATGTAGCCCCCCATTCATGGTTTTTCCAAACATTGTTCCTTATTTATAGGTCTGTATGGTTGAGGCACACTATTAATAACAACCATGTCCCAACCAAGTGCCTCTTCCTGTTTCTAAAAAAATCATAGATCTGGCCTCCAAACAATCAATGGATTCTCCTGAACACATTATTTAATTCTTATAAACATTCATATAGATAAAAAGAAGCATTTAAACCAAAATTTAAAGGGTATAAACCTTCACAGAAAACGAGGTTGTTAAAACTTCCCATCCTTAAATAAACTCTTCCTTGAGTATCCCTTATGAAAGTTGTGAAACATCATCATAGAATAGTTTTGTCCATTGACCATGTACACTATCCTCTCTCTCCTGGGTCTCATATTGTAAATGGAAAAGTTTCAATAGCACCCAAGCAAGAAGAAAAACCCTTCCCTGAAAATACCTTATTCTATGGCCAATGATATGAATCAAAAACTCTTCAAAAGAATCATTGACCTCTGAGGGAATTTCCCCCAGATAAAATGAATGAAATTGTTGAGAAAGATAATGTATAAGAAGAGACATATTAAAGACATTGCACATGTCCCTGTATGTCTGAGGAAGTATTACGTGATAAAACACTGGTCTGAAACTCTCCAATATCAAGAAGGGTCTGAAAAATCATAGAGATATCATTCCCTACATTTGAATCCACATCTGACCCAATCTAGGCATGAATTGCAAGAAGACAAGATGTCAACATCGAACTCTAGAGGTTGATGATGACGATCAGTATAAGACTTATGGCTAGACATAGCTATACTCATACACTTCTAGTTAAGTAATAACTAATTTGGTTTCTATTGATTGATTTGAGGTCCTAATAGTGCTACCTCACTAACCTCTAATCATCATAGGGCTGAATGGATCGACCAAACATATATGTCCTCATAAGGATCAATTTGGACAGTTTCATATCAGCTATTAATATAAGAGAACACAATAAGAGGTAAATATATTTCCCAATAAACTCCAAAATCAAGGATTAAAGCTCAAATAATGTCTTAAAACACCTTTATAGTACACTCACATTACCTTTTGTTCTGTGTGTGATTTTTTGTACATAGAAGAACCTATGATCCTAGAGCCTTCGGTAACCCATGCCAGAACCGTGACATGAATCCAGAATCCCTATCTGATATTATGGTATGTGGAAAATCTATAAAGGTGAATTATCTCTCCAAAATATAACCTTTAGAGACCCATAACATTCATTTATCGATATTGCATATTTTTTAATAAATATTTAATACATTACACAAACTCACACTTGAAGACCATAATAGTTTTGTTTCTTTGGAAATTGGTAAGATAAAAATTTAGTTCATATATAAAATAAAACAACTCCCACTATGTTCATAATAACTACTACCATTCTTAGAAATATCATATGTAAGATATTTCATCATAACTTGGGGAATGGAAACACAAGGAATAGTGAGAACATATTCTCTGAAAGGGTAAGCAAGGGAAATACATAAGTATATTATGAATATAAGGCTATGAAATCATGAAGATAAAACATTAAAACCATAACCTATATATGGAAGATTATAATATGGAGTCATGGAATAAATGTTAGATGCTTATAAGACATGATACATAATAGAATCAAATAACATGATTTATGAGAGGATAACATTTTCATAAGACATTAATATGTGTCATAAATTTGAGGTGATAAAATCCTTTCCATAGTATCCCAGGATCATTTACAAGGATATTATAGTGGAATGAGTTCACTACCCAAACCATCATAGTAGTCATGGTTTACTCCAAAGACTACCATCACAGACAAATTGATATACTGAACTAGGTTCACAACCATTCAATTTTTTTCTATCTCATGAGATATGAATCTTTACCCAATCCATTAGAAGGATATATAGGTCCCACCCATAAAATAATGAAAATAATACATATGAGTGCCACCAGATCATAAAACATTCATCATCTAATTAACCATGAAATGAAATGTGTTCATAAACATTTTATCATATCATAACCTGTGGAAAAGAGATAGTTTTCATAATCATTTCATCATTTCATCATAGAATATCATGTGAAGAGAAGTGGGTTTCATAAGAGTTTTATCATGGTTTAACCCATGGTAGAGAATTGGGTTTCATAAAAATTATGTAATTGTAATCATAAACCATTCTGAGAAAGAATAAGAGTGGTATCCTTGGATCATACCCATAGTAAATCAAAAGTATCCTTAAGGATGTAACCTTAGATAGAAAATTTTTTTGAAAGAAAAATCACATGGAATGATTCTTGGAAAAAATACACTATCATGGAAAATCAATTTTTTTTTAAAAAAAAATTGTAAAATATTTTATAAATCCTTTTATTTGAAAATAATATTAAAAATTAATAAAGGAAGTATTAAAAATCATTTAAAAAATTTCTTGAAGAAAATAACCTTCACAATTTTTTTTTGTAAAACATAAATCATTTTGAAAATATTTCTCATTGAAAATAAAATCCCCAACTAATAATGGAATCATTAAAAATAATTTAAATAATTTCTTTATAAAAAACCATTCCACATTGAAAAACACTTTTTATAACATAAAAAATTTTGAAAATCATTTTCAATTTAAAATAAATTATTTAAAATCTAGGATCAAATTTTAAAATATTTAGGATATCATTTTCATTGAAAATGGATTTGAAAACATATAAGAGAATCATGAAATCATTGAGAAATAATTGTAATTGGGAAATATTATTCAAGTCAATTATGTTAAAAACATATATATTTTTTTTCAGATTTTAGGTAAAAGAAAAATGATTATCATTTGAAAAAAATGAATATTAATCTCAATTTTTTTGTAAAAATTAAATCATGGTTGAATATCTAATTAATAAATAATGTTTAATAAAAATGGGGAAACATGTATTTTCATGAAATAACATGGGATAATAAAAGTCATGATTTTCTTGAGAGAGAGACCATAATAATTTATCATTAAAACATAATCATAAATAATCCTTATAAATGATCATATTGTAATATAAAATCATTACCACTTTGATAAATTTGAATCGTAAGCCCCACAAAGGAATAAAATAAAGTGTAACTACAAATAGAATGAGGTAAAAAAATTCAATATATGTAATTTTAAATAGATTATATATACACCTCATAAAATAATATTGGTTCATAAAAACATGTCTTAAAAAGGTTAATTATGACAAAAATCTCTTTACATAAGTATTGAACTCCACAGTACATGTTAAAAAAAATATATAGTAGATATAAGTTTATTATACATTTATTCAAAAGCCATATTTATATATATCATTTCATATATTGTTTTTATGACCTTTTATTCCCTGTTTATTAATAATTCCACATCAAAGTCACGTTTTAGGCAATAACTACTTTTTTTTCATGTGTGTTATGATTTTATATTTTTGGTCCTAATACATTGATCATGGTTCAATAATATAAAAAATTATTAATATTATATAAATAAAATATATTTATTTATTAAATATTTATTTATATTAGTCAAAAATAGTTAATTCTAGAAAAGTAAATACACCATTCCTGGACACGACATGTCGTACGTATCTATGAACACTATTAACATTTTCTTGAAAAAATGAAAGAGAGAAATGTAAATAGTATATTACCATTAAATAATCATTTTTATTTCATATATATATATATATATATCCCATATTTTCCTTAACCCTATCTTTATCTCCTTCCATGTACAGAGTGAACGAATCACATCACTATGTGAGGAGGTAATCCACCATACACCTGAGCGACATTATCATATTACCATAAAATATAAAATATGAAAGTATGCATGATATTAAAATTTTAGAAGTATAATAGTATAATAAATATCACATATAAACATTTAATCTATCATTATATCCATATGAGAGATGTTGTAATGGAATAAGTAATTACATCATTTTTTGAGGTGGTAGTCCTCTGTACACATGAACGATGATTTCGAAACCTATTTCATGGAAGTGGATATGTTTTTAAGTAAATGAATTAAAACAATATTGTTATATTTAAGATAATGGGGATATTTTATCATAATGGTGTAAAAATAATTGAAGTAGGTGGAGGAAGAAATAAAACAACAACCCTCATTTAAGAACATTACATATTTATCAAGAATCCTCCTCAGGTTTGCACCAAAATCCATTGTTGGTTGGATTTATATACAAAATAAGCCTTACATAATTATCATAGGAATTTGTATAAGGTATTTATCTTGTTCTTGGCTGAACCAAAATGTTTGGAAGGTGTGAATAAGAGAGGAGAGTGGCTAGAATTTTATAAGTTAGGTGAGTAACATAGTAGTAATTATTTGAAACTAAAAATGTGTACCCATGTTTTTATCATAAAAAAGGAACCAAAAGGGATTATTATCGAGCATTATAAATTTTAGGGTTGTAATATAGCATTAAAATTTATTCTCAAAAAAATTTTAGTGATTTTTTCATTTATATTTTTAGTTTTACCGCCCAAGTAAACCCATTTTCACCTCAATTGTGGTAATTAATTTATGATATTTTCACATTTCATTTTGGTTTAAAATTAAGTTGAAATTATTATCAATTGTCAATTATTATGATTCCAAATATTTAATCCAATTTTTCAAATTCAATTCACATAAGTGGAAATATTTATTTTCAAATTAATCCAACAGACGTGATAAGACAACGTGTTTTAAAAGATAAAATATTGAAAAGTTTACAAAGTATTTATATTCAATTTCAATATGAAATTGATTAAAATGTGATAAATATGATTTATAGATATATAAATGAACAATTTTTTTAAAACCAAATTGAAATATAATTTAACTTTATAAATTATTTAAATGAAAAGGTATTTTCTAATTGAAATCTAGTATTTTTCACTATTCATGAAATAAATAATCTTTTCAAAAAATTATTAAAAATTAACTATAATATAATTTTGAAAATATTATTCAAAAAATGATTTTTATTTTTAAAATAAATTTTCTAAAATTGTAGAAAATTAATTTTAAACGAAAACCCACTGACGTGACAACAAAGAAGGTTTTCGAGAAGTTTATTTTTCAAGCACAATATGATTCTTCATTAAATATATGTGCAATAATAAAAATTGTATGATGTAAAATTAAAATATATTGATATATAATTTATAATTTTAAATTTAAAACATTCATAATTATAGATTATTTTAATTTATTTGAATAGAGAATCATTATGCACTTCAAAAGAGTTTTCTGAAAATCTGTTTTTAAGCACAGAAATACACATATAATATTAAATATAAAATTGATTCAAAAGTAATTAAGTGGGTTATATATAAAATAATAATACATAGGTTCATTTAAAAATAATTATTTATTTTAATTTATTAATTTATTGAAAAGAAATTACAAGTTTACAAAAATCTATATTTCTTCAATATTTACTGAAAAATAAATATTTTACGAAAATACAAATATATGACAACAAGTTAATTTTGATATGATGAATTACAAAATTTGGTTCATTTTATCAAATAAATTTTCTTAAAACACTATAATTTTATCTCATAAAAAATAATAAAATTCATTTTTGAAGAAAAAATATTTCTGATGAATATAATCATTTTACAAAAAATTACTAGATTATTTACTAAGAATTTATATATTTATATTGAGTATTAGATTTATATATATTTTTTATGAAGTATTTAATACTATTAAAACCATATTAATTAATTTCAAGTTTTTAACAATCTTATTTAAAATAATATTGTATCATTGTTCACTGAAACATGGTGTCATGTGTCATGCATGCTAACGGTGAAACACATTGTTACATGAGACAAAATATAAACAAGGTGTTGGGTATAATGAAAGATATATAAAAATTTAAATTAATTGAAAGAAATATATTTAAAAAAATATTGGGATGTTACCTTCTACCCCCCCTTAAAATGAATTTCCACCTCGAAAGTTGTCTCAGTCATAAAAAATTTAACATTTGAAAAGTCCTTCATAGAAACCCACATTCTAGAAATGTATAAAAAAATTTATATAAAAAGGGAAAGATGGATACATAAATGTAACCTAAATTAACTCATAACTTGATTTACATATAGGGTAACATAGGTTGGAAGTGATGGTTTGGACAATGAAGTAAAACATAAATAAATATAGAAAGTGATAGAGACCATTGATCATAAGAAGGTTCATGATACCGAGAAGGTTAATGACCCAAAAGACATAAACCAAAGAGTTTTTAAAACAATCATTGATATCATAAATAGTGATGATAATAATAAATAATTGTATTTTAAAATCCTTTTCCTAATGTAGAATAATTTTCATGAGAATATATACTTACTTGATTTCAGTCCATTTAATATTCATAATATCACCCATTTGTTGTGCCTTGATCTATTTCCACTTCGTATCTTAATCCAAGATATAAAGGTGAATTTTCAAATTTTAAGCACTAAAAGATCATAATATTCATTAATAGAATGATAATTCATTATTTATATCTTTTTTAATCATCACAGTGAAATGGTTAGCACAGGTTATCCAATATACAAAAATCTTCATATGGTGTAAAAATACATTAATGAATAAACCCTAATTAAATGTTCAGATTAAACCATTCTGTAAATGGTTAAACTTATAAACCTTAATAAATTCAAAATTTATAAATAAGGCCACTAAATTTCTTTATATTAACTTAACATTAATCCCCCATATATCAGAAAAAAATTCTTGATTTTCATATACCAAACATGTGTATTCCTTCATCATGTATTCTCTTGAAACATAGTAATAATCTGAATTACCATAAAAACATACTGGAAACATAAATTATTCTTTATTAATTTTTTAAACGCATATTTTTGGATATAATCCTTAAATACAAAATGTTGTAAACTCCATCATAGGTAGAATAAACCACATTTCAAAAAAATATTAATTAAATTCCAAGGTAATCAATACTATCCAATTTACTTTTTCTATATCAATCATATCATTATCAAAACATAATTATCTCAATTTTAGGGACATATTAGGTATTATTTTTTAATAAATCATGTTCTATCAATGAATTTCAACTTTTCAAAAAATCAATTTTCTAGGTCATTAGTATCTGTCAACATATTCATTCAAATCATTAATGATAAAATTATACTCAACACTCCTTATATATTGAATAATTATTTAATTCCAATACCTAAATACATAAATCATCCCACTTCCTTCTCAAAGCATTCACTAGTACAAAAATTGGTTTTAAGTCAGTTTTTTATATTTTTAACATCAGTTCTTGAGGTGACATATTTGAAGATAAACGTGTAAATATGTTTCTTAACATCGATTATTAAAGCCAAAAATAGATATTTTTAATGTATTTTCACATATGTTTTTTAAAAACAAACATTAAAGACTATCTTACATAATATTTTTAAAAACAAGTTACGTTAAAAGACCTTTTTTCACATTGAATTTCTAAAAATGACCTAGAAGATGCTCATTCACGTCAGTTTTATTAAAATTGATGCAAAAAATATTTTTTTTTCAAAAAATATCATTTGATTTATTACAACATTACACAAAAATAATTTACAGAATCAACTAGAACAAAAACGTTTTCACATGATAAAAAATATTTTTCACCTACAGATTTGAAAACGAAAGATAATTCAATGATATAATGATAATAATCAAAAAATATTTATTAAAATATTGATTAAAATATATTTGGAAATATAAGATTGATATACAAAAAAATATCCTAGAAACCAAAAGAAATGTAGAAAACACCATAAATATTTGACATAATTTTCAAGTCTGTAAAAGTCTTAGTAGATATAGTTTTATTCTAAAGAAAGATCTCTTAAGAAAACCAATGCTTCAACATTGAAGGAATTTTCAAATATATAGGAATATTTTTAGGTTTACCATTATTTGGTGATTTATTATTCATTATAATAAAAAATTAATCACTAACCATATATCAACCAAAAAAATCCGAAAATATTAAATCATGTAAAAATAATTACAAATACCATGATGAGATCTCTGAAAAAAATTAGCATATTGACGATGATGATCAAAAGAGTTCAGTCAGTGTAATGATGATGAATGAAATAATTGAACCTAAAATTAATATATGTGGTTACTAAAAACATATAAATGACATGGTAAATGAAAGCGTGGTTTTGTTAATTTTATGTGGTAATTGAAAATTTTGATGTTACGCTGTAAAAAAATTGGAATTCCAAGTTTGTGGGATGTTAAATTTAAAATTTGACTCCATTTTTGTTATAAAAATCCTTAGAAGATAGTTTTAATATTTTTTATATTAAAATTGACATTAAAATTTTTATTTTTATCAACGGTTTTATGATAACCGATTTAAAAATCTAGTTTTTAAAGTTGTTTTAATGAACCAACATTAAAAGTATTTTTTCAGGCAAACTTGATAAAAAATGAGACTAATAATGTTTATATAGTTTTATTTCATTTACCATGATTTAGTTTTACTTTATTTGGAGTTAAAATTGATTTACCGACTAAAAATTATGGATTTCAAAATTTATACTTCTCTAAGACTTCGTTTAGAGATATTCAACTTCTAACATCCAAAAAGTTTGTCTGTTTGTTTTAGCTTCAAAAACAATCAAATGTAATCTTTAAAAATAAAATATATCTTGTTAAATATTATTAAAATCATTTTTTTTAAACAACATGAATAATATATTCTAACGTCGATTCCTGAAAAAAAACCGACATGAAAATTCTTCAATGAGGAATTTTGATATTGGATTTTAAAGAACTAATACTAAAAGTCACTTTTTTACATGGGTTTTTCAAAAAAAAAATTTGGCAATGTTGAAAATATTTGTGTTAATTTTCCATGCTTAGATTTTACTTGTCCTTGAGCTCAAATGGAGTTACGGATCAAAAGTGATGACTTTCAAAATTTGGACTTCTCTAAGAATTTTCTAAGAAATGTTTAACTTTTGGCATCAATAACATTTGATATATAAGCCCATTTTATGTCCAAGAATATGTAAAAATTTTTAAGGGTAAAAGGAGCTTTTATTAAAAAAATAAGGGGGAAGAGAAAGAGAGGATTACACGAGTATGATGTAGGGGATTTTAAATACATCTCTAGAATAGATGGGGATGAGATCAGAGGGGAGGTCATCCATCCAAAGAAGCTCGTGGCTAACACCAATATTTGCAAGTACATCAGAAATATGGTTGGATTCCCGATATATGTGTATGGCGATGAATTTGAGGACAACCATAGAGTTCCAGCAATCTATCCATCAGGAAGTGAGAGGACAAGCGAGCTGAGTGGTGCCATTTCAGATTACTTGGATAATTATCGTATAATCAATATAAATCCATATATTGTTTGAATTTTACATTCTAGAATAAGATATGGCGTGTATAACGCTCATCATCTCATCTTCAAGAGAAGTAGTGAGGCTGCATAATCCATAGAAACATCCAAGAACCTGGTCCATGCGATTTCTGAAAATAGCTCCATAACCTGATGGTCCCGGATTGCCTTTGGAAGCGTCATCCAGATTTATTTTTATCCAACCCCGAGAAGGGGGGGGGGTCCAGAAAACTTCAATGGTATAATGGGGATGAGGATAATTCCCCTTGACCCTGACACGCCTGAGAATTTCAAAGTCTCTGACCAAAGATATGCAAGAGTCCTTTTGGATTAAAGACACATCTTGAATGGAAATTAAAATTTTCATTTTACCTGCATTGTTTTTGATGGAATTGGTAAGAAAAATCAAATCATTTCTGCCATACCAGATGACATGAAGATGTTCTGCAACAGCTGTGAGCCAAATGTTTTTGATTTTATTATAGGTATTCCACTCTGTGCATCTTTGAATCTGCATGTTAATGCTGCAAAAAGAAATCCACCTGCACTCAAACATGTCATGAATACAGTTCCAAAGGGCAGAAGAAGTATCAAATGAAAGAAAAATATAGTTAATGTCTTCCCTATGCTGATTTCACATACAACATTTTGAACAGAGGGAAGTCCTGGCTTTTTGCAAACAATTATCAGTGGGTATTTTATGATGAGCAACGCACCAGATAAGAGTAAATCTAGAAGGTTTGATCCAGGCTTTATTAAAGTTAGCAACCCAGGTGTGGTGGCTATCAACATTATGGAAATGGTTTTCATTAAAATCATTGGATTTCAATACCCCATTATGAGCAGGTTTCCATGGAATGAAATCCTTAGTGGAAGTATAGTGGTAATTTTCTACAATTTGGGTTATATTCTCAGGAAGGGAAATATTTGAAGAAGTATTAATAGATTCAATGGTATCTTGGAGATTCGGAGGGTCATAGTTATTTTCTAACAGTGAGATCAAGGGAGTACCAATCCAATTATTAAGCCAAAATTTTAGTTTAGATTCCTTGCTAGCCATCAATCTAGAATTGGTCATGATGGAGATGAAAGATATTTTGATGGAGGGCAATATATATTATTTTAGAGAAATAGAGTAATTGATTTTTAGTTTTTCCAGGAAATGATCCCTTATGAAATCCATAGAGGTAAAGGTATTATGAATGATGTTCCAAGTAAGTCTGGCTTGAAGAGCCTCATTTAAATTAGCAATGTTCTTGATTCCAATCCCCCTTTTTCAATTGGTTTGAAATAAGTGGTCCAAGGGATGGTCACAATATTTCTCTCTGAAATATTCCCAGTACAAAAAAAGATTTTAATAGCAGTATTAATGCGATTTAAAAGACTTTTAGGAATATGTAAATGAAATAATAAGAACTGAAATAAAACATGGTAGAATTATTAACATCAACTGTTTTGAAAAACTATAGTGAAAAGTTACTTTTAATGTCACTTCCTAAAAAAATAGATGTTCAAAGTCTTCAATGAGGAATTTTAAAATTGGTTTTTCTTGAAACGATGTAAAAAGTGGGATTTTAACATCAGTTAATAAATAACCAATTAAAAAAACAATTCCTTGAGGACATTACATTTATTTATTTTTAACTATTGTTAGAAGTGGCATTTTAACATCTCCTACTAAATAACTGATGTTTAAATACCACAAGGAAAACTTTTAACGACATTTTTGATGAACCAATTGCAAATGGTTATGTTAAAAACATATTTTCTTCAATTTATTAACTTGTATACAACATATTATTCCTCAATACCCCCTTACATTCATATATCATTCATAGTCTCTTTATCACCAACAACAAAACCATTAATTGTATAGCCTTGTTGATTCTCTTCATGAGCTTTTCCATTAGGACATTGACTTAAAAAATACCCATTCTTTCCACATTTGAAATAATAGACCATCAATTATATCATATGGTGACCATTATTATCATCCATTTCATTGACAAAACTTTTCCTATTTCGTCTATAATTAATTTATTTTTTTCTTCTTTTCCACACTAAAAACATCTGTTCATCCCTCTACAACATTCAATTGAGTGATTTATCCTACATTATCAACATTTTTTAAACTGAATCATATTTATTATATTGTCTCCATTATCTAAAATCTCATAAAAATAAATAATTATCTTATTTGGTAATTCCGGGTATTTTTAATGGTGCATGCTGTTAATAAATTATTTTGACAAATTATTAGCCATAATCACAATATCCTTTATTCCTGTCCTCATTTCATTTAGTTGGTTATCAGAATTTTTCGTCACAATCAATGTTAAGCTTGTTCCTTTTGGTTAGAACTATAAACTAAAACAAAAAAACTTAGTGTATGTGACACTAATCATTAGTGGGAGGTCTAAATGAAGACACCTCATTTTAAATCTATTAAACCATAGGTTTAACCTAGGATATCCTTGATTATCTTCTTTTAAAATCCTTTAGGATTGTTTTCAAAGAGTTTTTGAATTATCAAATCATATCCCCATGGAGTGTCAAACCAATTGTACAACAAGGCCCATTTTCATGAACATGGTAATGATAGAGTCCATCTCATTGCTTGATTTTAAAAGTTATTTCCTATAGGTACCTATGTGCTAGAGCCACATCCACTTGTAGTATCCAGAAATGGATGTAAATTATTAAAAAAAAATTTCTATCAATTACAAAAAATTCAAGGATACTTTCTACACATTGACTCATCATTAGAATTATCCTTAGTGACACCCCTCGAAAAATAATTATAAATATCTCTAGGGATCACACTAATGTTTTCTCATATTAATTTCCAAAGGTTAACGAAACCCTTCCTTTGATACCAACTATAGTAAACTAGTATTTTCATACATTGATATTACATATTTTTAGATGAAAAGTCAATACAATACACAAACTCATTCCTCGAGAATATAATAGTTAAGTGTCTTTGGAATCTTGGAAACACAAACAACTGGTTCATATGTAAACTACATCATCACCCAATACATTCATTATAACAATAAACTTTCATAAAAAGATCATATATAATATATTTCATCACAACAAGGGGAAAGAGAATATAAGGAAAGGTGATATCCATTTCTTAGTAAGGGTAAACAAAGGAGATACATAATCATAACATGAACATATGGTTATGAGAACATGAGTATAATAACTAAAAACCATTCCCTTCATATAAAAGATCATGATATAAAGTCATGAAAAAAATATTTAAAGTTCATAAGATATGAATCATAATAGAGTTAAATAATAAGACCCATGAGATCATAACATTGAAATAAGACATAGATTTGTGGTATACAAATAATAATAGAAAATAATTCCCATATTATCAAGGATCACATCCATGTATGTCAATGTGGAATGTTTTTACTCCACAAACCATCATAGTAGTCAAGGACCACTCTGAATACTATTATAATGAAAAAACCCCTTACTGAATTAGGTTCAGTCCCTGTTCAAGTCCTATTTATCTCATGAGATATAAATCTTTACTCAATGAATTGGAGGAGATATAGGTCCCACATGTCACATAATGAAAATCATATATACATGTTCAAAAAGATCATTAAACATTCCATATATCATAATCCATGATATAATATAGGATTTAAAAATATTTCATCATATTATAACTTGTGGGAAATATATAGGTTTCATAATAATTTCATCATTATAACATAACATAGACCATTAAAAGAAGTTATTTTCATAAGAGTTATATCATGGTATAACCCATGGAAGATAAATATTTTTAAAAATCATTATTTCACCATACACATAAGCTATCCAGAGAATAAATAAGAATGGTATCCTTAGATCATATTCTTAGTAAAGTATAAGTAACCTAAAAGGATGTCACCATATATAGAGAAGGATTTTGGACGAAAAATCACTTGGAACATTTATTGATGAAAAAAACCATTTTTAAAATCACTTTTTAAAAACTAAACCTTATAAAATATATTAGAAATATTTTTATTTTAAAATATGATTTAAAACAAATAAATAAAACATTAAACACCATTTAAAACATTTTTGGGGAGAATAAGCTATTCTCTTTGAAAAAAATAAAATTGAAAAATAAATTGAAAATAGATTTAATTTAAAATTAAATTGAAAATGTATAATGGAATATTTAAAAAACTGTAAAAACAATTCTTGAGGAAAATAATGTTTCCTATTTGAAAATCACTTTTTTGAAAAAAAAAATTAAAAATTATTTTCAATTTCATATAATTTATTTAAAATTTAAAAAAGTTTCCAAAACATTTTGGATTTTTTTAAAATAACATTGATTCCTTTTAAGGTAATATTGTAATCATTTATTAGTTATTACAATGAGAAATGATGTTCATGTCATGAATGTTAAAAAAAATATTCTTTTCACATTTTTTGTAAAATACAAATATTAATTGTTTGGGAAATATCCTGAATAACCCATTAATTTTTTTTTCAAAAATTCAAACATGGGTAAAAATTTTATGAATGAATAATTTTTAAAAAAATGTTAAAAACCTTTTATGTAAACATGTATTTGGAATAAAAATGGTTTTTGACAAAAAAATATTATTTCTTAAAAACAATATTTTTGAAATATTGAGTACAAAAAGAGAGGAAAATTAAGGGGAAACATGTATTCTCAATAAATAAATATGGGATATTAAGATTCATGATCTTTTTTAGATATATATTATAATATTTTAACCAATTAACACAATAATAAACAATAGTGATATATAATGATATTGTGATATAAAATCTTTACTACATTGAATCATTTGAATAATTATCCCCATGAAGGAATCAAATAAAATGAAACCTCAAATATCATGAGGGAAAATAAATTAATAATATTTTATGTGAAAGGGGCTATATATACACCTTATAAAAGAATATAGGTTCATGAACTATAATTTTTCTCCAAGAGGCAAAATTGAGAAAAATAATATGTTACATTAAATAATGAATTCTGTCACACATGTTCAAAAATACTATATAATAAATATACATTTATTATAAATATATTATGGAAACATATTTAAATACAATACCATATTTATTTTCTTATCACCTTATATTACCTCTTTATTAATAATTGCATATTAATGTTACATTTTGGGTAATAATTGCTTTTCTTTTAATCTATGTTTTGATTTTTTATTTTTGGTACACTTACTATGATCATGGTTTCATCATCTCCAAAATGATAAAAATTATATATATATATATATCATATATATTCATTATATAGGTTTTTATAATACTCCATAAAATATATATATATATAAAAAGAAGTACACCCTTTATGGAGATGATAGGTCATATGAACACATGAAAGTTGTCTGCACTTTCATTATAGATTGAATGAAATAAAGGTAAATAGTATATTTACGTTATACAATAATTTTTATTTCATATATATATATATATATATATATATCACATATGTTTATTAAACCCATCATTATTACCTTCCATGTATAGAGTGAACGAATCACATCGCTTCGTGAGGCGGTAGTCCTCTATATACAAGAGCGACAATATAATATTCCCACAAAATAGAAAGTATAGTGGAAATGAATGATATAATAATTCTAGAAGTATAATAATATAATAAATATCATATATAAACAGTTAATACATCATTATAACCATATTTTATAGGTAGTAGTAGAAAAATGAATGGTATTAGTTCGTGAGGCAGTAGTTCGTTGTACACATGAACGATGATTTCGTAACCCATCAAATGGTCATGGAGATGGTTTTAGGTCACTAATATAATATAAAAACATCTTAGTATATTAAATATACTGAAAATATTATATCTCCATTGTATAATAATATTTTAAGAATGTGGAGGATGACAAAAATATTGTTGAAGACCATTACCTCTTCTTCAAGAATCCTCCTTAGGTTTTCATCAATATCCTTCCTACATTAGATTCATGTCCAAACTAAGTATTATAGGATGATATTATGAAATTTGGTAATGTATTTGGGATGTAAATATCCAATATATAAGTATTTTAAAGTGGCAATAAGAAAGGATAGTGTGTAGCCTTTTATAAGTGAGGTGAGAGACACACTTGTAATCTTTTGAAAGGAATAAAGACTGACACATTTTTTTATCATAGAAAAATGACCCAAAATGGATTATTCACAAGAATTAGAAATTTTATGGTCTAAATAATTCCATATAATATTTTTTTTTGAAATGTTTTGGGTTATTTTTATCCCGTATAATTTTAGTTTAACCCCTGGTAAACCCATTTTACCTTAACGACAATAATTAATTTTTACTGTTTTCACTATTAATTTTATAAAAAAATTATGTTTAACTTGTAAGAAAATATAAATTATTATAATTTCAATTACATATTTTATTTTTTCAAATTCAATTCATAAAATTGGAAATTTTGAATTTTAAATTAATCACATAAATGCAATAATAAAGTGGGTTTTCAAAGAGAAAATGTTCATAACTTTACAGAGTTTTTATATCCATTTTCAAAATGAAATTGGTTAAGATAAAACAAATTAGAAAAATATAAATATATTTGAACTAATTTTTTATTAAAAAAAATTTCAATTTCAATTTAACTTTATAAATAATTTAAATTAAAAGACATTTTCCATTAAAATTCAGTATTATTCACTATTCATCAAAAATTTAATCTTATTCGAACAGTATCAAAAATAAATCCTAAAATAAATTTTAAATTATTATTTTTTAAATATTTTTGAATTATTTTTCTAAACGTGGTAAAATTTATGTTTAAAACAATACCTGGAGACATGATAAAAAAGAGGGTTTTCGAGAAGTGTATTTATCAAGAAAAAGATGATTATGTATTAAATTTATGTCTAATAATTATACTTTTATGAATATAAATTAAAATATATTAATAAATAATATTTATATATTATTTAAAACATTAAATTTTAGGGATTATTTTTATTAATTACAATAGAAAAAAATTATGAACTTTAAAATAGTTTTTATAAAACTACATTTTAAAACTAAAAAATTAACTTATACTAAAATGAAATACGTAATTGATTAAAAATTAATTAATTGGGTTAAATATAAATACATAATAATTATGTTATATTAAAAAAATTAATTTAAATTTCTTAATTTATTAAAAATAAATGATAGTTTTTCAAAATTATGTATTTTTCATAATTCACTAAAGAATCATTATTTTCTGAAAAATTCCCAAATTTCACCATAAGTTAATATAGATACTATGATTTAAAAAATTTGGTAAATTTTTTCTAATAAAGTTTTTAAAATCACTATAATATTTTATCTTAAAAAATATTAAAAATCATTTTTTAATAAAACATATTTTTGATGAATATAATTACTTTACTAAAAATTGATTGGTTATTTAATGAGAATTTATAAATTTATATTGAGTAGGATATTTATTTGTGTATTTAATAAAATATTAAATACCATTTATACCTTCCAATTTAATAGTTAGGTTATACAAGTCCTATTTAAAATAATATTATTTCATGATTCTCTAGAACATGGGGTCTTGTGTAATGCATGCTAACGAAGAATCTCATTTTTATGTTTAATATTGGATAAAATATATGTTGTGTATAACCCAAGATATCTAAAAATAAGAATTATTTTGAAAAACTATATTTCATTAAATCATGGGATATTATATTACATCCCCAAATTGCCAATTGAAAAGGTCTCCTGAATAGGCAAGAAGTGGGAAACCTTTGTTAGTATTCCAAAGATCACCCATACCATGTCACTCCCTCATTGCGATCTTGAAATGCCCGTCACAAAATCCGTAGTTATATCATCACATTTCTACTATATAATGGAAAATGTCATTAAAAGTCCCACTGGTCTTTAGTGTTCCATATTCACCTATTGACTGGAGGAACACTGAGTAAAAACCCATATATCTCCCTTTTCACACCAAAGCACTAATAATGGAGGCATAATTCATTATACATATTTGTAAAAACCTGATTTATAACATCAAAAATGGCATGATAATCTCACATTAACTCCTCTTGTATATCTATGGGTACCCAAACATGTCTAGGAATAAAATGATCTCATCCCCATCAATGACCCAAAAAAACAATGGGTCCTTGTTTGAAACTATCCCCTTTTGGAAGAACCCCTCACGATTAAAATGTTGCCCCATATTCACTCTATCCATAAGTGAATAGGCCACTTACAATAAAGTGAGTACATATTTCCAAATATTGTCCTTCACTTCTATGTGAATCAAAAAAAAATAAGGCTATCAACATCCTTTCATTGATGACCTCCTTCACTTCTTTTTGATGAGTCTTCCTACTCGGATCATCTTCCACTACATCACCATTTCCCAGTGGTATAATAATGATCAAAGTAAAATTACTATAACTAGTATAAAAATCTTCATTGTTTTAGAACAAATCATGATTCATGATGATTTATATTAGGATTTTGTGGTCCATGTATACTATGAGTTTTTCTCCCAATAAAAAATCCCTCTTACAACACAAGGTATGAACAACTGAAGGTTTTTTTGAGATCGTGCTTCAGGTAATTTAACTCATGAGGTCTCAAATGGAGAGAACTATTTTCCACAACTCAATCTTCCAATATCATAATTAATCCCATGATGATTATAAATGTTTCATAATGTACTATATAGATTCAACCCAACTCTGGTAGATTCAAGATTTGCACTAATGACAGTATTCCGTTTAACTCCTAAAGGATTCCTCACATGATTCATACTATAAAAATTTCACACCATTATTGGTTATGCCCATAGTTGACGCTTCAAGGAATTATAAGTCCCTAATAAAATCTATGTAATATCCATCTATTCCTAAGAAACTTTGTATGTCTAATATGTTCTGAGGTTGTTCCTAAAAAACCATGGCTCTCACCATCCATATATTATTAGAAAATACTTCCAATATGATAATATGACATAGGAAGTGGACTTTATTGATCTAGAACTAACATTTTGTGAGATTTGAATACAAGATATTATCTCTCAATGTGCCTAATATGATTTCATGGTTTTTGGAATGATCTCATTGAGTAAAATAATAAACCAAAAGACTATCCAAAAAACCCATGATGAAAGGGTCTAATTAGGGGCGAAAATCCTGCTTCATCAAAACCATAAAAACTACCACTACATTTGTGACACAAAATGATATAACCAAATACTCATACATGACATATCTACTATGAAATAATGTATGTGTTATATCTAAAATTTTGACTCATACATGATGGTAGCATAACCAAAAATCAATCATCAAGAAGACCTATGCTCATTGGAGATGATTAAAAAAGTTATCTATATGAGGTAGTGGATACAAATTCTAAATAGTAAGCTAGTTCAATTTCAGAAAATCCAAATAAATTCGAGTGACCTCATCTACCTTCTTGTTGAAAAGAATATTTAAACCCCATGGTGAATTATTGTGTCATATAAACCCATTGGCTACTAAATCCTCTAACTTCCACTAGAAACTATGTAGTATCTATCCTATAAGGTGGACTCGATAATGGAGTTACACATAGAATTAATTTAATAGTTACACTACCTATATTTTAGGATAGATTCCAGAAAATCCATCTGGGAATACGTCCCTAAAATGATCCACTACCTGGGGGAAATTTTTATGCCACCTTCTCTAATCATTAGGATAAGGAAAATAATTTTGTGTTGTCACTCCACCCATACCATGATAATTGGGTCTAAATCAGCTCTTCAAAATTCTCATCACCCCTTGTGGATATAGTTAACACCCTTATGTGATATAATGGACACCCATATATGATAATAGTTAATTTAGACATGATAGGGTACTAGAAAATCCATCCCAATAATTATGTCAAATCCCATTATATCATGAACAAAAGGTGTCTATAATAAATGAAAACGGAAAATTTCAAGTGGACATTCCTTACATCGGGGTACATTCTCCAATCGAATTCCCAACGTATTATAAAGAGTCATAACTCCATATAAATACATGATGTTTGGGTCAAGAAATTCCCTAATTTCCATATATATATATATATACATGTTGGAAAAACATGTATAAAATATAATAGACACTAATGTAGTGGCTACTAAAATCGGACCTCGAATTGTAGAAGGTCTGACACTCTGCTCCTTATGGGTCAACAATATGTCATATATTTGTTCTGATCCACATCCATGAGATACAAGATGACTAACCTCTCTAGGTTTTATATGTTTTTAAAAATAGTTATTATGTTTTTCTGCAACAATTATAACCTCCTTTTCAACCTAAATGGTTAGCTTCACTCCAGCTACAAGTCAGGTGAGGAGTTACTGATCCGGCTTATAGAGGAAGAGCTAGTGTGGATCATATCCCCCAAATAACAGATGGTAAGGTCCTATAAAACTTATAAAGGATCTGTATCCAAACATAGGCCTAGATACTTAATAGGGTCTATATCACATTGAGGGTTCAGGTGATCTGGTTTCCCACACTAATGGAATAATACATGGCTATCATTGAAGACACATTGACTTACACTACATTAATGATATCTCTATAGGTGTCACTTACTGAAAATGTTCTATGTATTATCTATTATATGTTATTCACTACCTTTTACCACACACTAAACCTCTCTAAGATTGTTGTTAGTGATGAGGGATTGATTCATTATACTTGGAATAGTAGTCAACCAGAATTTGTTCACCTGAAATTTGATTTCATACCTAAACCCATCCAAAAACCACATAACTATGGATGGATCACCACCTATAATAATTTATTAGAAGCACTAAATCTCAATTAAATGAGTGGAATAGTCAATTGAAAACATAGTTCCCTGCAATAAATGTATAAACTCTTAGGATTAGTCATCCCTAAAAGTCTCAAAATAAATGTAATGATAGAAGACCATATGAAAAATCTCTCCAGACCACATCCCAATTTTGGTTTTCTAACATGATAACATCCCATAATTTCTTGGAGGATCCATACATCATATATATAGTTAGTTTCAATATCCTCTCAGGATGTGTCTAAAGGTTCTTGATGGTAGATTACATGGCCTCCATCCATGACTCTGAAGCCTAGGGGCCGACTTACCCTGAAAACAAATAGAGGGTACAACTGCTGGAAACCTCTAGTAAAGTATTCCATATAAGGGTTAGGTCATTGAGTTCCCTGTATAAACTATAATTTTCACAATAATCCATCAAAAAACGAAGAATTTGTTCCCAAATTATTAAAAATAAGAGGTTCCCCATGTGGTACTATAGGAGTTAATACATATGTCTTAGGTCTAACCACCTATGGAGCATGGTTTTCACCACCCCCTAGAAACATGACTCATTGAAATCATGGAAGAATATATCTATAATTCTAAAAAATTCCCTAAAACAAGGTTTGATAATAGAAAATATCATAGAATTAATAATATGATAGATATAAAGATTTCTTATAAAAGAATCAAAAATCTGTTTCTGTTCTCCTAAATTTATTTATAGGTGACATTAAAGATCATAAGGGTAATAAGAGAAACTCCCCACATCCAACTAACAAGGTCGAGTAAGGGTCAATATTTAATGATAATTTTTTTGGTATATGGATTGTCAATTGCAAGCCATAAAGGGAAATTCCCTTTACATTGCAATTAGATTCTACATTTAATTACAACCATTTCACTCAATATTTATAATTCAGATGTTATATATATATATATCGTAGCTCAATTATATGATCTAGAATTCCCAAGTTATAAGTTCATGCCTTTATAAGTTATAATTATCACATCATTTAATTGCAACCAGACTTGTTAAATCTGGTCTCAAGATAGAAAAGTACATATAAAATGATTTGATTAAATGAATCTCTATTCCAAATTCATACAAGTAAAAACATTATAAATTAAAATTATAATTCATGTAATTTAAATCAAGTAACATTTCAATCCATAAAACTAGATCTACATGTATAAAAAATGTAATAATTGGTTAATTAAGGATCCGCCCACAATCTATATGGGAAAAACCATTTTGGTCAAGGATGAAACATTAATTATAAATTATTTATTTCATTTATCCGATTGTAATTCTAGTAAAAAATGTCTATAACTCAAGAAATGTATGATATATTTCAGGAAATGAACACAATAAAGTAAACACAAGATTCCATATAGATAACAATTAAATATTTAGGTGCCTATAATGATGCATGAATAAATAATTCACGGCCATACCGATCCATGTTTGAAAAGTTAATCCACAATAGTAATAATAATAATAATAATAATAATAAGTTACTCAAATCATGTGAATCACCCATCAGTGAGATTAGTTCAACTGTAATAGGTACAATCTAGAAAAATAATTCCCACCCAAGGTAATTTTGGATATTTCCTTATATGTGGGGGAGCTACTCCCAGACACAAGACCATTACCAAATTCTGACATATTCCTAGTCTCCTTTCTACTAACCATATGTAGTATGAAAAAATAAAAGGGCTCTAAAACCACTTTTTAATATCCGAGACCTGATCCACTCATATGTAAATAAACTCAGTTATCCACATGGTCTCAAATATGACTCCCCATACACTAAAGGATATTTTCTGACCATATGTGTCTATGATGGTTTAGTAAGGAGAATCTTCCCCTTTAATCAAAGTGGATAATAGTGGTGAAATATTGATGTAACTAATTGGAAGTAGTAATAATAAATATTACAGATGTACCAAATCCTGAAAAATTACACATATATAAGTAATAAATGGTATCATATAAAAATGATGATGTAACTTTGGTATTATATACAAAATGGGTGATGCAAGGGGAAATATAACAATAAGAATATATAACATTATATACCAAAATGAACAAATTCCAATAAATATATCTAATAGTTTCACTTTTGTAATATCAGTCCTTTGATTTTGTACACCATCCTAATATATATAATTAGGTGTCCAAAGCTAGATGCTTCCCTTTATCCCATCTTACATCTATGAAGTCTTACTAGGTACTAATAAGTGGACTGAACAGGCTGAGAGATAAACTCAGTTGGCCACCACTAATGGTTTCTAGTATTATCCATTATGTGAATATATGATGAGAAGTGTGTCAGAATAATGAATAAATACATTAAATAAATTGGGTAAAACTCAGGAAGTCTTAGGTTCCTCACCGGAAACCCATATGAAACAACCTTCTTCAAACTAATATTGGAGGTCTCTAAACACTTATTAAATTAGAAAAACAAGGGTGTGTCATGTCCATTAATTATACATACCCACTATGGAACATCATCTACCATGACTATAAACAAACAATGTGGAATTTTGTGTGAATTAATTAGGTATATCCACTATGGAACATCATGTCCATTAATAATAATAAAAACATGAAAGAAAATTGTGTACTCTAATTTCAACTAAATATTATGGATCATCATATCCATTTTCCCCATTAACTATATGGAACATTATGTCTATAATAACTAATTAAACAATAATAAACATCATGTCTATAATCATAAATAATAATAAATAATGTTGTGTCCAGTATAAAAGGAAATCATGATGTACTCACATCCATAAGAAATTATATTAAAGGCTAAATTGAATAAGTCTTTCCATTATTAAATATATTTAATAATTTAACCCATATTATTTGTAAGTAATTAGAATGGGGAAACGGATTGTAATCCATTACTCTATATAATTCTACTTTCTCACATTATAACATTCACCATCCAACTCCAAGAAAAACACATCTTAGTGGTGTTTTAGTCACAAGGGAAATGTAAGTCATCATGGAATATAATATAACACAACCAAGGGGTAGTTCAGGTTAATGTCATCTACCTCTAATTAGTTATCAGAGTATTGTAACATTTATATAATTAAGCATCAACAATTAATTAATGAGATTAGAAATTTTATGAGAAACTCCAGAAAATTTTGGTATGGAATACATTGACAACACAATAGAAACACCCAAACATTTATTGAAAAGTATGAGGACACCAACAATAGAATGTTAGTTTAATCCTCATATAATATAATATTATAATTTGAGATGAATTGTGCGGAAAAATTGGAATAAAAAATATCCTGAAAATATGGCATATTAGTTCAAATAGATTTAGCAATCAATACAGTGAAATAAATGAAGAACAGATGGAAGAGGAAATAAGATCTTACTTGTGGTTATCTAATGTGATGAAAAGAGAGTGATTACAACATCATAAGAAGAAGATGGATCATATACTAGTGTTTAACCATGGAAAATCTCAAATTTGAGAGATATTATATGTTTAAAGGAAAATAAATGAGTTTTAAAATATTAATAATATGTGAGAGAATAATAATTTCACCCATTTCTAAAGGGAACATGTTTGGACAGACCATGAACCAAATTTGTGCCACCGTTTTCTATATAACACACCCACTTGTATGGTTAGGAACCTATTTAGAAAAACCATACAATGACAATGTGATTTATCTCTGTAATAGTTCTTTACAATTTCACATGGTATTTTATCCTCCCTTGCACTATTTTTCAAACCATTGTCATTCTTTACATTATAATATGGTCAATATGCATCATTATTAATAACTATGAGACTCTATGAATTTCTCTGAAAAATAGATCTCTGAACTCTAAGAAAGTCTTAAGCACTACTAAACTCTTACTTTAACTCTTAGGAACTTTTAAATAGATAAATTGACAGGTTTAAATTGAAATTTATGGTATCTATAACTTCATGAAAAACTATTATGTGATTACCCCATCCTCAGTTGAAAAAATATATTCCAATAATTTATGAATGGAATCATAAAGTCACTATAAGTGATGGTTTAATATGATTTCAATGTAAAGAGTGATAATTAAGAAATATGAAATGGGCTTGAAAACACTTACCATGATCTTTGAGGCACCTCATTTGGATTGAACATAAGGTATTTGGAGAAGAGAAGTCTAATAACTCTAGAGGATTAGTGACATGGTATTTTAATTTTTAAGATGGATTTGGGTGGAAGTTTGAATAAAAATAAAAATAATATTTTTCTTAGTAATGGTTAGATTAATCCACTTTTTTAAGATAAAATCATTGGTTTTTTCACATATATTAAGTCTTTAAGGGTTAAAAAAGTGATTTTAGAAATTCTAAGTTCTATATACAAGAAACATGCATGATAATCCCTAAACATTCCCGTATAATTGTGAAAATATATAATTTTAATGATTTTATAATGATTTAAAAACAATTTTAGACATTAAATATCATTTAATGTAATTTTCATGGCTATTTATAGATTTTGACTTTAAAGGCATCATGAAATTTTTTTAATTAGAATCTAATTTTTTTTACCACAACTTATGTTTTATAATTATACATGAAATTTTTAGAAACCCATATTTCATCCAAACCATTTTACTTTTAATGTTTTTAAAATAATTTAATTTATTATTATACTATATGCACAAGCATTTTGTATGATTTCAAGGAAATTATACCACCACAAAAATTTAAAAATAAAACACTATCATAAAAATATTTTATTCAATATAAAATAACTATTTAGAACCAATCAAAAATTATTTTCATTCCTATGAAAATATTATATATTTTAAAATATAGTGAAATTTTGTAATTATTCATTGCACAAAATAATATAATTGTCATTATCAAAGGAAAATGAAACCAAATTTCCAAAATTTCAAAGATATGATTACGATGGTTTACATTTTCTCATACATTGAAGTAATGGAATGATTTGAGAGATTTTGAGTCTTTATAAAATATATATAATCCCAATTAACATATTTTAACATTAATCACAATGAAAAACTTTTATGTTATTTTCTATTTATTATGAATACAAATAAAATTGTACTTATTACTAAATATGAACATGATGATTATAAATACGGAATACATTTTTAGGTTTATTTTCATATGTAAATCCTTGTTTTAAATCGTCTTAAGTTCATAACATTATAAAAATGTTCACTGGAATTTCAGCCTGTGGTACGAGGATGGACTTGGTGTGAAGGCAGTGGCGGTTCCCCTCTTCAGTTATAAAAAAATAATCAGATTTTTTTTATTCTGATGACATAAAATGGTTTCTATAATTTTTTAAAGATGTCTAGAAGTAATTCTCTTGAAGAAGAATCGAAAAGTGTTTACTACTATAACTAGTTAAGGTCAACAATGTTAAATGTGATCAGTGGTGACATTCAATAAGAAGGATCCTCCATAAATATGGGACGACATTGTGACCATTGAAACATTTTATAATTCACATAAAATGAATTGGGGATTAATTTCAATAGTAATATGATGCATTCATAGTGTACCGGTCTAATAAAAAGTGCATCAATGTTTTTTAGAGTGCCAATAATTCTATAATAAATCTTACTAATGGTTTTCTCAGTTTCTTGTAATATTTGTAATTATGGTAAGATAATATAATGTAATGATTTATCCATTTTATGTCAGACAAATCCATTAAAGAAAATTAATATTATTTGTTTATTTACTATTTTAAGTAATTATTCTTTATAAATTACCATTTCTTGAATTACAATTGATTTATATATATTTTTGTTCATGTGTGTCTGATGTCAACATTTTGTGGTGGGTTTGGTATAATGAATTCAAACATCTCATATCCCAAATGAACTGGGGGTAATATTTCAGTTCCCTTTTTTTCTACTAAACTATTTTTATTGAAAATTTTAGTTTATTCATGAAACTATATATTGGTGGTTTTATAGATAACTCAAGGATTCAAAATTTTACAGGTTCTTCCCAAATAATTGGCAGTAGAGGAAGGGTAGAAACATCTATATCACCATAGGTTTGGAATAAAATTAAGAGAATATAAAATTCAATAAATTTTATGGCATGGATTTTGGATTTGGGAGAATTTATATTGAAGATAAATTGATTGAAAAAGTCTTGGAAGTTCAATTGACTGGTGTGAAGACAATATTGATGGATAAGTATGAATTGAAATGGTTTGATAAGAAAGCTTTAGAATTGGTAAGTATGTATTTACCATGAAATGTTTCCTTTAAAATTTAGTATAGGAACATAAAAATATATGTTAGGAAGGATCTGATAGATATATATTAAAAATAGAAAAACATTAACAATGATTTCATGTTTTAATGGTTGTTTGAATTAAGGGTTCCATTAAGAAAACCAGTGGTATATCATTTTAATTATTTTCATATGATCCCTAAAAAACTCTAATTAGTAAATTTATCCATTTTTATGATGTATTGGTGTTTTTAATAATATATTTATCACTATAGAGCTAGTATTACAAGGTTATTATAATATGTAACTCTTATTGGAAAATATATTTGGTGTATGATGATATCAAAAATTTAGTATTTAATGAAGAACTTCACAAAAGGAATGTTTATGTACTAAATTTTAGTGCTCTTAATACTAAAATAAGGGGAAGTTCACTTTATCAAAAATACAACAAGAAACCAATGTAAAAAAAATTACTATGAATGATGTTGGAGTAATTCATATACTCCTGGTACAATATGATGGAAATCATGAAAGAAATGACATATCAAGAAGTATAGAGAGAGTCACAAGTAGGACACCATAAAAACATCAACTTTTGGTAGTTTAAATTCCATTAACATAGTATAATATACAAAACATTACTTACAAAGTATGAAGACACTGGTAGATTATTTGATGATTACATATGGGACATTATATCACGAAACTAGTTCTAAAATGTGAATGGGTAATTATGTGTCTAAAATATTTGAGAATGTATATCTAGTAGATAGTGAAGCCTTGGAGGTTTTCAAAATGAGATAAGTTATTATTACAAGGGAATAATTGTGGGTTCTTGATGTTAATGGATGTTATTTACATTCATAGCTTACAAATGAATATAATTTCCAATTTGAATCTTATTGAAGTAGGATATGTTAATATATTTCAAAAATGGATATGGATGGTTACCTAAGGATCAGTGATAGTTTCATGAGGAGTTAATATTTTAACTCTTTACATAAACATAATTTTATAAAGAGGTGTAAATTTCATAAGTTTATCTTCTTAAGATCCAAAAGTTTGGAACAAAAAATTATGTCAAATTGGTGATAAGAATATGAGTGTTATAAAGTATAAGTGTATAATGAATCTTGATCAAATTGAAATTAGAATTTATAAATGTTTTATGTGGGGAAATCAGAAATGTGTGTAATTAGACTTATATAATCAATAACCCAATAATCGTATGTTGAATATTAAACACTCAGATGTTTGGGGACATGCTCCGATTAAATCCTATGGTGGTTACCTTTACTTTATCAATTTTATTGATGATTCTATAAAGAAAGTATCGATTTACTTATTCAATAATAATTCTATAGTATTTTTTGTGTTTACTCAATGAAAAACATCCATAGAAAGAGAAGGTTTTTGAAAATTGAAAATAATTCAATCTGATAATGGAGGTGATTACACCAAATTTATCTTATGTAACTATTTAGAAAAGTATGGAATAATTCATAGGAGTATGGTGTATGTTACTCCACAAAAAAAATAGAGTGGATAAAATAATGAATCATAATTTACCAAACATAGATAAAAGTATGAGGTTTTAAATGAGAATTCTTATGGAAATTTGGGAAGAGTCACTCAATACAGTGGAATATATCATTAATATAAGTGTATAACCAGTAGTTGAATAAGAACATCCATAGGTGGAATGGAAAATAAAATGACCGTATTCTCAACATCTTAATGTTCTTTATAGTTTATCAAATGTAATTATAAATTATATGGAAATGTTAAATAGAAATAAAAATTAAAAAATATAGTAGTTTGTTAATTATGGAGATGTAAATTTTGGATATTGATTGTGCGATGGTGATAGTAAAAAAATAATTAGTAGTAGAGATGTTTTCTTCAATGAAATGGTTATATGGATTTATTTGAACTTGGTAGAGCAATATGTTGTAGTTGAAAAAACAATAGAATTCCTGATTGATCAGAGAACTGGTAGCTAAAAAATTTAAAAGGCTTCAATTGGGATTATGTAAGAAATCAAAGTATAAAATTAAAACCATAAAAAAGAAAATAAAATTCTAGGATGACTGAATCTCAAGTGCGAGCACCAAAATTGTGGGATCTAGATGAGAGAGTACCATAATTTCAAGTACCCAAAGAAAGAAAAAATATAAGTCGTTCAATATAACTGATTTAGTTTAGAAGGTCAACCATAATCCAAAGTAGTTTCAATAGTATATTGATGAGATTATTTCTATATTTCTAATGTAATCACCAAGATACTTAAAACATAGAGGAAGAATGTTTTTCGTACTGAATATACATAGTGGAAGTCATCCATAAATGAGAATATGGATTCATTGATGTTCAACAGAACTTCAGAGATGGAAAAACTTTTGGAAGGTTAAAAAGACACTTGAAAATAAGTGGATTTATTATATAAAAAGGTTTTATTTTGAAAGGAAAATATATAAATAAAAATGGAAGTATAAAGGTTTCAATATAAGGAAATAATTGATTTCTTATAAATATTCTCATGAGAAGATAAACATTTTACCATTTGAACTATGGTAATTATGGGGAATTAGAAAATTTATATCTAGAGATGATGTATGTCTAGAAAACATTCCATACTTGTGATTTTTAGGAGGATATATATATTAATTATCTAATAGGTTCACTAGGATTGGGAACTGGAATTTGGTATGTAGATCAAAGAAATGTTTTTATGGCTTGAATCAATCACCACGATAGTGGAGTTCAATGGGTTAATGTTGGATAAAGAATTAAATAAATGAAATATTGATAACTATTGTAAAAAAATAAATGAGATGATGATAAATTAATTATTATTTTTTATTTTTTAATGACACATTTCTTGTTGGACTTAATGTTTAAAATATTTTAAAATTTAACGATAAGTTATCCTTAAGTTTCAAGATGAAAGATCATTGGAAATATAAGATTATATTGTGGATGAGTATAGAAAGAGTGTAACTACCTATTATTTTATGAAACATTTATCTGTTAATAAATTAAATTTCATTGATCTCTTGTGTTATACACAATATTTAGTTTAAACTCACCGCTATATACTATTGAAATATTCTTATTTAAATTTGACCGTTATAACATAGTCATTGAAATTGGTGGTTTGAATAGGAAGAAACCCATTATTATAAATATTTATATTATTAAAAATTAATACAATAATAATGATTGCTTCTTAGGAAATAAGTACAAATATTTTATTGAAGTCATTTTAAGCTTAAAAAATGAATTTTCATCAAAATTATTTTTATTACATCATATTCATGGAAATTTTAATGAAATTACAAAACTTTTAGAAATATAATTTTGAAATATTTACATTATTTATTAAATCATTATTTCAAAATTATCATATAGTGAATTTTTTATAATTTTATAAAAAGATTTATTTTTTAAGAATAGTAATAAAATATTGATTTTTAAGGGAAATTGACTTTTTGTTTAAAGCTTATATAATTTAATTTTTTGTTTTAAAATGGATTTAAAAGAAAAAATTAGTTCATTTTTAATATTAATAAAATTATTCAGATAATTAGAATCAAATTTAATCATGATTTTGGCATTAGAACATTTTACACTTAAAATACATTTTGTTCTGGAAAACTACATTTCATTGGATTTTACAAATTTAATTCTAAATAAAATTATACCATTTAAATGAATTTCATTTGATAAATTCGATTCTAAATTCGGAATAATAATAACTAATATAATGTAATAGGTTTAAATTATTTATTGTTCATTATAAATAGTGACAGTGGTAAATATTTTTCATCTCAGTAAAAGATGTAAAATTTGGTTTAAACCATGTGGTAAAACATCAAAAATATCATTTAAACTAGATTTTATCCTATTTCATGATTCTTTTTAAACTAAAATTATTTTTAATGAGTTAAATAAGGTATTTTAGAACATTATTTCTAAATTGGGAGCCCAATATTAACTTTCATGAATTTTTGTTATATATTATTCAAATTAAAATATATTTTGGGGGTATTTTCTTTTAGTGGAATGGTTAGATGATTAAATTCAGTTTTGGATTTCCAAAAAATTCAAAAAAAACATTTAATTTTTTTTTAAAAACATGGAAACACATTTATTTCTTTCTTTTTAGGTTAAATGATTTGTACTCCCAAATGATGTATTTTCCCAAAAAATTGTTTTCCATGCATTTTGTGTTCTTATATTAAAAGTAATTTCTTTCACAAATATAAATTAAATATAAAAAAAGGTTTTACAAATTTTTAATATTAATTTCCAAATAATTTTATAAGTCCCATTTTATTTATCATAAATTATCATGGTAAAAATTTAATTTATCACGATCAAGGTAAAATTGAGTTTTAGTTGTTCAAGAAGAAGTTAAGGATTAGAATATATCAAAAACTTATAAAAATTTTATTTTTTGAGACTATTTAGACATTATAAAATATTATCAATGAATTCTGGGTTCCTTGGTTTTAATTGATATTATTATGATATATATAAATATATTATTTAATCTTTTAGGTAATTCCAAGTGATTCCTTTACCTCAAATGTAAAAGGATACCACATCTTATCTCTTCTCCAAACATAATATAACTTATATATCAGAAAATTCCATCCATATTACCTTTCTATATTCCTTTACACATTTTAGTGCATTTTTTCTTTCCAAAATACCAAGCATACCAGGATTAAGGTGAAATCCAAAAGAGGTTTCTCACCGAAGAGGTCTAACTCTTAACTGAGTACTTTAAATTTTATTTCATCTACTACCATCAACAAATCTATGGAATCTATTATAAATTAATTATTTCATTATCTTAAATATACTAAATTTTTATTATGATAATGTAACTATGACAATCCATTTATTAAATACAATTTTTTTCATAATATATTACATAAAGATACACATTAAACAATACCAAAAGATCATGAAACCTAGTGTACTTGAGAAATTTGGTACATATCACATCAACATAATACAAGGATAAAAAAATATTATTGAAAACTTCCTTAACATGCTCCAAAATTTCCAGTTCTCTTTTTAAACTACACAAGATAACCTCGTGACATACATAATAAAGTTGTGAGCTATAAATCCCAGTAAAATAATTAAACAAATTATAGGGGAAGGTAATGAATATCATGTCTTCCAAGAGGAATATCAATGTAATATAATAGGGGATAGAATCGTAATTTGGAAAAATAATTCATGATATAACGTGATAACATAAAGAAAACAATGTAACGTGGCTACATAATTATACACAACATCATAAACATTGGTCAAGGTTAATCACTATGACATCATAACATGGTGAAAAATTCCCATAATGGATTAGGTTTACTCCTTAATCACATACCTGCCATCTCATAATACTAAAATAGTACCTAATTCATTAGAGTGCTATCTGGTCACACCCATCATTTTCATATCATGTACATGTATAAGTGTTCCATGTGAATCATACATAATAAAGAAGAATTTAATAAATTTTAATACCATAATCAAGGAGAGTGTGTTATATAAATGTAATTCCCTAATAAATTAATTATTTTAACATCTATGTGGATAGTCTTGAGTGGAAATCAGTATGGGAATTAACAACAAAAATTCCTAGTATGTAAAAATCAGTGGATAATTATTGAAGCATAAAAGAGGTACATAAATGTTCATGGGAGGGCCTAATGAGAGTCGAAGGGGTCTATAATCACTTGGAAATCATAATGGAATTAATAGGGATGTGTGAAATCATATCCAAACATGAATGATTAAAAAAAGGACATAACATAAAAGAGGGTTTTGAATAAATATGAGAAGGAGAGGACCCCTTACATTGAGAGGACACTTATAAAAGATTGGGATGCGCTTATTAAGAGATTGTGGGAACCTTGGTAGAGATCTAGAGAGTTAATGGTGAAGTAGTTTAATGATACAAGGATTTTTAGTCAATATAAATGGGAGGTTGGGAGGATTTAAATAGAAAAATAAAGGATAATTATTTATGAATTTCCTAACATAGGTTTTGGACTCTATATAATAATGTAATCACAATCACATACCATCCCCTTGTTTTTCCCATGGTGTCTACCAGAATTGTATTTTTTTCATTATTTAACAATTTCAAGATATGAATCATTAAAATAACACCCTCGGTGTTGTGGAAGTGATTCATGTTTACAAATAATTAATTTTTAAACCTAAAAATATCATATAGGTTTTTGGTGGACTCATTAAGGGTATATAGAAATAGTAAAATAACCTAAAAAAGAAATTATTTTAAAGGTGAAACGTATTTATTCATTTATATTTTTTAAATTATTTATTACATAACTTTGGGGATTTCATGATGTTATAATACACACCTCATATTTTAACCATATTTAATTTTGACTAAAAAATTTGATTATCTCTAAAAATTATGAAAAATATCTATTGGATGATTTTCAAATTATTATTTCAAAAACAGTTTTTATTTTTTAAAACTTATCCTCTATGTTTGAAAATATAAACATTTAAATGAAAAATCCACATTATTTAAATAATACATGTTTTGTTATAATAACATTTTTTTAATGTGTATAATATTATTTTTGATATCCTAAAATTATTTATAAATTATAGTTAATAAATATTATTTAATAATAACATTTTATTAAAATATAATTTATTAAAAAAATTCTTAATTTCATCAAAAAGTGTGTCTTGATTGAAAATATATATTTTTTTAAAATAAAATTTCAGTGTCATCATATCAAAAACTAATTTTTATAAAACTCATTGTTGAGTTAGTTAAAATATAACATTAAAAAAGGGAATAATATAATCAATGTTTTTATAATATAAAATATAAAAAATAATACTGTTATAGAATAGACACATAAACAATTACCCCACCAGCAAGTGTTCTATGGGAAAGACGTTCAATTGTGATCTTTTCTTTGGGTGGTTTGATATACATGGTTTGGGTCATGATCTCATCGATCTCATACTTGTACTATAAAAAGTTTCATTCATGATGTATTTTTCCAAATATTGTATTAGTCTTGACTAAGGAAAATCCTATTGATTCTATCTCCCATTAAATCTTTGATAAATAATCTTCAAATGGTATGATATTATTGGATGAGGCCATCACTACATTTTTTTAATCAATTAGACATTATCATAAACCTTAATATACCAATCTTAATGGTCACTATATAATTACTGTATTAACAATGGTTATGATACATAATGGTATTTAAAATTTTAAAAAACATATAACTATTCAAAATAGAAAAATTAGTGCATGTGTTTTCTAAAACATCATTACATAATAAGTAATTTTTTTATTAAAAATGGAATTGTAATTATAGTAGTTTAGTTAATTACATTCTTAACACCTTTATAAAATTAACCTTATAATTTTATTTTATACACTAAAACTAATGGTGGTACTTATTTTTCATTGATTCTTCATGTTCCCATGTTGTTCCCTCAAAATATTTGTTTTTTCATAACACTTTGACCAAGTTTGTTGTATTATTTCATATAACATTGTCTCTATTATCTATTATTTTCACTAGGTGACCCCCACATTAAAGATCATTTTTCAATATTTCTACCTTTAGATTCATTACATGTGAGGGGTCTAATATTTACTTCCTCAATATGGATAAATGTAACACATCATGTACTTGACATAAGTTAGGTGGGAGTGTTATTCAATAGGACACCACTACGATATGATCAAGGATATGAAATTTTATGATGTATCTAGGACTACCCTTTCCCTTATACCGAAACCTCTTGAATTTATTCATTCGTGATATATGAAGGAACACTTTATCTTCAACCTCATACTCTTGATCATGTTAATGATTTTCTGTATAGATTATCTGTCAACTTTGAGTGGTTTTCACATAACACTGTATGGTTTGAAACTTCTCTATCATCTCATAAAAATGACCTGGTCCCCTATTCTTCATTTTTTTAACATCTTCCCAACATGTCAAAGTCTGACGTGACTTCCCATAGAGGACCTCATAAATTCCCATTTGAATACTATAATAGAAACTGTTTTTATATAATAACTCCACTTGGGGAAGGTTCTAGTCCCAAAATAATTGAAATTCAATTGAACAATATATAAATATGTCCTTAAGAGTTTGAATGGTCCTTATATATTGAATATCTATTTTAGAGAGAAAGGTTTCATTGAATATTAGCTTTATATCCAACACTTTCTAAATTATTATCTAAAAAATAAAGGTAAACCACAAATATTGATCATAAATAATAGAGATTGGAACTCCATGAAATCTTACCACTTACCTTACATGTATCGTGGTGAGTTTACCATTAGATAAAACATCCATGAATGAAATAAAATACACTGAATTGACATGATGACCGACTACCACCCAGAGAGTGTTATTGCCTTTAGGTTCCCTAGGGAGCCCTATGTTTAAATCAATGGTTATGTTTTCCAATTTTTATACTAGTATTAGTAATGATTTAATCATACCATTGAACTTCTATAATTTGGCCTAGAATTATTGACATACCATGAATTTAGAGACAAACTCCACATTCTCCCTCTTTATGTTACACCCCAATAGTTTTTCTTCAAATATTTATACATCTTAGTGTTTCATAGATGAATATATTATGACTTACTATGTACTAATATATAAGTTACCACTTCAAATATTGTTTTTAGGGGATGCATATCCATCATCCAAACCTATAAACTACATCTTTAACAAATTTGAACATTATAATATTATCTATCATATTATTTAGCATTTCATCACCATTAGGGAACTCCTTGATCCTCTCTACAAGAGATGATTGAGAATTTATTTGATCAAGTTAGGATCAAGATCCACTTATTATTCCCTCCTCCATCCACTACATGTCCATGAAGATTGGATCCTAAGAAATCCTTATCATGGATATGGTTTTAGGATCCTTTCTACTTAGACCATATTCCACTTTTTCCCCTTTCCAGTATGGTAATAGATCGAACAATCATAATACATGATTAGATCTAACCACCTTTATTGGATCATATTAAACTCCTTTTGTGTGAATATATACTATAATAATTTTTTATCCTTATATAAGTCTCACATTTCTCCATAGAGAAAATGACACTAAATATTCAATGAGAAGAACACTAATTCCAATTCAATATCATTAATTATGTATTTATGATCATGAACCTTTAATTGGTGGGTGGAATAAGCTATCACTTAGTCATTTTTCATAATCACACAGCCCAGACAAATTTTAGATACATTTTTGTAAATCAAAAATCATTCCCCAGTGGTGGGTAATGTTAGAACATGCATAGTCATCAGCTTCTTCTTAATCTCTTTAAAATTTTATTCACATTCATCAGTCCAGAAAACATTATACCCTTCTGAGTTATCTTGGTTAATGATCCTAACAATCATGAGAAGTTTGTCACAAATCGATGATAGAATAAAATTGTTCCAAGGAAACTATTATTTTTTCCATATATATTAGCATTCTCCAACATTAAATTTCCTCGGCTTCTGAAGTATCCATATATATCCCTTTACTACTGGTAACATGTCCTAATAAATTTACTTTATTCAACAATAACTCATATTTACAGTACTTCACAAACCTTTTTTTTTCAAAAACCCTTCAGTAATGAATTCTCATACATCTTATATTCCTCATTGATTTTGAATTAGTAGAGAATATATTCTATAATGACAAACACATAATTTTCAAGGAAATATTTTAAGACCCTATTGATTAAGTCCATGAATATTGATAGAGAATTAGTGAGTCCAAATAGAATCACTTTGAACTCGTATTGATCATACCTTGTAAGAAATGTTTTCTTGGAGATATCCTCTATCTTAACCTTTACATGATAGTATCCTGACCAAATATCTACCATAGAAGAATACATGGATCTACATAGAAGATAAAATATATATCTATAAATAGAAGATTATACTTATTAATTATCATGATCTTGTTTATCTCATGATAATAAATGCATAGGATCATTGACCCATCCTTCTTCATGATGATGAGGACTGAAACACATCATGGTAACGAACTTGGTAATATAAACCCTATATCTAGAATATAATTTATTTTATTATTTAGAAAATCAAGTTAAAGAATGTCCATTTTCTATAGATTATTCTATATTAGAAAATATCTAGGTTGAATCTTGATTGAAAATTGAACCTACATTCTTGGTGGAAGATTAATAAATTAAATGATAAAAACATAATTGTATTACCTCGTAATGGGAATATATTCAAGGATGATATTTTATTTAGTAACAATCGTTTGAGATATATATTCTTTCTCATGATGAAATAATATTTATTCATGAGATGTTGTTACAAAAATAAGGTTTATCCCACTCCTTAAACTTTTATAGAATTAGAGGGTGATTACCAATATAGAGGGTGATTTACTTGCATTATAAATTTATGTTGGGTTTATATATGGAAATTAAATCCATGCCTTTAATAGAATTGAATTCTTCCAAAGGAAGTATCAAAATGTTTTCTTGGAATTTCAGCCCTAAAAGATGAACTAGGATAAGTTATATACATGGGAAATAAAAAATGACATATTTTTCATCTTCACTGATTACTCAACTTCAATGTTTATAGGTGGTGAATGAATAGTTCTACTAAGCATGATTAACATGAAAGAATATATATAATCCAAATAGAAATTTATATTCTATATTCTTGAACCAATAAATCATTTACCTATAACAACATCTTTTCTATAATCCACCTCAACAGTTGTGATGCAATAAACTCACCCATATTCCCTTGGAGGCTTTTAACATTGATTTTATTTAACAAACCTTATCTTATGGAATTAGATTTTATTAAGCATGTGTTAATTGAAATAGATACATTATACAACTGGATGAGGGTTCACTAGAAAATTGATTTCTTCAATCACATAAGCATGTTTTTTTATTAGAATCCCCTATCGTGGTTCACTTCCTCCTCCCAGATAAACCATTTCCTCATCCCCTAAGTAAATTTATAGGATGATTCTTCCCACACTTTTGATAAGTTGTATGTTTGTATTTTCCCTCCACTAGATTTATCTATCATACTAATGTAATGAAACTACATTTTTTACTTCTAATCCCTTTATGAAAACCTTTAGATTCACTGATAACCATTTCAATATTGAGGGTTCATAAAACAATTTCATCAATGTTTTTAAATTCAAGAATGGATAAGGAATTTCATAGACTCACCTTCATCCCACCAAATAAGTATTCAACTGTACTTTAATGGGTAATGAAAAATTTATAGATGTATTATTTAAGCCTTGTGAAGTATTCCTCGTACTCCCATTGGATTCATCATAATTTTTCTAGAGTTTGAGGAATTCCCTATCAATTTTTTTGAAGAGTTTGTGGAAAATATTTATGAAATTTTATTCTATAATTTTTTTCTACTACATCATTTCAAAATTCCCCTCATGTTTTGTATTTTTGAACATCATTCTCTATTTAGAAGGTTCATAATCCATATTATAATTGGAAATCTTGACCTTCACTTCCATTGAGAATTGAAGGGTATAAAATATCATTTCAATTGAGTTGATACATTTTTCCATGATTAAGGGAATAAAAGATCCATATAAATTCAGAGTATTTTCTCAAAAAAGTTATCAATTAATAAATTATATTTCATTGGTTAATTTTGGAATTTATCCTGATTGGATTTTTATTTCAAAACTTTTGTTAATAGAGAATGTATTTTCATGAGTTCTCGAATCCATATCCTTTCTGTTTGGGCATCTCATTTGGGTATACATTACATTTATCATAACATTGGTTGTTTACTATTTCCCCCTATTTATATCCTTTTGACTAGTAAAATATGATAATAAGGAATGATTATTTTTAAACTATTAAATTCCTAAGTGGGAAACCATGAACATTAATATGATAACTCATAATTGATTACTATTCTCTAACCTATGAATTTATATCTTTTTATTCCATATTTTCCATGATCTATTTCCTAAAAAAATCTTATGGGAATTTTTATTCCCCTAATAATTGTTATTAGGGGTCTTTTGAATTTATCAATTAATATACACGAAGAGTTTCAAACAAGGAGTTTAGAAAGGTGTATTTTTTTGTTCTAGGTGAAGATCGATTCTAACTCAATCCACCATTTTTGGGTTATTACCCCTATGCACCACTATGGTAGAGCAACATCAACTTATAGTTTCCAAACAAGGTTTTATTTAATTATAAACCACTTAATATATAAATTTTTAAAAAAATTACGGATGTTTGCCTATTGTTTCTCTTATCCCTAAGTATTCTAATTGAGTTTTATAATCATAATCCCTAACAATAACTAACATTTTCTCTGATACCAAATATGACAACCCAGGTATTTAATACACTATTTTTCAAGATTTATAAAATGATGTTTCACATTATAAAATAAAAATATATCATGGATATTATAATATTTGGGAAATTAAGTACATTCAACATAAACTAGATACATTGAAAACCCCATTATTGAAAATTTCATCAACATGATCCTAAATTCCATTTTTTAAAAAAGTAGTATGGGATAACCTTGGGAGATAGATAAAAAAAGAGGTGAGATATAAATCCCTATAAGGGAATGAAAAGATAATAACATATGGTAAAGTATTATATCTATTACTAGATTAATATCCAGGTAACATAAGAGGGGTGAGAATCATAATCTAGAACAATAATGAACGACATATCATGATATAATAAAGGAAACTTGGGAGTTTGGCGACAACATTAAACATGACATCATAAATATGGGTCAAGGATAACCCACCAAACATCATAAAAATCAGGAAAAAATCCATGAATGGATTATGTTTACTCCCAAATCCTTTATATTATTTCCAATGAGACTAAAATATTTCCCAATGCATAGGGTTGTTATCTGGGTGGACCCATCATTTTTATATCATGTACATGCATAACAGTTCCACATGAATCATACATTATAAACATGAATTTCATAAATTTTAACCCTATTATTAAGGAGTGTGGGTTTTAGACATGTAATTTCATAATAAATTAAGGATAAGTACATCTAGGTTAATACTCTTTAGTGGATAAAAGGATGGGTATTCACAAAAAAATGGTTTGTAGGGAAAAATCACAGGATAATTCCAGTAGCATAATAGGGGAATAAAAACATTAATGTGGGGGATTATGGAGAGTGAAAGGGGGATCTAATACAATGTATATGACAATGTAAGTAATAGGGGGTTTTTAATTCATACCATAACATGATTAATTATAAAACAAATGGTATAACCTAAAGAAGGTTCTTGAATAAATAGGAGGAGAGGATCCCATACATTGAGTGTAAACTTATAAAAGTTTAGGAAAATATTATTAAGATATTATGGCATCTTGGGAGGGATATGATGAGGGAAACATAGTGTAATTTCATTTTATAAGGGATTTGAGTAAAGGGAAATGATATTTTAGGTGGGTTTAAATAGAAAAATATATAAGAATATTTTATTAATTTCTTATCATTAATTTTTGAAACTATATGATAAAGTAAGAAAATAAAAAAACCATGCCATTATTTTTTTAATATCGATTCTTCCAAAGTCGATTAGTTTACATTATTTTACATGTTTAATAACCTCCGTCATTTAAATAATACAGCTGGTGATGTGGAAGTGATTCATGTTTACAAAATAATTGATTTTAAAACCTTAAAATATAAAATAGGTTTTGGAGGATTCATTAAGGGGTTAAATAAATAATAAAATAAACTCAAAAAAGTATTTTAAAGGGGAAACATAATTTTGTTTTTGTATAATATTTATAATATTTATTACATAACTTCTGGATTTTAGGATGTATTAATACACAATGTAAATTTATATTGTATTTAATTTTGACTACAAAATTTTACTTTATATGAGAATTATGAAAAAATAAACTTTGGATAATTTCTACATTCTGATTTCAATAAATTATATTATTTTATACAAATAATTATACATGTATGAAAATGTACAATTTTAAATAAAAACCCACATTTATTGAAAATACCTATTTTTTTTTATAATTACAGTTTTCTGACACTTCTAAAATTATTTCTGACATCATAAATTTATATTATCCTTAATATTTAATAAAAAATATTTAATAATAATATTTTATTAAAAAATTATTTGATTAAAAAATTCTGGATTTCATCAAGAAGAGTTTCCTGATTTAAACTATACATTTCGCAATAGTACTATTTCTGTTTCATCATATCAAAATATAATTTTTATCAAACTCCTTATATAATAATTTATAAAGAGATACTAAAAATTGATAAACATAATCATTGTTTTTTTTAAAATAAAATATAAAAATTCATACTATTAGGGTCTAGATTCATATCCCTTTATTACACCAATGACTACTTTGGGGGTAAAGTCTGTGATGGTGATAATTTATTGGGGTGGGTTGGTGTACATGGTTTTGGTCATGATATCAATAATCTTTAACTTCTCTTATAAATGTTTTCATTCATTCATTATTCATTTAATCATCTATTAGGCTTCATCAAGGTAAAATCCTAGTGAGACACTCTCCCTCAGATGCTTCAATATATTGTCTTCATCGGGTACTATCCAACTAGTCTAGTCCATAACTTATTTCATCAATATAAATTAGAATTTATCATAACCACAAATATAATAATCTTAATTGGATTTTTATAATTACTATATTAATAATTGATATGATACATAATAGTGTTTTAAATTTTGTAGACCATATAACTATTCAAAATAGAAAAAGTAGTGCATGCATTTTATATAACTTCATTACTTAATATGGAATTATTAATTCTAGAAAGGAAATTTAATTTATTAAATTTAAATTCATAGATGAAAAAAAATCACATCATTTCCATCCTATGGAAAATAAATATATCAGTCGTCTGTATGTACTACTTATCATCTCCACAAAACAATGTAATTAAATTTTCATCATCATTTTAACTGGATGGTTATAAATATGGAATTAATTTTTATATAAAGTATTTATGATATGATTATTTTTATGGAATGATAAAATATTATTTATATTTCTTTCTCATTTTTGTTAGAAAATGAAAACAACATTCATGCATATGTATAACTGACAATCTCTTTCAACATTATAAATCATATATATATATTCCTTTTATGTATAAATATAGATATATATATATATATATAATTAATATATATGATATTTATATTATAGAAAATTTTCTAGATATTATGGATCCATGATCAAAGTACCAAGATTGGAACAATAGAACTGAAACTTCCATAAAAAAATAAAACAGTTAACACCATGAAACAATGATTTTAATAAATAATTATTAATAAATGTATTTTGAAATGTTATAATTAGATAATATATAATATTATAAGTATATAAAATATTTTATTTATATAATTATAATATATTTAAATTTATTATACAGGAGGTTGGAACTCTTATGAAGCAATATGAGACTTATGGTAATGGGTTTCTCGACTCACTTTTATTTTTATGAGTCATATGTCATATTCACCACTTATTTCCATTTTGAGGTGTATATAATTCTACTATAACTTATTACAACATGACTATAATAAATTTTATTTTATTTAATGTTTTATTTAAATATATTCCTATATGGGAATTATGATTCAATAGTTACCAATGTGGAAATATATTTATGTTACAATCTCATTGTTTATAGGTATTATTTATGATCAAGTTTTTAATGATAAAACATTATAAACTCTCTCTCAATAGACACATTAATTCTAATATCCAATGTTTATTTCTTGATAATTAATATTTTCCTTAAAAATTACTCACTTTAAGAACATGAGAGACGAAAATAATTTCTTAAGTAAAAATGAATTAATTTATACATGTAGTCAGAAATCTTTTTTTGTATCCATGTTTTCTAAAATATTCTCAATAATTACTTTACTAATATCTAATTATTGTTTACATTTATTTTTACCCAAGTTCTGTTTTTTTAAAAATGGATTTAATAAGGTTTTCTTTTTATTTTTTGAATGATGTGATTTTGAATTTTTTCGGAAAATGTGAAGGGAATATTTGTTTCAAAATACATAATATGAATTTAATTTCCCTCAATCATGACCACTAAAAACTATGATTATTTGTTTACAAGTTTGTAGGGATATTTTTAAATAATTTTTTCCCATAATATTTTATAATATTTTATATTTTAATGATGTTATTTAAAAGTGAAAAAGGTATTTTCCTCAGTAAATATTCCATGTGATATTTTAAATGAATTTATATTTAAGATGAAATTATTTTATGTTACATATGTTTTACTAGGGATATGTTCCAATGATACCAATGTTAATTTTTCTTTTCATGGTTTAGGATTATGGTGATGAGATATTTATACAACCAATTTATTTTCCATGAGTAATGTTATGATGAAATGTTGAAATTTTTATAAATCCAATTTGCATTCCATGGGTTATGATATATGATGAATTATTTATGATCATAAGGAACACATATAAATGGATTATGAGTTTTTTGTTGGTGGTTCTGGAATTATTTGTTCATCAAATTCCTTGGTTAATGTTTGAGGTGTCATGAGATAACAAAGGCTAGAATAGGGATTGGACCTCGTTCATTAAGGGACATTGTCCACTACGATAGTATTTGGAGTTAACTCTAAATAATGATATTATTTAATGGGGAGTGAACCAAATACATATGATTATCTAGGTAGTGATTATTTAATAAGGAAATAATTTTCCATATTTATGTGTATTCCAAAAAAAATTGTCTTATTCCATTGTTATGATCTCATGGATCATTTTCTTTGATTCCTATATGATTCATGCCTTATTAATTAACAAGAATTATTCCATGAATCGATATTATAATCTATGATATTAAGGATATGTTTTTAAAATGTTATTTTTTTCTTATCACTCTCTTATGATTATATTATGTTTAAGTGACTATTTATATCTCCATTGTCTTCCCTTAATAAGAATCTAAGATAACCCTTTATTACGTTTCCATTCACCAGGTTATGAAGAATTGTTTTGGGTATGATATGTAAAATGAGGATGATAATTATGAATAAATTAGTGGTAGATAACATAGATATCTTATAAAGTAGTATTTTATTCGTTTACTTATCCAAAGACATTAATCCTATATGATTCAGGTGTGGATAGTTATGTTATGTATTGAATATACATCTAAAAAGATTTAATATTTATGTATGAAAAGTTTGGGACACTATAAATATATATCAAGACTAAAACCATATTTATTACATAGATGGAGTATACATGTAAAATCACTTAATGGTTTGGAATGACTGAATAAAAAACCAGCCAAGTTCCCTCTTACTAGTCACTTCATAATATCCAAGGAACAAGAACCTAAAATAAAATATGAGCATAAATACATAGAGAGATAACATTATTCATCAGCTATCAAAAGTATAATGTAAGTAATTTTTTTACTCTACTGGAAATAAAATCTGCTATGGGATTTTAACCAGATTTATATCTGACCAAGGAAATTAACATATGGATTTTGTTAAGTGGATCCTTTCGTATTTAAAAATAATGGTAGTTTAGGATCCCTATTTTAGAGAGGTAAATCTTCTACAATGATTTTTTAATACAAAAATTTCTTAGGATTTAGAGAGTTGGAATAAAAATAGGGTTTATTTTTTTAATAATGAAGGAACATACATTTGTTAGATGTCAAAACTACATAATATTTTAATATTAATTACAAGGGTGGAAGGACATGTAAAAGAAACAAAATATAATAATGTGATGGTTTGGTTGATGAAATTGTTTAGGTACTTAAATGAATTTAGGAAGGAGGAATTATTTTATTTGATATCCTATGTGAAATACATTTGGTAAAAAAGTATAGTATTAAATGCAAGGACAAAGAACATCAACCTAAAGTACCACTTCATTAGGAATATGTTGGGGTAGAATATTTTAGATCTCCAAAAGATCACTGATGGACAAAATCTTGTGTACATATTCACTATTAACATCACATAAGAAATTTTTTGGCAACATTGCGCCTTAATGGTTCATGTGTGAATTAGGAAGATAATTTTGAAGGAAAAATACAAGTAAAAGAAGAATGGATGTTTATTAGGGTTAGTTTTTTGAATTTTCCCAGGAATAAGTCTTCAAGTGAACAATATTTTGTATGTGAATCCTTGTTTTAAACCATCATAAGTAAGAATTACAAGAAATAAAATCTCTAGCATTTATAATAATGATAGTAGGAAGAACATGGTGTGAAGGAAGTGATAATTTCTATATTTAATGGATACATGTTCATCAAAGGATCATTTCTTCCAATGACATCAATTGTGTTCCATTATGTTAGTGAACTCTCTTGAAGGAATTATTTTAAAAGAGGAATCTGGAAGTGTTTGCTGATTTAAGGAGTTAGGTATAAAAAATTTTGTTTGATTAATATTGAAATTAAATATAGAGTCTCCACAATGAATTTGGGAAGGTGGTGTGACTGGGGTACCTGGCTAGGATTCAAATGAAAGGATGTGTGGATAGGTAGGAATGGTAATCTGACCCAAGCATCATTTAACAATAGAATATATAGTGAATCCATGTTTTAGAGAGTGTTACTCATATTAAAATATTTCTAATGGTTATTTAAATTTATGATAATCATTTGAATTATGATTATATAAGATAGTCACAATGGTTCCTCTCACGAACATAGAACTACGTGTTTGAAGTATGTCAATTTTCAGTATTCATTTATAATCTTACGTACATAGTTTTATGTATTAACATTACTTGAATTTCAATTTATTTATATATTTATTCTGAGGTGTGTGTATGTTATAATTTTTTATGGTTAGGGTTCCATTACTTCCTACTTCTGGTGAACCTATTCGAGGGGAGGTGATGTTTTGAGGGTTTAGTTTTTCTACTACCCAGATTTTCATTAGAAGTTCTCATGGATTAATGAACAAAAGTTCTAGTAGTTTTATTGATATTTAAGGGGTTTATAATTTCATGGGATCTTCCCTAATATCTTCAATTTATTTAATTGGAAAATTTATTTTTAATATAGGTACACAAAATGAAATGAATAATCCCTTTTAGAAAAATTCCCTTTTAAGCATAACAATGATTATATGAAAAACATGTCTAATTTTTATTCCCATGTAATTAATTGGATAATATTCAATAAAATTAGACTTATTTAACTTTAAAACAAAAAAACCTAAAGTAACCTTTTGAATAATTGATAAAAACTAAAGAATCAAAAATGATTTTTATTATGATAAAATAATTACTTAGATTTCAAAATTGAAGAACATATGTTTATAAGTTCCACATTATATTTTTGAAAATAAAGAAATTACTTAATAAATATATACTTCTCCTAGTAAATTGGTTTTATAAAATTTCAATTTATTCTTTTGTCATTATAATTTCATAAAAGTGATAGTATTTATAAAATCAGTATTTTTCATTATTCAACCCAAAATCAATCTTTATAGATTAATCTTAAAAATTATAATAATATTATTTTTAAATGATGATGTAAAAATTTACTTTATATTTTTCAATTATAATTTCTAAAATTAAGTAATATAATTTTAAATTAAATTTTAAAATATAAATAAAACCTGCTTTTATAGAAAATGACTCTTTTAAACATTAAATATTCTTAACATTGTATTATTTAATTCTTATCATTCAAAATTGTCTACTTATTTACTAAGAATTAATAAATAACTTTATATTAGTAAAAGTTTTGTACAAATATTTCATAGTATGGTCACTCCTATTCAAACCTTACAATATAATAATCATGTTATAATGGTCACATTTAAATAATAATGGTATAGATATTTTATGCTCGATGTAGTATGTGTTATGCATTATCAAACATAATTTTCATGAAAAACCATTAAATAAAATCTTGTGGGTTTAAATTCTACTCTGTTGAAGATATTTGTTCATTTCAATTTTATCTTGTGTCTATTAAAAATGTTTATAACATTTTTAGAATAATTTAAAGGGTGTATAAAATAATATATATAACTATGAAAGGAAAACAATTCTAATATTTATAAATACCTATGCTGAAAACCCACATTGTAAAAAAGGATAGTAAAACATCCTTTAAAAAATTATAAAGGTAAATATAAAGGAAACCTAGAATAAATCATAATTCGGTTCCCAAATATGTATAACATTGATTAGGAGTGAAAATATGGGCATAAAATATAAATATATGGCAATGTGTATGAAAATTATCTTAAAAAAGGTTGTGCTGTTAATAAAAATAAGTTCATCATGGATGAAACTTGTAATTAAAATTTATTTTTACCCAATGCTTTAAAATACCTTCAATTTGTGAGAAATTATTATAAAAGGATGACATTATCATTTTAAGATCATTTTTCTAAAGTTGAGGGATTATTTTACCATCAATATAGAAAACATGAGAAAATATACCTTCTTGATTTCTTTAAATCCATAAAAAAAATCATCCATTCGTGGTGTATTTCCAATAGTGTCTACCTTTATTTCATCCCATATTCAAAATTATGAATATAAAAGAAAAATATTTCTTATTCTTAAATTATGAAAATAAACATATAATAGATAATGACATCGATAAAAGGATGAAAAGATATTCCTCTTTTTTTACTAAAACCGAAATGGTTAGCACAAGGTAAGATAATACACAAAATGAATTAACATTAACATAAATAATGAATACATTAATCTCTAAATCCACAAAAATAATACCCAACATTCAACTTGTATATTTTCATAAATAACTAACTCTATATCCCAATTAACCAAACTTTTATCAATATTAACAAATATACATACCTAAAGTTTATTTTACACATTTTAACATTCATCCATAAAAATGTAATACAATCCATTACAAATTACCATTATGTTTATCCTAAGTGTTACTTATACCTCAATTATCTATTAAAACTAAACTAAACATGAACCAAAATATCATCGATCATATTAAATTATTTTTACTTAAATCCTCAAAATGAGATATATACCTCTAAGATTATGATTGAACTTATACTCTTTAACTCATTATGATATACATAACTCTTAAATTAACACCATATAATTATATTCTAGCCAATAAATTTGTCTAAAATTTATTATTATACTGAATATGAATCCCCACACCCATACACTAGGATCTAATTCGAAAAAAATTATTTAAAATTATAGATTTGAATCCAAAATATATAACTTGATTTTAACCATCCATAATTAAAACATCTGAAGGAAATATTGAGTCTCTTATATATACCCAATGTATTTAAGGTTTATAGTTTAAGATTATTATAAAATACCCTTTACATAACTAAACATATGTATTTCCTTCCAAATGGGATTTTTCCCAATATTCCAAAATTTTAATATTCAATGATAAGTTTTAAACGTCACTCATAAAATTATACACACATCATGAACTTCTAGAAAAAACTCACATAACATCATTGTTCATAACTTTTGGAAATGGAAATATAATAATTGTGATATTAAGAACATCATAATGGTAAACGTAGGCATTAACAATTCAATATTATTAATGATCATAAGATGAGCATATATATATTATAACATAATAAAATTTCATGGGTATAATATAAGTGAATTAATACACATAAAATCCTAGATTTTAAAACATGATTCATGGAATAAATATTTAACATAATACATAATTCATATGATCCAACAATAGTGAGCCATATTAAATCAATCTTATTCAAAAGAACTATTAAATATAATAAAAAGCTTATAGAAACCATGTTGGTATAATAGGAAATCATAAATTCATCATGGAATCACTTAAATATGATAATTAAAACATTATATTAGGATTAATTTTCATATATTTAATTCCTACATCTATGAAGAGTTTCTTATATTAAAAAAACATTTTATTTTCGGAACAAGTGCCATCTAGTTAACTCAATCACATTTTTTTACCCCAATGGAATTTAATTGTATTTGTTATAAACAAGTGGTTAATATGTATTATATATTATAAAAAGAGAATAATTGAATAATCTTGGAGAACTAATACTATATATATCAATTATGACAATTTTTGAACAATTATTAAATTCCAATGACATGTTCAAGTGGTTTATTAGAGAATTCACATTTTTATATATTATGTCCTGAAGAAGATTTTAGTTTGAAGAGATTTGGAATTAATAACTGAACTCTAGTGAAAAATAATGAGTATAATTTTTAAGACCATAAAATATTTTATTTTTCATAAGGGCTTGTTTAGGAGAATATGGTTTGGTATTTGTATTATAAATTTCTCTTATTCAATACTTCACTTACATATTTTTCTAAGTGTCACCTAAAATCATAGCCAACCATTTCATCTAGGAACCAGATCTATCCTTTATATGTGTGAGGATAAACTCATCCAAATAGGAGAGATAACAACCATAGCCTTTATGGTGTAAATTGTATGAGAACCTACATGTATAGGCAAGTGTGCACCCAGAGGCACATAGAGTAGAGAGGTGACACAACCATTCGATGCATTAAAAAATAAGGCATAGTGCGTGAGGTGTGGTTCCAAGAGAAGACCATAAGTTAATCAAATATTCTATATCTATGGGATTTATTATATTATATAGTGACAATAAAAAATTCAAATTATTGATATGGGATTCAGAAAGAATTATCACTCTTACTCTCTTAAAAAAATATAAAAAAATATGTCTCCCAATTAAATTAATCTCTTTCTTCGGATCACACCACTTGTCATCCTCATACTTCCAATTATACCCTTACATATTATAATAATATTTATATTACAACTATGAAAAATATATTCTATAATTGTGAATATTGTTCATGTGACCCTTATATAGCAACAGTTCTTACATTTATGTGGGGAATGCATGAAGGAAGAGATGTAAAAATTATTGGTGTTGTATGATATTAAAACAAGTAAACCCACATGAAGATATTTCAAACATCAAGATATGCCTGAGTTTTAAATTATCCTTGATATGGAATTTAAAAAATATAATTGACATGAAATATTATTCAAACGTTTGAGTTAGTGGAATAATAGAAGGATAGGTGGTGGAACTCACATATAAATGGAGAATAAATGAGGTTGAGAGAGATAATTACATTACTCAAGGAAATCATTTATTAGATAGAAACAGAGAACTATTAATCAATCTTTGATTTCTCAAAGGAGGAGATCCCATGGCCTCTTTACTTTAAACTCATTCACTCAAGAGATTTGTTATGAAACTGAGATATCACACACTAGAGTTTATAACATACTCATCATTTTCATGATGAACTATTATGGGATGCTACACTGGTTTGCGTGAGTATATTTTTTTTCAAATTTGAGAAGGCCTCATAATCTGTTATGCATCAAATGCTTTTATTTTTATGAGTAACATCATTGACTACATGAATGAATAATAGATCGATTTTTCACCTTGCATGAAGAATATGTATAGATACTGGGAACCTTTTTTCCTGACCGAATACCCATTTATTTTAATTTTGGGAATACAATTCATGCATGATTTTATTAAGTATATGAAATAAAATGGATATGGGAATATAATAAAAATAGATTAAATACCATTAAATTAGATAAAAATAATTAGGATAATGAAATGGAAATGTTCTATGGTAGAAAATGTTGATGAGGCCATGCAATGTATCCTACATGCATCAAGTGATCTTATAATAAGAGATAATAAATAAAGTTAATGATTTGTGTAGAGAAATAATATTCCTTTATAAAATAATACTTAAAGAAATTGAATGCATCTCTTGAACACATATAAGTGAGACATGGACATCATCAGTAGAAGGGAGAATTGAACAAGAATTATTTCACTGAGGAAACTAATCATACACAAGTGATCAAAAATATTTGAGCAAGACCAGAAATTTGTAAAGGTACATAAAGTGTACATTAAAATTCATATCCATAATGATCATGGCGGAAAATCAAAAGATCATCCCACACTAGATTAATACTCAAATAATAGAATAATATGTGATGTAGAATTCATATACTATCATGTGACTCAAGAGTTATAAGGCTAGTGTAGACTATGGTAATCGTGTGTGAAGAAGTATAAAGACCCTATGGAATCAAGATTAGAAAGCCAGTGTGAACTTTGGTAATGCTATGTGAAGTATTATAAATATTCTCATATGTGGACTCAGAAGTATAAAGCTATTTTGTACTTTCATAAAACCTTGTGAAGAAGTCCATTGATTCTTCTATTTAGACTCAAGGGTTAAGAAAAAATGTGACTCTCTATCAACTATTGTAATTTATAAAAATATTATAGTGGATAATCCATGTTGGGGGGGCTTTCCAACATGGAAAGCTGTATGAATTTGTATCAAACCTTGTAAATCTTTGTGCCCTATGTTTTTTATTTATAGATTTATTCCTGGAGATACTAAGATAAAAAAGAAAACAAGATTCATGTTTTTACTATCCAAAAAGGTTGAATTGAATTTTTTTTACAAAGATAATGGATCATTGAATCCCCACTATCTCTCTCATTGATCTGACACTAATCTTGGTTCTGCAGTTGTTATTAAATCTATTCACCCAAAAAAAGATCCAACCTTTATCAATAAGTTCATATAAAATTTTGTATTTAGTAAATACCATCAAAACATATGAAGTTCATATTAGAAGGGTTTCCATAAGAACCTTCGTTTGAATATTAACTATCTATCATTATTATAAAAATGTGTAATTCTTAGAATGACTTTGAAAAATATGAAGAAAATTGATACAAATAATATATAATAGAATCATGTAATGAAAGAAGAATTGGATCATCTATCAAGATGTGATGAAGAAATTCATAAATAAACCTTCATTTATTTTGACTATAAAATTACAAATTATTTTATAAAGTTCTTATATAAGTTATTGAACATTTATTTCAATATATCAATAAATTTCATAATGAAAAATCATAGCTAGAATAAGAAGCATATGTAATAGTGGAAGATTTATCCATTAATTTAAAAAATGATAATTCTCCCTAAAATCACTAAAAATCCAAGAATTAAACATTAATTAATTATAAACAGAGATTTACATTGGTTTAAGAATAAAATGAATTACTTTTTACTCTTCGAATTAATTTTTTTTACTAGTTAAAAATTAATTTCCAAGAAGATTGTGTGAGAATGATTTGATATAATATATTATTTTAGAATTTATCCATGAACATGAGATATATTATAAACCCACTTTTAATGTTGAAGAATTTTAAATACAATCCTAAGAAGGGAATAATTAGTGGTATATAATTTTCTAAAAAATACTTGTAAAAATCACGAAGATCATATTAGAAAGTGGAATAATTATTGGGAATAGAGTTTAAGATCCATATTAATGGATATAATTTCATTCATCTTCAAATATATTGAACTATAGTCAAGATTGAAATATTTGAAAATAATATTTTATGTTACCTCCTAATTAATTGAAATGTTGGATGTTGTTACACAAATCAATAATACCGTTCATGATTCCAAAAACACTCTAAAGTGTGTTTAAAGATGTTTGGGATCATGTAGAGAATCATCCATATCATGATAATGGAAAGGGGTAACACATTTTCTATCAAAATATATTTTTACTAATACTATTTAATCTTCTAGAGTATGTTACAGATTTAAAACTGGATATGTGTGGGAGAACAATTCAGATGCAAAACCCACTATATCATCAATGGTGGATGTAAATAAATTCAAGGACACTTATTCTCCATTGGAAGTTAAAAATAAAAATAATATATTCAAAAAGCATCAAGTTGTCAAATATAGATAGAATATTACATAGAAAAAGAAAGAAATATTTCTTAGATTGTGGAAAATTTTGAGATTAGGCCATTAATTATTATCACAATTATTTAGAGTATCATAATTATAGAAGGCTTACATCAAGGGTGAGAAAATTATATTATAAACGAAATAATTCAAAATAGTAAAAGTTAATTCACCCTTTTAATGTGAAATAAAAAAAGAAAAAGGATAATATCATTACTACTAGGAAGTTTATAAATAAAGTATTATGGGTTGTCACACAAACTTTTAAAATATTTTTATACTTTGGAAGGAAATTCCATATCATGGAGAACTAAAAATGTTATTGAAATTCAAATTAATGAAGGCATACTAAAAAAAAGAGATGAATCAATTCAATGAAGGAATCAAAAGATCAAATTGATTAAAGACATCCCATATTAATATGTCAAAAAGTTTTCTAAAAGTTTCTATAATAATGTTCTGATGAAATCTTATAGAAACTCATATAAGACCATGCATATTAAGAAAGAATTTAAAACCATTAGTGTAGATCAATAGAAATTATCCATAAATCGAGGAGAAAAAAAATGAAATGAAGAAGTATTATCAAGTAAGGAATAAAAGATAGTTATAAATAACGTTTCAACTAACTAAAATATAGTAGTCTCACATTTTAAGTAAACTAAGGAATTCAGGTCATAAAATATTAAGTCTAAAAATAAGAAATAAGGAAGGATTATAGGAAACTCTCATCCTTATTATGTTCAATAAAATTTTATGTTCCCTCCGTTATCCCTTACTCTTTATATGAACTAACATGTATAAAATTGATGGATAAGATCTATTATTCTTAGATAACACCTATATTCCATGATGATGAATGGAGTGTATCCCTTTATTGGGAGCAACAATAAAGATGAGATATATTCATTATACTTGAACCTATTCCTTCATTATGTAAAACTACATCTCAAGGGGGTTTAATCGATCATTATAATGAGAGATGCATGAGAGTAATATTTTACACACATGAAATGTTTTTTTGTGTTTGTTAAGATGTGTGGAGAATATTTCATGATTTTTTAAATGATAACCCCTTATGTTAATAAGTTGAATGATATTTAGAATAGTATCAAATTACTGAACATTTTTTGGGTAGCTTGGGTGATTCGGTGATATCACTATTGTTTTCTACATTAGGTTATCCCATATTGACTAAGATTTAATCATTTAATACTTTAATTATTTTTGAAAAGTTTTATTCCATTCCATGAAGTGAGACAAACCGCAAAATTGGTGTTTTTGAAGCTAGTTTAAGCTCAAGTTGTAGCATATGACTTTAAATTAACATTTTTATTTATTTTCATTTAGGGGGAGAAAAAAAGAAGATAATTCACAGATTGATTGGGTGAATTAATTATGATTATTGAAAAAATATATTAGGGGGAGATTTTTAAACTCAATAAACATGAATTGTATTTTTTTCAACAATGGGTCAATATGTATTGGATATTGTGAGAAGATATGAAGAGAAGAAGTATGGAAAATTAATATTTTCCATATCAATTGTGATGATTGTTGAACTAGTATTAAATTATAAATACACGTTAAAGGGGTTTTTTGGAGTATTCAAATTGTTTTTCAATATATATTTTCATGAATATGATTCTAGGATGAATATATTTTGAAATAAAAAATGAACTAAAAAATAAGAAAAAGAGGATAAATATAAGGACCATGAGAAATTTAATTTTTCATGAGGGATTTTTTATGGTAATATGGTTTCGAAATTTTATTTGGAATTTCTCATATTCTTTATTTCACTTATCTTGGTGCCACAAAAGCTATTGGCAAACCATTTGTGTTAGGAAACATCTTGTAGGTTCTAAGTGAAGTAGACGCATTGTGATGGACAGTACCAAACATTATTTTTTCTATAATCAATGATCAAACAAAGATTTATATGACAGTGAAAACCATGATAAAATGATCTGAATCAAAGAAAATATATAATGGATTGAAAAATATAATAGAGTAGAGGATATACACACATGTTTTTACATTTAATTTACTTAAATAAAGAATTAACTATAATGAATTATTTCATCATAGATGAATCCAGTGACATATCTATATCGAACCATCATTTCATGGTAGAAACCATGTGAATATTTCCTCTATAAGATATCCACACATGTTCCAAATATTGATGAAGGTGTCTTCATGTGCTATTATGAATGATCATTTCACTTATGTCATCCTTCTTTGACCACCTTGGGAATCAATTCCAAATAATTTCTTCTTAATCCAATGGAGGAGTATTGGTCTCTGTTATTAAGAGAAATTTTTGGAGATGGGAAATCTCTAGGAGTTAGAGTATTCTATAAAATCCATTGTGCAGAACTAAATTGGATCATGAGAAAATGACATAATTGGGTATTTATATTGTTAGGGTTAAAATAAAGTAATTGAAAAAGTTACCTTGATTATTTAATTTAATCCTAGAAAATCCCCATGCCAAATAATAATAATAACCTTATTATTTCTCAACATGTTCTTATCTTGTGAATTATAATTAAATATTATTTAATTAAATAATATTCAATATTTATTATTTCTCACTGGAACAGTAAGCTCGGTCCACCATTCCTCCAAAATATTTATCGGGACTTGAATAATGTCTATTTATTTATCAAATAAATATAATTTTATTTTTCACTAATAAATAAATAAAAATTATATTCACTAAATAGAAAATAAATATTTTTGAAATATTACACTCAAAATATATTCTCTCAAATAACTAGTGATGAAATAAATGTGATCGGGCATACATGAATAATTTTTAAACCATTAATGGGAATAATATTTATTCATCTTGTTAAATAATTATAGTAATATATTATTTAAGTGAGATTATGAATACACTTAGTGTGTGACCCTCTAGGACTCTTTCGGAGTAGCATTAACTAAAGCAGCTGAAAGTTCAATGTTAAAATCTAGAAACATTCCATGTCATCCATATAGAAAGAAGATAATGTCCCAAAAACATGTTACCACATACAAATTCATACCATGTAATATAATTCCTATATAACAGTATTTTAAATCAAGCATGTTTAATGCTAGTTCCATAAATATAGATGCTCTATTATCCCTATCTTTGACATTCTAAAAATAGAACATGCATATAGAACACCATGGATATGGATTTATTTTGTCTATATCATTTCCATCAAAGGGCCTTCGATATTAAATTATATTAAAGAAAAGAGGGGTAAATAATTTCTCTCATTTTTAATTAATGCAATATTAATCATGATGCGCCCAACATATCTTATCTCACCGCATAAATCTATCATCATGGTTTTATTCAATACATGAAAGCATGTGACTCATAATATTCATTAATATTAATCGTAAATTCTATGGACCAAAACACATGATTGTAGATTGGAACATCCAATGAAATTTATAAATGTGGATTTCTTACTCATGGGTCGCATTCTCATAATATCTTACTAGACATTACCAAGGGAGTACACTAGGATATGGAACCTCAAATTCTTATGAGTCTCCACTTATGATAGCCTATATCATTTGGGTCCCTCAAATGATATCATACATCTATATAAGATGTATTAAATAATAGTTTTATAGCATTTTTATGTTGTCATCATAGCAGGGAATTGTTGTGACCTTTTTGTGTGACAATTACTCCTAAAATATTATCACATACTATGTCACACAGAATAATAATAATGTTATAAATTGTTAATTAATATTCAAAACAATGAATACATGTTTATTATAAAGTAAAAAAAATTGTTCTATGGAACCAACTCCAATAGACTACCACTTACACTGGAGACAACCTTCTAATAACCTTCAGTCTGTTTGCTCTTATATGATTCTCATGCTTCTTCTAAGATAGTCCTATAGTCAAGGGATCTCCCACATTCTGTTCTATGGGTACTATACTCACTGCAAATTCACCCCATTCATAAAAATCCCTAAAGAGGTGATACTCATGATGAATGTTCTTTGTCTATTGGTGTGACCTTTTCTCTTTATCAAGATTCACTACTACAGTATCATCACAATACAATGTGATAGGGTCTTTACTCTAGGTACCACATCAATATCCTAGACAATGTTATGAACCCAAATAGCTTACTTGGATACATCAAAAGCTACTATATACTTAGAATCCACAGTAGAATCAGTGATAACTAGCTACATTGATCTCTTCTTGCTCACAGCTCCTCTGGTGAGATAGAAAATGTATCCCAATTTCAACTTCAGATCATTTTGATCTATCTGAATACTATCATCAGTATAAAATCTGATGACCAGATCCTCATATCCTCCATAAACTGGAAACATATCCTTACTTCTTCTCATATAGTAAGAATATCCTTAATATCATCACAATTATATTCTCCTAGATTTTCTTGATATCTTCCTACCATGATTACCAAATTGGAAACATCAATTATAATAAATAACAAGGAATACATGGTTGATCATATCACAGAATCATATGGTATCTTACTCATTCTATCATTCTATTGTTTTGTTTGGGGAATTATTTTATTTGAAATATGTAAACAATGTGACACTAGAACGAATCCCCTCTTTGATTGTTCCATACTAAATCTTTTTTCTATCTGGTCAATATTATACTTTTACATAGTCCATGTATCCTCTTGGTTCTATCATGAATGATCTTGATCCCTAGAATGTACTCTTCTTTACCAAAGTCCTTCACGAATAAAAATTTGTTTAACCAGTCCTTAATAGATTTCAAGACTAGTATGTCATTTCCAATAAGTAATATATCATCAAAATATTCTACTAGGATAGCGATTGCACTCCCACTAAACCTATTTTAAACACACAGTTCACATTTTTTATTAATGAAACCAATTTATTTTATGGATTCATCAAATCGAATGTTCCAAGAACAAAATTCTTCTTTAATACTGAAATGGATCTTTGAAACTCACAGAACTTTTGACATCACCTTGAGTCACAAACCCTTCTGGTTATGTCATATATACATATTACTAAAGGTTCCAATTATGGAATTCAGTTTTGACATCCATCTACCAAATATCATAATCATGGGAAGCTGTCATAGAGAGTAAAATTATGATGGTTTTAAACATAGAAACTGGGGAAAAGGATTCATCATAGTTAGTTCCTTGATGTTATTTTGAACCTGCTATCCACTAGAATTGATTTGTAGGTACTTAAATTACCTTCCATTTTTAGTTTCCTCTTGAATACCGATTTACACCCAACATGCTTTACATCAACTAGCGTATCGACCAGAACCCAAACATGGTTCTAATACATGGAGTCCATCTTAGAATTCGTAGCTTCTAGCCATCTTGTACCTTATAAACTCTCTATTTCCTCCTTGTAGGGGAGAGTTTCATTATATCCAACCAATAATGAGTTACCATAATCGGTTACTATAAAAACACATCTCCCAGTTTGTCTTACCTCTCTTGATCTCTTACACAGTACTTGTGTTTTAGGAACATCTTATTCTACAGGAACCTATGAGACCTATTACTATACTTGTAACAACAAAGGTAAATAAAGAATATGGAATTTTCATATTTATTAATATTTGTGAATTAAACATTAATTTTATTTTTTTTGGGATTCTATGTTCAATGGCGTACTTGACACACAATAATGAGTTTCTCCAAAATCTTATCTTGCACACAATGCTGAGTCATACTGAAAAAATAATAATACAATATTTGTTATTTTATATTGAAGTTAATTCCTAGTTGTATTATTGGAAATGATGAACATAACATAACATATTATGATTAATTTATTCGACATTTATCAAATAAAAGTTAGAGGCTAAAAATGAAAATGAATTAAATTTTAAGCATAAATACTCTTATATTTTTAAAAGGTAGTTTTACCGCCTTTTGATGGAGAAACTTTTCTAAATATAGTTTCTGTTGATTTTATGAATTCCATTTGAAAAAATAAACTTCTTATTTGGAATTGAGACATCAGAAATTACTTTGGGTATTTTTTTTTTATTTTTCTGATAAAGTTCATTTTTTAATGAATAGTGAAAAATACTGCATTTTATGTCAAAATTGTCTTTTCATATAACTTATTTATATAGTTAAATTATCTATTTTATTTTTCATTAAATGTAATTGATTTATATTTTTATAATTTAATCCAATTTAGGTCATTGTATTTAATTTGACTTTTATGCTGGACATAAACACATGTAAACCTTTTTATAGTTTTTACATCTTAAAAACACACTTTTTTGTTTTGACAGTGTGAATTAATTTTAAATTAATTTTGAAACTTCTGTGTTTTGAATTTTGAAAAACAGATTCTATATTTGGAATCAAGAGGTCCAAATTGTGTAAATAGGTACGTTTTATAGACATTATGAATAGTAACTTCTCTAATTATTTTATTTACCATGGTTAAAAGGTTAATTTGGTAAATAAGGATACAAATAATATTATAATAATATTAAATTACCATAACATTTGTCTTAATCCTATTGGATGCGATATTTCTGACCATGGGCATTATTGGATCGATTTGGTGACCCTATGGAGCATGTTTGATGTGAAAATGACTTTTAATAAAAATTAATTTAATGTAAAGAAAAATGTAACAAAAACATGTATCTTTTAGTAAAAAAAATTATATGGGGATATATAAGATCTCACTTAGAATATAAATATTCATTATAAATTTAAAAATATTTTCTAAATAATGTTTTTTTATTTATAATTTTTAGAGATTAAATAAATAAATTAATGTACGACACAAAGGTGATGTTGTGGGTACCTTATTAAAGAATGATATAAATAAATGAGATTATAAAATTTAAAATAAATTTATATTAAAACATTTTAGGTCATCCAATAATTTTATAGATGATTATTACATGTAATATTTTATTTAATGATGTTTTTCTAAAATAATCACGTTATTATTTTTTTAAAAAGTCATGATACGATTAGTAGAAAAATTGACATCAATGCATTTTTTAAAAATAATATTTTATTAAATGATATAATAGTCTAAAAACCCTAATATTCTGAAAAATTACTTATATAATGTTTAACATGTAATTAATGAAAGACTTTTTGTTTTATTGGTATTTTATGGTAACTATATTAACCATATAGTATGAATACACATGAAGACATGGTAAGAGTTAAATTACTCAACTAAACGTTAAAGCTAAATGATAAGGATAAATTTGAAACATAAGATGTCTAAAACCTAATGGTTGAGAGAATTTTGAACAATGAACGTCTTATATTTTAATTAAATTAGTTTTGGAAATTTTAAAAATTGAAATTCAGTTTATAGTAAAATAATCATTCAAGAAATTCCTAAAGTACCCATCCCCCATCTTATAAAAGGCCACCACCTCTAACCCCTTACTCACACCTCTCAATCCGTTTGAATCATCCATAATCTACTCCAATAATCTCCAAATACCCCTTTATTCCTCCTAGAATCCATACCTTAGGATTAAGGCAATTCAAGAAAGAATTTTTTCTCAAATCGAAGGGAGTTACCCGTTTTAAGAGGTTGTGTCTTGTCTAAAGTTCCTTTCCAATATTTTAGTTCTTCACTCCATATTCTATTATTTTATTTGATTACATAAAAAAACCAGTATCATCAATATATAAGGATGTTTTTATGAGATGGATTCTAACTACACTTACAAACCCCTCCTTCTAATGGATACAAACATACTATTTCGGTGAACGGTGAACTAATTCCTCATGAAATGATGATTGTTCGATCTTCCCCTACCACCTATCATGGTAGCCATTAAGATGGAATATTATTTATATATGATATATATTATATTTATATTGTATTTATACATATGTAATTTTTATTTACAACACACCCTTATGCTTTTCATGATGTGTAAACATGATAATTTCATTTGAAGAAGTGCGGACTACTGCCCCCTCGAAGTGATTTCACTCATTAATGCCATACATAGAATGTATAAATGATTGAGATAATGAAATTATGTAACATATAATAAATATGATATTATAATGTAATTATAATATACCTATTTATCATTATGTTTTCATTCCTTTGAAAATGAAATAGAAATGAAAGTCGAGTTCATGCATACGTACGACTTGCCGTCTCCATGAACAATGCATTTCATTTCTTATCTCCAAATGTTATGGAATATTATAAATAAATTTATGATGAATATATTTGATATATATGAATTATATTCTAGATATAATGATCTTTTGAACACATGGAAAAATTGTGATCATAACAAGAACATTTTTTACTCAAGTACCCAATACCGACAAAATGAATGATATTGTAACACCCCAAGCGTCCACGGTACATTTACCATTGAATAATGCAATAGCTTGCATTGTATGCGTCATGGAGTTTTAACACATCAAGACCAATCAAACTAGCTATTATGAATATTAATACACAATTTTTTAAATTTTATAAATTTTATTTTTCAAAGTGGACTTCATTTTTGAATTTAGAATATCGAAATTATCTTAAGGTGATTTTTTGGAATTTTTTTGAAAACATTCAATTTTGGATGAATAGTGAAAAACACTATGTTATTGTTTAAAACCACATTTCTATTTAAATAATTAGTTATATTATTTTAATTTATTTTATGTCAAAATAGATACTTAATACCTATATATTTTCAATGTAATTTATTGGAGTCATTTTATAATAAGTTAAGATATATAAAATTTTATTGAACTTTTTACCATCTTTTACCCACCTTTTAGGAGCATTTACAAATTTTCATAAAACATAATATTAACTCTTTTTTGAGTTGAATTTCAAAACTCCGAGAGACATGGTTGACATCAGTAAGTAAAATGTGCTTCAATATGATGAAAATAATTTTTGGTGAATAGTAACTTTTGCCTTTTATTTACCACAGTTAAAAGTAAATTGGATAATTAAGTATAAAAATGATATTATAATTACCCTAATACATATCCTAATTCTCTTTTATATTGGTAAATTGACAAAAAACAACCTTATAAATAAAATATGATCCATTTGGTAAACATGGTTTAGATTCGGACATTTATTATTATTTTACTTAAAGAAGAGTTAAAAGAGTTAAATTCAATGATTAATAAATAAACCATTATTAATATAGGGATAAACACAAAATAAATTAGAATATAATTATTTATTGGAAAACTAAAAATATTTCCTACATAAATATATTTTATTTATAATTTTCACAAAATAAATAATTTAATTTATTTCTGACACAATGATGATGCAATAATTACATTAATAATAAAATATTAAAATAAATGATATTATAAATATCCAAATAGATATAAATCGAGACATATGATAAATTAATATATTTTAATAGGTTAATATTACATGTTAGTGTTGATGAAATAAATTTTATTCGAAGTGATAATGTTTTTATGGCTTTCAAAAAAATCAAATACTAAATAGTGTAAAAATTAACTTGATTGATTTTTTAAAACAAGTACTATATTATTAATTGATATAATATTCCTAATAAAATAAGTTTCAAAAAAAGGTCTTAGATAAAGTTATATATATTAATAATGAACCACATGGGGTTTTCATGGATCGTTATCGTAAGTTTATTAACCATATAATATAAAAATACAAAGAGACATGGAAAATATAAAACTACTTAACTAAGAGTTAAAAAAAAGATAAGGTTAATATGGTGACCTAAACCAGTCCAAATCCTATTGGTTGAGAGGATTCCTACCCATCCACACATTAAACTTATAAAAAACATTTTGTAGACATTATAAAATGAAAATTATTTTATTATAAAATAATATTTCAAACGTTTTCTAAAGTGACCCTCACATCTCTCATAAAGGGGTACTTCCCCTTCTCTTAATTTCACACCTCCAAATCCATTTGTCTCAGCCAAAACCTACCCTAATATCCTCCCAAATTTCCTCCCTTTATCTTATAGGCCTTCCATTTTTCATAAATCCAACCTAAGAAGCCCTTTGGATCAAATCAAAAGGAAGAACCCGAAGAAGCGGTGAATGTTTCATCACCTCTTTCAAGTTATTTTCTTCTTCCTCTTCCTATTTATTTATTGTTTCAATTATAAAATAATAAATCAATTATATCTATATTATATTATGTTATTATAAAATTGTTACAACCATATTAATTATTTGGTTCATCATAATAATGACAAATTCACTATACATGCATATGTACGACTTACCGTCTCCACGTCGTGGTGTAGTTTTTTATTCAAGAATATAATTATTTGGATGGGTATAGTAATAAGTATTAATGAGGTAAATAATAAATATAACATGTAAATTCTTCTGTATATATTATATAAAATCCAATTACATATGATTTCACAATCAATATAATGATATTATCACTCGTGCGTAAGTACAGATTACAGTCTCCACGAACACGATGAGATTCATTCCCCAACGTAACCATTCAAGAAAAAATTCCATTTTATGATTAAAAATAATGTTTATGAACATACTATCATTTTTTATATGAATAAAATAAATCCTATCCATAACAAACATGAGTTACGTAATGAAACATATAAAGGAAAACAAATTAGTTAACACCCAAAATGACGATACTAGTAAAATATTATTAACAAAGAAATATTATAAGATCATATATGATATAATATTTATGTATATGATTATTTTATAATTTAATAAAAATGTTATAACTATTATATAGGAGTTTAAAAAACCATCGACTATGGAAAATTACAAGGTAATGGTAAATTTCACATTCTCTTTATTATCCAGGGTTATTTTTACGTAAGTATCTACTGGAACCTATTTACCTTCAATATACATGTTTCTTAAAAATTTATTTCAATTTTTTTTACTATTTAATAAATTATCGGTTAATGTCATTTATACCCTTTTTTAAATTTTTATAAAATTGTTTGAATGGAATGTTTCCGTCGTTTTCCAAACAATGTACTTTATGACCTTTTTGACAAAATTAATGTAAGAATGCCTTTTTTTAACTTATACAGAAGGTGTGGCTATTTTCCACCATTATATCATTATCGAAGCTTCCCATATATGCTTATAATAATATTTTCAAAATAAATGTTTTCTCTAATAATTATGTGACTTTTAAATTATTTTAAAATTGAAATAGGTATTTATTTCATATAGTTTTCATTCGATCTATGTCAACATCCTTTGATGGATTTTAAACTTGTTTTATATTGATTTATTATGATACAAATCATCCATATTTTATTGAAGGTTTTATTATATGTTTGACTGTGGATGTGTTATTTTAACACCATTAATGGTTTAGGGATAAACTATTTACATTTAGTATTATTGTTTTAAAATAAATATTTATGTTATGTTTAAACATTTTCTTTTGAGGAAGGAATTAGACTTAGTATGTGAAAGGTGGAGCCCGTTATAGCTCCAATATGCCTCGGTAGGTCTCATTAGATAAACTAGTGTCTTGGAACAATGCCTTGACAAAATCTTATTTGTATTCTTGGCACATGGCCTTGACTATGTGGTTATGGTGTCTGGAATATGAATTCCATCATTATGAAAGAGGAAATTGATATTGCATGTGATTATTAGACTAGTATAATATCCATGTGAATAAGTAAATGGAATTATTTGATTTTATCTTTTCCATATTATTCTGAATTTTGAGTTTAAAATTATTATTTTTAGTCTTATAGATTTCCTTAAATGTTTATTCTTATTTAAGAAATATTTCCCTATATTGTTATCCTTACTGAGCATCTGAGATCACCTCTTTCTATGTTTTATTTTTCCTAATATGTGAATAAATATTTTATTGGTGTCTTGTAGGGATATTCTATGGATATAAGTGTGATCAATGGGGAAAAATGTCATTGATGTTTTTATTTCATTATGTAATGTAAAACTTATGAATATATCTATCACTTCCAAGGCTACTAAACTGATCTGTCTTTCATGACATGATTCCTTGTATCATGCCAATGTTATGTAATAATGCATTGTCTCTGGGTAACTATGGTCAGGGAATTACAGTTGGTATCAGAGAATGTTTAGTATAATCCTTGGAAACTAGATTTAGATAAACTCTGATTAGAGAACATTACCCTAAGATAAACTTTGAGGATTTATATAGAAGAACTTCCTAGAATCTTGGTAATGTAGAGATTTGGTGTATTTTTTATGCAATAAATACCTATCTGGATACGATTAGTTAGAGGTGGCTCTGGCACTAATGTACCTAGAATTTTAAAACATCGACAAAGAGTTTTGTGCATGAACCAGGGTATCCTAGTACATGACCACAGGCCTTGCTGCACTTTTGGTTATGACACTCCCAAGGGATATGCTTAGAATAATTCACATTTTCATAAAAACCCATTATGAAGTATTTATGATTGTATACCTCTTCAAAGAAAACATTTTTTTACGATTATGGATTATAAGCATAAAATTTTCAATTTATGTTAAGTGTTTTACATGTTTGGAATTATGTATTGATGTTCATAAAATAATATAGTGTATGCCATTGTTTAGAAATGGCCCCATGAGTAAGGAATGGAAACAGAATCAGCTCACGTTATCCATGTAGTGATTTCCCTCCTAATAAATATAATTATAGTGAAGCTGGTGAAGAAACTGGTACTAATTAGAATATCACCATACTAGGAAAACTTACAAAGGTTACGAATAATAACATTACCTGTATGAAGCACCCTGATCTACAACACAGAGGATCAATGTTATACCATTTTAGGAGGCAAAAACCACCAAAATTCAATGGGAGTACAAATCAATTATTAGAGGAGCAATGGATGAAGTCCATAGAGAAAATACTTCATGCTTTGGGGAGTATCGAAAGGGAAAAATTCGTCATGGAAGGTTATCACCTCATGGGAGATGAAGATCAATGGTGGACATTAATCCATAACACAAAGGAAGATGAATAAGTACTAAACATGTAATGGAGGGATTTTAAAGATATTTTCTTAGAAAAATACTTTCCTCATGACCATTGAGCAGATATGGAAATATAATTTCCGAGTTCGATACAAAAAGAGTATGTGAATGTAGAAAAGTATGAGGGTAACATTACAAGATTAAGAAGTCATGTAGCAGATAATATACATAACCAAAGAAGTAATATTGATCAATTCTTTTATGGGTTAAAACCATTTCTCCATTGAGCATTACTCTCAGAATCCTTCTCATCGTATGAAGATAATTTATCATGCACTATCAATACAGAAAAAGAATTCTCTAAGTCTTATGACTTCAAATCAAAGCAAGAGAAGAAGAGATCAGCTGATCACTTTGAAAATGGAAATAAGGGGAAGAAGGGAAATGTTGAATATCTATCCTACAGTTAATGCGGGAAGATACACCCTGGTACTTGACTGAAGGGAATGTGAGTCTGTTACAAGTGTGGTGAAAAAAATTCACCAAGATCTTGATTGCAAGGGAAAAAAGTGGCTATCAATGTTGAAAGGTACAATTTTAGAGAAAAGGGATATTATGCAAATGAATTTCTTAAGAACCAAGGGAGTGTTACTCATAAATGGACAAGGGAGAAAAGACATGATTATGCGATCACTACTAATGAGGTCGAGATCCAAAAGATGTGGTGGCATGTAATTTAATGGTTTTCTCAAGTTAAGACAATGCTTTATTTGATTCTGGATCATCTAATTGTTTCAAATATTCCCAGTTTTCTAAGAAAATATGATATTTTCAATTTGATTTAACAAGGTAGTTGTCAGTCAAAACTCCTAAGGGAAGTATCATCGCAACAATGTTTTGTGAATTAGTTCCCATTAGGTCATATAAATGTTCTTTATCTACTGATCTCATCATCAACCCATGATTGAATTTGATGTAATCCTCAGAATGGATTGGATTACGGACAATGATTCAAAAATTTATTGTATGAAGAAGAAGTTTTCAAATTTCGATGATGATAAGGAGTACATTATCTTTAGAGTAGAAACGTCACCACCTGATTCTTATCTAGATCCACCCCCATAAGCACTACTAAATTCAATTATTGGGGAGTAATATAATGAAATAATTATGAGTGAGGAAAAGAATGTTTAAATAGAGGATGTTCCTACTGTGAAAGAATAGGTTTATGTGTTTTTTGAGGATTTACCTGAACATCCTCTTGAACAAGAAATTGCGTTTTCCATTGATTTAATTCCCAGTTCAAGGCCTATAACAGAGACCCCTTATAAAAAGGACACTATGGAATTAGTGGAGATAAAGAAACAACTAGAGGAATTGAGAAATAATGGATTTATTCACCCTACTGTTTCTCCATGGGGAGCCCATTTCCTGTTTGTTAGGAAGAAAGATAGATTTATGAGGTTGGGTATTGACTATAGATAGATCAATGTTATAACAATAATGAAAAAGTATTATCTAACTCGCATTGATGATTTATTTGACCAAATTCTTGTTGATCAAAAATTTACAAAGATTGACCTTCGATCTGGATATCATCTGTTGTGTGTGAATAAGGAAGACATTCTGGAAACTACCTTTCGATCTAGGTACGATCATTACAAGTTTACAGTAATGCCATTTGGATTGACTATTCCACCCTATATCATCATGGAACTAATGAATACAGTTTTCAAGGAATATCTTTATGACTTTATAGTAGTATTTGTTGATGATATCTTGGTATGCTCAAAAATATAAAAAGATCATGAAAATCACTTGTGCACTTTTTTGAAAACCCTCAGAAGAAATGAATTAAATAAGATGTTTAGAAAGTTTGAATTCTAGCTTCAAGATATTTCTTTTCTTGGCCATATTGTCTCAAAGGATGAAATCTCTATTGATCCTTCAAAGACCATGGCAATCCAAGAATGGACAGCACTGATGTGTATAACTGAAGTACACGGTTTTATTGGTTTAGAAGGTTATTATCAGTGTTTCGTCCAGAATGTTTCCCGGTTGGATAAACCATTAAACAAGATCACACGTAAAGGGGTTAAATTTTTTTGAAGAAAAATGAGTGTGAAGATTTTTTTGAATAACGAAGAGAATATTAGTCAAAGCTCCTATCTTGAATCAACCACCAGGGAATGATGGGTTTGTTATTTATAGTGATGCATCAATGAAAGGACTTGGTTGTGTCCTTATGCGAAATGATATAGTTATTGCCTATGAATCATGACAACAATAATTTCATGAGAAAAACTATCTCAGTCATGATCTTTAGTTAGAAACTGTATTCTTTGCTCTGCTGATATAGAGACACAATCTCTATGTAGAAAAATAAGATATTTATTCTAATAACAAGAGTTTGAAGTATATTTCCTCATAGAAAGAACGCAACGTGAGGCAATGGAGATGGACTGTACTACTCATGGATTATGATTTCAGTATACACTACCACATGGGGAAGGAAAAAAAGGTGGATGATGCTTTGAGTAGAAAGGATATTGGAGTTTTGAACAAGATTATAGTTTAATGGGATACTATTTTCATGGATCTAGTAAAGATGGATATGGGAATAACCATGGATGGTGAAACATAAAAACTATTTAAAATGGTTTCCAAACCATCTTTACTATAAATGATAAAGAGTTCTCAGAATGATGATGAGGAGTTTCAAAAGAACATTAAAACTGTGAATGATGGGAGATTTAGTGACTTCACATATGAAGTTAGAATTTTGAAATTTGGGAAGAGACATTGAGTTCCTAACATACCTGATCTATAATGTTTATTATATGATTATTCTCATAGCTCTAATTTCTCTATACATCCTAGGAGCACCATGATGTACATAGATTTGAAGGAACATTTTTTGGGGGACAAAATGAAGAGGCAGATGTTGATTTTTTGTAGAGATGTATGGTTTTTCAGAGAGAGAAATCTAGAAGGAAACAGCCTGGAGGAGTTATGCAACCTCTTCCCATACCTGAGTGAAATTGGTAAAATATTATGATGGACTTTTCCATGGAGATACCAAAGACTCCTAGAAGGAATAATGAAATATGGGTCATTGTTGATTGTCTTACCAAGTCATCACATTTTCATTATATAAGAAACGATTTACCACTTGAATGGCTAGAAAGACTATATATTAATTATGTTTAAAGACTCCATGGTGTACCCCTATCGATTTTTTTTCTGATCGTGATCCCAATTTTACATCATGATTTTGGAATAGACTTCAGAAGTCTATGGATACTAAACTTAGTTTGAGAACTTCCTACCACCCTCAACCTGATGGACAATTACAACTGACTATTCAAACCTTTGAAGACATGTTGAGAACATTATCACATGACTTTCAAGGTATGTGGGATCAGTATTTACATCTGGTTGAATTTTCCTATAACAATAGCTTCCATTCAAGTATCCAGATGGCACCATATGAAGCGTTATATGGAAAGAGATGTCACACACCAACTTGTTGCGATGATGTTAGTGAAAGAAAACTCATAGGCCCAGAACATGTTGAGGAAACAATGGAAAAGGTAAAGGTTATCCAAACCGACATCAAAGCATCTCAAAGTAGGAAAAAGAGATCTGGTGATAATCAGAGGAAGGATTTGGAATTTTAAGTAGGTGATCATGTTTTTTTGAAGGAATCAACATGGAAGGGTGTCATACGATTCAGTAAGAAGGGTAAATTGAGGCCCAGGAACATCATACCATTCGAAATTCTAGAATGAATTGGGGCTTTAGCTTACCATTTGGTAATTCTGCCAAGTCTCTCCAAAGTTCTTGATGTATTCCATGTATCACAGTTGAGAAAATATATGCCTGACCCAACGCATGTAATCATGAATGATGTAATTGAACTGGAACATGATCTCTCTTATTGTGAAGAGCCTGTCAAGATTCATGATACTAGAGAACAAGTGCTGAGAAACCAGATGACTAATATGGTAAAAGTTCTTTGGAGCAACCATAAGATGGAAGAGGCAATGTGGGAACCTGAGGAACTTATGATGAAGAACCACCCAAATATTTTTATGTAGTGACATTCTAGAAATTTATAGGAATAAATTATTTTAAGTTGCGGATCACGTAACTCCAAATTACCCCACTAAATGTTTCTCTTTAAATAATGCAGTAGCTTGCATTATACGCAACATGGAGTTTTAACACACCACAACCAATCAAACTAGCTGTTATGAATAGTAATACCCACTTTTTGAAATTTTATAAATTTTATTTATAAAAATGGACTTAATTTTTGAATTCAGAATATCGAAATTATTTTATGGTGAATTTTTGGTATTTTTCTGAAAAATTTCAATTTTTGATGAATAGTGAAAAACTCGGCGTTATTGTTTAAAACCGAATTTTTATTTAAATAATTAGTTATATTATTTTTAATTTATTTTAGGTCAAAATAGATAAATAATACCTATATATGTTCAATGTAATTTATTGGAGGAATGTTATAATACGTTTAGATATATAAAATTTTATTGAACTTTTTACCGTCTTTTACCCACCTTCTAGGGGAATTTACAAATTTGCATAAAACATAATATTACCGCTTCGGTGGGTTAAATATCAAAAAACTAAGAGTCACAATTGAAATTAGTAGGTAAAATTTGGTTCATTAAGATGAAAAGAATTTTTGGTGAATAATAACTTTGGACTTTTATTTACCACGGTTAAAAGTAAATTGGGTAAATATGGTTATAAATGATATTATAATTACCAAAATAGATGTCATAATTTTATAAGATAAGTGTAATTACACCAAAAAACAACCTTAAAAATAAAATATGATCTTATTTGTCTACTTTTATTAGATTACTACATTTTTTTTAAGAAGAGTTAAAAGAGTTAAATTCAAAGTTTAATAACTAAACAATTTTTAATATAGGGTTACACAAAATATAAATTAGACTATAAATGTTAATTATAAAGATAAAAATATTTCATACAAAATTATATTTAATTTATAATTTTTATACATTAAATAATTTAATTTATTTATGACACAATGATGATGTAGTAATTTCCATAATGATGAAATATTAAAATAATTTATATTATAAATATCCAAATAAAATTAAATCGAGACATATGATAAATTCCACAAATTTTATAAGTTAATATGAAATTTCAGGGTTGATTAAGTAAATTTTATTCTAAATGATAATGTTTTTATGGCTTTCAAAAAAATCAAATAACAAATAGTGTCAAAATTGACATAATTGAGTTATTAAAATAAATACTATATTGTTAATTGATATAATATTCTTAAAAATATAATGTTCAAAAAAGGGACTTAGGTAAGGTTATATATATTAATAATGAAACACATGGTGTTAACTTGGCATGTTATAGTAATTTTATTAACCATATAATATAAAAATACAAAGAGACAAGGTAAATATCAAACTATTTAACTAAGAGTTAAATCTAAAAGATAAGGTTAATATGGTTACCTAAGCCTATCCAAAACCTAATGGTTGATATTTTTTTCGAAGAATCCCTACATTATCCTAGAAATAAATCATTTTGGAGACATTAGAAAATAGAAAATAATTTTATTATAAAATAATATTTCAATCTTTTCCTAAAGTGACCCTCACCTCTCTTATAGAAGGGCACTTCCCTTATCTTAATTTCACACATACAAAGACATTTGGTCGGCCAAAACCTACCCAAATATCCTCCCAAAATTCCTCCCTTAATCCAATAGGCATTCTTTTGATCATGAATCCAACCTAAGGATCCCTTTTGATCAAATCAAAAGGAAGAACCCGAAGAAGAGTTAAATATTTCATCACCTCTTTCATGTTCTTTTATTTCTTACACTTCCTCTTTGTTTGTTGTTTCCATTCTAAAATAATAACTCTAGTATCTTCTATATACTGTGATGTTATTATAAATCTTTTACAACCATATTCATTATTATATCCATCATATGAATGACCAAGTCACCATACGTGCGTACATATGACTTACCGTCTCCACGTCGTGGTGTAGTTTATTATTCAAACAATTAATTATTTGGATGGGTATAATAATAAGTATAAATGATTTAAATAGTAAATATAAAATTTAAATTATTATTTATATATGATATACCATCCAATTACATATTATTTCACCATCAATATAATGATATTGTTGCTCGTGCGTACGTATGGATTACCGTGTCCATGAACGCATTGAGATTCATTCCCCATCGTAATCATTCAAGATTAATTTAAATTTTATGATTAAAAATAATGTTTATTAACATAGTATAATTATATATATGAATCATGTACATCCTATCCATAAAAAACATGACTTCAGTATCCAAGCATATAAAGGAAATGAATCAGTTAACACCTGAAATGATGAAACTACTACAATATTATAATCAAAAAAATAATACAAGATCATATATTTTATCATATTTATGTATATGATTCTTGTATAATATAATAAAATTGTTTTAACTATTATAAAAGAGGATAAAATACCATTCAAAAAGGAAAATTATAAAGTGAGGGTTAATTTCACAATCTCTCTATTATCCAAGGTTGTTGTTACGTAAGTATCTACATGGACCTCTTTATCTTCCACATCCATGTTTCTTAAAAATTTATTTCAATTTTTTTTATCTATTTATTATACAATGGGTTAAAGTCATTCATACCCTTTTTTTTACTTTTTATCAAATGGTTTGAAAAGAATCATTCCGTCATTTTCCAAACAAGGTACTTTATGACATTTTCGACAAAATTAAGGTAAGAATGTATTTTTTTTAAGTTATACAGTGGGTGTGGCTATTTTCCACTGTTATATTATCGTCAAATCTTCCCATACAAGATTATAAGAATATTTTCAAAAGAAATTTTTTCTTTTATAATTATGTGAATTTTAAATGATTTAAAAGTAGAAAGAGGTATTTATTTCAAATAGTTTTCATTTCATCTATGTCAACTTCTTTTGATGGATTTTAAACATGTCTGAAGTTGATTTGTTATGATACAAATATTCCATATTTTATTGAAGGTTTTTTGATATGTTTGACTGTGGATGTTTTATTTTAACAACATTCATGGTTTATGGTTAAATTATTTACATTTCGTAAGCTAGTTTTAATACAAATGTTTGTGTTATGTTTAATCATTTTCATATGAGGAATGAATTGGACTTAGTAAGTGACAGGTGGAGCCCACTATATCTCCTCGATGCATCAGTAGGTCTCATGAGAGAAACTAGTGTCTTGTAATAAGGTCTTGACAAAATATTATTTTTTTTCCTGGAACAAGGCCTTGACTATGCGGTTATGAAGTCTGGCATTATGCATTCAATCATTATGAAAGTGGCAAGTCATATTGCATGTGATTATTCAACTAGTAGAATATACATGTGAATAATTAAATGGAATTATTTGATTTTATATTTTCCATATTATGTGTAAGTTTAAGTTTAAAAGTCTTTTGTTTTAGTATTATGCATTGCCAAAAATATTTGTGATTATTTCTGAAATTTTCCACTATATTGTTAACCTTACTGAGCATCTGAGCTCACACCTTTCTATATTTTATTTTTCCCAGGATGTGAAGAAATATTTTATGGTTGACCTTCAGGGATAGGATAAGGATATAATTGTTATAAATGGGAACAAAATATTGTTAATATTTTTATTTTATGATGTAATGTAAAACTTATCAATCTATCTAGTACTTCCAAGTCTACTAAACTGATCGGTCATTCGAGACATGATTCCTTGTATCATGCCAATGTTATGTAATAATGCACCAACTCTGGGTAACTGGGGACAGATCATTACAGATATTAACTTAAATATTTTTGTAATTTTTATCATCTCTAAATAAGGGATATTAAAGGAATAATAAACTTGAAAAAGGTTCTGAATCAAGTAGAAATTAACATATTTTTTTTATCCAAGAAATTAAATAATGATCCAGTCAATTCATACATGAGGTAAGGGACTTCGTCTCAATCTCCTTTCATTGAGGAATATTTTGAAAATATACACCTCCTTCTTTTACATCGTGTATAATAAACCCCTTTGGCTTTTAATTTCATATAATGGGAATCATTTTTCTACGAAACATTTTACTAAATGACAAAAGAAATATTTTTAACTTATGTGGTGCTAATGACCTCTCCTCCACTGTAAACATTATTTGGATCTCTGTATAAGACTCAATGTTTTTTAAAAGGTAATGAAATCCCTTATTCCCTTTTTGTGTGATTTTGTATTGGAACTTGTTTTTTAAATGGATTGGTTATTTCAATATCTTGAAATGATTTCTTGTGACTGCAAATGCAATGTTATTAGTGAAATATTGATATTTTCAATATTTTATATTTTATGATTATATAATGGTACTTGGATATTTGACTGGTGGTTACCTGATAAACCAATAAAGGGTGGTTATGTGGTACACCAATTGATGGGTTGTTCTGTGATAAATCAAGGACAATTGGTTACATTATAACCTATAATTACTTAGGTATGGAATTCGACGATATGGCTATTGCATTTAGTGATATGTGTGGATGTTTACCGTATGGTAATTCCATTTAAGTATGTTTATGTTTAAAGTTACCTTATATGATATGTGTTGCTTTATATGGGATATATGGAAATATTTTTGTTAAAAAAAATATTGAGCAATGAGATTATATTCCGTGAAGTGTTTTTTCTACTTCTTTAATGTGAAAATTATTACTTTAAGTAAAACTATTTATGGTTTATGTGTTGCTTTGAAAAACTAACAGCTTTACTTCTTTATGTATCCCTTACTGAGATTTTTAGGCTCATCCCACATTTTGTAAAAGTTTTTTGCAGGAATTAAAGATAAATAGGACCAAGGATGGGATCAAGGAAAATTCATGCTATCTAAATCATGGAACAAAAAATGATTCTTTTTTTAGAGTTTTTGTTTTTTGAAAAATGGATTGAGAGTATAAGTGTCTACTTGTAATATTCAAGTTGTTTTTCTATAATTTATGAACTAATTATCTAAATCACTGAACCTGAAAAGATCCTCAATGTGAATTATCAACTTCATTAAATATTATGTAATGTTTAATAATGGGGCCTTATAGTTGGTATCATAGGTCAATTTAGATAAAATTTGGAGTTAGTATTTTGTTAATAGAATATCCATAAATTATTTTTAGATTATGTTCAAATTGAAATGATATAGAATTTGAAGATTACCATGTTACTTCTTCTAATATATGTTTGCTCAGAATGGTTTTCTACAGATGAAACATGGAAGCTATGTTTGGAAGTCATAGAGAGGAGAAAAAACATCCAAATAAGCATCCTGAGATAGCTAGAATTGAAACTAAACAGTTTGATATAGTTATGGCTCAGTTTACTCAGGTGATAAATGGTTGTGGTTTCCATGCACTAGATCAACCAGATCAACCAAATAGGAACATGTCTCTAGTGGAGCGTTTCATGAGGCAACGTCCTTCATCATTCAGAGAATCTTCTGACCCTGTGGAAGCGAAAGAGTGGATCGAAGAACAAGAAAAGATTATTGATGTCAGGGGGTGTGCATAAAATAAAAAGGATAGTCTTGTAGTTTAACATTTTAAAGGAGAAGCTGATCAGTGGTGGTCGATGGATAAAAATATCAGGGATAGTGAGGACATTGATGCTCTTTGTTGGGAAGAATTCAAATGTATGTTACTTGAGAAATATTTTCCTAAGGTAGATCAACTTAGGATAGAATAAAATTATTAGAATTGAGGCAAGAGTATGACTCAGTGGCTGCTTACAAAGCAAAGTTCACTCAACTTGCAAGTCATGCTCAAAATTTTATCTGAGATCTTGATAGTAAGATAAATTGGTTTTACTGAGTATTAAAGTCATGATATTGAAAGGAATTAGGCTCTTGTGAAATCAAAAGACGTGAGAAACTTGTCAGATTTTATGAGAAAGTAAAAAATGAGTTTTCTGATGATCAAGTGTTTTATGAGAGCAAGAAGAAGAAGAGGTACAATTGGTAGGAAAAATGAATGTATTCATCAAAGAAGTCTCGATGTAATAAAATTAAATTTCTATCTTGTGAGAAGAATGGTAAAAGGAATCCTGGAGAATGCCTATAAAAATCTAGAATGTGATTCCAGTGTGGTGTGACTGGTCATATTGCTTGAAACTATAAGGAAGATGATCTAGCAGTCAATGAAAAGCCAGTGGTAAGATGTTTTAGTTTCAATGAGTTTGGGCATTATGCCAGTGTGTGTCCAAATTTTATTAGCTAAGGTGGAAAAAAAATCATAAGTATAAGGGTGTCATGAAATATTTTTATACTGCTACGGTTGATGTGGGACCATCAAACACATCTAAAAAATGAACATACGGCTAAGGATTGGAACCGTGGCCGTAGGCTTAAAAACTGTGGCAATAGCATATGGCCATAGTTTCGCAAAACCATTGCCGCAATCACCCTGGAAGTGGGGGCCTACTTCCATGATTTTAACTTTGAGGTAGTGGACTATTACCACTGTTTAACCATGGAATTAGATGTACTCTTTCCATGGTTGAAATCATGACTGTAGGGTGATCACATAGCCATTCATTAGTCATTTCCACCCTTACACAGCTGTTTTAAAATATTTTTTTAATGAATATTCAAAATATTATATAAATTTCACTTCATTTTATATTCAATGAATTAATGTTTATCACAATTAAAAAGGGATATTATTTTTTTTTTGATATTTTCATTGAATGTATAGGTGATTTGGAGGCTCGAAGATCATCATCAAAAAAGGGCCAAACTGCATGGCATCCCATGGACATCTGTCTGCTGTTCTGAACCGTACAAACAATAAGCGAATAAAAATGTGCTGAAATTTTTGGGTCCAGTCCAAAATTTAATAGTACACATTTCATCTCAAAGAACCCAATCCTGATTCTGCTTCTATAGGGACCAACTAAACTGATCTATCAAAGCCAGCGAATATGCACAAAGTCAAAAGTGGTGTTCTGTAATATGTAAATATCCCGAGCAGTGATTGTCCAAATTATTCCAAACATTCATTGGTGATATTAATAATTTGAGGCTACAAAGTTTCAAGTTTTTTCAAAAAGGATATTCCACTATATAGTTGCCGAAAACCATCCTCCACGTTGTTTATCAAAATCTGGGTGCCCAAAACCACATCCCATTTTGGATATAAAAAGAATCCTTGGGAACCCCATTTGGAAGTTTCGCCAAGAAGTGAATCTATTCAATTTTGGTGTCATAGAGGAGTCTCCTCCTCGTCCTAGAAGTAATATGGTCCCCTATCCTCATAGGTGGATCAAGAATGAAGGTGTTTCACCCGATCTTCCTCCACCTCCCGATGTCGGGCTAAACAGTGGGTGTTCATTACGAGGGAGATTCACACATGAAAAGGGATTTTTGGAACTTGTGCAAAAACTGGTTTGATGTATTTTGGGCTTGAAAACATTTAATTTAGAAGTATCATACTTTGATTTATCTTTTATTTATTTAAACCAATGAAATGTTCTTTACTTTTAATCGATCGGCGTGATGTTTTGAGTTCGTGACTTGTGTTGTTCTGATTGGACCACACAAGAGTCCCTTTCTTCCACACTTATTCGAGATTTAAATTTGTTTTGAAAGCTATAATAACATTCATGTGATCTGGACCTTATCTATATGATTTTTATGTCAATGTTTGACTCAATTTGATTTGATATAAGAGCTTGGAATGTAATCTAGATTCTGATTGATTTCAACCAAAGAATTACATCGAACCATAATTAATCTCCAAGAACAATGATCTTTAAATGCGTGTAGTGAACTCAAAACGAAACATTTTTTCTCATAATTAATAAACAAAACCTTTTCTTAGTATGACCCTAGTTCATCTCTCAAGGAGCGTTGGTGGGTTAAGATTGTGCGTTCTTAATAAGAAGTACTTAAATAGGGGTGGTTTTGTAAGCAGTTTTAGGATGAAATGAAATAATTAAAGAGTTTAATAGTCAGCAAGAAAAGATGGTGTTTATTAATTATGAGATATCAGGGTTCATTGTGAGTTCACTAAACACATTTAAAGCTCATTGTTCTTGGATATTAATTAAGGTTTGATGTAATTATTTGGATTAAATCAATTAGAATCCAGATTACGTTCCAAGCTCTTATATCAAAGCACTTTGAGACAAATCATGACATAACAATCATATAGACAAGGTCCAGATCACATGAATGGTATAATAGCTTCTGAAAGAAATTGAAATCTCAAATAAGTGGGGAAGAAATGGATTCTTTTGTTGTCCAATCAGAACAACACATGTCACACACTCAAAACATCACACCGATCGGTTAAAAGTAAATATAATTTCATTTTTTAGATCAAACAAAGATAAAAAGGTGCAGAGAATGTGGTGGCTGACCATATCAGTGGGATCCTTCCATCCTCAGAAATTGACTCATTCCCCTGAATTCCCATTAATGACCTGTTTCATGATGAGCAATTGTACCGAATGCAAGATGTTATTCCTTGGTATCATGAAATTGTAAATTATTTTGTAGCATCTATAATTACAACTAATTTCAATAAAAACCAATCTAGTCTTCTACAATGTGAGTATCGTTGGTACATTTGGGATGACCCCTTTCTTTGGCGCACCTGTAGTTATCAAGTCCTTAGGCATTGTGTTCCTGATTGTGAGTTTCAGTCCATCCATAGATTTTACCACACTCTTGCTTGTAGGGTGCACTTTGTTCTCCAATGGAATGCTCGTAAAATCCTTGATTCTAGTCTCTGTTGGCCAACACTTTTTTGGGATACCCATGATTTTTGTAAATCTTGTTCTCTTTGTCAAAGACTGGGTAATTTCTCTAGAAGAAATGAAATTCCCCAAAAACCATTTTTTTCATGTCATTTTTGATGTTTGGGGTTTTGACTTTATGGGTCCATTTCCATATTCCTTTGGAAACATGTACATTCTTCTGGAAGTTGTTTACATTTTAAAATCGACAGAGGAATAAGCTACAAGGACTGATGATTCTAAGGTAGTTGTAGAAGTTTTGAGAACCCAAATTTTCTCTAGGTTTGGTTTACCTAGGTTCATCATCAGTGACCAGGGTTCTTATTTCTGAAACCGAACAATGCAATCACTTTTACGTTGGTATGGGGTCGACCATCAAGAGTCTACTTCAAATCACCCATAGACCAATGTTCAAGCTAAGGAGTCAAATAGAGAGGTAAAACATATTATTGAAAAGATGGTTCAACCCAATAGAAAAGATTTCAGTCTTCAATTTGATGATTCATTATGGGCCTACCATACTGCTTTCAAAACACCCATTAGAATTTCACCTTGTCGTATTGTGTTTGGAAAGAGTTTTCACCTCCCTGTTGAGATTGAGCACCGAGCCTACTGGGACATCAAATAATTCAATTCTAATATTTCTGGCGTGGGTACCCAGAGGATGTTTCAGATTAAGGAGTTAGAGGAAATGAGAAGAGATGCATATAAAAACTCTAGGATTTATAAAGAGCGAACCAGGGTTTCCCATGACCGTCTTATCCTTCATCGTCAGTTCCAAATTTGGAAAAGGCCCTTGTTTACAATGAAAAGATGAAGTTGCATCCAGGTAAACTTTGATCCCACTGGTTTAGAGCATGCACTATTACTAATGTCTCTCCATTTAGTATTTTCCAGGTTAAAAATGAAGAAACCAAGAAAACCTTCACTTGGAATGGGAAGCGACAGAAGCACTTCCTTGAATCCATTCCAGAGTCCCGGAGGGAGGAACACGAAATTCAAGAAGCAGTGTATGAATTACACTTACCAGGTTTTATCCTTCCATAACACATTCTCTTTTATTACAGTGAGTACCCTGCACATTCTAGTCATGGGAAGGGGGGTGGATACATTCCTTGGTTTATTAGGATTTCCATTATCTTTTTCCACTCTTCACTTTTTCCCCTCTTTATGGTATTTTCATTTTTCCCCATCAAAAGTTTCAACATGAATTTGATGACCATAAAGGGGGTAAAGTAAAAATACCATAAATAAGGTGAAAATTAATATTTTTTATTAAAATTAGGGAGTGATTTTTTTAGTGAAATGATTTTCTATCAATGATATAAATGGTTGTATCTATGTGGAACCTTTGAGATGATTGATGCCCCATTGTGTGAGTAGTTTTTGGGAAAATTGTGTCACTAATATCTGCACACATTTTTTTCACTAAACCACAATGTGGTAATATTTCTTACTTAATATTAGGTAAATATAGGTTAGGTTAATATTTTTCAGCTTTAAATGATATTTCCCTATGTTCATTCCTTATCCGATCTATTTCATTAGTGTATCAGATTGACCTATGCGTGTGTACCTAATGTCCAACTGTTGTACGACCTCAAAAAAATGGGTTGTGTCCTGGGCAGTTCAAAAACCACTCATCCTCAAAATTTTATCTTGTCATGACTATTACAAGTAGTGTCATTAGGAGATCATAAAAGTTTTGAGAGATGAGTGTGAGATTTGTTACAAATGAAACCTCTAGAAAAACAAAAATAAATAAATGAGGGGAGTGATGAAATGTGAAACATATGGGGATATCTATGGTGGGAGCTTATTCTCTGACTTCTAGGAATGCTTAAGAGAGTGGGTCTTGAAATATGATTTCAATAAATGTAGGGCATGTTCAATGGAAAAAATAATTTCAGTTGAAAAATGTTTAAATAACCTATATTTATTGGATAGAAAGTGAAAAGAATAACATGAAATGGTTTTTACACACACACATGAAGAGTTAGTGTCATGGTTGAATTTTGAATTATTTTCTCAATTTGGTATCATGAATCTTTTTTAATTCACTGTGATATGATTTATGAGACATCTTTTTCTATTTTCACTAGGAAGAACTCCTTGGTGTGGTTCATGCATTGATCACATTACATTAATTAGAATTTCCTTAAATGTTAAATCTCCCTAATGTTTGGAATATATAAATGTATCATTATTTTTTTGGATATGTGTCTTTTCCTAGGAGTGAGATTTTTTTGGTGTGGGGGTGTGATTTCATAACGATTCATTATTCAATTCCACCATTACACCGCTATTTTAGGCTACTTTTGTAATGAATATTCAAAATATAATAATAAATTTCACTTCATTTTTTATTAATTGAATTAATTTTAATAACCATTTGAAAGGGCAATTATTTTTTTTTTGATATTTTCATTTAAGGTATAGATGATTTGGAGGCTCGGAGACCATCCATAAAAATGGGCCAAACAGCATGGCATCCCATGGATATTTCTCCATTGTTTTGAATAGTATGAGAAATACGTGCCTAAAAATGGGATGAAATTTTGTGGGAAGGTCCAGAATTTAATAATCCAGATTTCATCTAAAATACCAATCCTGATTCAGCTTCTATGGGGCCAAAACGAATTAATCTGTCCAAGCCACCGAATATGCACAATGTCAAAAGTGGTGTTCTGTAATGTGTCAATATCTCGAGTTGTGATTGTTAAAATGATGCCAAACATTCTATGGTGATAGTAATGAAGTGGGGATACAACTTTCCAGTTTTATAAAAAAGGATATTCGACTGTATAGTAGCCTAAAACTATCTTCAAAATTGTTTATCAAACTAAGGGTGCCCAAAACCACTTCCCATTTTGGCTATAAAAAGGATCCTTGGGCACCCCATTAGGATGTTTGGCCAAGATGTAAAGCTCTTCCATTTTGGAGTCATATAGGATTCCTATCATCATTATAGAAGTCCTATAGGCCCCTATCCTCATAGGGGTATCATGAGTGAAGATGGAGTTCCACCCGATCTTCCTCCTCCTCTCGATGTCGAGCTAAACAGTGGGCGTTAATTGGGAGGGAGCTAAAAACATACAAAGGGAGTTTTGAAACATTTAACACTACTATATTTATGTATTATGGGTTTAGAAACAGTTCATTTAGAAGTATCTTACTTTGATTTAACTTTGTTTGTTTTAAACGAAAGAAATTATCATTACTTTTAACTGATCGGTGCGATGTTTTGAGTGTGTGACTTCTGTTGTTCTGATTGGAAAACACAATAATAATTTTCTTCCCCACTTATTTGATATTTAAATTTTTTTGGAAGATATTATACCATTCATTTGATCTGGACCTTCTCTATATGATTGTTATGTCAAGGTTTGGATCAACGTCCTTTGATATAAGAGCTTGTAAAGTAATTGGGATTCCGATAGATTTCAACCAAAGAATTACATCAAACCTTAATTAATATCCAAGAACAATGTGCTTTAAATGTTTTTAGTGAACTCACAATGAACCATTTTATCTCATAATTAATTAACAATAGCTTTTCTTTCCAACTATTAAATTCTTAAATTAAGTCATTTCATCGTAAAACTGTTTACAAAAACACCCCCTATTTAAGTAATTCTTATTAAAAACGCACACTCTAAACCCACCAATGATCCTTGAAAGATGACTTAGGGTCTTACATAGACTATAAATCAACCTTAAAATCATAATCAATTTTCCATGTCATGAAAACGCGATCATTGGGGTCTACTGCCTTGGTTAAAAACCTAGAAAGATCCCCCCTAATGCCACAGATAAACCATGGCACTGGGGCCCTACTGCCGGGGTTAAAACTGTGGCACTAGGACACTACATCCAAAGCTATAACTATGGAGATATAATTCATATGCTAATAAAAACAAATTCAGTCCCCCTAATGGAAATCCCCTTGCACCCCTAGACCCCCTTGGATAACCCCCGTGCACCCCCTTGAACACCCCCTGCACCCCCATGCCCCCCTAGACACCCTCCTGCACCCCCTGGACACACCCCACACAATGCCCCCCTAGAAAGCCCAGTTGAACCCCTTGAACAACCCAACCCCTGCACCCCCATGCCCCTGGACAACCCCCTTACACCCCTTGCACCCCCATTCCCTACGTGGACAACCCCCTTTCACCCTCTTGAATACCCCCGTTCCCCCTAGATAGACCCCATGCACCTCATGGACACCCCCTTGCACCCCCATGTCCCCCTGGACAGATCCAGTGCAACCCCTGGACACCCACTTCACCCACATGTCCCCTGGACAACCCCCTTTCTCCCCATAAACACCCTCATTCCCCCTACCAAAATAGATTTTATAATAATAAAATGAAATTTAATTTCATTAATATAAACTTCACTTTCAGTATATAAAAATATCATGATATTCACCCAACAAGATTAAAATAAAACACAAAATCAGTGAAAAAAAACTCAGCATGAATTATGAATTTATGCAGAAAGAAGAGAGAAAAAATAAATCATGTTGAATACTCCCCTGAGTGAAAACTTCCAATCCAAAGTCTATTTCCTATTTATCTGTGTTGAGAGAATATGGTATAAAAATTAAATCACCTGTATACCAAGAAATAGAATCCTATTATAATATTAATCCCATATATTCAATAGTTGAAACCAATAGAAAACTCAGGATTTAGAAATTATAATTCTGCTTGATAGTTGACATGAATATAACTAATTAAAATTCAAATCAAATTTCAACAAACAAAACAAGTAATGTGTCCATCAAAACCTAGAAATGATATCAACATGGAATAAAGCATGCACATTCCCATAATTCTATAACATTAATTCCAAACAAATATAATATCTACAAGGTACGTCTAGAGAGAAGTAAACATTATCAGGGAGTTGAAAATATGAAACAGAATCTACAATTTGTTCATCATTAAATATTACATTTCTCATTTTACAGTCCCCTACCCCCCTTGACCTCTCTCTTGCACCCCCACATCTTGCAACCCCACCCCTTGCACCCCCTGGGACAACCCACTTTCACCCCCTAGACCCCCCCTGCACCCTCACCCCTTACGTAAGCCTACCCATCCCCCTGCACCCCAACACCCCCTGCACTCCAACACCCCCAACACCCCTGCCACACCTCCCTGCCCCAACACATTGCCCATGCCCGTTTCACCCCCACGACCCCATGCACACTACCCCCTGGACAACCCCTTGAACCCCCCCTCCCCCCTGAACACCCCCTACACCCCCATGCACCCCCTGGGTAGCCCCATTGAACCACATGGATTCCCCTTACACCCCCACTGCCTGTATTATCCCACACCCTCCCACAACACCCCTTCACCCCCTGCCCCTGCACACTACACATTGCACCCTTCCCCATTCACCCCCACTACCCATACACACTACCCCCTTGGAAAACCCCTTTCACCCCATGGACACCCCCCTCCCTGAACCCGGATACCCCCTAGAGAGCCCCCTTTCACCCACTGGACACCCCCTCACCCCCACCCCCTGATGTAGCCCACCTCTTCCCCTGAACTCCCACACCCCCTTCCCCCTCCCTGCCCCCAACACACTACCCCCTTCCCCTTCAGCCCCACTACCCCCAGCACATTTCCCCCCTTCCCCCTTCACCCTCTTCCCACTACCACCAACCTTTACCCCCTGCACATTGCACCCTTCCCCCTATGCCCGACCCCCCCTTTCACCCCTAGAGTGAAACTTTTGACTTATTTTAGATAAAAAATAAAAACTTCCATATTCATCCACTATAGTACCACATGAATTAAGAAAAAAATGAGGGTGAGAAAGCCCATTATCAACAAAAATCTAGTAAAGAAAACATATTCAAACTCAGTTTTAGTATTTTGTAATCACACAACCTATAGTAAAAGAACATGGAAACAATGAATAGAAATAACACATGAATGTAGTGACAAATAAACTCAGAATGCATTATGAATTTAAGAGGAAAGAAGAGACAACAGAAAAGTAAATGAAGTAGAATAATTCATTGAGTGACAGCTTCCAATCCCAAGAGTCTTTCCTCTTTATCATTATAGAAACAATCATGTATAAAAATTGAATCACCTGTAAACCAAGAAATATCAGCCTATTAGAATCTTATTCTTATATGTACAATAGTTGAAACTCGCAGTAAACTCAGGATTTATAAATTATAATTCCTCTTGATTGTGAACATGAATATAACTAATTAAAATTCAAATCTAATTTCCACAAAAAAACATGTAAGGTGTCCATCACAACTTTCAAATGATATCAACATGGAATAAAACATGCACATTCCTATAATTCCATAACATTAATTCAAAAAAAATATAATATCTACAATTAAATCAGGGAAATAAGTAAACATTATCAGGGAGTTACAAATACGAAACATAATCTACAATTTTATCATCAATAAATATTCAATTTAACATTTTCCAATCCCCCCTGCCCCTGACCCACCTCCCCCTTGCACCCCTCCCCCTTCCATTCCACCATGCCCCTTTTAGTCCCCCTGCCCCTACCTCATCCCCTTGCATCCCTCCCTGCCAGTCTCCCCTACCCCTGGACAGCCCCCCTCCCATACCCCTGGCAGTCCCCTCTGCCCCATCCAGTCCCCCACTCCTTGCACCTCTCTCCCCGGCCAGTCCCATCCTGACCCTACCAGCCCCCCCCCCCCCTTGCATCCCCCTTGGACCCCCTCCCCCTGCCAGCCCCCTGCCCCTGCCAGTCCCCCACCCCTTCCCTTGCCCCACCACCTTATACCCCAACCCCTTTCACCCCTCCCCATACCAGTCCCTGTAACACCCCGATATTTTATGAAAAATATTCTTTTAATTTCATTAATGTATTTTGTTTTATGCTACACCAAGATTACCTTGCGCTATACGCAACACCGTATTAGCATGCAGTATATGCAACACTATTCTTGGATCGTGTTACACATAATTTTGATAATAGTTATTCTACGCAACATTGAGTATATATATATATATAAAATGTATAAATGAAATATGGTTGGATTATATTATACGAAACAACGAAGGATTCTTGCACAACACGCAACCCTGACTTGACTTTCATTACACGCAATCATGACCTTCCTCGATAGCGTGTGTTGTACGCAATACCGGGTTTTACTAAACAACGATATATTATTATAATATTATTATGAACTAGACGTTATGAATAGTATTAACTAAATTTTGAATTTTATAACATTATTATTCATCTTACTCATTTTCTAGAACATGGTATAAGAACAAAATATTTTTTTCGGGTAAAATAAGTATTTTTAAAAAAAATGCAGTTTTGCCGCCTTTTGATGGCACACCCACTTTAAATATAGGTTTTGACATGTTTATAAGTTCAATTTGACAAAATAAAATTCTTCTTTGGAATCAAGAAATGAAAATTTACTTTGGATAAATTTTTCATATTATTCTGGTAACTTTCTCATTTTGATGAATAGTAAAAACACACTATATTTTAATTAAAAACAACTTTTGTCATCGCAATAATTTATATGGTTAAATTATAATATTTAATGGTTTTAAAGTATAAATAGAATATATTTTTACCATTTAATATAATGTATGTCATTATCATTGATTCTACCTTGAATTCGTAGGATAAATCAATTCAATCATTTGCAATGTTTTAAACAAAAACTCGTTTTCTTTTGACAACGAGATTAATTTTAATTTAATTTCTGCAACTTTAGTGTATTGAATTTGGAAATATGAATTCCTTATTTGGAATCAGTGGGTCAAAATTTTGTTAATAAGCTACATTTTATTTTTTGGCATTATGAATAGTAACTACGGTAAATTTTATTTACCATAGTTAAAGGTAAATCGGGTAATTAAGGGTAAATATAAGATTATAAAATTAACCTAAGAACTGCCAAAATCCTATTGGATTACTAAAAGTCGACTCATATCACCTACGGATCGGATTAGATTCATTTAATGGACTTTTTTCCATGAAAATAATTTAATTATTATTAAAACCAAAGAATGTGACAACATGTCACTTTCTTAAATCTTATAAGTATAATAATTTTAATTCAGTGATAAACTTCATAAATATTCGAAACTTAATAGTCTCCAGAAAGATAATACAATTATCTACATCATAGAAATTTATTTAGAATTTTTAGGGATTAAATAATTATCATTTATTATGACACAAAGATGATGCACTAATTATCTTATTAATGAAATATTGACATAATTGATGTTATAAATACCCAAATAAATGTAATTTAAGACTTTTTATAAATTCAACTAATTTAATAGGTTAATATGACATGTTATTATTGATTTAATTAACTTTTTTCGAACTAATCATTCTGTTATGATTTTCACAAAAATCAATTACTAAATAGTGTCAAAATTGACCTAAAATAGTTTTTAAAACAAATATTATATTATTAATTGTTATTTTATTCTTAAAAATATATGTTTTGGCCAAATGACTTAGATAAGGTTATATATGTTATCAATAAACAACTTGGGGTTCTTTTTCCTTCTTATAGTATGTTTATTAACCTTATAGTATAAGAACACAAGAAGACACGGTAAAAGTAAAATTATTTAACTTAATGTTAAATCTAAATGATAAGGTTAAAATAAGAACCTAAAAATGTAAAAACTCTATCGGATGAGAGGATTTAGGCGCATCCCCACCTTAGCTTCAAAATAAATCAATTTTTGAACTATTTAAAATCAAACTTGACTTTATAATAAAATAATATGTTTAGTTTTTTCAAAGGAGCCCCTCTCCTCCCTTATAAAAGGGCACCTCCTCCCTCTCCTCCTCACACCAATTTTATCCTTCAATCTCAGCCAACCCCTGACAATTTCACCTATACACTTCCCTAGATACATCCTAGAGTTCCTGGTCTTCTTAAAAGACCAATTTTAGTGCCCTAAAAGGAAGTCTCAAAGAAGCACTCCAAAGAAGAGGTAATGTCCGTTGCCGATTCTTTCATCTTTATTTCTTCTTCTACTTCTTCTTCTTTAGATGTTTCATTATGAAGTAATAACATAAGTATCACTCATATACTGATATGTTATTATAAGTATGAAACAAAACCATTTCACCATCTATTCAACCTATGTAAAACGAAATCACTGCGCGTGCGTACGTACGGAATACCGTCTCCACGTCGTGGTGTAATCTATTTTCCACCACCACCTTACTTGGATGGGTATAATGGTGTAAATAATAACTATATATGATTATTTTAATGTGATATTTATTTTTAAATAGTATAAATACACTCCAATACAGTCCCACAATCATGAGAACGATATCATCGCTCGTGCGTACGTACGGACTACAGTCTCCACGACGCGATGCGATTCATTCTCCATGTTAACCATTCATGAATGATTATAAAGTATATATAATAAGGAATCATGAAATATATGACATAATAATACTGGATTTATGTGTATATATATGTATTTCATCTACTTAATTCCATTCAACTCAATAAGGAAATGAAAATAGCGTTCATGCGTACGTACGGCCTACCGCCTCCATGAACGGTGTATTTCTTTCCATTTACTGATTTATTATATATATGTATATTATGAATATATATTATATATAAATCATGTTTTATATTCTGGAATTAAGTAATCATGATCTATGTAATCATATGAATAATTACAAGACAAAACACGGACGATAAATGAAACAATTTTACCCAAAACGCTCTTTAACATGGAATTTACAAAAGAACGGGTAATATAAATTCATAAGTGAACCATATATGATATCGTAACAATGAGTATGATTCTGGAATAAGTAAATGACATTATTTAAATCATTATACAGGAGGTTCAGACACTTACGAAGCAAATCGGACCTAAGGTAAGGGAAATATCACAATCTCATTTTTATCCGAGATTGTTTATATTTTGGAATTTACTGGGGTGCATTTTATCATCCACATCCATGTTTCTTCAATATGTAATATTTAAATTATTCTACAATAGTTTATATCCAATTTTACCCTTCAGTGAGTTTTTAGTAAAAGATATGAAAGGAATCTTTTGTCATTTTTCGTACGAGGTACTTTTTAACTTTTCCGAAAAAAGTACGAGAAGAATATTTTTTTAACTTATACGGCATGAATGGATTTTTAAAACATTATTTCCAAGAAGATTTATTTACAAGTTTTCATGTTTATTTTTAATCAACTTCTTTTAGATTAAAATTTTATGACATGTTAAGAAAGGAAAATGTTTTTTAATTTGAAAGGATATTTTCCTCAAGAATGGAGTTCAAGTGTTTTTTCAAAATTATTTTACATCTAAGATAATATAGGGTTCTGTTTCTATCCCTATTATTACATCGATTTGATTATGTTGTGATGGAATTATTTTTATGAATCCCTTTATCTTATATGAATTGTTTTATGATGTCATGTTGTTTAAGTATCCCATTATTATTACCTGGGTTATGCAATGATGTATGATTTATGATTTTGTGGCACACATAAGAATGGTATCATTATGAGATGGGTGGGACCTATATCTCCCTCCAATGAATTGGGTAAACATTTTATATCTCATGAGATAGACATGGCTGGAACGGCAGGTTATACCGGTTCAGTAAAACAGGACTGAAATGAGGAGTGAACTCAGTTCAGAAATGGACTTTGTCCACTAAGATAGTCTTGGCAATGAGTCTTGACTAATAAGAAATTATTTTCTATGATTACGTGTGTATGCCAAAAAGTTTCATGTTATAAGTTATGATTATTGGGATTTCATTTCACTACTATGATTTATCCCATGTTATGAAATTATGCTCTCTTTTGCAGGTTAAGATTTCCAAAATATTATGTTCTTATGAATAGGTTGTGATTGATATTTGTTTTGTTTACCCTTACTGAGCATTTGAGCTCACCCTTTTATGTTTTCTTTTCCCTAGGATATAACGAAAGGTTATAGTTAAAAAAAGGAAGATCATTATGGGATATGTTGAAGATCTTTCACCACGATTAGAAGATTATATTCCGAATTTCCAAAGACACTAAACTATTACGATCCTTGTGTGTGTGTTTTTGTTATGTATTAGGTATTCCGCAAAAGTAATGTAATGTCCATGTACGACGGGCTTAGGTTCTCTACAGTTGGTATCAGAGGAAAGGTTTATTCAACCTTTGGAAACTAGGATGCAAGAACTTTAGTGAGATCCCTATAGATATTTCTAAGGTATGTATAGGGATGTCCCTAAGGTTAATTATAAGTATAGGTTATAGTACTAGAATTACGGTAATATAAGATGTTAGATATTGAAGGTACTCCCCCTTTATTTTATTGTTTTCTCTAGTGTAATTTTTGCCTCTCACACTATTCTTTTGGGGTTTTAGACGATGGCTAAAACCCGAAGGAACCGTGTTGATCAATGTAATGGAAAATGGAATGATTGTCCTCCTGAACAAACAAATGTTATGGGAGATGGAGTGAAAAATCTTATTGCTATACTTACACGAGCTATGAATCATTATGGACTTCCAAATTAGAAGAGAAGGGAACAATATTCTATTGAGTCCTTCATGAGGCAACGTCCACCTTCTTTCAGTGGGTCTTCTGATCCACTTGTTGCTGAACAATGGATCAGTGCCACTGAAAAGATATTTTTAGTTCTTCAATGTTCTGAACATGATAATGTCATCTTAGTAGTATATCGTTTGGAAGGTGAAGCTGATCAATGGTGGAATCTTATCAAGAATACGAGGCAAAGATATGAAATTGAGTCCATCGAATGGGACGAGTTCAAGAACTTATTTTTCAATAAGTACTTCCCTCATATTCTTCGAACAAAGATGGAGAAGGAGTTTCTTGAACTAAAGAAAAAGGATGATGAATCTGTTGGTATATACGAAGCGAATTTTACAAGGCTTGAAAGGTATGCATCTGGATTTATCATCCAACCTGAAAGTAAAGTTGATCGATTCTTTAGTGGCTTAAAACCAAATCTTCGAATGGAATTACCTATAAGATACTTCAGTAGCTATGAAGAAATTGTATGTTGTGCTATCAAGGTAGAAATGAAAGTTGGTGTTACTTATCCATCTCATAGTTTTGACAAGAAACAAAAGATGGAGTTCAAGGAGAAATCTCAGAATAATGGTGAAAAGAAGATGAATTTTTCCTTATGCTCAAAGTGTGGAAAAAAGCATGGTAGAGATTGTCTTAAAGGGACAAGTAATTGTTTCAAATGTGGAAAGTAAGGTCATCGAGCATTTGAATGCCACTATGATGGAAAGAAGATGTCTAATGATGCAAACAAAGAAAGGGATACACAGAATGAACCTACTATACTTCAATGATTCAAGTGCAAGGAGATGGGGAATTATGCCAATAAATTCCCTAATCCAAGGGTTGTTGATGATGATCGATATCAACAAAATCTTAAGGAAAAGGACAAAGGGAAGTCACATGTGATCACCATTGGAGATGTTGAATATGACAACGATGTGGTGGAATGATTAAGTGTTTAGGTAATGGGATTCCAAAATAATGTTTTATATAGTTTCGTAGAATATTGGAATATTGGTGTATTGGTCTATTGTGGTTTTCAATAATTTTATGGTACCGAGAACCATGGAAAGTGATTGAGATATTTTTAGAAAAAAAGATGATATGCGCATAATGAAGGGAAAATGAGAAAATGAAATATTTGACAGTATTTATGAGCTCATGATTTATATAAGGACTAAGTGATATCATGGTTTGAGTATATTGAATTTTGAGGATTTTGGTATGTGGAAAGAGTTAACTTTTAACAACATTCATGTTTTCAATAAAGTTCAATGGGTATTCATTATTCAAGAGAATACATGATTACGGTATTCACATGTTTGTAATTTGACCAACAAGATATATCTTATGATATATGAGGGATAAATGATGGAATTCACGTGATCATTTTCTTTATACTATGAGATTGGACTGAAGTATTTTAGATAAGCCTAAATATTGGAATGGATTATGTTGGACATAAGTTAGTATTTTTTAAGGATAATTTTTTTTGATATTGTTGATGGGATGTTATAGTAATATAGCTTTAGAAAAAGGACAACCTACAGGATGGGTGACAGCCCATCGCGTCGGACAAGGCCGTGGGAATCGAACCCACAACCAAAGTGTGACTGGCCTTTATCTCCTAACACTGGCCTATAAGAAGTCCATGTTTAGTAGAAACTAGTTTTATTTTATTAACGAGTATAATATAAGAAGTATAAGTCCATTTTAGAAACTATATATGATTAATCTCACTATAGATGGACTTACATATTTTTTTGAAAACTTTTCTAACCTTTTGTTTGAGGCAGATGGAATGACCCCTCATTCTATCACATGATCTGCTAACACATCACGAATGACAAATTCAACTTCATTTCTTTAAGAGATGAAGTGAAAATTGTCCAAAGAACGACTAACGGTGAGACTATACCAAAATCACGAAAGTATTTCTTCTAATTCGAATTTCATAAACATTAGGGAAATGATCTTGAAAACCAAAAATGTTGTCTTAGTGCTCTTATATCTAATGAATCAGATAGTACCTTAGATCGTCACAAATTTATGGCTTTGTGATTGCTGGCTTTTCCATATCCATGTTCTCTACCACTCTCCATCAGAACCTGATAGTTAGATTTTTCTTCCATATCCATATTTTCACCTATGTTCTCCTATGTGGAAACCCAGTGGTGGGTTAATTTGGGTAACCGTTACATTTCATACTTTATTTTTTAAAGCCATGTTTTGGTATTCCTTTTTACGATGTGGGTTCCTATTAAACAAACTTTCGAGTAGTAAACCATTTATAACTCTGACGAATTTCGAGGGAGAAATTCATTTTAAGGGGGGAAGAATGTATCACACCGAGATTTTATGAAAAATATTCTTTTAATTTCATTAATGTTTTATGTTGTATGATACACCAAGATTACCTTGCACTATACGCAACACCGTATTAGTTTTAAGTATACGCAACACTATTCTTGGATCGTGTTACACACAATTTTGATAATAGTTATTCTACGCAACATTGAGTATATATATATATATATTCAATGTATAAATGAAATATGGTTAGATTCTGTTATACGAAACATTGAAGGATTCTTGCACAACACGCAACCCTGACTTGACTTTCATTACATGCAATCGCGACCTTCCTCGATAGCGTGTGTTGTACGCAATACTGGGTTTTACTAGAAAAAGATATATTGTTATAATATTATTATGAACTAGCTGTTATGAATAGTATTAACTAAATTTTTAATTTTATAACATTATTATTCATCTTACACATTTTCTAGAACATGGTATAAAAACAAAATAAATTTTTCGGGTAAAATAAGTATTTTTTAAAAAAATACAGTTTTTCCGCCTTTTGATGGCGCACCCACATTAAATATAGTTTTTGACATGTTTATAAGTTAAATTTGAAAAAATAAAATTATTCTTTGGAATCTTGAAATGAAAATTTACTTTGGATAATTTTTTCATATTATTCTGGTAACTTTCATATATTGATGAATAGTAAAAACACGCTATATTTTAATTAAAAACAAATTTTTTCATCGCAATAATTTATATGGTAAAATTATAATATTGAATGGTTTTAATGTATAAATAGAATATAATTTTACCATTTAATATAATTTATGTCATTAGCATTGATTCTACCTTGAATTCGTAGGATAAATCAATTCAATCTATTGCAATGTTTTAAACAAAAACCCGTTTTCTTTCGACAACGGGATTAATTTTAATTTAATTTCTGCAAGTTTCGTGTATTGAATTTGGAAAAATGGATTCCATATTTGGAATCAGTGGGTCCAAATTATCTTAATAAGCTATTTTTTATTTTTTGGCATTATGAATAGTAACTACGGTAAATTTTATTTACAATAGTTAAAGATAAATCGGGTAATTAAGGGTAAATATAATATTATAAAATTAACCTAACACCTACCAAAATCCTATTGGATGACTAAAAGTCGACTCATATCACCTAAGGGTCAGATTAGATTCATTTAATGGACTTTTTCCCATGAAAATAATTTAATTATTATTAAAACCAAAGAATCTGACAACATGTCACTTTCTTAAATCTTATAAGTATAATAATTTTATTTTAGTGATACACTTCATTAAACTTCTAAAATGAATAGTATCCAGAAAGATAATACATTTATATACATCATAGGAATTTATTTAGAATTTTTAGGGATTAAATAATTATCATTTATTATGACACAAAGATGATGCAGAAATTATCTTATTAAATAATATTGACATAATTGATGTTATAAATACCCTAATAAATGTAATTTAAGACTTTTTATGAATTCAACTAATTTTATATGTTAATATGACATGTTAGTATTGATTTAATTAACTCTTTTGAACTAATCATTCTATTATGATTTTCACAAAAATCAATTACTAAATAGTGTCAAAATTGACATAAAATAGGTTTTAAAACAAATATTATATTATTAATTGTTATTTTATCCCTAAAAAACTAATGCTCGGCCAAATGACTTAGATAAGGTTATATATATTAATAATAAACATCTCGGGGTTCTTTTGGCTTCTTATAGTAAGTTTATTAATCTTATAGTATAAGAACACAAGAAGACACGGTAAAAGTAAAATTATTTAACTTAATGTTAAATATAAATGATATGGTTAAAATAGGAACCTAAACTTGTATAAATTATATTTGATGAGAGTATTTAGACCCATCCCCACCTTATCTTCGAAATAAATAAATTTTTAGCTAATTAAAACCGATCATGACTTTATAATAAAATAATATTTTTAGTCTTTCCAAAGGAGCCCCTCTCCTCCCTTATAAAAGGGCACCTCCTCCCTCTCCTCCTCACACCAATTCGAGCCTTCAAGCTCGGCCAAACCCTGCCAATTTCTCCTTTACACTTCCCAAGAGACATCCTAGAGGTCCTGGTCTTCTTAAAAGACCAATTTTAGTCCCCTAAAAAGAAGTCTCAAAGAAGTACATCAAAGAAGAGGTAATGTCCGATACCGATTCGTTCATTTTTATTTCCTCTTCCACTTATTCTTCTTTAGATGTTTCATTATGAAGTAATAACATAAGTATCACTCATATAATGATATGTTATTATAAGTATGAAACAAACCTATTTCACCATCTATCCATCCTATGAAAACGAAATCACCGCGCGTGCGTACGTACGGAATACCGTCTCCCCGTCGTGGTGTAATCTATTTTCCACCACCACCTTACTTGGATGGGTATAATGGTGTAAATAATAAATATATATGATTATTTTAATGTGATATTGATTCTGAAATAGTATACATACACTCCAATACAGTCCCACGATCATGAGAATGATATCATCGCTCGTGCGTATGTACGGACTACCGTCTCCATGACGCGATGAGATTCATTCTCCATGTTAACCATTCATGAATGATTATAAAGTATATATAATAAGGAATAATGAAATATATGACATAATAATACTGTATTTATGTGTATATATATGTTTGTCATCTACTTAATTCCATTCAACTCAATAAGGAAACGAAAAAAGCATTCATGCGTACGTACGACCTACCGTCTCCATGAACGGTGTATTTCATTCCATTTACTGATTTTTTATATATATGTATATTCTGAATATATATTATATATAAATCATTTTTTATATTCTGTAATTAAGTAATCATGATCAAAGTAATCATATGAATAATTACAAGACAAAAGACGGACGACAAATGAAACAATTTTACCCAAAATGCTCTTTAACATGGAATTTACAAAAGAATGGGTAATATAAAGTCCTAAGTGAACCATATATGATATCATAACAATGATTATGATTCTGGAATAAGTCAAGGAAATTATTTAAATCATTATACAGGTGGTTTGGACACTTACGAAGCAAATCGGACCTAAGGTAAGGGTAATATCACAATCTCATTTTTATCCGAGATTGTTTATATTTTTGAATTTACTGGGGTGCATTTTATCATCCACATCCATGTTTCCTCAATATGTAATATTTACATTATTCTACAATAGGTTATATACAATTTTACCCTTCGGTGAGTTTTTAGTAAAAGATATGAAAGGAATCTTTTGTCGTTTTCCGTATGAGGTACTTTTTGACTTTTCCGACAAAAGTACGAGAAGAATGTTTTTTTAACTTATACGGCATGAATGGATATTTAAAACATTATTTCCAAGAAGCTTCCTCTACAAGTTTTCATGTTTATTTTTAATCAACTTATTTTAGTTTAAAATTGTATGACATGTTAAGAATTGAATTTTTTTTAAGTTGAAAGGATATTTTCTCAAGAATGGAGTTCAAGTGTTTTATCAAAATTATTTTCCATCTAAGATAATATAGGGTTCTATTTCTATCCCTATTATTAAATTGATTTGATTATGTTGTGATGGATTTATTTTTATGAATCCCTTTATCTTATATGAATTGTTTTATGATGTCATGTTGTTCAAGTATCCCATTTTTATTACATGGGTTATGCAGTGATGTATGATTTATGATTTTGTGGTACACATAAGAATGGTATCATTATGAGATGGGTGGGACCTATATATCCCTCCAATGCATTGGTTAAAGATTATATATCTCATGATATAGACATGGATGGAACGGCAGGTTATACCAGTTCAGTAAAACAGGACTGAAACGATGAGTGAACTCGGTTCAGAAATTGACTTTGTCCACTAAGATAGTCTTGGCAATGAGTCTTGACTAATAAGAAATGATACTATATGATTATGTGTGTATGACACAAAGTTTCATGTTATAAGTTTTGATTATTGGGATTTCATTTCACTACTATGATTTATCCCATGTTATGAAATTATGCTCTCTTTTGCAGGTTAAGATTTCCAAAATGTTATGTTCTTATGAATATGATGTGATTGATTTTTCTTTTGTTTACCTTTACTGAGTATTTGAGCTCACCCTTTTATGTTTTATTTTCCCCAGGATATAAAGAAAGGTTTTAGGTAAAAAAAGGAAGATCTTTATGGGAGATATTGAAGATCTTTCACCAAGATTAAAGGATTATATTATGAGTTTCCAAGGACACTAAACTATTACGATCCTTGTGTGTGTGTTTTTGTTATGTATTAAGTATTCCGCAAAAGTAATGTAATGTCCATGTAATTCAGGCTTAGGGTCTCTACAGTCCCCCCACTCCTACCCCACACCCCCTAGCAACCCCACTCCAACCTGTCGGTCCCCCTTGTTCCCCTCCCCCACTGAGCCAACATGTTATAAAAAACAAACCGGTATTGTTAATAGGAAGGATTGCATGAATATTTTTTTAAAACCTTAAGGCACAAAATGTTTTCATTATCAAGAGAATCATTTATCTGAATCAAGAAAATATACTAATTTTCTGCATGGGGGGGATAGGCTAAAATAACGAATATCATAATCTACCATGAACTACAAATATAAGATTTTTTCTTTCATAGTAAGTAGAATGGAATCTAAAAAATTAAATATTATATTTACCTTTGATTATTGGATATTATCAGGGTGAAAATTATTCCCGGATTGGCTGGCTGCTGGCCCATATCTACCATCTCCGTAGAGATTCTCCTACACAGCTCTCAAAAACATCAGATTCAGGTAAAGTTCCATTAAACTGTAGGGAAAACAGCATTGTAAATACATGAAAATTTTCATTGAAAAATGAAAAAATGGGATTTAAGGGTGAGAATACTTTTCTCTGGTGTACCAGCAAGGATGGTCTCCCCATGGTAAATTCCAACCTGTACAAATAGATAATATAATAAGGTAAGATGCATAAAACCCTAGAAATCACCTGTCAATGTAAATTCCGAACCTCAAACTACAGAAGCCAATTCTTTCATGCTTATATCTATTTCTTTCCTAATTAAAGAGTAATTTAATTTCCATCTAGATCACTGACCAACAAAAATTCCTTCTTGTTCTTTTGGAGCTCACTGAAGTATTATTTTCCTTTTTTAAATGTTTTTGTACCCAACCCGCGATACATAGAGAATAAATATAAAAAAAATCAATTTATAAATGAAGCTTGATTGTGTTATTATAGAAATGAATATTGATTATATAACATTTATGTGAATCGAATCCAAATCCCTCCCCCTTTCACCACCACCCCCTACCCCTGCTAGTCCCCCCTACCCATGCCAGTCCCCGTACCCCTGCTAGTCCCGCAACCTCACCCCCTGATCATCCCTCAACCCCTTCTAGACCCCCTACCCTCTTCAGAAAGATGTAGTATAAAAATACACAATATACATACACCTTCAAAGAATTCCAAAAACAATTGCAGCATCTCATTTCCACATAAATAAGAAACAAATAATACATATAAAATTGAAATTTTATTAACAGTGAATAAAAAATGATAGATACAAAAACTATTAATAATGTAGCACCAAAATGTCATCTGAATTATCCTCCTCATATTCACAGATATCAATAGCATCAATGTGTGTACCACCATCAGCAGCATCATCATCACCATCAACAACATCTTCATCTTTTCCACCATCAGCATCATATTCAGCCTCTCCACCATCCACAACATCTTCAGCCTCTCCACTAGAATCTTCAACTACACAATCATCATCATCCTCATACATTGAGTTCAAACTCGATAAACATCCATCCACTATTGCTTCACTTTATGGAGGAAGTGAAGAGAATATAGCTAATATCAACTTGAACAATAGTTCATTTTCTTTTTTCTATGTCTTTTGAGACTCCTGTCTAATTTTCTGATTTACTGTCTCAATGGAAGCATGTAATCATTCATAGGTAACCATTCCTGAAATATTTCTAAAATATTCAATACCTGGTGACCAATATTTAGACGATCTGTTTTTTTTTTTTTTTTTACAACGATCTCTTCCACTATGATCGTTTCCATGAACTTGATGTAAATAATCATTTGGTCCAAATGTGTCCAGTTCCATTTACATTAGAGCTTGAAGAGCATCCTATAAAATGGAATTACTATTTTAATAGATAATCCAAAAAATAAATATGTACAGGTATATGTCCATTGAAATGCCCATACGTGTTATGAGTAAAATGTCTACAACCTCCTTTTTTGATGAAATCTAGACCAAAGCCGAAGTAGCATAATTGCTTTTATATTTTTATACTACTTTTAAGAGTTGGTATAACTTATATACGTATCTTAGGATGTTGTTTTGGTTTACAGATATATTTGTAGTGGTGATGGACCTATTTGAGATTCTAAAACTTATCAGGAAGTGAATGGATTTTAGATGTCCTTTTTAAACCTTATCAAGAATTGATCTTATTAAATATTCATTCGGAATACTAAATCGAGTGGTAGATAATGTATTTTACTATATAATACCATAGGAAAAAGTGATATAATTGTATCATGCATTCTCATTCCCTATGAGGAAAACACAACTCATATTATTTTCAGTGAATGAAACTGCATTCTAAATGATAAAAATTTTAAAACATTCTTACAATTTTTTCCTGCATTGCCTAATTTACTGTAGTTACATCATTCATTTTACTACTATAACAAAACAATAATGATTTAAGAACACATAATTTGAAATTTAATGCCCGTTTCTACAGAAAATTGAACATAAATCATTAAAAAAATAAATGTATATTCAATGTTAAATCATATATTACATTTGACAGTTCTTGATCTAGCTGTGTAGTTTTCCCCAGAGTATGATAATATATCATATTTACATTATTTATTACATTTATTTAAGATGATTAATATTATTAAACAAAAATAAACCAACCTTTGAATAATTAAAATGGGATAAAAATCATCATTTCAAGTTAACAATTCAACAAGTTTAAGACATAACTAAAATAACCATGTTTGAGAAATAAAATTGAACATAATCACATATAGTAAAATCATCCACTATAGAAAAATAAGATTAATGTAAGAAAATTATTAAAATCATTAGCATTGTAAATTACCTTGAATGTGGAACAACACCAATATGAAATTAGTTCTTTTTATTGTGAAATTGGGTATTCATTGAAGATCAGTTTATTTTCAAGAAGAGTACCTCTTATTTTTTTCCATCCAACATGAAGGACATGATTATAGGCCCAACAAATCTCCACCAGTTCCATTAAACTAGATCCATTAGCACAGAGATCAACCAAGAATTTATAGTGAAGCTAAATATTAAAACAAATTTATCCATAATAATTTATAAAGAAAATTCAAAGTAATTTTAAAAAATATATTACACAAATTTCCACCCAAGCCTGCCCAAATCAATCTTCTCCAACCTTGGTCCAGGTCACTTGCACCCAACAGGTGTTGTAATTCAGTTATCCTATCAAATCACTACTAGTCCTAAGGGTATAATTGAGGATGTCATTTTTTGAGTCAATGATCTTATCTTTCCAGATGACTTTTATGTCCTTGACTTGGATGGTGAGACAACTTATTTCCAATATCCTCTGATTTTAGGAAGACATTTCTTTATGACATCTAAAACCAAAATTGATGTCCATTCTGTAATCTTATCCATGGAATTTAGTGACCAACTAGTCAAGTTTGATATTTTTCAATCCATGTGATACCCATTAGAGAATGAATCTGCATTCTCTATCCATTCTTTTGAAACTCTCTCTGAGAGTGTGTTGAATTCCAATCCATCATGACCTGCATGTTTTACTGATAGAGGAGTTTTTGAATATTATATCCTCATTAACCAAGTCCTAAATGGAGTAGTTTATGTTGAAATTAAAAATGTAAACTCCATTTATCTAAAGGATCTTGAAAAATCTTTAGAATCTCATCTTTCCTATGACCTCCACTTCACCATCTTGGATGATAATAAGGAAAATGAACAAGATTGTTCATTTTTTGATTCAAATCAGTTTATCCAACATTCATTATTTCCTATCCATGATTTCAAAAATTTTGTTATATGTGATGTGAATTATGAACCAATGTGTTTATATTGTCCTGATGGGAGTCAAGGTTATGAGATTTGTTCCATAATTAATAAATTGATCACTTGTGAGGTTGAAATTGACCATTATTTGGTGAACTACATTGAAGTAATGGATATTGAAAATTTTATTCAGTCTTATGACTCCACTAATCCCCATTACTATACATCGGTAAGTGATGAAATAAATGTGTCAATAACAATTGGGATCTCATACTGTGGTTTTGTGTTATCTGGTCCCTACATAAATGAACTATCAGAATTGATACATATTCTTGAATTTCGAAGCATAGAAAGCCATCACTTTGTGGATAAAATTATTCCTCACATTGGAGATCAAAGGGAGGATAGTCATATTCCATTTTCACCTCTATTTAATTGCAAGCACACAATCAAATAAGGGGATAAATTATTTAATCAACAATCAGTCATCCCAAAAGTGAAGTATTTTTGGAAGCACTCTGGAGTTGAGAAAATACGGTGGCCACCATCGGACTATGGTTAGTCCAATGCAACAGTCTAGCTATAGAAAAATAAATTCAGTGCTTCTTGAGAGGCAACCAATTTTTTATTTTAATTTTATGAAATTTTAATTTCTTTTAAGTTTTTCAATAGATGAATAATGATTATTATTTTTTTGGTAACATCCCAAAATCTTGGAACCACATCGTCTTCCATCAGATCCCCAACTTCTATAGTTGACCCACCACTGGATGGAGATGACAACCCACTAAATCCAAACTAGGGGGAACCTCTTTCCCTTTAACTCATCTTCTCTCTCTCTATCTCTCTCTCTCTCTTTTCTTCTTCCTCCCTCATTCTCATTTTTTACCACTTTCCTCATCACATTTTTATTTAATCTTTCTCTTTTTTGTGGGTGTGTAATTTAAAAACACAAAAATACTAAAAATTTTAAAAAATGAACAAACAAGAGTCATAATTACTCACTTCAAATTTTCAAATTTTTTCCCGCCATTTTTGGGAGTCAAAAGACATGGTTTCATCTCAAACATTTTACGGTTTCTTCATAAATTTGGATAACTAATGTTGCATCAAAGCCAAAAAAATTTGAATGGTCACATTTTGATTTGGAAACTGATTTTCCACAATCGTGAGGAATAAAATTAGCTTTCATTATAAGGCCACCTATGGAAATCTTTTCATAATTTTTATTTTTCACCCCCATTTGGGAGTCTTGAGTTTACAGACCGTCGACTTTAATTTCCAACTTTAGTGTGCAGTAATATGATAGAGGCATTTTCTGAACCACATGAGGATCACAATATCCAAATAGACTCACTTACATTAATCCTCCTTTTGAAAGCCCCTTTGAACATATGAAAACCATTTATTTGTTAGCCACATTAAAATCCCAATAACTTATCCCACCCAATATCAACATGGATTTTCATTGCATATTTTTTTAGAAATTTCAGTGTGGGGGAATGGATTTCATTTTGGGTACCCATTATTGATTTCACCATGTTATCATATTCTTGAGGGCAAGCATCCATTCCAATATGGGGGAGGGTTTGTCATTCAGTATGTTTTTGGGAATGTAATGTACTTTCATTTATGTAATTTTGTAAATTTTATTGATAAGTGTTCAAAAATATTCAAATAAAATCAAAAAAAAGGAAAAAAATGGGTTGTGTTTTGGGTATGTCAAAAACCCTTTTCCTCAACCTTTGATCTTGTTATAACTATTACAATTATTGTCACGAGGAGATCAATCATGGGTTGGGAGATGAATGTGAGATCTATGTCAAGTTCAACTTTCGAAAAAAATACAAATAAAACAAAAATGATGAACACTTATGTCATTGGGAGAAGCTCCATGTTTTCTAAATATTCCATATTCTCATTACCTTCATATTTTTCCCCTTTTATGTCTTATTTCACATTTTCATTCCCTCGTAAATATGTTTTTCCATTTAATTTCTTATCTCATTTCAAAAATAATGTGCATTTCTTTTTCTATATTGGTGTTTTACCCCACTTTTCCTATCTATTGGATATCATATTCTTACAGTCCCATAGCCACAGAAAACCCCCACAAAAAGAATATTGATTATTGAGCACTTTAGGATAGAGAGTAGAATATGAGAGATCTTACAAACTCTATGATTTTCACTTTTGGTTGGTGAATGAGTGAAGCTCCATAAATTAATTTTATCATCTTGAGAGGAGTAAGTTTTTTTTGCCACCATTTTCCATTATGAAATTTCATTATGAAAAAATGAATTGTTTTTGGAAAATTGTTTCTGTAACAAATTCTGTTGGAATTCAATATGGATGAGTGGTATTGTCTAAACCACCCCTGATTGGGGAATTTTTTTTAATATTTGTTGGTGAGTAAAAATGATTTTGTAATGTTTTTATATTTGTTTCACATCACGACATGAAAAAGACAAAGTGTTGGGGATTTGATGTTATTAATATTTTTATTACTTATTATATACTCCCTTTACTTATTTTAAATGAAATTTTCATAATTTGTGTGAAATATTAATTTTTTAATACCAAGTATAATTTTTGAGCATTTTTAGAAGTAGTCCAATTGATTCGGTTTAATATTTTATTTATAAATCTCACCCTACCTATCCAAATTGTGTGGTTCTTGTTTTTTAGGATTCATAATTTAATATAAAACTTTTCATTATAAGTGATCATGGTTCAATGTTTCATTTTAAATGCCCATATAGACCACACAAGAAGTCCTATCGAATCTATGATGAAACTAAACCATCCATGAATATTTAATGGTAGGCCCAATCTGGAAGACCAAATTTTTTTATTCTCCTCCAACATTCATTTCACAATGTACGGAGTCTTGGATAAAAATTTCAATGCCCAAATCCAATGTCAATGGGCACAAATAATTCCTTTAAACTCATCCCACCATTCTGTGCAGGAAATAAAATCAGTATAGTATTATTGAAATATCACATGATGTAAGAATCCAATCAATCTTAGCATTTTCAGTGTGAAATAGGAGAAATTGGTGGGCGACATCATTGAAAAAAATTCAGATTTGAAGGCATCTTCCTATTCAAAAACCCATTCACGTTTTGGCCTTCAAAATGTTTGTATTGAAATGGATAGATTAAAATTTTTTAATCCAACCACCATAACATTGGGTACTTAAGTCCAATGGACACAAAATTTTAGATTAGACAGAGGAGATATTTATCTACAACTTGTAATAAGATCAAATCCCGAGATTCTGTTGTCTAATTTTTCAAATCTGCGATGCATGTAGATGGAATGTTTTTAATTGAAAACAGCCCACAACATTCATCTATAAATACATCCCCTCCTCTCATTTCAAAAGAGTTTTCATTTCAGAGAAAAAGAGGGCAGGTTGGAATGACCAAGGCTTTTAAAAATTCTTGGGAGGATCTGGCATACTCATGTTCTTACTTGAGAACCCATTCCTCCTTGCTTCCATTCATTTACTTTTGGGTTTTTCTTCATTTGTAATCGTGTAAGGGTATGTGTTTTTTAATTCTATTTTAATGAATTTTTCTTCATCAATATCTCTTATTCTCATCCTCCATCTATAGTTTAATATTAATTTTCTTAAAATATTTTAAATATAGTTGAATAACCTTCTTTTCTTTTTCTTTCTCAATCAATCTAAAGTTTGTTTTTAATTAACAACATCGTTTGTGTGCATGTTCGATGCACCAATCTTTTCTTATCCATTTCTTGTTATTATATTCTTAATTTAACATCATAATAATTATAAATAGATTACTAATAATTTCAATGGCTGATTAAATCTACCATTGGGGTGAGTTATAATTTGGGGATATAAAGTGATTGAGAGTCTTTGCTCGATAAGTATTATTTGAGTTAATATTGTGTATCTTGAACTTTTTATGTCATGGATTACTGACATTTTTGTTTAATATATGGATTCCATGGATTCTTGGAATCAAAAATACACTACCATAAATAATTAATGGTAATCATTAGAACCCTATGTTATATTATGGCTTGGATTAATTCATTAACACTTGGGAATTCCGATCAAAATCATTTTGTGAAGTGGGTATTAATTTAATGTAATATAAAGAAAAAATAAAGGGTATCATAAACTTAAATACCCAATAATGAACTCAACCTAGTCTTTATCAATTTCTTAAATCAAACATCATCTAGAAATTATTTTATAATCTCTGCAAACAAATCCCCCAATCAGAATAGAATTAACTAAAAACAACCAATTATTAAAAAGTATCATCGTCGAGGATTTGACACGAGTGTTGATATACACATTAGAGAAGAAACAATACCTTGAAATCACATCTGATTGTTTCCTATATACAGTTCAATGTTCCGATGGTTTGCTAATGTGTATAGCAGTACTCTGTTTGAATCCTCGGCGATGATACTTTTTTAATAGTTGAATGTTTTTAGTTGGGTTTATTTTGAGTGGGGGGTTTGTTTGCATAGAATAAATTAATTGATTACTGATTGGTGTTTAATTTAACAATTTTAAAAATATTGTAGTGAGTTCATTTTTAGGGAGTTACGATTGTGATAACTTTGAGTTTTTCATTATATAGCATTTAAATTAACACCCATTTCACAAGATAATGTTGATTGAAATTCCTCAGTGTTAAGGCTTTAATCCAATCCTTAACATATCTTAGGTTTCTAATCTCAATTAGATCTTGTTTATGGTTTTTTATTTAAGGTTCCAATAATCCATGGAAACCACACGTTAAAAAAACAATTCATTAATCCATGACATGTTAAGTCTAACATAATCAATGTTAAATTAAAGAATACTCATCGATCAAAAGCTCTCAATCACTTAACATATCTAAATAATGACTCACCCTAATGGGAGATTTACTCAGACATTGAAATAACTAGTAATCTCATTATAATTATTATGATGATAAATTAAGAAGATAAGAAAAAGAATGGGATAAGAAAAGAGTGGTGCGTCGAACACACACAAAAATGATGAAGGAAATTAAATAATGGATTTAGATTGAATTTGAAAGAAAAGTACAGGAAGGGGATTCAGCAGTATTAATTTTTTTAAAAAACATAATATTTAACTATAGAATGTGGATGACAATAAGAGATATTTATGTAGAAACTTTCATTAAAACAGGATTACAAAAAAACATTCAAGATTTCAATAATGAAGAAAACAAAAGTAAAAGGAAAAAAAGAGAATATGAAAGGTCTCTCAAGTAAAAACATGAGTATTACAGGTCCTCCAAAGCCTTTGGAAAGTCTTTGTTAATACCAATTTATGATCCTCTCTTCTGAAATGGCAACCCCTTTTAAGGAGAGGAGGGGGAAGTATTTATAGCCCAATGAAGTGGACTGTTTGCATTCCAAATCTGTTCCTCCACTTGAATTGACAATTTGGACATCCCAAAAGCTGAATATCAAGATATTTCCTTTATTGAAGTTATATATAATATTTTTTTCTGACTTCACTCAAACTTTGGATGCATTTTGACTTATGGAGCCAAAGTTATGGTGCTTTTATTAAAACATTTTAAACTGTCTATTTCAATCCATTCTTTTTAGAAGGTCGAAATGTTAATTGGTTTATCAATAGGAATATTATTTCAAATCTGAACACATTATTAAAAAAATTAGGATTCATATATCTCTTATTTTACACTACAAAATCTGAGATTTATAAGATGATTACATCATGAGATATGTCATTAATACTGTACTGATATGTTTTCCTGGCCAAAATGGTGGGCTGCGTTTAAATGAATCATTTTGGTCCTTTGTCATTGGATTTGGGACTTGAAATTTTTATCCAATACTCCTTACATTGTCCCCATAACTTTGGAGGATAATAAAGAAATTTGGACTTCTTTATTAATCCCATAAATTAAATCTTCATGGATGGGCCAATTTCATCACAGATTCTGTGGGTCTTCTTGTGTGGACCATATGACCATTAAAATGGTTGAATGAGCCAATAATTATTTATAGTGATATGTGGGAAATTTAATAACGAATCCTAAAAAATAATAACCACACAATTTGTATAATTATGTTGAGAGTTACAAAAAAATAGTAAACTGAATCAATTGGACTACTTCTAAAAATGTTAAAAATTATACTTAGTATTAAAACATTAATATTTTACACAAATTCTGAACATTTCATATAAAATCAGTAAATGGAGTATATAATAAGTCATGAAACTATTAATAACATAAACTTACCCACACTTAGTCGTGTGCATGTCCTCATGTGCAAAAAATATAAAAACATGATAAAAACCATTTTCACTCACCATAAAATATTAAAATTTTGTTTTCCCCAATCAGGGAGGCTTAGGAAATATCACTCATCCATATTTAATTCCACCAAATGTTTTTATAGGAACAATGTTCCAAAAACAATTCATTTTTTTCATGCTCAAATTTAGAAATGAAAAATGGTAGCACACAAAACTTACTTCTGTCAAGATGATAAAATTAATTTATGGAGTTTCACTGATTCCCCAACCAAAAGTGAAAATCATAGAGTTTGAAAGAGGTATCATCTTCTACCCCCTATCCAATGTGAACAATAATCAAGAGGTATTTTGAAGTGGTTTTTCTATGGCTATGGTATGGTAGGAATATAATGTCCAAGAGATATAAAATGAGGGGTAAATCAACAACATGGAAAATACAATGCACATTTTTTTAAAACAAGAAATGAAAGGAAATGAAAAAACCTATTTATGAGGGAATGAAAATGTTAAATAAGACACAAAAGTGGAAGGAAATATGAAGGTAATGAGAAGATGGAATATTTACAAAACACAAAACATGTCCCAATGACATAAGAATATAATGAAAGTGTTTTTTTTTCATTTTTTCTCCTTTATTCGAATGTTGAATTTGAAATAGATCTCACAATCATATCCCATCCCATGATTGATCTCGTCACGACACTAATTTTAATAGTTATAATAGGATAAAAGGCTGATAAATAGTGATTTTTGACCTACCCAAGACACAACACAATTTTTTTTGATTTTTTTTAGTTTTATTCATTTTTTATAATTAATATTTTTTGAAACCTTGTCATTAAAATTTGAAAAATATTTCATAAGAATATATACATTCCCAAAACCCACTGCAAGACAACCTCTTTGCCACAATAAAATGTATGCTTGCCCTCAAGCAAATGATAACTTGTTGAAAATCAATAAAAGGAAACCCAAACAATGAAATCCATTCCCCCCAACACCTAAATTTCAAAAAACAATAAAATGAAAATCTATGTTTATATTGGGTGGGATAAGGTAGCGGCCTTATAATGTGGCTATCAAAGAAATTTTTTTCATAGGCTTTAAGGGGCTTTCAAAAGGAGTATTAATGTAAGGTAAATGAGAGGCTATTTGGATATTGTGATTCTCATGTGGTTTAGAAAATGACTCTATCATTATAATATACACTAAATTAAGAAGTTCAGATAGAAGGTCTACTAACTCAAGATTCATAAATGGGGGTGAAAAAAAACACTCATTCTGAAAAGATGGACATAGGAAGCATTGGCATGAAATCTAATTTTTTTCCTCATGGTTGGGGAAAATCTGTTTCCAAATCAAAAAGCGAGCATTCCAAAAATTTTTATTTTGACACAATATTATTTATCCAAATTTTTTATGAACCCACAAAATTTTTGAGATGAAACCATATCTTTTGAGTCCCAAATATGGTTGGAAAAAATATGAAAATTTGAAGGTGAGTAAGTATGATACTTGTTTGTTCATTGTTTTTAAATTTTTAGGTTATTTTGTGTTTTTAAATTACGAAACTAGAATAAAGAGAAAGAGTAAATAAAATGTGATGAGGAAAGTAGTAAAAAAATGAGAATGAGGGAGGAAGATGAGAGAGAGAGAGGGAGGTAGAGATATAGAGAGATAGAGAGAGAGATAAGTGGAGTTAAAGGGAAAGAGGTGCCCCCTGGTTTGGAGTTGGTGGGTCGACTACAGAAGTTGGGGATTAGATAGAAGTCTATGTGGTTCCAGGATTGTGTGTCCTCTCATGGTGATGCTTTAATTGATGTTAATAAACTGTGAATGTCCTTTAGGAAGAGGGGTCTTGTACTTTCACTGCACCAAATGGGTAAACATGAGAAACCATAAAAGGACCTTCCCAATGAGAATTAATCTTACCCAGGTGAAGCTGTAATAGAGAGTTGAAAATAAATACCTTTTCACCTTCACTAAATACCTTTCTCAGGATGTGTTTTTCATAGAGTACCTTATCCTTTTCATTGTATATATTGTAATTCTCATAAGATCAATGTCAAAGCTCATCCTGTTCATCCAATCACAACAACCTTTCTTCACTTGATATTTCAGAATCAAAATTATAGGTTTTCTTAGCGCAAAATGTCTTATGTAGGATTTCAACTGGTAAATGACATGCTTTACCAAAAACTAGACTAAAAGGAGATATCCCAATGGTTGTTTTATAGGAATTTCGATAAGCCCAAAGTTATTCACAAAGTCTTTCAGGCTAGTATTTTTTGGTGGGTTTTACAATTCTCTCAAGAACTCTTCTCACTTCTCTATTAGAAAGTTCAGCCATGCCATTTATTTTAGGGTGATATGCAGTTGAAGATTTATGTACAACAACATTCTTTTTCAAAAGAGATTCTATGGTTCTATTACAAAAATGGGTTCCTAAGTCACTTATCAAGGAACGTGGTGTGCCAAATCGATGGAAGATGTGTGACTTTAGAAACATACTAATAGTATGTGAATTATCCTCTCTAGTGGGTTTTTCCTCGACCCACCTAGAAACATATTCAATAGCAAGAACAATGTATGAGAATCCATTGGAAGGGGGAATAGTCCCATGAAATCGATACCCCAAACATCTAAGATCTCATAGAAGATTAAAGGATTTTGGGGAATTTCATTTCTTTTGGAAATTGTGCCAAACTTTTGGAAAGTGGGACATTATTGACATAACTCATGTGAGTCCTTGAAGAGTGAAGGCTAGAAGAATTCAGAGTCTAGGACCTTTCAAGAGGACCTCTGTGGTCCAAAATGGACACCACCTAGCGTTGAGTGACAAAATTATAAGATGGAAGAATGTTCATTTTCATCAACACATCTCCTAATTACCATTTCTACCCCCAGTTTTCCAAAGTTTATTTTCGTCCCAAGAATAGTATTTTGAATCACTTTTCAACTTCACTTTTTGTTCTTTTGAAAAATTTTCAGGAAAAACCCCAAAAACCAAGTAATATAAAATTTGGGAATACCATGGTATTATTGGAGTGAGAGATGAAAGGTGCTCGATTGAAAATTCTGGATCAATTATTTCAAATTGAGAAAAATTACAAATTCTACGCAAGTGATCATCCACAGGGTTTTTTTCCTAGTATATATTTGGTTTCAATGTCAAAATCATAGAGCATTAGGATCCATCTTTATAGCCTTGGTTTGGAATCACTTTTCTTGAGTAAGAAATTTATAATAGAATGGTCTGTGAAGATGATGATTTTGGCACCTAAGAGATAGGTCCAGAACTTATCTAAGGTAAAAACCACTACTAATAGTTCCTTTTCAGTCACAGTGTAGTGAGATTGAGTTTCATCCAATGTTTTTGAGGCATAGTATATGACATGATGAAGTTTTTCCCTTCATTTAATAAGAACAACCCCAAAAGCTCTATCCGAAGAATCACATATCAACTCAATGGGTATGGAAAAATCTGGGGGTTGCATTATTGGGGAAGATGTAAGAGAATTTTTGAGTTCAATGAATGATCTCTTTCAAACCTTATCGAAACAGAAAGTGACATCATTTTGGATTAACTGAGTGAGTGGGAGAGAAATCCTACTGAAGTTATGGATGAATCAATAATAGAAACCAGCATGACTGGGAAATGAATGGATGTCTCGAAGAGAAGTGGGTTTATGAAGTGATTGGATCATTTCAATCTTGTAAGTATCAACATCAATACCCTATTTTGAAACAATGTTCCCTAGAACTATCCCATTTTCAACCATGAAGTGAAATTTTTCAAAATTTAACACACGGTTACACATGACACACTTTTGAAGGACTAGAGAGAGAGAATGCAAGTACGATTCAAATGAGTCACCATAAATGGTAAATTCATCGATGAATACATCCATGTAGTGTTCAATGAATTTAGAAAAGATACTCATCATACACCTCTATAATGTTTAAGGTCATTTCAAAGGCAAAAAGAAATTCTTTTATAAGCATATGTTCCAAAGGGGCATGTGAAAGTAGTCTTTTTTTGGTCCTGAGGTGAGATTGGGATTTGGAAGTAGCCAGTGTATCCATCAAGAATGCAATAGTGTGACATTATGGCTAATAGTTCTATCATTTGATCAAGGAATGAATGTGGGTAGTTATATTTTCTTGTTTCAACATTCAATTTACTATAGTAGATGCACACACGCCATTTTTTCATCACTCGAGTTGTGACTAACTCTCCTTGTTCATTTGTGACAACAGTTATCCCACCCTTTTTAGGAACAAATTGAATTGGATTAACCCGTTCACTATCAGAAATTGGTTAGATAATACCAGCTTGAAGAAGCTTGGTGATCTCTTCAATAACTATATCAAGTATGAGTTGATTGAGTCTTCTTTGTGGTTGTATAATTGGTTTTGATGATTCCTCAAGAAGGATGTGATGCCTGAAAAGAGCTGGTCTGATTCATGGTATGTCATCTAGGGTCTAACCTAAGGCCTTTTTTCCTCTAACACTTGAATTTTTTTGGACTCCTCAGTTTCAATAAGTGAATAAGAGATAATGACAGGATAAGAGTGATCATGGAAAAGGAATTCATATTTCCGGTGTTCAGAAAGAGGTTTTATATTAGTATCATATCTCATTGGTGGGTTTGACATCTCAGGAATAGATTAAGGGACTTCAGTTTCTTCAGATTCATTTTCCTCAATATTGTCTGAGGTGGAGCAGTAGGGATCAGAGTTGATGTGGGATTCAAGAGAGTTTTCAAGATCCAATAGATTTATGGAGTCTATGAATGAGAGGTCCACATCAACATCACCATTTATAACATGGTAAATCAGGGTACATATTTCACAAGATCCTATTTCTTTAGAACACGATGAACACGATGGAATGGGGTTCAATTGACTCTCAGAAGATTCCTCATAAGCATGGATTGAGAATGTATAGTGATCCTCAAATGGGTATCTCATGGCTTGGAAAATGTTGAACTTGACCAGTTGGTAACCAAATTCCATGGATAAGATGCCAAAATGGACATCAATCTTGGTTCTAGAAGTCACGAGGAATGGTTTTCCTAGAATTAGGGGAAATCGAGAAGATTTCATCTCACCTTCCATGTCAAGGACATAGAAATCAGTAGGGAAGATAAGATCATTGACACGAACAAGTACATCCTCGATTATACCCTCAGGACTAGAAGTGCTTCGATTGGCTAACTGAATGACAACACTCGTTGGATGGAAGGGACCTAGACCAAGGTTAGAGAAGATTGCATGACATTAATTGAGGCTTCTAGTTCTATGGTTGCATCATCAATGTTAGAACTTCAAATTTGGCATGGAACTGTAAAGGTCCCTAGGTCTTTGCACTTTATTGTAATAGAATGCGGGGTGGAAAAATTTTGGAAGGTCCTAAGTTGTCTCTTGTGGGTGCACAATTCCTTAAGAAACTTGGAATACTTAGGGATTTGTTTTATGGTATATAATAGGGGAATGTTGACTTAAACATGTCTAAACATGTCGATCAATTAAAAATTTGGTTCAAAGGACTTCTTTGTATTAAAAACATCTTGAGGAAAAGGAATTGGATTCCTAATTGGAATGGAAGGAGGCGGGAGAATGGCTTCAGACTCCTTTTCATGTTTCTTTTTCTTTTCATTTTCATGGTCAACATTCAATGTAGGTTTGGAGGAATTATCTTGATGCATAACATTTTTCATTCCTGATCTAAGTTCAATAGAACATACATTACCATTGGGGTTGGGTAATGGTTTTGCTGGGAGTTGAGAAGAATTTGATGGTTGGTACTGACTAAGGTGGGATGAAAGTTGACCAATTTGGGATTCAATGTTTTTTAGGCTAGAACAAGTGGATGAGGCAAGATCATAAACTACACATTCCCATGGTTTCTTGTAAGAATAGGCTTGTCTTGAATTGGGATTACCATGATTTTCGTTCTTGGGAAAGATATTGTAATGGGTTGGGAATTGGGAAGGCTCACTAGGATAGTGGAATTCAGGAAGAGTAAGAGGAGGATTTATTCTATGAGGTTAAGGAACAAAAGTTTAAGGTTATTGGAAGTTACCAACACTTTGACCGTATTGGAATTGGTTTGGGTTTTCATGAGGGTATTGAGGGGGATAAGAAATGGGATCCCCATATCTGATGTTAGGGTTATATGTAGAAGAGAAGGGCTCAGAATTGGGTTGGTTGAATTTTCTAACAAACTAACCTGATTATTGAGTGTTGGGGTTCCGCTGAGCATCTGCTTAATTGAACTCCATTGGTCTAGATGAATGAGATTGATCCTTTTGAAGTTGGGGACATGTGTCAGTTTGATGAGATGGGGAGCTACAGATTCCACAGTTCTTGATAGGTCTAAGGAACAGAGATTGTGGAGAAGATGAGGATGGAGATTTGGATTCCACATCTAGTTATCGCATAAGACCTGTATGTTCACTCATCCATTCGGTCATCTTGTTGATCTCCATGGATTGATTGTCTTGGACTTGTTTTACTTGATAATGTGCTCAATTATGGAATTTTTTTGTGTTTTCAGCCATGTTGATTATAATATCTTTTATAGCTACATGAGTTTTATCAACAAGAGCACCACCACTTGAGGCATCAATGAGAGTTCTCTCCATCGCCAATAACCACTCATAAAATTATTGGATCAAGATTTGGTTAAGGATTTGGTGATGTGGTCAGGTTTTAAAAAGATTTTTGAACCTCTTCCAGTACTCATAGAGTGATTCACTTGGGAATTGATTAATACCACTTATTTCATTTCGGATAGAAGAAGTACGAGAAGTAGGAAATAATTTCTCTATGAAGAGTTGCTTCATGTCATTTCATGTGGTTATGGAACCGGTAGGAAGGTTTTAGAGACATGACAAAGAAGATTCAACTAGGGAGAAAGATAATGGTTGATGTTTATTTGTTCCTCAGAAACCCCTTTAGGCTTCATGATAGAGAACACCATTTGGAACTCTTTAAGATGAAGATGTGGATCCTCACTGGATAGCCTGTGGAAATGAGGAAGAAAATGAATCAAACCCAATTTGACTTTTAAGTCAGCCTAAATGTTTGGATATTTAATAAAAATAAGTAGGTAATTCATATCAGGGGTAGTGAGTTCTTTAAGTGTTTGTTTCCTAGGATTGGCCATATCTAATTCCATTGGATGGACAAGGACTGGTTCTTGAATTATTTGATTATATCTTATGGTCCTCCTATGTTGGTGAAGTGTTCACTCAATTTTAGGGTTAAACAAATCCAAGGGATTGTTTTGGAGGCTACGACGAATTCAGAGAGATGTTGGAAGAAAGAGGAAGACATGTTTTTCATTGTGTTTTTTTGTTTATGATTTTTATGAGAACGTGAGTTTTTATTTTGTGTTTTTTTCAATTTTTTTCAATTTTATTTTTTTTATTTTTTATAATAACTAGAAACTAATAACTACATAAAGCACCATCCCAATAAATGGTGTCATTTGAAAGTGAATTCTATTGTCACTTATTTACCATTCAATGTTCTTATGCTCTGCTAATATGTATAGCCACACTCATGTTAAATCCTCAATGATGATACTTTTTAATAGTTGAATGTTTTTATTTGATGGTATTTTTATTTGAGGGGTTTGTTTTTAGAGCTTAAATGAATTAATTAATGATTTATTTTTAATTTAAAATTTTGATAAAGATTTTGGTGACTTCATTTTTAGGGAGTTAAGCTTTTGATATCCTTGAGCTTTGCTTTATATTTCATTTAAATTAACACCCACTTCACAAGATAACGTTGATTGGAATTCCTATGTGTTAAGGCTTTAATCAAAGCATTAACTTATCTTAGGGTTCTAATTTCAATTATATATTGTTTTTGGTAGTGTATTTATGGTTACATTAATCCATGTAAACCACATGTTAAACAAAACAAGTCATTAATCCATGACATGTTAAGTCCAACATACACAATGTTAAATTAATAATACTCATCGATTAAAAGCTCTCAATAACATAACATCTCTAAATAATGACTCACCCCAATGAGATATTTACTCATCCATTTAAATAATTAGTAATCTTGTTATAATTTTTATGGTTATAAATAATGAAGATACGAGAAATTAAGGGGTAATAAAAGAGTGGTGCATCGAACACACACACAAATGATGAAGGGAATTAAATACTGACTTTAGATTGAATGAGAAAGAAAAATAAGGGAAGGGGATTCAACTATATTTAAACCATTTTAAGAACATTAATATTAAAATACATAATTTTAATGAGAATAAGATATATTTGAGAAGAAAATATCATTAAAATATCATTACAAAAAAAAAACATACAAGATTACAATATTCAAGAACAAAAAAGTAAAAGGGAAAAAATAGAGGAAAGGTATATCAAGTAAAAACATGAATATGGAAGGTCCTATAAATCCTTTTTCAAGGCTTTGTTTGTGCCGATTTATGCTCCTATCTTCTTAAATTCCAACCCCTTTGAAGGAGAGGAAGGGGATGTATTTATAGCCCAAGGAAGTGAACTATTTACATTCCCAATCAGTCCCTCCACTTGGATCGATGATTTGGACATTCAGACATCTGAATCTCAAGATATATCCTTATTCAATGTTTTATATAATAATTTTGGATGACTTCTCTAAAAATTTGGAGGAATTTGGACTTATGGAACCAATTTTATGGTGGTTTTATTGATAACATTTAAACTGTCCATTTCAATCCATGATTTTTTGAAGTCCTAAATATAAATGTGTTTATAAAACGTAATATGACTTCAAATCAGAACACTTTCTAAAACAATGTCGGCCACCTATATCTCCTATTTCAGACTTCCAAATCCCAGCTTTATTAGATGAATACATAATGAGATATTTCATTAATACTGTACTGCTTTTATTTCCCGACCAGAATGGTGGGATGAGATTAAATGAATCATTTGGGACCATTGTATTTGGATTTGGGCCTTGAATTTTTTCTTCAAGACTCCAAACATTGTCCCCAGAACTTTTGAGGAGAATAATGAAATTTGGACTTCCTTATATAGCCCATAAATTAAATTTCCATGTATGGGCTTATTTCTTCACAGATTCGGTGGGTCTTCTTGTGTGGTCCATATGACCATAAAAATGGTATAATGGACCAATTATTCCTTCTAATGATATGTGGGAAATTTAATAAGGAATTGTAAAAAAATATCTACACAATTTGGATAAGTAGGCTGAGAGTTATAAATAAAATAGTAAATGCACACAATTGGACTACTTCTAAAAATGCTCAAAAATTATTCTTAGTATTGAAACATTAATATTTCACAAAAATTATGAACATTTCTTATAAAATAATTAAATGGATTATATAATAAGTCATGAAACTATAAATAAAATCAATTACCCCACACATAGTATTGTGCATGTCCTCATGTGCAAAAAATATAAAAACATGACAAAAATCATTTTCACTCACCATCAAATATTAAAATTTTGTTTTCCCCAATCAGGGAGGTTTAGATAATATAACTCATCCATATTGAATTCCACAAAAATTTGTTACAGAAACAACGTTCATTGTGTTTTGGAGAATGTAATGTACTTTCATTTATGTAATTTTGTAAATGTTATTGACAAGTGTTCAAAAAAATTAAAATAAAAAAATAAAAAAATGGGTTGTGTCTTGGGTAGGTCAAAAACCACTCTTCCTTAACCTTTGATCTTGTTATAACTATTAAAATTAGTTTCATGAGGTGATAAATCATGGGTTGGGAGATAAGTGTGAGATCTATTTCATGTTCAACTTTAAAAAAATACAAAAAATAGAAAAATGATAAACACTTATGTCATTTTGAGAAGTTTCTTGTTTTGTAAATATTCCATCTTCTCATTCCCTTAATATTTCTTCATATTTTGTGTCTTGTTGCACATTTTAATTCCCTCATAAATATGTGTTTTCATTTCTTTTCATGTCTTTCAAAAAAATGTTCATTTCTTTTTCGATGTTGGTGTTTTTCCCCCTTTTCCCTATCTTTTGGATATCATATTCTTAGAGTCCCACGGCCATAGAAAACCCCCTAAAAGAACTCTTGATTTTTGCGCACTTTAGGATAGGGAGTGGAAGCTGAGAGCTCTTATAGACTCTAATATTTTCACTTTTGTTGGTGAATGAGTTAATCTCCATAAATTAATATTATCATTTTGAGAGGTGTAAGTATTGTGTGCCACCATTTTCCATTTCTAAATTTGAGCATGAAAAAATGAATTATTTTTGGAACATTGTTTCTATAACAACTTGCGGTGAAATTCAATATGGATGAGTGATGTTGTCTAAACAACCCCTGATTAGGGAAAACAAAATTTTAATATTTGTTTGTGAGTGAAAATGATTTTGTCATGTTTTTATATTTGATGCTTATGAGGATATTCACAAGCTTATGTGTGTGTATTTGATGTTATTAATGTTTTCATGACTTATTATATACACCCATTACTATTTTTATATGAAATGTGCATAATTTGAGTGAAATGTTAATTATTTAATACTAAGTATAATTTTTTATCATTTTGAGAAGTAGTCCAATTAAGTTAGATTACTTATTTATTTATACCTATCCCCCTACTGATCCTAATTGCATGGTTCTTATTTTTTAGGATTCCTAATTACATATACAACATTTCATTATAAGTGAGAATGGTCCAGTTCTGCCAGTTGAAGTCTCATATGGACCACACAAAAGGCCTACAAAATCTGTGAAAAAACTGGACTAGCCATGAAGATTTAAATAATGGGATAAATAAGGAATTCAAAATTCATTTATTATCCACCAAAATTCGGGGTAAAATGTGATGAGGCTTATATAAAAATTTCAAGCCCCAAATCCAATGATAAGTGGCCCAAAAGATTCATTTAATCTCATCCCACTATTCTGGATGGATAATAAAATTAGTATAGAATTCATGACATGTATCATGATGTAAGAATTCAATAAAGCTAATATTTTTCAATGTTAAATAGGATATATAGTAGGAAGACTTTTTTGAAGAAATTATTCAGATTTGAAGGGATCTTCCTATTCAAAAACCCATACATATTTTGGACTTCAAAAAGTTTGTATTAAAATAGACAGATTAACATTGTTTAATCCAACCACCAAGACATTGGATCCTTATGTCCAATGGCTGCCAATTTTTCAGAGAAGATAGAAAATATAGTTATCTAAAACTTTAAAGAATATAATATATCAAGATTATTGTGTCTAATTTATCAAATTTGAGATGCAAGTGGAGGGGATGTTGTGGAATGAAAACATCCCACAACATTGAGCTATAAATACATCTCCTCCTCTCTTTTCCAAAGAGTTGGAATTTCAGTGCAAAGGAGGATAGGTTGAAACGACCAAGGATCTTTCAAAGTATTGGTAGGATCTTCTGTACTCATGTTTTTACTTGAGAAACCATTTCTCCTTGCTTCCTTTCATTTACTTTTTTGTTGTTCTTCATTTGTAATCATGCAAGTTTTTGTGTTTTTTAATTCTATTTTAATGCATGTTTCATCTTCAATATCTCTTATTATCATCCTACTTCTATAGTTTAATATTAATTTCCTTAAAAAGTTTAAATATAGTTGAATCCGTGTCTTTTCTTTTTCATTTTCAATAAATCTAAAGTTCATTTTTAATTATCATTGTCGTTTGTGTGTGTGTTTAACGAACCACTCTTTTATTATCCATTTCTTTTTCTTATATTCTTAATTTATCATCATAATAATTATAACTTGATTTCTAATCATTTCAATTTATGAGTAAATCTACCATTTGGGTGAGTTATAATATGGGGATATTAGGTGATTGAGATCCTTTGCTTGATAAGTATTCTTGAGTTAATATTATGTATGTTGAACTTTTTATGTCATCGATTAATGACATGTTTTGTTTAGTATGTGGATTCCTTGGATTATTAGAAACAAAAATAAACTACCATAAATGAGATATGATTATGATTTGAACCCTAAGCTATGTTAAGCCTTGTATTAAAGCCTTAACACTTGGGAATTCCAGTCAATATCAACTTGTGACATGAGTGTTAATTTAATTAAATATAAAGCAAAGCTCAAGGGTATCACAAGATTAACTACCTAATGATGAACTCACCCAAATCATTATTAAATTGTTAAATCAATCAATAATTTCAATTAATATCTTCAAAAAAACCCCCTAATCAAAATACAATCAACTAAAAAAGGACAATTAAAAAGTATCATCACTAAGGATTCGACCAGAGTGCTGCCATACACATTAGCAAAGCATCATAACTTTGAATGGTCGATAGGAAAAAATGGGCCATGATTTCGACACACCACCACCAAAGATTCATCCCTACTGGCTCTCATCGCATACTATATGTGGCTTCAATCTTACACACTCTAAGCCTTACGCATAGGCCCACCCACTTCTTTCGGTCTCTATGCCTATATCCTTTGGCTAGCCTAGGATGGTTCCAACATGGCATGGTAGAATCTTGTCCAACATGGGCCTATGATTGAGACCTAGTATTCTTGATAAATGTATTTGCTAGATATTTGGATAATGTTGATAATATCTCCATATACGAGTAAGGTCTAACAAAGTGTATGCCATTATATCGTAGAACAATCCCAATATTCAGGGATTCCATCTTCTCATACTTGGTGAAAATTATATCAATACTTTTCATAGTCTTCACACATATGATGTTTTTGACAGAGAAGAGCATATTACAGAATTATGGGTGTTAAGAAAATGACCCCCCTTAGAATGAGATTCATTGTTAATGAAAATATTATAATTCTATGTTAAGTGTATACCACATCTCCACATATCTGAATATCTAATGAGATTTTATATTAATTTTTTTTAGGATGATCAATCCCATGTATAAAAAAAGGATTTTCTGGTGTTATCCAAAGGAGACTTCTTACCAATATTTCTTGGATAAATCTAAGATTGGAAGTGTATTTTTCATGGGGAATGGATACCCATAATTTGGAATGTGTAAAAATTTAAAAATGGGACAAGTATTTGGTGAAAATGAACTTGTGGCTGGATCTGAAGTAAGGTACTTTGGCATCACTATGTATCCCATGATAATGTGAATCAATCCGTATGTATTTTTGAATTATATCATTGTGCGGATCAAACTCATGCATATGGAATATAGGTTTAGGGATATATAAATCTATTATTAATGTCCATATTTAGAACTAGCTCATACATAGGTAGGGTAGTGTTACAATTTTTTGACGAAATCCCAGGTAGAGTTCCATGTTCCGGAGGATATTTTCCTTAGATCATCTGTTTTACCAATCATTTTTGTGTAATACCAAATAGTTCCAACCTCATGGATTTGAGTTATTATCTTAAAATATATTTCCCTTGATAAATATTCATGAATTCCCACTTACATAAGATTCCTCATTGATGTACCATCTCAAGTTGTCTTGGGATTACCTGATTTACAAGGATAATTCTGGTATGGTATCCATCCTATAATAATAATTATCTAACTTCTAACTAATTTTGGATACTTATCAAGTATAGATTAATTTATTTTATGTCCATATTTTGGACACAACAATATCTTTATCTATTTATTATTTCCCCAAAAGTTTTTCCTAAGATTCATTTGGAGGAAGACTTAGCGGGTGTGGACTTAGCTTTTTATCAAGCCACCTTTTATGGGTTTTTAACCAAAAACGTTTTTTGATCCTTCATTTGGTTGTTTAAAGGTATTATAAGTTAGACCATAACAGTTAGGTAAATAAAATTCCCATGAACTTTGATCAATGAATCATGAAATAGGGCATACATACCATGGATGACCCACGATACTCTATGTTTCTGAGTTCTGTCATGCTGTCACTGGGGTTCATGAGTATTGGATCTACATTCCTATAAGGAGGGGACAACTATGGAGAGTAGTTCTAAGACCATTATTCAGAGATATAATTTTCAAACTGAGGTATCCCCAGTACTTTATGAGGTATATGAATTATTTTAATACACTCAAGAATTTGGACACTGAAGTTCTGTATGAAGGAAAAGCTATCATGGAATGGTGCTAACACTCTAGAGAAATTTATCACTTAATTTGTTAAAATCATTCCCTACGCCATGTGGACTCGTATAATGATGTGTGGGCCATAAAAAATTTTAGTAATGGGGTGTTTCATTCTTACCATGAGAAATTATACAAAACACAGTGATGTCATGTGGATGATATAAAATCTATATAAATAGTCTGGTTACAGGAATTTTAAATACTAGTCTAGGAATATCTAAGCTAAATGGATGTTGAAACCAATGGTTCTAGGTCAACCATCAGTTATAATATGATACTGTATTATTCCATGAGTTTAGGATGATAACTCCAAGATTTTAGGTGGGGGGGGGGGGGTTTCCTAGGATCTGATTGTCCATTCAGAAGAGAAATTCCATGTTACCGGTCTTCTATGGAGAGTTTCCACCAGATTTAGACGTAAAAGTCACAAAGGTGGTTTTTGAAATCTTTTATAATAATGAAAGGTTTGAACACACTAAAATATGTGCCACTTCCTAATGAAATTTTTATCAAATTGAGAGTATTCCAAAAACCAATACTCTAACAATTTCTTAAACCATAGGGTCCAATGAGCATAGAATTGATTTTACTAGGGCCATAATGTAGGCCCTATAATCATTTTGAATTATCTATTCACACTTTGATTTTTTTCTAAAAACTGTAGATGAAGAGTTTAGAGAGTGAAGACCTGAATTTTTCTCATTCCACCCTTTATGGGTTTTCATCCTGATAAGTTTCTGTCCCTTTCACTAATAGTTTAAGGGATTTTAATTTGTACCATTAATGTTTTGAGTTTTAGGTCATAAATATTTGAGAAAAGTGGAATAAATTTAAGTTCATGACTCACATGGACCTAATATGTGGTATGTTACCCATGATACCAATTATGATACCTAAAGTCAAGGGTACTTCAACACCCTTCAGAGTGGGAGATGAATATATTGTAAATCAATGATCTAAGATCTCAAGTCATGAATAATGATACAGGACAATCATGTAGAGGATAACCCAAGACACCCTCAGGTGCTAAGTTCCACCATGATGACGTTAGGCTCACAAGAATTAGAAATCCCTCCAAATAGAGCCAATATTTCTATGGTTGTTAGGTCACATCCCTTATGCATCAAAAGAATTTTCAAGAAGAGAGATCTCTTTTCCTATCCAATGTCCATGAATATTTTTTGGTAACCTAGGGTGCTGAAGAAATAAAATGTTGTATATGGATTGAGGTGCTTATAAAATGGAGGAAGCACCATGTACTCTAGTTGAATAGGTTAAGGATCTTATGGTTATATGATAAGGATTGATAATCGATGATGGACTACAATATTTAACATCATGTAGTGTGAATTCATCTGTTGTGTAGTTTTAATGTCATGAAACAAGGACATCTTCCATGCAGTTTAACATCATCTGTTAATGAAATACTTTTTTCCTTGTACTATAAAATCATGCGGTATGGATGTTTTTGTTGTGAATTTTTAATTTCATGCAACATAGAAATTTTATTTTCAGTTTAACATCATCAAGTATGAATATGAGAACCATTGTGAAAAAAACATTTATGATGTATTATGTGCATGATCAATCCATACATAGATCTATCTCATACATGGGAAAATGATCTCATATAACTCCACTTTTATGCAGTTGGGGTGAATTTTATTTTTGGTTTTAATATATAGGATTTGGATTGGATATATGGGAATAAATTTGTATCTTGTGATGATAAGAATAAAGAAAAGCATATTTCTTTAGGGCACATGTAGATTAATGTCATGTAGTAAGGATATGAGTTCCCTAATGTGAAAGAGGAATATTGTGGTTGGGACCATGAATGGAATTCTCTGTCTAACTTTATATCCCATGGTAATAAGAATCAAGAAACACATAGTTCTTAAATAGAATCTCCATACATATGTTTGACCCATATATAGATAGTGGTAATTTTCCATGTTTATTTGTAGTGATTGGACCTGGGGTTGGAAATCCAGGCATCACTATGTATCATGTGATGAAAAAAATCTAGTCATACATAGTTATTGAATTTTAAACTCTCTATGTAGGTCTGATCCACATGTAGAGGGGGGAATTGTTCTCGTTGGATGTTGTATCTGGGCTCAGGATTGGAGATTCATGTGTCACTATGTATCATGTGATGAGAATAATTGAGCCATATGTTGTTATTTAATGTTGGTTTTAGGGAATACCAACACCAAGGGTGGTGTATTTATCTCCAGTTAGGTCTACATGAATGTGCAATTTTAGTACATATAGAAGATATCAACTGTGCAGTTTAATGTTATGTGATGAGTAACCATGGTGTATATTTTAAAACCTGGAATCTAGGAAAATGATAACCCTATCGTGAGTTGTCTGCCTTTCTTTTTCAGGTAATCCCTTACCAAAATTCCTATGCTAATGTGAGTAATTCTTGGTGTGATAAACAAGTAATGGCAAGGGATCCTCTCACCATATAGAGGTGATTAAAGATGGGATAGGGAAATTTTGTATTTTTTTGTAGCTGGACCAAGATATAAGATCTAGGAATCCCTAAATATCACATTGATATGAGAATAATGTCATATGTAGTTCAAGAAAACACGTCGAATTTAATGTCATGTGGAAAAGATATCAACCATGCATTTTAATGTTTTTCGATAAGGATATAGGTTACCCGATGTGAGTGAAGATAGATGTCATTAACCCATGTAGCTTTATTTCATATGCAGTGGATATTATTCATGTAGTTTAGCATAATTTGGTGAAAAAAGGTTCACCCAACATGAATTGAAATTAAAACTATTTTTGGTTCCAAGAATAGAGGGTTGTGAATCGCTATGTATCATGTGATTGCATGAATCATGAAACACACGACTCTAGAGAGCTATGCAGTTTAGTGTCATGTGGTGAGAAAATAATTTGTGAATTTTAATGTATTGTGGTGAGGATGAGGGTCATCTAATATGAATGAAGATGGACCATTGGGGGATCCAAGTATTTTAACATCACGTAGTGAGGAAGTGATCCATACAATTCAGTGTCGTGTGGTTAGAACATGAAATGTTATACAGATTAATGTTTTACCACCAGGACATGAGATGTCGTGCAGTTTAACATCTTTCTTATAGGATGAGGGTCTCCTGATATGAATGATGATAAACCATTAGAGTATCTTTTTAGTTTAATTTTATGTATGGAGGATGTGCTCCATAAAATTTATATTCATGTGGCCAGGATATGAGATGTTGTGTAGTTTAAATTCATACTACCAGAACATGCGATGTTTATCAGTTTGATTTATTGTTTCCAGGACATTGTTTTTAAGTTTAATTTCATACAACCAAGACAACTCTATACTATTTAACTTCATTTTTTAGGACATGAGATGTTTTGAAGTTTAAATTCTTACTTCCAGGACTTGATATTTGTAGTTTAATTTCATGTGGTCGAGACATGTTCTATATAGTTGAACATCCTGTGGTTAGGACATGTTCCAAATAGTTTAACATAATTTGGTAAGGAGATACTTCATACAGTTTAACATCATGTGGTTAGGAAGTTATCCATACAATTTAACATAAGGTTGCTATGATGACTCTATTACACCATTTTTGATCCATTTGGGATCTCATGATTGGAAGTGGAAATCTGTTTGGGCATGTTTGGAAGGTTTCTTCTAACTAATACTCAAAATATTTCTATGCCAACCAATTATTTATCAAACCTATATGTATTTACATGGTCTTAATATAGAGGATTCCTCTCTAGGTTTTATGTTGACCATGGTGAAGTGTTGTTGATGGGTTATGGGGAACTATATAAGGTTAACCCCGATATTGTGAGAATCTTTCTTTATGATGGTTCATGATATTTATGAGCACCTCTCTGTATGATGGAGTTTGATATTTTTAAGCACCTCTCTATACAAAGGTGTTTGGTCAAATGGAGGATTTCCTATATTGTGGTAGATATCACCATAGTAAATTTGACCACAAAGGATGTCATGAGTAGAGTCCCTAAGATCCATCTCCACACTACCATAGAGTTCTGTCCTTACATTGTGTCCTTTACTGGAATATTTTGATAATCATCCTAAATGAGAGTAACAATATATGCTTTCTCCAGAGCATCCAATATTTCATACTAATCAGTGTGTTGTGAAAATATGGATATTAGGATAGAAATATATGCCTATCCCTACATCTTAAATATAATATACCGACGGAGCTCCTATATTGTTGTCACAATTAAATGACACATCGACAGGGTATGTATTGGAATATATGAATGTATGCTCTCAAATACTATGACATTTTGGTCGATGTATTTGATTAATGTGGGGATATAAAACCAATATTTTCTTCCTCGTGTCATCAGAATATGCTTATGGACATTATTCATGGGATAATGGATTCATAACTACACCATGTTTTCTACCTAGATATGATAACAAAATTTTTTCTAAGTAGTTGGGGTATGAGACTACTCTATCCAGTCCATAGATTTCTGTATTATATAAGGTTTCCATGATGCTCAAATTTTTTTGTTTTGGGGATTTTACCTTTTGGTAAACAATATCATCTAGAAAATAATGGGTATTGGAGATTTTCTGATATAGCTAAGATTGAGATCGTATTGTATTGGTGATGATTCTTGAAACTATAGTTTCCACCTAATGCAGACGATGTCTCATAAGGATTAAAATGTCGCATAGTTTTTTAACTTGTGACTGGGATTTGTTCTGTATAGTTTATCGTCATGCAATAGGGACATAAATATAGGTGGATAGGATAAGATATAGGATCTATGCATAACTAAATATCACATTAGGATGAGAATAAACCCATACATAGTTCAAGAAACCCATACAATTTAATGTCACGGAGAAGTGGAATTATCCATTATGTTTAACATCTTACAGTAAGGACATGAATATAGGTTGATGGGTTAGGATATAGGATTCAAGCGTCCCTATGAATCTCATTGGAATTAGAATTAAGTAGTACGTAGTTCTAAAAACACATGCAGTTTAATATGAAGAGGAAAGTACATCAATCGTGTAGTTTACTGTCTTGTGGTAAGGACGTGAATATAAGGGGATGGGACAAGATATGGGATATAGGTGTCTATACGTATCTCATTAGGATGAGAATCAATCCATACATAGTTCTTTAATCCTAGGTAGTTAAATTTCATGTGGAATGGATAGTAGCCATGAAGTTTAACATCATGCGGTAAGTACGTGAATATAGGTAGTTGGTCCAAGATATAGGATATATGATTCCTTACATATCTCACTAGAATGAGAATAAAGGCATACATAGTTCTATAAACCCATGCAATTTAATTTCATGCGGCAAGAGATTCAGTCATGTAATTTAATTTCTTATGGTAAGGACGTGAATATAGTTGGTTGGGCTAATATATAGAATCCAAGAATCCCTACTTATCTCATTAGAATGAGAATCAAGTTATACATAGTTTTAGAAATCCAATTAGTTTATTTACATGGAGAAAAGACATTAGCTATGTAGTTTAATGTATAGCGATAAGGTTTTGAAAATAGGTGTTTGGGCTAATATGAAGGATCTAGGCATCCGTACATATCTCATTAGAATGAGAATCAAGTCATACGTAGTTCTAGAAACTTGTGTCATTTATTGTCATATATAATGGAAATTACCTATAAAGTTTAACATCATAAAATAAGGACACGAATATTGGTTTCTATGATAGTATATAGGATATAAGAATCCCTATTTAACTCAATATGATGAGAATCAAGCCATACATAGTTATAAAAACATGTGTAGTTCAATTTCATGTGAAAAGGATATTAGTCATGTAGTTTAATGTCTCTTGGTAAGGATGTAGGTAATAACCAATGTAGAGAGTGGCTCTTATGACAGATCATGGATAAATCTTATGCATATTTCACGAGTTTTATGATCCTTTAAATCTATAAAGCCTTCACATACATGTATCTCCAACCAATCCTTCAAGACAAAGAAGTTATCTATTATGTGCCTCAGACATCAGTGGTAGGAGAAATGGTTGTCAGGGACTCACAACCCTTCGGCATTAAAATTCCTTGTTTTTTGTAGTTCCATCAAACCACTTTCCATGGCATAGTCAAAATACATGGGTACATGTATTTTTTGGAAATAATAGGCTATGTTAAACCTTACATTCAATGGTGGTTGTTTATCCGTAGGTGGTATGTTGATCTTACTCTGCTGCACAACTTTTGTTTCTATTTTATATTTCTCAGATGACAGGAGTATAAATCTAGTTGTTAGTGGTTCTAATGTCTCCATTTCTATATATACCAAAATCCAATATTTAAAGTAAAACCGCTTCTATTTGGTGCATAATAGGCTAGTGTTATGGGAAATTATTATCATGGCATGTCATCCTAACCTTACTCAGATTTCTCATCATTGGGAGCTCTATAAAACAATTTTACATGGAATAATTGATATACCTGGGAATATATATTTATTAGAAGGAATATAAATTTCAATATCTTGCTTCAATGGTTGGGAAAGCATGTTGCTTCTCCCACATGTCATCTATGCCTCTATTAGAATTGGTGCATGGCTAAGTAGGATGACTGAGGTATAGAGTATCCATATTTATTGGTCCAAGGGTAATTTATAAATTGTTATGGGTCTTGGATGATGTAGATTCTTCCAATTGATTAAAATATCTCAACTCTCATAGAGGTTTTGTGGAAACATATGAGGTCATATAGTTTCCAAAATATCCCAAATGATGAGGTAGAAAATATGGAAATTAACTCAAATATGTGGGATTGGGAGAGGTGGAACAATTTTGGGATTTCACCTAATTAGGGGATGAGAAATATGAAAATTACCTCAACCATATTGGCTAGGGAACTTCTCTATAATGTGGGATTCCATAGTTATGTACAAGTACATCATTCTGTGGTAGGGATCTTGGGAGCATTCCCATAATTATTTCCTGGAGATTCATTTTTTCTCATTGGAGTTGGGTGATCTATTATTCAATAGAAATTTACATTTTATATTCAAGGTTCTTTGTTGTAGGATCTATGAAAAAATCATCTCTTCTTTCAGTGTTAGTGTGAGTGGATGATGATAGGAGTTCAGATGTGGACCCCATAGACTAAATCCATTGTTCCAATTGGACATATGTTCATTTCCATTACCATATGAAATACAAAAATGGTTGCTAACACCTTCGTTAGATGCCTGATATATATCATTGAGCCTTTCTTCTCATGTGAAAGTGGTATAAGATGTTCCAATCTGCTGTGACTCAGATGACTGTTGGTGGGTATTATTATACTCTTCTGGAGTGAGCTCGTCCAGATCTGATGAGAAGTTTTTAGACCTGATTGATATCATACTGACTTAGGCACAAGAAGGCAGGTGATCCTCCTAGATGAAGTATTTGGATTAGTGGGTAGATTCCTAATATATCATTTGAATGGTCCATACCCATTGCACCATTTTTGGGGTCGGTTCCCATGATACCATTTGAGTGGTTGGAGCCCATAATACTACTTGAGTGTTGGTGAACATGATACAATTTAAGGGTTCAGTGACCATGTTGAAGATGATGATAAGAATAAATAAAATATCTCCTAGGATTCTCTTGAGTGATTTTTTAACATGATGATTGTTCTCATGAACCTCTCTATGGTAGGGATGGTATGCACTACTACAATCTTGGGATAATCTGTTGAATCAATTCAGTGTAGAAACAAGGTCCATTTCCACTCCTACGATATATTATAGTAAAGATGGATGATGGAAACTCATCCTGAAGGATATCATAATCCAATCCCAATGTTTGGATAGAGATGTCGATATGCTACTACCAAAGGTTTCACCAAATGATACTATATGTGGTGTGTTGGTGACAGTGTTTGTCAATGCCTCGGGGCCAAAGAAGCTTGTCCTAAAAACTCAAAATTCATTGGAACATTCAACGATTTAAATTCAATTTAAATGAATCTGAAAAGTTCTATGTGGAATCAAAACACCTTATCAGTACAACATCACATATAAGAGAACATGTTCGATCAGTTACATTCATAGTTAATGGGTAGTTAGGTGATCCCTTGTTTTTACACGGGGTTCAGAATAGTAATAATGTTTTCAGGTTCACCATTTTATTTTATGAAAATGGTGGAACAAACTGGACCAACATGAACTAGAGAGTCTTTACATTTTTAACTATGAAATATATTACACAATTAAATAATTTCACATCATTTTCACCATTTACATTCATAGAAAAAAGGCTTGGATGGGTTATGGCCTGACGGTTTGATTGTGGGGGGTTAAATGACTTCACTAATCACTCAAATTGATTTAATAATTATTTTTTTCTTCCCTAGAAACAATAAATAGTTCCCACATCCATAAATAATTACAAACATGATTTCCAAAGGCAGATGTTCCTTTGAAGCTTCAAACCCATCAATGCTTAAGAACTCACATTGGTCGAGAGGATGGGACATTGGGCTCATCACACCCTTTTTTGGGGAATTGTTTCCAACTCTTGGAATCTCTTATATTTTTATGTTAAGTCCATGAAATAATTTTATGGATCTGATATGGGGCTGGTTACCCTTACTCCAATAAAATGATTATGAACATGTATTGATAGGATCGACTATGTTCATGTCATGGGTTCTCCATAATTCTCTTATATATTTATGATGCTTTGGGTTGTCACCATGTTTGGTCATTTTGGGATTAATTTTTGTCTAGGGGTTGTTTGGTTTCTTGGAGATGGTATGGAACCTCTATAATATGTCATATGTTTCTTGTGAAAATAATAATCAAAACCCACATAGTTCACTTGACATAGTTTATATTAGTGTGAATGGTCCAACCCGTGCAGTTTAAGGTCACATGGTAAGGACACAAATAAAGGACTCATGCCTTGATAACTTTTCCTATATATCCGATTTATGAAAATAATCAGAGCCTGTGATGTTCTTTTGTGGGAACCTACATCATAAGAGACACAAAAACAGAGGCCTTAAGCAAGAATTATGAAAATAAGGCTGCTCTATATTGTCTGATTGGGAGTATTCCCCTTTTATAAAGATGAGATTTAATCAGACTTACATACCAAAGAAGATACCTACATGATGGATTCTAATCGTATTGTCATTATAATCATCTTCAATATCTAATACCATGTGGGTCATGCTCATTGTGAGAAACACAATATAGTGGAAGACCATACATAGTGACTGAGAATATGTTTTAGCAGAGATTACACATCAATGTTTCCATGTTATAGGTAGAATTTCCTATATAATCACGGGTATGGTATAGATATTGATCCTTAGTAGGGAATACTACATATCCTATTTTATAATAGTAATTAGAGTCAACATAGATCGATTGTATTACCTGTATACTAGTGGATGAGGTAAAATAATCAGCCCATGGAAATTATTGGGTCCCGATGGATGAAATGTCAGAGACCTGAGGGGACTTATGACAATGTGAAATCCCATTGGATATTAGGCCTTAAGAATGAATCATACATATCATGTATAGATAGGAATCAGAGTTTTTATAGTTCAGTTGGGTTCTCAGTCCACTTGTTATGAGGTAGAATGATCATCCCATGTGAATGATTGGGTCTAGATGGTTGAAATGACTGAGACATGAGGAGACTTATGTTGAACTAGATGACCATTAGAGATCAGGCCATAGGAAGGATTACTAGATATCGTACTTGGATTAGAATAAGATTTTTCGTAGTTTAGTTGGATTCTTGGTCCATTTTTGGATGAGGTAGAATGATTAGTCGATGGGAATGATTGGGTCATGAAGGTTGAATTTTCAGAGACAGAAGGTTACATACGTCGAAGTGGAAGCCAATTAGAGCTCAAGGATTAGGTAGGTATCCTATATTTCTTGTTTGGATAGGAATCCGAGTTATTGTAGTTCTGTCACCATTGAACCTGCTGATGGGATAAGGTGGGTGAACACACTCAAACACATTATGGTTATCCCCATGATTTTTGTAATTCTAGAGGATTAAACCAGGATGGATTACCTATTGATGGAGGCATACACACTAATGATTCCCTATTGACTGGGCATTACACACTAAGGTTTTCTTTTTTGTTGGGGCTTTTACACTGAGGATTCCCTATTGAATGGGGATGAAACATTGAGGCTTCCCTATTTATCCAGACTTACACACTATAGTTTTTCTATTGATCAGGGAATACACACTAAAGACTCTCTATTGATAGGGGCTTACACAATGAGGCTTCCCTATTGATTGGGGCTTGCTCACTAAGGATTCCCTTCTGATTGGGGATTAAATACTATGGTTCCCCTTTTTTACTCATTATTTATCTTCTGGAATATTAAAGAGAGATGGTGATTCCCATGAATGGTATGCTAGATATGCTTGGCATGACATGTAGGGAATCCCTAAGATCAGGACACAAATAGGGACTCATGATTATGTAACCCTATCCCATTAAGGACACATACCTTATAAAGAGGGAATGTGGTTGAAGACACATGGTCGAGGTCCACATGGCAGGATTTTGACTATGTCTACAGGATGGAGACATGTATTAGTGGATTTTTCAAACATTTCTTCACTACCTATTGGATATCTCTTGATTTTACAGTTGACATGTATGGGGGGTTAACATGTCATGGAAAACATGTCTAAGGGTGTCTTCCCAATTAATTGACTTGTCATGGATTCCTTTTCATAATCAAGGTATAAAAGTCCAATTTATTGTGAATGATTGAAGAAATAATTTCTCAATAGTGTCACATTATCAACTTGGACTATCTTGGACTTCATTGCATGAGTGAATAAGACATGTAAAAGGGATACCACATTATGAAAGTAGGAATGTCTATGGGAAATTGCATGACAATGATAACATGTTAATATGTTTTTGGGAGATCAAATTGACTTTTCATGGATTCCTTTTCATGAGTAAAGTGTACATGTTCATGATTCTTCATATAATCAAATTGGAAATTTCTGGGGTCTTTCACATGATCGAAGTATACTTAGTTGTATGCTTTTTCATGATCAACTTGACATTTCTTCAAACTATCATATGAAAATTCTCATATGTAAATTGTAAAATGCATGATCATTCTGACATATCCATAAGTTGTCGTGAGATTTACCTAACATGTCCAGATCCTCTCTCTTGATAATTCAGACTTGTCAGGGGGTTGTTTCATGATCAACTTGGATTATCCTTAGATAGTCGTATGATAATGAAAATATGTCAATAACCTATCATGTAATCAATATGAGTTTTCCAAGGCTTGTAGTATGACCAATATGAATTGTCTAAGGTCTTCTGAGGACATCATGAGATTAATGAAAAATATTTTGATCGCATGACATTAAATTAATTGCGCGGTGGGGTCATGTGAACATGTCTATGATCTTGCACATATCAAAGTCTTGATGTGCATACCCGAAGGGATCATGCCTTAATTCCATATGGTAAATATATTTATGGAAGGAGAGTATGTGGATAGATTTTTCATTCCACAACCACATCTCATAGGGTTTTCACGGAAATTTATGGGCTTTTCCATGGGTGTCATGGCCACCCGCATGCGGAGGGGTGCACACATTGTTGCACCACATGAAGGTTCCAAGTTCATGCGACTCACATGACCTAAAAGAGGTATTGTAAGGGTTTTTTGGTCATGTGTGTGTGTTGTTTATAAAATCCTTTAAGTTCATCGGTGACGATACACTTTTTTTGATGAATAAGGGTTCACAGATTATGTAGATAGGGGATGAATATGGGAGCCATGTGATGGATTAAGGCCACATGATCATAGGTGTATGAGTCCTTTTAAAAACCAATGGGGTACCCGAAATGTGTTTTAATGTTGAGTCTGGCATGTCCGGGGAAACATACCAATATCGCAAGACCAGGAGGTTTGCGGCATTGTGAGAAGAACAGATTGCACAATCAGAGATTACTTATTGTCTACTATCTCTGTATAAAAATGAAGTAGTAATAAGAACTCATGCCATCAAATTATATGATGTTGTGTTTTTCATTCGATATCACAACCTGAAGGGGGCATCACAAGAGGCATTTTGATCATGTGTAAGAGGTTCAGATCCGGACTTTAAGTATGGATGAATGTTTACACAACATAAGAAGTGTTTTGTAGAACTGTATATTCATTTTTCCATATGCTTATCAATGTTTCATTTCAAGGAAGGAGGTTTGTGTGATCTTGTGTTGATCACACAATGGGTTCTTGCCATGGTATTTTGTGGCAGGTTCTCATGAAAGGATCCCATGATTAACCGAATGGCTAGGATTGTTCATGATCGGCTGGCTCTGTTATCTCGACCTTTTTTTTCTATAGTTGAATATTAACTACAATATCATCATCCCACATTGAAATCATATTATACCACCACTCCGGTATATAATCAACTTTATGACCACTATTTTTTTGTGATTGAAATGGGTTCGAAACTTGTACCAACTACACACATTTCCACAAGTGGATTTGTTATTTTTTTTATATGAGTGGGAATATTTTCATATATGAAAATGCTCCAACAAATTGTAAGAACTATATCAAAACCCAATATATTCATCAAGGATTCCATCTCACCATAATTGGTGAAAAGCATATCAATAATTTTTATAGTCTTCACACTTCTAAAGTTGTAACCTCAAAGAGAATATCACAAAAATTATGGGTGCCAACACATTCATATCCATGTTATTATATTTCTCATTTTTTACACCAATCAATCTTTATCTAATAAATGGTAATCAATTATAATTATATAAAACTACTTATATATTTATTTTCAAAAATAAATAATTATAGTCATTAAATTTCTAATCATTAATTTCTCCTCCATATAGACAATTCATTAGTCTATATCCTCTTCTAGTTCATAAATGTGTATTCAATAATCTCAATACATTTTTTTCAGACGTAAAGATTAACTACAATTGAAATCCAAAAGCATACTCAAATTTATGAGAATTATTAATAACCAAACAGTGGATAGAAATAGACCATAACCACACTCGAATATAAGTTTTTAATACTGAAAAATTATTTTCCATTTTTTTGGTGATAATTTAATGACAAATAAAAGTGAAAATGTTTAAATAAATGAACAGTAGTTATAATGTGAAAAACCCCCAAATTAAGGGGAATAAAAAAACCATGGAAAATATAAGGGTATAAATATGATAAAAAGTGGGTGCTCAATCTCTCACTATTACAAGGAAAATTACCTTGTAATTATCTATCTTGAATAATTTAGAATTAACCTCACAAAATGCCATTTAAAAAACACCAAAATTAGAGAGTAATTTATGATTGAATCCAATAATAAAAACCAGTGGAATCCTATTCATATTATAGGCTAGCCTCACCACCTTCTACCTCATCCACTTGAAGAGATGGTAAGGTTTGGCCACCCACCACTACCTACCTCTAACTTCCCCACTTAACAGGTGATTGGGGATGCTTCCATCTATGAAAAATGAGGATGGTAGAAAATTTTTATTTATCCTTTTCAAAGATGTTTTCCAACATGATCAAAAGGCTTATTAAAATAACAAAGTCCATGCTATCTTTCAAGGACACTATAAATCCCATAAAAATCCCTGATAGTAAAAAATAGATCCCCTATGATCCATAATAAGAAACAATCACGACATGAAGACACCACAGGGACCCTTGTTGGGGTATTGGATCAAGTTGTATCAAGAGACCTAAATAACCCATCCCAAAAAAATAGCCAAACCTTGTTACATAAATAAAATAAAAAATAAACAATAAATTAGAGGAGAATAAATACTGGAAATTCCAAAAAAATTACTCATTGTTAAGGAAAAAAATAATGCAATAAAACAAAAAAATCAATTTTATTACAATATGAATTAGTGATAATATGAAATTCACTAGAATACCAACACAAGGAGTCAATTATCCACATGAAAAATTCAAGAACCACCTGTTAAGGAGTTTTAAAATTGATGTGAATATTCCTTTTAAGTAATCTCTAGATGTTTGAAATTACAATTCCAGAGGAATCACAAAAAAGGAAGAGCTAGGTCTCCATTCATTTTTCAATACTTATATCTTCAATAATTCACTTATAAATATAATATTACAACTTAAAATCATCATGGTATATGAAAGATAGTATATTAACCTAAAAATAGAATTCAGAGTCATGTAAACATCTCCTTCATGGATGAACTAGTTAAAATAAAAGGAGGGTGCTATAGTGACCAAGCTAAACATATGTTTATTTTACATTATTTCAATTATTGGTTTATTAAATATCACAAAATAATATCACATTCCAAATAACATAATGTTTACTATCATTTAGAAAAATCTTAATAAGAAATTTTATTTTAAAATACTTGTGAAAATTTCTCTATAATTGAACCACACTAGACTCTTTTTAGAGTTATTGTATGTTAGACACATCTTTATGACCCAAAAAATGGAAACATAAGAAAGGGGTGATCACAAAAACTTAGTACGGGTAAACATAAGTGATAATAATAAAATATCATAAGTGAAAACAACATGAGCATATGGGTATAATCAAGATACCAAAAAAATTATACCCAAAAGAAAGTATATACCAAAAATCATAACGTAATTAATAATTTAACATAATAATACATCATCATAATTCCACCTATAATTGAAAAAAGGCATATTTAGAATATTGTGGAAAGATTAGTCAATAAAAATTAGACATAAGAGAATATGGTTTGGATAACTTAAATTTGTGGTATAAAAATTAGTATAAAGAACATTAATTTCATGAGGCACAAAAACAGTGCCTATGCTTATGAGAAACTAAAACATACTCACAAATACATTTATCATGTGATTTATATACTTAACCAATGAATTAGAGGGAGATATGGGACCCCACCTATTATCATTCATATATATGAGTGACAATTGAAAATTTTAATTAGTCATATCTTAAAGAATCCATGGATTGAAAATTTTCTTCTAATGATTTTGAAATGGAATCACATAAAGTAATCACACATAATTCTATCAATAATCTTAACATTATAAACCCATGAAGAATAAATGGGTATAAAAATATTTATTGAATTTCTAGGTAAATAAACTTTAATCAAAATAAAAAATTATATGGAATATAAAATATATAGATAAAGATATATGGTTAAGTCAATAATTTCCTCAAATCAATCAATGTTTTGAATCAAGGTGAACACCCTTCTATTAAAGGAATAGAAAATAAGGTATTAATAAAGAAAAGGTATTGGAAGAAAAATTATTCCTATTCATAGTGGATGGTTAGGAATGAAAAAGGAATTGATGGGTTATATGTTTGATAGAAAATAAAATTATATAAGTCATCAAAATAAATAAGTTGGTTGATTAAATTTGAATAATATCCTCAATCAAACATAATATATTTCAAAGGACAATGACTTAGATAAATATTAATTTTAAGGAGTTTTTTAAAAATCTCATTTAAAATAATGAATATCTTTGATCTTTTAAAATCATTTTAAAATAAATATTTTATAAATTTGTAAGAAAAATAATTTATTTTATAAATAATAAAAACATAGAAATTAATCTTCATATAAAACGACAAAGACATTGAAAAGACTTGTTTACATAAAATACATTAAAAAGAGACATATTTCACACTTTGATGATAATGACCCATATTAAAATTTTATTTTAAAAATTTATAGAATATCAAGTAGTATAAAATGATTTTAATCAATTATTGAGGCATAAATAAGTACCTTTTTAGAAGAATACAATTAATATGGACCTAGGAAAAAATAGATGTTTTCAATCACGAATAAGAGTCGAGGTTTTATTCCTTATAATGGGTAAATAATGATCCAAGAAGGGAAATGAAATAGTGAAAATATATTTTAAACCACAAAAATATCATAAGAGAATAAAATTTTGTGGGTGAAGAGTATAAAAATTCTCCATATGGATTATCTTTAAAAAACAATCCTGATTTGAAATTGAGATTGAATAAGACACCCTTATGGTGATGGAAACATAGGATTCAAAAGAACCTAATAGAGTTAATATGAAATTGAAATTCAAATATCATGAAATGATAGTTATTAATTATAATTGAACAAAAAAGGTAATTGAATACAATATATAAAAGTCACGATGCTACGTAATATCAAACATGTCTCATGGAATTTGAAATAAAGACTAATAAAATCATATTACCTTGATATCATTTGAATTTAAAAACATTTATTGAATGAACATAATATTAATTTTTAAACCCCATAAATTAAATAAATATGGAAAAACATATTCATTATTTAGTAATCTCACCACATGAAATATATCATGGTGCACAATAAGAATTATGTTTCAATAAATTAAATTTGAGACAAAGAACCTCTTACCCTAATTTCGAACATCCACTAAAGTGCTTGAATCTAATTTATCAAAACAATAAACATCATAATAACCTATTTACAACCCATATTTACATCAATAACCATTTATAAACTTCATTTATATTTATTCCATGTATTCATATTAGTTTGTTTTTATTTATTTTCAATATCATGTGTGAGAAATCTTCATCATTTTGAACTAATTTCATAATTTTTGTCTTTTTACTTGTTCTTATAAAAACTGTAATCATTAAAAATCCATTAATGTTACTTTAATTTATTTCTAATAATTATTTATAATTATTATAATTTCAATATATTGTATTTTTGGTTAAGATTCATTTAGAATAAATTGGCGACAAGTATGTTTTGATTATTTTTAACAAACTAAGGGTGGTATCTTAATTAATGAGCTTAATATTAATGCTACCATTACAGAGAAAAATTCATTATTTAATTATTTATATCATATATTATCTATATTTAGGTATATATAGTCATATGTTATATTATTTTAATGTTTTTTTTTAATTTTGGGGTTAGACCAACCCAAACATGAACATACCATAATTAATATTTGACTATGATTGTAAAAGTAGTTTATTTTTAAATATTATAATAACTAAAAAATAAATATGATATTATTTAGATATCAGTGAACCATATTTTGATATATTTTAATAAATATTAAAGAAACTAGATGAAAAATGAGTTACAAAACTTCGTGGAGGAGGTAGCCCACACACCACACAGTTAACATTTTCATTTCTTGAAAACAGTGATGGAGAGAATGTGGATTATAATTTTTCCATTCATAATAATAATAATTAAATTATATATGTGAAATTTATTCTCCAATTTCACCATTATAAGTAGTGAATGGAATTTAGGGTGAAAAAAAGAAGGTGTCGCTTTGTCAAGGTGGTGGTCCACACAACGCACGAGTGACGATTTAGTTTTTATTAATATAAAATGGAAAATGTGTTTAATAGTTATAACATTATAATAATAAAATCATTATTAAAATAATGATTTCATTATATAAGAATTTTATAATTATTTATAGGTAATTAAAAATGAAAATAAAATAAGTTGGGAAAAAGTTCTCACATAGAGGACATAGGATTTCCCTTGAAAGAATCCTTGGAAATAGAGTTCTTAAGCTAATGTATTATGACAGTAGGATAAAGTAAATTGAAGGGGATTTAAGTATTAGTAAAAGGAATATATTTTAAAGAGCAAAATTAATTTTTTAGGTTTTTCTTGAAGGGTTGGTGAGAGACCCCTTTTATAACTGGAAAAGATGACATTTTCCGTATTTATAACCACATAATGTAGAGGGATTACATGTTTAACATGTCAAGTGACTCCAAAATAGACAAAAGAATTGTGTGGAATGAGATCAATTTTATAAGATAATATTTATATTTTGAAGCATAATCAATTTTTAACATTAGTGCATGTGATGCGTAAAAACCGGTTTTTTGAGAAAATATATTTTTAAGCTTAAATTTTTTGCGTGTGGTAAAGTTACCCATGAATTTGATTTTTATGATATAATTTTTTTATAATTATTTTTTATTTAACATAATTCCAAAACCGTTGTTTACCAAAATAACATTTAAATAAAATAAAATATCAAAAATTATTTTTATTAGAAAATCTTAATTAAGTTCTTAAAATTTTTATCATTGGTTTTTTAAATTAATGATTGTTTTATTTAATTGTATAATTTTATTTCTTAAATATATATTTTATCAATTAAAAGTTTTTATATACTTCTATTTCCTGTTTATCAAGTCATAGAATTTATAGTTCTGATAAAAAGTGAATTTTCTACTATTCACATCAAAATTCAATTATTTAAAAAAATCTGATAATTTTATCGAAACATAATATTGTTAATCTAAGTCAAAAATTGATTTTAATATTTTTTAAATGATATTATAAAACTGATAAATTTAAATTTTAAATGAAAATTCAAAAAGATTAAGAAAAACCGTATTTAATTTAAAAATTAGGATTTTAAACATTAAGAGTAGCTAATATTATTTCATATTCATTTAAAATATAAATAAAATTAATATATTAGTTCATGTATAATAAATTTTAATATCATTTAATTTAATTTATTGGGGTAATATATACAACACTTAATATTACATTTCATTGAAAAAAATTTACTTTCATAAAAAATTATCTATTACAAAATACCATTAATCTTAATAATTTATATTATAAAATATAATTTATAAATACATTGATATTAAACCATTTATTTGAATTTTATAAATACATTATATCCTATTTTAAAAATATTAATATTAATATTAAAATGCGTCACAAAATTGTGTATATATATTTATATAATATTATAATCTTAAATTTTAATTTCATTGTGAGTTATCTTATTATAAAAATTATAATAATAATACGCCACTTAAATATACATATTCGATAGATTTATATCCATTAAACATATTCTCAATGTCCATATTTCTGATGACCATATTTATAAAGTCCAAATTTTGTTCTTATATATAAATGTGCTAGAATCATGAAATCTATTCTCACTTCTTAATACACGCATCCTATTTCCATAGTTTTCATTTTTGATTTCACAATATTATTTATCCTTTCATTACATTCTTCATCCTTATAAGTATTATTTGGAAATTGGTGGCCCTTATGGGTGAAGATGATCTAAGTGATCTACAATTGTTAAAGATTTTATTATTCTCTATTTATGACCAACTTATAATTTATGTTCTTTTAAAGGATGTAATAATCCATTATAAGAAATACATATTTTCATGTGATTTTTTTAATGTTTTACTATTAATGAAAAAATGAATTTATGTTTAAATCATATCTTATATGACATATTATTTAATCTATATCAATTATTTTAAGAAAATATAAAACATGGTCTTGAATTATAAACATTTGGTTTATATATATAATATACTTCTTAAAGGCATGGGGATAAATTGATGCAACTGACCAAAGGCCCTGAGAAAATTTTTGGTACACTTTAACATTCTCCATCCCAATAGGTCTCTACATCTATCTCATTGATGAATCACTTATTTCTTGGTTTCAAATAGATATGTCATTATGTACAATGTTTTTGGGAGGAGAAAAATGTTTTCAATGTCGAGGACCCATGAGGGAAAAATGAAAACCATTTAACTAGTATTTGAATCCAAAAACAATTCTAGGGTTATTGGTTGATCATCAAGGTCAATAGTGAATCAAAAAATAAAACAAATTGAATAGGGTTACTAAATATTAAAGGTAGATTTATAGAGTAGGTGAGTTTTGTTAATGATTTGAAAATATTAATCTATATGGTTCACCAGGTTAGAATACATGAATTCTACCTTGATTCAGCCCTCATTTAAATATAGTTGATGATTTGAATTATAAATGGTGAGTGAATATATTCCCAGAACCCATTTTAATTAAATATTCTCAAATTTATTTTTAAAATAATCAATCTCATTTGTGGAAAGGGATTTCCCATTTTCAGTGTAGGGATCTATATTTACCTACATCGTGTTGCATGGAGAAAAATAGCACCTCCCCCACCCTTGAATTGCACCACCTCCCTAACATAACACAAGTATATATTAAATAACTACATTTTTAAGTATTGTTTCTATAGGAAAATGTATATTAAATACACCCATGCACCTTTTTAGTATAAAATAGGTTTTAATTAATTTTATTATTAATGTAATGTAGTGAAAAATAATTATTTTATGGTAATTTGTTATCACGACTTGTCCCTGAGGGTCTCATGTCGCGACTACCCCATGCCCAACTCTGATTGGATATGGGATCTAGACTAGCAGAGAGTAGGAATATCTAAAAACTGTGAGGTATTTTTCTAAGTAACTATACGCATGCACACATCTCTCGGCCCAAAATGCTGAAATGGAAAAACAATATGTAAGAAATGCATGCATACACTGATGTACCAACCATAATGTATTACAGTAGGAAAACTAGAATGTAAATAAGACTAGAATACAAACCCATCGAAAGAAAGAATCTGTCAAACTGAATACACAAGCTCTTAAAACTCATCCACAGAAAACTTTTCTTGAAGGGTGGGTGTAGGAAAACTATCTGGATCCATAGAAGCACACCACATCATCCTAATAATTCTATGCACCACCTGGTCCGGTTCCACCTAAGAGATCACAAAAGTGTCCATCTTCTGTACAAGACACGACATGTGTGGGAAAAATCCCATTCATGGGTGAGTAAAATAACACTCTTTAGAAAACCATAAAACCACAAAGGTAACCACAATATAAAGTACATGAAGAATAATATAAAGTAAATTAAAGATGATGTACAATCATCTCACATAGGTATAAGTATAAATCATAAAAAGAAGAATTATTAATCATAGTCCACATATCAAAAAGAGTGTCGATGATGCACACAACATCGATGGAACACACAATGTCAATGGTGCACAATGTATCGATGGATCACATAGTGTCTGTGGTACACACAATGTTTATGGAACACACATCCTTGATGGCGCAAACATCATCTGAGTCACACATCTACAAAGTCACCAAGTCATACCCCATCCATATGATTTCATTCATAGTGAGCTTCTACTAGGAGAACCTACTCCTCAAGACATTAGGTCATAGTCCAACTATAAAAACGCTAAACTATAGTATCTTGAAAGGAACTCCTTGATGTAAGGGTCCCAATGCCATAGATGTATCATCAAACGGACCTCCTATTTTAATGATATGGAAAAATAGTAAATGGGTTCTGGTCTGGTCTGGTTCCAACCCGACCCGGCCCAGCCTGATGGGCTTAGCCCCAACATCCATCCCACACCACACCATACGGGTTGTCCCTGCTCTTAGGGATACAGCCTGCCCTGGGTACGCAGCACCCTTGTCCTTGGGGTCTCCTAACTACGTGGAAATCCAGCTTGTCTAGTCAACACGCCCGGACAGCGTTTCACATGGTCGGTCGGTTCTCCCCACCTAGTCCTGCGGCCTCCCCACCAATGAGGGATTAATTTGACGCTGCTCTTAGCCGTGTCTCGCAACATCCACCATGTCCTCCTACTGTGGCCCCACCTGGTCACCGCATGTGGCTTCTGATTCCACTATTCCACCATTAGTGCGATCCCATTGGACCATGCTCTGTCACTGCTATCGGCCGCCCCAGTAGAGACCTTCCTGTCGCGCCTGCCTAGTCTGGTCTCCCTGTCAGGTGGGTGCCACTTCTTCTACTTCCCACAATTCCACCGGATGCCCCACTAGTAGCCTCACCCCACCGTACTCTACCTGAAATAGCCATAGCCCTCGCCTTCGACCTCCACCCTGCACTACCACCACCTTGTGACAACTACGGGTTCAGATGCCATCCCAGATCATTACGCCACTGATCGATGGTGCAACGATCCTCTAATCGTGAATTGAAAGGAATAAAGAACAATGAATTTTTAGAAAAGAGTAAAAGAACATGAACACCAAAAATAGATGGATCTTGGACTCTTTTGGTTCAGTCTTGATCCATTCATGATATATGATTTAATAAAGAACCAACCGACCAATATTATCAAAGATCAAACATCCCTTTATTCCCTACAACAAAAACCATTGAGAAATAACATTCAAACCATGTATCAACCAATGGGTTGGTCAATGTTCATCAGTTCAATCTAAAATGGGGAATGAAAATAGCAAAGGGATTCACACCCAACCTCCAAATTTTATCAGTCATTGAAGAAGAACGGAGTTTCATGTCGTCTTCAATGCTCGATCGACAGGCATTTGTCATTGAGATAGATCTTCCTTATCCTTTCCTCCGGGGGATTCCATGGTTAAGGAAATAACCTTCAATTCCTATGGAATTTATTAAAAAATTGGGAAACCACCTCTGCGTCAACACGTAACATCCATGTAAATTATTTTGAATAAATATTTTAATTATGTTCACACCCAAAATCATTCTTTCACCTTCGACCTGGATTGGTTGAGGTTAGGACTTGACAAAGGTAAACTCACTATTCTGAACATAATGGTGCCCTTATATTTTCAATCAAGGAACCCGTTTAGAAGATATTCATGTTCAATGATAAATTTCCCATGAGTTTTAATTAAAAACTCATCTTTATTTGACGAATTATTTTTGGAAAATTGTGCCTCAGAATTAGATTATTTCATACCTCTTGTTCTCTAAATATTCCCAATTAATTTATAAAAATGAAAATTGAGAAAAATATGAGTCATTAAATTCTACCCACCGTAGATATTTACATCCACAAAAGTCAAAACAGGGGTAACTCAACAAAAAGATGGGGTACATTGCAAAAATCTGAGCCTCTATATCCCAAGTGCTCTCTTAGAGGTTCTCATTCCACCACGAAATGCACAACAATGTAATTGACCATCCATGATGGATCTTATCTTGTCGATCCTCGAAATCCAATGGGTACTCCAAAAAAGTCTCTTCGTCATCAATGTCTAGTTCATCCTAATAGATGACGTGTGATGGATCACTAACATACCTCCTTATTTGTGACACAATGAAGAAATAATTCACCAGACACATATATAGGGGTAGATTTAGGAGGTATTCCACCCTACCAACTCTGGTCAGAATTTAAAAAGGGTAGATGTATCTTGAAGAAAACATGCCACCCTAGCAAAATCTCCACAATCACTGTCAAGGTGAGATCTGAAAGAACATGTGGTCTCCCTCCTTGAACTCCATAGGCCACCATATCCTATCATAATATGACTTATTCAAGCTCTATGAATCCCTCATCCACTCCTAAATGATTTCCACCTTCTCGGTGGTAGTTTGTATCAACTCTTGCTCCATGAGTGTTGACTCTCCTAGGTCAGTCCATCATAGTGGTGATATTCCAGGTCACCTATACAGGACCTCATACAGTGTAATACCAATGGTTGAGGGGTATATGTTTTTTTACACAAAATCCACCAGGGGTAGGAGATCCTCCCAACTATGGACTATGTATAGAATGCAATAACATAGCATGTCTTCTATAACCTAAATGGTCCTCTCCATATAGCCATCCATATGGGGATGAAATTCCATGATGAAGCACAATTTAGTCACAAATACCTCCTACAATACCTTCCACATGTGGGATGTGAAGTGAGCATTATATTTGGAAGGGATCATTGAGGTAACTCCAGGAAGCCAAACTATCTCCTACACATAGAGGTGTCTCAAGATCTATACTGAACTTTTCTTTCAGATAGGTAAGAAGTGGGATGACATGGAGATCCAGTCAATGATCACCTAGATGGTATCATGTCCCGTTTATGTGCATGGTAAACCTGTTAAAAATTCCATCTATATCCTATCCGATTTCCACTCTGGCACCTCAAGGGGTTAGGTCAAGCCTACTGAGACTCGGTACTCTTCCTTCACTTACTGACAATTGAGGCACCGAGAAACAAACTCTACGACCACTTTCTTTATACCTATCCACTAGAAATTATATCTGAGGTCCTGTTACATCGTTCTACATATATATGTACTGCTAAATTAGATGTGTGGAAATCCCTCAGAACATACTCCCACAACGCCACTAGTATAACAATGCACCCTCTGAAGAGAATGACATGCTCCCTACCTATCGAATACCCATTAGGGGTATCCCATATAGACAACTAAGCTTGTGAAGTCTCCTAGTCAATATCATCTAGATGTGCCTCCCTGGATCGCTATAATAGTGGAGGGGTGAAAACCATAGAATGAAGGAAAATTTCTCCATCATCACCCACAAAGGATATCTGTAACGTGACCAACTACTCTGAGGCCTGACTCAACAACTACAAGTTGGATCTCATGCTGAGTGAATATGCCACCACGTTCCCCTTCCCAAAATTATAAAAAATTATGAATTCATAATCCTGAAGGAACTCTATCAACCGCATTTATCTCAAGTTTAGATCCCTCTAAGAAAAAATATATAGTTAAGACTCTTTTGGTCAGAGTAGACGCTAAACCGCTCACCCATCAATTAGTGTCTTCACATCTTAAATGTAATACTATAGATGCTAGCTCAATATCATGGGTCATTTAGTTGTTCTCATTCTATATCAAATGTTGAAAACTGTAGGCAATCACTGCCTTCCCTGACATTAGGACACAACCAAGCCTTGTCCCGGACACATTGCAAAACACTATATACCGGACGCCCTCCTCTGGAAGTCTCAAAATGGAAATGCTCGTCAACCTCTATCTCATCTCCTAAAAGCACTGTTGACACATATCTATCCATATAAAGAGATGCCACTTCCATTTTAAGTCATAAAGTGTCCTTCTACTCCAGAGAAATTGGGTAAAAACCTATGATAGTACCCATCCATACCCATAAAACTTCACACTTCATTCACTCTCCTAGGTGGCTCATAAGAAATCATCACCTCATTCTTCACTGGATCCACTAAAAATCAAGACTATGAAATTCTGTGTCCTAGAAATTGCACTTATAGAATCTAGGACTAAAACTTCTAGAGATTTTCATAATGCTGGTTCGCTTAGAGTGTGTTAGGGACCATCTTTAAGTATATCACATGCTCCTCCACGGACATTGAGTAAACCAGTATGTAATCAATTAAAACCACAAAGAACCATTCTAATTAAGACTGGAATACCCTATTCATCAGTCCCATAAAAAATGATCGGTTGTTGGTTGTGATGAACAACATCACAAAGTACTCTTAGTGGTCATAGTTCCATCAAAAGGTTTTCTTCAACACATCCTCATCCCATACATGAAACAGATGATAACAATAGTAGAGGTCTATCTTTGAGAACCACCTCACTCCCTTTATCTAATTATTGTTTTCAAAAATCTTTTCAAGCTAATACTTGTTCTTCATGTTCACCGGATTCAGGTACCAGATGTCCACACATAACCCCAAGCTCTCATATGCCTTCTTGGAAAAAAACTAGGCCCTCATATGGTGATGCACTGGGTCTCATGAAGCCCTTACTCTACAAGTCTTCCAACTATACCCTAGACTCATGAAGATCTATAGGACCCATCTAATATGAATGAGTTGATATAATTGTCATCCTAAAGTAAAAATTAATACATAAATCAACCTCCCTATGAGGAGTTAATTATGGAAAATTCTCAGGAAATATGTCCTCGTACTCGTCAACTATTGGCAAAAATCATGGAATCCTATCCTTCGCCACACTGATGGTGAGGCTAACAATCTTGTGAGTAATAGGTTGCAACAACCTCTAAGTAATTAAATAATATGCTTCATGTGTTTCCTTTTATCTAATAATAGAAAACCAGATCCCATATCTGAAGACACGCCACACTCCATGCCTAAAACAATCAATATAAGAATGGAATATAGATTACCAGTCCATACCAAGAACGACGTCCTAAGACCTAGAAGTCTCTACCATTAGATCATGGATGAATCTATCAACTCCAAGAGTAATCTCCTACTATCATAACCAAAGCGTGATCATTTAATCCCATCTCGTAGGAGTCTCTAAATGTAAGGTTTGAGTTAAAAGATCTAACGGAATCTCTAAGATCCTAACAAGGTACATAGAAAAGAATGGAGTCAAAGGAACCTCTATTTATATGAACTGAAACTAGGGTTGAAAATACATATATCATACCTCTAATCATATCTAGATCACTACGTTCATAATCCTCCATCACATGAAGTTGGTCATTCCCCTTTCCACCGACTCCCTAAGCCCGTTGTGGGCCACCTGGGGATGGTTATGGTAGTAACTCAAACCTTCCCCACCACCTTCCTATATACCTGCTACCATGCCACATATTCTTCAATTAGGACCACCCTTACCATGACTTATCCTCTACCTCAGTGGTCCATTGATTTTCTATTTAATGTTCGTATGGCGAGTCAGGAAATCTCGAGCCATGTGTCCCTTACCGACTCATGTGTAGCATTGTATGCCCTTTGGATGACCCCCTCTACATTGGGATCCTTGCTCTACAAATACTATGTCCTAGGGTCATCCCCTTGAGTTCATGACCACCTTGTGTCCATGTGTCTACTATCAGATACCAACAGTTAATGTCTTAACAACCTTGTGCCTACTAGTAGCTCCCACTATTGGAGCCTTCTCCCATAGAAAGCTCTCCACCAGTAGGGCTCGCTCCAGCACACAAAAATATGTTGGAATGCAATGAGATATTATTGATGCCCTAATCTTCTAACTTATCCCCTTATCTAAGGTCCACTCCATGATTAATGGTTCTCAAACCATTTCTGTGGAGTAATGATATATGTCCGTAAACCTTGCTGAATACTCCACAACCATCAGAAGGTCCTATTGTAGCTGAAGGAGCTCCTATATATGCAACTAGTGTAATGTAGTTGGGAATAACTCCTCTATTAAGATTCACTCAATATGTTTCCAAGATAGAGTCGTCTTTTCATGCGTCTGGATCACTAATATCCACCATCTCCATGGTGAGCCCTGAAAAAGGCTCACAGCTAGAGCATCCAACTAGTCAATAGTGGTCTTAAAAAGGTGGAATACATGAGTAACAACCTCCATATAGTACTCTTATATCTAGGGTACTATCTCACCTCTAAAACTAGGAGGTCACTGCCTCTGGAACACATGAAACACACTCATCCTACGTGCATCCTCTATCGATAGTGCTAGAAGCAACTGCTGGTCGACGAGTGGTGTTACTGCTGGTAAACTGCCCAGAGGTTCTCTCTCTGGTGTAGGGTGTATCTCTCATACATGTTGTTTTATTGACACCTCATCTCTAGGCATACCATCTTCATGGTCATGAAATGGAATCCTGGATAGCTATCTATATGGAGGAATCCTGAAATTAATCGAGATGAACCACAGTCAATAAAGTATACCTGGTGAGCTGAATCAAGAAGGACCTGAGAACACACACAAAATCCTATATGGTTCGTGTACCATTTATTTCCCTAAAACAAGTTTGTTCATGTTTGGAGATGTAAATTTGGTTTCTAATGTTCTGGTGTATAGATACGTTGGCCACCGCACCAACATTTGATTATGTGGCTTAAAATATGAACTCAAAACAGTAGAAACTATTTCCCCAAACCAATATCATATACTCCAACTACTTAAGTAGAATTTATTTTTCTGATACCACTTTGTCACAACCCGTCCCAGAGGTGACCATGTCGAAACTACCCCAATCCTTCCTCCTATAGGCTAGGGGCTTGAAACAAGCACCGAGTAGGCATATACCACAAATGGGTGGAATTTTCCTAAGTAGCTGTACACCCACACACACACATCTCCCATTCCAGAATTCAGAAATGGAAAAATAATATGTAAAAAATGTATGCATACACTAAGGTACATACCACATAGTACGACAATAGGAAAATTGGGAATATAATACAAACCCTCCAAAAGAAAATGTCTATCAAAGTGAATACACATGATCCTAAAACTCATCTGCAGAAAAACCTAATTGAAGGGTAGGTGTAATAGAACTATCTAAATCCATATAATCACACCATGTCATCTTTGTCACTCTATGAACCACGTGGTCTTGGTCCACATAGGAATCTTTCAAAGTATTGATAATCTACATAAGACACGACACGTGTGGGAAAAGCCCGTGCAATGATGAGTAAGATATTAAATAGTAAGACACCCCAAAATCACAACAGAAACCACAAAAGTACCCCATGTACAACAGAATGTAAATTAAACAAAATGTATAGTATGATTAAACATGTATAATTCTAAATAAGAAAAGAAGGATTATCAATTGTAAACCATACAAAACATGGAGTGTTTATGATGCACACAATGTTGATGGAACACACAACATCGATGTAACACACATCATAGATGGAAAAAATAGTGTTTATGGTACACAAAGAGTCAATGGGGCACACTGTGTTGATGATGCACGTAGTGTTTCAGTTACACAACCACCAAATCACCAAGTCACAATTGGCCGCATGATTCCAATTATAGCACACGTGTTGAAGGAGAACCTAATCCTAACGCCATTATTCTATATTCCAGCTATCAAAAAACCTACTTAGAGTATCTCTTAAGGTCCTCCCCATTACATGGGTCCAAACACCACAAAGATCTCATCAAACAGACCTCCCGTTTGAAAGATATAGAAAAATTATAGAAGGGGTTCAGTCTGATCCAGTTCTGGGGCCAAACCTACCTAGTTCGGCCAACCCAGACCAACCCAGTTGGTTTGGGCCTATCTGTACTGGCCCAAAACAATGGGCTACTAGGCTGTGGTCCAACTCATTGGGCCTCATCATCCATCCCATGGGCCGCTAGAACGGCCTAATCCTCATTCCTAGCCTGCATTGCGCGTGCCGACCCTGCTCCTCCAGACGTTTCCCAACTTGAGTCACCCAAGACACATCCCACCCTTGTCTACATGGTCTCCCAACCACACGGAAAGATGGATTTTCAATTAAATTTATTCGGACTGCATTTCAGTGGCCGGTCCCCACTCCCCATCAGATCCTATGGCCTCCCAACAACTACAGTGTTCATCCAACAGTGATTTGAGAAATGTCCTATTGTATCCATCATGGACTCTTATTGTGGACTACACCATCGCGGGCCCTCCTCTAGTGTGGTACCGTTGTACCATACTCCTACACCACCATCGGTCGCCCAGTCGGTGGTGGTCCTACTACGCCCACCTGCCATAGCCTTCCTATCGGGTCGATGCCACCTCTGCATTTGGTTGCCCATCGGCTGCCTCACTCGTCCACGCTCCACCTAAAATGGCCAGATCCCCTGCCTATGGATTCCACCCTACGCTGCTACCAACTTGCAATACCGCAGGCTCAGAACCCATCCACGGTCGTTGCACCATGGATCAACAGTGCAACCATCCTCTAATCTTTAATTACAAGGAACAAATAAAGAGGAAGGTTGGAGAAAGAGGTGAAGCACATGAACACCCAAAATGAATAGATATTTTTCTTTCTGTGTCATCCTTGATCGATTCATGTTAGGAGGCTTAATGAAGAACAAACAGACCAATATTTACAAATATCAAACATCCATTTAATCCCCTTAACAAAAACCATACTATAAGAATGATAAAACTAGAGATCAACCTATTCGTGGTTTGGTCTATGTTCATCATTTGAATCTAAGAAGTGGAAATGAAATAATGAGGAGATCAACACCCTACCCCAAGATTTGATCATCCATTGATGAAGAATAGAGGTTTTTTTGTCATCTATGCTCGATCCACCAATGTTCTTCGTCGAGAGGGAGCTTCCTTCTCCTTACCTCTGGGGAATTCCAAGGTTATGGAGATAACCCTAAATTTATCTAACTTGGCTTATAAAAAAGGGAAACCACCACTGTGTCATTATGGAACATTCAAATAAAATATTTTTATTAAATTATTTAATGATGTTCAGGTCCAAAAACAAACTTTCATTATTGACCTGTGCACGTCGAGGATAGGACAACCTAAGGTAATGTTACTATTTTGAACAGACCAGTGAACTCAAATTTATGATCTAGGCTCAAATTTATATGATATTACAATTAAAAGATAAATCTCCTAGGATTTTTAATTAAAAACTAATCTTTATTCGATGAATTTTTCTATGAACACAATGCCTTTGAATCACATGTCATCTCAGCACCTAGTCTCGAAATATTCCTAATTAATTCTTAAAAATAAAACCAGAGAAAAATCTGAGTCATTAAATTGATCAAAAACATTACCAGATATTTGAAAAGAAAATAAATAATAATAATAACTTATAGAATTACAAAACATAGACTAACATGAAATCCAAACACATTCAAAAATAAATACCAGGTTGAAAACTTTTAATTATTTTAGAAAAATTATTCATACCATAATAAAATATTAATATTTTCAATATCTAATTTAAACATAAAAGAATCATAAAAATCATAAATAAAACAACATAAAATTTTTAGTTTCTATTTATATTAAATAAATATAAAATAATTAATTAATATTGTTAAAAAAATATAAAAATATATTTAATTCGTAATATAATTTTTATTGTAATAATATAATTACATAAAATATTTTATTCTATGTGTATGAAATTTTAATTGATACTTAAAAAATAATGATTTCAAAATTTTAATATTTTTTACACCAAAAAACATGTGTAATATAACATCGAGTAATCAAATATAAAATTCATTAAATATTTAATACAAAATTTAATAATAAAATTATAATAATTATTAAATAATCGATTTCTATGTGCCCTCAACACCTGAGAATTGATAAACTACGGGATCACGAAAATCTAAGAACTTACACTATGAACCAGTTGAACCCAAACCGATCATCCACCTTCATACACACGCATTTCTCTTTAGAATCACACTTCCTCCCTAAATCTTTCTACCCTAAACAACTTTTCATCGTAGAAAACAAGTATAAAGTAATAAAAAATGATTATTATTATTATAAAAAAATGATAAAAACATGTCCAAACATAGTCAAATTATCAACACAAAATTAAATCAAAATCCCAAACCCATATAAAATAAGAAGGGTGTACTCAAAATCAACCCAGACAATATGTGAATAATATTTCCTGAAAACATAAATTTTTCTGGTTAATTCAAAATTTATAGATTCTCATGTACTATTTTTGTTAAAATTTCTATGTTGTTTCATGTGGGCTTTCAATGTAAAGGCATCAAATAGAAATTTTAAATTGCATTGAATAGACTTGTGTTGTAGTTTAATCAGGTCAATCATCTAAGTATAATGTCTAGTAAACATTAATATTATTATATATAAAAAAATATGTTCACATTTTTTATTTTATAATGTTCAATAATGCTCTATGAATCCTTCAATTATATTCTACACATACCACAATTCATTTATTTTCACATGCTGCAAGTAGTTAAAATTAAATGCCACTCTATGTGACATTTACTCATGTTATACATATAAAATTATAATGATTTCCAAATAGTGTGTCTAGTTGACTTTAATTTCACTCTATATGACCCCCACATCTATTCTATAAAGGACTTACTTAACTGTTTCCTTTTATACTGTCAGGATATTTTTGAGATCAATCATGTATCATCAACTTCTAATCACCCCCACTACTTTATAAACCTTTTCATTGAGTTCAAATAATATTTATTCTAAAATATTTCCAAAAAACTAAAACAAAACCTCCAAATATTGTAATGCAAATAAATGGTTTTTATTTATTGAGTGGTTTCATGGTATATCAAAAAATGTATGATCATTAAGCATTAAGAGAAGTGGAATCTCACAATAAGGGGGAGAAAATTATTTTGAGAGAGAGAATCATTTTTATAATATTGAAACATATTTATGTTATTGAAAATAATCACTATAATAGATTCTTTTATATTTAATTTTACCACTTTTCATTGCTAAAAGGATTATTATGGAATTTTTAAAAATCGTTTTAATAATTTTATTCTAATGATTTTATATATAGGGATATATATATAAGTGTATCACATTACACACTGTATGAAAGCTCCCCCAACATATTTACTCAAACCCACACCCATACATAACACATTTATGTACTAATTAACAATATTTATTTAATATTTTTGACAAGTAACATATATTAAATACACCCATGTGACATTTTTAGAAATTATTTGATAATTAATTAATTTTATTATTATTTTAGTGCAATGAATATGATTGATTTTATTGTAATTTAAAAACATATTTACAGGAGTTCAAAAAATCCCATAAAAATATAAAAACCAAGAGAATTTATAAAAAAAACATTTTTGGAATTTCAATCCCATGTTTTCTGGGGTAGGGATTTATATTTCATTGCATCATGTTTCCTGGGGTTGCATGGAGATGTGAAAAATGTTTTATGTCACCTAGTACCACCCCATTACTACCACCCCTTCCCATCCATAACATAATTATATATTTGTTAACAAAATTTATTTATTCTTTTTGAAAGGATATATATTTAAAATACACTCATGCTCCATTTTTGGAAATTATTTTGTGTTTATTAATTTTTTATTATATAAATGCAATGAATATGGATGTTTTAATAGGAATTTATTAAAATAATTATGTTATTTCAATAAACCAAAAAAACAATAGAAAAACTTGTGGAGTTTATAGAAATCATTAAGGGAATTTCATTCCCATTTTTTCTTATGTTGGGATTTATATTTTAGTACATCACATTTCATGGAATTGCCCCACTCCATCCAATGAACTCTCTAACATCTCTATGAATTCTCGAGTGATGGTTACAAACAGAACTTAAGTACATATTAAGCCTGTATAAAACACAGATTTTATTTGATTCAATGGATAATTTACAATGTAAATGAAATTAATGCCATGAGAAACAAAAAAATCCAAAAAAATTGAAAAATAATTTTTCTAGAACTAAGAGAGAAGATCTTTCATGGTAATTTATAATTATTTTAAGACAAACGAATAAAGATAACCGTTTTATTGAGATATTTATTCATTGATTATGTTTATCATTTTTACTCAATTAGTGTATCTATATTTCATAGGGAGGATCCAAAGAAAAGACCCGTGATACGCACATACTCTATTTATCTCCAAATAAAAATAACAAAACCCTGGATGCTAGCATTATTGATTGGTTATATTATATTTTTTAATTTGGCCTCCTTATGTTCCTTTAAACATGAAATAATTTCTCATGTTCTTCAAAATCATTATAGGAAGAGAGGAGAAGGTATATCCTGAGAGGTAAAGGACCATAATAATATATTTAACCCAAAAGGAACCTCAAGACATGTAATAAAATAATCATTTTATTTTATTTTATTTTATTCTGTGTCTTAACCTACACAATGATAAATATATTTCTTAAAATCTAGTAAATAAATATTCATCACCAGATAAAATCATATCCACTCATTATCCTCAACATTTATTGAACTCCATAATAAATATTTTAAAAAACAGTTATCCATTCAATAAATAAATAAATGTTATATTCTTAGTCTAATGAATAAATATTTATTTAATATTCATGTATCTAATAAATTGTTGTTTTGGTAAAAAAAATAATTATTTTATATGGTGTGAATACCAAGTGACAAATAAATATTATATATTCACACAATTAAACAACACCACCACCAAAAAATATTTATTTAATGTTTGTGACCATTTAATAAATCATGAATAAATATTACCTATTGGTATGTATAATAATATTTATTCCAATTATTAAATAAAAAATAATATTTAACTTCCATCAATGAAATTCTTTGTTTGTAACCCTCATATTCCCCGATAACCTTATGCATGCTCTCCTAAAGTAAGAGATTATTTTCTAGCAATGGGTCAAGGAACCCATAGAGAATAAAGCCATGTAATAATTACAACAACCACATACAATCACTCACTGTTTAGTAGAATCCCTTTATCAAGATATCTACACTTGATAGTTGCACAGCTGTCTCATTTACCCATATTTTTGATACCTTTTTCATTAAATATCCTAAATAAACTCATCATTACCCCATGTCCATTGATTTTAATGTAATTGTAATATTTGAATCAAAGGGCTGAGATTTCATCTTATATAAAGTTAGAAGGGGGAAATCCTCCCTCAACTTATTCATTGATGACATATTATTCATGATGTACCCGACATACCCTACTTCCTATGAACATAGGGAATCATGGTTCTCATGAGTACATAAAAGGGAATGAGTCATGCCATAAATATATAATAATATTAATGTCTAACGATCATGACCCATGCTCTTAAATGGGAATGTCTAATGATAAATAAAGATGTTGAATTCATACTAACGGGTTTGTTCTCATATTCTCCCATATTAATGATTTCCAACTATGAGCTTCATTAGATTGAGCCTTATCCACTTATCAGTACACACACATGACAAAAAATATAACAACTTAACTCTAATAACCCAAAGAAAATGTTTAAATTGTTAAATTAATATATTATATAAGGGATTAAACCTATCAGGATAAATCATTTTAGCAGCCCTGTAAAACTAGATACATATATTATTCCCATATTATATTGAAACTACAAAAACATATCATGAGAAACATTCTTATATTCTTGAAATAATTCAAAATATTCATCTTTATATATAGGGTAATGGAAAACAAAAAAATTGAGAACTTAGATGCTCAGTAAAGTTTAAATACAACAAAATCTATCATGATTAACTAATTCATAATCAATATGTTAGATTGGATAATCATAAGACATTGAATTCAATAAAAATATTTGTAAAATGAACACACAAGTCTCATATAAACATAGAAATCACATGGATAATTTGAATGAAATTATTAATAAAGGAAATATATAAGTCTTGATATTCATAAAATTTTCATCAAGGCATCATCCATGTTATCATAAATATTACCATCAAATCCCAATCCAAGAAATTATTCTTTATAAATTGGTATTTTCAAACCAAATTCCCATCTAATGTGGAATGTAATCTTTTTTGTCTCAAGAGACCTATCAATACATATAGGGACTATGTATAACACCCATCATTATAAAATATTATTCATTCATCATATATTGAATTATCAATACAATTCATTCTCAAAATGTCACATAAATCAATATCTAACCATATTGAATCAATAATGTAAAATATTTCTCTGGTCAAAGAAAAAATCATTCAAAAAATGCTTCCTTCAACTCATACAATATATACAATTGGTATATTATTGATACATCCTAAAAGTGGTAGAAATTATGACCATTAAATACATGATACATAAAATATGGATATGGAGGAGAAAATAATGTCCAATGAAATGATGGCGCATAATAAGGAATTTTATCATGAAATAGTTAATGGCCATAAACCCATTAATCAATAAGGGAAGAAAAAAGGTGATTAATTAATTAGAAATGAAATTTTTGTAGAAAAACCTGGAATTTATAAAATATAACAAAATTTTCAAATAAAACATTAAAAATTACTCCCATATAACTATTTTTAAAAATTAATTTATGAATCACTTTCAAAATTTCTTTCATTCTTTTAAGAAAACAATATCCATCTCTTTTGGAATATTTAAAAACTAAAAATTCTCATAATAATGAGAAAAATATTTTATTAGAAAATAAAAATAAAAACATGAAAAGTAAAATTTATAATTTATAATATCTATGATGGTGGGATAAGTTGGTCAATTCATATACGTTAAAAAACATTCATATGTAATTGTGTAAAAATTCAAAAATAACACTTACACAAAAATTGAAAAAATTATTTTTTAATACCTTGTTAGAAATGTCAATAATAGTTTACAATAAAAATTTTAAATATTTTAAGAATAAATAAGAACATAATTGAAATATTTAAAGGATTATCAAATTTAAAAAAAATATGGAAGGAAAACTTTAAAACATGTTTTTTTAAACCTTACATGTAACATACTTATTTATTCTTGGTCCAACAAGAGATAAAATTGAAAAATTAAAATTTTAACCCAAAGAATAACCATAATAAAATAAAATATATTAGTTTTAGGAAATTAGTATCACATAATTTTCTAAATATAAATTTGAACCTAAATAATCTTTAAATAAAATGTGATTGTAACAGAAATCCCTTACCTTGTACCTCTGCTTCGTTTTTTGTGTTTAATCCACCTATATAATGAATTTAAATTTATTAAATAATTTAACAATAACATTTTTGATTTATATTAAATTTTTTAATGTCTTAAAATTCAATTTAAATCCATTTATTGAATAGATCGTTCTTACGTTGACTATTTAAGGTTGTTGGGTTAATTATTTCAATAAACAATTTGGTTTATTTTTCATGGTTATAAGTTTTATGAAATAGATATATCATAAAAATACTTTTAATAATGTAATTAATAATATTTTTATTCATTGTATATAATTTTATCATAATTTATGAATAATGGTAATAAAAATAATGAATCCTGTCACTTCAGGGAGTTGGTAGTACACATGTGCACACGAGAAGATTTGGATATGGATAAGAAGGTAGATGATATATTATATATGTAGAATAATAATTATGTCATAAATATCATAAATATTAATTAATCATACCTTTATAACCATCCATGTAAAGTGGATATAAAAAGGAATTACATCTCTATGTGTAGACGATAGGTTGGACGTATGCACAATCAATGTTTTCATTTTCCAATTGGATGGATATGAGATGTAAAAGGGTTATCTCATGGTAATAATAAGACATTGTTGTAAATTTCATACAATATTCCTTATTTTAGAATTTATAAAAAGTATTAATAGTAAATAAAATAAGAAATTATCTTTGATATAGTCAAGTAAGATGATTACCTCTTCTTTGAGAGACCACCTTTCATTTACACCTTTAGCTTTATTAGATTTGTCGTAGGGTAATACCAATACATCAAGAAATAGGGTAAATAATCTAGAAATATTTTTGTGTATTTATTGGATGATATATATTCCTAAATGTTTTTGAATAAAGGAGGACAATGTGCTCCCTTTTATAAGTGTGGGGGGGGGGATACACATGGAATTACTTAATATTTTTAAATAATTTAAAGACATTTTCTTGTGAATTTGGAATAAAATGTTCATATATTAAAATATGGTAAGGGTAAGTTCAAAATAAAACCTACCAATGAGGTTTAATCAATTTCATTTAACTTCAAGCCATGTCAATTTATTTTCATCCTTTCAAACTCATTCTACCATTAACTTATGTGATAAATATTTACAAGGGATACCATTAATTAGGAATAAAAATTAATTTGACCTTATAAATTAATATTAATTACTATTATTAGAAAATATTTTATCCATTTTTCTTGATTTAAATCCTTGAAGTGGAAAAAATACTTTTAATATAAGTTCAAAAACTACATAGTAAACCAGTTTTCGAAAAATATTTTTTTATGCATAAAAATTATTTTATATAAATCACGAGTATATTTTGATTACAAAATAAAGGTATAATTATTTGAATTTTAAATAAATCCAAATCTAAAGGAACCTTTCAAATATTTTATGAATATAAAATATCTGAAAATAGATTTTATTTTAAGAAAAACATTACTTATATTTCTAAAAATGTAAAGTATATATTTCGATGTGCAACATTATATTTTTATATACATTAAATTACTTCATAAATATATTTTTTTCTTGAAAAATGGCCTCACAAACAATCAATTTTTTATAATATCATTTTAAAATAAAAAAAGTTACATGTTTTTAAAAAATTGGAATTTTTATATATTCAATCGAAAATCAATTTTTTCTAAAAAAATCTAAAAAATCACCTTAAGATAATTTTGAAAAAAAAATATAAAATGAAATTAATTTCACTAAATTAAATTTATTAAATTTTGTAATTTCGGTTTCAATCACATTTTTTAATAAATCTTGGTGCATTATTCTTTTATTTCATTAAAAAGAAAAGTGTATTTAATATAATTAATTCTCATGTTTTACATTATTCCATACTTCAAAAATTTCATCCTAAACTTTTTCATAATGTCACCTCATGTTTAAATGTGGATAGTTATTCATCATTACTTTTTTTCGGTTCACACATTTCCTCTCCTATTTTATGATTTCACAAAAGTACATTAAATAATCAAATTATTTGATTCTGTAACACTTGTTCACTACTGTGAAGAATCTTGATTGGATCTACAAAATAAGATTAATTTGGTTCCAATTATAATTAATAAAATGTGATCATATATGATAGTTCTGTCATGCACTTCCTCAAAAAAAGATGTAGAACATGTCATGAACTTTAGAGAGGCTAGGTGGAATTTCCAAACTGTAATCCAAAACCCTGATTCTTTCTACAATTTCAAAAGTATTGATGTATCTAGGATATAGTTTCCTTTTATTGAAAAACCATATAAAACCCTTCCATAGATATACATTCAAGAAAACATGATCCCATGCATGAAATTATAAATACTTCATTTTTTTATCTACATAGCTCTTTTACCTAATTTGATGTTCCTTGATATGATTCTGAATAGTATTTAAATTCACCATTGTACACTTAATAAGTTCTAGGCCAAAAATCTTACTTTTTTGAACATCATCCCAGGGTCAAGATATTTTCCCATTAAATGCTTCAGACTATTCCATTTTAATTGCTGAATGGAAATTATTATTATATAAAAATTCCACCAAAGGTAAATATTGATCCCACATACCATGAAAGTCAAGTGAGCAAGACCTAAACATGTCTTCTATTATTTGAATCGTACTTAAGACTATTCATGTTTCTAAGGTTGATAATAAATTTTCAAATACATCATAGTTTTGATAGCCTTATCAGCAATTTTCTATAATTTGAATATAAATCATGGGTCATGATAAAACAGAATCATAGGACGTGCACCATGAAGTCTCACTACTTCATTAATATAGATCTATTCCAAGGAATCAAGAGGTAAATCTTCCCTTATAGTTATTAAAAGTGTGGATTTTCTAAATAGACCAAAAATTACTCATATAGAATCATTATTTCTGGGATTATTTGTAAATATAATAAAGACGTCTATAGTAATATCATCCAGTTTTCACAAAGGAATAAGTATATGTTTCATGACTTCTTTAGCATATTTCCTCTAAGACTTTACCTATTGAAAAACCAAGTATCTTGAAACATATTCTATAATTTACAATTTCAAATTATCCCATAAAAAATTTTCAATCAAACCCTGATACATTTTCAGTCTATAAGGGAGTATAGAGAAATTTCAACTATAAGATTCATCTAATAATTATATCCTTAGTATAGGAATGAATGGAACACAAATCCTCTTTCTAAATTTAAATATACCATAATTAAAATTGAATTCTACAGACTTCCCACAGTTCATGGATTTGATTTTATTTTGAATATTTCCATCATCATAATGAGATATTTTTAATTTCATTAATAAGTATTATTTTACAATAATTTAGAATATATTTGATATTTCCCCTTAATTAATGATTTCTATATATACCTTTACTAAATCGCCGAATACATGATCTTTTTTACCCTAATTTTACTCATAACTCCACCATTTTTCCAACTCAATGCATCAACGACCTGTATATTCCTCCTCATGGTTGTAGTGTATTGAGAAATCATAATCATTGAATAGTTTTAGCCACCACTATTTCCTCATGTGGATATATTTATTTAAGAATATCTATTTCAATATTTTGTGATCCATATATTTTCTCATTTTTTACCATAAAGGTAATTCCTATATATCTTCAATGAAACGATTATGACCGCAAAATCAATATCAGGGGTTGGATAATTTTTTTTCATTTTAAAGACGCCAACCCTAGTATCTTGGAGTTAGTGTTTACAATATTACATTATAACTATATACAAGGGATCACATCTCAAATGACCGAATAGATTTTTAGTCTTAGAAAACTAGATATATGTTTGAATCATACATTACATTTGAAAACATAAAATAAAAAATTAATATATTATTTGGAAACATCATTATTACCTTTAAAATATCCGTGCATATCAATGATAATACACTTCCTAGAATCGTATGGAAATGAAACACAAGAAAGGGGTGATTTTATATTCTCATTAATGGTATACATACATTGGAATCTAATAAGGCATGAATAATATAGCATGAATAAATGATAAAAAAAATAATGTCATTTAAATAATCACATTATGTAAGAACTTATCCACAAATATCATAACTATTCAAACTATTCACATGGTTATCAATAATATATTCATAATGATGTAATTCATAATTTTGGATATCTAAAACATAATGTTGATGACTTATGCTAAGACATCTAGAAATACCATCTCTAGTGAAAAATAAGGTTCTAGACATGGTTCTAATCAATTGATATAGACCAAAAAAATATAGATATAGGTTATAGACATTATTTAATGAACCATGGAAGGTATTGGCGTGGCTATAGGGTAGAGCCTATAACCATGATTTGAAATTATGGAAGAAGGTTTAGTCACACAAGGCCTATAGCCACGGTATGAAACTATGGCTATAGGCCTTCCAATTAGATAAAAACAGCACAGTGAACCATTATTTCTATTGAGAGGAAACTACTAACTACCCCTACCCCACCCGAAGCCCCCCGCCCCAACCCTACTCAAGTACCCCACCCCCTTATCCAGAACCCCCTACCCCACCCCCTACCCCACCCCTTTCATAACCCCTTTAACCCCTCAACCTGCCCCCTACACCCCCTACCCTTACCCCTCCCCTTTTCACCCCAACTCCTACACACCCCCTGACCCACCCCCTCCTCACCGCACACCCCTTTGAAACCCTCCATCCCCCCTAAACTTACCCCCTACACACTGAATCCCCCCCCCTCACCCCCCCCCCCCAACACACCCACTGCCCCTCCCCCTTCTACCCCCTACTCTAGGACACCCCCTGACCCACCCCCACTTCATTATACACCCCCTTAAACCCCATACTCCACCCCCTCCTTTCTTCACACCCTGTTTCACCCCTCCCCACTCACCATTCCCCCTACCCCTCACCTTGCACACCCCCTTCCCTCCCCCTAACATCCCCCTACTCCTGCACAATCCCTTCTCTTGCCCCACCCTCACCCCTTGCACCCCACCTTCACCCTCCCCTTTTAAACCCTCCCACTCCCTACCCCTTGCACCCCCTTCACGTTTTCCCCTCCCCACCCCTCCCAATCTCTACCTAATAGGCCACCCTTCCAGTTTTCTCTCCCACTCCAAGTCCCCCTGCCAACCCCTCTGCCCTGCAATCCCCCCTTCTAGTCCCTCTACCATTCTACCCCACCCCTACTACTCTACCACTCTTCTAGTACCACCTACCATGTCCCCACCCTTTAATGTCCCCCCACCCACCACCACCACCCCTGATAGTCCCCCCCCCCCCCCCACCTAGCCAGTTCCACCCACCCACCCACCCCCACCATTGTCAGTCCCCCACCCCTGTCAGTCCCCCCCAACCACCACCCCTTATATTCTCCCCCTCACCCTTTTATGTATCCCCCTACCAGGTACCCACCCTTTCGAGTTCCCCACCACCCTTTCCCATCCCCCTATGAGTTCCCCTTCCAGTCACCCCTTTCAGTCTTCCCCTGGCTCTTCCCCCCTGCTGCCAGTTTTTCAACTATCTCTGCCCCAATGGCCTGGAGTCCCAAAAGCTATTATCCTAAGTCCACATATATAAGATAGCCACATTAGTTTCATATTGAATATAATAGAATGGAAAAAATGATTCTAAAAAATAACTCTTCATGTTTTAGTGATCAAGCGATAATTGGAATCAACTGTTTGAAAAATGTTATTCAAAAAAGTCAGCCTCCAAGGTGATAGTTGTCTAAAATACAATATATATGTCACTTTAAACTCATTTTTGGTTTGATCATCATAAAATAACCCAATTGAGTCTTCCTATTTATAGAATTTAAAATTAATATGTTATTATGTATGCACCCAACATACCTTTTCATCACCAACCTGCACCCCACTGCCCCCACAAACTTCCCCCTTCAGTCCCAACCCCGCATCCACCCTCACTGCCCCAACATGCCCCAATACAGAACCACCACAACCCCCACCCACCTTGCATTCCCCCCTCCACTCCCCCTACACTCCCACATGCACCCCTATTATCCCTCCCCCACCACTTCCCCTACACCCCCACCCCCACCTGCGCACCCACTTCCCCCTACACCAACCCCCACCCACCCCTACCCCCAACCCCTACTACCCCCAACATGCAACACCACTGCCCCCCCCCACTAACCCCTACCCCCACCTTCACCCCCTGCATCCCCACTACCCCTGCACCCCACCCTTCAGTCTTCCCACCAGAATTCAAATAATAACTAATTGGAAGATGAATACAGTTGACACAAGTAATGTATAGTTTTAATAAGATATATAAAATAAATAACATTTAATCCTGTAGAACCATTTGTTTCATATTTCTTCTTCCCCAATATTACACATCATTCATAATAGTCAATAAGGTGATGATGAAAATGAATAAAAGTGAAAAATAGATGATAAACCATAATAAAGGTGTAATAAAGAAATGTAGATTAGAAAAAATAAGTAAATGTATTGTGAAATTTTTTGTTTTATGTAATTACACCAGATTCAACAATTTCATCACTTAATTAGTTACTCATTTACATTACCTTTATTATATTTAATGGTTTTGTGAAGTCAGCATGTAAATGGTGCCAAGCAGTAGTAAACCTTGTGTGCATTTTCTTTGTGATTTTGACCTCTCTATCTACGAAATACTAAGGAACAGATGAGATATCATATAGAATCTATCCGCCTATTCTATTATTTTTGAAAACCACTTATTAAAGGAGTAACATATATAAGAAAAAAAATAATGCCTAGGGGAGTTAGCCATTGAGGGTGATTGTAACATCCCAAGTAAGTAATGAATAATAGATATTTTTATCTATGTCTACTAATGAATTAGATAGTGTTTTAGAGGCTTAAAATGAGAATAAATCCAATCTTAAGCATAGAATACAATAATATTTTTGAAAGATTGTTTTACTGCCTTTTGATGGAAAACCGTTTTTAAATCAACATTTTGAAAATTTCATAAGATCTATTTGAAAAAATAAACTTATTATTTATTATTGGGAAATTGAAATTTACATTGGATAATTTTTTGTTATTTTTCTGACAATGTTCGTTTTTTTATTGAATAGTGAAAAATACTGCATTTTACATCAAAACTGCTTTTTCATCTAATTTAATTGTATGGATAGATTATCTTTTGAATTAGTTTTAAAGTGAAATTAGAATATATTTTTACCAATTAATCCAATAGTGGTCATTGGAATTAATTTCACCTTGAAATTGGACTTAAACTAGTGATAATCTTTTGATACTTATTGTTTCATAAAAACACGCTATTTGCTCTGACAACGGGAATGAATAATTAAATTAATTAATGTAACTTATATGTTTTGAATTTTTTAAAATATTCATCATTTTTGAATTCATAATATCAAATATATCTTAGGTTGATGTTTTGGTATTTTTCTGAAAAACATCAATTTTTGATGAATAGAAAAACAATTAAGTGGTACTTAAAAAACTGATTTTTCATTTAAATGAAGTTTTACCACCTCTGTGTTTTGAATTTCAAAAATCTGACATACATGGTTTTCATTAGAAATTAAAATGTGGTTCAATGGGATTAAAATGATTTTTTGATGAATGGTATCTTTTATGTTTTTAATCGTGATTAGAGGTAATTAGTGTAATTTATGGTAAGAATAATGTTTTAATAATATGAAATGAACTTGAAACATGTCCTACCCTTATTTGATGTGTCATGGCCGACCTCGAATATCCATGGGTCAACTTTGGGACCCCATGGAGCCACTTTGGAAGGAAAATTACATTAATATATTTTTATTTAATGTTAAAGTAAAAATGTCACAAACATGATTTGTTTTACTAAATCAATTTTTAAGTGGGGTAATACAAGTCATATTTTTGACTATAAATATTCATTAGAACTATTAAAAGATTTCCTACATCATGATAATTTGTTTTATAATTTTTAGACTTTAAATAAATTAAATTATTTATGACATCATGATGATGCAGCGATTACCTCATTATTTAACGATTTAAATAAAATGAAAAGATAATGTAAAATATAATACTTAAACTTGTCAAAGACCTATTATATGAGTATATTTAGAACCCTTATCACCTTATACTCTAATTATATCAATATGGGACCATTAAAATCCGAAAATAATTTTATAATAAAGTAAAATTTTATATCTTTCCAAGAGTGCCCCTCCTCTCCTCTTATAAAAGGCCCCCACCTCTACCACCTTACACACACTTCCAAAGCCTTTGGCTCGGCCAACCCTGCCCATTTTGTCTCTAAATATCCTTCTATTACTCCTTGAAGCCTCACATTGGTCATAATTCTTCCCAAGGAAGCCATTGAGCTCAAATCAAAAAGAGTTACCAATTTTAAAGGTAGTGTCTTCTCTTGTGTTCGTATGTTTTATTTTGCCTCTCCAACCCCCTAAACTCTTTTTATTCATTTCTTTTGTAACAAAACCATTATCTTCAATATACTAGGATGTTTTTATAAGAAGGATTCGAGCTAAACTTACACACACCTACATCTAATGGTTAAATAACATACTGTTTCTGTGGATGGCGAATTTATGCCTCATGAAACTATGATTGTTCACCACTCATATAACACCTTTAAAGGTGACCATTAAGATGTCACTATACTTATATATGATATATAATATGTTTATGTTTTACTTAAGATTATGTATTTTTCATTTATGGCATACCTTTATGGTTTCCATTATGGGTATACGTGATATCTTCATTTTAAGAAGTGCGGACTACCGCCCCCTCAAAGTGATTTGATTCGTTAATGCCATATGTGGCATGTATAAAGGATGGATTTAAAGTTTTTATATATGATGTATGTTACATATAAATGATGAATATAATTATGCAATTAAAATATGCATACCTATCATTTAGTTTCAATTCCATTAATATGACATAGAACTGAAAGTAGCGTTCATGCGTACGTACGACTTACCCTCTCCATGAACGGTGCATTTCATTTCTTACCTCTAAATGATTATGTAATATTATAAATACATTTATATTCTGGATATATATTATATATATGATATCCAAATCATGAATATCATTCAGGATATAATGAACCATTGATCATACGAACAACATGTAATTGTATAATTCCACTTTCGACTTAAGAACCAAATATCGACAAAACAAACATTATTAACTTAAATGATTAACTAATGTTTATAACATGGTAATAAGTGATATAAATGTAATAATGAACTTGAAAAAGGTTCTTAAGCTGGTAGAAATTAACTCAAGTTTATTATTCAGGACATTAAAGAACGACCGAGTCAATTCGGACCCGAGGTATGGGACTTCGTCTCAATCTCCTTTCATTGAGGCATATTTTTGTTTTATACAAAACCTTATTTTATACGGTGTATAAACCCCGTTGAATTTTATGTTTATCCAAAAGGAATATTTTTTATACAAAGAGTTTTACTAAACAACAAAAGGGAATGTTTTTGTCGTACGTATGCGGCGACAACGAATTCTCTGCTGCCGTGACCATTATTTGAGTTTTGGATTCCTCTACAAGCCATACCTTTCTTTAAATGAAAAATAAATACCATGTTTTAATTTTCTTTTCTTTTGGTATTGAAAATAGTTTTTATAATGTTTTAATTATATCAATGTGTTGTATTGATATCTTGTGATTGAAATGTGGAAATGTTATGTTTCCTTTATGCATGTTTTATGTGATACGATTATGTTATGGTTCATGGGCATTATTATGAAGACGGTTGGTTCCGTGATAAACTAAGGGCAGGTGAGCCCGATATAGCTCTCCAATGAATTGGGTAACACGAAAGAGTTAAACGTTGAGGTTTCTCCGAAGAGATTTAGGGAATATACTGTGATGGGTATTCCAAACGTAACCAAGAGGGTTACTCCATATGTAAGAATGTTATGAATGCCTCAAGTTACCTTTATGTCTTATGATTTCTATGATTTATTCATGATTTGATCAGGTATGTTAAAGTGCTTATGTTTTGTGGGTAAAGTATGATTTCATTCTTATGTATATATGTACCCATGTTTCCTTTCCATATTTTTATATCCCTTACTAAGCTTGTTATGCTCATCCCAAGTTTTTGAAATGTTTTTCACAGGCCAAGGGAAAGGTACATGATATGATGATAGTGTTAAGGAAGTGTCAAGAAATAATCCATGTTTTATTTTAAATATGTTTTCGTTGATGGGAAAAAATGAATACTAACTTTTATGGAACCACTATGTTTAAATGTGGAATGTAATGCATGTTTTATGATCGAATTATCTAAAAATCTAAACCTAAAAAGATCCTCAAGGTGTAATCTTGTAATAACTCAAGATTATGTAATGTTTAAGGCTAGGGATTTATAGTTGGTATCAGAGGTTGTTTTAGATAACTTTAGGAGTTAGAATTTTATTAAAATATTATCTAAAAATATTTTTTTAGGGTCAAATTGAAACGATATAGGATTTGAAGATTACCATGTCGCTTCGCCTAAGATATTTCTATGTTAAGAATGGTTTTTTATAGAGGAAACAGAAAAGATTTTTGGGGAAGGAATACAGAGGGAAATGAACTTTCAGATCTGTATCCTGAGATGATCAGAATTAGAACTAAATAGTTTGTTGCAGCGATGGTTTAGTTGACTCAGGCAAAAAATGTTGGTTGTTTTTATTGATGATATTTTGGTGTTTTCTAAAAGTAAATAGGAGCATGAAATACATTTAAGGGTTATTTTGAAAACCATAAAAGAAAATAAATTGAATGGGAAATTCAGAAAGTGTGAGTTTTGGTTTCAACAAATTTCTTTCCTTGGTCACATTATTTCAAAAGATGGCATAACTGTTGATCCTGCTAAAACAAATGTTGTTGAAGAATGGCCAGGACCCACAACTGTAACTGAGATTTTTAGCTCCCTTGGTTTTGCAGGCTATTACCGAAGGTTTGTTAGAAATTTTTCATGGTTATCTATTCCAATGACTAAGCTAACTCGGAAGGGTGTTAAGTTTATCTGGACAAAATAATGTGATGGTTGTTTTCAGGAATTGAATAGAAGATTGGTGAATGCTCCAGTTTTGGTAATACCATCCAGGAATGGAGAGTTTGTTATCTACAGTGATTATTCATTGAAAGGAATTGGTTGTGTCCTAATACAGAATGATCAGGTAATTTTTTATGCTTCACGTCAGTTGAAAACTCATGAGGTAAATTACCCTACACATGACTTGGAATTAGCTGCTGTTGTTTTTTCTCTAAAAATTTGGAGGCATCATTTTAATGGAGTAAAGTGTGAAATATATACCGATCACAAAAGTTTAAAGTATATATTCAATCAGAAATAATTGAACATGAGACAGTGGAGATGGATAAAATTAATCAAGGATTATGATTGTACAATTCATTACCATCCGAGAAAAGAAAATAAAGTGGCTGATGCTTTGAGTTGAAAAAGTAATGCTTCATTAGCAATGTTGCTTTTGGAACATGATCCTTTGGTTAAGGATTTGATAAAATTTGGCATAGAAGTTGCTGGTGCAGGATGTCCTTCTGTTTTGTTTCAGGTATCAGTGAAATCTTCTCTATCAGACAGAATCAAGCAAGCACAGAAGCAAGACAGTGAGTTGTAGAAAAAGGTAGAGCTGGTTCAGAAGGGTAAGTTGACTGAATTCATCATTGATAATGAATTTTTTTTTTGAGATTTTGGAAGAGATTGTGGGTGCCGTGTGATTCACAGTTGAAGAGAGATTTGTTATGTGAAGCTCTTAGTTCTCCGTTTTCAGTCCATCCTGGAAGTACTAAGATGTATAGAGATCTTCGAGAGTATCACTGGTGGGACAGAATGAAAAGAGATATTGCTGATTTTACTATGAGGTGTTTGACTTGTCAACAGGTTAAAGCAGAGCAGAAGTTACCGAAAGGGATGGTTCATCCTTTACCAGTTCCAGAGTGGAAATGGGAGAATATATCCATGGACTTTGTTGTGGTATTACCGAAGACATCTCGAGGTAATAATGCAATCTGGGTTATTGTTGATCGATTAACTAAATCTGCTCATTTCCTTGCCATATGAGATACTTTTTCCCAAGATCAACTTTCCCGTTTGTATCTTAAAGAGATAGTCAGGTTACATGGATTTCCTCTTTCCATTGTATCTGATCGTGATCCCCGGTTTACTTATAACTTTTGGAAAGGCCTTTAGAAGTCATTGGGTACTGAATTAAATTTTAGTACAGCTTTTCATCCGCAATCAGATGGGCAGTCAGAATGAACAATTAAGAATTTGGAGGATATGCTACATGCTTGTTCGATGGATTATCAGGGAAGTTGGGACCAACATCTTTCTTTGGTTGAGTTTTCTTATAATCACAGTTTTCATTCCAGTATAAAGATGGCACCATTTGAGGCGTTATATGGGAAGCGGTGTCGAACTCCATCTTTCTGGGATGAAGTGGGTGAAAGGAAGTTGATGGGACCATAATTGGTAGAATAGATGGAAGAAAAAGTTCAGCTGACAGAGAAACACATGAGAACAGCTCAGAGCAGGCAGAAGAGTTATGCGGACAACAGGAGGAAGGATCTCTCTTTTGAGGTAGGTGATCATGTTTTTCTCAAAGTCTCACCATGGAAAAGTGTGATGCGATTTGGTAAGAAAGGAAAGCTGAGTCCAAGGTTCATTGGACCATATTAAATTCTAGAGAGAGTTGGATCAGTTTCTTACCGAGTGGATTTACCTCCGAGTTTATCTCAGGTACACAATGTTTTTCATGTTTCGATGCTGAGAAAGTACATGCCGGATCCATCTTATGTTTTGAGTCCAGAGGTAGTTCATGTAACACCCTGAGATTTTATGAAAAATATTATTTTTAATTTCATTAATGTCTTGTGTTTTACGCTACACCAAAATGAGCTTGTACAACACGCATCCTTGACTTTCCTTGCATTACACACAATTACGACCTTCCTCGATAGCGTGTGTAGTACGCAATAACGAGTTTCACTAAACAACAATATGCTATCAAAATATTATTAAAATTAGGCGTTATGAATAGTAATAACCACTTTTTGAAATTTTGTAAATTTTATTTTTCAAAATGGACTTCATTCTTGGATTTGGAATATCGGAATTATCTTAGGGTGAAATTTTGGTACTTTTTGGATAACTTTCATTTTCTGATGAATAGTGAAAATTACTAAATTTTAATTAAAAACAACCTTTTTAATCGAAATAATTAATAGCGATGAATTATTAATTAGAGTGGTTTTAAAGTATATTTAGAATATATTTTTACAATTTAATACAATGTTGGTCATTGGATGTAATTTCACATTTTAACCAGACATAAACAAGTGTCAATCTTTTGATAGTTATTATCTCTTAAGAACACGCTATATGTTTTGACGACGGAAATTAATTTTTAAATTAATTAATGCAACTGATATGTTTTGAATTTGTTAAAATAGACATCATTTTTGAGTTCATAATATCAAATATAGCTTAGGCCTATTTTTTGTTATTATTCTGGAAACTTTCATTTTTTGATGAATAGTGAAACCACTAAGTGGTAGTTAAAAAAAGAAATTTTTCATAAACCATAATTTTACCGCTTCTGTGAGTGGATTTCAAAAATCCGAGACACACAGTTGATGTCAGTAAGTAAAATGTGGTTCAATGAGATGAAAATAATTTTTGGTGAATAGTAATTTTTTACTTTTTTTTACCACAGTTAAAAGTAAATAGGGTAATTAAGGGTAAAAATGATATTATTATTACCCTAACACATGTACTAATTCTATTGGATAAGTGTAATTCGACCATAAACAACCTTAGGAATAAAATATGATCATTTAGTCCCACTTGAATTAGATTAGGACATTTATTATTAATTTATTTAAAGAAGGGTTGAAATAGTTAAAATCAAAGTTTAATAAGAAAATAATTTTTAATATAAGGTTATAAATAAGATAAATTCGACTATAAATATTAATTAGAAAGATAAAACGATTTCCTACATAATTGTATTTTATTTTTAATTTTTAGACATTAACTAATTTAACTTATTTATGAAACAAAGATGATGGAGTAATTATCTTATTAATGAAATATTGACATAATTGATGTTATAAATACCGAAATAAATGTAATTTGAGACTTTTTATGAATTACACTAATTTTCTAGGTTAATATGACATGTTATTATTGATTTAATTAACTATTTTATAACTAATCATTCTGTTATGAGTTTTACAAAAATCAATTACTAAATAGTGTCAAAATTGACATAAAATAGTTTTTAAAACAAATATTATATTATTAATTGTTATTTTATTCCTAAAAATCTAAGGATCGGCCACATGACTTAGATACGGTGTTATATATTAATAATAAACAACTTGGGGTTCGTTTGGCTTGTTATATTAAGTTTACTAACCATATAGTGTGAGAACACAAAAAGACACGGTAAAAGTAAAATTATCTAACTTAAAGTTAAAACTAAATTATAAGGTTAAAATAGAAAACTAAACTTGTCCACATTATATTGGATGAGATGATTTTGACCCATCCCAACCTTAGCTTCGAAATAAATCAATTTGGAGCTATTTAAACCGAATTTGGCTTTATAATAAAATAATATTTTTAGTTATTCCAAAGGTGCCCCTCTCCTCCCTTATAAAAGGGCACCTCCTCCCTCTCTTCCTCACACCACTTTGAGCCTTCAAGCTCGGAAAAACCCTGACAAATTCTCTTCTCCACTTCCCTAGCAACATCCTAGAGGTCCTGGTCTTCTTCAAAGACCGATTTTAGTGCCCTAAGTGGAGGACTCAAAGAGGCGCTTCAAAGAAGAGGTAATGTCCATTATCGATTCATTCAAATTCATTTCTTATTCCAATTATTCTTATTATGTTGTTTCATTATGAAGTAATAACATCAGTATCAATCATATACTGATATGTTATTATATGTATTAAAGAACCCTATTTCACCATCTATCCGTCCTACGGAAAACGAAATCACCACGCGTGTATACGTACGGAATACCGTCTCCACGCCGTGGTGTAATCTATTTTCCACATCCACCTTACTTGGATGGGTATAATGGTGTACATAATAACTATATATGATTATTGTAAAGTGATATTGATTCTTAAATAGTATACATACACTCCCATACAATTCTACGATCATGAGAACGATATCATCGCTCGTGCGTACGTACGGACTACCGTCTCCACGATGCGATGAGATTCATTCTCCACGTTAACCATTCATGAATGATTATAAAGTATATATATATAATAATTAATAATGAAATATATGAAATAATAATGATTCTGTATTTATGTGTATATATATGTATGTCATCTACTTAATTCCATTCAACTCAATAAGGAAACGAAAACAGCGTTCATGCGTACGTACGGCCTACCGTCTCCATGAACGGTGTATTTCTTTCCATTTACTGATCTATTATATATATGTATATTCTGAATATATATTATATATAAATCATGTTTTATATTCTAGAATTAAGTAATCTTGATCTATGTAATTATATGAATAATTACAAGTCAAAACACGGACGACAAATGAAACGATTTTACCCAAAACGCTCTTTAACATGGAATTTACAAAAGAACGGGTAAAATAAAGTCATAAGTGAACCATATATGATATCATAACAATGATTATGATTCTTTAATAAGTCAAGGACATTATTTAAATAATTATATAGGAGGTTCAGACACTTACAAAGAAAATCAGACCTAAGGTAAGGGAAAAGCTCGCAATCTCATTTTAATCCGAGATTGTTTATACTTCAGAATTTACTGGGGAATATTTATCATCAACATCCACGTTTCCTCAATATATAATATTATTTATAACCTCCTACAATTTCTTAAATCCAATTTTACCCTTCAGGGAGTTTTTAGTAAAAGATATGAAAGGAATCTTTTGTCGTTTTTCGTATGAGGTACTTTTTGACTTTTCCGACAAAAGTACGAGAAGAATGTTTTTTTTAAACTTATACGGCATGAATGAATTTTTAAAAAATTATTTCCAGGAAGATTCCTTTACATGTTTTCAAGTTTATTTTTAATCAACTTCCTTTGGTTTGGAATTGTATGACTTGTTAAGAAAGGAAAAGTGTTTTTGAAGTAGAAAAGATATTTTCCTCAAGAATGGAGTTCAAGTGTTTTATCAAAATTATTTTCCATCTAAGATAATAAAGGGTTATTTTTTATCCCTATTATTACATTGATTTGATTATTTTGTGATGGAATTATTTTTATTAATTCCTTTATCTTATATAAATTGTTTTATGATGTCACGATGTTTAAGAATCCCATTTTTATTACATGGGTTATGCAATGATGTATGATTTATGATTTTGTGGAATACATAAGAATGGTATCATTATGAGATGGGTGGGACCTATATCTCCCTCCAATGAATTGGGTAAAGATTTTATATCTCATGATATAGACATGGCTGGAATGGCAGGTTAAACTGGTTCAGTGAAACATGACTGAAACGAGGAGTGAACTCGGTTCAGAAATGTACTTTGTCCACTAAGATAGTCTTGGAAATGAGTCTTGACTAATAAGAAATGATTATCTATGATTATGTGTGTATGCCACAAAGTTTCATGTTTTATGTTATGATTATTGGCATTACATTTCACTACTATGATTTATCCCATGTTATGAAATTATGATTTCTTTTGCAGGTTAAGATTTCCAAAAGTTATGTTCTTATGTATATGATGTGATTGATATTTCTTTTGTTTACCCTTACTGAGCATTTGAGCTCACCCTTTTATGTTTTCTTTTCCCCAGGATATAAAGAAAGGTTTTTGGTATAAAAAAAGGAAGATCTTCATGGGATATGTTGAAGATCTTTTACCACGATTAGAAGATTATATTCCTAGTTTCCAAAGACATAAACTAGTACGGTCCTTGTGTGTGTGTTTTTGTTATGTACTAAGTATTCCGAAAAATTAATGTAATGTCCATGTATGTTAAGCATCGGGTCACTACAGTTGGTATCAGAGGAATGTTTTAGTCAACCTTTGGAAACTAGGATGCGAAAAAGTTAGTGAGATCCCTAGAGATATTTCTAAGGTATTTCTAGGGATGTCTCTAAGGTTAAGTATATGTATAGGTTATAGTACTAGAATTGCACTAACGATCATAGAATTTTACCTATGATGTTAGATATTGAGGGTACTCCCCCTTTACTATGTTGTTTTCTCTAGCATGATTTTTGCCTCTCACAGAATTCTTTTTGTGTTTTAGTTAATGGAGGGAACTAGAAGGAATTCGGTTAACATTGAATCCAATGGAAAAATTGGTGACTATGAGAAACAAAATTGTGTAATGCCTAGAGAGAAATATATTATGATTATTCCGAATCAGTCATCACGATATATGATTAACAAGGTGAAATTTAGTGGTATGTCTAATTCATCAAAGAAGGGGAAGATAGACTATTATGCATGTTCGCATGTTAAGGAGCATAAAGAAAGGAAGATTGAGATTTCTAAAGAAGGGAAGAAGAACCTTGAGGAATACCTCAAATGGAGGGACCGATGTTATCTGTGTGGAGAAAAGGGTCATAGAGTGAGAGACTATTATGGAGTTCAATTAATTATTTGTGGAGAACATGGGCATTACCCAACTCAATGCCCTAACCTAAAAAGTTACTTCTAAATCAAGGAAGGATTATTCCAGGACAATAATTGAAGAGGATGGATTGAAGTGTTTATGTATTGGTATTCAAGAATAATGTTGTTGATGTACTTTTATTGTGTATTAGAATATTTTTGTATTATTGTATTGTGGTTTTAATAATTTTCAGGTACCCATAACCATGAAAAGTGATTCAAATATTTTGGAAAGTAGATGATATGCGCATAATGAAGGGATAAGGAGAAAATGAAATGTTTGACAGTATTCATGAGCTCATTATTGATATAAGGACTAAGTGATATCATGGTTTGAGTATATAGAATTTTGTGGATTTAGGTATGTCGAAAGTGTTAACTTTTAACGGCATTCATGTTTTCACTATGGTTCAATTAATGGGTATTTATTCTCCAAGAGAATACATGATTAAGGTATTCACATGTTTTTAATTTGACCAACAAGATATATCTTATGATATATTGGGGATAAATGATGGCATTCACGTGATTGTTATGTGACATTTCATGTAATCATTTTCTTTATACTATGAGCATAGACCAGAGTATTTTAGATAAATATTGGAATGTATTATGTTAGAAATAAGATAGTATTGTTTAAAGATAGAACTTTTTTCGATATTATTAATTGGATTTTATAGTAATACAGTTTTAGAAAAAGGACAACCTGCAGGATGGGTGACAACCCATCGCGTCGGACAAGGCTGTGGGAATCGAACCCACAACAGAAGTGCGATTGGCCTTTATCGCCTACCACTGGCCTATAGGATGTCCCAGTTTAGTAGAAACTATTTTTATTATATTAATTAGTATAATATAAGAAGTATAAGTCCATTTCAGGAACCATATATGATTAATCTCACCATAGATGGACTTATGTATATTTGATAACTTTTGCAAACCTTTTGTTTGAAACAGATGGAATGATCCATCATTCTATCACATGATATATTAACACTTCAAGCATAACAAATTCAACTTCATTTCTTTAAGAGATGAAGTGGAAATTGTTCAAAGCATGAACAACAGTGAGATTGTACCAAAATAATGTAAGTATTTATTCTAATTCCAATTTCATCAACTTTAGGGAAATGATCTTGAAAACCAAAAATGTTTTCCTAGTGCTCTTATATCTGATGAATCAGATGGTACCTTATATCATCACAAATTTATAGCTTTGATATTGATGGCTTTTCCATAGCCATGTTCTCTACCACTCTCCATCAGAACATGATGGTTAGATTTATCTTTAAAATCTATATTTTCACCTATGTGGAAACCCAGTGATTAGTTTATTTGGGTAACCGTTACGTTTCATACTTTTGTTTTTTAAAGATTGGTTTTGGTATTCCTTTTTAGGATGTGGGTTTCTATTAAAGAAACATTCGAGTATTAATCCATTTATAACACTGACGAATTTCGAGGGCGAAATTCATTTTAAAGGGGGTAGAATGTAACACCCCGAGATTTTATGAAAAATATTCTTTTTAATTTCATTAATGTCTTGTGTTGTACGCTACACCAAAAGAAGTTTCCACAACACGCATCCTTGACTTGACATGCATTACACGCAATCACGACCTTCCTCGATAGCGTGTGTAGTACGCAATAACGAGTTTCACTAAACAACAATATGCTATTAACATATTATTAAAACTAGCCGTTATGAATAGTAATAACCACTTTTTGAAATTTTGTAAATTTTATTTTTCAAAATGGACATCATTCTTGGATTTGGAATATCAAAATTAGCTTAGGGTGAAATTTTGGTACTTTTCGGATAAATTTCATTTTCTGATTAATAGTGAAAATTACTAAATTTTAATTAAAAACAACCTTTTTAATCGAAATAATTAATAGTGATAAATTATTAATTTGAGTGGTTTTAAAGTATATTTAGAATATATTTTTAAAATTTAATAAAATTTTGGTCATTGGATGTAATTTCACATTTTAACCAGACATAAACAAGTGTCAATCTTTTGATAGTTATTATCTCTTAAGAACACGCTATATGTTTTTGACGACGGGAATTAATTTTTAAATTAATTAATGCAACTGAATTTTTTTGAATTTGTTAAAATAGACATCATTTTTGAGTTCATAATATAAAATATATCTTAGGCCTATTTTTTGGTACTTTTCTGGAAACTTTCATTTTTTGATTAATAGTGAAACCACTAAGTGGTAGTTAAAAAAAGGAATTTTTCATAAAACTTAATTTTACCACTTCTATGAGTGGAATTTCAAAAATCCGAGACACACGGTTGATTTCAGTAAGTAAAATTTGGTTCAATGTGATGAAAATAATTTTTGGTGAATAGTAACTTTTTACTTTTTTTACCACGGTTAAAAGTAAATAGGGTAATTAAGGGTAAAAATGATATTATTATTACCCTAACACATGTCCTAATTCTATTGGATAAGTGTAATTCGACCAAAAACAACCTTAGGAATGAAATATGACCATTTAGTCCCACTTGGATTAGATTAGGACATTTATTATTAATTTATTAAAAGAAGGGTTGAAATAGTTAAAATCAAAGTTTAATAAGTAAATAATTTTTAATATAAGGATATACATATGATAAATTCGACTATAAATATTCATTAGAAAGATAAAAATATTTCCTACATAATGGTATTTTATTTTTAATTTTTAGACATTAAATAATTTAATTTATTTATGACACAAAGATGATGCAGTAATTATCATATTAATGAAATATTGAAATAATTGATGTTATAAATACCGAAATAAATGTAATTTGAGACATTTTATGAATTCAACTAATTTTATAGGTTAATATGACATGTTATTATTTATTTAATTAACTATTTTCGAACTAATCATTCTGTTATGAGTTTTACAAAAATCAATTACTAAATAGTGTCAAAATTGACATAAAATAGTTTTTAAAACAAATATTATATTATTAATTGTTATTTTATTCCTAAAAATCTAAGGTTCGGCCAAATGACATAGATAAGGTTATATATATTAATAATAAACAACTTGGGGTTCGTTTGGCTTGTTATAATAAGTTTATTAACCTTATAGTGTAAGAACACAAAAAGACACGGTAAAAGTAAAATTATCTAACTTAAAGTTAAAACTAAATGATAAGGTTAAAATAGTAAACTAAACTTGTCCAAATTCTATTGGATGAGAGAATTTCGACCCATACAAACCTTAGCTTTGAAATAAATCAATTTGGAGCTATTTAAAACCGAATTTGTCTTTATAATATAATAATATTTTTAGTTATTCCAAAGGTGCCCCTCTCCTCCCTTATAAAAGGGCACCTTCTCCCTCTCTTCCTCACACCACTTTGGGCCTTCATGCTCGGAAAAACCCTACCAAATTATCTTCTACACTTCCCTAGAAACATCCTAGAGGTCCTGGTCTTCTTCAAAGACTGATTTTAGTGCCCTAAGAGGAGGACTCAAAGAGGCGCTTCAAAGAAGATGTAATGTCCGTTACCGATTATTTCAACCTTATTTCTTCTTCCAATTCTTATTAGGTTGTTTCATTATGAAGTAATAACATCAGTATCAATCATATAATGATATGTTATTATAAGTATGAAACAACCCTATTTCACCATCTATCCATCCTACGGAAAACGAAATCACCGCGCGTGCGTACGTACGGAATACCGTCTCCTCGTCGTGGTGTAATCTATTTTCCACCACCACCTTACTTGGATGGGTATAATGGTGTAAATAATAACTATATATGATTATTGTAAAGTTATATTGATTCTTAAATAGTATACATACACTCCAATACAATTCCACGATCATGAAAACGATATCATCGCTCGTGCGTACGTACGGACTACCGTCTCCACGACGCGATGAGATTCATTCTCCACGTTAACCATTCATGAAAGATTATAAAGTATATATATAATAATTAATCATGAAATATATGACATTATAATGATACTGGATTTATGTGTATATATATGTATGTCATCTACTTAATTCCATTCAACTCAATAAGGAAACGAAAACAGCGTTCATGCGTACGTACGGCCTACCATCTCCATGAATGGTGTATTTATTTCCATATACTGATCTATTATATATATGTATATTCTGAATATATATTATATATAAATCATGTTTTTTATTCTGTAATTAATTTATCATGATCTAAGTAATCATATGAATAATTAAAAGTAAAAACACCGACGACAAATGAAACGATTTTACCAAAAACGCTCTTTAACATGGAATTTACAAAAGAACGGGTAAAATAAAGTCATAAGTGAACCATATATGATATCATAACAATTCTTATGATTCTGTAATAAGTCAATGACATTATTTAAATCAGTATACAGGAGTTTCGGACACTTATGAAGCAAATTGGACCTAAGGTAAGGGAAAATATGGAAGTCTCATTTTTATCCGCGATTGTTTATACATCAGAATTTACTGGGGAATATTTATAATCCACAACCACTTTTCATCAATATGTAATATTATTTATATCCTCCTACAGTTTCTTAAATCCAATTTTACCCTTCGGTGAGTTTTTAGTAAAATATATGAAAGGAATCTTCTGTCATTTTTCGTACGAGGTACTTTTTGACTTTTCCGACAAAAGTACGAGAAGAATGTTTTTTTAAACTTATACGGGATGAATGGATTTTTAAAACATTATTTAAAATAAACTTCCTTTACATGTTTTCAAGTTTATCTTTAATCAACTTCTTTTGGTTTAAATTTTATGACATGTTATGAAAGGAAAAGTGTTTTTGAAGTCGAAAGGATATTTTCCTCAAGAATGGAGTTCAAGTGTTTTATGAAAATTATTTTCCATCTAAGATAATAAAGGGTTCTTTTTTTATCCCTATTATTACATTGATTTGATTATGTTGTGATGGAATTATTTTTATGAATTACTTTATCTTATATGAATTGTTTTATGATGTCACGATGTTTAAGAATCCCATTTTTATTACATGGGTTATGCAATGATGTATGATTTATGAGTTTGTGGCACACATAAGAATGGTATAATTATGAGATGGGTGGGACCTATATCTCCCTCCAATGCATTAGGTAAAGATTTTATATCTCATGAGATAGACATGGCTAGAATGGCAGGTTAAACTGGTTCAGTAAAACAGGACTTAAACGAGGAGTGAACTCGGTTCAGAAATGGACTTTTTCCACTAAGATAGTCTTGGCAATGAGTCTTGAATAATAAGAAATGATTCTCTTTGATTATGTGTGTATTCCACAAAGTTTCATGTTTTAAGTTATGATTATTTGGATTACATTTCACTACTATGATTTATCCCATGTTATGAAATTATGATTTCATTTGCAGGTTAAGATTTCCAAAAGATTTGTTCTTATGTATATGATGTGATTGATATTTCTTTTGTTTACCCTTACTGATCATTTGAGCTCACCCTTTTATGTTTTCTTTTCCCCGGGATATAAAGAATGGTTTTAGGTATAAAAAAAGGAAGATCTTTATGGGAGATGTCGAAGATCTTTCACCATGATTAGAAGATTATATTCCGAGTTTCCAAAGACACTAAACTATTATGGTCCTTGTGTGTGTGTTTATGTTATATGCTATGTATTATGCAAAAGTAATGTAATGTCCATGTACGTTAAGCTTCAGGTCTCTACAGTTTAGCTGGAAGAGAACCTATCTTATGAGGAACAACCGGTCCAGATTCCTGACCACATGGAGAAATTGTTATGGAATAAAGTGATTCATCAGGTAAAGGTTTTGTGGAAAAACCACATGATTGAAGAGGCAACATGGGAATCTGAAAATGCAATGAGGGATAAATACCCCCACTTATTCGGTAAGTAAATAAATTGCGGGGACACAATTTTCTAAAGGGAGAAGGATGTAACATCCCAAGTAAGTAATTAATAATAGATATTTTTATCTATGTCTACTAATTAATTAGATAGTGTTTTAGAGGCTTAAAATGAGAATAAATCCAATCTTAAGCATGGAATACACTAATATTTTTAAAAGATTGTTTTACTGCCTTTTGATGGCAAACCATTTTTAAATCAAAATTTTGACAATTTCATAAGCTATATTTAACAAATAAACTTATTATTTATGATTGGGACATTGAAATTTACATTGGATAATTTGTTGTTATTTTTCTAACAATGTTCATTTTTTTAATGAATAGTGAAAAATACTGCATTTTACATCAAAACTGTTTTTTCATCTAATTTAATTGTATAGTTAGATTATATTTTGAATTGGTTTTAAAGTGAAATTAGAATATATGTTTACTATTTAATCCAATAGTGGTCATTGGAATTAATTTCACCTTGAAATAGGAATTAAACTAGTGTCAATATTTTGATACTTATTATTTCCTAAAAACACGCTATTTTCTCTGACAGTGGGAATTAATAATTAAATTAATTAATGTGACTTATATGTTTTGAATTTTGTAAAATAAACATCATTTTTGAATTCATAATATCAAATATATCTTAGGGTGATGTTTTGGTATTTTTCTGAAAAGTTCAATTTTTGATGAATAGTGAAACCACTAAGTGGTACTTAAAAAACTGATTTTTCTTTTAAATGAAAATTTACCACCTCTGTGTTTTGAATTTCAAAAATCCAACATACATGTTTTTCATTATTAAGTAAAATGTGGTTCAATGGGATTAAAATAATTTTTTGGTGAATAGTAACTTTTATGTTTTTAATCGCGATTAGAGGTAATTAGTGTAATTTAAGGTAAGAATAATGTTTTAATAATATGAAATGAACTTGTCACATGTCCTACCCTTATTGGATGTGTCATGGACGAGCAAGAAAATCCATGGGTCAACTTGGGGACCCCATGGAGCCACTTTGGAAGGAAAATGACATTAATATCTTTTTATTTAATGTTAAAGTAAAAATGTCACAAACATGAGTTGTTTTACTATAACAATTTTTATGTGGGGTTATACAAGTCATATTTTTTACTATAAATATTAATTAGAAAGATAACAATATTTCCTACATCATGATATTTGTTTTATAATTTTTAGACATTAAATAAATTAAAATATTTATGACATCATGATGATGTCGTGATTACCTCAATATTTAACGATTTAAATAAAATGAAAAGATAATGTAAAATATAAGACTTACACTTGTCAAAGACCTATTGGATGAGTATATTTCGAACCATTATCACCTTATCCTAGAATAATATCAATGTGGGACCTTTAAAATCCGATAATAATTTTATAATAAAGTAAACTTTTATAACATTCCAAGAGTGCCCCTCCTCTCCTCTTATAAAAGGCCCCCACCTTTACCACCTTACCCACACTTCCAAAGCCTTTGGATCGGCCAAACCCTGACCATTCTGTCTCTCCATATCCCTCTATTACTTCTTGAAGCCTCACTTTTGGTCATAAGTCTTCCTAAGGATGCCTTTGAGCTCAAATCAAAAAGAGTTACCCGTTTTAAAGGTAGTGTCTTCTCTTGTGTTCTTATGTTTTATTTTGCTTCTCCAACCACCTAAACTCTTTTTATTAATTTATTTTTTAACAAAACCAGTATCTTCCATATACTAGGATGTTTTTATAAGAAATATTATATCTAAAATTACACACACCTACATCTAATGGTTAAAGAACATATTGTTTCTGTGGATGGCGAATTTCTGCCTCACGAAACTATGATTGTTCAACACTCATATAACACCTTTAAAGGTGGCCATTAAGATGTCACTATAATTATATATGATATATATAATTTTTATGTTTTACTTAAGCTTCTTTATTTTTCATTTATGGCATACCATTATGGTATCCATTATGGGTGTACGCGATATCTTCATTTTAGGTAGTGCGGACTACCACCCCCTCAAAGTGATTTGATTCGTTCATGCCATATGTGGGACGTATAAAAGATGTATTTAATGTTATTATATATGATTTATGTTACATCTAAATGATGAATATAATTCTGGAATTAAAATATCAATACCTATCATTTAGTTTTAATTCTATTAATATGACATAGAAGTGAAAGTAGTGTTCATGCGTACGTACGACTTACCATCTCCATGAACGGTGCATTTCATTTCTTACCTCTGAATGATTATGTAATATTATAAATACATGTATATGCTGGATATATATGATATATATGATATCGAAATCATGAATATCATTTTGGATATAATTAACCTCTGACCACACGAACAACATGTAATTGGAAGAAGTCCACTTTCGACTTAAGAACCAAATATCGAAAAAACAAACATTATTAACCTAAATGATTGAATACTGTTATAACATGGTAATAAGTGATATAAAAGTAATAATGAACTTGAAAAAGTTTCTTTAGCAAGTATAAATTAACTCAAGTTTATTATTCTGGACATTAAAGAACGATCGAGTCAAGTCGGACCTGAGGTATGGGACTTCGTCTCAATATCCTTTCCTTGAGGCATATTTTTGTTTTATACACAACCTTATTTTATAAGGTGTATAAACCCCTTTGAATTTTACGTTTATCCAAAAGGAATATTTTTTATACGAAGCGTTTTACTAAATGACAAAAGGGAATGTTTTTGTCGTACGTATGCTGCGACAACGACTTCTCCACCACTGTGACCATTATTTGAGTTTCAGAATCCTCTGCAAGCCATACCTTTTTTTAAAAGAAAAATAAATACCATGTTTTACTTTTCTTTAATTTTGGTATTGAAAATGGTTTTCATAATGTTTTTATTATATCAATGTGTTGTATTGATATCTTGTGATTGAAATGTGGAAATGTTCTGCTTTCTTTTGAATGTTTTATATGATACGATTATGTTATGGTTCTTGGGCATTATTATGAAGATGAGTGGTTCCGTGATAAACTAAGGGCGGGTGAGCCGGATATAGATCTCCAATGCATTGGGTAATGCGAAGGAGTTAAACATTGAGGTTTCTCCGAAAAGATTTAGGGAATATACTGTGATGGGTATTCCAAACGTAACCAAGGGGGTTACTCCCAACGTAAGAATGTTATGAATGCCTCAAGTTACCTTTATGTCTTATGATTTCTATGATTTATTCATGATTTGATGAGGTATGCTTATGTGATTATGTTTTATGGGTAAAGTATTATTTCATTCTTATGTATATATGTACCCATGTTTCCTTTCCATATTTTTATATCCCTTACTGAGCTTTTTATACTCATCCCATGTTTTTGAAATGTTTTTCACAGGTCAAGGGAAAGGTACAAGATATGATGATAGTGTCAAGGAAGTGTCAAGAAAGAATCCATGTTTTATTTTAAATATGATTCCGTCGATTGGAAAAAATGAATACTATATTTTATGTAACCACTTTGTTTAAATTTGGAATGTAATGCATGTTTTATGATCTAATTCTCTAAAACTCTAAACCTGAAAAGATTATCAAAGTGTAATCTTGTAATAACTCAAGAATATGTAATGTTTAAGGTTGGGGCCTTATAGTGATGTCTATAAAGAACACATGTCTTGATTAGAGGATAGAGATATATTATTTTTCATCTGGTGATAAAAAACTAGGGAGGATATGTAACACCATTGGTTATGATTAAATGATTTTTGATGATGCGATAAGGTAATTGTTCATCTAAAGTGGTACATGTGTCACATATTTAATTTAGACAAATAATCTAAAAAATAATAGGCTATTGTAGTTATAGATCTCATACATTGAACAATATTGAAGGAAATTTAAGAAAACAACACTAAATGAAATATGAAAATTACAAAATTAAATGGACATTGAATAATAAAAAAAATTATTGACCTGAATCAAAGCATAAAGTTGCTCCAAAACAGAATTTTATGAAATCATCACCGAGAAAATATTGAAATGGTTCCCTACAATATAAATGATTAGGAAAAGTAAAAATTGATTTATTTAAGACAACTTGTTTCCTATTTTTTACATATCATAACATGATTACCATAAACACACAATTAAATTCTATTAAGAAGTTAAAAAATCGTTCATCATCTCAGAATTTATTACTAGATAAAAATAATACCTTTAGAAGTGAAAATATAGCATCGATATGAGCATACATGACCATAAAAGCGAATCTAAAACTCTTACGATATAAAATTACCTTTTCAATGCTATTTAACAAATTTTTATTTGCTATAAATTCATCATGATGAAAACCATACTGTACTTCAATTTCATGGGGTCCCATAATCCACCTTGATCTTTACATCACAACCCTATCTAGTTATCAAAAGAAAATATGACATTATAAAATTCTAAATATTTATAAATGATCATTTTGTGAAATTTAATATTCATTGGTTTCTAGAAAATATGTCTTTAATGACGAACCAGTAGTCTTGGATTAGCACATTCAAAATTTATCACATTAACAAAATTTGAGAATGAAATAATAAAGTTCCTCAATAATTTTATTTCATTTCGGGTTGCAAATACAATTGTTACAAAATCCAATAAGCTTCTATTGACATTTTTTATATGATTTATGAAATAGCAGTATATGTTATATGCAATAGTAGCGATTTAATGATCGTTAATGGAGATTAATATTTTATTTGAAAAAGTTTTAAATAAGAGAAGACCACATTATGCATATGATTTATAATAATTTATTCATAATAATATCTGAATGATTAAAATATTTATACTGAAAATTAAGTGCCAGTGTTGTGCATTGAAATGCAGATATGTTTCACATTGCATACATAGTATATGAATAAAAAGTATAACCATAGTGAATCGGTACATATTGAAGGATCAAGAATTAAATATATGTCACGGGGGGGTACTAATTTTTATGTCTATTTGAATAATATTAAATGGGGAGATAGATAATATTCCTCGATATTTGATTAACTAGATGACCACAAACTATTATCTTCTAGAGACAACTTATTAGAACAATTACTATCATCAAAAATAAATAAGTATTATTTTAGTGTGTGTTTTTCTCACCCAAACCTCCCAAAAACATTCCATGCAGGTCACCCTATGGACATCCATAACCCCTACAGACCCCTCGTACCCTCCCCCCTCCCCTAGCCCCTAAAGACGCCCTACACCCTCGACCTCCCCACCCCTTTCCCCGACAGTCCCACCATGCAGCCTCCCCCCTTTCCCTTCCCATGAAGACCACCTTCCCCTATAGACCCACTACCCCTAACCCCTACCACTACCCCTATAGACCCCCTACACCCTCCCCCCTCCCCCTACCCTTGTAGACACCATGCACCCTCCACCACCCCCCTGCACCAACAATCCCCCTGTACCCTCCCCCTGCAGACCCTCCTGCCATCTACACCTTTAACTACCCTTGAAGTCCCCCATGCACCCTCCACCTCTCCCTTGATACTATAAAACTCCTACACCCCTACCCCTACAGGCCCCATGCCCCTTGCCCCTCCATACCCCCAGCCCCTACCCTTATACACCCACCTGCACCCTACACCCTCCCTCTAACCCTATACCCTTCCCCTTGAACCCTACCCTCCCCTCCCCCTCCCCTAGCCTCTACTCACCCCCTACACCCTCCCCCTACCCCTTCCCCTGCAGAGACCCCTACACCCTCCCCCCTTGCACCCCATAATTTAAACAGTTTTGCATTTAAAAAATTGGTTCTCATATGAAAAATCAGACATGAGGATCTGTTATATGCATTTTAAAATACAATCATGAAAACTTGCTATGCATATGAAAAAAAATAATGAACCAACTTATTCTCCAAGACCAAAACATAATTTTATGGGTAACCCAGAACATCACAACATGAATTTCACAACATACTCCCATAACATCTTCACATTCTCGACTGATATAAAAATTTTAATAGAATAAATAACATTGCATTAAAGATAACTTAGGAAACTACACTCACAAGTCTTTAGGATTCTATGATAACTTACTCAATGCGTAGTTCAGGGAGTAGGGTAAAAACCAAACTAGAAATAATAAAATATGATGTTTTACCCCCTTTAATGTGACAATGAAACTTAGGAATGAACACATAAGACTCAATTGATTATATGGAAAATACAGTGACATATGAGTAGGAAACTTGGTGCATGGTGAAACAGGTCAACTGATATTTTACATAACAAATGCACATGTGGATTCAAAACTGTAGTCACTTTCATAGAAGTACCTAGTCTTATTATCCCAATCTCTTCTTTATTACCTGCAAACCAACTTTAATGTGGTATTGTAATTATGAACAACCAAACAAAAGGTAAGTGTTGTAGGCACTATTATATATATAGTTGAAATTCTGATTTTAAGTAGGAATTATGAAACCAGAAAATAAAACACCCCGAGTAAGTTGTTTATTTTTGACTTATTAGGTACTGAAAGGAAATGAGCTCATTTGATCAAAATGGAATAGTTCCTTCACACCCTACATGAACACCATTAAAATGTACAATCGCATCCCCCTAAAAGATAAAATCTACAGTATTACTACACTTCAGGATCTTCTTCAAATAACACTCACTTAGAAAAAAAATGCAAAAGAAGTATCCATAATTGATGTTGATGCATTAATGATTTTTCTTTAGCTATTCAGAGAAAATACCATGCTGAAATTCATTGTGACAATAATTATTAAAGAGTTAATAGAAATTATCCCTATGATGTGTTTCTTGTAAAATAAATTATTTTTATTTTATTTAAAAAACAATTAGACTTGGTTCATTAAAGAAAGTTATTTATATAATAAGAAATCCAGATTCACCTTCTTAAAAAACATACCATAACGATAAATGTAACACCCCGAGATTTTATGAAAAATATTCTTTATAATTTCATTAATGTCTTGTGTTGTACACTTGTTTCCCTCGGAATTCGAGGATGACCTCCTGGATGGGAGATTCAAACGTTTCGATCGGTTTCTAATGGGTTTGTCCGTAGAACCGGAAACATCCAATGATTCCACATCCATTTGGACCTACTTTCCAAAGGTAGGTGCTCATTAGCTTGTGGACTGATGAGGCTTAGGAATTTGCATTGGTCGAAAGGATGGGAGGTCGGACTCATCACACCTTTTTGAGGGGAATTATTGTCTATTCCGGGACTCTCTTTATAGATTTAAGTTATGTTCGTGAATCCTTATTATATTACCACGTATAAAATGAGCTTTCCTTCAGTTTAACAATCAATGATTAAATATGTAAGAAATTTATAGATTCTTTTATATGTATTCGGGGTTCTTAATCGATAGAGAATCATCTATATCTATTTAGAGATTCTTGGTCAATGGTATCATTCAAAATATTTATATAAAAGTATCTTGGTCATTATGATGACTAGGATGGTTTTAAAGCCACTCAGTGGGTCACTTGAAGTTTATTGTCATTCAGAAGGACATGAATTATTTCAAAGTTGGGATTGAACCCATAGATGGGCTACCTACGTTTCCTTTGTTTTGGAAAAGGAATCAGAACCCACATAGTTAGAATAAGGGAGTATCATGTTTATGATTGATGGCTCAAAGAAGGATGTCATAATTACTTTTACCCTCTAAGCTCACGTGAGTCATGCTCGGTGTGAGAAACAAGAGGTATTGGTAATAAAATGGTAAATTGGTCCATGAAAGATGTAATCATAAGAAATGGTTTGGGTTTTATGTATGTATGACTTCCCAAATAAATGAAGGATTAGGATTTACTTTAGGGAGAAAATCCAGGAACATGGTCCATAAAGGTATATGTGCTTCATGGAGATTTGAATACTCTAACTTGGGACTTATTCCTGAAAAGGAAAACCCTAATTAGGAGAGGATTGATAATTGGGTTTTACTCCTGAGAAGGAATCCCAGATTAAACATAAATTAGGACTGGTTAAATAGAATTTAAGGGACTTAGGGATTATTCCTGAAAAGGAAGCCCAAGATTTATGACTGGGACTTACTCTGGAAAAGGGGGCCCATGTTATGGAATTTATGACTAGGATTTATTCCTGGAAAGTAAGCCCAGGTTAAGGATTAAGGTTTGGGTCTTACTCCTGAGGAGGATGCCCATATTTGAGACTGGGGCTTACTCCTAAAAAGGAAGCCCAAATTAGAGGATCTGGGGCTTACTCTTAAGAAGGATGCCCAAAAATTAAGGGACTTGGGGATTACTCCTAAAGAGGATGCCCATATTTATGACTGGGACTTATTCCTAAAAAAGAGGCCCAGGTTAGTGGACTTGGGGCTTACTTCTGAAAAGGAAGCCCGAAATTATGACTGGGACATATTCCTGAAAAGGAGACCCAGGTTAAGGATTCTCTCATCATAAAGGATGAGGTTGAATGAATGAACTCTCAATCTCTAGTGACATAAAGATATGTAAATCACTAGGTTTTGAGAGATATTCCACATAATTCCTTTCAGATAGGGAAGTCAAATCAAGAAATCATGCCATAAATGGATTTGAAGAGTGTCTTGAAGACTGAATCATGAAAAGGAAAGGTGTAATGGATTAAGAGGGGTGAAATGTGCAAGAAAGGAACCCAAAAAGGAAGGGGCGCACAAGTCTTGGAAGGCGCGCAGGTACTGCGGCAGCGCGCAAGTATTGGTCGCGCAGGTATTCCTGCGCGATAAATGGTATACTTGCGCGATGGTCAACCAGCATTGAAATACTTGAGAGACTCTTATTTAAAGCCTTTATAATCCTCTTGAGGTTCTTCTAGAAAAGGGACGCGCAAGTTCTATCGAAGGAGTAAGGTGGCGTGCAAGTGTGGTCACTTCCCTTAAGGGCTGGCCAATCAGGCGCGCAAGTGTTGACGAGTTTCAACACTTAGGCCTTCCTTCTTCTCTTTAGATCTTTCGTTCTATGTAAGAAATTAACTTTGAAGTGTTCCAGAAGCTTTGAGAAGAGACTTGGGCGTCAGGAGCTTCAATCCGAGTTTCTGGAAAAAGATCCTCTTGAATGGGGGGCCCACAGGGTCTATTTAAAGGCAGGAGAAGACCCTAGGCGGATACCGGGTGGTTATCACTTAGGTCGCACAAGTCACTTGCACGACTTGGGCGCCGCGCAGGTGGAATTGTGCGATATTGATAGAACTTGCGCGGCACCGGTGTTTTTGATCCTTTGTTCATGCCTTTGTCGAATTTTGATATTTTCTTCAAAGGTTGAATCACTTTGAGCTCAGATATTCCCCTTTTCCAATCTTTAGATTCTGTGACGAAAGGAGCGTCAAAAAAATTCCCCCCTCAGAGTTGGATCCGGAGAGAAATAGAGGATTTGACTCTGAGGAAATTGAATACATCCAAAGGAAGAGGGGGCGCGCAAGTCTTCAGGGCACAGAGGGTGGCGCGTAAGTTTTTGTCGTGCAGGCTTTGAGCGCACTTTGTACGGCGCGCAGATAGGCTTCCTGGCCTATAAATACATAGCTTTGACCACATATAGCATCTGATCCCGAATTTCTCGAGCTCTCACCGTGCAAGCTATCTTCACCGTGCAAGTCTCTTTTTCCACTATTTCCTCGCTACCGCGCTACTCTCAAGGTAATAGGTCTTGCGCGGTGATACATGCATGACAAAAACTTGAGCATCACATGTAACACTTGCGCGACATCTACATACTTGCGCGTCTTAATGCCTTTAGCCATTTTTTGATTTCTTTCAAAAAGTTTGTGGAAAATCAATCCATTTATGAATTAATTTATTCAACTTTTGTGCATAATTAATGGCTCTTAGACCCAGATTAATTGATGAACTGGCTAGCAAGTGGATAGATGATATGATGAGCATCATTGGACACGATTATTATACTGCCAAAGATAGCACTCTTCCAAATTTGGCTAAGTATCTGAAGAAATATCATCTCAACTTTCCTCAAAGAACTTATCTACCTTTGTATGGATATCGTTATCTACAAGAAGTCACAATTCCAGAAGTAAAGAATTATCTTCCATTTTTGTGGTTTCAGAATTATATCAACTTTTCTTTAGAAAATATCTCATGTGGAGGAGTATTTATAAATGCTGGAACAGTGGACAAGGCCTATGTGATGCATCATAGCCCTTGCACAGCAGATCTGAAAAAACATACACCTGAGCTTCAACCACATTGTCATCCTTCGATCTTCCGAAATGCTCTGATGGATCAATCAAAAGGCTGGAAGAAAAGATGGGACTTCTGTCCTGGAGGAGGTGTGAAGCCAACTTGGATGTGGGCATACTGGGTGAGACAGACCTGTGCAGAGTTTATCGAGGATCTGAAGAGAGCTGCAATATACGAAGCTGTCTGGGTTGGGCAAACATATGTTTACAGACATGATAACTTCGTGCTAGAGATACTCAGCCACTGGAGCCCAGCAACTTATTCTTTCCATCTGACTCATGGAGAAGTAGGTATCAGTTTGTGGGATTTCCACATGATCTTAGGGGCTCCAATTTTGGGCGATATGTATGATGAATTCATTCCTCCCAAGGTGACTTGGAATGATTCAGAGAAGACTCCTGCTTTAGATCGATAATTGTTTAAGATCTTCCACAGGCTCAAGAGTTCAGAGACCTCATTAACTCATTTTAGAAAAGATATTCATCCGGAAGAATGGATGAATGTGTTTCTTATTGAGAAGAAAGAGATGGAGCCAAAAGAAAAATGATCCAAGAAAATGAAATCCAAGGATTCCAGGCCCAAACGTCCTACCACCTATCCAAAACCTGAGAAGAGAGGAGCTCCTGGCACATTCTTGCCAACTCTAGAAGCAGGAGAGTTTGAAAAGTGGGGATATGAAGTAAATCAAAGAATTCCAAAGAAAATTCATCTGGAGGGTTTCATGGCAATGTGGCTCAGTGTTTATCTCTTGCCGGTCAGGGATTCGAAGGGAGGTGTTAGGCCGAGGAACTTTGTCATTGCGACAAAGTTGGATGAGGGAAAAATGGTTGGGTTAGCTACCCCCATTTAAGCAAAGATTCGCAGGAGTTTACTTCACGTCTTCATGGGTAAATCTCCTTTAAGAATAGTGGGACCATTCCAGGTTTTGTGGGGATGGATCGCCACTCACTTCAGGACTTACAATGTATAGAATGGATTACAAATTCCTGGAAGCTCCTTCAGACCATCAGTGCAAGCATTCTCTGGAATTGATACATTATATGTTAATGGTTATGACATGAAAGTGAGGATGAGCATGTTTAAGGAATTCAACTTCTTTCCCTATGGATGTCCGCCATCCGGGCGGTTTTTTGATGATGGGACAACCCATTTGGATTTAAGGTCATACATGCTAGCTTGCAGGGATGGTGTGTTAGTAGCTAGGATTGATGGAGAGATCATATGTGAGGCCTATGCTCCATATAGATTTGCACGCCAATTCAAATGTCTGCAACAGATTGTTGTATCCCCTCCAGTACATGTCAGGTTAGAGCAACATCTGATGGTTGCTCGACAACTATGGCTACTGACATCAAGAGAGAATACTAGGGAAATATTTGATCTACTAGTTGAAAAAGCGACACATAATTTGACTACATATTATGCCGAACACTGGATAGCATCATACCCCAAAGGGATATTGAATCACCCAGTATATCAAGTGGGAAAGAGGAAGAGGACTGTAGAGAAAGAAACCCTTCTTCCTGAAGGTGATGCTTCCTCACCTGAAATTGGTTCAACAGACTCCTCTTCTAGAACTGATTCACCAGATTATCATGATGGGGATGATGAGGCACAACCGGCAACAAAGCGGTTTCATGCCCGATATAATCCTCCGACCAGAATTAATAGACCCACTACATTAACTCCTGGTGAGTTGTTTCATTGTAGCAATTTTAATCACTACTACTTCATAAAGCAATAAGTCTTACTTTCTTATTCTCTATCTGTAGCTGCAGGAGCTGGGAAGAAATTAAAATCAAAAATTGTAGGACCTTCCTCACAGCCTTCATATCTAAGACCAGAGGATGTTCAGCTATGGTAGGGCTTATACTGTGGTACTGATACAGCCTGGCTAGATTTTTGTGAGGGCCTACAACTTCCTTGAATAGGAAATCTTATGGCTTCTAAAAATCTTCAATACGAAGATAACCCCAATGAAGTGCGAGCACACATTAGAGACCTGTAAATTCTCATATATTCCACTGATGACTCTGTTCCTATCACTAGGCGGGTGAAGGAAATGATTGATCATGGCGCCATTGAGGGGGTTGTTGGTTCTGGAGATGAGGAATGGCAAGAGTACGTGGCTCCTGCAGATGTAAGTTTTCGTTCCTTATTTGCTTTGCAACATGATTTCAGATGAAGCATTGTTACTTAAAGAAGTTATTTTATTCATCTCGCTTCTTGAAAAGAAAGGAGCTGGGGTTCCTTCGCCACAGTATAGCCCTGGTGGTACTGCGACCGGGGCTGTTGCTGATTCTCCTCGCGAACCAGGCGAGATATCTTCAGGCCAGCAGGCCATGAATGAGGCGTTGGACATAGCCTTCCATTCACCAATCCAAGTGCCAATAAGGGAGACTACTAATACTCCGAAAAAACAAAAGAAGAAAAGGCAATGAAGGAGGAAATCCACAGCTAAACGCTTCATTAGTAGCGGTAAGTCCTTCGAATAATCATGAGTTTATACTCATAATCACATGGTTACTCATATTTCTGAGGATTGCAGGGGCTTCTTCAATTTCCCCCTTGAGGGAAGGGACTGACCCCCCTTCAAAGGCCGTGGAGGGTCCTGTAGAACGATCACAGACCCAAACTGACTTGGTTGCTCCTGGAGAAGAGCTAGAATCCATTCCCAGTATCCCTCCTACTGCTGAAGATGTTGTCCAGGGTCACGGGTTGCAGGACATAAGTCAGCAAGAAGATGTAGCAAATGCTCCCACTGGTGAGACTAACCAGGATTTTGAAATATCATTAGATGAAATGATGAATCAAGGAATGAATTTTGAAGAATTTTATGATCATGCTAAGTTGTCATGTGATTTATAAGACCTTGGGTGTGAGTGCTACCCTTCGCCCATAAAAAAATTAAAAAATTTACACTTCTAACCATGATTGAAAATAATATGCAGTTTCATCTGTAGAAGCTGCTGAACTGCCAATGTCTGAAGAGGGTGTGGACATTGATGTCCAGCCTACCATTGCATAAACATTAGCTCAAGTAGAGTTAAACCCAATAAACCCTCCTGAGACGCATCTTGAAAATCCTGTTGAGACTGGGAAAGATGGGGAGAGGTCTTCTCAGTTTCTAAACCATCCTAGGGTAAGGGATAACAATATTTGTGATTGTACTTTATTCGTAAGACAATATATTATTTTGTTATCCTTTGAAGCTAACTAAATCTTTCAATTAATCATGCAGGGCCATAAACTGCAATGACTAGGTCCGGAGGTGAGACCTCAGCCTCTACTCCAACGGGAATTGAAAGTGAAGAAGCACAAATGAGGGGGGGGGGGAAGAAGGACATGGAACTTCTTTAAGTGCATTAATTCCAGATTATATGCCCCCCTCTGACGATGATGTTGAATCAGATCCAGAGATTCTTAAAGCGTTCATATTTTCACGACGTAAGGCATGGAACAACATATGGAACATCATATCTAGGGTGCCTTTAGAAGAGCTACCGTCGAAAATTCCTCGATTGTCAACCCAATTTGTTATACTAGGACTTGGTGGGTTTGGATATGAAAAGATCCATGCCACGGTGAAACAGATCATTTTCATGAGGGAGCAGATGTAAAAAAGTCGTGAAGATTTGATCAGAGTAAAACTATCAGTCAACATAGGCGAATTTGAGGCTGTGGTATCCCAAGCTGAAGCTGATTATGCTGCCAAGATGAAGGAGCTGAAGCATGAAATCAAAGAAAAAATCGTCCAGTAGGTGCAACTCCAGCAATAGTTAGATGCTGTTATTGGGGAACTTGATCAGCTTAATAAATCATTGGATGAAACTCATATGAATGGAATGAAAGCCATTGCAGATGCTAAGAAGGCACTTCATCAAGCTGAAAAGAGTGAAGGTGGTCAAGTGCACGAGCTTCAAGTAACTGCTGATAAATATCAGGATGTTGTACATCAAATGAAGACTTATGTTGACAGTCTTTTGTAATTCTTGAAAAAGAGAAGAGACTCCAGTCTGTGGATTTCCTTCTAACTCTTTTGTATCAATGAAAAAAACTTTCATCTTTAATCATTTGTACCTGCATTCTTTCACTACCTGCTTCAAATTTACTTAAACCAATGGGCCTAGTAAGCATAGTTTGATTTTTACTAGGATTATTACAAAAAAACCTATAAACCTTGAATCTTTTAATTGCTCAATATTACCTAAATCATACAGAATGTATGTTTAGTGAGCTGGAAATTGACTTTTATTCAGAGTTCCTTTGTCTTTTGTGGGCAGTTTAAAGTCATGCATGCCGGACATAAAGGGGCTAATGTTTAAGGTCAAAATATATTTGACCAAAATGGATTAAAGTTGATTCAATTCCTTTAAAATTTATCTGAAAATATATTACCATACTCAAGTATGAGAGAAAATATGTAAACTATGGCTTAAGAATATTTGAATATGAGGAATGATATGAAAAAGAGCTAAAAGGCATTAGAAGAAGTAGTTTCCAAGAATTAAGTTACTATTATTTAACAAAACCCATTAGGGGGTTGAATTATGCAGGGCCACCTAAGGGCATTGCCTGCATGGTCAAATAAATAGCCTCTTTCAGATGACAAGTCTATTATGTGGACTGTTTATGCAAGGCCACCTATGGGCACGTGCTGCATAGTCAGGAAAAAGAACTCTCAGAAATTTACTTTCCTAGTGCTAAAAGCCAGTGAAAGTTTATGGAGATTCAAATTTTCTAAAGTATAGAGTTTGCTTTATGGAAAGAGGTACTTGAATATGGAAAAGATATTTCCAAACAATATTATCGAAGAATTGGATTAATATTACTCCTACGAAGGTCTGACCCAAACGTAGGGAAGGAGAATATAAGCCATAGACTTGAATACTTTCAGATCTTGAAAAAGGATATAGGACAAATATGTTAAGGATGGATATTTTTTGCAGATCCCTACATACAGTTGTTTAAGACAAATAAGGACAAAAGAGGCATTATTCCCAAGAATTAAGTTACCACTATCTGAAAAACCTGTTAGGGGGTTGAATTATGCAGGGACACCTAAGGGCATTTGCTGCATAGTCAAATAAATAGTATCTTTTGGCTAACAAGTCAGTTATGTGGACTGTTTATGCAAGGCCACCTATGGGCACGTACTGCATAGTCAGGAAAAAGAATTCTCAGAAGTTTGACATTTTTTTGACTAATGGTCGTGAAAAGGGTTATGAAGATCTAAAAATATTTAAGGTTAGGATTATAACACATAAAGATGGGTATTGTCCAATTTATATAGATATACATAAGTCAATAATGACCATAATCATGTTGTGGCTGGGTCATGAATTGAAGTTTTGGACTTCACTACGTACCTCATAAAAATGAGAATCAAGCCATACATAGTTCTTGAAATGCAGTTTAACGTCGTGCAGGATGAAAGTATGAGAAATCTTAGTTTACTGTCATAGAGTTCGGACCATAATAATGAATACACAGTGTGTGTTTTCATGAGGAATTTTCAGCCAAGGGACTGAATGTGAAATTTGGGGTTAGGCCCAAAAGTCTTGGGACTGGATTCGAGGGACACTCGAATGTTCCTACGTATCCCATAAGGATGGGAATCAAGTCCACGTAGTTCTAAAACTACCCTTTGTACAAATTTGGTTCATACATGTGAAGGGTGAAAGGGGACTTCAGTGCAATGATTGTTTAACCCGATATAAAAAGTTTAGTCATTACCATGTATGCACGTAGTCTTTTGAAATGAAACATGATTGAAAAATCAATGTAAATAATGGTTCCCTCTCAAATGAGGAAATCAAAGAGTATGTAGTTTATTGTCATACCGGAAAAAAGTGTTGTATAGTTTAACGTCATATAACAAGGACGAAAGTGAATCAATGTAAAGATATTGATTCTAGGGGGCGATTTCATGAATCAACATCATATGAGATGGTGGTGAACCGATGTGAAGAGATTGTTTTTGGGTTTGAACCCTGGGAGGTTGCCTACATACCCATCCTAGAAGGCAAGGATCAAAGTCTGTGTAGTTCAATTAAAGAATGAATTAATAATCAAGTTGTTCTTGGGGACAACGACCTAAAAAAATGTTGTTGGGACATATACATGGTTAGCGGCCCAAAAAGAGAGTGTTTCAGTTGAGGTTTTCTCTAAGATCACATGAGTCATACTCGGTGTGAGAAACAAGAGGTAACAAAAACCTTAACGATGCATAGTTTAATGTCATGTAGGACATATAAAGGGACAATGTAGTTTAAAGTCTTGCAGTTAGGACTATTGGTGTTGCACAGTTTAATGTCATGTTGCAGGGACAAAATATAGTTTAATGTCATGTAGGACGTATCAAGGAATTTCTGTACAGTTTAGTGTCATGTAGTTTGGACGATGGGGACAATACAGTTTAACGTCATGTTGGACAAAAAAGGGGGACTGCGCAGTTTAATGTCATGCAGTAAGGACAAAATAACACACCATTTACAACATGTTGGACGCATTTGGGATTTTTTTTCTACAGTTTAGTGTCATGCTGGACATAAGTACAGTTTTAAGGTCTTACAGGACCTTTGATGATTATGTAGTTTAACGTCTTTCCGGACGTATGGTACTTTTAAATAGTTTAGGGTCATATGCATGGACCATGGATGGTGCAGTTTAATGTCATACAGGACCATGGTGTAGTTTAAAGTCATACAAGACTTTTTAGGGAATTTTTTCAGAGTTTAATGTCGTGTGGGACAAAGTTGCAGTTTAAGGTCATACTGGACAAGTGTTGTATAGTTTAACATCATATAGTAAGGACGAACTGGTGCTGCATAGTTTAGTGTCATGTTACGGGGACATCTTGTGAATACTTTTTATTTTATAAAAAATATTTATTCAAAAATATGGCATTAGTTGGAGTAGTAATGAGTTCTCCATCCATCGAGATTAATGAATAAGATCCATTGGAGTGGACCCTATGTATTAAATAAGGTCCTTCCCATTTTGGCTCAAGCTTGGGAGGTTTCTTTCCTGGTATCATTGGAGTTCTGAGAACTAATACCAATTCTCCCTGAATGAATGAACGAAGATGAACTTTTTTGTTAAAATCTCGTGCTATTCGATTCTGATAGATTTCCAAGTGGTGCAAAGTGCATAATCTTTTCTCATATAACCGTTCCAATTAATTCAATCGCTTTTGGGATTTCTCATCTATAGATAACTGATCACAAATGGCTACTCTGAGTGAGGGCAATTGAACTTCAATTGGAAAGACTACTTCTGTTCCATATACCGACGAATATGGAGTTGACCACGTTTCATTGCGGGTGGTAGTCTGATAAGCCCATAAAGCATGAAAGAGTTTATCAGGCCATGACCTTTTATCTTTATCCACCATATTTTGTAGTATATTTGAAAGAGTCTTGTTAAAGGCTTCTATTTGGCCATTGGCCGCCGCATGATACCAAGATGAATAGTTGGATTTAATGTTGTATTCTTGATACAATTTCTTCACCTCAGATGAACAGAAGTTGGTTCCGTTGTCCGTCAATATGGTATGAGGGACACCAAATCAAGTAATTATGTTATACTTGATGAAGCTAACAATGCATTTAAAACTGACTTCTTTGAGAGGTACTACCTCTGCCCCTTTGGAAAAGAAATCAGTAGCAGTAAGAATGTACTTAAACTGCTTGGTCGTAGCTGAAGGGTAAGGTCCCACCACATCCATTCCCCATGTGGCAAATGGACATGATTATTTAGCTGTATGAAGCAACTCTGGAGGTTGATGAATGAAGTTGGCATGTACTTGACATGAATGACACTTCTTTGTGAAATCAACACAATCTTGTGTCATTGAAGGCCAAAAGTATCCAAGCCTCGAATTTGATCAGAAAATCTATGTCCAGACTGGTGGGCACCACAGACTCCTGCATGCACTTCTTTCATTACAGCCATTGTCTCTTCACCATCAATGCATCTGAAGATAACTCCATCAAAACCACGTTTGTAGACAATTTTCTCTAGGTGGTTTGGGCCATCATAAAGAGTAAAATTGACCACACGTCACCGGATTTGTTCTTTCTTGGCTCTATCAGGTGGAAGTGTTCCATTTTGAAGGTATTCCCTGATAGGTGACATCCATCCTGTAGTATGACCATACGGTTCAAGAATGGGACTAGTTTCATTAATTTCCTCTGTTTCGGCTTGAACATAAGGTGAAATTGCACGAAGGTGGGCAATACTGATGGTTGTTTCGTCCCGATTTGGATCTTCTAGAGATGTGGCTATATTAGCCCGTGCATCAGTTTAAGCATTTTGTGATCTTGGGACATAAGAAAATGTCGGTTCTGGAAGGGAATTTCTCCATTAACTTTCTGACGTAATAATACAAAGGGATTAACTCTTCTTTTCGGATGGCATAATCCTCATTGACTTGTTTGATTACCAGGTCTGAATCACCTTTCATCTTTAAGTGATTCACTTGTGCATGAAGCGCTAACTCCAAGCCTGTGATAAGAGCTTGGTATTCGGCTTCATTATTGGTACCACCTTCCCACAATAAAAAGGCATAAGGTAACAATGCCTTATCTAGAGAAAAGAGTACAATTGCTAAACCAACTTTGTTGAATTTAGGATTTTCCATTTTCTTCCCTGTTGGACTTCTGGAAGCACCATTAAAATACATTTCCCATGTTTGAGGACACTCTTGAATAGAAAAAACTTCCTCATCAGGGACTTCAATATCTAAAGACGTGTCTTCCACTGAAGGATGTTCAGCCGGGAAATCAGCCAGAGCTTGGCCCTTTATTGCCTTTTGAGATACATACTGAATGTCGAACTGCTGCAAAATAACTGCCCACCTTGCTAGACGTCCTGTAAGCATTGGACGACTAAGGATGAATTTGAGAGGATTATTACGAGATACCAATTGGACCTCGTGATGTTGCAGGTAGTGTCTCAGTTTATGAGCTGCAAAGATTAATGCCAGGAAGCACTTCTCAATACTTGAATATCGGGTTTCTGTTCAATCATAGTTCTACTGAGATAGTAGAGGCTATTTTCATTCCCAACATCATTCTTTTGAGAAAGAAAGGCACCCAATGATCTCTCTAGAGCTGTCACATAGAGGATAAGTGGTCTACCTTTAACAGGTGGCATGAGTACTAGTGGACTCAAGAGGTATTTCTTGAGAACATCAAACGCTTCTTGACATTCTTCAGTCCACTGGTAAGTGACTCCTTTTTTCAATAATTTGGTAAAGGGTAAACTTTTGCCTGCCAAATTGGCGATGAAACGCCAAATATAGGCTAAGTGTCCTTGAAGTACACTTAATTCTTTCAAATTCTGAGGAGGTGACATACCAAGGATTGACTTGGTCTTCTCAGGATCAACTTCAATACCACTATGGCATACAAAAAAGCCGAGGAATTTTCCCGAGGTTACCCCAAAAGCACATTTTAAGGGGTTCATCTTCAAATTATGTTATCGAAGCTTGTGGAATATGACTTCCAAATCAGCCAAGTGATTAGAAAGTTGTTTGGATTTAACCACCAAATCGTCTATATATCATTCAACAAATTTCCCTAAGAAAGGTTTGAAGATATGATGCATGGCGCGTTGATATGTTGCACCTGCATTCTTTAAACCAAAGGGCATCACCCGGTAACAAAACACACCTTGAGGGGATCTGAAGGCTGTAGATTCCTCATCTTCTGGGGCCATTCGGATCTGATTATATCTGGAATATCCATCCATGAAGGAAATTACTTCATATCCAGTCGTCGCATCAGTTAAGAGTTCTGTAATCGGAACTGGGAAATCATCTTTAGAACAATACCGATTAAGATCTCTGAAATCGATGCAAACCCTAATTTGTCTGTTCTTCTTCTTTACAAGGACAATATTAGCCAACCGCTTGGGATACTGAACATCTATGATTAAGTTAGCTTTGATCAGCTTATCCACATCAGCTTTAATTTTGGAATCATAAGTTGGGTGTGTTCTTCTCGCGGCTTGCATAAATCCTCGATGTTCTTTTGGTAAACCCAAATAATGAGTAGCAATATCAGGATCAAGCCCAGGCATTTCTGTATAGTTCCAAGAAAAAATATCTTTATTTTGATTTAGAAAAGAATTATACATTTCTTTCTCTTCAAGGTTCATGGCCACACTAATTAAAGTGGGGCGTGGATCTTTCTCTGTACCCAGATTTATTTCTCTGAGTTCATCCACAGTGGTAGATATACCCTCTTCAAATGCTGGAGGAGAATCTCAAAGATCTTCCTCTTCCTCTTCATCATGTTCTATTTCTTCCGTTTCTACTTGCATAGTAGATGAAAAAACGAAATTTTCATGATCAGAAGAGATGTCAAAATTTGCACATTTTGAAGAAGAAGCTTCCATTTCCGACCCTTTTGATGATAAAGGGCCTTCTTTGGGAAATAAATAGGAGATGATGGATTGAGAATTGACATCATTATTCACCTCTGATGTTTCTATAACTTCTTCTGGCCTGATTGGCGAAGTATAGACCTGTTGGATTTCAGTAGATGAAATGAAGACGTCACCACTTGTGCTTTCATCACTGTTTGGTAGGTTACCAATTTCTCCCATGTTGTCTGGCTCAATTGCCGTAATTGAAATTATGGATCTTTCTATAAGAGTATTTTTATTTGGGCCTATTTTGTCAATTTGACTGATAGGTAACCCATAATCTGTACTCACATGTGTAAATGGATTTATTGGAATTTTCTCCAAACCATATGGAGCATTAAATTTGGTAATTTCCTTCATTGTAGATTTCTCTTTTCCCATCATGTGATAAAATTCCGCCTCAAAGTACTGAGATTCACATGTCTTGAATGGGGTCTTATCACCATACAATGTTCCAACTTGACCATTCAAACACTATTTGAGACATTGATGGTATGATGAAGGGATAGCTGCATGCTGATGTAGCCAGGGTCTTCCAAGCAAGACGTTGAAAGCTGAGTCTTGATCAACAATCATGAAATCCGAATTGGATACAAGATCTCAAAACTGAGTTCTGAGTGTAACTTCGCCAAGTGGTTCTTGTTCAATTTTATCATATCCTTGTAACATCAAGGTAGAAGGAGATAAATCAGATTCCGTGAGGCTCAATCGACTAAGTGTACGAATGGCCATGAGGTTGACTCCTAAAACATTGTCAATGAAAGCTCTTCAGATATCTACACCATTGAATTTGACAGATAAGTACAGAGGTTTTATGTGCCCATGCAAAACATCATCTTCATCTTTATCAGTAAAAGATATCACTGCATGACATTCTGCATGATTATTCTCTATGTGATAGACTTCAGCTGCAGCAATTTCAGCTTCAAACTCCTGAGGACTTGACAAAGCTTCGATGAGTGCTTCCTGAAGATCTTTTGACAGATTCAAAGCATCCAAAATTGATAACATGGCTGGTACTTGGGCCAAGTGTTTCAATATATCATACTTTTGATCTAAAGGTCTGTGTTTCCCAACAGGAATATGCGGTTTAGCAGGTACCTTGGAAGCAGATGCTTTGGAAGCTGATGCATCTTGTATTGGGATAGAAGCTGGCAACATCCTTGGTTTTGGAAGATTAGACCAATTATATCCATTTATTTGCTGAGATAAATAACATTGAACCTTCAATCGGTCTTCTAAAATAACTTTGCCAAGACTAAGTTGGCTATTAGCAGAAAAACCTGCTTGTTCTTTTTGAGCTCGCTAAAGGACTCTACCACGAGTTTCTACTGCATACACAGTGCTAGCAGGGGTAGAATTGGAGTAGTGGCTTCGGAAAGATCCACGTCTTCCCCTGTATCCTGAACCTCGGGAACTTCCTCGGATTCCCTTATTTGATACAGGGAATTCAGGATCATAAAAATTGAAATTATGACTGGAATACGGATCTGTTAATTGAATCATATTAACAGAACCGAAGATTAACTCTTCGTCTAATAACGACTCTGCCTGACTAGCCTGTTTAGGCTGTGCCGTTTGATGGGGCGGTGCCCGTGGTTTTGAAGTAGATGGCATAAAGTCTGCCAGACTCAAAGACAATTTAGGCTTTGACACATACTCATCTTCTTCTGATTCTTTTTTCTTCTTTGAATCAAACCGTTTCTTTGAGGAAATTCCCTCTGACGAAGAGGGTTTTACAACAATATTCATGGCACAAGACACAATTGGTTTCTTTAATTGTGTTCTCAAAATGGCATGAGTCCGGTTGATTGTCTTTCTGACCATCCAATCATCATACTTCTGTGCATTTCTGCTTTTGACTTCTTTCCGTTCATCTTCCTCCTCTAGAACTGTAGCAGTAACACATGCTACCTATGTCGAAGAACCTTTCAACTTGACTTTTCCCAAGTCGACCATATTTTGCAGGAGGTATTTAAAGACAAAACACTCCTGGATAAGATGCCCCAACATTTGATGAAAGGGACAATAATTGGGACGGTCTTCATCTCCTTCCTTGTTTGGCCTCTTGGGCACTGGTAATTGAACCAAATTATTTTCTAGAGCTAATATGAAGTAACCAGGAACTTTCTCATTTCGAAAAGAGTATGTTTTACTCTTCAAATCCTCAAATTGTTTTCATCGTTGATCTTTTTGATCAATTGGACGAAACGGCCTATGTTGTTGGCGTTCAGGAGGTGGAGCCCTTTGAGAAGATGAAGGTTTTGAAGTAGAAATAGGTACAGGCGCTTGTTTATGCATAACTGTAGCAGTTTCTGCTTTACCCATTCTCCTTTCTGAAGCTGATGGAATTACACGAGATTTAACCTTAGCCTGTATAAGGGAATCTTCAATCTGCTGAGCGATTGAAGTAAGGTCTCTAAACCCTCCTATGTATTTCATAGGGATCAATGGCATGCATAATTCGTCATGAAAATTTGCCACACAGATTGGCAATAGCTCTTCCTGAGGGAGTGCTAAACTCAGGGAATATGTTAATCCCTTCCAGTGAGAAATGAAATCAGGGACTCTTTCATTCTCCCTTTTCTTACAGTTTGTAAGATCGAAAGATTTCATTTTTGGCAATGTTGAGCTGAACTGAAGAAGGAATTTTTGACGAAGATCCTCCCATCCGATGATTAACCGGGATTGCAAGCTTTTATACCAGACAAAAGCTGGTCCTTGCAAGGTTTGCACGAAGCATCTGAGTTTCACTGCTTCATGCTGCTCTAGAGTTACCATCATAGGATCACAACAAGACATGTAATGCGTCAAATGTTGTTCAGGGTCGCCTGATCCATTGAAAGTAGGAAAAACAGTGTTTCCAAAACTGGATGGAGGAGAAATTGAATCTACCCATTCAGGGTAAACTTTCTTTTCTGGTTGAACCTGCACTCTTTTCCCTTCCATAGTTTCTAACCAAGCTGTTAATGACCCAATAGTAGTTATTAACTTTTGAGAAACATCAGGTTGAATTTGGTCGTGGGTAGGTGCAATGAATGGAGCGTGGACAGACGCGGTGATTGGTGCTGCAACTGATGGTATCACTGCCAACCATTGTTGTGTTTGACTCGTAGGATTAGACCTCTGAGGGTGTACTGATAAAGGAGGATATTCCTGATCCATCTCTGTAGTTACGACAAATTACTTCGGCTGTCGGTCTTCAAAATTCTTAAGAAGAAGACTACTCTGAAGTAGTTTTGCATTCAACCTTCTTAATTCTTTCATTTCTTCCTCTTGTTGTGAAATCCTTTGCTTTAACTAGAGCGATTGACCTTCTCCAGAGGAAGGATATGTAACCTGATTCTTTCCCCTCCCTTTGTTGGATACTTTTTGGATAGAAGGAAGTGGATTACCTAGGTTCTGGGTAATCCTTTGACTTCGTGTACGCACACCTTCTTCATTTGTATCAGTGCGTACATTTTCTTGAGCAGAACACTCTTCATCTGAGTCCCCTGAGTGAGTCTCCTCTGGTGGATTAGCAACAACGACATTGATGACATTGATTGATGTATAATGCATCGCATCCCTTATATCAACATTTCTGTGATATTGTCTTCTTTCATGTCTTTGATGAGACATTGACTTTTGTTGATTTAATCTTTTAGGAACTTCTTGACGAGCTATAACTTGGAGGGAATCTCCTGATAATTTGGCTCTTTGTTCCTCTTAAGGCTTCTTCCCCAATAGAGAAAAGAACGATATTCTCTGAGACGGGGATTGTTGATTTGAAAGAGTCCCCAGTCTCGAGAACTGGGGATGTTCCTGCTGCTTCCGCTCAACTCCTCAAATCCCATTTGTTGACTCTGAGGGTTGGGTTAAAGGAGTCCCCAGTCTGAAAAGTTGGGGTGGCTCTTGACATGCTATGTCTGGGACCTTCTTAAAATCTCTCTTGATCTTGAGAATCTTAGTTTGGAAATTAGCTGGATGCATTAGCCTATATCCACTTTTATCACCTGGTTTAACAGACCGTTGGATGATTTCCGAAACTTCTGTCATTTGATGATGTGTTTGCTCAATATGAGAGGCTTCTGCAATATTCTCGCCTTCTTGATGTAGGAGCAATTCAAAAACATGTTCTCTATATGCTTGATTTTGAGAGGAACTATTTGAAGCCTGTTCTTGAGAAAGCTTTTGATTATGAACAAATCCCATTGACTGTGGCCGGTCATGGGCAATAACATTGCATGAGACCATTTTCGGCGGGCTTTGCTGACTGGAAAGCACTGTGAAATGTAGTGCTCCGTGAACACCCCATCCTCTGATATGAACACCAGATGGAGCATTGGCCATTAACGGACACAATTTTCTTAGTGCGCCAAGGCATGAAGGTTGAAGGGTTCTCTGTTGCTTTTCAGCCTTCGGATATCGAGAGACTGATAGAGATGCCAAATCAATCTGACGTTGTAGCCCTTCTATTATCTTAAGATTATTTTCATATTCATCTTAAGATAATACCTTCTTTTTCAATTGAAAAAGAGTTTTCCATATGTTGAGATGAATATCATGGACTCCATCTTCCATCAACATCTTTGGAATGTCATACTGGGAGTCAGCGAAAGGCCAAAACATGACTGGTACCTCACTTTTCACTAGTTTTCTCCTCATGTTCAGCATTTCCTCTTCATCATTAAATGATGATTCTTCTACCTGTTTTTACCAGGGTTGGTGTTTCCTTGTTGCTTCATCGTATTCAACAAGATTGTTAGAGATATCATTGATCAAACTAGAAGATTCATGACTTAGGGGTGGTTCGGAGAATGACCTACACCCTAGGCTATCTTCTGACTGAGAAAGTATTTCACTTGCTAGCGATAAAGCATCATACATGACTGGTTTTGCATTTGCAAGTGCCTCAAGATAAGAGGGATTTCTCGGAACTACATTGTCCACTGGAGTATTTTCCAGGCAATGTGAATCACTACATCGGAGAGGACTTTCGCAGCAAAATTCATCATCATGGGGAGGACCACCATAATGGGTTATAGCAAAAGATGAGATCTCTTGCTCCTTGGTCTTCTGACAACACAGAGGGTTCCTGTGGCTCTCATCTGAAGATGAAACTTCAATATTGACCGCATTTTCATGAAGCAAGCCTTCATGAGGAAGTGTCTGTTGAAGACTTTGGGAATTAATGTTCTCTTTATTGGGAACTGAGGGAGTAGAATCTTTAATTCCAACAGATAAATGTCTGAGGGCTTCAAGAACTCCAGCATCGAGCAAGGCCTTGTTACAGATTGGCCTTTGATCTCCTGAATGTGTTGGGTGGATCTTTTTCTTAGATTCCTTCTTACTCGCTTTGGAAACCACTTGTTGAGAAAAGTGGTTACTCTGAGCAGGTGTATGTGCCTGATCAGGAAAGATGGTCAGGTTAGGCTGACGATCTCCACTCAAATCAGGTGTATGTGCCTGACTTGGTTGTCCATATGATATGGGGGAGTATGCCCCATAACCCTCTTGGACTGGAACAGATGTGTGTGTCTATTCCGGAGTGAATCGTTGATGTGTCACTCCACTGCTAGGGATAGATTTATGTGTTTTTCCCTGAGATGATGCTTAATCTGTTATGATATCCTGGCAAGCATCCAGAATATGAGCAGGAATTTGCTTCTGCTCTTTCACCATTGACAAAATATGTTTGGTGACTTCAGCTGCCGGAACAGGGATATACGTTCATTCCGGGCTTGGAGTAGGTGTATGTGCCTGCTCATGTCCTCCTTTTCTTGTCAGTGAATCCTAACAGTACTCAAGTGTGGAGGCAGAGAGTTGATTCGGCCTCCTGTTTGTTGTCGGAGCTTTCAGACTGTCTTCTCCATGCGCTACCAAGCGAGACTGTTGGTAGGCTTGATTAGTACTAACAGGTGTATGTGCTTGCTGATTACACTTCGCCAAACGCGGTTGACGAGATCCATCATATGTAGTCAAGCGAGCCTACTGACTAACTGATGATGTATAAGCAGGTGTATGTTCCTGCCTATAGTACTCCACCAGAATTGCCTGGCGAGATTGGCTTGATGCTGCCAGATGAGTCTGCTGGACAGTAGAATTAAAACGGACAGATGTGTGTGCATGTTCGTTGTTCGCCACCATGATAGGTTGGTGGACTTCTCCGGAGATTTCAGGAAAGAAAACCTGCCCATTGTTAACCGGATTCCGTCTCTGGTGGTTCGTCTTTCTTGCTCGGGTTTGAGGAACCTGAGCTGAATGCATGGATTCGGTACGCTCATCATGTTGAGGGCTCACTGCCGCAGGAGTCTGGCGGCGATTGTTGATGGGAGCCCTCAGGAAGGACTCCTATATTTTTGAATTAAGGCCTTGAGGGACCTTCTCATTCACTTCCTCAGAGTAAGGGAGCGAATGAAAATTGTGTTTCGGGGATAACGACCCGAAACGGTTGGAGACGGTAGTCAGGACCACCTTCCTCTTGATCACTGGTCGTCGTTGTCCGGACGACCTGTGTGAGTTTCTCACTTGGAGGGCCTTTCGGGCAGCCTCCAGAGTTGGGATGGTACCGTGTTGACGGTACTCCTTAACCAGCACATTTTATACCCAGCGTTGAAGACGCTGAGTAGGTGATGTCATCCTCAGAGCAGATGACGATCCAGTAGGAATAGCAGTAGTGGTATTTGCAGCAGCAGTATTCACAGGTGTGAATTTGAGAGCAGCCATTATGGAAATACAGAAGATCATGGAAAAGAGTGCCTGTTTGATATAACAGATGTAATCAAGATAAATTCCGCTACTTCATCCTTTGGATGAGTACACATGTCAATGATTGTTTTTGTTAGCCCTCTTATTGAGTTTTAAATAGGGTCTTAACAAATAGGTAAAATACAATTTTAATCTTGGTTAAGGATTCACGTCGGGTTCACCATTTTTTCCCTCGGAATTCGGGGATGACCTCCTGGATGGGAGATTCAAACGTTCCAATCGGTTTCTAACGGGTTTGTTCGTAGAACCAGAAACATCCAATGATTCCACATCCATTGGGACCTACTTTCCAAAGGTAGGCGGTCATTATCTTGTGGACTAATGAGGATTAGAAATTTTCATTGGTCGAGAGGATGGGAGGTCGGACTCATCACACCTTTTTTAGGGAAATTATTGTCTATTCCGGGACTCTCTTTATAGATTTAAGTTATGTTCGTGAATCCTTATTATATTACCAAGTATAAAATGATCTTTCCTTCAGTTTAACAATCAATGATTAAATATGTAAGAAATTTAGAGTTTTTTTTATATGTATTCGAGGTTCTTCATCAATAGAGAATCATATATATCTATTTAGAGATTCTTGGTCAATGGTATACTTAAAAATATTTATATAAAAGTATCTTGGTCATTATGATGACTAGGCTGGTTTTAAAGCCACTCAGTGGGGCACTTGAAGTTTATTGTCATTCAGAAGGACATGAATTATTTCAAAGTTGGGATCAAACCCATAGATGGGCTACCTACGTATCCTTTGTTTTGGAAAAGGAATTAGAACCCACGTAGTTCGAATAAGGGAGTATGATGTTTATGATTGACGGCTCAAAGAAGGATGTCATAATTACTTTTACCCTCTAAGCTCACGTGAGTCATGCTCGGTGTGAGAAACAAGAGGTATTGGTAATAAAATGGACAATTGGGCCATGAAAGATGTAATCATAAGAAATGGTTTGGGGATTATGTATGTATGACTGCCCAGATAGATGAAGGTTTAGGATTTACTTTAGGGAGAAAATCCAGAAACAGGGTCCATAAAGGTATATGTGCTTCATGGAGATTTGAATACTCCAACATGGGACTTATTCCTGAAAAGGAAACCCAAATTAAGAGAGGATTGATAATTGGGTTTTACTCCTGAGAAGGAATCCCAGATTAAATGTAAATTAGGACTGGTTAAAGAGAATTTAAGGGACTTATGGCTTATTCCTGAAATGGAAGCCCAAGATTTATGACTGGGACTTACTCTTGAAAAGGAGGCCCAGGTTAAAGAATTTATGACTGGGATTTATTCCTAGAAAGGAAGCCCAGGTTAAGGATTAAGGTTTGGGGCTTACTCCTGAGGAGGATGCCCATATTTGAGACTGGGGCTTACTCCTGAAAAGGAAGCCCAAATTAGAGGATCTGGGGCTTACTCCTAAGAAGGATGCCCAAAAATTAAGGTACTTGGGGCTTACTCCTAAAGGGGATGCCCATAATTATGACTAGGACTTATTCCTGAAAAGGAGGCCCAAGTTAGGGGACTTGGGGCTTACTCCTTAAAAGGAAGCCCATGATTATAACTGGGACTTATTCCTGAAAAGGAGACCCAGGTTAAGGATTCTCTTATCTTAAAGGATGAGGTTGAATAAATGAACTCTCAATCTTTAGTGACATAAAGATATGTAAATCACTAGGTTTTGAGAGATATTCCACATAATGCCTTTCAGATAAGGAATTCAAATCAAGAAATCATGCCATAAATGGATTTGAAGAGTGTCTTGAAGACTATATATGTTTATTGTAAAGTGATATTGATTATGAAATAGTATACATACACTCCAAAACAATTCCACGATCATGAGAACGATATCATCGCTCGTGCGTACGTACGGACTACCGTCTCCACGACGCGATGAGATTCAATCTCCACGTTAACCATTCATGAATGATTATAAAGTATATATAATAAGTAATAATGAAATATATGACATAATAATGATTCTGTATTTATGTTTATATATATTTATGTCATCTAATTAATTTCATTCAACTCAATAAGGAAAAGAAAACAGCGTTCATGCGTATGTACGGTCTACCGTCTCCATGAACGGTGTATTTCTTTCCATTTACTGATCTATTATATATATATATATATTCTGAATATATATTATATATAAATCATGTTTTATATTCTGTAATTATGTAATCATGATCTAAGTAATCATATGAATAATTACAAGTCAAAACACGGACGACAAATGAAACGATTTTACCCAAAACGCTCTTTAACATGGAATTTACAAATGAACGGGTAATATAACGCCATAAGTGAACCACATATGATATAATAACAATGAGTATGATTATGGAATAAGTCAATGACATTATTTAAATCATTATACAGGAGGTTCGAACACATACGAAGCAAATCAGACCTAAGGTAAGGGAAATTTCACAATCTCATTTTTATCCGAGATTGCTTATACTTTGGTATTTACTGGGGTGTATTTTATCATCCACATCCATGTTCCCTCAATATGTAATATTATTTCCATCCACCTAAAATAGTTTAAAACCTATTTTACCCTTTTTTGAGTTTTTAGTAAAAGATATGAAAGGAATCTTTTGTCATTTTTCGTACGAGGTACTTTTTGACTTTTTCGACAAAAGTATGAGAAGAATGTTTTTTTTAACTTATACGGCACAAACGGATTTTTAAGGTTTTATAAATCCTTATTTTCATGAAGATTCCTCCAAGATATTTAATGACTATTTTCAACAAAATCTATTTCTTTTAAAATTGCATAACGTTTTGTGAAAAGATATTGATTTTGACGAAAAAAGGATATTTTCCTCAAGAATTCATTTCTAGTGTTTTATCAAAATTGTTTTCCATCTAAGATAAAATTATTTCATATATGTATGTTTCAAGTTTAATTTCTCTATGATTTACATGGTTTCACTTTTCTTATTATGAAATGATATCCATTTCTTTTATATGGATTATGTGATGATGGGATGATGTTTATGAAACCCATTTTATTCGTTGGGTTATTATGAATGATGTATGTTTATTTTGTGGCACAAGTAAGAATGAATTCATTATGAGATGGGTGGGACCTATATCTCCCTCCAATGAATTGGGTACAGATTTATATCTCATGAGATTGACAAGGCTGGAACGGCAGGTTAAACCGGTTTAGTAAAACAGGACTGAAACGAGGAGTGAAATCGATTCAGAAAGGGACTTTGTCCACTAAGATGGTCTTGGTAGCAATGACTTGGCTACTATGGAAATAATTACATGTGCTTAATGGATTCCACAATTACATGTTTTATTCCCATGCTATTTTATCATGATTTATGTTCCATTATGGTCTATGCCTTATGTATTTCCATGTTTTATGCCGTTGCTCAAGATTTTTAATGTTCATGTTTTTTTTAAGTTCAAATGTATATGGTATGTTTTATTTTGTCCATGCTTACCCTTACTGAGCATTTGAGCTCACCCTTTTTATGTTTTCTTTTCCTAGGATATAAAGAAAGGTTTTAGGTAAGAAAAAAAAGGGGAAGATCTTTATGGGAGATGTTGAAGATCTTTCACCACGATTAGAGGATTACGTTCCAAGTTTCCAAAGACACTAAACTATTATGGTCCTTGTGTGTCTGTTTTTGTTATGTATTAAGTATTCCGTAAAAGTAATGTAATGTCAATGTACGTCAAGTTTCGGGTCTCTACAGTTGGTATCAGAGGGAGGTTTAGTCAACCTTTGGAAACTAGGATGCGAAAACGTTAGTGAGATCCCTAGAGAAATTTTTTAGGTATGTCTAGGGATGTCTCTAAGGTTAAGTATACGTATAGGTTATAGTCCTAGAATTGCGCTGAAGATCTTAGAATTTAACCTAAGATGTTAGATATTGAAGGTACTCCCCCTTTATTATGTTGTTTTCCCTAGCATGATTTTTTCCTCTCACACTATTCTTTTTGGGTTTTAGACGATGGCTGGAACCCGAAGGAACCGTGTTGATCAATGCAATGGACAATGCAATGATTGTCCTCCTGAACAAACAAATGTTATGGTAGATGGAGTGAAAAATCTTATTGTTATACTTACACAAGCTATGAATCATTCTGGACTTCCAAATTAGCAGAGAAGGGAACAATATTCTATTGAGTCCTTCATGAGGCAACGTCCACCTTCTTTCAGTGGGTCTTCTGATCCACTTGTTTCTGAACAATGGATCAGTACCACTGAAAAGATATTTTCAGTTCTTCAATGTTCTGAACATGATAAAGTCATCTTAGTAGTATATTGTTTGGAAGGTGAAGCTAATCAATGGTAGAATCTTATCAAGAATACGAGGCAAAGAGATGAAATTGAGTCCATGGAATGGAACGAGTTCAAGAACTTATTTTTCAATAAGTACTTCCCTCGTATTCTTCGAAAAAAGTTGGAGAAGGAGTTTCTTGAACTAAAGAAAAAGGATGATGAATCTGTTGGTCTATACGATGTGAATTTTACAAGGCTTGCAAGGTATTCATCTGGATTTATCATCCAACCTGAAAGTAAAGTTGATCGATTCTTCAGTGGCTTAAAACCAAATCTTCGAAGGGAATTAGCTGTAAGAGACTTCAGTAGCTATGAAGAAATTGTGCGTTGTGCTATCAAGGTAGAAATGGAAGTTGGTGTTACCTATCCATCTCATAGTTTTGACAAGAAACGAAAGATGGAGTTCAAGGAGAAAACTTAGAATACTGGTGAAAAGAAGATGAATGTTTCCTTATGCTCAAAGTGTGGAAAGAAGCACGGTGGATATTGTCTTAAAGGGACTAGAAAATGTTTTAAGTGTGGAAAAGAAGGTCATCGAGCAGCTGAGTGTCGAAGTAATGGAAAAAGGGTTTCTAATGATGTCAATAAAGAAAAGACTGCAGAGAACGCACCACCAACACTTCAATGCTTCAAGTGCAAGGAAATGGGGCATTATGCTAATAAATGCCCTAATCCAAGGGTTAGTGATGATCGACATGATCAACCACTTAAGGCAATGCACAAAGGGAAGTCACATGCGATCACCATTGGCGATGTTGAATATGACAACAATGTGGTGGAATGATTAATTGTTTTTGTAATGAGATTCCAAAATAATGTTGTATATAGTATCGTGGAATATTGGAATATTTATGTATTGGTCTATTGTGGTTTTCAATAATTTTATGGTACCGGTAACCATGGAAAGTGATTGAGATATTTTTGGAAAAAAAAGATGATATGTGCATAATGAAGGGATAAGCAAAAATGAAATGTTTGACAGTATTCATGAGCTCATTATTGATATGAGGACTAAGTGATATCAAGGTTTGAGTATATAGAATTTTGAGGTTTTTCGTATTTGGAAAGTGTTAACTTTTAACTGCATACATGTTTTCACTAAGGTTCCATGGGTATTAATTTTTCAAGAGAATACATGATTAAGGCCTTCGAATTTTTGGAATGTTACCAACAAGACATATCTTATGATATATGGGGATCAACAATGGTATTAAATCTCTGGTAATCGTTTTCACTATATTATGTGAGTGGACTGTAGTATTATGGATAAGCCTAAAGATTGGAATGGATTATGTTGGACATAAGTTAGTATTTTTTAAGGATAGATGTTTTTTCGATATTATTTATGTGATGTTATAGTAATATAGTTTTAGAAAAAGTACAACCTGCAGGACGGGCGACATCCCATCGCGTCGGACAAGGCTGTGGGAATCGAACCCACAACCGAAGTGCGACTGGCCTTTATCGTCTACCACTGGCCTACAGGAAGTCCCTGTTTAGTAGAAACTAATTTTATTATATTAACCAGTATGATATATGAATTATAAGTCCATTTTAGGAACCATATATGATTAATCTCACTATAGATGTACTTATGTATTTTTTTATAACTTTTCTAACCTTTTGTTGGAGACAGATGGAATGACCCATAATTCTATCACATGACCTTCTAACACATCATGAATGAAAAATTAAACTTCATTTCATTAAGAGATGAAGTGGAAATTGTCCAAAGAACGACCAACGGTGAAACTATACCAAAATCACGAAAGTATTTCTTCTAATTCCAATTTCATCATCTTTAGGGAAATGATCTTGAAAACAAAAAATGTTGTCCTAGTGCTCTTATATCTAATGAATCATATGGTACCTTAGATCATCACAAATTTATGGCTTTTTAAGTTCTGGCTTTTCCATAACCATGTTCTCTAACACTCTCCATCAGAACATGATGGTTAGATTTCTCTTCCATATCCATAATTTCACCTATGTGGAAACCCAGTGATTAGTTTATTTGGGTAACCGTTACATTTCATACTTTTGTTTTTAAGATTGGTTTTGGTATTCCTTTTTACGATGTGGGTTTCTATCAAAGAAACTTTCAAATAGTAAACCATTTATAACCCTGACGAATTTCGAGGGTGAAATTCATTTTAAGTGGGGTAGAATGTAACACCCCGAGATTTTATGAAAAAATATTCTTTTTAATTTCATTAATGTCTTGTGTTGTACGCTACACCAAAAGGAGTTTGCAAAACACACATCCTTGACTTGACTTGCATTGCACGCAATCGCGACCTTCCTCGATAGCTTGTGTAGTACGCAATAACGAGTTTCACTAAACAACGATATGCTATTAAAATATTATTAAAACTAGCCGTTATGAATAGTAATAACCAGTTTTTGAAATTTTTTAAATTTTATTTTTCAAAATGGACTTCATTTTTGGATTCGGAATATCGAAATTACCTTAGGGTGAAATTTTGGTACTTTTCGGAAAACTTTCATATTCTGATGAATAGTGAAAATTACTAAATTTTAATTAAAAACAACTTTTTTAATTGAAAAAATTAATAGTGATAAATTATTAATTTTAGTGGTTTTAAAGTATATTTAGAATATATTTTTAAAATTTAATACATTGTTGGTCATTGGATGTAATTTCACATTTAAACCAGACATAAACAAGTGTCAATCTTTTGATAGTTATTATCTCTTAAGAACACGCTATTTGTTTTGACGACGGGAATTAATTTTTAAATTAATTAATGCAACTAATATGTATTAAATTTGGTAAAATAGGCATCATTTTTGAGTTCATAATATCAAATATAGCATAGGCCTAATTGTTTGTATTTTTCTGGAAACTTTCATTTTTTTTATGAATAGTGAAACCACTAAGTGGTAGTTAAAAAAATGAATTTTTCATAAAACTTAATTTTACAGCTTCTGTGAGTGGAATTTCAAAAATCTGAAAGACATGGATGATGTCATTAAGTAAAATCTGGTTCAATGAGATGAAAATAAATTTTGATGAATAGTAACTTTTTAGTTTTTTTTACCACGGTTAAAAGTAAATAGGGTAAATTAAGGGTAAAAATGATATTATTATTACCCTAACACATGTCCTAATTCTATTGTATAAGAGTAATTCGACCAAAAACAACCTTAGAAATAAAATATGACCATTTAGGCCCACTTGGATTAGATTAGGACATTTATTATTATTTAATTCAAAGAAGAGTTAAAAGAGTTAAAATCAAAGATCATTTACTAAAACTTTTTTAATATAAGGATATACTTAAGATAAATTCGATTGTAAATATTCATTAGAAAGATAATAAAATTTCATAATAATTATATTTTATTTATAATTTTTATACATTATATAAATTAAATTATTTATGACACAATGATGATGCAGTAATTACCATAATAGTGAAGCATTAGAATAATTGATATTATAAATACCCAAATAAATATAATTTCAGACTTTTTATGAATTACACTAATTTTCTAGGTTATTATGACATTTTAGTATTTATTTAATTAAATGTTTTATAACTAATCGTTCTGTTATGAATTTTACAAAAATCAATTACTAAATAGTGTCAAAATTGACATAAAATAGTTTTTAAAACAAATATTATATTATTAATTGTTATTTTATTTATAAAAATATAAGGTTCGGCTAAATGACTTAGATAAGGTTATATATATTAATAATAAAAAACTTGGGGTTCTTGTGGCTTGTTATAGTAAGTTTATTAACCATATAGTGTAAGAACACAAGAAGACACGGTAAAAGTAAAATTATTTAACTTATTGTAAAATCAAAATTAAAAGGCTAAAATTGTATCCTAAACTTTTCCAAATTGGATTGGATGAGAGTATTTCGATCTATCCGCACCTTAGCTTCGAAATAAATCAATTTGGAGCTATTTAAAACCGAATATGACTTATAATAAAATAATATTTTTAGTTTTCCAAAAGGATCCCCTCTCCTCCCTTATAAAAGGGCACCTCCTCCCCCTCTTCCTCACACCACTTTGAGCCTTCAAACTCGGCCAACCCCTGCCAAATTTTCTTCTCCACTTCCTTAGTAACATCCTAGAGGTTCTGGGCTTCCTCAAAGACCAATTTTAGTGTCCTAAAAGGAGATCTCAAAGAGGTGCTTCAAAGAAGAGGTAATGTCCGTTACTGATTCTTTCATCTTTATTTCTTCTTCCACTTCTTCTTCTTAGGTTGTTTCATAATGAATTAATAACATCAGTATCACTTATACAATGATATGTTATTATAATTATGAATCAAACTTATTTCACCATCTATCCATCCTATGGAAAATGAAATCATCGTGCGTGCATACGTACGGAAGACCGTCTCCACGCCGTGGTGTAATCTATTTTCCACCAACACCTTACTTGGATGGGTATAATGGTGTACATAATAACTATATATGATTATTGTAAAGTGATATTGATTCTGAAATAGTATACATACACTCCAAAACAATTCCACGATCATGAGAACAATATCATCGCTCGTGCGTACGTACGGACTACCGTCTCCACGACGCGATGAGATTCAATCTCCACGTTAACCATTCACGAATGATTATAAAGTATATATAATAAGTAATAATGAAATATATGACATAATAATGATTCTGGATTTATTTGTATATATATGTATGTTATCTACTTAATTCCATTCAACTCAATAAGGAAAAGAAAACAGCATTCATGTGTACGTACAGTCTACCGTCTCCATGAACGGTGTATTTCTTTCCATTTACTAATATATTATTTATATCTATATATATTCTGAATATATATTAAATATAAATCATGTTTTATATTTTGGAATTAAGTAATCATGATCTAAGTAATCATATGAATAATTACAAGTCAAAACACGGATGACAAATGAAACGATTTTACCCAAAACGCTCTTTAACATGGAATTTACAAAAGAACAGGTAATATAAAGCCATAAGTGAACCACATATGATATCATAACAATGATTATGATTCTGGAATAAGTCAATGAAATTATTTAAACCATTATACCGGAGGTTTAGACACATACGAAGCAAATCAGACCTAATGTAAGGGAAATATCACAATCTCATTTTTATCCGAGATTGCTTATACTTTGGTATTTACTGGGGTGTATTTTACCATCCACATCCATGTTCCATCAATATGTAATATTATTTCCATCCACCTACAATTTTTTAAAACCTATTTTACCCATTTTTGAGTTTTTAGTAAAAGATATGAAAGGAATCTTTTGTCGTTTTTCGTATGAGTTACTTTTTGACTTTTTGGACAAAAGTATGAGAAGAATGTTTTTTTAAATTATACAGCACGAACGGATTTTTAAGGTTTTATAAATCCTTATTTTCATGAAGCTTCCTCCAAAAGATTTCATGACTATTTTCAACAAAATATCTTTCTTTTAAAATTGCATGACATTTTGTGAAAAGATATTGATTTTGAAGAAGAAAGGATATTTTCCTCAAGAATTCATTTCTAGTGTTTTATCAAAACCATTTTCCATCTAAGATAAAATTATTTCATATGTGTATGTTTCAAGTGTAATGTATCTTTGATTTACATGGTTTCACTATTCTTATTATGAAATGATATCCATTTCTTTTATATGGATTATGTGATGATGGGATGATGTTTATGAAACCCATTTTATTCGTTGGGTTATTATGAATGATGTATGTTTATTTTGTGGCACAAGTAAGAATGATTTAATTATGAGATGGGTGGGGCCTATATCTCCCTCCAATGAATTGGGTAAATATTTATATCTCATGAAATAGACAAGGCTGGAACGGCAGGTTAAACCGGTTCAGTAAAACAGGACTGAAATGAGGAGTGAACGCGATTCAGAAAGGGACTTTGTCCACTATGATGGTCTTGGCAGCAATGCCTTGGCTACTATGGAAATCATTACATGTGATTAATGGATGCCACAATTTCATGTTTTATTCCCATTCTATTTTATCATGATTTATGTTCCATTATGGTCTATGCCTTATGTATTTCCATTTTTTATGTCGTTGCTCAAGATTTTTAATGTTTATGTTTTTTTAAGTTCAAATGTATATGGTATGTTTTATTTTATCCATGCTTACCCTTACTGAGAATTTGAGCTCACCCTTTTTATGTTTTCTTTTCCCAGGATATAAAGAAAGGTTTTAGGTAAGAAAGAAATGGGAAGATCTTTATGGGAGATGTTGAAGATCTTTCACCACGATTAGAGGATTACGTTCCAAGTTTCCAAAGACACTAAACTATTACAGTCCTTGTGTGTCTGTTTTTGTTATGTATTAAGTATTCCGCAAAAGTAATGTAATGTCCATGTACGTCATGTTTCGAGTCTCTACAATAAAATTTTTCATATGCATTTAGTCTTGATTTTTATAAAAATTCATTTTTCACCCCTTGATCCTGCACAATCCCAATTACACCCCCTCCCCTGCCCCCACTCACACAACACCCTACACACCGCCAGAACCCCCACTCCTCTACACACCCCAACCCACCCCTACCCTACACACCCCATGCCCCATTCCCCCTCTCCCATCACCCCCCACTCAATTGAACTAGCCCCCCACCCTACACCCAACCCCTTCCCCTATTGACCCCTTGCACCCCTACCCCCCCCCCCCCCTTTAACCAACCTACACCCTCCCTCTCCCCTCCCCCCTACAGACCCACCACACATTCCCCTGGATACCCTCTACCCCTTCCCCCACCCCTTACCCTGAAGACCCCCATACACCCTCCCCCCCACCCCCTCCAGCCCCCCTGCACACTCCCCCTTACACACCACCTTCATAATGATTATAAAGATAAACATAATCATATTGGAACAAAAAACATATAAATTTATTACATGTCTGAAGACTACCATCGGAGGTGCGCTAGAATGAGTTCACCAATAGAATAAATTTAGAAGATAAGAAAAATGATGGGGAGAAACTAATAGTAGAAATAAAAAAGAATAAATAAATGTAAAAGTAGACTACATATCATCAGTGGTGAATCAGAGGAGATAGAGTGACCGGCTCAGATAAACGTCGATGAGGAGGTATGATAGTCGCATCGATGGAGGACACAATTAAATTTAATAATAATAAAACTAAAATAGTACATAAACCAAAATACATCATAATAAAATAATTCAATATATGTGGAAATAGATAGAAACACCACTATACAATTCAATATTACAACAATAAAACTACAATGCATCATTAAATTCCATAATATTAAAATTTAAAAAATAAAATTTACATAAATAGTGACTCAATATTACTATCATTAGAGTCATGATAACCCTAATACAAGCCTCCTATTGAAACACCATCACCACCTCCCACATCACCTGCATCATCATCGACATCGGCATTGGTAACAACACTGGCACCATCACTGGCACTAGAACTGGGTCTAGCTCCGACTTTGGCTCTCGCGGAAGAATATACATAAGTTGAATGCATCAACATCAAACTGGTGTCAACTACTGTATCTCCCTTTAGTGGAATGGTATAATAAAGGGAAGACATAAATTTCATCATATTTTCAGTTATCAACTTTTTTGATTTTTGAGATGCTTATTTAATTGAGACATTCATTTGTTCCACTATGAACATACCAGAACCGGTATTCAAAAAAACATTGTCAGAAGACCAATATCGAGATATTACAATATTTATCCTAGGTCAACAATGCACTCTTCCCTAATTATCTTCTCCAAATAATTGATGTAGATGGTTATTTGTGCCCAAATTGTCAGGTAATTTTTCTTCCAATCCCTCTAAGTAATTCTGTTGATTGATATATAACATAACATAAAATGATAATATAATATAAGGAATTATATTCAGTTAAAATAATAGAAATTTAAATTTACATACAATTGCCTTCTTAGTGTCAATATTATTCACAGTGCCATCTTTCTGTTTTCTACTTTTGAAAAACAAAGTAGAGTAGGGAATATGACCCTTGATATTCAATTTATTTTTCTGAAAAAAATAGAATTAAATACAAAAAAGAAGTCAAAAATTTTATACTAAACCAAGATAAATATTTTAAATGTTAAATTAGTTGTTCTTTCTCATGATTTGGGGGTGAAGTGTGTCCATGGGTATAAATGTTTTTCATCCCACTCTTATTTCTTTTATTTTTTTATGATTTCTCCTATAAGAAATAATTATATAATTTCATTAATATAATTAAAACAATTAATATATACTTTAAAAACAATTCTCAAATAAATAAATGAATATATATAAAATTAACAAATACCTTAAACTCTGGACCCTTCCAATAACCAATCATCTCTTTGTATTGTGATATTTGGAAAACACGGATCATCATTACATATTCAAGATCAATATCAACTCTATTTTTCCTACCATGATATATGTCATACTTGTACACTCGCCACATTTAACTTAAATCTATTAACCTTGCAGCCTTGGCATTTTGTCCATCTGGAATATTATATCAAAGCAGCAATGGAAAAAATATTTATTAAGAAAATATTTTAAATTAATATATATAAAAGGTGATTAAAATTAAATACCTAGATCTCTACCCAGTAATTATTCTTTATTTCTTCTCCAACTTCTCTCCAACTTATTTGTTGAACCCAAATGGTATTTTTGTGTCTAGAAATTGTTCCCATAAAGCTTTTAAATTTCATACTTTTTTTTAATTTTAGCGTTGTCTACATTGTATTCAACAAGGATTTGCATGGGTCGATTGCAAACATATCATGTTTTCTTGAATCCTTGTCATTCAGTAGAGTTTGGACCTAATAATTAAAAATAATAAAGGAAAATAATATATATGAATTTAACATTAATCACTAACAGTAATGTTTAAGCCCAAACCAGTAGATGGGGGATTCGATGACCCATAAAGTGCTACGTCTAGAGGGGGAGTAGCCTCTATGGTAGGTGGGATATCTATAGTAGGAGTACTATATATAGTATAAGATGATAAGTGTAATGATATAGAAATAAAACCTGATGGATAACCTTGTACAAGTGATGGTGTATATGTATATGGATATGACCGTGGGATATATGGGGGTGAAATTCCATGTCTAGTGGATGGACGGAAAAGAAAATAAAGTGGGATGAGAGTTTCAGAATTACCATATGATGTGAGTGTGGGTATAAAGGGATATGGAATGTTTAGGTAAGGTTAATATGGAGGTGGAATAACGGAAGCATGACATCCTAGTGACTAAATTGTCAAAGTAGTTGGCTGAACTGTAGAATAATTCCCCCATACTATCTACCTCAGTAAAATATTCCAACAATCTTATCAACAATGTAGCCTAAAATAAAATAGATGATAAAATAAAATGAATGATAAAAAGACTAATAATATGAACGACCATAATATTCAAACATAAATTGAACTTATAGTGTTTCCTGAAGGAGACCCACATTGTTCATTTCTCTCTATTCTTCTATTTCTTCTAGTATCATAATAATCAGTCATATTTAACTTGAAATATAAACTAATATTCCTAAATAAATATAAATAATGAAAAAAATTAAATTATAAAATTGTATCATAAAAAATGAGATACATTTTCATGTGTGAAATTTATATTGATAAAAAATAAAAACTTTTATATTTTCAAGAATTACAAGAGATGTTATTAAACGTAAATCTATTAGACAAATAATATTTTTATATTCTACAATGGTATAAAATATAAAAGTTAATTTGATATCATGGGTGGATGATTAAATAACATACAATATTGCGATAATATCAGGTAAATACTTACCAATGTGCCAATGATATGTGTACTCTATAACAATTTCTAGTTCACAATCTATACTAAAAATTGAATCATTTGTGTCATCAAATGACACATTCAAATAAATACTGATAGGTTCAATCACAATATTGTTGTCATGCATGTATTCAACAAAAAATATTTCTATGAATGCAATCAACAATAACACTAAATTTTTGTTATAATGATTGAGTTACATAAAACATATTTTTATCTTGTGATGCAAGAATATAAGTTTCATTGGTATGAAGTGGGTATTTCATATCAATCACTCTAAATCTGTAGTTATCAATAAACATTAGTTGTCATGTCATTGAATAAAACAACATGAATTTCAACATTGCGACACAACCATGTGCATAGTAAACAATTAAAATGATTCTTTCAAAAACACCGTAATATGATATATTTTATGATCGAGGTTTTATATATGATGCACTCGCATAACAATTTGTTTTGGCAGTTTTCATGACACTATCATGTTGTGTTGCCTTTTTTGCATATCTATTTATAAAAAATTTAAATCCATTGACAACCATTTAAATAGAATCATGTACCACATCGTTTGAACCAAAGGAAAATGCTCTTACTTCATCTAATACTTCATTAATTAGTAGAGTTAAAACCTAAAAGATACAAACATTTAATATTAAATATAGACATGTTATTATGTTATGAGAAGAATAAAAAAATCTATTATATTCAACTTTAACCAAGAAGATTTTTTTTGTGAAATATTTTCTTCCTCTTAATAGATAGAGATTGATGTATCTTTTTTATAATTTAGAACTGTAATATATAGATATGAAAGCATTAAAATGTCAGAAGATATGAAGAAATCACATAATGAAAAAAATTTATATTTACTATTTTACTTACTTGATATATTAATCAAGAACACCACAGTATTTTACTTACTTGATATATTAGTCAAGAACACCACAGTGGAATAATATTATACAATGATCCATTTCCCACTCTTCCCAACATAAAGTACATAATGAGTATGATCCACATACACCCACTATATGAGGAAGATAAGGTAATATAGGCTCAATGGGAACATATTGACCATATTCAGTTCTGATTAGTCGATTATACCTCATATTGACTTTAGCCAAGTACAATGAAAAAAAATCCATGAATTCTTGTGCTAAATAGAATTTCACATAGAGCCTTTAAGATGATATTTATTTATCACATACGATTTCAATGTAAACATTATTATTTCAGTAGGATACATCCACCGACTGGAAATAGCACCACCAAAAAGAACTTTTCTAGGAAGATGCACAGTCAGATGTAACATGCATGTGAAAAATGACGGGGGGAAAATTTTCTCCTTGTAGTAAAGAATAATTGGTGCATCACTCTGTAATTTATGAAAAACACTTCTGTTATGTCTTTGGTAATAAATATCTCAAAAAAAATGGAATTACTTAATCACATCAGCTCTAACATTTTGTGAAATTAAATACTGAATAAAAATTGGAATCGAATCATGTAACAAGACATGTTAATCATGGATTGTAAAAGATTTTAGTTTCACATCTTGTGTATCCACCCTTTTTCAATATATTACTTGAATAACCATTTGGAACATTCAAACTTTCTAGGACCTGATGAGAATTTTTATTCACCACATTTTTCATCGAATAATAGGAAAAATGAACTTTCCACTTATTTTGACCAATAAATTCAGGATGGAGTCTTAAGCTTCAACCTCAATCCATAAAATCATGACGAGACCACAAATCATCATTTTTTCCCTTTAAATTTAAAGTAGTAGCTAGAAAAATCTCAAAATAATTTCTCAATATTCATTACATCTATACAATGACACAATAATTTTGATAAACAATATGTCAACTCAAAGAATATTCTTTTCTTTATCCGATTTCTATTGGAATTCAAATTAACATTTTTCACTTTCTAATATTTGATAGACTTTTTCCCATAACATATTTCAAATTATCATGTTCATTTACAATATCATTCCCTGACATTCATTGAGGAATATCATCTATCTTAATGACATTATAAAACTGTCTCTGATTTTTCTGAGTCATCATAATCTAGTCCCAATACCAAAAACCCAGGGTCCTCAGACCACCCCTCAATGTCATGAATAACAGATACCATCCCCTCTATAGTAGAATGCCCCCTCAATTGGAGCTACTTCTTGAATGTTCACCTCTACTTCTCATATTCTTGCAACCTCTTCTGTTTCTACCTGATTTGTTGATTTTCTTGTAGAGTGATCCACTAACTCTACTAAATAATCCACAATATCTATTGTGTCATCAACAAACACAACCTCTTATTTATTATCACTTACTTCCCTTTATTTAATGCCTATCATATGACTTAGACTGAGATCCTCTCCTTCAATAACATCTGTTGTTGTCCCATATTCCTCATGGTCAGAATGACCAGATTCAGTAGCTTCATCCTCTTCTAAGGTATGTCTAACTGTAATATGAGCCTCATTAAAAGCATCTTCACTAGTTTCGTCATCCTCGTTGTCCTTTAGGAAAAATTATATCCTTGGTAACTCTCTTGGAGGACTGGGCTCTCCAAAATCTACCATTCCAACTAAAGTATTGTCGGGTATATTAGGATCACTCCTATCATCTATAGGAGTAACATGTTTCTCAAGTTCCACAGCCTCCTCTAATTCTTCATCAGAATATATAAGTTCTGACTCATCGTGTTTAAGACCTAGATCCCTTGTATCCTTCGGCATAGAAAGATTATTTACAGGGTAAAACTTCTCATAAAGCTTACCTTCAGCATTTTGCCATTATCTTCTCCATGGAATCTAGCTAATCTTTATGAACATGCAGATTATCTTAGAGACCCAAAAATTGTTCATGGAAACAATTGTTTCCACTTTTTCTCAAGAAATTACTTTAACCTTCAGCATCATAGAAATTAGTTTAGCATGAAATAGAGCATTAGATTTAGAACTTGGCTTAGTCATGTCTTCAAACTGGGCCATCAAAAACCTACACTGGTTGACATTATGTCCATGATTTAGAAAATACAATATGAATATGTCATGATACTTCAACATGGTGAATTCCCCTCCCCTGGGAATTATCACATGTTGGATAAACTTGAACAGAATTTTATCCTCTCCATTCATTTCAGTAGCAATAATCTTCCTTGAGGTCCCATTTCCTGTCATCTCTTCTAATGCTTTCTCATACCCAAGAATCTCATTGTCTGGAAGAATGACTCTATATTAGTAGTCACAAATACCCTCATGAGGTACCCTTAGACATTCATCCCACTCAGTAGATAAACATATTACCTCAGTTCCATTTACTCTTGACACATGTTTGATCTCATCATCTGACTTCTCGAATTTCAGATAGTCAGAAAAAGTTTTGACTAGCCTTGGGAAATATGGCCCATTATTTTTTGCAAAGCTGTCCACCCATCCTTGAGTCTCTAGTGCCTCCAACACTAAGTATTTTCTTAAGAGCAACAAATAATCACTTTAATCATTTTCATCCAAAATAATTCTCCTTGATAGAAGCGTTTTAAGAGGCTCTATTGATATATTACAGGCACTACTGGACTCAGCTCGAGGTCTCTTAGTCCTTAGTGCATCTCCATCATCATCAAAAGGTCTATCGACTCTTTCCATTGATTTTCAAAGCAGTTTGAGGGTTTAACGGAAAGTTAGAGTTTAAGGATTTTGAGAGCAGGTATTTGAGAGTGATGAAGAGAGTGGATCTAAATGTGTCAATGATATAATTGTATCATTTAGGAATCAAAACAAAAATATAGAGGAAAATAATATTAATAAAAACGTTCAGATTCCCACATAAAATACGAAGTAACGGTAAAGTCGAACATTAAGGTACCCAACAGTGAGGTTCTAACGGAGAGTTCGTAACAGTGAGGTTCTAACAGTGAGGATTTAAAGGTGAGTTTCTAATGGTGAGGTTATAACAGTGAGGTTCTTACAATGAGTTTCTAATAGTGAGTTTCTGACGGTGAGGTTCTAACGGTGAGGTGCAACAGTGAGGTTCAACGGTGAGGTGAAATAGTGAGGTGCAATGGTGAGGTGCAACAGTGAGGTGCAATGGTGAGGTTCAATATGGATGTGCAACTGTGAGGTTCAAAGGTGAGGTGAAATAGTGAGGTGCAATAGTGAGGTGAAACACTAAGGTGAAACAGTGAGGTTCAATGGTGAGGTTCAACAATGAGGTGAAACAGTGAGGTTCAACAGTAAGGTGCAATAGTGAGGTTCCCTATACTGAAATTATTCATCTCTAACTCATGTATTATGTAGTTAAACCTCTCATAATTCAAGGGCATTGTGAATATATCTGCCAATTGATGTTCAATTCCAATGATTTCAAGATTTATATCACATTTTTTATAATGATCTCTCAAAAAGTGATGTCTCACATCAATATGCTTTATCCTATCATGGGATACTGGAATTTTAGAAATTTTAATAGCCCTTGTATTATCAAAACTTATTGAGACAAGGTTGAATTGATATCTATAGTCTAGTAAAGTGTGTTTCATCCACAGAATATGAGCACAACAACTACCTGTAGCTATATATTCAGATTCAACAGTAGATAATGCAACATAATTTTGTTCCTTACTACACCATGATACTAGTGACTTGCCTAAAATGTGACGTGTTCCAAAGGTGTTTTTTCTATCTAGCTTGCTACCAGAAATTTCTCCATCTAAATAACATACCAAATCAAATGATTGTTCTTTTGGATAAAATATTCCTAAGTTGGGAGTGTATTTAAGATATTTGAAAATACATTTAACAGTAGTTAATGAGATTATTTGGGATTTTATTAAAAATGAGCACACATGCATACACTGAATATAATATCAGGTCTACTAGCTATAAGGTAGAGTAGAATCCCTATCATACCTCTGTAGTTGGTTTGATCCACTGGTTCACCAGTTTCATCAGCATCCAACTTACAAGTGGTACTCATATGTGTTTCACTACCATTAATACTATCCAAACCAAAATGTTATAGAAGTCCCATAATGTATTTAATTTTATTCAAAACAATGCCATTTTTATTTTGAAAAGATTTAAATCCAAGGAGAAATTTAATTTCCCCCATTATAATCATTTCAAATTCATTTTGCATTATCTTTGAAAAATCAGTACATAAAGAGATTTTAGAGGATCCAAAAATTATATCATCTACATAAATTTGTTCTATTAAAACACATTTGGAAATCCTTTTAATAAAGAATGTAGGATCTGATATCCCTTTAGTAAAACCTTTTGAAATAATAAAGGGTCTAATTCTATCATACCAAGCTCTTAGAGAATGTTTTTACCCGTATAAGGATTTTGACAGTTTAAAAACACGATTTGGAAAATGGGGATATGTAAAGATAGGGGTTGTTCAACAAAAACATCATAAAAAATATACCTATTTAGAAAAGTGCTTTTACCATCCATTTGATAATGTTTAAAATTCAGATAAGCTGCATAAGTAAGTAGTATCCTAATGGCCTCTAACCTAGATACATGTGAAAAGGTCTCCTCATAGTCTATTCCTTCCTCTTGACTATACCCTTGTGCAACTAATATAGCTTTGTTTCTAACTATATTTTCAGACTCATCGACTTTTTTCCTAAATATCCATTTAGTGCCTATTGTCAAAGTATCCTTAGGTCTTTCTACTAATTCCCAAACTTTGTTTCTTTCAAAATGATTTATTTCTTCTTGCATAGCCATCATCCAAAATTCATCATTGATAGCGTCATTAATATTTTTGGGTTCAAGCTATGAAAGAAAATCTTGATGTTCAACCTGGTTTCTCAGAGAAGCTGTTGTTTTTGTTCCCCTAATTAGATCACCTAAAATGGCATCTAAAAGATGATCATTAAGATTCATAATGCCTCTAGAAATGGTCGACCTAGATTCTTCAAGGTTGTCTGTTGGTACAAACTCAACACACGCAGGTTTTGGAAGATTCCCAGAATTGGTCACATTTATAGGGGGTTAACTATTTTTATCATTACTGTCCAGAATTGACATATATTTCTCAAGATATTCAAGAGAGGTTTTAGGTTCATGTTGATCAGTCTCATCAAATTTGACATGAACTGACTCTTCCACACATTTGGTTTTCTTATTGAATACTCTATAAAATTTACTAGATATTGAGTAACCTTGGAAAATTCCCTCATCACTTTTGGGACAAAATATGTCAAGATTATCTTTAGTGTTATCGATAATGACTTTGCAACCAAAACTCTAAAGTAATTAACCTTAGGCTTCCTATTGTTTCAAATCTCATAAGGGGTATTCTTAAGAACAACTCTAATCAAGACTCTATTGATGGTATAACAAGCTGTATTTATAGCTTAAGCCTAAAAATAAATTGGTAAATCATATTCATTGATCATTTTCTGAAAATTTCGTGAAGGTTCCAAATTATTCATTCCACGACTCTATTCTATTAAGCTGTTATAGGATCAGTGAAATTGTGACTATAGCCATTGTGTGAGCAATAATATTCAGACTCTTAATTTTCAAACTCATGGCCATGATCACTTCTCAAGGTTGTAATTATATGTCCACTAAGATTTTTTACATACTTGGAATACATAATAAAGTAGGAACATGCTTCACTTTTGTGAGATAAAAAGTATACCCCAGTATTTCAAGAAAAAACATCTAAAACAACATAAACATAGTGTTTCCCATTTAAACATGAAACTCTTGATGGTCTAAACAAATCCACGTGAACCGAATCAAGTGGTTGAGAATTAGAAACCTATTTCTTTGGTTTGAATGAAACTTTGTGTTGTTTTCCCATTTGATAGGGATTACACACTTTGTTAAGTGGGAATTCCAATTTAGGAAAGTCTCTAATTGAAACATTCTTAGATAGTTTCCTATGAGAGTGCACATTATAGTGTCCTAATATTCTGTTCCATATGCAATATTCCTTATAAAAATCATTAAAGAAAGAAACATTTTTCTTGGATAAGGAATTTAAATCAACAACATAGACATTTTCATTTCTACAGGATGTGAATACTAATTTTTTTTTGAATTAAAAACATTTCATGAATCATTTTTAAACATGAAATTAAAACCATCATCACAAAACTTAGAGAGTCTAAGTAAATTGAACTTTAATCCATCAACAAAGAGTACTTTAGAAATTAATATTGTATTAGGGTTACCAATCTGGCCTAAGATGACGATTTTTTCTGTTGCATTGTCACCAAAGGTTACACTTCCACCATCCAATTTTATTAGTCTCTTGAAGAAATAATAATATCCGATAATATTTCTTGAACATCCAATATCCATGTAGCACAAGGTCTTACATGAACTCTTTAGGCAACTTCCCTATAAAATAGATTAGGCATGGTGTAACTTTGGTACCCAGATTTTCTTGGGTCCAGAGTGATTAACAATTAAAACATTTGGAACCAATATTTGTTTTATAGGTTTCCTAACATTAAAATACATATTAATAGTCATAAATACATTTTTTGGTCCTTTAGAAAAGTATATCTCAAGATATGGTCCATAACTGGAACTAAGAGTGAACTGTCCTGATTTTTGAACAAATTTGGTTTGGCTATTATTTCTCTATCCTGGTTGATTTCCTAGACCAGTTGTATATTTTGGGGTAATCTGTTTTCCTAGAAACTGAGTCAAGGTATCCCTAATGGTAGTAAACTTATCATGATCTTTTCATAATTTCTCATTGGATAATTTTAATTTACTATTTTCTTTTCAAAGCTGGGATAATTTCCCTTTTTCAATATTCATATTTGACTTATAATACGCATTTAAAGCATGTTGTCTCTTTAATGATTTAAATTTTCCATTGATCTCATTAGAGGTATCCTTAAGAATTTCAGAGTATTCAAATAATTCATCCTTAGTCATATCTTTATCATTATTTGAGTCAGTCTTATTCTTATAATAATTGGAATTATGTATAAGAGAATTAAGTGTTACCTTAGATGTTTCTGTCATGGAACATAAGATGGAATGATTGTTATATTCACTATTAGAAGCAAAAAATCCACTAGTTATATCTTCTAAAGCACTCCAAGTAGCTTTCATATCCTTTTTATAACCCTTTCCATTATCTTTATATTTCTTCTTAAATTTCATCTTGGGGAAGTTTGCTTTCACATGACCTTTTCGTTTTCACTCATAGCAGATTATTTCATTTGAGTTGTCATTCCATTTTATGTCTTTCTTCCATTTTCCTTTACTATCATAATTTCCCTTGTAGTATAAATTCTTAAATAATTTCTTCTTTAAATAAAACTTTTTTAACCTTCTAGCAAGATGATCCATCTCCTCATCACTATCTAAATCTGACTCTTCACTAGTGGAACTGTCTATAGGAACATGAACTTTTTCTTTGCCTTCAGTCCTTGAGGTTGAAGTCTTGAATTCTACTAACTTCTTCCTTAGTTCTTCTCCTACATATTGATTCACATTAAGCACTTCTTTATACATAATAATTCTTCCAATTATCTCTATTAATGGTAGCTTTCTTATGTCACATGATTCTCGGATGGAAACAAATGTTCCCCTCCATCTGTCATGTAGGCATCAAAGCAGTCTCAGGATTTTGTCCCTGTTGTTCACTGGATTCCAAAGATGACTCATGGTGTTCACTATTTTATTGAACCTGAGATAAATTTCAGAGATAGGTTCATCAGGCTTCATTTTAAAATTATCACATTTAATTGTGTATATATTTAATCTCATTTCATTAACATTGGTTGTTCCCTCCTAAGAAACAGCTAAAGTATCGAAAAATTCATATGTAGTTTTAGAAGAAGATATTATATTAAACTCCAAATCACCAAGAGAATAGTAAAAAGAGTTAATTTTATTGTTATTATTATATGTGGCGTTAGTTAATTGAGACCATGTTTCCCAAGTAGTAGTAGGAAATATATGTTGTTCCTCAATTGTGTCCTAGATTTCAGGTCCCATGCTCTTTAGATACATTTTCATTTTTAATTTCCACTGAGAATAGTTATTACCATTAAAGAAAGGTGGCATGATAGTCGAAACACCTTCAACTCTAGTTTCCATAGTTTATAAGAATTTAAAGAACTAAAAATTTAGATATGGGAGAAATTATATGATCTTTAAGATACTACTAAAATCATAGTTGAAAATAATTTGAAACATTGAAAATAAAATCTCCTCTGATACCAAATGTTGGTTGGAGTGGATACTCAATAGGGGGTGAATTGAGTTCCAATTATGATTTCAATTAAAAAACATTATGATTAAAATCCCCCAATTCAAAATAGAATAGTTAATTTATGAAGTAGAGATATAATGGTTTGATTGCTCAACAAGTTTCTCTATGGTTGATTTGTCCTCATTTGAATCAATTTAATCACTAATTCAACTTTTGAAACAGGTTTACTAAATTAATCACATATACACACTAACCAAAACTAACTATCAGAGTGAATGTAAAAACAGTTTTCTATCTTTTGAAAAATATAATCAGTGGATAAAACAAAACAATGTAGAACAACAATTTAAACAATAGAGTCAGTCTCAAGACGAGACCTAATCCTCTATACATGGTGATCACCTACCACCAAATATTTATATAATTAAACTTTATACACAACCTGTATCAGGATTTACAACAGTTTTTACAAACTGTCTAGGTTTTACAAACTCTACCAGAGTTCTACGTGGGAAAACAAGGAACCAATCCACACAAGGCTTCTTCCATAGTTATGCATGGGAAATAAGAAACAATGCCACACAAGTCTTCTTCCATAGTTTTGTGTGGGAAATAGCCAACCAAGACACACAAGGCTTCTTCCATTGTTATTTATGGGTACCAAGAAACCAAGACACACAAGGATTCTTGCACAGTTATTTTTGGGAAAAAATATTTGAGAGAGTTTGGAGTGGGGATTTTCAGTATCCCATAGTAAAATAACCATAGACAGTGTGTGTGTGTGTGTGTAACAAACACACACTTCTCATAAATATAAAAAATGAAAGAAACCCAGTAGAGAAATTAGGATGAGATATAGTTTATAAGGCCTTATCTGTTCGCAGTTTAGCTCTTGACTCCATGAAGTGAAGAATTTGAAGTTTCAGTCTATCTCTAGAATTTGTATCCAAAACAGACTGTCACAACTCTTAAGTACTGGATTCCAGGTACTATTATGTTCAACTTCTTGGTACAAGGGAGTTGATGAAGCATAGCAGGATAGCCTTGAGTACGTTCTTCAATATAATATTCGTAATGAATTTGGATTATCAGAGTGATCACTTAGGGAGTTCTTCTTTTTTTCTTTAGTAGTTTCTTCCTTGTACCTTTTTCTTCTCAACTCCTTCTAATATGTATCTATGAATATATATTTTTCTCTATTCCTTATTATATATATCTTTCCTTCCTCGATCGTTTTCTTTCATATTTGAGGTCTGACAATAGGAGCAAGTACATCACGTGCAATCTTTCTCGTACCTCGTACTGTCAATATATGTTCTCCTGATATGTCTACAATAAGAATTAATTAAGTAAGAAGAATTAACCATAGAAAAATATGACAGTTAGAGAAATATAATAATTTGAAAAAGTATGGAGTAGAAGAGTATGTTAGATTGGTAATAGTAGTCTGTCAATCGGTAGCATCTTCAATAGCAAACTTAATCTGTAGTAGACTTCCAATATTAGGCTTTTCCAGCTGTAGACTTCCCCAGTAATAGACTTTTACAGGGGTAGACTTCACCAACGGTAGACTTTTCGAGCGGTATACTTCACCAACGGTAGACTTGTCCAGTGGTAGACTTTTACAATAGTAGACTTGTCCAACGGTAGACTTTACCAGTGATCACTTCCACGGTAGACTACTTAACAATACAATTCCAGTAATAAGTCTGACAGTGGACTTCTAACAGAGACTCTTTGTAATAAAAACCTTGTCAAAATAGTGTCCAATCACATAGATTCAGCTTCTATAGGCTTCGGTAAGTAATCCAACTGTAGGCTTTACAAGAATGAACTTGAACCAGTGACTTTCAATAGTAACTTTATAAATGTAGCTCTTATAACAGTAAACTTCATCAGTAAGGTCTTAAACAGGGATAGTGGCCTAAAATAATGACCTCTTACTAGTGACCTTTCACAGAAGGCTCTTAACAGTAACCTTCAATAGTGAACTTTGACATAGATACTTTTTATACAGTAAATTGATTTTAGAAAATTCATAAGATTAAAATAGATTGACATAGATTTTAAAATACCTAACCCATTATATAATTAAACATGATTTGGGATTATCCAAATAGGTGAGTCCAACAATGTTTATAATGAAAGTTTTGCATTACTTGAAAAAAACAAGGAAATCGGAAACAAACTTAAGAATAGGAAAACCAGTGTGGGAAAACCCATTATTTCCATGACTATGTGAACAAACTCATTATTTCCATGCCTTAAAATGTGAGCAAAACCATTAATTCCCATGAATGTTTGAACAAAATTATTATGTACAAACCTGAATATGTCATGAGATATAAACATAAAAAATGAATTTAAGGGTGACATAGGACCCCACCCATCATCATTCATACATATATATGATGCTTAAAATAAATCATCATCATATATTAAATAACCCATGAAAAAATAATGGGTTTCTTTAAATTTTTAAAAACATAACATATCATGAACATAAGAAATTGTAAGATATAAAAAATATCATTTGATAAAAATAATCAGCACATAAAATCATATATATGGTGATTAGATAATATCATTTTGAATGCTAAACCATTGTGGGAAATAGATGTAAAAATAAAAAATATTTCACAAAACCTTTTAAAACATTAAATTAAAAAAATTACAAATAAAAACAATTTTTTAAAGGGAAAAAAGAAGATTTTATAAAAATTTAATTTAAAAAGTTCAAAAAAAAACAACATTAAAATACATAAATCTTATCAAAAAGAATAAGTGAAAATACTTTGAAAACATTTACATTACAAATAATATTTAATAACAGAGACTTCACAAAAAATAATTTTTTCATAAAAGGGAAATTAAAATAATTTAAAAACATTTACTTTTAAAATAATATTTAATAATGGAGACTTGAAAAAGATATATTTTTTTTAAAAAAAGTAGTGAAGATACATAAAAAACGTTTACTTTTAAAAGAATATTTAATAAATTTATTTTTCAAAAAGGGAAGTGGAAATACTTTGAAAACTATTACATTTAAAAATAATCATTTTTACATTAATGTTGAAAAATACTTAAAATGTATTACAATAAAATATTTATTAGATTAAGAAACATTTTTTTGAAAGGATTAAAACCTTTTGAACTCTTTGAAACATCCTTTTTGAATACCCAAAATCATTTAAAGGATTATCAAACCATTGTTTTAAAATAAATAATGGGGAATACATAGATAATTGGAGAATAAAAAATTGTGCTTATACTAGAAAAAGGGAAACATTAATGATATTTAAAAACATTTAAATGGAATAAAAATCGATTAAATGAAATGGGAATTATTCATTACAAAAATTCATTTTAATGTAAATTTAAAATCATAGTGGAAGAATAATTTTGTGTTGAACATTATGTTTCATAGAAAATAAGGTGTAATAAAACATAAAATCATTATAGGTTATAATTTATCAATTAATAAATATAATTGACAAAGAAGTGTGATTATGTCCCTAGGAAGATAATTGGGTCATGATAAAACCTTTACAATTATAATATTTTTTGAATAAAAATTCATTGGATGATTGAAAATACCATTGTTCAATAAATACCATGATATAATCATTGATTAGGTCAAAATAAATTCTTATTCAGTATATAAACCATAACAATAAAACGTGTCTCAATGAAGAAAAGTAGATATGAAAACCCTTACCATATTTATTATCGTAGTTGATCACACTCTAACCTCCAATCAAAAAAGGAATAAATTAACATATTATTTCATAAACTTAATAATAAATATTATCCTTTTATAATTCTTATTATAATTCTTTATCATGATTATATTAATTAGTTATAACATATTTTGACCATCGGGTGTTAATAACTTTATCTATATTATACATGTTTAATAATTATAATATCATTAAATATAATTTGATACCAATTTTATTATTTATATATAATTTAATATAAAATAATATATAAATTATATTGATTTTGAATTTATTAATATCATTCCATATTTTTTTGGTTACATTATGTGAAAACTAAATTGATATGTCCTTATTTCCAAAATTTTGGAGGTCAAAGATGATTTATTAATAATAAATTACATATTTTATATAAATTTTACCAAACTAAAACTTGATTATTATTTTATTATTAACCTATAATAATATTAGTATTTAGTTTCTAATATTCATCCATTTTCAAATTTTAAAGCATTGTTCACATAGGTGGTGAAACCGACCAAAACATGAACACGCTTTTACTCGATTTGTGAGTATATTTAAGGAGCTGTTTAATTTGAAATAATATCATTATAAAATAATAAAATTATTCTTATTCTTATTTATTTATTATATTAAACCTTATTTTAAATGATTTAGAAAAATAAATAAATACTAAAAGAAAAATAAAAAAAATCTTCGTGGGGGTGACAGTCCTCACACTTGCACGGTTGATGTACCTTTGTTTCTGGAAGTGGATGGTGATGAATAATAAATGTATTTTACACAAATATATCAAAATATGTGTATAATAATGAAACTTATTTTATTTTATTATTATTATAATAAGATATTTTTAAGTGTATGATTAAAAATAAAAACATAAGAAACATATAATACTTACATTGGAGACTTGATTTTTCCTTGGAAGATCCCTTGAAATTAAAATTATTATGAAACCTTGGAGTGCCCGTGGGATTATTTTTATGTTATATTAATATATGGAGAGTAAAATTGTATATATTAAATTATTATTTGAAAGTATACGTGTGTATTTTAAATGAGGAAGTGGAATCCTTCTATAAGAGGAGAAAGTGTGTACTATTGGAAAACCCTATTTATTTTAATAATCACATGTACATATTCAAAGGTAAATGAATCCAAATGTTTTAAATAATATATTATGGGGTTAATTTGGGTCTATAAATAATCAAAAAATTATTTTACACATTTTTTAAACAGGTTATCAGGTTTTAAAAAAATCATTTTTTTATTTTAAATTTAAACTAGATAACTAGTTTTTTACTAAGGGGTTATATGTTTTATTAATCATATAACATAACATATATAACCCAATTTTTTGTTATGTAAATAAATTTAAATTATATTCAATCCAATTCAATTTTAGGATAATATAAAATTTAATTTTAAATTATAACAAAAAATGTGTAGAAAAACTATATTAAAAGAAAAATGAAATTTCAGCCATTAGGGATTGTTAATCATATTTGGTATAAATTATAAATTAATTGTGTGTTAATATATTTATTTATGTGTCTATATATCATATTATATTAATTATTTAAATTATCTAACTAATTCGATATAAATTCCATTGTATTAATAAAAATCTGATTTTAAAATAATTTTTTCACCATTATCTTGGTAATTAACATTAATCATAATAATATAAAGTTTATATCCAAAGATGTAATTATACATATTAAATAATACGAATAATTTTATCTAAAATATAAAAATCATTTTATCAAATTAACTATATAGGTGTAGGGAAATTAATATCAGTGCATGTAATGAAAAACCCTATTTTTTAGAAAATTCTACTTTTAAGCATAAAGTTTTATGTATAGAAAAAAAAGTAAACACTATTATTCTTTAAAATGACTATAAAATTAGTAGAATTTTTTAAAAAAATGTTTATGTGACATTAAAATAAATTCAAACCCTAATTTCCCAATGCCTAAATTTAATTATAGAAATAGAAAAAAAATGTTTTTATTAAAATGTTACTTGATTTTATAAAATGATATGCATGTGTTTTAAAAATTGAAAATGGTGCTTTTAAAATCATTATTTTAATTTATAAATATATATTTTGTAGATTAAAATATTTGAAAACTTATTAATCATATAAAAGTGTTGGCATTTGGATAATCGGTATTACTTTACTATTGATCTAAAATCCGATTATTTTAGAAAAATATAAAGAATTATTCTTAAGATAATATACCCATGATAAATTGAAAAATGATGTTTATTTTAAAAAATACATCATAATGTTATAAATTTTATTTTTAATATAAATTTTAGTGAAAAAGTTTTTTATAAAAAAAATGAAATTTGATATATTAAATATATATTTTAATAAATTACTAATTAATCTAGTGTTTATATATCTTATTATTTTTCAATCGAAATATACATGGTTTCTTTAAATAAAATTTAAATTTATAAAAAATAATATTTTTAAGCACAATGTGATTTAGAAATGATTTCTTTCAGAAATAATATAATTTTATGATATGTCTATATATATAAATATTTAATTACAATTTGATACTATCCAAATTTCTACTTACGTAACCTTATATGATCTTTATGTATGACCTAATCCTTAGATAGGGTATTTTTATGGTTTTGGGTGGTAGTTTTGGATGCATGGATCTTGTATAAATCTTTATGATCTTGAACTTCTTCTATATACATTTTTTTCAAATCATAATTTATAGAGTGTGGTTTAGTCTTGGTCAAGGGAAAACCCTCGAGAAGATAAATCCCTTTAAAGTTTGATAAAATGGTCTTCATAAGTAATAATTCTTCTCATTTATGCCATCTCTACTTTATTTAATGGTTTTGTGATACTATTACTACAACTTATGTCGAAAATTTTAATGACTAAGTTATAATGATCATATATAATATTCCAAATATATCAAGTATTTTTTTATTTAGTATTATTTTTCATGTGAAACACCCTTTTAATAAAATATTTATTTTAGTTTTATATATTGTGAAATATTAGGTCTATACATTGACACATTTCAGAACACATGCCACATAATTCTTAGGAGATAGCAATTACAACCTCCTCTTTTTGACATAAGTGACATGCATCCAAAAAAATCTATTTATACACTCCTGTGTATTTTATATAAAAATACGTGGATAAATCCTTCTTCAACTGTATGATCTTCTATAAATCCTTCCCAACCATCAAAATTTTATCATAACAAAGTATACAATCAATTAAGTAACCATCCAGAAATCTATAGAATTAAACACACTATTCTACCTATGTCCACTTTTAGTCATGACTCACCAGGAATGAAAACGTCCTTTATCATTTTCTAGAGGATTTTATATGTACATACAATATCTTCTTCAATTTTCATATGATGTATTCTTTTCCAGAATCCTAAATCCTTCAAGTTTCATCATATATATCTTCTCAGTGAAGTTTCCATAATGAAAATTTTTCTTTATGTCCATATACTCAAGCACCAGGTATAATCTAGCCACCAATCTGAAAATGAATCTCATTGACTCCATATTTACAATGGGTGATAAAATCAAATCAAATATAAATCATTTCTTATAATGGAATAATTTGACCACAAACCAATATTTGTACATTAACTCCTTTCCATTTTTATCTGGAACACCTTTTTTCATCATGACATTATGTAGTTCCACAAAATCAAATGTATAGTTTTTTATTAATGAATCTATGTTACCCTCCTTTCAAGCATCAACTTGAGTTTTTCTCAATGAGATATTTCACTCTACTATCCTTTAAGATCCCCATAATCAATAAAAAATTGGATCTCTATTTTTTAAATCATTAACGGAGTCTTTCATCATGAATATATTTGAAATTTTTTATGAGGGTCACCATCACCTAATTAATTTGATGGTTTATGAACTTCTAGTAGAGAGGGTTGAGTCTCTGCTACTCAATATTCACCTCCACTATGTCATGTTCTACTAATGATATGTCTTCTTGAACCTCCTCATTTTTAGTGGTAGGTGGTGAAACTAAAGGTTTTAGATCATTAATTGATTCTTGAAAACATTATCTTCAATAAATTCATGTATTATAAATGTCCTTGGTCATCTCGTTATCATGGAACATGGCGTCTTAGCTTCTAATCAGCTTCTTCTCCTTTATCCCTAAAGCTTTTATCTGAACTCCTCATATATATTTATGGTGAAGATTAATAGTGTTAATATTTCATATAGATTATTCCTAAAATATTTGGATACATGTGAAGAATCAAAATATTCAAATACCCATAAATCAGAGTAATAGGGATGCTTACTAGACCATATATCTATGGAATCATGAAAAGTAAGGATAACTGGTGGTGATTTATTGGGGAGGTAGCATGAAACTGTAACATCTTCTCCCCATAATAGATTATGAATCTTAAGAAACATTATCATGCTCCCGAAAATTTCCATAATGGGGTTTTAATCTTTTATGAAACTATCTTATGGTGAGGAGTACGTGAGATCATTTTCTCAGGTCGAAATCCCTAACTCCTATATTAGGAATCAGCCTCCCTAGATGTGTAATCTCTTTTTTAATAAGAATAAAGACTCTCTAACTTCTTTCAGTTTATTATTCCACCAGGTAATAGAACATATTGAAGTACCCCCAACACATGGTTCATCATTCATAAGAATAAAACTGACAATTTTTAACATGAATCATCAATAAAAATTATGAAATATATGTCACCTCTTATTAATTCAACTTACATGGGACTTCATACATCAGTATTTATTAGATCATATAACTCTAGTCTACTTAATGAATTGTTACATAATAATCTATTATTCTTCTCATATAAGTTGCAATTTCAATGATATAGTTATGAATCTTTATCAATATTGATGTAATTATTCTTTTTTAAGGTTGATAAACATCATTCTCTCCAATTAACAAGTATCCTATGCATGTATTGGATGATTTTCTCCTTTAATTGAGTTAAATTAGTCTAAAACTATCTTCACATATGTTTTCTTACAGTGTACCACAAACGTGTCCTCAAGCAATGATGATGGATCCTTTGGGCATCATCCATGATCCATTAGTAAAGATGTTTTCATACCCTTGTCTATCAAAGGTTATCCATGATAACATGTTAAGTTAATGGAATGGAATACACCCAACATCCATCAATGTGATTATAAATACAATGTTAATATTGAATTGAATATCACATTTTTTGAAGATCTCAATGAAATTTCTATTCCCTATCTTGACTACACCAAATTTAACAACTTGATAATTTAAAAAATACACATGATCAAGAATGACATAGTAGAATATTGTTCTATCAAAAACCAATTTTATGTATTTTCCTAATGTTTGAAGGAAAGTTTCCTATTAATATATGGAAAAAGATAAAATTATATAGTGAGAGTCATATATAATTATTCATTTCACCAATTTTAGGTTATTACCTTTACCCTTCACTTGTAGTAATCTTTGGTAGTTGTTATTCAATTGTCTCTCCATGCTATAATGATAGCATTTTTATATTGTCCTCCTCCCATTTATGAACCATACTATACTTCATTCACATTGACCACCACCTTATTGTATCCATAACTTCTCTAGGTAGAGATTTGGTGTATGATTGTAACTTTTACCCATCCTTGAGGCCTCCTCATTTAATAGTTAATCATTTTCCATTTTCACATGATGTTATCCTCTAAATGATGAGTTCATAATGGAGTCCACCAGTTTTTCCCATATATCATGTAGTGTGAAATGTAGGTGGTCAAATGATCTTCATGAGTTGGAGTTTTATATATAGGTAATAGTAGATTCACCAGGATCTGGAACTAACTCTGGCATTCCAATATAGTGATCCCACACTTTAGTTGAAGATTCATAAAATTCTTGAATAAGAGAATCTTATTTTGAGTGTTATTTTACAAATACCTATTCTCCGACATTATCATAAGTTATTATATGTTTTTCTATTAATTGAAATAATGGAATAATCTATGATATATCTACTAGAAAATTTTAATCATTTCCTCTACATTCATCTTCTTCAAATTCGAATTCTTCTTCTCAGCTTCCTTGGTGGCATCGAGGTTGACTCCCTTATTATCAATGGGGTCAAATAAAACCCTTTTATTAATGAATTATTCCATTCAAGAATTTTTATGCATCCAAAATGTTTAAAAGGTATAGAATCAACTCCTAGGTTGTCAAAAACAATCTCTAATTAATTAAGGTTTGATCAAATCAATGTCAACAGTCAAGATTTACTAATGACATTGTGATGACATGGCCTTCTAAATCACCTTTTGAAAAAAATTCATTGGAAAAATTCATTAGTGTTAAAACAATATATTCTTCTATTATTCTCACCATATTTCTACAAAAACCTAAAATCCGATACCACTTGTTATGATTTGTTGATCCCAAATAAAGGGAATTAATGAAAAATGGAATTTTATTGGGGATTTATTTCATAGAGATCAAAAAATAAAAGAATCATGGTATGCCTCTCCTTAATTGGTTTCTATCACATAGTGCTCTCAATGATCTCATAATACAAATGGTATCTCAAAATCTGAATTGGATGATTTGTGGAAGCACCTCGTGTAATCCTTATATATCCATGATTAATGGGAAATGTGTCTTCTATATTCAATACTTTTGTTATCAAACATTTATTCCCAATGAAATTATATTTACTGATCCAATTCAATGAATATATTATGACTTATGCACAAACCTACATATAAAAAACATCTTTGTTGAAATTTTATGCACATAAAAAATGAATCATTCATAAATTATAAATAAATTCTATGTTTTTGACACATATTTTGGATAAAAATATAATTATTATAATGAAAACTTACACTTTAACTCACAATGGCCACACCATGTGTTGGATTGAGGTGGTCTTAATTTCAACATGTTACAAATAAATTATTTATCACTTTCCTATAGTATCAATAAAATTTTATCATGGTTTCTCTATTTTTATGATTTCATTCTAATTTTAACCTAAGATGTCACTTTTATACTAAAAAAATGAACATTCATTCATACTAGACACACTGTGCATTAGATAGATGTGTGGTTGTTTCATATGCCTTAAAATGAACTGTGGATCATATTTATAATGTATCAAGACATTATAAGTACATTTTATTGGTTTCGAGTATGTGAAATAAGTTTTGAAATAAAAAGAGGTTTCAAATGAAAAAATGCACTTTCATTCATACTGGACACACCATTTTAAGAATTGATGTGCATTTAATTTATTCCAATAAAAAATTATTTATATATCTTTTTCCTAAAATACCTATATAATTCAAGTTTGTTTTGTTAGTTTTGAGTAGGTGATTCACCTTTTGAACTAAAATGTCATTTTAAATTAAAAGATGTGCTATTAGTCATACCAACCACACCGTATTTCGGATTGACTTGAGGATAATTTATACATGTAAAATATTAATCAAATATCAAATATCTAATTTTTTACAAAATATGAGTTCATTTTATTGGTTTTGAATTATGATATGCATTTTAGAAAAATATGTCACTTCTAAACTAAAAACAACACTTTAAGTAAATCTGTCCACACCATGTGTTGAATTGATGTGTGGTAGATTCTCCACATCATAAATTAATTATAAATCATTATAATAAATTTTCAATAAAATCCAAGAATGTTTTCTCTAATTGGATTTTGTGATGTGTGTTTTGAAAATTAATTTTACTTTTATACAAAAAAACACTTTGAGTCTTACTGACCATACTGTTTGTCATATTGATGTATGATTTATTCCAACACATCAAAAATGAATCACATATAATCTTCCTAAATTTAAAATATAATTAAATCATGTTAAATTTATATTGATTTTGTAACACACACTCTAAGATAAAATGTTAATTTTTTAGAGAAAACACACACTATGAGTCATACTGGATACACCACCTTTCGAATTGATATGAGGTTGACTCTTACAAATAAAAATTAATCATTTATTTTTCTCATTATGTATCTAGATATTCATATTGTTTTTTTCTAGTTACTGACACTCTTTGTAATAATGATCCTTGTCATTTTATCTAAGAAACAATAGAGGAGTTGAACCTTGTGTGGATTTTTTAGTAATTGCATCTAGATGTGTTCGATGATGATTTAGGAATGGTTTTGACCGGTTTTTAGTTATTATCATCTTTATTTGAGTATATTCTGTAGTAATATTATCATGATTACGAGTTTAAAGAAATCAAAGAAACCTTTTATAGCCTAGATACCATTTTTGATTAGTTTATCCCTTCTAATGGAGTTATTTATTCCAGGAATCTATTTTTCATCAAATCAAGCTTCAGGAATTTAATATTTAATGATTATTATAGTTCATCATGGTTTATTCATCCTTGAAATAATAAGATGTATTATGACATGATATGGAATTTCTGGTGGATTAGTATGCATCGTAACATCACTAATTATGGGTCCTTCTATTAAACCTACTTGAATATAACAATAGAGAACCTAAATCCATCTAGTTTACTGTAGTATATTCTGATGGTAGTTTGGACATGGGACAAGGCTTCCATAGACTCTATGAGTAATTAATATTATACAGGTTGTCATTGATCATTTAACAAAATCAGATTATTTTATTCTAATCAAGAATAACTCCAATGTTGAAGTTATAGTTAATATATACATATATGAGATTTTGAGGTTGCATGAGATCCCCCATGCAATTTTCTTTGACACGGACCCTCATTTTACCTCTTGTTTTTAAAGAGTCTTCATGAGGGTATGGGGACCCATGTTATATTGAGTATAACTTACCAGGCATAAATGGATAGTTAGATAGACCATGTTATTCATAATTTTGAGGATATTTTCCCTGACCACATCAAGGATTTAATTGGTTCATGGAACATCCATCTAGGAATGTTCATTATTTTTTATAATAATAGTATTCAATCATCGATCATAATGGATCTCTTAGAGACTTTGTATGGTCACCACTTCAAGTCACCCATTTATTTTACGATGTTGTGTGGGGCCTCTCTTATGTGATCAAGTCTCATTGATAAGAAAAAGGTAAGCATCCAATATATACATCCAAACATGGTTTCAATATAGAGTTGTAATAAGTCTTATGAAAATCATTGACGTTGACCAATGGAGTTTTCCATTGGTGATAGGGTATTCTTAAGAGTTTCATCGCAGTTAGGTCACCTTTGGATTGGAAAATATGGTAATTTGTCTCTGAGATATGTTAAACCATTTAAGATCCCTTATCGAGTTAGGAAATTTTCTTATTAGTTGGAATTACTAGATCATTTGAAAGGTAGTCATGATTTTTAATAAATATCTCAGCTCAAAAACAATCTCCCTGATACTTTCCATATTATGGGTTAGGAGAAGATTGAGTTAAACTAGATGATTATATTATGGAGAGACCTATGGAAATCATTTATTATCATATGGAATTATTGTTTGGTAAGTCTATTTCATCGGTCAAGGTGTTATGGGGGTAAAATTTGGATTCTCGCGAGACTTAGAAGTGTGAATCATTGTTGAGGGAGTAGTGGCCTAACCTCTTTCTGAAGATTTCACCCTTCATATGACTTTTAGGTATATAAATTCCAATGGTGGGGTGAATTGTAAAATCCTATTTCAACCTTTGGTATAAGGTACTATTTATAACTCTTTAATGATTTTTTAAAACTAATATAGAGGTTTAAGAATGTGGATAGGTGTCCAAAGGTGTGTGGAGACATTTGGAGGATATTCGATGGTTTCATAGGGACACTGGATAATGATGTGTTCCACTGACCAGATGGTGGAATATTGGTATAATAGAATTCATATAGTAATTCCACTTAACAATCAATGGTACTTCTAGAGGTGAAACATTTTGTACGGAGTTCTCATATTTTTTCCCTTAGTCCTTTGTTCTCGGATTGGTTGGTTTCTACTTTTTGGTAAGTGTGTTCAATTCCTTCTTAATTCCTTCAAGTTTTTTAGAATTGGAAGAAATTCAATTTTTTATTTATAGGATCTATTGATCATGTTATGATCATTATCCAATATATTCTATGTCCCTTTTTTATTAGTCTTTTGGAGGTCCGTTCTCTTGTCGGTTGTGGTGCAACATGTGTAATTATTGAGGTATGTGTTAATATCTCCTATTTGTCGACCATTTTGATTATGGAAACACAATTTTAAGTTGTATGAATCATTTTAGGCACTCCTTTCACATTATCTTGAATTCCCATTCCTTCTGGTGTGTTTCAATCCCATCGTATATGGTTTTTGACCTATGTTTCTGGTGGGTGGTTTTGTGCATATTTGATATTATATAAACCATGAATTATCTAGGTTTTATTAATGGTTTTATAATAAATTGGAATGATCCATGAATTTATTTAATTATGTGTGTAGATATGTTTTTTATAAAATATGGTTTCCCCTTGTTTTTATAAAAGAAAAGTTATTTTAAAGTATTGTGAAATGGATTGTGAAACTGGTTTTTAAAGCCTAAAAGGGTTGTTTAGAATTTTTTTCAAATGTGATTAGCCCTTTTAATATTGATTTGATGTATGTTATTAAATGGAACCTTGGTTACCTAGGTGGAGGTTTTTTTAATGTTCCTTTTCAATTGAAATGTTAAGGGGGTACATTTTTGGGGTGTTCTTTTGTTTCTATTTTATGAATTCAGTGACTTTTGAGACTTCAGTGTGCAATAGTAATTATTATTATTTGGATACAAGTGACCTTTCAAGTATGAACTTTGTTATACTAGTGGTGATTACCATTATTCTTTATATTTGTACTATTTTTGTATTGTAATTGATATGATGAATTCTTTGATAAATTTAACTTCTTTTTTGAGATTATTTTTAAAATTGTATTATCAGATTTTATGAAAGGTTTGGAAGATGGAAAATTATTGTATATTTATTTTGACATAAAACATTGTATATTTTTATCATTCCATGTTTTATTTTAAATTGAGTAAATTTGGATTATTCAACATATCCTTGTTATGGAACATCTTGTTGGGATCTTTCCAAGCTTGTTTAACTCTCTCCCTACACACTCTTTTGGGGGTGTGTAGACCATGTATTTTATGACATGGGAAAGGTGTAATTGGTGTTGAGATGGTGGGATGTTTCCTATCTATTAATTTTAGTAGCAGTTGATAGATTTTTTTATCCTTTTCTTTTAGTTGTTTTTTGGACATGTACCATGGGTTTTTATCTTGCAACCCTATGTTTTATTTCTATCATTGGAATTATTTTTTTATATAATATTTTTTTTTCATCTATCTTTATGTATATATTTTCCATGTATCTTGTTTTAGATTGGGAAAATAATTCCATTTTGCTCTTGTTGGATGTAGGGTGCTTGTTGCTAGTCTATGGGTGTCAGGAATGGACTTTAGGTATTTTTGTGGTTCAACTCAAAGCCTAATTTTATTTTTAGTTAGGCTCATGACATTTAATGTTCTAATTTTATTCTATGGGATTTTTTGTTTTGATCCTTAAATATAAAATCAGCGATGAGCATGTTTCAGTGATTTATAATAAAATGAAATTATTTTCCTAATTAATGAGTTGAATATTAATTTTAATATTAAATAACCAAAATAAACTCATTATTTAGATATTTATATCATATATTTTTAGTAATAACATTTTTATCATCATCTATTTTATTTTTTATGGAATTGTTCAAGTATGTAGTTATATTGACCCAAAAAGGAATATATTATAATTAAAGGAAGATTATTAAGTTATTTAGTTGTCATATCATTATTCCAGATGCATCATGATACTTTTTTAGGTTTTATTAATGTGATAAATCATTATTTAATGTAATTAAAGGAATATTTAATGGATACAAAACAATTACATAGTATGAATAAATTGTTTTTCATCATAGTATCTTTGTTTTAGATGTTTTAATTTACAATTATCATTTATTGATCACATTTAAGGGTATAAAAGTGGCCTGGACCGGCCCCATCCCACTTGGGATACACTTGGTTGGGCTAATCCTCAAAATATTTGGTCTAGAAGGCACTATTTTGGTTGGGGTAGGTTGGGTCGAATAGTGCCATAGCATAACCCCTAGGTCGACCTCGAGATGGACCAATTCTTCAGGTCGGGCCGAATTTTTTGGATCTGGCCATGGTCACGGGTGACTGGTCCTTTAATATAGAATTAAAAAAATAATATATATTTTATAAAATTACCATTATAATATTTTTAATAAAATAGATATGAAATTATAAATACAATATAAATATATTAGAAACACCACCTGGACTAGTTGGTCTAGGAGATGCCTTGGAATGTATAGGTAGATGGATTGAATCTCAACTGCTGCAAATTTTCTAGTGATTTTTTTAAAAAATTTAGGCATGATTAGGGAATATAGGGAAGGCCCCAGTCTCGGATTCTACGCCATACATAGGGTTTTTAATTTCATGCCATACATGGACAATATATCGTGTTTCAAGGCTAAAATAACCATCCCCTCAACCTGATCACAGCCTATCCTGGGTCAGGCTATTATAGGTTGAGTCTGGTGTGACTTTAGTCTAGGTCAAAAAATATTTCATGTCATCATTCCAAATATACTCCCCTACTCATATTATTAATCGAATTTATAATTTTTATTAAAAAATAATAATAATTTCATAAAAATTATATTTATCGGTTAAAATCTTCATTAGGACCATCCATGTAATATAGTGAAGGAAAATGAAACATGACACTTTGTGGATGTGGTAGACTACACGTACGTATATATATCATTTTCAAATTACTCAAGGTAAAAGGGTAAAGGTGTCTAATAGTTAATCCCATAATATAAAAAAAATTTATTTTACTACAAATACTTAATTCATTATATAATATTGTAAAAATTATATTTGAAAGGAAAATATAGAAAATAAACAATTCTATCGAAAATTTATAACCTATGTTGTGATATTAATATTTCATGAGGAAATATCCTTTGATATAGAGACCTTAGGACGAATAATTGAGACCATAGGTGTAAAAACATTAAATATAATTCTAGTATGGAAAATATTTATTATTATAAGGATTAAATTGGAAGGGATAGGTGTATAATGAAGTGGTGGAAGTGATCCTCTTTTATATGTAAACAAAAATATAATTTTTATAAATACTCTTATGTTTTAAATAATAAAAGACATTATTTCAAGGTAAAAAGATAAAAATGTGGGAAATAATAGAATTTTTTACAATGTAATGTCTATAATATTAAAAAATATATATTTTGGAGATAAATTTGATTTATTTTATGCATTTCCCCTTAGCTTCATAACATTTACCATAATTAACATTTACTTTGGAAACTAATTTTTAACGATAGAAATTATATTTAATGAAAAAAATATAGAATATTTTAAATAATTTAAAAATGTAATGTCAAATATGGAATTAATTTTATCAAATAGAATTTATATTTCTCATAAAAGTTAATTTCACAATAAATGCACATAGCGTATAAAAATAGTTTTTTTAATGTTTATTTTCATGCTTAAATTTTATGTATTGGATAAAAATTTTGATGGTATTTATCTTCATGACACAAAATGTGTTTTTTTTAACAAATAAAATTTAGTTTTCTTCCAAAGTAATCCAGAACCAAATATCTCCATTAAAATGTCTAATTATAAGAAAAGACTGGAAACATTTTTAAAATTTGAAAAAAAATGTTACAAATGTTCTAAAATTTAGTACATTGGTTTTATTGGATTAACATATTATTTAAAAATAACTAATTTTACTATTAATATACATATTTTATTGATTAATTTTTTAATAAACTCTTATATCTTTCTTATATAATAAAATATTCACAAACTTCATAGTTCTAACAAAAATGTTATTTTTCCCTATTCACATACAAAATTTATTATTTCAATAAAGTCCCAAAAATTCATCCTAAGTTAATTTTTGAATTATGAATTCAAAAAATTATTTTCATATTAAAAAAATAAAAATTATATAATTTATAGATTCATTTTTTAATAAGAATAATAAATATAAAGAATAACTACTTTTATTTAAAAAAATTAATTATTTAAACATTAAGTGTTATTAACCCTATTTTATATGAATTTATAATTTATTACTATACTTTTATTTAAAATATATTTTTTATTATTCATAAATTTTATTAATAGTATTCATTTTATATATGGGGACTCATTTTTTTGAAGTAGCGTGAGGACCAAGCTATTGATGATAATATTATTTTAGAAAAAAATATATATATTCCAAAATCCCATGGTATTGCATGGGGACCATTTTAATGTCGTAAATGGACAATATAATCACCTTATGGGGGAAATAAGTATTAAATTTCTCATCAAATGAATAATTATTGGGTCACATTAACAGCCCGGTAAGAACCCAGTGTGCAGCAGGTCAAGAGTTAAAGCTTAATTGTGGTCTGCTCAAGGTATTGGGAATCTCTAGGATGAAGAGGAGGAAGGTGATTCTCATGGTAGAGACACAAATCATTCATCCAAATAATCTAAGTATGTGATATTTTCATAATCAAACTACACACATGAAACTAGTGAAAGGTCTATAGTTGGGTATGTAGTGTGGAACATGAAAAAGACTCTGTGCCGGATCACCCAGGTTTTGGGAAACCCATTTCAGGGATGAGATGTCACCCTACACTAACTTTTGATTGTGACTCTTTTCATGGAAGGTTTATTGGAATGTAAATTTCACCTCATACTTTTTATTTGAAACCTTTTATTGTAGGCGGTGATGATTCGGGGAAAAGGTTGTGTGATCTTTTTTTTCCACAACACACTCACCTCTTGTTGATGACTTGTGAAGAAAACCCAAATCCAAGAGAAGAGGTTGGGGTACTCAATAAGATAAATAAATGAACTTTTTGATGCCTCATGATAGGAATCTTTATTTTTTTTGTCTTTTGGATTTTTTTCATATGAGTTTTTAACCCCTTCTACTTCCTCCACTTTTTAAAAAAAGGAATAGCGAGTTTGGTCTCCCAAGTTCATGGTTTATGTATTTTTGGATTACTATATATATTATGAATAAATGAATTAATATTATAATAAATTAAAAAATAAAAAATTTCTTTGAGGAAATATTAAAATATGAATAAATGTAATTGATTACTAACTATATTTGATTTTTTTAATTATAATTAAAATTATTATTAATTACGTAAATAACTATATATTTTTTTGAAATATATCATTATTAAATGTATAAATAGTAATATTATTGTAAAACAAATTTTCACAGTATTTAACTAAATATAAAAATATAAAATTAAAAGTAAAAAATTTAATATTTTAGAAGCAATGTGATATATTTTCATATTAGTTAAATCAAAGTTATTCTATGATTACATTGCTTCTAACCATTGAAGCATGTGGTTATCTATCAAGAAACACCCTTATTATTATAATATCGTAAAGCTAATTAAGAGGATACTAGTCATTGGTTTGAGTATATAAAATTGGTTAAAAATATTAAAACTGATAATTTGAGGATATAGACATGATATTTATATGGGAATTATGAAGGTGATGAGATTATATTCCTATTAATATTGTTCATCAATGTGACCATGAAGGAACTTGAATGTTTGGTCCATTAGTACTAAAGTTATGAAAACTACATCTAGTTTTATCATATTTGGACTTATATTCTTAATTGCTTTCTAATTTTCAATTTTTTAATCTTTTATATTTTATTTTTGTGTTTTAATAGTCATTTTATGATTTTTCATATACAATGAAATTTTTTTATTGATTATACCTTCTGATCAAAAGGTATTTCTGTTTATTTTTGTCTCTAATAGAAATTCAATGTTTCTTTAGTTGTGCCTTTTTCCATAGAAAGGTTCGTTTTTGTGGTTATACATCTAAATGTTAAAAGGGTATGCCTTGTAAAAGTTTGTCACTCCTTTAAAAGGTGAGTCCATATTCTTAGTGTGTACCATTCCTCTCACTGAGTTAGAGGAGATTTAAGAGTAGATGTATTATCAAGAAGATCTTAACTACTATAAAAATCATATATCCGTATTCTTTTTATATTTCTGCTACATGTTATTTTTGAACACTGATTAATTACACTAATTATTCATGTGATAATATAGTCTCATTATAAATTATTTTAAATGGATATGTCTATGTTTTAAAAATTTTATTCACCCCCTCCCCTGGAAAAATGTTTCTATCTCAATAGGGACAATAATTGGCATCGAAGCATATTTCAATTGGATATAGGTTTTTTTGTTTATAATTACAAGAAAGCCTTATCCTAAACCTGGTATTCTAAGAGATTTTTTTGTTAGATAGAAAAAATGATTGAAAATGAGGGTTGGATACCATATAATCCATCATATTTTGATGCAAATAACTATTGTTATTGGTAGGATTTAATTTTAGTATATCTTTAGTATTTGATTATTGATCATAGGATGATCATGGAGAAACCATATAACCTACTTAATGCATATCCAGATGCACTTATAGGAAATGATGCGGGAAAGTATGTTTTTTTATAAATTAATTAATATATTATATTGTGATATAATTTGATGTCTGTTTAGCCATGTCTCATCTTTTAGAATAGATCATGACTTTTGGAGGGTTCTACATGCCATGTGTTGGGGCTTAGAAAAGATTAATAGAACAAAGCTAGGAATTATATGAGTATAATACAATGACTTTAATATGAGAGAAGATAAATCTGTTAACCACATGTTTCATAGATTGAAAATCAACAAAAATTATATGAGTGCACTTGGATATGATTTTTATAACATAGTTTTAATTGAATGTGTTTTGTGGTCACTACTTAAAAAGTATCATACAAATAATGTTTCAATAAACAGGAGTAATACCTTAAAGGGGTACACTTTGATTAAAATTATTCGTTCACTCATTCAATCTGAGTTGGAGATAAATAATATTACTAAGGAAGAAACATCAAATAATAAAGGTACATTATTAAAATCAAATTTAAATTATTATACTAATTATTGTCATTATGAACTACAAATAAGTTCAAAATATAAAATAACCAAATTTATTAGTGGAGTTTATAAATATATTAAAGGTAAGTTATTTTTTATGAATAAATATATAAGATATCATTAGAAGGATGTTTTAAAAAGGAGTATGAAAGGTAATTGTAGTATACATAATAATGTATCAACATTAACCATATGTGAGTGCAGAAATAATGGACACATCAAGTGATATTTTTCACAATTGAATCAAAGTGGGAAAGGAAATAAATAAAATAATAAAGTGAACAAATATTTTTAGTTTGATGGAGTTTCATATAGGAGTTATACTAAAGCATTGATGATTTTGAGAGACAGAGAGAATCAACTAACCAATGTTTAATGAAAATAATAATGAATAATGTAAATAATTATTCTAATTCTACATTCGTCTATGAATCTTATTATGTAACTAATGTTAAAGAGTTAATTGAACAAAATTAAAAGTTTCAAAAACATAATTTAATATTGGATGAATTATTTTTAGAGATATAAAATGAATATAATAAAATAATAAAAAAATAAGTAATTTGAAGAGGAAAATAAAAAAAATAAAAGTTTTTTTCTTTAATGAATGAAAAAGTAAAAAAGGAAGTTTAATATCACAAATCAAAACATAGTTTACATAATTTAAAACTTAAAGATGAATGTTATATAATTAACAAAATGAGTTCTAAAAATAAATAATGCGAAATAATGGAATTTAATATATTTTTAGATGAAATGAATCAAATTTAAAATAAATATTTGAAGCTTGATATTGATAATAAAAGACTAAAAAAGAAATATTTATATTCAAATGACAATTTATTTGATTATTTATAAGCTATTAGAAAAGTGAATGTGAAATTAAAACGTGAAATTTTTATTCTAAATATATTTTATTAATCTTTTGTATAAGGTAAATAAAAATATGATAAGATGATATCAATGATGAAACCAAAAAAAATAGAACTGGATTTAGCTATAATAGTCAACTATAAAGTATTAATAAAAGTATTTTTGTAAATTTTTTAAATATATTTATTTCATGTGTTACATGCATTATTTGTTGAATTATTGAGAATTATGATAATTAATGCTCAATAAGATTCTCTTGTACTTTTGGGCACACAAAAATTTTATTTCTAAAAATTTATCTTCTAGACTTCACAAAAGTATATGTTTGAAATCTATTTTTGTACCTAATATTTTTATAAATAATTCTACTAAACCAAAGAAATAATGGGTACCAAATCATATTTATCATTAATATTTTTTTCGATGAAATCTATCTGAAAATTTATAAATAAAGTTAATGGGAAATTAATTTTCATATTATATGGATAGTGAACGTTCTTGACACATGAATAGGGATATTCTAAACTTTTTTATTTTAATAAATATGATATAGGATTTGTCACATTCAATGATAATGATAAAGGATGTTAGGATTGGTGTAAAAATTATTTTTTGGGTTAAGTATCAGTGCTTTGGAAGTTTATTCATCTATTGAGACACTTTGGAGAATCCAGATAGAGGTAATTCACTGGCACCATGGAATTACATGTCAAGATAATAAGAGTCAGTTCAATGGATGTTAAGTTAATTGGATGATTTATTTCATTGGTATAAAAAACAATTTTAGTTGAACCAATGTTCAGTGGGAGCCTCAATATGTCATATTAATGGATTAGCATTGAATGGTGTGATATGCATTAATTTTTTATGGGAGATGTTATAAAAATGTATTCAGTGGATAGATAAAAATAGATCATGAGTACATAAATACTAATAAATATCATTTTATGTTTGTACATCGGAAGTCGTTCATAGACCTGGAGGATGAAGTGAGATGAATAGTATAGGTAGCTATCAACATCCAAACTGAATTTTGGAGGACTGGTTAAGAAAGTATTATGGTTCGTAATTGGAAAGAATTCATTGATGGAAAGATTTAGAAAAAATAATTTCAAATTAAATGTTTTTTCATGAATTACTGTGTGGAAGTATATGGAATACACTATTAAATGGAATTCAATAGTCAGTTAAATGAATGCTATATGTAATCAAGAGTTTCACACTCCATTAGAGGGATTCCCACATCTATTAAATAATGGTGATGACTTAATGACCAGTTGGGACCCTCTATAATTAGGTCATTGGTCTATATGTGCATATAACACTGACTGATAAATGATCTGATGATGCATAAAATAGCTTAAGGTGGCATGGGAAGGGGAATGCATGGGTGTATTTAGGTTCTTCAAGATTATATATTGAATGAGGAAGACTAGAAGAAAGAGTATTGAAAGATGGGGTCTTATTTTTGTGATTGGGGTAGGGTTGAAAAAGTTAATATCCCTTATAAAATAGATTTATTTTAGTCTCCAATAGAATAAAATGTATTATATCGTTCTCTTATTGATATAGGGAACTATTTCTGAACCATGTTGCCCTTTCTTGAATTATTTTTTGTGATGTTTTGATTTCATGTGTCTCATGTGTGCTTGTTTTCTTTTGTGTTTACTAGGAGGATAGAGAGGTGACTAGTACTAGAGGAATATGAGGTGAGTATGACTCAATATGGTTGTTGGGGTGTAAGGACTTCTTAGATACAATCTTTGAAGTCATGAGGAATGATTTAATCATAATTTTCTCTAATTCAAATGATTGAAGTTATATTTTATAAGATAACAGGTTGTCAAAACTACTGGTCATAAATAAAGTGGACCTTTATCCCCAACAAGTGATATCAAAGTGGGTTCCCACTATTATGGTTGATCTCCAACAAGTGGTATCATATCTTGGTTTTACTGTATAGTGTCAAAGCATAGATACATAGGCTTCTAGTGGAGTCATTTGTTAATAAATCAGAAGGATATTGGATAGAAGATAGTATAAGTTTTCTAATGGTCAAGTGTTCTATCAGGTTACTAGAATAATATCCAAGGAATAAGTCGGTGGTACCAGCTTTGTTGTTGGGATATTTAATGTAAAAATTTCTAAAATTTTCATAAAAATGTTCTATTCATGGGGTGTAATTATGGAACTTGATAGAAGATAACTTAAATTTTAAAGGAATATAATGATCCCCTATGTTTTCTAGATTTAGTTGGATATCATTTTTCGAGTTAAAATAATTGGATGGGTTATACATGTCATGACTAAATGATAGAAAATGTTTTAGATCATTCCAGATGTTGGTGTCGCTCTTCTTGGAAGGTTTTTAATTCCATTGAATGGAGAAGTCATCAGTTGAAAGAGAGAGAACTGTAAGGCCATGATTGTAATAACATGTATTGTTTAGGGGGTCGTGATAAAAAAATGATACATGTTCCCATAAGGTACTACGGATGAGATTGGGTGATTGTAATATTACTAATTATTCTATTAATCCCATGAAAATAAAAATATATAGTGTAACAAAGTTCTCATGTTCAATATAATATAATAATCTTAATATAAGGATGAATATAGAATATCATGGTATAATTCATGCTGATGGGGTTCATGGTTATGGCAAGTGGGAATGAGATTCAAAGCTTTGAAAGAGGATGGCCAAAAGGGGTTTTGAAACTCCTAGAATTAGATGACCAAAGGATAAATATTAGTCATGGTTATCATGATTGAAATTGAGTGAGAGAGGGTAAAGTATTATAATTACTAAATCATTTTATATATTTCTAGAAGTAGTTGGAAAAGGGTGAAATATTTAGTTGTAGTTGTTTCTGTTCAAATTATGATGTTTCCTATGAAGGAAATCATTTGTACTTAAAAGTAACTTAATTAGAATATAGTGAGTAACCATGACATATATATATATATATATATATATATATTGGAAGTTGTACCTCTGGATGAGAGTGGAATAGCAAGAGAATATTTTTTAGAAGGTTAAGTTATAGAGGATACCTCAGACATCTGATAGTATGAAAAGTTTTATCTCATATGAAAGTTTATAGAAAATATAGACTTGGGTCGCGCTAAATCTGGATAAAGTGAAACCAAAAGTCTTAGGGTGTATTTATTTATAATGTTTCCAAATATATGGAAATTAATATAAAAATATCTGTAGAGAATCATAAGGATTTATAGAATGGATTTGGGATCCTTAAAAGGGCTGGGACTAGGTAAATAAGTGGGGTAAAAGGAACATGAAGGCATTGGTTTAACTGAATAGGATTATTAGTGGGATTTAAACATGCTAATGGAATAAAATTTTCTAATAGCATTGAATGTAGGTAGATTCACTTGATATATTGGATTTTGATGTTCTATAACTCATTGGGTTATAGGGACACATTAATAGTGTTATAAGAAGATGTATACAAAAGGAGGGTCAGGGACATGGTGTACTATGTAGCTTATTGACCTGCAATTTAAAAAATTCATAGGATGAAAATTAAGATTTTGTTTTATTTGAATAAATTTTGTGGATGAATTTATATTAGTTTAATGATTTTATTATAATGTAGGTTTGTGGTTCTTGAAGTTGAAGAAGGATTTTGTTTAGTGGGATAGTGGAATATCTGAAGGATCATGGATTATAGAACTATGTGGTTGTTACTAAAGGTGGGTGAACAAAAGTTGGACATTGAGACTATGGTTTGATCCTGAGAGTAGTCTTAGAGTGGGAGATTTTTGGACTCAACCTTCAAAAACAATTATCAAGTGGGATATTAAAAAATTTTGTGTAAATTGTTTTTGGGATAAGTTCAAGATCATTAGAAGTTTGATCACTTGTAGTAACACTTGGTAAACTCTTTTTAGGAGAAAATGTACTAGAATAGTAGAATTCTGGGATTTGGATGATAAATTTACTTCACTAGAAGTTAAAAATGTGGATGAGTCAATTCACTGGTAGTAGCAGTAATTTTAGCAAAATGGAATTTCAATGGGATCCTTAGAATGTTAGATCAATGAATACAGATTGAATGGTGTGATATCACGAAAAATTATACACGATCATCTAGATAGATGAGTTTAATGGATATAAAAAAGTATAGTTTAGGTGTCTAAATGATAAATAGTGTTATATAATGAATGTACTTAGGGAATCAATCAAATATTTAGAGGTTATAGCATGGAAAATGGTAGGGGTATTTACTAATATCTAAATGGAATTATATAGGACCAATGAAGAAAGTGTTGAGGTTCATAACATTCATGAAGCCACTGATAATGGGATATGGAATATTTCCACATAAAGGAAATATTCCTCAATGAATCAATGTGGAGTGGGACCTAGAATTCAGTATTCCTTGTGAGTTAGAATATTATGCAATTAATTCTATAGGAAATGGTGAGTTTCGTAGTCCAGTGAAGGGACACCCATATCTATCGTATAGAAGTGATGATTGGATGATCAGGCATGGACCTCTATAAAAATCATATTGGTAAAATTGTAAATATTGCATCGACTAGAAGAAGATATTAAAAATCCTAAAAAAGGTGTACGAGGCACTAGAAGGAGCACACTTGGGTGCATCTAGGTGCTAAAATCAATGATACAAAAGGATGCAGACTAGGAGGAGGAGCACCAGAAGATAAAGTCTTATTCTGGTGATCTGGGAAGGATTTTTAAAATTTAATATACCATATAATCCATATGTATTTCTATTTATGATGAAATAAAAGAGATTTTATTATTCTAATATGTTTATTCAGTACAATTTCATAACCTTGTAATACATGAGTGTGTTGTGTTTTTGTTTTTGTTCTGGCATGTGTCTGTCGAGCTATTATTTTCTTTTGAATTTACCAGAAGGAGGTTTGTGAGGTGTTAGGTTTTAGTTGATGCTAATGTGAGTATTATTTAATTTATTGAATGGGGTGTGAGGTCTTCCCTTTTTTTTGAAGTCATGGTGGATGATTTCATCAAAATCTACTCTGCTTCTAGTGGTTGAAGCTTCTCAGCATAAGATAAAAGTTATTTTAAACTAATAGTGATTGAGAAAGATACCATTGGTCATCAACAAGGGGATTAACATTGGGTTATCTCTTTATTGTTATATCCCTAAAAAGGAAATATTGAATTCAATGGTGATGTAGGTTTCTCTAAAGCTATTATCCTTTAATTTTTTTATATTAAAGGATTAAAACGTAATCTAATTAGTATATCATAGCTTCTTTATAGAGGAATGAATTTCAGATTATAAAATGATATGTGTTTAAATTTTTATAAATTTTATTTCTTGTTTTATGAAAATAAAAAATGTCATATATACTATATTGATTTTTCAAAACTAACCAATGATAATTTAAATTTATTAGATTTCAGAGAAGTAGATAAAATTTTATGGTGTCGAAGATTGGGGCATGTTTATTTTTGAAAACTGTATAAACTGAAAAAACATGGATAGGTTTTGTATCAACCAAAAGTTAACATCACCGTGTTTTTTTATACTTTCTTAAGAGGTAATCAATAGAGTGACCTAGGATTTTCTTATATAAATATCATATCTTTTTAGATGAATATTCAATTCATTTCACAAACACATGCCTGAGGACTATAACATTTTAGTTTCTTTCGAGACTAAAAACACAATCCTTTTTTCCATGAAATATCTCTAAAATCACCCACAAAGAACATCTCATATAGTACTCCTCTATGACACACCCTGCCTAAACATTTCTTCAAAACATGTGGAAGTAATCCTAAGAAAGGGTGATCTTAGATTCTTAGTAAATATAAATATAAGAGATATTAATCTATGATTATATAAAATAATGATACTGGTATAAGGGTATGTGATCATGAACATAACTTATGAAGTTCATACCCAGCCTATCATATATCATAAGAATGAGTCATGGAACAAAAAGTTATTATTTTAGAAAACATATTCTATAATAGTGAGAAATAATCATAAATCAATCATGAACCATAATATCATGTCATAAAATTGTGGAAAAATAATAATTATAGAAAACCATATCATATGTCACATTTAAATACCAAGACCATAAACAAAGTGGATTAATTCTTATAAAATATTTCCCATTATGGACTAGGACACACTTATTTACTATAATTGATCTAGACTCACCTATTTCTCATAGTTCATCAGGACTCACCTAGTTCCCATAATGGATCAGGACTCACCTAGTTCCCATAGTGGGTCTAGGCCGTCGACTTATTTTCCATTGTATCTCATGTGATATAATGATTTACCCAATTAATTGGAGGGATATATAGGTCCCAACTATCTAATAATAAAACCATACTGATGTGTACCAAAATATCATAAAACATTCACCATATAATCACATCGTAAACCATGTAAGGAAAACTTGTTTCATAAAAATTTCCTCAATTCTCCATATCATAACCCATGAAAACTAGATGTGTTTCATAGACATTTAATAAACATAAAACACTAACCAGGAAGAAAAATAATAAGGATGGTATCATTCAATTTTATCCCCATTAAAGCATAAGTACCACTAAAGGATGCAATCTTTTATGGAAATGTTTTTGAAATAACACTAAGAACATGTCTAAAGAAATATGTCTTATCCACTTAGAAGAAAACATTTTAAATCATAAAAAATTTTACTAATAATTTTATTTGAAATAACCATAAGAAATTATGAAGGAATATTTTAAAATCATTGAAAACATTTCATAATGAAAATATTATTTTTTTCATCGAAAAAACTTTTTGCAACATAAATTGTTTTGAAAATCCATTTAATTAAAAAAACCGTTAAATCATAAAAAAATATGATTTAAAAATAATTTAAGACTTTTTCTTGAGAATAATATCCCTAATTATTTGAAAAACAAAAATTAAAAACATTTTTTAAAATAATAATAAAAAAATTAAATTTATTTTCTTTAAAAATAACATTGAAAACTTATAATATAAGCATTGAAAAGATTTAAAACATTTATTGAATAAAATAACATTTCCTCTTTGAAAAAAACTTTTAGAGAGATAAGAAATTTTGAAAATATTTTTCATTGAAAATAAACATGATACATTATAATGTAATCTTCAATTAAAATAATGTCTATTACGGTATTAAATTTCATTCATGTCGTACACATTAAAATAAATATTTCTTTCTTAATTTTTATAAAATCCAAATAGGGTTTTTTTAAAACATGATGATTCTCTTCAAAAAAATAAATAAAATGTCAAACATGAATAAATATTTATTTAAAAAATAATTTGTAAAATTTTAAAAGTATATTTGAAAACATTTTTATAATGTATGGTTTTAGAAGAAGAAAGGTTTTCAACCGAAGAGTGAAATAAATACGAATTTTCTTAAAAACATTATTTTGAACTCTTGAGTACTTAAATAGTTTAAAATGATGGTAAAAATTTATTCTCATGAAATAAATATAGTATAATAAATTCAACATTTTATTTAGGGATATATCAAAATATTTATTCATTTGAAGCATAATAATTAATAACCCTAATAAATAATGAGATTGTAACATAAAAATCTACCCAATTTGATATTATCAAATCATAATAAGTATTATATAATAACATTAAATAAAACTTATAATATCATTAAAATAAATATATTCAAGATATAAAATATCAAAGGGGTATTATATTCATTTCATAGTTGAAGATAGGTGTATAACATAACTTATGACCTAGAGAAGGCAATTGGAGATAAAGAAATCCCTTACTGGTTTGGAAACTTTTGAACTGTGAACCCCATGAATGGTAGATCAAAAAATAGAAATGTAAATACCAATAATTTTAAGTATAATAAATATAAAATACATTCATGGTTAGTATATACACCTCATAAAATAAATAGGCGGTGAATATGGCATGCATCTCACAAAAGTAAATTGGGATATGGAAATATCTTACTATTAGTATCAAATTTATTCATACATATTTGAACCTCATGTATAATAAATATAGGTAAATTATAAATATATTAAAGAAATATAAATATATATATTATACCATATATTACTTATTTATGACCTTTTATTACACATTTATTAATAATTCCATGTTAAAATCATGTTACAGGAAATAAGTGCTTTGTTTGTCATGTATATTTTGTTTTTTAGTCATATTAATTTTATTATGGTTACATAATATTCAGAATTTTTTCGATGATATAAATATCATATATATTCAATATAAAATAATTTTTAGTTATCGATAATAGTTAGAGATATAAAATGAAGTACACCATTTATGGAGATGGCATGTTGTAGGTACGCCTGAATGTTGTTTCCATTTTTTGATGGATTTAAATAAAAGAGGTAAATAATACCTTAGTATTGCATAATAATTTTTATTTCATACATATCACATATTTTCTTTAAAAATATCCTTATTACATTCCCTTTACAGCATGAATGAATCTCATCACTTCATGAGGTGGTAGTCCACCGTACACACGAGCGACGTTATCGTATTCTATAGAATGGAAAGTTAGAAGGTGTATGTGATTTAATAATTAAATAAGTATAATAGTATCATAAATATATTATATAAAAATTTAATCTTTAATTATATCAATACATGATAGGTGGTAACGGAAAAATGAATGACATCGGTTCGCAAGGCGGTAGTCCACTGTACACACAAATGATGATTTCATAACCCATTTGTTGGAAGAGGAGATGGATTTATGTTATGAAATTAATATAATAACATTTCAATATATGGAATATATTTAGTTTATTATATAAGAATTGATTGATTTCAATTTAAGGAGGTGGAGTTATAAATAAATTAAAAATGCTCAATTAGAAAAAGTACCTCTTATTATGACAACTTCTTTTGGTTTGCACATAAAGGAATATTAGGTTTTATTTATAGAAGGAATAAGGCTTCTAGGATGTTATTATATAATTAAAAAATTGGTTTGGTATGTTAGTAGAAAAAACAAAGGTTTTTGGAAATGTGAAGTGGAGAAGAGATGTGGTGGCCTTTTATAAGTAAGGTGAGTAAAAACCTATAGAGTTTTAAAAGAAAAAGGTGTACCAAAATTTTTCACATGATAAAAGGCTAAAAAAGGTACATTATCTAACCTAGAATATTTATTTTCTAAATATATCCACACAATGTGTGTTAAAAAAATTTTGGGTCATATTTAACCCCTATCATTATAGTTTAACCTCTATGTATACCCATGTTTACCTTAATCATTGTAAATAAGTTTTACTATTTTACTATTCATTTTGATAAAAAAACATAAAATTATTATATAATATAAATTATAATTATAGAAAAATTTTAATCAACTTCTATAAATTCCATTCATATATGTGAAAAAAATTAATTTAAAATTAATCCCGCAGATGTGATGAGAAACCGGGTTTTCAAAGAGACAATTTCCAAAAGTTCAAAAAGTATTTAAATCAAAATTCAATATAAAATTGATTCTAATTAAATAATTTGGATTAATATATATAATATAAATAATTTTTCTATGAAAACTACATGACACCAATTTGGATGTTTTTGAAAACTTTAAATGAAATGATAATTCTTAATCAAAACATGAGTTTTTCACTGTTCATCAAAACATTTATCTTTTCAGCAAATTATAAAAAGTCCACTCCAAGATCAATTTTAAATTATTATTTAAAAAATAAATTTTATTTTTTAAAAATAAATTTTATAATACCAGAATATTTAATTTTAAAATAAGTGTGAAAAATATGAAAATTTACATTTTAAAAATATATAGTTTTAAACATGATATTGGCATTATTATTATCAGTTAACTAGAAAATGAAAGAGGAATACTAAAAGATTTATTTAATATATAATATATATAAATTTCATTAAAATAATTCACCAAAAGTTATTTTGTTAATTTATTATTGTAAAACTCATTTGTGTTCATAAAAAAAGTGTTTTAGAAAAAAGATTTTCATTATTTTCAAATGGTTCTTATTTTCATTTCTAATTAATTAGGCATGAAATAATTTATTTTTTATACATGTGTAAAGTATATATTTCCATAATATAGTTAATAATATTAATAATTTCCATTACAACATCTTGGTGACAACAATCATATTTATTAATTATATTTTAATAACATGTCACATTTTGTTTAAACTCGGTGTTGTGTCTAATTAAATCTAAACTTAGTGTTATGTGTAACACTAGATAAACTCAGTTTTGGTTATAATGAAAGATAAACTTAATGTGTCTATAATGAAAAATTTAGAAATGATTAAATTTATTTTAAATATTTATATTTCACAAAATCTTAGGGATGTTACATTTTACCCCCTTAAATATATTGCTTCCTCCAAAATAGAAATTGTTCTTAGTAAACAATGTTTTAACATTTGAAATTACCATTTTGGGAAACCTGCATCATAATACAAGTTAATAAAACATTATCTTAAAAATATATTAATTGATTTTGGAATTTCCACCTTAATAACACATAATATGTTACCATGAACATATGTGGTAAAAAAAATATGGATATATATAAGAGAAAATTAACACCCAAATGCTATTGATGTGTGATTGATAACATGGTCAGGATAAGGTTAATGGTCAAAAAGTCATAAACCAAAATGGTATTAAATATTTCATTGATATCATCAAAAAGTATGATAATTGGAAAATTTTTATTTTAATTTCTCTTTCATAATTTGGTGGAATGTTTATGAGAACATATACTTATGTAATTTAATTCCAGTTCATATGGACAGTCCCATTCTTTGGTTGTTCCTTGATCAATTTCCAATTAATATGTTAGTCTAAGATATTCACATTACATTTCTAAAGCACTAAATAAGATCTATAAAAAATGATAATTCATTCCTTAAGACATTATTTATTTTCAAAATCAAAATTGGCTAAAACATGTTATGTGTAATTATTCATATGGATAAATAAAACATTGATCATTAAACCCACAAAAAAAATTAAACATAAACCAGGACATAAATAGTTACCCTTATATCATTTTCAAATTAAAAATTTATGATGATGAACATAAATTTATTACAATAATCTTAACATTAATCCCCCAAATATCATAAATTAACTCTTGATTGTCACATACCATATATGTTAATACCTTAGTGTAATATTTTATTTAATCATGGTAATAACCAATATTACCATAAATCCAAAATGAAAACATACATCCTTACTGATTCCTTGAATAAAACCATATATTATTTAATATATTCCATAAATTCAATAATTTTATAAACTCAATCAATGGTAACATAAAACACTTTTTCCACAAATCATTAATCGATTCCATGGTCATCAAAAATTTCCCATTTAATTTACTCAAATCCATTGTCTCGTTATCTGAAAATAAACACCATTTTTTAAAACTTTGGATCATATTAAGTTTTATCTTCACATAATCAAAATATAAAACTTACATTATATCATTTTTCTAGTTCATCAACATCGTTCAACATTTTTTATAAAATCAATAAACAAAACTTATACTGAAGATTACATATATATTTCATGATTTACATAACATAATTCTTGAATTCCAATACATAAACACTTCAATCATCCCACTAAATTATCAAACCATAAACTAGGATTTATTATCTTATTCCTTAATACCTATTTCCTAGAATATGAAATATGAATCATGCCCTAACATTCATCGACCTAAATTTAATAATGCTTCTCACGTTTAACATAAATAGTACTATTAGAACAGTCCATACATTTCATACATCATTTATAGTTTCCTCGTCATAAATAGTATAACAATTACTCAAACCACCATGTTTATTATCTTTATTATATATCTAAATAGGACTTCTATTTTCATAATGCTCATACTTTCCAAATTTTAAACATTCAATAATCGATGATAACTAAGAGATACCATTATTATCATCCATTGCATTAACTAAACATTTAATTTTTCCTCTATAGTAAGTTGATTTTTATACTTATTCTCCAGACATAAAACATCATAAAATTCCTCTAAGACATCCACTTGGGTGGTTCTTCCACACTATTTACATATAGAAAATTGAATCTTTTTCCTCTATAGTCTCTACCACCAGAAGTGTCAACAAACTCTATCCTTATCTTATTTAGGGAGTCTAAGAGTTGTATAAGGTGTTACTTTTTTTGTCATATACCATGATAAATGATTAAGAGTAATAATAATATCATTAATGAACCTTTTAATTCCATTTCATTAATCAAAAATACATTTTCTATCACATTTATTGTTGATCGAGTTCCTTTTGGTTCTTTCCATTTACTAAAACCAAGAAGCATAATGTGAGAAACAATAATCATAGTGGGAACCACATAATCAATAAAAATAACTTATAATATGTTTAAATAAGGACACCTTATTTTAAATCTATGACACCTATGGTTTATCCTTGATCATTCATTGTCAGAATTTAAATCCTTTATAATGGTTTGTAAATATTTTTGGAATTTTCAATTCATGTCCCTTGGGAGTGTCAGACTAGTTAGAAAGTAAGTCCTACTATTGTATACCAAGAGATGATCGATTCTATCTCAATGCACCATTTTCATAGATATTACCGCTATGTACCTATATGAAATAACCACATCTATCGGAAGAATCCAAATAGGGATGCAATTTCTTGGAAACCACTTCCTCTATCCGTTTCTAAAATTCAAGGAAATTTTCTTAAACTTTGATTCATCTTTAGACTTATCCTTAGAAACATCCCTAGAAATGTACTTAGAAATATTCCTATGTATTTGAGTTATGTTTTCTCTTACTATTTTCCTAAGGTTAACAAAACCTTCCCATAGATACCAACAATATCAACCCAAATTTTTCATACAAAAATATCACATCTTTTAAGAAGAATATTCAAAATGTTTCATAAACACTTGCTTGAGGGCCATAATAGTTCAGTGTATTTGGAGAATAGAAACATAATATTTTTATTTAGTGAAGGATCTTCAACATCACCCACAAATATCTTCTCACATAGTAATCCTCTTAGATATACTCTTCCTAAACCTTTATTCATAACATATGGATGGAAACATAATAAACAATGTGATTAGATGATCAATAAGGGTAAAAATAGAAGATATCAATCTATGGTCATATTAAGGCATAAGATAAGTAGAAGGGTATGTGATCATGAACATAACTTATGGAGTTCAAACCTAACCTATCAGAGATCATAAACAGAGTTCATGGAATAAAAATTTATCATTTCCTAAAACATAGTTCATAAGATTGAGAAATCTTCTTAAATGAATCATGAACCAAAATCTCATTTCATAAAAGTGTGGCACAATAATAAATATTGAAAAAAGTTTCATATGTCAAGGTAAAGTACCATGACCACTAGCATATTTTATCAAGACTTATCAACTATTTCTAAATTTGGATTTGGATGCACCTGTTTCCCATCGTGAATCAAGATTCACTTATTTCCCATAGTGGATCTATACCCACCTATTTTCCATAGAATATCAAACACATATATTTGTTTCACATTGTTATCTCAGGAGATAAACAGTTTTACCCAAATCATTTGACGGAGATATTGGTCCCACCCATCTCATAATGAAAAATATACCTATGTAATCCACAATATCGTAAAACATTCATCATATAATCACATCATAACCCATGTAAATAAAACATTATTCATAAATATTTCCTCAAATCACCAAACCATAACACATGTGAAGTAAATGGGATTCATAAAAATTTAATCAATATAAACCTTAACCATCTAAATAAATAATAAACATGGTATCACACATTAATATCCTTAGTAGACCATATGTAATATAAAAGGATTTCATCTTAGTTGGAAAATTATTTTGAAAGATCACATGGAACATTTCATGAGGATTACATCCTTTCCACATTGAAAAAAACATTTCTTAAAACGAAAAAAAATTTCAAAATCATCTTCATTGAAAATAACCATGAAAAATTATAAAGGAAGCTTTAAAAATAATTTAAAACATTTCATGGGGAAAATATTCTTTTCTATTTCAAAAATAATTTTTAAAACATAATGCATTTTGAAAATAACCTTGAAATATTATAAAAGAAGATAAAAAAGTCACTTAAAACATTTCCTCGTGAAAATATCCTTTCCACATTGAAAAAGAAATTTTAATACCTAATACTTCTTAAAAAACACTTTCTTTAAAACTAACCATCAAAACATATAAAGGAAGATTTAAATTTCATTTAAATAATTTATTAATGAAAATATCCACTACACTTTTAATTTTTTTTAAAACATTAAACAGTTTGAAATAATTTCCTTTGAAAATATACTTAAAAACATATAATGTAATTTCAAATAAAAAAATGGTCATGATGGAAGGTAATTGATTTCAAGTAGTACATGTTAAGACAAATATTATTTTCATATTTTCTATAAAATCTTAATCAGTATTGATTGGAAAATGACATGAATATTCAATTCAATTCATTTGTAAAAATTATAACAAGGATAAAAATTATTTAATAAATAATTTTCATAATTAAAAAAAATTTAAAATATTTTTTTGAAAACATTTTTTGAAAACAGTTTTTGGAAACAGTTTTTTAAAACATGGTTTTTGTAGAAAAATGGTTTTTGGTCGAAGAGAGAAATAAATGCGATTTTTTATATAAACATTATTTTGAAATATTTAGTACGTATAAAGTGGAAAATTAAGGTAAAATATGTATTATAAAGGAATAAACATTGTATATGAAAATTAAATAGTTTCTTGAGATATAGATAATAATATTTCATCATTTAAATTATAATCATAAAGAAACTTGATAAAAGATGAGAATTTAACATAAAAATCGTACCACTTATATAACTAGAAATCATAATCCTTTTAAAATAATAACATTAAATTTAATTGATAATATCATAAAAATAAGTATATTCATTATATAAAATTTAAAAGGGTTATTATATAATCCTCATATAGGAATAAATGTGAATAACATAACTTATTCTTCAGAGAAGGATATATGAGACAAAAATCACTTATCGCTTTGGTAAATTTTGAACTTTAAACCCAATAAAAGTGAGATACTAAAAAAGATAGATAAATCACAATAATTTTCATGATAATTATATTAAAATAAAATAATGGGTATTATATAAACCACATAAAATAAATAGGTTGTGAATATGATGTGTGTCTTATAAAAGTAAAAACAATTGAGACGAAAATCCAGTATAACAAGTATCGAATTTAGTTTTACACATTTAAAAGTCATGTATAATAAATATATGTTTACTATGAAACTATTAAATAACTATAAATATATATATCATACCATATATTATTTATTTATTACCTCTTATTACTTGTTTATTAACAATTCCATGTTAAAGTTACGTTTCAGGCAATAACTGCATTATTTTTCCTGCATGTTTTGATTTTTTATTTTCGGTCCTATTAATTTTATAATGGTTCAATAATCTAAATTTTTTTAAAAATTATAAGAATACCATATATATTAATTATAGAATTATTTATTTTTATCTATAAAAGTTAGAGATAGAAAATGAAATACACTATTTCTAGAGATGGCAGGCCATACGTATTCATGAACGTTGTTTTCATTTTATCGATGGATTGAAATAAAATTAATTAATATATTACTATTAAAAATCATATTTATTATATATATATATATAATATTTTAATTAAATCCATCCTTATTACCTTATATATAAAGTTTTAAATAATCACATCGGTTCCTGAGGCTGTAGTCCACTGTACACTTGAGTGACATCATAATTTTCCCACAGAAGGGAAAATAAGAAGTGAAATATGATATAATAATTACATAAGTGTAATAATATCATATATATATATATAATATAAACAATAATTAAATCATTATATATTTTTGTTATAGTTGGTATTGGAAAAAAGGACATCAGTTCATGTGGATGTAGTTCATCGTACACACAAATGATGATTTCATAACCCATTTGATGGAAAATGAGAAGGATTTTAGTTATTTAATTAATAATGTAACATATAAGTATATATAATATAATTATAAACCATATAATCATGATTTATTTAAAATTTAATGATTTTTTGGAATAAATTATATAAAATGCTTGATTAGGGACATTACCTCTTTTTCAGACAACTTATTTTGGTTTCCACCAAAAAAATATTAGGTTGGATTTTTGACCAAAATAAGGAACCTAGAATGATATTAATGAATTAAATAAATTATTTTGGTATTTCCTGTTGGATCCGAAGGGTTTTGGAAGTGTGAATATGAGAGGAGAGGGTGTGTCCTCTTATAAGTGAGGTGAGTGGCACACTTATAATTTTTGAAAATAAAAAGGTTTACCATGTTTTTCACATGACACGGGGATCAAAAATAGGAAATTATAGAAAATATAAGATATAAGGTCTAAATATGTCCTTTTTATGGGTGTTTCAAAAAAACGTTTGTCCTTATTAACCGTTATCTTTCTAGTTTTACCCCTTGGTAAACACATTTTTACCTTAACTACTGTAAATAATTTTTTCTATTTTTATTATTTATTTTGTTCAAAAATTAATATGACATTATTATATACTATAAATTATTATAATTCCAAATTTTTAATCCACTCATCCAAATTCCATTTACATAATGAGAAAATTTTAATTTAAAATTAATTTCACAGACATGATGAGAACGTGGGTTTTCAGAGAGAAAAAAATCAAAAACCTAAAAAATATTTTACAAAGAAAATTCAAAATTAAAATTATTACAATGACCTAAATTGGATTAATATATAAATAATTTAACTATTAGTTCTTTTAAAACCATATTAACTCAATTTTAATGTTTTTAAAATCGTTAAAATCAATGACAATTCTTATTAAAAACCAGTATTTTTCATTATTCATAAAAATATTTATATTTAAAAAATATTATAAAAAATTCACTCAAAGATACCTTTGACATTATTATTTCAATAATTGTGTTTATTGTTTCAAATAATGTTCATAAGAGTGTCTGAATTAATTTTAATATAAGTGCAAAAATGATGAAAAAACTACATTTTAGAAAAATTCAGTTTTAACCATAAAATAGGATTTATTTTTATCTGTTTTATATAAAATGAATAACATGAATGTTAAAATTTTCATTGAAAATATAATATAAATATTTCATTAAAATAATTCCTTAAAAGTAATATCATTAAATTATTAATGTAAAACAAAAATTTTCATATAAAAATAGTTTTTCAAAAAAGGAGATTTCCTTTATTTTCATACGGATCTTATTTTTATTTCTAAAAAATTGGCCACCGAAGAATTAATTTTATATAAATTTTAAAGAATATGTTTTCCAAATTTGTTAATATTTTCATAATTTCCATTCTAATGGCTATGTCATAACTATCATGTTAAATAATAATATTTTATTAGTATTTTACATTTTATTTAAACTTGAGGTTACATGTTACACAATCAAAACTCAATGTTGAATGTATCATAGGATAAACATAGTGCTTCATGAAATTAAAGATTAAATTGGTTTTGTATATAATGAAATTTTTTGAAAATATTAAATTTATGTAAAAAAATATTTCACCAAATCTCATGGTGTTCCAAGGAACAAAAAGAAACCTCAATATCTATTAATAATTTTAATATAGATAGATTCATAAAAATGTTACATTTTTCTTCTGAGGTTCAACCAAAGCTCTTGGACCTTTACCAAACAATAAAAACAATTAACATCTTTGTATTTCATTATAAAACTAGATTAACTGAAATAATGGATTCTACAAAACATGAATATAAAAGAATTATATTATTAAAAAAAATAAACAATTAGATTTTTTTGAAATTACTTATTTGTTGATGAATTAGATAATAGATTCACATCATACCACCATTGTGTCAGAGTAATAAAGGGTAGAACCAATAATATATACATGAACTAAAAACCTATGAATGTCACTGTACAATTTTTTAGTAATAGTGAAGGATATTATATGCTTTTTTCATTCACCAATGATAATCATAATAATAATTTTGAGGAGAAAGTATTTTCCTTATTCCCTCTTGGCATTACAGGGAGGTGTTATAGGATGGATCTCCATTCTTGGTAATGTAATAAAAAATATCTCTATAGGGCTTTATATGTGTTCTCTAGAATTTTTCATGGACAATAATCATTAGTGTTGAGAATAAAGGGGTCAAATTTAAATAGACATAGTGTTGGAGAATAATAATTGCACATGCGACTATATCATTAACTTAATATCTAGAAAATCAAATTTCTAAATAATAATAATATCATTATTTGACATGTGAAAGTATTTAATATAAATAAATATTATTTATTAAATAAAAAAATTATCATTTATTAAAATAATAATTGATATATTATTCCTCATCGAACCAATAACAAAACTAATTATTATTTTTCTGTATTTATCAAACGTTTAATAATGACTTTTTAAATAAATACATATATTGACATTTCTCACTAATAAATAAATTCATATTATATTGATTAAAATATAGAATAAATATATATTAAATATGTTACTCACAATTAATCCCCCAAATAGCTGCTTACTAAATATTTATTATCAATCCAAATATGAATAATTATAAAACCACCTACAGGAATAATCATTATTCAATATGTTAAAATATTATAGAATTTAATTGAGGTTATGCATAAACTTAGTTTCTTAATCCTATGGCCCCTTTTCTCTATGGAATTAGTTGGAACGACCTAAATTAAAAGGTTAGTATTGAGAAAAAAACCAAGACACCCATAGAAATAATTTAATTTCATAATAGAATACAACCTCATATAAACACACACTATGTAATATAAAACAATTGTATTAAAATATCTAATCAAGGAGGTTTTATAATGATGTCTTTAACCTATATGATGGATGTATCTTTCATTGAATTTCTAGAAATGAAATTTATGATAGAACTCCATGGATATTGACTTAATATAGTAGTTATTTTACCCATAAAAGTTCTAGTAATATAAAAATAAATTAATCAACAAAAGGGAAAATAATTTCACTCATTATTCAATAATTTAATATCATTCATGATGCGCCCAAAATATCCTACCTCATTGCAAGCATATATCAGCATGGTTTTCATTAATACATCAAAGTATGTTGATTATGATATGTGTTAATAATAATATTTTAAGTATAAGGACCATTACGCATATACGCAGATAATAATATCCAATGACCCATATATATATATATATATATATATATATTCTACCAGTAATCCAAGTTCTTATAAACTCTTATCCTGATATTACGAAGGAAGAACTTCATGAGAATAACTCTCAATATCTTATAAGTCTGCAACCCCTAATATCATGTATCATTCATATACCATTATTTGATTTCATTTATCCCAATAATATTTAGTTAACAATACAGTCATATCACTTTAAGGCTCTCATCATGTTGGGTAATTTTCCTGACCTTTTTGGGTGACATATTCCCTTAAGAAATTATCACATATATTTTATACTGAAGATCAGTCATCTCGTGATAAGATATTATTTAATATTCAAGACTGTGAATTTTTTTTTGTAATCAAAAGTTCATAGTAATTGGTTATAGGGCACTAACTCCAACAATTAGTTTGATTTCATGGACATTTTTCTAGACTTGTAAAAGTAAAAAAATTACCCTTGTTTATTAATTTTTTTAAGCCAGTTCAAAATGAAAATATTCGTTTAATAATTTCAATTATAAGTTATATAGGAGGTAATTTTTCTAATCTATAAATTGAAAAAAAATATGTTGATAACTAATAATTTTTTTAAAAAAATCTACTCTAAGAACTCTAAATAAAAATGATTCCATTGAAAGGAAAAAATAAAACATTTCAATATATGGATAAGACCATGCTTAATGAATTTAATATTTCAAAATATATTTGGTTTAAATCAATAAAAATATACGTTTAAATTTTAAATAGTATTTTTAGTATACCATTTTTATGAAAACTCTTTAGGAAATTTTTAATGAAAAGAAACCTAATATTTATCCCTTTAGAGTATTTCAGTGTATGGTTTTAATTTTAAATATTTGGTATAAAGTGGATAAATTTGATGTTAAAAGTGATTAAGGAATCTTTCTATGAAAATATAATAATACTAAATTTTACAGAGAGAATAATAAGATATTTATGTCAATTGAAGAATTCGTGTATGTAAAATTTATTGAGAATATTGTTAAGAAGAAATCAGATTTAGAAAAAATTTATAAATAATTTAAATAATATAACTTTAGTAAATATGGACCTAAAAAGGATAATGTATTTGTTTAATGGAAGAATATATATTCTCAATCAAATTCTAAAAGTTGGAAAACTCTTAATTGTCTCCCTCGTGAGAAAGAAATTATAAATATCGAAACTGGAACTCAAACTAGGAATTTCATTTTGAACTTTTATGTTAATTATATGGTTATTGCTGATTTTATACTTAATAATGTTTATAATGAATTTAATAATTTATATTTTATTATTTTTTGTATGATACGCTTAATCAATTAACTAGAAATAATGTCAAGAATATAGTTAAAGTGATCAAAAATAAATTGATTATATGAACTAAATGGTTATTAAGGAATAAATTAGATGAATCCTTTAATTTTATTAAGAATTAATATATATTTTTTACTCAAGGTTTTTCACAAGAAGAATAAATTGGTTTTAGATATTATTCTACTCTAGTTTCAAGAATAAAACCAATTAGGATTTTATTATCTTTTTAATTTTTTCAAGGATTAAAATTATTTCAAATAGATATAAAAATTTCATTTTTAAGGTAATTAATTTTAAAAGTGTTTTATGTTAATTAAACATTTTTACTTGAACATGAATAGTTTTAATATCATTTTTTAAAATTATAAAAAGAAATATATGGTCTTAATAAATCTCTTAGTTCTTGGTATGATAACCTATCTAAGTATTTATTATATAATGGTTTTAATAAAAGATATTTTATCCAACATTTTTTATTAGGAATGTTCATAATGATATTTTAATTTTGTAAACATATATAGATAAAATTTCATTTATTTCCTCAAGTTATTTTTTTGTAATGAATTTTAAAATTTGATGAAAAGTGAATTTGAAATGAGTTTGATGGGTGGACTGAAATTTTTTCCTGGTTTGAAATTTTTTAAATAGAAGTGATGGTATATTATTGAATCAATCTAAATTTGATAAAGTGTTAGTTAAAAGGATCAATATTGACTCTTATAATAATATAAGAACCTAAATGAAAAGTAATTCTAAATTATATCTAGATGAATATGGAAAACCGGTAGATAATTATTTTCATTGTCAAGAAATTAATCATTTTATTTATCAAAAATAATGTTTGAGTTATTTGAAATAAATTATATGTTGTATAGAAGATAAATATTTATCTGGATCACATAATAAATTTCCCTATGTCTTTAATCGACCATAAATTTATCTAGACTATTAACCTCTCGATGATTCCATTGACAGGAGTCCAAAGTGGAAATTTTTACAAATTACTAGATTGAACACACAACTGATTCATCAACAATGAAAGAAAGGGATCAAATGACTATAAGAAAAAATCATTGATTTCATGTTGTATATCCAGAGATTTAAGGGTCCAAGATTTTATTAAAGGCATGGATCAACTGTATGACGGTCAAATAGACCATGGATATTTTCTCTCCAACTCTTGAATCTACCACATAGTAACCTTGAAACCAAAAAACCAAATGGAAGCAACTGTGCATATTTAAAAAAAATTGATAAGTAATTTATTGATCACATGATGAAATCCGAGTTTCTATAAGATTATAATTGACCATATGTTGATGGAAAATGACCATATCAGAAAGTTAGACGTCTGGAAAAGTCATTATGAGACTATGTGGCTTGGTGAAGATACCATGGGAAGAAGTAATAATTTGACAAAGTATGTGATCTATTTGAAGTTCAAGTGATCGACCATAAGATCAATGTGATATACTCTATATATATTTCAAGATATTCAATCATAATTCTCATAATGTTTTGAAGCTACCACAGAAGATGACGTAGAACTATATAAAATGACTATATCGAAAAGTGAGTATTATATTGTTAAATATAATATTCCAACCAATTTTCAATATAGAATTAAATTATGGTGAGAAAAAATTAATGATCTTGAATTTTATTTTTTGAGTACAGTGATCTTCAATGGGATTTTCAATATATCTTTTTATAGAAAACATTTTATTTTATAGAAGTCCAAATACATATAAAGATAAATAGGTATCATATGAGATGCACATAAATAATTATTTATTTCATGAGCTAAAAATATGAACACATGATCTCATATCGATAACTGTGACTCTATTTTCTCTTGATATTCAATGGAAAATAATGGAATTACCTCATATCCAATAAAATCATCTCTGAACCAAAAGAGGACATTGATAAGAGAAGAATATTTTGTAGAACCACATAACATTGATATTGAAAACAAATAAAAGGTTATTATATGAACCATTGAAAGGAAAAGAAGTCCATAACATCCATGCTAAGCATCATCAAAAGAAAATTGAGACGAAGTATCTTATAAGGATCATATAATTAATCAAATGAATTTATTATGTATATTTACTATAAATATATATAAAAAAGTGGAAATAAAATATAATATAAAAAAATTTCATTTTACACATAACCTTAGAATTAAATATTCAATGAAATAGAAGTTTAAACTAATGAATAAAAATTTTGTTAAGAGATACCTTACCACTTTTTAATCAGTAGAATCATATACCTCATGAAAGTAATAATTATCAAATGAAAAATTTAACACAATGAATATAATTAAATTCATTACATAATATTTCAAATGTTAGTATACATACACCACAAAAAATAAATTAGTGATGAATAAGGCTTATCTCATAGAAATAAAAGTGACACAAGAAATCCTTACCTTATGTCTGAAAGTATTCAGCACTTTTACTTAATGTCACAGATAATCAAATTAGATTCATTAATTACTTAATTCATAACATAATAAACATATATTTTATTTATTATAATTTTATTAAGTTCATTTATGATCATTCTGATTACTTATAATGGTAATTGTTTTTGTTCCAAGAGCGTTCATTTAATGGTTTTATGGTCTGTTCCCTTGTGTATAATTATGTGAGTTATTGTAGAATGGAATAAAAACCTAATAAGTGTAATGAAATGATATTAATATACTTCCAAGATTTTAAAGTTTTCCGTATATAATTTTTTCTTGTATGAGGATGATTCATTTGATAAAATTTTAACGATATTCATTTTGTTTATTTTGGTGGTTTTTTGATCACTATGAAATAGTTTTGTTTGTATTATTTAATATTATATATATATATATATCAGTTCCAAAACATAAAAAAGTTATTATTTACATATTAAAATATTATTTATCCATAATTATGGTTTTATTACAAGCCTTGAAGTCATTAATGGAAAATGAAAAATCACCATCCACAAAGGCGGTGAATCGACATATCATAGAGGATGATTTAATTTTTAGAAAAATAAGAGAAGTGAAGATATTTGATGATGAATATTCCATTAACAAAATAAAATTACACTATATTTATGATACTGGATTTATCATGACACTTTATATTGAATTGGAGAGAAAGGGATAATAAAATAAAATAAACTAAAAGAGAAAGAAAGAGGATTTTACCACTTGAATATCATCTCCTTAGAAACCGCTTTAAGACACTTGGATTTTTTATTCTGGTAATACTAGTAGTTCCTAGACATGGTTACGACTCTTGATATAATAATTGGTTAAAATATTTTCTAGATTAAAGTCTTTTAATGTGTGAGGAGAAGGGGTGGTTAGTGGTGATATTTATAGTGGAGGAAAGGGGTGTTTTCTTATTATTTTATTAATTCATTTATTATTTTCGATCAAAACTATCAATAATGCTTATTATTTTGACTATATGTAGTAAATAGTGTATGTTAGTTAGAACTAATGGTTTCCTACATCATCCATCACTCAAAAATTCAGGTATTTTTCTTAATATTTTAAATACCATTAATTAATGTATTTTATTATTTACCAAAATGTCAACTATTTAAAAAAAATCCAAAATCATCACACTAAATATTTTTTGACCTTTAGAATTAAAATATATATTCCATTTTAAGAAAATTATTTTCGAAATATGAGAAATTTAATTTCTAATTGAAAACATTATTTATATGAAAAATACATATATTTGAATTATAACAACTTTTATAGAACATTTATAAATTAATTATGGTCTCAAAAAATTATATTATAGTTATAATAAATAAAAATATTATTTTATGAATCTATTTTATGAAAATAAATTTTATTTTTAATCATTATTTTAATTAGAATATTTTAAATAACAAATTCTATTTCACAAAAATCCCAACACTTAATTTATCATTTACAGAAAAATTATTTACTTATTCCATAATATAAATATATCATTTTTTCATCTATGAGATACATAAATTGTATTTATATTTGCATAGGTAAGGTTATTATTCGCATGTCTAGTATACCTTTCCAAATGGACACATTACTATTCCAAAGGTCATGTTAATATTTAATAGTATATCACAGTTTTTTAAGCTCGGTGTTGTGTACAATGTAAGATATCAAATAAATTTAATTTATTTAAGAAGATACATACAATAGAAACTTGGGTTTTTATATTCTTCCTTCCTATTTCTTCCTCAAAAATATTCTTGAGTGTTTTCTTCTAAAAATTGAGTGTGGTTCTTCTTCCTAACATCTTCATGTTCTCATGTTGGTTCTTCCATTTTATGGTTTCTAAAAAGTACATTTAACAGTCAATTCATATGATTTATTAATAGTTGAAATATAGTCTCAAGAATCTTTAAAGTCTCTTCAAAGTAAGACTAATCAGGTTTCAGTTCTATTTCATCATAGGTGAGTACATGTATTGGTTATGGCATGTACATCATTAACAATGATATATGGAACAAATCAAGAACATTGAAGAGACTTGGTGTAATTTATAATCATTAAGATATGGCTCCAATTGTTTCCAAAATTTCAAATGGTGTGATATTCTTGTGTTTGGTTTTACCTTTATTACCAAAACTTATGACACCCTTCCATGGAGATACTTTAAGAAAGACATGATCTCCCACTTGAAATTCTAAATCCCTTCTTTAGTTATCAGGTAAACTCTTTTTCCTACTTATTGATACTTTAATATGAACTATAATAATTTATACCTTTTTTGTTCTCTATTAAATATGTTTTGGGTCTATAAGTTTCCTCTCACCAACTCTAAACCAACAAGTAGGAGTATGAAATCTATTTTAATATAACACATCATTTGGTGACATTTTAATAGTATAATGGAAGGTATTATTGTAGGAAAACTATGCCAAAGGTAAATAAGGATCCAACATACCTTAAAATCCAATTGATAATGATATCAACATGTCTTTAATTTTTTGAACAGTCCTTTTAGACTATCCATCAGTTTGAGGCTGATATGCAGTACTCAAATTAAGTTCAGTATCCAAATCCTTCTGAAGAATCTTCAAAAAATTTGATGTAAAATGAGAATCTTGATCAGAAACAATCGATACAGGAGAACCATGAAACTTTACAACTTAATTAATATAGACTCTTTCTAGGTGATCATGAGGTAAATATTCTCTTATATCAAGAAAATGTGCTGGTTTTTTAAGGCAATTAATAATAACCCATATCATTTCATTCTTTTTGGGGGTATTTGGTAGTCCAATAACGAAGTGCATAGTAATGGAATCCAACTTCCATATATTAATAGGTAAAGGATGCATGATTCACATAAGATTTTTTCTATTCTCCTTTACTTATTAAAAAACTATACTTCTTAACAAATAGTTAGTAATATCCCACTTTATATTATCCCACTAAAAATGAATCTTCATATCTCTATACATCTTGGTACAACCATAATGTAGAGAGAAGTTTGAGCTTTCAACAATATCTAATATTTCCTTTTTTATCTCACGTATTGATGGCACACAAAACCTCTTTAAAAATTTCATAATTCTATCCTCATACACAAAGTCTTCTAATATTTCATCCACAGTGGAATTAATTTTCTTTTGAAAATCCTCATCATCAAAATGAGTGTTTTTTATTTTTCCAATAAATGTGGCTTCGCAATAATTTAAAAAGAGGGATATGTTTCCCCATCCTTAACAATTATCATATCCATATTTACTATATCCACGAACATAGGTTCCTTCTCAATCCTTATTTGGGTCCCGAGTCCATGATCATTCTTGATTAATGAATCAGCTACCTTATTTTCTTTTCTTGGGTGGTAGTGTATTTAGCAATCATAATATTTAAGTAACTCGAGCCATCTTATTTTCCTAATGTTGAATAATTTCTATATAAATATGTATTTCAAACTCTTGTGATATGTATATATTTCATATCTTTTGTCATAGAGATAGTGACTCCATATCTTCAAAGAAAATATTACAATAGTAAATTCAAGATCATGAGTTGGGTAATTTTTTTCTTGAAAATTTTACTACCTTTATGTATATGTAATAAATTTATCATATTTAATGAAGACACAACCAAAATTTTTCTTCTATGTATCACTATATATCAAAAACCAATCATTTCCTGATAGTAGAGTCAAAATATGGGAATTTAACAATCATCTCTTAAATTATTCAAAACATTATACAGATTCTTTTTCCTATGAAAACATAACTCTTATACATGCGCGTTTGGTTAACAAGTTGTCCAATAAAATAAGATTCGAGATGAAATTTTGATAGTAACATGCTAGATAAATGAAAATATGTACCTCAGTTATGTTCATTTACATAATACATTCATGGAATACCTTTATCTTTATATGATCAACTATGATTCTATGATTAGAGACAATATATCCATGAAATGAAATTTCTTGATGCCATAATTCACACTTACTAAATTTACCATATTACTGTAACACCCCGAGATTTTATGAAAAATATTCTTTTAATTTCATTAATGTATTGTGTTGTATGCTACACCAAGATTACCTTGCGCTATATGCAACACCGTATTAGCTTGTAGTATACGCAACACTATTCTTGGATCGTGTTACACACAATTTTGATAATAGTTATTCTACACAGCATTGAGTATATATATATATATATATTCAATGTATAAATGAAATATGGTTGGATTATTTTATACGAAACAACGAAGGATTCTTGCAGAACACGCAACCCTGACTTGGCTTTCATTACACGCAATCACGACCTTCCTCGATAGCGTGTGTTGTACGCAATACCGGGTTTTACTAAACAACGATATATTATTATAATATTATTATGAACTAGCCGTTATGAATAGTTTTAACTAAATTTTGAATTTTATAACATTATTATTCATCTTATACATTTTCTAGAACATGGTATAAGAACAAAATAAATTTTTCGTGTAAAATAAGTATTTTTCAAAAAAATGCAGTTTTGCCACCTTTTGATGGCGCACCCACTTTAAATATAGTTTTTGACATGTTTATAAGTTCAATTTTAAAAAATAAAATTCTTCTTTGGAATCAAGAAATGAAAATTTACTTTGGATAAATTTTTCGTATTATTCTGGTAACTTTCATATTTTGATGAATAGTAAAAACACGCTATATTTTAATTAAAAACAACATTGTTCATCACAATACTTTATATGGTTAAATTATAATATTGAACGGTTTTAAATTATAAATAGAATATATTTTTACCATTTAATATAACGTATGTCATTATCATTGATTCTACCTTGAATTCGTAGGATAAATCAATTCAATCTTTTGCAATGTTTTAAACAAAAACCAGTTTTCTTTCGACAACGGGATTAATTTTAATTTAATTTCTGGAACATTAGTGTATTGAATTTGGAAAAATGGATTACATATTTGGAATCAGTGGGTCCAAATTATGTTAATAAGCTACTTTTTATTTTTTGGCATTATGAATAGTAACTACGGTAAATTTTATTTACCATAGTTAAAGATAAATCGGGTAATTAAGGGTAAACATAAGATTATAAAATTAACCTAAACCTGACAAAATCCTATTGTATGACTATAATTTGACTCATATCACCTAAGGGTCAGATTAGATTCATTTAATGGACTTTTTTTCCATGAGAATAATTTAATTATTATTAAAACCAATGAATGTGACAACATGTCACTTTCTTAAATATTATAAGTATAATAATTTTAATTTAGTGATACACTTCATGAAACTTCGAACATGAATAGTCTCCAGAAATCTAATAAAATTATCTACATCATAGGAATTTATTTAGAATTTTTAGGGATTAAATAATTATCATTTATTATGAAACAAAGATGATGCAGTAATTATCTTATTAATGAAATATTGAGATAATTGATGTTATAAATACCCAAATAAATGTAATTTAAGACTTTTTATGAATTAAACTAATTTTATAGGTTAATATGACATGTTATTATTGATTTAATTAACTTTGTTTGACTAATCATTCTATAATTATTTTCAAAAAAATCTATTACTAAATAGTGTCAAAATTGACATAAAATAGTATTTAAAACAAATATTATATTATTATTTGTTATTTTATTCCTAAAAATCTAAAGTTCGGTAAAATTAATTAGATAAGGTTATATATATTAATAATAAACAACTTCGGGTTCGTTTGGCTTCTTATAGTAAGTTTATTAACCTTATAGTATAAAAACACAAGAAGACACGATAAAAGTAAAATTATTTAACTTAATGTTAAATCTAAATGATAAGGTTAAAATAGGAACCCAAACTTTTCTAAATTCTATTGGATTAGAGTATTTCGACCCATCCCCACCTTATCTTTGAAATAAATCAATTTGGAGCTATTTAAAACCGAACATGACTTTATAATAAAATAATATTTTTAGTTTTTCCAAAGGAGCCCCTCTCCTCCGTTATAAAAGGGCACCTCCTCCCTCTCCTCCTCACACCAATTTGAGCCTTCATGCTCGTCCAACCCCTACCAATTTCCCCTATAAACTTCTCTAGATACATTATAGAGGTCCTGGTCTTCTTAAAAGACCAATTTTAGTTCCCTAAAAGGAAGTCTCAAAGAAGCACTTCAAAGAAGAGGTAATGTCTGTTACCGATTCTTTCATCTTTATTTCTTCTTCCACTTCTTCTTCTTTAGATGTTTAATTATGAAGTAATAACATCAGTATCACTCATATACTGATATTTTATTATAATTATGAAACAAACCTATTTCACCATCTATCCATCATACGGAAAATGAAATCACCGCGCGTGCATACGTACGGAATACTGTCTCCACGCCGTGGTGTAATCTATTTTCCACCACCACCTTACTTGGATGGGTATAATGGTGTAAATAGTAACTATATATGATTATTTTAATGTTATATTGATTCTGAAATATTATACATACACTCCAATATAGTCCCACAATCATGAGAACGATATCATCGCTCGTGCGTACGTACGGACTACCGTCTCCACGACGCGATTAGATTCATTCTTTGCGTTAACCATTCATGAATGATTATAAATAATATATAATAAGGAATAATTAAATATATGACATAATAATACTGTATTTATGTGTACATATATGTATGTAATCTACTTAATTCCATTCAACTCAATAAGGAAACGAAAACAGCGTTCATGCGTACGTACGACCTACCGTCTCCATGAATGGTGTATTTTTTTCCATTTACTGATTTATTATATACATGTATATTCTGAATATATATTATATATAAATAATGTTTTATATTCTGGAATTAAGTAATCATGATCTAAGTAATCATATGAATAATTACAAGTCAAAACACGGACGAAAAATGAAACAATTTTACCCAAAACGCCTTTTAACATGGAATTTACAAAAGAACGGGTAATATAAAGTCATAACTAAACGATATATGATATCATAATAATGAGTATGATTCTGGAATAAGTCAATGACATTATTTAAAACATTATACAGGAGGTTCGGACACCTACGAAGCAAATCATAACTAAGGTATGGGAAATATCACAATCTCATTTTTATCCGAGATTGTTCATATTTTGGAATTTACTGGGGTGCATTTTATCATCCACATCCATTTTTCCTCAATATGTAATATTTACATTATTCTAAAATATTTTATATCCAATTTTACCCCTCGGTGAGTTTTTAGTAAATGATATGAAAGGAATCTTTTGTCGTTTTTCATATGAGGTACTTTTTGACTTTTCCGACAAAAGTACGAGAAGAATGTTTTTTTAACTTATACGACATGAATGGATTTTTAAAACATTATTTCCAAGAAGCATCCTTTAAAAGTTTTCATGTTTATTTTTAATCAACTCCTTTTAGTTTAAAATTGTATGACATTTTAAGAAAGGAAAATGTTTTTTAAGTTGAAAGGATATTTTCCTCAAGAATGGAGTTCAAGTGTTTTATCAAAATTATTTTCCATCTAAGATAATATAGGGTTCTGTTTCTATCTCTATAATTACATTGATTTTATTATGTTGTGATGTAATTACCTTTATGAATCCCTTTATCTTATATGAATTGTTTTATGATGTCATGTTGTTTAAGTATCCCATTTTTATTACATGGGTTATGCAATGATGTATGATTTATGATTTTGTGGCACACATAATAATGGTATCATTATGAGATTGGTGGGACCTATATCTCCCTCCAATTCATTGGGTAAAGATTTTATATCTCATGAGATAGACATGGCTGGAACGGCAGATTATACCAGTTCAGTAAAATAGGACTAAAACGAGGAGTGAACTCGGTTCAGAAATGGACTTTGTCCACTAAGATAGTCTTGGCAATGAGTCTTGACTAATAAGAAATGATTCTCTATGATTATGTTTGTATTCCACAAAGTTTCATGTTATAAGTTATGATTATTGGGATTTCATTTCACTACTATGATTTATCCCATGTTATGAAATTATGCTCTCTTTTGCAGGTTAAGATTTCCAAAATGTTATGTTCTTATGAATATGATGTGATTGATATTTCTTTTGTTTACCCTTACTGAGCATTTGAGCTCACCCTTTTATGTATTAATTTCCCAAGGATATAAATAAAGGTTTTAGGTAAAAAAAGGAAGATCTTTATGGGAGATGTTGATGATCTTTCACCACGATTAGAAGATTATATTCCGAGTTTCCAAAGGTAGTACACTATTACGATCCTTGTGTGTGTGTTTTTGTTATGTACTAAGTATTCCGCAAAAGTAATGTAATGTCCATGTACGTTAAGCCTCAGGTCTCTACAATTACTCCTTTATTATGATTTTTACAAGAATGATTTTAAAGTGATTCTAATTTTATTAATAGATTTTAGAATACAAAGAAATATCCTCAATGAATACTACCTCAAAATAATTAATATTTTCCATGAAAATTCTATTCATTATACCCATGAAAAACTAATGGTGAAATAGTAAATAAAAAATACATTACTATAAACTCTTAATGTCCATATCTCATTCGAAAAGTTTTCTTTGGAATATCTTCATTCTTTACTCACAATTAATGATACCCGGAATGATGGTCAATCATAAAAAATTATTGATCTCTATGAAGTTGATCAAATAATTCATCAATCTGACGTAATACATAGTTTTTATTTATTATAATACCATTTATTTATCCATAGTCAATACATAACCTCATGGATCCATATTTCATTATACTAAAGATAATGGGGTCATCCAATGGAGAAACACTAGGGTGAATAAATCCCTTATTACTCAACTCCTCTAGATATTTATCTAGCTCCACTAATTCCACTATGGACCGAGCACATGTTTAGATCTCTAGATGTTGAAATCGATGGTCTTGAATGCTCACTACCTGATATTAAGGGACCCAATACCAAGGTAAATTTCTGTGGAGACATGGTGTAAGAGACTAAGACCTCAGTCAAGATTTCAAATCTCACGAAGCTAGGGGAAAACATAAAGAGAAATATCTTCTAGACTAGGTGGCTCTCAGATGAGGATAGAAATACGAAGTTATCTAACACCCTTCAATGGGTTCAAAGAGAAAATATGCCTCATTTTCTCCTTAGAAATGTAAGTATTATTTTAGAGAAAAGATAGGAGTTTTCAAATAATATTGTCTATTTTTATAGATAGATCTTCAATGGCCCCCCAAAGAGTGAAATGTTATGGGAAAACTCCATTCCAAAATTTCTCAATGAAGAAGATAACTTTGTTCTTACCTCAATACCATTGGAATTAGAAATGAAGAGTTAGTGTTTGTGATAAAAAGGATATCTTTCTAGGTCTATATGGGTTCACAAACTATTTCTTTCAAATAAATTGAGAAATTATTCAAAATGAGGATAGAAAACTTGATAAACATTTTTTTAGGGGTGGGACTTTTACTCGGGGGTTAAATGCTCAATTTATCTCTTTGATTATGAAGGTTGAGAATGATGGTGAGATAATATAATTTAGTCTAATTTATCTCGTTAACTCACTTTACAGAGTGATTAAAAAAATTCTTCCCAAAAATCTTGCTAGGATCTCAGGGAAAATAATTACTCGAAATCAATTAGGCTTTGTGAAAGGAAGGCACATCCAGGACTACTTTCCCACTACCTCAGAATATGTGAACCTTCTCAACAAAAGTGCCTAAGGAGGAAACTTTTCTATAAATCCATACATCAACAATGCCTTTGATTCAATGGAGTGGGGATTCATAGGCAAATTTCTATGAATTTTTTACTTCATCATGACTTTTATCCAATAGGTCAAGGAACTCCTTGATTCAGAATGTGTCTCTATCCTTACCAATGAATCACCTGAGTGTTATGTCACTTTCTAATGGTGGTTGAGATAGTTATATCCACTTTTAGCAATTAATTTTCCCATTATAGTGGCTTACCTAAGTATAATGCTCCTAGATATGGTTGACAAGGGTGACTTAAAGACCATCAAAGCAGGTTGAGGTACAACTAACCCCTCTAATATTTTATTTGTAGATGACATTTTAATTTTCACATAGGGAGATAGAAGGAACATTAAAAATCTCAAAATGTCCCTCCAAAAATATGATAAATTCTCTGGTCAAGAAATCAACTGGGATATATATTTTATCTACTTTGGAAAGAACATCGCAGCTTCAATAAATGTACATCTTATAAATGACTTTGGACTCATGGTGGGATATCCTCAGTTTTTATACTTGGGTGTTCCCTTATTATGGGGAAAACCCCAAGATATTTTCTTTTCAAATATAATGGATAAATTTAGAATAACTCTCGCCTCATGGAAAGGGAAATATTTAGCAATGGGTGGCCGCATATGCCTTGCTAAGCATGTTTCAATTTCAAAACTTTTATCCTCATTCATGGTATATCTATGGATGATATCACATATCAAAATAGCTAACCCCAATGATGAAAAAACATTTATGGAGTGGAAGTGTAATGGAAAGCAGAATTAAAACTACTTCATGGAAAAGGTGTTGTCTGCCTTACAATGTAACACCCCAAGCTTCTACGGTACGTTTCCCTTCGAATAATGCGATAGCGTGTGTTGTACGCAACCTCGAGTTCTAACACACCCCACAACTAATTAAACTAGCCGTTGTGAATAGTAATACCTACTTTTTGAAATCATATATATTCTATATTTCAAAATGTACTTCATTTTTGGATTCGGAATATCAAAATTAGCCTAGGGTGAAATTTTGGTACATTTCGGATAACTTTCATATTTTGATGAATAGTGAAAATTTCTAAATTTTAATTAAAAACAACTTTTTTAATCAAAATAATTAATAGTGATAAATTATAAATTTGAGTGGTTTTAAAGTATATTTAGAATATATTTTTACCATTCAATTTAATGTTTATCATTGGACATAATTTTACAATTAAACCGAACATAAACAAGTGTCAATCTTTTGATAGTTATTATCTCTTAAAAACACGCTTTTTGTTTTGACAGCGGGAATTAATTTTAAATTAATTTCTGCCACTTCTGTGTTTTGAATTTAGGAAAATGGATTCCATATTTGGAATCATGATGTTCAAATTGTGTAAATAGGTAACTTTTATTTTTAGACATTTTGAATAGTTACTGTGGTAAATATTTTATTTACCATGGTTAAAGGGTAAATCCGGTAAATAAGGGTTAAAAAAATAATATTATAATAATAAACAATTACCCTAAAACGTGTCCTAACCTTATTGGTGGACACATACCCTACCATGGGCATCCTTTGGTCAATTTGGGGACCCCTTGGAGCCACTTGTATGTGGTAGGGACACTTTATATTAATAAAGTTAAAATAAAAATAAAAATGGCATAAGCTTACATCTTTTAGAAGAACAATTTTTACATAGGGTTATACATGTTGGATTTTCGATTATAAATATTCATTAGAAAGCTAAAAAGATTTCCTACATAATGATATTTTATTTATAATTTTTAGACATTATATAATTTATTTTATTTATGACACAATGATGATGCAGTAATTACTAAAATAGTGAAAAATAAAAATAATTGATCTTATAAATACCCAAATAATTATAATATGAAACTTTTAATGAATTAAACTAATTTTCTATGATAATATGATATATTAGGATTGATTTAATTGACTTTGTTAGAAGTAATCAATCTGTTAGGAGTTTCACAAAAATCAACTATTGAATAGTGTCAAAATTGACATAAAAGAGTTCTTAAAACAAATATTATATTATTAATTGATATTAAATTCCTAAAAATCTAAGGTTCGGCCAAGAGACTTATATTATGATAGGTTCCTCATTAAGGGACCACTTGGGGGTCGCTTGGATGTATATAGTAAGTTTATTAATCATATTATATAAAAATACAAAGAGACATTGTAAAAGTGAAACTAATTAACTTAGAGTTAATACTTAAAGATAAGGTTAATATAAGTACCCAAACCTGTCTAAATTCTATTGGATGAGTTGTTTTCGACCTATCCACACCTCATCCTTTGAATAGTAAACTTTGGAGCCTTTGTAAACCGAATATGAATTTATTATAAATTAATATTTCTAACTTTTCCAAAGGTGCCCCTCACCCCTCTTATAAAAGGGCACTCCTCCTTCTCATTTCTTCACACCTTCAAAGCCTTTTGGTTCGGCCAAAATCTGCCCAAATACTCTCCCAACATCCCTAAATACAACCTAGAGGCCTTAGTTTGATCAGAAAGCCAACCTAAGGAGCCCTTTTGATCAAATCAAAAGAAAGAACCCGAAGAAGAGGTAATGATTTCACCACCCTTTTCTATGTTCATTTCTTCTTCCACTTCTTCTTCCTTTGTTCTTACCATTATGAAATAATAACTCCAGTATCTCACATATACTGTGATGTTATTATAAATATGGTACAATCATATTCAATATTCTATCCACCCTTTGAATAACATGTCACCATACGTGCGTACGTACGGCTTACCGTCTCCACGTCGTGGTGTAATTGTTATTCAATATAATATTATTTGGATGGGTATAATAATGGTGTGTAACTCATGTAAATAATAAATATAACATGTTAATGATTCTGATATACCATCCATTTATATATTATTTTAATATCAAAAGAATAATATTGTCGCTCGTGCGTACGTACGGACTACCGTCTCCACGAACGCGATGAGATTCATTCTCCATCGTATCCATTCAAGTATAATTATCATTTGATGATTTAAAAATGATGTTTAAGGACTGTATATCATTCTGGATATGAATAAGATACAACAACCATGGCTTATGTAACAAAACATATAAAATAAAATGAGTAAGTTAACTCCCGAAACGACGATAATTCTAAGATATTATTAACACATCAATGTTAAAAGATCATATATGATATCATATTAATATATATGATTCTTGTATAATTTAATAACAACTATTTCACCATTATACAGGAGGTTAACCTACCCCAACCAAGGAAAAGTACAAGGTAAGGGTTATTTCACAATCTCTTCATTATCCGAGGTTGTTTATATGTAATAATCTACTGGGATCTCTTTATCATCCACATCCATGTTTCTTAAAAATGTATTTCAAAACATTTTTACTATTTACAAGAATATGGGTTAAAGTCATTTATACCTTTTTTTGACTTTTTATAAGAGGTTTATAAAGTAATCTTTCCGTCGTTTTCAAAACAAGGTCCTTTTTAACCTTTTCGACAGAATTGAGGTAAGAATGTTTTTTTTTAACTTATACGGCGGGTGCGGTTATTTTACGCCGTTATAAAATCTTCAAAGCTTTCCTTACAAGCTTATAAGAATATTTTCAAAGAAAATGTTTTATTTTATATGGATCTTAAATGATTTCAAAATAAAAGGAGATATTTCTTTAAAAAGAATTTTGATTTCATCTATGTCAACATCCTTTGATGGATTTTAAGATTATTTGAAGTTGATTTATTATGATACAAAACTTCTATATTGTATTGAAGGTTTTGTGATATGTTTGACTGTGGATGTGCTATTTTTATACCATTCATAGTTTATTGTGAAAGTATTGACATTTCGTATGCTAGTTTTAATACGAATGTTTATGTTATGTTTAAACCTTTTCATATGGGAATGCATTGGACTTAATAAGTGACGGGTGGAGCCCGCTATAGCTCCTCGATGCATCGGTAGGTCTCAGGAGACAAACTAGTGTCTTGGCACAAGGCCTTGACAAAATCTTATTTGTAGTCTTGGCACGAGGCCTTGGCTATGTGGTTATGATAGTCTGGCATTATGCATTCCAACATTATGAAAGTGGTTATTTATTTTTGCATGTGATTATTCGATTAGTGGAATATCCATGTGAATAAGTAAATGGCATTATTTCATTTTATTTATGCCATACCATGTTGAAAGTTCATGTTTAAAAGGCTTTTGTTTTAGTTATACATTGCCTTAAATGTTTATTCTTATTGATGAAAGTTTCCGCTATATTGTTATCCTTACTGGGCATTTGAGCTCACCCCTTTTCTATGTTTTATTTTTCCCAGGAAGTGAAGATGTAAGTTATGAATGACCTGCAGGGATATTATGAGGGGATTGTAGTGTGGACTGTGGAAACATTATGTTGTTGTTGTAGTTTTTGATTTTATGATGTAATGTAAAACTTATGAATATATCTAGTGTTTCCAAGGCTACTAAACCAATCGGTCTTTCGAGATTTGATCTTTCTTGTGATCATGCCAATGTTATGTAATTAATGCACCGACTCTGGGTAGCTGGGGTCGGGGCGTTACAGTTGGTATCAGAGGAAGTTTAGTACAAACCTTGGAAGCTAGATTTAGATAAACTCTGATTAGAGCACGTAGACCTAAGATGAACTTTGAGGATTAGTATAGAAGAACTTCCTAGAATTTTGGTATTGTAGAGACTTTGTGAGTTTTGCGAGCAATACATCCCTGTCTGGATACGAGCAGGTAGAGGCGGCTCTGGCACAGATGTACCTAGGGGTAAAACCCGAAAACACCGCTTTGAGCTAGACTCGAACGGGAACTGGTGCACGACAACGGTCCTTGCTGCACTCTTGGTTACGACACTCCCGGGGGATATGCTTAGGATAACTCTCACTTTCTTTACAAATCATTATGAAGGGTTTATGAGTATATACTTCCTCAAAGAAAACATATTTATGATTATGGATTATATCCATAGATAGTTCAATTTATGTTAAGTGTTTTATAAGTATGGGATTATGTATTTTGATTCATAAACTGATCTAGTTTATGCCATTGTTTAGAAATGGCACCTAGTGGAAGAAATGGAAACCGTATCAATGCACGCACTCCATGTAGGGATTTCCCTCCTGCTCAAGATAATTATAGTGGGGCTGGTGATGCAACTGGTGATGATCAGCTAATCACCGTACTGGGACAACTTACTCAGGTTATGAATAATAACCTTACCCGTATGGAGCACCCTGATCCGCAGCGTGGAGGATCAATGTTAGATCGATTCATGAGACAACAACCACCAACGTTCAATGGAAGTACAAATCCCTTAGTAGCTGAGCAATGGATATTTTCCCTGGAGAAAATATTTCAGGCTTTGGGGAGTAGTGAAAGGGAAAAAGTTACCATGGCAGTTTACCGCCTCACTGGAGATGCTGATCAATGGTGGTCATTGATTCAAAACATGAAGGAAGATGATGAAGTATCAAACATGGAATGGAGGGAGTTCAAAGATCTGTTTTTAGAAAAATACTTTCCTCGCGACCATCGAGCAGATATGGAAAGGCAATTTCTGAGTCTGAGACAAAAGGAGGATGAGAATGTCACAAAGTATGAGGCTAACTTTACAAGGTTAGCGAGGTACGCTGGTGATTATATTCGCAACCCAAGAAGTAAGATTCATCGTTTCTTTGATGGGTTAAAACCATTTCTCCGTCGAGAATTAGTCTCACAATCCTTTTCATCGTACGAAGACATTGTCTCATGTGCTATCAAGACCGAAAAGGAATTCTCTAAGTCTTATGACTTTAAAGCAAAGCAAGAGAAGAAGAGACCTGCTGATCAATCTGGGAATGGAAATAAGGGGAAGAAGGGAAAGGTTGAATATCCATCTTGTGGTAAGTGCGGGAAGAAACACCCCGGTGCTTGCCTGAAGGGAATGGGAGTCTGTTACAAGTGTGGTGAAAAAGGCCACCAAGCTCATGATTGCAAGGGGAAGAAGGAAGCTACCAACGTTCAGTGCTACAATTGCAGGGAGATGGGGCATTATGCAAATGCATGTCCTAAGCGTCAGGAGAACTTACCTCAGAAAAGGCCAAGGGATCAAGGCCAGGCTTATGCTATCACTACTGCTGAGGTAGAAACTCCGAAAGACGTGGTGGCAGGTAATTTAATGGTTTCCTCAAGTTTAGCAAATGCATTATTTGATTCTGGATCATCGCATTGTTTCATATCATCCCAGTTTGCTAAGAAAATTAGATATTTCCAATTTGATTTAATAAGGGAGTTGTCAGTTAAAACTCCTAAGGGAAGTATCGTTGCAACAAAGTTTTGTGAATCAGTCCCCATTAGAGCACATAAATTTTCTTTATCTGCTGATTTCATCGTCATACCTATGATTGAGTTTGATATAATCCTCGGTATGGACTGGCTTTCGGACTATGATGCGAAGATTTATTGTAAGAAGAAAGAGGTTACGATTCTTGATGATAATGATAAGGAACACCTTATTTTTAGAGCAGAATCGTCACCACCTAATTCTTATTTAGACCCACCCCCAGTAGCTCAACTTAATTCAATTATTGGGGAGGAAGAGAATGAAATAACTGTCGGTGAGGAAAGGAATGTTCAAATAGAGGATGTACATGTTGTGAAAGAATTTGTAGATGTATTTCCGGAAGATTTACCTGGACATCCTCCAGAACGAGAAGTTGAGTTTTCTATTGATTTGATTCCTGGATCAAGGCCTATATCGAAGACCCCTTATAGAATGGCCACTGTAGAGTTAGTCGAACTAAAGAAACAACTAGAGGAATTGAGTAATAAGGGATTTATTCGCCCTAGTGTTTCTCCATGGGGAGCCCCTGTTCTTTTTGTTAAAAAGAAAGATGGATCTATGAGGTTATGTATCGACTACAGGGAGATCAATGCTATAACGATAAAGAACAAGTATCCCCTACCTCGTATTGATGATTTATTTGACCAACTGCATGGAGCTCGATACTTTTCAAAGATTGACCTTCGATCTGGATACCATCAGTTGTGTGTAAAAAAGGAAGACATTCCGAAGACAGCATTTCGAACCAGGTACGGGCATTACGAGTTTACTGTAATGCCGTTTGGATTGACTAATGCACCCTCTGTATTCATGGATCTGATGAATAGAGTTTTCAAGGAGTATCTCGATGAATTTGTGGTGGTATTTATTGATGATATCTTGGTATACTCCAAAACCTACGAAGATCATGAAAATCACTTGCGCATTATCTTGAAGACTCTGAGGAGGCATGAATTATATGGAAAGTTTAGCAAGTGTGAATTCTGGCTTCAGGAGATTTCTTTTCTTGGCCATATTGTCTCTAAAGATGGAATCTCTGTTGATCCTTCTAAGACCAAGGCAATCCAAGAATGTCCAGCACCTACGAGTATAACTGAGGTACGTAGTTTTATTGGCTTGGCAGGTTATTATCGACGTTTCGTCCAGAATTTTGCCCGATTGGCTAACCCATTAACGAAGCTCACACGTAAAGGGGTTAAATTTGTTTGGACAAAAGAGTGTGAAGAATGTTTCGAAGAACTGAAGAGAAGATTAGTCAATGCTCCTATATTGACTCTACCATCGGGGAATGATGGGTTCGTTATTTATAGTGATGCATCAAAGAAAGGACTTGGCTGTGTCCTTATGCAGAATGATAGAGTTATTGCCTATGCATCACGACAGTTGAAAATTCATGAACAAAACTATCCTACTCATGATCTTGAGTTAGCAGCTGTGATCTTTGCTTTGAAGATATGGAGGCACTACCTCTATGGTGAAAAATGTGAGATTTATACTGATCACAAGAGTTTGAAGTATATTTTCTCACAAAAAGAACTCAACATGAGGCAAAGGAGATGGCTTGAATTACTCAAGGATTATGATTGTACGATACACTACCACCCGGGGAAGGCAAACAAGGTGGCAGATGCTTTGAGTAGAAAAGACCATGGAGTTTTGAACAATATGAGAATTGAAAGGGATCCAATTTTCATGGATCTAGTGAAAATGGACATGGGAATAACCAGGGAAGGTGAAACATCAATGCTTTTTCAAATGGTTGCCAAACCATCTTTACTAGAAAGGATTAAGAGTTCTCAGACCGATTATGACGAATTCCAAAAGAAGATTAAAGCTGTGAATGATGGGAGATTGAGAGACTTTGTGTATGAAGATGGAATTTTGAAATTCGGGAAGAGACTTTGTGTTCCCAATATACCTGATCTAAAAAGGGAATTGCTGGATGATGCTCATAGTTCTAATTTCTCTATACACCCTGGGAGCACCAAAATGTATAGAGATTTGAAGGAACATTTTTGGTGGGACAACATGAAGAGGGAGATTGCTGATTTTGTGTCAAGGTGTATGGTTTGTCAACAAGTGAAAGCTGGAAGGCAACAGCCTGGAGGAGTCATGCAACCTCTTCCCATACCGGAGTGGAAATGGGACAATATTACGATGGACTTTGTCATGGGGCTACCAAAGACTCCTAGAAGGAACGATGAAATATGGGTTATTGTTGATCGTCTTACCAAGTCAGCACATTTTCTTGCTATAAGAGAAGATCTACCCCTGGAACGTCTAGCAAGACTATACATTAATGAAGTTGTGAGACTTCATGGAGTTCCCCTATCGATTGTTTCTGATCGTGATCCCCTTTTTACTTCAAGATTTTGGAAAAGTCTTCAGAAATCCCTGGATACTGAACTTCATTTGAGCACTGCTTACCACCCTCAGACAGACGGACAATCAGAACGGACTATTCAGACCTTAGAAGACATGTTGAGATCTTGCTCACTTGATTTTCAGGGTATGTGGGATCAATATTTACCTCTGGTAGAATTTTCTTATAACAATAGCTTCCATTCGAGTATACAAATGGCACCATATGAAGCGTTATACGGAAAGAGATGTCGTACACCAACCTGTTGGGATGACGTTGGTGAAAGAAAACTTGTAGGCCCAGAACTGGTGGAGGAAACGGTGGAAAAGGTGAAGGTAATCCAAAATCACATCAAAGCAGCTCAAAGTAGGCAGAAGAGCTATGCCGATAATCGAAGGAAGGATTTGGAATTTCAAGTCGGTGATCATGTTTTCCTAAAGGTATCTCCGTGGAAGGGAGTCATACGTTTTGGTAAGAAAGGTAAATTGAGTCCCAGGTACATCGGACCTTTCGAAATTCTAGAACGAATTGGGGCTGTAGCTTACCGATTGGCAATGCCGCCAAGTCTCTCCAAAGTTCACGATGTGTTCCACGTATCTCTGTTGAGAAAATACATGCCTGACCCAACGCATGTACTCACCTATGAGGAATTAGAACTGGAACCCGATCTGTCTTATTGCGAAGAGCCCGTCAGGATTCTTGATACAAGAGAACAAGTACTGAGAAACCGGACGACGCGTCTGGTAAAAGTTTTGTGGAGAAATCATAAAATGGAAGAGGCAACGTGGGAACCCGAGGAACTTATGATGAAGAACCACCCGAGTATTTTTATGCAGTAATACCCTAGAAATTGCGAGGACGCAATTATTTGAAGGAGGGGAGAATGTAACACCCCAAGCTTCTACGGTACGTTTCCCTTCGAATAATGCGATAGCGTGTGTTGTACGCAACCTCGAGTTCTAACACACACCACAACTAATTAAACTAGCCGTTGTGAATAGTAATACCTACTTTTTGAAATCATATATATTCTATATTTTAAAATGGACTTCATTTTTGGATTCGGAATATCAAAATTAGCCTAGGGTGAAATTTTGGTACATTTCGGATAACTTTCATATTTTGATGAATAGTGAAAATTTCTAAATTTTAATTAAAAACAACTTTTTTAATCAAAATAATTAATAGTGATAAATTATGAATTTGAGTGGTTTTAAAGTATATTTAGAATATATTTTTACCATTCAATTTAATGTTTATCATAGGACATAATTTTACAATTAAACCGAACATAAACAAGTGTCAATCTTTTGATAGTTATTATCTCTTAAAAACACGCTTTTTGTTTTGACAGCGGGAATTAATTTTAAATTAATTTCTGCCACTTCTGTGTTTTGAATTTAGGAAAATGGATTCCATATTTGGAATCAGGATGTTCAAATTGTGTAAATAGGTAACTTTTATTTTTAGACATTTTGAATAATTACTGTGGTAAATATTTTATTTACCATGGTTAAAGGGTAAATCCGGTAAATAAGGGTTAAAAAAATAATATTATAATAAAAAAAAATTACCCTAAAACGTGTCCTAACCTTATTGGTGGACACATACCCGAACATGGGCATCCTTTGGTCAATTTGGGGACCCCTTGGAGCCACTTGTATGTGGTAGGGACACTTTATATTAATAAAGTTAAAATAAAAATAAAAATGGCATAAGCTTACATCTTTTAGAAGAACAATTTTTACATAGGGTTATACATGTTGGATTTTCGATTATAAATATTCATTAGAAAGCTAAAAAGATTTACTACATAATGATATTTTATTTATAATTTTTAGACATTATATAATTTATTTTATTTATGACACAATGATGATGCAGTAATTACTAAAATAGTGAAAAATAAATATAATTGATCTTATAAATACCCAAATAATTATAATATGAAACTTTTAATGAATTAAACTAATTTTCTATGATAATATGATATATTAGTATTGATTTAATTGACTTTGTTCGAAGTAATCAATCTGTTAGGAGTTTCACAAAAATCAACTATTGAATAGTGTCAAAATTGACATAAAAGAGTTCTTAAAACAAATATTATATTATTAATTGATATTAAATTCCTAAAAATCTAAGGTTCGTCCAAGGGACTTATATTATGATAGGTTCCTCATTAATGGACCACTTGGGGGTCGCTTGGATGTATATAGTAAGTTTATTAATCATATTATATAAAAATACAAAGAGACATTGTAAAAGTGAAACTAATTAACTTAGAGTTAATACTTAAAGATAAGGTTAATATAAGTACCCAAACCTGTCTAAATTCTATTGGATGAGTTGTTTTCGACCTATCCACACCTAATCCTTTGAATATTCAACTTTGGAGCCTTTGTAAACCGAATATGAATTTATTATAAATTAATATTTCTAACTTTTCCAAAGGTGCCCCTCACCCCTCTTATAAAAGGGCACTCCTCCTTCTCATTTCTTCACACCTTCCAAGCCTTTTGGTTCGGCCAAACTCTGCCCAAATACTCTCCCAACATCCCTCAATACAACCTAGAGGCCTTAGTTTGATCAGAAATCCAACCTAAGGAGCCCTTTTGATCAAATCAAAAGGAAGAACCCGAAGAAGAGGTAATGATTTCACCACCCTTTTCTAAGTTCATTTCTTCTTCCACTTCTTCTTCCTTTGTTCTTACCATTCTGAAATAATAACTCCAGTATCTCACATATACTGTGATGTTATTATAAATATGGTACAATCATATTCAGTATTCTATCCACCCTTTGAATAACATGTCACCATACGTGCGTACGTACGGCTTACCGTCTCCACGTCGTGGTGTAATTGTTATTCAATATAATATTATTTGGATGGGTATAATAATGGTGTGTAACTCATGTAAATAATAAATATAACATGTTAATGATTCTGATATACCATCCATTTATATATTATTTTAATATCAAAAGAATGATATTGTCGCTCGTGCGTACGTACGGACTACCGTCTCCACGAACGCGATGAGATTCATTCTCCATCGTATCCATTCAAGTATAATTATCATTTGATGATTTAAAAATGATGTTTAAGGACTGTATATCTTTCTGGATATGAATAAGATACAACAACCATGGCTTATGTAACAAAACATATAAATGAAAATGAGTAAGTTAACTCCCGAAACGACGATAATTCTAAGATATTATTAACAAATCAATGTTAAAAGATCATATATGATATCATATTAATATATATGATTCTTGTATAATTTAATAACAACTATTTCACCATTATACAGGAGGTTAACCTACCCCAACCAAGGAAAAGTACAAGGTAAGGGTTATTTCACAATCTCTTCATTATCCGAGGTTGTTTATATGTAATAATCTACTGGGATCTCTTTATCATCCACATCCATGTTTCTTAAAAATGTATTTCAAAACATTTTTACTATTTACAAGAATATGGGTTAAAGTCATTTATACCTTTTTTTGACTTTTTATAAGAGGTTTATAAAGGAATCTTTCCGTCGTTTTCAAAACAAGGTCCTTTTTAACCTTTTCGACAGAATTGAGGTAAGAATGTTTTTTTTTAACTTATACGGCGGGTGCGGTTATTTTACGCCGTTATAAAATCTTCAAAGCTTTCCTTACAAGCTTATAAGAATATTTTCAAAGAAAATGTTTTATTTTATATGGATCTTAAATGATTTCAAAATAAAAGGAGATATTTCTTTAAAAAGAATTTTGATTTCATCTATGTCAACATCCTTTGATGGATTTTAAGATTATTTGAAGTTGATTTATTATGATACAAAACTTCTATATTGTATTGAAGGTTTTGTGATATGTTTGACTGTGGATGTGCTATTTTTATACCATTCATAGTTTATTGTGAAAGTATTGACATTTCGTATGATAGTTTTAATACGAATGTTTATGTTATGTTTATACCTTTTCATATGGGAATGCATTGGACTTAATAAGTGACGGGTGGAGCCCGCTATAGCTCCTCGATGCATCGGTAGGTCTCATGAGACAAACTAGTGTCTTGGCACAAGGCCTTGACAAAATCTTATTTGTAGTCTTGGCACGAGGCCTTGGCTATGTGGTTATGATAGTCTGGCATTATGCATTCCAACATTATGAAAGTGGTTATTTATTTTTGCATGTGATTATTCGATTAGTGGAATATCCATGTGAATAAGTAAATGGCATTATTTCATTTTATTTATGCCATACCATGTTGAAAGTTCATGTTTAAAAGGATTTTTTTTTAGTTATACATTGCCTTAAATGTTTATTCTTATTGATGAAAGTTTCCGCTATATTGTTATCCTTACTGGGCATTTGAGCTCACCCCTTTTCTATGTTTTATTTTTCCCAGGAAGTGAAGATGTAAGTTATGAATGACCTGCAGGGATATTATGAGGGGATTGTAGTGTGGACTGTGGAAACATTATGTTGTTGTAGTAGTTTTTGATTTTATGATGTAATGTAAAACTTATGAATATATCTAGTGTTTCCAAGGCTACTAAACCAATCGGTCTTTCGAGATTTGATCATTCTTGTGATCATGCCAATGTTATGTAATTAATGCACCGACTCTGGGTAGCTGGGGTCGGGGCGTTACATACAAACTTAGAGGCTAGGGGATAAAAATATAGAATTTTTAAATCAATTCATTTATGCCAATTTCATATGGAAACTCATGAACAAAAAACCTACTAACCTGGTATATCTTCATAGTCAACTTTTGCACAGACTAATTTCTAGAAAACAAAGTTATCTTGAATCCTCGATCGGGCAACCCGTCAAACTGGTTTCAAAAGATCATCACCCACTATAAATGGATTTATAGTGCTCATTCATCTCTATGGTTCTTGTATGACAAGTGGACATGCGATCAGCTTATAAACAAGGTTAATTGATAGTTCAGTGATATTAACCACAACATAAGGATTTTGGATCATCTAGAAGATATAAAAGTAGTTCCCGATGACATTTTCTCAATTGTGGAAAATTTTGACTTCATCAACCAAAAGTATCTACTCAAACGAAATGGTTCCTCCAATGGTAATTAGTACTAAATGAGATTTTATATGAATTTTATTCTTGGGGACATGGAATGGATTGGATGATATAATAATAAATCGATGCACCGTCTAGGTATACTCTAGTCTAGAGGCTATTGTTAAACAAACTCCCAGTGTATCTAAATCTCCAAAAATAGGCATTTATCTGTGCTCCAAGTGCGTGCTATAAAACCAGCACAGATAGAATGTTAACCATCACTTCTTGAGCTACAACTTGTCCTTATTATAATGGAAGAATATGATCCAAATGTTCACCATCCAGATGAATCAAGAAGTATCTATCTGCTCCTTAAATGCAGATATACACAAAGCTTATCAATCATAGAATATCACAATACTCCCTAGAACTGTATGTGCTAAATTGATTCAATTAATTTGGAGGAACCTGAATGACATCCTTCACAACAAGGCATGATTCAGCACTGACCTGGCCATAAGGACTATTTTCATTGCTATGAAATCTTCCAATTCAATGCATGTTGAAAAATGTAGGAATATGGTGGATGATATCCTAGTGCTCATATGACTCTGGAACCTAGGAAATTTTACCATCCTCTATGGAACTTTGGAAGTCTCTTGGACATCGCCTTTTTCTGGTTGGGTTAAATGTAACAAAAACGAAGACTCTAGAGGTTACATAGGCCCATCAAGGTATGGTGCAATATTTAGATAATACAATGGTGATGTGCTTGAATGAATCAATGGTTCATGTGATCACTACACTATACTAAAACCAAGAAATTATGGGCATCATCATGGATGTTGATCTTGCTAAAAAAGGTGGATGGATCTCTCTTTGGTTAGAATGTAATTCCTCTAATCTTGTGCAAGAGATAAGATGAGGAAAAGTTCACTTATCATAGAATATGATGAGAAAGTAGATCAATTTCTTGTAAATAATTTCTCACATGAACTACTACATCACTCATTTCTATAGGGAATAAAACTGAATTACAGATGGGCTTGCAAACAAAGGGGATAATTATAGTGTATGCAACTACTCAACCACTATTCCAGATGACTTTGTACTTATCTTAATCAATGAAAAATGTAAAATTACCTATTTTAAAATCATTTAAATTTACATTATATTAATACAAGGTCTTTAGTGCTCATGTTTCTTAAAAACAATATGCCAAAATGGCTACTGTTTGACACATCTTTGTTGCAATGAGACTTCCCTTAAGAGTTTTGATCGAAAACACCCTTATTAAATCAAAAAGAAAATATCTAATTTTCGTGAAAAACTAGGTAGATATAGAAAAGTGTGATGATCCAAAATCAAAGAAATATTTGCAAATTTTTTATTATAGGATCAATGTACGTTCTACTATATCATTGGGTACTTCTACCTCAGGTGTAGTGATTTCATATGCTTGGACATCTCCCCTTATCTTATTCTATGATGTATTTACTTGGTACAGGGGATATTGGTTTGAATAATTCCCCATATATTTAAATTTTAGGCATTGGAAATCATTGATTTGTTTCTTCCCATTACATTCATTAGCTCGATGACCATTTTCTATGCACTTATAAAAAACTCCCATTCCTTTCAAGAGTTTCCCACGATTATTCTTTTGATAATTTTTACATAATTAGAATTAATTTGTTCCCCTCTTATTCTTTGATTCATTAAATTTTTCATGGTTGTAAAAAGGAATTTTATTTTATTCAGTTCCCTTTAACATATAGGATCTATAAAATTCCATCACTATTTTGATGGCACTTAATACTCTTTCATCATATAATGAAAATGTTTGATAATAAAATTCCCTCCGTAGAATTAGATTAAGGCCTTTAAAGAAATGATCAATCATGCTCTATAAATTATGTATGCACTCTATAAAATACATGACTAGTATTGTAAAGATATCCTCATACACCACACCAATATCTTCTACCTTTTTCTTTAAGAAATTTGATTTTCTCTTCATTTCAATTCATTGATCATGAGGGAAATATGTGTCTAAGAATGTTTCTTTAAAAGCACTCCATTCAAAGATTTCTATTTCATCTTCCTCTCTAGTATTATAGATTAATTTCCACTATTGATTATCATCTCCCATGAGAAAATATACTACAAGTATTAAATTTTCCCTTTCATCACATTCTGATGATAGAAATATATTTTCAAAGAACTTAATCTATTTCCCAAATACTACTAAATTTGTAGTCCCACTAAAATAAGGGTGATACTTCCACATAAAATGATCCAACATAGGTGTAGTATGATTATTATTCATAACATGAGTAATATTTAATAATATGGTAATTATTTTCTCATCTCAATACTAACTATGTTGAATTTCTCAGTGGGGGAATCCCTACAATGTTTATGGGTATTGATTTCTTTCTTTTTATTTGGAGCCATTACTAAATAATGGAACACACTGAGTTATCCCATAATCATCATGAGAATTCATCAAAAAAATAAATAATATTATAATGGTAATTTTATAAATTTTAAAAGAAATTATCATAGTTATCATGTTGGTAATGTTTATTTTTATATATAGTTCCCAAGGTAACTACAAAACTTTCATTGATACTTTCTACAAACACCTAGAACACAGTAACCTAGATATCGATCCTTAATTTATTAAAATGACATAGATACAAGATTAAAATTCCAAATGACTGATCAGTTTAGTAGTATGGAAGAACAAGATATATACATGTTACCCATATTACATTGGAAATCAAATATAAAATATAACAATGAAAAATAAATTGTATATTTGACACTTATTCAAATATTTCATCTTCATAACCTAGGGATTGAAAAAAATAAAAGGGTGATTTAGAATGCTCAGTAAGGGTTACATACAGAAAAAATGAATTAATAATAATTTAATTATAATCAATATGGAATAATCAATGTGGAAAATTGAAAAACTGAGAAATTCATGTCACATAATAAATAATCGTAGACTGAAAATGAATCAAAAGATTTTATTACAATGAAAATATAATGGATAGTAATAACTGAATATTGAATGAAGGGAATTATTAATTAATGGATGTTATGTATATATATTCTAATAAACTACTGTCAAGACCTTTCACAAGATGGTTTATCTCTATGGGTATAAACTGGTCTGATTCTTCGTTGAAACAAATACGAAGGGTTTGTCTTCTACTGATTTGTCTCGTGAGACCTCTTGATGCATCGAGTGGATATCTATAATCAATCCCCACCTATCTCTTCATTTTAAAATCATTCCAAAAATATATAAATGATCAATTTAATTCATGAATCAATATACCTTATCAAAATATTTCTATGTTGAATAAAAGATTCAAATTTAACATCATGTCCCCAATTAATCAAATAAAATCCAAAGTAAACACTGTATGAAATTTATTATACAGCTTTGGAAATAATCATATTAATTAAACAAGAAATATGGATATTTAATTAAATTTTCAATTAATGGTGATCATAAATATAAATGTCAGTATATACACCATTGAAAATAAAATATGTGCCAAACATTAGAAATATGTGTCAATAGAAGAAAATTGAGACGAAGTCTCTTACAAGGATCATATCATTAATCAAATGAATATAGTTTTTTTACTTTCTATAAATACACAAATAAAGTTTAAATACAACACAGTATAAAAAAATAATTCTACACATAACATTAGAATGACATAATCAATGAAATTGATGTTTAACCCAACGAATGAAAGTTGAGTTAAGCAATACCATACGAATTTGTAATCAGTTGAATCATATGACCCATGATATTAATAATTATCAAATGAAACATTTAATACCTTTAAGATAATTAAATTAATTATATTATATATCAATATTCATTATACATACACCACAAAAAATAGTGATATATAATGGTAATCTCACAGAAATAAAAGTGAGACAACAAATCATTACCTTATGTCTAAAAGAATTTTGAAATTATAATTAATATCATGGATAATAAAATTGGATTACTTAATTACTTAATTAAGAACATCAAAAACATAAAATAAGTTTATTATAATTTTATTATGTTCATTTATGTCCATTTTGATTAGTTATAATGTTTAATTTTGTTTTTCTGTGAGAGTTTGTTTCATGGTTTTAGGGTTAGTTCCCTTGTGTATAATTATGAGAGTTCTTATCAAATAGAATAAAAACTCTATAATTTTAATTAAATGATATTAATATACTTCTATGATTTTAAATGTTCCTATATATCAATTTTTTTGGTTTGATGATGATTCATTTGATAAAATGTTGATGACAAATATTTAGTTTCTTTTTAGCATTTTTTAGTTGTCTTAAACTTGTTTTATTTTTCTCATTTAATATTATGTATATATATGAGTTCTGAAACATAAAAAAATTATTATATAAATATTATAAGATTATTTATCTATAATAATGGTTTTATGTCTAGAATTTCATGTGGTAAAGGGAAACAAAAAATCATCATCCATGAAGGTGGTGAATGGACATATCATGAATGATGTTTTCATTTTTAGAATAATTGAAGAGAATAGAATATATATATACATATATATAATGATGGATGTTTCATTAAGATAATAAAATTATAGTATATTTATAAAAATAGAGTTATCATGTCACCTTTTATAGGGGAGGTGAGAAGAGGATAAGAAAATAAAATAAATTAAACGAGAAAGAAGGAGGATTTTACCTCTTGAATATCGTCTCCTCGAGGACCTCCTTAAGACAAATCGATTTGGACTTTTCGTAAGAAAAGTAGGACTTGTATTTGGGGTAGAGTATTGAGAGAATGATTAGATAGAATATTATAAAGCTTCCTGTCTTATAAGTTGTGAAAGAAGAGTTGGTGAGGGGTAGTATTTATAACTAAGGAGATTGGTGTTTTTTGATAATTTTCTTATTTGTTTATGACTTTAGCTAAAGACTCTAAATAGTAATAATTATTGTGACAATTTATAGTAACTAGTGCATGTGAGTTTTAACTAATGTTTTCTTACATCAACCATGACTCAAAAATTCATGTATTTGGCTTCAAATGTTAAAAACGGCAAACTATCGTAATTCTATATTAACCAAAAGTTTAACTATTTCAAAAAATTTGAAAAATATCACCCTATCAATTTTTAAACATGTAGATTTAAAAAATGGCCTCCATTTAATGGAAATAATTTTCTAAATTTAATAAATTTAATTTATAATTAAATTTATATCTTATTAAAAAAATACCGATTTTAAAATTATAATTGATTTAATGACACTTTGAAAAATTAATTATGGTCTCATAAAATTATATTTTAATTATATAAAAAATTAATTTATGAATATATTTTATGAAAAAAATTACATCCTTATATTAGTTATAAAAATAAAAATCAAAATTTATGTTTCACAAAAACACCAAGACTTAATTTGTCATTTTTAAAAAATTTATTTAATTTTTACATGATATAAATATATAATATTTTCATTTAAGAGATAAATAAATTCAATTTACAATTTCATTGATGAGTTTATTATTCTAATGGTCACATTTCTTTTCTTAATGGCCACAAAACTATTCTAACATTCATGTTAATATTTAATAGTATATCACAGTTTGTTTAACCTCAGTGTTGATTGCAATGTAAGATATTGAATAAATTGAATATATTTAAGAATATAAATACCATAAAATCTTGGGGTTTTATAAATAATCTGAGAGAATACTTTAAATAATGGAATTAAATTTACCTTTAATATGAGTTAGTTGAGAATTTTTCCATATTGAGGGATTTAATTTAATAAAAAAATTAATATAAATTTTAATTAGAAACTCAATTCACCCCCATCTTGAGTTTTCAACTCCGACCAACATTTGGTATCATAATATATTTTTTATTTATCTCTTTTTTTACTATGATCAAATGTCTACCCAAATAGATCAAAATTTATATTATTTATAAATATATATCGTTGTGTATAATAGTTGGATTTATGGGACTAATACTAAAAAAGTCTTTATTTTTATTTGAATAATTATAATTAATGGAAAATAAAAATGAAAATGCATCAAGAAATTATGGGTTTTGATATCTAGACAATAATTTAAGATCATTATAATAAACATAAAGATGCTAGAGTTTAATGGGGTGATGCCACTATGAAATTTTATGACTGTAATTAGAAATCCATAAATGATTTATGTTTCTCATTAAGAGAATATTAATTCAATAGAATATCTATATGTTCTACTAGTTTATAAATTTGGGATACCTTATATATGTCTCATGAAGGGAAATAAAATGATTAATAAATGAGATTAAAAATTATATTATTAAAAATGATATATTTAAGATGAAACCTAATGAGTCTATTTATCAAATTTATCTTAGGTTTAATGAGATCATAAATAAGATGCATTCACTTAGAAACACCATATATGACATTACTCAAGTATTCAGAATTATAAGATGCTTACTACGAAGATTGAGAGGCACTACTATGTCCATTTATGAGTCCAATAATATAAGAAAGCTATATAAAAATGTGATAACAGTAAAAATAAAGTTGTGTGAATAATAAATCAAGGTAAATGATGAATATTTTCAACTAAAAATATCAATTTCATTTAGGACATATCAGCCAAAGAATAAAAAAATTTTCAAGTAAGAGAGAACCAATTGAAGTGATTGTGACTCGAGTAGTTATGAAGAGAGGGATCACCTATCTATAACATTCAAAAAAGATCTTCAGAAACGAATTTCTTCAAAAAATTAAAACTCAATGAAAAATATAACAAAAATGGTGACTGGATTAAATAAGGAAACATAATGGTTACCTATTACAAGTGTAAGAGAAAATGACATATCAATTCTGATTTGATTAAGATAAATATAAGAAAATGAATGAGTATAAAGTGAATAAATATAAAAAGGCTATGAAAGAAAACTAAAGAGATTTTTATAATAGCTCTAGTGAGTCTGATTCAAGTAAATAAGACAACAATGAAGGGTAAATATGTTTTTTGTGGAAAACTTATTGGGGGTATCAAATACTATTCCAACTTCATAAAATCATTTTTCTAATGTTTTTGAAAATGAAAAAATGTTGAAAATATGACCGATGGATATTTATTTGGGTACTATAATATACTGAAAGAAACATTTAATGAGAACAAGGATAAGTATAAATATATGATAAAATAGCATGCTTTATCTGTTAATATTAAATCTAGTATTTCTATTTAAAGATAAAATAATAAATTTCTTATTAAAAATGATTTATAATTATATAATGATAAATTATAAATGATATTTAAGGTGTTTCTTATATAATAGAAAGTATCAAAAAAAATTGGGAAGTTAGGTTGTACCAAAACGAGGAGATTGTTTTGGTTTTCAACCAAGACAAAAGAATAATGTTTATAAAAACTAATTTATTCCAAGTTCAAATAGTAAACCTATTGTAAATAATATAGTTGGAACACCTAGATCTGGATCAATCCAATTTGGACCTAAGAAAAATTAATTTTCTTATTATTTTATGTTTTTTCATACATATGCGAATTTGTTTTTAAACATATATGGATTCCCAAAGCTCTAATTGTCAACCTATATGGACCAAAGTATATTTGGTTACCAAAGTTAGTGATTTTCTAAATAATTATAAGAAACATGTTTGAAAAATATATATTTATAATGTTATGGTATCTAGATAGTGTGTTCTCCAAACATATGATAGGGGACATCTTAAGATTTGAAAATTTGACCAGAGTGGTTGATTTTCATTTCACTTCTCATGATAGTGAAAGAGAAATTTTTTGGAATCAATCAGGTGAGTAATTCCAAAACTTGTTAATTTATAAATTTTTATTTGATGATGGTTTAAAGTGAAATATTCTTAGCATATCTCAATTTTTTAATAATGGTTTTCATGTAAATTTAAAAATATTTTTTGTAATATTTATGATTAAAAATTTAATTTAGTATTTACTACTTTGAGAAATTATAATTTTTATGTTTTATATCTAAATTCATTATTTCCAAAAAAAAATGTTTAAATACATATTTTCTTGAATCATGGTTATAGTTTAGGATAGTAGACCAATGTAACATATAATCTCTTATAAAGTTATCTAAAAAGTGTTTAGTCAAAGATCTATCTAGGCTAGATTTCCCAAAAGACAAATTGTGCAGTCCCTATTAAAAGGAAAGAAATAAAAATATTATTGTAATTCAATTAAACTAGATTCAACATCTAAATCCCTATCATATGTTCACATGGATTTGTTAAGACCTTATTGAGTTTCTATTTTGGTAAGAAAACATTATGCTAATGTTATTTTTGATGACTATTAAAGGTTTACATGGGTATATTTATTTACTCACAAGAGTCAGTCTTGTAGATAATTTGATGACATACAAATTTAGAATAAAATATTAATGGATTTATCATTAGGAGTTTGATAAGTGATCATGGTCATCAATTTAAGAATCGGGATTTTTAATCTTTATACTCAAAATATGTTTATAATCATAATTTATTTTCTACTAAAAAACCTCAATTGAATGGGGTGGTTTAAAAATGAAATGAATGCTTTAAGAGATATCTCAGACTATACTTAGTGAATATGACTTACTATATTTTTTTTAGAATCTCTACGTATATCTTTTTATGTAATTAACAAATTCCTAATAATAAATATTTTAAAGAAGTCAATATATAAATAATGGAATGGAATAAAACCTAAGGTAAATTATTTCAAGGTTTTTTCCTATAAAAATTATATTCTTAATACAAAGGATAATATGGAAAAATTTACATCCAAAATTGATTATGTAATTATAATTGGATATTCATAATAAATTAAATAATATTGTGTATTTAATAAAATAACAACATTTTTGGAAGAATGTTCAAGTTAAATTTGATGAGACTGATCCGTATGAACATAGAGTTTCTTTAGAAAATCTTGAGGATGATATATCAAATTTGAATATTAACAATTCCTATAAAAGAAAAAATATTGTTTGTGATTTATTTTAAAAATAACCGAAAAAATATATTTTAGAGGAACCAAATACTAATGAAAACCTAGACGAATCTAGTATTCCTAGAACTATTAGAACCTACCAAGACCAACCTTTAGATATAGTAGTTGGAGAACTCAAACTTGAGAATCAATTTGAAACCAGGTTGAACATTGGGAAATCGTATCACATATTGAACCAAAATAAATCAATAAGGAAATCAGTGAAGAACAATAGGTAATTGAAATGAAATAATAATTGAGTTAATTTGAAATATGTAAATTTTTTGATCTAGTTGAGAGACCTATGTTCTATTTAACCATTAGTAATATATGGGTATATGAAAACATGGTTAATGAATCAAGAAATATTATTATAAATAAATCTAGATCAGTAGATCAAGGTTATAATCATGAATAATACATTTACTATGAAGAAACCTTTTCCCTTCTAACAATAAATGAATCCATATGAATACTAATTTCTTATGCAATACATTTAAATTTCAAATTACTTCAAATGGATGTCAAGAGAGACTTACTTAATGGTTGTATTTTTTTTTGATGTTTTTTTCAAACAGTCTCTTGTATTTTTTAATTCACTTTTTCCAAATCATTTTTTTAATATAAAAAATCACTCTGTGGTTTAAAAAAATCACATAGAGACTGATATGATAACCTCATCAATTTTCTTATTTAAAATGATTTTACAAATGATATTGTTGATAATAATTTATTTGTTAAATGAAAATAAAAATATGTTTTAGTTACATAAATATATGTTTATGATATTATTTTCGGTTCTTTAATAAGTTCTTTATACATTGATGTTTCAAAAAAATGAAAAATGTTTTTGAAATGTGTTTGATGTGTGAACTAAAATTCTGTTTTGGTTTTCAAATATTTAAAAATAAAGAATGAATTATTGTAAACCAAATAAATTACACAAAATAACATTTAAATTTTTTTTTCCTGGGTAGCACAAAAGTAAATGATACTCCAATGAGTACCACCTATAAATTGGATCTTGATGAAACTGATAAACAAGTTGATCAAACAATTTACAAAGGTATGATTGGGAGTTTTTAAAATATAATAGTTATCCAACCAGATATTATGTTTAGTGTGTGCATGTGTATATGATTTTAAGCAAACCCTAGGGAATCTCAATTAACTGATGTCGACATAATTTTCACATACCTCAAATGTACTAACAATTTAGGATTGTTCTATTCTAGAGGACATGATTTTGACGTAAATAGTTATTCATATGCTAACTATAGTGGTTTTAAGTATAACCTAGGGAATATTTCACTTTTTAGGAAAGTCACTAGTTTAATTATGTCAATATAAATATTATTTTGTTTCATTTTTCACTACTGAAGATAAATACATAGATTTAGTTTGTTTTTGTTCTCATATTTGGTCGATGAATCAAACTTAATTGGATTATGGATATAAATTTATACATGTCCCTGTAAACTATGACAACAAAGGTTCTATTATAAATTATATGAATCATGTATCTCATCTTGGAAAAAAACGTTGATATATGAAACCACTTTTTGAGGGATCTTTTTTGAAAAAGAGATATCACTCTTGAATTCATTCATCCGGGACATCTGCTTACTGAAATTTTTACATACCCTTTGAATTATGAGAAATTAAATTATATCAAACATTATTTAGATATGATTATTATTTTTAAAATGTTTTATGGAATAATTTTAATATTATTTTTAATAATCTTATATATATATATATATATATATAATTTCATCTTACTTAAAATGTTATTTTATTTAGTTAATTTAAAAAAAATACAGTATAGGGTTTTTAAATATGCTTAATATTTATATTTATTTTCTCACACATTACTGTTCTAAAAATCCAAAAATTACTAAAATATCTCAAATTAGAATCTGAATCACTGCACTCTATTCTAACTTAATCCAAACCCTCCTCCAAATATTCCTTCACCAAAACCATAACATATTATTTTGTGGATATATATTATATGTCTTCAAGACGAATAGACCAGTTATATAATATGTTTTTGAATCATATAATGCTCCAAAAAGAGAAAAATAATGTATGAGTAGACCTCATAAGCTTATAAACCCAATTTGTTTCTCATAAAGTTGTTCTAAAAAAGGAAATTGAGATTTAATGGTTTAGTGTGAATAATTAATTGGTTTAAAGAGACATTATTTGTAAAGAATGGATGAGATTGTTCCTGGATGAGAATAACCCCTTATATCTATGTTTAGTAAAATATATTTACATGAACATGGTGTTTGAAGCTGAATATATGGAATACCATATTAGGACTATTGTAGACTATTATGAATGTGAATTATAATCATCCTTTTGGAATAACTGTTTAAGGGTTCCATTCATTATATAATTTAATTATTATCATAATTACAATCTTATGAATCATCATCACTTTGCGATTGATAATGTGATAGGAGAACTTATAGACGATAAAAACTATTGAAAAGTAGGTGAAAATGTGTTAATTGTAGAATATACATTGTTATTAATGTTCATACAACTATATATACCCTTAAAAATGAGAAGTTTTCTTGATAAATTATTAAGTTATTATTTTTCTAATTAATGATTTATGGTGTTCAAAATAGTCTACCAAGATTATTAATGATGCATATAGAAGACCTAAGTAAATATTCTCAAATATTTAAATCACATCCATACCCAAAGTTCATCTATGTTATACTAGAATAAAAAAGGTTAATTCCTAATGTAATATTAAGATCATTGTTTTTTAGAGGTGTTTATTTAAATTTGACCATATACAAAAGGATGAAGGATAGATTTAATTCTTGGAATAACCCATGATTAGATAATGGTGGAAACTATATTAATGCTTCAATCAAGTTTATTATCCTACTAGACTAAGATATATCTTCTTCCAGACGTAGATCCATATCAAATTTTTTAAGAAAACTATTCTTTTGATGAATATGGTTATCAATATATGGTTGATATAGCTGAATAATAAAGACCAAATTATAAAGAGATATTGAGTGGCTCTCATATCCTAAGGTTCAAAAGGAATCTAAGGTTCATATAGAGGATGAACATCTAAAAAAGGAGTAACATTTAAGGGGGATAAAAATCTTATTTCCTTATTATTTGAACATGTTTTCATTGATTTTGATAGTGATAGAGGTTATGATCCAGTTAGTGATAGCCTACTAATATTTGAGATTTGGGGAGCTCTAATATTTGATTCCATGAATTTTAGAGAATATGGATCGTTATAAAACCCTTTCTATGACATGGATCTATTTGATTCTACCTATGATGGTGAAAATCATTATGTTGATATCGATAATGGTGATGATTTTTGAAATCCACATAGGGAAGACGGTTATTCCATTCTAGTTTCTTCAACATTTATGGAGACTATTGTTCCAATGTCTACTTCTATAGTTATAGAATATCATAGAATACTTGAGCCCCATAATAACCAATTAAAATAATGGCCACACCTTCTTCTACTAGACTTGTGTCAGAAAACCTGTTTGACGGAGAAGCAGTTTATAGTTCTTCACCCAGAACAAAAGTGGTGGAAAAGAGAGATTAAAAGAACAAATTTTATACCATTATTAGTAAATTTGAGAGCCCTTTATTAATTTATCTCCTAAATGAGTACCCTGTTGAATTCCTTATAACTTTTAGTTCATTGACTCTTACTCTTCATCCTCTTCTCAGGTTGTTCGTTCACCTCCAGACGATACTCCTCATCTGTCTCAATTTTCTCTATCTCAGGACATTGCTCCTTCTTATATACCTTTCTCTATAATCACTTCTTCTTATTTAATTATGTATAAGAATTGTCTTATTGAATTTTTAAAATAATTGTTTCTCAGTATTAATTGGAATAATAACTGTGATGGATATGAAGGTCATTCCTACACTATTGAGATTTTAGTAGCTCATATCCAGCCAAAGTTATTCTTAAAGATAGATCATAATAATTATGATATTATGAATTTTAGAACTCATAAGGAGGATTTTGGACCCTCTACCTTAGCCTCATCTAATCTTACCCCAATCTCTACTAATGAGGATATTTTTATAAGATAAATTCACATGAAAATTTATAATACTATAAATAATGTGAAGGATATCCAAAATAAAGTTGAAATGGATATTTTTACACATTATGAAATTTTTTTAGATATGGTTAGATCTGAATTAGTCAAGGATTCCAAAGAAAATGGTTTGATCAAGGGTTTTATAAAGTATTATATTAGATGAATTTACACCAAGGAATATCTCAAGACATAGTTTCCTTCTTTAAAACTATACCTCAAAATGCCTCCTCTGACCATAGCATTAAAATCTATTGTTGAGAAGTTGTTAGTCATGAATCCTCTACTCAACCAATTTATTTTAGAAAATGATGAATTATTTTATATTAAGGAACATGGATCCTATGAACTAACTGGTATTACCTAGATTTTTTTTCCTTATATGTACATTGAAAATTCCCCTATTCTGAAACCTTCTTTTTTTACTTCCTCTCAACATATCTTTATCGCTTTACTAAGCTTCTACAGTAGTTTTTGGCTTAGTTTATATAACTTCCTCTACTCCAAACTCTACCTCACCTACCGCAGCACCTATAAGAACATTTTGTCACTCCTTTTATCCATCCTTACATCAAATAGTACCAATTTCCCAGAGTATTAAAATTTTAGGAACTACTACAATTTCTTATCCTGTACCTTCTCCTCATATTTTTGGAAAAGGAAAATATCCCTATGGTCCTTATACCCATCCAGACCTTGATGATTCTGACCCTAAATAGATATTTCAATATTTCCATTTTAATATTTATTAAAATTAATGAAATATATTTTTATTTAACTATCTATATCTTCATTTTCATTCCTTTATTTTATTTCATTTTTACTTTATTTCCCTTTAGTAATTATATTTTATAATCTCAAAAAGGGGAGTAAAATATAGAATATTAATAATATTTCATGGTTATATATTATAGAAAATTATATTTTATATATTATTCTAATATTTAATTAGTTTCTTAATTCCTTATGTATTTATTTATTCAATGATTTGTGATCCTCAAAAAGGAGGAATTTTTTGCTTATCAATTAAATTCTTATTTAAATTATTATAAATCATGTTTATGTTAATTATAATCAGTTTTATGTTTTATGGAAGATAGATTGTTTTTTTTGGATCACAATAAAAATTTTTCTATGTCTTGAATTGATCTAAAAGAATATCTAGACTATCTACAACGTGAAGAGTCTATCAACCATGACTCAGAAGTGGAAATTTTTAAATGTATCAGATCAACCACATGTTTGATGCATCGACCATGGAAGGTATCAAAATCAGTTCTGAAACTATAAGACTAACCAAGCAATCATTTTTTGTATTTCAAGAAACCATAAAGATAAATATTTTCTCAAAGGAATGAATTGACCACACACTTATTAGAACGAACATAGTTATTTTCTCTCCAACTATTGGATTGACCACATAAGTGACCTTACAACTACAAAGAGAAATAGAAGAGGCCACACATTTTTTAAAATATCAAAAATTATTTTATCGACAAAATGATGAAATCCGAGTATTTAGAAGATTCCAATTGACCAAAATTTGAAGGAAAGTGATGAGATGGGAATGTCGTACTTCTATAAAAATAATTAAGTGACGATGTGACTTGTTAAGGAGACTATGGGAAGATGTAAGAATTTGAGAAATTATGTGATTGACCATAAGTTCAAGTGATTGAACATAAGATAATAGTTGTTAACTATATGGGATTTTCAAAAGAATTTATTATAATTCTAATAAAGTATTGAGGCTAATGGGGAAACTTATGTTGTACTCTTTAAAGTGACCATCTCAAAAATTGAGTATTATATTGTTAAATATTATATGACAGCCACATTTTTCATAGAATTAAACACTGGTCAGAGGCATTTAATGAGACTAGATTTCATGATGAGTATGAATATTTCTAATGATTCGTTTCCAAATATCTTTTTTTGAAGAAATATTTTGAATTTATAGAGTACCAATGATAGATAAAGAAAAATAGGCAACATAGGAGATGTAGATACATCAATATTTTTTCCAAAGCAAAAAATACCAACTGGTGCACTAATTCGAATTCCAAAAACTCTATTTTTTCCTAATATTAAAAAAATTAAAATAAATTACCCTTATATTCATGCACAATTTATAAAAAACAGGACATTTAAATTAGAAGAATCATTTATAGAATAATAGAACAACATTTTTTGTGGCGTCAAATTCTTTTACTTCTATTACTATATTTTTTCAACATTTATAGTTATTTCTATTATAAATATTTTATTTCATCATAAAAATTTCCTATATATTATTGGAATGTATTTTGATACTCATTATAGTTTTCTTTTATTATTTCTATCCTACAGAAACTATAGAGGAGGCTATGTAACCTGTAATTTTTTTATATAGTTGTTTGTAAAACACAATCCAGGTAGTGGATGATGTTTATTGCCTAATAAATTGAGCATGGTTGTGGATGATTTCCATGAATGGAGGATTATGATTCTGATTGGTAATGATCCACTTAATTTTCATTCCTCTGTGTTTCAAATTTTTGTTTACTCTATTTTAGAATCTATTTTTAAAAATAATTTAACTAAATTTTACTTTTATAGTTATCTATTAACTGTGATAATTCTATTTTATAGTGAATGTAGAGTAACCTCAAATCATGGAATAATCATAATATTATTCTAGTTATTTTTTCATTAAACTTATAAGAGATTATTCAAAATTAATGAATTATATTTACCAATAGTATCAGTAAACTGTGTGTTTTTCATATTGGAGAGTTTTTTTCCCTAAAAAATAACAAAAAAATTAATTATAAACTCAACCCCCACCCCTCATGAGTTTACAAATCTGTAAAGAAATAATTAATTTTTTAGAAATATGATTGGAATCCTACGTTATTTGACTATCCATTTACCTAGTATAATGTTTTCAGTATGTATGTGTTCTTGGTTTCAGTCTAATTATAATGAAATTCATTAATAGTGGTTTATTTTATTTTAAACATAACTATTATGGTTTGATATCATAATATTATTTTGATTTTAGAGGATGTAGTCATGATAGTAAAAGCACATTTGGTATGTGCCATTTTGTAATACCGTAACCCGAATCACCAGGTTTGAGCTGGAGTGGCACATAACCTCATGTATTCATCCATGTTTTCCAGATGATATTGACTGGCAGGGAGAGTATAAATTGAAGTTGTGGTGATACTATACCCTCTATTATATTTCATTATAAAATATGAATAACCAAATATGAAATGACAAACAATAAAAGTACACATAAAAAATAACATATGATTTGTAATGAATAAATAATGAAACAAAATACTCAAACCAAAATAAAAGGACATTAATTTCCCACAAGGCCAATCACTAGTATAATATATAAAAAGAAAAAAAGTATAAAGTGGCTTTTAATCTAACTATAATCCTCACCTCCTCCCAGTATCCAAACTTATAGTGAGATTACCAGCTCGATGATAAAATTGAGACCTCATCCCAACCTATTCTAGAAACAAGTGATGGATTCTTAGCTACCAAAGTGACATAGACACCCCAGAGGGGTGTGATTGTAACTCAGTAGGGAACCACCAACATGGTCTAGTACATAATCATTAAAATCAATGTACGTGCATGTGATAAGCCTCAGTATAAAGTAAAAAAGAAATTCATAAATTGGGAAATCACAAAACATAATCATCAATGCACAAGAAATCAACAAACACTCATATGATGATCAGTTGTGTGATTAATATTCTCCCACATACAATGATCTTACCAACATAGGCTCCATATCAAAATCAATATCAATAATACACCTAAAAAATCCCCCACATTGGGATTGCCTAAAACATATTTAACACACCCCACTATAAGGGATAGACCATGTACTTGATGACAAGTATTTGAAAAATCCCTCTCAAGAGGATAGATTATATGGCACAAATTGTATACTCAGATATAGAAAAACGTGGAATAATACATGAAGTAAATAGATACAAGATGATAGATTAATATCACATCATATCAATCAAGATTCATTACCACCAAAAATCCACATGTAAGTAAATATAAAGCGTAGGAATCATGGGATACACATGCAAACCACATATAATTAATATAGTGAATAGTTTTTATGGGATACACATGCATGCCACATGAAATTAATATCAAGAATGGGTCTCATAGGCTACTCACGAACACATGTGTGATTAATATCGAACAAGGGTCTCCTGGTTTATGCACACACACACATGTGATCAATATAAAAAATGGATCTCGTGGACTACAAATTCATACACATGTGATCAAACATCAATCATGGGTATCACAAGCTACTCATCAACACACACAAGATCAAATATCAAACATCGATCTCATGGGTTACACACAGAGATGTAAAAAATATCAATCATGGGTCTTACAAGCTACACACATGTTATCAAACATCATACAGAGGTATCATGGACTACTCACACACACACAAATGTCATCACAATGTTGGCCATTGATAACTATGATCATGTTAGTGCACAAGGGTATGTCATATCCCATTTCACTTTTCCCAATTACATTAGGCATGACTATTTTAGTTATTTAAAACCTATATATCATTAAATAATTACTCACTACATGATGTTTTTAGTGAAATTCTGAAATCATGGTTTTTCACCCACCACTGATTCGACATGTATCCAACTCTTATTCATGTAAATCCCAACTTCTTTTTTTGAGTCATCCAATTCCATTTAGCCTACACCAAATTCCAAGAGGTTCTAAATCATTCCCAAGAATTCAAAATTAATTAATTATAACTAAATTACAATTAATTAAGTGATTAAAATATTCATATAAATAAATTTAAAGGAATAATTGTTTAAAGACTCACCAAATATAAATTTCTAGTTAGAACCCTAACCAATCATCTATGAGAGGTCTGCAACAAAATTCTAAAATTATTTCAGGATAAAACCTATCATACACAATCAAAAAAAATTCCAATTTAATATAATTAAACTGGAATCTGGAAAATAATTCAATCGGGTTATATACTTTAGTAGCAACATCATATAATGGAGATTGGGCCACTCCTAGCACACATTTGATTATATTTTATGAGAAAGACCAAATTCAATTCAATGATTTCATTTTTGATTCTGCTCAATTTAACCAAAAACCATAAAATAAAACTCTAAGGGATTGAATTCAATAAACCTAAAATAAAAAACAAAATTCATTAACACGAGACATCCCCTAGAAAAGATAATCAAAATCCTCATCACTCTTGTACAATTCCATCAAGATTTAGTGGAATTTTCATTCAAGTCCATAATCAGAATCAATACAAAGATCAATCAATGATCAAGACGATCATGGAGGAGGAGGAATTAAGAAATAAAGTGTATTAATGGAAAAATATTTCCCAAGAGGAATAATCAAATATGAGTGACATAACAATCCACCACCACATGAGGAAGATGAAGTCAAGACTATAGAATAATGGAGGATCTCATCTAGATTTGTGAAAAGTTTTCTTTTAGATCCACCCTGTATAAAGGGGAAATCATGGAGGGAGGAGAATATAAGTTCCTATACAAAAGGAAATACAAAATTTATTCTATGAATATCATTCCCGAGACGGTCCTTGGTGTCCAAAGACACCAAAAGGACATCATTAAAGAAATACCCAGCATGAATCACACTAGACGGTGAGTACTTCTAGCTAGAAGGTTTTCTGCCCACCCCACCGTCTAGTTAGTGGTTGCTACAATAACTCCAAATTATATAGACCTACTCCACTAATTATCCAATCTATGAGACACCCACTAATCTTCTTTTAAAGTATAAAAACATCTGTTAAATATATTTAAATATTCATCATCTCAGTTCAACACCCGTTTCATGGAATGATCCATCCATCATAAAAAATTCCAATATACCTCCAAAAATAAGAACCTATAATGAAACGTATGGTTATGAATTTACTTATTAAAATTATATTTTAATGGTTCTATAAAAAAAAATTATGATTTAGTTTATACAGAGTTGAGGCCTGGTATATTTTTTCTACTAAATAGTTTTTCAAAGCCTTCAGATAAAAAACATTAACTGATTTAAATGTTTATTTTGATAAAACAAATCTATATATTGTGATAATACTCATAGAATTTTAATATATAAAAATAATTTATAAAATTTAAGTAAAAAACATATTGATGGTAGATTTCATTTCACGGATTTCATGTCAATAAAGAATACATTTGTTTTAATTTTTATCAATATAAAATCAACTTACTAATATATTCACTCAATGTTTAGATTTTATAATGATTGAGAATATAATATTTGAACTTGTAATGATGGATATTTAGATGAAAACTATTTTTTAGTTTTATATATTTGTTTTAAGGTGCTAATAGATCTGTTGTACACATTTTTTGAATCTATATTTCAGGAAAATATTTGATGTATTAGAACTTACTGTTTTGTTTTCTAGTGAAACTGAAAGATAGTATAGATGTTATTATTATGATTATTTATATTGTTTATTTTAGAATTTAATTTAGTTTTTATTAAACAATGCGATGTATGTTATTATATAATTTTGGTATAGGAACTATTTGTGTATATTGAATATTTTTAAATTTTCTTTTTTAATTTTTACCGATTTTTATTAATTTATTAAAGGGATGTATTAAATGAATTATGATTACAATAGTTTTAAAACCTATTGTTTACTGTTGTATAAAAATGTGAAATTTTTTTAAGTGTTGTAATATATTAATTGCATACTTATTTTAGTATTCCATATTATTTTATTAAATAGAGATAGAATTTTTGTTATTAACTTTTTGATAAATTTAAAACGGCGGAAATTTATTTTAATTTCTATGAAATATTTTTTGGTTTTGTAATGTTTTCTAATTTATAAAATAAGGATAATTTCAGTGTTACGTTTTTTTGATATAGAGAATGTTAGTGATTAAGCATATTGTTTGTTTGATTGATGTTTGTTTATTTTGAATATTACAAATTCCTAATATTATAAATGCCTCATGTAGTCCTCACATTATTTAGAAATACCTCAAATTAATAAATTTGATAATTATATATTTTTCATAATTTTGTTAACTCGCATTGTTTTTATTATTTAATTGTTAAGCGTTTATAATTTTTTATAAATAATTCTTTATTCGATGTATTTTAACATTAGTTTTTTAGTTTTTTCTAAAATTCTACAAAGTTATAAATTTTATTTACAAATTATTTCTATGATAACATATTTCATTGTTATATAGACACATTCCATGCTAATGAAGAACTAGATTCATGGTTACGCATACATATATGTTCTTTAAATAAGTTTAAGTTCATTCATATGCATGTATAGTTCATGGTTATGTGGAATATATAATGATGGTTAAAAATAATAATAAATTTGGTTATATAGGACAAAAAATTATGGGTATGAAGTTATATAATGATGGTTACACATAAATTAAAATGATTCTTACACGTTAAAATAAAATTATGCTTAGGAATAAATTACTTTTTCATTTTAATTGAATTTAAACACCCTATATTACTATATTTTTAATATTTAGATATAATTCTTGATTATATGAGTTTTTATTTTCTCTATTAACTTGTAAAATACATATAAATGATAACGATGCTCTAGGAAAAAAAATTTTAATTACATAAAAGAAGGAACAATTTTTCACATTTCCATAATTGACATATTGATATTATTCCATGATTAAATTGCTTCTAACCATGGTAGCCTATAATTATATTTCAAGAAACACCCACATTATTAAAATATCATGGAGTTAATTAATAGGAGATTACCTAGAGGTTTGATCTTATAAGCCTGATTAAAAATCTCAACATAAAACACTCAAGCAGACAGACCTGACATTCATATGAGAATAACAAAATTTATAATATTCTTCTCTAATAACTTTTGTCTTTTTATGTCTTCATGATGTAACTTCAATGTTTGATCCATTATTGTTGAAAAAAGTAAAACATCATTGAAATGTATCATCTTAAAATTTTTGTTCTTCATTTATTTCTAATTTTAAATGTTGTAATAATTTTCTTCTTTAAGTATTGGTTTATTATTTTACCAATACAAATACCGTATATTGTTTATTATAACCCTTGATCAGATGTTATGTCAATCGAGTAGTAAATCATCAAAAAGAAATGTTTCCTTGGTTTTTCCTTAGTCCATATAATGGAGGGTGTTTTCGGGTTGTACCTCTAGGTGAGAAAAATATTGGGCAGGTAAATTTTTTTCACTCACTTTAATTGTGAGTTCTTATTCTTAGTGAGTTATATTCCTCCCATAATGATATATGGGAGTGAAGAGTAGATATAGGATCATGATAATCTAAACTATCAATAAAATCATATACTCGGTTTCATTTTATTTTTCCCCTACATTTTTTTGAACACTTCTGTATTACACTACTGTTGAATGTGACTATACTCTCTGATTATTAATTATTATAAAAGGATTTGTCTAAATTATAAAAGGATCATTCACCCCCCTCAAGATCATATTTTTATTCGTGATTGGTCCAACACATAAATCCACATATTCATACATAAATATACATGTAAATACAGATACACATATATTAAAATACATGCACATACACACGCATACAATTATGCATGAACACATATGTACATTTATATAAAGATTCATAAAAATACATACACATACACATAAAAATACATATATATAAATATATATTAATACATACATGATCATATATACACAAACGTACACTTTCATATACATATACATACATAAGTTCACATACATACATATAAATAAAAACATACATACATATATACATACCTAACATACAAAAATAAATACACTCACACACACACATTCACGCATACACGAACACACACACACATACGTAGATACTTATTTTATATGCATTCATGTATTAACCCCCCCATACATTATTTTTCCATATTTTCATTTGTCGAACCACATGATTTAGAGCCCATATTAAGGATTCATGGCGCAACATTAATGATTATATTAGTATATATATATTTATTTATTTATTTTCATATGAAATTTTTTGAGTTCCTTCCCTACAACAAAATCATTTGTTTACTTTTATTCCCATTATATGTATACAATTTGATATATATACATGTGTTTATCATACAAAATTAGCATAATTATTTTTTTCAGGTACTATTTACATGGTAATGTCCATAGATTACATGTTGTATCAAAACATTATAGAAGGTCCCATATTATAATAATAACCACAAGATACCAAGATTATAATCTTAAATATATGTATTATGGTCTAGACACATTATTGTGACAAGAAATGGATGATGTTTGTCCATCAGGTGTTGGGGGATCATAAGTAATGAGACTTCTTCTCATGAAATTTTTACTTGGAAATATCAATTATATTAGATTATATGGATTGCCTCACCAATAGTTACATCGCATTTATTGGGTGTAATTAGTAGATCATATGTATAAACACGTGTATCGGTATCCTGAATTGATATTGTTTTCAGTGTGTGAACTTGATTTTGTGTTTTAATGAAAGAATAAAACCAAGGAATTTATATTGTGGTGAGGTAGCTTGTGTTTGGTGTGTCATTGGTAGTATGACATTAATTTAATTTTCAAGATGAATTTTTTTTCTTCTGAAAGTAAGTGATATCTCAGGACCATTTGATCAGAATTGTAGTACATTTAACTAAATCCATAGTTGTGGTTGAATAAAGAAATTCTATCCAATACTATTAATTAATAATAAAGAAATAAAAGATGATGACACAAATTGGGTGTCCAACATTATGAGATATCACTAGAAAAAGAGGTTATATTATAAAGTGTGTGTTTATAGTAGGTTTTCATTACAATGCAATACCTTATCTCTTTAGAGTCCTTGATGGGTTTCTATAATCCACTCCATGTCTATTAGTAGTGCTCATTACTATCGATATAAGGGTCTAGAGGATCTCACACTGAGAATATTAAAAAGTCTGGCCTATTCTTATAAATATGTGTGAAAGACATGTTGGTCCCCACTAAGGGGTTTGGGTGATGTTAATGTTTTAATGGTCACCATAAAATAAACAAATTCATATTATAAGAGTTTAGAATAATTTTTATTGAATTTATTTTTTAATTTTATTCACAATCCATATAGTGGATACATGGAATAAAATTTAATGAAGGAATATTATTTTAATATTCAAGGATCATTTAATATTAATAGGAATTAAAAGCCAAGTTAATGGATCACATTTATCATGTAATATAATTATTATATTACAGTATGTGATAAAAATATAAATGACATTTATGGCACAATTAATAGGTTATAATATTTTTCATATTGATTATTTAGTAGGTAATATATATTTGGGGGCCATGGAGCCATTTATGGGTATTTTTAATTCACAATATATGAAATGGTAAGCTATAATTCGATTCACTATTCACCCACTAGAATATGAGAGGTCCTCACTAATATCTCTTGTATCATAGAGATATATATATCCTATTCAAAGTATTTATCCAAGTTCATATTTGTGGATCGAATTAATTAATGATTTGATCTTAGGGATGTTAACGGAATTGTCGTTTCTTGGTGCTAGCACCCAAATATTGGTGATCAACACACCCACATGCATTTAAAGTGTGAATGGATGATCTAAAGGGTTCCAAAATTTTTTCCCTTTACAAAAGGACCCCAACGATGAGAGGTATTTACCAACATCTTCAAATTGAACTAAGTGTTTTATTTATTTAATTTTATGCTTAATTAATTTCATGTGGTATCCTCATATTTCTTATTGAGATGCACGTTAGTTGAGACAATTTGTTTACGCCTATCTCGTGATAAATATTTTAAAACCCAATTCTATCTAGTTCTGTGGTGCACTTCAGTATGACGAATTGTTATCAGATCAATAATGTGATTATTTAAGACCAAATTAAATTAATTTTCATTAAATTTTTGAATAGTAATCATAACAGTCACATTGTAATGATCCATGCTTTGATCCAATCATTAAAGGCAATGTTATGGGCATATGATTATCTAAATTTGATTGAAGAAAATTTTTCTGAGTTTTAAAATTGAAGAACAAATATGTGTGTGTGTGTGTTTGTGTGTGTGTTATAATTTTCCTAGAGGTGGTGGTCGGTGATGGTTTTCGATGAACCAAAGTATTTCAAGCAGACTCTAGGGGCTTGAATAATTGCTATCCATGGGGTATAAATTCCACACACTTGTGGAATATCAAAATCAAAATAATAAAAATTATTTTCTCAATATACTTGTAATGTGGTCATGAAAAACTTAAAAAACCAACTAAAATAGGGATGGTTGTATTATCACCTATGATTTAAATTTTCCCTTGATGTGGGGGAATGTTTGGACATTGAATTCCCCCAATGGAAGGCAGTAGTATTTTGAAAAATCATGGGGAATTTGTGCCAACCCTTTCCTCTCCACCAGCCCCATGTATCTGATGGGGCTCCTACCACTAGTCGACCTAATTTTATAGCCATTTTGACCAAACCTACCCTATGTGAGACCCTTTTTTGGGATTTTCAGACCATATAGGTGTTGAAAAAATTCAAAACTAATAAAAATTAATTTTACATTTTTGGAAGGATTTAATAAAATTTAGGGACCATGCAATTATTAATTTGTGAATCTAAATTAAAAAATATATTTTATTTCATTTTAAGTTCCCTTGGGTAATGTTTGTTAACATTTTAATTTATTATTTCACATTTTCACCTATTCAATTGGTCTTGAGTATCTACTGACCACTATATATTTGGAGTTTTATTTACTTATTATTGATTGAAATATCATGAAATGGTTTTAATAATTAATTAGTAAATAATAGTTTATGCATCATTTTTCTCACAAATTATATGTATAAGTAAATGCATGTCTATGAGTATGATTTTTCATGAATGTTTATAATTCCTGGTTGTTTATGAATAATGTCAAAATAGAATAAGATAGGGACTACACTGATATTTTTTGAAGTTCAAAATATTATGTGGATACATTAGAGAGGGGTGAATGATGTGAGATGAGTAACACACAACTCTGGTATTCAACACTTAGGTTCCTGGTTAATCCATTTATTTTCAAAGGATTTACCAATAGTAAATTCTCAAGATAAGTCATCTTATTTATTTATGAATAGTTAATTATTATTTTTAATTTTTTTCATATTTATTATATCAAATAGAATTATAAAAAAATTATATTATATAAAAGAAATTAAGACATGATGAATGTTTTATATTTAATGAATTATTAAATTATGATAGTGATCACAGCGTATGATCATGTTAAATAGAAAATTATTTTATTCTTCAATAAGTAATAAAATCCAATAAAGAAATATTAAGTTGTAATACCATTCATCACTTGAATTAGAACAAAACTGGGTTTATGAGATGCTCTTCAACCCCAGTTGAGTGTAACAACTACTATTCAGGCATTCTTAAGAGAGAAATGGATTAACATAACTAAATTTGTAAATAAAGAAATACACATTGATATCTAGTTGCATAGTTAGAGTAAAAGTGTTGAGTAAATCCTGCTTACGATCCCCAAAAACTTGGACTTCACTTAATAGTTTTGCGTGCCATGAGTCAGAGAAGATAACTAGTTAAAATCCGACCTTTAAACTATTTAAGTAATGGTTTAGCCAAATCTTGGACTATGATAATAGGATTAAAGTATCTTTCCAAAAGATTACTCAAGTAACTTTGTATTCTGAATCTAGTAGTGATGGTTAATTTGTTTCAATAAAATATTGGGAGACATATAAGGATTAATTAATTAGAATTGTATACCTATAATAAAGATAAAGTATTAATTTGATAAGTTTATTTATTATAGATAAAATTAAAATCACCACCAGTAGTTCAATATCACTATGATCAATGTTGGATAAAGAGATAATCTCAACCGACCATAACATCTAGGATTGATACAAGCTGTAATACCCCGAGCATTTATGAGAAAAATTATTTTTAATTTCTTTAATGTCTTCTATTATACACTACACCAAGATTAGTGTGTACTATTCGCAACACCGTACTAGATTACAGTATACGCAACACTATTCTTGGCTTGTGTTACACACAATTTCAAGTTCATTTTGTGGAAATTATTCTATGCCACATTAAGTATAGATTTTGATTAATGTATAAATGAAATAAGTTTTGATTATGTTTTATGAAACACCAAATGGAGCTTTCACTACACGCAGCCCTGACTTGGCTGGCATTACATGCAATCAATACCTTCTTTGATAGCGTGTGTAGTATGCAATACCAAGTTTCACTAAACGAGAGATTGTTATAATATTATAATGAACTAGCTGTTATGAATAGTAATACCCACTTTTAGAAATTTTATAAATTTTATATATCAAAATGGACTTCATTTTTGGATTTGGACTATTGAAATTATCCTAGGGTGAATTTTTGGTATATTTATGAAAACATTCAATTTTTGATGAATAGTGAAAACACTAGGTTACTATTTCAAAACCGACTTTTTATTTAAATAATTATTTATTTTATTTAAATTTATTTTAGTTAAAAATTGATACATAATACCTCTATAATTTCAATTTAATTCATTGAAGTCATTTTATAATAATTTTAGATATATAAAAATCTTATTGAACTTTTCACCGTCTTTTACCTACCTCCTAGGATCTTTTTACAAAATTACATAAAACATAATTTTACCGCTTCTGTGAGTGGAATTTCGAAAATCCGAGACACATGGGTAATACAAAGGAGTAAAATGTGGTTCAATAAGGTAAAAATAATTTTTGGTGAATAGTAACTTTTTTACTTTTATTTACCACAGTTAAAAGTAAATAGGTTAATTAAGGGTAAAAATGATATTATTATTACCCTAACACATGTTATAATTATATTGGATAAGTATAATTGGACCAAAAAGAACGTTAGGAATAAAATATTTCCCTTTACGTCCACTTGGATTAGATTAGGACATTTATTATTATTTTATTTAAAAAAAAGAGTTAAAATAGTTAAAATCAAAGTTTAATAACTAAAACATTTTTAATATAGGGTTATACATAAGATAAATTCGACTATAAATATTAATTAGAACGATAAAAAGATTTCCTACCTAATTTTATTATATTTATAATTTTGAGACATTAAATAATTTAATTTATTTATGACACAATGGTGATGCAGTAATTACATAAATAATAAAATAATAAAATAATTGATATTATAAATACCTGAATAAATATAATTTTAGACTTTTATGAATTAAGATAATTTTATAGGTTAATATGAAATGTCAGTATTGATTTAATTATGTTTTTTTGAACTAATAATGCTGTTATGATTTTCACAAAAATCAATTACCATATAGTGTCAAAATTGACATAAATTAGTTTTTTTAAAAAATATTATAATATTAATTGTTATTATATTATTAAAAATATAAGGTTCGGACAAAAGACTTATATAAGGTTATATATATTAAAACGGAACCACTTGGGGTTCATTTGGCTTTTTATAGTAAGTTTATTGACCATATAGTGTAAGAAAACAAGAAGACACGGTAAACATTAAATTATTTAACTTAGAGTTAAATCTAAAAGATAAGGTTAAAATAGTAACTTAAACATGTATAAAACCAATTGGTTGAGAGAAGTTCGACCCATACCCACTTTATCTTTGAAATAAATCAATTTAGAGCTATTATAAACCGAATATAACTTTATTATAAAATAATATTTTATGTTTTTCCAAAGGTTCCCCTCTCCTCCCTTATAGAAAGGAAACACCTTGCCTCTTCTCTTCACACCATTTTTAGCCTTGATGCTCGGACATCCCCTGCCCATATCTCTTCTCCACTTTCCTAGAAACATTCTGGAGGTTCTGGTCTTCTCAAAAGACCAACTCTACATCCTTAAGTGGAAGCATAAAAGAGGTGCGTCGAAGAAGAGGTAATCTTTTCTTACGATTATCTCAAGTTTCTTTCCTCTTCTACTTACTCTTATTTAGTTGTTTCATTATCAAGTAATAAAATCAGTATCACTCATATATTGATATGTTATTATAAATATGAAACTACCGTTTTCATCTTCTATTCATCCTACGGAAAACGAAATCACCGTGCGTGCCTACGTACGGAATACTGTCTCCACGCCATGGTGTAATCTGTTTTCCATCACCACCTTACTTGGATGGGTATAATGGTGTAAAGAATAACTATATATGGTTATTATAAAATCATACCAATTCTAAGACATTATATCATCCATTTCAATTCAATTCAATAATTATGGGAACGATATCATCACTCGTGCGTACGTACGGATTACCGTCTCCACAACGCGATGAGATTCATTCTCCATGTTAACCACTCAAGAATGATTATAAAGTATGTATAATGATTAATGATTAAATATATGAAATGATAAATATACTGTATGTATGTATATATATATATATATGTGTGTGTGTGTCATATGCTTACTTCCATTCAAGTCGATAAGAAAAGGAAAACAATGTTCATGCATACGTACGACCTACCGTCTCCATGAATGGTGCATTTCATTCCATTTATCGATCTATCATATATATATATATGATGAATATGTATTATATATAAATCATATTTTACATTATGGAATTATGTAAATCAGGATATAAGTAATAATATCAAGAACAACAAGTCGAAACACGTACGATAAATGAAACGATTATACCCAAAACACTGCTTTAACATGGAATTTACAAAAGAACAGGTAATATAAAGTCATAAGTGAACCATATATGATATCATAACAATAAATATGATTCTTTAATAAGTCAATGACATTATTTAAATCATTATACAGGATATTTGTATACATACGAAGCATATCAGACATAAAGTAAGGGATAACTATTCCAATCTCATTCTTATCTAAGATTGTTTATTCGTAAGTATTTAGTGGGGTTATTGTTATCATCCATGTACATGTTTTCTAAAAAAACTTTCATGTATGTTTAATGTACTTTTTACCCATTTTTTAATTTTTCTACATATTATGAAAGGAATCTTACTTTTTTTACCACACGAGGAACTTTTTGAATTTTCTGAAAAAAGTACGAGAAGAATGTTATTTTCAACTTATATGGTGTGAATGGATTTTTACGGTTTCATAAAGACTTATATCAATGAAGTTTACTCTACAAAATTTCATGATTATTTTCAAAACAATCCTTTTATTTTAAAATTGGATGGCATTTTTTGAAAAGAAAATGATTTTAAAGGGGAAAAGAAATTTTCCTCAAGAATTCATTTCAAGTGCTTTATCAAAACCATTTTCCATCTAAGATGAAATTATTTAATATGTGTATGTTTCAAGTATAATGTATCTATGATTTTCATGATTTCAGTTTTCTTATGATGAAATGATATCCATTTGTTTTATATGGTTTATGTTATGATGGGATGATGTTTATGAAACCCATTTTATTCTTTGGGTTATGATGAATGAATTATGTTTATGTTTTGGAACAAGTAATAATGATTTCATTATGAGATGGGTGGGAACTATATATCCCTAAAATGCATTGGGTAAAGATTTATATATAATGATATAGAAATTTGTGGAATGGTATGTTAATCCGGTTCAGTGATACAGGACGGGAATGAGAAGTGAACTCGATTCAAAAAGGGACTTTGTCCACTAAGATGGTCATGGAAGTAATGACTTGGCTACTATGGAAATCATATCATGTGGTTTATGGTTTTCCAAAATTACATGTTTTATTCCCACACTATTTTATCCTGATTGATGTTCCTTTATGATCTATGTCTTACGTACTACCAATATTTATTTCACAAATCAATATTTTGATGTTTAAACATTATGTTCATGGTTTTATGTTCAAATATATATGATTTGTTTTATTTTCTACATGCTTCCCTTACTGAAAATTTGGTCTCACCCTTTATATGTTTTCTTATCCCCATGATATAGGGAAATGTTTTAGGTAAAAAAGGAGGAAGATATTTATGGGAGATGTTGAAGATCATTCACCAAGATTAAAATATTATGTTCCAAGTTTCCTATGACACTAAACTATTACGGTCCTTTGGCGCCTGGTTTTGTCATGTATTAAGTATTCTGCAAAATTAATGTAATTTCCATGTACGTCAAGCTTTGGGTCTCCACCTTTGGTATCAAAGATAAGGTTTACTTAACCTTTAGAAACTAGGATGTGAAAACTTTAGTGAGACCCCTAGAGATATTTATAAGGTATGTCTAGGGATTTCCCAAAGGTTAAGTATAAGTATAGGTTATCGTCCTAGAATTATGGTAACGATATTAGAATTTAACCTAAGATGTTAGATATTGAAGTTAAGCCCCCTAGATTGTGATTTTGGCCTCTCACACTATTCTTTTTGGGTTTTAGAAAATGGCTAGAAATGGGAAGATTCACGATAATGGAGGATATGCTGGACAATGGAATGATACTATTCATGCGCAACCAAATGAAATTGGATCTGGAGGTCCACATATCGTTATTATGCCTAATCAGTAATCTCATAATATGATCAATAATATCATCTTTGGTAAGTTTCCCAACTCAGCTAATAAGATAAAGATGGAGATTCATGATGATCATAGAGGAAAGAAAGTTCAATTTCTCTCATGTAAATCATGTGGGAAGATGCATCAAGGAGAATGTTTCAAAGGAATTGGAAGATAATTTGGGTGTGGAAAAGAAGGAAACAAATCCAGTAACTGTAAAGGAAAAGGTTCAGTTAACACCATGGAGAAGGATAATGGTATTGCTACGACATCAATAATGATTATATGTTTTAAATGTGGAATGTATGGGCATTATGCAAACCAATTCCCTAAGGGAAAATCTCCTGAAGAGAATCAGCATTGTCATATGGGTAGTATTTATGTGAATGATAATGAAGAGACTACAAATGATATATGAGATGAAAGAAGTGTTGAATTTTGGTCAATGGTTTAAGAAGTTAGTGGAATGATTGTATGTTTATCAAGAATAATGTATGGTACTATGGAGTAAATAATCACTTAAGGATTGTTACACAATTGTTTTTCCTAATGTATTTGAATGTATATGCTGAATGGAACTGGTAACAATGAAAGGTTATTCAGATATTTTTGGAAAGAATATGATATGCGCACAATGAATGGATAAAGAGAAAATAATATGTTTGATAGTATTCATGAGCTCGTGATTGATATAAGGACTAAGTGATATCGTGGCCTGAATATATAAATTTTTTGGGATTTTTGGAATGTGGAAAGAGTTAACTTTTGACAACATTCATGTTTTTAATAAGGTTCAATGGGTATTCATTTTTCAATAGAATACATGATTAAGGTATTCACATGTTTGGAATGTGACCAAAAAGATATATCGTATGATAAATGATGGTATTCAAATTCTCGGCAGATGACATTTCAAGTAATCATTTTCTTTAGACTATGAGTTTGGGAAGAAGTATTTTGAATAAGTCTTAAGGTTGGAATGGATTAAGTTGGACATCAGATAGTATTGTTTAAGGCTATAAATTTTTTTTTGATTTTATTTCTAGAATGTTTTAATAGTATAGTTTAAGAAAAGGGAAAACCTGCAGAATGGGCGACAACCCGTCGCGTCGGACTAGGCTGTGGGGATCGAACCCGCAACTAAACTGCGATAGGCCTTTATCACCTACCACAGGCCTACAGGATGTCCCTGGTTAGTATAAACTAGTTTTATTATATTAAGCGGTATGATATATGATGTATAACTCCATTTTATGAACCATATACGATTAATCTCACTATAGATGGACTTATGTATATTTAATAACTTTTCTTAACCTTTTGTTTGAGATAGTTGGAATGACCTATCATTCTATCTCATGATCCGTAAACAATTCACAGAAGACAAATTCAAATTCATTTTATTAAGAGATTTAGTGGAAATTGTTCAAGGAATGAACAACATGGAGATTGTACCAAAATCAAGTAAGTATTTCTTTTAATTCAATAATTCTTCAACTTTAGGGAAATGATCTTGAAAACCAAAAATGTTTTCCCAGTGTCCTTATATCCGATTAATCAGATGGTACCTTAAATCATTACAAATTTATGGCTTTGTGATTTTTGTCCTTTTCATAGTCATGTCCTCTACCGCTCTCCATCTGAACTTGATTGTTAGATTTTTCTTCCATATCCATATTTCCACCTATGTTCTCCTCTGTAGAAACCCAGCGACGAGTTAATCTGGGTAACCATTACATTTCTTACATTAATTTTTTAAAATAAGTTTTAGTATTCCTTTTTACGATGTGGGTTTTTATGAAACAAACTTTCATGTAGTAAATGATTTATAACCCCAACGAATTTCGAGGGAGAAATTCATTTTAAGGGGGGTAGAATGTAACACCCCGAGATTTTATGAGATATATTATTTTTAATTTCATTGATTTCTTTTATTATAAAATACTCTAGGATTAGATTGTACTATACGTAACACCATATTAGCTTGCAGTATACGCAACACTATTCTTAGCTTGTGTTACACACAATTTCAAGTTCTTTTTGTGGAAATTATTCTATGCAACATTAAGTATAGATTTTGTTTAATGTATAAATGAAATAAGTTTTGATTTTTTTATATGCAACACCAAACAGAGCTTTCACTACATGCAGCTCTGACTTGGCTTGCATTACATTCAATCAAGACCTTCTTCGATAGTGTGTGTAGTACGCAATACCAAGTTTCACTAAACGAGATATTATTATAATATTATTATGAACTAGAAGTTATGAATAATAATACCCACTTTTGGAAATTTTATAAATTTTATCATTCAAAATGGTCTTCATTTTTGGATTTGGAATATCGAAATTAGCCTAGGGTGAATTTTTGGTATATTTCTGAAAACTTTCAATTTTTGATGAATAGTGAAAACACTGGGTTACTATTTAAAAACCAACTTTTTATTTAAATAATTATTTTTTTATTTAAATTTATTTTAGGTAAAAATCGATACATAATACCTATATAAGTTCAATGTAATTCATTGAAGTCATTTTATAATAATTTTAGATATATAAAAATTTTATTGAACTTTTCACCATCTTTTACCTACCTCCTAGGAGCTTTTTGCAAACTTACATAAAAAATAATTTTACCACTTCTGTGAGTGGAATTTCAAAAATCCGAGAGGCATGGTTAATATCAAGGAGTAAAATGTGGTTCAATAAGATAAAAATAATTTTTGGTGAATAGTAACTTTTTACTTTTATTTACCACGGTTAAAAGTAAATAGGGTAATTAAGGGTAAAAATGATATTATTATAACCCTAACACATGTTCTAATTCTATTGGATAAGTATAATTCGACCAAAAACAACCATAGGAATAAAATATTTCCCTTTAGGTCCACTTGGATTAGATTAGGACATTTATTATTATTTTATTTCAAAAAGAGTAAAAATAGTTAAAATCAAAGTTTAATAACTAAAACATTTTTAATATATGGATATTAATAAGAAAACTAAGACTATAAATATTCATTAGAAAGCTAACGAGATTTAATATTTAATGGTATTTTCTTTATAATTTTGATAAATTAAATAATTTAATTTATTTACGACACAATGGTGATGTAGTAATTACCTAAAAAATAACATATTAAAATAATTGATATTATAAATACTAAAATAAATGTAATTTGAGTCTTTTTATGAATTCCACTAATTTTTAGGTTAATATGACATGTTAGTATTTATTTAATTAACTTTTTTCTCACTAATCATGATGTTATGATTTTCACAAAAAAACAATTACCAAAATAGTGTCATAATTGACATAAAATATTTTTTAAAACATATATTATATTATTAATTGTTACTATATTCTTAAAAATATAAGGTTCTGAATAATGACTTATATAAGGAATTATGTATTAATAATGAACCAGTTGGGGTTCTTTTGGCTTGTTATAGTATGTTTATTAACCATATAGTGTAAGAAAACAAGAAGACACGGTAAAAGATAAATTATTTAACTTAGAGTTAAATCTAAAAGATAAGGTTAAAATAGTAACCTAAACATGTCTAAAAAATATTTTTTGAGATTATTTCGACCCATACCCACTTTAGATTCGAAATAAATCAATTTGGAGCAATTATAAACCGAATATGACTTTATTATAAAATAATATTTTATGTTTTTCCAAAGGTGCCCCTCTCCTCCCTTATAAAAAGGGCGCCCCTTCTCTCTTCTCTTCACACCCTTTTGAGCCTTGAAGCTTGGAAAACCCTTCCCATTTCTCTTCTCCACTTTACTAGAAACATTCTGGTGGTTCTGGTATTCTCAAAATAACAACTATACTTCCTTAAGAGGAATCTTAAAGGAGGTGCGTCGAAGAAGAGGTAATCTTTTCTTCTGATTCTCCCACGTTTCTTTCTTCTTCTACTTCCTCTTCTTTAGTTGTTTCATTATGAAGTAATAACATCAGTATAACTAATATAATGATATGTTATTATAAATATGAAACAACCATATTTCATCTTCTATCCATCCTATGGAAAATGAAATCACCGCACGTGTGTACGTACGGAATACCATCTCCACGTTGTGGTGTAATCTGTTTTCCACCAACAGCTTACTTGGATGGGTATAATGGTGTAAAGAATAACTATATATGGTTATTATAAAATCATACTGATTCTGAGACATTATATCATCCACTACAATTCAATTCAATAATTATGGGAACGATATCATCGCTCGTGCGTACGTACGTATTACCATCTCCACGATGCGATGAGATTCATTCTCCATGTTAACCACTCAAGAATGATTATAAAGTATGTATAATGATAATAATGAAATATATGACATGATAAATCAATTGGATGTATGTATATATATATATATATATTTCATCTACTTACTTCCATTCAACTCAATAAGGAAAGGAAAACAACGTTCATGCGTACGTACGGCCTACCGTGTCCATGAACGGTGTATTTCATTCCATTTATCGATCTATCGTATATATATATATATATATATATTCTGAATATATATTATATTGAAATCATGTTTTACATTCTGGAATTAAGTAAATCAGGATATAAGTAATAATATCAAGAACAACAAGTCGAAACATGTACGATAAATGAAACAATTTTACCCAAACCGTTGCTTTAACATGGAATTTATAAAAAAACCGGTAATATAAAGTAATAAGTGAACCATATATGATATCATAACAATGAATATGATTCTGTAATAAGTCAATGAAATTATTTAAATCATTATACAGGAGGATCAGATACATATGAAGTATATCGGACATAAGGTAAGGGATAACTATTCCAATCTCGTTATTATCTGAGATTCTTTATTCGTAAGTATTTACTGGGGTTATTGTTATCATACATGACCATGTTTTCTAAAAATGTTTTCATGTATGTTTAATGGACTTTTTAACCATTTTTTAATTTTACCACATGTTATGAAAGGAATATTACTTTTGTTTACCACACGAGGAACTTTTTGACTTTTTCGACAAAAGTACGAGAAGAATGTTATTTTTAACTTATGTGGTGTGAATGGATTTTTATGGTTTCATAATGAATTATTTAAATGAATTTTACTCTACAAAATTTCGCGATTATTTTCAACAAAATCCCTTTCTTTTAAAATTGGATGGAATTTTTTGAAAAGAAAATTATTTTAAATAATAAAGGATATTTCCCTCAAGAATTCATTTCAAGTGTTTTATCAAAACCATATTCCATATTAGATGACATTATTTAATATGTGTATGTTTCAAGTATAATGTCTCTATTATTTGCATTATTTCACTTTTCTAATGATGAAATGATATCCATTTTTTTATATGGTTTATGTTATTATGGGATGATATTTATGAAACCCATTTTATTCTTTGGGTTATAATGAATGATTCATGTTTATGTTGTGGAATAGGTAAAAATTATTTCATTATGAGATGGGTGGGACAAATATCTCCTTCCAATTCATTGGGTAATGATTTATATCTCATGATATAGACATGGCTGGAACGGTAAGTTAATCCAGTTCAGTGATACAGGACTGGAATGAGGAGTGAACTCGATTAAGAAAGGGAATTTGTCCACTAATATGGTATTGGAAGCAATGCCTTGGCTACTATGGAAATCATATCATGTGATTAATGGTTTTCCATAATTATATGTTTTATTCCCATGCTATTTTATAATGATTGATGTTCCTTTATGATCTATGATTTGTGTACTACCAAGATTTATTTCACAACTCAGAATTTTGATGTTTAAGCTTTATGTTCTTGTTTTTAAAGTTCAAATGTATATGGTTTGTTTTATTTTCTACATGATTACCCTTACTGAGAATTTGAGCTCACCCTTTATATGTTTTCTTTTCCCCAGGATATAAAGACAGGTTTTAGGTAAAAAAGGGGAAGATATTTATGAGAGATGTTGAAGATCTATCACTAAAATTAGAAGATTATGTTCCAAGTTTCCAAAGACACTAAACAATTACGGTCCTTTGGCGTCCATTTTTTTCATGTATTAAGTATTCTGAAAATGTAATGTAATGTCCATGTACGTCAAGCATTGGGTCTCTACACAAGCTCTTACGCATAGTACTATAACAAGAGAGGAAACATTGTGTGTTTGAATCCACACATTCTACTGATCCTCATTAGGGAGAAATAAATATGGATAAATGTAAATATAAAAATCATAAAAATGATACAAAATATGTAAAATGTATCATGATATCATTGATGTCTATCGAACTACAGAAAATTCATAAGGATAAATATATATGAAATATGTTATCTAATATATAAGAATTATACCAGAAGAGGGCTCTTAAATAATGTTATGTGATATCAAGCGAATTATATAGGTTTATTCTAGCATTATGGAATTAATCAAGACCTTGTGTACTCAAGATGATTGCGTACATTGTGAGACAAGAATATCATGGGTTCAATATATGAAAAGAACTATAAACTCATATTATTCTTAACAATATAACACATATATTCTCAACATTTATATTTAATTATAAAACAAATTACATGAAAAATTATCACACAAACTTAATGTATTTAGTGATTGAATATAATAAGGATATGAATAATACCAACTCTTCAATCCTTACAGTAAACAAGAGGAGGAAGGGTAAGGCTATGGAATAAAAGGATAAAATTATTACAAAGACACCAATGCACCACCCTTCGAAGAATATAAATATACATCAAGAGAGGAATTAGAAAGATGATTCCTCCTTTTCATGTGGAAAGAATGGACACTAGAAGAATATTCAAGAATGTTATGGGCATTTACTCTAAATGGAGTGGTAAAATTATCAACCGGGATAAAAGTAGTGGGTATTTTTATCCATCATATTAGGATAGATGAAGAAAAAATATTGATTCCATTATACATATGAAAATATATAACATTACTAATGATTATATGGGTGATCCTTTGTATCCCGATAGGGTTCGGATCAGACATTTTGATGGTCTGGTTTCCAAGATCACCAATTGAATCACTAATTCAAAAAATTGGTTTCTTTAATTTAGTGGGAGAATCACTCTCATTATTTATGTGTTTTCCACCATTCAAATTAACATCTTATCAGTGCCTAAAGTTCCCATGAATATTTCCAAATAAATTTAGAATGTTTTATGATTTTTATTTGGGACTCCCAATGGAAGGGAATAAGTCATTGTGACTCCCAGTATAAGATTTTTAGACTAGTGGATCATGGGGGTATCACCATGAGAAATGTAGTGGAGACAATGTATCAAATATAGGGAAACCTAGTGAGGGAATTGATTTTGGGGAGAATTATTTGAATTAGATTCATCTATATTTTGTATGGAAATGTTTTGGGAAACATAAATGCCCTCCCCACCCCCTCTGGAGATCACTTTACTTCCACATTCTGGCTCTTCACCATCACTCCAAGTGGAATCTTGGTCATGGGGAAAACAATATTTGGGGTTCATACTTGGTAGGTAAGGTGTTGGACTATCCATGATTCCTATCTCTAGATATGATCTTCAAGCTGGTAGGTCTTCACAATTTTTTATTCATAAAATTCTGTGTCCCATAAAAAACAAAATTTGATGAGATCTAGATAGAGGATTTACCTAATGTATGTAATTTCATGGTCTTTATGACGTGTAAAATATATGTGAAATCCTATAATAAGGGTATGTGTTTGACTTAAGGGATAGATGATTGGGGATGTCTTCTACGGTGTAAATCAATTTTGGAAAAATTTAATTTTCTATTATGGAGAATCTAGAATTGTATGCTTCTTACTGATATGTGTGTTAAAGGTAAGGGCATTGGTCTTGCCTCTAAATTCTCTTGTTGCTTGGTGCATAAGGAGGAAACTATAGTGCATCATTTTATTCAAATTTATTTGGTGGATATGATTTGGGGATCATTGGGTGTGTTCAATAGACAACCAATAGTGGTGGAGTATGTTTAGTATTTCTTACAGAAATGGTTCAGCGGTGTATTGAATGACAAGCATTAGGCATGGGCCAGGGTGCTACTCTTAGGAGATGGTTTCTGGTGTATGTTGGAGGTAAGGAACCGGTCTCATCACAGTGGTCCCATCCCATCTGGTTAGGATTTAGTGGTGATAGCTGGATTCCATGTCTTGGACCACGTATATATTATAAGTTATTAGGATGATCCTCCCTCCATTAGAAGCTATATGGATAGCAGTCTCCCCTCTATGTTGTCATGATTGTTTTCGATGGGGAATTTGGTGATTTTGTCTCCTCCTCCCTGGGTTCTCAAATTGAACACTGTTGGTTCTTGTATCTAGGGTGGCATGTTGGGGGGGAGTAATTATCTATGAACCTATAGGTTCTGTTGTGTTCTCTTTCACTGCACTATATGGTAATGGTTACTATCTAAGGTTGGAATGAAAGTCCACACCCCATGGCCTCAAATTGTTCCAATAAAATCATATCCCCTTGTAAGCTATGGATGTAGACTCAAAGATCATCTAGAACTCCTATAAGGGCCTCTCTCATACCCCTTGCTATTTTATCTACAATATTCATTCTTTCAAGTCCCTCCTTATAAATATAATTGATCTCCTCCATACATGGAATAAAGGAAATTGTGTGTATAATTTCCTAGATTCAAAGGATTCCTAGGAGTTCCTCCCATATATAATTCTCTATCATGGGTTCCCTCCCCCTAGTTAGTGTTTATATTTTTATTGGAGACTCCATTGGTCATCATTTTTAGAGCCCCCCTAAGTTTTATCTCAAGATTTTCCTCCATTTATATAATAAAAATTAATATATATTTTTGCATGGATACAAAATGTGACTCACACATTTATATTAATATACATGTTATAAATAGATTTCATATGATTTCATAGGTCAAGGTGGATATCTAGGTAGTAAATGTTGTGAGATGAGTAGCCTTAGTAGTGAGAGATTATCATCTATATTTTCATAATGGTTTAGTTTTTTATTAAATATATATTATAATGTAACTTCAATTACTAGATACATAATATCAATGTCTATTTTGGACCCATAGGGGTTTATTTCATGTTTATAAAGAAAATTTTGTCTCTTTTATAAGGATAACATATGTCATGGTATGTTGTATTTAAATAATGGATTGTATACACTTGAACTTGAAACCACTGTATTTGAAAAAATTGACAAAACTAATGAAAATGAATCATTTAATACCTTCTTATGGAACATCAGACATATTCTTGTAAATGGTATTCTCTTATATAAATTACATAAAACATGGTATTCTTACTCTAACAAGTTAAAATAATTGGATTTATGTTATACTTTTTAAAAAGGCATATTTCACTAAGAAAGGAGTAAGGAGCATAGAACTATTGGAATTGTGTCACACTAATGTGTGTATACTATTTCAAATAATGGAAAGGGGTGTATTTTTATACTTAATTACTTTTACATATGAATAATATTAGGTATGTATATATCTACTTATTGAGATATAAGTAAAATTCCCTTTATATATTTAAATAATATAATCATAAAGTATAAAAGAAACTTGGTAAAAAGATTGAATCACTTCACTCAAATGAAGGTAGAGATTATCTCAAACAATATTTCATCAATCACTTAAAGGAGTTTTGGATAGTATCCCAACTCACTCCTCTTAACAAACTTCAATGGGGTAGTTTTAGTGAAAGGAGTAATTTTACCTTTCTTGACATGTTTAGATTAAGGATGATTTGAGAAACTCTTCAATTATCCTTTTAGGGATATGCATTATAGACATCGGTATATACCCTTAATCAAGTACCAACTAAATTTGTAGATGTTATTATATTTGTTTTATGGTATAGAAAGAAACACAATCTATCATATATACAAGTGTGGGGATACGAGGATTTTTTCAAGATAATAAATAGTAAAAAAGTAACATCTCAATGGAAAACGTTTGTCCTTGTAGGTTATACTAAAGAAAAAAAAGGATGTTACTTGTACAAACCATTAGATAGAAAATTTATTTTGATGATAAATGACATATTTATACAAATAGAACACATATCCATTAGAAATAGTCGGAGAAAGTTTGACTTTAGTGATGTTGATGCTCTAAATTCATGAAAGATGGTATAATAAAAATATATACAAAACATAGTGGGAGATGAAGACAGTACTGACAAATAAATTCTAATTAGTTCAAATAAATATGTTAGAGAACCAAATTGTTATGGTTTTCTTATCATCGAGTTCGGTGACACGTTACTACAACAGAATTATTAACCTCATACTGTTAAGGAAGTGGTATATGGAAAAGATATTTCTAAATGGAAAGATACCATTCATTCTGAGATGGTGTCTAGGTACCAAAATAATGTTTGGATATTCGGAGATCCACTATATAATGTAAAACCTATTTGATGTAAATGGTTATTCAAGAAAAATATATACATGGATGGTAATGTATATAACTATAAAGCCTGAATGTTTGCAAAGGGTTTCTGGAAATGATAAGGTGTATATCATGAATAAACCTTTTCACCAGTTGTGATACTAAAATCCAACAAAATATTACTTTTAGTAGAAATATTCCATGATTATGAAATTTTGAAAATGGATATAAAAATTAATTTCCTAAATGTTAATTTGGATAAAGACATTAATATGACTCAACCCATAGGGTTAAGATGGTTAAATAATTCCAATAAAGTTTTTAAGTTATATAGATCCATTTATGAGTTTGTGTAGGGATCATGATCATGAAATGTTCATTTTGATAGGGCTATGAGATAATCTAGATTTGTTAAGAATTAATTTGATCTATGGGTTTATAAGAAGGTTAGTGGGAATGCCATTGTATTTCTAGTATTATATGTTCCTAAAATATTTATTATGGGAAACATATTGCAAGTCTTATGGTTAATTAATACCTCATTAAATTAATGATTCTCTATCAAATTCTTAGTTAAATTGACCTATATTATTGGGATAAAGATCAATTAAGATAGATCGCATAGGCTATTTGGGTTATTTCAAAGTAAAAATATTGAAAAGGAACTCAAAAGGTATAATATGGAACAATCCATGAGTGGGTTCTTTCCAATGTCACTTAGTATAAATCTCTATAATAAAATCTATCCAAGAACATAGGATGATATTGAAAGAATAAATAAAATCACTTATGGTTTATAAGTGGGATATATCATGTATGTCATGTTATATACTAGGTTTGTTATTTACTTTTCTTTAGAATGGTGGAAAGGTATCATGATAATCCAGGGGTGCTATGTTGGATTTCTATAAAAACTATCCTAATGTACTTAATACACACAAAGGATATGTTCCTGGTGTATAGAGGGGATGAGGAACAGGTAGTGAGAGGATACATTGATGCTAGTTTCTAGATAGATCATGATCATCCAAATCATAGTAAGGCTACTTCTTTTTATTTAATAGTAGTGTGGTGACTGACTGAAAATTATAAACTTTTATTAAAAGAAAGAGAGATACAGGAAAGAAAACAAGATAAAAAGTTCATGAGGGTCGAAAATGATGATGACCGAGGGCATCCCCTCGAACAATAATAGAACACTCAATAGGAAGAGAACATGTGATAGAAAAAACTGAAGCCTTTCATCTTTATTTCCTTTAGAAGCCAGGAAGTCTTCCTGCATATTACCTTTACACCATGTATGGAGAACCAAGATGTTTGAATGAATGAAATCTTTACAGGCATAGATTGAATAAGTAATATTCCAGGGGAAATCAAATTTCCATTTTAGGGCATTAATAACAATAGCATAATCTAATTCAATTTCAGATAGATGGATAGATCTTTCCCTACGCATTTTGAGACCTTGAAGAAGCGCTAGTGCCTCAGCCACCACCGAATTACCCTCCCTAAAGAAAGAAGAAAAAACCACAAAAAATGAACCATGATCATCCCGAAAAACACCGACACCACTCATAACTCTTTTTACACAATAACCATCATTATTTAATTTAATCCCATCAATAAGAGGATTTCATCGCACCCATACACCATTAGACCTCCGACCAAAAATTGTTGAATCTGTCAATGTATTTGAGGAAACAAAAGAATGCAGAACTAGATAAATACTCGCACATTTACACAGTTTCACAAACTAAGAGAGAAGTTTCAAAAATTTAAATTTGATGTACTGTAAGTTTGGACGGGTTCCATGATGACCAGAAGCATTTTTTGTTTCACATAAAATCCAACAAGTAGCAAGGATGAGTAAAGACCACCCCTTAGCTTGCACAAAACCCCTCTCCTGAGAATTACAACATGCTTGAATAAATTATTCCATTGTATCCACACACCCACTAAAATATGGAAAACTAGCAACATTAACCCACAGATAAACAACCCAATCACTTTTGTAGAAAAGATGAAAAAGAGTCTCAGAATGTGAGAATAAGCAGCATTTACATTTCGAAAAAAGAGGAATTGAAATCCGTTGAAGATTATCATCAGTAGGAATAGCACCATTGAAGATTATGCAGAGAAGAAAACTAAATTTTGGAGAAAGGTCTTTACACCAAATTCTAATGCCCAAATAGTCCAAAATAGGTGAAGGATGAACCATAGAATCAAAAGATGAGCATGACATATTACCAGTGGAAGAAGACATAATGTAACATTTTTGTTGATACTCAGAAATATAGATATTACACAACACATCCTTTTGAACGTCACTCAACACTGCAATAGTGAACAATGGGTATGCACTTGCCTTCCTAATAGTTATATTCAAGGCTAGACAGCTTGGATAAAACAGAATGGAATCAGCCCAATTATGTTTCCAGAATGAAAAGTTACCACAGCCTTCAATCCAATGAGAATTATCCAAAATAGTAGAAAAAAGACTTTTTAATAATTTCATAGTAGTGTGGTGGTCTATAGAATCTTGAAGAAATATATGGTCATTGATTCTATAGTAGAATTTATATATATAGCATTTTTCAATGCAGCTAAGGAGGAAATCTAGATACAAAACTCCTTCTTAGATATAGGTGTTGTGCCTACTATTGAAACCAATATTTTAGTTAATTGTGATAATATTGTAGTAGTGGTACTTTCCAGTGAACCTAGATCACACCAGAGGATAAACATATACTTTGGGAGTTTTAACTCTTGAGGGATTATCCTAAAAGAGGATAAGTCACAATTAGTATTGTATCCATAGAGGATAACATGGAATACCCCTAACTAAATCCATATCTTAGTAGAATCATGATTTTTATTTGAGATCTAGTAGGTTTGGAGTTCTTAGCAGTTGGATCTAGTGAAAGTGGGAGTGTTGTGATTGGGTTTTCTAGACAGAAATCCTTTTTGTAATTTAATATCCATTAAATTTATATAGTTTTATATATATACATGTGTTTCTCTTACTATAATAATGTAATTACATCTCCATGTACTATTTATAATATAATTTATTTATATTACATGTCACATCAAAAGTTTAAAGTAGTTATAAGTCTACAATGAGAACCAAAAGATACAAATACACTAATCTTAAATATAAGTCATATGGTCTAGAGAAATAATGTTGATAAGACATAGTTGATGTTTAACTATTAAGGTTTGGGGGATCATAAGCATTGATATTCCTTCTCATGAAGTTTACAATTTGAGATCTCAAGTAGATGAGATCATGAGGACCGACCCACTAGTAGGAACACAATAAGTTTTGGGTGTCATTGGTAGTTCTTATTTTAAATCACTTGTATTTTTATCCTAACATGAGATTAATATCAATGTGTAAAATTTTATTACATATATTGATGAAAGATTAAAACCAAGGAATTTGTATCATGGAGAGGTATATTGTGTTTGGTGTGTCATTGCTGGTATGAAATTTATTGAATGATCAAGATAGAATTTTTCACATCTGAAAGGAATTGATATCTCAGGACCAATTGATCAGGACAGTAGTACCTTATACTAAATCCATGGACATGGTAGAAGAATATAAGTCTATCCATAAAAGTCAATGAATAATAAGTAAATAATGTATGATGATATGAAGTGTGCATCTAGATTTATAAAATATTATAAGCAAATAGATTATATTACAATACATATTTTCATAGAAGGTGGTAATTTTTATGATTATACCTTTTGTCTTTAAGGGCCCTCATTGATTTCATGACACTGCTCTTGATATGTGTGTAGTACTCACTACTATCGAGATAATGACCTAGAGAGATACAAACTTAACATATTCAAAAGTATGGTATATTCTTATGAATACGAGTGAAGGACATGGTGGGTCCCACCATGGGGTTTGAGTGATGATTGAGTTTTAACACTCACTATAAAATATAAAAATCATATTATTCAAGATTAAAAAATAGTATATTAAATTTATTTATTAATTGTATCCACAAGTTATACCATGAATACCTAAAAAAATATTAAATGAATAAATATTATTCTATTATTCCTGATTTGTTTAATATTTTCGGGAATGAAGAGTTGAGTGAATAGATTTCTTTAATCTTATAATATATTCATTATATTAATAGTAAGTGATATAAAAAAATTATGTTTATGATGCAGTTAATAGACCTTAAGATGTCATTTTTGGATTATTTATTAGGTAACATATATTTGGAGGACATGGATCCAATTTCCGGTAATTTAACCACTCCTTTTAATCAAATGGAAGCTCTAATTCGAGTCACTATTCATCCACTAGAATTTGAGATCTCCACTCTCATCTCTCCCGCATCCTTGACAGAGAATCATCATGTTCCAAGTATCAATCAAAGTGTTTTTTTCTAGATCAATGTAATCGCATAGAAGCAATCATTAGGATATCGAAGGCATCTTCAGTTCTCCTCACTAGGACCTGGATATCAATGGTCGGTGTACCAACAAAGTTTTTAATATTTAATGGAAAATATAGAGGGTTTTAAAATTAGTTCCTTCAAGAAAAGGTCATCATAAATGAGTGGTATTTACCAACATCCTCAAATAAAATGAGGTTTTTGTTTGAATTAATTTTTTGATTAAATCCTTTCACATGATATAATTGGGTTTATTATCGGGTTTCACATCATTAGAGATGATTTCTTTTACCTTTTTTATGTGAAAAAAATATTAGAACCTTAGTCTATCTACTTACATAGTGTTCTTCAGTACCAAGAATAGGTATTGGAGGGAACACATGATTGTTTAAGCCATGTTGAAATTTAATTTTCATTAAATTTGTGAAGAGGGTGTTGTATAAGTCCCATTAAAATGAACCAGATATCAATACGATCATAAAAGGTGACATTATGGACATCTGTAGATCTAAATCAGATTAAACCCATTTTTTCCAACTTTAATAATTGAAGATCATATATGTGTCATAATTTAATCATAGGAGGTGAGAGGTTTTGATTTTTAGTGATCCTTAGTTTTCCAATTGAATTCTAGTGACTAATGTTGTTTTGGGTTAGGGTTGAAAATCTTACAGTTCTGGAATATCAAATTCAAAACAAAAAAAAAAGTTATTTTTCAAAATAATCATGTGTAAGGATTGAAAAACATTAAAAAAATAACTAAAAAGGGGGTGTCTAAAGCCACCCCCATGATTTAATTTTCCCCCAATGTGGGTGAATTTCGGTTGTATTTAAAAAAAATTAAATTTCACTGAGTGGTTGTGTTTCCCATTTTATCTTTACATGCCCCACGCATCTTCTGGGGAACCTACCATCGACCATCCTAAAATTCCATCCATTTTAGACTTTGGGGTTATTTGGGCCATTTGGGGGCCTGAAAATATATTAAAATTTTAGTTTTAGTTTTTTTGAATGATTTAAAAATAAAATTGGGGACCATAAAATAAATAATTTGTGAATTAAAATTAAATAATGTTATTTTATTTCATTTAATTCTCCCTCAAGAAGAATTTATTGAATGTTTAATTTAATAATGTATGTGAATCATCTACTTGAAGATCTTGAGATCGAGTGACCATTTTTTATTTGGAATTTAATTTTTTATTATATATTGAAATTTCATGTGATGATTGTAATAATTATTTACATAATGATGGTATATTCATCATCCAACTAGTATATTATATGTATAACAGAAAGAATTTCCATAATTGTTATTGTATTTGTATGTTTATATTTATTGAGTGTTTATGTATAATTTCAAAAATAATATAAGATGGAATACAATCTGTGATTTATTGAAGTCCTGTATAATACATGGATACATTGGATAGGGTTGCAAGCCACAACACAAGTCAGACACAACTCAAGTACTCAACCCCTAGGATCACAATTAATACATTTACTCTCAATGGATCAACTAATAGTAAATGATCATGATCAGTATTGTTATCACATTATTTATGCATGTTTTATTATTATTTTTTCAATGTGAATATTTACTTAATCAAATGGAATAATAAATGAGTATGCACAGAAAACCTAAATAAAGAAAAACTGAATGTTTTATATTTAATTCATTATAATTTTGTGACCGTGATCACATATTACATGCATGTTAAATAAAAAAATATTTCATTTTTCAACAACTATTAAAATACCTCAAAGTAATGTTAATTGGTAATTTCTTCTATCATTATAATTTGAACAAAACTAAGTGTACGAGGTGTTCATTATCCATAGTTGAGGGTGCCTACAACTTATGGGGTTTTCTTTTTAGAGTGATGGGTTTAATTAACTAAATTTCTAAATAAATAAATACTCCTAGATAGCTTATTATATCTTTATAGGAAAACTGTTGTGTAAATCAAGGTCATGAATCCCAAAATCTGGGAATTCACTCAATAGTTCAAAGAACCATGAGTCAATGTGGTTAGCCAATAAAAATATTTCCTTGAAACTCTCTATGTAGTTGTTTAGTTATATATTGAACTATGAGTAGAGGTTTCAAGAATACGTTTCACTAGAATACTCAAGAGGTTGGGTATTTTGAGTCTAGTAGTAGCGGACACATAAATTTGATAAATTAGTGGGAGGCAATTAATGATTAATTAATCAAGAATATATATCAATAATAAAGATAAAGTGATTGTCTGCTAAATTTATTTATATTAGATAAAGTAAAAAATCACAAAAACTAGTTCAATATAATTACGATCAATAATTTTTAAAGAGAATATTTTGGCCGAACATAAATTTTGGGAGTGGTATAGGTGATTGTGCAAAGTACAACACCATGAGAAGAAGATTTATATAATATAATCCATACATCCTATCAAGATTTATCAATGACATAGAAAACAGGATAAAGTTATTTATAAAAATAATATAAATGATGCACTAGATGTAAGGTTTATTATATTTTCATTTATGTCTAATGAACTATTGAAAATTAATGAGGATAAATATGCTTACAAGAGGTTATCCTATATCTACGAGTTATGCTAAGCTAGACCTTGGTGATAAAGATATGATATTTAAAGTGAACTATTAGGTGTATGCTAGCAAAAGGGAACCAATTTGTACCTCATGTACTCAAGATGAATGGGTACATTTAGAGACTAGAATACCATAGGTTCAAACTGAACTATGAACTCGAAAATTATATTATTTTTTCCCTTGAATTTTACTGTTAATTATAACATGAATAACATGATAAATACTATCTATTCCTATTGAATATAGTTCTCTATGCTAATATAAATATAAATAATACCAAATTTTCATTGCTTATAGTGAACAAGAAGAGTAAGGTTAAGGCTATTTCATGAATTGAAAAACCTAATACAAAGACAACAATGATAAAAAATTCCAAAACAATAAAAGATATAGAGGGAGAGAATTGATAGGGAGGCTCTATACTTTTCCCCTACTAAGAAATGACACTATAAGAAGAATTTCATGGCTGGGAAAAAATAAGTAAGGTAGTGTTTCTACCTAGGGTATATTATTCATTAAATTCAACCTATCATTATCTATAATTTGGGTATTGGATACACCATGTTTATCATGCATTTGTATTTATATATAGAAACCATATATATTCTAGAATATTAAAAATATTGAGGTGGATCTTCAAGCCACAAATGGTGGGAGACTATTCGTCTTAACAGTGGTATATTATCATATGAATTTTCATAGGTATTTAGTTCTTATATTGAACAACTACAATTATGTACCTTTAGTAACAATATACATTATCTCAATGTTGAGTTTGGACACTATGTGGTTTTATTTCACAATTTTAAATAGGTGCTTTCTTTTTTTAAGGGTAACATATGTTATTGTATGGAACATCATAAAAATGGATTGTATATACTCAAACATTAAATCTGTGTATTGGAAATAAAAAAACAATTAAAATGAATCGTATAATACCCTCTTTGTAACTAGAATCATGTTCATGTAAATTATAAGTGTTTACATAAATTATATCAAGTAGGGTACTTAGGGTCTACTATTTTAAAACCCTTTGGATGTGTTTAAAGCTTGTTTTGAGGGAAAATGACCAAATAACTATTCATTAGGAAAATATTAAGTTCTAAAAACCTATTAGAATTGATTCACAATGATGTGTGTGGGAAGTTTCTAGTAGATTAAAGTGGTAAGTTTTCATACTCCATTAATTTTATAGATGAATATTGTAGGTATGGATATATCTACTTAATGTGGTATAATTTGAATTCCTTTTATATATTTAAGGAATATTAGCATAAAGTTGAAAACCAGCGTAGTAAGAATATTAAGAAACAATTATCAAACTGAGTTAAAGAGTATCTCAACCAATATTTCATTGATCACTTAAATGAGTGTGGGGTATTATTACAACTCACTCCTCCTAATACACCTAAGTGGAATGGAATTTGTGAATGGAGGAATCTCACCTTTCCTGACATGGTCATCTCAATTATGAGTTAGGCATCTATTCCATTATAACATTTGGGATATGAGTTATATACCTTTGTATATTCCCTTAACCTAGTAATAACTAAATCTTCATATGGTATTCTATAGGATTTATGGTATAGAAGAAAACCGAGTCTATTACACATACATGTGTGGGGATGCGATGATTTTTTTTAAGATTAAACCTAGTGAAAAATTATCATCCTAAAACATGAGGTGCATCTTTATTGGTTATACAAATTAAAATAAAGTATATTTTTAAATCCCATTTATTTTATGTAATATTTTACTTTATATAATTTTATTTCTTCAATGGATTTTTTTATATGAAATAGTGTGCTTAGATGAAGCATGCAAAATTATTAAGATATTATGTGTTTGTTATCGCCTAATAGTGGGATTCTCATTTATGAAAATTATTAAATAAATTATGAAAAATATACACTCTACAAATTTATAAAATTAATTCACTTGTTATCAATTTATTAAAATTAAAAAAACTATTTGAAAATAAAAGTGGTGCTTTTTCTGAAATTGTTTTATGCGTAAAATGATTTTTTATATCAATAAATTCAATTAATTTTTATTGGTGAATTATTTTAATGAAATATATATATTTTTTAATTGATTAAATTTTTTAAACATTCAAAAAATATTTTTCAAGGTATATGATAAAAATAAACCTTGTTTTATGCTTAAAATGTGTTTTTTATAAAAATTAAATGTTTTCACATTTTGTGCACTTACATTAAAATTAATTTTATCCATTTATATGTATTGAAAGAAATAAAATTAATTACATATTTATAATCAAGAGGTTAAAATTTATTAATTAGGACCCTTTTATTTTTGTTCAATATAAATAGAAACCATGGTAACATTTATTTCCTTGGAAAAATTTAAAATGTGTTAATCAAGGTTAAAAATTAGTGATAAGGACATAATTTTTCATCTTAATTATTATTCAGTGAATTTAATTTTTACCTTAATACCTTAAGTTTTAAATTGACTTATTTAATGGGTATGTGTTTATTAAAATTACAATGATATTATTTAAATCAAATAAAGTTACAAAATGTCACTCTCTTTGTTTTTAATATTATTTATCTATCCAAATAATGAAAAATTATGTTATGAATGAATATAAGTACCTATTTAGAGATTAATAATTTTATTTTAATTATATATAATTATTTTAAATTTTTATTATTTATATAATGACCTTAATTTCTTTTGAAACAATGATACAATTTTTCTCCAATTAATACAAACAATATAATATATGCTGTTAAAGATATTAAAAATGATATTATTTGAAATATTTCAAGTGAAAATTAAATCATATATATCTATATGAAATATTAAGGAGGTTTTGGACCTTAATATTTTAATTTCACCTTTTTATTTAGGTATTTAATGTTAAATTAAATGAACAATGTAAAAATTGACAATAATGATATTTTATAAAAATAATATTTTATTAAATTATTTTAAAATCATAATATATGAAATAAGACATGGTGGTTTATATATGGTATAAAATGTCATAAATTTACCATTTATGTTCTAATATTCACCTTATAAGTAAAAATTTCCACCCCTTAGTATTAAATGATTTTGTTAGTCTAGTTAAAATTAAAATTAGTTAACTAAGGGTTAATAAAAATGTAAAGGTTTAAAATTACACGAAAACTTTTATAAATTATATTAGATGATGGTATTACAATGATATCCTACCATATATTTTAATCCATAATCATTTTTTGTTTTATTAATTGATAATGAGTTTATTATAATTTAATCTTTGGAGAAATTCAAAAAGTTTCCCTCACCTCAATTATATAAGGGCACCTCCTCCCTCGCTTATCAACACTACGTTAAAACTTATATCTCAACCAATATCTACCAATTTTTCATCTCAAATTACCTAGACATATACAAGAGGTTTTGTTCTTCCCAAAAGACCAACCCTAGAAACCTTTAGAGGAGATCTGAAGGAGTTGTTTCAAAGAATAGGTAATCACCTTAATTGATTACTTTTTTATACTTTTTGTAATGCCCTAGACCAAAAGAAATTAATCTGGTTCCCTGATCCATTGTAGGATATGGCTTTATGTGCACCTCCTCGTACTCCAGAGGCTACCAACAAGTAGTAGGGTTATAATCGAACATTTTGGGATACTATATCGTCTTTAACAAAGTAATCTACAATAGATAAAATATGAAAAAATGGAAATAAATAAACAATAAACATTCATTGAAATTCCATTTTCCAAAACTACGTACAATCCCACAACCAAAGAGTAAGTATGTCATTATTGTCATGTCATACAATTACAAGGGTAAAGTTAGACCCAAAATATATACAAAATGAAGAATCCGCAAAACTAGGCACGACTCCAGGTCCAGGTACCTCATCCATGCACCTCCCATGCCCAAATCAACCATTTAGAATAAGGCCCTTTCCATTATCCCAAACTATAACCATGAAGTATACATGGGTACCAAATGTAATCCTATAATAGTGTGACTACAACTCAGTAGAACAACACCAATGGTGTTTACAAAATATCTAGTCAAAAATATAAAGTGTATGAATGTATAATAAACAAGTGTAAACATAAGATAAATTGGGTTTTGTTAGTTAAAATGATTCAAATTATCCACTTTTCTCATTAGATCCAATGTTTAGCTATTTTTACATATTCATTTCATTATCATCATCCTAAGACATTCATTTAACTATGGATAAGGTGGAATCATGTTCCCAACATATCGGGAAAAAATGCACAAATATTATATAACAACCTACCTCAGAGCCTCAGTATACGTAATCATATCACATTCATTCATTTGGGGCATAGAGCCTCAGTCTAACTCCCTAACCCCTGAAATATATCAGTGGGGTTTAGAGTCTCAGTATAACCTAACCTGTGGGAATATATCCTCAAGTCCAAATCCCCATTATACTAAGCCATGCGCATATTTTTCACTAACCAATTGACATTTTCCCTTAACCAACCATATCACATTTTATATATTCACAATAAACCAAACACCCCCTTATGACATGACAACAATTAAACACCATCATAATTGGTTCATGATGAGAACCATATCAAAGGCACGTAGTCAATTTCTTAGATGGGGGAGTTGGATTTGCAAGTCCTGATGACCCGAGGTATATTAAAGAGGTTGAATTCTATAATGGGCGCCTTTATTTTTTCATTAGAGGCACAATGGATCTTTCCTTTCATGGATGGGGAAAATAGACCTATAATATCATTTATTCAAGATACAATATGATGTTCAAATCTTGGACCACATGGTTTCACGAATTTGGGAAGCCTTTCACATGTGAAGGATTCTATTATTGTGTCTTTCGACACCAAAGTAAAATCTGATGGGCTATACATTCAATGTAAAATCTGTTGGTCTATAGTTGGAAAGTGGGCTGCTAATTTTCCACATAGTATTTGGTAGAATTTATCATTTTCAATTTATGGTAACAAAGTATTTTATCCTTTATGAAATTAGGGTATTAGACCCTTGACTATTATACGATCCCCTTTTCTATAAATAGAATCTCCATGGAACTTATATGGAATTCAATATTTTCATTGAGAGCATATTCTTTGTTTTTCTCTATCTTATGAAAAAATTTATATTTTACCATAGCTCTTATGGATTCTTGTATTTTCAATATACAAGTTATATTGGTGATCTACGATCACAAAATACCCCAATTTTGTGCCTCAACCCAAGTGCATTGTTGAGTGGATTAGATATCACATCCCTCCCGTGAGTGTGTTGTCTAAGTAGAAGGCCACACTCCTTATAGCATTGATTGACTTCATACATACACTATCCATACCCATCATCTTCCACTTAGCCCCGAAACACATGCTTCATTAATCACCCTATGTCGTGATGGTCAGTCCACCCATGCTTCTCAAATCAGTTAGTATCAAAGCTCCGGTTGAAGTGGTAAGAATCTATCACCCTATTTTATCCCATATATCTCTTATCCTTCATATAATTCCTTATTATCCACCAATTAAAAAATTATTTTTATTTTAGAACCTCCCAATATTTCCTCTGTTGTGAAAGATTAATATATTGTTACATTGAGACAATTATTCATATATCTTATTTTCACATTTAATTCATTATTTTTGATTTTTATTTGGAAAAAAAAATCAAAAAATATCAAATTCTCTCAACACATCATTTTTTTCTTTTTTTAAATCAAGCACATCCTTTATTTGAGATATTTTCCAAAAAATTGTCTTACTCTCCATTCAACCATCTTGTTCTTTAAAACTCTATAGAATACACTTTTTGGGGAGATTTGATCCAAAAAAAGAAAAAATTACAAATATAATTACTTCTGTATGCTATCTATTATTAGCACTTTTCATTTTTCATACATCACAATCCCAATCATTTTACTTCATCACCATATTATATTTGGCTCATATTTTTATTCATTTTTCTTATCTTTTACAATCAGGAAAACCCAAATACCACATTTCTACCCCCTTTTCCCCCACCTTCTATCCATTTTCTACACTCATTCTCACCCTTTACCCATTACCATTAAAATGTATTATGTTAAACCATACAACAACAAGATCATTGTTTGGGATGGATTTGTGGAACAAGATATCCCTAAATAATGTATAAGAGCCTAGGATTTCAATTGAGTATGATAGTAACGAGAAATAAAAAAATTCTTGAGTGGGAAAAATTTTGTGTGAGTGTGTACATATTATTTTTGTGAGTGTGAGTGTGTAAATATCATGTGAGTGCATGTTTGTACATATTGTGTGTGAGTGTGTGTGATTGTGAGTGAGTACATTTTTTGTGTATGTTTGTGTTATGTGTGTGAGTGTGTGTAACTCTTATGTGTGTGGGTGTTTGTACATCTTTTGAGTGTTAAGGTGAGTGTATAAATCTCTGTTGACGCTCCTTTCCGTCACAGAGTCTAAATGAATGAAAAGGGAAATACCTTGAACAAAGAAGATTTATCCTTTGGACAAATATCAATAATTGACAAAGGAAGGAAGAATAAGAACATTGCGCAAAGGTCGCGCAAGTTCTACAGTGGTCGCGCAAGTACACATGCGCGCCTCAATGGTCGCGCAAGTACACTTGCGCGCCATGTTGGTCATGCAAGTGACTTGCGCGACCTAATTGATAACTGCCCAGTAACCGCCTGGGGTCTTCTCTTGCCTATAAATAGACCCTGTGGGCCCCCCATTCGAAAGGATCTTTTTCCAGAAACTCGGATTGAAGCTCCCGACGCCCAAGTCTCTTCTCAAAGATTCCGGAACACTTCTAAGGTAATTTCTTACCTAGAACGGAAGATCTAAAGAGAAGGAGGAAGGCCTAAGTGTTGAAACTCATCAACACTTGTGCGCCTGAGTGGTCAGCCCTTAAGGGAAGTGACCGCACGTGCGCGCTGCCTTACCCTTTCGATAGAACTTGTGCGTCTCTTTTCTGGACGAACTTCAAGAGGATTCTAAAGGGTTTAATAAAGAGTCGCTCAAGTATTCTAATGTTGGTTGAAAATTGCGCAAGTACATCACATGTTGCATAGGTATACCTGCGCGACCAATACTTGCGCGCCCACGGAGTACTTGCACGCCTTCCAAGACTTGCACGCCCCTTCCTTTTTGGGTGCCCATCTTGCCCATTTTACCCCTCTTAAGCCATTTCACCTTTCCTATTCAAGATTCAGTCTTCGAGATACTCTTCAAAGCCATTTATGGAATGATTTCTTGATTTGACTTCCTTATCTGAATGGAATTCGGTGGAATATCTCTCAAAACCTAGTGATTTACATATCTTTATGTCACTAAAGATTGAGAGTTCATTCATTCAACCTCATCCTTTAAGATGAGAGAATCCTTAACCTGGGTCTCTTTTTCAGGAATAATCCCTAGTTATAAGTCCTTTAATCTGGGCATCCTCTTCAAGAGTAAGCCCCAAATTCATAAAGTTCCCAAACTTGGGCATCCTCCTCAGGAGTAAGCCCCAAACCTTAATTCCTTAACATGGGCATCCTCCTCAAGCGTAAGCCCCAATAATAATCCTTTAAATGGGTATCATTCTTAGGAGTAATCCCTAAGTCCTCTAATTATGGGCATCCTTCTTAGGAGTAAGCCCCAATCTCAAATATGGGCATCCTCCTCAGGAGTAAGCCCCAAACCTTAATCCCTAATCTGGGTCTCCTTTTCAGGAATAAGACCCAGTCATAATCTTGGGCATCTTTCTTAGGAGTAAGCCCCAAACCTTAATCCTTAACCTGGGTCTCCTTTTCAGGAATAAGTCCCAGTCATAATCTTGGGTTTCCTTTTTAAGAGTAAGTCCCAAGTCCCCTAACCTGGGCTTCCTTGTTAGGAATAATCCCCAGTCATAAATTTGGGCATCCTCTTTAGGAGTAAGCCCCAAGTCCCTTAATTTTCTCTTTAACCAGTCCAAATTTTCGTTTGATCTGGGATTCCTTCTCAGGAGTAAAACCTAGTTATAAATCCTCTCCTAATTTGGGCTTCCTTTTTAGGAATAAGTACCAAGTTAGAGTATTCAAATCTCCATAAAGCACATATACCTTTATGGACCCTGTTCCTGGATTTTCTCCATAAAGTGAATCCTAAACCTTCATCTATCTGGGCATTCATACATACATAAGCCCCAAACCATTTCTTACGATTGCATATTTCATGGCACAATTGTCTAATTTTTACCAATACCTCTTGTTTCTCACACCGAGCATGACTCACGTGAGCTTAGAGTGTAAAAGTAATTATGACATCCTTCTTTGAGCCATCAATCATAAACGTCATACTCCCTTACTCAAACTACGTGGGTTATAATTCTTTTTCCAAAACAAAGGATACGTAGGTAGCCCATTTATGGGTTCGATCCCAACTTTGAAATAATCCATGTCCTTCAGAATGACGATAAACTTCAAGTGCCCCACTGAGTGGCTTTAAAACCAGCCTGGTCATCATAATGACCAAGAGACTTTTATATAAATGCTTTGAAGGATACCATTGACCAAGAATCTCTAAATAGATATAGATGATTCTCTATTGATGAAGAACCTCGAATACATATAAAATATTCTCTAAATTTCTTACATATTTAATCATTTATTGTTAAAACTAAAGGAAAGCTTATTTTATACTTGGTAATGTAATAAGGATTCACGAAAATAACTTAAATCTATAAAGAGAGTCCCGGAGTAGACAATAAATCCCCTAAAAAAGGTGTGATGAGTCCGACCTCCCATCCTCTCGACCAATGCCAATTCCTAAACCTCATTAGTCCACAAGCTAATGAGCGCCTACCTTTGGAAAGTAGGTCCAAACGGATGTGGAATCATTTGATTTTTCCGGTTCTACGAACAAACCCGCTAGAAACCGATCGGAACGTTTGAATCTCCAACCCAGGAGGTCATCCCCGAATTCCATGTGAAACAAAAATGGTGAACCCGACGTGAATCCTTAACCAAGTTAAAATGATGTTTTACCTATTTATTAATCCCATATTTAAAACTCAATAAGAGGGCTAACAAAAACAATCATTGACATATGTGCTCATCCAAAAGATGAAGTAGCTAAATTTATCTTGATTACATCTGTTACATCTGTGAATACTGCTGCTGCAAATACCACTACTGCTATTCCTACTAGATCGTCATCTGCTCTACGGATGACATCACCTACTCAGCGTCCTCAACGCTGGGTATCAAATACGATGGTTAAGGAGTACCGTCAACACGATACCATCCCAACTTGGGAGGCTTCCCGACAGGCTCTCCTAGTGAACAACTCACACAGGTCGTCCGGACAACGACGACCAGTGATCAAGAGGCAGGCGGTGCTGACTACCGTCTCCAACCGTTTCGGGTCATTATACCCAGAACGCAATTACCATTCACTCCCTTACTTTGAGGAAGTGAATGAGCAGATCCCTCAGGGCCTTAGTTCAAAAAGACAGGAGTCCTTCCCGAGGGCTCCCATCAACAATTGCCGCCAGACTCGTGCGGCAGTGCGCCCTCAACATGATGAGGGTACCGACTCCAGGCATTCAGCTCAGGTTCCTCGAACCTGAGCAGGCAAGACGAACTGCCAGAGACGGAATCCGGTTAACAATGGCAGGTTTTCATCCCTGCCATCTCCGGAGAAGTCCACCAACCTAACTTGGTGGCAAATAACGAGCAGGCACACACACCTGTCCATTTTAATTCCGCTGTCCAGCAGACTCGTCTGGCAGCATCACGCCAATCCCGCCAGGCAATTCCAGCGGAGTACTATAGGCAGGAACATACACCTGCTTATACATCACCAGTTAGTCAGCAGGCTCGTCTGACTACATATGATGGATCTCGTCAACCACCTTTGGAGAAGTGTAATCAGCAGGCACATACACCTGCTAGTACTAATCAAGCCTACCAACAGTCTCGCTTGGTAGCGCACGGAGAAGTCAATCAGAAAGCTCCGATGACAAACAGGAGGCAGACTCAACTCTCTGCCTCCACACTTGAGTACTGTCAGGATTCACTGACAAGAAAAGGAGGATAGAAGCAGGCACATACACCTACTCCAAACCTGGAATGGACGTATATTCCCATTCCGGCGGCTGAAGTCACCAAGCATATTTTGTCAATGGTGAAAGAGCAGAAGCAAATTCCTGCTCATATTCTGGATGCTTGCCAGGATATCATAACAGATTCAGCATCAGCTTAGGGAAAGACACATAAAGCTATCCCTAGCAGTGGAGTGACACATCAATGATTCACTCCGGAATAGACACACACATCTGTTCCAGTCCAAGAGGGTTATGGGGCATACTCCCCCATATCATACGGAAAACCAAGTCAGGAACATACACCTGATTTGAGTGGAGATCGTCAGCCTAACCTGACCAAATTTCCGGATCAGGCACATACACCTGCTCAGAGCAATCACTTTTTTCATCAACTGGTTTCTAAAGAGAGTAAGAAGGCATCTAAGAAAAAGATCATCCCAGCACAGTCAGGAGATCAAAGGCTAATCTGCAACAAGGCTTTTCTCGATGCTGGAGTTCTTGAAGCCCTCAGACATTTATCTGTTGGAATTCAAGGTTCTACTCCCTCAGTTCCCAATAACGGGAACATTAATTCCGAAGGTCTTCAACAGAAACTTCCTCATGAAGTCTTGCTTCATGAAAATTCTGTCAATATTGAAGTTTCTTCTTCAGATGAGATCCACAGGAACCCTCTGTGTGGTCAAAAGACCAAGGAGCAATAGATCTCATCTTTTGCTATAACCCATTATGGTGGTCCTCCCCATGATGATGAACTTCGATGCGAAATTCCTCTCCGCAGTAGTGATTCACATTGCCTGGAAAATACTCCAGTGGACAATGTAGTGCCGAGAAAGCCCTCTTATCTTGAGGCACTTGCAAATGCGAAACCAGTCATGTCTGATGCTTTATCGCTAACAAGTGAAATAATTTTTCAATCAGAAGATAGCCCAGGGTGTAGGTCATTCTCCAAACCACCCCTAAGTCATGCATCTTCTAGTTTGATCAATGATTTCTCTACCAATCTTGTTGAATCCGATTAAGAAACAAGGAAACACCAACTCTAGTCAAAACAGGTAGAAGAATCTTCATTTAATGACAAAGAGGAAATGCTGAACATGAGGAAAAACTGGAAAAAGGTGAGGTACCAGTCATGTTTTGGCCTTTGGCTGACTCCCAGTACGACATTCCAAAGATGTTGACGGATGATGGAATCCATGATATTCGTATCAACATATGGAGAACTATTTTTCAATTGAAGAAGAAGGAATTATCTTATAATGAATATGAAAATCATCTTATGATAATAGAAGGGCTACAACATCAGATTGATTTGGAATCTCTATCAGTCTCTCGGTATCCGAAGGCTGAAAAGCAGCAGAGAACCCTTCAACATTCATGCCTTGGCGCACTAAGAAAATTGCGTCAGTTAATTGCCAATGCCCCATCTGGTGTTCATATCAGAGGATGGGGTGTTCACGGAGCACTACATTTCACAGTTCTTTCCAGTCAGCAAAGCCCGCCGAAAATGGTCTCATGCAATGTTATTGCCCATGGCCGGCCACTGTCAATGGGCTTTGTTCATAATCAAAAGATTGATAAAAAAACAAGCTCCAACTAGTTCCTCTCAAAATCAAGCATATAGAGAACAAGTTGTTGAATTGCTCCTACATCAAGCAGGCGAGAATATTGCACAAGCCTCTCGTATGGAGCAAACAAATCATCAAATGATAGAAGTCTAGGAAATCATCCAATGGTCTGTTGAACCAGGTGATAAAAGTGGATACAGGTTAATGCATCCAGCTAATTTCTGAACTAAGATTCGCAAGATCAAGAGAGATTTTATGAAGATATCAGACATAGCATGTCAAGAGACACCCCAGCTTGTCAGACTAGGGACTTCTTTAACCCAACCCTCAGAGTCAACAAATGGGATTCAAAGAGTTGAGTGGAATCAGCAGGAACATCCCCAGTTCACGAGACTAGGGACTCTTTCAAATCATCAATCCCCTTCTCAGAGAATATCGGTCTTTTCTCGATTGGAGAAGAAGCCCCAAGAGGAACGAAGAGCCAAATTATCAGGAGATTCCCTCCAAATTATATCTCGTCAAGAAGTTCCTAAAGGATTAAATCAACAAAAGGCAATGTCTCATCAAATATATGAAAGAAGACAATATCACAGAAATGTTGATAGAAGGGATGTAATGCATTATGCATCAATCAATGTCATCAATGTCGTTGTTGCTAATCCACCAGAGGAGACTCACTCAGGGGACTCAGATGAAGAGCGTCCAGCTCAAGAAAATGTACGCACCGATACAAATGAAGAAGGTGTGCGTACACGAAGTCAAAGTATTACTCAGAACCTAAGTAATCCACTTCCCTCTCTCAAAAAAGTATCCAAAAAAGGGAGAGGAAAGAATCAGGTTACATATCCTTCCTCTGGAGAAGGTCAATCGCTCTCATTATAGCAAAGGTTTGCACAACAGGAGGAAGAAATGAAAGAATTAAGAAGGTTGAATGCAGAACTACTTCAGAGTAGTCTTCTTCTTAAGAATGCTGAAGTCCGACAACTGAAGGAATTTTTTGCAGTTACTGAGATGGATCAAGAATATCCTCCTTTATCAGTACACCCTCAAAGGTCTAATCCTGTGGGTCAAGCGCAACAATGTTTGGCAGTGCTCCCATCAGTTGCAGCACCAACCACCACATCTGTCCAAGCTCCATTCATTGCACCTACTCAAGACCAGATTCAACCAGATGTTTCTCAAAAGTTAATAACTACTATTGAGTCACTAACAGCTCAGTTAGAAACTATGGAAGGGAAACGAGTGCAAGTTCAACCAGAAAATAAAGTTTGCCCTGAATGGGTAGATTCAATTTCTCCTCCATCCAGTTTTGGAAACCCTTTTTTCCTACTTTCAATGGATCAGGTGACCCTGAACAACATTTGACACATTACGTGTCTTGTTGTGACCCTATGATGGGAACTACAGAGCAGCAACAAGCAGTGAAACTCAGATGCTTTGTGTGAACCTTGCAAGGACCAGATTTTGTCTGGTATACAAGCTTGCAATCCCGGTCAATCATCGGATGGGAGGATCTTCGCCAAAAATTCCTTCTTCAGTTCAGCTCAACTTTGCCAAAAACGACAGTTTTCGATCTTACAAACTGCAAGAAAAGGGAAAATGAAAGAGTCTCTGATTTCATTGCTCACTGGAAGAGATTAACTTATTCCCTTAGTTTAGCACTCCCTCATGAAGAGCTGTTGCCAATCTGTGCGGCAAATTTGCGTGACGAATTATGCACGCCATTGATCCCTGTGAAATACACAGGAGGGTTTCGAGACCTTACATCAATCGCTCAGCAGATTGAAGATTCCCTTATACAGGCTAAGGTTAAATCTCGTGTAATTCTATCAGCTTCAAGAAGGAGAATGGGTAAAGTAGAAACTGCTACAGTTTTGCTTAAACAAGCACTTGTACCTATTTCTACATCAAAACCTTTATCTTCTCGAAGGGTTCCACCTCCTGAACGCCAACAACAAAGGCCGTTTCGTCCAAATGATCAAAGAGATCAACGACGAAAACAATTTGAGGATATGAAGAGTAAAACATACTCCTTCCGAAGTGAGCAAGTTCCCGGTTACTTCATTTCAGCTCTGGAAAATAATTTGGTTCAATTACCAGTGCCCAAGAGGCCAAACAAAGAAGGAGATGAAGACCGTCCCAATTATTGTACCATTCATCAAATGTTAGGGCATCCCATCCAGGAGTGTTTTGTATTCAAAGACCTCTTGAGAAAGATGGTCGACTTGGGACAAGTCAAGTTGAAAGGTTCTTCGACTCAGGTAGCATGTGTTACAGCTACAGTTCCAGAAGAGGAAGGTGAATGTCAAGAAGTCAAAAGCAGAAATTCACAGAAGTATGATGATTGGATGGTCAGAAAGACAATCAATCAGACTCATGCCATTTTGCGAACACAATTAAAGAAACCAATTATGTCTTCTACCATGAATATTGCGATAAAACCCTCTTCGTCAGAGGGAAAATCCTCAATGAAATGGTTTGATTCAAAGATGAAAAAAGAATCAGAAGAAGATGAGTATGTGTCAAAGCCTAAAATATCTTTGAATTTGGCAGACTTTATGCCATCTACTTCAAAGCCACGGGCACCGCCCCATCAAACGGCACAGCCTAAATAGGCTAGTCAGGCATGGTCTTTATTAGACGAAATGTTAATCTTCGGTTCTGTTAATATGATTCAATTAACAGATCCGTATTCCAGTCGTAATTTCAATTTTGATGAGCCTGGATTCCCTGTATCAAATAAGGGAATCCAAGGAAGTTCCAGAGGTTCAGGATACAGAGGAAGACGTGGATCTTTCCAAAGCCATTACTCCAATTCTACCCCTGCTAGCACTGTGTATGCAGCAGAAACTCGTGATAGAGCCCTTCAGCGAGCTCAAAAAGAACAAGCAGGTTCTTCTGCTAATGGCCAACTCAGTCTTGGAACAGTTATTTTGGAAGACCGATTGAAGGTTCCATCTTCTTTATCTCAGCATGTAAATGGATCTAATTGGTCTAATCTTCCAAAACCAAGGATGTTGCCAACTTCTATCCCAATACAAGATGCATCAGCTTCCAAAGCATCTGCTTCCAAGGTACCTGCTAAACCGCATATTCCTGTTGGGAAACGCAGACCTCTAGATCAAAAGTATGCTATATTGAAACACTTGGCCCAAGTACCAGCCATGTTATCAATTTTGGATGCTTTGAATCTGTCAAAAGATCTTTGGTAAGCACTCATCGAAGCTTTGTCAAGTCCTCAGGAGTTTGAAGCTGAAATTGTTGCAGCTGAAGTCTATCACATAGAGAATAATCCTGCAGAATGCCATGTAGTGATATCTTTTACTGATAAAGATGAAGATGATGTTGTGCATGGGCACATAAAACCTTTGTACTTATCTGGAAAAGTCAATGGTGTAGATATCCGAAGAGCTTTCATTGACAATGGTTCAGGAGTCAACCTCATGCCCATTTGTACACTTTGTCGATTGGGCCTCACGGAATCTGATTTATCTCCTTCTACCATGATGTTACAAGGATATGATAAAAATGAACAAGAACCACTGGGCAAAGTTACACTCAGAACTCAGTTTGGAGATCTTGTATCCAATTCGGATTTCATTATTATTGATCAAGACTCAGCTTTCAACGTCTTGCTTGGAAGACCCTAGCTACATCAGCATGCATATATCCCTTCAACAAACCATCAATGTCTCAAATACTGTTTCAATGGTCATGTTGGAACATTGTATGGTGATAAGGCCCCGTTCAAGACATGTGATTCTCAATACATTGAGGGATAATTTTATCACATGAAGGGACGAGAAAAATCTACAATAAAGGAAATTACCAAAGTTAATGCTCCATATGGTTTAGAGAAAATTCCAATAAATCCATTTACACATGTGAGTACAGATTATGTGTTACCTATCAGTCAAATTGACAAAATAGGCCCAAATCAAAATACTCTTATGGAAAGATCCATAATGTCAATTACGGCAGTTGAGACATACAACATGGGAGAAATTGGTAACCTACCAAACAGTGATGATAAGCACAAGTGGTGACGTCTTCATTTCATTTTCTGAAATCCAATAGGTCTATACTTCGCCAATCAGGCTAGAAGAAGTTATAGAAACATCAGGGGTGAATAATGATGTCAATTCTCAATCCATCATCTCCTCTTTATTTCCCAAAGAAGGCCCTTTATCATCAATAGGGTCGGAAATGGAAGCGTCTTCTTCAAAATGTGCAAATTTTGAAATCTCTTATGATCATGAAAATTTCGTTTTGTCATCTACTATGCAAGTAGAAATGGAAGAAATAGCACATGATGAAGAGGAAGAGAAAGATCTTAGAGATGCTTTTCCAGCATTTGAAGAGGGTATCTGTACCACTGTGGATTAACTCAGAGAAATAAATCTGGGTATAGAGAAAGATCCATGCCCCACTTTAATTAGTGCAGCCATGACCCTTGAAGATCAAGAGATGTATATTTCTTTTCTAAAGAAAAATAAAGATATTTTCTCTTGGAACTATACAGAAATGCCTGGGCTTGATCCTGATATTGCTACTCATCATTTGGGTTTACCAAAAGAACATCGAGGATTTAAGCAAGCCGCGAGAAGAACACACCCAACTTATGCTTCCAAAATTGAAGCTGAAGTGGATAAGCTGATCAAAGATAACTTCGTCAGAGAAGTTCAATATCCCAAGTGGTTGGCAAATATTGTCCCTGTAAAGAAGAAGAATGGACAAATTAGGGTTTGCATCGATTTCAGAGATCTTAATCAGTATTTTCCTAAAGATGATTTCCCAGCTCCGATTACAGAACTCTTAATTGATGCAACGACTGGTTATGAAGTACTTTCCTTCATGGATGGATATTCCGGATATAATCATATCCGAATTGCCCCAGAAGATGAGGAATCTACAGCCTTCAGAGCTCCTCAAGGTGTGTTTTGTTACCGGGTGATGCCCTTTGGTTTAAAGAATGCAGGTGCAACATATCAACGCGCCATGCATCGTATCTTCAAACCTTTTTTAGGGAAGTTTGTTGAATGCTATGTAGAAGATTTGGTGGTTAAATACAAACAATGTTCTAATCACTTGGATGATTTGGAAGTCATATTCCACAAGCTTCGACAACATAATTTTCAGATGAACCCCTTAAAATGTGCTTTTGAGGTAACCTCAGGATAATTCCTCAGCTTTGTTGTATGCCATCATGGTGTTGAAGTCGATCCTGAGAAGACCAAGTCAATCCTTGGTATGTCAACTCCTCATAATTTGAAAGAATTAAGAGGACTTCAAGGACACTTATCCTATATTCAGCATTTCATCGCCAATTTGGCAGGAAAAAGTTTACCCTTTACCAAATTATTGAAAAAAGGAGTCACATACCATTGGACTGAAGAATGTCAAGAAGTGTTTGATGTTCTCAAGAAATACCTCTTGAGTCCACCAGTACTCATGCCACCTGTTGAAGAAAGACCACTTATCCTCTATGTGACAGCTCTAGAGCGATCATTGGGTGCCTTTCTCGCTCAAAAGAATGATGCTGGGAATGAAAATAGCCTCTACTATCTCAATAGAACTATGCTTGAAGCAGAAACCTGGTATTCAAGTATTGAGAAGTGCTGCCTAGCATTAATCTTTGCAGTCCAGAAACTGAGACACTACTTGAAACATCACGAGGTCCAATTGATATCTTGCAATAATCCGCTCAAATTCATCCTTAGTCATCCAATGCTTACAGGACGTCTAGCAAGGTGGGCAATTATTTTGCAGCAGTTCGACATTCAGTATGTATCTCAAAAGGAAATAAAGGGGCAAGCTCTGGCTGATTTCCTGGCTGAACATCCTTCAGTGGAAGACACATCTTCAGGTATTGAATTCCCTGATGAGGAAGTTTTCTCTATTCAAGAGAATCCTCAAACATGGGAAATGTATTTTGATGGTTCTTTCAGAAGTCCAACAGGGAAGAAAATGGAAAATCCTAAATTCAACAAAGTTGGTTTAGGAATTGTACTCATTTCTCCAGGTAAGGAATTATTACCTTATTCCTTTTTATTGTGGGAAGGTGGTACCAATAATGAAGCCGAATACCAAGCTCTTATCACAGGCTTGGAGTTAGCGCTTCAAGCACAAGTGAATCACTTAAAAGTGAAAGATGATTCAGACTTGGTAATCAAACAAGTCAATGGGGATTATGCCATCAGAAAAGAAGAGTTAATCCCTTTGTATGATTACGTCAGAAAGTTAATGGTGGAATTCCCTTCAGAACCGACATTTTCTTATTTCCCAAGATCACAAAATGCTCAAGCTGATGCACTGGATAATATAGCCACAACTCTAGCAGATCCAAATCAGGATGAGACAACCATCAGTATTGCCCACCATCGTGCAATTTCACCTTATGTTCAAGCCAGAACAAAGGAAATTAATGAAATTAGTCCCATTCATGAACCATATGGTCATACTATAGGATGGATGTCACCTATCAGAGAATACCTTCAAAATGGAACACTTCCACCTGATAGAGCTGAGAAAGAACAAATCTGGCGACGTGAGGTCAATTTTTCTCTTTAAGATAGCCCAAACCACCTAGAGAAAATTCTCTACAAACGCGGTTTTGATGGAGTTCTCTTCAGATGCATTGATGGTGAAGAGTCAATGGCTGTCATGAAAGAAGTGCATGCAGGAGTCGGTGGTGCCCACTAGTCTGGACATAGATTTTCTGATCAAATTCGAAGGCTTGGATACTTTTGGCCTTAAATGATACAAGATTGTGTTGATTTCACAAAGAAGTGTCATTCATGTCAAGTACATGCCAACTTCATTCATCAACATCCAGAGTTGCTTCATACAGCTAAATATTCGTGGCCATTTGCCACATGGGGAATGGATGTGGTCGGACCTTACCCTTCAGCTAAGGCCAAGCAGTTTAAGTACATTCTTACTGCTACTGATTTATTTTCCAAATTGGCAGAGGCAGTACCTCTCAAAGAAGTCAGTTCTAAATGCATTGTTAGCTTCATCAAGTCTAACATCATTACTAGATTTGGTGTCCCTCATACCATATTGATAGATAATGGCACCAACTTCTGTTCTTCTGAGGTGAAGAAATTATATCAAGAATACAACATTAAATCCAACCATTCATCTCGGTATCATGCGGCGGCCAATGGCCAAATAGAAGCCTTTAACAAGACTCTTTCAAATATACTGTAAAAGATGGTGGATAAAGATAAGAGGTCATGGCCTGATAAACTCTTTCATGCTTTATGGGCTTATTGGACTACCACCCGCAATGCAACGCGATCAACTCCATATTCGTTGGTATATGGAACTGAAGTAGTCTTTCCAATTGAAGTTCAATTTCCCTCACTCAGAGTAGCCATTTGTGATCATTTATCTACAGATGAGCAATCCCAAAAGCGATTGAATGAATTGGAATGGTTATATGAGAAAAGATTGTGCACTTTGCAGCACTTGAAAATCTATCAGAATCGAATAGCACGAGCTTTTAACAAAAAAGTTCGTCTTTGTTCATTCAATCAGGTAGAATTGGTATTAGTTCTCAGAACCCCAATGATACCAAGAAAGAAACCTCCAAAGCTTGATCCAAAATGGGAAGGACCTTATTCAATACATAAGGTCTACTCCAATGGATCTTATTCATTAATCTCAATGGACGGAGAACTCATCACGACTCCAACCAATGCCAGATTTCTGAAGAAATATTTTGTATAACCACAAAATATGGTCCACAGAACCAAGATTCCTACAATTGGTTCATACAGCAATGGTCCAATATGACCTTAAACTGCAACTTCGTCCAACATGACATTAAACTGTAGGAAAGTCCCTTACGTCCGGAAAGACGTTAAACTATATAAGCACTTAATAGTCCAGTATGACTTTAAACTGCATCATCCTCGGTCTATGCATATGACCTTAAACTATTCGCACTTTCATCCAACATGACGTTAAACTGTAGAAAAGAACTTGTCCCCACAACATGACACTAAACTGTGAAGCACCATTTCGTCCTTGCTATATGACGTTAAAATATACAGCAATGGTCCTGTATGACCTTAAACTGCAACTTCATCCCACACGACGTTAAATTGTGAAACAGTTCCCTAAATGGTCCAGTATGACCTTAAACTGCATCTCCAACGGTCCATGCATATGACCCTAAACTATTTGCAAGTCCCTTACATCCAGTAAGACGTTAAACTGTGACGTCCTAACTCCATGACGCTAAACTGTATAAAAGATTCATGATATGTCCTATATGACATTAAACTGTATTTTGTCCCTGCTACATGACAATAAACTGTGCAGTACCAATAGTCCTAACTGTAAGACTTTAAACTGCATAGTCCCTTTATATGTTCTACATGACATTAAACTATGCATCGTTAAAGTTGTTGTTACCTCTTGTTTCTCACACCGAGTATGACTCACGTGAGCTTAGAGAAAACCTCAACCGTAACACTCTCTTTGGGCCGCTAACCATGTATAAGTCCCAACAACATTTTTTTATTATATCGTTGTCCCCAAGAACAACTTGATCATTAATTCATTCTTTAATTGAACTACACGGACTTTGATCCTTGCCCTCCAGGCTGGGTATGTAGGAAACCTCCCAGGGTTCAAGCCCAAAAACAATCTCTTCACATCGGTTCATCACCATCTCATATGATGTTGATTCGTGAAACCGCCCCTAGAATCAATATCTTTACATTTCATTCACTTTCGTCCTTGTTATATGACGTTAAACTATGCAACACTTTTGTCCAGTACGACAATAAACTACAATACTCTTTGATTTCCTTATTTGAGAGAGAACTATTATTGACATTGATTTTTAAACCATGGTTTTCATTTCAAAAGACTACGTGCATACATGGCAATGCCTAAACTTTTTATCTTGGGTTAAACCATCATTTTACTAAAGTCCCCTTTCACCCTTCACATGTAAGAACCAAATTTGTACAAAGGGATGTTCTAGAACTACGTGGACTTGATTCCCATCCTTATGGGATATGTAGGAACGTTTGAGTATCCCTCGAATCCAGCCCCAAGTCTTTTGGGCCTAACCCCAAATTTCACTTTCAGTCCCTTAGATGAAAAGTCCTCATGGAAACACACACTGTGTATTCATTATTATGGTCCGAATTATATGACCCTAAACTAAGATCTCTCATACTTTCTTCCTTCACGACGTTAAACAGCATTTCAAGAACTACGTATGGCTTGATTCTCATTCTTATGAGATACGTAGTGAAGTCCAAAATTTCAATTCAGGACCCAGCCACAACATGATTATGGTTATCATTGACCTATGTATCTCTATATACATTGGACAATACCCATATTTATGTGTTATAATCCTAACCTTAAATATTTTCAGATCTTCATAACCCTTTTCATGACTTTTAGTCACAAAAATGTCAAACTTCTGAGAATTCTTTTGCTTGACTATGCAGCACGTGCCCATAGGTGGCCTTGCATAAACAGTCCACATAACAGACTTGTTATCCAAAAGATACTATTTTATTTAACTATGCAGCCAATGCCCTTAGGTGGCCCTGCATAATTCAACCCCCTAACGGGTTTGTTAAATGATGGTAACTTCATTCTTGGGAAGAATGCCTCTTTTGTCCTTATTTGTCTTAAACGCCAGTATGTAGGGATCCGCAAAAAAATAGCCATCCTTAACATATTTGTCCCATATCCTTTTTCATGATCTGAAACTATTCAAGTCTATGGTTTATTCTTCTTCCCTACGTTTGGGTCAGACCTTCGTAGGAGTGATATTCATCCAGTTCTTCGATAATCTTCTCTGAAAATATCTTCTCCATATTCAAGTACCTCTTTCCATACAACAGACTCTATACTTTGGAAAATTTGAATCTCCATAAACTTTCACTGGATTTTAGCACTAGGAAAGTAAATTTCTGGGAGTTCTTTTTCCTGAATATGCAGCACGTTCCCATAGGTGGCCTTGCATAAACAGTCCACATAACAGACTTGTCAGCCGAAAGATGCTATTTATTTAACCATGCATCCAATTCCCTTAGGTGGCCCTGCATATTTCAACCCCCTAATGGGTTTTGTTAAATAATAGTAACTCAATTCTTGGAAACTACTTCTTCTAATGCCTTTTATCTCTTTTACATATCATTTCTCAGATTCAAATATTCTTAAGCCATAGTTTAATTTTTTCTCCCTCATACTTGAGTATGGTAATATGTTTTCAAGATAAATTGTCAAGGAATTGAATCAATTTTAATCCATTTTTTGGTCAAAGCTATTTCGACCTTAAACATTAGCCCCTTTATGTCCGACATGCATGACATTAAACTGCCATATTTCTTATTTTCTTCTCACCTCAGAGTCAAATCCTCTTTTCTCTCCGGATCCAACTCTGAGGGGGGACTTTGGTTGACGCTCCTTTCCGTCACAGAGTCTAAATGAATGAAAAGGTAAATACCTTGAACAAATAAGATTTATCCTTAGGACAAATATCAATAATTGACAAAGGAAGGAAGAAGAAGAACATTGCGCAAAGGTCGCGCAAGTTCTACAGTGGTCGCGCAAGTACACTTGCGCGCCTCAATGGTCGCGCAAGTACACTTGCGCACCGATGTTGGTCATGCAAGTGACTTGCGCGACCTAATTGATAACTGCCCAGTAACCGCCTGGGGTCTTCTTCTGCCTATAAATAGACCCTGTGGGCCCCCCATTCGAAAGGATCTTTTTCCAGAATCTCGGATTGAAGCTCCCGACGCCCAAGTCTCTTCTCAAAGCTTCCGGAACACTTCTAAGGTAATTTATTACCTAGAACGGTAGATCTAAAGAGAAGGAGGAAGGCCTAAGTGTTGAAACTCATCAACACTTGTGCGCCTGAGTGGTCAGCCCTTAAGGGAAGTGACCACACTTGCGCGCCGCCTTACCCCTTCGATAGAACTTGCGGGTCTCTTTTCTGGAAGAACCTGAAGAGGATTCTAAAGGGTTTAATAAAGAGTCGCTCAAGTATTCTAATGCTGGTTGAAAATCGCGCAAGTACATCACGTGTCGCGCAACTATACCTGCGCGACCAATAATTGTGCACCCACGGAGTACTTGCGCGCCTTCCAAGACTTACGTGCCCCTTCCTTTTTGGGTGCCCATCTTTCCCATTTTACCCCTCTTAAGCCATTTCACCTTTCCTATTCAAGATTCAGTCTTTGAGATACTCTTCAAAGCCATTTATGGCATGATTTCTTGATTTGACTTTTTTATCTGAAAGGAATTCGGTGGAATATCACTCAAAACCTAGTGATTTACATATCTTTATGTCACTAAAGATTGAGAGTTCATTCATTCAACCTCATCCTTTAAGATGATAGAATCCTTAACCTGGGTCTCCTTTTCAGGAATAATCCCCAGTTATAAGTCCTTTAATCTGGGAATCCTCCTCAGGAGTAAGCCCCAAATTCTTAATATTCCCAAACTTGGGCATCCTCCTCAGGAGTAAGCCCCAAACCTTAATTCCTTAACATGGGAATCCTCCTCAGGAGTAAGCCCCAATCATAATCCTTTAAATGGGCATCCTTCTTAGGAGTAAGCCCTAAGTCCTCTAATTATGGGCATCCTTCTTAGGAGTAACCCCCAATCTCAAATATGGGCATCCTCCTCAGGAGTAAGCCCCAAACCTTAATCCCTAATCTGGGTCTCCTTTTCAGGAATAAGACCCAGTCATAATCTTGGGCATCCTTCTTAGGAGTAAGCCCCAAACCTTAATCCTTAACCTGGGTCTCCTTTTCAGGAATAAGTCCCAGTCATAATCTTGGGTTTCCTTTTTAGGAGTAAGTCCCAAGTCCCCTAACCTGGGCTTCCTTGTTAGTAATAAGCCCCAGTCATAAATTTGGGCATCCTCTTTAGGAGTAAGCCCCAAGTCCCTTAATTTTCTCTTTAACCAGTCCTAATTTTCGTTTGATCTGGGATTCCTTCTCAGGAGTAAAACCTAGTTATCAATCCTCTCCTAATTTGGGCTTCCTTTTCAGGAATAAGTCCCAATTTAGAGTATTCAAATCTCCATGAAGCACATATACCTTTATGGACCCCGTTCCTGGATTTTCTCCCTAAAAGTGAATCATAAACCTTTATTTATCTGGGCAGTCATACATACATAAGCCCCAAACCATTTCTTATGATTGCATCTTTCATGGAACAATTGTCTAATTTTTATCAATACCTCTTGTTTCTCACACCGAGCATGACTCACGTGAGCTTAGAGTGTAAAAGTAATTATGACATCCTTCTTTGAGCCATCAATCATAAACATCATACTCCCTTACTCGAACTACGTGGGTTCTGATTCCTTTTCCAAAACAAAGGATACATAGGTAGCCCATTTATGGGTTCGATCCCAACATTGAAATAATCCATGTCCTTATGAATGACGATAAACTTCAAGTGCCCCACTGAGTGGCTTTAAAACCAGCCTGGTCATCATAATGACCAAGAGACTTTTATATAAATGTTTTGAAGGATACCATTGACCAAGAATCTCTAAATAGATATAGATGATTCTCTATTGATGAAGAACCTCGAATACATATAAAAGATTCTATAAATTTCTTACATATTTAATCATTGATTGTTAAAACTAAAGGAAAGGTCATTTTATACTTGGTAATGTAATAAGGATTCACGAACATAACTTAAATCTATAAAGAGAGCCCGGAGTAGACAATAAATCCCCTAAAAAAAGTGTGATGAGTCCGACCTCCCATCCTCTCGACCAATGCAAATTCCTAAACCTCATTAGTCCACAAGCTAATGAGAGCCTACCTTTGGAAAGTAGGTCCAAACGGATGTGGAATCATTGGATGTTTCGGGTTCTACGAACAAACCCGCTAGAAACCGATCGGAACGTTTGAATCTCCAACCCAGGAGGTCATCCCCGAATTCCGTGCGAAACAATCTCGCACGCGTTTGTACATATTATGTGTGTGAGTGTGTGTGTATTTGTTTTTGTGTGTGTATATTTGTGTGTGTGATTTCATGTGATTCTTTATGTGAGTGTTTTGTTTGTGAATTATATCATCATTGATGATCATGGGAAGAAAATTGCTCATGCTGGTGATGAAGGAAGCCAAATTTGGTCTCCCGCACCGGAAGAATCACAACTCCAAATGAATGTTTTGATGAGTCATTTTCAGGAGCTTCTTGATATTAATATAGTGGAGCTACAAGAGAGTATTTACAACCACGGAGAATAAACAAAGAAAAATTATGATCCATGGTAACCCACAACATGCTCGGGAACCACATCGCCCCCACATCATGGAGGAGGAGATGGAGAACTTTGATGATGATTTTTCAGATGTCCCACAAAGGAGGAGGTTGTTCCAGTAACCTATAAGAGGCCAATATTGACTATATGATGAATACATCCTAGGAGAAAACATGGTGAAGGTCCCTTTGTTTCTAGGTAAAAGTGATCTGGAAGCATACTTGGAGTTGGAGTTTTAGATCGAGCATGATTTTTCATGTCAAACTTATCCTGAGGAGAAAAAAGGTAAAACCCACAACCCTTGAATTCATTGATTATGAATTAATATAGTGGGATCAAGTTAAAAATGAGATATACTATTATGTAGGATGTCTTATTCATACATGTTAATACAAGAAGTTCTCCCTTAGGAAGTGATTTTTTCTCTCACACAACAATAGAGATGTCCACAACAGGATTAAATACCTCACAAAAGGGAATGAGTGGGTTTAATATTACTAGAATAAGATAAAAATTTCCATGATTCGAGTGAACAATGAATAATATCTATAGGAAACTATGGAAGGCTTCTTAAATTGGATCAATTAGATGATTTTTGATCAAGTAGAGATACACCACCCTGTGGAAATACAATATATGATCTACCAAGCCACCAAGATCGAGAAACAAATAAAAATGAGGAGAAATAAGAGGAAAAATACGACCCCTTTAACTCCTTGGAGAAATATAAGGAAGGATATTAGAGAACCATAAAAGAAAAAAAGAAGTGGTTGACCACCAAAGTGACCAGGTAATTCTTCAACCAAAGAAACCTACTTTTGAGACTATCCAAACAATGAATTGGGATATTAATTGTTATAAATGTCAAGGAAGAGGTCAAATTTCTAGTGAATGACCAAACTAGTGCACCATAACCATCGAAAAGTATATATAATGGGAGACCGATGGAGAGAGCTCCGAATAGGTGGAATAATATATATAAATTGATAGTGGATAATTTTAGGAAGAGGGTGAGATTATTATCACTTGGATAGTTTTATGTGAACAGATGACCTTTGGAGAGAAGGATAAGTGGGAGAACCTTTTTCATACATGATTAAAGATCAATGGGAAGGTATGCCACATTATTGTTGATGGGGGGTGTTTTAGCAATGTGGATAACACTGAGTTGGAGGAGAAGTTGGGACTCCTGACTTTGAGGCACCAAAATTTTTAATGGATTTAGTGTTTAATCATTGTAGTGATCTGATGGTAACTAAGCATGTGAAGGTGTTGTTCCCCATCGATAAGTACAATGATGAGGTTTTCTTCTATTTTTTTCATATGAAGTCTTTCTATTTGTTGTTGGGATGATGTGGGTGTACGATCGGAATGTTACTCATGACAGTTTCTGGAATCGTAACTCTTTTGTACTCTGAGGTAAACCTATAACACTCAACCACATGTCCCCCAAACTAAGTTTATAAAATCACATTTTTAGATGGAATAAAAAAATGATTGATGAATAAAAAAATATTGAAAATAAAAAAAAAGGAGAGAATAGGGGAATGAGATAAAATGAGAGAAAAAATGAAATGGAGAGAAAAGAAAAATCTTGAGGGAAACAAAATTTGAGAGAAGTGAAAAGTGTGATGTTGGCAAAAAATAGTGAGGTTAAAGAAACATTATTTTCACAGAAAACCCTCTTGTAATCATGTACAAAGTGGTGTTTCTAAATAAAAATAACATATCCATTTTTTCAAATGTTCTTGAGTATTTTTTATAGGAGTATGATGATGTATTTCAAGAAGATATTCCACCGGATTTACCCCCATTAGATTTATTTTTCACCAAATTGACCTCATTCCCAGTGCATCAATACCTAACCACCCTAGATATCGCACAAACTGAAGGAGATAAAAGAAATTCAAAGGAAAGTTCAAGAGCTATTGTATGTGGGGTATGTCAGAGATAACCTTAGTCCTTGTGCCTTAACAGTGCTTATAGTACTAAAGAATAATGGAACATGGAGAATGTAAATTAATTACAGATATATAAATAACATCATAGTTATGTATCTTCATCTTATCACTAGGTCAGATTACACGATAGATGTATTAAATGGTTTAACTATTTTCTAAAAAAATTATTTAAGAAGTGGTACCATCATATTATGATGAAAGAAGTGGATGAGTGGTAAACTTCATTTAAGACAAAAAATGGACTTTATGACTGGTTAGTCATGACCTTTGGTCTCACCAATGCACCTAGAAAATTTAAGAGGTTAAAAAACAATGTATTACATGAAAATATTAGAAAATTTATGGTATTTTACTTTGATGTCATTTTGGTGTATATTTGGACTTTTCATGAACATGTATATTAAATTAGAAGATTCATTGAGGTGTTGGGGAAAGAAATCTTGTTTGGAAACAAAAATAAGTTAAAAATTTTCCATGATAATATTATTTTTCTTAGATTTTTTAAGAGTGGTAATGGATTTGATGTCAACACTAAGAAGATCAAAGTGAAACAATAATGTACAAATCAAACCTCTGTTGGATAGGTAAGAATTTTTCATGGGATTTCTAGTTTTTACTGGCGATTTGGGAAAGAATTCATCACACTAGAAGCACCGTTGAATGAGTTAAAAAAGTAGAAAATTATTTTTAAATGGGGTAAATGTAAGAGAAATCCTTACATGATCTTAAATAGAGACTCATTGATGCCCCTCTACTTTCAATTCTAGAATTTGGTAAAAAAATTGAAATTTAATGTGAAGAAAGCAGAATTGGCATAGGAGGAGTACTCGTAAAATAAAGTAAGACTATTGCTTCATTTACTGAGAAGTTAAATGGACCAACCCTAAACAATGCTACATATGATAAAAAGTTGTATGCGTTGTATAAAATTTTAGAAACATGGAAATATTATCTTTGGCGTAAATAATTTTTGATCCATTCTGATCATGGGGATCATAAAAACTTTAGGAGCCAACATAAACTAAATAGGATACTTTCTTGATGGATGGAATTTTCTGAATCATTTTCATATGTCATCAAGAATAAAAAGGGTAAATAAAATATTGTGTCTGATGTACATTCGTGTAAATATTCTCCTTTATCTTTATTGGATTGAAAACTATTTGGTTATTAATTCATTATGTATTTATAGTCCAATGATAGTAATTTTAGTGAACCAAATGAAAATTATAAACCTAGATTTAATTGGTAAATATTCTATTTACTTGATTGATTATTATTTAGATTTGATAAGATTTTCTTCAACAATTTCATTATCTTTTTATTTTACTAAAGAAGTCACATTATGATGAGTTAGTGGTACATTTTTTTGTTGTAAAAACATTAATAGTTCTTAGTGTGAATTTTTTTGGGCCTTGGATATCTAATGGTTTTGAAAAATTGGTGGGAAAGTGCATTTTCATCCATAAAGGAAAATCAAAACCGAACCCACATAGACTATATCTTTCTCTCCCAATACCCAACAACCCTTGGGAGGCCAAATTAATGGAATTTATTTTGGGGTTCCCACAGACCAATAGGGTCAATATTCCATTTTTTATGGTGGATCGGTTTTCTAAAATGGAACATGTTATTTTTTATCACAGAACAGATGATGCCAAAACATTGCAACACATTCCTTTTAAAAATTATTCAAAATTTATGGAATTATATAGATGATTGTGTTAGATCGAGACACAAAATTCCTTAGTTACTTTTGAAAGTCCTTATAGAGAAAATTGGGTATATAGTTACTCTTTTTCACTACTTATCATCTAAAAACTAAGGGGAAAATGGAGTTTTTGAACTTAACTCTATCATCCCTTCAATGAACAATTGTTAGGAATAATATCAAGAATTGGTAGGAGTGTCTTCCACATGTGGAATTTGAATATCACCGTTCCAATAACTCCACTAATCAATATTCCCCATTTGAAATTGTTTATGGTTTTAACCCCCTTCCCCCTGATGATCTAGTTCCTTTGCCTCTATAGTAATCATCTAATATTTATGTGAAAGGATGCACATAATTCATCAAACAACTCCATTAAAAGGAAAGGAAAAATTTCGAGCAGATGACCCAAATTTATATTGATCGTGCAAAAAAAGGTCACAAATGAGTGTTCTTTGATCTTGGGGACTTAGTATAGATTCATATGTTAAAGGGGAGATCTCAAAAACTCAAAACTCATGATATGAGGAGATATACCTTTTTGAGTTCTCAAGAATATTAAAATAAATTCTTAAAATATAGAATCTCAATGTGATTATAGTGTAAATGTCGCTTTTAATGTCTTAGATCTTTCTTCTTTTTGGGGTGTAGAGGATGAAGAGTCAATGAAAAATCCTTTTCAAGAGAGGTAGGATGATGAAAACCATATCAACGGCTCCATTTCAATTTCCCAGATTGAGGAGCTGGATTTTATATGCCCGATGATATGAGGGAGATTAAATAGGTTGAATACTACAATGGGTGCCCATATCACTTCATTAAAGTCCCAATGGATATTTCCTTGAATGGATGGAGAAAATGTGCCTATAATATAACTTTTTCAAGCCCAAACATTATTTTTAAATCTAATCCCACATGGTTGCATGAATTTGGGAAGCCTTTCCCATATGGAGGATTCTAGAATGGCATCTTTGGAAACCAAATTCAAATCTGGTGTGCCAGGTACCCAAAGTCAAATCTAGTAGGATATAGTTGTAATGTTTTTTTCTACTTTTCCAAAAGGACTGGTATAATTTATCATTTTGAATTTAATGGTGGGAAGTATTTTATCCTTTACAACATTAGGGTATTAGACCCTTGACTATTGAACCACCCCCTTGGCTATAAATAGCCACTGCGTAACACTTTTATGGCATTCAATATTTTAATTGTGAGATTATTCTTTATTTATCACCATTGTGTGAGAGTTATTTTTTCTTCCCTTAGATCTCATGCATTCTTTCCTTTTCAATTTAAAATTTATATTGGTGATCCAAGATCATAATATTCCCAAATTCTATGCCTCAACCCAAGTGTGTTGTTGTGTGGATTGGATATCACATCCCTCCCATGAGTTTATTGACTAAGTAGTAGGTTGTAATATTTATAGCATTGATTGACTACATTCTTACTTTATCCATACCCATTATCTACCACATTTCCCCGAACTGCATCCTTCATTCTCTACCCTTTGTTATGGAGATCGGGCAACCCAATCCATCCAACATTAAATTTTTATTATTCAATTAAAAGTGGTACAAAGAAACAAAGAGGCCAAGAATCTAGGGAACATTGGGCCTTATGTAAGCCTAAAGTAATGTATTCCAAGTGAATCCCATATAATCATATTCACCCCCTAATGCTTCAAGGACGTGATATTAGGTAGGTGTGAGATGCTTAAGCCCCAATCCTCTAAGGAATAAAGGTGGCCAGAAACCTTGTTACCATTTCACTATGTGTGGTCCACATGAATATTGTTGTTAATGAGGGATCTATATCTCCATAACATATAGGATATCAATCAAGGGTAGATCATTTTCTGTGTAAGTAGTCACGTAAGATTAGATAATGGTTCTCAACATGAGAAATATCAATATTATCCGTTTTGCACAAGGTTAACCTGGATCTCATAGAGAGTGCCTCTACCTTTATGGAGGTTCCATTACCAAAGAATGCAGTGAATCCTAGAACCAAACTCCCCTAGGTGTCACGAAACACTCCCCCTCCTTGCATGTCACCCAAAATATAGGACCCATCTATGTTGAGATTAAAACCTATGTTAGTAGGGCGCCAGTGAAGTCGTTATCCATGTACACTATTGTTGAAGGGTTGGTCTAGAGGAATTTTAAGCTATATAAATTGCAGAGAAGGAGATTACCTCTAGTTATTAACCAGTGTGACTATGTCCACAAGGATATTCCTTGTTTTCACAATGATATCCCTCATTGTGGGGACGGTTCCATCATACCTAGCATGGTTTCTATCCTAACACAGACACAAAGCACCAGTACATATAAAAATAGGCCTCCTTATCCTTTCTAAACCCAAATCATTCATCCCATGGAACCATATGTCAAAAAATGAATCATTAGCATGATATTGAGAAGATTAATCTGTAAATTCACTAAAGAATGTCCAAATAGTGAGATCCCATTCACCTTCAAAAAATAGGTGATTTATGCCTTCCTCCCACTTGCTTCTACAAAATTGTAATTTTGATTCCATGATAATACCCACCTTATTGATGTTAACATAAGTAGGAAGTGAGTGATTTTTTATCTTACATGTAAGAAAGTAATAATTTGAAGGAATTTTGTTGCACCAAATCATGTCGTTCCAATTGTCCCGAAGATAATGTCAGGACAAAAACCTATAGAAGTTCCTAGTAGTAAAGGTTCCTGAGGTAGAAGGAGAGAACAAAAACTTATCTGATTCTAAATTGAGGATAATAAATGTGAATATGTTTCGACGTTCTCATTTAAGACTACCTTGATATGTGTAGGATATTGGCTCATTTCCTTGAACAAGATCGCTGAAGTAGGGAATCCTGGGGAACCAATAACCGGGTATGTCTAGTTGTGACACGAAAAGATGAACTCCCCATTTCCTAAAATCCATTGGGATTTTTGTTGGTGGGTAGGGATAAGATTTTCCACATTCAAAGGAGTGACACATGGGTGTTATTTCACCAACTCTTCAATTACTTATTTATTAACTCAATTCTATGATCATGGAAGTGGTACACCCCATGAGTGGACCTTAGATGGGTATATTCGACCTCAATGCATCTCATGTGGATCATGAGTGGTTCAATTCATTAATTAACCAACAAATTTATCATTTATATCTAGTAAAACCAAATGGATAGCCCAAAGACACAAGAAAAAAATCACATACAAATCAAATGAATCATTAATACTATGTGATAAACATATAGACCACCTACCTCAATTTCATAGACAAATGCTTGCTTAACTGTAGATTTTGAATCGACCCAGACTCCCCTTTTTACTCCAACCATGAATGCATTGGAAAAGAGGTTTTTAGGGATTATAAAGAAGAAGTATGAGAACACAAGACCTAAAATAGAAAATAAAAGGAGGAGGATTGTTATAATTACCTAGAGCTTGATTCCTAATTGAATGGTGCTCCAAATAGCCTAGAAATGAAGTAGATAAACCCTGGAAATGTTTAGGAGGAAACCCTCATCAACATTGGCTATTTTAGATGAAATGAGGAAGAAATATAGTTAAGGTTTCATAAATTCTGTGGGGATAAAAGGTAATTTTTTAAAATTTTAATGGGTGCATGGTTTGGTCCCACAGTTGGCCAAATCGCACACCAACTATGTGCCACACTCTATTCAAGTGCGCTAGGTCATGTGGATTCCTGGGAATACCACATAGTTTGAAAAAGTATGTGGTAGCCATGTGGGATGGATTTGTCCAAGACCACATGGTTTCCCCTCCCCTTTACATAGTTTCAGTAATCATGCTCCACCTCTTCCAGGAAACCATGGTTAGGTTGAATGTCCTATTTATAATTGTGTGCTAACTATGAAACATGCATTGGTTATAAATTTTTCACTTTAGTTAATGTCCCAACCCATTTTAATGCCTCCAAGACTCCATATAAACTCTATAAAGATTCCATTATTGAAATTAATGGTGGTTTGAACCAAAACATTAATAAGTACATACCTCAAGAGACGTTCAGGATCACAAAACCTCTCCACCTTATAATGGATCATCCTAAAGCTACGCTTCCAATCATAACTAAGATTATAAAGTAAAGAGATCACGCCATTAACCATCTATATTGGCCTCCCTCTCCCTTGTTTCCTCCTGAATGTTGTCATGCTACCATAACACTTGAACCAATGACATGGTCATTCCCCACAACACTTTATCACTTTAATCCACAATACAAACAGGATTCTCCTTAAAGGACACATCAACCTGAAGCTCAACATAATCCCGATATATCACATGAGACGGGTCTAGGAGATACTTTGGAAGTTGTGACACATGAAGAAACTAATTCATTCCACTATACCACAGTGGAATATCCAATCAGCATGCCAACAGTCCGATCCTCTTCACAATCTCAAATGGACCAATATACCTAGGAGATAACTTAATTTGTTTTAGAATTCAATGGTGATCCAACCACTGTGACACCAGAAGGAATACACGATCACCAAACATAATCTCAAGATGTCAAAGATGTCGATCAACGTAAGAATTATGTCATCTTTGACCCAAATCCATATGTTTATGAATTAATCGAACCTATTACGAAGTCTCCTAAATGGGACCCAGTCTCAATATCTCTGATTCCCTAGCCTCCATCCAACATAATGGAGATCTACACATCCTATCTAGAATGCATCATACTGTTCCATTGTAATAGTTTCCAGATAACTATTTTTATAGGAAAACACAACAAGTGACAAGTTCCTCTCCCATAGTATGCCAAAGTTTAGAAAACATTTCTTCCAATACCAGAATATAACACACCAACATCCCATTTGTCTATGGGTGGAAATCTGTACTCAAAAACACCTGGGTACCGAGCGTCATTTGAAAGCCTTTCTAGAAGTGTGAAGTAAAATTTGCATCATTGTTTCATGTTATATTCAATGGCACCCTGTGCAACCACACTATCTCCCAAACATACAACTCACCCAACAGGTCCTTAGTAAGATTGTCAAATTTGTAAGAAATGTTCAACCTTGGTCAATCGTTCAAAAACTACCCATATAATATCATTCCTCTGAGGCATCCTCGCAATACCTAATACAAAATCCATTGTAAAATCATCCTAATTCCATTCTATAATGGGAAATGGCTACAAAAAACCACTTGGTCACTAATTATTATACTTCACCTGGTGATAGGTGTAACATCGCATCACAAAACCACCCACTTCTTTCTTCATCCCTAGCCACCAATTTTACCTATGATGATCAAAATACATCTTGGTTAAACGAGGGTACACTAGACACTTCAAGGAATGCAACCCATGCATCAGATCCTTTCTCAAACATGTAGGCCCAACCATAAGGTTGTGTGTATAAAATATATCATCATTATCAATATTCCAATCAGAAGGTGACTCCCCACCATAAAAAATTTACCTCAAAGGAAAACACTTAGGATTCTCATACTACATATTCTCAACCCAACTCAAAATAATGGACTCAAATACCAAGGATGAAAGTTTCATATACCTCTTATCCTCTTGAACATTGATATGCATCTCAAAAAATAAGCCATAATCTTCTACTCATATCTAGACTTCTAAATTTCGGATTCTATATCTTTTGGTTCAAAGAATCAACAACATAGTTTCCATTCCTTGGTATTTATGATAAATCAAAATCAAAAGACTAAATTTACTCAACCCATCTCCAGATACAAATATTAAAATCATTCTAGGAGAATATGTACTTAAGACATTTATAATTGGTATATACAACAAACCTTTCACCCAATAAGTAATTCCACCAACACTTTATGGAATAAACCACCACGACTAGTCCAAGATCATGCATAGGGTAATTACATTCATGAGTCCTCATCATTTGTAACCAATACAATGAAACATGGTCACCCTATATCAACATTAATCCAAAACCAATACTATATGAATCACAAAACAAAGTGTACTCCTTACATAGATCTAGTAGGATCGAAATATGTGTAGTATTAAAACACCTCTTCAGCTCATAGAATGAATTATCACATGTCACAATCCATTCAAAATTTAAAACATCCATGGTCAATCCTGAAAATGGTGCTTCCAAATGAGGGAAGTCTCTAACGAACCTTTGGTAATAATTCACCAATCCTAAAAATCTTCGAATATGAAAAACATTATTAGGATTCTTCAAAGATACAACTGCTTTCACTTTATCTAGGTTTACTGATACACCATTCCTAGAGATAATGTGACCCATGAAATTTAACTTTTCAATAAATAACTAAGATTTAGGTAGATTGATGTATATCCTACACTCTCTTAGTTTACTCAGAATAATTTCATGGTGTTTGACATGATCATCTTTGGTCTTGGAGTACACCAAGATGTGATAAAAAAACTATAAATGGGTCAAGGTATGGGTGGATGATTTAGTTCATTAAGTCCATAAACATTGTTGGTGCATTAATTAATCTGAACAAAATCACAAAAAAAAACTCATACCAACAATACCTACTCTTAAAAAAAGTTCGTTGAATATCAGACAATGTCACCCTCAGCTAATGATACCCCGACCTCAAATAGATTTTGGATAACACTGAATCACCCTTTAGTTGGTCAAAAATATCATCAATTTGTGGAATAGGATATCATTTATTAACTATCATCTAAGTAAACATCCAATAATTGACACACAAACATAATTTACCATCAATCTTCTTGGAAAACAAAACTAGAGATCCCCAAGGTGATGTTTTTGGGAAAATAGAACCTTTACAATCTAATTCCTCCAACTGAGTCTTAAACTCCTGAAGATCTGCTACATCCATCCTGTATAAGGAAAATTAAATTGTCTATTCTCCATGCTTCAACTCAATTTTGAACTCAACATATCTCTGAAAATGCATCCCTGAGAATTTCTCCATAAACACATCCTGAAATCGATACACTATAGGAGGAAATAAAAGCTTCTATACTCCACCATAATCATGTATGATACATTCCAATTGGGTTGTAAGCTCACCTAACTATTAAAAAACTATCCATGCATGGCCATATTGGTTATACCATTCCCCATTGTGGACATAGTTGTATCCCTCTAGATGCATGAACATTACCCTTCAGTGGTAACAATATACATGGGCTCGATACAACACCAGCCAATCCATACCTATTATTAGGTAAAAACCTGACATCTGAAGAACAAAAAATTACCAACTTAAATGGTTCCCACCATCCTTGAGAGTAAACTCTATACACTTTCTGATATTTTCTACACACACTCTTAATAGGGTATCAATCGAAATAACCTCGCACCTAGGTTCTTCCACAAGAACCAAAAAATTCACAAATTGAGAAGATATAAAACAATGTGAGTAACATGTATCCAAGAAAGAACTAGAACGTGTGGAATCTATAATAATCATATAGAAGACTTTTAATGGCCCAACCTCACCACTACAATGTGCAGGATGAACTACATGAAGCTGAACTATACCTCTACCCTAGGCTTCAATATATGTTCCTAGTGTTGCACTACCATTATAAACAATATATCTTATCCTAAAGCACTGCATCCACCACCCAAATCAGTATGGACTATAGAACTCCAATTTTATTCTTGATATGGGGTAACTAACCAAATTTATGTACTCTATATTAGCCTTGTTCCTCCATCACTTCCCTTCAAGTGAGGGTTCCTATAGAACCTATGTATATGTCCACTCCTTCTTTTTGCTCGGCACTCAACCAGTGGTCCGGTACAATGACCGTGCCTTTTCCCCGGACATCCACGCTATAAAAAACACCTTATCAATACCCTAAGTAACCTAACATATTAACTTGCCTCCATATCTACCACTTCCCTAGTAAAAAATCTCAATGTGATAGTTCCTACTATCGGAAGTCGCAATGCTGGTCCACCTAGATGAAACCACCATTCTACTATTGGGATCCTCCTTTATCCTCCCTTCAGAAATAAGGGCTTGATTCAGGACCTCAGAAAACATCTTTAGATGAATGATATTTACATGGGATCTGATCTCATGTCCAATCCCATCCTGGAAGATTCTTTCTATCACTACCTCATCCCCTACCATCCCTAGAAAAAATTGTTGTAGTTCTGTGAAATGACCATCATAATCCATCACTAACATAGTCCCATGCATAAAACTCATAAACTCAACATCAGTCTCATTCCTTAATTCCTATAGATAGAAATATACAAATAACTTTTCTTGGAAATCCTTACACAATATACAAACTTTCTTCTCATTTTGAATCAGAATGTCCCACCAACGCTTCATCGTTCCTCTCAACATATAAGTCACCACATCGACTCTCTTCTTATGAAAATTATCTAAGTGATCTTGAATCATATTAATGGACTCTATCTAGAACTTGGTTGTGTTTGTTCCACCCTATCCAGTAATAATTAGAGGGTGTTGTAGCAAAAACTCTCTGGTCGGATCAAACATACGTGTCCCATCCTTCCCTAGATATAGATCCATCATCTGTATAAAACAAGAAAACTTATCTTCGGAATACTCTTCCTCTCAGTTATCTATGACTAGTTTGATTTCTTGATTTTATATTGGAGGAGTGTTCTCAGTGATATCACTATATCACCCCAGTAGAACACTTCTTTGGGGTGGCATCTTTCTATAATTCTAAACACACATATCAAAATATATAATGTAACTATTACACAATTTACACAAAGAAGGATAAATAATAGCCATAATAAACCCATTCTATATAAACTATCCCATCAGATATGATCACATCACTATCACTACCCTCAACCATCCATTCTCTAGGTTGTGGTTAGGATGGGGTAAATCAACTTACATAAACACAATCTAGAAACCTTTTTTATCATTTTCACCTTTAACAACATTTAAATTTATCATTTTGGATCAACCTTAACAGTTAATCAACATTTTCAATTATTTCTATTTCCAAAATACATTTTTTCTATAAGGTGATATTTATTATAAATTTTCAGAACTAGACACCATCTCATTACTGACATCTCATATGATTTTCTTGTGTGTTCCTAACAGGATGCATGTTTCCTAAATCATTATTTACAAAAAATTATGCATGAATTTACAAAACTCGTGCCAATTTTTCCCATGGGTAAAACATCATAAAATAGTCGCATCACACATCAAGTGCATCACCCAAGGTGAAATAACATCCAACCATATCCATGAACATCAAAATTATTAATTCTACCATGTTTACTTGGGTTTTCCACCATACATGGGTTAGCTACTCCCATGGTTGAGCACATTTCCAAGGCCTGACATGTTCTAATATCCAATCTATCATTCCCAGATAGTATGAAAATAGAAAAATAAAATGATCTGATACCACTTTGTAATGCCCTGACCCAGAAGCCACTAATCTAGTGCCCTGAGCTGGTGTAGTATGTGACCTCAAGTGAACCTCCCTATATAAAAATGGATGTCGACTAGTAGTGAGGGTCTGATAAACACGTGGGTTGACTATACCATATTTTTTAGAGTAATCGACAACATATTAAATATGAAAAAAGTAAATAATTAATAATAAAACATGCATAACAATTCCATTTACCACAACCAAATATTAAGTATCTTATGTTATGTCATGTAATACAATTCCAAGTGTAAAGGAAATTCCAAAATAATGATAGAATGAAGAATCCCCAAAATGGGTTCTGATTCCAAGTTTGGGTCCCTCATCCATGCACCTCCCATGCGCAAATCAACCATCTAGAATTGGTCCCTTTCCCTTCTCCGGACCTGCAATCATGAACTCTACTTGAATACCCAATAGTGGCCCAAGTAGTGTTGGTGTACAAATATGTATGAAACCACCAATGGTGTCTACAAAATATCTAGTCAAAACAAATAGTGTATGCAGGTAAAATAAACAGTGGTAAGTAGAAGCTAAATTAGGTTTCATTAGTTAAGTGAATTTACGTTATCCCGATTTCTCATTAGTTCCTATAGTTAACCCTTTTCACATATCCATTTCATTCTGTTTGGCCTAAGGTAGTAACTTAACTATGCATAAGGGGGAAGCAAGTTCTATGCATATAGTCCAATAATACAAAAATTGTATTTAAAACCTACTTTGGAGCCTATGTATAGGTAATCATATCACTTTGATTCATTAGGGGCATAGACACTTAGTACTACTCCCTAACCCAGGAAATATAGGGGTGGGGTTTAGAACCTTGGTTTACCTTACCCATGGGCATAAATCCTCAAGTCAAATACCTCATGCTATTAAGACATGATCACATTATTCATTAACCATTTCACATTTTCTGTTAACCAACCATTTCACACATTACATACTCACAATAAACCAAGCACCCCTTATTCCTTGCCAATATTTAAATGCCATTATTATCAGTTCATTTCATACTCATGTTAACATCTAAACATACATACCATTATTCCATTTCATAAACCACTTTAACATATCAAAATAATTACCATGAGTTCTATCTCATTATCCCTTGAATCTAACATTTAACACTCTAATTCCACATTCAATGGAGTGACACATGGGTTTTATTACACAAACTATTAAAGCCATTATTTAACAACTCAATTATATTTTCAAGGAAGAGGTACACCCCATGGGTGGCCCATAGCCCGATCTATTGAACATCAATGAATTTCACAAAGATAAAGAGGGGTTAGATTCATTAAATATCCAACCAATTTATTATTTTGTATCATGGAAAACTAAATGGGCATCCCAATAAAACAATTTCACAACCAAATACACATGAAATAAACCATCAAGACTATGGGATAAATATGTATACCACCTACCTCAATTCTGTAGACAAATGCTCAGTCGACCTTGGAATTTGATTTGAACACAAATAACCCTTTTAGATCCAACCCTGAATCCACTAGAAAAGTGGGTTTTAGGGATTGGGAAGAATAAGAATGATCACATAATACCTAAAAAAATAATAAAGAAGAGGAATGTTAGACTCACCTGATGCTTCAACCTCTAGCCAAGGACCCTCCAAATAGACCAGAAATGAACGATATAAACCCTTGTGAATTTTAAGAGGAAACTCTCATCACCCATAGATACATTATGAGAAGTGAGGAAGAAACCTGGATAAGGTTTAATAAATCCCAAGGGGCCAAAAAGTTAATTTTTCTAATTTTTAATGGGGTGAACGATTTGGCCACACGGTTGGCTAGACCGTAGGATAACCGTACACCACCCTTTGTCTATGGGGGAAGGTCTCACATCTTCTTGGGAAGACCACATGGTTTGAAAAACCATGCATCATCCATTCAGGATAGATCTATCCAAGCCTTTATGGTTTCCCCTCCCCCTTTCATGGTTTCACCAACCATGATCCACCTCCTCCTGGAAAGCAAGGTTAAGGCGCATGGTTACTTCTAACCATGTTCCAACCATGAAACATGTGCTGGTTGGAAATTGTTTGATTATTTTGTGTTATAAACCGCTGAAACACCTCTAACCATCCACATCAACTTAGTAAACATTCCATAACCCAAATTAAATGGGGTTTGAAACAAAACATTAATAAGGATGTACCTCAAGAGAAGTTTGGGGTTTTACACTCTTCCATAACACAAATAAATCCATGGTATTTGTTATATAATAATAAATTTAGTGTTATAATTATTATGAAATTTATTTATGATTATTAAAACACCATTATTAGACCCACTTTCCTATCAAATTATATGTGAAGGTTATGATCATACGTACATAAGGCTTAGCATCTCTATATAGAGATACAATTCAGTTATTCTCACAAAATTTTAGGGATTCATGTTATGATTTGTTTTATTTTTATATATGATACTTATTAAATAATTAAACTTCTATTATTTTAATATTAAATCTACCATCTTATCTTCCAATCCTTTAAAAAATTGTAATGTTGTTCATGAAAACATGTCGACTACCACCTCTTCAAAGTGATGTGATTCCTTTTTTATTTATATTTTACTTGGATGGTAATTAGGAGAAACTTTAGGAATATGTATTATATATATTACATAATAATGATTCTATATAGTTGAATTATTATTTAAATTTATTTTATTCCATATGTTAAAAAATTTAAAATTGTTCATGCATACATACAGCCTACCATATCTATGAAAGGTGTAATTCATTTTTTAAAATATAATTATCATGAATGATTATAAATATGTATATAATGAAAATATATGATATTTATACCATGATTAAATTTCTAGAAATATTATAACCATGATCAAAGTACAAGGACTTGTACTGCCAAACTGAAACATGCTTGGAAAATGAAGCAGTTATCACCCAGAACGGTGGTTTTAGTAATAAGTTATTAATAAATGGGTGGCAAGATATCATTAAAAAAATCAAATACTATATGATATATATGAATATAGTAATTAAATACATGTATAATAAATATATATTATTTATATAAGATGTTTTAATGTGAACAAGGAAAGGCATGACATTAGGTAAGGGATTTTCATCTCACTTTTTATTTAAGTGGGACACATTCCATATTCACCACTTGTTTCCTTTGTGTGGTGATATAAATTACATTAATATATGATAGGATTATTATCATGAAAACTATGAGATTTACATAATAATATAAGGTTATTTCATTCATGGGTATTATTATTCAAAAGGTACCAATGTGGTAATGGTTTTATTACAGAATTTCATCAATATTCAGGATTGTTTATGCTTAATTAGCGACTGGGAAATATTTTTATTTAATTTAAATATTTTCTAAAAATATTGTAAATAATGCTTTTACAATCCTCCTATTACATTTTATAGTAATTTTTACCCATGCATGACTTTTAATAAGATGGTTTGAAAATAATATTTTTTTTGTTTTCCAAATGAGGTACTTTGTGACTTTTGCGACAAAAGTATGGAAATAATGTTTTTAACTAATATAGCATGAATGAAATTTCCAAATATATTGAATCCATAATTAATTTAAGAATCATTTACAATTTTATAAGGTTATTATCATATAAAATGGTTACTTTATTAGGTGTTCAATTTTTATATTATAAAATTTGATTCCTAAATTTCAAAGGGTACTTTCCTCAAGATGGTTTTAATGACACATTAGTGGTATCTGTATTCATCAATGAAAAAATCCCTTGATTATAATTATGATTTATTAGGGTTATGATACAATTATACCAAACTCATTATTTCTCAAGATTAATTATGATTATGATGAAAAATGTTTATAAAACTCGTTCCCATGGGTTATGTTATAATTAAATGTTTATGAAACTTGTTTTTTTTCATGGGTTATGATATGATGAATTTTTTATGATCATGTATAACTAATATGTATGATTTTAATTATGGTATTGATGGTTCCTATATATCTATCAAATTAATTAGGTAAACTACTATATCTTAAGAGATAGTTATGGGAAACAAGTTGACGTTCTTGATTCGTTATGGGAAGAAAGTCAAATTGCATGATATTTTGTAGAAAACCAGTCAATGTGTTTGATCCATAATAGGAAATAGGTGTTGATGCCTACTCTGATGGTCTTGGTAGTTAGCCTTGACATATAAATATTTTATATACTTATAATGGCTCCACACACCATTATGACAGAACTTATGGTTTAATTTTGAGTTATGATGAGTTCTCGTTATTGTGATTATTGTCTATTGAAATGCTCAGGTTTTAGAACATAACTTATGTTTATGATCTTTTTTATATTGGGAATGAATTTTATAATTTATAGTCATGATATCATACCTTTATACTTATCTTATGATTTCACATTATCATAGATTTGTATCTCCCATATTTACTCTTACTAGGTATCTAAGCTCACCATTTTCTTATATTTCTTTTCCCTAGGTTATAAAGAATTTTTTTAGTAGGGTATTCCTATGAAGAGTATTATGAGGTAAGATCATTATGAGTGATGTTGATGATATTTCATAAAATAATAATATTTTATATCTAGTATCTAAATACTATAGAACTTTATCCTTCTGTTATGGATAATATTTTTATGTATTGAATATTAATCTATATAGATGTAATATTTATTTAAGAAAATTTCAGTCAACTATAGTTAGTATAAAAGAAGGTTTTAGTCAATATTTGGAGTTTATGGTAAAAAAAACATTTCTAAAAACCCTGGGTATTGGTTTAAGTATAGGATATAATCCAAATTTTTTGGTAATGATCATGAAAAACATAGGTTAATCCTAAGGTTTTATAAAAGGAGTCATGATTTACACATCTGTGAATGATTTTTCAGAATTAATTTCGTTTCCATTATGAATATTGTTTCTCACACTATGATTTTTTGTTTGATTTCATGGTTTAAACCTGATGGAATTAGGTTAATGATGAATGTGATGGATAATGCAATTATTTTCCATCTGATCAACAAAATTTTATGGGATCTAGAATGTAGAATATTTATGTTATGGTCACACAAATTTCCTAGGTTTTTAATTATATAGAGTTTCTAAATAATCAAATTGAATAATATACCATTGAATATTTCATGAAGAAACATACACCTTCTTTTAGTTGATCTTCTGATCTACTAGTCACTGAGTGATGTATCAATAGCACTGAGAAAATATTTTATGTTATTTCATGATTGGGACATGAAAAAGTTATCCTAGCTATTTATTATCAAGAAGGTGAAGAAGATAAATAGTGGATTATTATCAAGAAAAAAAGAAAATAAAAATAAATTGATTCCATTGAATGGGATGATTTTATGGGGATATTATTTAATGCTTTCCACGTATTATACATAAAAATATGGAGAAGCAATTTCTTAAGCTGAAGACAAAGGATGATGAATCTATTGGTACCTATGAAGAAACTTTTACAAGGCTTTCAAGGTATTCCTATGGTTTAATTATCATCCCTAAATGTAATGTTTATAGGTTAATTGGTAGGTTAAAATCAAATCTCTTAATGTCATTATATATAATATTCTTCAATAGCTATGAATCAATCATTCAATGTTCACTTAATGAAGAAAAGGAAATTGTATATTGCCACCATTCTCATGTTTTTAATAAGAAATAAAAGATTGAGTCTCAAGAAAACTCCAATAAATCCCATAGTGGAATGAAATTACTTCCATATATGTGCCAGAAATGTGGCATGAAACATCAAGGTAAATGTTTGAATGGAACTGAGTGTGATTTAAATATGGAACGGTCAGTTATAAATCCCATTAATGTTGAAAGGTGATGAATAGGCTATTTCTTGGAATGTAGGAAAATATGATACCTAATAATTCACCACCCACACTCTAATGTTCCAAATCCAAGAAGTATGGGAATTATACCAACAAATTAATGAATATAATGTTTTTAGATGGTTAGATTCAACAACCTCTTAATCCCAAAGATGAATGGAAACCCCAAGTGATCACACCTACTGAAGTGAGTAATGTGAATTATGTGGTAAAAAGTAAACTTATCACTTAATCTAGAATAGTTAGTGTATTATTTTATTTTGTATCCACCCACTCTTTTATTTATAACTATTTATTAAAGTGTATAACCATATCAACTCAATAATTAGATGTTGAGTAAGCTATGAAAACTTATAATGGAATAAAGGTCGCATATCAAGTATATATTTTCACCCCAATTGACATTTATGGGAATGTGATTCCTTCAAGTCACATGATTCTCCCATTAGATGAATTTTATGTCATTATTTTCATGGATTGAAATCATCTATATGAATCCAATATCAATTTTTGAGGAAGACAAGTTGCATTTAATATTTTTAATGAACCTCTAATCATTTACTAATATGAGGAAGAATATAAAAATCCATTGGAAGGTTCTTCCATTTAATGGGTATTAATTCCTATATATGTATTTTATCTATATTATATGGTTGGTGAGAAACTCAACACTAAGTATACATCTATTGTATGTGATCTGGATGATGTCTTTCTAGAATAATTTTTTGGTATTCCACCAAATCATTAAGTTGTGTTTTCAATAGATCTCATACCTAGTGTTATACTTATTTCAAATACTCCTTATAGAATGGACCTTATTGAGTTGTAAGAATTGAAGATGAAACTATAGGAGAATTCTGATAAGGGATCCATTCTTCTAAGTGCTTCACCATTGGGTGAACCCATTCTATTTGTTAAGAAGAAATATGGATCAATGTTACTCTATGTTGATTATGAATAACTTAACCAGATCACTATAAAGAACAACTATCCTCTACACCATATTGATGACTTATTTTATTAACTATGTAGAGACTAATACATTTCCAAGATTCGTCTCCAATATGAATATCATCAATTGAGGTTCAAGAAATAGGATATACCCAAGACGACATTCTATAAAATGTATAGAAACTATGAATTCATAGTGATGCCTTTTGGCCTTACTAATTCCGCCCCCCTATCTGAATGTTTTGGGCCCAACAGAAGCATTGTGATGGGGTTTTCCCAAATATTCTTTTTTCATGGTCGATGATCGATCTGGGATATATACGGTGATGAATCTTGTAAACTGTATAATTGAATCACAGAAAATAGACAGGGGATAGAATGCCTGAACTAAAGGGAGGATTAATCCATATTATTTACTTTATTAAGAAATTTCCTTGTAGGAATTATTTCTTTATTGATGGATCTAAAAACATATATGTTTTGTTGTGTTGTTTTTTTGTAGGAATCAAGAGCATAATCCCTCTATTGGTGATCCACATATGTTCCCCAAATATCTAAACATCATCATAGGAATCTCCAAGTATAGGCACTAAAGATTCTTTTTCTTTCATCGTTCTCCTTTGATATCCATAACAATCGCTTCTAATGGATAATATAGATCTCTCTTATCCTGAGAGTGGGAGGTGGAGGAAGATTTCTCTATTTTCTTAGTAGCATTCTTGGGGAAGGTATAACTCTATTTCATGATAGGATTATCAAAATCTGTTGATCACACCCAAAAAAATGAATTGGATCGTATAGAAAATAATATTATTTGGTTTATATACCACTAGGGTTAAAATATAATAATTGAAAAGTGAACATTAATATTTATTTTATCCCAGTAGAAACACATGTCAAATAATAATATTATTATTATTATTTTTGACAAGTTCTTAATGTGCGAATTAAATTAAAATATTATTTAATCAAATAATATTCAATATTTATTATTTATCATATGACCATTAAACTAGGTCCTCCATTCCACCACAATATTAATTGGTCCTTGAATAATCACTATTTATTTATTAAATAAATATCACTTAATTATACTCTAATAAATAAATAAATATTATATTCACTGAATAAAAAAAATAATTATTAAATATTCTACTCACATTATATTCTCTCAAATAACTGGTGATGGAATATATGATATAAATAGAAAAAGAATAATTATTAAACCACATGTGGGAATAAAATTTATTCACATTATTAAATAATAAATAAAAATATATTATTTTACTTAGATTCCAGATACACTTAGTTTGTGACCCACTAGGACTCTTTATCTATGGAATTAGGTGAAGTTGCCTAAATTACAAGGTTATAATCTAGAACCACATCAAGGAAGACCTAGAGAAATAATTTAATATTGTAATAAAATAATACTTCATAAGATCGCTTATTGTGTAATATAATTCCTTTATCATAATACCTCTAATAAAGTAGGTTGCATGCTGGTGCCATCAACCTATTTTCTCGATGTCACTTTCTTTGATTTTCCAAAAATAAAACATTCCTATGAAAACCATGGACATGGATTTATTTGGGTTATATCATTTCCATAAAAGAGATTGAGATATGAAATTTTGTTAAATAATAGAAGGGAAAATCCATTCTTTCATTATTCATTAATGACATATTACTTGTGATGCACCCAACATATGTTACCTCATAGTGAACATATGTTGCCATAGTTTTATTCAATAAATCAAATTATATGACTCATAATACTCCTGAAAAATAATCATAAATTCTAAAGATAAATACACACATCCACAGATAATAACATCCAATGATACATATAAATGTGAATTTCCTACTGCTGGGTCTCATTCTAAAAATATCATACACTGGATATTACCAAGGGTTTACACCATAAGAAGGTGTATAAAATTTTTATGAGTCTCCACCCAAGATATAATATATCATTTGAGTCCTTAAAATGATATCATATTTTTATAGAAACTAATTTTAATAATAGTGTCATAGAACTTCCATGTTCTCATAAAAGTAAGAAAATTCTATGACCTTTTAGTGTAACAGCCACTCCTAGGAAATTATCACCAACTATGTTACACAGAAAAATAATAATGATATGATAAAAAAATTTAATTTTAAAATCTAAGAATAAAAGTTATCATAAAGTACATAAAATTTAGTTCTAGGGCACCAACTCCAACAGACTCCCAGTTGAACTAGAGAAAAGTGCTAACAACAACTAGTTCTCTATCTCTCACATGATACTCATGCTTCTGTCGAATTAGTCCATTATTCATGGGTCCTCTATGTACTCATTCATGGTTACTCTACTTACTACAACTTCACCGATTTCATAAAAAATCCCTCAAGAGGCGATACTTCAGGAGTATATTCATTATCTATTGGTGTGACCTTGTATCTTTTGTAAGATCCATGAATGTAGTTTTATCACAGTACTATGTGATAAGAGATTTAATATTAGGAATCACATAAAGATCAAAGGCAATTTTTTTTATCCAAACAGGTTACTTGATTACATTAGAAGCTGTTATATACTCAAACTCCGCTGTAGAGCCAGCAAAAACTGGTTTCTTTGAATTATTCCAGCTCACGACTCCTCCGTTGAGATAGAAAACATATCCTGGTTGTGACCTCAAATCATTCGGATCTATTTAAAAACTAGAATCAGTATAACACTTGATGACTAGCTCTCTATATCCTCTTTACAAAAGAAATATATCCTTTATTTTTATCACATACTTGAGTATATCCTTAAAAATAGACCAAACTTGTTCTCCTAGATCTACTTGATATCTTCCTACCATTCTCAATGCATAGGCTACATCAATTCTAGTACATAACATGGAATAGATGATTCATCCTATCACTAAAGTGTATCAGATATTACTCTTTCTCTCTTTATCTTATTGTGTCTAAGGACACATTTTCATAGAAAGATAAAAACCATGTGACACTAGAACCAATCCCCATTTGGATTGTTCTGTAATAAATCTATTTAGTAAATGGTCATCATATGTACTTTGAATTAGTCAAAGTAGCATCTTGGATCTATCATGAATGATCTTTATTCATAAAATATAGGTTGATTCACCTAATCCCTTCATGTAGAAACACTTTTTTAACTATTATTTAATAGACTATAAGACTAGTATGTCATTTCTAATAAGTAATATTTCATCAACATATACTAATAGTAAAATGAAAACTTTTCTACTGAACCTATTGTAACCACATATCTCACATTTATTCCTTATGAAACGAAATTCATTTATTGTATCATTGAATCTAATGTTTTAGGATCAAGAAGATTTCTTTAATCCATAAATGGATCACTATAAATTTAAAATCCTTTTTTCATCACCAAGATTCACCAACCAATTTGGTTGTTTCATATATACATCTTCATGAAGGTTACCATTAAGTAATGCAGTTTTTACATCTATCTTTTAAATCACATATTAATGTTAAGATGTTATAGAAAGTAGAACTGTGATCGATTTAAACATCAAAACTGGTGAAAAGGTTTCATCATAGTAAATTCCTTGACACTTCTTAAACCCTTTATCCACTATCCTTTCTTTATATCTATTTATTTTACCTTCCATGTCCAATTTCCTCTTGAATAGCCATTTTCATACTACATTGTTCACATCAACTGAAGCATCGACCAAAACCCAAATATGATTTTGATATCTATAATCCATTTCAGAATTCTTGGATTTTTTCTATCTTGCAGATTATGAGCTCTCTACATCCGTTTTTTGGAGATAGGTTCATAATTTTAAACAAATAACGAGTCACCATCTTTGGTGACTAGAAAACCATATCTCCCAGGATCTATTACCTCACATATGCTCTGATGAAATACTTATATTTTAGGAACTTCTCTTTCACGAGGACCTATAGAACATGTTACTATACAAAATCTTGTGTATCATGATAATCAAATTCATCCAATTAAGTGTTTCCCCCACTATCCTTTTTGAGGATGTGGTCCCTCTCAAGAAATATGGCTTGTCTAGTGACAACAACTTTTTTATCTGAGGGGTTTTATACTTAGTATGCCTTTGTTTCCTTAGGTTATCCAATAAAGATACACTTTGTGTCTTAGGGTGAAATTTTGTTTTCTAAGAAGGCCTTAACAAAATACCTATAACCCCATACATATGTATGAAAAAAATATTATTTTCTTTCAACTCCATAACTAAAATGGATTTCCATTTTCCGCTTTAGTTGGTACTTGTCTTAATGTGTATATTACCGTATTTACTGTATATCCCCAAAAATATAATGGAATATCTATATGAGTCATTATCAAATTTACCATATCTAAAAAGGTAGTACTCCTCCTTTCACTAACACCATTCCACTGTGGTGTATAATGTGGAGTACTTTGAGATTGAATCCCAAACTCCATTAACCATTCAGTTAAATCGTGGATAAGTTATTCGCTACCATGATCTGATTGAAGTTTCATTATCTTCTTTCCAAGTTGATTATCTACTTAATTCTTGAATTCATAGAATTTCTCAAAGGATATTGACTTATACCTCATCAAATAGACATATCCATATCTAATTAATTCATTATTAAAAGTTACGAACTTAGAATACCCACCTCTAGCTTCTATTGAAAATAGACCACACAAATCAGTGTGTACCTATCCTAGAAGCTCTGTGGACATTTCAACAATGACACTGAATAGAAGTTTGTTTATTTTTAATTTTAAATAAGAATTACATATTTTAGGTTTTTTTATCTTAGAAGAGTCTAAATATACATCATGACAGAGATTTTTCAAATGATTCTAATTTTCCTGACCAGGAAGATGATTCTGTAGTTTGAGGTTATATGAGTCCTTTTAATATGATAATTTATCAATTTTAATACTTGATTTTCATAATTTAATACATAAATACTGTTATTTAAATGATTCATACCATAACATATTTTTTCATTATAAAAGAAACAACATTTATTTCCAAACATGAAAATTAACACATCTGCATATATGAATGATACAAAAAAATATGTTCTAGGTAACAACTATTATATAATAACAATATTTTAAAACCAAAATTATTCTCATTGGAAATGAAATTTGATAGTCACTTATGGATAGGGAAGCTAACCTCACCACATTTTCATATCTCAGATCCACCTCTCCACATGAAATCATTCATAATATACTTGATTCTAGAATTTAGATACAAATGTGATCACTACAAGATATACCAAATTCCCCGTGTATAGATATTGAAATATTACACTTAATAAAGAATTCACCTTTAACTTCCCCACGATTCTGGGTCAATTTATTCATCCAGTGACCTTTCTTACCACATGAATAATATACTACCTCCCTTTCCTCACCCTACCTCTGGATCTTCCTCTTATTGGAATCATGATGATGGGGAGTTTTATAAGTATTATGAGTCTTGATCCAATTTTCCTTGTTCTTCCTTTTTGTATTCACAATAAAAACCATGGGTTTATCACACTTTAGGTCCTTATCCACATAGGGAATCAAATTAAGATGTTCTAAAAGACTCTTCTCATTATTTCTCATATTTTAATTAATAATAAAATTGGAGAGGGTATTTGGAATTAATGAATGTAGGATAACTATATGAAACTCATCTGGGAATTTACTCCCTAATATGTCTAATAATTCAATGTCGTCAATAATCATGATGACATGAGTTTTATATAGAGTATAATATCCAATATTAGTTGTAAAAAATCATTATATATGTCATACCTCTCTTATCTCACCTTCTCTTGATAGGGATATTAAAGGTGAGACATCATGCTATACACATCCATGTTCTCATGTTTCATAAAAAACTAATTGGTCATTGATGATAGAATAAAACATTGAATATATGTGGAATAATTAAAATTTTCTCAATGAGTGATAACTCTTCATCACATTCCTCATTTCAAGGTACATCATGAATTGGTTTTTTTAGCACATACAATTTCATTACATGGTGAAGGATAACACGTAAGAACCTTTTCCAATCATTGAAATTTTTACTAGGAAAAAGGTTATCCTAATCAGGTATAGACCATAGTAATATGTTTGAAGTAATTATAATGTTGTTTCTACAAAATAAGATGAGAAAAATTTTAGATCATTATCTAATAAAATTTAGATAAATAAATAAATATTAAATTTATTAATCTCCAATTAATTTTTCAAAACCCAATAACAGTTACCATTAGCATTGTAATATGTTGTTTCTTGGATATTATAGTGACAAGGATCCATATTACCCTTCTCATTTCCCCAAATTATCTTTCTCAAGAAATATTTATGGTTTTATGTAGGCATTCCAAATGCCAAATGCATTAACTCACTATTAATTGATTTGTTGATTGGACTCCCCAATCCTGAAAAACTAAAAATTGATATCTTCAACTCTTTCCTATCAGTTACACTATGTACTAATTTGGTATTAAACCCTTGATATGATATATGTTAGGTCAATGAAATACATCAAGTTATAATTCCCTAATAATTAAAACCAACCCAACTATTGTTGGTTAAGTACATTGAAATATAGTTTGATTTTAACTAAAGTAGTTGAAGCCTATACCATCTTAATATACTTTATTAATGGATTTAATTCTTTTATCCATAATTTGAAAACTATTATCTTCATCATATGGTTATTAATATTAATTTGATTTACTTACCTAATTAACTATGTGAGGAACAAAGATGGGATGCATAGACACCCAACCAAATTCATGGCATGTTCCAAAGGGTGTTCCCGATCCCCATGGGTCTGAAAATAGTTTCTGGGTATCACCAATACATTATGTAAATTATTTAACCCATTTATGTAATCATAAACATCCCTCAATAATAAACATCACAAGGAGAAATAATCATAACCAAACATAACAGAACAATTTTCAGATTCAATGTCTATGAAATTATGAAAATCCAAATGTGCTACAACTAAACGGTAACAACAAAACTATCCCAAAAGCACCATGTAAAAAGAGGGAAACAACCCTGATTCCACCACCACCAACACATACTCTAGAAATCGGATCCACCATCACCATCCAATATCTTTCATTTACCTGGGTCATACATAACTAAGTATACAAACACCCAAAGGTATATACAGGGTGTGAGCCAAAGCTCAGTTGGATTCCACCCAAAAGAAAACATTCCATTCTATACCATTATTAGAGAAATTAACATGCACATTTTTATGAGAACATTTGAAACATTTTAAAGAAAACAATATTTAAAGAGACTTTCTCAAGAAAAATATTAAAAAAAGAAATCTATTTTTCACACAAAAGAACGCATGAAGTTAAATATACATAAGTTATACCATATTCTGACGATTAGAACAACATCAAATAAGCATCGTATCACAAGAGTGAACCATCGGTAAATCTCTAAGGGTAGATAGCACAATTGAGTCACTAATAACCTCATAACTTGTTGATCAATTCCTCCAACTCAATTACCAACAACTGTCTCATGCATGGGCAACTTTGAGTGATCCACCCCAATGTCCTTTTAGTCCCCAAATAATAAAACAATAAGAATATTTACCCATTCACAAGCCACTAGGAGGGATCCATCCCAAGAGAATATTGGTCTCTTATCATAGGCATAATTTCATAATTTAGTTGTTCTTTGATAAATTACCGCTTTATTTCTTAATTTATGAAATTAATATCAAAAAAGATTTTTTTTACCTAAATCACATTCAACTAATAATTAGATCAATAAAAGAATGAAAAGTAATTATTCCTTTATTGAGATATTTTCCAATACCAGAATGGTTACCACATGTTATCCAATGACACCCAAAGTTAATCTTAATCCATTCCATAAATTGTTAACCTTAAGCCTCATCCAAAATATGTTCGAAAGTATTTATAAGGTCGCTAAATAAACATTATATTCCCTATAAAATATATTTTTTCTCTTATTTTCTCATTCCAAATAGGTGAATACCTTGATCTCTATAAAATAGTCATGACAATTTGTATGATTCCAAAAAAATATCAGATTTTAAAATATATTCCATAAATCCTGACATGAAGTAAACTTTAGAAAACATAATATTAACCATCAAATCACTAACCAATTTCATGGTCACAGAAAACTATCACATAAAAATAACTTTATCATTATTATCTCAACATAAATCACAAATTAAGGGTTATATCCCCTCAATCATGTGTTTTATAAAAATATAAACTTTCTACTGAATCACTTTTTCTATTCATCGATACCATTAATCACATGATTTTAAATCCTAAAAAATGGAACAATAGTAAAATAAATATACATTTTATCATTCTTATAATAGTAATATCATTAATAAAAATACTCTTATAACATAATTATTGTATCCAAATATAATCTCTTTAATCATTACACATCAAATGTATCAAAAGCATAAGCATGACATTGATCTGTTATCTTCTTTTAAGGTATATTCCCTTGGCACTTAAGATATTCATTTTCATAGTTCCCAAAATCCTTACAGTTGAATAATTAAACAATAGAAACTTATTTCATAAACTTACAATTAAAAGGATGATGTCTTTATCTCATCACACATATCAATTCCTAATTCCATTTAAGAAATCACCAGTGTGTTTCTTTCTACAATTATCAAATATGGAAAAATATGTCTTTCACTTTTTCCCCTTATCAATAATTTTATTTATCATCGTATTCCTATATTATTTTACTTCAAAGCCATAATACTTGTATAATTATTTATTTACCTTGAAAACACATGATACTATGTCCTATTATGATAGGAATGTTTAGGATACTAATTACTTCAAAGGATTTCCTTTAACCTATTAAATAAATAGTCAATATTACACTTTGGATTACATATACAATTTGTAGAATTCCTTTCTAACATTGTAAATTTTGCATCATACATAGATAAATTTTCTTCTTCCTTTTGTCTTAGACTTGGGAATTGTCTCTCCATTTATGCTTGTGGCTGATGAAGAAAATAATTTTTCGACAAGTGTACCTCTAAATTATATGATTCCATGTTTTCTATTTCTTCTTAATCCTCATTATTTTGAATCAATGAAAGCCATAAATCCAAATCCTCTATGATATTATAAACAACCATGAAAACCTTATCCATTTATTTACTTTCCAAATTGAGAAATATCTTCTCTATGTAACTTATTTATTTCTAAACAATAAATGTATTTGTAGTCCCATTGAATGATGTAGGTTATTGATGCATAAAGTCGTGTAACATTGTCACACCACTTGGTGGATTAGTAGGGTTCTCCACATAGGAAATGTTATTTCTCATAACCAAATATATCTACCCCAATATGGTTATAATTTATTTCTTTCAATATATATCTTCATCTACAGCTTCTTTATCTTTCCTAGGATTGAAATCCATACATGGGGTACGTGTATTGATATTGTTCTCATTCCATCCAATAGGTTCCATTTATAAATAATGTAATCAACTAGATTAGATCATAATGTTATGAAATTTAATGTATGATACCAATTCTAGTGAAATAATTAACATAAATCAAAAAAATATACATAGCTAATCTTAGAATCATTAACATGGTTTCACTAGGAAGTTTTTCAAATCATAAAAATATTTCCTAATACTTCATGATGATTTTTTCAGAAAAATTAAATTAATCATATCCACTTTGAGTGTAAAACTAGGTACATAGAAAGGATCATTGTTATGTACTAGGTAATGATCGAGTCAAGCTCGACATGACTTTTTCAGAGTTATCACCCCTTGGTACATATGTTCGAGAACCACAACCACTTTTATTATTCAGACAAGTATGTATTTCTATGAAAACTGTATAATCTCTACCTTTCTAAAAAAATAGTATGTTATCCAATACTTAGACATGTCCATAAAATGTTTCATAGGGACATATTACCTTATCAATGTTTTCCTAAATCTTGTTTCCTTGGTTTTTACTAAACAACACCTAATGTGAACTATAAAGACCTCGACCCCGGTATCCTAGAGTCTATGGTTACTTTATTACATTGGAATAAGATACAAGGAATTGAATCCCAAAAGACTTAATAGTTTACTAGTATTGGTAAAATGGATACATATTTTAAATTCATATTAATATTGAAACCATAAAATTAAAAAGTGTTTTCTTTGAGAATGACAATATTCCTTATAGAATACCGTATATATTAATCACAAAACACTTTCTAGTATCCTGTGGAAAATGAAACACATGACTGGTGTGAGATCAAATGCTCCGTAAGAGAAATCATACATTAGAATCTATCATGAATAAATAATCATAATTAATATGGAAAGGTAAATAACTTAAACACATCCCATTTAACCAATAAACTAATCATAATATAGACGATATAATTGATGATAGAATACATTTATATAAATAATCACATAAGGTTGAAATGTATCTATGAATATTATAACTAATCTAATAATCACATGGACATAAATAGAAAATCGCATAATGATGGAATGCATAATATCAAACATCTGAAACTATCGAGACCTTTTAAAAGACAGTTTAATCTAATTGGTAGAAAACTATCTAATTTGGAAAACAGATTTGTCTATTGAGACCTACCAATGCATCGAGGGGCTATCTAAAACTTTTCCCCACCTATCACTTACTAAGTCTAATTCATTACTCATATTAAAGTTATGAAACAAAATAATCATATAAATTTGTATTAAAAAAATAACATATGAAATGTTAATACCTACCACAATCTAATAAATTCAATTGTAAACCATCCAGAATAATATGGTGAATTGTAATAAAATTGTACATCTTCAATTAAACTAATATAAACCATCCAAATAAATAATAATTATGATATCAATATGACATATCCCCACTAGATTATAAGTATAATAAAGGTTTAATGTTTCAATGAATATAAATAGCTTAAAAGATTCATTAAAAATATTCTTGAGGAAAGTATCCTTTACTCTTAGAAAATAAAATTTTAGAACAAAATTATCACAAAATAATTTGAAAATATTTTTTTTAATATAACCTTTAAAAAATTGTAAAATTATCTTTAAAACATTTATTTTTCATGATTGCATAAAATTATGTTTATGTCATACACATTAAATCAAATTTTACTTTCATATTTTTGGTAAAAGCCAACCAAGGCTTATTTTAAAAACAACATGAATATTGTTTCAATTTTTTTGTATAAAGTTAATATAGTTAAATAAATTATTAATAAATCATCTAGTAACGTATAAAACTGAATTTTTTTTATAAAACATGAATTTTGATGAAAAATGATTTTCAACTGAATAGATAAATAATGTTATATTTTCTTAAAAATATAATCTAAATAATTTTAAGTGATAAAGAGTGAAACATTGTACTATTACATGAAAAATTTCATCAATAATTTAACAATTAGAAAATATATAATGATTTTAAGATATAAATATTGAATAATTCCTATAATAAAGAATTACACGAAAATAATCCCAAGAGATTATGAAATAAACCCTTAACCCTTTGGTAACTTTTAAATCGTAAGCCCAATAAAAGAAATAACATCAAATGAAAAGTTATATATCATAAATATAAATATTTTCATGATATAACATATCAAATACGAGGTATATACATCACATAAAATAAATAATTGGTGAATATGGGTTGTGTCTCATAGAAGTAAAAGTGAGATGAGAAAACCTTACATCAGGTTGAACTCCTTTACATGCATTTGAAACTACAATATAATAAATATAAGCTAATTATAAATATATTAAATAACAATAATCATAAATATCATACCATATATTATTAATTTATAGTATATTACCTCCTTTTCATTAATACTTCTTTATTAAAATCACTATTGAGGGTGATAATTGCTTCATTTCTCATGTATGTTTTAGATCGGTAAAATTGGTCTTTATAATTTGTTCAATATTACATCATATAAAAACTTTAAACATGATAAAAATATCATATATATTCATTATATATGTATTATTAGTATTCTAGTAAAGCTAGAGATAAAAAATGGATTACACCATTCATAGAGATGGTAGGTTATACGTACGCATGAATGTTGTTTCCATTTTCCATGATTGATGAAACAAAAGGAATATAAATATTAAATAATTTTAAAATAATAATTATTATGTCATATATAACATTTATATCAATCAGATACATCCTTATTACCGTCTATTTAAAAATAAATTGAAAAACATTTCACATTGCTATGTGGAGGTGATACTCCACATGAGCGCTCAAACATCATTGTTTTCCAAATTATTGGAAGATATGAATATATATGAGATATTATATATAAATACGCATTTGTTTCTCAAAAATATCAAATATTTTCATTAACTTTAACCGTACTACCTTTTATGTAAAGCGAAAGATAAAAATGAATAAAATCACTTCATGAGGCAGTAGTCAGCCGTACACATGAGCGGTGTTATCGTATCAATGATGGATTGGAAATTAAGAATTTATATATTATATTATAATTAAACAAGTATAAATATTTCATAAATATCATATAAATATGTTAAATCCATCATTATATCTATCATTTCAATTTTGTGATGGAAAAAACTTATATCAAACACGAGGCGGAAGCCCGCCGTACATATGATTGATTGTTTCATTTCTCATTTTTTAGTAGTGGAGAAGAACATTGGTTATGAAATTAACATAATATCATCTCATTATATAGGTTATTCTGGTGTTATTGTATTATCATAGTGAGAAAACACATGTTGTGGGCATGGGAAAAGAAAATTTCTAATTGTTTTCCTTGTGTAGCATGAAGGCTGACCAGAGTCATATCACTTGGGGTGATTCCCAGTTGTTCACTCACATAATATAAAATACCTAAAATAATTTTGGGTTTGTTTTTTGGGTTCCATAACTCTTAAGTTTGGTGTTTAAATTTGATTTGATAGTTTAATAAAGAAATAACACTCTAAAACTACTATTCTTTTATTTAGTGGTGTGAAATATTGAACGCCTTTAGGAATCTCAATTTCACATCCTCCTATAATCAAGGTTGATGGAACACCTCAATCGAGAGTGTAATGTCTTCCAAGACTTGACTCCATCATATGTAGTTTCATCCACTAAACTACTTAAATTCATTTCATGAAGATATTATGTTTACTTTAAGGGAGGGAAAATATTTAAACAAATAATATAATTGAGTTTGAGTTTAGTGTCCTGGTGGAAAATCACCATACCCATGCACTTCACTCTTTGCCAACACAAAATTAATAAAATATAGTAATATACATGCATAATGAAAAGGAAAGACCACATACCTCCTTCAATCCAATCCTTGGGGTATGCCTTCATTTTCTAGGGTAATAGTTCCCTATGAGAAGATGGGAAGAATAGAATAAAATAAATTAAATAAAAATAATAGAAGAGAGAGATAGATAATAAAATAGAAAATCAAAATAAAATAATAATATATAAAAATAAAATAATATGAGAATGTGATAAGTGAAACTAAAAAAATAAGAAAAATAAAATATAATAAAAGAAAATTAAAATATATAGAATAAAAAAATAAAATATGGAGAAGAAGAGAAGAATAAATTTGGATTGGTGGTGACACTTGATAAAATTAAAATAAAAGGATTGTAATTTATAAAAGAAAAATTACATGGAGAATAAAATAAAAAAACTAAAAATTGAAAACGAAATGAAATACGAGTAGCATTGTCAGAGCATTGGAGTTATTCTCTAGTAGGTGGAAATCTTTTTTATGGTATTAAGGGCCTCCTGTTGTAGGCAAAGCGAGAGGCCTCAGTCATCCTTAAATTACTACAAGGTATTATTAATATTAAAGTAAAAAATATATATTCCCTTTAAATTCCTAGTGATCGATGGTTGAAGATTTAAAAAACAACTGATAATGTCAGGTTTCTAAATCTGAGCATTGAATCGGGAAACATTGGGGTGTTTAGATCATTCTATGCATGGAGTTCATGGGTTTAATACATGGTAGTGTATCTTGAGAAGAAATAGTTTCAGTGAGAACCTCCTTTATCTATCCTTTGAAGTGGAAAAATTAAGCATCAAATAGATTCTAGGTGATCGAACGAAGGTGAAGAGGTGATCGGTTTCTGTGGTAGGCCTTTGAAGTGCACTTTGTCTAGAGGTGGACCTCTAAGAGTGGTCAGAGATAGAGATATTCAGTGATGTAGTGGGTGGATGAAGAGTATCGATATTGGATTTATGATAGAGGATAGCAGTGCCTTGAAACCATGTGTGGTGTGTATAGATCTTGTAGGATTGATGATACTTTGGTAAAAGGTGAATAGTAACTAGATTCCATCCTATGTTAGATCTGTGAGTTGGTTTGAACTCTCTTATGAGTCAATGTTATGGAAGACCAACAGAAACATCCTAATGTAGGGATAGCCTCCCACAAAACACTACACACACACCTGGTCCACACTACATGCAGCCCACACAAGCCTTAGACCCAACCCTACTCCCTGTGGGATTCAAACCCCATGGGATACCTCTGCACGATCCTGATTCCACCATGAAGCCACCATGTGTGGGATATCCCATGATCCTTCTTGTTTGGACGGCCCCTAGGGGCTAGCTATATGACTTGCATGGCTGTGGTTGTGGTCCATCCCATGTTTGGTCCATTTTCTTAATAAATTTGACACCTGATAATTAAATCCACATAAGATATTCATCAAAAAATCATATTAATGTTTTATTTCCCTAATAAAAAATATTCAATTCATTTAAAATAATTTTAATTCCTTTCATTACAATTTCCCACTTTTAAGTAAAACATTAAATATCAAGTTATTTTTTATTTTAAATCCGATTAAAACCATTGAAAACTCATTAAAAATATTAATGATATTTGTCTATATAAAATACACCAATACATAAACATTTCTTTTACTTAAGAAAGAAATATCAACAAGAAATTTAGAGGGAACCAATGTTACTATTATTAAAATTTCAATATAATAAAATAAAATAATAAAGAATGTCAAAAAAATTTCAAAAATCCATATAAAATATTAATTCAATTTATCAATTTTTAGAGTGATAATAAAATCAATTATTTTACTTTTCCATGTTTGAAAATGATGTAACTTCTCATTTAATTCGTTCAAGTTCCATTATTCATTATTATTATACATTCCAAATCATGATCTACCTATCTTTTTAATCTTTTCACTCACCACTCATTATATTAATTCAATTAGAGTAATTATTATATCAAGAGAAAATGATCCTTATCCATAATTTTGTAAAGGAACTACTTTCTCAACTTTGTATAGATAATATACTCATAAAATCATGTGGGCTTTCAATTAAGGCTCTAATGACTCTAAGGCATATGTTTGGTAGGAATTTTTTTTTTCAAAACTAAGTCATAAGGAAGTGGTTTATCTCTTATGTATGATCATTATATCAAAAGTGAAAGTGTAATGACATTATCTCCTTCTAATTTTAATAACTCCCACTTTCCCTAAATTGAAAGTAATTTCATGATCAAATAAATCATAATGAATGATTTAGGTACCCTTTAGTTTATTTATCTATTATACGTTTTTCAATGATTTTTTATAATTTTATCTTTATAAAAAATTATTTTTAGAATAAACCTCACATCCACCACCTAACCACATATGAAAAAATTCATCATCCCAATAATGGTGATTTTTTATTCTTCTATGTCAGAACCCATTATTTTAATTTTTTGGATTTTTTTATTTTTTAAACTATTTTTATTCGAGAGGGTAAAAATAAAGTGTAAAATTTTTTAATCAAAAACTATTTTCTTTAGTCACACATGTATCACCCACACACGTTTTCTTTATAATGTAAATAATCTCTTTATTCTTGACTCCCTTTACAAACACACTTCAACATAAAAATATCATGAAAATACTAAGAGGAGGGTATAAATGGAAAAAATGGCATTAAATATTACTCCTTCCAATTGAGGTCATTCGTGGTCTCTATGGTTTTAAAATGATTAATGTAAAGTTGCGTTTCAAGGATAAGGGCTCCTCAAAAGAAACCTCAATAATGTTTAATGTGTTTTTACACATTTATAGATTTGAAAAGTTCAAATGAAAGTTCTAGCAGGTGTAATGTCACAATATAACATAAGAAATTTTATCAAGAATAAATAACACGTACTTAGTCTAGAAATACTCTCAGTAAGGGGGAATTTGTTATTATACCATCACTCAAGATATGTATAATAATAAAAAATCAATTCACATGAATTTTATAAATTTAAATCATGAAAAATTATTTTGAAATTTCATTTAAAAATATTTAATTACTTCCCTCAAATCATGAGTCCATATTCTAATATCCATGTTTCACATTGATAATCCAATTATCCATTTTAAACATTCAATATAATTAATATTGAAATATAAAACATTCCACCATAGGATTCTTAAGAAACTCATATCTCCATGATAAGAAAAGTAAATCATGAATTCATGTATGGGAATCCAATTCTATATTAAGCTCAAAAAAGGTTGTTGGAAAAAATGTAGAGAGTTTGAACATAAAACAAAAAAGTGAACTCCATTTCCAATGAATCTCATTTCTTTTCCTTAGATATTTGGTGGATTCCTTGTTCCGTCATGAACCTATAAAATATAATTTATCAATTAAACACAAGGATCTTATAATTTATGCTCAAATTTAAAATAGGTAGTGGGATACAAGATCCACTAATTCCTGTGACTAAAATTCAAAATATAAATTCCTATAAAGAAAGTTAATGGATAATTATTGGTATGATCCCCCCCCAGTGGACCTAACATTATACTACCTCTAGAGGACACCACCAGCCGTTATCCAAAATCTATTGGTGGAAGGGTCTTATTTGACTCGAACCATCCCATGTGTCTCTTTACATCTTGTGATTATGTATTCACCATAAGGAATCACCTATTGATAGAGTTTACCAAACCCTCCCCCTTCAGAATTAAGTATTGGTTTCATGGTGGGGGTATGATGAATTATGAACCATCATCATTATTAGTTTCTAGTTATGGAAACTCTTTCTTATTTTCTAGTGTTGTATCAACATGGGATACATGAATTGTAAATTTAAAATTAGGGTTAGAATGTATTTTTAATTAAATGGAATTTAAATGTGAAGAATGTATATTAGAATTTCCCGTTTCAGTGTGACTATACTCTCTCTTTATTTCCTTGGTCTTAGATACTTCGAATACTTCATGGTCCTCCTCAAATGTATGTTCAATTAAGATATGGAGATCTATGTATTCCTCTGTAGGTAAATTTTCTTCATCTTCCTCTAAGTCATAGTAAGGACTGTCCAGATCAAAAAATACAAAACAATAAGGAGTGATACTCAAATCAGATTGAATAACATTTGAAATTTTTTAATTAAAAATATAATAATATCGAAGAGTTAGTTATGGTTTAATCACTTATCTGGTGATAATTACTGCTTTAAAGTGAGTCTCAGTAGATGGAAGCATGTAGTCGGGATCCTCCATAATTTCTTCAAATTCCACCACTTGTGTGGTGTATTCCTTCAATGGTTCTATCTTTTCTTCAATGTGGAGATATAACTATTCTTTACATTCATTCCAAAAGTCATCCAAATCTTATTGATCTCCCACATGTATCTTAGGTTCTATATTTTTAATAAAAGTATGAATATATTCAAATTCTATCTCCATCCCCCCTAGTTGTTTTATTCATTTATAAAGTTCTTAAACCTATTATTTATCACATCTAGTCTCTTATTATCGTATTTCTTACACCTGGGAGTAATGTTTCCATGAACAAAGATGTGGTATATTTAGTTACATCATGGAGAAAGGAATTGTTTTAGTTTTTTAAATCAATTAAAACTATCTGACGTGTGAAAATAGAAAAAACAAATATACAACATATTAGATCCCTGTCAATATCACTGGTTTTTACATAACACCTATCATTGAGTGCAGAAAAAGAAAATTTCCAAATGTTTCCCTAGAGTATCACACAGGCAGATCAATGTTGTCTTAATTGAGGAGATACTTAGTTTTTTACTTAATCAAATTCACCTAAACTACTACTTCATTTTTTATTATTTATTCTATGAAAGAAATTAACTTAAGAAGATAAATGAAATCCTAAATTTTATACTAACATAAAAATACAAAATGTGATTAGAAATGAAAGAAATGTTCCTTTATGGTTTGGTTTATAGTTTCCATCACTATCCTTGTTGGTGTTAAAATTTATTTTGATAGATTAATCATTAAATCTCACTTTAAACAATTTTTTAGTGGTGTGAAATATTGAATTACTTTAGCAATCTGAATTCCACCTCCTCTTAAAATCAAGGTTGATGGATCACCTCTGTCGAGAGTGTGACATCATCCAAGACCAAACTCTATCATATGTTGTTTTATCGATTAAAAAGCTCAACCTCATCACATCAAGATCATATGTTTAGTGGAATGGTGGGAAAATATTTAAAAAAATAATAGAAATGATTTTTAGTTATGATTTATGGTGGAAAATTACCACACCCATCCACTTCACTATTCCTCATCAAAAAACATAACCAGACAAAAGAATTTGTGTGAATAATGAAATGGAAACACCACTTACCACCCCTGGGCCAATCCTTAGGTTATCCCCTTAGTTTTAAGGAAATATTTAACTATGCGAATATGAAAAAAAGATAATAAAATCAAAAAAAATAAGAACAATCGAATAAAAAAGAATAAAAGAGAGAGATAAAGGGAGAATAAAGTAAAATATTTAAAAACCGAATAACATATAAAAATAAGATAAATTGAGAAAGGGTGAAATGATATTAAAAGAAGAGGAATATGAAAATAAAATAAATATAAAATAAAATAAATATAAAATATATAAAGTTAAGAAATTAGAATAAGAAGAAGAGGATGTGAGGAAGTTTTTATGGGTGGGGACACTTGATAAAATAAAAAATCCTGTATTTCTATTCATAAAATGAAACATAAAACAATTACATGGAGAATAAAATAAAAAAATAATAAGTAAAAAATAAAAAATAAAATGAAACAAGAGGAGTCTTGAGTGAGTAGTGGCCTCCTTATCTAGCCAATGAAACTCATTTTCATGGTAGTGAGGGTCTCCTTTTAATAACTGAGGTAGTGTATTCAATATTCCTATAAATTTTACACGTTTTTAATAATCTTTAAATAAAAAATATATTTACTCTTTAAATTCCTCAATTCCTGTAGTTAAATTTTTTAAAAACACCTGAAAAAATTGGGTGTTGGAATTTGACTATGGAATATGGAATCTTTCGGGTGCTTGGATCGTGCCATGAAAGGATTGTATGGTCTTGAAATGTGGTATCATAGTATGGTATCAAATCTAAATTGGTAATAGTGGCAAGGATCTACTACTTCATCCAACCATCGAAGTGGATTGATGAATCATTGAATAGATTTTGGGTGATCATAATATGGTGTAGAGGTAATCTGTGGTAATTAAAGGAATTGTAATTGAACATCAACTTGAGGTGCAGCTCAAGAAGGGTTTGAATATGGTGATCTCCTATAATTCAGTGGGCAGACGATGATTGCAAAGGGTAGAGCCACGATGGAGGAAGGTGGCACCTTGTAACTAAGTGTGGGGTAGCAGAGCTGGGTGAAACAGAACTTCTTTGGTAAAAAGTGAATAATAACTAAGAATTTTTTCCCACATAAATTTAGTGAGATATTTGACACTCTCTTATAGGTCAATGTGTAGGAGCACCACCCAAAAATGCATGGTTTTGGGATGGGAACCTGAAAAAACCACACACACACACACACACCCTGGCTGCACCACAGGTGGACAATGCTGGTCTTTAGCCCATCACTACTCCTAGAGGGATTCATCCACGTAGGAAATATTTATACGGGCAAGATTCCCCTGTGTAGCTTCCATGCGTGGGATATCTTATAGCCCTACTAGGTTGGTGGTCCCTTGGGGATCGCTATGTGGCCAGTTTGGCTGTGGTTGAGGTCAAACCCATAGTTAGCCCATTTTTCTGATAGACACTTAAAAATTCAAATCAGTTAATATATTCATCAAGAAATTCATATGAAATTTTTAAATCCAAAATACACATTCTTCTGCACATTTATAATCATTTTGATTCCTTTCATTAAAAATTCATAATTTTAAGTAAAATGTTATAAATAAAAGGAATTTTTATTGAAAATACTATTAAATCATTAAAATCTATTTATAAAATATGCATGATATTTTTATGTTTCACATAGTTTAAGATGGTTTGAATGAGGTTTAAGAAGAAATAAAATAAATACACGTGTTTAATAATTTTTCCTCTTCTTTGGAGAGCATCTTTAGGTTTATACCTAAAAACATCATTTAGAGGGATTACAAATCAAACTATATACTATAGGATGTGGGTATAATATTAATTAATGTATTTGGGTATGGTTTTTCTACACCAAAGGGTATAGAAGTGTGATTGGAGAGGGGAGGGGTGGCCTATTAAAAGTGGGGGAGAGGACAAACATGAATATTTTGAAAAGATAAAGTGATACCCATATTTTATCATTCCAAAAGACTAAAATATGCATCATTTTAGAATATTAGAAATTATAGAGAATAAATATTCTCATACAATGGGTTTTTGACAAGTTTTTTGGTTATTTTTAACCCTTATATTTTTATTTTAAACCCCAGTAAATCGATTTCTTCCTTAACCAAAATAATTAATTTTTTTCACTATTATTTATGGTAAAAAAATAAGTTAAAATTAATTGATAATATAAATTATAATTATTTTAAATATAGAATAAATTTTCGAAAATTGAATTCAAAAAAGTGTTAGAATTAAATTTAAAATTAAACCATAGACTTTATGCAAAAGCAGTTTCCCAAAGAGAAAATTCCAAAAGTATAAAATATTTTAATCGCAAAATTAAATATGAAATTGATTCCAATGACCTAAATTAGTTAAAGTTTAATATAATTGAAATAAATTTACTTTAAAATAAAATTTTAAAATAATTTAACTTTGTAAATAATTTAAACGAACATGTATCATTCAATAAAAAACATTATTTTTCAATATTCCTAAAAAATTAATAATTTCATACAACTCTAAAAATTTCATCGCAATATAACTTTTACATGTAGATTAAAAAAATTAAATTTATTCTTTCCAATAATTTTTCTAAAATTAGAAAATTTTAATTTTAATTCTTGTGCGTGAAACAAGACTAATCAACCTTTTAGAAAAATAATGTTTTTCAGAAAATATTTCATTTTATTTCAAATGGTTATTGATTTATTTATAATAAATGGATCATCGTTAAATTTATTTTATACATATTTAAACCCTATAATAACCACAATTTAGTTAATATTATTCATACCTACTAGTTTAACAGCTCAGTAATAATTTCCTTGTTTAAATAATAATACATTAATAAAGTATCATGTTTTACTTAGACCCGATCTTTCATATTACACAAGTTATACAAATTTAATTTATTTAAAAATAAATATATTGTAAATTATTTAGGTTGTAAATTTTCATCTGTGACTAGTTTTTTGTGTCATATTTTCAATCTAATATGATGTTATACTTTTAAAATCTTAGGGTGTTACATTAAGTGTTTGTGATATTTCCACCATAGTTGATATATGAGTCATACGACTGATCTACTTAGTCATGTAATCACTTCCATCCATTAAAAAAATTCACTGAGTTCAATATTATTTCATTTGGTCTATTTAATCCTTCATTCAGTCTATCAAAACAAATTTTATTGATCTATTACTTATATATTTCAAAAATTTGACAATCAATTTCTTTTCGGTTCATGATGTCAGTTAAGTTCCTTTATGCGATTGATCTGACACTTAAGAAAATTTTCATATTTTTACTTGAAATAAAATTTTCTGCTATATAAAATAGATTTAATTAATTAAAAAATTAAATTATTTGATATCATTAAAATAAAAAATTTCTAAACTAATCCAAAAATATAAATTACTTATGAAATGAGAAGAGGTATATATTTTAATAAGCAAGGTAAATTGGAGAGTGAGATTGCATTTAAACGATAAAAAGGATTGATAAGTGATTATTAGAAGTTAAAAAGTAATAAAAATTTATAGTAATATTATGATTACTTAAATTACAATGATTTTTTGTCACTTATATGAAAAAAAACTTCAAAAAGGTATAACCAAGCACAAGGAAATTCTACCGTTTAAATTATTCAACTATGGTTAGGTAAGGAATTTTTTACAACAAATTACAGGAAGAATAACGTGGAAGGGTATGTGTAACATCCAAGGATTTAAAAAAAACAATATATTCATAAATCAACTACTATATACTATGTGACCTTTATAAAGTAACCATTAAACAAAATTTTGTCACTTCTATGTTTTGAATTTCAAAAATCTTATATACACAATTGAGATCAGTAAGTTATTTGGAGTCTGATAAGACAAAAATTATTTTTTCTGAAAATTAACATACCCTTATGAAAATTAACCTACACTTATGAATAGTAATATGACCCCTATTAATAGTAAATCTATTATTTTATGTTTATAAGATAATGATATCTTGATAAATTTTTCATGGAGTTATAAAATGAGTTGTTGTTTTAAAAATGGTATTTTTCAAATAACATAATATTTTGTTTAAATATAAAATTTCACATACACAGAAAATTAATTTTGATAAAATGGAATTCAATTTTCAATTCTGCAGATTAAAAAATGGTTAGGGCAAATTTTTGTGATTTTTCTCAAATACTCGAATTTTCGGTGAATAATAAAATATAGTAAAATAACGTATATATAAATTATATGTTAAATACACTATTAGTGACATCATAAGTGATGTAAGCACCCAAATATCGAACTCAAATGAACTAATTACTATTCTTGGTCATGGAATCATCACTACTTCTTGTCTTGGGGAAAAATAATAAACTAATGATTAAAATATTAAGAAAATCCTCCTCCATTCCACTATAAATACCACCCCTCACACCCTCATTTATTCACACCTCTCAAGTATCAAGCCTTGTCTAAATTCCTCAAAAATAACTTCCCTAACCCCTTACCCATGTCTATGAGATCTTGATCTGATCAAAAGGCCAATCCTAGGATTTTTAAGGAGGATCTCAAGGGGAGGATTCAAGAGGTAATTCCTCTCTCTCTTTTCATCCAATTTCTTTTCAAACTTATTTTCTTATCATATGTTATCCTCAAATTATTTTATAGAAATTTTATAATAACTCCATTACTATTGATATATTGTTATTATATGATATTAATGTAATATTATTCATTATAATCCTCCCTCCATCTCTTTTTTAATAAAATGAAATCGTTGTATGTGATGTGCTAATTTACCCACATCATGGGTGATCAACTTCCATTTTTCTTCAACTCCTTCAAGTCTGTTAATTAAAAAATTAAATTGTTGAAAAAAGATTATAATATGAATTTTTTAAATCCTTTTATGCTCTATAAACAACTTTTATTCATAATACTATTTAAGAAAACAAAAAATGTTCATTGTGATCCAGAAACCGACCAAATAGACCTAAAATGTTCATCATTACATTATAACTAATGATTTATCCACATAGTATATGAAATAATTAATTATAAGATAATTTAAACTACTATAATATCATTAATAACATGTGATATATATTCTGGATGTTTATCCATGTTCTACATGAACTTTTATTCATGTGTACACGTGAACCATTCATGAAAACTAATAAAAAGAACACTCTCAAACAATGAATTAAAACTCTATAACTCATAAAAATTATCATAAAATAACATAATGAAACCATAATTAACTATATTAATTTATAAAAGGTTCTTGAATTTTTAATTAATGAATCTAATGTGATTATATAGGCCACTAATTTGAAGAAAGTGTTCAGATATGAGGTGAGGAGAAATTCTCTAACCCAACTCTCTTTATTTTTGTTCTCACTCTTTAACCTAATTTCAGTGTGCATATGACATAAAAAAAAATTTATTCATCATTATATTACCTTTTCTAGGATATAAATTTTCTCTAATTGATTTTATGAAAAACCTAATTTTTTTCTAAAAGAACTCTTCTTTCAAATAAAAAATCCCTTTTTTACTTCTTGAAGATTGTTTCACTCTTCACTCAAGGTTAATGGTTCTATGTCAAGATTGATATTCCATATTTTTTTTGAAACAAAATTTATTTGAATGTATGATGTGAAACCCATTTCTTTCCATGGGTTATTTTATGTTCAAGTTTTAAATATTTTCAATGTGGTATGCAAGATAATGTAAATGTTATGATGAGATAGGTGTGCCCAGAATTATATAGCACGATATGAATGTTTGAATGTTATTGGTGTGCCTGGAATTATACAGCACTCTAATGCATTATGTAATGTAATGAATGTCACGAGTTAAAGTGAAATGATGTGTGAACATTATTCTAACCATGTTCACAATAATATGTGGTAGTTAACCACTAAGACATGATGTTTCATTTTTTATGGGTTTCCACATTCCTAGTATTTTCTTAATGTTTCCAATAATGATTATGGTTTTATACAGATGTTATGGTGATAACTATTATGCTCACCCCATTTTATGGTGTTTCATGTTCTTATCAATCCTCTTCCTCATCTTTTAGATCACCCCATTTTGATGTACATCCATTGGTGATTACATGTACTATGGAGAACTCACGGGGAAATAAGAATCTCAAGAAGAACGAATTAAATAAATGTTTATGTTTTATGTGGTAAAGGTTATGTATGGTTTGTAATATTCTCTAGAACCTATACTGGAAAATGTCCTAGAATGTATAATATACTGTGCATTTTTCTTTTATCCTTTATAAAAAAAATACACACCATGTTTTTGTACTAAATCAGGAAATGCGGGTTTAGGGAATTACAGTTGGTATCAGAGGAACAGTTTAGACAACTATGGAGATTATACATTTTAATTTTTTTAGAAAAATTTAAGTGATAGAGTTTACTTATAAACATCTAGTTACTTATGTAAATATAAGAAAATATATTTTCATAATTATTGATATGTAAATTCAGAAATATAAGTATACTAATGGAATTGTGAGGGTGCAATTCATTTAAGGTGGGGATAATGTAACCTCCCAAGATTTTAAAAGTAAACACACAATGCTTAAATTAACTACTAAATACAATGTGAACATAATAAATTAATCATTAAAAATATTTTTTCCACTTCTATGTTTTCAATTTCAAAAATCCGACATACACGGTTGTAATCAGTAAGTTATTTGGAGTCTGATAAGATAAACATTATTTTGGGTGAACAATAACATACCCTTATGAATTGTAACCTACCATTATGAATAGTAATATGACCCTTATAAATAGTAAATATATTATTTTTATGGTTATAAGATAATGAAATCTTGATTAATTTTTCAAGGTGTTATAAAATGCATTATAGTTTTAAAATTGTTATTTTTTAGAATAAATTATTATTTTATTTAAAAATTAATTTTCACATTTTTAGAAAGTAATTTTGTTAAAATGAAGATCGTTATTTAATTCTACATGTTGAAAAATTGTGAGGGTGAATATTGGGTATTTTTTTGAAATACAGAAATTTTTTATGAATAGTTAAATATAGTAAAATACAGTATATAAAAATTATATGTTAAATACACTGTTCATATCATCATAAGTGATGTAATAACCCAAATATCTAACTAAAATGAACTTATTAATATTATTGGTCAGGGAATCATCATTATTTCTTATCTTGTGGAAAAATGATAAAATAATGATTACAATATTAAAAAAAACCCTCCCCTCCACAATAAATACCACCCCTAACACCCTCAATTTTGTACACCTATCAAGTATCAAGACTTTCCCAAATTCTTCCAAAAGATCTTCTCTATCCCCTCCCCCACATCCAGGAGATCTCGGCCTCATCAAAAGACCAAGCCTATGTTTCTTAAGGAGGATCTGAAGAGGAGGATTCAAGAGTTAATTCCTCTCTCTCTTTTCTTTGAATTTCATTTCAAATATCATTTCTTCTACACTATTTTCCTCAACATATATTATCCAAAATTCATGATAACTCTAGTATTATTGATATACTGGTATGATATCATGTTAATGGAATATTATACATTATCCTCCCCCTCACTCTCTTAGTTAATAAAAATAAATCATTTCATGTGATGTGTTAATTTACCTACACTATGGTTGATGCACTTCCATTTTCCTTCAACTCCTTAAATTATTCCAATGAAACCATTAAATAGATGAAAACAAATTTTAATATATATATATTTAAACAATTTTATGTTCTGGAAACAACTTTTATTAACAATACTAATTTAAAAAACAAAACATGTTCGTTGTGATCCAAAAACCCACCAAATTAACAGAAAACGGTCATCATTAAATTTTAACTAATGATTCATCCACATGGTATATAATATAGTTTATCCTAATATCATTTAAAATCCTGTAATATAATTAATAACATGTAATATCCATTCTGTATGTTTATCCATGTTCTTCATGAACTTCTATTCATGTGTACAAGTGAATCATTCATGAAAACTGAGAAAAAGAACACTCATAGATAATGAATTTAAACTCTATAACTCATTTAAAGGACCATAAAAGGACATTATGAAATCCTAATTAACCATATCATGTATAAAAGGTTATTTAATTTTTAATAAATTAATATAATGTGATTATGTAGGCCATTAAAGTAAAGAAATTGTTCGGATATGAGGTGAGGGGAAATTCTCAAACCCAACTCTCTTTCTTTGGGTATTCCCTCTTCAACTCATTTTCAGTATAGATATGCCATAAAAATTATTTAATCATAATTATCTTACATTTTATGGGATATACATGTTCTTTAATTTATTTTATAAAAAACCCAGTGTTTTCTAAAAGAACTCTTCTTTCAAATAAACACACACTTTTTACTTCATGAAGATTATTTCACTCTTCACTCAAGGATAATGGTTCTATGTAAATAGTTATATTCCATATTTTTTTGGGAAAAAAATGTTTTAGAATGTATAATGTGAAAACCATTTGTTTCCATGAGTTATTTTATGTCCAAGATTGAAATATTTTCAATGTGTCATGTATGATAATGTAAATGTTATGAAGAGATGGGTGTGCCTGAAATCATACAGCGCAATATGAATGTTTTAACGTGACGAGTGATCCTAGAATTATATAGAGCTATAATAAATTGGGTAAAGTGATTAATCTCATGAGTTAAAGTGAAATTATGTGTGAACATGATGCTATATTTGCTCATAACTATGTGTGGTAGTTAACCACTAAGACATGATGTTTCATGTTTTTTGTATTTCCACATTCCAAGTCCTTTATTAATGTTTCCTCTCAGGATTATGATTCTATTCCTATGTTATGATGATAAATATTATTATCACCCCATGTTATGTTGTTTCATGTTCTTATCAATCCTCTTACTGGGCTTTTAGATAACCCCATTTTGATGCACATCCTAAGGTGATTACGTGTACTAAGGAGAACTCAAGGGGAAATAAGAATCTAGAGAAGAAGGAATTAAATAAATGTATGTGTTTTATATTGTAAAATTTATGTATGTTTTGTCTAATCCTCAAAAAACTAGTCTTTAAAAGGTCCTCTAATGCATAAAAATGGTGTATTTTTCTTTTATCCTTTGTAAACAAATATAGATCATGTTTTAGTACTGAATCCAAAAGTGCGGGTTTAGGGATTTATAGTATGTGTTGGAAATGAACTGAAATAAGGAATATAATATCATATGATATCCATTGAATCATAAAAAAATGATATGTATGATATGTATATTGTATGTTATGATTCAATCATATTATAATAGTCATATTATTACCACTATTAGCCCTTATCATCGTGTACGATAAGGCTTATGATGTGGGATGCGAGTGCAGGACCACTAATGCATCATACCATTAAGTTTCAATATATTAATAATCATAATATGATTAATAATATGGATATTCATTCATATTATAATCATTTTAAATGTTTTAATGATTATGAAAGCATTAATGGGAAGTAATGAATGCCAGCGACCATGATTAGGCAGTCAAAGCTCTAATTATTTGACTTTATTCAATTAATTAAGATTTTATATATAAGGGATATGATCCCACCATTAAATAGATTAATATTAATGTAATATAATTATTAAATTCTTTTCCTCCCTGATCACCATTTTTCTTTGTGAAAAAATCAGTATCACCTCTTTGGTGATCGAGGGGTCCTCTCATTATGAATGATGATCCTAGGATGGCGTAGCACCCATTGAAGATATATCATTTTGGTTGTCACTCAGTTATCCCTATCACGAGAAATCTATCATGTTAATGTACAACTATTTTTCATGTTCTTTATTTAGAATGTTGGTTCTCTTGATGATATACTAGAAATTATAATGGATTTTCCTTTACTGTAATGGTCATAATATAATACAATAAAAACTACCAATTGTTTCAGATCCATAATCAAATTTAGGTCATCAAGTTTTTATATTGGTTTAGTGAATAATATTCGGGTTTAAGGTGTTTATGGTCATATCATAGACTAATATAAGATTTTATGATTCTTTTTTTATTTGTCATAGTATAGTACTGCAATATATTATATGGTATGACATACTAAAATCCTATTTTTTCACTATGACATATGTGAAAATATCTAATATTCTAAATTATGAATAAATCTTTTGTTTCAAAAAAAGTGTCATTTAATATTAGTGATATAGGGGATATCATCGGATATGATTAGAGCCATATAAAAATGTCAATATTAAGTAGTGATATCAATCACATATTATGTTTTATAATTCTATTATCAATCATAAAATATTATATAACCTTAAAATGTTAAAATTTTAATATTTTTCTTGAATTTATTTTGGTTTATAAATATTTTATCAATGGTTGGTATTAAGAATTACATGATATTTTCATCCCTAGAGAAAATATGAATTTTTCATATTTATGTCATTTTTTAAAATAAATAAAATGTTTATTTATTTTTCATAGAATATTCATGTTTATAAAATTTTTATGAAATATGGATATTATGTATACTTCAATTTATATGATAAATTTCTTCTTATAAATTGTTATTCCTTATATTATATATTATGTATGAAATCATAATATTTATTTTTTATCTACATTGACATCAGTTTTAAATTAATGTTATTAGATAAAAGTTAGTTGTTTAAAATGGTTTATATATACTAGGATTTATAGTTATTATGAATTAAATTATATCTTTAGTAATGTATACTTGGGTAGAGGAACTTTGGTTTTTTACTTCCCACATTCCAGAATAATTATTCCTTATTATATAAAGGTGGGCATTTGATATCCCTGGATCTTGGATTACTAATGTATATTTTATCAATTTTATATAATTCTAAGAAATTATTTAAAAATTTCATGTACCATTTTAATAAGATTCATTTGGATAAGTATAAATATGTTTAGATTATATTTTTGGATGAGTAACACAAACTATGGGTTTCTAAATAGTTACACATTAATATGGTGTAAACATATTAATTTTGTGGTTGGAATAGGGATTCACAAATTAATTCATTAGAAGAATGTTGACATAAAGGAATACAACATGAGTTAATTAATTTTTCATTCCATTCAATTTTTATGAATTTAATATACATATTATGTATATTAAATTGGAGTGATGTTAAAAGAAAACACCTAAATACCAAGTGTGAGATTCCTTCCAAAAAACACATTTCAATGTCTTGACCATCCAATTGGGAAGCTTCATACCAAAGTTATCTTCCCATGGATTATCTTTTGTAAGGCATGGTCGATGTGCCAAACAAAAAGAGTTGGGTGAACATATCCTGTTGTGAGATTTGAGTAACACTTTTATAGGAAATACTAAGATATATTATATCATAATAATATAGTTGAATTGATATACATATGATGGATTTTGGAAAATATTTTTCCACTCAATTATCCCTGATTCATATATGATATGATTGACATGTTAGCATATAAAAATAACCAAATTGATGAGGTTATTTCTAAATCATGGTAATTTCTTAGTGAAATATGGAAATTGGATCACTAAATTGATATAATGTATGGATTTATCATTTTTAGTTGGAGTAATTTGATTAAGAGTCTTTGATGAAAATATATAAAACCTGATACTCACCTATATACATGACTTTTCTGCATATTATTTCATGAATCATGTAGATCATTTGAATATATCTTATGGGAATTGCCTATAAAACTATATGAGAATGGCATCTATGGTTGAGAAGTGTTCTAAAAGAGATATCTATTAAGTATTTTAGTGATAATGTTCTAGAGATCTATTTATCAAAATCTGGCTCAGGGTATTAGATATCGGGTTTTCATTATATATTTGTGCTGATAAACAAAGACTCAATGTTGAAACCACATGTTTTTTGTTGAATTTTTTGTTAATGAATATGAAACTAATGATAATCTTTTTAATATATAGTTATAAATGTTTCATGTAAGGAATAGGAATATCTCATAAAATATGAGAAGATGGAATGAAGTTCCCATGAAAGGTGTCATTACATGATGACTTGTGGAAAATGCATCGGAAGATAAGAACTACCATGGATATTATAAGTAAGTTTCTAGAAATTTTTTTATTGAAAATAATATGCAACTAAAACTAAATAGAAAAATTAAGTGAGTTTCTACCATTTAAAGTAAGATCTGTTGTAAGATATTATTAAATATCCATTCATATAGAAAAAGGGAAAACTATTTTACATTCTATTAGTAATAATATTATATAATGGATATTTATTTGGAAAATAAGGTTTTAAGATGATGTGGACATGGTTACCTAGATTAAAAATATTTTCTAGATACTCATATTGATAAATTAGTATAGCATAATGTTATATTCAATGAAATTGAGAAGTTAAAAAGTTGAGAAAGTTGTCCCATGTAGTGTGAATAATGTTTTGTCATTTTTTCTCTATTATATAGTTCAAAATTCTAGATGATAGAATTTATCCAAAATTTTATCATTTTGTGAAGATAGATTTTTCATAAAGAGTACTCTAGGATGTTATTTAAGAAGTTAAATAAGGTTGAGGTGGTGTAATACCATTGAAATACTCTTAGAAGATTTTTTATTCTATATAAAGATTTACAATTATGATTAAAATAATTATAAACATTCTTATGAATTTTATAAATTCATTTTAATTTGTTTATAATGAATTTATAATGTTTGGATATTTCTAAAATGAATTGAAGAATTTATTAATTGGGAGGTAATGATAAAAAATTAGAAAATGAATATCATGTTTAAAAGTAAATCACTTATATAACTCTATAAAATACAAAGGAATGGAATGTGTATAAGTAACTTTAGAGAATGAATGAAAAATAAAAAATGGCATAGAGCTTCTTAATATTAAAAAAGATCAACATGAACATACACAAGATTAAATAATTTTTATATATGAGTCATCCAAAATAGGTATACCGAAGTAATGGTTAATTTTAGAATAACACTGAGATGTGTAAGATTCATTTAACTCATACATAATAGAAATTATGAATTCTAGTTTTAATATTTTGAAAATTTCATATAGACTCACTGTAATATGTAAGAGTGACCTACTCTATTTTAAAGCTCAATAAATGACGTGTAAGGGTCTTTTAGTTTGAAGATTTTTTAAAAACATAATTTCTAATAGGTAGTTTGGATAGATAAATATAATGATTCATAAAGATTAATTAAATTTATAAATATTACAGGTTAATGTTTATGTTGTGATTAAGGTATATTTATGAAAATATAACGAAAAATATTTAGTCATTCCATGAATTAGAAAAACTCACCATGCATTTATCTAAGAATTAATGACCAACTGAATATGGATTTTCTACTTGAGATGTTACCATTCTATGATGATAAGGACAAATAATGGTGACTGTGAGATGGTAATAAAGAGAGTATGATATAATGTTTTTTGAAGTAGAAAATGTCATAGGAGAGCTGTAAGGCATGATGTAACGTTGTAGATGTTTTAATGTAATGCGAAAATGTATTGGAAGAGTTTTCCTGATTATGATAGATGTTTCCATGAAGATATCTTGAAAATATCTGAATAAGCTATTCCATGATAGAATCCTTCATGGTGAAATAGTTTCACTATATGTTTTTCATGCATATGTGGAAATTAAAGGCATGCAATTATTATTGAAAAGAATCCCATGAAAATTATGGATATCATGTTGAGGTTAAACATAAATTTTAAATAAATTTTAGAAAAAAAAATTGGGGTATTTTAAATATGATAAATAATGTTTTACATATTAAATATATGAAAATAGATCTAGGATAACCACTGAGTATAAAAGAACATATGGATGAGGAGAAATACGATTGAGATGTAGAACCAACACAACATTCCTGGAGAAACATGTGTGTCATCAGTAGATAGATCCAATACTACTATCATTAGAATAAATATTTTATATTAACGAAGTGGAAGATATACAGTGCTAATAAGAAGGTTTTTATCCTTATATAATGTTTAATAAGAATCATAAGAGTGGAAGACTGAACTTTCTTCTATTTCATATTATTCAAGTTAAAGAAGAATACTAAAGAATCTAGTCTTTGATGTTCAAAAATCATACAGACTAAGGCCTAAAATATCTCTATATCATAAGTTTAGGTATATCCCTATGAATTACATGTGCGGTAAACCTTGATATTTATAATCTTTTTGGAATTAAATAAAGTATATTTTATCCTAGAGACACACAATCCTATTCTATTATTTATCACACTTTAATGTGGTAGAAGATAAATCTTATATTCAAAGAATAATAAGTTGGTTTTTTCATTGTACTTATTTGATTTCAAGAGTATGAGTCAAAGGATATATCCCTCCCCAAGTCCTCTCTTGATAATGAAATGGTATTTGTGTATATGAACCATACAATGGGGATGTATTCATACATCTTATAGGAACACTTCATTACAAAATCATGATATTTCTTATTGTTTATTTATTATTTATCATTACATGTATAAAAACCATATGATAGAAAGTATTGAGAAATACACTCACTAAATACTTTAGTTTAAAATAAGGTAAATAGTTTTAATTAAATTTAATTCATTAAAATTGATTAACCATCTCCTATTTTTTGCATATATCAGGTGATCTAAACAATTTTTATTATATCATAGAGTCCACCTCTTATTGGATTCTCAATAATCTCAGTATTTTAATATTCGAAACATTGATTTTCTCTTTCCAAAGGATTTATGAAGTGTAGAATTAAAGAATATTGTGAGTTCCCTATCAAATTAAAAATGTCAGAGATATTTTCTAAGACACTAAATAACAGGAAGAGAATTGTTTTATATATATTAATAAATGCCTCATAATATAAATAAGAGAAAAATAACTCCTTATAAATTAAAAGTAATCAAATTAGAGTTTATCCTATTATATTTTTTGGATAATATTTACCTTAAATTAAATTATGATTGGAAGGAATCCCTATTTTATAAATCGGATGGGAAATTTGTTTCCAGAAACATTACTTCTAAAGAATATATATTTTTAAAAAAGTAATATGAGTTAGTGGTTAAATAAAACATAAAGAAGATGGAAAATAATTCATCCTCAAAAGATTAAATCCTTTAACATGAAAAATAGGTAACTGAAGTTTTTTTCAACATTATCCTATTGAATAACCAATCACTTGTGGGGAAGATCACATTTCTATGGTTTCACAAGATGAATAAATTTTTGATTTAAAGGATATCAAAAATAACTATCCCAAATAAATTTCCACTTTTATTTATGGAACATTTAGAAGAATAAAGGAGGTGATCACTTAGCTTGAGGAAGATTCATAAAATTTTGATAAGTCATTGAAAAATGGGTGATAACATATTTAAAGTTCTCAAATCTTTTTATAGACATAACTGCTATAAATTTATAGCTTGAATGAATTTTATCTATATTTGATAATTAGTATATAATTACAATTATTGGGAGACAAGAATATAACAAAGGGCTTGATGAAAATATATATTCATTAAAAATAATAATTTCTATTAAGGATTTTTGATTTTTAAAAAAGAATCTTGATATTTACATATAAGAAAAAATCCAAGTTCATGAAGATCAATTTGATAAGATTAGAAAGAATTTTTAAGATATATAGAATCCATCCATGGATGAGAAATATATCCTCAATATGAAGTTCCTTGAATTGGAGATTTAAATTGAAAAAATAAAAGTGACAAAATTTGAATATTCACAACAAGATAATAGAATATATTCTACTGTTCTTTATTCCTAAGAGTATATTTATGTCAAAATACCTCGATTATTTGAAAAAAATAATCTGAGAACATATAAAAATAAGAAACTATCAATATCAATTACAAGAGAACCATGTACTCAAGAAAATTATGTTTATAATAATTTTGGGTTTATTAACAGTGTATGTTTCAAAAAAATATTTATAAAAATTCATGAATAAAATTTATGAAGAACCTACAACTATATCTATGATAGATGTGGGAAAGTTTGGTAGAAGATATTCCCAAAATGGATCCCTACCAAAGAATAATTTATCACAAAAATAATAAGTATTCGACTCTGGGTGGGCTACAACTCAACAAAGGATATCAAGGTCTATTGGATACTATTGGTGATATTAAAGGATTAGGAACAAGGATATTTCATGTTGCAATAATATGTCAACTCATAGAAGAAAAAATAATATTATGTCAAGGGGGAGAAGATATGGTCTGAGATAATTCTCACAAAATAATGAGAATAATCTATTCATATCTAATTGTACTGATAGCTCGAAGAAATTATATATGATTAGAAATAAAGGTAGTAATAATGAAGATACATTATTTCCAAAAAAAATAATGTTCATTAAGAAATTAAATAAATAATACCAAAAAATAAAATGTTTAAGAGAAGTTGATGCAATTTTTCCTTCATTTTGAAGGAGAGAGAAATGTTAAAACCCTCATATCTAAGAAGACCAAGAACAATTATCCACCAAAAAGGAAGAGATAATTATTTTTTAGTTTCATAGGAAACACTAAAAAAAATTCATATAATATATCTGTGTTTATGTTTATGTAGGTATATTTAAGAAAAATTAGGAATCAATCCAATAAAGAAATATAATCTTTAGTTTAAAGGAGGATATTCTTGAGAAACCATATGGAATTTCAATGAAATATAAAAATTCTACTAAAAAGTGTATGTTTATTTGTCCAAACCAATTGTAAATGGAAATAAAGATGGGGGAAGTTGAGGAATTTGAAATTCCAAAATAGAAACAAGGTACTTTATATGAATAAGAAACCTAATTTCATGATAGGTTGTCAAAAGATAATAATAGAAGTTATTATGAGATTATGTGTGGTAGGTGAAAGAAAGATGATCATATATTAAAATATTTCTCAATCATCTTTCTATATCAAGATGAAATGTTAAATAATATGATTCTTTCACTAAAAGGAAAACATTCTTTTATGGATAATATAAATGATATAAATCCACATAAGGAATGTTCTAAAACTATCCAAGTCACTTTTCTACTCATAAAGAATATTGATTACAAATCTATAAGATTTATCATGAATATTTCTATTAAAATTCTAGATTAAATGAAAGAAATGTCTTGATTTAGAAAAAAAATCTCAACCCTGTATCTCTCACTAAGTATCTATGGACTTTCACCTTATTCCAATATATTGTGTTTTTTATTTATATATAGGTAATCTATGGTGGTGCATATTTTCATGGAAAGAACTAAAAAATTGAGAAAGATAGAATAATTATTCCATACCTGATGTAAATTACTATATATTAAGTGACCCAAAATCTGAAATCCAGAAGTATTTTTGAAGAAGATGATCTTCCTTGATGAAGTGAAGATAATTTGTATCCCTTGAGGGGGATATTTTTAGAATCTTCAAAGATGTATTACTATAATTTAGAACTCTAGAAAATGGATTGAAATATATCAGTTGAAAGATATTTTATTATTATTATATCATATCTATTTTTAAAGAAATAAATCTAATATTAAGGGGAAGAGGTAAAATTTATCAATGAAAATAAAAATAAGAGGATTTTGATAAGTTCAAGGGTTAATTTTTTATGAATTACCAATATATAGTTTCTATGTTTTTAACGAGTTAGTTAAGAAGAGTGTAGTAATTCGAACTAAAAAAGATCATGATAATTCCATAAACAATTTGTAATTATCTTGAAAACAATTAAACATCACATGAAAAGGTATTTTGAGTTGGTATAATTTTTTTGGGTTTATGGAAAAAAATTCAAGATTAGACCATGTTATTTTCTACATTGAGCATAGGTCATATATACATAGAGTGGAATAATTTCTGGAACGTTTATTTAAGTTTATATATATCACCCTCTATTTAGATTTTTTTTATTTATTTTTAATAATTATAATATATAATAAAATATATAAATGACATATTGACATGAACTTTCAATATTGTCTTTGACAAAAAAATCCAAAGGGTGAGATTTTTTAACTCAGTAGGTATTTTTTGTATTTTTTTCAATAAATATAAATGTAAATATCATGATTTCAATATGTGGTGAGAATATATTCTTGGAAATAAGTTGAATATATCAATAAAGATAAGAATATGGAATAAATTTCCTAAGAAATGTGTGATTACATAATTAGTATTGAATAGTGAATGAGAAGATAAGAACCACATTTAAATTTGGAAGTATGTTATTGCCACTATTTTTGTGTCAAATAATATACAAATAAAATGAAAAATATATTGTAAATGGGATTTTATCATTTTTTGTGATATATACCATTGGATATTATCTAAGATTCGTTCACATGGAAAATGTTTGAAAAGTTCTTGGTTTACTTACAATAATAATATTGTAAAAAGAATATTCATTAGAAAAAAAATATGGGGAGGATGATGTTATATAAAGTGTAATGATATTATATATACTCATATTTCTTATTCAGGATAGTATAAAGTTAGATTCACTTAAATTGATAAGTTCATAATTTGATAAAAATTTCCATGGAGTGAGAAAAATTCCGATCATTTTATCTCTATTAAGAATTTGAAAATACTAGAAGATAAGTTTTATCCTAAGTTTTATGATTTTCTGAATATAGATGTTTTTTGTATGTTTAATTGGATATTAAACAACACTTTTTTAATATTTTAATTCGGATAGAAACCATATAAATATCTCTATGAATTATAAATATTAAAATCCATAAAATCATAAATGAGGAATATTTGAAAATCATGTAACTTATATTGAGATAGCCCCTTAATAAACTTTATATCATCCTTAAATCATTTTAATGATGATCAATAAGTGGTAGGAAAATCCTCCCACCTCTAAAGGTATCCAAGATTTACTCCTGAATCACTTGACACTTGTGCATGAGTATTCATCCACCACAACTATAAAGACTCGGCCTTAAACATTACATAATATTGAGTTAAGTCAATAATTTGACCTTATTTCACATTGAAGATCGTTTCAATTTTATTTATTTATATAATTATGCCATAACTCTTACGTAAAAACTTAAAAATCACAAAGTATACACCTGTACTCACTAACCATTTTTTTATAAAAATCATTTTAATGAAACATGGTTTCTTTTCATGTTTAAACTTCATAATTTTTCCTTGATCCCATACATGGATCTATTCTTATTTAAATCATGTAGAAAAAATTTAAAAACATGGGATGAGCATAAAAATTTTTAATCAGGGATACACAAAGAAAGAAAAATATTAGTCTTGTGAAAACATGTTACCATGAATACTTTTTCATAAAGTAATTTTTTTCACCTTTAAGAAGTAGTAAATACACTTCATTGAAAATAAGATCATTTCTTACACATTTTGTACCCAAAATGTTACGATAAATCCCATAGAAAGAAACATATAACATATAAAAGTAACTTGGTACATAATCATTTGTAAATGGAATAACCATATGGTCGACTTCCACACATATCACTAAATATAATATCCATATGGCCGAAATTCATTCCCAATGCATTGCAGTTTATAATGTAACCACCCATTCTTGGTTTATCACTGAACCACCCATATTTGGATTATCGTGGAACCACTCATAATTGGTTTATCATGTAACCACATATCATTGTCTTATCATGTAACCACCAGTCAAATGTCCATGTACCATAATATAATTATAACACAAAAATGATTGAAATTATGAAAATTTCACACAAAACATTTCATTTTCAATTACAATAAATAATTTCAAGATATTTAAATGGTCAATCCACTCTAAAACCCATTTTCAAAACCAAGATATCCAAAAAATTAAATAAGGGATTTCTTTTCCATTAAAAAACATTAAATCTTATAGATGGAATCAATTATAAAATAACGGTTATGGAAGGAGAGAAGTCATTTTCACTGCATATGTTAAAAACATTTCTTTTTATCATTTAGTAAAATGATTCATATAAAAAATATTCTGTTTCAATGAGATTAAAATTCAAATGGGTTTATTATACACCGTATGAAAAAAGGTGGTGTATATTATCAAAATATGCCTAAATGAGGGGAGATTGAAATGAAGTTCCTTACAAAGATCATATCATTAGATTAAGGATAAATCAATTATGTAATTATTTGTAAAAAATAATAATACACAAAATATAAGTGGATATTCAGTGTAAAACAATTATAGATAATTCACACATATTCCTGAAAAACAAAAACCAATGACATAGATATTTAACTCAATGAATTGAAATTGAGTTAAGATTTCCCTTACCATGTGTTCGACTTGTATCGTACATTTTTTATTATCCTAAATAATAAAAATAGATAAATTTATAATTTATTGAGAACCTTTTTCATGTTTATTATTAATTTTATATCACTTATTACCTTGTTATAAAAATTACATAACTATTTAAGTTCATATCGAGCGTTTTATCGATATTGGGTAATTGAGTTAAAAATATACTTGTTTTGATGTATATTGTCCATGTGGTAAAAATTCCATCATCTCAAGAATATTATTCATGATTTAAATTTCATATATATCCAATATATATTTATTTAAAATAATCCATAATATTTGTATATAAGAAATGAAATGCACCATTCATGGAGACGGTATTTCGTACGCACGCATGAATGCTACCATTATTTATTTGTCATATTAATAGTATAATAATTTAATTATAATTTCAAAATTATATTAATTTAATATATGTCTTATAGGTTTAATAAACACATCCTTTATATGATCAATGTATAGTGGTAATGATTCATAACGCTTTGAAGGGGTGGTAGTCCACACTTCCTTAGACGAAATTATTGTATTTACATATCATGGAAAGCATAATGGTATGTTATAAATAAAAATTATAGAATAATAGAGAAAATATAAATATAATATATGTCATATAGAAATATAGTTCCTATCATAAAGGAAACCATGAGATGTTGTGGGGGAAAATTAAACAATAATTGTTTTGTGAGGTAGTAGTTCACCATACACAGGGGGTGATGACAAGGAGAATATGAGTGGTATGGCCAGAATTTCTTATAGTGAAATTGTGCAAGGTGGATAATCTAGGATACCCAAGTGAGAAGAAGTTATGTCAGATCCAAGGATGAGGAAGGATTACTCTTACCTGCCGAAACCAATGAGAACAATGTCTACTTATAGGAGGGGAAGAGGGGATGTCCTTGATTTTGGGAAAGATTGTGTGGTCAACCATACATGTTTGAAAGTGAGTTTGTTGGAGAAACCAAAGAATATAAGTAGAATGGAAATCCCTTGTGGCATTACAACCTATCTTATTAGTGGTAATCGACCACAATGGAGGAAGAAATTTATGGCATATGTGGTGATGTGTATAAATATTATGATATGTAGTTGTCCTTGCACCCTTGGTTTCTCACTTTCTCATAAAAAGTGTATTGATAATAATAAAAAAAAAATTGTGGGAATAGTTACCCATTAAATAGAGGAGTGTGTAAGTCTAGGTTAAAACCTTATCATAACAAAATCCTACTATATTGAGGATACTTTTTTATTTGATCATATATTAAAAATACTATAGGTTGTAGATAATTGAAATGAATCTTAAAAGCATGACAGAATGTGTTACCTCTTAATCTGGTAACTTCTTTTGGTTTATACCAAAAGGATTACTTGGGAGGCTTTCTGCCCTAAGGGAGGATTATATTATGAGGGGAGTTATTATATGAAATTTTTTGGATAGGTATTGAATGATCCAAATGGTTCTTGAAGTGTGAGTATTAGAGAAGAGATGATACTATTTTATAGGAGAGGGAAGGGGCACCGTTGGAAACTCTTAAATGATTAAATTTGTATAAATTAATTTTTAAATTAAAAATGCTAAAAATTTAGATATGTAGAATATAAGATACTTATACTTACAAATCCCATCATCTAATAATTTTTAAACATGTATTGGTTTTATTTTAAACCTTATCATTTTGGTTTACACTTATGTATTCTCTTTTAATTTTAATTGTAGTAATAATATTTTAATTGTTAAGAGGATATTAATTTTACACATATGAGGTAAATTTCCCATAATTATAAACTTAATGAAAATTTAGACATTATCATAGTAACTTTTTAATTTTAATTTTTTTTAAGATTTGTAAATAATTTAATAAATTGGTATTTTTTTATAAAACATCAATTATGTCAATTTTTACACTATTAATTTAATTGATTTTAGATAAAATACAAAAAGAGAGATAACTTCCAAAAAAGATGTTAATTGTCTTATAAAATTTAATATTCACCTTGAAAAATCGTGGATGACATACATTATTTCATAAAATAATTATTTTTATATTTATAATATCATTAATTTGATATTTCTCATAATAAAATAATTATTGTATAATTGTTCTGTCAATAGTTATGGTAATTATTTAGTATCTGAAAATTATAAATAAATTTACATAATTTAATTATATTTATAGAGACTACAAATGTTCTTAGTTACATCAATTTTATAACTACATTAAAATTTTTATACTTATAAGAGATAAGAGAGTGACATGTTGTCACTTTCTTGTGTTTTAATAATAATTATATCACTTTCATGGGAAAAATAACATTAAACGAATAAATTTTGATCCTTAGGTGTTAAGGGTATGTTTTTATTCATCCAATAGTATTTTAGAAGCTATTACGGTATGTTTTTTATCCTTTTCGTATTGTTTGTTACCCTAATTTACTCGATTCACCTTTAACTATGGTAAATAAAAATTACCGTAGTTAGTATTCATAATATCAAAAAAATAAAAGTAACCTATTAACATAATTTGGACCCATTGATTAAAAATATGGAATCCATTTTTCAAAATTTAAAACACATAAGTTGTAGTAATAAATTTAAAATTAATCCCTATTGTCAAAATTAGAAAATGGGTTTTTTGAATGTAAAAACCATTAAAAAAATTATATTGCATTTATATCTAATTTCAATGTGAAATTACTTCCAATGACCAAAATTTTATTAAATTATAAAAACTTAATCCAATTATACATTAAACCCAATTAAAAGGAAGGTTTAACTATATAAATAAATTAGATGAAAAGGTAGTTTTGAATTAAAATGTATTATTTTTCACTATTCGTTAACATATGTATTTTATCAGAAAAATATCAAAATTTCACCCAAAGTAAATTTTGATGTCCTGATTCCAAATCAGAAGTTTATTTTTTCAAATATAACTTATCAAATTGTCAAAAAAAATTTAAAAAGGGTTCTTCATTAAAAGGCAGTAAAACTACCTTTAAAAATATTAGAGTATTTTATGCTAAAAATTAGATTTATTCTCCTCTAAAATATATTTTATGAATGTAAAAAAAATTAACAAAAATGTTTAAACATTTTTGGTTCTACTCATTCCCTCTATTCTAATGACTTTGTTATAATGGAAACATTTAAATAATAATATTTAGTTTTGGGTTTAAGCTCGATGTAGCGTATCACATACGCTATTGAACATAGTGTCCCCTTTAAACTAAAATTAATATCTAATTTATAAATATTAATAGATATGAAAATGTATTATTCTATAATTATCTAAGGTGATTCATTCTCCCTCATTTTGGAAATTTTGTCCTAGAAATATTAAATTTGGTCTTGGTAACTAAGGGATCAATTTTCAAAATACCATTATTACTATCCCATAATGGGAAAATGGTTAATAAAACAACCACTTAAAAATAAGGTAAGAGAAGTACAAAGGTCACCCAAGATAACACAAACTCGGATTTCATATAGGAAAACATAGATATGGAATAAAAACCAACCATCTTATTTTGATGGAGAGTGATGGAAAACATGATCAGGAAAAAGTTAACAATTATAAAACCACAATCTTATGATGGGTTAAACGGTCTTTGATTTCATAGTGGGAAAAGTAAATGAATTTTTTTTTTAATATCATTTCATACTGTTGAGGAATTTATTTACAATATTGACTAGGAAAATAAGGAAACATACTTACTTGTCAATTATAGCTTCATCCTTTCATAAAGTGGAGGCATTTATTTATAATATTGACTAAGAACATAAGGAAACATACTTACATATAAAGTAGAGTTTCATCCATTAATAAATTTCTACCACAAATTTATCTTTTCTCCAAATGACGAGTATTCAATATGACTTGGTCACACCTGAGGTACTATAATCAACTTCTAAGGAATCAAATAATAAAAAAATATCTATCTATTCATCATATCTTGAACCATTAACCAAAACCAAAAAAAGGTTAGTATAAAATTGGATAATTACCCCAAAATAAAAAACCATTTTTGGAAGAAATACTACATTTAATCTCCAAATTTCAACATTATTATCCAAAGTTCAAAAAATACCATTCAATAAATTACGGTCCTTAAAATTCCTAAAAATATTCCAAACTAGGATTGAAACCCAGAATCCAAAAGTATTTTATCACATAGTCTTCCATGATAAGTTTTAAAATTTATTTACAAATAAAATCAACCACTCTTAATTTATCGTACCAAAATTAATTTTCTAATCACATATTCTATCAGATAGGTTAATCACTTCCATAAATAACCCAAATTTCCATAATTATACAATAAAAATCATAGATACTTCCAAAAAATTGTTAAAATTTTACTCTTAAAGTAAAATACCATAGTATTCTATTTTCATTAGTTATATGGGGTTCCCAAAGTGGGGAACGTCATCCAAAATAACATTTTTCACTTAATTCCCAAATAATTTTCCTATACCAAGGATATCCATTTGATAAAACTTAAATTCCAAAAATAAACATCATATTATTCCATAAATTAGTTTAACTAAAAAGAAAAATTATTACTAATCAGGGAATTCACATAGGCTAGTTGTAGGACATAAAGACCTATCACAGTCCGATTTTGGGTTTTATTCCCACAGCCTTGTCCAATGCAAAGGGCTGTCAAATGGTCTTCATATTTTCATTTTTCAAAAACATTATAATTTTATAAAATTCCCATAAAAGAGATAGAATCCTCAAAAATAACTATAACATATTTTAACCTTAAATTTTATCTTATGAATTTAATTTTTCATCCCAAAATGTAATAACCCAACCTAAAAATTATATGTCTCCAAAAATACCATTAATCACCTAAAAATTTTGGAACATAAATCCTCAAATGGTATTTCAGATACATTGAACTTATGATCAACCTAAAAATAATAAACTCATATGATGTCGATATCTCTTAAAAATTCATTCGAATCCCTAAATTCATCTAAACTGAACTATGATACCAACTATATGGCCATGGCCATAAACATTACATAATCCTGAGTTAAGTCAATTATTTGACCATATTTCAATTTATGATATTTTCATGTTTATATCTTTAGATAATTAGGCCATAACTCAAACATATAAACTTAAAAATTATAATGAAGACACCCCTACTCACTAACAATTTTTTCCATAAAAACGTTTAAATGAAACTTTGTTTCGATTCATGTTTAAACATCATAAATTTTCCTTGATCCCATCCATGGATTTATTCTTCATTAAATCTTGTGGAAAATATTTCAAAACATGGGATGATAAAAAAAATCTCATTAAGGGATATATAAAGAAGGAAAACTATTAGTATTGTGAAAACATGTAAACCATGAATACATTATCATAAAGTGATACTTTTCACCTTTAAAATGTAGTAAATACACTTTATTGAATATAATATTAAATAATTCCCTTTTTAACCAATATATTACCATAAATCCCATAGAAAGAATCATAAAACATATAATATAACATAGGACATAATCATACTTAAATAGAATAACCTTACGGTTGACTTCCACACATATCACTAAATGGAATATCCATGCATCCGACTTACAACCCTAATGAATTTGAGGTTATAATGTTACCACCCATCCATGGTTTATCATGGAACCACCCATATTTAGTTTATCATAGAACCACCCATATTTTTCTTTTCACATAACCACCCGTCATTGGTTTATCACATAACCACCTCTCAAATTTACTAGTACCATTATATAATCATAACACATAAAAGATTGAGATTATGAACATTTCACTCAGAAAATGTAATTTTCAATCACAAGAAATAATTTAAAGATATTGAAATATTCAATTCACTCTGAAACCCATTTTCAGTACCAAAATTCAAAAAAAGGTAATAAGGTATTTTTCTCCGTTAAAAAACATTAAATATTATAGAGGAAGCCAAATATTAAATAATGGTTATGGTGGTGGAGAAGTCATTACCAACGTATTCATAAAAAACATTCATTTATTAATTTAGTAAAATTATTCATAAAAAATATTCCCTTTGTATGAAATTAAAATTCAATGGGGTTTATTATTCACTGTATAAAAGATGGTGTTGAATATTATAAAAATAGGTCTCAGTGAAAGTAGATTGAGACGAATTCCCTAACAAAGATCATATTATAAGATTATGGATAAATAAATGAAATAATAACGTGTGAAAAAATATAAATACATCCAATATAAGTTTATATTTATTATAAAACAATCATATGTCATTCACACATATTCTTGAAATAAAAACCAATGACATGGATATTTAACTCAATGAATGTAAATTGAGCTATGATTTCCCTTACCTTGAGTCTAACTTATCTCGTAAATTTTTTATTTTCATTAATAAAAAACATAGGTAAATTTATTTATTATTGATAGCCTTTTTCAAGTTTATTATTCTTTTTATATCATTTATTACTATTTTATAAAAATTACATAACTATTATAGTTCATATTAAATGTTTTTTCGATATTGGGTACTTCGGTTGTAAATGAACTTATTTAGATAAACATTTTCTATATGGTAAAAATTATATCAAAAAAAATATTATGAATTATTTAAATATCATATATATCTTATATATATGTATTTATAATAATCTATACTATTTTGAGATAGGAAATGAAATGCATCGTTCATGGAGATAGTAGGTCGTATGTCTGCCTGAACGCTACTTTCATTTATTTTTCATATTATATAATAAGAATTAAATTATAATTACAATATTATATTATTGTCTTATATGTCTCATAGTTTTATTAAAACCATCTTTTGTACATTCCATGTATTGCAGGAATGAACCATATCACTCTGAGGGGTTGGTAGTCCGCATTTCTTCATAAGAAATTATCATATTTAAACAATATGGAATGCATAACGATATGTTATAAATAAAAATTACCAAATACTAGAGACAATATAAATATAAAATATATCATACAGAAATATATTTTCCATAATAATGGACACCATTATATGTGGTAGGGGAAAATTTAACAATAATTGTTTCATGAGGTAGTAGTTCACTGTACACAGAAACAGTATGTTTGTTACCCATTAAATGGAGGTTTGTGTAAGATTAGGTTAAAATAGTATCATAAAAAATCCTAGTATATTTAGCTTACTCATATTTTCTGTAATCATAAAATAAGAAGAGTATAGGGATTGGAAAATGGAAATGAAACTGAAAAGAATAAGAGGACATGTTATATCTTAATCAGGTAACTTCTTTTGGTTTATCCCAAAAGGATTTCTTGGTAGGATTTCTATCCTAATGGGGGGATTCTAGGATGAGGGGAGGTATTATAGGAAATGTTTTTGGTTTTCCTTGTATAAACCAAATGGTTCTTGAATTGAGAGTATAAGAGAATTGAGGGTACCTTTTTATTGGAGAGGGAAGGATAACCCTTCTCTTAAATTATTAAATTAATTTAAATTAATTTTTAATTTAAAATGATCCAACATGAGATATATCGATTATAAGATAATTATAATTCTAAATACCCTTTTACAATATTTTTTATACCTGTATTGTTTTTATTTTAAACATTATCTTTTCGGTTTACCCTTAATTATTCTCTTTTAATTTTAATTGTGGTAACAACCTTTCAATTATTAAGAGGCTATTAATTTTACTTATATAGGGTATATTTTCCATAATTGGACACTTGATGAAATTTTATTATTTATCATATATAGTTTTTTATTTTAAAATATTTTTAGGATTTTTAAATAATTTAATAAATTAATACTTTTATAAAACATCAATTATGACAATTTTTACACAATTCATTCCATTGAGTTTAAATATAATACAAACAGAGAGATAACTTCGTAAAAAATAATTTAATAGTATTATAAAATGTCATATTCACCTACTAAAGTAGTTTATGATATAAATTATTTCATATATTATTTATTTTATAATTTATAATATCATTTATTTTATATTTCTCTTAATAAAATAATTATTGTATCACCGATGTGTCAATATTTATGGTTATTATTTAATCTCTAAAAATTATATAAAAATTTAAATTATGTATATAATTTCATTATATTTATAGAGACTACTTATTGTCATAGTTTCATCAAGTTTATCACTACATTAAAATTTTTATACTTATAAGAGATAAGAGAGTGACATGTTGTAACTTTTTTTTGTTTTAATAATATTTATATCACTTTCATAGAAAAAAATAATTAAAAGAATAAAATTTGATACTTATTTCTTAAGATTATACTTTTATTCATCCAAAATTATTTTTTTAGTTGTTAGGATAATGTTTTTCCCTTATCATATTGTTTTTTATGCTAATTTATCTGATTTACCTTTAACTACGATAAATGAAAATTATCATAGTTACTATTCATAATATCCAAAAAAATAAATGTAACCTATTAAAATAATTTATACCCACTGATTAAAAGTATGTAATCCATTTTTAAAAAATTACAACATAGAAGTTTCACTAATTAATTTAAAATTAAACCTCGTTGTCAAAACGAGAAAACACATTTTCTAAAAGTAAAAACCATCAAAATATTGATGTGTGTTTATATCTAGTTCCATAGTGAAATTTCTTAAAATTACCAAAATTTGATTAAATGATAACTACATAACCCAAATATACTTTTAAACGAATTAAAATTACAATATATCTATATAAATAAATTAGTCAAAAAGACAGTTTTGAATTAAAATGCATTATGTTTCACTATTCATTAAAATATTAATTTTATCAGAAAAATACCAAAATTTTAACCAAAGTAAATTTTGATGTCCTGGCTCCAAATTAGAAGTTTATTTTTTCAAATAGAACTTATCAAATTTTCAAAAACTATATTTAAAAATGGTTCTCCTTCAAAAGGTGGTAAAACTACGTTTTAAAAATATAAGAGCATTTTATGCTTAAAATTGGATTTATTCTCCTCTAAATTTTATTTATTTAATTTAAAAAATTTTAAAAACATGTGAAAATATACTTATCTCTATTCATTCCTTCCATTTTGATGTCTAGGTTATAAAGGTAACATATAAATAGAAATATTTAGTTGTTTATTTATTCTTGAATTAGCATATATTGTACGCTACAGAACATGGTGTCCCCTTTAAACTTTAATTAATATCTAATTCATAAATATTAATAGATATGAAAAGGTATTATTCTATAATTACCTGGGATGTTTCAAAAACATTCTAGTGTCTCGTCATTCTATGTTTTTATGAGAATAGATATTCTGATTTCAGTGGTTTTTTATCAGTATTAGGGTTTTCACATATCCATACATCTACTACCATCACATGGTAGTATACGGATCATGAGGATACATGAAATTTTTTTCCTGAAATCATGCATTATAACACATAATTTAATGATATATTCAATACATGAATTGTATGCATGAATTAAGACTAATCTGATGCATTTCAACTCTTATAATGGTCAAATGATAAATTTTATGGGAATAAATCCATTCGAATGAAAATAATTATTATTCTACTTGCTTGAAGACCACCATATGATATTTTCATCACAGCATATGACTTTCATATTCTATGCCTTACGATTAAACTTCATAATATAATATTATTGATGGTGTTTTTCATAGTCATGAAATATCTTTCATGCATACCTTTACGGTTTACTTTTTATCATTGATTACATTAGTGAAGGTGTTATCATGTAAATACCATTTTCATACTACATTAAAATATCCCACCTGATCATAAAATATGATATAGTTAATTAAATCATATGAAATGGATTTAGGGTATATCATTTCCTTAAATCTCTCACTTATATTAATAACTATAATAATTCAATCCATTTCACATTATATCATGTCATATATGGTAACTCATTAAATCATATCCAAAAAATATTTGGATATCTTCCTAAAAATTTATAAATCTCTCATTAAATTCACCTTGAATCAAATTTCTTGTAATACCTTGTGAATACCCATCCAAAAATCATTTGGATTAACTCTAAAATAAATTTAGAGTAGCACTCGGTCAAACTCAATCCCCATTCAATCAACCACAAAGCGGGACCCTATAAGACCTTATAGAATTGAAAAAAAACTTGAATCACTAGATCTAAAAATATAAGCAACGAGAGGCCTCTAGTGAATTATCAATGCAACTCAAGTTATAAAGGGAACTAGTGTGATTCCCATCATATATGTGTATCTCTATACCTGTATCCACTAGCACCTGACATATCTCATGATAACATGAATTTGGATACCTTCCCTTTATCCTAGACATCAATTGACTATGGGACATGGTGTATGTAAATCCCATAAATACAACTAATATGATATTGATTCTTTGTGTATAGACTAGAATGGTCAAAGAATACATCACATGTCATTCATATTTATAGATTAAAAAAATTATATTACCCTCATATGAATAGATAATCATATTTTATGTATTATCTAGGTGTGTACACACAATTACTAGTATATCTCAATCAATGGATCAAATGTACAATTATTCATATGAGAGGAAAAATCCTATCTCAGTTGATCTATAACCAACAACGTGATAAAAAATATACCCAACCACCCCTGATTAGCTAATACATCATGGATTTCATAAGAAAGGTATCAATATATAACGGGTCTTATGACAGGTATCTCACCAATATGACGTAGAGAGGAAAAAATATGATCCATGTACCCCTAGTATACTAGAGACATAGTAGATTATACTTCATGTGGTATACCTCATGGGTCATCCATTGCACACTAAGGAAATTTTTATTTGTTTTTCTACCTCATGTGAATATTCCAAATCTCATATAAAAATACCACTTTTCTAACCTTAACATTTTACCATAACCTATAAAATTCTATGATGAACATTAGTTTGGTATAAAATGAAAGTCATAAATTGAGAGTTCAATTATTATTTCACTTCATAACATATGTATATATAAATATACATTTATATAGCCAACATGGAAGAATAATAAAATAGATATTTCCTATTATATGATATAATATTGTATTCTTAAAAAACTTATAAGAATACTTAAAAAAACAACATAAGAATTTGTCTATCATATCATATATGATGAACTACATGGTCACCCTTTTGTTTTATTTTCTTTATATGGAAATTTTTATTTATTAAATATATATATTATTCACATAAAATCTCTATATAACTATCTAATAAATCACTCCCACTAAATTATTTAGCAATAAATATCTATGATGAAATAAATATTGAATAACTGTGATATTTAGGAATCATATGCCAAATGTTCAAATCTTTGAACATATTCAAACTCAAAAATTCAAAACATAAAATTTTATGATGTAAACTTATATTATTTACTCAAATTTTTATAAATTTAACATCATCATATTTGGAATCATATTCCATTAAACAAATTCCCTTGAAATATCATAACTATTTATATTATTTTTTCCAGTCAATTCTAAAATCATTTTGGATGATATGAAATTCACTATGTTTGTTACTAAAATAATCCTTTTAGAAAATAGAAAAATTACATTTTTATGGAAACTCTATATAACTCTTTAAATTTTCATTTACCATCACATATCCTAAACTCTTTTGGATATTAAGTGGTAATCACTTAGATTAGTATGTACTTTTATTTGTAAAAATTGAACTTCTATAAGTTCAAATTTACTCCCACTATGCTCTTAGACTCAATATTATATTCATAACATAATGATAAGTTAGAAAACTCCTTTATTTTAATAAATAACACTTACTTAAAGTTAATAGAAATATTTAACACATAAAATATTTTTTTAACATAACATAGGGTATTCTATATGTTTAAAGAATTTTCCTCTAGAAATAATACTCTTTTAAAATATGTCACTGATTAGTGGTAGGAGCATCTTCCCTCATATTTTAACAAACATTTCCCTTAACACTTTATACATTATAAAACATTTTTATCCTTATATTATTCTAAAAACATGTTATATAATTTGATGAATCATAAACCATATGCATAAAATAAATCATTTCACTTTTTTATAGAAACACCATATTAACAAAAAAAACATATCTTATCAAATAAGATTTATGAGATAATTATATACATACTTTTAGGATCCATTTGATCATTATTTATATTCAAATACTTATATTTAGAAACACTTTTCCTCATTTCCTGAATTAAAAGAGATGATATATAAATTATTCTATTTATTTTGAACTCATGTATATTTCCAACACTAGTAAAATATATATTTGGTATCACATATCCTTAAAAATCAAAGAACCAATTTCTATAACATCCATACCTGAAATGGAAATTCTACAGTGTTTCAAAAAAAAACATTTTGGTATCCCAAAAAATTCCATATTATAAAATTATCACACGACCATCCTAATTTTACATTTAGGCTTCAATGACCTCATCTGGATACCTGAAGAAATATTATTAGACTTTACAACATACTTTACTTTTTTAGTTTTTAATTATTATGCACTTATACTAACTATAAAAAACTAAAACATTATACCTAATATGTTTAGTTTATATATTCTAAACACTATAGGATATTATGTTAACTTCACTTTAATTCATTCATCTTGTTGGAATATTTCTATATAATAAAATATGACAAATTCCTTAAATATGATAAGACTTAAGTTTCAATAACATATAATTCCTTTTAAATCACATGAAAATAATTATATGATTTATAAGAATATATATTCACCAATAGAACAATTTTATCACTTAGTAACATATTAAGGTGTTACTATAACTCATATAATTATCCTTTAATTAAGCATTATTCTTAAGTTACCAGTCTATGAAGCTTCTTATAATACATTGGTCCTTCTAAAGGATTAATCTCAAAACTATGTTTGATTATGATGATGTTTTTTATTTATAATAGAAGATTTGATTATATGAGTATCATGTTTTATTACAACTTAATAAACAATTTTTTTAAATAGAGCACCACTAAAATGAAGAACCCTTTAGAATATATCATGTTCATTAGTAGACCAATATTCATATTACATCACAAATTACACCATTTAATCACATAAATAATCCATGAATATATCTATTAGACAACACTTTCCAATCATATCATATATATATATATCTTGTATATTCAAGTGAATAACTCCTTGTTAAATCCATCAAGTGGATAAACCCTACCATTGATAAGTATCATAAGGGATTAAACAACATTTGTTTAATAAGTGACAGTGAATAAAAATCATCCTAATATGTCCATGAAATAGAAATATTAAAATACATAAAATGGAAACGAATAACATCTATAAATTGGGTAACTTAAACTGATATTTCCACTTCATTATCTATGTATCATCTTCAAATGTTTTTTATTATAATCACTATGTGGAAAGCGATGGCCTCTCACCCCTAGAGGTATCCATGAGTTTCACTTTAATCACTAAAAAATTAGGCATGACCCTTTAACCACTACAACATTCTAGTATCTTAACATGCTAAGGTGGTATGAGAGGAGAGTGTCAAGATTATCAGATTTTTTTATGATCATAGGGATATCATTTCCACAAACATCTACTACCATCACATGGAATTATATAGATCTCAAGTATAATACATGAGTATTGTTGAATTAAATTATTCATTATAACATATGAGTTAAAAACAACTAATAAATACATCATATGTATGAATTCATACAACTCCCAAACATTACAAATCATGTAAGTATTGAATGATAACTTGTGTGGTAATGAATCCATTCATATGATAACTATTATCATTATTTCAATATGAATACGATCATAAAATATGGAAATCATACCATATAATGTTTTCATGTTAGGCCTTATGGTTTAACTAAAATCATGTATTAAAATCGAGTGAGTCAGGTACATTTATGGAGTCTCATTCTACACATGCCTTTATGACTTCCTTCTATCATAGGATATATAATTTAAGGTGGTAGAATGAAAATCCAATTTTATGATACCTTAAAAAAACCCACCCAATCATCAAATATGATATAAGGAATTTAACAACATGAAATGTGTTTCTGGTATATCATTGTATTCAGTTTCATGAAGAGTACACTTAGATGATGTTTTTGGAGTTAAATCCAGAAGAGGTAATATAATACCATTAAAATAATATAAATAATGTTTTTATATTTTATAGTGATTTGAAATTATGATTCATATTTTTAAAAACATTCTTATGAATTTTCTAAATTCATTTGATGTTTTTTTGAATTAATTATGGGTGATTTGATATGATCTAAGTTGATTTTGGGAATTTATGAATTATGAGTTAAAGGTGAAAATTTATCAAGGAATAACATGTGTAAAAGTAATTCTATTTTTAAACTCTAAAAAATAACAAAGTAATAGAATTTATATAAGAGACTCAAAATAATAACTAAAAATTTGTAAATTTCATGGAGTATTATAAGATACGTAATGTTCAACATGATAATTCATAGGAGAAAATATATATTAAATAAGAGTCATAAAAAATAGGAAGATCGAAATATTGATAAAGGGAGGGGCACAATGATATGAATAAGAATAATTGAAATCATATATAAGAGTAAGTATAACATAGGATTACACTATTTATAAAAGTGTTGAGAGACACACTAAGATACGTAATAGTAACCTACTCTTATGTAATTTTCAGCACATGATGAATAAGGGTATTTAATTTAGAATATTTTTTAGAAATTTTTTAGAAGATAGTTTTAGATATAAATTTGATGATGCACCACTATTCTATCAAGTTATAATTTTCACTGGTAGATGTTTAGCTAAATATTTGATAAGAATTATGAATATTTATAAAATAAGATATAGAGACACCATTAATAAGATAATCATTTAATTAATTTATCTTAGAATAAATGAATATCCAAATATGGATATGATATTTTATATATTACCACATTGTGATGAGAGGTCCTTGTTATGGTGACTATGAAATGGAAATATGGAGAGTGCTATGTTTTGGTTCATGATAAAGAAGATGACATGATAGAGAGGTATGCCATGATGTTATGCTTTGGAAGTTTTGATGAAATTATGAAATGATTTGGAATATTTTTTCATGATTGTGATATGAGTGGCAGAGATGATACAATGAAAATATCTAAAAAATTAATTTCATAAGTGAATCATTCACAATGAAATATTTTCATTGTATGTTTTTCATGAATATGAGAAAAATTAAAGTCATGAAATTATTATAGAAAAATTCAGATGATAATTGTGGAGATCATATGGAGGTTGAAGAACTATTTTAAATAAGATTCAAATAATAAAAAATATAGGACATTTGAAATGTGAGAAAGAAGGTTATTTATATTAAATAAATGAAAAAATATATAGGATAAAAACTACATATAAAAGAATAGAAGAAGGATGAAAAGATATGATTCAGAAGTAGAATTGATATTTCATTCCATAAGAAACTTTTATATCATTTATAAAGAGACACAACACTGCTGCAATTATAAGATATTATTTGGGTTGAAGAATTGGAAGAGATCCAGAACTACTAAGAATGTTTTTATCCATGTATAATGAAGAATAATAATAATACAAATAATATAAGAATATATAACATGATTTTATTGTATATTATTTATTTTGAAGAAGAATATGATCAAATACAATCTATAATGTTCCTATATCATAAATATTGAGGCCTATAATATCTCTATATAATGAGGTTGGAGAAAACCCTTTGAATGGTGTAAGAGGAAGCCCTTGATATTGGTTCACATTGAGTAATGATATCAAATATATTCATTCTGGGAGATAAGCATTTCTATAATGATATTAATAATACTTCATTATGGCATAAGATGAATCTTATTTTCAAGGAACTGCAAGTTTGTACTTTCATTATACATGGTTAGTTCTAGGATTATTGGTCTCAGGATATACCCTTAAATGTGTTCTCTCATGTTAATAAAATAGGATTTGTATATTTTTGGGATAACAACCACCATACATATGGAATATATCCATCCATCTTAGAGGAAAACATTGTTAACAAGTCCTTGTGAGACTAATTGTGTGTTTACCATTTGTCATTAAATGAATGAAAACTAAAGGATAAAAGGTGTGAGAGATCCATTAATTTGATATGTTTAGAGGTAAATAATAGAAAAATATTTAATTAGAAATAAGTCTTCAACACTTATTAATCCTCCCTCTCAGTGTTGGCATATCACAAGTGATCATATCACTCAGAGGTAATAGGGAGTTGAAAAAGGTTAAAGTAGATTTATGTGTTATCAATGGAGTAAGAATTTCTATATTAGAGGTTATCATATATGATCTAAGTCTTCCTATCAGATTAGTTATATAATTAAAGAACTATTATTATGTTCCTTCTATAAAAATGAAATTTATTTATATATCTTTTTGGGAAAATGTAGGATGTTCATTCATTATTAAGAACAAGAGTTTGTCTATATATATAAATGACATTTTTAATTTCACTAAGAATATAGTAAATGGTTTATAAATTTTTGATATAGATAATCCTATTTATAAAATCCAGAATAACAAGGTATTTTTTTATTCTAAACCCACATATGTAACACCCCAAGATTTTATGAAATATTTTTTTCAAATAAATTTAATTTATTCGATAACCTGCACTACACACAACATCTTGTTTTAATGAACCATAACACAATATAACATTATAAACATTCTTTTAAATTAGAAGGTATGAATGGGACTAACTAAATTATGAAAAATTTATGAATTACACATGTATATAATAAATTCATTGGTTATCAGTTAATTATAAATGAAAATAAAAATCATTTGAAAGTAAAAGAAACGTTTTCCCTGAAAGACTCTATTTCTGTGTACAAAGTGTTTTTATTTTGAAAAATTAAATTAGTAACTATTGGTGAAGTTTCTTAATGAAATTTATATATTATATATTCACTAAAATTTTTTATCATTCATTTAATATTTTTTTAGGCATGAGATAAGAATAATTGTTCTGTTATGCATAAAAACTCCATTTTTATAATCATTTCTCTCATTATTTTTGGGTACTTTTTTAAAATTAAAATTTTCAATTTTTTGAAAAAAAATAAAAATTAAATTAATTTTTGAAATAAACATGTAAATATTATCTTTCGAGTTAATTTTGGATAATTTTCTTAAAAGATTATTTTTTAATGAATAATGAATGTACATATTTTTATTGAAAAATTTCTTTTTGTTTAAAATATTTAAAATGATAAATTTATTTTAAAATTGTTTAAAAGTAAAATTAATTCAATTATATTATTATTAATCCAATTTTATCTTTATAATCAATTTAATATGAAAACTTTCTATACATATTAGAAATTTTTCTTTTGAAAACTGATTTTTGGTTGCATATGCCGGTTTAATTTTAAATTAAATTATTCCACCCTTATGAATTGAATTTTGTAAAATGAATTAAATATATGTAATCATCATAATTAATAAAATATAATAATTTTAATTTAATTTTTTTTTTAAATAATAGAAAAAATAATAATATAATAATTACTAAAGTAAAGGATAAAACAGGTTTAATGGAGGTTAAACTAAAGAGATTAGGGTTATAATGAACTAAAAATAAGTAAATATTCTATATTATGGACATATTTTGACTTTATAACATATTAGTATTGGTACTTTTCTTTTTTGTATAGTTTAGTTCAATAAAGTGACATGTTATTATAGTAAAACTTTTAAAACTTATGAGTGTTCCACTCACATCAATTATAAAGGGGAACCCACAATTTTATTTTATTTACACATAAAAATTGTTTCGGTTCAATAAATACCTACCCAAATAACTTCCCTAACTTTATCAACACGACATTCATGTCATGGTTAGACCATAAAACTATCCTAGGAAGGATTTATTTGTAAACCTAAGAAGATTTCCTAAAGAAGAGGCATTGTTCTTAACCAATTATTTTAATTTTATTTCTTATTTCACATCATTAAAATATTATAAAAATATTATGAAAAAAAATTACCTTCTATATACTGATATTTTATTATGTAAATTTAATAACATTTTTCCATCTCCTCTTCCATCAAATGGTAAACAAGATCGTCAATCATGTGTATAGCAGACTACCGCATCACAAATCGATACAATTAATTTTACATCTCTATATCTCATAGATAGATATAGTGATGGATTTAATGTATACAGATGATATTTATGACATAATAATATATGTAATTACAATATAACATATACCGTCTTACCTTTAAATCTATTCTAAAATGATAATGTCGCTCGTGCATTTATGTGGACTACCGTCTCCAGGAAGTTATGTGATATGTTTTCCATTCTATTTTGACATGGATGGAAATAAGGATATATTTAATGAATATATATATTATATATATGATATAAAAATTATTCTTGAAAGGTTAATTTATATTTACCTTTCTATTATTCCATTCTACAAAAAAATTGAAACAACGTTCATGTATATGTATGACTTACTGTCACCATGAAGGATGTAACTCATTTCTTCAACTCTATATTTTATGGATGAGTATAAATATGTATATAATGAAAATATATTATATTTATATTACAACTAAAATTATATATATAATCTAACCATGATCTATGTACAAATATTGAAATAATAAACCAAAAAAACATGAAAAATGAAGTAATTATTATGCAGAACAATGTTTTTAACAAAGAATTTTCTATAAAAAGGTGATAAAAAGATATAAGTAAATTATATATGTTATGATATATTTTATGGTGGTTTTATAATATATTTTTCATAAATATATATTTATTATAAAATATTTATGAACATGTACCAAGGAAGTCATACCTAAGGTAAAGGATATTCGTCTAACATTTATTTATGTGAGACATATGTAATATTCACTAATTGTGTCTTCTATAAAGTGTATATATTATCCATGAATGTATTTTATGATTAATACTATGAATTTTAAAGTAATTATAATATCAATATAAGCTTATTTCATTTAGGGGGTTAATGATTGAAAAGATACCAAAGTTGTAATAGTTTTATATTGCATTCTCAATGTTTATTGTGGTTGTTTATAATAAGTTTCTGTTGAAGAAATATTATAATATACCTATAGATAAACTCATTAATTTTATTCACATATTTTTATTTCAAAAAATAAAATATTTTCCTTTCATTTTCCTCTCTATATGTATTAATGATTTCAAAAGAGTATTTTAACGAAAATGATATTATTTTTCTCTTCAGTAAAAAATATTTTCTCTTCCATGTACATGTTTTCAAAAAATGTATTAAATAATTTTTTTATATTTTAAAATTATTTTTTAAATAAATTTTTAACCTTGTTTTAATTTTTACAAAATTATTTAAAAGTAACCTTCTTATTGTTTTCATGGATGAGAAACATTTGAATTTTACTAAAAATGTGAAAGGAATATTTATTTTAACATGTACAGAATAAGAAAATTTTCTTTCCATCTTGACCAATAAATGACTTGAAGCATAATATACACTTTTTCAAGGATCTTTTAAAATAAAGTTTTTCTTTAATATTTTTAAAAAAATTATATTTTTAAATGTTATTTTCAAAGTGGAAAGGGTATTTTCCTTAAGAATGGTTTTAATGATCGTTTTATGGTATTTCTATTCATCATAACCAATAACCTTTGGTGTATCTTTTGTTTTACTGGGTATATGATCCAATGGTACCATCCTTATTATTTCCTTATATGATTTATGATTATAGTGATGATATTTTTGGGAAACCCATTTATTTTACATGGGTTATGATATAAAGGATTGATGAAATTTTTAAGAAACCAATTATTATGTACAGGTTATGATATGATGATATGATTAATTTTAATGATCCTATGAAAAAAAATATGTATGTTTTTCATTATGTGATGGGTTGTACTGAAAGTCTATAGCCCTATAATTCATTGGGTAATGTTTTATATCTCGTGAGATAATTATGGGAAACAAGTTGATGTTCTTGATCGACTATGGTAAAAAGGCTGATGTCCTCAATCCATTGTGGGAAACAAGTTTATGCAATTGATACACAATAGAAAATGAGTTTTTATTCCATATATTTAATTATTTGATGGTTCATTAGTTTACCTTGACATATAAAATGGTTTTAATATATATTAAGGTACCACACTTACATGATAAGAAATTATGGTTCATGCTTGATTTATGATGATTTCTCACTCTTATGATTCATGTTATTTGAAATGATAATATTTTATTACATGAATCATGTTTATGGTCCATGATAGGTGGGGTAGGAACTTGTTAAGATATATTTGTGATTTCATACCCTTATGTTTATCTTATTCTTTCATATGATCATTGATTTTTATATCCCATGTTTAGCTTTACTGAGCATCTGAGCTCACCCTTTCTTATGTTTTCTTTACCCTAGGTTACAAAGAAATGTTTTAATTAGGGTATGTTTATGAAGAGTAATAAATAGTAAAATATTTATGAGAGATATTAAAGATCAATAATAAAATAAGAAAACTATCTATCTAGTCTCCAAAGACACAGTCCTTTTTTGGTCCTTGGGAAATTAGTTGTGAAATGTATTGAATATTATTATAAAAAGATGTAATATTTATTTATAAAAATACTATTTAATTATATTAAGTATTAAAGGACAAAGTTATTTAACCATTGGAAATTTTGATGAGAAAAGTTTAATGATACCTCTATAGATATGTCCAATTATAGAAAAATGTCCTGAAATTTTGGTGAAGGATAGATCCAGTGGTGTCCAAGAAATTACATCCATATCTAGGTACTACAAGTGGATGTATATGTGGCGTAGTTGTATCTAGGGGTAATAACTCTGAATATGACACCTTTGGATTTGAATCGATCATCACCTGGTTTGTGATAAATAGGGCTTCTTGCACACCTAGTTTGAAACTCCTATGGGATATTTTTTGGAAATTCACAAACTCTTTATAAACCATGATGATGGATTTGAATAGATGATGACCATGAATGACCAGGTATGAAAACTAAGATGTTATAGACTTAAAATAAGGTTTCCAAGTTTATATATAATATAAATTATTTTTCATGATTATGTTGTTTCCCACTATGATTAATGTATATCACACTATGATTTTTTGTTTTATTAAATGAATGGAACCTGAAAGAATTGTGTTAATGATGAATGTGATGGAAAATTAAAGGAATATACATCAAATAAAACAAATATTATGAGATATGGAATGAAAAATATTTTTCCAATGCTTCCCCAAAATTTTCAAGATATGAAACATATTGAAGATCGAAATAGTAAAAGGATGGAACAATGCTCTATTGAATCCTTCATGTGAAAACATCCACCTTCTTGGAGTATTTTTGATAATCCACTAGTTTCAACAAAATGGATCAGTACCATTGAAAATATATTTCCAATTATATAGTATTTGAATATTGAAAAAATAATTTGGTATTTATATCATTTTGAAGGAGAAGTGGATAAATGTTGGACTCTTATTAAGAATATTATACAAGAGGAAGAAATTGACTCCATGGAGTGGGATGAGTTTGAGGACTTATTTCTGAATAAGTAATTTCTTTGAAATATTAATGTGAGAATATATATGGAATTCCTTAAGTTAATGAAAAATGATGATGAATTTTTTGGCACATATGAGGAAAATTATACGAGAATTTCAAGTTATACATTCAATATTATCATCCAATCTGAAAGTAAGGTTGATCAATTCATTTGTGGTCTAAAACCAAGTCTCTAAAAGTAATTATCTATAAGAGAATTTTGCATCTAAAAAAATAAATCCATGTGAACTCAAGTTATAAATGGATATAAGGGGTTCTCACTATTACTATGGTTTTAATAAAGAAAGAAAGATCGAGTCTCCTAAAAACACAAATAAATCACAGGGTGGAAAGAAATTGTATCCATCTACATGTGAGAAATTTGGAATAAAACACCAAGGTAACTACTTTAATGGAACTAGTTGGTTGTTTAAATGTTTATGGGTGGGTCATAAAGTCTATTAATGTCTAAAATCAATGAATCATATGGTTAATGCAATGGAGAAGGAGAAGTCACCCACTCATGTACCATTCTAACTCCAATTCTTCAAATAAAATGAGTATAGTAATTATTCCAAAAAGTGAATGAATCTGACTGTTTATAATGATGATCAACATCAAATACATATTAATATTAACAAAAAAAGAAAATCTTATGTGATTATGACTGCTGATGTGAGTTATGAAAATGATGTGGTGAAAGGTACACTTATTATTCACTCTAGAGTCACTAATCTCTTATATGATTTGGAATCTAACCACTCTTAAATATCTAAAAATATTAAAAGGGTATTGAATTACCAACTAAATGATTATATATTGATTTAGTGGTGAAAACCCTTAATTGTATGTTGGTCACATCTCAAGTCAATATTTCCTCTCTGATTGATGTTTATAGTAAATTGCATCCTACAAATATTGTGATTCACCCCATTTAGATAAATTTTATGTTATTACAATAATGGATTCAATTTTTTATATGGATACCATATCAATTCACAAGGTATGAATATCACATTTCATATTCCAAATAAACCCACACTTATTTATTGGTGTGAGTACGAATACAAACTTCTAATAGAAATTTATTTTATCTTGTGTGTCTTAATTCCTATCCATGGATGATATTTTCTTCATATGGTTAGGGAGAAACTCAATATTGAATACATGCTTATTTTTTATAGTTTTTTGATGTCCTTCAAAAATAATTTGTTGGACTTCTTCCAAGTCATGAATATGAGTCCTTAATAGAATGCATACCTAGTTCTACACCTATCAATGACTCCATATAGAATAGCCCCAATTTAGTTATAGGAATTCAATAAGAAACTCTTGGAGAATATTGAAAGGTATTATTCATCCAATTGCATCACCTTGGGGTGTACCATTACATTTTATAAAATTTAAATAAAGATTAATATGATCTACATTGATTATCGAGAACATAAAAAGATCACTATCTAGAGCAAGCATCTTCTACCCTATATCAATGATTTATTTGATCAATTACTCAGAGTTCAACAATTTTCCAAGATTTATCTTCAATATATGTATTATTAGTGGATGGAAAAAAGTGAATACATACCCAAAATAAGCTTCCATATAAGGTAAAAAACAATGAATATATATTGATTCCATGTGGACTTACAAATGTCCCTATTATCTTTATAAACATAATGAATAGAGTCTTTTAATATTACCTTAATCAACTTTTGGTAGTATTTATTGATGATAATATAATATACTCAAAGAGAAAGAAAATTTATTAAGATAACATGATGATTTTATGGAATACCCTGAGGAAGGATATGATGTATACAAAATTTACCAAGTGTGAATTTTGGCTTTGAAAGTTTCAGTCTTGGGTTATATAATCTCATGTGAGGGTATTTAAGTGGATCATTGATAGACAAATGTTATTGAGAAATGTATTCGAATAAACATGGTTATTGAGATATATAGTTTTCTTGGTTTTAATTGATATTATTGATGATTTTTTGATAACTTCTCACAACTGTCTAATCCCTTCATCATGTTAATTTGGAAGGGATCTAGGTTCCTTTGGACATATGAATATGATGAAAATTTCAAGGAACTGAAGAAAAGGCTAGTCATAATACCTTTTCTTACATTACCCCACAGTGGATAAGGGTTTTTCATATATAATGATGGATAAAATAAGGGTTTGGGATGAATTATATTGAAGAATAATATGGTTCTAAATTATTCCTCATAAACATTTAAGGTTCATGGGAAAAATTACCCATCTCATGACTTGTAGTTAGATCTTGTATTTTTCCATTAAATATTTAGAGGAATAATCTTTATCAAGAATGTTGTGACATACATACGGATAATAAATGTTTAATGTGTATATTAACATAAAAATATTTTAATATATACCAAAGAAGATGGTAGGAGATGATTAATGATTATGAATAATCAATACATTTCCATCCTGAGAAAGTGAACAAGTTTTTCAATGATTTTAGATAAAAGAATCATGATAAATTATCTATAATGAGGCTCATAGAAGATAGAATATTTCTATATTTTCAAATTATGGATCTAGAAATCATGAATGAAGGTAAGAAATATTATATTTATCAAATGAGTGTTTAACTATCTAGACATGGGAGAATTAAAGAGGCTCAAAAGGAAGATGTTGACCTTCCAAAAAAGGTCAGAAAGGTTCCTCAATTTAAACATGATTTTTATGGAATGATAAGGTTCAAGTAAAATGTATGTGGTCCTCCCATTCTATACTTGAAGAAGGAGAAATTAGAGGAGGCTCTTAGTTATCCTTTCTCTATCCATCCAAGAATTATGAAGATGTATAGATATTCAAAAGAGTGTTTCTAGTGTGAAAACCTAAAGAGATATATTGTAGAGTTTTTATATCGATGCTAGGTATTCCATAAAGTTAATTAAGAGAGAAAAATGTTTAAGGGGATATTGTACCCATTGATAATACCATAATGTAAATGGGAAAAAAATCAACATGAATTTGGTAATCAGACTCATCAAAACATCTAAAGATCATAATGTTATTTTGGTATAGTTGATATCCTTATGGATTTTTCACACTTCAATGATATTAGAGAATATTTCTCTCTAAATCATTTTTCTAGTATATAAATTAAAGAGTTGTTAAGGTTTCATGGAGTATAAAATCTTATTGTATATGATTAGGATTCGATTTTTACCTTGATGTTGTGACAAAGCCTTTACCAGACTCTAGATATAGAGTTAATTCTCAGCACTACGTATCAAACATATAAAGTCTAATAAAACTATTAAAACTTTATATTATATGGTAATATCTTATTCTTGGGATTTAAAAGGTGTTTGGGATCAACACTTTCTCATAGTTGAGTTTTCATACAACAATAGATTTCACTCGAGCATTCAAATAGCTCCTTATGAAGCCCTCTATGGAAATAAGTGTAAAACTCAAACATTTTGGGAAAAAGTTAGATAAAGAAATATATTTGGGACTATCTTGATAAAAAAAATGGTAGATAATTTTATATCAATTTAGTAATAAATATGGTTTGTACAATGTTGATAGAAAAGTGACACCACTTCCCCTTCATGTCAGTGCCAACAATGTTGATAGAAACGTTTTGTTGAAAATCACCAATGAGATCTTGTGTTAAAAGTTAGTGATAAAGTTTTTCTATGAATTTTTTCATATAATAATTTTAAGTGATGTGGGAATAAAATAAATCTAATCCCTAGGTAGTTTTTCCACTTATTGGGTCCTAATTTATTAAGGATGGTATCTTATGACTTTGAGCTTCCACCAAACCTCTTTCAAGTTCACGATGTGTTTCATGTATCTATCCTAAGGAAGTACATATATGATGAATTACAAGTACTAAAATAGGAGCATGTACCACTATATCATTATATTTATTAAGAATAAAAATCAATATAAATCATGGATCATAGAGATAAATTTCAACAAAACAATACTACACACCTAGTTAAAGTTCTCTAGAGGAATACAAGTTTTAAAGAGGCTATGTAAGATCTTGATAATATGATACAAAAAAAGCCTCCTAATTTTTTTATCATAATTATATAATTTCAAGGGAAACATTATTTTAATTAGGGTAGAATATAACACCCAAAGACTTTATGAAATAATTTTTTCAAATAAATTAAAATTATTCCATAGCTTGCGTTAATCACAACACCGATTTTTTACAAACCATAATATAGTATACCATTATAACCTATCTATTAAATTTATTGGAATAACTATGAATAAATAAATTATGAAAAATTAATATTTTACACTTGCATAAAATAAATTCATTGGTTTTAAATTGATTGGAAATTAAAATAAAAACCATTTGGAAGTAAAATAAATATTTTTCTGGAAAACTATTTTTATGCACAGAATGTGTTTTTATCTTAATAAATTAAATTAGTAACTATTAGTGAATTATTTTACTGAAATTTATATATCATATATTAAATAAATAAATTTATCATTAATTTAATATTCTTAATAGGCATTGGATAAGAATAAATCTTGTTTTATGTGTAAAAACTGAATTTTTCTAAAAAGAAGTGTCATCCAATTTTGGGAAATCATTTTAAAATTAATTTACTCCAATTTTTGAAAACTTATTTTAACAAATGAATTTAATTTTTTAAATCAAAACTCCCAAATTATCTTATAGTGTATTTTTATAAATTTATAAAAGGATTAATATTTCGATTAATAGTGAAAATACATATTTCTAAAAAATTCTTTTCATTTAATGTATTTAGAAGGATAAATTTTATTTTAAAATATTTTTAACAAATAAAATTTTTTTAATTAAATTATTATTATTACTATTTAGGTTATTTGAATCAATTTTATATAAAAACATTTTATACTTACGAAAACCTTTTTATTGGAAACAGCTTTTTCATCACATCTACGGGTTTGATTTTAAATTAAATTCTTCCAATTATATGAATTTAATTTTATGAAAAATATTAAATATTTCTATTCATCATAATTAATATCATATAATAAGTTCAACTTATTTTTTTATCAAATTGAGTAGTAAAAATAGTAAAAATTAACTACTACGATTAAGGTTAAAACATGTTTATTAGTGGCGTTAAACTAATTAGATAAGTGTTAAGATGACATAAACACATGTATAATTTATATTTTAGGGATATATTTATACTTTATATCATATAATGTTTTAAAATGGTAAATTTATGTTCCATTTTTTTAATAAAGTGACATGGAATTGTTGGAAAATTTTGAAAAATTACATGTCCTCCACTCACCTAAGTCATAAAATGGAACCAACATTTCTCTCTTATTAACACATTAAAATTATTTTCATTCAACCAATACCTAACCAAAAAACTTATATACTAACCTAAAAATTACCTATATCCCATGGTTTGATTAGAAAGAAATCTTATGATGTATTTAGGTGTAATCCTATGGAGATTTTCTGAAGAAGAGGTATCATTCTTTACCGCGCATTTTTATTTTATTTATTCATCGACATCCCTAAAATATTCATAAAATATGATAAAATAATAACAATCATATAATTATATTTTATTATTTTAATTTATTAAACTATTTACATCATCTATTCCATAAAATGGGAAATGAAACTCTCAATAATGTGTACGACGTATTACCGCCTCATGAACTGATTCAATTTTTTTCCATCACCCCCTCTCACGATTTAATATAATGATGGATTTAATTTATATATCTATATATGAGATATGTTTAATTTTTAAATTATAATATCTCGTATATATTTTTACCTTCTAATCCATTGGAAATGATAACGTTGCTCATGTATACATGTGAACTACAACCTACAAACAGTGATGTGATACAATTTTTATTTTATTTTGACATGGATGGTAATAAGATAAATTTAATCAATATATATAATATATATAATTCAAAAAACTAATTCTATAAAGTTGAATTAATATTTTTATTTATTTATTTTATCCATTGAAAAACCAGAAATATCGTTCATGCGTACGTATAGCTTACCATCACCATGAATGGTGTAATTAATTTTTTAGATCTATCATTTATGGATGAATATAAATATGTATATAATATATATATATATATTATTTATTTCATTAATAATATTTTTTATATGTTGTATCTATGATAAAATTGAAAATATAGAAACTACCAAACAAAAACATATATTAGAAATGAAGTAGTTATTACCTAAAACATTGATTTTAACAAATAATTATCAATAAACGGGTGATAAAAGAGTATAAGTAAATAATATATTGTATTATATATATTAGTATAGTTATGTAATATATTTATAACAAATATATATTTATTATATAGGATTTTAAAACAAATACGAATGATTTCTGACCTGAGGTAAGGGATTTTCATCTCATATTTATTTATGTGATATACATGCCATATTCACCACTAATTTTTTTTATGTGGTATATATACTACCCATGAATATATTTTATTATGTTTCTTATGGAATTTATTTGTATTTACAAATCCATATATGTTTATTTCCATCATGGGGCTTATGAATCATAAATTTCCAAAGTGGAAAGTATTTAATGTTACAATCTCAATGTTTATGTGGATTGTTTAGGATTTAGTTTATAATGAAGAAATATTAAAATATAACTCTTTATAAACTCAGGAATTTTATTATATTCTTTTTATTTATTAAAATTAAATGTTTTAATTTCATTTTCCTTTCTTTTTGTACTCAGTATTTCAAAATAATACTTTTATGGAAAATTAACTTTATTTCTCTCTTTGGTCGAAAATCATTTCTATTTCATGTCCATGTTTTCTAATATTATTTCAAATAATGTTTCTAATATTATAAAAATATTTTTTAAATAAATTTTAACCCATTTTTTTAATTTTTAAAAATGGTTTAAAAAGAATATTCTTCTAGATTTTTTGATGAGGCATTCTTTATTTTTAAACAAAATGTGAAATTAATCATTGTTTTAACATGTAAAACATGAATGGAATTTCTCACTAACATGAAAAATTAATGAATTGAATTATAATTTTCAATTTCTTATGGTTATTTTCAAATAATGTTTTTATTTAATATTATCGAAATTTTTATATTTTAAAAAATCTATTTTCAAAGTAGAAAGCGTATTTTCCTCAAGAATGTTTTTAATGATTTTTATGGTATTTATATTCATTAATGGAAATAAATTCTAGTTTTTATTATGTTTTATCAGATATATGATCAAATGGTACCATCCTTATTCTCTCTTTATCTGAATTATTATTATGATGTTGATATTTTTCATGAAACCTATTTATTTTTCCTGGATAATGATATAATGGATTGAGGAAATGTTTATGAAACATGTTTTTTTAATGGGTTATGAAATGATAATATGATGAATGTTCAATGATATTATGGCACACATATTCATGGTTTTTATTATTTTATGAGTGTACCTTGAATTATATATCATTGCAATGCATTGGGTAAGGTTTTATATCTCATGACATAATTATGAGAAATAAGCCAATTTGATCGATCCTATATGGAAAATAAGTCAATGTTCTTGATTAATTATGGTAAAAAAGTCAATGTAGTTTACCCACTATGGGAAATATTTGTTGATTCATGATACATTATAATTTTATTGTCAAATTAGTAAATCTTGACATATTAAGTGGTTTTTATAATTAATTTGGATCCACACTTATTGGACATGGACTTATGGTTCATGATTGATTTTGATGATTTCTCATTATTATGATTCATGTATTTTGAAAATATGTTGTTTTATTCCATGTATTATGTTTAAAGTCCATGATAAATTGGGTATGAACTATTTCTATTATATTCATGATCTTATACCATTATTTTTATTTTACGATTTCATATGATCATCGATTGATATCTCTTATTTTTACCCTTACTAAGAATCTAATATAAATGTTTCTTATGTTTTATTTTCCAAAGTTATGAATAATGGTTCTAAGTGGGGTTTTTCTATAAAGATTAGTAAATAAGAATACCTTTTTGGTGATGTTGAAGATATCTCATGAAATATTATGATTGTTTATCTAGTCTCCAAAGACACAAAAAATTTACGTTCCTCATGTGAGTATTTGTAAAAGTTATTTAATATTCATCTAAAAAGATGTAATATTTATGTATATAATTCTTAGGTCACCATATCCTACCATTGGCATGGTTGTAATGGACATATAAATGAGAAACACACTAATTAATTTATAGATATGTATTTTTAGATTCATTTGATTGTAAATCATTATATATATATGATTCATCTTTATTAAGTATCATGACCAAAGAAAATTTTAGTGGAAAGGTGAAAGGGATAGTTGACTATTTTATTTTAGAAATAGTGATTTATGTGGTCTATTAAGAACTTGAGAAAGTAGTGGTTTTATGTACTTCAATTCATTTACCAATGAATTTAGTTAGTTTTTTTTTGTGTTTTAAATAATAAAAAAGTATGAAACCTTTTCAATTCTTAAATAGTTTTATAATGAAGTAAAAACTCAATTGGGAAAGAGTATTATGTTGATTCAATAAGGTTTTCCTTAAGAATTTTCCATTCCTTATGCATAGGGGGAGATTGTTAAGTCATTAAGGTATCCTTATGACTTGACTAATCCACTTGTTTTGAAAATCACAAACACCTTATTTTAAGGAAAACCTTATTTTACCCCTTTTTAACTTATATAAAGAAAATTTCCTTTCCCAAGGAAATTTACCATTGCCAAGATTTATTTGTTCATATCATAAATATCTCTAAGTAGAAAATTCAGATTGTAATTCACAATCTCAGAATCATATAATACTTAGATATGAGGTATTCTATTTAAGACTCTGAATTTCGGATAATAACTCTCATGATGTCCAACTCCGAATTATAGATACAAACTCTCATGAAGTTCAAATCTGAATTATGGATACGAACTCCCATGAAGTTCAACTGCAAATTCTGTATATGAACTCTCATGAAGTTCAACTCTGAATTCTGATTAAGAATGTATGTAAAGTTTGACTCCGAATTCTAATTACGAATTCTGGATATGAATTTTATGAGTTCTGATTACAAATCCAGATTATGAATTCTGATTACAAACTTATCTAATTTTTGACTCCGAGTTATCTGAATTTAGACTCCAAACTCTAATGAGTTATGACTCTGAATTCTCATGAACTTAGACTCTGAACATTGTAAGTTATGGTTCTGAATTCTAGTGAAACCAGAATCCAAATTTCCTTGCAATTTAGACTCCGGATTTCTAATGAATTCAGGTTCTGAATTCCTACATAATAGAATCTGAATATCGTAGTACTACAGACTTCGAATTCATGTTACTTACACTCCAAACATTAACCTTTTCCATTCTGAACATTCATTTTCTCAATTCCAAATATCATTTTAGTAATGATTACACTTGTTCTATTACAAAATGATGTCGTGATTTCAGTTATTGACTAACTATTATTTGAGTGACATGTGTATAGGTCCCTCCGAAATTCAAGGAAGAATTTGACCGTTGGAGGAGGGATCCTACTATTGGAGCATCACCTATAAATAGGAGTTCATTTGAAAGTGTTCGTAACTTTTTGACAACATTTCTTTGACACTTCTGTCTAGATGATGTTGAAGTGATTTCTAGAGAGAGAGGCTCTTATCAACTCTCAATATTCATGCAGAAAGTTTAAACAGCTTGTTCAAGCTTTGCCTTGTGAAGAATTGCTTCGTGAGACTCTAATTGTTGCTGAGTACAATTGAGGGCTTCTGGGGATTGGAAGATAGAGGTTCCAACACCTTGAAGTTGAGGTCTTCCTTGCTGATGAAGATAGAGGTGTTGACTATTCGATAGTTGAGGGCTTGCAGGGATAGCAATAAAAACTCTGATCTTCATATCGAGGGATTACCCTGGTGTGGGTAAGACAGACTTTCATGAAAGTATAAATCAAGGGACCGTTATCCAAGGTTGTTGGATAACATTATCTATGGCTTAAAATATTTTCTTGTTACTTGTTTTCTTATATGTTTTTCCACTGCAATTTTGTATTGTTTAGGGAAGTATACTTCATAATAATTTTTTATTATTGTACTCTGATTTAGTTATATTCTATATACTCTATGGTAGAATCTTCATCCTTGTAAAATTTTGGAGGACTTGTGAATTATCATGATTAACTTTCATAAACACAACTATCGTTAAAAGTTACAATTTTTTTTAAAGATAAAATTCACACCCCCCCTCTTTTATTCGAGCATCTCATTCTAAATTTGATCCTACATTTGGTATATTAGAGTATATCATACTCACATACCATCTCACAATTGGTATCAGAGCAGGTCTCTGAAATAATTATATTCACATATAAGTTTTCCTTGCTCAAAGTGTTTTTATGAACCAATTCTACAATTGGATACAGAGTTTTGGTACACTCTGAATCAATCTCACGATTAGATTTAGAAGAGAATTTTTCATAATCTATGTTTTCAGAATCTATTTTTCAGGCTCATAGTTTGGATTCATACTTGTTAATAAAGATAATCTTTCTCAATATATTTTTTTCTTTCTTAGAATATTTTCCTTCCTTACAAATTTTTTTCTACTAACATGTTTTCTAGAGAACATTTCTTAAAGATGGAAGGAATCAATATCGGTTCCATAGATAATCTCAACCCAACAAGACCACCTATTTTTTATGGTAATTATTACAAATATTGTAGAGATCATACGAAGACTTTCATTATCAATACTGGAGTTGAAAATTTCAGTATTCTTATTGGTGGATACAAGATTCCTGATAAAGAAGTAAGTGCCTTTTCAAATAGAGAAAAGCATGATTATCAACTAAACTATAAGGTACTCAATACTGTACTTTTTTCAATGACTAGAAATATATATAGCCAAATTTCTTCTTGTGAAGTAGCTAATTCAATATGGAAGAAATTTGAATTCACTAACTTTGTAACTTCCAAAGTAATTGAGACTAGAAGATCCATGCTTAGAGATGAATATCATGGTTTTATTTTTCCCTATGGTGAACCCATACGTAAGGTGCAACAGAGATTTATGACTATAGTGAATAGTTTACAATCAATGGGTGTGAAAGGATTAGATGATGAATCTTTTGTTGACAAGATCATCGACATCATGCCGAATGAGTGGGAATCTAAATGGACTGCAATTGATGAGAATAGAAAGGTTACTCAGATTACCCTTGATGAGCTGTTTGGACCTCTTCTTCAGCATGATACTAGAATGAAGAGAGATGCTGATATTGTGAAGGAGAATAATGGAAATGGCAGTGTAGCTTTTACCGCTACTTCTAATCATATGAAAGCAAGGACTCTTGAGAGAGTGAGCATATCTAAATCTAAGAAAATTGTTATCCATTACGAATCTAGTGGAAGTGAATCCTAGGAAAATGAATTAACAAATCTAGCTTTAATGATGAACAAGATAGCTAGACAGAGGAACTTTCAATCCAAATATAAGAAGAAGCAAAGGAAAGACAAAAAAGATTCAGAGGTTACATGTTATGAATGTAAGAGGGATGGACACATTAGACCTGATTTCCCTATTCTCAAGAGAAATGAAAGAAAGGAAAGGTATTCTGAGAAAAACAGAAATAGGTATTACAATTATAAAGATAAGAAATTATTGAAAGCTAATGACACATGGAGTTCTAGTGGTGGAGACTCTTTAGATGAATCTTCGGATTCTGAATCTTCTGGACAGATGAATCTTGGCCTTTTAGCCAGGCTTCCCATTGCAAATAATTGTCTAATGACTGAGGAACACAATGTTGAATCATTGACCAGTGGTTCCTTAAATGATAATGATATTAAATATTATAAATCATTAGATTAACAATCTTCTTCTGATGAAGATAATACTTTAACTACCTATGAAGAAGTTTCTAGGTTTGCCAAACATCTTGAAAATGATAATTCAAAGCTCATAAAAAACTTGATAAGGAAAAATCTTGGAATATTATTCTTACTAAAGAAATATTAGATCTTTTTAAAAGATCTTGATAAGAAAAATAATTATTTCGAAATTATTTCAAAAAATCTTGAGGAAGTAAATTCTGAGAAGAATAAACATTCTAAAGATATAGAAAACGTAATTTCAAAGAAAAATTTTTTTGAGCCTAACTCTAGCTCCAAGTCCAATGTTTGTGAAGAAAGGAACTTAGTAATAAAACTAAAATCTGAAATATTTTCCTTGAGGAAGTTCTTGTCAAACATTACCTTAGGTAAGAAAGATTTTGACAAAATATACTTACAAATCCGACCTCGAAGGAATACTTCTAGTTTTGGTTATACATGTTCTAAACTGATTTTTAGTAACAACTACTTTGTTCCTCAAAGTTACCCATTTAGAATAAAGTTCCAATGTGGTGGTCACTGGGCAATGAATTGTTCTTTAAACAAAACCCAATCTTTATGTTTCCATAAATCTTATTTTTCTAAGAAGATGTGTGTTCCCAAAATTTTACTTTCTAATATTTGTGGATACAAATAGGTCTAGATTCCAAAAACCTAACTTTTTCATGTTTTTAGGAAAATAGGGAAAGTACCAATAGAAATACATGGTACATGGATAGTGGATGTTCCTGAAATATGACTGGTAACATAGACTATTTTGAAAAGATTATCAAAACGAAAGGAGGAAAATTAACTTTCGGATATAATGCTCTGGGAGAAATTATTGGTATATGTAACATCATTATTCATGGAAAAACATTTATTTATAATGTTTTATTTGTTAAAGGTCTTAATCACAACCTCATCATCAAAATTCAATTATGTGATGAAGGCTACCTTTTGAATTTTAGGAATTATAAGTTCTTAGTAGACAATTCCAAGGAAGTGTTTATTCATTCTACACATATGCAAGAGAATTTTTACACACTAAACATATAATACCTTAGGATCCAAGACTTACCTTACCTTAGTGCAATGGAAGATCATTCTTGGTTATGGAATATAAGGTTAAGAAACTGTAATATTAGGAACCTATGAAAACATTCTAAGAAAATACTAGTTAAGGATCAACCAGATCTTAGATTTGATTCTTCAAAAGTCTGTGAACCTTTTCAATATGGAAAACAATATAAATCAAGTTTTAAATCCCTTGGTGAAATCACAACTACTAATTCATTACAGCTAGTGCAAGTGGATCTTTTTGGTCCCACACAAACTGGAAGAATTCGGGGCAAGTATTATGCATTTTTCTTGATTGATGACTACACTAGATTTACATGGGTCTATTTTCTAGAAAAGAAGTCTGACGATTTTTTATGTTTCAAAAGTTTTAAAAACCAATTTAAAAATGATAAAAACCTTCCATTAAAAACTATATATAGTGATCATGGAGGAGAATTTCAAAATTCTAATTTTGAAACATTTTGTAGTTGATAAGGTATTACTCACAACGTTTTAGCAGCCAGAACACCTCAACAAAATGGTCTTGTTGAAAGAAGGAATAGAATTCTTTAAGAGATAACTAGAACCATGTTGAGTGAGTATTCTGTTGCCAAACATTTTTGGTCTGAAGCTGTACGTGTTTCTTGTTATACTATATATCGAGTTTTGATTAGGCCTTTTCTTAATAAAACTCCTTATGAGTTATTGAATGGTATAAAACCTAGACTTTCTTACTTTAAGGTTTTTGGATGCAAGATATTCATTCTGAATACTAAATACAACTTACATAAATTTGCACCAAAATCTGATGAAGGAATTTTCCTGGGCTACTCCAAAACTTCTAAGGCTTATAGAGTTTTCAAAAAAATTATGTGTACAGTTGAAGAGACAGTACATGTCAAATTTGATGAAACTGGTCCCTTTTTTTAAACCACCCCAACCTACATCTTCGGATGTGTTTTCAAAAACTAATTATCAACCTTTGATAGAAAATTCTTCTGATGAAGAAAATGTTCAAGAAGATACTTCTCAAAAATTTACCCCAGAAGATTTCCTACCCTATGTTGATGAACAGTTTTTACAAAACCCAAATCAGATGTTTCTTATAAATCATCCCAGTGATAGTATAATTGGTTATGTAAATCAACCTATAAGGAATAGATGTTCCTTAAGAAATAATGTATAAAATCTAGCATTTCATTCCCAATTGGAACCAAAAAGCATTGATGAAGCTTTAGTTGATGATGATTGGATTAAATCCATGCAAGATGAACTAAATTAATTCGAAATGAATAAAGTCTGGACCTTGGTTAAAAGACCTAAGGAAACTTCTGTTATTGGAGTAAAATGGTTTTTCATAAATAAGTGTGATGAAAATGGAGTCATAATTAGGAATAAAGCTAGATTGGTTTCTAAAGGCTATAATCAAAAAGAAGTAATAGACTATGAAGAAACCTATTTTACAGTAGCTAGACTTGAATCTATTCAAATTTTACTTGCCTTTGCAGAATTATTCAATTTCAAAATTTTTCAAATGGATGTGAAATGTGCTTTCCTTAATGTTTATGTTCAAGAGGATGTTTTTATTGAACAACCTCTTGGCTTTGAAGATACAAAACATCATGATCATGTTTTTAGACTTACCAAAGCTTTGTATGGCCTTAAAATAAGAAAAATATCGATGTTAAGGGAAATACCTTTTTATAAATAAAGATAAGAAAAATATTTTTATTGTTCAAATTTATGTTGATGACATTATATTTGGTTCAACTCGGAAATCCATAACTCATTCCTTTGCGGATCTAATGAAATATGAGTTTGAAATGAGTATAATGGGTGAGTTAACATTTTCCTTGGTTTTGAAATTTCTCAAAAAACAGAAGGAATCTACATATCCCAACATAATTATATTAATGATCTTCTTAGAATGTATGGGTATGAAAACACTAAAAGTATAAGTACTCCAATCGGTACCTCAAACACACTTGATCTTGATGAAGCTGGAAAACCAGTATGTCAAACATCTTTTATAGGTATGATAGGAAGTCTACGATACTTGACAGCTAGTCGACCAGACTTAATGTTTTCAGTATTCTTATGTGAAATATATCAATCCAATCCTATGGAATCTCATTTAAAGGTAGTGAAAATAATTTTTGGCTACTTAAAGGGACCCATGGTTTTAAGACTATTTTATACTTCTGGAAATGATTTTGTTTTAAAGAGTTTTTCGGATGCTAAAATTGGTGGATGAAGAATGGATAGAAAATGTACATCCAAAACTTTTCATTTATTAGGAGATTCATTAGTTTTTTGGTCTTGCAAGAAGTAACACTCAGTAGCACTCTCAACTACTGAAGCTGAATATGTAGTAGTTAGAAGTTGTTGTGATCAAGTATTGTGGATGCAACACACACTCACAGATTATGGCTTGAGTTTTATTAATACTCAAATTATGTGTGATAACACAAGTGCCATTACCCTAAGTAAAAACCCTGCACATCAATCTCGTGCAAAGAACATTGATATTAGGCATCATATTCCTAGAGATCACGCACTAAAAGGGGATATTATTCTTCAATTTATCAGAACGCAAGATCAACCTGCTAACATTTTCACAAAATATTTACCCTCCAATAGATTTGAATACATTAAACAGAAGTTAGGAATGTTAACTTTAAGGTAATATTCCTTCATTAAATTCTTGTTGAATCATTCTCCTTATAGTAATAAATTCCTTTTCATAGGGGGAGTACATCTCCTTGTATGTTTTTCAAAAAAAAATTGTAGTTGGTTTTTCTAAATTTTTTGTAATGATTTATTATATTCTTCATAATGATTTTTTCATATTTCTTTGTATTAATGATTTTCATATTTTTCATATTGATGATTTTCATATTTTTTGTAATTATGGTTTCATATTTTTCGTAATGATACTTTTCATATTTTCATAAGAGAAATTTTCATAGTGAAAATTTTAGTATTGGAAATCTTTGGAACTGAAGTTTTCATAACGGAATTCTTCAGACCTTGAATTTTTGTAAGGAAAATTTTCGTAATGAACTTTTTCGCATTCAAAATTTTTATAGTGGAATTTTTGTAATAATATTGTTTTTGGTAGTCAAATTTGATTCTTTAAGAAAAATATCACCTATTACAAATAACCTTCCTAGCAATCTAAAAGGTATGATTTCCTTCTTAATTTTTCTATAGTCATTATTTAATTGCTGGTATTTTCTTTTGTTTTTAAAATTTATTGGATTTATGTTTTCTTAAACCCGAATGTTTTCTTGAAAAACCTAAAAAGATCGGATTTACTCAAATTTTCCTTGAGACAATTATTTCAACCGTCAGATCAGATCTGAATATTTCTCAACCGTTAGATTGGTTTTGGAAGATGAAATGTCACCTCAACACCTATATAAAGGGGACCCCCGATGGTTGTCCCACATCGGTTATCTAGCTCTCACATCTCAAAGCTCTTCCATTCTTCATAAGACCATTATGAATTCATCAGATGTTCTACATTCCGAATGTTTGTAGAAGCTCTTTCCCAAGAAATTTCATCTGTGAAGCCGATTGCTGAATGGAAGATCTATAGGGAGAGGTTGGTGCATCCCAATTTCTTCAAAAAGTATGATTCTATAATTTCCAAGAACATCAAGCTAACCAGATGTGAAGATGTAGCCATTTCTAAGACCTAAGCTCAAGATGTTGTTTATCTAGATTTTCTCATAGAGATCTATGAGTCAGTGAGTTTATTTAAGGAATATAGAAGGTAGAAGTTCTCATTCAAAATTTATGGGAAGATGTATGCCTTATCTTACACCAAGGAAGTTGGCTTGGTAGGCAAACCCTATGAAGGTGAAGCTGAATTCTGTTCACACAAGATGCCAGATGTTCAGGGAATCTTTTTCAAAGTAGAGGATATGAAAACTCTCAGACATTCTGATATTGACACTTCCAAGAGGATTTCCCATATTTCAACAAAAAATCGGATTCTATAACTCTGGTTACAAGGTTTCATTGTTCCGAGGAAGGGAGATAAAGATACACTCAAGAAGAGCGATATGTATGTTCTAGATTTTTTGGTAAATCCAAGGAAGCTTAATCTCATGAGAAACATCCTCATCACTATTGAAAATATCAAGAATGGCAATCTAAGAGATAAGAACATAATGTATCTAGCTTTGCTTTCAAAGTTAATTGTTCCGACTCTTGAATCTTTCAATATCCCATGTAGCACCAATCTTAGAAACTGTAAGGTTATGTTGATTAGTGATGATACTTTGAAGAGGATGAAAGTGGGTTTCTCCAAGGAGATAGAATAATTCTATGATCTGCTAGAGGAGGAGGTAGAACCCATTCTGGAGAATGTAGAGAATGTCGAGCCAGTGAAGAACGTTAGTAAGAAAAGGAAGCTCAAGGAAGTGGAAACTGAAGATAAAACCCCCAAGACTAAGGAAGTTCAGTCCGCACCTCCTAAACCCAAGAAGCAAAAGGCTTACCCAGATGAGGTAGAAGAAAAGTGGAGGGAGGACAAGAAAAGTAGAAAAGAAGGGGAGCCACAGTTCGGTTTGGATCCTGTTTAGGCTAAGGCATTGAGACAAAAAAACTACAAATCAGCTAGAAAAGTAGTCCAAGGAGAAGAAACTGAAGAAGAAGATGAAAAAGGCCGAAATTTGTCAATCCATTCTCAGAGATGCTGAAATAGCTTTAGAAAATATTCCAGTTTCGAAGACTTTTCTGGTGGAACAATTACATGATACTCTATGTAAGAAGACTCCAAAAAAACCAAATAGAAGGAAGTTGAAAAATAAATAATGGATAAAGTTTAGCATGTTGTAGAGGAAATTCATCAAGCAGAGATGAGTGGTGGTTCTGAAGATGTAATCAGGTAAGTTGAAGAATATCAAGATAAGGGAACCCCATCTGAGAAAATCTCACTCCGGACTTCTCAAGCCAGATCCTCTAGACTTGTTACACCTAGAGAAGATGATAAAGGAGAAGAGGAAGTGAATAAGACATTAGAGGAATAAATTCATAATCATTACTTCTTCCATCCCGAGGATGTTTAAGCTGTAGTAGAGAATGATAAATTTGATGAAGACATGATAGTTCAACTATCCAGAAGTGAGGAACAATCCCCTGGTGAGGAAGTAGTACTGAAAGTTGAGAAAGGTAAGCAAGTGGCTGTTGACACTCCAACAAAAGACATTCTGAGAAAGAAATAAGATACAGGAACCTCAAAGAGGATGTTGGTAGAGTTGGAGGAAGAACCATATCAAAACAATATATCTGATTCGGAGTTATCTGCCTTGGGACATGACTTTGTAGTTCAATCCTTAAAAAAGTTGGTGGATACCATTCCTATTTTTCCAGTAATCAAGTCTAGATTACAAATGCTTCAGCAAAGTATGAATCAAAAGTCAGACTCAGTATCCATGGTGACGGACAGATGTGTTAAGATAGAGGTTGTTCACAAAAATTTCCTGATCAACTATGAAGCTCACAAGAAATCATGCAAGCATATGACTAAATGGTATAAGAAAATTATTGTGGATATGGAAGAGCTTGATAAGTTCCAAGATGATTTCAAGGATGCTTTTGGTACCGAATATGCCAAAATAAAAAATCTTTCTGATAGATTTTAGGAAAAGCCAACCCTTGAACAAACTTCTTTGATTTGAGATGTTAAAGACTTGAATGGGAAGCTGAGCTATATTGTTCAAAGACTGAAAACAGATAAGGATATATGGAGTTAGATGTAAGGAAAGCTTTTGAAACAACGCGAACTTATAAGGGTCCTGGAAGAGGCCATGAAGGCTCAGGCAGAGGTCTTGAAAGTTCAGGAGTATAGGATCAAGGCATTAGAAAAGAAAGCAAAGGAAGATCATACTGATCTGAAGAAGTTGAAGACCATTTTCAAGATGCTAATGCCCAAGGAAAAATAAACCAAATAGACTACTCCAATCTTTTGTTGTGCATTTTTTTCCTCGTACTAATACTTCCAATCATAATGGAATTTTTTATGCTTGTTTGTTTGTATGTCTTTACTAATGTTTCAGGTACTTTATTTCTTTTCCAATCCCTCAATTCATTTTGAAAATCACAAAGGGGGAGAAGGAAAAAGAATTCTAAAAGGGAGAAGAAAAATTTCGAAGTAAAGAAGAACTATCTCTAAGTAAGGGGGGATTTCTCATTACAAATATTTCTACATTCAAATAAAATTTCTCACACCAGAAATCTAGAATACGATCATTAGAGTTCCAAAGCCTAAGGATGAGTTAGTTGTATTCACCATTGTTCATAAACAAAGGGATATAATCTTTAATATCAATGTCTATAAATTTATTCTATGTCTTTACATTGTTTTTTGTAAGGATGTTTGTGCTTTCCAAAAAGGGGGAGATTGTTGAGTCAATAGGGTTTTCCTTATGACTTTTCCATTCCTAATGAAAAGGGGGAGATTGTTAAGTCATTAAGGTATCCTTATGACTTGACTATTCCTCTTGTTTTGAAAATCAAAAACACCTTATTTTAAGGCAAATATTATTTTACCCCAGTTTTAATTCTATAAATTAAATTTCCTTTCCCAAGGAAATTTACCCTTGCGTAGATTTCTTTGTTCATATCATAAATTTCTCTAAGTATAAAATTCGGATTGTAACTCAAAATCTCGGAATCAAATAATACTTAGATATGAGGTATTCTGTTTAAGACTCTGAATTCTGGATAAGAACTCTCATGAAGTTCAACTCCGAATTATGGAAACGAACTCTCATGAAGTTCAACTCCGAATTATGAATATGAACTCCCATGATGTTCAACTCCGAATTCTGGATATGAACTCTCATGAAGTTCAACTCCAAATTATGATTATGAACTTATGTAAAGTTTGACTCCGAATTCCAATTACGAATTCCGAATATGAAGTTTCTGAGTTATGATTACGAATCCTGATTATGAATTCTGATTATGAACATCTCTAAGTTCTAACTATGAGTTCACTGAATTCAGACCCCAAACTCTGATGATTTATGACTCTGAATTCTCATGAACCGAGACTCTGAACTTTGTATGTTCCGGTTACGAATTCTAGTGAAACAGGACTCCGAATTTCCTTGAAATTCAGACTATGGATTTTACTAAATTCAGGTTATGAATTCCTACAAACCAGAATCAGAATATCTTAGTACTACAGACACCGAATTCATTTTAGTTACACTCCAAACTTTAACCTTTTCCATTCCGAACATTCATTTTCTCCATTCCGAATATCAGTTTAGTTATTCTTACACTGGTTCTATTAGAAAATGATATCGTGTATTCAGTTATTGACTAACCATTATTTGAGTGACACATGTATAGGTCCCTTTGAAATTCAATGAAGAATTCGACCATTGGAGGAGGGAGCCGATCGTTGGAGCTTGACCTAAAAATAAAATCTCATTTGAAAGTGTTCATATCTTTTTGACAACATTGATTTGACACATGTGTCTACATGCTGCTAATGTGATTTCTAGAGAGTGATATTCTTCTATCAACTCTCAAGATTTGTGTAGAAAGTTTGAACAGATTGTTCAAGCTTTTTCTTGTGAAGATTTGCTTCGTGCAACTCTGATTGTTGTTGAGTACAATCGAGGGCTTCCGGGGATAAGAAGACAGAGGTTCTAACATCTTGAAGTTGAGGGATTCCTTACTGAGGAAGACAGAGGTGTTGACTACCTGATAGTTGATTGCTTTTGGGGATAGAAAGACAGACTCCAATCTTCATATCGAGGGATTACCTTGGTGTGGGTAAGATAGACTTTCCAGAAAGTATAAATCAAGGGAAAATTATCCCAGGTTGTTGGATACCCTTCTCTTTGTGTTAAAAGATTTTCTTGTTACTTGTTTTCTTACAAGTTTTCCCACTACAATTTTGTATTGTTTAGGAAATTATATTTACATATAATTTCTTATTCTTGCAATCTTATTTAGTTAGATTCTATACGCTCTAAGGTATAATCTTCATCCTTGTAAACTTTTATAGAACTTCTGAATTATCTTTTTTAACATTGTTAAACACAACTATCTTTAAAAGTTCCAAATGAATTTTTAAAAAGATACAATTCACCCCCATATTATATTTGAGCATATAATTCTTAATTCGATCCTAAATTTAGTATATTAGAGTATATCATACTCACATACCATCTCACATATTATGATTCTCTAATAAAATCAGGGTGGTGAATACTTGAGCCAAGAATTTACTGATCATCTGAAATATTGTAGAACTATTACACAACTCACTCATCAGGGAAAAACATAGTGTAATAGTTTATCTAATATGAGTAATCTTATCATAATGGATATATTTTGATCTATGATGAGTCTATCGAGTCAATAAGGTAATATTATGACTTCTCTATTCCTTATGATCTTATGTTTTGAAAATCAGAAACACCTTTTCTTAACTTCTTTTTCTTCTAAAGTTAAGTTTTTTTTCTTAAGATCTGGAATTGTCATTCCATTATACTTATAGATGTATCATTATGATATGTCATTCTGTTATACTTACAGGTGTATCATTACAATTTTCCATTTGGTTAGATTTACCAATTTCTCATACCATCTTTATGATTCTGAATCCGGTGTATAAGTGATACTGTCTTTATGATTCTAAATCTAGTGTATAAGTGATACCATTTTTTGATTCCTAATATGGTATAAAAGTTATTTTGTTTTTTGATTCTGAATTCGATGCAAAAGTGATTCTATTTTCTGATTCTGAATTCGGTGCAAAAGTGATTCTGTTTATTGATTCTGAATCTGGTTCCAAAGTGATTCTATTTTATGATTATAAATCCGGTGTAGAAGCCATTACAAGTTTATGATTCCAATTCTAGAACAAATTAGATACTAGTTTCACAATCCAATTAAATTTTACTTATAAATCTGTTTTCTGGTTAATATTTTTCTTAAGAATCTGATTTCCTGATAATGTTATATTTGTTTAAATTTGTCATTCTAATATTATCGAAATCCAAGTTTTCTTATAAATAACACTTATCTCTAACTAAACATCGTTTTTGTTACTTGAAACGATGTCATACAATCTGTTACAAACTAACTATTGTATGTTTGACACGTGTCTAGGTCCCTCCAAAATTTAAGGAAAATATGACCATTGGAGTGGACCCAACTATTGAGAAGCTTTTCCTATAAATACAAGTTCATTTGAATGAGAAAAAAACTGCTTCTACTTTTAACGAATGCGAAGAGTGGATGAAATTGACACATGTGAAAAAACTATGAAGTGATTTCTAGAGAGTGGGGATATTTCAACATTCAGTGCTTCATGTAGATGTCATGAAAAACTTGTTTTTGTGTGAATGACTTTTTCAGACTTGCTTCATACAGACTCAGATCGTACTGATCATGGGCTTCCGGGTTTGGAAAACATAGGTTCTCATTTCCTTCTAAATTGAGGGCTTGCGGGGATAACAAGACAGATACCGAGCCTTGGATTGAGGTCTCACCTGGGTTTGCGTAAGACCGACTTTCATGAATGTATAAATCAAGGAACCTTTATCCAAGGTTGTTAGATACCCTTCTCTTTGGGTTAAAAGAATCCTGTTGTTACTTGTTTTCTACTTCAAGTTGTTTTGTTTCCGTTGTAATCTCAACTTTGTCAAAGTTAGAAAGTATAACCTTCTTATACATTCTAATGTTGTTACTATGACTATATTATAGATTCTATACACTTTAAGGTATAATATTTCTTCTATGAAAATATTTCATATGTTTTCATCTTAAGGATGTACTCTTTGAGAAATGGTTTCTTTAAGAGGTGTTGTGAATGTTTGTTTAAACTTTGTTAAACTAAACATTAAAGGTTCTAAAGAATTTTTAAATTATAAAATTCACCCCCCCTATTGTATATTGATCATCTATATTCATCATTTCGATCCTACAATTGGTATCATAGGAGGTCTCTGAAATTTTTATTTCCACATAAAATTTTTCTTTCTCAAGTTTTCATTTTCTTATTTGATTATAAACTTTTACATCTAACAAGTTTTGTGGAAAGAAATTTTTGGTATGGAAATAATTCGTGTAGGATCTCTAGAGAATCTCAATCCTACAAGACCACCAATCATTGATGTAAATGACTATGAGTACTAGAGAGAAAAAATAAGACCTTTATGATAAACACAGGTGTAGACAACTACTTTATGATAACTGGATATTATAAGATTCTTGATAAGGAACTTAGAACCTTTAATAATCTATAAAAGGTGGAATACCAGCTAAACATTAAGGTACATAATACTTGGTTGTGTTCCATGACCATGAATATATATATAGCTCGATTTCTTCTTATAAAGCTTCAAATTGTATTTGAAAGAAACTTGAAGTAACTCATTTTGGAACTTCCAAGGTTATTAAAACTAGAAGATCTTGGCTTAGAGATGAGTATCATGGATTCTTCTTTCTTTATGGAGAACCTGTATGTAAGGTAAAACAAATATTCATGACTATTTTCAATAGATTATAATCAATGGGTTACAAAGGATTAAAAGATTTAGCTCTTATAGATAAGATTATTGACTTCTTGCCTAACGAATGGGAATCCAAGAAACTGCTATAGATGAGAATTGAAAAGTTACATAGATTTATCTTGACGAAATATTTGGAACCCTTCTTTAACATGATTAGAAAATGAAGAGATATGCTAAAAATATTAATAATAATAATGGGAATGGAGGTGTTTCTTTTACAACTACTTCAAAACATAGAAAATCCAAGACTCCTGAGAGTGTTACAAGACCTAAATCCAAGAAGGTTATTGCTCAATCTGAATCTAGTGAAAGTGAAACTTCAGAAAATGAGTTATCAAATCTTTCTCAAAGTATGAACAAGGTTGTTGGGCAGAAGAACATTTAATATAGATACATTAAGAAATATGGAAAATAAAAGAACGATGGAGAAGTGACATGCTATGAATTTAGAATAACTAGTCATATTAGACCTGATTGTCCCTTACATAAGAAAAGAGACAAGAAGGACCGGAATTCTGAGAGAAACAAGAAGAATTTCTACATATAAAAACATAATAAAGACATAAAATCCAATGACACTTGGAGTTCTAGTGGTGAAGATTCTTCATGTTATGAATCTTCTGAGAAAAAAAATATTAGTTTAATCGCCTGAGCTCCATTTCAAAATAAACGTCATATGGCTAAGGTATGAACCTTTGAATCCTTAACCAATATGTCTTTGATTTCAAATTTACCTACTAAATATTTTTCTTCAGATGAAGAATATTCTTCATGAAATAATGATAATTATTTTCCTTCCTATGAGGAAGTTTCTAGATTTTTTAAGTTTCTAGAGAAAAAAAATTGTAATTTTTTTAAGAAACATAAAAAGAAAATTATAGAGAATTTATTTTAACAAAAGAAATTATGGATCATACCAATGATCTTGATAAGAAAAATGAGGTTTTAGAAAATATTTCTAAGAAACTGGAGGATGATAATTCCGAGAAGGATAAGCATTCTAAATATCTTAAAATATTTTTTTTGAAAAAAAATGTTTTAGAGGATAAATGTAACTTTAGGTCTATTATTCCAGTCGATAGGAATTTAGTCCTAAGACTAAATTCTGAAATTTTTTCTTTGAAGAAAATTATTTCAAATTTTACTTCTATTAAGGAAATTATTGACAAGATATATTCTCAGATCTGACCTCATTGTAATAATCTAGGATTAGGTTATTCTCATGAAAAACCTATTTTTAGAAACCATTATTTTGTTCCTCCTAGAGACATTTTTTGTACTAAATGTTAAAGTGGTGGGAATTGGAAGAATAAATATTCTGTAAAATAATGGTCAATAACTTGGGTTTCATACATCTTACTTTTCTAAACAAATTTGGATACCCAAAATTTTATTGTCTAACAATTTCGGGTCCAAGTGGGTTTGGATTCCGAAAACCTAACTCTTATTTTTCAGGATAATGAAGGAAGTACCAACAACATATGATACATGAATAGTGGATGTTCCTATCAGATGACTGGTAACAAAAACTATTTCAAAATGATTTTCAAGTATAAAGGTGGAAAAGTAACCTTTGGAGTTAACTCTCAAGGAGAAATTATTGGTATCAGTAACATTATTCTTCTTGGAAAAACATTATTTTCAAAAAAATTATTTGGTAAAGGCATTAAGGAAAACCTCGTCAACATAATTCAATTATGTGATGAAGGATACCTTGTGAATTTTTGGAATGACAATTTCTTAGTACACAATTCCAAGGATGATCATTTATTCTCTCATCCCATAGGCAAGATAATGTATACAAACTAAACCTATTAGACCTTGGAAGTTAATATCTTCTTTTCCTACGAGAAATTGAATATCAATTTTGGCTTTGACATAGAAGACTAGGACACTGTAACTTAATGAATTTTAGTAAACTCTCTAAGAATTAACTTGTTAAGGATCTACCGAATCTTAGTTTTTATTATTCAAAAGTCTGTGATCCGTGTCAATATGGCAAGAAATATGAATCTAGATTTAAACCAATAAGTGAAGTTACAACTTCTAATGCCTTATAGTTAGTGCACATGAACTTATTTGGTCCAACCCAAACAGGAAGTATTAGAGTCAAATACTGTGTGTTTTTCTTAGTTCATGACTACACTATATTTACTTGGGTCTATTTTCATGCAATAAAATCTAAAGCTTTTTCTTATTTCAAAATTTTTAGAGCTCAATATAAAAATGAGAAACACCTTCCTTTAATAACTATTCATAGTGATCATGGAGGAGAATTTCAAAATTTAGATTTTGAAACTTTTTATAGTAAAAAAGGTATTACTCACATCTTTTTAGCTTCAAGAACTCCTCAATAGAATGGTGTTGTTGAATGAAGAAATTGTATTCTTCAAGAGATGACTAGAAACATTTTTAGTGAATATTATACAGCCAAACCTTTTTGGGATGAATCTGTATGTATGGCTTGTTATACTATAAATCGAATTTTAATTATACAATTTCTTAATAAAACACTGTATGGGTTATGGACTAGCTGAAAACTAATATTCTTTTACTTCAAAGTTTTTGTTTGCAAAGTATTTATCTTGAATACCAAGGATAACTTACATAAACTTTCACCCAAATCTGATGAAGGAATTTTCTTAGGTTACTCTACTAACTCTAAGTTGTACAGAGTTTTTAATAAAAACACTTGTAATGTGGAAGAAACAATAGATGTTAATTTTTATGAAAATAATCCTATTGTTTCCAAACAAATAAAACTTATTTCTAAAATATTTTCTAAAACTAATCACCAACCTTTGTTAGAAGATATTTTAGTCAAAGATAATGCCCCTAAAAAAGTTTCTGAAACAATTACCCCTGAATACTTTCTACCCTATGTTGATGATCAATCTTTTCAAAACCCAATCATTTATTACATAGAAATCATCCCAGTGATAATATCATAGGAAATGTTAATCAAACAGTAATAACAATAACTTCATTAAGTAATGAAGTTGAACATGATGATTCTTTTACCAATTTGAACCAACTAATCCTGAAGAATCCTTAGGTAATAAAGATTTGATAAAGTCTATGCAAGATGAACTCAATGAATTCCTAAGGAATTAGGTTTGGACCTTGGATGAAAACCCTAAGGAAACTTCTGTTAATGGAGTAAAATGGGTTTTTAGAAACAAATATGATGAAAATGGAGTTATTGTTAGAAATAAAGCACTGTTAGTTGCCAAAGGATATAACAAACAAGAAGGCATTGAATAAGAAGAAACCTATGCTCCTGTAGAAATACTTGAATCTACTCGTATTCATCTATCCTTTGAATCATTATTTAATTTTAAACATTATCAAATGGATTTAAAGTGTTCTTTTCTTAATGGTTATTTACAGGGGGGGAAGTCTATGTAGATCAACCCCCTGGATCTAAAGATATAAAACATCCTAATCATGTTTAGAAACATACCAAATCTTTGTATGGACAAAAACATGCCCCTAAAGCTTTTTATGATAGAATTTTGGGATTTTTCTTCAAAAAAACAATGTTAATAGAAATACTGATCCAACCCTTTTATTTATAAAAATAATAAACATGTTTTTATTTTCCAAATTTATGTTGATGAAATCATCTTTAGATTAACTCGACAATCCTTAACTGGTTCCTTTGCGAATCTTATTAAATATGTGTTTGAGATGAGTATGATGGGACATTTAAACCTTATTCTTGGTTTTCAAAATTCTCAAAAACCAAAGGAAACTTACATATCTCAACATAATTATATCAAATATCTTCTTAAGAAGTTCGTGTATGACAATGCTAAAAGTATAAGTACTCATATTGGAACCTCTAATACTGTTGATGTTAATGTAGTAGGGAAACCAATGGATCAGACATCTTATAAAGGTATGATAGGAAGTTTACTTTACTTATCTTCTAGTCGACCAGACTTAATGTTCTCAATATTATTATGTGCAAGATTCCAAGAAAAAAGAAAATAATCTCATTTAAAGGTAGTGAAAAGAATTTTTCTCTACTTAAAGGGAACCATAGATTTGGGACTTTTCTATTCCTCTAGAAATAATTTTGAAGTTAAAAGTTTGTCAGATGTTGATATTGGTTGTTGTAAAATGGATAGAAAAAGTTCATCTGGAACATTTTATTTCTTAGGATATTCCTTAATTTCTTGGTCATACAAGAAACACAATTTTGTATCACTTTCCACTACTGAAGCTGAATTTGTAGCAGCTGGAAGTTATTGTGATCAAGTGTTGTGGATGCAACACACTCTCACATACTATGGTATGAGTTTTACTAAGACTCAAATAATGTGTGATAATAAATGTTCCATTAACCTATGTAAAAAATGTGTACATCACTCTCGTGCAAACCATGTAGATATTAGACATCACATTCTTAAGGATCATACACTTAAATGAAATATTATTCTTCAATTCATCAGAATGCAAGAATGACTTTCTAATATTTTTACAAAACCATTATCTTCTGACAAATTTGAATACATTAAATAGAATATAGGAATGATTTCTTTATGGTAATCATTCATATCTACTTATAGTTTAAATCATCACCTAATATTAAACTACTTGTTATTTCAGGGGGAGTACATATTTTCCCTCTTTCTTTATGTTTTTTCCCTCTTCATAGAATTATATCATCCCTTAAATTTTGTTTTCTTAGAAATTTTAGTATTTGAAATTTAGGTATTAGAAATTTAGGTATTGGAAATTTCAGTATTGGAAATTTCGGTATTGGAAATTTTGGTATTGGAAATTTCAGTATGGGAAATTTTGGTATTGGAAATTTTGGTATCATAAATTTTGATATTTAAAATTTCAGAATTGGAAATTTCTGTATTTGAAATTTTGGTATTTGAAATATCGATATTAGAAAATTTTTTATTGGAAATTTGGGTATTAGAAATTTTGGTATTAGAAATTTTGGTATAGGAAATTTTGGGTATTGGAAATTTTGGTATTGGAAATTTTTGTATTGGAAATTTTTGTATTGAGATATTGAAATCTAAACTTCTAAGAAAATTATTATAATACCGATAAACTCCTCAGAGTATTACAAAAGGTAAATTTGATTACCTTTTATTTTCTTATCTCATGTTTCAGCTGTTGGTATTTCAAAATTTTCAATATCCGTTTACATTACTACAAAATATTAGAATTCATATTTCTTATATCCATCCTCAACTGTCAGATCAGACCAAGTTATGTTCAGCTGTTTGATTATCATGTGGAAGTAGAAAAGTCATAGATATTTCTATATAAAGGGTGTCTCGATTATAAGCACTACACCATCCTTACTGATATCAGTGCCGATGTTCTGTCGCCATCAAAGTCCTCGTTCTGATTATTTTGTCCCCTTTATCCCGAATGACTCATGAATCTTCAGCAGATCAGATGTTGATTACCAAAGAAATAATGGATTGGTTAATATTTAGGGAAAGGTTGGTATGCCCTAACTTCTATGAAGAATATGACTCCCTTATCTCTTAGGTAATAAGAACTAACATATGGGAAAGTGTTTGTGTGGCTAAAGAGAAGAGTCATGATCTAGTTTTTCCTGACCAAGTTATTCAGTTCTATGAATCTGTTATTTTCTTCTAGAAGTATGGTAAGGATATTTTTAAGTTCAAATGCTATGATAAGACTTATATTATTTTTTATAAGAAGGGAAAAAATGTTATCAACATACGGTATGAAGGATAAGATATTCTGTTCTCTCAAAAACTCTCTGAGAAAGATGGTTCTTTTGAGAAAGTCATGGCTTTATATTATCTTGGTCTCAGGTATGTTACTAATTTGATGATTATAAATCTTACAACAAACCACAAGATGGTAGCTCTCTAGATGCAAGGCTTTCTTATCCCAAGAAAAGGAGGTAATGAATCTCTAAAGATATGTGACATCATTCTTTTATAGTTTCTTGTCAACTTAAGAAATATAAACTTGCTTATGTACATCGTTCTAACCATCTAGGAAATAAAAAGTGGATCCATCAGATCTTAGTTTCTTATGTATCCGGCAACTATCTCTTGGATAATTGTTATATGAATTCAATATATGAATGTCCCATGCCGATCAGTCTCAAATCCTTTTAATATTTTGTTTCTTATTGATGACACTCTAAGGAGAATGAAGATAGAGTTTTTACAGGAATTCAAAAGTTTTGAAGAAATGGTTTTCCAGAATAAGGTAGATGTTCCAAAATCATCAAAATAAGTACCCAATAAAAGAAAACATGATGAACCAGGCTTGCCAGTACTAGCTTCTGATGTCCCGGTATCGGCACCTCCTCCTGCAAAGAAATCAAAAACCTATTCCGATGAAACAGTTGAAAAGTGGAGAGAAATGACGGCTTCCAGAAAGGAGGGTGATCCTTCCATTGGCTTAAATCCTGTAGAGGATAAGGCCTTGGAAATCAATCAAGCTAAAAATCTTGAGAAATAAAATAAGGAGAAGAAGTTAAAGAAGAAATTCTCTAAAGCGCATGTTTTTTAGTCTTCAAAAAAATCTATAGAAAAAAAGTCCCAAGAAGTGTTTGAACCTCATGTTATTCATAAAAATATGGTTGTCACTCCAGAAATCTAGAAAGACAATAAAGTACTATCTTTATTAGAACATGTTAAAGAAATAGAAGATTTTATAGTTCTAGAAGATTATTATGATGTTTTAAGGGAATTGTAAGACTATATTGGAACTCCTTCAAGTTCTGTATCTAAATTTGATTCAGAAAAAGAACTCGAAGAGGTAGTTGAAGAAGAAGTTGTGGAATAAGTAGATGTTGAGGAATAAGTATAAGTTGTTGAAGAAGTACTAGTTAAAGAAGAAGAACAAGTAGGAATTTAAGAGTAATTAGAATAGAAATAATAGGTTGATCATCACGTGGTGGTGAAGAACAGTTTCAAGAGGAAGAAGATGAACAAGTAGAAATTAATGTTATTCAAGTATCTGATGAACAATCTTCAGTACAAAATACTGTCAAAGGTAAGAGTGTTTTGGTTGCCTCATCTAAAAAATAAACACCTTATAAGTCCTCTAATAATATTGAGAAATTAGTTTCCTTAACTCCAAGAGGGGATCATAATGGAAAAGATATTTCAGATTCTGAATCCTCGTCATCTTTTAGACATGAACTTTTCAAACTATCATTAAGAAAGTTGGTTAGAACCATTCCGGTTCTTGAAAATATAGATACCCGGAGTAAAATGATGAAATAAAATTTAAATCAAAAGACATAATCGACCAATATACTTATAGACATGGTGGTCAAGCAAGAAGCAAACTTCAGTAATCTTTTAATTGACTACAATTCTCAGAAAGTGACTTGTAAGAAAGTCTTTAACTTCACCAAAACTATCAATGAAGAGCTAAGATAGTTCGGTGACTTCATGGATTCAACAAATGGAGCTTCAAATACATGTGAAACCGAGTTCAACAATGTCAAGGCATCAATATTTGAGAAGTCTAGTCAACCAAATTCTGTTGCTCAATCTGTAAGAAGTGAGAAAGAAGTTAGTGCAGAATTAGAGAGAAAGGTGGCTTCTCAAGAAGAAAGAATCTTGTCATTAGAAAATAAGAATCAGAATCAGGAGATCATTTTGAAGAAGTTTTATGAAAATCATAAGGAAGTGAATAAACTTAAAGCCATGATAATGAAAATGTTGTCTGAGAAGAAGAAGTATGGATAATTTTTTACATTTCGATGTTTTTTTGAAATCAAAACATTATTTCCAAAAAGATTCTAGAATATATTTCTTTTGTTTTTGAATGTATGCTTGATTAACCTTATAGGAATATCTTATACTTCTCCATTCGTTTCCCTCTTTTTGAAAATCACAAAGGGGGGGAATTTATTTAAAAGGAAGAATTTAATGAAGATCTCAAAGGAGGAGAGTATGGTAAGAAAGGATAATGACCAAGTAAGGGGGTTTTCTTTTGAGAAAAGATGTTTATCTAAGGGGGAGATATTTTCTTTAGAAATAAAACTAGATACTAAAGGTCAAGAATACTATCCTTGGGAAACATAACCTAAGGGGGAGTCAGTCGTATTTATCTGAAATCTCATTAAAAGGGGGAGATAAGTTTTTTATACTTTTTATCTATGTTAATATATTCTTACTTAGAAAAGTTGATTGTGCTTTCTAAAAAGGGAGACATTGTTGAGTCAATAAGGTTATCTTTTGACTTCACTATTCCTTATGGTCTTATTTTTTGAAAATCACAAGCTTTTTTTAAGTTCAATTTTTTTACTTAAGTTCTGTTTTTTTCTTAAGATCTAGGATTTTCATCCCATTATACTTACAGATGTATCATTATGATTTCTCATTCTATTATACTTACAGCTGTATCATTATGTTTTTCAATTATGTTAGATTTCCCAATTTCTCATTCCGAATTTTTGATTCCAAATCTGGTGTATAAGTTATATCGTCTTTATGATTCCGAATTCAGTGTATGAGTGATACCGTTTTTGTGATTCCGAATCCGGTGCAAAAGTTATTCTGTTTTGTGATTCTGAATCTGGTGAAAATGTTATTTATTGTCATTATGAATCCAGTGAAAAAGTGATTCTGTTTTGTGATTCCGAATCTGGTGAAAAAGTGATTATGTTTTATGATTATAAATCTGTTGCAGAAGTTATTCTGAGTTTATTATTATGATTCAGGAACAAATGAGATATCGGTTTCATGATCCGATATACTTTTACTTATAAATCAATTTTCCTATAAATGTTTTTCTTAAGAATATGATTTCTTGATAATGTTATATTTTTTTAAATTTATCTTTCCAAAATTATCAGATTCCATGTTTTCTTATACATAACACTTATCTTTAACTTAACCTCGTTTCTATTACTGGAAACGATGTCATATAATCACTTATAAAAAAATAGTTGTATGTTTGACACATGTCCATGTCCCACCACAATTTAAGGAAAATATGACCATTGGAGTGGAGCCAACCGTTGGGAAGCTTTTCTTATAAATACAAGTTCGTTTGAAAGAGAAATAAGCTGCTTCAACTTTTAACAAATGTGGAGAGTGGATGAACTTGACGCATGTGAAAAAGATGTGATGTGATTTCTAGAGAGTCTCTTTCAACTATTAGTGCATCGTGCTGATGTAGTGAACAACTTGTTCATGTGTGAAAATCTTGTTCAGACTTGCTTCATGTAGAATCTGATTCTTCTGATCGTGGGATTTTAGGTTAGGAAGAAAGAGGTTCTGATTTCCTTCTAAATCGAGGGCTTGTGGGGATAGCATGACAGACACCAATATTTGGATTGACGGATTACCTGGGTTTGGGTAAGACTTTCTTTCTTGAAAGTATAAATCAAGGAAACTTTATCTAAGGTTTTTGGATAATCTTCTCTTTGGATTGAAAGAATCTTGTTGTTACATGTATTATATTTCAAGTTGTTTTGCTTTCACTGTAATCTTAACTTTGTTAAATCTAGAAAGTATAACTTTCTTATACTTTCTAATTACATTACTCTGAATATATTACAGATTCTATACGCATTAAGGTAGAATAATTCTTCTAAGAAAATATTTCTTAATTTTTTAACTTAAGGTTATATTGTTTGAGAAAAGGTTTCATTAAGAGGTGTTGTGAATGTTTGTTTAAACTTTGTTAAACTAAACTTTAAAGGTTCCAAATGAATTTTTAAAGTATACAATTCACCCCCCCCCCTATTGTATATTGAGCATCAACATTCATCATTTCGATCCTACAGAGTCAGTGTTACCTTTCTATTCTGTTTTGGGGATATTATTTGGAAACTATTGGATTTATACCAAGATTCATTTTATTTAGATATTTCATAAAGACATCATATGAGATATGGACTTGGAAACAACCGAATATGTATTTAATGAAAATTTAGGGTTTTGAAACAAACATATCATGTTTGGATTCTAAATAACTAAGCCAAAATTAGAAATGTCAATATGTTTTCTATACCAATGAAAAATTGGTATATTATTTATATACACATATGGAATAAAAAAATTTAAATTAAGATGGTGTTTTCATTTAGAAGGATAACATGATTCAATAAGTTTATAGGGGGGGATTTAAACTTAGATAAGCTTAATACTTATAAATAGTAAGCTCTCCTAAGATGGATGTTGAGATAAATTAGACAAGAATTTATGTAAGATGAACCAACCCAGGTTATAAAATAACCTCAACAGATTGGTATGCTTTTTTAGGATCCCAAGAGATATGGATTTATTATGAAAATTTTTAGTGAGGTAATGTTCATCGGTGATGAATCTACTACCTATTAGGAGGTCATTGATAGTTTGTATTTTGAGAGATGGTTTAAATCCATGGAATCTATAATAGACTTGTTGTATACTAACAATGTTTGGAAGTTTGTGGATTCACCTAAAGGGGTGAGAAACATAGGGTGAAAGGGGTTGTCCATAAGAAAACAGACATGGAAAGTATATTTTCTACCTATAAAGCATTCCTAATTGTAAAAAAATATAAAAAAATCATGATATTGGATAAGAATATTCCTCTTTAGTTATTGCAATATTAAATTACATTCAAATATAAATTCCCATATTAACTCATTTATAATATGAGATATATCAAATGGATGTAAAAACCTATTTCCTTAATGATAATTTATTCTAGGAGATATATATAATACAACCCAAATGTTTTGAAGCTCCAAATGATTCTTATATGTTTTGAAAGATAAAATGGTCTATTTATTGATTAATGAATAATTATCTATGTTGGAATATCTAATTTTATATTTCAATAAAAGAGTTTAGTTTCATTAAGAGAAAGAAAATATTCTTGTGTATACAAGACTATTATTGATTTTGGTGGTATTTTTTATATTATATGTGGATGAGAAACTTATTATCAGAAATGATGTCACAAATTTAGATTCAATAAAGATATTATTGGGAAAATTCTTCCCTATAAAAGAAATTGGTGAAACAACTTACATATTGGGTATAAATTACTATAGAGATAAATGTAGGAGGCTTCTTAAACTATTTTAGAACATTTATATTGGTAAATTTCAAAATAAGATCAATATTTAGTTCTCCAAAAGTGTTATTTACTAGTAATACATGGAATGAATCTTAGGATGACTTAATATTATTCTAATAATTTAAAAAGGATGGATAAAATTCATTGCGCATATTCCATGGTATCAATCATGGATTCCCTACTATTCACATGAAATGATGTCACTTATTATTTAATAATTATAGGTAAATTATTGTCCAATCATTGTGTGTGTCATTGTATGAGTCATAGTAAAATGAATCATACAATGTATGCTTACTTAAAATATCTCTTTGTGTGAGATGACGCACACACAGTATGAAATCACACTTATACGGTACCCATATAGGTTGAATGATGCATTAATAGTACAAATTACACATACAGATATTGTCAAATTACACTTACACAAATATAAAATTACACTTATAAAAATATATAATGACTAGTATGTAGTACAAATAATATATACAAAATACAAATGACTCATATGTTGACACATACACAGATTATCAAATGAAAATTTTGTTGTATATGAAATGATACATAGACAAAATGGAAATGAGTTATATGTGCATAGAGATTGTTTTTCAAAATCATAAAATATGATCTATTTTACATATCTTTTCATATATTTTCTTTCGATATATTTATTAAAATAAATTTAATTGATTTAATTTTTTTATAATTATTTCCGAATTATATTAATGTGAGGAAAAATTATTTGATAATGTTTTATATAGATTTAAATATTCATCACATTGGGTAAATATTCACAATGAAATATTGGTAAATAAATGATTCAAATTTTAATAGTTTTAAATTTGAAGAGTCTATATCAAATGATTCGTGAGATAATTACAAAGACATTAATGTTGATTATTAGAAAAATTTTAAATATTGTATTAATTGTTTAATAGTTATAATAAGTTCTACTATACAACTTTATTTTGTTTAAAAATTCCCTAAGAGAATCTATATGAATATCTTTGGATGTGAAATAAATGAATAATCCATGTGAACCATTTTTTAACGGAAAGATACACTGATAAAATCTAAATTAGTTTATTGGTGTTGCATGCTCATGCAACCTTGAGAAACAAAGAAATACAACAGATTTAAATTTTGAATATTATGTTCATGATGAATCCATTTATAAATATTTTAGTAAAACCTTTTTAAGGTAATCCTATAGGTTGATGATATTTTCAAACTTTACCATCATACACACTTTTGTAAACATCACCACATCACTCTTGAATATACTACATCATTCTGATACTTTGCTGAAAATAGATATCACTACTACCTCAACAATAAGGCTATACTGAATCAACTAGTTTATGTGGTTATTAATTACTTATATTGTTAGGAAAAAATCCCTCAAGGTATCATTGAATAATTTTTGAGGTGATTGTGTTTGTTTACAAAGTGGACATCTAAGTAGTGATTGTTGACAAAGTAAAACAATGCAATACAAATTTGTTTACAAAGAGGATTTCATGATGGAATGGCGAGTACAAGAGCTGAGTTCAACGATCCTTGTTTGACTCAAGAACATAGATAAAAGGAATGGTTGATCTGGAGGTGGTACAAAAGAACAGATACAAGGTGGCGCTGTTTTCCAGTGTTTGCCAAATTTTTGGGCATGAAAATCAGCAAATGAAGAAAAGTGTTTTTGGCAAAGGGACTAGCACGCCGAGGAAGTGGAGTATAGGAAACTTGCATGCCATATGATTTTTAAGATCATAAGATCAAAATATGGCTAAGTAAATAGGTTCGCGCAAGTTTGGGAGTTGGTCGCGCAAGTGTCTAAAAGGAGAGAAGACTTGCGCGCCGAGACTGGGTCGCGCAGGTGACTTGCGCGCCGTCACGCAGGGTGGTCAATTTGCCTATAAATACTGGACCACCCCTCCTTATTTTCTAACGGAGTTCAACACTTTGAGAAATCAGAGCTCCCGTCGCGCAGGTGTGGTGGTCGCGCAAGTGGTGAGTGTGTGGTCGCACAGGTGAAGTTGCGCGCCAGTGGTTAAAGTTGTGCGCCAGTGTTAGAAGTTGAGCGCCGGTTGACAGTTGCGAGCCAATATTGGTTTGTGCGTAAAAGTAATAGAGTCGTGTAAGTTTGGAGTTGAGGAAGCTTGAGTCGCGCAAGTGTCTGAGGTATACGTGCGCGCCCGTTGTGACTTGCGCGCCGATACTTGTGCGCCAAGATTGACTTGTGCGCCAAGTAAGGTTTTGTTCCAGCGGTTCTTCTCGGACTGCGTGGAAGCTGGTGCATTGCCCGATACCTTCGGTGCAAAGAGATATTCATCTACAGGTGAAAGTTGTACTTCAACAGAGCATCTACACACAGAGGAAGATGCATTCATTCATGAAAATGAAGAGACCTACAGGTCTATAAGATGTGAGTGGATTCCTTCCAAGAGCAGTGAGCTCAGGAAGAGGAAGAAGGGGATACTCTCCACAGGTAGTGATCCAGAGAGAGAGAGAGAAACAGGGAGTGACCCTTGGGAAAGCAGTGATCTGACCCTAAACTTGTAAAGGCAGTGAGCCTGGTCTTAGAAGTGATCTAGCCCAAACCTTGTAATCCACAGCTAGTGAAGATTAGTGGAATTTGGTACGACCGGAAACTTGTCGGCGTATGCTCCTTGGACGTAGCCCTTTGCGGTGAACCAAGTAAAATTTATGTGTCATGTGCATATTTCTCTTTCTATTTTCTTTGTGCAACAGGAAAAGAGAGAAAAGAGTTTTTCTCAACAGTGAAACAAGATTAGAACGGGCATTAATTTTAAATTAGTCATACCCTGATTCACCCCCCCCCTCTTAGGGTATTCAGCCTTGTAGACCTAACATATATCTTTTCAATGCACTAAATATTTAGTTTATTCCTTTTCAAAAAAATGTGTGACTTTAGTGTATGGGTTATAATACCCCTTACAAGAGTTATATCGGATTGTTCCATATTGGGTAAAATGTATGGGATCCATTTGTGACTTATTCCAAATAAAGAAAAGTTTGGTTATTCCTCCACATAAAAATAATGGTTCTAGGTTGACCCAATAGGTGGTAAAAAAGAAAAAATTTTCCCATTCAAATATTGGTAAAAAAGGATGTTTTAATAGGCGGTGAATACTTTCAAAAGTATGGTCACTATTTTAGTGGGTACCACACACTAATTCTAAGAGTGTAAAGAGTACACGTAGAATCATTTTGATCCAAAATACAATAAAAACTATTGTATATATATTTAATTTTCTAAAATAAATTACCTTAATTTTGATAATTAACTAAATTTTATAAAAATGTCATTTCACCCCCTCTTAACCATTCAAGATGTAACGTCTCGGACCCGGGTGCCACGCAACGGGTGCCCCGAGCCCGATTCGCCACGTGACCTCAAGTGCATTTCCCCAAACGCCAGAGGATGCCAACTAGTAGCGAGGGCCCAGGTCTGATAGTGGGGAAACTATGCCCTCATTTGTCAATGTGTAGTGCAGCGGAATACCAAAATAACCATACAACAAACAGCGGAAGTAGTAAACATACACAACTGAAATAACTACAGTAGTGGATATAACCAATAGTATAAAATTGATGATGCTACATGTTTCAAGTTCTAAGAAAACAGCCCGAACATGTTATACATCCATAGAGTACAGCAGAAAACAGAGCACATCAAAACAAGCAAATAGCTAGCAGCGGCATCACGAGCCTAGGCTCGGTCCTATGCCCTCCTACTCCTCAGCAACAGTCAAGTACCTGTATAGGGACTCTTTCCCCTATCTACACCTACAGCAACGTAATATTTTTGGGCCGAAAAGCGTGACCCAAAAAAGGTGTAAGAAATATATCTCAGTTGTCACCCACCAAAGGCCAGTGCCCAACTGCGTGTAAGTATGCAACAACAGTGTGCAGTAGTAAAATGCAATAAAGTGAGCAGTACTCAAAAGTAACTAATTACTAGTTATATTGCCATTTTATTATCCATTTAATCCATTTAAACATTAGAAACCACCACAGTGCATTTATAAGTAAACAGTCCACGTCCTCGGACAAACAAAACCTTACCCTCAGGTAAGCAGAATCCAACCCGCAGGTACAGCCCTCAAGCGTAACAGAAATTGCCCTCAGGCATAGGAAGTGTCGCCCTCAGGCACAGAAGTCAAGCCCTCAGGCACGAAAGGTTGCCCTCAGGCGAAATACTATAGCCCTCGTGCTAAATAGTGCAGTGCCCTCAGGATAATCACAACAACGCCCTCAGGCTAAATACAAAAACGCCCTCAGGCTAAATAGGTAACCGGGCCATGCCCAACAGGTATACAAGCAATTCCTCTCAAGGCAATTCTACAGTTACTACATTTAAGGCATACCCTCAGGTATCCTGGCCAAACAGCTAAACAGAGGAACACACCCCTCGGGATGGTCCTAGATCCAAGCAACGATCCCAAACATCTTTTTATTATCACCAATTAATCACCTATGAAATTATAGGAATTTAAATATAGCAAAGGCCTCAGCCACACGACACCCCAACATGGGTTCATGGCACAAAAACGCACAAAAACGCACGACAGTGGGAAAATAAACACCAAGACACCTAACTTATACGCCAACGAACGCTATACCCGAACGCCGACTCCAGAAACGCCCAAGAACGGCGTTGATCTGACGAAGAACAAAACCCATTCAAACGTAAATAACTTACGTTGGGAGAAGAATTGGTAAGAACGGTACCAGGAGGAGGAAGGGATTACCCGTGCGGTTCCAACGAGAACGTCCGAAGCCGAATCGGATTTCAGACGAACTCCTAGCGGATCTTCAAAGGTCCGGCCTCCTCCTTTGGCTCTAAAGTGGCTCAAACGCCTCCTCTACCAAATGAGGAGGCTACTGCCTGTTTTAAGACGAAAAAAAAATTACACGGCGTGTACTTCTGTGTACACAGCGTGTACTTCTTTCATTTAACAGTTCATTTGGCGGCACTGGCACTGTTCACCTGTCGATAAGAGTACACGGCATGTACTCCCAAGTACACGGCGTGTACTGCCGGCCAGCTGGCGGTGACTCCACCACCTTACTTTTTAACCTACTGACTGACTACACGGCATGTAAAGGACTACTACACAGCGTGTAGTCGGTTCCTACACCCTTTGTCTCCAGCGAGGCTACACGCCCTATGTACTTATCCCAACACGGCCAAAAGTACACGGCGTGTGGACAATGTACACGACGTGTAGTTTCAAAATTTAGGATTTTCACCCATTTTTCCATATTTTCTCAAAAACACTTAAGGAAAAGGAAAAGAAGAAGCCCGTACCTCTAAAACAAGAAACGGGTTCTTACAAACTTCCCCCCTTATAGCAATTCGTCCCCGAATTACCCTTTCAAGGGTGGCGAAGAGAAAGCTCAGAACAGCTCTGGCCACTGAGCACGTACATTGGCCTCCCGCTCCCAGGTCTCGTCCTGCACTCAGCCATGCTGCCATAGCACCCGTACAAGAGGAACTGACCATCCTCAGAGAACCTTCGTGCTCCTATTAACAATACGGATCAGATGATACTCAAAGGACACATCATGCTGAAGCTGAACCTCCTCTAGCTGAAAGGTGTGAGACGGGTCTGAATTGTAGTGACGCAACTGAGACACGTGGAAGACGTCGTGCATGGCTTGGTACCGCTGCGGTAACTGCAACCGATAGGCAACCAGCCCGACTCTCTCCAGAATCTCAAATGGTCCCACATACCTCGGCGAAAGCTTACCCTGCCTCCTGATCCGTTTGTGTCCCAGCTTCGGCAAAACACGCAAGAAAACCTGATCCCCAACCACGAACTCCAAAGGTCGTCTGCGGCGATCAGCATAAGACTTCTGACGAGACTGCGCGGTAGCCATCCACTACTGAATTTACTACACCTGCTCAGATGTCTCCTGCACGAGTTGTGGTCCCAGTAAAGCTGCCTCACCTGCCTCTAACCAGCACAAAGGTGATCAGCATGTCCTACCATATAAATCCTTGTATGGTGCCATCTCAATAGTCGCCTAAAAACTATTGTTATAGGAAAACTCAACTAAGGGTATATGCTTCTCCTAAGAACCCCCAAAGACTAGGACGCATGCGCGCAGCATGTCCTCTAGCACCTATATCGTCCGCTCTGACTGGCCATCTGTCTGAGGGTGGTATGATGTGCTCAGAAGCACCCGTGTACCCAGCGCCCTCTGAAAACTCTGCCAAAAACGAGTTGTGAAGCGGGCGTCCCTATCTGAAATGATAGAATGAGGGACCCTATTAAGACGTATAATCCCTCGGATATACGGCCTTCCGAGCTCGTCCACACCAAAGGTATCCTTGATTGGAAAGAAGTGAGCTACCTTCGTAAGTTTGTCCACAAAAACCCATACGGCGTCATTGTCTCGAGGTGACCTTGGCAATCCCGTCACGAAATCCATCGTGACATCATCCCATTTCCACTCCGGAATGGGCAACTACTGTAACAGCCCAGCTGGTCTCTGATGCTCCGCCTTCACCTGCTGACAGGTGGAACACCTCGTAACAAAACCAGCTATCTCTCTCTTCATACCCGGCCACCAGTACTGACGTCTCAAGTCTCGGTATATCTTGGTAACCCCGGGATGAACTTCCCAAGCTGAAGCATGAAACTCCCTCATCACCTCCTCACGTATATCCCCTTGAACCCACACACGTCCATGGAAATGCAAAACCTCGTCATCGCCTATCTTCCAACCGGAAGGAGGGTCCTCACTTGCCACCGACTCCTATAGAACTAGGCCTTCTGAAACCGATAGCCGCCTCATCCTCACTCTGTCTAGGAGGGTAGAAGTCACAGCTAACGAGGAAAGATAAGTCTGGCCCTGACTTCCATGCACCTCCATATGCATCTCCGAGAACAAAGCCATAAGCTGTCATTCACCACTGGCCTCCTGCACTGCCTGTATCTGAGTCTTCCTGCTCAGTGCATCGGCTACTGCATTACCTTTACCAGGTGTATAGGCTAGCTCAAAATCGAAGGACTGTAGGTACTCGACCCACCTTCTCTGCCTCAGATTTAGGTCACGCTGAGTAAATTTATACTTGAGGCTTTTGTGGTCGGTGAAAACCACAAAATGATCTCCCAACAGGTAATGTCTCCAACAGTGCAATGCATGCACAACTGCAGCCAACTCGAGATCGTGCGTCGGGTAATTCCTCTCATGTGGCCTCATCTGCCGAGACCCGTACGCCACAACTCGGTCGCCCTGCATCAAAACGGCTCCCAGCCCAATCCCTGACGCATCACAGTAAACTGTAGAGTTCTTCCCCTGCTCTGGGAGTATCGGGATTGGTGCTGATGTCATCCTTCCCATCAAGTCCTGAAAATTTGTCTCGCAAGGTTATGACCAAACGAACTTCACACCCTTCTTAGTTAGACCTGTAAATGGTGCTGCTAAGCGGGAGAAGTCTTGTATGATGTGCCTGTAGTAAACAGCCATCCCAAGGAAACTTCGTATCTCAAACACGTTCTTGGGCTGCTCCAAGGAAACCACTACTCTCACCTTCTATGGGTCTACTACAACTCCTTCCTCTGAGATGATATGACCCAGGAAGTGAATCTGGTCCATCCAAAAGTGGAACTTTGAGAGCTTAGCATATAGGCGATGCTCTCTCAGTGTACTCAATACGATCTCAAGATTGGTGGCATGGTCGTGTCAAGTGTGAGAGTACACCAAGATTTCGTCCATGAATACTACCATAAATGAATCAAGATACGGATGAAACACACGATTCATCAGATCCACGAAAACTAATGGCGCGTTCATGAGTCTGAATGGAATAACTGTATTCTCATATGGACCATACCTACTCTTGAAAGCTGTGAGAAGTATATCAGATGGTATAACGCGCAGCTGATGATATTCGGATCTCAAGTCAATCTTCGATAACACTCTTGCTCCATGAAGCTGATCAAACAAATCATCTGTCCTCGGAAAGGGATATCGGTTCTTAATAGTAAAATGGTTCAGCTTCCGATAATCCACAAAAAGCCTAAGGGTATCATCCGCCTTCTTCGCAAAAAGGACCGGAGAACCCCAAGGAGAAGTACTGGTCCGGATAAAACCCTTTGCCTGTAGCTCCTCTAACTGCCTCTTGAGCTCTTGCAACTCAGGCGTGGCCATCCTATAAGGAGGAATGGACACCGGTGCTGCTCCTGGAACAAGCTCGATGGAGAAATCCACCTCACGCACCGGAGGTAGACCTGAAAAGTCATCCGAGAAGACATCCCTGAAACGATCGACAACTGGACTGAAAACCGTCTGACGAGTCCCATGGTCATCCAGATATAAGCTCGCAATCTGGGCTGTGACTCCACCTTGCCCATGATGCTCTGGTCCAGCTCGACTCGCCTGAACATCCCACTCGCCCTTGTATAGAAATTCCCTGCCCTATGGTGATGTGAAACGCACCTTGTGATGATAGCAGTCTAAAAAGGCTCGAAAGGGAACCAACCAGTCCATCCCGAGAATGACGTCATAGCTCGTCATCTCCAGGACATAGAGGTCCCAAAGGAAGTGACACCCACCAACCTCAAGGGGGCACTCCTTGCACTGACGCACAACAACCGTCCTAGTCCCCAACGGAGTGTCTAGCGTCAAGATATCAGAAGAAGTAGAAACACCGAGCCCAAGGCTCTTCACAGCAGGTACAGACACAAAACTATGTGTAGAACCCGTATCAAAAAGTACTGAAGACAAGACAGAAGCTGCTAGAATTGTTACTCTGACTATCAAAGGTCCGGGATCCTTCTCTGGCTGGGTCTGTTGCACTGCATATGCTTGACCAGTGTCGCGGCCCTACGACAAAGCCTGGCTACCCTGAGTTGTCCTGCCCTATTGCCTCTGAGATTCTGGTGTCTGGCTACCACGGCCATGACCACCATCTCTGCCTGCACGCCCTGACGTATTCGAGTTCCCTGGCTGGTAAGAATCCACTAGTCCTTCTCCCACATGTAGAGTCTGCATAGAACCCCTCTCACTAGACACTGGTAGAAACACCCTGCAAAAGCGCTGCAGATGACCCATTTTTTCGCAAGCTCGGCACTCCACTGGGTCCCGTAGACACTGCGGCCTCTTGTTCCCCTCTTTGCCACACTGGTAGCACCTGACCGGTCCACCTGAAGAAGCTGTCTGGCTGGTACTGCCACCCTGAGAGAAGTTCATCTGTCTCTTCCTCTTTCCAGTAGAATTAGTACCAGTAACTAGTGTCGAATCACCCTGGCCCACATCACTAGATTCTCGCAGTTTCCTCTTTGTAATCAACGCCTGGTTCACAATCGCATGTATAGTAGGCAACCTGAAAACATTCACCAGCGCTCGGATGTCATACCGAAGGCCATCCTCAAAACGTCTGGCTCTCAACGTCTCATCACCCACCAGCACGGGTGCAAAATGCTGAAGCTCTGTAAAACGAGCAAAGTATTCCATCACCGACATAGCGCCCCACTGCAGATTCATGAACTCTCGAGCTCTATCTACCCTCAGTGTCTCGAGAAAGAAGAAGTCATAGAAGATTGCCTGAAAATCCTCCCACGCCATGTCCCTGTGATGCTTTGACTGGGTGGTAACATCCCACCTCCTCTTGGGGGAATCACATAGCATATAAGTCGTGAGCTTGACCCTCCGCCCTAGAGGCATCTCAAGATGCTCGAAAATATTTTGCATCGATCCTAGCCTAGACTCTGTAGCCTGTGGTCCGCCATCCCCTGAAAACGTAGGCGGATGCTGCTGCTGAAAAATACGCATCAGCTCGGCCATAGATGTGGCAGCCTGCGGTGCTCCCTGAAAGGTCTGCATGAACCGCAATAAGCCTTCACAAAACTGCGCCTCCATGCCCGTGTCCTGTATAACAGCTGGTGCCGCATCTGGCTCTGCTGGTGTATCAACTGATAGCCCATGGCCCACCATCTCTGGAGTATAATCGTCGCCGCTCACTTGGCGAACAACTTGCGGTCGTCTAGGCGGCATGACTCTACAAGGTCAAAAGCACGCCTCAAATTAAAGATTATTAAGACTGGAAGCGAAGGAACCAAAAAGGGAACAAGAGTAAGGAGGTATTCAAAATTGGAAAAACAAGACTACACGGCGTGTACAATGACTACACGGCGTGTACTTGAATTCCCTTCCCCTTCCCAGGTCCTTCCACACGGCTAAGCCACACATATTCCATTCAACAAAACTACACAGCGTTTATAATATCTACATGGTGTGTACGGTGTTATTTTCCAACTTCCTGTGTTGTCTGTGACACGGAAGACCACTCGGCTTTACTCTACACGGCGTGTTACACCCACACACGGCGTGTACACCATCCCGTTTCCCAGCCACATGGATAACTCCACACGGTCTGTCCTCGGACAAGACTACACGGTGTGTCCCACAGGTACACAGCGTGTTAAGGGGGAGGTGACACCGGCCCGTGTTGTTAGTTACATGGCTGAGTCCCCAGGTCACACTACACGGCATGCACAAAACTACGTGGTGTGTTTTACCCAATCCTTTTCCTACCCCATGTCGCTACCCACACGGTTTGTGACACGGGAAGAGACTACACAGCGTGTACTCCGGGTACACACCATGTACTCAAAAAGCTCATTTTTCTTCCCAAACAGAAGAACATACACGGCGTGTATAAAGTACTACACGGAGTGTATACTGGTTTTCCAGACAGTATGCCTCAGAAACATTCCCGGAACCCAGAAAATACTGAAAAACAACACCTAAGTGTCAAATTCCGACCCGTGGGGGCCCATACACCCCACGAATCAAAGTTTGACATATTATATGTGTTATAACCAATAACCAGTCAATGATCCACCAAATATCGGTCAATGGAGGCCCATACTCCCCGAAGACCAAAGTTTCGCGTCCATTCTATAAACATGCTCCAACAAAAATACCATATCACAAGGCTGGTATTTATCAAGCAGCTATCACAACAGCATGCTTTTTCTAGCACAACAACTATCACAACAACATGCGAATTTCTAATGCACCTATATGCCATGGAAACTATGCATGGCATGTGATATCTATCATGTGCCTATATGATGCATGAGATGGCATACCCTCATCTCATCGGGTTGCAACTAAATAGAACCCACAAATAAAATATAAATAACACAATCCAAGTGAGTCACCCAACGGTGAAAACATATCAACCGTAAAATTGAAAATCAAATAATGAAAAATATGAGGTAGACTGGCTTTTCCCTGTACACGGGTTAGCTACGCCCGGGCACAGCTTATTACCAACTACCGTTCTATCCTATCCCTGACTACGACTCCAAATAGTAAGTCAAATAAAAGAAACTCCGTTGATACCACTTTCTAACGTCTCAGACCCGGGTGCCACGCAACGGGTGCCTCGAGCCCGGTTCGCCACGTGACCTCAAGCGTATTTCCCCAAACGCAAGAGGCTGCCGACTAGCAGCGAGGGCCCAGGTCTGATAGTGGGGAAACTATGCCCTCATTTGTCAAAGTGTAGCGCAGCAGAATACCAAAATAACCATACAATAAACAGCGGAAGCAGTAAACATACACAACTGAAATAACTACAGTAGTGGATATAACCAATAGTATATAAGTGATAATGCTACATGTTTCAAGTTCTACGAAAACAGCCAGAACATGTTATACATCAACAGAGTACATCAGAAAATAGAGTACAACAAAACAATCAAAACAGCTTGCAATGGCATCGCGAGCATAGGCTCGGTCTCATGCCCTCCTACTCCTCAGCAACAGTCAAGTACCTATATAGGGACTCTTGCCCCTATCTACACCTGCAGCAACGTAATCTATTTGGGCCGAAAAGCATGACCCAAACAGGGTGTGATAAATATATCTCAGTGGGCACCCACCAAAGGCCCGTTCCCAACTGTATGTAAGCATGCAACAACAGTGTGCAGTAGTAAAATGCAATAAAGTGAGCAGTACTCAAAAGTAACTAATTACCAGTAATATTGCCATTTTATTATCCATTTAATCCATTTAAATATGAGAAACCACCACAGTGAATTTCTAAGTAAACAGTACACGTCCTCAGACAAACAAAACCATACCCTTAGGTAAGCAGAATCCAACACGCAGGTATAGCCCTCAGGCGTAACAGAAATTTCCCTCAGGAATAGGAAGTGTCGCCCTCAGGCACAGAAGTCAAGACCTCAGGCACGAATGGTTTCCCTCGGGCGAAATACTACATCCCTCGGGCTAAATAGTGTAGTTCCCTCAGGCTAATCACAACAACGCCCTCAGGCTAAATAAAAAAATGCCCTTAGGCTAAATAGGTAACCGGGCCATGCCCAAAAGGTAAACAAGAAATTTTTCTCAAGACAATTCTATAGTTACTACATTTAAGGAAAACCCTCGGGTATCCTGGCCAAACGGCTAACAGAGGAACACACCCCTCGGGATGGTCCTGGATCCAAGAAACGATCCCAAACATCTTTTTATTATCACCATTTAATCACCTATGTAATTATAGGCATTTAAATATAGAAATTTCCTCAGCCACACGACACCCCAACATGGGTTCGTGGCACAAAAACGCACAAAAACGCATGAAAGTTGGAAAATAAACACCAAGCCACCTACCTTATACGCCAACGAACGCTATACCCAAATGCCGACTCCAGAAACGCCCAAGAACGGCGTTGATCTGACGAAGAACAAAACCCATTCAAACGTAAATAACTTACGTTGGGAGAAGAATTGGTATAACGGTACCAGGAGGAGGAAGGGCTTACCAGTGCGGTTCCAACGAGAACGTCCGAAGCCAAATCGGATTCCAGACGAACTCCTAGCGGATCTTCAAAGGTCCGGCCTCCTCCTTTGGCTCCAAAGTGGCTCAAACGCCTCCTCTGCCAAATGAGGAGGCTACTGCCTGTTTTAAGCCGAAAAAACAAAGTACACGACATGTACTTCTGAGTACACGATGTGTACTTCTTTCATTTAACTGTTCATTTGGCGGTACATGCACTGTTCACCTGCCAACAAGAGTACACGACATGTACTCCCGAGTACACAGCGTGTACTGCCGCCTAGCTGGTGGTGACTCCACCGCCTTACTCTTTAACCTTCTGACTGACTACACGACATGTAAAGGACCACTACACGACATGTAGTTGGTTCCTACACCCTTTGTCGTCGACGAGGCTACACGCCCTATGTACTTATCCCAACACAACCAAAAGTACACGGCGTGTGGACAATGTACACGGCGTGTAGTTTCAAAATTTAGGATTTTTCCCCATTTATCCATATTTTCTCAAAAACACTTAAGGAAAAGGAAAAGAAGAAGCTCGTACCTCTAAAACAAGAACCGGTTTCTTACACAAGAGTCTTTCCTTATGGACCAAAAAAGTGGAATCATCGATTAATCCTTTAAAGGATAGTTAGTTACGTTATTTATTAATTATTTATTGATAATCGTATCAAATACCTAACAATCTATGTAAAAAATCTATTTCAGATGGACTGAACAATTTCTAATGGTGATTGTTCTCCACAAAGTTCGCCATTATTTGATGGTAATTATTATGGCTATTTGAATATTCAAATGGAATCATATCTTAAAAATATAAGTATTAAAAATTGAAAAACTATTGTAAACCCTTATAAATTCCTTGAGATTGATCATGACAGCCTCACTAGTGTTAATTATTTGAAATATTTTCTTAATAAAAAAATAATGAACATAATTTATTGTTCTATTAATCAAAATGTATTCAGTCAAATTTCAACATGTAGAAATGCACATTAAATTTAGAGAACATTGATATAAACCCATTATATTTTTTATAAATTAATTAGTACTAATATTGGTTTGTTAATAGTATAATGCCAAAATTTTAATTTGGGTGAAAATGAATCTATAAATGTGACTGAAAATTAATTTTATTTATTGTTATCATAAATCCCCTTTTAAGGGGTAAGGGGGAACCTAGTATGACATCAACGAATTACACAGCAACCAAGATTCCATAGTTCAAGAGTTCAAAGTCAAAAAAATCATTCAAATCATCAATGAAAAGCCCCTATCCAGCATCAAAATCATTAAGAAAATCATTTAGCTTTTCATTGCTGCTCAGCAAGCTGCCCCATACAAGAATGTATGGATCTTGTTCTGATGGTAATGCTTTACCCTCTCAAAAAACCAAATCTAAAAATAAATTATTTGATTCAGATGTTTCTTATATTAAAAATCATTTTAAATGAAATGAATACATTAGACTAAACATTAAATAATTCATTTTTAGTTTAATGACATTTAAGACCTTTGCCTATGAAATGGAATGCAAAGAAGGTATAACTTATTGAAATAATTAATTCTAATGAATATACACTTGATGAGATAATCAGGTATTTATTATAATACGATATGGAATTGAAAAATATAGGTGAATAAGAATCTAGTAAAAGTAAATATATTTCTTTGAAATAAAAAATAAATGTTATTACATACTCCTCGGATATTGAGTTATAAAAAAATAACAATGATGAAACCAATCATTTGGTCAAAGGATATTGTAGGATAATGAAGGGATATTCTATAAGGAGAAAATGATATTATTCAAGATAAGATCAAAGAATAAACTGAAAAGGAAATGATATGTCTAATAAAGTTCTTGAAGTAATTTAATTTGAGTGTAGAAGAAAGTTTCATATAAAACCTTACAGAACAAATCTAAAAGTAACGAATAAGGAAAAGAATAGTAAGAATAATATCACACTCAAATATGGATTGAGCTATACTAGAGACTCATATTTGAGTGAAGAATCTTATTCTGAAAAGAAGACAATAAATCTTTGTTTGATGGATTTTTTTACTCCAGTAAGTGAATATGATTCTAAATCTTCTCAAAATAATCTTAAATAAAATATTATGGATAAATTATATAATGAAACTATATGTCAAAAATGATATTTTTGAAATATAAAAATACACAAGAAACTTAGTATTAAGTACAAAAACTTATTGAAGAAAATAAGAATACTATTTAAGAAAAAAATTCTTTAATAAAGTCTTCTTCTAGTACTAATTAGAAGGTCAATATTGACTTGGAAAATATACAAAAAATAAAAAATAAAGCACAATAAATGTATTTATAAAAATAATGAGGCTCTTGAAATGATTTTTATTTTTATTCCAGATGAAAATGATATTCTGAAAAAGGAAGTTATAAGTGTGAAAATAGATATTTCTGAATTTGTTCAAGGTAGGGAAAGCTCTGAAGAAATTGTAAGATTAGAAAAACTGAATACATCTAAAATTGATCTTGGTTATGAATATCAATTACATAAAAATTATAAATCATTTTTTATAAAATGTTCACATGTATGTGTTTCCACAATTAATTATTTTAAATGTAGAATAAACAAACACTTTTGAAGTGTGTGTTCATTAAAATTTCCTTAATCTCTTAGAAAAAACGAATTATTTATTTATGAATACTTTTTTCATCAGGAATTTTCTAAAAATAATCTATAATATATGATTATTTTGATTCCCAAAAATACCCTTGTTTGATTTAAAATGAAGTCTTTTTGAGTGAGTTTTAGGTGTTTATATTTCATAATTTTATCTTGGTGAAAGGAGTTTAATGCTACGTGATATGATCTAGATACAATATTTTAAACACTATGTTCAGTAAATGAACATATGGTTCATTATCCCTATGTTATTCTATAAAGTTAACACTTTAATATTATATCAACCCTATATTGCGCTAAAAAGTATTCATTTGGATCGATATCCTTACATTTGGAGAAATGACAAGAATATGGATCAGACACCCAATGTTGGAAGTTGGAGCCTAGAATAATTGTTCATACCCTAAGTTTGGGGAATTGAACATATTATTAATCAATTCTACTTTTGTAATTTTATGCTAAAAATTATGAATATATGGATCATTATCCCTACATTACTTTTTTTCACAACATTACATGAAGATGAAAGTATGGTTAAGGAACCATACGTTGGTAGGAACCCTGTGCTATGTGAAGGACCCCTAAGCTACACAGTTCAACCTTACATTGCCTATTCAACAGTGGAGTTTTAAAATTTGCTATTTTATCTAGAATTTATAAAAACGTCTAGACTGAAAAATAGGACTATTCGAATCTCTGTATAATTTATTCAAAGAACCATATTTATTGGAAAAAATCACTCCAATTCTAATGGAATGTTATGAATCCACTAGTCAATTCTGATTTGAATTTCTATGATCTTTCATGAAAATTTATTAGATATGTTCAAACTGAAAGAAAACTATTTATATGATCTAATTATTCTTGAATTAGTGTGTGTTTTTTTGATATTGTTGATATATGTTTTTGAATTTATCTTTTAATATGTTATTTCATTGAATGATAGACTTTTCAGAAGAGACAACATTTTAGTGACATACATGTTGAACCATGTACTGCTATAAGAATACTACTATTATTTGTTATTGTAATTATTTGAAGATCATTTGTAACCAAGAATGCTTCATAACTACTCTTTATTGAAAATTTTAATTTATGAAGAATAATATCCATCTACTATCAATTATTGCTGCAATTGTGAAGTTCAACCTCAATCAGCAAATCAAACTCTTTGATTTATTGGAGTGTCAACTGCTCGTACTCATTTGTGTTGGAGTATCACCTTTGCAATCTAAGTTTTGGATAATTGGTTCTCAATTAAATAACCATAATTCATTGTTATTAGTCTTTTTTTAAAGGTTTAAACTTCTTACACTCATTTGTGTATTTATGTTCTTGCACTAAGAGGACTATTCAAGTGAAATTTACCTGGCTCATAGAGAGAGTGATTGGTAGAGTGGACTAGGTTATATTTGTGACCAAAACCACTATAAAAATTTTTGTTCTTTAATTATATTTATCTTTTTATTTTCTTTTCGTATAGAAGAAAACATTGCATGTCTACATAAATCAAAGTGGGTGTCAAAACCCATAATTGTGAAAGTTTTTTGAAAAGGAACATTTCACCCCCTCTTGTGTTACGTTGTGTTATTCTTACCTAACAATTGGTATCATAGGTGATATTTTTATATAAACCTACAGTAAGAAAAAATTATAAGGTTTATAAAAAGATGGAAATGGTTGAACCTGGATAAGGAATGTCTATGGTAGTGCTCTATAATTTAATGGTGAAAATTATGATTCTAGAAATAATATATTACTATATGTCTAAAAAATTATGGATTCAAAGAATATTAAAGAAACCATCACTCCTTCTAAGATTCTTAAGAAATTAGAAACTTTGGCTGCTAAGACAGAAGTCATGTATGAAATCAATTCTAAAGAAATTAATGTTATTATTTGAAGTCTTGGACCTGAGGAGTGTAATCATGTATCACAATGTAAAACATCCTATGAGATGTGAAAAAATATTATAGTTTCTTAGGAAGAAAAAAAACAATGTTAGACAAATGAGTTATACTACAAAAAATATAAAGTTTTACAACTTTATATTGTTTGATGGAGAAAGAATTATGCAGATGAATGGATGTCATATAGAAATTTTCAACAATATTACAGCCTTAGGAGAACCCATTAAAGAATCTAATCATGATTTGAAAGTACTCTAAGTACTTACATCATAATAGAATGACATATCAACTTCTATTCACCAATCATCACCTATAAAATATCTAAAAATGGATGAACTAATTGAAACATTTTTTATGTATGAAGAATAGGTGCTAGATGAATCTTAGTATCATAAGATATTAGTGAAAAAAGAAAATACTACTTTTAAGGTGACATCTTAGAAGCATAGTAGAAAAACAAAAGTATATTTCAAAGAAGATAAAAATTTAGATTCCTATAATTTTGAAATAAAAATAGATTGGATATCAAGAATGTTTCGAATATTTTAGAAAAAGAAAATAGGATTTATAAAATCCTTTAAGAAGGATGATAAAAAATCAATTGAAGTTCGATGCTATGAATGCAAGAAATTTGGGTTATATAAGACCATACATTCCTCAGTTGAAATATGAAAAGAAAGGGCCAAAAAAGATGTATAAAAAAGGTTGATTTTGTGTACAAAGGAAAAAGTGAAATGAAAGCTACATTTAGTTTCTCTAAAGACTCAAAAAATGAGTCAAAGTTTGATTCAGAGAAGGAGAAATAAAATCTAAAAGACAACTTGTGTTTTATGGTTGATGAAGAAAAGGTACAAACTTATTACTCTTCTGATTCTAGTAGTTTCTCAAATGAAAAATTAGTTTCCTATAGAAAAATGTTAGAAGAAAAATATGATTCTTTGTTAAATAAGAACAAGTCAGTGGAAAACATTCATAATTCCATTTTGGGTGAAATAAATACCAGGATAAAACAACATCAAGAGCTTCTTGAAAATTTCAATTCCTCTGCATCAAACAGTATCACTCATGAAAATAAAATCAAATAATTACTGGATGAAGTGGAATTTTATAAATGTATTTCTCTTGTATTTACTAAAGGATAAAAAGGGATAGATTAAATCTTTGAAATAATGTCATTAAAATAGAATTATTTGGAATAGGAATCAAGGGTCAAAATTCAAAATTGTATAAAAACTATTTTGGGCCCAATTCAAAAAATACTACCTATTATTTTTGTAGAGTAAAAGTTCATGTCACTATTAATTTTTATTTGAAAAATAATATTATTATTGGTATTACAAGAGACATTATTTCTAAAAGTTTATCTAAAGAAATTATTATGAATTAAACAAAAATAAATAAAATATGGATTCCTAGGTTATTGCTAGATAACACTGGAAGACCCAAGAAAATATAGGTACCAAAACAAACACTTTATTAATTTGTTTTAAGGTAAACAAGTCACAGGAATAGAAAAGCCATATGGTAAATGGATAGGGGCTCTTCCGTACACATGAGTGGAGACTATAAACATTTTCATACACTGACTCAAATTGATAAAGGATTAGTCACTTTTGGTGACTATGTAAATGGAAAAAATCGTAAGAGTTTGAACTATTAGAGATCCAATGAATATCTCAATCAACAAAGAATTCTATGTGTAAGGGTTAAAGAACAATCTTATTAGTATTTATAAAATCTGTGGTGATGGATTTTATGGTGATTTTTCTAACAAATAATGTTTGTGTTTAATGATAAGTTTCTTAACTATAGATCACCAAGAACTGATAATGTTTATACATTGGATTTAAATTCCCAATGTAAACGAAAATTGAATTGGTTAGATACAAATAAAAATGAATCATGGATTTGGAATAGAATAATTTGACAATATAACATATATTATTTATATATATTATCTAAGAAATAGTTCTTTTTGATTTCCCTATTATTATGTTTTACAATGATAGATTCTATGATGCATGAAAAATTGGAAAACAGAACAAATATTTTTTAAAATCTATTAACAAAATTGCTACATCTAAACCTTTATAAATTATCCACATGGATTTTTTTGACCATCCAGAGTAGAAATTTTGGGTGGTAAATTATATGTATATGTTTTAGTAGATGATTAATCTAGATTTACTTGGATTTTTTTATAAAACTCAAAAGTGAAATATTCACTATTTTTGAAAGTTTTTATAAAACGTTTCAAAATGAAAAATGTTTTAAAATAATTTCATCAAGAAGTGATCATGGTGGAGAATTTCATAATCAATAATTTAATTTTTTTTCTCAAATATTGGTATTAAACACACCTTCTATGCACCAATAACACCTCAAAAAATTGAATTATTAAAATAATAAATAGAATTATTAAATAAATAGTAGGGATTATGCTAAATGAATAGAGTCTTCCTACTTATTTTTGGGAACAAGTTGTAACAAAAGCCTGTTATATCATGAATAGAGTTTTAATAAAACCTATTTTAAAAAGAACTCCCTATGAACTTTGGAATAATAGAAAACTTAAAGAAATGTACTTTAATTTTTTTGGATTCATGGGTTATGTCTCGACTACTAAGGAAACCCCTGGTATGTTTTATCCCAAAGATTATTAAGGAATATTTTTAGGATATTCTACTACTTCTAAATCCTATAGAGTGTTTAATAAAAATTTAATGATTATTGAATAATCAATTCAAGTGAAATTTGATGAAATTGACCCTTTTAGTAATGATAAATATCGAACTGATGAAGTTACTAATTCATTGGATAACATGAGACTTGAAACCCATAAAACTAATTTTAAAAATAATAGTTATAAAATTTAGTCTATTTCAGAAGAACATGATACTAAAGAACCAAAAAATTTCTTACCTAGATAGTGTAGAAATCTAAAGAACCATCCTTTAGAAACTGTAATAGGAGACTGAGACATAGTAATTAGAACTAGAATAAATTTAGGAAACCCAGCATATCTTTATTCCTTTTTGTCTCAGTCAGAAATTATGTCTATTAAATAAGCCATAGAAGATAAGAGTTAGATGCTTTCAATTAAAAAATAACTAAACCAATTTAAACGAACTGAAATTTGGGATCTAGTAGAAAGACCAACCAATTATCAATTTATAGGAAATAAGTGGGTCTTTAGAAACAAATAGGATGATCAGGGGATCATAACAAGAAATAAATATAGATCAGTATCCAAATGATATATTCAAGAAGAATGAATAAATTGGGATGAGACCATTACCAGTGTATCTAGATCAGAATCCATTATAATTTTTTAGACTTTTCATATCATTTTTATTTTAAAATATTTCATATGGATGTAAAATATACCTTTTAAAATGGTTATTTAATGGAGGAGGTTTATTTTGAACAACCTCATGGTTTCAAAAATCCTCAAAACCCAAACTCTATTTTTAAACTTACTAAATCTTTATATGGCCTTAAACAAGTTCCTAGAGTTTGGTTTGAAAGATTGAGTTCTCTGATTTTGAAAAATAGATTCACTGTTGGATTGTTAAATCCAAAAAAATTTAATAAAACCATTTTTTCTAATATTCTATTATTTAAAATTTACGTTGACAATGTCATTTTTGGTTCGATTAATAAAAATATTTCTAATGATTTTTCAAAATTATGTAAAAAATTTTGAAATGACTATGATGGGAGAACTGAATTTCTTTTTAGGATTTTAGATTTATAAAAAAATATTATGGAAATCTTTTAAATCAATAAAATATACTATTGATTTATTGAAAAAAATTGACATGAATATAGTAAGACATATAAAAAGCATATTTGTACCAATATAAAACTTGATTTGGATGAAGCTAGAAAACTATTTGACAAAAATTTATATAGATTTATTATTATATGATTATCATATCTTACTACTAGAATACTAGAAATTATGTTTTTTGTATGTTTATGTCCTATATTTCAAAAAAAATTCAAAATAGTCTCATCTTAATGCTATTAATAAAATTAAGATATTTTAAAGGAACTGTTTTTCAATCTCTTCTTTACCTCAAAACTTCTAATTTTAATTTAATTTCATATTTAGATGCTAATTTTTGAGGTTGTATAATAGATATAAAATTCACCCCAGGAACCTATCACTTTTTAGGAAAATATTTAGTATCATGGTATAGTAAGAAAAAACATTTAATTGTGATGTTAACCACTAAGGGATAATATGTGTCTGATGGTGGTTGTTGTGCACAAGTTTTGTGAATGATTAACACCCTAATGGCCTTTGGAGTAAATTTTAAGAATATAACTATTTTATGTGATAAAAATAGTGCTATAGATAATTCAAAAAAAACCTATAAGTCATTCTAGGACTAAGTATATTGATATAAGGCATCACTTTCAAAGAGATCATGTCCTCAAAAAATATATCTGTATAATTTGTTAATATTAAATATCAATTAGTTGGTATTTTTACTAAAACACTTCCAAGTGCATGTTTTGATTTTATTGAGGGAGAGTCAGTAATATTTATTTTTAAATAAATGTTTTTTAGTTTTTTTTTAGTATCTCTGTTTTTATTTTAGTAAAATTTATTTAATACGTTTAATTATTTAATTTTTTTGGTTACATGTTAAATTTTTTTTCAAATAATTTCATTTATAATTATTTTTTTTATTTTTCTCAAAATTAAAATATAATGAGTACATTTTCAATCAGTGTGAGAAAAACATTTACCTTCTCCTTCTCTCTTTCTATCCTCCTCTACATTATTTTGGTTTACTAAGCTTCCATAAATTGTTGTTTTCCAAAACCTAAACCATCAATCCCTTCAATCATTAATCCTTAAGAGTTAAAAACTTATCAAATATCTGAAGATGTTTAGTTGGATGTGTCTACTTACCTGTTCAGGTTTTATCACAATGTTCTCCAATGTAATGTAATCGATCTTGATTATTTAGATTAAAAAAATCTCAAGGAATCCATAAGATTCCAAGGTATCAGTAATGATTTTGGAGAAGGAAAATGGATATAGTTTATGACATTGATGTTAAATAATTCTATAGGAATGGTTCGTTCACTTTTGGGTTTGATGAAGATTTTATCTTCTCTAAGATTAATGATGCTAAATTTTATTTTTCTTCTTTATAAATGGATAGGATGTTACATTGTCCCCATGATGGGGAGTTTCACTTTAATTTTAAGAATATAAGTGATGAAAAATATTTTTTAGAGGACATTATGTTTTCATTGTTTGGAACGAGAAATATTGAGAAGGTAATGCTGAAAGAGCATACTACTGATTGCCAATATCTGATGAAATTTATTTAATCTAGAATTTTTTCAAGGACTACTGATCTAGAAAATTTTCTTTATCCAAACATGAATGTCCTATTTTTATAACCACTTCAAGTTCAATTTATATAATTTTATGATAAAATATTTTAACCATTACTTCTATAAAGATGCCATGATGATATTTTATCCCTATATAAGAATAATTTATTTTTTGTTGTGAAGAACACAAAAAATTATTAATATCTTTTTTAGTAAAAAATCTCATCACAACAACATTTTAAATGATATGAATGTTAATAAGTTTGGTTTTGTTTTGAGAAACTATTGAAATAGCCTCTACCTATTAGATTAAAAAAACAATAGATTTTGTTGAAATCTACTCAAGGAGAGAAGAGGAGGATTCCTTTGGTCAATTTTGTTAGACATGGTCCTGATGAAGAAGGAAAATCTAGGCCAAAAAATTATTATTCAGTTAAGAAGAACTATAGTCGACATTCCAGGGACTGGGAATGAAGCTCTTGTTGGAGATGAGAATGAGACTCCAGTGGATGAAAATGTTGAGCATCAGGATCACAGTCAAGAACAACATAGGGAATATGTCCCTGATCCTAAATATATTAATCTTATTGATCCTGATTCTAATTATATTGGAGGATCTTCCTTAAGAGATAGATCAAAATGAAATGAAGAGACAAGTTTGGATTTGATAGGAGTTGGACAAGATAGTACTCAATATCAAGAGTTGTCTGACTCTCTGAATGTACCTTTGGTAAGAAAGCTAAATATGTTGGATGATTAGAACTTTTCTCTTTGAAAATAATTGGAAGTTGAGAAAATGAAGTTTGAAGATTTGAAAAGTTCATTAGTTCGAAGATCATAGTTTCCGTCTCAGATGCTCCAACTGATAAAATTCAAATAAAATCTTATTTATGTTAGAGACCTTCAAGAGTTTATCAGAAAAATTTCTAGAGTGTTAGGTTTGTTGAAAGATGAATCTTTCAAGAATTATGATTTTGGTGAGTTTAAGATAATTATACGAAGATAATTTCAATCTTCTAGAGAAAAAAAATTAGGTGTAAACTGCCTCTCAATAGTATCCTCCAGACCTAATTAGAAGGTTTTAAGAAATAACTTTAGTACTAGCTGATTTCAATGATAGACTACACACTATTTAGTGTGGTAGTACTCCATTAAGTATTTTTTTGGAGAATAAAAAGAATTTGATTATTCAACTTACATTAAGTGAATCCTGGTTGAGACTAGTGCTTCTGAAAAGCACGGTCGATTGTCGCCTATCGACTGGTCAAGGTTCAGGTGCTCTGCTAATGTGTATAGCAGCACTCAGGTCGAATCATCGGCGATGATAATTTTTAATAGTCATTTTTTTTAGTTAATTGTATTATGATTGGGGGTTTTCTTTCAGAGCTTATGAAATAATTTATGTATGATGTTTGATTTAACAAATTGACAAATATTGGTGTGAGTTCATCATTAGGTTAGTTAAGCTTGTGATATCCTTGAGCTTTTCTTTATATTGAATTTAAATTAACACCCATGTCACAAGATGATGTTGATTAGAATTTCTAAGTGTTAAGGCTCTAAACCAAGCCTTAACTTAACTTAAGGTTATAATCTCAATCATATCTTATTTATGGTGGTGTATTTATAGTTCCAATAATCCATGGAAACCACATGTTAAACAAAACAAGTCATTAATCCATGACATGTTAAGTCCAACATACACAATGTTAATTCAAAGAATATTCATCGAGCAGAAGCTCTCAATCACTTAACATAACTAAATTATAAGTCACCCCAATGAGAGATTTACTCAGCCATTTGGGTGTTTAATAATCTGGTTATAATTATTATTATTATAAATTAATAAGAGAAGAAAAAGAAAGGGATAAGAAAATAGTGGTACGTCGACACACACACAAGAACAATGATGATAATTAAAAACGAACTTTCGATTGAATGAGGAAGCTAAAGAAGGGAAGGGGATTGAACTGAATTTATACTATTTTAAGAACATAAATATTAAACTACAGATGGTGGATGAGAATAAGAGATATTAATTCAGTAACTTTCATTAAAACAAATTTACAAAGAAAGAGACTTACAAAATTACAAAAATGAAGAACACGAAATTTAGTGAAAACAAAGAGAGGAGTAAAGGTATCTCAAGTGAAAAATTGAGTATGGAAGGTCCTCCCAAGACTTTGGAAATTCTTTGGTCATGCCAATATAATCTCCTCTCTTCTGAAATGCCAACCCCTCTCAAGGAGAGAAGGGGAGAGTATTTATAGCCCAAGGAGTTGCCTGTTTACATTCCAGCAATACCCCTCCACTTGGCTCGCATATATGGACATCATGACAGCCGAATATCGAGTAATCTCCTTCTTAAACGTTGTATATAATAACGTTTTCCGACTACTCTAGAAATTTGGAGTCATTTGGACTTAAGGGTCAAAAGTTATGGCCGGTTGATTAAACAAAGTAAAACTGTCCATTTCAATCCAGTCTTTTTGAAGTCCGTAATGTGAAAGGGTTTTTGAATATGAAGATGCCTTCAAATACGAATGGATTATTCAACAAAGTCGGCCTCCTATATATCCTCTTTCACACTGAAAAAGAGAAGCTCGATTTGATGCTTACAACATGAGATATGGCATGCATACTATACTAATTTTAATTCTCGGCCAGAATGGTGGGCTGGACTTCAAAGATTCATTTGGGCCCCTTGTACTTGGATTTGGGCCTTGAAATGTTTATCCAAGATGACATGTAGTGTCCCCCAAATTATGGTGGAGAGTTAATGTTTTTGGACTTCTGTATTGAGCCCAGTAAATCAATCTTCTAGTCCGGTCCAGTTTGTTCACAGATTCTTTGGTCTTGAATGTGAGGACCATATGACCCTTAAAATGGAAGAATTGGCTCATGGTAACTTCTAATGAAATGTTTTATATTGAAAGGAGAATCCTACAAAACAAGAAACAGACAATTAGTATCATTATAGTGATTGTTATTTTTAAAACATTAAACTGACTCAATTGGACTACTTCTAAAAATGCTCAAAAAAATTATACTTAATATTAAAACATTAATATTTCAGACAAATTATGCACATTTCATATAAAATCAGTAAAGGGGGAATATAATAAGTCATGAAAATATTAATAACATCATCTCCCACACACTTAGTTTTGTGAATTTCCTCATGTGCAACAAATATAAAAACATGACAAAATCATTTTTACTCACCAACAGATATTAGAATTTTGTTTTCTCTAATCAGGGGTGCTTTAGACTATTTCACTCATCCATTCTGAATTCCACCACAAGTTTTTACAGAAAAAATGTTCCAAAACTAATTCATTTTTTCATGCTCAAATTTAGAAATGTAAAATGTGGACACTCAAAACTCACACCTCTCAAGATGATAAAATTCATTTTTGGAGGTTCACACTTTCACCAACCAAAAGTGAATATCTTAGAGTTTGAAAAGAGTTCTCAACTTCCAATCCCTATCCAAAGTGAACAAGAATCAAGAGTTCTTTTTAAGTGGTTTTTCTATGGCTATGGGATGGTAGAAATATAATGTCCAAGAGAGAGAAGAAGAGGGTTAAAATACCAACATAGAAAAAACAATGCCCATTTTTTTGAAATGAAACATGGAAGGAAATGAAAACACATATTTACAAGGGAATGATTGTGTGAAGAAAGACACAATAGAGTAAGAAAATATGAAGGTAATGAGAAGATGGAATATTTACAAAAAAAACTTCTCCCAATAAGAATATAATGCAAGTTTTTTTTTCTTTTCATTTTTTTCTTTGTTTTTTCGAAAGTTGACCTTGAAACAGATCTCACACTCATATCCCAACCCATGATTGATCTGCTCATGACACTAATTGTAATAGTTATAACAAGATCCAAGGTTGAGGAAGAGTGATTTTTGACCTACCCAAGACCCAATCCATTTTTTTCATTTTGTTTTGATTTTTTTTTTGATTTGGATTTTTTTTTGAATTTTTTTTATTGAACACTTTTCAATATCATTTGTTTAATACATTACCAAATTCCACTGAATGAAAACCTCCCCCCCCCACACTAAAATGGATTATTTCCCTCAAGCATATGATAACACACCAGAAAGTAAGGAAATGATACCCAATAATAAAATCCATTCCCCCCCACTCTTAAATTTTAAAAACATTTGCAATGAAAATCCATGATGATATTGGGTGGGATAAGGTATTGGTCTTGTAATGTGGCTATCAAAGAAAAGGTTTTCATAGGCTCTAAGGGGCTTTCAAAAAGAGGATTAATGTAGGGTAAATGGGAGGCTATTTGGCTATTGTGATTTTCATGTGGTTCAGAAAGTGCCTCTATCATATTAATACACACTAAGGTAGGAAATTCAGCTCAAAGGTCCACAAACTCAAGACTCACAAATGGGGGTGAAAACACGCATTTCTAAAAGATGGCCATAGGTGGCCTTAGCATGAAAGAAAATGTTTGTACTCAGGGTTGGGGAAAATAATTCTCCAAATCAAAAATTGAGCATTCCAAATGTGTTGGTTTTGACACAAAATTATTTATCCAAAGTCATAACGAAAATACAAACTTTTTTAGATAAAAACATGTCTGTTAACTCCCCAAAATGGTTGTACAAAATTTCAAAACTCGATGGTGAGTAAGCATGACTTATAATTTTTTTTTATTTTTTAAGTGATTTTTTTGGGGGTTTTTTTGTTTTTTAGGTTTTTATTTTTGTAAAGATACACCCACACACAAGAGAAAGTGACAAATAAAGGTTTTGATAAAGAGAATGGTTACAAAATGAAAGAGGGAGGAAGAAGAAGAAAGAGTTAGAGAGAGTAAGAGATAGATCGAGTTAAAGGGAAAGAGGTGCCCCCTAGTTTGGATTTTGTGGGTCGCCTTCTCCATCTAGTGGTATGTCAGCTAGAGAAGTTGGGGAGCCAGTGGAAGTCGATGTTGATCCAGGATTGTGCATCCTCTCACGGTGATGCTTTAACCGATGTCCATTAACCGTGAATGTCCTTTTGAAAGAGGGGTCTTGGACTTGCACTGCACCAAATTGGTAAACATTAGTAATAACAAAAGGACCTACCCAGTGAGAATTAAGCTTACCTGGGTGAATCCGAAATCGAGAATTTAAGAGAATTACCTTTTCACCTTCATGAAATACCTTTCTCATGATGTTTCTGTCATGGAGTACCTTAGAATTTTTTTTAGATATTAGAATTCTCATAAGAATCAATTCGAAGCTCCTCCAGTTCAGCCAATTGCAACAGACTTTCTTCACCAGATTTTCACGATCAAAATTATAGGTTGTCACCTCCCAAAAAGACTTATGTTGGATTTCAACTGGTAAGTGACACGCTTCACCAAAAAATAGCCTAAAAGGAGACATCCCAATGGGTGTTTTATAGGCAGTTTGATAAGCCCAAAGGGCTTCACCAAGTCTCTCAGGCCAGTCTTTTCTGGTGGGCTTAACAATTCTCTCAAGTACCCTTTTCACTTCTCTATTAGAGAGTTCATCCATGCCATTTATTTGAGGGTGCAATTCAGTTGAAGTTTTATGTACAACCCCATTCTTTTTCAGAAGCGCTTCCATGGTTCTACTACAAAAATGGGTTCCTAAGTCATTAATCAAGTCATGTGGTGTGCCAAATCTTTGGAAGATGTGGGTCTTTAGGAACTCACTAACAGTATGAGCATCATCCTTCCTAGTGGGTTTGGACTCAACCCACCTTGAAACATAATAGACTGCAAGAAGAATGTATGATAATCCATTGGAAGGGGGAAATGGTCCCATGAAATTGATGCCCCAAACTTCGAAGATTTCACAAAAGATCAAGGTCTTTGGGGGCATTTCATTTCTTTTGGAGATTATGCCAAACTTTTTGTAAGTGGGACATGATTGAAAGAACTCATGTGAGTCCTTGAAGAGTGAAGTCCAGAAGAATCCAGAGTCTAGGACATTTCAGGAGGTCCTTTGTGGTCCAAAGTGGCCACCTCCGGGAAGTGAGTGACAGAATTCTAATATGTAAGAATGTTCATTTTCATCGACACATTTCCTTATTACCATGTCAGCCCTAGTTTTCCAAAGTTTATTTTCTTCCCAAAAATAGTATTTTGAATCACTTTTCAACTTCATTTTTTGTTCTTTTGAAAACAATTCAGGAAAATCACCAGAAACCAAATAATTTACAATTGGGGCATACCATGGTAACTTTGGAGTGAGAGACGAAAGGTTCTCAATGGGTAATTCAGGATCAATGATTTCTAAATGAGAGGAATTAGAAATTCTACTCAAGTGATCAGCCATAGGGTTTTCTTTTCCAGGTCTATCTTTGATTTCATGGTTAAACTCTTGGATCATTAGGATCCATCGTATTAGCCTTGGTTTGGAATCACTTTTCTTGAGTAGGAACTTTATAGAAGAATGATCTGTGAAGATGATGATTTTGGAACCTAAGATATAGGACCGGAATTTATCTAAGGCAAAAACCACTTCTAGAAGTTCCTTCTCAGTGACAGTGTAGTGAGATTGAGTTTCATCCAATGTTTTTGAGGCATAATAGATGACATGAGGAATTATTTCTCTTATTTTACCAAGAACAGCCCCAACAGCTCAATCAGAAGCATCACACATCAACTCAAAGGGTAATAACCAATCTGGGGGTTGGATTATTGGGGAAGATGTTAGAGCAGTTTTGAGTTCAACAAAGGCTCTCTGGAAAACCTCATTGAAATGGAAAGTGATATCGTTTTGGAGAAAATGAGTGAGCGGGAGGGAAATTTTACTGATGTTATGGATGAATCTCCGATAGAAACCAGCATGACCGAGAAATGAACGGATGTCTCGAACAGAGTTGGGTTTAGGAAGTGATTGGATCAATTCAATTTTGGCAGGATCGACTTCAATACCATCTTTTGAAACTATGTTCCCTAGAACAATCCCATTTTCAACCATGAAGTGACATTTTTCAAAATTTAACACAAGGTTACACTTGACACACTTTTGGAGGACTAGAGGGAGTGAATGCAAACGAGATTCAAATGACTCACCACAAATGGTGAAGTCATCTATAAAGACTTCCATGCAGTGTTCAATGAATTCTGAAAAGATACTCATCATAGACCTCTAGAATGTTACAGGAGCATTGAAAAGTCCAAAAGGAATTCTTCTATATGCATATGTTCTAAAGGGGAATGTTAAAGTAGTCTTTTCTTGGTCCTGAGGTGAGATTGGGATTTGAAAATAGCTGTTGTATCCATCAAGAAATCCATAGTGTGACTTTCCGAACAATCTTTCTAGCATTTGATCAAGGAATGAAAGAGGGTAGTGATCCTTTAGGGTTTCAACATTCAATTTCCTATAGTTTATGCACACACGCCATTTGTTCTTCACTCGAGTTGTGACTACCTCTCCATGTTCATTTGTGAAAATAGTTATCACACCCTTCTTAAGTACAGCTTGAATTGGACTAACTCATTCACTCTCAGAAATTGGGTAGATAATACCAGCTTGAAGAATCTTGGTGATCTCTTCCCTAACTACCTCAAGGAAGAGTGGATTGAGTCTTTTTTGTAGTTTTCTAATTGGTTTGGATGACTCCTCAAGATGTATGTGATGCATGAAAAGGGTAGGGTTGATTCCCGGTATTTCATCTAGGGTCCATCCTAAGTCCTTTTTGTTTTCCTCTAACACATGAACAAGTATGGACTTCTCGGTTTCCATAAGGGTGGCAGAGACAATGACAGGATATGAGTGATCATGGAAGAGGAATGCATATTTCAGGTGTGCAAGAAGAGGTTTCAGATCAGTCTCATCTTTCACTTTTGGGCTCAATAACTCACGAATGGAAGAAGGGACTTCAGTTTATTCGGGTTCATTTTCCTTAATACTGTCCAAGGTGGAGCAGTAGAGATCAGAATTGATGTGGAATTCAAGAGAGTTTTCATGTTCCTCTAGATTGATGGAGTCTATGAATGAGATGTCCACATCAACTTCACCATTTATGACTTTATTAATCATGGTGAAGATTTCACAAGATCCTTTATCATTAGAACATGAATAACATGGTGGATTGGGGTTCGATTGACTCTTAGAAGTTTCCTCAGAAGCATGGATTGAGAATGCAGAGTGATCCTCAGATGGGTATCGTATGGCATAGAAAATGTTGAACTTGACTATTTGGTCACTGAATTCCATGGATTGGATGCCTGAATGGACATCATTCTTGGTTCTCGCTATCATGAGGAATGGTATTCCTAGAACTAGGGGAGATCGAGAAGATTTCATCTCACCTTCCATGTCAAGGACATAGAAATCAGTAGGGAAGATAAGATCATTGACTCAGACAAGGACATCCTCAATTATTTCCTCAGGACTGGCTGTGCTTTGATTGGATAACTGAATGACAACACCCGTTGGGTGCAAGAGACCTAGACCAAGGTTGGAGAATATGGATCTGGGAATGATATTAATTGAGGCTCCTAGGTCTATGAGTGCATCATCAAAGTTGTAACTTCCAATTTGTCATGGGACTGTAAAGGTCCCTAGATCATTGCACTTTATGGGAATAGACTTCTGGGTGGAAACATTTTCAAAGTTCCAAAGTTGCCTCTTGTGGGTGCACAATTCCTTAAGTGGCTTGGCATACTTAGGAATTTTTTTTATGTCATCTAAGAGGGGAATGATGAATTAAACACGTCTAAACATGTTGAGCATTTCAGGATCAGGTTCAAAGGACTTCCTTGGTTTAGAAACGGCTTGAGTAAAAGGAATTGGATTCCTAAGTGGAATTGAAGGAGGAGAGGGAATGGATTCAGATTCCTTTTCAATTTTCTTTTTATTTTCATTTTCTAGGTTAACATTCCAAGTAGGGCTTGAGGACTTATCTTGAGGCATAATAATGTGCCTTCCTGATCTATGTAAAATTTCACTTACATTACCCTTTGCGCTGGGTAATGGTTGAGTTGGGAGTTGGGAAGAATTTGATTGTTGTTGCGGGATCAGGTGGGATGCAAGTTGACCTATTTGAGTTTCAATGTTTTTAAGGCTAGAACGGGTGAAGGAGGCAAGATCTTCCACTGCATTTTCCCATGGTTTCTTGGAAGAAGAGGCTTGTCCCAGATTGGGATTGCCTTGATTTTGGTTCTTGGGAAATCGATTGTATTGGTTTTGGAATTGGGAAGGCTCACTAGGATAATGGAATCCAGGAGGAGGATTGTTCCTTTGAGGTTGAGGAACAAAAGGATAAGGTTGATGGAAGTTACCACCACATTGACCATATTGTAATTGGTTTGGGTTTTGAGGAGGGAATTTAGGGGGATGAGAGATAGGATTACCACACCCCAATCCTTGGTTAAAGTTAGAGGATAAGGGCTCAGAGTGAGGTTGGTTGAAGTTTCTAACAAACTGACCTGATAGTTGAGGATTGGTGTTCCGCTGAGCATATGCTGCATTGAGCTCCATTGGTCCAGATGAATCAGATTGATCCTATTGAAGTTGTGGAATGTGTCAGTTGGATGAGATGGAGAGTTGCAGATTCCAAAGTTTTTGATTAGTCCAAGAAACATTGATTGCGGAGAAGATGAGGTTGGGGATTTGGTGGCCACAACTAGCTATCGCACAAGCCCTGTAAGTTCACTCATCCACTTGGTCATTTTGTTCGGCTCAATTGATTGATATCTTGGGCTTGTTTGACATGAGCATGTGCTCGATTATGGAATTATTGTGTGTTTGCAGCCATGTTACTTATGAGTTCTCTTGCAGATGCAGGAGTTTTATCAACCAGAACACCACCACTTGCAGCATCAATGAGAGTTATCTCCATAGCCAATAACCCATCATAGAAGTGTTGGATCAAGATTTGGTTAGGGATTTGATGATATGGGAAGGTTTCCAGAAGCTTTTTGAACCTCTCCCAGTACTCATGGAGTGATTCACTTGGGAACTGACGAATACCACTTATTTATTTTCATATAGAAGTAGTACGAGAAGCATGAAACAATTTCTCTAAGAATAGTCACTTCAAGTCATTCCATGTAGTTATGGAACTAGGAGGTAGGTATTAGAGCCATGAAATAGCAGTGTCAGCTAGGGAAAAATGGAATTCTCGGAGTTTTATTTGTTCTTCAAAAACCCCTTGAGGCTTCATGGTAGAGCATACTACTTGGAACTCTTTAAGGTGAAGATGTGGATCCTCACCGGCTAGCCCGTGAAAATGAGGGAGAAGATGAATCAAAACCGATTTGAGTTTGAAGTTATATTCTATGTTCGGATATTGAATACCAAGATGTTGGTAATTCATATCAGGGGAAGCGAGTTTTTTTTGGGTTTGTTCCCTAGGATTGGCCATTTCAATTTCAACTGGTTGGATGAGGACTGGTTCTTGAATTATTTGAGTATCTCTTATGTTCCTCCTAAGTTGGAGAAGTGTTCGCTCAATTTCAGGGTCAAAAAAATCCGAGGGATTGTTTAGAAGGCTACAGAGAATTCATAGATATTTTGGAAGAAAGAGGAAGATGGTTTTTTCTTTGTATTTTTTTCAGTTTATGATTTTTATGAGAAGACGGGTTTATATTTGTGATTTTTTTCAATTTTTTTTTAAATTTTTGTTTTGGTTTTTTGACAATAACCAGAAACTAATGACTACTTTAAGCACCATACCCGGCAACAACGCCATTTGAAACATGCTGCAGATTTTCGCCTATCGACCGGTCAAGGTTCCGGTGCTCTGCTAATGTGTATAGCAGCACTCGGGTCAAATCCTCGGTGATGATACTTTGTAATAGTCATTTGTGTTTAGTTAATTGTATTCTGATTGGGGGGTTTGTTTGTAGAGATTATGAAATAATTTATGTATGATGTTTGATTTAACAAATTGATAAAGATTGGGGTGAGTTCATCATTAGTTTAGTTAAGCTTGTGATATCCTTGATCTTTTCTTTATATTGCATTTAAATTAACACCCATGTCACAAGATGATGTTGATTAGAATTCCTAAGTGTTATGGCTTTAAACCAAGCCTTAACTTAACATAAGGTTATAATATCAATCATATCTTATTTATGGTGGTGTATTTATGGTTCCAATAATCCATAAAAACCACATGTTAAACAAAACAATTCATTAATCCATGACATGTTAAGTCCAACATACACAATGTTAATTCAAAGAATATTCATCGAGCAGAAGCTCTAAATCACTTAACATAACTAAATTATAACTCACCCCAATGAGAGATTTACTCATACATTTGGGTGTTTAATAATCTAGTTATGTTGATTATGATTATAAATTAATAAGAGAAGAAAAATAAATGGATAAGAAAAGAGTGGTACGTCGACACACACACGAACAATGATGATAATTAAAAACAAACTTTCAATTGAATGAGTAATATAAAGAAGGGAAGGTGATTGAACTGAATTTAATCTATTTTAAGAACATAAATATTAAACTACAGAAGGTGGATGAGAATAACAGATATTGAAGAAGTAACTTGAATTAAAACAGAATTACAAAGAAAGAGACTTACAAAATTACAAAAATGAAGAACACAAAATTAAGTGAAAACAAAGAGAGGAGGAATGGTCTCTCAAGTGAAAAAATGAGTATTTAAGGTCCTCCAAACCCTTTGGAAAGGCTTTGGTCGTGCCAATATAATCTCTTCTTTTCTGAAATGCCAACCCCTCTCAAGGAGAGAAGGGGAGAGTATTTATAGCCCAAGGAGTGTACTGTTTACATTCCAGCAATACCCCTCCACTTGGCTCACATATATGGACATCTTGACAGCAGAATCTAGAGTAATATACTTATTCCAAGTTTTATATAATAATGTTGTACAACTTCTCTCCAAATTTATAGTCATTTGGACTTAAGGGTCAAAAGTTATGGCCGGTTGATTAAACAAAGTAAAACTGTCCATTTCAATCCAGTCTTTTTGAAGTCCAGAATGTGAGAGGGTTTTTGAATTTGAAGATTCCTTCAAATATGAATGGGTTCTTCAACAATGTCGACCTATTATACATCCTATTTCACACTGAAAAATATCTGCTCAATTTGATTCTTACATCATGAGATATTTCATTCATACTATACTGATTTTAATTCTCGGCCAGAATGGTGGGATGGACTTCAAATCTTCATTTGGATCTCTTGTACTTGGAGTTAGGCCTTGAAATTTTTATCCAAGATTACATGTATTGTTTCCCAAATTATGTTGGAGAGTTAATGTTTTCTGACTTCTGTATTGAGCCCAGTAAATCAATCTTCAAGTCTGGTCCAGTTTGTTCACAGATTCTTTGGTCTTGTTTGTGAGGACCATATGACCCTTCAAATGGAATAATTTTCTCATGGTGACTTCTAATGAAATGTTGTATATTTGATGTAGAATTCTAAAAATCAAGAACCACACAATTTGGATCATTATAGTGATAGGTATTATTAAAAAAATAAACTGACTCAATTGGACTACTTCTAAAAATGCTAAAAAATTATACTTAATATTAAAACATTAATATTTCACACAAATTATGCACATTTCATATAAAATCAGTAATGGGGGATATAATAAGTCATGAAAATATTAATAACATCAGATTCGTTAGGTTAGAGATAATTTGACTACATTCATTCAGTCAGAAGAGGCTCTGCATGAGTTTGTGAAGGTTGATTTGGTTGAGAATCTAAATATTGGAAAAGAGTTTAAGAATCTTCTTCAATAGTGGAAATAAGTATTTAAAAACCATTTTCAAAGCTTGTGGTTAAAGCCCCATGATATTAATGGTGTTTTCCAAGCCATTCTTCATCCTGCTACACCCACTACCTCTAAAAATTCTGATCCTATCCCCTCATTTTGAAAAATCCTTTCATTGGCTATGCATTGTACTCTATTTTAATACATTTTAATTATTTTTAACATCAAAATATTTTATTTATATTTATTTTCTTTTATTTATGTTCAACATATTACTTCCATTCCTAAATTTATTTCTCTTATACTAGTGTTTATAACTATTCATTTATAGTTCAACGATACATTAACTGTGGTTTGTATAATTTATTCTTTCAAATAGTCTTTTTGATATGAGAATAAGGGGGAGAATATATTCTGGGGAGAATATTTGTATGTAAAATGGGGATAATATTTTCAAACCACAAAATTTTTTTGGAGTATTTTTTTTTCAACTCATAATCTTTTTAATATGTTTTTTTAATTGAAATAATTCTTTGAAATCGAAATATTTTAACAATGTTTACAATTACTATATTTTTTCGATTGTGTTATGGGTGTTTTTATCATAAAAACGGGGTTATTGTTGGAGATGTATTGTATCAACAATAATCTATAATACATGGCAATTTTTTATGCTCAGAAATACCTTTTTTTGTTTTATAATGAAGTTTTATTATGAAAATTTTAGGTATTTATATGTTATAATTTTATCCTGTTAAAAGGAGTTTAATGCAACAAGATATGATATAGATACACTATTTCAAACAATACCTTTTGTAAATTAGTGTACAATTAATTATCAATATGTTATGCTAGAAATTTAATGATTGTGTACGGTATCAACCCTATGCTACACTAAACAGTTTGCATTCGGATCAACATCCTTTCATTCGTTGAATTGACAAGTGTATAGATCATCAACCCTACATTGGATGTTCCCCTTGGGTCATATCTTTAGTAAATAATATTTAACATAAACTTATTTCATATTATATGGAAAATGATTTTTAATAACACCTCTGATGTTTCTTATAGAAAAAAACCCTCAAATTTATAAAAAAAATTAAAATATAAAAAATTTTAAAAATAATTTTCTTTGAAAATAACCATGTAAATTTATAAAGGAGGCTATAAAAACAATTTAAAATATTTATTAATGAAAATATCCTATCCAATTTGATAAAACTTTTTGAAGCATGAAAAAAATCAAAATTCATTTCTTTCAAATTAAATTTTGAGACTTATAAAAGAAGCTAGAATAATCAACTAAAATATTTCTTGAGAAAAATATCCTTTCTTCTTTAAAAAAAAATTAAAAATAAAACAACTTCAAATTATTTTATTTGAAAATTACCTGTGAAACATATAAATTAATCTTTAAAGAGAATAATTTTTATGACATTGGGAAATTTTTTTCATATCTTTCACGTTAAAACAAATATTCCTTTCAAATTTTTGGTAAAAGCCAAATTGGATTTTTTGGAAAATGATATGAATATTTATTTCAAAAAATTTCAACAAACTTAAAAAATGGGTCAAAATATACATAATTAATAATTTAGATAATGTTAAAAAAATTGAAAACATTTTTAGAAAAAAAAAATTTAATAAAAAAATATTTTCAACTGAAGAGAGAAATAAATATAATTTTTATTAAAAACAATATTTTGAAATAATGGGTACATAAAAAAGTAAAAATAATTGGAAAATATGTATTCTCATAAAATAACAAGAGTATAATAAAATTCATGAGTTTATTGAGATATATATCATAATATTTCATCATCAGAAGCATAAACATAAATAATCCTGATAAATGATGAGATTGTATCATAGAACCCTTACTAATTTGGTAAATTTTAATCTTAACCACCATGAAAGAATAAAAGTAAATAAATTTTAAATATCATGTGAATAAATAAATTCATGATATTAGAGGTCAAATGTAATTTATATGAACTTCATAAAAAAGATAGGTACATATCATAATGTAAATCCAAAATAAGACAAATTTAGACAAAAATCTATTACCACATTGTTATCTTCAGACTCTTAAAACCCATGAAATATATATTATAAAATAGATATGTAAATAAAAATAATTTTTAATATAATAATAATAAAATACATTCATTGTAATTATATACACCATATAAAATAAATAAGTGTTGAATATGTCCTGTGTTGCACAAAAGTAAAAAACTGAGATGGAAATCCCTTACCTTAAGTCTTGAATTTTTACAAAAACATTCAAAACACTTGTATAACTAATATAATTTTATTATAAATAGATTTTAGAATAATAATTTCATATATAATAACATATATAGTTTTCTTATGAACTATTATTACTTGTTTATTAACGGTTCCTTGTTAAAATCATGTTTCGAGTAATAGCCAATTTATTGTTCTAGTATGTTTTGATTTATTATTTTCAATACTCTTAATTTGATCATGGATCCATCATATATGGAATTTCAAACATGATATAAATATAATATATTTTCAATATATATGTATTTACAATAATTCATAAAATTTATAGATCGAAAATGAAATACATCGTTCATGGAGAAGGTTGGTCGTACGAACGCATGAAAGTTGTTCCCATTTTCATAAAAGTTTAATGGAATAAAGGAAAATAATATATGAAATTTACATAATAATAATTATTTCTTATATATATATATATCACTTGTATTCATTAAATTTAACTTTATTACCTTCCATGAAATGAGTTAGTGAAAAACAAATTTCATCGCTTTGTGAGGCGGTAGTCCGCCAAACACACGAACAACGTTATCATATTCCCTATAAAATTTAAATTAAGAATTTATGTATGATATTATAATTATATAAGTATAATTATATCATAAATATACTATATAAACGTTATATACTTAATTATACCCATCCCTGAGAAGTGGTGATGGGAAACAAATTATGTTGGTTCGTGAGGCAATAGTCCACCGTACACATGATCAATGGTTTCATTTCCCATTTGAAGAAGGTGGATAGGGTTTTATGAAATTAAATTAAATTAAAAATTTATATTTATAATTAAATATTTATTTTATTATATAATCATTGTTTAATAATATGTGAATTAGGTGGGGGAATAAACAAAATATAATGCTCATTTAAGGATGTTTCCTCTTCTTTCGAAAACTGCTTTTAGTTTCCACCCAAGTCCTTCCTTGGTGGGATTTCATACAAAAATTAGTATTCAACATTTATATTATGCACGTATGTAATGTATTTTGGAATTTATTATTTAAATAAATTTATTTGAAGTTTTGAATATGGGATGATATTGGGTGGCCTTTTTTAGTGACGTGAGTGGCACACATATAATATTTTAAAAGAAAAAGGTATACCAAAGTATTTCACATGATACAAGGCTAAATAATGGTCCATTATTGAACCTAATAGTTTATAAGGTCTAAATATATCCATAAAAAGTGTTTTTAATGATTTATAGTTCATTTTACTCCTCATCGTTTTATTTTAACCCCTGATAAATTTATTTTCACCTTAACCACGGTAATCAATTTTTACTACTTTAACTATTAAGAACGGTCAAAAAATTATTTTGTCTTATTAAATGATATAAATCATTATGATTAAAAATATAGAATCCATTTTTTCATATTAAATTCAAATAAGCATCAAAAATTAATAAAAAATTAATCTTGTAGACATGACAAAAAAATGGTTTTCCAAAGCAAATGTTTTCAAAAGTTTAAATAATTTTTACATATAAATTAAATATGTAATTGATTAAAATGGAATAAATTGGATTAATAGATATATAATTGAACTAAATTTACTTTTAAACCCATATTAAAATAATTTACAATTTTTTAAATTCAATGAAAAATGACAATTCTTAATAAAAACCAGTATTTTTTACTATTCAACAAAAACATTATATTTTTATAAAATTCTAAAAAAAAATCCATGAAAATTCTGATATATTTATTTAATAAATGAAGTTTTTTTTAAAATAACTTTTATAAACCTTTCAAGAGTTAATTTTAAAATAAATATGAAAAGGGTGATAGTACTTATTTTTAGAAAAATATAGTTTTTAAGCATAAAATCAGATTTATCATTATCTCTTGTATAGAAAAAATATAAGATGAATGTTAAAAATTTTATTTAATATATAATATTTATATTTTATTAAAATAATTCACCAATAGTTATTTATTTAATTTATTGAGGTAAAATTTGTTTGTGCACATAAATGTAGTTTTTCATTAAAATATTTCCTTTATTTTCAAATAGTTTTTATTTTAATTTCTTATTAATTGGTCTCTAAATAATGTCTTTTATATACATTTGTAAACAAAATATTTTCATAATTTAGTTAATCGTATTCATATCCATTATTCTAATGGCATGGTGATATCTATCATATTAAATAATAATATTTTAATATTATTTCACATTTCATTTAAACCTTGTTTTGTGAATAATGAAAGATAAACTCATTATTTCTTGTAAAAAAATCTAGACTTAGTGTTTCATGTAACATAAGATAAAATCAGTGTTCTGTATAACACAAAATATCTAAATGAATAAATTTATTTGAAAAAATATATTTCAAAAAATCATGGGATGTTATAGATTTAACAAATTTACATGATATTTTTGAAATTTTTATACTTTTGAAATTATGATATCACATATACCTTCTTACATTCCATTCCATGGGGGATATGATAATGTTGTTCATGTGTATGGTGGACTACTGCCTCATGAAGTGATGTGATTCATTTTTCTATTACACTTTATATGAAAGGTATTAAGGTTAAATGTAATGAATATTTTTTATATTTATGATATAACTATACTTATAAACTTATAATATCACATATAACTTCTTACATTCCAATATTTTAGAAAATAGTAACGTCGCTCGTGTGTAAGTGTGGACTACTGTTAGAGTTGGTGTCCTGAGAACCAACTGTTTTGTACTTTGATGTTCACTTATTCTATATTGTTCATTGTTCTGCATAACTATAATATAATAATGTCCTGGAATATTTGTTGCATTGATAAGGTCATGGAAGATCCCCGCTATGATGAGAACCTTCAAATGATATAACAATATTCTTAAATAAAGTTCTACGGTGGGATGACATACTATGATAGGACACATAGTATACAGACCGTCATGTGCAAGTACTAGTAAGAAGACGAGACTCTCTCTCATGGAGTTCACACATGGTAATCTCCAAGATGGGAGATTATGAGAACAGACCCACCTATAATAATTCTGTATGTTTTGGTATCATCGTACATTACTATCTGTGAGCATGTGTAATGGTCCTTAGACTGGAAGATTATCATTAACTCATCTCATTACTCGCGCACTTAGATTTGCTGACGAAAACTGTCACGTAGACAGTTGGTGGGATGTAGGGCATGTTGGGTGCGTCACGAATGACATGTTGTTAATGGATAAGTCAAGGAAGGATTTGTCCCTTCTATATATATGGAAGTAGATATCTCAGGCCCTTTGATTAAAATATAACTGTCGAATAAATTCCATGGCCATGGTGACATGGTGAGTTTATTTCAGGAAGTCAAAGAATGACAGATCAAGCATATACGTTTATGACACTGCCATTAGACCGGCTTGATGAGATACTAAGATAAAGGGATTAAATTACATAGTAAGCATTCGTATGAGGTGATACGTCAATGCGACGTCAACTTATTTCTCTTGGGTGCCTTGACCCATTGCTAGATAGTAATCTTGATCATTAGGCAAACCCACCTAATGCCAACGAGAAAGAATCATAGAGGGTCACACACTAAGTGTATTCAATTATCTCAAGTAGAATAAAGATTATACCTATACGTGGTTTAATAATTATTCAAGGAAGCCTAAAACATTTTATTGTTGGAGGAAGAATAAAATGAAAACAAGTACATTCCGTGTGTTAATGATTACACATCTTGTAGTTTTATTCTAAAAACCAGTACATGCCGTGTATTATTAAATGTACACGCCATGTAGTTTTCACTTTATAAAGGAAATGAATAAATGAAAAAAATATATACACACCGTGTACATTGAATATAAACGCCGTGTAGTTTTCAATGAAAAACAAGTACACATTGTGTATTTATTATTACATGCCGTGTAGTTTTTCCAATCGGGATTTTTAGGATATAATATTATTTTTATTAAATGATATTTATTATAATCAGTGTGGGTGCATGTCAAGGAATTAATTATTCGATATGGGGTTTTCAATAAGAGTCAATGGAATAAATAAAACGCTTAACGTGTTTATTTATTATCATAACTATGCAACCTCAAACGTGATTATAAATATCCTCACAACGCCAACTCTTTTCCTGCACAAGATAATCGCTGTGCACAACAATTCTGTATAATTATTTCAAAGCTGAAAGAAACTCTTCCTCTAAGAACTCTCTCAATACCTAGAGAGATCCTCTTCCATCAGATCAAGATGATCTAAGGCAGAAAACACAAGCAACGGTTTCTCCATGCTAGCACCCAGAGACTCCTTTGGCGACATCTAGAGATACGAGGTGCACGTGTGGATCACCAATAGAGGAAGTCTACACTTGGCTTCTACAACTCAACAACGAAACACATCGGAACATGATTAATAATATCAATGAAGAAATAACACCCAAAAGGTACTTCTTTTCAATTAATTAAATTAATTATAATCAACTTGTGACAATCCACTTTGGTGGTTTCGGGACCTTTCTTCTTCTTTGTCTATTTTAGTGAATCAATCTGTGGAGACTGGTGTTTATTGTCATGTTTATCCCAAATCGATCATTGCTAATGACAAAAATCCAAGTGGGCACATCCACCCACATGCTTCCGCTACACCCAGAACCTTTAATTGGTATCAAAGGGAGGTTACAACATTGATTATATTTATTTAATTTTCATTGATAATTTACACATTTATATTCGATTCAATTCAAGATAAATCATTCTATAAAACTGAATGAATGAGATTTGTTCTTCCTCCTCCATTTCTCGATTAACATCATAGAAACAAACCTTTTAATTTTAGTTTTTATTAAAATAAAAATGAGGAACTCATCTGGAGGAGCTACTCTTTCTGTCTGTACAACATGGGAATACACGGTGTGTAATTAAAACTACACGCCATGTACTTAGGTTCAACGAACCGGTACTGGTCTTCCAAACCACTTCATCTGAATTGAGTACACCTGAGTTTTATTACACCATGTTGACAAGGACTGAACGGTGTGTGGAACTGGAATACACGGTGTGTATGTTGAATCAACATGTCGTGTAGTCTGATCTGGCCTAAGTGAAACCATGTATAAGGAGAAGTCGTGTTCCACGTACACGAGATTACCAGGCCGGTAACCTCATCACAAGGAAGTACACACCGTGTTAGATTAATATACACGTCGTGTACTCCAAAATTTACAAAGTAGAGAAAACACACCAATGCCCCCGGTGTGTACTTTGGATAAAGTGGGAAAAGAAATACACACTGTGTAAATATAAACTACACGACATGTACATTCCAGAAATGGAATTTTACTAGGTTTCCCCCATAAGTACAAAGACTTGTACAAGGGATATGGATGAGAATAATCTCAAGGAAATTCAGAAAGGAATTTAAGATAAATAATTGATTAATTATAAGATCATAATTAATTAAATTCAAGTGAAGAATATATTAAATAATATAACGATTAAAATAATTTGAATTCTAAATATGCATAAATGATGTTTCATGCTATGTATGGTCATGAGCTAGACCAAAGACCCTTTTTATGTGTGTTTGGTTTCATTTAAATTTTTTAAATTTAAATTCATTGGCCTGCGATCCTTCTTTCAATATAATGTAGGGAATGTGTGCCCATGGTTTCTTTAATGTGAACCCATGTAATGGAGGATCTCCCAAGCCAGTGGTGATGGTTCAAAAATCTGAAGCTGAGGTGAAACCAAACCAAGAAGATACAAAGGTGGACAGATGGGAGCTACAAAACACGAACCATTGGGTTCAAGGTGTTTTCCCTAGTTCAGGATTAGCTTATCAAACCGCTAGATAAGCTAACCAATAGAAGCTCATGATCATGCCATCTTATTTTATTTCTGTCTGATTTTATGGTTTATTTATTATGTATGTGTTGTCACGATCACATAATTAATGAAATAAACAAGCCTGAAAAGAAGGAATAAAATAAAAACCGGAATATGCGTAAACATTATCAGAACATAGTTAATCACTTAAGCAAGCATCACGTAATATTAACAAGCATGTGATAATGCAAAACTATGCATAAATAATAAAAGCCCTCAATACCATATTAAGTCAGACCAAGCCTTCCGTTACTTGATTAAGGGAATGACTCAATAAAACTATGTGTTTGACCAACCCTTGTGGGGACACTTACTTTTATAAAGGAATCCCTTATGAAAGGTTTTGGGTTGACTTAACCATGTTACATCAAGAGGAGTAGCCCTTTCTAGACTTGATGTAATATTGGAGGCAAGAGTTGAGGAAATCCAAGTCAGGATTTCAGGATTGGGGAGTCCACTAAACAGATCAAGGAACTGTAAGCTCAGAGTTGGCAAAGACCTACCTACCTAAATACCATCAAATTTCTTGACCAACCCTTGTTGGTGTTACGTGAAGGGGAATATGGATCCTTGCCACTAGAATGTCAAAGAAACTGGACATTCCGAGTTCAATGGTGAGGGCCATTGGGACTTGATAAAATAGTGGGAGACTTAATAAAATTTATTATTTCTCATAAAATGTAACAAAAAAAGTACTGATAAATATGCTCTTTTAATTTGTAGAATCAATATGAAAAACTCATCAACCACATTTTCTATGCGATCAATTCTGGACAAAGACAACATCCTCACCAGCAGTAACTTTCAGGAATGTTTTAGGCACCTTCGGGTTATCCTACGTCATGAACGAATGTTTTATGTTCTGGAGTCCTCACTTCCTGACTCTCCTTCCCTAGGGTCGAGTGATGAATATTTACTAGTCTATGATCAACATTTGAGCGACGCACTTGATGTTCAATGTTTGATGCTGTCATTGATGTCTAGTGAGCTAATGAAGTCTCATGAAGGCAATGATGCCTATAGCATGCTCAAGCACCTCCGTGGTCTATACAAGGAGAGAGCAAGACAGGAATGGTTTGAGATCTCCAAGGCTCTATTTCAGAGCAAGCTTGGAGAGGGTGCCCCAGCCGGGCCTCATGTAGTCAAGCTCATTGGCTACATTGAGCGCTTAGAGGTTATAGGGTTTAAACTCCCCGAAGAACTGGGTACCGATCTCATTCTTGCATCAATCCCCCAGAGATACTCCAACTTTGTTGTAAATTTCAACATGAACAACATCGAGAAGTCTATGTCTGATCTTCTTATCCTCATTCGACAAGTGGAAAATGACATGAAGCATGAAAATCCTTCTGTCCTCATGGTGAATAAAAATAAAGGTAAGGCGAATATCTTTAAGACCAAAGCTTCTACAAGGCCTTTCAAGAAAAGGAAGATCAAAGGGGAGGCAAGGGAATAGGATGTTGTTTGTTTCTCTTGTGGCAAGAAGGGCCACTAGAAGAAAAATTGCACCGATCCAAGGAAGCAAGGAGAAGCTTCAGGCACGTTTGTAATCGAATGAAATCTATTTGTTTCTAAAAATTGGGTATTAGATATAGCTTGTGGTTCCCACATATGTATCAAAATACGGGAACCAAGTAAATTTAGGAAGATTGATCAAGGGGAGGTGCATCTATGAGCAGCCAATGGAGCCAGACTCGCTGTTATAGCTGTCGGAGATTACCACCTCACATTGCCTACTGGGATGGTCTTTATTTTTAAAGGATGTTATTATGTACCCTCTGGAACCAAAAACATTATTTCAGTATCCAGATTAGATACTGATGGAATCATCTTCAAGTTTGGAGGTGGATGTTGCATTTTTTATAATGATAACATTTGATTTGGTAGGGCACATTTATATAATGACCTTTATGTGTTAGACTACACAAAACCAAGTAATGGAAATCGATGAAAAAGTTCATTCACATGACTCATACCACACCCAAATTTGGAATCACCGACTAGGTCATGTCAATGAGAAATGTTTGACAAAATTACATCAAGATGGGTATTTAGATTCATTCGAACTAAAACCACTTGGTGTTTGTCATGCGTGTATACAAGCCAAAATGACCAAACCCCCATTTAGTGGGAAAGGTGAATGGGCTAAAGAGATTCTAGAATTATCTCACACAGATGTGTGTGGACTATTTCCAGTTGAAGTAAGGGGTGGGTTCTCATACTTCATAACTTTTACTGATGATTTTAGTAGATAGGGATATATTTAATTAATGGTGTATAATTCAAATTATTTTCATTGGTTCAAAGAATACAAGAATGATGTTGAGAACTAGATTGGTAAGAAAATTAAGAAACTCCGCTCAGACAGAGGAGGAGAATATCTTAATCAGGACTTCATTGATTTCTTACAGGATTTTGGGATTCTATCTCAACTCATTCCTCCTTACACACCTAAGTGGAATGGTGTAAGTGAAAGGAGGAACCGCACCCTGTTGGACATGGTGATATCAATGATGAGTCCTGAATGTATTCCATTGTCCTTTTGGGGATATGAATTAGAAACAACGACACACATATTAAACCAAGTACCAACTAAATCGATAAATGGTATTCCATACGAGTTATGGAGTGGACGTAAATCCATGTTATCGAATTTACATGTGTGGGGTAGCGAAGCATTTGTTAAGGCCTCTTCAGGTAATAAACTTGTACCCTGAGGCCCAAAGTGTATCTTTATAGGATATCCCAAGGAAAAAAGGGGATATTACCTATACAACCCCTCAGGAAAAAAGGTTATAGTGAAAAGACACACCATATTTCTTGAGAGGGAGCACATCTCCAAAAGAGATAGTGGGAGAGAGATAGACTTCGATGAAGTCGAGGCTCAAGATACACAAGAGTTGGTACAAGAACAGATTCCACAAAGCCTCGTGGAAGAACAATCTGTTCTAGAGACACAATAACTATGTAGGATCATGAGAGTGGTAAGAGAACCAGAACGATATGTTTTTCTTGTCACCAAGGATGGTGACTCATTATTGGTTGACAATGATGATCCTCTTACCTACAAGGAAGCAGTTTATGGCACAGATGCTGCCAAGTGGCAAGAAGCCATGAATTCTAAAATGGATTCCATGTACTAAAACCATGTCTGGATTTTGGTAGATCATAAAGTTTATGTAAAGCCTATTGGTAATAAATGGATATTCAAGAAGAAACTGGACATGGAGGGGAAATTTAGCACTTATAAGGCACAACTGGTTGCAAAAGTTTTTAGACAGCATCACGGAATTGACTATGATGAAACATTTTCATCGGTTGTGATTCTGAAATCCATCAGAATACAATTGGCCATTTCTACTTACCATGACAATGAAATTTGGAAAATGGATGTCAAAACGGCATTCCTTAATGGGAACCTCTAGGAATATGTCTACATGACACAACCTAAAGGGTTTGTGACTCCAAAGGATGTCAACAAAGTATTCAATTTGGAGAAATCCATTTATGGATTGAAGCAAGCATCAAGGTCATGGAACATTCGTTTTGATGAAGTCGTAACAAAATTTGGATTTGTTAAGAATGAATGTGAGCCTTTTGTCTATAGTAGGTTTAGTGGAAGTGCAGTTGTTTTCTAAAAAATATATGTTGATGACATATTACTAATTGGAAATGAAGTACCTGTCTTATAGTCAGTTAAGGCATGGTTGGATAAATGCTTCTCCATGAAAGACTTGGGTGAGGCAGCATATATTCTTGGGATCAAGATCCATCGTGATAGATCCAAGAGAATGATGTTCCTGAGTCAAAGTATATACATTGACAAGATACTGAAGAGATTCAATATGGGACAATCCAAGAGGGGATTGTTTCGAGTGTCACATGGCATTCATCTTTCCAAAAAAAAATGTGTCCTCAGACACATGAGGAATGAAAGAAAATGGAAAGGATCCCTTATGTATCTGTGATTGGGTCAGTCATGTATGTTATGCTATGTACAAGGAAAGATGTTGCTTACGCATTAAGTGCGATAGGCAGATCTCAATCTGATCAAGGATATTACCATTACATGGCAGTCAAGGCTATCCTTAAGTATCTGAGGCGTACTAAGGATATGTTCCTTATTTATAGAGGAGATGAGTAACTAGTCATCAGAGGACATGTGGATGCTAGTTTCCAGACTAATCAATATAACATGAAGTCAGAGAATGGATTCATCTTTAGTTTGAATGGAGGTGCAGTGGGCTAGAAATAAATGATTACACATCGTGTAGTTTTATTTTGAAAACAAGTACACGTTGTGTATTAGTAAATGTACACGCCGTGTAGTTTTCATTTTATGAAGGAAATAAATAAATGAAAACAATATATACACGACGTGTACATTGAATGTACATGCCGTGTAGTTTTGAATGAAAAACAAGTACACGCCGTGTATTTATTATTACATGCCGTGTAGTTTTTCTAGTCAGGATTTTGAGGATATAATATTGTTTTTATTAAATGATATTTATTATAATCAGCATGGGCGCATGTCAAGGAATTAAGTATTCGACATGGGGTTTTCAATAAGAGTCAATGAAATAACTAAAATGCATAATGAGTTTATTTATTGTCATAACTCTTCAACCTCAAACACAATTATAAATATCCTCACAACCGCAACTCTTTTCCTACATAAGAGAATCGTTATGCACAACAATTCTATAGAATTCATTCATGGTTTAAAGAACCTTATCCTCCAAGAACGCTCTCAAGACTGAGAGAGATACTCTTCCATCAAATCAAGATGATCTAAAGCGGACAACGCAATCAAATGTTTCTTCGCACTAGCACCCAGAGACTCCTTTGGCGACGTCCAGAGATACGAGGTGAACGTGTGGATCACCGCTAGAGGAAGTCTACACATGGCTTCTGAGATGCAATGACGAATCACATCGGAACATGATCAAGAATATCAACGAAGAAAGAACACCCAAAAGGTACTTCTTGTCAATTAATTAAATTAATTATAATCAACCTATGATGATCCATTTTTGTGGTTCCGGGAACTTTCTTATTCATGTCTATTTTTGTGAATTGATCCATGGATACTGGCGTTTATCATTGTATTGATCCCAGATTGATCATTTCTAATGAAAAAAATCTAAGTGGGAACATCCACCCACGCGATTCCGCTGCGCCCGGAACCTTCAACTACCACCTCCAAATTGAGAAGTGAAATGTTTTTCACTTTTTTTTACACAGATGGTAGTAAGGATATAGTTGATTAATATAAATTATATATATGAAATAATAAGTATCATATAAATGTAAATTATTTTTTAGTTTTTTTTCGTTCCATCTGTTGATAAAAATTGAAACATCATTCATGCATATGTACGCCCTATTGTCTCTATGAATGGTGTAATCCATTTTATATCTCTAAATTTAATAGAGTAGTACAAATAAATATATAAGGAATATATTTTATATTTATATCATGGTTAGTGTTGTTTGGAGTTGGACACTCAAGAGGGGGTGAATTGAGTTCCTATAAAAATTTCTTGTTAAAAAGTATAATATGAAAGTCCACAAATTTAAATTTTAATTAACTAGTTATCTAGTAGTAAATTTATAAGATCTTGAATGTTCGGTTAATTTCTCAAAAGATTTATTAGTTCTTGGTTGTATAAATTTGATAATTAATACAACTTTTGAAAATAATATAATAAGTCAATATTGTTATAAACACTTTAGGTGACATTTCCACATGAACCACTTTCATATTGAATTTATTTTGGTCATATTTATTTGTAGAATTTGATGATTCGGCCTCACAACCTATTCCACTATTTGTCATTTAAGAGGGTCTTTGATCATTCAAAATATTTTCAACCTTATTGGAACCACATTTTTCTCTCTCTAAATTCTTAGCATCTGAGAACCTTCCAAACTATATTATCTTCTTTGATTATTTTTAAATTGATTCACTCTCATGTTTACTCCTAAGATTAATAACTTCCTCTTTAATACCCTTAGCAATCTTTTACAATTCTTCCAGTTTATAGGTGAGGTCATTGATGACCTTTTCCATCTCTTCAATTCTCATATTCAGACCCACTACATCATCAGTGCTTTCAAAGATTTTAGACTATACATTCACAAATTTATCTAGTCATTAAATTTTATCATCGATCTGATCATCGTATTCAGATGATTCTTCTACAATTGATTTCTACTTATTGGAAATCTTAAATTTAATCTTAATCTTACTAATAGCATCCTTAAGTTGAAATGTGGGATTGGAACTTGTTGTCAACTTATTTTCTCCACAATTATCTTTTGATGGTAAGCATGGTTTCCATTTTTAAATTATGGTTCTTCTTCTTCGAATAATTCATTATCATCATCGTCCTCTTCACAGAAAAAACTCTTCTCCAGTACTTTCTTTCTAGATTGGAATTCTACCTTTTTTTTAAAAACTTTTATGAGTCTTATCAAGGTTTTTAGATTCTCTATCTTAATCATAAATCTTTTTTAATCATTGAGAGGAAATTTTCCCAACTATGCCACAACAAAGGAAATCTAGAGGAAACATCCCTTTGACATTCCCTTTTCCCTTCTAGAATTTCCTGGAAATGAGAGAAATAATTTATTTTTCCTCATCATCTTTACCACTACTATCTTTTTAATTTTTCAGTTTCTATATGGATTTTAACTCTATTTCCTTTCTCACTCAAGTCATTAAATCATCTGTTTTGACACTCTTTTCATATACCACCAGGCTACTCAAAAGATCATCCAGAGAAAGTTTGGAAAGATTTATTTCCTCAAGGGCTGACACCATTGCATTGTACAAGGGTGGAATTATTCTAAATATTTTCATTACAATATCAACGTATTCTATTTATTCTCCTAGACCATGAATTTCTCCAACCACATGAGTAATTCGATTGAGGGAGTCTACATTATCATCAAGATGCATATTCATATCATCAAACCTATTGTGCAAGACTTGTAGTTTCTCCTCCTTCAGATTTCTATCTCCTTCATAATTTTTTTCAATTTTATCCCACATGGACTTTGCAGAGGATAAACTCATCACCATTAGATATATTAAATCATAAAGGGATGTGGTGAGGGCATTCTGCGATTTAGCATCTGCATCAAGATTTTTTTTTATCTCCATCAGTCTTAGCCAGCCTTGTTGGATTGTTAACATGTATTCCTTGCACAGTGGAAATGGTACTTCCATTCTAAAGGATATTAGATGTGATCTAATTCTATTCTTCCAAATCTAAAAATTAATTCCATCAAAGAGGGGGACTCCCCTAACAATGGAGGAGTTATCCATGATGGAATAAGATAGATCAAACACCAACAACCTGGCTCTGATACCACTTGACGGACCCCAAAACACCCTGAGAGGGGATGGGTGAATCAGGGTGTAAACTATTTCTTTTTCAAAATATGGATCTTATTCTCACATTGGTAGGAACTTTTTAAATCTGTCAAACAAATAAAATTAGGCATAAGAAACATCATTTTTACTTGGCTCACCGTAAAGGGCTACGTCCACGAAGCATACACTAATAGTGTGTTGGTCATACCTAAATACACTAATCTTTTCTAGAATATGGATTACAAGATTTGGTCATAGTCACTTTGTGTCAGGAACACTACCTTTACAAAGGTTCTGAGATAGCTCACTACGTCTCTCGAATCACTTCCCTCGACTACCCTAGCTCACTACTTTGAATGAAGTAAAACTCAGTTTATCAACTTGAAGGTCTCTTAAATAGATTTGAATTGAATACTTTGTCTTTGTTCAGAATAAGAAACCGCTTGCATCGAAGTCCAAAATTGATGCACTTGAAAGCACTGAACCACTGAACTAGATATTTCAAACATGTATTTAGCCTACATTGACAATTGATCACAACACCTACCTTGTGCTCACAAGATCTGACTTTTGCACGTAAGATTTTATTTTCACATAGAAAATAATTCTTATAACTACACCCTTTACGTGAAACATTAACTTTTTCACACAACTTGATCTTTAGTGCGCAACTTTAACTTTTCCACGCAACTACAACTTTTCCGTGAAACTCTCTTTTCACGTAACTTTTACATGCAACAAAACTAGGATTTTTATATGTTTTCACTAGCCCTGAATAAGGGGAGTAACCTCTTATTTATAAGCGCCTCTGACCCTCATGTGTTAAAACCCCTGTGTTTCGCAAAACCTCCCATTCTTCATGCAATGTTTTTCCTGTAGGATCTTTTTTCCACGCAAAACTCCAGATTTTTCACATAGATCATTCCTTTTCCATATTTTGACATTCTGATCCCAAATCATGACATGCACGCATGTTTACAAAACATCAACAATATTTTTCACAACTTCCTTTTCCAAACACACATTTCTCCATTTTCTAATTTTCATGCCCAAAAATTTGGAAAACACTGAGAAATGATGCCACCTTCAATATTATTTTTTGTTCGAACTATATGATTCCTTTCCTAGAAAACATTTTGAACTTCCATTGAGGATTGACAAAGAAACTCCATTTCTTGCATAGAATGGTCATGTTTCCAAAATTTAATGTTTTAGAATATATTTTAGAGTCCTCTCCTGGAATCAGACACCAGAACAGAGGGTCCTGAAGCACTGGGTTCTGCCTTCCAGGTGGATGAGATGATTCTCTTCTTTATTTTGGATGAATTATATAATGTTAAAAAAACATTATCCACACCATATTCTTGTTTTTCAGCATCAAAAACAATAATGAGATTTACTCAAGTATATTTACCTTATTCTCAAGTGTAAGAATATGTGTTCTCTCTTTGCTTTTTTATTATTATCATCATCTTCCAGATCACACAATTTTTTCCTTTTTAAAAATTCTATCCCGAAAATGTTAATGTGGGGGTAACCCATGCCTCATACTATCTTATTTAAAGTCTAAAAATAGACATTAATTATATCAGAGTCATTAAATAACCCAAATATGACTGTTGAGAAATAATTCTAAATTAAATAAATTTAAACTGTATTTTGGTAGTTGGTTCATTGGTGACTCTTTTCAATGGTGAGTCCATCCAATGGAGATTCCTTCCAATGGTTAGTCCATCCAATGGTCAGTCCTTCCAATGCTGAGTCTTTACAATGGAATGTCCTTCCAAAGGAGAGTCCTTCCAATGGTGACTCTTTTCAATAGTGACTCATTCCAATAGTGAATCATTTAAATGGTGACTCATTACAAAAGTGGTCCCTTACAATGGTGATTCCTTCCAATGGTGACTCCTTTTAGTGGTGAGTTCATGATTATGTTATTGAGATAGTTTATCTATTAGTTACTCATTTCAATGGTGACTCATTTCAACAGTGACTCATTTCAATGGTGAGTCCTTCTAATAGTGACTCCTTTCAGCAGTCGGACCTTTCTTTTGTCAGTGAGACGGTTGATCTAACAGTGTCTCATTTCAATGGTGACTCATTTCAATGGTGAGTCCTATGCATTGGAATCTCAGTTCTTTTGCCAGTGTCAACTTCATATACATATAACATATGCATTTTGGAACTATCTTTCAGCATAGATACTATTAGAATGTAGTATCCCTCTGCATGATTATGTACAACGATAATTTACACATATTAAATATGACTAATAAGGTTATAAATAATAAATTGACATGATTTTTTATTAATAAAACTAGAGAGAGTAGCCAAACAACCTATGGGACAACAATCATCCCCTTTTTAATGATCACAAATCATGGCATTATGCAATATAATCAATAGATGTGAAATAAAAACAACCTACTTATCATTTCTCATTACTAATGATCAAAGTAATGTGTAATGATATCAATATGAAAAGTTACATAAGTAACATATATAACAGGATAACGGTATAAAATTATAATTCCTATGGGTTCTCCTTATTATGGGATTATTAAAAATAGAACAAGGAGCGCAAAAAGAATGGAACAAAGTAATAGATAAAAGAGATAAGAAGGAAATGTAAGAAGAAAACAAATCTATTAATGATTAAAGTACAATGTATTACAAGGATCAAAACAAAAACATAAAGAAACTAAGAATTCCCATCATAGAATAAACTATACCATGGTTGAGGTTCCTTTCCTTTCTCAGAGGGATAAATGGATGCCTCGGTAGGAGGGTTCAGATAAGAAGCAGGAGGGTCTAAATGGATTTTCAGATGAGGTAGAGGCAGTCCTTAGTGAACTATATGAGATATGGAAGGTATTTTCTAAGAAATAAATCAAGTTTGAAAAGTATCTATAAAGATGGGTATGATCTCAGATAAAGGATGTAAAATAGAAATCTAATATTGAGAAGTTACTGAACCAGCAGGGCCAAGTGGTGCAGCAATAGGCACCATAATGGATTCACTTTGGACATGGATACGTGGTTTTAATAGCATTATAAACTCTTAAATGATTTCACCACCATATTTCATTGATTTTTTAAAATCATAATTGTTTTCTATGAACTTGTCCAACAAGAGAGTGAATTATCTCAACTTCAGAATCTGATCCTCAAAAACCTTTTTCACTAGAAGAAGATGTATATTAGTGGGAAAATACTTAAACAGACTGTTCATTTGATGATTTGTAATGAGTGTAGAGAAAAACTAATTAATACTTTTCGGAATCTCTTCCTCGGTCTATGAAGCACTCTTTGTATAATACTTCACATGGTCATTCACTTTATTTGAGGTGTCCTCATCCTTGGAAACACTAGAAATTAAGTCTTGCAACTATTCTTTTAAAACAAAACTGATAGTATCAAGGTCCACATATTGTGAATGATGAACAAGTGGTGTATAGGTTGAAGTAAGGGAAGAAAAGGAAAGTTTCTTAGCACATTTTCTTAGTTTGGAAAAATAAATTTATTTAAAATGAGAAATAATATCTTTAATTCCTTTTATTACACTCTTCATTGAAGTCCTATATTCAGAGTGTAAATCATTAATTCCGGTAGTTAACTTTTTTGTCTCATTCAAAGCTTAGTGTTGTTTACGAAAATGGTTTCAGCAGTTTTATTGAAATTGGATTCATTTCATTGATCACCAATTGTGAGACTAGAAGAGCATCATCTTGAGATGCACTTGCTAAGGTGGGAGTAGAACTAGAAGTTCTAGTTTTCCTTACACCATCAATCATAGACTAGTTATCTTTCAAGTTATTATTCATCTTAGTGTTTTCTCTCCTAGATTCATCAATATCATACCTCATATTACATTGTACTGTGATTCTCTCTGAGAATCATATGTCTAGCTAGAATTTTTCCAAATCATCCTTAGTGACATTGTCACTGGAAATTGAAATGGTAGGTGTTTTAGGGACAGAGGTAGATGCTATTGTTTGAGAAATGTCCACATTCATAGGATCCTCAACCACTATGGATTTATTTGAAGCAGTATCAATGATCTCATCAGAATCATAATCTAATCCATGAAAATAATACCATGAATTCCTTTCCCATTTAGATGTAATATATGCATACATAAGAGTGATAGTATCTATTTTGATCCTTTTTTCTTAAGGCTCCCCCTCACTTAATTATTCATTTCTAGGTTTCTTCTCCTTTTATATAATTTTTTTCTAGTATATAAATATTGAGAAACTAGATCTGCTGGAGCAAAATTTTCATCTTAAACAACACCCTTAATAGAATTTAGATTCCAATCCGGATGATCAGATTCACTATCACTTCCACTTTCACTACACTCTTCATTACCAACATCTTTATTATTTTCACCACCATTTTCATCATCATTTTCCTCTTCATCTTCTTCTCTACAAGATTCTAACCCACATTCACCACTAGCAGATTCCTCTTATTCATCTTCTTCTTCACTAGATCCCCTGAAATATTCTATAATTCCTTCATCTTCTGTCTATTCACATCATGTAGATTGGAGAATAGGTTTATGAGAAGGTTATTCCAAAGGTGGACTTGGAGGTCCAATAGAAACTCTTTTTGTTGGACTAGTTTTTTCTAGGTCACTTCTATCATCAGTTGGTGGTCCCTCATCTCTGACAAGAGTAGCAGGATCCTCATACTCATTTGAAGAATAGATCACATGATCATCTAGACCAAGGCCGAGATTCACTAGATTCCTTAGCTTAACTGGATGATCTACAAGATTGAACTTTTCATACAATCTATCCTCATCACAAACCCATTACTTCCTTTATGGGTGCTAGTTAATTTTTATTCTCTTACAAATGTAAAAACTTAGGTAGATTCCACTACATACAGTAACTACTATATCATTAACATTAATTTCACAACCTTTCTCATTTAGCATTACTGAAATAATTTTGGAGTAGAAAATATAATTTTACTGACAACTGGTTTTTATCATATCATTTATGTGCGCCATTAGATATCCGAAAAAAATCATTTAAATCATTTCTTTATAAAATATTCTAAGTATACATATTACTATTTCAGAGAAGCAAAGTCCCCTTTCTTGGGAAAAATCTAGTGCAGAATAAACTGAAATAAAATTTTGCACTCACTATTTAATTCTGATAAAATGGGTCTCATATGTTCTTCATTTCTAGTTATCTCTTTTAGAGTGGTCTCATAACAAAAGAATTCACTTTCAGGTGGAGAAGTGCCTTGATAATCACCAAACATTCCTTCATGGGGAACCATAAGACATCCATCCCAATTTCATAAAGATAAGGAGATTCTCTTCCATTTTACTATCGACTTGATCCAAGAAACATAACTCCCTTCCAACAGAAGTTTCATATTCATGTAAAATTTATATACCAGATTTGGGTAGAAGACTCTGTAATTGTTTGAGAACCAATCAAGAAATCATTCATATTCCATCACCTTTAACAACAATGACATGATCTCTAAGTTTCATTCCACTGGTACCTCTTTCTCTGAAGATACAACATGGTTTTCCAGACTAGGATTTATTTGAGCCAATAATTTCCTTGATTAACCTATCTATTTATTATAAACACAGGAATCACCATCATCAAGAGATTTATTCACACACTTCATTCAAATTTGTTCAGTATGGAGGTCAGAAGGTGAATGTTTGGTGGAAAAGATTGAGAGTGGCAGCTGAGATAGTATAGCAATAAAGGAGTAGAGTTGATTGATTCAAATTTATATCATTTAGGTCTTTTGAAATTACAAAATTGTAAAATTCTTAATCGAGTCCAAAAAAAATAATTAAATAGTTTCATTTTGATAAAAAAAATAGAATGTATAGAAATAGTGAGTCCTCAGTGTCAGCATGACAGATTTTTCATAACACTAATGGTGTCAGTATGACAAGGCATCAGTGTAGGCATGAAAAATTTTCCATAACACTGACGGTGTTGGTATGAAAAGACGTCAGTGTCGGCATGATTAGTTTTTATAACACTAACGGTGTAGGCATAACAAATATGTCGGTGTCAGAATGAAAACTGTGGTAGTGTCAGCATGAAAACTATTTTTGGTGTCAGTATGAAAACTATGTTTGTGTTAGCATGAAAACTTCCATTAAAAGACTAAAGGAATAGAAACACAAGGTCTTACTGATTAGTCATTCTTAACCCATGTATAATTTAATTCATTATTTTAGTGTTCGATGACTTAGTGAATATGTCAGCTAGCTGATATTCAGTTTTAATATGTTCTAAAGTGATATCACCCTTTTGATAATGATCTCTTGAAAAGTGATGTCTTACATAAATATTTTTTGTTCTAGAATGAGAAATTGGGTTTTTAAAAGTTTTAATAGCTCTTCTATTCTCACAATTTATAGGTACATGTATAAATTGATATCCATAGTCTAGAAGAGTGTGTTTCGTCTAAAAAATATGAGTAGAACAGCTACCAACATCTATATATTCATCTTTGACAACATATAATGAAACAAAAATTTTCTTCTTACTAAACCATGTAACCAAAAACTTTCCCAAAAACTGACATGTCCCAAAGGTTCTCTTTCTATGTAACTTGCATCCACCAAAATCAGCATCTGAATAAATAACTATATCAAATTATTGTCCTTTAGGGTAAATCAAACCTAAATTGATAGTTTGTTTGAGGTATTTGAAAATTATTTTAACATCATTTAAGTGATATTCATTGGGATTATCGTGAAAACAGACACACATACACACACTAAACATTGTATCGGACCTACTAGCAGTCATGTATAGAAAACATCCAATCATTCTTCTTTAGGTGGTTTGATCAACAGATTTAATATCTTCATCAAGATCCAACTTAGAAGTAGTACTCATTGGAGTGTCACTATTTTTTATTATATCAATGCCAAATATTTTTAAAAGATATTTTGTGTATTTACTTTAATTTAAGATGATACCTTCTTTATTTTGAAAAATCTGAAATCCAGGAAAGAATTTAAGTTCACCCATCAATCTCATATCAAATTCACTTTTAATCATTTTATAAAAATAAATACATAAATAATTTCTTGAAGATCCAAAAATAATATCACCTACATAAATTTTAACTACTAAAACATATTTTTAAATTCGTTTTATAAAAATTGTAGGATCAGAAATTCCTTTTGTAAAATCTTTTTTAATGAGAAAAGTATTTAGTATATAATATCAAGCTCTTGGATCTTATTTTAAACCATATAAATCATTTTTAATTTGAAAACATGATTTTGAAAATAAGGTTTTTTAAAAATAGGGGTTTTTTTAACAAAAACATCTTCAACTATATAACCATTAAGGAATGAACTTTTAACATTCATTTGATAACATTTCAAATTAATATGGGTTGCATAGGAAAGTAGGATTCTGATGACCTCAAGCCTAGAAACATGTGAAAAAGTTTCTTCATATTCAATTTCTTCTTCTTGACTATAATCTTGTGCAACCAATCTGGATTTTCTTCTAACAATATTACCAGATTCATCTACTTTGTTTCTAAACACCCACTTAGTGCCTATAGTCATGGTGTCTTTGGGTCTATACACAAGTTTCCAAACATTTTTTATTTCAAATTGATTAAGTTATTCTTGCATAACCATCAACAATAATTCATCTTTAATTGAATAATTGATGTTTTTTTGAATTTGGGACAAAAAGTCTTAATGTTCAACCTAGTTTCTAAGAGAATATCTAGTTTTTTTTCTTTATGTTAATCTCCAACAACAGCATCTAATGGCTGATTATTGAGGGTTCTAGTTGGTCTAGAAAATGAGGGGATAGTAATTTCAGGTTCATCTATAGGTTCGGGTTCATCATGTTCAGATTCTGAATAATTTCCAGAACAATTTGATTTAATAGATTTCTTGAAAAGATGATTAGATGATTTATCATTTATGTCCATGTTTGACATATCATCTTCATGTTTTCCTTGGGAGGTATTAGGTTTATATGGATTTCTTTCATAAAATTTTATATGCATAGATTATTCAACACAATTTGTTCTTTTATTAATGATTCAATATGCTTTACTCTAGGTTGAGTAACCTAAGAAGATTCCTTCATAAATCTTGGATGAAAATTTGTCAAGATTTTCCTTTTTATTAAGGATATTGACATTGTAACCAAATACTTTGAAGTAACTAACTTTGGGTTTTCTATTGTTCCATAACTCATAAAGTGTCATCTTGAGGATAGGTCTAATTAGGACTCTATTATTTATGAATCAAGCTATATTCATAGCCTCATCCAAAAATTAAATAGGTGGATCATATTCATTAAGAATTGTGTCAGTTATCTCTTATAAGGTTCTATTTCTTCTTTCCGCAACTCCATTTTTTTAGGTGTCTTAGGGGTAGAAAAGTTATGACTATATCCATTGTGTGAGAAAAAAGATTCAATGTATTGATTTTCAAACTCATGACCATGTTCACTTATTAAGGATTTTATTCTATGTCCACTTAGATTTTCCACTGTTTTCGCATACTAAGTGACATAAGTACATTCTTAACTTTTGTCTGCTAATAAATAAGTCCCAAGTATACCTAGAATAGCCATCTAAAAGAAAATAGACATATTTATTCCCATTTAAACTAGAAACTCAAGATGGTCCAAAAAATTCCATATGAACCAACTCTAAAGGTTGGTAAGTTTAAACTTATTTATTTTATTTTAATTATATCTTGTGTTGTTTAATTTTTTGAAAAGGATTACAGATTTTTTCATTTGAAAACTCAAGTTTAGGTAGATCCTTAACTAGTCCTTTTATAGTAATATTTCAAATAGAGTTTACATTATAGTGTCTTAATATCCTATTCTAAATCCAAGATTTTTTATGAAAGGAACCTAAATAATAAACATTTTTAGAAACAAGAGAATCTATGTTAACATAATATACATTTTCATTTCTAAAAGCAAGAAATACTAATTAAATTTTCACGTTAAAAAAATTTCATGCATAATTTTCAAATTTAATATAAAATCCATCATCACATAATTGTGAAATAATGAGAAGAATATATTTCAATCCATAAAAAATGTACTTTAGAAATTAAAACTGAGTTAGAGTTATCAATCTAGCCCAAGACAATTATTTTCCCTTTAGCATTGTCACAAAAAGTTACATATCCACCATCAATCTTGATTAGTTTATTAAATCTTTAATAATATATTGTCATGTGTCTTCAACATCCACATTCCTAATACCATTTACTCTTACATGAGATATTAAAATAGATTTCCTATAGAATAATGAAAAAAATAGATATTGGTACCCAGACTTGTTTGGGTCCAGTGACATTAGTAATTAATGATTTTGGTTCCCAATTTTACTTATGAGTTTTCTATAAGCATTATGCAACACATTTGAAAAATAAACACTATTTAGTCTAGAAAAACTAGAGGTAGTAAATTATTTTCCAAAACTAGAACTAATAGAATAATTTTTTTTAGGTAGAAGAACATATTTTCTAGATTTTGTGAAAAAAGTGTTTTAAAGAGGTTTCTTTATCCAGATTGATATCCAATACAAAAAGGTTACTTAGGAGTTATTTTTTTACCATGAATTTTAGTAAGAGTATTTTTCCATTGGTTGATGTTTCTAAATATTTCTTCAATTTCTCATTAGTCAGTTTATATTCATTGTTTTCTTTGAGCAGTTGAGCACTATTTTCCTTTTCTATAGTAAGTTCAGACTTAATAGATATAGTAAAATCATGTTGTTTCTTTAAATATTTATATTTACCTTTTATTTTGTTGCATGTCTCTTCCCTTATGTTACAGTATTCAAATAGTTCATCACTTGTCATATTTTCATAATCACTTTCATTTCCAGTATAATAGGAATTGTCTACAAGAGAATCTAAGGTTACCTTAGATGTGTTTCTCAAAAAACACATATTTTCCATGTCATATTTCTCATCATGAGATGATGCTGATTCACTAGAGCTATCTTCAGAGGTAATCTAGGTGGCCTTCGTATAATTCTTATACATATTATCTTTGTTTTCATACATCTTTTTGTATTTCAATTTTGGATAGTCAGCTTTGACTTGTCCTCTCCTATTAAATTCATTGCATACAATATCCTCTGATTTGTTATTTCTTTTCCATTCCTTTTCTCAGTTTCCCTTGTTATCATATATTTCTTTATAATTGGGCTTCTTAAAGAACTTATTCTTCCTATATAATTTCAAGAATCTTCTGGCTAGCTGAGCCATTTCTTCATTACTATCTTATGTTGATTCATCTTTATTGGAGATTTCAATAGAGTCTAGCACCTTATCTTTTTCCTTGTTCTTAAATGTCATAGTCTTGAAGGATACAGATTTCCTATTAGGTTAATCCTCTTATTCTTTGTTGACTTTCACCACTTATTCATACATCATCAGTTTCCCAATGAGTTCTTTGACTGGTAGTTTCCTGATTTTACATGATTCCTCAATGGAGATATAATTTCATCTCCATATATCTGGTAAAAATCTAATAATTATCATAATTTGTTCTTGGTAGTAAAATCTCTTCCAAGAGAAATCATAGTGTTTACAATTTCAATAAACCTGAGATACATGTCAAAAATAGGCTCATCAGGTTTAATTTTAAAGTTATCATATTTAATGTTATGTGTGTTAAGACTCATTTCTTTAACACTAGTAGTTCCTTCATGTGAAATAGACAAAGTATCCCAAATTTAATGGTTTGTTTTACATATAGAAATTATGTTAAATTCTTTATCACCTAAAGATCAATATAAGGAATTCATGGCTTTAAAATTATTATTACAAGAAGTCTTAGTTGGGTCATCCCAAGTTGTTCTCGAATTAGTAAGAATTTTATATTCATCTAAAATTGAAGACCAAATTTCAAAACCCATAATTTCTAACTGATTTTTAATATTAATTTTCCATTGAGCATAGTTTGTTCCATTAAAGAATAGAGGTTTGTAGGTAGAATCACCTTTTAGCCTATTTTCCATACTAATAATTTTTGAAAAAGATTTTAAAGTGGTAAAAATTTAGTATTAAGAAAAGTTTTGATATCACGGAAATATAACCAAAATAATAGTTGAAATGGTTGAAAAAGCATTGATAATTGAAAATTCCAAAACATCTGATACCAAATGTCGGTTAGAGTAGGACACTCAAGAGAGTGTGAATTGAGTTCCTATAAAAATTTCTTGTTAAAAATAATAATATGAAATTACCCAAATTTAAAGCTTAATTGAACAGTTATCCAGAAGTGAATTTATAAGAGATTTACTATTCGATTAATTTCTCAAAAGATTGACTAGTTCTTAGCTGTATCAATTATATTATTAATACAACTTTTGAAACTAATCTAATATGTCAATACTATTATAAACACAATCTAAGACTAACTATCAGAGTACACTCTAGTTTTATGTAATATGTGATAAAATAGAGTAAAAATAAAAGTAAAAAAGCACAATGGAAATAAAATAATAGGTTCAGTCTCATGTCGAGACTTAGTTCTCTCTAATTGATGAGCACCTACCACCAAATAGTTTAATTTAATAAACAGTTTGATCCACACCCTGGATCAGGGTTCGTAACTGCGCACATGTTGTTGAGGTCATAAGACCTCTACCACAGTTCTTCACGGGTACAAAATAATAGGTCACACAACCTCTCCCATAGTTTTACATAGGAAAACAAGATGTAGAGAGAATTTTGAGTGAGTATATCAAGTATCCTCAAGTTAGATGTTGGATAAAAAGTGTGTTTTAAAAATAGACACAGACATTGCTCGAAATATAGTAAAATGATACACAATAGATCAATAGTTATTGGAAATGTTTTAGGATGATATGAGTGTTATGTAGATCATCTCTACACTCTTTAATGTGTTAGAATAGTTGTTGGAGTCCTCTTATGGAAATAGACACCAGAACAGAGGGTTGTGAAGCACTGGGTTCTGCCTTCTATGTGGATGAGATGTTTCCCTTCTTTATTTTGGTTTAATACTATGAAGATGAAAAAATATATCCATATCAGCTTCTTGGTTTTTATAAACAAAAACAACAATTATAGTTCCTCACATATATTTATCTTCTTCTTAGGTGTAAGTGTTTGTGTTCTCTGTTTTCTTTTTTATTATTATCATCATTCTTCATCTCACATGTTGTTTTCATTTTTAAACTTTCTAGATCAACAGTGTGAATGTGGGGGTAAATCATACCTAATAATATCTATTGTCAAGTCAGTAAATAGAAATTAATTATGTTAGGGTCATTAAATAACACAATTATTACTATTAGAAAATAATTTTAATTTAAATAAATTTAAACAGTTTGTTAGTAGGTAGTGTATTAGTGACTCTTTTCAACGGTGATCCCTTCCAATGGTGATTCATTTCAACGTTGAGTCCTTCCAAAGGTTATTCCTTCCAATGATGAGTCATTCTAATGGTGAGTCTTTATAAGGGTTAGTCCTTCCAATGGTGACTCATTTCAACGGTGACTCTTTCTAACAGTGACTCATTTCAACTGTGAGTTCTTCCAATGGTGATTCCTTCCAATGGTGAATCCTTTTAGTGGTGATTACTTGCTTCTGTTGGTGAGAGAGTTGATCTATCGGTGACTCATTTCAACAGTGATTCCTTCCAATGGTGACTCTTTTAAATAGTGACTCCTTGCATCAGTTGGTGAGACAGTTGATCTAACAGTGACTCATTTCAATAGTGACTTATTTAAATGGTGATTCATATACATCGGTATCTCTGTTCTTCTATTGGTGTATGCTTCACATACTTAGAACATATGCATTTTTGAACTATCTATCAACATAGATACTTTTATAATGTAGTAGGTCTATGAATGATTATGGATAATGATAATTTATACATATTAATTATGAATAATAAGATTATCAATAATAAATTGACATGATTTTTTATTATTAAAACCATAGGGAGTATCCAAAAAACCTATGGGAAAATATTTATGATTTTGGATATGATATAATCCTAATGAAATTTGATGGAAAAAATTAATGAACTAAAAGATACATGAGAAACGAAGAAATTATCACATAAAACGGTGATTTTAAAAAAAATTATTAATAAACGGTTGATAAAAGACTGTAATTAAATCATATATGTTATGATATATATTAGTATTTTTTTATAAAATATATATAATAAATTAATATTTATTATACCAAAGGTTTGGAAACATACAAGGGAATTTAAAACAGATGTAATGGTTTTTTTCACTTTTACTTCTGTGATACATATTGTAGGTTCTGAGCACAGTGGAATCACAGTTGAGCCAACACCGACCTTTAATTTTTACCATGATCAATGATTATTTAGGGATCAATACGATGATGAATGCCAGTCTCCATGAAATAGAATCAAAGATTTAGATAAAGAAGGAAGAGGCCCAAAACCTTTAGAGAGGATCTTTCACATCATATTTATAATTAATTTAATTACTTTCATAAATAATAGAATAATTGGATCTTTGGTATTTTCTACGTTGATGATTTTGATCATCCTGAATGACCCTATCAAATTATTTTGTTCCACTTGCGAGGATCCAAAACTAGAATTCCTCTAGCGGTGATACACACATGCTCTGAGGTCCTCTAATCGACACCACTCGTTCTTCAGGTGCTAGCATGGAGAAGTGAGTGTCTTTTGTCGATCATTCTTCATCGCTTGTTCTTTGATCTTAAAGAATGTCTCTCGTTATTAAGAGGGCCAGGAAAAAAATTTGATAGAGAATTTTTTTATCAATAAAATTATCAATTCGTTAGGCATGTAGTCTGGTACATCACATAATAGACCTATGTGTCTATTTATCGATATGGGGCTTCAGTTAAAATATTTAATTACGTAACAGAAATTAAAGTCATTCATAACCTTAGTGAAAACCCATGATTTTAATAATAATACTACTTAATTATTTATGGTGCTCTAACATTCACAAAATGGAATTATAAATAAAATTCTATGTCACAAAATAATAGCATTATTACTATTATTTTAATTTGTGCCGACTAGTTAAATAATTATTTTTCTACCATACCAATCTTGGTTCACTCAAACTGCACTTCCATTTATTGAACACCAGAATAAATAAATGAATAATTTATTCTCTTAAATAAATATTTTATTTACAAACTAGTAAATAAATATTCTTTAAATGTTCTGTAAAATAAATAAATATATTCTTCCCACAATCCGATGAATAAATATTTATTTAATTTATGAAATCATTTTAACATGAAAAAAATTATTCCACTGTCATGATAATAATATTTATTCCATTAATTAAATTCAAATAGAATTTAACTGAGACCTCCATAAACACATAGTGTGTTACCCTCTAGGATTCTTTCCCATTAGTATTAGATTAGCTTGCCTAAATTCCAAGAGTACTGTCTAGCAATGGGTCAAGGTGCCCAATATAAAGAACTTAATGCTGAAACAACAACATCCACATATGAACGTTCACTGTGTAATATAATCCCTTTGTATCAATATCTCATCAAGTTGGTTTCATTATAGTGTCATTAACCATTATGCTTGATATGTTGTTTATTGACTACCTGAAATAAACTCGTTGTTACACCATGTCCATGGAATTTTTTTGTTGCGGTTTTATTTCAATCAAAGGGCCGAGATATCAACTTCCATAAATGGAAGGGAAAATCCTTCCTTGACTTATCCATTATTAACATACCACTCATTACACACCCAATATACAATACTTACCACAAACTATCAGTGTGACAGTTTTCATTAGTAAATAAAACTATGTGAGTCATGAAACATATTAATGATAATATTAAAGTCTAAGGATCATTACATATGGTTGCTGATAGGAATATCTGATGACGTCGAAACATGAAGAATTCCTACTGGAGGTATGTTCTCATAATCTTATATCTTGGACATTACCAAGTGAAAACTTCATGAGAGGAAGTATCATCTTATTATGATTACACACACATGATGGTATGTATTCTATGTGTCCCATAATAGTATGTCATCGAACCACAGAACTATATTTAAGAATATTGTTATATCATTTCAATGTTCTCATCATAGTGGGGAATTTTTCTGATAGTATCAATGAAAAAAATAATCTGGGACATTATTACATCATAGTCATGCAAAATAATGAACAATATGTAATAAGATATTTAATATTTAAATATTTTAAATATCCATGTAATCAAAGTAAAAATATTTGGTTCTAGGATACCAACTCTGAAAAACTCTCACATGGACTAGATCCAACTTCTTACGACTTTCAATCCGCTAGACCTCACATGATGATCATGTTTCTGCTAAGTCAAGGATTTAGTCAAGGGGACTGCCACGATTCCTTCTATGTAAATACTACTCACTGCAACTTTACCTCTCTGAGAAAATTCCCTTAAGAGATGACACTTCTGAATTACGTGCATTTTTCGCTGATGTGACCTTGGATCCTTTGAAAGGGCCACCACTGCAGTATTATTATTGTATAGTGTGATAGGATATTTACTGCTAGTTTTCACATCCAACTCCTAGATTAAGCTTCGTATCCAAACTGTTTCTTTAGCTACCTCAAAAGCTGCGATATACTCGGACTCTAATATAGAATCTGTGACCACACTTTTCTTTGAGCTCTTCCAGCTCACTGCACCTCCATTAAAAATGAAGATGTACCATGTTTGAGACTTTATTTCAACTTGATCAGTCTAGAAACTAGAATCTTCATATCCTATGTTGACTAGTTCCCCATATCCTCCATAAACTAGTAACATATCCTTAGTACACCTCATATAATTTAGGATATTCTTGACTGCCATCCAATGGCACTCACCTGGTTGATATTGATATCTTCCTACCACACTCAATGCGTAGGAAACATCCAGTCTATTACATAGCATGGGATACATGACCGACGCAATGGTTGATGTGTATATAGTCCTTGCCATTATCTTCCTTTCCTCATGTGTTTGAGGACACATTTTCTTGGAAAGATGAATTCCATGTGATGCTGGAAGCAATCCCCTCTTGGATTGTTCCATACTAAATCTATATTGTATCTTATCAATGTATGTACTTTGACTTATTCCCAAAAATCACTTGGATCTATCAAAATGGATCTAAATCCCAAGAATATATGATGCCTCTCCCAAGTCATTCATGAAGAAGCATTGATTAAACCATTCCTTAACTGATAGTAACACTAGTATTTCATTACTAATAAGTAATATGTCATCAACATATACTATTAGGAAAACGCATGCACTCCCATTAAAATGTTTGTAGACATAAGTATCACATTCATTCTTCATAAAACAAAATTCTATTGTGTATTTATCAAAAATGAATGTTTCATGACCTGGATACTTTCTTTAATCCATAAATGTATATCTGTAACTTTCCTACCTTATTGGAATCCTTTGGAGTCATAAACTCTTTAGGTTTTTTCATGTATACAACATATTGAAGGTTCCCATTAAGGAAGACTCTTTTTACATCAATTTTCTAGATATCATAATCATGGTACGTTTCAATGGAAAATAGATTTATGAATGATTATAGCATTGCAACTGGAGAAAAGGTTTCATCGTAGTCAATGCCTTGACGCTACGTGATCCCTTTTTTAACTTGTCATGCCTTATAGGTATTGACTTATCCTTCCATGTCCAGTTTCTTTTTGAATACCCATTTTCAACATACATGATTTACATCGACAGGAGGATCTACCAAAATCTAGACTTGGTTTTGGTATATTGAATGCATTTTATAATTCATGGCTTCTTTCCACTTGGAAACATTTGTTCCACTTACTACTTACTTGTAGGTTAGAGGATCATTATTATCAACTAATAATGAGTCACCGTCCTCTCTAACTAGAAAATTGTACCATTCCAATTATCTAACCGATCATGTACTCCTGCATAGTTTTTATGTATCTGTAATAGTTCTTTCTTCCATAGGTATTTGTGGAATTTGTTCCTATACCAAATCTTGTGTAAATTGAGCGTCAAATTCATCAAAATATATCTCTCTCCCATTATCTCATTTGGATATGTGATCTCTCTCAAATAATATGGCATGTCTATCCACTATAACATTTTTTGGGGGGTTTCATAGGTAATTTCGCCGTGTTTCCTTATGATGTCTGATAAAGTTACACTTTGTGCCTTGGGGTGAAAGTTTTCTACCTGAAGTGGCCTTAACAAATGCATTGCTTCCCCACACATGAAGATTCATTAACATGCCTTTATTTCCACTCCATAACTCATATATAATACCATTTATCTATTAAGTTGGTACTTGGCTTAGTATTTGTGTCGTTTTTTGTAACACATATCCCTAAAAAGAAAATGGAAGACTCACAAGATTCATCATTGATCTCATCATGTCCAACAAGGTGTGGTTAATCCTTTTTCTCACACTATTCCATTGGGGAGTGTAAGGAGTAGTGAGTTAGGATAGGATCCCAAACGACTCTAATTAATCAATGATGTCCTGAATAAATTATTCTAAACCTCAGTCTATGAGGAATTTCTTAATCTTCTTACCGAGCTGGTTCTCAACTTCATTCGTGTGTTCTTTGATCCAATCAAAAACAATCTGACTTATAATTCATTAAGTATATTTATCCATATATACTAAAATCATTAGTATAAGTTATGAAGTATGAGTACCCTCCCTTTTCTTCAACTGTAAATAGTCCACACACATCGGTATGAACCAATTAAAGAAGCTCTTTATCCCTTTCACCTTTCCCAATAAATGGGGTTTTGGTCATTTTTCCTTGTTAACATGCATGACATATGCCAAGTGGCTTTAGTTTGAAAGAATCTAAATATCCATCTTGATGTAACTTTGTCATGTGTTTCTCATTTACAAGACCAAGCCAGTGATGCCAATGTTGGTTGTGGTATGATTCCTGTTAAGTGTATTTGTTATCGACTTCCATTATGTGGTTTGTGTAATCCAACACGTAATGACCATTGTATAAATTTTCCCTAACAAAAAAATGATATATTTGTAAAAGAAGAAAACTTTATTTTAAAACTTGAAAACAAATCCTTATGTATCTAATCTGTATATAGAAATAATGTTTTTAGTAACAAAAGACACATAATAACAACCCTTTAACACCAAGATCATCCCAGTTGGAAATGTGAAGTGGTATCCCCCAATAGTTATAGCATCAAGTCTAGCTCGATTGGATACTTGAAGATCTACCTCCCCTCGGTCAATATTCCTAAATCTACTTGGTTTTTTTATTTGGATACATATGTGAGCACCACAAGCTATATCTAATACACAGTTTTTAGAAATAGATAGATTGAATTTGATAAAAAAATGCACCTGAAGCTTCCCCATGCTTCTTAGGTTGGGTGCAATTTTTTTTCTAGTGGCCCTTCTTACCACATGTGAAACAAATATCCTCTTATTACCTAGCCTCCCCTTTGATCTTCTTTTTCTTGGAAGGGTATGAAGATGCTTTGGGATTAAATCTCTTTTCCTTCCCTTACTTATTATTCACTATAAGGACAGAAGGATTTTCATGATTCACATCCTTTTCCACTTGAAGAATGAGGATAAGATGATAAGATAGAGGCTTCTCAATTTTTTTCATGTTAAAATTAACAAAAAACTGGAGAAGCTCTGAGTAAGTGATGAGAGAATGAGATTTTTTCCCAGTTCTCCAGGGAGTTTAGACCCTAAAACCTCTAGGCTCTCAATGTAGCCAATGGTCTTGACTACATGAGGCCCAGCTAGGGCACCCTATCCATGCTTACTCTAAAATAGTGACTTGGAGATATCAATCCTTTTGTGTCTTTCTCTCTCATAGTAAATACCACAGAGGTGTTCAATCATGCTATATGCATCCTTGTTTGTGTGAGACTTCATGATCTCACTAGACATTAATGACAGTATTAAAAATTTAATGTTGCTCTTGTCATTAATATGTTTCTCTTAAACTAGGAAATCCTCATCACTCACCTCTTTGGCAGGAAAATCAGGTAATAATGACTCCAACATGGAATACATCCTTTCATGGAGTAGAATAACCCGGTGGAATTAAAGCCATTCTTGGAAGTTACTACTGGTGAGTGTGTTGTCTGTATCTATAATTGATCATAGGGACAGTTTGGTTGAAAAGATTTTCATTTTTATTCTAGAATTAAAAGAGCATATCATTAGTAATTTCTTGATTACATTTTAGGAGATATAATAAATTAATTTTATTAAGTCTCCCACTATTTTATAAATCCCCAATGGGCCTCACCATTGAACTCAGAATATCCAGTTTCCATGACATTCTAGTATAAAGGATCCATATTACTCGTCGCATAACCCCCACAATGGTTGATCAAGCTATTTGAAGGTATTTAAGTAGGTATGTATTTTCCAACTGCAGGCTTGCAGCTCTTTGATCTTTTGAGTGGGATCCCCAATCCTGAAATCCTAACTTTGGATTTCCTCAACTCTTTGCTCCAATATTACACCAATTATTGAAAGGGATACTCCTCTTGATGTAATATGGTTAAGTCAACCAGAAAACTTTCATAAGGGATTCCTATATAAAATTAAGTGTCCTAACATGGGTTGGTCAAACACATAGTTTTATTGATTTTTTCCCTTAATCAAGTAATGGAAGGCTAGGCCTAACTTAATATTTTATTTAAGGGATTTTTATCTATTATGCATGAATTTATTATTATCATTATCACATGATTCTTAATATTAAGTGGAACTTACTTAATTGATTAACCATATCTTGATAATATTTATGCATAATACAGGTTTATGTTAGTTCCATCTTGCATTCTTGTTTAATTCATTAATTATGTGTTCATGAAAACACATCCATAATGATAAAACATACATCTAACAGAAATAAAATAAATTAAAGGGCTTGATCATGATATTTTCTAATGGTAAGTTTATCTTGTGGTTGATAAACTAACCCTAAACTAGGGTAGAAACTCCATGAACCTTTTGGGTTTGTGTTTATAGATTTCCACCTATCCACCTTTGTATCTCCTGAGATTGTTTTCATATAAACTCTAGCTTGAACCACCTCCACTATATTGGGAGTTCCATCCATTACATATGTCGTTCTTTAAATCACATATAGGTGAGAGGTAAAATTAGTTTTACATAAAATAAACCTTGGGTACGCAGGCCCTACATATTAATGAAGAGAAGGCACGCAGGCCAACAAATTTAATTTAAATAAATTAATTAAAATAAACCATCCTCATATAAAGGTATTGGTCTAGCTCATGATCAATCCATACATGAAATGATATTTACACATATATAGAACTAGCATTCAATTCTTTAATCATTCTTGTTTAAGATAAATTATTCTCAAATAAATTAGTTATCATCATTAATTAATTAATCCTTTTATCTTAAACCCTTTTTTGAATTTCCATGAGATTATAATCCATATTAATTTTAAACTGATAAATTCATTTAAAATTATCTTTGTACAAAACTTGTACCTTGGAGGAAACCTGGTGAATTCTTATTCATAACTACCCAATGAGTAGAAATGAACATCACGTATATGTCAAATTAAACCCACCCACCCACACACACACTCACACACACACATATATATATATATATATCATTTATCACATGTTGTGCCTCAGCTTTACATCCACACCATGGTACACATCTCAAGGGTTTGTATAATATAATAATAGATTTTATTAAATCTACATAATTTGGATGAGTACATGGCGTGTAGTTCCAACTACACAACATGTAATATTTTTCACCATTCATTCAAAGTACACGCCCGGGGAAATGGATTGTGAGTGTACTTCATAAATCTTTGGAGTACACGCCATTATTAGTAGGCCACACTATGTGTAGTTCCCCTTTACACGGTCTTCAGTTGGGCAAGTCGTGTACGGGGTACAGAGTCCAACCCTAGCCCGGAGGGGATACACACTATGTTCAGTGGGCCACACAGCGTGTAATTCAAAAACCGCATGCCACCTATTCCTGGTCAACACATAGAGTCATTAAGATTTAGACAAACTCTAATGACACAACTTCGTTTGGCGGACCAGACCCGGTGCATTGAACCTTGACTACACAGCATGTACTTCCGAATACACGTTGTGTGTTCTGGTTTGTATATCCAGAACCTTTGGCACCTCTGGATGAGGTCCTCTATTTTATTTTGATCAAAATTAACAGAAAATAACGTTTTTGTAAGGTAAAAAAGAAACTAAAGGGGTGGAACAAATTTGGATATTTAGATTTGTATAATGATTAACTTGAATTGTAACAACTAAATAATTAAATGCATAAATAAAAAAATAAAAATTTAAATAATTGTAAACTATGATATAACTTCTCCAATACCACTTGTAATTTTCGGTTACAGAAGAAGAATGGTTTGGACGACACCCAATTTTAATATTTACCATGATCAATGATTATTTCGAGATCAATACCACAATAAACGCCAGTCTCCACAGAATAGAATCAAATATTTAGATAAAGAATGAAGAGGCCTTGAAAACTTTAGAGAGGATCTGGAAAATCATGTTTATAATTAATTTAATTTATTTTATAAATAAAATAATACCTAGATATTCGTTATTTTCTTTATTGATGATTTTGATCATCTAGAATGACCCTTTTGGATTATCTCATTGTTCTTGTGAGGATCCCAACTAGAATCCCTCTAGTGGTGATCCACACGTGATCTAATGTCCTCCAATCAACACCACTCATTCTACGGGTGCTAGTGTTGATAAGTGAGTGTCTTGTGTCGGTCGTTCTAGATCTCTTTTTCTTCATCCTTGAAGAACGTCTCTCGTTCTTGAGAGGGAGGGAAGAGGATTTGAGAGCGAAATTGTTTAGCTCAACAATTCTCAATTCATCAAGTGTGCAATTCGGTATGTAAAACAATAGACTTATGTGTTTATTTATCGACATGGGGATTCAACTATAATATTTAATTTCATAACAATAATTAAATACATTTGTAACCTTATAGAAAACCCATGATTTTAATAATAATACCACATCATTATTTATGGTGTTCCAACTTTAGAAAAATTGAATTATAAAAAAATATTCATCACAAAATAATAGAAGCATTAATATTATTATTTTTCATTTGTGCCAACTAGTGAAAAAATTATTTACCATCTAGAAAATAATTATTTTACTATCGGATCAGTCTTGGTCTACTCAAACTCCACTTATATTTATTGAACACCCAAATAATTAAATAAATAATTTATTCTCTTAAATAAATATTTTATTTAAAAACTATTAAATAAATATTTATTAAATGTTCAATAAAATAAATAATTATATTTTACTCCCAATAAATTGAATAAATATTTATTTAATTTATGAAATGATTTTAACTTGAATAAAATTATTACACTCTCATGAGAATAATATTTATTCCATTAATTAAATTCAAATAGAATTTAAACGATACCACAAAACACTTAGTGTGTGACCCTCTAGGATACCTTCTCATTGGCATTAGGTGAGTTCACCAAATGTCCAAGAGTATTGTCTAGAAACGGGTCAACAAACCCAAGATAAAGAACATTAAGTCACAATAATGACATCCACATACGAACACTCACTGTGTAATATAATCCCTTTGTCTCAATATCTCATCAAGATGGTTTCATGATAGTTTCATCAACCTTTATGCTTGATATGATGTTATTTGACTACCTGAAATAAACTCATCATTACACCATGGCCATGGAATTTGGCGCAATAGTTCTATTTCAATCAAAGTATTGAGATATCAACTCCTATATATGGAAGGGACAAATCCTTCCTCGACTTATCCATTAATAACATTCACTCATGATGTACCCAACATACCATACTTCCTACCAACCGTCTGTGTGACAGTTTTCCATAGTAAATCAAAGTATGCAAGTTGTGACACGTATTAATGATAATAATAAAGTCTACGTATCATTATACACTCTAGCAGATATGAATATCTGATGACACGAAAACATGTTGAATTCCTACTGGAGGGTATGTTCTCATAATCACCAGTCTCAGAGATTACCATGTGTGAACTTACTGTGAGGTAGCCTCATCTTATTAGGAGTACTCACACCTAACAGTATGTATGCTATTTTTTCCATCATAGTATGTCATCCAACTTCATAACTATATTTAAGAATATTGTTATTGCATTTCTTGGTACTCATCATAGCGGGGAACATCCATGACCTTATAAATGAAACAAATACTCTAGGGCATTATTACATCATAGTCTTTCCAAAAAATTAACAATATGTAACAATATGTGTAATATTTAAATACATTAATTATCCATGTAATCAAAGTACAAATAGTTGGTTCTAGGACACCAACTTTAACCCATATTCTATATTCACCACTTATTTTTGTGTGGTGTATGTATTTCATATTTGAAATATTATATATTGAATTTATTTATATACATGATATTTAAAGTTTCAGATTATTTTATTTATTTTATGGTGTTTACAATTCAAAATTTTATAATCTCATAAGTGTTTATTTCACAATCTCATCAGTATTCATAGTCGTTTATGTGTAAGTATACCTTGGAGTAATTATTTTATATTTATATCTTAAAATAAATATATTTTATTCTACTATTATTATTATGAAACTTTTTCATTTAATATTACCATTTCTTCACTCTTTGGTACTTAAAATTATTGAGAAAATGTTTTTAAGAAAATCATATTTTATTTCTCTCTTAAGAAGAAACCCCTTTTTCATTAAAGTCCATGTTCTCTAAAAATATTTTCAAAAATGGTTTTAGAATTTTTTTAATGATTTATTAAATAAATCTGTACATATTTTTAAATTTAAAAATATTTTTTCAAAGTAAACTTTATGTAATTTCAAAAAAAAATCAATTTCACCAAATATGTGAAAGGAAATTTTGTTTTAACATGTATGCAATTAAAGGAAATTTCCACTCTCATGAGTAATCAATATTTAAAACATTAATTTACAAGTTTTTAAAAGTTATTATTAAAGAAAATTATTTTCAAAATAAATTTTGAAAATTTTTTTAAAGTTGATTTTCAAATTATAAAAGAAATTTTCCTCAATAATGTTTTTAAGGAAATTTTTATGGTATTTATATTCATTGACGACATCAAAACATTATTGTACATCTGATCCACTAGGGATATGTTATATTGATATCAGCCTTATTATTTCTTTGGATGGTTTATGTTCAATTTGAATGAGGTTTCACAATTTTATTATAATTCACTATATTATTCTAGATGGTTTGTGATTATGTTTATTTGATTAGGGTAAGTACTAATATTATTTTTGTTAGTATTCAAATATGAATGTTTTTGTTGATTATGTTTCACCCCTTTAATTTGAGGAATTCATTATACTTATTAAGTGATGGGTGGGGCCTGGTTATAGATATCCTCTCAATGTATCAACATGTCTCATGATACAAATCAATTGGCTAAATTAGATGGGTTTTTACCCACAGATTTAAACAATATTATTAAATTCTTTAATAGTTTCAGATGTCTAGAATTATACATTCCATCATTATGGGATCAGTGGTTGATTTCCAAGTGATTATTCTATTAGTTTTAATATCTATGGATATGTTTCAAGATTGTGTAATTATTTATATAGCTTTATTGGATCATCATTTATTTTTTTCATATTATGCTAAGTTTATATATTAAATGGAATTTATTTTTGTTATTTATCTTTCCATATTAATTATGATTTTTTATTCATGATAGGTTCCAATGTAGGTTTACCCTTACTAAGTATCAAATCTCACTCATGTATTATGTTTTATTTTCCCTAGGATACCCGAATGTGTTTTTTTGATTGATATGTAGGGATACGCTATATAGAATAATGGTTCTCTAAATGAAAACACTTGTGTATTTTATGTTTTAAATTTTAATATGAATTTAAAGTATGTATCTATTTTACTAAGACTACTAAACTTTTCTTTCCTTTAGTATTTGATTCCTTGTATCTCATTCCAATGTAATAAAGTAACCACCAGCCTTGGGCTACTGGTGTTAGGCTCTTTACACTTGAAGTGACTGTAAGAGTAAACAAAGTAACCTCATGTATCAATGAGATCACATATTGTTCCCAATCGAATTCCATAAAAATCAAGAGATCTCATGATAGAGTTGTAATTTTGGAAAGGTATTGAAGAAATCATATAATGTATTTGAGTGATCACACGTTAGAGTGAATTGATCGCATCTTTAAAGGATTGACTGTGCGACTAGTCAAAGTAATTGATCAGAGTTTTTTACTATGTTTTGAATAAACCATGTTTTATAAAGTTGACATGAAAGACTTAAATTGGCCATGTCTAACTTGAATTATATTTATTTAATTTATTCCAGCAACTATGAATGATGAATTGAATGTATTTTTGGATCATTTGATGCTTCAAGGTTTCATACTTAATATGAGTATCTTTAGTGATTATTATTCAATGTATATTTCGAGAAAGAAACTGGTTGATGAAATATGAGGTCAAGTAAAGCCTATTTTTAAAGAATAGTAGTGATGAAAATATAACATGTGATTTGTTTCAAAAAAAACCATGAAACTCTATTTTATTCTATGAAATGATGAAATATCTTAGATAACATTTATGATTAAATCATATACTCTGAGAAATAAAGGAAGATATCAGGAAGAGAAGATAACCCTTCAGATCAATAGAAACTTGATCAGTGTAAAAGCTACATTGAGATTCATCTCTCTCACTCATTATTTATAATTAATTTTAAATACTAATTCAAGTATTCTATATTTATGTTTAGAATACACTCCTGTAATACATTGAATATTATTTATATAAATATTATTCAATTTCCTTCTCATTTGTCTCCCCATGATAAATTTTTGAAGAGGTTGTGCGATAGCCTAGATTGCCTTGTGTGTTTTTGAACTTTATACACCAAATCCAAGTTGTGGATCATCTTTTTAATATCAATAAAAATTATTGATAGTGGGTTACATTAAAGTGGGGGGACTAGGAATTGTCTTCAAAATATATCTCTTGTTGTTATTTACACTATGTGTTATTTAAGTTTTTCTTACTTTGTTTTAAAACAGTTTGACATTCACAAGTTATATGATTCAAATATTTTATTGATAAATATTTTTAAATAGCATTAGAGAAACTATACTTTGATAGTTAAATTTTACCAGTGATATATCTATTTTTTGACATGAGCAATGTGATATTGAAATATTATGATAATCTCAAGTTAGTTTGACTAAGTTTTGATCAATCTCTTGAGAGGTTATTCAAAAACATAAAATTATTTATACCTATTATATTAGTTACCTGGTTGTTTTATAAATTGATTTATTTTATATAATATAGTTTTTAATAAAAGTTTTTATTTGATACTCATTATCCCCACCCCACCTCCATCCTTCTTATGCACTCCACTATGAATAACATTTAGTATCATAGGTTGTTTCATTATTGAACTTTGTACTTTTTGTATCAGTACTTGATCAAGTCAACTAGATAAGATATCTGTTTTATTTTATTATTATAATTTTTTAATTATGGATTAATATAAATTTGAAGGTCAATCAATAAATAGACCACATTATTTTAATGGAAAAAAATGTGCTCAATGGAAAATCCAAATGAAAATTCCTCTTCATAGTATGGGTTTTGATATTTAGACTGTAATAGAAGATCAATATGAAAAAAATATATCTCAATGATGATAGGAAAGATGCCACTAAAGATACTTATAAATATAAAAACAAAGAAACTAATTTGTTATATTGTTCTTTAGTATAGGATTAATATAAAACATTATATACATGTGTTATAACCTGTAAAAATTTAGATACCATAAATGTGTCTCATGAACGCACATCAAATGTTAACGAAGTGTGATCAAATACCTATATTATTAATTATAATAAATTTAATATTAATCCATAAAAAATATTTATAATATTTATCTCGAGATTAATGATATTAAAAACATCATGCATTTAAGCCCTTAGATCTTGGTAGCCCTTCCCTTTATATCTTGGGTGTTAGAGGAATCTAGAGGAAGTTCTGATGATTTGGAATGGTTTTGAGGAAAATAAGAGAGTTACACTACATAAAATGGAATTCCTATATAATGGAAGTATGTGTTGTTCCTTGGTTCTAGTGGCTACAACATAGTGGATCCATGTTGTGACATATGGGAGAACAGGAGGAGAAACAAGGATACTTACTTTTTAGGCATAGCTAAGTCATGGAGGTAGGGTATGACATAGAATCTTCTATATTGGTTGAGTGATGTAGTGTGGAGGAGACATGTTGTCGAGTAAGGGTTCTAAGGCTAATTCCTTTTTAGGGGTTGTTTCACCTTGAGTTATAGGCTATAACATGGTTTCATGGTAGGGGGAGGTCCTATGGTATAGAGCTTATGGTTTCATTGTATCCCCAGATCCCCTTTAATATGATCTAGCCATGGAACCCATAAGTACATTGAATTAGGGGGATATTAAATGGTGCCCTGAGCTATTCCGTAGAATACCCTATGTCAGGGATGGATATAACATGTTCCAAGGGGTTATATTATGGTCTCTTTAAAAAAGTGGGTCTATAAATACCTTGAGAACCATGAACAAAATTTTCTTCCACTAATTCTACTATAACCTTAGGTTCCCTGTACTAGTTTTTTGAAGGATTTGGATCCCATTTTAATAGGCATAAATCCCCATATTCTTGTGATCTATCCATGTTTTCTGAGGTATGTTCTACCTCTCATTTTTCCATGATCTCTCTCTATTTGATCTCATTTCATCTCATTCCTTCCCACTATGATTTGTAATTTGATCTCTGCTAATCATATGAGGTTTTATTTGTCGTTTTTCAGTGAATTCATGGAATGGTGAACTTAGGATATCACAATTATTCATGAGAGAGGTGATAAAAGATCTGAAACATTATTCTATTCTCATGTCAAGAACATTAACACTTTTGAGGTAGAGGATTCATTTCTTCTCCTTTATTTTATGTGCAATCATAAAGTTATAATTTTTTATCCCTTTTTATTGTAGTACAATTAACCTAATTAATGCTTAACTAGATTAATAAATAATTGTATAGTGATCACATGTTGATGTTTGATACCGTGACAATTGTATGCCTCTTGTTTTATAAGATAGTGTTATATCTATGTTATTCTTATTGTGCATGTTTTTTATTCTATAGATTAGAATTTTTAATTGATGAAAATTTTAAAGAAATTAAATCCATAATTAATTAATTGATTGACTTAACATTAAAGAAGATTCATTTTCTTAATCCAGTGTTTTGTGTAATTTTATGGTAATCAAATGGATGATAATTTCATGTTTGAATGAAGTTTTTTATTCTATGAGATAATGTAATTTGTTAAAGAACCTAAAATTTTTAATTCTTGTAAATAATGAAAGAATAATAAATATTGTAATTTAGATTTTTTCTTCCCATAGTTTGATGAAATAGTTTTATGAAATATATCATGTTTAAATTTTGATATATTATCCTAACTTATGCATTAGGTTTACCATAGTTAGAAAATGTTAATAATAGATTTGTTAATTCAATAAGGAATAAGAACTATATTTCAATAAATATTAATTGTTGGGGCTGGGTGACACTATTTTCTTATAAATTCTAGATTCCTTGAGTTGGTGGGCGAGAAAACCAATTTTCATGTGAATGTTGAATGCCTTGTTTTAGGGACTAATTTTTCCTATTTATTATGCTTGTTTGATTTATTCCTTTTTAGGTGTTCTAGATATGATAATTTCTATGTGATATGATCCTAGTATGGTTGATCTTAGGATGGATGACGTGATATTGGAGAAGGATCCAATGATGTAGAAGTAGTTAACAACTATGATGGTGAGATGCATGAGGCCTAATGGAGGCAGGACTCAGGTGGTCACCATCTCCCTTCTCTCCTTTCGGGCCCAAGAGGGGTACGCTCTTGGGGAGGGGATTGTAACGGAGTGGTATCATAGATTCAAGTTGAAGGATAGGATAGATTTTGGAGTTAGGTATAGGTGAGACTACATGGATGGTAGGGATATGATATTAGATAAGTTTAGTATGCTATGTAAACTTAGGAGATCGTTTGAGAAATGGGTATTTATGGACCCTTAGGATCAGATTCATGGACCATTAAGATTACTGAGTCTTTTAAATGGAGTGATACTAGTTTATGGGTAAAGACATAAGAAAGGATCATGCATCATTATTCTTTTCACCTATGTTTGAAATGGGTAGTCTTTGGGATTGGATGAATCTTAAACAAGATAATAAAAAATAATTAATTAATTAATCTAACATATTATGTGTTCTATATTTATGAGTATAACCATTTTTTCTTCTTCTAGGTATGGTTCCAAGTCAATTTCCTCATTATGTTCACACCAAAGATGTTATGTAGGATGTGTCAGTACATCAATACAGAGTATAGGTCGATGATAATGATACTTATAGGTGGATACTTTGAGAGTTTTTGTGAAATGTTTTATATAAGTACATGGAATCCATTTTAGATTAAATCATATAAGACTGGTTAGAGGAGGTGTGAATTTATTTTAGTTCATTCCATTCTCAGATGAAACATTGTATTTCATTTTCTGTGATGATGTTGGGTGTGGTAGTGAGGCAGTGGTGGATATGTTTTCTTAGATATTGTGAGGAGTCAATTTTCTCAGGGGAGAAGTTCTGAGACTAGTTATGAGTAGAGTTTATTTCTTTGACTATGAAGGCAGCTAGTCTCTAGGAATCATTTACCCTTAGATAGGGGAGTACTTTTTTGTGAGAGTTTGGGACCATTTCAAGGACATTATATGATATACTTCAGATATGATTTCATATTATGAGGCTTGGGTGAGTCATTTAGAGGGATATTTTCATCTATAGATTCAGTTTCAGGTCACCCCATTCATGTGGTAGACTTATCTTGATGTGATCTCAAGTGAAGAGGTTATTGAGAGGATGTTGGCCTAAATTAGATCATCATGACAGGGGAGTCAACAGGATTTTTTGTGAAGAATATTTGTGGTATGAGGTTTCTAGTTTCATGTATAGAATAGCTTTCATCTAGTTGGGGGTTGGTATCAGCCCTCATCATATCATTTCCCATGTGTTGGCATCACCCAAACCTATTCCAAGGGATCAAATGCACATTTTGATTGCTGAGGACATAACCATTAGCACCAAGATTGTATGACCTTTTGAGTATTTATTATGTGCTAGGTTTTCCAATTTAGTTTCCTCCATTGAGGAAGCTTCATCAGAGGAAGAATTAGTTGGGTGTTTTAGTTTGGGAATAGTATGGAGGGTATGGGTTATGTAGAGGATAGACCTAATATTTTCCTCATCCATAGAGAGTAGAGTGTGTCTGTGTAGGTCGTATTCAGTAGGGTTAGAGAGTTTATGGTGTAGTTTTTTTCCAGCTTCATGCTCTATTGTTTCCCATGTCGAGAAATCCAGACATCATTCGAGGTACCCTTTTCTTATTTTCTATATGGTTACATGAATTGTTTGGATTCATGATCTACGAAATCCCTCATATATTCTTCCTTTGTTCATGATTTGTTACTTAAGGTAGAGAGTCTTCCAATTCCCTTGGCATTGACTACACCATTTGGACGTCAAGCTGATTTGTTTGCAGCATATAGAAATTGTGACCTAGTGTTGGGGAAACATCTCTATTTGGGAGACTTCTTATGTTTATGGATACATACATATGAAATTATCCTTGTCATGAATTGGATGTATTCATTGAAGGACATTATGGATTAGGTCAAGAGGTAGGTTGTATTATGTAACATTGATGGTGAGTCAGCAGTGTTCATGTTTTAGTGAGACCTATGGATGGGTCGGAGGCATGTCCCTTCCTTGTATTCCTTAATGGATGATTTGAAACTGAGTTTTTCAGAGGTTCAACCATCGATGCTTCCAAAGGTTATATAAGAGTACCTTGATTTTTTTCTTGAGGATGTTTTAGTGTATCCCCCTCATTGGGAGATCATGTTTGGGATATATCTTGAGTTAAGAGTTTCTCCAAAGTGGATGTATCCATAAATTATGGAACCTTATGAGTTGTGAGAAATTTGAGAAACGATCAATGACCTATTGTGGAGAGGTTTTGACATAGAGTGTCACCTTGGGGTAAACTAGTTTTTTTTGTGAAAATGGACGATGATAGTTTTCATCTTTGTATACATTATTGTCACTTGATCTAGGTGATGGTGAATAACTTATATTCTCTTATGTAGATTGATGATTTATTTGATAAGCTAAAGGGAGAAATTTGATTCTTAGAAATCATTTTCTGGTCAGTTGATCAACAAATGTGATTAAAGGATGAAGAAATTATGAAAACTGATTTCCATTATCATCATGTTCATTATGAGTTCATTTTTATGTCATTTGATGTGACTAATTATTAATTAGTGTTCATATGGTTGATGAATATAGTGTTTAGTGGGTTTTTGGATCAGTTCATGGAGGTTTTCAATGGCAACATCCTTGTTTACTCTACATCTGAGGGGGATAACTTAGAGGATATACATGCCATGTTGGGACTTCATTTTCATCATCATCTATTCAAGAAGTTGTTAAAGTGTGATTTCTGGGCTCATGATATTCATTTTTTGGGGTATCTCATGTTCTAGAAAGGTGTAGTTTTGGATCTGTTAAAGATATAGGCATTTGTTTCTAGGGAATATCCCAAGACCATTGTAGAGGTGAGAAGTTTACTTGGTATTTTAAGCTATTATAGGTGGTTTTTAGATGATATATCTTGGGACATGAATTCTTTGAGAGCCTTGACTAGAAAGAATTAGGCATTCTTATGGACTAACTACTTTCAGACAGCTTTCAAGTACCTAAAAGAGATGTTGGTCATCACTCTATTACTTTGTTTTATAGTAAATGGAATTTAGTTTGAGGTTTTTTGTGATAGTTCACATCTTAGTTTGGGTTATGATATAATGTAATATAGATCATTTTTTTCTTATGGTTCTCAGTAGTTACATACCCATGAGAATAAATATGGCACGCATGATCTCAATTTGGAAGTGGTTGTTTTTTCATTAAATATGTAGTGAAATTATGTTATTAGTGAGTGTTTTGTGGTTATTACCAATCATGATAGCCTAACATATGTATTATCCCAAAATGAATAGAACTTCCAGTAACAACGGTTGATGAAATTCTTATAGGATAACAAGTTTTATATTTCATACACACCAGGAAAGGGAAATTTTGTGGTTGATGTGCTTTTAAGGAAGTCATGCAGTGATTGCATGGGTGAATCTGAAGATTCTTGGGGGGTTATGGTATAACTCTCAGTTGTGAATCTATATAGGAGAGAGTTTAGAGTTAGAGTTTTTCTTTTCTAGATAATGGTGTAGTCATCTTCGATGTAGTTTTTAGAAGAGTCCCAGCTGGGGGATTTTTGAGGTGGCGGTCTAGAGTGACCAAGTTGTTTTTGGTGATGCCACTAATGGTTTGTCTAAGGACTAACACCATTATGTATTGTTCCATGGTAAGATTTCCATCCTCTTTTTAATGTGTGTGATGGTTCTTCATGAGTTCCAAATATCACCCTTGGTGGTATATCCTAGTGTGACAAGGATGTATCATCCTTTGAGAAGTTATTTTTGGTGGCATGGGATAAAGCATGTAGTTTAAGAGTTTTTGTCTTGTTGTTTAGTTTACCAGAATGTGAAGGTTGAGCACTGTGTTTCAATTGTTTTAATCCAGTTGTTATATTTTCACCCAATGGAAGTTATAGGACATATCTATGGACTTAGTTTCCATTTTACCTTAAGCTCGGGGATTCTATGGCACTGTATGGGGGATAATGGATCATTTGACAAAATTGTCCCACTCTATAGAAATCAGAGATTCAAGATTAATGGATTTTTTATTAAGGTAGTATCTAAAAGATTTTGTGAGACTCCATGGATTCTTGAGGGTGATCTTATCATATCATGATCCATTGTTTAACTCTAGGGTGTGGAGAGGTATCTTGATTGATTGTTTCTCTCAGTTATTCCTTCTAATGTTTTTTCATTCATAGACTCATAGCCATATATATCAGACAATCCAGAATCTTGAAGGCATGTTGTGTTCTTATGTCCTAAATTTTAGAGGTTTTTGGATGAGGCACCTGCACTTGGTTGATATTTCTTACAATAATATTTTCACTCCACTATTGGTATGGAACCATTTTAATCTTTATATCCTTACATTCTCCATTATGTTGGATAAGGGTTAGAGAGTCAGTAATTCTTGGGCAAGAACTAGCGTATAATATGGAAGAGATATTTTAGGTGATTCCCTACAGTATGAATGTAGTGAAGGATCAATAGAAATCTTATGCTATCCATAGGAAGATACTTATGGATTTATAGGTTGGATTTCATGTGTTTTTGAAGGCAACTCTTCATCAGTGGCAGTGAAGGTATGGTCATGGGAGTATGTTTTCCCACTAGTTTATTGGGCCTTTCAAGATGTTTTCTTATGTTCTAGTTGTGGAATATCAGATATAATTTCCCCCATAGATGATCTGGATACATAATGTTTCTTTATATGTCATAGCTCAGTTGTTACCTTCATGAAGACTCTTGCATCATCGATTGGGGTGAGATCAATGTTGATGATGATGCAGCATTCAAGGAGTAGTCTGTGGAGATCTAGTACTACTAGGATAAGGTGTTGTGTGGGTGTACTAATACCTTAGTTCATGTCATGTGGTGACATGGTGGTATGGAGGATAATACCTGGGAATATGATTCACATATACACACTCAGTACCCTAAGTTGTTTATTTTTTAGATATTCTCTTGCAACATTGTTAATTTTGTGAATGTTGGCCTTTCTTTATGAAATGAATTTATATTATTTATTATTGTGGTATTTCTATAAATTGATCAGTATCTTCCTTGGATATTATTTTAAAATGTGTTTATTTTAATTTCATAGTTTTTTTCTTTCTTCCTATAAAATAGTTAGTTGAGCTCCCGTGATAGCAGGATCCTTGATAGGTATCACATGGGGTGGCTATTTAGAAGACCCCTTTCTCTCACTTTTTTTAGGTTTGGTTTTGAATTTTTGAGGATGAAATTTTTTTAGAGGAAATTGATTTAAGTTAACATATCCAAATATCCCTTACATGTGTGGTTTTTAGGTGTTGGATTCTCTTGAATGAGGTTTCAAGTGGTTTTGAGGGTGTTTGAGGAAAACATTGGTAATCCACTACCAAAACTAGCATGGTTATGGGATGGAGGTGTGTGATGCATCGTGGTTATGATGTATATGGTATAGTGGATCCATGATATGGTGTATGGGAACTTAGGAAGATAAATTATGCTACTACCTTTTCAGACATAGTTATGTCGTAGAGGTAGACTATAGTGTAGACTCTTCTAAGGTGGTCAAACATTGTGGTGTAGAGGAGAAAGGTTGTGGAATAATTGTTTTTTTGGCTATTTTATTTATAAGGGTAGATTATTCATGGGTTATAGGTTGTGGAACAACCCCTTTGTTATCATAGGGGTGTCTTGTAGCATAGTGATTATGGATGCACCATAACCCCATATCCCCTTTAATTAGGTCTTGTCATTGAGTTCATAACTTCTTTGGCTTAGGGTGGTTGTATCATGGTCCCTTAGGTTGTTCCATGGAAATCCATGTCAGGGAGGGATGTGTCATGATCCAAGTGGTTTTTTCATGGTCTCTTTAAGAAATGTGGGTCTATAAATACCCCAAGACCTCCTGAATTTGTTTTCTTTGTCTTCTTTTACCATAACCCTAGGTTCCTTGGAGTGGTTTTTCAAAGGATTTGAATCCACTTTTGATAGGGATAAAACCCCAAATTATAGTGATCAATATTTGTTGAAATGAGGTATGTTCTACCTTTCTTTTCTAGTATTTTATCCCCATTTAATATCATTTCCTCCCATTCCTTCTCTTCATTCTTTTTAATTTGATCTTATCTATTCTTATGAGGTTTTCCTTATTGTTTGTTAGTGTGTTTATGGAATTTAGGACTTGGGAGATCATAGTTCCTCATGGGAGAGGTGATTGGAAATCCGCAACATTGGTCTATTCTCATGAAAATAATGTTGACACTTATGAGGTAGTATAATTGTTGATTCTCCTTTATTTTATGTGAAATCATAAACATATAATGTTTTATCCCTTTGGGTGGAATTTAAATTAACTTAATAAATATTAAACCAAATTTATAATGAAATTAGACAGGGATCACATGTAAATTTTAAATACCATGATAATGGTTTTCCACTTGTTTTTCTAGATAATTTTTTATATATGTTATGATTTTTTATTATGTTTGTGATGTTATGTATTATCATGTTGAATTGATGAAAATGGTAAATAATGTAAAGTCATAATTAATTGATTAGTTGTCTTAATAATTAAAGATAATGAATGTTTGTAATCCAGTGTTTGTTTTAATTTTATGGAAATCAAATAGATGTTAATTTCATTTTTAATTAAAGTTTTTTATTCCATGATAAAATTTATTTGGTTAAATAACATTAATCATGTTAATTCTTATAAATTATAAAGGAATAATAAGGAATGTAATGGATATTTTTTGTCATAATTCGACGAACTGGTTTTATGCTAGTGATCATGTATAGCTTATGATAAAATATTATAGTTGATTACTTATGTTTCCCATAGTTGGAACCAATGAATAAAGAATCATTTAATTCAATATGGAATAAGAACCAGTTTTTTGGTAAATATAAATCTTTTGGGTGGTGTGTACTTATTTTCTTATGAAGGATGGATGCCTTGATTTGGGGGTTATGAGAACCATTTTTCATTTGAAGGATGAATGAATTTTTTTAGGACCGATATTCCCTATTAATTATTCTTGTTTGTTTTATTCATTTTTATATACTCTATATACAAGACTTTATATGTGATATGATCCTAGTATGGCTAATTCTAGGATAGCTGATTTGATATGGGTGGGGAGGCCCAGATGATGTGGTAGTAGTTGACACATGTGGTGGTGAGATGCATTGGGATATACATTATGGGTTTTTGGGTGACACCAGAGATGAATGTAATTATATGAATATGGGATTACCCATTTACATAATTTTGAGATATGGGATGCTCAGTTGTGAATTTTTTTAATGCCTGATAGTCAGGTTTGTTATTATATATATTCTATTCCCCACTACTTGAGGGAGTTGGATGTGCTTGGTTTCATCACACTTGATTGTATATTAGGATATTTTTCTAGAGAACATGGAATTATGGAATGGTAACAATGAATAATAAATCACCTAACCCATGGTTTTGGTGTTTCTAGAATTAAATTGAGATAATATTAAGAACCATGTACTTTCTTGACTTATGCCTTGAGGGAATGGACTTTAATATGATGGTTAACGAAATGTGTAATTTTGATTAATGTGGATGGTTAATTAATGTTTAATGAATTTATTAATGAAAAAAAAATTAAAGTATAAATAAGTAAATTAATTTATCTCTTTAAAATCATTATATATTTATAGGATATTCAGTCCCTAGCAGTGGCAGTTGGGTGTTCAAGAGATGATAATTATAGTTGATCATATGACTATTTTATGACTATAATGTGGTTGTGAGATATATTATATCCTATTTATTCAATGATTTCATATGATAACCCACACATGTAATTTAGTGTGACTAAAACCCAATAGAATGCTTGAGGTTGTTTTCCCTAACATCTAGATGGGATGATGGATGGCTGACTACCCCCACTAACTCTGCTCTCTTTATTGGTAGTATTATTTGGTGGTATACATGGTGGTTAATTTTTCTCATATATGTGTGTAGATATCTATGATATCCTATGGTTATTTCACACACATGTATCTCTGAATATAGTATCAAAATGATTTTAATTTGTATAACGTGTATAGGTTGTAATGGACTGAGGTACCTAACATGGTGTATGGGTTGTGATGGGTTGAGGTATAATACTTGATGTATGATACACAATCTTATGGGATATGGTGGATCCCAGAAGCTACATGTTTTCTATATGGGTATGTCATATGAGATGATATTATTATGTAATGAAATATGTGCATGTTGTGACACTTAGCCTAGGTTTTTTCAGGTTGGATTACTTTTAGAGAGAGATATCCTAGGACGTGCGATGATGGAACTAATCAGAAAACCAAGGGTAAGTGGGAGTGGGGTGACCTTATTTTTGATATTATATTATATTCTAACTATTATAAAATTATTGGTGATATTTATCTATGGTGAGGCTCGGAACATAGTATACCTATTTATGTGATGAGTTAGTTTCATTGTTGTTCATTGTGATTCAGTATGATTTCTTTATATTTTGTAAAAGAAACATTAAGAAGGATATAACTTTGTATACTAATATACTCACCCAACATATATATATATATATAAACTATATTTTGGGTTAGTAAGAGAAGACTGGATATTGGGATGGATAATACTAGCTCATTGTTTTGCAGGAGTTATTTGGGTTTCGTGTTCACTAATGATTTTACCTTTTTAGTACTTTTACTTTTCCTTCCTACTATTTTAGTATTGTATGCCTTTACATGTATGCAATTGGGATTTATTTTATATATATGAGCAGTTTCATATTGGTGTATCTGTCTTATCTCTCTCCTCCACATGTTCTCTTAGAGGCAAATGACTCCAATTTTTATGCTTATTATAACTTTGGTGCTAGTTGCCAACCTGGGGCCTACTAGAGGCCGGACGCAGGCATCCACCATCTACCTTCTCTCATTTTTGGCCTATGAGGGGTACTCTCTATGTGGAGGGGTTCATGACATAGTGGTATCAAAGATTTAGTTTGAGTGATATGATGGAGTTTGGATTAAGGTATTCGTGAGATTTCATGAGTTGGTAGGAAAAAGTGTCAGCTAAGTTTAGTAAGAAATGTAAACATGATAGACTGGCTGAGACATGGGTATTTGGGGTCTCGTATGATCTGATGCATTGATATTTTAGTTTATTAAGACTTATTAATGTAGTGATGCTAATTGAGTGGTAGATAACTAGGAAATGATCATGCATCATTCTTCATTATGGCTATGTTTGAAATGTGTAGACCATGGGATTGGTTATACCTTATACAAGATAATGAAATTATTTAATTAATTAAAGTTAAGTATTCTATTTTCCATGTTTATGATTATAACCTACTTTTTATTCTTACAATTATGGTTCTAGTTCAACATCCTCATTAGGTTTGAGGCAAAGAGGTTTAGAGGTATTTTCCAAAAAATCAACAAGGAGTAGAGGTCAATCATGAAGACACTTTGAAGAGGAAATTATAAGAGTTTTATTTATAGAGTTTATAGAAGTATGAGGGATCTATTTAAAATTCAATAATTGGATGATTGTTTTGGATTTGATGGAATATAACCAACTACTTTGTAATTTATTCATTAATAAATACCTTATTACATCTTGATTGTTCTTCTGCGTGACAATGCATGTGATAATGTCCTAAGGATAGCTGTTGCATTAAAGGGTCATAGCAGATCTCTGCTATGATGAGAACCCAAAAGTGCCATAACACTATTCTTGAATATATGTTTTATGGCCGGATGATGTTATTTGAGGTACACAAATAATAGAGGCCATTAGGGGTGAGTACTCATAAAACATTGAGGAACCTTCTCATGGTGTGCGCCTTTGGTAATATCCCAGAGGATATTATGAGGACGAGACCTACCGGTAGGAAATCCACATTTCATAGTGTCATTGGATGTTCTTATCTGCGGACGTGTGTATTGGTCCTTAGACATTAAGATTATTATTAATGGGTATTAAAACTCATGCACTTAGATGTATTGACAAAAACAATGATGACACATTGTTTGTATCAAGGTAGGATATATTGGGTGTGTCACGAGTGATACTGCATTAATAAATAATGTGAGAAAGGATTTTCCCCTTATCTTCCATAACAGAAGTAGATATCTCAAGCCCTTTTATGGAATTTATATAGCCTAAATAAATCTATGTCCATGGTTAGGAATGGGCAAGTTCAATTTCATAAATTCAAAGAAATAATAATCGATCTCAAGGGTTGGTGACACAAGCATGACACCATCTTGATTCGAGATATCTAGACAAAGGGATTACATTACATGGTAAGCATTTGCAGGAGGTGGAACTTCATTACAGCATTAAATTCTTTCTATATGGGTGCCTTGGTGTTTTGTTAGATTCTAACCTTGGACTTTAGGCAGGATCTGCCTAATGCCATTGAGAAAGAGGACTAGAGGGTCACAGACTAAGAATGTCTTGGTATCTCAGTTAAATATTAATTTAAAAAGATGAATAAATATTATTCCCAACTATGGTTTAATAATTATTCAATAATGTCTGATCGCATTTATCTCAACACTATTTATTTGAGAGAATATATTGTGGGTGAAATAATATATTTATTAGTGAGTAATGCAGTGATATTTATTTTATAAAAAAATATCCATTATTCAAGGTCTAATAAATGCGGTGGAGGAAATAAAGAAAAATGGAAAAACAAAAGTACACACTATTTATATTAAATATACACGTCATGTATTTTTTTTGGGAATTTAAGTGAAATAATATTATTTTTTTAGTTAAATAATATTAGGTGTAATTCACTAGGCGCATGTCAGGTAATAATAATAGTCAACTATTATTATTAGACATGGGGTATTACTAAGAATTAAATAAAATGAATAAATGCTTTCAGGTAATTAATTCATTTCATTATTCTATGTAATTAAAAAACCCAATTATATATTTCTCAATATCCAAGCCATTTTTTTGGTTGTGCACAAAAGATCTTGAGAAAACATTCAAGCCAAGATACAATCCTTTTTCTTCCGAGAATGCTCTCAAGCTATGAGAGAGATATCTTGCTCCACCAGATCAAGGCAATCGAAGGTGGACATCGCAAGCGAAGTCTCTTCCATGATATCACACAGATATAGCTTCAGCGACGTCCAACGATACATGGAGCACATGTGGATCACCGTTAGAGTAATCCTACACTGGGATTCTACGACGCAACGACGGATCACATCAGATCATGACCGGAAACATCAATGATGAAATAATTACATCATGGTAATTCTTTTCAAATAATTAAATTAATTATAAAAAACATATGATGATCTAATCTATGGATCTAGGACTCCCCTATTTTATTTTTCATTCTTCATCCTACTTTGAGGATCCAACATTTTATTATCATGAAGGATCTCTGATTGATCATTGTTAATGCTAAAATTATAGTTGCGTACACACCACCAATGCAGTTCTGTTGTTCATGGATCCTACAAGTGGATTTAGAGTGTTCATATCATTGAGTATAATTTTTTAGTATTTCATTGGTTAATTTATCATTTAATAATTTAGTTATTTCAATTCAAGTTAATCATTATTTGAACTTGAATATCAAGATATATTCCTCCACTCTCATTTCTCATTCACCTTATAGCAACAAAATTTTATTTTAATTTTGAATAAAATAAAATAGATGATCTCATCCGGAGGTGCCAAATGTTCCTGGCCATACAACACCAAAATACACATCATGTATTCAGTAGTACATTCCATGTAGTCTAGGTTAAATACATCGGGCTTTTTCAAGAAATCAGGAAATGTATTGGATTATTTCTAAGTCTTAAATGACACCATGTGTTGACCAAGAAAAAGTGGAAAATTGTTTCTGTATTACACGCCGTGTGGTCCACTGAACATGGCATGTAGTCTCTTCGGGTTAGGGTTGGACCATGTACCCCGTACACGGCTTTCCCGGTTGGAAACCGTGTAACGCAGATACTACACGGCATGTGTCCCACTGAACATGATGTGTACTCTAAAAAATTTCTAAAGTATATCTACACGCCATTTCCCCGAGTGTGTACTTCGGATAGATGGTGAAAAAAAGTACACGCCATGTAGTCGGAACTACAAGTCAATTATTCATCCAAATTAAAGAGATTTATTAAAATTTATTATTATATTATATAAACCCTTGAGACATGTAATGTAGTGCAGGCATAAAGATGAGGCACAACACGTGATAGGTGTTTTATATATGTGTGTTTAATTTAACATCTACGTAATGTTTATTTCTACTCATTGGGTAGTTATGAACGGGAATTGACCGTGTTTCCTCCAAGTTACAAGTTACATACATATATAATTTTAAATGAATTTATATTTTTAAAATTATGATGGATGAGAATATCAAGGAAAATCAGAAAACGGTCTCAGATAAAAGGATTAATGAATTAAAGATGATTAATTGATTTGAGAGTGATTTATCTTATACAAGAAATATTAAAGAAATTAATTCTACTTTTATTTGTGGGTGAATATCATTTCATACATTATTTATTTATTTAAATTAAATTTATTGGCATGCGAGACTTCTCCTCATTAATATTTAGGGCCTTCATGCCCAAGGTTTATTTTATGTAAAAAATATTTTTACCCCTCACCTATGTGTGAGATAAATGCATATGTAATGGATAGAGCTGCCAAGCTAGTGGATTTGGCATAAGTTAGGATCCAAGGTGAAACCAATCCAAGGAGATACAAAGGTGGACATGTGGAAAGATGTAAACATAAACCCAAAAGGTTCAACGTGTTTCTCCCCTGGGTCTTGGGTTAGTTAATCAACTGACGGATAAACTAACCAATAGAACAAGATGATGATCATACCCTTTATTTTATTTTTTTCAGTTTCATGGTTTATTTATTTTGGGTGTGTTGTCACGATCACACAGTTAATGAATTAAATAATCGTGCAAGATGGAACTAAAATAAGACTGGATTATGTGTAAAATATTATCTTAAACATGATTAATAACTTAAGTATATCCCACTTAATATTAACAATAACATAATCAATGACAATAAAATGAGAATTTATGTATAAGGATAAAATCCCACAAATATAATATCAAGCCGGTATAGCCTTCCATAATCTTGGATAGAATCAAACCATAGTTCAAAGTGCTTGAAAAACCCTAGTTGGGGAGCTTTTAATTATTGGGGAATTATAATTCAAGGTTTTGGGTTGACTTGACTTGGTTTTCATCAATGTTTAACTACCATAGCAGGACTTTGTGTGACTAAGAGGCAAAGGTTGAGGAAATCCAGAATAAAGGATTTCATAATTGGGGAGTCCACTCAGCAGATCAAGGAGTTGCAAGTTAATGCAGTAGTCATTTGGAATGCCTTCCTAAAACCCTTAAAGTTGCTTGACCAACCCTAGTTGGGGTAATAAGATGGGTAATATGGATTCTTTCCACTAGAATATTCAGGAAACAGAATATTCCAATGTCAATGGTGAGGGTTATTGGATTTCATTAAAATAGTGGGAGATTAATAAGTATTAATTTATTTATTTGTCTCAATTTTATCAAAATAACGTACTAAACCTTTTCTCATCTTAATTTTTAGAAAAAAAAAAGAAAAATTACTTCAAACATATCAATGTGAATTGTACTCAAGAAGTAAAACCTTCTCATCAGCATGAATTCACAAGAGTTGCAGAGGCATTTATGTGTCACCCTTTTCCAAGAGAGAAAAATGTATGTGTTGGAAGAGCTCGTTCCAGTTGCACCTGGGAATGTGTCTTGTGATGGGGAACTATCTCTCAATATGAAACATATGGATGATTCCATAGTAGTCCAATGTTTTATGTTATCTTCCATTTCTAATGATCTATTGAAGCAACATGAAAACATGGACGCGCATAGCATGATGTCTCACCATAATGATATCTACCGAGAAAAGGCGAGATAGCAGAGATATGAGATCTCCAATTCTTTGTTTACAACTATTCTTGGAGATTCTGTGCCAGCTAGGCCTCATGTAGTTAATCTTATTGTCTACAGTGAATGCTTGGACATCTTAGGGATTATTTTTCCATATGAGTTGCGTACAGATCTCATCCTATCATCACTTCCCAAGACCTTATCTAGATTTATTTTAAATTATAACATGACAAACAATTAGAACAGTCTATGAAAACTTCCAACCTTAATTTTCTAGGTAAATAAAGACATGGGACATGAAAAACCCATAGTTATTATGGTGAATAAGAAACGGAAGGACAAGGAAAAGGGGTTAAGGACTTATAAGTGGTGTGAAGCCCCTGAGCATCGTCCCTCCAAGAAGGGGAAGATCTAGAGGCAAGACAACGAATAGGAGGAGGTATGTTTTTCATTTGTCAATCCAGGCCACTAGAAGATGAGTTGCACCTAGAACCATGGGGATGAAAAAGGTTCATTTGTTATTGAGTGTAATCTTTTAATTTCTATACATTGGGTATTAGATACAGCTTGTGGGGCTCACATTTGTATTCAAATATAGTAACCAAGTATATTTATAAAGATTGTCAGAGGATAGTTGGATCTTCTAGATTCTAATATCATGAGGCTGACTGCATTGGCCAATGGAAATTACCACCTCTCATTACCATCTGAGATGATTTTGGTTTTACATAACTGTTATTTTGTTCCTAGTGTTACCAAAAACATAATTTTTGTATCATGTTTGGATATTGATGGATTTATTTTCATGTTTGGAAATAAGGTTTGATTCTTTTATAAGTACAACATATGCTATGGTATAGCACATTTAAATAATGGATTATATGTATTAAATTACAAAACCCAAGTGTTGGCAATCGATAAAGAAACAAACTCACATGACTCATACATCACCTAGTTGTTGCATCACCATCTTGGTCATGTAAATGAGAAGCGCTTGACAAATCTCTGCCAAGATGGCTATTTATACTCTACTGAGCTAAAACCACATGATAGATGTCACACTTGATTACAATGTAAAATGACCAAGACACCTTTCAGAGGATAGGCTGAGAGGGCCACAGAGCTTCTAAGATTGGTTCACACACATGTGTGTGGACCATTTTCAGTAGAAGATAGAGGTGGATATTCTTACTTCATTACTTTTACTAATGATTTGAGAAGATATGGTTATTTCTTCTTAATTAGGTATAAGTCAGAATCCTTAGAGAAATATACGGAATTTAAGAATAAATTATAAAATAAACTTGGTAAGAATATAAAAAGGCTTCGATCTGATTGAGGTGGAGAATATCTAAACCATGAGTTCATCGATCTTCTACAGGAGTTCAGGATTCTATCTCAGCTCACTCCTCCTCATACACCACAGTGGAATGGTGTTAGTGAAAGTGGTAACTGCACCTTCTTGGACATGGTGAGGTCAATGATGAGTCATGCAGAGCTTCCATTATCCTTTTGTGGATATGCATTACAGGCTGCAACATACACATTAAACCGAGTACCAACTAAGGCAGAAAATTGAATTCCCTCCGAGTTATGGAATGGAAAGAAACCCATTTTGTCGCACACACGTGTATGGGGATGCGATTCATTTGTCAAGGCCTTCTTAGGAAAAAAACTAGAACCTCGGGGCATGAAGTGTATCTTTATAGGATATCCCAAGAAAATGAAAGGATGTTGCCTATATAACCCTTCAGATAAGAAAGTGATTGTCATAAAAAAACCATCTTTCTGAAGAGGGAGAACATCCTTAAAAAAGATAGTGGGAGCAAGATTGACTTCGATGAATTTGATGCTCAAGATACAAAGGAGTTAGTATTGGAACAAATTCCACATGTCCCTATGGAAGAGGTTACAAAAACAAAAGAACTGCATAGGAGCTCAAGAGAGGTAAGAGAATTGGAGAGATTTGGTTTCCTAGTCACCGATAATGGTGAATCATTATTGTTGGACAATGATGAACCACTCTCCTACAAGAAATTAGTATAAAACTCAGAATCTTCAAGATGTTTTGAAGATATGAATTCTAAGATGGATTCCATGTATCAGAACCAAGTCTGGGTTCTATTTCATGAGCCAATTAATGTAAAGAATGTTGGATGAAAATAGGTATTCAATAGAAAACTAGACAAGTAATGTCAAATTAGCACCTATAAATCAAGGCTAGTGGCTAAAGGATTCAGATAGCATCAAGGAATTGATTATGATGAAACTGTCTCCCTAGTTTCCATGTTTAAATCCATAAGAATCATAATTTCCATAGCAGATTACCATGACTATGATATTTGGAAAATGGATGTCAAAAAAACATTCCTTAATGGGAACCTTTAGGAAGATGCCTATATGACACAACCAGAAGGGTTTATGACACCAGGTGAATCCAAACAGGTTTTCTAGTTGCAAAAATCCATTTATGGATTAAAGAAAGCATCCAGGTCATGGAACATTTGATTTGATGAAGTCATAAAGGAATTTGGTTTCATTAAGAAAGAATGTGATCCATGTTCTTATAAAAGGTTTAATGGGAATGTGGTCATTATCTTAGTAGTATATGTTGATGACAATTTCTTATTGGAAATGATGTATCAGTCTTATAGTTATTTAAGGACGGGTTCAACAAGTGTTTCAACATGAAAGACTTGGATGAAGCAACCTACATTCTAGGGATCTAGATCATTGGTGATAGATCCAATAGGCTTCTTAGACTAAGTCATGGTACATATATTGACGAGATACTAAAGAGATTTAGTATAGAAAAATCCAATAGGAGATTGGTTCCAGTGTCACATGGCCTACATCTTTCTAAGAAAATGTGTCCTCAGACACAACAAGTGAAAGGTAAAATGAGTAAGATACCATATGCTTCGGCTATTGGATCCATCATGTATGCCATGTTATGTACCAGGATTGGTGTTTCCTATGCACTGATTATGGTAGGAAGATATCAAGAAGATCCAGGGGAACAACATTGGACTACTGTAAAGACTATACTTAAGTATTTGAGATGAACTAAGGATATGTTCCTGGTGTATGGATGAGATGAGGAGCTTGTCATCATAGGGTATGTTGATTCTAGTTTTTAGATAGATCAGATTGATCTGAAGTCAAAATCTAGATATGTTTTTTGTCTCAATAGAGGAGTTTTGAGCTGGAAGAGTTCAAAGAAACCAATTGTCGCCAAATCTACAATGGATTCCGAATATATAGTAGCTTCTTATGCGGCCAAAGAAGCTGTCTAGATTGATAACTTTGTCTAGAATCTTGATGTGGTTCCTTGTAATAAAGATCATATCACATTATATTGTGAAAATACTTAAGTGGTGACTCTTTCAAAATAACAAAGGTCACATCAACAGACAAATCACATACTCTGAAAGTATCACCTCTTGAGGGATTTCTATCAAAGGGATGAAGTAGTAGTGTGAAGAGTGTACACATAAGAGAACATTGTAGACCCCATGACTAAAGGCCTATCTCAGCAGAAGCATTAATATCATGTGAGATCTAGTGGGTTAAAAGTTTTTAGTAGTTGGCTCTAGTCCAAGTGGGAGTCTGTTAGATTTGGTGGGCTAGAATATACTACTTTTTAATTTATTTATTAATAAATAACTTATCACATCTTGATTGTTCTTCAGCATGAAAATGCATGTGATAATGTCATAAGGATAGTTGTTGCATTAAAGGGTCATTGTGGATCCCTTCTATGATGAGATCTCATAAGTTCCATAACACTGTTCTTGAATATATGTTCTATTTTCAGATGATGTTATTTTAGGGTCACAAATAATACAGGCCATTAGGGGTGAGGACTCATAAAAATTTGAGGAACCTTCTCATGGTGTGTGCCCTTGGTAATATCTAGGAGGATATTATGACAACGAAACCCGCTAGTAGGAAATCCACATTTCATAGTGTCATTAGATGTTCCTATATGTGGATGTGTGTATTGGTCCTTAGACTTTATGATTATTATTATTAATGTGTATTTTAACTCGTTCACTTAGATGTATTAACAAAAACTGTGATGACAGAATGTTCGTAGTGAGGTAGGATACGCTGGGTGCATCACGAGTGATACTACATTAATAAATAATGTGAGAAAGGATACGTACCTTCTGTTCCATAATAGATGTAGATATCTAAGGCCCTTTGATGGAATTTATATATCCTGAATAAATCTATTTCCATGGTGAGGAATAGGAAAATTCAATTCAGGAAAGTCAAAGAAAGAATAATCAAGCACATGGGTTGATTAAACTAGCATGCAACCCACTTGATTTGAGAAATCAAGACAAAGGGATTACATTACACAGTAAGAATTCGTATTAGATGACACGTCATTGCATTGTTATCTTATTTATCTATGGGTGCCTTGGCGTGTTGCAAGATGCTAGCCTTGGAATTTAGGAAGGCTCTGCCTAATGCCACTAAGAAAGAGGCCTAGAGGGTCACAAACTATATTTGTTTAAGTATCTCAGTTAAATATCAATTTAACAATTTGAATAAATATTATTCCTGACTGTGGTTTAATAATTAATCAATAATGTCTGATTTCATTTATTTTAAACTAGTTATTCAAGAGAATATATTGTGGGTGAAATATTATATTTATTAATGAGTAATTAAGTGATATTTATTTTAGAAATAAATATCCATTATTCAAGTTATAATAAATGTGGTAAAGGAAATAAAGAAAAATAGAAAAAAAAGTACACGCCATGTATATTAAATATACACACTGTGTATTTTTTTCTAGGAATTTATGATAAATAATATTATTTATTTAATTAAAAAATATTATGTGTAATTCAATGGGCACATGTGAGGTAATAATAATAGTCGACTGTTATTATTATACATGTTGTATTATTAAGAATTAAATAAAATGAATAAATTATTTCTAGTAATTAATTCTTTTTATTATTATATATAATTTAAAATACCAATTTTATATTTCTCATTAGCCTAGAAGTATTTGTGTTTATGTACAATGGATCTAGAGAAAGCTCTCAAGCCAAGAGAGACTCATTTTTCTTCCAAGAATGCTCTAAAGCTATGAGAGAGAGATCCTCCTCCACCGGATCAAGGTGATCGAAGGCGGACATCACAAGCAAATGCTCTTTTTCACTAGGACTCGGAGATCCCTTCGGTGACATCCAGAGATATGTGGAGCACGTTTGGATCATCGCTAGTGTAATCCTACACTTGTATTCTATGATGCAATGACGGCTCATATCGGATCATGACTGGAAACATCAACAAAGAAATAATTCAATCAAGGTGATTATTGTCAACTATTAAATTAATAATAACCAATGTATGATGATCTTATCTATGGTTCTGGTACTCCCCTCTTTTCTTTTTCATTCTTCTAACTATTTCGAAGATCAGTCATTTTATTATCGTGATGGATCTCAGATTGATTGTTGTTAATGCTAAAATTATAGTTGGGTGCACCCACCAATGCGCTTCTGCTACACCCAGAACCTATAGATTGGTTAGAGGATTTTGACATTGCTTTCAGTTTGATCCATTATTATAAGGATAAATTCATTTTTTTCTGTGAAAATTTTGTGTGAAGTAGTGAGGTAGTGGTGGATCTTATTACATAGAGATCATGAGGATTAGGTAGTCTCATGGGATAATTTCTGATACCAATTCCGATTAGAGTTCATTTATTCAGCCACGAAGGTAACTAGAATCCATTAACTGACTACCCTTTAGTAGGGTAGTTGTATTGTGTGAGAGTTTGGGATCCATTTCAAAACCCTTCTATGATATTCTTATACATGTTGATAAATTATGAGGTCAAGATGAATAATTTTGAGGAATATTTACATCCATAGATCTAGTTTCAGGTCATCTCATTCATGTCGTTGTCTTATCTAGAGGTGATAGAATCTGTAGTGGTTGTTGAGAATATGATGGCTCTAATAGTATTGTAATGAGAGGGGGCCCACTAGGAATCCTCAAGAATCAAATCTATGGTCTAGGGTTCCTAGTTTCCTAGAAAAATATCTTTCATTCTGCCGGAGATACGTCACATCCCTCAACGTCTCATTTCTCATGGGGTGGAAGCTCCTAGACCTATGAAAAGGGATCAAAAGTGTTATTTTATTTTGGATTTTGTATTAATTGGTGTAAAAGAGTGACTAACCATTCTTAGTGGTATACATGTTCTAGGTGTTCCACTTTGGGTTCCTTTGTTGAGGTTGTTTTAGTTGAGGAAGTATTAATAGGGTGTTCTAGTTTTCAATTAGAAAAGAGAATATAGGGTGGGTATAGTAACTCCTTTAGATTCTCCTCATCATCATAGAGAAGTTTGTATCCATGGATGTGGTCTTTAGTACGATTAGATATTTTTTGGATAATCATTTGGTTAGCTTCATACTCTACTATTTCCATCATCGGGCGATCCAGACATTGTTTGAGGTATATTTACTTGTTTTCTACATGAATGCGTGATTTTTTTGATTCAAGATTTAATAAATCCTTCACATAACAATACCAAGATTATGTTTTGGGAAATGATTTAGAGAGGCTTCTAGTTCCCGGAGTGTTTATTTCACATGTTAGAGGACAGGATATTTTGAATGAAGTATATAGATTATGTGACCTAGTGATGGGGTAGAACTGCTCTTTTGGAGAATTCCTATTATTATAGATACGACCACATGACATTATGCTTTTAATGTATTGGTTGTATTTAGTATAGGTTATTGTGGATTGGTTCATGAGTAAAGTTTTGCTCTATGATGTTGATGGTGATTCAGTAGTGTTTATTGGATAGTGAGACCTTTGGATAGGTCAGAGGCATATTTTGTCCTTATCTTCCTTGATAGTCAAGATGATGCTGATTTCATTAGAGGATCGGACATTTTTGATTCCTAGGATTTTGTAAGATTACTCTAATTTCTTTGCAAATAAGGTTTTAACATTACAACCTTGATGAGAGATCAGTTTTGGTATCAAGATACATCCAAGAGTTTTTCCTATCTGAATATCGCTATATAAGATAGTTCCTTTTAAGTTGTCGGAGATATGATTATAGCTCTAGGATATACTGTTTCAAGGTTTTGTTTAGTCGAGTGTGTCACCTTGGGTTCCACAACTTTTTTTCATGAATAAGGTTGATGGTAGTTTTCATATTTGTATCAATTATCATCACTTGAAATAGTTTATAGTGAAGAACCTCTACCCACTTATATGGATTGAGGATTTATTCAATCAGCAAAAGGGATCATGTTTTTTCTCAAAAATAACTTTGTGGTATAGATATCATCAAAAATGAGTGACAGATGAAGATATTCTAAAAAATACTTTCCATTTTTTTCATTGTAATTATGAGTAATTTTTGATTTCGTTTAGTGTGATGAACTCACCAGGAGTGTCCCTAGGGTTGATGAACACAGTGTTCAAGGTGTTATTAGATCAATACATGGTGGTTTTCTTTGATGACATTCTTATATAATCCATTTCTAAGGAGACGAATGTAGAGAATATACATAACATTTTGAAAGTTCTTCATCATCATCAGTTATTTGGGATGTTCTCAAAGTGTAATCTCTATGATGGTAAAGTTAGTTTATTGGAGCATCTTATGTCCCAGAAAGGAGTAGTTATAGATCCTTTGAAAATAGAGGTATTTGTTGATAGGTTAAACACTATGACCATTGCATAGGTGATAAGTTGTATTTTTCTTATATGATATTATAGGAGGTTTGTAGAAAATTTATCCTAGGATACGACCCCTCAGACAGCCTTGACTAGAAAGTATCATGTATTATTTTGGGCTAACCAGTTTCTAGAATCATTTGAGTACCTAATGGACAAGTTGTTAAACACTTAGGTCTTTTGTTTTCCAGTAGAGGGAGTTAATTTTGAGGTTTTTTATTATTCTTAACAACTTGGTTTGGGATTTTTATAATTTATAATAGAGTGGTTTTTTCTTATTGTTCATGGTTATTATATCCCCATGAGTGTAACTATTCCACCCATCATCTCAAGTTGGGGGAAATCCTTTTTCCCTAAAATTTGTTGCTACATTACCTCATTAGTGAGTGTTTTTTATTTTTTACTGATCATAAGATCCTAATTTATGCCTTCTCCTAGTGAGAGTTAAACTTAAAGTTGCGATGATGGGTGAAATTATTAAAGGATTACAACTTCAATACTTCTTACATATTGGGAAAGGGAAATTTTTTGGTTGGACCACTATTCATAAAGTCACATAGTGATGTTTTGAATGAATCTAGAGATTCCTATAGAGTGATGGAAGAACTATTGGCTATGAATCTAAATATGGGAGATTTTAAATACATAGTTTTTCTTTTATAGATAAAGGTGTAGTAATCTTTGGTGAAGTTAGTGGAGGAGTCCCAACTGGGGAATTCCAAGGTAGAGGTATGGAGAGACTGGGTTGTTTTTTTGTGATGTCACTAACAATGAGTATAAGAAAGGAAAACACCGATTTTCATCCTAGGGGAGGCTTCCCATCCCCTTAAGGATACGTGATATGGTTCGTTTTGAGTTTCATAGTTCACCCTTGGTGATACATCTTGGTATGAAAAAAGATGTACCAAGATTTGGGATGTAAGTTTTGGTGGCTTGGGTTGAAACATTTAGTTGTAATGTTGGTTTCATAATGTTTGGTCTACTATAAGGTGAAGGTCGAGTATCTTGTTTCCAATGGTTTCCTCTATTCGTTAGATATTCCCCAGTAGAAGTGGGATGACATAACAATTCAATTCGATATCGTTTTACCATGATATCAGAGAGCCTATGATTTTATATGGGTGATAGTGGATCATTTGATGAAATCATTCCACTTTATATTGATCATATAGTTGATCTCCATGGGTATTTTTTAATGATAGTATCTGGAGGAGGTGTTGAGACTATACAAAATCCCAATTATGATTATATTGGATCATGATCCACATATTACCTCTAGGGTGTGGAGATGTCTCCATCATGATTTTGGTTCTCAGTAATTCCTTAACACTAATTTTCATCTATAGATGGATAGTCATAGAAATTGGAATATCCAAACTCTTAAATACATGTTGTATTCTTGTTTCCTAGATTTTTGTGGTTTTGGATAAGAAACCTACCATTGGATGGGTTTTATTACAATAATATTTTTACTCAACCATTGGTATGGAACCATTTGAAGCATTGTACATCTGACCTATTTGGTCACAGTTGTGCTAGACCAGGTTTAGAGAGTTAGAATTTCACAGGTTGGAACTAGTGCATAATATGATAGATTTTTCAGGTTATTCTCAAAAGGATGAAAGAAGAACTAGATCCTTAGAAATCATATGATAATCCTAGGAGGATATCTATTGATTTTTAAAATATGGGTATTATGTTCATTAAGGTGACTTCTCATCGTGAGAAATGAGTATTTGGTTGTAGTAGTAGGAATTATTCCCATTTTATTGGTCATTTAGAGAGGTTGGCATGTGATGGAGTCATAGGGTATTGTCTAGAACTTCTCTCATAGATGATCCAGATACACAATTTTTTTATGTGTCAGATTATGTTATTACATTCATAAATACTCTGATATCATCTATTGGGGAAACAACCATATTTTTTATGATGCAACCATCAAGGATCAGTCTGTGGAGATCAAGTTCCACTAGTATGAGGTGTTTCTTGGGTGCATTATTCCCTTGGTTAATGTCTCATGGTGACACAGTGTCATGGAGAAGAGTAATTGGGAATTTTATTCATAGGTACACTCTACGTACACAGAGTTTTTTATTTTTAGATATTCTCTTAATACATTTCTCTTTTTTTGGATGTTTTCCTTTTGGTTTATGAGATAGTTTTCCATTTTTTCCTATTGTTTCCTTTCACTTGTTTGAGAGGTATCTTCCTTGGAGAGTGTTTTAGGAGGATGTTGTTCCAGTTGTGTATTTTCATGCTTGTTTCCTCGTGTTGAGGTAATTGATCTCCAATGATTTTGGGATCATTGAGAGGTATCTCACAAGGTCTCTATTCGGAAGACCCATTTTTATCACATTCTCTCTAGGATTAGTTTTGAATTATTGAGGATAAGAATGTTTTGAGTGGTACATGATGTAAGGTCCCAGATCTCATTATCCCATCCCTTTGTGGTTTTTAGGTGTTGGAGACACTCGAAGGAAGTTTCAAGGAATTTCGATGGTGTTTGAGGAAAACATGGGTGAGCCACTACCAAAAATTATATAAATGTGGAATGTTGGTGTGAATTATGCCATGCTGATTGTGGTAGTGGGTCCATTCTATGGTTTAGGGGATCATGGGAGGATAAATAGGGATACTAACTTTTCAATCATAGTAATTTTAGGGAGGTAATCTATGGTGTAGGCTCTTATGTGGTGGTCAAGCACTATAGAATGGAAGAGACAAGATTTTGAATGAGGGTTTTTAAAGATTTTGGCTTTTAGGGATAGTTGTTCCATGGGATATAGCTTGTAGGGTGGTCCCTTTCTTGGAAGATGGGGGGTCCTACAACATGGTTCCTATGAGTGAATTATATCCCTAGATCCCCTTTAATAGGATTTGGCCATGGATCATGGAACTGCTTTGACCAAGGGTGGTTTTGGAATGTTCCCTCAAGATGTGTATTATAATATCCTATATCCGAGAGGGTTTTATCATGGTACAAGGGTTTGTGTCATGGTATTTTAAAAATAATTGCGTATATAAATACCCCAAGACCCCCAAAAATGATTTTATTCTATTTATTTCATCCAAACCCTAAGAACCCTGAAGTGGTTTTTCAAAGGTTCAAAATCTCTATCTGTTAGGGATTAATCTACATATTCCAATTATCAATATGTAGTGGTATGAGGTATGATTTACCTATGTCTTCTAGTTGTTTTCCCTATTTAATATCATTTCCACCCACTCCCTCTTTCCATTCTTTTTCATTTGATCACCACTATTATTATAAGGTTTTCTTTGTTATTTATCACTGTATTCGTGGAACAAAAACCTTGTGAGATCAAAGTTCCTCATGGGATAGGTGATCAAAAATCTATAAAATTTTTCTATTCATGGGTGAATAACATTGAAACTTTCGAGGTAGAAGTTTTTTTTTATCTTCTTTATTTTTCATGAAATCCTAAAATTAGCTTGTTTTATCCCTTTAGGTGGTAGTGAAATTAACCTAATAATTGTTGAACAAGTTTAATAATGAAATTGGATAGTGATCACATGTTGATGTTTGATACCTTCATAACAGTTTTCCTCTTGGTTTACTAGATAGTGTTTTATCTACATTATTCTTATTGAGAAAATTTGTGATTCTATGGATAATCATGTGGAATTAATGAAAATGGAAAAGAATTTAAATCCATGATTAATTAATTAATTGGTTTAAGAATTAAATAAGAGGCATGTTTGTAATCTAGTGGTTGTTTTAGTTTTATGGTAATCAAAAGGATTATAAATGAATGTTTAATTGAAGTTGTTTATTCCATGAGATAATTGAATTGGATAAAGAACCTCAAGAATCTTAACAAATTTATTTGATGAAATAATAATAAGTCATGTAATTAAGGTTTATTTTTCGCACAATTTGATGAAAATGTTTTATACTATAGATCATGTTTAACATATGATATATTTTAATATCTAATTCATTAGGATTACCATATATGGACCCTCTGAATAATGAATCTATTAATTCAATATGGAATAAGAATCAATTTTTAGATAAATATAAATATTTGAAGTTGTGTGTGACTTTTTTCTTATAAATTTTGGATGCATTGAGTTAGGGGTCGTGAGTTCCTGTTTTCATGTGAAGGCTGGATTCTTTATTTCAAGGCCTAGTTTCCCTATTGATTATTCTTGTTTGTTTTCTTCCTTTTAATGTACTATATATATGACCCTTACTATGTGATATTATCCTTATATGTCTATGTCTTAGATGGTTGATTTGATATAAGTGGGGAGTCAGACATTATGTGGCATCATGTTATGCTTGTGATAGAGAGATGATGGGGACATGAATGATGTGAATTAGGGATAACACCATAGATGGATGGAATGGGTTGAATTTGGGAATACTCATTGATGTGGAGCTGAGAGATGGGATTCTCTCTTGTGAAATTTTTTAAGGCCTAATGGTTAGGTTGCTTGTTATCAGCATTCTTTTCCCCACTAATTGAGGCAGTTTGATGTTCTTGGTTTCATCTCTCTTGATGGTATGATAGGATGTTTTCTTAGAGTACCTAGAATTATGGAATGGTAATAATGAATAATACATGAATTAACCCATAGGTTTGGTATTTCTAGAATGAAAATTATATGATCTTGAGAAACATGGACTTGGTTGACTTATGCTTAGAGGGAATGGACTTCAATGTGATGGTTAATGAAATGTGTATTATAGAATAATGTGGATGTTTAATTAATGGCAAGTGAAATAAATAATGAAAGGATATGTTGGAAAGTAAATAAGAAAATAAATATAGCCCTTTTAAATGTTTTACTATTTATAAGATATTTACTCCCTAGAAGTTGAAGTTGGGTATCTGATGGACAATAACTATAGTTGATCCTTGGACAAGTTTATGATCATAGTGTGTTTGTGAGATATATTATATATTGTATATTATATGATTTCATATTCACCCTTCCCATTTAATTTATGGTGACTATCACCCAGTGGACTCTGGGAGGGTGTTTTCTCCAACATCTGGATGGGAGGAAGGACGACTGACTACCCCCTCTAGCTCTGCTCTTTTCTCTTGGTAGTATTATTTATTATTATGCATAGTTGTTAGTTTTTCCCATATATGTGTGTAGAGTGTTGTGATTTATTGTATTAATTTAACACACATATACCTCAGAATATAGTATCTATTTTATTATTATATATAGGACATGTATAGGTTGTGATGGATTAAGGTATCTTACATGGTGTATGGGTTGTAATGGCTTGAGGTATAATACTCGATGTATAGTACACATCTCATAGGACATAGAGGCTTACAGAAACTAATTTATCTCTATTTAGAGATGTGATATGAGATTATGTGATGATAAAATCCAAGATTTTGAAGTTGTGATACTTATCCAACATGTTTTTAGGTAGGATTACTTTTGTAGACATATAAATCAGGATGTGGGGTGTTGGGATAGAATGGAGAACTAGTGGGGATGTGTGAGATAGGTACCCTTATTTTGGATATTATATTATATGCTCTCTTGTATGAGATGATTTGTGGGATATATGCATGATGAGGCATTAAAATTAGAATACTTATTTAGTTGATGAGTTAGTTTCACTATTGATTACTATGATTTAGTATGCTTTCCTTATTTTTTTCATGAGAGGCTCTGGGGAGGATCCTACTAAGTATACTATTATCCTCACCCAACCTATATATATATGAAGTGTTTTTTGAGATAGTAAGAAAATATATGTGATTAGTATGGATATTAATATCTCATTGTTTTATAGGATTTTTTGGGGATTCATGGTTGCTATTGATTTTACCTTTTCAGTACTTGTATTTTTCCTTCCAGTTGTTTTAGAACTGTATAATGTTAAATGTATGCACTTGGAATTTATTTTATATATCTTTGTAGGTTTTTATTGGAATACTTGCCTTATATATCTATTTCATATGTTCTCATAGAGGTTAATATCTCCCATATGTATGATTATTATACCCTCGATGATACTGTCCAACCTGGGGACTACTAAATATGGAACTCGGGCAGTCACAATCTCCCTTATCTCATTGGTATCCTAGGAGGGATACAATCTAGGGTGAGTAGGTCATGACAAAGTGTTATCAAAGGATCAAGTTGAGGGATATGATTGAGTTTGTATTTAGGAATAGGTGGGACTACATGGATTGGTAGGGAAATGGTTTCATCAAACTTAGTATGAAAAATAAACATGGGACACTAGCTGAGAGATGAATATTTTGGGACCCTAGTTATTTGATGCATATAACATTACGTTTGTAGAGTCTTCTAAAAAAAAATTATGTAGGTTGTAGGGTACAGTCCTGAGAAAGGATCATTCAACATTATTCTTTTCTCTTTTTTTAATGGTAGACCTTGGGATAGGTCAAATCTTAAATAAGATAATAAAAATAAATAATTATTTATTATTAATTTTTAAATATTATAGTTTAAAGATTATAACCATTTGTTCTTATTTTATGTATGGTTCCATGTCGATGTCTCCATCAGGTTTGTAATTAAGATGTTCGACTGGATGTGCTTGAATATCATTATAGGGAAGAGGTCAGCGATGATGAAAATTGGAGGAGTACACTCAAAGAGTTTTAGCATCATAGTCTATATAAGTGTGAGGGATCCATTTTGAATCTAGTTAAAAAAGGCTAGTTATAGTTGGACGAAGTCTCTTTCAGTTCAACCCATGCTCAAAATAAGTACTAGGTTTTTTTGCATGTGATGATTCTATGTGGATTAGTGAGGAAATAGTATATCTTAATCCATGGAGATCATGAGGAGTTAATAGTTTCATGGGAGAAGTTCTAAGACCAGTTCGAAGAATATTTTCTTTATTCAACCATAAGAACAAAGTCATGTGACTATGTTATAGATTTATAATTTTGGAAAATTATTGATATGCTCGTATGATGATGGTATGTGATTTCATGTTAGAGTGAAGAGACTATGTGTTTAAATTATTGATCATATGAATGGTCAATGTAATTGATTAGATATGTTTTCTTAAGTGTTGAATCAACTATAAGGTATAAATCTAACATGGAAGACTTAAATTGACCATTTCTAACTAGAATTATAATTAATTAATAAATTACAATGGCTATATATTAGGAATTAAATACAATGTAAGGGAATTTGATACTTGCATATTTCATATCGAATATAATTATTTTAATTGTTATTGTTCAATTGGTATTTTAAGGAATATTTTATCTATTTATAGGGAGAAATTAGTCTAAGAAATATGAGAGAAAATAAAGGATATTTTTTAAAGAAAAGTGATAAAAAAATATAGTGTGTGATCTGTTTCAAAAATAAATGAAATTCTATTTTCTTATATAAAACATTGAAAAATTTGAGATATCATTTATAATCATATCATCTGATATCATAATTAAAGACATAAATAAGAGAAGAGAACCCAACTGGTCAATAGAAATATGATCAATGTCAAAGCTGTATCGAAATTCTTCTCTCTCACTCTATGGTTTTGATAAATTTTCAGTAGTTATTAGATTATTCAATATATTTTTTAGAACATACTCTTATACTACATTTAAGAGTACTTAGATACACTTTCTTTAGTTTCATTCAAATTTTTATCCCCATGATCTTTTTTGGAGGTTGTTGTGTAATATCCTATAAATCCCTATGTTCTATTGTAATTTTTATAATCAATTTAGGTAGTGGATTATCTTTTTCATATTAATAAATGATCTTGAAAGTGGATTACATTCAATTTTGGGGGGACTGGGTCTCTACCTGAGACTAAATCTCTTGTTTTTATTCCCACTGTGTATTATTTAATTTTTTATTATTGTACATTAAAACTATTTGAAATTAAAAAAATTTATGATTCAAATATATTCTTGATAAATATTTACAGATCACTTTAGCAAGACTATACATTTATAGTTAACATTTACCAATGATATAACTACTATTTTATGTGTGTAAAGTAATCTTGAAATATTAGGTTAATATCATGTTATTTTAACTGAGTTTTGATGAATCAATGGATAGGTTACTTAAAAAACCTCAAATTAGTTATACCTATTATATTAGTTAATTGGTTATTTTCTAAATTGGGGGATTTTGATGCATTATATTATTTAATAGAAATTTATATTTGATTCTTAAGTACACCCTCTTAATCATTCCACTCTTACCCACATTTAGTATCAGAGGTTGTTTCTTTATTTTCCTTTTTTTGTTTTGTATTAGAAACTAATAAAATCAAATTAACAATATCTCTATTTTATTTTATTATTATTATTTTATACTTATATAAAACTCTTTATTTTAAGTTTCTGCTACAAATATTCCACCTTATTTAATGGAAATTTTTTTGATAAATGTAAAATATAAATTAAAATTCATCTTGAGAGTATTGGTTTTAAAATTTAGACTATAATAGAATATCAATTTAAAAAATCAAAAGATCCCAGTTTTAACAGGAGTGATTTCACTAAAGATGCTTATGACGGTAACTATAAAGAAATTAATGCTTTATATTACTCTTTAAAAGAGGATGAATTTAATATAATATCTTCATGTGCTACATCCTATGAAATTTTAGATACCATAGTTGTGTCACATAAAGTCATGTCTAATGTTAATGAAATGTGATTAAATAACTATTTTATTAAATAAAATAGGTTTAAGATGAATCCTTAGGAGTCTATTTCTAATATTTATCTATGGTTCAATGATATTGAAAATTTTATATATACACTATGAAATGCTATTTATGATAATTATCAAATGAGGAAAATTTTAATATTCCTACATGATAGATGGAGATGCACTGTTGTATCCATTCAGAAATTATGTGATGTGATAAAGCTACCAATAAAAGAGTTTATATGAGAACTAATGATGTAATGAGAAGCTATTTATGTGGAATATGAAGATACAAAACACAAAAAATAAATTTCATTCAAATTATATCAGTCAAAAACTAGATATGTAATCAAAGAAGAGAGTGCCAATAGAAGTTATGGTGACTCTGGTAGTGATGTGGAGATTGTTCATCAAGCTAAATGATTTAATAAGTTTAAAAAAATAAAAAATTATTCATAAAATTAAATTTCAAAGGTAAAAACAATATTAAATTACACTTGAAGAAAAATTATAACATTGGATAATTTACTTTCTATGAGTGTAAAATAAAAGTATACATCAAATATGGTTGTCCAAAATTGAAGTATAAGAAAAAATATGAGGATCGTTGAATGAAATACATGAAGAAAACATGGAGTGCTTTAAAGGAAAGTTCATGTGATTCATACATATCTAGGAATTATTTTTATAAGAATGAAAATCTATTCCTTTTAGGAGTTAAAAATGAGGTCACAACTATTATTTTTATACCTTATAAAAGTGAAAAACATGATGAATCTGATATTTATAGTGAATATTTATTTTAATAATGTAATATTATGGAATAAATATTTAATTAAATAAAGAATTAATATAAAAATTTAAAAAATATAATATTTTTTCTATAACTTTAAAATTTTATTTACGTATTGAAAAAGAAAATATTATTGTGTTGTTAAAGGAAAATAATGAATATAAATTTTCTAATGGAAAAAATCATGAATGACCTTAAAATGTTCACCCAAGGAATAGAAACATTAACTATGATGCTAGGTAGACTAAAAAATCCAAGATATATAACTTTAATTATATACTAGACTAATCAAAGAACAATTCCTAAAAATAATTTTGTTCCTGGTTCAAAATCATCTAGTTTTGGAAAAAAAATCATTTATATTTTCTCCACATAACGTATTTATTTCTAAAAGTATTAATCTTGACATTGATAGATCAATTAAGAAATTAGAAATTCATAAATATTTATATGATAGCATATCTAGACCCAATAAAATATGGGTACCAAAATCATTTCTTAATTAATTTTATATAGGAAAAATGATTGAAGAGTACCAGTAAGTACTTATGGTATCTAGATCATGTATTTTCTATAAATATGATCTAGGAATTATCATGTTTAAATAATCTTGTTAAATTTAAGGGTGGTCAAGTAACTTTTGGTGACAATGCTGAAGGCTGTATTATTATCCTTAAAAAAATTGGTAACTATGAATCTATTCTAATATATAAAGTTTATATATTTATATTTAAAAATATAATTTTATTAGTATTTAACAATTATTTGATGATCATTTTCACATTATATTTGAAAATAGTTCATGTAAGATGTATGATTCTATGTATAATTTATTATTTTCTACTTTATGTAATGATAATGTGTATAATGTTAATATATATTCACTGGTTTCTCAAAATGATTCTTTTTTAAGTTCCTCTCAAAAAGAATGATGGTTATGGCATAGGATACTGGGTCACTTTAATATAAACTCACTTATAAATCTTAATAATAATTTTTTTAGACAAGGATATAACCAAAATAAAATTTATAAATGATAAAGTATGGAAAGATTTTCAAAAATGGAGGAAACTAAGATTTATTTCAAACCAAAGTTGGATGTTTCTACCTATCAACCCCTATAAATGGTTCAAATGGATTTTTTAGACCATATATTGTTTATATTTTAGTAGTAAATCATTATTATTATTAATTTTTTTATTATTAATCAAGTTTCACATGGGTTTATTTTCTATCTCACAAAATTGAAGCTTTTAAATTCTTTAAAAAATATGTTAATAATTTAGAAAACTTTAATGTAATTACCATAAATACCTTAAAGTAGTGATCATAGCAATGAGTTTGATAATAAATACATTGAAACCTTGTGTTTAAAACATGGATATAATCACAACTTTTCTTCTCATATAACTCCTTAAAAAATAGAGTGGTTGAAGGAGAAATAGTGCACTTAAATAGACTACCCAGATTGTGATTAATGAGTTTGACCTACATGTCTATATTTTGGATAAAACTATAAATAAAAAAAATTATATTATCAGTGGGGTTCTTATCAAACCTCTTTTAAAAAAGGCTCGCTATGAATTATGGAATGTTAGAAAGATTAAAGTTAATTAATTTAAATAATTTGGATGTAAAGTCTTTATTCTTATTAAAAAAGATAATCTGGTAAAAATTTCACTAAAGAGTGGTCAAATTGTTTTTCTAGGATATTATACTTTAGTAAATATTATAAAGTCTTCAATAAAATACCAAAGTTGTTGAAGAATATTTACATGTCACATTTGATTAAATAAATCCACATGAGCCTAAAAATTTTCTAGAAGACCTTGAGGATGATATTTAAAATCTAAATATCAATAAATATTCAGTGAATCCTTACAAGTTGTATATTTTTATGTTAAATATCCTATCCCAGAAAAGGTAGATCAGTCTTAACAACCTAGTCTTATGGAATACTCTATGTTCTTAAGTTCCTAAAACCATTATAGCTCTTAGAAACTATCAGTTAGATGTTGTTGTTGGAGACCTAGTGAAAGGTACTCAAACTAGGGATTCACTTAGAACTTTTGCTGAACACAAAGACTTATTATCACAAAATTGAACCTAAAAACATTATTGAATCTATCAATGATGAATTTTATGTAATGGATATACAATAATAGATAAATAATTTTGAAAGGAATAAATTCTAGATACTGGTGGAAATACCACAATACTATCTAATAATTTTGACTAAATGGGTATTTACAAATAAGGTGGTTGAATCTAAAACTATAGTTAGAAATAAAGATAGAATTGTTACATAAGGTTAAATTCAGGAAGAATGATATGATTATGAATAAACATTCTCACTAGTAGTTAGACTTGATTCCATTAAAATATTTCTTTCTTATGAAACATATCTAAATTTCAAATTATATAAAATGTTTGTTAAGAGTTAATTCATTAATGGTTATATTATTGAGGATGTTTTGTTAAAAAAACCCTATATTTCAAACCAGTTATTTTCCCAAATTTTATTTCTAATATTTTTAATGTTCTTTATGGTTTAAAATAGGATCCAAGAGCTTGGTATGATATGTTCATGTCTTTCTTGATTTCTAAATGTTTTTTAAAAGGAATAAAAAGTTATACCATATTTATAAATAGGATTTCAAAAGAGCTTTTAGTAGTTTAAATCTATTTTGAGGATATAATTTTCCAATATTCTAAAAACTCTTTAGGTAATGATTTTTTTTATAATAATTAAAAATGATTCTAATGGGTGAGTTAAATTTCATCCTTGGTTTTCAAATTTTCAAAAATAAGGAAGTAATATTTTTAAATAAAAGTAAGTAAGAAATGTCTTTTCAAATGCATTGGAATGGATAGAACAAAATACAGTGACACTACTATGAGTAAAAACTTTAAATTGTATTGAGATGAAACTAGAAAACTGGTTAACCAAATAGATTATGGATATATGATTGGGAGTTTACTATAATTAACTACTAGTCAACCTTATATTATGTATAGTTTTGGTGTGCATGATTTTTAAGAAAACCCCAGAAATATCATCTAAATGTAGTTAAAATTATCTTTAAATATCTCTATAATATAATTAATTTCGAACTATTTTATTCTATAAGAAATTATTTTGAATTTGACAGTTATTCTGATGCTGATTTTTTTGATTATATGATAGATAGAAAGAGATCCTATAGAAAATTTTACTTTTTGGGAAAGTATATAGTAACTTGGTGTAGTAAAAAGAAGAACTCTATTTCTTTATCAACTATTGAAAATAAATACATAGGTTCTAGTATTTTTTTTGGGAAAAATTCTATGGATGAAACACACAATTCTAGATTATGGATACCAATTTATTCATGTCCCTATAAATTTTGACAATAAAACTACTATTAATATCTCTATGAATCTTTTATCTCATTCCAGGACTAAAAATATTGATTTAATATACCACTTTTTGAGATATGATTTTCAAAAATGGTATATAAATCTTTAATTAATTGGCATTAAACATCAGCTTGCTAACATAATTATAAAGCCTATGAATGTTGAGAGATTAAATTATATCAAACATTAATTATGGATGATTAACTATACATAATCCTTTTATGTTTGATATATAATATCTTTTTTTTAATTATTGAATTAATCAAGATAATTTTGTTCATGAAAATTTATTAAAATATATTTGGATATATCATTAATAATGTAATATTAAGTTAGTGTTTATGTGTAACATCCTGATACTTTATGAGAAATTTTTTTCTGTCTTATGTTATACGCAACACCAAAGAAATCTTTCATAGCACACAATACGAACTTGGCTTGCATTACACGCAATTGCGACCTTCCTCGATAGCGTGTGTAGTACGCAATACCGGGTTTCACTAAACAATGATATATTATTATGAAATAGAATTTATTAATAGTATTAACTACATTTTGAATTTTATTATTCATCATACACATTTTCTAGAACATATTATGAGAACAAAATAAATATTTCGGGTAAAATAAGTATTTTTCAAAAAAGGCAGTTTTGCCGCCTTTTGATGGCGCACCCACATTAAATATAGTTTTTAACATGATTATAAGTTCAATTTGACAAAATAAAATTCTTATTTTGAATCATGTTATAAAAATTTACTTTGTATAAATTTTTGATATTTTTCTGATAACTTTCATATTTTGATGAATAGTAAAAATATGCTAATTTTTAATTAAAAACAACTTTTTTTCATTGAGATAATTTATATGGTTAAATTATAATATTTAATGGTTTTTAAGTATAAATAGAATATATTTTTACCATTTAATATAATTTATGTCATTATCATTAATTTCACATTGAATTCATAGGTAAAAACATTTCAATCTTTGGCAATGTTTTAACTTCTAAAACTCGTTTTCTTAACAACTGGATTTATTTTAAATTAATTACTGCAACTTATATGTTTTGAAATTTGAAAAATGGATTACATATTTGGAATCAGTGGGTACAAATTATTTTAATAGGCAACTTTTTATTTTTGGGCATTATGAATAGTAATTACTGTAAATTTTATTTACCATAGTTAAAGGTAAATCAGGTAATTAAGGGTAAATATAAGATTATAAAATTACCCTAACACCTACCAAAATCCTATTGGATGACTAAAAGTCGACCCATATCACCTAATGGTCGGATTAGATTCATTTAATGGACTTTTTTCCATGAAAATAATTTAATTATTATTAAAACCAAAGAATGTGACAACATGTCACTTTCTTAAATCTTATAAGTATAATAATTTTACATTAGTGATAAACTTAATGGAACTTCCAACATTAATAGTATCCAGAAATCTAATACAATTATATACATCATAGGAATTTATATAGAATTTTTAGGGATTAAATAAGTATCATTAATAATGACACAATAGTGATGTTGAAATTATTTTATTAATTAAAATATCAAATAAATGGTTATAAAAATACTAATCTAAATATTATATGAACTATTTATTGCACTCCACTACTTTTCTAGATACATATGACATTTTATGAATATATTTATGATTTTATTTATAACATATATTCTGTATATATTTTATTTAAATTCAAATAAATGAATAGTGTCAAAATTGACACTATTGTTATTTTATAAAAATAACATATTATAAAATTGTTTAAAAATCAGAAAAAATATTTAAAAATTATAAATTAAAATTTATATGGTCGAAAATTTCATAAAGTGTCAAATTATGGAAAATTCACAACACATATGTAATTATTTATAATAATTTAAAATTTCGAATACTATTACCACAAATAAAATAAAATTGATAAATAAGGATAAATCAAGTTGATAATGTTTGAAATAAATTCCTAAAATGTATAAATTTTATTGGTTGATGATATTACAACCCTATCTCATATAAGCTTCTGATATGAGTCATTTTGGAAGTTTTTAAGTGGGGTTGGGATTTAATATAAACTAATATTTCTTATATTTCTAAAGGTTCCCCTCTCCTCCCTTATAAAAGGGAACCTCCTCCCTCTCCTCCTCACACCAATTTGAGCATTCAGGATCGGCCAAACCATGCCCATTTCACTTCCCCACTTCCCTAGAAACATCCTAGAGGTCATGGTCTTCTTCAAAGACCAATTTTAGTGCCCTAAAAGAAGGTCTCAAAGAGGCTCTTTAAAGAAGAGGTAATGTCTGTTACCGATTATTTCAACTCTATTTCTTCTTATACTTATTATTATTTAGTTGTTTCATTATGAAGTAATAACATAATTATAAATAATATAATTATATGTTATTATAAGTATGAAACAACCCTATTTCACCATCTATCCATCCTACAGAAAACGAAATCACCGCCCGTGCGTACGTACGGAATACCGTCTCCACGCCATGGTGTAATCTATTTTCCATCACCACCTTACTTGGATGGGTATAATGGTGAAAATAAATAACTATATATGATTATTTTAAAGTGGTATTTATTCTGAAATAGTATACATACACTCCAATACAATTCCATGATCATGGGAATGATATCATCGCTCATGCGTACGTACGAAATACCGTCTCCACGATGTGATGTGATTCGTTCTACATGATCTTCATTACATAATGATTGTATAAATGAATTTAATGAATAAATATGATATATAGTACACTAATAACATTCTAGAAATGAGTTATCTATAACCTAAAGAGAAGAATACGAATTTATTCAACAAAACACGCATAAGAACAAAAAGTAATAAACACCCGAATAACAAGTAGCAATGAAATATTACTAATAAGAAGCTATAAATATGACCATATATGATATCATAACAATAAGTATGATTCTTGAATAAGTAAATAAAATTATTTAAATCATTATATAGGAGGTTCGGACACTTACGAAGCAAATCAGACCTAAGGTAAGGGAAATATCACAATCTCATTTTTATCCGAGATTGTTTATACTTTGGAATTTACTGTGGTGTATTTTATCATCCACATCCATGTTTCCTCAATATGTAATATTATTTCCATCCACCTACAATTGTTTAAATCCAAATTTAACATTCGGTGAGTTTTTAGTAAAAGATATGAAAGGAATATTTTGTCGTTTTTCGTATGAGGTACTTTTTGACTTTTCCGACAAAAGTACGAGAAGAATGTTTTTTTAACTTATACGGCATGAATGGATTTTTAAAACATTATTTCCAAGAAGCTTAATTTACAAGTTTTCATTTTTATTTTTAATAAACTTCTTTTACTTTAAAATTGAATGACATGTTAAGAAAGGAAAAATGTTTTTGAAGTAGAAAGGATATTTTCTTCAAGAATGGAGTTCAAGTGTTTTATCAAAATTATTTTCCATCTAAGATAATATAGGGTTATGTTTATATCCCTATTATTACATTGATTTGATTATGTTGTGATGGAATTATTTTTATGAATTCATTTAACTTATATTAATTGTTTTATGATGTCACGATGTTTAAGAATCCCATTTTTTATTACATGGGTTATGCAATGATGTATGATTTATGATTTTGTGGCACACATAAGAATGGTATCATTATGAGATGGGTGGGACCTATATCTACCTCCAACGCATTGGGCAAAGATTTTATATCTCATGAGATAGACATGGCTGGAATGGCAGGTTAAACTGGTTCAGAGAAACAGGACTGAAACGAGGAATGAACTCGGTTCAGAAATGGAATTTTTCCACTAAGATAGTCTTGGAAATGAGTCTTGACTAATAAGAAATGATTCTCTATGATTATGTGTGTATTCCACAAAGTTACATGTTTTAAGTTATGATTATTGTGATTACATTTCACTACCATGATTTATCCCATGTTATGAAATTATGATCTCTTGTGCAGGGTAAGATTTCCAAAATTTTATATTCTTATGAATTTTATGTGGTTGATATTTCTTTTTTTACCCTTACTGAGCATTTGAGCTCACCCTTTTGTATGTTTTCTTTCCCCAGGTCCGGAAGAAGGGTATTAAGTAAGATATTCCAAAAGGGACTATAGATATGATGAAATAAATGGGAGACAATATAGATGCTTTATGAACAAGTTGTTTATGTTTCCCAGTTTATAAAGACACTATACCTATACGGTCCTTTCATGGTTTTGTTATATCTTGTAATAAGTGTACTTCATTTTTGAAGTACTAACAATGTATGTAAATTATGGGTCGTTATAGTTGGTATAAGAGGAAAGGTATAGTCAACCTTTGGAAACTAGGATGTGAAAGCCTTAGTAAGAATCCTAAGGATAACTCTAAGCATAGAACACAATCTTAGTGTTTTAGAAATGATCATGAATAACCTAGGATAAGACCTTAATTGTGAAATTTTATTCTTGATTATGTGGTTTTCCTATTATAATTAGTGTTGCTCACACTATTATTCTTGGTTTTAGTCAATGGCTGGAACCCGAAGGAACCGTGTTAATGCATAATGCGATGTGAAATGCAATGATTGTCCCCCTGAGCAACCAAACGTTATGGGAGATGGAATGAAAAATCTTGTAGCCATGCTCACACAACTTTCTCAAGCTATGAATCATGCAGGACTTCTAAACGAGCAAAGGATGTGGCAACATTCTTTTGAATCATTCATGAGAAAGCGTTCACCTTCATTCAGTGGGTCTACTGATTTATTAGTTGCTGAACAATGGATTAGTACTACTAAAAAGATATTTTCAGTTCTTCAATGTTCTGGACATGATAAAGTCATCTTAGCAGTGTATCATTTCGAAGGTGATGCTGATCAATGGTAGAATCTTATCAAGAATACGAGGCCAAGAGATGAAATTGAGTCCACGGAATGGGACAAGTTCAAGAACTTATTTTTAAATAATTACTTCCCTCATATTCTCCGAACAAAGATGAAGAAAGATTTTCTTGAACTGAAGAAAAAGGACGATGAATCTGTTGGTACCTATGAAAAAAATTTTACAAGACTTGCAAGGTACGCTTCTGGTATTATTATCCAACCTGAGAGTAAGATCGATCGATCCTTTAGTGTCTTAAAACCAAGTCTTCAAATGGCGTTATCCATAAGGGACTTCAATAGCTATGAGGAAATCACTCGATGTGCTCTAAAAGTTGAGATGGAGATTGGAGTAACCCTTCAGTCATATGGGTTTGATAAGAAGAGGAAAATGGAATTCAAAGGAAAATCTAAAGACCACACTGAAAAGAAGATGAGTTTTCCCTTATGCTCAATGTGTGGAATGAAACATGGAGGAACTTGTCTTAAGGGGACACACAAATGTTATAAGTGTGGAAAAGAAGGTCATCGGGCAATTGAATGTCAAAATAATGAGAAGAAGATGTCTAATGATGCAAAAAAAGGAAGGGATACACAGAATGAACCTACTACACTTCAATGTTTAAAGTGAAAGGAGATGGGGAATTATGCCAATCAATGCCCAAATCCAAGGGTTGATGATGATGATCAACGTCAACAAACTCTTAAGGCCAAAGACAAAGGAAAGTCACATTGCTTTACCATCGGCGATGTGGAGTACGACAACGAAGTGGTGAGAGGTACACTTACCATCCACTCTAAAGTAGAAAATGTTTTATTTGATTCTGGATCCACCCACTCTTTTATTTCTGAAGAATTTTCTAAGGGTATCACCGTATTACCTCAACAATTAGATGTTGAGTTTGTTGTGACAACTCCTAATGGCACAACAGTCGCATCAAAAGTTTACAATTCTTCTCCGATTGAAGTTTGTGGGAAAGTGCTTCCTGAAAATCTTTTGATCCTTCCTATAGTGGAATTTGATGTGATTCTTGGCATGGATTGGCTTTTGTTATATGGAACTCATATCAATTTCCAAAGAAGGTAAGTCACATTTCATATTCCAGATCAATCTTTGATCATCTATCGATGCAAGGATGAACATAACCTTCTAGTGGAAATTTCTTCCATCTTATAGTTCTTGATTCCACTAAATGAAGGTTATTTATCTCAAATGGTTGGTGAGAAAATCACCATTAAGAATATTCCCATTGTACGAGAGTTTGATGATGTCTTTCTGGAGGAATTTGTGGGTATTCCACCAAATAGTGAAGTTGAGTTTTCAATAGAACTCATACCAGGTGCTTTACCTATTTCAAAGACACCTTATAGAATGGCCCCAATTGAGTTATTGGAATTGAAGAAGCAACTCCAAGAGAATCTTGATAAAGGATTCATAGGCCCTATTGTGTCACCTTGGGGAGCACCTGTTCTGTTTGTTAAGAATAAAGATGGATCAATGAGACTCTACATTGATTATCGATAAATTATCAAGATCACTATCAAGAACAAATATCCTCTCCCGTGCATTGATGACTTATTTTACCAACTACGCGGAGCTCAATACTTTTCCAAGATTGCTCTTCGTTCAGGGTATCATTAATTAAGGGTCAAAAGGGAGGATATACCAATGACGGATTTTCGTACAAGGTATGGACACTATGAATTTATAGTGATGCCATTTGGTCTTACTAATGCCCCTGCTATCTTCATGGATCTGATTAATAGAGTCTTTAGAGACTATCTTGATCAGTTTATGGTAGTCTTTATAGACGATATTCTTGTCTATTCAAAGAGCAAGGATGAACATGAAGATCACTTGATAATTGTATTGAATACCCGGAGAAAGGAGAAGCTTTATGCCAAATTTACCATGTGTGAATTTTTGGCTTCAAAAAGTTGCATTTTTGGGTCACATAATCTCAAAAGAGGGGATTTCTGTGGATCCAGCAAAAACAGAGGATATCGAAAGATGGTCGAGACCAACAACAGTAACTGAGATCCGATGTTTTCTTGGTTTGGATGGATATTATTGACATTTTGTGAATGATGTTTCACGATTATCTAATCCATCACCAAGTTGACTCAGAAAGGAGTTAAGTTTGTTTGGACGAAGGAATGTGAAGAGAATTTCAAGGAGTTGAAAAGAAGGTTATTTAGTGCACCTGTACTCACACTTCCTTGTAATGGAGAAAGTTTTGTGATCTACAATGATGTATCCAAGAAAGGATTTGGGTATGTTCTTATGAAAAATGATATGGTGATAGCTTATGCCTCACGACAGTTGAAAATCCATGAGCAAAATTACGCAACTCACGATTTGGAGTTAGCTGTGGTAATCTTTGCATTAAATATTTGGAGGAATTATCTTTATGGAGAAAGGTGTGACATTTATACTGATAATTAATGTTTAAATTATATTTTCACACAAAAGGAGATGAATATGCGCCAAAGAAGATGGTTAGAGTTGATTAAGGATTACGACTGCTCAATTCATTACCACCCTGGGAAAGAAAACAAGGTGGCAGATGCATTAAGTCGACAATACCATGCCAGTTTATCCATGATGAGGATCACAAAAGATCCAATATTTATGGATTTACAAAGGATGGATCATTGAGTTATAATGGAAGGGGGAAAATCATTTCTTTATCAAATGAATGTTCAACCATCTATACATGTGAAGATTAAAGAGGCACAAAAAGGAGATGTAGAGTTACAAAAGAAGGTGAGAAATGTTCCTGGATTCAACCTTGATTGTGATGGGATAATAAAGTTTAGGAATTGGCTTTGTGTTCCTCCCATCCACGAATTAAAGAAGGAGCTGTTGGATGAGGCTCATAGTTCTTCATTCTCTGTTCATCCTGGAAGAACAAAGATGTATAAGGACCTGAAAGAGTACTTCTGCTGGGATGGCATGAAAAGAGATGTTGATGAATATGTCTCTCAATTCTTGGTTTGTCATCAAGTTAAATCAGAGAGACAGAAGTCTAAGGGGATGTTACAACCATTACCCATACACGAATGGAAATGGGAAGACATCACTATGGACTTTGTCACCGGACTTCCTAAAACATCCAAAGGTGATAATGCTATCTGGGTCATAGTTGTTCGTCTTACAAAGTCTACACACTTCATTGATATTAGAGAGGATTTCTCTCTAGATCAGCTTGCCAGGATATATGTAAAGGAAGTGGTAAGATTGCATGGAGTACCACTTTCTATTATATCTAACCAGGATCTGAGGTTTACCTCAAAGTTATGGCGAAGTCTTCAGCATACTCTCGGTACAGAGTTTAGTTTCAGCACTGCTTATCATCCTCAGATAGACGGTCAGTCTGAGAGGACAATTCAAACTCTAGAAGATATATTGAGAGCTTTCTCTATAGATTTCAAAGGTGGTTGGGATCAACACCTACCTTTGGTGGAATTTTCTTATAATAATGGCTTTCACTCTAGTATTCAGATAGATCCTTATAAAGCTCTCTATGGAAAGAAATGCAGGACTCCAACTTGCTATGATGAAGTTGGGGAAAGAAATCTATTAGGACCTGATCTTGTTAATGAAATGGTAGAAAAGGTCAGATCTATTCAACAACACATAAGAGCAGCTTAGAGTCGACAAAAAAGTTATTCTGACAACCGAAGAAAAGACCTAGAGTTTGAATTGGGTGATAAAGTGTTCTTACGAATATCTCCTTGGATGCGGGTCATGAGATTTGGAAACAAGGGAAAGTTGAGCCCGAGATATATCGGTCCTTTTGAAATTCTGGATCGTGTTGGGAAGGTAGCTTACCGATTGGCGCTTCCACCGAATCTCTCTCAAGTTCACAATGTGTTCCATGTATCTCTCCTGAGAAAATACATAACTGGCCCTTCACATATACTCAGCTCAGAAGTTGTACCGCTGGAACAAGATATTTCTTATGAAGAACAGTCGATAGAGAATCTTGATCATAGTGAAAAAGTTCTACGGAACAAGACCACTTTCTTGGTGAAAGTTTTATGGATGAACCACCAATTAGAAGAAGCTACATGGGAGCTTGAGGATATGATGAGGGAGAGGTATCCTCATCTGTTTGTTACAAGTGATGAATTTCGAGGACAAAATTCATTTTAAGGGGGGTAGAATGTAACATCCTGAGATTTTATAGAATTTTTTTTATGTCTTATGTTATACGCAACACCAAAAGAATCTTTCACAGCACACAATATGGACTTGGCTTGCATTACACGCAATCGTGACCTTCCTCGATAGCGTGTGTAGTACGCAATACCGAGTTTCACTAAACAACGATATATTATTATGAACTAGCCTTTATGAATGTTATTACCTACATTTTGAATTTTATTCTTCATCATACACATTTTCTAGAACATAGTAAAAGAACAAAATAATTGTTTCGGGTAAAATAAGTATTTTTCAAAAAATGTAGTTTTGTCGCCTTTTGATGGAGCACCCACATTAAATCTAGTTTTTGACATGATTATAAGTTCAATTTGGCAAAATAAAATTCTTATTTTGAATCAGGGTATAAAAATTTACTTTGGATAAATTTTTGGTATTTTTCTGATAACTTTCATATTTTGATGAATAGTAAAAATACACTAATTTTTAATTAAAAACAACTTTTTTTCATTGTGATAACTTATATGGATAAATTATAATATTTAATGGTTTTAAAGTATAAATAGAATATATTTTTACCATTTAATATAATTTATGTCATTATCATTAATTTCACATTGAATTCATAGGTAAAAACATTTTAATCTTTGGCAATGTTTTAACTTCTAAAACCCGTTTTCTTAACAACGGGATTTATTTTAAATTAATTACTGCAACTTATTTGTCTTGAATTTTGAAAAATGGATTCCATATTTGGATAGTGGGTCCAAATTATGTTAATAGGCTACTTTTTATTTTTGGCCAGTATGAATAGTAACTACGGTAAATTTTATTTACCATAGTTAAAGTTAAATCGGGTAATTAAGGGTAAATATAAGATTATAAAATTACCCTAACACCTACCAAAATCCTATTGGATGACTAAACGTCGACCCCTATCACCTAAGGGTCTGATTAGATTCATTTAATGGACTTTTTTCCATGAAAATAATTTAATTATTATTAAAACCAAAGAATGTGACAACATGTCACTTTCTTAAATCAAATAAGTATAATAATTTTAATTTAGTGATAAAATTAATGAATCTTCAAAAATTAATAGTGTACAAAAAGCTAATAAAATTATCTACATCATAGGAATTTATTTAGAATTTTTAGGGATTAAATAATTATTATTAATTATGACACAATAGTGATGTTGAAATTATTTTATTAATTAAAATATCAAATAAAGGGTTTCAAAATATTAAAATAAATATTATATGAACTATTTAATGTGCTACACTACTTTTCTAGATACATATGAGATTTTATGAATATATTGAAGCATTTTGTTCGAACATATCTTCTGTATATATTTTATTTAAATTCAAATAAATGAATAGTGTCAAAATTGACACTATTGTTATTTTATAAAAATAACATATTATAAAATTGTTTAAAAATCACAAAAAATATTTAAAAATTATAAATTAAAATATATATGGTCGAAAATATCATAAAGTGTCCAATTATGGAAAATTCACAACACATATGTAATTATTTATAATAATTTAAAATTTAGAATATTATTACCACAAATAAAATTAAATTGATAAATAAGGATAAAACAAGTTGATAATGTTTAAAATAAATTCCTAACATGTATAAATTTTATTGGTTGATGATATTACAACCCTATCTCATCTAATCTTCGGATATGAGTTATTTTGGAAGTTTTTAAGTGTAGAGACCCGAAGCCTGACGTACATAGACTTTACATTACTTTTGCAAAATACTTAGTACATAACAAAAACACACACACACAAGGATCGTAATAGTTTAGTGTCTTGGGAAACTCGAAACGTAATCTTCTAATCGTGGTGAAAGATCATCAATATCTCCCATAAAGATCTTCCCTTTTTTACCTAAAACCTTTATTTATATCCTGGGGAAAAGAAAACATAAAAGGGTGAGCTCAAATGCTCAGTAAGGGTATACAAAAGAAAAATCTATCACATCATATTCATAAAAACATAACTTTTGGAAATCTTAACCTGCAAAAGAGAGCATAATTTAATAACATGGGATAAATCATAGTAGTGAAATGAAATCCCAATAATCATAACTTAAAACATGAAACTTTGTGGAATACACACATAATCATAGAGAATAATTTCTTGTTAGTCAAGACTCATTGCCAAGACTATCTTAGTGGACAATGTCCCTTTCTGAATCGAGTAACCCTCATTTCAGTCCTGTTTCACTGAACCGGTATAACCTACCATTTCATCCATGTCTATCTCATGAGATATAAAATCTTTACCCAATGCATTGGAGGGAGATATAGGTCCCACCCATCTTATAATGAATCCTTTCTTATGTGTGCCACATAATCATAAATCATACATCATCGTATAACACATATAACAAAAATGGGATTCTTGAAACATCATGACATCATAAAATAAATCATATAAGGTAAATGACTTCATAAAAATAATTCCCTCAAAACATAATCAAATCAATGTAATAATAGGTATAAAAACATAACCCTATATTATCTTAGATGGAAAATAATTTTGATAAAACATTTGATCTCCATTCTTGAGGAAAATATCCTTTCTACTTCAAAAACATTTTTTTTCATAACATGTCATACAACTTTAAAATAAAATAAGTTGATTAAAAATAAACTTGAAAACTTGTAAAGGAAGTTTCTTGGAAATAATGTTTTAAAAATACATTCATTCCGTATAAGTTAAAAAAACATTCTACGTACTTTTGTCGGAAAAGTCAAAAAGTACCTCGTACGAAAAACGACAAAAGATTCCTTTCATACATATTACTAAAAACTCACCGAAGGGTAAAAATGGATTCAAACCATTTTAGGTGGATGTAAATAATATTACATATTGATGAAACATGGATGTGGATGATAAAATACACCCCAGTAAATACTTACGAATAAACAATCTCGGATAAAAATGAGATTGTGATATTTCCCTTACCTTAGGTCTGATTTGCTTCGTATGTGTCCGAACCTCCTCTTCTTTGGAACACCTCTTTGAATTCCTCCACTTAGAGAACTAAGATTGGTCTTTGAAGAAGATAAGGACATCTAGGATTATTCTAGGGAAGTTGAGAAGGGATTTTGGCAGGGGTTGGCCAAGCTTGAGTGCTCAAATTGGTGTGAGGAGGAGGGGGAGGAGGTGTCCATTTATAAGGGAGGAGAGGGGCACCTTAGGAATACCTCAAAATATTATTTTATATTAATGTCAAAATTGGTTTATAATGGTTCCAAAGGGTCTTATTTCGAAGCTAAAGTGGGGATGGGTCGAAATACTATCAACCATTAAGATTTAGACAAGTTTAGGGTATTATTTTAACCTTATCAATTAGATTTAACTCTAAGTTAAATAATTTAACTTTTACCGTGTCTTTTTGTTTTCTTTCACTATATGGTTAATACACTTACTATAACATGCCAAAAGAACCCCAAATTGTTTATTATTAATATATATATCCTTATCTAAGTCATTTGGTCGAACCTTAGATTTTTAGGAATAAAATAACAATTAGTAATATAATATTTGATTTAAAAACTATTTTGTGTCAATTTTGATACTATTTGATATATGATTTTTGTGAAAGTCATAACAGAATTATATGTTCTAACCAAGTTGATTAAATCAACACTAATATATCATAGTAACCTAGAAAATTAGTTGAATTCATAAAAAGTCTCAAATTACATTCATTTGAGCATTTATAACATCAATTATGTTAATATTTCCTTAAAAGGGTAATTACTGCATCATTGTTGTGTCATAAATAAATTAATTTATTTAAAGTATAAAAATTATAAATAAAATATCATTATGTAGGAAATCCTTTTAGATTTCTAATGAATATTTATAGTCGAATTTATCTTATGTATAACCCCATATTAAAAATGTTTTATTTATTAAACTTTGATTTTAACTATTTTAACTATTCATTAAATAAAATAATATTAAATGTCATAATCTAATCCAAGTGGACCTAAATGGTCATATTATATTCATAAGGTTGTTTTTGGTCGAATTACACTTATCCAATAGAATAAGTACATGTGTTAGGGTAATAGTAATATCATATTTACCCTTAGTTACCCTATTTACTATTAACCGTGGTAAAAAAAAGTAAAAAGTTACTATTCACCAAAAATTATTTTCATCACATTGAACCACATTTTAGTCCTTGATATTAACCGTGTCTGTCGGATTTTCGAAATTCCATTCACAGAAGTGGTAAAATTAAGTTTTATGCAAAATTCATTTTTTAACCTACCACTTAGTGGTTTCACTATTCATCAAAAATTGAAAGTTTTCAGAAAAATACCAAAATTTCATCCTAAGCTATATTTCATATTCCGAATTCAAAAAATGAAGTCTATTTTACCTAATTCATAACATAGAAGTTACATTAATTAATTTTATAATTAAATCCCGCTGTTAAAACAAATAGCATGTTTTTAAGAAACAATATCTATCAAAAGATTGACACCTGTTTATGTCTGGTTTAAATGTGAAATTACATCCAATGACCAACATTTTATTAAATTGTAAAAATAAATTCTAAATATACTTTAAGACAACTCAAATTAATAATTTATCACTATTAATTATTTTGATTAAAAAAGTTGTTTTTAATTATAATTTAGTAATTTTCACTATTCATCAGAATATGAAAGTTATCCGAAAAGTACCAAAATTTCACCTTAGGCTAAATTCGATACTCCGAATCCAAAAATGAAGTCCATTTTGAGAGCTAAAATTTCTAAAATTTTAAAAGGTGGTTATTACTATTCATAACGGCTAGTCATAATAATATTTTAATAGCATATCGTTGTTTAGTGAAACTCGGTATTGCGTACTACACACGCTATCGAGGAAGGTCGCGATTGCGTGTAATGCAAGGCAAGTCAAGGATGCGTGTTGTGCAAGCTCCTTTTGGTGTAGCGTACAACACAAGACATTAGTGAAATAAAAAAGAATATTTTTCATAAAATCTCAGGCTGTTACATTCTACCCCCCTTAAAATGAATTTCGCCCTCGAAATTCGTCGGGGTTATAAATGGTTTACTATTCGAAAGTTTCTTTAATAGAAACCCACATCGTAAAAAGGAATAACAAAACTTGGCTTTAAAAACTAAAGTATGAAATGTAACGATTACCCAAATAAACTAATCACTGGGTTTCCACATAGGTGAAAATACGGATATGGAAGAGAAATCTAACCATCATGTTCTGATGGAGAGTGGTAGAGAACATGGCTATGGAAAATCCAGTAATCACAAATCCATAAATTTGTGACGATCTAAGGTACCATCTGATTCATCAGGTATAAGATCACTAGGACAACATTTTTGGTTTTCAAGATCATTTCCCTAAAGTTGAAAATTTGAATTAGAATAAATACTTTCTTTATTTTGGTACAATCTCACTGTTGTTCATGCCTTGAACAATTTCCACTTCATCTCTTAAATAAATGAAGTTGAATTTGTTATTCGTGAAGTGTTAGCAGATCAAGTGATAGAATGACGAGTCATTCCATCTGTCTCAAACAAAAGGATAGCAAAAATTATATACATAAGTCGATCTATACTGAGATTAATCACATATGGTTCCTAAAATGGACTTATACTTCATATATCATACTGCTTAATATAATAAAACTAGTTTCTACTAAACAGGGACTTCCTGTAGGCCAGTGGTAGGCGATAAAGGCCAGTCGCACTTCGGTTGTGGGTTCGATTCCCACAGCCTTGTTCGAAGCGATGGGCTGTTGCCCGTCTTGTAGGTTTTCCTTTTTCTAAAACTACATTACTATAACATCCCATCAATAATATCAAAAATCTTCTATCCTTAAACAATACTAACTTATGTCCAACATAATCCATTCTAATCTTTAGGATTATCCATAATACTACAGTCCACTCTCATAATATAGTGAAAACGATTACCAGAGATTTAATACTGTCGTTAATCCCCATATATCATAAGATATGTCTTGTTGGTCACATTCCAAACATTCAAAGGCCTTAATCATGTATTCTCTTGAATACCCATTGAACCTTAGTGAAAACATGAATGCAGTTAAAAGTTAACTCTTTCCACATACCAAAATCCAAAAATTCTCTATACTCAAACCATGATATAACCTTCTCCTTATATCAGTCATGAGCTCATGAATACTATCAAACATTTAATTTTCTCCTTATCTCTTCATTATGCGCATATCATCTACATTCCAAAAATATCGGAATAACCTTTCATGGATACTGGTAACATTAATCTGACAACAATGTAACAATCCTTACATGTCTCTTTATTCCATAGTACCATGAGATTACTTATACAACATTACACATGATAAACATGTAATCATTCCACTACATTCTTAAACCATTGACCGAGCTTCAACAATTCTTTCATCTCACATATCATTTGTAGTCTCTTCATCATCATCCACATAAATACTTCCCATACGACCATACTGATTATCTTCATGAGACTTTCCCTTAGGGAATTGGTTTGCATAATGCCCGTACATTCCACATTTAAAACATTTAACCATTGTTGATGTCGTAGCAATACCATTATGCTCATCCATGTTGTTAACTGAACCTTTTCCTTTGCACTTACTTACTTTGTGTCCTTCTTTTCCACACCCAAAGCATCTTCCAGTTCCTTTGAAACATTCTCCTTGATGCCTCTTCCCACATGATTTACATAGGGGAAATTGAACTTTCTTTCCTCTATGATCATCATGAAACTCCATCTTTCTCTTATTAGCCGAGTCAGGAAACTTACCAAATTTTACTTTATTGATCATATTATGAGATTGCTGATTCGGAATAATAATGATGTTTGTACTTCCAAATCCCATTTCATTATGAAGAATATCATTCCATTGTCCATCATATTCTCCATTATCGTGAATCATCTTGTTTCCAGCCATTTTCTAAAACCCAAAAAGAATAGTGTGAGAGGAAAAAATCATAATAAAGGGGGAGTAACTTCAATATCTAACATCTTAGGTTTAATTCTATGATCGTTAGCGTAATTCTACTACTATAACCTATACGTATACTTAACCTTAGAGACATCCCTAGACATACCTTAGAAATATCTCTAGGGATCTCACTAAAGTTCTCGCATCCTAGTTTCCAAAGGTTGACTAAACCTCCCTCTGATACCAACTGTAGAGACCCGAAGCCTGAGGTACATAGACTTTACATTAATTTTGCGGAATACTTATTACATAACAAAAACACACACACACAAGTATCGTAATATTTTTGTGTCTTTGGAAACTCGGAACGTAATCTTCTAATCGTGGTGAAAGATCTTCAATATCTCCCATAAAGATCTTCCCTTTTTTTACCTAAAACCTTTCTTTATATCCTGGGGAAAAGAAAACATAAAAGGGTGAGCTCAAATGCTCATTAAGGGTATACAAAAGAAAAATCTATCACATCATATTCATAAGAACATAACTTTTGGAAATCTTAACCTGCAAAAGAGAGCATAATTTCATAACATGGGATAAATCATAGTAGTGAAATGAAATACCAATAATCATAACTTAAAACATGAAACTTTGTGGCATACACACATTCTCATAAATAATCAATTCTTGTTAGTCAAGACTCATTACAAAGACTATCTTAGTGGACAATGTCCCTTTCTGAATTGAGTAACCCTCGTTTCAGTCCTGTTTCACTGAACCGGTATAACCTACCATTTCAGCCATGTCTATCTCATGAGATATTAAATCTTTACCCAATGCATTGGAGGGAGATATAGGTCCCAACCATCTTATAATGAATCATTTCTTATGTGTGCCACATAATCATAAATCATACATCATCGTATAACACATATAACAAAAATGGGATTCTTAAAACATCATGACATCATAAAACAAATCATATAAGGTAAATGACTTCATAAAAATAATTCCCTCAAAACATAATCAAATCAATGTAATAATAGGTATAATAACATAACCCTATATTATCTTAGATGGAAATTAATTTTTATAAAACATTTGATCTCCATTCTTGAGGAAAAATATCCTTTCTACTTCAAAATGTTTTTTCCTTTCATAACATGTCATACAACTTTAAAATAAAATAAGTTGATTACAAATAAACTTGAAAACTTGTAAAGGAAGTTTCTTGGAAATAATGTTTTAAAAATCCATTCATTCCATATAAGTTAAAAAAACATTCTTCGTACTTTTGTCGGAAAAGTCAAAAAGTACCTCATACGAAAAACGACAAAAGATTCCTTTCATACATATTACTAAAAACTCACCGAAGGGTAAAAATGGATTTAAAAAATTGTAGGTGGATGGAAATAATATTACATATTGATGAAACATGGATGTGGATGATAAAATACACCCCAGTAAATACTTACGAATAAACAATCTCGGATAAAAATGAGATTGTGATATTTCCCTTACCTTAGGTCTGATTTGCTTCGTATGTGTCCGAACCTCCTCTTCTTTGGAACACCTCTTTGAATTCCTCCACTTAGGGAACTAAGATTGGTCTTTGAAGAAGATAAGGACCTCTAGGATTATTCTAGGGAAGTTGAGAAGGGATTTTGGTAGGGGTTTGCCGAGCTTGAGTGCAAAATTGGTGTGAGGAGGAGGGGGAGGAGGTGTCCTTTTATAAGGGAGGAGAGGGGCACCTTAGGAATACCTCAAAATATTATTATATATTAATGTCAAAATTGGTTTATAATGGTTATGAAGGGTCTTATTTAGAAGCTAAAGTTGGGATGGGTCGAAATCCTATCAACCAATAATATTTAGACAAGTTTAGGGTATTATTTTAACCTCATCAATTAGATTTAACTCTAAGTTAAATAATTTTACTTTTACCGTGTCTTTTTGTTTTCTTTCACTATATGGTTAATACACTTACTATAACATGCCAAAAGAACCCCAAATTGTTTATTATTAAAATATATATCCTTATCTAAGTCATTTGTCCGAACCTTAGATTTTTAGGAATAAAATAACAATTAGTAATATAATATTTGATTTAAAAACTATTTTGTGTCAATTTTGATACTATATGATATATGATTTTTGTGAAAGTCATAACAGAATTATATGTTCGAACCAAGTTTATTAAATCAACACTAATATATCATAGTAACCTAGAAAATTAGTGTAATTCATAAAAAGTCTCAAATTACATTCATTTGAGCATTTATAACATCAATTATGTTAATATTTCCTTAAAAGGGTAATTAATGCATCATCATTGTGTCATAAATAAATTAATTTATTTAAAGTCTAAAAATTATAAATAAAATATAATTATGTAGGAAATCTTTTTATCTTTCTAATGAATATTTATAGTCGAATTTATCTTATGTATAACCCCATATTAAAAATGTTTTAGTTATTAAACTTTGATTTTAACTATTTTAACTATTCATTAAATAAAATAATATTAAATGTCATAATCTAATCCAAGTGGACCTAAATGGTCATATTATATTCATAAGGTTGTTTTCGGTCAAATTAAACTTATCCAATAGAATTAGGACATGTGTTAGGGTAATAGTAATATCATATTTACCCTTAGTTACCCTATTTACTATTAACCGTGGTAAAAAGAAGTAAAAAGTTACTATTCACCAAAAATTATTTTCATCTCATTGAACCACATTTTAGTCCTTGATATTAACCTTGTCTGTTGGATTTTCGAAATTCCATTCACAGAAGCGGTAAAATTAAGTTTTATGCAAAATTCAGTTTTTAACCTACCACTTAGTGGTTTCACAATTCATCAAAAATTGAAAGTTTTCAGAAAAATACCAAAATTTCATCCTAAGCTATATTTCATATTCCGAATTCAAAAAATGAAGTCTATTTTACCAAATTCATAACATAGAAGTTTCATTAATTAATTTTATAATTAAATCCCGCAGTTAAAACAAATAGCGTGTTTTTTAGAAACAATATCTATCAAAAGATTGACACTTGTTTATGTCTGGTTTAAATGTGAAATTACATCCAATGACCAACATTGAATTAAATTGTAAAAATATATTCTAAATATACTTTAAAACAACTCAAATTAATAATTTATCACTATTAATTATTTTGATTAAAAATGTTGTTTTTAATTATAATTTAGTAATTTTCACTATTCATCAGAATATGAAATTTATCCGAAAAGTACCAAAATTTCACCTTAGGCTAAATTCGATACTCCAAATCCAAAAATGAAGTCCATTTTGAGAGCTAAAATTTATAAAATTTTAAAAGGTGGTTATTACTATTCATAACGGCTAGTTATAATAATATTTTAATAGCATATCGTTTTTTAGTGAAACTTGGTATTGCGTATTACACACGCTATCGAGGAAGGTCGCGATTGCGTGTAATGCAAGGCAAGTCAAGGATGCGTGTTGTGCAAGCTCCTTTTGGTGTAGCGTACAACACAAGACATTAGTGAAATAAAAAAGAATATTTTTCATAAAATCTCGGGCTGTTACATTAAGTGGGGTTGGGATTTAATATAAACTAATATTTATAATATTTCCAAAGGTGCCCCTCTCCTCCCTTATAAAAGGGCACCTCCTCCATATCCTCCTCACACCAATTTGAGCCTTCATGGTCGGCCAACCCCCTCCCATTTCACTTCCCCACTTCCCTAGAAACATCCTAGAGGTCCTGGTCTTCTTCAAAGACCAATTTTAGTGCCCAAAAAGGATGTCTCAAAGAGGCGCTTCAAAGAAGAGGTAATGTCCGTTACTGATTCTTTCAACTCTATTTCTTCTTCTACTTCTTCTTCTTCTTTAGTTGTTTCATTATTAAGTAATATCATAAGTATAACTCATATACTTATATGTTATTATAAGTATGAAACAACCATATTTCACCATCTATCCATCCTATGGAAAATGAAATCACCGTGCGTGCGTACGTACGGAATACCGTCTCCACACCGTGGTGTAATATATTTTCCATCACCACCTTACTTGGATGGGTATAATGGTGAAAATAAATAACTATATATGATTATTGTAAATTGGTATTGATTCTAAAATATTATACATACACTTCAATAAAATTCCACGATCATGGGAATGATATCATCGCTCGTGCGTACGTATGAAATACTATCTCCATGATGTGATATGATTCGTTCTACATGATCTTCATTGCATAATGATTTTATAAATGAATTGAATGAATAAATATGAAATATAGTACACTAATACCATTATAGAAATGAGGTATATATAACCTAAAGAGAAGAATAAGAATTTATTCGACAAAATACACATAAGTACAAAAAGTAATAAACACCTAAATAACAAGTAGTATTGAAATATTACTAATAAGAAGCTAAGAATATGACCATATATGATATCATAACAATTAGTATGATTCTGGAATAAGTCAATGACATCATTTAAATCATTATACAGGAGGTTCAGACACTTACGAAGCAAATCGGACCTAAGGTAAGGGAAATATCACAATCTCATTTTTATCTGAGAATGTTTATACATTGGAATTTACTGGGGTGTATTTTATCATCCACATCCATGTTTCCTCAATATGTAATATTATTTCCACCCACCTAAAATTTTTTAAACCCAAATTTAACCTTCAGTGAGTTATAAGTAAAAGATATGAAAGGAATCTTTTGTCGTTTTTTGTACGAGGTACTTTTTGACTTTTCCGAAAAAAATATGAGAAGAATGTTTTCTTTAACTTATACGGCATGAATGGATTTTTAAAAAATTATTTCCAAGAAGCTTCATTTACATGTTTTCATGTTTATTTTTAATCAACTTCTTTTAGTTTAAAATTGTATGACATGTTATGAAAGGAAAAATATTTTTGAAGTGGAAAGAATATTTTCCTCAAGAATGGAGTTAAAGTGTTTTATCAAAATTATTTTCCATCTAAGATAATATAGGGTTCTATTTCTATCCCTATTATTAGATTGATTTGATTATGTTGTGATGGAATTATTTTTATGAATTTATTTACCTTATATGAATTGTTTTATGATGTCACGATGTTTAAGAATCCCATTTTTTATTACATGGGTTATGCAATGATGTATGATTTATGATTTTGTGGCACACATAGGAATGGTATCATTATGAGATGGGTGGGACCTATATCTCCCTCCAGTTCATTGGGTAAAGATTTTATATCTCATGAGATAGACATGGCTAGAAAGGCAGGTTAAACTGGTTCAATGACACAGGACTGAAACGAGGAATGAACTCGGTTCAGAAATGGACTATGTCCACTAAGATAGTCTTGGCAATGAGTATTGACTAATAAGAAATGATTCTCTGTGATTATGTGTGTATTCCACAAAGTTCCATGTTTTATGTTATGATTATTGTGATTACATTTCACTACAATGATTTATCCCATGTTATTAAATTATGATCTCTTTTGTAGGGTAATATTTCCAAAATGTTATGTTCTTATTCATTTGATGTGATTGATATTTCTTTTCTCTACCCTTACTGAGCATTTGAGCTCACCCTTTTGTATATTTTCTTTCCCCATGTCAGGAAGAAGGGTATTAAGTAAGATATGCCAAAAGGGACTATAGATATTATAATGACCCATACTTTACATACATTGTTAATACTTCAAAATTGAAGCACACTTATTACAACATATGACAAAACCACAAAGGACCGTATAGGTATAGTGTCTTTAGAAACTGGGAAACATAAACAACTGGTTCATAAATCTTCTACAGTGTCTCCCATTTATTTCATCATATCTAGGGTCCCTTTTAGCAAATTCTACGTAATATCCATCTTCCTGGCCTGGGGAAAAGAAAACCTACAAAAAATGATGAACTCAAATGCTCAGCAAGGGCAAATAAAGGAAATAAAAATCATATCATATCTTTTTGAAAATCATAACCTGCAAAAGAGATCATAATATCTTAACATGGAATAAATCATAGAAGTGAAAATGAGATCCCCATAATCATAACATAAAACATGAAACTTTGTGGAATGCACACATAATCATGGAAAATCATTTCTTGTTATTCATGACTCATTGCCAAGACTATCTTAGCGGACAAAGTCCATTTCTGAACCAAGTTCACTCCTCGTTTCAGTCCTGTATCACTGAACCTAAATAACCTTCCGTTCCAGCCATGTCTATATCATGAGATATAAATCTTTACCTAATGCATTTGAGGGAGATATAGGTCCCACCCATCTCATAATGATACCATTCTTATGTGGGCCACAAAATCATAAACCATACATCATAGCATAACCCATGTAATAAAAATGGGAATCTTAAACATCGTGACATCATAAAACAATTTATATAAGGTAAAGGAATTCATAAAAATAATTTCCATCACAACATAAGCAAATCAATGTAATGATAGGGATAGAAAAAAAACCCTATATTATCTTAGATGGAAAATAATTTTGATAAAACACTTGAACTCCATTCTTGAGGAAAATATCCTTTCTACTTCAAAAACACTTTTCATTTCTTAACATGTCATAAAATTATAACTAGAATAAGTTAATTAAAAATAAACTTGAAAACTTATAAGGGAAGCATCTTGGAAATAATATTTTAAAAATCCATTCATGACGTATAAGTTAAAAAAACATTCTTCGTACTTTTGTCGGAAAAGTCAAAAAGTACCTCGTACGAAAAACGACAAAAGATTACTTTCATATATTTTACTAAAAACTCACCGAAGGTTGAAATTGGATTTAAACAATTTTAGGTGGATGGAAATAATATTACATATTTAGGAAACATGGATGTGGATGATAAAATACAACCCAGTAAATGCCAAAGTATAAACAATCTCGGGAAAAAAATGAGATTGTGATATTTCCCTTACTTTAGGTCTGATTTGCTTTGTATGTGTCTGAAGCTCCTGTATAATGGTTTAAATAATGTTATTTAATTATTAAAGAATCATACATATTTATATGATATCATATATGGTCATATTCTTAGCTTCTTATTAGTAATATTTCATTTTTACTTGTTACTCGGGTCTTTATTGCCTTTTGTTCTTATGCGTGTTTTGCCGAATAAATTCTTATTCTTCTTTTAAGGTTATAGATACCTTATATCCAGAATGTTATTAGTGTAACATATATCATATTTATTCATTCAATTCATTTATATAATTACTATGTAATGATGATCATGTTGAACGAGTCACATCACATCGTGGAGACGGTATTCTGTACGTACGCACGAGCGATGATATTGTTCCCATGATTGTGGAATTGTATTTAAGTGTATTTATACTATTTCAGTATCAATATCACTTTATATTAATCATATATAGTTACTCATTACACCATTATACCCATCCTTGTAAGGTGATGGTGGAAAATAGATTACACCACGGCGTGGAGACGGTATTCCATACGTACGCACGCGCGGTGATTTCATTTTTCTGTAGGATGGATAGAAGGTGAATTAGGATTGTTTCATACTTATAATAACATATCAGTATGTAAGTAATACTAATGTTATTACTTTATCATGAAACAACTAAAGAAGAAGAAGTTGAAGAAGAAAGAAATTGAAAAGATCGGTAATGGATATTACCTCTTCTTTGAAACGCCTCTTTGAATCCTCCACTTAGGGAACTAATATTGGTCTTTCAAGAAGACCAAGACCTCTAGGAGTATTCTAGGGAAGTGTATAAGGGATTTTTTCAGGGTTTGGCCGAGCTTGAGTGCTCAAATTTGTGTGAGGAGGAGGGGGACGAGGTGCCCTTTTATAAGGGAGGAGAGGGGCACCTTAGGAATATCTCAAAATATTATTTTATATTAAAGTCAAAATCGGTTTATAATGGTTCCAAAGGGTCTTATTTCGAAGTTAAAGTGGGGATGGGTCGAAATCCTATCAACCAATGGGATTTAGACAAGTTTAGGTTATTATTTTAACCTTATCAATTAGATTTAACTCTAAGTTAAATAATTTAACTTTTACCGTGTCTTTTTGTTTTCTTACACTATTTGGTTAATACACTTACTATAACATGCCAAACGAACCCCAAGTTGTTTATTATTAATATATATATCCTTATCTAAGTCATTTGACCGAACCATAGATTTTTAGGAATAAAATAACAATTAATAATATAATATTTGATTTAAAAACTATTTTGTGTCAATTTTGTCACTATTTGATATATGATTTTTGTGAGTCATAACAGAATTATATGTTCGAACCAAGTTGATTTAATCAACACTAATATATCATAGTAACCTAGAAAATTAGTGGAATTCATAAAAAGTCTCAAATTACATTTATTTGGGCATTTATAACATCAATTATGTTAACATTTCCTTAAAAGGGTAATTACTGCATCATCGTTGTGTCATAAATAAATTAATTTATTTAAACTCTAAAAATTATAAATCAAATATCATTATGTAGTAAATCTTTGTATATTTCTAATGAATATTTATAATCGAATTTATCTTATGTATAAACCCATATTAAAAATGTTTTAGTTATTAAACTTTGATTTTAACTATTTTAACTATTCATTAAATAAAATAATATTAAATGTCATTATCTAATCCAAGTGGACCTAAATGGTCATATAATTTTCATAAGGTTGTTTTTGGTCGAATTACACTTATCCAATAGAATTAGGACATGTGTTAGGGTAATAGTAATATCATATTTACCCTTAGTTACCCTATTTACTATTAACCATGGTAAAAAAAGTAAAAAGTTACTATTCACCAAAAAATTATTTTTATCCCATTGAACCACATTTTAGTTACTGATATCAACCGTGTCTGTCGGATTTTTGAAATTCCATTCACAGAAGCGGTAAAATTAAGTTTTATGCAATATTCAGTTTTTAACCTACCACTTAGTGGTTTCACTATTCATCAAAAATTGAATGTTTTCAGAAAAATACCAAAATTTCACCCTAGGCTAATTTCGGTATCCCGAGTCCAAAAATGAAATCCATTTTGAAAGATAAAATTTCAAAAAGTGGTTATTACTATTCATAATGACTATTTTAAATAATATTTTAATAGCATATCGTCGTTTAGTGAAACTCGGTATTGCGTACAACGCAAGCTATCGAGGAAGGTCGTGATTGCATGTAAAGTAAGACAATCTAGTGTGTAGTGAAAGATTCCTTTGATGATATATATATAACATAAAAACAAAATATTACTCATAAAAATCTCGGGTGTTACATTCTACCCCCCTTAAAAAGAATTTCGCCCTCGAAATTCGTCACTTTGTAACAAACAGATGAGAATACTTCTCCCTCATCATATCCTCAAGCTCCCATGTAGCTTCTTCAAGTTGGTGGTTCCTCCATAAAACTTTCACCAATCGAGTGGTCTTGTTTCGTAGGACTTTTTCGCAACGATCCAGAATCTCTATCGGTTGTTCTTCATAAGAAAGATCTTGCTCTAGCGGTACAACTTCTGAGCTGAGTACATGTGAAGGATCAGGTATGTACTTTCTCAGGAGAGATACATGGAACACATCGTGAACTTGAGAGAGATTCAGTGGAAGCGCTAATCAGTAAGCTACCTTTCCAACACGATCCAGTATTTCGAAAGAACCGATATATCTAGGGATCAACTTCCCCTTCTTTCCAAATCTCATAACCCTCTTCCAGGGAGATATTCGTAAGAACACTTTATCACCCACTTCAAACTATAGGTCTTTTATTCGGTTGTCGGCATAACTTTTCTGTCGACTCTGAGCTGCTCTTATGTGTTGTTGAATAGATCTGACCTTTTCTACCATTTCATCAACGAGATCAGGTCCTAATAGCTTTCTTTCCCCAACTTCATCCCAGCAAGTTGGAGTCCTGCATTTCTTTACATAGAGAGCTTCATAAGGAGCCATCTTAATACTGGAGTGAAAGCTATTATTATAAGAAAATTCCACCAAAGGTAGGTGTTGATCCCAACCTCCTTTGAAGTCCATAGAGCAAGTTCTCAACATATCTTCTAGGGTTTGAATTGTTCTCTCAGACTGACCGTCTGTCTGAGGATGATAAGCAGTGCTGAAACTCAACTCTGTATCCAGAGTATGCTGAAGACTTCTCCAGAACTTCGAGGTAAATCTTGGATCCCGATCAGATATAATAGAAAGTGGTACCCCATGCAATCTTACCACTTCATTTACATATATCCTGGCAAGCTGATCTAGAGAGAAATCCTCTCTAATAGCAATGAAGTGTGCAGACTTTGTAAGACGATCAACTATGAACCAGATAGCATTATTGCCTTTGAATGTTTTAGGATGTCCTGTGACAAAGTCCATAGTGATGTTTTCCCATTTCCATTCGGGTATGGGTAATGGTTGTAACATCCCCTTAGACTTCTGTCTCTTAGCTTTAACTTGTTGACAAACCAAGCATCGAGAGACATATTCAGCAACATCTCTTTTCATGCCATCCCCCCAGAAGTACTCTTTCAGGTCCCTATACATCTTCGTGCTTCTAGGATGAATAGAGAATGAAGAACTCTGAGCCTCATCCAGCAGCTCCTTCTTTAATTCGGGGATGGGAGGAACACAAACCCGATTCCTGAACTTTATTATCCCATCACAATCAAGGTTGAATTCAGGAACATTTCTCACCTTCTTTTGTAACTCGACATCTTCTTTCTGTTCCTCTTTAATCTTCACATGTATAGATGGTTGAACATTCATTTGAGAAAGATAAGATTTTTCCCCTTCCATTATAATTCCAAGATCCATCCTTTGTAAATCCATAAATATTGGATCTTTTGTGATCCTCATCATGGATAAACTAGCATGGTCTTGTCGACTTAATGCATCTGCCACCTTGTTTGCTTTCCCAGGGTGGTAATGGATTGAGCGGTCATAATCCTTAATCATCTCCAACCATCTTATTTGACGCATATTCAGCTCCTTTTGTGTGAAAATATACTTTAAACTTTTATGATCAGTATAAATATCACACCTTTCACCATAAAGGTAATGCCTCCAAATCTTTAATGCAAAGATTACCGCAGCTAACTCCAAATCATGTGTTGGGTAATTTTGCTCATGGATTTTCAACTGTCGTGCAGCATAAGCTATCACCATATCATTTTGCATAAGAACACACCCCAATCCCTTCTTGGATGCATCACTGTAGATCACAAACCTTTCTCCACTACAAGGTAGTGTTAGCACAGGTGCACTGGATAACCTTCTTTTCAACTCCTTGAAATTCTCTTCACATTCCTCTGTCCAAACAAACTTAACTCCTTTCCGAGTCAACTTGGTGAGTGGATTAGATAATCGTGAAAAATCTTTTACAAAACGTCGATAATATCCAGCCAAACCAAGAAAACTTCGGATCTCAGTTACTGTTGTTGGTCTCAACCATCTTTCGATAACCTCTGTTTTTGCTGGATCCAGATATATCCCCTCTTTTGAGATTATGTGACCCAAAAATGCAACTTTTTGAAGCCAAAATTCACACTTGGTAAATTTGGCATAAAACTTCTCCTTTCTCAGGGTCTTCAATATAATTCTCAAGTGATCTTCATGCTCTTCCTTTCTCTTTGAATAGACAATAATATCGTCTATAAAGAGTACCACAAATTGATCAAGATAGTCTCTAAAGACTCTATTCATTAGATCCATGAAGATGGCAGGGGCATTAGTAAGACCAAATGGCATCACTATAAATTCATAGTGTCCATACCTTGTACGGAAAGCCGTATTTGGTATATCCTCCCTTTTTACCCTTAATTGATGATACCCTGAACGAAGATCAATCTTGGAAAAGTACTGAGCTCCATGTAGTTGGTCAAATAAGTCATCAATGCGTGGGAGAGGATATTTGTTCTTGATAGTGATCTTGTTAAGTTCTCGATAATCAATGCAAAGTCTCATTGATCCATCTTTCTTCTTAACAAATAGAACAGGTGCTCCCCAAGGTGATGCACTAGGGAATATGAATCCCTTTTCAAGATTCTCTTGGAGTTGCTTCTTCAATTCCTGCAACTCAATTGGGGCCATTCTATAAGGTGTCTTTGAAATAGGCAAAGCACCCGGTACGAGTTCTATTGAAAACTCAACTTCACGATTTGGTGGAAGACCCGGTATTCCTCTGGAAAGACATCATCAAACTCCCGTATGATAGGCATATTCTTAATCGCGAGTTTCTCACCAACCATTTGAGATAAATAACCTTCATTTAGTGGAATAAATACCCATAAAATGGAAGAAATTTCCACTAGAAGGTTATGTTCATCCTTGCATTGATAGACGATCATAGATTGATCTGGAATATGAAATGTGACTTCCCTTCTTTGGCAATTGATATGAGCTCCGTATAAAGAAAGCCAATCCATGCCAAGAATCACATCGAATTCCACTAAAGGAAGGATCACAAGATTTGCAGGAAGCGCTTTACCACAAACATCAATTGGAGAAGAATTATAAACTTTTGATGCGATTGATGTGCCATTAGGTGTTGTCACAGCTAACTCAACATCTAATTGTTGAGGTAATACAGTGATACCCTTAGAAAATTCTTCAGAAATAAAAGAGTGGGTGGATCCAGAATCAAATAAAACATTTGCTAATTTAGAGTGGATGGTAAGTGTATGTTTCACCACTTCGTTATCGTACTCCACATCGCTGATAGAAATTGCATGTGACTTTCCTTTGTCTTTAGCCTTAAGAGTTTGTTGACGTCGACCATCATCATCAACCCTTGGATTTGGGCATTTATTGGCATAATGCCCCATCTCCTTGAACTTGAAACATTGAAGTGTAGTAGGTTAATTCTATGTATCCCTTCCTTTTTTTGCATCATTAGACATCTTCTTCCCATTATAGCGGCATTCAAATGCCCGATGACCTTCCTTTCCACATTTTAAACATTTACTTGTCCCTTTAAGAAAACTCCCTCCATGTTTCTTTCCAAACTTTGAGCATAAGGGAAAGCTCATCTTCTTTTCAGTGTGCTCTTTAGATTTTCCTTTGAATTCCATTTTCCTCTTCTCATCAAACCCATATGATTGATGGGTTACTCCAATCTCCATCTCAAATTTGAGAGCACATCGAATGATTTCCTCGTAGCTATTGAAGTCCCTTATGGCTAACGTCCTTCAAAGACTTGGTTTTAAGCCACTAAAGAATCGATCGATCTTACTCTCAAGTTGGATAATAATACCAGAAGCATACCTTGCAAGTCTTGTAAAATTTGCTTCATAGGTACCAACATATTCATCATCCCTTTGCTTAAGTTCAAGAAAATATTTCTCCATCTTTGTTCGGAGAATACGAGGGAAGTACTTATTGAAAAATAAGTTCTTGAACTCGTCCCATTCCATGGACTCAATTTCATCCCTTTGCCTTGTATTCTTAATAAGATTCCACCATTGATCAGCATCTCCTTCCAAACTATACACTGCTAGGATGACTTTATCATGTTCAGAACATTGAAGAACTAAAAATATCTTTTCAGTAGTACTAATCCATTGTTCAACAACTAATGGATCAGTAGACCCGCTGAAAGAAGGTGGACGCTGCCTCATGAAGGATTCAACAGAATGTTGCTCCTTCCTTTGCTCGTTTGGAAGTCATGCATGATTCATATCTTGAGAAAGTTGTGTGATCAGGGCTACAAGATTTTTCATTCCAACTCCCATATCGTTTGGTTGCTCAGGGGGACAATCATTGCATTGCCCATCGCATTCCGCATTAACACGGTTCCTTCAGGTTCCCGCCATTGACTAAAACCAAGAAGAATAGTGTGAGAAACACTAATTATAATTGGCAAACCACATAATTCAAGAATAAAATTTTCATGTTTAAGGTCTTATCCTAGGTTATTCATGGCCATTTCTAAAACACTAAGATTGTGTTCTATGCTTAGACTTATCCTTAGGGTTCTTACTAAGGCTTTCACAACCTAGTTTCCAATGGTTGACTATAACCTCACTCTGATACCAACTATAACGACCCATACTTTACATACATTGTTAATATATCAAAATTGAAGCACACTTATTATAACATATGGAAAAACCACAAAGGACCGTATAGGTATAGTGTCTTTAGAAACTGGGTTACATAAACAACTGGTTCATAAATCTTCTACAGTGTCTCCCATTTATTTCATCATATCTAGGGTCCCTTTTAGCATATTCTACTTAATATCCATCTTCCTGACCTGGGGAAAAGAAAACATACAAAAAAGGGTGAGCTCAAATGCTCAGCAAGGGCAAATAAAGGAAATAAAAAACATATCATATCTTTTTGAAAATCATAACCTACAAAAGAGATCATAATATCTTAACATGGAATAAATCATAGAAGTGAAAATGAGATCCCCATAATCATAACATAAAACTTGAAACTTTGTGGAATGCACACATAATCATTGAAAATCATTTCTTGCTAGTCATGACTCATTGCCAAGACTATCTTAGCGGACAAAGTCCATTTCTGAACCGAGTTCACTCCTCGTTTCAGTCCTGTATCACTGAACCGAAATAACCATCCGTTCCAGCCATGTCTATCTCATGAGATATAAATCTTTACCAAATTAATTGGAGGGAGATATAGGTCCCACCCATCTCATAATGATACCATTCTTAAGTGGGCCACAAAATCATAAACCATATATCATAGCATAACCCATGTAATAAAAATGGGAATCTTAAACATCGTGACATCATAAAATAATTCATATAAGGTAAAGAAATTCATAAAAATAATTTCCATCACAACATAATCAAATCAATGTAATGATAGGGATAAAAACAGAACCCTATATTATCTTAGATGGAAAATAATTTTGATAAAACACTTGAACTCCATTCTTCAGGAAAATATCCTTTCTACTTCAAAAACACTTTTCATTTCTTAACATGTCATAAAATTATAACTAGAATAAGTTAATTAACAATAAACTTGAAAACTTATAAGGTAAGATTCTTGGAAATAATGTTTTAAAATTCCATTCATGTCGTATAAGTTAAAAAAACATTCTTCATACTTTTGTCAGAAAAGTCAAAAAGTACCTCGTACGAAAAACAACAAAAGATTCCTTTCATATCTTATACTAAAAACTCCCCAAAGGGTAAAATTGGATTTAAAAAATTTTATGTGGATGGAAATAATATTACATATTGAGGAAAAATGGATGTGGATGATAAAATACACCCCAGTAAATGAAAATGTGTAAACAATCTCATAAAAAATGAGATTGTGATATTTCCCTTACCTTAGGTCCGATTTGCTTTATACGTGTCCCAAGCTCCTGTATAATGGTTCAAATAATGTTATTGACTTATTCCAGAATCATACATATTGATATGATATCATATATGGTCATATTCTTAGCTTCTTATTAGTAATATTTCATTGTTACTTGTTACTCGGGTCTTTATTGCCTTTTGTTCTTATGCGTGTTTTGCCGAATAAATTCTTATACTTCTTTTAAGGTTATAGATACCTTATATCCAGAATGGTATCAGTGTAACATATATCATATTTATTCATTCAATTCATTTATATAATTACTATGTAATGATGATCATGTAGAACGAGTCGCATCACATCGTGGAGACGGTATTCCGTACGTACGCACGAGCGATGATATTGTTCCCATGATCGTGGAATTGTATTTAAGTGTATTTATAATATTTCAGTATCAATATCACTTTATAATAATCATATATAGTTACTCATTACACCATTATACCCATCCTTGTAAGGTGATGGTGGAAAATAGATTACACCACGGCGTGGAGACGGTATTCCGTACGTACGGACGCGCGGTGATTTCATTTTTCCGTAGGATGGATAGAAGGTGAATTAGGGTTGTTTCATATTTATAATAACATATCAGTATGTAAGTAATACTTATGTTATTACTTTATCATTAAACAACTAAAGAAGAAGAAGTTGAAGAAGAAATAAATTGAAAAGATCGGTAATGGATATTACCTCTTCTTTGAAACGCCTCTTTGAATCCTCCACTTAGGGAACTAAGATTGGTCTTTGAAGAAGACCAGGACCTCTAGGATTATTCTAGGGAAGTGGAGAAGGGATTTTGGCAGGGGTTGGCCGAGCTTGAGTGCTCAAATTGGTGTGAGGAGGAGGGGGAGGAGGTGCCCTTTTATAAGGGAGGAGAGGGGCACCTTAGGAATATCTCAAAATATTATTTTATATTAAAGTCAAAATCGGTTTATAATGGTTCCAAAGGGTCTTATTTAGAAGGTAAAGTGGGTATGGGTCTAAATCCTATCAACCAATAGGATTTAGACAAGTTTAGGTTATTATTTTAACCTTATCAATTAGATTTAACTCTAAGTTAAATAATTTATCTTTTACAGTGTCTTTTTGTTTTCTTACACTATATGGTTAATACACTTACTATAACATGCCAAACGAACCCCAAGTTGTTTATTATTAATATATATATCCTTATCTAAGTTAGTTGGCCAAACCTTAGATTTTTAGGATTAAAATAACAATTAATAATATAATATTTGATTTAAAAACTATTTTGTGTCAATTTTGTCACAATTTGATATATGATTTTTGTGAAAGTCATAACAGAATTATATGTTCGAAACAAGTTGATTAAATCAACACAAATATATCATAGTAACCTAGAAAATTAGTGGAATTCATAAAAAGTCTCAAATTACATTTATTTGGGCATTTATAACATCAATTATGTTAACATTTCCTTAAAAGGGTAATTACTGCATCATCGTTGTGTCATAAATAAATTAATTTATTTAAAGTCTAAAAATTATAAATAAAATATCATTATGTAGGAAATCATTTAATCTTTCTGATGAATATTTATAATCGAATTTATCTTATTTATAATCCCATATTAAAAATGTTTTAGTTATTAAACATTGATTTTAACTATTTTAACTATTCATTAAATAAAATAATATTAAATGTCATAATCTAATCCAAGTGGACCTAAATGTTCATATTATATTCATAAGGTTGTTTTTGGTCGAATTAAACTTATCCAATAGAATTAGGACATGTTTTAGGGTAATATTAATATCATATTTACCCTTAGTTACCATATTTACTATTAACCGCGAAAAAAAAGTAAAAAGTTACTATTCACCAAAAAATTATTTTTATCTCATTGAACAACATTTTACTTACTGATATCAACCGTGTCTGTCAAATTTTTGAAATTCCATTCACAGAAGCGGTAAAATTAAGTTTTATGCAAAATTCAGTTTTTAACCTACCACTTTGTGGTTTCACTATTCATCAAAAATTGAAAGTTTTCAGAAAAATACCAAAATTTCACCCTAGGCTAATTTCGGTATCCCGAATCCAAAAATGAAGTCCATTTTGAAAGATAAAATTTCAAAAAGTGGTCATTACTATTCATAACGGCTATTTTAAATAATATTTTAATAGCATATCGTCGTTTAGTGAAACTCGGTATTGCGTACAACGCAAGCTATCGAGGAAGGTCGTGATTGAGTGTAAAGTAAGCCAAGCTAGTGTGTAGTGAAAGATTCCTTTGATGATATATATATAACATAAAAAAAATATTACTCATAAAAATCTTGGGTGTTACAGATATGATGAAATAAATGGGAGACAGTGTAGATGCTTTATGAACCAGTTGTTTATGTTTCCCAGTTTCTAAAGACACTATACCTATACGGTTCTTTCATGGTTTTGTTATATGTTTTAATAATTGTACTTCAATTTTGAATTACTAACAATGTATGTAATGTATGGGTCATTATATTATGTATATCTAAGATTTCATGAGAAATTATTCATATGGTTGATCAAATTGAATGTATGGTCAATTAAATTTATTTCCATTTTCATATTATAGAAAAATAAACTATGTAATGGTTCGGACCCTCTTGGTCCATTAAATTTCCAAATTCTTGTGTTTGGGCTATCCTGGGGACCATCAGCAACTCATTAAGGAGTTTTCCAAATTTTAGGATTGAACGAATTGTGGCACTGATGAGCATCGGTGGCACTGATGAGTGTCAGTGTCACTAAGGAGAATCCATGGAACCAAAGGGCATTGGTGGCATCAATGGGTTTTCATGGAACTGATGAGTGTTGGGGGAATCATTCGACATCGGTAGCACTGATACACATTAGTGGAACTAATGGGCATTGGTGGCACTGATGGGTCATCCATAGCCCCAGTCTGCCTTGGTTCCAAGGAAACAATGCCACGGCGATGCTGCCAGGGTGTTGGTGTAAGGGAGATGGTGCGAGGGTGACGATGCCAGGGTGATGGTTCTAGGTTGATGGTTCCAGGCCGGCAGTGACTCACATAATGGTGATTCCATTCCTATTTTTCCAAGACCTTCCATTTTTACCCTAGTAATGTATCTTTTTATGTAAAAGTGTTATAATACACCTTTAAAAGCCTTTTAAAGCTAGTAAGAGATGTTTTAAACCCCCAATATTCAGGAAAACCTTGAGTTAATAAAACATGTGCCCTTTTCCTCTATTTCACACTCATGTTGTTTTTTTACAGTTTCTCCCATGTTACGTGTTTTCCCCCATTTAATGGAAATCTATTAACTCACAACCATTATCTTCACCATCTGTTAGAAGAATTATTAAATCTCAATTTAATCCAATGTGTGAAACTGCCCAACTATGTGTTCGTACCACGATCTGAATTATAAGTACTTTGAAATCATCCCCCTGATTTTAGGATATGGAATTTTCTTAAGCCAAGATCATCTCTTCATGATTGCTTTACATTCTCTAAAGTATGACCTAGAGACTTACTCTAGAGACGAATCATACGCCCATGCTAGATCCCTTCCCTCTCAGCCTTAAAGCCCTCAGGTTTTCCTTTCCTGCAAGTCACACACCCCCAGTTCTTGGCATGAGGAGAAAATTTTGATTGTTGATCATCCATATATGATTTTCCTTCATCTATCTCTACTGTGTATCATGAAGGTCAGGTATGATAATGCTTCCTTCTGGACGTGGATGAAACCATACCTTAATAAAGATAATAAATGGACTCTAAATAAAGAAGGTGTGTGTTTGATGATGATGTTTTTTTTATTTCTTTTATATTTTTCTTTATGTTTTTAATTGAATGACCTTATTCCCATTGAAAATATTGGTTGTTGGTGGTCCTTTATTGTGTACAAATGATCCCCTTTTTTCTAGATAATCTTTTGATTGAGTGGATGTAACATGGAAACTAGTTAGTCGCATAAATTTGGATGATAAAATTTATGTCCAATGAATAAGAATCCTTGTGTGATCACCCCGATTAACTAAGTGTAAATAAGTAATTTGATAAATGGTGCGGTTAAAATCTGAAAACTCCCTTGCTCTGTTCTGCTAATACACATGGTTGTCATACTTGATGCTTATGGGGTGACGTGGATGGGGATGGGATCTCATGTTGTTCAGTTGTTGGTTGTGGATTTGAGTCCATCTGGGGCTGTGTGTTGGGGATTGGTTAGGTTCCAGTACGTCAAGGGATCACACTTTTCCCTTTTGTTGTTGTGACATTACAAGAGAACTGGGTGTGAATGCTTAAATTTTTACTTGTCTGTTTTCCTTTAGTTGTTGTCTTGGATTGTGGTTGTGCCTATTAGTTTCCCGATAGTGAAGGAATATTTAAATGGAATCATTTGAAAATGATAATGGGAATGGGTACAGTGGGGGATTATTTTCCATAAATGGGTTGTTCTTTGGTTTTGGTTGTTCTGTTTTCGTGCATGAAGGAATAGTAACTAGGGTGGTTGTGCTCCAGTTGTGTAATGGCTGGTTTTCTGTTTCAGAACCCTTAGTTTGGGATGAGTATTTGTTTAATTATATATATAAATTTAGTTTCTATGTTTCTTATTTGCACCCTGACCACATTGAGCACTCTGTGCCGAACGCCCCCATTTCATGGGGAGGGTGTTTTTCCCAACATTCTTATGAGTGGCTGGTTATTATCTCCTTTTTAATCCCTCTCCTAGGTATCCAAAGATTATATGGGCAGTCTGTGATGGGATAAGGTATATTTTGGCCCAAGAATCTTTGAGTAGGCTGTGTTGTGGTGGTTGGACTAGGTGTGTGTGGGTAGGTTTGTTCCCAAGTGTCTCCGGGATGAGACCCAGTTGTCTTCGGGCGTGATAATGGTTGTTCTAGCAGAGGTATATTCAGGCGGGCAGTTGTTGTGGTGGCCTAGGTGTTTGTAGGCATGGTTTTTTGTGGTTTTGGGGGCCCAGGTTTGTGTGGGCAGGATGTGTAGTGATGGCCCATAAGGTTGTTGTTGGGGCATCATTGGGACTGTAGTGAGACTTTTGGGGGAGGTTTAAGGCATTGGATGACCTATATAACCTATGGGAAAGTGGTGTGGGGTACCCATATACCAATGTTCATTTAATATTACTTTACCTAACTTGAGTTATTTGGGGAGTGTGCCTCGGTGAGGCTGGGTGGATAGTTTCCTTCCTTGGTGCATTGGTTATCTCTATTTTTTATCATGGTTAATTATAATTCATCCCCACTTGTGCACGATAGATTTTGGTTTTCCCTGCTGAGTTTAAATGTAAACTCACCCAACGTATATAAAAGTGATTTCAGGTTTCCAAGAGGACCTTAAAGACCGTGCTGGAGTTTACTTGCTCAGGATTTGGGAGTTGTTGCTTATTTTTATTAATTTGGTACTTTCCTTGGAGTTTCCTTGTACCTTGTATCAGTTTATTTGGAACATGCATATGGGAGTGTATTTTTTTGGATTTAATTTTACTTTCTTTTTTTTGGAGTTTTTTGGGTTTTACTATCTTATCTCCTGATCCTATTATACAAAAAGGGAAATTCCTTACATTTTATGTAAGATTCTATAACCTTAGTTCTATTCTCCACTCTGGGGCCTATTGAAGGTGGGACTAAGGGTTCATTATCTCTCCTTCAACTAGAAGAAGGAAGGGTGTGGTATTTTTTTGTCCTTTTCCTCATCTTGGTGAATTTGGGTCATGATAGAATGGTATCAAAGGTGATGGTTGAAATATAGGATGGATTTTGGGGTCAGTAATAGTGAGAATTTCATGGGATGGTAGGAAAAAAGTGTTAGGCAATACTTTTGTGTGAAATTTTCTAGGTAAAACCAGCTAAGACATGAGTTTTTTGGGCCCCCCTTGATCCGATACAAGGAATATAGGCCTACCAAACAACCAAGTGAGGGTACATTGATTGTATGGTATAGGCCCTAGGGAAGGTACATGCATCATAATTACTTGTGTTCTTGTGTTTTTTAGGGGTTCTAGGGAATGTTAAATTAATAATAAGTTTATGAAAAATTTAAAGGAGATCTTCTACACTACTCAGGCATAGGAATTTCTTGTTTACCTTACAGCTATGGAACCCTGACAACGTCCATGAGTAGTGTGGGTGATCAAGGATCAAGAGGCTGTATTGGTTGATCAACAAAGTACTGATCAAGAGGAGGAGGACAAAAAATGGCAGAAGATTCTTTGTTCCTTTTAGCAGAAGACCCTTGGGAAGTACGAGAAAAGCGTCTCATACATGGAGACATAAAGATGGATCGAGGAGTTGGTGATAGCTTTCAGGTTCATCCAGGATCCATCTGAGTACTGGGTTCCTTTGGACTTGAGCTATATGTGGGGATCAGCATGTCAGTTGTAGACGCTCTATCTCAGGAAAAAGAAGGAAGATAAGGTTTTGTGGATCAAATTTGAGAGGGAGTTTCTGGAAGAATTCCTTTCTTATATAATGAAGGATGAGAAGTGGAAAGAGTTACTCTCCCTATAGTAGAGGAGTATGCCAGTAAGGGAGTTGGGGATAAAGTTCTAGGATCACCTTGATTTCTCTCCAAACCTCTTCTCGGATGAGTAATCGCAGTCAAGGTGCTTAGAGGAGGCAATTTGACCTTCCCTAGAGTGTGTTGTTACTACCTTCACTCTACTGATGTACTTGGAGATCCAAAAGAAGGATGAAGTGGTGGAGAGGATACACACAATGGTAGGTTTTCTATGAGAGGGGAACCAGTTGAGCTCATTGAAGGGGAAGGCCATTAGTAGTAGGCCTCCTGGCTTAGGGCCTTCCAGGTTTCGGCAGATGAGGAGTAGACCTCAGCATTTCCAATTTCAATATCATTGTTCTCTCCATTTTTCCGTGATTTTTGGAACGAGTTGTTTTATATGTGGTAGTTTTGGTCATATTCAGAATCAATTCTCAGATCGAGTGCAGTACATTGGAGGTGGGAAGGTTTAGTTCCCACCTCATCCATAGTAGTTTCCTGCCGAACCCTTTCAACAGCAGTAGCATGGACATTGTGCTCCCACTCCTCTGAGAGTATATGTTTCAGGAGGAGGTTGACCCCAGGGCTCTCCTCGGGGACCTCAACCATGGTGTGGTCAGGGAGGTGGTCAAAATTTGAGGGGAAGAGGAGCTGGGCGAGGCTAGTTACACCTAGTGGAGGCATCAATTCCGGCAGGTCCAGAGGTAGTTCAAGGTACTATCACCTTGTTTAGTACACTTACATGTTCCATGTTTGATTCAAGAGATTTTCACTATTTTTTTACACCAAATATAGCCCATTATTTTGGTCTACATGCAGAGAGTCTTCCCATTTTCCTGGTATTGAGTATTCCATTCGGAGGTTAGACCAGCTTGTCTTACATTTGTTGATGATGCAGAATGATGTTGGGGCCACATTAATCTAGTGGGGACCTTCTTTTTCTACAGATTCATCCATATGATGTCATTTTAGTCATTAACTAGTTGTTCCATGTGTCTGTTGTTATCTATTTCTTCTATGGAAGGGTCATGTTCTTAGATATGGGGAGCCAATGTGTAGCTTTCGTCGACAAATGGGGTTGCTGGGAGGGTAGCAGAAAGTGTAGCCGATTGTCGCCTATCGACTGGTCAAGGTTCTGGTGCTCTGCTAATGTGTATAGCAGCACTCGGGTTGAATCCTCAGTGATGATACTTTTTAATAGTAAATTGTTTTTATTTGATTGTATTCTGATTTGTGGGTTTGTTTGTAGAGCTTATGAAATGATTGATTGATTAATATTGATTTAAAAAATTGATAAATATTGGGTGAGTTAATTATTATGGAGTTAATCTTGTGATATCCTTGGTCCTTTCTTTATATAGCATTTAAATTTACACCTACTTCACAAGATAATGTTGATTGGAATTCCCAAGTTTTAAGGCTTTAATCCAAGCCTTAAATTATCTTAGGGTTCTAATCTCAATCAAATCTTGTTGATGGTAGTGTATTTATGGATCCAATAAGTTGTGGAAACAACATGTTAAAAAAATCATGTCATTAATCCACAACATTCTATGTTTAAGATACACAATGTTAATTTAAAGAATATCCATCAAGAAAATGATCTCAATCGCTTAACATCCCAAAATTATAACTCACCCCAATGGTAGATTTACTCTGCCATTATTTTGATTAATAATCTGGTTGTAATTTTTATGATGATGAATTATAAATAGAATAAAAATAATGCGATAAAAAAGAGTGGTGCATCAAACACACACACACAAACTGTGAAGGGAATTAAATAAAAGGTTTAGATTGAATGAGAAAGCACAATAAGGGAATGGGATTCCACTTTATTTAAAAAAATTTATGACCACTAATATTATTTAATATAAGGGGGTTGATAATAATAGATGAATAAGAAGAAACATTCATTGAAATAGAATTATAAAAACAAAGACTTACAATATTACAACAAAGAATAATACAAAAGTAAATGAAAATAAAGAGAGGAGGAAGGGTCTCTCAAGTGAAAACTTGAGTATGGAATGTCCACCGGAGCCTTTGGAAGGGCTTAGGTTGTTACAATTGATTCTCCTCTCTTCTTAGATTCCATCCCTTTTTATAGGAGAGGAGGGGATGTATGTATAGCCCAAGGTGGTGGACTGTTTTCATTCCAAAACTAACCATCCATTTGTCCTGATTATTTGAACAACTAGACAGCTAAATCTAGAGATATATCCTTCTAAAAATGTGTATATAATAATTTTTTCCAACTACTATCAAAATATGGAGGCATTTGGACATATAGACCCAAAGTTATTGTGGTTTTCATAAACAATGTTAAACTTTCCATTTCTATCCCTACGTTTTCGATGGCCAAAATGTGAATGGATTTTTTAAAAGAACTTTTCCTTCAAATAAATATACATTCTTCAAAAAAAGTCGAACTCCTATATCTCTTCTTTCATACTAAAAAATCTCATCTTGATTGGATGATTATATCAGGATACAAGTCATGAATATTTTACTGATATTATTTCCCGTACAGAATGGTGGGATGAGTTTAAATGAATCATTTGGGCCCCTTTTCTTTGTAGTTGGGCCTTGAAATTTTTGTGCAATACTCCTTAAATTTTTCCGTAAATTTTATTTTATAATGAATGAATTTTAACTTATGTATAGATCCTAGTAATTCAATCTTTATGGATGGTCTAGTTTCTTCATAGATTTTTTGGGCCTTCTTGTGTGATCCATATGACCCTTCAAATGGAATAATTGACCCAAGATTCCTTATAAGGAAATGTTTTATATTAAAATTTGAATCCTAAAAAACATGAACCATTAAATTTGGATTATTAGGGTAATATTTATAAATAAAATAGTAAATTGACTCAATTTGACTACTTCTAAAAATTCTCAAAAATTAAATTTAGTATTAAAAAATTAATATTTCACACAAATTATGCACATTTAATTTAAAATTATTAAAGGGAGTATATAATAAGTCATGAAAATATTAATAACATCAAATCACCCACACTTAGTATTGTGCATGTACTCATGTACAAAACATATAAAAAAAACATAACAAAATAATATTTAATCACAAAAAAATATTAAAATTTTGTTTTACCCAATCAGGGGAGTTTTAGACAATTTCACTCATCCATATTGAATTTCACCACAGGTTGTTACAAAAACAATGTTCCAAGAAAAATTCATTTTTTAATGCTCAAGTTTAGAAATGGAAAATGGTGGCACACAGAACATACTCCTCTCAAAATGATAAAATTAATTTATGGAGCTTCACTCATTCACCAACCAAAAGTGAAAATATTAGAGTTTGTAAGATATCTAAGCTTCCAATACCTATCCTAAAGTTCTCAAAAATCAATATTCCATTTTATGGTTTTTTCGTGTCTACGGGATTGTAGGAAGATGATAACCAAAAGATAGGAAAAATGGGGTAAAAACCAACATGGAAAAAACAAGGCACAGTTTTTTTTGAAATGAAACATGGAAGGAAATGGAAACACATATTTACGAGGAAATGAAAATGTGAAATAAGAAACAAAAGAGAAAATAAATTTTAAGTGGATGAGATGATGAAATATTTACAAACCATGAAACTTCTCCCAATAACATAAGTGTTCATTTTATTTCGTTCTTTTTTTTTATTTTTTCAAATGTTGAACTTGAAACGGATCTCACATTCATCTCGCAACTCATGATTGATCTCCTCAAGACACTAATTGTAATATTTATAACAAGATCAAAGGTTTATTAAGAGTTATTTTGGACCCACCCAAGACACAACCCATTCTTATTTTCTTTTATTTTTATTTTTTTTAATATATTTTTTTTGAACCCTTGTCAATAAAATTTACAAAATTTCATTAATGAATGTAAATTAAATTCCCCCAAACACACTGAATGAAATCATTTCCCCCACACTAAAATGGATGCTTACCCTAAAGCATATGATAACATGGGGAAATAAAAAAAGGGTACCCAAAATGAATTCCATTCTCCCCACACTTAAATTTCAAAAAATTATGCAATGAAAATCCATGTTGATATTGGGTGGGAAAAGGTATTGGGATTGTAATGTGGCTATCAAAGAAAAGGTTTTCATAGGCTCGAAGGTGATTTCAAAAGGAGGATTAATGTAAGGGAAATGGGAGGCTCTTTGGCTATTGTGATTCTCATGTGGTTTGGAAAATGCCTCTATCATATTAATGCACACTAAATGTGGAAATTTAGTTCGAAGGTCCATAAACTCAAGACTCAAAAATGGGGGTAAAAAAACATTTTTAAAATTTGGCCATAGGTGTCCTTGGAATGAAATCAAATGGTGTTCCTCATGGGTGGGGAAAATCAATTTAAAAATAAGAAAATTGAGCATTAAAAAATTGTTGGGTTTGACACAATATTATTTATCCAAATATATAATGAAAACAAAATATTTTTTAGATGAAACCTTGTCTTTTGACTCCCAAAAATTGTTAGATAAAATTTCAAAACTAGATGGTGAGTTAGTATGACTATTTTTTTTTTGTTTTTTTAGTTTTTTAGTTTTTTTAAAATACACACCCACACATAAATTAAAGAGTAAACAAAAAATAAAAAATGTGATGATTAAAGTGGTAAAAAACAAAATTAGAATGAGTTAGAAAGAAGAATAAAGAGATAGAGACAGAGAGAGAGGAGTTAAAGGGAAATAGTTTCCCTATGGTTTTGATTTGGTGGGTTTCCATCTCCATCTAGTGGTGGGTCAACTGAAGAAGTTGACTATAAGGAACCGACTTTATTTCATACATAATCTCAAATTTATTCATGAAAAAACTTTCTTTTACATTGAAGATCTTTTCCATTTTATAGATTTATAGAATTAGGGCAATACATTCATGACATTACACATTATTACAGATTTTATACCATAAAATATTTTCCATTTTTTTAAAAATATAAAACATTATAACATAAAACAAGACTCCATGAAAATTATTCAACATATAACATGGATTCCTTCCTTATATTACACATCCATTAACCTTTGAAAAATCATTTAAAACTTGGGATGAGCACGAAATCTCAGTAAGGGATGGAAAAGAAGGAAATATCACATTATTCCATGAATACTTGTAACATATGAAAGCATTTTCAAAAGAAAATCTTGTCACCCATATATACTTACTTTGTGTAACATGAGATTTACACTAGATCCACACAAAATATGAGAACATAACTATAATCATAAAGGTATCTTGGGTATAACGCCCCGACCCCAGTTACCCAAAGTCAGTGCATTATTGCGTAGCATTGGCATGGTCACAAAAGATCAAGTCTCGAATGACCGATTAGTTTAGTAGACTTGGAAACACTAGATACATTCATAAGTCTTATATTAAATCATAAAGTAAAAAAAATAAAACATCTTCTATTCATATCCCCTTATATTATCCATGTAGGTCATTCATAATATACTTCCTCACATCCTGGAAAAATTAAAACATTGAAAGGGGTGAGCTTAGATGCTGAGTAAGGATAACAGTATAGCGGAAGCTTTCATAAATAAACATTAACATTTAATGCAACGTATAACTAAAAAAAATCCATTTAAACTTGAACATTAGCATAATATGGAAAAAGTAAAATGAAATAATTCCATTTACTTACTCACATGGATATTCTACTAGTCGAATAATCACATGAAATATCAATAACCACTTTCATAATGATGGAATGCATAATCCCAGACTATCATAACCACATAGCCAAGGCCTCGTGCCAAGTCTACAATAAGATTTTGTCAAGGCCTCATGCCAAGACACTAGTTTGTCTCATGAGACATACCGATGCATCGAGGAGCTGTATCGGGCTCCACCCGTCACTTATTAAGTCCAATGCATTCCTCATATGAATAGGTTTAAACATGTCATAAACCATAACATAGTCGTATCACATAAAACATGCAAAAAGGAAACATAACATTTCCACATTTCAATCAAAAGATATCAATACGACACATTGATATAATAAAAACACTTTCAAAACCATTTTCAATACCAAAATAAAAGAAAGTTAAAACTTTGTATTTATTTTTCATTAAAAAAAGTTATGGCTTGTAGAGGAAGCCGAAACTCAAATAATGGTCACGAAGGTGGAGATTTCATTATCTCCACATACGTACGACAAGAAAAAAATTCCTTTTTTTTGTTTAGTAAAACACTTCGTATAAAAATATTCCTTTTGAATAAACATAAAAGTCAAAGGGGTTTATACACCGTATAAAAGAAAATTTGTGTATAAAAAAATATGCCTCGATGAAAGGAGATTGAGACGAAGTCCTTACAAAGATCATTTTTTAAAATAAAATAGATCTATTATGTGCATTCACTATATGTACACATAAATAAAGGACAAATACAATATAGGACACAATAATATCATGAAATAATTTGAAAGTAGGAGATTAACCCAGAGATTGGAAATTGGGTTAAGAAATTCCCTTACCTTGCTTCCTTTCTTGACTCGACCATTCTTTAACCTCCTGAATAATATACTAGAGTTAATTTATAATTTCTTAAGAACCTTTTTCACGTTTTTCATTCCTTTTATATTACTTATTACCATGTTATTAACATTATGTATTTATTTAAGTTAATAACGGTCATTTTGTAGATCTTTGGTACTTGAGTCAAAAATAAACTTCTTATAATTACAAGTTGTTCATGTGGTGAAATACCCATTATATCTAGAATTATATTCATGATATATATATCATATATCTCATATATATCCAATATATACATTCATTTATAATATTCCATAACATTTAGAGGTAAAAAATGAAGTGCACCGTTCATGGAGACGGTAAGCCGTACGTACGCATGAACGCTACTTTCATTTCTATTTCGTATTTAATGAAATCATAATGATATAAAGGTATATTATAATTATAGTATAATATCATATATAATACCATTTACTGCATCCTTTATATATCCCACATATGGCATTAACGATTCAAATTACTTTGAGGGGGCGGTAGTCCGCACTTCCTAAAATGAAAATATCGCGTTTACCCATAATGGAAACAAGAAAGGTATTCCATAAATGAAAAATACAGAACCTTAAGTAAAACATAAACATTTTATATATCATATATAAATATAGTGACATCTTAATTCCCACCTTTGAAGGTGTTATATGAGTGTTGAACAATCATCGTTTCGTGAGGCAGAAATTCGCCATCCACAGAAACAGTATGTTCTTTAACCATTAGATGTAGGTGTGTGTAAGTGTAGCTCGAATACTTCTCATAACAACATCCTAGTATATTGAGGATACATGTGTTATTATAAAATAAATGAATAAAAAGAGTTTAGGGGGTTGGATAAGCAAAATAATACAAAATAACATAAGAGAAGACATTACCTTAAAATCGGGTAACTCTTTTGATTTGAGCCAAAGGCTTCCTTGGGAAGCATTCTGCCCAAAGTGAGGCTTATAGGAGTAAGGGAGGGAAGTTGGGAGAGTATTTTGGCAGAGTTTGGCCGAGACAAAAGGTTTTGAAAGTGTGAGTAAGGTGGTAGTGGTGGGCGCCTTTTATAAGTGGAGAGGAGGGGCACTTTTGGAAAGTAATGAAATGTTACTTTATTATATAATGAGTTTCGGATTTTAAAGGTCCCAAACTTATATAATTCTAGGATAAGGTGATAAGAGTTCGAAATATACTCATCCAATAGGTTTTTGACAAGTTTAAACCTTGTATTTTACATTATCTTTTCATTTTATTTAAATCGTTAATTAATGAGGTAATCGCGGCATCATCATGGTGTCATAAATAATTTAATTTATTTAATGTCTAAAAATTGTAATAAGATTATCATGATGTAGGAAATCTTTTTATTTTTCTAATTAATATTTATAGGCAAAAATATGACTTGTATAACCCCATTTAAAAATTGTTTTAGTAAAACAACTTATGTTTGTGACATTTTTATTTTAACTTTAAATAAAATTTATTTATGTCATTTTCTACCAAAGTGGCTCCATGGGGTCCCCAAGTTGACCCATGTATTTTCTTGGTCGTCCATGACTCATCCAATAGAGGTAGGAAAATTGTAAAGGTCATTTCATATTTTTATATTACCATTTTTACCTTAAATTTCACTAATTACCTTTAATCGCGATTAATTAAACTTAAAAGTTACTATTCACCAAAAATTATTTCAATCCCATTGAACCACATTTTAATTCCTAATGACAACCATGTATGTCGGATTTTTGAAAATCAAATCACAGAAGTGGTAATATTTCATTTAAATGAAAAAAATCAGTTATTTAACTACCACTTAGTGGTTTCACTATTCATCAAAAATTGAAGTTTTTCAGAACAATGCCAAAATTTCACCCTAAGCTACAATTGATATTTCAAATTAAAAAATGATGTATATTTTACAAAATTCCAAACATATAAGTTGCATTAATTAATTTTATAATTAATTTCCGATGTCACAACAAAGAGAGTGTTTTTAAGAAACAATATATATCAAGAGATTGACAATTGTTTATGTCCAATTTCAATGTTAAATTAATTCTAATGACCACAATTGGATAAAATAGTAAAAATATATTCTAATTATACTTTAAAACCACTCAATAGTATATGTTATCACTGTAAATTATTTTGATTAAAAAAGTTGTTTTTAAGTATTTTTCACTATTCATAAAAAATTGTAAGTTCTCATAAAAATACCAAAAATTCAACATAGGATAATTTCGATATTACGAATCCAAAAATGAAGTCCATTATGAAATGTAAAATATATATAATTTCAAAACGTGGTTATTACTATTCATAACTGCTACTTTTATTGGTTGCGGTGTGTTAGAACTTGAGGTTGCGTACAACACACGCTGCTCTATTATTCAAAGAGGAGTGTACCATGGAAGCTTGGGGTGTTACATTCTCCCCTCATTCAATAAATTGCATCCTCGCAATTCGAAATCCTTCTTTGAAAATAAAAGGTTGAAAATAGAAAATACCTTTGTGGAAAACCCACATCGGAAATAAGGTTAATAAAAATATAACTTTAAAAGAAAGAAAGATAAGTACAAAGGTCACCCGAGATAACCCATAATAGGATTCTATGAAAATATGGATATGGAAGAAAAACAAACCATCAGGGTCTGATGGAGAGTTGTAGAAAACTGGATTAGGAGAAAGTTAACCATAAGAAAATCACAAACATGTGATTGGTTAAACGGTCATTGAATCCCGAGTTGGAAAAGTTAACCGTCAACGTTTTTGTTTTAAGTTACCTTTTATAAAGTTGCGGAATTTATTTAGGAGATTTACTAAGAACATAAGGGAATATACAAACTTGTCATGTAGACTTTCATTCTTTAATAAATTTTTACCACAAACCCATCTTTCACTCTAAAAGGTAATAGAACTCAAAAATATTCTATTTATCCTAATTGTATAAGGTTCCAAATATTAACACATACCATTTAGATTAGTAAAACTATTTTTTAATAACCAAGGACTTCCGGTAGGCTAGTGGTAGGTAATAAAGGCTTGTCGCACTATGGTTGTGGGTTCGATTCCTGCTGCTTTGTCCGACGCAACGGGTTATGCCCCACCCTGCAGGTTGTCCTTTTCCTAAAACTATAGTATTATAATATTCCAAAAATAATCTTCATAAATTTTTTAACCTTAAAAAATACTATCCAAGGTTCAACTTAATCCATTCCAACCTATATAGTTATCCAAAATACCTATGTACAGACTTTTTCTAAAAGATCTCTAAATTCCAAAATCAATTGTAACATCAGATTCCCCAAACAAAGTAAAGTTTCTCTTATTGTCACATACTTAAAATATGATTACCTTCCTCATATTAAAACCTTAATGAAAAAAACAAGTACTTCAGTACAATCCTTATATATATCACATTATTCTTATAACCAGAATATAATCTTTGTTTCCAAAAGCACCAATACATTAATTATTCCACTTCAACTGTAGTAACAACATAAGATTGTCCTTGATCCCTTGGCCTTTTCTGAGGTATGTTTCCCTGACGCTTAGGAAATTCATTTGCATAATGCCCCATTTCCCTACAATTATAGCATTCAACAATGATATCCTCTTTCTTTCCCTTGCAATCACGAGCCTGGTGACCTTTTTCTCCACATTTATAACAAACTCTCATTCCTTTTAGGCAAACACCGGGGTGATTATTCCCACAATTATCACATAATGGAAAATTCTTATTTCCATTTTCCCTTTATCTGTCTCTTGTTCCACCGTTCTCTTCTTCTCTTTCTTTACTTTGTTGACATAAGACTTAGAGAATTCCTTTTCTGTCTTGATAGCACATGAGACAATATCTTTGTATGATGAGAAGGATTGTGATACTAAAGCTCGACGGAGAAATGGTTTTAACCCATCAAAGAAACGATCAATCTTACTTCTTGGCTTATGTATATAATCTTCTGCATGCCTCACTAACCTTGTAAAGTTAGCCTCATACTTTGCGACATTCTCATCCTCCTTTTGTCTCAGACTCAGAAATTGCCTTTCCATATCTGTCCATGGTCATGTGGAAAGTATTTTTCTAAGAAAATGTCTTTGAACTCTCTCCATTCCATACTTGATACTTCTTCATCTTCCATTGTATTTTGAATCAATGACCACCATTGATCGCCATCTCTAGTGAGGCGGTAGACTGCCATGACAGCCTTCTCCCTTTCACTACTCCCTAAGGCGTGGAATATTTTCTCTAAGGAGTTTATCCATTGCTCAGCTACTAATGGATTTGTACCCCCATTAAATGTTGGCGGTTGTTGCCTCATGAAGCGGTCTAACATTGATCCTCCACGTTGCGGATAAGGGTGCTCCATACGAGTAAGGTTATTATTCATAACCTGAGTGAGTTGTCCCAGTATGGTAATAAGTTGATCAGCACCAGTTGTATCTCCAACTCCACAATAATTATCTTGAGAAGGAGGGAAATCCCTATACGGAGTGCGTGCATTGATATGGTTTCCATTCCTTCCACTAGGCTCCATTTCTAAACAATGGCATAAACTAGATTAGTTTATGAATTAAAATACATAATTCCATACTTGTAAAACACTTAACACTAATTGAACTATTTATGGATATAATCCATAATCATAAAAAAAAATTTTTTTGAGGAAGTATATACTCATAACCCTTCATAGTGGTTTGTAAATAAAATGAGAATTATCCTAAGCATATCCCCCGGGAGTGTCGTAACCTAGAGTGCAGCAAGGCCCGTTGTCATGCACTAGTTCCCATTCGAGTCTAGCTCAAAGCGGTGTTTTTGGGTTTTACCCCTAGGTACATCTATACTAGAGCCGCCTCTACCTGCTTGTATCCAGACAGAGATGTATTGCTCAGAAAACTCACAAAATCTCTATAATACCAAAATTCTAGGAAGTTCTTCTATACTAATCCTCAAAGTCTATCTTTGGGCTATGTGCTCTAATCAGAGTTTATCTAAATCTAGCTTCCAAGGTTAGTACTAAACTGCATCTGATACCAACTGTAACGCCCCGACCCCAGTTACCCAGAGTCGGTGCGTTATTGCGTAGCATTGGCATGATCACAAAAGATCAAGTCTCAAAAGACCGATTAGTTTAGTATCCTTAGAAACACTAGATACATTCATAAGTCTTACATTACATCATAAAGTAAAACAAAACTACAACATCTTCTCTTCATATCCCCTTATATTATTCCTGCAGGTCATTCATAATATACTTCCTCACATCCTGGAAAAATTAAAACATTGAAAGGGGTGAGCTCAGATTATCAGAAAGGATAACAATATATCAGAAGCTTTCATAAATAAACATTAACATTTAAGGCAATGTATAACTAAAACAAAAGACTTTTAAACATGAAATTTAGCATAATATGGCAAAAGTAAAATGAAATAATGCCATTTACTTACTCACATAGATATTCTACTAGTCAAATAATCACATGAAATATCAATAACCACATTCATAATGATGGAATGCATAATTCCAGACTATCATAACCACGTAGCCAAGGCCTCGTGCCAAGTCTACAGTAAGATTTTGTCAAGGCCTCATGCCAAGACACTAGTTTGTCTCAGGAGACATTCTGATGCATCAAGGAGCTGTAACGGGCTCCACCTGTCACTTATTAAGTCCAATGCATTCCTCATATGAATAGGTTTAAACATATCATAAACCCTAACATAATCGTATCACATAAAACATGCATAAATCAAACATAACATTTCCACATTTCAATCACAAGATATCAATACGACACATTGATATAATAAAAAAACTTTCAAAACCATTTTCAATACCATAATAAAAGAAAGATAAAACTTTGTATTTATTTTTCATTAAAAAAAGTTATGGCTTGTAGAGGAAGCCGAAACTCAAATAATGGTCACGGCGGCAGAGATGTCATTTTCTCCGCATACGTACGACAAGAAAAACATTCCTTTTTTTCATTTAGTAAAACACTTCGTATAAAAATATTCTTTTTGAATGAATGTAAAAGTCAAAGGGGTTTATACACCGTATAAAAGAAATTTGTGTATAAAACAAAATATGCCTCAATGAAAGGAGATTGAGAGGAAGTCCTTACAAAGATCATTTTATTAAAATAAAATAGATCTATTATATGTGTTCACTATATGTACACATAAAGAAAGTACAAATACAATATAGGACATAATAATATCATGACATAATTTTAAAGTAGTAGATTAACCTAGAGATTGGAAATTGGGTTAAGAAATTCCCTTACCTTGCATCCTGTCTTGACTCGACCATTCTTTAACCTCCTGAATAATAAACTGGAGTTAATTTATAATTGCATAAGAACCTTTTTCAAGTTTTTTATTCCTTTTATATCACTTATTACCATGTTATGAACATTATGTATTTATTTAAGTTAATAATGGTCGTTTTGTAGATCTTTGGTACTTGAGTCAAAAATAAACTTCTTATAATTACAAGTTGTTCATGTGGTGAAATATCCATTATATCCAGAATTATATTCATGATATAGATATAATATATCTCTTATATATCCATTATATACATGCATTTATAATATTCCATAACGTTTATAGGTAAGAAATGAAATGCATCGTTCATGGAGACGGTAAGTTGTACGTACGCATGAACGCAACTTTCATTTATATTTCATATTTAATGAAATCATAATGATATAAAGGTATATTATAATTCTAGTATAATATCATATATAATATCATTTACTCCATCTTTTATACATCCCACATATGGCATTAACGATTCAAGTCACTTTGAGGGGGCGGTAGTCCGCACTTCCTAAAATGAAAATATCACATTTACCCATAATGGAAACAAGAAAGGTATGCCATAAATGAAAAATACAGAACCGTAAGTAAAAAATAAACATGTTATATATCATATATAAATATAGTGACATCTTAATGGCCACCTTTTAAGGTGTTATATGGGTGTTGAACAATCATCGTTTCGTGAGGCAGAAATTCGCCATCCACAGAAACAGTATATTCTTTAACCATTAGATGTAGGTGTGTGTAAGTGTAGCACAAATACTTCTCATAACAACATCCTAGTATATTGAGGATACTGTTTTTGTTACAAAAGAAATGAATAAAAAGAGTTTAGGGGGTTGGATAAGCAAAATAAAACAAAATAACATAAGAGAAGACATTACCTTAAAATTGGGTAACTCTTTTGATTTGAGACAAAGGCTTCCTTGGGAAGAATTATTCCCAAAGTGAGGCTTCTAGGAGTAAGGGAGGAAAGTTGGGAGAGTATTTGGGCAGAAGTTGGCCGATCCAAAAGGCTTTGAAACTGTGAGTAAGGTGGTAGTGATGGGGGCCTTTTATAAGTGGAGAGGAGGGTCACTTTTGGAAAGTAATGAAATGTTACTTTCTTATATAATGAGTTCCGGATTTTAAAGGTCCGAAACTTATATAATTCAAGCCTAAGGTGATAAGGGTTCGAAATATACTCATCAAATAGGTTTTTGACAAGTTTAAGCCTTGGAATTTACATTATCTTTTCATTTTATTCAAATCGTTAATTAATGAGGTAATCGCAACATCATCATGGTGTCATAAATAATTTATTTATTTAATGTCTAAAAATTATAAAAAAATTATCATGATGTAGGAAATCTTTTTAGATTTCTAATGAATATTTATAGTAAAAAATATGACTTCTATAAACCCATTTAATTTTTTTTTAGTAAAATAACTTATGTTTGTGACATTTTTATTTTAACTTTAAATAAAAGTTATTTATATCATTTTCCTACCAAAGTGGATCCATGGGGTCCCCAAGTTGACCCATGTATTTTATTGGTCGGCCACGGCTCATCCAATAGAGGTAGGACAAGTGTAAAGGGCATTTCATATTTTTATAATATCATTTTTACCTTAAATTTCACTAATTAACTTTAATCGCGATTAATTAAACTTAAAAGTTACTATTCACCAAAAATTATTTTAATCCCATTGAACCACATTTTACATCCTAATGACAACCATGTATGTCGGATTTTTGAAAATCAAATCACAGAAGTGGTAATATTTCATTTAAATGAAAAAAATTAGTTATTTAACTACCACTTAGTGGTTTCACTATTCATCAAAAATTGAAGTTTTTCAGAACAATGCCAAAATTTCTCCCTAAGATATAATTGATATTCCAAATTCAAAAATTATGTCTATTTTACAAAATTCCAAACATATAAGTTGAATTAATTAATTTTATAATTAATTCCCACTGTCACAACAAATAGCATGTTTTTAATAAACAATATATATCAAGAGATTGACAATTTTTTATGTCCAATTTCAATGTTAAATTAATTCTAATGACCACCATTGGATAAAATAGTAAAAATATATTCTAATTATACTTTAAAACCACTCAATAGTATAAGTTATCCCTATAAATTATTTTGATTAAAAAAGTTGTTTTTAAGTATTTTTCACTATTCATAAAAAATTGGATGTTCTCTAAAAATACCAAAAATTCAACATAGGCTAATTTCGATATTACGAATCCAAAAATGAAGTCCATTTTGAAATGTAAGATATATATAATTTCAAAAAGTGGTTATTACTATTCATAACTGCTACTTTTATTGGTCGCGGTGTGTTAGAACTCGAGGTTGCGTAAAACACATGATGCTCTGTTATTTAAAGAAGAGCATACCATGGAAGCTTGGGGTGTTACATTGGGTAATTACTTACATAATCTTGTAACCATCTTGGCTACCATGTAATTTGTAACCTTCACGGCTACCTTACTTTGTGTAACCATCGCAGTTACACTTGAAGTAACCATACAGCTAACCTCCAACATACACATAACCAATGCGTTGGAGGGAAATATAGGTCCCACCATTCATCATAAACAATTACCAAGAACCAAAACATAATCATACAACTTGAATAATTCCATAAAAACATTACTTTGGAATTTCATAAAACTGAATTTTAAAAGAGGTTTTTTTAAAAAAATAAATCCACTTATAAATTACATAAAATTGAATAGAGACTTAATAGAGTGGATGGAGTATGTATATATACAGTAAATACACATAATAAAATATAATATCAACAGAACCCATCACACAAACCATTTAAATAGCACATAAATAATGATGTAGAAGGTTAACCCAAAGAATGGAAATCAGGTTAAGAATTCCCTTACCTCGGGTTTTTCTTACTTCCAACTTGTTTAAACCTCCTGTATAATGGTTAAAATAGTGTTATTAATATTTTACAGATACATTTTCATGTTTATAACATCTTATATAATCATTTCATAACTTTAGTTCACCCATTAATTGTTATTATTTAGTTCCTTGCATTGTTTAGGGTGAGTTCCTTACATGATTTCCCTGATTGGTTCATGATGGATGTTCTTGTAGATTGGAAGTGAAACTATAGAATTGGAATGAAATGGTATTTACATATTTCCAGTACCATAAATTATACCATTTATCATTTTGATGTTTTATATGAGAATGATTAATAAGTTTAAACAATAATGATGTTCGTTTAGATCTTTTAGTGGTTCTTCAATAACAACAACCTCATTTTTGTCTTATAATTTAGAACCATGAGTAAAAAAGAATTCCAAAACAATGGATGAGACATAATACATATATTATAACCTGGTTAAACCATAAAAATTATTTCATAACCAGACCTGAAATATTTAATTAAAATTGAAATCACATCATCCATGATGTCGGTAATTCGTCACATCACAGACAATGTTTTAATTCGATGAATAAGTGGGAGAGGAGGAGATTAATGATGATGAATTTTCCATTAACATGAGAACATCAATAATATAAAATAATTTGGAGCTTTCTTGCCTCTAGGTTAATATGGGGTGAGGAAATAAGAATAAATGAAATAAATCTTGAAATAAAAGAAAAGTTGAGAAATTTCTCACGAAAATTCGACAGCCTAACATCGTCTCTTAAAATTTCATAGAAATAGTTTGATGAGAGAAAGGGAATATCTCATCACTAATACATAATATGTAAAGTAAGGGGGATATGTAATTAAATATCCCACCATAATTAAAAAGGTAAAGGAAGAGAATAACATAAAATGAAAGAAAAGAAAGAAAATAAAAGAGGATGATTACCTCTTGATCTCTTCTCCTTGAGATCCTCCTTAAGGGATTTGGTTTTGGTCTTTTGGTGAGACCAGAAGCTCTAGGACGTGGGTAAGAAGATTGGGGAGGTAATTTGGCATATATTATACAATTCTCAAGGCTTGAGAGGTGTTGGAGGAAGAGGGGAGTGAGGGCGGTATTTATAGTGGAGGAGAGGGGGTCTTTTTCATTATTTTAATCATTATTATAATATTGTTTTCCCAATATTATGAATTGTCTTAGTTCATGTGACCTAAAATAGTAATAATGTCATGTGAGTTCAATCCAAGTGGACTTTATTCACTTATGATGTCATAAATAGTGTTTTTTACAGATAATTTGATTATACAGTATTTTATCGTATTTTACTATTCACCGAAAATTAAAGAATTTCAGAAAAATCCCAAAAATTTACCCTAACCATTTTTAGAGGTATATAATTCAAAAATGAATTCCATTTTTGAAAAATTAATTTCTACATATTATTAATTTAATTTTTAATTAAAATCATACTTAATTCAAAAATTAACAGTTCTAATTCTACAACTACTTCTTTATCACAATGAAAAATTAACCAAGATGTTATTATCTTATATACTTATGAAAATAAAACAATTATAAAATTTACTATTCATTAGGGTCATATTACTATTCATATTAATATTCATTAGGGTATGTTACTATTCACCAAAAAACAAGTCGGTTCCAATAAACTCCAAATAACATACTGAACACAATTGTAGATGATAGTTTCTTGAAATTAAAAACATAGAAAGGGAAAAATTATGTTTAAAGGATAGTTATAAATATCTACTTAAAAAAAAGTTCTGAGCATTTTTATTTATTTTTAGAAAAACTTGGGGTGTTACATTGGGGATCTAATGGAAGTCGATGTTGTTTCAGGATTGTGAATCCTCTCATGGTGATGCTATAACTGATGTCCATTAACTATGAATGTCCCTTTTGAAGATCGGTCTTGGACTTGCACTGCACCAAAATGGTAAACATGAGCAACAATAAAAGGGCCTTCCCAACAAGAATTAAGCTTACCTGGGTAAATCTGAAATAGAGATTTGAAAAGCAATGCCTTTTCCCCTTCATGGAATACCTTTCTCAAGATGTGTTTTTCATGGATTACCTTATCCTTTTCTTTGTATATATTGGAATTCTCATAGGATTCAAGTCGAAGCTCCTCCAGTTCAGCCAATTGCAACAATATTTCTTCACCAGATTTTTCACAATAAAAATTACAGTTTTTCATAGCCCAAAATGACTTATGTTAGATTTCAACTGGATAATGACATGCTTTACCAAAAACTAGCCTAAAAGAAGAAATCCCAATGGGTGTTTTATAGGCATTTGAATAAGCCCAAAGTGCTTCACCAAGTATTTTAGGCCAGTCTTTTCTGGTGGGTTTTACAATTCTCTCAATCACTCTTTTCACTTCTCTATTAGAAAGTTCATACATGCTATTTGTTTGGGGGTGATATGCAGTTGAAGTTTTATGTGCAACACTATTCTTTCTCAGAATATATTCCATGGTTTTATTATAAAAATGGGTTCCTAAGTCACTTATGATCGCACGTGGTGTGCCAAATTGGTGGAAGATGTGTGTCTTTAGAAACTCACTAACAGTATTTGAATCAACCTTTCTAGTGGGTTTATCCACGACCCGCCTAGAAACATAATCATCCGCAAAAAGAATGTATGAGAATCCATTGGAAGGTAGAAATGGTTCCATGAAATCGATTCCCCAAGCATCAAAGATCTCACAGAAGATTAAATGCTTTTGGGGCATTTCATTTCTCTTTGAAATTTTTTCCAAACTTATATAAACTGGGATATGATTAAAAGAACTCATATGAGTCCTTGAAGAGTGAAGTCTAGAAGAATATAGAGTCTAGGACCTTTCAGGAGGTCTATTGTGCTCCAAAATGGCCACATCTAGGAAGTGAGTAACAGAATTCTAAGATGGTGGAATGTTCATCTTCATCAAAACATCTCCTATTTACCATGTCAGCCCCAGTTTTCCAAAGATTATTATCTTCCCAAAAATTGTACTTTGAATCAATTTTCAACTTCATTTTTTGTTCTTTTGAAAAAATTTCTAGAAAAACAATAGAAACCAAGAAATTTACAATTGGGGCATACCATGGTATTTTTGGAGTGAGAGTTAAAAGGTGCTCAGTTGGAAATTTTGGATCAATTATTTCAGAATGAGAAGAATTATAAATTCTACTCAAGTGATCATCCATATGGTTTTCTTTTTCTGGTCTATCTTTGATTTCAATGCCAAACTCTTGGAGCATTAATAGTCGTCTTATTAGCCTTGGTTTGGAATCACTTTTCTTAAGTAAGAATTTTAAAGAAGAATGGTCTGTCAATATGATGATTTTGGCACCTAAGAGATAAGGCTAGAATTTATCTATGGCAAAAAGAACTGCTAAAAGTTCCTTTTCATTCATAGTGTAGTGATATTGAGTTTCATACAATGTTTTTGAAGCATAATAGATGACATGAGTAATGATTTCTATTCTTTGACCAAGAACATCCCCAACAACTCTATCAGAAGCATCACACATGAACTCAAAGGGTAAGGACCAATCTAGGGGTTGGATTATCTGGAAAGATGTAAGAGAAGTTTTGATTTCAATGAAGTCTCTCTTTTAAGCCCCATCAAAATGGAATGCAATATCATTTTGGAGTGGACAAGTGAGTGGGAGGGTAATCTTACTGAATTTATTGATGAACCGCTGATAGAAACCAGCATGACCTAGGAATGAATGGATGTCTCAAATAGTGGTGGATTCAGGAAGTGATTGGATCTCTTTAATTTTGGAAGGTTCAACTTCCATACCATATTTTGAACCTATTTTCCCTAGAACAATCCCATGTGCAACTATGAAGTGACATTTTTCAAAATTTGACACAAGGTTACACTTGACACACTTTTGAAAGACTTGAGAGAGTGAATTCAAGCAAGATTAAAATGAATCACCAAAAATGGTAAATTCATCCATGAATCCTTTCATGTAGTGTTCAATGAATTCAGAAAAGGTACTCATTATAAAACTCTGGATTGTTATAAGAGAATTACAAAGGCCAAAAGTCATTCTCTTATATTCATATGTTCCAAAGGGGCATGTGAAAGTAGACTTTTCTTGGTCCTAAGGTGCAATTGGGATTGGAAGTAACCAGTGTATCCATCATAAAATAAATAGTGTGACTTTCCGGCTAATCGTTATATAATTTGATCAAGGAATGGAAGAGGGTAGTGATATTTTCATGTTTCAACATTCACTTTTCAGTAATCAATGCACACACGCCATTTGTTCTTCACTCGAGTTGTGACTACCTATCTATGTTCATTTGTGACAACAGTTACCCACCTTTCTTAGGTACAACTTGAATTGGACTAACCCATTCTCTATCAGAAATTGTGTAGATAATACCATCTTGAAGAAGATTGGTGATCTCTTCCCTAACTACATCATGTATGAGTGGATTCAGTTTTCTTTGTGGTTGTCTAATTGATTTGGATGATTCCTCAAGATAGATGTGATGTATGAAAAGAGAAGGTTTGATTCATAGTATGTCATCTAGGTTCCAACCTAAGGCCTTTTTGATTTCTTCTAACACTTAAAAAAGTTTGGACTCCTCAGTTTTAGTACGTTAATCGGAGATAATGATAGGATAAGAGTGATCGTGGAAAAAGAATGCATATTTCTGGTGTTTAGGAAGAGGTTTCAAATCAATCTCATCTTTAATTTGTGGTTTAGAAAACTCGGGGATATAAGAATGGAATTTAGTTGCTTCAGATTCATTTTCCTTAATACTATCCAAGGTGGATCAGTAGAAATTAGAGTTTATGTGGGATTCAAGAGAGTTTTCAAGATCCTCTAGATTTATGGAGTCTATGAATGAGTGGTCCACATAAACATCACCATTTATGACTTGGTTAATCATGGTACATATTGCAGAAGATCCTTTATCATTATAACATGATGAACATGATGGAATGTGGTTCAATTGACTCTCAGAAGTGTCCTTAGAATCATGGATAGAGAATTCATAGTGATCCCTATATGGGTATCGCAGGATGTAGAAAATGTTGAACTTGACCAGTTGGTCACCAAATTTCCATGGATAATTTGCCTAAATGGACATTAATCTTGGTTCTTGCTGTCATTAGGAATGTTCTTCCAATAATTAAGGGAGTTCTAGAAGAGTTCACCTCACCTTCCATGTCAAGGACATAGAAATCATCTATGAAGATAAGATCATTCACACAAACAAGGACATCCTCAATTATACCCTCAGGACTAGTGGTTCTTTGATTGGATAACTGAATGACAACACCCATTGGGAAAAAGGGACCTAGACCAAGGATGGAGAAGTTGGATATGGTCATGACATTAATTGATTCTCCTAGGTCTATGAGTGCATCATCGAAGTTGGAACATCCAATTTGGCTTGGAATCATTAAGGTCCATAGATATTTTCACTTTATGGGAATAGATAGCTAGGTGGAAACATTTTATAAGGTCCTAAGTTTCCTCTTATGGGTTCACAATTCCTTAAGAAACTTTTCATACATAGGAATATATTTTATGGCATCTAAGAGGGGAATTTTGACATCAACACGTCTAAACATGTCGATCATTTCAGGATCAGGTTCAAAGGAATTCTTTGGCATAGAAACATCTTGATGAAAATGAAGTGGGATCCTATGTTGAAAGGAAGGAGGTGAGGTAATGGGTTTAGATTCCTTTTCAAGTTTATTTTTCGTTTCATTTTCTAGGTCAAAATTCAAAGGGGGATTGGAGTACTTATCATCAGGCATAGAAATTTTCTTCCACCATCTATGTGAAATTGGACTAACATTACCCTTGGGGTCAGGAAATGGTTGAGTAGGGAGTTAGGAAGAATTTGATTGTTGTTACGGGCTAGGGTGGGATGAAAGTTGACCAATTTTTGGTTCAATGTTTTTTAGGCAAGAATGAGTGAAAGAGGCAAAATCTTCAACAGCACTATCCCACAGTTTCTAGGAAGAAGATTCTTTTCCCGGATTGGGATTTCCTTGATTTTGGTTTTTGGGAAAGTGATTGTATTGGTTTGGGGATTGGGAAGGCTCACTAGGATAATGGAATCTTGGAGGAGAAGAAAGAGGATTTCTCCTTTGTTGTTAAGGAACAACTTGATAAGGTTGTTAGAAGTTACCAACACTATTACCATATTGAAACTGGTTTGTTATTTGAGGAGATAATTGATGGGGATGATAAATGGGATTATCATACCTTAGGCCTTGGTTATAGAAAGAGGAGAGGTGCTCAGAGTGAGGTTGGTTGAAGTTTCTAACAAACTGAAATGATAGTTGAGGGTTGGTGTTCTGCTGATCATAGGCTGTATTGAGCTATATTGGTCTAGATGAATCAGTTGGTTCATCTTGAAGTTGTGGATAGGTGTCTTTTTGGTGAGCTAGTTTGTTGCAGATTGTACAGTTCTTGATAGGTCTAGGGAACAGAGATTGTGGAGAAGATGAGGTTGGGGATTTGGAAGCCACAGTTAGTTGTCGCAAAAGACATGTAAGTTCACTCATCAATTCAGCCATCTTTTTGGGCTCTACATATTGATTATCTTGGGATTGTTTGACTTGAACATGTGCTGGAGTATGGAATTGTTATGTATTTGAATTCATGTTACTTACGAGATCTCTTGCAGCTGTAGGAGTTTTATCAACAAGAGCACCACCACTTGGGGAATCAATGAGGGTTATCTCTGTATCGAATAAACCCTTATATAAGTATTGGATCAAGAGATGGTAAAATATTTAGTGATATGGATAGGTTGGCATAAGCTTTTTGAACCTCTCCCAGTACTCATGGATGGAATTGAAGAATACCACTTATTTCCTTTTGGATAGAATTAGTATGAGAAGTAGGAAATAATTTCTCTAATAAGAGTTGCTTTATTTCATTCCATGTGGTTATGAAACCATGAGAAAGGTAGTAGAGCCAGGAATTATCAGTTCCATCTAGAGGGAAAGGGAATTTTCAGAGTTTGATTTGTTCCTCAAAAACCCCTTGAGGCTTCATGGTAGAGAACTCCAGTTGGAACTCTTTAATGTGGAGATGTGGATCCTCACCGGTAGACCGTGGAAATAAGGTAGAAGATGAATCAAACCTAATTTGAGGTTTAAGTCAGTCTATATGTTTGGATATTTAATACCAAGTGGTTGGTAATTCATATCATGGGAAGTAAGTTCTTTAAGTGTCTTTTCTCTAGGATTGGCCATATCTAATTCAATTGGTTGTACAAGGAAAAGTTCTTGAATAAGTTGGTTATCTCTTTTGTTTATCCTAATATGGAAAAGTCTTCTCTCAATTTAAGGGTCAAACAAATCTAAGGGAGTGTTTGAGAGGCTATGGGTAATTCAGATAGATGTTGGAAGAAAGAAAATGATGGGTTTTTCTTTGTGTTTTTTTTTCTATTTATGATTTATTAAGAGGAATTCGGGTTTTCCTTTGTGTTTTTTTTTCAATTTTTATTAAATATTTTGTTTTTTTACAATAACCAGAAACTAACGACTACTTAATTGCACTATCCCCAGCAATGGTGCCATTTGTAATAATGGCCAATTTTCTCCAATCAACCAGTCAAGGTTCTGGTGCTCTGATAATGTGTATAGTAGCACTCGGGTCAAATCCTCGGTGATGATACTTTTTAATAGTCTATTGTTTTTAGTTGATTGTATTCTAATTGGGGGTTTGTTTGCAGATCATACGAAATGATTGATTGTTTAATATTGATTAAACAAATTTATAAATATTGGAGTGAGTTCATTATTAGGGATTTAAGCTTGTGATATCATTGAGCTTTTCATTATATTGCATTTAAATTAACACCCACTTCACAAGATAATGTTTATTGGAATTCATAAGTGTTAAGGATTTAATCCAAGCCATGAATTATCTTAGGGTTCTAATCTCAATCAGATCTTGTTTATGGTAGTGTATTTATGGTTCCAATAATCCATGGAAACCACATGTTAAGAAAATCATGTCATTAATCAACAACATTATAAGTTTAACAATCAAAATGTTAATTTAAATAATATCCTTGGAGAAAATTATCTCAATCACTTAACATATACAAATTATAACCCACCCTGATGGTGTATTTACTCATCCATTATTTTGGTTAATAATCTTGTTGTAATGTTTATGATGATTAATTATAAATAGAATAAAAAGAAAAGGATAAGAAAATAGTTGTGCGTCGAACACACACACACAAATAGTGAAGGGAATTAAATACTGACTTTAGATTGAATGAGAAATCATAATATGTGAAGGGGATTCAATTGTATTTAAACTATTTTAAGACCAATAATATTATTTAACAGAAGGTTGATGATAATAATAGATGAGGAAGAAGAAACTTTCATTAAAATAGCATTACAAAAAAAAGACATACAATATTACAACAAAGAAGAACACAAAGTAAATGAAAACAAAGAGAGGAGGAAGGGTCTCTCCCTCTCTTATAAAATTCTAGCCCTTTTGAATGGAGAGGAGGGGGTGTATTTATATCCCAAGGTGGTAGACTGTTTTCATTCCAAAACTATCCCTCAACATGGATCGACTATTTGGAAAACCATATAGCTTAATATTGAGATATCTCCTTCTTAAAGGTTGTATATAATAATGTTTTCTGACTACCCTCAAAATTTTGAGGCATTTGGAATTATGGATCCAAAGTTATGGCAATTTTCATAAACAATGTCAAACTTTCCATTTCTATTCATGCTTTTTCGATGGCCAAAATGTGAATGGATTTTTGAATAAGAAGATGCCTTCAAATCTTAATGCTTTCTTCAAATAATTATACCTTCTATATCTACTATTTCATAATAAAAAATATCAGCTTTATTTTATGACTATATCATGATACATATCATGAATATTTTACTTGTTTTATTTCCCATCCAGAATGGTGGGATGAGTTTAAGTGGATCATTTGGGACCCTTGTATTTAGAGTTGGGCATTTAAATTTTTTTCCAAGACTCCTTAAATTTTCCCCAGAATATATGAGTAGAATGAATGAATTTTCAATTCTGGATGGAGCCCAGTAATTCAATATTTACGGATGGTGTAGTTTCATCACAGATTTTGTGGGCCTTATTATGTGATCCATATGACCCTTCAAATGGAATAATTGACCAATGATTCATTCTAATGAAATTTTTTATATTGAAATTGGAATCCTAAAAAATAAGAACCATGAAATTTCAATATGTATGGTGATAGTTATAAATAAAATAGTAAACTTACTCAATTTGACTACTTCTAAAAATGTTCAAAAATTATATTTAGTATTTAAACATTAATATTTCACAAAAAAAATTCATATTCTATTTAAAATAAGTAAATGGAGTATATAATAAGTCATGAAAATATTAATAACATCAGTATCCAACATGTGGAGCCCCTTCTTTCCATGTTATCTGAGATTTCAGTGAAACTAGCACACTCAGAGATTGTGGAAGTCCAAGGGATCGTCAGTGAGTTCCTGGAAGTCTTCCCTAAAGAGGTTGTGACCCTACCCACTCGACGTGATGTTGAGTTCGGGATAGAATTAAAACTTGTTGCATGTCTGATTTGAATGTCTTTCTATTGGATGGTTCCTTCTGAGTTTAAGGAGTTGTGGATCCAATTTTATGACTTGTTGAAGAAGGGTTTTATCTGACCGAGCACGTTTCCATGGGGCACTCCAGTATTGTTCCCAAAGAAGGATTATGTTGGTCTCGGGTTTTGTGTAGACTAATAAAGACTGAATCAGGTGAAGGTAAAGATCTATTACCCCCTCCTAAGGATCGACAACATTTTTGACCAGTTGAAGGGAGTATGTTGGTTCCCTAAGATCGACCTGCGGTTGGGATATCGCCAAATGAGGGTGAAATAGGATGACATCTTGAATATTGATTTCATGTAAATATATGGGCAATTTGGGTTTTTGGTTTTGTCATTTGGCATTATGAACACACTAACTATGTTAATGGGGATAATGAACTCTATTTTCCACAAATATATGGATTGGTTCGTAGTCATGTTCATCAAATACATCTCGATCTAATCAATATCAGAGGAGGATCACGCTGAGCATATTATGATAGATTTGGAAGTCCTCCGACACCACCAGCTCTACAGAATGTTTTCCAAGTGCAAGTAATGTACACGATAGGTGCACTTCCTTAGACATGTGGTGTCCCAGTAGTGAATAAGAGTGGATCTGTCAAAGGTTGAAGCAGTTTCTTATTTGGAAGCACCCAATAATGTGAGTGAGGTTCATAGTTTTCTGGGTCTGGAAATCTATTATCATAGGTTCGTACCCAAATTATCTCAAGTTTCATCTCCTTTGACAGCTTTTACCAAAAAGTAATAGGCCTTCATGTGGAGTGAGCGGTTCCACGAAGCTTTCATCTATCTGAACAGATGGTTGTTCAGTGCTCTAGTGCGCATGTTTCTAGAGGAAGGGGTGTTGTTTGAGGTGTTTTGTGATGCTTTCATTCTATTCTTGGGTTTTGTGCTGGTACAGTAGTGGGGAGTGATCTCTTATGGGTCTAGTAAGTTACATCCAAATGAACATAACTATACCTCCCAAGACCTATAGATTGCAGCAGTAGTGTTTATGTTGAAGTTGTGGTGGCATTAACTCATCAGGGAAGGATTCATGGTCTTCACAGGTCATAAGATCTTGAAATATGTATTCTCTCAATGAGACATGAACTTGGGGTAGTGGAGGTGGGTGGAGTTTCTTCAGGACTATGACTTTGAGATCTCCTGCACCTTAGGAAGGGAAATGTGGTGGTCGATTCCTTGAGTAGGAAGTCGCAGAATGATGTGGTTTGGGAGTTAGCAGATGCCTAAAAAGAAATGGAGGAGTTGGCTTCCTTGCACCGGGATACAAAAGTGGAGGATGGTAGAGGGTATATGTTCCAAATGATAGTGCATACTTCCTTGGTACAGTAGTTGGAGGAGTCTCAATGGGGGGACATAAAGGCTGAAGTGATGCCTAATCGTGTTAGCCAGGGAAATTCTCTAGAAGGATGGTCATAATATGGCCAGACTCATATGTTTTTCCATGGAAAGTTGTTTTTCCCAGAGACGATGCATGAGGGAGTTCTCTGCAAGTTCCATAAATCACACCTATAATTACAGCTGGGAGATTCCAAGATGTAATGGAGATTGATGGGTCAATTTTGGTGACCTAGGGTGAAACAGGGAGTGGCAAAGTTTGTGGAAAAGTGCCTCCTATACTAGTAGGTGAAGGAAAATCACTGTGTTCCGAGTAGTTTGTTGCATCCTTTAGTTGTCCCAAAGTGGAAGTGGGTTGACATATCGATAGATATTTTCACATGACTACCCAGGGTTCATGGATGTTGTGATGAAATCTGGGTAATGGTATATCGGCTGATGAAATCTGCTCACTTCATGGAAATAAAGGAGTCATGTGTGGTGGATACCATAGCACAGATGTATGTGGATGGTGTGGTGAGGATTCATGGAGTTCCTAGGTCTAGAGTTTACTATCAAGATACATTCTTTACTTCCAGATTCTTAAGGGTATTACAGCATGCTTTTGGCACCCATATATTCTTTGGCACTACTTTCCACCCTCAAAAAATGGATATACAAAGAGGACTATCCAGACGTTGGAAGATATGTTGTTAGGTTTTTTTTGGACTTCAGGGGATCATGGTTATGAAACATGCCTCTGTTAGAGTTTTCCTACAATAATATCTATCACTATACCATTGGCATGGATCTATTTGAATCCTTTTATGGAAGTTTGTGTCATTCTCCCATGTTCTAGACCAAGGTTGGGGAAGAAGGTGTTCTTTTCCCAGAGGTAGTGCAGAGCATGAAGGAGAAGTTTTATCTTGATCATGAGAGGATGAAGGCAGCTCAAGACTGAATGAAGTCCTATTCCAATCATAGTATGAGACCCTTTGAGTTTGAGGTTGGGGACCACGTGTTCTTAAAGGTCTCACCTCAGCATGGCTATTTGAGTTTCGGCAGGGAGAGTAAGCTTTCTCCTAGGTTCTTCGGTCCCTTTAAGATGTTTCAGTGGGTCAACAAAGTGTCTTATCATCTAGCACTACCACTGTCGCTACAGAGGGTCCACAACTTCTTCCATGTGTCTCAAATCTGTCGGTATCTACACGATGACTCTCACATCCTCGACTGGGGAGAGATGGATATCAAGGATGATGCAACGTTCCTAGAGCGACCAGTGGGGATCGAGGATCGTGGGGAGAATATTCTTCATGGATGAACCATTCCCTTGGTCTATGTATTGTGGAGGAATGGTGGCCTCGAGGAGAGTACCTGGGAATGGGAGACACATATGTATTCCCATTACCCAGATTTGTTTTGATTTTTTATCCTATGTTTGTCTTGTGCATTGCTATGATGTAATGGTTAACCTTATTTTCTATGAGATGAGAAGTTTTCCTTATTCCCTGAATGTGTTTGAAAATCCCTCACTATGGGGAGGGGAGGACCTGATCCCTAATCAAGACACATTAAGGTGGATGCGATTAAACCCATACAGGTGAGTTAGTTTCTCCCAAAGCGGATACTATCTTAACATGGAGTAAGGTACACCCTAACCTATATGTTTGGATGGTGTGAACTTTATATGTTTTGTGGTTACTTCGGGGAGAAGGGAGGTAGTGTATCTGTATTTGTTCAAGAGATAAATGAGGGAGTGGTGTTCCTAGATATCGACGTTTGATCCATATTTCGAAAAACTTTAGGGTGGTTTGTCCCTGAGAGGTATCTTGTGATGTGGTTGATCAGAAACCTCTCATTTCTTCTTGTTTAATCTTGAATTATCGAGGGCGAGAATAGTTTGAGAGGTATTTGATGTAATGGGCCAGACCCTCTTAGTCAATTACTTTTCCAAGTTCTAGTGTTTGGGGTGTCCTGGGGACCATTGGCGACTCATTGAGGAGTTTTCCAAATTTCAGGATTGAACGAATGCTGTCACCAATGAGAGTTGGTGGCACCGATGAGTGTCGGTGGCACTGATGGGAGTCAGTGGCACCTATGGGTTTTGATGGCACCGATGGGTTTCAGTGGCACCGATACGCATCGGTGACACTGATGAGCATCGGTGGCACTGATCGGAATCGGTAGCACTGATACACGTCAGTGGCACTGATGGGGTTTGGTGGCACTTATGGGCCATCCATAGCTACATTCTTCATCAATTCCATGTGGTGTCCTAGGTTTTTGTGGTCATGGTTTTTTGTTGTTGTCGCAGATTGGGTGTGTGTAGGTTAGATGTGTGGTGATGGCCTATAAGGTTGTTGTTGGGGCGGCAGTGGGACTGCAGTGAGACTTGTGAGGGTGGTCTGACATGTAGGATGTCCTAAATAACCAGTTGTAAAGATGTATGGGTACCCAAATACTGATGTACTATTACTATTACTTTACCTTACCTGTGTTATTTGAAGAGTGTTCCTTGGTGAGGTTGGGTGGGTAGTTTCCTTTCTAGGTGCCCTGGTTATCTCTATTTTTTTATCATGGGGCATTTGAATGCCTCCCCACATTTTCACGATATATTTGGGTTTTCCATAATTAGTATACCTGTATACTCACCCTATATATATAAAAATGCTTTTAAGTTTCTAAGAGGACCTTGAGGACCATGCCAGACTTTACTTTCTCAGGATTCGGGAGTTTTTTCTTCTTTTCTTTCTTTTGGTACTTCCATTGGAGTTTCCTTGTACCTTGTGTTATTTTATTTTGAACATGCATATGGGAGTGTATTTTTTTGGATTTACTTTTACATTCAGTTTTTTTGGAGTTGTTTGCAGTTTACCATCTTATCTCCCGATCCTATTAAATAAAAGAGGCAATTCCATCCATTTGATGTGAGATTCTATGCCCTTGGTGCTAGTCTCTACTTTTGGGACTATTGACGGTGGGACTTGTGGATCATTATCTATCCTTCAAATAGAATAATAGAGGGTCTAGAAGTTTGTTGTCCCTTTCCTCATCTTGGTGAAGGCGGTTCATGACATACTATCATTACTTATTTTAAGCTAAAGTGTAAGTGTTTATTATTTTAATTCAATTATATTCTATTATCATGCTTTACTATTTATAAATACCTAAATGATTATTAAAGTTACACTGTTATAATATGAATTGATACTCTTCTCCCAAAACCTAATCCTAGATAGATTTTGAAATTTCTTTGTTAACCAAAACCTAACATTCCAAACGTCAAATCTAAGTTCATTTCAGAATGAATAATTAACTTTAGAATAAAACTTTGGAATCTTTGGTCACTTCTAGAAGAAAAAAACCTATCTCTAGTGGAACCATAAAATCCTCAAAGTTTCACATGGAATCTCTTAAAGTCATTCAAGAAAAGGAAATATGTTTAAATTGGTATAGATCAGGTCAATCATTATTATGGAGAGCTATGTGATAGAAAGGATGGAATGAGTATATTATGGATAGTTACAAACCATTATATCCTTGATTAGTAAAATAGTTCTAAGTGAATATTCTTTTTTATGTTGTTCAAAGATTGGATAATATTAGAATGATTATTAGAGGATAAGATCATGTATTTTCTTAAAATTTATGGGATGTTAGTCTAGAAGTTCAAATTCAAGGTGAGTAAAAGGACTATTAAAATTATTACCCTATCAATAATCCTTATTTTGAGTTTAATAGAGCTGCAGAAGATATTATTGGTAATATATATCCAATAATACCAAATGTTGTTAAGTTCAATGGTGAGTGTGGGTTGTTTATTAATTTTATTTACCATGTTATCTATCCTAAAAAGATATATTTTAGAATTTTAAGGAATCAGGGACTATTATTTCTTTATCTGATAGTAAAAGGAGTGTAGATACATCTAACTATATTTCTTATGAGATATATAGATGATCTAATAAAGACTTATTCTTGGTTCAGTTATTTACCTTATCCAAAGTTCATCTCATCTTTGTTAGATATTAAGAAGATTATTCCCCTAGGATAGGAAAATTCTACGGATTCAAGTGGAATTTATTTGAAGCAAACCATGTGAAATAGAATGATAATTCATTGTAAACTTTGTATGAAGAAGTTGGTTGAGGATGAAAGTAAGTAGTATGAGAATTACAATATTAGGAAGAATCCAATCAGAATAAAGGAAAGTTTTGTTCTAGGTTTAGAACATTATTAAATGGTTGAAGCTGACTATTTTGAATATAGTAAATAAGATGTGGTTATTGATCATAGTGTAGAATCCTTGAGGGATTATACGGAAATCATGATTCACTCTCATTTCATAGGGCTCACAAAATATAAAGTACCCATGGATGGAGTAGTAGATCCTTAGGGGGAGAGTACTCCTAAATATTTGCTTCTTGGACCAAGTCTCACTAATTTAGGAAGTGATGAAAATGAAAATATGGTTTTAGATAATCATTCTATGTTTTAGATAGGGAAAAAACATTTGACTCTAGACCCCCTAGAGATGATAAGTTTTCAAAAAAACCCTCTTACTAGCTGGGATCTTTCTTTTCACTATATGATGGTGGGGATGATCTTAATAGTGGCAGTCAACCAAACCTAGTGGACATGACAAACCACTTTTACCTAGTACTTGAAAAAAAAATTAATAGAGGTGAACCTCTCTTATTCTTATGGATCAAATCTGACTAAACCTTTTATTTGGTGATGTTTTTCAAAATATATTTGGTTCAAATCCTATAGAACTAGCTAAGCCTTCTTCCCACGTTCATGACTCGAATGTATCAATCCAGGGTGATCGAATTTATGATCTATCTCCTTATATAGATATTATAAAATTATAGTATTCTAATTGTTTTATTCAAGATATTTATAGAACTAATTTTTACTCCTCATATGATGAATGGTTTATGTTACAACCCTCATATATGGTTTTTAGTGAATCCACCCCTAGTTACAACCCATCTCATCCAGATTCTTCTACATCTTTCTTTTCCTCGTCAGACTTTTTTTTAGTTTAAAAATTACTTTTTGAAAGTTTTTAAAAGAATATTTATGTTTATGGGTAGTGTTAGTGACAATGGTAAACAAGAATATATAGCCTTTATAGTTACAAGTGTTTTGGATCATATTCAACCGAAGTTTTTTCTCAAAGTTGATCATATAAATCATGGGATTTAAATTTTAAGATCACGGAATAGATCTATTCATGAAAAATTGATAGATATTTTGATTAAGCTAGACTAGGGATATCTCAATGTTGTAAAACGTTCTTCTAGATATCCTACTCATCCTACTCCTATAACATTGTCTATTTATGAAGATCTCATTTGAAGGTTGTGCCTGGGGAGATTTGAACTCTTTTGAAAAGTTGTAAAGAAGCTAAGGATTTAATAAAAATTGATCTAGATGATCATGGTGGAAAACTTTTTTATATGATTAAAGATGATATATTTAAGTCTTACAAGGATAAATATACTATTAAAGGTTCCATCAAGTATTACCTAAACCAAATTTTCAACAAGTTTGATCTTATGACTATTTCAATATTTAGATAATCAATTAAGGATAAATCCTTTAGCCCAGGATTTTAACACATTTATGGAAACTTCCGTGCTCAAGGATCCACTATTGGATCAATTTATGACTAATAAAGATGATTCCTTTTAGATTAAAGTGCATGGATCTCAAGTTTTTTCTGATATCACTCAAGTTCTGGAGCCTTGCCTCTTTACAGCCAACACTAAAATTCTAGATACTTCATCTCTTCCTATGAACAGTGCTTCAACTACTACCACTCTAGCTTCAAGAGCTCCTATAACACCTTTTGGAATCATTATTATTCAATCTATCTAACATATCAGACCCATATATTAAGGGATTATGATTCAAGGATCTTTATCTTCTCTTATCCAGCACCTACACCTATATCTCTTCTATAGGAAAAGTAAAATACTCTCTTGATCCTTCAAAAATTATAGACCTTACATACTCATATTCTAATTAATAGAACTAATAGGGTTATTTTTAATTTAAACCTACTTGAACCTAATGAAATCTGTCTTATTCATTCTTGATTATGTATATATTTTTTTTCTTATCTTCATGTTTTTATGTTTCTTTATTACATCATCTAATTAATTTTTCATGTTTACATCATTATTCCCAAACAATATCCTGCAATATTTTTGATAACACCAAAAGGGTGAGTAAATTAATATATGGTATACTTTTTTATTAATATAATTCTTCATTAAAATGATTTATTAGTGAATTTTCTTTCTTTATTTATTCCATGATTTGTGATAATCATAATTGGTGGTACTGTTGGCTTAGTCCAGTAATTTCTTATTTTAATGATTTAAAAGAATTATTATTTTATCATTAATGAATTCTATATTCTAGGGTAGAAACTGTTATTTTTTAGAAAAATATAAAAATTCACCTAAGTGTAAGATTAACCACATGAAAGAACTTAAATGGATGCATGAATAGAAATGAAACCATGTATCAAATTAGTGAAATATATAATTATTGGATAGACCCCAGAAGTAGTAGATAAATTGTAAGAATGATTTAATAGACCACATAAAGTAGCCTATAACTCTGTGGAATTTTCCAAAGGATAGAAGTGACCACATGTCTAAGTGGATTGGGCATATGAATAATCAATCAACCATAATGGAAAGTTTAAAAACTCTTAAAGTGACTGTATGTATAGAAGTGACCATATGTTGTGCCTGATGAACCAAAATAAAAATCATGCACTCACATGATAGAATTCGAATTTTTTAAAATTATTGAAGTGATTGTATGATGAATTCATTAAGACACACATTAGATTGATGTGACCTATTTTCCAAAGGAACTACCAAATGACCAGTCGAAGTAATTGATCAGAGTTATTCAGAAGTGTTGAATCAACTATGAGGTATTTAGATAATGTGATAGACTTAAATCGACCATGTCTAACTAGAATTGTATTTAAGTGATATATTTCAATTTCCATATTTGAGGAATTGAATACAGTGTCAACGAATTTAATTATTCTATATTTCATCCTGAATATGAGGATATCTAATAATTATTATTTAAAAAATATTCTAAGAAATAATTTCTATACTTAGAGGTAGAAACCGGTCAAGGAAATATATATTAGATAAATAATATTTTTTAAATAATAACAAAAAATAAGACAGAGTTCTCTCTATTTCAATAACCTACAACACTCTATTTTTTTGTTTATCCCGGAAAGATCTAAGAGAAAATTTATGATCATGTCATCTTCTATTAGAACTAAATTAAAATATTGAGAAGAAAAGAGAGCCCTACTGATCAACTGTAATTGGATCAGTATAAAGTTTCATCAAACTTTATCTCTCTTACTCTCTCTATTTTACCTTAATTTTGAGTTATTCTAGAATTATTCCATGTATTTTTTAGCACACACTCATGTACTACATTATAGATTACTCAGATACACTTTATTTTATTTCATTCACCTTTATATCCCCATAATCAACTATAGAAGAGGTCATGTGATAACCAGGATAGCCTTGTATACTGTTGTAATCAGTATACCCAATTTAGGTTATAGATCATCTAGGTTATATTAATAAACATGTTTGATAGTGGGTTATTTTCAAGTGGGCAGTACTAGGTCTCTGATTGCGACTGAATTTCTTGTGTTTATTTCCACTATGTGTTATTTAAGTTTTTCTTAAACTACTTTAAAACTATTTGGAATTAAAAAATTATATTATTAAAATATATTCATGATAAATATTTATAAATATCTTTATAAAAATATACTTTGACAGAAAAATTTTACTAGTGATTTATCTATTATTTAATGTTAGTAGAGTAATAATGAATGATTAGGTAAATATCAAGTTAATATAATTGAGTTTTGATCAAGCTCTTAAGACGTTATTTCAAACCATAAAATCATTTATACCCATTATATTAGTTAAATGTTGTTTTCTAAATTAGGGGAAAAAATTAAGATAATTTTTAATAGAAATCTTTGTTAGATGATCAATTCACCCCTCCCCATCTTGATTACTCCACTCCAACCAATAGAGATGTTTTGAAATTTAAAAAAAATATTATGTTATATATATTAATCTTCTAAGTAAAAGTTATTATAAAAAAACATATATTTAATAATACTCATCAATTTATTCACTATGTTTTAGTCTTTAAGATTTTATCTATAACCATAAATTGTGAGAATAACTATAATCACCCATGTAAAAAAATTCTTCCACATCCTCACCCTCAACCATTCAAATGCCTTCAAAATGAGAATGACATAGTTGTAGGAAATATTCTTTCAATAATGTAAAAAAGGTTTTTTTACTTTCTTTTTTTATTTTTAACAACAATTATAAAGTTTCAACAATGCTAACGATGTTTTAAATATATTTTTCACACCAATTATTTTAATAGGCATTATAAATTATCTTTTATGATATTATTTATATAACTAGAATTTAAAACCCTCCTATAACTAAAAAAAATTATATTGTGGTTATAATATAATATACGGGAAATGAATTTTTTCATCAATTATAAAAATAATTGATGTAAAGAAAATTAAAAAATATTTAAAAATACAATTTCCAAACCTGTAATTTGATAATATTTTTTAAAACAACATCAGAACATCATGTATAAATCTATGATAACTATTTATTTCAAAACATGGTTAAAATTATTAAAACATTGTAATTTCATAGTTAAAATACATAATTTTCATTAAAAATATAAAGAGATAAACCAAAATTGAATAAAAATTGTGAAATAATTAGTCCATACTCCATGTAAATGACTTATATCATTCAAAATATGTTGGTGACAATCATAAAAAATATATAAATATGATAAATAAAATATTCACCATCTATTCTCATTATAATAAGATGATATATAAAAATAAAAACTCATAATAAAACCTAACCATGTAATTATTCTAGTTTAAATTATTTCATAGATAAATTTTAACACATAATACCCACATTCGAATCCTCCTTGTTGATGATGATAATTGTTTTCCAAAAGATGCTATCAATTAAAAATAATATTGTAAGTATCTACTAAACTATAATAATTATAAAATAATTCACCGTTTCACACACATTATAGATATTTTTTCCCTTATTCTTACTAGAAATTGATATTTCTCTCATTCCATGTTTGAAAATGATAAGAAGTATGAAATAAAATGGAAAGTTATTATATGATATAAGCATTAAAATAATAAATCTTATTTCACAAATACCAATTTAAAATTTTTTATCACTTTATCATGTATGGATAATGAATAGTAAGTAATGTTTTTTGGTGGAAAACAAAATAATAAATTCAATGACCACTCATATAAAAAAATAAAATATGATTGTCTATTTAATTATGAGAAATTTTTTAATGTAATGAAAAAAATGTTTCATAAATGAAAGGTAAAAAATAATCCAACACATAACTACATCATTATAAAATATTTTATAAATATATTTGTTTCATTCTCTTTCATGCATTGTCCTCATTAATAGAGAAATAAATTAAGAGTACAAGAATCTATACACATACCTTATATTGTACTGAATATTAATTGAATGAAGACACCCAATAAGAAAAAAACCTAGCTTGTAAGGTACATAAAATTGAAATAATTAAAAAAAATATGATAATTGAATTACATGGAAAAGACTTGTTACACTCTCATGGTCACTACTGCATCTTATTTTGAGCCTTATTTATTTATTTATTTTGTGAGTTTTTAAGAGTTGTTGGTTGAGTGCCTCAATTTTTAGGAAAATAGGACTTATTGTATAGTAGGAGGAAATTTATTAAAACCTAGAAACATTCCATGGAGGAGGGATTTTTTTATATAGTGGGGTTTTGGGTGACTTGAGATTGGTTTATTGTAACACACATATGTTTTTATGAAATATTTGTAATTCTTCAATATCTTACATTGCATGAAAACATGAGTTTAAATGAAGCATGAGATGTCATTAGTATAAAATTAACATTATAACCTATTCAATAAGTTAGTAGGAATAAATATAACTAACTTATGAAAAATTTTAGAGAATTAATTTTCTATCAATTATTTATGAAAAATATATACCAATTAAATGTAAAGTAAATATTTTTATTTTTATATTAATAAAATAAGTTAATTACAATTAATAAATGAAATTAATTAAATTTATGTTATATAAAATATTTTTGATATTCATCCAATATATATTTCACTCATAGGATATTAATAAACCATATTTTATGTATAAAAACCCATTTTTTGAAAAGGGTAATTTTACCATCTTTTAATAGAGATCCCTTTTTAAATAAGAAGTTTAACACATTAATAATTTTTATATGAAAAAATATACTTCTCGTTTAGAAGTGGGATATAAAAATTTACTTTGGATGACTTTTTGGTATTTTTCTCTTAACTTTCAAGTTTTAATGAATAGTAAAATTATACTATATTTTAATTCAAAACAAATTTCTTCATATAAATAATTTATATGGTTAAATTATATTATTTAATGGTGTTAAAGTATAAATATAATATATTTTTATGATTTAATATAATTTAGGTCATTGGAATTAATTTTACATTGAATTTAGATGTAAAAACATTTCAATATTTTGCAATATTTTAACTTTTAAAACCCATTCTCTCATTTCGATAATAAGATTAATTGTAATTTAATTATGGAAACTTCTATGTTTTCAATTTTTAAAAATGTATTCCATATTTAGAATCTGTAGGTCTAAATTATTTAAATACCTTTCTTTAATTTTTGGGCATTATGAATAGCAACTTAGGTAATTTTTATTAATACAGTAAAAGGGAAAATTGGGTAATTAAGGGTAAAAATAATATTATAAAATTAACCTAAAATTTTTCCTGATATCATTATATGATTTTTTTACCTAAATCATCCATGGGTCAAAATTGTATCCTTTAGAAGCCACTGGTATGAGATTAGGACATTTAATTTATTTTATTTAATGAAAATTTAAATGTGTATTACTCAACTTTTAATAACTATTTCATTTTCAATATAAGGATATAAAGAAGATAAACTCAATTTTAAATACTTATTTAAAACCTAAATTTTTTTATTTATCATGGTATATTGTTTTTAATTTTTAGAAAATAAATAATTACCATAAAATCTTATACATTGATGATGTAGAAATTATTTAATTGGTGAAAAATTAAACAAAATAAATTTTATTAAAATGATAATAACCATTAAAAGGAAAAAAAATCTTGATAAAATATTATTTTTCAACTATATCTCGATCATAATCATCCAAGGGGTAATTTACTGACCATTTATACCCATATGGAAAGGATTATGACACTTATAAAATTTTATTTAAAGTGATGTGAAAGTTTTCGCATTCATGTTTTGATAAATATAACATTTTTAATTTATGATTTTATAGAAGATATATTCTACAATAATAATTCTTATGAAATATAGAGTATTTATATTTTTCATATTATTTTAGTTTTTAGTTTAATTTAACAAATAAGTATATGAAATAATTTCAAAACATTTATGTAGTAATTATTTTATTAATGGAGATAACAAATAAATTTTATTAAAAATATTAAAAAAGTACAATTTGGGATAATTAATTTATTCAAAAAAAATTATATTACCTTGAACTCATAGTAATATAGTAAAAATAACTAAGTTAAATTATTATCTTTATATTTTTAATAATCAATGAATTCAATAGTGTCAAAATTGAAACTATTGATTATTTATCAAAATAATGTATTATTAAATTATTTAAAAATCATAAAACCTATTTAAAAATATATAATAATTATGATATAGTCTAAAATTATCTATATTATTCATTTATAGTCTAGTTTATATCAAATAAATAAATATTTAACCCTTTTAATATTAAAATATTTGTTACCTTAGTTAAAATTAAATAGAATAACTAAGTGTTAATTAAAACGATACGGTTTAAATTTATAGAAAAACTTGTCAAATGTTTTTTGGTTAATTGTATTACAAGATTATCTCATCTAATATTCAAAATTAGGACATTTTGGAGGTTTTTGGATGGGTTTTTATTTTATTATAAATTAATATTTTTGAGGTTCCAAAAGTGCCTCTCACCTCAATTATAAAAGGGTACATCCTCTCTCACTTATTCAATTCACATTTACCCCTAAATCATGGACCTACCCTAACCATTTCCTTTATAAACATCCTTATTAAAATACTTAAAGTTTTATCCTTCTCAAAAGACCAACTCTAGTGCCTTTAAGAGTAGATCTAGAGGGAGCTCGTCGAAGAAGAGGTAATTTCCTCTACCAATTATGTTATAGTGAAATGATTTTTAAGAAACCCATTTTATATATTGGTATATTCTATGATAAATAAATTATTTTTTTTGGAACATTTAATAATGATTTCATTATGAAATGGTTGGGACATATATATCCCTCCAATTCATTGGGTAATGATTTATATCTCATGAGACAGATAGTGCTTGAACAGGGAATGCTCTCAATTCAGTAAAACAGGGTTGGAATGAGGCGTGAAATCAGATCAGTAGTATACTTTGTCCACTATTATAGTCTTGTAAATAATCCTTGTCTAATATGAAATTATTTTCTATGCTTATATGTATTCCAAAAATTCTATTTCTTATGTTTTAACTTTTAGGAATATGTTTGTTGATTCTTTATGAACTTTTATGATTTATCCCATGACTCAATATCATGATCTTTCATATGGAGGATAATATTTTAAAATGTTATTTTCTTATTTCTTATAATTATGATATGATTTATATCCCCCTTATTTACCCTTAAAGAACATCTGAGGTCACCCTTTCTAAGGTTTCGTTTCCTTAGGTTATAAGGAAGGGTATTAAGTAAGATATGTTAAAAAGGGGCCAAGTTATGAAGAAATAAGGGGGAGACAATGTAGATGTCTTATGAACCAGTTTTTTATGTTTCCCATTTTATAAATACACTAAACCTATATGGTTCTGGAGTGGTTTTGTTATATTTTTTAATGATGATTTTTCAATTTTGAAGTCATTTCTATGTACATAAAGTATAGGCTATTATAGATTCAATAATATCAAAGGTATATTTATCCTTTTGAAACAAGGATGAGAAAAACATAATAATAACCCTAAGGATATGTCAATGTATAGGTTACAATACTAGTGCTTTATAAATGATCATGAATAACATAGTATAAAACCTAAAGGGTCCTAAATTGAAGTTTCATTTTTGATTATGTGGTTTTTCCATTTTTATTAGTGTTTCTCACATTATTTTTCTTGGTTTTAGTGAGTAACAAGAAATTTAAGAAACCATGTTAATGTTGAATGTGACGAGCAATGCAATGATTTTCCTCTTGAGAAACTGAATGTTATAGGAGCTAGAATGAAAAATCTTGTCTCTATGATCATACAAATTTCTCAATCTATAAATCATGGTGGACATTCAACTGAGAAAAGGAGGGAACAACATTCTATTAAATAGAATAGTACCACTAAAAAGATATTTTTAGTTCTCTAATGTTCATATTATGATAAATTCATCATGAGAGTATATCATTTGGAATTTGAAGATGATCAATGGTGGTATATTATTAATAATACTAGTCAAAGTGATGAAATTTACTCTATATAATGGGACTTGTTTAAGAACATATTTTTTAATAAGTACTTTCCTTGGATTCTTCAAAAAAATATGGAGAACGAGTTCTTTGATCTTAAGAAATAGGATGATAAATATGTTGGTACCTATGAATAAAATTTTACCAGACTTTCATGTTATTGTTCTAGAATAATTATCCTATATGAGAGTAAAATTGATCAATTCTTTAGTGTCTTAAACCCAAGTCTCTAAAGATTATTAGCCATAAGGGACTTTAATAGATATTAAGAAATCATTTGTTGTCCTATCAAGGTTGATATTGATATTGGAGTAACCCATCAGTCCTATGGGTTTGATAAGTAGAGAAAAATAAAATTAATGTGAAAATATAAATACCACATTGACAAGAAAATGAGTTTTCACTTATGCTCAAATTTTGGAAAGAAACATAGAGGAAATTTTCCTAAAGGGAATATAAAATGTTTTAAGTATGGGAGAGATTTTCATCGGGTAGTTGAATGCTAAAGTGATGGGAAAAAGATGTATAATGATAGAGAAAAGGCTCTACAAAATAAACCTCCCACACTTCAATGCTATAACTTCAATGAAATGGGTAATTACACTAGAAAATTCCTTAATCCAAGGGTTATTGATGATGATCGACGTTAGTAAAATCTTAAGGCCAATGGGAAAGGCAAGTCACATGTGATCACTATTAGTGAAGTTGTGTATGATAATGAATTGGTGAAAGGTAAAATTATCATCCACACTAATATAAATAATGTTTTATTTTATTATGGATTTACTTACTCTTTTATTTCAATAGAATTTTCTAAGGGTACCACTGTATTACCTCAAAAATTATTTGTTTAGTTGGTTGTGACATCTCTTAATGGCATTACCATCACATCAAAAGTTTATAATTATTATCCAGCTAATGTTTGTGGGAAATTTATTCACAAAAATATTATTATCCTTAATTTATTGGGATTTAATGTGATTATTTTCATGAATTAACTTTATATATATAGAGATCATATAAATTTTCAAGGAAGGGAAGTCACATTTCATATTCTGAATAAATTTATGATCATCTATCGATACAAAGATGAATATGACATTCTAGTGGAAATTTCTTCCTTATTATGGTTCTTGGTTCCTATAAATGAAGGGTATCTATCTCAAATTGTTAGGGAGAAACTCACTATTAAGAATACACCTGTTATACAGGAGTTTTTTAATGTCTTTATAGAAGAATTTCTAGGTCTTCCACTGAATCATGAAGTCAATTTTTCAATATAACTCATATCAAGTGCTATGCCTATTTCAATTACACCTTATATAATGGTCCCAATTGAGTTACAGGAATTGAAGAAGCAACTCCAAGAGAATCTTGAAAATTGGTTCATACACCCTATTGCATCACCTTGGGGTGCACCTATTCTATTTTTAAAGAAGAAAGATGGATCAATGAAACTCTACATTGATTATCTAGAACTTAACAATATCACTATTGAGAACAAATATCTTCTTCCACACATTGATGACTAATTTGAAGAACTATGTGAAGATCAATACTTTTTCATGATTGATCTTTTTATGATATTATCAATTAAGGGTCAAGAAGGTTGATATACCAAATATGGAATTTTGTACAGGGTATAGACACTATGAATTTATAGTGATGCATTTTGGTCTTACTAATTACCCGGTTATATTTATATATATAATGAATAGAGTATTTAGAGACTATATTGGTTGGTTTTTGGTAGTATTTATAGATGATATTATTGTATATTCAAAGAGAAAATAATAACATGAATATCACTTTATAATTATACTAAAGACCCTATGAAATGAGAAGCTTTATGAAAATTTTACCAAGTGGGAATTTTGGCTACAGAAAGTTTTATTTTTGGGTCACATAATCTAATGATAGGTGATATCTATAAATCAAGCAAAAACAGAAGTTACTAAATGTTGTCCAAGACCAACAATAGAAACTGAGATCTGATTTTTTTGGTTTTTTTTTTGGATATTATCTATGTTTTAAGAAATATATTTCATGAATATCAAATCCACTCACAAAATTGACTCATAAAGGAGTTAATTTTGTGTGTATGGAAGAGTGTGAATATAATTTCAAAGATCTAAAAAAGAAGTCTAGCTAGTGCACTTGTGCTCCCACTGCCTTGTAGTGGATAAAGTCTTCTTATCAATAGTGTTGCATCCAAGAAGGGTTTGCAATGTGTTATCATGAAAAATGATATAGTGATAACTTATGCCTTGTGAAAATTGAAAATCCATGAGAAAAAATTCCAAACTCATTATTTGGAGTTAGCTTTGGTAATATTTTCATTAAAGATATGGAGGCATTATCTTTATGGTGAAAGATGTGATATTTATAATAATCATAAAAGTTTAAAGTATATTTTCATAAAAATGGATTTGAATATGAACCAAATAATATCATTAGAGTTTATTAAATATTACAACTTCTCAATATATTACCACCCTGAGAAATTGAACAAGTTGGAAGATGGTTTAAGTCAAATGGACCACGCTAGCCTATCCATGATGAGGATCACAAAAGATCTAATATTTATAGATTTTCGAAGGATGGATATTGAAATTTTAAAGAAAGGGGTAATATTATATTTATCAAATGAATGGTCAACCATCTATATAAGTTAAGATTAATGAGGATCATAAGGAAGATGTAGAGCTAAAAAAGAAGGTGAGAATTGTTCCTGAATTCAACCTTGATTGTGATGGAATAATTAGTTTCAAGAACCATGTTTTTCTCCCTCCCATACAATAGTTAAATAATATTATATTGGATGAGGCTCATAGTTTTTAATTCTCCATTCATCCTAGAAGCACAAATATGTACAAGGACTTTAAATAATATTTCTAGTGGGATTTCATGAAAATATATATTTCTAAATATGTATCTCAGTTCATGGTTTGTCAGTAAGTTAAGGATGAGAGATAGAAGTTTAAGGGGATGTTACAACCATTACCCATACCAAAATGGAAATAAGAAAACATTATTATGGACATTGTCATTAGACTTCACAAAACATCTAAAGGTTATAATGTTATATGGGTTATAGTTGATAATCTTATGAAGTCAGCACACTTCATTGCTATTAGAGATGATTTATCTATTGATCAGCTTTCCAGGATGTATATAAAGGAAGTGTTAAGATTGTATGGATTACCACTTTCCATTATATATGATAGGGATCCAAGGCATACCTCAATGTTCTAGAAAAGTCTTTAGTAGGATCTGGATACAAAGTTATGTTTTAGTACTTCTTATCATCCTCAAACTGATGGTCAGTCTGAGAGGAAAATTTCAAATCTAAAAGACATGTTGCAATATTTCTCTATAAATTTCCAAGTTGGTTGGGATCAACACCTAACTTTGGTATAATTTTCTTACAACAACATATTTCACTCTAGTATTCAGATGGATCCTTATGAAGCCCTCTATGGAAATAAGTATAGAACTCCAACTTCCTAGGATGAAGCTAGGGAAATAAAGCTATTAGGACCTGGTCTTGTTGATGAAATGTTAGAGAAGGTCAGATATATTCAAAAATGCATAATAGAAACTCAGAGTCGACAAAAATATATGCTGAAAACATATGAAAAGTCCTATATTTTTAAGTGGGTGATAAGTTGTTTCATTAAATATCTCCCTGGATGAGAGTAATGGTATTTGTAAAGAATTGAAAGTTAATCCCTAGGTATATCAGTCCTTTTGAAATTATTGATCATGTTGGGAAGGTAGTTTATAGATCGGCGCTTCCATAGAATCTCTATCAAGTACATGATGTGTTCTAAATATCTCTACAGAGAAATTACAAACCAGATTTTTCAAATTTACTAATATCAAAAGTTATACTACAGAAGAAAGATCTTTCTTATGAATAACAACTTGTAGAGATTCTGGATCATAGCAAAAAAGTTCTACAAAACATGACCACTCGATTGGTTAAAGTTTTATGGTGGAACCACCAATTTGGGGAAGCTATGTGGGAACATGAGGATGTGATGATTCAAAGTTATCCTCATCTGTTTGTATTCAAGTGATGAATTACATTTTTAAAATTCAATTTAATGGGATTATAATGTAACACCCATATGTTTTTATGAAATATTTTTAATTCGTCAATAGCTTACATTGCATGAAATCATGAGTTTAAATGAACCATGATATGATAATAGTATAAAAAGACCATTATAACCTAGACATTATGTTAGTGGGAATAATTATAACTAACTTAGGAAAATTTATTTTCAATTCGTTGGCTACCAATTATTAATGAAAAATATAAACCAATTAAATTTATAAGAAATGTTTTTATTTTTTTATAAATAAATTAAGTGAATTGAAATTACTAAATGAAATTAATTAAATATATATGTCATATACAATATTTTTCTTATATTCACCCAATATATATTTTAGTCATAAAATATTAATAAACCCTATTTTATGTATAAAAATTATATGTTTTCAAAAGGGTGATTTTACTGCCTTTTAATAGAGAACCCTTTTAAATTAAAATTTTGAAAGATTAATAATTTTTATATGATAGCATAAACATATTCTTTGGAATCTGGATATAAAAATTTACTTTGGATGGATTTTTGATAGTTTTTTGATAACATTCTTGTTTTGATGAAGAGTAAAAATACAGTGAATTTTAATTGAAAACAACTTTTTTCCTCAAAATAATTTATACGGTTAAATTAAATTATTCAATGGTTTTAATGTAAATATAGTTAATAGTTTTATCATTTAATATAATGTAGGTCATTTTAATTAATTTTTTATTGAATTTATATGTAAATACATTTCAATCTTTTGTAATGTTTTAACTTTGAAAATTTGTTTTCTCATTCCAACAATGAGATTAATTTTAAATTAATTACTACAAATTCTTTATTTTGAATTTTTAAAAATGGATTCCATATTTGGAATCATTAGGTCCAAATTATGTAAATTGATTTATTTTATTTTTGTTTATTATGAATAGTAACTTCAGTAATTTTTATTAATACGTTAAAAGGGTAAATGAGGTAATTAAAGGTAAAAATAATATTATAAAATTATTATAACACTTGTCCAAATATAATTGGATGCATTTTTTAAAACTAAATCGTCCATTGTTCAAAATTACATCCTTTGAAAGACACTTGGATGAGATTAGGACATTTGATTTATTTTATTGAAAGAAAAGTTAAATATGACTTACTCAAATTTTAATAATATATAATTTTTAGTATGAGATTATACGAAATATAAACTCGATTAATAATACTCATTAAAAATCTGGAATATTTTTATTTATCTTGGTATTTTATTTTTAATTTTTAGGTAATAAATAATTTCCTTAAAGTCTTATACAATGATGATGCAGAAATTATTTAATTGATGAAAAATTAAAAAAAAATTTATTAAAATGATAATAACCATTAAAAGATAAGATAAAATCTATTTTTAAGTATATATATACCCTAATAATACAAGGGTTGATTTATTGACCATTTGGATCCATATATAAAATATTATGACACTTATAATATTTCATTTAAAGTGATGTTAAATTTTTCACATTCATGTTTTAATAAATATTACATTTTTAATGTAGGAATTTCTAGAATTTATATTCTATTATAAGTATTCTACTGAATTCTAGAGGATTTATCTTCATCATATTATTTTATTTTTAATTTTTATTCAAAAATAAGTATATTAAATAAATATACAACACAAATGATTTAATTATTATATTAAAGGAGATAACAAATAAATGTTATTAAAAATATTAAAATAAATATAATAAGGGATAATTAATATATCCAAAAAATATTAAATATTTTCTTAAACTCTTAAAAATATATTAAAATATTTTTTTAAAGTTAACTTGTTATATTTATATTTATAATAATCAATGAATTGAACAGTTTCACAATTGACACTATTTATTATTTATCAAAATAATATATTATTAAATTATTTAAAAATCATACAAATTTTTTAAAAATATAGAATAATTATTATATAGTCGAAAATATTATAAATTATTAATTTATGATAAAATTCACATTAGTAGGTAAATATTTCACCCTTTTAATATTTAAATATCTCTTACCTTTGTTAAAATTAAATAGAATAACTAAGTTTTAATTAAATGATAATATTTAAATTGATAGAAAAAATAGTCTAAAATTTATTGGTTGATGATATTAAAAACTTATATTATCTCATATTTAAAATTAGTACATTTTGAGGTTTTTTATGGGGTTTTATTTAATTATAAATTATTATTTTTGAGGATTCCAAATGTGCCTCTCACCTCAATTATAAAAAGGCACCTCCTCCCTCACTTCTTCACTTCACTTTGAGCGTTAAATATCAGTCATCATCTACCCGGTTCCTTTCTCAACTTCTCTATTCACATTATAGTGGTTCTTTTCTTCTCAAAATACCAACTATAGTTCCTTTATGTGGAGATCTAGAGGGAGCTCATCGAATAAGAGGTAATCACCTCTACCGATTCTTTGAAACTAATTTCTTATTCTAATTATTTTTCATGAGTTGTTTCCATTCTAAATTTATAAATATGGTATAAATTATATATTTATATTATATTATTATTATTTAATAACCATATTCCACCTTTTATACATCCTAATAAATATAAAATCACTACGCATACGTACATACAGTTTATCATCTCCAAAACATGGTGAAATCTATTTTTCCCAACCAACTTACATGGAATAGAATACTGATGGGAATAATGACTATAAATGATTACTATAACATTTTGTGGATTTTTTAACAAAATATATATCATCACTTCCATTCCATTTCACTATTATGGGAATTATATCGACGCTCGTGCGTACGTAATGCTTACCGTCTCCACGAAGTGATGTGATTCATTTTACTAGATGATCCATTAAAAAGTGATTATATAAATTTATAAAATGAATATATATATATATATGATATATATTGTATTAATATCATTTTTTAATGATATAACTATAACCTAATAAGTTTAAATATAACATATTTGATAAAACATGCATAATAAAATGAAGCAGTTAATACCCGAATAACGAGTAATAATGAAATGTTATTAAAAAAGGATGATAATATAATCATATACGATATCATTAAAATGAATATGATTCTTTAATAATTCAATTAAGTTATTTTAATGATTATAATATGGGTTCATATACAGAAAAATGTTATCATACCTAAGGTAGGGGATAACTTTATAATCTCATTGTTATCTGAGATTGTTTATACGTATGTATTTACTGGGTTATATTTATCATTCATGTCCATGTTTCCTAAAAATTTATTCCAAAAATATTCTTCCTATTATTCTAAAATTGTTTATATTCAATTTTACCTGTTGGTTAATTTTCATTAAATAGTATAGAGGTAATTTTTTTCATTTTTTATTTGAGGTACTTTTTGAATTATTCAAAAAAAGTATTAGGAGAATGTTTTCTTTTAACTTATATCGAATAAATGGATTTTTACATTTTATAAAACCTTATTTACAGGAAGATTAATTCTAAATATTTCATGTTTATTTTCAAATAAATTCTTTTCTTTTAAATTATTATATAATTTTGAGAAAAGAAAATGTTTTTGAAGAAGAAAGAATATTTTCTTAAATAATTAATTTCAAGTGTTCTATAAAAAATATTTTCCATCTAAGATGAAATTATTTAATAGGGTTATGTTTTAAGTATACAATACCTATTATTCCAATGTTGTTATTGTGTTTATGATGTAATTATATTTATGAAATCCATTTTTTTACATGGATTAGGTTATGACAAAATGACGCTTAAGAAACCGATTTTATTCCATAGGTTATTCTATTATGAATGATTTATGTTTTTGTGGGACATGTAAGAATTTTTTCATTATGAGATTTGTGGGACCTATATATCCCTCTAATTTATTGGGTAAAGATTTATATCTCATGAAATGGATACTGTTGGAATGAGAAATGATCTTGGTTTAGTAATACAGGGCTGGAATGAGGAGTAAACTCAATTTAGTAATGGACTTTGTCTGCTATGATGGTCTTGGAAATAAGCCTTGACTAATATGAAATGATTTTCTATTCTTATGTGTATTCCAAAAATTCCATGTATTATGTTATGACTTTTGGGAATATGATCAGTAATTCTTTATGAACTTTTATTATTTATCCCGTGAAATGATATCATGACCTTTCCTATGAAAGACAAGATTTTCAAATTTTATGTTGTTAAGTCTTATAATTATGATATGATTGATATCTACCTTGTTTACCCTTATTGAGTATCTGATATCACCCTTTCATATGTTTCTTTTCCCTAGGTTGGGAAAAATGGTATTAAGTTAGATATGTCAAAAAGGGGGTCTAGTTAAGAAGGAATAACAAGGAGACAATATAGATGTCTTATGAACTATTTGTTTATGTTTCTCAGTTTCGAATGAAACTAAACCTATATGGTCCAGGTGTTGTTTTCTTATTTTTTGGAATGAATATTCTTTAATTTTTAAGTAATATATGTGAATGTAAAGTATGGGTTGTAATATTTATCTAACCGTGAAGGGATCTCCAGAAACTATGTGTGTTGTGTTTTGGGAGATAGTAGCTTCCATGCGGTTGGTGCACGGTTTTTCTAGCCATGTTTCCAAACTATATGGTGTACCTAGATGAATAAAATTTGATTTATGACCATATTTTCATTATGAATTTTAAGGGATTCTCCCTCATATCTCTCCCCACTTTTGTGTACCCACTACCCCTTGACTTAGAGCTTCTTCCCACTTTATTTTGGTGGATTTCTTACTTCCATTAGTGGCTTATTTTAAGGTAATATTGATTTATTCTTTATTTATCCATCACTTCCCCTTGATAGTATATATTCTTCTTTTTCCATGGAACATTGTATCCCTAACTTGTTATTTGGATGAACCTAAGGTTTTTAAGGGATTTTTGTGTTGTTTCATTGTGGTTTATGTGTGTGAGGACTTATATCCATTGATTCAAGTGATAGTTTGTGAAAGTGACCTGTTAATGTCTGATTTTCAGTATGTTTCCCTTTTAACGGTAGATTTTCCATGGATTTATATTGAATATTCATACCCCTAATTTGAGTCATTAATTATGGTTTAACCATACTTTCTATAATTTTTGAAATTGATTGTAAATTTAATGGTTTAAAGTGTCTATTAAAAGAGAGTAATATTTAATGAACTCCATGTGTTTGTTGAAATGGCGTAGAGATATTTTATGCTTTTAAATGCGTATTTGAAAGGATTTTTAGAGAGATCTTGCCTGGAGATTAATGATTTACTTTTTATGGGTAGGTTTTAAATGAATTTTGAAATTATAAATTATTGATATTATGTATTTTCCATTAAGTATCAGATGGGATACCTTGGGTTTGTGTGTGTGTATGGATTAGATAAATAAAATCATATCCATTGACTTGGATGAGTTAGGGAGTGTTGTTCAAGGTATTGAGGTACCCTTGGAAGGAAGACTAAGGGAGCGTCTAAAATATGGACATGAGGACCAAGAGTGCGGATAGATCTGATATTTTCAATAATTATTATACTTATTTCAATGATTTTATACCTATGAATTTTTATTTTTATTTTAAATGGAATTATTTCTTAATTTTGATTTTTTGAGCTAATTTATGAAAATACCCTAATTCTAAAATTTTAATAGTTTTTTATTATTTCTATATTTTTGGCATAAATATTTAAATACAAATCCAATCATAGAAATTATTTTTCAGTAACCCTTTACTCTTGGGATTCATTGTTTCTAACTGATACATGTGATTAATCGACTATTTAATGGACCCAAAAAATCACTCAAGATGGAAAATAATTTTTTAGACAACATTGAAACACCTTCAGTAAATGTGGAATATCTTGGACCATAGGTTTCAGAATTAGTTGGTTCTATATTTAGAAGAAAGAGGATTAAATTTATCATATCCAAGTTAAATACTATGTTTAAATTTTCACATAAAAGTATTTTTTTGAATGCTGAATAATAGAGGATGTTGAAGACATAAATTTTCCCATAAATATTTTTCTTGATTAATTTGGGTAAAAAAATTCACCAAATGTCCAAAGGGTCTTAAATTTTGTGGGTTAGGATATAAGAATCATGGGGACAACATTTACGAAGGTATAAAATCTAGATTCATTTGGTAAGAGGTCCAAAATGGACAAAAGTTTAGTGGACAAAAACTAGATATAATATTTTTTCACCCATATTAACTATATATTATCCTCTCTACTTCATTTAAAAGGATTGTTAGAAGGAGTTAGTAGGATATTATAGAGAATATTTGGTGGATAATATAAGTATTTTATATAATAATAAACCATTAAATACTAAAATCATGATGGAATATGGTAACATATATGTGAGGATTCTTTATTTTTTGAGTTCAGTGCCTTAATGTACTCTTATTATATTTTTCTATAAATAGTTTTCATGATTGAAGGAGGTCTATTTTTTATATTGAATTTGAATTCTTCTATTTTTTCTTGACTTTTTACCAGTTTTTGAATATGAAATAATTTTCTTGTTGCTTAAATTTCTTTTGGTGTGGTATCCCCATTGATTACAATAAGTTCAACTAGTTTCCATTTCTTATAGGTCTTTGGGAAATACAAATACGTTCATAAAGGGACAAATACCCATATTTGAGGTATTTATATGGTTTCTAATAAATCTAGGTTTTCACATGGAGGTATTTGAGTGAGCATTGATAAATGTAATTTGATAATTCAATTAAAAAAGTTTAAAGGTATTGTTTGAGCATCAAAGTTTTCCCATTGCCGCTATCATTATATTTAATTTTTATATCCAACATTCTTCTGATTTCTAATCTATAAATATTATTTCAATTCATAATCTGATTTTTGGTTATTCAAATTTTTAACTCATTTCAATTCCTACTTCTAGTGTTAACTTTAAAAAATTAACAATGTTATATTTTGAACTTATCTTGCAACCTCCTTGTGAGACAACCCCATTATCACCATTATGGTACATTTAAAAGGGAAAATTATTAACTAAGGTGACATAATTAACCCTCATCATATAAATTTTGATTCTCTTCCATGGATGATTCATAATTTTTTTTAATTGTTTTTTTAATTTCAATTATATTAACCACTAATTATTAGTCTTTAAACCATAAAAGAAAATTGAATTTTCAAAGAGACTACTCCTATGCTTATCCTAATTATCAGCAATTTGAGGATTCTAGTAAAGAAGAATTTTTAAAATATCAATTCGAACAAAAAAGTTCCACGATCCAACAAAATGGTTATGTGATTCTATAAAATGATTTTATTATTCAAGAAGTAAGTAAAAAATTGAAATTTTTTCTACTTATTTGAATGAATTAAAATAATTAAAATCCCTAAATGATGATCAAGAAAAGAAAAATCTTATCCCACCAACTTTTGATATTGAATAATATTTTGAGGGTGAGTTGAAAAATTAATTTTAATATCCTTCTTCAAATTTAAAGGAATAAATTATCATTTATTTAACAGTTGATGTGTATTTCGGAAATTAAAATTCATTGGCAAATTATTGGGATGAATTTGTTGAAAATGAAGTTCCATGTGAAATCCCTTATTTGGAAATTTAAAATTCAGAAACTTTGTATAAATATTTAGACAATGAGAAATATAAACTTGATCCATTAATTTTTGAAGAATATTTGGATTAACCGAAGTTAATACATACTTTTAATAAAACTATTATACACCCCAAAACAATTATGTATCCCAAGAATCCATAGGGAGAATCCTCAAATTTTGATCCTTCTTTTTATTATCTAATAAATTGTTAATTGTTTCTCCCTATGAAAATTTTATTTCTATGAATATTAAGTTGGCTTATTTTTTAGATTAATAGTATGTGATGGATGAAATCAAATAAATAATGGTGTTCCAGGAGTATATGGGTACACATGAGGATGGTGGTTTTGAGCTATTTTTCAAAGAATAAATAATTTTTCAAGATGAAATTGAATATGAATCACATACTAGAATTAAATTTCAATAACTAGTGTTGGTATTTTGTGAGGAAAAAGTGTTATGAAGTCAATTTTACATTTTTAAACTCTTCCACTACATCATTAGAACAATAATTTTATGTAAAGGTACCTAAGAAAATCGGATTTCAGATATTTTATATATTTTTTGAGGTACAAAAGGTTGGTGAAATTTCATTTTTGTGGTTTATGAGGAAGAAACCACACCCCCCTTTTGATTGGGGATGACTGGTTGGAACTGCCTGAATAGGGGTTGTAAAAGTTTATCACCCACTTATGGATACAAACCAATGATATTTTCCCTTATCATTTTTTCCTTCTAGTAATTTTAATAAAATTTGGATTTTTTGTTTCTTGTTTTTATTATAGTTTTCTATGTTTCAAATTTTTAGATGATAACTCAAGGCTACTGGTTCATAATAAAAACTAGGTTGTTTATTTACTTCCTGATTGCTTTTTTCATGTCTAATATTCTTGATTTCCACTTCTCATAACAACTATGAAAAATAAGGACATTTTACAAAATAAGTATAGGGGAGAAATATCATGGGTAGATTATGATTTTGTATGTTTTCTTTTCAAATTTCCATTTTCATTTTTTCTTTCAAATTATGTGTGTTTTATTCACATTTTGTGTGTTTTTTATTTTGGAAACTTGTGAGATTAAAAGTAATTTCCATGGTGAATTAAAATTTTTTTTCAATGAAATAAAACAACTTCATTCAAGGAACTAAACATAAATGATTGTTGAAATCTGTTACGTTCTAAATTTAAATTATGGAAATTCATAAAATGTCCATTGAATTTATAATTCAATGACGTGAATGTTTTACTATTTTGAAAATAAATTTCCTGTAAGAAATCGAATAAATTTTTTGATCTTATTCACAATAAACCCACTTCTATAGTGATGTAAATAATTCTTATTTTAACAATTACATGCCATATTTTTTTCAAAACCTATGGTCTTTAAATAAATTTTGTTCAAAATGATTGAGGAAACTCAGTTTTTATTAAAATACCCTTTTTCAAAAATTTAAATCTCTTTATCCGGCCAAAAATTTATATTTAACCTTTGTGTTACGTAGTTTTTATAAACTACCTATTAGATAGCCTCATTATAATCTAGTTTTCCTATACAATCCACTCTTTATGTACATTGCATAATTTTAATAAAGCTTAAGTGTGGGGGAAAAAGATTTTTGATTTAATAAACAATGTTCATCTATATTAGATAGAGCGAAAATTATTGATATTGAAAGTTGTGCCTTTCTGGAGCATTTCATAAAACAAAAAATTATGAAACTTTTAGAAGAAATTGGTGTACCAGTGCTATAGAATTAGATATGTTTTAAGATATCCCTGAATGAAATTTTGATTTTATTTTAAATCTAATTTTATGTCAAGTATAAATAGGAGAAGGTCATTCTTGAGAGGAAACTAGAATCATGGAATCTTTCTTCAACAAAGATCTGTGAAATGTTTTTTCGTCTCATAATTTTTTATATTTTAAACCAACCAACCATAAACCCTCAAAACAACCTTTTATAAGTCCTCATTATGGATATAATTTTTTAACTCAATTGGGTGTAGATTTGGAAATTTTTCAAGCCTATGGTGAACCTTGTATTAGTTTGGATAAGGAAAACATCGTTTAAATCAAAATCATGTGATGAGAGGAAACAAAGTGAGGTAGGAATACATGTGCAATGAATAAAGAATTAAATGGTAATGAAATTATTGAACATAATGTAGAATATTTAAATAAAGTTATTGAAGAGGCATGATCAGTTGGGTGACTTGATTTTGAGCTTTTTGAATTTCATTTACATGTGTTGAATTTGTCATTGGAAATTTATTTTGAGTGCTCACTTGTCCAAGAGTCCAAGTCTTAAGTGTGGTGAAATTGACAGATCTGATATTTTCAATAATTATTATATGTATTTCAATTATTTTATCCCCAAAAAAATTTCTTTTTATTTGAAATTGCATTATTTTTTGAATTTGATTATTTTTGAGTTAAATTGTGAAAATTCCCAAATTTTTGAATTTTACCAGTTTTTGTCACTTCTTTATTTTGGGAATAAATATTTAAATAATGATCCGATTGTATAAATTATTTTTTAGGAATAATTTTCTTATGGTATTCAATATTTAAAAATATTACAAGTGCTAAATCGACCATTTAGAGGCCTAAAATATCATTCATGTTAGAAAATATTTTTTCCAAATAAAATTAAAACACCTTCATTTAATGAAAAATATCTCATACCAACTATGTCAAAATGAGTTTATTCAATATTTAGAAGAAATATAACTTCATGAATCATTTCCACTTACAATACTACGTTTAAATTCACACATTAAGGTTGTTTTTGAATATAGAAAACAGAGGATTCTAAAGATACACTTTAGAAAGAATTTTTATTGAATATTTTGGGTATAGGTTTTTTACCACATGTAAAAAGGATCTAGAATGTTTTGGGTGAGAATATAAGACACATGTGAACAAAATTAATGAAGGGATCATGTCAAGATGTTATGTTTACAAACATGTTTATTCCATGTTTGGGTATGTTAATAACATTTATGTTGAGTGGATTTGTTTCCCTATTTTAGCCTTATTTTTCTTGTTTTGAAAATATTCTTTTATTTTAAAATCCAAATTTATTTTATTATCATTTTTTTCAAGTGAAATTTTTCTTTTTTAAGTGAACCTGGTTTTTTAAAATGAGTTTTCAAACTATAATTAATGGTTTTTATAGGTAAACACCTCACATAGATTCATGGTGGTATCTATAGTGACCCTATTTTTCCTATTAATTTTTTGAAATATATTGAGTAATATTTATAGAGCTATGTCTTAAGACATCATGAGATTTTGGGGCCCGATGAGACTAAAATTGATATTATAAAAATATTAAATATATTAATATTACGTGCATGTAGTTTTCTAGAATTTATGAAGTATATATTTAATGGATCCCCAAATCATAAATATTGGACCATTGTTGAATCACTAATGGGGGGTTTACCCTAAGCACAACCTAAAGTTGGTCGGCATTGGGAATTCAGTTGACGCAGTCCTTGGTGGGTATGTTAAGTGAATTAATTAGTTAATTTAATTCAAAAAATCTAATTTCCTAATTAAATAAAAAAAATTGAAACTCTCTAGTGTTATCTGTATAACTCTGTGATATGTGAGAGGTGTCTTTGATTTTCTTTAATGGAGGATCTAGATCTAAGGGCAACGATTGATCAGATTGAGGTGGATCAAGATACAGAAAATAGATCAATACTTCTCCATTGTCAGTAAATTCATAATTAACAAATGATCGATCTCAAAACAAGGTAGGACTCATTAATTTTATATTTTTTCCCTTTGATTAAAATATCGAGCATAGATATTTTATCAAATTTGAAATGAATTCATCTTCCCTTCACGATAGCCCATTTATTTTATTTGTATCGTTTATTCTTGATATTTCATGAATTCAGCATGGATATCCAAGATTTATGATCATTGGACAAGAAAACTAGGCCAATTCTATTTACACATTTTTTCTTATTCCTTTCCCCCACCCATTCTTCATGTTCTTTATTTTTGGCCCATGGTATCGCGGTTCTTCATTTTTTAGGGCGTGTTCAAGTGTGATTGGACCCTTGAATTCATGGAAGTTAGGTGTATGATGAATGGATTGGTGTTTTTTTAGATTGGTATAGATTATGGTTGATATTTTGTGGATCTGGGATCCTTGAAGAGTGATGGGTGACATAATGTGCATGTGACGTGTGTGGGACTTCGAACGCATCATCAGATTTTGTTTTATGTCCATCAGAAGATGGAAAACGATGGTTGCAAGAATGTTCCTTCAATTTCAAGTGATCAAAAAGAAAGATCCATAGCAAAGGGTGTGGATATGGAAACCAAGTAAGGGAGTATAGGTTTTTTTGAATACCCAGACTACACACCTTGTATCTCGAAAGAATGCATGATGTGTAGCCCCTAGATACGGTGATAGGGTCTTAGGGAAACTTTAAGGATCCCACACCATGGGGTCAGACCCACACACTATGCGACCTTCCTCGAGTAGCCAATCCATATTTTAGTAGGCAAATTCCCAGGACCCCATACTGGATGAAATTTCATGTACTCTAGGAGTATATAGAAATGAGCTAGTACCCATGCACGACCAGGTACATGAGCATGCCTCTCCATACATAGGCATGCCTCAAGTGGATGAGACATGCCTTGTTCCACTTATACACACCATGTATGGTGACATGGATTCTAATATGTGGCTAGATGATAGAACTTCCATGCAAAAAGGTGGGGCCACACACTATGTGGACCCCTTACAGGTTGTTTACTTCCCTCCTTCATCTTCTTCCTGTCGTATCTCTTTCATTTAGACTCTAATTCTGTCCCATGAGTAGCCAATATTTAGTAGTTTTCTTAGTAGAACGTGATGGTGGAATTTATTTTGGAATATAAGATATGATGTGATATTTTATAAGTGTTACACTTCATTAGGTGATGTTTGATGATGTTCGTTATCAGGGTATGGTCATCAGAGAGTTTCTAGTGTTGATACTCCGCTATCACACTAGAACATGGATTCCCTAACTATATATACATATAAAGAAGGTAATCCTCTATAGTAGGAATGGTTCCTCTGTATATGGAGTGGTACACTACTATCTTCAAGCACTGGTAGCATCAAATTCCTCTATAGGTGTTGCGGCTCCCTCAATTGTGGAGTACAGTAGTAAGGGTAGGACCCCACAAAACATATTCTAGTGAGGTTTCATTTGATAGTGGGAATCATTTATGAACTTATGGAGCAGCAAGATTACTCAAAAACATTAGCTATACTATGATATGTAGATCCCATTTCTCTCTCCTCTTGGTTTCTTTATGAGTATATATATGTATTGTGTTTCATTTCCCTCTTGCTTTGGGATAAGCTGAATACTATTTTTGTATCTTTTTTATATCTCCCTTTTGGTTTTTGGGGAGTCCTACTAGGTATATATATGCTCAATCCTATATGATATTTCCCACATGTTTTGTGTTTTATACAGACAACAGATAGATTGGTAGTGGCTTTGGTGGAGCATAGTGAAACCTAGGTGTATAGACTGCATACGGTGGTCGAACTTGAAGATCAAGAGCTGGGCTCTCTCATCATTCTTTATTTCTAGTTTTTTTTTCAAGTTGAGAATTCAATTAATGAATGGAATTTATTTTTCCCCATTATAGTTTGGTTTTATTCTATTTTACTATAATGTATTCCATAATGGTTATTTTATGCATGTTTTACTTTAGATGTTAATATCCTTTATTATTCCTCTGCACGGTTTCATAGAGATATTTGGGTATGTTCATATAGGTACATTAGGAAAAAACCTACCATTTTATATTATTCCTTTTCGGAAATTGTTTCTAACCCCTTTCTAATTAGATGTGGGCTTGAGGTTATATAAGATCACCCCTCCATTGGCCATGTGAGCTCTGGAGGGTCATGTGGTTAAAGAGCGGTGTCAGAGATTTTCATTCATTGGGATGGTGTTCAAATTAATCCCCTTATGAGGATTGGTTGGGACTTAGGCTAATATTTTCAAATTGTATCCAGTGTGGAATTCAGGCTAGGTAACCTAGTGTTGGTGTGGAAGTAAATTTATCCATACACCAAGAATTATACTACCTTCTTGTCGACTTGGTATATTAATACATTGGTTGTAGGTAACAATGGTAAATGCATCATACAGGATAAATTCCTTTGAATGTAATTCTGGAGTCATCACCCCAAATATATATTCTCATATTATCGTGATATGTCTTGTTCACTTTCAAGATGCTTGTTCAAAGATAGCCATCGAGTTTACTAATTCAGGATCATGATGAAGATCTAATGACTGACGATGCATCATTTTTGGGGCCATCTCATGAGGTACTTTCACCTAGTGATCATGCAGTAGAACCTCAAACAAACAAGAAGTTTCTAGAACCATCAAGGTAGGATAAGAATGTGCACTGGATAATCATGCTACATGAGTTCTAGCATTAGATACAGTTAAGGTTCTAGATTGAGTCAGATCTCTAAGTGGTGTAAAATTGGTTTGAGTTGGTAGTTCAAGTATTTGTATTGGTTCAAAAAAAATAGGTTATATGGTTATTCTATAATTCAATCTATTCTATAAAGTAGGTGGGAACTAGTGGAGCTTGGTTATGCATACCCATGTTGAGATGAAGCTCTCAGGGTCTGGCTTTCAATAGCTATTTTGTGAGGAGTATTTATCTTTGTGCTTGAAATTAGTTCAAATCCAAGAGTTTCTTGTTCTTTAGTAGGGTGATATTTTTGTATCTAAGTATGTTTCACGGTTCCATGATCTTATGTGATACTCTCTTAATATAGAGTGTGATCTATTATTTTGGGTGATTAAGTACAAAAAGGGGATCTATAGAGACATTCAATCCAGTGTTGTTTCCTTAGGTCTCCCTACAAATGTAGGAATACTTGAGTGAGGTCTTGTTATGAATAGATGAACATTAGAGGGAAGCTATGTATTTGGGGATGGAATTGCGCATCACGGGGTTGATTCATTTTTAGTAGCTAACAAATTCTAATTAGTAGGATCTCAATTTAGGAGACCACCTCATGATCAAAATTAGTCATGGGGACAAGCGGTGTAGGGTACGAGTAGAGGTTCCTCAAATCCTAGAGATTGTAAGTTATATTTATGTAATATGTGAGGTCACATGAAACATTATTTCCCAAAATGATGTGTTGAGGAGGGTAGGCACAAAACAGATGGACTGTTATGGAAAAGGTAGAATTGTGATCAGCATTTTCCCTTACATGTCTAGGGTGGTACTTGGGAAGGTAATTTTGGTAGAGAAGTAGGTGGGGTTTGAGGATTTAGTGGAGGGTGACGTCGTGATCTATTACCACCAACACTACCAAGTGGATCATTTCAAGATCAAGGAGCTAGCAGTCATGGCCATAGACAATTATAGGCCATGCGGAACTATGATCAGGATACACATCAGATGATATGAGGTGTGATATATGTTTACTCTCATATTACTTCATCACATGTGTGAGTAATTACTTTATCTACTTATTCTTGATGTGATATCTCAATCTTCCAATGGAGACTTTGGCCCAACAACTATGGATAGAGGTGCCTATAGGGAGTGATTCTTTGATATCACTTGTTTGTTGATAATGTGAGTTATTTCTTGGTGGATAGTATTTCATGTGGGACCTCTTGGTCATCACGATGAGATCATATGATGAAATCAGGGGTATGGAATGGTTCTCCATAGTTCAATCCCAGATTTATTGTCACCAAAAGTGAGTTAGAAGCCTTTAGACTGATGGGATAAGATTCTATTTTGTATGAGAAAAAGATCTCATGGAAGAGTGAGTGGGTCTTATGAAAGATATGATGCATCCCATAACCCATAAATTGGTGATTCTATCCATTGGAATTGTGGGATATTATAGAATTTATATTCTTTTGATAGCGTGGGACTTTATGGATGTTTTCCTTAAGGATGTTTTGGGACTACCTCCATAACAAGAGATGGACTTCTACTTTCACCTCCACCTTAGTAATACATTGATATATTCTAAATCATATTGGATGGTGCCAATTGAGCTCTAGTATTTGAGGATTTAGTTGAATAACCTTTGATAGAAGGGATTCATCTTACTTAGTGTGTCCCCCCAGGCATCTCTTGTTTTGTTTGTCAAAAATATGGATGGAAGCTTGAGGATTTATGTTAACTATCATCACCTGAACCAGATAACAATAAATAATAAGTACCCCTTTCCAAATATTTACTACATCTTTGATTAGTTTTGAGGCATGATTTGGTTTTGGAAAATTGATCTCACGTATGGCTATCACCAGTAGAGGGTTCGCAAGTTTGATATTATAAAGACGACATTTTGATGTCGCTAAAGACACTATGAGTTCTTAGTGATGCCTTTTAGTTGGAAAAATGAAACTGATGTGTTTATATATTTGATGAATCATATATTTCAATCATACTTGGATAGATTTTTGGTTATCTTCCTTGATAATAGACTCATTTACACTACGTCATAAGAAGAGCGTGAATAGAACTTGAGGATGGTCCTAGACTTACTCTCAGAGCACTAAATATATGATAATATCTCAAAGTACTAGTTTTGAATCTTCAAGGTTCACTTTTTGAGGTATTTCATTTTAGATAATGGATTATCTATGAACCCAGGTAAGATTTATGTAATTATTGATTGGGAGTAACCCAAGAGTGTGTTATAGGTGTGTATTTTTCTTGGATTGGTAGGGTACTATAAGAGGTTCGTGCCTAAATTTTCTAGATTAATATACCCTTTGACCACCTTAACATGGAAATGGAATTAATTTATCTAGAAAAAATAGTATTGGGGAACCTTCAAGATATTTAGGATGAGTTTTACTAGTGCTTCAATGTTGAGACTACCAGAGGAGGGTGTGGAGTATGTGGTGTTTTTTGATGCCTCTTGAGCTAGGATCATGTATGTTTTGATGTATAGGAAGTAGTGATCACATATGGGTCAAGGTATTTGAGACCCCACAAGATGAACTACACTACACATGACTTATAGTTAAAAGTGGTATTCTTTTCTATGAAGATGTAGAGGCACTATCTTCTTGGTGAATACTTTGTTGTTTACTCATACCAATATAGTCTTAAGTACATCTTCACTTAGAGAGATCTTAACCTGAGATAGAGGCATTGGTTGGAGTTCTATAAGTATATGACTTCGATATAATCTATACTATTTTGAAGGTAAATGTGGTAGAAGATTCACGTATCATGAAGTCTCATTCACACCTAGTGGAAAAGGCATCTAAGAAATTATCTTCTTTATAGTTAACCTTGGTGGAGGATAGGGGTATAGTTTTTCTTTAATCAATGGTGTTGACTCCTCCACTCTTTTAGTGTGTGTGAGAGGCTCAATTGGAGACATTGACTATGAGTTTATTCATAACCAGATATACTTAGTGATACACAAGATGGATTCTCTAACGGATGGGATCATTTCATAATTTTTCAATGATGAATGGTGGTTATAGTCATGTTACGTAAGGAGGTGATTAGGGAGTTTCACACTCCCCCCTTGGTTTTATATCACGGTGTGAAAAATATTTATAAGGACCTTAAATAGTAGTTTTTTTAGGCTAGCATGAGGTGGAGTATACCCGAGTTCATCTATCATTGTCTCACATGTCAGTAGGTGATGAATGAGAACCTGGTCCTGGTAGGTTTGACATAGCCTCTTGAGATCTCATGGTTGAAATGGGATAGCATATCCATGGAATCTATGATGGGGATTCCATAGAAATTGAGTGTTCATGATACCATATGGGTGATAGTTGACCAACCTAGCATGTTAATGAACTTCCTTTTAATTAGGGAGCATATTTTGGTGGCGAGTTTGGGGAAGTTGTACATGAGATATATCATCTGAATCCATTAGGCGACCTCAATGATTTTATTTAACCACGATTTTCATTTTACTTCACTTTTTTGGATATTCCTTCAAGATGTATTCGAGACCTAGTTCAGGATGAGTACAATGTTTCTCCCCTATAATATTGGGTAGACTGAGTGGACTATCCATGTTTTTAGGATATATTGATTGATTTCGTGTTGGTCTTCACGTAGAGCTGAGAAGATCACTTTCCATTGGTTTTGTTTTATTATATTAATATTTATCACTCTACTATTGACATGGTACATTTTTGGTCCCTATATAAGAGACACTATAGGTCACCATTATACTGGACTAAGATTAGAGAGTCTTCTCAAGTTGGGACAATGATGGAGTAGGTGATGATAGAACAAGTTCAGGTGATCCACACATGTATGAGGACAGCTCAAAGAAAACAGAAATATTAAATAGATCAATGTCATAGGCCCTTATAGATTGATCCCGGAGAACATGTTTTCCTGAAAGTCTCATTAAAATAAGGATTTCATAGATTTTTCTATAGATACAAGTTATACTTTAGGTTCATCAGTGAATTCAAGATCCTATGGAAGGTTTTCAAGTTTCCTTAATGCCTCTCACTTCCCCCCACATTTGGATATGTCGAATGATGTCTTCCATGTGTCGCATTTAAGGAAATATGTGCATGATCCCATGCACATTATTGATTAGGCTGAGATGGACACTTAGAATATATCTTGCTTCAGGAATTACCCAGTATTGATTGATGATTAGTAGGATAAGATGATGTGAGGATGGACTATTCCATTTGTTTAGGTAATGTGGTAGCATGGGAGTGTGCAAGAGAGCTCCTACGAATAGAAGAGCGAGATGTAGGATGAGTACCCCCACCTTTTTTTTAGCTTGTGATTTTTATGTTGAAAATATTTGAATTATGGGAGCATTTAGTGAACCTTATTTTTTCTTTATAAGACATTGAAATATATTAAGGAATATTTTTGAAGCCATGATATGAGACGGTTCATGATTCCAAGTCTCAGTGATCCTGGAATTGATATTATAAAAATATTAAATATATTAATATCATGTGCACACATTTTTTCATAATTAATGGAATACATATTAAAAATATCCTTGAATTATAAATATGATTCCACGATTGAATATGGAGTGTGGGGTTTACCCTTGGTACAACCTAATGTGGTTCAGTGTTAGGTGTTCTGATGAGGCAGCTATTGGCGGGTACATTAAGTGGATTAATTAATTAATTAATTAATTGAATTCATTTAATGCCTAAAAACATAATTTATTCTTTAATTATACAATTTTGGTAATTATGTAGGTTTATCCACATAACCCTAAGATATTTTAGAGGATCCTGTTATGTTACTCGTTAGAATATCATGATTGGAGGATGATGATCGATCAGATTGAGGTGGATCGAGAGGCAGCGAACATTGCTGGACTTCTCCATTATTATAGAATGTTTTATTCACCAACGATCAGTCCCAAATCATGGTAGGGATCATCGATTGTGTATTTTCATTTTTTTTATTATAATATTAATCATGGGTATTTTATTTTCTTTGATATGATTTCATCTACCCTTATCATTAGTCCATTTATTTTTTTATCAGTTTTTGGTATTCCATGTCATACACCCAAGATATCCCCAGTTTATTATCTTCATCCAAGAATGCTTGTCCAATTATGTTTATAACTTTGTTCTTATGCCTTTCCCATACTCTATATTTACGTTCTTCATTTATGGACCATATATTTGTGGTCATACATTATTTGTACGTGATCAATAGAGATTGGCCCCCAGATTCATGGAAGTTTGGTGGATGATGAATGGATTGGTGATTTGTGGAAGGATCAGGATGGATTGTGGAGGATACTTCTTGGATCTATGATCATAGAATTATAATGAGTGAAAAAACATGAATTTTATTCGTGATAGACTTTGAGAAGATCATTAGATTTCATTTTCTATCCATTAGAGGCCACGAAACGATGGTTGGAGGCTTGTTACTTCAATTTCAGGTGGTCAACATGTGAGATCCATGGAAACGAGTGTGAATATAGAAACCATGTTATAAATCATTAGTTTAAATGAAAAAAACAACTAAACATCATGTATCCTATATAAACACATGGAATGTAGATCCCCAGATGTGGCGCTAGGTTTTTGGGGAAAATATAAGGATCGCATATTGTGTGGTTAGAACTACATGTCATGTGACCGTATTTGGGTGGATGAGACATCTTCCAGATCAGAAATACCCAGGACCAAATCTTAGAGGAAACATCATGTGCTCTGGGAGTACATGGATAGGTTCAGGTGCCTAGGTATTTCTAGGTACAAGTTTGTGGCCAGAAGTTCATGGGAATGGACAGCCTTACACTAAAAGGCCTCGAGTGTCCAAGATACGCCATATGTCACATGTAAATGATGTGTATGGTGACATGGATTCTAGGAAATTTTTATAGGAGAGCATGGTATGGAAATATGGTGGGGACAAATGTCATGTGGACCCCTTACATTCCATATACTTCCCTCCTTCAACTTCTTCCACTTGTATCATTTGGGCACGTATTTTAGCACACGAGTATCCTATCCTGAGTAGTTTTCCACATAGAACATGAATGTGGACTTTTTTGTGTCATGGGAAATATGATAAGAGATTTTACAAGTGATATTATTCTTTAGGTGATGCTTTATGATGGCAACGATCAGGGTAGTGTCATCAAAGAGTTTCTATGTTTGATACTCCTCTATCACACCAAGGCACAGGTTCCCCACACTCTTTAAAAATATAGAGAATTTACATACATAAACTGGAGATAGTTCCTCTATCTACACAGTGTTACTCCCCCATATTCAAGATCTGGAAGCATACAGGTCCTCCACAATTGTTGTGGCTCCCTCGACTGTGAAGCGTAGTAGTGAGGTGTGGGCCCCTCCACACATATTCTGGTGAGGTTTCATCTGATGTTGGGAATCGATGATAGACTTCTAGAGATACAAGATTACTCATAAAATTTTTCTAGGTTGTGAGATGGAGATTCCCTTTATCTCTCATCTTGATTTCTTTAAGAGTATATATATGTATTGGGTTTTATTTACCACTTTCATTGGGTTTATCTAACTACTACTGTTGTGTCTTTATATCACTCCCCTCGGTTTTTGGGGAATCCTACTAGATACTCACCTCTGTATGGGATTTCCCACACATTTCTTGTATTATGAAGTGGTGACTTTGGTGGATTATAGTGATAATTGGGTGCATAGACCGCATATGGTGGTCGATCATGGAGATCAAGAGCTGGGATATCTCAATATTATTTACTTCTCGTCTTTTTTATGTTAGGACTTCATTTTTGGTTGGATTTGTATTTGTTACCTTTATAAATTATGTTTATTATATCATACTCTGATGTATTCCCTAGAGATTACTGCTCGAATGGTTTACTCTAGATTTTACAACCTTTTATTATTCCTATACACTATTTCATAGAGATGGTTGGGTGTCTACATATTGGTATAATAGTAAAAGGCCTCTCATTTTATATTATGCCTTCTTGGTGCTTGTCACCAGCCCCTGTCCTATTGGAGGTAGGCATGGGGTTGCAGATTCTCAACCTTCTTCCAGCCACGTAGGTCTCTATGGGTTGGGTCATTATAGTATCCAATTGGTCTTTGTTCCTCACACTCTTTATATTCCTTTTTTCATATGTAATCCTTAATTTGCAGGACACAGAAATAACACCTTGTAGCTTAGTGGGACTTCTTTATTACTAATTTATGATCTTGTTTGGGGATGGTGGATCTATGGTCTCATGTATTTTGTATCTTATGGATAATTTATATGATATTGTATCATTGGGATATGATGTAATGGCTTATTTTGTATTATTCTCTATTTTGAGTTTTGACTATGGATATTAAATGTCTATGTCTTTTTTATGACTAGTAATGTGGTGTTTTTATGATATTTTTTTTATATATATTGATGATTTGTTGGGTTGGTGTGGTCTTCCAATTCATTGATAGGTCATGCTGAATTTTAAAGGGAGAAACCATTCTCATATCGTTGTTTGTGATTCCCTGATACTTATCTCCAACCTATGGCTACCAGGAACATGCTCAAGGATTTCTTTTCTATTAGATTAGGTGATGGATTTGGCCAACCCTAGGTGGTTTTCTAAATAAATGCTATCAGAGGCTATTGGTATTTTGGGGTTAACAGTAGACAAGAGTTAGAACCATTGGTTCTTGAGATGTAGGTGTGGTGGAGTTCTTTTCCAGTCATTCCTCATTCCAAACCTTGAGTTTCCTTGGGTGTTTGGGATTTTATTATTATTTGAACCTATTTTTCAATATTTTTAATGATTCTTTTTTTTCATCATTGGTTATGGTTTTTATGATGAACCCATAAGTATCTTTGAGAAAATTATATTTTCGGGTTGAAACTGGGGTGGAAGAAAGAGGTTCATGGTTTAGATGTATAATTAGTGGTAAACATGAGAAACTAGTGTGACCAGGTCTATAATCATACAGTGTTTTTTTTTAATGGTTGGATCATTATTTGTATAATTGTGTGGGTGAACTATTCATAGTGTACAAATGTTTAAAATTTTAATTTTTTCAGACCATATTCATTGGAAAGTGTTTTTATGTCAATGTTATTTGTTTGAGACCTATGATAAAGGTTTATTATGGTCTATTTGATGTTTTTTTAGATTTAATTGTGTATTGAATAAGTTTTATCTTGTTTTTTAAAACAATGACGACCAAAAGGACCTCTTAAAGAAATAAATAGGTAACTATGGAAAATTTCCCATAAGACACCCCTCCAGTTGATCCTAATTTGGTGGAACCGGTGCCCCATATTATTCATTCCTCATTCTAGGAGGGAAATAGTGGTCAATAATAGATATTAGACAATTCTCAAGAGTTCACTAAGAAGAATCCATTGGTATTCCATGGTAATAGAGGTATCCATGAGCCTGAGTAATGGATTGAGAGGATTGAACGTATCTTCATTTTCTTGAAGAACCCTGATACCTTGATATTAGGTTTCACCACTTACATGTTGTAAGGACCAAGTATAAAATGGTTGTAATCCATTTTACAATAAAAGACAATAGAGGATTTCACCTGGACAACCTTCAAAAAGGATTTAAATCATCAGTTTTATCTGAAGACATTGAATGTGGAGAAGACCCATGAGTTTGTGATATTGGAACAAGGATACCATTCATTAATGAAGTTTGTTAATCATTTTAGTGTGATAGTTCATTGGCCTCATGTTATCCTCATGAATGACTTTATTAAGGTGAGACATTTTGAAATGTCCTAGAAATCTAAGAGAAAATCGACACTTATCCTATTTTTCCTACTAACTTATGACAATGTGGTAGATAACGTTGTTATGGACTAGGTGGACTTGGCTGATATGATAGGCCTTAGTGGGGTTTCTTAGTATTGGGTGGTATCCATAGTTCTTCCTCTAGTCCGAAGAGGAAGTGGGATAAGCCTCATCAAAATATTTCCAAGGGTTCTCAACAATCATCTGGTTCAACACTAGTGGTTCTTATAGGAATATGCATGTGACTTTCTATCAATAAGGTAATTTTGGTCATACCTAACCTGATTACCTAGAGGATTTAAGGAGATGCCACTTGTGTGATAATTTGGGTCTCCTTTATTTCTTCTACTAGGCCTTACATTGTTTTAGTGGAGTAGGTTATAATTTTTATATGGTTTTATATATGTGATATAATGCTTTTAATGGTGTGGGATCTCAACCTCAGTCTATAGGTGATTCATAGACAGCTAATAAGAATCATGGAGGGCCTGATTCATTATGCCTCTATGTAGTGGATATAGTACCTAAGGACTCTGATTATGGTTTGGCCACCATGAGTGGTATAGTTATTATTTATTATTATATGATTTTAGCCTTATTTGGTGTGTGTTTCTTTCATTATTTTATATCATTAAAGTTTATTGACGTTTTGGGTATGTGAGTAGAGTTGATGTCATTTTTTATGGATCTATTTACCCCATTATGAAGAAATAATGAGAAAGGTTTTAAGTTCCTAGAGTGTCCTATTTTGATCACTAATAAAGAGGTAGTGTAGGACTTCCACATGCTATACCTAGATTTTTTTTATCTCATTATAGGTATGGATTGTATGATTTTTTTAAAAAATTAGATTTACCATTATCATTGTAGGGTATAATTTTTATCTCTTGTGGGAGTACTCACACATACCAGGGTGAGTAGGATTTTAGGTCAAGGAGGGTAAGACTCATCGCTCCATATTTTAGATTGATTTCATGTCCATTATCTAGGGCTTTCTTTGATTTCATGGAGCAGTGTTTAGATTCTCATCTTCCCATGGTTGTGGACCAACACTACAAGGTGTTTCCAGATGAATTTGCTGGGTTACCAGCCCAGTGAGGGGTTGCATTCGTTATCTATATAATCCCGCGGATGAGACCCATATTATTTCTATCATATTATATGGATCCTTTTGAGTTGAAGGAGTTAAAGGTTTTGTAGGAGGACCTTGAAAATAATAGGTTTTCTTTATCCTAGTGTTTCACCATGAGAGCCTCCAATTAATTTTACAAATAAGATAGATGGGAGTCTCTAACTTTTTATAGACTATCATAAGCTGAATCAGGTGACCATTGGGAACAAATATAGGTTACATTATATTTATGATATTTTTTTACTATCTCATGTGAGCCTGGTTGTAACGACCCGAAATTTTGAATAAATCTTGTTTTCTAATTTTATGTGTTATATTATTTTATTTTTATACTCAACAAAAATGTTTCATTTGATAACATGAGTTTAATTAAAATGAGATCGTTGGGTTTTGACTGTTATATGACCATTGATCAATATGACTGTTGGAAACTAAACGTTTTGATTCTTGTCTCTAAATACAAGTAATCTTGGTTAATTATTATAGAAAGAAGATTTGATGGCCTCACCCAGTAGTCTTGGACTGATCGAAGCCCATCTAACAGAACATGGGAAAAAGGTAGCACCACTGGGATTTGCTCTGGACCAAACCCAAGCCGAACTTCATCATGTGAAGCTAGAACGGAATCTCCTTCACGAGAAGTTCAACCTAATAGAAATCACTACTCGTGCGATGTTGGTCGAGCCTCCCTCAGATTCTCTCACCTTAGCACACCTTACACTTAGGTCCTATGCTGGCGTGATAAGGGGCTATTTAAGGAGACCGTAACGGCCTTGTGTAATCCTTTGTTTTAAATAAAAATTGGGATTTCTTCTTATGATAATGTTTATGACATTTCAAATGTCTGGATAAATATAGTATGCATATTTTTGGTGAATTTTAGAGAAAGGATATTTTAAAAAAATGTTTATGTAAACCTTAAATAATTAAAAATGTGTAATGATTTTCAAAAAATGGTCTTCTACAATTATGTTCAGTAAGAAATTTAGAGTCTAATAAGATCAACTTAATTTTTGATGAATAGTAAATTATGAATAGTGATTTTATGCTTAGGATTAGTAATGTGGCCAAATGGATTAGTAATCTCACTTAAAGAAAGTATTAATATAATCTAGGCACCTTGATTAAGTAATGTGATTTAATAAAATGGTTAAATAATAGTTTCATAAATTATTATTCAAGTATTAGTTTTTTTGAGTGAATAGTGTTTTTTAATTTAAAATTAAATTAAAAATATTCACAAAATTATTTTCATAAAATGGATTTCATTTTTGAACTCAGAGCATCGACATTATGTTAAGGTAATTTTTGGAAATTTTTCTGGAAAAAATGAATTTTCGGTGAATAGTGTATTTATTTAAAAAATAAATTAAAAATATTTAGAAAATTATTTACATAAAATGGAGTTCATTTTTGAAATCAGAGAATTTATATTTGGTTAAGGTGAAATTTTGGGATCTTTCTAAGAAAGTTGAATTTTCAGTGAATAGTAAAAATACAGTTTTAGGGTTTCGGTATGTTTAATGACGTCATAACTGTGTCATGATGATATCATGAGATATTTTATGGGTTGGCTGACCAAAGGTGATGAATTATTTTATGGGGGGCCATGTGGCCTAACTCCATGGGAAATACCATGGGAGAGCACATGGTTTTGAGAAAATCACTATTGAGCGGTCGCTTGGCCATTAATGCCTTGTCCCCTCACTTTCCCTATAAATACCAAGCCATCCTCTCATCCATTTCGACTCGCCACTCTCCCCCAACGAAGTTATGGTCTCATTACCTCTCAAATAGTCCTCCCAAGGTGCCCTCAAGCCCTCAAGGTCCCAACCTTTGAGTTTTAAGAGTTACGTTTTAAGGTAAGGGACCTGACCTCCCTCATTCTTTTCAAGAAATCTCTTTTATGTCATTTATTTTATGCTCCATGTTATTATGTTAAAGGATGTTCTTTTATACTCCTGTTACCTCCCTTTTCATGTTCATATAATTATAGATCCCCTCTTACTCTCATTATTTTGTTTTATGATGTTTTAAGTGGCGTCGTTAGGCTGTCGAAATTTTTGTAACAGATTCTTTCTCCCTTCTCATTTTTCAAGAACTATTTTCATGTAAAGTATTTCATGTTTTTTTTATTATGTTGGGGTATGATCTCTAAATTTATCATATGGATATTTTATGATCATATTATGAGAGACCCCATTTGATCTCTTCAATTCAGTATTTTTAAGTTTTAAGTGGCGCCGTTAGGCTGCCGAATTTTTAAGTGGTTCTTTCACCTTTCTCCTTTTTCAAAGTTCTAATTCCATGTCAAGTCTTGCAAGATCCTTTTTATTATGTTGGGGTATGATATCTAAATCTATCATACTGATCTTTTATGTTCATATGATGAGAGACCCTATTTTATCTCTTCAATTCAATATTTTGATGTTTTAAGTGGCGTCGTTAGGCTGCCGAATTTTTAAGGGATTCTTTCACCCTTCTTGTTTTCAAGATCTATTTTCATGTCAAGTCTTTCAAGTTATTTTTTATTATTTTGGGGTATGATATCTATATCTATCATACTGATAATTTATTTTTTTATGATGAGAGACCCTATTTGATCTCATCAATACATTTTTGGAAGCTTTATGTGACGCCGTTAGGCTGCCAAATTCTCATAATGGAAATCTTATTTTTTGTCTTCCTTTCATATTCTTAATTTCATATGTTATATTTTCAAATTTCATTATCATGTTCTTAAATACCTTATATTCTCTCCCTCTACTGTTTTATGGGTCATTTATGAATGTTTGACCCATGTCCCCTCTCTTTTCAATGTTTTCTAAAACCCCGTAACATAGCCGTTATGCTGCAGAATTTTCGTCTCAAATGTCTCTCTCTTTTCCTAAAGTTTTTTTATATTATTAATTGAATACTCAAATCTATCTCTTATATATGGGTATTCACATATATAACAAAATTTTCTATTTTAAATTCTGGGTTTTACATACATGAAACCCGCTTTCCCTTTTCCGTGGGTTTAAAGTGACATAAAGATCATGTTTTTAAAGCAGTTTTTAAAATGTTATGATTATGAAATGAAACCCATTTACTTTATGCTATATGGGTTGTTTATGAAGTTATTTATGATGATATATGTCGCTCACATGATAATAAATACATTTCAAGGGTGCGCCCAGATAGCGCTCTAATGCATTGGGTAAAGACTTAATCTCTAGAGATGACTTTTTAGCCTGATACCTTTGTGAATAACCTTGGTAATTTTTAATGACACCTTGGGGATGGACCTTGGTGAAATGAAATGATTGTCAATATTAAATGTTGTAGCCACATATTCAAGTTATGAAAAAGTTTTATTCATATTATGATATATCTCCTGATTTCTTTCTCATGCCTTAAAGTTCTTTTCAGGACCATATTGAAGTATCTCAAGTTCACATGTAAAATGTTTCTCTTGTTTCTCTTACTGGGCCTTCTGCTCACCCTTTCTTTTGATGTATATCCCCAGGTTATGAGATACAGTAATGAACCTAGGATGAAAATGAAGAGAATCCTTTCAAGTGTTTAAGAAGAATGTTTTATGTCTTAATGTTTTAAGTTCCTTGTTTCCAAGACACTAAACCTTAAAGATCCTCGGTTTTGTAAAATGTAATGAAAGTTTCTGTGATAAAAAGGCAGGATGATATAGTTGGTATCAAAGGATGGTTTAGTTATTTGTGGAAATTAGGATATGAAAACCCTAGGAAGAACCCTATAGAAAATTTTAAATATAGGAAATCTTCCTGGTATTTTGGTGAGTATGTAGTAAGGGGTTTCCAAGCAAATAAATCCTTGTCTCGATACGAGCAGGTAGAGGTGGCTCTGGTACAGATGTACATAGGGGTAAAACCCGAAAACACCGCTTTGAGCCAGACTCAAACGGGAACTGGTACATGACAACGGGCCTTGCTGCACTCTTGGTTACGACACTCCCTGGGGATATGATTTGTTAAATTCATAAGCTTGGTATGAACCATTATTAAAGGAACAAATATAAAATAAAATCAAGATTCACATAAGAATATATGATCATGGATAACCTAGTTTGAAACCTAGGGGATCACAATTTAGGGTATACTTTTCTTCTACAAGTTATCCTTATATGCTTTAAGTTTCTTTTCATGATTATTGGTTAAGTATTTAAGCCTCTAATTATACTTTCTCTTCTTAGTTAATGATGGGAAATGGAATAACATGTCCCAACATCCAATGTGATAGGAAATGCGAAAATTTCCGTATTAATATGACAGAGATTATTAAGGGATTAAAAGATGATGATTATTTTCGAAGACGTTCACTATTTTGGGGACCCTATATGATCGAGGTAAATAGATTACTACGATATTTCCACTGAGGAGTAAGGTTGACTTATATTTTGAAGAATTGATGAATTTAAGGTGGACTTATAGTAATTTATGTTACTTATGGAAATTATTAACCAATCTTGGGTAAAATATGTTTAGGTTAGCTACTTTTTTTATAAGATGTTTGGAGTGGTTGATGTGTTTTGGAGATGAACAGTGAAGTTTATTTTGGAAGACTATGTTATCAAATTATTCTTGTATTTGGGTTTCAATCTTAGTTTGGGTTATTTTGAGGAATTTTAAGAACAGTTATTTATGGAATGGTCTATGATGAACTTTGGGTATTACCATGGATCTTTGAAGATTTAAAAGTAGTTTCCCTTCCTATGGGATTCTTTATTTTTTGAAGAGTTGTTTTATCTTACCCTTTATGTTTTAGGGATAATGTTTAAAGGTAGAAGAAATTGATAGTAAATCTTTTGTGGATTAAGTGACTCTCAAGAATATTATTCTTGTGTTTTGATGAGACCAAGTGTTTTTGAATGCTCGTCGTTTGGAGAAAAGATTAGTTTTGTGTAGAAACATATTAAAGGATGAAACTCTACATGAAGGTAGGTATATTTTCTTATGTTTTTGTTCTATGTAGTAAATGAATTCCTCAAAATTATGAAAAGGAACGTAAAACAAAAACATTGTTGGTTTACGTTTCCTACTAGGTAATCAAATACCGTTTACACGGATCATAAGTTTGGGATTTTCTTATGGTTAACTTTTTCCTAATCATTTTTTCTATCACTCTCCCTCAGAACTTGACCCTTCGTTTTCTCCTCCATGTCCATGTTTTCCTATATGTAATCCTAGTGTGGGTTAACTCGGATGACCTTTGTACTTCCCTTTCTTTCTATTAAAGTAATAGTTTTACTGACTCCTTTTCCGATGTGGGACTTTCAATGAATTTTCAAAACCCAATTTTAAAAATTGCGAGGACGCAATTTCTTACGGGGGAAGATTGTAACGACCCTGAATTTTGAATAAATCTTGTTTCCGAATTTTATGTGTTATTTTATTTTATTTTTATACTCAACAAAAATGTTTCATTTGATTACATGAGTTCAATTAAAATGAGACTGTTGGGTTTTGACTGTTATATGACCATTGGTCAATATGGCCGTTGGAAACTAAACCTTTTGATTTTTGTCTCTAAATACAAGTATTATAGGTTAATTATTATAGAAAGAAGATTCTATGGCCTCACCCAGTAGTCTTGGACCGATCGAAGCCCATCTAACAGAACTTGGAAAAGAGGTAGCACCACTAGGCTTTGCTCTGGACCAAACCCAAGCCGAACTTCATCTTGTGAAGCTAGAACGGAATCGCCTTCAGGAGAAGTTCAACCTAATAGAAATTACTACTCGTGCGATGTTGGGCGAGCCTCCCTCATATTCTCTCACCTTAGCACACATAACACTTAGGTCCTATGCTGGCGTGATAAGAGGCTATTTAAGGGGGTCGTAAATGCCTTGTGTAATCCTTTGTTTTAAATAAAAATTGGGATTTCTTATTATGATAATGTTTATGACTTTTCAAATGTCCGGATAAATATAGTATGAATATTTTTGATGAATTTTAGAGAAGGGATATTTTTAAAAAATGTTTATGTAAACCTTAAATAATTGAAAATGTGTAATGCTTTTCAAAAAATGGTCTTCTACAATTATGTTCAGTAAGAAATTTAGAGTCTAATAAGATCAACATAATTTTTGATGAATAGTAAATTATGAATAGTGATTTTATGCTTAGGATTAGTAATGTGACCAAATGGATTAGTAATCTCACTTAATGAAAGTATTAATATAATCTAGGCACCTTGATTAAGTAATGTGATTCAATAAAATGGTTAAATAACAATTTCATAAATTATTATTCAAGTATTAGTTTATTCGGGTGAATAGTGTTTTTTAATTAAAAATTAAAATAAAAATATTTAGAAAAATATTTTTTTAAAATGGATTTCATTTTTGAACTCAGAGCATCGATATTATGTTAAGGTAATTTTTGGTGATTTTTCTGGAAAAAATGAATTTTCGGTGAATAGTGTATTTATTTAAAAAATAAATTAAAAATATTTAGAAAATTATTTTTATAAAATGGAGTTCATTTTTGAAATCTGAGAATTTATATTTTTTAAGGTGAAATTTTGGGATCTTTCTGAGAAAGTTGAATTTTCAGTGAATAGTAAAAATACAATTTTAGGGCTTCGGGATGTTTAATGACATCATAACTGTGTCATGATGATATCATGAGATATTTTATGGGTTTTCCGACCAAAGGTGATGAATTATCGTATGGGGGGACCATGTGGCCTAACTCCATGGGAAATACCATGGGAGAGCACATGGTTTTGAGAAAACCACTTTTGAGGTGTCGCTTGGCCATTAATGCCTTGTCCCCTCACTTTCCCTATAAATACCAAGTCATCCTCTCATCCATTTCAACTCCCCGCTCTCCCCCAACGAAGTTATGGTCTCATTACTTCTCAAAGAGTCCTCCCAAGGTTCCCCCAAGCCCTCAAGGTCCCAACCATTGAGTTTTAAGAGTTACGTTTTAAGGTAAGGGATCTGACCTCCCTCTTTCTTTTCAAGAAATCTCTTTTAAATCATTTATTTTATGCTCCATGTTCTTATGTTAAAGGATGTTCTTTTATACTCCTATTACATCCCTTTTCATGTTAATATAATTAGAGATCCCCTATTACACTCATTATTTTGTTTTATGAAGTTTTAAGTGGCGTCGTTAGGCTGCCGAAATTTTTGTAACAGATTCTTTCTCCCTTCTCATTTTTCAAGATCTATTTTCATGTAAAGTATTTCAAGTTCCTTTTTATTATGTTGGGGTATGATATCTAAATTTATCATACTGATATTTTATGATAATATGATGAGATACCCCATTTGATATCTTCAATTCATTATTTTGATGTTTTAAGTGGCGCTGTTAGGCTGCCGAATTTTTAAGTGGTTCTTTCACCTTTCTCCTTTTTCAAAGTTCTAATTCCATGTCAAGTCTTGTAAGTTCCTTTTTATTATGTTGGGGTATGATCTCTAAATCTATCATACTTATATTTTATGTTCATATGATGAGAGACCCTATTTTATCTCTTCAATTCAGTATTTTGATGTTTTAAGTGGCGTCGTTAGGCTGCCAAATTTTTAAGGGATTCTTTCACCCTTCTCGTTTTCAAGATCTATTTTCATGTCAAGTCTTTCAAGTTCATTTTTATTATTTTGGGGTATGATATCTATATCTATCATGCTTATCATTTATTTTGATATGATGAGAGTCCCTATTTGATCTCGTCAATCCATTTTTGGAAGCTTTAAGTAACGTCGTTAGGCTGCCGAATTCTAATAAGGGAAATCTTATTTTTTGTCTTCCTTTCATGTTCTTCATTTCATATGGTATATTTTCAAATTTCATTATCATGTTCTTAAATCCATTATATTCTGTCCCTATACTGTTTTATGGGTCATTTATGAATGTTTGACCCATGTCCCCTCTCTTTCAATGTTTTTTAAAACCCCGTAATATAGCCGTTATGCTGCAGAATTTTCGTCTCAAAATGTCTCTATATTTTTCTAAAGTTCTTTTATCTTATTAAGTGAATACTTGAAGCTCTCTCTTCTATATGGTTATTCACCTATATACCAAAATGATCTATTTTAAATTTTGGGATTTACATACATGAAACCCACTTTCCCTTTTCTGTTGGTTTAAACTGACATAAAGATCATGTCTTTAAAGCAGTTTTTAAAACGTTATGATTATGAAATGAAACCCATTTACTTTATGCTATATGGGTTGTTTATGAAATTATTGATGATGATATATGTGTCTCACATGATAATAAAGGCATTTCAAGGGTGCGCCCAGATAGCGCTCCAATGCATTGGGTAAAGACTTAATCTCTATAGATGACTTTTTAGACTCATACCTTGGTGAATAACATTGGTAATTTTTAATGTCACCTTGGGGATGGACCTTGGTGAAATGAAATGATTTTCAATATTAAATGGTGTAACCACATCTTCAAGTTATGAAAAAATGTTATTTTTATTATGATATATCTCATGATTTCATTCTCATGCCTTAAAGTTCTTTTCATGACCATATTGAAGTATCTCAAGTTCACGTGTAAAATGTTTCTCTTGTTTCCTTTACTGGGCCTTCTGCTCACCCTTTCTTTTGATGTATGTCCCCAGGTTATGAGATGCAGTAATGAATCTAGGATGAACATGAGGAGAAGCCTTTCAAGTGTTTAAGAATAATGTTTTATGTCTTCATGTTTTAAGTTCCTGGTTTCCAAGACACTAAACCTTAAAGATCCTCGGTTTTGTAAAATGTAATGAAAGTTTATGTGATAAAAAAGAAGGATGCTATAGTTGGTATCAAAGGATGGTTTAGTTATTTGTGGAAATTAGGATATGAAAACTCTAGGAAGAACCCTATAGAAAATTTTAAATATATGAAATCTTCCTGGTATTTTGGTGAGTATTGAGTAAGGGGTTTCCAAGCAAATACATCCCTATCTGGATACGAGCAGGTAGAGGTGGATCTAGCACATATGTACATAGGGGTAAAACCCGAAAACACCACTTTGATCCAGACTTGAACGGGAACTGGCACACGACAATAGGCCTTGCTGCACTCTTGGTTACGACACTCCCGGGGGATATGCTTTGGTAAATTCATAAGCTTAGTATGAACCATTATTAAAGGAACAAAGATAAAATAAAATAAAGATTCACATAATAATATATGATCATGGATAACCTAGTTTGAAACCTAGGGGATCACAAGTTAGGGTATACTCTTCTTCTACAAGTTATCCTTATATTCTTTAAGTTTGTTTTCATGATTATTGGTTAAGTATTTAAGCCTCTAATTATACTTTCTCTACTTAGTTAATGGTGGGAAATGGAATAACATGTCCCAACAACCAATGTGATAGGAAATGTGATGATTTCCGTATTAATATGACAGAGATGATTAGGGGATTAAAAGATGATTATTATTTTGGAAGACGTTCACTATTTTGGGGACCCTATATGATCGAGGTAAATAGATTACTAAGTTATTTCCACTGAGGAGTAAGGTTGACTTATATTTTGAAGAATTGATGAATTTAAGGTGGACTTATAGTAATTTAGGTTACTTATGGAAATGATTAACCTATCTTGAGAAAAATATGTTTAGGTTAGCTACTTTTGTTATAAGATGTTTGGAGTGGTTGATGTGTTTTGGAGATGAACAATGAAGTTTATTTTGGAAGACTATGTTATCAAATTCTTCTTGTATTTGGGTTTCAATCTTAGTTTGGGTTATTTTGAGGAATTTTAATAACAGTTATTTATGGAATGGTCTATGATGAACTTTGGGTAGTACCATGGATCTTTGAATATTTAAAAGTAGTTTCCCTTTCTATGGGATTCTTTATTTTTTGAAGAGTTGTTTTATCTTACCTTTTATGTTTTTGGGATAATGTTTAAAGGTAGAAGAAATTGATAGTTAATCTTTTGTGGATTAAGTGACTCTCAAGAAGATTATTCTTGTGTTTTGATGAGACCAAGTGTTTTTTAATGCTCCTCGTTTGGAGAAAAGATAAGTTTTGTGTAGAAACTTTTTAAAGGATGAAACTCTACATGAAGGTAGGTATATTTTCTTATGTTTTTGTTCTATGTAGTAAATGAATTCCTCAAAATTATGAAAAGGAATGTAAAACAAAAACATTGCTGGTTTACGTTTCCTACTAGGTAATCAAAGACCATTGACACACATCATAAGTTTGGGATTTTCTTATGGTTAACTTTCTCCTAATCATGTTTTCTATCACTCTCCATCAGAACATGACCCTTTGTTTTCTCCTCCATGTCCATGTTTTCCTATAAGGAATCCTAGTGTGGGTTAACTCGGGTGACCTTTGTACTTCCCTTTCATTCTATTAAATTAATAGTTTTACTGACTCATTTTCCGATGTGGGACTTTCAATGAAATTTCAAAAGCCAATTTTAAAAATTGAGAGCATGCAATTTCTTAAGGGGGGGAAGATTGTAATGACCCGAAATTTTGAATAAATCTTGTTTCCTAATTTTATGTGTTATTTTATTTTATTCTTATACTCAACAAAAATGTTTCATTTGATAACATGAGTTTAATTAAAATGAGACTGTTGGGTTTTGACTGTTATATGACCATTGGTCAATATGACCGTTGGAAACTAAACATTTTGATTTTTGTCTCTAAATACAAGTAATCTTGGTTAATTATTATAGAAAGAAGATTAAATGGCCTCACCCAGTAGTATTGGACCGATCGAAGCCCATCTAACAGAACTTGGGAAGGAGGTAGCACCACTGGGTTTTGCTCTGGACCAAACCCAAGATGAACTTCATCATGTGAAGCTAGAACGGAATCGCATTCATGAGAAGTTCAACCTAATAGAAATTACTATTCGTGTGATGTTGGCCGAGCCTCCCTCAAATTCTCTCAGCTTAGCACACCTTACACTTAGGTCCTATGCTGGTGTGATAAGGGGATATTTATGGAGACCGTAACTGCCTTGTGTAAACCTTTGTTTTAAATAAAAATTGGGATTTCTTCTTATGATAATGTTTATGACTTTTCAAATGTCCGGATAAATATAGTATGCATATTTTTGGTGAATTTTAGAGAAAGGATATTTTAAAAAAATGTTTATGTAAACCTTAAATAATTAAAAATGTGTAATGATTTTCAAAAATGGTTTTCTACAATTATGTTCAGTACAAAATTTAGAGTCTAATAAGATCAACTTAATTTTTTATGAATAGTAAATTATGAATAGTGAGTTCATGCTTAGGATTAGTAATGTGACCAAATAGATTAGTAATCTCACTTAAAGAAAGTATTAATATAATCTAGGCACCTTGATTAAGTAACGTGATTCAATAAAATGGTTAAATAACGGTTTTATAAATTATTATTCAAGTATTAGTTTTTTTTTTGGTGAATAATTTTTTTAATTAAAAATTAAAATAAAAATATTTAGAAAATTATTTTTATAAAATGGATTTCATTTTTGAACTCAGAGCATCGATATTATGTTAAGGTAATTTTTGGGGATTTTTCTGGAAAAATGAATTTTCAGTGAATAGTGTATTTATTTAAAAAATAAATTAAAAATATTTAGAAAATTATTTTTATAAAATGGAGATTTCATTTTTTAAATAAGAGAATTTATATTTTGTTAAGGTGAAATTTTGGGATCTTTCTGAGAAAGATGAATTTTCAGTGATTAATAAAAATACAGTTTTAGGGTTTCGGTATGTTTAATGACATCATAACTGTGTCATGATGATATCATGAGATATTTTATGGGTTGGCCGACCAAAGGTGATGAATTATTTTATGGGGGGCCCATGTGGCCTAACTCCATGGGAAAAACCATGGGAGAGCACATGGTTTTGAGAAAACCACTTTTGAGGTGTCGCTTGGCCATTAATGCCTTGTCCTCTCACTTTCCCTATAAATACCAAGCCATCCTCTCATCCATTTCGACTCCCCACTCTCCCCCAACGAATTTATGGTCTCATTACCTCCCAAGGAGTCCTCCCAAGGTTCCCCCAAGCCCTCAATGTCCCAAACTTTGAGTTTTAAGAGTTACATTTTAAGGTAAGGGATCTGACCTCTCTCTTTCTTTTCAAGAAATCTCTTTTATGTCATTTATTTTATACTCCATGTTCATATGTTAAAGGATGTTATTTTATACTCCTATTACCTCCTTTTTCATGTTCATATAATTATATATCCCCTATTACTCTCATTATTTTGTTTTATGAAGTTTTAAGTGGCACTGTTAGGCTGCCGAAATTTTTGTAACAGATTCTTTCTCCCTTCTCATTTTTCAAGATCTATTTTCATGTAAAGTATTTCAAGTTACTTTTTATTATGTTGGGGTATTATATCTAAATTTATCATACTGATATTTTATGATCATATGATGAGATAACCCATTTTATCTATTCAATTCAGTATTTTGAAGTTTTAAGTGGCGCCGTTAGGCTGCCATATTCTTAAGTGGTTCTTTCACATTTCTCCTTTTTCAAAGTTCTAATTCCATGTCAAGTCTTGAAAGTTATTTTTTATTATGTTGGGGTATGATCTCTAAATATATCATACTGATATTTTATGTTCATATGATGAGAGACCCTATTTGATGTCTTCAATTCAGTATTTTGAAGTTTTAAGTGGCGTCGTTAGGCTGTCGAATTTTTACAGGATTCTTTCACCCTTCTCATTTTCAAGATCTATTTTCATGTAAAGTCTTTCAAGTTATTTTTTATTATGTTGGGGTATGATCTATATATCTATCATACTGATCATTTTTTTATATGATTAGAGACCCTATTTGATCTCGTCAATCCATTTTTGGAAGTTTTAAGTGACGTCGTTAGGCTGCCGAATTCTCATAAGGGAAATATTATTTTTTGTCTTCCTTTCATGTTCTTCATTTCATATGGTATATTTTCAAATTTCATTATCATGTTCTTAAATCCATTATATTCTGTCCCTCTTCTGTTTTATGGGTCATTTATGAATGTTTGACCCATGTCCCCTCTCTTTTCAATGTTTTCTAAAACCCCGTAACATAGCCGTTATGCTGCAGAATTTTCGTCTCAAAATGTATCTCTCTTTTTATAAAGTTCTTTTATCTTATTAAGTGAATACTCGAATCTATATCTTCTATATGGTTATTCACATATATACCAAAATGTTATATTTTAAATTCTTGGATTTACATACATGAAACCCACTTTCCCTTTTCCATGGGTTTAAAGTGACATAAAGATCATGTCTTTAAAGAGGTTTTTAAAACGTTATGATTATGAAATGAAACCCATTTCCTTTATGCTATATGGGTTTTTTATGAAATTATTGATGATGATATATGTGTCTCACATGATAATAAAGACATTTCAAGGGTGATCCCGGATTTCTCTCCAATGCATTGGGTAAAGACTTAATCTCTAGAGATGACTTTTTAGACTAATACCTTGGTGAATAACCTTGGTAATTTTTAATAACACCTTGGGGATGGACCTTGGTGAAACGAAATGATTTTCAATATTAAATGTTGTAGCCACATCTTCACGTTATGAAAAAATGTTATTTTTATTATGATATATCTCATGATTTCTTTCTCATGCCTTAATGTTTTTTTCATTCCCTTATTGAAGTATCTCAAGTTCACATGTAAAATGTTTCTCTTGTTTCCCTTACTGGGCCTTCCGCTCACCCTTTCTTTTGATGTATGTCCCCAGGCTATGAGATGCAGTAATGAACCTAGGATGGACATGAGGAGAATCCTTTCATGTGTTTAAGAAGAATGTTTTATGTTTTCATGTTTTATGTTCCTGGTTTCCAAGACATTAAACCTTAAAGATCCTCGGTTTTGTAAAATGTAATGAAAGTTTATGTGATAAAAAGGCAGGATGCTATACCGGTGGTTTTCAAAAATAAACCTATGTTTAGGGAATCATCATTTTAGGTTTCTGGAAGTGGGGGTTCCTAATAATAGCTTCATGAATCAGTAAGGGGATTTTGAGTATCTTATTATTATTATTTTCCTCACCATGATCATGCAGTATTTATGACATTGATAAACTAATATTTAATATCTTTTTAGACTCCATCATTGTCGTGTTTTTATGAAATCTTGGTGTATTCCAAGACAAAGGAGGACCATGGAGACCATTTTAATTCCATTTTATGAATATTAAAATAGATTCATTTATATGAAATTTTATCCAAATTATAGTTCTAGATCTGATAGTTAAACTTTCTTGGCCAAGTGATTTCTAAGAAATAGATTTATGTGTATCTCAAGAAGATTCAAGTGGTTATGTCTTAAGAGTGGCCCAATAACATGTTTTAGATAAAAAGATTTTGAGGCTTGGATAAGTATTACAGGAATAGTTTTTAGGACTTAACTAGGATAGATTCTCTCTTAATGGTGTTGACTTTAAAATGGGTGATGTTTGATTGAACTGAGTAGTGTCAACATTATTTTGAGGAGTTTCATGTTCATTTTACATCAGCTCTAGTTTTGATTATTCTTGATCCTGGAAAGGGATATGCAGTGTACTATAATATTCTAGTGTGGGGATGGGGTGTGTATTTTTAGTGACATGGATATTTCATATGTTATTTTTGGATATTAATTAGAATATTTTTTGAGACCAGGTGTTGAGGCAGCATACAATTCTGAGGCATGGTGTGCCCAGAAAAAAAATTTAGAAATATATTAAATATATTAAATAATACACACATGAAATTTTCTTGAAATGGTGGAATAAATACTAAACAGGGGCTCATATCCGAAATAAAAGGTCACTGTTGAGTTTAGAATATGAGTTTTACCCTAGGTGTGGCATAACCATTGTTGGTGTAGTTAATTTTTGGAAACATCATCTCCAACATGGAAATAGATAAAATAATTAAATAAATTATTTTATTTATATTTTCTTGAAGTAGTGAGTGGAGATTCATTAAGTATAGTGTTATGAAAAAATTATAGGGTTGTCCTCATAACTCTAGAGTGGTTGTAGAGAGATTTGGAGGATCTCTATCAGATGAACTTCCACCAGATCTTGGATCGTCGATCGACGTGCAATATAATCGAAGGATCTATCCAACAACTATGACACCACATCTTTCATCATTAGTAATCAATCCAAATCAAGATAAAGTTTTTTTTGATTGAATTTATTCTCGTTATTAATTTATATGATGAATAAAAATCAATCAATGATTAGATTGATTTTTCAAATCAGTCATTTTGCAGGATGGGTTACATTAATTGGGATTTGGGAGAATTTATTTGTGATTATTGATTTTTCATTCTTTATTATAATGGAAATTAATTGAGGTCAAAACAAAAAATGACTAAGGTCCATTCCTATTAATATTTCTTGTTCTTTTATCCCATGATTCTTCATTAATCATGGGAATTCTTCATTTGACCTGTGGTTTAACATATCTCGATGAATCGATCGTTGCACATTAATTTCTTAGAGTGACAGTCCAATATTGTAGTTCTTGGTTCTGAATGATATGATGATGTTGTGATGATGGATAAGGTGATGGATTGAACGATTTCTAATACCCTATTTCATTTTCTTTGGAATGTAATAAATAATAAAAAAATGTTTCCATTTTCTAAATAGAATTCTGGAAAAAACCATGATACATGGCATATAACTCAATGCCACACATTGTATAGGACCCTCCTAGAGGAATCTAGGGATTTGAAGAAATTTAATTATCACAAAAAGTGTGATCCTATCACACTGTGTGTGTTCTCTCCTTGGAGACTTGGCATGCACCTTAGAGGGTACACAAACACAGGCAAGGGCATGCCATTTGCTCCTACACAGGCATGGTTTCGAAAAAAGTACACAGGATAAGTCATGTGGTGGTATATGGTTAGAGTACACGGGCAGCAGACATTCCATGTATAGTTACATGGACATGAACATGGGACATGGTCCATTTACATTGGTAGGATCTAGGGTTGAAGGGACATGGTGTGTAACCCTAATACATGTTGCGTACTCCATAAAACATGGTATTGGATCACTTTTCCTTTGTATCATAGAAAATTTTCATTAGGGTGTGTTCCTCTTAACCATTCCCTGAGGGTTAGTATGGAATCTCATCCTAATCCTATGAAAGTGACCTCTTTAGTATGACTTCTAGGATAGAGTTTTTGGAATCCTTCAGTGAGGCCTAGAGTTAAATCCTATATTCATCGTCATGCCTTAGGTGTAGTTCTTGGTATCATCATGACCAACATTACACAGGCATCAATACTCTACTTAGTGGGTTAATCCATATTGAGTTGTTGGTATACCCCATGGACTTGGGTGTGATCCTCATTTGTGTATCGTATCTCTTCTGACATTCAATGTGTACTTCTAAAAGTGATACCCAAAGAGAATTATCTCTTGAATAGAAATCATCAGTGTTTTAGTCTTAGGTGTCTGTTCTCCCAAATGAGTGCTAAGTAGAACCTTTGAGCTAGAATCCTAGTCTAGTATTATATTTTTGACTTAACTTTAACACTTTGTGACTTTGTTGAGTATATTAGGATATTATTATTATGTGTTCTATATGCATATACCTATTTATAGTTGACTGTATTCCTTTTTTTTATTTTTTTGGTTTTGAGGTGTCCTACTGGGTATTATTATACTCACCCCTACATGGGATTTTCCCACATGTGTCATGTCTTGTGCATATAACCGAACATTTGGAAGAGATCAAGCAGATTGGATGCTCTTTTATTCTTTGGTTGATATGAACTCTTGACCATCTTTCTTCACATGCAAGAATCACATGTATTTTCTCATTCATGATTTGGATTGGGAATATTAATGACTATCTTCTTCTTATATATCTTTTCCATTCTTTGTTGATTAATGTGACCCAACCTCCAGTGTCATAGGTTTTTTTATTCTTCAACTTTTAAGTAACAAATTCTCTATTTACTATCAACCACGTATAAATTTTCATCTATTCTACATTCTTTCATGATATAATTACCTATATTTCCTTTGAAATTGCAACCCTTTTGATTAAATGTCATTATCATACCTGATTCATAGAGTTGAATTACACTTAGGACATTGATATAAAAACTATCCACATAGAGAACTTCAGTTTTCCCGAGGTATTCATTTTCATGTTCATTACTTACACTACCTTTGATCTTTAAAGAACCATCATTGTAGAACCTCACTATTCCATCAAATCTTTTCTTAACATTCTTCCGCAAATTTTCATTTCCTATCATATGGGATTAAAATCCACTATCAAGAATCTAGGTACTACTATTATTTGTAGCTTTGAGAGCTATTTATGCAAGGTTGGATTTCTTGATTTTCTTCATTTCCATCCATGAGATACTTGATTGAGTGGAGGCTAAATACATTATTTCCAATATCCTTTCCATATGCATGGTTTCATCATTCTCATATACTTCTTATATGGTAGAATACATGTTTTTAATATAAACGCCACCTATTTTGCGGGTATTGACTTTTATCTGAGTTCTTTGAGTAATGTTCCCACATTTACTCTTCCCATATTGTATAGATTTATGTCTATTGTTAGAATAGTGAATGAAATTCCATATAAACTATTTCATTTATATGATTAAGGATATGGTATCATTATCCTTTATTTACTTCTATGTACTTCCACGTTCATATAGCTTCATGCCTCTTCACAGTATGACATGGTAAGGCCCAAAAATCCATAGAATTGACATTTCATATGTGGAAATGTCTTCTCACTTCCATTCCTCATAATTCCACCTTCATTAGGAAAATTAATTTATTGGAGATCATTTCTAGATAAGTGAGGATAATTTTCAGTTCTCTTTTCCCTTTGATTTAAAGCATTCATTGTTAAGAAATTTGGTTCCTTTGTGATTTGTTCAATTTTCTACTTCCCTTTATTTTGGATCATTTTGTTTCTATACTTTGATGCTTTAGAATCATATCTAATTCCACTTTACCCTAGATATGTGGATCTATGATCACTCAAATCCTTCTCTGCTCATTCAAAACCACATTTATCTCTTTCTAACAACTCTACATATGATAATATTTCAAACTATACGTTCTTATTTTTTTCCCTTGAATTTTATTTAGTATCTAGATTACTCATTATATTAACAAATTATTCTTCAAGTACCTCAACTAACTTGTCATTATACTCTAGTCTAATTATAAGTCCATTGATGAATTTTTCTTTATCTTCAATTATGATCTTAAATTCCAAAACTTCTTCATAGATTTCAATATTTTTTTAATATTATTTTTCTCCTTCTTTCAGTTGATCAATTTATTCTTCTACCCAATAAAAATACTTTGATGAATCTTATAGAATGGATCTTGTATTTTTGTTTCTATTTCATTAATGTTAAAGATTATCAAGAACATCCTCAAATTCTGCCTTGATATCAACAACACCAGTTAACTAATTATGTTTATCTATGTCTTTTGAAGGTTCTGAATTTTCAATTATAGCCATCATGGATGCTTGGGTTTTTTATTTGAACTCTACTTCTTCATCCTCCAAAAAATAATTATAATCTTGTTCTTATTTACATATGAATCTCTTTCTCTATAATTTCATTCTTTATTTGGAGTCTCCATTTATAGGAAACCATTTTTTAGGCTTCTCCATGATTCCTACTTCACCCTCTATATCATCAAAATTTCTTGTGCACTGAGAGGAAATGTTCCCAACTCTACCACATAAAAAACATGCTAGATAAATATTTACTTAAAATTTACCTTTTCTTATCTTGAATTTATTATAAAAGAGAAATAATTTCATATTCCTCCTTATATTCATTAACACTGTCTTTTGAAACCTCATGTTGTTTCATGTATTTCAATTCCATTTCCTTGCTTACTTGAGTTTTTGTATCTTCTTGTTTGACTCTCATTTCATAAGACAGTAGACTTATTAGCACGTCATCAACTGAAAGTTTAGATAGATCACTTTCCTGAAGGGATGAAACTTTTTAATTATACAGTGGTAGATTCTTTCTCAAGATTTTATAAACAATTTAAATATCTTTAATTTCATCACCAGTGATTCATATTACTCTAATAAATTCATTAATTTAATTAAAAATGTATCTACATTTTCATCAGGATTCATTCTCAAATAATCATACCTATTGTGAAAATCTTGGATTTTTTCCTCCTCCACTTTATTTTCTCTTTCATATATATATTTTCCAATTTTTCCCACATATACTTGGATGATGTGAAAATCATCACCTTTAGAAATATTTGATCTGATAGATCTACATAAAAAGAATTATATGCTATGGTATCTATATCAAACATTTTCCTGTATATTTTAGTCATAGATAGTCATGTTTCATTAGAAGCTTGAATCCCCTGGGTAGTGAAAAAAATAACTTCTATTACAAGGAATATCAGATGAGAAAACATCATATTCTTCTAAATCTGGAAGTTTCTTCCATCAAATAGAGGTACTCCCTTGAAATTTACTTAATTATCCATCAAAAAAATAGAGGGCTGATTTAACTCCAACAACTTATATATTATGGTACCACTTGTAGGACCCTGTAACACCCTTTGAGGGGAGTCATGAATCAGGGTGTCAAATTTTTATATTAAAGTGATGGAACTTGTTCTCACATTGGCAGGACATGGTTGAACTTGTCTGATGGAATCTTGCAGTAATCAAATATTCACATGCCAAGAGACAACACAATATATTTACTTGGACTATCACTAAGGGATAGTCCAAGGAGAAAACGCTGATAGTGTGTCAGTCATATCAAAAACCACTAATTATCAATAGTTATGGAATAAATTAGTTCAAACACAGTAACTTTGTTCCAAGAACACTACCTATTTACAAGATTTCAAATATAGCACATTGACTCCCTCATGACACTTCCATCGACTCCCCTAGCTCATATATTTGGGTGAAGTCTTACTAATATTAATGACATGAAGGTCACTTAAATATATTATAATTTAATTCTTTTTCCCTAACTAGAATGAGACTCTGATTTCTTCAAAGTCCTGAGTTGATGTACTTGAAATCACTATTCACTAAAACCAAATGTTTAAAACTGATGTTCAAAAAGATACTTCATGAATCTCAAAACCTTCATGAAGCAATCTTCCTTCATGGAACACTAAGTCATCATGGAATAACCAGTCATCATGAAACTCATTTTTCTAAAATACCTAAGCTGTAACGCCCCGACCCCAGTTACCCAGAGTCCGTGCATTATTACATAACATTGGCATGATCACAAGAAAGATCAAATCTCGAAAGACCGATTGGTTTAGTAGACTTGGAAACACTAGATATATTCATAAGTTTTACATTACATCATAAAATGAAAAACTACTACAACAACATAATGTCTCCATAATCCACACTACTATCCCCTCATAATATCCCTGCAGGTCATTCATAATTTACTTCTTCACATCCTGGGGAAAAAAATAAAACATAGAAAAGGGGTGAGCTCAAATGCCCAGTAAGGATAACAATATAGCGGAAACTTTCATCAATAAGAATAAACATTTAAGGCAATGTATAACTAAAACAAAAGCCTTTTAAACATGAACTTTCAACATGGTATGGCATAAATAAAATGAAATAATGCCATTTACTTATTCACATGGATATTCCACTAATCGAATAATCACATGCAAAAATAAATAACCACTTTCATAATGTTGGAATGCATAATGCCAGACTATCATAACCACATAGCCAAGGCCTCGTGCCAAGACTATAAATAAGATTTTGTCAAGGCCTTGTGCCAAGACACTAGTTTGTCTCATGAGACCTACCGATGCATCGAGGAGCTATAGCGGGCTCCACCCGTCACTTATTAAGTACAATGCATTCCCATATGAAAAGGTTTAAACATAACATAAACATTCGTATTAAAACTAGCATACGAAATGTCAATACTTTCACAATAAACTATGAATGGTATAAAAATAGCACATCCACAGTCAAACATATCACAAAACCTTCAATACAATATAGAAGTTTTGTATCATAATAAATCAACTTCAAATAATCTTAAAATCCATCAAAGGATGTTGACATAGATGAAATCAAAATTCTTTTTAAAGAAATATCTCTTTTTATTTTGAAATCATTTAAGATCCATATAAAATAAAACATTTTCTTTGAAAATATTCTTATAAGCTTGTAAGGAAAGCTTTGAAGATTTTATAACGGCGTAAAATAACCGCACCCGCCGTATAAGTTAAAAAAAACATTCTTACCTCAATTCTGTCGAAAAGGTTAAAAAGGACCTTGTTTTGAAAACGACGGAAAGATTCCTTTATAAACCTCTTATAAAAAGTCAAAAAAAGGTATAAATGACTTTAACCCATATTCTTGTAAATAGTAAAAATGTTTTGAAATACATTTTTAAGAAACATGGATGTGGATGATAAAGAGATCCCAGTAGATTATTACATATAAACAACCTCGGATAATGAAGAGATTGTGAAATAACCCTTACCTTGTACTTTTCCTTGGTTGGGGTAGGTTAACCTCCTGTATAATGGTGAAATAGTTGTTATTAAATTATACAAGAATCATATATATTAATATGATATCATATATGATCTTTTAACATTGATTTGTTAATAATATCTTAGAATTATCGTCGTTTCGGGAGTTAACTTACTCATTTTCTTTTATATGTTTTGTTACATAAGCCATGGTTGTTGTATCTTATTCATATCCAGAATGATATACAGTCCTTAAACATCATTTTTAAATCATCAAATGATAATTATACTTTAATGGATACGATGGAGAATGAATCTCATCGCGTTCGTGGAGACGGTAGTCTGTACGTACGCACGAGCGACAATATCATTCTTTTGATATTAAAATAATATATAAATGGATGGTATATCAGAATCATTAACATGTTATATTTATTATTTACATGAGTTACACACCATTATTATACCCATCCAAATAATATTATATTGAATAACAATTACACCACGACGTGGAGACGGTAAGCCGTACGTACGCACGTATGGTGACATGTTATTCAAAGGGTGGATAGAATACTGAATATGATTGTACCATATTTATAATAACATCACAGTATATGTGAGATACTGGAGTTATTATTTCAGAATGGTAAGAACAAAGGAAGAAGAAGTGGAAGAAGAAATGAACTTAGAAAAGGGTGGTGAAATCATTACCTCTTCTTCGGGTTCTTCCTTTTGATTTGATCAAAAGGGCTCCTTAGGTTGGCTTTCTGATCAAACTAAGGCCTCTAGGTTGTATTGAGGGATGTTGGGAGAGTATTTGGGCAGAGTTTGGCCGAACCAAAAGGCTTTGAAGGTGTGAAGAAATGAGAAGGAGGAGTGCCCTTTTATAAGAGGGGTGAGGGGCACCTTTGGAAAAGTTAGAAATATTAATTTATAATAAATTCATATTCGGTTTACAAAGGCTCCAAAGTTGACTATTCAAAGGATGAGGTGTGGATAGGTCGAACACAACTCATCCAATAGAATTTAGACAGGTTTGGGTACTTATATTAACCTTATCTTTAAGTATTAACTCTAAGTTAATTAGTTTCACTTTTACAATGTCTCTTTGTATTTTAATATAATATGATTAATAAACTTACTATATACATCCAAGCGACCCCCAAGTGGTCCATTAATGAGTAACCTATCATAATATAAGTCTCTTGGCCGAACATTAGATTTTTAGGAATTTAATATAAATTAATAATATAATATTTGTTTTAAGAACTCTTTTATGTCAATTTTGACACTATTCAATAGTTGATTTTTGTGAAACTCCTAACAGATTTATTACTTCGAACAAAGTCAATTAAATCAATCCTAATATATCATATTATCATAGAAAATTAGTTTAATTCATTAAAAGTTTCATATTATAATTATTTGGGTATTTATAAGATCAATTATTTTTATTTTTCACTATTTTAGTAATTACTGCATCATCATTGTGTCATAAATAAAATACATTATATAATGTCTAAAAATTATAAATAAAATATCATTATGTAGGAAATATTTTTAGCTTTCTAATGAATATTTATAATCGAAAATCCAACATGTATAACCCTATGTAAAAATTTTTCTTCTAAAAGATGTAAGCTTATGCCATTTTTATTTTTATTTTAACTTTATTAATATAAAGTGTCCCTACCACATACAAGTGGCTCCAAGGGGTCCCCAAATTGACCAAAGGATGCCCATGGTCGGGTATGTGTCCACCAATAAGGTTAGGACACGTTTTAGGGTAATTTTTTATTATTATAATATTATTTTTTTAACCCTTATTTACCGGATTTACCCTTTAACCATGGTAAATAAAATATTTACCACAGTAACTATTCAAAATGTCTAAAAATAAAAGTTACCTATTTACACAATTTGAACATCCTGATTCCAAATATGGAATCCATTTTCCTAAATTCAAAACACAGAAGTGGCAGAAATTAATTTAAAATTAATTCCCGCTGTCAAAACAAAAAGCGTGTTTTTAAGAGATAATAACTATCAAAAGATTGACACTTGTTTATGTTCGGTTTAATTGTAAAATTATGTCCAATGATAAAAATTAAATTGAATGGTAAAAATATATTCTAAATATACTTTAAAACCACTCAAATTCATAATTTATAACTATTAATTATTTTGATTAAAAAAGTTGTTTTTAATTAAAATTTAGAAATTTTCACTATTCATCAAAATATGAAAGTTATCCGAAATGTACCAAAATTTCACCCTAGGCTAATTTTGATATTCCGAATCCAAAAATGAAGTCCATTTTGAAATATAGAATATATATGATTTCAAAAAGTAGGTATTACTATTCACAACGGCTAGTTTAATTAGTTGTGGTGTGTGTTAGAACTCGAGGTTGCGTACAACACACGCTATCGCATTATTCGAAGGGAAACGTACCGTAGAAGCTTGGGGTGTTACATTCTCCCCTCCTTCAAATAATTGCATCCTCGCAATTTCTAGGGTATTACTGCATAAAAAGACTCGGGTGGTTCTTCATCATAAGTTCCTCGGGTTCCCACGTTGCCTCTTCCATTTTATGATTTCTCCACAAAACTTTTACCAGACGCGTCGTCCGGTTTCTCAGTACTTGTTCTCTTGTATCAAGAATCCTGACGGGCTCTTCGCAATAAGACAGATCGGGATCCAGTTCTAATTCCTCATAGGTGAGTACATGCGTTGGGTCAGGCATGTATTTTCTCAACAGAGATACGTGGAACACATCGTGAACTTTGGAGAGACTTGGCGGCATTGCCAATCGGTAAGCTACAACCCCAATTCGTTCTAGAATTTCGAAAGGTCCGATGTACCTGGGACTCAATTTTCCTTTCTTACCAAAACGTATGACTCCCTTCCACGGAGATACCTTCAGGAAAACATGATCACCGACTTGAAATTCCAAATCCTTCCTTCGATTATCGGCATAGCTCTTCTGCCTACTTTGAGCTGCTTTAATGTGATTTTGGATTACCTTCACCTTTTCCACCGTTTCCTCCACCAGTTCTGGGCCTACAAGTTTTCTTTCACCAACGTCATCCCAACAGGTTGGTGTACGACATCTCTTTCCGTATAACGCTTCATATGGTGCCATCTGAATACTCGAATGGAAGCTATTGTTATAGGAAAATTCTACTAGTGGTAAATATTGATCCCACATACCCTGAAAGTCAAGTGAGCAAGATCTCAACATGTCTTCTAAGGTCTGAATAGTCCGTTCTGATTGTCCGTCTGTCTGAGGGTGGTAAGCAGTGCTCAAATGAAGTTCAGTATCCAGGGATTTCTGAAGACTTTTCCAAAATCTTGAAGTAAAACGGGGATCACGATCAGAAACAATCGATAGGGGTACTCCATGAAGTCTCACAACTTCATTAATATATAGTCTTGCTAGACGTTCCAGGGGTAGATCTTCTCTTATAGCAAGAAAATGTGCTGACTTGGTAAGACGATCAACAATCACCCATATTGCATCATTCCTTCTAGGAGTCTTTGGTAGCCCCATGACAAAGTCCATCGTAACATTGTCCCATTTCCACTCCGGTATGGGAAGAGGTTGCATGACTCCTCCAGGCTGTTGCCTTCCAGCTTTGACTTGTTGACAAATCATACATCTTGACACAAAATCATCAATCTCCCTCTTCATGTTGTCCCACCAAAAATGTTCCTTCAAATCTCTATACATTTTGGTGCTCCCAGGGTGTATAGAGAAATTGGAACTATGAGCGTCATCCAGCAATTCCCTTTTTAGATCAGGTATATTGGGAACACAAAGTCTCTTTCCAAATTTCAAAGTTCCATCTTCATACACAAAGTCTCTCAATCTCCCATCATTCACAGCTTTAATCTTCTTCTGAAATTCTTCATCATCGGTCTGAGAACTCTTAATCCTTTCTAGTAAAGATGGTTGGGCAACCATTTGAAAAAGCATTGATGTTTCACCTTCCCTGGTTATTCCCATGTCCATCTTCACTAGATCCATGAAAATTGGATCCCTTTCAATTCTCATCATGTTCAAAACTCCATGGTCTTTTCTGCTCAAAGCATCTGCCACCTTGTTTGCCTTCCCCGGGTGGTAGTGTATCGTACAATCATAATCCTTGAGTAATTCAAGCCATCTCCTTTGCCTCATGTTGAGTTCTTTTTGTGAGAAAATATACTTCAAACTCTTGTGATCAGTATAAATCTCACATTTTTCACCATAGAGGTAGTGCCTCCATATCTTCAAAGCAAAGATCACAGCTGCTAACTCAAGATCATGAGTAGGATAGTTTTGTTCATGAATTTTCAACTGTCGTGATGCATAGGCAATAACTCTATCATTCTGCATAAGGACACAGCCAAGTCCTTTCTTTGATGCATCACTATAAATAACGAACCCATCATTCCCCGATGGTAGAGTCAATATAGGAGCATTGACTAATCTTCTCTTCAGTTCTTCGAAACATTCTTCACACTCTTTTGTCCAAACAAATTTAACCCCTTTACGTGTGAGCTTCGTTAATGGGTTAGCCAATCGGGAAAAATTCTGGACGAAACGTCGATAATAACCTGCCAAGCCAATAAAACTACGTACCTCAGTTATACTCGTAGGTGCTGGCCATTCTTGGATTGCCTTGGTCTTAGAAGGATCAACAGAGATTCCATCTTTAGAGACAATATGGCCAAGAAAAGAAATCTCCTGAAGCCAGAATTCACACTTGCTAAACTTTCCATATAATTCATGCCTCCTCAGAGTCTTCAAGATAATGCGCAAGTGATTTTCATGATCTTCGTAGGTTTTGGAGTATACCAAGATATCATCAATAAATACCACCACAAATTCATCGAGATACTCCTTGAAAACTCTATTCATCAGATCCATGAATACAGAGGGTGCATTAGTCAATCCAAACGGCATTACAGTAAACTCGTAATGCCCGTACCTGGTTCGAAATGCTGTTTTCGGAATGTCTTCCTTCTTCACACACAACTGATGGTATCCAGATCGAAGGTCAATCTTTGAAAAGTATTGAGCTCCATGCAGTTGGTCAAATAAATCATCAATACGAGGTAGGGGATACTTGTTCTTTATCGTTATAGCATTGATCTCCCTATAGTCGATACATAACCTCATAGATCCATCTTTCTTTTTAACAAAAAGAACAGGGGCTCCCCATGGAGAAACACTAGGGAGAATAAATCCCTTATTACTCAATTCCTCTAGTTGTTTCTTTAGTTCGACTAACTCTACAGTGGCCATTCTATAAGGGGTCTTCGATATAGGCCTTGATCCAGGAATCAAATCAATAGAAAACTCAACTTCTCGTTCTGGAGGATGTCCAGGTAAATCTTCCGGAAATACATCTACAAATTCTTTCACAACAGGTACATCCTCTATTTGAACATTCCTTTCCTCACCGACAGTTATTTCATTCTCTTCCTCCCCAATAATTGAATTAAGTTGAGCTACTGGGGGTGGGTCTAAATAAGAATTAGGTGGTGACGATTCTGCTCTAAAAATAAGGTGTTCCTTATCATTATCATCAAGAATCGTAACCTCTTTCTTCTTACAATAAATCTTCGCATCATAGTCCGAATGCCAGTCCATACCGAGGATTATATCAAACTCAATCATAGGTATGACGATGAAATCAGCAGATAAAGAAAATTTATGTGCTCTAATGGGGACTCATTCACAAAACTTTGTTGCAACGATACTTCCCTTAGGAGTTTTAACTGACAACTCCCTTATTAAATCAAATTGGAAATATCTAATTTTCTTAGCAAACTGGGAAGATATGAAACAATGCGATGATCCAGAATCAAATAATGCATTTGCTAAACTTGAGGAAACCATTAAATTACCTGCCACCACGTCTTTCGGAGTTTCTACCTCAGCAGTAGTGATAGCATAAGCCTGGCCTTGATCCCTTGGCCTTTTCTGAGGTAAGTTCTCCTGACGCTTAGGACATGCATTTGCATAATGCCCCATCTCCCTGCAATTGTAGCACTGAACGTTGGTAGCTTCCTTCTTCCCCTTGCAATCATGAGCTTGGTGGCCTTTTTCACCACACTTGTAACAGACTCCCATTCCCTTCAGGCAAGCACCGGGGTGTTTCTTCCCGCACTTACCACAAGATGGATATTCAACCTTTCCCTTCTTCCCCTTATTTCCATTCCCAGATTGATCAGCAGGTCTCTTCTTCTCTTGCTTTGCTTTAAAGTCATAAGACTTAGAGAATTCCTTTTCGGTCTTGATAGCACATGAGACAATGTCTTCGTACGACGAAAAGGATTGTGAGACTAATGCTCGACGGAGAAATGGTTTTAACCCATCAAAGAAACGATCAATCTTACTTCTTGGGTTGCGAATATAATCACCAGCGTACCTCGCTAACCTTGTAAAGTTAGCCTCATACTTTGTGACATTCTCATCCTCCTTTTGTCTCAGACTCAGAAATTGCCTTTCCATATCTGCTCGATGGTCGCGAGGAAAGTATTTTTCTAAAAACAGATCTTTGAACTCCCTCCATTCCATGTTTGATACTTCATCATCTTCCTTCATGTTTTGAATCAATGACCACCATTGATCAGCATCTCCAGTGAGGCGGTAAACTGCCATGGTAACTTTTTCCCTTTCACTACTCCCCAAAGCCTGAAATATTTTCTCTAGGGAAAATATCCATTGCTCAGCTACTAAGGGATTTGTACTTCCATTGAACGTTGGTGGTTGTTGTCTCATGAATCGATCTAACATTGATCCTCCACGCTGCGGATCAGGGTGCTCCATACGGGTAAGGTTATTATTCATAACCTGAGTAAGTTGTCCCAGTACGGTGATTAGCTGATCAGCACCAGTTGCATCACCAGCCCCACTATAATTATCTTGAGCAGGAGGGCAATCCCTACATGGAGTGCGTGCATTGATACGGTTTCCATTTCTTCCACTAGGCGCCATTTCTAAACAATGGCATAAACTAGATCAGTTTATGAATCAAAATACATAATCCCATACTTATAAAACACTTAACATAAATTGAACTATCTATGGATATAATCCATAATCATAAATATGTTTTCTTTGAGGAAGTATATACTCATAAACCCTTCATAATGATTTGTAAAGAAAGTGAGAGTTATCCTAAGCATATCCCCCGGGAGTGTCGTAACCAAGAGTGCAGCAAGGCCCGTTGTCGTGCACCAGTTCCCGTTCGAGTCTAGCTCAAAGCGGTGTTTTCGGGTTTTACCCCTAGGTACATCTGTGCCAGAGCCGCCTCTACCTGCTCGTATCCAGACAGGGATGTATTGCTCGCAAAACTCACAAAGTCTCTACAATACCAAAATTCTAGGAAGTTCTTCTATACTAATCCTCAAAGTTCATCTTAGGTCTACGTGCTCTAATCAGAGTTTATCTAAATCTAGCTTCCAAGGTTTGTACTAAACTTCCTCTGATACCAACTGTAACGCCCCGACCCCAGTTACCCAAAGTCGGTGCATTATTACATAACATTGGCATGATCACAAGAAAGATCAAATCTCGAAAGACCGATTGGTTTAGTAGCCTTGGAAACACTAGATATATTCATAAGTTTTACATTACATCATAAAATGAAAAACTACTACAACAACATAATGTATCCATAATCCACACTACTATCCCCTCATAATATCCCTGCAGGTCATTCATAATTTACTTCTTCACATCCTGGGGAAAAAAATAAAACATAGAAAAGGGGTGAGCTCAAATGCCCAGTAAGGATAACAATATAGCGGAAACTTTCATCAATAAGAATAAACATTTAAGGCAATGTATAACTAAAACAAAAGCCTTTTAAACATGAACTTTCAACATGGTATGGCATAAATAAAATGAAATAATTCCATTTACTTATTCACATGGATATTCCACTAATCGAATAATCACATGCAAAAATAAATAACCACTTTCATAATGTTGGAATGCATAATGCCAGACTATCATAACCACATAGCCAAGGCCTCGTGCCAAGACTACAAATAAGATTTTGTCAAGGCCTTGTGCCAAGACACTAGTTTGTCTCATGAGACCTACCGATGCATCGAGGAGCTATAGCGGGCTCCACCCGTCACTTATTAAGTCCAATGCATTCCCATATGAAAAGGTTTAAACATAACATAAACATTCGTATTAAAACTAGCATATGAAATGTCAATACTTTCACAATAAACTATGAATGGTATAAAAATAGCACATCCACAGTCAAACATATCACAAAACCTTCAATACAATATAGAAGTTTTGTATCATAATAAATCAACTTCAAATAATCTTAAAATCCATCAAAGGATGTTGACATAGATGAAATCAAAATTCTTTTTAAAGAAATATCTCCTTTTATTTTGAAATCATTTAAGATCCATATAAAATAAAACATTTTCTTTGAAAATATTCTTATAAGCTTGTAAGGAAAGCTTTGAAGATTTTATAACGGCGTAAAATAACCGCACCCGCCGTATAAGTTAAAAAAAACATTCTTACCTCAATTCTGTCGAAAAGGTTAAAAAGGACCTTGTTTTGAAAACGACGGAAAGATTCCTTTATAAACCTCTTATAAAAAGTCAAAAAAATGTATAAATGACTTTAACCCATATTCTTGTAAATAGTAAAAATGTTTTGAAATACATTTTTAAGAAACATGGATGTGGATGATAAAGAGATCCCAGTAGATTATTACATATAAACAACCTCGGATAATGAAGAGATTGTGAAATAACCCTTACCTTGTACTTTTCCTTGGTTGGGGTAGGTTAACCTCCTGTATAATGGTGAAATAGTTGTTATTAAATTATACAAGAATCATATATATTAATATGATATCATATATGATCTTTTAACATTGATTTGTTAATAATATCTTAGAATTATCGTCGTTTCGGGAGTTAACTTACTCATTTTCTTTTATATGTTTTGTTACATAAGCCATGGTTGTTGTATCTTATTCATATCCAGAATGATATACAGTCCTTAAACATCATTTTTAAATCATCAAATGATAATTATACTTGAATGGATACGATGGAGAATGAATCTCATCGCGTTCGTGGAGACGGTAGTCCGTACGTACGCACGAGCGACAATATCATTATTTTGATATTAAAATAATATATAAATGGATGGTATATCAGAATCATTAACATGTTATATTTATTATTTACATGAGTTACACACCATTATTATACCCATCCAAATAATATTATATTGAATAACAATTACACCACGACGTGGAGACGGTAAGCCGTACGTACGCACGTATGGTGACATGTTATTCAAAGGGTGGATAGAATACTGAATATGATTGTACCATATTTATAATAACATCACAGTATATGTGAGATACTGGAGTTATTATTTCAGAATGGTAAGAACAAAGGAAGAAGAAGTGGAAGAAGAAATGAACTTAGAAAAGGGTGGTGAAATCATTACCTCTTCTTCGGGTTCTTCCTTTTGATTTGATCAAAAGGGCTCCTTAGGTTGGCTTTCTGATCAAACTAAGGCCTCTAGGTTGTATTGAGGGATGTTGGGAGAGTATTTGGGCAGAGTTTGGCCGAACCAAAAGGCTTTGAAGGTGTGAAGAAATGAGAAGTAGGAGTGCCCTTTTATAAGAGGGGTGAGGGGCACCTTTGGAAAAGTTAGAAATATTAATTTATAATAAATTCATATTCGGTTTACAAAGGCTCCAAAGTTGACTATTCAAAGGATGAGGTGTGGATAGGTCGAAAACAACTCATCCAATAGAATTTAGACAGGTTTGGGTACTTATATTAACCTTATCTTTAAGTATTAACTCTAAGTTAATTAGTTTCACTTTTACAATGTCTCTTTGTATTTTTATATAATATGATTAATAAACTTACTATTACATCCAAGCGACCCCCAAGTGGTCCATTAATGAGGAACCTATCATAATATAAGTCTCTTGGCCGAACCTTAGATTTTTAGGAATTTAATATCAATTAATAATATAATATTTGTTTTAAGAACTCTTTTTTGTCAATTTTGACACTATTCAATAGTTGATTTTTGTGAAACTCCTAACAGATTTATTACTTCGAACAAAGTCAATTAAATCAATACTAATATATCATATTATCATAGAAAATTAGTTTAATTCATTAAAAGTTTCATATTATAATTATTTGGGTATTTATAAGATCAATTATTTTTATTTTTCACTATTTTAGTAATTACTGCATCATCATTGTGTCATAAATAAAATAAATTATATAATGTCTAAAAATTATAAATAAAATATCATTATGTAGGAAATCGTTTTAGCTTTCTAATGAATATTTATAATCGAAAATCCAACATGTATAACCCTATGTAAAAATTGTTCTTCTAAAAGATGTAAGCTTATGCCATTTTTATTTTTATTTTAACTTTATTAATATAAAGTGTCCCTACCACATACAAGTGGCTCCAAGGGGTCCCCAAATTGACCAAAGGATGCCCATGGTCGGGTATGTGTCCACCAATAAGGTTAGGACACGTTTTAGGGTAATTTTTTATTATTATAATATTATTTTTTTAACCCTTATTTACCGGATTTACCCTTTAACCATGATAAATAAAATATTACCACAGTAACTATTCAAAATGTCTAAAAATAAAAGTTACCTATTTACACAATTTGAACATCCTGATTCCAAATATGGAATCCATTTTCCTAAATTCAAAACACAGAAGTGGCAGAAATTAATTTAAAATTAATTCCCGCTGTCAAAACAAAAAGCGTGTTTTTAAGAGATAATAACTATCAAAAGATTGACACTTGTTTATGTTCGGTTTAATTGTAAAATTATGTCCAATGATAAACATTAAATTGAATGGTAAAAATATATTCTAAATATACTTTAAAACCACTCAAATTCATAATTTATCACTATTAATTATTTTGATTAAAAAAGTTGTTTTTAATTAAAATTTAGAAATTTTCACTATTCATCAAAATATGAAAGTTATCCGAAATGTACCAAAATTTCACCCTAGGCTAATTTTGATATTCCGAATCCAAAAATGAAGTCCATTTTGAAATATAGAATATATATGATTTCAAAAAGTAGGTATTACTATTCACAACGGCTAGTTTAATTAGTTGTGGTGTGTGTTAGAACTCGAGGTTGCGTACAACACACGCTATCGCATTATTCGAAGGGAAACGTACCGTAGAAGCTTGGGGTGTTACATAAGCATTGGTCAATACTAAAATAGAATTTTCACAATTCTCAGGCACACAATGAATACTTGATTCTCAAATATCCCAACCATTGAAAATTCTGATTGATTCATCCTTTTACCCAATTATTTTCATATGTAATGAAGTGGGGTAAACTTCTTATTTATAGGCTCAACTTTTAATGAAGCTCCCATGCATTTAGTGGATTTTTCATGAACCTTCAATAACATGATCGTGAAGCTCCATCATTCGCAAATATCTATTGAAATTTTACCCTTTATCTAAACTTCTCGTAATTGTGAATAAAATCCTCAACTCATATCACACTTATGATGATTTTCATAGTCATGAAGAACACCTTCAACTCCTTTGTTTCTCACAAAGATCTATACCTTCAGAAATCTCAACCTTTTGAGAATCCCAGTCTTCATAAAACCCAATCATTGCGAAACTTATTCCTTTACCATATTTGAGAAGAATCAATTACAAAAAAAACCTTCCATTAATCTTTATCTATCCTCCTAATTTTGAGCCCAAAAAATTGAAAAACACAAGGAAATTACTCTACCTTAAACATTGTAGTCATCTTGTACTATAAGATCAATTTCCTTGAAAACTTCACGATTAACACAATATGGATTGACAATAAACACATACTAGAATCCATTTCTTGCTATAAAAATTATTATTTACATCATTACAATCACATTAGGTCCTATGTATAAGGCTTTTAGTGAATTCCTATAGGATAATGGGTGGGATAGATCACTCGATGTGTCATAGGCCCATGTGTGCATTGTGTAAAATGGTGTTGATCCCAACTATCTAGAATGAACTGAGGATCAACATGCCTTGTTTGATATTTCATTCACCCATTTCTTCTCAGTTTATTTGTGGGATAGAATTATAATGTAACTTTTCATCCTAACTTAATATTTTGGATACATGTGTGCTCATCAGATCAGTTTGTTTCAAGTCATTCGATCTATTTTGGAGTCCCTCATTATAATTTAAACTCTTGAACTTATTCTTTTGTGTGTATTTCGATCATCTTCATAGGATTGTTTGTTATTTTCTTCTACATAGTCTTCTGTTTTAAATAAACTCCATTACTTCTATCTAATTTTCTTCTAGTTTGTTGTTTTTTTCATTTGGGTTTGGATCCTCTTTGTGTTTCTTCATTCAAGTTTAAATAGTAGTTTTTTTTCTTTTTCTTCAACGTTTTCCATTATCTCACTATTCATCTAGTTCAAAGAACTCTTCTTTATTGGTTTATTTATAGTGACATCGGCATATATCAATGGTGAGTCATGAGTCACTGTTGGATACCAATAGTGAGTTGATTCACCATTGGACATCAACGGTGAGACATTGTTTCCTCACCATTGGACACCACTAGTGGATCCTTCCTTCGATATTTGTTTTGTTTTTATTAAACCTATTTTTCCTTTACTTTTTTGTTTATAAATATTTTGTTGAGTCACCATTGGAACCCAATAGTGAGTCAATGAGTTTTCTTTGGACATCCCCTACAGTGAGTCATGAGCCACCACTAGATTTCAATAGTGAGTCATTTTACCCACCTTTGGACATCAACTGTGGGTTATTTTTTTACCCACAGGTTTTTATTTCTTTTTTAGAATAACCTTATTTAATATCCCATGGGAGATCCTCCTTATTTAGTCAGGTTATGTATATTTATTTTTTTATTATAATTTTAGTAGTTTTTCTTTTATACATAAACATCTTCTTAGGGTATTTTATTTTTAGTGTTTCTTTGTTTTGGTAGCAACTTCCTTTATCTTTTTATTCCATTTAAAGTTTATTTGTTACTTAATTTTTAGTATTTAATTAATCTATTTATTCATTCTATTTTTTTAGAAATATTTACAGTGATACACTGTTAGAATCCAACGGTTTGTAAATTTCACCAGTTTTTATTCTCATTTGTTACAAAAGGTTTATTGTTATTTTTTATCATCGGTTTTCTTAATTTATCTCAAAAGACTATTATTTTATTATTAATTCTTTATTATCTAGTTGTTTGGAAATAAATTTCTTGATTATCCATTGGAAACCTTCAATAGTAGGTCATGATTTACCATTGGAAATTTATAACTGTGATTCATGAGTCACTATTAGACATCTAATGGTAGAAAAAAAATCTTTCTTATCCTAAAGCCTTTGATTACTCAGAGTCATAGAATAATTTTTTTGGTTTTTTGTTTTTAATTTTTATTTTTAATACAATGGTATCATCTGTTCTTTTTTTCAATAGTAGTTAATGAGCCACTTCTCATTGTTTTCAGCGGTAGGTCATGAGCCACTATTAGTTAAAATTTTATGTTTCTAAAATTTTATTTCTTAATTCAATTTATGTTATTAAAATAAATTATTTTGTTAAAAGTTTTATTATTTTATGTTGAAATAAATTTTTAGAGTGTGTAAAAATAGTTTTAACATTATTTTATATACATTTATAAATTCATATTAAAGTTCATGCCATGAACTGTTTTACTTAAGTTTTTTGGTGTTTTTATAATCTAAAAAATTAAAATTTTAATTTCAGTTTTTTATAATTGTGAATTGTTTAAAATTGGTATAATTAACATATTAATTGTTTTATTTTAATATTTCATGAATAAATATAAATCCCAATTGTATACTATGTTTTTCAGTATAACTTTATCAAACAAATTTAATGGTCATTTTATTACATAGTTATGCACTAACAAGTTTTGTGAAGATATTGGAAAAAAATCACATAGTGGATTTTGATTTAATGATCCAAGAGATCTATTCAAGGAATAAAAACATATACCAATGCATATCTTTCTACGTATTATGTGTTATATATCTACAATATTCCGCTACTCTCAAAAATTGTTCACAAACTTCTGCAAATTTTGTATTCTAGTTATGACCATTGAAGGACTTCAACTTTTACATTTGTTCCTTACAAGTGATGAAAAATCATCAAGATTCATCTTTTTTCACATTCTGATCATCTGAAAATTTTCTTTGTATTAGTTTTTATTTGTGCAATAATTTTCCTTCTACTTATAATTTTTTCATGTACGGTTTATGATTTTCCCATAAAAATTAATTCATTCAATTCTTTGGTTCTTCCAGATCCTAAAAGGAAGTCATAGTTGTGACTCCTGATCAAATGTTAGGTAATCAGACTAGGTTGATCTTCTGTATTAAGAATGGGTTGTGCCTCGAGGTTGTTTAAAAGGAAGGTTTTATAATAAGGTTCTCACACCTTTAAAAGTGATGTTTTTAGTGGTCACTAGTCTATTCAAGGAGTAGAGGAGATTTAGTAGTGGATTATGATATTTGTGATCTGAACTACTATAAAACTTTTGTTCTTGAATTTTTATTTCTCTTGTAACTCAACTCAAGAACACTACACTAACTACATATTAATATTTTATAAACTCTAATTTTTTTGTTCCATTAATTTTTATAACAAATATTCACCCCCCAACTGAGTCATAATTACCATCAATAAAAATTCAAAAAATGGTATGAGAGCTTGGTCAAATAGATATGTGGTTTTGATATCAAATTGTTAGTATCAAATCCATGTCTATAATAGTTTAGTCTTTATTAGTTTAAATATGATACCAAAAAAATTGGTATCAGAGATGATTCTCTAATAGTTTAAGTATTTTTTCTGTTTATTTTTTTAATCGGTGTTAAATTGAAATCCTAGACATAAAATTCTATGGAAAAAAAGAAAACATTTCTTTTTTGATGGTAGGTGTCAATGCTAATGATGGTTGGATTCCACATACACCCCCATTATTTGATGGGAGTGACTATTGATACTAGAAAGATAAACTAGAATCCTACCTAAAAAATGATTTTGGATCATTGGACCATTATAGATAATCCATAAGAGCTATCTAAGGTTGATTCAAAGACTCTCGTAGGAAATTACATGGTAAAATATGTTTTTAATTTCAAATTTAAAGATATCATATAATATGCTGAAAGTAGAAGTGTATATATTCATGGTTCAACTTGTAAGACAACCCATGAATTTGAACCACATCCAAGTATTCTTGGTTTGCCTCCCTCCTTCATTATCTAAAAAAACAATACATCATTTATAGTTGGATTATGAGAAGATTGTTCATTTGGGAGGTTGTTTGGGTCACCTGAAGGGGGTTCTTTAAGTTGCGTTATTGAAAGAGGAAGTTCTGATCATATATCTTATAACAGAATTGATCTTTATTAGACACTTTAACATGATTTATTACATAAAATTTTACTTAATATAACTATTATGACTGATAGGTCTAGTGTCTTGTGAAATTAGGTACATTACATGACAACTTAAGACATAAAAATACATTATCTTTATTGAAAACTTCCTTTACATGACCACAATAATCCATCATACATAGCATTGCATGGGATAACCTGAGGACATACATATGAAAAGGGTGATCTATAATGCCTGGTAAGGGAGTAAAAGAGGAATAAAATGAATAATACAAGACATGTTAGGTATTATGCATATCAATAGATCATAAAAGAAACATGAACATAAATGAATGATATAGCATGATTATCATAACATGGAAATGTAGAGACCAAATTTAACATGATATTAGCATGATCCATGGCTCATTGCACATGGAGCATGAGTGAAACCTCATTGAACTTGAATTATAATGATTAAACCCTCATTGCACTTGACGTATCATGATACTAATCTTTACTCAATTCATTGGAGCGCTATCAGGGTGCACCCTTTATAAACTTTTCATATCATGCATAAGTGTTACAAATAGATCATACAACATGGATTCATTAAACATGATAATTTATTCCATGAATAAGATATGTGTAATACATAATTATAAGTCCTCAATGAACAAGTACATGTTCATAAAGGTGAATACCCTTGATATAGAAATGGGTATAGAAGTCACTTACACGATGATTTTGGCATGAGAAATTTGGGTGTAACTTCGGCAGCATAACGACGTCAAATAGAAATATTAAAATGGGTTTTTGAGAGATAAAGGTGTCTCTCATCATTTATAAATGAAATGGACAGTAAGGGGGTCATGAGAAATAATATCCCAACATATGTAACGGATGTTATATGCATAATATAACATAATTTCCAAAATGTAAATGAGGGGAGAGAAATCCCTTATGGAATTTCGGAATGGTGACGAGTGTACATGGGAGGAATTAATGAGAGATAAAGATGAATATAATCATTAAAAAATAAGGATGGAGGTATGGGGGAGGATCAAAATCATAATCCAACATTATTAATTGAAAAAAATGGTTATAATAACATAAAGAAATTTGGACAAAATGAGAAAGGAAGAAATCCCTTACTTGGAAATGTGATCTCAAATGCTTGGGAGAGGTTTGGGAGAGGTTTCATGAGAGCTTGGGGAACCTTGGGAGGATTCTAGAGAGAGGATTTCAGGGGTTGGTCGAGATAAAAATGGGTTGAGTTAAGAGGAATGAGAGATTGAGTGGGTTTATATAGGAAATTAGAAGGAATTATTTATTATTTAGGTTTTGGACACCACACATTAAAATTATCAAAACCAAAAACCAACCATTGCGTTTTGCCCCTGGTTTTTAAAAAAGTGGATTGGAAAAAATTATTTCATACGGAAAATGGATGAACTTATTAAAATATTAGGCTTTCTTATGTGGAGGTTAGTCACACTCCCAGGGAAATCGTTTTAAAAAGTTAAACTTTTTTATAATTCTTAGAGGGTCCACTAAAGAACCATAAAATTAATCAAACAAATATAAAATTACATTATTTTAAAGTTAAAACATATATTGGATGAATATACCTTTTTTATTTTTTAATGAAATCATTATTTGTTCATTATGATGTCATAAAACACATTATATATTTAAATGGTATTTAATTTTTATCCAAAAATTCAACTATCTCAAAAAATTATGAAAAATTCACCATTAGATAATTTTGATGCCCTGAATCCAAAAATAATATTTTTTTATATAAAAAAATTTCTAAATATGATATTTTTTATTTTTAAAATAAAAACCTACATTAATAAAAAATTCATGGGTTTTGACAAAAATAGATTTCAAACCGTAATAAAAATTACAATTGTCATCATAAAAATTATACGATCATTAAAAAAGTAATTTAGTAATAATATTTTATTAAAATGTTATTTAATTCAAAAATTCATTAATTCGTCAAAATAGATTTCTTAATTGAATATTAAATAAAAAAAATATTATTTCGTCATTAAAAACCATTTACAAAGTAACAATAATAAAATGAATTTATATTCTTAATAAATCAATAATGTAAATAAACATAGTTCTAGGGCCATGTTTCATTACCCCTTATAACACCCGCATAATACCTAAAGGTAAGGTGTGTGACGGTGACAAACTCTTGGGACGGCTTAGATAAAATCACTTTAGTGGTAATCTATATTAACTTCCACTTCTCCTATAAACTATTCCATTCAACCTTAACATGTTGAAGCTCGACTTGGGATTTGTCAATAGTGAAGCCCTATGATGCCACCTTTTTTCCATGCTCTAACAAATGGGATTTGTATGGAGAAATTGTACTAGATGAGGTCATAACTTCATTTGTCTGATTAAATTGGATTTTTTAAAGACCAGTATTTATACTAATCATGTGGTAAATGTTCAACAGCTATATTAGTAATGGTAATAATTCTTAACAGTATTTTAAAATCCAAAAACATAAAACCAAGGAAGTGCATATATTTTATATAACCATTTTACATAATAAGGCATTTCATTAGATCAAGGGGAATATTCATTAATAAAATTGTGGGTTGTTACAATATTTCCCCATTAAGAAATTTATCCCTTGAAATTTCTTTTTCCCACACTAAAATAGATGAGGGTAACTCTGTTTTATCACTTTATCTAATTACCATGTTGCTTCTTTAAACTTGTTGTTTCTCCACAACACCATAACAAGGGGTATTGTCTTATTTTGTAGAAATATTTCCCTATGATATAAGATCTTCACCTGATTCTCTTCAAAGGAGTGGTCATTCTCCAATGGTACCACCTCTGTATTGAGTACATGAGACATGTTAGGTATTTAATTACTCAAGAGTGATATAGAGAATACATCATGTACTTCATATAGTGATAGTGGGAGTACTATTTTATAGGCCACTACTCTAATGAAATCAAAGATATCAAAAGGGATGATGTTCCTTGAACTAATTTTTACCTTCTTCCCAAATCTCATAAATCTCTTCCAAAGTGATATGTAGAGGAATACCCTGTCTCCAACATCAAACTCTTGGTCTCATCGACGATTATCAGCATAACTCTTTTGTCAACTCTGAGCAGATTTAATGTGCTACTGAATAGTCTTAACCATATCCAACATTTATCAACCATTTCTATACCTAGGAGTTTTCAAACCCCAACCTCATCTCAACATGTCAATGTTCTTCACCTCTTCCCATAAAGGGATTCATAAAGATCCATTTTGATGCTTGATTGGAAAATTTTATTATAATAGAACTCAACCAAAGGTAGATATTGATCCCATCCTCCTTTTAAGTCTATTGAGCATTCTCTCAACCTGTCCTCAAGTTTTTGGATAGTTATCTTAGATTAGAAATTATTTTGAGGAATATAATCCATACTAAAGTTCATCTCAGTATTCATAGCATGTTGGAGACTCTTCCAAAACATAGAGTGGAATCTTGGATCTCAATCAGATACAATCGATAAAGTTAATCCATGCATCCTTACCACATATCTAATGTATATTTATTCCAGTTGATCCAATAAGAAATCCTCCCAAATTTCAATGAAGTATTCAATCTTTGTAAGAGAATTCACAACAACCCAGATGGAATTGTTTCATTTGGATGTCTTCAGAAGCCCAGTGAAAAAATCCATGGTGATGTTCTCCCATTTCCATGTTTTTATGGGTAATGGTTGCATCATACCATTAGACTTCCACATATCATCATTCACTTGCTAACATACCATGCATTTTTTTGTATACTTAGGGATCTCATTCTTTATGTTATCCCACCAATAATACTCTCATAGGTCTCAATGCATCTTTGTGTTTCCTGGGTTAATGGAGAAATTCGAACAATGTAAATCATCAAAAAGTTATTTATTTAACTCTGGACTTTATGGAACACATAGTCTTAACCCAAATCTCACAATTCCTTATTCATTAACATTGAACTCTATGGATTTCTCTTTTTTATAGTTTCCACTTTCTTCTGAATTCTAACTTTATTGTTTTCAGAATCCTTTAACCTTTCCTAAAGATATGGTTGAGAAATAATTTGTGAAAGGATTGAGGATGTTCCCTTATTTATGATTTCCATGTCCATCTTCATCAAATCTAAGATGATTGGATCCTTTTCAAGTATAAGTGATAGAATCTTGGGGTCTTTTCTTCTTAGAGAATCTACTGCCTTTATCGATTTTCCTGGGTGGTAATGGATTGAGAATTCATAGTCTTTGATCATTTCTAACCATATTTGTTGGCGCATATTCATATCGTTCTGTTTGAATATATACTTGAGGCTTTTGTGATCCATATATATTTCACACTTCTCCCCAAAGATGTAATGTCACCAAATTTTTAAAGCAAAGATTATTGTAGCCAACTTTAGATCATGTGTTGGATAGTTTTGCTCATGAACATTCAATTACCTTGAATCATAAGCAATGAATTTTTCATTTTGAATTAACACACAACACAGGACCTTCTTTTAAGAATCACTAAATACCATAAATAGTTCTCCACTTGTGGGTAGTGTTAGCACAGGTGTAGTGATAAGCCTTCCTTTCAACTCCTTGATGCTATGTTCACATTCATAACTCCATGAAAAATTGAATCCCTTCCAAGTTATCTTGGTAAGAGGGTTTGAAAATCATGATAAATTTCTCAAAAATCATCGATAATATCCATCTAACCCCATGAAGCTACAGATATCTATCATCGATGTTGGCCTCAATCATCCCACAATTGCAGCAGTCTTGGAGGGATCCACAGATATCCCATTGCTTGTGATGATATGACCCAAGAATGAGACTTCATTCAACTAGAACTCACACTTGTTGTACTTTTCATAGATCTTCTTATTTCGAATGGTCTCTTGTTTGGTGGTTAGATGCTCCTCATGCTTCTCCATGGTTTTGGAGTATATTAGAATATCATTTATAAAGACTATCAAAACATTTTTCGAACTAATATCTAAAGTCTATATCCATCACATCCATGAATATTTATAGAGAATTTGTGAGTCATAAAGGCATTACTATGAATTCATAGAACCCATATCTTGTAGAAAAATCCTTCTTGGGTATATCCTCTTTCTTTACCATTACTTGGTAATATCCCGACTGCAGATCCACCTTGGAGAATTATTGTGCCCCATTTAGCTGATCAAACAAGTTATAAATTCATGGTAGAGGATACTTGTTCTTTATCATTATTTTTTTGAGATCATGATAATCAATGAAAAGGTGCACTAACCCATCGTTCTTCTTGATGAAGAGGACTGGTACACCCCATGGTGAAGCACTTGGGTGTATTAACCCTATTACCAGATTCTCCTATAGTTTTTTCTTTAACTCCTCGATCTCCATAGCATCCATTCTATAAGGAGTCCTGGATATTGGAAACACACTAGGTATAAGATAAATTGATAATTCAACATCTCTTCTAGGAGGAATACAACAAAATCCCTCAAGAAACACTTCAATTAATTCCTTCACAATAGGCATGTATTCAAGGATGGTTGCTTCCTTATTCTTAATCATCTAAGAAAGATACGCATGCTTATAGGGCATTAATATCCTTTCTTAAGATGATGTTTCTAAAGAAAACTCATCCTACTCCTTTTACTTGCACATAATCATCGGTTGATTCACCATATAGAGAGTAATTTCCCTCTCACAGTAATTTATGTTGGATCTATATAAGGAAATACAATCCATGCCAATAATTGCATAAAATTCCACAAGAGGGAGTATGATGAGGTTCTTCAGTAATTTCAATCCACAAATTACGATAGGAGAGTAGTTATATTCATGGGATTCAATGATTTACCCATTTTTCGTTCTCACCAATATCTTTACTTCCATGATTTTTGGTGATGTTGGAATTTTTCTACTAAACTTTCAGGATATAAAAGAACGCAAAGATCCATAATCAAAAAGTGTGTTCTCTATTCTTGAATGAATAACTAGCGTACCTATCACCACTTGGTTTTAATGGTTTAATTCAGAAGTAGTGATGGAAAAGGCTCTCCCTTTCTTCCTTAGAGATTTTTGGTTGCCTCCAGAAAATCTTGGCTTAGGGCACTGGTTTGAAAAGTTACCTGGATATTTTCAGTAGAAGCAATGAACAGTGCGTTGATGGTCAAATAGAGTGTTCCTCTCTTTTATCGCAGTATGGGGTTTTTCTTGACAACATTTATTGCCCAGGTGACCTTTTATTCCACACCTAAATCATTTCCTCATCCCCTTCAGGCAATTTTAGGGGTGATTCATTCTGCACCTATGGAAAGTGGGGTGTTGTATTTTCTTAACTCCATTGGATTTATCCATCATACTGCCAAAATTAAAGTCCACTTTCAACTTATTATCCCCATGATACCTCTGAGATTTTCAGATCTCCATTTATACTTTGAGGGAACATAAGACAATATCCTCATAGATATCAAAGTCATGGATTTCTAGGGATTTCTGTTTTCTTGGTTTTATCCAACCAAATAAGCGATAAACCTTGTATTTAGGGGTAACAACAAAGTTTGTGGTGTATCGTTCACGCCTTGTGATGTTTTACTTGTACACTCCTATGGATTCATCATCTTTTTTCCTTGGGGGCAAGGAATTCTCTTTCTATCTTAAGTCATAGGGTGTGAAGAAAATATTTATCAGAAATCATTTTCTAGAAATCATTTCATTCCAATGCCTCGATCTATTCCTCAAGCTTCATATTTTTTATCAATGTCCACCATTGATCAGCTTCACCCTCCATATAATAAGCATCTATAAGAACCTTCCCTTGTTTGGAACAATGAAGGATAAAGAATATCTTTTCAATGTAATTGACCCATTGTTCGGCGATTGAGGGATCGGATGATCCATTAAAAGTAGGAGACATTTGTCTCATGAAGATCTCGATTGTGTCTTGTTCATTCTTTGGGGGGATTGGAGGATCCTATTGATCCATGTTGTAATTAAAAACAAGAGTTAACTGAGAGATTATCATGAAAAATTTTTTGATTCCCTCTCCCATCGGATTGGGCATCTCATTAGAAAAATCATCACATTGATCTTCGCATCGGTTGTTAGCATGAGTCCTCCTATTACCGGACATTGAATGAATAAAATGAATTTTAGGGGTAACACATAAAGGGTAATCCATAGACAAAAATGGGTAACATATAAATTACATTTATTTCCTTAACTTATGAATTTATAGGCTTCAATATATGTTATCCATGATCTAATTCCCAACATATATTCCTAGGGGATTTTTTTTATTCCCATAATAATGGTTCATACTAAGATTATGAATTTATCAAATAATATCCCCTGGAAGTGTCATAACCAAGAGTGAAGAAAATACCATTTTTAGGCACCAGTTCTTGTTCGAGTCTATCTTAAATCATTGTTTTCGGGTTTTACCCCTAAATACATCTATGCTAGAGCTGTCTCTACTTGTTCGTATCCAAACAGGGATGTATTTTTTTAATAAACCACTTACAATATACTCACCAAAATTTATGGATGTTTTTATTATACTTAGTCTTATCCCTATGGATTTCACTATGGTTTTATAATCCCCACCCCATAAATAACTAAATCTATCATATGATACCAACTATAACAACCATGCTTTTTATTACACACTTTAACATGATTTATTAAATAAACATGCACTTAAGAAAACTTTGAGGATAGAGAGATCTAGTGTCTTGGGAAATTAGGAACATTACATGACAACATAAGACATAAAAATACAACATCTTTATTGAAAACTTCTTTTACATGACCACAACATTCCCTCATACTTAGCATTGTATGGTATAACATATGGACATACATGTGAAAAGGGTGAGATATAAAGCCCAGAAAGGGAGTACACAAGGAATAAAATGAAGAATACAATACATTTTATAAATTAGTCATATCAATGGAGCATAATATAAACATGAACATAAAGGCATGATATAGAATGATTATCATAACATGGAAATGTAGAAACAACATTTAACAAGATATTTGTATGAGCCAAGTATCATTGCACATGGAGCATGATTAAACCCACATTTCACTTGACTTATCATGATTAAACCCTTATTGAACGTGATGTATCATGATACTAATCTTTACCCAATGCATTGAATCACTATCTGGGCACACCCTTTATAAACATTTCATTTCATGCATAAGTGTGCCACATAGTTCATACAACATGGATTTATTAAACATCATAATTTATTACACAAATAAGAGATGTGGAATACATAAATATAATTCCTCAATCATCAAGTAAATGTGCATAAATTTGAATACCCTTGATTGAGAAATGGGTATGGTACTCACTTATATGGTGATTTTGGCATGGGAAATTTTGGTGTAACTTCAGCAGCATAACGACGTCAAATAGAAATTTAAAAATGGGTTTATGAGAGATAAAGGGGTATCTCATAATGTATACATGAAATGGACAGTAATGGGGTCCTGCTACAAAATATCCCAATATATTTAATGGAATTTAGATGCATAATATAAAAAATTGATTGCATTTATATGAGGAGAGAGAAATCCCTTACGGAATTTAGGCATTGTAACATGTGTACATGGGAGGGATTAATGAGAGAGAAAGAGGTATTTAATCATTAAAAAATAAGGAATAAAGTATGGGGGGGGGTGAAAAATCTTACCCCAACATTTTTAATTGAAAAACCAAGTATAATAACATAAATAAATTAGGACAAAAATGAGAAAGGAGGAAATCTGTTAATTGGAAGTGTGGTCCCAAAGGCTTGAGAGAGGCTTGGGAGAGGCTTCTTAAGAGCTTGGGGATCCTTGGGAGGATTACAGAGAGAGGAGGGTAGGTTTTGGTTGAGATCCAAATGTTTTTAGTGAAGAGTAATGGGAGATTGTGTGGGTTTATATAGGAAAGGATAGGGAATTCTTTATTTTTTAGGTTTTGGACACCACACATTAAAATAATCAAACCCACAAAAATTTGACTGTCTTAGAAAATTATGAAAAATTAATTGTTATATAATTTCAATGTCCTGAATCCAAAAATAATATTCATTTTATCTAAATATATTTATAAATATGTTAATTTTTATTTTAAAAATAAAAACCGGTATTTATTGAAAATTCATAGGTTTTGACAAAAACAACTTTCAAACTTTAATTAAAATTACCATTTTATTCATAAAAATTATATGATCATTTAAAAGGTAATTTAGTAATAATATTTTATTAAAATATTATTTAATTCAAAAATTAATTAATTCATCAAAATAGATTTTTTAATTGGATATTAACTAAAAATACTATTTTTTCTTTAAACCCAATTTACAAAGTAACAATAATAAAATGAATGTATATTCTTTATACAAAAATAATGCACATAAACATAGTGATAAGGTATTTTTAAATAACCCCTTATAACACCTGCATATGACCTAAGGGAAAGGTGTGTGATGGTGACAAACTCTTGGGGCGCCTTGGAAAACATTGCTCGAGTGGTAATCTCTATTTACTCTCACTTCTCCCATAAGCAATTATGTTCAAGCTTAACATGTTGAATCTTGGATTGGGATTGGTCAAAAGAAAATCCCAGTGATTCCACCTTCTTTCCAAGCTCCAATAAATGGGCTTTGTATGAAGAAATTCTACTAGATGAGTCCATCGCTTCATTTTTCTGAGTAAATAGGATATGTTAAAGCTCTATATTTATACTAATCATATGGTCACTATTCAACAACTATATTAGAAAAGGTAACAATTCTTAATTGTATCCTAAAATCCAAAATCATAAAACCAAGTAAGTTCATATGTTTTATATAACCATTTTACTTAATAACACATTTAATTAGATCAAGAGGATTTTTCATTAATAAAATTTTGGGTCGTTACATATCTCCAAATCCTTAATATGGGAAAGAAGATGATTCAATTAATTAGGGCTCCATCCATAGGTCTCGGAGTAAATATTTTCACATTGTGGGAGAGATTCAGGGGGTGGTGGATGTGCATCCTACATGTTTTCTCTGATGTTGGGGTGGAAACTATTTAATTTTCTCCTTGTTGTGGATTTTCATTTTTGAAACTTCTTATTGGGAGATCTTAGTGGCCCCATTTTCTTAGGATTTACAGGGTAGTTCATTGGAGGCATGAACACTTTAATAGTTAACCTTCTTTTGGGATTGTTTTTTTTTTCTCAGGTGATTCCAGTTTAGAGATTCTTTACTTTAGTGAATTATGAACCATGATCAGGTTTGGTACTTGATTTGGGTTTCCTAGTTTGTGTTCTTTTTGTTATAGTAGGTACGTTGAGCATTCCTCTTAGTGAAACCACCTTGTTAGTAAGCTTCTTAATGGTGGGAAGACCCAACATTAACAACATTGATCTTTATTTTTCACTTTAACATGATTTATTACATAAAACATTTCTTAAGATAACTATTAAGATTGAATAGTCTAGTGTCTTCTGAAATTAGGGACATTACATGACAACTTAAGACATAAAAATACATCATCTTTCTTGAAAACTTCCTTTAGATGACCACAACATTCCCTCATACTTAGCATGGCATGGGATAACCTGAGGACATACATATGAAAAGGGTGATCTATAATGCCTGGTAAGGGAGTAAAAAAGGCATAAAATGAAGAATACAACACATGTTAGGTATTATTCATATCAATGGATCATAAGAGAAACATGAACATAAATGCGTGATATAGCATGATTATGATAACATGGAAATATGGCAACCAAATTTAACATGATATTAGCAAGATCCATGGCTCATTGTTCATAGATCATAAGTAAACCCTCATTTAACTTGAATTAGAAAGAGTAAACCCTCATTTCACTTGATGTATCATGATACTAATCTTTACCCAATTCATTGGAGCGCTATCAGGGCGCACCCTTTATAAACATTTCATATCATGCATAAGTGTTCCACATAGATCATACAACATGGATTAATTAAACATAATAATTTATTACATGAATAAAATATGTGTAATACATAATTATAAGTCCTCAATAAACAAGTACATGTTCATAAAGTTTAATACCCTTGATATATAAATGGGTATATAAGTCACTTACACGATGATTTTGGCATGAGAAATTTGGTTGTAACTTCGACCGCATAACGACGTCAAATAGAAATCTTAAAATGGGTTTATGAGAGATAAAGGTGTCTATAATCATTTATAAATTAAATGGACAGTAAAGGGGTCATGAAACATAATATCCCAACATATGTAATGGAATTTATATGCATAATATAAAATAATTTCTTAAATGTAAATGAGGGGAGAGAAATCCCTTATGGAATTTCGGAATGGTGACGAGTGTACATGGGAGGAATTAATGAGAGATAAAGATTAATATAATAATTAAAACATAAGGATGGAATAATGGGGGAGGATCCAAATCATAATCCAACATTTGTAATTGAAAACAAATGGTTATAATAACATAAAGAAATTTGGACAAAAATGATAAAGGAAGAAATCCCTTACTATGAAATGTGGTCTCAAATGCTTTGGGGAGGTTTGGGAGAGGTTTATTGGGAGATTAGGGAACATTGGGAGGATTCTAGAGAGGGGATTTCAAGGGTTGTTCGAGATCCAAATGGGTTGAGTGAAGAGGAATGAGAGATTGAGTGGGTTTATATAAGAAAGTAGAAGGAATTCTTTATTATTTTGGTTTTGGACACCACACATTAAAATAATAAAAACCCCAAACCAACCAATAGTTTTTTCCCATGGTTTTTAAAAAAGTGGATTGGAAAAAATTATTTTATAAGGACAATGTCAGAAGTTATTAAAATATTAGGCTTTAATATGTGGAGGTGAGTCACACTCCCAAGGAAATCATTTTAAAAAGTTAAAATTTTTTATAACTCTTGGAGGGTACACTAAGGCACCATAAAATTAATCAAACAAATATAAAATCACATTATTTTAAAGTTAAAACATATATTGGATGAATATACCTTTTATATTATTTAGTTAAAGCATTATTAGTTCATTATGATGTCATAAAACACATTATATATTTAAACGCTATTTAATTTTTATCCAAAAATTCGACTATTTCAAAAAATTATGAAAAATTCACCATTAGATAATTTTGATTCCATTAATCAAAAAATAATATTATTTTTATCTAACTAATTTTATAAATATGATATTTTTCATTTTTAAAATAAAAACCTACATTTATCTAAAATTCATGGGTTTTGACAAAAACAGCTTTCAAACCTTAATAAAAATTTCAATTTTATTCATAAAAATTTTAAGCTCATTTAAAAATTAATTTAGTAATAATATTTTATTAAAATGTTATTTAATTCAAAAATTCATTAATTCATCAAAATATATTTCTTAATTGAATATTAACTAAAAATGTTATTTCTTCTTTAAAAACCATTTACAAAGTAACAATAATAAAATGAATGTATATTCTTTATAAAACAATAATGTAAATAAACATAGTTCTAGGGTCTTGTTTCATAACCCCTTATAACTTCTGCATAAGACCTAAGGGTAAGGTGTGTGATGGTGACCAACTCTTGGGGATTATTAGATAAAATTGCTTGAGTGGTAATCTCTATTGACTTCCACTTCTCATATAAACTATTCCATTCAAGCTTAACATGTTGAAGCTCAATATGGGATTGGTCAAGAGTGAAGCCCTATGATGCCACCTTATTTCAATGCACTAACAAATGGGCTCTATATGGAGAAATTCTACTAGATGAGGTCATCGCTTCATTTGTCAGATTAAATTGGATTTGTTAAAGACCAGTATTTATAATAATCATGTGGTAAATGTTTAATAGCTATATTAGCAATGGTAACAATTCTTAACATTATTTTAAAATCCAAAAAAATAAAACCAAGGAAGTGCATATGTTTTATATAACCATTTTACATAATAAGGAATTTAATTATATCAAGGAGAATTTTCATTAATAAAATTTTGGGTCGTTACAATCTTTCCCCATTAAGAAATTTAACCCTTGAAATTTCCTTTTCCCACACTAAAACAGATGAGGGTAACTCTATTTTATCACTTCCTCTGATTTTCATGTTGCTTATTCAAACTTGTTGGTTCGCCACAACACCATAACGAGGGGAATTGTCTTATTTTGTAGAACTTTTTCCCTATGATATAAGATCTTCACCAGATTCTCTTCATAGGAGTGGTCATTCTACAATGGTACCACATCTGGATTGAGTACATGTGACGTGTTAGGTATGTACTTCCTCAAGAGTGATATAGAGAATACATCATGTACTTGATATAGTGATACTAGGAGTTCTATTTCATAGGCCACTACTCCAATGAGATCAATGATATCAAAAGGGATGATGTTACTTGAACTAAGTTTTCCCTTCTTCCCAAATCTCATAACTCTCTTCCACAGTGATATATAGAGGAATACCGTATCTCCAACTTCAAACTCTTGGTCTCGTCGACGATTATCAGCATAACTCTTTTGTCAACTCTGAGCAGCTTTAATGTGCTGTTGAATAGTCTTAACTGTATCCACCATTTCTTCAACCAATTCTGTACCTAGGAGTTTTCAAACCCCAAATTCACACCAACATGTCAGTGTTCTGCACCTCTTCCCATAAAGGGATACATAAATATCCATTTTGATGCTTGATTGGAAACTATTATTATAAGAGAACTCAACCAATGGTAGATATTAATCCCATCCTCTTTTTAAGTCTATTGAGCATGCTCTCAACATGTCCTCAAGTTTTTTGATAGTTTTCTCAGATTAGACATCAGTTTGAGGATTATAATCCATAATGAAGTTCATCTCAGTATTCAGAGCATGTTGGAGACTCTTCCCAAACATAGAGGTGAATCTTGGTTCTCAATCAGATATAATCGATAAAGGTACTCCATGCAGCCTTACCACATAATTGATGTATATCTGTGCCAGTTGATCCAATAAGAAATCCTCCCAAATTTCAATGATGTATTCAATCTTTGTAAAAGGATTCACAACAACCCAGATAGCATTGTTTCATTTGGATGTCTTCAGAATCCTAGTGACAAATTTTGTGGTGATGTTCTCCCATTTCCATTTTGTATGGGTAATGGTTGCATCATACCATTATACTTCCACCTATCATCATTCACTTGCTGACATACCATGCACTTTGATATATACTCAGCGATCTACTTCTTTATGTTATCCTACCAATAATACTCTCATAGGTCTCAATGCATCTTTGTGTTTCCTGGGTGAATGGATAAATTCAAACTATGTGAATCATCAAAAGGTTATTTATTTAACTCCAGACTTTATGGAACAAATAGTCTTGACCCAAATCTCACAATTCATTATTCATTAACATTGAACTCTGTGGATTTTCTTTTTTTTATAGTTTCCACTTTCTTCTGAATTCTCACTTCATTGTTTTGAGAATCCTTTAACCCTTCCAAAAGATATGGTTGAGAAATAATTTGTGAAAGGATTTATTATGTTCCCTTATTTAGGATTTTCGTGTCCATCTTCATCAAATCTAAGAAGATTGGATCCTTTTCAATTCTCATATGTGATATAATCTCTGTTTCTTTTCTTCTTGTAGAACCTACTTCCTTTATAGATTTTCCTAGGTGGTAATGTATTGAGAATTCATAGTATTTGATCAGATCTAACCATATATGTTGGCGCATATTCATATCTTTTTGTGTGAATATATACTTGAGGATTTTGTGATCCATATATATTTCACACTTCTCCCCAAAGATGTAATGTCACAAAATTTTTAAAGCAAAGATTATTTTATCCAACTCTTGATCATGTGTTTGATAGTTTTGCTCATGAACAGTCAATTTCCTTAAAACATAAGCAATGAATTTGTTATTTTGAATTAACACACAGCACATTACCTTATTTTAAGTGTCACTAAATACCATAAAAAGTTCTCCACTTGTGGGTAGTGTGAGCATGGGTGTAGTGATAAGCCTTCTTTTCAACTCTTTGATGCTATATTCACATTCATAACTCTAAGAAAACATGAATGCCTTACGAGTTATTTTTGTAAGAGGGTTTCAAAATCATGAGAAATTTTTCAAAAATCACCGATAATATCCATCTAACCCCGTGTAGCTATGAATATCTCTCATCGATGTTGGCCTCATTCATCCCTCAATTGTAGCAGTCTTGGAGGGATCCACAGATATCCCATTGCTTGTGATGATATGACCCAATAATGATACTTCATTCAACTAGGACTCACACTTATTATACTTTTCATAGATATTCTTCTTTCGAATGGTCTCTTGTACGCTGCTTATATGCTTCTCATGCTCCTCCTTGGTTTTGGAGTATATTAGAATATCGTTTATAAAGACTACCACAAATTTTTTGAACTAATATCTAAAGTATCTATTCATCACATCCATGAATATTTAAAGAACATTTGTGAGTCATAAAGGAATTACTATGAATTCATAGTACCCATATCTTGTACGAAAATCAGTCTTGGGGATATCATCCTTCTTCACCCTTACATGGTAATATCCCGACTGCAGATCCACCTGGGAGAAATATTGTGCCCCATTTATTTGACCGAACAAGTTATCAATTCTTGGTAGAGTGTACTTGTTATTTATTGTGATTTATTTGTGATCATGATAATCAATTCAAAGGCACACTAACCCATCCTTCTTCTTGATGAAGAGGACTCGTACACCCCAAGGTGAAGTACTTGGGTTTATAAGCCCTTTAACCAGGTTCTCCTATAGTTTTTTCTTTAGCTCCACAATCTCCACAGCATCCATTATATACAGAGTCTTGGATATTGGAAACACACTAGGTATATAATAAATTGATAATTTAACATATCTTCTAACAGGAATACTAGACAATTCCTCAGGAAACACTTCCGAGAATTCCTTCACAATGGGCATTTCTTCAAGGATGGTTGTTTCCTTAGTCTTAATCATCTAAGAAAGATACGCATTCTTATAGGGCATTAATATCCTTTAATAAGATGATGGTTCTAAAGAAAATTCATCCTCCTCCTTTCACTTGCACAAAATCAGGGGTTGATTCACCATATAGAGAGTAATTTCCCTCTTACGGTAATTTATGTTGGCTCTATATAAAAAAAGCCACTCCATGCTAACAATGGAATAAAAATCCACAAGAGGGAGTATAATTAGGTTCTTCATGAAGTTCAATACACAAATTACGATAGGGGAGTAGTTATATTCATGTGATGCAATGATTTACCCATTTTTTGTTCTCACCAATATCTTAACTTCCATGATTTTTGGTGATGTTGGGATTGTTCAACTAAACTTTCAGGATATAGTAGAATGCAGAGACCCATAATCAAAAAGTGTATTCTCTATTCTTGAATGAATTACTAGTGTACCTATTACAACTTTGTTTTAAGGGTTTACTTTGGCAGTAGTGATGGAAAAGGCTCTCCCTTTCTTCCTTGGAGATTGTTGGTTGCCTCTTGAAAATCTTTCCTTAGGGAACTAGTTTGAAAAGTTCCCTGGTTCTTTTCAGTTGAAGCAATGAACAGTGCATTGATGGTCGAACGGAGTGTTCCTATCTTCTATCGCAGTAGAGGGTTTTTCTTTTCAACATTTAATGGATAGGTGACCTTCTATTCCACACCTAAATCATTTCTTCATCTCCTTCTAGCAATTTCTGGGGTGATTCATTCTGCACCTTTTGAAAGTGGGGTGTTGTATTTTCTTAACTCCATTGGATTTATCCATCGGACTACCAAAATTAATGTACACTTTCCACTTCTTATCCCTATGATACCTCTAAGACTTTTAGATCTCCATTTAGACTTTGAAGGAACATCAGACAATATCCTCATAGATATCAAATTCATGGACTGCTAGGGATTTCTATATTCTAGTTTTTATCCAACCAAACAAGCAGTCAACCTTGCATTCAAGGGTAACAACAAAGTTGGTGGTGTATCATTCAAGAATTGTAAAGTTTTTCTCGTACGCTCCTATGGATTCATCATCTTTTTTTCTTGAGGGAAAGGAAGTCCCTTTCTATCTTAAGTCATAGGGTGTGAGGAAAATATTTATCAAAAAAAATTTCTGGAAATACTTCCATTCCAACGCCTCGATCTATTACTCAGGCTTCATATTTTTTTTATCAATGTCCACCATTGATCAGCTTCACCCTCTATAGAATAAGCATCTAGAAGAACCTTCTCTTGTTTGGAACGTTGAAGGATAGAGAATATCATTTCAATGAAATTGATCCATTGTTCGGCGATTGAGGGATCAGATGATCCATTAAAAGTTGGTGGCATTTGTCTCATGAAGATCTCAATTGTGTCTTGTTCTTTATTATGGGGGATTGGAGGATCCTATTGATCCATGTTGTTATCCAATACATGAGTTAACTAAGAGAGTATCATGAAAAATTTTGTGATTCCCTCTCCCATCGGATTGGGGATCTCATTAGAACAATCAACACATTGATCTTCGCATTGGTTGTTAGCCTGATTCCACCTATTACCAGCCATTAACTGAAATAAAAGGAAAGACATGGGTAAAACATAAAGGGTAATCCATAGACAAAAATGGATAACTTATAAATTACATTTATTTCCTTAACTTATGAATTTATAGGCTTCAGTATATGTTATGCATGATCTAATTCCCAACATATATTCCTAGGGGAATTTTTTTTATTCCCTTAATAATTGTTTGTAGTAAGATTATGAATTTATCAAATCATATCCCCTAGAAGTTTCATAAACAAGAGTGAAGCAAGGTCCATTTTTATGCACCAGTTCCGATTCGATTCCAGCTTAAATCTGTGTTTTCGGGTTTTACCCCTAAATACATCTTTTCTAGAGCTATCTCTACTTGTTCTTATCTAGATAGGGATGTATTTTCCTAATAAACCACTTACACTATACTCACCAAAATTTGTGGATGTTTTTATTATACTTAGTCCTATCCCTATGGATTTCACTGTGGTTTTCTAATCCTCGTCCCAAAAATAACTAAACCTATCCTATGATACCAACTATAATAACCATGATCTTTATTACACACTTTAACATGATTTATTACATAAACATTCACTTAAGACAACTTTGAGGATCGATAGGAATAGTGTCTTGAGACATTAGGAACATTACATGACAACTTAAGACATAAAAATACAACATCTTTATTGAAAACTTCTTTTACATGACAACAACATTCCCTTGTACTTAGAATTGTATGGGATAACCTGAGGACATACATGTGAAAAGGGTGAGATATAAATCCAAATAAGATATTAAACAAGGAATAACATGAATAATACAATACATTATATAAATTATTCATATCAATGGAGAATAATAGAAACATGAACATAAAGGCATGATATAGAATGATTATCATAACATCGAAATGCGGCAACAACATTTAACATGATATTAGCATGAGCTAAGGATAATTGCACATGGAGTATGATTAAACCCTCATTTCACTTGAATTAGAATGCGTAAACCCATATTGAACTTAACATATCATGATAATAATCTTTACCCAATGCATTAAATCACTATCTAGGCACACCCTTTATAAACATTTCATTTCATGCATAAGTGTTCCACATAGTTCATACAACATGGATTTATTAAATATCATAATTTATTACACAAATAAGAGATGTGGAATAAATAAATATAATTACTCAATCATCAAGTACATGTGCATAAATTTGAATACCCTTGTTTGAGAAATGGGTATGGTACTCACTTATATGGTGATTTTGGCATGGGAAATTTTGGTGTAACTTCAGCAGCAAAATGACGTCAGATAGAAATTGTAAAATGGGTTGATGAGAGATAAAGGGGTATCTCATAATTTATACATGGTATGGACAGTAATTGGGTCATGGAACAAAATATCCCAACATATTTAATGGAATTTAGATGCATAATATAAAAAATATATTGAATTTAAATGAGGAGAGAGAAATACCTTACGGAATTTCGGTATTGTAATAGGTGTACATGGGAGGAATTAATGATATAGGAAGAGATATTTAATCATTAAAAAATAAGGAAGAAAGTATGGGGGGTGAAAAATCATACCCCAACATTTTTAATTTAAAAACAAGGTATAATAATATAAATAAATTTGGACAAAAATTGGAAAGGAAGAAATCCATTAATTGGAAGTGTGATCCCAAAGGCTTTGGAGAGGCTTGAGAGAGGATTCTTAGGAGATTTGGGATCCTTGGGAGGATTATAGAGAGAGGAGGTTAGGTTCTGGACGAGATCCAAATGGTTTTAGTGAAGAGTAATGGGAGATTGTGTGGGTTTATATAGGAAATGATAAGGAATTCTTTATTTTTTAGGTTTTGGACACCACACATTAAAATAATCAAAACCACAAACCAGCCCATGGTTTTTTCCCATGGTTTTTGAAAAAGATGAGAGGAAAATATTATTTTATAATTCTAATGGAATAAATCATTAAAATATTCGTCTTTTTTATGTGAAGGTGAGTCACACTGTCAAGAAAATCATTTTAAAAAGTTAAAATGTTTTATAAGTCTTGGAGGGTCAACTATTCACCATAAAATTAATAAAAAAAATCCAAAATCACATTATTTTAAATTTAACACTTATATTGGTCGAATAAACCTTTTATATTATTTGATTACATCACTATTGAGTCATTAGGATGTCATAAAACACATTATATATTTAAACAGTATTTAGTTTTTACCCAAACATTTGATTGTCTTAGAAAATTATAAAAAATTCATTGTTAGATAATTTCAATGTTCTGAATCCAAATATAATATTTATTTTATCTAAATAATTTTCTAAAAATGTTAATTTTTATTTTTAAAATAAAAACCGGTATTTATCTAAAATTCATTGGTTTTGAAAAAAACAACTTTCAAACCTTAATTAAAATTACCATTGTATTCATAAAAATTATATGATCATTTAAAAAGTAATTTAGTAATAATATTTTATTCAAAAATTAATTAATTCATCAAAATAGATTTATTAATTAAATATTAACTAAAAATACTATTTGTTCTTTAAAAACCATTTACAAAGTAACAATAATAAAATGAATGTGTATTCTTTATACAAAAATAATTCACATAAACATAGTGCTAGGGTATTTTTAAATAACCCCTTATAACACCCACATACGACCTAAGGGTAAGGTGTGTGATGGTGACAAACTCTTGCGGCGGCTTAATAACATTGCTCAGGTGGTAATCTATATTAACTCTCACTTCTCCCGTAAGCAATTTTGTTCAAGCTTAACATGTTGAAGCTTGGATTGGGATTGGTCAAGAAAAAATCCCAATGATTCCACCTCCTTTCCAATCTCCAATAAATGGGGTTTCTATGGTGAAATTCTAATAGATGAGTCCATCGCTTCATTTTTCTGAGTAAATTGGATATGTTAAAGCTCTATATTTATACTAATCATGTGGTCATTGTTCAACAACTATATTAGAAATGGTAACAATTCTTAATTGTATTTTAAAATCCAAAAACATAAAACCAAGTAAGTTCATATGTTTTATATAACCATTTTACTTAATAAGACATTTAATTAGATTAAGAGAAATATTCATTAATAAAATTTGGGGTTTTTACATATCTCCAACTCCTTACTATGGGGAAGAAGTTGATTAAATTCATTAGGGCTCCATCTATAGGTCTCGGAGTGAATATTTTCACATAGTGAGGGAGATTATGGGGGTGGTGGATGTGCAACCAACATTTTTTCTCCGATGTTGGGGTGGAAACTATTTAATTTTCTCCTTGTTGTGGCTTTTCATTTTTGAAACTTCTTATTGGGAGATCTTAGTGGACCCATTTTCATAGGATTTACAGGGTAGTTCCTTGGAGGCTTGAACACTTGAATAGTTAGCCTTCTTTTGGGGCGGTTTCTTTCTCAGGTGATTCCTATTTAGAGATTCACTACTTTGGTGAATTATGAACCATGATCAGGTTTGGTGCTCGGTTTGGGATTCCATGTCTGGGTCCTTTTTGTTCTAGGAGGTATTCCATTGAGTGTTCCTCTTAGTGAAACCACCTTGTTAGTAAGCTCCTTAATGGCGGGGAGACCCACTATGTTTCTCAATGATGTATTCTCTTAATCTAGTCATGTGTGACTAAAAACTTTAAGAGGACACACTGATGTTAGAGGTTTTTTTAGGACTTTTGAATTGTTTCATATTGGTAAATTACGATTTGACTAGAAAACTAAAATTGTTTGGAGACCATTGTGGGAAAATCTCGTGGTGAACCTAGTATTATAGTTTTGGGTCATCACATTTGGAATTTTGAATCTTATCATTAGTGTGTTTCTTTGTTTCCACTATGCCCAACCCTATTCAATGTAGTTGGTTGTTCTATATGGTGGTCATGTGATGGGTGATCATGGAGATCTTGAACAAACCATGAATAGTTTCTTTGGTGATATGTATATTAGGGTTAGAGTGTTCCAAGTAGTGAGGTTGTATTTTGAAGGTTTGGGTATCTTCTATTAAGTCCTTTGTTTTTAAGGATTATTTTCTTCAATATTTCTCATTTACCTTTCTGTTGTAGGTTAATTTATTTAAAAATGAACTTTTTAGTATCTTTTGGGACTTAGAGTTTCAAAATAAGGGTGAGTATTATCTCTCTGTCTTCATGTTTTGGAAACCTAATCTTGTGTAGTGGTTTTATTTCATTTAATATCTTGAGAAACTAATTCTTTGAGACTTTATGGGATAATAAAGTGTTAATGGTAGGGAAATTTGTCACACCCTGACCATAATTTACTAATTATATAATTATAACTAGTTTTGATTTTGAGTTTTGAGTCGAACTTGTTTTTAAATTTTAAAATTTGGGGGTCTCCAATATAGGATAATTGTTGGATAATGGTTAATATAAATCTTTTGTATATAATGTGATGGACTATATAATTTTGAAAAGGCTTAATTGCATAGCCAGCTCGCGGTTTGGAAAACTGTGTGGCTACTTGTGCGGGTTTTCCAAGGCCTCCAGTAGACGGGCATGGTTGGCGCATGGTTTATCCAACCATGTGGTCAAACCATTTGTGGATTCCTGGATTAATATGTATATATATATATATATATTAAATAATAATAATTTGGTTGTTATTGTTATTATTACCCCCCTCCCCCTTAGGTTGTGGGACCCCCTCCCCCCTTTCCTCTATATGAGACATATACCCCTCAAATTAATCCCATCCTCTCATGTATTAATCATCTAATATGTCTTGGTTTTCATCAACTATCACCTTCAATTTCTAGTGAGTTCATCATGATAATGGTTTATCTTCCTTCTTTCCTTCCCTTTCTCTTGTTTTTCTCCTATTATTGTTGTGGATCACAATTGGTCGAACCCTAATTGGGGTTTTTATTTTTGATTTCATGTCATGCTAAATTTAAAGGGTTTTTAGGTCCCATTATGCCATGTTCTTTCAACATCTGTTGAATAAAATGGGTTCTCCACCAATTTTGGGTAAGTTTTATTCGGTTTTTACTCTTTGCCTCAATTTTAATTAAGGATTTTTGGATTTTTGGATTCCTTATATTGTTGTAGTGTGTGTTGGTATTTATTAGTATGGGTTTGAGACATCGTTATCTAAGTATTACATGTGTATTCATAGGTAGGCATGTACATATATAAGTTCCCCCTTTATATATATATTCACCCATGGCATGATGAATATATATAATGGGGCTAGGTGCACTTATATGTGTATATGAAGATGCATACATATGTAAGTGTAAAGTGGTATACGCAAGTATAAGTATATATATAAGGATACCCTTGTACATATTTGACCATGAAAATATGTAAATAGATTCTAGGTGTCCTTATATATAAGTGAAGGTGCATATGCAAGCAAGCGGTAAATGGAAGGTTCAAGTTTTCATCATTTAAAATTATGTGCCTTGAGTTTGAGATATGTTCCCTCTGATCGGGCCTTCAATTTGAATTCCTTAAATTCATGAGTGTTTTAAAAAAGTTGTTTAATATTAAGTAGTATGTAATTCTATCAGAAGTTATGGTGATGCTTCGTGTGGGACTTTATTTTTAACATTCACCTTCAAATTTTGACATGTGTATTCATCATTAAAATAATCTTCCAAGATTGTTTTAGAATGATGAATATTTTAAATGATTAAAAGTGGTTTCCAAAATGGTTTTGGGTGAGTGATTGGTATTTCCAAGTTTTTTGGTGTGTTTAAAATAGTTGTGATATTTTAATTTAATGAAAATGGGTTCGTGTGCGATTTTAAAGTGGGGAAATTTCATGTTTTGGTAAGTTTGGAAAAGTCAATTGGTTTTGGTGTGAATTCAAGGTTAAATGTTGATTTTAATTTTTAAAATTATTTATTTTCAAGTTTTGATTCATGTGATCATGTGGTGATAGTGTTTAATGGAATTTTTATTGATATTAATAATGGGTTAATCACATGGCAAGCTTGAGTACATGGGTGGGTTGACTATGACTAGTACATAAGGCAGATCGGTAGGGTCGAGGCCCGATTTCCCCTTAGGTAGATTGATGCTAAAACACTAAATAAATATTTATTATGATTTGATACCACTAGAACACTACATTTATTCCTCTATAGTGTCTTGTTCATGTGGATGTTGTCAGTTTGTATTATTATTTGAGTCCACTAGAACTTAGTATTGAATTCTATCTAGTGGTGTTTCCATGAGGACGTTGTGGGTTTTGACATATGGTCAGAGACCACTAGAACATTATATTGACTCCTATCTAGTGGCCCATGCACAAGGAAACTGTATTTTATGTTTTATATACCATTTCACTGAGGTAAAACGATCATAGGTCCCCACTAACCCTATCTACTTTGGGGTTTCTCATGGTTCTTGTGATGTGATTTCAATGTTAGTTGCTTCATGCTTGTTTCATCCTTTATAAACAAACATGTATTAATCTAAATTGATTTCCTTTAATTTTGAAATGTTTATGAATTCCTAGAAACTATTTTGGAAATGTGGTCAAAAAAGATATTGTTTTTTTGATAATGGAAACATGATACTTAAATTTGAAAAGAATGGAAAACAATATTTTTATTATATCTTCTTATAAAACTAAAATTTCATAGTTTTCTTTATAAAGGAATTAATAGGTAATAGTTTATTTTTTCATGCCTACTGAGTTTTATTACTCACACCTATAGCTTTATTTTTTTATCTTATGTTTTTTCTTTCATCTTTGGTTTACTCATGGGGTTAGTGTGATCCTACGGTTGGAGGTGACCCATGAGGTCACATGGAGGTATGTGTAGAATTTTATTTATTTCTTTTGTTTGTTTTTATTTGTATTATTTAGTTTTTATTTGTAATTTATCTTTTTAATGGTATAAATCATTCCCAACAAATTATTCTTGATGATCGGTACTAGTTTCCAACCTGGGAGGATCAGTAACGCCTCTCAGACCTTGTCACGGGCTGGCTCGGGCAACTGATTCTAGGTTGAACTAGGTTGGTTCATGATAATGTGGGTCTTATACCAATGGAGTAGTTATTATTGAGTTAGAAAAACCCTATTGGAACAAAGTGTGATTCCCCCATATAATTTATTTAATTAGAGATAGATCTCCCTTAACGCACCAGGGAATAGTCCGTCCATACCCATTGCACAGATAGAGTAGGTACTCCCCTATCGTATCAGGGTGCAGGTCCTCTATCAGTGGATTCAGTACTCCCATGTCGTAATAGGGCATAGGTCATCTATAATTAATTTATATATAGAGTGGTTTCTCCACTATCATTCCAGGTCATGGGTCCTCTATCCACGGAGTCAATACTCTCCTATCATACTAGGGTGAGGTTCCTCTATACGTGTTGTATAGGTAGAGTCGGTACTCCCCTATCATATCAGGGAGTGGGTCCTCTATCATGGGGTTGGTACTCCCCTTTCAAGTCAAGGTACAGGTCCCCCATTATGATTATATAGGTAGAGTTATACTTCCCTATTATATCAGGGTACAAGTCCTCTCTCTATTGAGTGGTACTCCCCTATCATACAAAGGTGTGGGTCCTCATCTACAAAGTGCTACTCCCCCATCTTAGACTATAATGGAGATAGGGTACTCCACTGAGGTTGGAGCTCCATTAGCTGTGGAGTGTAGTTATGAAGAATGAGCCCTCAACTTGTTATGTGTGACACTTGGTTAGGATATTGTTCTCCCTCAACATGTTGATGTGGTGGCCTCTTTGTACATGTACATCAGAGGTTTTCAGGGATGGTTAAGAGTTAATACTCCTTCATCTATGGGGCCACAATAAGGTGTGATTCCTTTATTTATATCTATTTATAGAGGATTCATATAGTTAAATGTTTTGAGTAGTGATCCCTAGACTATGTGAAGTGGCAAGGGGTTGTCCTCTCCACTTGGTTTCTTATGATCTTGCATGGGGTGTGATATAGTGGTGATAGGACCTCTGTTTCTGGGAAAAAATTTGGAACTAGAGAGTTTTTTCTAATGGAGTGTTCTCTATTGGATGGGATATTAGGGATAGTCATGATTTTCTTGATAGATTGTATCTCTTGAATGAGTGTTTCCAACAATTACTAGGCTCATGGAGAGTTTTCCCATAGTTATGTGTTACCTTTGATCCTTGAGTAAAATCTTGTAGTTGGCTATGAGGCTAGGACTTCATGATAATTAGAGTCTATGTAGAGTATATTTGGGTGATTCTAGAAGACTTTATAGTGTTTTCACGTGTATTGGTAAACATACTACATTGATTGATATGACTAGTCATGTATAGTAGAGTATAGTCGAGATGAAGTTTCTCTCTCATTGGGTTCCCTCTAAATTGGGTTGAGAGATACGATGATTTTTAGTTGATCCCTTTTTTTTAGGTTTTTGGGGAACCTTCTGGGTATTGTTATACTCAAACCTGCACAAGATTTTTCCACACATGTTATGTCTTGTGCAGATGATAAGAATTTCAATAGAGTCTCGGGAGGACCAGGAGCAGGTGGATCTTAGTGAGCAGATGGAACTATGTATTTTTAGTGCTTGGTCAAGGAGCATTCCATCATTTTCATTTGACAGCTATCCCATCATACTGAGAAGGTTAGACTCTTTTACATTTTTTTGGTTTGTATTTTTTTCCTTTTTACACTTTCAGTACTTATTTTGTACTCTGGTTGTGGGATAGATGTATGAAATCACTTATTTTCATTTTTTATTATCTTTAAACTATTTAATGGTGATGATTATTAGTGTGTGTGTGTGTAAATTTTCCATAGTCTAAGGCCTCCCATTTTTTTTATATGGCCACTCGGTGCTAGATTCCATCCCCTATCCTATTAGAGGTGATATTGGGGTGGTCGTGGCTCAAACCCCATTGAGTTAGGTCATGAAAAAGTGGTATCATAGATGGTTCCACTCTGGTCCCATAGTGTAGTGATCTTGGTTTTGGTTTTATAGTGATATTGTTAAAGTGTTTTGAGTTTGACTTTTCATCCAAGAAATCTAGTGTTGGTGCAGAGACCAATGTATCCATTCATCAAGACTTTGATAACCTTCTTGTTGACTCGGTATATTAGGGAACTAGTCATGGGAAAATGCTAGTTCATGAATCATATTGGACTAGGTCATGAGTTCCATGTCATTCTTGAGACTATTCCAAAAATATACTTTTTGGATTTGGCATGTCTTGATTCTATTTTTTGATTCCACTACAACAATAGCCAGATAGTATTACATGGTGTGGTTGTGATGATGATCCACCCCAAGATGAGGATTCGGTGCATGACATTGGTCCTAAGGTAGTAAATTCAAATGGTTTTCTAGTTGATCCACCATCTATTGAGAAGTAGGTTGTGCTAGATGTTTATGCTAATGATGCATGCAGGCTGAGTGTGTTCTATGAGTTCCATAGGCAGTAACCTATGGGTTATTAGGGTGATCCAGACCCCTAGAATGTTGATGACTAGCTTGTGGCAGTCACACATGTTTTCTCCCTTGTGTGTACACCATTTTATTAGATGGTGGTCCTAGTGTAAAGTCTTATATAGGGATTGGCTAGGTGGTGGTGGATTCTAGTGATTTAGACCCACGGAGGTGACACTCACTTGGTTGAATTTTGAGAGACTCTTCAATAAATATTTGTATCCAGTCACATTGAGATAGGTATGTATCCAGGAGCTTCTGTAACTTCATAAGAGTAGAATTTTCATTCTATAGTACTCAATGGGTTTCAAAAATCTATCATAGTACTCCATAAATATGTTTTTAGACCTGTCTTTTTGAGATCAGACTTCAATTAGGGCCTCCATAGAAAATTTTGAATGGGTTTGGTCTTTTTGTGCCTTCCCTCTTATTCGAGGGTGATGGAGAAAGATCTAGTGATAGAGAGATTCCTAGAAAAGGGCCAGGCATATGGATATGGTATTAGTGGTCCTGAGGTTGAGACATCCATAGTATTTGGTAGTCATAAGTTGATAGTATCACAGTGCAGATGGAATAACCATGCCCAAACTCAGGCATGTGGGTCTACAGTGCAAGAGTTGTGTTGAGTACCTGGTTATACATAGAAGATAATGTGTTATGCTAGCGACATATGGGGACATATTTCTAGAGATTTTATGACCTGTTGTGATTCTAAAAGGGATATGGTTGATTTACTACCCTGTAAAAGGCAGTGTTTGGAGAAAGGAGTTATCTATGATAGTGGATATGGCGGAGGAGTAGGAAGAGTAACATAAGGGGACAGATGGTTCTATACGTTTCCACCACCACCCAGAAGTGGTCCACACCAAGCTCAAGGATCTTGAGTATAAGGGAGAGGATAGTATTATTCCATATAGTCCTTTGACCGAAAGTCTCCAAGGATGATTAGAGGTATGCTCTGGGTCCTTTCTACTTTATGTATTAGTATTTATAGAAACAGTTGTGAGGTACACTTTTCTTATCACTTCTTGCTAGAGGTATATCTTCAGTGATGTGGGGCATCAGTAGAACCCTATAATAGTTTTGTTTGACATAGATTCAAGATCATAAGTAATAAGTATTCATCCCCCACCAAGATGAATTTTTGTGATGCGATTAAAAACCATGTGGGTGTGTCGGTTCCTCCCAAAGTGGATAGTTTCAAGGTGTGGTGGATGAGTTCACTTTAGTTGTGTGTTTGGGGTGTGTTTTCATGCTACAGTTTCAGAGAAAGACCTATCATTTCCATTAGAGCCTTTTTTTTTCTTGACTTTTATTCTCTGTGTCCATGTTAGAGGGATAGTCTTTCATATAACCATTATTTAGTGGTAAGGGAGGCCCTATGATGTCTCCTTCGAGTGGATTCATTTCCTACCATCTATACTTATTTGGTTTTCCACTAGTGGGTGTAGTAGTTGGAGTTTCACAAATGAAGTTCCCAATAAGACCTAATTTATACACTTGGGTATCCCATTGTTGATTTTTTATACCTTTGTGTGCTCAGTGTTACTTGTACATGAGATTCTAAAGGAGGATGTGGTGTAGCTCATCCATGGGTAGACGAGATCTTCTAGGTTATTATATGTTAATGAGGTTGTAAACTACTATACCCTATGACTATAGATGGATTGGGTGCATGGTGTTTCCTAACTATTGCAGCTAAGGAGACATTTACCACTTTTTTGCACAATGTTGACATATTTTGAGATATATTTTGGTGTAGTTTGGACTTTAGGGTTCCCCTAAGTGCAATATTGTAAGTAGCGTAGAAACATCTCGGTGAGCTCACTAATGTGGGAGTCCAAATGGAGAGCTTAGTTTTCCTTGTTATTCCTAGGAGTTTTCATTTAGGGATGAAAATTATTAAGGTGGGGAGGATGTTGTGATTTGGGTTTTGATTTGTAAGACATTGAAATACTTCTAGGAATATTTATTAAGCTAGGTGTTGAGTCGGCATGGGATTCCGGGGCTCAAAGAGCCCAAGATCAGTGATATTAAAAATATTAAATATATTTTATCACATGAATGAAGTTTATTTGGAAATGTGGAATAACTCCCCAATGGAGTCTCATATGAGAAATATGATACCACAATTGAATTCAAAATGTGGAATTTAACCTAGGCATGGTATAAAAATTTTCAGCGGTATAAAATTTTTCAGCGTTGGGTGTTCGGTCGAGGGAGTGCATTGGTGGGGTGTTGAGTGGAATTTTATTCATTTAATAAAATTAAAAATAATAACCCCCCCCCCCCCCAAACCTTTAGGAGGACCCCCCCCCCCCCAGAGCAATGAATAAACTGAGGTGAAACCAAGGAGATAAGACATCCCTAATATCTAATCTTAATGGTGATTGCTCCCTAATCATGGTGAAGTGGCTTTAGAGAATGGATTTGCACCTGAAGCATTATAATTTCTCTATGAGGTGGGTATATTTGAGTTTCAACTCTGGGTTTCTTTTTTTTTAGGTGTGGTTTTATGTTTTTAGACCCCTATTATGATAGCTAGAGATCCAGTTGGTTCAATCTGTAGGTTTCGAGGTAATTTAGGGCGATTAAGTTGGCTTGTAAGGAATTACCATTCATAATTCCCAATCACACGGCGTGTAGTGAATGGTCACAAGCCATGTGTACTTCCTGTATAAGGAATATAAACTTTTGTGCACTACATGATGTATATAAGGGTTACATGTCGTGTAGTGGTCCCTTGTCGTGTGGTCAAGGGACATGGCTTGGGTAGCCATGTCAAGATACATGGTCATATGAAAGTACACGACTAGAGATGCAGACATAGGGTGAAGTACATAGACATTGGAAGTTGACTTGACAAAGAGGTCAGTTATATAGGACACATAGTGTACATAGAGTATATATTGGGTGGAAGACATGGCTAGAAAAGTTGTGTGGGAAAGTACATGGCCAAGTTCTTGGGTGAGGTGAGACACACTATGTACACCATGTACACACCATGTAATCTCACATGGATTTCCAATCCATGTAGAAAAGGACACAACCAGGCATTCTAGAGGGGTCACACACCATGTGAACCCTAGTACACACCATCTAATGTTCTTTGTATCTTTTTTCTAGCATATTCCTTCTTCAAGGCTCAGATTCAGACCTATGAGTAGCATATCATGAGTATTTTTCATGTAGAATGTGATGGTATATTCTGTGGTGAATTTTGAGATACTGTGTGGCATGATTTGAGCATGGAGATATGTTAGTGGTTCTTGACCATGGGTAGTGATCAAGGTAGATTACTAAAGAGATGTCAGGGTCGTTACCCTTCCCTATCATCTCAAGATGTGGGTCCCCCAAACTCTTTAGGTCGATAGTGTAATTCTTCCTTCCTTTCAAGGAGCAGGTCCCCTACCTATGGTAGTGTCATGAAGTGAGGTTTTATGGGCATGATGATCCTTTCAGCGATGCTTGAATGATGCTGGAGATTAGGTTAGTCTATCAGAGAGACATTGGGACTTGTGCTCCCATGACATACGAGGGCTAGGGTATCCCTTACCACATGGATCAGTAGAGACGAAACTCCCCTTTATATAGGGTTAAAGTCCTCTACCCGTGGATTAGTTCTTGTAAGGTCAAAACTCCCCTACTAGACTAGGGTGTGGGTCCCCTGTATCATTTTGGAAATTGGAGATGGATCTCTCCTGATTACCCAAGTTGAAGTACCTCTATACTCATTGAATAGATTGAGTGGGTACTACCCTATCATACCAGGGTGTGGGTCCTCTATCTATGGAGTCGGTACTGCCTTATCATACCATGGTGAGGGACCTATATACATGATGTATAGATAGATTGGGTGATCCCATATCATGTCAGGGCACAAATCCTCTATCCTCAAAATCGGTACTCCCCTATCGTACAAGGGTTAGGGTCCTCCATAAGCATTGTATAGACAGATTCAGTACTCTCATGTCGTACCAAGTAGGGGTCCTCTAGCCTAGGGTCAGTACTCCACTATCGAGTCAGGGTGTGGCTCTCCATTATAATTGGATAGGTAGAGTGGTACTCCCTTGTTTTATCAGGGTACGGGTCCTCTATATATTAGTGATATGCCCTTATTGTACCAGGGTGAAGTCCTCATCTTCATAGTGGTAGTCCTCCATCTTAGGTTATCACCGGGGAGTAGTTCTTCCACTAGGGAAGGATCTCCTTAATTTGTGGAGAGAAGTTGTGAGGGGTGGTCCCCTCCACCTATTATGCCTGACACTTGGTTAGAATATTATTCTACCTCAAGTAGGTGAGGTGTGGGCCTCTCCCTACGATTACTTCAGAGGTTTCATAGGATAGTTGGGAGTTAGTAATCCCTCGACTATAGAGAAACAGTGAGGTACAGGCCCAATTTTTTTCTCTTTATAGAGGATGGTCTTAGTGAATGGTTTCGACTAGTACTCCTTTGACTCTGTGAAGTAGTGAGAGGAGGGCCTCTTCACTTGGGTCCTTATGATCTTTCATAGGGTGCAAGATAGTGGTGATAGGACCTCTGTTCCTGGGAAAATATTTGTACCTAGAGAGTTGTTCCCAATGGAGTGATCTCTCTCATAGGGGACATCAGTGATGTTCATGCTCTTCCCAATATAGTGTATCTGTTGGACAAGTCTCTCCTGGGATGATTTATCTCTTGGAGTGTGTTCTCTTGGTTGTGTGTTACCTTCGAGACTCGAGTAGAATCTTGTATATGGCTATGATGTCAGGACCTCTTGATACTTAGAGTCTATAATGAGTATATTTGGGTGATTCTGTGATTCCTTGTAGCGTTTTTACGTGTCTTGGTCAATATAATACATGGACTGAGCTGACTAGTTGTTTATAACTGAGGATGGCCAAGATAGAGTTTTTCTCTCATTGGTTTCCCTCTAACTTGGGTCGATCAGAATGATGTCTTTCTATTTCTCAATATATTTTTTATTTCTGGGGTGCCTAATGGGTATTGTAAAACTTACCCTTTCATGTTGTTTGACTATATATGTCGTGTCTTTTGAATAAAGCATGCCTTTCGATGGAGTCCATTGGAGGACCCATAATAGGTGGAGCTTAGTGAACAAGACCAACTGATGTGTTTTCTAGTGCTTGGCCTATGAGATTTATGACAGTTGAATTTGCAGTGATCTCATCCTTCTGAGTATGTTGAAAATTTTTACAGTTTCTAATGGGATGATATTTTTTAATTTTCAAACTTTCAGTACGTATGTTGTACTTTGGTTACGGGATAGATGATTGCAAGAATTTCTTTTCATTTTATATTATCTCTTCACTATTTAATGGAGATGTTTCTGAGTGCGTTTGTATAGGTACCATAGTCTAAGAACTTCAATTTTTATGATATGCCTACCCGGCACTATACATCATCCCCTGGAACTATTGGAGGTGGTTTTGGGGTGGTCATGGATTAATCTCCATTGGGTAAATTCATGACAGAATGTATAAAAACTCTTCTGGGACAAGTTTCCTATGCTTGTAAAGAAAATGAATCTAGAAAAAAATAATGTTAAGGTAAAAGAAATTTTTGTTGAGACAGCTATAAAAAATTGAAAAACGAAAAAAAAACATGGATTCTTAATAGTGGTTGTTCCATACATAAAAAATTTGATATAAGGATCCTTAAATAGATTAAATAATGCGAAGGATGATTAGTTACTTTTGGAAATGATAGTTCCTTAAAAAACAAAGGAATTGGAGATGCTAAGATTGAAGATCATAAACTGAAATTAAAAAATTGTATATTTATGGGCTCAAATATATATTTTTAAGTGTTATAAATCTTTTTAATAGTGATAAGGAAGTTATCTTTATTAAATATTGTTATATCATCATAAGTTTGAAAGATATAAAATTATTTACCAAGGGATAAATAACTAGAAACCATCATTTATAGATTGGAGATCTTTGAAACTCTTGTTACTTAAGTGTTGAGGATGAAAAAAAAAGTTATGGAATCAAAGGCTTTGTCATCTTGGATAGAAACGTATGAGTAAAATTTCTAATGTAAATGGTGTTATAAACTTACCACTACTGAAAAGTAAATATAATGTTAATTATACAACATTTCAAAAATGGAATATGGTTAGTAGAAGTTATATTAAAGTTTAAATCCAATCCATTAGACCTATTGAACTATTCACTCTGATATTTGTGGGATAATGAGACGTATATCAACTAAAGGTTATTTATACTTCATTAATTTCATTAACTTCACTCTGATGGCCAATATAATGTTCATGAAACATAAATAAAAGCTTGTATAAACTTTTAGATATTTCATAAGGGAAGATGAAAGATATAGGGGTGTTTATATATTGAATATGAGAACTGAAAATGTAAAGGAGTATATAAGAAATTATTTCAAAATATATCTCAAGAAATATAGAATAAAACACCAATAAAGTTCTAAATTCACTCAGTAACAAAATAGAGTTCCAAAAAGGGAAAAACAGAAGTTTAGTGGAAATTGGATGAAGTATGTTGACTGAATATAAACTTTATATATTTTTCTATAGATAAGTTTTTAGTACTTATTTTTATGTATAAAATATATTTTTATTTCGTCAAGAATCTAAAATGAGTCCCTATGATATGTAGAAAAATAAAAATCCTTCAATGAAATACTTCAAGGTTTTTGGTGTTCCTTTAATTATAAATATCAAAAATCCAGATCTTGGAAAGTTTAATGAAAAATATAAGGAATCAATTTTAATGGGATATTTAATTAATGGAAGAATTTACAAGTGTTGGAATAAATATTTATTGAAGTTTGTTGATTCTGATGATGTGAATGTTGTTGCGAATATTACTTCCTTACCAAAAGTTGATAAATATGTCATAAAAGAAATATTAAAGACATACAATGAAGAAAAAAAATGAAGATGAATATGTACCAAAAATTTTACAAAGTGAATAAAATTAATCATGTGATGAAGAAAGCGATACCAGAAGAAAATATATAAAATTTTGTACTTAATAGGAATAGGTTTAATCTAAAAACATAATTGGAAATTAGAAATCTCCATTTCAGACCAAAAGGAAGTTGATGTTAGAGAATCATACATCACTTATCTCATAGGTAGAACCAAAATTATCTTTATAGGATATTGAATATAAATAATGGGTATAATCTATGCAAGAAGAGTCAGATCGGACTGAGAAAAATGATACCTAAGAAATTTTTCCTTGACTGTCAGAAAATAATATTATAGGAATAAAGTGGGTGTTCAAAAACAAGATCAACAAACATGGAGAAATTTTAATAAACAAAACTCAACCTATTTGAAAAGGTTATTCATAGTTTGAGGTTATTAATTTTGAAGAAAATATTTTCCCTGTTGTGAGATTGGAAACTAAGAAAATGTTCTTGGAAGTTCTGGCACATTTTTTTATAAGGTTTATCATATGGTTGTCAAGTCATATTTCTTAAAAAAGAAATTGAATAAGATATTTGTATTGATCAACCTAGTGGGATATTACTTGAAAAATATGGAACCATGGTGTATAAGTTGAATAAATCTATGTATGGGTTGAAACAAGAACCTTGTACATAATACTTTAAAAATGATAGTTTCTTGAAATAGTTCAATATTTATAATAGAAATTTTTATATGAATCTATATGTTAAGTGAGAATAATTAATCTTGTTATCAATTTATTTTTTGAAAGAATAATTTTTGTAGGTGATAGTGATAAAACTTGTCAATAATTTATTGAAAAATGAATAAAAAACTTACAAATTCCAATTCTTAGAGATTTAACTTTATTTATGTACATACAAGATCAACAGAAGAAAAAATATATATTTTTATCATAATAAATGTATGCCAAGGCGTTTCTACAAAATTTTGGCATGTCAGGTTCTAAATAAATTTCTACTCACATTTTTTTAGCATGAAGATGAGTAAAGGTGAAGCTGAGAAAAGTGTGAATCAAAAAGTGTTCTTAAGTTGATAAGAATATTTCACTATCTTATAGATTCAAGGACAATCATTATTAAGGTTTTTACATGTTGTTAAAGATATTATAGTGATCTAAAGGAATCATATATTTTAGCAGTTAAAATAATTCTTTAATATATTAAAGGAATATCTTATTATGGGCTATTTTATAAATAAAATTTATATGAACTTTTTAACATACATTGATTCTGATTGGTCTAGAGATTGTATTGATAAAAATTCAACATCAAGAAGAACATTTTTATAAAGATAATTTATTTTGAGATGTCATAGTAAGTAACAATTTCTTTTCACTTTAAGTATAGTGGATGTGGAATACGTTTCCACTACCCATTCTTGTATGAAAATTATATGGATGAAATTTCAACTGAAATATTTTAGAATTAATGTTAGAAAAATATTAAATATTCTTTTTTATAATAAAATTATCATAGATCTTTTCAAAAATCATGCATAAAATTCAAGATCAAATCAAATTGATATTAAGTATCACTTCATAGAAGAGAAATTTTTTGGTGGATTTGTTATTATAGGGTCCCAAAAATTCAGCAAAGGGAGGGTAAATACTCCCAAAAGTTTGGTAAATAAGATGGATGCGTTTTTGATTGAAAAATTGAGGAGAAAAGTGAAGATAACTTTTTTCAAAGGAATCTAGCCTGACTGCATACCATCACTGGTAAAGGTTAGTAGAAGGCATAAAATGTGAACCACCGGTATGCGGATGGCCTACAATGTGCTAACTTGTGAGGCATTGGCCAACAAACAAAAATGTTTGTGGTGAATTTCCACCTGCAAACCGAAGCCGCCATGAACCATTTTTGCTGGTGAAAATCCAACAAACTTATGCCCTGCATAACATCCCTGCGAACCGAGTAGTTCACATATGGGGAGTAGTTAGCGGTGACCTACCAATCACATATCCAAAAAATTGCAGTTGCATGAGTCATCCGTAAGCCAAATTTCCTCCATGGGCTTCCAAAGAAGGTGTCGTACATACCGCAGATACATATTCCCAAGAACTATATAAAAGTACCAATAGGGGAATCAAAAAGAGGAGGATGAATACGTGGAAAGAGATCTCTGGGATGGGAAAAAAGTGGATGAATAATGTAGAGGGTGCAAGAGAAATTTCTCCCGCATTCAAAGTAGTTTGCAGGACTTCATTTCACATCTAAAATAGTTTGTTTAATCAATCATGAGAACCATATACAGAAATAATTTTACACAATTCCTCCCCACGAACCATATTTGGAAGGCCCTCCACATCCAACCATCAAACCAATAAAAAAATATATTAAAAACGGTTTGCAGATGCCCATATGCGGAAAACGGTATGTGGATTCCCATATGTGGAAGACAATACGTGGAATCACATATATGGAACCTAGTATGCGGATGGTCCTTGGCAGATATCTCTTCCGTGTACCATTCTTCATGGTCATCTCGTCTGTGAACAACATCCTTCTCAAACAAGCATTTTGCGGAAAGCTCCTATGCGACCATCTCCTACACGACTATCTCTTACGTGGTTTCCCTATGCAGAAAACATTTTATGAACATTGGTACCAACCATGGTGGATGCACCACCACACCCCCCCTCTCAGGTTTAGTGGCGGTCCCTTCACTATCGTCACTGACCCCTATGAAAAATAGAGAGGCGCAATGTGAAATTTTTGGGCCGGGTCAAGGAAATTTTCTGTTGTGTCCTTATACCTCCTAAACATCCATCCCATAAATACCATGAGAATATAAATTCTTCATGCACCTCCCGAAAAACCCTATCACCCACATCTTATGCTAGGTTGACCCAGAACTCTATGGAAATTAAAATCCTGAATGTTCCTTAAATGCCCAAACGCATTCTTTCCACCCATCAAAATTTGTTTTTTGGTGATTTTGGGTCCTCATAAACCTCCATGGCCATTATAAGAGGAAGGAAAGTGTACTGTGAACACCTCTTCTTGACTATGAAAATCATTACCTAGTGGGTCTTCATTTGTTTCCCACAAAAACGGTCTTCAACCAAAGGCAAATTCTTCCTTAGGAGAGTCCTTTCCTACCTCTGTATGCCTCAATGGCATCCATGCCCCATATCATTTCTCCTGATCTAAGAATACCTAAAGTCATAGTTTACACTTTCCTTCCCTATTATGTTCGAGGAATGTCAGAATATCCCATCTTGATTTTCCTACATCTAATCATGGATTTGATGACAAACAGTCCAAACTCTATGACCTTAAACTATGAGTTATCATCCTTACCAAATGACATTAAAATATATGGTACTAGTCCCAGAAACATGACATTAAATAGTGATGTCATATTCCAAGATATATTACTTTAAAATGTAGTATAACAGATGATTTCAGATCTTCGTACACATCCATGGCCATCATAAATGGAAGGCTAGTGTCCTGTGAACTTATTTGTTTGGATATTCACATCATGCCCCGGTGAATTTGCATATGATTCCTACAAAACGGACACCAACAAAAGAAAAATTCATCCTTAAGAGAGTCTGTTCCTACCTTTGTATGCCTCAATGGCTTCCATGCCTCATATCATTCCTCCTGATTTGAAATCCTACATAATCATGGTTGACACATCCATCCCTCTCATGTTTGAGACACAACAGAACTTCCCAACATGATTATCCTCTAGTTAATCATCGTCTGATCTATATGGGTTTAAACTATAGTATACCCCATATGATTTATTTTGGGGCCCTACAATGGAGGTAAGTCCCCAATATTCTAAGGCAGGGTTTCGTGAACTTTAATTTTATCTCACCTTAAAGGGTTCGTTTCTCCACTCCCTCACACACCGTCACCCCAGCCTCTTCCGCCGCGAGCTCTCCCTCTCCCACTAATAGGGAAGGGAGCATGAAAATTTTTGATCTACAAAATTATCTTGTTTCTCACACAAAACATGACTCATGTGGGCTTAGAGGTTTGTAGTTATTACAACATTCTCATGAATCTGAACTATGAGAACTCGAATTCCTGATCAAACCAGTATACGTAGGACGTCTTCCAAAAGGATTGAGCTCGAAACGGGTCCCATCAAAAAGGGTCCACCCAACCATATCCCTCTCAAAGGGTGGCTTATATTCATAAGTCATTGATTAGACACTAGAAGGGGCTAATATTAATTGTTAATTTATAAATTTTTCTTGTGATTTGTTATTCATAAATACCATTTTAGTGCATTTTACACTTTCACCATCATTTCACATCATGATTGCAATTCTTTCCTAAAATGCACTATTACATGGTACATTCTTGAACATCTCATAAAATGCCAAATGGTCTTGATTTTATTTTCATATTTTATTTTCATGTCTCTGATGCTATAAGGAACAATTCATTCTTTCAGAGCACTTGGAGATTCAATTCAGAAGACCACCAACGTGGGCTTTGAACCAACCACATTCTGGGCGATGTGAGCTGGACAGCAGGCCAATAAACGTACTTTATAGGCCATGTATCAAGCCCAAAGAGTCTAAAATTTTAACTAGAGATAGAAGAAATCATGGGGAACATTTCATTCAACAGTGTACCAAGCTAATTTAAATGTTTTAATGGTGTTCCAGGCGGCCCACGTTGAAGATGCAATTCTGGGCCAGATTCTGTGGCCCATAAAAACAACCCACAATTTAAATCATATCTCGAGAACCACAGATTATTTTGGGCTTAAATTTTACAGGATATTAGGGTACATCAAGGGATGAATTTAATTATTCTCTGTCCCACTGCAATTCGGCTTTCTAGAATGTTATTTAGGCACTTCTGTTCGGTTGATTAAAGCTGGATCACACTTCGAGGCAAGAGTTGAAAGGTCTCCTCTATATTTAATGTCCACCCACCTTTCCCCAACACAACTAATTAAATCCACATGATAATTAAGCAGGCTCATCCAAAGATTCATTTTTTCCTATTTAAGGCATTAGTGGTGGAGGATTGAGGGATCTTTGGTGCTTTGTTTCATTATAATGTTATGTTTTCCATTTGATGTTGTAATCGTTCTTCATTCTCATGTAAGTTGTTTGAATCACATTAGTTCTTGATAAAAGTTCTTATTACTCTTTTTTCCATTCTTCTTCTTTTCACATTGATATTGTTTCCCCATGGTGTGATCTTATTCACACCAGCACTTGTTTATTTATTCACACAACGGTTGAGTGATCATTTCATTGTTTTATTTTTCTTCTTCAATCCCGCTTCTTTAAGTCAACTTCCCACTTCCATTTATTTAATAGCATAAATGGAGGGCTAACCCCTTATGGGTTGATCCTATGGAGTTTAATGGGGTGGATTGGATGATATTTAATGTTCTTAAATTCATAATCATTTCATTACTTTAATATTTCCATTTGATGATTTATTTTCTTCTTCGTCTTCACCAACTTTAATAATGACACATTTCGAGTGATAGTACGATACAATTCGTTGGAGTGATCATTAAATTGATCCTCTAAGTGAATTGGTGATTAGAATTGGAAATGTTTAGGGATTAAATTGGAGAATTATGTTGAGGAATTATATCAATTTGTGGATGCATCTTGAATTAGTGAAACGAACATTATAAGAAAATAAATACATCCAATATAACCCATGTAACAACTTAGGATCAACTCATCTGCATTAATTGTTTTAGACTAAGTAATTGTATGTTTTTTTTTATTTTGTTCTTTAAATTAAATCATTAGTTTCAAATCTATCATTCCAAATATTTGGCCACTTCATAGCCAAATATCTCCAAATTCAGAGTGTCTCTAGGTTACTTCTTCGGTCCCTGTGGATTCGACCCCTACCTGTACTACAACAACCACATACCTGTAGGGTAAATTTGGGCGCAACCAAATTTTGTCACTATTTACAGGGACCCAAGTAAGTTATCTTAGACACTAGCATCCTTTTCTCCCCCCACATTCTCTATTCTCACCCACATCTCTCTTATCTTTTCCCCTTTTCTGTTTTTGTGTGTCCTAAGAATCGAGAATCCCACTTTATATCTTATCCAATGGAGTATCATCCAAATTATCATGTCACAAACTCATGTTGGAATAATATAGAAAATCAATATTGGGAATCCCATAAATTAGAAAAAAAAAATTGATCAACCCTTGATTAATTACCACACACCTGGTGACATGTACAATCATTGGTGTGATGAATATTTAAAGAATAAATTTCCATCCCTCTCAAGGATGGTTCAAGAGATGAATCTTGGGAAAGTACATGATGATCAAAAACATACAAATTCTATTCCTCAAACACTGATTGAAAAATTGTGTAATCCAATGGATATAATGAGTTCTGAGGTATCATCGAGATTAGAACTACAATGCATTAATACTTGTGAGGAATGCATCCCTACACCAATTGTACCTTCCAAAACATTATGTGGAGTGTCTAGTCTCCCAAAAAACTCTCGTGAATTTATTGAAGAACCGACCTTTGAATTTGGGGTAGGGGATGTGAATCAAGAAATTTTTAGAGTCTTTAAATCAGGAAGAAATTGATTTCATGTATTTACAAGAGGGAAATTTGACATCATGGATTGAGTCTCCTAAGTTTAAATCTATTTACGATTTTTCAAAAACACCAATCCCTAAAACATTAAGAGAAATAAAAAACATTGATTCCATACCCATTACAAACACTATTCTTTCAAATTTTGTGGTTGAATCTTCTATTCAAAAGGAAATAATTTTGTTGAGGAATTTTGAAAATGAAATAGAGTTGGATTCAAATTCTCAACCTGTGTCTAAATGTCCTATCCAAACCGAGCTCAAAATCATTTTCCTTCCTTCCCCACTCAAGTATCCCATAATTTTTGTTAAGAAATAGCTTGGGGTTTTCATTCATTCATCTCATGAAACCCAAAAAGGGGTTTTGGTCTTTGATTTATTAGGAAAGACTACAGAATAAAAAGATCAACCATTTCTGATATTCCTTGGATTTTCCCATTCATTTTAGAAAATAGGATTATTCATGAATCAAATTCAAAATCTTCTTACCAACCACAAGGGATATGAATTCTCAATCATGTTGAGGTGTAGAAAGTTGAGGTCATTAAAAATGTTAAAGTTGGAATTGGATAAGTTGGGGGGTTTAAGTTGAGCTAGCGACATTAAACAAAAGCATTGCATGGGAGGAAACCCATGGTTTTCATGTTTTATTTTATTTAATTAGAACTTCAGACTATTGACCTGCTCTTCTTTAATGAGTAAGGATGGGTATGAAAGGGGAGCACTGTATTCATCCATGTCACGTGGTGTGATCCCTGAGTATACCATACCCAGAAATTTAAAAGAAGATAATGTATCATCAATTTAATTTATTTTTACTTAGGTTTTTAGTAGGTTAAAAAAATTAGACTATTGACATATTATTCTTTTATGAGTATGGATGGGTATGAAAGGGGAGCACCATATTCATCCATGTCACGTGGTGTGATCCCTGAGTAATACCTTACCCATAAATTTAAAAGAAGAAAATGTATCATTAGTTTGATTAAAAAACAAAAAATAGGAAAACCCATAAAAATGATGATACTTGGAATTAAATAAATCATTGTGTTGTTTGTTTTTTCTAGTTTGTTCTTATTTGTATGGTTCAAGGACTATTTGGGTGATATATGTTCAATCAAGGAGGTGCTTACATCACCCAAGAGATCAAAGGAGTAATCTGGAGCATCATGAACTTCAACTTCAAAAACCAGGTGAATTTGTTCCATGTTTATCATTTTCAATTTCCTCTTTGAAATCCTCTCCTACCCCCTTATAACTTTTCTTTTCTTTAAACACTAGGTAAAATATTATTCTATGTTAGGGGGAGATAAAATAAAAGCATTGATTTTGTTTTCATCATAAAATGTGTGGAAGAAAAATTTTCATAAACACTGAATAGGATAACACACATTGAAAACTCTGAAACTAGATATCAAATAATTTTGAATGCCTTGATTCTGATTTTAATGCCATTTTAAGTTCATGTGCATAGATTTTGGAAAGTGCGGTTGTCTGATGTAATTTTTCACCGTTTATATTTTCATCCATTTATTTAAAAAACAAAATGCACATACTTTAGATTTTGGGGTATTAGTTTGATTTCTTGGCGTCCATAATAAATGGAATATGGTTGGTGATCATTTTAATTTTAACATGAGTATTCAAAAAAATCAATTGCATGTAGAGAAATGAATTGACCTAATGTGTGGCTATAGGCACTTGGGGATTGTGACTCCATAGTTTTCTGGCCCGGAGTTGGGCATTTTATCTCTATTTGTGGTAATTTGAATTTTTTGTTGATTGAGTTAACTCGAGATGATGCTCGAGTATGTGAGCTTCACTTGGTTCCGTAAGGTCTTTGAGCTTGGGAGTCTTCGGCAAAGTCTTGCTACATGGGTTGACTCGATTGAGTTCAATTTAAATTACCATGGAAAGATTGAAAAAAACAATAAAAAAATGGGTACTCATCTTAATATTAAATTTTGATTTCTCCTAGCACTTCCATCTTTTCTCCGTCGAATGAAAATGAACCCCTTGTCTATTGTGATGCACAACACTTCATCATGCTTTATTGAATTTGGATGAAATATGGTGATGAATTTGAATAAAGGAGCGGGATTGGGCTTGGGTTATGCCTCTGGACTTAGCTTGTTTTAAATTATTTTTATGGGTTTCATATATTTTTTGGTATGAGGTCTTTGGGTGAGCAATGTGTATTACAATGTTTTTGGAAAAGGGAATTCAAATGTCATGTTTGTGAGAAATATTTTTCTCGGGACTAGCAAAACACAAGTTGGGGGTGTTATTAGCCACTATAATAGGCTAATATTCATTGTTAATTTATATATTTTTCATGTGATTTGTTATTCATAAATACCATTTTAGTGAATTTTACACTTTGAACATCATTTCACATCATGATTGAAATTCTTTCCTAAAATGCATTATTACATGGTACATTCTTGAACATATAATAAAACACCCAATGTTCTTTATTTTATTATACTATTTTATTTTCATGTCTCTCATGTTATAAGGAACAATTCATTCTTTCAGAGCACTTGGATATTCAATTCAAAATACCACCAAAGTGGGCTTTGAACCAACCACATTCTGGGCGAAGTGATCTGGACAGCATCCCAAAAAACGTACTTTAGAGGCCATGTATCAAGCCCAAAGAGTTTCAAATTTTATATTGAGATAGAATACATCATGTGGAACATTTCATTAAACAGTGTCCCAAGCTAATTCGAATTTTTTAATGGAGTTCCAAGCGTCCCATGTTGAAGATTCAATTCTGGGCCAGATTCTGTGGCTCAGAAAAACATCTCACCATTTAAATTATATCTCGCAAATCACAAAATATTTTGGGCTGAAAAATTACAGGCTCTTAGGGGACATCCGGGAATTAATTTAAGTATTCTTTGGCCCACTCCAATTCGGCTTTATAGAAGGTTAGTTCAGCGCTTCTGTTCGGTTGATTAAAGTTAGCTCCCACTTCGAGGCAAGAGTTGAAAGGTCTCCTCTACATTTAATGTCCACCCACATTTCCCCAACACAATTAATTAAAGGAACATGGGATGATGGGGGATCGGGAAAAGCTTCATTGTTTCCTATTTAAGGCATTAGTGGTGGAGGATTGAGGGATCTTTGGTGCTTTGTTTCATTATAATGTTGTGTTTTTCATTTGATGTTGTAATCGTTCTTCATTCTCATTTAAGTTGTTTGAATCACATTATTTCTTAATAAAATTTATTCTTATTCTATTTTAATTTTCTTATTCTTTTTGAATTGATACCATTTCCCCAAGGTGTGATCTTAGTCACACCAGCACTTGTGAATTTATTCACACATTGGTGGAGTGATCATTTCATTGGTTTATTTTTCTTCTTCAATCCCACTTCTTTAAGTCGACTTCTCACTTCTATTTATTGAATAACATAAATGGAGGGCTAACCCCTTATTGGTTGATCCTAGGGAGTTACATGGGGTGGATTGAATTTTATTTAATATGCTTAAATTTATAATCATTTCATTACTTTAATATTTCCATTGGATGATTTATTTTATTCTTCGTCTTCGCCAACTTTAACAATGACACATTTCGAGTGTTAGTACGATACAATTCCTTGGAGTGATCATTAAATTGATCATCTAACTGCATTTGGGATTAGCCTTGGAATTGTGTAGGGATTAAATTGTTGAATGATGTTGAGGAATTATATCAATTTGTGGATGCGTCTTGAATTAGTGAAATGAACGTTATAAGAAAATAAATACATCCAATCTAACCCATGTAACAACTTAGGATCAACTCATCTGTATTAATTGTTTTAGACTAAGTAATTGTATGTTTTTTTTGTTTTTTTATTTAAATTAAATCAATAGTTTCCAATAAAATAATTCCAAATAGTTGGACACTCTATATCCAAATCTCTCTAAATTTAGAGTGTCTCTAGGTTTCTTTTTCGTTCCATGTGGATTCGACCCCTACCTGTACTACTATGACTGCATACCTGTAGGGTAAATTTGGGCGCAACCATTCACACACAATCCAAACTATGTGGGTTCTGGTTCCTCTCCTGAGGATATGTAGGAATCCCTTCTTATGGGCCCGATCCCAATATCAAGTCACCTTTTATCCCCCCTAGATGACTATAAACTCCAGAGATCCTTATAATATGGATCGAGTTAGCATTACCTTTGTAGAATCAAATATATGCATGTTTATGATGATATTGAAAATCAAGGGTAGCCCATGGACACACTCTGTGGGAATGAACCAAGGATTATAAAACATATTAACACAACTTAAATCTATAAGAGAGTTCTAAAACATGCAACAATCCTCCCTCGGAGGGGTGTGGTGAGCCTGACCTCCCATCCTCTCGACCAATGGAGTCCTCAAGTGTCGTTGGCTAAATAATCAATCAATGATAACCAGACTTTGGAAAGAAGTTCCATAGATCATGGATACCAAGGTCGTTGGGTGTTCTAGGCTCCATGAATAATCCTGTTGGAGACCATCCGAGGAAGTTATATCTGAGAAGGACCGATTGCACAAGTGTTTGACCCCCGCACAATCACCCACTAGGACCAAAATTTCCCACAGGGTTAATCCAACCTTCTTTAAAGGATAATGATGTCGAACGGGTTGTAATAAAAGGAATGGTGGATTTGATGAGAACCCATCTCTATAGAAAAAGGGATGAGTTATGATCATCTTCATTCCATTTCCACACCACCTGAAAACTTTCCTCCTCGAAGGCGGAATAGTTATGATTTAGTACATTTCAATAAAAAACAAATTTATGATGTTTTCACTAAAGATATGCCAGGGAAAAGATTTTAGGAAATGAGGAAACATCTACATGTTAATCCTCCATAAAATACTTCCAAATTTTCATAATTAAGTATCCCCAACCATGATTTGGATTATATTGTCAAAGGGGGATAGTATTTACAACTTTTTAATAAAATATACAAGTCTTTCTGTTATGAATCTGAAGTTTTTCTTATTATAAAATGGGAGAGAAGATAAAATTTAGGGGTATTTAATCTTAACATAGAAATAAAATTTCATTTCAATGAGGGATGGAATTCATTTAAACACATTATTTTATCCAGAATTGTGATTCTAAAACATTTTACATGAGAAATGTAGTGATTATATAATAGTTAAAATAATGAGTTGTGAAAAATGTTGACTTTTTAAAAGTTGTTTGAGAATATTACCAATACATACAATTGGGGTGATTGAATATCCTTTATAATTTTTTATAACATGTTTTTTATTCATTGACAATATATTTTGGTGATAATAGTTTTTTAAATATGTGAGAAAGAGTTTCTAACAGTTTCTAATATATTTTTCATTATAAAGTTTGTGAAACTTTCTTAATTAATTTTTGTATAAGGTGAAGAAAGTTTTTCCTTAAATATATTTGGAAAAAAATTCTAATTTCAGATGATGGTAAGATGTTATCAAAGTTACAAACATAATAAATAAATTCATAATCTATGATGAAGTTTGTATATGTTAGTACAAGGGGAGAGAAGTATAACTATACACATGATGGATCAGGATGAAATTTTCTGATGAATATCACTGAACACAAACCATCGAACAAATATTCCAAAGAAAGATTTGTAAAAATATTCCACAAGTCTCTATATGACCAATTCACAATACCACCAGATGGACCAATGTTAGTGTTATCAAAAATAGAATTTATAAGAAGTTAATGATTGATTGGTTGTACAAAAGTTATGTAAAACTCTTCCCTCAGTTGTGTAAAGGTATATTTCTATAAAGGAAACTTAAGGGTCAACCTAAATTCTTGAAGCCTATATAAGGATTCTTCTAAATTTATAAAGGTTATATATAGGTAACTCGGGATCTATGTAGTGTTAGTATGTCCAATTCATAAATGTAATTAATGTCCAATATCTAATGAATCTATATGGGGATACCGTATGGAACATGGTTTATGTTACTAGATGAATATTTTTAAGAAGTAGTTTTTTCTAGTTTTATACAATTTTTTTAAAATTTTATAACATGTACAAAGGGGGAGAAATTAAAATGGTGTGATAAAATTTATTTTTAGGTAGTAGTTAAATGTTAAAAATGAAATACAAGATACAGAAAAGCACTGAATAGAGAAGACATCTATAAAAGAATTATTTAGAAGTTATGATAATGGTATCCAATAGAAAATAAATCAATTTTACTATATAGTGGGTGATTTAGTTTTTTGGATAGATAGTTTGTATGATTTTTCAAGTGGAAATGATTTTTTATAGGATATATGAAGTTTGAGGTTGAAAATTCAAGGATTTCACTATTAGAGGAGGGTCATCATATCAAATCCATCAGATGAAGATCCATTGGATGAGCATCCATCAGATAGATAAACATTGGATAGATGAACATTGAATGAAAATTCATGATGTCATCAGGTGAACAAATATGATAATTTTTCTTCCTAAGAGGATCTTGATTTGATTTAGGATGACCAGACAAAATAAGTAAAGATAAAAACTAGATGGAATGTTGTTAATGAATTCAAATAACAAACAAATGATAGATGAAGTTTTCAAGAATCTTTACATAGCTTTATAAATCCCCTTAACTTTGATGATTTTATAATGATCTATAAACTTTTACTTCTCAATATGAGATAAGGAATACTGAAGAAGTTCCTTAACACTAAGGCTAAGGAAGTTTTACAAAGGTTGGAGATGAAGAGTTTTCATGAAGCTTCAATTTTTTTCAAGAGGATTATAGAATATTCTCAACGTCTTGAGAATCTTTCAAAGAATTGAGATTGTGAGGGAAAATGAATTTGAATTATATTACATTGTTCTATAATAACACCTATAAAAGGGGGGTGTAAGTATAATCGTACTAACACTATTCACAAGTACAAAAATCTAACACATTGAAGTTTTTGAGTAATACTAGTTTTCAAACAGGTTAAGTTTTGGTTGAAGTTGAAGTATAATGGATAAACGTTTTGTGAGAAAAGTATACCATATAGAGGGTGCTGATCAATATTATCGAACATAGATTTTGATCAGTTATGTCAGACAGATTCTTTAGTTAGATTTATCATACATAGACAGTAATATATAGTGTTTTTAAGTAGGTTGTGAGGCACTATGGTTTTGTAAAATGGATAAAACATAGAACATAAGCACAAAAATTGAGGTGCATCATATGTGGTACCATGAATGAAGGTAGGGAACACCAAAAAGACACTTATTGTATGGAGGAAAGAATATGGACAATTTCTGGATGATATTTTTTTATTTTTATTAAAAAATATTCATATTGGATCCTTTTTTAGAATAAAAACTTTGAAACTAATGGGATTAAATATAATCATACATAATTGGATATATAATGAGTCTAAAAAAATTTAACTCATTGTTTTTACTATTATATTATAGTGAATTTCCATGGTCCAAAACAAGTTTACATTGAAAGGATGTAATCACCCATATTGGGGGAAAACCTAGTAAATATTATATTCCTTTCTTCACTTTCTTATCATTTCATTATTATGGGATTGTTATAAAAATTTTGTTATAGATAATATCTCTAAAAAGTTACAAGGGTTAATTTTAATAGAATTTAAATTTTTAAAAATTTCACCACTAATTGAACCCCTCCCCTAGTGGTTCTCACAATCCTAAGGAACTTCAACTATCATAGTGGACAAAGACCCATGGTGGATTGGGTTCGATCCTCATTCCCATAAAATTAGTGAAAAATCACATGGTGTATTATGTTTAATCCCTAATCCTATAAATAATATCTCATGAGATATATATCTTTGTCCAATGCATTGGGGGGATAAATAATTCAGGACCCACCAGTCATATAACATAGTGTTCTTAGGCTGACTGCGTGTGCACCATACATGAAATATCTTGAGATAGAAGCATTACCAAATTAATAGGAGGTATATATAATTTCAAAAAAAAACCATAAAATGAAGAAATTCATAATATCTATATGTAAACATATTCCACATGAGGAAAAGAAACCACACATAAATCATAAGCGTGATAAAAACCATATGAAAGAAGTGGTTTTTATAATCCTGTATCAAGAATAACCAAAGGCTATATCATGTGGATTACAAAAATAATAAATATTTAAAGAATTTTTTTTATATTTTAATAAAGAAACATAATTATTGAAAATTTACTTCCAATGTATGAAAATTAATGAGAAGTTCTAAGGAGAAGTAAGAATATAAAATGAAATTCTTAGGTGATGCTTTTATAAATGATCATAGGATATGTCAAGGATGGAAATAGATTATTATTTCCCTTTATACCTAAATTGAAATAATATTTTTTTTATATAGCATAATTATGGATATGAAATTTATTCCTGGTTAATAGAATTTATGGTTGTTGAAATTGACATGAAATAAGAAATCAAAAAGTTTCCTTTTTTGTTTTTAAAACACCTTTTTTGAAATACCTCATCGTAAAAAGTATAATAAAACATTATTTTGAAAAGATGAAAATGAAAATATGATCTTCATATGAGAAAACAATTAATTATTTTTCCAATTAAAAATGAGATCATTGGAAATAAGGGAAATTATGGATAAGGAGGGGAAATTGTAGTTGAAGAGGATAGGGATTATTCTCAACAATGATATACCTTTTCAGCATAAAATTCATCAAGGTAATGATTTTAATCACAAATTTTACTTTTCCCAAATAGATTAATTATAATATCATTATTCAATATATGAAATCCATCTTGTAAAAAAATAGTCAAAAATAAAATCATTATGACTCCAGAAATAAGTTGAGTTAAGAAAAACCCTTACAACTTTTAAATTTTTTTATTCAAAACCTCATGAGTGAAAAAACATTGAATAGAACATTGATTATAATGAAATATAGGATAATAATGATTCAAAAATATTAAATGTAATTACATAAACCATTCCAAATAAAACATGGTGCGTAATAATAAATATTTTTGAGGGGGTTAAAATTTTAGATAAGAAACCGTTTGAGATTTTGTAATATTTAAGAAAAAACTCCATGAGAGAAAGAAAATGAAATTTAACATTTAATATCATGAAATATAATAAAATCATGATTCAAAATATTCAAGGTTCATTATATACTCTGTTCAAAAGAAAACATGGTGTATAATAATAAATATGTCTCAAGTGATAAAAATTGAAACAAGAAACCCTCACCTTAGTCTTGATTTTCTCTCCACTTGCACTTAACTTCATAAATAAGAAAAATTAAGTTTATTAAATGAATAATTAATAACCTTATTTTACTATATTTTATATGAAAATTTCTATTAACCATCATATGTTATTTACATATATTATAGTTTTCTGGCCTACATCGATTACTTGAGGTTGTTTGTTAAATTTTTTTGTAACTCCTTATATATGTTGACTATAGTGGAAAGAATTATAAAATAGTTTATAATATAAATAATATTAATATTTTATATAAATAATTTGAATATTTATAATATATTTTTAAATACATTCATGATGTTCGTTATGACAAATGAAACTCATTACTCGTGGAGGTGGTAGTTTGCACGTATATATGATTAATGTTTCCATTTCTCAAAGAATGATATGTAATGATGGTAAATGAAAAATTTTAGATATAAGAATATTATTTATATTATATATATATAATATTTTTTCATTAATTATTTACTTTTTACCAACCATGAATGGTGGTGATGAAAACTGAAGACTTCACTTTGTAGATGCGGTACTCCGCGTAACGCACTAGCAACACCTTTGTTTTTCTTAGCAGATGGAGAGGAATAAATAAAAGTTATTTTGTTATTATAATTACATATAAGTATAATAAGTATAGTTATTTTTTTGTTTTTATAGAAATAAGATATTTGGAAGAGGAATATTAAGGACAAAATTATAATGAAGTTAGAACTTACATTGCAGACTTGATCTTCTCTTAAATATCTTCTTATAAAAATGGTGTTAAGATAACTTATAGAGACCAAGGGATTATGTATGAAGAAAGGAATTATAGGAGAGGTAATTTTTTCATATTTTTAATTCATATTTAATTGTTAAGTGTTACCATGTAACATTGGAACTGATCCCTTTGTATTAGTGAAGAAAAGGGAACTTTTGGGAATACCCTTTACACTTCCATGGTATCGTTACAATATTCCTTGGTCAATGAATAAATAAGGACATAATAATGTATTTTGGGTTATATTAGGTATATAAATCCTAAACCAATACTTTCCACACATGTTTTAAACATGTTTCAAGTCTTCTAATATAGGTTTTTATATTTTTATATTTTGATTTTTACCTTGGAAATTAGTTTTTAACTTAGTAATTTATATTTTATTTAAAAAATATAAGGTAAAACTTATTACTAAATTTGAATATTTTGAACCTAAATTTAATCTTAATTTATTCTGATTAAATTTTTAAATATGATAAAATCAACTTTTATATTAAAATATATAATATAAAATATCATTTTTGTAGAAAAATGACTTTTAGCCAGTATGTGTTCTTAATCTTATTTAATAACTATTACCAATTTATGAGTGTTAATATGATTTTATAATGTTTTAAAAATAATATTATATTCATAATTTAAACTATAACAATTTAATTTATTAGATAAAAAATTACATTATATTAATAAAATAATTCATTCAAAAAATCGTTTCACCATTATCTCGATAATTAATTTTAATCTTACTAGTATTATGTTTATACCTAAAATGAAATTAATCTTGTTAAATAATATTTAAATATTTATATAAAATAATAAATAAATCTTTAATATTTATTTACTAAACTTGACAAGGCCTAATTTTTAATATAAGCACGTAAAAATAGTTTTTAGTGTGAAATATTTCTCGAGTTTCAGAAATGTTATGCATGTGTTTCGTAAATTAAAATTATTATTTTTAAATGATTTATATTACTTATTAAATATATATTTTTCATATAAAATTGTTTCTTAAACTTTTCATTCATTCTATTATTATTAAAGTGATAGTTTTATCGAAACTGGTATTTTTAATATTCACCAAAAATGGATTATTTCCTAAAAATCTCAAAAATTAAAATTAAGATTATTTTGATATAATGAATTAAAAATTAATTTTATTTTATAATATTTATATTCTACAATTTATATATTTATATTTTAAATGAAAAATATAAATTATAAATAAAACTAAAAATATTGAAAAATGATGTTTTAATATATTATGTGTTCTTAATATTATTTCATACCAATTTATAATTTAAGTGATTTAATTTATTAGTTTATATATAATAATATTTTAAAATTATAGATTTAATTAATTATTAAAAAATATACAATACTTAATAAAATTATTCTTTGAAAACAAATAATACAATTACACTAGATACGCTTTCATAAATACCATTAACTAATTATTCATATTCTAAAATTTAATTTTACTACTATGTAAATATTTAAATATTTATTTGAATTATATATAAAAACCATATCATATTTTAATAATAATATTATTATTATTCATACATAACACATAAATGTATATATTTATTTATAATATCTTAATATCATATATATTTTCATTTTGAGTTACATTTGTTAGCAATACATGAATTGAGTATACTTATTGGATGTATATCCAATGATCATGTCCACAATTACTATATATTCAATGACTTTATTTTCAACTACCATGTTTTCAATGACCATAATTTTTTATTATATATAGTCTTAATTAACTTATTCTATTCACACTTCTCATTTTTATGGTTTTCATTTTAGATCTCCCAATATGCTTTCTCCATTCATTATGTTCTTCCTCATTATATATTTTTTTATGCTATTACTGATCCTCAAAGGTGAAGATGATCCAAGAGATCTCTTATTGTTCAAGATTTTATTCTTTTCTATTTATTTTTCCCTTTTAATTTATTAACCTTTAATGGATGTCCTATTCCATGGTGATTAATAATACATGGTGTGTAATACTTAGTTTTATGTACATTTGTTGTAATTTCTTATTATGAATTAGTAAAATTTTGTTTTTTTAATTAATATATTATATGAATTATTTGCTAATCTATTTCAATTCCTTTAACATATAGAAAAAAATTATAATTTTATTCATATAAATTATGGAAGGAATACGCTTTCTAAAAACCTGGGGTGTTATATCATGAAAATAAAAGAATGATAAATGATATTTTGAACATGGTCTCCCATATCTAAGCTAGTGTCATCTGGTCAACACTTCTCTTATATGAAATCAAAATGATTATTTTTTTCAATCTTATTTACCCACAAAAAAATTATATTGCTCTAATTTTAGACTTGTAGGATTATCATTACCATCAAACTAAATATGTGTCCTTTTCTCTTTGCTATGAGCAAGTGATAATCTAGGTAAACAAGTGTTAATTCCTTTACCAACCCTAAAATATTTTTATTTCCCAATAGATGTAGGAGGTTCCTATATAGATGAATTAGTATGGACCTCAATATAAGAATTTGAATGATCCACTAAAGAATATATCGATGGCTTAGTTGTTTGATATGACATATTCCTATAGATTAAATTAGTAAATAATTATAAAAGAAAATAAAAATACAACTTTTGACATATAAAATTTAAAAAATGGAAAATTATATGAACGAGAATAATTAAACACACTTTTTATCATATTTTTTAATTTAGTTAGCTAAAATGATAAAATAAATTATTACAACATTTATAAACATGAAAGGATATAAATATATGGTAAAAATACTTATGTAATATTATAAATGATAAAAAAATATCATAAAATTTTTAAGATCGATATGTAATGCTCTTCGAGAACTAAAAGAACAATTTATAATATTTTTTAAAAAATTAACTTAAATAAACAATGCAATTAGAAACAATATATTTCAAATTTTTTAAAATTTGAAAAGTTAAACCAGAAATAAATTTATAGTTCCTATAATATTATGAGATTACTAAGGGATTATTTTATTATATTCTTTATCCATGGTCATTCCATATGGAATGGTCCATGTTTATATTATGGTCATCAATATCTTATGATAATATTTCCATGGAAGTTTGGATCTCACATAAGGAATTATCATCGACAACTTTTTCATAACCAAAATACTCTTTTCACTTGAAAAATTAAAGGACACTAATTATTTTATGGATCATGAATATAGAAAATTTGTTTTTTATGTGTTTTTATGATAAAAGGGTCATATGTGTATCCCAAACCATTCATATTTACTAGTTTCATTCTTAATTCATCATGTTTACCACTACATTTACCGAAAACCCATTTACAGTTGAACATAGGAACTCAAAATTTAATATAATAAATCTATCATGTATCTTCAATAAATTAAAATTAATCGCTTAATGTGGAGGTTTGGTTTTTGTATTTTTTAATTGAAAAATGAAATACTTTCATTAACACCAATATATCTATACTATGAACTACACTTTTGTTGTCCTATTCTTTTGTATAAAATATATAGACATTCATGTCTTACCCAGACCATTATTTCACTTTTAAACTCAGGTTGTCCACTAACCATCTGAATGTATATCTAGTGAATCATATCTTCTATTCATGGTATTATTAACCATGTGACAAAATATATTCTCATTCAGTACCTATATATATTTTTATTTAGATAAAGATGTTTTAACACATTAATATGAAATGTTAGATATGACTAAGTGTTGTTTATGTTATTAATGGTATATAAATATACCTATATTAATTGTTCACATATAAATGACATTATTTTAATCCATTTACCCATTTCCCCTAAAATAGGCTCACTAATATGATATGTATGCAAACAAACATTCTCTAATTCATACAAGAAGTACTTACATAACTCTGATACCTCCTCAAAAATATACTTTTGAATGATAGTCATATGTTTGATGTAGATTCTGATCTACTCCTTCAATATCTTCATATATATTTTAAAAGGATACATCCAACATAATTATATGGGTTCACATAGATTTATTTTTCACACCAAATAAACCATTAAATATACTATGATATCAAAAAAATTATAGAAAGTACATCTCCAATTGAAAAGGTATACTGATTGATTTATTCTATAAATATTTTAAAAAGTTCAAATATATTACTTTGTTACAACTAGAATTCAAAAAATAACACACCTTTATTATATAAATTATAAAAATGATGGGTAACATTATAAATAATTAAACTAGTGGAAGTTAATGCTACATAACATTACAGTCTTAATATTTCATGCCAATTAACTTCAAATATTTTAGTGACACAATTTTTTTTAGATTTGATAAATACCCTTGAGGTACCTTGATATCTTGTAGGTGACAATAAAAACTGATTTTCTCTCTCTTAGAAAATGTTTTAAAATTTGGAGATAGCAATGTTTGTTTTCCCTTAAGAATTGGAGAAAACTCTAAACATGATCCCATTGAAAATAAGTTCAATCTTGAATTCAAACCATTCGTAGTATTTCCTTTAATTTCTAATAATTTTCCCATAAAACTATTATATATATTCTTCTCAACAAGAATCGCATAAATTTTATTTTTAACCTTAATATATGTCTAATATGAAAACTCAAAAAATATTCATCATTTTTACCATATATTTCAGTTGTTACTTTATATTTGTGTCTTTCCAAATTTAACATAAATTTTTTTCACCCTCTGAAAATATTTATTAGTTCACAAGATTAGGAAAAATATCTAATTTCTATGAGTCATTAAATTCATTTTTTAATCTTAGATAAGATTGATCTATATACATAAAACTTTAATGACCTATGTACCATGTTTTTCTTTCATTTTCTAGTTGATAAAATAAAGTCCCTTATTTAAAAATTAATAAATATTTGTACCCCTTTACACTATATCCAAAAAAAATTACATATGTCTGAAAAAATTTTATAGTGAATATATTCATTGTATACAATTGGAAATATTATTTTTTATAAGAATCGTACACTCTGATAACTTTCTTTAGAAAGAGTTTAAAATCATCAATTAATGGTGACAAGTGAACATCAATATTGTATTCAGTGTGTTTTGGTCCAAAAATCATTAAAATCAACATAATATACATGCACATCATAAAACAATCTAGATAAAAGTTATAAATTACCAATAAATAGTCCATAAACTATATTTTTTATAAAGACTTTGATATAGATTCATTAATTCTATTCATATTCCAAATATAATATTTCTTAACTTTGTCTCTGAATATAGAAATTTAATGATCAATTTTCTTACATTGTGGAAAATCTATTACATGATGTAATTTACCATTAGATATTCACTTTTATATATTAAATCCTAACTTTTTCATCATTTTAATTATCCAATAAATGTTTCAAATGAGGAATTATAGGAAGATACCTTTTTCAGGGTCTTGGTACTTATCATAATAGATCAATCAACAAGTGATCTTTCTTTCAACTTATACCATGATGTACCATATTTAAGACACTCTTAAAGACCTTTATATTACTTTATATACAAAACACATTAATTAGGTTAGGCGTGTATCTTCCTACACCTCAATCCCATCATGAATAAAAAAATTATATTATAATTTGAATATAGTGGATATTTTTCATCAGGAAGTATGTATTTCAATAGATCTATCAATTCTGTAAAACTCATATCAGTTCATCATTTCTTATATTTCAATTTAATCAATCTCAATATTATTGATAAAACTCAATAATTCATACATAAATGATATAATTTATTTTCAGCATCACCATATATGTGTGATATCATCATTGTTTTTTCAATTTCTTTAACTTCAATTCCATGAATCATTTCTTCAATTTTATTGGAATTATTAACTTGAAATTTTTTATCATCATTAGATCTTAAATTCTAAACCATTTCACCATGTCATATCCAAGGAATGTGACTCCGATTAAAACCATTAAAAATTAAATTATCTTTGATTTCAGTACTTGATAACTTTCTCATATTTAAACACTTTATGCATAAATGGTAAAACGGTTTGTTGCCAATGAGCCCGTACCCAAGTGGTAAGGGCTCCTGCTTGGAATACAAGAGACTCAGGTTCAAAACTGGGGGGAGCTGAATTTCTGGGGGGGTACTGTAGCAGTACTATAGCAGTTACTGTAGCACTTACTATTTGGTACTATAGTAGCCAGAACTATTCACCTAATTTGGGCCTTTGGGCCACAGGTTTGGACCTATGGGTCTTAAGGGCCATTGGGTCATCAATGTCCTTTGGTCCACAGGGCCTTCGGGCCCCAGAGACCATGGAGTAGCCCAGTTCACATAGAACAGGCCTCAGAAGAGGATCAGAGCAACAAGAGTTGCAGCCACCAAAAGCAGAGCTAACCGGATTGGAAGAATGAGATGGTATGGTAGCCACCATCAGGACTAGGCACCATGCATCTTTGTAAGGGGAAATGTTAGCCGATCAGAAATGCAAGGTGGGGAGCTAGGTGATCAATGATGTATAAACTGGGGAGGGGTAGTTCTAGTGGGTTGGGCCTATGGGTCCTGTAATGGGCATGGTTTTCCTTTGAGCCTTTGGGCCATGTATTGTGGGTTAGTTGGGACTTGTTCCTTGGGCCTATAGGTCATGTATGAGTTCCCCTTCAACCCTGAAAAGGGTTATTATCTATAATAAAATAAAAAAAGAAGGCCTTCGGGCCATTCGGGTAATACGGTTTGTTGTTTGGAACATTCAATTTGATACATTCCAAAAATCTTTAACCAATACCTCATATATATCACTTGTTCACCAGGAATAAATCCAACTACAATTCATTATCACCAATAGAAACTATTAAGTAAATAATATTTGTTACTATATTTTGAAATTTTAAACTCAAATTAAATTATAAAAAATAATAAAAATAATAATTTTTAAAAAATAACACTTATGATAAAAAAACAAAAAAAACAAATATTCTTAATAAATATAATATAATTTAAAAAAATTGAATGACAATATTAATGGTAATAATAATAATAAAAATATTAAAACTACTATAATTGTATTTTTATGTTAACACTACTATTAAAAAATTAACACTATTATTACAAATATTAAAAAATAAAATATGATATTAATATTAGTAACATTAAGACTAAAAATTAAATGAATAATGTAAACAATAATATTAATATTAACATTAATAATATTAACATTAATATTAATATTACTAATATTAACATTAATCTTAGTATTAATAATAGTAACAGTAATATTAATAATATTAATTATATTAACACTACTATTAAAAAACTATAAATAATATCATAGAGTCCTTTTTAAAGAAATGTTTTATTCATAAGAATTTTAATATATAACATGTTTTAACTCTTTCTAAAAAAATCAAAATCATTCAATATATGTTTTGTAACTTTTTTGACCAATAAAAATTTTATAGAGGCATATTTTGTATACATGTGTTGGTCTTTACATTTTCTCTATCATAATAATATATGTTCTAAAATAGAAAAAAAATAAGTTAAATAGAAATTATATTATTTTATAAAATTGTAAATATAAAATTGAACTCCAAAAATCATAAGAAACATTCTATTTTTGTTTTAAAAAATCAAAAAATTCATTTTTTTTACAACAAATATGTTACAGGAAACTTATTTTCATTAAATAAAACTAAAAAATAGAAAACGAATTAAATATTAAAATGTTATATTCTTAAAAAATAAATTTTATAAAGTATGGAAAAATAATATAATTTATTATATATGTACTTTTCACTTGAAAAAAGATGAATATATTGAAATATAATGTCAACATAAACATTATAATAAAGAAATTTTATGAATATATAATAATTTTTGAGTAAATTTAAATGTTTTTTTGATGGAGAACCTATTGCTCGATGATATAAGAAAATATTAATGGGTGGATTTCAACAACAACTGAAGAAAATGACTGTGGTGGATGAAAATGATATAGAGGTAGTGGATGATGGTAATGGGAAATAAAAGAGGTCTAGTGGGGGAGGATGATAACTGAGGAACGGTTCTATGATGGGTAGGGTCAATGAATGAGAGTGTCTAGGATTAGTTTAGAAAAAAAAGAGATATCATCATCATTAATTGAGGGAACAAACATAAATATCAGTGATGACACATTTTCATTTTTTTAAAGGCTTTGGACATCGGTTATTAATACAAGTGACATCAAAAATAGTTTGTTACATCTTTTATTTTATATATAATGTAAAAAACATCACCCAATAATTGATGTAAAAAAATAATTTTTAACATAATTTATAAATAACTAATGTTATAAATGTATTGTTTTAAAATATTACTAGTTTTATACCTATTTTTCACACTCATATATACAATAAAGTTTATCCCATATTGATTTGGAAGTATTAAAACCCATAATTTCAGTTGATTACTTATCAAAGAGATATGATAACAAAGTGTTATGGTCTCTTCCATCAAGTCAAATATATTTTTGATTAATCAATGAATAAGTTATATTTTCCTCTAGTTGAGTAAATACTTTATGATTAATATTCAATACATTCCATCCTTAAGAAAACATATATGTAATTATATTATCCATATATGTTTGAAATTCATATCCATTAAACAACAGAGTGACTTTATTATTAATAAAATTTATGTGTTCCATGATGAAGAATAAAAATATATGTTGTTATAAAGATTTAAATAAACTAAATCTCATCAAGAGAAAACCTAACTTTTATAGCAACTAATGCACTTAGATGTGATATGAGGAACACTAGAGGTGAATCAGTGCTCTAAACAATTTTTACTTTTTAGTAAAACAATTTTATCTCATTGTTTGTTAGTGTGTGGTATCTTCCCTCAACCTATTGATTTTTTGTTAATGATAAATTAGTAAATAACTATCACATTAACCATAATATTTTTTTAAGGTTTACCAATTCTTACGAGTTGATAGTCCTTGGTGAGGAGTTGGTGGTATCCCGCATCTCACATTAATTGTCTTTAAGTTAACAAAGGAATGATTTGGGCAAGGTAATATCATTATACCATTTATAAAATATGTATCCCAATAAAATGAATTGGAATTTATTATATTTCAATATGATATGGATGTAATAAATCATGTAGAATGTCAATAATAAGCATAAATCACAAAAATAATGGTATTTTTTCTTCTTTTGTATGTATTTTGGATGAACAATGAATTTCGAACAATTTTCACATAAATTTTACTTAATAGATTCTCAATAATTCTATATATCAAATCCAAACAACCCCCATACTGATTTATCTTATAAAAATTGGTTTTTATATACTTCTATCAATTCATGTCATGGTCATTTTCCCCATAACATGGTTTCCTTCCATCAAACCAGATCTAAAAACCATGATATAAAATATATTAATCTCCATAAAATTCCTAATATATTTTCTAAAGATGGTATGGTTTCTAAAATCTCACAATGATGTGGTTTTTATACTGTAGACGCCGGAAAAGTCCGTTGTTCCCAAACAAAGCTCCGGATGCGGAAAGCGAGGTCATATTTGGATTCGGAAGCATGTTTCGGAGGGCCCGGAGGCCTTGCGTGGAATTTTGGAGACCTGCACGCAAAGTTGTAGTGCAGCGCGCAAACCTCCCGGGATGCGCGCAATGCGCTGGGCCAGCGCGCAATTTTGCGCGCCCGTGGCCCGTGCGACTCCCTTGCGCGCCGGGCCCAATTCCGCGCCCGCGAAGGAAATTCCGCACCCGCGAACCAGATTCCGCGCCCGGGGTTGCCTATAAATATGAGGCGACCCCCGACGTTTTAAGGGTTTCCGGAATTCGAAGAGTCACTCGTTCGCGCAATCCAACCCCTTCCGCGCGCAATGCCGATCTTCAGGTAACCTCCTTTCTTTCGCGCAAGAAAGCCTCGGGGTTCGCCTTCGCGCGCAATCCCTTTGGTTCCTTTCCTTTGAATAACCCTTCACCCAAAGGCATTCGCACGCAAAAGAAGCCTCTTGCGCGCAATTGCCCCCCGGGTGCGCGCAATCCGGCCCGATTGCGTGCACCCCCCTATTCAAAGTGGCCATTCGTTAAGAAATGAGCCGTTGCCCCCACACGCTATCCGAAGCCCGGTGCGCGCAATCTCCCTCTTCCGCGTGCAAAGCGCTGGCCGAATTACGCGCCAGCCCGTCCATCTGCGCGCCGACCCGCGGTATTGCGCGCCAAGCTCCTCTTTTGCGCGCAAACCGCCAGGGTCGCCCCCTTTGACCCCCTGAGGGTACCCGCCTGCGTGGTGCCCGATGATCTTCATCCCGGGTGCCCGCACCGTGCGTTGTCTTCCCGTGCGACCCTCTAGGCTCGCGCGAAGTGACACGGACCCATCGGCGGCACTACTTCGTCCCAGCTACAAGACGTTAAACTGTACACTATTCGTCCTGCACGACGTTAAACTGTAATTCGTTCTGCATGACGCTAAACTGCACCACGTCCAATCTGCACGACGTTAAACTGCTCAGCATATCGTCTGCGCTGCAAGACGTTAAAATGCCAAGCATCTTCGTCCTCAACACACGACGTTAAACTGTACTTCGTCCGCGCTGCAAGACGTTAAACTACCAAGCATCTTCGTCCTCAACACACGACGTTAAACTATACTTCGTCCGGCAAGACGTTAAACCGTCCGCTTCGTCCTCAACACACGACGTTAAACTGTACTTCATCCGGCAAGACGTTAAACCGTCTGCTTCACCTGATCCCGTGCCCTGCACACAGGGTCCCCCCGGTTTGGATGTGGCCCCCACCCGCTCGTCTCTGCAGGGATGACGGGATTGCCCCTCTTTAGGGACGATTCATGGGAGTGGCCTTCGCCCACGGGGGTAGAGTGTTACAAACAGAACGAACTACGTGGACTTTGATCCCTGTCTCCTAAACAGGGTACATAGGAAGCCTCTCCGAGGTTCAAGCCCGCCACCTGGTCGTCCCGGTCGTATTTACGTCGGTTCTTCCATCAGTGGACCCCTCCCGGGTTCACACTTGCGTCGATTCACCTATGAATCCGCCATTGTGGGAGACTGCACATGTGTATCTCTATTGTTCTTCCCCACTGCCTTTTTCTCCTTTCAGCGTCCAGCATGACGTGAAACTGTGATCCACCCGGCCGTTCCATCCCCCTCTGTGCGAGGTGGTTCGGTTCAATCCTCCGCCCGGCGGCCTCGAACTCTTCGTGAGTCGGCTTGCCGACGTCCAGCATGACGTTAAACTGTATATCCGAACTACGCTGACTTTGATCCGCGCTAACGCGCGGTACGTAGGAAACCCCTACGGGGTCCAAGCTCTTCACTCCATCATCCATCCTGATCCTTACCCAGGCCGCCACATCCCGGTGGGGTCATGCCATTTCATTCCACTCCACGTCACTCGGGAAGCCGCCCATGTGCTGGCCCCAGCGTCGGAGGTTCCCCGCAAGGGGTTCTGCCATCTGATCCACTCCTCGTGTTGATTAGTCCGATGCCGTCCCCACTGGACGTTAAACTCGCGGCATACCCCGTGTTAAACATGGGAAGCTGAGGAAAACCTCAGGTAACGCAGTTCCCCGCACCCAGCGCGGGATGCCTCAGGCCATCACGCCTTCGAGAATCCCTATTAGGGACAGAAGGCAGACATGCAGAGTCGCAGTGTTAAGACATGCCCCCAACACCCAGAGCTACCCGGTCTCCTCACCGTGGGTTGCTGCCCCGACCAGACCCCTTGGAGCGTCCGGACGGAAGCAGCGTAATTAACCGGTGTCCATGGAGAGATGGCGCCGGGAACGAGATTCACGAGCACGTCTTAAATCAATGAGGGAGACCCGGATTAGGCGACGAGTTCCGAGGAGACGTCCACGGAAGTAGGAGCCGACATCCCATCATCCTGGTTTCGATCAAGGAGCAGACTCCCCTGAATAAGGGACGGATGCTGCCCGCCTTTGGAAAGTGGGACCGCGGGGCCACAAGCCGCGCGCCCATCCCCTCGGGTCGACAGGTGCACGCGCGAACGCACCCTGGTGGAACATCGTCGGAACAGAAACCCGACGCACATCCGCACCGAAACAGAAAAATGGTGAACCCGACGTCAATCTCTTCTCCTCAATACGAAGACCGATTGCTTTCGGAGGTGTCGGAAGACCATCATGTTGCCCGGCCGAGCATTCAACACTGGGGCACGGAACCCGCCAGGGGCTGGGGAAGGGAAATCGGGCACTCCGTCCCACGACGTCGATGGCCTGGGTTCCCCCCATGGAAGGCGTCATGGCACTAATGGTTGGTTGTTGATTCCTTTTCCTGTCAGTATTAATGGGTTTTTCTCCCTGCTTTCAGGAATCAAGTCGCCCAATCCAGTGCCCGATCGCCACCCGCCCCCTGGCGCAGGGGTAGGGGAAACACCGACGCGGCTACTCCGCGCGGTCCCGCCCATTCCACAACCATCCCAGCAGCCGCACCTGCGGGGAAAACACGCCCTCTCTCCCCCTCGGAGGTCATCCAGAGAAGGGTGATCAATAACTTGGTGCGGAGATATGAGGAAGAGGGAGTCATCCCCACCAGGGACATGGATCGCCTAGACCTCGAGGGAGCTGCCCCTCGCCACCAACGTCTCCCCCGAGGGCCGCGCAGGGAGGCACCGCTACCTACCTCGACGTTCAACCGCTTCAGGAGCTTATCCCTGGAGCGCTCCGACAACTCCTTCCCCTATGCGGATGAGGTGGAAGATGTCCGGGACCACCCTATCCGAGATTCGCTCCAGGGATCCGCGATAAGGGCTCCTGTCAGGCCACGGAGACACCGCCTCCAGGCCTCTCAAGTCGAAGAACGGGCTCTCCACCTGCCCGCGCCGCTCATCCCGACTCGTCTGTCCCGACGCCAACGTCGGGCACGAGCGGAAGAGGATGCCCACCTTGGGGCCCTAGCAACAGCGGCCGCGTTGGCTCAAGCCACTGCTGGCTCCAGTCACCAGGCCCCTGCGCATCCTGAGCGGGGGCACTTCTATGCCCGACCTGGATCGAGGCCCCGACCGCCCCAAAGGCAGGTTGGGTTGACTCTCCCGGTTGCTGGTACAGGCAATAGCCACCGCGGACCACCTCGCGGTAGCGCTATTCACCAACAGGGTCTACTCCGTGTGGCCGATCCAAGAGGCATGGGTCATCCCACCTTCCGATCCCAGCCCGGAGGCCTGCCCGGAAGCATCTTTCCCCGCGTCCCCTTTGATATCTGTCCCGGTGCTCCTCACACCTTGGTTTCCAGTCCTCTTGGCCCCAACGTCGGTGCGGCCGGAGGATGCCAGGATAGAGATCAGCCATGCCCCGAAGAACCACCCAGGGGCAGGAGGGCGAGGCGTCGACGCCGAGGGAAGAATGTTACGGAATTCCGGACAGAGATCCGACCGGTTCGTTTCTCTGATATAGAGGCGGAGTATGATTCGGCGACGGAGCCCTCCCCCTGATCCCGCCAGTTAGGGGCAGGGGTAGGAATGCGGCACGTCAGCCTCGTACTTCCCGAGAGCGAGATCGATACGATCCCCGCTTCACTCCGAAGGTATATCCGGAGTAGTGAGGGCCTGGTAGACCCCCAAGGATCAAGATTGCGGTTGGTACCGGCCCCTCCGGAAGCGCCTTCCGCCTCGATCGGAGAAGCCAGAGACCTTTTCTGGGGACCGACGGTCGAACCACGATCCAGTGCACCCTCGGCGAGCACCGACGCTAAGGCAGGATGTTCGCTCGCCGGCCCGTCCTATCGTGTTGTGGTAGCTGGGGCACCGCCACCCTCAGAGGGCGGCCCGGGATATGGAGGCCAATCGGCCTGCTCGCCGTATTCACCGCCGGCCAGCCCGTCGGCCCGGCGGCCCGCCTCGGCACCACTGCCGGTTCCCCGTCCATTCCCAGACCTGGGTCCCGAGTTTGAGTCGTGGAGCTTCTGGACCGTCCTTGCAGAGGGCCACTTCCCTGAGAAGTTTTGGCCAGTCGCAGGACCGGACTTTGATGCACCCGAATCACTCAGCCCGGATGAGTTCGAATGCTTCCGCCGAACTCTCCGGGAGACTCACTCCCGTCTTCACCACCTACAAATGCCATATCCCGGGAGTCAAGCACACCTGGAGAATATTGGTGAGCAGTGTCGTCAAATTGACCTGGCCACGCTCCCCGCGGTTCGACCCCCCGGGTCATTTGGGCACCATGAGGCCCTCCAACAACGATGCGTTGAGTGTTTTCAAGTACTCCTCAAGGTTATCGAGGGAGCCACCCCCCCACGTGTATATCTGTGGATGGGGGAAGTACGCTGCCCTACGCTTCAGTGCGATTCGCTGACAGCCCGATTCACTGGGTGGCCCTGAGGGTATATCCCCAGGGACGGAAACAGTCAATATGGATGACCTGTCAGGAGAGGGGAACGACTTGGAACTTCTCGACGGGGGCTCTCCCCCCGAAGACAAGCCGTCGTTGGATCCATCGGTGAGTGTTACTCGTCACCAGAGGAACCTCCTGGGACTCCCCTCACCCACTGAAGCACTGACGTTGAGCCGAAACGTCAGCAAAGGTAAAGAGCACGGCAGGGCTATAAAGCCCGCTGACCCATCCACCTCCATACAAAGGGCAGATGAGGATCCCGAGAAGGTCACGCTACGTCAACAGCTCGCCGAGCAGAAGAAGCTGGTTGACCAGCTCCTCGCCGAGCGCGCTGCAGAACGGCGGCCTGACTACGGTGATCCTAGGCCAGGACAGCAGGGACAGGAACAACCACTCCTCGACGAGACTCTCCCGGGAAACCGTGATTACGCCGTGTTCGCCGACAGGGGAGAGGCCATTGCCTATGGAAAGAGGGCGCGGTATGTTTCACCACACCCTCCCGAGCGGCGTGACTACCTGAGAGACCCCTCTCGGATTCCTCCCGCTGCCCCAAGGGCCGCTCCGCCCGCCATCCCACGAGCTGCCGAGTTCGACGACCCGGTCGAAGACCCAATTGAAGGGCCGTGCAATGCGCTCGTGGTTAGAGATCCTCGCCAGGACTGGAACCCATGTCCGGACGATCCGATGGCGGCACTCATCGCCCGCTTGGAATCCTTGGAGACTCGGCAAGTGGCGATCCCACCGGACGGCAAGCCATACCCAGCATGGGTGGATGACATGCCGGCACCTCCGGGATTCGGGAACCCCACTTTCGCCCCCTTCAACGGGACTGGAGATCCGCCACAGCATTTGGCCCATTTCAACTCGAGGTGCAGGCCTATGTTGGGGACTCCGGCGCAGCAAGAGGCTGCTAAGCTTCGCTGCTTTGTCCAGACACTGGAAGGGCCAACATTTGTTTGGTACAGCCAGCTCCCCGTCGGGTCGATAACTAGCTGGGAGGACCTTCGTAGACAATTCCTCTACCAGTTCAGTTCCACGACCCGGAAGACGAGTATCGCAGACCTCTTCAAGTGCAAGCAGAGGCCTGATGAGCGAGTCGCGGACTTCGTCGCCCGATGGAAGGGTCTCACGTATTCCCTTGACATGCCATTGACTTAGGAGCAGTTGCTGACAATGTGTGTCGGGAACATCAAGACCGAGCTGGTCCCTTCCCTGATCACTCAGAATTACCCCGGAGGGTTCAGGGACTTCTCAGACAAAGCTCAACGTCTTGAGGAAGCCCTGCAACAGGCCATCCAGGCACACCCGCTGCCTCCTATGATTCCTGCAAGGAGAGTCAGCAGGGCTGAGCCCGCTGCTGTTGCCCAGATAGAGGCCCCCAGGACGTTGGAGCTACTGCCGGTGAGGCCATCTCCACAGCCTCACAGGAATCCGCCTCCACGGGTTCAGTTCCCGGCCCAGCAGCGGCAGCCCCAGAACCGGCCGGCCCCTCCGCGTAATGTACCGCCACAACCCAGGCGAGATAATCAGGGTCCACCTCCTCGGCAAGCCCCTCCAGCCCCTCGTCAAGACCACGCTCCCAGGGGTCCGCGATACCTGACTTACTCATTTCATGAGGATCAGGTCCCCGGTTATTTCCGGAGCGCCCTAGAGCAGAGGATTGTGCGACTGCCTGAGTATTGGAGGCCAGAGGAGGCACATCTCACGGATAACCCCCGCTACTGCCCTTACTATCGGGCTCTGGGGCATACCATCCAGCGGTGCTACGTGTTTAAGGATTGGCTCCAAGACCAGATTAACAACAATGTAATCAGGTTGGGCCCAGCTCCAGCATAAGTGGAGGGTGTGTTCCTGGGATCAGATGATGACAGTGGCAACGAGGACGAATGGCAGCTGGTCTCCGACCGCTGGTCCCAGAAGTATAATAACTGGATGGCCCGCAAGACGACCATTCGCGCCCATGGAATCATCCATGCGCGCTTGAATCAGCCTGAGCCCCCAGAATCTGCAGGTGCTGCTTCGGCATCGTCGTCCCAGCCTGCCTCTTCCGAGAAGAGAAAACGGCGGCGGCGCAAGAAGGAAGAGCGCGCCCCGCCAGTTCTGCCGCTATCCCGCACTCTCGGCAATTTCATGCCCCCGGAGATGGGGATCCCTCCCCGGATCCGCCCAGTGGTGAATGATTCGTCCGATGAAAGTGTTGGGTACGCTTCGGTTAATACCGTCGAGCTGGTAAATCCCTTTTCGGTTCCCAACACTGAGGAACACCAGGTGGACCTCCCTAGTGTCCCCGGTCGTCGACACCGTCGGAGGAACCGCAACAACAGGAGTCGCTGGGGCACAGCAGTTGGTACCTCCAGCCAGGCCGTGCACGCCACTGAGACTAGGCAGCAGGCTCAAAACCGAGCTCAGCGTGCGCAGCCCCCCCCCCCCCCTCCGGGGATGACGGATTTGCCTCCGCCACTGTTTGTGGTGTGGGACCAGGCAGAACCGCCTCAGCCGCGTCGCGATCAGCTCTGCCCTGCCACGAGTCCATCCCGGCCTCCTGGCCCCAGTACGGTGACTACTTCCCGGGCTTCAACCAATGAACAACGAGATGCGCCAAGCACCAGTCGGCCGCCGGCCCAACCGGCAAGGCCCGTCATGCTTCCAACCGCAGAGCAACCTCCTGCAACCAGGGGCTCACGCTTGGCCAAAAAGTATGATGTCCTGAAGCACTTGGCCGACATCCCAGCGAGACTCTCCATCCTTGAGGCTCTGCGCATGTCATCTGAGATGCGCGAGGCACTCGCTGAAGCCCTGAAGAGCCCCCTCCAGTTTGAGACAGAGGTTGCGGCTGCAGAGGCCTTTCACGCCGAAACGATTGAGGACGCCGAATGCCAGACAGTTATCTCGTTCTCTGGTAAGGATGAAGACCCTCCTATACAGGGGAACATTCGTCCGCTGTATGTTACCGGCCAGTTCAATGGCCTTGAAGTCCGACGCTGTCTTGTCGACACGGGGTCCGGGATTAACCTGATTCCCACTCGGACGCTCTGGAGATTGGGGTTGTCTGAGGATGACTTGATTCCCTCCGACCTCAGGATCCAGGGGTACGACCGCACCGAGCAAACTCCGGTCGGCAAGATACGCTTGAAGACCCAGGTCGGTGACTTGGTTGCCAACACCGAATTTATGGTAGTCTCTCAGGACAGTGCGTATAACGCATTGATGGGCAGGCCATGGCTCCACCTTCATGAGGCGGTTCCCTCATCATACCACCAATGCCTCAAATACTCCCTTAACGGTCGAGTAGGCGTGCTTCAAGGAGATGCCTCTCCTTTTGCCTCATGTGAAGCCCGTTATCTGGACGCGGACTATTACAAGAGCAAGGATAAGAAAATCCTGGCAGGTGAGGTTGAGCCTGTCGCTGTTGCAAGTGATCCCTGGGCAAGCTTGGATGACGCTTACGTCCTCCCGATTCAATGGTTGGACGTAGCCATGGTCTCGACGGCCTATGAGTCTCCTGTTGAGATGACCGCGACCGCCCATGCCAGCACCAGCGGCCCGGCAGGATCTGGTAGCCCCAATGCAGTTTCCAACGCAGTCTCTCCCGTGGACGATCCCTCCCCGAGTGGAGAGGATGTGGAAGACACACCCCCAGCCTTTGAGGAGGGCGTCTCTGCCACGGTCGATGAGTTAGTACAAGTGAACCTTGGAACCGAAGCAGATCCAAGACCCACATTGGTCAGTGCCGCCATGCCCTCTGAGGAGCGGCAGCAGTACGTGGACTTTCTCAGGCAACACCGTGATGTGTTCGCTTGGGGCTATGATGAGATGCCGGGGCTAGATCCTCAGGTAGCCGTCCACCGCCTTGGTCTCCCGGTGAACCATCGCGGGTTCAAGCAGCCTCCCAGGAAAATGCACCCATTCCACGGTGCCATGGGTGAGGCCGAAGTTGACAAGCTTATCAAAGCCAACTTCGTGAGGGAAGTCCAGTACCCCAAATGGCTGGCCAACATTGTGCCGGTCAGGAAGAAGAACAGGCAGATCAGAGTCTGCATCGACTTCCGCGATCTCAACTGCCACTGTCCGAAGGATGATTTTCCCCTTCCAGTGACAGAGCTGTTGATCGACGCCACGGCAGGGTTCCAAGACCTCTCCTTCATGGATGGATACTCCGGATACAACCAAATCCGGATGGCCCCTGAGGATGAGGAGTTCACTGCCTTCAGGGCCCCCCAAGGTATCTTTTGTTACCGGGTCATGCCCTTCGGCCTGAAGAATGCAGGTTCCACCTATCAGTGGGCGATGCACCGCATATTTAAGCCAATCCTCGGCACACTGGTGGAATGCTACATCGACGACTTGGTGGTCAAATCGCGCCAGCGTCAGGACCATCTCAAAGATCTTGAGAAAGTGTTTGGCTTCCTCCGGTCTCGCTACCTGAAGATGAACCCGTTGAAGTGTGCCTTTGGGGTCACCTCCGGGAAGTTTCTTGGCTTTGGTAAGGTACCGGGGTATTGAGATCGACCCGGAGAAGATCAGGGCGATTAGCCAGATGCCTCCCCCAGGTAACATCCGGGAACTACAAGGGTTCCAAGGCCACTTAGCCTATATACGCCGATTCATCGCGAATCTGGCCGGCAAGTGTAAGCCCTTTTCTCGGCTCATGAAGAAAGGTGCCACCTATGTATGGGATAAAGAGTGTCAGACTGCTTTCGAGGAAATCAAGCAGTACCTGCTTCAACCTCTGGTCCTGATGCCGCCTGTATCCGGGAAGCCGCTGGTCCTTTATGTGACCGCCCTGGAACGGTCCCTTGGTGCCCTTCTCGCCCAGAAGAACAACGAGGGAACAGAGAATAGCCTCTATTACCTCAGTCGCATGCTCCTTGATGCGGAAGTTAGGTATTCCCCCATCGAGAAGAGCTGCCTGGTGCTCGTATTTTCCGTACAGAAATTACGGCACTACTTGCAGCACCACGAGGTACAGTTGGTTTCTCGGGTAGACCCGTTGAAGTACATCCTGAGCCGACCCATGTTGACTGGCCGTCTATCGCGGTGGGCTGTGATTCTCCAGCAGTTCGACATCAGGTATGTGTCTCAGAAGGCCATCAAAGGGCAAGCATTGGAAGACTTTCTGGCTGCTCACCCGACCTCCGCCAATCAGCCGCTGGATCTAGGCTTTCCTGATGAGGCCATTCTCTCGGTCGATCATGCAGATCCATGCTGGAAGATGCACTTTGACGGTGATTCCCGGAGCCCCACCGGTAGAAGACTCGATAATCCTAAGCTCAACAGAGTGGGCTTGGGAATCATCTTCATTACCCCGGAGCGAGCCGTGTTGCCATACTCTTTCCTGTTGTCAGAGGGCTGTACCAACAATGAGGCGGAATACCATGCCCTCATCACTGGCCTCAAGTTAGCTTTCGAGATCGACGTGCCCCATCTTTGTGTGAAAGGGGACTCCGAGCTGGTCGTTAAGCAGATCAATGGCGACTATGTTGTCAGGAAGCCAGAACTTGTGCCATTGCTGGAGTGCACCCTCCTTCTGATGGCCCAGTTCCCTTCTCGGCCAGAAATTGTCCATATTCCCCGGTCGCAGAACGGTCGAGCAGATGCTTTGGCCAGCCTTGTTGCGTCACTTGCAGAGCCTGAACAAGACAACCTGATCGTCCGCGTGACACACCGCAGGCTCATCGCCCCCGTTACCCCGGAGGGAGATCGCGACCCGTCGGTAAGTAATCTCACCACGGTTGCCCCTATGCCCGGAGCCCCGAGTACCCCAGACATGGCAGTCGAACCAGCCCCTGATTGGAGGGCGCATTTGGTTGAGTACCTCCAACATGGAATTCTCCCGTCAGATCGGGCCGAGCGCGAGCGAGTTCGACGCCGCGCATCGCAGTTTGTCCTCCAGAGCAGCCCCGGCCTGGAGCAGATCCTCTATAGGCGCGGATTTGATGGTGTTCTCCTCCGTTGCCTTCAAGGAGTTGAGATCCCACGAGTCATGCAAGAGGTTCATGCTGGTTCATGTGGTGCCCACCAGACTGGGCCGAAGCTGTCCCACCAGATTCGGAGGTTGGGATACTTCTGGCCCTCCATGATCCATGACTGCATCGAGTATGCCAGGAGGTTCCATGCGTGCCAGGTTCATGCAAACTTTGTGCATCGGCCGCCGGAGCCTTTCCATACCACCAGGTATTCCTGGCCCTTTGCAGTCTGGGGTCTGGACGTTGTGGGACCTTACCCGCCGGCAACGGCTCGCCAGTGCCGGTTCATTCTGACCGCAACAGACTTCTTCTCCAAATGGGCAGAGGCGATTCCGCTCAGAGAGGTCAAATCCTGTTCGATCGCTGACTTCGTGACCTCTAATATCATTCATCGATTTGGAGTGCCTCACGCTATCCTCACGGATAACGGAGCCAATTTCCGAGCAGCCGAGTTGAAGAAGTTGTACGCCAAGTACAACATTCGCTCGAACCATACATCTCGCTATCATGTGCAGGCGAATGGACAGATCGAGGAGTTTAACAAAACCCTCTCTAACATTCTGCAAAAGATGGTTGGTCAGAACACGAAGAGTTGGCCGGACAAGCTCCCCAACGCCCTCTGGGCTTATCGGACGACGACTCGCAATTCCACCCAGATGACCCCTTATTCCCTGGTGTATGGATCTGAGGCCGTCCTGCCCATCGAGATCCAGTTACCGTCCTTGCCCACTGCGGTCTACGACCAGCAAGCGCCGGACAGAGCTGCTGAAGCCCGTCTAGTCGAGTTGGAAGCACTGGATGAGAATAGGCTTCGCGCTTTGCACAACTTGGAGAGGCATCAAAGCAGAATGGCTCGAGCTTTCAATAAGAAGGTTCGCCTCCGCTCCTTCCTGCAGGGTGACCTGGTATTAGCCCTGAGAGCACCGATGATCCCCGGCATGAAGCCGCCCAAGTTGGAGCCCAAGTGGGAGGGACCTTTTGTCATCCACAAGGTCTATCCCAATGGCGTGTACTCCCTAGCCACTATGGATGGTGAGCGTGTCACTCCTCCCACCAACGCTAGGTTCCTCAAGCAGTACTTTGTCTGAGTGTACAACGTCTAAGCTGCACGACGTTAAACTTCCTAGCAGAACGTCCAAGCTGCACGACGTTAAACTGCCTAGCACAACGTCCAAGCTGCACGACGTTAAACTGCCTAGCACAACGTCCAAGCTGCACGACGTTAAACTGCCTAGCATAATGTCCAAGCTACATGACGTTAAACTGCCTAGCATAACGTCCAAGCTGCATGACGTTAAACTGCCTAGCATAACGTCCAAGCTGCACGACGTTAAACTGCCTAGCATAACGTCCAAGCTGCACGACGTTAAACTGCCTAGCATAATATCCAAGCTGCACGACGTTAAACTGCCTAGCATATCGTCCGCGCTGCAAGACGTTAAACTGCCAAGTGTTTCGTCCCGCATGACGCTAAACTACACCTCAAGAACTACGTGCGGCTTGATTCCCATCCTTATGGGATACGTAGGACCGCCTGAACATTCATGTTTTAGGCCCAGCCCCCTCCTTCGGGAATTTCCATCCCATCTCGGGCCCTTGGCCCAGTTGCCTCTGGGTATGCGGTGTATGGTGTGAACGCGGGGCTATTCCCTCATTCACGTCAGTTTGCTCGCCACGCTGTACGCCCCCCACGTTTGGGGATGCCTTCTGCTCCCCCCTTTCTCTTTTCATCCTGCATGACGTTAAACTGCACTTCAAGAACTACGTGCGGCTTGATTCCCATCTTAATGGGATACGTAGGACCGCCTGGACATTCCTGTTTCAGGCCCAGCCCCATTTCCCGGGAATCTCTATCCCGCTTTGGGCCTCTGGCCCAAGTTCCCCTCCTTTTTGTGTGAGGCGTATGACGTGAGCGGGGGATTATGTCCTCATTCACGTTGGTCTACTGGCCGCGCCGTACGCCTCCCCCGTGTGTGGGACTACCTCACACCCCTCATCGTCCTGCATGACGTTAAACTGCCTCTCAAGAACTACGTACGGCTTGATTCCCATCCTTATGGGATACGTAGGACCGCCTGGATGCTTGTGTTTCAGGTCCAGCCCCGTCTCTTGGTTGATCACGGGGATCTGTTGTCTTTTGGTTGCTCTCAGAATGAGTCCTCCGACCCTTTTCAGTGATCTGTTAACATGTTTTGGGTACTTCGGTCTATGACCCGTGGTGTCGGATTCAATCCTGACAAGTCCTGTGTTGCTTGTCGGGCCACGCGCTTCCTCTTGTTTGAGCCTTCACTCAAAGGGATCCTCATTAGCGGTTTGGGTACGATGCCTCAGTGCTCTCCTACCGCTCCGGGTCGATTTACCGGCGGGTCCTGGGCCGCAAATCGATATGAATCCTACGCTTGAGCGGTTGATGCTTGTTTGCTTGCCCTATCCTAGGCTGACGCGATCGGATGTTGTGTTGCGAATATGGTCAGCGACATCGTTGATCGCCATGTCGGCTCTTTCAGGCTCTGAACATTGGTTGCGCATTCCTCATCACACTCCGCCTTTGTGCGTTGTAGTGGAATCTCGACACTCTCTTCATACTGACCTTCAGTACACCTTTACACGTTAGGCAGACCAACCAGGGTAATGGTGTCTTTCGAGGCTCCCACGATCTGAGCACCAAGGATATATGCTGATGTCCTCCCTAAGGGCCATGTGTAGCTGGACCCTCGTCCCCATAAGGAGGAAGGAGTCACCCGAACAATCGCGTTCTGGGCCCAGTATAGCTGGAGGCTAGCATCTCTGCCTCTCGGGTGATGGACATACGCAGGCCCCTATCCCGGGAACCTTCTCCTGGAATCGTGCGTGACCGCAGGGCTGGGTATGTTCCCACCTTCGCTGAGTCCTCCATATCGCAATGAGAGGATTCCTCCATGGTCTGAACCACACGACCTTAAACTATGTTGTCTGGTCCTACCACACGACCGTAAACTGTGATCGTCTTGGCCGCCCGATGAGAAACGGCACTGCATCGTGATGTTCTCCTTAGGGGACACTCACGTTGGGCGCTGGTTAATAACCACACCATTTATCAATGCCTTTCATGGCTTGATTATTGCGGCGACGCTAGGGATTTCTTAATCACAGGCTTGTCGCTGCACAAAGAAAAACCATCCACCTTTAAGGACAAACAAGAAATATCAAATGCCGCTTCTTCTATGTGCGAGGGTAAGACCCGCACCCCTCCCCGCGCTGGTGCCCGATTGTGTTGCGCCGCGCTTCAAGAACTACGTGTGGCTTGATTCCCATCCTTATGGGATACATAGGAACGCCCGGATGTTTGAAACTTCGGGTCCAGCCCCCACCTCTTAAAGATTCCCCCTTCCCTTGGGAATCCGCCACCTTCGGGTCACCCTCAAGGCATGTCCCTCGACCCCTTGCAGTGGTCCACCGGTGTCAAGAGTACTCTGGTTTATTGCCAGGAGGGTCAGGTTCAGCTTGGTCAGGTTCCTTCCACTTTTCAGGCTTCGTGCTCCCTTTCATTCGGACCCATCGCCTACGCCCTGGGTGGAGCCCCCGTGAGCGGTCTGGACACAATGCCTCAGTGCTCTCCCACTGACTCGGGCTGGTGCCCCCAAGGGCCTCGGGCAGCAAATCGATATGAATCCTGCGCTTGAGCGGTTGATGCTCGTTTGCTGCCTCATTCCATCAACGGTCAGTACGATATTGATGATGCTTTTCCGCCACGGTCGGCAGTACTCCCATATCGTTACACCGGTGCCCCTAGTCCTTGAGTGAATGGCCGCATGATTCACATTACATTTTCCACCTCCCATTCTGACCAGGCGAAACCTCGACACTCTTGACGCTATCCCTCAGTACATCTTCGCATATCCAAGGGATAGGACCACGATGTGGCGTACTTTGAGGTTCTTATGGTCCGAGCTCTAAGACTTTAAACTAAGATCTACCCCTATGGTCCGAGCTCTAAGACCTTAAACTAAGATATTCCCCTATGGTCCGAGCTCTATGACTTTAAACTAAGATCTCCCTAATCGGGATTCTACGTCCTGCATGACATTAAACTGCACTTTCAGAACTACGTGTGGCTTGATCTCCAGCCTGATGGAGTACGTAGGAACGCCCGGGCATCTCGACTCGGGTCCAGCCTCAGGGATCACTAAGTCCCGCCCCTCCTCGTCGCCGGCCGTCTGGCCTAGCTTCTGGTAGAGTGGTGCGGTTGTGATATTCTCCCCGATTCAGCTCGGGATTCCCCATTGCAATGGTGGGAAGCGACAGTTTCCTCGTCAAAGAGGTTATGTCTAAGAATTGAGGTGATTCACGGCCAGATTAGTGCATCCGCCTAATACTCTTTCCCCACGGTGGCGCAATTTTGGGAGCGTTGGATTCTGTCCGAACAAATCATCACTTCGCCCCACGCTTCGCATGCCCTTTTGATCTGGATTTCCACCCTTGTGCCTGAAGGAACCCCCAAAGCGGCATTGATGATGACATGTGATCCGCCTCCTGCAATATGAATGATGACCTTCGGTCCGTCTATTGCAGTAGTATGGTCGATTGATCCATTGTCCGCTTGTCGTCTTGGGCATTTCTTGGAAGGCTGACCGTTGTGGATTTCTGAATTTGGGACACGCGATTCACACTTTCTCATTTCCCTATGTTCGGATAAAATCTTAACGTCCCTAGCGTTGTCCCGCTCGTGTGTCGGAACAAGTTGGGGGGGTGATACATTGATTAGGTCTGAGGTCTCCTTTCCTAGGAATGACCTCCCTCTTTTCTTTAGAAATCCAGGCCCAATTGTGGATGCCTGAAGCTTGGTTAACGCTCCCGCAAGACAATGAATTGTGGTTGAGCATGTTAAACCAAAAGATGCAGATAAATATATTGGTTCATACAAATGGATCTAAATATTGAGTAGCGGAAGAAAATATTCTGGGAATGGCAAAATAAAGCCCCTAGGGATTAGCGTGCTGAATGAATCTTTCCAACGCCGCTACCCTTTGGCTGGCGGCCTCCAGAGCTGCTTCTCGCTCTCTACGTGCCCTCTCCTCGTCGGCAGTCGCAGCACGCAGTTCGTCGATCCTGGCCTGTGCACGCTCCCGCTCGACTTGAAGTGTGACCATCTGCTGGCCCGCCTCCGTCAGCTGTACCTGGGCGTCAACCAGCTGGGCCGCTAGTTGCTCCACAAGCTCAGTGCACGTTGCGACGAAGGCCTCCTTCTCTGCCGCCTGCCCTTCGAGACGTCGGACTTCCTGCTCCGCCACGAGGAGCGCCCGCGTGTTCTCCGACATGTCCCGACATTGTGCGACGTCGGCACGCCGGCGGCTCTCGCGCATCTTTTCGGCCATGAAATCATGGACCGTCAGATGGAGGCGTTGAGCATCAGCTCCCCCGGCACACAGGAAGCGCAGCCAGGTTTGAAGGGAACCCATGCGCCCCAGCCACTCCGATGGGTCTCGCTTGAGGAAGCGCTGGATGCACTTCCACCCCCTACGGCGCGTTATCCGGCTCTCCTCGACCGCCTCCACGTCTGAGTCGTCCATCTCCTCAGGGTCGGCAGGCTGGTAGGCAGGGAAGGCAGCCATCAGGTCTGCTGCAGGGTCCGCCCCTGGGATGTCCTCACGGGGGATAGGTTCCCCAACATCTAGGAGACCTTCTTCTCTTGCCCCAGCGGCGTTGACACCCTCGTCAGCCCCCGAACTCTCTCCGATGGCCACACCGCCGGCGTCCGCAGCCCCTTGATCAGCAGTTGGTGGGGCCGGCTCGGTGTGGGAAGTCTGTTCCGGAGCAGGCGGCATGTCTGCCACTGGTCCACTCGTGGATGGCCCGGGTTCGGCAGCCCGACGAGCCTCCAGTGTTGAGATCACTGTGCAGGGCATGCCGTGGTTAGTCACGGATCGTCAACGGCAAGCACCGACAGTAAGGTAAGGAGACTTACGGGAATCCAAAGCGTCATCTTCCGCTATCCCGGCCGCCGCAGGAGCAATTGCAGTAGGGGACCCTTCAGCGCTTGTCAATTCAATAATGGGTGTCTGGCCCCCGCCTTGTCCTGCTGGCGCCTCTCCTACTCCTACTGAGGACGCCTGGCCAAAATTCGTGCACTCCTGAGAAAGGTGGAGAAATGGGTTAGAAGCTGCATAAGAGAATGGATGAAGCAGGTTGAGTAGGGATAGAAGCGGACCTCGAGGAGCTCAGTGATATCAATGTTGCCAGAGCCGGCCACCTCGTTGCTCTCCCGTGGGCTCCCCTGATGGGACCTTCCCTCGGAGCCTTCATCCTCCCCCGTCTCCTCCTCTTCCTCGGAGTCGTCGTTACTATCATCTTCCTCCGGCGGCATCTGTTCTGGAGCAGGCTCTAGACCGAGCATCACCTTCACCAGAAGGGACGGCTCCGCACGCTGACCACGTTGGCGCGCGTACTCGTCCATGGCCGTCAGATACGCATACCACCGGTGGAAGTTCACCCTGTCGGCGACCTGGAGGCGCCCGACCTCTGGCAGATGGATTCCTTCACTGGTTATCTTCTGCCAAATGATTTCGGTCCCCAGCGACTGCCGCAGGGTCATCCAGGCCGACCACAGCGCCGGGAAGACTGCATCGTGGGAGGGTTCGAGCAGACGCCTTACCTGCTTCCCGGGCCGCTCCCCGACCGCCGCATGTGCCCCCTCTCTGGGCGCTGAGGCCGTGGCGGCAGCCTGCGATGTGCCCGCCGCCGAAGTCCCTGCTCGCGCCGGCTCCACTGCTTGGCGCGCCTCCGTTTTCCCCCGTGTGGCGGCGCTTCGCCTCCTTCCTTGACGCCCGGTCTCCGCACGGGTGACCTCGAGCCGCCAAACTGGCTTCCGTAGAAGCCCATCGGGGTACGCGATGGCCCAGTGTTCGGCGTACTCGGTTGCCAAGCCTGCGTCGACCCCGGTAGGAGGGAGAGTGATGACGTCGCCAGAGCCGAAAGTGGCGAACATCAGCCACATCTGGCGAAGGACGCAAGGGTTTGTCTCCTCCCGGACAGCAGTGAATACCCTCTTCGGCATCCGTTGAAGGCACCCGAACTGCCTGGCGAACCGGGTTGGCACGTAGGGCTCGCAGATCACCTTCCCGTCGATCCGAGCCACGAGCACCCCGCCCCGCATGTTCAGGAAGTATTCGTGATGCTCCAGCGGACCCTGCCCATTGTCGATCATCTGGCCGACGGGAGTGGGGAACGGTCCGAAGTTGAAATTGGAATGATTGCCAATCCGAATCCTCACGCCCTCCTCATTCAGGGTCATCGGAGCGACCCCCGCGATGTTCAGCAGGGAGGGTCGCAGGCCGTTTCCCGGAGGAATGACGGCGTTTGGAAACGTGTACCCACCAAGGTGAGCAGTCACGCAGCCGTGGAAGAATTGAAAGGGCCCACAGATCCTTCGTGGCGACCCCCCTCGCGAGATGCGTCCCAGGATGGCATACAGCTTCGCCAGCACTGGGACCCCGAGGTTGTATCTTTTGTTGGCGGTCATAGCGCCCGCCATCGCCAGTGTCGTCGGGCGAACGCCCATTCTCGCGTCCCGCACTGGCAGGAGCCACCCACTCAGAAAGGCGGCCAGGAATGCCGCGTACCAGACATTTGGGTCTCGTGCCTCGATGACGCGGTACCCCCATGAGCAGTAGTCGCCCGTCTCCAGGACCCACCAGTACGACCCGTTTCGACTCCTCTGAGCCGCGGTCGGGCACCGCTTCCCCCTGCCTGGAATCTTGACCGCTGGGTCATGCTCCAAGAACTGGCCGAACCACTCCTTGTAGGCTATGTCCTTGTGTAAGTCCTTGATCCCGAGCCGCTGCGTAGCCAGGTCAAGTAGATGCCATGTCAGAATGGGAGTCTGTGACCTGTCTTCCCAGATGTTCTTTGGGGGCAGGAACTCATCGTATTGGTAACCCTCCAGCGGGATACCTCCGATGCAGTGGATGTCCCAGAGACCGATGCTAACCTCCCCATGGTGAAGATGGAAGGTGTTGGTATCCGGGGACCAGCGGGTGAACAGCTCCGGCCCGAGCTCGGACTGCTGGTAGAAGTGGAACTGCGACGTCCACACCGCCTCAAACAGGCCGATGTACCGCAGCTCTTCCGCGAAGTGATCGCAGGTGTGGCGTACCAAGAACGCCCAGGCCCACTCACTGGTGAAATTGCCCCCAGACCGCAAGTCCCAGTCCTTCAGCCAGCCCTTGGTGTCGTTAGTGATACTCTGGCGGTATGTGCTCGAGTAGAGGGCTAGAGAGTTCTCCGCAGTAGGCTCACTTCCGATGATGGTTCGCGTCCTCGGGTTCAGGACATAGACATCTAAGTATCTGGTCTCCCTGGCAGGATGCCCATTGTTGGTGATGTTATAGCGGGGAAGCTCGTCCTCCCGAGTCACCCAGGTCCGTGGCGCATCAACCTCGAACCCTGGCACCATAACCTCATCTAGGATGCCAAAGTTCCAGAGCGGCAGGTTGTCCGACAGCGGATATGTCTTCTGGGCCGGCGTCAGCAAGTCGAACAAGGACTGATTGCTGGAAACAATCTCCTTGGCTCCGTAGACCTCCTCGTTCGCCGCCATCTCAACTCTGCGAATGGCGGCATCCCCCTCATTCCCTTGATTCGCGGCCATCTCAGAAGCTCCGGGGGGGTCGTGTGGGTTAAGGGATGAGGCGTGCGGAATCGGAAGAGGCTGGTAGAGAAGTTTGAGAGTTGGAGCGCAATCCTAGTGGACGGCGCGCAATTGGGAAGTCTGTCGCGTAAAACCCCGGGTGTTCGCGCAAAAACAGGCCGAAATCCGGAAGGTTTGCGCGACGAACGGGTGAATTCCGCGCCGGAAGGGCAATTTCGCGCACGAGATCTCGAATGCTTATCGCGCGGAAGGCCGGTGTACGGTACGGGGGGACCCAGGGCCCCTATTTATAGGCGAGGCCGGGTGTCCGCGCTGCGCGGAAAGCGCTTTGCGCGACCGAGACAGCGAATTTCGCGCCCGACGCCCTTTTTTGCGCGCCACAATCCCGCGCCACCCAGGACTTCAGCATTCCGGCGTCTCCCTCGGAACCCGATCGTTGCGACCTCTCGCCGATCAGATTCCGATGGGGGGCTTTTGTAGACGCCGGAAAAGTCCGTTGTTCCCAAACAAAGCTCCGGATGCGGAAAGCGAGGTCATATTTGGAGTCGGAAGCATGTTTCGGAGGGCCCGGAGGCCTTGTGCGGAATTTTGGAGACCTGCGCGCAAAGTTGTAGTGCAGCGCGCAAACCTCCCGGGATGCGCGCAATGCGCTGGGCCGGCGCGCAATTTTGCGCGCCCGTGGCCCGCGCGACTCCCTTGCGCGCCGGGCCCAATTTCGCACCCGCGAAGGAAATTCCGCGCCTGCGAACCAGATTCCGCGCCCGGGGTTGCCTATAAATATGAGGCGACCCCTGACGTTTGAAGGGTTGCCGGAATTCGAAGAGTCGCTCGTTCGCGCAATCCAACCCCTTCCGCGCGCAATGCCGATCTTCAGGTAACCTCCTTTATTTCGCGCAAGAAAGCCTCGGGGTTCTCCTTCGCGCGCAATCCCTTTGGTTCCATTCCTTTGAATAACCCTTCACCTAAAGGCATTCGCGCGCAAAAGAAGCCTCTTGCGCGCACCCCCCTATTCAAAGTGGCCATTCGTTAAGAAATGAGCCGTTGCCCCCGCGCGCTATCCGAAGCCCGGTGCGCGCAATCTCCCTCTTCCGCGCGCAAAGCGCTGGCCGAATTACGCGCCAGCCCGTCCATCTGCGCGCCAACTCGCGGTATTGCACGCCAAGCTCCTCTTTTGCGCGCAAACCGCCAGGGTCGCCCCCTTTGACCCCCTGAGGGTACCCGCCTGTGTGGTGCCCGATGATCTTCATCCCGGGTGCCCGCACCGTGCGTTGTCTTCCCTTGCGGCCCTCCAGGCTCGCGCGAAGTGACACGGACCCATCGGCGGCACTACTTCGTCCCATCTACAAGACGTTAAACTGTACACTATTCGTCCTGCACGACGTTAAACTGTAATTCGTCCTGCATGACGCTAAACTGCACCACGTCCAAGCTGCACGACGTTAAACTGCCCAGCATATCGTCCGCGCTGCAAGACGTTAAACTGCCAAGCATCTTCGTCCTCAACACACGACGTTAAACTGTACTTCGTCCGCGCTGCAAGACGTTAAACTGCCAAGCATCTTCGTCCTCAACACACGACATTAAACTGTACTTCCTCCGGCAATACGTTAAACTGTCCGCTTCGTCCTCAAGACACGACGTTAAACTGTACTTCGTCCGGCAAGACGTTAAACCGTCCGCTTCACCCGATCCCGTGCCCTTCACGCAGGGTCCCCCCGGTTTGGATGTGGCCCCCACCCGCTCGTCTCTGCAGGGATGACGGGATTGCCCCTCTTTAGGGACGATTCATGGGAGTGGCCTTCGCCCACGGGGGTAGAGTGTTACAAACAGAACGAACTACGTGGACTTTGATCCCTGTCTCCTAAACAGGGTACGTAGGAAGCCTCTCCGAGGTTCAAGCCCGCCACCTGGTCGTCCCGGTCGTATTTACGTCGATTCGTCCATCAGTGGACCCCTCCCGGGTTCACACTTGCATCGATTCACCTATGAATCTGCCATTGTGGGAGACTGCACATGTGTATCTCCATTGTGCTTCCCCACTACCTTTTTCTCCTTTCAGCGTCCAGCATGACGTGAAACTGTGATCCACCCGGCCGTTCCATCCCCCTCTGTGCGAGGTGGTTCGGTTCAATCCTCTGCCCGGCGGCCTCGACCTCTTCGTGAGTCGGCTTGCCGACGTTCAGCATGACGTTAAACTGTATATCCGAACTACGCTGACTGTGATCCGTGCTAACGCGCGGTACGTAGGAAGCCCCTACAGGGTCCAAGCTCTTCACTCCATCATCCATCCTGATCCTTACCCGGGCCGCCACATCCCAGTGGGGTCATGCCATTTCATTCCACTCCACGTCACTCGGGAAGCCGCCCATGTGCTGGCCCCAGCGTCGGAGGTTCCCCGCAAGGGGTTCTGCCATCTGATCCACTCCTCGTGTTGATCAGTCCGATGTCGTCCCCGCTGGACGTTAAACTCGCGGCATACCCCGTGTTAAACATGGGAAGCTGAGGAAAACCTCAGGTAACGCAGTTCCCCGCACCCAGCGCGGGATGCCTCAGGCCATCACGCCTTCAAGAAGCCCTATTAGGGACGGAAGGCAGACATGCAGAGTCGCAGTGTTAAGACATGCCCCCAACACCCAGAGCTACCCGGTCTCCTCACCGCGGGTTGCTGCCCCGACCAGACCCCTTGGAGCGTCCAGACGGAAGCAGCGTAATTAACCGGTGTCCATGGAGACATGGCACCGGGAATGAGATTCACGAGCACGTCTTAAATCTATGAGGGAGACCCGGATTAGGCGACGAGTTCCGAGGAGACGTCCACGGAAGGAGGAGCTGACATCCCATCATCCCGGTTTCGATCAAGGAGCAGACGCCCCTGAATAAGGGACGGATGCCGCCCGCCTTTGGAAAGCGGGACCGCGGGGCCACAAGCCGCGCGCCCATCCCCTCGGGTCGACGGGTGCACGCGCGAACGCGCCCTGGCGGAACAGCGTCGGAACAGAAACCCGACGCACATCCGCACCGAAACATATACAACATAACAAGTTTTTTTCTTAAAATATAAAATTAAAATTTTCAAGTAAATGGATACAAAACTAAAACATAATTTATCTCTGATCACATTTAATATAGAGACTTTGTAAATCAATTTATTAAAAAAACTTACACCATAGTCATTTTTTTATATTCTCCCAATTCCATATAAATATGCATGAAAAAATTTCCCCTATGATCATATGTACGTCATAATGAGTTTGTATAATAAATTTTGAATAATGACTACATCAAGCCTCCAACTTGAAATATTTTAGAACATGACAAAGACTTCTCTTCTCCTCATTTTGGAAAAATACATTACCATTTCTATATTCCACCATGACACTAACCATGACATGGTTTCTCTAATGATGTTATTTCAAGAAGTATCTTCACGAAACCTATTGATTGAACCATAATTTTGTCCTTGATCATTTTCTCATGTATTTCTAACATGACCTAACCTGCTAGACCCCTACTTAAGATTGAAGTACTCTAGGAGTGACACCCTATTCCCACCTCCAACAGCTGAAGGGTTGATGACTAACACCATGTAAGAAAATCACACAATATGGGAGGCCTTAACATATATGAGCCTATAATAGACACAGATATCTACTACATAATAATAACTAGAAACTCTAACATAAATTATATAAATAACAAAACTGTATATAGAACATTCATGTTACAAAAAAAGTACTATTCTATGTAGGTAACCACCAAAATAACTTCACAGCATAGAATTTACTAAATCTACTAGACCATAGAAGCTAGGAAGTTACTCCTCACTGTGTGTACTCTTGCATCAATATCTAGCTAAAATGGTCATTAGCACTACCATGAACCACCATGCTTCATCATGTTATTCAAAGTATCACCAAGTTCTAGTTCCTAACATGTCACGTCCGCTCCAAATCCATCAAGACCATCTTTGAATCTGTGATTCATTTGTATAGAAAAAAACATTTGTGGGAACAAGGTATGTGTAGGGGTGAGTATAAAAACACCAAGTAATATACCCTAAAACCATAAAGTTAAAATCAAGAAAAAAAGTCATCTAAACTCTAGTATAAGAAATTGATCTAAAGAAAGAGAAGGAAAGAACTGTATAGTATCCACAACTAGAATACTCAAGGATACATTGATGGTTCTAATAATCTCAACTTGCATCCTTATAAGTCATAAAAATGAGAAACATAGTAATCGTGAAAGACCAAAGAGTCTATAAAACCTAAAGTTGATAGATATTTATATACCACATCTCAAAGGAAACCCATGGGGTGATTAGGAATCACATGTCTTGAACAAGTTTGAACTTATCAACCTTTTCTACAACTACACTTCCTCTAGAATCAATAAAGGGGGTCTTGATCATATCTAAATGTTTCACATCAGTTGAGTGAGAATCATACCCTACCATTCACTATTCTTGAATCGCCATTTGATAATCCCATAGGGAAACTCACTCCTTTCCCAATAATTGATCTTGGTCCAGGGAGTATTGATCCTTACTAGTGTAAACACCCAGAACTTTTGTAAAGGAGATAACTCAGGGCATGGGAGGGTCCCACTTAGCATAACCCAACTATAAGAGGAATCAGCATGAAATCCCACAAATTTGATCTACCCAAACCAACCAACCCACATCACTTATTTGGAATTATAGTGAAGGATCATGTTCCCCAAGTAAGGGGAGTTGATACTAACTATAGTAAAGTATATCATGCCCCAACAGATCTCTTTATAAAGAGGAGATATCAATTCCATAAATAGAGGATATCAAGACTCGATTGTGTGGGAAATATATACCCTATATAATCCATAGGTTAAAGATATGACACCTAGGGTGTGTGGAGGATATTACTGAACCTAATATAGGATGGTGGGGGAATCCCACACACTAACACAACAATGATTTCAGGTAGGGTTTCAAACCCTGATTAAACTTTTATTATCATTCCCAAACCCAGTCATTGGGCCTACAAAGATAAATTATAGATATTCCTATATAACATTATAAATGTCCTTTTATGATCAAACAGATCACTCCATTATTATCTACGTGTAAATATACTTAGGTTGGGATATTTATTTTCCCATAACTAACACCTGGTAAAATTTCAATGGAAAACACCCCTCAAAGGGGTGAGTAGTCCATGAAAAAATCTTCAGGTGAACAACATGGTATGCAAGAGGTGGATGGGTGAACCCAATCAGGAATATCATTCCTTTTGAAAGGGAATGAACATATGGATGTGGCACCCACATACTTTATAGTTTTAACCCATGTCCCTAAGTCAGGTTGGAAAGAGCTAACCTGATTCAGATGCTCGAGAAGACACTTGGCTAATCCGATTGGATCCAACTGCATACCATGTGATTGGAGGGATTCCAGCTGATCCCTTAAGGATCAGATGGGTAGGGTAGGGGCATTAACCAGTTGGTCCCCCCACCCAGTGGCCTCATGTTATGTTCATGACACCACGTCATGGCCATAAGTTTGTGGCCTCCCTCGCCTCAACACTACTGTCACAGTCTTAATCACATTGTCAACATTCATGGATATTGACGATCATTGTAGTGCCTACTATCTCAATTTACACCTTATTTTGATCAGTTATCCATTCAATATTTCCACCACTGACCACCCTCCCTTCACCTCACTCATGCAGGCCACCATGCATGAGCTTGTCGATTCCTACCATCATCCCCCACATCATTTATCACCATCAATCCCTAACTACGTTGACCTCATACTATATATATATCCACACTAACTAGATACCTCCCTTGTCGATTATTAGTTTCCTCTGAGGTCGGTGGACACACTGTTCCACGCGTATTATGGATGAAATATAGATGAGATATGGAAAGAGGGGAGATATAGGAAGAGAATAGATTAATATTGGGACCTCATTCTTCATCAAATTGATTTCTAATTCACACAAACGCAAAGAAAACCATGAAGGATTAATAATTTATACCCTAAAATTTCATAATGCATGGATGAAATTAAATGAACAGGGTTAGTAAAATAGTTGAAAAATATGAATAATCAAAAAAAAAACAAAAAACAAATAATCTATCATATTTCATTGATAAAGAATGAATATTTCATCTCACAAACCCAATATAGAATTCATAAAAAATGAAGAATTAATTCAATGAAATGAGCACTACCTCAAGTTTAGATTGATCACTAGAGAATTATGAGATGATCTTAAACGCCTTTTTTATCCTTCTTGGAGAATACATCCATCAGATATTCTTCATCCTCAGATAATGATCCCCTCCATTATCCCTCTCTCTCTCTCAAGCTTGGGGTATTTTGTAGCTAAACATAGTGATAGGAGGTTCATTATGTATTTATATGGGTAAATTAGGGTTTCTTCATAATTAGAATAATTAAATTAATTCACTTAATTAAATTAATTCAAGTAATCAGTGTCAACCCATAAGGACCAAACTTGAAAAAATCAGTTCAAACAAAAATTACTCTACTTCTAGAGTAAGGCATGTATTCTAGATGCAACCATTATACCAGTTTTCTCATCTAGGAATCCATTTATAGTAAAAGGAATAATTTTAAATAATTCATACACATAGGTTATATATAATATTTTTAGAATTAATAATTTTCATTGAGGGACTTATGCACCATCAATTCCACATCGACTCATCATGAAGGTAAACACTACACCCCATAATCAATAGTTCCACTAGAAAATTTTTATAAAGTTGTATGCTAGGGTAAATTTATTATTTTATCTCTGTAGAGTCCTTAAGGCTCAAAACTTCAAAACTAGGTTATGTCTTGACCTTGAAAATTCTAGGTTATTAAAACTACACCATGGCATGGTCAATTCTCACTATGGTTTGGTTTTTCACTACACATGATTTCTTCATTACTTTGACTTATTTTAATTATTTAATCAATATCAACATAATAATATGTTCTTGATAATAATAAATACAAGGAAAATAATGATCATATATCATAAGTAGTCATCTCAAGAAAGAAATCCATGGCATGCTATCAAAGAGAGAATCTAAACACCACACTTTTTTATAAAATAATTTTTATGAGAAAACTTCATCTCTTGGTGTAAGGAACAATAATACCATTAGAAATATTTTCTTCAATCTTCTCTCAGGTAACTTTAAACTCCCCTTAGGCTCTTAAATCCACCCATGTCAAATCTCACCATTGGATATTCACTCACATTGATAAATATTAGTTTGTGTTGAAGAATAATGTCCATGATAATCCATAATTTACATTTAATAATTAGATTTTTCTTCATAATAGTTAAATATGTTAAAGTGAGTCAAAGTTAATGGAAATAATCCTTTAGCTATTCTTCATGGTTTTTTCTTGGAATAAAAAAAGATGGTGAGATTAATACCCACCATTCACATCAAATATCCCTTATAAATGGTGAGACATCCCCATCCCCTTGAATATAAAATACCAAAAACAAGATAGGAATATAATAAAACTCTATAAGAATAAATTTTGTTTCATTTATATGTTTTTTATATTGTATTGTTTTATACATGTTTATCTTTTCTCCCAAACTAAATTCTACCCAATTTTTAATTCCACAACATGTTATCATCATGAACTCTTTGAAGGAGAAAGGTTTACTTTAACCTAATCACATGGATATTATTATTTAATTAATTTCCATATGTCACCTGATTGGTTGATTTTATATAATTATTCATTATATAATTCAAACCCTCTGAGAAATTTTTAAACACATAATATAGTACAGATATGTAATTATTTTTTTCATTGAAAATAAAAATGTAAAAAAATTAATTAATTTTGAAAATTTAAAAAAATAATCATACCAAAAATATTTTTTATTTTTTTTAAAGAATAATGATTTCATATTTTAATGAAAAACTCTTTATGACTTATCTATTTTTACTTCTTGTAAACACACCATATATATATGATGTAATATAGATTTTTTAACTTTTTCAAACATTAAATTTAGGGTTTCAGTCATTATTTTTTCAATTCATTAATTATTTTTTATTCATAAATGTGCAGCTTCTATTATTATTATAAATATTATTTAACTTAAATTTATTAATTATTATTTTTTATTTATATCTTAAATGTGAACCTCATTATTATTTTTAAATTTAATTTTTTAAATTATAATTTTTTTTATTTGTGCCGTAAATATAAGAAAACCATTATATATATATATAATGAAAATGTTATAGTAAATATATTATAAATATAGGAATTAATAATATTTTATTATGAAAATATTCATTAATGAGAATAAAAAATAAAATTTTTATATGAAATTTATTTAAATGAAAATTTAAATTTCATAATTTAAATTTATGGCATGAAATTTTTTATCACATGAACAAAATTATTAGAAAATATTATAGTTGAATTATATTTTATGTTTTTAACATTTGATAAATTTATTTTTTTTATAATAAATTTATATTTTTATAATCACCTAGAAAATTTTGATCAAACTTCCTAACAAATGTAAAATAAATATAAAATTTCCTTCAAAATATAACATAGTTTCATAAAACATGTAAGTTTATTTTTTTACAATGGATGAGATAACATTAATTCTATTTATTTTTTTACCCCTTAATTTATAGTAATAAATCATTAAAAATGAAAATTTAAATTTTTATACAATATTTATCATATATAATTAAGATGATAAATCTTATTTATCATAATATATTCTTTAAAAACTTATTAATATTTTTATTTTTTTATATAATTCAACTCACTTAGCTAATAAATTAAAATTATAATTTATATAATAGTATTAGAGATGTTATAATGAATAAATAATTTTATTTTAACACATGTAATTTCATAAACAAGGGGAATTTATTTTACTTAGTTGATAAAAAAATTTATATAATTGTTTTTTTTTAAGATTCTTCTTTTATGATTTTTCAAAAAAATATCTTACTTGGTTGGTGAAATAAATTTTATTTATGAGAATATTTCATTTGAAAAAAAAGATAAAATGTGATGGTCCTAGACTTTTCGGCCCATTCATTTTTAATATGTATGTGTTGGAGGAGTTGGGATATGTTTATAGGAAGAAGAGTGTTGTATGAGTTGGAATTTTAGCTTGGAGAAGGATTCCATGGTGTGGTCATTGGGGTCATGGCATAAATGGTTGGTAGTGGTAAATGTGTGGTTCTGGAGTTCTTGGTCACAGTTTTTGAGGGTGTATCACAGTACGATGGGTTCGAGGTGAAGATTTTGGAAAAGGGAAGGACTATTATAAAGGCGAAGACTCTTATGAAGTTTCCTTTGTTGATTCATTGGTCTTGGTCTGATGGATGAGTTCCCAGTGCGATGTGTATTATTGTATTTTAGATTGTTTGGGGTTTCCTTGCATGATTTTTTCAGGGTGGTCATATCTTCCTCACATTTTCATTACGCAGTGAATTGTGAAGCATCAATTGAGGTGAGGTATTTGAAGACTCACTTATTTTATGGATAAATTATGGTGGTTGCAAGCTTTTTCTATCATTTGGTGGATGGTGTGGATAGGATTAATGAAGATGATAAAATAAACTAAATAAAATTAAATGATATGGGGTGAACTACATGTGTTTACTTATTTCTTTGATATTACTCATGAGATTGATGCATGTTTGCTTCTATTTCTGAAAATCATTTTTTCTATTAAGGTTATGTGCTTTTGTTTTGATTGTGTTACTATATTCTCCTCTTATAAAAGGATAATTGCTTAAATTAGGTTAGAAACAAGTTGTGTGTGAGAATCAATAAATTCTTCACTGATGCTCATATAAGAGATATTGTATTGATTTGAAAGCATGTTAATGGAAATCTATGGATGTATATTATTGATGGAATTTGGTGTGATTTTTTTTGAATCTCCTTGTACTTTTGTTGTGATTATTGTGTTGGTATGGTTATGGATGGTTGTGGAGGCTAGTTTGGGGTGATCATATGGTTGGTTCTATGCTTTGTTGAGTTTTGGGTAGTGGAGTTGTGATTGGTTATCATGGGATGCATTGTGGTCTAGTTTCATGGTGGTTGGTATATAGTGATCACATTATTGCAGTTCCTAAGGAAATGTGATTCATGTACATTGATTTTGTGGTTTTTTGTCTGACATGGTGATGATTTTTTAGTTTCTTGGTAGTTGTAGAATATAACTGTGAATGTTGAACTTGAAATGGTTTTGGTTGGAATTTAATTAAATCATGGAAGTAAATAAGATAATGGTGCATGAAATGAATAGGTGGAGGTTGGGAATAAAATATGGGAAATGGTTAGAAATGGTTTTTCATTAAATATGGAATTGAATGGAATAATGAATATAAATTAGTTGATAAATTATAAATCTAGAAATTTTGTAATGACATGACTTGTCAAAAATTTGTGAATTCTTTTTATTATTGTTGTGTGTGGGAAAGTGGGTTGGTCCATGGAGTTATAGTTGGTAGTGGTGGTAGTTTTTTTAAATGGTATTATGGTGAAGGTTGTTTTCATTGATATTATTTTATTGATGTAAACCCTTTTAGACTGGGTTTATGTGTGGCTATATTTATGTTGTATTGTATTGTTATTTCTTTATGATCCTCGCCTGAGTATAATAAACTTACTAGTGGCCAAATGTTTTGGGTTCTAGGTGTTTTTCCCAAACATCCATGCTGTAAAGGGAACCGATGGATGACTACTCTCTATTCCCTACTCTCCCTTCCAGTTGTAGTATGTAGTGGTGTTGATACATGATTGGGGTCATTCATGGGAGAATGAGGGAACAAATTTAATGTAATTTATGTTCATGATAATCTATTGTGATTATTATAGATGTGGTGTTGTGACTAGGAATCAATGCCAACATAGGATTTTAGACCTTGCGGGTGGTTAAGGTTGAAAGAACCCGGTTCTTATTCTTGAGGTATGGGTTTTTTCTTTTCCTTTTCCTTAAGTGTTTTTGAGAAAACAAGGGAAATGTGGGTAAAATCCAAAATTTATGGGTAAAGACCATGTACTTTTGTACACACGCCATGTACTTTGGTTGTGTGGGATGAGAATATAGGGCTTGTAGGATTTAATGTAAAAATTAACTACACACCGTGTACTTTTGTAAAAACGCCGTGTACATTGCCGGTGTGGGATGATAATACAGGGTGTGTAGTCTTGTCGGTGATTAAGGGTGTAAAGACTAACTACATGACGTGTACTTAGTAATACACACCGTGTAATCAGTCGGTAGATGAACAGTGAGGAGATGGAAAGTAGCCGCCAGAGGAATAGTTAAAAAGGATAGTATATGTCGTGTACTTAGTAATAAATTCCAGGTAATCAGTCGACAGATGAACAGTGAGGCGGTGGAAATTATCCACTAGAGGAATAGTTAAAAAGGATAGTACACACCATGTACTTGAGAGTACACGCCATGTAGTAATTTTTTTCATTAAAAATAGAAAGTAGCCTCCTCATTCAACAGAGGCGGTAGTGGACTCACTAGGAGTAGTGGGAGAGGAGGCCGAGACTTGGAGGAACTCCTGATCACTCACTGGGACTCTGATTCTTCCATCGTCAATCTCGTTTGAACCGAGTGGGTAAGGTCTTCCCTCTTCTTAAATATTTCCTTCCAATTATCTTTCTAAAGGAAGTTATTTAGGTTTGAATGAGTAATTGTTTAGCTCAGATCTACGTCATTCTTGGTTGTTTCGGGAGGCGCCATTCATGTATATCTATTAGAGGAGATAGAGGTAGGTGGTCTTATATTTAATTCCAACTTTCAGGTTGATTTTGTGTATCATTGTGCCATGCGCCCATGTTCAAGGTGTCGTTTGGCTGAGACATTGACTGTTTAGATTCCTATAAATGCATAGGTAATCTAATGAATAAGTATAAACTACTATTTGAGATCGTTGCTTTGATCTAGGGCCACCCCGAGGGTGTGTTTCCCTTGTTTATCCATTTCGATAGGATACCCATGGGTATGCCGTGATTATAGCATGATTTGAGTTTTCTTGAGAGGAAACATATATCAATTGCTTGAATATGCATTGGACTCAGCCCGACTACTTACTTTTCCTATGTAATACATGAGGGAAGTGTTTTGTTTACCCTGAGGGAAATGTTTTATTTATCCTGAGGGCAATGTTTTGTTTAGACGAAGGGAAACGTTTCATATGCTTGTGGGAAGTAGCTTCTATGTCTAAGGGTGATATCTCGTATGCCTGAGAGAAATATTCGTTATGCCTGAGGGCAGTTTCCTGAGGGTTTCATTTCTGTCTGCCTGAGGGTAAGTACATGCATGTTTGAGGACAATGTTTACATTGAATATTCATTGTGGTAATTTCTTATGTTGTACCTTCCAAGCTAAAGCACAAGCTTAGTATTATTATTATCTTTTACTTGTTAGATATCCTGTTGTGGTTTCTAGTGTGGCATTGTTATAAGAGATTGTCGGTCGAGGCCGAGTCTTGGAAAACTCAAAATTCAATTATATTGAATTGTTAAATAATTATTAAAATGGCAATGTAACTAGTAGGAATGGTTACTTTTTAGTACATCCAAGTTTACTTCATTTCATTATTGCACACTGTTGTTGCACATTTTCACTGACAGTTGGGAACAACCCTTTGGTGGTTTCCTATTGGGATTTATTTCTCACACCCTGTTTGGGTCATGTCTTGGGACCAAATAGATTATATTGTTGCAGGTTTCTATAAAGGAAAGGGACCCTACACAAGTACATGATTGTTGCAGAGGAGTAGAAGAACATTGGACTGAGCTTAGGCTTGTGATGATGCTGCGTTCCTATTGTACTTCTTTGGTTTTGTTTTTTTGTACTTTGTACCTTGTGTTGTATTGTATCAGATTGCAGTGTATCCTATTTTGGCCACTTTCTTAAAATTAAAGACATGTTGCATCATCATATATATGATTGTTGGTTAACTTTTACTTCATTTCCATTTTACATTTTAGGTTTATATTGTTTACTGCTTCTGCTTTTGTATGTTTACATTTTTTTCCACTACGCAACACTTTGAAAAATTAGGGCATAGTTTCCATACTATAAATCCTAGGCCCTCGTTTCTATTCAGTAGCCTTTGGCATTTGGGGAAATGCGCTTGAGGTCATGTGACCAACCGGGTTCAGGGAACCTGTTGTGTGGCACCCAGATCTAGCATGATATAAAGTGGTATCAAAGGAGTTTCTTTTCTCGGGGTTATTTTATTTTTTGGTGACAACGGAAAGAGATATATGGTTAAGGGATTCGGTAATAAACTATTCCCGGGAGTAGCCACCCTGTGTACAGGTAAAGGCCAGATTGCATCAAATTAAATTGTGAATTTTTGTTTATGCTTATTACAATTGATTTCATTTTCACTGTAGGGTGATGCACTTGTGGTGTGCTATTTATATTTTTATACTTGGGTTCTATTTAGATAAAACCCGGTGAGATGAGGGTATGCCATCTCATGAATCATTTAGGCACATGTTAGAATTACATGTAATTCATAGTTTCCATGCCATGTAGGTGTATTAGAAATTTCATTTTGTTGAGATAGATGTTGTGCTAGAAAATGCTTGTTGTTGTGATAGGTACCTTGATAAGTACGCCTACTATTGATAGGGTATTGGTACCTGTTATGATTAGGTTTATATATGCTAAACATAAGTTCTTGAGAAGTATGGGATCTCTTGGACCAGAATTTGGTGTATCATGATCTAGACTTTTATTGTTTTTTGTACTATAATGTGAAAGTTCATGTGCTAAACATTGGTTTGTGTGGAGTATGGTCCCCCACGGATCGGAATTTTGCATACCGATGCTTGAATTTAGTGAAAAAGGGGCTCAAGAATAGTTTCTGAGGTTTACTGTTCGGAAACCCAGACAACACGGTGTTTGGTTCTATGAACACATGTCATTTACTCTTTAGTTCGGGAGGAAATAAATTTTTTTAAGTACACGTCATGTAGTATAAGGCAGTGTAACCCACCGTGTGGGAGGGAACATGGGACTTCCAGATTTTACTGAGGAAAACACCGTGTACCAGTTGTACACGCTATTTTGTTGTGACCCTGTGTCTACCTCTGTGACTAACAATACAGATGGAAAAATCATAGCTTATACACACCGTGTTAATTCTAAACACATCGTGTAGTGTAATCTTAGAATCGGGACATGTAGCTAACAACATGGGTTAGTGTTATCTTTTCAAGTACACACCATGTCCTTTTGGAAGATTCTGTGTACTATGAGCCGTGTATCTGGCCATGTCACAAACAACATGGGTCGGTGAAGATCGTCTGGTACACACCGTGTACCTGTGGGACATTCCGTGTAGTCTTGACTGGTGAGAGACCATGTGGACTTGACCATGTGGCTGGTGAAACAGGGTGTTGTACACACCATGTGCGGGTGTAACGCACCATGTACCTAGGGTTGAGACACGCCCAGGCCAGCATCAAAACATGACCATGTACAGGATTAAGAGTACATGTTGTGTAAACCTTATACACACCACGTAGTCTGTTTTTTCTAGTTCTTATAGATCTTTCCCCTTTTCATTGGCACTCTTATCCGGAAAAAAGAAACCTCGACAATAAATTAAACTAAGGCATGTGTTTGACCTTTAAAGTCATGAATCTGATATAACCACGATTTGTTCTCCAATAGAGTGGCAATGATTATACTCCAGAGATGGTAGGACATGGGCTACCGATGGATCCTCCAGCAGTGCCAGATGCAGCGTCAGCCGTTATACTGGATGAAGGTGCAGATGCATAGTTCTGTGAAGGCTTCATGCTGTTCATGCAGACCTTCCAGGGAGCACCGCCGGTTACCACATCTATGGGAGATATGACACGTATATTCCAGCAGCAGCATCTCCCTATGTTTTCAGGGGATGGAATACCACAGGCTGTGGAGTCATGGTTGAATTCTATGCATATGATCTTCGAGCATTTGAAGACACCTCCTAAGAGGAGGGTCAATCTCTCTACTTACATGTTGTGTTATGCTAAGAGATGGTGGGATGTTTCCACCCTAACTGAGCATCATCGAGACATGGCATGGGATGATTTTCAATAAATATTCTATTAATTTTTCTTTCTAGAGATGCTAAGGGAAGATCGAGCTTGAGAGTTTATGAATCTGCAGTAGGGCGCTATGTTAGTGATGGACTATTCTACCCACTTCACTGAGCTATAGAATTTTGCTCCTGTTTTGGTGGGTGTCACTTTCTATGGGACCTTTATGTCTTAGAGATGAAAGCTTGTGATGTAATTCTTAGGATGGACTGGTTGGTACCCTTTCGAGCCTTTATAGATTGCTATCGTCACAGGGTAAGTTTCACATCACCAGAGGGCAGAGTGTTTCTATAAAAGTGAGAATGGGATGTCTAGGCTATCTGATCTAGACCCGAGCATCATGGGAGAGGTGGAGTGACAACCCATACCGTGAGATTATATCTGGATGACTAGGGAACATGTCAAAAGGATTTCTCTCTAGTGGTTAATCATTTCAAGGATGTCTTCTTGGATGACTTTTTAGGTCTACCTCCAGAGCGAGAGGTGGATTTCTCTATTGAGCTTATGCCAGGAGCGGCACTGGTGTCCATTCCACCTTATAGGATGGCTACACCAAAATTACAGGAGCTAAAGAGGTAGTTAGAGGAGTTAAAAGCTAAGGGTTTCATCCAAACCAATATTTCTCCCTAGGGTTTTCCTGTCCTTTTCACTAAGAAGGTAAATGGTAGCCTCAGAATCTGTGTGGATTATCAGAAACTGAACCCGTTGACGGTTAAGAACTGATATCCCTTACCAAGGATTGATGATCTTTTGGATCAACTATGAGGATCATGAGTGTTCTAGAAGATTGACTTGAGATTCATATATCATCAATTGTGCGTTAGACCATCGGACATACCAGTTATAGATTTTCGTAGCAGATAAGGTCTATACGAGTAATTGGACATGCCTTTCGGACTCACAAACATGCCAGTAGTTTTCATGGCTAGGATGAATCATGTGTTCCACCCATATCTAGATTATTTTGTGGTAGTCTTCATGGATGATATCTTATTGTACTCTCACACTTGACATAACCATGCCACCCATCTTGAGATCGTATTGAGTACACTGATAGAGAATCAGTTATATGCTAAGCTCTCAAAGTACCACTTTTGGATAGACTAGATTCACTTCCAGGGTCATATTATCTCAGAGGCAGGAGTTGCGGTAGACCTAGAGAAAGTTAGAGCTATAGTTTCCTGGGAGCATCCTAAGATAGTGTTTGAAATACAGAGTTTCTTGGGGATGGCTGGTTAATACAGGTGCCTTATATAGGTCTTCTCCCACTTAGTAGTTTCATTGATAGGTTTGACTAAGAAGGGTCTGAAGTTCGTTTGGTCAGAAGCTTGCGAGACAGCCTTTTAGGAGCTGAAGGGAAGGTTGACATCAACACCTGTCCTAATAATTCCAAATCAATGGAAGATCTATACAGTTTACTGTGATGAATTAGGTATTGGGCTGGGATTAATGTTGATGCAGGGTGATCGAGTATTTGCATAAGGGTCTTGGTAATTGAGGCCACATGAGAGGAATTACCCAACACATGATCTCGAGATGACTGGAGTTGTTCATGTGTTACGCTGTTGGAGATATTATCTCTTGGGAGAAAATTTTGTGGTGTTTAATGACCAAAAAAGTCTTAAATACATATTTACCCAGCGTGACTTGAATTTGAGACAATGAAGGTGGGTTGAATACCTTCAGTCCTTCGACTTTGAGCTGTCCTATACACCTGGTAAGGGTAAAGTAGTAGCTGATGCCTTGAGTAGGAAGACTCAGATACAGGCAGTACAGGAGGCCAGTGGTGAGTGGAAGCTTATGAATTTGTTATCTAAGATGCATTTGGAGGTGCATGATAGTTAGGGGAGAACCTATCTTTCATCCTTAGTTGTGACTTCTACCCTCCTCTTTGTTGGATGATAGGCGATGATGAGTACTGTGTATCCATGGATGAGTGTGGGTTCCAGGAGATATCTGCGAGGAGTTGATGCGGGAATTCCATGATTCATCTTGGGTAGTGCATCCTGGAGTTACCAAAATGTACCGTGACTTGAGACATCAGTATTGATGGTCGGGTATTAAAATATAGGTAGCTGGTTTTGTTACGAGATGTTCCACCTGCCAGTAGGTGAAGGTGGAGCATCAGAGTCCAGCCAGACTGTTACAATAGTTACCCATTCCGGATTAGAAATGGGATGATGTCACTATGGACTTCATGATCGGGTTTCTGAGGTCACCTCAAGGCAATAATACCATATGGGTTGTTGTGGACAGACTTACGAAGTTATCTCACGTTTTTCCAATCAAGGAGACCTTTGGTGTTGAAGATCTCAAGAAGTTGTATATCCGAGATGTAGTACATCTTCATGGGTTCCCTCATTCTATCATTTCAGATAGGGATGCCCGTTTACATCTTGTTTCTGTAAGAGTTTTTAGAGGGCACTGGGTACAAAGGTGCTTTTGATCACAACTTACCACCCTCAGACCAATGTCTAGTTAGAGCATACAATACAAGTACTGGAGGACATGTTGTGTGCATGAATCTTGTACTTTGGGGGCTCTTGGGAGAAGCACATACCCCTGGTCGAGTTTTCCTATAATAATAGTTTTCAAGAAACTATTGAGATGGAACCTTATGAGGCTTTATATGGTAGGCCATTCCGATCACCCTTGTGCTGGTTGGAGGCAGGTGAGGCAGCTTTACTGGGACAATGTCTCATGCAGGAGACTTCAGAGTAGGTCCAGTTGATTCAGAAGTGGATGGCTACTGCACAGTCTTGTTCGAAATCTTATGCTAATCGCCACAGTGACCCTTGGAGTTCGGGGTCGGTGATTCGGTTTTCTTGCGTGTTTCACCATGGTTGGGACACAGGCGGATCGGGAGACATGGTAAACTTTCACCGAGGAATTTAGGGACATTTGATATTCTAGACAGAGTTGGGACAGTTTACTATCAGTTGCAGTTACCACAGAGGTACCGGGCCATGCACTACGTCTTCCATGTATCTCAACTGCGTCGTTATCAATCAGAACCATCTCACATTTAGGAGTTTGAACTTCAGGTTGATTCATCTTTTGAGGATCATCTAACTCATATTTTTGATAATATCATGAAGGTTCTCTAAGGCCAGTCAGTTCCTCTCGTGCGGGTGTTATGGCAGCAAGGTCGAGTGCAGGACGAAACTTGGTAGTGGGAGACCGACATATGTGCTCAGTGGCTAGAATTTTTCTCATCTTTATCATCACCACCCATAGAAGGTAAATTTTAGGATGAATTTCTTTAAGGGGGGAAGTTTGTAAGAACATGTTTCATATTCTTGAGGTACAAGTTTCTTCTTTTCCTTTTCCTTAAGTGTTTTTGAGAAAACAATGGAAATGGGGAAAAATCCCTAAATTTATGGGTACACGCCATGTACTTTTGTACACATTCCATGTAGTTTAGCTATGTGGGATGAGAATATAGGGTGTGTAGGATTTAATGTAAAAAAATAACTACACACCATGTACTTTTGTACACACGCCGTGTACTTTGGCTATGTGGGATGAGAATACAGGGCGTGTAGGCTTGTCAGCGATTAAGGCTGTAAAACCTAACTACATGCCGTGTACTTAGTAATACATTCCATGTAATCAGTTGGTAGATGAACACTGAGGCGGTGGAAATTAGCCACCATAGGAATAGTTAAAAAGGATATTACTTGTCGTGTACTTAGTAATGCACGCTTTGTAATCAGTCGGTAGATGAACAGTGAGGCGGTGGAAAGTAGCCGCCAGAGGAACAATTAAAAAGGATAGTACATGCTGTTTACTTGAGAGTACATGCCTTGTAGTAATTTTGTTTTGTTAAAAATAGGTAGTATCCTCCTTATTCGACAGAGGAGGTAGAGGACTCACCAGGAGCAGTGGGAGAGGAGGCTGAGACTTTGAGGAGCTCTCGATCGCTCACCGGGACTCTGATTCTTCCACTGTCGATCTAGTTTGAACCGTGCGGGTAAGGAATTCCCTCTTCTTGAATCTTTCCTTCCAATTATCTCCCAAAGTTAATTTATTTATGTTTGAATGGTTAATCGATTATCTCAGATCTATATCGTTCTTGGTTGTTTCGGGAGGAGCCTTTCACGTATATCGATCAGAGGAGATCGAGGTAGGTGGTATTTTGTTTAATTTTAACTATCAAGTTGATTTTGTGTACCATCGTGCCACACGCCCATGTTCGGGGTGTCATGTGGTTGAGACTATGACTATTGAGATACATAAAATTTCTTAGGTAATATAATGAATAACTATAAACTACTGTTTGATATTGTTGCTTTGATCTAGGGCCACCATGAGGGTCTATTTCCCTTGTTTAGTCTTTTGGCCTGGATACCCGTGGGTATGAGGTGATTATAGAATGTTTTGAGTTTTCTTTAGAGGAAACATATATAAATTACTTGCATATGCATTGGTCTCGGCCCGGTTACTTGCTTTTCCTATGGAATTCCTGAGGGCAGTGTTTTGTTTAGCCTGAGGGAAATGTTTTTCTAGCCTAAGGGAAATGTTTTTTTATCCTAAGAGAAATGTTTCTTATGACTGTGGGCGGTATCTTCCATGATTTCGGGCGATATCTCGCATGCCTGAGGGAAATATTCATTATGCCTGAGGGAATTCTCTTGGGTGCTTTATTTCTATTTTCTTGAGGGTAAGGACTTGCATGTCTGAGGACAATGTTTACTTTAAATATTCATTGTGGTGATTTCTTATATTGTACCAGCCAAGCTAAAGCATGGGCTTGGTATTATAATTATCTTTTACTTGTTATATATCCTGTTGTGGTTTCTGCTATGGCACTGGTATAGGAGATTGTCAGTCGAGGCCGAGTCTCAGAAAACTCATAATTCAATTATATTGAATTATTAAATAATTATTAAAATGTAAATCTAACTGGTAGGAATGGTTACTTTTGAGTTCTTCCTAGTTTACTGCATTTCATTATTGCACATTGTTGTTTCACATTTTCACTAACAGTTAGGCATGGGCCTTTGGTGGTTGCCTAATGGGATTTATTTCTCACACCCTATTTGGGTCATGTCTTGGGCCCAAACAGATTATATTACTGCAGGTGTCGATAAGGGAAAGGGTCCCTACACATGTACATGATTGTTGCAGAGGAGTAAGAGAGAATGGGACTAAGATTAGGGTTGCGATTCTGATGAGTTCTTATTGCACTACTTTTGTTTTTTTTGTACTTTGTACCTTGTGTGGTATTGTATCATATTGCAGGGTATCCCGTTTTGTCTTCTTTCTTAGAATTAGAGACATGTTTAATCATCATATATATGACTGTTGGTTATATTTTACTTCAGTTCTGTTGTACATTTTAGGTCTATATTGTTTACTGCTTCCGCTTTTGTATGTTTACATTTTTTTTCAGCTGCACTACTCTTTGAAAACTGAGGGCATAGTTTCCCCACTATCTGTCCTAGGCCCTCGCTACTAGTCGGTAGCCTCTGGTATTTGGGGAAATGTGCTTGAGTTCATGTGACCAACTAGGTTCGGGGCACCCATTTTGTGGCACCCAGATCTAGGACGTTACAAAGGTTGGTAGGGTTGTGACCTAACCCAGTTAGTTGTGACTATACATATATTCTTTTTATTCAATTAGTAGATATGGAAGGGATAGAAGCATGGGATGTTTGATGTTTGGGGGTGAGAGTGAAAAACTAATGTGGAAGTGGTTATGGGGTACCTTATTTCAATATTCATTAATATTATTTTCCTATAAATGGTTATAGTTTTTGATTATCAATCCTCAGTGAGGCTATGTGATATTTGACCTAATATATTCTTATTATTTTGGTTGTTCATTCACTAGATAATTAGTATAATTTTTCACATTTTCACGAGTTTTCTTGAATATGATTCTACTAAGTATACATTTTATTTCACCCTTATATATTTAAATTGTATTTTAGGTTTCTAGGGTGAGTTTGATGATTGAGATGGTCAGTACTAGTTTGGATCTTAGGATTGGATATGGAGTTGATGCCTTGAACTTTTCTTTATCATTTTATATTGGGATTTATATTTTCTTATCATATTCCTGTATTGTGGATCTTAGTTTAATTAATGTTTTTATTAGTGATTTTATTTATGTATTCTTGGGATATATAAGGGTAATGCCTCTAATTTTTTATGTTTTATATCCTCGGTGTTGGTCGTCAGCCTAGGTCCTATTGAAGAAAAGACTCAGGGGGTTACTCTCATATATACTACAATCCTGAAATGGGTTACCAATGAGGGTAGGTCATGAAAAAATGGTATTAAATATTTAGTTGATATTTAGGATAGATATTGGAGTTAGATATCGGTCAGAGTTGAATGGGATTAGTAGGGAAACCACATTATTAAAACTTATTGTGTTATGTATCAAGGGATATTGGTTAGAACATAGGCGATTGGGGCCCATATGATCTAATGAAAGGACCTTAAGCTTACTTAACACCCCGAGTGAGATAATTTTGATTTTAGGGTATATTCCTTATAGAGGTAAATGTATCGTATATTTTTTTCTTGTGTTTAGATTGGGGTGATTTTGAGGAATTTAAAATGAATCCAATTATAATTAATTTATGTAAATGAATTTCATTCTATCAGACTTTGGGATTTGTTTCCCATTAGTAACCTATATTTAAGTTATATAGATATGAAGGGGAATTTTTATAATTCTCATTGTTATTGTTTCTACTACCTTGACATGTTTCCGATGTAGTTTTATTCTATGTTATGGGATTAATTCTTTCCTGTCTTGATTTTTATATGTGACTATAAAAATTTTGATATATTTTTTATCTTAATTTATAAATTGTTTGAAGGATTGAAATTTGGTATTGATTTCAAACCATGATAAATAATTACTTTTATCAGTGGAAAATGGTAAATGGAAATATTAGAAATGATAAAACTAACGATGGGAGTTTTTAAATCTTAGGTGTCTACCTTGGTGTATTCTTGATAATTTTTGATGTTCTAGTAACATGAATGACCATTATACTTGATAAAATTAATAGTTACATGATCATTGTTTTGAGATCCACTATGTGTTAATATTTATTTCCTAGTTTTGAAGTTAAGCATATTGATATTGATTTGATTAAGATCATTGTATGAATATATTATTTTAACCCAAATAATTCAATGTAAGAATGTAACTTTTATTAATTATTGACATGTGAGTGATTAATAAGAGGATATTTAACATAGTATATTGTTCACTGTATATAGTATAAATTAAATTTCATAGGGTTGATATTTGGATTAACAGAAAGTGTGTCAATGTTTTAATGAATTAATGGTTGAACTGTTATTATCCTGTCATGCATGGTAAGTTGAATTTGATAGAATATTAGGTAATCAAGTTTATCTAAATTGGTAATGATATGTTTATAAAAAACTTATTTAAATCCGATCATACAAGTTTTTATATTTTTTTCCATGTTGTGTAATGGTATATGAAGTGATGTTCAATGTTTTTTTCATGACTTTCTTGAATGGTGATTTTATAATTGAAAATATATTTTCTTACATAAGTGGAAGATTTTATTTTAATGAATATTAAATGGATTTTAAAATTGGTCTAGTTAAATGGGTTGAAGGTTTCTTACAAATTTTTTTTATTTTATAAAATGGTTTTCATTAGAATAGATTACTATAGTTTAAAAAATGGTTTTGTTAATTTGATAACTTTTAAATGTGTGGGTTTAAAATAATGGTTTTCATGTTTTAAAATAATTTTTTCTTTTAAATTATTTTAATCATTTTTAAAGTGATTAAATTTCCAAAAAGTGTATTTTTATTTACTTAAAGGGTGTTATTTAAGTATTTCTTTAATAATAATGGTCGATATAATTGTATGGTTTACATGACTAGTGGGGAGAATGAAGTGTTTTTTTGTGGCTTGATGGTTATATGGATAGTGGTATGGGGTTGATTAGTTGGTTGTTTTATTATAAGGTATGATATTAAATATTTTAGGGGAAGATTTAGTTTTTAATTTTGGATAAAATGGTTTAGCAGTTCAAGGGTGTGAGAGTAGATGTGATTCTTTTAGTTTTCTTGTGTTTTCCTTGTTGTTGGTATGTTATTTAAATATTTTTATTGAGCTTATTGATTTTGATATTTTGATTTAATACATGTCCTTATATCATCATCTACGTTGTTCTTATAGAGTGGGAGGATTCATGGGATAAGGTGTTTTCTATATTTTAGTAGTAGGATGTGCTGATGTTTCTTGGTGGGGTGTTGAGCCCCATGTCTGAGGAGTGGTTAGAAGAGGTTGAGGTTTATTTTTAATTGATGAAGACTCCTGATTAATTTTCAGTTACCATAGTAGTTTAATTTTTTTAGGGGTGTCTTGAGAATGGTGGAAGGAAAATCATGGTCAGACGAAAGATATTTCTTGGGATAAGTTCATGCCCTTGATTAGGGAATAGTTTTTCTCGTAGTTGTGGAGGGAAAATATATGAAGATAAACTTATATTTCTATCAAGGGGATTCATATTTTCATGATCTCATGATTCAATTTTATTCATAGATGATCTAGTTTCTGGACCACTTGGCTGATGAAGATATGTGATCATGGAATTTAGAATCATCATTGAGGTCAAAAATCTAACTGAGGGTGGTGAACTTGTAGTTTAAGTCCTTGGTGGATGTGAGAGATCATCATGAGGTGATTCATAAGAATATTCTCTAGGTTTCTAATAAGTTTGAAGTTGGTTCCATGAGTTATGGATTTTTTAAAAAAAAAAGTGGAGGCAGGAAGTGAAGAGGTATTTTGAGGTTTGGGCATGGATCTGATACTTGGGTCTGTATAGCTCTAAAATCCTATGTTAGGTAGTTAAATGTGTTTTTATTTGTGTTATGGTGTAGCATCAATAGTTCTAGTGCCCCATGGTTTGTGGAATTCTTGGGTTTAATTAAATATATTGATTTGTTTTAGTGGGTGGTCAAGTTTGAATGGGTAGCCAGTTAGGATATGTGGAGTTAGTTTGAGAGTCTAAGAGTGAGTATATTTTAATACAATGACATTATCTACTTTGTAATTAATTTCCCTCCATTTAAATGATCTTCCAAATTACATTTTGGATTGTTTTATATGGAATAATTTGAATCTTTTCTTGTAAATGGGTTCTTGAAAATTTACATTTGATTGATTTATTGAGTTTTTATTTAAAATTTAATGATTTCCTAAGGAAGAATTTTTTTTACTTAAATGTGTTCTCATTTTTAAAAGAAAAATTCATGTTTGTGGGAATTAATTTATTAAACTTGATTTCATAGACTTATTTTGATGTTATGAAAGGTTTCATGGTTGGAACAATTGTAGATATTTTGGGTGGGAGTGATTGATGTTGTCCTGTTATATTCTATATTAGGATAAGGGAACTTTAGTGGAATCTCTATTTGAAAGTTATCTTTATTTGTTTCTAGTTCTTAGGGAATTCCAATATTTAATTTGGGATAGTGTTGTAGTAGAATCCCTGAGTTGATAGTGGTGAGTACATAATATATTTTACCCTTGTTTGTGGTGATTTGTGGAGATTAAAGAGTAGTTACTTAACAATTTTATCCCTCCATAGGTTTGGAGATTAGTTATTTTTTATTATGTTTTCCTCGTTAAAGAGGTTTCTCAATTTTCAATTTTATTTTTGGAGATTCATTTCCTAGATTTAGTAATGTTGAAGTTGTTGATTTCATGTTTTTATGATTGGTGTTTTTATTTTGTGAATCACATTTATGCATGGTGATTTTGTTACCTATATTTAAGTGGTATCTATTGGGGAGTATTTTTGTTTGGTGGTTGATGTCCCGCCTATGTTTGGTTTTGACTCTTTGTCATGACCTAACCCATGTCAGGGCTTGGGCCGCAACTCCCTCAAGCCCGCCTCCATAGGTTAGGGGGTGGCGACAAGTGCCGAAGGCACAACTTACTCAGGGATGACTTTGCTTATTTACTTTTACAGACACAGCCACTCAATGAAAAAGGGAAGAGGGGAAAGAAAAAAAAGAAATATACAAAAATGTTATAAATAAACTAGGCATGCATGGACCACTACAGAGTACAATAATGGTAAAGTAAATTGGAAAGTAAAAGGGAAAAATAAACGCCCAACCAGAGTAGTGTCACAACCTAACATAAAAAGTAGAAAAAGTACAACACTAAGAGAACTTTGTTCCTGGATCACAAATGGACCACTGCACTTTGTCCAAGCTCCATGTGTCCCTAAGATTCTAAAAGTCATGATCAAACATTTCTATCGTCTGCAAGGGAACAACACTTATGGGAAAATCCGAAGTAGGGGTGAGTATAATAATACCCATTAAGATTCCCTAAATGCTCAAGGGAGTAGTAAGAGGTATAATAAAAAGGGAAATTAGTAAGGGGGAAAAGTATAGTAAAGAGAGTGCAGCTCAACCCAAAAATTAAGTAAAGGTAAGATCATCCAAACACAAGAAGATAAAAATTGTGAGAAGGTTAACTTCTCATCGAGACTTAGCCACCTATAGTAGGAGACTATAATCATCCAACCTTGAGAATCTGGACACGGAAATAACATGTCATACCCCGCGTGTCTTCGCCCCTCCTAGAAGGAGAGTAACTTAACCCAAGGAGTGGGTAAAGAAAATAGGGTTTACTTATATATATATAGGATCAGTAATATAATCCCAAACAAGGGAGTAAGGTGATCTCCATCATACAACTCAACCCAAGAAAGTGAGTATAAATAGTTCCATAAGTAACCACTATCGTTTCCCAACTCAGACGATATATTGAAATATTTCATGTCATCTGATCACCCAACTCTAGAATAGTATATTGAAATATTTGAAAGTCTTATGAGGCCAAAACAAGGTCTCTACACTCTCGAGAATGAGAATCATTTGAGTGGTATCTAATATGATTTTTTGGACCTTTCCATTCCATTCCTTTGTGATATTTGGGTGTTGGATGTGTTCAGAGGAGTTTTATTGAGGAAGAGTGTTATTAAATATAGAATTTAAACTTATAGTAGGAGGTCATAGCATGGTCATTCAGGTTTCAATGTAAAGGATTGGAAATGGTAAATATGTGGTCCTACAGTCCTTGATTGCAGCTCATCATTTTTAACCATGGTGTGATGGGTTCAAGGTGAAGATTTTGGAAAAGGGAAAGACTCATACACGAGCGAGGACTCTTATGAAGTTTCCTTTGTTGATTTCTTGGTCATTGTGTGAGGGACCGGTTCACAGCTTGACATGTCTTGGCAGTGATAAATTTTTTTCATAGATGATGTTAATGGTGCCACCATATTTTCCATGTCATATAACCCCAGAGTCAAGATTTAGTGGTTTTACCTAGAGTAGCATCACAAAGCAGTGTTTGGGGTTACATCATGACTAGTATTTCATCATATCAAATCAGAAAGTTTTACCAAGACTTGAATGATAATGATATAGAGGGATTCACAATATGAATTTTAGGAGAGGTTCAATTTGGATTAGTCATGGAATGTCCATACTCTATCATATCATGATGGGGTAATTTTCTAGACAGATATAAATTGGAAAACCCCTCAATTCCCCTATATTTTTATCATATTATACTATCCCTTGGATGATCAAAGGTGAATATTTTGAATTCTTTGAGCCCCCATTGATTCGATTTATCTCTCCACTTCTAGAGATCGAGTAGTAGTGATTTGAGGTGATTTTTCTTTTTTTCTTGATTTTTATCCATTTTATTTGTCTAGGAAGGTTATAGAAGTTGTTTTGGGATTTTATTTTTAGGATTTAATTCATGTTCTTGATAGGTATTGTTAAGGTATGGGATTTAGGAACTATGTTCTTTTATTTGTAAATTGTTGATGTTTCATGCTTTTTCTTTCATTGGGTAAATGGTTTGGATTGAATTATTAAAGATAATGAACCAAAATAAATGAAATTGAATGGGATGGGGTTAATCCCATGTGTTTGTTTGTTTTCATGATTTTCTCATGATATTTATGATTTTTCATTATTATTTTTGAAAATCATTATTGTTTTTATGGTTTGTGTGCTATTTTTTTATTGTGGTTTTGGAATCACCTATCATGAAAGGATAAATACTAAAAGTTATTAAAAATAATAGTTTTTGAGAATATGGAATTTATTTATTGATGATAGTATAAGAGATGCTGAGTTAATGTGAAATCATGTTAATAGAAATATATGGATGTGTATTTTTAATATAATTGGGTGTGATTGTTGTTGTTTTTTCAAATACTGATGTTGTGATTGTTTTGTGGGTATGGTTGTTAATGGTTATAGGGGATTTTTTGGGGTGATTATATGGTTAGTTATTGGCCTTGGAATGTGTTGGGTAGTAGGGCTATGATTATTTTGAATGGGATGAATTGTGGGATGGTTTCATGGTGGTAGGTTGATGGTGGTCAGGTTGTTGTTGTTTCTATAGGCATGTGATTCATGGGGTTTGATTCGGTGTCTATTTGTGTGATGTGGGGATGATTTTATAGTTGTCTGGTAGTAATAGAATATAACTGGTAAAGATAAACTAAAAATGGTTTTTGATAGAATTGAATTAAATCATGGAAGTAAATATGAAAATTATACATAAAATAAATGAGTAGAAGTTGGGAATAAATCATGGGAAATCATTGGAAATATTTTTTCATTAAATATAGAATTGAATGGAATAATGAACATAAATTGGTTAGTAAATGATTAATTTGGAAATGGTGTAATGATGTGACTAATCAAAACTTGTTAATTATTTTTTGTGCTTGTTTTGTATTGTAAAGTGGGTTGGTTTGTGGCGTTATAGTTGGTAGTGGTAATGGTGTGTAGAGATGGTAGTGCAGTGATGGTTGTGGGTTGTGATGGTGCTGTATTTATGTGAACCCTTTAGGCTAGGTTTTTGGGTGGATATATATATATATATATGATTCATTTTATTGTGATTTCTTTATGCACCCCACCCAAGTCTAGCAACCATACCAAGGCCCAAATATTTTGGGTTCCAAGTGTCTTCCCCAAACATTCATGTTATCAAGGGAATGGATGGATAATTACTCCCTCTTCCATTCACTCTCTTCTAGGAATAGTTTATAGTGGTGTTGATAAATATAAGGGGTCATTCCTGGGAGGAGGAGGGAAAATGTTTTATGCCCTAAATTTTAATGATACCCTATTGTGATGGTTATGAATGTGGAGTTGTGATTAGGAATCGATGCCAACACAGAATGTCGAACCTAAAGGAAGGTTGGGGTGGGTAGAGTTATGACCTAGACCACATCATTTGTGACTATATGTATATTCTTGTTATGTGTTTGATGGATACAAATGGGATGGAAGCACAGGATGTTTGATGTTGGCAGATGAGAGTGAAAAAATAGTGGGGAATTGGTTTAATGGTACATTTTTGGTATAGTCTTCGATATATCTGGATGTGATATTTAGTGAGTGAGCCTTGGTGTGGTTGGGTGATAGTTAACCTAATAGGTGCTTACTAGTTCTAATGTTTTTTCATTAGAGAATTAGTATTCTTCTTCCACGTTTGCACGAGTGGTCTTAACACTACAGGAAAATAGGGCTATTTCAATAGGTTATTTGTGACGGGTCATTATCCCGTCGCAAATAGTTTTTCATAAATACCTTTTGTGATGGGAGAAGCTTCCCCTTGCAAATAATAAGACTTTTGTGACGGGTAGAGGGTTCTCATCACAAAATTTTTGGTGCACGTTGTGCACCAAAACACAAAAAATGGTATTTGGGATGGGTTATAGTAGACCGTTGCAAATACCTGGCGGCATTTTAAAGTATTTGCGATGGGATATACATCTTGTCGCAAAATAGTATGTCAGCAAGTGGTCTTTTGTGTTGGGTTCAATCACAAAAGACTTTTCCAATCATAGGGTATTTTTGATGGGCTATAGTAGCCCGTCGCAAATACCCATCGGTGTTTTTAAGTATTTTTTACGGGATATACATCTCGTCGCAAATAGTATGTCGACAGGTGGTCTTTTGCGACAATTTCCATCACAAAATATTTTTTCAAGAGGGTATTTGCGATGGGACACATCACAAATGTTACTATTTGCAATGGTTTTCCCATTGCAAATAACCTCGTCGCAACTAATCTAACCTATATATACACCCCAACCTGTTTTTCCCTTTATTCCATTCCATTCTCTACTCTTCTCTCTCTCTCCTGTGAAAAATTTTCTCCCAAAATTTTCCATAGTTTAATGTTTTAATTGGGAGCATTTTTCAAAGTTTACATCCTTTGAAAGCTTCAGTTTTAAGGTATTTATCTATTTTTTTATTTTTAACTTAATTTATTTTATTTTAATTATAGGTATTGTTAATTAGTTGTAATTAAATTAAATTAGAATTATACAGTTTTATTTATTATTGTTTATGTTTATTTTTAGAAATAATTATGAGTGATTAGTATGAATTAGTATGAATTAGTATGAATTAATAGTTATTATATTAATTAGTAATAATTATTATTAAATTGTAATAATTGGTATTAAATTGTAATAATGGTTAATAAATTGTAATAATTGGTAATAAATTGTAATAATTGGTAATTAATTGTAATAATTGGTAATAAATTGTAATAATTGGTAATGAATTGAAATAATTGGTAATGAATTGCAAAAATTGGTAATGAATTGCAAGAATTGGTAGTGAATTGCAACAATTGGTAATGAATTGCAATAATTGGAAATCAATTGCAACAATTGGTAATCAATTACACCAATTAGTAATGAATTGCACCAATTGGTAATGAATTGCACCAATTGGTAATAAATTGCAATAATTGGTAATAAATTGCAATAATTAGTAATAAATTGGAAAAATTAATAATAAATTGGAATCATTAGTAATAAATTGAAGTGATTACTAATAAATTAGAGTAATTAGTAATAAATGCTGCAATTAGTAATAAATTCTAATAATTATAAATAAATTGAAATAATTAGTAATAAATTATAATAATTAGTAATAATTAGTAATAATTAGTAATAAATTCTAATAATTAGTAATAAATTTTAATAATTAGTAATAAATTCTAATAATTAATAATAAATTCGAATAAATTGGAATAATTTGGAATAATTAGTAATAAATTCGAATAATTAGTAGTAAATTCGAAGAATTAGTAATAAATTTGAACAATTAGTAATAAATTCAAACAATTAGAAATAAATTGTAATAATTAGTAATAATTTGCAACAATTAGTAATAAATTGCATCAATTAGAAATAAATTGGAATAATTAATAATAAAAAATAATAATTAATAATAAATTGTAATAATTAGTAATGAATTGCAATAATTAGTAATAAATTGAAATAATTGGTAATAAATTGTAATAATTAGTAATAAATTGCAATAATTAGTAATAGATTACAATAATTAGTAATAAATTACAATAATTGGTAATAAATTTTAATAATTAGTAATAATTATTAATAAATTGGAATAATTAGTAATAAATTCGAATAATTAGTAATGAAATGTAGTAATTTGTAATAAATTTTAATAACTAGTAATAAATTTTAATAATTAGTAATAAATTATAATAATTTTTAATAACTAGTAATAAATAGAATTTTTTTTAAAAAAGTAGTAATGAATTCCAATAATTAGGAATGATTAGTAATAAATTCTAATAATTATAAATAATTAGTAATAATTAGTAATAAATTCTAATAATTAGTAATAAATTTTAATAATTATTACTAAATTCAAATAATTAGTAATAAATTTAAATAATTAGTAATAAATTCGAATAATTAGTAATAAATTCCGAGAATTAGTAACAAAATGCAACAATTAGTAATAATTTTCAAAAATTAGTAATAAATTGCAACAATTAGTCATAAATTCAAACAAATAGTAATGAAGAGCAACGATTAGTAATAAATAGCAACAATTAGTCGTAAATTCAAACAATTAGAAATAAATTGCAACAATTTGTAATAAATTCGAACAATTAGTAATAAATTGTAATAATTAGTAATAAATTGAAATAATTAGTAATAAATTACAATAAGTAGTAATAAATTGAAATAATTAGTTATAAATTTCAATAATTAGTAATAAATTCTAATAATTAGTAATAAATTCTAAAAATTAGTAATAAATTCTAATAATTGTTAATAAATTCTAATAATTAGTAATAATTTGTAATAAATTCGAATAGTTAATAATAAAATGCAGTAATTAGTAGTAAAATGTAGTATTTAGTAATAAATTCTAATAACTAGTAATAATTCAGAATAATTAGTATTAAATTCTGATAATTAGTAATAATTAGTAATAAATTGAAATAATTAGTACTAATTTTTTATAATTAGTAATAAATTCTAATAATTAGTAATTAATCTAATAAATAGTAATAAAATTGAATAATTAGTAATAAATTCGAGTAATTATTAATAAATTCGAAGAATTAGTAATAAATTCGAACAATTAGTGATAAATTCAAACAATTAGAAATAAATTGCAACAATTAGTAACAAATTGCAATAATTAGGAATAAATTGCAATAATTAGTAATAAATTGCAACAATATGTAATAAATTCAAACAATTAGTAATAAATTGTAATAATTAGTAATAAAATGGAATAATTAGTAATAAATTGCAATAACTAGTAATAAATTTCAATAATTTGTAATAAATTGCAATAATTAGTAATAAATTGCAGTAATTAGTAATAAATTGTTGTAGTTGGTAATAAAATGTAGTAATTAGTATTAAAATGTAGTACTTATAAATAAAATGCATTAATTAGTAATAAATTGTTGTAATTAGTAATAAATTGCAATAATTTGTAATAAATTCTAATAATTAGTAATAATAAGTAATAATTAGTAATAAATTCTAATAATTAGTAATAAATTGTAATAATTAGTAATAAATTGGAATAATTAGTAATAAATTGGAATAATTATTAATAAATTGGAATAATTAGTAATAAATTGCTATAATTAGTATGAAAATGCCATAATTAGTAAGAAAATGTAGTAATTAGTATGAAAGTGTAGTAATTAGTAAGCCAACGAGCCCGTACCTGAGTGGTAAGGTCTCCTACTTGGCATCGAAGAGACCCAAGTTCAAAACCGGGTGGAGGTGAATTTCTGGGGGATTGTAGCAGCATTGTAGCAGCACTGTTGCAATTACTATTCTGTACTGTAGTAGTCGGAACTATTCACCCAATCTGGGCCTTTGGGGCACCGGTTTGGGCCTATGGGTGTCAAGGGCCTTCAAGTCATCAAAGGCCTTTGGGCCACAAGGCCTTCGGACCAAAAAGACCATGGACTATCCCAGTTCACCTAGAGAAGGCCTTAGAAGTGGATCAGAGTAACAAGATTAGAAGCCACTACAAGCAGAGCTAACCAGATTGAAAGAATGAGTGGTTATGGCAGCCACTATTGGGACCAGGCATTGTGCAGATTTGTATGGGGAAATTCTAGTCGATCGGTATTTCAAGGTGGGGAGCTAGGTGATCAGGGTTGCAGATGCTGGGGAGGGGGACTTCTAGTGGGTTGGGCATACGGGTCATGTAATGGGCATGGTATGCCTCTAGGCCTTTGGTTCAACTATTGTGGGTCATGTCGGGCCTTGTGCCTTGGGCCTACGGGTCATGTATGGGTTCCAATTCAACCCTTAAATAGGTGATTATCCATAATAAAATAAAAAGAAGGCCTTCGGGCTATTCGTGATAGTGTGAAATCAAATATAGTGAATTATTGTGTGTAGTAATTAGTAAGAAAATGCAGTAATTAGTAATAAATTGTAATAATTAGTAATAAATTCTAATAATTAGTAATAAATAGTAATAAGTAGTAATAAATTAGAATAATTAGTAATAAATTATAATAATTAGTAATAAATTTTAATAATTAGTAATAAATTAGAATAATTAGTAATAAATTCAAATAATTAGTAATAAATTGCAACAATTAGTTATAAATTGCAACAATTAGTAATAAATTAAAAAAAATTAGTAATAAATTGCCAAAATTAGTAATAAATAGTAATAAATTCTAACAATTCTAATAATTACTAACAAATTCTAATAATTAGTAACAAATTCTAATAATTAGTAACAAATTATAATAATTCGTAATAATTAGCAAATAATAAGAAATAATTTGGAAGAAATTGTAATAAATTGGCATAAATTGTAATAAATTGTCATAATTTCCAGCGGATTGGAGGCTCCCTGTTACCTAACACCTTATCTCCATGAAATTTTCTTCTACTAAAATCACTATGAAAAATATTTCCTCACATAAAAATATTCATTTTGGGTATGCATTGTAATGGAGAGAAGCGTGGTGAGGCTTTCCTACTCTCTATTCACATGCATACAAAAATGGATATGCGTACGTCGAATAAAATTTTTCATACTGATTTCAGTCAGAGAAAGTTTCAAGGAGATGAACTGTCAAGTAAAAGAGGCTCTTTTTCCTGATGACTCATCTCTGTTATCTCTGACTGAAATCACTTTGAAAAATATACTCAGACGTACGGATATCCATTTCTGCATGCATAAAGATAGAGATTAGGGAGGCCTTGTGGCGTTGCTCTCCATATTCGTGCATACAAAAATGGATATTCTTACGTCTTAGTAGATTTTTCATAGTGATTTTAGTCAGAGACAGTGGAGATGAGTCATCAGCAAAAAAGAGCTACTGACAATCTGTTAGAAATTATGTATTCGATAATTAAAAATTATTAGTAAAAATTAGCTGTAATTAGTAGTAATTAGTGGTAATTAATATAAATTATTATAATTTAGTGAGATTGGTGTAAAAGTTTAAAAAAATACTATAAATTAGTATAAAATAGTAAAAATTATTATAATTTGATAGAAAATGGAATTTAATTGTCTTATATTTTTTGGATAGTGTTTTTCTTATATAAAATTATACAAAAAAACTAATTATTTTATATTTTTTAGTAAAATATGGAATAAGGAAGTCGAAAATAATCATTATTAGATGATCTTTCTTGGATAAATCAGTGCAAGAATCCAAATGGTTCGGGTTTAAATCCTGTATATATTAAGGGTGTTGAATCTTTCTTATCATTTGCATCATCAAAACAAGAATTTTTTCAGAAGGAACAATTAAGTGTCCTTGTAAAAAAATTCTCTCTGAGAACGTTTAACACATTTGAAAAGGTTGTAGGTCATTTATTACTTTTTGGTTTTCAACCAGATTATGTTTTTTGGTATCAACATGTTAACACAGTTCTAGATAAGATACTAATAATTTGGTTCTAGATCTATCATGGTTTCAAAATTTAGTACATGATGTGGCATGTACGTCTTTTCAACAAGTTGAAACTCAAGATGATATAAATTTAACTCCTGAGTTAGAACCATCGCATTTTTATGAGTTTTTGTGGTTTGTTGAGGATTCCTTATATACTGTTCACAATATAAGAAAATTTGAAGCAGTTTCTAAACTTCTGGATATTAAATCAGATAATGGAAATTCAAATAACTATTTGTATCAGATATTATATTTGGTAAAACCACTACTGCCTAAAGGAAAATTTTTTCCTATAAATTTATATGAGAGTAAGAGGCTTGTTCGTAATCTGATTCTTGGTTATCAGAATATTCATGCATGTTAAAATGATTGCATGTTATATTATTATGAAAGTGAGTCATTTCATAGTTGTCCCACATGTGGAAAATCTAGGTATAGAGTGGCCCAACAACGGAAGTCTTGATTTATTCCTATAAAAAATTGAAATATTTTATGATTAAACCCAGATTACAGTTTTTATTTATTTCTCAGAACACGACTGCATTTTCATGGAACAAAACCAATATTCTAACTGATAAAACTTTAAATCATCCCTCTGATAGTGATTCATGGAAAATATTTGATCAAGTGCACTGGTCTTTTGTTTTAGAAGCCCAAAACGTGCAATTGGGTCTTTTTACTGACGGTTTTTGTCTATTTCATTGTTACGGTAGTCCGTATTCATGTTTCCTATCTTTATAACTTCATAAAATTTACATCCTTAGATGTTCATTAAGGAACCATATATCTTTTTGAACTAATTATTTCCAAGACATCCAAAAAAGAATAATGATGTCTATTTAAAACCATTGATTGATGAGTTAAATTCATTATGGATTATTAGTGTCAGTACATTTGATGTTGCTGCGAAATAAAATTTCTCGCTAAAAGTTGCATTGATGTGGATAATTAGTGACTTCCCAGCATATGACATGTTATATGGCTAGAGTACACATGCTCCAAAATCATATTTTTACTTTATGAGAGATAACAAAGCATTTATGCTTGTCAATGGAAAAAAACCTTGTTTTTTAAAATGTCATCACATATTCCTTCCAAAAGATCATCCTTTTTAGAGGAACAAATATCATTTCAAAAAAGTCACAATTAAAAGAGATGGACCTCCAACAATTATCTCGGGTATAGAGTTAAAATAAATTGTCTCTTTAGTGCCTCTCATCACATTTGGACTAACAATATACCAAAAAAAGTTAATGGCTTTGGAAAAGAACACAATTGGATAAAACAAATATTTTTTGGGATCTACCATATTGGTCGGATTTGTTGGTCCGTCACATGTTGGATGTCATTCATATTGAGAAAATCTATTTTGAAAATTTATTTCATATATTTTTGGATACACTAGGTAGGACCTAAGATAATGTAAAGGAATGATTATATTTTTCCCAAATTTGTAGGCGACCAGAACTTGAACTGTTTGAAAATATCAGATCACATAAGTTAATGAAGCCAAAATAATCTTATACACTCTCCAAAGAGAATAGATTATTATTTTTTTAGTGGATTGCAGATTTCAGTCTTCCATATGGTTATGGTTCTAATTTGGGTATATGAGTCAAAAATGATTATATTATGGTATTAAAATGTCATGATTGTCATATTATAATGGAAATACTTTTACAGATTGGATTAATAGGTATGATGAATTTCATGATTTGGGATATGCTAATAGAAATATCATATGTTTTTTGAGACATTTGTGTGGTGACAAGTGACTATGATGCATTAAATAGACTGTAAGGAGATGTTGTTTTAATTTTATATAAACTGGAAAAAATCTTCCCATCATCTTTGTTTGACTCAATGGAATATTTGATATTACATTTTTTACATGAAGCAAAATGAGGAGGTTTGATATAGTTCTAATAGATGTAATTATTCGAGAGATGCATGCAAGAAATTTTAAAAAAAAAATTATGTAACAAATCATTGGTTGAAGGTTCAATTGCAGAAGCTTATTTGTAAGAGGAAATTTCTTTTTTCTGCTCTCATTACTTTCAATCTGAAAATCCCTCAAAACAAAACTGTATAGGCCATAACATGGAAACTGTTGACGATGAAATGGGAAATCAACTATCAGTTTTCTATCAGCCTGAACTTAGCTTCGGTGGAGTTCATGAACGATAGCTTTCAGATGATGAACATCACAAAGCTCACACATATGTTCTGCTCAAATATAAATAAATGACACCATTTATATAGTGAGTTCTCCAATCACATATTCAATAATATTTGTTACAGTAAATTAATGTTATTTTATTTGTAGATTATATGATAATCATATCAAGAAATAACTTCCACAAATTACAGTAGCTTCTCTTAAATAACTTCAGCAAAAAAAACATTTCCTACTTGTTTCAAAAACTGGTAACATAAGTTATCTTTTGGTTTAACATATAAAATATATTTATTATCTGTTATATTGATAACTATTTTACAAATTTTCAGGTATCTCAACATGTTGATAAATTGATAATTGATCGCATGTATTGAGTAACCCACTATAAAAAATTGTTAAATATTATAATGTATATGTGGTAAATGATTTTCAATTTAATACATGTGAATATGGGGAATCAAAAAAACAATTAATAGTGTTGTTTTCTTAAGAGGATCTCATCATAGAGAAACTAAAGTTTACTTTTACGGTATGATGGAAGAAATTATTAAACTATTTAATCTGAGACAACATTATATAATGATATTTAAATGTCAGGGGTTGGATACTAAGAGAGGCTTACGTGTTCATATAACCCATGGAATCATTTATTTTATATATAAAATACTTCTTGGAGTAAATGAACCATTTTTATTGGATAATCAGGAACATAAAATTTATTATTAAAAATATTGTGCTACTTTAAGAGAGTTAAGTGATTGGTGAAGTATAATAAAGACTAAATCTCAGGAAAATCAGTTTACTCAAAGTGAATGTGGTTCCATTGAAGTGTAAGGAATTGAAATTTTTAAAGATACTTCTCCAAATCCATCTTTTTTAGGAAGATACATGGATATCAATGATGAAACCCCACATTTAAGTGTTAATGGTGGAAATGATGTTAATGATGTTACAAATAAATTTGAAATGACAATAGATGATGAAACTGAAAGACATATGGAAATTGATGATGTTTAGGAGGTATATGAATACATTGACATCGTCAGATATAAAGATGAGGATGAATATGAACGTTAAAATAACTAAATGTTAGTTATAATCATATATAATATATATCTATATATAATAGTTATTTTCAACTGTTTTCTAACAATAATCATTTCGTGTTTCAGAGGGGTGAGGATCTGTATCATATATTATAGGAAGATGATCTACCTTTGGATGAACAGGATGTTGGTTCATCTGACCCTTAGACTACTGGCAGTTCAAGGGGGACTCGGAGGGGGTTTGGTCTTTCTCACTTGATGATTCCTGACCCGATCCCTGAGTGACATCCATGTCTTAGCTTCGGTCCACACGTGTAAAGGTGTGTTTACCTAGAAATTTTATTTAGTTTTCAATGATTTATTTATATAATAATTGTTTGACTTTTTTTATTTTTTTCACCTCATTACACATATATCTACTAGGTATGGGAGCACTATACTGTGCAATTATTTTTCTAAAGCATGGGTCCCATGGGATCAGATTCCTGTTGATGTGCAGCACCGCATGTTCGATCATTGGATGGTACGTAAATAAATAATATTTATTTTGAAAATGATTTAATAAATAACATGATATTATAAATTATTTTTATGGTTTATGGTATCTCATTGATGAGAGAATGTGTGGGGCTATCAAGAGGGCATGGAAGGGGACAATGAATCAGCATTGTAGTTATTTTTTTCACAATTTGAGAAGGAAGGAAATGGAGAAAGCATGAGTGACAGTGTTTGATGAGTCTTGTCATGCCCATAAACCAGATTACATTTCATCTTAGGTTTGGGATGGATTATGTTCACAATGTTTGGGTAGTTGTTTTTAGAGGAGATCGTCAGTAGGGTGATAAAATTTGAGGAGATAAGAGGTGACACATTGAGCCATTAGTCATACATTTAGTACGCATAGAGAGCATATGGTAAGTATTTTTGAAATATTTTATATAACTTTAATTGTAAACAGTTTATTTTATATTCATATAGGTAGTCGAATAACATGATATTTTGGAGTTCGACATTTATTGGAGGATGTATAGTGAACTAACCACTGGAGATATTAGCGGTTCTCACCAGCGTCAAATTGTGGTCCGTATATTTTCTTTTTGAATTTAAAATTTAACTAGAAATAATATTTTAACTATTTTACATTTAAATTTCAATTGAAGGAGTCATATGAGGCCACAATGTCTCAGAAAGAGGCTGAGAGTTAGGCGGAGACCGATGCTCAGACCAATGCCCATCGATTTGATGAGACATTATGGATGAATGCAACCCAGTTTGCCTTTAAGAAAATATGGGTTGTCAGTATCAGCTCCCAATTGACACTAGTGGATTATTATGACACTGCTACGATATCAGCATCCAACTCGAGACGAGCTCATAGAGAGTCATCATCATCTGCTGCATAGTATTAGGAGCAGCTGCGAGCTCAAAGTGAGCTTATAGAGAGTATAAGGAGGGAGCAGGAGCAGATGCATCAATGGCACCAGCAGTAGCACGAAGAGTTCCTATGACAGTAGTAGCAGGAGGAGATTTAGGAGGAGATGCATCAATGGCAGAAGGAGAAATAATAGGAGCAATTAGAGTACATACGATGTGTGACTCGTGGTTTAGGGATGGAGTTCCCTCCACTATATTCTATAGATGACCCTCCCCTCAGTGATCTATTTATTTTTTATAATCAAATATTTGAATATAAATTTTGTTAGTAATATTAACTATCTACATTTATATATAGTGTGTTTTTTATATTATTGCGAATATTTCATTTTTTATTATTTATTTAATTTTTTTTTATTTTATTATTTTATTTACATTTTTTATTATTTTATTATTTTATTTTTTATTATTTTTTAATATTTTATTTTTATTATTTTATTAATTATTATTTTTGATTATTTTATTTTTATTATTTTATTATATTTTTCATGAATATTGAAGTTTACATTATTTTGTAATTTTTTATTATATTTGTAATATTAATATTAATAATAATATTGCTGTCATATTATCAATATTATTATTATTATCATATGAATATTATTTTATTATTTTATAATTTAATTTAATTTACTAATTTTAATATTATTATCTCATTAATATTAAAATTATTTTATTATTATTATTTATTTATACTATTTATGATAGGTCATCGCAATAAAGTATTTAAAAACCACGATGAAACTATTTGTGATGGGTGCATATCCCGTCACAAATATTTTCTGTTTGCGACAGACCGTCGCAAAAAAATCTTTTTGTGATGTTGTTTTCTGCAATGGGTCATTTGCGATGAGATCCCGTCACAATTGACCAATCACAAATGCCCCAATTTCCAGTAGTGTAAGTATGATCCTACTGAGTATACATGTCTTTCTAACCCCTATATATATATATGAATTGTTTTTCAGGTTTTTAGGGTGATTTTGGTGACCATGATGGATGGTACTAACTTAAAGCTTGGGATCAGTTGTGGATTCACTACCTAGGACTTTTCTTTGGCATTCTATATTGGAATTTTTATTTTTATAACATACTCCTACATTGTGGAAATATTATGGATCATGGTTTATTTATATCATGGTGTTGATTAATGGTTTCATTTATGTATTCATTAGATATTTAAGGGTAATCCCTCCCATTTTCATGTTTTATACCATCGATGCTAGTGGACAACATGAGGCCTACTGGAGGCAGACCTCGGGGGGTCAGTCTCATCTTCACTATAGGCCCAAGAGTAGTTCCCAATGGGGGAGGGTCATGACATAAAATGTATTATTTTTAATACAAAACTTATATAATCAATTTATTGAGATATTAAAAATGAATAAAATTATTCATCACATGTAATTAGTGACATAAATTTCATATATAATGATATATATTTTCTAAAATTAAATTCATCTCATATAAGATGTGAGATAAATTTAACTATATTGATATCACATTAAAAATGAAATTTCTCTCATTTATATCATGACATAATATTCATTAAATATGATGCAAAATTTAAAAATTAAAACTTATCATATACATAAGATGAGATAAATTTCAAGTATAATTATATGTTTTTTATAAAATAAAATTTATCACATGTGTGTGGTGAGATAAATTTTATTTACAATGATACATAATTTACAAAATGAAATTTATCAGATAAAAAATATGAGATAAATTTCATATTCTATGTCATATATTTTAGAAAAATTAAATTTATTTCATGTATAAAATTAGATAAATTTTAGCTATTATACTAAAAAATACAGTGTCACAAACCAGGCCGGGTCTCCATCCAACCCGGCACCCAACCCGGTCCGCAACATAGCCCGAAGGGCATTCCCAATCCCCATGGGCTAGCACAAGTGTCCGGGTATCAAATCATTACATGGGAACGATTTACCCGAAACAAAAGATAGAAAGACAACCAACAAGATAAACAAACTAAACCTTAAATAAAAAATTAATTTTAAAGATTTACAACTTGAATCGACATCCAAAAAGTAACGACAATGAAGGAAACTAAAACTCTAACTCAAACCTCCAAGCAACAATAGAGGTGCGACATCCACAGGCTACAAACACTAACCAGCACAAGAAGACCATCAACAACCCGAACCACCATCATTGAGCACGATGCCTCAACCTGGAATACACAGAGAACAAGGTCTACATACACCCAAAAGTGTATGTAGGGCGTGATCCAAGAGCCCAGTAGAATGTCGCCCAAAAAAAAGGTTCCATGTGTAAACATTAAATGATAAATACATTGGAAATTTTTATTAAATAAAGGAAGTAAATGCTTAAACAGTTTTAAAGAAAACAGAATTAAAGAAAACAATTTCAAATGAAACAACTTAAATTAAAACACACACACACTTACTTTTTAAAATAATCAAAGAGTCACACTGATGAGCGTAAAGTAACCAATGAGCACCGAATATGGGAGAGGCCTCGAAGGTGTTAGCTAGCTTGGGTACCTAGATCATCGTGTCTTGGTGAAACGTGGCATAGAAACCAAGACCCTCAGAAAATGTGGCTTAGAAGGCCACAACCCTCAGAAAACGTGGCTAAGAAGACCACAACCCTCAAAAAATCATATGTTTATTTAGTGTTAAAATCACCAGTCCTTCTAGTGAAATCGGGTCGAGTCTCCTCTGAAACACTATCCCACTAGTCTAGTCCACCCTCCTAGCTACCTGGGCTTCCCACTTTGTGCAAAAACAAGTTCCAAGTTCATGTCACATGTCCCACTTATGCATAAAATCCAAACAGGGTACTTACACACATGAAATCACCATTTTCACACTCAAACCCTCTTTTAAAACCATACACACACAAAAAGTGTTTTTAAAACTCAATCTACATATGTTACGTACTAATTTAAACTATACGCACAATCTAAAAAGATGCTTATCATTAAAAAAAATCACCACTTACACACATAAACTCCATTTTAAAATAAGACACACACTAAAACGTTTTTTCAAACATGTTTTAAACCATTTTCATAATTTAATACACAACTTAAAAAAATATAAAGAAGTAGTAAAAGAGTGTTACATGGATTTTTACACACAAAATAACCCATTATAAATTCAAATGCATTCCAACATCACACGCACTCAAAAAAATCTTAAAGGATGACATGCACCACACAAATAATTTGATAGAAAACCTTACACTATATGTAAAACACCTTTTCACAAATCACATAGTTTAATAAGACAAAAATAAAATCTTACAAAACAATTTAAAATAAATCACTTGGCATTACCAACTAAACCCACACAAAACCATATTTTATAACCAAACGAACACGACACCATATTACAAATATAATTCACACCCATTGCACAGATTAAAAATCTAAATGCAAAATTTTTCAAAAAAAAAACCAACAACTAACTAAATATGAGTTTTAAGTAGAAACAACACACATAAATTAGACATGCTACTGAACAGTTCAATGCATATCAAACATCAAGGAAAAACAAATTCACACTACAAAAATTAACTAAATGATTTTCTAATCAAATTAAACTTCAAAATTAATTTATCAAATAATGATTAGAAATTGAACCACCTACATTGGTGTAGAATAATTCACAAAAATGGTGTGAAAAGACCGTCGCATTCTAACTGAACCTCAAAATAACCCAAAGTCGAACCCTAAACCAGAAATCAAACCAACAATATTCAAAAATAAGACCCTAATTAGCACCCTAAATGCCGAAAACCCCAAAACAAGGCAAATTCACTCAAAACAACCAAAATAAACCCATAACCCTAACCAACCCACATTAAATTGAAAGAAAGCCACTAGAACACGAAGGGGGTTTACCCAAGGTGTTGCTCACTGGAAGGAGGAGGTGCGGTTCGTCGGATGGAGGTCGGACGAGGGAAGAAGGGGACGGCGCAACATGAGGGAGGTGGCCAGAGCAATGTGGTTCGTCGGATGGAGGTCGGCTGAGGGAAGAAGGGGGATGCACAATGTGATGGAGGTGGCTGGAGCGGTGCTGGTCGGCTGGGGGCATGTTTGGGTTTGGTGCGCACATGGGAAAGAAGGGAACGACATGATGGGGATGGCCGAGAGGTCAGCGCGCGGCGTGACAGGGTTGGCTGAGAGGTTGTGGCAGATTGTGATGGGGTTCAGCCATCTGGGTAGCACAGTAGGTGTTCGGGAGGGAGATGGTGGATGGCGTGCGAGCGGCTGGCACAAGGGAGGTCAGGGTGCGGTCTGAGCAGGGTGGATGGGTGGGGTTCCAGGCGATGTGAGACATCCCGACCGGTAGAGAGGTCCAGCGTGACCTGTGTAGTATGGAGGGAGGTGCGATGCATGCTGGTCGGCCAGGAGGGTGGATGCACGAGAGTGTGACTGGGAGTCTAGGGAAGGGGGGTGTGACGGTGGATGACTGAAGGAAGTTTGGTGGCGATGCAAGCCGGGGCGGCGCGAGTAGCAGGGGTGCGGCGACCAGCCAGACCGAGTAGAGACCAGGGGAGAAGAGGGGCTGGGAAAGGGTGGGGATTTCGGCACGCAGGGGCTACATGAGATAAGGGTTGCAGCCCGAAAAAAAAATCGGAAACCCGAACACCACTAGAAAAGAGAGGGAAAAAACAATAATAAAATAGAAAATAAACTAAAATAAAACATGAAATAATAGTAAACTAAAATTAGAATAATAATGATAATAATAAATAAAATGATACAACTCAATTGATGACAATAAAATAAAATAAAAAATTATAACAATTATGATAATAATATTAATAATAATAACATCATAAAATAGTAATAATTTTATTATTATCATCATGAATTTTTTTTAAAGTTTGTTAAACTTATCTCCATTTTATTTCTACTTCATTATTCATTATTATTTCATTATCTCGTTATGTTTTTAACTAATTTTGAAAGTCGGGCAGACCGCACGGTCTTAGAACTGTGCCCTACCCGTGTTTCCGATGATGCAAAACTCAAAACACTCATAATAATAATAATAATAATAAACTAAAATATGAATAATGATGTAAATAAAAATAAGAATAATAAAACTGAATTAATAGTACAAAAATAAAATAAAAAGCTATATCAATAATGATAATAATAATAATAATAATAATAATATCCTTGAATAACATTATTATTATTATCTAAAAAACACTTATTTTATTTGATTTTTTTCATCACACTATTAGTTTTATTTATTTATTATTAATCCATTTTATTTAATTAATTGACCATCGAGCGGGGAGTGCGATGAACCAGGTGAGGTTGTGTGACAACATAGGAGTGGCTGCGCGCCTTCGACTGTGGTGCACTGGACACGGTCAAGGCCTAAACATTCTTTTTTTAATAAGAATTCTGAAATTTTATGTCGGGCCTCGACTCGAACTACCCAATGCCAAATAAAACTAATAAAATAAATAATTTAAACATGACGGGTGTGACATGCAGTACATTTCATTACAACATTACAAGTAAAAAAATACATTCTATAAATATTTAAAAAACCAATCATCCAATGTCAGTGTATCTTTAATCAATCCTAATAACATTTCAAGTTTATCATCAATGTTGATTAGGTTGATAGTTGTTTTTCATTTTCCTTATGCATAAAAAATGAAATTTATCTCTGGTGTGGGATGAGATAAATATCATATACCATATCATATATTTTAAAAAAGTAAATTTTATCTCATAGATAAGATAAGATAAATTTCATGTATACTAAGACATTTTTATGAAATAAAAATTATTTAATGAATCATTAATTAAAAAAAATTTAAAGATATTTTATTTTTCTTTCTTACATATTTTTTTATTTTATCTCATATCTCATATGTATTATTTTAAATTTTTTGAAGATGATATTTTCAACTTATAAATTGATATAAAATAGTTTCTTAATCTCAAAATAAAGTTCTTTTAAAATAGTGTTAAGATTTTATGTTTTTATAATAGTTAGCTTTTTATATGTAAATTTTATTTGTCTCTTAGGTTAAGTTTTATTTTTTTGAATAGTGAAATAAACTATTTCAACATGTATTTAAAAAAAATTCCAATATTTCTTATAAAATTTTTGTATACAATTTATCTCAAATGGTTCATAAAATAAATTTCATTAATTAAAAATATTTGAGTGAAATTATTTTCCTATCACATATTTTATTTTTTAATTTTTTTCATCTTATATGTTTTATATTATAATTTTTTTTTAAATAAATAATTTTCAATTTATAAATTGATATCAAATATTTTCTTAATCTCAAAATAACATTATTTTCAAATAATAATGATTTTTTTTATAAAAGTTAGTTTTTTATATTTAAATTTTATTTGGTGATTGGGATTATTTTTTATTAATTTTGAAATAAAATTTTACAACATGGACTTAAAAATAATAATTTTTTAAATTTTTATATTTAATTCATCTCAAACAAGGGAAAATAATTTATAATAAAAAAATATCAAGTTAAATTATATTCATATTTTACCCTATTTTTTAATAATTGGTTATAAATTTTTAAAATTATATTTATATATAAAATTATTATCAAAAATATAAATTTCAAATAATATATTTTTTTAAAAAAATACATTTTTTATAATACTAAAAATTATATATATACAGTTATTTTTAACGGTTGAGTAGAATTTTTTTATCAAAAGTGGACTTGTTTTTTAAAAGTAAATTTTTAAAAAATATTATATTTATTTTTATGAAAATATTTGTTCTCATTAAGTGTGATAAATTATAATTTCTTAAAACATGTAAAATGAATGTAAAAAATATATTTCAATAAATAAATTAAAAAAATATAATTTGTATTACATTTTTGAAATGAATTTTATTGTTTTAAAATAAATAAAATTAAAGAGAATGATATAGTTGGAATTTTAAAAAATAAATGGAAGGTCACATTTAAAAGGTGATAGGTAGGTTGGCATTCCAATGATAAGGGGACAGAATGTTAATAGTGTAATATTATTATTTTATTATATTCATATGGTACAGAATTGAGGTGTGGTGTTCGGTATTAAAATTCAATATAAAAATAACAATCCTTTTGAGAATATATATATATATATATATATATATGGAGGGTTTCATTTAAGAGTGGAGATATGGGGTTGTTTTGTGATAATGAGAGGAGAGAAATTTAATGATGTAATATATTTATTTTATTTTATTCATATGGAGTAAGATGGAGGTGTGGCGTTTGGTGTTAAAATCCTATCTCAAAATAACAATACTGGTATTTTAAACTCACTTTGGTGTAAAAATTTCCCCCTCTACTTCAAAATGATTTACCCTTTTTATCAACTCAAGTTCCTTGTTTTACAGGATATTCCAGTGAAACCTTGGGATGGGGACACACCCTCATTTTTGTAGGTGGTAGGATCTAGATATAATGGTTTGTTTGAGGTAATTTTGGTTTTATATGAGATGAAACTTTCTTTCCAAATAATAATTTTGTGTGTGGGATGGTCAAGAATTGTACAGTGAATGTTTTTTGATTGTGTAGGGTTTTTTTATGATTTTTTTGAGGCATTTTTACTGATTGTGCAGGGTATTCTTTCAAATCACAGGGTTTCATCATGATTTTTCATAGCATTTTCAATTGTCAGAGGTTACTTTAGATTATCAATTGTGTCTTTATTGTTGATTGAGAAATATTTATCAGTTGGGTTGAGAAAAATTATGGACAAGTTTTATGTTAAAGGGGGAGAAGTTTTATGTTAAAGGGGGTGGGGGAAGTTTTTAAGTTATGGGGGAAAATCTTTTTGTTATTTTCCAAAGGGGACAAATATTTGAAATTTAATAAATATCTAGTAATTATATTTTTTTTATTCTTGTTTTATTCATTTATTATTCAAGTGCTTATGGTCATCAAAAATCTGGAGATTATTATACTTGTCACTATCTTTAGTTTTAATGATCACAAATATTATTTAAATTATCTGATTATTTCTATTAATTTATTTTCAGTTATACTTGATTAAATCATATTAGAATCTTGTAGTAACCTTTAAATATCCTTAAAGAGTCTTAATAGATGTTTTGAATCTTTGAATATAGGATAGAATATCCTTTGAAGGTTATTTAATGAAGTATAAGAGACACTTATTGAAGCTCAATGTAATGGTTAGAAGTTGTAGCCAGTGGCAAAGATTGTGTCATCCCCTTCCAATAGAAGCCTGTTAGATTGCTGGTGGAGGATCACTTTCCAGATGATGCAGACAAATGGTAACAGTGCAATGATTTTTTTCTCACTGTCCATTTGGTGGGATCTCACTAATTATCTATTAGGTTTTGCAGGAACCAGGACAACACCACCACCACCACTAGCTACCTAGTGGAGGTTACTGGGTAACCAGTGTCTTTGGGACATGCCTTTTGAGAGTGAACTTATTAATGGTCAAAATGATTTAAATGTGGTATTCAATATCTTAATTAACCTTAGGTAATTCTAGGAGGTTCCTAAATCTATTGAAGGCTATAAATAGTCATTTTGGTGGCCTTGGAAACTCACATTCACAACCATTATCCAACTATAATGTGTTCCAATCTACAACTCTCTCTAAAGTTCTCCCATTTTATATATCCTCTCTTCTATAATCTAAAGTGTGTGTTCGTTGTAAAATATACTCACTCTCATCCTTTTTATCATTTTCTCCTTGTTTTTCTTCATATTATTTTAAGAGAATCGAGACTGTAATAACTCATGATTACTTCTAAAAAATCCTTTCCTCTTCCTCCTTTCTTCTATAATCAGTGCTCACAACCTTGAAATGATGGATTCAGGTTTTCTTTCCATAACAGTTAAAAGTAAATATACTACACTCTTTGAGGTTTCTAGTTATACCCATTAAAAATATAGGGTTTATTGTAATTATAGTTTCTTTCTATAAACTTAAAAGGTAGGGGGTTTGGTATCTTGACTACTATTAAATCCAAGGGAATAATACATTAAATCCTTAATAAATTAGGGTGTTAGATGTAGGGACTCTTATTAAGTTATTTTGTAACTTACTTACCAAATTTTGAGCCTCATTTACTTTATTGACCCAACCCGAATTGCTAGAAGGCCTTCATTTTTATTGATTTTTGATAACCCCCATTTCAAGGGATGAGGGGGAACCCTTACAATGCCCATAGTCTTAGAGATTACATGTCTTGTAGGCTTAGAAGATTACATAACCCAAAGGTCTTAGGGAATTCAACTACACTATCTACAAGGAATTACACCTCCTTAGCATCTGTATCATGATAGTAGATCTGCACCTTTGCATGGTCATCTAGCTAGGCTTCCCGTGAAAGCACATGCTCATCCTGATGGTATAGCCATACCCTCTCATTCTGAAAAATCTATGTGGTTCTGCTATGGTGAGTGCATTTTCTCTGAATCCTCCTCTAGGGCTGCTCCTTTTTCTGTAGATTTTGTCTGGGGAAACTGCATTGATCGTGTGACCTGATGACCTTGAGGTGGCATGAAGGCCTTAAGGACTCCAAGCCCAAACTGATGGCCCAAGGTGAATAGTTCTGGCTCCTACAGTGCCGAACATTACCTGCTATAGTAACTGTTATAGTCCCTGGTATAGTAATGGCATAGTCCCTGCTACAGTCCTTCTACAGTACCCCAGAATTATTCCTCCGTCTGGTTTTGATCCTGGGTCTTGAGGATTCACTTAAGGAGTCCTCAATAACTAGGTTGAGGCTCATGTTCTCATTTACTTTATTCATTTTATTTTATTAATCACTTTCATTAATTCATTTAATCATTTGATTAATCAATCAATTTTCTTAATCATTTAATTTATGAATCTCTCGTTATTATATTCTTATACTTTTATAAACATTATTATTATATCCTTTCCCTTAAAAATTTGATTTATTTATCTATTTTAAGTTTTTAAAGGTTTTAATTATCATCAATGTTTCTAAAATAGTTTTTTAGTCTATAATTATTTTGTTATTTACTTTTGTTTTTTAAAGGTAAATTCACCCCCCCCCCATAATTTTACCCTACCATAGCCTATATATGGTATCAAGGGAGTCTTGAATATATTTATTTATTTTCATTCAAATTATTTCAAAGCATATTTATCTTCACAATATTTAACTGGTTTTCAAGAAATATTTTTTTAATATCTTTTTCAAATATCAATGGTACCCTTGAATGAAAATCTATGGGACATGATCCTTTTTATGGGAATAATTATGGTTATTATAAAAATAACATGTATACTTTTCTTAGATCTATTGGTTATCCTATATAGAATATTTTTATGCATGGTTATACTTTTAAAATTGAAAAAAAAAAAGATAAATGGACTCCATATGATATTTTTATTTCCCAATTATATGGTAAATAAATGAATGTATTTAATTGTGGTTTATTAAAAACGAATTTAATCAAATTTATACATGAAAAACAGCTCATGGAATTTAGAAATTTCTATAATTAATACATGAAATTAAAAACAAAGTCAAAGATACATGATTATATGTGTTTAGAAAAAAACATTGAAAGTTTCTCTATGCATATCAATGAATTTATTATAGATATGTTTACTTTATTCACATATATTTTTAATGGTAAAAAGGATATTGGTGATTTTCTTTATATATATACATTATTAAAGAAAATTCCCTAGGTTTTATAAAAAAAACTAGGAACCCAAATTCACAGAGATCCAAGAAGCTAAAGACGTAAATAACATAGTGGTTGAGGAGATCATTGGATCTCGCATGACATATGAGATTACTAGGAAAATAAATAACAAAAATGAGGAAAAGGGGGAAAAGGAAACTATAAATTAAAAAAAATTCAAGGAAATCAACACCAACACATCTGAAAGAAAATTCAAGATTTCCCAAATTTCCAAAATGGTGAAGAAGTACATTAACAATAAAATATCTACTCAACACTCTAAAAAGGAAAATCAACAAATGGAAGTTACTTTATTTGGTTACAAAAATAAGGTCACATCATGCCATATTTTCCCTTAAATAAAAATTCTAAAGATAATAATCATGGTAATATAGTTCTTAAATTGTTAATTTGGAGTACCAATGTGGACAAAATTTCAACAAATGAATCAAGTAATGAAATTCCTAAGTTCCTCATGACTGCTGTTGAGGTATGTGATGAAATAAATTCTCTATGTTTTAGTTATTACTCTTCTACTTATTCAAACTATTCTTTAATAAATTAAGGTAATTTTTATACTTGATATCAACTTCAAGATAGTTTTTTTTAGAAAATCAATCAAAGATTCAAATATATAAGGCAAATTACAAGAGTCTAAAGGAGGAAATTTTACACTTGTCTCTATTAAGCAAATCAGTAAAATCCTCATCAGGTGTGGTCAGGTGCACTCTAGAGGCTTCAGAGATACCCTTGGAAGCAAGCCTATCAGCAACAGAGCTGCTTCACGATATACATGAGTAATGATAAAGTTCATGGAGGCAAGAATTTCAAAGCATTTGATCCATTTTAGGGTGAGTTTCCAGGCAAGGTGGATCTGATTTTTCCGGACGGCTTGCACTATAGTAGAAGAATCACTTTCAAACCAGAGATCATTCCAATTTCTTTGATGAGCCATATCCACTGTATTAATAAGGTCCATAATATCAACTTCAAGTGCAGTGACATGACCACATAATCCATAGGAGCCTTCAAGAAAGTTTCTATTTTCATCTCGGAACATAATGCCATAACCAGCTGGTCCAGGATTTCCTTTTGAGGCACCATCAAGATTGCATTTGATCCAACCTGCAAAGGGAGGAATCCAGAAAATTTCTATAGTGCCTGAAGGTTTGGGGAAGTTACCTAACAAATGCATCCTCCTCAGGACTACAAAATCTTTGACAGAATTATGACATTGTTTAGAATGAAGCTGATTGGAATTTTTGGTCATTGTGAGAATACTAGAGATGGCAGAATTTTGATTGAAAGCAGACTTGCCATGCCTGATGTTGTTCCTTCATCACCATAGAGTGTGAAAAGTTTCAGCACAGGCAACAAAGAAGAGGACTTGGATCTGCATTGAGAGATGTTCGGCTGCAATAAAGTGCAGAAAATCTACATCATTGTCCACACGCGGTAACGAGATATCAAAAAGGCCAAAAATGATAATCCAGATTGAAGCAGCAGTTTTGCAAGAGAGAAAGAGATGATCCAGATTATCTCTATGTTGGTGGCACAGATCACATCTTGAGCAAAGAGAGATGCCAGCTCTTTGAAGTTTGTTGTCCATTGGGAGTTTTTTCCATTGAATTCTCCATAGAAGAGTATACCGGGAGGGTTGTATCCATCTTCTAAAGGCCTGGACAGCAGTAGAATTATTAATATGTATGGAATGGTGGTAGAAGATTTTAGAGTCAAGAATTCCATTCATAGATGGTTCCCAAACCATTATGTCATCAGCATTTATGAAATCGTAGGAGTTAACAATATCTAGAATTTGCATAGGCAGGTTGTGTCTCATCTCGAGTTGGGCAGAAATGGAGGCTTCAAGATCAACATCCAAAGAATCAGCATCGATATCCTCAGCCAAAGGTGCCCCTATCCAGTTATCCCTCCAGAATTTCAAGTTGGAAGAGGAATTTACCAACCAATGGGAATGAGTCTTGATCCTTTGATAGATCTTTTTCAGACCAGGCCAAACAGAAGAGTGCAGATAAGAGAGTTTACCAGCAATCAGTCTGGAGAGAATTCGTTTTCTGAGAAAGTCCAGAGAGGCTGAGTTTTCATTTATAAGTCACCAGATAAAATGAGCATGAAGGGAATTATTGAAGCATTCATTGTTCTTAATGCCAATTCCCCCATAGTGAGGGGTAAATAGCATTTGTTCCAAGGGGCAGTAGAAATTTTCCTTTCAAGGATACTACCACTCCAAACAAAATTCCTCATGAGGGAGTTAAGGATCTTAAAGGTAGATGCAGGCCAGAAGTAAACCATAAAGGAATAGACAAGTTTGGTGATGATCACATGTTTGACAAGGCAGATTCTACCTGCCATAGAGAGAGATTTGCCCTTCTAGTTAGACAGAGTTCTTCTGACATTGCAAACCACATCAGTGAAATAGGTGGATCTCGGTTTACCAAAGAACATTGGGACTCCAAGATATGTGAAAGGGAAGGAACCCTCTTTGATTCCAAGACTATTAATCATACAGTGCCTCCTGGAGTCTGTAATTCCTTTCCCAAAGAAGATGAAGGATTTATTCCAACTCACCTCCTGTCCAGAGACAAGCTCATAGTGATCGAGGATGGATTTGAGATTATGAATATTTCTTTTTCCTCCTTGAGTAAAAATGATAATGTCATCAGCAAAGAGAAGATGTGAAGGAGCGGGATTACCCCTGTTAGCTCGAAGAACATTCAGATTTCCTTTGTCAGCATGGTAGGTAATCAGTCTACTAAGGTAATCCTCTGCAATTGCAAAAATAATGGCAGAAAAGGGGTCCCCTTGCCTCACCCCTCTGGAACACTTGAAAAAACCTTCAGGTGAGACATTAACAAGAATGGAGATATAGGCTGAGCTGAGCAAGGTGTAGGACCACTGAATGAATGTCGGATGAAAACCGAATCGGTGCGATACATTACTTATGAAGTCCCAATCAATGGTGTCAAAAGCTTTCCTAATGTCCAGCTTAATGGAGATGCTCCCTCCTCTAATGGGCTTTTGCAGAAGGTTCACACATTCAGAAGCATTAAAAAGACAGTCCTGTATTCTTCTCCCTTTGACATAGCCAAATTGGTTCCATGAAATGATTTTATCAGAGATACGGGCAAGCCTGTTAGCCAATAACTTTGTGAGGATTTTCTAGATAGTATTGATCAGGGCAACAGGTCTGAATTGATTAATGTCACTGGCATTATCAACCTTTGGAATTAAGGCAATGAATTGAGCATTGATTCCATGAATTTCTACTCCATTAGTAAAGAAGTGTTTGGCCAGCCGGCAAACATCAGATAGTGTGACCCTAAATCCAATGAAGGTGTATTTCTTGGGTACTAAAACTCAAGTAAAGCCTACTAAGTCTTTAATAAGAGGACTAAGACCCTAGAAGATTCAATTCACGTCAAATATTTTAAGAATATTCCTAAATCACATCCTTAATTGATGATGATATTGACTAACCTCATTTGAACTTACCTAAACCTCAATCCTATAAACTAATTAAAGACGTTAAAGATACCCTTCCACTTCTTTACCTAAAGAATGGGTTCAATAAAAATACTATTCCCTTGAGAATTTTATCGGTGAATTATAATATAGAACTCATATTAAAATATTTGTATTAAATAAGGTTGATCATAAAGATTATATCTATTACCTTGAACCTCAATCTCTTGATGATTCTAATAATGATGGGAATTGGTTATTGAAGTCCCAAAGGTTTAAATAACAACTAAGAGGGGGGTGAATCAGTTTTTCAGTTTTTATAAGTTTCAATACTTCTAAAACTTAACCCATGCAACCTGTTAAAGTTTATATCCTTATCGTATTTTAGTAAATACTTGTTCAAGAAAAAGTTGGAAGGCAAGTAAATCACCTGAGATTTACAAGGTTCACCTTAGTGTTAGAACATACATCCTTTCCATAGCCACTCCCATGGGTCTATGAAAATTAACTGTTATGAATAAGTGAATACAACTTGTACTAACTCCAATTATATACCTTTTATCTCCTAATAGGAATGATTATACTAACTCCATTTATTTTACAAATATTCTAAAAAAATAATTGATCCAAAAGAAAGGAATAAAGTATTTTTTCAATATTCTCTATAAAGGTTCTTGGGTTTGATGACCCTGAGTCCAATAGCCTTCAGTTTGATGAACCTAGTCCCATTGACTTAGTATGTTCGACTCAATATGATGCTCATTTTATCGACCTATTATAGAGGAAACTTTCCATTCTATCTGGATAACAAAACTTTCACTTATCAAAAACTAATCAAAACTAAATCCAAAATTCCTTATTCCAATGAATTCAGTTTGAAAGAATTAGTATGATAAATCCATTATCAATCTAAAAAACTCAAAATCTTCTCAAATTCTCAGTACAATCATCCTTGGTCTGGTAAACAAAAATTTTGGATGTCCATCATTCTTCTAAGATCTCATTCTAGATAGAAAAAACTTGACAAGAATTATGCAGTGCTGCAACTTTTCCAAATACATAAAAGTTTCAAAGAATTTTTGTATTGTTCTTATCTTTATAGGTGACTCAGAATATAAAAGGTGGAAAACTAAAAAACTTTTCTCGCTTACCGAAATTTCAAAACTCAGAAAAACACTAACATTTAAACTTTAAAATTTTCTTCTTCAAACCTTATCAAGATTTTCCAAGATTTGTCTTCTCAAAAAAAATATCTTTTCTTCTGTATGATATATCTTCCTCATCTTCATTATAATAAAACTTTTTCATCTCACTACAATCTGACTATATTCATTTGTTCATTATGATCTGACTTTATTTCTCTACTGATTACAATCTGAATACCCTCTTCAGAGTTAGTATAATTGGATTTTCTTCTCAAAGTTAGTCTGATCATCATTCCTTCTAAGGTTCAGTCTCATGTAATCCTCATAATTATGGAATTTTCATTATTATTTATTTCTCATTATAATGGATCCTAGACTATATAACTTTTAAATTATTCAAAGCCTGTCAACTATAACTCATTCAGACTTCTAAAAAGTTTTGTGTTCATTAATTTTGGATCTGATAAAAACTTTTCCTGGATATCAGGAACTGATACAATCTTTACAATTCCTCCATTTAATCAAAATCGTTTATCATGATATTTTTTTGAATTTATGAGAATTAAAATATTGGTAAAGTGTCATCTAACTTGGGTTAGAAATTATGAAAAATTTATAACTACTAACTTCACTAAATTCTTTCAAAACTCTTCAACAATATTGTGACATCTTTATTATGCAAGATCATTCTCCCAAACTTCTCATATTTTCACACTGATGATTATTATAAAAATGATATACATCCTTATATGTATGGTGTTCCTCACATCGATGATCCACATCCCTAATAATTTACTTCATATTGTCCTCTCTTACATCAACTCCAACTTGTATTATAAATTATTTATGATTAATGACGAACTTTATGACTGTCAAAGAATTGTATGATTTAATACTTGTAAGTTCTATTATTTCCCAAACTTTTAATATCACTCAGTATATTCTGAGACTGATTATTCCTGAGATCGATTCCTAGTATTTTATGACATTCCAAAAGGTTTTAATTCTGATTGCCTTGTTCTGCTGACTCATTCCTATGAGATGAGTATGATTTACCATAACGATAGCTTGGTTCTAATCTTGAAGAAAAAAAACAATATTTTATAAAAAGTTTAGTTGTAAAAAAATACAAAACTTTTTTAAAAACCTCAAAGGTTCTTCAATATCCCCCTTTAGATTTGTTGACATTACTTGATAACAAATTTTTCAACTCATAAAATTTTCACAACTAAGATTTTGTAAACAAATAATGTTTTTTGACTTTTAAAAAAACATAGAATTTCTCAAAAGAGAGCATATTGACACCACTCTACTGGATAAATTAATGTTTTTGAAATAATTCCATCCATTGGAGAAAATAAATGTTTGTGGGAATATAAAGAAAAACTCTCCCTCACTTTTTTCTTTTCACACTTTTATTTTTATCTGCCCTATTTTATGATAACCACAACTTCATATTCATAAAATAAATATAAGTAAAAAGTTGTTTCTTTATCTTCCCATTTATCAACATAATCCAAAGCACGTTGGGGGTCCCTCCTTATGAGATTTAAGAATTCATTAGAGGAGTATGAATATAAATTTTCATCCATAACTCAATAAACCTTTCTTTTTTTCTTTACCTTTGTGAAGATATCATAAATTTGTTACTTCGTTGAGATATATTCTAGAAAAACATATCCAACCACAACTATATCTTTTATAAAGTGAAACTTTATATCAATGTGTTTTTATCTTGAATGTTGGATTGAATTTTTAGGAAGATCAATTTCACTCTGATTATCATAAAGAATCTTCAATCGTTTAAAAACTTTTACTTTCAAATCTTCCAGTTGAACATTCATCCACAACATTTATTTAAAATATTATGTAGCCAAAACATATTCTAATTCCACTGTTCTCAAAGTTATTGAACTTTATTTCTTACTATTAAAAATCAAACAACATTCACCCAATAAAAATGTTCCTCCTAAGGTTTATTTTCTATCATTATAATCTCTATCCCAATTGGTATCAGTTTAACCATGAAACTTAATCTTTAAATTTCTTTTGTATAAAAACCTATCTGAAGTTATTCCTTTTACATATCTCAAAATTCTATTTGCTTCCAACATATTTTATTCTTTTGGATTACTTTGATACGTATCACACACATTCACTTCATAAACAATATCTTGACTTGAGGATATATGGTAAAGCAAACTTCATACCAAATTCTAAAAGTCTTTTTTATTCACAATTTTTTTGGACTCATATTTTCTCAAAATCATTCCCACTAAGATAGGAGTAGAATATTCCATTGATTCTTCCATTCCAAACTTTTGTAACAATTCCCCGCATACTTTTCTTGAGATAAGAAAATATATTTTTATTTTTGTTGAACTTGTAAACCAAGGATAATTTAGTTCTCCTAACATTGACATCTCAATGTTATTTTTCTTTTATTAAGAAAATGATTCACAAAAATCTTCTCTATCCCCAACAAAAAAATATATATCATCCACCTAAATAATTACAATTAGAGTATTGAAGTCAACATATTTCACATATAAGCCTCTATCAACATTTTTTTTAGAAAAATTCAATATTCTCAAAAAAATTCAAGTTTTTAATACCAATAATGTAGATCATGTTTCAACCCATACATATATTTCTTCATTTTAAAAGCATTTTTTTTCATCCTCATCAAGTAGAAACCCACAAGGTTATTCAATTTAAACTTCTTCTTCAATTTTTTTATTGAGAAATACTGGCTTTACATAAATATAATATACTTTGTAATTCTCATGACCAGCCATTTCTAGAAACATTAGAATATTTTCTAACTTTACAAAGGGGGGAAATATTTCATCAAAATCCATACCTTCAACCTGTGCATATCCTTTTCAAATAATCCTAGCTTTTGTTTCTTGAATATTTTCCATGTTTATTCAACTTGTTTTTATAAAACCACTTTGTTATAATAAAATTTTTACCTTTAGAACATTGAAAAAATTACCATGTTTCATTTTTCTCAATTTTATCCAACTCTTCATTCATAGAATTCACCCATTTTTTGTTTAGAATAGCTTCTAAAAATGATTCTAGTTCAACTTTTGAAATGAGTAAAGTTTGATTTTTTAATCTCATCTTCCTTATGGTCTAAACTAGAGACTTATGATTCCCATGGATATTTTTAGTCTAAATATGTTTTTGTAAGGTAGGTAATTTGAAAGTTTTTATCCCATATAAAAATTCCTCATCATATGATTCTTCTAAATCTTGATAAGTTTGTTTTTTATCATTATCACTTTAATTGGAAGCCTTTAGTTTATCCTCCTCAACATTCTCAACAACTTTCGTAATGGAATTTTTATTTCCAATAACATTAAAATAATATGAGTTAATAAAATTTTATTAATGTGTGTTCCCAAATTTGTATCTTCTTCTATTTTGTGAATAAATAATAAAAGTTACTTCTTCATATTTCTCGTCAAACTTTAAAAGATCTGAATTTTTTATTTTTAGTAAACATGTAATTCCAAAAATATGTAAGTACTTAAATGAAAATATTGTGTTATACCACATTTCATAATAAGTCATGGTTATTTATGGTCTAAAAAATCATTTTTTTAACATGTATAGTAGTACTAATAGCTTCTCTCTAATAAAACTTTGAAAGCTTGTATTCTGCTAACATGCTCTTTCCCATTTCCACCAAGATTATATTCTTTACTTCTGCTACTACATGTTTTTTTGGAGTGTAGTGAGAACTATAATGATGTTTTATTCCATTATTTATCATATAAATTTAAAAAGTATTGATTGTGAATTTAGTACCATTATCTATTCTCAAATTATTTATATAATCCCTCATTTCTTCCTCAACATATTTTCTGAAAAACCTGAACATTTCCACATCCTCAGACTTTTTCCCATAAACATGATGTTTTTCATCTAAGATAAATCATTATTAAAAGTGATAAAGTATAAATATATATATATTATTTATTTCTCATCATCCCACATAAATTGAAATGAATAAGTTCAAGAGGTCTAATAGACTGAATCTCTACTCTCTTATAACTTTTTTTAGTCATCTTCCCTTTCTAATAAGTCACAAAAACATATTAATATCTTATTTTCAATTATATAAAATAATAGGAAGTATCAAATTTAGAATGTTTTTTCATTTTTTTCTACCTAATGTGGTAAATTCTCTAGTGCCATAACTTATTCTCATCTTCATCACTTACATAACATGAGTTTTTAAGTTATCCAATATGAAAGAGATTCCCACTGGTTCTTTATCATTTTGTAATGACTTTTATATATTTTACAATTTTGATAACATAAGAATATTTTTTTGAGATAACTTATTTTCCATCATAACATAGTTGACTCATACTAAGTAAGTTATGTTTTAGCCCATCAATAAATAAAACTTCCTTATATTTTAACTTTTCTTCTTCAATATCATCTATTCCAATTCCTATAATTTTTAAGGAACTATCATTACCAAAGGTAACTACCCCTCCATCATGACTTTCAACACGTTTCAAGATTTTATATCCCCTTTAATATTTGAAGAACTGTCATTATCAAGTATCCATGGTTTGTTCCATTTACTTGCTTTTAAAGATATATCAAAAATAAAATATTTTTCCTTAACTCTATTATTTATATCTTATTTTTATTTTCTACTATAAGAAATTTTTTCCAAAAGGAGTTTCATATATCATTTTTCATGATCACCAACCTGATCACAGATTCCATAAACTTCTTTCAAACATTCAAATTAATTTTTTTTGGAAAGTTTCTAACATCTTGATATTTTTATTTTCTAACTTCATGTGGGTTAAGAAAGTTACTAACCATCCTTACACCATTGATTTAACTTTTTTAAAACCTTCTTCCATGAAGTGACAAGTTTTGAAAACAATTATAATCCTTATTCAAATACACTCCACAATACCAGAAATAGCCAACAAATCTTGATTTTCTATTGAAGTAAGATCTTTATCTGTAGAAACTTTGTTGAGGTTGAAAAATTCTTATTCTCTAACAATATATAGATGAGGACCATCTTTACTTATGAGTGAGTTTTCATCTTTTTTAGATGAAATAGTTTTTTCACACCATTTTTTCACCCAAGATTTCCCATCACTTTTTTAGAACCTGAAATTTTATAAAAATCATATGAAATGTTATTTTTGTTGGGTGAGGATTTAACCTGATTCTTGATTTGAGATCTCTCAGCAAATTTAGAAGTATTAGCTTTTACTTCTAAATATTTTTTGAGGTTTTCATTTATATTCCTCCAGTTAATTCTGGACTCAATAATTTTTTACTGAAACTTGTTTACTTATTCTTCATTAGCTTCCAGCTTCTTACTGAGATCTTCAACCATATTTCTGTATTAATTAATTCTAAGTTTGTAACTTAAGATCTACTGAATGTATTCTTACTCCTGATCTATAATATCTTTTCTTCCTTTGGAAACTTCTTCACAATCTTTCTTCATTACTCTGATTTATTTCTTTCGGTTTTTATTTTTCACAAGACATGAAACAATTTATATTATGATTTTTAAATATATAGAATATTATTTACCACCTTATTCACTATATGAGAAATATTTTATTTTCTCAATTTTTTCAATGAATTTTCTGAATTTTTCTAAACTTTCATCTTCTGAAGAATTATTTTCAGTTGAGTTTGAGTCAACTTTCTTACTCAAAGTACATAGTTTATCACCTTTTAACTTATTCTTATATTTTTTGGATTAATTTTATTCTTTAGAACTTTTTTTCCACTTCTTCCATTGAGTTTTTTCATCATAATCATCTTGATATTTTCTAACCTTTTTCTTTATACAATTCCTAGTAAAGTTTTTTATTCCTCCACACTCAAAAAATTTGATAGAAAGTTTTTCACCATACTTTACTCTTCTTATTATATAGTTCTTAGAGATAAAAGATGTGATTTCTTCCCTCATATCATCATCCTCTTTATCTTCAAAGTCATAAGGATCCACATCTTCAAAATCTTGTATATTCATTTTTCTCATGGATTCAAAATCTATTTCATATTTTATATTCTTTTTGAAAATTTGGATCTTTTCTAATTTCATAAGTAACAAAAAATTAAGAAATTCATCCTGATATAAATCATCCTTTTCTTATAAAGAGAAAATTTTAGAATCAAACATGTCTGAAAAGTTTCTCATAATCTTCTTCACAAATGTAGAGTCTTCTAGGAAATAACCAAATCCTATGATGTTACAAAAAATTTCATTTACTTTAGTGAAGTATTCATAAATAGTTTCTTCAAATATCATTCTTATGTATTCATACTTACTATTATAGATTTTTAACTTTTATTCCTTTACTTTAGTATTTCCTTTGAAAATATTTTCTAGCTTATCCCATATACTCTTTAAAGTTTTGAAACCCATCACCTTAATATAAACATTTTCAGATAAGGAAATAAGGATAAAATTTCTAGATTTTCAATCAAAATTGATATTTATCTTATCATCAAAAGTCATTAGTGCATCTTTCTTAGTAGGTGTAACCCTATTGTAGAACCATAAATAACATCTAGGACAAGAGATAGAAGATAAGAAATCATCCTTCTTTCATCCATAATATTTTTTCCCATCAAATATAGAAATTCTTATACTATTTTTAGAATTTATATTATCCATGATAAGGATTCAAGAAAGGAAAATTGGCTCGAATACCAATTGAAGTTACAATGGATCGAATAATAATTGAGAAGGGGGTTGAATCAATTCACTTTTTGTAAGTTTCAATGATTTTAAAACATAACCCCTACAAACTATTAAATTTTATATCCTTATCATATTTTAGTAAATACTCATTCATGAAAAATATAGGAAAGAAAGTAAAGCACATGAGATATAAAAGGTTTGGCCTCAGTGTGAGAACTTACATCATTTCCATATCCACTCCCATAGATCTATGGAAATTTATTATTATGAATAATTGAATAAAAACTATTCCAACACCCAATAGACACCTTATATCTCCTGATAAAAATGATTATAATGACTCCCATTAGTTTACAAAGTTTCTTACAAAAAAATTCTAAAAAAAAAAGAATAAATAATTTGTTTAATATGATAAAAAAAAGGTCTGATGACCCTAAGTCTGATGACCTTCAGTCTGATTGAATTTATATGATCAACTCAATACATTTCTTCATTTCTCAATCTATACCTAAATAAACTTTTTGTTTTATCTAAATAAAAAACATGTACTTCTCAAAAACTACTAAAAACACAATTCAAACATCCTTATTCCAATTAATTTAGTTTGATGGACTCGGTAAAATAAACTCATTATCAATATTTAAAACATAAAATCTTCAAAACATCTAAGTAAAATCTTCCTCAGTCCAATAAAAAACATTCAGATGTCTGACCTTCTTCTGATATTTTTAGTCCAGAAAGAAAAAACTTGACAAAAATCATGCCGCACTCCACCATTTCCACGTACATGAAATTTGAAAAAAATGAATGCACTATTCATCTATTTATAGGAAACTCAGAATATCAAAGGTGTGAAAATGAAAAACTTTTCACAATTTCCCAAATTTCAAAACTCCTAAAAACACTCACCTTTAAACTTCAAATTTTACTTCTTCAAACCTTCTCAATATTTCTTCAAGATCAATCTTTTTTAACAAACTAACATTTCTTCAGTCTGATATAACTTCCACAATGTAATTATAATGAAAATTATTTATCTCTCAAATATTTTATTTTATTATTATATTCATTATGATCGTACTATCTTCATATTCTCATTACAATCTGATTATCCTCTAAAAAGTTAGTCTAATTGACTTTCCTTCTCAGAGTCAGTCCGATCATCTTTCATTCTCAGAGTTAGTCCGATGAAATCCTCATAATGATATAATATAATTATGATGTAATTATCATTATTTTGGAATTATAATTATGATATAATTTTAGTTATGATAGAAACTCTACTATGCAACTTTAAAATTCTTCAAACCTCATCAACTATAACTCATTTAGACTTCTATGAACTTGTGTGTTTGGTACTTCTAGATCTGATGAAAATATTTTCTTGATATCTGGAGCTTATAAAATCTTTATGATTTATCCATTTCATCAAAATAATTTATCATGAGAGTTTTCATGATTTATAAGAATGTAAATATTGATAAAAAATCATCTGAATTGGGTTAGATAGTATGAAAAATTTCTAACTTCTGACTTCACTAACTTATTTCAAAACTCTTCAGCAACATTATGATTTCTTCACTCAGCAAGATCATTTTTTCCAGCCTTATGATATTGTCACACCAATGATTATTATACTGGTGATATGAATCCTTGTATGTCTGGTATTCCTCACACCAATGAGCAGCATCCAAAATACTTTACATTGTATTCTCCTTTCTTCTGTAAACACCAGCTTGTATCACAACTTATTCATGATTTATCATAATTTCATGATGAAAAAAAAATCATTAGTTTTAATACTTAAAATTTCTATTACTTCCCAAGATTTTGGTCTCACTCATCATATTCTTGGACCGATTCTTCCTAATACTGATTCCCAACAATCTTTGACATTCCCTCAAGTTCTTATTTTGATTTCCTGGTTTTTTTCACTCGTGTTGATGAGATAAGTCTAACTTCCCATATCAATGGTCTGGGTCTGATCCTAAGGAAAAAAAATCATTATTTTACAAAAAGGTTAGTTGTCAAAATATACAAAACTTTTCTAAAAACATCACAAATATTATTCTATTACTTCTCTTTGCAAGATGAGTTGAACCAGTTTCAAAGGAACAACATTTGGACTCTCATGGAATAACCTGATAATCATCCAATTATTGGAACTAAGTGGTTTTTTTTTTTGAAACAAACTTGATGATTGAGGAATTAAAATCCATAATAAGATTAAACTTGTTTCTAAAGGATATAATCAAGAATAAGTTATTGATTATGGTGAAACCTTTTCACTTGTTACATGGCTAAAATCCATTAGAATTATTTTTGCATTCACCGTTCATTTTAACTTTAAATTTTCAAATGGATGACAAAAGTGATTTTCAAAATAGTTTTATTTTTTAAAAAGTATTTTTAGATTAACCGCCCAATTTTGAAAATGATAAATTTTAAAATCCTTTTTTATTTAACCTAAACTTTTTAGGGTTCAAAATAATCCACTCGGTCTTGGTAAGATAGTTTAACTAAATTATTTTTATAAAATTATTTCAAAATGGGAAAATTCAATTCCACAGTTTTTCTCAAAAAAATAAAATGATATAATAATTGTTCAAAATTTATGTTGATGATGTTATTTTCATCTAAACTAAAGAAACTATTTTTAATGAATTTTTTTATTTAATGATTAAAGAGTTTGAAATGTGTCTTATGAGAAAACAGAAATTCATCCTTAGTTTTCAAATTTCCAAAAAAATTTATGGAGCCTTTTTAAACAAAAATAAATACAATAATGAACTTATAAATAAGTTTATCATGGATCATGCTAAGAAAATTAGAACATTTATGAGTATAACTTTTAATCTAACATTTGATGTAGCCATAAATTCAGTTGATATTAATCTTAAGTATGATTAAAAGTCTACTTTACCTTACTGTGATCCAACCAGGAATCATTTTTAATGTATTCTTTTATATGAATTTTTAATAAAATCAAAAAGATTATTATTTAAAAACAATCAAAATAATTTTTTGATATTTGAAATGAAGTAAAAACCTTGGATTATTTTATCCTATGGAAACTTATTTTGAACTTAATTATTTTCCCGATGCTTATTTAAGAGGATACCAACTATATATGAAAAGTAATAGTGTAATTTTTCATCTACTAGGAAAATCCCTTATCTCAGGGAGTATTAACAAGAAAAATTTCATTTCTCTTTCTACTATTGAATAAAAATATATAGTCACTGGGAGTTTTTATGCTCAAATAATATGGATGAAACATACTCTTGTATACTTTAGGTTAAAATATTTTCATGACTTTATCAAGTGTGAAAAAACTAGTTTTATAAGAATCACTAAAAATTATACCCAACACTCTCTCTCAACGAACATTGATCTGAGAAAACATTTTCTTTGAGATCCTTTGAAAAAGGTGATATTGTTCTTTAATTTTTTTGCACCAACCTTCAAATTGTCTATATATTAACTAAACATATTCATATTGATCATTTTAAGTTCATTAAATGTGAGTTTAGTATGATTATATTGTGATACTTATACCTTAACTATGTAAATCTAAAGAAACATTCAATTTATTTTTCAAAATTTTCTTCAAAAAAAATATTATATTTCTTTTACTCAAAAAAATGATTTTAAGATTTTCTTAATTTTGGAAAAGTAAAGTGATTGTAATACTCGAAGAAAAACATTACTATCTGGATAAAAACAAGTGAATGTGGTTCTAGTGAAAATTCCCCTTGAGGTTATTACCTCAAAAAGGGCTGGTTAGATTATTAATTTGATCTTTACCTTAGGCACAAGTAGTGGGACTTTACTATGCACCTAGTTTGACACATCTAGGGAATATTTTATGTCTATTAACATAATCTTGGATGAACCTTAATCATGGAATAATATTTAAAATATTTTATTATTTATTTATTTTCTAAATGGTTATGATCCCTTTATCTCTTCTAATGAATTATTTGAGGTGGATATAATCTTATTAATACTGAAATGATCCTAGAAGCGACACCCCTTTTCTAAATTATTTTTCAGAAAATTATTCTATGCCTATGATTATTCAAAAAAAATCAATGTTTTATTTCAATCTTGAGTTTTTTTTTAAATTAAAATATTTTTTTATTCTATATTGAGTTTTATTAAAAATCCATATTTTAAAATTTTCAGTTTTCAAGAATTTTATAAAACATTATTTTTTGTATCTATAGAAAGATCATTAATGATGATAAAACTTGTTTTAAATTATCATTTATTTTATTATCTCTAACCCTTTCTATGAATCATTTTTATAATCACAACTTTGGAGAAGTTTAATGTTGTGAGGGAGAAGTTTTATGTTATGGGGTAGAAGTCTTATGTTAAAGGGGGGGAAGCTTTTATGTTATGGGGGAATCTTTTTATAGTTTTTTAAAGGGGATAAATATTTGTAATTTCAAAAATATATAGTAATTATCTTGTTATATTCTTATTTTATTAACTTATTATTCAATTTTTTATCATCATAAAGGGGGAGATTATTGTGCTTCTCATTGTATTTAGTTTTAATGGTCACAAACACTTTTTAAAGTGTCTAATGATTTATTATAATTGGTTATCAGTTATACTTGATGACATCATATTAAAATATTATAAGAATATTAAAGGATCCTTGAAGACTCATAATAGATGTTTTAAATCCTTTAATAGAGTCTATAAGATTTGTTGAAGGTCATGTAAGGAAGTGGATGAGCCACTTGTTGAAGCTCAAGGTATCAGGAAGCACTAACTAATAGGTAGAATGGATAGTTTTATCCCCTTGCTACAGAATCCCATTGGATCAATGGTGGAGGAGCATTGGTTATCTGATGAAATTGATAGTAATAGTGCATGTATTTTTTTCTCATCATCCATTTGGTGAGATCTCACTAGTTATTTGATGGGTTCATTAGGAACCAAGACAGAACCACCACCACCACTGGTTACTTGATGGATGCTACCAATTAACTAGTTCCATTGGGGAAATCCTTCTTGGATTACACTTATTAATGGTCAATTTTCTTTAAATTCACTCTTAAAAGGATTAATTAACCTCATAAAATTCCATAAGGTTCTATAATTGTTTGAAGGATATAAATAGTACTCTTAGTGTCCTTGGAAACTCACTTTCCCAACCATTATCTAATGCCAACATGCTATGATATCCAATTCTCTCTCAATAGATCTCATTTTTTAAATCATCTCTTATTCAATATAGAGTGTGATTATTTTAAAATATTCTCACTCTCATCCTTTTCATCATTCTCTCCCATTTTTTCTTTATATTATTTTGAGAAAATTGAGATTGTACTAAAATGTGATTGATTCTAGGAAATCCTATCCTCTTCCTCCTTTCTTCTATTATCAGTACTCGCTACATTTAAAGTGAGGGATTCAGTTTTTCTTAAAATAACCACTAAAATGCAAGGTACTATTCTCTTTAAGGTTTCCATACATACCCATTAAAAAGATAAGGTCAATTATAATTATTATTTCTTTTTATAACCTTAAAATAAAGGGAGTTTTGGTATCTTGGCTACCATTAAAACCAAGGGACTTATAAATTAAATCCTCAAGAAATTGGGTTGGTATATATAGGGGTGATTCTTGAGATATTATTAAAATTCCTTACCAAATTGTGTTCCTTATTTACTTTCTCAGTTTTCTTTTATTAATATCTTTTATTTGTTCATTTAATAATTTTTTTAATCCAACAAAATCCTTAATCATTTAATTTATGAGTCACTCTTTCTTTATTCTTATATTTTTATAAACATTGTTATTTTATCATTACACTTACAAATTTGATTTATTTATCTATTTTAAGTTTTTAAAGGATTTCATTATATTTAATCTTTCTAAAAGATGTTTTTAGTCTTTATTTTTTTTGTTATTTCCTTTTTATGTGAAATTTACCTCTACCATTTTACCCTAATGTGACCTACACCTAGCACTGGCCAAAGCTGTTGTAGTCAATTTATGTCAAAAACTTAAGGATCGATGGTTGTTTTATTTATTTATTTTCTATAGTATATTTATTGTTTTCAACTGAGCGTTTCACGTGTACTTTTCACTACATATATTGGTTAGTATGAGACCATGTTGGTGGTGCCCTACTGAGTTTGTGCAAACACCCTACTTGGGAGGCCATGTCACCTGGGTACCCAAGTAGTTTTTACATGGTCATTGCGATCATGTAGAGGGTCAAGGAAGGAGATCAATTTTAACATGGTTTAACGGTACAATGAGGATAATACCAAGAGATCATGACATGGTATGGATCAGATCAGTAGTATATATATTTTTTATTTTTCCTTTTATTATGGTTTATATATGAAACAATCCCACTGGGTGGTATGTTTGTATGCACTATGTTAGTATTTTATTTTTCCTATCATGTTTGGTTTATTTTTTATTATATGTACTTTGATGTTATGGTCATGCTTTAGATTTGGCTATTTTATTGTTCATGTAATTATACACCTTGATATAGGTGGTATAGTTTCCCCACAATACCATTTTAGACTCTTGCTGCTAGTTAGGGGACTCTGAAATATGGGGAGGTGTTCTTGAGGTCGCATGGTGAACTAGTATAGTTACAATTAATAAATTGATCCGATATGGGATGTTACAAAGTGAAATCATAGTATTATTTTTATTTTTTTCTTACTATTTGGGAGTTGGTAGACATGATACAGGAATGTGTCAAAGCCTATGATAGAATACTTGCTGGTACATTTCAAATAACATTCTAGTATAAGTCTATGTTTTCATGGGTATGGGATTGATGTTCTTGGATTGCGATTTTATGGTTGTTGAGATATTCACCTAGAATGATGCACATGAGATTTATAGTTCATGGTTTATGGACTCTATAACTAAGCCCATTTTCAGGAGGCTAGTTTTTAGACTTTTGACTCTTGGTTTGTAAATATAATTGGATTCACATGCATCATTCTAGGTACGTAGGATCCACCTAACATGTAGGAGTCCTTCTAGTATGATTTGTATCACTACCATTGAAGTCTTGTATATTTAAAGTGTTAGTAACTACCCCTAAGACATTTTCCTATATAAGTAATTAGTTTCATTCTACTCAATTAGGCTAACTTGTATGTATGTGTTTTATTTTGGTGGTAGTTTACATGAATTTATAGTGATTAACTTGATTATAATAGAGTATCTTGTGTTCATAGGAGGTGTAATGACCCTACATGGTCAATACATTCATTTCATTCCTCTAAAAGAAACCCCTTAATGTGATTGGTGTATAGGTTTGGTTATTTAAAGTGTGAGTAACAGCTTATGTTTTGTTTTCCAATATATCATGGAATGAAATTATACTTAACTAAACTATGCGACTATGATTCACTGGACATGGATAATATAATATGATTTAATTGTATATGTGTTGCCCTAGAGGAGTTATGGTTCTCTAGGGAGCAGTCTCATATGAGGATTCTCAATGAGAACTAGTGCCTTAGTAGGTTGTGTGTTGGCATGTAATGTCATTATGTTGTGAGACCCTTTAGAGGGTATTAGAAAGTGTAATTTTGTATGGGTATATATGGTAACTTGATATGTTTCCCATGAGTTATGATTCTAGTGAGGCCTGGTTTTTGGGCTAGATAGAAGAACCTAGCGACCCTGGAGATATGAATTAGCATTTAGTGAGTCTGCGAGTGGTGTTTGATATGAGGGAAACTTGGGTGGGGGTTGGTTGGGTTTATTGGTGACCTTGAGGTGAGAATATTGGGTAAGTGGTTCAAGGTATGATATCGTTTCATGTGAGGTGATACCATGTATGTAATGAAATCATGGAAAGTCCTTGGTTTTCTTAAGAAAGAAAACTTGAGTGCTAGTTCTTTGGGTGTGCTGCTAAGTATGGTGGGATCGTGGGTAATTGTGCATGACTAGAATGGCGTCGGGTGATGTCTAAGCGTGTGGTTGGAATAAAGAACTAACATTACATGGAGCACGAACAATGATTATAGAATGTCAAATAATTTCAATGGTGTGTGAATCACAGGATCATAAGTTGGGTGATGTGATTGGGTGGTATGGGATTGTACATTGCATTTGTATGCAGTAGTGTTTAAATTGTAAATCAGAGAGTGATCAGGTGAAAGTTGAGAACCAATACAATTATGATGAGATGTGTATAGACATGATAACTCAGGTATCAGTGAGAATTTTGAAATTTCCCTTCATGGTATAGGAGATGATAGAAATGGATCGGGTGTAGTGACATGGTCAATCCAGGTGTTAGTTAAGTGCAAGTGTTGCCTAGGATGAAATGGGAGTGGCTCGAAAGGAGTGACGTGTGTGTGTTATTGGAAGCTATTGAACTGGAATTCGAGGATTGGTATAAGGAAATTAATATGGAAGGGATTCCTATTTAGGACATTATAGGGAATAGCCATCTTTTCTGATAAATTTCAGTAGTTTTCGTGGATGAAGTTTCTATGAACTGGGAACAAGTGTTGGTTGATGTTTGATGTCATTTCATCGGTACAATTGAGATACTCATATCCAATCATTACATTCAATAATGGATGGAGAATGATCCATGGAGGCATAACCCTCATTCTAGAAGGTTCATTGACATGGTTGGACTGATCGTTGGATGGTCAAGATGGCACTTGGATGTTGGTGAGTAAGTGAATTAGATTTATCTAGTTCCATGTAAACAACAATATTTTATATTTTAATGAGGCTTTGGATGAATCTTTTCGTTGGAATCGATCTTGGAATTTTTTCAGTGTGATCCAAAGGCAGATCATGAGGTGAACTCCATTTCATGATGTGGTTTAGGGGGTGAACCAATTTCATCACTTGGTTCAAGGGTGAACCAGTTTCATAACTTTTCTTAAGGGGTGAAACCTTGTATCATCTCTAGTTTTAGGGCATGAATTATGAAATGGAACATAAAAAAGGTGTCTAAAGAGATTAAAATTCATATAAAAGAAATTTATTCTAGTACCTTGATTCAAGTATGTCATATTTGGTATTACGTGAGTATTATGAGGTTTTTTCTAGGCCTTCGAGGAGAGGTTGGTGTATGTAGACCTTGTGTATGGGATGTTGATTCCACCCAATTTAGTTTTGGATCAGACATTAGAGTTCGTACCAGCTTTTGTAAAGTTTTTTTTATACATATTGGTGCATGGTGAGATATAAACCACACCGAATGGGTCATTGGATTGCTGGGAACATGTATCAATAGGAAATCCCAATGGAAAAAACACTATGGGTCGAAATTAGCCTTCTGAGATTAATATTATGTTGAGTATCACCATGAAATGGATGATAGGTTTGATGAAACAATGGTTTCATGGGATGGGTGGATAGTTTGGAGCATTTTATCGATGCTTCAGTGATAGTTATGAGTAATAAATTGAGTTTTGATGAATATAATGGCTCATGTTAGAGTTTCCTAGCAGAATCTCATTTAGCACTATGGGGTTGAACATGGTGAACTGATCACATATTGGTGAACCAATTAGGTCAATTGTATCATTTTAATGGGTGAAGTGACTTCTCTAGGATAATAAGTTTTATGGTGGGGAGATTGTAAAACCCCATATGCTGACAGGTTGTAAAATTAAGTGGAAATTTGAATTTTCATTTTTGTGGAAAGTCCATTCTTTGAAATAGAATTTATAATAAGGTTTCAAGATATTTAATTTCCTAAAATGGTGTTTTTTATGTTTTTTAAGGTTTTGAAGACTTCTTGGGTGTTCGGGTGGGAGTTAGAGGAGTGAACAGGGGATCATGTGATTGAAAAGTGTTATTATAGATGATTCATAGTGTAAATAAGTCATTCACATCGTGAAAATGTTTCATGGGGTGTGCTGAGGGAATTTACGATGTTAAAGGGGGATAGAAGAGGGTCTCATACACTTTATTCAGAAATTCATAGTGTGATGCCTACCGTCACACCATGAAAGTGGTTGAGTTAGTTTTTTTTAAGAGGGGTGAAACCCCCCTCCCCTTTTACTTCCAATGAATGGGACATCCAGGGAGGGCTTCATTCAATCCTCCCCCACCGCCATTTCTTCTTTATTTTATATAGTATCAAGAGTGATTCGATAGCTTTGGATGTAAGATTTTTCACCCCCTTCTCTTCTCCTCATCTTTCCGTTATCACCACTAATTTTGAGTGTTTTTATTTTAGGTATTTGCATCAATTCCACCAGAGTATAATCAAATCAACCATTTCATATAGGTATTTTTCTTATCCTAGCTATAGGAGAACCCAATATGAGGTTTTTATGCTATTGTGTGTCATTTTAGTGTAGTTATGTCTCTATTTGTATTTTTTAAGGGTTTTTACGCTAAAATTAATTACTATGCTATTGAAATGGTGTAATTAATTTGGGATTTTGTGTGCTATAGGTTTATATTCATGTTAGAAGTGTAATTCACCCTATTGTTGGTAGTTTCATCATGATGGGATGATTCAATGATATTTTAGGCATTTATTACTATTTAAGTTAATTTGTATAATTAATTATAAAATGTTAAAATTAATTAATTGTGATGATTTTTTGTGATATAGGGACCTAGGTGATTGTAAAGTGGTCATATGGACTTAGATGAGATTTGGAGATAGTTACATGGTTGTCCATAAAAAGGGAAACAAGTTGTTTTAGGTAGGTGGTATCACGTACTATCCTTATGGATTATGTTCCTTATTTGTGTTGCATGCGGATGATCGGGCCTGACAATGAGGGTGATGCACCTAGTTAATTTAATTAAATGGATTTTTTAATTAAATTAAAGTTTTTGATTAAAATGTATGGGTGACAAGGTTCATTAACAACCCTTATGTGCTAGCTTTTCGCCTCAGTCACTGATGGCCAAGGTCGATACTTTAGAGATATTGGGTAGCCTCTATACCTCTTGAGAGGTTAGAATGGAAAAAATGAGACCTTTTACCCCATGCATAGGGAATTGAGGCACCTCAAAACTAGATTCAATGGTGTACTTGGAGACTATAGGCCATGTAGGCCTTATAGGACCTCCCCTTTTTTCTTTTGAGCTATTCGGACTCGTCGTGATGAGAACAAGATGAGTTATCCTCTCCTATATGATGTGATTATGCCTAGGTGTTTATACCTTAGGTATACTAAGATCTTATTGGGTGATTGGACTGACCAAGAGATACCTTGAGGGTCAAGATAGGTTGTGGGCCATCTATTGATTGTTACCCTTGTAGTGAGACCCATATATCAGCAAGGTCGTGTTTCACTATTGATGATTTCACGTGACACGACATCCTTAGAGTGTCAAGAATTTACCTGAGAACTTGTTTTAGGCCAAGGAATCCAATTGTAGTTCCTCTATTTGGATTGACTAGAGGCACCCCAGTGGTTTCCCCAATGACTAATCAACCCTGAGAATGTATATGTGAGATAGTTGTGGGTGTCATGATGGAACATGCACTAAGCATGTTATCCCAAGGGGACATGGAAAATGGTATTGGGTGTGTGTTTTTCGATATCCCCTTTTTTCTATTATCTATGATGGGTTATGGAATGTTCCCTTAGGGAAGATGTGACATGGTTGGGATGCCATGATTTGGAGTCATATGAGGTTGGAGATTCCATGGAGTTGGAGCTTGATATTGGAGCTTCCATGGATTTGGAGATTATATATGGTTATGGATTCCATGGATTTGGAGTCAGGCACACATACTTTTGTGAGATTGATTTCTGAAGGTGTGATAGTATGGTCATGGCTTCCATGGGTTTGCAGTCAAACGCACATGTTGTCATGGGATGGGTCCCCAAAGATATGGAGATATGGTTATGGCTTCCATGTATTTGGAGACGAATACACATACTTTCATGCGATGGATTCCCATCATCATGATATTATGGTTATAACTATCATGGATTTGGATTTGGATGAATGTATCATCAAGGGATAGATTCCTGGAGTTGTGAGATTATGGTTATGGATGCCATGGATTTGGAGCTAGATACATGTGTTGTTATGGAATGGATTCCCAAAGTCGTGAGATTATGGTTGGGGCAACCATGGTTTTGGAGCCTGCATGTCACTTGGGATGCATGGTCATCAAGACAAGCTCGGAGACAACCCTGACACTGGACAAAGTAGGTATGGTTAATCTGGATTACATAACTAAGAATTAACAGTTTTATTTATTTATTTTTTCTATAATACTCTTATTGGTTTCAATTGATCATGTCACATGCACATATCAATACATATGTTGATTAGTATGGGACCATGTTAGTAGTGCTCTACTGAGTTTGCATTGATACCCGGATCGAGCGTCCATGACACTTGGGTACCCAAGCATCTTTTGTATGGTCATTGCACACACATATAGAGATGAGGTTTGGTATCAGGTTTATCATGGTCGAGAGAGATAGCTTAGCTAATATCAGGATATCAAGGCATGGTATGGATCAGAGTAGTATTAGATCCAAGTTTTTATTTTTTTCCTTTTATTATAGTCTATCTATGTAACTAGCCCAGTGGGAAGTATGTTTGTATTCCTTATGTCAGAATTTAATTTTTTAAATAATTTTTAATTTATTTTCTACTTTGAGTACTCCAATGTGATGGGATTATAAGAAATTTGGTTATTTTATTGTTCATATTATTTCAAACTCTGATGCGGGGGGTATATGCTCCCTACAATACAATCTTAGACCCCCCACTACTAGCCAATACTCTCCAGTATATAGGGAGGTGTTCTTGAGGTCACATGAAGAACCAGTCTAGTTACTATTCACAAATAAGTCATGCTGAAATATTAAAAACAATATAGCATTATCCTCTATGAGATTGGAATGAGGTAGGTCCTCGGACATATCTGTATGAACTAGATCTAGCTTCTAATCTTCGGTCTTCCAACCATTTAAATTGAATGAAACCCACTGTTTTCTTTCCAAGAATACAACTCTGAATACTTTTGATAGTTTTGTGAAAAAACATCATAATTCCATTCCTATATAGAAGCATTATGTATTTATCACTAAGTTGGTTGAGTCTACAATGAAATACCTCCTAATTTTCATATATTTTATGTAATTTCCTGAAAATTCCATGAATTTTATTTAAAAAAATATATATGGAATTATTTCAAGACCAGACACTTAGAAGACACCTGATTTTGAGGCCTGGTGATCCTAGAATAGAATTTTGAACTTTTTTTAGTTTATTTAAATAAACATGCAAGCATATTTTTCTAACTTTTAAATTGGTGCTCGGATCAAAAATATGAGGGAATCGTTGAATTCAGAATGTTGGGATTCACCCATTTGGAACTAACTTTGACTGTCGGGGGACGATCAGATTAGTTATTTTTCAGACTTTTCGAGAGAAAAATAAAAATAACTTAAAAAGTTATTCTTTTTTCCTTCACCGTTGAGAAGTGACACATCAGCACTGAATTGCGGTGACAATGTGAAAACTATTTGAATTAAATTAATCCCTTTAATGGATCATTAGAATGCATCGTAACAACCCATTAAATGAAGCATAACTCATATGTTGTTTCATAAATGAAACAGTGTAATGACGCAATGATACAACATAACAGAAACTCTGCGACGCGTTTCTCTTTTAATGGATTAATGGGGTTGGACAAACAGAATCAAGACGTGGAACCCCTATGATGAATATATGGGGAGGAATACTCTCCAACTTTGGAAGATGAATGAATTCACCTTCCACTTTTAAAATGATATCTCTCCAATGAAGAATTTCAGCAGATTTAAAAGCAACGATGACGCCTTGGAGGAAGGATCAATGACTAAAGACCAATGAACACCAAAAACTTCAAACAGATCGACACCAATGACAAAACTTCTCTAGGTAGGGTGTTTATTTTAAGTGAATAACTACTTTTCTCCATATTTCTTTTAAATGATGAACGTGGGTTAACCCACAGACAAGTAAACCCACAGATCGGCCGTTCATGCGAGGTGGTTAGTGATGTGAGATAAAGGGGATATCTTATCTTTAATTATTCCACTTTTTCTTCATATCCCACTAACAAGAATGCATCTGAGTCAACAAGAACAAAGACTCGGATCATTCATTGGGTGTTACTTATAAACCCTCTCCCCCCTCTCTGTTCTTCATGGAGAAACGGTGACGATGCACTAGCCAAGGAGGTGCCAGGAAAAAGGACTGCAACTAGGTGGGCTGCGGCACTAGTGGTATGAGGCTGTAGTGGAAGCACCAGAACACATAACCCTAGCTGCAGTTGAAGAAGGCAGGTGGTGTGCTTGAAGCATGTTTCAGCAGCAGTAAGGTCCAGCGGCACCCAGTCCAGCGGCTAGCGGGAGTAGGGCCACGACACCTAGTCTGTGGTGGAGGAGGAACCTGCAGCACCCAGGATGCAAGAAGCGGTGACGGTCTGTGGAATTAAGCCATGGAAAATAGGGGGAGTAGACCCCTGGCAGTGCCAAGGGTCGGTGATGGCCACATGAACTGGACACATTCGTCCGGGGGCAAACCCCTGTGGCAACCGGCTGTGGGGAACGGTTCAATGTGGATCATGTGAAATTGATAGGTAAAAGGGTGATGTGGTCACTAAATGCCTCCACCCAGTTGGAGGAAGTCAGAAACTCAAATGGCTAGGTTGGGGAAACATCCTAGCCGCAGGGTGGCCTGGGCTGGAAGGAAATCGGACCACCATGTGGGAAAATCTAGGGGCATGAACTAGGCTACAGAGCAGCCCGAGCTTGAGTAAAGTCAACCCACTTTTGCAGGACATGCCAAAGAAATAGACCGGTCCACTGGGTGGCCCAGGCTAGGAATGAACCGACCTGTTGGTTGTGGGCCGAGCTGAATAGAACTAGGTTGTGGGGATACCTAGTGGGATAAACCCCCGGTTGAACTAGGTAAGGTCCATCCAGTCCAGACTGGGCCAACCCAGACCTAAACTAGGTCGGGTTGGATTTGTCAAACTGTGTCAGGTCTTGTGGGGCCCTTGGGGCAGGTTGGTCAGGTTGGTCCAACTGGGTCCAGACATAACATGCCCTCAATTACTAAAATGACAATATCTTTTAGACCAGTCATCTAATTGATGGTCTGTTTACGGTGTTGGAACTCTTGCGACAAGAAGGTTCTTTTGGAAAACTCTAAGTAGGTTTTAATGGAAGTTTAAATGAAATGAATGGATTGAGGATCAATTTCTATCAGAATCAAGCACACTACGTGCGGGAATCCCACAGCTGACTAAGACCTGAGGACTACTGACAAGAGACCCTATGTGGATCAACTATAAGCGACCCTATGTGGATCAGATATTATTTCCTAGTGGAAGTGGCTCTATGTGACCCGGTAGGCCCATGGTGGGGAGAATCTTTGTGTGACCCAACAGACCCATGATACTCATCAGGGATGAGTACTTTAGTATGTTGTCTAAGGTGGGAAGAGACTCTGTGTGACTTGGCAGATCCATGGTGGGGAGAAGCTCTGTGTGACCCAGTATACCCATAGTAATGATCAGGGATGAGTGCCCCAGTAGTCCAAGGTGTTCAGCATTGTGATTGATAGTCTTTCTTTCCCTACTTTAGATTATACCTGTGTGAGTTGTCTTGCTTCATGATTATGCTTCGTGGTTTTGTTTGTTGATTTATTTGTGGTATTTCCTTTCTGTTCTGGGGTCCCTAGTGAGTATTTTTTTACTCAACCCTGCATGGGATTCACCCACATGTGTTTTTTCTGGTGCAGAAGACCTCCACCTTGATGGAGGACTTGGTGGCCTAGGACTCGGTGGTGCCCAGTGAGATCAGGTAGGCAGGGAATGCTTCTACAACTTCCAGTAGCTACTCTACACTTTCCCATCATGTGTGGTTAATAGTGGATTGATTTTCATAAATCTTTTTTACTTTCATTTTTTTAGTTTTTCTTTTGTTTGGTTTGTATTCTGTACCATTTGACCTACAACTTGTACCTTTACTCAGTGGTTGCTTAGTGGCATGCATGTTTTACCTTTCCAGTTTTTGGGACTTGGTTGTGTGTGTGTGCGTACAGGTACTCTAGAAAATGCCTCCAATTTGAAGATTGACACCTTTGGTGCTAGTCGCCAACCCCTGGCCTTCAAGATGTGGGCTTTCAAGAGTCACAACATGTGACCTGGGGGACGGGTCATGACAAAGTGATATTACAGGTGATCAGTTCTACCTCAAAGACTGGGAGTCTATTGTTTTGTTTTTGGGAAAAAATTTTAAATTTTTTGAGTTCAACTATCATATTTGGGGAGTCCAATTTTGGTGTGGTGGTTGACATATCCATACACTAGGACCTTGAATTATTCTTTTCATCTATATGCATAAAAACATTGGATGCATGAATCATATAGGAATTTAGTATTTCCTCATGTTATTTTGGAATTAGAGTCATCTCACCAGGTATAATCTATTGATTATGGTACATCTTGATCTATTTTAGGATGCCTCCATGCAGACATCCTGTTAGGGTTATGATACGTGGTCGTGAGGACAGCCCACCTAGCGATGAGGCATCAGTTCCGGGACCATTTCTAGAGACGGCCACACCGAGTTATGCAACAGTGTTACCACCACTTATTGATCAGCAGTTACTACTGGTGTTACTGGTAGAGGATGCACGTAGGCTTAGTTACTTGCATGAGTTCTAGAGATAGAGACCTCCTTGGTTTAGGGGAGATATAGATCATTATACTGTTGAGGACTAGCTAGAGGTGGTGACGCGGGTATTCTGCTTAGTGAGGATGCCACTTGACCAGATGGTGATCTTAGCCATGAACCATATTTAGGTATTAGCAGGGAGATAGTGTATCTTGATGATTTAGACTCATGACAAGGAAACCATCTCATGGGATAACTTCAGGCATATTTTTTTAGAAGAGTTCTCCCCCATGACCTTGCGCTCAGTGCATATATAGGAGTGGTTTCACCAACAGCAGGTCAGCATGTCAGTGGTTGAGTACTCTTCGAGGTTTACTGACCTCTCCTGCTACTCTACAGATATGGTACGAGACCCTTTATTCAAGGACCATACCTTTGAGTAAGGAATCTGATAGGAGATCAGGGTGTCGATGATTTCCCTCAACATCCCCACTCAGGCTGGAGTAATGGAGAGGTCCCTTCTTGTAGAGAGCCTCCTAGAAGAGTAGGCATCAAAAGCTAGAGCCACCAGTAGACACCAAGTGGTAGAGTCTTCAGTGGTGAGTAGTAGGCAGTAGACGCGGGGACCTAAGAAGATCATATCTTTCAAGGGATGACCCTAGGATTCAGGGTCAGTAGTGTGGGGATCCCAGAGGAGAGATATTTAGTAGGTATCCATGTTGTGAATCACGTGTGGTGGGTAGAGACACATGGATTGTGACTCCCTGGACCACCATACTGATGATCAGTGGATGGTCAAGTGAATTCCAAGTAATAGGTTGAGGTTCGAGCAAGGAGGTACATAGGGTAGCATATGTGGCAGGGGAGTAGGCCGAGAAGCAGTCGATGGGCGACAATTCAAGGTACTACCTCCACCACCCTTAGGTGGAAAGGGGAAGGCTCAGTTTCAAGCGATGGAGTCCTATGACCACGGTGCGTTAGATATTATTAGAGGTATGATCTGTGTCTTACCCAAATTAGTTTTAGTTCTTAAAGACACAGGTTCTAGTCACTCATTCTTTTCCATGAACCTCGTTCGAGGCTTGGAGATTCTGGTGGAGCCATTGGCTCGATCCTTATGTTTAAAGACTCCTACGAGAGGGGATTTGAATATTACACATTTGTTATAGCAGTGTGAGATTACTCTTGGAGGTGAGAGCTTCAGTTGGTATCCCCTAGAGCGGTGTCGAGTCCTTACGATGTCATCTTGGGTAAGGACTGGTTATCCACATTTCAGGATCAAATCGTATGTCTTAGGTGTAGAGTGTGGTGTGTCCATGAGGATGGGACCAGGTTTTACCTCACCAGTGAGAAGGGAACTCTTGCAGTGTAGGACAGACTTTCTCAAAGGAGGGTGTATCTGATCACTCACCAGTTGGATAACCTCGCTATCAGTGTGGTGGAAGAGAACATTCCAAGCTTTACTGTAGTGGTGTAAGAGTATGAATATGTATTTCATAAGGATGTTCTGAGACTACCTCCTCATAGGGAGATAGACTTATAAATCAATATATACCTCAGGATGGAACCAATATCCACACTGGAATATCGAATGGCTCCCACAAATCTTCATGAGTTCAGGGTACAACTGGAGGACTTGTAGGAGAAGGGATTCATGGGGCCTATTGTTTCACCATAGGCAACCCTAATGAAGTTTATCAAGAATTAAAATGAAATATTTAGGCTAGGCATGGACTACCAACACCTATACTAGGTTATCATGAAGAACAAGTATCCATTACCAAGAATTGATAACCTCTTCGACCAGATGAAGGGAATGAGGTGGTTCTCAAAGATAGACCTCAGATCAAGCTATAACTAGCTTTAGGTATGAGATGAGGATGTACCGAATATAGCTTTTCGGTGATGGTATGTCCACTATGAGTTCTGGGTGATTCCCTTAGGCATGACCAATCCCCAACAGTGTTCATGGGAATCATGAATAGGATATTCCATCCATACCTTGATCCTTTCATGGTGGTATTCACTGATGACATCTTGGTGTACTCAGTGTTAGAAGAGGATCACGCTACACATCCATGGATAGTTCTGGATACACTCTAATAGCACCAAATTTATGGGAAGATCTAAATGTTACAGTTCTGGATTTGGGAGGTCCACTTTCTAGGACATATCATCTCAGAGGCTGGAGTTTTAGTGGATCGAGCAAAGATAGAGGCAGTGCTTTCTTGGGATCCACCCAGGACCGTGACTGAGGTGTGGAGTTTCTTGGGGTTTTCCAGATACTACCGGAGGTTCATACCTGACTTTTATAGAGTATAATCACCCTTATCATCTTTGACACATAAGGGATATCCCTTTGTGTAGACAGAGAAGTTCCATCAGAGTTTCCAAAAGTTGAGGTGGAGACTTACAAGTTCCCCCATCATGATACTACCATAGGAGGGAATTGGGTATGTAGTTTTGTGTGACACTTCAGGGACCATAATGGGTTGTGTCCTAATGAAGGAATGAGTGGTGATCACCTAAATTTCATAGCAGTTGAGGTATCATGAGTAGAACTACATGACCCATGACCTGGAGTTAGCAGTAGTAGTTTTTGTTTTGAAGATATGGTGGCACTACTTGATGGGTGAATGGTTTACCGTATACACTAAACACAAGAGTATCAGGTATATATTTTCATAGAGGGACCTAAACTTGAGATAGTGGTGATGGATAAAGTTCTTATAGGACTATGAATTCAAGATATTCTATACACCTAGGAAGGGGAATGTGGTGAAGACATGCGCAGAAGAAGATCTGGTTTGTAGCTACTAAGTGAGGCGACAGAGCAGCTATCCATTATGCAGATATCCTTTATGGATGATGATGGAGCATCTTACCTTCAGTCGATTATTTTCACTCTGTAACGACTCGAAATTTTGAATAAATCTTGTTTCCTAATTTTGTGTGTTATTTTATTTTTATACTCAACAAAACTGTTTCATTTGATAACATGAGTATAATTAAAATGAGACCGTTGGGTTTTGACTGTTATATGACCGTTGGTCAATATGACCGCTGGAAACTAAACGTTTCGATTATTGTCTCTAAATACAAGTGATCGTGGTTAATTAATATAGAAAGATGATTCGATGGCCTCACCCAGTAGTCTTGGACCGATCTAAGCCCATCTAACAGAACTTGGGAAAGAGGTAGCACCAATGGGCTTTGCTCTGGACCAAACCTAAGCCAAACTTCATCCTGTGAATCTAGAATGGAATCGCCTTTGCAAGAAGTTCAAACTAATAGAAATTACTACTCGTGCGATGTTGGTCGAGCCACCCTCAGATTATCTCACCTTAGCACACCTTACACTTAGGTCCTATGCTGGGGTTATAAGGGGCTATGTAAGGAGACCGTAACTGCCTTGTGTAATACTTTGTTTTAAATAAAAATTGGGATTTCTTCTTATGATGAAGTTTATGAATTTTCAAATGACCGGATAAATATAGTATGCCTATTTTTGATGAATTTTAGAAAAAATGATATTTTAAAAATGTTTATGTAAACCTTAAATAATTAAGAATGTGTAATAATTTTCAAAAAATGTTCTTCGATAATTATGTTCAGTACGAAATTTTGAGTCTAATAAGATCAACTTAAATATTGATGAATAGTAAATTATGAATAGTGATTTTACACTTAGGATTAGTAATGTGACCAAATGGATTAGTAATCTCACTTAAAGAAATTTTTAATATAATTTAGACACCTTGATTAAGTAATGTGATTCAATAAATTGGGTAAATAATGGTTTCATAAATATTTAGTCAAGTATTAGTTTTTCAGGTGAATAGATTTTTTTTTAATTAAAAATATTTAGAAAACTATTTTTATAAAATGGACTTAATTTTTGAACTCAGAGCATCGATATTATGTTATGGTAATTTTTGGGGATTCTTCTGAAAAATATGGATTTTAGGTGAATAGTGTATTTATTAAAAAATTAAATTAAAAATATTTAGGAAATTATTTTTATAAAACGGAGTTCATATTTTTAATCAGAGCATCGATATTTGGTTAAGGTAAAATTTTGGGATTTTTCTGAGAAAGATAAATTTTCAGTGAATTGTAAAAAAGCAGTTTTAGGGTTTCAGTATGCTTAATGACATCATAACTCTGTCATGATGATGTCATTAGATATTTTAAGGGTTGGCCGACCAAAGGTGATGAATTATTGTATTGGGGGCCCCATGTGGCCTAACTCCATGGGAAATTCCATGGGAGAGCCCATGGTTTTGTGAAAACCACTTGTGAGGTGTCCCTTGAAATTATTAAAGTATCACCTCACCTTCCCTATAAATACCCACCCTTTCCTCCTTTATTTTTCACTCCCAACTCTTCCCCAACGAATCTCTGGTCTCATTACCTCCCAAGGAGTCCTCCCAAGGTTCCTCCAAGCCGTAAAGGTCCAAACCTTTGAGTTTTAAGAGTTATGTTTTAAGGTAAGGGATCCTTCCTCTCTCTCTTTTTTCAAGTAATCTAATTTATGTCATTTATTTTATGCTCTATGCTATTATGTTGGAATATGTTCTTTTATATTCCTCTTACTTCTCTTTTCATGTTCATATGATGAGATACCCCCTCTTTCTCTCATCAATTCATTTTAAGAAAGTTTAAGTGGCGCCATTAGGCTGCCGAATTTTTAAGGGATTCGTTCACCTTTCTCATTTTTCAAAGTTCTACTTTCATGTCAAGTCTTTCAAGTTACTTTTTATTATGTTGGGTTTTGATCTCTATATATATCATACTGATATTCTATGTTCATATGATGAGATACCCTATTTGACCTCATCAATTCATTTTTGTTGAAGTTTAAGTGGCGTCGTTAGGCTGCCGAATTTTTAAGGGATTCTTTCACCTTTCTCATTTTTCAAAGTTCGACTTTCATGTCAAGTCTTTCAAGTTCCTTTTTATTATGTTGGGGTATTATATCTGTATCTATCATACTGATCTTCTATGTTCATATTATTAGAGACCCTATTTTATTTCTTCAATTCATTTTGTTGAAGTTTAAGTGATGCCATTAGGCTGTCGAATTTTCATAAGAGAAATCTTATTTTTGTATTTCCTCTATGTTATTCATTTCATATGGAATGTCTTTAAAATATCATTACCATGTTCTTATATCCATTATATTCTATCCCTATACTGTTCTTTGGATCATTTATGAGTGGGTGACCTATTTCCTCTCTCTTTTCAATGTTTTCTAAAATCCTGAAGCATAGCCGTTATGCTGCAGAATTTCTGTCTCAAATGTCTCTCTATTTTTCTCAAATTATTTTATTTTATTAATTTAATACTAAAATCTATTCCTTCTAAAGGGGTATTAACATATATACCAAAATGTTTAATTTTAAATTCTTGTATTTACATACATAAGACCCACTTTCCTTTTCTGTGGGTTTTAAGGGACATAAAGATCATGTCTTTAAAGCAGTTTTTAAAACGTTACGATTATGAAATGAAACCCATTTATTTTATGCTATATGGGTTGTTTATGAAATTATGGATGATGATATATGTGGATCACATGATTATAAAGGAAAATTTAAGGGTGTTCCCTGATAGCTCTCCAATGCATTGGGTAAAGACTTAATATCTAGAGATGACCATTTAGACTGATACCTTGGTGAATAACCTTGGTAATTTTTATTGACACCTTGGGGATGGACCTTGGTGAAATGGAAATGATTTTATTTGTAAAATTTTGTAGCCACATATTCAAGTTATGAAATACGTTATTTTTATTATGATATGCCTCATGATTTCTTTCTCATGCCTTAAAGTTCTATTTCATTACTTTATTGATGTATCTCATGTTCACTTGTTAAATGTTACCCTTATTTCCCTTACTGGGCCTTTTGCTCACCCTTTCCTTTGATGTATGCTCCCAGGTTATGAGATTTTGTAATGAACTTAGGATGAACAAATGAATAATCCTTTCAAGTGTTTAAGAAGAATGTTTTTTTTCTCATGTAATAAGTTCCTGGTTTCCAAGACACTAAACCTTAAAGATCCTTGGTTTTGTAAAATGTAATGAAAAGATATGTTATAAAAAGGAGGGATGATATACACTCCCCAACTATTACAAATATTTAGGGAGGCAAAAATTTTGTATGTTGACTGCAAGGCCTGGAATGCTCAGTTATCCTCCGGATAGGCTCATGATGAATTTTCAATAGGTGGGGAGCACTTCATCCTTTTTAGAGGGAACACAGTAGTAATAGTTAAGTTGCGAGAGGAGATTTTGAGGGAGTTCCATACCTACCCCTTGGCGGTATATCCCCTAGTGGAGAAGATGTACCAAGATCTCTAACGTCAGTACTGGTGGCCAGGGATAAAGAAAGTGGTGGCCAAGTTTATTTCACAGTGCCTCACTTATCAATAAGTGAAGGTTGAGCATCGAGTTCCAATGGGATTGGAACAAACACTTGAGTTACCAGAGTGAAATTTGGATGGTAACTTGATGGAATTCATGATGGGATTTCCACACACATCCAAGGTCCAGGATTCTATATGGGTGATCATTGAATGACTCACCAAGTCATCTCACTTCCTACCCATCTGAGAGTAGGGATTAGTAGAGGGATTGGGACACCTCTATGTCCAAGAGATAGTGCAGCTTCACAAGGTTCCCTGAATGATCATCTTATAATGCGATGATTGCTTCACTTCATAGTTGTGTAAGGTATTACAGGAGGCGTTCGGGACTCACCTGTGCTTGAGCGTAGCTTTTCACCCATAGACTGATGGTCAGATGAAGCAGACCATACAAAACTTGGAAGAAATGCTTCATGCTTGCCTCCTTGATTTTGTTTATAGTTGAGAGGACCACCTTATACTAGTTGAGTTTTCATAAAACAACAATTATCACTCCCCCATTAGAATGGAACTGTTTGAGGCTTTATATGGGTGACCTTGAAAATCAATTCTATGCTAGATAAACCCAAGGGAGTCATCACTCATGGGTCTAGAGTTGGTATGACCTACCACTGAGAAGCTTCAATTCATATAGGAGCAGATGAACACTACACAGAATAGGCTTAAATATTATGTTGATAGGAGATGGATACCCTTGTATTTAGATGAGAGAGACTGTGTTCCTTTGGGTATCACCTAGATAGGGATTACAGAGATTTGGTCGGGGTGACAAGTTATCTCTAAGGATCATTGGAACTTTCTAGATTCTGACCAGAGTTGGTGAGGTGGCGTGATGCCTAGATCTCCCCCCACATATGCACTAGGTGCATGATAGTTTCCATGTGTTGTAGTTGAGTAGGTACGTGCATGATCCATGGCATGCCATCGACTGGGGGGAGCTGGGCATTTATGATGGAGAGATGTTTTCAGAGTTCTAGGTAAATATAGAGATCAAAAAGAGTGGGTCCTTTGTGGATGGTAGATTCCTCTGGTGCATATTTAGTGGTTACACAAGAATTTCTAGGAGCTCACATTGGAGCGGGAGGCTCAGATTCGTGCTTAGTACCCCCATTTGTTTATTTATCCTTATTTTGGCTTACGAGGACATGAAGCCCAAAAAGGGAGGATTAATGTAATATCTTTTAAATCCCATGTAAATTTTATTAAAAATAATTGTATGGGATTATTTCGAGACCAGACGCTTAGAAGACACCTGATTTCATGGCCCGGTGAGCCTGGAATAGAATTTTGACCTTTTTTAAGTTTATTTAAATAAATGTGCGAGCATGTTTTTCTAACTTTTAAACCGGTTCTTGGATCAAAAAAATGAGGGCACCTTTGAATTCAGAATGTTGGGATTCACTTAGAAAGGCCTTAACTTTAACCGGTGGTAAGGGTTGATCGGAAAAGTTATTTTCATACTTCTTAAGAGAAAAATAAAAATAACTTAAAAAGTTATTTTCTTTGTTTCCTTCACCATTAAGCAGTGACACATCTACACTCCAGCATGGTGACGAGGAGATGACGAGTCGTATTAAATGAAACCCTTTAATGGATCATCAATGTGAATCAAAACAACCCATTAAATGAAGCCTAAATGATATGTTGTTTCATAAATTAAATATTGTTATAGCACGATGATGAAACGTAACAAAAACGTTGTGACACATTTATCTTTTAATATATTAACGGGGTTGAGAAATGAGATCAAGATGTGAAAAACCTCTGATGAATCTATAAAAAGTAATCCTCTATAATGACGGATGGAAAACAAATTCACCTTGCATCCTTTAAAGGATCTCTCTCCAATGAAGAATGTTAGTGGATTGGAAAGTGGCGACGATGCCTTGGAGGAAGGATATGGGACCGAAGATTTGTGAACACCAATGACTTTGAATGGATCAACACCAATAAAGAACCTTCTCTAGGTAGGGGGTTTATTTTAAGTGAATAACTACTTTTTCTTAAATTTCATTTAAACGAACAAACGTGGGTTAAATCACAAACAAGTTAACCCGCGGATCAGTCGTTCATGCGGGGTGGTTATTGATATGGGATAAAGGGGATATCTTGTCTTTAATTATTCCACTTTTTCTTAGTGAAACACTAATAAGAATACATCTGATTCAACATGAACAAGGACTCATATCATTCATTGGTTGTTCTTTGTGACCCCTCTCCCCCCCCCCCCTCTTCATTCTTCACGGTGCAACGATGACGATGCACCAACCGAGGAAGCTCCAGGTGAAAGGACAACAACCAGGCGGGCCGCCACACCAATGGCATGAGGCCACGTCGACCAACCCCTGCAGCAGCACTAGGCTAAGACACCTTGGACATGGAAGTATGAGGGAGGCGGCACACTGTCAGTGTGCCGTAGTGGTAGTAAGGGTCACCGACACCTAGGCCAACGGCTGATGGTAGTAGAGCTGCAACACACAGGCCACGACGGAGGGGGAACCCATGACACCGAGGTTGTGGAAGGAAGCTGTAGAAAACTAGGGGGAGTAGACAAGAAGAGGCACCACAAGTTGGTATTGGCCACACGGACCTGTTAGGTTTTTTCGGTGGGTGAACCCCCATGGCAACCGGTCATGGGGAATGGGTTGACGTGGCTTATGCTGTGTTGACTAGGAAAAGGGTGATGTGGTCACTGACCTCATATTCCCAGTTGGAGGAATCCAAATGCTCAAGTGTCTGGGATTGGGCACAATACGGGCCACGTGATGGCCCAAGATGGAAGGAAACTAGCCCGCCATGTGGGCTGGGCCAGGGGCATGAACCGGGCCACGGAGTGACACAGGATAGATTAAAGTCGGCCTGATTTTTCAAACCTAGAAAATGGAATAGACCAGGTCACTGGGTAGCCTAAGCTGGGAATGAACTGAATCACAAGTTGCGGGTCGGGCCGAATGGAATCGGGTCACAGGGCAACTCGACGGGCTGGACCCCCAGCCGAACTGGGTTGGGTCCAGCAAGGCCTAATAGGCCTGGCACAACAGCCAGCCTAGACCAGGCCAACCTAGAGCCAAACTGGTTCAGGTCAGATCAGTCAAACTAGGCTGGGGCATGTGGGGCCCCTGGGCCGGGTTGGTTGGGTTGGACTGGGCCCAGACACAACCAGCCCCCAATTACTAAAACACCAATATCTTTCAGACCGAGCATCCGATTTACTGTCTGTTTGTGGCATTGGAACCCTTGAAATGAGGCAGTTATTTTGTAATACTATAAATAGGTTTTAATTTAAGTTGAAATGTGATTAATGGCTTTAGGAGTGGTTTCTTCTTGAATCGATCACACTATGTGCGGGAATCCTACGGCTGGCTAAGACCTAAAAACTACTAACAAGCGATCCTATGTGGATCAGTTACAAGAAACCTTGTGTGGATCAGCTAAAATGGCTCAGTGGGATGTGGATATGTATGAACCAATAGGCCCAAAGTGGGGAGCATCTTTTTGTGTCCTGTTAGACCCACGATACACATTAGGAATAAATACCTCAGTATGATGGACATGGTGGAAAGCAGCTTTGTGTGACCCGGTAGGCCCACAGTAGGGAGCGACTCTGTGTGACCCAGCATACCCACAATAATCATCAAGGATGAGTTCCCATGTAGTCCAAGGTGTTGAGTTTTTCGGTTGATAGTCATGTTTTCTGTACTTTATATTATACATGTGTGAGCTATCTTGCTTCATGATCATGCTTTGTGGTTTGATTTTTGGATTGATTTTTGGTCTTTACATTGTGATTTGGGGTACCTACTGAGTATTTTGTTACTCACCTTTGCACAGGATTTGCCCCCACATGTTGTGTTCAGTGTAGAAAACTGATGCCTTGACAGAGGACTTGGTGACCTAGGACCTGGTGGTGCCTAGTGAGATCAGGCAGGTGGGCGTGCTTCTACGGTTTCTAGCAGCTACTCTACACTTTCCCTTTAGGTGGGGTTTTTAGTGGATGGATTTTCAACGATCTTCTATAATTTCATATTTATTAGTTTTTCTTTTGTTGGATTTGTATTTTGTCCCATTTGACCTACAACTTGTACCTTTACTCAGTGGATGTTTAGTGGCATGCATGTTTTACCTTTCCACCTTTTGGGATGTGGTTGTTTGTGTGTGCGTATAGGTACTTAGTAAAATTGCTCCTATTTGTTGGTTGACGCCTTCAGCGCTAGTCACCAACCCCTGGCCTTCAGAAGGTGGGCTTGTGGGAGTCACAACACAAGCCCTAGGGGACAGTTTGTGACATTTTAATTCCAACCATTGTAGTCCCATCAAAATTTCCAGTCAGGTAAATTGTGCCATCCTTAACTCCTCCTTCCATAACCATGAATGACTAATTCAATTTAAAAACTCCATTGTTTGAATTTATATTGAAACCTTCATCATCTAACTAGTCTTACTAAAATGGTATTCCTCTGTAGAACTAGTATATTTAATGCTCTTTTTAATCAAAGAATACCCCCATACTATATTCATATATTTGTATCTCCCTTTATGATAATATCTAAATATTCCCTATCTACAAGATAAACTCTCCTAAAGATTCCTGATGAATAGTTCACTATGAAAATTTGATCTATAATTGATTGGAAGGATGAATTAGAGTCAAACACCCATAACTCCACCAAATTTTGAATAGTGATCATAATATTGTATCCTCAATCCATTGAACTAATAGAATTTGAACTTATGAAAGTTTTTCTTTCAGTTCCTTGGGATTCCTATAATTCCACTAGATATTTCCTAGATTACTACAATTATAGAAAGTAGGTCCTAGACTATTTGGCTTTCCATGACTCTTCTCTCTATACTTTTCTTCCATTCATCAATGAGTAATTCTCTAAGGTGAATTTCCTCTTCCATTAGTATTTATCATGGTACCATAAGGTACTTGGACCTATCTTCTCTAGAGCTCCTCATTAAGAATAAAATTATAGACATATTTTAACACCATATCAATATTTCCATAGGTAATTGCCACAATAACTATGTCATCCCAAGATTTAGGTAAATATTAATGCACTAATATAGTCGACACATCATCAGTGAAAGTAAACTCACCATTTTAATCTTACTTCAAATCATGTTGAAGTTATTGAAATGATCTATCACAAACCGTCCTTCTAATGAACTCAAGTTAAAAAAATGACCCATTAGGAATAATTTGTTTAATACTATCATTTTTTCAAATATATCTGCCAGGGAGGTCATCATTTTAACTATATTCTTCTTCTACAAAATGTTGGAGGCCTTGTTATATGAGAATGTCATCCTCACCAACCCTAATTCTTGTTTGACCATTTTTTTTACATTAACCTTTATCTACGATTCAACAGATAAAATCAATGATACTATAGAGAAAATATAGATGGTTAGAGAATGGATAAATATGGCCCAAATTCATTAGAAATTGTATATATATCATCATTGATGACCCTTATCTTTTTAAGTGGTCGATCATGTATTATTACTATTTCATTCTATACTTTCAAGTAAAAAAAGGGCTTAGTTTGAGTTCTAATAAGTTTTTGAGAGTTTCAAGAGTTTTTGGAGGGTACGCGGTTAGTGTAAAGGTAGGAGAAACTGTGTGCTTTTCATAGGTAACCATGCGAGATGAAAAGGGCTCCCCATGGTAGGTGCACAATTTGGGCAAACCATTCAATAACCATGTGACTTTTGAATTGTTGTAATAATGTATATTCACAAAGTTGTTTCATGGTTTTCCAAATCTTTAAATAATTAATGATCTCTAAAAATTAGTTTTTTAACTTGGGTTTTCCCCTAAAAAACTCATTTTTTCTCTTGTGACCATGGCGTGCTGAAAGGAAAAAATCAAGTTCTGTGTGATAACTGAGAGGGGGTGGGGGTGAATTAGTGATATTCAATTATTATGTTTTATTAATTAATAAACAACATTTACTTATGGTTATATATAATTATATCTACTAGAAAACAAAAAATCAGAACACCCATGGAAACACATATATTTATAAGGTTCAATACTCAATAAGAAAATTTAGTCCTTAGAATGGTTTGGAAGTACTTAAATACCACAAAATCATTAGAAAAAAATTCTTTTTGTGGTTACTGTAAGAAGATAATATCCATAAATTTGATAGCACTATATTCATTCAACAATTCATGTGCTCCTTGTATAGATAATATGATATAACATTTCTTATAATAACAAAATAACTATTTCTAATAGGCTTCAACATTATCACTATGCTACTAAAATTTATTCACACTTTCCTTATTGATAGTTCTTCGTATCCCTCTTCAATTTATTTCATAATAGTGAGCAAGAACTTTAGTATCAACTTCTCCACCAAAAACTATATTTATGGTACCCTTGATCTATTATCCTTGGTCTGGTGCCCTTTGTCTAGTATCTTGTTTGATTGATACCAACTGATGCCCTATTCATCCAATTATCTCTTCACCTTATTCATCTTATCATCTCTTTACCTAGTTCATCTAATACCAGTTGATAAGAAGATTTTTTCTAATATCACATTGTCCAGTGAGACTGAATTTTATGCTTTGACACAAGATCTCTCAAGACCTTTGGTCAGTACCTCAATTCTTCAGTAATTCACCTAGAAAGAATAACATCAGTAGCCTTCTATCAACACAATTTATTCCCTATATATTAGAAAAAAATATTTTAAATGTCTAGGATAATCACAAAATAAATTTGAATTTATCAACACCAAATTCTAATATCTCATTTGAATATTTTGACATTTTACCACCTTCAAACCTACAATTAAATAGGGGTCAATATTCATTTCAAATACTTTACTAAGATCTCAATGTCAACATTATTAAAACCTTATAAAAATATAGGTAAGGATAATGATCTTAATTATATTATAATTGAAGTATTTATAAATCATCTTAACATCATCAAATTTAATGTATTTGAAAAATACTTTGTAAAGATCCCAAAAACTATGTTCGATTTATCTTCATATGAACTTCACTATCTGGTAACCTCATAAGGTTCTTCTTTTTCTAGTCATTCTCTATTTAGTATACTTCATATTTGTCTATGTGGAATCGTTTTCATATTTCATAATCTTCAATTACTTCGAGTAACTTTGTTTGAATGATCTCCAATGGACCCTTTATTTGATTCCTCAACACACTCTTTGTCTAGTGCACTCTTTCCATAATCCTTTGTTTGGTGGCTTTATATGGAATCCTATATCTGAAACCTATTCTTAGAAATATATTTTTAATGAAATTATTAGAAATAACTTTTAAATTCTATTTTTGATAGATTCTATTAGATGGCTCTGAGTTTCTCTTTCCAATGGACTTCATAAAACTCTATCTGATGGACTTGCAATGTTTGATTAGTGGACTTCATACCCCTCTTTGTCTGTTACAACATCATCATCATCTTCCACCAATATTTTTCCTTTTGGTATTACAAACATTATTCCTTTAAACTAAATAAGAAGGAATCATGAATACCTTCTTTTAAACATGATTTTTGAGTACTTTTGAAAATTATTAAAGTATGAACTAAATTTAATTTATTAGGAATCTTTTTCTAATAGAAGTGTGAATATAATTGGATAAACATTTAGTTCCACACTACATCTGATGACTTAATTTTATTATATTTCATCTATTATACTTGGTTTGTTACCCTCGATCTTTTGGAATCACATGTCTTTATTTGGAATAATATTTTTGAAAACTTTATAAGTAAGGCTTAGCATTGTAAAGTTATTTTTATTTGACAACAAAATAAAATACATAAGAAATCATTATTTCTTGTCATTCATTTTATCCTCAATAAAAAAAATCCTTAAATATTCTTGGTCTCAAAAATCTCCCCCTTTTAATTTTATTATCAACTAAGGAACAAAAATCTTTGAAACTTTGAAACTGGAGTAATGGATTAATTATCAATCAATTCTAAGACTACTTGATCAAACTTGGTGTAAGAAATAAGAATCATTGGAAAAAATGTCATATTTTCCATAAATCAGTGATTCAAAAAAATTTCCAAACCTATTACATTCACCCATATTCATAATTGATCATGTAATAAAATTTCCTTCATCCACTTAAAAAAATTGTTAAAACATTTCACACTTTCTAAAATCACAATTTACTCCTTTTATAATTCCCCCTAAATATATTCTCTCCCTTGATAAGTAAAGAACGTATCAAGGTATAGATTTATGATGAATATTTTATCCCACTTTGGAAACAATATCTAAACACAAGATGAGATATGGAAAATACATCACATACCTTATCCTTAAGATATTGAGGTTGTACGCCCATAATCAACCTCAATTTCTAAAAATTTTCCTTTGGTGATGGTTTAGTGAATATATCAAAACAAATTCCATTATAGGAATAAAATATGAATTTAAATCATTTATTTATACATTATATTTTATTATGTGATATTTAATATCAATTTTATTTGAATGATAATTTTACATTAGATTGTTAGTGAGATTTATAGCACTTTAATTATCACAATCTGAATAGGGGAAATTTCACATCAACTAAAAAATATTCTAGTTGTGTCTTAATCCACATTAATTGTGTTGTAGCATGAGTGATAGGTACATACTCATATTCTGTAGTGATAAGGGATACTTAATTTTTATTCTTTATATTCCAACTCACACATATTTCTCCCAAGAAGAAAAATCCACCATATGTTGATCTCATGTCATTAATACAACCTACCCAATCTGCATATATGTAAGCAAACAAATAAATCTTTCATATTCTGTCATATTTTATTCTAAAATCAATTTTTTCTTTGATATATATAAGACTTATTTTTTCATTGATAATATGAGATTCCTTTGGTGTACTTTGATACCTATCCCAAACTGTAACATCATACATTATATTTGGCCTTGAATTCATTTGATATAATAGGCTTAAAATCAATTTTCTGAACTCTTTAAGATCAACCTCCATTCCTTTCCCATATTTTTTCAATTTTTTTCCCACTAAAATGGAAGTGGAAATAGTCTTTGAATCTTCTATTCCAAATTTATTCAAAATTTACTTAACATACTTCTCTTGATATAGAAAAATGTACTTATTCTTTTGATATATTTATATTCAAAGAAATTATTACATTTATCCTATCATAGAAATTTCAAATAACTTCATCATATCTTCAAAGAAATTTTCACACATTTCTGCATCATTCCCTATGAATATAATATCATCAACAAAACAATTACAATAAGTGAAACCACTTGATATTATTTTATATAGAGTTTATTATCAACTTTTCCTTTCTTGTAATTCAACTTCTTCAATAAAGTATCTAGTTTAGAATACCAAGATCTCAAATCTTACTTCGACTCCTATAAATCCTTCTTCGACATACATGAATAAATTTTATCTTGAACAAACACAAAGACACATAGTTGTTCAATATAAACTTCTCTATTGATATCTCCGATAAGAAAATCCAACTATACATCCATCTAAAATATCTTATATATTCATTTTACATCAATAACAAGAAAGATTCTTATAGTTTCAATTCTTCATACTAGGGAAAAGGTCTCATAAAAATCAATGCCACCAACATGTGAGTAGACTTTACAAACTAGTTGTGCCTTATTTCTTATCACTTCACCTTTTTAATTCAACTTGTTTCAAAAACACCATTTTGTTCCAATGACATTCTTATTTTATAGTTTGCTTATAAGTTCTCATGTCTCATTATTATCAAACTAATTATATTCTCCATTCATGGAGTCAATATAATCTTGATTCTACAATGATTCTTTAACATTTATTATCTCAACCTATGAATATAAACAGTTATGTGATAATATCCTTGATGTTTTTATGGTTTGAAAATGTTTTCCTTCATCACCGATAATATTTTGGAGCTCCATTTGTATTCTGGGTACAGTATGTGAGGAGTGAGGATTCCCCACATCACATGAAATGGATAAATAAATATCTTCATCCTATTCAATTTCTATATCATTACTCCTTCCAAAAAAATTGTTATGTTGTTTAATAGTTACAACATCATCTTCAATTCCTATCAAATCGACACATGACTATAGAACTTTTATATTAGAATGTTCCAATACTTTCACATAGGAAGAGTTTAAAATATTACTTTTTTACTTATTATAATCCAAGTATCCTCTACCATCAAGAGGGTATCCAAGAAATACATCAGAAAATCTTCTTTGATCAAACTTCCCAAGATTCTCACCCTTTAATTTGATAATATAGGGACTACCAAACACCCTTAAGTATTTCAAACTTAGGTTTTCTTTATAATAAATCTCATAAAAAGTTATATAAAAGTTTTTCATGTAGAAACAATGATTATAAACGTGAACTTTTTCACCAATATCTTGTCCCTAAAAGAATTTATAAGTATCATGTTCAATCATTATAGTTTGAGTAATCTCAACCAAACTTCTATTTCATTTTTCAGAAACATCATTCTATTGTTGTGTGAATAGTGCACTAAATTCATGAAGAATGTCATGCTTTTCAAGATAGTCTTTTAAATTCTCATTCATGTACTCATCATCATTATTATCTTTAATTTTCATCATGGAATATCCACATTCCTTTTTAACACTTATCCTAAAACTCTTAATCATTTTTTAACAACTTCAAATCTCTCATAATATGTGAGGAACACACATTATATAATATCCATGGCCATTCTCCTTTTATATATTTGGGAGCAGTTTCAACCACTAAGGCTTACTCTTTGCCTTTTTATTTATTAATATGAGTCTTTTAAAAAAATTTATATAAACTTTTTTGAGGTGTTATCATAATAATACATCCTTCAGAAAGATATCAAGGATGAAAACATCTTTTATATATAGTTTCCATAGGTTGAAATCTATTTTCAATCTTCAAAATGGATTTTTAAAGTTATCTTCTTTGATTGGGTTGACTCTCCCTCAAAATCTTTCACCAGTACCTCCTGGAATAATTGTAGTGTTAATGATTGAAAAAACATATCATCACTATATTCTTAAATCCTCCATATTATCAGTAATATATATAGAAATAATATTCTCCTCTATAACTTATATGTCTTCCAGAACTGTGCACCTACCTTACATCACCTTTCTGACCATAAATATTGGATTCCTTTTCTGGTAAAAAATTTTGGTAGCCTCTTGACAACTTCTTCTTAAGCTTAAGTTTCTTCTCAACCTTAATAGAGTCTCCAGTTGTATAATTTTTTTCTCCAAACTTCTATTATTTATGAATTTCATAACTTTTTACTATGCTTGTTTTGGATATATACATGCTATTATTAACTTGCTTCTTCTTCTAAACATCTTTATTGGTCAGAGTGGAACACTCGATAGGGGTGAATTGAGTTTTTAATTAACTTTTTTGTTTAAATAGATTTAAAACGTAAAAACCCAAAATTAATAGAAATTCCTAGTCAACTAAAACCATATAATTATATAATTTGATCTTTCAAAAGGTTTCTTAGAAGTTCGATCACAACATAGTTAATATAAGTTTTAAAAAACTCTCCTAACTTTTAAAAAAATTACTTGAATCAAGAACCATATATAAAACACAAATTAATTTCAACTATCAAAGTAATATTTTTCTATTAAATTTTTGAAAATAGGTACTAGTTTGTTTTTAAAACAGGGTAAACAAAACAAAACCACATTGTGAAATTAAATAATAGGTTCAGTCTCAAGAAAAAACCTAATAATATTTACCTGGAAAAAACCAAAATTCAAGGGGTTTATTAAATAATAAATGGATCTAAAACCTGGATTATTTTTTATATAACACAACTACACTTGACATCCCAGGCGACAACCATCATCTTCTATAGTTCTATGTGGGATACTAAATATAAAATAAAAAGAGAGTGTGATTCTTTACTCTCCAATATAATAAAGGTGACTGTATTTATGAATTAATAGAGTAAATAAAAACACAACTTGATAAGTATGCTAAAACATAAATAGAAAGATATAAAAGATGTTAAGATTTGATTCATCTCAATCTGATCAGATTTGATTGATCAAAAATATTTTAATCGGTTTTGAAAAGGTTCAATCGATTTTTCACATAGAAATATAGAAAATATAATGTTAGAGAATCAAAGTGTTCACTCTATTTAGTGAATCACTTTTTCTCATGGATTTATTACATGCATTTGTATTTCCTCTCTCTTTTATCTAAAAGGGGTTATACATCTTAAATAGATATTTTCTATAAACGTTTCAATGGAGAATATTAATTCTTTAATCCTCATACTCGTTAGTCATTAAATTATCTAAATTTGAGTAAATTATCCAAAATATATCCATTGTATATTTGAAAATTATTTATTTATTATGTTATGATCAATTAATATTCACTTAGGCATGTTTACTTTGGATCACAATTACTAGTCATAGCTGGTTGGAACAATAACTAGGGACAATAACTTCGTTCCTTCATGGGGTCACTACATTTTAGACTTGTGGTAGGTTCATGACATCATGTAGTAAGTACATTTCTTTTCACAGACATTTTATTTTTTATTGTGGTTACCTGATTTCTTCTCATGGACACTTCATTGGTTCTTACGGTAGGTTAATTTCTTTATGTGGTCATTACAATGACACATGCAATTAGTACATCACTTAGAGAAAATAAATTACCTTCTCACATTTATTAGCTTTCTTAATGTGGTAGGTAGTTTCCTTAATGCTCTCACATAGAGTTCAATGTATGGTAGGTTTAGTACATATGTGGTCACTTGAACTTCAATTCACGGTTAATACAACTTTTAGATAGAATTAGAGTGTGGGGGGTATTTTTTTCATATGGTTAGCACCCCTAGTTTCAAGTAATTAACCCTTTATTTATGTATTTCAAGTATATAAAGTTATCGGGTTAATATTTAGAAGGTTCAGAGGATTTTTGGAAAGTTTATGGAGCTTTATTTGTGGTGTGCAATATGATCATGACTAGTATAAATTGTGCAACGCCTTATAGAAAATTATGTAACTAAAACAATGGGAACTAGGTAAGAGAATAATTTGACCAAACTGTGTGGCCACCTAGAAGAAATTTTTAAATATCAGAAAAATGGGTTTATAATGGTTGGTGCATGGTTTTTCTAACCATGTGATCCCACCATGAAAGGGGTGTTTGGAGGTAGTGGCCTGTGCATGGTTAGTGCATTATTTTTTTAACTACGCGCCCTAACCATGCACCATTAAAATTTAGATTCATACTTTGTGGATATAATTTGAATAATCTCCTAAAACACTCATTTTTCCACTAAAAAATTCATAACCCAAATTCCTCTTCATACCTAGGATTTATAGATCATTCCTCTTGATTTGGGAGTGATTTTGAGCCAAATCTAGGTACATTGGTGGTCGGTTTTTTAGTAAGTGATCATTATTCATCATTTTCCTTATATTTATTCTTTTTACCTCTCATGTAATCATGGAACTAATTCTTCAGGGATATATCCATGTTGTTTGATGTTAATCATGATGAGAAATTATTGTTTTGATGCTAGGTTGTAATATATAAGGATGTTTTTTGGAATTTTAAGCTTAGTTTTAGTATTTTTGTGTTGTTATTCATCTTCACCTAAGTTTGAGAGGTAAATGGATTCACTCTTGACTCCTCTTAGTTATAACTTGAAGGATTTTTAAAAAAATTATTGAATCTGATGAATTGAATTGTGAAATTGATGTGTGATTCTTGATGGGAAAATTAATTAGTGATGGTTTGTGAAATGGTAGAATTGGATGGTTTTTGTGGAAAACCTTATGATGTTAATTTTAAAATGGTGATTTTAAAATGATGATTTTTTTATTTATGGAAAAGGGTTTGTATAAATGTTTTAATAAAATAATTTTTTTTTATAGAAATGGTTTTTCATAATTGATTTGGTATGGTATTTGACATAAATAGTTGGTGTGTGTTTATTTTAATTGACGTGACCCATTGGAATAGGCATGTGTTGTTGGGGAACTTAGTATATTGTTACCTTGTGATGGCTTGGTAGATCAATAGGATATCACTCATGAGTATGGAACTATCACCTAGGAATGAATGTGTGGATGTATTGAATGGAATGGTTTGTTCCAAATGTATTTGAATAATGGGTTGAAAGACATGTTTGGTTTCTTTCCATAGAAAACATTTTTTGTTTGGAAACTATTTTATGCTTTGATATAAATAGATTTAAATTGGTTTTAAACTATTTTATATAAACAAGATAAACATTTATGTCCTAGTGTAATGAGTTAGGAAGTCATTGTGGAAATATTACTAAGTTTTATACTCACCACCTTCTTGGGCACTTTGGTGAGTTTTCAGATATTGTATATCAAGACACAAGTAAAGTCAAGGTATCTCATTTCTTTATTGATGCATCATGATACCATGGGTATGGATTATATAATTGAAGCTTAGATTAGGTTGGTAGTTTTTGAGTTTTTTTCTTCCATGACTTTGAGTTTTGTTGGTTTTTATTTCTGCTTTGTACTCTGATATAGTTTGGTTTAGTTGGTTTTGTTTCAGTTGTATATTTTACTGATACATTATATAGGGTATTGTTTATTTATTATCTTATGGTTTAATTATTTTATATTCAAATGGAAAATCACCCCCCAAATTATTATGAATAATTTGGCATTTATTTTCAGTATTTGGTCTCTTGGGGATGTCACTTGAGGCCCATTAACATCTCTTCCTCTTCCCAAGAAAAAGGGTGAAGGGCAGGATGTTACAAATGGTATCAGTTTATTCAGTCCTATAGTTGAAAATAATTCTTCTTTAGTCCTTGATTTGGATTGGTAGCCAAGATTATGATCATCAAAACTTGAAATATAAAGCATAAAGAGGTGTAGATAACCTATTTTTGTTGAACTTCACGTTACCAGGGAGTTAGTTACAAGGGTTTTTTAGACACTTCTAGGAGTTGTAACCTCATCATCATGGGTATATCTGATGAGAATATAATGAAATGTATTAATTTAAATGACTTACTAATAAGATTTCATAATCCATTTTGAGTAATGATTTATGATTTAGTGAAAAAAAGTGTTGATTTTTGAAAATAGTTTAAAATGTTGTGATTTTCAAAATCATGGTGAGATTTTCAAAAATGGTTTGAAAATTTGAAATTTTTGAATTTTGGAAATCCATGATGTGATATATTTTATGTGGTAAATTTTAAATTTCTAAGCCTCCATTTTCTAGAGAGTGAGGTTAAATGGTATTTTCTTTTGGTTATGGAAAATGGCACCTGGTAGGCGTTGTGGAAACCAATCAGAAGAGGTTGCTGAAAATTTAATTTCACCTGATCCAAAGGTGAACCAACACTTAGTTTAGAGTATTATACAAACTTTACAAGCTATTTATAAAGGTAACATATATTATGAACCAAGGAAAGTTGATCATTCCATTTAGTTCCAAAAGAAGAATCCACCCATATTTCTGGGTGATTCAGAACAGGAAAAGAAAAAAGTGTGGTTGAATAGGATGAATCGAATCTTTAATTTCCTAGGAACACCATTTGAGCTAAAAGTGAAGTTTTCTATGTACATGCTAGAGAATCTACTATGCCAGTGGTGGGATTTATTAGTTCAGTCTAAATTGGACCAATGCATCGCATGGGAGAATTTTGAAGAATATTTCACCAAATAATTCTATCTTACATGTTCATAATTTCTAGAATAATATAATTTTTCATCTTGAAGCAAGTGAATATCTTGGTAACATAGTATGTGTTTAAATTAATAAAATTAGTCTACTTTTCACTAGACGTTTCTACAAATGTTTCTTCTAAGGAATGAATTTTTGAATTGGGGTTGAGGATAAATATTTTTTCAAATATTGTAATGATTTTTATAATAGATTATATAGGTAAGGTTAATAGAGAGATGGTGGTATAGAGAGACAACTCGGATAATGAAAGTGGATGAAGAATGTTCATACCTATGGGAAATGGTGGGAACTCTAATGTTGGGAATAAGCGCAATAGGAACACTTATTTCCAAGGTAGTGGTATGACTCAGAATTAGATGGAAGGATTAGTGAATATTTATCCTAGACCAAAGAGTATTCCTTGATGCTTTTAGTGTGGTTCCTTAGATTACATAAAGTGTGATTTTATGGAACCACCTAGAGAATTTCACAATTGAAACTAGATGGTATATCTTCAGTGTTATTGTTTTCATGCACCAAGTTCATGTTCTAGGGACACATCTCATGTTTTGAAAATGTCGTATGGTTCAATGGGATAAGGATAGAAGAATAATTATTATCAGCTAAACCAAGCAATACATGGTGATTCGAGGAATACTATGACTCCTCAACTAATGAAATATCAACATGGTAATAAAGAACAAAGTTAAATAAGTAATCAATTGTATGGATCTAATCAAATGATTATGGATGATCAATCTAGACCATTGACGGTGAAAGGTTTGATTATTTTTAATTTCACCCGATTCTATATTTGTTTGATACGGGTACATCCCATTCATTTATTTATTCTTGTGCTATTGATCTTGTGGGTTTTCATGTTGATATAATTCCTTCTATTTTCAAACATCATACTCCTATTGGTCAAAGATAATGTCGAGCATTTTATGAAAAGAATGTTATTTAACTGTTGATGGGGATGAATTGATATGGTATTTCCCTGTGCTTGATATGGATGTCTATTATATAATCCTAGGTATGGATATGTTGACAATGTTTAGAGCTCACATTGATTGTTATACTCAAAGGGTTATTTTTAAAACTGATGGTGGAATCAATCATCTATTTATATAAGATTGAAATGTATTGGTAGGTGCATCAGAATTATTGGCACCTACAGTTGGACATATCCTCTACTAGTTGGAATTTTTGACCTTGGAATAAATGGATGAGATTAAGAATAGTAATTTTTTTATCAATTTCTTGATGTTTTTTAGATAATTTCTCAGGGTTTCCACCCACATGAAATGTAGAGTTTATGATTGATCTCTTACCAGAGACCAGTCCAATCTCACTTATGTCTTATCAGATAGAACCAATAAAATTTATGGAATTGAAATTTCATTTGAAAGATCTAAAAAAGAAAAGGGTTCATTTAGCCTAGTACATGTTTGTGGGAATCACTAGTTTTGTTTGTGAAAAAATTGAATTGAACTCTTAATATGTTTGTGGATTATTGTAACATTAACCAAGTTATGAAAAAGAATCAATATCCTCTTCCATGCATTGATGATCTATTTGATCAATTGAGGGGATCCTAGTGGTTCTATAAAATTTACTTGCATTCAAGATATCACTAACTATAGGTTTGGAATGAGGATATTCCAAAGATAGTTTTTAGGAGTAGATATAGCCACTATGAATATGTGGTTATGCCTTTTGGTCTTATGATACTCCAACTGTATTTATAGAAATGATTAATTATATATTTAAAAGATATATAGATTCTTTTATTATGGTGTTTATGGATGACATATAGGTGTATTCAAGGACAACTTATGAACATGAGAAACACTTAGTGATATTGTTGGGTATATTATGGGATAATCATCTGTATCCCAAACATTAAAAGTGTGATTTTTTGATACAAAATATAAGTTTACTTATACATTTAATCTATGAAAGAGTTTTTTTTATCCATAAAATATAGATGTTGTGATCTCTTGGAAACCACCATACAATGTCTTTGAGATACACAATTTCCTTGGCTTAACTGTTATTACCAATGCTTTATTCATGAATTTTTATCACCAGATTCACTAATGGAATATTTTAAAAGGGAAAAATGTTACATTCCAATATAATGATCAATGTCATAAGTCATTTAAAAAAATTAATTTTCACCATAAATCATCACCTATCTTGATATTACTGGAATCAGAATAGGGTTATGTGGTGTATTGTGATGCTTCAGGATTTTGGTTGGGGTTTGTTCTCATATAGGGAGATCATTTTACTACTTATGTAATATGGTAGATATTATTTCATGATAAGAAATACCCAACACATGATTTTTAATTAGTTTTGTTAGTCTATGATTTGAATACTTGGTGTCATTACCTCTTTGGTGATAAATTTATAGAGTTTAAAAACCATAATAGCTTGAAACACATTTTCTCAAAAATATATTTGAATTATGAGACAAATAAGATGGATAGAGTACCTCTAAATTTTCGAATTTGAATTAATGTATACACTAGATAAAGGAAATTCAAAGGATAATGATTTAACTAGTAATTCATATAGTCATTTGGTGAAAGATGCTTCAGATCAATTGCAGCTATTGTTGGTGATAGTTAACATTCACTTGGACTATGAAGATGGAGGTACTGTTGTGGTTTTATTTCTAGTTTATTTTTTTATGATTTTTTTTAGAAGGTTAAATATGCACATACATCAGATTCTAAATTTGTTTCATTGAGGTAAAAACTTAATATTAAGGAGACTATTGAGGCATATAATCTTGATAGAGGATCGGTGTTGTATTTTCAAGATCATATGGTCGTACATTTGTCTTTTCGAGAAAACATTATTAATTCTTACCGACATTTGAGATGGGATGTTCATCCTAGAATAAAAAATATGTGCACTAAAGGAAAATTTTGGTGTTCTGGAATGAAAATGGAAGTGGATAAGTTTGTATTGAGATGTCTCACCTATCAACATGCTAAGTCAAGGCACCAGTAGCCAGTGGAAATGATAAAGTCTTTACCTATTCCTATTTGGAAATGGGAGAATATAGCCATATATTTTCTGATAGATCTCCCAAGGATGGTTTGTAATCACTATTCTATATGAATGATAATGAATCGACTCACAAATTCATCTCATTTTATCCCTATTCTTGAATCTCATATGGTGGAGAACTTTCCTAAAATATATATCTAAGAAGTGGTAATGTGTCTTGTGTACTAGTTTCAATAATATCATACCAAGACCCAAGTTTTACATATATTTTTTTGGAGATCCTTACAAAAAAAACTTAGGACTCAGTTGACTATGAGCATAGTGTATCATCCATAGATGGATGGAAAATATGAAAGGATGTTATAAACATTAGAATACATGCTTAGGGTTTTTTTAAATGTGTTTTGGTGTCTTTTGGGAGAAACACATATTGTTAGTGTAGTATATGTATAATAATAGTTATTAGGAATCTATACATGTGATTCCTTTTGAATCATTTTATGGGAACCTTTTTTCCACTTTGTTGGGTAGAAATAGGCGAGACTTCACTTGTTAGACCAAGCCTTGTGCAAGAGACAATGAAGAAGATTTAGTTGATCAGGAATTGAATGGAGATGGCTTAGAGTCATCAGAAATAATATGTGGATCACCATCGATGGTCATTGTCATTTGAGGTGAGTAATCAAGTGTTCATAAGAATCTATCCAACGCTTGGGCATCATTATTTTGGGAATTAAGGTAACTTATCTCCTCAATAAATAGTCCCTTTTGACATACTTGAATGGGTTGGTGAGGTGGAATATCAGTTGTCTTTTACACCAAGGTTTGTTTTAGTGAAGAATATATTTCATGTATCTCAATTGAAGAAGTATCAACCTGATCTTGACTGTGTGATTCGATGGGATCATGTTGACCTTGATTTGGATGCTATGTTGGTTCATGTTTTGATCCAGATTGTGATTAGGTAAGAGAGATTAATATGCAGGGAAACCATCAGTCTAGTGTGGGTTTTATGGAAACATTTTTGAATTCATGAATAATCATGGGACTATGAAAAAGAAATGGTCAAGAAATGTCCTAAACTTTTTCGGTCCAATAGTGGTTTTCAACTTTCTGAGGATAAAAAGACCAATGGTGGGGAGAATTTAGCACCCTCGATTTCAGGTAATTAACCCTTTATTTATTTATTTTATGTATATAAAGTTATTGGGTTACATTTTTTGAGGTTTATAGGATTTTTGGAAAGTTTTTTAAGCTTTTATGGTGGTTCACAGTTTGATCACGACTAGTAGAAATAGTGTTGCCTCTTCAAGGAAACCGTGCAATTGAAATAATGGGCACTGGGTAGGTTCATGGTTAGGCAAATGGTTTGGCCAAACCATGTGACCACCCAGGATAAACATTACAATGTTGGATAGAGGGGTTTAGCATGGTTGGTCTATATTTTGTCTAATTGTGTGAGCCAACCATGTGAGGGGTGTTTGAAAGTAGTGGCTTATTTCTAGTTAACACGTGGCTTTACTAACCTTGTTCCCTAACCATGCATTGTTAAAATTTAGATCCATGTTTTTTAGATCTAATCTAAATCACCTCCAAAACCACTCTTTTTTCAGTAAAAAATTCATAATCCAAATTTTACTACATCCCTAGGCTGTAGAGACCATTCCTCTTTATCCAAGAAAAAATTTAAGGTGAATCTAGGTTCTTTGGAGGAAGGTTTTGTTGGTAAGTGATCATTATTAATAATTTTCCTTATATTTATTATTTTTTACTCTCTTGGAGTCGTGTATATAATCTATTAGGGATATATCTATGTTTTTTATTCCAATAATGACAAGATATGATTTTTTGGATAATAGGGAACAAGATCTAAGGATGTTTTTTTGGAGCCGATTTTTTGGATTTTTATGTAATTCTTCATATTTAACTAAGTTTGAGAGGTAGGTGGATTTAATCTTGACTATTATTAGTTGGAACTTGATGTCTTGGTTTAAACTTGATTTAATTTCTTGAATTGAATTGTGAAATTGATGTCTGATTCATGATGGAAAACCTCTTTAGTGATGATTTTGTGAAATAGTGGAATTTGATGGTTTTTGTTGAAAACCTTGTGATGTTAATTTTAAAATGATGATTTTGTTTTGATTCATATAAAAATATTTCATAATTATTTTCAATAAAATAATTTTTTTATTGGAATATTTTTTCACAATTTTTTTTGGAATGGTATTTGGCATAAACGGTTGGCGTGTATTCATTTTCATTTATGTAAACCTATGGAAGGGGCATGTTCCATTAGGGCAATTGGTATATCGTTACCTTGTGATGATTTGGTAGATAAATTAAAAACTTATCATTAATATGGAACTATCACCTGGTCATGCATGTATGTATGTATATAATGAAATAGGTTTTTCTAAATGGATTTGAAGAATGGGTTGAAATACTTGTTTGGTTGCTTTCCATGGGAAACTATTTTGGCTTGGAAACTATTTTATGCTTTAATATAAACCACTTTAAATTATTTTTAAGATATTTTATATAAATGTACTAACATGTTCTATCCTAATGCTATGAGTTAGGAATTCATTGCGGAAATCCAACTTTTTTTATATTCTCCCCCTTTTTGGGAACTTTTGTGCATTTTCAGATATTGTATATTGAGAGATATGTAAAGGAAAGTTATCTCATTTCATTAGTGATGCATCGTGATACCATGGGCATGGATTGTGGAGTTGGGGCTTAGAGAAGACTATGATTTTTTGATTTGTTTTCTTCTATGTATTTGAGTTTTTTGTGGTTTTGGTTTTCAGTTTGTAATATTATATAGTTTGGTTTAGTCAGTTTTTTTAGTTGTATTTTTTAATCATGCATAATATAATGGATTTTTTGTTTGTTTTTATGTGGTTTTTTTGTTTTATCTTAAAAGATAAAATCATCCCCCAAATTTTTATAAATAACTTAGCATTTATTTCCAACCTTTGGTGTTTTAGGAATTTTACCTAAGGCCCAGTAATACCTTCACCTCTTCCCAATACAATGATTGAGCGGTGGGAAGTTACACACGATCACTTCTAGACTTATCCATTTTTACAAGTTTGGATGGAAAAATATTTGACTAATATAAATCATGAAATTCATTAAAAACATTTTAAACATGATTTGGGATCATTAAAATAATGAGGATTTGGTCTAATACAACAATATTAAACCTTGTTGTTAACCTCTTGGGATGATATTTATTGATCCTTCTGAGTTTTACACATCTTGGAATTTCCACCAACTTATAAAACTATGTTTTGGAAGTTTTTTATTCCTTTATCATATTTTAAAATTTTTCATTGAACAAGTTAAAATTGTTTATCCTTGAGCATTTTGTTTTTATTAATTTTAATATTGATGTTTTTCTCTTCATCAAGTAACTTCTTCATGTCATCAATGTCATATAGAAGCTTGAATTTTTCTTCAATAATTAATTCTTTATTTTCTTCTGAAATATATTCTTCCATAAAATTCCTTCTCTCTATTTCAAGTTTAAAAATATTTTAGAGACATTCTCCCAAATATATTTTTAGAATAAAGTTCATCTAATTCCTCTATTATTCATTAGAGCTACTGCTTTCATCATTGGTAAACTCTTCATTATTCAATTTTTCAATAAACAATTTTTCAGAAACCTCGTCACTGGATTTTTATATTTCACTTCATTGTAATCATCATCCTCCCACATAGATAAAAATATTCTATCTTTATCTAGATAACTTGTTATCATTTCCCTTTGAGTATGAATTTTATTTTTCTAGATTCTTCTTCAAATATCTCCTTGATTTTCTATCTTATTTATCATTATCTTCATCATCTTTTAATCTTGAGAAATTTTCAGCAATGTTTCTAATCTATCAACATCAAATTTGATTTAACAGTAATTTTTTATACTTCTTTATGCCTCTTTTAAACTTTATAGAAAACAAATACATGAATTCATCAAATTTTTTAGTATCCTTATCTTCGGTGTTGGAGTTACTACTAATTCCTTGATAATAGAATTTTTTTTATTTACTAATTTTAAATATATTTCTCGATCAATTTTTTTATTATTGAAATGTTTTTATCTTATCATTTAATATTTTTGGATAGTGCTATTTAAATATTACAAATAAAGTTTTAGGATATCTATCTTCTAAAGGTGATAACTTATCATCAAAATAATCAGGAATAATTTTAGAATCTTTTCAACAATATTTAAATCTTCTAACTTCTCATAAAAACATCTTATGGAGGTTATAATGTGGTTAAATATTGTAAATAAGGTAATAATAGATTCATCAATAAAAATTTTAATACTTATATGCTTTAATATCAAAATTTATAACTTTCTTTCTAAAATTTTAAATTTATTTCATAAATATTCTTCAACGTGTTCCATATGCCTTTAGTTTTTCAAATACCTTTAACCCATATAAATTTACTTTTGAAGAGTGAGGGAAGTATATAATTTATTGATTAATCGTCATTATCAAAATTCTTATTATCATTAGTTGTTAAGGGAGAACCCTCGGTCCATTATCCTTGATATGATACCCTATGTTTGGTATCTCATTTGAATGACACCAAATGATGCTTTATTCTGTGGTTGTCTCATCACCCTATTTATCTAATCATCTCTCCACCTTATTCATATAATACCAATTTATTTGAATACAGTATTCAATATCACTCCATCTGTTTCTATAGCATCCCATGCTTCGACACATTATCTCTCAATCTCTTCAATCGATACCTCAATTCCTCAATAATACACTCAGTGGAAATAACATCTATAACCTTATCTCAACACACTTTACAACCTTTATATAAGTAATATTTCTCCAAAAATTCTAGGAGAAGTAAGAACTAAAATTTTAATTTCACTCTTCTAAATTTGAATATCCTGTTTGAATCTTTTTACATTTGATCGCATATGAGTAAATAGAAGTTAATATTCATTGAAAATATTTTCTTAAGATCTCAGCATTAACATTAATCATACCTTTATAACATCTGGGGAAGAATCGCAATAATATTTTCATTATTATTGAACTATAGAATGACCATCTCATCATCATCATTTTTAATCTCTTTTTAAAAGACTTTACAAAGATCCCCAAAACTTCATCTTGTTCATCTTCATAGGAACTTCTTTATCTAGTAACCTCATAAGGTTAGTATTTTTCTAATATCCCTCTATCTAGTAGACTTAATATTTCTCTATCAAGAGTAATTTACATGTATCTTCTGCTTGGATCCCTTCAAGTAACTATGTTCAATGGCTCTGCTCAAAACCCTTTGTCTGATACTTGTACACAATCTTCATCCAGTGAACCCTGTCTGAAATCCTCTATTTGATGGATTCATTTAGAATCCTCTGTTTGACATCTATTTAAAAAAATATGTGTCTAATGAACTTATTTGAACTGCCTTTCGACTTCTATGTCTGATAGAGACTTACTCTAGAGACGAATCATGCGCCCCTGCTAGAGCACTTCCCACTTAGCCTTGAAGTCCTCGGGTTTTCCTTTCCTAAAAGTCGCGCACCCCCAGTTCTTGGAATGAGGAGAAAATTTATATTGTTGATCATCCATATAGGGGTTTCCTTCATCACTCTCCACTGTGTATCATGTGGGGCAGGTATGATAATGCTTCCCTCAGGATGTGGATGAAACCAAACCTTAACAAAGATAATAAACAGACTCTAAAGAATGAAGGGGTGTGTTTGATGATGATGTTGATATATTTCTTTTATATTTGTTTTTATGTTGAAAATTGTATGGCCTTGTTCCCACTAAAAATATTGGTTTTTGGTGGTCCTTTATACTGTATAAATGATCCTTTTTTTCTAGATAATATTTTGATTGAATGGATGTAACATGGAAACTGTTTAGTCACATAAATTTGGATGATAGAATTGACATCCAATGAATAGAAATCCTTGTGTGATCACTACAGTTAACCAAATGGAAATAATTAATTTTATAAATGGTGTGGTTAAAATCTTAAAACTCCATTTCTATGTTCTTATAATACACATGGTTGTCCTTCTTGATGCTTTTGGGGTGACGTGGATGGGGATGTGATCTCCCGTTGTTCAGTTGTTGGTTGTGGATTTGAGTCCATGTGGGGCTGTGTGTTGGGGATTGGTTAGGTTCCATTACTTCAAGGTATCCCACTAGTCCCTTTATTTTGTGACATTATAAGAGAACTGGGTGTAAATGCTTAAATTGTTTCTTGGCTGTTTTCCTTTAGTTGTTGTCTTGGATTGTGGTTATTCTTGTTAGTTTCCCAGTAGTGAAGGAATATTTAAATGTAATCACTTGAAAATGATAATGGGAATGGGTATACTAGGGGATTATTTTCCATAAATGGGTTGTGCTCTAGTTTTGGTTGTTGTGTTTTCATGCATGAAGGAATAGTAATGAGGGTGGTTGTGCTCTGGTTGTGTAATGGCCGGTTTTCTATTTCAGAACCCTTAGTTTGGGATGAGTAATTTTTTAATTATATATATAAATTTAGTTCCTATGTTTCTTATTTTCACCCTAACCATGTTGAGCACTCTATGACGAACGCCCCCATTTCATGGGGACGGTCTTTTCCCAACATTCTTACGAGTGTCTGGTTATTATCTCCTTTATACTCCCTCTCTCAGGTATCCAATGATTCTACGAGAAGTATATGATGGCCTAAGGTATATTTTGGCCCAATAATCCTCTAGTTGGGTGTTTTGTGGTGGTTGGACTAGGTGTGTGTGGGAAGGTTTGTTCCCATGTGTCTTCAGGATGAAACCCAACTGTCTTCGGGCGTGATAATGGTTCTTCTGGCCTAGGTGTCTTCTGGATGGTAGTTGTTGTGGTGGCCCAGGTGTTTGTAGGCATGGTTTTTTCTGGTTGTGGTGGCCCAGGTTTGTGTGGGTAGGATGCGTGGTGATAGCCCATAAGGTTGTTGTTGGGGAAGCAGTGGGACTGCAGTGAGACGTGTGGGGGAGGTCTAATGTGTTGGATGCCCTAAATAACCTATGGGAAAGTGGTGTGGGGTACCCAAATACCAATGTGTTGTTACTATTACATTAAAAATTTTGAGTTATTTAGGGAGTGTGCCTTAGTGAGGCTGGGTAGATAGTTTCATTACTAAGTTACTTGGTTATCTCTATTTTTTTCTCATGGGTCATTATAATGCCTCCCCACTTGTGCACGAGAGCTTTTGGTTTTCCCTACTGAGTATAAATGTATACTCACCCAACATATATAAAAGTGATTTCAGGTTTCCAAGAGGACCATGAAGACCATGATAGACTTTACTAGCTCAGGTTTTGGGATTTTTTGCTTCTTTTCTTTCTTTTGGTAATTTCCTTGGAGTTTCCTTATACCTTGTATCAGTTTATTTGGAACATGCATATGGGAGTGGATTTTTTTTGGATTTAATTTTACTTTCTTTTTTGGAGTTTTTTTGGGTTTTACTATCTTTTATATCGATCCTATTATACAAAAAGGGTAATGCCTTCCATTTTATGTGAGATTTTATACCCTTTGTTCTATTCGCCACTCTGGGGCCTATTGAAGGCGGGACTCAGGGGTCATTATCTCTCCTTCAACTAGAATAAAGAAGGGTATGGTAGTTTTTTGTCCCTTTCCTCATCTTGGTGAAGTCGGGTCATGATAGAATGGTATCATAGGTGATGGTTGAGATATATGATGGAGTTTGGGGTTAGTAATAGTGAGAATTGCATGGGATGGTAGGACAAAAGTGTTAGGCAATCTTTTTGTGTGAAATAGGCCAGGGAAAACCAGCTAAGACACGGGATTTTTGGGCCCCCTATGATCTGATGCAAGAAATCTGAGCCTACCGAACAACCAAGTGATGGTACACTGATTGTAGGGTAGAGGCCCTTGGAATGGTACATGCATCATAATGACTTGTGTTCTTGTGTTATTTAGCTGTTCTGGGGAATTTAAAATTAATAATAAGTTTAAGGAAAATTTAAAAGAGATCTTCTACACTACTCGGGCTTAGGAATTCCTTGTTTACCTTGCAGCTATAGAACCCAGACGACGTCCATGAGTAGTATGGGTGATCGAGGCTCAAGAGGCTGCTTTGGTTGAACAACGAAGGACTAATCAAGAGGAAGAGGACAAGAAAATGGCAGAAGATTCTTCATGACTTTCAATAAAAGACCCTTGGGAAGTATGAGGGTAGTGTCTCATACATGGAGACAGAAAATGGCTCGAGGAGTTGGTGATAGCATTCAAGTTCATCCAGGATCCATCTGATTACTGGGTTCCTATATACATGACCCAGATGTGGGCAGGATCATGTCAGTGGTGGATGATCTATCTTAGGAATAAGAAGGAAGCTAAGGTTTTGTGGACTGACTTTGAGAGGGAGTTTTGGGAAGAATTCCTTTCTTCTATAATGAAGGATGAGAAGAGGAAAGAGTTACTCACCCTATAGTAGGGGAGTATGTCAGTAAGGGATTTGGGGATCAAGTTCAAGGATCTCCTTTGTTTCTCTCAAAACCTCTTCCCAGATGATTAATCACGGTCAAGGTGCTTAGAGGAGGCACTAGGACATTCCCTAGAGTGCGTTGTTACTCCCTTCACTCTACTGACATACTTGGAGGTCCATAAAAAGTCTGAAGTGGTGGAGAGAATACACACATAGGTAGGTTTTCCATGAGAGGGGAGCCAGTTGATCTCATTGAAGGGGAAGGCAATTAGTAGTAGGCCTCCCATATTAGGGCCTTCCAGGTTTCAGCTGACAAGAAGCAGACCTCAGCATTTCCAGTTTCTATATCCTTGTTCTCTCCCTTTTCCATGAGCCTAGGACTGAGGTGTTTTATCTGTGGTAGTTTTGGTCATATTCGGAATCAATGCCCAGATCGAGTGCAGTATAGTGGAGGTGGGAAGGTTTAGTGCCAACCTCATCCATAGTAGTTTCCTTCCAAACCATTTCAATAGCAGCAGTAGGGACAGTGATGTCCTACTCCTCTGAGAGTAGATTTTTCAAGAGGAGGCTGACCCCAGGGTGCTCTTCAGATACCTCAACCATGGAGTGGTCGGGTAGTTGGTCGATAGCTGAGGGGTAGAGGAGTTGGGCGAGGACAGTTACACGTAGTGGAGGCATCAATTCCAGCAGGCCCAGAGGTTTTTCAAGGTACTATCACATTGTTTAGTACTCTTGCATGTGCCTTGTTTGATTCAAGAGATTTTTCACTCTTTTGTTACACCCAATCTAGCCCATTATCTGGGTCTAGATGCAGATATACTTCTCATTTCTATGGTATTGAGTACTCCATTCGTAGGTTAGACCATCTTGTCTTACATTAGTCAATGATACAGACTGATGTTGGGGCCACATCAATCTAGTGGGGACCTTCTTTTTCTATAGATGCATCCATATGATGTCATTTTAGGCATTGACTATTTGTTCTCTATGTGTTCCGCTATCAATTAATTCCAGGGAAGGGTCATGTTCTTAGATATGGTCAGCCAATGTGTAGCTTTCATCGACAAACTGGGTTACTAGGAGGGTAGCTGAAAGCCTGGCTGATTATCGCCTATCGACTAGTCAAGGTTCCAGTGCTCTGCTAATGTGTATATCAGCACTCGAGTTGAATCCTCAATGATGATACTTTGTAATAGTTGGTTGTTTTTATTTTATTGTATTCTTATTAGGGGGTTTGTTTGAAAATCTTATGAAATGATTGATTGATTAAAATTGATTTAACAAATTGATAAATATTGGGGTGAGTTCATTATTAGAGAGTTAATCTTGTGATATCCTTGAGCTCTATTTTATATTGCATTTAAATTTACACCCACTTCACAAGATAACGTTGATTGGAATTCCTAAGTGTTAAGGCTTTAATCCAATAATTAAATTATCTTAGGGTTATAATCTCAATCAGAGCTTGTTGATGGTAGTGAATTTATGGTTCTAATAATCTGTTGAAACCACATGTTAAAAAATCATGTCATTATTCCACAACATTCTATGTTTAAGATACACAATTTTCATTTAAAGAATATCCATCAAGAAAATTATCTTAAACACTTAACATCCACAAATTATAACTCACCCCAGAGGTAGATTTACTCACCCATTATTTTGGTTAATAATCTGGTTTTAATTTTTATGATGATGAATTATAAATAGAAGAAAAATAATGGGATAAGAAAAGAGTTTTGCATCCAACACACACACGCCAACTGTGAATGGAATTAAATACTGACTTTAGATTGAATGAGAAAGCACAATAAGGTAAGGGGATTCAACTGTATTTAAAAACTTTTAAGACCACTAATATTATTTAATATAAGGGGGATGAGAATAATAGATGAAGTATAAGAAGCTTTCATTAAATTATAATTACAAAAACAAAGACTTACAATATTACAACAAAGAAGAACACAAAAGTAAATGAAAACAAAGAGAGGAGGAAGGGTCTCTCAAGTGAAAACTTGAGTATGGAAGGTCCTACCAAGCCTTTGGAAAGGCTTTGGTTGTGAAAATTGATGCTTTTATCTTCTAAAATTCCAGCCCTTTTTAAAGGAGAGGAGGGGATGTATTTATAGCCCGAGGTGGTGGACTATTTTAATTTCAAAACCACCCTGCAATTTGGATTGATGATTTGAACAACTATAAATCTGAATCTAGAGATATATCCTTCCTAAAAGGTGTAGATAATAATTTTTTCTGACTACTATCAAAATTTGGAGGCATTTGCAGCCAAATTTATGGTAGTTTTCATAAACAATGTTAAACTGTCCATTTCTATCCCTTCTTTTTCGATGGCCAAAATGTGAATGGATTTTTTAATAGAAATATTCATTCAAATACAAATAATTTCTTCAACAAAGATGAACTCCAATATCTCCTATATTACGCTAAAAAATATCAGCTTGATTTGATTATTATATCATTATACAAGTCGTGAATATTGTACTGATATTATTTCCCATCTAGAATGGTGGGCTGATTTTAAATGAATCATTTGGGCCCCTTTTCTATGGAGTTGGGCCTTGAAATTTTTATCCAATACTCCTTAAATTTTACCCTGAACATTTTTATAGAATGAATTAATTTTAACTTCTATATTGATCCCATTAATTTAATCTTTATGGATGGTCCAGTTTCTTCATAGATTCTGTGGGCCTTCTTATGTGATCCATATGACCCTTCAAATGGCATAACTGACCCAATATTCCTTCTAATTAAATGTTTTATATTAAAATTGGAATCCTAAAAAACAATAAACATTCAATTTTCATATTTAGGGTAATAGTTATAAATAAAATAGCAAACTGATTCAATTGGACTACTTCTAAAAATGCTCAAAATTTATATTTAGTATTAAAAAATTAATATTTCACACAAATTATGCACATTTAATATAAAATTAGTAAAGGAAGTATATAATAAGTCATGAAAATATTAATAACATCAAATCACCCACACTTAGTCTTGTGCATTTCCTCATGTACAACAAATATAAAAAACATAGAAAAATCATTTTACTCACCAACAAATATTAAAATTTTGTTTTACCCAATCACGGGAGGTTTATAAGATTTCACTCATCCATATTTTATTCCACCCCAAGTTGTTACAAAAACAATGTTCCAAGAACAATTCATTTTTTAATTCTCAAATTTAGAAAGGGAAAATGGTGGAACACAGGACTTACTCCTCCCAAAATGATAAAATTAATTTATGGAGCTTCACTCATTCACCAACAAAAGGTGAAAATATTAGAGTTTGTAAGATCTCTTAGCTTCCACTCCCTATCCAAATGTTCTCAAAAATCAATAGGCCATTTTAGGGTTTTTTTCTTTGGCTATGGGATGGTAGGAAGATGATATCCAAAAGATAGGAAAAATGGGGTAAAAAACAATATGGAAAAAAAAAGGCACAACTTTTTTAAAATGAAACATGGAAGGAAATGGAAACACATATTTATGAGGAAATGAAAATGTGAAATAAGACACAAAAGAGAAAATAAATTTTAAGTGGATGAGATGATGAAATATTTACAAACCATGTAACTTCTCCCAATAACATAAGTGTTCATTTTTTTGTATTTTTTCAAAAGTTGAACTTGAAAAAAATCTCACATTCATCTCCCAACTCATGATTGATCTCCTCACGACACTAATTTTAATATTTATAACACGATCAAAGGTTTAGGAAGAGTGATTTTTGACCCACCTAAGACACAACCCATTCTTATTTTCTTTTTTTTATTTTGTTTTTTAATATATATTTTTTTTGAACACTTACCAATAAAATTTAAAAAATTACATTAATGAAAGTACATTACATTCCCCAAAACACACTGAATGACAACCTCTTCCCCACACTAAAATGGATTGTTACCCTAAAGTATATGATAACATGGTGAAATCAAAAAAGAGTACCCAAAATGAAATCCATTCTCCCCACACTTAAATTTCAAAAAATTATGCAATGAAAATCCATGTTGATATTGGGTGGGAAAAGGTAATGGGATTTTAATGTGGTTGTCAAATAAAAGGTTTTCATAGGCTCAAAGGGGATTTCAAAAGGAGGATTAATGTGAGGGAAATGGGAGGCTCTTTGGCTATTGTGATTCTCATGGGGTTTAGAAAATGCCTCTATCATATTAATGCACACCAAAAGAAGGAAATTTAGTTCGAAGGTCCACAAACTCAGGACTCACAAATGTAGGTGAAAAACACACATTTTTAAAATATGGCCATAGGTGGCCTTGGCATGAAAGAAAATGGTGTTCCTCATGGGTGGGGAAAATCAATTTCCAAATAAAAAATTGAGCATTAAATTTTTTTGGGGTTTGACACAATATTATTTATCCAAATATATGATGAAAACAAAATATTTTTGAGATGAAACCATGTATTTTGACTCCCCAAAATGGTTGGAAAAAATGTCAAAATTGTATGGTGAGTAAGTATGACTCATTTGTTTTTTTTAGTTTTTTTAGTGTTTTTAAATTACACACCCACAAAAAAGAGAAAGAGTAAATAGAAAATTAAAAGGTGATGAAGAAAGTGGTAAAAACAATATTAGAATGATGTGGGAAGAATAATAAAGAGAGAGAGAGAGAGATAGAGGATGAGTTAAAGTGAAAGTGGTTCCCCCTGGTTTTGATTTGGTGGGTTTCTATCTCCATCTAGTGGTGGGTCAACTACAGAATTTGGGGATCCAATGGAAGTCGATGTTGTTCCAGGATTGTGCATCCTCTCATGGTGATGCTTTAAGTGATGTCCATTAACTCTGAATTTCCTTTTTGAAGATAGGTCTTGGACTTGCACTGCACCAAATGGGTAAACATGAGAAACAATAAAAGGGCCATCCCAATGAGAATTAAGATCACCTGGGTGAATCTAAAATAGAGAGTTGAAAAGTAATACCTTTTCCCCTTCATTGAATACCTTTCTCAAGATGTGTTTTTCATGGATTACCTTATCCTTTTCTTTGTACAGATTGGAATTCTCATAGGATTCAAGTCGAAGTTCCTCTTGTTCATCCAATTGCAATAATCTTTCTTCACCATATTTTTCACAATCAAAATTACAGGTTTTCATAGCCCAAAATGACTTATGTTGGATTTAAACTAGAAAATGACATGCTTTATCGAAAACTAGCCTAAAAGGAGACATCCCAATGGGTGTTTCATAGGCATTTTGATAATCCCAAAGTGCTTCACCAAGTATTTCAGGCCAATCTTTTCAGGTCAGTTTTACAATTCTCTCAAGCACTCTTTTCACTTATCTATTAGAATGTTCGGACATGCCATTTGTTTGGAGGTGATATGCAGTTGAAGTTTTATGTGCAAAACCATTATTTATCAAAATATATTCCATGGTTTTATTATAAAAATGGGTTCCTAAGTCACTTATCAAGGCACATGGTGTGCCAAATCGGTGGAAGATGTGTGTCTTTAGGAACTCACTAATAGTATTTGAATCATGTTTTCTAGTGGGTTTAGCCTCAACCTACCTAGAAACATAATCAACCGAAAAAATAATGTATGAGAATCCATTGGAATTGAGGAATGGCCCCATGAAATCGATGACCCAAATATCGAAGATCTCACAGAATATTAAAGTCTTTTGGGTCATTTCATTTCTCTTTGAAATTGTGCCACACTTTTGGAAAGTGGAAAATGATTTAAAGAACTCATGTGAGTCCTTGAAGAGTAAAGTCTAGAAGAATACAGAGTCTAGGAACTTTTAGGATGTCCTTTTTGGTCCAAAATGGCCACCTCTAGGAAGTGAGTGACAAAATTATAAGATGGAGGAATGTTCATCTTCATTGACACATCTCATAATTACCATGTCAGCCCCAGTTTTCCAAAGATTATTATCTTCCCAAAAATAGTACTTTGAATCACTTTTCAACTTCATTTTTTGTTCTTTTGAAAATATTTATAAAAAAACACTAGAAACTACGTAATTTACAATTGGGGTATACCATGGTATTTTTGGAGTGAGAGATGAAAGGTGCTCAGTTGAAAATTCTGGATCAATTATTTCATAATGAGAAGAATTAGAAATTCTTCTCAAGTGATCAGCCACAAGGTTTTCTTTTCCTGGCTCTATATTTGATTTCAAGGCCAAACTCTTGGAGAATTAATATCCATCTTATTATCCTTGGTTTGGAATCACTTTTCTTAAGAATTTTAAAGCAGAATGTTCTGTGAAGATGATGATTTTGGCACATAAGAGATAGGGCTGGAATTTATCTATGGCAAAAACCACTGCTAAAAGTTATTTTTCATTCACAGTGTAGTGAGATTGAGTTTTATCCAATGTTTTTGAGGCATAATAGATAACATGAGTAATTCTTTATCTTATTTGACCAAGAACATCCCCAATGGCTCTATCAGAAGCATCACACATCAACTCAAAGGGTAAGGACCAATCTGGGGGTGGGATTATCGAGGAAGATGTAAGAGAAGTTTTTATTTCAATGAATTATCTCTTTAAAGCTTCATAAAAATTGAATGAAACATAATTTTGGAATAGACTAGTGAGTGGGAGGGTAATCTTATTGATGTTATTGATGAACCGCTGATAGAAACTAGCATGACCTAGGAATGAATGAATGTCTCGAACAGAGGTGGGTTCAGGAAGTGATTGAATCACTTCAATTTTAGAAGGATCAACTTCAATACCCTATTTTGAAACTGTGTTCCCAAGAATAATACCATGTGCAACCATGAAGTGAGTTTTTTCAAAATTTGACACAAGGATACACTTGACACACTTTTGAAGGACTAGAGAGAGTAAATTCAAGCAAGATTCAAATGACTCACCAAAAATGGAAAATTCATCCATGAAGTGTTCAATGAATTTAGAAAAGATACTCATCATACACCTCTGCAATGTTTTAGGTGAATTACAAAGGCCAAAAGGCATTCTCCTATATGCATATGTTCCAAAGGGGCATGTGAAAGTAGAATTTTCTTGGTCTTGAGGAGAAATTGGGATTTGGAAGTAACAAGTGTATCCATCAGGAAATAAATTGTGTGACTTTCTAGCTAATAGTTATATAATTTGATCAAGTAATGGAAGAGGGTAGTGTTATTTTCATGTTCCAACATTCAATTTTCAGTAATCAAGGCACACACACCATTTGTTCTTCACTCAAGTTGTGACTACCTCTCCATGTTCATTTGTGACAACAGTTATCCCACCTTTCTTAGGTACAAATTGAATTACACTAACCCATTCACTATTGGAAATTGGGTAGATAATACCATATTGAAGAATATTGGTGATCTATTCCATAACTACCTCATGTATGAGTGGATTGAGTCTTTTTTGTGGTTTTCTAATTGGTTTGGATGATTCCTCAAGATGGATGTGATGCAAGAAAAGAGAAGGTTTGATTCTTGGTATGTCATCTAGGGTCCAACCTAAGGCCTTTTTGTTTTATTCTAACACCTAAAAAAGTTTGGACTCCCCAGTTTCGGTAAGTTAAGCGGAGATAATGATAGGATAAGAGTGATCATCGAAAAGGAATACATATTTCAGGTGTTTAGGAAGAGGTTTCAAATCGGTCTCATCATTAATTTGTGGTTTAGAAAACTCAGGGATATAGGAAGGGACTTCAGTTACTTCTGATTCATTTTCCTTCATACTGTCCAAGGTGGATCGGTTGAAATTATAGTTGATTTGGGATTCAAGAGAGTTTTCAAGATCCTCTAGATTGATGGAGTCTATGAATGAGAGGTCCACGTCAACTTCACCATTTATGACTTGGTTAATCATGGTGCATATTTCACAAGATCCTTTGTCATTATAACTTGATGAACATGATGGAATGTGGTTCAATTGACTCTAAGAAGTGTCCTTAGAATCATGGATTGAGAATTCATAGTGATCCCCAAATAGGTATCGCATATCCTAGAAAATGTTGAACATGACCAGTTGGTCACCAAATTCCATGGATAATATGCCTGAATGGACATCAATCTTGGTTATATCTGTCATTAGGAATGTTATTCCTATAATTAAGGGAGATCTAGAAGAGTTCAACTCACCTTCTTTGTCAAAGACATAGAAATCAGCAGGGAAGATAAGATCATTCACATGAATAAGGACATCCTCGATTATACCCTCATGACTAGTAGTGCTTCGATTGGATAACTAAATGACAACACTCGTTGGGTGCAAGGAACATAGACCAAGGTTGTAGAAGACGGATTTGGGAATGACATTAATTGAGTCTCCAAGGTCTATGAGTGAATCATCGAACTTGGATCTTCCAATTTGGCATGGAACCATAAAGGTCCCTAGATATTTGCACTTTATAGGAATAAACTGTTGCGTGGAATCATTTTCTAAGGTCCTAAGTTTCCTTTTGTGGGTTCAAAATTCCTTAAGAAACTTCGCATACTTAGGTATTTTTTTTATGGAATCTAATAGGGGAATGTTGACTTCAAAAAGTCTAAACATGTCAGGCATTTCAGGATCGGTTTTAAAGGACTTATTTGGCTTAAAAACGGCTTAGGGAAAAGAAATTGGGTTCTTAAGTGGAATGGAAGGAGGTGAGGGAATGGGTTCATATTCCTTTTCATGTTTCTTTTTGTTTTCATTTTATAGGTAAAAATTCAAAGGGGTATTAGAGGACTTATCATGAGGCATAGGAATTTGATTCCACCATCTAAGTGAAATTGTACTAACATTACCCTTGGGGTTTGGTAATGGTTGATCTAGGAGTTGGGAATAATTTGGTATTAGTTTCTGACTCAGGTGGGATGCAAGTTGACCAATTTTTGTTTCAATGTTTTTGAGGGTGGAACGAGTGAATGAGGAAAGATCTTCAACTGCACTATCCCATGGTTTCTAGGAAGAATATTCTTGTCCCAGATTGTGATTTCCTTGATTTTGGTTCTTGGGAAAGTGATTTAATTGGTTTGGGGATTGGGAAGGCTCACTAGGATAGTGGAAGCCTAGAGGAGAAGGAGGAGGATTTCTCCTTTGTTGTTGAGGAACAAAATCATAAAGTAATTAGAAGTTACCAACACCTTTTCCATATTGAAACTGGTTTGGTATTTGAGAAGGGAATTTTGGGGGATGAGAGATGGGATTACCATACCTTAGGCCTTGGTTATAGGAAGAAGAGAAGGGCCTAGAGTGAGGTTGGTTGAAGTTTCTAACAAACCGACCTGATAGTTGAGGGTCGGTGTTCTACTGAGCATAGGCTGTATTGAGATATATTGGTTTAGATGAATCAGATGGTTCATCTTGAAGTTGTGGATAAGTGTCTAATTGATGATCTGGTGAGTTAAAGATTCCACAGTTCTTGATAGGTCTTGGGAACAGAGATTGTGGAGAAGATGAGGTTAGGGACTTGGAATCTATATCTAGTTGTCTCACAAGACCTGTAAGTTTACTCATCAACTCATTCATCTTATTGGGCTCTACAGATTTATTATCTTCGGATTTTTTTATTTGAACATGTGCTCAAGTATGGAATTGTTTTGCATTTGCAGCCATGTTACTTACTAGATATCTTTCAGTTGTAGGAGTTTTATCAACAAGAGCACCGCCACTTGCGGCATCAATGACGATTATCTCCATATCCAATAACCCCTCATAGATGTATTGGATGAAGAGTTGGTCAAATATTTGGTGATGTGGATAATTTGGAATAATATTTTGAACCTCTCCCTATACTCATGGATAGAATTGATGAATACCACTTATTTCCTTTTGGATAGAAGCAGTACGAGAAGTAGGAAATAATTTCTCTAAGAAGAGTTGCTTCATGTCATTCCATGTGTTTATGAAACCAGGAGGAAGGTAGTAGATCCATAACTTAGCAGTTTCATCTAGAGAGAAAGGTAATTCTTAGATTTTGATTTGTTCCTCAAAAACCCCTTGAGGCTTCATGGTAGAGAACTCCACTTGGAACTCTTTAAGGTGGATATGTGGATCCTCACTGGATAGACCATGGAAATGAGGTAGAAGATGAATCAAACCTGATTTGAGTTCGAAGTCAGACTATATGTTTGGATATTTAATACCAAGAGGTTGTTAATTTATATCAGGGTCAGTAAGTTCTTTAAGTGTTTTTTCTCTAGGATTTTCCATATCTAATTCAGTTGGTTGGACAAGGACAGGTTCTTGAATAAGTTGATTATCTCTTTTGTTCCTCCTAAGTTGGTGAAATGTTCTCTCAATTTTATGGTCAAACAAATCTAAGGGTTTTTTTGGGAGGCTATGGGGAATTCAGAGAGATGTTGGAAGAAAGAGGAATATGGATTTTTCTTTGCGTTTTTTTTTCTGTTTATGATTTTTTAAGAGGAAGGCGGGTTTTTTCTTTGTGTTTTTTTTTCAATTTTTTTTAAATATTTTGTGTTTTTACAATAACTAGAAACTAACGAAGACTTAATTGAACCATCCCTAGTAATGGAACCATTTTAAATAATGGTCGATTGTCTCCAATCGACCGGTCAAGGTTCTAGTGGTCTTCTAATGTGTATAGTAGCACTCAAGTCGAATCCTCGGTGATGATACTTTTTAATAGTCGATTGTTTTTAGTTGATTGTATTCTAATTGGGAGGTTTGTTTGTAGAGATTATGAAATTATTGATTGATTAATATTTATTTAATAAATTTATAAATATTGGAGTGAGTTCATTATTAGGGAGTTAAGCTTGTGATATCCTTGAGCTTCGCTTTATATTTCATTTAAATTAACACCCACTTCACAAGATAACGTTGACTGGAATTCCTAAGTGTTAAGGATTTAATCCAAGCCTTAACTTATCTTAGGATTATAATCTCAATCAGATATTGTTGATGGTAGTGTATTTATGGTTCCAATAATCCAGGGAAACCACAAGTTAAACAAATAATGTCATTAATCCACAACATTCTTTGTTTAACATACAAAATGTTAATTTAAAGAATATCCATCGAGCAAATGATCTCAATCACTTAACATCCCCAAATTATAACTCACCCAAATGGTAGATTTACTCAGCAATTATTTTGGTTAATAATCTTGTTTTAATGTTTATGATGATTAATTAAAAATATAATAAAAATAAAGGGATAAAAAAATAGTTGTGCGTCGAACATACACACACAAACAGTGAAGGGAATTAAATACTGACTTTAGATTGAATGAGAAATCACGATAAGGGAAAGGGATTAAACTATATTTAAACTAGTTTAAGACCACTAATATTATTTAACAGAAGGTGGGTGATAATAATAGATTAAGAAGAATAAATTTTCATTAAAATATAATTAAAAAACAAAGACTTACAATATTACAAGAAATAAGAACACAAAGTAAATAAAAACAAAGAGTGGAGAAAGGGTCTCTCAAGTGAAAAATTGAGTATGGTAGGTCCTACCAAGACTTTTAAAGTCTTTTTTCATGCCAATTTATGCTCATGTCTCCTAAAATTCCAACTCTTTTGAAAGGAGGGTAGGGGTGTATTTATATCCCAAGGTGGTAGAATGTTTGCATTCCAAAACTATCCCTCCACATGGTTCGACTATTTGGACAACCAGACACCTTAATCTTGAGATATATCCTTCTTAAAATTTGTATATAATAACGTTTTCTGACTACTATAAAAATTTGGAGGCATTTGGACTTATGGAGCCAAAGTTATGGAAGTTTTCATAAACAATATTAAACTGTCCATTTCTATGCATGCTTTTTCAATGACCAAAATGTGATTGGATTTTTGAATTGGAAGATACCTTCAAATCTGAATGATTTCTTCAACAAAGTCAACCGAATATATATACTATTTCATAATAAAAAATATCATCTTTATTTGATGATTATATCAGGAGACATATCATGAATATTTTACTGATTTTATTTCCAAGCCAGAATGGTGGTCTAAGTTTAAGTGAATCATTTGGGCCCCTTTTCTTTGGAGTTGGGGCTTGAAATTTTTATTCAATACTACTTACATTTTTTCCCTAATTTATGAGGAGAATTAATGAATTTTCATTTATGGATGGAGCCCAGTAATTCAATCTTTATGGATGGTCTAGTTTCTTCACAGATTCTGTGGACCTTCTTGTGTGATCCATGTGACCCTTCAAATGGAATAATTGACCAAATATTGCTTCTAATGAAATGTTTTATATTAAAATTGGAATCCTAAAAACAATAACAATGAAATTTAGATCTATATGGTGATATTTATAAATAAAATATTAAACTTACTCAATTTTACTACTTCCAAAAATGTTCAAAAATTATATGTAGTATTAAAACATTAATATTTCACAAAACATTGGCACATTACATATAAAATCAGTAAATAGGGTATATATTAAGTCATGAAATATTAATAACATCAGAATACAACATGTGGAGCCCCTTATTTCCATGTTATCCAAGATTTCAGTGAAAGCAGTAGACTAAGAGATTGTGGAAGTCCTAGGGATCATCAGTGAGTTCTTGGACGTCTTCCCTAAAGAGGTTGTGACCCTACCCACTCGACGTGATGTTGAGTTTGGGATAAACTTATAACCTAGTTCCTGTCCAATTTCAATGGCTCTCTATCGGATGACACCTTCTGAGTTGCAGGAGTTGCAGATCCCATTTGATGACTTAATGAAGAAGGGATTTATCCAACTGAGAACATCGCCATGGGGTTCTCCAGTATTGTTCCCAAAGAAGGAATATGTTGGTCTTGGGTTGTGTGTAAAATAATGAATACTGAATCAGGTGAAGGTCAAGAACTATTACCCACTCCTGAGGATCGACATCCTTTTTGACCAGTTTAAAGTAGTATGTTGGTTCTCCAAGATCAACCTGTGGTTGGGATATCACCAATTGAGGGTGAAAGAGGGTGACATCTCGAATAATGGTTTCATGTGAAGATATAGTCACTTTGAGTTCGTGGTTACGTAATTTGGAATTACGAACACACCAACTATGTACAGGGGGCTCATGAAATCTATTTTCCACAAATATATGGACTATTTCATAGTCATGTTCATCAAAGACATCTCGATCTACTCAATATCAGAGGAGGATCACGCCGAGAATATGAGGATATTTTTGGAAGCCCTCTGACACCACCAGCTCTATGGAAATTTTTTCAAGTGCAATTTATGTACAAGAGAGGTTCACTTCCTTAGACACGTGGTTTCCCCGCAAGGAATAATAGTGGATCCATCAAAGGTTGAAGCAATTGTTTCTTTTGAAGCACCCAATAATGTGAGTGAGGTTTATATTTTTCTGGGTCTGGAAAGCTATTATCATAGGTTTGTACCAAAATTCTCTCAAGTTTCATCTCATTTGACAAATTTTACCAAAAAAGAATAGGCCTTCATGTTGATTGAGCAGTTCTAGGAAGCTTTCAGCTATTTGAATGGATGGTTGTTCAGTGCTCCAGTGCTCAGGTTTCCAGAAGAAGGGGTGTTGTTTGAGGTGTTTTGTGATGCTTTCGTTCTAGTATTTGGTTGTGTGCTGATGCAGTAGTGGGGAGTGATCTCTTATGGATCTAGAAAGTTGTATCCAAATTAAATTAACTATTCCACCCATTACCTATAGATTACAGCAGTAGTGTTTGTGTTGAATTTATGGAGGCATTATTTCATCAGGGAACACTTCGTAGTCTTTACAGATCACAAGATCTTGAAATATGTCTTCTCTCAATGATACCTAAACTTGTGGTAGTGTAGGTGGATGGAGTTTCTTCAGGACTATGACTTTGATATCTCCTACACCTTAGGAAGGGAAATGCGGTGTTTGATTCCTTGAGTAGTAATTCGCAGAATGATGTGGTTTGGGAGTTAGTAGATGCTTAGAGAGAGATGGAGGAGTTGGCTTCCTTGCACCTGGATACAAAAGTGGAGGATGGTAGAGGATATATGTTCCAAATGATAGTGCATACTTCCTTGGTACAGTAGGTGGAGGAGTCTCAATGGGGGTACTTAGATTGTGTTAGCCAGGGTAATTCTCCAGAAGGATAGTTAGAATATGGTCAGAATCGGATGTTTTTCCGTGGAAAGTAGTTTTTCCCAGAGACAATGCACGAGGTTGTTCTATGTGAGTTCCATAACTCACCCCTATCATTACAACTAGAAGTTTCCAAGATGTAACAGGGCTTGAGGGGTCGGTTTTGGTGTCCCGGGGTGAAACAGGCAGTGGCAGAGTTTGTGGAAAAGTGCCTCCCATGCCATCAGGTGAAGGCAAGGCACTATGTTCCGAGCAGTATGTTGCATCCTTTAGATGTCCCAAAGTGGAAGTGGGATGAAATATCTATAGAATTTTTCACGGGACTACCCAGGGTTCAAGGAGGCTATGATGCTATCTGGGTAGTGGTAGATTGGATGATGAAATCAACTCACTTCTTGGAAATAAAGGAGTTGAGTGTAGTGGATGCCTTAGCACAGAGGTATGTGGATGGTGTGGTGAGGTTTCATGGAGTTCCTAGGTCCATAGTTTTAGATCAGGATACATGCTTAACTTCTCGATTCGTAAGGGTATTACAGCGTGCTTTTGGCACACATTTATTCCTTAGCACTACTTTCCACCCTCAAACAAATGGGTATATATAGAGGACCATCCAGACGTTGGAAGATATGTTGTTAGGTTGTGTTTTGGACTTCGTGGGATCATGGTTATGAAACTTACCTCTCTTAGAGTTTTCCTACAATAATACATATCACACTACCATTTTCATGGATCCATTTGAAGCCTTGTATGGAAGGTTGTGTCATTCTACCATGTTCTATACCGAGGTTGGGGAAGCCGGAGTTCTTTTCCCAGAGGTAGTGCAAAGCACGACGGAGAAGGTTTATCTTGATCACGAGAGGATGAAGGCGGCTTAGGACTGGAAAAATTCATATTCCAATCATAGGAGGAGACCCTTGGAGTTCGAGGTTGGGTACCACGTGTTCTTAAAGGTCTCCCCTTGGCATGCCTAGCGGAGTTTTTGTAGGGAGAGTAAGCTTTCTCCTAGGTTCTTCGGGCCCTTTAAAATGTTTCAACAGGTAAGAGAAGTGGCTTATCATCTGGCACTACTACTGCCGCTACAGAGGGTCCACAACATCTTCCATGTGTCTCAACTCCGTCAGTATCTACACGATAAATCGCACATCCTCGACTGGGGAGAGCTGGATATCAACGATGATGCAACGTTAATGGAGCAACTAGTGGGGATCGAGGATTGGGGGAGAATATTCTTTATGGATTAACCATTCCCTTGGTCTGTGTGTTGTGGAGGCATGGTGGCCTCGAGGAGAGTACTTGGGAATGGGAGACACATATTCATTCCCATTACCCAGAGTTTTTTTGAGTTTTTATCCTATGTTTGCCTTGTGCTTTTCTATGATGTACTCATTGTAACGACCCAAAGTTTCATTAATGGAAAATCCATCTTGATCCAGTTAAATGTCTCTTTATAAAAAATGTTTTTAAAAGATGTCAAATTCTTTGGTTTTATGATAAGAGTTGTGACCGTTACTTTTATAGTCGTTGAATAGTGATCACATTATTAGTATAAATATAAGGCTTTAACGAACCCAATTTTACTCAGACAAAGGAAGTGATGGCCTCATCCAGTAGAATTGCCCCATACGAAGCCCATTGGTCGGATCTCGGAAAAGAGGTGGCATCCTTGGGCTTCGCCCGTGACCAAGCCCAAGCTGAGATTCATTATGTCAAGCTTGAACGTGATCGTTTACGGGAAAAGTGGAAGTTGATAGAGATTACCACTCGAGCGATGTTATCTGATCCGCCCCAAGTGTAGAGACCCTAAGCTTATCGTACATGGACATTACATTACTTTTGCGGAATACTTAGTACATAACAAAAACACACACACAAGGATCGTAATAGTTTAGTGTCTTTGGAAACTCGGAACGTAATCTTCTAATCGTGGTGAAAGATCTTCAATATCTCCCATAAAGATCTTCCCTTTTTTTTACCTAAAAACCTTTCTTTATATCCTGGGGAAAAGAAAACATAAAAGGGTGAGCTCAAATGCTCAGTAAGGGTAAACAAAAGAAATATCAATCACATCATATACATAAGAACATAGCTTTTGGAAATCTTAACCTGCAAAAGAGCTCATAATATCATAACATGGGATAAATCATAGAAGTGAAAATGAGATCATAACATAAAACTTGAAACTTTGTGGCATACACATATAATCATGGAAAAATCATTTCTTGTTAGTCATGACTCATTGCCAAGACTATCTTAGTGGACAAAGTCCCTTTCTGAACCGAGTTCACTCCTCGTTTCAGTCCTGTATCACTGACCCGAAATAACCTTCCGTTCCAGCCATGTCTATCTCATGAGATATAAAATCTTTACCCAATGCATTGGAGGGATATATAGGTCCCACCCATCTCATAATGATACCATTATTATGTGTGCCACAAAATCATAAATCATACATCATTGCATAACCCATGTAATAAAAATGGGATTCTTAAACAACATGACATCATAAAACAATTCATATAAGATAAAGGAATTCATAAAAATATTTCCATCACAACATAATCAAATACATGTAATAATAGGGATAGAAACATAACCCTTTTGTTATCTTAGATGGAAAATAATTTTGATAAAACACTTGAAATGAATTCTTGAGGAAAATATCCTTTCTTCTTCAAAATCAATTTCTTTTCACAAAACTTAATGCAATTTTAAAAGAAAGAGATTTTATTGAAAATAGTCATGAAATCTTTTGGAGGAAGCTTCATGAAAATAAGGCTTTATAAAACCATAAAAATCCGTTCGTTCCGTATAAGTTAAAAAAAACATTCTTCTCGTACTTTTGTCGGAAAAGTCAAAAAGTACCTCGTACGAAAACGACAAAAGATTCCTTTCATGTCTTTTACAAAAAAACTCACCGAAGGGTAAAATTGGATATAAACTATTGTATAAGGATGGAAATAATATTAAATATTGAGGGAACATGGATGTGGATGATAAAATACACCCCAGTAATTACCAAAGTAAAAATAATCTCGGATAAAGATGAGATTGTGATATTTCCCTTACCTTAGGTCCGATTTGCTTTGTTCGTGTCCGAAGCTCCTGTATAATGGTTTAAATAATGTTATTGACTTATTCCATAATCATACATATTGATATGAGATCATATATGGTCATATTATTAGCTTCTTCTTAGTAATATTTCATTGTTACTTGTTACTTGGGTCTTTATAACTTTTTGTTCTTATGCGTGTTTTGTCGAATAAATCCTTATTATTATCTTTAGGTTATAGATAATTCATTTCCAGAATGGTATTAGTGTAGTATATTCCATATTCATTCATTCAATTCATTTATATAATCATTATGAAATGAAGATCATGTAGAACGAGTCGCATCACATCGTGGAGACGGTATTCCGTACGTACGCACGGGTGATGATATCGTTCCTATGATCGTGGAATTGTATTGGAGTATATATATATTATTTCAGTATCAATATTACTTCATAATAATCATATATATAGTTACTCATTACACCATTATACCCATCCTTGTAAGGTGATGGTGGAAAATAGATTACACCACGGCGTGGAGACGGTATTCCGTACGTACGCACGCGCGGTGATTTCATTTTTCCGTAGGATGGATAGAAGGTGAATTAGGGTTGTTTCATATTTATAATAACATATCAGTATGTAAGTAATACTGATGTTATTACTTTATCATGAAACAACTAAAGAAGAATAAGTTGAAGAAGAAAGAAATTGAAAAGATCGGTAATGGATATTACCTCTTCTTTGGAACACCTCTTTGAATCCTCCACTTAAGGAACTAAGATTGGTCTTTGGAGAAGACCAGGACCTCTAGTATTATTCTAGGAAAGTGGAGAGGAGAACATGGCAGGGGTTGGCCGAGCTTGAGTGCTCAAATTGGTGTGAGGAGGAGGGGGAGGAGGTACCCTTTTATAAGGGAGGAGAGGGGCACCTTAGGAATAACTCAAAATATTATTTTATATTAAAGTCAAAATCGGTATATAATGGTTCCAAAGGGTCTTATTTCGAAGATAAAGTGGGGATGGGTCGAAATCCTATCATACAATAGGATTTAGACAACTTTAGGGTATTATTTTAACCTTATCAATTAGATTTAACTCTAAGTTAAATAATTTAACTTTTACCGTGTCTTTTTGTTTTCTTTCACTATATGGTTAATACACTTACTATAACATGCCAAACGAACCCCAAATTGTTTATTATTAATATATATATCCTTATCTAAGTCATTTGGCCGAACCATAGATTTTTAGGAATAAAATAACAATTAATAATATAATATTTGATTTAAAAACTATTTTGTGTCAATTTTGACACTATTTGATATATGATTTTTGTGAAAGTCATAACAGAATTATATGTTCGAACCAAGTTGATTAAATCAACACTAATATATCATAGTAACCTATAAAATTAGTGGAATTCATAAAAAGTCTTAAATTACATTTATTTTGGTATTTATATTATCAATTATGTCAATATTTCATTAATAAGATAATTACTGCATCATCTTTGTGTCATAAATAAATTATATTATTTGATGTCTAAAAATTACAAATAAAATACCATCATTTAGGAAATCTTTTTAGCTTTCTAATTAATATTTACAATCGAATTTATCTTATGTATAACCCCATATTAAAAATGATTTACTTATTAAACTTTGATTTTAACTATTTTAACCCTTCTTTAAATAAATTAATAATAAATGTCCTAATCTAATCCAAGTGGGCCTAAATGGTCATATTTTATTCCTAAGTTTGTTTTTGGTCGAATTACACTTGTCCAATAGAATTAGGACATGTGTTAGGGTAATATTAATATCATATTTACCGTTAGTTACCCTATTTACTATTAACCGCGGTAAAAAAAAAGTAAAAAGTTACTATTCGCCAAAAATTATTTTCATCTCATTGAACCACATTTTACTTACTGACATCAACCGTGTCTCTCGGATTTTTGAAATTCCATTCACAGAAGCGGTAAAATTAAGTTTTATGAAAAATTCAGTTTTTTTTTAACTACCACTTAGTAGTTTCACTATTCATCAAAAATTGATGTTTTTCAGAACAGTGCCAAAATTTCATCCCAAGCTATATTTCATATCCCGAATTCAAAAATGAAGTCTATTTTACCAAATTCATTACATAAAAGTTGCATTAATTAATTTTATAATTAAATCCCGCTGTTAAAACAAATAGCGTGTTTTTAAGAAACAATATCTATCAAAAGATTGACACTTGTTTATGTCTAGTTTAAATGTGAAATTACATCCAATGACCAACATTGTATTAAATTGTAAAAATATATTCTAAATATACTTTAAAACCACTCAAATTAATTATTTATCACTATTAATTATTTCGATTAAAAAAGTTGTTTTTAATTATAATTTAGTAATTTTCACTATTCATCAGAATTTGAAAGTTATCCGAAAAGTACCAAAATTTCACCTTAGGCTAAATTCGATACTCCGAATCCAAAAATGAAGTCCATTTTAAAATTTCTAAAATTTAAAAAGTGGTTATTACTATTCATAGCGGCTAGTTTTAATAATATTTTAATAGCATATCATTGTTTCGTGAAACTCAGTATTACGTACCACACACGCTATCGAGGAAGGTTGCGATTGCGTGTAATGCAAGGCAAGTCAAGGATGCGTGTTGTGCAAGCTCCTTTTGGTGTAGCATACAACACAAGACATTAGTGAAATAAAAAAGAATATTTTTCATAAAATCTCGGGCTGTTACATTCTACCCCCCTTAAAATGAATTTCGCCCTCGAAATTCGTCGAGGTTATAAATGGTTTACTATTCGAAAGTTTCTTTAATAGAAACCCACATCGTAAAAAGGAATACCAAAACTTGGCTTTAAAAACTAAAGTATGAAATGTAACGATTACCCAAATAAACTAATCACTGGGTTTCCACATAGGTGAAAATATGGATATGGAAGAGAAATCTAACCATCATGTTCTGATGGAGAGTGGTAGAGAACATGGCTATGGAAAAGCCAGTAATCACAAATCCATAAATTTGTGACGATCTAAGGTACCATCTGATTCATCAGGTATAAGAGAACTAGGACAACATTTTTGGTTTTCAAGATCATTTCCCTAAAGTTAAAGAATTTGAATTAGAATAAATACTTACTTTATTTTGGTACAATCTCACTGTTGTTCGTGCCTTTAACAATTTCCACTTCATCTCTTAAATAAATGAAGTTGAATTTGTTATTCGTGAAGTGTTAGCAGATCATGTGATAGAATGACGGGTCATTCCATCTGTCTCAAAAGGTTAGCAAAATTTATATACATAAGTCGATCTATAGTGGGATTAATCATATATGGTTCCTAAAATGGGCTTATACTTCATATATCATACTGCTTAATATAATAACACTAGTTTCTACTAAACAGGGACTTCCTGTAGGTCAGTGGTAGGCGATAAAGGCCAGTCGCACTTCGGTTGTGGGTTCGATTCCTACAGCCTTGTCCGAAGCGATGGGCTGTCGCCCGTCCTGCAGGTTTTCCTTTTTCTAAAACTACGTTACTATAACATCCCATCAATAATATCGAAAATATTCTATCCTTAAACAATACTAACTTATGTCCAACATAATCCAGTCTAATCTTTAGGCTTATACATAATACTGCAGTCCACTCTCATAATATAGTGACAACGATTACCAGAGATTTAATACTGTCGTTGATCCCCACATATCATAAGATATGTCTTGTTGGTCACATTCCAAACATTCAAGGTCCTTAATCGTGTATTCTCTTGAATACCTTAGTGAAAACATGAGTGCAGTTAAAAGTTAACACTTTCCACATACCAAAATCCTCAAAATTATATATACTCAAACCATGATATCACTTAGTCCTTATATCAATCATGAGCTCATGAATACTATTAAACATTTCATTTTCTCGTCTTCATTATGCGCATATCATCTTATTTCCAAAAAATATCTCAATCACTTTGAATACCACATCAGTAAATATTGCAATACTCAATGATACAACATTATTTTGGAATCCCATTACATAAACACTTAATCATTCCACCACATCGTTGTCATATTCAACATTGCCAATAGTGATCGCATGTGATTTCCCTTTGTCCTTTGCCTTTATTGGTTGCTCATGTTGATCATCACTAACCCTTGGATTAGGGCAATTATTAGCATAATGCCCCATTTCCTTGCACTTGAAGCATTGAAGTGTTGGCGGTGTGTTCTCTGCAGTGTTTGCTTTCTTCACATCATTAGAAACCCTTTTTCCATTACTTCGACACTCAGCTGCTCGATGACCTTCTTTTCCACACTTAAAACATCTTCTAGTCCCTTTAAGACAATCTCCACCATGCTTCTTTCCACACTTTGTGCATAAGGAAACATTCATCTTCTTTTCACCATTATTCTGAGATTTCTCCTTGAACTCCATCTTTCGTTTCTTGTCAAAACCATGAGATGGATATGTAACACCAACTTCCATTTCTACCTTGATAGCACAACGCACAATTTCTTCATAGCTACTGAAGTCTCTTATAGCTAATTCCCTTCGAAGACTTGGTTTTAAGCCACTGAAAAATCGATCAACTTTACTTTCAGGTTGGATGATAATTCCAGAAGCATACCTTGCAAGTCTTGTAAAATTTGCTTCATAGGTACCAACAGATTCATCGTCCCTTTGCTTCAGTTCAAGAAACTCTTTCTCCATCTTTGTTCGAAGAATACGAGGGAAGTACTTACTGAAAAACAAGTTCTTGAACTCGTCCCATTCCATGGACTCAATTTCATCTCTTGGCCTCGTATTCTTGATAAGATTCCACCATTGATCAGCTTCACCTTCCAAACGATATACTGCTAAGATGACTTTATCATGTTCAGAACATTGAAGAACTGAAAATATCTTTTCAGTAGTACTGATCCATTGTTCAGCCACAAGTGGATCAGAAGACCCACTGAAAGAAGGTGGACGTTGCCTCATGAAGGACTCAATAGAATATTGTTCCCTTCTCTGCTCATTTGGAAGTCCAGAATGATTCATAGCTTGTGTAAGTATAGCAATAAGATTTTGCACTCCATCTCCCATAACATTTGTTTGTTCAGGAGGGCAATCATTGCATTGTCCATTGCATTGATCAACACGGTTCCTTCGGGTTCCATCCATCGTCTAAAACCCAAAAAGAATAGTGTGAGAGGCAAAAATCATGCTAGGGAAAACAACATAATAAAGGGGGAGTACCTTCAATATCCAACATCTTAGGTTTAATTCTATGATCGTTAGCGTAATTCTATTACTATAACCTATACGTATACTTATCCCTAGGGACATCCCTAGACATACCTTAGAAATATCTCTAGGGATCTCACTAACGTTTTCGCATCCTAGTTTCCAAAGGTTGACTAAACCTTTCCTCTGATACCAACTGTAGAGACCCTAAGCTTATCGTACATGGACATTACATTACTTTTGCGGAATACTTAGTACATAAAAAAAACACACACACAAGGATCGTAATAGTTTAGTGTCTTTGGAAACTCGGAACGTAATCTTCTAATCGTGGTGAAAGATCTTCAATATCTCCCATAAAGATCTTCCCTTTTTTTTACCTAAAAACCTTTCTTTATATCCTGGGGAAAAGAAAACATAAAAGGGTGAGCTCAAATGCTCAGTAAGGGTAAACAAAAGAAATATCAATCACATCATATACATAAGAACATAGCTTTTGGAAATCTTAACCTGCAAAAGAGCTCATAATATCATAACATGGGATAAATCATAGAAGTGAAAATGAGATCATAACATAAAACTTGAAACTTTGTGTAATACACATATAATCATGGAAAAATCATTTCTTGTTAGTCATGACTCATTGCCAAGACTATCTTAGTGGACAAAGTCCCTTTCTGAACCGAGTTCACTCCTCGTTTCAGTCCTGTATCACTGAACCGAAATAACCTTCCGTTCCAGCCATGTCTATCTCATGAGATATAAAATCTTTACCCAATGCATTGGAGGTATATATAGGTCCCACCCATCTCATAATGATACCATTATTATGTGTGCCACAAAATCATAAATCATACATCATTGCATAACCCATGTAATAAAAATGGGATTCTTAAACAACATGACATCATAAAACAATTCATATAAGATAAAGGAATTCATAAAAATATTTCCATCACAACATAATCAAATCCATGTAATAATAGGGATAGAAACATAACCCTTTTGTTATCTTAGATGGAAAATAATTTTGATAAAACACTTGAAATGAATTCTTGAGGAAAATATCATTTCTTCTTCAAAATCAATTTCTTTTCACAAAACTTAATGCAATTTTAAAAGAAAGAGATTTTATTGAAAATAGTCATGAAAACTTTTGGAGGAAGCTTCATGAAAATAAGGCTTTATAAAACCGTAAAAATCCGTTCGTGCCGTATAAGTTAAAAAAACATTCTTCTCGTACTTTTGTCGGAAAAGTCAAAAAGTACCTCGTACGAAAACGACAAAAGATTCCTTTCATATCTTTTACAAAAAAACTCACCGAAGGGTAAAATTGGATATAAACTATTGTATAAGGATGGAAATAATATTAAATATTGAGGGAACATGGATGTGGATGATAAAATACACCCCAGTAATTACCAAAGTAAAAACAATCTCGGATAAAGATGAGATTGTGATATTTCCCTTACCTTAGGTCCGATTTGCTTTGTTCGTGTCCGAAGCTCCTGTATAATGGTTTAAATAATGTTATTGACTTATTCCAGAATCATACATATTGATATGAGATCATATATGGTCATATTATTAGCTTCTTGTTAGTAATATTTCATTGTTACTTGTTACTTGGGTCTTTATAACTTTTTGTTCTTATGCGTGTTTTGTCGAATAAATCCTTATTATTATCTTTAGGTTATAGATAATTCATTTCCAGAATGGTATTAGTGTATTATATTCCATATTCATTCATTCAATTCATTTATATAATCATTATGAAATGAAGATCATTTAGAACGAGTCGCATCACATCGTGGAGACGGTATTCCGTACGTACGCACGAGTGATGATATCGTTCTTATGATCGTGGAATTGTATTGGAGTATATATATATTATTTCAGTATCAATATTACTTCATAATAATAATATATAGTTACTCATTACACCATTATACCCATCCTTGTAAGGTGATGGTGGAAAATAGATTACACCACGGCGTGGAGACGGTATTCCGTACGTACGCACGCGCGGTGATTTCATTTTTCCGTAGGATGGATAGAAGGTGAATTAGGGTTGTTTCATATTTATAATAACATATCAGTATGTAATTAATACTGATGTTATTACTTTATCATGAAACAACTAAAGAAGAAGAAGTTGAAGAAGAAAGAAATTGAAAAGATCGGTAATGGATATTACCTCTTCTTTGGAACGCCTCTTTGAATCCTCCACTTAAGGAACTAAGATTGGTCTTTGGAGAATACCAGGACCTCTAGGATTATTCTAGGGAAGTGGAGAGGAGAAAATGGCAGGGGTTGTCCGAGCTTGAGTGCTCAAATTGGTGTGAGGAGGAGGGGGAGGAGGTACCCTTTTATAAGGGAGGAGAGGGGCACCTTAGGAATAACTCAAAATATTATTTTATATTAAAGTCAAAATCGGTATATAATGGTTCCAAAGGGTCTTATTTCGAAGCTAAAGTGGGTATGGGTCGAAATACTATCATCCAATAGGATTTAGACAAGTTTAGGGTATTATTTTAACCTTATCAATTAGATTTAACTCTAAGTTAAATAATTTAACTTTTACCGTGTCTTTTTGTTTTCTTTCACTATATGGTTAATAAACTTACTATAACATGCCAAACGAACCCAAAATTGTTTATTATTAATATATATATCCTTATCTAAGTCATTTGGCCGAACCTTATATTTTTAGGAATAAAATAACATTTAATAATATAATATTTGATTTAAAAACTATTTTGTGTCAATTTTGACACTATTTGATATATGATTTTTGTGAAAGTCATAACAGAATTATATGTTCGAACCAAGTTGATTAAATCAACACTAATATATCATAGTAACCTAGAAAATTAGTGTAATTCATAAAAAGTCTTAAATTACATTTATTTTGCTATTTATATTATCAATTATGTCAATATTTCATTAATAAGATAATTACTGCATCATATTTGTGTCATAAATAAATTATATTATTTGATGTCTAAAAATTACAAATAAAATACCATAATGTAGGAAATCTTTTTAGCTTTCTAATGAATATTTACAATCGAATGTATCCTATGTATAACCCCATATTAAAAATTATTTACTTATTAAACTTTGATTTTAACTATTTTAACCCTTCTTTAAATAAATTAATAATAAATGTCCTAATCTAATCCAAGTGGGCCTAAATGGTCATATTTTATTCCTAAGTTTGTTTTTGGTCGAATTACACTTGTCCAATAGAATTAGGACATGTGTTAGGGTAATATTAATATCATATTTACCCTTAGTTACCCTATTTACTATTAACCGCGGTAAAAAAAAGTAAAAAGTTACTATTCACCAAAAATTATTTTCATCTCATTGAACCACATTTTACTTACTGACATCAACCGTGTCTCTCGGATTTTTGAAATTCCATTCACAGAAGCGGTAAAATTAAGTTTTATGAAAAATTCAGTTTTTTTTAACTACCACTTAGTAGTTTCACTATTCATCAAAAATTGATGTTTTTCAGAACAGTGCCAAAATTTCATCCCAAGCTATATTTCATATCCCGAATTCAAAAATGAAGTCTATTTTACCAAATTCATTACATAAAAGTTGCATTAATTAATTTTATAATTAAATCCCGCTGTTAAAACAAATAGCGTGTTTTTAAGAAACAATATCTATCAAAAGATTGACACTTGTTTATGTCTAGTTTAAATGTGAAATTACATCCAATGACCAACATTGTATTAAATTGTAAAAATATATTCTAAATATACTTTAAAACCACTCAAATTAATTATTTATCACTATTAATTATTTCGATTAAAAAATTTGTTTTTAATTATAATTTAGTAATTTTCACTATTCATCAGAATATGAAAGTTATCCGAAAAGTACCAAAATTTCACCTTAGGCTAAATTCGATACTCCGAATCCAAAAATGAAGTCCATTTTAAAATTTCTAAAATTTAAAAAGTGGTTATTACTATTCATAACGGCTAGTTTTAATAATATTTTAATAGCATATCATTGTTTCGTGAAACTCAGTATTACGTACCACACACGCTATCGAGGAAGGTTGCGATTGCGTGTAATGCAAGGCAAGTCAAGGATGCGTGTTGTGCAAGCTCCTTTTGGTGTAGCGTACAACACAAGACATTAGTGAAATAAAAAAGAATATTTTTCATAAAATCTCGGGCTGTTACACCAAGAGTCTGTCACCATCGCACACCTTACCCTTAGGTCGTATGCGGCTATTTTAAGGGGTTATGTAACAAATAAGTAGTACTATGTTCATGTACATTATTTTTTTTTATATAATAATGAATATTATTTCTAGTCATTTTTGATACATTGTAAATAGTTTTTAAAGTACAAATGGTGTTTTTCATCATTATTTAATTAAGAAATATATTTAATTAAATTAAGGTATTTTTGAATTAAATAATATTTTAATAAAATATTATTATTATTATTATTAAATTAATTTTTATTAAATATAAATGATCTTATAATTTTATGAATGCAATTAAAATTTTTATTAAGGTTTGAAAGCCATTTCTGTCAAAACCCGTGAATTTTCGATAAATGATGGTTTTTATTTTAAATGTGAAAATTCCCATATTTAGAAAATTATTTAGATAATATAAATGTTATTTTTGGAATCAGGACATCGAAATTATCCAACAATGAATTTTTCCTAATTTTTTGAGACTGTCAAATTTTTGGGTAAAAATTAAATACCGTTTAAATATATAATGTGTTTTATGACATCATAATGACCCAATGGTTATGTAATAAAATACCATAATCCTTATGTTATGACAATATATGTTTTATCATTAAAATAATGTGATTTTGGGTTTGTTTGACTTACTTTTCAAAGCATTAATGAACCCCTCAAGACATATTCAACACTTTGCCTTTTTAAATTAATATCCATGAGAGTGTGACTCACCTCCACATAAGCAACCTTATTATTTTAAGAATTTAGGACTTTGGCCTTATAAAATAATGTTTTACTCTTCCCTTTTCCAAAAACCATGGGCAAAAACCATGGGATGGTTTGTGGTTTGGATTAATTTAATGTAAGGGGACCCAAACATAAATAATAAAGAATTCCCTCACCTTTCCTATATAAACCCACCCAAACTCCCACTTCCTCTTCACTAAAATACCTTGGAGTTCGTCCAAACTCTCCAATACTCTCTCTAAAATCCTCCCAAGGTGACCCAAGCTCCCAATAAGCCTCTCACAAGCCTCTCTCTAGCCTTTGGAAGCACACTTCCAAGTAAGGGTTTTTCTTCCTTTCTCATTTTTTGTCAATATTATTTAAGTTGTATTTCCTTTTTAATTTTAATTATGAATGTTGGGGTATGGTTTATAACCTCCCCCATACTGACCTCTTATTTTTTCAATGATGGGAGATCTCTTTATCTCTCATTAAATGCCTCCCATGTACACCCGTTACTATGCCGAAATTCCGAAAGGAACTTCTCTCTCCTCTTTTATATTCAAGAAATACTTTTATATCATGAATCTAAATTCCATTAAAATTATTGGGACATGTATCTATAAGACCTAATTACTTTCCATTACATGTAAATATGATGAGGAACCCCTTTATCTCTCATCAACCCTTTTTATGAATTCTTATGTCACGCCGTTACGCTGCCGAAATCGCACCGATTTTCTAAGCCAATGTCATTGTGTAGTGAATACCATGCCCATTTCTCCATCAAGGGTATTCACCTTTATGCACATTTACTTATTGATTGTAAATTTTCATGTATGAATTCCACATTCCTTTATCATGGAATAAATGATTATGTTTTATGAATCCATGTTTTATGATCCATGTGGCACACTTATGCATGAAATGAAATATTTAAGAAGGGTCCGCCCTTATAGCGCTCCAATGCATTGGGTAAAGTAAAGTATCATGATACTTCATGTACAATGAGTGTTGAATCATGATAATTCAAGTGCAATGAGGGTTTACTCGTGCTTCATGTCCAATAAGGTTTTACTCATGATCCATGTGCAATGAGCCTTGGCTCATGCTAATTCAATGTTAAGTGTTGTTTCCACATTTCCATGTTGTGATTATCATGTTTTATCATGCCTTTATATTCATGTTTCTTTTATGATCTATTGATATTCCTATTGTCTAACATGTATTGTACTCCTCATGTTATTCCATGTGTACTCCCTTACTGGGCTTTATATCTCACCCTTTTCTTATGCATGTCCTCAGGTTATCCCATGGAATGCTAAGTACGAAGGAATGTAGTGGTCATGAAAAGGAAGTTTTCAATAAAGATGTTGTATTTCATGTTTTAAGTTTTTATGTAATGATCCTAAGCCCCAAACACACTAAACCTATCAATCTTCTTTGTTGTATCAAGTGAAGTTTTATGTAATAAATCATGTTTAAGTTGTAATAAAAAGCAGGGTTGTTATAGTTGGTATCAGAGAATAGGTTTAGTTATTTTTGGGATTAGGAAACCCTAGTAAAGCCTTAGATACAAGAATAAGTATAATAAAAACATCCCTAAGTTTTGGTAAATACTAATTAAGTGGTTTATCAAACAAATACATCCCTGTATAGATATGATGAGGTAGAGGCGGCTCTTGCACAGATGTATCCTAGGGGTAAAACCCGAAAACACCGCTTTGAGCTAGACTCGAACGGGAACTGGTGCATGACAATGGGCCTTGCTGCACTCTTGGTTACGACACTCCCGGGGGATATGTTTTGATAAATTCACAATCTTAGTATGAACCCTTATTAAGGGAAAAATTCCCCTAAGAATATATGTTAGAAAGTAGATCATGAAAAGCGTAGATTTAATCCTATAGACTCATGAGTTAAAGAAATAAAAGTTTATTTTTGAGTCATCAACTTTTGTCTTTGGATTACCCTTTATGTGTTACCCCTAACTTTTCTTTTATTCCAGCCAATGGCCGGTAATAGGAGGACTCGGGCTAACAACCGTTGTGAATATCAGTGTGATGATTATACTAATGAGATTCCAAATCCAATGGGAGTGGGAATCACGAACTTTGTCACGCTTCTCTCTCAGCTAACTCATGTTTTGAATAGAAACACGGGTCAAAAGGAATGTTCAACCCCCCCTAAGAAAGAACAAGTCGCTATCGAGAGCTTCATGAGACAAAGGCCTCCTACTTTTAGTGGATCATCTGATCCCACGATCACTGAACAATGGATCAACTCCATTGAAAAGATATTCTCCATCCTCCAATGTTCTGAACAAGATAAGGTTCTCCTGGCGGCTTATCGTATGGAGGGTGAAGCTGATCAATGGTGGAAGTTGGTCAAAAATAAAAATCCTGAGGAGGAGATCGAGGCATCGGAATGGAATAATTTCCAGAAGATGTTTTTCGATAAATATTTTCCATGCACCCTCTAACTTAAGATGGAAAGGGACTTCCTTTACCTCAAGCAGAAAGATGAGCAATCCGTTGGAGCGTACGAGGAAAACTTCACAAGGCTTTCATGATACGCTTTCGGATTTGTCGTTACCCCCGAATGCAAGGTTGACCACTTCTTTGGTGGGCTGAAGCCTAGCTTGCGGAAAGCATTAGTGATCTGTGACTTCGACAGATATGAGGAAATTGTCTGATGTTCCCTCAAGGTCGAAATGAAGATCGGAGAATCACAGGGGTATCATGAGGATAAGAAGCGTAAGGTGGACTTCAATGCTGGTGGGCCGATGGATAAATCCAACGGTGCTAAGAAGTTCCAGCACCCCACTTGCCAAAAGTGCGGAAAGAAGCACCCTGGAAATTGCCTTAAGGGGACGATAAAATGCTTCAGGTGTGGAAGAGAAGGGAACCTAGCTGTTAACTGTCAGAAAGAAGGACCCGAGGCTACGACAGAGGAGAGGAATGCTCCATTCGAACCTCAACGCGTTGTTCAATGCTATAAATGCAAAGAACCGGGTCATTTTTCAAATCAGTGCCCTAATCTAAGGGTTTTCAGAGGCAACCAACAACCTCCAAGACAGCAAGGAAGAGCTTTTTCCATCACTTCTGCCAAATTGAACCCCGAAAACGAAGTGGTGATAGTTACGCTACTTATTCATTCAAGAATAGCGAACATACTTTTTGATTCAGGTTCTACGCATTCTTTTATATCTCGAAAGTTTAGTAGAACAATCTCAGTGCCACCACAAATCATGGAAGTAAAGATGTCGGTGAGTATGGAAAATGGGGCAATCATTACATCCCATGAGTATCAGTCCTCCCCTGTTATAATCTGTGGATTGAATTTCCCTGCGAACCTCATCATACTCCCTTTGGTGGAATTTGATGCAATTCTTGGCATGGATTGGCTTTCTTTATATAGAGCCAACATAAATTTTCGGGAGAGGGAAATCACACTCCATATGGAGAATCGACCCCCGATTCATTACAAGTGTCAGGAGAAAGATGAATCTCCTTTAGCTCCATCATCTCAAGCATGGATATTAATGCCTTATGATCACGCATATCTGGCTCAGATGATTGATTCCAAGGAAGAAACCATCCTTGAAGAAATTCCTATTGTGAGGGAATTCGCTGAAGTGTTTCCCGAGGAACTACCTGGTTTTCCTCCAAGAAGTGATGTTGAGTTCTCAATTGAACTTATACCTGGGGCGCTACCAATATCCAAGACTTCATATCGAATGGATTTTGTAGAGCTTGAAGAGCTGAAGAAACAACTACAAGAAGAATCTGGATAAAGGGTTTATACTCCCAAGTGCTTCACCATGGGGTGCACCGGTCCTCTTCGTCAAGAAGAAGGATGGGTCAATGCAGCTCTGCATCGATTATCGTGAACTTAACAAAATCACGATAACGAACAAGTATCCTCTACCAAGAATCAATGACTTGTTTGATCAGCTGCGTGGAGCACAATACTTCTCCAAGGTGGACTTGCGGTCGGGATATTATCAAGTAAGGGTGAAGAAGGAAGATGTCCCCAAGACTGCTTTTCGTACCAGATATGGGCACTATGAATTCATAGTAATGCCTTTCGGACTTACTAATGATCCAGAAATATTCATGAACTTGATGAATAGAGTCTTTAGAGATTACCTTGACAAATTTGTGGTAGTCTTTATAGATGATATTCTAATATACTCCAAAACCAAGGAGGATAATGAGGAGCATTTAAGAACTATACAGGAGACTTTGCGCAAGGATAAGATCTATGCAAAGTACAGAAAGTGTGAGTTCTAGTTGAAGGAGGTCTCATTATTGGGCCATATCATCACAAGCAATGGGATATCTGTGGATCCCTCCAAAACAGATGCAATTGAGGGATGGCCAAGGCCAACATCGGTAACTGATATTCGTAGCTTCTTGGGGTTAGCTGGATATTATCGATGATTTGTAAGGAATTTCTCATGATTTTCCAACCCTCTTACCAAGATAACTAGAAAGGGAGTAAAGTTTTCTTGGAGTTATGAATGCAAAGAAAGCTTCAAGGAGTTGAAAAGGAGGCTTATCACTGCACTTGTGCTCACTTTACCCACAAGTGGGGATCTTTTTGTGGTATTCAGTGATGCTTCGAAGAAGGACTTAGGATGTGTGCTGATGTACAATGATAAAGTGATATCCTATTCCTCAAAGAAGTTGAAAATCCATGAGCGAAACTATCCAACGCATGATCTGGAGTTGGCGGCGGTGATCTTTGCCTTGAAAATCTAGCGGAATTATCTCTATGGAGAGAAATGTGAGATATATACTGACCAAAAGAGTCTTAAATATATATTCACACAGAAAGAGCTTAATATGCGCCAGAGAAGATGGATAGATCTCATCAAGGATTATGAATGTTCAATACATTACCACCCTGGGAAAGAGAACAAGGTGGCGGATGCCCTAAGTAGAAAGGATCTAGCGATTCTATCAATGATGAGAATTGAGAAGGATCCAATATTCTTAGACTTGATGAAGATGGATGTGGGAATCATAAAGAAGGGAACATCATCAATCCTTTCACAAATGATTGCTCAACCTTCTCTTTTGGAAAGGTTAAAAGATGCTCAAAAGGATGATGTGGGAATTAAAGAAAAAGTGGAAGCTATCAAAAAGGTAAAATCCTCGGAGTTTAATGTTAATGAGGAAGGAATTGTGCAGTTTGGGAAAAGACTATGTATTCCATCAAGTCCGGAGCTGAAGAAGGAAATTTTGGATGATTCACAAAGTTCAAATTTCTCTATTCACCTAGGGAGCACAAAGATGTATCGAGATCTCCGAGAAAACTTTTGGTGGGATAATATGAAGAAGGAGATCGCTGAATATACATAAAAGTGCCTGGTGTGTCAGCAAGTGAAGGCAGAGAGGCAGAAGTCTAAGGGGATGATGCAACCATTGCCCATGCCAGAATGGAAATGGGAGAACATCACCATGGACTTTGTCACCGGACTTCCAAGGACATCCAAAGGCAACAATGCAATTTGGGTTGTTGTGGATCGTCTTACAAAGACTGCACACTTCATTGCTATTCGATAGGATTTCTCTTTGGATCAACTGGAACTGATATATATCAGGGAAGTGGTAAGGTTTCATGGAGTACCACTATCTATTGTGTCAGACCGAGATATAAGATTTATCTCTAAGTTTTGGAAGAGTCTTCAACATTCTCTGAATACTGAACTGAACTTCAATACAGCCTATCATCCTCAAACTGATGGCCAATCCGAGCAGACTATCCAAACACTTGAGGATATGTTGAGAGCGTGCTCGATGGAATTTAAAGGAGGATGGGATCAACAACTTCCTCTGGTTGAGTTCTCTTATAATAACAGTTTCCACTCGAGCATCCAAATGGCACCATATGAAGCCCTGTATGGGAAAAGGTGCAGAACACCGGCATGTTGGGATGAGGTCAGTGAACGTAAGCTGCATGGACCAGAAATGGTCGAAGAAATGGTGGAGAAGGTGAAAACCATTCAGCAGCATATCAAGGCATCCCAGAGTCGACAGAAGAGTTATGCAGATAATCGTCGATGAGACCTTGAGTTTAAAGTTGGAGACATGGTGTTTTTACGCATATCTCCGTGGAAGAAGGTCATGAGGTTTGGAAAGAAAGGGAAGTTAAGTCCAAGGTACATCGGTCCCTTCGAGATTCTTGATCGTGTTGGGGTTGTGGACTATCGACTAGAACTTCCACCTTCCATGGACAAAGTACATGATTTCTTTCATGTATCCCTCTTAAGTAAGTACATACTGGACCCTTCACATGTACTCTCTTCTGAAGTGGTACAATTGGAAGACGATCTTTCTTATGAGGAGAAACCAGTGAAGATCTTATATCGTAGAGAAAAGGTTCTATGAAATAAGACAATTCCCCTCGTCAAGGTGTTGTGGAGAAACCACAAGTTTGAAGAAGCGACTTGGGAGTTGGAGGATATGATGAAGCTGAGTAACCCACGTTTGTTTTAGTGTGGGAAAAGGAAAATTTTGAGGGTGAAATTTCTTAAGGGGGGAATATTGTAACGACACAAAGTTTCATTAATGGAAAATCCCTCTTGATCCAGTTAAATGTCTCTTTATAAAAAATGTTTTTATAAGATGTCAACTTCTTTGGTTTTATGATAAGAGTTGTGACCGTTAATTTTATAGTTGTTTAATAGTGATCACATGATTAGTATAAATATAAGGCTTTAACGAACCCAATTTTACTCAGACAAAGGAAGCGATGGCCTCATCCAGTAGAATTTCCCCATACGAAGCCTATTTGTCGGAGCTCGGAAAAGAGGTGGCATCCTTGGGCTTCACCCTTGACCAAGCCCAAACTGAGCTTCATTATGTCAAGCTCAAATGTGACCGTCTACGGGAAAAGTGGAAGTTGATAGAGATTACCACTCAAGTGATATTATTCGAGCCGCCCCAAGAGTTTGTCACCATTGCAGACCTTACCCTTAGGTCTTATGCGGCTATTTTAAGGGGTTATGTAACAAACAAGCAGTACTATATTCATGTACATTATTTTTTTGTATATAATAATGCATATAATTTCTAGTCATTTTTGATACATTGTAAATATTTTTTAAAGTACAAATGGTGTTTTTAGTTATTATTTAATTAAGAAATATATTTTATTAATTTAAGGGATTTTTTGAATTAAATAATATTTTAATAAAATATTATTATTATTATTATTAAATTAATTTTTATTAAATATAAATGATCTTATAATTTTATGAATGCAATTAAAATTTTTATTAAGGTTTGAAATCCATTTCTGTCAAAACCCATGAATTTTTGATAAATGATGGTTTTTATTTTAAAAGTGAAAATTCACATTTTTAGAAAATTATTTAGATAAAAAAAATTTATTTTTGGAATTAGGACATCGAAATTATCCAACAGTGAATTTTTCATAATTTTCTGAGACAGTCAAATTTTTGGGTAAAAATTAAATACCGTTGAAATATATAATGTGTTTTATGACATCATAATGACCCAATGGTTATGTAATAAAATACAATAATCCTTATGTTCGGCCAATATATGTTTTATCATTAAAATAATGTGATTTTGGGTTTTTTTTACTTACTTTGCAAAGCATTAATGGACCACTCAAGACATATTCAACACTTTGCCTTTTTAAATTAATTTCCATGGGAGTGTGACTCACCTCCACATAAGCAACCTTATTATTTTAAGAATTTCGGACTTTGGCCTTATAAAATAATGTTTTCCTCTTCCCTTTTCCAAAAACCATGGGAAAAAACCATGATATGGTTTTTGGTTTGGATTAATTTAATGTAAGGGGACCCAAACCTAAATAATAATCAATTCTCTCACCTTTCCTATATAAACCCACCCGATCTCCCACTTCCTCCTCACTAAAATCCCTTGGAGTTCGTCCAACCTCTCCCCTAATCTCTCTAGAATCCTCCCAAGGTTCCCCAACCTCCCAAGAAGTCTCTCAGAAGCCTCTCTGTAGCCTTTGGAAGCACTCTTCCAAGTAAGGGTTTTTTCTTCCATTCTCATTTTTTGTCAATTTTCTTTAAGTTGTATTTCCCTTTTAATTTCAATTATGAATGTTGGGGTATGGTTTCACACCTCCCCCATACTTCCCTCTTATTGTTTGAATGATGGGATACCCCTTTCTCTCTCATTAAATGCCTCCCATGTACACCTGTTACTATGCCGAAATTCCGAAAGGAACTTCTCTCTCCTCTTTTATATTCAAGCAATACTTTTGTATCATGAATCTAAATTCCATTAAAATTGTTGGTACATGTATCTATATTACCTCCTTACTGTCCATTACATGTAAATATGATGAGGAGCCCCTTTCTCTCTCATAAACCCTTTTTATGAATTCTTATGTCACGTCGTTACGCTGCCGAAATCGCACCGATTTTCTAAGCGAATGTCATTGTGTAGTGAATACCATGCCCATTTCTCCATCAAGGGTATTAACATTTATGCACATTTACTTATTGATTGTAATTTTTAATGTATGAATTCCACATTCCTTTATCTTGTAATAAATTATTATGTTTTATGAATCCATGTTTTATGATCCATGTGGCGCACTTATGCATGAAATGAAATGTTTAAGAAGGGTGTGCCCTTATAGCGCTCCAATGCATTGGGTAACATATAGTATCATGATACGTCATGTGAAATGAGTGTTGACTCATGTTTATTCAATTTCAACGAGGGTTTACTCGTGCTTCATGTGAAATGAGGTTTTACTCATGATCCATGTGAAATGAGCCTTGGCTCATGCTAATTCAATGTTAAGTGTTGTTGCCACATTTCCATGTTATGATTATCATGCTTTATCATGCCTTTATGTTCATGTTTATTTTATGATCTATTGATATGCCTATTGTCTAACATGTATTGTACTCCTAATTTTATTCCATGTGTACTCCCTTACTAAGCATTATATCTCACCCTTTTCTTATGCATGTCCTCAGGTTATCCCATGCAATGATAAGTACGAAAGAATGTAGTGGTCATGAAAAGGAAGTTTTCAATAAAGATGTTTTATTTCATGTTTTAAGTTTTTATGTAATGATCCTAAGCCCCAAAGACACTAAATCTCTCAATCTTCTTTGTTGTATCAAGTGAAGTTTTATGTAATAAATCATGTTTAAGTTGTAATAAAAAGCAGGGTTGTCATACTCATTAACCTTGTTTTCTATGAGATGGGATGTTTGCCTTATTCCCTAAATGTGTTTGAAAATCCCTCACTGTGGGGAGGGAAGGACCTGATCCCTAATCAAGAATCATTAAGGTGGATGTGATTAAACCCGTGCGGGTGAGTTCGTGTCACCCAAAGAGGATAGTATCTTAACATGGAGGAAGGGACACCCTAAACTATATGTTTGGATGGTGTGACCTTTATATGTTTTGTGGTTACATGGGGGATAAGGGAGGTAGTGTATCTGTAGTTCTTCAGGAGATAAATGAGGGAGAGGTGTTCCTAGATATCCATGATTGATCCGGCTTTTGAACAACTTTAGGGTGGTTTGTCCCTGAGAGGTATCTTGTGAGGTGGTTGTTCAGAACCCTCACATTTCTTAAGGTTTAATCTTGAATTATAGAGGGTGAGAATTGTTTGAGAGGTATTTGATGTAATGTTCTAGAACCACTTAGTCTATTACTTTTCCAAATTCTGGTGTTTGGGGTGTCCTAGGGACCATTGGTGACTCATTGAGGAGTTTTCCAAATTTTAGGATTGAACAAATGGTGGAACCAATGAGATTTGGTGGTACCAATGAGTGTCGGTGGCACCGATACACATCAGTGGCACGAATGAGTGTTGGTGGAACCGATTAGAATCGGTAGCACTGATACATGTTGGTGGAACTGATGAGCTTTGGTGGCACTGATGGTTCATCCATAGCTCCAATCAGCATCGATGCCATGTGGTGGCCCAGGTGTTTGCGGGCGTGGTTTGGTGTGGTTGTCGCAGCCTAGGTGTGAGTAATTTGGATGTGTGGTGATGGCCCATAAGGTTGTTGTTGGGGCGGCAGTGGGACTGCAGTGAGACTTTTGAGGGAGGTCTGACATGTAGGATGTCCTAAATAACCAGTGGGAAAGAGGTGAAGGTACCCAAATACTGATGTTCTATTACTATTAATTTACCTAACTTACGTTATTTAGGGAGTGTTCCTTGGTGAGGCTAGGTGGATAGTTTCCTTTCTAGGTTCCCTGGTTATCTCGATTTTTTTCTCATGGGGCATTTGAATGCCTCCCCACATTTTCACGATATCTTTTTGTTTTCCATAATTAGTATACCTGTATACTCACCCTACATGTATAAAACTGCTTTCAGGTTTCCAGGAGGACCTTGAGGACCATGCCAGACTTTACTTGCTCGGGATTTTGGAGTTGTTGCTTCTTTTATTTCTTTTTGTACTTTCATTGAAGTTTCCTTGAACCTTGTGTTAGTTTATTTTGAACATGCATATGGGAGTTTATTTTTTTTGCTTTACGTTTACATTCAGTTTTTTTGGAGTTTTTTGGGGTTTACCTTCTTATCTCCTGATCCTATTAAATAAAAGAGGCAATGCCTTCCATTTTATGTGAGATTCTATGCTCTTGGTGCTAGTCTCTACTTTGGGTCCTATTGACGGTGGGACTCGGGGGGTCAATATCTCTCCTTCAACTTGAAGAAGAGAGGGTCTGGATGTTTTTTGTCCCTTTCCTCATCTTGGTGAAGGTGGTTCGTGACATACTATCATGACTTGTTTTAAGATAACATGTGTGCTTTTATTATTTTAATTCATTTATATTCTATTCTCATGATTTACTATTTACAAATACCTAAATGATTATTAAAGTTACACTGTTATAATATGAATTGATTCACTTCTCCCAAAACCTAATCCTAGATAGATTTTGAAATTTCTTTGTTAACCAAAACCTAACATTCCAAACTTCAAATCTCAATTGATTTCAGAATGAATCATTCACTTTAGAATACAAATCTGGAATCCTTGGTCACTTCTAGAAGAACAAAACCTATCTCTAGTGGAACCATAAAACCCTCAAAGTTTCACATGGTATCTCGTGAAGTCATTCAAGAAAAGGAAATAGTTTTAAAGTGGTATAGATCAAGTCAATACCTATTACAAAGAGATATGTGATAGAAAGGCTAGAATGAGTGGATTATGGATAGTTACAAAACTTTATATCCTTGATTAGTAAAATAGTTCTATGTTAATATTATTTTTGATGTTTTTGAAAGATAGGATAATATTGTATTATTATTAATGGATAAGAGCATGTATTTTTTTTTAAATTTATGGGATGTTAGTCTAGAAGTTCCACATCAAGATGAGTAAAAGGACTATTAAAATTATTACCCTATAAATAATCCTTATTTTGAGTTTAATAGAACCATAGAAGATATTACTGGTAATATATATCCAAGGATACCAAATGTTGTTATGTTCAGTGGTGAGTGTGGGTTGTTTCTTAATTTTATTTATCATGTTATCTATCCTAAAAACATATATTTTAGAATTTTAAGGAATCATGGTCTATTATTTCTTTATCTGATAGTAAAAGGAGTGTAGATAGATCTACCTATATTTCTTATGAGATATATATATTATCTAAGAAAGAATTATTCTTGGTTAAATTATTTACCTTATCCAAATTTCATCTCATTTTGTTAGATATTAAGGGGATTATTCCTCTAGGAGAGGAAAATTATACTGATTCAAGTGGAATTTATTTGAAGAAAACCCTGTGAAATAGAATAAAAATTAGTTTTAAACCTTGTATGAATAATTGGGTTGAGGATGAAAGTAAGTTGTATGAGAATTACAATCTAAGGAAGAATCCAACCTGAATAAAGGAAAAAAATTCATCTAGGTTTAGAACCTGATTAAATGGTTGAAGCTGACTTTTTTTATGATAGTAAAGAAGATGTGGTTATTGATCATAGTGTAGAATCCTTGATGGATTATATGAAAATCATGATTCACTATCATTTCCTAGAGGTCACAAAAGATAAAGGACCCATGGAAGGAGTAGTAGATCCTCAAGGGGAGAGTACTCTTAAATATTTTCTTCTTGGACCAAGTCTCACTAATTTAGGAAGTGATGAAAATGAAAATATGGTTTTAGATAATCCTATTATGTTTTAGATAGGGAAACCAACATTTGACTCTATACCTCTAGACATGATAAGTCTTAAAAAAAATCCTCTTACTAGCTGGGAACTTTCTTTTCACTATAGTGATGGTGGGGATGATCTTAATGGTGGCAGTCAACCAAACCTAGTGGACATGATATACCACTTTTACCCAGTAATTGAGAAAAATTTTAATAGAGGTTTACCTCTCCTATTCTTATGGAACAAACCTTACTAAACCTTTTATTTGATTATGTTTTTCAAAATATATTTGGTTCAACTCCTATTTAACTGTCTAGGCCGTCTTCCCAAGTTCATGACTCGAATGTATCAATCCAAGGTGATATAATTTATGATATATGTCATTATATAGATATTATAAAAGTATAATATTCTAATAGTTTTATTAAAGATATTTATAGAACTAATTTTTACTCCTCATATGATTAAGGGTTTATACTACAACCCTCATATATGGTTTTCATTATTTCCACCCCTAGTCACCACCCATCTCATCCTGATTCCTCTACTTCTTTCATTTCCTCATCAGAATTTTTTTAGCTTAAAATAGAGTTTTGAAAGTTTTTAAAAGAATATTTATGTGTATGGGTAGTGTTAGTGATAATGTTAGACAAGAATATATAGCCTTTATATTTACTAGTGTTATATATCAAATTCAATTGTAGTTTTTTCTCAAAGTTGATCATATGGATCATGGGATTTAAATTTTAAGAGAATGGATTAGAGATATCCATGTAAATTTGATAGATATTTTGATTAAGTTGGACTAGTGATATCTCAATGCTGTAAAAAGTTATTCTAGATTTCATCCTCCTCCCCCTCCTATACATATTTCTATTGATGAAGATCTCATTAGAAGGGTTTTTCATGAGGAGATTTGAACTGTTTTGAAAAGTTTTAAAGAAGCTAAGTATTTAATAAAAATGGATCTAGATGATCATGGTGAAAAACTATTTTATATGATTCAAGATGATATAATTAAGTCTTACAAGGATAAAGATACTATTAAAGGTTCCATCAAGTATTAACTAAACCAAATTTTCATCAAGTTTGATCATAAGACTATTTCAATATGTAGCTAAATATTTAACGATAAATACTTTAGCTGAGGATTTTAACACATTTATAGAAAATTTCTTGGTCAAGGATCCATTTTTTGATCATTTTACGACTGATAAAGATGATTCCTTTTAGATTAAAGTTCATGGATCTCAAGTTTTTTCTGATATCACTCGTGTTTTGGAGCCTTGCCTCTTTACAACCAACACTAAAATTCTAGATACTTCATCTCTTCTTATGAACAATGCTTCAACTACTACCACTCCAGCTTCTAGATCTGTTATAACACCTTTTGGTATCATTATTCTTAAAGCTATATAACATATCAGACCCATCTATAAAGGGATTTTGATTCTAAGAGCTTTATATTCTCTTGGCCAGCACCTACACATATAGCTCTATCTATAGGAAAAGGAAAATCCCCTCTTTATCCTTCAAAAATTATCGACCTTACATAATCATATTCTAATTAATAACACTAATAGGGTTATTTTTTATTTAAACCTACATGAACTTAATGAAATCAGTCTTATTCATTCTTGATTATATATATATATATATATATTTCCTCTTATATTTTTGTTTTTATGTTTCTTTATTACATCATCTAATGCATTTTTCATGTTTACATCATTATTCCAAAACAATATCCTGCAATATATTTTATAACACCAAAAGGGTGAGTAAATAAATATATGGTATAATTTTTTATTAATATAATTCTTCATTAAAATGATTTATTAGTGAATTTTATTTCTTTATTTTTTCAATGATTTTTTATCATCAAGAAAGGTGATATTGTTGGCTTTGTGCCGTAATTTATTATTTTAATGATTTAAAAGAATTTTTATTTTATCATTAATGAATTCTATGTTCTATGGCAGAAACTTTTATTTTTTGGAAAAATATAAAAATTCACCTAAGTGTTAGATAAACCACGTGAAGGAACTTAACTGGACACATGAACAGAAAAGAAACCATGTTTCAAATGAGTGAAATATATAATTGCTGGATATACTCCAAAAGTAATAGATAAATTGTAAGAAGGATTTAATTGACCACATAAAGTAGCCTATAACTCTGTGGAATTTTCCAAAGGATATAATTGACCACATGACTAAGTGGATTGGGCATATGAATAATCAATCAACCATAGTGGAAATTTTAAAAACTCTTAAAGAGACTGTATGTATAGAAGTGACCATATTTTGTGCCTGATCAACCAAAATAAAAAACAAGAAATCACATGATAGACTTTGAATTTTGTAAAATCATTGACGTGATTGTATAATGAATTCTTTAAGCTACACGTTAGAATGATGTGACCTATTTTTCAAAGGAACTACCACATGACCAGTTGAGGGAAATGATCAGAGTTTTTCTGAAGTATTGAATCAACTATGATTTATTCATCTAATGTGATAGAATTAAATCGATCATTTCTAACTATAATTGTATTTAAGTAATATATTTCAATTTCTATCTTTGAGTAATTGAATTAAGTGTCAAAGAATTTAATACTTCTATATTTCATCCGGAATATGAGGATCTCTTATAATTATTATTCAAAAAATATTCTAAGAAATAATTTCTATACTTAAAGGTAGAAACCGACCAAGGAAATATATATTAGATAAATAATATTTTTTAAATAATAAAAAAAAGAGAGAGTGCTCTCTATTTTAAGAACCTACAACACTCTATTTTTTCTATCCCTGAAAGATCTAAGAGAAAATTTCTGATCATATCATCTTCTATTAGAACTAAATTAAGATATTGAGAAGAAAAGAGAACCCTACTGATCAACTAAAACTGGATCAGTATAAAGTTTCATCAAACTTTATCACTCTTACTCTCTCTATTTGACATTACTTTTGAGTTGATCTAGAATTATTCCATGTGTTTTTTTAGCACACACTCATGTAATACATTGAAGATTAATCAGATACACTTTATTTTATTTCATTCACCTTTATATCCCCATAATCAACTGTAGAAGAGGTCGTGTGATAAAATGGATAGCCTTCTATACTGTTGTAATTAGTATACCCAATTCATGTTATAGATTATCCAGGTTATATTAATAAACATGTTTGATAGTCAGTTATTTTCAAGTGGGGAGTACTAGGTCTCTAATTGTGACTGAAGTTCTTGTTTTTATTTCCACTATGTGTTATTTATGTTTTTCTAGCACTAATTTAATAGTATTTGGAATTAAAAAATTATATTATTCAAATATATTCGTGAAAAATATTTTTAAATATATTTATAAAAATATACTTTGACAGTAAAATTTTATGAGTGATTTATCTATTATTTGATTTTAGTAGAGTAGTCATGATTGATTAGGTAAATATCAAGTTAATATAATTGAGTTTTGATCAAGCTCATGAGATGTTATTTCAAACCATAAAATCAGTTATAACCATTATATTAGTTAAATGGGTGTTTTCAAAATTAGGGGAAAAATTTAAGATAATTGTTAACAGAAATCTTTGTTAGATTATCAATTCACCCCCTCCCCCTCTTGATCACTCCATTCCAACCAATAGAGATGTTTTGAATTTTAAAAATAGAGTAATTTTATATATATTAATCTTCCAAGTAAAAGTTATTATAAAAACATATATTTAATAATACTCATCAATTTATTCACTATGGTTTAGTTTCAAGATTTTATCTATAACCATAAATTGTGAGAATAACTATAATCACCCATGTAAAAAAATTCTTCTACATGCTTACCCTCAACCATTCAAATGCCTTTAAAATGAGAATGACATACTTGTAGGAAATATTATTTCAATAATGTAAATAAGGATTTTTTTACTTCGATTTTTTTATTTTTAACATCAATTATAAAGTTTAACCAATGCTAACTATGTTGTAAATATATTTTTTACACCAATTATTCTAATAGACATTATAAATTATCTTTTATGCTATTATTTATATAATTAGAATTTAAAACCCTCATAGAACTAAAAAAACAAACAAATTCTATTGTGGTTATAATATAATACATATGGAATGTATTTTTCATCAATTATAAAAATAATTGATGTAATGAAAATTAAAAAATATTTAAAAATACAATATCCAAACCTGTAATATTATAATATTTTTGAAAACAACATCATAACATCCAGTATAATTCTATGATAACTATTTATTTGAAAACATGCCTAAAATTATTAAAGCATTATAATTTCATAGTTAAAATACATAATTTTCATTAAAAATATAAATAGATAAACCAAAATTGAATAAAAATTATGAAATAATTAGTCCATACTCCATGTAAATGACTTATATCATTCCAAATATGTTGGTGATAATAATAAAAAATATATAAATAAGAAACATAAAATATCCATAATTTATTCTCATTATAATAATATGATATATAAAAATAAAAAGTCTATATAAAACCTAACCATGTTATTATTCTTGTTTTAATTATTTCATAGATAAATTTTAACACATAATACCCACATTCGACTCCTCTTATTGATGATGATAATTTTTTTCCAAAATATCTTACCAATTGAAAATAATATTGTAAGTATCTACTAAACTATAATACTTATAAAATAATTCACCTTTTCACCCACATTATAGATATTTTTTCTCTTATTCTTACTAGACATTGATATTTCTCTCATTCCATGTTTTAAAATTATAAGAACTATGAAATAAAATAGAAATTTATTATAAGATATAAGAATTAAAATAATCAAACATATTCCACCAATACTAATTTAAATTTTTCTTTCACTTTATCATGTATGAATCATGAATATTAAGTAATGTTTTTTAGTGGAAAAAACAAATAATAAATGGAATGAACACTCATATAAAAAAATTAAATATGATTGGATTTTTAATTATGAGAACTTTTTTAATGTAATGAAAAATATGTTTCATAAATGCAAGATAAAAAATAATCCAACACATAACTACTTCATTATAAAATCTTTGATAAATATATTTGGTTCATTCTATATCATGCATTGTCCTCATTAATAGAGAAATAAATTAAGAGTTCAAGAATCTATACACATACATCATATTGTATTGAATATTAATTGAATGAAGACACCCAATAAGAAAAAAAACATAGCTAATAAGGAACATAAAATTGAAATAATTAAAACAAATATGATAAATTAATTACATGTAAAAGACTTATGACACTCTCATAGTTACTAGTGCATATTATTTTGAGACTTATTTATTTATTTTTGTAGTTTTTAAGAGTTGTAGGTTGAGTACCTCAATTTTTGGGAAAATATGAATTGTTGTATAGTAGGAGAAAAATTAGTGAAACCTAGAAACATTCCATGGAGGAGGTATTTTTTAAGATAGTTGGGTTTTTTATTACTTGAGCATGTTTTATTGTAACACATGTATGTTTTTATGAAATATTTGTAATTCTTCAATATCTTACATTGCATGCAAACATGAGTTGAAATGAACCATGAGATGTTATTAGTATAAAATGACCATTATAACATATCCTTTACATTAGTAGGAATAAATATAAATAAATTATAAGAATTTATAGAGAATTAATTTTCTATCAATTATTTATGAAAAATATATACCAATTAAATGTAAAGGAAATATTTTCATTTTTATATTAATAAAATAAGTTCATTACAATTAGTAAATGAAATTAATGAAATATATGTTATATAAAATATTTTTTATATTCATCCAATATATAATTTACTCATAGGATATTAATAAACCATATTTTATGTATAAAACCCTATTTTTTTCAAAAGGGTAATTTTACCATATTTTAATGGAGATCACTTTTTAAATTAAAATTTTGACACATTAATAATTTTTATATGACAAAATATACTTCTTTTTTAGAAGTGGGATATAAAAATTTACTTTGGATGACTTTTTTATATTTTTCTTATAACTTTTAAGTTTTGATGAATAGTAAAAATATACTTAATTTTAATTCAAAAAAACTTTCTTCATAGAAATAAATTATATGGTTAAATTATATTATTTAATGGTGTTAAAGTATAAATATATTATATTTTTATAATTTAATATAATTTAGGTCATTTGAATTAATTTTACATTGAATTTAGATGTAAAAACATTTCAATCTTTTGCAATATTTTAACTTTTAAAACCCATTTTCTCATTTCGATAATAAGATTAATTGTAAATTAATTTTTAAAACTTCTATGTTTTAAATTTTTAAAAATATATTCCATATTTGGAATCAGTAGGTCTAAATTATGTAAATATCTTTCTTTAATTTTTGGGCATTATGAATAGCAACTTTGGTAATTTTTATTAATACGGTAAAAGGGAAAATTGGGTAATTAAGGGTAAAAATAATATTATAAAATTACCCTAAAACTTTTCCTGATATCATTATATGATTGTTTTTTTACCTAAACCATCCATGGGTCGAAATGGTATCCTTTGGAATCCACTGGGATGAGATTAGGACATTTAATTTATTTTATTTAAAGAAAATTTAAATGTGTATAAATCAAATTTTAATAACTATATCATTTTTTATATAAGGATATAAAGAAGATAAACTCAATTGTAAATACATACTTTAAATCTAGAAATTTTTTATTTATCGTGGTATCGTGTTTTTAATTTTTAGAAGATAAATAATTACCATAAAAGCTTATACATTGATGATGATGAAATTGTTTAATTGTTGAAAAATTAAACAAAATAAATTTTATTAAAATGATAATAACCATTAAAAGGGAAAAAATATTGATAAAATATTATTGTTCAACTATATCTTTATCATAATCATCTAAGGGGTGATTTACTGACCATTTAGAGCCATATGGAAAGGATTACGACACTTATAATATTTTATTTAAAGTGATGTAAAAGTTTTCACATTCATGTATTTATAAATATAACATTTTTAATTTATGATTTTATAGAAGATATATTCTACTGTAAGTATTCTTATGAAATCTACAGTATTTATATTTTTCATAGTATTTTATTTTTTATTTTCATTTAATAAATAATTATATGAAATAATTACACAACATTGATGTAGTAATTATTTTATTAATGGAGATAACAAATAAATTTTATTAAAAATATTAAAATAAATATAATTTGGGATAATTAATTTATTCAAAAAAAATTAGATTACCTTGAACTCTTATAATATAATAAAAAATCTAAGTTAAATTGTTGTTTTTAGATTTTTAATAATCAATGAATTCAATAGTGTAAAATTTGAAACTATTGATTATTTATCAAAATAATGTATTATTAAATTATTTAAAATCATAAAACTTATTTAAAGATATATAATAATTATGATAATCTAAAATTATCTATATTGCACATTTATGGTCTAATTGATATCAAATAAGTAAATATTGAACCCTTTTAATATTGAAATATTTGTTACATTAGTTAAAATTAAATAGAATAACTAATTGTTAATTAAAATGATAAGGTTTAAATTGATAGAAAAACTTGACTAAAATTTATTGGTTAATTATATTACAACATTATCTCATCTAATATTCAAAATTTGGACAATTTGGAGGTTTTTGTATGGGTTTTTATTTTATTATAAATTAATATTTTAGAGGTTCCAAAAGTGCCTCTCACCTCAATTATAAAAGGGTACCTCCTCTATCACTTATTCAATTCACATTTACCCTTAAATCTTGGCCCTCCCCTAACCATTTCCTTTATAAACTTCCCTATTAAAATTATAATAGTTTTGGTCTTCTCAAAATACCAACTCTAGTGCCTTTAAGAGGAGATCTAGATGGAGCTCATCGAAGAAGAGGTAATTTCCTCTACCAATTATGTTATGGTGAAATGATTTTTAAGAAACCCATTTTATATATTGGGATATGCTATGATGAATTATTTATGTTTTTTTGGAACATTTAATAATGATTTCATTATGAGATGGTTGGGACCTATATATCCCTCCAATGCATTGGGTAATGATTTATATCTCATGAGATAGATAGGGCTGGAATAGGGAATGCTCTCAGTTCAGTAATATAGGGTCAGAATGAGGAGTGAAATCAGTTCAGTAATAGACTTTTCCCACTATGATAGTCTTGGAAATAATCCTTGGCTAATATGAAATTATTTTCTATGCTTATGTGTATTCCAAAAATTTTATGTATTATGTTTTAACTTTTGGGAATATGTTTGTTGATTATTTACGAACTTTTATGATTTATCCCATGAGTCAATATCATGATATTTCATATACAGGATAATATTTTAAAATTTTATGTTCATATGTCTCATAATAATTATATGATTTATATCTCCCTTATTTACCCTTACTAAGCATCTAAGCTCACCCTTTCTTAGGTTTCATTTCCCTAGGTTATGAAGAAGGGTATTAAGTAAGATATGTTAAAACTGGGCCAAGTTATGAAGGAATAAGTGGGAGACAATTTAGATGTCTTATAAACCAGTTGTTTATGTTTCCCATTTTCTAAAGACACTAAACCTATATGGTTCTGGTGTGGTTTCATTATATTTTGTAATTATAATTCTTAAATTTTGAAGTCATATATATGTACATAAAGTATGGGCTATTATAGTTGCAATCAGATCAAAGGAAAAGTTATCCTTTTGAAATGAGGAAGAGAAAACCTTAGTAATAACCCTAAGGATATGTCAAAGTATAGGTTACAATCCTAGTGCTTTATAAATGATCATGAATAACCTAGTATAAAACCTAAAGGGTCCTAAATTAAAATTTTATTCTTGATTATGTAGATTTTCCATTTTTATTAGTTTTTCTCACATTATTTTTCTTGGTTTTAGTCAGTGGCTAGAAATTTAAGGAACCATGTTAATGCTGAATGCGAAGAGAAATGCAATGATTTTCCCCTTGAGAATCTGAATATTATGGGATCTAGAATGAAAAATATTGTCTCTATGATCATACAAATTTCTCAAGCTATGAATCATGTTGGACTTTCACATGAGAAAATGAGGGAACAACATTATATTGAGTCATTCATGAGGTAGAATCCACCTTCTTTCAGTGGGTCTTCTAATCCACTAATGGATGAAAAATAGATTAGTACCACTAAAAAGATATTTTTAGTTCTCTAATGTTTAGATTATGATATATTCATCCTAAAAGTATATCATTTTGAAGTTGAATATTATCAATGGTGGTATATTATCAATAATACTAGTCGAAGAGATGAAATTTACTCTATGGAATGGGATGAGTTCAAGAACTTATTTTTCAATAAGTACTTTCCTTGTATTCTTCAAACAAAGATGGAGAAGTAGTTACTTGATCTTAAGAAATAGGATGATGAATATGTTGGTACCTATGAAGAAAATTTTACAAGACTTTCATGGTATGATTCTAGAATTATTATCCAACCTGAGAGTAAAATTGATTGATTCTTTAGTGGCTTAAAACCAAGTCTCTAAAGTTAATTATCCATACGGGACTTTAATAGCTATGAGGAAATAATTTTGTGTGCTCTCAAGTTTGATATGGATATTGGAGTAACCCATCAGTCCTATGGGTTTGATAAGAAGTGAAAAATAAAATTAATGGGAAAATATAAATACCATATTGAAAAGAAAATGAGTTTTCACTTATGCTCAAAATGTGGAAAGAAACAAGGAGGAAATATTACTAAATGGAATAGAAAATGTTTTAAGTGTGGGAGAGAAGTTCATCAGGCAGTTGAATTCCAAAGTGATGGGAAAAAGATATATAATGATAGAGAAAAGTCTATACTAAATGAACCTCCCACACTTCAATGCTATAAGTGCAATGAAATGGGGCATTATACTAACCAATTCCCTAATCCAAGGGTCATTGATGATGATCGACGTTAGTAAACTCTTAAGTCCAATGAAAAAGCCAAGTCACATGCAATCACTATTAGTGACGTTGAGTATGATAATGAATTAGTGAAAGGAAAAATTATCATCCACTCTAATATAGATAATGTTTTATTTGATTATGGATCGACTTACTCTTTTATTTCAAAAGCATTTTCTAAGGGCATCACTGTATTACCTCAAAAATTATTTGTTTAGTTGGTTGTAACAACTCCTAATGGCATAACAGTCACATCAAAAGTTTATAATTATTATCCAGTTGAAGTTTGTGGGAAATTTCTTCCCAAAAATATTATGATCCTTTATTTGGTGGGATTTAATTTGATTCTTTTCATGAATTAACTTTATCTATATAGATCTCATATCAATTTTCAAGGAAGGTAAGTCTCATTTCATATTCTGAATCAATTTATGATTATCTATCGATTCAAGGATGAATATGAAATTCTAGTGGAAATTTATTCCATATTATGGGTCTTGGTTTCTATAAATGAAGGGTATCTATCTCAAATTGTTAGGGAGAAACTCACCATTAAGAATACACCTGTTATATAAGAGTTTGTTTATGTCTTTCTAGAAGAATTTCTAGGTCTTCCACTGAATCATGAAGTTAGTTTTTTAATAGAACTCATATTAGGTGTTATACCTATTTCAAATACACCTTATATAATGGTCCCAATTGAGTTACAGGAATTGAAGAAGCAACTCCAAGAGAATCTTGAAAATTGGTTCATACACCCTATTGCATTACCTTGGGGTTCACCTGTTCTATTTGCAAAGAAGAAATATGGATCAATGAGACTCTACATTGATTATTAAGAACTTAACAAGATCAATATCGAGAACAAATATCTTCTTCCCCAAATTGATGACTAATTTGAAAAACTATATAGAGATCAATACTTTTCAAGATTGATCTTTTTTTAGTATATTATCAATTAAGGGTCAAGACGGAGGGTATACCAAATATGGAATTATGTACAAGGTAAAAACACTATGAATTTATAGTGATGCATTTTGGTTTTTTTAATTCCCCTTTTATCTTTATATATCTAATTAATAGAGTATTTAGAGACTATCTTGGTCAGTTTTTGGTAGTATTTATAGATGATATTCTTTTATATTCAAATAGAAAGGAATAACATAAAGCTCGCTTTATAATTGTACTAAAGACCCAGATAAAGGATATGATTTATGAAAATTTTACCAAGTGGGAATTTTGGCTTCAGAAAGTTTCATTTTTGGGTCACATAATCTATAGATAGGTGATATCTATGCATCTAGAAAAAATAGAAGTTACTGAATGTTGTCCTAGACCAACAATGGAAATTGAGATCTAAAGTTTTTTTTGTTTTGTTAGATATTATCTATGTTTAATGAAATATATTTCATCAATATCAAATCCACTCACAAACTTGACTCATAAAGGAGTTAAGTTTGTGTGTATGGAGGAATGTGAATATAATTTCAAAGATCTAAAAAGAAGGTTATCTATTGCACTTGTGCTCACACTACCTTATAGTGGATGAAGGCTTGTGATCTACAGTGATGAATCCAAGAAGGGTTTCTGATGTGTTCTCATGAAAAATGATATGTTGATAACTTATGCCTTGCGACAATTGAAAATCCATGAGAAAAATTTTTAAACTCGTTATTTGGAGTTAGTTGTGGTAATATTTTCATTAAAGATATGAAGGCATTATCTTTATGGTGAAATATGTGATATTTATACTAATCATAAAAGTTTAAAGTATATTTTCATAAAAAGGTATTTTAATATGCACCAAATAAGATCATTAGAGTTTATTAAATATTATGAATTCTCTATATATTACCACCCTGAGAAATTGAACAAGTTGGCAGATGCTTTGAGTCGAAAGGACCATGCTAGCCTATCCATGATGAGGATCACAAATGATCTAATATTTATGGATTTTGTAAGGATGGATATTGAAAGTTTAAAGGAATGGGGTAATATTATATTTATAAAATGAATGGTCAACCATATATACAATTAATGATTAATGAGGTGCATAAGGAAGATGTAGAGCTAAAATAGAAGGTGAGAAATGTTCCTGAATTCAGCCTTGATTGTGATGTAATAATAAGTTTCAAGAACCATGTTTTTATTCCTCCCATACAATAATTAAAGAAGGTTCTATTGGATGAGGATCATAGTTTTTAATTCTCTATTTATCCTGGAATTACAAATATGTACACGGACTTTAAAGAATATTTCTATTAGGATTTCATAAAAATAGATATTGCTAAATATGTATCTCAGTTCTTGGTTTTTTAGTAAGTTAAGGATGAGAGATAGAAGTCTAAGGATATGTTACAACCATTACCCATACCAGAATGGAAATAGGAAAACATTACTATGGACTTTTTCATTGGACTTCCCAAAACATCTAAAGGTTATAATGCTATATGGGTTATAGTTGACTTATGAAGTCAGCACACTTCATTGCTATTATAGAGGATTTATCTCTTTATTAGCTTTCCAGGATATATATAGGAAGTGCTAAGATTATATGGATTACCACTTTCCATTATATATGATAGGGATCCAAGGATTACCTCAAAGTTCTGGTGAAGTCTTCAGTAGGATCTGGATACATGGTTAAATTTTAGTATTTCATATAATCCTCAAATAGATGGTCAGTCTGAGAGGAAAATTAAAAAACTAAAAGACATGTTGAAATATATCTCTATAAATTTCAAAGTTGGTTGGGATCAACACCTACCTTTGATAGAATTTTCTTACAAAAATAGATTTCACTCTAGTATTCAGATGTCTCCTTATGAATCTCTCTATGGAAGTAATTATATAACTCCAACTTCTTGGGATGAATTTGGGTAAAGAAAGCTATTAGGACCTGATCTTGTTGGTGAAATGGTAGAGAAGTTCATTTCTATTCAAAAATGCATAATAGAAGCTCATATTTGACAAAAACAAAATTATGCTTAAAACAGATGAAAAGTACTAGATTTTGAAGTGGGTGATAAGTTGTTTCAATAGATATCTCCCTAGATGAGAGTAATGAGATTTGGAAAGAAGGGCCAGTTAATCCCTACGTATATCGGTCCTTTTGAAATTATTGATCATGTTGGGAAGGTAGTTTTTAGATTGGTTCTTTCATAGAATCTCTATCAAGTTCATGATGTGTTCCATATATCTCTACAGAGAAAGTACATACCTGATCCTTCACATGTACTAATCCCAAAAGTTTTACTACTGGAGAAATATATTTCTTATGAATAACAACTGGTAGAGATTCTGGATCATAGCGAAAAAGTTCTACGAAACCTGACCACTCACTTGGTTAATGTTTTATGGTGGAACCACCAATTTGGGGAAGCTATGTGGGAACTTGAGGATGTTATGGGGCAGAGGTATCCTCATCTGTTTGTATCCAAGTGATGAATTTTAATGGTGAAATTCAATTTAATGGGAGTATAATGTAACACCCATATGTTTTATGAAATATTTTTAATTCATCAATAGATTACATTGCATGAAATCATGTGTTTAAATAAACCATGAGATGACATTAGTATAAAAAGACCATTATAACCTAGCCATTATGTTAATGGGAATAAATAAAACTAACTTATGAAAATTTATTGTCAATTTGTTTGCTACAAATTATTAATGAAAAATATAAACAAATTAAACGTAAAGGAAATTTTTTTATTTTTTTATACATAAATTAAGTTAATTGAAATTTCTAAATGAAATTAATGAAATATATATGTTATATAGAATATTATTTTTATATTAATATAATATATATTTTAGTCATTGGATATTAATAAACCATATTCTATGTATAAAAACTATATTTTTTCAAAAAGGTAATTTTACTGCCTTTTAATGGAGAACCCTTTTTAAATTAAAATTTTAAAACATTAATAATTTTTATATTATAGCATAAACTTATTCTTTGGAATTGGGATATAAAAATTTACTTTGGATGGGTTTTTGATATTTTTTTGATAACATTCTTGTTTTGATGAAGAGTAAAAATATAGTGAATTTTAATAGAAAAAAACTTTTTTCCTCAAAATAATTTATACAGTTAAATTATATTATTTAATGGGTTTAAAGTATAAATAGATATTATTTTCATCATTTAATATAATTTAGGTCATTTTCATTAATTTTTCATTGAATTTATATGTAAATACATTTCAATATTTTTTAATGTTTTAACTTTAAAATTTTGTTTTCTCATTCCAACAATGAGATTAATTGTAAATTAATTACTACAAATTATTTATTTTGAATTTTAAAAAATGGATTCTATATTTGGAATCATTAGGTCCAGATTATGTAAATAGATTTATTTTATTTTTGGTTGTTATGAATAGTAATTTTGGTAATTTTTATTAATAATGTAAAAGGGTAAATCGAGTAATTAAGGGTAAAAATAATATTATAAAATTATCCTAACACTTGTCCTAATATAATTGGATGCATTTGTTCAGCCTAAATCATCCTTCGGTCAAAATTATATCATTTTAAAGCCACTTGGATGAGATTAGGACATTTGATTTATTTTATTTAAAGAAAAGTTAAATATGTCTTACTCAAATTTTAATAATATATAATTTTTAATATAAGGTTATACAAAATATAAATTCGACTATAAATACTCAGTAGAAATCTGAAATATTTTTATTTATCTTCGTATTTTATTTTTAATTTTTAGGAAATAAAAATTTTCATTAAAGTCTTATACAATGATGATGCAGAAATTATTTAATTGATGAAAAATTAAATAAAATATTTTTTATTAAAATGATAATAACCATTAAAAGACAAAAACAATTGATAAAATCTTATTTTTTAAGTATATATATAGCATAATCATCCAAGGGTTGATTTATTGACCATTTGGATCCATATAGAAAATATTATGACACTTATGATATTTCATTTAAAGTTATGTTAAAGTTTTCACATTCATGTTTTAATAAATATAACATTTTTTATGTTGGATTTTATAGAATTTATATTCTACTATAAGTATTATACTGAATTATAGAGGATTTATCTTCATAATATTATTTTATTTTAAATTTTTCTTCAAAAAATAAGTATATTAAATTATTACACCACACTGATGATGTAATTATTTTATTAGAGATAACAAATAAATGTTATTAAAAATATTAAAATAAATATAATTTGGTATAATTAATATATTTAAAAAATATTATATATTTCCTTGAACTCTTAAAAATATAATAAAATATTTTTTAAAAGTTAACTTGTTATATTTATATTTATAATAATCAATGAATTGAATAGTGTCAAAATTGACACTATTGATTATTTATCAAAATAATATATTATTTAATTATTTAAAAATTATAAAACTTTTTTAAAAATATATAATTATTATTAAATAGTCCAAAATATTATAAATTATTAATTTATGATATAATTTATATCAATAAGTAAATATTTCACACTTTTAATATTTAAATATTTGTTACATTAGTTAACATTAAATAGAATAAATAAGTGTTAATTAAAATGATAAGATTTAAATTGATAGGAAAACTTGTCTAAAATTTATTGGTCGATGATATTACAACCTTATGTTATCTAATATTTAAAATTAGGACATTTTTGAGGTTTTTATGGGGTTTTATTTTATTATAAATTAATATTTTGGAGATTCCAAAAGTGTCTCTCACCTCAATTATAAAGAGGCACATCCTCCCTCACTTCTTCACTTCACATTGAGCCTTAAATATCATCCATTCTTTACCCAGTTCCTTTCTCAACTTCTCTATTCAAATTATAGAGGTTCTTTTCTTCTCAAAATACCAACTCTAGTTTTTTTAAGTGGAGATCTAGGGGGAGCTCATCGGATAAGAGGTATTCACCTCTACTGATGCTTTCAAACTTATTTCTTATTCTACTTACTTTTCATGAGTTGTGTCCATTATAAAGTAATAAATCTGGTATAAATTATAAATTTATAATATATTATTATTATGTAACAACCATATTCCACATTCTATCCATCCTAATAAAAATTAAATCACTACGCGTACGTACGTACGGTTTATCATCTCCAAAACATAGTGTAATCTGTTTTTCCCAACCACCTTACTTGGAATGGAATAATGATGGGAATAAGGACTGTATATGATTATTATAACATTATAAATATTTCTTAACAAAATATATATCATCACTTCCATTCCATTTCACTATTATGGGAATTATATTGTCGCTCGTGCGTATGTATGGCTTACCATCTCCACGAAGTGATGTGATTCATTTTACAAGATGATCCATTAAATAATGATTATATAAATTTATAAAATTAATATATATATATATATATGATATATATTATATTAATATAATTTTTTGAATGATATAACTATAACCTAATAAGTTGAAACAGAACTTATTTGATAAAACCTGCATAATAAAATGAAGCAGTTAATACCCGAATAATGAGTAATAAGGAAATTTTATTAATAAACGGATGATAATATAATCATATATGATATCATAAAAATGAATATGATTCTATAATAATTCAATTAAGTTATTTAAATCATTATAATATAGGTTCATATACATAAAAATGATATCAGACCTAAGGTAAGGGATAATTTTATAATCTCATTATTATCTAATATTGTTCATACGTATGTATTTACTGGGATATATTTATCATACATGTCCATGTTTCCTAAAAATTTATTCTGAAAATATTATTCATATTATTCTAAAATTTTTTATATTCAATTTTACCCATTGGTGAATCTTTATTAAACAGTATAGAAGTAATTTTTTCATTTTTGATATGAGGTACTTTTTGACTTATTCGACAAAATTATGAGGAGAATGTTTTCTTTTAACCTATAACAAATGAATAGTTTTTTACATTTTTATAACACCTTATTTTCATAAATATTACTTTTAAATATTTCATGTTTATTTTCAAATAAATTCTTTTATTTTAAATTACTATATCATTTTGGGAAAAGAAAATGTTTTTGTAGAAGAAAGAATATTTTCTTCAAGAATTAATTTCAAGTGTTCTATAAAAAATATTTTCCATCTAAGATGAAATTATTTAATAGGGTTATGTTTCAAGTATATAATACCTATTATTCCAATGGTTTGATTATGTTTATGATGTAATGATATTTATGAAAACCATTTTTTTTACATGGTTTATATTATGACAAAATGATGCTTAATAAACCCATTTTATTCCTTAGGTTATGCTATGATGAATGATTTATGTTTTTGTGGCACATGTAAGAATGATTTCATAATGATATTGGTAGGACCTATATATCCCTACAATTCATTGGGTAAGGATTTATATCTTGTGAAATGGATATGGTTGGAATGAGAAATGATATTGGTTTAGTAATACAGGGATGGAATGAGGAGTAAACTCAATTCAGTATTAGACTTTGTCTGCTATGATAATCTTGGAAATAATCCTTGACTAATATGAAATGATTTTCTATTATTATGTGTATTCCAAAAATTCTATGTATTATTTTATGACTTTTGGGAATATGATCATTAATTATTTATGAACTTTTATGATTTATCCCATTAAATGATATCATGAACTTTCATATACAAGATAAGATTTTCAAATGTTATGTTATTATGTATTATAATTATGACATGATTGATATCTACCTTTTTTACCCTTATTGAGTATATGATCTCACCCTTTCATATGTTTCTTTTCCCTAGGCTGTGAAAAAGGGTATTAAGTTAGATATGTCAAAAATGGGGTCTAGTTATTAAGGAATAACTGTGAGACAATATAGATGTCTTATGAACTATTTTTTTATATTTCTCAGTTTCTAAAGACACTAAACCTATATGATCCAGGTGTTGTTTTATTATTTTTTTTAATGAATATTCTTTAATTTTGAAGTAATATATGTGAATGTAAATTTTGGTTCGTTATATTTATCTAACCATGAAGGGATCTCTAGAGACTATGTGTGTTGTGTTTTGGGAGATAGTAGCTTCCACGCGGTTGGTGCATGGTTTGTCTAACCATGTTTCCAAACTATATGGTGTGTCTAGATCAATAAAATTTGATTTATGACCATATTTTCATTATGAATTTTTAAGCTATTTTACCTCATTTCTCTCCCCACTCATGTGTACCCATTACCCCTTGCCTTATAGCTTCTTCACCCTTTATTTTGGTGGATTACTTACTTCCTTTGGTGGCTTATTTCAAGGTAATATTGAGATATTCTTGATTTATCCTTCATTTACCCTTGATAATATATATTCTTCTTTTTACAGGGAACGTTGAAACACTAACTTGTGATTTGGATGAACCTAAGGTTTCTGATGGGTTTTATGTATTGTTTCATTGTGTTTTAGGTGTGTGAGGACTTATCTCTATTGATTCAACTGATAGTTTGTCAAAGTGACATGTTTGTGTTTGATTTTCAGTATGTTTCCATTTTAAAGGGAAATTTTCCATGGATTTATATTGAATATTCATACCCCTAATTTGAGTTATTAATTATATTATAACCATACTTGCTATAATTTTTGAAATGGATTGTAAATTTAATGGTTTAAAGTGTCAATTCAAAGGGAGTAATATTTAATGAACTCCATGTGTTTGTTAAAATGGAGTAGATATATTTTATGATTTTAAATGAGTATTTGAAAGGATTTTTAGATTGGTCTTGCCTGGAGATTAATGATTTACTTTTTATGGGTAGGAAAGGTTTAAAAAATTAATTTTCAAATGGATTATGAAATTATAAGTATCGATTTTATGTATTTTCCATTAAGTAACACATGGGATACCTTGGGTGTGTGTGTGTTTTCATGGATTAGAAAAATAAAATCTTATCCTTTGACTTGGACGAGGTAGGGAGTGTTGTTAAAGGGATTGAGGGACCATTTTGAAGGAAGACTAAGGGAGCTTCTAAAATATGGACATGAGGACTGAGAGTGTTGATATATCTGATATTTTCAATAATTATTATATTTATTTAAATGATTTTATACCCACAAATTTTTATTTTTGTTTTAAATTGAATCATTTTTAAAATTATGATTTTTTTTGAGCTAAATTGTGAAAATACCCTAATTCTAAAATTTTAACAGTTTTTTATTAATTCTATATTTTGGTCGTAAATATTTAAATACAAATCCAATGGTAGAAATTATTTTTTAGTAACTCTTTACTATTGGGATTCATTGTTTCCAACTGATCCATGTGATTAATCGACTATTTTATGGACAAAAAAATCACTCAAGCTGGAAAATAATTTTTTAGACAACATTGAAACACCTTCAGTAAATGTGGAATATCTCGGACCATGGGTTTTAAAATTAAGTGGTTCTATATTTAGAATAAATAGTATTAAATGTATCATCTCCAAGTTAAATACTATTTTTAAATTTTCTCATTAAGGCTTTTTTGAATGCTAAATATTAGAGGATGTTGAAGACATAATTATTTCCATAAATATTTTGTTGAGTAATTTGGGTAAAATAAATTCACCACATTTCCAAAGGATCTTAAATATTGTGGGTTAGGATAAAAGAATCAGAGATAAAACATTTAAAAAGGTATAAAATCTAGATTCAATTGGTAAGAGGTCCAAAATGGACAAAGGTTTAGTGGAAAAAAACTAGATATAATATTTCTTCACCCATATTCACTATAAATTACCATCTCAACTTCATTTCAAAGGATGGTTAGAAGGAGTTAGTAGGATATTACAGAGAATATTTTGTGGATAATATAAGTATTTCATATAATAATAAATCTATTAAAGACTAAAATCAAAATGGAATATGGTAACATATATCTGAGGATTATTTATTTTTTGAGTTCGGTGCTTCAATGTACTCTTGTTATATTTTTCTAGAAATAGTTTTCATTTTTGAAGGAGGTCTCTTTTCTATATTTAATTTTAATTCTTCTATTTTTTCTAGAGTGTTTACCAATTTTTTAATGTGAAATAATTTTCTTGTTACTTAAATTTATTTGGGTGTGGTATCTCCATTGATCACAATAAGTTCAATTAGTTTCCATTTCTTGGAGGTATTTGGGAAATAAAATTACTTTCATAAAGGGATAAATACCCATATTTGAGGTATCTATCTGTATTATAAAAAATCTAGGTTTTCACATGGAGGTATTTGACTGAGCATTGATAAATATAAATTGATAATTCAATTAAACAAGGGTAAAGGTATTGTTTGAGGATTAAAGTTTTCCCATTACTGCTATCATTATATTGAATTTTTCTATCCAACTTGGTTTTGATTTCTAATCTATAAATTTTATTTCTATTCTTATTTTAATTTTTGGATATTGAAATTTTTATCTCATTTCAATTCCCACTTCTAGTTTTAACTTTAAAAAATTAACAATGTGATATTTTGAACTTATCTTACAACCTCTTTGTGAGACAACCCCATTGTCACCACTTTTCTACATTTTAAAGGGAAAATTACTGACTAAGGTCACATAATTAACCCTCATTGTATCAATTTTTTTTCTCTTCCATGGATGATTCATAAATTTTTTTTAATTTATTTTTTAATTTCTATTATTTTAACCAGTAATTATTAGTATTTAAAAAATAATAAAAAATTGAATTTTCAAAGAGAATACTCTTATGATTATCCTAATTATCAACAATTTGAGGATTATAGTAAAGAAGAATTTTTAAAAAATCAATTCCAACAAAAACGTTTCACGGTCCAACAAATTAGTTTTTTTATTATATAAAATTCTTTTATTATTCAAGAAGTAAGTAAAAAAATTGAACTTTTTTCAACTTCTTTGAATGAATTAAAATAATTAAAATCCCTAAAATATGATCAAGAAAATAAAAATCTTATCCCACAAACTTTTGATATTGAATAATCTTTTTTGGGTGAGTTGAAAAATTAATTTTAATATTCTTTTTCAAATTTAAAGGAATAAATTATCACTGATTTACAAGTTGATGTGTATTTAGGAAATTAAAAGTCTTTGAAAAATTATTGGGATGAATGTGTTGAAAATGAAATTCCATGTGAAATCACTTATTTTGAAATTTAAAATTCAGAAACTTTGTATGAATATTTAGACAATGAGGAATAGAAACCTGATCCATTCATTTTTTAATAATATTTGGATTAACCTGAGGTAATACATGATTCCAATTCAACTATTATGCACCCCAAAACAATTATGTAGCCTAATAATCCATAGGGAGAAGCCTAAAATTTTAATCCGTTTTTTACAGATTATCTAATAAATTGTTAATTGTTTCTCGCTATGAAAATTTTATTTCTACTACTTTTAAGTGGACTGATTTTTCAGATTAATAGGATGTGAAGGATGAAATCAAAAAAATAATGGTGTTCCAGGAGTATATGGTAACACATGAGGATGGTGGTTTTGAGATATTTTTCAAAGAAGAAATAATTTTTCAAGCTGAAATTGAAGATGAACCACAAAATAGAATTAAATTTCAATAACTAGTATAGGTATTTTGTGAGGATAAAGTGTAATGAAGTCGATTTTACATTTTTTACCTCTTCCACTACATTATTGGAATAATAATTTCATGGAAAGGGACCTAAACAAATCAAATTTTAGATATTTTATATGATTTTTGAGGAAAAAAAGGTTGGTGAAATTTCATTTTAGTGGTTCATAAGGATGAAACCACACCCACCTTTTGATTGGGGATAACCGGTTAGAACTGCCTGACTAGGGGTAATAAAATTATATCACCTGCTTATGGATACAAACCAATGATATTTTCCCTTATCTTTTTTTTTGTTTTTTCTTTCATTAATTTTAATAAAATTTTGATTCTTTGTATCTTGTTTTTCTTATAGTTTTCTAAGTTTCAACTTTTTAGAGGATAACTCAAGGCTACTGGTTCATAATAAAAACAAGGTTGTTTATTTACTTAACAATTTCTTTTTTCATGTCTTATATTCTTTATTTCCACTTCTCATAACAACTATGCACAATAAAGACATTGTAAAAAATAAGTATAGGGGAGAAATATCATAGGTAGATTATGATTTTGTTTGTTTTCTTTACAAATTTCCATTTTCATCTTTCCTTTCAAATTATGTGTGTTTTATTCACATTTTGTGTGTTTTTTTGAAACTTATGTGATTAAAAGTAATTTTCATGGTGAATTTAAAATTGTTTTAAATGAAATAAAACAACTTCATTCATGGAACTAAACATAAATGATTGTTGATATGTTTTATGTTCTAAATTTAAATTATGTAAATTCATGAAATATCCATTGAATTTAGAATTCAATGACATGAATGTTGTATAATGTTGAAAATAACTTTCTTGTGAGGAATCTAATATGTTTTTTCATCTTGTTCACAATAACCCCACTTCTTGAGTGAAGTAAATAATTCGTATTTTAACTATAACATGCCATGTTTTTTTCAAAAACAATGGTATTTAAATAAATTTTGTTCAAAATGATTGAGGCAGCTCATTTTTTATTAAAATACCCTTTTTCAAAAATTGAAATCTCTTTATTCAGAAAACAATTTACATTTAACCTTTGTGTGATCTAGTTTTTATAAACTACCTATTAGATAGCCTCATTATAATCTAGTTTCCCTATACAACCCACTCTTTATGTACATTGCATAATTTTAATAGAGCTTAAGTGTGTGGGGGAAAGCTTTGTGATTTAATATACAATGTTAATCTATTTTGGATAGAGAGAAAACTGTTGATACTGAAAGTTGTGCCTTTCTGGAGAATTTTACAAAAAATTATGAAACTTTTGGAAGAAATTGGTGTACCAATGCTACAGAATTGGATATTTTTTGAGATATCCATGAATTAAATTTTGATTTTATTTTACATATAATTTTATGAAAAGTATAAATAAGTGAAGGTCATTCTTGAGAGGAAACTAGAATCATATAATCTTGCTTCAACAAAGATCTGTGAAATGTTTTTTCACCTCATAATTTTTTACATTTTAAACCAACCAACCATAAAACCTCAAAACAACCCTTTATAAGTCCTCATGATGGATATAAATTTTTAACTCAATTTTGTGGAGATTTGGAAAATTTTCAAGCCTATGGTGAACCATGTATTAGTTTAAATAAGGAAAACCTCGTTTAATTCAAAATCATTTGATGATACGAATAAAAGTGAGGTAGGAATACCTGTTCAATGAATAATGAATTAAATGTTAGTGAAATGATTGAACATAATGGAGAATATATAAATTAAGTTGTTCAAGATGCATAATCAGTTGGGTGACTTGATTTTGAGATTTGTGAATTTCATTGACATGTGTTGAATTTGTCAATGGAAATTTATTTTGAGTGCTCACTTGTCCAGGAATCCAAGTCTTAAGTGTAGTGAAATTGACAGATCAGATATTTTCAATAATTATTATATGTATTTCAATGATTTTATCCCCAAAAATTTTTATTTTTATTTGAAATTACATCATTTTTTGAATCTTGATGAGTTTTGAGTTAAATTGTGAAAATTCCCTAATTTTTGAATTTTACGAGTTTTTTGTCACTTCTTTATTTTGGGAATAAATATTTAAATAATGATCCAATTGTATAAATTATTTTTTTAGGAACCATTTTCTTATGGTATTAAATATTTAAAAATTTTACAAGTGTTAAATCGACCATTTGGAGTCGTAAAATATCATTCAAGTTAGAAAATATTTTTTAAAAATAGAATTAAAACACATTCATTTAATGAAAAATATCTCATACCAAATGTGTCAAAATGTGGTGATTCATGCTTTAAAAGAAATATAAATTCGTGAATCATTTCCACATACAATACTAGGTTTAAATTCACACATTGATGTTTTTTTGAATGTAGAAATAGAGGATGTTAAAGAGACACTTTGGAAAGAATTTTTTTTTAAATAATTTGGGTATAGGTTTTTCACCACATGTAAAAAGGATCTAGAATGTTTTGGGTGAGGATATAAGACACATGTGGACAAAATTCAAGAAGGTATCATGTTAAGATGTTATGTTTACAAACATGTTTATTCCATGTTTGGGTATGTTAATAACATTTATATTGAGTGGTTTTGTTTCCCTATTTTAGCCTTATTTTTCTAGTTTTAAAAATATGCTTTTATTATAAAATCCAAATGGATTTTATAATTATTTTTTTCAAGTGAACTTTCCTTTTTTAAGTGAACATGGTTTTTTAAAATGAGTTTTTAAACTAAAATTAATGGTTTTTATAAGTAAACACCTCACATAGATTCATGGTGGTATCTATAGTGACCGTATTTTTTCCTATTAAATGTTTGAAATATATTGAGGAATATTTCTAGAGCTAAGTGCTAATACATCATGAGATTTCGAGGCCCGATGAGACTAAAATTGATATTATAAAAATATTAAATATATTAATATTACGTGCATGTAGTTTTTTAGAATTTATGAAGTATATCTTTAATATATCCTCAAATCATAAATAATGGACCGTGGTTGAATCAATAATTTGGGGTTTACCCTAAGCACAACCTAAAGTTGGTCGGCATTGGGAATTCAGATGACGCAGTCATTGGTGGGTACGTTAAGTGCATTAATTAGTTAATTTAATACTAAAAACATAATTTCCTAATTAAATAAACTTTTTTGGAAACTCTCTAGTGTTAGCTGTATAACTATGTGAGATGTGAGAGGAGTCTTTGATGTTATTTAATGGAGGATCGAGATCTGAGGGAAACAGTTGATCAGATCAAGGTGGATCAAGAGGCAGGAAATAGATCAAGACTTCTCCATTGTTAGTAAATTCATAATTAACAAATGATCGATCCCAAATCAAGGTAGGACTCATCAATTTTATGTTTTTCCCCTTTGATTAAAATATTGAGCAGAGATATTTTATCAAATTTAAAATACATTCATCTTCCTTTCACAATAGCCCATTTATTTTGTTTTTATTATTTAGTCTTGATATTTCATGAATTCACCATGTATATCCTAGATTTATGATCATTGTCCATGAAAACTAGGCCAATGCTATTTACACATTTGTTCTTCTTACTTTCCCCCACCCATTATTCATGTTCTTTATTTTTGGCCCATGGTATCGCGGTTCTACATTCTTAGGGAAGGTTCAAGTGTGATTGGACCCCTCGAATTCATGGAAGTTTTGTGTATGAAGAATTTATTGGTGTTATTTTATAAGTTGGGATGGATTTTGGTTGATATTTTGTGGATCTGGGATCCTTTAATGGTGATGGGTTACATAATGTTCATGGGACGTGTGTGGTTCTTCGAACGCATCATTGGAATTTGTTTTATGTCCATCAAAAGCTTGAAAATGATGGTTGGAGGCATGTTCCTTCAATTTCAAGTGATCAGAGAGAAATATCCATATCAAAGGGTGTGGAAATGGAAACCAAGTAAGGTACTATAGGTTTTTTTGAATACCCTGACCACACACCATGTATCTCAAAAGAATGCATGATGTGTAGCCCCTGGATACGATGATAGGGTCTTAGGGAAAAGTTAAGGATCCCACACCATGGGGTCAGACCCACACACTATGTGACCCTCCTCAAGTGGCCAATAAATGTTTTTGTAGGAAAATGCCCAGGACCCCATACGGGATGACATTTCATGTACTCCAGGAGTACATAGGAATGAGCTAGTACCCAGGCATGACCAGGTACATGGGCATGGCTCACCATACACAGGAAATCCCCGAGTGGATGATACATGCCTTGTGTAACTTATACACACCATGTATAGTGACATGGATTCTAATATGTGTCTAGATGATAGAACTTCCATGAAAAAGGTGGGGAGACACACTGTGTGGACCCCTTACATGTTGTTTACTTCCCTCCTTCATCTTCTTACTATTGTATCTCTTTATTTAGACTCTAATTTTGCCCCATGAGTAGCCTATCTTGAGTAGTTTTCTAGGTAGAACGTGATGGTGGAATTTAATGTGGAATATAAGATATTATGTGATATTTTCGAAGTTTGACACTTCTATAGGTGATGTTTGACTACAGTAGTCAGCAGGGTATGGTCATCAGAGAGTTTCTAGTGTTGATACTCCCCTATCACACTAGAACATGGCTAACCTAACTATATATACATATAAAGAAGGTAATCCTCTATAATAGGAATGGGTCCTCTATATATGGAGTGGTACTCCACTATCTTAAAGCACCGGTAGCTTGAAATTCCTCTATAGGTGTTGTGGCTCCCTCGATTGTGGAGTACAATTGTAAGGGGAGGGCCCCACCACACATATTCTAGTGAGGTTTCATTTGATATTGGGCATCAGTGATGGATTTATAGAGCAGAAAGATTACTCAGAAACTTTAGCTAGACTATGATTTGTAGATCCCATTTCTATCTCATCTAGGTTTCTTTATGAGTATATATATGTATTGTGTTTCATTTCACCCTTACTTTGGGATGATCTGAATATTATTGTTGTATCTTTTTTATATCTACCTTTTGGTTTTTGGGGAGTTCTACTAGGTATGTATATGCTCAATACTATGTGATATTTCCCACATGTGTTGTGTTTTATACAGACAACAGATATATTGGCAGTGGCTTTGGTGGAGCATAGTGAAACCTAGGTGTATAGACGGCATACGGTGGTTGAAATTGACAATAAAGAGTTGGGATCTCTCCGCTTTCTTTATTTCTAGTTTTTTTTTCAAGTTGGGAATTAAATTAATGTTGGGAATTTATTTTTCCCCATTATAGTTTTGTTTTATTCTGTTGTACTCTAATGTATTCCATAAAGGTTATTTCATGCATGTTTTACTTTAGATGTTAATATCCTTTATTATTTCTCTGCACGGATTCATGGAGATAGTTGGGTATGTGCATATAGGTACATTAGGAAAATACCTACCATTTTATATTATTCCTTTTTGGAACTTGTTTCCAAACCTTTTCTAATTGGAGGTGGTCTTGGGGTTGTATAAGCTCAACCCTCCATTGTCCCTGTGAGCTCCGGAGGGTCATGTTGTTAAAGAGTGGTGTCATATATTTTCATTCATTGGGATGGTGTTCAAATTATTATTCTTATGAGGATTGGTTGGGACTTAGGATAATAGTTTCAAAGTGTATCCATTGTGAAATTCAGGCTAGGGAACCTAGTGTTGGTGTGGAAGTCAACGTATCCATACACCAAGAATAAAACTACCTTCTTGTCGACTCTGTATATTAATACATTGGTTGTAGGTAACAATGGTAAATGAATCATATAGGATAAATTCCTTCAAATTTAATTCTTGATTCATCATCCCATATATATATATATATTCTAATCTTATCATGATATGTCTTGTTCACTTTCAAGATTCTTGTTCAAAGATAGCCATCGAGGTTACTAATTCAGGATCATGATGAAGATCTAATGAATGATGAGGCATCAGTTTAAGGGCCATATCATGCGGTACTTTCTCCAAGTGATCATGAAGTAGAACCTCCAACAATCAAGAAGTTTCTAGTACCATCAAGGTAGGATAATAATGTACACAAGATAATCATGCTATGTGAGTTCCAGCATTAGATACAGTTAAGGTTCTTGAATGAGTCAAATCTCTAAGTGGTGTAGGATTAGTTTGAGTCGGTAGTTGAAGTATTTGGATTGGTTCAGAATAAAATTGGTTATATGGTGATTCTATAATTCATTATATTCCATAAAGTAGGTGGGCACTGGTGGAGATAGGTTTTTCATACCCCTAATAAGATGAAGATCTCAGGGTCTGACTTTTAACAGTCGTTTTGTGAGGAGTATTTATCTTTGTTCTTGCAATCAGTTCAGATCCAAAAGTTTCTAGTTATTTATTATGGTGATATGTTAGTATCTGAGTATGTTTCACGGTTCAATGACCTTATGTGATACTCCCTTGATATGGAGTGTGATCTATTATTTTGGTTGAGTAAGTATAAAAAGGGGATCTATAGAGACATTCGAGCCAGCATTGTTTCCTTAGGTCTTCCTAAAAATGTAGGAATACTTGAGTGAGCTCTTGTTATGAATAGATTACCATTAGAGGGATTATAAGTATTTGGGGATGGAATTGGGCATCACGGGGCTAAGTCATTTGCAGTAGCTAACAAATTCCAGTTAGTAGGATCTCAATTTAGGAGACCTCATCATGATCAAACTTAGTCATATGGACAAGCGGTGTAGGGTTCGATCAGGGGTTCATGACATCCTAGAGATGATAGGTTTTATTTATGTAATAAGTGAGGTCAAAGGACACATTATTTCCCAAAATGATGTGATGAGGAGGGTAGGCACACAACAGATGAACTGTTATGGCAAAGGCAACATTGTGATCAGCATTTTCCCTAACATGTCTAAGGAGGGACTTGGGGAGGTAGTTTTGGTAGAGAAGTATATGGGTCTTGAGGATTTAGTGGAGGGTGAAGTTGTGATCTATTACCACCACCACTACTATGTGGACCATTTCAAGAACAAGGAGCTCGGAGTCAGGGCCATAGACAATTATAGGCCATGGGGAACTATGATCAGGATACACATGAGATGATCTAAGGTGTGATCTATGTTTACTCTCATATTCCCTCATCACATTTGTGAGTAATTACTTTATCTACTTATTCTTGATGTGAGACCTTGAGATTTTAATTGAGACTTTATCCCAACAACTATGGATAGAGGCGCCAATAGGGAGTGATTCTTTGATATCACTTTTTTGTTGATAATGTGAGTTATTTATTGATGGATAGTATTTCATGTGGGACATCTTTGTCATCACGATGAGATCTTATGATGACATAATGGGTTTGGAATGGTTCTCCATAGTTTAATCCTAGATTTATTGTCACCAAAATTGAGTTAGATGCCTTTGGCCTGATGGGATAAGATTCTATTTTCTATGTGAGAGAGATCTCACAGCTGGGTGAGTGGGTCTTAAGAAAAATAGGATGCATCCCATAAGCCATAAATTAGTTATTCTATCCATTGTAATGGTGGGATATTGTAGAATTTATATTCCTTTGATAGTGTGGGGATTTATGGATGTCTTCCTTAAGGATATTTTGGGAATACCTCCATAACAGGAGATGGACTTATACTTTCACTTCCACCTCAAGAATACATCGATATCTTCTAAATCATATCGGATGGTGCCTATCGATCTCCAGTAGTTGAGGGTTTAGTTGAATAACCATTTATAGAAGGGTTTTATCTTACCCAGTGTGTCCCCCCAGGCACCTCTTGTTTTGTTTATGAAAAATATCGATGGAATCTTGAGGCTTTATGTTAACTATCATCACCTGAACTAGATAACAATAAATAATAAGTACCCCTTTCCAAATATTTACAACATCTTCGATCAGTTTTGAGGCATGATTTGGTTCTGGAAAATTGATCTCACATATAGCTACCACCAGTAGAGGGTTCACGAGTCTGATATTCTAAAGATGACATTTTGATGTCGCTAAAGACACTATGAGTTCTTAGTGATGCCTTTCAGTGTGAAAAATGACACAGATGTGTTTATGGATTTGATGAATCATATCTTTCAGTCATACTTGGACTGATTTATGGTTATCTTCATTGATAACATACTCATTTACTCTACGTCATAGGAGGATCAAGAATAGAACTTGAAGATGGTCCTAGACTTACTCTGGGAGAACTAAATTTATGGTAATATCTCAAAGTACTAGTTTTTAATCTTATAGGTTCACTTTTTGAGGTATTTCATTTCTAAGAATGGATTAGCTATGAACCCAAGGAAGATAGATGTAATTCTTGATTGGGAGTCACCCAAGAGTGTGTTATAAGTGTGTATTTTTATTAGCTTGGTAGGGTAATATAGGAGGTTCATGCCTAAATTTTCTAGACTAATATAACCTTTGACCACCCTGACATAGAAATGGAATTAATTTATCTAGAAAAAATACTGTGAGGGAACCTTCAAGATGTTGAGGATGAGTTTGAATAGTTCTTTAATGATGATACTACTAAAGGAGGGTGTAGAGTATGTAGTGTTGTTTGATTCCTCTAGATCTAGGATCATGTATGTTTTGATATAGAGGAATTAGTTATCACATATGGGTCAAGGTATTTGAGACCCCACAAGCTGAACTACACTACTCATGACCTAGAGTTCACAGTGGTAGTATTCTCTCTGAAGATGTAGAGGCACTATATTTTTGGTGAGTTCTTTGTTGTTTACTCATACCACTATAGTCTTAAGTACATATTTACTCAGAGAGATCTTAACCTGAGATAGAGGCATTGGTTGTAGTTCTATAAGACTATGAATTCGAGATATTCTATACTATTGGGAAGGAAGATGTGGTGGAATATTCCCTTATCATGAAGTCTTATTCACATCCGGTGGAGGAGGTATCTAAGAAATTATCTTCTTTATAGTTGACCTTGGTGGGGGATAGGGGTACAGTTTTTTTAGTCAATGGTGTCGACTCCTCCACTCTTTTAGTGTGTGTGATAGGCTCAATTGGAGACATTGACTATGAGGTTATTCATAACCAGATATCCTCAGGGATACACTAGATGGATTCTCTAACTGAGGGGATAATTTCATACTTTTCCAAAGAAAAATGCTGGTTATAGTCATGTTACGTAAGGAGGTGATTAGGGAGTTTCACACTTCCCCATTGGTTTTATATCCTGGTGTGAAAAATATTTACAAGGACCTTCAACGATAGTTTTTTTAGGCTAGCATGAGGTGGAGTATACCTAAGTTCATCTATCATTGTCTCACATGTCAGTAGGTGAAGAATGAGAACCAGGTCCTGGTAGGTTTGACATAGCCTCTTGAGATCTCATAGTGTAAATGGGATAACATATAGATGGAATTTTTTATGGGGATTCCATGTAAATTCAGTGGTCATTATACCATATGGGTGATAGTTGACCAACTTAACAAGTTGATGCACTTCCTTTCAATTAGGGATAATATTTTGGTGGAGAGTTTGGGTAAGTTGTACATGAGAGATATCATCTGAATCCATTGGGTGACCTTGATGGTTTTCTTTAACCACAATGTTCATTTTACTTCACTTTTTTGGATATTCCTTCAATATTTATTTGAGACCTAGTTTAGGATGAGTACAATGTTTCACCCCTAGAAGATTGGGTAGATTGAGTGGATTATCCAAGTGTTTGAGAATATATTGAGTGATTTCATGTTGGTCTTCACTTAGAGCTAAGAAGATAACTTTCCATTGGTTTAGTTTTGTTATATTTATAGTTATCACTCTTCTATTTACATGGTACATTTTTAGGCCCTGTATAGGAGACACTATAGGTCACCTTTATGCTGGACTAAGATTGGAGAGTAATCTCAAGTTGGGACAAAGATGGACCAGGTGATGATAGAACAGGTTCAGGTGATCCACACATGTATGAGGATAACCCAAATAAAATAGAAATATTACACATATCAATGTCATAGGCCCTTATAGATTGATCCTGGAGACCATGTTTTCCTGAGAGTATCACTAGAATAAGGATTTCAGAGGTTTTTCTAGGGAGACAAGTTATCCTTGAGGTTCATCAGTTTGTTCAAGATCCTATGGAAGGTTTTCCAGGTTCCTTACTGCCTATCCCTTCCCCCCACATTTGGAGAGGTTGAATTATTTCTTCCATGTGTCGCGTCTAAGGAAATATGTGAATGATCCCATGCACATTATGGATTAGGCTGATATGGACACTGAGAATATATCTAGCTTTAGGAATTACCCAGTAGTGATTGAAAATTGGTAGGATAAGATGTTGTGAGGATGGACTATACCATTGGTTTAAGTAATATGTCAGCATGGGAGTTTGCAAGAGAGCTCCTAAGAATAAGAGATCCAGATGTAGGATGAGTACCCCCACCTTTTTTCTTAGCTTGTGCTTTTTATGTTGAAAATACATGAATTATGGGAGCATTTAGTGAACCTGATTTTTTATTTATAAGACTTTGAAATATATTAAGAAATATTTTTGAAGCCATGATATGAGACGGTTTATGATTCTGAGTCCCGGTGATCCTGGAATTGATATTATAAAAATATTAAATATATTAATATCTTGTGCACACAATTTTTTCATAATTAATGGAATATATATTAAAAATATCCTTGAATTAGAAATATGATACCATGATTGAATATGGAATGTGGGGTTTACCCTTGGTATAACCTAAATTTTTTTAGTGTTAGGTGTTTGGATGAGGTATCTATTGGCGGGTACATTAAGTGGATTAATTAATTAATTAATTAATTGAATTAATTTAATGCCTAAAACCTAATTTCTTCTTTAATTATACAATTTTCGTAATTCTATAGGTTTATCCACATAACCCTGGGATATTTTAGAGGATCTTATGATGTTATTCTTTAGAATATCAAGATTGGAGGATGATGATCGATCGGATTGAGGTGGATCGTGAGGCAGCGAACGTAGTAGGACTTCTCCGTTATTATAGAATGTGTCATTCACCAATTATCAGTCCCAAATCATGGTAGGGATCATCGATTGTGTATTTTCATCCTTTTGATTATAATATTAAGCATGGGTATTTTATTTTCTTTGATATGAGTTCATCTACCCTTCTCATTAGCCCATTTATTTTTTTATATCAGTTCTTTATATTCCATGTCATACACCCAAGATGTCCCTAGTTTATTATCTTCATCAAAGAATGCTTTTTCAATAATGTTTATAACTTTTTTCTTATGCATTTCCCATAATATTTCTTCACGTTCTTCATTTTTGTACCATATATTCATGGCCATACATTATCAGTACGTATTCAAGAGAGATTGACCCCCAGATTCATGGAAGTTTGGTGGATGATGAATGGATTGGTGTTTTGTGGATGGATCAGGATGGATTGTGGGGGATACTTCTTGGATATATAATCCTATAATGGTAATGAGTGAAAAAAATGAATGGTATTCATGTGAGACTTTGAAAATATCGTTATATTCCATTTTCTAGCCATTAGAGGCCAAGAAACAATGGTTGGAGGCTTGTTACTTCAATTTCAGGTGGTCAGCATGTGAGATCCATGGAAATGAGTGTGAATCTAGAAACCATGTTAGAAATCATTGGTTTAAATGAAAAAACTAACTAAATATCATGTAACCTAGAAGAACACATGGACTGTAGCTCCCCAGATGTGGCACTAGGGTTTTGGGGAAAATTTAAGGATCACACATTGTGTGGTCAGAACTACATGTCATGTGACCATCTATGGGTGGATAAGACATGATCTATATGGGAAATACCCAGGACCCTATCTGGGAGGACACATCGTGTACTCCAGGTGTACATGGGTAGGTTCTGGTACCTAGGTATGGCTAGGTACAAGGTTATGGCCAGAAGTGCATGGGAATGGACAGACTTACACTAGAAGGCCTCGAGTGGCCAAGACACGCCATATGTCACCTGTACATGATTTTTATGGTGACATGGATTCTAGGAAATTTTTATAAGAGAACATGGTATGAAAATAAGGTGGGGAGACTTGCTGTGTGGACCCCTTACATTCCATATACTTCCCTCCTTCAACTTCTTCCACTTATATCATTTGGGCACGTATTTTGGCACAAGAGTATCCTATCCTGAGTAGTTTTCCACATAGACCATGATGGTGGACTTTTTTGTGTCATGGTAAATATGATATGAGATTTTCCAAGTGTGATTATTCTTTAGGTGATGCTTGATAATGGCAATGATCAGGGTAGTATCATCAGAGAGTTTCCATGTTTGATACTCCTCTGTCACACCAAGGCACAGGTTCCCCATACTCTTTAAAAATATAGAGAAGTTACTTATATACACTGGAGGTGGTTCCTCTATCTACATAGTGGTACTCCCCCATATTCAAGATCTGGAAGCATACAGGTCCTCCATGGGGGTTGTGGCTCCCTCGACTGTGAAGCGTATTAGTGAGGTGTGGGCCCCTCCACACATATTCTAGTGAGGTTGCATTTGATGTTGGGAATCGATGATGGACTTCTAGAGATACAAAATTACTCATCAACTTTGTCTAGGTTGTGAGATGGATATTCCCTTTATCTCTCATCTTGGTTTCTTTATGAGTATATATATGTATTGGGTTTTATTTACCACTTTCTTTGGGTTGAGCTAACTACTACTGTTGTATCTTTATATCGCTCCCCTTCGGTTTTTGGGGCATCCTACTAGGAATGTATATACTCACCTCTGTATGGGATTTCCCACACATTTCTTGTATTATAAATTGGTGACTTTGGTGGAGTATAGTGATAATTGGGTGCATAGACCACATATGGTGGTCGATCTTGGAGATCAGGAGATGGGATATCTCAACTTTATTTACTTATAGTTTTTGTTAGGTTAGGACTTCATTTTTTTTGTATTTGTTACCTTTATACATTAATATTATTCTATCATACTCTAATGTATTCCCTAGAGATTACTGCGTGAATGGTTTACTCTAGATTTCACGACCTTTTATTATTCATATACACTATTTCATAGAGATGGTTGGGTGTTTACATACTGGTATAATAGTAAAAGGCCTCTCATTTTATATTATGCATTCTTGGTGCTTGTCACCAGCCCCTGACCTATTGGAGGTGGGCATGGGGTTGCAGATTCTCAACCTTCTTCCATCCAATTAGTCCTTGATGGTTCGGGTCATTATCATATCCAACTGGTATTTGTTCCTCGCACTCTTTATATTCATTTTTTCATATCTAAACCTTACTTTCCAGGACACAGGTAAGGGAAATAGCACCTTGTAGCTCAGTGGGACTTCTTTATTACTAATTTATGATCTTGTTTGGGGATGGTGATCTATGGTCTCATGTATTTTATATCTTATGGATAATTTATAAGATATTGTATCATTGGGATATGATGTATTGAATTATTTGGTATTATTCCCTATCTTGAGTTTTTGACTATGGATATTAAATGTATAAGTATTTTTTATGACTAGTGATGTGGTGTTTTTATGATATTTTTTATCTCTATTGATGTTTTTTTGGTTGGTGTGGTCTTACAATTAATGGATAGGTCATGCGGAATTTTAAAGGGAGAAACCATTCTCAGATGGTTATTTGTGATGCCTTGATACTTATATCCAACCTATGGTTACCAGGAACATGCTCAAGGATTTATTTTCTATTGGATCAGGTGATGGCTTGGGCCGACCCTAGATGGTTTTCTAAATATATGTTATCAGATGCTATTGGTATTTTGAGGTTAATGGTAGACAAGAGTTAGAACCATTGTTTCTTGAGATGTAGGTTTGGTGGAGTTCTTGTCCAGTCATTCCTTATTCCAAACCTTGATTTTCCATGGGTGTTTGGTATTTTTTTATTATTTGAACTTATTTTTCAATTTTCTTGATGATGTTTGTTTTTTTCATCATTGGTTATGATTTTTAGGATGAACCCATAAATATATTTGAGAAATTTATAGTTTCGGGTTGAAAATGGGGTGGAAGATAGAGGTTCATGGTTTAAATGTACAATTAGGGGTAACCATGTGAAACTAGTGTGACCATCCATCCAATGACCCAAAGGCCTTTAATTTTTTATTTTAAACAAATCCCCCTTTTAAGGTAAGAAGGGGGGAACCCTAATAGACATCATCGACAAAGGATATATCACAACCTGAAGGTCAAGAAAGACAAACCAAACTAACACCATGGAGCTACCCATCCCCAGCAATTGAACATGAATAAACAATCTACCGTTGCAAGGCTAAATGGATAGAAAGTGTCCTGTGTCAAAACATAGGCCCAATATGATGTTTGATTCCATACCCTCTCAAACATATGAATCTGAAAATCACTACAACGATGAATGACAGTTCTGGAACCTCCTTTGGATCCTGATCCATGTGGTCGAGTCTGGGTGCATCACCATACCAACAGACCTTGTAGAAGGTACCTTTCCACCATTCTAAAATCACATCTCCATAGCACCTCAATAAATGACCATCATGGACAAGCCACACTGCCCTCCACAATACACCCCCACAAGAAGAGTCACATAAGCCCAGAAGACAAACCTAAAGGCGCAAGTTCAAGCCATCATCACCTAGGATTGGGTGGCCCAAGCCCGCACCAAAGGAAAGCCACTAATGAGAGAGTCTGGGTCATCCTAAAACAGAAATTCCACTATAGGCATGAATCATCTCTAATAAGAACCTCAGAACACCCTCACCAGGATCTAAAACCTCACGGTAACATGCTAGAGGGAATGCACAAAGAAGAAACAACGAGGTTGAACCAGGATAACCAAATCAAAATCCACTGATCGAGTTGAAACAAATCACACAATACCAGATACACCTAGTTGAAGAAAATCACGCATACCAAATAAAATATGAAGAAACACGCATACCAAATAAAACCTGAATAAATTACAGAAGCTGCAACCAAAAAACACCCCCCTCCGAATCACTAAAAAACAGGGGATGATCCACACCTGAACCCGCTGGAGACATGCCCGGACTAATCGGAAGTCGAGAAGCCAAGGCCGCATTGTCGAGGCTGCAAGAGATGAGCTCACTGAACCGTGGATCCACATCGAGCCTCACTGGAAGCCGAGAAGCCAAGGCCGAACTGAAGAAGCTGGAAGCACTGAGCTCATCGAACCGTGGAGACACACCAAAACGTCAACGGTAGGGGTGAGCCATGCTGGTCCGAGCTCCAACACGCCGTCGGGAATCATTGACGCCAACCACGAACAGAACCACAATGACGTCGTGTCGATCCGGGACCAGATGCATCAACCACAAACTGAATCCGGCCAGAGGGGGAAGGGTAGACTACAATCGGAGGAAAACCCTAGCCACTGAGGGTTAGGAGAGGACGCCGCTTAGAGTCTCTTTTTATCTATGATTACATCCATATGATTTAAATGAATGAAAATGTGATTTTCTAGTGTGATCAGGTCTATAATCTTACAGTGTTTTTTTTTGAATGGTTGGATCATTATTTGTATAATTGTGTGGGTGAACTGTTCATAGTGTACAAATGTTTAAAATTTTAATGTTTTCAACCCTTAATCATTTGAAAGTGTTTTTATGTCAATATTATTTGTTTGAGACCTATGATAAAGGTTTATTGTGGTCTATTTGATGTTTTTTAAGATTTAATTGTTTATTGAATAAGTTTTATCTTGTTTTTTTAAAATAATGAATACCAAAAGGACCTCTTAAAGGCATAAAGAGGTAACTATGGAGAATTTACCATAAGACACCCCTCCAGTTGATCCTAATTTGGTGGAACTAGTTCCCCATATGATTCGTTCCTTATTATTGGAGGGAAAGAGAGGTCAATAATAGATATTGTACCATGCTCAATAGTTTACTAATCATAATCCACTGGTATTCCATAGTGATAGAGGTATCCATGAGCCTGAGTAATGGATTGAGAGGATTGAATGTATCTTCATTTTTTTGATGAACCTTGATACCTTGATAGTAGGTTTCACCACTTATATGTTGTAGGGACCAAGTATAAAATGGTTATAATCCATTTTACAATAAAATACAATAGAGGATTTCACCTGGACTACCTTCAAAAAGAATTTAAATCATTAGTTTTATTCGAAGACATTGAATGTGGCGAAGACCCATGAGTTCGTAATATTGGATCAAGGAAACCATTCATTAATGAATTGTGTTACTCAGTTTAGTGTGATAGTTCATTTGTCTCACGGTCTCCTCATGAATGAATTTATTAAGGTGAGACATTTTGAAATGGTCTAGAAATCTAAGATAAAACCAATGCTTATCCTATTTTTCCTACTAACTTATTCCAATGTGTTAGATAAAGTTGTTATGGACTAGGTGGACTTAGCTGATATGATAGGCCTCAGTGGGGTTTCTTTAGTAGTGGGTGGTATCTATAGTTCTTCCTCTAGTAAGAAGAGGAAGTGGGATAAACCTCATCAGAATATTTCCAAGGGTTCTCAGCAATCATCTGGTTCAACACTAGTGGTTCTTATAGGAATAGGCATGTGACTTTCTATCAATAAGGTAATTTTGGTCATACCTAACCTGATTACCTAGAGGATATAATAAGATGCCACTTGTGTGATAATTTGGGTCTTCTTTAGTGCTTCTACAAGGCCTTACTTTACTGTAGTGAAGTAGCTTATTGTTTTTATATGGTTTTATAGGTGTTATATAATGCTTCTAATGGTGTGGGATCTCAACCTCAGTCTAGAGGTGATTCTTAGACAGCTAATAAGAATCATGGAGGGCCTGATTCATTATGACTCTATGCAGTAGATATTGTACCTAAGGACTCCGATTATGGTTTGGCCACCATGAGTGGTATAGTGTTTATTTCTCCTTATATGATTTTAGTTTTATTTGGTGTGGGTTTCTTTCATTATTTTATATCATTAAAGTTGATTGACGTTTTGGGTATGTGAGTAGAGTTGATGTCATTTTTTATGGATCTATTTACCCCATTGTGAAGAAATAAAGAGAAAGGTTTTAAGTTACTAGAGTGTCCTATTGTGATCACTAATAAGGAGGTAGTGTAGGACTTCCACATGCTATACCAAGATGTTTTTTATTTAATCATAGGTATGGATTATATGATTTTTTTAAAAATTAGATTTACCATTATCATTGTAGGGTCTAATTTTTATCTCTTGTCGGATTACTCACACCTACCAGGGTGAGTATGATTTGAGGTCAAGGAGGGTAAAACTCGTTGCTCTAGATTTTAGATTGATTTCATGTTTGTTATCTAGGTTTTTATTTTATGTCATGGAGCATGATTTAGATTCTCATCTTCCTATGGTTGTATACCAACACCGCAAGGTGTTTCCAGATGAATTTTTTGGGTTACCACCCCAGTGATGGATTGAGTTCACTATCTATCTACTCTTTTGGACGAGCCCCATATTATTTCCATCATATTATATGGATCCATTTGAGTTGAAGGAGTTAAAGGTTTTTTAGGAGGACCTTCAAAACAATAGGTTTTATTTATCCTAGTGTTTCACCATGAGAGTATCCAATTCATTTTACAAATAAGAAAGATGGGAGTATCTAACTTTTTATAGACTATCATAAGCTTAATCAGGTGACCATTGGGAAAAAATATAGGTTACATTAAATTTAGGATCTTTTTTACTATCTCAGGTGAGCCTGGTGGTTTTCAAAAATCAACCTAAGGTTAGGGAATCCTCATTTTAGGTTTCAGGAAGTGGGTGTTCCTAAGACTAGCTTCATGAATTGGTAAGGGGATTTTGAGTATCTTATTATTCTTTTTGGCCTCACCATGATCATGCGGTATTTATAAAATTGATAAACCAATATTTAATCTCTTTTTAGAATCCATCATAGTCGTGTTTTTTATGGCATCGTGGTGTATTCCAAGACAAAGGAGGACCATAGAGACCATTTGAATTCCATTTTAGGAATCTTAAAAGAGCTTCACTTATATGAAAATTTAGCCAAATTATAGTTCTGGATCTGACAGTTAAAGTTTCTTGTCCAAGTGATTTCTGAGAAATAGATTTGTGTGTATCTCAAGAAGATTCAAGTGGTTATGTCTTAAGAGTGGTCCAATAACATGTTTGAGATAAACATATTTTGACTCTTGGATAAGTATTACGGGAATTTTTTTTAGGACTTCTCTAGGATAGATTCTCCCTTAATAGTGTTGACTCTAAAATAGGTGATGTTTGAATGAATTGTGTAGTGTCAACATTATTTTGAGGAGTTTCATATTCATTGGACATAAACTCTAGTTTTGATTATTCTTGAGCCTGGAAAGAGATATGCAGTGTACTATAATATTCTAGTGTGGGGATGGGGTGTGTATTTTTAGTGACATGGAAATTTCATATGTTATTTTTGGATATTAATTAGAATATTTTTGAGACTAGGTGTTGAGGCGGCATACAATTCTGAGGCATGGTGTGCCCAGAATTTGTTTTTGAAATATATTAAATATATTAAATAACACACACATGATGTTTTCTTGAAATGGTGGAATAAATACTAAATAGGGGCTCATATCAGAAATCTAAGGGCATTGTTGAGTTTAGAATATGGGTTTTACCCTAGGTGTGACATAACCTTTATTGGTGTAGTTTGTTTTTGGAAACGTCATCTCCAGCATGGAAATGGATAAAATAATTAAATAAATTATTTTATTTCTATTTTGTTAATGCAGTGAGTGGAGATTCTTTAAGTATACTATTATGATAAAATTATAGGATTGTCCTCATAACTCTAGAGTTATTGTAGAGAGATTTTTAGGATCTCTATCAGATGAACTTCCACCAGATCTTGGATTAGTGATCGATGTGCAATATAATCTAAGGATCTATCCAACAAATATGACACCACATCATTCGTCATTAGTAATCAATCTAAATCAAGATTGGATTTTTTTTATTGGATTCATTCCCGTTATTAATTTATATGATGAATACAAATCAATTGATGAATAGATTGATTTTTCATATTAGTCATTTTGTGGGATGGGTTACATTAATTGGGATTTGGGATAATTTATTTGTGATTATTGATTTTTCGTTCTTCATTCTAATGGAAATGAATCGAGGTCAACACAAAAAATGACTAAGGTCCATTCCTATTAATTTTTCATGTTCTTTTCTCCCCTGATTCTTCATTCATCATGGGCATTCTTCATTTGGCTCATGGTTCAACATATCCCAATGAATTGATCATTGCACATTCATTTCTTAGTGTGACTGTCCAATATTTTAGTTCTAGGATCAGAATGACATGATGATGTTGCGACGATGGATGAGGTGATTGAATGGATGATTTATAATACCCTATTGCATTTTCTTTGGAATATAATAAATAATAAAAAATGTTTCCATTTTATGAATAGAATTCTGGAAAAAAACCATGATACATGGCATATAACTCAATTCCACACGTTGTGTGGGACCCTCCTAGAGGAATCTAAGGATTAGAAGAAATTTCATTATCAAAAAACGGGTGATCCTATCACATTGTGTGTATTCTCTCATTGAAGCCTCGGCATGTACCTCAAAGGGTACATGAACACAGGAAAGGGAATTCCATTTACTCTTACACAGGCATGGTTTGGACAAAAGTACACAGGCTAAGTCATGTGCTGGTCCATGGTTAGAGTACACGGGAAGAAGACACGCCATGTATAGTTACATGGACACGAACATGGGACATGGTCCATTTACACGGGTACGATCTAGGGTCTAAGGGACATGGTGTGTAACCCTAATACATGTTGTGTACTCCTTAAAATATGGATTGGATCCCTTTTCCTTTGTATCATAGAAAATTTTCATTAGGGTGTGTTCCTCTTAACCATTCCTTGAGGGTTAGTATGGAATCTCATCCTACTCCTATGAAAGTGATCTCTTTAGTATAACTTCTAGGATAGAGTTGTTGGAATCCTTCTATGAGGCTTGGAATGAAATCCTCTATTCCTCTTCATGCCCTAGGTGGAGTTCTTGGTATCATCATGATCAACCCTACGCCATCAATACTCTACTTAGTGGGTTAATCTAGATTGAGTGGTTGGTATACCCCCATGGACTTGCGTGTGATCCTCATTTGTGTATGGTATCTCTTTAGACTTTCAATGTGTACTTTTAATAGTGATACCCAAAGAAAATTACCTCCTAAACGGACATCATCAGTGCTTTTATTCTTAGGTGTGTGTTCTCCGAAATGACTGCTAAGTAGAACCTTCGAGCTAGAATCATAGTCTGGTATTATATTTTCGACTTAACTTTAACACTTTGTGACTTTGTTGAGTATATCTGGATATTCTTATTATGTGTTCTATAGACATATACCTATGTATATTTGATTGTATTCCTTTGTTGCATTTTTTTTGGTTTTGAGGTGTCCTACTGGGTATTGTTAAACTCACCCCTGCATGGGATTTTCCCACACGTGTTATGTCTTGTGCATATAACTGACCATTTCGAAGAGATCAAGCACATTTGATGCTCTTTTATTCTTTGGTTGATATATACTCCTGACCGTCTTTCTTCACGTGCAAGAATCACATGTCTTTTCTCATTCATGATTCAGAATGAGAATATCAATTACAATCTTCTTCTTATATATCTTTTCCATGCTTTTTTGATTAATGTGACCCAACCTCTAGTTCCATAGGTTGTTTTATTCTTCAACTTTTAAGTAAAAAATTTTCTCTTTACTATCAACCAAGTATAAATTTTCTTCTATTATACATTCTTTCATGATATAATTACCTATATTTCCTTTGAAAGTGAAACCCTTTTGATTAAATGTCACTATCATACCTAATTCATAGAGTTGAATTACACTTAGGAGATTGATATACAAATCATTCACATAGAGAAATTCAGCTTTCTTGAGGTATTCATTTTATAGTTCTTTACTTACAATACCTTTGATCATTAAAGAACCAGTACTGTAGAACCTCATTATTCCATCAAATCTTTTCTTAACATTCTTCAACAAATTTTAATTTCCTATCATATGGGATGAAAATCCACTGTCAATAATCTAGGTACTACTGTTATTTTTAGCTTTGAGAGCTATTTATGCCATCTTGGATTTCTTTATTTTCCTCTTTTCCTTCCATGAGATACTTGATTGAGTGGAGGCTAAAGATAGTATTTACAATATCATTTCCATATGCATGGTTTCATCATGATCATATTGTTCTTCTATGGGAGAATACATGTTTGTAATAAAAACTCCACCTAGTTTTGGGTATTTACTTTTATCTGATTTCTTTAGGTAATGTTCCCACATTTCTTATTCCCATATTGTATAGCTTTATGTCCATAGTTAGAATAGTGAAATAAATTCCACATAAACTATTTCTTTTATTTGATGAAGGATATAGTATCATTATCCTTTATTGACTTCCATGTACCTCCACATTCATATAGCTTCATGCCTCTTCACAGTATGACATGGTATGGCCCAAAAATCCATAGAATTGACATTTCAAATGTGGAAATGTCTTCTCACTTCCATTCCTCATAATTCCTCCTTCTTTAGGAAAATTATTTGATTAGTGATCATTTCTAGATAAGTGAGGATAATTTTCAGTTCACTTTCCCATTTAATTTAAAGCATTCATTGTTAAGAAATTTGGTTCCTTTGTGATATGTTCAATTTTCTACTTCCCTTTATTTTGGATCATTTTGTTTCCATCCTTTGATGATTTAGAATCATATCCAATTACACTTTACCCCAAATATGTGGATCTATGATCACTCAAATCCTTTTCTACTCCTTTAAAACAACATTTATCTATTTCTAACAACTCTACATTTGAGAATATTCCAAACTATACGTTCTTCTTTTTTCCCCTTTAATTTTATTTAGTATATAGATTACTACTTATATTAGCAAATTATTCTTCATGTACCTCAACTGACTTGTCATTTTACTCTAGTATGATTGTAAGTCCATTGATGAATTTTTCCTAATCTTCAATTATGATCTTAAATTCCAAAAATTCTTCTGAGATTTCAATATTTTTTGAATATTATTTTTCTCCTGCTTTCAATTGATCAATTTATGCTTCAACCCAATAAAAATACTTTGATGAATCTTCCAGAATGGCTCTTATATTTTTGTTTCTATTTCATTGAATGTCAAGATTATCAAGAACATCCTCAAATTCTGCCTTGATATCAACAACACCAGTTAACTAATTATATTTATCTATATAATTTGAAGGTTCTGAATTTTCAATTGTATCCATCATGGATTCTTGGGTTTTAGATTTGAACTCTGGTTCTTCTTCCTCTAAAAAATCATTATAATCTTGTTCTTATTTACCGATGTAACTCTTCCTCTATAATTTCTTTCTTGATTTGGAGTATCCATTTTTAGGAAACCATTTTTTAGGCTTCTCCATGATTCCTACTTCACTCTCCACATCATCAAAATTTCTTGAGCACTGAGAGGAAATGTTCCCAAATCTACCACATCAAAAATAGGGTAGATAAATATTTCCTTCAAATTTACCTTTTCTTCTATTGAATTTATTATAAAAGATAAATAATTTCATATTCCCCCTTATCTTCATTAACAATATCTTTTGAAACCTCATGTTGTTTCATGTATTTGAATTCCATTTCCTTGCTTACTTGAGTGTTTTTATCTTCTTGTTTGACTCTCATTTCATAAGACATCAGACTGCTTAGAAAATCATCAAGAGAAATTTTAGATAGATTCCTTTCCTCATGGGATGAAACTTTTGGATTATACAGTGGTAGATTCCTTCTCAAGATTTTCTAAACAATTTCAATATCTTTAATTTCATCAGCATTGATTTATATTGCTCTAATAAATTCATTAATTCAATTAAAAAAGGTATCTACATTTTCATCAGGATTCATTCTCAAATAATCAAACCTATTGTGAAAATGTTGGAGTTTTTCCTCCTTCACTTTATTTTTGCCTTCATATATATTTTCCAATTTTTCTCAGATATACTTGTATGAAGTGAAAATCATCACCTTTAGGTAGATTCGATCTGATAGAGATATATAAATGGAATTATATGCTTTGGTATCTACATCAATAATTTTATTGTCTATTTCAGTCATAGATAGTCATGTTTCTTTAGCAACTTAAATCCCCTGTGTAGTGAAAAAAATGACTTCTACTCCAAGGGATATCAAATGAGATAACATACTATTCTTCTAAATCTGGAATTTTCTTTCATCAAATAGGGGGAATTCCTTGAAATTTACTTAATTATCCATGAAAAAATAGAGGACTGACTTAACTCTAAAAAATTATATACTATGATACCACTTGTAGGACCCTGTAACACCCTTTGAGGGGAGTGGTGAATCATGGTGTCAAATTTTTATTTTAAAGTGATGGATCTTGTTCTCACATTGGTAGGAACTGGTTGAACTTGTCTGATGAAATCTTGTAGTAATCAATCATTCACATGCCAAAGGACAACACAACAGTTTTACTTGGTTTATCACTAAGGGATAGTCCAAGAATCATTCGCTGATAGTGTGTCATTCATATCAAAATCCAATAATAATCAATAGTTATGGAATAAATTAGTTAAAACATAGTAACTTTGTTCTAGGAACACTGCCTCTTTACATGATTTTTGAGATAGCACATTTCCTCCTTTATAACACTTCCATAGACTCCCCTATCTCATAGATTTGGGAAAAGTATTACTAATTTTAATGACATGAAGGTCACTTAAATAGATTATAATTTATTTAATTTTCCCAAACATGAATGAGACTCTAATTTCTTCTAAGACCTGAGTTGATGTACTTGAAATCAATATTCACTTAAACCAGATGTTTAAAACTGATTTTCACAAAGATATTTCATGAAGCTCAAAACATTCATGAAGCAATATGCCTTCATCAAACACTAAGTCATCATAGAATAACCAGTCATCATGAAACTAATTTTTTTAAGATACCTAACCATTGTTAAATACTAAGATAGAATTTTGACGATGCTCAGGCTCACAATGAATACTTGATTCTCGAATCTCTCATCCATCACAAATTCTTATTGATTCATCCTTTTATCCAGTTATTTTCATCTATAATGAATTGGGGTAAGCTTATTATTTATTAGCTAAACTTTTAATGAAGCTCCCATTCCTTTAGTGGATTTTTCATGAACCTTCAATAACATGATCATTAAGCTCCTTCATTTGAAAATCTATTGTGAAATTTTACCCTTTATCTAAATTTCTCATAATTTTGAATAACATCCTCAACTCATATCATACTTATGATGATTTTCATAGTCATGAAGAACACCTTCAACTCCTTTCATGCTCATAAAGATCTATACCTTCAAAAATCTAAACCTTTTGAGAAACCCAATCTTCACGAAACCCAATCATTGCGAAAATTATTTATTTACCATATTTGAGAAGACTCAATTACAAAAAAACTACCTTCCATGAATCTTCATTTATACTCCTTATTTTGAGCCCAAAAAATTGGAAAACACTAGGAAATTACTCTACCTTCAACATTGTAGTTAGCTTGTACTATAAGATTACTTTCCTTAAAAACTCCATGATTAACCCAATATGGAATGACAACAAACACAAAATAGAATCCATTTCCAGCTATGAAAACCATTGGTTACAACATGATAAACACGTTAGGGACTATGTATAAGGCCTTTAGATAATTCTTATAGGATAATGGGTGGGATAGATCACATGTTGGCTCATAGGCCCATGTGTGCATTGTGTAAAACAGTGTTGATCCCAAATATCCAGCTTGAACTGAGGATCAACATGCCTTGTTTGATATATCGTCCACCCATTTCTTCTCAGTTTCTTTGTGGGATATAATTATAATGTATCTATTCATCCTAACTTAAAAATTTGGATGCATGTGTGGACATCGGATCATTTTGTTTCAAGTCATTCAGTCTATTTTGGAGTCCCTCATTATAATTTAAACTCTTTCACTTATTCTTTTGTGTGTATTCCAATCATCTTATTAGGATCGTCTGTTATTTTCCTCTACATAGTCTTATGTTTTAAATAAAATCCATTAATTCTATCTAAGTTTCATCTAGACTGTTTTTTTTCTCATTTTGGTTTGGATCCTCTTTGTGTTTATTCATTCAAGTTTAAACAGTAGTTTCTCTTCTTATTCTTCAAGGTTTTCCTTCATCTCACTGTTCAACTAGTTAAAAGCACTCTTCTTTGTTGGTTTATATATAGTGAAATTGGTGTACATCAATGGTGAGTCATGATTCACTATTGGATACCAATGGTGAGTTGATTCACCATTGGACATCAACAGTGAGACATTGTTTCCTCACCATTGGAAACCACTAGAGGATCCTTCCTTTGATATTTGTTTTGTTTTTATTGAACCTATTTTTCATTTACTTTTTTGTTTATAAATATTTTTTTGAGTCACCATTGGAACCCAACAGTGATTCAATGAGTCGCCATTGGACATCACCAATAGTGATTCCTGAGCCACCACTATATTTCAATAGTGAGTCATTTTACCATCCTTTGGACATTAACTGTGGGTTATTTTTTTACCCACGGGTTTTTTATTCCTTTTTAGAAGAACCTTATTTAATATCCAACAAGAGATCCTCCTTATTTGACCAGGTTATGTATATTTCTTTCTTTATTATAATTTTAGTAGTTTTTCTTTTGTACATAAGCATCTTCTTAGGGTATTTTATTTTCAGTGTTTCTTTGTTTTGGTAGCATCTTACTTTATCTTTTCTTTCCATTTGAAGTTTATTTCTTAATTAATTTTTAGTATTTAATTATTATATTTATTCATTCTATTTTTTTGGAAATATTTACAGTGATACACTACTGTAATCCAAAGGTATCTAAATTTCACCAATTTTTATTCTGTTTTGTTACAAAAGGTTTAGTGTTATTTTTTATCATTGGTTTTCTTAATTATTCTTAGAAGAATATTATTTTATTATTAATTCTTTATCATCTAGTTGTTTGGAAATAAATTTCTTGATTATCCATTGAAACCTCCAATATTAGGTCATGATTCACCATTGGACATTTATAACGGTGAGTCATGAGTCACTATTGGACATCCAATGGTAGAAAAAAATTATTTCTTATCCTAAAGCCTTTGATTTCTTAGTGTCATGGAATGATTTTTTTTGGTTGGTTGTTTTTAATTTTTATTTTTAATAAAATGGTATCATCTGTTCTTGTTTATAATAGTAGTTCATGAGCCACTTCTCTTTGTTTTCAGCGGTATGTCATGAGCCACGATTAGTTAAAATTTTATGTTTCTAAAATTTTATTTCTTATTTCAATTTATGTTATTAAAATAAATTATTTTGTTAAAAGTTTTATTATTTTATGTTGAAATAAATTTTTAGAGTGTGTAAAAATAGTTTTAACATTATTCTATAAACATTTATTCATGGATATTAAAGTTCATTCCATGCTCTATTTTACTGTAGTTTTTTGGTGTCTTTATAATCTAAAAAATTAAATTTTTTATTTCAATTGTTTTATAATTGTTAAATGTTTAAAATTGGTATACTTAACATATTAAATGTTTTATTTTAATATTTCATGAATAAATATAAATCCCAATTGTATTCTATGTTTTTCAGTATGACTTTATCAAACAAAGTTAATGGTCATATTATTACATTGTTGTGCACTAAAAAGTTTTGTGAAGATATTTGAAACTAAAAATCACATAGTGGATTTTGTTTTAATGATCCAGGAGATCTATTCAAGGAATAAAATCATATACCAGTGCAGATCTTTCAACATATTATGTGCGATACATCTACGATATTCTGCTACTCTCAAAAAAATTTCACAAACTTCTGCAAATTTTGTATCCTATTTATGATCATTGAATGACTTCCACTTTGACATTTGTTCCTTACAAGTGATCATAAATCATCAAGCTTCAAATTCTTTGACATTCTGATCATCTGAAAATTTTCCTTGTATTAGTTTTTATTTGTGCAATCATTTTCCTTCTACTTCTAATATTTTCATATACGGTTTATGATTTTCCCATCAAAAGTAAGTCTTTCATTTCATTGGTTATTCCAGATCATAGAAGGAAGTCATATTTTTGACTCCTGATCAAAATTTAGGTAATCATACTAGGTTGATCTTTATAATTAAACTGGGTTATGCCTCTAGTTTGTTTAAAAGGAAGGATTTATAATAAGGTTCTCACACCTTTAAAAGTGATTTTTTGGTGGTTACTAGTCTCCTCGAGGAGTAGAGGAGATTTAGGAGTGGATTAGGATATTTGTGATCTGAACCATTATAAAACTTATGTTCTTAAATTTTTATTTCTACTGTAACTCAACTCAAGAACACTACACTAACTAGATATTAATATTTTATAATCTCAAATTATTTTGTTTCATTAATTTTTAAAGCAAATATTCACCCCCCCCCCACTGAGTCATAATTCCCATTAATAAAAATACAATATTGGTATCAGAGCTAGGTTAAATAGATATTTGGTTTTGATATCAAATAGTTAGTATCAAAGCCACGTCTCTGATAGGTTAGTATTTATTAGTTTAAATACGATACCAAAAAAATTGGTATCAGAGATGAGTCTCTAATAGTTTAAGTATTTTTGTTGTTTATTTTTTTACTCAATGTTAAATTGAAATCCTAGATATAAAATTATAGGGAACAAAAGAAAACATTTCTTTTTTATGGTAGGTGTCAATGCTAATGATGGATGGATTCCACAAACACCCCCATTCTTTGATGGGAGTGACTATTGATACTATAATGATAAAATAGAATCCTACCTAAAAAATGATTTGGGATCATTTGACCATTATGGATAATACATATGAGCTACCTAAGGTTAATTCAAATACTCTGGTAGGAAATTACATGGTAAAATATGTTTTCAATTTCAAATTTAAAGATATCTTATACTATGCTAAAAGTAGACATGTATATATTCATGTTTCAACTTGTAAGACAACCCATGAATTTGTACCACACCCTAGTCTTCTTGGTTTGTCTCCCTCCTTCATTATCTAAAAAAATAATACATCATTTTTAGTTGGATTATGAGAAGATGTTTCATTTGGGTGGTTGTTTGGGCCACCTGAAGGGGGTTCTTTAAGTTGTGTTATTGAAAGAGGATGTTCTGATCATATATCTTATAACAACATTGACACTACTTGAAATTAAACCTTTACCAATGATTTCAAACCATTGGTAAAGGATTCCAAACCGTTGGTATATCGTATACCAACAGTTTGGCAAACCGTTGGCAAGTAAGGCATGGCAGTAGCCCATTACCAAGGGTTTTTGTTTAACCGTTGGGAAAGGCAGTGTAATTGGAGTATTGCCAACAGTTTTACAAACCGTTGGCAATACTGGCAGTGTAATACTATTTTAAAAATGGTTTAAATAACCATTGGTATATAGGAGTATTTCCATGTTTTACCAACGGTTTACTAAAATCGTTGGTAAAAATATCTACAGCACTATACCAACTGTTTTAGTAAACCGTTGGTATAGTGTATTACCAGAATTTCACAGCCCAGCCACCTAAAATTTCCTCCACTGCACACTCAACTACACACCTGCATACACTCTTAACAGAAAAAAACCTTCTATAGCACACAAAAGCACATAAAAACAGGATATTATTATAACCATGGAATGTTCCACAATTATAATCATGTATATGAACCCAATTACCCTATGCCATACAGAATTCATAATTGAATTCTCAATTGAATACTTGCAGAATGAATTATGTAATGAATTCAGAATTATGAATCAATAACACATAAAAAATTAATTATGTTGAATATAGAATTTTGAATTATATATAAAACATATATAATATGACATACAAGGGGTTGGGGGTGTCCCGAGAGGTGGGGGTATCCAGGGGTGAGGGCCTATCCACGGGGGTGGGGGTGTCTAGGGGGTGGGTTATACAGAATTAATAATACATACAAAATTGCATTTTCTATAACACATACATGATTGAATTCAGAAATTATAAGCTAATAAACACAAAATAAAGTATCAATAGAATCCAAATATGTTTGGTCGGGTTTCCGTATACCAGTTATTTTTACTTAAAATGATGTCCATTTTAAACAAAAGACATACACTTAGAGTGATACCGGCCACACCGTGCCTCGGATTGAGGTGGGGTTTACTCGTACACATCATAGATGACTCATGGATTGTTGTCATGAAGTATCAACAGAATTTGAATGTGTTTGGTTGGTTTTCTGTATGTCAGTTGTTGTTTTCACTTAAAATGTTTTCCATTTCAAATAAAGGTGAGACACTTTGAGTGGTTCTGGCCACGCCACGCCTCGGTTTGAGGTGGGGTTGACTCGTACATGTCACATATGACCCATGGATCATTGTACTAAAGTATCAACACAATCCGAATACGTTTGGTGGGTTTTCCGTTTGTCAGTTGTTGTTTTCACTTAAAATCCTGTCCATTTCAAATAAAAGTGAGATAGTTTGAGTGGTGTCAGCCACAACGGCCCTCGTATTGAGATGGGGTTGACTCTTACACGTCACATATGACCCATGGATCGTTTTCCTAAAGTTTCAACAGAATCCAAATGTGTTTGGTCAGTTTTCTGTATGTCAGTTGTTGTTTTCACTTAAAATGATGTCCATTTTAAACAAAAGAGAGACACTTTGAGTGGTTCCGGCCACACCACACCTCTTATTGAGGACGGGTTGACTCATACATTTCACATATGACCCATGGATCATTTTCCTAAATTTTAAACAGAATCCGAATGCATTTGATCGGTTTTCCGTATGTCAATTGTTGTTTTCACTTAAAATGATGTTCATTTTAAAAAAAAAGAGAGCCACTTTGAGTGCTGATGGCCACACCGCATTTCGGATTGAGGAGGGGTTGACTCGTAAAAATCACATAAGACCCATGGATCATTTTCCTAAAGTTTCAATAGAATCCGAATGCATTTGGTTAGTTTTCCATATGTCAGTTGTTGTTTTCACTTAAAATGATATCCATTTTAAACAAAAGAGAGACAATTTGAGTGGTGTCGGCCACACTGCACCTCGTATTGAGGTGAGGTTGATTTATACATGTCAAAAATGACGAATGGATCGTTTTCCTAAAGTATCAACACAATCTGAATGCGTTCGGCATGCACTTGACTGTTAAATGCATGTTTTGGCCATTTACGACAGGCAAAGTGCGTTTTCAGCCACCGTAGTCACACGAAACCTCTGATTGATGTGTCGTCTGGCCGACCATTTCACAATTAACCCACCCTTTGTTTTTGTCCGATTTCATGGCATTATGCGGTCGTTAGGCTAGTATCGACCACCCCACGCACGTTTTTCAAGCATGCCAAACACCTAAAAAACACATATTCAGTTGTGCCACGCAAACTGCACGTCCGAATGACATTTTGTCTCCTCGTAAACCTCATGAATAATAATTAGGGTGTTTTGGTGTGATTTCAAGTCATTCTGATGGAGTCTGGCATGCATTTGACTGTTAAACGCATGTTTTGGCCATTTACGACACGCGGAGTGCATTTTCGGCCACCTCAGTCACACGACATGTCCGATTGATGTTTCATCTGGCCAACCATTTCAAAATTCACCCACCCTTTTTTTCGTCTGATTTCATGGCATTCTGAGGTCGTTCGGCTGGTATCAACCACCCCACGCACATCTTTCAAGCATGTCAAACACCTAAAAACACATATTCAGTCGTTCCGCGCAAACTGCGCATCCGAATGACATGTCGTCTCCTTGTACACCTCATGAATGATAATTAGGGTGTTTTCATGTGATTTCAAGTCGTTCTAATGTCGTTCGGCAGGAAGTTGACCGTTAAATGCATGTTTTGGCCATTTACGACACGCGGAGTGCGTTTTCGGCCACCGCGGTCACACAACACCTCCGATTGATGTGCCGTCTAGCCGACCATTTCACAATTCACTCACCCTTTGTTTTCGTCTGATTTCATGGCATTCTAAGGTAGTTCGGCCGGTATCGACCACCCCATGAATGTTTTTCAAGTGTGCCAAACACCTAAAAAACACATATTCAGCCGTGCTGTGCAAACCGTGTGTCCGAATGACGTGTCATCTCCATGTACACCTCAAGAATAATAATTAGGTTGTTTTCATGTGATTTTAAGTCATTATGATGTCTTTCGGCAAGCATTTGACCGTTAAACGCATGTTTTGGCCATTTACGACACGCGGAGTGCATTTTCGGCCACCGTGGTCACACGACACCTCCAATTGACGTGCCTTCTAGCTGACCATTTCAAAATTCACCCATTATTTGTTGTCGTCTGATTTCATGGTATTCTGAGGTCGTTCGGCTGGTTTCGACCACCCCATGCACATTTTTCAAGTGCTCCAAACACCTAAAAAAGACATATTCAGCCATACCGTGAAAACCGTGCGTCCGAATGATGTGTCGTCTCCTTATACACCTCATGAATAATAATTAGGGTTTTTTCTTGTGATTTCAAGTCATTCTAATGTCGTTCTCCATGCATTTGACCATTAAACGCATGTTTTGGCCATTTACGACATGCGGAGTACATTTTCAGCCACCGCGGTCACACGATGCTTCCAAATGATGTGTCATCTGACTGACCATTTCACAATTCACCCACCCTTTGTTTTCGTTCGATATCATGGCATTCTGAGGTCGTTCGGCCGGTATCGACCATTCCACGCACGTTTTTCAAGCGTGTCGAACACCTAAAAAACTCATATTCAGATTTGTCATAAAAACCACGGATCCGAATGAGGTGAAATCTTCTCATACACCACAAAAATAATAATTAGGGTGTTTTCGTGTGATTTTAAGTCATTCCGATGTCATTCGGCAAGCATTTGACTGTTAAACCCATGTTTTAGCCATTTACGACACGCGGAGTGCATTTTCGGCCACCAGGGTCACACGACACCTCTGATTGACATGCCATCTAGCCAACCATTTCACAATTCACCCACACTTTATTGTCGTCCAATTTCATGGCATTTCGAGGTCGTTCGGCCGGTATCGACCACCCCACGCACATATTTCAAGCGCGCCAAACACCTAAATAACACATATTTAGCCATGTCGTGCAAACCGCACGTCTGAATGATATGTCGTCTCCTCCTATACCTCATGAATAATAATTAGGGTGTTTTAGTGTGATTTTAAGTCATTTTGATGTCATTAGTCATGAATTTGACCGTTAAACGCATGTTTTGGCCATTTAAGACACGCAGAGTGCACTTTCGGCCACCGCGGTCACACGAAATGTCTGATTGACATGCTGTCTGGCTGACCATTTCAGAATTCACTCACCCTTTGTTTTCGTCTGACTTCATGGAATTACGTGGTCGTTCGGCCAGTATCAACCACCCCACACACGTTTTTCAAGCACGCCAAACACCTAAAAAACACATATTCAGTCGTGCCACGCAAACCGCATTTCCGGATGACTTTTCGTCTCATCATCCACCTCACGAATAATAATTAGGGTGTTTTTGTGTGATTTCAAGTCATTCCAATGTCGTTCAACATGCATTTGACCATTAAATGCATGTTTTGGCCATTTACAACACGTGGAGTGCATTTTCGGCCACCGCGGTCACACGTCACCTCCAATTCACATGTCGTCTATCTGATCATTTCAAAATTCACCCACCCATTGTGGTCATTTGATTTCATGGTATTTCGAGGTCGTTCGGCCAGTATCAACCACCCCACGCACGTTTTTCAAGCATGCCAAACACCTAAAAACACATATTCATCAGTGTCGTGCAAACCGCACGTCCGAATGACATGTCGTTTCCTCGTACACCTCACGAATAATAATTAGGGTGTTTTCGTGTGATTTTAAATCATTCAGATGTCATTCGGCATGCATTTGACTGTTAAACCAATGTTTTGGCCATTTATGACATGCGGAGTGCATTTTCGGCCACCGCGGTCACACGACACCTTCGATTGATGTTTCTTCTAGCCAACCATTTCAAAATTAAACCACCCTTTATTGTAGTCCAATTTCATGGAATTTCGAGGTCGTTTGGCCGATATCGACCACCCCACGTACATTTTTCAAGCACGCTAAACATCTAAAAAACACATATTTAGTTGTTCCATGCAAACCACGCGTTTGAATGATGTGTTTTCACCTCTTACACCTCACGAATAATAATTATGGTGTTTTCATGTGATTTCAAGTCATTCTGATGTCGTTCGGCATGCATTTGACCATTAAACGCATGTTTTGGCCATTTACGACGCGCGGAATGCGTTTTCAGCCACCGCAGTCACACGACACCTCCAATTTACGTGTCGTCTAGCCGACCATTTCCCAATTCACCCACCCTTTTTTTTCATCCGATTTCATGGTATTTCGATGTCATTCGGCTGGTATCGACCACCCCATGCATGTTTTTCAAGAGCTCGAAACACCTAAAAAACACATATTCAGTCGTGCCATGCAAACCGCACGTCCAAATGATGTTCCATCTCCTTTTACACCTCATAAATAATAATTAGGGTATTTTCGTGTGATTTCAAGTCATTCTGATGTCCTTCAGAAATCATTTGACCGTTAAACGCATGTTTTGGCCATTTACGACACGTGGAGTGCATTTTCGGCCACCGCGGTCACACGACACCTCCGATTGATTTTTCGTCTAGCCAACCATTTCACAATTCACCCACTCTTTGTTGTCATCAGATTTCACGGTATTATGAGGTCGTTCGGCCAGTTTCGACCACCCCACGCACGTTTTTCAAGCGCGTCAAACACCTAAAAAACACATATTTAGTTTTTCTATGCAAATCGCGCGTCCGAATGATGTGTCATCTCCTATTACACCTCGTGAATAATAATTAGGGTGTTTTCGTGTGATTTCAAGTCATTCCGATGTCGTTCGGCATTCATTTGACCGTTAAACGCATGTTTTGGCCATTTACAACACGCGAAGTGCGTTTTCGGCCACCGCGGTCACACGACACGTCCGATTGACATGTCGTCTGGCCATCCATTTCACAATTCACCCACCCATTGTTTCTGTCCGATTTCATGGAATTTCTAGGTCGTTTGGCCGGTATCGACCACCCCACGCACGTTTTTCAAGCATGCCAAACACCTAAAAAACACATATTCAGTTGTGACGTGCAAACCGCATGTTCGAATGACATGTCTTCTCCTCGTACACCTCAAGATTAATAATTAGGGTGTTTTTATGTGATTTTAAGTCATTCTGATGTCGTTCGGCATGCATTTGACCACTAAACGCATGTTTTGGCCATTTACGACCTGCAGAGTGCATTTTTGGCTACCACGGTCACACGACACCTCTGATTGATGTGTCGTCTAGCCGACCATTTCACAATTCACCCACCCTTTTTTTTCGATTTCATGGCATTTCGAGGTTGTTCGGCTAGTATCGACCACCCCACGCACGTTTCTCAAGCGCGCCAAACACCTAAAAAACACATATGCTGCCATGCCGCACAAACCACATGTCTGAATGATGTTTTGTCTCCTCGTACACCTCACAAATAATAATCAGGGTGTTTTAGTGTGATTTCAAGTCATTCTGAAGTTGTTCGGCATGCATTTGACCGTTAAACGCGTGTTTTGGCCATTTATGATACGTTGAGTGCGTTTTTGGCCACCGCGGTCATACGACACCTCCAATTGACGTGTCGTCTACCTGACCATTTCACAATTCACCCACCCTTTGGTTTCGTCCGATTTCATGGCATTATGAGGTCGGTCAGCCGGTATCAACAACCCCACACACATTTTTCAAGCGTGCCAAACACCTAAAAAACACATATTTAGTCGTGCTGTGAAAACCGGGCATACGAATGACATTTCTTCTCCTCTTAAACCTCTAGAATACTAATTAGGGTGTTTTTGTGTGATTTCAAGTCATTCTGATGTCGTTCGGCATTCATTTGACTGTTAAACGCTTGTTTTGGCCATTTACGACACGCGGAGTGCATTTTCAACCACCGCAGTCACACAACACCTCTGATTGACGTGTTGTCTATCTGAACATTTTACAATTCACCCACCCTTTGTTATCGTCTGATTTCATGGAATTTTGAGGTCATTCGGCTGGTATCGACCACCCCAACCACATTTTTCAATCGCGCCAAACACCTAAAAAACACATATTCAGTCGTTCCGCACAAACCGCACATCCGAATGACGTGTCATCTCCTCGTACACCTCACAAATAATAATTAGGTTGTTTTCATGTGATTTTGAAGTCATTATGATATCATTCGGCATGCATTTGACCGTTAAACGCATGTTTTGGCCATTTACGACATGCAGAGTGCATTTTCGGACACTGTGGTCACACGACACCTCTGATTGACATGCCGTCTAGACGACCATTTCTCAATTAACCCACCCTTTTTTGTCGTCCGATTTCATGGAATTCTGAGGTCGTTTGGCTGGTTTTGACCACCCCAAGCATGTTTTTCAAGCACGCCAAACACCTAAAAAACACATATTCAGCCATACCGCACAAACTGTGGGTCCAAATGATGTGTCGTATCCTCTTACAACTCACGAATAATAATTAGGGTGATTTCGTGTGATTTCAAGTCATTATGATGTCGTTTGGGATGAATTTGACTGTTAAACGCATGTTTTGGCCATTTACGACACGCATAGTGTGTTTTCGGCCACCATGGTCACACGACACCTCCGATTGATGTGACATCTGGCCAACCATTTTAAAATTCACCCACCCTTTGTTTTCGTCTGATTTCATGGAATTATGATCTCATTCAGGAGATTTTTGACCACCCTGTGCACATTTTTCAAGCACGCCAAACACCTAAAAACACATATTCAGCTGTGTCGTGCAAACCGTGGGTCCGAATGACATGTCGTGACTGCATCATGATCACGGAATGACAATTAGAAAATACACCGATAGGCAATATAGATATACCCAATTTTGATAGAGAATATAATCCCAATAACCAACTCAGAAATCTGAGACCAACATTTTACTTTACCAATTCCAATTACAAATATATGCAGCACCAACTTATCTTTTATGAACAAATAAATTAAAGGGAAAGAAACTCCTCACAATAACCCATAAAATATCATATATCATCAATAACCTCAAAACCATTATAACATCATTATTCTTCCATATTTGGTCAAAAATAAAGAGTTATACTGAATTAAAAAATATCCATACCAGAGTGAAAAACCAGGTTCAAAAATAAAGAGTTATAAAGAATTAAAAAATGTAATGGATCAATATGCCCCTAATTACCATCACCATCACCACTGTCATCATCTGCCCAATCCTCACCACCATCTCTGTCCTCATCATCGTCCCCATGCTCATCCTCAGTTATTTCTTATTCATAAATAACATTGTATTGTACGATTAAGTATTTCTTATTTCTTCTGTGAAGATTAATTAGGGACCACATACTATTTTGCAAAGTTCAAGAAGATACTTCAGATGTTCTATTGTGCAAAGGATAAGTGAACAGTGTTTCATTTTATATATATATAGATTTTTATAGAAACATGATACATACTTTTTATGTAATACACAGTGTACAAAAATTAAGATGAATAAGATATTCATGTTTCACATGATCTTAATGAAAGGAGTGATTTTCATGAAATACTATGAATAAAAATTACAAAATAATTATTATGAGTTCATATATATGAAGCTGTAATATTTGAAACATTGAGATTAAAAACACTATAAATCTTTAAAATTAGAACACAATAAAGAGACATAATTCCCTTATAAATGTATATGTGTAATGAAAACATTAATTGGACAATGTGTACACTGATGTGGTGATTTGAGTACACAATTCATGGAGTAGTGAATCATAAAAATTTTCAAAATACCTGGAAATAGGGAATAATGATATCCTTGACAATAGAAGCATATCCTTGAGAATATGTGTAAGGATATCCTTGAGAAGAGGTGGAAGGAGTCTAACCTGGTAGGTGAACGGATGGAAGAGGTGCACCTGTGCTGGGGCTTCTCAAGGGCTTCTGCGAGTCGGGCAATGCTTCTAGAGTTGCGACTTTGGGAATTGGGGTTTGCTTCTAGAATTCGGGTGGGGGGTTGCCTTCTTTGTAGAATTTGGGGCCAAATTTTCCCAACGGTTGTTAAAAACCGTTTGGAAAATGCCATATTTCCCAAAAGTTTCATCAAACTATTGGCAAAACTCATTTTTTACCCATCTTTCCCAACGGTTTCATCAAACCATTGGGAAAACTCAATTTTTACACATCTGTACCAATGGTTTTCATACACCGTTGGTAAAGAACACCTATACCAACGGTTCAAAGGAACTGTTGGTATACAAGTGTTGGGAAAAGCATGATTTCCAGTAGTATTAGACACTTTAACATGATTTATTACATAAATTGTTACTTAAGATAACTATTAGTATTGATAGGTATAGTGTCTTGTCAAATTATGGACATTACATGACAAATTAAAACATAAAAATACAACATCTTTATTGAAAACTTCCTTTACATGACCACAACATTCCCTCGTACTTAGCATTTCATGGGATAACCTGAGGACATACATATGAAAAGGGTGATCTATAAAGCCTGATAAGGGAGTAAAAAATCCATAAAATGAAGAATACAATACATGTTACGTATAAGGAATATCAATAGATCATAAGAGAAACATGAACATAAAGGCATGATATAGCATGATTATCATAACATGGGAATGTGGTGACAAAATTTAACATAATATTAGAATGATCCATGGTTCATTTCACATGGATCATGAGTAAACCCTCATTGCACTTGATGTATCATGATACTAATCTTTACCCAATTCATTAGAGTGTTATCAGGGCTCACCCTTTATAAACATTTCATATCATGCATAAGTGTTCCACATAGATCATACAACATGGATTCATTAAACATCATAATTTATTCCATGAATAAGAGATGTGTAATACATAATTTTAGGTCCTCAATGAACAAGTACATGTTCATAAAGGTGAATACCCTTGATATAGAAATGGGTATGGAAGTCACTTACATGATGATTTTGGTATGAGAAATTTGGGTGTAACTTCGGCAGCATAACGACGTCAAATAGAATCTTAAAATGGTTTTATGAGAGAGAGAAAGGGGTATATCATCATTTATAAATTAAATGGATAGTAAGGGGGTCATGGGACATAATATACCAACATATGTAATGGAATTTAGATGCATTATATAAAATAATTTCTTGAATGTAAATGAGGGGAGAGAAATACCTTATGGAATTTCGGCATGGTGACGAGTGTAAATGGGAGGAATTAATGAGACATAAAGATGAATATAATCATTAAAACATAAGGATTAAAGTATTGGGTAGGATCCAAATCATACCCCAACATTTGAAATTGAAAACAAATGGTTATAATAACATAAAGAAATTTGGACAAAAATGAGAAAGGAAGAAATGTCTTACTTGGAAATGTGATCTCAAATGCTTGGGAGAGGTTTGGGAGAGGTTTCTTGGGAGCTTGAGGCACCTTTGGGGGATTATAGAGAGAATATTTCAGGGTTTGGTCAAGATCTAAATGGTTTGAGTGAAGAGTAATGGGAGATTGAGTGGGTTTATATAGGAAAGTTGAGGGAATTCTTTATTATTTAGGTTTTGGACACCACACATTAAAATAATCAAAACCACAAACCAACCAATGGTTTTTCCCCTGGTTTTTAAAAAATTGGATTGGAAAAAATTATTTTATATGTAAAATGGACGAATTTATTAAAATATTAGGCTTTCTTATGTGGAGGTGAGTCACACTCTCAAGGAAATCATTTTAAAAAGTTAATATTTTTTATAAGTCTTGGAGGGTCCACTAAGGCACCATAAAATTAATCAAACAAATCTAAAATAACATTATTTTTAATTTAAAACATATATTGGATGAATATACCTTTTATATTATTTAATTAAATCATTATTAGTTCATTATGATGTCATAAAACACGTTATATATTTAAACAGTATTTAATTTTTATCCAAAACTTTGACTATCTCAAACAATTATGAAAAATTCACCATTAGATAATTTTGATGCCCTGAATCCAAAAAAAATATTTTTTTATCTAAATAATTTTCTAAATATGATAATCTTTATTTTTAAAATAAAAACATAAATTTATCAAAAATTCATGGGTTTTGACAAAAATAGCTTTCAAACCTTAATAAAAATTACAATAGTATTCATAAAAATTAAACGATCATTTAAAAAGTAATTTAGTAATAATATTTTATTAAAATGTTATTTAATTCAAAAATTCATTAATTAATCAAAATAGATTTCTTAATTTAATATTAACTAAAAATACTATTTTTCATTTAAAACCCATTTACAAAGTAACAATAATAAAATGAATGTATATTCTTTATAAAAAAAATGTAAATAAACATAGTTCTAGGGTCTTGTTTCATAACCCCTTATAACACCCGTATAATACCTAAGGTTAAGGTGTGTGATGGTGAAAAACTCTTGGGGTGTCTTAGATAACATCACTTGAGTGGTAATCTCTATTAACTTTCACTTCTCCTGTAAACTGTTCCATTCAAGCTTAACGTGTTGAAGCTTGACATGGGATTGGTCAAGAGTGAAGCCTTATGATTCCACCTTATTTCCATGCTCGGACAAATGGGATTTTATGGAGAAATTCTACTAGATGAGGTCATCTCTTCATTTGTCTGAGTAAATTGGATTTGTTAAAGCCCTGTATTTCTACTAATCATGTGTTCAATGTACAATAGCTATATTAGCAATGGTAATAATTCTTAATAGTATTTTAAAATCCAAAAACATAAAACCAAGGAATTTCATATGTTTTATATAACCATTTTACATAATATGTCATTTAATTAGATCAAGAGGAATTTTCATTAATAAAATTTTGGGTTGTTACAATATTTCCCCCTTAAGAAATTTAACCCTTGAAATGTTCTTTTCCCACACTAAAACAGATGAGGGTAACTCTATTTTATCAATTCCTATGATTCCTATGTTGCTTCTTCAAACTTTTGGTTTCACCACAACACCATAATGAGGGGAATTGTATTATTATGTAGAACTTTTTCCCTATGATATAAGATCTTCACCAGATTCTTTTCATAGGAGTGGTCATTCTCCAATGGTAACACCTCTGGATTAAGTACATGAAATGTGTTATGTATGTACTTCCTCGAGAGTGATATAGATAATACATCATGTACTTGATATAGATTTAGTTGGAGTGTTATTCAATAGGCCACTACTCCAATACGATCAAAGATATCAAAAGGGATGATGTTCCTTGAACTAAGTTTTCCCTTCTTCCCAAATCTCATAACTCTCTTCCACAGTGATATACAGAGGAATACCATGTCTCCAACTTCAAACTCTTGGTCTCATCGACAATTATCAGAATAACTCTTTTGTCAACTTTGAGCAGCTTTAATGTACTGTTGAATAGTCTTAACCTTATCCACCATTTCTTCAACCATTTCTGTACCTAGGAGTTTTCAAACCCCAACATTATCTCAACATGTCGGTGTTCTACACCTCTTCCCATAAAGGGATTCATAATGATCCATTTTGATGCTTATGTGGAAACTGTTATTATAAGAGAACTCAACCAAAGGTAGATATTGATCCAATCCTCCTTTTATATCCATTGAGAATTCTCTCAACATGTCCTCATGTTTCTGGATAGTTCACTCATATTGGACATCAGTTTGAGGATGATAATCCATACTGAAGTTCATCTCAGTATTAATAGAATATTGGATACTCTTCCAAAACATAGAGGTGAATCTTGGATTTCAATCAGATACAATCGATAAAGGTACTCCATGCATCCTTACCACATATCGGATGTATATCTATTCCAGTTGATCCAATAAGAAATCCTTTCGAATTTCAATGAAGTATTCAGTCTTTGTAAGAGGATCCAAAACAACCCAGATATCATTATTTCCTTTGGATTTCTTCAGAATTATAGTGACAAATTCCATGGTGATATTCTCCCATTTCCATGTTTTTATGGGTAATGGTCGCATCATACCATTAGACTTCCACCTATCATCATTCACTTGCTGACATACCATGCACTTTGATGTATACTCAGCGATATCCTTCTTCATGTTATCCCACCAATAATACTCTCATAGGTCTCGATGCATCTTTGTGTTTCCTGGGTGAATAGAGAAATTCAAACTATGTGCATCATCAAAGAGTTATTTATTTAACTTCAGACATTATGGAACACATAGTCTTGACCCAAATCTCACAATTCCTTATTCATTAACATTGAACTCTGTGGATTTCCCTTTTTTCATAGTTTCCAATTTCTTCTGAATTCTCGCATCATTGTTTTGAGCATCCTTTAACCTTTCCAAAATAGATGGTTGAGAAATAATTTCTGAAAGTATTGATGATGTTCCCTTATTTATGATTCGCATGTCTATCTTCATCAAATCTAAGAATATTGGATCCTTTTCAATTATCATTAGTGATAGAATATCTGGGTCTTTTATTCTTAGAGCATCGGTTGCCTTTATCTATTTCCCAGGGTGGTAATGGATTGAGCATTCATAGTCTTTGATCAGCTCTAACCATCTTTTTTGGCGCATATTCATATCTTTCTGTGTGAATATATACTTTAGGATTTTGTGATCTATATATATTTCACACTTCTCCCCAAAGATGTAATGTCACCAAATTTTTAAAGAAAATATTACTGTAGCCAACTCTAGATCATGTGATGGATAGTTTTTCTCATGAAATTTAAATTGCCTTGAATAATAATCAATGAAGTTGTCATTTTAAATTAAAACATGGCCCAAGACCTTATTTTAAGAATCCATAAATACCAAAAAAAGTTCTCCACTTGTGGGTAGTGTGAGCACGGGCGCAGTGATAAGTCTCCTTTTCAACTCCTTGATGCTATCTTCACATTCATAACTCCAATAAAACTTGAATCCCTTCCGAGTTATCTTGGTAAGAGGGTTTTAAAATCATGAGAAATTTCTCACAAATCATTGATAATATCCATCTAACCCCATGAATATATGGATATCTATCACCGATGTTGGCCTTAGTCATCCCTCAATTACAGCAGTCTTGGAGGGATCCACAGATATCCCATTGCTTTTGATGATATAAAATAAGAACGAGGCTTGATTCAACTAGAACTCATACTTGTTTTACTTTTCATAGAGCTTATCCTTTCGAAATGTCTCTCTTACGGTGCTTAGATGCTCCTCATTCTCCTCCTTAGTTTTGGATTATATTAGAATATCGTTTATAAAGACTACCACAAATTTTTCAAGCTAATATCTAAATTCTCTATTCATCATGTCCATGAATATTTATAGAGCATTTTTGAGTCTGAAAGTCATTAATATGAATTCATAGTGCCCATATCTTGTACAAAAATAAATCTTGGGGATATCCTCCTTCTTCACCCTTACTTGGTAATATCCCGACTATAGATCCACCTTAGAGAATTATTGTGCTCCATTTAGCTGATCGAAAAAGTTATCAATTTGTGGTAGAGGATACTTGTTCTTTATTGTGATTTTTTGAGATCATGATAATCAATTAAAAGGCGCACTAACCCATCCTTTTTCTTGACGAAGTGAACTGGTACACCCCATGGTGAAGCACCTAGGTGTATAAACCCTTTATCCAAATTCTCCTATAGATTTTTCTTTAGCTCCTCAATCTTCACAACATCCATTCTATATGGAGTCTTGGATATTGGAAATTCACTAGGTATAAGATAAATTGATAATTCGATATCTTTTCTAGGAGGAAGACCAGGAAATTCCTCAGAAAACACTTCAGTGAATTCTCTCACAATAGGCATGTCTTCAAGGATGGTTGCTTCCTTAGACTCAATCATCTAAGAAAGATACAAATGCTTATAGGGAATTAATATCTTTTCTTAATATGATGGTTCTAAAGAAGATTCATCCTCCTCCTTGCACTTGCACAGAATCGGGGGTTGATTCACCATATGGAGAGTAATTTCCCTCTCATGGTAATTTATGTTGGCTCTATATAAGGAAAGCTAATTCATGCCAATAATTGCAAAAAATTACACAATAGGGAGTATTATGATGTTCTTCAAGAAGTTAAATCCACAAATTACGATAGGGTAGTAGTTATATTCATGGGATTCAATGATTTACCCATTTTTCATTCTCACCAACATGTTTACTTCCATGATTTTTGGTGATGTTGGGATTGTTCTACTAAACTTTCAGGATATAAAATAATGCGTAGACCCATAATCAAAAAGTGTGTTCGCTATTCTTTATTGAATAACTATCATAACTATCACCACTTTGTTTTTAGGGTTTACTTCGGCAGTAGTGATGGAAAATGTTCTCCCTTTCTGCCTTGGAGATTGTTGGTTTCCTCTAAAAAATCTTGGATTAGGGAATTGGTTTGAAAATTTCCATGTTTCTTTGCAGTTGAAGCAATGAACAGTGCGTTCATGGTTGAATGGATTGTTCCTCTATTCTATCGTAGTAGCGGGTTTTTATTGTCAACATTTAATGGACAGGTTACCTTTTATTCTGCAACTAAAGCATTTCCTCATCACCTTCATCCAATTTCCAGGGTGATTCTTTTTGTAACTTTAGAAAGTGGGGTGTTGTATTTTCTTAACTCCATTGGATTTATCCATTGGACTGCCATAATTAAAGTCCACTTTCCACTTCTTATCCCCATGATACCTCTAAGATTTTTAGATCTCCATTTAGACTTTTAGAAAACATCAGACAATATCCCCATAGATATCAAAGTCATGGATTTATAGAGCCTTTTGTAGTCTAGGTTTTATCCATCCAAAGAAGCAGTCAACCTTGCATTCAGGGGTAACAACAAATTTGGTGGTGTATCATTCAAGCATTGTGAGGTTTTCCTCATACGCTCCTATGGATTCATTATATTTTTTTCTTGGGGGAAAGGAAGCCCCTTTCCATCTTAAGTCGGAGGGTGTGAGGAAAATAATTATCAAAAAACATTTTCTGTAAATCCTTCCATTCAAACGCCTCGATCTATTCCTCAGGATTCATATTTTTTATCAATGTCCACCATTGATCAGCTTCACCCTTTATACAATAAGCATCTAGAATAACCTTCTCTTGTTCGGAACATTGAAGGATAGATAATATCTTTTCAATGGAGTTGATCCATTTTTTGGCGATTGAGGGATCAGATGATCCATTAAAAGCAGGAGGCATTTGTCTCATGAAGATCTCGATTGTGTCTTGTTCTTTCTTAGTGGGGATTTGATGATCCTATTGATCCATGTTTTTATTCAAAACATGAGTTAACTGAGATAATATCATGAAAAAATTTGTGATTCCCTCTCCCATCGGATTGGGAATCTCATTAGAACAATCATCACATTGATCTTTGCATCAGTTTTCAGTCTAAGTCCTCCTATTACTGGCCATTGACTGAAATAAAAGGAAAGTTAGGGGTAACACATAAATGGTAATCCATAGACAAAAATGGGTAACTTATAAACTAAATTTATTTTCTTATCTTATGAATTTATAGTCTTCAATATATGTTATCCATGATCTACTTCCCAACATATATTCCTAGGGAAATTTTTTTTATTCCCTTAATAATGGTTCGTACTAAGATTATGAATTTAACAAAGCATATCCCCTGAAAGTGTCATAACCAAGAGTGAAGCAAGGCCCCTTTTTTGTGCACCAGTTCCTGTTCGAGTCTAGCTTAAATCGGTATTTTCAGGTTTTACCCCTAAATACATTTGTGATAGAGTCATATCTACTTGTTCGTATCCAGACATGGATGTATTTTCTTAATAAACCACTTACACTATACTCACAAAAATTTATGGATTCTTTTATTATACTTAGTCTTATCCCTATGGATTTCACTAGGGTTTTCTAATCCTCATCCCAAAAATAACTAAACCTATCCTATTATACCAACTATAACAACCATGCTCTTTATTACACACTTTTACATGATTTATTACATAAACATGCACTTAAGAAAACTCTAAGGATCTAGGGGTCTAGTGTCTTGGGAAATTAGGTACATTAAATGACATCTTAAGACATAAAAATACAACATATTTATTTAAAACTTCTTTTAAATGACCACAACATTCCCTCGTACTTAGCATTGTATGGGATAACCTGAGGACATACATGTGAAAAGGGTGAGATATAAATCCCAATAAGGGACTAAACAAGGAATAATATGAATAATACAATACATTTTAGAAATTAGTCATATCAATGGAGAATAATAAAAACATGAACATAAAGGCATGATATAGCATGATTATCATAACATGGAAATGTGGCAACAACATTTAACTTGATATTAGCATGAGCCAAGTATCATTGCACATAAATCATGATTAAACCCTAATTTCACTTTAATTATCATGAGTAAACCCTTATTGAACTTGATGTATCATGATACTAATCTTTACCCAATGAATTGGATCACTATCAGGGCACACCCTTTATAAACATTTCATTTCATGCATAAGTGTGCCACATAGTTCATACAACATGGATTCATTAAACATAATATTTTTTTACAAAAATAATAGATTTGCAATACATAAATATAATTCCTCAATCAACAATTACATTTGCATAAATTTGAATGCCCTTTATTGATAAATGGGTATGGTACTCACTTATATGGTGATTTTGGAATGGAAATTTTGGTGTAACTTCAGCAGTATAACAACGTCAAATAGAAATTTTAAAATTGGTTGATGAGAGATAAATGTGTATCTCATAATTTATTCATGAAATGTATAGTAATGGAGTCATGGAACAAAATATTTCAACATATTTAATGGAGTTTAGATGCATAATATAAAAAATTGATTGAATTTAAATGAGGAGCGATAAATCCCTTACGGAATTTTGGCTTGGTAACTGTAACGCCCCGACCCCAGCTACCCAGAGTCGGTGCATTAATTACATAACATTGGCATGATCACAAGAAAGATCAAATCTCGAAAGACCGATTGGTTTAGTAGCCTTGGAAACACTAGATATATTCATAAGTTTTACATTACATCATAAAATCAAAAACTACTACAACAACATAATGTTTCCACAGTCCACACTACAATCCCCTCATAATATCCCTGCAGGTCATTCATAACTTACATCTTCACTTCCTGGGAAAAATAAAACATAGAAAAGGGGTGAGCTCAAATGCCTAGTAAGGATAACAATATAGCGGAAACTTTCATCAATAAGAATAAACATTTAAGGCAATGTATAACTAAAACAAAAGCCTTTTAAACATGAACTTTCAACATGGTATGGCATAAATAAAATGAAATAATGCCATTTACTTATTCACATGGATATTCCACTAATCGAATAATCACATGCAAAAATAAATAACCACTTTCATAATGTTGGAATGCATAATGCCAGACTATCATAACCACATAGCCAAGGCCTCGTGCCAAGACTACAAATAAGATTTTGTCAAGGCCTTGTGCCAAGACACTAGTTTGTCTCATGAGACCTACCGATGCATCGAGGAGCTATAGCGGGCTCCACCCGTCACTTATTAAGTCCAATGCATTCCCATATGAAAAGGTTTAAACATAACATAAACATTCGTATTAAAACTAGCATACGAAATGTCAATACTTTCACAATAAACTATGAATGGTATAAAAATAGCACATCCACAGTCAAACATATCACAAAACCTTCAATACAATATAGAAGTTTTGTATCATAATAAATCAACTTCAAATAATCTTAAAATCCATCAAAGGATGTTGACATAGATGAAATCAAAATTCTTTTTAAAGAAATATCTCCTTTTATTTTGAAATCATTTAAGATCCATATAAAATAAAACATTTTCTTTGAAAATATTCTTATAAGCTTGTAAGGAAAGCTTTGAAGATTTTATAACGGCGTAAAATAACCGCACCCGCCGTATAAGTTAAAAAAAACATTCTTACCTCAATTCTGTCGAAAAGGTTAAAAAGGACCTTGTTTTGAAAACGACGGAAAGATTCCTTTATAAACCTCTTATAAAAAGTCAAAAAAAGGTATAAATGACTTTAACCCATATTCTTGTAAATGGTAAAAATGTTTTGAAATACATTTTTAAGAAACATGGATGTGGATGATAAAGAGATCCCAGTAGATTATTACATATAAACAACCTCGGATAATGAAGAGATTGTGAAATAACCCTTACCTTGTACTTTTCCTTGGTTGGGGTAGGTTAACCTCCTGTATAATGGTGAAATAGTTGTTATTAAATTATACAAGAATCATATATATTAATATGATATCATATATGATCTTTTAACATTGATTTGTTAATAATATCTTAGAATTATCGTCGTTTCGGGAGTTAACTTACTCATTTTCTTTTATATGTTTTGTTACATAAGCCATGCTTGTTGTATCTTATTCATATCCAGAATGATATACAGTCCTTAAACATCATTTTTAAATCATCAAATGATAATTATACTTGAATGGATACGATGGAGAATGAATCTCATCGCGTTCGTGGAGACGGTAGTCCGTACGTACGCACGAGCGACAATATCATTCTTTTGATATTAAAATAATATATAAATGGATGGTATATCATATATACAGAATCATTAACATGTTATATTTATTATTTACATGAGTTAAACATCATTATTATACCCATCCAAATAATATTATATTGAATAACAATTACACCACGACGTGGAGACGGTAAGCCGTACGTACGCACGTATGGTGACATGTTATTCAAAGGGTGGATAGAATACTGAATATGATTGTACCATATTTATAATAACATCACAGTATATGTGAGATACTGGAGTTATTATTTCAGAATGGTAAGAACAAAGGAAGAAGAAGTGGAAGAAGAAATGAACTTAGAAAAGGGTGGTGAAATCATTACCTCTTCTTCGGGTTCTTCCTTTTGATTTGATCAAAAGGGCTCCTTAGGTTGGCTTTCTGATCAAACTAAGGCCTCTAGGTTGTATTGAGGGATGTTGGGAGAGTATTTGGGCAGAGTTTGGCCGAACCAAAAGGCTTTGAAGGTGTGAAGAAATGAGAAGGAGGAGTGCCCTTTTATAAGAGGGGTGAGGGGCACCTTTGGAAAAGTTAGAAATATTAATTTATAATAAATTCATATTCGGTTTACAAAGGCTCCAAAGTTGACTATTCAAAGTATGAGGTGTGGATAGGTCGAAAACAACTCATCCAATAGAATTTAGACAGGTTTGGGTACTTATATTAACCTTATCTTTAAGTATTAACTCTAAGTTAATTAGTTTCACTTTTACAATGTCTCTTTGTATTTTTATATAATATGATTAATAAACTTACTATATACATCCAAGCGACCCCCTAGTGGTCCATTAATGAGGAACCTATCATAATATAAGTCTCTTGGACGAACCTTAGATTTTTAGGAATTTAATATCAATTAATAATATAATATTTGTTTTAAGAACTCTTTTATGTCAATTTTGACACTATTCAATAGTTGATTTTTGTGAAACTCCTAACAGATTGATTACTTCGAACAAAGTCAATTAAATCAATCCTAATATATCATATTATCATAGAAAATTAGTTTAATTCATTAAAAGTTTCATATTATAATTATTTGGGTATTTATAAGATCAATTATTTTTATTTTTTACTATTTTAGTAATTACTGCATCATCATTGTGTCATAAATAAAATAAATTATATAATGTCTAAAAATTATAAATAAATATCATTATGTAGGAAATCTTTTTAGCTTTCTAATGAATATTTATAATCGAAAATCCAACATGTATAACCCTATGTAAAAATTGTTCTTCTAAAAGATGTAAGCTTATGCTATTTTTATTTTTATTTTAACTTTATTAATATAAAGTGTCCCTACCACATACAAGTGGCTCCAAGGGGTCCCCAAATTGACCAAAGGATGCCCATGGTCGGTTATGTGTCCACCAATAAGGTTAGGACACGTTTTAGGGTAATTTTTTATTATTATAATATTATTTTTTTAACCCTTATTTACCGGATTTACCCTTTAACCATGGTAAATAAAATATTTACCACAGTAACTATTCAAAATGTCTAAAAATAAAAGTTACCTATTTACACAATTTGAACATCCTGATTCCAAATATGGAATCCATTTTCCTAAATTCAAAACACAGAAGTGGCAGAAATTAATTTAAAATTAATTCCCGCTGTCAAAACAAAAAGCGTGTTTTTAAGAGATAATAACTATCAAAAGATTGACATTTGTTTATGTTCGGTTTAATTGTAAAATTATGTCCAATGATAAACATTAAATTGAATGGTAAAAATATATTCTAAATATACTTTAAAACCACTCAAATTCATAATTTATCACTATTAATTATTTTGATTAAAAAAGTTGTTTTTAATTAAAATTTATAAATTTTCACTATTCATCAAAATATGAAAGTTATCCGAAATGTACCAAAATTTCACCCTAGGCTAATTTTGATATTCCGAATCCAAAAATGAAGTCCATTTTGAAATATAGAATATATATGATTTCAAAAAGTAGGTATTACTATTCACAACGGCTAGTTTAATTAGTTGTGGTGTGTGTTAGAACTCGAGGTTGCGTACAACACACGCTATCGCATTATTCGAAGGGAAACGTACCATAGAAGCTTGGGGTGTTACATTCTCCCCTCCTTCAAATAATTGCGTCCTCGCAATTTCTAGGGTATTACTGCATAAAAAGACTCGGGTGGTTCTTCATCATAAGTTCCTCGGGTTCCCACGTTGCCTCTTCCATTTTATGATTTCTCCACAAAACTTTTACCAGATGCGTCGTCCGGTTTCTCAGTACTTGTTCTCTTGTATCAAGAATCCTGACGGGCTCTTCGCAATAAGACAGATCGGGTTCCAGTTCTAATTCCTCATAGGTGAGTACATGCGTTGGGTCAGGCATGTATTTTCTCAACAGAGATACGTGGAACACATCGTGAACTTTGGAGAGACTTGGCGGCATTGCCAATCGGTAAGCTACAACCCCAATTCGTTCTAGAATTTCGAAAGGTCCGATGTACCTGGGACTCAATTTTCCTTTCTTACCAAAACGTATGACTCCCTTCCACGGAGATACCTTCAGGAAAACATGATCACCGACTTGAAATTCCAAATCCTTCCTTCGATTATCGGCATAGCTCTTCTGCCTACTTTGAGCTGCTTTAATGTGATTTTGGATTACCTTCACCTTTTCCACCGTTTCCTCCACCAGTTCTGGGCCTACAAGTTTTCTTTCACCAACGTCATCCCAACAGGTTGGTGTACGACATCTCTTTCGGTATAACGCTTCATATGGTGCCATCTGAATACTCGAATGGAAGCTATTGTTATAGGAAAATTCTACTAGTGGTAAATATTGATCCCACATACCCTGAAAGTCAAGTGAGCAAGATCTCAACATGTCTTCTAAGGTCTGAATAGTCCGTTCTGATTGTCCGTCTGTCTGAGGGTGGTAAGCAGTGCTCAAATGAAGTTCAGTATCCAGGGATTTCTGAAGAATTTTCCAAAATCTTGAAGTAAAACGGGGATCACGATCAGAAACAATCGATAGGGGTACTCCATGAAGTCTCACAACTTCATTAATATATAGTCTTGCTAGACGTTCCAGGGGTAGATCTTCTCTTATAGCAAGAAAATGTGCTGACTTGGTAAGACGATCAACAATCACCCATATTGCATCATTCCTTCTAGGAGTCTTTGGTAGCCCCATGACAAAGTCCATCGTAATATTGTCCCATTTCCACTCCGGTATGGGAAGAGGTTGCATGACTCCTCCAGGCTGTTGCCTTCCAGCTTTCACTTGTTGACAAACCATACATCTTGATACAAAATCAGCAATCTCCCTCTTCATGTTGTCCCACCAAAAATGTTCCTTCAAATCTCTATACATTTTGGTGCTCCCAGGGTGTATAGAGAAATTGGAACTATGAGCGTCATCCAGCAATTCCCTTTTTAGATCAGGTATATTGGGAACACAAAGTCTCTTTCCAAATTTCAAAGTTCCATCTTCATACACAAAGTCTCTCAATCTCCCATCATTCACAGCTTTAATCTTCTTCTGAAATTCTTCATCATTGGTCTGAGAACTCTTAATCCTTTCTAGTAAAGATGGTTTGGCAACCATTTGAAAAAGCATTGATGTTTCACCTTCCCTGGTTATTCCCATGTCCATTTTCACTAGATCCATGAAAATTGGATCCCTTTCAATTCTCATATTGTTCAAAACTCCATGGTCTTTTCTACTCAAAGCATCTGCCACCTTGTTTGCCTTCCCCGGGTGGTAGTGTATCGTACAATCATAATCCTTGAGTAATTCAAGCCATCTCCTTTGCCTCATGTTGAGTTCTTTTTGTGAGAAAATATACTTCAAACTCTTGTGATCAGTATAAATCTCACATTTTTCACCATAGAGGTAGTGCCTCCATATCTTCAAAGCAAAGATCACAGCTGCTAACTCAAGATCATGAGTAGGATAGTTTTGTTCATGAATTTTCAACTGTCGTGATGCATAGGCAATAACTCTATCATTCTGCATAAGGACACAGCCAAGTCCTTTCTTTGATGCATCACTATAAATAACGAACCCATCATTCCCCGATGGTAGAGTCAATATAGGAGCATTGACTAATCTTCTCTTCAGTTCTTCGAAACATTCTTCACACTCTTTTGTCCAAACAAATTTAACCCCTTTACGTGTGAGCTTCGTTAATGGGTTAGCCAATAGGGCAAAATTCTGGACGAAACGTCGATAATAACCTTCCAAGCCAATAAAACTACGTACCTCAGTTATACTCGTAGGTGCTGGCCATTCTTGGATTGCCTTGGTCTTAGAAGGATCAACAGAGATTCCATCTTTAGAGACAATATGGCCAAGAAAAGAAATCTCCTGAAGCCAGAATTCACACTTGCTAAACTTTCCATATAATTCATGCCTCCTCAGAGTCTTCAAGATAATGCGCAAGTGATTTTCATGATCTTCGTAGGTTTTGGAGTATACCAAGATATCATCAATAAATACCACCACAAATTCATCGAGATACTCCTTGAAAACTCTATTCATCAGATCCATGAATACAGAGGGTGCATTAGTCAATCCAAACGGCATTACAGTAAACTCGTAATGCCCGTACCTGGTTCGAAATGCTGTTTTCGGAATGTCTTCCTTCTTCACACACAACTGATGGTATCCAGATCGAAGGTCAATCTTTGAAAAGTATTGAGCTCCATGCAGTTGGTCAAATAAATCATCAATACGAGGTAGGGGATACTTGTTCTTTATCGTTATAGCATTGATCTCCCTGTAGTCAATACATAACCTCATAGATCCATCTTTCTTTTTAACAAAAAGAACAGGGGCTCCCCATGGAGAAACACTAGGGCGAATAAATCCCTTATTACTCAATTCCTCTATTTGTTTCTTTAGTTCGACTAACTCTACAGTGGCCATTCTATAAGGGGTCTTCGATATAGGCCTTGATCCAGGAATCAAATCAATAGAAAACTCAACTTCTCGTTCTGGAGGATGTCCAGGTAAATCTTCCGGAAATACATCTACAAATTCTTTCACAACAGGTACATCCTCTATTTGAACATTCCTTTCCTCACCGACAGTTATTTCATTCTCTTCCTCCCCAATAATTGAATTAAGTTGAGCTACTGGGGGTGGGTCTAAATAAGAATTAGGTGGTGACGATTCTGCTCTAAAAATAAGGTGTTCCTTATCATTATCATCAAGAATCGTAACCTCTTTCTTCTTACAATAAATCTTCGCATCATAGTCCGAAAGCCAGTCCATACCGAGGATTATATCAAACTCAATCATAGGTATGACGATGAAATCAGCAGATAAAGAAAATTTATGTGCTCTAATGGGGACTGATTCACAAAACTTTGTTGCAACGATACTTCCCTTAGGAGTTTTAACTGACAACTCCCTTATTAAATCAAATTGGAAATATCTAATTTTCTTAGCAAACTGGGAAGATATGAAACAATGCGATGATCCAGAATCAAATAATGCATTTGCTAAACTTGAGGAAACCATTAAATTACCTGCCACCACGTCTTTCGGAGCTTCTACCTCAGCAGTAGTGATAGCATAAGCCTGGCCTTGATCCCTTGGCCTTTTCTGAGGTAAGTTCTCCTGACGCTTAGGACATGCATTTGCATAATGCCCCATCTCCCTGCAATTGTAGCACTGAACGTTGGTAGCTTCCTTCTTCCCCTTGCAATCATGAGCTTGGTGGCCTTTTTCACTACACTTGTAACAGACTCCCATTCCCTTCAAGCAAGTACCAGGATGTTTCTTCCCGCATTTACCACAAGATGGATATTCAACCTTTCCCTTCTTCCCCTTATTTCCATTCCCAGATTGATCAGCAGGTCTCTTCTTCTCTTGCTTCGCTTTAAAGTCATAAGACTTAGAGAATTCTTTTTCGGTCTTGATAGCACATGAGACAATGTCTTCGTACGATGAAAAGGATTGTGAGACTAATTCTCGACGGAGAAATGGTTTTAACCCATCAAAGAAACGATCAATCTTACTTCTTGGGTTGCGAATATAATCACCAGCGTACCTCGCTAACCTTGTAAAGTTAGCCTCATACTTCGTGACATTCTCATCCTCCTTTTGTCTCAGACTCAGAAATTGCCTTTCCATATCTGCTCGATGGTCGCGAGGAAAGTATTTTTCTAAAAACAAATCTTTGAACTCCCTCCATTCCATGTTTGATACTTCATCATCTTCCTTCATGTTTTGAATCAATGACCACCATTGATCAGCATCTCCAGTGAGGCGGTAAACTGCCATGGTAACGTTTTCCCTTTCACTACTCCCCAAAGCCTGAAATATTTTCTCTAGGGAAAATATCCATTGCTCAGCTACTAAGGGATTTGTACTTCCATTGAACGTTGGTGGTTGTTGTCTCATGAATCGATCTAACATTGATCCTCCACGCTGCGGATCAGGGTGCTCCATACGGGTAAGGTTATTATTCATAACCTGAGTAAGTTGTCCCAGTACGGTGATTAGCTGATCAGCACCAGTTGCATCACCAGCCCCACTATAATTATCTTGAGCAGGAGGGCAATCCCTACATGGAGTGCGTGCATTGATACGGTTTCCATTTCTTCCACTAGGCGCCATTTCTAAACAATGGCATAAACTAGATCAGTTTATGAATCAAAATACATAATCCCATACTTATAAAACACTTAACATAAATTGAACTATCTATGGATATAATCCATAATCATAAATATGTTTTCTTTGAGGAAGTATATACTCATAAACCCTTCATAATGATTTGTAAAGAAAGTGAGAGTTATCCTAAGCATATCCCCCGGGAGTGTCGTAACCAAGAGTGCAGCAAGGCCCGTTGTCGTGCACCAGTTCCCGTTCGAGTCTAGCTCAAAGCGGTGTTTTCGGGTTTTACCCCTAGGTACATCTGTACCAGAGCCGCCTCTACCTGCTCGTATCCAGACAGGGATGTATTGCTTGGAAAACTCACAAAATCTCTACAATACCAAAATTCTAGGAAGTTCTTCTATACTAATCCTCAAAGTTCATCTTAGGTCTACGTGCTCTAATCAGAGTTTATCTAAATCTAGCTTCCAAGGTTTGTACTAAACTTCCTCTGATACCAACTGTAACGCCCCGACCCCAGCTACCCAGAGTCGGTGCATTAATTACATAACATTGGCATGATCACAAGAAAGATCAAATCTCGAAAGACCGATTGGTTTAGTAGCCTTGGAAACACTAGATATATTCATAAGTTTTACATTACATCATAAAATCAAAAACTACTACAACAACATAATGTTTCCACAGTCCACACTACAATCCCCTCATAATATCCCTCCAGGTCATTCATAACTTACATCTTCACTTCCTGGGAAAAATAAAACATAGAAAAGGGGTGAGCTCAAATGCCCAGTAAGGATAACAATATAGCGGAAACTTTCATCAATAAGAATAAACATTTAAGGCAATGTATAACTAAAACAAAATCCTTTTAAACATGAACTTTCAACATGGTATGGCATAAATAAAATGAAATAATGCCATTTACTTATTCACATGGATATTCCACTAATCGAATAATCACATGCAAAAATAAATAACCACTTTCATAATGTTGGAATGCATAATGCCAGACTATCATAACCACATAGCCAAGGCCTCGTGCCAAGACTACAAATAAGATTTTGTCAAGGCCTTGTGCCAAGACACTAGTTTGTCTCATGAGACCTACCGATGCATCGAGGAGCTATAGCGGGCTCCACCCATCACTTATTAAGTCCAATGCATTCCCATATGAAAAGGTTTAAACATAACATAAACATTCGTATTAAAACTAGCATACGAAATGTCAATACTTTCACAATAAACTATGAATGGTATAAAAATAGCACATCCACAGTCAAACATATCACAAAACCTTCAATACAATATAGAAGTTTTGTATCATAATAAATCAACTTCAAATAATCTTAAAATCCATCAAAGGATGTTGACATAGATGAAATCAAAATTCTTTTTAAAGAAATATCTCCTTTTATTTTGAAATCATTTAAGATCCATATAAAATAAAACATTTTCTTTGAAAATATTCTTATAAGCTTGTAAGGAAAGCTTTGAAGATTTTATAACGGCGTAAAATAACCGCACCCGCCGTATAAGTTAAAAAAAACATTCTTACCTCAATTCTGTCGAAAAGGTTAAAAAGGACCTTGTTTTGAAAACGACGGAAAGATTCCTTTATAAACCTCTTATAAAAAGTCAAAAAAAGGTATAAATGACTTTAACCCATATTCTTGTAAATGGTAAAAATGTTTTGAAATACATTTTTAAGAAACATGGATGTGGATGATAAAGAGATCCCAGTAGATTATTACATATAAACAACCTCGGATAATGAAGAGATTGTGAAATAACCCTTACCTTGTACTTTTCCTTGGTTGGGGTAGGTTAACCTCCTGTATAATGGTGAAATAGTTGTTATTAAATTATACAAGAATCATATATATTAATATGATATCATATATGATCTTTTAACATTGATTTGTTAATAATATCTTAGAATTATCGTCGTTTCGGGAGTTAACTTACTCATTTTCTTTTATATGTTTTGTTACATAAGCCATGCTTGTTGTATCTTATTCATATCCAGAATGATATACAGTCCTTAAACATCATTTTTAAATCATCAAATGATAATTATACTTGAATGGATACGATGGAGAATGAATCTCATCGCGTTCGTGGAGACGGTAGTCCGTACGTACGCACGAGCGACAATATCATTCTTTTGATATTAAAATAATATATAAATGGATGGTATATCATATATACAGAATCATTAACATGTTATATTTATTATTTACATGAGTTACACATCATTATTATACCCATCCAAATAATATTATATTGAATAACAATTACACCACGACGTGGAGACGGTAAGCCGTACGTACGCACGTATGGTGACATGTTATTCAAAGGGTGGATAGAATACTGAATATGATTGTACCATATTTATAATAACATCACAGTATATGTGAGATACTGGAGTTATTATTTCAGAATGGTAAGAACAAAGGAAGAAGAAGTGGAAGAAGAAATGAACTTAGAAAAGGGTGGTGAAATCATTACCTCTTCTTCGGGTTCTTCCTTTTGATTTGATCAAAAGGGCTCCTTAGGTTGGCTTTCTGATCAAACTAAGGCCTCTAGGTTGTATTGAGGGATGTTGGGAGAGTATTTGGGCAGAGTTTGGCCGAACCAAAAGGCTTTGAAGGTGTGAAGAAATGAGAAGGAGGAGTGCCCTTTTATAAGAGGGGTGAGGGGCACCTTTGGAAAAGTTAGAAATATTAATTTATAATAAATTCATATTCGGTTTACAAAGTCTCCAAAGTTTACTATTCAAAGGATGAGGTGTGGATAGGTCGAAAACAACTCATCCAATAGAATTTAGACAGGTTTGGGTACTTATATTAACCTTATCTTTAAGTATTAACTCTAAGTTAATTAGTTTCACTTTTACAATGTCTCTTTGTATTTTTATATAATATGATTAATAAACTTACTATATACATCCAAGCGACCCCCAAGTGGTCCATTAATGAGGAACCTATCATAATATAAGTCTCTTGGCCGAACCTTAGATTTTTAGGAATTTAATATCAATTAATAATATAATATTTGTTTTAAGAACTCTTTTATGTCAATTTTGACACTATTCAATAGTTGATTTTTGTGAAACTCCTAACAGATTGATTACTTCGAACAAAGTCCATTAAATCAATCCTAATATATCATATTATCATAGAAAATTAGTTTAATTCATTAAAAGTTTCATATTATAATTATTTGGGTATTTATAAGATCAATTATTTTTATTTTTCACTATTTTAGTAATTACTGCATCATCATTGTGTCATAAATAAAATAAATTATATAATGTCTAAAAATTATAAATAAAATATCATTATGTAGGAAATCTTTTTAGATTTCTAATTAATATTTATAATCGAAAATCCAACATGTATAACCCTATGTAAAAATTGTTCTTCTAAAAGATGTAAGCTTATGCTATTTTTATTTTTATTTTAACTTTATTAATATAAAGTGTCCCTACCACATACAAGTGGCTCCAAGGGGTCCCCAAATTGACCAAAGGATGCCCATGGTCGGGTATGTGTCCACCAATAAGGTTAGGACACGTTTTAGGGTAATTTTTTATTATTATAATATTATTTTTTTAACCCTTATTTACCGGATTTACCCTTTAACCATGGTAAATAAAATATTTACCACAGTAACTATTCAAAATGTCTAAAAATAAAAGTTACCTATTTACACAATTTGAACATCCTGATTCCAAATATGGAATCCATTTTCCTAAATTCAAAACACAGAAGTGGCAGAAATTAATTTAAAATTAATTCCCGCTGTCAAAACAAAAAGCGTGTTTTTAAGAGATAATAACTATCAAAAGATTGACACTTGTTTATGTTCGGTTTAATTGTAAAATTATGTCCAATGATAAACATTAAATTGAATGGTAAAAATATATTCTAAATATACTTTAAAACCACTCAAATTCATAATTTATCACTATTAATTATTTTGATTAAAAAAGTTGTTTTTAATTAAAATTTAGAAATTTTCACTATTCATCAAAATATGAAAGTTATCCGAAATGTACCAAAATTTCACCCTAGGCTAATTTTGATATTCCGAATCCAAAAATGAAGTCCATTTTGAAATATAGAATATATATGATTTCAAAAAGTAGGTATTACTATTCACAACGGCTAGTTTAATTAGTTGTGGTGTGTGTTAGAACTCGAGGTTGCGTACAACACACGCTATCGCATTATTCGAAGGGAAACGTACCGTAGAAGCTTGGGGTGTTACAGTAACAGGTGTACATGGGAGGAATTAATGAGAGATAAAGGGGTATTTAATCTTTAAAACATAAGAAGGAAAGTACGGGGGATGTGAAAAATAATACCCCCAACATTTTTAATTTAAAAACAAGGTATAATAACATAAATAAATTTGGACAAAAATGTGAAAGGAATAAATCCCTTACTTGGAAGTGTGATCCCAAAGGCTTGGGAGAGGCTTGAGAGAGGATTATTAGGAGATTGGGTATCCCTGGGAGGATTATAGAGAGAGGGGGGTAGGTTTTGGTAGATATACAAATGGTTTTAGTGAAGATTAATGGGAGATTGAGTGGGTTTATATAGGAAAGGATGTGGAATTCTTTATTATTTAGGTTTTGGACACCACACATTAAAATAATAAAAACCACAAACAAACCCATGGTTATTTCCCATGGTTTTTGAAAAAGGGGAGTGGAAAATATTATTTTATAATTATAATGGAATAAATCATTAAAATATTCAGATTTATTATGTGGAGGTGAGTCACACTCTTAAAAAATCATTTTAAAAAGTTAAAATGTTTTATAATTCTTGGAGGGACCACTATGGCACCATAAAATTAATAAAAAAATATAAAATCACATTATTATAAAGTTAACACATATATTGGTCGAATAACCCTTTTATATTATTTTTTACATTACTATTGAGTCATTATGATGTCATAAAACACATTATATATTTAAACAGTATTTAATTTTTACCCAAAAAAATTGATTGTCTTGGAAAATTATGAAAAAATCACTGTTAGATAATTTCAATGTCTTGAATTCAAAAATAAAATTAATTTTATCTAAATTATTTTCTAAATATGTTAATTTTTATTTTTAAAATAAAAACCAACATTTATCGAAAATTCATCGGTTTTGACAAAAAGAGCTTTCAAAACTTAATTAAAATTACCATTGTATTCATAAAAATTATATGATCATTTAAAAAGTAATTTAGTAATAATATTTTATTAAAATAATAGTTAATTAAAAAATTAATTAATTCATTAAAATATATCTATTAATTGAATATTAACTAAAAATACTATTTGTGCTTTAAAAACCATTTACAAAGTAACAATAATAAAATGAATGTATATTATTTATACAAAAATAATGCACATAAACATAGTGTTAGGGTATTGTTAAATAACCCCTTATAACACCCGCATATGAACTAAGGGTAAGGTGTGTGATGGTGACAAACTCTTGGGGAGACTCGGATAACATTGCTCGAGTGGTAATCTCTATTAACTTCAACTTCTCCCGTAAGTGATTCTGTTCAAGCTTAACATGTTGAAGCTTGGATTGGGCTTGGTCAAGAGAAAATCCCATTTACTCCACCTTCTTCCCAAGCTCCAACAAATGGGCTTTGTATGGAGAAATTCTAATGGATGAGGCAATCGCTTCATTTTTCTAAGTAAATTGAATATGTTAAAGCTCTATATTTATATTAATCATGTGGTCACTATTCAACAACTATATTAGCAATGTTAAAAATTCTTAATTGTATTTTAAAATCCAAAAACATAAAACCAAGTAACTGCATATGTTTTATATAACCATTTTACATAATAAGACATTTAATTAGATCAAGAGGAATTTCCATTAATAAATATTTGGGTCGTTACATGTCTCCAACTCCTTACTATGGGGAAAAATATGATTCAAGTCATTAGGGCTCCATCCATCGGTCTCGGAGTGAATATTTTCACATAGTGGGGGAGATTCTGGGTGCGGTGGATGTGCAACCAACATGTTTTCTCCGATTTTGGGGTGGAAACTATCTAATTTTCTCCTTGTTGTGGCTTTTAATTATTGAAACTTATTATTGGGAGATCTTATTGGCCCCATTTTATTAGGATTTACATGGTAGTTCTTTGGAGGCATGAACACTAGAATAGTTAACCTTATTTTGGGGTGGTTTTTTTCTTAGGTGATTCCTGTTTAGAGATTCTCTACTTTGGTGAATTATGAACCATGATCTGGTTTGGTGCTTGGTTTGGGTTTCCTAGGTTGGGTCCTTTTTGTTCTAGGAGGTAGTATATTGAGCGTTCCTCTTAGTGAAACCACCTTGTTAGTCAGCTCCTTAATGGTGGGGAGACCCACTATGGTTCTCATTGATGTCTTCTCTTAAGCTAGTTTTGTGTGACTCAAAAAGTTTAGAGGCCACACCTATGTTAGAGGGTTTTTTAGGACTTTTGAATTGTTTCATATTGGTAAATTAAGGTTTGACTAGAAACCTAAAATTTTTTGGAGACCACTATGGGAAAATCTCATGGTGAACCTAGTATTATAGTTTTGGGTCCTCACTTTTGGAATTTTGAATCTTATCATCAGTGTGCTTCTTTGTTTACACTATCCCAACCCCATTCAATGTAGTTGGTTGTTCTATATTGTGGTTTGTGTGATGGGTGCTCATGGAGATCTTGAACAGACCATGAATAGTTTATTTGGTGATATGTAAGTTAGGGGTCAGAGTGTTCCAAGTGGGGAGGTTGTATTTTTAAGGTTTGGGTCTCTTCAATTAGGTCCTTTGTTTTTATGGATTAAGTTCTTCAATATTTTTCATTTACCTTTCTGTTGTAGGTTAATTTATTTGAAAATGAACTTTTTAGTATCTTTTGGGACTTAGAGTTTTAAAATAAGGGTGAGTATTATCTCTTGGTCTTCATATTTTGGAAACCTAATCTTGTGTAGTGGTTTTATTTCATTGAATATCATGAACAACTGATTCTTTGAGACCTTCAAGGGGCATAAAGTGTTAATGGTAGGGAGATTTGTCACACCCCGACCATAATTTACTAATTATTTAATTATAACTAGTTTTGATTTTGAGTTTCAAGTTGAACTTGTTTTTAAATTTTAAAATTTAGGGGTCTCCAGTATAGAATCATGGTTGGGGAATGGTTAGTAGAAACCATGTGTATATCATGTGATGGATTATATAATTTTGAAAAGGCTAAATTTCATATCTAGCTCATGGTTTGGAAAACTGTGTGGCTACCTGTGCGGGTTTTCCAATACCTCCAGTAGATGGGCAAGGTTGGCGTATGGTTTATCCAACCATGTGGTCAAACCATTTGTGGTTTATTGGCTTAATATATATATATATATATATATTAAATAATAATAATTTTGTTGTTATTGTTATTATTACCCCCCCCCCCCCTTCCTCCTTAGGTTGTGTGACCCCCTCCCCCCTTTCCACTCTATGAGTCATGTACCCCTCAAATGAATCTCATCCTCTCATGTATTACTCATATCATCTGTCTTGGTTTTCATCCACTATCACCTTCAATTTCTAGTGAGTTCATCATGATAATGTTTTCACTTCCTTTTTCCCTTCCCTTTATCTTGTTTTTCTCCTATTATTGTTGTGTATCTCAATTGGTCGAACCCTAATGGGGGTTTTGATTTTTGATTTCATGTCATCCTTTATTTATAGGGGTCTTGGGTCCTATTATGGCTAGTTCTTTTAATTTCTGTTCAATAAAATGGGTTCTCCACCAGTTTTGGGTAAGGTTTCTTCGGTTTTTACTCTTTGCCTCAATTTTAATTAGGGATTTTTTGATTTTTTGATTCCTTATATTGTTTTAGTGTGTGTTGGTATTAATTGGTATGGGTTTGAGAAATCATTATCAAAGACTTACATGTGTATTCATAGGTAGGAATGTATATATATATGTCCCCCCTTTATATATATATTCACCCATGGGACGATGAATATATATAATTGGGCTACACTACTTTGAAATTGAGCTATAGCCACACTTATAAATCCACAGATTAAAAAATCCATGGCTACACCCCCACAATTAGCCATGGATCCATGGCTAAATACCCTGACCCATTCATTTCTTCTTCCTTCCGCTCGATCCATCCTCCACGAAACACCTCAACAGCCCGACTCCCTCCCCGACGCCTCCTCGTCACAACCCTCCTCATCCAGAGAAGTTTCTCAAATTGGCCTCCCCACCTCCTCTCTTCCTTCCCGATGCCTCCCTGACACCTCCTCTCCAACACCTCCTCACCAACAGCCCTCAATACCCATGACGCCTCCTCACCATGACCCTCCTCCCCACGATCCTCCTCCTCCAGTGAAGCTACTTTGAGTGGCATCCCCACCTCCTCCCTTCCTTCTCGACGGCTCTCCCCCACAACCCTCAACACCCCGGATGCTGAGGTCAACACCCCCATTCCCTATCATCAAGGTATTTGAAAATTTCATTGATTTATTCTGTTCTTTCTTGAATTTTAAATAATACTGGATGTGGATTGAACTACGAAGCTATGGTAGATGGTCTTGTTCTTTTTCAATTAATGACTCGATGGTCCTATTTATTTGTTAAATGATGTTTCCCATTTTGGGTTCATTCCTTATTCAACATGTTTTAGTGCAGTGGTAGATAATGATAGAGGGAATTCAGAATAAATTTCATATATTATCTTGTTGTGAGATGGGATTTTGGATGATTTTTATAGATGGAGTAACCATTTTAGATCCTTTTGATCCTTATAGGTTCTCACGATAATTTGGTCATTTAAAATAGGTTACATCTTTACCTCTAATCAATATTTAGAGATAATATAACCCATTTTTCATTTATGAAATGTGGTTGATGATGATGCATGAGGATTCTCACATAGAAATTTCATTACATTTTGAGAATGGTCCAAATAAATTTTCATGGGGTTATTCCATGTTGTGGTTTGAATACTATACCGATGGGGTATTGGGGAAACCAGTCTGATGGGTGTATAAAAAATTGGATTCTCAAAGATCCTTTCATGTCATACTATCCTTATAATTTATTGGGGTAAAGAGAATTATGTCCCAACATTCTAATAATTTTGAGGGAGTTTCATCCTCATGATATTTTTTTTGGGATTGGTGAAGACTCCACATGTTTGACTAGTAGTGTTGGAAGACCTAATTACATTTTTCCTAGTGGAACGGTGTTATCTATTCATCTGATCAATGATAAACTATCAAGTTCAATCCCTAAAGATAAATAGGAGGCAATGATGGAGGACTTTCTTACAACTATGACACAATTTAAAGAAGATATGTCCCTGAAAAATAAAATTTTGGATTATAGACCTACAGTGGAAGGTTAATAGAGTTTGGGTCCCAATATTGTCATCTAGAATCAGGTATAATGAAAGTGGGCTTGGTGAAAGGTTTAAACTATTATCATATATAATCCTTTAGAGAAAATTTCTGATAAAGATGACAACCTTCAACAATGTTCTTTGGCCTATGCGTAGGGGTGTTTTATTATCGACACTGGCACATCCTTATTCATAATGTTCTCATTTATTGAGAGGATTTATCCACCCATGAATATGATCTCATAAATATTATTTTTCCAAACACCATACAATATATTTAAAGGATAAATCTACTGATTTAAATCTCTTAACTATAGTGGAAGTGAAACATCATGATTTTATTTCTATACGGACTGTAGAGATGCATGAATATATGGCTCACATGGACAGAATAAAGGCACAACTATCATAAAAAAACATAGGGATATAATCCATAAAATATAAAATACAAGAGCTAAAAACCTTTGTTACACAAATTCATACTCTATCAAAAGATGGATCTAGTCATAGAACCAATCTCAAGTACGCCCTTAACACCATTTTTTAGTAATTAGTAGATCTATTGGATCAGGTAGGTCGAATTTCAGTATAGTCACATCATTTCCATTTCATTTCCTTATAAGGTCAAGAGAGACTCTAGGATGTGGATACTCTTCCATAGTTTTTTTAATAAATGGAATATTTTATTCTCTCAATCATTTGTCCCTTTGTTACAACTTTCCATTGAAATTTTAATAGGAATAATGGATTAGACATATTTTATTTCCAGAATGTCTAAATATTAGCATGTTAATCTTATAATAATGGTAACATGAAAAATACTCTAAAATTTGGAATTTTAGGGCCTTATAAGACCAAATTACACTAATGTTTTAGGATGAATGGATTTTACTGATAGTTATTAGGGTAATTACACCATCCAAGCTTTTTTATTCCATGAATATGAGATTCCCTACATAGATATGACTCATGTGAAGGGAGATAGAAATTTTCTTTTTCAATATTCTTAGAATGTGTCCAAAAATAGAGGAACATGTTTTAGAATATTCTATACCAATCAAACTCATATGAAAAATGCATACATGTGTAATTGTAAAGGGGTATATGAAAGTATAAACATATATTTAAGGACCCCCTTGTGCATATTCTTCCATGTAAATATGTACATAGGTGATAGGTTTCCTTATATATATGTGAAGTTTCATATGCGTGCAAGAAGAAAAAAAGTAATATTCGAGTTGTTTTCATCAAAATCAATGCGTCTTGAAGTTGAGGTAGGTTCCCTCTGCCTAAACCTTTAATTTGAATTCTATAATTGCCTGATTGTTTTAAAAACTTGTTTCCATAATTGATTTATTGATTTAAAAATGGTTTTCTAATAACAACTAGATTTTTCAAGGAATGATATGAATATATCCATTTATCATGTGCACATATATGTAATAGGGAACCAAAAAATAATTATTAATAAATTTATTATACTTATATTAATGATTCATGGGATTATACTGATAAATATTTTAGAACCAAGGAGAAATCCCCCTCATAATTAGATCCCTTCAAGATGAAAATATTTTAATTTTGAATATAATATTGTTTGAGTATGAATATGGATCAATGAAGTGTGAGTACCCATGTTTTAGGAATCTGAATCTTTGGTTAAAACATGGGAAATAATTCTCTTGAAGTCATGGGCATCCATTTTACTGGTGATGTGATCTTATACTTATATAGCTATCAGCACATGAATTATTGAAAAGTATAAGATTTATTATGTGATAATAATAGGATGATTCACCTTTCCTAATGCATCATAATCCCATCCTTCCTCATGCGATGAGCATGGAATTACTTGGGTGATGAGCCTCAAGTTCATTAGGTGATGAGCCTAAAATACCATAGGTGACTAGCCTATAGAGGATGAGTATCATTGGGCATAAACTTCAGGGATTGGTGAACCTGTTAAGAATTTTGTATCCTTAAGAATGATATAATGAGTAACATAGGGAAAATTAGTCATCATAATTTTAAAAAATACTCAAATTTTGATTCAAATTATCTTATGGAATTCCAAGCAATAGATTTTATAGGTGAGGTTCCCCAACCATTGCTAATAGGTGTAGGGGTAGAATAAGTTCCCATGATTCTACTAAAACCCATGATCACCCTAACATGGAAATTTAATACCTCTATTCTGATGAAATGACTGCAATCGCCCTCACCCACTTTCCCTTATGGATATCATGCAGTGGAGGGTTATCAATACACTGGTCAACCACTATGAGTAGAAATAAATAATACCCACCAGGAAAATGGTCAGGGGTGATCTAGAATCCATGGTTCCACATTAAAAATACCAATAGAAAAGACCCTACGTGGGGGGACTGGCATGGGGGAAGGGGGTGTCCAGGAGGGTGTGCAGGGGGGAAAGGGGGTCTGTAGGGGGGTTGTGCAGGGGGGAGGGGCAGGGGTTCTGAGTAGGATAAAACCTCATGTGGTTATTTAGCCTCATTCAGCTTCTTCCTACAAATCAATTCCACATCCTCCCTAGCCTTAGAAAAATTGATGTTCACTATATAAGGGAGATCAGAGTCCCCTACTAGTTCTAAACCTACTCTCCCCCTCGACAATAACATGCCTAATGGATTAATAGATTCACCTATGGTACACCCATCCATCCATTTTTTTATACTTATTGAATTTGAAACTTTTATACTGAATATTTTTATTCATTTGTTTCACCCGTTCTTTCAGGTATTTGAGGATACCTATAAGTCACAATTAAGCATCATAATCCTTGATGACATTAAGAGGTAATTACAATCAATTTCAATGCAATACTACTTTTGGTCCTTTTATTCGATAAACATTGTGCTATTCTTTTTAGTACAAGATTTTAGAGTACATTTTCATTGGACCTCGTTCTTCCAATATTATTTCTCAAATGTTGATGGTCCTTTTGAAACGGCTTCCTCCCCAGGAATTATTCTCATCCCTTTTATTAGTATAAATAATTCTGAATATATCTTTATGAGGTTTTCTTTGTCTCAATGTCTTCAGAAGAACTGGATTTCTTGTGTGTATGCTTTCACATGATAGGCTGTGTCTGTGGATAGGGATTCATGCTATGCAGAGAACCAGCAACAAAACATAGCTCACGCTTATGTGTGTGAGCATATATATAAGGATCCTATTGTGGTAGTTTTTTCTTATATAGCTTGTTTGACATTATTTCATTTATGTTTTTCATTTAAATCCTTACTACTCTCATTTGAGACACCACGGGCATCTCTAAATATTTTTTTTGACTCACAGGGGGGTGTGCAGCCTAGGGGATGGTGCAGGCTAGGGGTGGTGCAGGCTAGGGGGATGGTGCAGGCTAGGGGGGATAGTGCAAGATAGGGGGATGGGGGTTCAGGGGGGCTGTACAGGCTAGGGGTAGGGGAAAAGGGGCAGGGGCAGGGGGCAGGGTGGAGGGGGGCAGGGGGCAGGGGGCAGGGTGGACGGGGGTAGGGGGCAGGGGGGAGGGGGAGGGGGAGGGGCAGGGGGTAGGGGGCAGGGGGAGGGGGTAGTGGGAGGGGCAGGGGTGGGGTTGGAGGGGGGCAGGGGTAGGGGGAGGTCTGCAGAGTAGGGGGCAGGGGGCAGGGGTAGGGGCAGGGGCAGGGTGGAGGGGGGTAGGGGGCCGGGGGCCGGGGGGATGTCTGTAGGGTAGGGGGAGGGGGAGGGGGAGGTCTGCAGGGTAGGGGGAGGGGGGAGGTCTGCAAGGCAGGGGGAAGGGGGTGGGGCAGTGGGGTAGTGGGGCAAGGGGGGTGATGCAGGGGGTGTAGTTAGTATTTATAGTTTTATTTAATCTTAGATAAGGTTGAATAACCTTTACAATCCATCTCTAACTCCCCCATTTCTTCATGATTAGGTTTCTCCAAATATTCCCTCCTATTTACAACAGATTGATTTCACTAAATCATGGCTTGATATTAGTTGAAACAAATCAGATTTTGAATGATGCCACTAGTTTTTATTGGTATGTCTTTAACACCTTTTCTTTTAAAAATATAGGCCATTATGTCCACTTTTTTTAATTATAGATTATAAAGATAGACTTGGATCCTAAAATTTGTCCTCCTTTTGGTGGGTTGATTCCACTACCACATTTCATGAATTTACCTATACATATCTAGATTCAATATGATATTTTAAATTACATTCAATGGTGGAAATCCCACTTATACCAAAACATTCATACCAATGGTTTGAAAAAACCTTTGTTTTATGTAATAATTTGATGTGCTTTCCCAACAGTTTCATTAAACTGTTGGGAATAGATTACATTAGACAATATTTTCCTATAGTTTTTAGAAATAGTAGGGAACCCCCCCCCCCCCAATAATATTTCTCTATGGTTTTAGAAACCGTTGGGAAAAACCCCCAAATAATTGTAGCTAACCCGCGAACAGATATCTTCTCACATCTTTGAACAGATATCTCCTCCGTCGAACCCTACTTCCTGAGCACAAACCCGCGATCTCACTTCCTCCATCGAACAGAATATCTCCTCGAATAGATCTCTCCAATAAACAAGATATCCTCCTCCAACTAGATCTTTCCTCCAACCCTACCTCCTGAGCATGAACCCTACTTGGCGAGCTCACTTCCTCCGTCGTGATCTCACTTTCTCCAGAACAGATCTCTCTAGGATTTCAACCCTAATTCATGTCTAACTCATTTGTAAGATACCTTGAATAATAGATCTCTCAATCCATTCTTCGATTCAAACATCTAGATTCATTGCGTTCTGCTCGAAATTGGTGAATTCCTTTTATTTTCCACTTTTATATTCTTCTAATGGACTTGATGTGCTGTATTTATTAGTTTCCATATAGGATTATGGTGGATTACATTCATCAAAATTTTATGTTTTCAGATTAATATTATTTGTATTGAGGTGGATGATTTGAAAAATCTCTTTAATGTATTCATTGGTTTTATAGTATCTGCATCATGTATGATAGTGTCATCATGTCGTGTGTGTGACCTCTTCTATTTATAATCCATGGAAATTTCTCAAATACTCATTGTTAGACCTTAAACATATCATGTTGGGTCCATTGGTGATGAAGACCATGATCCATTGGCCACCAAAGAGGTTTTCTTATATATAACCTTGGGTTAGAGCATGGATGGTATGAGTCTAGTGCCTTATACCTGTAATGAGAATTTGATTAAGGAATGAATAGAATTGTGAATTGAATTTGTTCTTATCATGACATTTGAATTAGAATTTTTAATTATCAGTATGTGAATTGGAATTGACACAATTGAAACGTGAATTTATAATGTATCATGTAACTGTATAATTGGTATGAAATTGGAAAATACACAATGTTATATTGAAAAGAACTGATATTTGACATAATGGAATATGAGGAATGAGAATTGGTAATTTTAATGAATTAAAAAATGTGTCATATGTCAAAATATTTGTCATGTTTTGGTGTTTTGTTAGGGGTTTTCTCTTGGTTTTTTTGACGCATGGTTATATAATACCTGGAATGGTTACTCCACACTTAGAATTATTTATTCTCTATGGGAATGTAATCTTTTCTATAATGAGAATTCACAGAAATTCCATTAACCCATGGAAGATGTGAGATATCCCTGGAATTCGTAATGTGTGTTAAGTCAGTGGTCAATGGAATGGGTAATATACCTTGTCTTGGTTCCTTGTCAAGGAAATCATCATGGATAATGTTAGGCATGGACAGACATATATGGAACTCTATTGAATCAAGTTTGGCATACCCTGGGTGTCAACCAAGAGCTCGAGTGTTGGCAGGATAATTTGATGTTCCACATTAAATTAATGAATTAATGAAAATCAATATCATTCTGTGATATATGATTGATTTTGGTTTTCTCAAAACATAAAAATAGTTATCATTGTAGTGTTTATATATATAAATCATTGGAAGTTCACATAGAAGATACCAAGAGAACATTATTTCTTTGCGATTTAGGTGAAAAATATATGATGTGTTTCTAGTTTCATAAAGAATATCATATTCTATGTGAAATCATTTGGAGCTCCTAAAAATGTTAAGAATATTTTATGTGTAGAATTATTCATACCACTGATGCTTTGTGGATGCAGTTGTCATTTGAATGGAGTGTTATAATTAGAAAATGAAAATTTTATCTAATGCATACTATTTTAATATGTTCATGATGCATGTGAAGGGAAATGGGTTTATGGATAAATGTATTGCTCTTTTTGGATTCACATACATTTGAATGGGTAACCATATTTTATTAAATTATAAAGTGTTATCTAGATGAAAATTTCCCTATAAATATGGAATTAACTCATGGGAAAGGTGTTGAAACTTTTTTAGAGATTTGATTAACAAGAATGTATTTCTGTATTTTCTCCATGTTGATTTTTTCAATGGAATAACAACACTATATGAAGGATTCATTTTTCAAAATTATTTTCCTTCAAAAAAAATATGTGTGTGAAGTGTGTATTATGTGACATTTCCATTCATGTGTTTTTTTATATCAAAAAGTATGGTAATAAGGTGGGTTTATCAACATCTAAGTTATTAAGATTATTTCTCAACAATGGAGCACTTTTATTTGTAGCTCAAAAGTGTTTTATTTTCTTTTCGCTTTCTTATTTTTCACATTCAAAACATTTATGTTGAAGAAACATGGTTTTATATTCTTTTACATGTTTATTATTGTTTGAAAATTTCATATTCTCTTGATCAATTAGAGAATTCTCAATGTATTTCATTTTTTTGGTTTATCCTTTTATAACTCATCAGACTATATGATAAAACATTCTTTCTTATCATGTTCAACCTTCTTCATAGGTGTGGATCCATTTTTTATTATGATATATTCTATTTGATTAGAAATTGTGTCCTTTAGTAAACTTTTATTATCATGTGGGATAAAAACTTGTATCGAACAAAAGCAAATTAATCTGAAACTTGAGCCAAACTAATTATATACCATTAACAGGAAGAATAATTTTTAATTAATAGGAATATACTATTTGATAGTATCATTTTGAAACATGGATCTATTTCCCCCCTGCTTTTAGGAACATGATTTGACCCATGGGGCACTGTGGTTCTTATATGTTGGGCGGTGATGTGTATAGTCACAGGAGATAGGTATGTTTTAGTTTAGTTTTTATTTTATTTTCTTTATTTCATTGTCCAATTAGGTCTTTTACTTCTTTCTGTGAAAAAAGGGTAATTATATTCTACGAAGGGGGGATAATGGGGTTCAGATTGTTTCAATCTGCCATCTTTGATCTGAGGTAAGATTATATGGTTACTACTTGTCTCGTACCTCACGTATTTGAGGATTTAAGTGTTTTTGACTCCATATTATTTTTTCAGTAGGGCGTTAGATCATTTCATCTTGGCTCAGGTGGATTTGGTTCTACCAATCGAGGTAAGGCTTTAATGCCATTGGTTGGTTTCTCACTGGTTATGTAGCATCCTTTATGTGTTTTAATGTTCCTAATATCCTTTGTGTAGTGATTTGATCCCTTCTTGTTGGTTTCGAGTATCCAAGTTAAGGGGTACTTGCCTACATGTGCATAGGTAAGAAATTATATGTATGTGGGTTCCCCCATTACGTGTATAGTCAACCATGGCAGTGATTATGCACGTATGTGGCTATGTGTGCCCATGTATATATATATAAATGCATATGCAGGTGAGTGGAGACTGGTATAAGCATATAAGCATATGTGCAAGGATACCCTTGCACATGCTCATGGCCATGCAGGTGTGTGCATAGGGGCTAGGTGTCCTTGCATGTGTGTGAAGGTGCGTATACCCAGTGGGGGAGCAGAAACTTTTAGTTAGAAAGATCCAAGATCCAAAGTGGACGGTTTGGTTCCACCATGAGGTAGGATCCCTCTTCTAGCCTATTTAATTCAAGAATGCTTTAAATTTAATTTAGATTCTTTCTTAATTATTCTTAATTCTATTGAATTGCATATCTTGAATAAGTGTTCTTTAATATAATTGTTTCATTTGATTAATAAAGTCAAGTTTTTATAATAAAACCCCTCCAACAGAGGTGTGCTGTATGCAAAAACTCACAGTGATAGTTATGTTGATCTAGTTGCTTAAATTATTTCATTTGATTTGTGCTGAATGAGTTTTAGAATAAATGTTAAATATAATTAAATTAATTGTGTGATAAAGAAATAAAACCCCTCCAACATAGGTGGGTTGTCTTCTAAACCAAAGAGTAGTGATAGTTATTTGTATCATGTTTAGATTTGGTTTGAGTCTTTCATATGCCTCTTGTTGGTGATTGTTTTATGGATAGTTATTTTTTGTTTTCTTTAAATAATATAAATTCACTTATCATACTCATTTAAATCAAATAACATTGCCCGAGTAGGCATATGCCTTGACCATGACACTTACCTTTTCACGCTTTGAATATTATAAATAAAATTTCCATGTTTAGGAAAAGTGAATGAATTTGTAAATGGTTTGTGTAGGGTGTATGATTCTTTTCTGTCATTTTTTCCTTTATATGTTGTGTCATTGTGCCTCTTGATACAACCTTATCTGGAGATCCCTTGTTATAGCATATTAAATAGTTCATTTTTCTATCATCTTCCAGCAGGGAAATTTTTGGAATGTTTCCCCAGCTCCTCCCGCTACCTTTGCTCCTGGCCGGAAGATGATGCCCTGCGGATGTCGCTAGACTGGGCCAACATGTCGTGGTCACGTCGCGGTCACGCTGCGGTCCCTCCACGGTCATGCCGCGGTCTCGCCACGTTCGCGCCGTGGTAATGCCGTGATTTGGCACTGCTTCAGGACGACACCCCGTGGCGATTCGCAGTGATAGTATTCCATTAGTCTTGTGATCAATGTTGAGACTAACTAATCACAATTTCTGCTGGCGGGGCGATGGCTGAAATATTTCCCTGCCTCCTCCTGCTCCCTTCACTCCTGGATGGAAGCTACTGCCCCACGGATGTCAATGGATAGGTCCAACATGTTGTGGTCATGCCGCGGTCCCGCCGCGGTCACGCCCTGATTTGGCCCTGCTTCAGGACGACACCCTGTGGTAGTTCGCAGTGATAGTATTCCATGAGTATTGGGATCAATGTTGAGACTGACTAGTCACAATTTCTATTGGCAGGGTGATGACTGGAATGTTTCCCCACCTCCTCCCACTCCCTTCGCTCCTGGCCGGAAGCTTCTACCCCGCAGATGTCACTGGACCAGGACAACACGTCATGGTCACACCACGGTCATGCCACGGTAATGCCATGATTTGGCCCTGCTCCAGGACGACACACCACGGCGGCACACCGCGGTCACGCTGCGGTCACACCGCGGTCATACTGTGGTCATGTTGCGGTAATGCTGTGATTTAGCCCTGCTCCAGGATGACACCTCATAGCGGTTCATAGTGATAGTATTCCATGAGTCTTGTGATAAATTTTGAGACTAACTAATCATAATTTCTGCTGGCAGGGCGAAAGCCGAAATGTTTCCCCACCTCCTATCGCTCCCTTCGATCCTGGCTGGAAGATGCTACCCCGCAGATGTCGCTGGACTGGGCCAACATGCCGCGGTCATGCCGCGGTCACGTCGCGGTCACACCGTGATCACGTCACGGTCACGCCATGGTAATTCCATGATTTGGCCCTGCTTCAGCCACATCCAGCCTACACCAGCCCCCTTCCACCTTCATTTCATTCCACTGCCACTAGCATTCCAGCCCGCAACAGCCCCCCCTTTCACCTTCGAATTAGCCCACACCATCCCCCAAGCACCTGCAACCAACCCCCTTCCACCAGCATTACAGTCCCCTTCCTCCTGCATTCGAGCCCGCACTAGCCCTCATCCACCTGCAATCCAGCCTGCACCAACCACCACACCATCCACCACCCCCCGGCATCCTTCAAAACACTCATGCCAGCCCTCTGTCACCTGCAAAACAGCCCCATCCACCAGTTCCAGCCCTCACCAGCCCCTGACCTCCTACATCCCAGCCTGCACCAGCCCCTGCTGCATGCCCAACAGCCCCCAGCTACCTGCAATCCAGCCCACACCCGCCACCTTCCACCTATTCCATCCGGCACCAGCCCCCTTCCATCCCGCTTCCACCTGCCTTCCCACCCACACCAGCCACTCCAGCCTGCACCAGCCACCGCACCAACCCCCAGCCTCCTACATTCTAGGATGTGCGAGAAAAACTCCATGCAAATCACAAAAAGGAAAGGTGAAAGTAGATCCCCTTGTCTGAGCCATCTTTTCCCTAAAAATTAGCCATGTAAACTGCCATTAATGTTTACTAAGAACATTGGGGTAGAGATGCATCTTTTAACCCAAGACAAGAACCAAGTCGGAAAGCCTAGAAGATCCAAAGCATCCCATAAGAAGTCCCACCTGACTAAATCAAAATCCATGAATAAATCGATCATGAAGGCACACCTAGGAACCCCAGAATCAAGATGGTATCCCCATAATAATTCTTGGGTAACAAGATTCTTAGGATGAATTGGTTTTGGTACTGAAGGTTGAGGATATTTTTATCCAGCTTTAGATTTATGAGTCTCTTAAGGTTATTTTTGTAACCATCCTACTAGAGGGTCTGACTTATAAGTGATGGAAGTCTATTATTCAGACTAATCCAGAAAAAAGAATATTCTTGGAAAAGTTTCAAGGCATTGTTCATTTAGAATTATTTCATAATTAAGTGAAGGTACTAATGGATATAGAATTTTCTAAGAGGGTTTGTCCAAGTGGGGTGTCCAAGGGTTGTTCGGGGGGTGCCGGGGGGGTCTGAAGGGCAGGGGAGGGTGCAGGTGGGGTGTCTAGGAGGGGTTGTCCAGGAGGTGTTTAATGGCTGTCTGGGGGGGGGTCTGCAGGGCAGGGTGCAGGTGGGGTGTCTAGGGGTTGTCCAGGGGGGTGTCGGGGGGTCTGCAGGGTAGGGGGAGGGTGAAAGTGGGGTGTCTAGGAGGGTCTATCCAAGGGGTGTCCAAGGGCTGTCCGGGGGGTCAGGGGGTCTGTAGGGTAGGGGAGGGTGCAGGTGGGGTGTCTAGGGGGGGTTGTCCGGGGGTGTCCAAGGGTTGTCCGGGGGGCTGATTTGAAGAGATAAACCCACGAGAAATGGGACCTAACCTCATAACAATAATTTTGCTAATTATTTTTGGAAAGGTATTCCTAATAGAAATAGGTTTTAAATCCTTTACATCTGTATAATTTTCCTTCTTTGGTATCAGGGCAATAAAATTGGAGTTGATTCCATAGGGCATTGAGGCATGGTTAAAGAACTCTCTCATAGCGTTAAGGATATCATCATAAACTATGTCCCAGTATAACATAAAGAATTAATTTTTGAACCCATCAGGACCAGCCACACTCTCAAGAGTTAGAGAAAAAAGGTCCCTCTTAACCTCCTTCTCATCAGGGATGCAACAAGGGAGATTGTTGGATTGGTGTAGGCCGATCCGATTGGGCCGAATGCTTGTGGCCTACAACTATTGTAGTTCAAGCTCTATGGTGAGCTCGTTGGAAGTTGCAGGGGGAAACATGGCCTTGATCTGGGGATCCGGGGGCTGAAGGCCCCCGGTCCAAATTTTCGGAAACTGTATCAACTTTGACCACTATAGCAGTGCAGACTTTGGAGTCCACTTTACTATTTCACTTTTTACTTCCAGTCGGCAGCCACTAGAGTATTGGATACATATAGGAAAGGCTTCATAAGATTGAAAAAATCTATAATAATATTTCCTCATCTCTCTATACTACAAAAGAAATCTTCTCCTCCATGAATAGCTTGAGTGGAGTTGTCATCACTTTCAACTGGTCAACCTATTCCTTGAAAACCCATTCTACAGAATCTGCCTCAACTAATCCTGATGAGATGAATAAACATCACCTATAACAACATGGAGATACTATTTGACTATAGAATAGATCGAATCAGCATCAACTAAAGCCGATGGAGGTGGATCACTAGATGTAGATGCAACAATAGGAGGTTCCTGATAACTCAAAATTCCACTGAAATATAAAATAAGTCTTTCTATGAAATATTATAAATATACTATGGATACAAAATCTGAAGGCAATGGGGAAGCAAATCTCTCAACACTAGGTAAATAATCCTCTATAGGTTATGATTTGGTAGGTATATCTAAGGGAAAATCTTGAAGCTCACCTGCTTGGTCAATATGTTTAACTAAGGATCCGTTAGGATATGTGCAAGGGATGTGTAAGGGGGGTCTGTTGTCCAGCAATGGGGGATGTACAGTGGGGTCCATCAGGGGGGGTTTTTGTCCAGGGGGGTCCAGCAGGGGGCAAGGGGTGTGCAAGGGGGTGTGTGCAAGTGGTGCAAGGGATGTGTTTGGGGGGTGGCTGCTGTCTAGGGGGTACAGGGGGGTGTCCAGTAGGGGTTCAAGGGGGGTGTCAAGTAGGGGTGGTGCAAGGGGGTCCAGTAGGGGGGACTACTATCCAAGGGGGTCCAGTAGGAGGGATATCCAGGGGGTCCAACGGGGGGGGCTGCTGTCCAGGGGGGATGGGGCTGTTGTCCAGGGGGGTCCAGCAGGGGGGGCTGTTGTCCAGGGGGTCCAGTAGGGGGGGCAAGGGGTGTGCAAGGGGGTTCAAGGGGTGTGTGAAAGGGGTTAAAGGGATGTGTCTGGGGGGGGTGGATATTGTCCAGGGGGTGCAAGGGGGTGTCCAACCGGGGTGCTAGTGGTGGTGTCCAAAAGGAGTGGTGCAAGGGGGGTCCAGCAGGGGGGTTGCTGTCTAGGGGGTCCAGTAGGGGGCTGCTGTCCAGGGGGTCCAGGAGTAGGGGGGATTCTATCCAGGGGGTCCAGCAGGGGGGGCTGCTATCCAGGGGGGTCCAGTAGGGGGCTGCTGCTGTCCAGGGGGGTCTAGCCGGGGGTTGCTGCTGTCCAGGGGGTTCCAGCAGGGGGGCTGCTATCTAGGGGGTCCAGCAGGGGGTGGGGGTGTTATCCAAGGGGGTCCAGTAGGGGGTGGGGGGGATGTTATCCAAGGGGGTCCAGTAGGGGGAAAGGGTGTGTGCAAGGGGTGAAAGGGATGTGTGGGTGGATTCTGTCCAAGGGGGCTGGTTTTTTTATGAAATGGGAAGGGTTTTAGCCACGGTTTCAAAATGTGGAAAAAATTCTACAGTCACGGTTCATTGAATCGTGGATATAACCTATAGCCACGGTTTTTGGGTTTATACCCATGGTTCCAAACAGTGGCTATAGCCTAATTTTCTAGTAGTACTAGGTGCACTTATATGTGTATATGAAGATGCATACATGTGTAATTGTAAAGGGGTATACGCAAGTATAATTATATATATAAGGATACCCTTGTACATATTTGGCCATGAAAATATGTAAATATATTCTAGGTGTCATTATATATAAGTGAAGGTGCATATGCGTGCAAGTGGTAAATGGAAGGTTCGAGTTGTCATCATCTAAAATTATGTGCCTTGAGTTTGAGATATGTTCCCTATGCTCAGGCCTTTAATTTGAATTATTTAAATTCATGAGTGTTTTAAAAAAGTGTTTTTAATATTAAATAGTATGTAATTATTTCAGAAGTGATGGTGATGCTCTGTGTGGGACCTTCCTTTATTTTTAACATTCACCTTCAAGTTTTGACATGTGTATTCATCATTAAAATAATCTTCCAAGATTGTTTTATAATGATCAACATTTTAAATGATTAAAAGTGGTTTCCAAAATGGTTTTGGGTGTGTGATTGGTATTTCCAAATATGTTTGGTGTGTTTAAAATAGTTGTGAAAGTTTAATTGAATGAAAATGGGTTCGTGTGCGATTTTAAATTGGGGAAATATCATGTTTTGGTAAGTTTTTAAAAGTCAATGGGTATTGGTGTGAATTCATGGTTAAATGGTGATTTTCCTTTTTAAAATTATTTATTGTCAAGTTTTGATTCATGTGATCATGTGGTGATAGTGTGTAATGGAATTTTTATTGGTATTAATAATGGGTTAATCACATGGAAATCTCGAGTACAAAGGTGGGTAGACTAAGACTAGTACGCTAGGCAGATCGGTGGGGTTGAGGCCCAGTTTCCCCTTAGCTAGATTGATGCTAAAACACTAACTAAATATTGATTATGATTGGATACCACTAGAAATTTAGATTTAATCCTTTATAGTGTCTTGTGCATGGGTATTTTGTTAGTTTTTCTTATTATTGGAGTCCACTAGAACTTTGGATTGAATCCTATCTAGTGGCTTTTCCATGAGGACGTTGTGGGTTTTGACATATGGTCAGAGACCACTAGAACTTTATATTGACTCCTATCTAGTGGATCATGCACAAGGAAGTTGTAGGTTATGGTTTATATACCATTTCACTGAGGTACAAGGACCCTAGGTCCCCACTAACCCTATCTACTTTGGGATTTATCATGGTTCTTGTGATGTGATTTCCATTTCAGTTGCTTCATGCTTGTTTCATACATTATAAAAAACATGGTTTAATCTAAATTGATTTCCTTTAATTTTGAAATGTTTATGAATTCTTAGAAACTATTTTGGAAATGTGGTGGAAAAATATATTGTTTTTAAAAAATGAAAACATGTTACTTAAATTTGAAAAGAATGGAAAACATTATTTTTTTACGTCTTTTTATGAAACTAACATGTCATAGTTTTCTTTATAAAAGAATTAATAGGTATAGTTTATCTATTCATGCCTACTGATTTTTAATACTCACACCTATAGCTTTATTTTTTTTATCTTATGTTTTTTCTTCCCACTTTGGTTCACTAATGGGGTGAGTGTGATCCTACGGTTGGAGGTGACCCATGAGGTCACATGGAGGTACGTGTAGCATTTTATTTCATTATTTTGTTTGTGTTTATTTTTATTATTCATTTTATATTTGTTTATTTATCTTTTTTAATGGTGTAAATCATTCCCATCAATTTATTTTTGATGCCTAGTACTAGTTTCCAACCTGTGAGGATCAATAAAGCCTCTCGGACCTTGTCATGGGCTGGCTCGGGTAACTGATTCTAGGTTGACTTGGGTTGGTTCATGATAGTGTGGTTCTTCTACCAATGGAGTAGTTATTATTAGGTTAGAAAACCCTAATGTACCAAATCCTGGTTCCCCCATATAATTCATTCAATTAGAGATAAATCTCCCTTAACTCACCAGGGTATAGTCCCTCCATACACATTGCATAGATAGATTTGGTACTCCCCTGTCGTACCAGGGTGCAGGTCCTCTATTAGTGGATTCGGTACTCCCATGTCATAATAGGGCATAGATCATCTATAAGTAATGTATATATAGAGTGGGTTCTCCCCTATCATTCCAGGTCATGGGTCCTCTATCCACGGAGTCAATACTCTCTTGTCATACAAGGGTGAGGGTCCTCTATATGTGTTGTATAGGTAGAGTTGGTACTCCCCTATCGTATCAGGGAGTGTGTCCTCTATCATGGGGTTGGTAATCCTCTTTCAATTCAGGGTGAAAGTCCCCCATTATGATTAGATAGGTAGATTTATACTTCCCAATTATATCAGGGTACATGTCCTCTATCTATTGGGTGGTACTCCCCTATCATACAAGGGTGTGGGTCCTCATCTACAAAGTGCTACTCACCCATCTTATACTAGAAATGGGGAGCAGGTAATCCACTAAGGTAGGAGATCCCTCAGCTATGGAGTGTAGTTACTAAGAACAAGCCCTCCACTTGTTATGTGTGACACTTGGTTAGGATATTGTTCTCCCTCAACATGGTGAGGTGGTGGCCTCTCTCTACATGTACTTCAGAGGTTTTGAGGGATGGTTAAGAGTTAATACTCCTTCAACTATGGGGTAGAAGTAAGGTTTGATTCCCTTATTTCTCTCTATTTATAGAGGATTCATATAGTTCAATGTTTTGATTAGTGATCCCTAAACTATGTTAAGTGGCAAGGGGTAGGCCTCTCCACTTGGGTTCTTATGATCTTGCATGGTGTGCGAGATAGTGGTGATATGACCTCTGTTTCTAGGGAAAAAATTGGAACTAAAGAGTTTTTTCCAATGGATTATTCTCTCTTGGATGGGATATTAATTATAGTCATGATTTTCTTGATATATTGTATCTCTTGAACGAGTTCCACCAAGGATTACTAGGATCCTAGAGTGTTTTCTCATGGTCATGTATTACCTTTGATCCTCGAGTAAAATATTGTAGTTGGCTATAAGGTTAGGACATAATGAGAATTAGAGTCTATGTAGAGTATATTTGGGTGATTCTAGGAGTCTTTACAGTGTTTTCACATGTGTTGGTTAACATATTACATGGATTGATATGACTAGTCATGTATAATCGAGGATAGTCGAGATGAAGTTTCTCTCTCATTGGGTTTTCTATGGATTGGGTTGAGAGATATAATGCTTTTTAGTTGATCCCTTTATTTTAGGTTTTTGGGGAACCTACTGGTTATTGTTATACTCACACCTGCACAATATTTTTCCACACATGTTTTGTCTGGTGCAGATGATAGGAATTTCAATAGAGTCTCGGGAGGACCAGGAGCAGGTGGATCTTAGTGAGCTAGATGGAACGATGTATTTTTAGTGCTTGGTCAAGGATCCTTCCATCATTTTTATTTTATATTTATCCAATCATACTGAGAAGGTTGGACACTTTTACATTTTTTTTGTTGGGCTTGTATTTTTTTCCTTTTTTACACTTTCAGTACTTCTGTTGTACTCTAGTTGTGGGATAGATGTATGAAATCATTTATTTTCATTTAATATCTCTTTGTACTATTTAATGGTGATGATTATTAGTGTGTGTGTTTGTGTACATTTTCTATAGTCTAATGCCTCCCATTTTTGTGATATGGCTACTCGGTGCTAGATTCCATCCTCTATCCTATTAGAGGTGAGATTGGGGTGGTCGTGGCTCAAGCCCCATTGAGTTAGGTCATGAAAAAGTGGTATCAGAGTGGGTTCCACTTTGGGACCATAGTGTAGTGAGCTTGGTTTGGGTTTCATAGTGATGTTGTTAAAGTGTTTTGAGTTTGACTTCCAGGCCAGGGAATCTAGTGTTGGTGCGGTGACCAATGTATCCATTCATCAATACTTTGATGACCTTCTTGTTGACTCATTATATTAGGGAACTAGTCATGGGAAAATATTGGTTCATGAATCATATTGGACTGGGTCATGAGTTTCATGTCCTTCTTGAGTCTGTTCCCCATATATACTTTTTGAATTTGGAATGTCTTGATTCTATTTTTGGATTCCACTACAACAATAGCTAGATAGGATTACATGGTGTGGTTGTAATGATGATCCACCCCATGATGAGGAATCAGTGCATGAAACTGGTCCTAAGGTAGTAAATCCATATGGTTTTCCAGTTTATCCACCATCTATTGAGTAGTAGGTTGTGCTGGAAGTTCAAGCTAATGATGCATGTAGGCTGAGTGTGTTCAATGGGTTCCATAGGTAGCAACCTCTAGGTTATTGGGGTGATCAAGACCCCTAGAAAGTTTATGACTTGCTTGTGGCAGTCATGCATGTTTTCTTCATTTTCTGGACACCACCTGGTCATATGGTGGTCCTAGTGGAAATTCTTCTATAGGTGTTAGCTAGGTGGTGGTGGATTCCAGTTATTCAAACCCACGAGGAGGTGACACTCACTTGGGTGGAGTTTGAGAGACTCTTCAAGAAAGATTTTTATCTAGCCACATTGAGATAGGTATGTATCCCGGAGCTTCTGTAACTTCATAATGGTATAATTTTCATTCCAGAGTACTCAACAGGGTTCACAAACCTATCATAGTACTCCATAAATTTGTTTTAAGACCTATCTTTTAGAGATAGGACTTTCAAGTAGGGCCTCCATAGAGACTTTTGAATGGGTTTGGTCTCCGTGTGCCTTCCCTCTTATGTGAGGGTGATGGAGAAATCTCTAGTGATAGAGAGATTCCTATAAAAGGGCCAGGAATATGGATATGTTAGTATCGGTCATGAGGTTGTGACATCTATAGTATTTGGTAGACATCAGTTGATATTATCACAATGCAGATGGCATAACCATGCCCAAACTCAGGCATGTGGGTCTACAGTGCAAGAGTTGTGTTGAGTACCTGGTTATCCATAAGAGAGAAATTGTTATGTTTTCAACATATGGGGACATATTTCTTGAGATTTTATGACCTGTTGTGATTCTAAAATGGATATGGTCAATGTAATGCCCTGTAAAAGTTAGTGTTTGGAGCAAGGAGTTATGTATGATAGTGGATATGGTGGAGGAGTATGAAGAGTAGCATGAGGGGACAGATGGTTCTATATGTTTCCACCACCACCCACAAGTGGTCCACACCAGGCTCAAGGATCTTGATTATGGGGGATAGGATAGTAGTAGTCCATATAGGCCATTGACCAAAAGTCTCCAAGGATGATTAGAGGTATGCTCTGGGTCCTTTCTACTTTATGTAGTAGTATTTATAGAAACGGTTATGAGTTACTCTTTTCTTGTCACTTCTTCCTAGAGGTCTATCTTCAGTGATGTGGGGCATCGGTATAACCCTATGATAGTGTTGTTTGACATAGATTCAGGCTCATAAGGAATAAGTATTCCTCCCCCACCAAAATGATTTTTTGATGCGATTAAAAACCATGTGGGTGTTTCGGTTCCTCCCAAAGTGGATAGTTTTAAGGTGTGGTGGATGAGTTCATTTTACTTGTGTGTTTGGGGTGTGGTTTCATGCTACGGTTTCAGAACAAGGCCTATCATTTCCATTAGAGACTTTTTTCTTGACTTGTATGCTTGGAGTCCATGGTAGAGGGATAATCTTTCATAGAACCATTCTTCAGTGGTAGGGGAGGACCTATGATGTTTCATTCACATGGATTGGTTTCCTACCATCTATACTTAGTTGGTTTTCCACTAGTGGGTGTAGTAGTTTGAGTTTCGTAGATGAAGGGCCCAATAAGACCTAATGTATACACTTGGGTAGCCCTTTGTTGTTTTTTGATACCCTCGTGTGCTTAGTGTTAGTTTGTACATGAGATGGTTGAGGAGGATGTGGTGTAGTTCATCCAAGGGTAGATGAGATCTTCTAGGTTATTTTAGTATCTTTTCCATGTTAATGAGGTGGTAAACTACTAGACCCTATGACTACAGATGGATTGGGTGCATGGGGTTTCCCAACTATCGCTTCTAAGGATACATTTATCACTTTGTTGCATAATTTTGACCTTGTTTGAGATATATGTGGGCGTAGTTTGGCCTTTATGGTTCCCCTAAGTGCAATCTTGTAAGTAGAATAGAAACATCTTGGTGAGCTCACTAATGTGGGAGTCCAAATGGAGAGCTTAGTTTTCCTTTTTCTTCCTAGGATTTTTCTTTTAGGGATGAAAATTCTTAAGGTGGGGAGGATCTAGTGATTTGGGTTTTGATTTATAAGACTTTGAAATATTTCTAGGAATATTTCTTAATCTAGGTGTTGAGTCGACGTGGGATTCTAGGGCTCAAAGAGCCTCAGATTAGTGATATTAAAAATATTAAATATATTTTATCATATGAATGAAGTTTATTTGGAAATGTGGAATAACTCCCTAGTGGAGTCTCATATCTGAAATATGATACCACAATTGAATTAAAAATGTGGAATTTAACCTAGGCATGGTATAAAATTTTTCAGTGTTGGGTGTTCGATCGAGGGAGTGCATTGGTGGGGTGTTGAGTGGAAGTTTATTCATTTAATAAAATTAAAATGAATAACCCCCCCCCCCCCCACCTTTAGGAGGAACCCCCCCCCCCCAGAGCAATGAATAAACTGAGGTGAAACCAAGGAGATGAGACATCCCTAATCTATGATCTTAATGGTGATCGCTCCCTAATCATGGTGAAATGGATTTAGAGCATGGATTTGCACCTGAAGCATTAGAATTTCTCTATGAGGTGGGTTTATTTGAGTTTTAAGTCTCTATTTCCTTTTTTTATGTGTTTTTTTAAGTTTTTAGACCCCTGTTATGATAGCTATAGATCCATTTGGGTCAATCTATAGGTTTCGAGGGAAAGTAGGGTGATTAAGTTGGCTCGTAGGGAATTCACATTCAGAATTCCCAATCACACGGCGTGTAGTGAAGGGTCACATGCCATGTGTTCTTCCCATATAAGTAATATAGACTTTTGGGGACTACACGATGTATACAAGGGTTACATGTCGTGTAGTGGTCCCTTGTCATGTGGCCAAGTGACATGGCTTGGGTAGCCATGTCAAGGTACATGGTCGTGTGAAATTACAAGACCATAGATGCAGACATAGGGTGAAGTACACAGACATGGGAAGATGACATGACCAAGAGGTCATTTATCTAGGACACATAGTGTACATAGAGTATATATCGGGTGGAATACATGGCTAGAAAAGTTGTGTGGGAAAGTACATGGCCAAGTTCTTGGGTGAGGTGAGACACACTATGTACACCATGTACGCACCATGTAATCTCATATGGATTTCCAATCCATGCAGCAAATGACACAACCAGGCATTCTGTAAGGGTCACACACCATGTGGACCCCAGTACACACCATCTAATGTTCTTTGTATCTTTTTTCTAGCATATATCTTTCTTCAAGGCTCATATTTAGACCTATGACTGGCATATCCTGAGTATTTTTTCATGTAGAATGTGATGGTAGCTTTTGTGGTGATTTTTGAGATACTGTGCATCATGATTTGAGAATGGAGATATGTTAGTGGTTCTTGACCATGGGTAGTGATCAAGGTGGATTAATAAGGAGATTCCAGGGTCATTACCCTTCCCTGTCATCTCAAGATATGGGTCCCCTAGACTCTTTAGGTCGATAGTGTAATTCTTCCTTCTTTTCAGGGAGCAGGTCCCTTACCAATGGTAGTGTCATGAAGTGAGGTTTTATGTTCATGATGATCCTTTCAGTGATTCTTGAATGATGCTGGAGATTAGGTTGGTCTATCAGAGAGATGTTGAGACTCGTGCTCCCATGACATACCAGGTCTAGCGTATCCCTTACCTCTTGGATCGGTAGAGAAGAAACTTCCCATTACATAGGGAAAAAGTCCTCTACCCATGGATTAGTTCTTATAAGGTCAAAACTCCCCTACTAGACTAGGGTGTGGGTCCCCTGTATCATTTTTTCAATTGGATATGTTTATCCTCTGATTCACCAGGGTGAATTACCTCCATACTCGTTGGATAGATAAAGTGGGTACTACCCTATTATACCAGGGTGTGGGTCCTCTATCTATAGAGTCGGTACTCCCTTATCATACCATGGTGAGGGACCTCTATACATGATGTATAGATAGAGTGGGTGATCCCATATCATTTCAGGGAACAGATCCCCTATCCTAAAAATCGGTACTCCCCTATCGTACAAGGGTTAGGGTCCTCCATATGAATTGTATAGGCAGATTCAATACTCCCATGTCATACCAAGGAGGGGTCCTTTATCCTAGGGTCAGTACTCCACTATCGAGTTAGGGTGTGGCTCCCCATTATAATTGGATAGGTAGAGTGGTACTCCCTTGTTTTATCAGGGTATGGTTCCTCTATCTATTTAGTGATACTTCCTTATTATACTGGGGTTAAGTCCTATCTTCATAGTGGTAGTCCTCCATATTAGAGTATCACCAGAGAGTAATTCCTCCACTAGGGAAGGATGTCCTTAATTTGTGGAGAGAAGTTGTAAGGAGTGGTCCCCTCCACCTATTTTGTGTGACACTTGGTTAGGATATTATTCTCCCTTAAGTAGGTGAGGTGTGGGCCACTCCCAATGATTACTTCAGAGGTTTCATAGGATAGTTAGGAGTTAGTACTCCCTTGACTGTAGGGAAACAGCAAGGTGAAGGTCCCACTTTTCTCTCTCTTTATAGAGGATGGTCTTAGTGAATGGTCTGGAGCAGTACTCCCTTGACTATGTGCAATAGAGAGGGGAGGGCCTCATCACTTGGGTCCTTATGATCTTGCACAGGGTGAAAGATAGTGGTGATATTACCTTTATTCCTAGTCAAATATTTGTAACAAGAGAGTTTTTCCCAATGGATAGATCTCTCTCATATGGGACATCAGGGATGGTCAAGATCTTCCCAATATAGTGTATCTATTGGATAAGTCTCACCTTGGATGATTGAGCTCATGGAGTGTGTTCACTTGGTTGTGTGTTACCTTCGATACTCGAGTAGAATCTTGTAGATGGATATGATGTTAGGACCTCATGATACTTAGAGTCTATAATGAGTATATTTGGGTGATTCTGTGATTCCTTGTAGTGTTTTCATGTGTCTTGGTCAACATACTACATGGACTGGTCTGGCTAGTTATTTATAACTGAGGATGGTCAAGATAGAATTTCTCTCTCATTGGGTTCCCTCTAGCTTGGGTCGAGCGGAATGATGTCTTTCTATTTATCCCTTTATTTTTTATTTTTGGGGTGCATAATGGGTATTGTAATACTCACCCTTTCATGTGTTTTGACTATATATGTTGTTTCTTTTGAATATGACATGCCTTTCTATGGAGTTTGTAGGAGGACCCATAGTAGGTATAGCTTAGTGAACTAGACCAATCGATGTGTTTTCTAGTGCTTGGACTATGAGATTTATGACAGTTTAATTTGAAAATGATCTCATCCTTCTGAGTATGTTGGAAAATTTTACATTTTCTAGTGGGATTATATTTTTTACTTTTTACACTTTCAGTACTTCTATTGTACTTTGGTTGTGGTATAGATTTATGCATTCATTTATTTTAATTTTATATTATCTATGCACTATTTAATGGATATGTTTGTGGGTGAATTTTTATAGGTACCATAGTCTAAGAACTTCAATTTTTATGATATTCCTACCCAGCACAAGACATAATTCCCTTGAACTATTAGAGGTGGGTTTGGGGTGGTCATGGATTAATCTCCATTGGGTAAATTCATGACAGAATGTATGAAAACTCTTCTGGGACAAGTTTCCTATGCTAGTAAAGAAAAGGAATCTATAAAAAAAGAATGTTGAGGAAAGAGAATTTTTTGTTGAGACAACTATAAAAAATTAAAAAATTAAAAAAAAACATGGATTCTTAATAGTGTTTGTTCCATACATTAAAATTTTGATATAAGGATCATGAAATAGATTGAATAACGTGAAGGAGGATTATTTACTTTTGGAAATGATAGTTCCTTAAAAACAGAGGAATTGGAACTGCTAATATTGAAGATCATAAATTGAAATAAAAAAATTGTATATTTATGGGATCAAATATATATGTTTAAGTGTTATCAAACTTTTTGATAGTGGTAAGGAATTTATCTTTATTAATTATTTTTATATCATCATAATTTTGAAAGATATAAAATAATTTACCAAGGGATAAAGAGCTAGCAATAATAATTTCTAGATTGGAGATCTTTGAAACTCGTGTTACTTAATTTTTGAGGATGAAAAAAAGTTATGGAATCAAAGGCATTTTCATATTGGATAAAAAGGTATGAGTACACTTTCTAAAGTAAATGTTGTTAGAAACTTACCACTATTGAAAAGTAAATATGATATTAATTATACAACATTTCAAAAATGGAAGATGGTTAGTGGAAGTTATATGAAAGTTGAAATCCAATACATTAGACCTATTGAACTTATTCACTCTAATATTTGTGGGATAATGAGACATCTATCAACTAAAGGTTATTTATACTTCATTAATTTCATTAACTTCACTCGGATGGCCAATATAATGTTTATGAAACATAAATAAAAGTTTGTAGAAATTTTTAGATATTTCATAAGGGAAGATGAAAGAGATATTTGTGTTTATATATTGAAGATGAGAACTGAAAATGTAAATAAGTACATAAGAAATTATTTCAAAATATATCTCAAGAAACATAGATTCAAACACCAATAAATTTCTACATTCACTACTTAACAAAATAGAGTTTCAAAAAGGGAAAAAACAGAAGTTTAGTGGAAATTGGAAGAAGTATGCTAACTGAATATAAACTTTCTAAATTTTTCTATAGATAAGTTGTTAGTACTTATGTTCATGTATAAAATATATTTTTATTTCATCCAGAATCTAAAATGATACCCTATGATATGTAGAATAATAAAAAAACCTTCAATGAAATACTTCAATGTTTTTAGTGTTCCTTGAATTCTAAATATCAAAAATCTAGATCTTGGAAAGTTTAATGAAAAATATAAGGAAGGAATTTTAATGTGATATTTAAATAATGAAAGAATTTACAAGTGTTGGAATAATTTTTTATAGAAGTCTGTTGATTCCTATGATGTGAATGTTGTTGAGAATCTTAATTCCTTACCAAAAGTTGTTAAATATGTCATAAAATAAATATTAAATACATACAATGAAGATTAAAAAATGAAGATGAATATGTACCAAAAATTTTACAAAGTGAATCAAATTAATCATGTGATAAAGAAAGTGAGACATGAAGAAAATATATGAAATTTTGTAGTTAATAGGAATAGTTTGAATCTAACAACATAATTGAAAATTATAAATCTCCATTTCAGACCAAAAGGAAGTTGATTTTAGAGAATCAGACATCACTTGTCTCATAGGTAGAACCAAAATTAGCTTTATAGGATATTGAATATAAATAATTGGTATAATCTATGCATGAAGAGTCAGACCAGACTGAGAAAAATGACACCTAGGAACATTTTCCTTGACTGTCAGAAAATAATATTATAGGAATAAAGTGGGTTTTCAGAAACAATATCTACAAACATAGAGAAATTTTAATAAACAAATCTCAACCTATTTCAAAATGTTATTCATAGGTAGAGGTTATTAATTTTAAAGAAACTTTTTCCCCTATTGTGAGATTGGAAACTAAGAAAATTTTCTTGGAAGTTCTTGGACATTTTTGTTATAAGGTTTATCATATGGTTGTCAAGTCATATTTCTTAAAAAATATATTTAATAAGATATTTGTATTGATCAACCTAGTGGGTTCTTACATGAAAAATATGGAACCATGATGTATAACTTGAAGAAATATATGTATGGGTTGAAACAAGAACCTTGTACATAGTACTTTAAACATGATAGTTTCTTGAAATAGATGAATATTTATAAAGTAAATTTTGATAGGTACCTATATCTTAAGTGAGAATAGTTAATCTTGTTATCATTTTTTTTTGTTGAAAGCATAATTTTTGTAGGTGATAGTGATAAAAAGTTTGAATAATTTTTTTAAAAAATGAATAAAAAACATCCAAATTCCAATGATTAGAGAGTTAACTTTATTTATGTACATAAAAGTTCAATAGAAGGAAACATATATATTTCTATCATAAGAAATGTATGCCAAGTAGTTTCTACAAAAGTTTGGAATATCGGGTTCTAAATAAATTTCTACTCTCATTTTTGTTAGCATGAAGATGATTAAAGGCGAAGCTGGGAAAAGTGTGAATCAAAAAGTCTTCTTAAGTTGATAAGAATATTTCACTATCTTATATCTTCAAGGCCAATAAGTATTAATTTTTTTACCTTTTGTTAAAGATATTAGAGTGATATAAAGGAATCGTATATTTTAGCAGTAAAAATAATTCTTTTATATATTAAATGAATATCTTATTATGGGCTATTTTATGAAAAAAATTTGATTTGAACTTTCTTACATACATTGATTCTGATTGGTCTAGAGATTTTATTTCTAAAAAATCAACATCAGAAGGAACATTTTTATAAAGAGAATGTATTTTGAGATGTCATAGTAAGAAACAAATTTTTTTTACTTTAAGTACAGTGGAAGTAGAATACGCTTCCACTACCCATTCTTGTATGAAAATTATATGGATGAAATTTCAACTGGAATATTTTAGAATGAATTTTAAAAAAATATTAAATATTATTTTTGATAATAAAATTACCATTGATCTTTTCAAAAATCATGTATAACATTCAGGATCAAAGAAAATTGATATTAAGTATCACTTCATAGAAGAGAAATTTTTTGGTGGATTTGTTATTATAGGGTCCCGAAAATTTAGAAAAGGGAAGGTAAATACTCCCAAAAGTTTGGTAAAGAATATGGATGCATGTTTGATTGAAAAATTGAGGAGGAAAGTGAAGAAATCAATTTTTTCAAAATAATTTGTCTTGGCCGCATACCATCACTATGAAAGGTTAGTGGAAGGCATAAAACGCGAACCACCGGTATGCGGATGGCCTACGACATGCTAACCTGTGAGGTGTTGTCCAGCGAACAAAAATGTTTGCGGTGAATTCCCACCTATGAACCGAAGCCTCCATGAATCATTTTTGTTGGTGAAAATCTAACTGAAGTATGCCCTGCATACCATCCCTGCGAATCGAGTAGTTCGCATATGGGGAGTAGTTAGCGGTGACCTACCAATCACAGATCCAAAACATTTCAGTTGACTGAGTCATCCATAGGACAAATTTCCTCCATGGGCTTCCGGAGAAGGTGTCACGCATACCGTAGATACATATTCCCCAGAACTATATAAAAGTACCACCAGGGGAATCAAAAATAGGAGAAAGAATATGTGGGGAGAGATCTTTGGGATGGGAAAAAAGTGAATGAAGAATGTAGAGGGTCTAGAATAAATTTCTCTCGCACCCAAAGCAGTTCGCAGGACTTCATATCACATCCAAAATAGTTTGTAGAATCTATCATGAGAACCATACGATGAAATAATTTTGCGAAATTCCTCCCCGCGAACTGTATTTGGAAGGCCCTCCATAGCCAACCATCAAACCAATAAAAAAATATTAAAAATGGTTCACAGATTCCCATATGTGGAAAACAGTATGGGGATGCCCATATATGAAAGATAGTATGTGGAATCACATATACAGAACCTAGTATGTGGATGGTCCTTGGCGACTAGCTCCTTCATGTACCATCCTACATGGCCAGTTTGTCCGTGAACAACATCTTTCACAAACAGGCATTTTGTGGCAAGCTCCTAAGTGACCAGCTCCTACACAACCATATCTTACGTGGATTCCCTATGTAGAAAACAGTTCATGCACAATGGTCCATATCGAGGGGGATGCACCCCCACACCCCTTCTCGGGTTCAGTGATGATCCCTTCACTACCATCACTGACACCCATGAAAAATAGAGAGTCACATTGTGAACTTTTCAGGCCAAGTCGAGGAAATTTTCTATTGTGCCCTTATGCCTCCTAAACATCCATCCCATAAATACCATGAGAAGAGAAATTCCTCATGCACCTCCTAAAAAACTCAATCAGCTTCCTCCTATTCTAGGTTGACCCAAAACTCTATGGAAAATCAAATCCTGAATGTTTCTTAAATGCCCAAACACATCCTTTCCACCCATCAAAATTTGTTTCTCTGGTGATTTCAGGTCCTCATAAACCTTCATGGCCATTATAAGAGGAAGGCCAATGTCCTGAGGACACCTTTTCTTGACTATAAAAATCATTACCTGGTGGGTCTTCATATGTTTCCCACAAAAATGGTCTTCAACCAAAGGCAAATTCATCCTTAGGAGAGTCCTTTCCTAACTTTGTATGCCTCAATGACATCTGTGCCCCATACCATTTCTCATGATCTAAGAATCCCTAAAGTCACAGTTTACACTTTAATTCCCTATCATGTTTGAGGCATGTTAGAACATCCCATCCTGATTTTCCTATATCTAATCATGGATTTTATGATAAACAGTCCAAACTATATGACCTTAAACTATGAATTATCATCCTTACCATACAACATTAAAAAATATGGCACTAGTACTGGAAACAATACATTAAACATTGATGTCATCATACAAGATATATGACTTTAAACTATAGTATACCAGGTGATTTCGGATCTTCATAAACATCCCTGGTCATCAGAAATGGAAGGCCAGTGTCCTGCAAACACATTTTTTTGGATATTCACATCATGCCTCGATGGATCTGCATATGATGCCTACAAAACAGATGTCAACCAAAGCCAAATTCTTCCTCAGGAGAGTCCTTTCCTACCTTTATATGCCTCAATGGATTCCATGCCTCATATCATTCCTCCTAATTCGATATCCTCCATAATCATGGTTTACACACTCCATCCTTCTCATGTTTGAGGCACAACGGAACATCCCAATATGATTATCCTCCAGTTAATCATTGTCTGATCAATATGACTTTAAACTATAGTATACCCCATATGATGTATTTTGGGGCCCTCCCACTGAGGTAAGTCCTCAATCTTCCAAGGCAGGGTTGCATGAAATTTAATGTCATCTCACATTAAAGGGTTTGTTGCTCCACTCCCTCACCCACCGTCGCCTCGCCCTCTTCCGTCGCGAGCTCTCCCTCTCCCACCGATAGGGATGGAAGCACGTAATTTTTTGAATCTTTAAAATCCTCTTGTTTCTCACTCTAATCATGACTCACGTGAGATTAGAGGTTTGTGATGATTAAAACATTCTCATGAATCTGAAGTACGAGAACTCTAATTCTTGATCAAACCAGTATACGTAAGACGTCTTCCAGAAGGCTCAAGCTCAAAAGGGTGACCATTAAAAAGGTTCCACCCAACCATATCCCACTCAATGGGTGGCTTCTATTCATAAGTCACACACAATCCAAACTACGTGGGTTCCAGTTCATCTCCTGAGGATATATATGAATCCATTTTTATGGTTCTGATCCCAACATCAAGTCACCTTATGTCCCCCTAGATGATGATAAAATCCAGAGATCATTACTATATGGCTCGAGTCAGAATTACCTCCATAGAATCAAATATATGCATGTTTATGATGATCTTGCAAATCAAGGGTAGCCCGTGGACACACTCTTTGGGAATGAACCAAGGATTCAAGAACATATTAACACAACTTAAATCTATAAGAGAGTACCAGAACAGGCAACAATCCTCCCTTGGAAGGTTGCGGTGAGCCTTTCCTCCCATCCTCTTGACCAATGTAGAGTTTCATTGGCTGAATCATCAATCAATGAGCACCTGCCTTTGGAAATCAGGTCCATGGATCATGGATACCAGGGTCGTTGGGTGTTCTTGGCTCCACGAATAAACCTGTTGGAGACCATCCGAGGAATTTATATCTAAGAAGGACTAATTTCACAAGTATTTCACCCCCGCACAATCACCCACTAGGACCAACATTTACCATAGGGTTAATCAAACCTTCTTTAAAGGATAATGACGTCGAAAGGGTTACAACCAAAGGAATGGTGAATTCGATGAGAACCCATATCTATAGAAAAGGGATGAGTTATTATCCTCATAATTCTATTTCTGCACCACCCAAAAACTTTCCACCTCAAAGGAGGAATAGTTATAATTTAGTACATTTAAATAAAAAACAAATTTATGATGCTTTCACTAAAGATATGCCAAGGAAAATATTTTAGGAAATGAGGAAACATATGAATGTTAATCCTCCACCAAATACTTCCAAAGTTTCATAATGAAGTTTCCCCAACCATGATTTGTATTATATTGTAAAATGGTAATAGTATTTACAACTTTTTAATAAAATATACAACTCTTTCTATTATGAATATGAAGTTTTGGTTATTATAAAATGGGAGAGAAGATAAAATTTAGGGGGATTTAATCTTAACATAGACACAAAATTTCATTTCCACAAGGGATGGAATTCATTTAAAAACATTATTTTATCTAGAATTGTGATTCTAGGACATTTTCCAGGAGAAATGTAGTGATTAGATAATATTTGAAAAAATGAGTTGTGAAAAATATTGACTTGTTAAAAGTTGTTTGAGAATATTACCGATAAATACAATTGGGGAGATTGAATATCCTTTATAATTTTTTTATAACATGTTTTTTATTCATTGACAATATATTTTGGTGATAATATTTTTTCAAATATGTGACAAAGAGTTTCTAAAAGTTTCTAAGAACTTTTTCAGTATAAAGTTTAGGAAACGTTCTTAATTAATTATTGGAGGAGGTGAAGAATGTTTTTATTCAACTATATTTGGAAAAAAATTCTAATGTCAGATGATGGTAAGATGTTATCAAAGTTCCAAACATCATAAATAAATTCATAATCTAAGATGAAGTTTGTACAAGTTAGTACAAGGGGAGAGAAGTATAACTGTACACCTGATGGACCAGGCTGAAATTTTCAGATGAATATCACTGAACACAAACCATCGAACAAATATTCCAAATAAAGATATGTAAAAATATTTCACAAGTCTCTATATGAAAAATTCACAACACCACTGGATGGACCAAAGTTAATTTTATCAAACATAGATTTTATAATAATTTGAAGATTGGGTGGTTGTAAAAAAGTTATGTAAAACTCTTCCATCAGTTGTGTAAAGGTATATTCCTAGAAAGGAAACTTAAGGGTCACCCTAAATTCTTCAATCCTATGTAAGAATTAATCTAAATTTATAAAGGTTATATATAGGTAACTCAAGATCTATGTAGTAGTAGTATGTCCAATTCATAAAGGTAATTAATGTCCAATATCTAATGAAACTATATGGGGATACTAGATGGAACATGGTTGATGTTACTAGATGAATATTTTTAAGTAGTTTGTTCTGGTTTTATACAATTTTTGAAAAATTTATAACATGTACAAAGTGGGTGAAATTAAAATAGTGTGATAAAATTTATTTTTAGGTAGCAATGCAATGTTAAAGCTGAAATACAAGATAGGGAAAAGCACCGAATAAAGAAGACATCTATAAAATAATTATTTAGAAGTTATGATAATTTTATCCAATAGAAAATGGATCAATTTTACTATATAGTGGGTGATTTAGTTTTTTGGATGGATATTTTTCATGATTTTTCAAGTGGAAATGTTTTTTATAGGATATATGAAGTTTGAGGTTGCAAATTCATGGAGTTCACTACTAAAGGAGGGACATCATATTGAATCCATCGGATGAAGATCCATTGGATGAACATCCATCGGATAGATAAACATTGGATAGATGAACATCGAATGAAAATTCATGATGTCATCATATGAACAAATATGACAGTTTTTCTTCCTAAGAGATCTTGATTTGATTTACGATGATCGGACAAAATAAATAAATATAAAAATCAAATGGAATGTTCTTAATGAATTCATTGAACAAACAAATGTTAGATGAAGTTTTCAAGAATCATTACATATCTTTATAAATCCCCTTAACTTTAATAATTTTATAATGATATATCAAATTTTACTTATAAATATGAGATAAGGAATACTGAATAAGTTCCTTAACACTAAGGTTAAGGAAGTTTTACATAGGTTGGAGATGAAGAGTTTTCATGAAGCTTCAAGTTTTTGCAAGAGGATTATTGAATATTATCAAAGTCGTGAGAAGCTTTCAACGAATTAAGATTGTGTGGGAAAATGAATTTGGATTCTATTACATTATTCTATAAGAACACCTATAAAAAAGGGGGTGTAAGTACAATAGTACTAACACTATTCACAAGTACAAAAATCTAACACACTGAAGTTTTTGAGTAATACTAGTTTTCAAACAGGTTAAGTTTTATTTGAAGTTGAAGTATAATGGATAAAGTTGTTGTGATAATAGTATACCATATAGAGGTTGTTGATCAATATTATCGGACATAGATTTTGATCAGTTATGTCATACATATTCTTTAGTTGGAGTTATCAGACATAGATAGTAATATATTGAGTTTTTAAGTAGGTTGTGAGGCACTGGGGTTTTGTAAAATGGATAGAACATAGAATATAAGCACAAAAAGTGAGGTGAATAATATGGGGTACCTTTAATGAAGGTAGGGAACACCATAAGAACACTTATTGTATGAAGGAAATAATATGAACAATTTCTGGATGATATTTTTTGGATTTTTAAAAAAAAAATCATATTGGATCTTTTTTTAGAATAAAAACATTGAAACTAATGGGATTAAATATAATCATGCATATTTGGATATATAATGAGTCTAAAAAAATTTAACTCATTGTTTTTACTATTATATTATAGTGAATTTTCATGGACCAACAAGAGTTTACATGGAAAGGATGTAGTAACCCATATTGGGGGGAAACCTAGTAAATATTATATTCCTTTCTTTACTTTCTTATCATTTCATTTTTATGGGATTGTTATAAAAATATTGTTATGGATAATAACTCTAACAAGTTACAAGGGTTAATTTTAATAGAATTTAAATTTTTAAAAATTTCACCACTAATTTAACCCCTCCTCCCCAGTGGTTCTCACAATCCTAAGGAACTTCAACTATCATAGTGAACAAAGACCCATGGTGAATTGGGTTTGCTCCTCATTACCATAAAATTAGTGAAAAAAATCACATGGTGGATTATTTTTACTCCCTAGTCCCATAAATAATATCTCACGAGATATATATCTTTAACCAATGCATTGGGGGGGGCTATATAATTCAGGACCCGCCAGTCATATAACATAGTGTTCTTAGGTTGACTGCTTGTGCACCATACATGAAATCTCATGAGATATAAGCATTACCAAATTCATTGTAGGTATATATAATTTCAAAAAAAACCATAAAATGATAAAAATCAAAATATCTATATGCAAACATATTCCACATGAAGAAAAGAAACCACACATAAATTATAAGCATGATAAAAACCATATGAAAGAAGTGGGTTTTATAATCATGTCTCAAGAATAAACAAAGGCTATATCATGTGGATTACAAAAATAATAAAGATTTAAATAATTTTTTTCATATTTTAATAAATAAAAATAATTATTGAACATTTAGTTCTAATGTTTTAAAATTTATGAGAAGGTTCAAGGAGAAGTAAGAATATAAAATGAAATTCTTAGGTGATTCTTTTAGAAATGAGCATAGGATATGTTAAGGAAGGAAATAGATTATTATTTCCCTTTAGACCATAATTGAAATATAATGTTTTTATATAAAATGATTATGTACGTAAAAATTTATTCATGGTTGATAGAATTTATGGTTGTGGAACTTGACATGAAATAAGAAATAAAAAAGTTTCCTTTTTATTTTTTTAAAACGCCTTTGTTGAAATACCTCATCATAAAAAGTATAATAAAACATTTTTTTGAAAATTTGAAAAATAAAATATGATCTTCATATGAGAAAACACATAATTATTTTTTCAATTAAAAATGAGATCATTGTAAAGAATGGAAATTATGGATAAGGAGGTGAAATTATAGTTAAAGAGGATGGGGATTATTCTCAATAATGATATACTTTTTCAGCATCAAATTCATCAAGGTAATGATTTTAATCACAAATTTTACTTTACCCAAATAGATTAATTATAATATCATTATACAATATATGAAATCCATCTTTTAAAAACATAGTCAAAAATAAAATCATTATGACTCAAGAAATAAGTTGAGCTAAGAAAAACCATTAAAAATTTTAAAATTTTTTATTAAAAACCCCATGAGTGAAAGAAAATTGAATAGAACATTGATTATAATGAAATATAAGATAATAATGATTCAAAAATATTAAATGTCATTTTATAACCATTCCAAATAAAACATGGTGTGTAATAATAAATATTTCTCAGGGGGTTAAAATTTGAGATAAGATTGTAATATTTAAGAAAAAACTCCATGAGAGAAAGAAAATGAAATTTAACATTTAATATAATTAAATATAATATAATCATAATAAAAAATATTCATGGTTCATTATATAATCTATTCCAAAGAAAACATGGTGTATAATAATAAATATGTCTCAAGTGATGAAAATTGAGACAAGAAACCCTCACCTCAGTCTTGATTTTCTCTCCACTTGCACTTAACTTCATAAATAACAAAATTAAGTTTATTAAATAATTACTTAATAAACTTATTCAACTATATTTTATATAAAAATTTCCTTTAACCATCATATTGTATTTATATATATTATATTTTTCTTGCCTATATCGATTACTTGAGGTTGTTCGTTCAATTTTTTTGTAACTCCTTATATATGTTGACTATGGTAGAAATAATTATAAAATGGTTTTGTAATATCAAGAATATTAATATTTTATAGAAATAAATTGAATATATAAAATATATTTTTAAATACATTCATGATGTTGGTTATGAAAAATGAAACTCATTACTTGTGGAGGTGGTAGTTTGCACATACGCATGATTAATGTTTCCATTTCTCAAAGAATGAGAAGTGATGATGGTAAATGAAAATTTTTATATTTAAGTATATTATTTATATTATATATATAATATTTATTCATTAATTATTTCCTTTTTACCAACTATGAATGGTGGTTATGAAAACAGAAGACTTCACTTTGTAGAGGCGGTACTCCGCCCAACGCACTATCAGCGCCTTTGTTTTTCTTAGCAGATGGGGAGGAATATATAAAAGTTATTATGTTATTATAATTACATATAAGTATAATAATTATAGTTATTTTTTTCTTTTTATGGAAATAAGATATTTGGAAGAGGAATATTAAGGATAAAATTACAATGAAGTTAAAACTTATATTGCAGAATTGATCTTGTCTTGAATATCTTCTTATAAAAATGGTGTTAAGGTAACTTATAGAGACCAAGGGATTATATATAAAGAAAGGAATTACAGGAGAGTTAATTTTTCATATTTTTAATTCAAATTTAAATGTTAAGTGTAACCATGTAAGATTGGAAGTGATCCCTTTGTATAAGTGAAGAAAATGGCACTTTTGGGAATACCCTTTACACTTCCATAGTATCATTACACTATTCCTTGGTAAATGACTAAAAACGGTCATAATAATGTATTTTGGGTTATATTAGGTTTATAAATCCTAAAACAATACTTTCCACACATGTTTTAAACATGTTTCAGGTCTTTTAATATAGGTTTTTACATTTTTACATTTTGGTTTTTACCTTGATAACTAGTTTTTAACTTAGTAATTTATATTTTATTTAAAAAATATAAGGTAAAACATATTACCAAATTTTAATGTTTTGAACCTAAATTTAATCTTAATTTACTCTAATTAAATTTTTAAATATGATAAAATCAACTTTCAAATTAAAATATATAATATAAAATACAGTTTTTGTAGAAAAATGAATTTTAGCCAGTATGTGTTCTTAATCTTATTTAATAATTATAACCAATTGAATGAGTGTTAATATAATTTTATAATGGTTTAAAAATAATATTATATTCATAATTTAAACTAGAATAATTTAATTAATTAGATAAAAATTACATTATATTAATAAAATAATTCATTTAAAAAATCGTTTCACCATTATCCTGATAATTAATTTTAATCTTACTAATATTATATTTATGCCTAAAATGAAATTAATTTTGTTAAATAATATTTAAATTTTTATATAAAATAATAAATAAATATTTTATATTTAATTACTAAACTTGACAAGGCCTAATTCTTAATATAAGCACGTAAAAATAGTTTTTAGTGTGAAATATTTCTGGAGCTTCAAAATTGTTATACATGTGTTTCATAAATTCAAAATAGTATTTTTAAATAATTTATATTACTTATTAAATATATATTTTTCATATAAAATTTTTTATTAATATTTTCATTCATTCTTGTATTATGAAAGTGATTGTTTTAGTGAAACCAATAATTTTACTATTCACTAAAAATTGATTATTTCCTAAAAATCTCAAAAATTCATACTAAGATAATTTTGATATAATGAATTAAAAATTAAGTTTATTTTATAATATTTATATTCTAAAATTTAAATATTTATATTTTAAATAAAAAATATAAATTATAAATAAAACTAAAAATATTGAAACATTGTGTTTTAATATATTATGTGTTCTTAATATTATTTCATATCAATTTATAATTTAAGTGATTTAATTTATTAGTTCATATATAATAATATTTTAAAATTATATATTTAATTCATTAATAAAAAATATACAATACTTAATAAAATGATTCTTTGAAAATAAATATTACAATTACACTAGATACGCTTTAACAAATACCATTAACTAATTATTCATATTCTAAAATTTAATTTTAATATTATGTTGATATTTAAATATTTATTTGAATTATATATATAAATAATATCATATTTTAATAATATTATTATTATTATTCATACATAACACATAAATGTATATATTTATTTATAATATCTTAATATCATATATATTTTCATTATGAGTTACATTTGTTAACAATACATGAATTTAGTATACTTATTGGATGTATATCCAATGATCATGTCCACAATGAATATATTTTCAATGACTATATTTTCAACTACCATGTTTTAAATGACCATACTTTTTCCTATATATAGTCTTAATTAACTTATTTTATTCAAACTTCTCATTTCTATGGTTTTAATTTTAGATCTCCCAATATGCTTTCTCCATTCATGATGTTCTTCCTCATTATATATTTTTTTATGCTATTGGTGATCCTAAAAGGTGAAGATGATCCAAGAGTTCTCTTATTGTTTAAGATTTTATTCTTTTCTATTTATTTCCCCCTTTTAATTTATTAACTTTTAATGGATGTACTATTCCATGGTGATTAATAATCCATGGTGTGTAATACTTGGTTTTATGTACATTTTTTGTAATTTCTTATTATGAATGAGTAAAATTTTGTTTTTTTAATTAATATATTATATGAATTATTTCTTAATCTATTTCAATTCCTTGAACATATAGAAAAAATTATAATTTTAGCCATATAAACTATGGAAAGAATACGCTTTCTAAAAACCTAGGGTGTTACATCATGAAAATAAAAGAATGATAAATGATATTTTAAACATGGTCTCCCATAGCTAAGCTAGTGTCATCTGGTCAACACTTCTTTGATATGAAATCAAAATGATTATTTTTTTCAATCTTATTTACCCAAAAAAAAATAGATTGTTTTAATTTTAGACTTGTAGGATTATCATTGCCATCAAACTCAATAGGTGTCCTTTTCTATTTGCTATGAGCAAGTGATAATATAGGTAAACAAGTGTTAATTCCTTTACAAACCATAAAATATTTTTATTTCCCAATAGAAGTAGGAGGATCCTATATAGATAAATTAGGATGGACCTCAATATAATAATTTGAATGCTCCTCTAAAGAATATATTGATGGATTAGTTGTTCGATATGACATTTTCTTATAGATTAAATTAATAAATAGTTGTAAAAGATAATATAAATCCAAATTTTGACATATAAATTTTAAAAAATGGAAAATTATATGAATGATAATAATTAAAGACACTTTTTATAATATTTGTTAATTTAGTTGGATAAAATTATAAAATAAATTCTGAAAACATTTATAAACATGAAATGATATAAATAGAAGATAAAAAACTTAAGTAATATTAAAAATGATAAAAAAATATCATAAAATATTTAAGATCAATATGTAATTATCTTTGAGAACTAAAAGAACAATTTATAATATTTTTTAAAAAATTAACCTAAATAAACGATGCAATTAGAAACAATATATTTAAAAAAAATTAAAATTTGAAAAGTTAAACCAGAAATAAATTTATAGTACCTATAATATTATGAGATTACTAAGGGATTATTTTATTATATTCTTTATCCATGGTCGTTCCATATGGAATGGTCCATGTATATATTATGGTCATCAATATCTTATGATAATATTTCCATGGAAGTTTGGATCTCACATAAGGCATTATCATCGACAACTTTTTCATTACCAAAATATTATTTTCCCTTTCAAAATTAAAGGACACTAATTATTTGATGGATCGAGAATATAAAAAAATTGTTTTTATGTGTTTATATGATAAAAGGTTCATATGTGTATCCCAAACTATTCATATTAACTAGTTTCATTCTTAATTCATCATGTTTACCACTACTGTTACCAAAAACCCATTTACAGTTGAACTTAGGAACTCAAAATTTAATATAATAAATCTATCATGTATCTTCAATAAATTCATATTAATCGCTTGATGTGGAGGTTTGGTTTTTGTATTTTTTAATTGAAAAATGAAATAATTTCATTAACACCAATATATCTATACTATGAACTACACTTTTTTTGTCCTATTCTTTGGTATAAAATATATAGACATTCAGGTCATACTCAGACCATTATTTCACATTTAAACTCAGGTTGTCCACTAACTATCTCAATTTATATCTAGTGAATCATATCTTCTAGTCATGGTATCCTTAACCATGTGACAAAAATTATTCTCATTCAGTACCTATATATATTTTTATTTAGATAAAGATGTTTTAACGCATTAATATGAAATGTTATATATGACAAAGTGTCGTTTATGTTATTCGCGGTATATAAATGTACCTATATTAATTGTTCACATATAAATGACATTATTTTAAGACATGGATCCATTTCCCCTAAAATAGGCTCACTCATTATGATATGTAGGCAAACAAACATTCTCTACTTCATATAAGTAGTTCTTACATAACTCTGCTACCTCCTCAAAAATATACTTCTGAATGATAGATGCATATGTTCGATGTGGATTCTGATCTAATCCTTCAATATATTCATATATATTTTAAAAGGATACATCCAAAATAATTATATGGTTTCACATAGATTTATTTTTCACACCAAATAAACCATTAAATATACCATGATATCAAAAAAATGATAGAAAGTACATCTCCAATTGAAAAGGTATACTGATTGAATTATTATATAAATATTTTAAAAAGTTCATATACATTACTTTGTTACAACTAGAATTGAAAAAATAAAACACCTTTATTATATAAATTCTAATTAGGATAGGTAACATTCTAAATAATTAAACTAGTGGAAATTAATGCTACATAACATTATGGTCTTAATATTACATGCCAATTAACTTCAAATATTTTAGTGACACAATTTTTTTAGATTTGATGAATACCCTTGAGGTACCTTGATATCTTGTAGGTGCTGATAAAATTTATTTTCCCTATATTATATAATGTTTTAAAATTTTGAGCTAGGTATGTTTGTTTTCCCTTAAGAATGGGAGAAAACTCTAAACATAATCCCATGGAAAATAAGTTCAATCTTGCATTCAAACCATTCATAGTATTTCCTTTAATTTCTAATAATTTTACAATAAAACTATTATATATATTCTTCTCAAAATGAATCACATAAATTTTATTTTTAACCTTATAATATCTATAATATAAAAACTCAAAAAATATTGATCATTTCTACCATATATTTCCGTTGTTACTATATATTTGTGTCTTTCAAAATTTAACATAAATTTTTTTCACCCTCTAAAAATATTGATTAGTTCACAAGATTAGGAAAAATATATAATTCTTGTGAGTCATTAAATTCATTTATTAATCTTAGATAAGAGTGATCCGTATACATAAACCTTTAAAGACCCATGTACCATGTTTTCTCTCATGTTGTAGTTGATAACATAATGTCCCTTATTTAAAAATTAAGAAATATTTTTACCCCTTTACAATATATCCAAAAAAATTACATATGTCTGAAAATTGTTTATAGTGAACATAGTCATTGTATAAAATTGGAAATATTCCTTTTTATAAGAATCATACACTCTGATAACTTCCTCCTGAAAGAGTTTAAAATCATAAATTAACGGTGACAAGTGAACATTAATATTGTATCCAAATTGTTTCGATCCATAAATCATTAAAATCAACATAATATACATGCACTTCATAAAAACTATTCTAGAGAAAAGTTATAAATTACCAATAAATAGTCCATAAACTATATTTTTTATAAATACTTTGATATAGATTCATTTATTCTATTCATAGTCCAAATATAATATTTCTAACTTCATCTCTGAATATAGAAAATTATTGATCAATTTTCTTACATTGTGGACAATCCATTAGATGATGTAATTTTCCATCAAATATTCAATTTTATATATTAAATCCTAACTTTTTTTCATCATTTTAATTTTCCAAAATATGCTTCAAATGAGGAATTGTAGGAAGATACCTTTTTCAGGGTCTTGGTACTTATCATAATAGATAAATCAATAAGTGGTCTTTATTTCAACTTATACCATGATGTACCATATTTAAGACACTCTGAAATACCTTTATATTAATTTCTATAAAACACACATTAATTAGGGTAGGCATGTATCTTCCTACACCTCAATCCCATCAAAAATAATATTTTTTTTATATTATAATTTGAATCGAGTGGATATTTTTCATCAGTAAGTATGTATTTCAATAGCTCTATCAATTCTGTAAAACTCTTATCACTTCATCATTTCCTATATTTCAAGTTAATCAATCTCAATATTGTTGATAAAACTCTAAAATTCATATATAAATGATATAATGTCTTTTCAGAATCACCATATATGTGCTATATCATCATTGTTTTTTCAATTTCTTTCACTTTAATTCCATGAATCATTTATTCAATTTTATTGGAATTGTCAACTTGAAATTTTTTATCATCATTAGATTTTAAATTCTAAACCATTTTCACCATGTCATATCCAAGTAATGTGACTCATATTAAAACCCTTAAAAATTAGATTATCTTTAATTTCACTGCTTGATAACTTTCTCATATTTAAACACTTTATGCATAGATGGTAAAACAGTTTGTTTCCAATGAGCCTGTACCCAAGTGGTAAGGGATCCTTCTTGGCATCCAAGAGACTCAGGTTCAAACTGGGTGGATGTGAATTTCGGGGGTACTGTAGCAGTTACTGTAGCACTTACTGTTTGGTACTATAGTAGCCAGAACTATTCACCCGATTTGGGCCTTCGGGCCACCGGTTTGGGAATACGGGTCTCAAGGGCCTTCGGGTAATCAAAGTCCTTTGGGCTACAGGGCCTTCATGCCATAAAGACCATGGAGTAGCCCAGTTTACATAGAATAGGCCTCAGAAGAGGATTAAGGCAACAAGAGTTGCAACCACCAGAAGCAGAGCTAACAGGATTGTAAGAATGACAGGGTATGGTAGCCACCATCAGGACTAGGAACCATGCATATTTGTCTGGGGAAATGCGATCCAATCAGAAATTCAAGGTAGGGATCTAGGTGATCAATAATGTAGAATATGGGGAGGGTTATCTCTAGTGGGTTGGGCCTATGGGTCATGTAATGGGCATGGTTTGCTTCTGGGACTTTGGGTCATGTATTGTGGGTCGATCGGGACTTGTTCCTTGGGCCTATAAGTCATGTACGAGTTCCCCTTCAACCCTTAAAAGGGTTATTATCCATAATAAAAAATAGAAGGCCTTCAGGCCATTCAGGTAAAATGGATTGTTGTTTGGAACATTCAATTTGATACATTCCAAAAATCATTAACCAATACCTCATATATATCACTTGTTCACCATGTATAAATCCAACTACAATTTATTATCACCAATAAAAACTATTAATGAAATAATATTAGTTACTATATTTTGATTTTGTAAACTCAAATTAATTTATAAAAAATAATAAAAAATAATAATTAAAAAAAATAAAACTTATGATAAAAAAAATACAAAAACAAATATTCTTATTAAATATATTATAATTTTAAAAAATAGAACGACAATATTAATAGTAATATTAATAATATAAATATTAAAACTACTATAATTGTATTTTTATGTTAACATTATTATTTAAAAATTAACACTATTATTACAAATATTAAAAAAATAAAATCTCATATTAATATTAGTAACATTAACACTAGTAATAAAATGAATAATGTAAACAATAATATTAATATTAATATTAATAATATTAGCATTAATATTAATATTAATAATATTAACATTAATCTTAATATTAATAATAGTAATAGTAATATTAATAATATTAATTATATTAACACTATTATTAAAAAACTATAAATATTATCATAGAGTCCTTTTTAAAGCAATGGTTTATCCATAAGAATCTTAATACATAACACATTTTAACTCTTTCCAAAAAAATCAAAATCATTCAATATATGTTTTGTATGTTTTTTAACCAATAAACATTCTATAGTGGCATATTTTGTATACATGTGTTGGTCTTCACATTGTCTCTATAATAATAATATATATTCTAAAATAGAAAAAAAAATATTTTAAATTTAAATTATTTTATTTTATAAAATTGGAAATATAAAATTTAACTCAAAAAATCATTAGAAATATTCTATTTTTTTAAAAAAAATAAAAAAAAAATCATTTTTTTAACAAAAAATATGTTACAGGAAACTTATTTTCATTAAATAAAACTAAAAAATATAAAACGCATTAAATATTTAAATGTTATATTCTTAAAAAATAAACTTTATAAAGTGTGTAAAAAGAATATAATTTATTATATATGTATTTTTCACTTGAAAAAAGTAGAATATATTCAAATCTAATGTCAACATAAACATTATAATAAATAAATTTGATGAATATATAATAAATTTTGAGTAAATTTAAATGTTTGGTTGATGCAAAACCTATGACTCGATGATATAAGAAAATATTAATTGGTGGATTTCAACAACAACTGAAGAAAATGACTATGGTGGATGATAATTATATAGAGGTAGTGGACGATGGTAATGGGAAATAAAAGAGGGCTGGTGGGGGAGGATGATAACTAAGGAAGAGTTCTATGATGGGTAGGGTCAATGAATGAGAGTGTCTAGGTTTAGTTTAGAAAAAAATAGAAATATCATCATCATAAGTTGAGATAACAAACATAAGTAAGTATCATCCATGACACATTTTAATTTTTTTTAAAGGCTTTGGACATTGGTTATTAATACAAGTGACATCAAAAATAGTTTGTTACATCTTTTATTTTATAACTAATGTAAAAAACATCACCCAATAATTGATGTAAAAAAAATTTAACATCATTTATAAATAACTTATGTTATAAATGTATTTTTTAAAAAACAATTACAAGTTTTCTACCTATTTTTCACACTCATAAATATTATAAATTTTATCCTATATTGATTTGGAAGTATTAAAACCCATACTTTCAGTTGATTACTTCTCAAAGAGATATGATAACAAAGTGTTATGGTCTCTTCCATCAAGTCAAATATATTTTTGATTAATCAATGAATAAGTTATATTTTCTTCTAGTTGAGTAAATCCTTTATGATTAATATTCAATACATTCAATCCTTATGAAAACATATATGTAATTATATTATCCATATATGTTTGAAATTCATATCCATTAAACAACATGGTAACTTTATTATTGATAAAATTCATGTGTTCCATGATGAAGAATAAAAATATATGATGTTATAAAGATTTAAATAATCTAAATCTCATCAAGAGAAAACCTAACTTTGATAGCAACTAATTCACTTAGATGTGATATGAGGATCACTAGAGGTTAATCAGTTCTCTAACCAATTTTTATTTTTTAGTAAAACAATTTTATCTCATTGTTTTTTAGTGTGTGGTATCTTCCCTCAACCTATTGATTTTTTGTGAATGATAAATTAGTAAATAACTATCACATTAACAATAATATTTTTTGAAGTTTCACCAATTCTTACGAGTTTATAGTCCTTGGTGAGGAGTGGGTGGTATCCCTCATATCACATTCTTTGTCTTTAAGTTAACAAACGAATGATATGGGAAAGGTAATATCCTTATACCCTTTATAAAATATGTATCCCAATGAACCAAATTGGAATTTATTATATTTCAATAATATATGTATGTAATACATCATGGAGAATATCAACAATAAGCATAAATCACAAAAATAATGGTCTTTTTTATTCTTTTGTAAGTCTTTTGGATGAAGAAATGAATTGTGAAAAATATTCACATAAATGTTCCTTAATAGATTCTCAATAATTTTCTATATCAAATCCAAACAACCCCCATACTGATTTATCATATAAAAATTGGTTTTTATATACTTCTATCAAATCATTTCATGGTCATTTTCCCCTTAACATGGTTTCCTTACATCAAACTAGATCTAAAAACCATGATATGAAATATATTCATCTCCATAAAATTCCCAATCCATTTTCTAAAGATGATATGGTTTCTAAAATCTCACAATGATGTGGTTTTTATACACCATAACAAGTTTTTTTCTTCAAATATCAAATTAAAATTTTCATGTAAATGGATATAAAACTAAAAAATAACTTATCTTTGATCACATTTAATATAGGGACTTTGTAAATCAACTTATTAAAAAAACCTTACACCATAGTCATTTTTTTATATTCTCCCCATTTCATATAAATATGCATGAAAAAATTTCCCCTATGATCATATCTACGTCATAATGAGTTTTTCTAATAAATTTTGAATAATGACTACACCATGCCTCCTACTTGAAATATATTAGAACATGAAAAAGACTTCTCTTTTCCTCATTTTGGAAAAATACATTACCAATTATATATTACACCATGACATGGTTTCTATTATGATTTTATTTCAAGAAGTATCTTCACAAAACCTATTGATTGAACCATAATTTTTTCCTTGATCATTTTCTCATGTATTACTAACATGACCTAACCTGCTAGGCCCCTACCTAGGATGTAAGTACTCTAGGAGTGACACCCTAATCCCACCTATAATAGCCCAAGGGTTGATGACTAACACCAAGTAAGAAAATCACACAATATGGGAGGCCTTAGAATATATGAGCCTATAATAGACCCAGATATCCACTACATAATAATAACGAGAAACACTTATAGAAAATATATAAATAACTCAACTGTATATAAAACATGCATGTGACAACAAAAGTACAATTCCATGTAGGTAACCACCAAAAGAACTTCGCAGCTTAGAATTCACTAAATCTACTAGACCATAGAAGCTAGTAAGTTCCTCCTCACTTTGTTTACTCTTGCATCAATCTCTAGATTTAATGGCCATTAGCACTATCATGAACCACCATGCTTCATCATGTTATTCAAAGTATCAACCAGTTCTAGTTCCTAACAAGTCACATCAGCTCCAAATCCATCAAGACCATCTTTGAATCTATGATTCATCTGCATAGACAAAACATTTGTTGTAACGAGGTATGTGTAAGGGTGACTATAAACACACCAAGTAATATTCCCTAAAATCACAAAGTTAAAATCAAGAATAAAGTCATCTAAACTCTAGTATAGGAAATTTATTTAGAGAAAGAGAAGGAAATAACCATATAGTATCTACAACTATAATACTCAAGGATACATTGATGGTTCTAATAATCTCAATTTTCATCCTTATAAGTCATAACATATGAGAAACTCAGTAATCTTGAAAGACCAAAGAGTCTATAAAACCTAAAGTTGATAGCTATTTATATACCACATCTCAAAGGAAACCCATGGGGTGCTTAGGAATCACATGTCTTGAACAAGTTTGAACTGATCAACCTTTTCAAAAACTACACTTCCACTAGAATCAATAAAGGGGGTCTTGATCATATCTAAATATATCAATTCAGTTGAGTGAGAATCAAACCCTACCATTCACTATTCTTGGATCACCATTTGATAATCCCATAGGGGAACTCACTCCTTTCCCAATAATTGATCTTGGTCTAGGGAGTATTGATCCTTACAAGTATAACCACCCAGAACTTTTGTAAAGGAGAGAACTCAGGGCATGGGAGAGTCCCACTTAGCACAACCCAGCTGTAAGAGGAATCAGCATGCAATCCCACAAATTTGATCTACACAAACCAACCAACCCACATCACTTATTTAGAATTATAGTGAAGGATCATGTTCCCCAAGTAAGGGGAGGTGATACTGACTCTAGTAAAGCATCTCATGCACCAAAAAATATCTTTAGATAGAGGAGATATCAATTCTATAAATAGAGGATCTCAAACCTCAATTATGTGGGCAGTATCTACCCTATATTATCCATAGGTTAAGGATCTAACACCTAGGGTATTAGGGGATATATTACTGAACCTAATAGAGGATGGTGGGGGAAACCCACACACTAACACAACCATGATTTCAGGCAGGGTTGCAAACCCTGATTACACTTTGATTATCATGCCCAAACCCAGTCATTGGGCCTACAAGGATAATATATAGATATTTCTATCTCACATTATAAACAAACTTGGATAATAAAACTGATCACTCCATTATTATCCACATGGAAATATACTCATGTTGGGATATTTATTTTCCCATAACTGACACCTGGTAAAATTTAAATGGAAAACACCCCTCAAAGGGGTATGTAGGCCATGTGGAAATCTTCAGAAGCACAACATGGTATGCAAGAGGTGGATGGGTGAACCCAATAAAGAATATCATTCCTTGTGAATGTGAATGAACATATGGATGTGGCACCCACATACTTTATAGTTTTAACCCATGTCCCTAAGTTAGGTTGGACAGAGCTAACATGATTTGGATGCTCGACAAGCCACTTGGCTATGCTGATTGGATCGAACTGTCTACCATGTGATTAGAGGGATTCCAACTTATCCCTCAAGGATCAGATGGATAGGGTAGGGGAATTAACCATCTAGTCCCCCCACCCACCCACCCAATGGCCTCATGTTATGTTCATGACACCACGCCATGGACATAAGGTTGTGGCCTCCCTTGCCTCAACATTACTGTCGCGGTCTTAACCACATTGTCAACATTCATGGATACTAATGATCATCTTAGTGCCTACTATCTCAATTTACACATTCTTTTGATTGGTTGTCAATTCCATATTTCCATCATCGACCACCCTCTCTTCACCTCACTCATACAGGCCACTATGCCTGAGCCTGTCGATTCCGACCACCATCCCCCACATCATTCATCACCATCAATCCCTAACTATGTTGACCATATACTATATCTATATCCACACAAAATAGCTACCTCCATTTTATATTATTATTTGCCTCTAAGGTCAGGGACTAAACTCTTCCACACGTATTATGGATGAAATATAGATGAGAGATGGAAAGAGGGGAGATATAGGAAGAGAATAGAATGATTTTGGGACCTCATTCTTCATAAATTTGATGTCCAATTCACACAAACACAAAGAAAACCAAGAAGGTTTAATAATTTATACCCTAAAATTTCATAATGCATGGATGTAATTAAATGAACAGGGTAGGTAAAATAGTTTAAAAATATGAATAATAAAAAAAACAATAAACAAATAATATATCCTATTTCATTGATGAAGAATGAAGATTTCATCTCACAAACCCAATATATAATTCATGAAGAACGAAGAATCAATTCAAAGTAATGAGCCCTACCTCAAGTTTAGATTGATCAATAGAGAATTATGAGATGATCTTAAACCCCTTTTTTATCCTTCTTGAAGAATACATCCATCAGACATTCTTTACCCTTAGCTAATGACCCCCTCCACTCTCCCTCTCTATCTCAAGCTTGGGGTATTTTGTAGCTAAAAATAGTGATAGGAGGTTCATTATGTATTTATAATGGTACATTAGGGTTTCTCCACAATTAGAATAATTTAATTAATTCGTTTAATTAAATTAATTCAATTAATCAGTGTCGACCCATAATGACCAAACATGAAAACTTCAGTGCAAACCAAAATTACTCTACTCCTAGAGTAAGGCATGTATTCTGGATGAAACCTTCATACCAGTTTTCTCATCTAGGAATTCATTTAGAATAAAAGGAATAATTTTAAATAATTCAAACACATAGGTTAGATATAATATTTTTAGAATTAATAATTTTCATTGAGGGCCTCCCACATCCTCAATTCCACATCAACTCATATTGAAGGTAAACACTACACCCCAGAATCAATAGTGCCATCAGAAAATTATTATAAGATTTTATACTAGGGTAAATTTATTATTTTATCTCTATAGAGGACTCAAGGCTCAAAAATTCGAAACTAGGTTATGTCTTGACCTTGAAAATTCAAGGTTACTAAAACTACAACATGGCGTGGTCAATTCTCACTATGGTTTGGTTTTTCTCTACACTTGATTTCTTCATTACTTTGAATTATTTTAATTATTTAATCAATATAAAAATAATAATATGTTCTTGATAATAATAAATACAAGTAAAATAATGATCATAGATCATAAGTAGTCATCTCAAGAAAGAAATTCATGGCATGCTCTCAAAGAGATAATCTAAACACCACACTATTTTATAAAATAACATTTATGAGAAAACTTCATCTCTTGGTGTAAGGAATAATTATACCATTAGAAATTGTTTCTTCAATCTTCTCAGGGGTAACTTTAAACTCCCCTTAGGCTCTTAAATCCCCCCAAAGAAAATCTATCCATTAGATATTCACTCACATTGATAAATATTAGTTGGTGTTGAAGAATAATGTCCATGATAATCCAAAATTTACATTTAATAATTAAATTTTTATTTATTATAGTTAAATGTGTTAAAGTGATTCCAAGTTGATAGAAACCATCATTTATCTATTCATCATGGTTTTTTCATGGAATAAAAAAATATGGTGAGATTAATACCCACCATTCACATCAAACATCCCTTCTAAATGGTGAGACACCCCCGTACCCTTGAATATAAAATACCAAAAACAAGATAGGAATATAATAAAACTCTATAAGAATAATTTTTTGTTCATTTATATATTTTTTATATTGTATTGTTTTTTTCACATTTATATTTTCTCCCAAACTAAATTCTACCCAATTTTTAATTCCACAACATGTTATCATCATGAACTCTTTGAAGGAGAAAGCTTTACTTTAACCTAATTAGATGGTTTTTATTATTTAATTAATTTCCATACATCACTGGATTGGTTGCTTTTATTTAATTATTCATTATATAATTCAATCCCAATGAGAAATTTTTAAACACATAATATAGTACAGATATGTAATTATCTTTTTCATTGAAAATAAACATGTAAAAATATTCATTAATTTTAAAAATTTTAAAAAAAAAGAATCATACTAAAAATATTTTTCAATTTTTTTAAAAAGTACTTATTTTATATTTTAATGAAAAAATATCTTTGACTTATCTATTTTCACTTCTTGTAAACACACAACATATATATACGATGTAATAGAGATTTTTTTCTTTTATAAACTTTAAATGTAGGGTTTCAGTCATTATTTTTTCAATTCATTAATTATTTTTTATTCATAAATGTGCAGCTTCCATTATTATTATAAATATTATTTGACTTAAATATCTTAATTATTATTTTTTATTTTTATCTTAAATGTGAACCTCATTATTATTTTTAAATTTAATTTTTTAAATTATAATTTTTTTCATTTGTACTATAAATATAGGAAAACCATTATATATATATATATAATGAAAATTTTATAATAAATATGTTATAAATATAGGTATTAATAATATTTTATTTTGAAAATATTCATTAATGAGAATAAAAAATGAAATTTTTTATATAAAATTTATTTAAATGAAAATTTAAATTTCATAATTTAAATTTATGGCATGAAATTTTTCATCACATGAACAACATTATTATAAAAAATTATAGTTGAAACATATTTTACATTTTTTACATTTGATAAATTTAAATTTTTTATAATAAATTTATGTTTTTATAACCACCTAGAAAATTTTGATCAAATTTCCTAACAAATGTAAAATAAATATAAAATTTTCTACAAAATATAACATAGTTTCATAAAACATATAAGTTTATTTTTTTACAATGGATGAGATAACATTAATTCTATTTATTTATTTATTTACCCCTTAATTTATAGTAATATATCATTAAAAAATGAAAATTTATGTTCTTATACAATATTTATCATATACAATTGAGATGATAAATCTTATCTATAATAATATATTCTTTAAAAACTTCTTAATATTTTTAGTTTTTTATAGAATTCAACTCTCTTAGCTAATGAAATAAAATTTTAATTTATATAAAAACATTAGAGATTTTATAATTAATAAATAAATTTATTTTAACACATGTAATTTCATAAACAAGGGGTATTTATTTTACTTATTTGATAAAAAAAATTTCATATAATTGTTTTTTTAAAGATGCTTCTTTTATGATTTTTCAAAAAAAATATCTTACTTTGTGGGTGAAATAAATTTTATTTATGAGAATATTTCACTTGAAAAAAGGTTAAAATGTGATGGTCCTAGCCTTTTCAAACCATTCATTTTTGATATTCGTGTGTTGGAGGTGTTGGGATTTGTTTATAGGAAGAAGAGTGTTGTAAGAGCTGGAATTTCATCTTGGAGAAGGATGCCATGGCGTGGTCATTGGGGTCATGGAATAAATGTATGGCAGTGGTAAATGTGTGGTTCTGCAGTTCTTGGTCACAGTTTTTCAGGGTGTATCGCAGTACGATGGGTTTGAGGTGAAGATTTTGGAAAAGGGAAGGACTCATATGTACGCGATGACTCTTATGAAGTTTACTTTGTTGATTCCTTGGTCTTGGTTTGATGGATGAGTTCCCAGTTCAATGTGTATTGTTGTATTTTAGATTTTTTGGGGGTTTCCTTGCATGATTTTTTCAGGGTGGTCATATCTTCCTCACATTTTCATTATGCAGCGAATTGTGAAGCATCGATTTAGGTGTGGGATTTGGAGACTCACTTCTTTTATAGATAAATTATGGTGGTTTCAAGTTTTTTCTATCATTGGGTGGATGGTGTGGATTGGATTAATGAAGATAATAAAATAAACTAAATAAAATGAAAAGATATGGGGTGAACTACATGTGTTTACTTATTTATTTGATGTTACTCATGATATTGATGCATGTTTGCTTCTTTTGCTGAAAATAATTGTTTTTATTAAGGTTATGTGCTTTTTTTTTTATTGTGTTACAAGAGTCTCCTCTCATAAAAGGATAATTACTTAAATTTGGTAAGAAACTAGTTATGTGTGAGAATCAATAAATTCATTATTGATGCTCATATAAGAGATGTTGAATTGATTTGAAAGCGTGTTAATAGAAATCTATGGATGTATATTATTGATGGAATTTGGTGTGATTTTTTTCAAATTTCCTTGTACTTATGTTGTGATTATTGTGTGGGTATGGTTATGGATGGTTGTGGAGGCTGGTATGGGGTGATCATATGGTTGGTTCTATGCTTTTTTGAGTGTTGGTTAGTGGAGTTGTGATTCATTAGCATGGGATGCATTGTGGTCTAGTTTCATGGTAGTTGGCATATAGTGATCACATTATTGTAGTGCCTAAGGAAACATGATTCATATACTTTGATTTTTTGGTTGTTTTTGTGACATGGTGATGATTTTTTAGTTTCTCTGTAGTTGTATAATATAACTGGGAATGTTGAACTTTAAATGGGTGTGGTTGGAATTGAATTAAATCATGGAAGTGAAATAAGATAATGATGAATGAAATGAATAGGTGGCAGTTGGGAAAAAATATGGGAAATGGTTGGAAATGGTATGTCATTAAATATGGAATTGAATGGAATAATGAATATAAATTAGCTGAAAAATTATAAATCTAGAAATTTTTTAATGACATGACTTGTCTAAAATTTTTGAATTCTTTTTACTGTTGTTGTGTGTGGGAAAGTGGGTTAGTATGTGGGGTTATAGTTTGCAGTGGTGGTAGTTTCTGGAAATGGTAGTGTGGTGATGATTGTTTTCATTGATATTGTTTTATTGATGTAAACCATTTTAGACTGGGTTGTGTGTGGCTATATTTATGTTGTATTGTATTGTGATTTCTTTATGATCCCCACCTGAGTAGAATACACTTACTAGTGGCCAAAGTTTTTGGGTTCCAGGTGTTTTCCCAAAACATGCAGGCTAGAAAGGGAACTGATGGCTGACTACTCTCTATTCCCTACTCTACCTTCTAGTTGTAGTATGTAGTGGTGTTGATACATGGTTGGGGTCATGCATGGTAGGATTAGGGAACAAATGTAATATAATTTATGTTCATGATACTCTATTGTGATTATTATAGATATGGTTTTGTGACTAGGAATCAATGCCAACATAGGATTTTGGACCTTGCAGGTGGTTAAGGTTGTAAGAACCCAGTTATTATTCTTGAAGTATGGGTTTCTTCTTTTCCTTTTGCTTAAGTGTTTTTTAGAAAACAAGGGAAATATGGGAAAAATCCCAAATTAATGGTTACACACCGTGTACTTTTGTACACATGTCGTGTACTTTGGCTATGTGTGATGAGAATATAGGGTGTGTAGGATTTAAAGTAAAAATTAACTACACACCGTGTACTTTTGTACACACGTCGTGTACTTTGGCTATGTGGGATGAGAATACAGGGCATGTAGGCTTGTCGGTGATTAAGGGTGTAAAAACTAACTACACATCGTGTACTTAGTAATACACACTATGTAATCAGTCGGCAGATGAACAGTGAGGTGATGGAAATTAGCCTCCAAAGGAACAGTTAAAAAGGATAGTACACGCTGTGTAATCAGTCGTCAGATGAACAGTGAGGCAGTAGAAAGTAGCCGCGAGAGGAACAGTCAAAAAGGATAGTACAGACCATGTAATTGATAGTACATTCTTTGTAGTCATGTTTTTTCATTAAAAACATGCAGTATCCTCCTCATTCGACAGAGGAGGCACTGGACTCACCAGGAGCAGTGGGAGAGGAGGCCGAGACTTAGAGGAGCTCCCAATCACTCACCGGGACTCCGATTCTTCCATTGTCGATCTTGTTTGAACCGCGTGGGTAAGGTATTCCCTCTTCTAGAATCTTTCCTTAAAATTATCTCCCTAAGGGAAGTTATTTAGGTTTTAATGAGTAATCGTTTATCTTAGATCTATGTCGTTCTTGGTTGTTTCAGGAGGTGTCTTTCAGGTATATCGATCAGAGGAGATCGATGTAGGTGGTCTTGTGTTTAATTCCAACTGTCTAGTTGATTTTGTGCAACATTATACCACATTCCCATGTTCGGGGTGTCGTGTGGCTGAGACATTGACTGTTGAGATACCTAGAATTGAATAGGTAATCTAATGAATAAGTATAAACTGTTGTTTGAGATCATTTCTTTGGTCTAGGGCCACCACGAGGGTGTGTTTCCCTTGTTTAGCCGTTTGGATAGGATACTTGTGGGTATGTATTGATTATATAATGTTTTGAGTTTTCTTGAGAAGAAACATATATAAATTTCTTGCATATGCATTTGGATCAGCCCGGTTACTAGCTTTTCCTATGGAATGCTTGAGGGTAGTGTTTTTTTACCTTGAAGGAAATTTTTTGTTTATCCTGAGGGAAATGTTTTGTTTTGCGTGAGGGAAATTTTTCTTATGCCTATGGGTAGTAGCTTCCGTTCTTAAGGGTGATTTCTAGTATGCCTGAGGGAAATATTTGTTATGCCTGAGGGTAGTCACCTGAGGGTTTCATTTCTGTTTTTCGAAGGGTAAGTACTTGCATGTATGATGACAATGTTTACTTTGAATATTCACTGTGGTGATTTATTATGTTGTACCTGCCAAGCTAAAGCACAATCTTGGTATTATTATTATCTTTTACTTGTTAGATAGCCTATTGTGGTTTCTGTTGTGGCACTGGTATAAAAGATTGTCAGTAGAGGTCGAGTCTCGGAAAACTCAGAATTCAGTTATAATGAATTATTAAATAATTATTAAAATGGAAATGTAACTGGAAGGAATGGTTATTTTTGAGTACTTACTAGTTTACTGCATTTCATTATTGCACATTTTTGTTGCACATTTTCACTGACAGTTTGGCATGGTCCTTTGGTGGTTGCCTACTGGAATTTATTTCTCACACCCTGTTTGGGTCATGACTTGGGCCTAAATATATTATATTGTTGCAGGTGTCGATAATGTCAAGGGTCCCTACACAGGTACATGATTGTTGTAGAGGAGTAGGAGAGCATGGGACCGAGCTTAGGCTTGCGATGTTGCTGCGTTCCTGTTGCACTTCTTTGGTTTTGTTTTGTTGTACTTTGTACCTTGTGTTGTATTCTATCAGATTGTAGTGTATCCTATTTTTCCTAATTTCTTAGAATTAGAGGCATGTTGTAACATCATATATATGAATTTTGGTTATCTTTTACTTCAGTATAGTTTTCCATTTTAGTTCTATATTGTTTACGGCTTCCATTTTTGTATGTTTACATTTTTTTTCTGTTGTGATACACTTTGACAAATGAGGGCATAGTTTGCCCACTATCAATCCTAGGCCCTCGCTGCTAGTCAGCATCCTCTGGCATTTTGGGAAATGTTCTTGAGCTCATGTGACCAACCAGGTTTGGGGCACCCATTGTGTGGCACCCGGATCCAGGATGTTACAAAGTGGTATCAGAGGAGTTTCTTTTCTTGGGTTTATTTTATTATTTGGAAACAACGGAAAGAGATAGATGTTTAAGGGATTTGGTAATAAACTGTGCTCAAGAGTAGCTACCCCATGTACAGGTAAAGGCCATATTTCCTTGAATTAAATTGTGATTTTTTTTATGATTATTACAATTGATTTAATTTCACCATTGGGTGATGCACTTGTGGCGTACTGTTTATATTTTTATACTTGGGTTCTATTTAGTTGCAACCCGATGAGATGAGGGTATTCCATCTCATGCATCATTTTGGCACATGTTAGAATCATATTTCATTCATTGTTTCCATGCCATTTAGGTGCATTAGAAATTTCATGTTGTTGTGATAGATGTTGTGCTAGAAAATGCATGCTGTTGTGATAGGTACCTTGATAGATACGCTTACTATTGATAGGGTATTGGTATATGTTACAGCTAGGTTTATGGATGATAAACTTTGGTTCCTGAGATGTATGGGCTCTCTTGGACCGAAATTTGGCGGATCATGATCCTACCTTTTGTTGCGTCTTATACTATAATGTGAAAGGTTGGGTGCTAAACTTTGGTTTGTGGGGATTATGGGCCCCCACAGATCGGAATTTGGCATACCGCCACTTGAATTTAAAGAAAAAGGGGCTCCAGAGTAGTTTTTGAGGTTTACTATTTGGAAACCCAGACAACATGGCATGTGGTTCTATGAACACACGCCATGTACTCTTCTCTTTGGGAGGAAATAAAAAAATTTAAGTACACTCCATGTACTTATAAGTACACGTCGTGTAGTATAAGGCCGTGTAACCCACCGTGTGGGAGGGAATATAGGTCTTCCAAATTTTACTGAGGAACATGTCGTATACTATTTGTATACGTCATTTCATCATGACCATGTGTCTGCATATGTGACTAACAATACGGATGGAGAAATCTTAGCTTATACACGCCATATCAATTTTGAACACGCCGTGTAGTGTAATCTTGGGATATGGCCATGTAGCTAACAACAGGGGTTGGTGTTATCTTTTCAAGTACACGTCGTGTCCTTTTGGAACATGTCGTGTAGTGTGAGCCATGTATCCAGCCGTTTCACGAACAACACAGGTCGGTGAAGCTCATATAGTACACATCGTGTACTTGTATTACATATCGTGTAGTCTTGACCAGTGAGAGACCATGTGTACTTGGCCATGTGGTTGGGGAAACAGGGTGGTGTACACGCCGTGTGAGGGTGTAACACACCATGTACCTAGGGTTGAGACACGCCCAGGTCGGCATCAGAACACGACCATGTAAGGGCTTAAGAGTACACACCGTGTAGACCTTATACACACCATGTAGTCTCTTTTTGCCAGTTCTTGTGGATCTTTCCCCTTTTCATTGGCACTCTTAGCCAGACAAAAGAAACCTCAATAGTAAATTAAACTAAGGCATGTGTTTGACCTTGTAAAGTCATGTTGCCGAGATGAACATGAGTTGTTCGACAAGAGAGTGGCAACGATTATACTCTAGAGATGGTAGCCCATGGGCTACCGATGGATCCTCCATTAGTGCCAGATGTGGTGCCAGCCATTATGCTGGACGAAGGAGCAGATGCACAGTTCCATGAAGGCTTCATGCGGTTCATGCAGACCTTCTAGGGAGCACCACTGGTTACCACATCTATCATAGAGCTGACATGTATATTCCAACAGCAGCATCCGCCTATGTTTTCAGGGGATGGTGGACCACATGCTGTGGAGTCAGGGATAAATTCTATGTAGATGATCTTAGAGCATATGGAGACACCTCCTAGGAGGAGGGTCAAGCTCGCTACTTACATGTTGTGTGATTCTTCCAAGAGATGGTGGGATGTTACCACCCAGACTGAGCATCACCAAGACATTGCGTGAGAATATTTTCAGGCAGTCTTCTATGAATTTTTCTTTTCGAAGATGCTAAGGGTAGATTGAGCTCGAGAGTTCATGAATCTGTAGCAAGGATCCATGTCAGTGATGGATTATTCTGCCCGCTCCACTGAGATATAGTGTTTTTCACCTATTTTAGTGGGTGTCACTTTTTATGGGACCTCTATGTCTTAGAGATGATAGATTGTGATGTCATTATCTAGATGGAATGGTTATTACCCTTTAGAGCCTTTGTAGATTTCTATCGTCACAAGGTGAGTTTCACATCACCAGAGGGAGGAGAGTTTCTATTCAAGGGAGAATGGGATGTCCAGGCAGCCGAGCTAGACCCGACCATCATGGGAGTGGTGGAGTGATAGCCCAGATTGTGATTTTATATCTGGATGACCAGGGAACTTATCATAAGTATTTCCCTCCATTGGTTAATCGTTTCAATAATTTCTTCCCGGATGACTTTTCAGGTCTACCTCCAAAGCGAGAGGTGTATTTCTCTATTGAGCCTGTGCTAGGAGTGGCACTGGTGTCCATTTATCCTTATAATATGACTACACCAAAATTACAGGAGCTAAAGAATAAGTTAGAGGGGTTAAAAGCCAAGGGTTTCATCTGACCTAGTATTTCTCCATGGGGTTCGCCTGTCCTTTTCGCTAAGAAATTGGATGGTACCCTCAGAATCTACATGGATTATCGAAAACTGAACCAGTTGACAGTTAAGAACTGATATCCCTTACTAAGGATTGATGATCTTTTTGATTAACATCGAGGAGAACGAGTGTTCTCAAAGATTGACTTGAGATTCGGATATCATCAGTTGTGCGTTAGACCATCGAACATACCGCTTACAGCCTTTCGTAGAAGATATGGTCTATACGAGTACTTGGTCATATCGTTCGGAATAACAAATGCACCAGCAGTTTTCATGGCTCTGATGAATCGTGTGTTCCACCCATATCTAGATTCTTTTTTGGTAGTCTTAATGGACGATATCTTGGTGTACTCTCACACTCGACACAACCATTCCACCCATCTTGAGATCATACTGAGTACACTGAGAGAGCATCAGTTATATGCTAAGATCTCAAAATTCCACTTTTGGATGGACCAGATTCACTTCTTGGGTCATATTATCTCAGAAACAGGAGTTGTGGTAGACCCAGAGAAAGTGAGAGTAGTAGTTTCCTAGGATCATCCTAAGAAAGTTTTTGAAATATGAGTTTCTTAGGGTTGTCTGGTTACTACAGGCGCTTTATACAGTACTTATCCCGCTTATCAGCGCCATTTCTGGTTTTAACTAAGAAGGGTGTGAAGTTTGTTTGGTCAGAAGCTTGCGAGACATCCTTTCAGGAGCTGAAGGGAAGGTTTACATCAATACCAGTCCTGATACTTCTAGAGAAAGGGAAGAGCTATATAGTTTATTATGATGAATCAGGTATTGGGCTGAGAGCAGTGTTGATGCAGGGTGATCGAGTAATTGCATACGGGTCTCAACATTTGAGGACACATGAAAGGAATTACCCGACGCATGATCTTGAGTTTGCTGCAGTTGTTCATATATTATGTTGTTGGAGACATTATCTCTTGGGAGAACACTTTGTGGTGTTTAAGGACCACAAAAGTCTTAAATACATCTTTACCCAGCATGAATTGAATTTGAGACAATGAAGGTTGGTTGAATACCTTCAGTCCTTCGACTTTGAGCTTGCCTATACACCTGGTAAGAGTAACGTAGTAGCTGATGCACTGAGTAGGAAGACTCAGATACAGGCAGTGCAGGAGTCCAGTGGTGAGTGGCAGCTTAGGAATTTTTTCTCTGAGATGCATTTGGAGGTGCACAATAGTCAGGGGTGAACCTATCATTCATCCTTAGTTGTGACTTATACCCTCTTCCTGGTTGCACGATAGGCAATGATGAGGTACTTCATATCCATGGATGAGTGTGTGTTTCAGGGGATATCCGTGAGGAGTTGATTTGGGAATTCCATGCTTTATCTTGGGCAGTGCATCCTGGAGTTACCAAAATGTATCATGACTTAAGATGTTGGTATTGGTGGCCGGGTATGAAAAGAGAGGTAGCTGGTTTCGTTACGAGATGTTCCACCTGTCAGTAGGTGAAGGTGGAGCATCAGAGGCCAGCCAAACTGTTACAACAGTTACCCATTCCGGAGTGGAAATGGGATGATGTCGCGATGGACTTCATGATCGGGTTGTCGAGGTCACCTCGAGGAAATTATAACGTATGGGTTGTTGTGGACAGACTTACGAAGGTAGCTCACTTTTTTCCGTTCAAGGAGACCTTTGGTGTTGACGAGCTCGGGAAGTTCTATATCTGAGAGGTAGTATGTATTCATGGGGTCCCTCATTCTATCTTTTCATATAGGGATGCCCGTTTTATGTCTCATTTCTGGCAGAGTTTTCAGAGGGCACTGGGTACACAGGTGATTCTAAGCATAACTTACCACCCTCAGACCGATGGCTAGTCAGAGTGTACAATACAGGTGCTAGAGGACATGTTGCATGCATGCATCCTAGACTTTGGGGGCTCTTGGGAGAAGCACATAACCCTGGTCGAGTTTTCCTACAATAATAGTTTTCAGGAAACTATTGAGATGGCACCTTACGAGGATTTATATGGTAGGCCATGCTGATCACCCTTGTGCTGGTTGGAGGAAGGTGAGGTAGCTTTACTGGGACCACATCTCGTGTAGGAGACTTCAAAGCCGGTCCAGTTGATTCAGAAGTAGATGGATACTGCAAAGTCTCGTTAGAAATCTTATGCTGATCGTCATAGGCGACCCTTGGAGTTCATGGTCGGGGATTAGGTTTTCTTGTGTGTTTCACCGAGGTTGGGACACTAGAAGATCAGAAGATAGGTTAAACTTTCACCGAGGTATGTAGGGTCGTTTGAGATTCTGGAGAGAGTCGGGCCGATTGCCTATCACTTGTAGTTACCACATAGGTATTGGGTCATGCACAATGTCTTCCACGTATCTCAGTTGCACCATTATCAATCAGATCCATCTTACATTTTTCAGCCCAAGGAGTTTGAACTTCTGGTTGATGCATCCTTTGAGGAGCATCCGACTCATATTGTTGATAGGATCACGAAGGTTCTTCGAGGCCAGTCAGTTCCTCTCGTATGAGTGCTATGGAAGCATGTCCGAGTGCAGGATGAAACTTGGGATCGGGAGACCGACGTACGTGCTCAGTGGCCATAATTGTTCTCAACTTTATCTTCACCACCCTTAGAATGGAAATTCAGGGACGAATTGCTTTAATAGGGGAAGTTTGTAAGAACCCGATTCTTATTCTTGAGGTATGGGTTTCTTATTTTCCTTTTCCGTAAGTGTTTTTGAGAAAACAATGGAAATGTGGGAAAAATCCCAAATTTATGGGTACATGTCGTGTAATTTTGTACACGTGTTGTGTACTTTGGTTGCGTGGGATGAGAATACAGGGCGTGTAGGATTGAATGTAAAAACTAACTACACTCCATGTACTTTTGTACACACATAGTGTACTTTGGCTATGTGGGATGAGAATACAGGGTGTATAGGCTTGTCATTGATTAAGGGTGTAAAAACTAACTACACCCCATGTACATAGTAATACACATTGTGTAATCATTCTGTAGATGAACAGTGAGGTAGTGGAAATTAGCCACCAGAGGAACTTTTAAAAAGGATAGTACATGTCGTGTACTTAGTAATGCATGCTATGTAATTAGTCAGTACATGAACAGTGAGGCGGTGGAAAGTAGCCGCCATAGGAACAGTTAAAAAGGATAGTACACGTCGTGTACTTGAGAGTACACCACATGTACTTGAGAGCACACACTCTGTGGTCATGTTTTCTTGTTAAAAACATGTAATAGCCTTATCATTCAATAGAGGAGGTAGAGGACTCACCAGGAGTAGTGGGAGAGGAGGCTGAGACTTGGAGGAGATCCCGATCACTCACCAGGATTCCGATTCTTCCGCTGTCGATCTCGTTTGAACCGCACGGGTAAGGTCTTCCCTCTTCTGGAATCTTTCCTTCCAATTATCACCCTAAGGGATGTTATTTTGGTTTGAATGGGAAATTTTTTATCTCGGATCTACATCGTTCTTGGTTGTTTCGGGAGGTGCCTTTCACATATATCGATCATAGGAGATCGAGGTAGGTGGTCTTGTGTTTAATTCCAACTGTTGAGTTGATTTTGTGTGCTTTTGTGCCACGCGCCCATGTTCGGGGTGTCGTGTGGCTGAGACTTTGACTAATGAGATACCTATAATTGAATAGGTAATCTAATGAATAAGTATAAACTATTGTTTGAGATCGTTGCTTTGATATAGGGCCACCATGAGGTTTTGTTTTCCTTGTTTAGTCGTTTGACCAGGATACCCATGGGTATGCCGTGATTATAGCATGTTTTCAGTTTTCTTGAGAGGAAACATATATAAATTGCTTGCATATGCATTGGGCTCGTCCCAATTATTTTCTTTTCCTATGGAATGCCTGAGCGTAGTGTTTTTTTTTACCCTGAGGGTAATGTTTTTTTAGCCTAAGGAAAATGTTTTGTTTAGCCAAACGAAAACGTTTCTTATTACTGTGGGCAGTAGCTTCCATGCCTGAGGGAAATATCTCGTATGCCTGAGGGAAATATTCATTATTCCTGAGGGCAGTCACCTGAGGGTTTAGTTTCTGTTTTCCTGAAGGTAAGGACTTGCATGTCTGAGGAAAATGTTTACTTTGAATATTCACTCTGCTGATTTCTTATGTTGTACCTACCACGATAAATCACATGCTTGGTATTATTATTATCTTTTACTTGTTAGATATCCTGTTGTGGTTTCTGTTGTGGAACTGGTATAGAAGATTTTCGGTCGAGGCTGAGTCTCAAAAAACTCAAAATTCAATTATATTGAATTGTTAAATAATTATTAAAATGGCAATATAAATGGTAGGAATGGTTAATTTTGATTACTTCCTAGTTTACTTCATTTCATTATTGTACACTATTGTTTCACATTTTCACTGACAGTTGGGCACGGACCTTTGGTGGTTGCCTACTGGGATTTATTTCTCACACCCTGTTTGGGTCATGTCTTGGGCCCAAATAGATTATATTTCTTCAGGTGTTGATAAGGGAAAGGGCCCCTACACAAGTACAAGATTGTTGAAGAGGAGTACTGTAGAGACCCGAAGCCTGACGTACATGGAAATTACATTACATTTGCGGAATACTTAGTACATAACAAAAACACACACACAAGGATCGTAATAGTTTAGTGTCTTTGGAAACTCGGAATATAATCTTCTAATCCTGGTGAAAGATCTTCAACATATCCCATAAAGATCTTCCGTTTTTTATACCTAAAACCTTTCTTTATATCCTGGGGAAAAGAAAACATAAAAGGGTGAGCTAAAATGCTCAGTAAGGGTAAACAAAATAAATATCAATCACATCATATACATAAGCACATAACTTTTGGAAATCTTAACCTGTAAAATAGATCATAATTTCATAACCTGGGATAACTCATGGCAGTGAAATGTTATCACAATAATCATAACTTAAAACATTAAACTTTGTGGCATACACACATAATCATAGAGAATCATTTCTTGTTAGTCAAGACTCATTTCCAAGACTATCTTAGTGGACAAAGTCCCTTTCTGAACTGAGTCACCCTCGTTTCAGTCCTGTTTCACTGAACCGGTATAACCTACCATTCCAGCCATGTCTATATCATGAGATATAAAATCTTTACCCAATGCATTGGAGGGAGATATAGGTCCCACCCATCTCATAATGATACCATTCTTATGTGTGCCACAAATTCATAAATCATACATCATTGCATAACCCATGTAATAAAAATGGGAATCTTTAAACATCGTGACATCATAAAACAATTCATATAAGATAAAAGAATTCATAAAAATATTTCCATCACAACATAATCAAATCCATGTAATAATAGAGATATAAACAGAACCCTTTATTATCTTAGATGGAAAATAATTTTGATAAAACACTTGAACTCCATTCTTGAGGAAAATATACTTTCTACTTCAAAAACACATTTCATTTCTTAACATGTCATAAAATTATAACTAAAAGAAGTTGATTAAAAATAAAATTGAAAACTTGTAAAGGAAGCTTCTTGGAAATAATGTTTTAAAAATCCATTCATGCCGTATAAGTTAAAAAAAACATTTTTCTCGTACTTTTGTTGGAAAAGTCAAAAAGTACCTCGTACGAAAAACGAAAAAAAAAATTCCTTTTATATTTTTTACTAAAAACTCATAGAAGGGTAAAATTGGATTTAAAAAAAATGTAGGTGAATGGAAATAATATTAAATATTGAGTAAACGTGGATTTGGATGATAAAATACACCCCAGTAAATTTCAAAGTATAAACAATCTCGGATAAAAATGAGATTGTGATATTTCCCTTACCTTAGGTCTGATTTGCTTCGTAAGTGTCCGAACCTCCTGTATAATGATTTAAATAATGTCATTGACTTATTACAGAATCATATTCATTGTTATGATATCATATATGGTTCACTTATGACTTTATATTACCCGTTCTTTTGTAAATTCCATGTTAAAGAGCGTTTTGGGTAAAATTGTTTCATTTGTCATCCGTGTTTTGACTTGTAATTATTCATATGATTACTTAGATCAAGGTTACTTAATTCCAGAATATAAAACATAATTTATATATATATATATATATTCAGAATATACATATATATAATAAATCAGTAAATGGAAAGAAATGCACCGTTCATGGAGATGGTAGTCCGTACGTACGCATGAACGTTGTTTTCGTTTCCTTATTGAATTGAATGGAATTAAGTAGATGACATAAATATAAATATACATAAATCCAGTATCATTATTATTTCATATATTTCATTAGTACTTATTATATATACTTTATAATCATTCATGAATGGTTAATCATTGATAATGAATCTCATCGCGTCGTGGAAATGGTAGTCCGTACGTACGAATGAGCGATGATATAGTTCCCATGGTCGTGGAATTGTGTTGAAGTGTATGTATACTATTTCAGTATCAATATAACTTTATAATAATCATATATAGTTACTCATTACACCATTAGACCCATCCAATTAAGGTGGTGGTGGAAAATAGATTACACCACGGCGTGGAGACGGTATTCCGTACGTACACACGCGCAGTGATTTCCTTTTTCCGTAGGACAGATAGAAGGTTAATTAGAGTTGTTTCATATTTATAATAACATATCAGTATATAATAAATACTGATGTTATTACTTTATCATGAAACAACTAAAGAAGAAGAAGTTGAAGAAGAAAGAAACTGAAAAAGATCGGTAATGGATATTACTTCTTTTTGACGCGCCTTCACTTAACCTCCACTTAAATAACTAAGGATGGTCTTTGAAGAATACCAGAACCTCTAGGATGATACTAGGGAAGTGGAGAAGAGATTTTGGCAGGGGTTGGCCGAGCTTGAATGCTCAAATTTGTGTGAGGAGGAAAGGGAGGAGGTGCCCTTTTATAAGGGAGGCGAGGGGCATCTTAGGAAAATCTCAAAATATTATTTTATATTAAGGTCAAATTCGGTTTATAATGGTTCCAAATGGTCTTATTTCGAATCTAAAGTGGGTATGGGTCGAAATCCTCTCATAAAATAGGATTTAGACAAGTTTAGGTTATTATTTTAAACTTATCAATTAGATTTAACTCTAAGTTAAATAATTTAACTTTTATCGTGTCTTTTTTTTTTCTTACACTATATGGTTAATAAACATACTATATGAAGAAAAAAGAACCCCAAGTGGTTTATTATTAATATATCTATCCTTATATAAGTCATTTGGCCGAACCTTAGATTTTTAGGAATTAAATAACAATTAATAATATAATATTTTTTTTTAAAACTAATTTATGTCAATTTTGACACAATTTGGTACATGATTTTTATGAAATTTCTAACAGAATGATAAGTTAGAACCAAGTTACTTAAATCAACAATAACATGTCATATTAACCTATAAAATTATTTTAAGTCACAAAAAGTCTCAAATTACATTTATTTGGGCATTTATAACATCAATTATGTTAATATTTTCTTAAAAAGGTAATTACTGCATCATCGTTGTGTCATAAATAAATTAAATTATTTAAAGTATAAAAATTAAAAATAAAATACCATTATGTAGGAAATCGTTTTATCTTTATAATTAATATTTATAGTCGAAATTATATTATGTATAACCCTATATTAAAAATGTTTTAGTAAATACACTTTGATTTTAACTCTTTTAACTCTTCTTTGAATTAAATAATAATAAATGTCCTAATCTAATCCAAGTGGCCCTAAATGATAATATTTTACACTTAAGGTTGTTTTTGGTCTATATACACTTGTCCAATAGGATTATGACATGTGTTAGGGTAATAATAATATCATTTTTACCGTTAATTACCCTATTTACTTTTAACCGTGGTAAATAAAAGTAAAAAGTTACTAATCACCAAAAATTATTTTCATCTCATTGAACCACATTTTACTTATTGACATCAACCGTGTCTCTCGGATTTTTGAAATTCCATTCATAGAGGCGGTAAAATTAAGATTTATGAAAAAATTAATTTTTTAACTACCACTTAGTAGTTTCACTATTCATCAAAATTGAAGTTTTTCAGAAAAATGCCAAAATTTCACCCTAATCTATAATTGATATTCCGAATTCAAAAATGATTTCTATTTTAAAAAATTCCCAACATATAAGTTGCATTAATTAATTTTATAATTAATTTCCGCTGTCACAACAAATAGCGTGTTTTTAAGAGATAATAACTATCAAAAGATTAACACTTGTTTATGTCTGGTGTAAATGTGAAATTACATCCAATGACCAACATTGTATGGAATTGTAAAAATATATTCTAAATATACTTTAAAACCACTCAAATTAATAATTTATCACTATTAATTATTTCGATTAGAAAAGTTGTTTTTAATTAAAATTTAGTAATTTTCACTATTCATCAGAAAATGAAAGTTATCCGAAAAGTACCAAAATTTCACCCTAAGCTAATTTCGATATTACGAATCCAAAAATGAATTCCATTTTGAAAAATAAAATTTACAAAATTTCAAAAAGTGGTTATTACTATTCATAACGGCTAGTTTTAATAATATTTTAATAGCATATTGTTGTTTAGTGAAACTCGTTATTGCGTACTACACACGCTATCGAGGAAGGTCACGATTGCGTGTAATGCAATGAAAGTCGAGGATGCGTGTTGTGCAATCTCCTTTTGGTGTAGCGTACAACACAAGACATTAGTGAAATTAAAAATAATATTTTCCATAAAATCTTGGGTTGTTACATTCTACCCCCCTTAAAATGAATTTCGCCCTCGAAATTCATCGGGGTTATAAATGGTTTACTATTCAAAAGTTTCTTTAATAGAAACCCACATCGTAAAAAGGAATACCAAAACCAATCTTTAAAAACTAAAGTATGAAACGTAACGGTTACCCAAACAAACTAATCATTGGGTTTCCACATAGGTGAAAATATGGATATGGAAGAAAAATCTAACCATCATGTTCTGATGGAGAGTGGTAGAGAACATGGCTATGGAAAAGCCAACAATCACAAATCCATAAATTTGTGACGATCTAAGGTACCATCTGATTAATCAGATATAAGAGCACTAGGACAACATTTTTGGTTTTCAAGATCGTTTCCCTAAAGTTGAAGAATTTGAATTAGAATAAATACTTACTTTATTTTGGTACAATCTCACTGTTGTTCGTGCCTTGAACAATTTCCACTTCATCTCTTAAATAAATGAAGTTGAATTTGTTATTCGTGAAGTGTTAGCAGATCATGTGATAGAATGACGAGTCATTCCATCTGTCTCAAACAAAAGGTTATCAAAAGTTATTAAATATACATAAGTCGATCTATAGCGAGATTAATCATATATGGTTCCTAAAATGGACTTATACTTCATATATCATACTGCTTAATATAATAAAACTAGTCTCTACAAAACAGGGACTTCCTATAGGCCAGTGGTAGGTGATAAAGGCCAGTCGCACTTCGGTTGTGGGTTCGATTCCCACAGCCTTGTCCGACGTGATGGGTTGTCGCCCGTCCTGCAGGTTGTCCTTTTTCTAAAGCTATATTACTATAACATCCCATCAATAATATCGAAAAACGTATTATCCTAACTTATGTCCAACCTAATCCATTCTAATCTTTAGTCTTATCTAAAATACTTCGGTCCAAGCTCATAGTATAAAGAAAATGATTACTTGAAATGTCACAGAACAATCACGTGAATTCCATCATTTATCCCCCATATATCATAAGATATATCTTGTTGGTCAAATTACAAACATGTGAATACCTTAATCATGTATTCTCTTGAAAAATGAATACCCATTAAACCTTAGTGAAAACATGAATGCTGTCAAAAGTTAACTCTTTCCACATACCAAAATCCAAAAATTCTATATACTCAAACCATGATATAACATTCTCCTTATATCAGTCATGAGCTCATGAATACTATCAAACATTTAATTTTCTTTTTATCCCTTCATTATGCGCATATCATCTACATTCCAAAAATATCTGAATAACCTTTCATGGATACTGGTAACATTAATCATACACTTTCAAAACTCAAGGAAAGATAGCAGTGTAACAATCCTTAGATATCTCTTTATTCCATAGTACCATTAGATTACTTATACAACATTACACATGATAAACATGTAATCATTCCACAACATTCTTAAACCATTGACCGAGCTTCAACAATTCTTTCATCTCACATATCATTTGTAGTCTCTTCATCATCATCAACATAAATACTACCCATACGACCATACTGATTCTCTTCATGAGACTTTACCTTAGGGCATTGGTTTGCATAATGCCCGTACATTCCACATTTAAAACATTTAACCATTGTTGATGTCGTAGAAATACCATTATCCTCATCCCTGGTGTTAACTAAACCTTTTCCTTTGCACTTACTGGCTTTGTGTCCTTCTTTTCCACACCCAAAGCATCTTCCAGTTCCTTTGAAACATTCTCCTTTATGCCTCTTCCCACATGATTTACATAGGGGAAATTGAACTTTCTTTCCTCTATAATCATCATGAAACTCCATCTTTCTCTTATTAGCCGAGTCAGGAAACTTACCAAATTTTACTTTATTGATCATATTATGAGATTGATGATTCAGCATAATAATGATGTTTTGACTTCGAAATCCCATTTCATTTGGTTGCTCATGAAGAATATCATTCCATTGTCCATCATATCCTCCATTATCGTGAATCATCTTATTTCCAGCCATTTTCTAAAACCCAAAAAGAATAGTGTGAGAGGCAAAAATCATGCTAGGGGAAAACAACATAATAAAGGGGAAGTACCTTCAATATCTAACATCTTAGGTTTAATTCTATGATTGTTAGCATAATTCTAGTACTATAACCTATACGTATACTTAACCTTAGGGACATACCTATACATACCTTAGAAATATCTCTAGGGATCTCACTAACGTTTTCGCATCCTAGATTCCAAAGGTGGACTAAACCTTTCCTTTGATACCAACTGTAGAGACCTGAAGCCTGACGTAAATGGACATTACATTACATTTGCGGAATACTTAGTACATAACAAAAACACACACACAAGGATCGTAATAGTTTAGTGTCTTTGGAAACTCGGAATATAATCTTATAATCCTGGTGAAAGATCTTCAACATCTCCCATAAAGATCTTCCATTTTTTATACCTAAAACCCTTCTTTATATCCTGGGGAAAAGAAAACATAAAAGGGTGAGCTCAAATGCTCAGTAAGGGTAAACAAAATAAATATCAATCACATCATATACATAAGCACATAACTTTTGGAAATCTTAACCTGTAAAATAGATCATAATTTCATAACCTGGGATAACTCATGGCAGTGAAATGTAATCACAATAATCATAACTTAAAACATTAAACTTTGTGGCATACACACATAATCATAGAGAATCATTTCTTGTTAGTCAAGACTCATTTCCAAGACTATCTTAGTGGACAAAGTCCCTTTCTGAACCGAGTCACCCTCGTTTCAGTCCTGTTTCACTGAACCGGTATAACCTACCATTCCAGCCATGTCTATCTCATGAGATATAAAATCTTTACCCAATGCATTGGAGGGATATATAGGTCCCACCCATCTCATAATGATACCATTCTTATGTGTGCCACAAATTCATAAATCATACATTATTGCATAACCCATGTAATAAAAATGGGAATCTTTAAACATAGTGACATCATAAAACAATTCATATAAGATAAAAGAATTCATAAAAATATTTCCATCACAACATAATCAAATCCATGTAATAATAGGGATAGAAACATAACCCTTTATTATCTTAGATGGAAAATAATTTTGATAAAACACTTGAACTCCATTCTTGAGGAAAATATACTTTCTACTTCAAAAACACATTTCATTTCTTAACATGTCATAAAATTATAACTAAAAGAAGTTGATTAAAAATAAACTTGAAAACATGTAAAGGAATCTTCTTATAAATAATGTTTTAAAAATCCATTCATGTCGTATATGTTAAAAAAACATTCTTCTCGTACTTTTGTTGGAAAAGTCAAAAAGTACCTCGTACGAAAAACGAAAAAAACATTCCTTTTATATTTTTTACTAAAAACTCACTGAAGGGTAAAATTGGATTTAAAAAAAATGTAGGTGAATGAAAATAATATTAAATATTTAGGAAACATGGATTTGTATGATAAAATACACCCCAGTAAATTTCAAAGTATAAACAATCTCGGATAAAAATGAGATTGTGATATTTCCCTTACCTTAGGTCCGATTTGCTTCGTAAGTGTCCGAACCTCATGTATAATGATTTAAATAATGTCATTGACTTATTACAGAATCATATTCATTGTTATGATATCATATATGGTTCACTTATGACTTTATATTACCCGTTCTTTTGTAAATTCCATGTTAAAGAGTGTTTTGGGTAAAATTGTTTCATTTGTCATCCGTGTTTTGACTTGTAATTATTCATATGATTACTTAGATCATGGTTACTTAATTCCAGAATATAAAACATGATTTATATATATATATTCAGAATATACATATATATAATAAATCAGTAAATGGAAAGAAATACACCATTCATGGAGACGGTAGTCCGTACGTACGCATGAACGTCGTTTTCGTTCCCTTATTGAACTGAATGGAATTAAGTAGATGACATAAATATAAATATACATAAATCCAGTATCATTATTATGTCATATATTTCATTATAACTTATTATATATACTTTATAATCATTTATGAACGGTTAATCATTGAGAATGAATCTAATCGCGTCGTGGAGACGGTTGTCCGTACGTACGCACGAGCGATGATATCGTTCCCATGGTCGTGGAATTGTGTTGAAGTGTATGTATACTATTTCAGTATCAATATAACTTTATAATAATCATATATAGTTACTCATTACACCATTATAACCATCCAATTAAGGTGGTGGCGGAAAATAGATTACACCACGGCGTGGAGACGGTATTCCGTACGTACACACGCGCGGTGATTTCCTTTTTCGGTAGGATGGATAGAAGGTTAATTAGAGTTTTTTCATATTTATAATAACATATAAGTATATAATAAATACTGATGTTATTACTTTATCATGAAACAACTAAAGAAGAAGAAGTTGAAGAAGAAAGAAATTGAAAAAGATCGGTAATGGATATTACCTCTTTTTGACGCGCCTTCACTTAACCTCCACTTAAAGAACTAAGGATGGTCTTTGAAGAATACCAGGACCTCTAGGATGATACTAGGGAAGTGGATAAGAGATTTTGGCAGGGTTTGGCCGAGCTTGAATGCTCAAATTGGTGTGAGGAGGAAAGGGAGGAGGTGCCCTTTTATAAGGGAGGCGAGGGGCATCTTAGGAAAATCTCAAAATATTATTTTATATTAAGGTCAAATTCGGTTTATAATGATTCCAAATGGTCTTATTTCGAAGATAAAGTTGGGATTGGTCTAAATCCTCTCATCCAATAGGATTTAGATAAGTTTAGGTTATTATTTTAACCTTATCAATTAGATTTAACTCTAAGTTAAATAATTTAACTTTTACCGTGTCTTTTTGTTTTCTTACACTATATGGTTAATAAACTTACTATATGAAGCAAAACGAACCCCAAGTTGTTTATTATTAATATATATATCCTTATCTATGTCATTTGGCCAAACCTTAGATTTTTAGGAATTAAATAACAATTACTAATATAATATTTTTTTAAAAACAAATTTATGTCAATTTTGACACTATTTGGTACATGATTTTTATGAAATTTCTAATAGAATGATAAGTTCGAACCAAGTTACTTAAATCAATAATAACATGTCTTATTAACCTATAAAATTAGTTTAAGTCACAAAAAAGTCTCAAATTACATTTATTTGGGCATTTATAACATCAATTATGTTAATATTTTCTTAAAAAGGTAATTACTGCATCATCGTTGTGTCATAAATAAATTAAATTATATAAAGTATAAAAATTAAAAATAAAATACCATTATGTAGGAAATAATTTTATCTTTATAATTAATATTTATAGACGAAATTATATTATGTATAACCCTATATTAAAAATGTTTTAGTAAATACACTTTGATTTTAACTCTTTTAACTCTTCTTTGAATTAAATAATAATAAATGTCCTAATCTACTCCAAGTGGGCCTAAATGATAATATTTTACACTTAAGGTTGTTTTTGGTCGAGATACACTTGTCCAATAGGACTAGGACATGTGTTAGGTAATAATAATATCATTTTTACCCTTAATTACCCTGTTTACTTTTAACCGTGGTAAATAAAAGTAAAACGTTATTATTCACCAAAAATTATTTTCATCTCATTGAACCACATTTTACTTACTGACATCAACCGTGTCTCTCGTCTTTTTGAAATTCCATTCACATAATCGGTAAAATTAATATTTATGCAAAAATTAATTTTTTAACTACCACTTAGTAGTTTCACTATTCATCAAAAATTGAAGTTTTTCAGAAAAATGCCAAAATTTCACCCTAAGCTATAATTGATATTCTGAATTCAAAAATTATTTCTATTTTAAAAAATTCCCAACATATAAGTTTCATTAATTAATTTTATAATTAATTTCTGCTGTCACAACCAATAGCGTGTTTTTAAGAGATAATAACTATCAAAAGATTAACACTTGTTTATGTCTGGTGTAAATGTGAAATTACATCCAATGACCAACATTGTATGGAATTGTAAAAATATATTCTAAATATACTTTAAAACCACTCAAATTAATAACTTATCACTATTAATTATTTCGATTAAAAAATTTGTTTTTAATTAAAATTTAGTAATTTTCACTATTCATCTGAAAATGAAAGTTATCCGAAAAGTACCAAAATTTCCCCCTAAGCTAATTTCGATATTATGAATCCAAAAATGAATTCCATTTTGAAAAATAAAATTTACAAAATTTCAAAAAGTGGTTATTACTATTCATAATGGCTAGTTTTAATAATATTTTAATAGCATATTGTTGTTTAGTGAAACTCGTTATTGCGTACTACACACGCTATCGAGGAAGGTCACGATTGTGTGTAATTCAAGGCAAGTCAAGGATGAATGTTGTGCAAGATCCTTTTGGTGTAGCGTACAACACAAGACATTAGTGAAATTAAAAAGAATATTTTTCATAAAATCTTGGGCTGTTACATTCTACCCCCCTTAAAATGAATTTCTCCCTCGAAATTCATCGGGGTTATAAATGGTTTACTATTAGAAAGTTTCTTTAATAGAAACCCACATCGTAAAAAGGAATACCAAAACCAATATTTAAAAACTAAAGTATGAAACGTAACGGTTACCCAAATAAACTAATCATTGGGTTTCCACATAGGTGAAAATATGGATATGGAAGAAAAATCTAACCATCATGTTCTGATGGAGAGTGGTAGAGAACATGGCTATGGAAAAGCCAAAAATCACAAATCCATAAATTTGTGACGATCTAAGGTACCATATGATTAATCAGATATAAGAGCACTAGGACAACATTTTTGGTTTTCAAGATCGTTTCCCTAAAGTTGAAGAATTTGAATTAGAATAAATACTTACTTTATTTTGGTACAATCTCACTGTTGTTCATGCCTTGAACAATTTTCACTTCATATCTTAAATAAATGAAGTTGAATTTGTTATTCGTAAAGTGTTAGCAGATCATGTGATAGAATGACGAGTCATTCCATCTGTCTCAAACAAAAGGTTATCAAAAGTTATTAAATATACATAAGTCGATCTATAGTGAGATTAATCATATATGGTTCCTAAAATTGACTTATACTTCATATATCATACTGCTTAATATAATAAAACTAGTTTCTACTAAACAGGGACTTCCTGTAGGCCAGTGGTAGGTGATAAAGGCCAGTCGCACTTCGGTTGTGGGTTCGATTCCCACAGCCATGTCTGACACGATGGGTTGTCGCCCGTCCTGCAGGTTGTCCTTTTTCTAAAGCTATATTACTATAACATCCCATCAATAATATCGAAAAAAGTTTTATCCTAACTTATGTCCAACATAATCCATTCTAATCTTTAGGCTTATCTAAAATACTTCGGTCTAAGCTCATAGTATAAAGAAAATGATTACTTGAAATGTCACAGAACAATCACGTGAATGCCATCATTTATCCCCCATAGATCATAAGATATATCTTGTTGGTCAAATTACAAACATGTGAATACCTTAATCATGTATTCTCCTGAAAAATGAATACCCATTAAACCTTAGTGAAAACATGAATGATGTCAAAAGTTAACTCTTTCCACATACCAAAATCCAAAAATTCTATATACCCAAACCATGATATAACATTCTCCTTATATCAGTCAGGAGCTCATGAATACTATCAAAAATTTAATTTTCTATTTATCCCTTCATTATGTGCATATCATCTACATTCCAAAAATATCTGAATAACCTTTCATGGATACTGGTAACATTAATCATACACTTTCAAAACTCAAGGAAAGACAACAGTGTAACAATCCTTAGATGTCTCTTTATTCCATAGTACCATGAGATTACTTATACAACATTACACATGATAAACATGTAATCATTCCACTACATTCTTAAACCATTGATCGAGCTTCAACAATTATTTCATCTCACATATCATTTGTAGTCTCTTCATCATCATCAACATAAATACTACCCATATGACCATACTGATTCTCTTCATGAGACTTTACCTTAGGGAATTGGTTTGCATAATGCCCGTACATTCCACATTTAAAACATCTAACCATTGTTGATGTCGTAGCAATACCATTATCCTCATCCCTGGTGTTAACTGAACCTTTTCCTTTGCACTTACTGGCTTTGTGTCCTTCTTTTCCACACCCAAAGCATCTTCCAGTTCCTTTGAAACATTCTCCTTGATGCCTCTTCCCACATGATTTACATAGGGGAAATTGAACTTTCTTTCCTCTATGATCATCATGAAACTCCATCTTTCTCTTATTAGCCGAGTCAGGAAACTTACCAAATTTTACTTTATTGATCATATTATGATATTGCTGATTCAGCATAATAATGATGTTTAGACTTCCAAATCCCATTTCATTTGGTTGCTCATGAAGAATATCATTCCATTGTCCATCATATCCTCCATTATCGTGAATCATCTTGTTTCCAGCCATTTTCTAAAACCCAAAAAGAATAGTGTGAGAGGCAAAAATCATGATAGGGGAAAACAACATAATAAAGGGGAAGTACCTTCAATATCTAACATCTTAGGTTTAATTATATGATCGTTAGCATAATTCTAGTACTATAACCTATACGTATACTTAACCTTAGGGACATCCCTAGACATACCTTAGAAATATCTCTAGGGATCTCACTAATGTTTTCGCATCCTAGTTTCTAAAGGATGACTAAACCTTTCCTCTGATACCAACTGTAGAGACCCGAAGCCTGACGTACATGGACATTACATTACATTTTCGGAATACTTAGTACATAACAAAAAAACACACACAAGGATCGTAATAGTTTAGTGTCTTTGGAAACTCGGAATATAATCTTCTAATCCTGGTGAAAGATCTTCAACATCTCCCATAAAGATCTTCCGTTTTTTATACCTAAAACCTTTCTTTATATCCTGGGGAAAAGAAAACATAAAAGGGTGAGCTCAAATGCTCAGTAAGGGTAAACAAAAGAAATATCAATCACATCATATACATAAGCACATAGCTTTTGGAAATCTTAACCTGTAAATAGATCATAATTTCATAACCTGGGATAACTCATGACAGTGAAATGTAATCACAATAATCATAACATAAAACATTAAACTTTGTGGCATACACACATAATCATAGAGAATAATTTCTTGTTTGCCAAGACTCATTGTCAAGACTATCTTAGTGGACAAAGTCCCTTTCTGAACCGAGTCACCCTCGTTTCAGTCATGTTTCACTGAACCGGTATAACCTACCATTCCAGCCATGTCTATCTCATGAGATATAAAATCTTTACCCAATGCATTGGAGGGAGATATAGGTCCCACCCATCTCATAATGATACCATTCTTATGTGTGCCACAAATTCATAAATCATACATCATTGCATAACCCATGTAATAAAATTGGGAATCTTTAAACATCGTGACATCATAAAACAATTCATATAAGATAAAAGAATTCATAAAAATATTTCCATCACAACATAATCAAATCCATGTAATAATAGGGATAGAAACAGAACCCTTTATTATATTAGATGGAAAATAATTTTGATAAAACACTTGAACTCCATTCTTGAGGAAAATATACTTTCTACTTCAAAAACACATTTCATTTCTTAACATGTCATAAAATTATAACTAAAAGAAGTTGATTAAAAATAAACTTGAAAACTTGTAAAGGAATATTCTTGTAAATAATGTTTTAAAAATCCATTCATGTCGTATAAGTTAAAAAAACATTCTTCTCGTACTTTTGTTGGAAAATTCAAAAAGTACCTCGTACGAAAAACGAAAAAAAAAATTCCTTTTATATTTTTTAATAAAAACTCACCGAAGGGTAAAATTGGATTTAAAAAAATGTAGGTGAATGGAAATAATATTAAATATTGAGGAAACATGTATTTGGATAATAAAATACACCCCAGTAAATTTCAAAGTATAAACAATCTCGGATAAAAATGAGATTGTGATATTTCCCTTACCTTAGGTCAGATTTGCTTCGTAAGTGTCCGAACCTCCTGTATAATGATTTAAATAATGTCATTGACTTATTACAGAATCATATTCATTTTTATTATATAATATATGGTTCACTTATGACTTTATATTACCCGTTCTTTTGTAAATTCCATGTTAAATAGCGTTTTGGGTAAAATTGTTTCATTTGTCGTCCGTGTTTTGACTTGTAATTATTCATATGATTACTTAGATCATGGTTACTTAATTCCATAATATAAAACATGATTTATATATATATATTCAGAATATAAATATATATAATAAATCAGTAAATGGAAAGAAATACACCGTTCATGGAGACGGTAGTCCGTACGTACGCATGAACGTTGTTTTCGTTTCCTTATTGAATTGAATGGAATTAAGTAGATGACATAAATATAAATATACATAAATCCAGTATCATTATTATGTCATATATTTCATTAGTACTTATTATATATACTTTATAATCATTCATGAACGGTTAATCATTGAGAATGAATCTCATCGCGTCGTGGAGACGGTAGTCCGTACGTACGCACGAGCGATAATATCGTTCCCATGGTCATGGAATTGTGTTGAAGTGTATGTATACTATTTAAGTATCAATATAACTTTATAATAATAATATATAGTTACTCATTACACCATTATACCCATCCAATTAAGGTGGTGGTGGAAAATAGATTACACCACGGCGTGGAGACGGTATTCTGTACGTACGCACGCGCGGTGATTTCCTTTTTCCGTAGGATGGATAAAAGGTTAATTAGAGTTGTTTTATATTTATAATAACATATCAGTATATAATAAATACTGATGCTATTACTTTATCATGAAACAACTAAAGAATAAGAAGTTGAAGAAGAAAGAAATTGAAAAAGATCGGTAATGGATATTACCTCTTTTTGACGCGCCTTCACTTAACCTCCACTTAAAGAACTAAGGATGGACTTTGAAGAAGACCAGGACCTCTAGGATGATACTAGGGAAGTGGAGAAGAGATGTTGGTAGGGTTTTGCCGAGCTTGAATTCTCAAATTGGTGTGAGGAGGAAAGAGAGGAGGTTCCCTTTTATAAGGGAGGCGAGGGGCATCTTAGGAAAATCTCAAAATATTATTTTATATTAAGGTCAAATTCGGTTTATAATGGTTCCAAATGGTATTATTTCGAAGATAAAGTGGGGATGGGTCTAAATACTCTCATCCAATAGTATTTAGACAATTTTACGTTATTATTTTAACCTTATCAATTAGATTTAACTCTAAGTTAAATAATTTAACTTTTACCGTGTCTTTTTGTTTTCTTACACTATATGGTTAATAAACATACTATATGAAGCCAAACGAACCCCAAGTTGTTTATTATTAATATATCTATCCTTATCTAAGTCATTTTTCCGAACCTTATATTTTTAGGAATTAAATAACAATTAATAATATAATATTTGTTTTAAAGACAAATTTATGTCAATTTTGACACTATTTGGTACATGATTTTTATGAAATTTCTAACAGAATGATACGTTCGAACCAAGTTACTTAAATCAACAATAACATGTCATATTGACCTATATAATTATTTTAAGTCACAAAAAGTCTCAAATTACATTTATTTGGGCATTTATAACATCAATTATGTTAATATTTTCTTAAAAAGGTAATTACTGCATCATCGTTGTGTCATAAATAAATTAAATTATTTAAAGTATAAAAATTACAAATAAAATACCATTATGTATTAAATCTTTTTATATTTCTAATGAATATTTATAGTTGAAATTATATTATGTATAACCCTATATTAAAAATGTTTTAGTAAATACACTTTGATTTTAACTCTTTTAACTCTTCTTTGAATTAAATAATAATAAATGTCCTAATCTAATCCAAGTGGGCCTAAATGATAATATTTTACACTTAAGGTCATTTTTGGTCGATATACACTTGTCCAATAGTATTAGGACATGTGTTAGGGTAATAATAATATCATTTTTACCCTTAATTACCCTATTTACTTTTAACCGTGGTAAATAAAAGTAAAAAGTTACTATTCACCAAAAATTATTTTCATCTCATTGAACCACATTTTACTTACTGACATCAACCGTGTCTCCCGGATTTTTGAAATTCCATTCACAGAAATGGTAAAATTAAGATTTATGAAAAAATTAATTTTTTAACTACCACTTAGTAGTTTCACTATTCATCAAAAATTGAAGTTTTTCATAAAAATGCCAAAATTTCACCCTAAGATATAATTGATATTCCGAATTCAAAAATGATTTCTATTTTAAAAAATTCCCAACATATAAGTTGCATTAATTAATTTTATAATTAATTTCCGCTGTCACAACAAATAGCGTGTTTTTAAGAGATAATAACTATCAAAAGATTAACACTTGTTTATGTCTGGTGTAAATGTGAAATTACATCCAATGACCAACATTGTATGGAATTGTAAAAATATATTCTAAATATATTTTAAAACCACTAAAATTAATAATTTATCACTATTAATTATTTCGATTAAAAAAGTTGTTTTTAATTAAAATATAATAATTTTCACTATTCATCAGAAAATGAAAGTTATCTGAAAAGTACCAAAATTTCACCCTAAGCTAATTTCGATATTACAAATCCAAAAATGAATTCCATTTTGAAAAATAAAATTTACAAAATTTCAAAAAGTGGTTATTACTATTCATAACGGCTAGTTTTAATAATATTTTAATAGCATATTGTTGTTTAGTGAAACTCGTTATTGCGTACTACACACGCTATCGAGGAAGGTCACGATTGTGTGTAATGCAAGGAAAGTCAAGGATGCGTGTTGTGCAAGCTCCTTTTGGTGTAGCATACAACACAAGACATTAGTGAAATTAAAAAGAATATTTTTCATAAAATCTTGGGCTGTTACAAGTACGAGATCATGGGACCGAGCTTAGGCTTGCAATGCTACTGCATTCCTGTTGCGCTGTTTTGGTTTTATTTTGCTATACATTGTACCTTTTGCTGTATTGTATCAGATTTTAGTGTATTATATTTTGGCTGCTTTCTTAGAATTAGAGACATGTTGAATCACCATATATATGACTATTGGTTATCTTTTACTTCATTTCCATTGTCCATTTTAGGTCTATATTGTTTACTGCTTCTTCTTTTGTATGTTTGCATTTTTTTTTCACTACGCTACTCTTTGAAAAATGAGGGCATAGTTTCCCCAATATCAGTCCTATGCCCTCGTTGCTATTCGGTAGCCTCTAGTATTTGGTGAAATGCGCTTGAGGTCATGTAACCAAGCGTGTTCGGGGCACCCATTGTGTGGCACCCGGATCCAGGACATTATAATGGTAGGTAGGGTTGTGACCTAACCCAATTAGTTGTGACTATACCTATATTCTTTTTGTTCATTTAGTAGATATGGAATGTATAGAAGCATGGGATGTTTAAATTTGGGGGTGAGAGTGAAAAACTAGTGTGGAAGTGGTTATGGGGTACCTTATTTCTCTATTATTTAATATTATTTTCCTATAATTGGATACAGTATTTGAATATCAATCCTCAGTGAGGCTATGTGATATTTGACCTGATAAATTCTTATTGTTTTTGTTGTTCATTCACTAGATAATTAGTATAATTTTTTCACATTTTCACGAGTTTTCTTGAATATGATTCTATTAAGTATACATGTTATCTCACCCTTATATATTTAAATTGTATTTTAGGTTTCTATGGTGAGTTTGATGATTGAGATGGTCAGTACTAGCTTGGATCTTAAGATTGGATATGAAGTCGATGCCTTGAACTTTTTTTTAGCATTTTATATTGTGATTTATATTTTCTTATCATATTCCTATATTATGGATCTTATTTTAATTAACTTTTTTATTTGTGGTTTTATTTATGTATTCTTGGGATATATAAGGGTAATGTCTCTCATTTTTTATGTTTTATATCCTCAGTGTTGGTCGTCATCCTAGGGCCTTTTGGAGGCAAGCCTCAGGGGTTCACTCTCATATTTACTATAATACTGAAATGGTTTACCAATGAGGGTAGGTCTTTAAAAAATGGTATTAAATATTTAGTTTATATTTAGGATAGAGATTGGAGTTAGATATCGTTCAAGGTTTTATGGGATTAGTAGAGAAACCAGATTATTATAACTTAGTGTGTGATGTATCAAGGGATATCGGATATAACATAGGTGATTAGGGCCCATATGATCTAATGAAAGGACCTTAAGCTTACTTAACACCCTGAGTGATATAATTTTGATTTTTGGGTAGATTCCTTAGAGAGGTACATGTATCATATATATTTTTCTTGTGTTTAGATTGGGGTGATTTTGGGGAAGTCAAAATGAATCCCATTAAAATTAATTTATGTAAATTAATTTCATTCTATCAGGCTTAGGGATTTGTTTCATGTTGGTAACCTATATTCATGTTTTATGGATATTAAGGGTAATTATTATAATTCTCATTGTTATTGTTTCTACTACATCAACATGTTTCCGATGTAGTGTTGTTCTATGTTATGGGATTAATTCTTTCTCATCTTGATTTTTATATGTGACTATATAAATTTTGATATATTTTTTATCTTAATTTATGTATTGTTTGAATGAGTGAAATTTGGTATTGATTTCAAACCATGAGGAATAATGACTTTCATTAGTGGAAAAAGGTAAATAGAAATCTTAGAAATGTTAAAACTAACCCTGGGAGTTTTTAAATCTTAGGTGTCTACCTTGCTGTATTCTTGATAATTTTTGATGTTTTAGTAACCTGAATGACCGTTAAACTTGATAAAATGAATAGTTACAAGATCATTTTTTTGAGATCCACTATGTGTTAATATGTATTTCCTAGTTTTGAAGTTAAGCATATTGATATTGATTTGATAAAGAGCATCGTATGAATATATCAGTTGAACAAAAATAATTCTATGTAAGAATGTAACTTTTATTAATTATTGACATGTGAGTGATTAATAAGTGGATATTTAACATAGTATATTTTTCACCATATATAGTATAAATTAAATTTCTTAGGGTTGATATTTGATTTAATAGAAACTGTGTTAATGTTTTAATGAAGTAATTGTTGAACTGTTATTATCCTATCATGCATGATAAGTTGAATTTGATAGAATATTTGGTAATCGAGTTTATCTAAATTGGTAATGATATGTTTCTAAAAAAACTTATTTAAATGTGTGGGTTTCAAAGAAAGTTTTTCATGTTTTAACTGAATTTTTTCTTTTAAATTATTTTTATCCTGTTTAAACTGATTAAATTTCCAAAAAGTGTATTTTTATTTACTTAAAGGGTGTTATTTAGGTCTTTCTTTAATAAGAATGGTTGATATCATTGTATGGTATACATGAATAGTGGGGAGAATGAAGTGTTTTTTTGGTGTCTTGATGGTTGGATGGATAGTGGTATGGGGTTGATGAGTTAGTTGTGTTATTATAAGGTATGATAGTAAATATTTTAGGGGAAAATGAGGTTTTTTATTTTGAATAAAATGGTTTAGCGTTTCAAGGGTGTGAGAGTAGATGTGATTCTTGTGGTTTGGTTGTGTTTCCCTTATTGTTGGTATGTTATTTAATTATTTGTATTGAGATTATTGATTTTGATATTTGGATTTAATACATGTCATTAGATCATCATCGAGGTTGTTCTTATAGAGTGGGAGGATTCATGGGATAAGGTGTTTTCTATATTTTAGTATTAGGATGTGCTGAAGTTTCTTGGTGGGTTGTTGAGCCCCAAGTTTGAGGAGTGGTTAGAAGAGGTTGAGGTTTATTTTGAATTGATGATGACTCCTGATTAATTTTGAGTTACCTTAGTATTTTAATTTCTTTGAGGGGTTTCTTGAGAATGGTGGAAGGAAAATCATGGTCGGACGAAAGATATTTAAGTTCATGCCCCTGATCAAGGAATAGTTTGTCTCGTAGTTGTGGAAGGAAAATATATGAAGATTCAATTACATTTTTATCAAGGGGATTCATGTGTGTGTGATCTCATGATTCACTTTTATGCATAGATGATTTAGTTTCTGAACCACTTGACTGATGAAGATATGTGATCATGGAATTTAGAATCATCATTGAGGTCAAAGATCTAACTGAGGGTGGAAAGCTTGTAGTTTAAGTCCTTGGTGGATGTGAGAGATAATGATGAGTTGATTCAGAAGAATATTCTCTAGGTTTCTAATAAGTTTGAAGTTGGTTCCATGAGTTATTGATTTAAAAAAAGTGGTGGCAGGAAGTGAAGAGGTATTTTGAGGTTTAGGCATGGCTCTGATACTTGGGTCTGTATAGCTCTAAAAAACCTATGTTAGGTAGTTAAATATGTTTTTATTTGTGTTATGGTGTAGCATCAATAGTTCGAGTAACCTATGGTTTGTGGCATTATTGGGTTTAAGTAAATAGTTTGATTTGTTTCAGTGGGTGTTCAAGTTTCAATGGGTATCCAATTAGGATATTTAGAGTTAGTTTGAGAGTCTAAGAGTGAGTATATTCTAATACAATGACATTATCCACTTTGTAATTAATTTCCCTTCATTTAAATGATCTTCCAAATTACATTTTGGAGTATTTTATATGGAATAATTTGACTCTTTTCTCGTAAATGGGTTCTTGAAAATTTACATGTGATTGATTTAGTGAGTTTGTATTTAAAATTGAGTGATTTCATAAGGAAGGAAGAATTTTTTTTTACTTAAATGTGTTCACATTTTTAAAGGAAAAATTCATGTTTGTGGGAATTAATTTATTAAACATGATTTCATAGAATTATTTTGATGTTATGAAAGGTTTAATGTTTGGAACAATTGTGGAGATTTGGGGTGGGAGTGATTGATGTTGTCTTATTATATTCTCTATTAGGAGGAGGCCACTTTAGTGGAATCTCTATTTGAAAGTTATATTTCTTTTTTTCTAGTTTTTAGGGAATTCCCCTATTTAATTTGGGTTAGTGTTGTAGTAGAATCCCTGAGTTGATAGTGGTGAGTGCATAACATATTTTACCCTTGTTTGTGGTGATTTTTGGAGATTAAAGAGTAGTTCCTTAAGAATTTTATCCCTCCCTGGGTTTGGAGATTATTTGTTTTTTATTATGTTGGCCTCGTTAAAAAGTTTTTTTCCTTTTCAATTTTATTTTTGGAGATTCATTTCCTAGATTTAGTGATGTTGAAGTTGTTGATTTCATGTTTTTATGATTGGGGTTTTCATTTTTTGAATCACATTTATGCATGGTGATATTGTTACCTCTATTTAAGTGGTATCTCTTGGGGAGTATTTTGGTTTGGTGGTTGATGTCCCCCCTAGGTTTGGTTTTAACTCTCTGTCACAACCTAACCCATGTTAGGGATTGAGCCGCAACTCCCTCAATCCCACCTCCATAGGCCAGGGGGTGGCGATACCAAAGGCACAACTTACTCAGGGGGGCCTTTGCCTATGTACTTTTACACACACACACACCCACTCAATGCAAAAGGGAATACGGGAAAGAAAAAAAAGATAAAAAAAATTTGTAAATAAACTAGGCATTCATGGACCACTATAGAGTACAATAACAGTAAAGTAAATTGGAAAGTAAAAGGGAAAAATACATGCCCAACTATAGTAGTTTCACAACCTAAAAGAAAAAGTAGAAAAATTACAACACTAAGAGAACTCTGTTCCTGGATCACAATGGGACCACTGCACATTGTCTAAGCTCCACGTGTCCCTATGCTTCTGAAATTCACGATCAAACATTTCTATCGTCTGCAAGGGAACAACACATGTGGGAAAATCCAAACTAGGGGTGAGTATAATAATACCCAGTAGGATGCCCCAAATGCTCAAGGGAGAAGTAAGAGGTATAATAAAAAGGGAAAGAAGTAAGGGGAAAATTTATAATAAAGAGAGTGCAGATTAACCCAAAAAGGAAGTGAAGGTAAGCTCATCCAAACACAAGAAGATAAAAAATGTGATAAGGTTAACTTCTCATCAAGACTTAGCCACATATAGTAGGATACTAGACTCATCCAACCATGAGAATCTAGACACGGAAATAACATGTCATACCCCACATGTCTTCACCCCTCTTGGAAGGAGAGTAACCAAACCCAAGGAGTGGGTAAATAAAATAGGGTGTACTTATATATATATATATATATATATGCTCAGTCACAGAATCCCAAACAAGGGAGTAAGGGGATCTCTGTTGTACAACTCAACCCAATAAAGTGAGTAGCCAATAGTTCCATAAGTTACCACTATCGATGCCCAACTTAGACGATATATTAAAATGTTTCATGTCGTCTAAACACCCAACTCTAGAATAATATATTGAAATATTTCAAAGTTTTTCGAGGAAAAAAAAGGTCTCTACACTCTCAAGGATGAGAATCATTTGATTGGTATCTAATGTGATGGTTTGGACCTTTCCATTCCATTCCATTGTGATATTTGGGTGTTGAATGTGTTCAGAGGAGTTTTATTGAGGAAGGGTGTTATTAGATATAGAATTTAAACTTATAGTATAAGGTCACAGTGTGGTCATTTAGGTTTCAATGTAAAGGCTTGGCAATGGTAAATATGTGGTCCTACAGTCCTTGATTGCATCTCATCATTGTTTTTCATGGTGTGATGGGTTCAAGGTGAAGATTTTGGCGAAGGGAAAGACTCATACATGAGCGAGGACTCTTATAAAGTTTCCTCTGTTGATTCCTTGGTCATTGTGTGAGGGACCAGTTCACAGCATGACATGTCTTGGTAGTGATGGAGTTTTTTTATAGATGACCTTAATGGTGCCACAATATTTTCCATGTCATATAACCCCAGAGTCATGATTTGGTGGTTTTACCTAGAGTAGCATCACAGAGCAGTGTTTGGGGTCACATCATGACTAGTATTTCCTCATATCAAATCAGAAAGTTTTACCAAGACTTGAATGAGGGAGATATGGGGGGATTCACAATATGATTTTTAGGAGAAGTTCAATTTGGATTAGTCATGGCATGGCCATACTCTGTCATATCATGATGGGGTAATTTTCTAGACAAATATAAATTGTAAACCCCCTCAATTTCCCTTTATTTCCATAATTTTCTATTGTCCCTTGGATGATCAAAGGTGAATATTTTGAAGTCTTTGATCCCCCATTGATTAGATTTATCTCTCAGCTTCTAGAGATCGACTAGTAGTGATTTAGGGTAATTTTTCTTTTCTTTTTCTTGAGTTTTATCCATTTTATTTTTCGAGGAAGGTTATGGAAGTGGTTTGGGGATTGTATTTTTAGGATTTAATTCATGTTCCTGATAGGTATTGTTAAGGTAGGGGATTTAGGAACTCTTTTATTTTATGTGTAAATTGTAGATGTTTCATGCTTTTTATTTCATTGGGTAAACAGTTTGGATTGAATTATTAAAGATAATGAACCAAACTAAATGAAATTGAATGGGATGGGGTGAATCGCATGTGTTTTTTTGTTTTCATGATTTTCTCAAGATATTGATGCTTGTTCATTATTATTTTTTAAAGTCATTATTGTTGTTAAGGTTGTGTGTTATTGTTGTGATTGTGTTTTTGGAATCACCTCTCTTGAAAGGATAAATACTAAAAGTTTTAAATAATATAATTGTTTTTGAGAATATTGAATTTATTTATTGATGATAGTATAAGAGATGCTGAATTAATGTGAAATCATGTTAATAGAAATATATGGATGTGTATTGTTGATATAATTGGGTGTAATTGTTTTTGTTGTTTCAAATAATGATGTTGTGATTGTTTTGTGGGTATGGTTGTTAATGGTGATAGGGGATGGTTTGGGGTGATTATATGGTTAGTTCTTGGCCTTGGAATGTGTTGAGTAGTAGGGCTATGATTAGTTAGAATGGGAAGCATTGTGAGATGGTTTCATGGTGGTAGGTTGGTGGTGGTCAGGTTGTTGTGGTTTCTATAGGCATGTGATTCATGGGGTTTGATTCGGTGTCTATTTGTGTGATGTGGGGATGATTTTATAGTTGTCTGATAGTAATAGAATATAACTGGTAATGATAAACTAAAAATGGTTGTTGATGGAATTGAATTAAATCATGGCAGTAAATAAGATAATGATACATAAAATGAATGAGTAGCGGTTGGGAATAAATCGTGGGAAATGGTTGGAAATCTTTTTTCATTAAATATAGGATCGAATGGAATAATGAACATAAATTGGTTAGCAAATGGTTAATTTCGAAATAGTGTGATGATGTGAGTGATCAAAAACTTGTTAATTCTTTTTTGTGGTTATTTTGTATGAGAAATTGGGTTGGTTTGTGGTGTTATAGTTGGTAATGGTAATGGTGTGTAGAGATGGTAGTGCAGTGATGGTTGTGGGTTGTGATGGTGCTGTATTTATGTAAACCCTTTAGGCTAGATTTTTGTGTGGATATATATATATATATATGATGCATTTTATTGTGATTTTTTATGCACCCCACCCAAATCTAGCAGCCATACCAAGGCCCAAATATTTTGGGTTCCAAGTGTCTTCCCCAAACATTCAAGTTAGCAAGGGAATGGATGGATAAGTACTCCCCCTTCCATTCACTCTCTTCTAGGAATAGTTTAGAGTGGTGTTGATAAATATAAGGGGTCATGCCTGGGAGGAGGAGGGAAAAGGCTTTATGTCCTTAATTTTCATGATAGCCTATTGTGATGGTTATGAATGTGGAGTTGTGATTAGGAATTGATGCCAACACAGAATGTCGAACCTAGAGGGAGGTTGGGGAGGGTAGAGTTCTGACCTAGACCACATCATTTGTGACTATATGTATATTCTTGTTATCTATTTGGTGGATACAAATGGGATGGAAGTACAGGATGTTTGATGTTGGCGCATGAGAGTGAAAATTAGTGGGGAATTGGTTTAAAGGTACATTTTTTGTATAGTCTTCGATATATCTGAATGTGATATTTAGTGAGTGAGCCTCAGTGAGGTTGGGTGATAGTTGACCTGATAGGTGCTTACTAATTCTAATTTTTGTTCGTTAGAGAATTAGTATTCTTCTTCCACGTTTTCACGAGTGGTCTTAACACTATGGGAAAACCGGGCTATTGCAACAGGTTATTTGTGACGGGTCATTATCCAGTTGTAAATAGTCCATCATAAATAGTTTTTTCGACGGGAGAAGCTGCCCCTTGCAAATAATAAGACTTTTGTGACGGGTAGAGGGTTTTCATCGCAAATTTTTTGGTGCGCATTGCGCACCCAAACGCAAAAAATGGTATTTGGGACAGGCTATAGTAGACCATTGCAAATACCTGGTGGCATTTTAAAGTATTTGCGATGGGATAAACATCTCGTCACAAAATAGTATGTCGGAAGGTGGTCTTTTGCGATGGGTTCCATCACAAAAGACTTTCTCAATCATAGGGTATTTTCGATGGGCTATAGTAGCCCATCCAAAATACCCGGTGGTGTTTTTAAGTATTTGTGGCGTCCTGTCGCAAATAGTATGTCGGAAGGTGGTCTTTTGCAATGGGTTCCATCACAAAAGATTTTTTCAATCAGAGGGTATTTGCGATGGGACTCATCGCAAATGTTACTATTTGCAACGGTTTTCCCATCGCAAATAACCCTGTCGCAACTAATTTAACCTATATATATACCCCAACCTGTTTTTCCCTTTATTCCATTTCATTCTCTACTCTTCTCTCTCTCTCCAGTGAAAAATTTTCTCCCATAATTTTTCGTAGTTTAAAGTTTTAATTTGGAGCATTTTTTGCAGCTTACATCCTTTGAAAGCTTCATTTTTAAGGTATTTATCTATTTTTTTTATTTTTTACTTAATTTAATTTATTTTAATTATAGTTATTGTTAATTAGTTGTAATTAAATTAAATTAGAATTAGATAGTTTTATTTATTATTGTTTATGTTTATTTTTACAAATAATTATGTGTGATTAGTATGAATTAGTATGAATTAATAGTTATTATATTAATTAGTAATAATTAGTATTAAATTGTAATAATTGGTATTAAATTGTAATAATGGGTAATAAATTGTAATAATTGGTAATAAATTTCAATAATTGGTAATGAATTGCAATAATTGGTAATGAATTGCAATAATTGGTAATGAATTGCAATAATTGGTAATGAATTGCAAAATTGGTAATGAATTGCAACAATTGGTAATGAATTGCAACAATTGGTAATCAATTACAACAATTGGAAATCAATTGCACCAATTGGTAATCAATTGCACCAATTGGTAATCAATTGCACCAATTGGTAATCAATTGCACCAATTGGTAATCAATTGCACCAATTGGTAATAAATTGCACCAACTGGTAATAAATTGCAACAATTCGTAATAAATTTGAACAATTAATAATAAATTGGAATCATTCGTAACAAAATGGAGTGATTAGTAGTAAATTAGAGTAATTAGTAATAAATGCAGTAATTGGTAAAAAATTCTAATAATTATTAATAAATTGTAATAATTAGTAATAAATTATAATAATTAGTAATAATTAGTCATAATTAGTAATAATTAGTCATAATTAGTAAAAATTATTAGTAATAAATTTTAATAATTACTAATAAATTTTAATAATTACTAATAAATTCTAATAATTAGTAATAAATTCGAATAAACTGGAATAATTTGGAATAATTAGTAATAAATTCGAATAATTTGTAATAAATTTGAATAATTAGTAATAAATTTGAATAATTAGTAACAAATTCGAATAATTAGTAATAAATTTGAAAAATTAGTAATAAATTTGAACAATTAGTAATAAATTCAAACAATTCGAAATAAATTGTAATAATTAGTAATAAATTGCAACAATTATTAATAAATTGCATCAATTGGTAATAAATTGGAAAAAATAATAATAAACAATAACAATTAATAATAAATTGTAATAATTAGTAATAAATTGCAATAATTAGTAATAAATTGCAATAATTAGTAATAAATTGAAATAATTAGTAATAAATTGAAATAATTGGTAATAGATTACAATAATTAGTAATAAATTGCAATAATTAGTAATAAATTCTAATAATTAGTAATAATTATTAATAAATTTGAATAATTCGTAATGAATTCAAATAATTAGTAATGAAATGCAGTAATTAGTAATAAATTTCAACAATTAGTAATAAATTTTAATAATTTGTAATAAATTCTAATAATTAGTAATAATTGGTAATAAATTCTAATAATTAGTAATAAATTCCAATAATTTGAAATAATTAGTAATAAATTCTAATAATTACTACTACTTAGTAATAATTAGTAATAATTAGTAATAAATTCAAATAATTAGTAATAAATTTTAAAAATTATTATTAAATTCAAATAATTAGTAATAAATTTGAATAATTAGTAATAAATTCGAATAATTAGTAATAAATTCGAAGAATTAGTAACAAATTGCAACAATTAGCAATAAATTGAAACAAATAGTAATAAATTGTAATAATTAGTCATAAATTCAAACAATTAGTAATAAATTGCAATAATTAGTAATAAATTACAATAATTAGTCATAAATTCAAACAATTAGTAATAAATTGCAACAATTTGTAATAAATTCAAATAATTAGTAATAAATTGTAATAATTAGTAATAATTGGAATAATTAGTATTAAATTGAAATAATTAGTAATAAATTGAAATAATTAGTATTAAATTGCAATAATTAGTAATAAATTCTAATAATTGGTAATGAATTCTAATAGTTAGTAATAATTTGTAATATATTCGAATAATTAGTAATAAAATGCAGTAATTAGTAATAAAATGCAGTAATTAGTAATAAATTAAAGTAATTAGTAATAAATTATAATAATTTGTAATAATTCATAATAATTAGTATTAAAGTCTAATAATTAGTAATAATTAGTAATAAATTGCAATAATTAGTACTAATTAGTAATAATTAGTAATAAATTCTAATAATTAGAAATTAATATAATAATTAGTAATAAATTTGAATAATTAGTAATAAATTTGATTAATTAGTAATAAATTTGAAGAATTAGTAATAAATTTTAACAATTAGTAATAAATTTGAACAATTAGAAATAAATTGCAACAATTAGTAATAAATTGCAATAATTAGTAATAAATTGCGACAATTTGTAATAAATTCAAACAATTAGTAATAAATTGTAATAATTAGAAATAAATTGAAAGAATTAGTAATAAATTGCAATAATTAGTAATAAATTGCAATAATTGGTAATAAATTGCAATAATTAGTAATAAATTGCAATAATTAGTAATAAATTGTAGTAATTGGTAATAAAATGTAGTAATTAGTAATAAAATGTAGTAATTAGAAATAAAATGCAGTAATTAGTAATAAATTGTTGTAATTAGTAATAAATTGAAATAATTTGTAATAAATTAAAATAATTAGTAATAATTAGTAATAATTAGTAATAATTAGTAATAATTAGTAATAAATTCTAATAGTTAATAATAAATTGTAATAATTAGTAATAAATTGGAATATTTAGTAACAAATTGGAATAATTTTTAATAAATTTCAATAATTAGTAATAAATTGCAGTAATTAGTAAGAAAATGTAGTAATTAGTAAGAAAATGCTGTAATTAGTAAGAAAGTGTTGTAATTAATAAGCCAATGAGCCCATACCTGAGTGGTAAGGGCTCCTGCTTGTCATCGAAGAGACACAGGTTCAGAATCAGGTGGAGGTGAATTTCCGGGGTATTGTAGCAGCACTATAGCAGTTACTATTTTGTACTATGGTAGTCGAAACTATTCAACTGATTTGGGCATTCAGGTCACCAATTTGGGCCTATGGGTCTCAAGGGCCTTCGGGTCATCAAAGGCCTTCGGGCCATAGGGACTTCATGCTACAAAGTCCATGAAGTATCTCAGTTCACCTAGAGTAGGACCCAAAAGTGGATCAGAGCAACAAGAGTAGCAGCCACCGGAAGCAGAACTAACCAGATTGAAAAAATGAGTGGTTATGGAAGCCTCCATTGGGATTAGGCATCGTGTAGCTTTGTATGGGGAAATGCTAACTGATCAGTATTTTAAGGTGGGGAGCTAGGTGATCAGTGATGCAGATTCTGGGGAGGGGCAGTTCTAGTGGGTTGGGCATACGGGTCATGTAATGGGCATGGTATGCCTCTGGACCTTCAGGTCATGTATTGTGGGTCATGTCGGGCCTTGGGCCTTGGGCCTACGGGTCATGTACGGGTTCTGATTCAACCCTTAAACAGGTGATTATCCATAATAAAATAAAAAAGGCATTCGGGCCATTTGGGATAGTGTAAAATCAAATATAGTGAATTGTTATGTGTAGTAATTAGTAAGAAAATGCAGTAATTAGTAATAAATTGCAATAATTGGTAATAAATTCTAATAATTAGTAATAAATAATAACAAGTAGTAATAAATTAGAATAATTAGTAATAAATTATAATAATTAGTAATAAATTCGAATAATTAGTAATAAATTAGAATAATTAGTAATAAATTAGAATAATTAGTAATAAATTTGAATAATTGGTAATAAATTGCAATAATTAGTTATAAATTGCAACAATTGGTAATAAATTACAAAAAATAGTAATAAATTGAAAAACTTAGTAATAAATAGTCATAAATTCTAACAATTCTAATAATTACTAACACATTCTAATAATTAGTAACAAATTCTAATAATTAGTAACAAATTATAATAATTCATAATAATTAGCAATAATTAGAAATAATTTGGAAGAAATTATAATAAATTGGCACAAATTTTAATAAATTGGCATAATTTTCAACGGATTGGAGGCTCCCTTTTACCTAACACCTTATCTCCTTGTAATTTTCTTCTACTGAAATCAATATGAAAAATATGTCCTCACATACAAATATTCATTTTGTGTATGCATGATAATAGAGAGCAACATGGTGAGGCCTTCCTACTCTCTATTCTCATGCATACAAAAATGGATACGCGTACGTCGGAGCAAATTTTTCATACTGATTTTAGTTAGAGAAAGTAGTAAGGAGATGAACCGTCAAGAAAAAGAGGCTCTCTTTCCTGATGACTCATCTCCATTATCTATGACTTAAATCACTATGAAAAATATACTTAGATGTACGGATATCCATTTCTGCATGCATGAAGATGGAGAGCAGGGAGGCCTCGTTGCGCTGCTCTCCATCTTCATGCATACAGAAATGGATATTCTTACGTCTGAGCAGATTTTTCATAGTGATTTTAGTCGGAGACAGTGTAGTTGAGTCGTTAAGAAAAAGAGCTACTGCCAATCTGTTAGAAATTATGTCTCCAATAATTAACAATTATTAGTAAAAATTAGCTATAATTAGTAGTAATTAGTGATAATTAATATAAATTATTATAAGTTAGTGTAGATTAGTATAAAAGTTTTAAAAATACTATAAATAAGTATAAAATAATAAAAATTATTATAATTTGATAGAAAATGAAATTTAATTGTCTTATCTTTTTTGGATAGTGTTTTTCTTATATCAAATTATACAAAAAATAATTATTTTATATTTTTTAGAGAAATATGGAATAAGGAAGTTGAAAATAATCATTATTAGATGATCGTTATTGGATAAATCAGCGTAAGAATCAGAACGGTTCTAGTTTAAATCTTATATATATTGAGGGTGTGGAATCTTTATTATCATTTGCATCATCAAAACCAGAATTTTTTCAGAAGGTACAATTAAGTGTCCTTGTAAAAAATGCTCTCTGAGAATGTTTGACACATTTGACAAAGTTGGAGGTCATTTATTACTTTTTGGTTTTTAACTAGATTATGTTTTTTGGTATCAACATGGTAAACACGGTTCTATATAAGATACTAATAATTTGGTTCTGGATCTAGCATGGTTTCAAAATTTAGTACACGATGTGAAAGGTCTATCTTTTCAACAAGCTGAAACTCAGGATTATATTAATTTAACTCTTGATTTAGAACCATCTCATTTTTATGAGTTGTTGAGGTTTGTTGAGGATGCCTTATATACTGGTTTCAAGATAAGAAAATTTGAAGCATTTTCTAAATTTATGGCTATTAAATCAGATAATGAAATGTCAAATAACTGTTTTTATCAGATATTTTCTTTAGTAAAAACACTGCTACCAGAAGAAAATGTGTTGCCAACAAATTTATATGAGAGCAAGTGTCTTGTTTGTAATATGTTTCTTGGTTATCAAAAGATTCATGCATGTTAAAATGATTACATGTTATATTATGGTGAAAGTGAGTAATTTCATAATTGTCCCGCATGTGGAACATCTAGGTCTAGAGAGGCCCAACAAGTGAAGTTTGGATTGATTCCTATAAAAAAATTGAAATATTTTATGATTACACCTAGATTACAGTGTTTATTTATTTCTTAGAACACAACTGCATTGATGTCATGGCACAAAACCAATATTCTAACTGGTAAAACCTTAAATCATCCATCTGATGGTGGTTCATGGAAACATTTTGATCAAGTGCATCTGTCTTTTGCTTTATAAGCCCAAAACGTACAATTAGGTCTATTTACTGACGGTTTTTGTCCATTTTGTTCTTACGGTAGTCAGTATTCATGTTGTCCTATCTCTATAACTTCGTACAATTTACCTCCTTGGATGTTGATGAAGGAACCATATATCTTTTTGACCTTATTATTTCCAAGACATCCAAAAAAGAATATTGATTCTTATTTAAAACCATGTATTGATGAGTTAAATTCATTATGGATTAATAGTGTCAGTGCTTTTGATGTTGCTGCGAAATAAAATTTCTCACTAAAAGTTGCATTGATGTGGACAATTAGTGATTTTCCAACGTATGACATGTTATCTGGCTGGAGTACACATGGTCCAAAATCATTTTTGTACTGTATGAGAGACAATAAATCATTTATGCTTATCAATGGAAAAAACCTTGTTTTTTAAACTATCATTGCATATTACTTCCAACTGATCATCCTTTTCAGAGGAACAAATATCATTTCAAAAAAGGAACAATTGAAATATATGGACCTCTAAAATTTATCTCAGGTATAGAGTTAAAATCAATTGTCTCTTTATTCCCTCCCATCACATTTGGACCAACAATAAACCAACAAAAATTGATGGCTTTGGGAAAGAACACAATTGGATAAAACAAAGCTTTTTTTGGGATCTACCATATTGGTCTGATTTGCTAGTTCATCACATGTTGGATGTCATTCATATTGAGAAGAATTATTTAGAAAATTTATTTCATACAGTTTTGGATACACCAGGTAAGACCAAAGATAATTTAAAGGCATGATTATATCTTGCCCAAATTTGTAGGCGACCAGAACTTGAACTGTTTGAAAATATCAGATCACATAAGTTAATGAAACCAAAATAATCTTATCCACTCTCCAAAGAAAATCGATTATTATTTTGTTAGTGGATTTCAGATTTGAGTCTTCCATATGGTTATACTTCCAATTTGGGTTTATGAGTCAAAAATGATTATATTACGGTATTAAAATGTAATGATTTTCATATTATAAGGGAAAGGCTCCTACTGACTGGATTAAGAGGTATGCTGAATCACATTATTCGGGATGTGCTAACAGACATATCATATGTTTTTTGAGACATTTTTGTGGTGATAAGTGACTACGATGCATTAAAAATAATGTAAGAAGATGTTGTTTTAATTTTATATAAACTAGAAAAAATATTCTCATCATCTTTGTTTGACTCAATGGAATATTTGAATATACATTTTATGAATGAAGAAAAATGTGGTGGTTTGGTATAGTTCTAATAGATGTAATCATTCAAGAGATGCATACAGAAATTTAAAAAAAAGTATGTAACAAATCATCGGTTGAAGGTTCAATTGTAGAAGCTTATTTGCAAGAGAAAATTTATTTTTTCCGCTCTCATTACTTTCAATCTGAATATCCCTCAAAACAAAAGTGTATAGTCCATAACAAGGGAACTGTTGACGATGAAATGGGAAATCAATTATTAGTTTTCTATCAGCTAGAACTTAGCTTTGGTGGAGTTCATGAATGATGGATTTTAGATGATGAACATCACAAAGCTCACACATATGTTCTGCTCAACTGTAAGGAAATAACACCATTTATATATTGAGTTCTCCAATCACTTATTCTATAATATTTTTTACAGTAAATTAATCTTAGTTTATTTCTAGATTATATGATAATCATATCAATAAATAACTTCCACAAATTACAGTAGCTTCTCTTAAATAACTTCAGCAAAAAAAAACTTTTCTGACTTATTTCAAAAATTGGTAACATAAATTATTTTTTGGTTCAACATATAAAATATATTTATTATCTATTATATTGATAACTATTTTACAAATTTTCAGGTACCTCAACATGCTGATAAAATTGATAATCGATTTCATGTATTGAGTAACCCATTATAAAAAATGGTTAAATCTTATAATGTATATGTGGTAAATGATTTTCGATTTTATACATGTGCATATGTGGAATCAAAAAACAATTAATTGTGTTGTTTTCTTGAGAGGATATCATCGTAGAGAAACTAAAGTTAACTTTTACGGTATAATGGAAGAAATTATTGAACTATTTTATCTGGGACAACATTATTTAACGATGTTTAAATGTCAGAGGTTGGATACTAAGAGAGGCTTACATGTTCATCTAACCCATGGAATCATTGATATTAAATATAAAATAATTATTGGAGTAAATGAACCATTTTTATTGGAACATCAGGAACATAAAATTTATTATTAAAAATATTGTGCTACTTCAATAGAGTTAAGTGATTAGTGAAGTATAATAAAGACTAAATCTTAGGAAAATTAGTTTACTCAAAGTGAATATGGTTCCACTGAAGTGTAAGGAATTGAAATTTTTCAAGAGACTGATCTAAATCCATCTTTTTCATGAAGATACATGGATATCGATGATGACACCCCACATTTAAGGTTTGATGGTGGAAATTATATTAATGATGTTACAAATAAATTTGAAATGTCAAGAGATGATGAAACTGAAAGTCATATGGAAATTGATGATGTTTAAGAGGAATATAAATACATTGACATCGTCAGATACAAAGATTAGGATGAATATGAACATTGAAATAATTAAATGTTGGTTATAATCATATAAAATATATATCTATATATAATATGTATTTTCAAGGGTTTTCTAACAATAATCATTTCGTGTTTCAGATGGGTGAGGATCTGTATCATCTATTGTAGGAAGATGAGCTACCTTTGGATGAGCAGGATATTGGGTTATCTGACCCTTAGACTACTGGTAGTTCAGGGGGGGACTCGGAGGTGGTGTGGTCTTTCTCACTTGATGATTCCGGACCCGATCCCTGAGTGACATCCATGCCTTAGCTTTGATCCGCACATGTAAAGGTGTGTTTACCTAGGTATTTTACTTAGTTTTCAATGATTTATTTATATACTAATTGTTTTATGTTTTTTATTTTTTTCACATCATTACACATATATCTACTGGATAGGGAAGCACTATACTGTGCAATTATTTTTCTAAAAAATGTGTCTCATGGGATCAGATTCCCATTTATGTGCAGCACTGCATGTTCGATCATTGGTTGGTACGTAAATAAATAATATTTATTTTGAAACTAATTTAATAAATAACTTGATATTATAAATTATTTGTAGGGTTTATGGTATCCCGTTGATGAGAGCATGTGTGGGGATATCTAGAAGGCATGGAAGGGGACTATGCATCAGCATTACAGTCAGTTTTTGCACATTTTGAGAAGTAAGGCAATGGAGAAATCATGAGTGAAAGAGTTTGATGAGTCTTGTCATGCCCACCGACCAGATTACATTTCATCCTAGGTTTGGGATGGATTATGTTCACACTGTTTGGGTAGTCGTTTCTAGACTAGATCATCAGTAGGGTGATAGAACTGTGGGAGACAGGAGGTGACACATCGAGCCAGTAGTCATACATTTAGTACGCATAGAGAGCATATGGTAAGTATTTTTTAAAATATTTTATATAACGTTAAGTGTAAATGGTTTATTTTATATTCATATAGGTAGTTGAACAACATGATATTTTGGAGTTCGACATTTATAGGAGGATGTATAGTGATCTAACCACTGGAGAGATTAGAGGTTCTCACCAGCGTCAAATTGTGGTCAGTATATTTTCTTTTTGAATTTAAAATTTAACTATAAATAATATTTTAACTATTTTACTTTTAAATTTCAATTGAAGGGGTCATAGGAGGTCGCTATGTCTCAAACAAAGGCTGAGAGTAAGGCGAAGACCGATGCTCAGACCAGTGCCCATCAATTTGATGAGACATTATGGATGCACGCAACCCAGTATGCCTTTAAGAAAAGTCAGGTTGTTAGTATCGTCTCCAAATTGACACCAGTGGATTATTATGGCACTGATACGATATCAGCATCCAGCTCGAGAGGAGCTCATGGAGAGTCATCATCATCTGCTGCACAGTATTAGGGGTAGCTGCGAGCTCAAAGTGAGCTTATAAAGAGTATAAGGAGGGAGCAGGAGCAGATGCATCAATGGCATCAGCAGCAGCATGAACAGTTCCTATGACAGCAGCAGTAGGAAGAGATTCAGGAGGAGATGCATCAATGGCGAAAGGAGAAATAACAGGAGCAGTTAGAGTACATACAATGTCTCACTCATGGTTTAGGGATGGAGTTCCCTCCACCATCTTCTCCAGACGACCCTCCCCCTCAGTTATCTATTTATTTTTTATAATCAAATATTTGAATATAATTTTTTTTGTAATATTAACTATCTACATTTTTATATAGTGTGTTTTTTATATTATTATGAATATTACATTTTTTATTATTTATTTAATTTTTTATTATTTTATTATTTTATTTAAATTTTTTATTATTTTTATTATTTTTTATTTATTTTTTATTTTTATTTTATTTTTATTATTTTATTAATTATTATTTTTGATTATTTTCTTTTTATTATTTTATTATATTTTTCATGAATATTGAAGTATACATTATTTTTTAATTTTTTGTTATATTTGTAATAATAATATTAATAATAATATTGCTATCATATTATCAATATTATTATTATTATCATATGAATATTATTTTCTTATTTTATAATTTAATTTACTAATATTAATATTATTATTTCATTAATATTAAAATTATTTTTTTATTATTATTATTTATTTATTTATTCTATTTGTGATAGGTCGTTGCAATAAAGTATTTAAAAACCACAATGAAACTATTTGTGACGGGTGCACATCCCGTCACAAATATTTGCTTTTTGAGACAGACTATCACAAAAAAAACTCTTTTTGCGATGTTGTTTTCTGCAACGGGTCATTTGCGATGAGATCCCGTCACAAATAACTAGTCACAAATGCCCCAATTTCCAGTAGTGTATGTATAATCCTACTGAGTATACATGTCTTGTTCACCCATATATATATATGAATTATTTTTCAGGTTTTTAGGGTGATTTTGGTGACCATGATGGATGGTACTAACTTAAATCTTAGGCTCGGTTGTGGATTCACTACCTAGGACTTTTCTTTGGCATTCTATATTGGAATTTTTATTTTTCTAATATATTCCTACATTATGGAAATATTATAGATCATAGTTTATTTATATCATGGTGTTGATTAGTGGTTTCATTTATGTATTCATCATATATATAAGGGTAATGCCTCCCATTTTCATTTTTTTATACCATCGATGTTAATCGCCAACCTGAGGCCTATTGGAGGCGGACCTCGGGGGGGTCACTCTCATCTTCATTGTAGGCCCATGAGTAGTTCCCAATGGGGGAGGGTCATGACATAAAATGTTTTATTTTTAATACAAAACTTTTCTCATCAATTTTTTGAGATATTAAAAATGAATAACATTATTCATCACATGTAATTAGTGATATAAATTTCATATATAATGATATATATATTTTCTAAAATGAAATTCATCTCATATAAGATGTGAGATAAATTTACCTTTATTGATATCACATTAAAAAAGGAAATTTCTCCCATGTATATCATGACATAATATTCATTAAATATGATAAAAAATTTAAAAATTAAAACTTATCATATACATAAGATGAGATAAATTTCATCTATAATGATATATTTTTTATAAAATAAAATTTATCACATGTGTGAAGTGAGATAAATTTTATTTACAATGATACATCATTTAAAAAATGTAATTTATCACATAAAAAATATGAGATAAATTTCATATACTATGTTATATATTTTAGAAAAATGAAATTTATTTCATGTATAAAATGAGATAAATTTCAGTTATTATACTAAAAAATACAGTGTCATGAACCAGGTCGGGTCACCATCCAACTTAGTGCCTGACCCAGTCTGCATCATGGCCTGAAGGGAATTCCCAATCCCCATGGGCTGGCACAAGTGCCCAGGTATCAAAACATTACATGGGAACTATTTACCCGAAACAAAAGACAGAAACACAACCAACAAGATAAACAAACTGAACCTTAAACAAAAAATCAATTTCAAAGATTTACAACTTGAACTAACATCCAAAAAGTAAGGACAATGAAGGAAACTAAAACTCTAACACAAACCTCTAAGCAACAAGAGAGGTGCGACATCCACAGGCTACAAACACCAACTTGCATGAGAAGACCATCAACAACCTTAACCACCATCGTTGAGCATGATGCCTCAACCTGGAATACACAGAGAACAAGGTCTAAATACACCCAAAAGTGTATCTAGGGTGTGATCCAAGAGCTCAGTAGGACGTCACCCAAAAAAAAGGTTCCATGTATAAACATTAAATGATAAATACATTTGCAATTTTAATTAAAGGAAGTAAATGTATAAATAGTTTTAAAGAAAACAGAATTAAAGAAAAAAATTTCAAATGGAACAACTTAATTTAAAACACACACACACTTAATTTTTAAAATAATCAAAGAGTGACACTGATGAGTGTAAAGTAAACAATGATCACCGAATATGGGAGAGGCCATGTAGGTGTTAGCTAGCTTGGGTCCCTAGATCTTTTTGTCTCGGTGAAATGTGGCTTAGAAACCGTGACTCTTAGAAAACGTGGCTTAGAAGGCCATAACCCTTAGAAAATGTGGCTTAGAAGACCACGACCCTCTGAAAAGCATATGTTTATTTAGTGTTGAAATCGTCAGTCCTGCCAGTGAAATTGAGTCGAGTTACCTCCGGAACACTAACCCACTAGTCTAGTCCACCCTCCTAGCTACCCGAGATTCCCGCTTTGTGATCAAACAAGTTCCAAGTTCATGTCACACATCCCACTTATTCATAAAATCCAAGAAGGGTACTTACACACACACAAAATCGCCATTTTCACACTCAACCCCTCTATTAAAACCATACACACACCAAAAATGTTTTCAAAACTCAATCTGCATAGGTTACGTACATAGCTAAAAAATCCGCACAATTTAAAAAGATGCTTATCATTAAACAAACCACCACTTACACACAAAAACACTATTTTGAAATAAGACACACACTAAAACATATTTCAAACACGTTTTACACCATTTTAATAATTTAATACACCACTTAAAAAAATTATAAAGCAGTAGTAAAAGAGTGTTACATGGATTTGCACACACTAAAATAACCAGTTATAAATTCAAATGCATTCCAACATCACATGCACACACAAAAATCTTAAAGGATGACCTTCACCACACAAATAATTTGATGGAAAACCTTACAATATAGGTAAAAAACCTTTTCACAAATCACATAGTTTAATAATCCAAAAATAAAAGCTTAAAAACAATTTAAAAGAAATAACTTGGTGGTACCAACTAAACCCACACAAAAACTTCTTTGACAACCAGACGCACATGACACCATATTAAAAATATAATTCACACCCCTTGAACAGATTAAAAATCTACCCACACAATTTTTTTTAAAAAAACACCAAAAACTAACTAAATATGAGTTTTAAGTAGAAACAACACACATAAATTGGACGTGCTACTGAACAGTTCAATGCGTATCAAACATCAAGGAAAACCAACTTTGCACAACACAAATTAGTTAAATGATGTTCTAAACAAATTAATCTTGAAAATTAATTTATCAAATAATGATTAGACATGGAACCACCTAACTTGGTGTAGCAGACTTCACAAACATGGTGTGCAAAGACTGTCGCATGCCAACCGCACCTCAAATGAACCCAAAGGCGAACCCTAAACTAGAAATCGAACAAAAAATATTCAAAAATAAGACCCAAATTAACACCCTAAATGCAGGAAACTCCAAAACAAGGAAAATTCACTCAAAACAACAAAAATAAACCCTTAACCCTAACCAAACCACTCTAAATTAAAAGAAATCCATTAGAACACAAAGGGGGTATACCCAAGGTGTTGGTCGCCAGAAGGAGGAGGTGTGGTTCATCAGACGGAGGTCGGCCGAGGGAAGAAGGGGGCAGCGCAACGTGAGGGAGTGATTAGTCACTGAAAGTGGCTAATATTAATTGTTAATATCTTTATATTCATTGTTCCAAAGTCCATAAACATTGTTTTTAGTGTATTACATAAATATAACTTCATTTCTCATCAAAAATGCAATTCATGTTTAAAATGCAAATTTGGGCCCAATAATTCATTTGTTTGTTGACAATATTATATTCATTTTCTGAATTTTAAATTTTGGGATATGATTTATAACTTTTTTTGGAACATTTTATCTTTTAGGTCCGATGGATAAATCCCAAAGGAAGATGGAGAATTTTGTTCCTGAAGGCAGAAATTTGCTGGAAAAAGCATAATGGGCCTAAGGCCCATCAAACAAATGTGGGGCCCAGAAAACAAGCCCAATGAAGCTAAAATTTATACAGTAGAAATATAAAAATATGAGGATCATTTTATTCAACTTTGGCCAGAGCTAATTATGATGTTTTCATGATGATAAAGGGATATGAAGTTAAGATTTAAATGGTGGACTTGTCATTAATGCACAGAAATTTGTCCCACCATTTCGACCATAACTTTAAAACAGCTGGGCCAAATGTCTTAAAATTTTTAGATCTTCTATAAGACACATGTAAGAAGATATTTTATATTTAATACACCTTCTGATTCGGCCATATGAAGTGTCAAACGCACACGTCAAAATGGAGGACGAATTTGGACAGTTTTCCGGGTCAACTTCGAAACGTCAATTTCCTTTTGATTATTCACCCTCATTTTGACTCTATTAATTGTTGGGGGGTGAATTAATTATTGGGGGATGGACCTAAGGCTCCTAATATGCCTATATAAGGAGATATTGGTGAAGGGAATAGGGGTGGATATTTTTCATATCATCTTTTGTTTCTTGTTTCATTGTAAGGTTATGCTTCCAAATTTCCTTTGTAATGTTTTCCATTTCCATGTAAGTTTCTTTTTTGTATCTTTATGTTTTTAATCAACTTCTTTCTCTTCTATATTTTCCATTTCATTTATTAAAACTTTATAATCACAAATCACAGTGATATCTCTGTGTTGTTGTGAATTAGTTCACACATAGGTGTGAATTTCATTCACACACACGGAGGAGTGCTCGTTATTTCCGCGGTTTTAATTTCTTCAATCCAATTCTTGTTAGCCATCTTCCGCCCACCATTGAGAGTATATCATAAATGGAGGGATAAACCCTTAATGTGTTGATATTAGGAGTATTCAAAGGCTGTATTGAATGTTATTTTATGAACGAATTGTTGTTAATTGGATAATTAATTTAAGACATCCATTCTTCAGTTATTTATACTCTTCATCTTTACTGTGTTTGAGAAAAATAAATTCAATTATTAAATGACCATATACCTCGGAGAGATCATTAATTTGGTTCTCTAAGTGTATAGGGGATTATTAATTGTGTTTAGTAAGCACCAAACAAGAAAATGATGAAGGTAGTGTTTTTTTTGAAGAATGGATTCATCAAAAATTAATAAAACCAAAATTGTTTAAAGAAGTAAAATTCATTCAATCCACCCCGAGCATAATCCTAGATCAACCCATTTTCATTAAATTGAATTAACGTGGGTTTCTTAGTGTTATTTAAACCATCCAAAAATCGAACCCAATGTTGGCTACTTCAAATCCCATCCCGCACCAAATCATAGCGTCTCAAGGTTACTTCTTCAGTCCCTGTGGATTCGATCCCTACTTGTACTTCAACGACCGCTTTTACCAGTAGGGTAAATTTGGGCGCAACCAAATTTTGGCACCGTTGCTGAGGACCAAGTAAGTTCCTTAGACCAAAAACCTTCTTTTCTTACCCCCATTCTTCTATTCTCATCCCAATTCTCTTATCTTTTACCTTTCTCGCTTTTTTTTTCTTTTGGCGCATGTCCACCTACACCCGCGATAACTCAAACAGATTAGTTAGGGTGGATACTCCTAGGGCTGGGGAGTCAAGCACTAAAAGAGGTCTATTTCCTTTAGATCCAAATCTTCCTAATACTCCAAATTCAGACGTTGAGTTTGATACAATGGAGAATCTCCCACAAAACCAAATCATAAACCGGGGAGGGAACCAAAATAACGGGCAGGACCCTAACTTGGGAATTGTTGCAGACCCAACCATGAATGACTACCTCACACCAACCTGGACCAATGAACCCTCATGAATTAGGCATGATTACATAGGATATGCCCAATATGTTTTCAAACCCCATGTCCTGAACCACCTTCCAACCTTTCATGGGATGGAGTCTGAGATGCCTTACCTTCATGTTAAAGAATTTAATGACATTGTTGAAACCATGTTCCCACCAAATCAAATTGAATCTGCTAAAATGAGACTTTTCCCTTTTTCCCTTAAGGACTGAGCAAAGAATTGGTTAAACAATTTGAGACCAGCATCCATTCACTCTTGGGACCAACTTCAATGAGAATTTTATAAAAAATACTTCCCCCATCACAAAACAATTGCACTTAAAAAGAGCATACAAAACTTTTTTGAAAGAGAGGGAGAAACATTCTACGAAACATGGGAAAGGTTCAAGGACACATTAAACATGGTACCGCACCATGATTTCTTAATCCCAGAATAAGTGAGAATTTTCTATGAAGGGTTGGGTCCTGGAAACAAACAATTGATTGATATGATGTGTAATGGAACCTTCAAAAACAAAGCCCCAAATGATGCTTACGAGTATCTAGAAAATCTTGCTGAACAAAACCAAACATGGGGAACATCACCATACTATGAGAAGCCACCCAAATCTGGTGGAATGTACAATCTTGGAGAAGAAGAAAACCTTAGAGAAAAACTTGCTGCACTCACGAGGAAAGTTGAGGAGATTGATCTTAGGAAGGTCCACAAAACCCAACCTGTTGATCTTGTTTGTACAATTTGTGACAAGAATGACCACAAGACTGATAATTTCCCAACCATTCCTTCAATAAAGGACGTTCTTTTAGGAGGACCACCAGAAGAAGTAAATGCAATGAACTTTCAAAAGCCACAATTCACTAACACCTTCAATCCAAGGTATAATGACCATTCGGGCTTTCGTTGGAAGGACAATCAACAACCAACACAACAACAATGTATCATCCCATACCCTCAACAAAACTTTCAACCTCATAATCAGTTCCAACCACAACCGGTCCAATTCCAACATCCTCAAGTCCAATATCAACAACCTATCCAACAACCCATTCAACAACCTATCCAACAACCAAAGTATCCTCCTGGGATAAACCCACAAGCTCAAGCACCAACCCAAAATGTTCCACAAAGCCTACTAGAACAACTGTGCAAACAAATGGAAAAAATGAACTCAGAATTCTCATCCATTAAACAAGAACTTCAAACCATAAAAACTGGAAAGGCACCCATGCCCACACAGGCCATTCCACAACAAACATCAAGGGGAGAGACAAGTTTCACTCAAACAACTCACGAACAACTGAAGGCTGTGACAGATTTAAGAAGTGGGAAATCAATTGAAAAACCTGAACAGATAAGTCATAAACCATGTGAAGCTTCAAAATATAATGAAAATTCAAATGAACTACAAGATCAAACTGAAGAAACTGATAATAATGTGAATGAAACAACACTTCATCAAACAACTCCACAATCTGCACCATTTCCTCAACGCATGAGGGGGAAAACCAATCCTGAATTGAGTGAAACATTGAGGGAAATCTTCTCACAAGTCAAGTTGAACATTCCCCTTCTCGATGCCATCCAAACCATACCTTCCTACTCAAAATACCTTAAGGACTTGTGCACTTTTAAAAGAAAATTTTCACATAAAAACCAAGTCCTTTTGGCTGCTAATGTGAGTACCACCATTCAAGGGACCATTCCTCCTAAGATGAAAGACCCAGGATGCCCTTACATAAATGTTGAACTAGGAGAGAACAAAGTTGTAAAAGTCTTGTGTGATATAGGTGCTAGTGTGAACCTCATTCCTTATTCCATGTACTGTCAGTTAGGGCTCGAATAACTCCAACCCACATCTTTCACTCTTCAACTTGCTGATCGTAGTGTTCGAGTTCCAAAGGGGATCTTAAAAGATGTTTTGGTGAAAGTTGAAAATTTCATTAACCCAGCTGACTTCATTGTTCTGGACAATCACCCAAGCTTAGGTCCTAGGGATCAAACCCCAATCATACTTGGTCGTCCCTTCCTTGCAACAATCAACTCTGTAATCCGAGTTAGAAATGGGAACATAACCATCACCTTTGGGAACATGAGTCTAGACTTGAACATCTACAATGAAAACTCTCAAATTGGGGATGATGAAGAGATCCATGAGGTTAATTGGATTGGTAGTGTTGATAATGAACTCAATGAACATCAAGGAGTTACCGAAGGATGGTTAAGTCAAGAAGAGACTGATTTTCTTTATTCACATGAGGGAAATTTTCCTCCTTGGATTGAATCTCTTTCAGACATCTCTATTGATGAATTTCTAGAATCACCAATCAATGATACCATAGTTGAAATCAATAACATTGAGTCTATAGCCATTCATGATACTACTCTGGAAAATTTAGTGGATGAAAATTATGTTCACAAGGAACCAATTTTGTCAAGAAATCTGAACAAAGAAACTAAGTTCAATACAAAGTCTCAACCATTCTTGGAAAGTCATGACCAATCTGATCTTGAATTTAAAGTCTTACCTTCATCACTAAAGTATGCTTACTTAGGGGACAATCAATCCTTTCTTGTTGTCATTTCTTCCTCCCTTGAAGCCGATCATGAGAGGATGCTTCTAGATGTTCTTATGAGACACAAGAAAGCCATTGGATGGACCCTATCTGATATCCCTAGGATTAGCCCACTTATCGGGACTCATAGAATTATTCTTGAATCTGAGTTAAAGCCATGTCGTCAACCTCAGAGGCGACTCAATCCTAATCTCATGGAAGTAGTGAGAAAAGAACTTTTGAAATTGTTAAAAGCCGGTATCATCTATCCTATAGCTGAGAGTGAGTGGGTTAACCCAATCCATGTGGTTCCAAAGAAGGCTGGAATCACAGTAATAACCAACAAGGATGGAGAGATTCTTCCAACAAGGGTCAGAAGTGGATGGAGAGTTTGTATTGACTATAGGAAGCTCAACTCTTGTACCAAGAAAGACCATTTCCCCTTACCCTTTATTGATCAAGTCCTCGAGCGAGTGGCGGGTCATCAATTCTATTGCATCCTAGATGGATTCTCAGGGTATAATCAAATTGAAGTCTCCTTAGAGGATCAAGGAAAAACAACCTTCACTTGTCCATTTGGCACTTTTTCCTTCAAACGCATGCCCTTTGGGTTATGTAATTCCCCTGGTACCTTCCAGCGGTGCATGATGGGAATATTCTCGGATATGGTGGGGGATTTTTTAGAGGTCTTCATGGATGACTTCTCCATCTTTGGGGGTACTTTTGAGGGATGCCTTATAAATGTTGAAAAGGTTTTGTCAAGGTGAGAGGATAAGAATCTCATACTAAATTGGGAAAAATGCCATTTCATGGTAAGGGAAGGACTTTTTCTAGGTCATCTGGTATCTGGTAGAGGGATTGAAGTTGATAAAGCTAAGGTTGACATTATTCGTCACTTTCCCTCTCCTAAAACTGTTAAGGAAGTGAGGTCCTTCTTAGGACATGCTAGTTTTTATAGAAGGTTCATTAGGAATTTCAGCTCTATTTCTCGACCACTTTGTGCTCTATTGGTAAAAGATGCTCCATTTTTATGGACAGAAAGCTGTGAGGAATCATTCTCTACACTCAAGTCAACTCTTATATCTCCACCTATCATGCAATCTCCAAATTGGAAACTTCCTTTTGAGCTAATGTGTGATGCAAGTGATTTATCTGTAGGAGCAGTCTTAGGACAATGGTGTGAGAAAACTCCACATGTCATTTCTTATGCAAGAAAATCTTTAAATGATGCACAAATAAACTACACCACCACTGATAAAGAGTTGCTTTCTGTTGTATTTGCCTTATAGAAATTCAGGTCTTATCTCTTATGATCACCCATCATTGTCTTCACTGATCATTCAGACCTAAAATACCTTTTCCAAAAACAAGATGCCAAGGCTAGATTGATTAGGTGGGTCCTTCTTCTTCAAGAGTTCGATTTAACCATTAAGGATAAAAAGGGTGTTGAAAATATTGTAGCTGATCACATCTCTAGGATGGAATTCAAAGACAACTCACACCACCTCTCTGTGTCTGATTCATTTCCCGATGAGCACCTCTATTCAGTGAGTGATTGCCCTTGGTATACTGACATAGCAAACCATTTCGTGATGGGTGACATTCCAAAATTCATGGGGACCCAACCTAAGAGGAAATTCCTTTCTGATGTAAAACACTATGTTTTTGATGATCCTTACCTCTTCAAGTTCTGTCCTGATCAAATCATCAGGAGATGTATTCCCGAGTCTGAGCAAGAGTCCATTCTAAAATTTTGTCATGGAGAGGCATGTGGAGGCCACTTTTAAACAAAGAAAACCACTGCAAAGGTCCTACAAAGTGGTTTCTACTGGCCGAACCTTACTAAGGATTTCTTCCAATTCTGTAAAAGTTGTCCTCAGTGTCAGAAATTAGGATCCATTACCAAAAGAAATCAAATGCCCCTCACTCCCATTCTAGTCATTGAAATCTTTGATTGTTGGGGAATTGATTTCATGGGGCCCTTTCCAAACTCTAAGGGATACCTCTATATCCTCTTAGCTATTGATTATGTCTCAAAATGGGTTGAAGTCTTTCCCACCAAGTCCAATGACCACCATGTTGTGATCCGATTTATGAAAGAGCATATATTTTCTCGATTGGGAATTCCTAGGGCTATAATCAGTGATCGTGGAACCCATTTATGCAACTGCCCATTCGCTTCACTCATGTCTAAGTATGTTATTACTCATAAAGTCTCCACTGCATACCATCCTCAAACCAACGGTCAAGCTGAGTTGGAAAATAGAGAAATTAAGCAAATTCTTTAAAAAACTGTCAATCCCTCTAGGAAAGATTGGTCCGAGAAACTCTTAGATGCCCTTTGGGCATATCGAACTGCTTTCAAAACTATCCTAGGCATGTCACCGTATAGATTGGTTTATGGAAAAGCATGTCATTTACCTGTTGAAATTGAACATAAGGCCTTTTGGGCAATAAAAAAAATGAACTTTGACATTTCTTTGGCTGAAACAAAAAAGGAAATTAGATCTTAATGAACTCGAGGAACTTAGGATGGAGGCTTATGAAAATTCAAGGATCAATAAATCTAAAGTTCAAGCCTACCAATCTAGGAATCTCAAAGTCAAACACTTTGAACTGGGAAAATTTTTGTTCTTGTATAGTTCAAAACTTCATCTACACCCAGGAAAGCTAAAGTCCAGATAGTCTGGTCCATACCTAGTGCATCATGTGTACCCTCATGGGGCAATAGAGATTCAGGATCCCACAAGTGGTCATGTCTTCAAAGTAAATGGTCATAGGTTAAAACCATTCATTGAATCATTCAATAAACAAGAAACCAAGGAGGAGTTAACTGAGCCAACATATGAACCAGAGAAAAATTGATAGATTTAGGGTACAAGTCGGGATAACGACGTCAAACAAAAGCGCTGCATGGGAGGCAACCCGTGGTTTTCATGTTTCCAATCACTGGGAATCATCTTTTGTTTCCTTCTGCTTAATTTTGTTACTTTTTTTATATATAGACTATTGACCTATTCTTCTTTTATGAGTAAGGATGGGTATGAAAAGGGAGCACCGTATTCATCCGTGACACGCGGTGTGATCCCTGAGTAATACCTTACCCAGAAATTTAAAGAAGACAATGTATCATCAGTTTATTTTATTTATGTTTTTGTAGGTTTAAAAAAAATTAGACTCTTGAACTGTTCTTATTTTTTGAGTATGGATGGGTATGAAAGGGGAGCACCGTATTCATCTGTGTCACGTGGTGTGATCCCTAAGTAATACCTTACCCAGAAATTTAAAAGAAGACAATGTATCATTAGTTTGATTTAAAAAAAACATGAAAATGATGGTACTTGTAATTAAATAAATCATTGTGTTGTTTGTTTTGTCTGCTTTGTCCTTCTTTTTATGGTTCAAAAACTATTTTGGGTGATACATGTTCAATAAAGGAGGTGCCTACATCCCCAAAGAGATCAAAGGAGTAATTTGGAGCATCATGAACCTCAACTTTAAAAACCAGGTGAATTTGTTCCATGTTTATCATTCTCAATTTCATCTTTGAAATCCTCTCCTACCCACTTCTAACTTTTCTTTTCTTTAAACACTGGGGACAGTGTCATTCTAAGTTGGGGGGAGATAAAAAATGATTTTTTTTTATTTTTTGAATAAAAACATGCATGAAAAGAAAAATTCCATTAACCATAAACATGATAAACACACATTGCAAACTCTAAAATTGGATATCAAATAAATTTTGCATGCCTTGATTCTGATTTTAATGCAAGATTAAGTTCATGAGCATAGTTTTTAAAAAGTGTGGTTTTCCGATGTGATTTTTCAATGTTTACAATTTCATCCTCTTAATAAAAATGCCACAATGCACGTCTACGGGATCGTGGGTGTAAATTTGAGTTCTTGGGTCCCTTTCATTATAGCATAGGGTTCTGGGGTCACTTTTAGTTTAATTTGAGTATCAAAAAAAAACAAAAAAAACAAAAAAAAAAACAAAAAAAAATGACCACATAGAGAAATCTTTTGTCCAAATGCGTGGCGTCCGGCACTTGGGGATCGTGACTCCATAGTTTTCTTGCCCAGAGTTAGGCTTTATATCTCTATTGTAGAGCATGAAATTGACAATATGTGTGGCGTCCGGCACTTGGGAATCGTGACTCCATAGTTGTCTTGCCCAGAGTTAGTCTTTTCATATCTATTGTGGTTAAAAAAATAAAATAAAAAAAATAAAAAAAAAAGGATACTCATCTTAAGGTTTAATGTGATTCCCACCTAACACTTCCATTTTTTCCCCTTGAACAATAAAATGGGCCCCATATCTTTTATGATGCACAACACTTTATCATGCTTAATTGGAATTGGATGAAATGTGGCAATGAATTTGAACAAAGGAATGGGCTTGGGCTTGGGATATGATTATGGACCTAGCTTGTTTTAAATGATTTTGATGGGTTCCATAATTTTTTTGGTATGAGATCTTTGGGTGATCAATGTGTATTTAAATGTTTTTGGAAAAGGGGATTTGGATTTCATATTTGTAATTTATTTTTCTCGGGACTAGCAAAACTCAAGTTGGGGGGTGTGATTAGTCACTGAAAGTGGCTAATATTAATTTTTAATATCTTTATATTCATTGTTCCAAAGTCCATAAACATTTTTTTTAGTGCATTACATAAATAGAACTTCATTTCTCATCAAAAATGCAATTCATGTTTAAAATGAAAATTTGGGCCCAATAATTCATTTGTTTGTTGACAATATTATATTCATTTTCTGAATTTTAAATTTTGGGATATGATTTATCACTTTTTTTGGAACATTTTATCTTTTAGGTCCGATGGATTAATCCTAAAGGAAGATGGATAATTTTGCGCCTGAAGGCAGAAATTTGCTGGAAAAAGCATAATGGGCCTAAGGCCCATCAAACAAATGTGGGGCCCAGAAACCAAGCCCAAAGAAGCTCAAATTTATACAGTAGAAAGATAAAAATATGAAGATCATTTTATTCAACTGTGGCCGGAGATAATTCTGATTTTTTCATGATGATAAAGGGATATGAAGTTAAGATTTAAATGGTGGACTCGTCATTAATACACAGAAATCCGTCCCACCATTTCGACCATAACTTTCAAACAGCTGGGCCAAATGTCCTAAAAGTTTTAGAGATTCTATAAGACACATGGAAAAAGATATTTTATATTTAAGACACCATCAGATTCGTCCATATGAAGTGTCAAACGCACACGTCAAAATGGAGGACGAATCTGGACAGTTTTCTGGGTCAACTTCGAAACGTCAATTTACTTTTGATTATTCACCCTCATTTTGACTCTATTAATTGTTGGGGGTGAATTAATTATTGGGGTATGGACCTAAGACTCCAAATATTCCTATATAAGGAGATATTGGTGAAGGGAATAGGGGTGGATATTTTTCATATCATCTTTTGTTGCTTGTTTCATTGTAAGGTTATGCTTCCAAATTTCCTTTGTAATGTTTTCCATTTCCATGTAAGTTTATTTTTTGTATCTTTATGTTCTTAATCAACTTCTTTCTCTTCTATATTTTCCATTTAATTTATTAAAACTTTATAATCACAAAGCACAGTGATATCTCTGTGTTGTTGTGAATTAGTTCACACATATGTGTGAATTTCATTCACACACACGGAGGAGTGCTCGTTATTTCCGCGACTTTAATTTCTTCAATCCAATTCTTGTTAGCCATCTTCCACCCACCATTGAGAGAATACCATCAATGGAGGGCTAAACCCTTAATGGTTTGATATTAGGAGGATGCAAAGGCTGGATTGAATGTTATTTTATGAACGAATTTTTGTTAATTGGATAATTAATTTAAGACATCCATTCTTCAGTTATTTCTACTCTTCATCTTTACTGTGTTTGAGAAAAATAAATTCAATTACTAAATGACCATATACCTCTGAGAGATCATGAATTTGGTTCTCTAAGTGTATAGGGGATTATTAATTGGGTTTAGTAAGCACCAAACCAGAAAATGATGAAGGTAGTGTTATTTTTGAAGAATGGATTCATCAAAAATTAATAAAACCAAAATTGTTTAAAGAAGTAAAATTCATTCAATCCATCCCGAGCATAATCCTAGATCAACCCATTTTCATTAAATTGAATTCACGTAGGTTTCTTAGTGTTATTTAAACCATCCAAAAATCAAACCCAAAGTTGGCTACTTCAAATCCCATCCCGCACCAAATCATAGCGTCTCAAGGTTACTTCTTGGATCCCTGTGGATTCGATCCCTACTTGTACTTCAATGACCGCTTTTACCAGTAGGGTAAATTTGGGTGCAACCAAATTTTGGCGCCGTTTCCAGGGACCAAGTAAGTTACTTAGAACAAAAACCTTCTTTTCTTACCCCCATTCTTCTATTCTCATCCCAATTCTCTTATCTTTTCCCTTTCTCGCTTTTTTTTCTTTTGGAACATGTCCGCCTACACCCGCGATAACTCAAACAGATTATTTAGGGTGGATACTCCTAGGGATGGGGAGTCAAGCACTAAAAGCGGTCTATTTCCTTTAGATCCAAATCTTCCTAATACTCCAAATTTAGACGTTGAGTTCGATACAATGGAGAATCTCCCACAAAACCAAATCATAAACCGGGGAGGGAACCAAAATAACGGGCAGGACCCTAACTTGGGAATTGTTGCAGACCCGACCATGAATGACTACCTCACACCAACCTGGACCAATGCACCCTCATGCATTAGTAATGATTACATAGGATATGCCCAATATGTTTTCAAACCCCATGTCCTGAACCACCTTCCAACCATTCATGGGATGGAGTCTGAGATTCCTTACCTTCATGTTAAATAATTTAATGACATTGTCGAAACCATGTGCCCACCAAATCAAATTGAAGCTGCTAAAATGAGACTTTTCCCTTTTTCCCTTAAGGACCGAGCAAAGAATTGGTTAAACAATTTGAGACCAGAATCTATTCACTCTTGGGACCAACTTCAACGAGAATTTTATAAAAAATACTTCCCCCATCACAAAACAATTTCACTTAAAAAGAGCATACAAAACTTTTTTGAAAGAGAGGGAGAAACATTCTACGAAACATGGGAAAGGTTCAAGGACACATTAAACATGGTACCGCACCATGGTTTCTTAATCCCAGAACAAGTGAGAATTTTCTATGAAGGTTTGGGTCCCGGAAACAAAAAATTAATTGATATGATGTGTAATGGAACCTTCAAAAACAAAGCCCCAAATGATGCTTACGAGTATCTAGAAAATCTTTCTGAACAAAACCAAACATGGGGAACATCACCATACTATGAGAAGCCACCCAAATCAGGTGGAATGTACAATCTTGGAGAAGAAGAAAACCTTAGAGCAAAACTTGCTACACTCATGAGGAAAGTTGAGGAGATTGATCTTAGGAAGGTCCACAAAACCCAACCTGTTGAGCTTGTTTGTACAATTTGTGACAAGAATGACCACAAGACTGATAATTGCCCAACCATTCCTTCCATCAAGGACGTTCTTTTAGGAGGACCACCAGAAGAATTTAATGCAATGAACATTCAAAATCCACAATTCACGAACCCCTTAAATCCAAGGTATAATGACCATCCGGGCTTTCGTTGGAAGGACAATCAACAACCAACACAACAACAATGTATCAACCCATACCCTCAACAAAACTTTCAACCTCATAATCAGTTCCAACCACAACCGGTCCAATTCCAACATCCTCAAGTCCAATATCAACAACCTATCCAACAACCCATTCAACAAACTATCCAACAACCAAAGTATCCTCCTGGGATAAACCCACAAGCTCAAGCACCAACCCAAAATGTTCCACAAAGCCTACTAGAACAACTGTGCAAACAAATGGAAAAAATGAACTCAGAATTCTTATCCATTAAACAAGAACTCCAAACCATAAAAACTGGAAAGGCACCCATGCCCACACAGGCCATTCCACAACAAACATCAAGGGGAGAGACAAGTTTCACTCAAACAACTCATGAACAACTAAAGGCTGTGACAGTTTTAAGAAGTGGGAAATCAATTGAAAAACCTGAACAGATAAGTCAGAAACCATGTGAAGCTTCAAACTCTAATGAAAATTCAAATTAACTACAAGATCAAACTAAAGAAACTGATAATAATGTGAATGAAACAACACTTCATCAAACAACTCCACAATCTGCACCATTTACTCAACGCATGAGGGGGAAAACCAAGCCTAAATTGAGTGAAACATTGAGGGAAATCTTCTCATAAGTCAAGTTGAACATTCCCCTTCTCGATGCCCTCCAAACCATACCTTCATACTCAAAATACCTTAAGGACTTGTGCACTTTTAAAAGAAAATTTTCACATAAAAACCAAGTCCTTTTGGATGCTAATGTGAGTACCACCATTCAAGGGACCATTCCTCCTAAGATGAAAGACCCAGGATGCCCTTACATAAATGTTGAACTAGGAGAGAACAAAGTTTTCAAAGCCTTGTGTGATCTAGGTGCTAGTGTGAACCTCATTCCTTATGCCATGTACTGTCAGTTAGGGCTCGAAGAACTCCAACCCACATCTGTCACTCTTCAACTTGTTGATCGTAGTGTTTGAGTTCCAAAGGGGGTCTTAAAAGATGTTTTGGTGAAAGTTGAAAATTTCATTTACCCAGCTGACTTCATTGTTTTGGACAATCACCCAAGCTTAGGTCCTAGGGAGCAAACCCCAATCATACTTGGTCGTCCCTTCCTTGCAACAATCAACTCTGTAATCCGAGTCCGAAATGGGAACATGACCATCACCTTTGGGAACATGAGTCTAGACTAGAACATCTACAATGCAAACTATCAAATTGGCGATAATGAAGATATCCATAAGGTTAATTGGATTGGTAGTGTTGATAATGAACTCAATGAACATCAAAGAGTTACCGAAGGATGGTTAAGTCAAGAAGAGGTTTATTTTCTTTATTCACATGAGGGAAATTTTCCTCCTTGGATTGAATCTCTTTCAGACAGCTCTATTGATGAATTTATAGAATCACCAATCAATGATACCATGGTTGAAATCAATAACATTGAGTCCATAGTCATTCATGATACTACTCCGGAAAATTTAGTGGATGAAAATTCTATTCACAAGGAACCAATTTTGTCAAGAAATCTGAACAAAGAAACTAAGTTCAATACAAAGTCTCAACCATTCTTGGAAAGTCATGACCAATCTGATCTTGAATTTAAAGTCTTACCTTCATCACTAAAGTATGCTTACTTAGGGGACAATCAATCCTTTCCTGTTTTCATTTCTTCCTCCCTTGAAGCTGATCATGAGAGGATGCTTCAAGATGTTCTTAGGAGACACAAGAAATCCATTAGATGGACCCTATCTGATATCCCTGGGATTAGCCCACTTATCGAGACTCATAGAATTATTCTTGAATCTGAGTCAAAGCCATGTCGTCAACCTCAGAGGTGACTCAATCCTAATCTCATGGAAGTAGTGAGAAAAGAACTTTTGAAATTGTTAAAATCTGGTATCATCTATCCTATAGCTGAGAGTGAGTGGGTTAGCCCAATCCATGTGGTTCTAAAGAAGGCTGGAATCACAGTAATAACCAACAAGTATGGAGAGATGCTTCCAACAAGGGTCAGTAGTGGATGGAGAGTTTGTATTGACTATAGGAAGCTCAACTCTTGTACCAAGAAAGACCATTTCCCCTTACCCTTTATTGATCAAGTCCTCGAGCGAGTGGCGGGTCATCAATTCTATTGCTTCCTAGATGGATTCTCAGGGTATAATCAAATCGAAGTCTCCTTAGAGGATCAAGGAAAAACAACCTTCACTTGTCCATTTGGCACTTTTTCCTTTAAACGCATGCCCTTTGGGTTATGTAATGCCCCTGGTACCTTCCAGCGGTGCATGATGGGAATATTCTCGGATATGGTGGGGGATTTTTTAGAGGTCTTCATGGATGACTTCTCCATCTTTGGGGATACTTTTGAGGGATTCCTTATAAATGTTGAAAAGGTTTTGTCAAGGTGCGAGGATAAGAATCTCATACTAAATTGGGAAAAATGCCATTTCATGGTAAGGGAAGGACTTGTTCTAGGTCATCTGGTATCTGGTAGAGGGATTGAAGTTGATAAAGATAAGTTTGACATCATTCGTCACCTTCCCTCTCCTAAAACTATTAAGGAAGTGAGGTACTTCTTAGGACATGCTGGTTTTTATAGAAGGTTCATTAGGAATTTCAGCTCTATTTCTCGACCACTTTGTTCTCTATTGGTAAAAGATGCTCCATTTTTATGGACAGAAAGCTGTGAGGAATCATTCTCTACACTCAAGTCAACTCTTATATCTCCACCTATCATGCAATCTCCAAATTGGAAACTTCCTTTTGAGCTCATGTGTGATGCAAGTGATTTCGCTGTAGGAGCAGTCTTAGGACAACGGTGTGAGAAAACTCCACATGTCATTTCTTATACAAGCAAATCTTTAAATGATGCACAAATAAACTACACCACCATTGATAAATAGTTGCTTGCTGTTGTCTTTTCCTTAGATAAATTCAGGTCTTATCTCTTAGGATCACCCATCATTGTCTTCACTCATCATTCAGTCCTAAAATACCTTTTCCAAAAACAAGATTCCAAGGCTAGATTGATTAGGTGGGTCCTTCTTCTTCAAGAGTTCGATTTAACCATTAAGGATAAAAAGGGTGTTGAAAATATATTAGCTGATCACCTCTATATGATATAATTCAAAGACAACTCACACCACCTCTCTGTGTCTGATTTATTTCCCGATGAGCACCTCTATTCAGTGAGTGATTGCCCTTGGTATGCTAACATAGCAAACTATTTGGTGACGGGTGACATTCCAAAATTCATGGGTACCCAAGCTAAGAGTAAATTCCTTTTTTATGTAAAACACTATGTTTTTTATGATCCTTACCTCTTCAAGTTCTGTCCTGATCAAATCATCAGGAGATGTATTCCCGAGTCTGAGCAAGAGTCCATTCTAAAATTTTGTCATGGAGAGGCATGTGGAGGCCACTTTTCAACAAAGAAAACCACTGCAAAGGTCGTACAAAGTGGTTTCTACTGGCTGAACCATACTAAGGATTCCTTCCAATTCTATAAAAGTTGTCCTCAGTGTCAGAAATTAGGATCCATTACCAAAAGGAATCAAATGCCCCTCACTCCCATTCTAGTCGTTGAAATCTTTGATTGTTGGGGAATTGATTTCATGGGGCCCTTTCCAAACTCTAAGGGATACCTCTATATCCTCTTAGCTATTGATTATGTCTCAAAATGGGTTGAAGCCATTCCCACCAAGTCCAATGACCACCATGTTGTGATCCGATTTATGAAAGAGCATATATTTTCTCGATTTGGAATTCCTAGGGCTATAATCAGTGATCGTGGAACCCATTTCTGCAACCTCCCATTCGCTTCACTCATGTCTAAGTATGATATTACTCATAAAGTCTCCACTGCATACCATCCTCAAACCAACGGTCAAGATGAGTTGGAAAATAGAAAAATTAAGCAAATTCTTGAAAAAACTGTCAATCCCTCTAGGAAAGATTGGTCCGAGAAACTCTTAGATGCCCTTTGGGCATGTCGAACTGCTTTCAAAACTATCCTAGGCATGCCACCGTATAGATTGGTTTATGGAAAAGCATGTCATTTACCTGTTGAAATTGAACATAAGGCCTTTTGGGCAATAAAAAAATGAACTTTGACATTTCTTTGGCTGAAACAAAAAAAAAATAGATCTTAATGAACTCGAGGAACTTAGGATGGAGGCTTATGAAAATTCAAGGATCAATAAATCTAAAGTTCAAGCCTACCAATCTAGGAATCTCAAAGTCAAACACTTTGAACTGGGAAAATTTGTGCTCTTGTATAGTTCAAAACTTCATCTACATCCAGGAAAGCTAAATTCCAGATGGTCTGGTCCATACCTAGTGCATCATGTGTACCCTCATGGGGCAATAGAGATTCAGGATCCCACAAGTGGTCATGTCTTCAAAGTCAATGGTCATAGGTTAAAACCATTCATTGAATCATTCAATAAACAAGAAACCAAGGAGGAGTTAACTGAGCCAACATATGAACCAGAGAAAAATTGATAGATTTAGGGTACAAGTCGGGCTAACGACGTTAAACAAAAGCGCTGCACGGGAGACAACCCGTGGTTTTCATGTTTCCAATCACTGGGAATCAGCTTTTGTTTCCTTATGCTTAATTTTATTACTTTTTTTATATATAGACTATTGACCTGTTCTTCTTTTATGAGTAAGGATGGGTATGAAAAGGGAGCACCGTATTCATCCGTGTCACCCGGTGTGATCCCTGAGTAATACCTTACCCAGAAATTTAAAGAAGACAATGTATCATCAGTTTATTTTATTTATGTTTTTGTAGGTTTAAAAAAAATAGACTCTTGACCTATTCTTCTTTTACGAGTATGGATGGGTATGAAAGGGGAGCACCGTATTCATCCGTGTCACGCGGTGTGATCCCTGAGTAATACCTTACCCAGAAATTTAAAAGAAGACAATGTATCATTAGTTTTATTTAAAAAAAACATGAAAATGATGGTACTTGGAATTAAATAAATCATTGTGTTGTTTGTTTTGTCTGCTTTGTCCTTCTTTTTATGGTTCAGGAACTATTTTGGGTGATACATGATCAATCAAATAGGTGCCTACATCCCCAAAGATATCAAAGGAGTAATTTGGAGCATAATGAACCTCAACTTTAAAAACAAGGTGAATTTGTTCCATGTTTATCATTCTCAATTTCATCTTTGAACTCCTCTCCTACCCACTTCTAACTTTTCTTCTCTTTAAACACTGGGGACAGTGTCATTCTAAGTTGGGGGGAGATAAAAAATGATTTTTTTTTATTTTGTGAATAAAAACATGCATGAAAAGAAAAATTCCATTAACCATAAACATGATAAACACACATTGAAAACTTTAAAATTGGATATCAAATAAATTTTGCATGCCTTGATTCTGATTTTAATGCAAGATTAAGTTCATGAGCATAGTTTTTAGAAAGTGTGGTTGTCCGATGTGATTTTTCAATGTTTACAATTTCATCCTCTTAATAAAAATGCCACAATGCACGTCTACTGGATCGTGGGTGTAAATTTGAGTTCTTGGGTCCCTTTAATTATAGTATAGGGTTCTGGGGTAACTTTTAGTTTAATTTGAGTATCCAAAAAAACAAAAAAAACAAAAAAAAATGACCACATAGAGCAATGTTTTGTCCAAATGCGTGGCATCCGACACTTGGGGATCGTGACTCCATAGTTTTCTTGCTCAGAGTTAGGCTTTATATCTCTATTGTAGAGCATGAAATTGACAATATGTGTGGCATCCGACACTTGGGGATCGTGACTCCATAGTTGTCTTGCCCAGAGTTAGTCTTTTCATATCTATTGTGGTTAAAAAAATAAAATAAAATAAATAAAAAAAAGGGATACTCATCTTAAGGTTTAATGTGATTCCCACCTAGCGCTTCCATTTTTTCCCCTTGAACAATAAAATGGGCCCCATATCTTTTACGATGCACAACACTTTATCATGCTTAATTGGAATTGGATGAAATGTGGCAATGAATTTGAACAAAGGAATGGGCTTGGGATTGGGATATGCTTATGGACCTAGCTTGTTTTAAATGATTTTTATGGGTTCCATAATTTTTTTGGTATGAGATCTTTGGGTGAGCAATGTGTATTTAAATGTTTTTGGAAAAGGGGATTTGGATTTCATATTTGTAATTTATTTTTCTTGGGACTAGCAAAACTCAAGTTGGGGGGTGTGATTAGTTACTGAAAGTGGCTAATATTAATTGTTAATATCTTTATATTCAATGTTCCAAAGTCCATAAACATTTTTTTAGTGCATTACATAAATAGAACTTCATTTCTCATCAAAAATGCAATTCATGTTTAAAATGCAAATTTGGGCCCAATAATTCATTTGTTTGTTGAAAATATTATATTAATTTTCTGAATTTTAAATTTTGGGATATGATTTATCAATTTTTTTGGAACATTTTATCTTTTAGGTTCGATGGATGAATCCCAAAGGAAGATGGATAATTTTGCGCCTGAAGGCAGAAATTTGCTGGAAAAAGCATAATGGGCCTAAGGCCCATCAAACAAATATGGGGCCCAGAAACCAAGCCCAATGAAGCTCAAATTTATACAGTAGAAATATAAAAATATGAGGATCGTTTTATTCAACTATGTCTGGAGCTAATCCTGATGTTTTCATGATGATAAAGGGATATGAAGTTAAGATTTAAATGGTGGACTCGTCATTAATTCACAGAAATCCATCCCACTATTTCGACCATAACTTTCAAACAGATTGGCCAAATGTCCTAAAATTTTTAGAGCTTATAGAAGACACATGGACGAAGATATTTTATATTTAAGACACCTTTGTATTCGGCCATATGAAGTGTCAAACGCACACGTCAAAATGGAGGACGAATCTGGACAGTTTTCCGGGTCAACTTCAAAACGTCAATTTCCTTTTGATTATTCACCCTCATTTTGACTCTATTCATTGTTGGGGGTGAATTAATTATTGGGGGATGGACCTAAGGCTCCTAATATGCCTATATAAGGAGCTATTGGTGAAGGGAATAGGGGTGGATATTTTTCATATCATCTTTTGTTGCTTGTTTCATTGTAAGGTTATGCTTCCAAATTTCCTTTGTAATGTTTTCCATTTCCATGTAAGTTTCTTTTTTGTATATTTATGTTCTTAATCAACTTATTTCTCTTCTATATTTTCCATTTCATTTATTAAAACTTTATAATCACAAAGCACAGTGATATCTCTGTGTTGTTGTTAATTAGTTCACACATAGGTGTGAATTTCATTCACAAACACGGAGGAGTGCTCGTTATTTCCGCGGTTTTAATTTCTTCAATCCAATTATTGTTAGCCATCTTCCGCCCACCATTGAGAGTATACCATCAATGGAGGGATAAACCCTTAATGGGTTGATCTTAAGAGGATGAAAAGGATGGATTGAATGTTATTTTATGAACGAATTGTTGTTAATTGGATAATTAATTTAAGACATCCATTCTTCAGTTATTTATACTCTTCATCTTTACTGTGTTTGAGCAAAATAAATTCAATTACTAAATGACCATATACCTCAGAGAGATCATGGATTTGGTTCTCTAAGTGTATAGGGGATTAGTAATTGTGTTTAGTAAGCACCAAACCAGAAAATGATGAAGGTAGTTTTATTTTTGAAGAATGGATTCATCAAAAATTAATAAAACCAAAATTGTTTAAAGAAGTAAAATTCATTCAATCCACCCTGAGCATAATCCTAGATCAACCCATTTTCATTAAATTGAATTCACGTAGGTTTCTTAGTGTTATTTAAACCATCCAAAAATCAAACCCAAAGTTGGCTACTTCAAATCCCATCCCGCACCAAATCATAGCGTCTCAAGGTTACTTCTTCGGTCCCTGTGGATTCGATCCCTACTTTTACTTCAACGACCGCTTTTACCAGTAGGGTAAATTTGGGCGCAACCAAATTTCGGCGCCGTTGTCGGGGACCAAGTAAGTTCCTTAGACCAAAAACCTTCTTTTCTTACCCTCATTCTTCTATTCTCATCCCAATTATCTTATCTTTTCCCTTTCTCGCTTTTTTTTTCTTTTGGCGCATGTCCGCATACACCCGCGATAACTCAAACAGATTAGTTAGGGTGGATACTCCTAGGGCTGGGGAGTCAATCACTAAAAGGGGTATATTTCCTTTAGATCCAAATCTTCCTAATACTCCAAATTCAGACGTTGAGTTCGATACAATGGATAATCTCCCACAAAACCAAATCATAAACCGGGGAGGGAACCAAAATAACGGGCAGGACCCTAACTTGGGAATTGTTGCAGACCCGACCATGAATAACTACCTCACACCAACCTGGACCAATGAACCCTCATGCATTAGGTATGATTACATAGGATATTCCCAATATGTTTTCAAACCCCATCTCCTGAACCACCTTCCAACCTTTCATGGGATGGAGTCTGAGATGCCTTACCTTCATGTTAAAGAATGTAATGACATTGTCAAAACCACGTGCCCACCAAATCAAATTGAATCTTCTAAAATGAGACATTTCCCTTTTTCCCTTAAGGACGAAGCAAAGAATTGGTTAAACAATTTGAGACCAGCATCCATTCACTCTTGGGACCAACTTCAACGAGAATTTTATAAAAAATACTTCCCCCATCACAAAACAATTGCACTTAAAAAGAGCATACAAAACTTTTTTGAAAGAGAGGGAGAAACATTCTACGAAACATGGGAAAGGTTCAAGGACACATTAAACATTGTACCGCACCATGGTTTCTTAATCCCAGAACAAGTGAGAATTTTATATGAAGGGTTGGGTCCCTGAAACAAACAATTCATTGATATGATGTGTAATGGAACCTTCAAAAACAAAGCCCCAAATGATGCTTACGAGTATCTAGAAAATCTTTCTGAACAAAACCAAACATGGGGAACATCACCATACTATGAGAAGCCACACAAATCTGGTGGAATGTACAATCTTGGAGAAGAAGAAAACCTTAGAGCAAAACCTGCTGCACTCACGAGGAAAGTTGAGGAGATTGATCTTAGGAAGGTCCACAAAACCCAACCTGTTGAGCTTGTTTGTACAATTTGTGACAAGAATGACCATAAGACTGATAATTGCCTAACCATTCCTTCCATCAAGGACGTTCTTTTAGGAGGAGCACCAGAAGAAGTTAATGCAATGAACTTTCAAAAGCCACAATTCACGAACACCTTCAATCCAAGGAATAATGACCATCCGGGCTTTCGTTGGAAGGACAATCAACAACCAACACAACAACAATGTATCAACCCATACCCTCAAAAAAACTTTCAACCCCATAATCAGTTCCAACCACAACCGGTCCAATTCCAACATCCTCAAGTCCAATATCAACAACCTATCCAACAACCCATTCAACAACCTATCCAACAACCAAAGTATCCTCATGGGATAAACCCACAAGCTCAAGCACCAACCCAAAATGTTCCACAAAGCCTACTAGAACAACTGTGCAAACAAATGGACAAAATGAACTCAGAATTCTCATCCATTAAACAAGAACTTCAAACCATAAAAACTGGAAAGGCACCCATGCCCACACAGGCCATTCCACAACAAACATCAAGGGGAGAGACAAGTTTCACTCAAACAACTCACGAACAACTAGAGGCTGTGATAGTTTTAAGAAGTGGAAAATCAATTGAAAAACCTGAACAAATAAGTCAGAAACCATGTGAAGCTTCAAAATCTAATGAAAATTCAAATGAACTACAAGATCAAACTGAAGAAACTGATAATAATGTGAATGAAACAACACTTAATCAAACAACTCCACATTCTGCACCATTTCCTCAACTCATGAGGGGGGAAACCAAGCCTGAATTGAGTGAAACATTGAGGGAAATCTTCTCACAAGTCAAGTTGAACATTCCCCTTCTCGATGACATCCAAACCAAACCTTCCTACTCAAAATACCTTAAGGACTTGTGCACTTTTAAAATAAAATTTTCACATAAAAACCAAGTCCTTTTGGCTGCTAATGTGAGTACCACCATTCAAGGGACCATTCCTCCTAAGATGAAAGACCCAGGATTCCCTTACATAAATGTTGAACTAGGAGAGAAAAAAGTTGTCAAAGCCTTGTGTGATATAGGTGCTAGTGTGAACCTCATTCCTTATGCCATTTACTATCAGTTAGGGCTCGAAGAACTCCAACCCACATCTGTCACTCTTCAACTTGCTGATCGTAGTGTTCGAGTTCCAAAGGGGATCTTAAAAGATGTTTTGGTGAAAGTTGAAAATTTTATTTACCCAGCTGACTTCATTGTTCTAGACAATCACCCAAGCTTAGGTCCTAGGGAGCAAACCCCAATCATACTTGGTCGTCCCTTCCTTGCAACAGTCAACTCTGTAATCCGAGTCCGAAATGGGAACATGACCATCACCTTTGGGAACATGAGTCTAGACTTGAACATATACAATGCAAACTCTCAAATTGGGGATGATGAAGAGATCTATGAGGTTAATTGGATTGGTAGTGTTGATAATGAACTCAATGAACATCAAGGAGTTACTGAAGGATGGTTAAGTCATGAAGAGATTGATTTTCTTTATTCACATGAGGGAAATTTTCCTCCTTGGATTGAATCTCTTTCAGACAGCTCTATTGATGAATTTCTAGAATCACCAATCAATGATACCATGGTTGAAATCAATAACATTGAGTCCATAGCCATTCATGATACTACTCTGGAAAATTAAGTGGATGAAAATTCTGTTCACAAGGAACCAATTTTGTCAAGAAATCTGAACAAAGAAACTAAGTTCAATACAAAGTCTCAACCATTCTTGGAAAGTCATGACCAATCTGATCTTGAATTTAAAGTCTTACCTTCATCACTAAAGTATGCTTACTTAGGGGACAATAAATCCTTTCTTGTTGTCATTTCTTCCTCCCTTGAAGCCGATCATGAGAGGATGCTTCTAGATGTTCTTAGGAGACACAAGAAATCCATTGGATGGACCCCATCTGATATCCCTGGGATTAGCCCACTTATCGGGACTCATAGAATTATTCTTGAATCTGAGTCAAAGCCATGTCGTCAACCTCAGAGGCGACTCAATCCTAATCTCATAAAAGTAGTGAGAAAAGAACTTTTAAAATTGTTAAAAGTCGGTATCATCTATCATATAGCTGAGAGTGAGTGGGTTAGCCCAATCCATGTGGTTCCAAAGAAGGCTGGAATCACAGTAATAACCAACAAGGATGGAGAGATGCTTCCAACAAGGGTCAGTAGTGGATGGATAGTTTGTATTGACTATAGTAAGCTCAACTCTTGTACCAAGAAAGACCATTTCCCCTTACCCTTTATTGATCAAGTCCTTGAGCGAGTGGCGGTTCATCAATTCTATTGCTTCCTAGATGGATTCTCAGGGTATAATCAAATCTAAGTCTCCTTAGAGGATCAAGGAAAAACAACCTTCACTTGTCCATTTGGAACTTTTTCCTTCAATTGCATGCCCTTTGGGTTATGTAATGCCCCTGGTACCTTCCAGCGGTGCATGATGGGAATATTCTCGGATATGGTGGGGGATTTTTTAGAGGTCTTCATGGATGACTTCTCCATCTTTGGGGATACTTTTGAGGGGTGCCTTATAAATGTTGAAAAGGTTTTTTCAAGGTGTGAGGATAAGAATCTCATACTAAATTGGGAAAAATGCCATTTCATGGTAAGGGAAGGACTTGTTCTAGGTCATCTGGTATCTGGTAGAGGGATTGAAGTTGATAAAGCTAAGTTTGACATCATTCGTCACCTTCCCTCTCCTAAAAATGTTAAGGAAGTGAGGTCCTTCTTAGGACATACTGGTTTTTATATAAGGTTCATTAGGAATTTCAGCTCTATTTCTCGACCACTTTGTGCTCTATTGGTAAAAGATTCTCCATTTTTATGGACAGAAAGATGTGAGGAATCATTCTCTACACTCAAGTCAACTCTTATATCTCCACCTATTATGCAATCTCCAAATTAGAAACTTCCTTTTGAGCTCATGTGTGATGCAAGTGATTTCGCTGTAGGAGCAGTCTTAGGACAACAGTGTGAGAAAACTCCACATGTCATTTCTTATGCAAGCAAATCTTTAAATGATGCACAAATAAACTACACCACCACTGAGAAAGAGTTGCTTGTTGTTGTCTTTGCCTTAGAGAAATTCAGGTCTTATCTCTTAGGATCACCCATCATTGTCTTCACTGATCATTCAGCCCTAAAATACCTTTTCCAAAAACAAGATGCCAAGGCTAGATTGATTAGGTGGGTCCTTCTTCTTCAAGAGTTTGATTTAACCATTAAGGATAAAAAGGGTGTTGAAAATATTGTAGCTGATCACCTCTCTAGGATGGAATTCAAAGACAACTCACACCACCTCTCTGTGTCTGATTCATTTCCCGATGAGCACCTCTATTCAGTGAGTGATTGCCCTTGGTATGCTGACATAGCAAACCATTTGGTGACGGGTGACATTCCAAAATTCATGGGGACCCAAGAAAAGAGGAAATTCCTTTCTGATGTAAAACACTATGTTTTTGATGATCTTTACCTCTTCAAGTTCTTTCCTGATCAAATCATCAGGAGATGTATTCCCGAGTCTGAGCAAGAGTCCATTCTAAAATTTTGTCATGGAGAGGCATGTGGAGGCCACTTTTCAACAAAGAAAACCACCGCAAAGGTCCTACAAAGTGGTTTCTACTGGCCGAACCTTACTAATGATTCCTTCCAATTCTGTAAAAGTTGTCCTCGGTGTCATAAATTAGGATCCATTACCAAAAGGAATCAAATGCCCCTCACTCCCATTCTAGTAGTTGAAATATTTGATTGTTGGGGAATTGATTTCATGGGGCCCTTTCCAAACTCTAAGGGATACCTCTATATCCTCTTAGCTATTGACTATGTCTCAAAATGGGTTGAATCCATTCCCACCAAGTTTAATGACCACCATGTTGTGATCCGATTTATGAAAGAGCATATATTTTCTCGATTTGGAATTCCTAGGGCTATAATCAGTGATTGTGGAACCCATTTCTGCAACCTCCCATTCGCTTCACTCATGTCTAAGTATGGTATTACTCATAAAGTTTCCACTGCATACCATCCTCAAACCAACGGTCAAGCTGAGTTGGCAAATAGAGAAATTAAGCAAATTCTTGAAAAAACTGTCAATCCCTCTAGGAAAGATTGGTCTGAGAAACTCTTAGATTCCCTTTGGGCATATCAAACTGCTTTCAAAACTATCCTAGGCATGTCACCGTATAGATTGGTTTATGGAAAAGCATGTCATTTACCTGTTGAAATTGAACATAAGGCCTTTTGGGCAATAAAAAAATGAACTTTGACATTTCTTTGGCTGAAACAAAAATGAAATTAGATCTTAATGAACTCGAGGAACTTAGGATGGAGGCTTATGAAAATTCAGGGATCAATAAATCTAAAGTTCAAGCCTACCAATCTAGGAATCTCAAAGTCAAACACTTTGAACTGAGAAAATTTGTTCTCTTGTATAGTTCAAAACTTCATCTACACCCAGGAAAGCTAAAGTCCAGATGGTCTAGTCCATACCTAGTGCATCATGTGTACCCTCATGGGGCAATAGAGATTCAGGATCCCACAAGTGGTCATGTCTTCAAAGTCAATGGTCATAGGTTAAAACCATTCATTGAATCATTCAATAAACAAGAAACCAAGGAGGAGTTAAATGAGCCAACATATGAACCAGAGAAAAATCGATAGATTTAGGGTACAAGTCGGGCTAACGACGTTAAACAAAAGCATTGCATGGGAGGCAACCCGTGGTTTTCATGTTTCCAATCACTGGGAATCATCTTTTGTTTCCTTCTGCTTAATTTTGTTACTTTTTTTATATATAGACTATTGACTTGTTCTTCTTTTATGAGTAAGGATGGGTATGAAAAGGGAGCACCGTATTCATCCGTGTCACGCGGTGTGATCCCTGAGTAATACCTTACCCAGAAATTTAAAGAAGACAATGTATCATTAGTTTATTTTATTTATGTTTTTGTATGTTTAAAAAAAATTAGACTCTTGACCTGTTCTTCTTTTATGAGTATGTATGGGTATGAAAGGGGAGCACCGTATTCATCCGTGTCACGCGGTGTGATCCCTGAGTAATACCTTACCCAAAAATTTAAAAGAAGACAATGTATCATTAGTTTGATTTAAAAAAAACATGAAAATGATGGTACTTGGAATTAAATAAATCATTGTGTTGTTTGTTTTGTCTGCTTTGTCCTTCTTTTTATGGTTCAGGAACTATTTTGGGTGACACATGTTCAATCAAGGAGGTGCCTACATCCCCAAAGAGATCAAAGGAGTAATTTGGAGCATCATGAACCTCTACTTTAAAAACCAGGTGAATTTGTTCCATGTTTATCATTCTCAATTTCATCTTTGAACTCCTCTCCTACCCACTTCTAACTTTTCTTTTCTTTAAACACTGGGGACGGTGTCATTCTAAGTTGGGGGGAGATAAAAAATGATTTTTTTTATTTTGTGAATAAAAACATGCATGAAAAGAAAAATTCCATTAACCATAAACATGATAAACACACATTGCAAACTCTAAAATTGGATATCAAATAAATTTTACATGCCTTGATTCTGATTTTAATGCAAGATTAAGTTCATGAGCATAGTTTTTGGAAAGTGTGGTTGTCCAATGTGATTTTTCAATGTTTACAATTTCATCCTCTTAATAAAAATGCCACAATGCACGTCTACCAGATCGTGGGTGTAAATTTGAGTTCTTGGGTCCCTTTCATTATAGCATAGGGTTCTGGGGTCACTTTTAGTTTAATTTGAGTATCCAAAAAAAACAAAAAAAAAACAAAAAAAACAAAAAAAAAGACTACATAGAGCAATGTTTTGTCCAAATGCGTGGCGTCCAGCACTTGGGGATCTTGACTCCATAGTTGTCTTGCCCAGAGTTAGGCTTTATATCTCTATTGTAGAGCATGAAATTGACAATATGTGTGGCGTCTGGCACTTGGGGATCGTGACTCCATAGTTATCTTGCCGAGAGTTAGTCTTTTCATATCTATTGTGGTTAAAAAAATAAAATAAAAAAAATGGATACTCATCTTAAGGTTTAATGTGATTCCCACATAGCGCTTCCATTTTTTCCCCTTGAACAATAAAATGGGCCCCATATCTTTTATGATGCACAACACTTTATCATGCTTAATTGGAATTGGATGAAATTTGGCAATGAATTTGAACAAAGGAATGGGCTTGGGCTTTGGATATGCTTATGGACCTAGCTTGTTTTAAATGATTTTGATGAGTTCCATAATTTGTTTGGTATGAGATCTTTGGGTGAGCAATGTGTATTTAAATGTTTTTGGAAAAGGGGATTTGGATTTCATATTTGTAATTTATTTTGCTCGGGACTATCAAAACTCAAGTTGGGGGTGTGATTAGTCACTGAAAGTGGCTAATATTAATTTTTAATATCTTTATATTCATTGTTCCAAAGTCCATAAACATTTTTTTTAGTGCATTACATAAATAGAACTTCATTTCTCATCAAAAATGCAATTCATGTTTAAAATGCAAATTTGGGCCCAATAATTCATTTGTTTTTTGAAAATATTATATTCATTTTCTGAATTTTAAATTTTGGGATATGATTTATAATTTTTTTGGAACATTTTATCTTTTAGCTCCGATGGATGAATCCCAAAGGAAGATGGAGAATTTTGCACCTGAAGGCAGAAATTTGCTGGAAAAAGCATAATGGGCCTAAGGCCCATCAAACAAATGTGGGGCCCAGAAACCAAGCCCAATGAAGCTCAAATTTATACAGTATAAAGATAAAAATATTAGGATCATTTTATTCTACTGTTTCCGGAGCTAATTCTAATGTTTTCATGATGATAAAGGGATATGAAGTTAAGATTTAAATGGTGGACTCGTCATTAATGCACAGAAATCCGTCCCACCATTTCGACCATAACTTTCAAACAGCTAGGCCAAATGTCCTAAAATTTTGAGAGATTCTATAAGACACATGGACGAAGATATGTTATATTTAAGACACCCTCGGATTCTGCCATATTAAGTGTCAAACACACACGTCAAAATGGAGGACGAATATGGACAGTTTTCCGGGTCAACTTCAAAACGTCAAATTCTTTTTGATTATTCACCCTCATTTGGACTCTATTAATTGTTGGGAGGTTAATTAATTATTGGGGGATGGACCTAAGGCTCCTAATATTCCTATATAAGGAGCTATTGGTGAAGGGAATAGGGGTGGATATTTTTCATATCATCTTTTGTTGCTTGTTTCATTGTAAGGTTATGCTTCCAAATTTCCTTTGTAATGTTTTCCATTTCCATGTAAGTTTCTTTTTTGTATCTTAATGTTCTTAATCAACTTATTTCTCTTCTATATTTTCCATTTAATTTATTAAAACTTTATAATCACAAAGCACAGTGATATCTCTGTTTTGTTGTTAATTAGTTCACACATAGCTGTGAATTTCATTCACAGACACGGAGGAGTGCTCGTTATTTCAGCGGTTTTAATTTCTTCAATCCAATTCTTGTTAGCCATCTTCTGCCCACCATTGAGAGTATACCATCAATGGAGGGCTAAACCCTTAATGGGTTGATCTTAGGAGGATGCAAAGGCTGGATTGAATGTTATTTTATGAACGAATTGTTGTTAATTGGATAATTAATTTAAGACATCCATTCTTCAGTTATTTCTACTCTTCATCTTTACTGTGTTTGAGCAAAATAAATTCAATTAATAAATGACCGTATACCTCGGAGAGATCATGAATTTGGTTCTCTAAGCGTATAGGGGATTATTAATTGTGTTTAGTAAGCACCAAACCCGAAAATGATGAAGGTAGTGTTATTTTTGAAGAATGGATTCATCAAAAATTTATAAAACCAAAATTGTTTAAAGAAGTAAAATTCATTCAATCCATCCTGAGCATAATCCTAGATCAACCCATTTTCATTAAATTGAATTCACTTAGGTTTCTTAGTGTTATTTAAACCATCCAAAAATCGAACCCAAAGTTGGCTACTTCAAAGCCCATCCCGCACCAAATCATAGCGTCTCAAGGTTACTTCTTCGGTCCCTGTGGATTTGATCCCTACTTGTACTTCAACGACTGCTTTTACCAGTAGGGTAAATTTGGGCGCAACCAGGGAGGTGGCCGGAGCGGTGCGGTTCGTCAAACGGAGGTTAGTCGAGGGAAGAAGGGGGCGACACAACATGAGGGAGGTGGCCGAAGTGGTGCTGGTCAGTTGGGGGTGGGTTTGGGTTTGGTGCGCACCGGGGAAAGAAGGGAACGACACGATGGGGATGGCCGAGAGGTCAACGTGCGGTGTGACAGGGCTGTCCAGGAGGTTTTGGCATAGTGCAATGGGGTTTGGCCATCTGGGCAGTGCAGCAGGTGTTTGGAAGGGAGACAGTGGATGGCGTGCAAGTGGCTGGCACCGGGGAGGTCGGGGTGCGGCGTGAGCAGGGTGGCTGGATGGGATTGCAGGCGATGCGAGACAGCCCGACCAGGAGGGAGGCATGACGTGAGTTGTATAGTCCGGAGGGAGGTGTGGTGCATGCTGGTCGGCCGGGAGGGTGTCTGTACAAGAGTGCGTCCAGGAGTCTAGGGGAGGGGGTGCGACGACGGACGACTGAGGGAAGTCAGGTGGCGATGCAATCTGAGGCGGCGCGAGTAGCAGGGGTGCGGCGACCAACCGGAATGAGTAGATACTAGGGGAGATGAGGGTCTGGTCAAGGGGTAGGGATTTCGGCACGCAGGGGATATGGGGGAGAAGGGGGTACAACTCGAAAAAAAAATAGGAAACCCTAACACCACTAGAAAAGAGAGGTAAAACAATAATAAAATAGAAATGAAACTAAAATAAAACTAGTAATAATAGTAAACTAAAATTAGAATAATGATGATAATAATAAATAAAATGATTAAACTCAATTGATGACAATAAAATATAATAAAAAATTATAACAATTATGATAATAATGATAATAATAATAATAATAACATCATAAAATAATAATAATATTATTATTATTATCAAGAAAACAATTTCTTAAAGTTTGTTAAACTTATTTCCATTTTATTTCTACTTCATTATTCATTATTATTTCATTATCTCATTATGTTTTTAACTAATTTTGAAAGTCAGGCAAACCAAATTGTCTCAGAACCATGCCATGCCTGTGCGTCCGATGACGCAAAACTCAAAACACTCATAATAATAATAATAATAATAATAACAAACTAAAATATGAATAATGATGTCAATAATAATAAGAATAATAAAACTCAATTAATAGTACTAAAATAAAATAAAAAGTTATATCAATAATGATAATAATAATAATACTAATGTCCCTGAATAACATTATTTTTATTATCTAAAAAACACTAATTTTATTTGATTTGTATTTCATCACACTATTAATTTTGTTTCTTTATTATTAATCCATTTTATTTAATTAATTGACCATCAAGGGGGGAGTGCGGTGAACCACGTGAGGTCGTGCGGAAACCCAGAAGAGGTCGCGCACCTTCGAACGTGGTGCGCTAGACACAGTCAAGGCCAAAACATTCGTTTTTCTTTTAATAAGAACTCTGAAATTTTAATTCGAGTCTCAACCCGAACTACCTGATGCCAAATAAAAATAATAAAATTAATAATTAAAAAACGATGGGTGTGACATGAAGTACATTTCATTACAACATTACAAGTAAAAAAATACATTCTAAAATATTTAAAAAACCAATCATCCAATGTTAACATATTTTACTTAGGATTAATAACATTTCAATTTTATCATCAATGTTGATTAGGTTGATAGTTATTTTTCATTTTTCTTATGCATAAAAAATGAAATTTATCTCCGGGATGGGATAAGATAAATTTCATGTAAAATGATTATACTTTTATTAAATTATATTTATCTCATTTATGTGATGAGATGAATTTCATGTACAATGATAGTTATTTTATGATGTGAAATTTATCTCATATACGAGATGACATAAATTTCATATACAAAAAAAAATATTTTAAAAATGAAATTTATTTCACATAAGATATGTGATAAATTCCACATACCATATCATATTTTTATATAATCTCATAAATGAGATTATATAAATTTCATGTGCACTGATACATCTATTATGAAATAAAATTTATCTCAATTTTGAGATAAGATAAATTAAATTTACAATGATACTTATTTTATGAAGTGAAATTTATCTCATGTATTAGATAAGATAAATTTCATATATATAATATTTTAAAATTGAAATTTATTTCATGTATATGATGAGATAAATTTCATGTAGCATATCATATATTTTAAAAAATGAAATCTATCCCACATATGAGATGGGATAAATTTCATGTATACATATTTTATAAAATAAAGCATGTATAAGATGAGATAAATTTCATATAAAATTATACTTATTTTATGAAGTGAAATTTATCTCATCTACAAGATGAGATAAATTTCATATATAATAATAAATATTTTAAAAAAGGGATTTATTTTATGTATTTGATGAGATAAATTTCACGAACCATGTCATATCATTTAAAAAAATTATCTCATATTTGAAATAAGATAAATTTCATGTACACCAATACAAATTTTATGAAATGAAATTTATCAAATGTAGGATATGAGATAAATTTTATGTACAATAATACTTCTTTAATATCGTGAAATTCATCTCATGTATGAGATGGAATAAATTTTATACATAATAATAAATCTTTTAAAAATGTAATATAATTCACATATGAGATGAAGTAAAGTTCATATTCCATATCATATATTTTACCAAATGAGAATTATCTCTTATGTGAAATTAGATAAAATTCATGTAGACTGATACATGTATTATGAAATAAAATTCACCTCATGTATGACATTGGATAAATTTAATGTACAATGATACTTTTTTATGAAATAAAATTTATCTCAGTTGTGAGATAAGATAACTTATATATATAAATAGTAAATATTTTAAAAATAAAATTTATTTCATGTATGAGATAAGATAAATTTCCCATTCCATATCATATATTTTAAAAAATTAAATTTTATCTCATAGACAAAATAAGATAAGTTTCATGTACGCTAATACATTTTTATGAAATGAAAATTATTTAATGAAACATTAATTAAATATTTTAAAGATAGTTTATTTTTCTTTCTTACATTTTTTTTAATTTTATCTCATATGTTATATGTAATGTTTTAAATTTTTTGAAGATGACATTTTCAACTTATAAATTGATATAAAATAGTTTCTTAATCTCAAAATAAATTTCTTTTTAAATAGTGTTAAGATTTTATGTTATTATAATAGTTATCTTTTTATATGTAAATTTTATTTGTCTTTTAAGTTAAGTTTTATATTTTTTCAATAGTGAAATAAACTATTTCAACATGTATTTAAAAAAATTCCAATATTTCTTATAAAATTTTGGTATAACATTTATCTCATATAGTTCATAAAATAAATTTCATTAATAAAAAATATTTGAGTGAAATTATTTTCCTATCACATATTTTATTTTTAAATTTTTTTCATCTTATATGTTGTATATTATAATTTAATTTTTTTAAAGATATAATTTTCAATTTATAAATTGATATAAAATATTTTCTTAATCTCAAAATAACATTATTTTCAAATAATAATGAACTTTTTTTTATAAAAGTTGGTTTTTTATATTTAAATTTCATTTGGTTGTTGGGATAATTTTTTTATTAACTTTGAAATAAATTTTTTCAACATGGACTTTAAAATAATAATAAGTTTTTTAATTTTTATATGTAATTCATCTCAAATAAGGGAAAATAATTTATAATAAAAAAATATCAAGTGAAATTATATTCATATTTTACACTATTTTTTAATAATTGATGATAAATTTTTAAAATTATATTTATATATAAAATTATTGTAAAAAATATAATTTTCAAATAATATTTTTTTCAAAAAAAAATACATTTTTTATAATACTAAAAATTATATATACAGTTATTTTTAATGGTTGAGTAGAATTTTTTTATAAAAAGTGGACTTATTTTTTAATAGTAATTTTTTAAAAAATATTATATTTATTTTTATGAAAATATTTAATCTCATTAAGTGTGATAAAATATAATTTCTTAAAACATGTAAAATGAATGTAAAAATTATATTTCAATAAATAAATTATAAAAATATAATGAGTATTACATTTTTGAAATGAATTGTATTGTTTTTAAATAAATAAAATTAAATAGAATGATATAGTTGGAATTTTAAAAAATAAATAGAAGGTTACATTTAAAAGGGGATAGGTAGGTTTTCATTCTAATGATAAGGGGATAGAAAGTTAATAGTGTAATATTATTATTTTATTATATTCATATGGTACAAAATTGAGGTTTGGTGTTCGGTATTAAAATTCAATATCAAAATAACAATGCTTTTGAGAATATATATATATATATATATATATATATATATGGATGGTTTCATTTAAGAGTGGAGATATGGGGTGGTTTTGTGATGATGAGAGCAGAGAAATTTAATGGAGTAATATAATTATTTTATTATATTCATTTGGAGTAAGATGGAGGTGTGGAGTTTGGTGTCAAAATCCTATCTCAAAAGAATAATACTGGTATTTTAAACTCACTTTGGTGTAAAAATTTCCCCCTCTACTTAAAAATAATTTTCCCTTTTTATCATCTCAAGTTCCTTGTTTTACAGGATATTCCAATGACACCTTAGGATGGGGACACACCCTCATTTTTTTAGGTGGTAGGATCTAGATACAATGGTTTGTTTGAGGTAATTTTGGTCTTATAGGAGATGAAACTCGTTTTCCAAATAAGAATTTTGTGTGTGGGATGGTCAGAAATTGTACAGTGAAATCTTTTCGATTGTCTAGGGTTTTTTTGTTGATTGTTCGAGGCATTTTTACTGATTGTGCAGGGTATTCTTTCCAATCACAGGGTTATATTGTGATTGTACAGAGCATTTTCAATTATCGGATATCACTTTAGATTATTGATTGTGTCTTTATTGTTGATTGAGAAATATTTATCAGTTGGGTTGAGAAAAATTGTGGACAAGTTTTATGTTAAAGGGGGAGAAGTTTTATGTTAAGGGGGGAGTTTTTATGTTACGGGGGAGAAGATTTTTGTTATTTTCCAAAGGGGATAAATATTTGTAATTTAATAAATACCTAGAAATTATTTTTTTTATTCTTGTTTTATTCACTTATTATTCAAGTGCTTATGATCATCAAAAATCTAGATATTATTGTGCTTGTAACTATCTTTAGTTTTAATGATCACAAATATTATTTAAATTATCTAATTATTTCTTTTAAGTTATTTTTAGTTAGATTTGACGAAATCATATTAAAATCTTGTAAGAACCTTTAAAAATCCTTAAAGAGTCTTAATAGATGTTTTGAATCTTTCAATAGATGATATAATATCCTTTGAAGGTTATTTAATGAAGTATAAGAGACACTTATTAAAGCTCAATGTAATGGTTAGCAGTTGCAGCCAGTGTCATAAATTGTGGCATCCCCTTACAATAGAAGCCCGTTGGATAGCTGGTGGAGGAGCACTTTCCAAATGATGCAGAAAAACGGTAGCAGTGCATGTATTTTTTTCTCAATTCCCATTTGGTGGGATCTCACTGATTATCTATTAGGTTTTGCAGGAACCAGGACAACACCACCACCACCACTAGCTACCTAGTGGAGGTTACTGGGTAACCAGTGTCTTCTGGACATGCCTTTTGAGAGTGTACTTATTAATGGTCAAAATGATTTAAATGCGGTATTCAATATCTTAATTAACACTAGGGAATTCTAGGAGGTTCCTAAATCTATTGAAGGCTATAAATAGTCCTTTTAGTGGCCTTGGAAACTCACATTCTCAACCATTATCCAACTATAATGTGTTCCAATCTACAATTCTCTCTCAAGTTCTCTCATTTTATATATTCTCTCTTCTATAATCTAAAGTGTGTGTTTATCGTAAAATATACTCACTCTCATCCTTTTTATCATTTTCTACTAGTTTTTCTTCATATTCTTTTAAGATAATTGATACTTTAATAACTCGTGATTGCTTATAATAAATCCTCTCCTCTTCCTCCTTTATTCTATAATCAGTGCTCACAACCTTTAAAATGATGGATTCAGTTTTTCTTTCCATAAAAGTTAAAAGTAAATATACTACTCTCTTTGAGGTTTCTAGTTATACCCATTAAAAATATAGGGTTGATTGTAATTCTAGTTTCTTTCTATAAACTTAAAAGAAAGGGGGTTTTGGTATCTTGACTACTGTTAAATCTAAGTGACTAATACATTAAATCCTTAAGCAATTAGGGTGTTAGATATAGGGACTCTTATTAAGTTATTGTGTAACTTACTTACCAAATTTTGAGCCTCATTTACTTTATTGTTTTGATCCGAATGGCCCAAAGGCCTTCATTTTTATAGATTTTTTAAAACCCCCCTTTCAAGGGATGATGGGAAACCCTTACAAGTCCCATAGTCTTAGAGATTACATGACCCATAGGCTTAGGATATTACATGACCCAAAGGTCTTAGGGAATTAAACTAGACTATCTACAAGGAACTGCCCCTCCCCAATATCAGCATCGTGATAGTAGCTCTCCACCTTCACATGGCCGTCTGACTAGGCTTCCCATGCAAGCATCGGCTGGTCCCAATGGAATAGACATACCCTCTCATTCTAACAAATCCATGTGGTTCTACTCTAGTGAGTTCATTTTCTCTGAATCCTCCTCTAGGGATGCTCCTTTTTCTGTAGAGTCTGTATGGGGCAACTGCACTGATCATGTGGCTCGAAGGCCTTGAGGTGGCCCGAAGGCCTGGGTGGCCCAAAGGCCTTAAGGAATCCAAGCCCAAACCGATGGCCAAAGGTGAATAGTTCTGGCTTCTACAATATTGAACAGTACCTGCTACAGTAACTGTTATAGTCCCTACTATAGTAACCGCACAGTCTCTACTACAGTAACTGCTACAGTCCTGCTACAGTACCCCCAGAATTATTCCTCCACCTGGTTTCGAACCCAGGTCTCGTGAATGCACTTATAGAGTCCTCACCAACTAGGATGAGTCTCATGTGATCATTTACTTTATTCATTTTATTTTATTAATCACTTTCATTAATTCATTTAATCATTTGATCAATCCATCTATTTTATTAATCATTTAATTTATGAATCATTATTTATTCTATTATTATACTTTTATAAACTTTATTATTATTTCCTTTACCTTAAAAATTTTATTTATTTATCTATTTTAAGTTTTTAAAGGTTTTAATTATCTTCAATATTTCTAAAATAGTTTTTTATTCTATAATTATTTTGTTATTTCCTTTTTTTAAGGAAAATTCACCCCCCCCCCCCATAATTTTACCCTACCATGGCCTATATTTGGTATCAGGGGAGTCTTGAATTTATTTATTTATTTTATTTCAAATTATTTCAAAGTTTATTTATCTTAAAAATATTTAACTGGTTTTCAAGAAATATTTTTTTAATATCTTTTTCAAATATCAATGGAACCCTTGAATGAAATTCTATGGGACATGCTCCTTTTTATGGGAATAATTATGGTTATTATAAAAATAACATGTATACTTTTCTTAGATCTATTAGTTATCCTATATGGAATATTTATATGCATGGTTATACTATTAAAATTGAAAAAAAAAGATAAATGGGATCCAGATGATATTTATATTTTCCAATTATATGGTAAATAAATGAATGTATTTTATTATAGTTTATTAAAAACGAATTTAATCAAATTTATATATGAAAAAAAGCTCATGGAATTTATAAATTCATATAATTAACTCATTAAATAACAAACCAAGTCAAAGATACCTGATTAGATGTTTTTAGAAAAAAAAATTGAAAGTTTATCTATGCATATCATTGAATTTAATATAGATATGTTTACTTTATTCACATATATTTTTAATGGTCAAAAGGATATTAGTGATTCTCTTTATATATATACATTATTAAAGAAAATTCTCTAGGTTTTATAAAACAACTGGGAACCCAAATTCATAGAGATCCAAGAAGCTAAAGACATAAATAACATGGTGGTTGAGGAGATCATTGGATCTCTCATGACATATGAGATTACTAGGAAAATAAATAACAAAAAAGAGGAAAAGGGGGAAAAGGAAACTATAAATTAAAACAATTTCAAGTCAATCAACACCAACACATCTGAATGAAAATTCAATATTTTAAAATTTTCCAAAAAGGTGAACAAGTACATTAACAATAAAATATCTACTCAACACTCTAAAAAGGAAAATCAAGAAATGGAAGTTACTTTATTTGGTTACAAAAAGAAGGTCACATCAAGCCATATTTTCCCTTAAATAAAAATTATAAAGATAATAATCATGGTAATATAGTTATTAAATTTTTAATTTTGAGTTCCAGTGTGGACAAAATTTCAACATATGAATCAAGAAATGAAATTCCTAAGTGCCTCATGACCGATGTTGAGGTATGTGATGAAATAAATTCTATATGTTTTAGTTCTTAATCTTATACTTATTCAAACTATTATTTAATAAATTAAGGCGATTTATATGCTAGATATCAACTTCAAGCTAGTTTTTTCGAACTTGTTTCAAAATTTAAAGATCTTAAAAAGAATTAAAATCTTGTTGTTTTTGAGAAAATAAACTTTTTGAAGGAAACATATTTGGTTTTAAAACTAAAAAAACAAAAAAAAATGTTTAGAATTTGGAATTTCAAATTAAATATCTCAAAAACACTCTTTCTCATTTCACTCAAGGTGAATAAATATTGAATACAATTTTGGGATCTCAATGTATTATTAAAAGTAATTACAGGATTGATTTTTCAAAACAATATAATTTTATAAAAAAATATAAAATGACTAATTTTGTAAAAAAAAATTTAAAAAATAAATTTTATAATTATTATAATAAATTTGGTCATCTTTTTTATGAATGAAATTATAAAAAAATATAGACATATTTAACCAAAGAACATTTTACTTTCATTTCATTTTTCTATTGGAAAAAATTATACCAAAGAAGTTTGAAATCAAAAGTACTTATTAGTTAACTTATGTGGACCCAAGATATGAGTACCAAAAGAATTAGTCTCATAATCCTTTATAGTAAAAGGGTCTTATGAGAAAAATCCAAGAAGATACTTAGTATATGGATATCAGGTGCTCGAGGCACGTGTGTGGTGATCCTTCTGAATTTAATCATCTTAAATATTTTAACAAAGTACATGTCACAATTAGATATGATTCAAAAGGTAAAATTATTAGTATGGGTATGATTGGTATCTCTAAATATACTTTAATTAAATACATTTAGTTTGTTAATGAATTTGATAATATTTTACTAATTTTTGGTTAACTGTGTAATAATAGTTTTAAAATTTACTTTACAAAAATATTTTTTAAAAGTTTTAAATTCTAAAAAAAATACACATATAATTTTAAAAATATATATATTATATGTTTAATATCTAATTAAAGTCAAAATTTTAAGTGTTTAAGTGCACAAGATAATGAATCTTGGATTTGGCATCAGTTCGTAGGTCATTGTAGCATTCACTCTCTTGTAAAGCTCAACTATAACTGACTAATACAAGATTTACCAAAATTTTCTTTCAAAGATAACTTAGTTTGTGGACCTTTCCTACTTGGAAAGAAATACCAATATTATTTCAAATATAAAAAGGATGTTTCCACATACAAATCCTTAAAACTAGTTTACCATGACCCTTTTAGACTAACTCAATTTGATAGTATTATATGTAAATATTACACCTTTGTGATTATGGATGACTATACTAGATTTACATGGGTTTTCTTCTTAACTTGTAAAAATGAGTCTTGTAATGACTTTATAAACTTTTCAAAGAAATTCAAAAATGAAAAGAGTTATAAACTCTTTTCCCTTAGAATTGACCATGGTGTGGAATTTGATAATAAATACTTTAATTAAGTATGTGATTATCATGGTTATCATCACTCCTTCTCAACTTATAGAACACATTATCAAAATATGGTTGTCTAAATATGAAATTGGACCCTCCAAAAAATGTCTAGGACTCCATTAAATGGGTTTAACCTTCCTCTATTATTTTAGGATAAGTTGGTCAATACCAATTTCTATATCCTTAGTTGTGTTCTCATAAAACCCATATTAGGAAAAAAAACATTGTGTACTCTAGAAAGGAAAACTATTTAAAGTTGGATTCTTTTATGTTTTTTGTTGTAAATTATTATCCTTAATACCAAGTATATTATAAGAAAGTGTGACCCTAAATCCAATGAAGGTGTATTTCTTGGGTACTAAAACTCAATTAAAACCTACTAAGTCTTTAATAAGAGGACTAAGACCCTAGAATATTCAATTCACATCAAATATGTTAAGAATATTCCTAAATCACATCCTCAATTGATGATGATATTGACCAACCTCGTTTGAACTTACCTAATCCTCAATATTATAAACTAATTAAAGAAGTTAAATATCCCCCTTCTACTTATTTACCTAAGGAATGGGTTCAATAAAAATACTATTACCTTGAGAATTTTATCAGTGAATTATAATATAGAACTCATATTAAAATATTGTTATTAAGTGAGGTTGATCATAAAGATTATATCTCTTAACTTGAACCTTAATCCCTTGATGATGCTAATAATGATGAGAATTGGTTATTGAAGTTCCAAAGGATTAAATAAAAACTGAGAGGGGGGGTGAATTAGTTTTTCACTTTTTATAAGTTTCAATACTTTTAAAACTTAAACCATGCAACCTTTTAAAGTTTATATCCTTATAATATTTTAGTAAAAACTTGTGCATGAAAAAGTAGGAAAGAAAGTAAATCACCTGAGATTTACAAGGTTCACCTTAGTGTTAGAACATATATCCTTTCCCTAGACACTCCCTTGGGTCTATGAAAATTCCCTATTATAAATAAGTGAATACAACTTGTACCAACTCCTATTATACATCTTCTATCCCCTGATAGGAATGATTATACTAACTCCATTTATTTTACAAATATTCTAAAAAACAATTGATCCAAAAGAAAGGAATAAATAATTTTTTCAATCTTCTCCATAAAGGTTCTTGGGTTTGATGACCCTGAGTCCAATAACCTTCAGTTTGATAACCTAGTCCCATTGAATTAGTCTATTAGACTCAATATTATGATCTTTTTATCAACATATGCCTGAGGAAACTTTCCATTCTATCTGGATAACAAAACTTTCACTTCTCAAAAACTAATCAAAACTAAATCCAAAATTCCTTAGTCCAATGAATTCAGTCTGATGGACTCAGTACGATGAATCCATTATTAATCTACAAAACTCAAAATCTTCTCAGTAAAATCTTCCTTGGTCTGGTAAACAAAAATTCCGGATGTCCAACATTCTTCTAAGATCTCAGTCTGGATAGAAAAAACTTGACAATAATTATGCAGATCTCCAACTTTTCCAAATACATGAAAGTTGAAAATAATTTTTGTATTATGCTTATATTTATAGGTGACTCAGAATATAAAATGCAGAAAACTCAAAAACATTTCTCACTTACCGAAATTTCAAAACTCATAAAAACACTCACATTTAAACTTTAACTTTGACTTCTTCAAACCTTATCAATATTTTCCAACATTAGTCTTCTCAAAAAAATAACTTTTCTTCTGTATGATATAACTTCCTCATATTCATTATAATAAAACATATTCATCTCACCACAATCTGACTATATTCATTTGTTCATTATGATCTTACTATATTCCTCTGCTGATTACAATCTGAATATCCTCTTCAGAGTTAGTCTAATTGGATTTTCTTCTCAGAGTTAGTTTGATCATCATTCCTTCTAAGGTTCAGTCTCATGTAATCCTCATAATGATGGAATTTTCATTACAATTGATTTATCATTATAATGGAACCTACACTCTATAAATTTTAAATTATTCAAAGCTCGTCAGCTATAAATCATTCATACTTCTAAAAACTTTTGTGTTTGGTACTTTTGGATCTGATAAAAACTTTTCCTTGATCTCAAGAACAGATACAATCATTACAATTCCTCCATTTAATCAAAATCTTTTATCATGATATTTTTCAGAATTTATGAGAATTACAATATTGGTAAAGTGTTTTCTTATATCAACTCTAGCTTGTATAATAAATTCTTCATGATTTATGAGAACTTTATAACCGGAAAAGAATTTTCAGATTTAATACTTGGAGGTTCTATTACTTCCCAAACTTTCAATATCACTCAGTATATTCTAAGACCGATTATTCTCAAGATCAATTCCAAGTATTCTATGACTTTCCATAAAGTTTTAATTCTGATTTCCTGGTTCTGATGACTCATACCAGTGAGATGAGTCTGATTTCTCATACCGATATCTTGGTTCTAATCTTGAAGAACAAAAACAATATTTTACAAAAAGTTTAGTTTTCAAAAAATACAAAACTTTTTTAAAAACCTAACAAAGTTTCTTCAATATCCCCCTTTAGATTTGTTGACATAACTTGATAACAAATTTTTCAACTTAGAAAATTTTCACAACTGAGCTTTTTTAAACAACTAACATTTTTTGACTTTTGACCAAACATATCCTTTCTCAAAAGATAGAATCTTGAAACCACTCCACTAGATAAAGTAATGTTTTTTAAATAATTCCATCCCTTTTTGAAAAGAAAAGTTTGTGGGAATACAAATAACCCCCCCCCCCTCAATTTTATCTTTTCTCACTTTTATTTTTATCTCCCCCATTTTATGATAACCATAACTTCATATTCATAAAAGAAAGATATGTAAAAAGTTGTTACTTTATCTTCCCATTTATTAACATAATCCAATGCACAGTGGGGTTCCCTCCTTATGAGATTTAGGAATTCATTATAGGAGTATGAATATAAATTTTCATCCATAACTCAATAAACCTTCCTTTTTTTCATTGGCTTTGTGAAGATATCATAAATTTGATACTTTGTTGAGATATATTCTAGAAAAACATATCCAACAACAACTTTATATTTTATAAAGTAAAACTTTATATCAATGTATTTTTATCTTGAATGTTGGATTGAATTTTTAGGAATATCAATTTCACTCTGATTATCATAAAGAATCTTCAATGTTTTAGAAAGTTTTACTTTCAAATATTCCAGATGAACTTTCATCCACAACAACTATGTAAAAAACTATGTAGTCGCAATATATTCTAATTCCACTGTTCTCAAAGTTATTGAACTTTATTTCTTACTATTAAAACTCACACACCATTCACCCAATAAAAATGTTCCTCCTAAGGTTTATTTTCAATCATTAGAATCTCTACCCCAATTGGTATCAGTTTTACCATGAAACTTAATCTCACAATTTCTTTTGTATAAAAACCCATGTTAAGTTATTCCTTTGAAATATCTCAAAATTTTATTTTTTTCCAACATATGTGATTCTTTTGGATTACTTTGATACCTAGCACACAAATTCACTTCATAAACAATATCTTGACTTGAGGCTATATGGTAAAGTAAACTTCATACCAACTTCTGAAAGTCTTTTTGATTCACAATTTTTTTGGACTCATCTTTATTCAACTTCATTCCCACTAATATAGGAGTAGAATATTCCTTTGATTCTTCCATTCCAAACTTTTGTATCAATTCCCTGCATACTTTTCTTAAGATAGGAAAATATATTTTTATTTTTGTTGAACTTGTAAACCAAGGAGAAAGTTAGTTCTCCTAACATTGACATCTCAAAGTTATTTTTATTTTATTAAGAAAATTATTCACAAACATCTTCTATGTCCCTAGAAAAAAAAATATATCATCTGCATAAATAATTACAATTAGAGTATTGAAGTCAACATATTTCACATATAAGTCTCTATCAACTTTTTCTTTAGAAAAAATCAATATTCTCAAGCAATTTTCAAGTTTTGAATACCAAGAATGTGGATCATGTTTCAACCCATACATATCTTTCTTCATTTTAAAAACCTTTTTTTCATCCTCATTAAGTAGAAACCCACAAGGCTATTCAATTTAAACTTCTTCTTCAATTTTTCTATTGAGAAATACTAGCTTTACATCAATATAATATACTTTGTAATTATTATGATCAGCCATTCCTAGAAACATTAGAATAGTTTCTAACCCTACAAAGGGGGGAAATATTTCATCAAAATCCATACCTTCCACCTGTGCATATCCTTTAAAAATAATCTTATCTTTTGTTTCTTGAAGCTTTTCCAGGTTTATTCAACTTGTTTATATAAACCCTCTTTGTTATATTAAAATTTTTACATTTCGAACATTGAACAAATTCCCATGTTTCATTTTTCTCAATTTGATCCAACTCTTTATTCATATAATTCACCCATTATTTGTGTAGAATAGCTTCTAAAAATGATTCCAGTTAAACTTTTGAAATAAGTAAAGTTTGATTTTTTAATCTCAGATTCCTTATGGTCTAAACTATAGACTTATGATTCCCAAGGATATTTTTAGTCTCAATATGTTTTTGTAAGGTAGGGAATTTGAAAGTTTTTATCCCATCTAAACTTTCCTCATCATATAATTATTCTGAATCTTGATAAGTTTGTTTTGTATCATTATCACTTTCATTGGAAGCCTTTAGTTTATCCTCCTCAATATTCTCAATAACTTTTTAAGGGAATTTTTATTTACAATAACATTGAAATCATATGAGTTAATCAAATTTTATTAATGTGTGTTCCCACATTTGTATCTTCTTCCATTTGGTGAATAAATAATAAAAGGTCCTTCTTCATCATTCTCGTAAAACTTTAAAAGATCTGAATTTTTTATTTTTAGCAAAAATGGAATTCCAAAAAAATGTAAGTAATTCAATGAAAATATTGTGTTATACCACATTTCATAATAATATATAGTCATTTATGGTATCAAAAATCATTTTTTAACATGTATAGTAGTACTAATAGATTCCCTCTAATAGAACTTTGAAAGCTTGTATTCTGCTAACATGGTCCTTCTCATTTCCAACAAGATTATATTCTTTATTTCTGTTACTACATGTTATTTTAGAGTGTAGGGAGAACTATACTGATTTTTTATTCCATTATTTATCATATACATTTCAAAAGTATTGATTGTGAATTTAGTACCATTATATATTCTCAAATTCTTTATATAAGCCCTCATTTCTTCCTCAACATCTTTTCTAAAAAACCTGAACATTTCCACAGCCTCTGACTTTTTTTTCATAAACATGATGTTTTTAATATAAGAGAAATCATTAATAAAAGTGATAAATTATAAATATATATTTTTTATTTATGTCTCATCATCCCACATAAATTGGAATGAATAAGTTCAAGAGGTATCATAGACTGAATCTCAACTCTCTTATGAATTTTGTTAGTCATCGTCCCTTTATAATAAGTCACACAAACATATTCATCTCTTCTTTTCAATTATATAAAATAATAGGTAGTATCAACTTTAGAAATTTGTTCATTTTTTTCTACCCAAGTTGGTCAAGTCTCTAGTGCCATAACTTATTCTCATCTTCATCACTTGCATAGCATGAGTTGTTAAGTTATCCAATATAAAAGAGATTCCCACCGGTTCTTTAGCATTTTGTAATGACTTTTCCATATTTTACAATTTTGATAACACAAGAATATTTTTTGGAGATCATTTATTTTCCATCATAACATAGTTGACTCATAATAAGTAAGTTATGTTTTATCCCATCAATAAATAAAACTTACTTATATTTTAAATTTTCTTCTTCAATCTCATCTATTCTAGTTCCTATGATTTTTAAGGAACTATCATTACCAAAGGTAACTACCCATCCATCATTACTTTCAAAAAGTTTCAAGATTTTATATCCCCTTTAATATTTGAAGAACTACCATTATCAAGTATCCATGGTTTTTTCCTTTTACTTGCTTTCAAAGATATCTCAACAATAAAATATTTTTCCTTAACTTTATTATTTCTATCTTCCATTTATTTTCTACCATAAGAAACTTTTTCCAAAAGTAGTGTCATATATCTTTTAGAATGATCACCAACGTGATCACATGTTCCATAAACTTCTTCCAGACATTCAAATTAATTTTTTTTTGGAAAGTTTCTAACATCTTGATATTTTTTATTTTCTAACTTCCTGTGGGTTAGGAAAGTTACTCATCATCCTTCAACCATTGATTTAAATTTGTTCAAATCTTTTTCCATGAAGTGACGAGTTTTGAAAACAATTATAATTCTTATTTAAATAGACTCCACAACACCAGCAATAGCCAAAAATCTTGATTTTATATTGAAGTAAGATCTTTATCTCTAGAAACTTTGTTGAGGTTGATAAATGTTTCTTCTATAACAATATCTGGTTGTGGACCATCTTTACTCCTAAGCGAGTTTTCATCTTTTGTAGATGAAATAGGTTTCTCACACCCTTTTTTCACCTAAGATTTCCCATAACTTTTTTAGAACCTGAAATTTTATAAAAATCAGATGAAATGTTATTTTTGTTGTGTGAGGATTTCACCTGATTCTTGATTTGAACTATCTCAACAAATTTATAAGTATTAGCTTTTAATTCTAAATATTTTTTGATGTTTTCATTTATATTCCTCCAGGTAATTATAGACTCAAGAATTTTTTACTGAAACTTGTTAACTTCTTCTTCCTTAGCTTCCAGCTTCTTACTGAGATCTTCAACCATATTTCTGTATTCATCAATTCTAATTTTGTAACTTAAGATATCCTAAATGTATTCTTCATCCTATTTGATAACATCTTTTCTTCCTTTGGAAACTTCTTCACAATCTTTCTTCATTACTCTGATTTATTTCTTGTGGTTTTTGTTTTTCACAAGACATGAAACAATTTCTATTATGATTTTTTAATCTATAGAAGATTATTTACCACCTTATTCACTATCTGAGAAATATTTTATTTTCTCAACTTTTTCAATGAATTTTCTGAATTTTTCTGAACTTTCATCTTCTGAAGAATTACTATCAATTGAGTCTGAGTCAACTTTTTTACTCAAAATAAATATTTTGTCACCTTTTAACTTATTTTTATATTTTTTGGATAAATTTTATTCTTTAGAACTTTTTTTACACTTCTTCCATTGAGTTTTTTCATCATAATCATCTTGATATTTTATAAATTTTTTGTTTAGAAAATTCCTAGTAAAATTTTTGATTCCTCCACACTCAAAAAATTTGATAGAAATTTTTTCACCATACTTTCCTCTTCTTATTATATATTTCTTAGAGATAAGAGACATAATTTTTTTTCCTCCATATCATCATCCACTTTATCTTCAGAGTCATAAGGATCAACATCTTCAAAATATTGTATTTTCATTTTTCTCATGGATTAAAAATCTATTTCACATTTCATCTTCTTTTTGAACATGTTAGAACCAATAGGGGCCTATATACCCTGAGAGGGGGGGTGAATCAGGGTATGGATATTCTTTTCCAAAATTCTTTCTACCCCACTGGATCTTGACCTCTTTATTACAAGGGTCACTTTGTTTGCACTTGTGTGTCAATTATGATCACTTCTTTTCTTCTTTATCTAATGATGATGCTTTAAATTCAATGTCGGGAAGCAAGCAGGAAGACACAAAGATTTTTACTTGGTTCACCCTCACTGGGCTACATCCAAGGAGAATACAAAATTGATGTGTCACTGTACCAAATCCACTAAGGCTCACTTCCTATTTACAATGTTTGGGCTAGATCACTTATATTCCCAGGCTCACTACCTTTACAATATTTTGGGTCAGCTCACTGCTTTCCCAAGGGTCACTCCCTGTTTCTCTCTTTCTGGATCACTGCCGGTAGAGAGGATCACCTTCTTCCTATTCCTTTTCTCACTACTCTAGAAAGGATCCACTAACAATTTATAGACCTGCAGTTCTCTTCATTATCACTAATGAATGTATCCTCTGTTGTATGTAGATGCTCTGTTGAAGTCCAACTTTCACCCGTAGATGAATCTCTCTTTGCACCGAAGGTATTAGGCAATCTTCCTGCTTCCACGCAGCCCCGAATCACGATCGTTATTCAACCATACTTGGTGAACTTCTCCAAGACGGTGCGCAAGTTAAAACTCGAACACAATTTCACCACAACCACTTGTGTGATACAACCTTCTACAACTCCAAACTTGCGTGACTCACACCCTTTTACGCCCAAACCAATTTTGGCACGCAACCATAAACGGTCACGCTTCTTCAAAACCTGGCATGCAAGTGTCACCAAACCACTTACGTGACACCTATTTCTTCAACTCAAAACTTGTGTGAATCCCTTCCTTTCTCTCTTAAACCACTCTAGATGCCCACAAATCAACCAGTGTGCAACTTCTACTTGCGCAACCACACCACCACTTGTGCGACCACTACACCTGCACGACAGGAGCTCTGATTTTCTCTAATTTTTGAACTCTCCTACAGAATGAGGAGGGTTCAACCTATATTTATAGGAATTTGGAAACCCTACGCGATGACACACAAGTCTCATCTCAATGCACAAGTCTTGTTGCCCTAGTCACTGTCGTGAAAGTCACTTGCACGACCAAACATAAAACTTGGGCACCCATTTTCCCTTTTCCATATTTTGATGTTTTGATCTTGAAAAACATATGGCATGCAAGTTTAATCTCCTTCAAGTCTATAGCACACAAGTCCCTTTTCCAAAACCACTTTTCTCCATTTGTCGATTTTCAGGCCAAAAATTTGGCAAACACTGGAAAATGGTGCCACCTTGCATCTGCTCTTTTTGTACCACCTCCAAATCGACCATTCCTTTTTCGACGTTATTGAATCAATCATGGATTTTTAACCACATCCCTTGAACTCAACATGCCACACTGAAATCCCCTTTTTCAACAAATTTGTATGATATGGTTTTCTTTGTCAATAAACACAACACAGAGTCCCACTTTTTCAACAAACACAATCACCTCAAAAGTGCTTCAATGATACCTTGAGGGGTTTTTTCTCAACACAACATTGGATATTTTCTAATTTCATAAGTAACAAAAAATTAAAAAATTCATCATGGTATAAATCATCCTTTTCTTATAAAGAGGAAATTTTAGAATCAAACATGTCCAAAAAGTTTCTCATAAGCTTCTTCATAAATGTAGAGTCTTCTAATAAATCACCAAATCCTCTGATGTTGCAAACAATTTCATTTACTTTGGTAAAGTATTCATAAATAGTTTCTTCAAATCTAATTCTTATGTATTCATACTTACTATTCTAGATTTTTAGCTTTTCGTCCTTTACTTTAGTATTTTATTTGAAAATATTTTATAGCTTATCCCATATACTCTTTGAAGATTTGAAACCCATCACCTTAATATAAACATTTTCTGATAAGGAAATAAGGATAAAATTTCTAGATTTTCAATCAAAATTGATATTTATCTTATCATCAAAAGTCATTAGTGCATCTTTCTCAGTAGGTGTAACCCTATTTTAGAACCATCAATAACTTCTAGGAGAAGATATAGGAGATAAGAAATCATCCTTTTTCATCCATAATATTTTTTCCCATCAAATATAGAAATTCCTATACTATTGATAGAATTGATATTATCCATGATAAGGATTCAAGAAGGGACAATTGGCTCTAATACCAATTGAAGTTACAATGGATCGAATGACAACTGATAAGGGGGTTGAATCAGATCACTTTCTGTAAGATTCAATGATTTTAAAACATAACCCCTACAACCTATTAAATTTTATATCCTTGTCATATTTTAGTAAATAGTCATGCATGAAAAAGTAGGAAATAAAGTAAATCACATGAGATATAAAAGGTTTGGCCTTAGTGTGAGAACTTACATCATTTCCATATCCACTCCCATGGATCTATGGAAATTAATTATTATGAATAATTGAATAAAAACTATGAAAAATCCCATTATAAACCTTATATCTCCTAATAGGAATGATTATAATGACTCCCATCAGTTTACAAAGTTTCTTACAAAAAATATTGTTCCAAAAAAAAGAATAAAGAATTTGTTTAATCTGATACACAAAAGTTCTTGGGTATGATGACCCTGAGTCTGATGGCCTTCAGTCTGATGAAAATGGTTTGATTGACTCTGTATGATCAACTCAATACATTTCCCCATTTTTCAATATGTACCTGAAGAAACTTTTTTTTCTATCTAGATTAAAAACATGTGCTTCTCAAAAACTACTAAAAACTCAATCCAAACATCCTCAATCCAATTAATTTATTTTGATGGACTCGGTATAATGAACTAATTATCAATATTTAAAACATAAACTCTTCTAAAATTCTCAGTACAATCTTCCTCAGTCCAATAAAAAACATTCATATGTCTGACCTTCTTTTGAGATTTTTAGTCCAGAAAGAAAAAACTTGACAAAAATTATGCAGCACTCCACCTTTTCCACGTACATGAAAGTTAAAAAAATGAATGCAATATGATTCTATTTATAGAAAACTCAGAATATCAAATGTGGGAAAATGAAAAAAATTTCCCAATTTCACCAATTTCAAAACTCCTAAAAACACTCACCTTTAAACTTTAACTTTTACTTCGTCAAACCTTCTCAATATTTCTTCGAGATCAATCTTCTTGAACAAACTAACATTTTTTCAATCTGATATAACTTAATCAATGTAATTATAATGAAAATTATTTAGATCTCAATTATTTTATTATCTTATTCTATTCATTATGATCTTACTATATCCATATTCTCATTACAATCTGATTATCCTCTGAAAAGTTAGTCTGATTGACTTTCCTTCTCAAAGTTAGTCCGATCAGCTTTCATTCTCATAGTTAGTCTGATGAAATCCTCGTAATGATATAATATAATTATGATGTAATTCTCATTATTTTGGAATTATAATTATGATATAATTCTAATTATGATGGAAACTCCACTATGAAACTTTAAAATTCTTCAAACCTCATAAGCTATAACTCATTTATACTTCTAAGAACTTCTGTTTTTGGTACTTCTGGATCTGATGAAAATATTTTCTTGAAATCTAGAACTTATAAAGTCTTTATGATTCCTCCATTTCATCAAAATAATTTATAATGAGAGTTTTCATGATTTATAAGAATATAAATATTGATAAAACATCGTCTGAATTGGGTTAGAAAGTATGAAAAATTTCTAACTTCTGACTTCAATAACTTATTTCAAAACTCTTCATCAACATTATGGCTTATTCACTCATCAATATCATTTTTTTCAGCCTTATTATATTGTCACACAAATGATTATCATACTAGTGATATGCATCCTTGTATTTCCGGTATTCCTCACACCAATGAGCAACATCCAAAATACTTTACATTGTATTCTCCTCTCTTCCATAAACTCTAGCTTGTATCACAACTTATTCATGATTTATGATAATTTCATGATTATAAAAAAATCATTAGATTTAATACTTAAAATTTATATTACTTCCCAAGATTTTGGTCTCACTCATCATCTTCTAAGACTGATTCTTCCTAATACCATTTCCCAGCAGTCTTTGACTTTCCATGAAGTTCTTATTTTGATTTCCTGGTTTTGTTCACTTGTGCTGATGAGATAAGTCTATTTTCCCATATTGATGGTCTGGGTCTGATCCTAAAGAAAAAAATCATTATTTTACAAAAAGTTTAGTTGTAAAAAAATACAAAACTTTTCTAAAAATAACAAAAATATTATTCTATTACTTTCTATTCAAGATGATTTGAACCAGTTTCAAAAGAACAACATTTGGACTCTCATGGAATGACCTGATAATCATCCAATTATTGGAACTAAGTGGTTTTTTTAAACAAACTTGATGATTGAGGAATTAACATCTACAATAAGAATAAAATTGTTTCTAAAGGATATAATCAAGAATAATTTATTGATTATGGTGAAACCTTTTCACTTGTTACATGGATAGAATCCATTAGAATCATTTTGGCATTCACCATTCATTTTAACTTTAAATTTTTCAAATGGATGTCAAAAGTGATTTTCAAAATGGTTTTATTTTTTAAAATTTATTTTTAGATTAACCACCCAATTTTGAAAATGATAAATTTTAAAATAATTTTTTTAGTTAACCTAATCTCTTTAGGGTTCAAAATAATCCCTTCGGTCTTGGTAAGATAGGTTAACTAAATTCCTTTTATAAAATTATTTCAAAATGGGAAAATTCAATTCCAAACTTTTTATTAAAAAAATAAAATTATATAATAATTGTTCAAAATTTATGTTTATGATTTTATTTTCATCTCAACTAGAGAAACTCTTTTTAATGAATTTTTTATTTAATTATTAAAGATTTTGAAAAGTGTTTTATGAGAGAACATAAATTCGTCCTTAGTTCTCAAATTTCCAAAAATTTTGATGGAACTTTTTTAAACCAAAATAAATACAATAATGAACTTATAAAGAAGTTTATCGTGGATCATGCAAAGAAAATTAGAACACTTATGAGTATAACTTGTAATCAAACATTTGATGTTGCCATAAATTTAGTTGATAATAATATTAAGTATGATTAAAAGTCTACTTTACTTTACTGTGATCCAACCAGTAATCATGTTTAATGTATTCCTTTATATGAATTTTTAATAAAATCAAAATGATTATCATTTAAAAATAATCAAAATAATTTTTTGATATTTGAGAAGAAGTAAAAACCTTGGATTATTTTATCCTAAGGAAACTTATTTTGAACTTAATTATTTTTATGATGCTGATTTAGGAGGATAAAAACTATATAGAAAAATTAATAGTGGAATTTTTTATCTACTAGTAAAATACCTTATCTCGTGGAGTAGTAAGAAAAAAAAATTCATTTCTCTTTCTACAGTTGAATAAAAATATATATTCACTAGGAGTTTTTATGCTCAAATAATATGGATGAAACATACTCTTGTAGACTTTAGGTTAAAATATTCTCATGTATCTATCAAGTGTGACAAAACTAGTTTTATAAGAATCACTAAAAAATATACCCAACACTCTCTCTCTAAGAACGTTGATATGAGATAACATTTTCTTCAAGATCCTTTGAAAAAGTTGATATTTTTCTTTACTTTTTTTGCACCAACCTTCAACTTGTTGATATATTAACTAAACTCATTCATCTTGATCATTATAACTTCATTAAATGTGAGTTTAGTATGATTATATTGTGATACTTATACCTTAACCATGGAAATATAAAGAAACTTTCAATTTATTTTTCAAATTTTTCTTCAAAAAAAATATTTTATTTCTTTTACTCCAAAAAATCATTTTAAGATTTTATTAATTTTGGAAAAGTAAAGTTATTGTAATACTCGAAGAAAAAACATTCCTATCTGGATACAAACAAGTGAATGTGGTTCTAGTGAAAATGCCCCTAGAGGTTATTACCTCAAAAAGGGCTGGTTAGATTATTAATTTGATCTTCACCTTTGGCACAAGTAGTGGGACTTTACTATGCACCTAGTTTGACACATATAGGGAATTGTTTATGGTCTATTAACATAATCTTGGATAAACCTTAATCATGGAATAATTTTTAAAATATTTTATTATTTATTTATTTTTTTAATGGTTACAATCCCTTTATCTCTTCTAATAAATTATTTAAGGTGGAGATAATTTTGTTAATACTGAAATGATCCTAGAAGAGACACCCCTTTTCTAAATTATTTTTCAGAAAATTATTTTATGCCTAATATTCTTAAACAACTTTTCAAATTTTTATTTCAGTCTTGATTTTTATTTTTAAATTCAAATATTTTTTATTCAATATTGAGTTTTATTAAAAATCAACCTTTTAAAATTTTCAATTTTCTAGAATTTTATTAAACATTATTTTTTTATCTATAGAAAGATCATTAATGATGATAAAAATAGTTTTAAATTATCATTTATATTATTTTCTCTAACCCTTTCTATGAATCCATTTTTATAATCTCAACGTTGGAGAAGTTTAATGTTGTGATGGAGGAGTTTTATGTTATGGGGGAGAAGTTTTATGTTAAATTGGTGGGAGATTTTTATAGTTTTTGGAAGGGGATAAATATTTGCAATTTCAAAAATATCTAGTAATTATCTTGTTATATTATTATTTTATTAACTTATTATTCAATTTTTTATCATCATAAAGGGGGAGATTATTTTTCTTCTCACTGTATTTAGTTTTAATGGTCACAAACACTTTTTAAAGTGTCTAATGATTTATTATAATTGGTTATCAGTTAGACTTGATGAAATCATATTAAAATCTTATAATAACATTAAATGATCCTTTAAGACTCATAATAGATGTTTTAAATCCTTTAATAGAGTCTATAACATCCATTTAAGGTCATTTAAGGAAGTTGAGGAGCCACTTTTTGAAGCTCAAGGTATCAGGAAGCACTAACTAATAGGTAGAATGGATAGTTTCATCCCCTTCCTAAAGAATCCCATTATATCGATGGTGGAGGAGCATTGGTTATCTGATGAAAATTGATATTATTAGTGCATGGAGTTTTTTCTCATCATCCATTTGGTGAGATATCATTGGTTATTTTATGGGTTCATTAGGAACCAAGATAGAACCACCAACAACACTGGTTACTTGATGGATGCTACTGAGTAACCAATTCCATTGGGGAAAGCCTTCTTGGAGTACACTTATTAATGGTAAATTTTCTTTAAATCTACTCTTAAATGGATTAATTAACCTCATAAAATTCCATAAGGTTCTATAATTTTTTAAGGATATAAATAGTCCTCTTAGTGGCCTTGGAAACTCACCATCCCAACCATTCTCTAATTCCAACATGCTACGATATCCAATTCTCTCTCAATAGATCTCATTTTCTAAATCCTATCTTATTCAATATAGAGTGTGATTATTGTAAAATATTCTTAATCTCGTCCTTTTGATCATTCTCTCCTATTTTTTCTTCATATTCTTTTGAGAAAATTGAGATTGTACTAAAATGTGATTGATTCTAGGAAATCATCTCCTCTTCCTCATTTCTTCTATTATCGGTGCTTGCTGCCTTTAAATTGAGGGATTCGGGTTTTCTTAAAATAACCACTAAAATGCAAGGGACTATTCTCTTTAAGGTTTCTATACATACCCATTAAAAAGATAAGGTCAATTATAATTATGGTTTCTTTTTATAACCTTAAAAGAAAGGGAGTTTTAGAAACTTGGCTACCATTAAATCCAAGGGACTTATAAATTAAATCCTCAAGAAATTGGGGTGGTATATGTATGGGTGATTCTTGATCTATTATTAAAATTCCTTACCAAATTGTGTTCCTTATTTACTTTCTCTATTTTATTTTATTAATCTCTTTTATTCATTCGTTTAATCATTTTTTAATCCAACAACATTCTTAATCATTTAATTTATGATTCACTCTTTCTTTTATTCCTATATTTTTATAAACATTATTATTTTATCATTACACTTACAAATTTGATTTATTTATCTATTTTAAGTTTTCAAAGGATTTCATTATATTTAATCTTTCTAAAATTTGTTTTTAGTCTTTAATTATTTTGTTATTTCCTTTTTAATGGAAATTTACCCCTACCATTTTACCCCAATATGACCTACACCTATCACTGGCCAAAGCCAGTGTGGTCAATTTAGGTCACAAACTTAAGGATCGATGGTTGTTTTATTTATTTATTTTCTATAGTATATTTATTAGTTTCATCTAAGCATGTCATATGTACTTGTCACTACATATAATAGTTAGTACGATACCATGTTGGTGGTACCCTACTGAGTTTGTACTAACACCCTACTTTGGAGGCCATGTAACCTAGGTACCCAAGTAGTTTTTACATGCTCATTGCAAGCATGTACAGGGTCAAGGCATGAGATCAGGTTTATCATGTTTCAACAGTACAATGAGGATAATAGAAAGAGATCAGGACATGGTATGGATCAGATAAGTGGTAGATATATTTTTTATTTTTCCTTTTATTAAGGTTTATATATGAAACAATCCCACTAGGTGGTATGTTTGTACGCACTATGTTAGTATTTTATTTTTCCTATCATGTTTAGTTTATTTTATATTATATGCACTCTGATGTGATGGTCATGCATGAGATTTGTCTATTTTATTGTTACTATTATTATACACCTTGATATAGGGGGTATAGTCTCCCCACAATACCATTTTAGACTCTTGATGTTAGTTGGGGGACTCTGAAATATAGGGAGGTGTGCTTGAGGTCGCATGGTGAACTAGTCTAGTTACTATTCATAGAGTGAGCCGGTATGGGATGTTACAAAGTGAAATCATAGTATTATTTTTTTTTGTCTTACTATTTTGGAGTTGGTAGACATGATACAGGAATGTGTCAAAGCCTATGATGGAATACTTGCTGGTACATTTCAAAAATCTTTCCTAGTATAAGTATAGGTTTCCATGGGTATGGGATTGATGTTCTTGTCTTGGGATGTTATGGTTGTTGTGATATTAACCTAGAATGATGCACATGAGATTTATAGTTCATGGTTTATGGACTCTATCACTAAGCCCATTTTCAGGAGGCTAGTTTTTAGACTTTTGACTCTTGGATTGTAAATATAATAGGATTCACATGCATCATTCTAGGTATGTAGGATCCAACTAACATGTAGGATTCCTTCTAGTATGATTTGTATCACTACCATTGGATTATTGTATATTTAAAGTGTCAGTAACTACCCATAAGACATTTTCCTATATAAGTAATTAGTGGCATTCTACTCAGTTAGGCTAACTTGTATGTATGTATTTTATTCTGATGGTATCTTAAATGAATTTATAGTGATTCACTTGATTATAATATATTATCATGTGTGCATAGGAGGTGTAATGACCCTACTTGGTCAATACATGCATTTTATGCCTCGAAAACAAACCCCTTAGTGTGATTGGTGTATAGGTTTGATTATTTAAAGTGTCAGTAATAGCTTATATTGTGTTTTCCAATATATCATGGAATGGAATTATACTTAACTGAACTATGTGACAATGATTCACTGGGCATGGATCATCTAAGATGATTTAATTGTATATGTGTATCCCTAGATGAGTTATGGTTCTCTAGGGAGCAGTCTCATATGAGGATTCTCAATGAGAAATAGTGTCATAGTAGGTTGTGGGTTGACATGTAATGTCATCATGTTATGAGACCCTTGAGAGGGTATTGGAATGCGTAATGTTGTATGGGTATAGATGGGAACTTGATATGTTTCCCATGAGTTATGATTCTAGTGAGGCCTGGTTTGTGGGCTAGGTGGAAGAACCTAGAGACCCTTGAGATTTGACATAGTATTTAGTGAGTCTGTGAGTAGTGTTTGATATGAGGGAAAACTAGGATGGGGTTGGTTGGGTTTATTGGTGACCTTGAGGTGAGAAGAATGGGTAAGTGGTTCAAGGTATGATATCGGTGCATGTGAGGTGAGACTATGTATGTAATGTAATCATGGAAAGGCCTTGGTTTTCTTAAGAAATAAAACTCGAGTGCTAGTGCTTTGGATGTGCTGCTAAGTATGGTGGGAGCGTGGGTAATTTTGCATGACTAGAATGGAATCGAGTGGTGGCTAAGCATGTGGTTGGAATAAATAACTAACATTACATGTATCACGGACAATGATTATATAATTTCAACTAATTTCAATGGTGTGTGAATCACAGGAGCATAAGTTGGGTGATGTGATTGGGTGGTATGGGATTGTACATTGCATTTGTATGCAGCATTGATTAAATTGTAAATCATAGAGTGATCGGGTGAAAGTTGAGAACCAATAGAATTATGATGCGATGTGTATAGACACGATAGCTCAAGTATCAGTGAGAATTTTGAAATTTCCCTTCATGTTATAGGAGATGATTGAAATGGATTGGGTGTAGTGACATGGTCAATCTAGGTATTAGTTAAAGGCAAGTGTTGCCTAGGATGAAATGGGAGTGGCTCTAAAGGAGTGAGGTGTGTGTGTTATTGGAACCTATTGAGCTGGAATTTGAGGATTGGTATAAGGAAATTCATATGGAAGGGAGTCCAATTTAGACCATTATAGGGAATGGCCATCTTTTTTGATAAATTTCACTAGTTTTCATGGATGAAGTTTCTATGAATTGGGAATAGGTTTTGGTTGATGTTTGATGTCATTTCTTAGGTACGAGTGAGATACTCATATCCAATCATTACATTCGATAATGGATGGAGAATGATCCATGGAGGCATAACCCTCATTCTAGAAGGTTCATCTACATGGTTGGACTGATCATTGTATGGTCAAGATGGCACTTGGATGTTGGTGAGTAAGTGAATTAGATTTATCTTGTTCCATGTAAACACGATATTTTATATTTTAATGAGACTTTGGATGAATCTTTTCATTGGAATCGATATTGGAATTTTTTCAGTGTGATCCAAAGGCATATCATGAGGTGAACTCCATTTTATGATGTGGTTTAGGGTGAACCAATTTCATCACTTGGTTCAAGGGTGAACTAGTTTCCTAACATGGTTTATGGGGTGAAACCTTGTATCAAATCTGGTTTTAGGGCATGAATCATGAAATGGAACATAAAAATTTTTTCTAATGAGATTAAAATTCATAGAAAATACATTTATTCTAGTACCTTGATTCAGGTATGTCATATTTGGTATTACGCGAGTATTCTGAGGTTTTTTCTAATCCTTTGAGGAGAGGTTGGTGTATGCGGACCTTGTGTATGGGCAGTTGATTCTCACCCAATTTAGTTTTGGATCAGACATGAGAGTTAGTACTGGCTTTTGGAAAGTTTTTCTATATATATTGGGGCGTAGTGAGATATAAACCACACCAAATGGGTCATTGGATTGCTGGGAACATTTATCAATAGGAAATCCCAATGGTGGAAACACTATGGGTCAAAATTATCCTTTTGAGTTCAATATTATGGTGAGGATCACCATGAAATGGATGATAAGTTTGAAGAAACAATGGTTTCATGGGATGTGTGGATGCTTTGGATCATTGTATCGATGCTTCGGTGATATTTATGAGTAATAAATTGAGTTTTGATGAATATAATGGTTCATGTTAGAGTTTCATAGTAGAATCTCATTTAGAATTATGGGGTTGAACATGGTGAACTGATCATAGATTGGTGAACCAATTAGGTCAATTGTTTCATTTTAATGGGTGAAGGTATTTCTCTAGGATAATAAGTTTTATGGTGGGGAGATTGTAAAACCCCATGTGCAGACAGGTTGTAAAATTTAGTGGAAATTTGAATTTTCATTTTGGTGGAAAGTCCATTATAAGAAATAGAATTTATAATAAGGTTTTAAGAGATATAATTTCCTAAAATGGTGTTTTTTATGTTTTTTAAGGTTTTGAATACTTCTTGGGTGTTCGGATGAGAGTTAGAGGAGTGAACGGGGGCTCAGGTGATTGAAAGTGTTATTGTAGATGATTCATAGTGTAAATAAGTCACTCACATCGTGAAAATGTTTCATGGGGTGTGTTGAGGGAATTTAGGATGTTAATGGGGGCTGGAAGAGGTTCTCATACACTTTATTCAAAAATTCACTGTGTGATGCCTACCATCACGCCGTGAAAGTGGTCGAGTTAGTTTTATTTATTTTTAAGAGGGTCATGACCCCCTCCCCTTTTACTTCCAATGAATGGGACGTACAAGGAGGGATTCATTCAATCCTCTCCCACCCCCATTTCTCCTTTATTTTATATAGTTTCAAGAGTGATTCGATAACTTTGGATGTAAGGTTGTTCACCCCCTTCTCTTCTCCTCATCTGCCCGCTATCGCCAATAGTTTTGAGTGTTTTTATTTTAGGTATTTGCATCAATTCCACCAGAGTACAATCAAATCAACCATTTCATATGGCTATTTTTCTTATCCTAACTATAAGAGAACCCAATATGAGTTTTTTATGCTATTGTGTGTCATTTTAGTGAAGTTATGTCTCCATTTGGATTTTTTAAGGGTTTTTACCCTAAAATAAATTACTATGCTATTAAAATGGTGTAATTAATTGGGTATTTTGTGTGTTATAGATTTAGATTAATGTTAGGAGTGTAATTCATCCTATTGTTGGTAGTTTAATCATGATGGGATGACTTAATAATATTTTAGGCATTTATTCCTATTTAAGTTAATTTGTTTAATTAATTATAAAATGTTAAAATTAATTAATTATGATGATTTTTTGTGAGATGGGGACCTAGGTGATTAGAAAGTGGTCATATGGACTTAGATGAGATTTGTAGACAGTTAACGGGTTGTGCTTAAAAAGGGAAACAAGTTGTTTTAGGTAGGTGGTATCACGTACTATCCCTATGGCTTATGTTCCTTTTTTGTGTTGCATGTGGATGCTCGGGCATGAAAATCAGGGTGATGAACCTAGTTAATTTAATTAAATGGATTTTTTTAATTAAATTAAAGTTTTTGATTAAAATGAATGAGTGACAAGGGTCATTAACAACCCTTATGTGCTAGCTTATCGCCTCAGTCACTGATGGCCAAGGTCGATACTTTTGAGATATTGGGTGGCCTCTATACCTCTTGAGAGGTTAGAATGGAAAAAATGAGACCTTTTACCCCATTCATAGGGTCTTGAGGCACCTCAAAACTAGATTCAAGGGTGTACTTGGAGACTATAGGCCATCTAGGCCTTAGAGGAACTCCCCTTTTTTTCTTTTGAGCTGTTCGGAATCGTCGTGATGAGAACAAGATGAGTTATACTCTCCCATTCGATGTGACTAGGCCTAGGTGGATATACCTTAGGTATACTGAGATCTTATTGGGTGATTAGACTAACAAAGAGATACCTTGAGGGTCAATATTAGTTGTGGGCCATCTATTGACTATTACCCTTGTAGTGAGACCCGTACATCAGCAAGGTCATGTTTCACTATTGATGATGTCATGTGACCCAACATCCTTAGAGTGTCAAGAATTTACCTGAGAACTTGTTTTAGGCCAAGGAATCCAAGTGTAGTGCCTCTATTTGGATTGACTAGAGGCACCCCAATGGTTTCCCCAATGACTGATCAACCCTAAGAAGGTATATGTGAGATAGTTGTGGGTGTCACGATGGAACCCGCACTAAGCATGTCATCCCAAGGGGATATGGACAATGGTATTTGGTGTGGGTTTTTAGATAGTCCCTTTTTTCTATTATTTATGATGGTTTATGGAATGTTCACTTAGGGAAGATGTGACATGGTTGGGATACCATGATTTGGAGTCATATGAGGTTGGAGCTTCCATGGTGTTGGAGCTTAGTATTAGAGCTTCTGTGGATTTGGAGATTATATATGGTTATGGATTCCATGGATTTGAAGTCAAGCACACATACTTTCATGAGATAGATTTCTGAAGGTGTGATAGTATGGTCATGGATTCCATGGGTTTGGAGTCAGACGCACATGTTGTCATGGGATGGGTCCCCAAAGATATGGATATGTGGTTATGGCTTCCATGGATTTGGAGATGGATTCACATACTTTCATGGGATCGATTCCCATCGTCATGATATTATGGTTATGGCTATCATGGATTTGGATTTAGATTAACGTACCATCGAGGGATAGATTCCTGGAGTTGTGAGATTATGGTTATGGATGCCATGGATTTGAAGCAAGATACACGTGTTGTTGTGTAATGGATTCCCAAAGTCATGAGATTATGGTTGTGGCTACCATAGATTTGGATCCTTCATGTCACTTGGGATGCATGGTCATCAAGACAAGATCGGAGACAATCCCGACACTGGACAAAGTAGGTATGGTTAATCAGGATCATAGAACTAAGAATTAACAGTTTTATTTATTTATTTTACACTTATTGGTTTCAACTGATCATGTCACATGCACATATCACAACATATGTTGCTTAGTACGGGACCATGTTGGTAGTGCTCTACTGAGTTTGTAATGATACCTTGATCGAGCGTCCATGACACTTGGGTACCCAATCATCTTTTGCATGGTCATTTCAGGCACATATAGAGATGAAGTTTGGTATCTGGTTTATCATGGTCGAGTGAGATAGCTCAGCTAATATCAGGATATCAGGGCATGGTATGGATCAGAGTAGTATTCGATCAATGTTTTTATTTTTCCTTTTATTCTAGTCTATCTATGTAACTAGCCCAGTGGGAAGTATGTTGGTATTCCTTATATTAGAATTTAATTTTTTATATAATGTTTAATTTATTTTCTACTTTGTGTACTCCAATGTGATGGGATTTTATAAAATTTGGTTATTTTATTATTCATAATATTTCAAACTATGATACGGGGGTATATGCTCCCTATAATACAATCTTATACCCCCACTACTAGCCGATACTCTCTAGCATATGGGGAGGTGTTCTTGTGGTCACATGAAGAACCAGTCTAGTTACTATTCACAAAGTGAGTCATGCTGAAATATTACAAACAATATAGCATTATCCTCTATGAGATTGGAATGAGGTAGGTCCTAAGACATATCTTTATAAACTAGGTCTAGATTATAAGCTCTGGACTTCCAACCATTCATATTGAATGAAACCCACTATTTTCTTTCCAAGAACACAACTCTAAATACTTTTGATAGTTGTGTGACCAAACTTCATGATTCCATTCCTGTATAGAACCTTTATGTATTTATCACTAAGTTGGTTGATTATACAATGAAATACCTCCTAATTTTCATAGATTTAATGTAATGTCCTGAAAATTCCATGAATTTTTAAAAATATATATATATATATTGGATTATTTCAAGACCAGACACTTAGAAGACACCTGATTCTGAGGCCTAGTGATCCTAGAATAGAATTTTGAACTTTTTTTAATTTTATTTAAATAAACGTGTGAGTAGATTTTTCTAACTTTTAAATTGGTGCTCGGATCAAAAATATGAGGGAACCGTTGAATTCAGAATGTCGGGATTCACCCATGAAGAACTAACTTTGACTGGAGATGGAGAATTAGAATAGTTAGTTTTTATACTTTTCAAGAGAAAAATAAAAATAACTTAAAAAGTTATTTTTTTTTTGTTTCCTTCACCATTGAGAAGTGACACATCAACACTAAAGTGCAGTGAAGATGTGAAAAAGAGTTGAATTAAATTAATCCCTTTAATGGATTATTAGAATTCATCATAAAAACCCATTAAATGAAGCATAACTGATACGTTGTTTCATAAATGAAATAGTGTAATGACGCGATGATGCAACATAACAGAAACTCTGCAATGCATTTCTCTTTTAATGGATTAATGGGGTTGGAGAAACAAAATCAAGACTTGGAACCCCTATGATGAATCTATGGTGATGAATCCTCTCCAATGATGGAAGATGAATGCATTCACCTTCCACTCGTTGAAGGATCTCTCTCCAACGAAGAACGTCAGCAGATTGAAAAGAAATGACGACACCTTGGAGGAAGGATCTAGGACTAAAGATCAACAAATGCCAATGGCTTCCAACAGATCGACACCAATGAAAAAACTTCTCCAGTTAGGGGGTTTATTTTAAGTGAATAACTTTTTTATCCATATTTCTTTTAAATGATGAATGTGGGTTAACTCATAAACAAGTTAACCCACATATCAATCGTTCATGCGGGGTGGTTAGTGATGTGGGATAAAGGGGATATCTTGTCTTTAATTATTTAACTTTTTCATCGTGAACCGCTAACAATAATGCATCTGAGTTAATAAGAATAAATACCCGGATCATTCATTGGGTGTTCCTTGTGACCCCCCCCCCCCCCCCCTCTGTTATTTGTGGAGCAATGGTGACGAAGCATTGTCCAAGGAGGCACCAAGCAAAAGGACTGCAGTCGGGCGGGCTGTGGCACTAGCGGCATGAGGTCGCGGTGGAACCACCAGGCCACAGAACCCTAGATACAGTGGAAAAAGGGAGACAGTGTGCTTGAAGCATGTCACGACGGAAGCAAGGGCCACCGGAACCCAGGCTGGCGGCTGGCGGGAGTAGGGTCATGACACCTAGTCTGTGGCAGAGGAGGAACCAGCAGCACCCAGTATGCGAGCGGAGGTGACAGTCCAAGGCATGAAGTCACGGAAGATAGGGGGATCAGACCCATGGCAGTGCTAGGGGTCGGTGATGGCCACACGGACTGGACACATTCATCTGGCGGGCGTACCCCTGTGGCAACTGGCTATGGGGAATGGGTCAATGTGGCTTATGCCAAATTGATAGGGAAAAGGGTGATGTGGTCACTAACCGCATCCGCCCATTTGAAGGAAGTAAACCACTCAAATGGCTGGTTTGGGCCATGATCCTAGCCGCAGGGCGGCCTGGGCTGAAAGGAAATCGGCCCACCATGTGGGCCGATCGGGGGGTGTGAACTGGGCTGTAGATCGGCCCGAGTTTGAGTAATGTTGTTCGGCTTTTTCGGGTTGAGCCAAAGAAAGAGACAGGTCCACTGGGTGTCCTAGGCTTGGAATGAACCGGCCCGTTGGTTGTGGGTTGAGCTGAATAGAACCGGGTTGTGGGGCGACCTAGTGGGATGGACCCCCGGCTGAACTGGGTCAGGTCCATCCAGGATAGACTGGTCCAACCCAGACCTAAACTGAGTTTGGTTAGATTGGTCAAACTGGGTTGGGGATTGTGGGGCCCTCAGGCTGGGTTGGTCAGGTTAGTCCAACCAGGCCCAGACATAACAGGCCCCCAATTACTAAAATGCCAATATCTTTTAGACCATGCATCTAATTGATGGTATGTTTGCGGTGTTGGAACTCTTGTGATGAGACAGTTCTTTTGGAATAATCCAAGGAGGTTTTAATGGAATTTGAAATTAAATTAGCGGATTGAGGATTGGTTTCTATCAGAATCAAGCACACTACATTCGGGAATCCTACAGCTGACTAAGACCTGAGGACTACTAACAAGAGACCCTGTGTGGATCAACTACAAGAGACCATGTGTGGATCAGTTGTGATGGCCTTGTGGAAGCAGCTCTGTGTGACCCGATAGTCCCACGGTGGGGAGCATCTCTGTGTGACCCAACAGACCCATTATACTCATCAGGGATGAGTACCTCAGTATGATGGCCAAGGTGGGAAGAGACTCTGTGTGACTCAGCAGATCCATGTTGGGGATAAGCTCTGTGTAACCCGACATACCCATAGTACTCAACAGGGATGAGTTCCCCAGTAGTCCAAGTTGTTCATCATTGCAACTGATAGTCTTTCTTTCTGTACTTTAGATTATACCTATTTGAGTTGTATTGCTTCATGATTATGCTTCGTGGTTTTCTTTGTGGATTTATTTGGGGTCTTTCATTTCTATTCTAGGGTCCCTACTGAGTATATTTTTACTCACCCCTGCATGGGCTTCGCCCGCACATGTTTTTTCTGGTTCAGACGACCTCCACCTTGATGGAGGACTTGGTGGACTAGGACCCGGTGGTGCCCAATGAGATTAGGTAGGCAGGGCATGCTTCTACAGCTTCCGACAGCTAATCTACACTTTCCCATCATGTGGGGTTTTCAGTGGATGGATTTTCATAGATCTTTTGTACTTTAATTTTTTTTAGTTTTTCTTTTGTTGGGTTTTTATTTTGGACCATTTAACCTACATCTTGTACCTTTACTCAGTGGTTTTTTAGTGGCATGAAAGTTTTAACTTTCTAGATTTTGGGATGTGGTTGTGTGTGTGTGTACAGGTACTCAGGAAAATGCCTCCCATTTGAAGGTTGACACCTTTGGCACTAGTCTCCAAACCCTGGCCTTCAAGAGGTGGGCTTGCGGGAGTCACAACATGGGCCCTGGGGGACGGGTCATGACAAAGTGGTATTAGAGGTGATCAGTTCTACCTCAAAGACTGGGAGTCTATTGTTTTGTTTTTGGGAAAATATGTTAAATGTTTCAAGTTTTACTTTGAGATTCGAGGAGTCTAGTGTTGGTGTGGTGGTTGGCATATCCATACACTCGGACCTTGAATTATGCTTTTCATCTCTATACATAAAAACATTGGTTGACATGCATCATATAGGAATTGAGTATTTCCTCATGTTCTTCTAGAATTAGAGTCAAATCACCAGGTATAATATATTGATTGTGGTACATCTTGATCTATTTCAGGATGCCTCCATGCAGATAGTCAACTTGGGTTCTGATACGTGGTCGTGAGGATAACCCACCTAGCGATGAGGCATCAGTTCAGGGACCAGTTCAAGAGATGGCCCCACTGGGTGATGCACTAGTGTTACCACAACTTATTGATCAGTAGTTATTACCGGTGTTACCGGTAGAGGACGCACGTATACTCAGTGCCTTTTATGAGTTCTAGAGATAAATACCTTCTTGGTTCAGGGGAGAGATAGATCAGCATACTGCTGAAGACTGGCCAGAGGTGGTGACGCAGGTATTCCACTTAATGAGGATGCCACTTGACCATATGGTGATCTTAGCCATGAACCTTATTTAGGTATCAGTAGGGAGGTAGTGTATCTTGATGATTTAGACTCATGATGAGGAAACCCTCTCTTGGGATAACTTCGGTCAGATTTTTTAGGAAGAGTTCTTCCCCATGACCTTGCACTCAGTGCACATATTGGAGTTGTTTCACCTACAGTAGGTCGGAATATCAGTGGTTGAGTACTCTATGAGGTTTACTGACCTCTCCTGCTACTCTATAGATGTGGTACGAGACCCTTTATTTAGGGACCAGACCTTTGATCAAGGAATCTGATAGGAGATCAGGGCGTCGATGATTTCCCTCAACATCCCCACTTAGGCTGGAGTACTAGAGAGAGCCCTTATTGTAGAGAACCTCCTGGCAGAGTAGGCATTGACAGCTAGAGCCACCAGTAGACACCAAGTGGTAGAGTCTTCAGTGGTGAGTAGTAGGTAGTAGACATGGGGACCCAATCAGATCAGATATTTCAAGGGATGACCTTAGGACTCAAGTTCAGTAGTGTGGGGATCCCAGAGAAGAGGGAGTTAGTAGGGATCCATGTTGTGATTCACATGCGGTGGGCAGAGACACATGGATTGTGACTCCCCAACCCACCATCTAGATGATCAGTGGATGGTCTAGTGAATGCCAAGGAAGAGGATTAGGTTAGAGCAAAGAGGTACATAGGGTAGAAGATTTGGCAGGGGAGCAGGCTGAGCAGTAAGAGGTAGGTGACAGTTCAAGGTACTACCTCCACCACCCTTAAGTGGTCCACTCGGGCCTCAGGGAGTAGGTGGACATGGGAAGGCTCATCTTCAAGTGATGGATTCCTATGACCACGGTGCTTTAGATATGATTAGAGGTATGATATGTGTCTTATCCACCTTAGCTGTAATTCTTACAGACGCAGGTTCCAATCACTCGTTCCTTTCCATGAACCTCGTTCGAGACTTGGAGATTCTGGTGGATCCATTGTAACAATTCTTATGATTAGAGACTCCTAATGTAGGGGATTTGATGATTACACATTGATTCTGGAAGTGTGATATTACTCTTGGAGGTGAGGTCTTCAGTTGGGATTCCCTAGTAGCGGTGTCAAGTCCTTACGATATCATCTTGGGTATGGACTAGTTATCCATAGTTCATGATCAGATCATCTATCTTAGGCGTAGTGTGTGGTGTGTCCATGATGATGGGACCATGTTTTTCTTCACCAGTAAGAATGTAACTCTTGTAGTGTATGACAGACTTTCTCAAAGGAGGGTGTAGCTGATCACACACCAGTTGGCTAGCCTCGCTCTCAGTGTCGTGGATGATAAGATTCCAAGTTTTCCTGTAGTGGTGGAAGAGTATGAATATGTATTTCCTAAGGATGTTCTGGGACTAACTCCTTGCATGGAGATAGACTAATGCATCAACCTATACCCCAAGATGGAACCAATATATACATTGGCATATTGAATGGCTCCCACAGAGCTTCATGAGTTGAGGGTACAGCTGGAGTACTTATAGGATAAGGGATTTGGGAGGCCCAGTGTTTCACCATGGGCAACCCCAATGTTGTTTTTCAAGAAGGAAAACGAAATATTTAGGCTATGCATAGACTACCAGCACCTAAACTAGGTTATTGTGAAGAACAAGTATCCACTACCAATAATTGATAACCTCTTTGACTAGCTAAAGGGAGCATGGTGGTTCTCAAAGATAGACCTCAAATCAAGATATAACTAGCTTTAGTTATGATATTAGGATGTAACGAAGATAGCTTTCAGGTGCCTGTATGGCCACTATGAGTTCTGAGTGATTATCTTAGGCATAACCAATCCCCAATAGTGTTCATGGGAATCATTAATAGGATCTTCCATCCATACCTTGATCATTTCATAGTGGTATTCACTAATGAAATCTTGGTGTACTCAGCATCAGAAGAGGAGCATGCTACAAACCTGTGGATAGTTCTGGATACACTCTGAGAGCACCAAATTTATGAGAAGATATAAAATTTATAGTTATGGATTTGGGAGTTCCACTTTCTAGGACATGTCATCTCAAGGGCTGGAGTTTTAGTGGATCGAGAAAAGATAGAGGCAGTGCTTTCTTGGGATCCACCCAGGACCATGACTGAGCTGTGGAGTTTCTTGGGGTTGTCTGGATACCACCGAAGGTTCATACCTGACTTTTATAGAGTAACATCACACTTATCATCTTTGACAAAGAAGGGATAGCCCTTTGTGTAGATAGATAAGTTCCATCAAAGTTTCCAAAAGTTGAGGTAGATACTAACGAGTTCCCCCATCTTGATACTACCATAGGAGGGCATTGGGTATGTAGTTTTCCACGATGCTTCAGGGACTAGAATGGGTTGTGTCCTAATGCAGGAATGAGTGGTGATCACCTACATTTCATAGCAGTTGAGGTATCATGAGTAGAACTACACGAACCATGACAAAGAGTTACTAGAAGTATTTTTTGTTTTGAATATATGGTGGCACTACTTGATGGGTGAATGGTTTACCATCTACACTAACCACAAGAGTATCAGGTATATATTTTCATAGAGGGACCTAAACTTGAGATAGTGGTGATGGATAAAGTTCTTATAGGACTATGAATTCAAGATAGTCTATACTCTTAGAAAGGGGAATGTGGTGCAGACATGTACAGAAGAAGATCTGGTTTGCAGCTACTGAGTGAGGCGACATAGCAGCTATCTGTGATGTAGATATCCTTCATGGATGATGATGGAGCAACTTACCTTTAGTAGATTACTGTCACTCCCCCACTCTTACAAAAATTTAGGGAGGCGCAACTTTTGGATGTTTACTGCAAGGATGGACATGCTCAGTTATCCTCAGGATAGGCTCATGATGGATTTTGAATAGGAGGGGATCACGTCATCCTTTTTAGAGGGTGCACAGTAGTACCAGTGAAGTTTTGAGAGGATATTTTGAGGGAGTTCCATACCTTCCCCTTGGAGGTATATCCCCTAGTGGAGAAGATGTTCCAAGATCTCTGATGTTAGTACTGGTGTCCATGGATAAAGAAAGTGGTGGCCAAGTTCATTTCACATTGCCTCACTTATCAACAGGTGAAGGCTGAGAATCGAGTTCCAGTAGGCTTGGCACAGACACTTGAGGTACCAAAGTGGAAGTGGGATGGTATCTTGATGGACTTCATGACAAGATTTCACACACGTCCAAGGGCCATGATTCTATCTGGGTGATCGTTGAATAACTCACCAAGTCAGCTCACTTCCTACCCATCTGGGAGTATAGATTAGTAGAGGGACCGAGAAACCTCTATTTCCAATAGATAGTGTAGCTTCATAGGGTTCCCTCGATGATCATATTAAACCATGATGATTGCTTCACATCTCAGTTTTGGAAGAGATTATAGGAGTCGTTCGGGACTCACCTATGCTTGAGCATAGCTTTTCACCCATAGACTGATGGTTAGATGGAGCAGACCATGCAGACCTTAGAATACATTCTTCATTCTTGCATCCTTGGTTTTTTTTGTAGTTGATAAGACCACCTTATACTATTTGAGTTTTCATATAATAATAATTATCACTCCCCCATTAGAATGGCTCTGTTTGAGGCTTTTTTATGGGTGACCTTGCAGATCACCTCTATGCTAGATAGACCCAGGGGATTCATCACTCATGGGTCTAGAGTCGGTACGATCTACCATTTAGAAGGTTCAGATAATCTAGGAACATATGATCACTACACGGATTATGCTTAAATCTTATGCTGATAGGATATGGATACCCTTGTAGTTCAATTAGGAAGACCATGTGTTCCTTCGGGTATCACCCCGATAGGGATTACATAAATTTGGTCAAGGCGAAAAGTTATCTCTGAGGTTCATTGGAACTTTCTAGATTCTAACCAGAGTTGGTGAGGTGGCATGCTACCAAGTTCTCCCCCCACATATGCAATGGGTGCATGATTTTTTCCATGTGTTGTAGTTGAGTAGGTACGTGCATGATCCATCTCATGACATTGACTGGGGAGAGCTAGAAATTAATGATGGAGAGGAGTTTTTAGAGTTCTAGGTAAAGATAGAGATCGAAAAGAGTGGGTCCTTCATGGATGGTCGATTCCTCTGGTGCATATTCGGTGGTAGCACGAGAATCTCTAGGAGATCACATGGGAGCAGGAGGCTTAGATTCTTCCTCAGTACCCCCATTTGTTTGTTTAGCCTTATTTTGGCTTACGAGGACATGAATCCCAAAAAGGTAGGATCAATGTAATGTCTTGGAAATTCCATGTAAATTTTTTTAAAACATTGTATGGGATTATTTCGAGACCATATTCTTAGAAGACAGCTGATTTCAAGGCCTGGTGAGCCTGGAATAGAATTTTGACCTTTTTTAAGTTCATTTAAATAAATGTGTGAGAGGGTTTTTCTAACATTTAAACTGGTGCTTGGATCAAAAAAATGAGGGCACCTTTGAATTCAGAATGTTGGGATTCACCTAGAAAGGACTTAACTTTGACCGGTTGTGAGGGTGGACCGGAAAAGTTAGTTTTCATACTTTTTTGGAGAAAAATAAAAAAAAATTAAAAAGTTATTTTTTTGTTTCCTTAACCATTGAGCACTAACACATCTGTACTGCAGCACGGTGACGAGGCGATGATGAGTCGTATTAAATGAAACCCTTTAATGGTTCATCAATGTGAATCATAACAACCCATTAAATGATGCCTAACTGATATGTTGTTTCATAAATTAGATATTGTAATAGCACAATGATGCAACGTAACAAAAACACTGCGACACATTTATATTTTAATGGATTAACAGGGTTAGATAAACGAGATAAAGACGTGAAAACCCTCTGATGAATCTACAGAAAGTAATCCTCTCCAATGACGGATGGAAAAACACATTCACCTTCCACCCTTCAATGGATCTCTCTCCAATGAATAATGTTGGTGGATTAGAAAGTGGCGGTGATGCCTTAGAGGAAGGATCTGGGACCGAATATTGATGAACCCCAATGACTTTGAATGGATCAACACCAATAAATAACCTTCTTTAGGTAGGGGGTTTATTTTAAATGAATAACTACTTTTCCTTGACTTTATTTTAAACGAATAACGTGGGTTAACTCACAAAAAAGTTAACCTGTGGATCAGTCATTCATGCGGGGTGGTTATTGATGTGGGATAAAGGGGATATATTGTATTTAATTATTCCACTTTTTCTTCATGACCCACTAACAAGAACACATCTGATTCAACACGGACAAGGACTCAAATCATTCGGTGGTTGTTCTTTGTGACACCTCTCCCCCCACCCACTCCGTTCTTCATGGTTCAATGACAACTATGCACTAGCCAAGGAAGTGCCACATGAAAGGACCATGGTCAGGTGGGCCACAACACCAGCGGAATGAGGCCACGTTGACCAACCAAGGTGGTAGTACTAGGCCGAGACACCCTGGACATGGAAGTAGGAGGGAGGCGGCACACTGGTAGTGCATCGTAGTGGTAGTAAGGGCCACCAACACCCAGGTCGGCGGCTGACGGTAGTAAAGCTGTGACACCCAGGCCATGGTAGAGGAGGAACCCGCTGCACCGAGGTCATGGAAGGAAGCTTTAGAAAACCAGGGGGAGCAGAAAAGAAGAAGCACCATAGGTTGGTATTTTCCACGCGGACCGATCATGTTTGTTTGGTGGGAGAACCCCCATGGCAACCGGCTATGGGGAACGGGTCGATGCAGCTAATGCTGTGTTGACTAGGAAAAGGTTGACATGGTCCCTGACCTTGTTTTCCCAGATGGAGGAAGCCAGTCGCTCAAGCGGCTGGGCTTTGGCACAATACGGGCCATGTGACAGCCCAAGATGGAAGTAAATCAGCCCGCCATGTGGGCCGGTCTAGGGGAATGAACCGGGCCATGGAGCGGCCCAGGATAGATTAAAGTCAGTCCGCTTTTGAAAACTTGGACAATGGAATAGACCGTGTTGCTGGGAAGCCTGATCTGGGAATGAACTGACCCGCCAGTTGCGGGTTGGGCCGAATGGAACCGGGTCACAGGGAGACCTGATAGGCTGGACCCCCGGTCGAACTGGGTTGGGTCCAGCAAGGCCTAATGGGCCTGGCCCAACAGCTAGCCCATACTAGTCCAACCTAGAACCAGACTAGGTCAGTTCAGATCGGTTGAACCAAGCTGGGGAATGTGGGTCCCCGGGCCAGGTTGGTCGGGTTTGACTGGGCCCAGACACAACCAGCCCCCGATTACTAAAACATCAATATCTTTCAGATCGAGTGTCTGATTTACAGTCCGTTTGTGGAGTTAGAACCCTTGCAATGAGTTAATTCTTTTGGAATACTCTAAATAGGTTTTAATGAATGTTGAAATGTGACAAATGGAATGAGGATCAATTTATCCTAGAATCAAGCACACTATGTGCGGGAATCATGCGGCTGGCTAAGACCTGAAAACTGCTGACAAGCGATCCTATGTGGATATGATACAAGCAACCCTGTGTGGATCAGCTAAAATTGCCCATTGGGAAGAAGCTATGTGTGACCTAGTAGGACCACAGTGGGGATCATCTCTATGTGTCTTGGCAGACCCATGATACTCATGAGGAATAAGTACCTCAATACGATGGCCAAGGTGGAAAGCGGCTTTGTGTGACCCGGTAGGCCCATAGTGGGGAGAGGCTCTGTGTGACCCAGCATACCCACAATAATCATCAAGGATGATTTCCCCTATAGTCCAAGGTGTTGAGTGTTTCGGATGATATTCTTGTTTTCTGTACTTTAGATTATACATGTGTGAGTTGTATTTCTTCGTGATCATGCTTTGTGGTTTTATTTTTGTATTGCTTTTTGGTATTTACATTGTAATTTGGGGTACCTACTAAGTATTTTTTTACTCACCCCTGCACGGGCTTCGCCCCCACATGTTGTGTTTGGTGTAGAAAACTGCCTCCTTGACAGAGGACTTGGTGGCCCAGGACCTGGTGGTTCCCAGTGAGATCAGGCAGGTGGGTGTACTTCTACGGCTTTCGGCAGATACTCTACACTTTCCCTTTAGGTGGGGTTTTTAGAGGATGGATTTTCAAATATTTTCTATACTTTACAATTTTTCAGTTTTTCTTTTTTTTTATTTGTATTCTGGACCATTTTACCTACATCTTGTACCTTTACTCAGTGGTTGTTTAGTGGCATGCATGTTTTACCTTTCCAGATTTTGGGATGTGGTTGTTTGTGTGTGTATATAGGTACATAGGAAAATTACTCCCATTTGTAGGTTGACACCTTCGATGCTAGTCACCAACCCCTAGCCTTTAGGAGGTGGGCTTGGGGGAGTCACAACATGGTCCCTAGGGGATGAGTTGTGACATTTTAATTCCAACCATTGCAGTCCCATCAAAATTTCCAGTCAAGTAAATTGTGATATCCTTAACTCCTCTTTCCATAACCATGAATGCCTAAGTCACATTAAAAACTCCATTGTTTTAATTTATACTGAAACCTTCATCATCTAACTAGTCCTACTTAAATGATATTCCTCTATAGAACTAGTATATGTTTCGCTCCTTTTAATCAAAGAATACTCCCATTCTGTATTCATATATTTGTATCTCCCTTTATGATAATATCTAAAGCTTCCCTACCTACAAGATAAACTCTCCTAAATCTTCTTAATGAATAGTTCACCATGAAAATTTGATCTATCATTGATTGAAAGGATTAATTAGAGTCAACCACCCATAACTCCACAAAATTTTGAATAGGGAGCATAATATTGTCTCCTCCATCCATTGAACTAATGGAATATGAACTTTTGAATGTTTTTCTTTCAATGTCTTCCTTATGATTCCTATAATTACACTAGATATTTCCTTGATTACTACAATTACAAAAAGTAGGTCCTAGACTAGTTGACTTTCCATGACTCTTCTCTCTATACTTTTCTTTCATTCATCAATGATTCACTCTCTAAGGTGAATGTCCTCTTCCATTAGTATTTAGCATGCTACCATAAGGTACTTGGACCTATCTTCTCTAGAGTTCCTCATTAAGAATAAGATTATGGGCATATTTGAACACCATATCAATATTTCCATAGGTACTTACCATAAAAACCATGTCATCCCAATATTTTGGTAAATATTAAAGCAATAGTATAGCCCACACATCATCAGTGAAAGTAAATTCACCATTTTAATCTTACTTCAAATCATGTTGAAGTTATTCACATGATCTATCACTAACCATCCTTCGGATGAACTCAAGTTAAAAAAATGACTCATTAGGAATAATTTGTTTAATACTATCATTTTTTCATATATATCTGCTAGGGATGTCATAATTTTAACTGTATTCTTCTTATCCTAAATGTTGGAGGCCATGTTCTATGAAAATTTCATCTTTACCAACCCTAATTCTTGTTTGACCATTTTTTTCACATTCACCTTTCTCTACGATTCAACAGAGAAAATCAATGATACTATAGAGAAAATACATATGATTAGGAAATGGATAACTATGGCTCAAATCCATTATAAATGGTATATATATCATCATTGATGACCCTTATCTTTTTAACTGGTTGATCATGTATTATTACTATTTCATACTATACTTTCAAGTCCAAAAAAGGATTAGTTTTAGATCTAATAAGTTTTAGGGAGTTTCAATAGTTTTTTGGAGGGTACACAGTTGGTGTAAAGGTAGGAGAAACTGTGTGGTTTTCATAGGTAACCATGCGAGATGAAAAGGGGTCCCCAGGGTAGGTGCGCAATTTGGGTAAACAATTCAGTAACCATGTGACTTTTGGATTATTGGAATAATTTATATTCAAAAAGTTGGTGCATGGTTTTCCAAATCTTGAAACAATTAATGAGTTCTAAAAATTAGTTTTTTAACCTGGGTTTTCCCCTAAAACACTCATTTTTTCTCCTGTGACCAGGGCGTGCTAAAAGGAAAAAAATCAAGTTATGTGTGATAACTGAGAGAGGGTGTGGGTGAATCAGTGATATTATATTATTATGTTTTCTTAATTAATAAACAACCTTTACATATGGTTATATATAATTAGATCTACTAGGAAAAAAAATAACACCCATGGAAACACATATATTTATAAGGTTCAATACTCAATAAGAATATTTAGTCCTTGGAATGGTTTGGAAGTACTTAAATACCACAAAACCATTAGAAAAAATTCTTTTGGTGGTTACTGTAAGAAGATAATATCCATAAATTTCATAGCACTATATTCATTCATCAATGCATGTTCTCCTCGCATAGAAAATATGATATAACATTTTTTATAACAACAAAATAACCTTTTCCAATAGGCTTAAACATTATCACTATACTACTGAAATTTATTCACACTTTCCTTATTGCAAGTTATTCTTATCCCTCTTCACTTTATTTCATAATAGTGAGAAAGAACTTTAGTATCAACTTCTCTACCCAAAACTATATGTCTGGTACCCTTGGTCTATTATCCTTTGTCTGGTTCCCTTTGTCCAGTATCTTGTTTGATTGATACCAACTGATGCCATATTCATCCCATTATCTCTTCACCTTATTCATCTTATCATCTCTTTACCTATTTCATCTAATACCAGTTTATAGGAAGAATTTTTCTAATATCACATTGTCCAGTGATACTGAATTTTATGCTTTGACACAAGATCTCTCAAGATCTTTGGTCAGTACCTCAATTCTTCGGTAATTCACGTAGCAGGAATAACATCAATAACCTTATATAAACACACTTTCTTCCCTATATATTGGAAAATTTTATTTTAAAAGTCTAGGATAATCACAAAAATCAATTTGAATTTATCAACACCAAATTTTAATATCTCATTTGAATATTTCGACATTTGACCACCTTCAAACCTACAATTAAATAGGAATCAATATTCATTGCAAATACTTTACTAAGATCTCAGTGTCAACATTATTCAAACATTATAGAAATATAGGTAAGGATCGTGATCTTACTTATATGATTATTTAAGTATTTAACAATCATCTTAACATCATCAAATTTAATGTATTTGAAGAAGACTTTGTAAAGATCCCAAAAACTATGTTCAATTTATCTTCATATGAACTTCACTATCTGGTAAACTCAAAAGGTTCTTCTTTTTCTAGTTGTTCTCTATTCATTATACTTCATATTTGTCTATGTGGAATCCTTTTCATGTTTCTTTATCTCATATTCCTTCTAGTAACTTTGTTTGAAGGATATCCTCTGGACCCTTTATTTGATTCCTCGACACACTCTTTGTCTAGTGCACTATTTCCATAATACTTTGTTTGGTGGCTTTCTTTGTAATCCTTTATATGAAACCTATTCTAATAAATATATTTTTAATGAAATTCTTAGAAATACCATTTAAATTATATTTTTTATAGAGTCTGTTATATGGCTCTGAGTTTCTCTATCCAATGGACTTAATAAAACTTTATCTGATGGACTTACAATGTTTGATTAGTGGACTTCATACCCCTCTTTGTCTGTTACAACCTCATCATCATCTTCCACAACTCTTTTGTCTTTTGGTATTACAAACATTATTCTTTTAAACAAAATAAGAAGGAATCATGAATTCCTTCTTATAAACATGATTTTTTGAGTACTTTTGAAAATTATTAAAGTATCAACTAAATTTAATTTATTAAGAATATTTTACCAATAGAACTGTGAATATAATTGGATAAACATTTAGTTCCAAACTCCATCTGATGACTTCATTTTATTAGATTTCATCTATTATACTTGGTTTGTTTCCCTCGATCTTTTGGAATCACACATATTTATTTGGAATAATAATTTTGAAAACTTTATAAGTAAGGATTAGCATTGTAAAGTGATTTTTATTTGACAACAAAATAAAATACTTAAGAAATCATTCTTTCTTTTCATTCAGTTTATCCTTAATAAAAAATCCTTAAATATTTTTGGTCTCAAAAATCTCCCCCTTTTTATTTTATTATCAACTAAGGAACAAAAATAATTGAAACTTTAAAACTCAAGTAATGGATTAATTATCAAACAATTCTAATACTTCTTGATCAACGTTGGTGTAAGAAATAAGAATCATTGGAAAAAATGTTATATTTTCCAAAAATCAGTGATTCAAAAATGTTTCCAAAGTTATTCCATTCACACATATTCATAATTGATCATGTAATAAAAAGTTCCTTCATCCACTTAAAAAAATTGTTAAATCATTTCACACTTTCTAAAATCACAATTTACCCTTTTTATAATTCCCCCTAAATATATTCTCTCCCTTGATAGGTAAAGCACAAATCAATGTATAGATTTATGATGAATATTTTCTCCCACTTTGAAAACACTATCTAAATACAAGTTGAGATAGGTAAAATATATCACATGACTTATCCTTAAGATATTGAGGTTTTACGCCCATAATCAACCTCAATTTATGAAATGCTTCCTTTGGCAATGGTTTAGTAAATATATCAAAAACTTTTTCCATTGTAGGAATAAATTATGAATTTAAATCATTTATTTATACATGATATTTTATTAAGTGATATTTAATATCAATGTTATTTGAATGATAATTTTACATTAGATTCTTAGTGAGATTTATATCACTTTAATTATCACAATCTTAATAGGGAAAACTTTAGATCAACTAAAAAATATTCTAGTTGTGTATTAATCCACATTAATTTTGTTGCAGCTTGAGTGATAGCTGCATACTTAGATTCTATAGTGATAAGGGATACTAATTTTTCTTCTTTATATTCCAACTCACACATCTTTCTCCCAAGAATAAAAATCCACCATATGTGAATCTCATGTCATTAATATAACCTACCCAATCTACATATATGTAACTAAACAAATAAATCTTTCATATTTTGTCATATTTTATTCTAAAATCAATTTTTCTTTGATATATCTAAGACTTATTTTTTCATTGATAATACGAGATTCCTTTGGTGTACTTTGATACCTAACCCAAAGTGTAACATCATACATTATATTTGGCCTTGAATTCATTAGATATAATAGGCTTCAAATAAATTTTCTAAACACTTTAGGATTAACCTCCTTTCTTTTCCCATATTTTTTCAATTTTTTCCCCACTAAAATGGATGTGGAAATAGTCATTTAATCTTCTATTACAAATTTATTCAAATTTTACTTAACATAATTCTCTTGATCTAGAAAAATGTACTTATTCTTTTGAGATATTTGTATTCCAATAAATTATTTCATTTATCCTATCATTGAAATTTCAAATAACTTCATCGTATCTTCAAAGAAATTTTCACACATTTCTTCATCGTTACCTATGAATATAATATCATCAACATAAACAATTACAATAAGTGAAACCATTTGATATTATTTTATATAGATTTTATTATCAACTCTTCCTTTCTTAAAATTCAACTTCTTCAATAAATTATCTAGTTTAGAATACCAAGATCTCAAATCTTACTTCAAATCATATAAATACTTCTTCAACTTACACACATAAATGTTATCTTGACCAAGCATGAAGACACGGAGTTGTTCAATATAAACTTCTCTATTGATCTCTATGATAAGAAAATACAACTTTACATCCATCTATAATATCTTATATCTTCTTTTTATAGAAATAACAAGAAAGATTTTTATAGTTTCAATTCTTCATACTAGGGAAAAGGTATCACAAAAATAAATTCCATCAATATGTGAGTAGACTTTATAAACTAGTTGTGCCTTATTTCTTATCACTTCACTTTTTTCATTCAACTTGTTTCAAAAACCCCATTTTTTCCAATCACATTATTATTTTATAGATTTCTTACAAGTTCACATGTCTCATTATTCTCAAAATAATTCTATTCTCCATTCATGGAATCAATATAATCTTGATACTGAAATGATTCTTTAACATCTATTATCTCAACCTATGAATACAAAGAGTTATGTGAGACTATCCTTGATGTTTTTATGGTTTGAAAATGTTGTCTTTCATCACCGATAATATTTTGGAGCTCCATTTGTTTTCTGGGTATAGGATGAGATGAGTGAGGTTTCCACACATCACTTGAAATGGATAAATAAATATCTTCATCCTATTCAATTTATATATCATTACTCCTTCCAAAAACATTGTTATGTTGTTTAATAGTAACAACTTTATCTTAACTTCCTCTCATATCTACACCTGACTATAAAACTTTTCTATTAGAATGTTCCAATACTTTCACATAGGAAGAGTCTAAAATATTTCTTATTTACTTATTATAATCCAAGCATCCTCTACCATCAAGAGGGTAGCCAAGAAATACATCATCAAAGCCTCTTTAATAAAACTTACCAAGATTCTCACCCTTGAATTTGATAATATAGGGACTACCAAACACCCTTAAGTATTTCAAACTTGGGTTTTCTTTATAATAAATCTCATAAGGAGTTATATAAAAGTTTTTCATGTAGAAACAATTATTATAAACGTGAAATTTTTCACCAATATATTGTATTTAAAAGAATTGATAAGTATCATGTTAAATCATTATAGTTTGAGTAATCTCAACCAAAATTCTATTTCATTTTTCAGAAACATAATTCTATTGTTGTGAGAATAGTGAACTAAATTCATGAAGAATGTCATGATTTTCAGGATAGTATTTTAACTTCTCATTCATGTACTCATCATCATTATTATCTTTAATTTTCATCACAGAATATCCACATTCCTTTCCAACACTTATCCTAAAAATCTTAATCATTTTTAATAGCTTCAAATATCTCATCATATGTGAGGAACACCCATTATCCAATATCCATGGTCGTTCTCCTTTTATATATTTTGGATCAGTTTCAACCACTAAGGCTTACTCTTTGCCTTTTTATTTATTTATATGAGGCTTTTTAGATTTTTTATATAAAAATTTTTCAGGTGTTGTCATAATAATACATCATTTAGAAAGATATAAAGTATGAACACATCTTTTATATATAGTTTATATAGGTTGAAATCTATTTTCAATCTTCAAAATGGATTTTTCAAGTTATCTTCTTTGATTGGGTTGACTCTCCCTCAAACTCTTTCACTATTACCTCTTGGAATAATTGTATTATTGATGATTGAACCAACATATCTTCACTATATTATTAAATCCTCCATATTAGCAGCAATATTCATAGAAATAATATTCTCCTCTATAACTTATATGTCATCCAGAACTGTGCACCTACCTTACATCACCTTTCTGACCATAAATCTTGGATTCCTTTTGTGATGAAAAGTTTTGGTAGCCTCTTGAAAACTTCTTCTTATGCTTAAGTTTCTTCTCAACCTTAATAGAGTTTCCATTTGTATAATTTTTTTCTCAAAACCTTGATTATTTATAAATTTCATAATTTTTTACTATGCTTGTTTTGGATATATACATGGTCTTCTTAACTTGCTTCTTCTTCTTAACATCTTTATTGGTCAGAGTGGAACACTCAATAGGGGTGAATTGAGTTTCCAATTTTTTTTGTTTAAATATATTTAAAACATAAAACCCCAAAATTAATATAAATTCCTAGTCAACTAAAACTATAGAATTATATAATTTGATCTTTCAAAAGGTTTCTTAGAAGTTCGATCACAAATCAGTTAAAATAAGTTTAAAAAAAATCTCTTAACTTTTAAAAAATTACTTGAATCAAGAACCATATATAAAACACAAATTAAAGTCAACTATCAAAGTAATATTTTTCTATTAAATTTTTGAAAATAGGTACTAGTTAGTTTCTAAAATAGGGTAAACAAAATAAAATCACATTGTGAAATTAAATAATAGGTTCAGTCTCAAGACAAAACCTAATAACCTCTACTTGGAAATAACCAAAATTCAAGGGGTTTATTAAATAATAAATAGATCTAAAACTTGGATTAGTTTTTATATAACACAACTACACTTGACAGCCCAAGCGTCAACCATCATCTTTTATAGTTCTATGTGGGATACTAAATATAAAATAATAAGAGAGTGTGTTTCTATACTCTCCAATATAATAAAGGTGACTGTATTTATGAATAAATAGAGTAAATAAAAACATAGCTCGATAAGTAAGCAAAAACATAATGAGAAAGATATAAAAGATGTTAAGATTTGATGTAGCTCAATCTGATCAACTATGATTGATCGAACATATTTTAATCGGTTTTGAAAAAGTTCAATTGATTTTTCACATAGAAATCTAGAAAATAGAGTGTCATAGAAGCAAAGTGTTCACTCTATTTAGTGAATCACTTTTTCTCATGGATTTATTTCATTAATTTGTATTTCCTATCTCTTTTATCTACAAGGGGTTATATATCTTAAATAGATATTTTCTATAAAATTTTCACTGGAGAATATTAATTCATTAATCCTCATACTCATTAGTCATTAAATTCTCTAAATTTGAGTAAATTATCCAAAATATATCCATTGTATATTTGAAAATGATTAATTTATTAAGTTATGATCAATTAATATTCACTTAGGCATGTTTACTTTGGATCACGATTACTAGTCATAGCCGGTTGTCACAATCACTTCATTCCTTCATACGGTCACTACATTTTAGACATGTGGTAGGTTCGTGACTTCATGTAGTAAGTACATTTCTTTTCACAAACACTTTATTTTTTATTATGGTTACCTGATTTCTTCTCATGGACACTTCATTTGTTCTTACGGTAGGTTAATTTCTTTATGTGGTCATTACAATAACACATGCGATTAGTACATCACTTAAAGAAAATAAATTACCTTCACACAGTGATTAGGTTTCTTCATATGGTAGGTGGTTTCCTTAATTTGGTCACATAGAGTTCAATGTATGGTAGTTTTAGTACATATGTGGTCACTTGAACTTCAATGCATGGTTAGTATAACTTTTAGATAGAATTAGAGTGTGGTGGGTATTTTTCATATGGTTAGCGCCCCTAGTTTCAAGTAATTAACCCTTTATTTATGTATTTTAAGTATATAAAGTTATTGGGTTAAGTTTTAGGAGGTTCATAGGATTTTTGGAAGGTTTATGGAGCTTTTTTTGTGGTGTGCAATATGAGCATGACTAGTATAAATTGTGCATCACCTTACAGAAAATTATGCAACTAAAAAAATGGGAACTAGGTAAGAGCATGATTTGGCCAAACTGTGTGACCACCTAGAAGAAATTTTGAAATGCCAGACAGATGGGTTTATAATGGTTGGTTCATGGTTTGTCTAATCATGTGATCCCACCATGAAAGGAATGTTTATAGGTAGTGTCTTGTGTGTGGTTACTGCACGATTTTCCAAACTATGCACCCTAACCATGCACCATTAAAATTTAGATTCATATTTTGTGGATATAATTTGAATAACCTCCTAAAAAACTCATTTTTCACTAAAATATTAATAACCCAAATTCCTCTTCATAACTAGTCTTTATAGATCATTCCTCTTGATTTGGGAGTGATTTTGAGCTAAATCTAGGTGCATTGGTGGTCGGTTTTTTTAGTAAGTAATCATTCTTCATCATTTTCCTTATATTTATTCTTTTTTACCTATCATGTAATCATGGATCTAATTTTTTGGGGATATATCCTTATTTTTTGATGTTAATAATGATGAGAAATTATTATTTTGATTCTAGGTAGTAATATATAAGGATGTTTTTTTTAGTTTTAAGCTTAATTTTTGTAGTTTTGTGTCGTTATTTGTCTTCACCTAAGTTTGAGAGGTAAATGGATTCATTCTTGACTCCTCTTAGTTAGAACTTGAAGTATTTTTTAAAAAATTTATTGAATCTGATGAATTGAATTGTGAAATTGATGTGTGATTCTTGATGGGAAATTTATTTAGTGATGGTTTTGTGAAATGGTAGAATTGGATGTGTTGAACCCTCTGGGAGAATTAGTTGACCTTATATTTTGATAATCCCAATTATGTTCACTTATATTATGCTAATCCCAATTATGCTCAATTATGGTTTGATAATCCCTATATTGATTAATGGTTAATTACTTATTTTAGTATTTCTTTACACCATGCACATATTCATATATTATAATATTTACATGATATTCAGAGAATTCGGTTACTGGATGGATATATTTTCTAACTTAACCCATTCTGCCAATAGAATGCTTAAACAGACAAGTGGTCACTGTTACAGAACAAGCCTACTGATACGTGAATGTCACTGATACATCAAGCCTACCGATACGTGAAGGTCACCGTTACAGAACAAGCCTACCGATACGTGAATGTCACAGATACATCAAGCCTACCGATACGTGAAGGTCACCGTTACAGAACAACCCTACCGATAGGTGAATGTCACTGATACATCAAGCCTACCGATACGTTAAGTTCACTGTTACATCAAGTCTACCGATACGTGAAGGTCACCGATATATCAAGTCTACCGATACGTGAAGGTCACCGCTACATCAAGTCTACCGACAGACATGAAGTCTATCGTTAGAAGGTTTACCGAGGGAAAGGCTACCGTTACACAAAGGGCTACCGTTACACAAGAAGCTACTGATACTCAGACCTACCGATACACAAGGATACCGATATCCGAAGCTACCATTCCAGAGACAGAACCCGACACTGATTTAATTTCTTTAACTTTATTTAATCTAACCAACGGTCATATCAGGTATATTTTAATGCACTGACATTTATTTAATGTGTGTTGTTGGATGTCAGGGAACCGTACCTTGTACCTGCAAAAAGGAAATCATTTCTGTTACCGGAGCTCGTGCTTTAAATAAGAGATTCTCCTGCTACTGAAAATGAGGTTGGAGAAAAATAAGAGTGTGACAAAAATAAGAAGGTTCTAAATGTGTGCATGCAAAGAGATGATTGGACACACCAGTATACATACATACATTCTTGCATACCTGTGAAGAGCCAAGAACTAAAAAGAGAACATCAACACAAGAACTTCATAGACTACATTTTTTTCTATCTGTGAACCTGGATGTCAAGTAGATGACACTCTGTTTTTCAGGAAAAAAAAACCAGAAGAGGACTCAGAACCATTTTTGATCAAATTTGAAGGAGTCTAGAGCTACACTACAATCACTAGAGCCATTCTAAACTCTATATCTTGCTCAGTGATTTATTATTTACATTTTGAGCAGTGTGTGTCATCTGTTGTATTTTACACACACACTGTATCCTGTACTTTAACTATAGAATCTGTAAATCCTCATCCATCTCTTTACATATTTTATTTCCCACTGTGGAAAGTGGTAGAGGTCGTGTGAAACCTTGACAGCTGGATTTGCTATTGTTTTGTTTCCCACGTAGAACTGTGGTAGAGGTCATTGACCTGGACAGTTATAAACTGTTGTGAACCCCGATCCAGGGTGTGGATCCAATTTATATAAATTGTTGAGAGGACTAAGTCTCAGCTTGAGACTGAACCTCTTAGTCATATCTGATGTGCTTTATTTAGTTTTATCTAAAACCTTTTATTCTGCTGCCTAGTGCTTTAAAACCTAAACTATTTTTCAAAGTTACTCTGATAATTGAATTAGCAAGTGTTTTCATTATTTGTAAATTAGTAAGTTAGTTTCAAAATCTAATCTGATCCTCTGATTAGATTAACTGGGAATTAATCAATCCCTTGAGAACCTAGCTTAAAGTTTGCTTTAGTTCAAATTCACTAAAATTCAATTAGTATTTTAAATTGGGGGAATTTGGTAAAATATTTTAAAATAGAAATTTTAATTGGAACTCAATTCACCTCCCTCTTGAGTATCCACTCCGACCAACATTTGGTATCAGAGGTGCTTAAAATATTTTCTGAAGTACTCTGTTTTTCTACTGTGATTTTAGTTGTATTTTAAAGTTCTTAAAATTTCTGTTATTTCTAAATTTTTATCTCTTTAAAATTTTTATTTTAACCTAGTTATCATGGATAACAGACTTGAAGGTGTTACTACTAATAGGCCACCATTTTTCAATGGAAACTACTATGCTTAGTGGAATTTTAAGATGAAAATTCATTTACAAAGCATGGGTTTTGATATTTGGACTGCCATAGAATCAGAATATAAAATTCCTACTACTGTTAGATCTACTTAGAATGAAGCTACTAAGACAGCGTACAATAATAATTGCAAAGCTATGAATGCTCTTTATTGTGCTTTAGGAGATGGGGAATTTAATAGAATATCTGCCTGTAAGACTGCACATGAAATTTGGGATACCTTAAGTGTTTCTCATGAAGGAACAACTAATGTTAAGGAAATGAGATTGAACACCTATAATATTAAATATGATAATTTTAAGATGAAGCCTGATGAACCCATTTCTGATATGTATCTCAGGTTTAACCAAATTTTCAACACAATGATCACACTGGGAAAGGATGTTCCATCAAAAGAGAAGATCATAAGATTTTGAGATGCCTACCTGAAAGATGGAGGGGCACTTCTGTTTCAATTAGAGAATCTTGTGATATTGGTGAACTGCCAATTAAGGAACTTATTGGTAAGTTGATGATGTATGAAGAAGAGCTTAAAGTAAACAAAGGAGAAGAAGATGAACCAAAAAGGAAGTCAGTTGCCTTAAAGAATTCTACTTCAAAGAATAAGGATAAGGAGAAACTTCAAGCTATAAGTGATAGCTCAAGCTGTGAAGAAAGTGAAAGTGAATCTGATAGTGATGCAGAAATGGATCACATAGCCAGAAGATTTAAGAAGTTTTGTAGGAAAAAGAAGTTTTTCAGAAAATAAAATTACAAAGGTAAGTATGAAAACAAGGGACACTCGAAAAAGGACTGGAAGAAATCTGACAAATCTGATGAAGTTGTCTGCTATGAATGCAAGAGAAAATGACATATAAAAGCATACTGACCAAAACTGAAATATAAGAATAAGTATAAGTATAAGGATAATAAGTATAAGAAGGCCATGAAGGCTACTTGGAGTGCTTCTGAGGATAGCTCCAGTGAATCTGAAGCTTCTGAAACTGAAATCAAAAATAGGAAAAACATGTGTTTTATGACAAACACCTATGAGGTAACTTCTGAAACTCCTGCTTTAAATTCTTATTATTCTGGAGATGATTCTGATTCTGAAAATATGTCAAAATCTAAACTATTTGAATACTGTGATATGTTGGAAGAAACCTGTAATGAGCTGAAAGACAAATACAAAGGTTTAAAGAAATAGTATGCTTTAACTGTTAAACATAAATCTGATCTTGACATAGAAATAGAAAATAATGCTCGGTTACTTAAAGAAAACACTGAACTGAAATTTTCAAATTAGCAAATTTGGAAGGATTTAGAAAAGTTCACAAATGGCAAATATACTCTTACTCAAATGCTAGGTAAGCAGATTGCACCAAGATATACTACTGGTATAGGATACCAAACTGGACAAAGAAAAATCACCAAAACTAGATTTATTCCTAAATCTGGACAGAATGTAGATAGTTATAGTTATGGAAGTTCATATTCTTCAACTAGTTATATTCATTGTTACGGATCTAATAAGGTTTATCTGTCTAAATATATTGATTCTGAAAATCTTATGAAACCCATAAGACAAATTTGGATACCTAAAGTTTTATTGGCTAACCTGTCTGAACCCAAGAAAATCTGGGTACCAAAATCATTTCCTATCTAAATCTATTTTGTAGGGAACCTACTTAAAGAGCTCCTGTAAAAAGACTTGGTACTTGGATAGTGGATGTTCAAGACATATGTTAGGATACTTCTCATGCTTTAAAAACATAGTTAGATTTTATGGAGGTTTTTTCACTTTTGGTGATAATTCTAGAGGGAAAATCATTGGCTTAGGCCATATTGGTAACACTGACTCAGTATTAATTTCTAAAGTTCTATTTTTTGATGGACTTAAATATAATTTACTAAGTATTTCTCAATTATCTGATGATGGTTTTAATGTTAAATTTAAAAATGATTCTTGCAATGTTTTTAACTCTAAAAATGCTTTAGTCTTTTCTGCCTTGCGAAATGAAAATGTCTATGCTATTGATTTAAATTCTTTAGTTATGCAGAATATTACTTGTTTAAATACTTTTCATAAAGATTCTTTTCTTTGGCACAGAATATTAGGACACTGAAATGTACATTCACTTAGAAAACTTACTAGGAAGAACTTAGTTAGAGACTTACCAAAACTTGAATTCCCAGTAGATAAAGTTTGTAATCCCTAACAAAAGGGAAAGCAACATAAAGTTTCTTTCAAATCAAAGAAAGAAGTGTCAACTTCTCAACCTCTCGAATTGGTTCACATGGATTTGTTTGGACCTTCTAGAGTTTCTAGTTTAAATGGGAAGCACTATGTCTATGTTCTAGTAGATGACTATTCTAGGTATACTTGGGTATATTTTCTAGCTCACAAAAGTGAAGCTTGTTCTTACTTTGTTAAATATTCCAAGTCTGTAGAGAACCTTAGTGGACTTAAGATTAAAACCTTGAGAATTGATCATGGTCGTGAGTTTGAAAATCATGAGTTTGAATCCTACTGCTCACACAATGGCTATAGTCACAATTTCTATGCCCCTAGGACACCTCAGAAAAATGGTGTAGTGGAAAGGAGGAATAGAACCCTTCAGAAAATTGCAAGAACCATGCTCAATGAGTATGACCTACCTGTTTATTTTTGGGTTGAAGATGTCAATACAGCTTTTTATATTATCAATAGAGTCTTGATCAGACATGTTCTTAAGAAGACCCCTTATGGGTTGTGGAACCATAGGAAACCTAAGGTTAACTACTTCAGAGTTTTTGGTTGCAAAGTATTTATTCTTAATACTAAAGATAATATTGACAAGTTTTCATCCAAGAGTGATGAAGGAATTTTTCTAGGTTACTCTATTTCTAGTAAATCCTATAGAGTTTTCAATAAAAGAACCAAATGTGCAGAGGAATATGTTCACATAAAATTTGATGAAAATGATCCACATGAACCTAAGACCTCTCTTGAAAATCTTGAAGATGATCTATCTATTTTGAACCTTAATGATAAATACAGTGGACCTATAATTAAAACATCCAGTTCTGGAAATTTTACAGAACCTGCTTCTGTTGACTCACAACCTATTGATGAGCCTAAAATCTCTAGCCCGACCTTTTTAAGACCAACTAGGATTCTGAAGAACCATCCCTTAGATGTTGTTGTAGGTAATCTGGATAGAGGAACACAGACTAGATCTTCTATAAGAAATCAGGTTGAACATCAAGCTTTTCTTTCACAATTAGAACCTAAAAATATCAATGATGCTATCAATGATGAATTCTGGATAATAGCTATGCAAGAAGAACTAAATCAATTTGAAAGAAATAAAGTCTGAGAATTAGTAGAAAGACCTAAGGACACTTTAACCATAGGCACAAAGTGGGTGTTTAGAAAAAAAGTTGATGAGTCTGGAAATATCATTAGAAACAAAGCTAGACTAGTTGCACAAGGTTACAATCAAGAAGAAGGAATTGACTATGACGAAACCTTTGCACCTGTGGATAGATTAGAGGCAATTAGGATCTTACTTTCCCTTGCATCACATCTGAATTTCAAGTTATATCAAATGGATGTGAAAAGTGATTTTCTAAATGGTTTCATTGTTGAAGATGTTTTTTGTGGAACAACCACCTGGTTTTTCAAATCCTCACTTTCAAAATCATGTTTTTAAACTTTCTAAAGCTTTATATGGTTTGAAACAAGCTCCAAGATCTTGGTATGAAATACTTAAAAATTTACTAATTTCAAAAGGATTTATAAAAGGAATTGTTGATCCCACTCTTTTTATAGAAATAATTTCAAAAGATGTTTTAATAGTACAAATCTATGTTGATGATATTATTTTTGGATCTTCTAAAAAAAATTGTACTGATTTTTCAAAGGTTATGAAAAATGAGTTTGAAATGAGCTTAATGGGAGAGCTTAAGTACTTTCTTGGATTTCAAATCTTTCAAACTAAAGATGGTATTATTTTGAATCAGAGTAAATATACTAAGGATTTATTAAAATGTTTTGGTTTGGATAGTATTAAGGGAAGTGATACACCTATGAGTACCACCTGTAAATTGGATATTGATGAAACTGGTAAACCAGTAGATCAAAATAATTATAGAGGTATGATTGGGAGTTTAATTTATCTTACTGCTAGTCGACCTGATATTATGTTTAGTGTATGTACGTGTGCTAGATTTCAAGCTAACCCTAAAGAGTCACATTTACTTGCTGTTAAAAGGATTTTAAAATATATTAAATACACTTCCAATTTGGGACTGTTTTACCCAAAAGAACAATCATTTGATTTAATAATTTATTCAGATGCTGACTTTGCTGGATGCAAGTTAGATAGAAAGAGTACATCTGGAACATGTCATTTACTTGGAAAGTCCCTAGTATCATGGTGTAGTAAGAAATAGAACTCAGTTGCATTATCTACTACTGAAGTAGAGTATATAGCTGCTGGTAGTTGCTGTGCATAGATTCTGTGGATGAAACACACTTTATTGGACTATGTATTTAAGTTTAAACATGTTTCAATTAACTGTGACAACACTAGTGCGATCAACATCTCAAATAACCCTGTGTCTCACTCTAGAACAAAACACATTGATGTCAGGCACCACTTTCTAAGAGATCATTATCAAAGAGGTGATATAACTCTTGAATTTATAGGCACTGAACTCCAATTAGCTGATATTTTCACTAAGACATTAAATTCAGAAAGATCAAGTTTCATTATATATGAATTAGGAATGATAACTTACTCTTAAACCATTAAGATAAACCTCACCGTTAGGATGAACCTCACCGTTAAGATAAACCTCACCGTTAAGATGAACCTCACCGTTAGATAAACCTCACCATTAGGATGAACCTCACTATTAAGATAAACCTCACTGTTAGGATGAACCTCACCGTTAGGATGAACCTCACCATTAGATAAACCTCACCGTTAGATAAACCTCCCCGGTAAATCTCTCGCGTTGTTTTAAATTTTCGTATTAAGGCCGAGACTTTGAATTTCTTTCTAATATAAGATTTATTTTATATGTGAATCCTAAATGATATTAAACCCGACTCTAGACATCACTCAATCACCGCGAACCCATCTGTTTGAATTCCTCTTACCTAAACCTCTCATGTTTTCAAAACCCTAAGCCTCAGAATCTGAAATGGCCCGTGTAAAGTGACCCTCAGTGGATGAAGGGAGTGATGCGCCGCAAGATTAGAAGCGGAAAGTAACCAATGTTGGTTCCAGTGGAAGCAGTAGAGATATTGTTCGATGGAATCCTGTGAATCCACATTTATCGAAGGGATCAATTGTAGTAGAAAAGGAATTATGTGTGGCATGGCTGCTCGAAAGCAAGTCCTTGATTCTGAAGGTTTTACAAGAACAAGGATGGATCGAATTCTTCATGAACAATAATGGACCGTATTATCCAACACTGGTAAAAGATTTTTATCAGTTTTTCTGTTTTGAGACATCAAGGGAAGAGAATAGGATGATTTCCTTTTTGAATAGTCAAAAGTTTTTGTTTTCATCAGTTGAATGGGCTGAGAACCTTAAGGTTCCTCATAGTGGTGATTATGGATTTAATTCAAAATCCATACCTACTGCTAGTGACTTTTTCGAATATGAGGATGCCTTGTTGGAATTAACAGGAAAAGGAACTCCTCTAAATGTCATTGCTGCAGAGATGGAAGGAGAGGATAAACTACTTTTCAAGTTCATTCAGCACGTGATTAGTCCAAGGAGAGGAGATTTTACTACCCTCAGATTTCAGGATATTTATTTGTTGTATCTATTAAAGCATGGAGTAAAGGTGAATTTATGCAGACTACTAATGATTCAGATTGAGGAGATGACTATAACGAAGTCTAAGTCCAATGTACTTTTCTTTTCTAAGTTGATTTCTATTATGTTGAAGGCAAAGGAGGTAGCTGGACCTCAAGATGAAACTGTTGTGGTTAAGGATAACTTTTGCCTCACCAAAACTATCTGTAAGTTTATGAAAGTCAGCTACAACCCTTGGAAGAAATCATGGGTTAATGATGATGTAAAAATCTATGACAAGTACACTCATGTGGATCATCCTTCTAGACCAAAGGATGTGAGGGATCCTGGTCTTGGACCAAATGAGCCAGAACCAGTCTACAGTGATAATGAAACTAAAGCTGAAGGGGAAGAGACATCAGTTGAGGAAGGAGGAGACCCAGATTTACCTCCTAGTCCTATTCCCCAAAACATTTCCTATGGAGCAGCTAGCCCTCCAACAGAACTACCAAGGAGAGAAACTATTCTGAAGGACAATGACACTGAGACTACAGAAGAATAAGAAGAAGCATATCAGATTGTTTTCAAAGACACCTCTGAAGAGGATGAGGCAACCGAGTCAGATCAGATTGCTCATAAAGAGAAGGAAGCTTCTGGTGAAGCAGATGATGAGGAAAATGAAGAAGTAGAGCTCATTTTGAGCCCTCTGATAGACAGTACAGTCAAGATAGTGCCTAATCAGGAAGCAGAAGTAGCATCTATTGATGAGAGAGTCCTTGAGCCATCAGATCAAATGGCTATTGAATCTGCTGCAGTTGCAGAGGAAGTTATAGAATTAACTCGAGCAGAATAGTTGGAGGAGATTCCTCAAGTGAATGCTCTAAGTGAGGGGGAGCATCTTGGTTCAGTATCAGTGTTGTATGACATTGAAGGTTGTACATCAGATCCAGGATATATGGTTCTTGGACTTAATTACAAATATTATGATGAGGAAGACAAGCCCCAAAGAGAATCAGTTATCCTACCTGTTATAGCTGAAAATTTTGTGACCAAGGAGGACCTTGAGTCCTTAAAAGCTGAAATGAAAGAAAAACTGAGAGAATCAGTGGCAGATTTGAAGAAAATCCTGGTTGATGAAATGAGAAGTGTGGAGAAATCCCTGGATCTATCTCTGGGATGAGCTGTTGCTAGTCCAGTGAAAGGAATGATGGATGAAGTTAAAGTATGCCATAATCAAATTGAGAGTTGGACAGGAGATGTAGTGGCTCTAAGACAATCGATTGCTTCATTGACTTCCATGAAAAGCTCTCAAACCCAAGTGCATACTGATATCAGATATATCAAAGAAGTATTCAAGTAGTTTGTGGAAGTTTTTGAGGCTTTTAAGACTTCGGTCAAAGAAAATTTGAACAGTCAAGATGAACTTGTTTAAAAGGTGGTTAGTAATATGACACAATCTTTCAAGGAGACAGTAGCTTTCTCAGTTAAACCCCCCCCCATCATCCAGCTCCACTGTGAACCTTGACTAGATTAGAACTGTTATCCAGGAAGAGTTGGATAAGGCCAGTACCAGTGGCACCTCGGATACTCAGATCCTTGATACCACTAGGGAAGTTAGTAGTTTTGTTCGTGATCACCTACGGGCAACTACTGCTTCTCAAGAGGCAATTAAAAATAAGGTGGATGCTTATTTTGAGAAGGTCAATGCCAAGAATAAAATGACCAACCATTTCAAGCTCTTGATAGAAAATATGAAGCTGCCTCCAGTGACTCAATCTTTCAGAGAATAGGTTAGTAAGCTCAGGGATCTTACTCCTGCCTTGGAAAAAATCATTGAAAATCAAGATGATTTTGTGTCAGCAATGGAGAGAGGGGGCAGTATTATTATGGATTTTAGGAACCTGTTGCTACCCTTCTTTCATGTGGATTCCAGACCTGTGATTGTACCTCCTGCTCTTCCTGCCTCTGCCTCCGGGAGTACTCCTCAGTTGACTCCAGTTAAGGCTATTCAAATCATGACACCTATGATCTCATAGAAGAGCACAGATTTCAGATCCGGTACAGTTTTAGTGGCTGACCCTCCAGTTGTTCTTTCAGCTATTCCCAAGACATCTACTCAATCTGAACCAACACCCTCTTCGGATCCTAAGGGAAAGACTCATGTTCAAGAGGATTATTGAGTGATTATGAATGTTTTTGATAGGATTCACTTGTATTTTTGTAATCCTAACTTTCTCAGTTTGTACCTTTTGTACCTTAATGGAAATTTACTCTTACATTCTCCATTTTACTGTGTTTATGTTTCCTTTCAATCTGTTCTCTTTTTGTCTCCAAATTTCTATGATTCTACCCTTCTTTTTGTTAATCACAAAGGGGGAGAAAATGCAACAAATGAGACCTGGGAGTGAAAATGCAACAAATGAGAACTGGGAGTGCAATTGAAAGGGGGAGCAAAATGAGAACTTTGTTTTAAAGTTTTTCTTAGGAAATTTTCCCTCTGATATTATTTTAATTTTCTTAATACTTTGGCATATGTTGTGATTATCAAAAAGGGGGAGATTGTTGAACCCTCTGGGAGAATTAGTTGAACTTATATTTTGATAATCCCAATCATGTTCACTTATATTATGCTAATCCCAATTATGCTCAATTATGGTTTGATAATCCCTATATTGATTAATGGTTAATTACTTATTTCAGTATTTCTATACACCATGCACATATTCATATATTATAATATTTACATGATATTCAGAGAATTTGATAACTGGATGGATATATTTTCTAACTTAACCCATTCTGCCAATAGAATGCTTAAACAGGCAAGTGGTCACTGTTACAGAACAAGCCTACCGATACGTTAATGTCACTGATACATCAAGACTACCGATACGTGAAGGTCACCGTCACAAAACAAGCCTACCGATATGTGAATGTCACCGATACATCAAGCCTACTGATACGTGAAGGTCACCGTTACAGAACAAGCCTACCAATACGTGAATGTCACTGATACATCAAGCCTACCGATATGTGAAGGTCACCGTTACAGAACAAGACTACCGATACGTGAATGTCACTGATACATCAAGCCTACCGATACATGAAGGTCACTGTTACATCAAGTCTACTGATACGTGAAGGTCATCGATACATCAAGTCTACCGATACGTGAAGGTCACCACTACATCAAGTCTATCGACAGACATGAAGTCTACCATTAGAAGGGTTACTGATGGAAAGGCTACCATTACACAAAGGGATACCCTTAAACAAGAAGCTACCGATACTCAGATCTACCGATACACAAGGCTACCGATATTCGAAGCTACTGTTCCAGAGATAGAACCCGACGCTGCTTTAATTTATTTAACTTTATTTAATCTAACCAATGGTCATATCAGGTATATTTTAATGCACTGACATTTATTTAATGTGTGTTGTTGGATGTCAGGGAACCATACCTCGTACCTGCAAAAAGGAAATCATTTCTGTTACCGGAGCTCGTGCTTTAAATAAGAGATGCTCCTGCTTCTGAAAATGAGGTTGGAGAAAAATAAGAGTGTGACAATAATAAGAAGGTGCTAAACGTGTGCATGCAAAGAGATGACTGGATACACCAGTATACATACATACATTTCTGCATACCTGTGAAGAGCCAAGAACAAAAAAGAGAACATCAACACAAGAACTTCATTGACTACATTTTTCTCTATCTGTGAACCTGGATGTCAAGCGGACAACACTCTATTTTTCAGACAAAAACTAGAAGAGGAATCAAAACCATTTCTGATCAAATTCAAAGGAGTCCAGAGCTACACTGCAATCACTAGATCCATTCTAAACTCTATATCTTTCTCAGTGATTTATTATTTACATTTTGATTAGTGTGTGTAATCTGTTGTATTTTACACACACACTATCTTCTATACTTTAACTGGATGATCTGTAAATCCTCATCCAGCTCTTTACATCTTTTATTTCCCACTGTGGAAAGTGGTAGAGGTCGTGTGAGACCTGGACAGATGGATTTGTTGTTGTTTTGTTTCCCACGTAGAACTGTGTTAGAGGTCATTGACCTGGACAGTTATAAATTGTTGTGAACCCCGATCCAGGGTGTGGATCCAATTTATATAAATTGTTTAGAGGACTAAATCTCAGCTTGAGACTGAACCTCTTGGTCATATCTGCGTGCTTTATTTAGTTTTATCTAAAACCTTTTATTCTGCTGCCTAGTGCTTTAAAACCTAAACTATTTTTCAAAAGTTACTCTGATAATTGAATTAGAAAGTGTTTGCATTATTTGTAAATCAGTAAGTTAGTTTCAAAAGCTAATCTGATCCTCTGATTAGATTAACTGGGAATTAATCAATCCCTTGAGAACCTAGCTTAAAGTTTGCTTTAGTTCAAATTCACTACAATTCAATTAGTATTTTAAATTGGGGTAATTTGGTAAAAGATTTTAAAACAGAAATTTTAATTAGAACTCAATTCACCCCCCTATTGAGTATCCACTCTGACCAACAGGATGGTTTTTGTGGAAAACCTTATGATGTTAATTTTAAAATGGTGATTTTAAAATGATGATTTTTTTTTGATTTATGGAAAAAGGTTTGTAGAAATGTTTTAATAATATAATTTTTTTATAGAAATTGTTTTTCACAATTGATTTGGCTTGGTATTTGACATAAACAGTTGGTGTGTGTTTATTTTCATTGATGTGACCCATTGGAATAGGCATGTGTTGTTGGGGAACTTAGTATATTTTTACCTTTTGATGACTTGGTAGATCAATAGGATATCACTCATGATTATGGAACTATCATCTGGGAATGAATTTGTGGATTTATTGAATGGAATGGGTTGTTCCAAATGGATTTGAATAATGGGTTAAAAAACAGTTTGGTTTCTTTCCATAGAAAACGTTTTTGGTTTGGAAACTATTTTATGCTTTGATATAAAAAGATTTAAATTGGTTTTAAACTATTTTATATAAAAAAGATAAAATGTTACATCCTAGTGTAATGAGTTGAGAAATCATTGATGAAATCCTAATAAGTTTTATAATCACCCCATTCTTGGTCACTTTGGTGAGTTTTCGGGTATTGTATATCAAGACACAAGTAAAGTAAAGGTATCTCATTTATTTAGTGATGCATCATGATACCATGGGTATGGATTATAGAATAGAAGTTTAGAGTAGGTTGGGATTTTTTGAGTTTTTTCTTCCATGACTTTTAGTTTTGTTGGTTTTTGTTTCTGCTTTGTACTCTGATATAGTTTGGTTTTGTTGTTTTTGTTTCAGTTGTATTTTTTACTCATGCATTATATAGGAGATTGTTTAGTTATTATCTTATGGTTTGGTTGTTTTATATTCAAATGTAAAATCACCCCCAAATTTTTATGAATACTTTATCATTTATAGTCAGCATTTGGTCTCTTGGGGATCTCACTTAAGGCCCATTAACACCTCTTCCTCTTCCCAAGAAAAAGGGTGAAGGGCAGAATGTTGCAAATGGTATCAATTTATTCAGTCTTTTAGTTGAAAATAATTCTGTTTTAGTCCTTTATTTAGATTGGTATCAAGGATTATGGTCATCATAACTTGAAATATTAAGCATAAAGAGGTGTAGATAACCTATTTATGTTGAACTTCAAGTTACCAGGGAGTTAGGTACAAGGGTTTTTTGAGACACTTCTAGTAGTTGTAACCTCATCATCATGGGTATATCTAATGAGAAGAGAATCACATGTATTAATAAAAATGACTTCCCGCCAGGATTTCATATTCCATTTTGAGTAATGATTTATTATTTAGTGAAAAAAAGTGTTGATTTTTTAAAATAGTTTAAAATGTTGTGATTTTCAAAATCATGGTGAGATTTTCAAAAATGGTTTGAAAATTTGAAATTTTTGAATTTTGGAAATCCATGATATGATGTATATTATGTAGTAAATTTTAAATTTATAAGTCTCAAATTTCTATAGAGTGAGGTTAAATGTTATTTTCTTTTGGTTATATAAAATGGCACCTGGTAGGCGTCTTGGAAACCAATTGGAAGAGGTTGATGAAAATTTAATTTCACCTAATCCACAAGTGAACCAACACTTGGTTTAGTGTATTATACAACCTTTACAAGCTATGTATAGAGGTAACATAATGGATAAACCAAGTAAAGTTGACCATTCCATTTAGTTCCAAAAGAAGAATCCACCCATCTTTCTGGGTGATTCAGAACTGTAAAAGAAAAATGTGTGGTTGAATAGGATGAATCAAATATTTAATTTCCTAGGAACACTATTTGATATAAAAGTAAGGTTTTCTATGTATGTGCTAGAGGATCTATCATTCCAGTGGTGGGATTTATTAGTTTAGTCTAAATTGGACCAATGCATCTCATGGGAGAATTTTGAAGAATCTTTCAACAAATAATTCTATCCTTACATGTTCAGAATTTATAGAATAATATAATTTTTCATCTTGAAGCAAGTGAATCTCTCGGTAACATAGTATGTGTTAAATTAATAAATTTAGTCCACTTTTCACTAGAAGTTTCTACAAATGTGTCTTTTAAGGAATGGATTTTTGAATTGGGGTTGAGGCTAAAGATTTTCTCAAATATTGTAATGATTTTTAAAATAGATTATATAGATATGGTTAATAGAGAGATGGGGATATATAGAGACAACTCAAGTAATGAAAGTGGATGAAGCATGTTCATACCTATGGGAAATGTGGGAACTCTAATATTGGGAATAAGCGCAATAGGAACACTTATTTCTAAGTAAGTGGTATGACTCAGAATCAGATGGTGGGATTAGTGAATATTTCTCCTGGACCAAAGAGTATTCCTAGATTCTTTTAGTGTGGTTCCTTAGATTACATAAAGTGTGATTTTATGGAACCACCTATAGAATTTCACAATTGAAACTAGATGTTATATCTTCAGTGTTATTTTTTTTCATGCACCAAGTTCATGTGCTAGGGACACATCTCATGTTTTGAAAATGTCGTATGGTTCAATGGGATAAGGATAGAAGAATAATTATTATCAGATAAACCAAGAAATACATGGTGATTCGAGGAATACTATGAATCCTCAACCAATGAAATCTCAATATGGTAATAAAGAACAAAGTGAAATAAGTAATCAATTGTATGGATCTGATCAAATGATTATGGATGATCAATCTAGACCATTGACAGTGAAAGGTTTGATTATTTTTAATTTCACCCTATTCAAGATTTGTTTGATATGGGTACATCCCATTCATTTATTTATTCTTGTGCTATTGATCTTGTGGGTTTTTATGTTGATATAACTCTTTATATTTTCAAACTTCATACTCCTCTTGGTCAAAGAGAATGTCAAGCCTTTTATTAAAAGCATGTTTTATAACTATTGATGGGGATGAATTGATATGGGATTTCACTGTGCTTGAGATGGATGTCTATTACATAATCCTGGGTAGGGATTGGTTGACAATGTTCAGAGCTCACATTTATTGTTATACTCAAAGGGTTATTTTTAAAACTGATGGTGGAATCGATCATCTATTTATAGGATATTGGAATTTAAAGGTAAGTGCATCATAATTATTAGCACCTACAGTTAGAAATATATCCTACCAGTTGGAAGTGTTGACCTTGGAATTAATGTATGAGATTAAGAATAGTAATTTCTTATCAGTTTCTTGATGTATTTTAGATAATTTCTCAGGGTTTCCACCCACAAGAAAATTAGAGTTTATGATTGATCTCTTACCAGAGACCAGTCCTATCTCACTTATGTCTTATCAGATGTAACCAACAAAATTGATGGAATTGAAATTTCATTTTATAGATCTAGAAATAAAAGGGTTCATTTATCCTAGTACATATATGTGGGAATCACTAGTTTTGTTTGTGAAAAAATTGAATGGAACTCTTCATATGTGTGTGGATTATTGTAAGATTAACCAAGTTATGGAAAAGAATCAATATCCTCTTCCATGAATTGATGATTTATTTGATCAATTGAGGGGATACTAGTGGTTATATAAAATTTACTTACATTAAATATATCACTAACTATAGGTTTAGAAGGAGGATATTCCAAAGATAGTTTTTAGGAGTAGATATAGCCACTATGAATATGTGGTTATGCCTTTTGGTCTAATGATACTCCAACTGTATTTATAGAATTGATGAATTATATATTTAAAAGGTATCTATATTATTTTCTTATGGTGTTTATGGATGAAATATTGGTGTATTCAAGGACAAGGTATGAACATGAGCAACACTTGGTGATATTGTTGGGTATATTACAAGATAATCATCTGTATGCCAAACATTAAAAGTGTGATTTTTGGATACAAAAGGTAAGTTTACTTATACATTTAATCTATGAAAGATATTTTTTTATCCATAAAATATAGAGTTTTTGATCTCTTGGAAACCACCAAACAATGTCTTTAAGATACACAGTTTCCTTGGCTTAGCTGGTTATTACCGATTCTTTGTTCATGAATTTCCATCACTGGATTCACTAATGAAATATTTTAAAAGGGAAAAATTTTACATTCCAATATAATTATGAATGTCATAAGTCTTTTAAAAATATTAATTTTCACCATAAATCAGCACCTATCTTGATATTATTGGAATCAAAATAGGGTTATGTGGTGTATTGTGATGCTTCGTGATTTGGGTTGGGGTTTGTTCTCATGTGGGGAGATCATTTTTCTACTTATGGAATATGGTAGATATGATTTCATGAGAATAAATACCCAACACATGATTTGTAATTAGTTTTCATAGTATATGATTTGAATAATGGGTGTCATTACCTCTTTGGTGATAAATTTATAGTGTTTAAAAACCATAATAGCGTGAAACAAATTTTATCACAAATATATTTAAATTATGAGACAAATAAGATGGATAGAGTATCTATAAATGTTTGAATTTGAATTAATGTATACACTATATAAAGGAAATTAAATGGATAATGCTTTAACTAGTAATTCATATAGTCATTTGGTGAAAGATGCTTCGGATCAATTGCAATTGATGTTGGTGATAGTTGACATTCACTTGGACTATGATGATTGAGGTACTGTTGTGGTTTTATTTCTATTTTATTTTTTTCTGATTGTTTTGGAAGGTTAAATATGCACATACATCTAATTCTAAATGTGTTTCTATGAGGTAAAAACTTAATATTAAGGAGGCTATTGAGGGATAGAATCTCGATAGAGGATCTGTGTTGTATTTTCAAGATCAGATGGTCATACATTTGGCTTTTCAGGAAAAAATTATTCATTCTTACCAACATTTGAGATGGGATGTTCATCCTAGAATACAAAATATGTGTACTAAAGGAAAATTTTGGTGTGCTGGAATGAAAAGGGAAGTGGCTAAGTTTGTCTTGAGATGTCTTACCTATCAACAGGTTAAGGCAAGGCACCAGTAGCCAGTGAGAATGCTAAATTATTTACCTATTCCTATTTGGAAATGGGAGCATATATCCATATATTTTGTGATAGATCTCCCAAGGATGGTTCGTAATCATGATTCTATATGAATGATAGTGAATCGACTCACAAATTCAACCCATTTTAGCCTTATTCTTGAATCTCATATGGTGGAGGACTTGCCTAAAATCTATATCCAAGAAGTGGTAATGTGGCCTGGTGTACTAGTTTCAATAATATCAGACCAAGACCCTAGGTTTACATATTGTTTTTTTGAAATCCTTTCTAAAAACACTTGGGATTCAGTTGACTATGAGCATAGTGTATCATCTATAGATGGATGGAAAATATGAAAGGAAAATATAAACATTGGAATACATGCTTAGGGGTTTTTTAATGTATTTTAGTGTCTTGTAGGAGCAACACATATCGTTAGTGTATTCTATGTATTACAATAGTTATTAGGACTCTATACATATGATTCCTTTTGAATCATTTTATGGGAACCTTTTTTCACTTTATTGGGTAGAAATAGGCGAGACTTCACTTGTTAGACCAAGCCTTGTGCAAGAGACAATGAAGAAGATTTAGTTGATCAGGAAGAGAATGGAGGTTGCTTAGAGTCATCAGAAATCATATGTGTATCACCATCGATGTTCATTTTCATTTGAGGTGAGTGATCAAGTGTTCATAAGAATCTATCCAAGGCTTGGGCATCATTATTTTGGGAATTAAGGAAACTTATCTCCTCAATAAATAGTCCCTTTTAACATACTTGAATGGGTTGGTGAGGTGGAATATCAGTTGTCTTTTCCACAAAGGTTTGGTTTAGTGCATAATGTATTTCATGTATCTCAATTGAAGAAGTATCAACCTGATCTTGACCATGTGATTCGATGGGATCATGTTGACCTATATTTGGATTCTATGTTGGTTCATGTTTTGATGCAGATTGTGATTAGGTAAGAGAAATAAATATGTAGGGAAACCATCAGTATAGTGTGGGTTTTATGGAAACATTTTTTGATTCATGAAGAAGCATGGGACTATGAAAAAGAAATGGTCGAGAAATGTCCTGAACTCTTTTATTCCAATAGTGGTTTTCAACTTTCTGAGGATAAAAAGACCAATGGTGGGGAGAATGTAGCAACCTCAATTTCAAGTAATTCACCCTTTATTTATTTATTTTAAGTATATAAAGTGATTGGGTTACATTTTTTGAGGTTTAGAGGAGTTTTGGAAAGTTTTTAAGCTTTTGTGGAGGTTCATAGTTTGATCACGGCTAGTAGAAATAGTTTTTCCTCTTCAAGGAAACCGTGCAGTTGAAATAATGGGCACTGGGTAGGTTCATGGTTAGGCACATGGTTTGTCCAAACCATGCGAACACCCAGGATAAATATTTCAATGTTGGATAGAGGGGTTTAGTATGTTTGTTCTATAGTTTTTCTAATTGTGTGAGCCAACCATGTGAGGGGTGTTTGTAAGTAGTGTCTTATTCTTATTTAACACACAGGTTTACTAACTGTGTTCCCTAACCATGCATTATTAAAATTTAGATCCATGTTTTTTAGATATAATATAAATCACCTCCAAACCCACTCTTTTTTCACTAAAAATTTCATAATCCAAATTTTACTTCATCCCTAGGCTGTAGAGACCAATCCTCTTTATCCAGGAGCAAATTTGAGGTGAATCTAGGTTCTTTGGAGGCCGGTTTTGTTGGTAAGTGATCATTATTCATCATTTTAATTTGATTTATCATTTTTCACTCTCTTAGAGTCATGTATATAATCTATTACGGATATATATATGTTTTTTATGCCAATTATGATGAGATATGATTATTTGGATAATAGGTAACAAGATCTAAGGATGTTTCTTTGGAGTTTCAAGCCGATTTTTTGGATTTTTATGTCGTTCTTCATCTTTTATTAAGTTTGAGAGGTAGGTGGATTCACTATCTACTCCACTTAGTTGGAAATTGAAGTCTTGGTTTAAAATTGATTGAATTTCTTTAATTAAATTGTGAAATTGATGTCTGATTCTTGATGGAAAACCTCTTTAGTGATGATTTTTCGAAATAGTGTAATTTGATGGTTTTTGTGGAAAACCTTGTGATGTTAACTTTAAAATGATGATTTTGTTTTGATTCATATAAAAAATTTGCATGATTATTTTCAATAAAATAATCATTTTATGGGAATAGTTTGTCATAATTTTTTTGGAATGTTATTTGGCATAAACGGTTGGCATGTATTCATTTTCATTTATGTGAACCTGTGGAAGGGGCGTGTTACATTAGGGAACTTGGTATATGGTTACCTTGTAATGATTTGGTAGATTAATGAAAGACTTATCATGAGTATGGAACTATCACCTGGTCATGCATGTATGTATGTATAGAATGAAATAGGTTTTTCTAAATGGATTTGAAGAATGGGTTGAAATATTTGTTTGGTTGCTTTCCATGGGAAACTTTTTTGGCTTGGAAAATATTTTATGATTTAATATAAACCAATTTAAATTATTTTTAAACTATTTTATATAAATGTACTAACATGTTCTATCCTAGTGTTGTGAGTTGGGAATTCATTGGGGAAATCCTACTTTTTTTATATTATCCCCCTTCTTGGGAACTTTGGTGCATTTTCAGATATTGTATATCAAGAGATATATAAAGGAAAGGTATCTCATTTCATTAGTGATGTATCATGATACCATGGACATGGATTGTAGAGTTGGGGCTTAGAGAATACTGGGTGTTTTTGATTTTTTTCCTTCTATGTCTTAGAGTTTTTTTGGTTTTGGTTTTCACTTTGTACTCTGATATAGTTTGGTTTAGTCGGTTTTTTTAGTTGTATTTTTTACTCATGCATCATATAATGGATTTTTTGTTTGTTCTCGTGTGTTTTTTTGTTTTATCTTCAAATGGAAAATCATACCCCAAATTTTTATAAAGACCTTATCATTTATTTCAAACCTTTGGTGTTTTAGGGATGTCACCTAAGGCCCAATAATACCTTCACCTCTTCCCAATACAATGAATGAGGGGTGGGAAGTTACACATGATCACTTCCAGACTTATCCATTTTTACAAGTTTGGATGGAAAAATATTTGACTAATATAAAACATTATAAACATTATAAACATGATTTGGGATCATTAAAATAAGGAGGTTTTGTTCTAATACAACAATATTCAACCTTGTTTTTAACCTCTATGGATGAATTTATTGATCCTTCTGAGTTTTACACTTCTTGGAACATCCGCCAACTTCTAAAACTATGTTTTGTAAGTTTTTTATTCCTTTCTCATATTTAAAAACTATTCATTGAACAAGATAAAATTGTTTATCCTTGAGAATTTTATTTTTATTAATTTTAATATTGATGTTTTTCTCTTCATCAAGTAACTTCTTAATGTCATCAATGTCTTTTAGAAGCTTGTATTTTTCTTCAATAATGGATTCTTGATTTTCTTCTGAAATATATTCTTCCTTCAAATTACTTCTCTCTATTTCAAGTTTAAAAATATTTTAGAGACATTATTCCAAATCTATTTTAAGAATAAACTTCATCTAATTCCCCTATTCTTTATTATAACTAATTCTTTCATCATTGGTAAACTCTTCATCATTCACTTTTTCAATAAAAAAAATTTTAGAAACATCGTCACTGGATTTTTAGCTTTCACTTCATTATAATCATCATCCTCACACTTAGATAAAAAAAATCTATCTTTATCTAGATAACTTCTTATCCTTTCCCTTTGAATATGAATTTTATTTTTATAGATTCTTCTTCAAATATCTTCTTGATTTTCTATCTTCTTCATCACTATCTTCATCACCTTTTAATCTTGAGAAATTTTCAGAAAATTTTCTGATGTATCGACATCAAATGTGCTTTAAAAGTAATTTTCCTTTATACTTATTTATGACTCTTTTAAACTTTATAGAAAAAAAATACATGAATTCATCAATTTTTTAGTAACCTTATCTTCGGTGTTGGAGTTACTACTTATTCCTTGAGAATAGACTTTCATTTATTTACTACTTTTAAATATATTTCTCGATCAATTGTTTTATTATTGAAATGTTTTTATCTTATCATTTAATATGTTAGGATAATGATATTTAAATATTACAAATAAAGTTGTAGGATCTCTATCTTCTAAAGATGATACCTTAAAATCAAAATAATAAGGAATAATGTTAGAATCTTTTCAACAATATTTGAATCTTTTAGCTTCTCATCAAAACATATTATGGAGGTTATAATGTGATTAAATCTTGTAAATAAGTTAATAATAGATTCATCAATAGATATTTCATTATTTATATGCTTTAATATCCAAATTTATAACTTTTCTTTCTTAACTTTTAAATTTATTTCATAAATATTCTTCAACTTGTTCCAGATTCCTTTAGTTGTTCAAATACCTTTAACCCATAGAAATTAACTTTTGAGGAGTGAGGGAAGTATATAATTTTTTGATTAATCATCATTATCCAAATTCTTATTATCATTAGTTGTTAAGGGAGAACCCTCAGTCCATTATCCTTTATATGATACCCTATGTCTGGTATCTCATTTTCATGATACCAACTGATGCTTTATTCATGTGGTTGTCTCTTCACCCTATTTATCTAATCATCTCTCCACCTTGTTCTTATAATACCAATTTATAGGAATACTATATTCAATATCACTCCATCTATTTCTATAGCATCCCATGCTTCGACACATTATCTCTCAATCTCTTCAATCGATACCTCAATTCCTCAACAATACACTCAGTAGAAATAACATCTATAACCTTATCTCAACACAATTTACAACCTTAATATAAGTAATATTTCTCTAAAAATTCTAGTAGAATTAAGAACTGAAATTTCAATTTCACACTTCAAAATTTGAATATCCTTCTTGAATATTTCTACATTTGATCGCATATGAGTAAATATAAGTTAATATTCATTGAAAATATTTTATTAAGATCTCGGCATTAACATTCATCAAACCTTGATAACATCTAGGGAAGAATCACAATCATATTTTCATTATTATTGAAGTATAGAATGACCATCTCATCATCATCACTTTTAATGTAACACCCCAAGCTTCTATGGTACGTTTCCCTTCGAATAATGCGATAGCGTGTGTTGTACGCAACCTCGAGTTCTAACACACACCACAACTAATTAAACTAGCTGTTGTGAATAGTAATACCTACTTTTTGAAATCATATATATTCTATATTTCAAAATGGACTTCATTTTTGGATTCGGAATATCAAAATTAGCCTAGGGTGAAATTTTGGTACATTTCGGATAACTTTCATATTTTGATGAATAGTGAAAATTACTAAATTTTAATTAAAAACAACTTTTTTAATCAAAATAATTAATAGTGATAAATTGTGAATTTGAGTGGTTTTAAAGTATATTTAGAATATATTTTTACCATTTAATATAATCTTGGTCATTGGACATAATTTTACAATTAAACCGAACATAAACAAGTGTCAATCTTTTGATAGTTATTATCTCTTAAAAACACGCTTTTTGTTTTAACAGCGGGAATTAATTTTAAATTAATTTCTGCCACTTCTGTGTTTTGAATTTAGGAAAATGGATTCCATATTTGGAATCAGGATGTTCAAATTGTGTAAATAGGTAACTTTTATTTTTAGACATTTTGAATAGTTACTGTGGTAAATATTTTATTTACCATGGTTAAAGGGTAAATCCGGTAAATAAGGGTTAAAAAAATAATATTATAATAATACAAAATTACCCTAAAACGTGTCATAACCTTATTGGTGGACACATACCCGACCATGGGCATCCTTGGGTCAATTTGGGGACCCCTTGGAGCCACTTGTATGTGGTAGGGACACTTTATATTAATAAAGTTAAAATAAAAATAAAAATGGCATAAGCTTACATCTTTTAGAAGCACAATTTTTACATAGGGTTATACATGTTGGATTTTCGATTATAAATATTCATTAGAAAGCTAAAAAGATTTCCTACATAATGATATTTTATTTATAATTTTTAGACATTATATAATTTATTTTATTTATGACACAATGATGATGCAGTAATTACTAAAATAGTGAAAAATAAAAATAATTGATCTTATAAATACCCAAATAATTATAATATGAAACTTTTAATGAATTAAACTAATTTTCTATGATAATATGATATATTAGGATTTATTTAATTGACTTTGTTCGAAGTAATCAATCTGTTAGGAGTTTCACAAAAATCAACTATTGAATAGTGTCAAAATTGACATAAAAGAGTTCTTAAAACAAATATTATATTATTAATTTATATTAAATTCCTAAAAATCTAAGGTTCGGCCAAGAGACTTATATTATGATAGGTTCCTCATTAATGGACCACTTGGGGGTCGCTTGGATGTATATAGTAAGTTTATTAATCATATTATATAAAAATACAAAGAGACATTGTAAAAGTGAAACTAATTAACTTAGAGTTAATACTTAAAGATAAGGTTAATATAAGTACCCAAACCTGTCTAAATTCTATTGGATGAGTTGTTTTCGACCTATCCACACCTCATCCTTTGAATAGTCAACTTTGGAGCCTTTTTAAACCGAATATGAATTTATTATAAATTAATATTTCTAACTTTTCCAAAGGTGCCCCTCACCCCTCTTATAAAAGGGCACTCCTCCTTCTCATTTCTTCACACCATCAAAGCCTTTTGGTTCGGCCAAACTCTGCCCAAATACTCTCCCAACATCCCTCAATACAACCTAGAGGCCTTAGTTTGATCAGAAAGCCAACCTAAGGAGCCCTTTTGATCAAATCAAAAGGAAGAACCCGAAGAAGAGGTAATGATTTCACCACCCTTTTCTAAGTTCATTTCTTCTTCCACTTCTTCTTCCTTTGTTCTTACCATTCTGAAATAATAACTCCAGTATCTCACATATACTGTGATGTTATTATAAATATGGTACAATCATATTCAGTATTCTATCCACCCTTTGAATAACATGTCACCATACGTGCGTACGTACGGCTTACCGTCTCCACGTCGTGGTGTAATTGTTATTCAATATAATATTATTTGGATGGGTATAATAATGGTGTGTAACTCATGTAAATAATAAATATAACATGTTAATGATTCTGATATACCATCCATTTATATATTATTTTAATATCAAAAGAATGATATTGTCGCTCGTGCGTACGTACGGACTACCGTCTCCACGAACGCGATGAGATTCATTCTCCATCGTATCCATTCAAGTATAATTATCATTTGATGATTTAAAAATGATGTTTAAGGACTGTATATCATTCTGGATATGAATAAGATACAACAACTATGGCTTATGTAACAAAACATATAAAAGAAAATGAGTAAGTTAACTCCCGAAACGACGATAATTCTAAGATATTATTAACAAATCAATGTTAAAAGATCATATATGATATCATATTAATATATATGATTCTTGTATAATTTAATAACAACTATTTCACCATTATACAGGAGGTTAACCTACCCCAACCAAGGAAAAGTACAAGGTAAGGGTTATTTCACAATCTCTTCATTATCCGAGGTTGTTTATATGTAATAATCTACTGGGATCTCTTTATCATCCACATCCATGTTTCTTAAAAATGTATTTCAAAACATTTTTACCATTTACAAGAATATGGGTTAAAGTCATTTATACCTTTTTTTGACTTTTTATAAGAGGTTTATAAAGGAATCTTTCCGTCGTTTTCAAAACAAGGTCCTTTTTAACCTTTTCGACAGAATTGAGGTAAGAATGTTTTTTTTTAACTTATACGGCGGGTGCGGTTATTTTACGCCGTTATAAAATCTTCAAAGCTTTCCTTACAAGCTTATAAGAATATTTTCAAAGAAAATGTTTTATTTTATATGGATCTTAAATGATTTCAAAATAAAAGGAGATATTTCTTTAAAAAGAATTTTGATTTCATCTATGTCAACATCCTTTGATGGATTTTAAGATTATTTGAAGTTGATTTATTATGATACAAAACTTCTATATTGTATTGAAGGTTTTGTGATATGTTTGACTGTGGATGTGCTATTTTTATACCATTCATAGTTTATTGTGAAAGTATTGACATTTCGTATGCTAGTTTTAATACGAATGTTTATGTTATGTTTAAACCTTTTCATATGGGAATGCATTGGACTTAATAAGTGACGGGTGGAGCCCGCTATAGCTCCTCGATGCATCGGTAGGTCTCATGAGACAAACTAGTGTCTTGGCACAAGGCCTTGACAAAATCTTATTTGTAGTCTTGGCACGAGGCCTTGGCTATGTGGTTATGATAGTCTGGCATTATGCATTCCAACATTATGAAAGTGGTTATTTATTTTTGCATGTGATTATTCGATTAGTGGAATATCCATGTGAATAAGTAAATGGCATTATTTCATTTTATTTATTCCATACCATGTTGAAAGTTCATGTTTAAAAGGCTTTTGTTTTAGTTATACATTGCCTTAAATGTTTATTCTTATTGATGAAAGTTTCCGCTATATTGTTATCCTTACTGGGCATTTGAGCTCACCCCTTTTCTATGTTTTATTTTTCCCAGGAAGTGAAGATGTAAGTTATGAATGACCTGCAGGGATATTATGAGGGGATTGTAGTGTGGACTGTGGAAACATTATGTTGTTGTAGTAGTTTTTGATTTTATGATGTAATGTAAAACTTATGAATATATCTAGTGTTTCCAAGGCTACTAAACCAATCGGTCTTTCGAGATTTGATCTTTCTTGTGATCATGCCAATGTTATGTAATTAATGCACCGACTCTGGGTAGCTGGGGTCGGGGCGTTACAGTTGGTATCAGAGGAAGTTTAGTACAAACCTTGGAAGCTAGATTTAGATAAACTCTGATTAGAGCACGTAGACCTAAGATGAACTTTTAGGATTAGTATAGAAGAACTTCCTAGAATTTTGGTATTGTAGAGACTTTGTGAGTTTTGCGAGCAATACATCCCTGTCTGGATACGAGCAGGTAGAGGCGGCTCTGGCACAGATGTACCTAGGGGTAAAACCCGAAAACACCGCTTTGAGCTAGACTCGAACGGGAACTGGTGCACGACAACGGGCCTTGCTGCACTCTTGGTTACGACACTCCCGGGGGATATGCTTAGGATAACTCTCACTTTCTTTACAAATCATTATGAAGGGTTTATGAGTATATACTTCCTCAAAGAAAACATATTTATGATTATGGATTATATCCATAGATAGTTCAATTTATGTTAAGTGTTTTATAAGTATGGGATTATGTATTTTGATTCATAAACTGATCTAGTTTATGCCATTGTTTAGAAATGGCGCCTAGTGGAAGAAATGGAAACCGTATCAATGCACGCACTCCATGTAGGGATTGCCCTCCTACTCAAGATAATTATAGTGGGGCTGGTGATGCAACTGGTGCTGATCAGCTAATCACCGTACTGGGACAACTTACTCAGGTTATGAATAATAACCTTACCCGTATGGAGCACCCTGATCCGCAGCGTGGAGGATCAATGTTAGATCGATTCATGAGACAACAACCACCAACGTTCAATGGAAGTACAAATCCCTTAGTAGCTGAGCAATGGATATTTTCCCTAGAGAAAATATTTCAGGCTTTGGGGAGTAGTGAAAGGGAAAAAGTTACCATGGCAGTTTACCGCCTCACTGGAGATGTTGATCAATGGTGGTCATTGATTCAAAACATGAAGGAAGATGATGAAGTATCAAACATGGAATGGAGGGAGTTCAAAGATCTGTTTTTAGAAAAATACTTTCCTCGCGACCATCGAGCAGATATGGAAAGGCAATTTCTGAGTCTGAGACAAAAGGAGGATGAGAATGTCACAAAGTATGAGGCTAACTTTACAAGGTTAGCGAGGTACGCTGGTGATTATATTCGCAACCCAAGAAGTAAGATTGATCGTTTCTTTGATGGGTTAAAACCATTTCTCCGTCGAGCATTAGTCTCACAATCCTTTTCATCGTACGAAGACATTGTCTCATGTGCTATCAAGACCGAAAAAGAATTCTCTAAGTCTTATGACTTTAAAGCGAAGCAAGAGAAGAAGAGACCTGCTGATCAATCTGGGAATGGAAATAAGGGGAAGAAGGGAAAGGTTGAATATCCATATTGTGGTAAATGCGGGAAGAAACATCCTGGTACTTGCTTGAAGGGAATGGGAGTCTGTTACAAGTGTAGTGAAAAAGGCCACCAAGCTCATGATTGCAAGGGGAAGAAGGAAGCTACCAACGTTCAGTGCTACAATTGCAGGGAGATGGGGCATTATGCAAATGCATGTCCTAAGCGTCAGGAGAACTTACCTCAGAAAAGGCCAAGGGATCAAGGCCAGGCTTATGCTATCACTACTGCTGAGGTAGAAGCTCTGAAAGACGTGGTGGCAGGTAATTTAATGGTTTCCTCAAGTTTAGCAAATGCATTATTTGATTCTGGATCATCGCATTGTTTCATATCTTCCCAGTTTGCTAAGAAAATTAGATATTTCCAATTTGATTTAATAAGGGAGTTGTCAGTTAAAACTCCTAAGGGAAGTATCGTTGCAACAAAGTTTTGTGAATCAGTCCCCATTAGAGCACATAAATTTTCTTTATCTGCTGATTTCATCGTCATACCTATGATTGAGTTTGATATAATCCTCGGTATGGACTGGCTTTCGGACTATGATGCGAAGATTTATTGTAAGAAGAAAGAGGTTACGATTCTTGATGATAATGATAAGGAACACCTTATTTTTAGAGCAGAATCGTCACCACCTAATTCTTATTTAGACCCACCCCCAGTAGCTCAACTTAATTCAATTATTGGGGAGGAAGAGAATGAAATAACTGTCGGTGAGGAAAGGAATGTTCAAATAGAGGATGTACCTGTTGTGAAAGAATTTGTAGATGTATTTCCGGAAGATTTACCTGGACATCCTCCAGAACGAGAAGTTGAGTTTTCTATTGATTTGATTCCTGGATCAAGGCCTATATCGAAGACCCCTTATAGAATGGCCACTGTAGAGTTAGTCGAACTAAAGAAACAACTAGAGGAATTGAGTAATAAGGGATTTATTCGCCCTAGTGTTTCTCCATGGGGAGCCCCTGTTCTTTTTGTTAAAAAGAAAGATGGATCTATGAGGTTATGTATCGACTACAGGGAGATCAATGCTATAACGATAAAGAACAAGTATCCCCTACCTCGTATTGATGATTTATTTGACCAACTGCATGGAGCTCAATACTTTTCAAAGATTGACCTTCGATCTGGATACCATCAGTTGTGTGTAAAAAAGGAAGACATTCCGAAGACAGCATTTCGAACCAGGTACGGGCATTACGAGTTTACTGTAATGCCGTTTGGATTGACTAATGCACCCTCTGTATTCATGGATCTGATGAATAGAGTTTTCAAGGAGTATCTCGATGAATTTGTGGTGGTATTTATTGATGATATCTTGGTATACTCCAAAACCTACGAAGATCATGAAAATCACTTGCGCATTATCTTGAAGACTCTGAGGAGGCATGAATTATATGGAAAGTTTAGCAAGTGTGAATTCTGGCTTCAGGAGATTTCTTTTCTTGGCCATATTGTCTCTAAAGATGGAATCTCTGTTGATCCTTCTAAGACCAAGGCAATCCAAGAATGGCCAGCACCTACGAGTATAACTGAGGTACGTAGTTTTATTGGCTTGGCAGGTTATTATCGACGTTTCGTCCAGAATTTTGCCCGATTGGCTAACCCATTAACGAAGCTCACACGTAAAGGGATTAAATTTGTTTGGAAAAAAGAGTGTGAAGAATGTTTCGAAGAACTGAAGAGAAGATTAGTCAATGCTCCTATATTGACTCTACCATCGGGGAATGATGGGTTCGTTATTTATAGTGATGCATCAAAGAAAGGACTTGGCTGTGTCCTTATGCAGAATGATAGAGTTATTGCCTATGCATCACGACAGTTGAAAATTCATGAACAAAACTATCCTACTCATGATCTTGAGTTAGCAGCTGTGATCTTTGCTTTGAAGATATGGAGGCACTACCTCTATGGTGAAAAATGTGAGATTTATACTGATCACAAGAGTTTGAAGTATATTTTCTCACAAAAAGAACTCAACATGAGGCAAAGGAGATGGCTTGAATTACTCAAGGATTATGATTGTACGATACACTACCACCCGGGGAAGGCAAACAAGGTGGCAGATGCTTTGAGCAGAAAAGACCATGGAGTTTTGAACATGATGAGAATTGAAAGGGATCCAATTTTCATGGATCTAGTGAAGATGGACATGGGAATAACCAGGGAAGGTGAAACATCAATGCTTTTTCAAATGGTTGCCAAACCATCTTTACTAGAAAGGATTAAGAGTTCTCAGACCGATGATGAAGAATTTCAGAAGAAGATTAAAGCTGTGAATGATGGGAGATTGAGAGACTTTGTGTATGAAGATGGAACTTTGAAATTTGGAAAGAGACTTTGTGTTCCCAATATACCTGATCTAAAAAGGGAATTGCTGGATGATGCTCATAGTTCCAATTTCTCTATACACCCTGGGAGCACCAAAATGTATAGAGATTTGAAGGAACATTTTTGGTGGGACAACATGAAGAGGGAGATTGCTGATTTTGTGTCAAGATGTATGATTTGTCAACAAGTCAAAGCTGGAAGGCAACAGCCTGGAGGAGTCATGCAACCTCTTCCCATACCGGAGTGGAAATGGGACAATGTTACGATGGACTTTGTCATGGGGCTACCAAAGACTCCTAGAAGGAATGATGCAATATGGGTGATTGTTGATCGTCTTACCAAGTCAGCACATTTTCTTGCTATAAGAGAAGATCTACCCCTGGAACGTCTAGCAAGACTATATATTAATGAAGTTGTGAGACTTCATGGAGTACCCCTATCGATTGTTTCTGATCGTGATCCCTGTTTTACTTCAAGATTTTGGAAAAGTCTTCAGAAATCCCTGGATACTGAACTTCATTTGAGCACTGCTTACCACCCTCAGACAGACGGACAATCAGAACGGACTATTCAAACCTTAGAAGACATGTTGAGATCTTGCTCACTTGATTTTCAGGGTATGTGGGATCAATATTTACCTCTGGTAGAATTTTCCTATAACAATAGCTTCCATTCGAGTATTCAGATGGCACCATATGAAGCGTTATACGGAAAGAGATGTCGTACACCAACCTGTTGGGATGACGTTGGTGAAAGAAAACTTGTAGGCCCAGAACTAGTGGAGGAAACGGTGGAAAAGGTGAAAGTAATCCAAAATCACATCAAAGCAGCTCAAAGTAGGCAGAAGAGCTATGCCGATAATCGAAGGAAGGATTTGGAATTTCAAGTCGGTGATCATGTTTTCCTGAAGGTATCTCCGTGGAAGGGAGTCATACGTTTTGGTAAGAAAGGTAAATTGAGTCCCAGGTACATCGGACCTTTCGAAATTCTAGAACGAATTGGGGCTGTAGCTTACCGATTGGCAATGCTGCCAAGTCTCTCCAAAGTTCACGATGTGTTCCACGTATCTCTGTTGAGAAAATACATGCCTGACCCAACGCATGTACTCACCTATGAGGAATTAGAACTGGAACCGGATCTGTCTTATTGTGAAGAGCCCGTCAGGATTCTTGATACAAGAGAACAAGTACTGAGAAACCGGACGACGCGTCTGGTAAAAGTTTTGTGGAGAAATCATAAGATGGAAGAGGCAACGTGGGAACCCGAGGAACTTATGATGAAGAACCACCCGAGTCTTTTTATGCAGTAATACCCTAGAAATTGCGAGGACGCAATTATTTGAAGGAGGGGAGAATGTAACACCCCAAGCTTCTATGGTACGTTTCCCTTCGAATAATGCGATAGCGTGTGTTGTACGCAACCTCGAGTTCTAACACACACCACAACTAATTAAACTAGCTGTTGTGAATAGTAATACCTACTTTTTGAAATCATATATATTCTATATTTCAAAATGGACTTCATTTTTGGATTCGGAATATCAAAATTAGCCTAGGGTGAAATTTTGGTACATTTCGGATAACTTTCATATTTTGATGAATAGTGAAAATTACTAAATTTTAATTAAAAACAACTTTTTTAATCAAAATAATTAATAGTGATAAATTGTGAATTTGAGTGGTTTTAAAGTATATTTAGAATATATTTTTACCATTTAATATAATCTTGGTCATTGGACATAATTTTACAATTAAACCGAACATAAACAAGTGTCAATCTTTTGATAGTTATTATCACTTAAAAACACGCTTTTTGTTTTAACAGCGGGAATTAATTTTAAATTAATTTCTGCCACTTCTGTGTTTTGAATTTAGGAAAATGGATTCCATATTTGGAATCAGGATTTTCAAATTGTGTAAATAGGTAACTTTTATTTTTAGACATTTTGAATAGTTACTGTGGTAAATATTTTATTTACCATGGTTAAAGGGTAAATCCGGTAAATAAGGGTTAAAAAATAATATTATAATAATACAAAATTACCCTAAAACGTGTCCTAACCTTATTGGTGGACACATACCCGACCATGGGCATCCTTGGGTCAATTTGGGGACCCCTTGGAGCCACTTGTATGTGGTAGGGACACTTTATATTAATAAAGTTAAAATAAAAATAAAAATGGCATAAGCTTACATCTTTTAGAAGAACAATTTTTACATAGGGTTATACATGTTGGATTTTCGATTATAAATATTCATTAGAAAGCTAAAAAGATTTCCTACATAATGATATTTTATTTATAATTTTTAGACATTATATAATTTATTTTATTTATGACACAATGATGATGCAGTAATTACTAAAATAGTGAAAAATAAAAATAATTGATCTTATAAATACCCAAATAATTATAATATGAAACTTTTAATGAATTAAACTAATTTTTTATGATAATATGATATATTAGGATTGATTTAATTGACTTTGTTCGAAGTAATCAATCTGTTAGGAGTTTCACAAAAATCAACTATTAAATAGTGTCAAAATTGACATAAAAGAGTTCTTAAAACAAATATTATATTATTAATTGATATTAAATTCCTAAAAATCTAAGGTTCGGCCAAGAGACTTATATTATGATAGGTTCCTCATTAAAGGACCACTTGGGGGTCGCTTGGATGTATATAGTAAGTTTATTAATCATATTATATAAAAATACAAAGAGACATTGTAAAAGTGAAACTAATTAACTTAGAGTTAATACTTAAAGATAAGGTTAATATAAGTACCCAAACCTGTCTAAATTCTATTGGATGAGTTGTTTTAGACCTATCCACACCTCATCCTTTGAATAGTCAACTTTGGAGCCTTTGTAAACCGAATATGAATTTATTATAAATTAATATTTCTAACTTTTCCAAAGGTGCCCCTCACCCCTCTTATAAAAGGGAACTCCTCCTTCTCATTTCTTCACACCTTCAAAGCCTTTTGGTTCGGCCAAACTCTGCCCAAATACTCTCCCAACATCCCTCAATACAACCTAGAGGCCTTAGTTTGATCAGAAAGCCAACCTAAGGAGCCCTTTTGATCAAATTAAAAGGAAGAACCCGAAGAAGAGGTAATGATTTCACCACCCTTTTCTAAGTTCATTTCTTCTTCCACTTCTTCTTCCTTTGTTCTTACCATTCTGAAATAATAACTCCAGTATCTCACATATACTGTGATGTTATTATAAATATGGTACAATCATATTCAGTATTCTATCCACCCTTTGAATAACATGTCACCATACGTGCGTACGTACGGCTTACCGTCTCCACGTCGTGGTGTAATTGTTATTCAATATAATATTATTTGGATGGGTATAATAATGGTGTGTAACTCATGTAAATAATAAATATAACATGTTAATGATTCTGATATACCATCCATTTATATATTATTTTAATATCAAAAGAATGATATTGTCGCTCGTGCGTACGTACGGACTACCGTCTCCACGAACGCGATGAGATTCATTCTCCATCGTATCCATTCAAGTATAATTATAATTTGATGATTTAAAAATGATGTTTAAGGACTGTATATCATTATGGATATGAATAAGATACAACAACCATGGCTTATGTAACAAAACATATAAAAGAAAATGAGTAAGTTAACCCCCGAAACGACGATAATTCTAAGATATTATTAACAAATCAATGTTAAAAGATCATATATGATATCATATTAATATATATGATTCTTGTATAATTTAATAACAACTATTTCACCATTATACAGGAGGTTAACCTACCCCAACCAAGGAAAAGTACAAGGTAAGGGTTATTTCACAATCTCTTCATTATCCGAGGTTGTTTATATGTAATAATCTACTGGGATCTCTTTATCATCCACATCCATGTTTCTTAAAAATGTATTTCAAAACATTTTTACCATTTACAAGAATATGGGTTAAAGTCATTTATAACTTTTTTTGACTTTTTATAAGAGGTTTATAAAGGAATCTTTCCGTCGTTTTCAAAACAAGGTCCTTTTTAACCTTTTCGACAGAATTGAGGTAAGAATGTTTTTTTTTAACTTATACGGCAGGTGCGGTTATTTTACGCCGTTATAAAATCTTCAAAGCTTTACTTACAAGCTTATAAGAATATTTTCAAAGAAAATGTTTTATTTTATATGGATCTTAAATGATTTCAAAATAAAAGGAGATATTTCTTTAAAAAGAATTTTGATTTCATCTATGTCAACATCCTTTGATGGATTTTAAGATTATTTGAAGTTGATTTATTATGATACAAAACTTCTATATTGTATTGAAGGTTTTGTGATATGTTTGACTGTGGATGTGCTATTTTTATACCATTCATAGTTTATTGTGAAAGTATTGACATTTCGTATGCTAGTTTTAATACGAATGTTTATGTTATGTTTAAACCTTTTCATATGGGAATGCATTGGACTTAATAAGTGACGGGTGGAGCCCGCTATAGCTCCTCGATGCATCGGTAGGTCTCATGAGACAAACTAGTGTCTTGGCACAAGGCCTTGACAAAATCTTATTTGTAGTCTTGGCACGAGGCCTTGGCTATGTGGTTATGATAGTCTGGCATTATGCATTCCAACATTATGAAAGTGGTTATTTATTTTTGCATGTGATTATTCGATTAGTGGAATATCCATGTGAATAAGTAAATGGCATTATTTCATTTTATTTATGCCATACCATGTTGAAAGTTCATGTTTAAAAGGCTTTTGTTTTAGTTATACATTGCCTTAAATGTTTATTCTTATTGATGAAAGTTTCCGCTATATTGTTATCCTTACTGGGCATTTGAGCTCACCCCTTTTCTATGTTTTATTTTTCCCAGGAAGTGAAGATGTAAGTTATGAATGACCTGCAGGGATATTATGAGGGGATTGTAGTGTGGACTGTGGAAACATTATGTTGTTGTAGTAGTTTTTGATTTTATGATGTAATGTAAAACTTATGAATATATCTAGTGTTTCCAAGGCTACTAAACCAATCGGTCTTTCGAGATTTGATCTTTCTTGTGATCATGCCAATGTTATGTAATTAATGCACCGACTCTGGGTAGCTGGGGTCGGGGCGTTACATTTAATCTCTTTTTAAAAGTCTTTACAAAGATCCCCAAAACTTCATATTGTTCATCTTTATAGGAACTTCTCTATCTAGTAACCTCATAAGGATAGTATTTCTCTAATAGACCTCTATCTAGTAGTATTAATATTTGTCTATCTAGATTAATTTACCTGTTTCTTTATATTTGATCCCTTCGAGTAGCTATGTTCAATGGTTCTGCTCAAAACCCTTTGTCGGATGCCTCTACACACTCTTCATCTAGTGAACACTGACTGAAATCCTCTATTTTATGGATTCATTTGGAATCCTCTATTTGACATATATTTACAAAAATATATATCTAATGAACTTATTTTAACTACCTTTCAACTTCTATGTCTGATAGAGCCTGTCTAATGAATCTGATTTTCTCTATCTTATGTACTTCATAAAACTCTTCCTGATAGACTTGTAATGTTCATTTAGTAGACTTGATACTAATCCCAATATGTTACCATCCACATCAGTATCTTCCAAAACTCTTCTATATTTTGTTCTTATAAACATTATTCCTTAAAAAACTTAATCAATAATCATGAATACATTCATATAAACATGATGTTTTAGTACTTTTAAGATCATAAAATCATCGCCTAAATTTACTTTATCGAATATCTATGTCTGATAGAACATTGAATAAAATCGGATAAAATTTTTTTTCCACACTTCTTATGATGAATTTAATACATTGGACTCCATATATTTTACTTAGTATATTCATATTTATCTATTAGACTCAAATATCTATATCCAAAATAAGATTTCTAGAAACTTTGTAAGGAAGACTTAGCATTGTCAAGTGATTTGTATTTAACAACAATATAAAATACTTAAGAAATCCTTATTCATTCTCAAATAGATTATCCTTAACAAAAAAACACCAAAAATATTCTTGGTCTCAACACTCTCAAACTAGAGGGTTCCACTTGGTGATTTTTTGTGATTCTATTTGATTTAAAGTTCGATTTCATCAAATATTTGAGCATTGGACCTAGGGAATCCAAGGTAAGAGTTATAATTCTCTCTATCCTTATTTCCATTCTTTTTCACTCTTTAAAGGAACCTTGTAATGAGGTTTATATGCATAAATATATGGTCTATAGTGTATTTTGATAAATTTCCCTTATAATTCAGTAAAGGGAAGGTAAGGAGTACCTGGATCTATGAGGTCACGGAATTATTCTTCATAAAAAACTCATTATAGGTAAGTGGATTCTCTTCCCTTGTAATAATTCTAGAAATATAATTATTTGGCTTTATAAAATATTAATTCTATTTTTAAATGGGTATTTTTGAAAAATATATTTTGGAAAACCTCTTGTTTTGTGGATTCAAAAATATAGGTTGTGGGTGTCACCCACAATGTGTTTGATAAAATATATAAATAATGTTTTTATTTATAAAGAATGTTTGGGTATGAGAACTTGGCATTAACATGGGTGTGTGAGTTCATGATGCGTATTGGGGCTTTTTGGTTTACACATGGTTGTTTGTGATAGATTCAGGGCACACTAGATTATACCTCTAGGCATAGAATTGGTTCTAGAGGGATGGGTATCGTTCATGAGTATAGACTATTTAAATGACATTCTGGATGGAGATGCATTGATTGGTAACTTTCATGGGTGTGTGTGTGTTCATGTCATGGGATACCTTCATGGTGTGAGTGATTTTCTTTTCCTCTTCATTGTATCTTTTTCTAGTATTTGTATCCTTTAATAATTTTTCATATATATATTTATTATTATGAGACAATGTGTTCTTATATTAGTGTCATGTTTGGGAAGCCTTTGGGATTACCTAATAGGTTTTACACTCACCCCTTGTATATGAAACTTGGTGCATATATAGATGTTTTTTACTACAATATAGGTAAGGGGAAGATTTCATACTTTTATAGTAGAGCATATTTATGTTGCAATCATGTCCTTTGGGAGTTATAGCTTAGAGATTATCTTTTGGTGGAGTTGTCGTGGTGCCACATCAGTACCCTAGAGTCTTTTGTGTCTTGGATTTTTTATATTTTATATTTTTTTAATGGTACAAGTCTGATTCTAGTTTTATTAGGTTACTGTTATTTTGGTTTATTTCATGTCACACATCATGTTTGATTCATCCTAGTGTGATAATCTATTTCTTTTTGTGTTGTTTATATAAGGTAAAATCATCCCCCATGTTTTCAAAATGTACTTAGAATTTATTTCCAGCCTTTGGTGTCCAGAGTATGTCACCTTTGGTTAGTTTCATCTTGGTTTTGCCCAATATAGTGGGTTGGGGTTAGGATGTTACAAATGGTATCAATTTGGTATGGTCTATTGGTTGGGATGGTAGTCATGGAGATGGGATGTGTCGATACTTGAAATATAGAGTATAAAAATTAATATTTGACCTATTTATACTTAACTTCAATTTATCAGAGTGGTTTGAGTGAAAAAAGTATTGTTAAGAACTTCTACATATCTTTTCATCTCATCATCGTAGGTTTATCTAATGAGAGTTAAATATCATGTATTGGTAAAAAAATTATTCCCACTGGGGATTCATCATTCATATGATATTTTATGATCTTATTATTCTTTCTTACTTGATTTAAAAATATATGGAATTAAATTATTCAATTAGGATTAAGTGATTGTTTTACTGTGGATATAGAAAAAAATTTAGTCATAAGACTTAGAAACCAACATGAGGATGCTGCAAGAAATATGGTTTCACCTAAGGAACCATAGGTGAGTCAGAAGTTTTTTGAAAGTATTATAAAATAATTTAGGTCTATTGAAAAAGGAAATCAAGCTGAGGATCCAAATCATGTGAATTTATCACTATAATTCCAAAGGTAGAACCCACTGATATTTTATGGTGAATTAGAACCTGAGAAATAGGAGGCATGGTTGGGAAGAATGAATATAATCTTTAATTTATTAGTAATCCTAAAAAAATTAAAGTTAAACTCATAGTGTTCATTCTTAAGGATATTTCATGATAAATATGGCACCTTTTGTTCATGATAAACTTCAAAAATGCCTTACTTAGGAGGGTTTTGAGGAATTTTTTGACAAAAAAATTTACCTGAACTCATTCTGAGCATCACACGCAATATATTTCTTTCAATTTGATCAATGAATCCTTTTAGTGATGGAATATGGAGCTTGGTTTACATAACTTGATTATTTCTCACCAAAAGTGGTATCTAGTGAATCACTCAAGGCTAGGATGTTCTAAGAGGGTCTTTTATCTTACATTTATTCAAGAGTGGTTATGTTCTATATTAAAAATTACATGTACATGGTAAATAAGGCTATAGTGGTGGAAAGATACATTGTTAGTAATCTCAGTGGAGGGGACACCTTTTTTCCTCCCAAACACAGGTGGTAACTCTAGTGCAAGAAATAAGTGTATAAGGTAGAGATACTCTCAGTATAGTAGAGAAATATATAATCAATAAACTATATAGGTTTCTTTTCCTCCCCATAAAAATAATCAATAGAGTTTATTCTAATGTGTTTTATTAGAACACGTGAAGAGTAAATGTATGGAACTTCCTTGAGAGAATTATAATTGTGGATAGATGGGGCATATCAGGAACTATTACATGAAGACACTAAATTCAATTGGGCTGAATGGTTTTAATCTATCTCAAGCTTCCCATTACGATCATGGATGATTTCATAATAGCAGTTTTCACCCTCAAAATTGAGGTAATCTGGGTGATTTTAGAAACATTCCAATAGCTAAGTTGGCACATATTAGAGGAGAAAGGAATCAGTTAGAGGGGCTTATCGATAACTTTCTTGAAGATGATCATAATATGTAAAATGAAGAATTGAGTCCCTTTATGGTGCAAGGTACCATCCTCCATGAAACTACTTTATTTCATGTTTTTTTTTTGACATTGGTGGTTCACATTCTTTTATTTATTCTCAGGCAGTAAAACAAATGGACTTATTTGTGGAAATGATACCTCACATTATGAGAATCAATACACCTCTCATGAAATAGTATTGCATAGTTTTTAAATTTCCAACATGTTCCATAAATATCAAATAAATCAACTTTGTTTGGATTTTTCTATCTTAAAAAAGGAAATATTCAACCTCATCTTGGGAATGGATTGGCTAGTGGCATTCGAATCTCTTACTGATTTCTATACACAACAAGTAAATTTTATATCTCCTAAAGGATTTATCCAATTTTTAAAAGTGGGATGGGATGAGAATGTGAGAAGAGAATGACCTTTAACAATGGTGGTTGATTCCATATCGTATCAATTAGTAGTGATCACCTTGGGGTTTATGGAGGAAACTGAATAAAGAATACTTCTTGACATAGTAGACCAATACCCTGATGTCTTTCTAGAAAATTTCTATGGACTACCAGCAAAAACAGAAGTGGAATTTTCTATCGACCTACTACCAGAAAATAATCTTATTTCACTTATGTTGTACAAAATGGAACCAATGGAATTATGAGTTGAAGTTACAACTAAAAGAGTTATAAAGTAAGGTTTTTATAAGACCAAGTACATTTCCTTGGTCTACTATGTCTTTATTTGTTAATAAAGAAGTTGGTTTACACTGACATTGTGTTGATTATCAAAATATAAATAAATTTATGATAAATAATCAATATTATATTCCTCAAATTGATGATTTGTTTGATCAATTGAAGAAATAACAATGGTTCTCTAAAATTGATCTTTGTTCTGGGCACCACCAACTTCAAGTCAAAAAAAATAGTATATTCCTATAAAATATTTAATAAGTCATTATGACTATGGATACTTATTCATAACCATTGGTCTCATTGATAGATAATATATTTCATATATACATTGATTATTTCATTGTGATATTTGTTTATGACATCTTAGTGTATTCTTGCATTAAATATAGTCATTAAAGGAACTTGGAGATCATATTGGTACATTATGAGACCATATTATTTATGAAAAATTATAAAATTGTGGATTATGGATATAATAAGTTCACTTCCTTAGGCACTTAATATTATAAAAATGCATATCAGTTGATCCTAACAAAATTGAGATTGTCATTTCTTGGAAATCTCTTAAGAATTTTTTTGAGATATGAATTTTTCTAAGATTAGTTGGCTATTATCGTCACTTTTTTAATGATTTATAATGTCTCAATTTTCCAATGACTATATTTAAAATTAATTTAATTCCATTATATTGGACTATTGATTATTAAACATATTCCAAGGAACTCAAGTCTCAACTCACTTTAGAACCTATCCTTATATTTCTAGAACAATATGAGTGATACATTATCTTGTATGATGTGTTTGGATCTATATTGGGTTGTTTTCTCATGAAGGGAGGTCATAATGTAGCTTAATACTCACGAAAATTGAGGATACATGAAAAGAACTATCCAACCCATGATCCAAAATTATCTTTGGTGGTCCATGTATTAAAAACACTACTTCATCATATCTTTATTGAAAATTTCATTAGTTTCATGGATCATAAGATATTAAAGCACATCTTCTCACAATGAGACTTAAACTTGATACAATGAAGTTAGATGAAATATATTCTGATGTTTGACTTAAAATTGATATATAAACTTGGGAAATGGAATCTATTGGTCGATGTATTAAGTAATAAGTCATATAAACAAGTGTTCATAGAATCTTGGGAATAATGGAAACTAATGGGAATGATTGTTGATATACACTTGGAATGTGCTGAGAAAAATGATGTTATAGTTTTCTTTTTGGTCATTTTTATTCCTGACTTGGTTGTAAAATTTAAGCAGGCTCAATAGTCAGACTATGATTTTATTATAGTGAGGTCAAACCTCAATAGTGGGGAGACCATAATGGGATGGATGAAATATATAAACTTGGTGTTTTTATCCTAGGATCAGATTTTAGTACCTTTATCTTTCCAAGACCAACTACTTTTTGTTTATCACTATTCTAAGAGGTCCATCCACTAGAGTATTAAATAAATGTATTGGGAAATGAAGGACTATTTATGATGGTCTAGTATTAAGTGAAAGGTGGATAAGTATGCTATTTTATATCTTTACTTTCAAATGATCAAGGCTGAACATTAGCGGTCAGCCGACATGTTACATTCATTACCCATACCTATGTGTAAATGAGAACAAATTGTCATGGAATTTTTCACTAACCTATCATGAAAACTTTGAAATCATGAAACCATTTGGGTGATTGTGTACTAGGTCATGAATTTTACACACTTTATTCCAATATGGGTGGATAATATGGTAGACAATTTAGAAAATATTTATCTCCAGGAAGTGGTAAAATTACATGGGGTTTCAGTTTCTATTATCTTAGGTGATGGACATTAGTGGCTCATGGGAATAACATTTTCATCTAGTGGATATTTCTTATAACAATAGTTACCAAGAAACAATACACATGTCCCCATATGAGGTATTTTATGGGCATCCATGTCACTCTCCAAATTATTCAGTAGAGACTGGAGAAACTTTACTAATTGGACCAAGCATCATATACAATGCTATAGAGAAAATTAATATTATTAGAAAACAAATAGAAATAACCTAAATATGTCAGAAATCTTATGAAAATAATCATCATATACCCTTATCTTTTGAAGTGGATGATTAAGTTTTATTAAGAGTTTCACCAAGATTAGGGTATCATTGTTTGGGTAAGAAAGGGAAGTTGGATCCTCGATATATAGGATCATTTAAGATTCTTGAATGAATTGGTGAAATTGCATATAAGTTGGATTTACCATGAAGGATCATCTTGTTTTATAATTTTTTCTATGTATCTCAATTAAATAAGTATTGGCCCAACTCTATCAATGTGATTAGTTAGGACCATGTTACTCTAATGCTTGATGTGGTATTTGAGAACATATCGGTTTATATTCTAGGTAGGAAATACAATACATTGTGTGGATGATGTATATCTTTGGTGTGGTTTTTGTGGAAATATGGTTAGATATAGGAAGATAATTGGGAAAAATAGAAGGATGTGTTAGACCAATGGACAAAATTTTTCAAATATTCTGAAAACTTCCAACTTTTATTAGGATGGAAATCCCAATGGTGGGGAGAATGTGAGACCTCCAGTTTAATGAACTTTACTATTTCATATTGTACTTTTACGAAATTAAAGGTATTAGGTTGAGTTTTTAGAGGTTTTAGGGGGTTTGGGGAGTTTTTAGAGGTTGTTTGTGTAGGTTCTGGGCACAGTGGAAGCACTGGGTTGGGTGATAAATCCAAAAAATATTTTTTTGATGTGATGGATAATTTAAAAAAAATTAATGACATGAACTCTATGACCAATGAAAAATTTTCCAATCATATATTGACTAAAGAAAACCTAGAACCCAGAGAGTATCTTTCATGTTAAATTTGTAGTAAATTTATTGAGATCTAAATAAATTATTTACCATGTCTTATGATTCTTTATTTGATGTAGATGTTGATCATCCAAAAACCCTTTTTTGGATTACCTTCATTTCACAGTAAGGATCCAAATGTTGAATCCCTCTAGTTGTGATCCACACATTCTCCTTTGATCTCTGATCAATGCCAATTGATTTTCAGGTTCTAGCATGGTGAATCAATTGCATTTCATCATTTGTGTTGATCGCTCGTCCTTTTATCTTGAAGGAATATATCTTGAATTTATTATTCTTGATATGGAGAGAGAAAAATGAATCTGAGTGAGAATTCATTGTTCTCAAAAATTCTCTATATCTCAATTAACCCTACACAATATACATAACCATCTATCTATAGAGTTAGGGTTAAGGTTAAAATAATATTTAATTTCATTTCGAACCTTAAATAATATATTCATATTTATTAAACCCCATTCCAAAAATAATAATATTATTATAATTATTTTATAGTGCATGTGCTAACTTTCACAATGACAAATATTATTTAACTAGCATGTAAATTAATATTTTTCAATAGACACATTATTGGTCTATTCAAACTCCTCTAGAATTTATTGAACACCAAAATAGATGTTTAGATTAAATATTTTATTCATCAATAAATAGTTTTGATCAATAAAACTTAAATAAAATTATTCGTTGGTCTTGAGAATAATATTTATTCCATTAATTAAATTCGAATAGAATTTAATCAGGATCAATGGAAACACTTAGTGTGTAACCCTCTAGGATTATTTCTTATTGGAATTAGGCATGCTTTCCTAAAGTCCAAGATTGTTCTCCAAAAGGTTCAAGGACCCTAAGAGAAAAAAACTTAATGTCATAATGGTGGAAACCAGATACGAACACTCGCTGCGTAATATAACCTCTTTATCATAATATCTCATCAAGAAGGTTGTACATCTGTTTCACTAATCTATATGCCCGATAAGTCTTTTAAATGATTATTTGAAGTAAACACATCGTTACACTATGGCCATGGAATTCAATATAATGGTTATAATCCAATAAAAGGGCCAAGATATCAACTTCCATAAATATGGACGGGTGAAATCCTTCCTTAACTTATCCATTAATAACATGTCATTCATGACACACCCAACATACCCAACTTCCCACCAACATATGGCATGACGGTTTTTGTCAGTAAATTTAAGTGTACAAATCATGACATTTATCAATGATTATATTAAAGTATAATGACATTTACACATTCTCATAGATAGGAATATTTGACGACATCAAAACATATGGAATTCCTTATGGCGGGTTTGTTCTCATCATCTCCCATCATAAAGATTATCAAGTGAGAACTTCATGAGAAGAATCCTTATCTGTTTATGAGTACTCACATCTAATAGCCATGTTCTATGTGTCCCATAATATAATTTTATCTGACCATAGAACCATATTTAATAGTATCCTCATGGAATTCCAAGGTTCTCATCATAGCGGGGAACTTTTATGACCTTATCAATACATCAAATACTCTAGGATATTATTATATTAAAGTTATGAAGAATGATAAACAATATGTAATGAGATATTTTATTAATATTCAATTCATCAAATATACATTTAGTAAAAGTACAAACAGTTAGTCCTGGGATGCGAACTCTAACAACCTCGCACTTTGACTAGATTCAATTGTCTATGACTTTTAGTTTACTATACCTCACATGATAATCATTTTTCTATTCATTCAAGATTTTATACAAGTGGTTTTTCACATTGTATTCCATGGAAATACTTCTCACTGCAACATTAACTCTTTGAGAAAAATCCCTCAAGAGATGATACTTTTAATGTGTATTCTTTTTACATTAATGTGACCTTGGCTCATTAAAAAGGTCCACTTTTACAGTATTATCATAATAGAGTGTGATATGTTCATTACTATTAAGTTACACATTAAGATATTGGATGGATTTTCATATACATAATGCTTATTTAGCTACCTATGAATCCATAATATACTTGTAATCTACTATAGAATTTTCTACCATTGCCTTATTTTACCTCTTTCAGCTTATAACACCTTTATTCAAAGTGAATATGTATCCCATTTGTGATTTCATATCGCCTTGATCTATTTGTAAAATAGCATCTACATATCCTTTGATTACTAGTTCCATGTATCCTCCATAAACCATAAACATATCCTTAGAATGCCTTAGGTACTTAAGGATAGTTCTGACTTCCATCCAAAAGTGATCACCTGAGTATGTTTGATATCTTCCTACTGCACTTAATGTGTAAGAAACATCTAGCCTAGTACATAACATATCATACATGACTGACCAAATCATCGATGCATATATAATCCTTTCCATTATTTTTCTTTATTCATGTTTCTGAGGACACCTTTTCCTGGAAAGATGAATTCCATGTGACACTAGAAATAATCCCATATTTGATTGTTCCATACTGAATCCATTTAGTATCTTTTCAATATATACACTTTGACTTAGGCCAAATATCCTCTTGGATCTATAATAATGGTTCTTGATCCCAATAATATATGAATCCTCACCAAATTCATTCCTAAAGAAGTATTTATTCAATCAGGCCCTGATATACTATAAAATTATTATATCATGTACAATAAGTAATATATCGTCATCATATACTATTAAGAAAATGATATCACTCCCATTTAACCAATTATATACACAAGGTTCACATTTTTTTATGAAACCAAATTCCATTATGGCTTCATCAAATTGAATGATCCATTACCTAGATGATTTCTTCAATCTATAAATGGAATTTTATAATTTTCATATCTTCTTGGAATCCTTTAGAGTCACAAACCCTTTGGGTTGTTCCATATAGACATCTTCTTGAAGTTTACCATTAAGGAAGGATGTTTTGACATCCATTTTCCAAATATCATTATCATGGAATGATGAAATGGAAATTAGAATCCTGATGGATTTTAGCATTGAAACTGGTGAAAAGGTTTCATCATAGTCATTTCCTTGATGCTTTTTAAATAAATTTGCAACCAATCATGCCTTATAGGAATTTACTTGTCCTTCCATGTCCAGTTTATTCTTGAATACTCATTTAAAACCAATAGACTATACATCCACTGGAGGATTTACCAAAATATAGACTTGGTTTTAGTACATGGAATCCATTTCAGAATTTGTGGATTTTTTCCACTTGGAAACATCTGTTCCACTTACCGCTTCCTTATAGATTATATTATTATTATTGTTATTAACTAATAATGAGTCGCCATTTTCACAACCCGACCCACTAGGTCTCACCTAGATGGTGATGAGCTAAGTGTGACTGCCCTAAGCCCACATCCAATAGGCCAGGGGATAAATACTAGCACCAAGTAGGCATATCACACATATAGGATATATTATCCTAAAGTTCCTACACACACACACACACACACATCTCCAAGCCCATACAATGCTGATAAATTAAAAACATATGATACTATATATGCATGCACAATATCTATCCCACATTAGTGTGTGACATAAGTACTAGAAAGAAATAAAAAGGGAACAAATATAAGCCCACCAAAAACTATAAAGGAGTCTAACCTTCTCATAAAGAGGTGATTGTTGTCAAATGAAACACCTGTATAAACCTTACTCTACCTATCCCAAACTACACTCCCTCTGATCCTGGTCCACCATATAATTCATAAAAAAATCACTTGTATAAGACATGAAACATGTGGGCAGAGCCCATGTAGGGGTGATTATAAAAATACCCAGTAGGACACCCTGAAATCACCAAGCACAAAGAACCAAGTGTAGTCAACTCATCACTATATAGGTATGTAAATCAAGATATGCGATAAAATGATAAATACTAATAACATATATATACTCATAAAAGTCTTTGAGTCACAAAGTTCTTAACCAAAATCAGCCTAGGATCCTGCTCAAGATTGTAGGTAACACTCAAACGGGGGAAAACTCACTCCACGATTCAGATAGCACCAATGGAATCCATATGGGATTCATTATCATAAATATCTATTCATAAATAAGGAAAAAAGTAAACTTAGAGTTATCATATTAGATACACACTCGATCAAAATACACCTCATCAAAAAAAATAGATATCATTACAAAAATAGGGGATCACAACCAGGGATCATAGGGGACACCATAACCCAATCTGGATTAACCTTCTATGTAAGGGATAAATTTTCATGTAGTTTTGATCATGTAAATTCCTTAAACACTACCTAGTCTAGAATATATGATAGATAATTCCACCCAATCCTCATAGAGGTATTCACAAACTCTACTAGAGACTAAGCACCTAAAGGGGTCACAATCCTATGTTGAGGACATGATGTTGCAAAGTAAACTCATAGTAATGGACCAAGAGAACACACTCTACCAAAAATAGTCCAAGGAATCTCAAAAAATATCTCAAAAAAGATGAACTGAGAAAAACAAGGACTCTAACCTTCCCTTTATGGAGTACACTACGTGTTTCACTAATCCTAGTACTTCTTGTGTCTCACGCTCACACGGCGTGTACTTTTCCACAATACATGGTGTTCCCCTAAGGGTACATGGTGTGTATATGATAAGATAGTACTTGGTGTGTTTCATGCTCATGATTGTGTACTCTAAATCATACTTTTGTACATTTCATCACATGGTGTGTGGGGGTCTGGGTTGGCACTCGACATGTCGTATGCACGTTCCAGTGTACTTATTAATTACACAAAATGCAGACCCACATGGATACCTAGATGTGTAATATTTTTACACACTAAGATGTTCATATAAGGGTCACACATCATGTTACATGTGTCACATGACATATTATACTTATCTTTGCCTGGAATCTCTATCACCGCACAGAGGGGACTACACGGTGGGTGTTCTTCTGGACTACACGCCATGTAGTCATGTTTTTCACATAACCTAAGGTTTATTCATATAGATTCTCCTATACCTACAGTATTTTATTTAGCTATTATTTTTTTCTCAAATCATGGATCTAACATTTACTACTCCTTTCTTTCTACTGATATTCAAATTTTAACCATGTCTGTTGCTCATGAAACACCCATTGTCACACCTTTCAACTATCACACACCAAACTTGAACTGGATGTCTTCAATATAACCCCAATAGCCTATCATCATCATGTATCATGATCACATCAATTATCCCAAAATTATACCCATGGAAATGATATGTTACGCTAAAGATTGAAAGTGAAATGATCAATTTATTGGTATTCATCAAACTTCCAGTTAAAAGAAAATATGATGATGAACATGCGTATAACAGAGGAGAAAAAAAACACAATATGAGGAATGAAAATCATCTATTGTTAATATTAGCCTCGATTATTTGTCATTAGGATGAATAATTAAGAGATATAATTGAACAAATAATCAAACCCTCAAATTCTCAGAAAATAAACCCATTCCCACAACACAATCGACTTGTGAATCAAATTGTTGGTAGAATTTATTCATGTTATTCATGGGATAAGTCCAAATGGAAATAAAAAAATAGAAAAAAACACCCTACCTTGATTTGGTTCAATCGTTGGTGAAGAACGATCACACGTCACTTTCATTGGTGAGATCCACAAGCTGCATTGGAAAATATAATCCTTGGTTATCGATTAAGATCTACTGTGTCTGCCAGGATCACCTCTAATGACTCCTATAGATATCTAGGGTTATGAATAGAACCCTAATATTTCATCATAACTTCATATTTATATAGGATTAAATTTATTTCATTTGAATTAAAATAAATAAATTATTTATTTATTTTAATTAAATGCACTTGTCAACAGCTACTTCTACTAGACGTACTGCTTTGACCAACCTTAAGTTGCACCTAGGATAAACCCCATGTTCTAGAATCTAACATAGCATTGTATTTCTTCTCTAATAATCCTTTCAAGAGTTATTTCATTATTTATTAAAAAATTCATGTGCATGATATTAATATATTTAATATTTTTATAATATCAATTTCAGACTCACTGATACTCATAATCTTGTGTCATCTCTATGTATGGCTTAGAAAATATTCCTAGGAATATTCCAAAGTATTACACATAAAAATTAGAGTTGCTACACTCTTCCTGCCTTCAAGTATATATGTCCTAAAAAGAGAAATCCTACGTAAAAGGGAGGAAAAATGAGCTCTCAACTGGGTCTCTCACACTGGAAATATCCTTAGAAGGTTCATGTGTTGTCAACCAACACACACCTAGGGAAACCAAATGGACAAGATAGTTATTCCCAATCCATTTCACATCCACCACTAATTACCTCTAAAGGTGACTTCACACCCTACACCCAACTCATCTGGGTCAACACTATGCAATGATTCATGAACACATCTCCTCATATGTGACAAATGGAAAATTCCAAGGACCCGGTATAACTATAATAACTAGGTCAAGTGGTACACCATCTTGCTAACTTGATGCAGTAACTAGAAAAAATATCCTATGATCCTTAGAGATAAACTTCAATCTTGGAAAAATCCCCATGATCCTAGACATGGTGAGATATCTCAAAATAGATGATCTACTTGTAGAACTCCAAAGGCCACTTTCATCAGTCCACAAAGGACTCCTAACATCTTTTAAGTTTTCCTCATCCACCCCTTGATGAACTGCACCCCTTTCGAAACCATCACTAGCACCAACTATAGGCCTACAAGTGTTGACTCTCACTGGCTCTAACCAATGTATTGGTGACATACACAGTTTCCCATACATTTCCTCAAATGGTGTTACACTGATGGTGGAGTGATAATTATTGTGATACACAATCTATAGATGGTAGGAGATCCTACCAGATATGTCCCAAAGATAACATTTAATCCCGAAGAATGTTATGTAGAACCTAAAAGTCCACTCTCCCTAGCCATCTATCTGGGGTAGAAACACTATGATCATGCACAATTGAGTCCCAAAGGTCTCATGTTCCCTCTTCATAGTCATGATGTAAATTTAACATCATAGTTTGAATGATCGTCAAGGGAATTTCATGAATTCATACTACCTCTTTCACGCATAGAAATCCCAAAATCTCCACTAAGATCTAATATTGGATGTGTATGAAGTGGGTAAACCTATTGGGTCAATCTATGATCACTCAAGCAACATCGTGACCTATCACCAATCATGGAAACCCCAACACAAGAACCACAAAAACACCATCCTATTTTTAATTCTACCCAGCACCTCAGTCTCTACCTATAGGAAGGTGAGATGTTAAGAGTTAGACTCAAAAAAAAGATACAACATACCCAACCACCAATAAGGATCTAGATATAACCACACTTCTCCTAAGTGTACTAATAACAAAAAAACATCTCAACACCCTTTATCACATCATGGCTGGTGCCACTGAACATCCTTGAACAAGGATTTTATACTCCCCTCATTCAGAGAATCCATCAAGGAATTTATTCAGTGGATATCTAGTCATAAAAGATATACCAGTTGATATCTCCAAGTTATACCTCCCTAAATTTCTAAGGAAGAAAAGGCGTAAAAACCATCGACTGGATATACACTACACCATCCTATTCCTCAAGGTACAAATATATAAAGGTTGAATTCTCTATCACCTCACTCAACAACAAAAGACAAAAAATTCACCAAGAGAATATTTTACTACATCCATTCCCCTAGGTGGATCTTTAGGTATCACTAATTCAACCTTTACTAGGTCCACTATCACTCCCATGTCTGAGAAGAAACTTCCCAAGAAGTGGACCTCCTGAATCCAGGACCAACTCTATGAGATCGTCCTATAAATAGGGTACTCTCGTGGCATGTCCTGAATCATCCTTAATTGTATTGTGTGCTCTACCTCTAATTCTAAGTACATTGGAGTACCAATGATGAATTCTATCATGAATAGATCCAAGAAGGGTTTAAGGATCCGATTCATAAGTCTCACAACCACAGCTAAGGAATCCAACATGCTAAAAGGTATCACCATAAACTCAAAGAATTTGTAGAATCTTTAGAAATCCACCTTTGGTGAAACTCCTCTCAAACCTAGAGCTAGTGATAAAATTTCCTGAGGTCAAACACTAATAATAACATTTCCTCTAACCATTGGGTGAATAATTCATTGATCTTGGGGATGGATACTACTCCTTGATAGTCACCTGGTTTGGGTGATGTTAATCTATACCTAACATCAAACTCTCATCTACCTCCTAGGAAAACAACACTGAGCTGCCTAAGAAAACACCTTGGGTATTATGAAGATCTATATCTACAGATCTACCAAATTCACTTTCAACTCTCGTAGATCTATGGGGTTATCTGATATGCTACTGAAAATATTAGACCATCCCTAGTGCAAGTCTTCATAAAAGTCCAACTCATGATGGGGAGATAAATCTAGAATGCCCCTAAGAAATAAATCCTCAAACTCCACCACCACTATAGGAAAATGAAAACTCATAGTATTCACTTCCCCATGGGTTATACTTTCCAAATAATAAGAATTCTATTGTATGATCTTACACATGAGCTAATCCTACTCTACTTGGGACCAATTCTTATCAAAGGAGGATAACTTCATCCCATAAGATAAAAATTACACCACACTCATTAGTGGAAACCAACTGAGTATGGATGGTAAGAAATGATTCCATACTGAGGAAAACATCATAGGGTCTCACTGACACTATGTAAAAATTCCACATAAGGCTCTTTCTCCTCCCAAGGTTAGGCCACACTATTAGAAGAAGTGTGTGATCACTGATCCTCTCTATAGGAGCCTCCAACACAAGGTTCGAGCAAAAAGGATCCACTGAAATCTCTAAGTATCGAACAGGGGTTATGATTAGGGTTATTTGGATCATGAATTTGTATGAAAATTGTAGTTGGGAAGCGAATACACACATCATACCATGAGTCATACTCGAAGCCTCTACAAGTTCCCACAGCCTAGAACTATCCTTTCCCTTACCCATATTTTCACATCAATTAGGGGTTTCTCTGATGCCTTATCACATAAAAAGGACCTCAAAAACACAATTCAAAGGAACTCATCAACCAACCCTCAAAACTATTCACTTTGGGTAGTACTGACTTGACCACATGGTTTCGGATCACATCTCAAGAACACATCTTGGTGGGGGAATCATCTTTCTTTCTTATAAGACTGAATGCAGGACAAATGTTACCAATATAGGGGCCTATTGACTCCCCATGTCATAGTAAAAGGACTTGAACAAAATAGGAAAAATAATGGTTTGCACCTGTGTCTAACAGTACTATAAGAAACGTATAAGGAACATAGATCATATCTCAAAACACTCCCAGAGCCTCTAGGTAAAAATCCTCCAATGCCTGCAGTTTTCCAAGTTCCTGACCACCATCTTTCTGAGTCTAGGGTAGTTCACCTAGGGGTGGTAGTGGTAGTAGAAAAATAAAGTGTTAGCCACCTCCTTCCACTCCCCTAGCTATTCTGTCATGTCCACCTCCCTAAAAACCTCCCTACTCCAGCCGATGCCTTTGACAAAATGACACATAGACTGCCTCTATGACTATAGCATGATGGGTAGGAAAATATCAAATAATATGTCCACTTCCATGATAAGTATAAAAATGAATTTTCATTAGCGGACTGAGTTATCCACATGAATGATGAAACCTCTTATTTTCTTACCTTCATCACATGCCTACTGTTGGTGGGTCCTATTGACCCTAATCTTAGGAGATCCCTACCTTGGAAACTCATGATACATGCTCAAAACCTATGCATCATTGTCCAAGACCAACAGATCTATCCATGGATTAGTCTAACATGAGTAATCCCCCCAAATTACTAGATTTGGGTCTATGAACTAATCAATGGGTGAAATAACCACCTATTTAACATCCTAAATGAAGATAGCCTCATGACCAAGCACCTTTAGGGAGGCATCATCACTCATCGGGTCATACTCTCAACTCTGCTGCGGAAACCTTACTAGATTTTTTCAGGGAAAAATCATGGAAATAAAAAAAATGTACCATGGTCAATGATTTTATCTAATTATATGACTCAACAAGGACATGGAAACCACAACCCATTCCTATATGATGCACGTACCAATGGTTTGCCTACAACTAGTTTCTGCATGTACTGTGTCCACAAGAAAGTTATTAGAGTCCTAGTGAATGATATGTCATTTTTCACACCTACACTGGTCACTCTCTCCTGAAATAAAAACTAAAAATACTTTAACACTATTTCCATATATCCCAAACCCTCATAGCTAGAAGAAAACTCCAAAGTTTAGTCCTGGGATGAAACTCTCTACTCTGATACCACTCTTTCATGACCCAACCCACTAGGGCCCACTTAGCCAGTGATGAGGTGAGTGTGACTACCCCAAGAGCTCCTCCAATATTCTAGGGTCTAGTGACTAGTTCTAATTAATAATATCACATATATGGGAGTCAATATCCTAAAGTACCAATACACACACGCACATCTCCAAGTCCATACAATTATGAGTAAGTAAAAACATATGATACTATAAATGCATGAAAAATATTTATCCTACATTAGATTATGACATAAGTACAAGAAATAAATAAAAAGGGTCCAAATATAAGCCTAAAAAACTGAAAAGGGGTCAAACCTTCTCAGAATGAGGGGAATTTTGTTAAATGAAACAATGGTATACACCTCAATCTGTCAATCCTAAATTATGCTTCACCTAATCCTAGTCTAACAAGGACTCCATAAAAATGTCTATCATCTATATAGCATATGAAACATGTGGTAAGATACAATTAAGGTCTTATTATAACAATACCCAATAGGATAACCCAAAATCACCAAGCAAAAAGAATCAACAGTAATAAGATCATCACTATACAGGTATTTCAATCCAGATATGAGAAGAGAAAGTACTATAACCTACCCTTTATGGAGTACATAGTGTGTCCCTTGGGGTACATAGTGTTTCCCACTAATCCTGGTACTAATCATGTCTCATTCTCACATGACATGTAGTTTTGCAAAATACATGGCATGTCCCTAAGGGTACATGATATATAGATGATGGTCTAGCTCTCAACATATCACCTGCCCATTCCCGTGTACTCTAACCCATGACCATATACATTTGACTAATGGGATGTAGGGGTTTGGGTTGGAACTCGATGTGTCGTCTTTCCCTTCCCATGTACTTCCTAAATATATAGTGTGTAGGGACACATGGACACCTAGACATGTACTCCCTATACACAGTGATCTAGTTGAATAAGGGTCACATGGCATGTGACATGTGTCACATGAAAAATATTTGTGTGGAAACCCTATCATTGAATAGATGGGACTGCATGGACTATATTCTTCTGGACTACATGCAGTGTAATCGTGTTTTTCACAGAACCTAAAGGTTCTTAAAATGAACTCACTCACACCTTTGGTCTTTAATTCAGCCACAATTTCTACCCCAAATCAAGGATCTAATGTCAATTGCTCCTTACTCACTATCAGTAGCTGAATTCCAGCCATACTCGCCGCTTAAGAAATTCCCATTGTCATGCCTCATTGTTTCCACACACCAAACTGAAACTGTGGGTCTCCAATCCAACCCCAATCACCCATCATCTTTATGTATCATGATCACATAAATGATCTCAAAACTGGACTCATAGAAGTGACCCATTACACTAAATATTGAACATGCAATGATCTATTTTTGGTTATTCATCAAACTGTGGGATAAAAGAAAAGTTAATGATAAACATGTGTAAAATAGGGGAGAAAACCACAAAACACAAGATGAGTAATGAACCTAAGTTTTTTCATATTGGATTCTATATGTTTTCATTGGTATGATTAATTAAGAGATATAACCAAACAAACAATCAAATCCCCAAATTCTGGAATAATAAACCCATACCTGCAATATGATTGACTCGTAAATAAAATTGTTGCTAAAATTGATTCACATTCATTGTGGGGGAAATCAATAGGAAAATAAACAATGGAAAACAAATTCCCTACCTTGATTTGGATCAATCACTAGAGAATAATGATTGTACATCACTATCATTGGCAGTATCCATAAGCTGTGTTGGTGAAGATGATCCTCAGTTATCTATTAGGATATGTTGTGTCCACCAAGATCTACTCTAGTGGATACTCTAGATCTATAGGTTTATGTGGTTAACCTTGATATTTCCTCATAACCACATATTTATAGAGGATAAAATTTAGATAATTTAAATTAAAATAAACAATTTATTTATTTATTTTAATTAAATGCACCTACTAACGGATTCCTCTTCCAGACATCTCACACTGACCAAACTTAGCTCACACCTAAGTTAAACCCCACATTTCAAAATCAATCATTCCCTGGGATTTTTGATCTGAGACTCCATTAGAGAGTTATTCTATTATTATATAAAAATTTAACATGCATGATATTAACACATTTAATATTTTAATAATATCAATTATGGACTCACTAAGCCTCAGAATCTCATGTTGTCTCTATGCCTAGCTCTGAAAATATTCTTGTGAATATTACAAAGTCTTACACATAAAAACTAGAGTCTTTAAAACCATCCTCGGTGACTATAAAACCATACTGTTATGGTTATCTAACCTCTCTTGATATTATATTTAGTTCTTATATCTCTTGAACAGCTTCTCCCATGGGGCTTTGTGGAATATATTCCTGTGTCAACTCTTGTGTAACTTGAGCTTCAATTAATCAAAGTATATCTTTCTCCCACTATCACTTTTAGATATTTTCTCCCTCTTAAGAAATATGTAATTTCTTTCCACTATTTTTTTTTTGAGGGGTCATATTGGTAATAACCCCTTATTTCTTTAGGGTTTCTTATAAAGGTACACTTTTTACCTTAGGATGCAATTTTTTTACCTAAAGAGGCCTTAAAAACATTTTTGAACCCCACACATATATGTACAAAAACACGGCTTTCTTTCTATTCCATAATTGGTGTGGTATACCATATGAAACTTTAGTTGGTACTTGGTTTAGTATTTGTGTCATTGTTTATAACGTGTATTACCAAAAGGATAATGGAAGACTCACAAGACTCATTATTAATCTCACCATGTCTAATAAGGTGTGGTTCCTCCTTTCACTTACACCATTCCATTGAGGTGTATAAGGAGGAGTGAGTTGAGATTGAATCTCAAACTCTCATAAATAATCAATGAAGTCTTAATTAAGATATTATATTCCATGGTGTGAGTAGAGTTTTTTAATCTTCTTACCAAGAAGGTTCTCAACTTAATTATTTTATTCCTTGAATCTCTAAAAAAGAATCTGACTTATACCTCATCAAGTAGACATATCCATATCTACTAAAATAATTAGTAAAATTTATGAAGCATGAGTACCCACCCCTTTATTCAATAGGAAATGTTCCACACACAACAATATATACTGATTAAAGAATCTATTTATCCCTTTTACCTTTTTAACTAAATATTATTTTTTTCATTTTTTCATATAAACATGTGTTACATACACTAAGTGTTTTTAGTTCAAAATAATCTAAATATCCATCTTTATGTAGTTTAGTATAATGTTTTTCATTTATATGACCTTATTGATGATTCCAAATTTGTGTGTGGTATGAGTCATGTGAATTATTTTCATTATCTATTGTCATTAATTGTTTTGTGTAATCCAACACATAAAGACCATTATGTAAATGTGACTTACCATAAAAAATGATATCCTTAAAAAAGTAGAAAAATTTATTTCTGAACTTGAAAATAAAACTATCTGTATCTAATCTGGATAAAGAAATAATGTTTTTGGTAATAGATGGCACAAAATAAAAATCCTTCATAACCAAGATCATTCCTATTAGTAACATGAGGTGGTAGTCCCCAATATCCACAGTGGAAATTTTAGCTCCATTACTTGCTCGTAAGTCTACCTCCCCTCTTTCAATTCTTCTAAATCTACTAGGTTCCTATACTTAAATACATATGTGATCATTGTTAGTTTTATATAATACCCAATTTTTAGAAATAGATAAATTACACTCGATAACAAATTCACATGAATCTTTCCATTACTTCTTTGGCTGGGTGAATTTTTTATTCTAGTGTACCTTCTTTCCACATCAAAAAACAAATATCATCCTTCTCCCTAGTTTTTCCCTTGATCTTCCTCTTCTTGAAAGGGTGTTGTGAAGAATATTTAGGCTCAGAGATATTATCTTGTCCTTTCCATTTTTCCACTTTATGGATGAAAGGATTTTCACACTTTGTCTCCTTATCTACTTGGTTAAGAATATTAAGAATATATGGGAGATACTTATCAATGTTGTTCATATTAAAATTAACAAAAAAACTGGATAATCTCTGAGGTACTGATTCAAGAATGAGATCGGTGTCCAGTTATTTAGGAATTTTAAACCCTAGAACCTCTAAAAGCTCAGTGTATCTAATGATCTTGACTACATGAGGCCTAGTTTGGTCACCCTCTCCATTATTTCTCTAAAAATATCCTTAGAGATATCAAATCTCTCTTATCTAGATCTCTCCTAATATAGACCATGGAGATGCTTGAGCATGCTATAAGAATCCATGTTTTCATGATACTTCATGAGTTCACTAGATGATAACATAAAACATTGAATGTCGAACATGTATCTATTTTTTTCATTGACAAAGAACTCTGCATCACTCATCTCCTTAGTAGGCAGATCATGCATTGAAGATTCTACCATATAAGATTTCTGTTAATGGCGCAGCATGACCCGAAGGTGTCTGAACCACTCTTAGAAGTTACTTTCAATGAGGAGATGGTATTTATCTAATATAGATCATAGGTATAGTGTGGATGATGAACTTTACATTTTCTAAAATTATAAAAATAATATTATTAGTACCTTTCTTGATTAAAAAATACGTGAGAAATAATAAATTGATTAATTTTATTAAATCCCCCTATATTTTATCAAATATAAATATCTCTCATCAATAGACTCGATATGCCTAATTTATAGGAAATTATAGTGGGAAGGATCCATATTACCATTCACATAACCCCAATAAGGGTTGATCAAGATATTTGAAGGTATTTAGGTAGGTATGTATTGGAAAACTATAAGCTTGAAGCTCCTTGATCTATTGAGTGGACTCCCCAATCCTGAAATCCTAACTTAGATTTCTTTAGCACTTGCCTTCAAGTTAAATAAAGTTTAATAATGGATACTTTTATTTATGTAATATGGTTAATTCAACCCATAACCTTCATAAGAACTCCACATTACAAGTAAGTGTCCCAAAAAGGTTTGGTTAAACACTTAGTTCTAAGGATTTCATTCATAATCAAGTAATGGAATATCAGGTCTGACTTAATATATATTTGAGATATTTTTTAATTTATTATACATAAATTTTATATTATTTTATCTTGTACATGTCTTATTAAATATTAAGTGGATTTTACTTAATTAATTAACCATGTTTCATAAAACATTTATATATAATCCACTTATTTAAATTAGGTCTTTTCACATTGGTTTAATTATTTATGTGATCAAGGTCTTGCATAAATATATTAAATAATGCATAAAAATAAATAAATAAATAAATGACTCAATCATGAGATTATTTAATGCTTAATTTATTTAGTAGAAAATAAATCAACCTATAATCTAGGGGAAAAACTCTTTGTGTCGATATTGGCATAAGTTGCATCATTCCACCTATCCACCTATATATCACCTAGGTTGGAAACATTATGGTTTTATCTTGAACTTCCTTCACATTCCTTGGTATACTCCATTAATTATATATATTTATAACTTACACACAGGTGAGAGTAACCAAATGATTGGTTAAGGTAAATTATATAAATAATTTTAAATATTCATAATGGAGGGAGGGATGACTCACAAGGCATAAAATTTAATTTAATAATAAATAATTATAAACCCATTCATTAAATTAAATTAAATAATTTCAACCCAAACACTAGTCTTGGTCAAGATCATGATTGATCATGAACATTCAATTATTATACATTTAAAATAATTAGCTTGAACTCATTTTAGTTTTTTCTTTAATAAGATAAAATGTGAAAAAATTAATCCAATTAATTATCTTATTAATCATTTAATTAATTTTATATTATTTCATCCAATCATCCAAAAAAATTCTCATCTACAATGATTTAAAAATATATATTTTATTTTATTTAAAAAATAAATAAAATGATACATAGCTTTATACTTGGAAGAAACCCAGTTATTACCTGTCTGAACTACTTAGTATGGTTTAATTGTGAAAAATGCACTCATATGGCATATTGTATACATGAAATGTGTCATAATTTCAAAAAATATACTTTCAACTTAATGACCCATGGAAAAAATTAAAATTATGTAGCATGTATAATTTAATGCATTGAGTCTTTAATATACAATAACCATACATGATTCATAGTCTCGAATATTATGCAGAATTAATTAAAAATTTAATATAATATAAAACTTAACAACCAGAGTGTAATTTAAACTTAATAAGCTTTGAAACTCAAGTTGATAAGGTTTAAGGAGTAATTAAATTAATTTTAATATTTCAGAATAAACAGGAAAAGTACATGATGTGTACAAGTTAGCTACATGGCGTGTACTTATCTTCACTGAATATCTACAATAAATGCCTAGGGAATCGACATGTACTTATTAAAAATATTTATGAAGTATATGGTATGTATATAGGATACATGGTGTGTACTTCTAGTTACACAACTTTTTAGTCTGTATGCATCGTGTATTAAATACACATGATGCATTAATTACACAATGTAGTTTGGCCCCTTGTTTTCCGTATTGAAAATGTGTGGACTACATGGCATGTTCTTCAGAAAATTCATGTTCCACCCCATCCAGTCTACATGTGGTGCATTTATTTCATGTGTCATGCACTTATTACATGAATGACATGGAATCCACATGGGAGTCCTTGTGTAATGAACAGGGATACACAGCGTGTAACAAAGGAGTACATGTCGTGTGTTCTTGTGTTATCTAGACAGGATCCTTGGAACATATAGATGGGATAGTCATAAGTAAAATTCATTAATTACTAACCAATATTGGTAATATTTTTGGGAAATTAATAAGTGAAAGAAGAGGTTTTGATGATAGATCAAGAATGAATTAAAATATTAAATGAATAATAACTTTTAAATGTGAAATAATCAATAATAAAATAAATAATTATAAATTTGAACATGAACACTCTGATACCACTTATAGGTTCTAGGAATAATGGAAGCATCAGTAAATGTGATAAATAAAAAAATATTTATTCAATCTGATTGATCATTCTCAAAATTTTCAGTGACATGAATGCCAGACCAACAAAAACAATTTAATCAAATGTTGATTAAAGAAAACATGTAACCCATAGAGGATATTTCACATTAAATTTATAATTAGTTTATTTAGATTTGAAGAAATTATTTACCTTATCTTAGGAACCTTTATTTGATGTAGATTTTTATCATCTAAAAACCCTTTTATCGATTACCTTCATTTAGATATAAGTATATAAGTGTAGAATCCCTCTTTTAGTGATCTACATGTGCTCCTTTGATCTCCAAAAAATGCTAGTTTATCTCTGGGTGCTAGTGTGGTGAATCAATTGTCTTATATCGCTCTTATTGGTCATTCAACCTTTGATCTTAAAAGAATAACTATTGTGTTTTTCATTCTTGAGAAGGAAATAGAGAAATGAATTCAAGAGAGAATTTTTTGTCTGTAAAAATTATCCATATCTTGATTCCCCTGACACAATAGATATAAAAAACTATTTATAGAGCTAGGGTTTAGGTTAAAATATTATTTAATTTCATGTAATCCCTTAAATAATAAAATAATATTTATTAAACCCCATGCCTAAAATAATAAAAATATGATTATTATTTTATGGTGTGTGTTAACTTGTGTGATAACAAGTATTATTTAATCGTCTTGTAAATTAATATTTGTCCCCATAAACAATCAAGGTCTGTTTGAACTCCTCTAACATTTATTGAACACTCGAATAAATATTTAGATTAAATATTTTATTCATCAATAGATATTTATGACAATCATAAATTTGGTTCATATTTTTTATCATTTTTTAATGATTTATTAATACTTATAAATGGTAATTCCCATATAAATCAATATTTTATTCGAAGATGGGTAATTTTAAATAAGGAATGAAAATGGTTTGAAACAAATAAAAATGATTGTTTTTTTAATTTTTAAATTTAATTGTTTACAATGTTTGAATCTTATTTTTTCCAAACTCTTTCATGTTTCATTTACCAAAACAGTAGGTGTTAAGAAGAAGTCATCCCTCAACTATAGGGAAAAACTCCACATAGACATCCCAAGGGGATAGCCATCTATGTAATCCCATAGGAGGGTCATCCTAGACCAATAGTGCATGAGGGCATTAGGCCCATGCATAGGAGCCTGCAGGTGGTGAATTCGTGTGGGTTCATAGCTACCTCAAGGACTGAGCGGCGATACATGGGACATCTTTGTGTAGCACCAGGAGTAAGGCCTCATCGGATTGAGGTAGTGTGAGGGTGGAATCGGGGGTCCTCCGACCCCCATTCTAACTTTATTACCTATAGATATCCATGCCTTTGTATATAAACATTGTGCCCCCCTCCACCTCCTTGTTTTGATGTGGGATGGGTTTTATATGGGGTATTATTTACCCCTGCACAAATCCACCATGCCCCACCACTGCTCTGCCCTCGTCCTTGCTCGCTGCCACCACAGATCACAAGGAACCTCCATGGTATCCACCTCTCGAATCTTGGCTCAAGCTCTACCTCCTCTTCCATCACCCATGACCACCATGAATACCTTCAAAAGCCTTGGATGGCCGCCCCGATACCATCACTACCACAAAACTGGGTTTCCGCAGCGCCACCCTTTAACAGCGCAAAAAAAAGTGTTGATAAAGGGGATGCCTTTATCAGTGCTAAAAAAGCACTGATAGAGGGCACTTTTAACAGTGCTAAAAAATCATTGTTAAAAGTGACCCTTTATCAGTGATTTTTTTTAGTGGTGACAAAGGTACCCCTTTATCAGTGCTTTTTTTAGCGCTGTCAAAGGGGACACCTTTATCGGCACTTTTTTTGTAGTGCTGATAAAGGGGGGGATTTATCAGCACTTTTCCCTAGCTCTGATAAAGTGTATATTTCAAAAAAAATCATGAAAAATAATATATTGATATATAAGTATATTGATATTGATATAAATATAATATATATATTTTAAATATGTTTTAGATAAGTATAAATAGACTATTACATTTAATATATAAGAAATTTAGTGAAAATGAATTTAAAATATTTCAAAAAAATATTATTAATTAATAATTTTCTCATTATCATCGACTAATAATAATTTAATAACAATTTGATGACAAAAAATAAAAAAAAATTAATAAAAGATATAAAATAAGTTGAAAATGTAACTCAAACTTCAAACGGCCATAACTTTTGATCCAGGTGTCAATTTGAGCTCTACAGCATATCAAATCTAAGCCTACGATAAGCTCTACATGTTAGTTACCCAAGGAAACCTTTTGTCACATTTTTTTAGGCCAAAAAAGGCCCATAAGGCCTCAAAAACTAAGTTTTTAGTCAAGATACCCCGATTTTTTAACATTCAAACAGCTATAACTTTTTATCTGGATGTCCTCTATGCCTATACCACATATAATATCGAATATTGTTTCATTTTCTTCAATTTTACTGGTTTTGAAGTTGAAACTAACTTCTAGATTAGAAGTTATTGTTGTTTTAACATTCTATGGTTTTTTAGATACACATATATATGTATTTATTCATAAATATGTGTGTGTGTGTGTGTGTTTTATATATGTATATATTTATTTATTTATAAACACATATAAAAACATATTTTATAAATGTATTTAAAACTAATCTTATAAATATATATTAATATACAAATAAATTTTTGGATAAAAAATTATAACTAAATATATATATATAGATATAAATATATATTAATGTATGAATAAATATATATATTAATATATGAATAAATATATATGTATTAATATAACTAAATATATTTATATTAATATGAATATATATTAATATATGAATAAATATAACTATATATATATAAATAAATAGATATATCATTAAATGGAGAAAAAAACTAAATGGCTTAGTGGTAAAGGTGTAGGTACACAAGGGGGGAGGTCTCATGTTCAAGTTCTGATGGAAGCAGGGGCGCGTGAGAAAGTAGGAGGGGGTTGTGCAGGAAAGTGTAGCATTCAGTGAGAGGGAGGGGGCTCTGCCTAGAACAGATAAAAGGGGGGTCAAGATCTATTAAAAGCTCCCCACATTATAAATTATTTTTAACTTTTTTATTTTATTTTATTTTTTTGAATTTTATCATCGCTTAAAAAAGAACTGATAAAATGGGTCTTTTATCTGCACTAAAAAAACATTGATAAACGATGTTTTTATCAGCGCTTTTTTAGCGCTGATAAAAGGGGTATTTATCAGCACTTTTCTGAGCACTGATAAAAGGGACCCCCTATCATCGCCTCAATTAACAGCACTTTTCCAGCACTATTAATGCCCTTTTCTAGTGCTGATAAAGTCCATATTTGCAGTAGTGTATATTGAGCATCCTCTGACCACTATAAAGGTCAGATGAAGGAGGATATCAAAGGAGATTTGTTTTCGCCACTCACCACACCACCAAAAGTATGAGCTCGAGACATCTCCTATGGTCGTTCCTTTCCACCACCACTGGTCACCTTCTGGGATTCATCTGGCACCTATGGACACAAATTCAAGTAAACTCTGACCATTATGAAGGTTGGAGGAAAATAAGAGTGTTTTTTCCACCTCTCACACCACCATACATGCACCACTATTGATTCCCTATCCAAGTTTCTATGTCCCAAGTCAATTCATGCCTCATTCACTAAATCCATGTACAAATGAATCCATGCAACTTGAACTCTTGCGCAAACACCTCAAACACCTAAGATCCTCAGGTGTTTCCATTATTTACAGTGTATCGCAGAGTTTTTTTAATTGGAGGTCCCCAAAGATATGGAGATCCTTTAAACTAAATAGGAGGAATGAGGCCTCCTTGTGCCTATAAATGAGGCAGAACACTGCCTCAAGATAAGGATCTCAACCCATGGTTGGGAATTTAATAAAGGGGAAGGGCCTCCATGCTGCAACTTCTCTATTCATTTCATTATTTTTATTTTTATTTTCTTTTATTTATTTAGTTTTATTTTTATTTTTATTTTAATTTTATTTTATTAAATAAATATAACCACTTGCATTATTTTCTTTAAAATATTTCACCCATCCATCTATTTTTCTTCAAATTGTTCTTATTCTTTTAATTATTCTTCTTTCTTTTTATTTTATTCTTTTTATTTTATTCTTTTTATATTAATTTTTCTCATCTTAATTATTTTTATTTTTTCTTATTTTCTTTTTATATTATTTATTTTATTCTCTTCTTCTCTCATTGCACCAAAGTGATCACTTACTCTCGATAATGGGAGGTTAACCCAAGGCTTGACCCGAGGGAGGTCAAGGTGTCCATAAATTTTTCTTAAAGTTTATTTAATGTGTGTGGTAGATATGAGTAGTATGCATGGGTGTGGTGAATTTTCCCCATGTGGTGAATTTCTCCCATGACATGCAACTTAATATATTTCTATTATTTTTCTTAAAATCTTTTCTCTCTCTTCATAGGATAACTATTCACATGATGGAGTTAAGTGAGTTAATGGATGAAATGGCATTGATAGAGCTGGGTCTTAGAAGATGGCACACCCTCGACCAAGGTGTTTCATCAACCTTGATTACAGGAGGAGGTAGAATTGATATTTCTTATGCATTAAATGATTCCACAATTTATAAATAAAAATAATAGTAATTCATCATTATATTTCATGTTTGGATTATCAAACTAAAATAAAACAAATAAAGAAGAATAATTATTGAACCCAAAACCAAGTTATTTCTTCATCAAATAATTCTTTTTATCATTTCATGATAGTTTAGTTAATTTCTCACTTTTCAATTCATTTCTTTATTTTAGAAAATAAAAATAAAAACACAAAAAATATTTATCATTATTTTCATAAAATAATCAAAACAACAAAAATAAATAGTTTAGGTGCTTTAGAATAAGTGAGTGAACAAAACTATGAAGCTCCTCAAGTGAGATGACCCTGGTCAACCAGTGATTCACTAGGAAAATAATTTTCTTTTTCCACACCATATGACATATGTAGATTAAAACTAGAATAATTTCCAGAGATAAAATCATTTATTTTCTTACTTTTTATATTTTTCATGTTTTATATAGTTTTAATTTCTTTAAATAAACCTAAAAAATACATGATTTATTCAAATTACTATTATATTGCATGGACTGATGATTACTCGTAAGTTCTAGAACCATTAGTTGAAGCACTATGGTCTGTAGAAGAGAGTGTTTTTTATATGTTGTAGATAGATCAGGGGAGCCTGGATCCAAATTATCATATAGGAGGAATTTAAGGACTTATTTCATCATCTCAAATAGACCCTCAAGAAACGAGTGGTTGAAGGATTGTCCATAGAGCTAACTGAAATCTATGAGTAATTCTTGTAATTTTATCAAGAATTATTTGAGACATCAGCAGAGTGCTCCATGTTTCCTCCCAACAATTTCAAATAATTTCCCCCTAAACAATTCTAGGAGAAAGTGCCTAAACATAAACTAAAATATGATATTCAAAATATTGAAGATGTGGTGAAAGATCTACAATGAAGAATGGATAAGATAACTATATATCTCTGAGAATCATCAGAGAAACCTGAACCTGAACTAAAAGATGAGCCACTTGTCTTTCCCAATTTACCTAAGGAGGCAAAGGAGAAAGACTTTCCTGCTAAGCTACATGTGGGTGATCAATAATATTTTAATGAATTTTTGAATTATTGTGATTAATTACATTATCTCTTCATACCTTTCAAAGAATAATAGTTAGTACCATTAAATAAAGACACCACCCATGTGGTGGAATTTGAAGTAAAGATAGAGGATCCTGGCTACCTACCTCCACTTTCCACCATCCAACTCCAAGAGTCACTCACCACTAAAGAAGAAATTAAAACTAAACCAATTTATAGATTTGATCTTATCTCAAACTCTATTTCATTTTATTTCAATCTAAATTGAGTATTAATTCCCAGTGCCTTGAATTTTTAGATTCAGACCATCTTTGGCATGCCTTAGAGGAGGATGGAGAAACAACACATGCACTTATTGAGGAACACGTGGAGATCCACGATTTTGATGAATATAAATTTGTGAAGCCCCATTGGGAAATTAAAGTATCTTAGCCTGAGTAAATAAAGATAGAGTCTTATTATATTGATAGGTATAAATTACTTATTAAAAATTCAAATTAAAATTTTGTTCAAGTAAAAATACCTTCTTATTTTCCATTTAATCATTTAATATATGCAGCCTATGTTGAGATAGAACTGGACAAGAAGGGAGAGGTCTCACATGTAGCAACCAAGAAGGAGGATGATCTATACTTCATCCTACCCCTTCCATGAAATATATAGTTAATTGTGAAGGGGGGGATCTGGTATGCTCTATCCATGGGCCATTCTTCACTAAGAAAGAAGAAGAAAAAACTAGGAAAATCCACATGTGGTGGTTAAAATAAAATAAAAAGATCCACCCAACATCAGATTCTGGATAATATCTAGTACTTACCTTTGGAGCTAATAAAAATTCAAGGCCCTCTTGGGGGATCATACCAATATTAATCTACACTTTATTTCTAGAATTTCAATTTCATTCTTAGAATTATTTTGGCATGCAACCCACTCCCTATTATCTTTTTGAGCTTAAATCTACTTGAAAATCCCTTATCCTTGAAATCCACCTTTACATTAATCCTTTTTTAAACCATAGAAACCATGAATGAACTTGTTTGTAATGAGACATGTTTCAAGCCATTTTTATCCATTCCTACCCTTCTCTTAGTATTTTCATGAAATTTTTAAGTTAAAGTGTGGGGGTGAAGGGAGTAATGGTGGAAGGTATGAAATGCATTGTAAGGAAAAAAGTTTGGGGTACTATTTGTGGGTGTTAATAAAGGTCTTGGATTCATTAATTGTACACTTTATTATTTTTTTGTTCTTGAATAAAAATAAAAAAAGGGTTAAATGATAAAAAGAACCAAAAAAATGGGTTGTGATTTAGGAAAACTGAAAATCACCATTACTATACCTATGATTTTTACCATATGTGGTTAGATGGTGGATGTGAGGTTTATTATAAGAATAAATTTAGAAAAATAAAAAATTAAAAGGTTATTTAAAGAAGAAAAATAAAGTATAAAAAAGAGAAACTTTCAAGAGGGTGTACAAATCATTCATTATGCTTTATTTGACCATGATATTTACTTTCATTTTTGGGGAAGTTGGGTTTTGTTACAATTTTAAGGGGTTAATTTCATGACACTTTTAATTTTAAATATCATTCTTTATTCTTTAATAGATACACCACCTCCTTGAGACTATATTTTTAAAAATCAATTACTTCTAACATTAAGCCTTAGAGTCATTTGAACCTTTAATGAAATCCCTCATGATTTTATGTGTCTTTTATATTTAAAAAGTGGAGAAAGTAGTTATTTTATAAGACTATGGATAAGGAGTATGTTATCATGATATGAGAATAAATCTACTTTAATTTTATAATTAGAGATGGGTGAAAAGATTCAAAATTGAGGTAAATCGTGATTTAAAATGTTTAATAATGATAAATTAAGGATCCTGAATAAATGATAGAATAAGTTCCATCCTTTTCAAATGGGGAAAATTAAAATTCTTGAATTGATTATTTCTTTCAAAATTGAGAAATTAAATTGATATTTTATGTAGATTTTGAAAATTTTATTTAACATTGATAATTATTTTATTTTAATTTGAAATATAAATATTTGTAACATTGGTGACCTCTAAACTCCTTGTTGGGACTTTATGATTGAGGAAAATCATGGTTTGAGTGTGGGGGTATTTGATAGACATAAATTTGGTGAATATTTTTTATTATTTTTCAATTATTTATTAATACTTTTCAATAGTAACTCTAATATAAATAAATGTTTTATTCAAAGATGGGAAATTTGAAATAAGGAATAAAAATGGTTTGAAATAATTAAAAATGATTAATTTTTGAATTTTTCAATTTAATTTTTTATGAAGTTTGAATCTTAATTTTTCTTAATCTTTCATCTTTCCTTTAACAAAAAAATAGGTTTCAAGCATAGGACAATCCTCAAACATAGGAAAACACTCCACATAGTTATCCCAAGGGGTTGGCTGGCCATGTATGCACATGGGAGGGTCATCCTAGACTGAAGGTGTATGGGGTTATCATCCCCATGAACAAGGTCCCAAGGGTGGTGAATTATTGTGGGTGCATAGGTATCTCAAGGATCAAGTGGCAGTGCACGGGGCATCTCTGTGCTGCATCGGAAGTAAGGCCACGTCGGCACGGGGTGGTGCGTTGTGGCTTAAAGGGTCCTTCATCCCCCAGTCTGACTTCATTACCCATGTAGATTCATGCATTTTTTATAAATTGTGTTCCCCCCCCCCCACCTCGTCTCGATGTAGTCTGGGTTTTATGTGGGATATTGTTCACCCCCACTCAAATCTATCATGCTCCACTGCGAATCTGCCCTTATCTTCACTTACTGTCACCACCGATCACCGAGAACCACCATAGACACCCCCTCACAAAGCTCAGCTTGAGCTCTACCCCCTATTCTATCATCAGTTACCATAATAGATACCTTAAAATGCCTCAGATGACCACCCTGACACCATATCAATCATCCTCTAGCCACTATGAAGGCCAAATAAAGGAGGATCTCAGAGGAGATTCGCTACAGCATCTCATCACGCCACCTGAAGGACAATCTGAATCCATATCCCACTTGTATTACCTTCCACCAACACTGATCATCTCTTGGGACTCATATGGCACCCATGAATGCAATTTGATCATCCTCTAGTCACTGTGAAGGTTAGAGGAGAAAAGGAGTGTTGTTGCCACCTCTTATACTACCATGCATGCACTGATGCAGTGCCCACGTCTATGTTTCCATGTCCTAAGACCATTCATGCCTTATTCACCAAATCCATGTTCAAATAAATCTGTGTAACTTTAATCCATGTGAAAAAATCTCAAACACCTGATATCCTCAGGTGTTTCGATTATTTACAGCAGATCTCAGGGTATTTTTAATTGGATATCCCTAAAGATATGGAGATCCTTTGAACCAAAGAGGGGGACTGAGGCCTCCTTATGCTTATAAAAGATGCATCCTGGAGCCTTAAGATAGGGATCTTGACCCATGGATTGGTATCCACTAAAGGGGAATATCCTCCATGCTATAACTTCTCTATTCATTTCATTATTTTTATTTTTATTTTCTTTTATTTATTTAGTTTTAGTTTTATTTTAATTTTAATTTTCTTTTATTAAATAAATAGAACCACATGCATGATTTTCTTTAAAGTATTTCACCCATTCATATTATTTTCTTCAAATTATTATTCTTATTTTAATTCTTATTTTTTCTTTTTCTTTTTATTTTATTTTTCTCAACCTCATTATTTTTTTCTCTTATTTTATTTTTATATTATTTCATTTATTATATTCTTCTCCCATTACACCAAAGTAATCACTTACTCCTGATAATGGGAGGTTGACCTGAGGCTTAGCCCGAGGGAGGTCAAGGTGTTCTTGAATTTTTCTTAAATTTTATTTAATGTTTGTCGTATATATGAGTAGAATTCATGGGTGAGGTGAATGTCCCTATTGTGGTGACTATCTCCCATGACATGAAACTCAATCCATTTATATTATTTTATTTAAACTCTTTTACCTCTCTTCATTGGATAACTCTTCACACGATGGAGTTGAGTGAGTTAATGGATAAAACAACATCAATGGAGTTGGGTCCTAGATAATATCACACCCTCAACCAATGTGTGTCATCAACCTTGATTATAGGAGGAGGTGGAATTGAGATTGCTTATGCATTCAAATATTCCACAATTTCTAAATATAAATAACAGTAATTCATCATCATATTTCATGTTTGTATTATTAAACTAAAATAAAACAAATAAAATAGAATAATGATTGAACCCAAAACTAAGATCTTTCTTCCTTAACTCATTTTATTAAGCATTGCATGATAGTTTAGTTTAAATTCTCTTTTTCCATGTTATTTCATTATTTTATAAAATAAACATCAAAACCCCAAAAATATTTAACATTGTTATCATAAATTAATCAAAACAAAAAAAATAGTTTATGTGATTTAGAATAAGTGAGTGAACAAAACTGAGAAGCTCCTTAAGTGAGATGACCTTAGTCAGCCACTGCACTAGAAAAATAATTTGCTTTTGTCACACCCTATGATAGGCGTGCCTCAATTTGTGATTGATAAAACATGAATAAAATTATTCCTAAGTATTGTGAATAATATTTATTCCATTAATTAAATTTAAATATAATTTAATCAAGATCAATGGAAACACTTAGTATGTGGCCCTCTGGGATTCTTTCTCATTGGAATTAGACAGGATTGCCTAAAGTCCAATATTACTGTCTAGAAACGGGTCAAGGCCCCTAAGAGAAAGAAATTAATGTTTTAATGATGAAAACTATATAAAATTTATCACTACATAATATAATACCTTTATCACAATATCTCATCAATAAGGTTTCATATCTGTGTCAGAAACCTATATGCTTGATGCATCTTTCTTTGACTATATGAAATAAACACAACATTACACCATGTCCATGGAATTTAATGTGATGATTATATTACATTAAAAGAGACAATATATAAACTTACATAAAGTTGTAAGGTACAAATCCTTCATAAAATTATCTATTAATAAAGTAACATCATGTCTCGGGTGCCACTAAACCGGTGCCCCGGGCCGGTGTGCCACATGACCTCAAGCATGCCTTCCAGTATGCCAAAAGATTTCGACTAGGAGTGAGGGTCTAATGGAACATGTATGGAGACTATACCCTCTTACCAAAGTCAAACAATAGTGTAAATCAAGATAAAAATTAACATGAAATAATAATAAATATCAAAATATCACATAACACATTCCTAAACTAAGGAAGTACCAACTGACCAAAGAAGTAAACATGTCATGTCATGATAGTAAAATTTTCCAAAAGAAAACCAAAATAAGACACTAAAGACAATCCCCAAAATGGGTCTTGATGTCATGTTTGGTCCCCTCATCCATGCTCTGTCCTAACTCCAATATCATTCATATAACATATGTCATTTTCCCTTATCTTGACCAGCAACCATGAAATCTTCTCAGGTACCAAACGATGGTCTGAGTAGGGTGTGAGTAAAACTCAGTTGGTCACCACCAATGATGTCAACAATATTATATAGTTTAAAAAAATATGTATAAGTACAATAAACAAAGTAAAAGTTATAAAGTTAAACAGATTTCATTTTTTAACATTATTTAAATTAACCATTTTTGTTCTTAGTTCCAAGTGATACCCATAGACATCAAACCTTCTTCATCCCATGCCAGTCATTTAAACCATATGTTACAGAGATCAAGGGTCATGATATAAGGACCATCAGTCCAAGTATCCAATCGGGATTCATAACGCATTGTCCAACCATCCCAACCATGATATGGAACTCCATGTCCATGCCCTTAGAGTTAGGATCATCAAACATTCCTTTGAAAATTACGATTCCCTGGGGTTCCTAGAGAATTAATATAGACGTCCCAAGGGATAGGAGCATCAGTCTAACATCCCACAAACTATTAGTCTCATTTCTAAAGGTCAACATCACTGACCTCTTATCACATAATAATAATAATGGATCTCAGTTTCATTTTATCATATTTCCATGGTTCATTATATTAAACATGTTCTCTCTCCCCCCCACACACACCCAAATATATACCATTTGACCATTTAATCACATTACAACCATTTTTAACCCCATTTATACCATTTAACCACATGAACATGCCTCTTTAACCATTTACCACATATACCCATTTATAATCCACAACTCATTTAACTTATTCAAGTTAAACTAAACACCACCTTGTGCCATGTTGATATTCTAAACACAATTATCATTGGTTTAATCACACAAATCTTTAAATAAACCTTTAACAACTCAATTTATATGATCATGGAAGCGGTGCACCTTGTGGGTAGATTTAGGTCAAGTCTACTCATACTCAATAGATCCAATGGGGATCGTGATGGGTCCAACACATCATTTAGACACCGAATTAACCATTTATTATTAAAATATAAAAATTCACAACATAATGGCACAAAATCACAACCATATACACATGAACAAAACGTCAAGACTATGGGATATATCTTTTTAAACACCAAGCTCAAGTTCGTAGACAATTACTCATCCAATAAAAACCTGTGATTCAAGCCTAAACAACCCTCAATTTCCAATCTAAGAAACAATTGTAAAAATAAGGGTTTATGGATTTTAAAGGATAGGAAACATCCCCCTATGGTTCTTCAAAAAAATATAAATAGGAGTTATAGACTCACCTAGAGTTTTGATTTGAAACCAACAATACTTCAAATGACCCAATATTGAGGTAGAATTACCCTTGGAGGAGGAGGAGGGACTTGGTTCATCACTCTAGATATTGTAGGTGGATAAGGGAAGAAAACTGAGTAAGTTTTCTTAAATACTAAATGGGTAAAATGGGAATTTGTTTCCTCTTTAATGAGGTGCACGGTTTGGCCACACGGTTGGCCAAACCCTGCACCAATTGTGTGATACACTCTATCCAAGAGGGGGATTGGGTCACATGGTTTTATGGGGAGCCTACATAGTTTATAAATCTGTGTGGAGGTCATACATATAGATATTTTCATGGTCACATGATTTAAAGGCTCCCATTACATGATTTTTCAATCATGCACCATCCCCCTATAGGTTTCAGGGTTAAGGTGTGCAGTTGGTACTAATCATATGCCAACCATGTGCCCTACATAATATGTCCTCTTTTCTTTTTTTCATTTCACAAACCCCCATGACACCCCTGAGACCCCTTATACTCTCTGAAAAATATTCCATTAACCAAATTAAAGGTATTGACACTAAAATATAAAATAATAATGTTCCTACTTGAAGGGTTGGGATCTTACAACCACCCCACCTTATAATAGCTCATCCTCAAGATACTCTCCCAAGAATTAATAAGCTTCCAAGGTAAAAAGACTAGGAAAATGGGCCTAAATATCCACCTCACTCTCCCAATATTCATCCTAAACTTGAACATGATTCCATAGAACTCAGAATAAAGGCATGGTCTTACCTTTAAGAGTCTTCTCATTATGATTCACAATAAGAATCAGATTCTCCTCAAAGGACGCATCAATCTCAAGATCAACATCATCAACATCGTTCACATGGGATGGGTCGGGGTGATCCTATCGAAGATGTGAAATATGAAAAACATCATGCATAACAATATACCATTATAGAAGAACCAATAGGTATGACACTAGTATGATCCTCTCTATAATATAAAATGAACCCATGTATCTAGGTGCTAGCTTTCCCTGTTTTTGGTGACCCAGCCTTGGAGACACCTGAAGGAACACACAATCACCCTCTATAAACTCAAGAGGTCAACAACATCGATCAGCATATGAATTTTTTCTACTCTTTTCCATATCCATATGCCTCTGAATCAACTGAACATACTCTTACATATCTTTCGTGAGACTCAGTCCTAATAACTCCAAATATCTAGCTTCTATCCAATATAATGGAGATCTACATAGCCTACCCTAGAACGCCTCATATGGTTCAATCTGAATAGTCACATTTTAGTTGTTGTTATAGGAGAACTCATCAAGCACTAATTTTTTCTCCCAAGATCCACCAAAGTTTAGTATTCATTCCCTCAACATGTCCTCTAACAATAGGATAGTACATTATGATTGGTCATCTATCTATGGGTGTAAAGCTGTACTCAAAATCACATGAGTACCAAGAACCTTTTTCACCCCTTTCCAAAAGCATGATGTAAAACATAGCTCCCGGTCCAAAACTATAGTTTGTGGTATCCCTTGAAAACATACTATCTACCAAACGTAAAAATAATCCAATTGTTCAATGGTGAAATTCTCTCAAATTAATAATAAATGAGATACCTTTGTCAACTGATCCACAATCACTGAAATAATTTCATTATTATGAGGAATCCTCGGGAGTCTTACCACAAAATCCATGGTAACATCATCCCACTTCCATTCTGGAATAGGAAATGGCTATAAAAGTCTAATAGGTCATTGATTATTGTCCTTTACCTGATGAAAGGTCTAGTTTCATCATGTCATGAAACCTACAATCTCCTTTTTCATTTCTGATCACCAACATTTTCTTCAAAGATAAAGGTATATATTAATTAAACCAAGGTTCACCTCACACTTTGAGGCATGAAACTCATGAATAATCTCTTCCCATATACAATTATGCACAACAACATGGACATAAAGGTGAATAATATCATCCTCATTAATAGTCCAAACATAAGGTGGCTCCCCACCTCTAAAACTTTCTATCAAAAACAAACATTTTGAATCCTAATATTACATCCTATTAACATGGTTTATAAGATTTGGATCAAAATACAAGGACATGAGTGTCATCATCTCATGTTCCTCTTGAACACCTATATGTATGTCAACAAACAAGGGCATCATCTCCACTCAGAACTAGACTCCTGAACCTCCTGAGTTTTTATATTCCAACTCAATATATCCCCAACATTGTTTCCATTACCAAGCGTATAATCTAGATAAAAGTAAAAATACTACATGTAATCAACCCATATCTACTTCTGAATATTCAAACCATGTTGGTAGAATATGTATTTAAGCCTTTTATGGTCATTATAAATGATAAACTTCTCACCTAGAAGATAATTATGCCAACATTTCAAGGAATAAAGCATTGCATGTAACTTGAGATCATGTGTAGGATAGTTTAATTCATGTGTCCTCAACTATCATGATCTATACTCCATGAATTAATCTCCATGTATCAACACTTCCCCAATTCCAAACCCATATGAATCACAAAACAAAGTATACTCCTCACCTGGATTTGGAAAGATCAATATCGGTGTGATGGTGAAACGTTTCTTTAGATCGTGAAAAGCACTCTCGTATTCTTCAGACCGCTCAAAAATTATACCCTTCTTGGTCAAGATCAAGAGTGGTTCTTCCAAGTGAGAAAAGTATCTGGTGAACCTTTGATAATGACCTATTAGGCCCAAAAATATTCAGGTATTAAAAGCATTCCTGGTTTTCTCCCAAGAAACCACTACTTGAAATTTCTCTAGGTCGACTGAAACACATTCCTATAAGATTATGTGGCCTAAGAAATTTACCTTTTTGATCTATAAATGAAACTTTGATGGCTTGGTGTATAGTTGATGCTCCCCCAGTGTACTAAAGATGATGTTAAGAAGTTAGTAATGATCATCACAAATCTGGGAGTACACCATGATGTCATCCAAAAAAACAACTATGAACTAATCTAGGTATGTGTGAAAAATTTGGTTCATCAAAGGCATGAACACAGAAGGAGAATTACTCAACATGAATAGCATTATGATGAACTCATATAAACCATACCCACTTCTGAAAGTAGTCTATGGTAAATTAGAAGGTCTCACACTCAACTGATAATACCCCAACCACGGGTCAATTTTATAGAACACATAAGAACCATTTAATTGATAAAAAAATATCAATGGTACATGAAATATAATATTGGTTCTTAATCATCATCTGATTTAACTTCCAGTAATCAATTCATAACCATAATTTTTCTTCATCCTTCTTAGAAAACAAAACTGAAGAACCCCAAGGAGACATACTCAGGAGGATAAATACCTTATCCTCTAATTTCTCCATAAAAGTTTTAATATCTTGAATCTATACCAGTTCCATTATATAAGGTGGAATAGAAACTATATTAGCTCTATGCAACAGCTGAATTGTGAACTCAACCACTCTATCAGGTGGTAACCCCAAAAAATAATTAGGAAACACATCCTGAAACTGGTCCACTATAGGAGGGAAGAAATCATGATCCACTACCTCATCATCAAGCATAATATGTTTCACCTAGGATATGATCTCATGCAATTTTAGATGAATTGTCCCTACATGACCTTCTTGGATATTTCATTCCCCATGATGGATATAAGTGTCTCCATTAGGATATGTGAAACTCACTCTCCTATGATAACAATCTATGTGAGCCTGGTATGTAACTAACTAGTACATCGCCAGTATCGGGTCAAAACCTATCATCTCAATCAAGTAAAAATCCCAAAGGAATCGATACCCACCCACCTCAAGGTCACACTCCTTACATTGATAGATACCCTCTGAGTACACTCCCAAAAGTGTGTCAATCGACATTACCCCAAAAATATACTCCACCATTAGACTGAAACCATTTAAAAACCTAAAAAATATAAAATAATAGGAATCCATATATCAAATAAAGCACTAGAAAGCATATAAACTACAATAATTTTACCTCAAAGAGTTTATGTTCTAGCGTCATTGCTGACAGGTGTAGGCTGAACTGCATGCAATTGGAATGTTCCTTGACCCTATGCTTCTATCTGAGTCCCTTGGGTCACACTACCCTACTGATATGGATACTCTTGTCCTTAAGTACCATGTTTTCTACCTCGACTGATACGGTTGGTGGAACTCCAACTACCTAACTGATATGGGGTAGTAGACCCCCTATGGGTACTGTATAATAGACTTGGTTCTCCATCACTACCCAACTGATGTGGGTTCCTACAAAAACTTTGTATGTGACCCATCCTCCTGTAAAATCTTCATTACACTAGTGGTCATAGACCCTAACCATGCACATGGCATGTTCTAACAAACTGATAGTAGATGATATAACTGCCTCCCTGAGAGGTAGACCCTATCCCTTGTCCACTTTTTCTACCACTTATCAAGTGGAAGTTCTCATAATGGAATGTCCTACTATTGGTATACGTGCCACTAGATAACCCAACTAAAACCATCTAATCGACACTAGAAGCATCATTCGTGTTCCCTTCAGAGATGATAGCTTGATCCACTACCTCAACAAATCTCTTAAAATAAAATATGTTGACTTGAGACTTGATGTCACATATAAGTCCATTCAAAAAAAATTAGCCATAGCTGACTCATATTATATCAACATTAGGGAAAAACGCTACAAGTCAGTGAAGCGGGGAACATAATTCATCACTGGCATATTCATTGGGTCAATTTAATGAACTCTTTATCCTTTATTTGTCTTAATATCTCATGGTAAAAGTGATCCAAGAAATTATCCCAGAATTCCTTTCATGCTATTCCCTCCACTGCTCATCCTGATCTTGAATATCCCACCAGCGCTTCACTAGTCCTCATAACATGTAATCTACCAACTTGAATCAATTATTGTAATGATTCTCTAAGTGATCTAGAATCATCTATATAGACTCAATCCAAAACTTTATTTCCTCAGGTCCACCCTCTCTGGTAAAGGTTAGAGGGTGTTGTAGCTGAAACTGTGTCGCCATGTTAAACATACTCGGCGCAACCCACCCCAGGTCTCTCTCTATAAACTGTATAAAACAAGTGAAGTTCTCATAGAATTACTCTTACCCCCTATTTCCTGAAACCAGAAAAGGTTCCTACCCCACTACTATAGGATCATTATTAGTAATGTTTTCTTTTTGTCCAACTAGTAATCATCATCATTGTGGTATCTGTCTATAATTCTAAGAATGCATCTCAAAACACATAACATATAATTCCACATTATACCTAGAAGAGGTATGGACACTAGCCATAAATAATACACTCCACATAAACTATCCCAAAATATATAATCTCATCTTTATCACTACCCTCAACTATACCTATCATGGTCCATGGATAACATAGGGTAAAACAACTTCCAAATTTCAACTTTGCATTAAACACCATTTTAACCACCTCATTTAACATCTTTCAACTATTTGTAAAATTATAACATCTTTATTAAGTACCATATATTTATCCATTTAAATTTATCACTTTTTTACTTAAACAATTTTCAACTTCCTTATTAGGCACAATTTTTTATAAAACTACAAGAAAACCATAAAAAGTGTTTTCATTTCTCACAACCCAACCATAACCTTCATTTTAATGAGTGCCAAATACGATGCATGTTTCATAAATATTGAGTTTATAAAATGATTAATGAATATAAAAACCTCATTCCATGCCAATAAATGAATAAAATATCAAAAAACAATAACATCACACCACATGTGTATCATCCAAGGTGAAATAACATCTAACTATAATAATAAAACATCAAGAACAAGAATCTCACCATGGGTACTTGGGTTTTCTCCTACACATTGGTTAGTTACTCACATGAATGAGATCATTAACAAGTCCCAACATATACTAATTTCAAATATACCTTCATAAATAGTAATAAAATAGCCAAATAATCTCTAATACCACTTTGTAATATCCTGGCCCAAGTTCCACTAAACTAGTTCCCTGAGCAAGTGCACCACATGACCTCAAGCGCAACTCTCCATAAGACAAAATATACTAACTAGTAGTGAGGGTATAATGGAACATGTTTGGAGACTATACCCTCTAACCATAGTAAAATAAAAATTTAAATCAATATAAATATTAACATTCAATAATAAAAAATACCAAAATATCACATACCACTTTCCCAAACTAAGGAAGTACTAACTAACCAAAGCAGTAAACATGACTATTAGGTAGGAATAATACAAAGGTACATAAGAGGGGATGAATTGTGTCTTTCAATAATCTTGATAGATTCTTTCTTTTGTCTTTCTTTGCAATTTATGCAGATATTCAGCGTTATCTTTGGTAAATAATTTAAACAATGGATAAATAGTAATAAAGAACATGGTAACTTTTATAGTGGTTTAGGGCACAAAGATCCCATATTCCACTCCACTAATACCCTCTCTTCGATCTTGGTGATTTTCACTAGAATGGTCTAATTATCATAAGACCTTCACAACTGAGTGTAGGTAGTTGACTCCTTTTACAATAAGGATTTATAGAGACTTCTTGTTATTTTATAGGGAATTGGTTTCTCTACAGCTTGGTTTGAGAAGCTGAAACTCTTCCATAACTATGTTCGAGTATTCGAAACTCCAATAAATAAAAATATTTTTGATTTGAATGAATTAAATAGTTCTTGATCACAGTTGTAGAAGCAACTGATAAAATACAGATCTTCTTCTTTAAAGATGAATGTATTCAAGTAAGAATAGCTTTGAAGAGATCCTGGTTGAGAATGATCTTCAATAATAGTATAAAGGAACAGACATAAGTAGTTACATAGTAGCACGAGGTTTAAATGTTTATATATTTAAAGTGTAGCCACCCTAGAAATAACATAGTAGCTTGGTCTTTTGTGGTATTTTGTTTCTTTGAAGTAGTTTTTTATTCAAAAAGATATTGCATATATATTTTTGTATATATTAAGTGAAAATAATCTTACTATTTATATAGAAATATTGGATTTTTCTGATTGATTATATCCATATAAGTTGCCTAATGGATCCTAATCAGTCAAATTTAAATCATTCAAAGGATTCATAAATTCCATTAGAAATATAAATGATTTACTCCATTGAATATGATCCTTTAAAGAAATCATAACAAGACTATGAATTGGTTGTAAATTTTATTTTTACTTTTATCAAGATCATTTCATAAATCTTTGATAATATCATAGATTTAAAACTCTATCATTGAATAGTCAAACATTTGGTTCCTTTACAAGATGAAAAAACTTTAGACATAGGGTTTTACAGTGTACAATAGATCACACAAGTAGGGTTTATGTACCATATGTTTGTTTCCTCAAACATAATGTTACTTACAAATATAAGGTTGATTTACCATAGGTTTGTTTCCTCAAACATAGGGTTCTTTACGAACATAGGGTTGTTTAATCATACTTTCCCTTTTCTCAAACGTAAGGTTCCATACAAATGTAGCATTTATAAACAATACTTTTCAATAGAATTGGTTATATTACTCATACGTGTTATTTAAAATGTAGGGTTTTTGAACCATATGCTACGTTTATACTTTGTAAACTTAGGGTATTGGTTGCGCCCAAATTTACCCTATGGGTAAAAGCGATCGATGTAGTACATGTAGGGGTCGAGTCCACAGGGACCGAAGAAGTAACCTTGAGACGCTATGATTTGGTGAAGGATGGGCTATGAAGTAGCCAACTTTGGTTTTGATTTAGATGTTTTAAATAACACTAAGACACCTACGTGAATTCAATTTAATGAAAATGGGTTGATCTAGGATTATGCTTGGGGTGGATTGAATGAATTTTACTTCTTTAAACAATTTTGGTTTTATTAATTCTTGATGAATCCATTCTTCAAAAATAACACTACCTTCATCATTTTCTGGTTTGGTGCTTACTAAACACAATTAATAATCCCCTATACACTTAGAGAACCAAATTCATGATCTCTCCGAGGTATATGGTCATTTAGTAATTGAATTTATTTTGCTCAAACACAGTAAAGATGAAGAGTAGAAATAACTAAAGAATGGATATCTTAAATTAATTATCCATTTAACAACAATTCGTTCATAAAATAACATTCAACCCAGCCTTTGCATCCTCCTAAGATCAACCCATTAAGGGTTTAGCCCTCCATTGATGGTATACTCTCAATGGTGGGTGGAAGATGACTAACAAGAATTGGATTGAAGAAATTAAAACCGCGGAAATAACGAGCACTCCTCCGTGTGTGTGAATGAAATTCACACCTATGTGTGAACTAATTCACAACAACACAGAGATATCACTGTGCTTTGTGATTATAAAGTTTTAATAAATGAAATGGAAAATATATAAGAGAAGAAGTTGATTAAGAACAAAAAGAAAAACTTACATGGAAATGGAAAACATTACAAATGAAATTTGGAAGCAAAACATTACAATGAAACAAAGCATCCAAGATGATAATAAAAAAATTCCACCACCATTCCCTTCACCAATAGCTCCTTATATAGGAATATTAGGAGCCTTAGGTACATCCCCCAACAATTAATTCACCCCTCAACAATTAAGAGAGTCAAAAGGAAATTGACATTTCGAAGTTGACCCGGAAAACTGTCCAGATTCGTCCTCCATTTTGACGTATGAATTCTAAATTGAACAAGGCCGATTCCGGAGGTGTCATAAATATAAAATATCTTCGTCCATGTGTCCTCTATGAGCTGTAACAATTTCAGGAAATTTCGCTCAGCCGTTTGGAAGTTATGGTCGAAATGGTGGAACGGATTTCTGCGCATTAATGACGAGTCCACCATTTAAATCTAAACTTCAGATCCCTTTATCATCATGATAACATCAGAATTAGCTCCGGCCACAGTTGAATAAAATGATACTCATATTTTTATCTTTCTACTGTATAAATTTGAGCTTCATTGGGCTTGGTTTCTGGGCCCCACATTTGTTTGATGGGCCTTAGGCCCATTATGCTTTTTCCAGCATGTTTCTGCCTTCAGGCGCAAAATTCTCCATCTTCTTTTGGGATTCATCCATCGGACCTAAAAGATAAAATGTTCCAAACAAAGTGATCAATCATATCCCAAAATTTCAAATTAAAATAATGAATATTGTAATTTCCACAAGAAAATTATTGAGTGGGCCCAAATTGACATTTTAAGCATGAATTGCACAATGATGGGAAATGAAGTTCAATTTCTGAATTGGACTAAAATTGATGTTTATGAACTTTTAAAAACATTAATATTAAGATCTTAACAATTAATATTATCCACTTTCAGTGACTAATCAGGTATGAATCGTGTTTCCAGATTACATTCAAAACATGTTTAGAATACTTTATAACAAATGTTATAGCCCTTAAATAAGATAATATTCTAAAGAAATATATTCTTGAAAAATACTTAAAGTAACTTCATTAGTAAAACAAATAAGATTATTTTTTATCATTAAAATCAATATGATTTATATAGTATTGTTGAGACAATACATTCCCAACAATATCCTCTATTTTTATGATCAAAAACCCCATAACATAACTTAGAAAATATAGGAATTATAAACATAAATGAAATAATACCTTTTAAAAAGATACATATTATAGTTTTTTGAAAATTAAATTTACATAGTAAATTTATTCCATTTAATTTATAATAGAAACCGATAATTTGAATAAAAGAAAAATTAATGTTGTGTTTACCCAATTTCTCCCCCTTTATGTGATATAAAAAAGAAAGTATAATAAAATAGATTAAAACACATTCAATATAGCACATAACTGTAAATGAATGTTACATTCCGCTTAATATAAAAATAATAAATATGTTATGTCATTAGAAACGAACAAAAATAAAATAAACTCAAATATAATAAAAAAAATAACTTCATAAAAAGATATTTTATGATTATAATAATAATAATGGCTGATAAAGGTTTAAAATTTATGTCTAGTTGAATTTTATTGGGTTTTTTTAAAAGATCTATCAGATTCTGATGAAACTCGAATAGCTTGAAGAAATTCCTTCAATTCATCCATCTATATTCTTAAACTTTTAGTGATTTTTTCATCCAACTATCACATCAAAATATTTTAATATTGAATAATTTTTAAACTCTTAAAAAATTGACTTTTAAAAATTCATCAACTATTTCTTCTAACTAAATAAATTGAGTGATCATTTCACCCAATTGATTAAGAAGAGTTCTTATGTCGTGCTCTCCTAAAGTTAGCTTATCTATTAGATCTATCTAGTTTTATAAAAAAATATTTAAAGGTGCATTGTCACACTATAATGAATGAATTCTATCATTGAAATAATACATTAAATCTATGATAACTTCAAATCATCTGACTAGGTCTGGAGAAGTTTGAGGTGCAGATGTAGAAGCTCTGGACTGATTGTCACTACTTCTAAATAATTCAAACCGGCTCCCCAAATATCTTTTCAAATATACAAAATCTTTTTTTGAAACAGACTCTTTTTGGAGCTTACCAAACAGATCATTCATTTCCCTTTAAAAAGCATCAAAATCTCTTCTGGAAACCGATCTTTATCTGAGATTGGTTAGTTGGTACTGAACTAATTCTAATTCCTCTCTGGGAACATTTTTATTTCTTAAATATTCCAAATATTTTCTTGTATCCTCTAGATCACTTTGAAAATTAGAATTTTCTTCTCATTACTTTTTGAAATTAACAACAAACTCTTCAATTTTATTGTTTAAAGAATCATAAGACTCTATTTTGTGAACTTGAGATGGTTTGCCTCTTTCAACCACGGTTAAGGATTTTTATTTACTCTTCTCACTAGAGGTGTAAAATTTGACCTCAAGAACCTATGTATGCTTAGGAGATTCAAAATTTTCCTTGTACAAGGAATCATTTATTTCATAAATCCATTGATTAATAACTAACCATGAAATGTTATAAAATACCAGTTGAACTTTATCATTTCCTTGAGAATATTCTTGAACTTTTTATACATTAGGGGTTATTTTAATTTGATTTTTATCTTGATTGAAAATAAGAGTTTCTTACTCCTCTCTATTGACTGGTTGAGCAACGGTACCAGCTAAAGAAACCTATACTTCTAGTGCCTGAACTACAGTTACCTAGACTTTAGTTTCATCCCTTTTTCTAGGCCAGATGACAAGGGCCTCATTATTGGCTTCTTTTAAATTTTCCTCAAGAGATGGAGGTTTATCTCTTACATATTTTGGATATGAGACTTTATATATGATTCTTTGTGTCTTTTTTTGAACTGTATCATCTAACCTTTATTATGTAACTTATTCATTTTGAATTTGGACTACAATAATAGATCCCAAAATTCATTTCTCCCCCTAAATAATAGGACCAGATCCTATTTGGCCTTCTACACCAATAGGTAACAGCTTTCCCTATATAGTAATCCGGAAGAATCCTATATTCCTAAGAGTTCCATCATTAATAATATTACTGTGATGACATTTGGTGTGAATATGTACATCTCTAATCATTCATCTTTAATATATAATAAAAGAAAGTATGTATCCATAAGGATAAAAAGATATGATTTCCTCTTCCTAGCAACAACGGTGCATTTACCTTAACATGTACCTTATGAAATTAAACTTAATATCCCTTATCATAAAAAACATTATATATATGTCTGGGTAAAAAATATTTTCAAGCTTAGTAGTTCTTCAAATTATTACTAACTGTATAAACTTTACCAGTACCTTCTCGTCATCATTGAGATCCTAAACTTGCACTTTTCTTATTTGGGTAGAAACAAAGTGGAATGACATAATATCCTTTGATTTATGTTCTTGATTTTCTATATGTTGAAGATCAAAATAAAAAACCCCTTCATGGGGACACTTAAAAACTTTAGAAATTTCTACTGAAGAGTTTTAAAAATACCTATTAATTACCTAAGATATGATGACATCCTCTATGTCACCAAAACTGAACTGAGCATTTCTGAAGAATTCTTTTACTTCTATATAAAAAATAAACTCAGTGTTTCCTTTAGTAAATAGAGATTCTAGACCTTGAAATTTTAGATCATTCTTTATAAAAATATTTTCATATTGGAGGAATTCAAAATATATTATCTTTCCTTGAATAATTTTTCTATAGGTAATGCATTGACGGTTCGTTCCTCTTTTATTTCATGCATTTGTTCTCTGAATCCACGACATTTCTGAGAATCTGAGGTTTGATGGTTCAAATTCTAGGGTTTCAAATGAAAAAATGAGAGATTTGGAATTCAAAAAGGGCTTGAATATTGATAATGAGAGTGAAGTAGAGATATAGAGGGTTTTCTAATAGTTTTAGTGACACTCATCTAGTTTCTCGAGCCAATTACTCAGTATAATCATTAATTCTTTATTTTGAAAGGATGTTATTTTCCAAAAATCAAATAAATTCAATAAATAAATGAATAAATAAATGATTTAATACATTAAACTTATTAACACAAAAAATTTATGAACAAATTAATAAACATTTATTTAAAATTAAATATTTCTAGATCTCCCTTAATAAAATCAAAACTTGCAATGGGAAGTGGTTTAGTAAAAATATCAACAAGTTGATATTCAGTATTTAAAAAATATAAAGGTATATCATTTTTAAGAATATGGTATCTTATAAAATTATTCCTCATATCAATATTCTTGGTTATTGAATAAATTATAGGATTTTTTTTAAATATTAATTGCACTTCTATTATCACATAAAATAGGTATATTATTAAAATTAAGTCTAAAGTCCAATAAGGTGTGTTTCATCCACAACACTTGTGTACAGCAACTAACAGAAGATATATATTCTTCCTTGGATTTTGAAATAGCAACTAAATGTTGTTTCTTAGTTGACCATGAAGCTAAATATTTTTCTAAAAAGTGACAGGTTCCTAATGTGATTTTTTATTTAATTTATATCCTCTAAAATTAGCATCTGAATAAGAAATTAAATTAAAATCAGAAATTTTTAGGTAAATTAATGATTGAAAAATAGTTCTTTTTAAATATCTAAAAATTATTTTAACAACAGTAATATATTATTCTTTTGGTTTTGATTGAAATCTAGCGCATAAACATACAAAAAAAATTATCTCTAGTCTTCTAGTAGTGAGATACAATAAACTACCAATCATACCTTTGTATAACTTGTTATCAACTAGTTTTATAGCTTCATCCAAATTAAGTTTTATATTAGTACACATGGTATTTTCATAGGTATTATTATTTTCTAGTCCAATTTTTTTTAATAAATCAATAATTCACTTTATTTGATTTAAAACATTTCCATAATATTTTTGATAAATATGAAATATTAAGAAGAATTTTCATTCTCCCATCATAATATTTTCAAATTATTTTTTTATAATATTTTTAAAATAATTACAAAGATTTTTATTTTTTGATCCAAAAATAACATCATCTATATAAATTTTTACTAAAAATATATTAGAACAAACAGTTTTCTTAAAAAGAGTAGGATCAACTAATCCTACAAAAAACCCATTTTCCAATTAAAATGAGATTAATATCTCATACTGATATCTGGGTGATTACTTAAGTCTATAAAGAGCTTTATTAATTTTAAAAACCAAATATGGTAGATGGGGGTTTTCAAAACCTAGTGGTTGTTCAATATAAACTTCCTCTATTAAATATCCATTTAAAAAGGTAGATTTTACATCTATATGATATAATTTAAAATTAATATGAGTTGCATAAGCTAAAAAGATTATAATTGATTCTAATCAATAAATTGGTGTAAAGTTTTCATCATAGTCTATCCCTTATTCCTAGTTATATCGTTTTGATACTAATCTAGCTTTAGGTAATTATACCTTGATCATCCTGTTTATTTCTAAAAACTCGTTTGGTTTCTATTACTAGATAATTGTTTGGTATGTCTACTAATTCCAAAATTTTATTTCTATTGAATTAATTTAATTATTCTTACATTTCTATTAACCAACTCTCATCATTTAAATCTTGCACTATATTATAAGGTTCTAACTATGATATAAAGATAGAAAATTTAGCAAAGTTTACTATATTTCTTCTAGTTCTTACTCTAGTATCTAGATTTACTATAACAGTTTCTAAAGGATGATTATTTAAGGTTATAAACTATCTAGGTAATACATTTTTAGGTTCTTCTATTTCATGTCCTTTATTACTGGATTGGATTTCATTTGTTTTACTTTCAAAATCAGTCTTATGTGATTCAAACCTCATGTTGTCAAAAGAGTCATCAATTTCATCTGTTTTTTCTTTTCTTTTATCGAATAGATCAATTTCATAAAACTTCACATGAAATAATTATTAAACATCCCTTGAGTTTTTATTATATACTCTATAGTCTTTAGAAGTAGTATAATATCCTCAAAATATTCCTTCATCAGCCTTTGGATTGAATTTACCATGTTTTTTCTTAGTATTCAAGATATAGACCTTGAATTCAAATACTTTAATGTAATTTACTTTAGGTTTTATATTATTCTAAATTTTATAGGGTTTATTTTTAATAAGGGGTCTTATTAAAACTCTATTCATTATATATAAAGTTGTATTTATAGATTCTACCCAAAAATAGGTAGGAAGGCTATATTCATTCAACATCATGTTTTACATTTCTTGAATAGTTTTGTTTCTTCTTTCAACAATTCCATTTTTTTTTTGAGGTGTTCTTGGTGTATAGAATGTGTTTTTAATACCTGAGTTTGATCAAAAAGAATTAAATTCTTGATTTTCAAATTCCTCACCATGATCACTTCTTAATTAAAGTATTTTAAAACCTTTTTCGTTTTGGAAAATTTTACAAAAGCTTTTGAAAATAGTGAATACTTCACTTTTATGTTTTTGAAAATAAACCCAAGCAAATCTTAATAAATCATCAACCAATACATAAACATACGATTTTACATCCAAACTTACTACCCTTTATGGTCCAAACAAATCCATATGGATAAGTTCTAGTGGTTTAGATGTAGAAACTTTGTTAATTGATTTGAAAGATGATTTGTGTCATTTTCCAATTTGGTATGCATCATAGAATCTTTAATTATCAAATTTAAGGGTAGAAAAATAATAAAATAATTGTTTATTATATAATTTATATAAATCAAATATATTATAGTGTCTAAGTATTCCATTCTAGATCCACGGATTATTTTTCTTAGCAGTTAAAAAATTCACTTTTTTTACACAATGAATTAAGATCCAAGGTATAAAAATTTTCAATTCCAAGTGCTCTAAATTTAAGAAATTTTTATTTGAAAATGGAGTAAGAGTTGTTAGATAAATCAATATAAAATCCATCATCATAAATTTGAGAAATACTTATTAGGTTTTTCTTTAGACCTTGAACATATATCACTTTTTATATTTAAATTGACTTTGGATCTCCAACTGATCTAACTACAACTATCTTTCCTTTTTCATTGCCTCTAAATGTGACTAGTCCTCCATCCAGTTTTTCTAGTTTATGTAAATTTGAATATTATCCACTCATTCTTCTTTATCATCCACCATCCATATACCATACAACATTTTTGTTCCTATGTTATTTTACCTACAAAAGTATTTAAACAAGAGTTTTTTTTGTGCCCATATTTTCTTTGGTCCAGCTGTGTCAGCAAGCAAATATATAGAAATCAAAATTTTCCTTAATTTACTAAAATTTACATTACTTGTTTTAGAAAAATCCTTGGAAATAAAAGCCTTTTTAATTCCATTTATCTGAGGATTTCTTAACCAGAAGTTGTTAGAGTAATTTCCTTTCATTCCACAATAGAAATAGGTATCATTTTTAGAAGTTGGTACAAAATATTTTTTATATAACTTTTATTTTTCTCCCTTTCTTCCTCTTCCATATTTTTCTCTTTTAATAACATTTTTTCAAGAATCCCATTCATAGATTTTTCTCCTTCAGTTAGAATACTATCAACACTTTTAAATGATTCTACTTCATCTTGTAGTTCTTTTCTTTAATTTTCATGAACAGTACAATTTTATGTAGATGTATTAGATTTTTATTTAATTCTTGATGTTTTTTCATCATTGTATCATTTTCACCTAAAACAACATTATGAATATTTTTTAGTGACATGTGAATTTTTACTAATGATTCATATTTTTTTTAAACATTGAGAAGTGAGCACCTAAATTTTCGTTTGAGTAGCTATCAGGATCATATGTAGAATAATAATAGGATTGTACCTTATTTTATTTATTATCTATAAAGCACATGTTTTCTTTCAGATTTTTTGGCTCTATTTCTAAATAATATTTGGACGATCTCTTGGAGTCTTCAAACATGCTCCAAGTATCTTTCATATCTTTTTTCCCTTTATGCCCAGTTTTCTTCTAATTTTATTCATAATTTTTCTTTCTTCTTTTAATTGGGGGAAATTAGGTCTGATATGACCCATCTACTTGAATTCCTAGAATATTACTTCTTTAGATCCTTTCTCATACTTTTTGAAGGACTTTTTGAATCATATTTTTTTATTATAGAATTTTCTAAATTTTATGGCTAACTGAGCTAGTTCCATGTCAAAATCTGAGAAATTTGAATCTTTTGAGATTTTAATATCTTATTTTGATTTTCTTTCTTACTTTTGAGATGTAACTTTAAGGGTTTTGTTTTCCATTTTTATTATCTTATGATATTCATATTTATCTTGCATCTCTTCTTCATACATTATTAGTGTTCCAATAAATGTTTTCATTTTCAAATATTTGACTAGTGATGATTATCTTATAGTAGCAGATATCCTATCCAATTTTGAGGATAGTAATCTAAGTACTTTCAAATCTTGATATGATTGATTAATTTTATCTCCCAAATCAGAAACATTATTGAAAATTTCTCTCAATAGTTCATTCATTTGTATGATTCTTTCACCATCATACATTCTGAAGGTTTCAAATTTCAGTTTTTTAGTAGCATACCTTAGGTGTTTGACATTGTATGTTCCTTCATATGCAACAACAATCATCTGTCAAATTTCATAAGCAGTAAGAAATTGTGATATGATAATTAATTCATTATAACCAAGTCCACAAATGATAGCATTTGTTGCTTTTGAATTGATGTCATACTCAGATTCTTTGGAGAATCCCATGTTTCTGGTTTCTCAAAAATTACATAAGTAGTGATAATCTTCATATACACTTTAAATCCAAGATTATTCATATAGATGATCATATGAAATTTACAGCATCCATAGTTATCACCATTGAAGTATGGATCATGTATCATTGACATGCCTTCTCTATGATTATCCATTGACATATGTATTTGTAAAGACCTTATACTTTTGAACTTTATAGAGCTTTATTTACTTTGTAAAAAAAATCTTTCCTTTGATACCAATTATTAGGTCAAAATAATACAAAAATACATAATAGGGGTTAAATTGTGTCTTTTTGATAATCTTGATAGATTCTAGCTTTTGGATGTCTTTTCAATTTATGCATATTTAAATCATTATCTTATATAATTTATTTAAGCAGTTGATAAATAGTAGTTAAGAACATAGAAATTTTTATGGTGGTTCGAGGCACAAAGATCCCCTAGTCCACTCCACCAATGTTCTCTCTGTGATCTTGGTGATTTTCACTAGAATTGTCCTCTTATCATAAGACATTCACAACTGAGTGTAAGAAGAAATATAAAGACCTGTATTTTCCATGTAATTTTTTTTAAATTTTATGGAATTATTACGAGTCCGTGAAAATTGATGGTGTGTGATATTGAGGCCAGGTGTGCCTGGAATTAAGTTCTAAACTTTTTTTAAGGTACGTTCAGTAAACACACGAGCGTCATTTTCTAACTTTTGAACCGGTGCTCAGATTAAAAATCTGAGGGCACCGTTGAATTTGCAGCGCTGGGATTCACTTAAGGGAGACTTCACTTCAACTGAAGTAGGTCTGGAGAAAAAGTTAACTTTTGGGACTTTTTAAAAGAATAAACAAAATAACTTTATTATTTTGTTTCCTTTATTTTTCCTCCAAGGGACTAGCGACAACGTGGGGCCAGTGACGTGTCAAGATAATAAATGGATTTACCTTTCAATCCTTAATAACATCACCATTGGGGAATTAGGAAGGTTCCTAATTAATGATCCCCCATTAAATCCCACAAGCGTTAGACACCCTCCCCCTCTCCTATTTATATGGAGCTTGGGGGAGGAATCAACACTGCTTCACCAAGAAATGAAGTGCTGACGAAGTGTCGAGATGCCAAACTCTTAGAGGACGGATCTGGTTCTAAAAACCAGTGACGAGAAACAATGAAACCCCAAACCAAAGATCGATGATTGAGCGATGTCATTGGAGGCAAGTTGTGGGGGACAGCAAACACTGACCTACTTCCTCAACCATGGGCCTTTCTCCATCGTTCTTGAGGTAGGGTTTAATTTTTTTATTTTTCAAATTGATTGTTGAATCCTCTAGTATTCCCTCACATCTTCGAGCTAACGCGGAGGGCGCGGGTCTAACGAACACAGACCAAACCCTTTGTAACCTTGTTTACCCCATGTGTTCTTCATGGAAGACTGTCAGCGTGGCGGTACCGGTGCCGGTAGGGACCAAGGCGACAGCCGACACCGGCCGGTTTCAAGGTAGGAGGCGGTGCACCCACGCCACCGGAGGAACTGGTCGTGGCTTGTCAGTCACGACGGTCAGAGGAGGCATCTGACACACCGGTCAGCTATAGATGAGGAGGGAGGCGTGACCAGTGCACCGCCAGAGATTACATGTTGCGGCTCGTCAGCTGCGGCGGTGAGACCAACAGTGGGACCCGTATGACTTGGAAGATCCCTTAGGCAATTCCAATTCATTTTCCAAATGGGGGGAATCCCCCCCCCCTTTCTATCTTGGGCGGATCGTGGGTTGTGCCTCATGCGGTCGAGCCACCTTCCCAATGGGTCGGGCCACACCCCCTCAGGTTGGGTCTCCCCCTTGTGGTCGGGCTACCCCCTTTAGGGTTGGGCTACCCCCTTTGCGGGTCGGACCATGATCCATTGCATGCCGGGTTGGACTGAAACCCCGCGGGCTGAGCCCGCCGCGGCCCGGCCCCGTCGGGTCGGACCCAGGCCCCACCGGACCCAGAAACACTTAAAGGGTCATATCTTGAGAATCGGATGTCTGTTTGAAAAATAGTCTATGGCGCTGGGATCCTTTGATTGAGAAGGTCCTATTTGAAAACTTCACTTGAATTTTGGAGAAAGTTGGAGTATGACTAGGTTGTATTGAACCTGAATCCAATCGGGCCCTCGGAACTAAAACGCTTATAACTCACAGATCGGGCGTCCGATTGACGCACCGTCTGTCATGTTGGAACCCTTAGGACGTGGCAGTCCTTTGGGTTACTATTTTGTGGATCTTAGTGGTAGTATAGGTATGACCGATATATCAAGGGGTAGATTCTACAGAACTTGAGTGCACCAGGTGTGAGGAATCATGTGGTAGGTTGTAACATGAAGAAAGAACATCGATCATGTGTGGGTTGGTAGCTATTGATCCTGTGTGGGTCAGCATATATCGATACTGTGTGGGTCATCTTCTATCAGATCCTGTGTGGGTCAGCGCTCAGTGATCCTCTGTGGGTCAGCGCATATCGATCTTGTGTGGGTCAGATCCTATGTTGGTCAGCAGGGGTTAGGTCATATCAATCCTATGTGGGTCAGAAGTAGTTCTTCTTAACAGAATTAGATGATCTAGCTTACGACTAATCATATCTACTTTTGTACTTAAGTTATACCTGGTGTGAGCTGAGTCTTTTAGCTTCATGGTGTTAACTTTGTGGTGTTACCTGTGTGGTACTTTTATCTTCGTGATGTTACCTGTGTGGTACTTCTATCTACGTGGTGTTACATGTGTGGTACTTCTATCTCTGTGGTGTTACCTCTGTGGTACTTATATCTTCGTGGTGTTACCTGTGTGTTACTTATATCTTAGTGTTGTTTATTGTGTGGTACTTCTATATTCATGGTGTAACCTGTGTGGTACTTTTACCTTCATGGTGTTATCTTCGTGGTGTTACCTGTGTGGTACTTCTACCTTCATGGTGTTACCTTTGTGGTATTCTTCCCTCATGTATGAGATGACTATATCTTGATAACTTAGGTATATGTATGGGCATATACCTAAGTAGATTTGATGTCTTTATTTGTGGTTTTTCCTTTGTGGAACTCTAGGAGACCTATGGGGGTCTCGGGGTCCCTACTGAGTATCATTATACTCACCCCTACATGGGCTATTCCCACACCTTATTTTGTATTTTTCAAATGACGTACATCATTGATCAAAGCTAAGGGAGCCAGGACTGGATGGTACTCAGAGGTGGACCATTTGGTGTGACGTGATGCAGGGATTACTGATCGTGAGTTGTACCTACCCTTCTGGTAGGATCCTTAGTGGACGATCCAGGAGCTGTTTTTCACTTTTCAGTTGTATTTTTACTTTTAATTTGTACTTTTAATTTTTAGTTGGGCCTATATTCCAGCCCCTTTACTTTCAGCACACTTTTACTACAATAGTTTACTTCGTGGATGCTTCTTTTTGTGTTCTTGGACTCTGTGTCTGTACAGGTTACAAGGAAATGGCTTCCCATTTTAGGGATACACCTTTCCTATGTTAGTCTCCATCCCCTGGCTTATGGAAGGTGGGCTTGGGGTAGTCACGGAATGGGCCCTGAAAGACAGTTCGTGACAAAGTGGTATCAGAGGAGTCTATTCTACCAAAGAACTAGGACTCTGATCTTTTCTATGTGGCAATAGTGTTAAGTGTTATGAGTGTGGTTTTCAGTTTGGGGAATCCAGTGTTGGTGCAGCAGCCGACATATCCATACACCAGGACCCTAATTCTGATTTCTAACTTAGTGCACAGAAACACTGATTGCATGTCTTTTTGAAAAGTTTTTATTGTGATATTTTTGATTTAGCTCACCAGGTATAACTTATTTACCATGGAGCACCTATTTTCTTTCAAGATGCTGCCATGTAGACAGCCATCCAGGCTTCCTGAGAGAGTATGCTATGATGGCCCACTGAGTGATGAGGCCTCAGTGTAGGGCCCTCTTACGGTGTTAGAACCTTTGGGTGGTGTACCAGAAGCACCACTACATGTTGGGAAGTCATTGCCACCAGCCCTGCCTGCAGAGAATGCACACCGACTGAGTGAATTTCATGAGTTTCAGTGGAAGAGTCCTTCGAGGTTCTGAGGCGAGACGGACCCACAGGTGTCTGAGGACTGGCTGGAGGTTATAGTCATAGTTTTCCACCTGGTTGGGACACCAGCTGATCTTATGGTGATCCTAGCAGCCATTCTTTTTCAGGAAGCAGAAGGGAGATGGTTGAGCTTGATGCTCTAGATACATGACGAGGCGACCCTCATTTGGGTGGACTTAGAGAGCCTTTTTAGGGCATAGTTCATCCCAGAGACTCTATGCTCAGTGTGTATACAGGAGCTAGTGCAGTTACAGTAGAGCAGTATGACTATGACCCGGTACTCGGTGAGGTTCACTAATCTCTCCCACTACTCCACCGACACTGTATGGGACCCTTTCTTCAGGGCCCAGACCTTTGAGAAAGGTCTCCGATGGGAGATCAGAGCATCAATGATATTTCTCAGCATACCGACACAGGATGGGGTGCTAGAGTGAGCACTTTTGGTGGAGAGCTTCCTAACTGAGCAGGCACCAACAGCGAGAGCCACCACCGGATATCGGGTAGTAGATTCATCTGCAACAGGAAGTAGACAGATGATGTAGGGTCCCAAGCGGGCCAGACCTTCTGGTGGACGACCTCATGATATAGGTTCGGTGGTGCGGGGATCACAGGACAGAGGAGGACAGTTGAGGATCAGGAAGTGTTACTCGTGCGACGGGTAAGGTCACATGGCTCGTGATTTCCCAAACCGCCATATGGATGACCAGCAGATGGTCAAGGGACTTCTGAGGCAGAGGAAGAGATTCAATTAGGGAGGTTCATAGGTAGTAGGAAGATGTGGAAAAGGAGTTGGTCGTGCAGCAAGTGGTGGGCGGTGATTCAAGGTTCTATCGCCACCACCTCCAGGTGGTCCACCCCGACCATAGGGAGTAGGTGGACATGGATGAGCTCACCTCCAGGTAGTTGAGGCCAACGACCATAGTGATCCGGAGATGATTAGAGGTACGATATTTGTCTACTCCACCTTAGATACAGTACTTATAGACACAGGTTCCAGTCACTCTTTTATTACCACAACCCTCATTCAGAGCTTAGATATTCCAGTGGAGTTGTTGGCTCGGTCCTTACAGCTAGAGACTCTTACGGGAGATGATTCGATGATTAAAAACCGGTTCCAGCAATGTGAGCTTACTCTAGGAGGCAAGAGATTTGGTTGGGATCTTCTAGTATCGGTGTCGAGACCTTATGACATCATATTGGTTATAGACTGGTTATCCACATTCCATGCTCAGATTGACTGTATTAGGCACAAAGTGTGGTGTGTCCATGAGTATGGGACTAGGTATTCCTTCACCAGTGAGAAGGTAACCTTTGCAGCACGGGATGGACTTAACCATAGGAGGGTTCAGCCAATCACACATTAGTTGGCCATCCTTACCCTCGGGGAAGTTGATGATGTGAGTCTGAGCTATCCTATAGTGGTGGACCAGTATATTGATGTATTTCCTGATGATGTTCTGGGACTACCTCTATGCAGAGAGGTAGACTTTTACATCGAACTGTACCCCGGGACAGCATCGATATCTACACTATCATATCAGATGGCTTCTGCAGATCTTCGTGAGTTACAGGTACATTTAGATGACTTGTAGAGGAATGGGTTCATAAGGCCCAATGTTTCTCCATGGGTTGGCCCAATTTTGTTCACCAAGAAGGTAGATGGGAGTTTGAGACTCTGTATGGACTACCGGTGCCTGAACTAGGTGACCGTAAAGAAAAAGTATCCACTTTATAGGATTAATGATTTTTTTGATCAGTTGAAGGGAGCTCATTGGTTTTTGAATATAGACCTTAGATTAGGCTATCATCAGCTCAGGGTACGAGATGAGGATGTGCAGAAGATGAACTTTAGATGTCGGTATGGCCACTATGAGTTATTGGTTATGCCGTTAGGAGTGACCAATGACCCAACAGTGTTCATGGGACTCATGAACAGGATCTTCTAGACATACCTCAATCTCTTTGTGGTGGTCTTCATCGGTGACATCTTGATATACTCGGCGACGGAGGAGGAGCATTCCTATCATCTGCAGATAGTTCTGGATACACTATGAGAGCACTAGATTTATGGTAATCTCTCGAAGTGTCAGTTCTAGATATGAGAGGTCCACTTTATAGTACATGTTATCTCATAGGATAGAGTTTTAGTGGATCTAGTGAAGATAGAGGTTGTACTTTCTCGGGATCCACCTAGGAGTGTGACCGAGGTGCGGAGTTTCCTGGGGTTGGCTGGATACTACCAGAGATTCATGCCTAACTTTTCTAGAGTTGTGGAACCCTTGTCAACATTGAAAAAGAAGGGAAAACCCTTCGTATGGATGGAGAGGTTCCAGTAGAGTTTTCAAGAGATGATGTAGAGACTAACGAGTGCCCCCATTTTGAGGCTACCATAAGAGGGTGGTGGGTATGTAGTCTATTGCAACGCATCAGGGACTGGACTTGGGTGTGTATTGATGAAGGAGTGAGCAGTGATTGCCTATGGATCATGACAACTAAGGCAACATGAGCAGAACTACACCACCCATGACCTAGAGTTAGCAAAAGTAGTCTTCGCCCTAAATATGTGGTGACGTTACTTGATGGGTGAATGTTTTAAAGTCTACTATGATCACAAGATTCTTAGGTATATATTCTCACAAAAGGACCTGAACCTGAGACAGCAGCGATGGCTGGAGTTCCTCTAGGACTATGACTTTGAGATAGTCTATACTCCTAGGAAGGGGAACGTGGTAGCAGATGCACTCAATAGGAGGTCTGGTCTGCAATTGCTGAGTGAGGCAATAGAGCAGCTAACCGCATTGTAGATATCCTTTGTGGATAAATATGGAACAACTTACCTCTAGTCTATGACTGTCACCCCCTCAATTATTTAGTGAGTTCGGGAGGCGCAACCTCGGGACATTGAATACGAGTCTCGATGTTCTCAGATATCCTTAGGACAGGCACCTGAAGGATTTTCTGAAGGTGGGGAGAATGTCATCCTCTTCAGATGACGTACCATGGTATAAGTGGTGTTATGGGAGGAGGTGTTGAGGGAGTTCTATACATCCCCTCTGGTGGTACATCCTAGTGTGGTGAAGATGTACCAGGACCTCTGGAATCAGCACTGGTAGCCAGGGATGAAGAAAGAAGTGGCAGAGTTTGTTTCACGATGCATCACTTGTCAGCAAGTGAAGGTAGAGAATCAGGTTCCAGCAGACTTAGCGCAACCACTAGAGGTGCTGGAGTGGAAGTCGTATAGAATCTCTATGGAATTTGTGACAGGGCTTCCATGTACATCTAGGGGACATGATTCCATCTAGGTGATCTCTGGCCAAATCACCAAGTCGGCCCACTTCCTACCTATCCGAGAGCAGGGATCAGTAGAGGGCTTGGGACGCCTCTACATATAGGAGATTGTGAGACTTCATGGGGTTCCATTGACGATTTTCTCTGACTGTAATTCACATTTCACATCCCGGTTGTGGAAGGGATTACAGGAGGTGTTTGGGACTCAGCTACGTTTGAGCACCGTCTTCCATCCTCAGATGGATGGTCAGATAGAGCGGACCATAAAAACACTAGAGGAAATGCTTCATGCTTACGTACTATATTTTTTCCATAGTTGGGAGGATCACTTTCCCTTGATGGAGTTTTCATAAAACAACAGTTATCACTCCACCATCAGTATGTCACCATTTGAGGCCCTATATGATTGACATTGCAGATTACCTCTATGCTGGACGAACCCAGGGGAGTCAGCACTTATGGGTACAGAGTTGGTACGGGATATAACTAAGAAGGTGAAGATCATCCAAGAGCGGATGAAGACTACAAAGATCATACAAAAGTCTTATGCTGATAGGAGGCGGAGACCTTTGGAGTTTGAGGAGGGAGACCATGTCTTCCTACGAGTCTCACCTCATCGGGGTTTATAGAGATTTGGTCGAGGCGACAAGTTATCACCGATTTTTATCGGACCATTTCAGATACTTCGGAGGATAGGCTAGGTAGCATATGGCTTGGAACTTCCACCTTAGTTGGAGAGGGTGCACGATGTCTTCTACGTATCCCAGCTGAGGAGGTACGTGCATGACCCATCTCATGTCATCGACCACGACGAGCTGGATTTTGATGATGGGGAAATGTTTACGGAGGTTCTAATAGAGACTAAGGATCAATAGGATCGGGTCCTTCATGGATGATAGATACCTATGGTGCACGTTCACTGGAAGCATGGGAACCTCCAAGAGAGCACATGGGAGTGGGTGGATCAGATTCGTGCTCAGTACCCCCATTTTTTTCTTAGTCTATATTGTGGATTTCAGGGATGAAAATCCCTATGGTGGGGAGAATGTAAAGACCCGTATTTTCTAGGTAATTTTTTTTTATTATATGAAATTATTACGAGTCTACAAAAATTGACAACGTGTGATTCTGAGGCCTGGTGTGCCCAAAATGAATTTTTGAACTTTTTTAAGGTACGTTCAATAAACGCGCGAGTGGAATTTTCTAACTTTTGAATCGGTTCTTGGATTAAAAATATGAGGGCACCATTGAATCTGCAGCGCCGGGATTCGCTTAAGGGAGACTTCACTTTGACCGTAGTAGGTCTGGAGAAAATTTTAAATTTTGGGACTTTTTAAAAGAATAAACAAAATAACTTTGTTATTTTTTTCCTTTCTTTTTTCTCCAATAGACAAGCGGAAATATGGGACCAACGATGTCTCAAGACCTTTCAATACTTAGTAACAACACTATTGGGGAATCATGAAGGTTTCTAATTAATGATCCCTCATTAAATCACACGAGCGTTAGACACCCTCCCCCTATCCTATTTATATGGAGCTTGGGGGGAGGAATCAACACTGCTTCACCAAGCAACGAAGTGCTGACAAAGTGTTGAGACGCCAAACCCTTGGAGGACGAAGCCAATTCTGGCAAGTGGTGACGAGCGACATCGAAAACCCCAACTGAAGATCGATAATCGAGCGATGTCCTTGAAGGATAGTTGCGAGGGATGGTGAACATTGACCCACTTCCTCAACCACGAGTGTTTCTCCATCGTTCTTGAGTTAGGGTTTAATTTTGTTATTTTTCACAGTGATTGTTGAATCCTTTAATCTCCCCTCACATCTTCGAGCTAACACGAAGGGTTAGGGCCTAACGAACATGGCCCAAACCCTCCACAACCTTGTTTACCCTATGCGTTTTCTGTGGAAGACCACAGGCATGGTGGTACCGGCGCCGACGGGGACCAAGGCGGGGGCCAACATCGGTCGGCCGCGAGGGAGGAGGTGGCGCACCCGCGCTACCAAAGGAACTTGTCATGGCACATCAGTTGCGGTGGTCGAAGGAGGTGACGCACCCACATCGCCATAGAAATCAGTCGCAGGTCATAAACTGTGGCGGTCAGAGGAGGTGGTCGGCATACCAGTCGACCGTAGATGAAAAGTGTGGTCGGACTAGTTCGCCGCTGGAGGATGTAGGTCGTGGATCATCAGCCACAGCGGCAGGACCCGCAGTGGGTCCTGCATGACTTGACAACACCCTTAGGCACTGCTTCTTCGGTTTCCAAATGGGGAACCCCCCCTCCCTCTTTTCCAGCTCAGGTGGACCACAGGTCGCGCCTCCTACAAGCCACGCCTCATGTGGCCAAGCAGCCTGCCCAGTGGGCCGCACCCCCTTTTGGGTCAGGCCACGTGCCCAGTGGGTTGTGTGACCAGCGGGCCATGCCCCCTCAGGTCGGGTCTCCCCCTTGCGATTCGGGCCACCCCCCTTGCGGGTCGGGCTACCCCTTTGCAAGTCGGGTTGTGCTCCCTTGCAGGTCGGGCTAGACCGCAGCCCAACGGGTCGAGCCTGTCATGGCCTGGCCCAACTGGGTCAGGCCCGAACTAGGTCAGGTTATCCCAGACCGAGTCAGGTTGGCCCAGACTGGGTTGGCCCGACTGGGTCGGACCGGACCTGGGCCCAACTGGACCCAGAAACACTTAAAGGGCCATATCATGAGAATCAGACGTCTGTTTGATGAACTGTCTATGATGTTGGGATCCTTGGATAGATATAGTCCTATTGGTATACTTCACTTGAGTTTTGGAGAAATTTGGAGTATGTACGGGTTGGATCGAACCCAAATCTAACCAGGCCCTTGGAACTAAAATGCTTTTAACTCACAGACCGGGCGTCTGATTGATGCAATGTCGATCACGTTGGAACCCTTACGACATGGCAGTCTTTTAGGTTACTCCTTTATAGATCTTAGTGGTGGTCAAGTTATGACTGATATCTCGAGGGGAAGATTCTACGGAACTCAAGCGCACCGGGAGTGAGGAATCCTATGGAAGGTTGTAACGTGAAGAAAGAACATCAATCCTATGTGATTCAGCAACTATCGATCATGTGTGGGTCATAATCTATTGATCTTGTGTGGGTCAAATTCTATCAGATCCTTTGTGGGTCAGTGCTCAGCGATCCTATGTGGGTCAGCGCATATCAATCATGTGTGGGTCAGATCCTATGTTGGTCAGTAGGGGTTATTTCATATCGATCATGTGTGGGTCAGAAGCAGTTCTTATTAATAGAATTATATGATCTAGATTATGAATAATCATATATACTTCTATACTTAAGTTATAACTGGTGTGATTTGAGTCTTTTACCTTCGTGTTGTTAACTTCGTCGTGTTACCTGTGTGGTACTTCTATCTTTGTGGTGTTACATGTGTGGTACTTCTATCTTTATGGTGTTACCTATGTGGTACTTCTATCTTCGTGGTGTTACCTCTATAGTACTTATATATTTGTGGTTTTTCTTGTGTGGTACTTCTATCTTCATGGTGTTACCTTTGTGGTACTTCTACCTTCGTGGTGTTGTCTTCGTGGTTTTACCTATGTGGTATTTCTACCTTTGTGGTGTTACCTTTGTGGTATTCTTCCCTAATGTATGAGATGAGTATATCATGGTAACTTAGGTATATGTATGGGCATATACTTAAGTAGATTTGATGTATTACATTGTGGTTTTTCCTTTGTGGAACTTTAGGAGACCTATAGGGGTCTTGGGGTCCCTACTGAGTATCATTATACTCACCCATGTACGGGCTACGCCCGCACCTTATTGTGTCTTGTGCAGACGATGGAGAGAAATTATCAAGGCTGAGGGAACCAGGACTGGATGGTACTCATAGGTGGAACATTTGGCGTGATGTGACATAGGGACTACTGATCATGATCTGTACCTACCCTTCAGGTAGGATCCTCAATGGATGATCCAAGATCTGTTTTTCACTTTTCAGTTGTATTTGTACTTTTCAATTGTACTTTTACTTTTCAGTTGGGCTTTTATTCTGGCCCCTTTAATTTCAGCACACTTTTACTACAACATTTTACTTTATGGATACTTATTTTTGTGTTCTTGGATTGTGGTTCTGTACAGGTTAAAAGGCAATGCCTTCCCATTTTAGGGATATGCCTTTCTAGTGCAAGTTTCCAGCCCCTGGACTATGGAAGGTGGGCTTGGGGTAGTCACGAAATGGGACCTGAGGGATGGGTTATGACAAGCTGACACCTTTTACAAAATGTCTTTATAGATCCTTCTCTTTCTTTTATAGGGAATCAGTTTTTCCATAGATTAGTCTATGAAGCTGATACTCTTCCATGACTGAGTTCAAGTAGTCAAAACTCCAATAAATAAAAATAGTTTGAATTGAAAGGTTCTTGATCATAGTTGTAGCAGCAACTGAAAGAATACATATCTTCTTCTTCAAGGATGAATATCTTAAAGTAATAATAGCTTTTAAGATATATTGATTGCGAATGATCTTCAATAACTATAGCAAGGAACAACCATCATTAGTTACACAGTATCATGAGGTTGAAATATGTATATATTCAAATTGTAGCCTCCTCATAAATAACATATTCTCTTGATCTTTTGTTTCTTTTTAGCAGTTATATATTAAAAAATATATTGAATATATATTTTCATATATATGAAGTGAAAATACTCTTTCTATTTATACAACAATCTTGGATTTTTCCAGTTGAGTAGATCCACATAGGTTACCTAATAGATCGCAATAATTCGAATTTAAATCATTTAAAGGATTCATAACTTTTATTATAAATAGTAACTATTTACTCTATTAAATATGAACCTTTGAATCGATCATAAAATGGATTTTTACTTCTGTCAAGACCGTTTTGTAAATATCAGTTAATATCATATATTTAAAACTCCGTCATTGGACAGTCAAATATAGGGTTCCTTTACAAGATTAAAAAACTCAAAAAGTAGGGTTTGACAATATATGGTTGATCAAAAAAGTAGGGTTGATGTACTATAAATTTGTTTCCTCAAACATAGGGTTCCTTACAAATGTTGGTTTGATGTACCGTACATTTATTTCCTCAAATGTAGGGTTCCATAAAAACATGGGGTTGTTTATCCATACTTTCCATTTTCTCAAACGTAAGGTTACATCCAAACATAGGGTTGATAAACAATATTTTCCAACCATGTTGGGTATATGATCCATATGTGTTATTTTAAATGTAGGGTTTCTGAACCATACGATGCATTTATACTTTGTAAGCATAGGGTATAAACAATATTTCCATATTACTTTCAAAACATGTTTAGAATACTTTAAAAAAATTATAGCATGTGACTAAGATAATATTCTCAATAAATATATTCCTAAAAAATACTTAAAGTCACTTCATTAGTAAAATATACAAGGGTATTTGTGAGCATCAAAATAAATAAGATTTATAGAGTATTATTAAGAAAATACATGCCCAACAATGTCATGTCATTATAGTCTAATGTTTCAAAATAAAACCAAAATAATACACTAAAGAAAATCCCCAAAATGGGTCCTAATTTTATGTCTAGTTCCCTCATACATACCTCATCCTGACTCTCATATAATCTATCTAACATAGGGCCTTTCCCCTTATCCTGACCTACAACCATGAAGTTTACTCGAGTACTCAACGACGAAAAAAGCAGGGTGTGAGTACAAATTAGTAAGACACTACCAATGGTGTCTATAATAATATCCAATCTAAAATAGTTTATGAATAAGTATATTAATCAAAGGAAAAATTGGAAAGTTAAATAGGTTTCATTATTTAACATTATTTAAATTAACCATTTTTTTCTTAGTTCCAAGTGATACCCATACACATCAAACCTACTTCAGACCATACTATCCATCTAAACCATATATTATAGAGTTCCTGGATTGTAATATAAGGAGCATCAGTCCAAGTATCCAATCGTGATTTAGAATGCATTGTCTGACCATCCCAACCATGATATGGAATGCTATGTCCATACCCTTAGATTCAGGAGCATCAATCCTTCCTCTGAAAACTATGATGCCCCAGGATGCCTGGAGAATCATTATGGCCTTCCTATGGAAGAGGATTATCATTCCAATATCCCACCAACCATTATTCACATTTCCAAAGGTCAACATCAATGACCTTTAATCACACAATAACAACAAGGGAGTGTCATTTCATTTTATCACATTTCCATGGTTCATTACATTCATCATGTTCTCCCTCCCCCATAGTTATCCAATTTCCCTATTTTATCACATTACAACCATTTTTCACCCCATTATTGACATTCAACCACATGAACATGCCTATTTAACCATTTAGCACATCTACCCATTTACAATTGAAAATTGATTTAACTTATTCAAGTTAAACCAAACACCATCTTGTGCCATGTTGACATGATAAACACAATTATCATTGGATTAATCACATAACCCTTAAACTCAATGTTTAAAAACTCAATTTACATGTTCAAGGAAGTTTCACACCCCATGGGTGGCGTTAGGCCTGGTCTACTCATCCTCAATGGATCCAACAGGGATCTTGAGGGGTCCAACACATCATTTAAACACCTAATTCATCATTTATTATTAAAGGATAAAAATTTTCATCATAATAGAACAAAATAATAACCATATACACATGAATAAACATCAAGACTATGGGATATAACCTATAGACCACCTACCTCAAGTTTGTAGACAAGTACTCATCCAACAAAGAACCTTTATTCAACCCCAAACAACTCTTAATGTCCAATCTAAGAATCAAAAGGAAAAACAATATTTTAGGGATTAATAAGGATAGAAAACATCCCACTAAGGTTCTTATAGAAAAAAGTGATAAAGATAAGTGATAGACTCTCTTGAATCTTCGATTCACAACCAATGGTGATTCAAATAACCTAAGATTGAGGGAGAATCACCCTTGGAGGAGGATGGAGGCCTTGGTTTTCCACTCTAGATGCTAGAGGTTGAGAGGGGATGAAAATAGGGTAGGTTTTCTTAAATATTGAGGGGGTAAAATGGGAATTTCCCCTCTCTTTAATGAAGTGCATAGTTTAGCTGCACATTTTTCCAAACCATGTACCAACCGTGCGGTGCCCTTTGTCTAAGTGGGGATCTAGGTTTCATGGTTTTATGGGGATCCTTCATGGTTTGGTAACCCGTTTGGAGGTCGTGCATCTAGAAATTTCTAATTTCACATGGTTTACAGGCTCCCATTTCATGGTTTATCAATTGTGCACCATAACTTATAGGTTGTACACTTAAGTCACATAGTTAGTACTAACTGTGTGACCTAAACAGTATGGACTTTTTTCTTCATTTTTTGTGTCCTGAACCCCTAATACACCCCCTAGAACCCTCATACTCTTGAGAAACATTTCGTTAAAAAAATTAAATGGATTTAAAACTTAATTTAAATCAAAACTTACCTTCTATAAGGGTCAGGATCTTACAAATAACATGTCATTTATGAAGCACCCACTATACCCTACTTCCTTCCAACATATGGTGTGGAAATTTTCATCAGTAAATATAAGTGTATGGGTCATGACATGCATAAATGATAATATTAAAGTCTAAGGACTATTACACACACTCATAGATAGGAATATATGATGACACTAAAACAATCATAATTTCTACAAGCGAGTATGTTCTCATAATCTACTATCTTGGAGTTTACCAAATGAGAACCTCATGAGAAGAAGCATCATCTTCTTATGAGTAATTTCACCTAATATTCATGTTCTATGTGTTCCATGATAGAGTTTTATCTAACTATAGAACTATATTTAAGAATATCATCATGGCATTTAAATGTTCTCATCATAGAGGAACTACTATAGCCCTATCAATGTGACAGATACTCTAGGACATTATTACATTAAATTTATGATGAGCAATGAAAAATGTTTAATAAGATATTTTATTAATATTAAAATCATTGAATATACATGTAATCAAAGTACAAACAGACAGTCTTAGCACACCAACTTCAATAGTTTAGAGGGTGAATGGTTGGCCCATGATTAGGGAAAACCATACAGTTTATTGGGAAATTGTGCGAGATAAAAAGGGGTCCTTAGGGAAGTTTCATGTTTAGAGCATATTTTAGGTAAACCATATGGTAACCTTACAGATTTATAATTTTCAATACTATAATAATTCACATGGTTGTTGCATGGTTTTCCAAACTATGCGGCCCAATCATGCGATGTAATTAATGAGTTCAAAAAATTAGTTTTTTAACCTAGGTCCCCCCCCAAACACTCATTATTACTTATATAGATATTAAAATAAAACCATGGGGTTTATTTTAGCGATTTTTTTTATTACCTTTGATCCATAGGTAGATTACATTAAATCTTGTAGCATTGGACCAAGGGAATCAATGGTAAGATTTATAAGTCTCTCTCTCCTTGTTTCGCTTCTCGTTCTATCTTATAAGGAACCTTAGACTAGGGACTCCATGCCCAAATATATATTATATGATATATTATTATAGGATTTCATTATTATCCATTAAAGTAGAGGTGAGGAGTTTTTTGATCTATGTGGTTATGGAATGATTATTTGAAACAAACTTGTTGGAGGTAGGTGACTTCTCTCTCACTCTACTCTTTCTTTAACTATAAGGCTTTGGGTTTCTAAAATATTAATGTTTTTTATGAATGGGGGTTTTGAAAAAATCTATTTTGGAAAATATCTGGTGGTTTTAATTCAAAAATATATGTTGTGAGTTTCTCCCATAGCATACTTCATAAAATTAATAAATGATGTTTTTATTTCCAATGAATGTTTGGGTGTTAGAACTTGGCATAGACATAGGTGTGTCGGTTCATGATGCGTATTGGGGACTTATTGGTTTAAACTTGGATACCTATGTTGTGTTTGGGTCATGATAATTATAAGTATAGGTTACAATTTGGGTTTAGAGGGATGAGTATCACTCTCAAGTATGGACTCATCAAAGGACATGTTGGATGGAGATGTATTGATTGAGCACTTGCATGGGTGAGTGTGTTATTGTTATGGGAGGCCATCATGGTGTGGGTTATTTTCACTTATTTTTCATTTTATCCTTTTTCTATTATTTTTATCCTCTCCAATTTTTTGTTATATATATTTATTGTTGTGATTTGATGTGTTCTTGTCTTATTGGTGCGTGTGGAAAGCCTTGGGTGTTTCCTAATAGGTTTTATACTCACCCCTTATATATGAACTTTGGTGCATATGTTGACATTGTTTACCATGATATAGGTAAGGGGAATATTTCATACTTTTATAGTGAATAATATTGATGTTTCATTCATATCCTTTAGTATTTGGGCCTTAGAGATAGTCTTGTGGTGAAGTTGACATGGTTCCACATCGGTTCCCTAGAGTCTCTTGTGTCTTGGATGTTATAGATTTTATATTGTCTATTTTACTATTGTGACTCTGATTATGGATTTATTATGTCATTGGGAGTTTGGTTTATTTTATTTCATGATTCATATCTACTTTATCCTATTGTGATCATCTATTACAAGTTGTGTTGTGTATGTAAGATAAAATCATCCCCCATGTTTTCATAATTCCCTTAACATTTACTACCAGCCTTTGGTGTCCAGGAGATGTCACCTAAGGTTAGTGGAATCTCATCCATGTCTAAGACAATGGTTTATGGTTGGCATGTTGTAGAGATCATTATGAATGAGATAATTTTTTATATGAATCCTCCAAAATCCATATTTGTTCCATAAAACTGATTGATTCAAACTTTTCCTTATTTTATTTATTGTCTGATGAAAATAAAGACTAACTTAAATAAATATGAATTTGAGGAAAGTGATAAATTTGTCAAATTTTTTGAGTGTGCCTGACCAAGAACTTATGAAACTTATTGGTAATACTAGATAACTGATACAAATATCATATGTTTGAAACTAAGTTCACTAGAAATTAGTATCCACTGGTAGTTCTGCACAGTGGAAAAATAACTACTGAAAATTCTCATATTGTATTAAAGAAAATTAATTAGTAAGTTTGTTTCACCCTAACCACTACTTCTGAGACTCCGACCATTTACATGATTTAACAAAAAGTAAAGGAAGATCAATATGAAATTAAAATTGAACACACATAAATACATGGTTTTGGCTTTCATCATATTCCCATGGGATAATATTTAAAACTCTTATATTTCCATAAGTAAAAGAGTATGAATCATTATATCCAATTTTCAAGTGATTATTCTTTAAAGTGAGTTTATGGTGATATAATACAATAGTTGGTCTCACATATCTTTTATATAAGTAATTTTTCGGTCAAAAAGGTTGCACTGCCATCATATATTGTGTTGGATTTGGTGTCCTAGGACCAACTATTTTTAATTTTATTACATTTATATTTGATCATTTGAATATTAATAAAACATATCATTACATATTTTTCATTATTATGCATGACTTTAATGTAATAATTTCCTAGGGTATCCATCTCATTGATAAGGTCATAGCAGTTCCCCGTTATGATGAGAACTTTGAAGTTCTATGATGATATTCTTAAATATAGTTTTGTGGTTGGATAACATACTATGAAATGGAATATAGTATATAGATGGTCAGTTGTGAGTACTCATAAGTGGATGAGAATTCTTCTCATGAATTTCGCACTTGGTAATCTCCAAGATGAGAGATTATGATAACAGACCCTCTAGTAGTAATTTCATATGTTTTGGTGTCATCGAATATTCCTATCTACGAGCATGTGTAGTGGTCCTTAGAATTTAATATTATCACTAATGCATTTCATGACTCGCACACTTCGACTTGCTGACAAAAATCATCATGTCATATGTTTGTGGGAAGTAGGGTGCATTGGGTGTGTCACAAATGACATGTTATTAATGGATAATATAGAGAAGGATTTTTCCCTACCATCATAATGGAAGTTGATATCTTATCCTTTTGATTAAAATAGAACTGTTGCCTTAAATTACATGGTCATGATGTAATAACACATTTATTTCAAATATCCAAATAAATACATATTGAGTATATAGGTCGGTGACACATATGTGAAACCTTTTTGATGAGATATTGTGATAAAAGGGATTATATTACATAGAGAGCATTTGTTTGTGGTTGTTTATGTTGAGACATTAAGTTCTTTCTCTTAGGTGTCTTGACCTGTTACCAGATAGTAATCATGGACTTTAGGTAAGCATGTCTAATGCCAACGAGAAATAATCCTAAAGGATTACACACTAAATCTATCAATTTATCTCGATTAAATTATATTTGAATTTAATTAAGGGAATAAATATTATTCTCAAGATCAAGGAATAATTTTACTCAATTTTTATTGATCGCATAAATTAGATAAATATTTATTCACTAGATCATGAATAAAATTTATTTATTTATTTATTTTATTTAATATTTAATAAATATTCATTCATTGGTATGTGGAAAAAATATTTATTTATTAATAAAATATTTATTAGTGTATTCAATAAATATTGAGGAGTTCAAACAGATCAAGACATTGTCTAGTAATGAATATTTATTCACAATCTAGTAAAATTATTTATTGTTTCATAGGTTGGTGTGCGCCACAAAATAATAAAAATATTATTATTATTATTATTATTATTATTATTATTATGTGTCATGGGATTTATTAAAGATTATAATATTATTTAAGGGTCAACATTCAATTAAATAATATTTTAACCTAAACCCTAGCTCTATAAATAGACAGTTATGTCTATTGTATAGGGTGGTATGAAAATAGAGAATAGTTGCACATAATAAAATTCTCTCTCGACTCCTTTTCTCTCCCTCTCAAGAATGAGAAATGAAAAGGTTATTCCTTCAAGACCAAAGAACAATCGATCAACACAAACAATGCAAGACAATGCTAGCACCTATAAATCGATTGGCATTACTCAGAGATCAAAGGAGCATGTGTGGATCACCACTAGAGGAATTCTACCCTTAGATCCTCACATCACAGTAAAGAAAATATAAAAAGGGTCTTTCGGAAGATCAACATCGTCAATGAAGAGAGGATCCTAAGTCAATGTATTTATTTCATTCAAGATCTAAATAAATTAATTGTAAATATAATGGGAAAGATCCTTGCTCGAGGTTTTGGGAAATAAAATATTAAAATAAATTTTAATATATCACCCACCACTAAATGCTTCTACAGTTCCTAGAGCCTACAAGTGGTATCAATGGGGTCATGTTTTAAATTTCTAATTATTTATTTTATTTTTGATCTATACACAATCGTGGTTGAATGTTTAATTTCATATTATTTTTTCTTTAATCTTATTTGAATTAACATGTTATCGACATATTAATCATGTTCATCCAGTGTTTTGTTTTCTTAAACATATAAGAACAAATGAATAATGATCGGAGATTCCATAAATAATTGCTAAAAAAATATAGTAAAACTATGTTATATGACATGTAGCAAGAGTACATGTTGTGTACCCATGTACACTGCACCAGGATGTGTCATGGGATACACAACACACTATGCATTTAATTACACATAGTGAATTTATTGCACATTGTGTGTAGATAGATCCAACATGTCACATAGGATGTTGTATTACATGGTATGTAGTTGGCGTACACACTATATAGTCTACATGGGTTGGTGGTGTAAATTGCATAATCTATGTGGTCAGTATACATGGTCAAACCGCATGAGACTGACAGCCTAGGGAATATATGATATACACGACATGTATGTGGTGTATACACTATATAGTTAATCATTTCCCACATCTAAAATACAGGTTAAGATATTCGAAGAGAATATAAAACACACGACATAAGGGATACACGGAATGTATATGGCTTATACACACTGTGTAGTCCAACTGAGATACAATACTAAGCCTAGGTGTTTATCTCGAGTACACATCAAGTGGATACATGATGTGTAGTTGGAATGTACACACTGTGTAGTCCAAATGAATTAACACTATGGGTTTTGAGTGTAACGGAAGCATGCAGTAGTGGGTGATATATTTAAATTTCTTTTAATTTTGAGTTTCCTAAAACCCCGAGTTCTAGCATAGCGTGTCGATTATATTGAATTATTTGTGTTGATCTATCATCCTTTGATCTTGAAGGGATATCTATTGTGTTTCTTGTTCTTGAGAGGAAGAGAGAAAGGAGGAGTTAATAGAGAGTTTTGTTGTGCACAATGATTCTCAAGTTTCAATTTTGAATGTCTTACACAATAGATATAATCATCTATTTATAGATCTAGGGTTTAGGTTAAAATAATTATTTAATTGCATGTCAACCCTTAAATAATATAATAATCCTTAATAAATTACAAGCCACATAATAATAATAATAATAATAATATTATTATTATATGGCACGTACCAACATGTGCAATAAAAAATGTTATTTAACTAGTTTGTTGATTAATATTTGTCACTAGACTTGGTCTTTGTACATTCAAACTCCTCTATCATTTATTAAACACCTAAATAAATATTTAATTTAAATATTTCATTCATAAATAAATATATCAATCAGAAAAATGTGAATAAGATTATCCCTCAATCTTGAGAATAATATTTATTCAATTAATTAAATTCAAATAGAATTTAATCGAGATCATCAAAAATACTCAATGTGTGACCCTTTAGGATTTTTTCTCATTGATATTAGGTGGAATTGTCTAAATTCCAATATTACTATCTATAAACGGGTTAAGGCACCTATATCAAAGAACTTAATGTCATAATGATGAAAACCACGTACAAACGCTCACTATGTAATATAATATTTTTGTCACAATATCTCATCAAGCAGGTTTCAAATTGACGTGTATAGATTTTTCTAAGATTTTTATAAATTTGTAAAAAAAATTAATTAATTTTTCTACCCACATTTAGTGATTTACGTTCTTTTGATAGTTTTGTAGTTTTTTTGGTATTTTTAAATTTTTTTAGTTAATTTTATATTAATATTAGTTATTTATTATTATTTTTAGTATATATTAATTTTAGAATTATTATTATTATTATTACTATTATTATTATTATGTCTATAATTATATAATTAACTTATTTTTAATTAACTTATAACCTTAGTATTTCTAATTATATATATATATATATTATTTAAAATATTATTTAATTTTAATATCAGTATGATAGCTAGGATTTAGTATTTTATTATTTTTATTATTACTTTTTATAATTTATATTAGAATTTTATATTATTATAAATATATTAGTATTAATATTATTAGTTTATTATTAATAAATTAGATTAACATTTAATAGTAGTATTATTATTCGTATAGATTTTAATATTTTTTAACTACTCGTTATATTTTATGTATTATCTTATTATATCTAATTGTGTGTGTGCGTGTAATTATCTAATAATTATTTTTTATATATATTATATTATTATTGTTATTATTATTATTATTATGTTTATCTTAATCTAAAAATTTTATTTATATTTATTTATTTGTGCAGATCATCTTTCTTGGATGAAAACCCTAGGAGGGCCGACCTACTATGTGCACAACAACAGGCACCTCTCTCCTACTACAAAACCCCAAGCATGCATCCACTTGCCAACAACGCACAAGGTTGACTCCTAGGAGGCTATGCACCCCTCTCCTATTCATCATTTCACCATGCCACCAACCATCCTCCATTGTCAGTACACCAGAAGCCGACGACTTCTCCTTTGTAGCATGCTAGTCGACACGCACCACCCTTTGCTTCAACAACAACTGACCACCATCCTTACCAGCTGTGCAGCAGCAACCCACACCAGGCGCAACCTCCTCCACTGCACACCATCGACGGTGACCTCCTCCTTGTATGGAAGGTATCCTCGCTTTGTCCATTGTTTCTCAATTTCTTATCCATGCATAGAGGATTCGGTTTTGGTGGGTGCACGGTTGTTGGTGATTTTCATATTATGCACGACATCGATGTGCGTAGAGTATTCTCTTTGCTTCCAGATATCAATGATGTAATGTAAGAGTAGACACAGATCCAATCATTTTTTTAGTAATGTGATTATTATTTTCATGCTTTATCATTTTATAGTCACATGTACTTTTTTTATTGGTGATGTCGGACTAATTTTCATGTGTTAGAGTTGTGGAGAACACAACTGTGTATGCATTCCATTACTTTTTAACCATGTTTGATTTCCTTTTGAATTATTTTTTAATTATATTTTTATTTAATTAATTATATTTTTGTTCACTTAATTTGTTACGATGTTTTCACACAAGTTGTGGTGCTCATTCATGTGATTCCTAATAAGTACTCATGATCGGGAGATCATCATAAAATTTATTTGTCCGAAATTCGATCGAGTGCATGAGAGAATAATAAATCATATGCGAGCGAATTCTGAATAAATAAATATATAAATTGAAAAATTTATATTTTTTTCATTAACATTAAAACTTTCATGAGTGATACATTATAAGTCATCTCATTTGAGTGAACCTGGCACATATAGGTACTTCAACTTTGTGAGAAATGGGTGGTAACATTTCACCAAGTGATTTGATGCTAATGTGACACAAAAATTGTTCATCAAAATAGAGAATTATATGACAAATGATTTTTGTGAAAATTATATTACTTTATAACATCAGATAATGATACTTGATAGTATTCTGATTAAAATTTTAATCAATGATAATTGAATAAATAAATATTCAGATGTGGGGATTAAATAATTGGCATTGTATAGACCTGGACGAATGTCACAACTCTGACACTTCCATCTATGTCTATTTTCTCCATAGATTAATTTAGTTTTCTTATATAGTTTTAGTTAATTTAATCAATATTTTTTAAATATTTATTTATTTTTTATAATTTTAAGTCATTGTTCACTTTAAAAACTCACATGCCTGTACATTCTTTCCAGATGATATTCCTAATGTCTATGTGCATTATCTTTGTGGTTAGACCCTACTCACTACTTCTACAGTAGTTAGTAGATTAATAAATTTGAAAATTGTACATGATTCAATGCATGTTCCAAATTTATAGTGACATTACTAGGGATAATAGTATCATTATGACATCCTTAAATAGAGTGATTTGGGTCTAAAATTTTAAAAAAAATAGTTTGAATATACTCTATGTATTTCTTTTTTCATTACAGGAAATTTCAAGCCACCTGTAATTTTTGAATGGCATGGTCAGAACCATATAGCTACAATCAACATCGTCCCTATATGTCCATAGCTCACTGTATGAAGTATTACTATTCTTCGGTCATGAGTTCTCCAAGTAATTGTTTTTGTTATAATGGTCTTTATTCATGTTCGTGTTCTGATTGATATGAGACTACTCCACCATATTGTGATACAAGTCCTTATATATCTTTTAATCATTTTCAAAGTCAAATCATTCCTATAAATTTATAACTCGGTAATTCTTATGAAACAAATGATCTAATAATTGGGAACATTTTTTTCTATTATCACTAAAACAAATAGGATGTTTGATCTTCAAGATGAACATAATTCAAGTTTTATTTCCTCAATGAAGGATTTAAAAAATCAACTAAAGAATCTAGAAAATTAATTAACCTGTCTTGTCCAACTAGATGCCTCACTACCACTCGATGATCCAATCCCGAATAATTCCTTTGAGGAAAGTGTATTAGAGGTTCCATTTGAAAAACATTAACTTCTCAATTCTGATAATAATAATACTTTGATTGACACTCCTAATCATAACATTTATGAATCCTCTCTATCACAATTTGATTCTTCTAATCTAATCACATTTCAAGAATATGAGAGATCAATCTTCCACTCTGTTAAATTTAATGGTCCCTTAGAAAATTTGATTATAGGTCCTTATTATGTGCGTTCATAACCCGTATATCCCAAAATGAAAAAGGAAGCATTTGATGTATAAAAAATTACACCTTTTGAGGATGAAAAAGACATTTAACTAGGACCCTTATTTACTACGATAAAGTCAAAGTCAATACAAGACACCATGATTTACAACCCATAAGAGGAAATCACTTGAAATGACATTGAATCACCTCATTTTGAAAATCTTTTCAAGTCCAAAAAATTTTCCAAAATGGAGATATCTGAAATATTTCAGGAGTCAAAAAATCAATCAGTGATTATGGTGGATAACACTCATAATTTTATAAAAATCATGGAAGAATGGGATTTCGTGGAGGATCCTGAGTTCATGGTTCCATATGTGTCAATGAAGAAATATGATGAGGGTGATATAGAAGAAAATTTTGGAACAAAATTCATTCTTGACACAATAGAGACATATTCCCCAATTGATCCCACCCTACTTTCTCCATGCATCAAGTTTTAATAACGCTTCACTTAAAATACCCATGGATTCTAGAAATACTCTTGACCTTGGTACAATCAATGAAACCATGGAGCAAGAATTGATTTGGAAACCAATGGATTTTCCTATGCTAGTGGTTGGCAGTGAAAATGAATTAGGATACATCATCAACCCAAATACCACATTCAAGGATATGATGAATATAATCTGATGAATTAAAGATTTTGTTAAGTATATTTCTTCACTTGAGAAAATTCAAAAAGGTAATATTCTAGATCTTTATGATAATGCCATTTGCACAAACTTCAATTACTTGGTGTGTTTTTCTTCAGATGAGGTATATTTATTCCCTTGTGAGTTGGTTTATTTTCATTTCATTCCACACATCCATTTGACTAACAATTTTTCATTGAGATATTGTGTAGCTTGTGGGATAATTTTATTTTCAATGAATAGATTCCTCACTTTTATTGATAAATAAGCAGATGCATGGTATATATTTCTGTTTGATCCTTGTGGAGTTTCATCAATGTATGGCTGATGATGAATTAAACTTAGTGCTCAATGGGAGGTAACTCATCATTAGTTTGTTTTCCTTTCACTACATTTATTTTCAATTCATTTAATTTTTAAGTAATAAAATGGAATGTATTTACCTAAATTTGTTTTCTCCTAACACTATAGTAGATCTGATCATTCATAATACATACTTTTACCAACCACATTTTAATTTTATTTTTGTGTTATATCTTTTATATGATGTGGTTATGTGTTTTCCATGTATAGATTTTATGGATACATAATTTTTGGAGCTTCATCAGATACAGGTAGCTTTCCCATGTCTATATACACTTACTCAAGGAGGTGTTTTATTTTTTATCATATCTTATGCTTCCAACAACACCATGTAAAAGAACTAACTAAAAAATAATAATTTTTTTAAAAAAATTGAAAAATGAAAAAAATAACATTCCTATCATTGTTGAAACCACATGAAAAAATGATATATTTTTATCATAACATAGTTGAGAACATACCACTTGTGTATAAAATCAGTCTAATCACATGATTCCTATTCATAATTCTTTGATCCTTGATCTCATGACTTAGATTATTACTGATATTATTCCATGCTTTGAAAATGTTTTTTTAACTTGTATATTTTTGAGACACTTATTTTCACTCATGCACATTCATGTTGTCCAGCATTATTTCCATACCCATAAGGATTCTGGACCATTTTTACATCATCTCCTATTTCTATTGTTCTTGAGGTAATCCCATCCATGTTATTTCTTCTAGAACTTTCCATGTTTTTTCATCAAAGTGATATGAATTTTGAAAGTTGCACTGAAATGATTGAGGCATTTATTTGATTTATTTAGCCCCTTTGACCCACTAATACACCCTTTAATTTTCTTCGTCTTGTAGCCCTTAGAATCCATGAAGAATCTTTTTATGATAATCCCATAGTTGACACCCTTCCATGCCCATTCTTTAATATTTTCAAGATAGTTTTCAATTTAAGTGTGGGGGAGAGATTTATTCATGGGGAGGCTTGTTTGAGGGACAATGAGACATTTGATGCATATGGATCAACATTATCTCATTAGAATTATATGTATTATATTTCACAGTAGTCACATGAATTGCATGTATTTTGATATGGGAATATAGATTCTTTTTGGTTCCAATAATGAGTATGTTTGTGGTCATTACAAGGTAACCCTTGCCTTTAGGGACACCTATAAAAGTGATGACTCATTACTCCAGGAGCTAGAGAGTTCTCTATATGACATACTTTCACTGATATTCTACTGAGTATGAGCTACTTTTTTACCTTTTCTTTTGAAATTTTCTTATTTATATTTCATAGGTTTGGGATCTGATACTCACCTGTTTATATATCCATTATGTTTGTGTCAGTTGTGTCCTTAAAAAAGGTAAAGAAAAAAATTGGGGAAAATATCAAATTTTTTATAGTGGCATTGATTATAATATGATTGGAGATAGGTAACATTTTAAGTGTAGGGGAGATAAATTTTGAAGGATACAATTGGATTAACACTTATCATGCATTTATTTCAAGATTCAACTCTCATTTTTCTAAAAATTATCAAAAAAAAATCAACCCACCATCCTATAGCCTTAGAGACATTTGAACCTCACATGAAGTCCTCAAGATTGATGTATTATTTTGATTTCCACTAGTGTAGATGTGAAAATCATGGAAAGACTATGGTAAATATGCATGTGTATGAGAATTGACCATGGTTTTGACCAAATTTTTCTGAGCGATGAGAGTAATGGCGAGGTAGGTCACATTAATACATGAGTGTAGTTATTTGTTTTGGAAAGAATTTGAATGGAAGGGAAAATATTTTTGAAAATTGAAATTTTAAATGAAGCGTAAAATTTAATGGGTAAAGGGGATTGAAATTTTTTGAACTTGCACTTGTGATGTTTTGATTTGTCTATGGATCAATTTTTTCATTTTTTTTAATTGTTTTTTCCAGGAGTGCACAAGTTTAAGTGTGGTGGATTTAATGTGCATAGATTTCACTAACATTTTTATAAAATTTTAAATCAGTTTTAATTAATTTTTCTACCCTCCTTTAGTGTTTTAGGTTATTTTAATAATTTTGTAGTGTTTTTGGATTTTTTACATTTTTTAGTTAATTTTATATTAATATTAGTTATTTATTATTATTTTCAGTATATATTAATTTTAGTATTATTATTATTATTATTAGTAATAAAACTATTATTTGTATAATTATATAATTAACTTATTTTTAATTAACTTGTAACCTTATTATTTCTAATTATATATATATATATATATATTGAAATATTAATTAATTTCAATATTAATATTATAACTAGGATTTAGAATTTTATTATTTTTATTATTACTTTTTCTAATTTATATTAGCATTGTATATTATTATAAATATAGTAGTATTAATATTATTAGTTTATTATTAATAAATTAGATTAATATTTAATAGTAGTATTATTATGTGTATGGATTTTAATATTTTCTAACTACTCATTATATTTTATGCATTTTCTTATTATATCTAATTATTTGTGTGTGTGTGTGTAATATCTAATAATTATTTTTCATATCTATTATTATTATTATTATTATTATTTGAATCTAACAAATTTCATTATATATATTTATTTTTGTAGATCATCTTTCTTGATTAAAACCCCTACCTTGATGAGAACATATGAAATCATAGTTTTCATCATCAAATCTAAGTGAACAAGTCATGACATGCATTAATGTTAATCTTAAAGTATAAGGATCATTATACATGCTTGTAGATAGGAATATTCAATGGCACCAATCATGTTAAATTCCTACTAGTGGGTTTTTTCTCATAATCTCTCATATTGGAGATTACCAAGTGTGAACTTTATGAGAAGTCTCATCCTCTTGCAAGTACTTATACCTGATAGTCAATACACTATTTATCACATCATAGTGCATTATTCGACCACAAAACTATATTTAAGAATATCTTCATAACACTTCAAGGTTCTCATCATAGTAGGGAACTGCTATGTCAATATCAATACAACATATACTCTAGGACATTATTATATTAGAGTCATGAAAAATAATGAAAAATATGTAATAAGAAGTTTTTATTAATATTTAATACATAAAATATACATATAATCAAAGTACAAACAATTGTTCATAGGAAACCAACTCTAAAAAACTCTCACTTGGACTAGAGAAAACTTCCAATGACTTTCAGTCAGCTAGACCTCTCATGATAATCATGTTTCAGTTGAGTTAAGGATTTAGTCAAGAGGTCCTCCACATTTTCTTCCATGGAAATTTTTCTCACTAAAACCTCACCTCATTGAGAAAGATCCCTCAATAGATGATACTTCTAAAATATGTGCTTCATCCACTAATGTGAACTTTTCTCTTTTGTGTGAGACACCACTACAGTATTATCACAGTAGAGTGTGATAGGATCTTTACTACTTGGTAACATGTCAAGTTCTTGGATGAGGTTACACATCTATACTACTTCTTTAGTTGTCTTAGAAGCCAAAACATACTTGGACTCTGCTGTAGAGTTTGTGACTATAGCCTACTTTGAGCTCTTCTAGCTCAAAAACACCTCCATTAAAAGTGAAAATGTATCTTGGTTGTGACTTAATGTCATATTGATCAGTTTTTAAACTATAATTTACATATCCTATGATTAATCGTTCATCATATCCTCTATAAAATAGGAACATATCCTTAGAATGCCTCAGATACTTAAGGATAGTCTTGACTACCATTCAATGGTGATCTCCTAGGTTAGCTTGATATCTTCTTACAACACTTAATGTGTAGGAAACATCTATCCTAGTACATATAATAACATACATTACTGACCCAATCATTGATGCATATGGAATCCTTTTCATTCTATTTATTTACTCATGTGTATGAGGACACATTTTCCTAGAAATATGAATGTCATGTGAATCTAGAAACAATACCCTCTTGTATTATTCCATATTGAATCTTTTCAATATATTTTCAATTTATATACTTTGACTTAGGTTGAGCAACCTCTTGGATCTTTCATGATAGATCTTGATCCCAAGAATATATGTTTCCTCACCCAATTTTTTCATAGAAAAGCATTTATCCAACCACGCCTTAATAGACTATAATACTGGTATTTCATTTCCAATGAGTAATATGTCATCAACATATACTATTAATAAAATTAATACACTCCCACTAAACCATTTGTAGACACAAGGCCCACAATCATTCTTTATAAAACCAAATTCTATTATGGATTTATCAAAATGAATGTTCCATGACCTGGATGCTTACTTTTATCTATAAATTGGTTTTTTCAATTTTTATATCTTTTTGGAATCATTTTGAGTCACAAACCCTTCAAGTTGCATCATATAGACATCTTTCTTATGGTTACCATTAAGGAAGGTTGTTTTGAAATCCATTTTCCAAATATCATAGTTATGGTAAGCTAAAATGGAAAGTAGAATTCTAATGGATTTCATCATTTTAACTGGTGAAATTTTTTTTCATAGTCAATGTATTGACATTGTTTAAACACTTTTGTAACTAGTCGCACCTTATAGGTACTGAATTTTCCTTTGATATGTAGTTTCTTCCTGAATACCCATTTACAACCAACGAGCTTTACAAATACTAAAGGATCTACCAAAATCCAAACTTGGTTTTGGTACATGGAATCCATTTAATAATTCATAACTTCTTTAAACTTGGAAAAATATATTCCACTTACTACTTTCTTATTGATTATAGGATCATTATTATCAACTAATAATGAGTTACCATACTCAGTGACTAGAAAACAATATTGTTATAGTTCTTTAACCCCTCTTGTACTCCTACATAGTACTTGTGTCTCTGGAATAGTTTTTTCTTCCACGGGGCTTTATGGAATATGTTCATGTGACAACTCTTGTGTACCTTGATCCTTAACTTCATTGAAGTCTGTCTCTATCCCACTATCACTTTTAGAGATGCACTCCCTATCATTTAATATTGAATGTCTTCCCACTATTACATTTTTTCTAAGAGTAAATATAGGTAATATCCTATGGTTTCTTTAGGATATCCTATAAAGATACATTTTATGCCTTGGGGTGCAAGTTTGTTACCTGAAGAGGCCTTAACAAAAACTTTTCAACCCCACACATGTAAGTATGATAACGCAAGTTTCTTTCTATTCCATAAATGGTATGTTATATTATTCTTCTCATTATTTGGCACTTTTTTTAGTATTTTTGTTGCTTTTTGTAATGTGTATCCCCAAAAGGATAATGGAAGACTTGCATGACTCGTCATTGATATCACCATGTATAACAAGGTGTGGTTCCTCCTTTTTCTTACACCCTTATAATGAGGTGTATAAGGAGGATTGAGATTAGATAGGATACCAAAATCATGTATGTAATCAATGAATTCTTGATTAAGATATTCTCTACTACGATCTGAGTAGAGTTTCTTAATCTTCTTACAAATCTGTTTCTCAACTTCATTCTTCTATTCCTTGAATTTATTGAAAGAATATAACTTATACCTCATTAATTAGACATATCCATATCTACTAAAATCATCAGTGAAAGTTATGAAGTATGATTACCCACCCCTGGACTCAATAGGCTATGGTACACACATGTCTGTATAAAATAATTCAAGAATCTCATTGGCCCTTTCACCTTTTCCAATAAATGGGGATTTAGTCATTTTACCTTCTAAACATAAGGGACATAAACCCAATGGTTTTAGTTCAAAAGAATCTAAATATCTATCTTGGTATAATTTAGACAAGATATTTTTATGTACATTACCTAACCAATGATTTTATAGTTGGGTGTGGTATGAGTCATGTGAAGCAGTTTTGTTATCAATTTCCATTACATGTTTTGTGTAATCCAGCACATAGAGACCATTATTTAAATGTGTATTACCATAACAAATGTTATCTTTATAAAATAAGCAACATTAATTTATATACTTGAAAATAAATTTATTGGTATCAAGTATAGATATAGATATAATGTTTTTGGTAACTTAAGGAACATAATAACAACCCTTTAATACCAATATCATTCCAGTCGAAAACAGGATGTGGTAGTCCCTGATAGTTACAATGGTAAGTTTAGCTCTATTGGTTTCTCGTAGATCTACATCCCATCAGTCAATTCTTCTAAATCTACTTGGTTTATATATTTTAATACATATGTGATCACCACAAGATGTATCTAATACCCAATTTGTAGAAACATATAAATTTCACTCAATAACAAATGTACTTGAAGTTTCCCCTTATTTCTTTTTATAGGTACAATTTTTATTCCAGTGGCCCTTATTTCCACATACGAAACAAACAATGTCATGTTCCCTTGGTTTCCCCTTGATCTTCCTCTTCTTGGAAGGGTTTGAAGAATCTTTAGGCTTATAGAACTTTATTTTACCTTTATGTTTGTTCACTATAAGAAGTGAAGGATTTTCATGATTCATCTCCTTATTTAATTAGAAAATAAGAGTGAGAATATCTAGCAAAGACTTCTCAGTGTTTTTCATATTAAAATTTATAATAGATCTGGAGAAACTCTGAGGAAGTGATTTCATAATGAGATCAGTGCCCAATTTTTCAAGGAGTTTTAACCTTAGAACCTCAATGTGCTCAATGTATCCAATGAGCTTGACTACATGAGGCCTAGATAGGAAACCCTATATAATATTTCTCTAAAATATCTCCTTGTAAATCTCAAATTTTTCTAATCTAGATCTATCCTATTTAATACCACAAAGGTTCTCAAGCATGTTATACGCATCCATATTTTCATGAGACTTCATGAGTTCACTAAACATAAATGAAAGAATTGAACATTGAACATAAAACATGTTGGTCAAAAAAATTTCATAGATGAGGAACCCTTTATCACTCGCCTCTATTACAGGAGGATTAGGAAGTGAATATTCTATCACATATGATTTCCATTCATGGCACAAAACAACCCGAAGGCATATGAACCACTCCTGGAAGTTATTGCCAGTGAGAATATTGTCTCTCTCCAATATAGATCAAGGGATAGTGCGGATGTTGAACTAGTCATTTTATTATACAATTAAAAGATCATATTATTATTAATTTTCTTGATTACAAAATTTTTGATAAATAATAAATTAATTGATTTTATTAAATCACCCAATATTTTATCAATTCTCAATATCCCTCACCATTGAACTCAGAATTTCTAGTTTCTAAGACATTGTAGTGATAAGTATCCCAATTAATTTTATTAATGATCGAGACTTTATCCATGAAAACCATAAGAAAGTAATTAGATATGTGGTCTTGTCAACTGCGGCTTTCCAGCTCCTTGATTCATTGAGTGGATTCTATTATCCTAAAATCATGTCTTGGATTTACTCAATACTTTACTCCAAATTTGTATTGAATAGACTTTGGATGTTATAATAAATACAATTTTGGTTAATTAAACCCAAAAACCTCATGAGAACTCCCCCCAAAAAAGTAAGTTTCCAGACTTTTTCCATGTACTACACTTAATTCTATGGTTTCATTCCAAAAAAAGTGATGGAAGGCTTAGTCTGACTTAATATTTGGTTGAGGGATTTAAATTAATTATGCATAAATTTTATCATGTTTTATCCTTTACATGTCCTGTTAAAATTAAATGGATGTTAATTAATTAACCGTGTTGGATAAAACATTTATTCATAATTCATTTATTTAATTTCTATATTTTCACATTAATTAATTTATTTATATGATTACAGTCTTGCATCCATAAAATAAATAATTGCATAGACATAAATAATTAATTAATTAAATTACTCATTCATGAGATTTATCTAATGGTTTATTTAATGATTGAACATTAAATCAACCTATGGCCTAGGGGAAATAACTCATGTTTCTAGTCTTGTCAGGAGTTACATAATTTTACCTTTCCACCTATGTATTTCCTAGGTTGGCATCATTATGGTTCCATCTTGAACTGCCTCCATGCACCTTGGGTAACTCCATTAATTACAAGTATTTATAACTCACATGCAGGTGAGGGTAACCAAAGGATTGGTAAAGGGGTAATTACATAAATATCCTTGGACATGTGGGTCCTATATAATAATGGAGGGAGGGATAACTCAAAAGCCATTATATTTAATTTAATAATAAATAATTGCAAACTCATGTAATAAATTAAATTAAATAAATGAAAACACATACAATGGTATTATTCTAGCTCACAAAGATTCATACATGAAACATATACACAAAATTAAATGTATAATATTCATTTATTTATTTTTTCTTTATTATTATGATAAAAAAACTTACATTAATTAATTAATTAATAATCTTTCATATTAATTTCCATATAAATCCTCTTGAAGATAACCATCATAATGGAATAAATGGAAAATAAATAGGAGAACCAATAGTTGAATATTTTTTATAATAAATTAATTTATCATTTAAAATTCTTTAAGACCCTTATTAAATTATCAAACACTTAAAGTGTCAATCAAATAAAAAAGGTTTAAATGCTTCAATTTTTAATTTAATGTAATTTAATTATATCAGTTATTGGGAGACTACACGGTGTGTAATTTCCAACTACACATCATGTGCCTTCATTGTTGTGTATCTGGGTCACATTCGTAGGGATTTAGCGTGTTGACTTAGCTAGACTACATGACATGTACATGTCAACTACATGTTGTGTACCCACTTTTCATGTTCCTGATATACTTGTATGGGTATTCAATGTGTTTCTCATAGGATTAAACAATATGTACAAGCTAGCTACATGTCATGTGGTCTGAATTTCATGTGACCATGCAACCCACCAAAAGACTCGGTGTGCTCTCAAGTGAGAGACTACGCGACGTGTGACTCAAACTACACAGCATGTATCTCAAATTTCATGTGTCCAGATAACAAGACTGAGGACTCAACATGTATCTCAAATGTGTAATTGATGAACTACATGCCATTTATACTGCATAAACATCATTGATATCATAAATAATCCATGTTTTCAGTCTCACATATTTTAACTCTGTATAATGACCATATGTATTGTGCGATTTATGTTGCTAACCTGTCTAGACTACACGGCATGTATGTTGTATACATACAGTGTAATCCAACATACTGTGTTCCAAGTTTTCCAATTAACACATGGAATACACCACATGTAATAATTTTGTGGCATTCCATGTATCCCGTGACATGTCCAGGTGAAACATACTAGGGTACACGACATGTACTCCAGCTACACGTCGTGTAACCCTATCTTACGAGCCAAAAATCTAGTAGTTCTCAATGGCATCTTCGGTCATTATTTATCTTTTCTTAGACCTTTAATAAAATGAAACACTAAATAAACATGATTAATATGTCTATAACATGTTAATTCAAAACATATTAAAGAATAAATAATGTGAAATGAAAATTTAACAATTTTGTATGAATCAAAAATCAAATAAATAATTATAAATATAAACATAACACCTCTGGTGCCACTTTTAGGTATTGAATGTAGTGGAAGCATGTGGTGGTGGGAAATATATTAAAATTTCTTTTAATATTGAGCTTCTCGAAACCCCGAGCAAGGATATTACATGTTAAATTTATAATTAATTTATTTAATATCAGAATAAATGAATAACTGATTTGATAATTCTTTCTTTGATATAGATTTTGATCATCTGAAAAGTCTCTTTTGGATTACCTTCATTTCACTGTGAGTATACAAAGATATAATCCCTCTAGAGGTGATCTACACATGCCCCTTTGATCTCCAACCAAAGTCAATCGATCTTTGGGTGCTAGAATGATGAGTCAATTGCCTTGCATTATTCATGTTGATCACCCATACTTAGATTTGGAAGGGATATATCTTTAATTTCTTATTCTTGAGAGAAATAGAGAAAGGAGGGTTTGATGTAGAGTTTCACTGTTCACAACAATTCTCAATTTTTGATTTTGGATGCCTTACACAATAGACATAATCATCTATTTATAGAGCTAGGGTTTAGGTTAAAATAATTATTTAATTGAATGTTATCACTTAAATGATATAATAATACTTAATAAAACCTATTCCATATAATGATATTATTATTATTATTTGGTGGATTCCAACTTTTAAAATACCAAATATTATTTAATCGGCTTCTTAATTAATATTTTTCACCAAACTCGGTCTTGGTATGTTCAAAATCCTCTAGCATTTATTGAACACCCAAATAAATATTTAATTTAAATATTTCATTCATTAATAAATATTTTCAATCAAAAAAATGTGAATAAAATTATTTATCAGTCTTGAGAATGATATTTATTAAATTAATTAAATTCAAATAGAATTTAATTGAGATCATCATAATCACTTATTGTGTGAACCTCTAGGATTCTTTCTCATTAGCTTTTGGTGGGATTACCTAAAGTTAAATATTACAATCTAGAAATAGACCAATTCACCCACGATAACAAAGTTAATGTTATAATGAAAAAAATCACATATGAATGCTCACTATGTAATATCTCATCAAGTATATTGTACATCTATGTCATCAACCTATTTGATCGATACGTATTTCCTTGACTATCTGAAATAAATGTGTCATTTCACCATAGACATGGAATTTAATGTGATGGTTCTATTCAAATAAAGGTTTGATATATCAACTTCCATAAATATATAAGGTTAAAATACTTCCTTGACATATCTATTAATGACATGTCAATAATGATTCACCCAACGTGCCCTACCTCACCATGAACATATGTCATCATAGTTTTCATTATAAAATCTAAGTGCATGAGTCATGACATGAATTAATGATAATATTAAAGTCTAAGGACCATTACACATGCTCAAGGATAGGAATATATGATGACACTGAAACATGTGGGATTACTACTGGCAGGTATATTCTCATAATCTCCCATATTAGAGATTAAAAAGTGCAAAATTCATGATAAAATGCCTCATCTGCTTATAATAAATCTCACTTGACATTATATATACTATGTGTCCCATCATAGTATGATATCCAACCAAAAAACTATATTTAAGAATATCTTCATAGTACTTCAAGGTTCTCATCAAAGCAGGGAACTTCTATGACCTTATCAATGTGATATATACTCTAGGACATTATTACATTAGATTCATGTAGAATAATGAAAAATATTTAATAAGAAGCTTTTATTAATATTAAATACATCAAATATGCATGTAATCAAAGTACAAATAGTTGGTCCTAGGACACAAACTCTAATAAACATGTTGAATCCCCAGGCGTGTAACCCGAATATATCACAACTGAGGTACATGGTGTGTATCTAGATAGTACACGTCATGTAGTCTCCTAATTAATGGAAGAATTAAATTACATTAAATTGAAAATTACAACATTAAAAACTTATTTTATTGATTGGAACCATTTGTGTTGTATAATTTAATAATAGTTTTAAAGGATTTTAAATGATCAATTAATTTATTGTAATAAATCTATAACTATTGGTTCTGATATTTATTTTCCATTAAGGCCTTAATGATGTTTATCCCCAAGAAGATTCATTTGGTTATTAAGATGAAATGAAATTAATTAATTAATTAATGCAAGTGAATTTATCTTAATAAAAGATGAAAAATAATAAATGAATGTTAGTGTGTTTACTTTTGTGTATACATTTCATGTATGGCCATTATTGAGCTTGACCAAGACCAGTGTATGTGTTGGATTTATTTAATTTAATTTATTTAATGGGTTTCTAATTATTTAATATTAAATTAAATGATGGTATGTGTGTCATCCCTCCCTCCATTATTATGTAGGACCTAAATGTGCAAGGTTATTTATGTAATCCCCCTTTGACCAATCCTTTGGTTTCTCTCACCTGTGTTTGAGTTGTAAATAATATGATTAATAGAGTTTCCCAAGATGCATGGAGGCAGTTCAAGATGGAACCATAATAATGCCAAACCTGGTGATACACAGTTGGATAGGTGGAATGTTGTAAATCATGTCAAGACTAGTAAGAGGAGTTATTTCCCCTAGGTCATAGGTTTATTTAATGTCTTCTCATTAAATAAACCTTTATATAAGCTCATGAACGGGTCATTTAATTAATTAATTAATTCCATCTATGCATTATTTATTTTTTGGATGCAAGACTGCAATCACATATATAAATTAATTAATATGCCAAGACAGAATGTAAATAAATATATTATGTGTAAATTTTTTATCCAACATGGTTAATTAATTAAGTAAAATACACTTAATATTAACAAGATTTGTAAAGGATAAAATAAGACAAAATTTATGCATAATAAATTAAAATACCTTGAATTAATATTAATTCATGTTAAGCCTTCCATTACTTGATTAGGAATGAAAGACTTATAGCTAAGTGTTTGACCAAACTTTGTTAGGACACTTACTATTATCATGGAGTTCTTATTAAGTTTTTGGGTTGACTTAACCATATTACATTAAGATAATTATCTCTCTATATACTTGATGTAACTTGGAGGCAATTTTTTAGGAAATCCAAGTCAGTATTTCAGGATTGTGGATTCTACTCAACGGATCAAGGAGCTACAATACAATGGTTAGAAAAGAACCACCTAACTGAATACCTTCAAGTATCTTGAATAAACCTCATTGGGTTTATGTGAAGGGGCATATATATCCTTGACACTAGAATTTCCTAGAAACTATAGATTTTGAATTTAATGGTGATAGTTATTGGGACTTGATAAAAAGTGGGAGATTTAATAAAAAGAATTATTTATTATTTCTTGCATAATTTGTAGTCATTAAAAGTACTAATAATATACTCTTTTAAAATTATATGAAATGAAAATTTCATCATCCACACTATCCATAAGATCTATATTGGATAAAGACAATCTCCTCACTGGCAATAAATTTTAGGAATGTTTTAGAATTCTTTGGGTTGTGTTGTGCCTTGAATGGAAATATTATGTGCTAGAATCATAACTTCCTAATCTTCCATCTAAGGAGGCGAGTGATGAAGAGTTCCTTATCTATGAAAAATATTTGAGCAATGCGGTCAATTTTCAATGTTTTATGCTTTCATCTATGTATAGTAAACTCATAAAGTCTCATGAAAACATGGATGTGTATAGCATGATAAAGAGCCTCTAAGGTATATGCTAGGATAGATCTAGACAATAAAGGTTTGAGATTTCCAAATCACTCTTTCAGAGTAATCTTATGGAGGGTTCACTAGTTGGTCCACACATAGTCAAGTTCATTGGCTACACTAAGCACCTAGAGGTTCTAGGTTTTAAACTCCTTGATGAACTATTCACCAATCTCATTATGGAATCACTCCCTTATATATTATCCAATTTTGTTGTTAATTTTAATATGAAAAACATTGATAAGTCACTGTAAGATATTATCACACTTCTTCTCCAAGTGGATAAGGAAATGAAGCACAAAAATCCTTCTGTACTTATAGTGAATAAACGAAAGGGGTAAGTGAATAGCTTTAAACCCAAAGCCTCCTCATGCCCTTACAAGATGTAAGATCAAGTGGAAATAAAGGTAATAAGATGTGTTTTTTTTTCCTTTTACATGAAGGGTCATTGGAAGAAAAATTGCACCCATCCAAAGAAGCAAGGGTAAACTTCAAGTGCATTGGTTATTGAGTTTTATTTATCTATTTCTACAAATTGGGTATTAGATATATCTTGTGGTGTTCGCATATGTATTCAAATATATGAACCTAGTAGATTTATAATAATTAACCACGGGGATATAGATCTACAAGCAACCAACAAATCTAAAATTGTTGTTGTAACTATTGAGTACTATCACCTCACGTTGCCAACCAAAATGATCTTGGTTTTGAAATATTGTTATGTTGTGTCATATGTTACCAAAAACATTATTTTTGTATTAAAAATTTATAAAAATGGTTTTATTGCCATGTTCAAAAATAAATGTTTCTACTTTTATAAATATATCATTTTTTATGGTAAGACACATTTAAATAATGATCTTAATGTGTTGGATTACACAGACCAAGTAATAGAAATTGATAATAAAACTACTTCACATGACTCATACCACACCAAACTTTGGCATTACCAATTAGAACATGTAAATAAAAATTTCTTGAATAAATTATACCAAGATGTATATTTAGATTCTTTTAAACTAAAAACACTTGGTATATGTCACGCATGTTTATAAGAAAAAATGTCCAAACCCCTATTTAGTGAAAAAGATAAAAGGGCCAAATACCTTCTTGAATTAGTTCATACCAATGTGTGTGGACCATTTCATATTTAAGAAAGGGGTAGGTAATCATATTTCATATATTTTACTGATGACTTTAGTAGATATTGATATGTCTACTTGATGAGGTATAAGTCAGCTTATTTTGATAAATTCAAAGAATACAAGAATGAAATTGAGAACCGTCTTGGTAAGAATATTAAGAAGCTCTACTCAAACCATGGTGGAGAATATCTTAATTAAGACTTCATTGATTACCTATAGGATTTTAAGATCCTATCGCAACTCACTCTTCCATATACACCTTAGTGTAATGGTATAAGTGAAAGGAGGTACTGCACCTTGTTAGACATGGTGAGATCAATGATGAGATATTATCCTTTTGGGGATATGCATGATATATAGCAACACAAATACTAAACCAAGTTCCAACTAAAGAAAAAAATGGTATACCATGAAAATTATGGAATGGAAAGAAAATCTTATTTTCATACTTACATGTGTGGAATTTTGAATCATTTTTTAAGGCCTCTTTAGGTAAAAAACTTCCATCTCAGGGCACAAAGTGTACCTTTATAGGATATCCTAAGGAAATACAGGGATATTACCAATATGAACCCTCATAAAAAAGGTGATAGTGGAAATACATGCCATATTCCTTGGAGGGTGTATCTAAAAGAGATTGTGGGAGTGAGATACAATTCGATGAAGTTGAGGCTCAAGGTAAACAAGAGTTGACATAGGAACAGATTGCAAAAATCCCCATAGAAGAAGAAGTTATTCCAGAGACATAAGTACTGCATAGAAGTACAAGAGAGTTATATAAATAGAATGGTATGGTTTTCTAGTCACCAAGAATGATGACTCACTACTAGTTAATAATAATTCTTCTCTAGCCTACAAGGAATAAGTAAGTGGCATATATGTTTCCAAATGGAAAGAAGCTGTGAATTCTGAAATGGATTCCATGTACCAAAACCAAGTATGGATTTTGGTATATCCTCCTATGGATGTAAATACAATTGGTTGTAAATGGTTATTCAAGAATAAATTGGACATGGAAGGAAATTTTATTGCCTATAAGGAGGGATTGGTTTCAAAAGGGTTTAAACAACATCAACGCATTGATTATGACAAAACATTTTCACCTAGATGGTTTGTGACTCAAAAGGATTCCAACAAGATTTTTCAATTTCAAAAAATTGTTTATGGATTAAAGAAATCATTTAGGTCAAGGAACATTTAGTTTGATGAGGCCATGACAGAATTTGGTTTCATAAAGAACGGATGTGATCCTTGTGTATAAAAATTGTTTATCAGTAATTTTTTCATTTTATTTATTAGTATATGTCGATGACATATTACTTATTGGAAGCAAGATATCGGTCTTACAGTTAGTTTAGACCTAGTTGAATAAATGCTTCTTCATGAAGGATTTAGGTGAGGGAGCATATATTCTTGGTATAAAGATCCATCATGATATACTCAATAGGATTCTTGACCTATGTAAAAGTACATATATTGATGAGATACTAAAGAGATTAAATATGGAACAATCGAAGAGGGGATTGTTTCCAATGTCACATGGAATTTATATTTCTAGTAAAATGTGTCCTCTGAAACATGAGGAAAAAAATATAATGGAAAGGATTCCATACACATTAGCGATTGGTTCAGTCATTTATGTTATGTTATATACTAGGCTAGATGTCTCTTATACATTAAGTGTGGTAGAAAAATATCAATTTGAACCGATTGACCATAATTAGATGGCAGTCAAGACAATCCTTAAGTATCTTAGGTGTACTAAGGATATATTCCTAGTTTATGAAGGAGATTAGTAATTAGTCATTGAAGGATATGAAGGTGCTAGTTTCTGAAGAGATAAATATGACATGAAGTCTCAAATGGGATATATCTTCACTTTGAATGGAGTTTTTGTGAGATGGAATGGCTAAAAGAAGGCTATGATCGCAGATTCTATAGTAGAATCTGAGTATATTATAGCTTCTAGGGTATATAAATAAGTAGTATATATTCAAAAATTCATCCAAGATCTTGACATATTTCCTATAAGTAAAGATCCTATCACACTCTATTGTGATAATACTGCAGCGATGGATCTAACAAAAGATCCAAGGTCGCATCAGTGGATGAAACACATACTTTGGAAGTATCATCTCTTAAGGGACTTATCTCAAATATGTGAGGTTGTATTGAATATTATTTACATGGAACACAATGTGGAAAAACCCCTGACTAAATTTTTGAATTAATATAAACATTATTTTCATGTGAGGTCTAGTGGACTGAAAGTCATAAGAAGTTGGCTCTAGTCCAAGTGGGAATTTTATGGAATTAGTGTCCTATGAACAACTATTTGCACTTTGATTACATGTATATTGGATCATTTGAATATTAATAAAACATTTTATTACATATTTTTCATTGTTCTATATGAATTTAATATAATAATGTCTTAGTTTATTTGTCTCATTCATAAGGTTATAGCGGTTTCCCGCTATGATGAAAACATTCAAGTGTTATGATGATATTATTAAATATAGTTCTGTAGTGGGATAATGTACTATGAGAGGAAATATATTATGTATACTTTCATGTGTGAGTACTTTCAAGCAGATGAGTATTCTTCTCATAAAGTTCACACTTGGTAATCTCCATGATGGGAGATTATGAAAACAGACCCACTAGTTGTAATTCTGTATGCTTTGGTGTCATTGAATATTCCTATATGTGGGCTTGTGTAATGGTTCTTAGACTTTAATATTATCATTAATTCATGTAATGACTTGAACACTTAGATTTTTTGATGAAAACAGTCACATCATATATTGGTGGGAAGTAGGGTACATTGGGTGCATCACAAATGGCATGTTATTAATGGATAAGTCAAGGAATGATTTGTTCCTTCAATCTTAATGAAATTTTATATCTTATCATTTTTATTAAAATAGAAATATTGACTTAAATTCCATGGTCATGGTGTAATGATGGGTTTATTTCAAATAGTCAAATAAAGACGTATCAAGCATATAGGTTGGTGACACGGATGTGTAGCCTGCTTTATGAGATATTGTGACAAATGGATTATATTACATAGTTAGAATTCGTATATTATTTTCAATTTTGTGACATTAAATTCTTTCTCTTGGATACCTTGACCCTTTGATAGATCGTAATCCTAAACTTTGTGCAAGTCTTCCTAATGCCAAAAATATTTAATAAATATTTATTTATTTTATTGAATATTTAATAAATATTTTTTCATTGGTATATGGAAAAATATTTATTTATGAATAAAATATTTATTTGGGTATTCAATAAATTTTGAGGAGTTTTAACGGATCAAAACCATTTCCAATGATGGATATTTATTTATAAACTAGAAAATATCATTGTGCAGGTCGGTGCACACCACGAATGAATAATATTATTATTATAATGTGAAATGGATTTTATTAAAGATTTAATATTATTTAAGGGAAAAAATTCAATTAAATAATATTTTAACCTAAAACCTAGATCTATAAATAGATCATTATCTCTATTGTTTAGGGTGGTAAAAATATAGAATAGTTGTGCACACAAAAAATTCACTTGACACCTCCTTCTCTCTCCCTCTCAAGAATGAGAAATGAAAAAGAGATTCCTTCAAGATTGAAGGATGAACGATCAATACAAATAATTCATAACAACTAATTCATCGTTCTAGCACTCAAAAATTAATTTACATTGCTCAGAGATCAAAGGAGGATGTGTGGATCACCACTAGATGGATTCTACCCCTAGATCCTTACATCACAATGAAGGTAATCTAAAAAGGGTCTTTCGGAAGATCAACATCATCAATGAAGAGAGGATCCTAAGCTGAGGTATTTATTTTATTCAAGATCTAAATAAATTAATTATAAATTTAACATAAAATATTCTCACTCAGGGTTTTGGGAAAAAAATATTAAAATAAAATTTAATATATTTTTCACCGCCACACGCTTTTTCGGTGCCTAGAACCTACACATTGGTGGTCAATCATCCACTGACTTCACCATTCAACAGAGATTTCCACCACCTCAACTGTCTTAGCCAGTACATTGTTCATCATTACCATTGAGAAATCCACTCACTACTAAAAATATGGCCTTTAATAGTGCTATAATTGTCCATTTTTAGTACCAAAAAAATCATTAATTATCAGATCATGATTAAAATCCCTAGGATTTTATTAGTTCTAGAAAAGAGATGATAAAGTCACACATTATCAGTGATAGGAAAAGCATTGATAAAGAACCTCATTTATCAGCTCTTTTATTTAGTGTTGATAAATAAATTCCTTTATCAATGATATTGAAAGTGAAAATAAAGAGGCATATTTCTCTAGTGTGATGTTAAAATTACTCCACACTGTAGTAGAAAAAATAGTAGGAAAAACATCAAATACATTTCATAAACATAGAATTTAAATGAAATAAAATTTACAATACAAATATAAGAAAAAAAACATATTATATACATTTCAAACATTGGTTTGTAAAATTACATGATTAGGTACAAATTATCACAAACATTCAAAAATATAAATGTTCCTTTATCTTTGACCCCCAACCCCTAAACCTCAGTCATATTATTGTCGAACAAACCACCCCATCTCAAGAAATATAATGCACCTGTATAAGAAAATAATTCTTATATTAGTAATACTATAAAGAAATAAATTAAACACAAAGTTTTAATTTTAAACTATAAAAATATACTTTGAATCATACCAGGAACAACATGTATCATATTGAGTTTTGGTTAATTATTTCACGTTGCACCATTTCTTGTTCATCTTTAAGCATTATCTTTGAGAAAATTAACAAAATAAGTAAAAGATAAAAATGATAAGAAAAATAATTAAGTAATAGCATATAAAATTATGAGAAAACAATCTGAGTTCATTTTCTTGGTTTTGGTGATTTGATATGTGTTTTAAACTGAAATTGAACTTATATTGAAAATGCACACTTTGAGTCATACCGACCACGTCATGTCTCGGATTCATGTGTGTTTAATTTTTATACATCAAAAATAAATAATGGATAATTTTCCTAAATTTTTAAAACAATCTGAGTGTGTTTTGTTAGTTTTATATGAGTGAAACATTTTTTTAACTAAGTTGTCAATTTTAAACTCATAACAGACACTTTGAGTCATATCGGGCACACTGTGTGTCAAATTGAGGCGAAGCTGATCCCAACATGTCAAAAATGTAATATGGATCATTTTCCTAAATTATAAAAAAATCAAATGAATATTCTCAATTTTGAGTATGTCACTTGTCTTTTTTACTAAAATTATTGTCAATTTTAAATAAGAAAGACACACTAGGAGTCATACCGTTCACACCATGCATCAGATTGAGGTTTGGATGATTAATACATGTCACAAATGACTTATATATCATTTTCATAAATTATCAAAACAATATGAATTTTGTTTCTTAGTTTTTATTATATCACTTGTCTTTTTTACTAAAATTAATTCCAATTTTAAATAAAAATATACTTGGAGTCATACTGGTCACACTGTCTGTCATATTGAGGTTTTGATGATTCTTACATGTCACAATTGACATATGGATCATTTTATTAACATATAAAAACAATTCAAATGAATTTTTTTAGTTTTGAGTATGTCATTTGTCTTTTTTACTAAAATGTCATTTTAGACTGGAAACACACACTTTGAGTCATACCGGTCACATCATGTCTCATTTTGATTTGAGATTGATTCCTACACATCAAAAATTACTTTTGAATTATTTTCCTAAATTATTAAGACAATCCAAGTGTTTTTTCTTAGTTTTTAGTGAGTGGTGCATGTTTTGAACTAAAATGTCAATTTTAAACTGATAACGGACACTTTGAGTCATACTGGGCACACTATATATCAGATTTAGGTAAAAATGATTTATATACACCAAAAATGACTTATAGGTCATTTTCATAAAGTATAAAAACAATGTAAATGTGTTTTATCAATTTTGAGTACGTCACTTGTCTTTTTACTAAAATTAATGTCAATTTTAAATAAAAAGACACACTTGGAATCATACTGATCACACTGCACATCGGATTGAGGTGAGGAATATTCCTACACAGAAAAAATTAATTATGGATAAGTATCAAAACAATACAAAAGTGTTATTTTATTTTTGAGTATGTGACGTGTGTTTTGAACTAAAATGTAAATTATAAACTAAAAACATACAGTTTGAGTCATACCGAGCACACTATGTAACAGATTGATATGCGGCTTATTGAGTAAGTGATGTGTTTTTTTCTTTAAAATATCTATAAGAATCTAGAAAAGAGATAAAATTTTCCATTTAGATGGAAGATAAAACCTCATTCTTCCTGAAACACTTTGCATTTCAGGTAGCATGGGGTTTCCTCTTCCATCCAAGAGGATCATGTTCTCACTTTTCTAGCTTATTTCAGAAAGTTTCAGGCAAAATATAACTTACAAAAAGATATGTGAAAAAAATAATTATTAGATAAAAATGATAAGAAAATTAAATTATAAATAGTAGATAAAATGATGATTAAATTAACTAAATAATTAGTAGGAATTCACCATTTTATGATGTATGTATACATTTTTAACCTGTTTCCTTATTTCTATTATCTCAGTTGTAGACTCAAAATCCAATCTCTCATGATCATGAGTAGCTTTAAACAAACCACCTCAACTCAAGCAAAATAATCCACCTATATAAGAAAATAATTCTTATGTTAGAAATACTATAAATAAATAAATTAAACATAAATATAAAACAATACATTAATAAAATGTCAATTTTAAACTAAAACCACACTATTTGAGTCATACTGGGTACATAGTGTATCATATTGAGGTATGGTTGATTCCACCATGTCATTTTATCTTACAATTCATTAAGAATTCTAGGTTATTTAATAATATTATTATTTGATAAACCATAATGTTTAATGCATTAGAGAATAAAATGAAAATTGCATCATCATGAGTGCATCATCCTTGTTGAGTTCATGATCGTAGTACATAAGTGAATTGTCCTTATTGAAGAAGTAATTTCTTCATGATCTCTATGAAAATTAACAAGATAAGTATTATATAAAAATTATTAGTAAATTACCTAAAAAAGTGGATAAAATGATGCAAAAATCAAATAAATAAGTAGTAGGAAGTCTCATCTTCATGATATATGTGTGAAATATGAGATCATTTGCTCGTTTTTACTATTTGGTGTATTTTTTAAACTAAAATGACACTTATGTATTGAAAACATGTACTTAGATTAATACTGACCACATCAGGTGTTGGATTGATGTGTAATCAATTAATACATGTGAAAAATTAATTATGGATAATTTTACTAAAGTTTGAAAACAATCCAATATTGTTTTCTCAATTTTGACTATTTGATGTATGTTTTAAACTAAAATAACACTTTTTTATAGAAAATACATACTTTTATTCATACTAATCACATCAGGTGTTTCATTGATGTGTGTTCAATTCCTACATGTCACAAACGACTTATGGATCGTTTCCCTAAAGTTTGAAAACAATATGAGATCATTTGTAAAGTTTTGAGAATGTGACATGTGTTTTGAACTAATATCTAAATTTAAAAAAATAAGAATCAGATAAAAATAAGTAAATTAACTAAAAAAGTAAAGAAAATGATGAGAAAATTAACTAAATAAGTAGTATGAAATAACATCTTCATGATGTATGTATACGTTCTGACACTATGTATTCTTCTCATTTGTTTCTAAACAAATTGATTTCCTCCATTATACTTATCCTTTATAAACAGATCAAAAATAATATATAATATTTTTTATACTAATCTTTCGCACCCCAAATATATTTCTAAGGTAATATCTCATACAAGATCACAAACATAGCAGTTAATCACCTAAATTTGATATGGAAAACATTATGACACTATGTTTGTTGCTCACTCATCTCTAAACAAATTTACCTCTTATATTGAGTACAAAGTTTATCAGAAATCTTAGTAGTACCAAGAAAATATAGACAAACAAACAATTAAGAAATACTATTAACGAAATTGTAATTACCTTTGTAAATTACCTATTCGAGGATGCTGGTCTTCCCATGGTTTATGATATATTTTATAAATTTTTAAATATAATATCCACAATCATTGTTATTATCTTTCTTCGAACACTGTAGAAACATTAACCAAATTAATAATTTTTTTAAAATATGTTTTGACAGTTAAATATTTCTATATATAAGATAATTTTTTTCCATTTGAAGTAATCCATAGGCTTTATATATTCAGTCACAAACTTCATACCATGATTTATCCTATATTTAGTGATTGCCCTATCATAATAAAATTCTTGTTAAAAAAACAGACAGAAACATATAATTCAAAGTTTGTCTATAAAATGTTGATAACCATGCATTAAAAATTCCCAATACACATCATATGTGGTCATTTTGTTAGATATACATGCATTATATCTAAAAAATAATTATTTTGGGTATCCATATTGATCATGATCATCATACAGTGCTTTCTAAAAAAAATGTAATTAAAAAATAAAAATATATTTTATATGATTAGATTGTAAAGTTTTACCCCTGCATTGTAGGCATAAAAAGGAGTATGTCCTTTGTTATTTTCTTCTCAAATTCCTCATTTAGCACATCATTTTTCATATCAATTTCTTCCAACTCCATAGAAATTTCTTGTGTATAAATGATACAGTCATTAATGAATCCAAATCGTGATTCACATGGTTTTCCATTTATATAGTAGTAATATAAATTAGTGTATAAAATATGAATATTTATTGACTTTAATGAACATATTAGATCATTTTTTGATAGATTTATTATGAAAATGTACCTTATGTATGTATTCACAATTGAGACACCTAGTTATTCAAACTTTAAAATCTCATTTATACTCTCCAGACCAACTACGTCTATAATGAAAGTTCCAAATATTTCATATTCATATGGAATATAGGACATATATCCATTTTTTGTGGTTTTTACATGAAGTTGAAATGCTAATATATGCTACAGTGTAACTGACAGGGAGAAGGTACTCTTGGAATGTCTTTTTGTTTTCTTGGTCGATTCACTAGATTGTCTTGATCCAACCTTTCGTTTCCCTATAGTTTTGTGAGAACTGGGTCCCGGTAATAGCACAACCACCCTGCCTTAACATGGTCGTTGGGTCTTGGCCCACCAGGTACCACCAGTTTCCCCACAGACATGTGGGGCCCACACAAGGGTCCACCCACATGCCTGAACAGGTCATCTGACTAATGACTGTCCCCACAGGCCAACACATGTCCTTTCCAGTGTGCTTTGTCCTCACTCACACACACCCTAGGAAACTTTCCAGAAGGTCACCCATCCTAATCACTACTCCAGGCCAAGCACGCTTAACTGTGGAGTTCTAATCAAACATGCTCCCGAAAAGGAAGGTGCACCTTATTGACATGAGTCATATCATTTAGTCATTTAACCCTTTATCATTTGGGGGTGTTACAAGTTTTATCCATCTATAATACCATACCTCACTTAGGATCAATTTTCATCAATTGTTACAAGTTTTTAATTTGAAAAAATTTGTTAAGGACATTCATTATGTATCTTTATAATATTAGATGGTCATGATATAAAAGTTACAATAACATCATTTACCATTATAATATCTAGATCATCAAGTGGAATAGGCAACTCAGCACTTAGCTCTTGAGCTACCTCAATCCCCACTCTGATGTGATATTTTTGGAGTTCTTGTTTTTGTAGAATGTCTCTCATGATATTATACACTATACCATTCACAACAAGGTGGTTTGTGGTGTTGATAGATAAAAATCACATAAAACTTCACCCTTCAAAATTTTAATAACATAAAGTTACTGGAATTTGTTTGATTCACATTTAGGAGAAACAGTAATGACTAAATTTATTACCTCGAGTAAAGTGTTTGGTTGAGAGAAATGACTAGCCTAAAATCTAACATGGTCATTTGGTTGTTCATATGTTGATCTTTGTTCCTCTATTGGTTTGCTTTGATCATTTCTCATATATTGGTCTACCAAACCAAACCAGACAATAATATCTTTCAAAGCATCTATTTGTGCCTAAAATCCTTTGATTAATATTATATATATCTTCTTTTTGTTTTTTATTCTCAAAATATGTTCAAGGAGACACTACAAAACCTATACCTTTAACACAACCATATTGTTTTGACTACTTAAAAGCTATTGAAAGTAGTTTTTCTTCCGGTACAGTCGCTACCAATTCTTATGTCTAAACCATATAAAAAATATGAACATAAATAGGTATTCTTATTTAATACTATTATAAAGAATAATTAATTACTATTATGTCATACTTACACATGTTTCCCATACTGCTTTTGTGTTTTCATCAACTAGTTTACCCTCTTTATTTACATGAATCTACTTCCATAGCACATGATGTGGGATAGAAGTGTCTTAGGATTTTGATTCATCTATATACATATAAACAAAGAAACACATGTTGGTTAAAATCACATAAAACTTTTATTTTTGATTTAAAATACATACTAATTTCTTATCTAGTGAAGCGTAACTCATCCTTTCTTTGCGATAAGGGTACATTGGTTTTGATGCATGTTATTTATTTTTAGCACTCCTTTTTTGTTTCATAAATTAAAAATTTTGAATTAAATTGGATAAAATAAATAATTTCAAATAATATATTATATACTATAATGCACCTAAAATGATTTCTCATCATGACTGTTGGCACTAAAATTTCTTCCAAAGTAGTAAACGGTCAGTTTTGGAAAACCCATGCATGCATCCCACCCTGAATGATCATTCCAGAATCAACAAGGATGGTGTGTGAAAGATCCAGTGTGTGTGTGTAAGATCATCTTCAGCGTATAAAGATCTTATGTTATAAAGATGATAGGATTTTCCAATTCTTCAAGAAAATATGAATGGATGGAGAAGGCAAGTACGCACAACGAAATTGTGTTGCATGAAAATAATAAAGGTTATGCATAAAGTTACACCTTGCATGCCAAAGGTGACATTAAGGGAGACATATTGTTCACCCTAACCCCAATGGAAAAAAGAGTTTCCCACACACAAAGGTCTTCTGCAACTAGTACCTTGATCTCCCATCACTGAAGATATTTGATATAAATAAAAGGTCACCCCCCTTCTTTGAGGTGATTCTTTGAAAGATGAAGCATTGCTCTACTGCATGTAATACCCATCTTCCGAGACATCACGAAGTATGGATCACCCAAGGTAGAGAATCTTGCACTATATAACTCCTATGGTCACATGGCCCATAGTTGAGTGATCCTCGCCCAATATATTTTAAAAAAGTTAGTTGCACACAAAGTTCCAGCATGCACGCAACCCTATCCTTGCACGTTGTACCCAATCTTTCTCACACCTACCCCCTTTGGCTCTATAGCCTACCCTTGTGTTAGAGTTCCATGCTTGAGAAACATGTTCATGAAACACCCACATCTTGTACACACCTCTTTCATGAAACCATCCAATATTTCACACAACAATTTCATGGTCCCTCATAAGATTTCCCCTGTGCCTATAGTGCATGCTTTTTCATACCTTTTTCTTCTCAGCATAGGTATTGTAACCCCTATTTATTATCATTATAGGGACCATAATGTGGACCTCATGACTGGAAAATACTCCTCATAATTACACCCTAGAATTTCCAAATCCATTCCCCTCCCCTAGGTGCATGATCGGTAATTATGTAATCCCAAGGGGTAAGGAGTGAGTCCCCCATGTCTAAGCTTCATGGTGTAAAACCACCTAGTCCCAAAATCCTCATCACATGACATTATACTATGGTATTACCCTATGAAATAATCATAGGATGCTCCATGTATGAGTGGAATGGGATGGTCTCCAGACTGCCTACCATCATGGGGAATGATATCCTCCTCACATGGAATGAGAACCTCCTTGCACATAATGAAATCCTCATTGGGTAGCTTCAATGTGTAATCCCAACATCATCTCTCATTGGTGATTATTTCCCAACACGAGCATCAGGTATACTACTTCCTCTTGTTTCTCACATTGATCATGACTCATGTGGGGTTAGAGGTTAGTGGAAACCATGAAATCTTCTAAAACCTTCTTATGGGAATCTCTCCTAGAGTAATCCTCAGTCTCCACCTTGAATAGGCCGCTCTCATGTATAATCCCCAAATGTATCCTCCTATGGTCCACTCCTACGCATAATCCCCAAACATTACAAATTATGTGGGATTTGATTCCCAACTAACTGGGATATGTAGGAAGTATCCCTAAGGTCCAAACCCAACATCCACATTCATACTGATTTTCTCTATACCACATACTCGGTAAGATCATGCCCCTCTCCTGGGAGATCACATCTCCTATAGGTCCCTCAAGTATCCTCAATGTGTAATCCCTACACCATTCTTCATTGACACTTCTTTTTTAATGTGAGTTCCCTTACTGTGTGACGTTAAACTACATGGACTGGTCCTATCACATGATCTTAAACTATGGTATTGAACTACATGGATTTTGATCCCTTCTTATAAGCAGGGTACATAGGATGCCTCTATGAGGTTCAATCCCAACCAATGGTGAACTTAGGTGCTCCCTCCTAGGGAGGTACCTCCCAGGTCCATCTCCATGGAGTGTTCTAATCCATACATCCTAGGTCTGTCTCCATGGGGCCTCCTGATCCATCAGGTCTACCTCCATGGGGTATTTTGATCCATACATCATGGGTCTGCCTCCATGAGGAGTCTAGATCCACCAGTTACAGCTCCAAATGGTGTTATAATCCATCCATACCAATTCCACATCCAAGGGGCATCCTGATCCACCGAGTACACCTCCACGGGGTGTTATAAACCATCCATATCAGGTCCACCTTCACAGGGAATCCTGATCAACTGGGTCCGCTTCCATGGGGAATTTTGTTCCATTCATCCTGGGTTCACCTTCATAGGTCATCCTGATCCATTGGTTCCACCTCCATGGGGCATTATGATACATCCATCTCAGGTCTACCTCCACAAGGAATCTTGATCCACCGGGATCACCTCTACAGGGCGTTATGATCCATCCATCCTAGGTACACCTCTATAAGGAATCTTAATCCACCAGGTATTCCTCCATGGGGTGTTATAGTCTATCCATCCCAGATTTTCCTCAAGGGGTTTTCTAGTTCACATCTATCAGATCTGTCTCAAGGGGAGTCCTAATCCATCTCCTAGGTTTACCTCTATGGAGTGTTCCCACACACCAAGTGTGACATCATCCCTCTCAGGGACACACCTCCTTGATCTGTCTCCATGGGGTGTTCTGATTAACATTTTCCCATCTCTAAAATATATTAAACTCATGACCTCTCTCACAATGCTACCTCATGTAAATCATAAAATACCTAAGTTGAAACCCTTAAAAGATATACACCCATGGAATTAGCTACCTCATATAAAGAATGGGATGCCTGAGGTGAAAGACATGAAAGATATACACCCACAACGTTAGTTATATCATAAAAAACATGGGATGCCTGAGGTTAAATACTTGGAAGATATTCTCCCACGACATATGCTACCTCATGAAAAACATGGCATGCCTGAGGTGAAAGCCTTGGAATATATATGCCTTTGGCATCAGATACCATGTGATCAACACAAGATGCCTTGGTTTCCCCACCTAAGATACCTCCATGATATTTCCTCATACAAGGAAGAATACAGGTGACCAATGTTCCTAGTGTCAATACATGCCAGCGATTACCAACGTGAATACTCTCTTAACTGAAGTTTTATGCCATGCCCAGAAAAAAACAATGTCAATATAGAATCAGTGTAATTAACTGACATCCATAAATAGATGACACCAGGAATGAGTTCCATGAACATTACTTAAATATATGAGAGAAAATAAGACTAGGAAATAAGTTCCAAGGAGAAACCTACATCCCATAATTTTGTTTCAATCAAGGAGCATATATCATCATTGAAAGTGATGAAATACACCTACCTTTGGAAAGAGAGAATATGAGGTAACAAGCATGCTAGTGAACATTAAAATGCAGGAGGCAGCCTCAAAGAAAGTATTGGAAACAAAAATAGTAAACCCAATGTGAAACTATTCTTCTTAAACCATGGGGATTATTCATGTTGGTCATCAGATCAGGTATTGGTGTCAGACACTGCTGTCTTTGAGCTTCACCAATAGTAATGGTGAACTCGATATGAAACTCTTCCCCTCAACATGAGGACTAGTAGCATTCAAGACATCATTAGATTATCACGTCACCAGATCTAGCTATCTAGCACCAATACCCACCAAGAAAATAGTGGGCCTGACATGGAACTCACCATAAATTAGGGTAGTTAAATGTTGGTCATTCCAATCTATGACATTTTTAATGCAAACCTCTCTCTCCATCCATAGAATATTGGATGATGTTGGGGAATTGGTAATTACCTTACTTATATCTATAATGAAAGTTGAATACACCTGATTTTAAGGACCTAAGCTATAGGAAATCAACCACCCAACACCCGAAAACATAGGGGAAGGAGAAATGTTAATGCAGAAATCCCACATGACTCCACCTTCTCTATAATTTTTTCTATAAATATGGCTATTGGGTACCCAAACCCTATCTCACCCTCATAAATTATTCAAAGTAGGGTGATGGACACCCACATACATCGGTACCAGTAGGTAGGGGTCATTCCCACAAGGTACATGGATTTTTAGGACCTAGAGGCTTCAACGCCTCACCAATATCGTCACCTCTAAGGGTCGTGCAATAAAAAACCCCTTCCCATTCCAAAATTGAATCACTTTTTGAGTCTTTCCTCAGAGTGATTCTATGAATATTTCCCCTATGTTGAGGAGGTGGGGGATGCTTGAGTCACCTCAGCTATGACTACTGCCTGAGAGCTGCCAAGGAGGTATCCTGCTAGGCCTCATCAGCACTAGCAATGGTTGGTCCCTGATTCACGCTCAAATTTACCCAAGATAAGAAGTTAGAATGGTCCTTGTAGTTTAGCTTGGGTTGTCGAATCCTCGGATACCTAAGAATAAACCTATAGACACGTACATTATATGGACTATTTTTGGATATGAAGTGGCCAACTTGGGTTGATTTTATATGGGTTTAAGTGAACTCTAAGACACTTAATTTAATTCAATTTTAAATTATGAGTCGATCCTAGGTTATCACTTATGGTGGATTGGAAGAAATTCTTTTTCAACTATTTCAATTTCTAATATTGAGATGGGTTTGTTTAAGAAGATCAAACAACATCTTCACTTATTGGTTTAATACCTACACACTTTAATACTAATAACCTATACACTTTAAGGATCAAAGTTTTGAGCACTTCAAAGTAAAGGTTCGTATTAGCACTTGAAGTGTGTGGCCTTAAATTCGACAAGGACGATGGAGTTTAAAAATCATCAAATAAAAATATCAATTAAAAAAAGTGATTAGAAATTAATGGGGTGATAAATAACATCCAATCCAGCCTCTTGATACTCCCTTGGATCAACCCATTAGTGTTTTAGCCCTCCATTTATTCTATGGTTTTAATGGAAGCAAAAATTAGACTCATGAGGGAGGAAATGGAGAAGTAAAAAAACAATGAGAAGAAAATGATCGCCCCACCGTTGTGTGAATAATTTCACAAGGTTTGGTGTGAATAAATTCAAACCTTGAGGAAACGGTATCAAATTGAGATGTATAAAAACATAATAATATTATAATAAGAACTTTTATTAAGAAACTAGGATGAATTAAAAACAACTTACATGTAAAGGAAGAACGTTACAAAGACAAATTGGCAGCATAACATTAAGATGAAAAAAAAGCTCAAATATGATAAAATCCTTCACGTAAACTGCCTTAAATAGGAATTTTGGGAGCCTTGGGTAGATACTCAAACAGTACAAAAGATCCCACTTGAGTATGGTAGGCCTAGGGTGGTGGAAATTAAGGGAGAGGAGACTTTTCCACCCTTGACCCGAGGTGGCATCCAGCTTGCTTCTACCAAACAGGTTCGCCTGCGAGACCTTATAGATGGCAGAATTGGAGTGGTTCATAGAAGAAACAAATGAATCTCCAGATGTCCCCTAACCTTATTTAAAGTTTCAGACCATAATAGTTTATGGTTCACTAGATATGCATAAAATTATGGGCTGTTTTTCTGGGCCGTAGAATCTGGCCCAGAATTTTATCTTCAACTTGGGCCGCCTGAATAACTACAATGGAGGCAGAATTAACACTAACTCCTAACTAATTATTTGTTCCTATATATGTCTTATATAATCCCATGAAATTTGGGATTCATTGGGCTTGTATTTTGTGCCCCACATTCTCATCAGTGGGATGGTGTCCAATCTGACTTCTCCAGAATTGTTTCCTTTCATCACAAAATATACCCATCTTCTTCCATGAATTATCCATTTATCCCTGAATGAAAAATGTTAATATTGAGGTGTAGATAAATTTCCCAAAATATAAAATTAAAATATGAATAATTACATTCCTTAAAATCAGATTAATCATTGGGTATTTTAAATGATGTTCAAAAATGTACCACATAATAGTGCATTTTAAGAAGGAATTACAATCATAATGTGAAATGATGTTCAAAGTGTAAAATGCACTAAAATGGTGTTTATGAATAATAAATCAAATGAATATTATATATATTAAAAATAAATATTATCCTCATTTATTGGCTTATCACACCCCCCCAACTTGAGTTTTTCTAGTCCCGAGCAAAATATATCTCAACAATATGAAATTCGAATTCCCTTTTCCAAAAACATTTTAATACACAATGATCATCAAGAACCCTTATACCAAACAGTCATGAAACCCATAAAAATATTTTAATAAAATATAGTTTCATAAGCAGATCACAATCCCAAGCCCATTCCTTTGTTCAAATTCATTTCCATATTTCATCCAATATAAATTAAGTATGAGGATGTGTTGTGTATCACAATAGACATGGGGGTTCATATTTATTCAAGGGGGAAATGACGGAAGTGCTAGGTGTAATCACATTTCAATATTAATATGAGTATTCCATTTTTTTGTATTATATTTTTTCATTTTGTCTTTTTTTTGCAATTTTTCCATGGTAATTGAAATTGCACTCAAAAGAGTCAACCCATGTAGCGAGACTTTGCCGATAACTCCTAGGCTCAAAGACCTTAGGGAACCCCACATACTCGGGCATCATCTAGAGTTAACTTAGTAAAAAAAATCAAATTACCAAAAATAGAGATAAAATTACTAACTTTGGGCCAGATAACTATGGAGTCATGATCCCCAAGTGTCGAAAGCCACGCATTAGGTCATTTCATTGCTCTACGCGTAAATTTATTATTATTTTTTTAATTTTTTTATTGAATACTCATATTAAAACTAAAATGATCACCAAACCTATGCTATTTATTTGGGGGACCCCATGAACTCAAACTAATACCCCACTATCCAAAGGATGTGCATTGTGATTCTTTTTTTATTTAGATGAAAATATAAACAATGAAATATCACATTAGACAACCACACTTTCCAAAATCTATGCTCATGAAATTATACAAGGATTAAAATCAGAATCGGGGCATGATAAATTATTTGATATTTAGTTTCAAAGTGTGCAATGTGTATTACCATGTTCAAAGTTAAATGAGTTTTTCCTTCTATTTACACAATTTTTTGTTTTCAAATCATTTTTTTTTTTGACAAAAGTAATTTTTTTATTATTTTATCTCCCCCACAACTTAAAATAACACTATACCTAGTGTTTTAAGAAATGAAAATTTATAAGGAGTAGATAAAAATAAGGGAGGTTCAAAAAGGAAATTGAAATATTAGGATCATGGAATGAAGTCACCTGGTGGTTGAAGTTGAAATTCTTGTTGCTCCCTTTTAATCCCTTTATCTCGACGTCACTCTAAGAATTCCAAAGTGAAGAAAAAAAATAAAAACAAACAAACAAAACAAAAAAAATATATCTATATATATAATAATAATAAATAAAGTGAAATATAAGTATATATATATAAATTATAGAATAAAGAAGCACAAAAATCCATAGGTCAGTGGTAAGTGCGCGCCCTTGTCTCCCTTCGGTCCCGGGTTCAATTCCCCGCAGCTTTGCTGGTTGTGATGGGATTTTCCCTATGACCTACAATTTGGCATTTTTTATTATTATTATATTTTTATTTTTATTTTTTGTATTTTTATTTTAACCTATAAACACATAAAAACGAACTAATGATACATTGTCTTCTTTTTAAATTTCTGGGTAAGGTATTACTCAAGGATCACACCACGTGATACGGATGAATATGGTGCTCCCCTTTCATACCCATACATACTAATAATAGAAGAACAGGTCCACAGTCTATTTTTTTAATATCAAAATGATTAATTAATCCTATTTGAAAAATAAAGATGATTCATAAAAGATTGGAAACATGAAAACCACGGGTTGCCTCCCGTGCAGCGCTTTGTTTAACATCGTTAGCTCGACATGGACCCCTAATTGATTAATTATTTTCGTCATCTAAGGTAGGTTCACACAATTCTTCATCAACTTCATGTTTTTGGAATGGTTCTATGAATGGTTTGACTCTATGACCATTAACTTTAAATGTTTGACCATTGGTGGGATCTTGAATTTCAACAGCCCCATGGGGGTACACCTTATGCACTATGTATGGACCTAACCATCTAGACCTCAACTTTCCTAGGTGTAAATGAAGTTTAGAACTATAAAAAAGAATAGGTTTACCTAGTTCAATGTGTTTGGTTTTAAGATTTCGAGATTGGTAGGCTTGTGATTTAGCTTTATTGATCCTTGAATTTTCATAAGCCTCCATCCTAAGTTCCTCAAGTTCATTGAGATATAATTTCCTTTTTGTTTCGGCTAATGAGAGGTCATAATTCATTTTCTTAATTTCCCAAAAATCCCTATGTTCAATCTCCACTGGAAAATGGCATGCTTTACAATAAACCAACCTATATGGGTAAATTCCTAAAATAGTTTTATATGTAGTTCGATAGTCCCAAAGAGCATCTAAGAGTTTTCTTGATCAATATTTCCTAGATGGTTTAACAGTTTTCTCAAGAATTTTTTTGATTTCTCGATTGGCTAGCTCATCTTGACCATTGTTCTGTGGGTGGTAAGCAGTGGACACTTTGTGAGAAATTCCATACTTGTCCATGAATGACGAGAATGGACGATTGCAAAAATGGGTTCCTTGATCACTAATTATATCCCTAGGAATTCCAAATCTAGATAAGATGTTTTCTTTTAGGAATCTAATCACAGTTTGATGATCATTGGATTTTGTGGGAATGGCCTCAACCCATTTTGAGACATAATAAATGGCTAATATAATGTAAATATATCCCCTAGAGTTTGGTAAGGGGCCCATGAAATCAATTCCCCAACAGTCAAATATTCCAACCACTAAGATGGGAGTGAGTGGAATTTGATTTATTTTTGTGATGGACCCTACTTGTTGACACCTAGGATAGCTTTGAAAAAATTTTTAGGAGTCCCTTTAGAGGTTGGTTCATAAGATACCACACTGAAGAATCTTAGCGGAAGTTTTATTAGAGGAAAAGTGACCTCCACATGCCTCACTATGACATAATTTAAGGATGGACTCTTGTTCATATTCTAGGACACACCTCCTAATGACTTGTTTATGGCAGAACTTATAGAGGTATGGATCATCAAACACATATATCCTAACATCATAAAGGAATTTCCTTTGATCTTGAGTCCCTAAAAAAAATTTTGACTCCTGTAACTAAGAAGTTGGCTATGTCGGAATACCAAGGGAAGTCACTCACAGAGTATAGGTGTTCGTCAGGGAATGAATCAGACACAGAAAGGTGATTTGAGTTGTCTTTTAATTCCATCCTAGGGAGATTATCAGCTACAACATTTTCAACAACCTTTTTATCTTTGATTGTGAGGTCAAATTCTTGTAATATAAAAACCCACCTAATCAGTCTAGTCTTAGCATCTTGTTTTTGGAAGAGGTATTTTAGTACAGAATGGTCAGTGAACACAGTGATGGGGGATCCTAAGAGGTAGGACCTAAACTTATCTAAGGAAAACACAATAGCAAGTAACTCCTTTTTAGTGGTGGTGTAGTTGATTTGGGCATCATTTAATGATTTTCTTGTATAAGCAATGACATAAGGAGTTTTATCACAACGTTGTCCTAACACAGATTCTATAGTAAAGTCACTGGCATCACACATAAATTTGAAAGGAAGGTTCCAATTTGGATATTTCATGATGGGATGAGTGGTGAGAGAGGATTTGAGGGTTGATAATGAACCCTCACAGCTTTCTGTCCAAACAAATGGAGCATCCTTTACTAGTAGAGCACAAAGGGGATGAGATATTGAACTAAATTCCTTGATGAATCTTCTATAGAAACCAGCATGTCCTAAGAAAGTCCTCACTTCCATGATAGTTTTGGGTGATGGAAGGTTATGAATGATGTCATCCTTGGCTTTATCAACTTCAATCCCCCTACCTGAGACTAGATGGCCTAGAACTAGTCCCTCTTTAACCATGAAATGGCATTTTTCCCAGTTTAGGACCAGATTATTTTCTTCACATCTTGAAAATACTCTCTCTACATTCTGTATACATCCCTCAAATGTATCCCCAAACACATAGAAGTCATCCATGAAGACCTCAAGAAAATACCCTACCATGTCTGAGAAGATTCCCATCACGCACCGCTGGAAGGTTCCAGGGGAATTGTATAACCCGAAGGGAATACGTTTGAAAGAAAAGGTTCTGAATGGACATGTGAATGTAGTCTTCCCTTGATCCTCTATGGAGACCTCAATTTGATTATACCCTAAGTACCCATCTAAGAAACAGTAGAAGGCATGACCTGCCACTCTCTCAAGGACTTGGTCAATGAATAGTAAGGGAAAATGGTCCTTCTTAGTGAATGAGTTTAGCCTCCTATAGTCAATGCAGACCCTCCATCCACTACTCACCCTGGTTGGAAGAATCTATCCATCCTTATTGGTTATCACTATGATTCCTGCCTTCTTGGGATCCACTTGGATTGGGCTAACCCACTCACTCTCGGTTATGGGATATATGATACCAGCTTTTAACAATTTCAGAAGTTCTTTTCTCACTACCTCCATGAGATTAGGATTGAGTCTCCATTGAGGTTGACGACATGGATTTGAATCAGATTCCAGAACAATCATATGAGTCCCAATAATTGGGCTAATCCCAGGAATATCTGATAGGGTCCAACCAATGGATTTTTTATGTTTCCTAAGGAAATATAGAAGCATCCTCTCATTATTGGATTCAAGAGAAGAAGAAATAACAATAGGATGTGTTTGATTGTCCCCTAGGAAGGCATACTTGAGTGCGGCGGGAAGTTACTTCAATTCAAGATCAGGTTGGTTCATAATTTCAGTAGAATATTGGGACATTGGATCAATATCAATTTCTTTTTTTAGAGTTTCAGATATTATTGATTCCCCACGTATATAAGTTTTAGCTATGAGATTGGTTTGATCATATTTATGGAAGGAAGTTGGAGTGGTCTCCATGAAAGTGGTTTCCTGAAAGGTTTCACTGATTTTTGGACCTAAGACTTCATCATAAGAGAAATTTGAAAATGATTCAAGCCAAGGAGATAAACTTCCTTCATATGAACAAAGGAAATCAATCTCATCCTAACTTAAACATCCATCAAATATTCCTTGATGTTTTATAGATTCATTATCAATGATTCATATCATGTTTACTTCATGAATGTACTCTTAATCCCCTATTTGTGAGCTTGCATTATAGATGTTCAAGTATAGACTCATGTTCCCAAAGTTGATGGTCATGTTCCCATTTTGGACTCAGATAACAGAGTTGATTGTTGCAAGGAAGGGACGACCAAGGATAATTGGGGTTTGTTCCTTATTTCCTAAGTTTGGATGGTTTTCAAGGAAAATGAAGTCAGCAGGATAGATGAAGTTTTCAACCTTTACTAGAATGTCATTTAAAATCCCCTTTGGAACCCTAATGCTAAGATCAACAAGTTGAAGTGTGACAGATGTGGGTTGGAGCTCTTCTAGGCCTAACTAGAAGTACACAGCATATGGTATGAGATTGACACTAGCACCTAGGTCACATAAGGCCTTGAAAACTTTTCTCTCTCCTAGTTCAACATTGATTTAAGGGAAAACCAGGTCTTTTAACTTAGGAGTAATGGTACCTTGAATGGTGGTACTCACATTAGTAGCCAAAATGACTTGGTTTTTATGTGAAAAATTTCTTTTAAAAGTGCACAAGTCCTTAAGGTACTTTGAGTAGGCAGGTATGGTTTGGATTGAATCGAGAATGGGAATGTTCAACTTTACTTGTGAGAAGATTTCCCTCAATGTTTCACTCAGTTCAGGCTTGGTTTTTCCCCTCATGCGTTGAGGAAATGGTGCATTTTGTGGGGTTGTTTGTTAAAGAGTTGTTTCTTTGACAATGTTATCGTGTTTTTCACTTTGATCATTTGGTTCATTTGAATTTTCATCCAATTTTGAATCTTCATATGGGTTCTGAATTAGTTGTTTAGGTTTATCAATTGATTTTCCACTTCTTAAAATAGTCACAGCCTTTATTGGTTCATGAGTTGTTTGAGTACATCTTGACTCTCCCCTTGAAGTTGAGGATGGTACCGCCTGAGTAGGAATGGGTGCCTTTTCAGTTTTGATGGTTTTAAGTTCTTGTTTTAGGGAAGAGACTTCTGAGTTCATCCTCTCCATTTGTTTTCATAGTTGTTCTAGTAGTCTTTGTGGAACATTTTGGGTTGGTGCTTGAGAAGATTGGTTTATCCTAGGGGATATTTTGGAGGTGGGATGGTTTGTTGAAAATGGACCGGTGGCTATTGGTATTGAATAGGTTGGGTTTGGAACTGGTTATGGGTTTGGTAGTTCTGATGGGGGTAATGATTTTGTCCCTATGGTTGGTTAGGTTGTTGGTTATCTTTCTAGCGGAAGCCTAGGTGGTCATTATACCTTGAGTTGAAGGTGTTTGGGTATTGAGGCTTTTGAAATTTCAAAGCATTTACTTCCACTGGGGGTCCTCCTAAAAGAAAATCCTTGATGGATGGAATGTTTGGGTATTTTTCTATCTTATGGTCATGTTTGTCACAAATTGTGCAAACAGGTTCAACAATTTGGATTTCATGGGCTTTCCTAAGGTCTATATCTTCAACCTTCCTAGAGAGTGATGTGAGTTTATCCCTAAGGCTTTCCTCTTATATAAGTGTATGAATTACAATAGTCTTTTGTGGATTTTCAGAATAAAGTGAAGTTCCCCATGTTTGGTTTTGTTTAGAAAGGCTTTCTAGATACTCATAAGTATCATTTGGGGCTTTATTTTTAAAGGTTACATTACACATCATGTCAATGAATTGTTTGTTCCCCAGACCCAACCCTTCATAGAAAATTCTCACTTGTTCAGGACTAGAAAAAACATGGTGTGGAACCATTTTTAGAGTATCTTTGAACCTCTCCCATGTTTTGTATAATGACTCTATCTTTTTCAAAAAAAATTGGATGCTCTTTTTAAGTGCAATTGTTTTGTGGTGGGGAAATTTTTTTTTGTAGAATTATCTTTGTAGTTGGTCCCAAGAGTTGATGGATGATGGTATAAAATTGTTTAGCCAATTTTTAGCTTGATCCTTTAAAGAAAAAGTAAATTGCCTCATCTTAGCTGATTCTAGTTGATGTGGGGGACACATGGTTTCTACAATGTCATTGAATTCCTTAACGTGAAGGTAGGGCATCTCGGAATCCATTCCATGGAATGTGGGAAGGTGGTTTAAGACATGGGGTTTAAATATGCAGTTGGAATCTCCTAGGAAATTGTGTCTAATGCATGAGGGGGTATTGGTCCAGGTAGGTGTGAGGTAGTCATTCATGGTTTGATCGACCGTATTCCCCAAGTTTGGGGCTGCCTCATTTGGGTTTGCATTTTGGTTCCCACCCGGGTTTATGAGTTGGTTTCTTTGAAGAGCTTCCATTGAAATAGGCTCAATTTTTGACTCTGTAGTATTCGTAATATTAGGATCTAATGAAAAAATTACCCTTGGTGTACTTGACTCCCCAACCCCAGGACTATCCACCCTAACTACATGGTTTGATTGATCGTAGGTGTAGGCGTACATGCACCAAAAAAAATGAGAAAAGGACAAGATAAGAGAATTTGGATGAAAAAAGAATAAATGGGGGAGAATAGAATGGGTGTTTAGATTACTTACTTGGGTCCCTGGAAAAGGTGAAAAAATTTGATTCATGCTCAAATTTACCCAAGATATGAAGGTAGAACGGTCCTTGTAGTTTAGCTTGGGTTGTCGAATCCTCGGAGACCTAAGAAGAAACCTATAGACACGTACATTCTATGGACTATTTTTGGCTATAAAGTGGCCAAATTGGGTTGATTTTATATGGGTTTAATTTAAATCTAAGACACTGAATTTAATTCAATTTTAAATTATGATTTGATCCTAGGTTATCACATGGGGTGGATTGGATGAAATTCTTTTTCAACTATTTCAATCTCTAATATTGAGATGGGTTCATTTAAGAAGATCAAACAATATCCTCACTTACTAGTTTAATACCTACAAAATTTAATACTAATCACCTATACACTTGAAGGATAAAAGTTTTGAGCACTTCAAGGTAAAGGTTCTTATTAGCACTTGAAGTGTGTGGCCTTAAATTCGACATGGACGATGGAGTTTAAAAATCATCAAATAAAAATCTCAATTAAAAGAAGTGATTAGAAATTAATGGGGTGATAAATAACATCCAATCTAGACCCTTGATACTCCCTTGGATCAAACCATTATTTGGTTATCCCTCTATTGATTCTATGGTTTCAATGGAAGCGGAAAGTAGACTCATGAGGGAGGAAATGGAGAAGTAAAAAAAACAATGAGAAGAAAATGATCACTCCACCATTGTGTGAATAATTTCACAAGGTTTGGTGTGAATAAATTCACACCTTGAGGAAACGATATCAAAGTGAGATGTATAACAACAGAATAATATGAGAAGAAGAACTTTTATTAATAAACTAGGATGAATTAAAAACAACTTACATGTAAAGGAAGAACGTTACAAAGACAAATTGGCAGCATAACATTAAGATGAAAACAAAGCTCAAAGATGATAAACTCCTTCACCACCACTGCCTTAAATAGTAATTTTGGGAGTCTTGGGTCGAGGCTCCAATAGTACAAAAGATACCACTTGAGTATGGTATGCCTAGGGTGGTGGAAAGTAAGGGAGAGGAGACTTTTCCACCCTTGACCCGAGGTGGCAGCCAGCTTGCTTTCACTGAACAGATGCGCCTGAAATACCTTATATATGTCCTAATTGGAGTGGGAAATAGAATATAAAATTGAATCTCCAGATGTTCCCTAACCTTATGTAAAGTTTCATCTCAAAATAGTTTATGGTTAACGAGATATGTGTAAAATGGTGGGTTGTTTTTCTGGGCCGCAGAATCTGGCCCAGAATTTTATCTTCAACTTGGGCCACATGAATAATCATAATTTTGGACGAATTATCACTGGATCATGAAGGATTATTTGTTCCTATATATGTCATATATCATCCCACGAAATTTGGTCTTTATTGGGCTTGTATGTTGGGCCCCAAATTCTCATCAGTGGGCTGTTTTCCAATATAAATTCTCCAGAATTGTTTCCTTTCATCACAAAATATCCCCATCTTCTTCCATGAATTATCCATTAATCCCTAAATGAAACATGTTAATATTGAAGTGTAGAAAAATTTACCAAAATATAAAATTAAAATATGAATAATTACATTTTTTAAAATCAGATGAATCATTGGGTACTTTAAATGATGTTCAAAAATGTACCACATAATAGTGCATTTTAAGAAGGAATTACAATCATAATGTGAAATGATGTTCAAAGTGTAAAATGCACTAAAATTGTGTTTATGAATAATAAATCACATGAATATTATATATATTAACAATTAATATTAGCCTCATTTAGTGGATAATCAGTCCCTCGGGATGAAGTGTGGATGGACTTTACCCCTACTCCACTGGCCCTGGTCTGGACCACCTAGTGCCAATGTTGTACACAAGCTCAGGAGAATTCACATTATGGGGAATAATCTTCTATAGCTCTATTTTCCCCTACCAAAACTGGTGTGTTCTACTAGATCCCTGCAATTAATTATCAAGGACCCATATTTTTCTGGTTGGGATCGAGACCCCAGCCACCTCACAGGCAGGTTGGGTTGACTTTGTCAATCATTAGCACCACTGACAGCCATTACGAGCCAGCCTGTGATGATGAGTTTTAGTGAGGAGGTCCTCCCCATACCATCACCAACCCAAGAAGTGGTCCTCCTCACTCTCACAATCAGAATGACGGTTCTCCTCATGTCATTCCCTACTCAAGTGGAGGTCCTCCCCACTCTAGAATTGATCAAAGAGAAGGTCCTCCCCGCTTCATCGGAAACTAGTATGGGGATCCTCCCCATATTATCACCATAAACCAACCTGGAGGCCCTCCCTATGTCATGGAAAACTAGAGTGGAGATCTTCCCCACTCCTTCAATAGTCAATATGGAGATCCTTCCCATGTTTCCACCAGTCCAAGCGAAGGTCCTCCCCGAGCCTTTAGCAGTCAGTATGGAGGTCTTCTCTGTATTCCCTCTCCTCAACATGAAGTTCCTCCCCATGCCAATTTTATTGCTAAGAAGTTCCTCTTTGTGCTTCAACCCATTAGTATGGAGTTTCTCCCCATGCCATTACTACCGGTCAGCATGGAGGTCCTCCCCATGTTCTTATCGACCAAAGTGAAGGTCCTCCCCACTCCTTCACCAATCAATGTAGAGGTCCTCCCCACTCCAAAAAACAATATATATATATATATAGGCCCTCCTAATATACCAACCAACCAAAGTGGAGGACCTCTCCACTTCAACACCAACCAATATAGAGGTCATCCGCATGCTGAAGAACTACTCTACCCTGAAGAACCATCACAGGGTAGAAGGGTGAACTGCCATTTCTAAAAGAAAAATTATGGGAAGTGGAAAGTCTCTATTACCCCATCAACATCTCAGATTCTGAGGGGGAATGTTACTCAGTGATGGAACCTTCGCCCCATTTGTAGGCATCAAATTCTGTGGAAGAAACTTGAAAGGTGAATTTTTTCATCCTAGAAGGTGAGATCCACATAATCCCCAAATCCCTCTATAGGTACATGTAGGTGGAGGAGGTTTTGGTTCCCTTATAGGTTCTCATATCTCAACCATCTCCACCATCAAAATTCTACCTCTCCAACACTACCCAAGATCATGGAGATATATTTTGTCTTGGGTTTAATTCTTTTTATGGTAAGCTACCTAAAGACTTGTCGATGAGTGTCACCAACCTTGCACATGAGGTAGTGGAAAACACACCATCCAAGAGGGATGTGATGATGTTGTTGGTACTACCCTTAAGAGATGGACCAGTTTATAGAAAATAGGTAAGTCACACAGTGAACCATCTTTCATCCAACTAGTCGTCGTACCAATCCACATTATTATTTCCACCAATATCTTGGCAAGTGTCGATCGAAGTTTGGGCAGATCAAGAGCAAGTCCCCTCCTCTGAGTAGGAAATCCTTTGAGAGACTCTGGCTACCGATGAGTTTTCTATCATGTTCTGGCTAAATGAAACTTCCAAATTCGATATCCCAGAGTCCCTCACTAAGGTCCAAGACACATGTTTTCACTGAACCATTTGGGTGACGCTTCATCACCTATGTAACCATCGGTTGGTCTGTCCAGGAAGCTAGGAGCACTTCGACAACATTGATCAGTAATGTTGAATGGTCTAGTTGGAAGAAATCCCAGTGGCTCAGCACCCTACATCACATGGATACCACCAGACCCTCTAATAGAGATTCATCAAGAGCCTCACAGTGCTCTACAGAATCATAGAAGAGGCTTCCCCACATTTGCAGATCAAGGGCTGGGGACAATACATTGTGCTTCACTTCAGTTCTATCATGTGATAGATTAACTTGTAAATTTTTAATGAGGATTTTTTTCTGAATATTTTTATGATAAACACGTTTTTTCTTGAGTTTTCTAAGGATGAGGTCACTGATGCAAGGTTTTATAGAGAATACTTGTCCCCTGGGGCAATGCAATATCAGGTTTACCCTCATACAAGTGTCTGCACTTGACTATAAAGATAGGTACTCATCCTTGGGGACCCCAATGACATGATAACCATTATTTAACACCTTAAAAGGGTAAATAATAGGTTGGGTCCTCCAATACCCCTAATCTGTCTGAGATTATTCCAAAAATAAAAGTTGGTCCTGCAATTTTCGCCTTGCTCTAGAAAGTCACAGATCAAAATAGGATCATCGATGAACTCCTTGTTGATCAGAACCTGGATTATAGAACTTATTAATGGGATCCCATTTATCCTCCATAGGGGAATCTATAATTCCTCCTTATCTAGTTTCTCTTAGTTAAGCTCGGTGATCCCACATATCACAATAGAGCAGAGGTGGAAGTGTATGGTAAGAGTATAACAACCATTATTTTTATTACACATTAATACATGATTTAATTACATAAAATTACACTTAATACAACCCAAAATATCTTTAATTCTAGTGTATTTTGGAATTAGGTACATTACATTACAACTTTAAACATGAATTGCAATGTCTTTATTGAAAACTTCTTCAACATGCTTGAGCTTAAAACTGTATTGGATAACATGGGGAAAATACATAAAAAAGGAGTGAGTCACAAAGCCCAGTAAGGGAATAAACATATAATAACATGAAGATAATAATACATGTTATTCAAGGAATAACAATTAGGCATAAATGAAAATGAATAACAAGGCATGATATAGCGTGATAATCATAACATGGGAAATGTGGCAACAACTAAAAACATTGCATCATCGGTCAAGGATAAACCTCCAATAATTCATGGTAGAAAAAGTTACATAAATGAATCAGGTACACATATATACCAACATGATTTATCATGATACTAAATATTACCTAATTCATTGGAGTGCTATATAATTTCAGGCTCACCCATCACTTTCATTTCATTATCATGCTTAAGTGTGCCACATAGATCGTAAAACATGGATTCATTCATAATCATAATTTATTCCATGATCATGGAGAGTGGAATAAATACATGTAAGTTCCAAATAAAAAGTTATATGTGTATAAAATTTAACACCCTTGATAGGAAATGGGTACGGTATTCACTACATATTTGGTTTGGCATGGAAAATCGTGGTAAAAATTTGGCAGCACAACGATGTCACTTAAAAGTTCATAAAACGGGTTAATGAAATAAAAAAGGGTATATCATAATTTTTACATGAATTTTATAGTGATAGGTACATGTAAGGACATTTATATACATTTATAATTAGAAAAATAAGGCATATGATAATAAATAATCTTGAAAAAATGGGATAGGAAAGGATGCTTATGAAATTTTGACATGGAAACGGGTGTACGTGGGAGGCCTCAATGAGATATAAAGGGGTATATAATAATTTATAAATAATAATGGAAGTATGGGGGATGTGAAAAAAACATACCCCATCATTATTAATTAAAAATAAAAGGGTATAATAAGATAAAGAAACTTGGATAAAGAGACGAAAGGAAAGAACCCTTACGAAATTTCAGCATGGTGACAGGTGTTCTTAGGAGGGATTAATGAGAGAGAAAGGGATATCTCACCATTTATACATAATAATGGAATTATGGGAGATTTTGGAAAACATACTCCATCATTATTAATTAAAAAATAAAAGGGCATAACATTGAGGATATTCTTGAATAAAAGTGAGAAAGAGAGGATCCCTTACATTAAGAGTATGACACCAAAAGCTTAAAAGGGGATTATTGAGAGATTAGGGACACCTTGGGAGGATTATAGAGATAGTTTGGTAGAGTAAATTCATTATAAAATGATTTTTAGTGAAGATAAGTGGTATATTGGGTGGGTTTATATGGGAAAATAGAGGGATTTCTTTAATATTTAGGTTTTGGACTCTACAAAATAAAATATTTAAAACCAAAAACCTTCACATGGTTTTTGCCCATGTTTTTTTTCAAATTTGATATATTTTAATTATTTTATAAGTCAAAGTTACTAAATTATTAAAATATTATCATTGATTATGTGGAGGTGAGTGATATTTTTAAAGAAATGAATTTAAAATCATAAAATACATTATATGTTTTAGATGGTTCATAAAGGCTTAAAAATTAATCAAATAAAATTAAAATCACATTATTTTAAGGTAAAAACATATATTTATCCTAATATACCCATTATAGTATTTATTACATCATTTTTGTGTTATTATGAACTCATAAAACACAACGTATATTTATACGGTATTTAATTTTTACCCAAAAATTAGATTGTCTTAGAAAATTATAAAAACTAAACCATCAGATAATTTTGACATTATTATTCCAAAAATAATATTCGTTTTATCTAAATAATTTTTTAAATTAGGGAATTTTAAATTTTAAAATAATATTTTACATTTATTGAAAAATGTTGGGTTTTTTATAATAACAATTTTTAAACCCTTATAAAAAGTACATTTCACTTCATAAAAATTATATAAAAATTTATAATCAATAAAACTTATATAATAATAAAATTTTATTAAAATACTATTTATTTAAAAAATCCATCAAAATAAATCCCTTAATTGAATTTGAATATTACACAAAAATACAATTTGTGTTTAATTGAATCAAAATCAAAATCATTTATAAAGTAACAATAAAAATGAAAAAAAATCATTATTCTATACAATATGAATATTCATATTATTAAGGTCTTGATACATATCCTTTATTACACCAGAATATACTATATCTACTAATCCTGGCTTTCCAACATACAATTGTCAAACTACGATTCTTCCACGTCATAAATCACATACGAGCCGTTCAAACAAAGCTCCACGCCTCCCCTCCCTGCGTAGTCTCCCATTTCCGTCCCGTGCACACCCCGCGATTCGAAAATTTTCATCTGCCTCCCGCTACCTCTCCTGATTGAAACGTCGTGCATGTGGACCTATCGATCCCTTGAATGCCCCCTCTTTCATCGCCAACTCCTGATCTAGAAATTGTCCTTCGCCGACCACCTCGCCCGGATTTCAACTGCAGTCTCCCTGTTTTTGGCTTCTCCCGGTTTGGGTAGGGGTAAGTTTATTGATGACCTAGGGTTCTGGTTGTCTCCGCACGCGGCCGTCATCTACCTCCCAGATATCTTGAAGAATGTCATTCTCACACTTCATCTTTCTCCTTACACCAGTTGCAGCATACACGTCTATCCTTCTTGAAGGCTCACTCGGATTTCCAACGTTCTAGATTGACTCACGGAACCCTTTGAACCAAACAGCTTAACCTCCAGTTAATCGTTTGAAAACCTACACTACTTCGTTTAATTTTGATGTTACTCCATAATATCTAATTGTAACCGCTAAATTTACATACAGTCGACACCCCCTGCATATTTTAATCTTAGTCTGGTATTCTAGGAATTGTTTGGATTCCTATTTCAGCGCTACTATCATTCCGATCTCCACATCCTTCAGGCTATTCGAATTCACACCCGCATCATCTTTGCACTACAGGTAATAACATATATTCGTAATGGAAAAAGTAAATCCTTTAAACCACATTTATGGATCTAATTATCTTATATAACTGTTTTCATTCACTTAGTGTTAGTTATACATTGGATTCCTATACGAGGTTCCAAGCACAACTTATTCCATTTTAATTTCAATTTACCATGTTCATATCCCACTGCATGTTTATTTTTCTGATTTTAGAATACCATTTATGAAAAAATAAACTTCTACTACCATCCGATGTTAGAGTTTCTTTTATATTTTTGTCAACTACATTGTCGATATCCATGTGGATATCCACATACATATATGGTTTGCTGATATTACATTAACTGAATGAAACATAAATGTCTACTATTGTATGTTATGGACTATTGCGTCTTTTCCTTTAGTATGTCAAATTGTTTAACTATTATGTCATCTGTGCATTATACGGTCTCATTGCACACCTTGACTATAAGCTATAAAGAAAAAACAAACAAACATGAATTGTCCATCTAACTCTAGAGATGCAAGGTTGCAAAGGAGGCAACTTATGAAGGAAGGACGGGTAGTTTGTGAGTTCTCTACTCATTACCCATGGAAATGTTTTCTTTACTACCCTCTATTGAGTAGTTTCAATAATTATACTTGCTTCATGATCAGTGCCGAAAAATACTCGAAACTATTCAATGTCATCAACCAATGACTCTTCTACTCCATCAAGTAAACCAATATCAACAGGTGACATCACACGTGGGATCACACGGATGCCACTGTCAACTCTATGTATCAACGGTTAGTTCCGTTTACATTAAGCATTAGAGTCTTTGTGATGTATAAAACTACATATCAGAGTAATGGCATGCATCTTACAAAATTACTTTTATTACAGTTCCTGAACCGTTGTCTGCTCGGTCAAATACAAACTTAAATTGCCCATCAAAATGTACAGATGCACGGTTACAACACAGACTGCTGATGAAGGAGCGACATAAAAATGGTGAGTTTACTAATACCGTCACTTTTAATTGTTCAATTTATTTACATTTATTTATTATCAATATTTAATTAAATTACAACAATAACAGTGTATACGTGTACTGGAAACTCAACTGTAGCAGCTGGTAGTCTGTTTGGAACTCCAAACACTCAACCTCTACCAACAAATATATTCATGAGTGATATGAAACAAATTCCATTATCACCTCTCTGTAACAATGGTTAGTTCCATTTAAATTTACATGTATTACCCATTGAACTGCACAGTTTATTTCACAGTAACACAGATTATTACTAATAAACTGCTTCTCTGTCGTCAGTGCCTAAAACATCTACACCTTGGTCAACGTTGTCAACTGGATCTAACAAAAGAAAACAACAGCCGGGAGTACTGAATATTTCTCCTGTGCCTTTCAGTAAGTATGATAATAGATTTATTTCATGCCCATATGTTATGCGGTACCACATTTGTATTTACCTTATAAAATTTTGGTCGTCACTTTGCCTAGCTTTAGAAGATAAAGAAAATACTCTCTCAAATTCATCAGTTGTGACCTCGACGCAGTAAGAACAACTATTGTTTGTACACATTACCATTTACTGATCTTCCACTTATATTTCTTCTACTTCCCTGTAAAAACAGATACAGCTTAACTCCTACTGAAGGAAACTACAATACGATATCCATTGCAGGTATGATGTACGCTATAATTTGACACACACACATATATATACCACTACACATCTTGTAGAGTATTGAGTTGTTTTCAATAAGTACTTTTAGGTACTGGTCGACAATCATTTTTCTGAGAAGGAATGATAGAAAATAATTTAGAGGCTCAAGAAAAGACAAATATTAATAGTAACGGTGCAAAAAACTACAAAGGTAATTTAATGTACACACTTCTCCTCAAACTTTATTGAGTTTTTTATTATTTAAGCAAGGCCAGTATTACATAGTGCTTACTACTGCAGAAGATTCATTGGAATAAGACACTATTGAGAACATGGGTTTAAGTTCTTACTAAACATGTATTAATGGTTCCTTAATACAAAATCATCCTCTCTTATAGCGACTAAATTTTACTAATAAAATTTTCTGCATTGCTATTATGTACAATCAGGTTATTATGATATTGGAGACCCTAATAATGTTGGCCAATATTGTCACTCTTCTTTTTGGTTTGATGAGAGAAACAAGAAATTCAGCAATAGAAAAAACCAATGCTTCTCTCTATGCTGCTCAATGGGAAAGGTTGCATTGGACTTACTACCAAAATGTCCCGAATACCTTAGGATGTTGGTGTTCGATCAAACCACTGCTGAAGCCCAATTATTCCAAGACCACATGCATATTTACAATGCGATGTTTGCATTCACATCAATGGGTGGGAAGGTAGATAGGTCATTAAATAATGGTCGATCTCCATGTATATTCAGATTACATGGACAAAACTACCATCGCATAGGTAGTTTATGTCCACCTGATGGACAACCACCAAGTTTCACACAACTTTACATGTATGATACTGCACATGAGTGTCAAAATAGAATTCGTGGAATGAGGTATCATTTATATTCAATGATTTATGTTACGTTGACAAATCCTTCATCTTTTTATGCTAACATTAATAATTGATCCAGCTTTGATGCCATAAATCATCAATCTGTTATTAACTGCAATACTGTTGAAAACCTACAAAAATTTCTTCATCAAAACAATGTTTTGGATCGAGAATTTATAAGTGCAAAAGAGGTTCTTAGCCGTCAGGAGATTCCAACTGTAAATCTATGGATGCTTAAAAGAAGAGAAACACATTGTGCCACATATAACCTTCCAAATACATCTGAAATTGCAATGCTGATTGTCGGTGACATTGAGGATCTCAACCAAGAACGAGATATCATCATTCAACCCAAAAGTAGAGATTTACAGCAAATCGATAAGCTTCACCCTTTGTATATTCCATTATAGTATCCTTTGATTTTCTCAGGTGGCTAGGATGGATATTGCGACAACATGTTGCATCATGCTACTCAATTCACAAAAAGTAATACACTCAGAAAGGTAACAATGAGAGAGTACTTTTCATTCCACTTGCAATTCCGTGAAAATAAAGCATTGATCTTACTACATTATAGAAGATTACTACAACAGTTTACTGTTGATGCTTATACGATGATTGAGTCTCAAAGACTTTCATTCATTCACTTCAATGAGAAGAAACTGAGGGTCAAACTTTACAATGGGTTACAGGATGCATTGCTTCAAGGTGACCGTGAAGGGACATCCTACGGAAAGCGTATTATGTTACCTTCTACATTTATGGGTGGTCCAAGGTATATGATTCAGAATTACCAAGATGTTATCTCAATATGTAATTGGGTAGGGTATCCAGATCTATTTTTAACATTTACATGTAATCCGATGTGGCCTGAAATAACTCGATTTCTTAGACATCGCAATCTTCGTCCACCAGATTTCCCGCAAATATTATCTCGGGTTTTCAATATTAAGGTTGAATGTCTACTAAAAGATTTACTCCAAGGTTGTTTATTTGGGAAGTCACGTGCAGGTTAGTTTTTATGAACTCAATATCCCATATTTTCAATTCATTATTATATATTCTGTCATCTAATATTAATCGTCAAACTATTTTTATCTTGTGTAGTTGTTTGAAAAGTGGAGTTTCAAAAACGTGGCTTTCCTCATGTGCACATCCTACTATTTCTCTATCATGAAAACAAACTTCACAATCCAACAGATGTAAACATGATTTTATGTGCTGAAATTTCCAATAATTGTGCCTACCCAAGACTACATGAAGATGTTAAGAATTTTATGATCCATGGCCCTTGCAGTGATGCCAATCGTACTTCTCCCTGTATGAGAAATGGTAAATGTTCCAAATATTTTCCAAAGAAATTTGTGGGGAATACCACTGTTGATGATGATGGTTACATGGCATATCGTAGAAGGGATGATGGAAGAACAGTTCTAAAAAATGGAGTCCCTTTAGATAATTGGTTTGTTGTGCCATATAGTCCTGTGTTGCTATTAAAGTATCAAGAGCATATAAATATTGAAGTTTTCAATCAGTCGTCTTCCATCAAATATATTTTCAAGTATATTAACAAGGGAAATGGTCAGGTAATAGCAACACTCTATGAGAGCAGCAATAGAGATTTCTCAAAGAAAGATATAGATAAAATAAAGATGTACTATGATTGTCGGTACATATCTCCTTGTGAGGCCTCTTGGAGAATATTTTCTTATGATATCCATTACATATATCCACTGGTTGAGAAGTTAGGTTTCCATTTACCCGGACAACATTCTATGACCTTCAAGGATAATGATAATATTGGAGATGTATTAAATCACACTAACATATCTGAAACAATTCTCAACTCTTGGTTTCAAGCAAATATTATGTACCTGGAGGGCAGATCTCTTACATTTGAAGAATTCCCTACTAGATTTTTTTACCACTCAAATGAAAAGACATGGCATCTCAGAAGGCAAGGATTTTCTATTGGAAGGCTATACTACGTTCCTCCAACAACTGGGGAACTATTTTACTTGCAGATACTTCTAAAAAAATCAAAGGTGCTACTTCATATGAAAATCTCAAAACAGTGAACAACATTACTCATGGAACATTTAGAGAGGCCTGTTATGCGCTAGGACTACTAGCAGATGATACAGAATTTATTGAAGCAAAAAAAGAGGTTTCATCTTGGGGAATGGGACATTATGTACGTAGTCTCTTTGCAAGCATGTCATTTTCCAATAACATTTCTTGTCCAGACATTGTTTGGAAACAAACCTATCACATCCTAGCTGAAGATATATTACACTCTCACAGACGAAGGCTACAACTGCAAGGTGCAAAGCTGTTTCTCAACTTATATTTTATAACACGTTGCTGCTAACTAATTACAGAATTATCATTTTCCTTATGTTGTTAACAAATATATTTATATAATATTGACATTAATATTGACTGAAAAACATTGGTTATATAGAAATTAAATGCTACTTATTGGTTTCCATGTAATTAGGGAGGGTCTTAAATAAATGTCTGATCATTTCAAGTTACTATAGTTATTTAAATAACAGTTCAGCCTCAAATGACATAAAACATAAAACATTAAAATCCAAGGGGTTATTTAAATAATAGTTCAGCCTCAAATGACAGAAAACATGAAAAATACTGCATGCATGTGAGGTTATTTAAATAACAGTTCAGCCTCAAATGACATAAAACATTAAAATCCAAGGGGTCAACAACTGTCCATATGAATGCATAAACAGAATAACTATTCATTACTGTTGATATTTTAATATTTTCTTTCTATTTTATTATTACATTAACTGCTTTCTTCCAGAAATTAGATTTGTCTAATTTATTACCAATACATAGTTGCACAAGTCTATTTTCAATAAACTATTAGCAGGCATTCATAATACATACTTTAATATATATAATAAATTCTCTCACGAGCAATTTGTTTTATTATTTTAGTTAATATTAATTAAATGATTCAATGCATGCGGTTTTTTTTATACTACTCTGAAACAATGTTCCTCATTCTTCTAGATTTGACACTCACAGAAGATCAAATACATATGCATGCTCTGCTTAAAATAGAACAGATTTTATGGACCAATGGAACATCTCTTCGATTTTATCCTCCCATGCTAGTTCCAGATTCTGCAATTGATACTCATTCGAATCATTTAGTTGCAGAAGAACTAAATTACAATAGATAAAACCTACGAAGAGAGTACAAAACTTTACAGACTATGCTAACTATTGAACAGAAAGAGGTGATGGATGTCATTTTGTCTTCATTATCTACAAATATCAGAGGATTCTTCTTCTTGCACGGATATGGAGGCACAGGTAAAACATTCATTTGGAATATTTTAACATCATTTCTACGATCTGAGGGCTCTATTGTACTTGCGGTTTCTTCAAGTGGAATAGCATCATTACTGATTCCTGGTGGACACACTGCACATTCTAAATTTTGTATTCCAATCTACATTACTGAGCAATCTGTTTGCAATATTCAGAAAGGGAGTGATGTAGATGAACTTCTACACTCTACAAAATTGATTATTTGAGATGAATCTTCTATGGTTCATAAATACTGCTTTGAGGCTCTAGACCGTACTCTTAGGGATATTGTGAGAGTAAAAAATTATAATGCAATGAATTTTCCATTTGGTGGTCTAACAGTTGTATTGGGTGGAGATTTCAGACAAATATTACCTGTAATACCAGGTGGTAACAGAAATGACATTGTTTTTGCAAGTATTAAGTCATCGTATCTTTGGCAGCACTGTCAGTTCTTAACTCTAACAAATAACATGAGATTTCTTTCCTCTACATCCACCAATGATTCAAATGAGATCCGTGATTTTTCTAAATGGACTTTGGATATTGGAGAAGGAAGAGTTGGAGAACCTAATGACGGTGAAGTGTTCTTCTAAATTCCTCCATCATATCTTCTTTACTACACTCGAGATCCAATGGTTGAAATTGTGGAGAATACTTATCCTAATTTTAGTGACAAATACAGTGAGGTCTCCTATTTGAAAGAGTGTTTCATTCTAGCTCCAACCTGTGATGTTGTTCAAGAAGTAAATGATTACATGTTGTCTCTCACAAATTCTGAAAAAAAAAGACTACTTCAGCTCTAATTCAGTCTGCAATGCTAGTTTTGATACGGATAGGACAGAAAACATATATACCTCTGAGATGTTAAATGGCATAAACGTCTCTGGTTTGGCTACCCATAAAATTTCTTTAAAGATTTGTGTCCCCATTATGTTATTAATAAATGTTGATCAATCTATTGGTTTATGTAATGGTACTCGTATGATTGTTACACACTTAGGGGATCATGTCATTGGAGAAAAAAAATTTACTGGCTGTCATTCGGGGTATTAGGCATTCATTCCAAGACTAAATATGACGCACTCTAATCTTATATGGCCTTTCAAATTACAAAGAAGGCAATATCCTTTGACAGTTTCTTATACAATGACTATTAATAAAATTCAAGTACAATCATTGTCTTTTGTTGGGTTATTTCTCCACAAACCATTGTTTTCTCATGGTCAATTATATGTTGCAGTTTCTAGGGTCACATCAGCTACTAGTTTGAAAATTGTTGTTGATGATAATAGTAACACATCATCTCATTACACACATAATATTGTGTACAAATAAATGTTTGAAAACCTCTGTTAAGTACTATTTCAACTATCACATCAATTGTTTTACTGCTGTTTGGGACTGAAATATGTAATTCCTAAAGTCTATAACTGCTTACTATATTATTATTTTCAGCACTAATCATATTTCTACACAGTCAAAACAAAATGTCCAGATCAATTACCTCATTGAATGTGATTACACCAGAGGATGATGAAACACTACGGATTGAGGTTCATGTTTTAAACATGTGGTGCAATTCATCGCCAAAATACTCTAATGTTGTTGTTTCTATTGATCTAATACTTACTAATAAAGAGTTCAATTTACATTTCATGAGTAATGTTTTTTTATTTCATCCTATAATCCTGTTTCGATGTATACATTTGTCAATACGTCTAAATTATCTTTCTGTCCTTGCACATTTATATTTTTAATGTATTCTCCTATGTTTTAACATGCTATGTCTAGGGAATGAAAATTCAGTGTACAATCAATAGCCACCAGCTTATCTCTAAGTACAAAAATATATTGCATGAGGGGATATGCTATATGATACAAAACTTCCAGATAGCTTCAAACCATAGTAGTTACTTGGGATGTAGACATTCCTATAAACTAATATTCACGACGACAACATATGTTTGTCCATGTGATGTAGAAATTCCTCTTTTCAGTTTTGATTTTACTTCATATGATGATATTATTCAATTGAAAGTTCCCGAATAACATTTAATAGGTACATTCCACTACGTAGTGCATGTTACTTTTCAGTCTAGAAAGTTAAATAGATTTAACATTATAGTATTTTATACTACCTCTGTATTATTTCCAATTAAATCCTCTTTCTGTCATATATCTTATAGAAATAATTGGCCTTCTTCGATACACAAAACCGGTGCAATATGTGGGTCCTTCCAACCGCAGGATGCAAATTACTCTTAAAGATGACAGGTCAATATTTTTTAAATTTATATTTAGTGACTGCTAAATATTTATATGTATTCATATTATTACTCTATTTTCATATAGAGTTTTGCAACTAACCTGTAGTTTCTGGGGGGACTACGTAAATGAATTGATGGATTACTTGGAAAACAACAAGGAGTCGTCTACCATTATGATATTACAACTCATCTGGGTGAAGCGGTTGAGCAGTATGGTTTCTATCTGTATAATATAATTTTTTTGTTTCTAAATAATTCCTAAAATATGTTGCATGACCACCTGACTCTCTAATTATGTGTTATTTGACTTCAAACTCCTTTTAGCCTCTGTTATTGTCACAACTACTATGAATGCAACGAAAATTATTTACAATCTTCATATTCCTGAAGTAGAAAATTTTAGAAACAGGTAACATTATACATACTCGGTGTTCTGTATTTTTACAAATTTATACTCTGTGCATCACAATTATAATTCACAAATGTTCTTATTTTTTATTTTAAATTCTATTATTCTGTATTTACCAGGTTTGGGCTGTTAATAACATCACAGTTACAAATCCCACCACCAACTAATGTCAACCCCACTACAAAAGTCTTGTATTGGAATAACAAGAAAACAATATCAAAAGTGAAAAGCTCTCTCAAGGTAACTATAACATCCTTATAATCGAAAATACAATAAACTATATTATGAACTGTTTACATCTGTCCTTTACTAATGTGTTTATTATTATGTACAAACTCTTCTACAGCCAACATGGTGCTTAATAGAAGCTACAATAATAAAAATTCAAAGTACTCACAGCTAGTATTTTGATTCCTGTAACTTTTTCATGAAGAAAATACATGTTTTAGATGACAAAATATGGTGCCATGGTTGTAAATTATCTCCCAACAACACTACTCCCAGGTTTCAAATCTTATTTTAAATTCCTTTTGGTCAATATTTTTTTATCTAACTAATAAAGAATAATACTCAATATCTCTGACTTTGTAACCAAAATATTAAATCCAATAGATTCTGAGTGCAACTAATGGTTGCTGATATGAAAGACTCATGTTCAGTTGTTTTATTTGACAAACAAGTCATCCAATTATTACATAAAACAGCTACAAAGTTAAGAGCTGCTTTGATACAGGTAGAACCAATTTCTTGTATGACCTCAATATCTATTTCTATTATATATTCTAACATTGCTTATCGTTTGTAATTTAGGCCGATGATGAGTATGGTTTTCCTACAGAATTGGATATTTTCAAATCAAAGAAAGTGTTATTATCAATTGATGTAACCAATTATAATATTCAAAACCGTCATCGTTCATTTGAACAGAATAGCTTCAAAGTGCTATTTATCAATGATAATGATTACTACATCACCAATTTTAATAACATCCTTGAACATAATCAGGTAATAAAATATAGTTATTCATATCTTGCTTAAATAAGTATATGTTACGAAATTTGATGGTCTATCATTATTTTACTGTATAGGGACATCAAACCATTGGGTACTCACATGTTAGTATTGGAATTGAATATATCAAGGTACTATATGTTTCAGTTTTTTCCCACTTCCTAAACAAAAAATTTCTTACTGTAATTTTCCTTCCAACCTTGCACAATAGGAGCATCAAACTGGTAGGTCTTCACCATCAAGCTCAAGCATTGTGAGTAGATATGATGGTTGTGCCTCAAATATGTCATCTACTAAGGTATGTTTCAGTTCTCCTCATTCACTATTAACTTAATTCCATTTATATTAATATACATCCATCATTAATATAGAGTTTTGTTGTTTTTTATATTTTTTACATACACTACTTTATATCTGTAACTGTCTACTGTTAACTAAAAGATATGTGCTTCATTGATTTCAACTTCAATAAGTACTTTCCAATTGTTCTAACTATATTCTATACATAGAAAAACCTGTCACATGAATTTGATATGGAGGATGTTGTACGACATGATCCTGAGATATGTCGAGATAGTTTCGGTACAATAAGTCATTGTACTCAAGTAGAGAGGCCAATTAAGGGAAATTTGGACAACTTAAATGAGAAGTCAAACTGAGATGTTCTTCCCCAAAGTCTTGGTAATAAAACTTTATGGGTATTTATTTTTTATTTCACTCCTTTTTTGTGATATCTTATGATCATTAAATAATGTTCAAGAATGAGTGCACAGTTAAATAAATAACAAGACTAGCCATTGTTTCCTTCATTGTTATTTGGAGTTCAAAATGGTTAATTTTTCTCTTCAGTTGATTGGTATGTGATCTGAAAGTTCATTGGAGTTTACATTGCAGTTCCTTTTCATTTCCATTTACCTTGCATGATTAATACTTATTGCATTTGATCATATTATTTGACCGATTCATAACCATCGTATTTAATCTAACACAACTGCTATTTCAGTTTGCAGTGAAACAAAATTACATGCAAGAGAACAGTTTTACCAGTACTGTAATACTAACCATTACTATAACATATGGTCAATTTACCAGTATTGGAATTTTCACTAATAATGACCAAATTATTTATTTCTTATAACAATGACCAAAGTTTAATGGTCACCTGATTTATTTGTTTTTTAAACCAGACAAAAGGATTGATTGTGGATGTGTTAAACAAATTGGACAATTCAATTTATAGTGGATAATGTTTGGGCTAAGATAATTGGGTTTTCTTATACACGGTTTTCACACAAATATAGATTGTAAACATAGATTACACAATGATATTATACACTGAGTTTACTCATGTAGTTTATAGAAAAAAATCAAACACTACAATTTACAGACACAAATTACACACTGACTGCACGCACAAACTGTAGTTTACACACTAACTGCACGCACAGACTGCAGTTTACGCACAGACTGCAGTTTATACACTGCAGTTTACACACATATTTATCCTATAGTCATAGACTGCACACCAAAAATACACACTGATAGCACGCACAGATTTTACATAGATTTTACACATAGAAAGTGATTACACACATAGACTACACACTAAGGATACACAATGAACATACACACTGAGCTTACACTGAAGTGAACACACAATTTTCATACACATACCCAAATTTCTAACACATATTACACATTGAGATTACACAGTGAGCTTAAATAGTGTGTTTACAAACACAAAATACACACTGAGTTTTTAGAAACAGATTTCACATTGAGTTTACAGACTCTGATTGCACACACGGATTATTCACATAGACTGCACAAATGGATTTTTACATAGATTACATACTGTGAGTTTATAGAAAAAGAATTGAGATTTGAGATTTTTGTGTAGAGTATAATAAAAATGTTGACATTTCATTTACAGAAAAAGAATTGCATTACACATCAGGTCCTGTAACTTTTTACATATATTATTACATGTCATTTGATTTTACATTAACTATTTGAAAACATATAACTCCACTGCGGTCTAATTTTTTCTACATTTTTTCTACATGTTCTAATCTGTACATGTTGTTCAGCCTTTTTTATACATGTTATAAGTTTCTGTATTCATTATTAGTACTAAAATCTTCATAGTCTGTAAAGTATTTATATTGTGGTCTATTCTAAAGACTGATGTATTTGGGATTTCTCATGCTAGACATTTTATTATGAGTTTTATACATGTTGATTATCAGTTTTTCATACGGGAAGTTTTTCATGCAGGATGTTTCTTCATGATAGACGGTTTTCTTATCATGCTGGACAGTTTTCATAGTGGATGATTTTGTATCATTTTTTCATACTGAAATTTTATAATCATGCTAGAAGTTACTCATGGTGGAGGAGGATAATTCTGGATGTTTTTTTATGCTATAGGTTCTTGATGGTGGAATTTTATGTTGGAATTTTACTTAACTTGTTTTTTTCATACTAGACATTGTTTCATACTGGATGGTTTGTTGTATTTGATGTTCTCCATTTACCTGGAAGGTTTTCATCAGTTTTTGATTAGTTGGTTTTCTCATGTTTCCATATTTAATTCAATCATTTTCACATATCTCAGTTTTATTATTACAATTTGTATTATTTTTGACTTATCTTTCACTTTGTATTCAACATTATTGTTTGATCTAACTTTTATAAATACTAATCACTTATTAAAAGAAATACCATTAATCGAATACGCCGTGAAATAGCATGGACGAGTACTAGTATTCCCTAAGAGTAAGGTGTGTGATAGTGAGACTTTCATGGGGGAATTCAGTAAACATGGTTTGGGTTGTGATCTCGATGAGCATGAAATTATCCTGTAAATGAGTTTCTTCATGATTAATTTGTTGGATCTCAGTTTGGGATTGGTCAAGGGAAAATACCAGTAATGTTATCTCCCTTGGAATCTCTGATAAATGGGCTTCATATGGTACAAACCTACTAGATAAGGTCATTAGTTCCTTTGTCTATGTCAATTGGATTTGTTAAAGCCCTATATTTATATTAATCATGTGATCACTATTTAATGGCTATATTAACAACGGTAATATTATTTAACAACGGTAATATTATTAACAGTATTTTAAAACCAAAGATATAACCAAGTAAGTGCATTTGTTTTCTATTACCATATTATATAATAAAACATTTAATTAAATCACAAAGGGAAACTTTATTTATAACAATTTGGGTCATTACAATCTTCCACCCTTGAGAAATTACACCCTTAAAATTTTCATTTCACCCCCCCCCCTAAAAAAGATTAGGTTAATTCTATTTAATCACTTCTTATGGTTTCCATGATTCTTCTTCAAACTTTTGGTTTCTCCACAGTACTTTGACAAGGTGCATTGCCTTATTTCATAAAACTTTGTCTCTACGATCTAAGATCTTCACCATATGCTCCTCATAGGAAAGATCATTATCAAATGGTACTAACTCTATATTGAGTACATGTGAGGGTTAAGGTATGTACTTCCTCAAGATTGATACATGGAATACATCATGAACTCGATATAGGTTAGGTGGGAGTGCAAGTCGATAGGCCACCGCTCTGATATGATCAAGGATTTTAAAGGGGCTGATGTATCTTGGACTAAGATTTCCCTTATTTCCAAATCTCATCACTTTATTACATGGAGATATGTAGAGAAATACCATGTATCCAACATCAAACTCTATGTCTCATTGATGATTTTCAACATAGCTCTTTTTCCTACTCTGAGTAGCCTTGATGTGTTGTTGAATGGTCTTAACCTTTTCCACCATTTCAGGACCTAGAAGTTTTTGTTCCCCAACTTCATCCCATTATGAAGGTTTCCTACACCTCTTCCCATAAAGGTCTTCATAGAGATCCATTTGTATGCTTGAGTGGAAACTAGTGTTGTAACAGAACTTGACCAAAGGAAGATACTGATCTCATCCTTCTTTGAAGTCCATTGAGAATGCTCTCAACATATACTCAAGTTTCTGGATAGTCTTCTCATATTGGCCATCAGTTTGAGGGTGATGGGTTTTGCTGAAGTTCAACTCAGTATTCAGAGCATACTAGAGACTCTTCCAGAACTTAGAGGTGAATCTTGGATCTCGATCAGATAAAATCTATATTGGTACTTCATGCATCCTGACCACTTACCTAATGTATATTCATGCAAGTAGATTCATTGATAATTCCTCTCATATCGCAATGAAGTGTGAAATCTTTTTAAGATGATCCACCACAACCAATATAGCATTATTATATCTTGATGTCTTTAGAAGATCAGTGATAAAGTCCATGGTGATGTTTTCCAATTTTCATGTAGGTATGGGTAATGGTTGCATCATCCCCTTGTATTTTTGCCTTTCATGTTTTACTTGATGATATACAAGACATATTAATGTATATTCTGCGATCTTCTTCTTCATATTGTCCCACCAATAGTGTTCTCAGAGATCTTGATACATCTTTGTACTTCTGAGGTGGATGGAGAAGGTTGAGCTATGTGAATCATCCAACAACTCCTTCTTTAACTCAGTATTTGATGGTACACATAGTCTTGACCTAAACCTCACAACACCTTCATCATTAACATTTAACTCTGAGGATTTCCATTTCCTTATATCTTTTACCTTCTTCTAAATCCTCACATCAACTCTTTGAGAATCCTTTAACCTCTCCATAAGAGATGGTTGAGAAATCATTTGTGAAAGGATTCATTATGATCCTTCCTTTATGATTCCCATGTTCATCCTTTCCAAATCTAATAAGATCGGATCTATTTCAATTCTAATCAATGATAGAATTATCAGATCCTTTCAACTTAGAGAGTCTGCCACTTTATTCACCTTCCCAGGATGGTAGTGGATGGAGTAGTCATAGTCTTTGATCATCTCTAACCATCTTATTTTGTTCATATTCAGATCTTTTTTTGTGGCTATATACTTGAGGCTTTTTTGATCTGTATATATTTTACATTTATATCCAAAGAGATAATGCCACCAAATTTTTAAATAGAAAATAATTGTAGCCAACTCCAGATCATTTGTTGGGTAGTTTTTTCATAAACTTTCAACTTCCTTTAATCATAGGCAATGACTTTGTCATTTTTCATCAATATATAGCTCAGGCCCTTCTTCAAATCATCTCTAAATACCACAAAAATCTCTCCACTTGTAGGTAGTGTGAGCATAGGTGTATCGGTAAGACTCATTTTCAACTCCTTGAAGTTTTCTTCACATTCATCATTCTAATAAAACTTTACTCCCTTTTGGGTTATCTTGGTAAGAGGGTTTGATAATTGTGAGAAATTACTCACAAATCGGTGATAATACCTAGATAACCCAAGGAAACTATGGATATCTGACATAGATGTTGGAATAGACCATTATTAAATTGATTCTATATTTTAAGGGTCTATAAATATCCCATTTCTTGGGTTGATATGCCCTGATGAAGAGACTTCCTTCAACCAGAACTAACATTAATTGGCATAAAGCTTTTCCTTTCACAAGGTCTTTAGCACAGTATTCAAATGCTCCTCATGATCCTCTTTACTTTTAGAGTATATTATAATATCATCTATAAAGACTACCAAAAAAATTTCAAGGTATTCTCTAAAGACTCTATTCATCAAGTCCATAAAGATTGTTAGAGCATTAGTGAGTCCAAAAGGGGTTACTATGAATTAATATTTCCCGTACCTTATACTAAAAGTAGTCTTGGGGATATCCTCCCTTTTCACCCTAACTTGGTAATATACCAACCACAAATCCACCTTGAAAACATATTATTCTCTATATAGTTGATTGAACAAGCCATAAATCTGAGGCAGAAGATATTTTTTCTTTATCATGATCTTGTTGAGCTCATGATAATCGATGCAAAGACGCATTGACCCATCCTTCTTCCTGAAAAAAGAGGAGCGGTGCACCTCATGGTGAAGCACTTTGGAATATGAAACATTTATGCAGATTCTCCTTTAGTTGTTTCTTCATCTCCTCAAATTCCACAACATCCATTCTATACAGATTCTTGGATAGTGGTAATGCCCCAGGTATAAGCTCGATCGAAAATTCAACATCTCGACTATGAGAAAGACCAGGCAATTCCTTGGGAAACACATCAGCATATTCCCTCACAATAGGCATGTCTTCAAGAATTATTATTTACTTATACTCAATAATTTGATATAGATACTATTCCTCATATGGTAATAATATTCATTCTTGATATGATGGTGTTAAAGAAGATTCATCCTCCTCCTTGAACTTGTACAGAATCGGGGGTCAATTCTCAATACGGAGAGTGATTTCCTTATCATGACAATTTATGTTGGCTCTATATAGGTAAATCCAATCCATGCCCAAAAATGTATCAAATTACACCAAAGAGAGTATGGAAAGGTTTTCTGGGAAATTCATCCCGTAAACTTTGACAAGGGAGGATTTATATACTTGGGATGCAATAATTTCCCTATTTTTTGGTTTTACTAACATCTCTACTTCCAATATTTTTGGTAGTGTTTGAATAGTTTTACTAATATTTCTTGATATGAAGTAATGTGTAGAACTAGAATAAAAAATTATGTTCACTATTCTTGAATGAATAACTAGCGTATCTATCACCACTTCATTTTCAGGATTCACTTTAGTGGTAGTGATTGAAAAATTTCTCCCTTACTTCCTTAGAGGTTGTTGGTTGTCTTCAAAAACCCTTGGCTTGGTGCATTGGTTTGAAAAATTCCCTGGTTACTTGCAGTTGTAGCAATGAAAAATACGCTGAGGGTTGACTTGAGTATTCCTTTCCTCCATCGTAGTAGCAGGTTTATTCTTTTGTAAATCACTGACTATGTTCCCTTTCCTTCCCACACCTAAATCATTTCCTCATACCCTTCAAGAAATTTCTAGGGTGCTTATTTCTACACCTTTGGAAAGTAGGATGATGAAATTTCTTAGCACCATTAGATCTCTCTATTAGGCCACCATAATTAATCTACACTTTTTACTTCTTATCCCCATGATACCCCTAAGATTTACTAATCTCTATTTCAACTTTGAGGGCACATCGGAATATTTCCTTATAACTATCAAAGTCATGAATCACAAGGGCTTTTTGTAGGTTATGTTTTAGCCCACAAAAGAAGGAAACAACCTTTAATTTAGTTGTAACAATAAAGATGAAGGTGTACCATGAAATCCTTGTGAAGTTTTCTTCGTACTCCCTGATAGATTCATCATCTTTCTTATTGAGGGAAATTAAATCCCTTTCTATTTTAATTTTGAGGGTGTGGGGAAAATATTTATCAAAAAAAATTGGAAATACATCCACACCATCAATTCGATCTCTTCCTTAGGCTTCATTTTTTTTATCAATGTCCACCATTGATCAGTTTCACCCTTTATACGATAAATATCAAAAAGAACCTTCTCTTGATTGGAGCATTTAAGTATGGAGAAGATATTCTCAATGGAGTTGATCCATTGTTCGATGATTAATAGATCAGATGATCTATTGAAATTTGGAGGACTTTATCGCATGAAACTCTTGATTGTGGCTTGTTCTCTTTTGGGGGATTTGGATGCTCCTACTTATATAGGTTTCTATTCAAAACTTGAGTCATCTAAGAGATTATCATCATGAAGTGTGTGATTCTTTCTCCCATCAGGTTGGGAATCTCATTGGGGCAGTCATCACATTGCTCTTCACATTGATTGTTTGCTCAGTTCCTCCTATTTATAGTCATTGTCTATAATAAAAGGAAAATTAAGTATGAGTATATTTAACTTTTAAACACATAAATGGTAATTTAATGATATTAAATGTATAACTTATAGCTTACATTTATTTTCTTAACTTATGGATTTCTAGGCTTTAGTCTTTGTTATCCATGATCTATTTCCTAACATATACACTTATGTGAATTTTTTTAATCCCTTAATAATGGTTTGTAATGAGCTTATGAATTACCAAAGCATATTCCTTGGGAGTGTCAAACTAGGTGTGTATTAAGGCCCATTTTAATGTACCTAGTTACCCTAAGTTATGCCTAGAACACCTTATAGGAGTTGTTACTCATAGGTACATCTGTGCCAAAACCATATACACTTGTATTAACCAGAAAGTGGTGTATTTTCTTGATAAAACACTTACTGTATACTCACTAAAATTTTAGGGATTTATTCTTATACTTAGTCATATATCTACGTATTTTTCTAGATTTTTCTAATCCTAATCCCAAAAATAACTAAAATTTTCCTCTGATACAAACTATAACAACGCTTCTTTTTATTACACATTAATACATCGGTCATTGGAGATCCTCCACACCACTAGATATTCTTGTCCCTTCACAGTATGGGAACTCGGTGTCATGGGACTATATCCACCAGTGATAGATCGCCAGTCCAGATTCATTATAACCATGACGAATTTCTTCTCCAAGTGGGTAGAAGAGATTACCCTCAAGGAATTTAAGGCCCGATCCATGATTGAATTCGTGAGCTCCCACATCATCCACTGATTTTGATTTCTTCATTTCATTCTCACTAACAATGACACCAACTTCTGGGCTACTAAGATGAATATATTGTATGCCAAATATAGTATATGGTCCAACCATACTTTCCACTACCATGTGTAGGAGAATGGGAAGATTTAGGTGTTCAACAAGACCCTCTCTAACATTCTACATAATATGGTGGTCAAGATCAAGAAAAGTTGTTCAAAAAATCTCTTCAATTCCCTCTGGGTCTACTAGAAGACAACTTTAAATTCCACCCAGGTGACTCCATATTCTCTAGTGTACGAAAAAGAGGTAGTCCTGGCCATTAAGGTTCAGTTTCTATCACTCCAAATAGCTATCTATGACTAGAAGATGCCAAATAGAATGACAGAAGTTTGTATATCTGAGTTGGAAGCCTTTGAAGATAATAGGCTTCATTCCTTGCATAATATAAAGAGGCACCATAACAATATACAAAGGATATTAAATAATAAGTTTCACCGCTACTCCTTTCTCTAGGGTGACACAGTTTTGGCCCTCAGGACATCGATGATACTTGGAAAGAAGCCACCAAAGTTGGAGCCCAAGTGGGAAGGACCTTACATTATTCACAATGTATATTCCAATGGTGTGTACTCTTTGATCACTATAGATAGAGATCATAGTAATACTCCTATGAATTCTAAGTTCCTCAAGCAGTAATTTGCATAAGTATTCCACATCCCAAGAACACAATGTTAAACTAAGTGCTTGGTCTAAAATCTATGACCTTAAACTAAGATCCTCATTGATCTAAACTCTATGGCCTTAAACTAAGAGCTTATGGTCCTGGAAACATGATCTTAAACTATTTATAGAAATTACAAGCATCATGAATTTAATCTTTATGTGAGTTTTCCTCAGGATATTCCATGTAGTGGTAATCCTCCCATCCTCATAAATTGACTCATCCCCATGTATTCCTATAAATGATGTGTTTCCTGATGAGAAATTGTACCATGTGTAAGATTTTATTCCTTGGTATGATTAAATTGTAAATTATATGGTAGCATCTTTCATTCATGTTGATTTTACCAAAAACTAATCTAGTTGTATAAAATATGAGTATTATTGGTACATTTTGGATGAACCCTGCCTTTGGTGCACATTTAGTGATGAATTACTCAATTGTTGTATTCCTAATAGCAATTTTCAATCTTTCCTTAGGTTTTTCTGCACTCTTGCTTGTGATGGCCATTTTGGCCCTTAAAAAACTGCTCACAAGGTCCTCGATTCTGGTCTCTTTTGGCCAACATTATTTCAGGATGCCCAGGATTTCTATAAATCTTATCCTCACTATCAAATAATAGGGAATGTATCTAAAATAAATGAAATTCTATAATAACCCTTTATCTTCCATGACATTTTTTGTGTTTGGGGAAATGAATTTATGGGTTCATTCCCCAATTCCTTTGGAAACATGTACATTCTTCTAGTAGTTGATTACATTTCAAAATGGGCAGAGGAATGATCTATGAGGAAAGATAATTCCAAGATAGTTGTGGAATTTTTTAGAACCCAAATTTTCTATAGGTTTGGATTACCTAGGTTCATTATTAGTTACCAGGGTTCACATTTTTTTAACCAAACAATGAAATCACTTTTGCATTGATATGGAGTCAGGCATCGATTGTATACTACATATCACCCACAAAACAATGGTCATGCTGAGGTGTTGAATAGATAAGTAAAACAAATTTTGAAAAAATGGTCCAACCCAATAGAAAAGATTGGATTCTTAGACTCAATGATTCATTATGGGCTTATTGTACTTCCTTTAAGACTCCTATTGAAATGTCACCTTATCAGCTTGTTTTCGGAAAGAGTTGTCACCTCCCTGCTAAGATAGAGCATGGATCCTACTGGACCATTAAACAATGAAATTCTAATATTTATGGTGCAGGTTCTTAGATGAAGTTACAAATTCAAGAGTTGTAGCAAATGATAAGTGACTCATATGAGAACTCATGGGTTTATAAGGAGACAACCAATGATTCCCACAACCACCTCATCATTCATCATTAATTTCACATTGGGAAGAAGGTCCATCTTTTCAATGCAAGGATGAAGTTGCATCCAGGTAAGTTATTTTCCACCCGTTTGGCCCATAAACTATTACCAATGTTTATCCATTTGGTTTTATTTAAGTTACAAATAAAGAAAAAAAAACATTAACTGTCAATGGGAAGCGGTTGAAACACTTTCATAAAGCCATTCTAGAGTCCCTAATCGAGGAAATCCAAGTTCAAGAATCAACCTACGAATGAAACCCACCAGGTTTTATCCTTCTCATATTATATTTTATTATAGTGAGGGCGGTGCATACTCTAGGTGTGGGGTATGGGTATATTCCTGGGTTAGTTAGTAATTTTCATCATCTTTCTTCTTTTTCTCTTTTTGGATTGCTGAATAGTATTGTTACCTCCCCCCTCTCCCCCCACTCACTTTTTTCCTTAATATTCATTTTTTATGCCCACTTAACCATATAAATTATTGAAAATTTATGAGTAATTTCCCAATTTCAAGTTGTCTTTACTTTTTTAAAAAATCACTGATGAAGTGTGTGTTTTACCATGAATTTAACATTGAGGTGTGACTTTTTCTAGTAAATTGGTTTTTTTAATGATATTAATGGTTGTATTACTTTGAAACCTAAAATAAGATTGATACCCATTATGTGATTAGTTTATGGGAAAATTGTGTCACTTAATATCTCCACACATTTTTGCACCCAACCATGAAGTGTGAATTTTTCTTAATCAATATAAGGTAAATATAAGTTAGTTTAATATTTATCATCTTACCAAAATTATTTTTCTATACATCTATTCCTTATCCGGTCTTTTTTCATTACTATACTAGATTGACCTATGCATGTGTACTTTTTATCTGACTATTATACACCCTAAAAAACAAAAAACACAAAAAAACACAAAAAATTGGTTTGTTTCTTGGGAAGGTCAAAAACCACTCTTTGTCAACCCTTGATCATGTTATAACTATTACAATTAGTTTCATGAGGATATAAAACAAGGGTTGAGATATCAGTATGATATTTTTTCCAAGTAAAACTTTTGAAAAAAGAAAAACAAAAATAATAAATGAGGGAGGTGATGAAATGTACAATAAATATGGATATCTAGGTTGGGAGCTTAAGTTTTGACTTCATAAAATTCTTAAGTGAGTGGGTCTTGAAATTTGATTGAAAATAATGTAGGTAAGGTTTAGTGGATAGAATAATTTAAGCGGAAATTTTTTAAAATAACCAATATTTACTAGATAGAAAGTGGAAAGAATAGCATGAAATGGTTGTCACACACGCACATGGAGAGTTAGTGACATTTTTGAATTTTGAATTGTTTTCTAAAATTGGTATCATTCATATCCCTGAATTTTGTTCTGATACAATTTATAAGACATCTTTTTCCATGATCACTGAGAATAACTCCTTGGTGTGATTTTTGGTTGGATCACATTGATATCACGAATTAAATTTTCGTTCAATGAAAAATCTTATTTAATTTGGGAATATCTCCATGAATAATTTTTGTAAATGTAACTTTTCCCAGGTGTGAGGGTGTGATCGCACTGTGATTCACTATTTTATTTCACCCTTACACCACTATGTTAAACTAGTTTTGTATTAAAGATTAAAAAAATAATAAGAAATTTAACTTCACATTTGATTCAATTATTTAATATTTATCACTTTTAAAAATATAAATTTTATTTTTTTTTATGATTTCATTGTAATAGAAGGTGATTTGGAGGATCCAGAATGAAGTTGAAGCAAAATAGGTCAAACTGCATGAAAGTCCATGAAAACTTGTCCACTTTTTTCATGTTTCTTGAAATTAGTGCAGCCAAATGGGCTGAAATATTTTTATCAGATCCAAAAATTAGTGGGATACAACTTATCTTAAAACAACCAATCCTAATTATTTCATATGGTGGCCCAACTAAACTAATCTGTCCAACCCAAAATTGAGACACAAGTGGTATCTCAAAAACTAGGTTCCCAAAACCACTTCCCATTTTGGATATAAAAGGGAACCATGGGAACCTAATTTGAAATTTGAATCAAAAGAGTGAATTTATATTTATTTGGAGTTCCATATTATTCCTTTCATCACCTTGGAGGTTCTGGAGATCCCTATCCTCCTAGAGAGATCTAAAATGAAGAAGGATATTCACTCGAGATTTCTCCTCCTCTCGATGGTGGGCTAAATGGTGGGAGTTCATTTTGAGGGATCTAAACATCTTGTAAAGGGATTTCAAACACTTGTAATGCTATTTGTTTTAATTATTTTGGGTTTTAAAACATTTCATTCGGAATTATCTTACTTTGAATCATGTTTTAATTCTTTGTTTGATTAACCCAAATGGAATTCTCTTTACTTTTAACCAATCAGTGTGAGGTTTTGAGTGCCAGTCTTACATTATTCTGATTGGAAAGTATAATAATATTTTTATTCCACACTTATCTAAGATTTAAATTTTCTTTTGAATTCATTATACCATGAATAATATCTATATATTGGATATATGATTGTTATTTCAAGGTTTGGTTCAACATGAATTGACATAAAAACTTGGAAAGTAATCGGGATTCTGATTAATTTCAACCAAAGACTTGCTTAAAAACTTAATTAATCTCTAAGAATGATGAACTTTATATGTTTTTATTTAACTCACAATGAACCATTTTTCTCTTATTTTTTAAAATCCATTTGTTTTTCAACTATTTAATTTTTTAAATTAAGTCATTTTATTTTTAAAACTATTTTTAAAACCACCCCCTCTTTTAGTAATTTTAATTAAAAATACACACTATAAAAAATCAATTCTACTTGAGAGATCACCTAGGGTATTACCTATGATATAAATCACCTTTAAAAACATAATCAATTTGACATGCCATGACATCACGTTCAAGGGGTTCACTCTCTGTCATTCCATGCATTCTCTGATGGAAGGAACTCATCATATTGTAACCATTCCAGTGGAAAACCCACAATGTAGTGGATGTCCCACAAGCTAATGTTGGCTTCCCCATGATGATTATGGATCATGTTCGTATATGGGGACCATCAGATAAGGAGCTCTAGCACCATCTCCTGTTGATGGTGGAAGTAGAACTGTGATGTCCACACCACCTCATACAATCCGAAAGAATGAAGCTCATCCCCATATCTAGGAATGTGTAGTGTACCCAGTATAGCCACATCCATTCACTAGTAAAGTTATTGTTAGACCACAGATCCCAATCCTTATGTCATCCCAAGTTATTGTCCCTTATGCTGCTCTGGAAAATGGCAATGTAGTGGGTGGGGAATTCTTCTGCCTTTGGTTGTTCCCCCATAACCATCCTTGTCCACCCATTCAGTGCATAAACAGTGATAGCCCCATGCTCTCTAGTAGGATTTCCATTAATGGTGATGTTCCAATGATTGATATCATCCACCCATGTGAACCACGATCACAGTGTGTTGACCCTAAAGGATGGGATGATCACCTCGTTCATTAGCCCAAAGTTCCATAGTGAAAGTTAATTGATCAATTGATAGATCTTATATGATTATGTCATCATGGCCACAAGCATCTGATTATCTAACATGACCCTCCTAGATCGAGGGATATGAGTATTTCTGGCCATTTCAACTCTCTGAGCAGTAGCAACAGCTTCAATCCCAGTGGGGTTTCTATTGGTCAGCCATTTCAAATGAGTCTAGAAAATCCAAGGAAAGTGTGTATAGGATGGAAGGTTCAACACACAAAAGGAAATAGTGTGTGCAATTCTGGAATCAGGCACATAAAATAAGTTCAAATTGTAGAGGCAGGTGTGTGAAAGAGAGTTGTTGTGCGAAAGAAGTGGACAAAGATCAGTTTTTTGTGCAAAATGAAGACTTATGCGCAAGTGATAAAGATGTATATTGCACGAAAAGTTAAGGTGTCATGAAAGCACCCCCCCCCCCCACACACACACACACCTATTTATAGGCATTGACCGCGGCCTTGTTTGCATGTGTAAGGTGATTTATATGCCATAAAGTAGATTTTACGCACACCCACGGAAATGCATCCCTCTCTTCAGCATTTCCCTCGAAACCTGACCTTCTGGTCCCCTTTCAACTTGGATTCTAAGGGGGGAATTTATAACACCAAAATTTCATTTGAAGCCATAGTTTTAGAAAACCTAGGCATGCATCCCACCCTATATGATCATTCTAGAATCAATAATGATGGTGCGTGTAAGATCAATCATGTGCACGTAAGATCATCTTTGGAACATAAATCTCTTATAAGCTAAAGATGATGGGATTTTCCACTTCTTCAAGTAAAGCTGGATGGATAGAGAAGGAAAGTACATGCAAGGAGAATTTGAACAGTGAAAATAATAAAGGTTTCATGTAAAGGTCCGCCTTGTGCACCAAAGGTGACGTCAAGGGTGACATTTTATGTGACTGAACCCCAGCAGCAAAAGAGTTTCCCATGTGAAAAGGTCTTTTATGACTAGAACCTTGTGTTACCATCACCAAAGATTTTGGATATAAATAGTAGGTCACCCCCCTTCTTCAGGGTGACTCTTTGAAAGATGAAGCACCACTCTATTGTGTATAAGGCCCATCTTCCGAGACATTGTGAAGCATGAAACACCTAAGGTATAGAATCTTACGCGATATACATCCTATGGGCCCATGTCCCACAATTGAGTGATCCTAGGCCAATATATTTTAACCCAATTCAAGTGCATATAAATCTCCAGCTTTCACGCAACCCTATCCTTGCGTACAACACCCAATCTTATGTGTGCCTGGCCCCTTTGCCTCCATGGCCTACCCTAGTGTTAGAGAGTTATGCTCGAGCAACCTTTTCACTCAACACCCACATACTGCATGCACATATTTCATGAATCCCTCCAATATTGTGCATAGAAATTTCATGGTCCCTTGTGAGATTTCCCCTATGCCTCTATTGAATGTGTTTTCATACCTTTTATATCTCATCATAGGTATCATAACCCCTATTTCTACTCGGTATAGGGACTGTAATGTGGACCTCATGACTGGACAATCCTTCCCATTGTTACACCCTAGAATTTTCAAATCCATGACCCTCCTATAGGTGAATGAGTGGTAGTTATGTAAGACTAATAGGTAAGAAGTAAGTTCCCCATGTCCGATCTATATGATGTAAAACTATATAGTCCCAATGTCCTCAGTAAATGATGTTAAATTGTGGTCTTTCCCTATGTAATATACATAGGATGGTCTATGTATGAGTGTCATGGGATAGTCTCCACACCACCTACCCTCACTAGGAATGAGATCCTCCTCACATGGAATGAGATCCTCCTCATAGAGAATTACATCCTCCTCAGACAGCTTCAATGAATAAGCCATGTATCATCTCTTGTTGATGTTTTTTTCATGACATGAGTTCTAGGTCCAATAATTACTCTTGTTTCTCACACCAAGAATGACTCACATGGGATTAGAGGTTAGTGTAAACCATGAAATTCTCTCAAACCTTCTTATGGGAATCCCTCCTAGAGTATGCCCCAATATCCACCTTGAATGGGTCATTCTCACATGTAAGCCCCAATCTTATCCTCTTATGGGACACTCTTACATGTAATCCTCAACTATTATGAACTATATGAGATTTGATTTCCAACTAACTGGGATACGTAGGAAGCCTCATCGAGGTCCAAACCTGACATCCACATCCATCCTAATTTTCTCTAGACCATATACTTGGTAAGATCATGCTCCTCACTAGGGAGATCACATCGCCTCCAGGTCCCTCGGACAACCTTAATGTGTAAGCCCCACACCATCCCTCATCAATAATTCTTTTGCGACATGACCATACTTAACACTTGATGTTAAAATGCATGGAATTTTTCGGTCACATGACCTTAAAATGTGGTATCGAACTATGTGGATTTTGATCTCTATCTTCTAAGAAGGGTACATAGGATGCATCCATGAGGTTCAATCCCAACCAATGGTAAACATAGGTGCTCTCTCCTAGGGATGTACCTCCCAAGTTCACATCCACATGTCATTATAATCCATCCATCCCAGTTCCACCTCCACAGATCATCTTGATCCACTTGGTCTGCCTCCATGGGGCGTTCTGATCCACCCATCTTAGATCTACCTCCACGGGGCATCCTGATCCACCGAGTCTACCTCCATGAGGAATTATGATCTATCCATCCTAGGTCTGACTCCACATGGCATCCTAATCCACTAGGTCCACCTACATGGGGTGTTTTAATCCATCCATCCTAGGTCTACCTCCATAAGGTATTCTGATCCATCCATCCTGGGTCCACCTCCATGAGGCATCCTGATCTATCGGGTCTACCTCCATGGGGTGTTCTGATCCATCCATCTCAGGTCTACCTCCATGGGGAATTCTAATCCATCCATCCTAGGTATGCCTTCATGCGGAATCTTGATCCATTGGGTCCGCCTCCATGGAGAATTCTAATCCATCCATCCAAGATTTTCCTCAAGGATCACTCTGGTTCACATCTCCTAGATCCATATCAAGGGTTGTCCTAATACAACTCCTAGGTTCACCTCCATAGAGCGTTCCCACCCACCAGGTGTAACATAATTCCTCCTAGGGACACACCTCTTTGATCTGTCTCCATGGGTAATTCTAATCAAACTTTTTCCATTTCTTCAAGATATTAAACTCGTGACCTATATCATAAAGATACCTCATATAAATCATGGGATGCCTAAGGTAAAATCCTTGGAATATATAGGCCCACAGTATCAGCTACCTCATGTAAAGTATGGGATTCTTGAGATGAAATCCTTGAAAGATATACACCTATGGCGTCAACTATCACATGAAAAACATGGGATTCCTGAGTTGAAAGACTTGGAAGATATATGCATCAGGTGTTAGATACCTCATAATCAACATGAGATGCCTTGGGTTCTGCACCAAAGATTCCTCCATGAGATTTCCTCCCATAATAAAGAATAAATATGACCAACTTTCCCAGCATCCATACATGCCAACAAAGCCCAATGTGACTACTCTCCTAATTGAATTTTTCTACCCTACCTATATAAAAACAATGCCAATATAGAAGAAGTGTAATTAACTAGAATCCACAAAGAGATGACATTAGGAATGATTTCCATAAACATGATTTAACTCTATAAGGGAAACTCAGACTAGGATACAAGTTCCAAGGAGGAATCCATGGAATTAGGAACTAATATCCCATCATCTCATTTTGATCAAGAATTAGTCATCATCATTGAAAGTGATGAAATTCACTCTCATTTGAAAATTGGAAATGTGGGGTAACAAGCACACCATTGCACATTAACACACGGGTGGTGGCCCCGTAGAAAGTACCAGAAATAGTGATGATTGATGAAATCATTCGATGTTTCATGCTTTATAATGTGTGCATAAGTAACTAATGGGTGGGGATTTACTTTCCCCTCATCATCCTTAAGATGCAAATTTGTAAGAAGAGTATAGAATTCTTTATGGTATTTTTCAGTGGCCATTAAGACATGTATCTTATGGAAATCATCTAAAATAAATGAAATATGCAAGGAATAATGAAAATTAAATCAACACTTCATTATATAATTTTTCATTAAAATAGAGAAAGGTTATCATAACATTACCTTTATATCTTCCCAAAGGGTTTCCTTCATTACCAGATGAACATGGAACCATGACTCTATATCAATCAGCACATTCATCCTCATTATAACCCCAAAATAACTAATTAAAATTGACTTTTTGGGTTCAATAGGTTAGACTCATTGATTCTAGCCAACCTCAAATTTTATACCCTTATTTATTACCTTGATAATTTTATTCAACACCGTTATTTTGTGTTGTTCTTGTTTTTATTCATCAACATGTTCTTGATCCCCTAATAATTTGGCAGTTTCAACATCAACCGTATGTTCTTCCCTAAGATCGGTAACATCACCATGTGTAGAAGACATTATTTTCATGAGTATTCAAATATTGAATCTAGATTATGTTAAAATATTATATGACCTATGATATTATGAGAAAAATCATAGTATATTAAAAAAACACTTTAACTAGCTCATTGAAATTTCTTTATTTTTTTAAAGGTTGAAGGGATTTGTATTCTCTATCGAAAATCAAAATATACTCTTTGCGATCCCCTCTAATGTACAAGACATTGTCTATATTGGGACCATTGTGAACTGATTTTGATCTCCCAATGAAAGGGGAATCCTCGATTAAAATTTCATTTGACCCTATAGTTGTTTTAGTCACCAGTAGGACAATTGACCAATTCATGTTTTCTAGATCTGATACATAAAATACTTGAACTACTTGTGATTCCATTATTAACAGTTCATCCTTTTCCCCTTCCACATTTAAATTCAACATCATGAATCCCATTTCATCAACTTTCACTACACTCCTATTGTTAATCTGACACATGAATGTCATGGGGTGTGACAAAATAGATATTTTATAAGTTAAAATGTAGTGATGTGGTTGAACTAGTATGTCTCTAGAGAGTAGTGCACAACAATTAAGTTGTCACCTTAAATTTTGAGAAATAAGTGATATTGTTTTTGAAACTATTTTTTTTTCAAATAAAACCCAATTAAAATAAAGTTTGAACACTAATGGATGAAGAGAGTGATGGTTAAATATAGGTTAAACTTTTGAAATGTCATCATGGTCATGGAAATAATTCCCCCTCTATTCTTATTTAATGATAAATGAACGACTCCTCGATTGAGTTTCCAATCACCCTTGGTTGAAGGAAGAAATGAAAACCACTCCTATGTGCATGAAATTTCATGAACCATTTCCAAAAAAAATTAAGGCAAGTCCCAATCCAAAATTGTTAATCCTTAGAAATATATAAATGATTCACTAATTCCACACACATTCCAATGATCACTAAACACTCACCACCTAACACAATCTGCTCAATCAAGACAAATTGCACTAGGCATAGGGAGTTTAAAGTTATTCAACCAAAGATATTAACAATGAATACACCCAAAACCCAAAACATGATCACATTAAGAAAATTTGGAGCCACTAAAAATAGAAATAATTCAATATAAAAATAGAGTTTTACATTTAGTCACAAGACTCTGACATTACAAAAGTGAAACTCCCCCTTCCCCGATCACTTAAAGGTTTTACCCCTCCATGTGAAAGGTAAGAGAGTTGAAAGGGGAAGAAGAGAGAATTATAAAACTAAGAAAAAAAATAAAAGATAAAATACACTAAAATTCAATAATACAATCCTCTAGAACATCCCCTATTGAACCTTCTTTAACAAACCTTTAATGGAAGTGGATACACATATTTATAGGCTCAAGGGGTGGAAAATTTTTCCACCAGATTAAATCCTAAAAAAGTTTGAGTATATTTATCCTAATAAATGGTAGAATACCAAGAATGTTTCTTAATAAAACCTATTCCCCTATCTCTTTTTTATGATTCCAAAAAATATCATCTGATTTGAACAAGTTTCCAAAAATTTATTCCCAAATTACTGAGAAATACTTTTTCCCGAGGAGACTTGTCAACTACCTCCACTTTAGCGCATGTAATGGATGCCTTAATGACTGAATTTATTAATGAAATTTACTTTGGAGATGATTATTAGAATACTATTTTCAATTCATCTTGAATAACTTAGTTTTGAGTTATGTAGCCTGAAATATTCTTCAATACCTAATGTGGGGCCCATTCTGTCGGCCATCAAACTTTTTACACTTGATTTATTTTTATGGGTCATTTTGTATCGAATTGGATATAGGTCCAGAAGGAAAACTTTAAAACCATGAACAAATAAATCCTAAAAAATGAATTACTCAATTTGGATCAAAATTTTAAAAGATATGTATGAAATACAGAAGATCCATAAAACTACTAAATTTCCAGAATTAACCAATTTTCACAATTAATCCCAAAATTCACCAAAAATATTAAAATGATTCAAATTAGATCAAATTGATTAATTGGAAGGGATTAAATCATTGAAAAACATATGAAAAATAATAAAAATATTATCTCCATAAATTCCCCTACACTTATAACTTGGACTCTTGGACAACTAAACATCAAAATCAAATCAATGAAAATTCAAAACACATGCTCATGAGATCCACCAATTTCATACCAAGAAACAAAAGATATCATGCCTTATAAAAATCCATTATTAAAAGTTCTCTATTTTGATAATTCAATATTTTTATTCTTAGTTTCTCCTCCCATGCACACAAGACACCTACCTCACATGAATTTTCTATCATCTCACAAATGTCAATTTTCAACAAAGTTTTTCTCATCCAAACCAATGCAAGAGTCAACATAGGCTTGATAAATTCCTACTTATCCATCCAAAGTGGATTAAGGACATTTGTTTATAATGATTACTTTGTAAGTTTATTCTATGGATTTTGGTTGGTAGGATTAGATGTCAAAAAATTCTGATTCTGAATGAGGAAGGCTTGGCTCTTTTGGAAGAAAAATTGCAAGATTCTAATTTTCACTCAAGTATGGTCTCCTTATCACTCCCCTTAGTAGAAATCAGATCTATCATCGTGAAAACTCAAGGAAATTTAACATAATTCATAATTTTAATAGAAAAAAATTCAATCTTATCAAACATAATTTTTCTTGAAAGCTCCAGTGAAGGCACAACTTTCTTTCTCCATTTGAAGCTCCAAAAAGGCATAACTTATCTTATCATGAAAGCTCCATAAAAGGCACAAATTTCAAAAAAAATGGTTTTTTATAAGAAAAAATAGCTTAATCATTTTATTACCCATCCAAAGTTTCACCAAATTAGGTTTCACAACATAAGATAGTTTTCCCCTACACTTAAGTTCAACTAGGTCATGAAATTTCACTTCAAGAGCAGGTTGGATAGGGAAAATTGGCTGGTAATGTGTCTAACCTAAAAGGATGTTCATGGATTATAAGATCTACAAGGATTAAATGTACAAGTTAGGAAAAAATGAAAATGTTTCTATTCAAAAGGAGTATTTAAAACCAAATAAATTTCTCAATCATTTAAAACACAAGTACCTCAAACCCTTAAGTTTTGACGGGAATAAATCAAATTCTGGTTAAAGAAATCATAGTTTGGTTCTCTTAAGAAGTGATGTGAATAAAAATAATATGAAAACAATATTTTATAATCCTCTTAGGAATGTGACTTAAAATATAAAGATAGTGAGATGTGGCATGGGATTCAAAAATCATAGTACTTTTCATGAAATTCCCAAAGATTTAAACTTGAAACAAAGTCATCTTCAGCACTCATTTAAGCTCAGTTTTATGGAAAAATTGTTTCACTCATTGAAATAGGTTTCAAAAATGAAAATTATAATCATTTCAGCTAAAAATTTTCAAAAATACAAAAAAAATAAAAATAAACACACAAAAATTTTAAAAACTCATACATTTTTTCAAAAAATAGAAAAACAACAAATGAAAATCCTAAACTATAAAGGCTCTATCCACCAAAATTAAATGATTCAATGTCCTCAATGCATTAAAATTTATTTAACATGTAATAATATTTGAAAATGAATCACATAAATCAATAAAGTGTAAAGGATAAGTATAACCTGATGGATTTTATTGATATATAGGTTGGAGGAGTGTGATCTCCTTCACTGGATCTGATGGAATGGTCCCATGGAATTTCTTTAGCCTGTATCCATTAACAGTGAATGGATATTGCTCTATATCCTTCAAAATATACACAAAAATGAAATTATATACATGATTAACTATAAATGGACCCTCCCATATGGAACAAAGTTTACCTAGCATCAGTTTGAATCTTGAGTTGAATAACAAAACTTTGTCTCTAGGATGGAAGTCTTTTGGTTAGATCATATTTTAATGATCCAATCTTGTTCTCTCTTTTTACATCTTGGAATTTTCAAAACTTCCCTTATAATTTCCTCCAACTCTTGAAACTAAAATCTTCTCTCTTTCCCAACGCTTTCAAGATCCAAATTCATCTTCCTCACAACCCAATATGCCTTCTTCTCCAATTCCACATATAGGTGATAGATTTTCCCATAAATCATACTATATGGACTCATTACAATGTAGGTCTTTTAGGCTTTCCTATAATCCCATAATGTGTCTTCCAACCTTTCGCTCCAATACTTCATGTTTAGTTTAACATTATTCTCCAAAATTCTTTTGATTACCCTGTTGGAAACTTTAGCTTGACCATTTTTCTGTGGGTGATAAGGACTTGATGTTTTATGATGCACCTCATACTTCTTCAGAAAAGTCTCCATTATCCTATTGAAAAATTGAGTCCCTTGGTCACTGATTGTGACTCTATTCACTCCAAACCTACAAAAATATATTATCCCTAACAAAATCACAAACAACTTTAGCATTGTCATCTCTGGTGGATTTTTCTTCCACCCATTTGGAAACCTAATAAACTATAAGAAAGATATAAGAATTTCTAAATTAAATTGGGAAAGTTACCATAAAATATATCACTCAAACTTTAAAAACCTCACAAAAATTAAGTGGTCTTTATGGAATTTCTTATATCTTTGAAATGTTTTCATAAAATTGACATTTTTGACACCTTTTTCAAAATTTATGAGCATCTTTAAAAAGGGTGGGCCAATAAAGTCCAAATTCTAAAACATTACTTACTGTCCTTTGAGCTCCAAAGTGGACTCCACACGCTGAAGTGTGACAAAACTCAAAAATAGAACCAATTTCACTCTCAGGAAAACATATTCTTATCACTTGGTTATTGCAAATCTTCCAAAGAAAGGGGTCATTCCAAATGTAATATCTAGATTTAGCTTTCAGTTTATAAATTTGGTGATAATTGAAATGAGATAGGACCTGGGATGTTACCAGATAATTAAACATATCATCATACCAAGGCACTTCACCTTCAATAAAGTACAACTACTCTCATGGAAGATGACCATTCAATGGTTCTTTTTCTGGAATGTCAGCTTCAGCGGTGTTTGGTAGTCTGCTTAAATGATTAGCCACTCAATTCTCATATTACTTCTTGTCCTTGATTTATATGTTGAACTCTTATAGTAGTAAAATCCATCTCACTATACTCGTTTTAGCTTCATCCTTCTTCATCAAGTACCTAAGAGCTACGTGATCAAAAAACACAGTGACTTTAGTTCCAAGAATATATGATCTAAATCTTTCTAAAGAAAAAACAACTACTAAAAAATTATTTTGTGGTTGTGTAATTGAATTGAGCCACATATAAGGTTCTTAAGGTATAATAAATGACTTTTGGCCTACCCTTAATTTTCTAAGAAAGGACTACTCCAACTGCTTTGTTGGAATCATCACAAAGTAGCTCAAATGGTTCTTCCCAATTTGGTGGTTGTATCATAGGAGGTGTAATAAATATCCTCTTAAACTCTTTAAAGTATTCCCTACAAGAACCATTGAAATAAAAATCATCATATTTAAAAATAAATATATAGATAGAGAGAAAAATCTTATTGAAATATTTGATAAACCTCCTATATAATCTTTCATGTCCTAAAAATGATCTAACATGCTTCACAAAAGTTGGGTAAAAAAATGAATTTATCACTTTAATTTTTTATTTATCCACTTCAATGTCTTTTTTAAATTATATTCCCAAGTAAAATTACTCTCTCAACCATGAAATGACACTTTCAATTTTTAAAACAATATTCTTTTCAATGCAGGTTTTTAAAACTTTTTCCATATTTTTCAAACAATGGTCAAAGGAATTTTCAAAAACTATGAAATCATCTAAGAACACCTCTAAGAAATATTCAATGAAATCAGAAAAAATATTTACCATGAACCTCTAAAATATACCCGGAGCATTATATAATCCAAATAGAATCCTTTTATATAAAAAATTATTGAAGGGACAAGTAAAGGTTGTATTCTCTTGATCCTCGGGAGCAATGGGTACTTGAAAATAACCTGAAAATCCATCCAAAAAAAATAATGAGTTCTACTTGACAATGTCTATAACATCAGGTCAATTAAGGGGATGGGTAAATGATATTTTTGAGTGACCTAATTCAACTTCCTAAAATCAATGCACACTCTCCAGCTATTCTGAATTCTCACAGGGATTAATTATTTCTTTTCATTCCTCACAATGGTTAGGCCAGTTTTTATTGGAAGTACATGAATGGGGATAACCCATTGTGAAGATAATATGGGATAGATGATCCCAGATTTCAAAATATTCTCAATCTCCTTCTTCACAACCTTTATCGGGGTGGGATTCAACCTCCTTTGGGGTTGTCTGATAGGTTTGGAATCCCCTTCAAGAATAATTCTATGTGAGCATATTTTTGGGTTTATTCTGGGTATATCACCTAAGATCCAACCTATTTCTTAGAAATTATCTCTCAAAAGCTAAATAAAATATTTTTATTGGGTTTCATATAGATTATTATAAATTATCACTCGTAATTTCTCTCCCTCCCTAAGGTACACATATTTCAAATCAGTATGGAGTGGTTTTAATTCCAGATCGGGGGGATACTCAAGGGATGAAACTAAACTAACATTCACAACTTCTAAAATTTTTACCTCCTAAACATAATAAACTATATCATATTTCTCATCATTTAAAAAATCATCAAAGAAATCAGATTTTACCTCTTCCTCCCACATGAAATCTGAATTTCAAACATTTTGGGAATCCACATGTTCAATGATATTTTCAATGGAAAAAGTATCTCCTAAGGATAAGAATTCATGGAACATACCTTATTATTCAATGGGTTCTGTACCAAATTCATGGGAGAGTGAAAATAGTGAGTGATCATCTGATGGGTGCCTCATAGATTCAAAAATGTTGAAGTGGACAATGCTATCTCTAAAATCCATGGTGAATGTCCCTTCGTGGACATTGATGATGTTTTTGGCCATCTTCAAGAAAGGTCTCCCAAAAATTATGGTTTAGTGTTATATGATCCTATATTCTTCCATATTCAATATATAGAAGTTATTTGGGAATAAGAGCTCTTTGACTTACACCAAGACATCCTCCAGAACTCCTATTGGGAAGATTGTGGATCTATTCGCAAGCTGGACCACCACTCTTGTGGGATTCAAGTCTACCTTATGAAAATAAGTGTATACTAAGTGAGTAAATACATTAATTAAAGCACCAAGATCACACAATGCATTATATAAATTTAAAGAAGTAATGGTGCATGGAATGGACAACATCCCTAGATCTTCACATTTAGTTGGAAATTGTGGTGTGATAAGGGATGAGACACTTATTATCAAGTTGATCCTTTGATTAACTTAAAGTATAATTTTTTTGGTGAAAATATCCTTCAAAAATTTATCATACTTTGGAATTTTTTTGAGTTCTTCAATAAGGTGGATATTAATTTCCACTTTCTGGAAGGTGTCTAGAGTTTCTTTTTGAAGTGTTTCTTCCTGCAATCTCTTTGATTCAATCATCCTTGATGGAAATGGTGGGGGTAAGTATTTCTTATACCTTTTTTTCCTTTTAAATAGTGTTTCTTTTCTCTTCCTTCTCATATTATATTTCACCTCCTCCTCTTTCTTATCCTCTTTAGGGTGAATTTTTTCTGAATTCCAAACTTTATTCTCCCTTAGCCCAGGTAGTCTTGTTTCAGGCTTAATGGTGGCTAGTGGTGAGATTTATATTCCACTTATTATTATTATCATGTTGAAATTATCTTTTGGGTTTTTGATTGTTTGGTAAGGTATTTTCCTAGTATTTTTGTTTAGGAAGTCCATGAGACTTTCGAACTTGTTAGAAAAATGTTTTACAGTGTCTTTTAGCCCCTTAATCTCAGATATTTGTTGTTGGTTCTCAATTGGGGGTTGTGCACTAGTGGATAAATTCTCATAGGTTCTTTGGAAAGTGATTGGTTGGTGGTGAGAAGGATGTTTATAGGATTTATTTTGTTGAAATGGTGGTGGGTTTTGGAATCGGTGCTGGAATGGGGGTTGGTTTTGGAACTGGTTTTGTTATGGGGGTCTAGCTTGATTCTGCTGATTTCTAAATCCATATTAAAATTGGTTAGGCAATCTCCATACTTGATTTTTTTGGAACTAACTTAGTTTTAAGTTCACCGAACAAGTTTCAATTCCTTTTATTTTAGCACATTGGTTAGTGAAATGATTAGGTGATGAGCATAAACCATATACCTTAGTCAGTGCTTGTTAGTCACTCACTTGCTTTAGGGCCATCTATCTCACCATACTGGTTAGATCATCAATCATAGTTTCCTATAAAGGTGATGTATAAGAATTTTGTACCTCATTAATAACTCTTTTTACAGTACCTTTTATACCAAATTGTTGCGAGTTATGGGAAATTTTACCAATCAGACTGTTGGATTCTTCTTGTGACTTGTTAATCAATGCACCTCCAGATGATGCATCAAGAAGGTCTCTGTCATTTTCTAGTAAGCCTTGATAGAAAAAAACAATAAAGTGGTGCTCTTTAATGGATTGATGTGGGAATCTATCACATAAATTTTTAAATATTTCCCAATACTCATAAAGTGTTTTTCCATATGACTATCTAATGGCATAGATATCTTTTATGATGGTTGTACTTTTAGAGGTGGGGAAGAATCATTGCATGAAGTGTCTTACCAAGTCATTAAAATCATTCACATATCTAGTTTGTAGACCATACAACCATTATTTTCATATCCTTACAATGTAAATGGTAACTCCTTCCACTTTACCTATTCCTCAGCTGCTCCATGGGGTCTAAAAGTAGAGAATACATGTGTGAACTCTTGAATATGTTTGTTTGGATCATCACCTTCCAGGCCATGAAACTTTGGAAGTAATTGAATCATGTTATCTTTTATCTCAAAATAATTTTTTAAAACTGACATGGAAATTTTATTGTTTTGATTAAGTAATTTTTGTGAAAAAATGTCTCTAAGGGTTGGATTTTGATTTCCAGCCATGATGACATGCTTGGAGTGAACACTTGAAGTTTCACTCGAGTCTACAAGAGAAATTTCCTCAAATTCAGATTACAGATTAAGGTTTCTAAGTCTACTAAACAAGGTTCTTTAAATTTCTATGTCTATAGGGAAAGGTTAAATTTTTGAGATTCTATTCAAGCAATTTTTAAGATAAAATAATAAAAGAGAAGAGAGAGAGAGAGAGATGTTGGCACTACCTCCCGACAACAGCACCAAGTTTTAACATGTCCCTGTCATGGGGTGTGACAATAAAAATATACCCTAAGTTAAAATTTAGTTATATATTTGAAATAGAATTTATCTAGATAGGATCACACAACAATCAATTTGTCACCTTAAAATTTAAGAAATAAGTGAGATTATTTTTGAAATTGTTTGTTTTTTAAAGAAAAAACAATTGAAATAAATTTTGAACACTAATGGATGAAGAGAGTGGTAGGTTCAGGATAGTTTCACCTTTTTCAATGTCATCGTGGTCAAGAGAATTATTCCCCATCTCTTCCTATTGAATGATAAATTAGCGGATCCTCGATCAAGTTGTCAATCACCCTTGGTTGAAGGAAGCAATAAAAATCGCTCCTATGTGCATGAAAGTTCATGAAAAATTACCAAAAAACTAAGGAAAGTCACAATCGGGAATTATTTATCCTTATAAATATAGAAATTATTCCATAGTTCCACACACATTCCAATGATCTCTAGACACTCACCACTTAACACAATCTGCTCGATCGAGAAAAATTTCGATAGGCAGTGGGAGTTTAAAGTTCCTCAGCCAAAGCCATTAAAAATGAATACACCCAAAACCCAAAAACTGATCACATTAAAAAAATGGGGATCCACTAAAAATTTTACATCTAATCATAATACTTTGACATTACAAAAGTGAAACTCCCCCTTCCCCGACCACTCAATGGTTTTACCCCTCCATGTGAAGAGTAAGTGAGTTGAAAGTGGAAGAAGAGATCATAATGAAACTAAAAAAAATAAAACAGAAAATACACATAAATTACAGACTCCAATACTCCATAACATCCTTTCTTTCACCTTCTTCAACAACCCTTTAATGGAAGTGGACACACATATTTATTGGTTTTAGGGGTGGAAAATTTTCCCTCCAGATTAAATCCTTCGAAAGTTTGAGTCCATTTTACATAATAAATGGCCGAATCTCAGAAAGGTTTATTTATAAAACATGTTCACATATCTATTTCAAATACTTACACAAAATATTATAGTATTTGGAAAACCTTACAAAAATTTATTCCTGAATTTCTAAGAAATACTTTTTATACCTAAGGAGACTGATCAACTACCTCCACTTTGGTGAATGAAATGGATACCTTAATGACTTAATCTCTTTATTAAATTTACTTTGGAGATGATTATATGAATCCTATTTCCAACACAACTTTAATAACTTCATTTGTAGTTATTTAGGATGATATATGCTTCAATAAATTATGTAAGTCTATTCTGTTACCCAAAAAATATTTTACACTTGATTTATTTTTATGGGTCATTGTATGTAGAATTGGATATAGGTTCAGAAGAAAAACATGAATACCAAAAACAAATAAATCCTAAAAAATAAATCACTTAATTTGAATCAAAATTTTATAAGATAAGACTGAGACACAGAAGATCCATAAAACTGCTAAATTTACAGAATTAACCAATTTTCACAATTAAGCCCAAAATTCACCAAAAATAATAAAATGATTCAAATTAGATCAAATTAATTAATTGGAATGGATTAAGTCATTTAAAAATATATAAAAAATAATGAAAATGTTATCTCCATCACAATCCATTTGTAACGAAAAATCAACACTTGAAATGTTGTATAATCCAACTCATATATCTGTTCGATAATGCTGAAATATGATATATTCACATAAATTAGATTTCTATCCTTGGAATAGGATATATAAATAACTTACAAAATAAGAATAACTCCACTATTTTGAATTGTACCTCATTCATCATATTCTTTTGTATAGAATGTATAACCATTGATTACAAAACCAGTGTAAGATATAACATTTTCATTTGTCCCCTAGCTAGCCATCAAAGTTGTCTGGAAACTAAATTCATATTTTTAGATAAATCCTAATAAATTTGATCTTGGAACCATGCTATAAACTATTGATTATTTTTATTTTATATTTTTCATTTATCTCATGATAGATTCAAATCTCTAAGAATTTCTTTGTGGACTTCAACGTATGGATCAACATATTTACTATTATGTAAAATTTAAAGGTGAACTTTCTCCCACTCTGTGATGGTAATTGTAACAACATCTCTTCTAGAAATATATTCTCCCATAATATTTCCAATATGATGAAACTTTGGGAGATTGATGATATCAACATCTGATAGGTAATCGGTACATAATTCAACAACTTCTTCAACGATATATCATTCTGCAATACAACCTTGTAGTTGACTTCAATTCTTGACATACCCTTTCAAAATATTCATATACCATTCAATGGGTTAAATCCATCTATAATTGAAAGGACCGCATATTTTTACCTACCTAACCAAGTAAATCATTAGGTGGACCATTATATCAAAGAATTATGGAGGTAAGATCATCTCTAATTCACATTATATGATTGAAACCTTCTTATTCATGATTAATAACTTCTACATGTCTATAAATTCACTACATATGATTTTGAAAAAGAATCAGAGTCTGGTTAATTTATGTTTTACATTTTTAAGTATAATACAATGTAAAGATATGGGTATCAAATCTTGAATAAAAACATGACAGTCATGTGATTTTAGTCCTTATAACTTCAAATTAGTCATCTACACGACATTCTTAATATTTCATGAATACCCATCTCTAACTTTTACACCATTAAGGAAAATGAAAATTATTAATTTTTTTATTTGGATAGAGTGTAAGCTATTATAGGAAGAAAATTCTACCCTTTACCCTTCACTAGTGCCAACTCTTCCCTTATCCCCATTTTAATCATGTTCAACCTAGCCTTGATTAAATCTTTTTTTTTTACCCAGAACATTTAGTAACATTCCAATAACACTATCAAATACATTTTTTCTACATGAATAACATCAAAAAACTATTTAACATGAAAACAATTCCAATATAGTAATTCAAAGAAAATTGATCACTTTTCCAACCTGATTTTTGTAAGGTTTTTCAGAAATGGTTTACCGAAAACAATTTCAATATCTTTTACTTTATTGAATAGTTTATCACCTGTTAGTGAAGATGGTGTTGTACCTTATTCAGTATTTCCACTAAATGTTGTCATCTAGGATTGACATTTATGTTATTGAGGTAAAAAAAATTGATGTCCTAAAAACATAGTCTTCGAGGAATGTTTCAACCGAATTGAGTGTGTGTATTCTTCACAAATGGAACACTCCAACATTCCTTTAATCTTATAGCTTGAAAATTTCCATAAGTAAAAAATTAATTTATCATCATGTACAACATGACCCTCAATGTGAATTCTTCTTTTTTATGAGAATCATACATTATAAAACCTATATCCCACATCAATTTCAGATCTTTTATCAATGGATCCAAATATAAATCAATATCCTTACTGGGTTGTTTTAGTCTAGATATAATCAAATACAACATAATGTATTCGTGCTTCATGCATAACCATGGAGGTAAGTTATAATTTACTAGCATGATTGGACATGTACTATGAGTACTACTCTGTACACCAAAATGGTTTATTTTGTCTATAGATAATGTAAGATGGAAGTTTCTCAACTCATTTCCAAATTCAAAATACTCATAATCAATTTTATTCCACTGTGGAGAGTTTAATAGATGATGTAGTTTCCCATATTTAATTATTGTATCTTCATGACATGTCAATTTTCTCACCATTTCCTGACATTAATATAGTCTTTTAAACTATGGAATAATAGGAAAGTTCCATATTACTTTTGAAGGACTTGATTTATCTTATGTGTATCGATTTGTGCCACACTTAGGGCATTTTATAAGTGGTTCACAGTCCTTGTGAAATAATATGAAATCATTTTTACAAGAATGTGTTTTTTTAAAGATCATACCCATTGAACATATAATTCCTCTATCATCATATTTTCGACAAGGAAGTTCATTTTCTTTTGGTATCATATCATTCAGGAGACCAAGTAGTTCTGTAAAACTGATGTTGCTCCATACACTACCAAATTTCAAATTATATAACTTCAATACAGCTGATAATATTTTGTATTTAGTACAACCAATATATAATGGACTCTTAGAATAGTTATTCAAAAAACTTTTTACAATCACTAATCCCATATTTAATTTTCATTTTCGTTTATTCCATATAATCTCCATCATCATTTACACTGGTATTCATATCAAATGATCCATAAACCGCAATATCATCTCAATCGATGTACACGTTCAGTTTTTCCCTATGTTTAGTCCAGAATTTATAGTTTTGATCTATTATATGAAAAATAAAATATTCTTCCAACTCTTCCAGACTAATTTTTCTTTAATGAAAACAATGTAAACACAAACAATGGATTTTACAAGGTTCGTATGCAAGTTCTATTTCAAACTTGATAAACTATTCAACTACATCTTCATAATATTTTTTCATGTGATTAGTGTGAATCCATTTTTGATATATATTTATCCTATTAGGTTCATAAAATGTTCATTTTTTATAAAAAATAAATAAATACACATAATATATTCATAATAAAAGGTGAAAGTGATAGATAATTCTAGTAAGGGGAACCCAACATTTGATTGTTTTAAATAATTTCATTATGATTTGAAGGGAATGGGTAATTTAATTTAAGAAAATAATTACTCCACTAGTGGTAGGTGTTATCCTCTGAATTCATCCTAAATGATCACTAGTACCTAGTATGGGATGAATGCTACTTCAAGTAGTTCAAGTAACATAGGTGCATGTCCAAAAGAGATGGGGGATGATTCATAAGAAAAAAAATGAAATAATAACTATTTTGGAGAAGAATATTATGAGGATGATAATTGTATCCTTAAATATAAATGTTTCTAGGTTGGGAGTTGGAAAATCATCAGAAAAATTTCTTAGTTTGTTGCCTAAAGCTGAAAAAAATTAGCAGTATTATTCTGAAACCTACAAGGGGCTTCTTAATTGGTGTGACTTTGAGAAGGCTCTGTTGGATGATCTTACACACACTCATATTGAGATGGTCATTGTAGTTTCAAAATTCAAATAAATCCTTCAATTAGTCCATGAAAAGGAAAATTCCTTTGGTCTAAGGGTTGAATTTCATAAGTGCTTAGCTTCCCAACGATGATAATTCTAGGATGGTTTTTGTAACCTTGATAAGTGGGAGTCCCAAAGTGGAAGGAGTTGATGTTTATTCATTTCTTAACTTGGTATGTGGTGGGTCAGGTGGTGTTTTATTAATAGTATGAGTGGGGATTTAAAGGTGTGGGAAAGTATAAGTGATCGTCACCTATCAGTGTAAAAATGTCACAAAAGATTAATTCGAAGATCTAGAAAAAGTAACGAGAAATTTAAATCATATGGGACATTTTACTATTGATAGGTATTGGTTAACCCTTGATCCTTATTTCCTTTACTTAATACATCTTACAAATTATAGGTATCCACTTCAAGCATAAATGTTTCCTCACTCATTTATTCCCATTTAATGTGTTCTGATACACTTTACATCATAAATAAAGGGCTTTCAAATCATTATTTCATGTATAATTATAAAATGTCTTATTAAAAATGTTAATAAACTGTATTTCTTACTCAACTGAATCACTTACAAACATATATTAATCTAATAATAACTAATAAATATGTTTAAAAACAAAATTTATTAAATGGTTTGAAGATGAATAATTAAATTTTATATGAGGTGGTTCAAATTATTTAATATTAAAAATATGTTATTATTTCAAAGAACTATGTTTCTTAAGTTTTGGTAATTTTAAACATAATAAATTAAATTGATTGGTTAAGTCCCCATGGTTGGAAGTTATATTTGTTTTTAATTGGTTTTAAGTGTGAAGGAAATTCAATGTGTTTTAAAGAAGAAGGAAGTTGAATTTGGAAATCATTGTACATGTAAGTAATTGTCCTATGTTGAAAAAGGAATGTGGAAGATTTAGTTGTTTGGTGATCAGCCCTTCACATAAGATGTCTGGTGAGATATTTTTAATTCTAAAGAAAAGTGTTTAGGGTTTTAGAAATATCTACAATTGTAAAAAGAAGTTGGAATATAATATGGTTATTGAATTGTTCTAGATATCTTGTATAAGATGTATTTGAAAAGGTTTAAAAAGGTTTAATGATTGGGAGAAGCTAGCTCGAGTTTTAAGGAAACCTTTCTTGATTTACTTAGCATATTATCTACTAAAATTAGAGATAAATATCTCATATATGAAGGTTCATTAAGGATGGAATGAGTGGAGGTAGTGAAGTATATTGAAATACTCTATATTGGGTATTTTATATTCTACAAAGAGCATTGAAATGGGCTAAAATGGGTTTGGAATTATTTTGATAATTCCAACAATTATAGGAAGATAATTTAATGTGAATTAAATATCTTGAGATGTTTCAGAAATGATTTGATGTGTTTCTAAATTAATCTAATGAATTGTGGAATTTTTTATCTATAAGTATGAAAAATGGAAAAGTCTTGGGCTATGTAAAAATGAATCCAGAGCAATTTCAGCACAAACTATGATATGTGTAAGGATGAATTAATCTTTATAAGCATAGATTCAATCTACATAAACATCATTCCCTCTCTATGTAAACATGACCTGTACCCATGTAAGGATGTTTTTTGTTCTACGTAACGATTACTGAGGTCGTGTAAGCATAATATGTGTACACATTAACCTATATAAGGATCATCCCTCATTTTTGTAAGCATCAATTCCTATGTAATAATGAATTATTTACATAATCATGAATTATCAATGCAAAAGTATCATTATTTGTGCTATGTAATCATCATAACATAACTAATGAAGGGAATTAATTATGATGATTCCAAAGCCATTATTTTATTTCCAAAAAAACATGAAGCTTTTCTTATCCTTTCTACAACAATGGTTTTATGAAGATAAAATGGTATGCAAGATGATGAGATCAATATTCTTTATATTTTGAATTTCAAATGAGGATATTTGAAATTCAATATTAATGATCAAAGTGAAGATAAAATATATATGATTACCAAGCTGATATTCAGTGTTTCAAATATAAAAAAAAATATTTTTTTTCTACCTAAATGAAAATAAAAAGTTGATTGAATTGTTGTTTTCGTGTACAGATTCAAGATGAATCTATATAAGTTTCATGGGAAACTCTCATTCCATAATGAGGAATCTTTGCATTTCAAGATATCGAATATGTAAATTTTATATAGCCATAAAGAGTGAATTATTTATGGATATTAGGGGAATATTTTGAGAAGAAAGAAACTTGTGTTTGTTGTATAAAATATAGAAGAATCGTTCATACAAGACAAGAATAAAGAAAAATCCAGGTGTGGTTTTGACTATCCAGGATTTTGAAATCAATAAGAATCGATTGAGAGGGAGTAGATACCCTAAAATTGGAACCCACAAGAGCATAAATATAAGAAAATGTTGCACTAACATACACTGTGGAACTCCAAAAAGCAAGAAATGAGATAAGAGGAGAAAAAAATATCATAACTTAGATTAGAGGCCTGATTCATCAGAGAGAAGGTCTAGGGGGAGCGATGATGGCAGTGGACTTCTGCAAGATCTTAAGAGGCACTACTAAAATCAGTTTGGTAAGTGTTATTTTAAAAATATCAGAATGGATTTGTAAGTGCTTCCAAAAAAGCGCTGATATTAGTGCTAAAATAATAAGCACTGATAAAATATATCTTTACCAACACTAAAAATTTAGCACTAATAAAGGATTTATAATTATAATTATAAATAAATATATTTATAAATATTTGAATATGATTATAAATGTATTTATACCATTATATATATTTATACCAGGAAGGGTTAGATACCAAGCGTACTCATCCCTAAAATTTATTAAATAAAATAAAAGTGCAGAAACAACAAGAGACAAGTGTGGCATAAAGAGCACCACTAAACCAAGAAAGTGGTAAACAGTGACACCTAACAATATAACAAAAATGGTCTAAATACCCACACAATAAGGTTCAAAGGCCCAGAAAACTAAACATGCACTAAGGTCCGCTAGTAATGGAAAGAAGACACATGACATGTTGCATAAAAAACATCAAAGGCCCAAAGGTCCAATGAGGACCACATGAATCACATCCAACCCAACAAAAAGTTTTTTATGGTCACCCTCACTAGATTGTATCCCACCATGACCGCTCTATCCCAAAGTCATTGCCCGCATCTCGAGGCACCTAGACCCCGCATCCCATTCCCACATGTAGTCATCATCAGAAACTCCAACTTCACCAATCAGTAACCAAGAAACATCCCCACCAATGAGTGGGTCTTCTTTCATCACCACCATAGGGTGTTATCACCTACCGATAACCCATAACCACACGGTCGTTGCTCGGGTCCCACACCCTCATCACGCAAAATCCAAGGGCACCTATTCCTTGCGTCATGGAGTTGTCATCAGAAAATCCATCGCTAGAATCTCCATTGTTAGCATGCATCCACTACATCCCCGGAAATGGGTGGGTAAAAAATCTAACCCTATCCTAAGATGGGCTCCCAACAACCATGAGTCGTAGCGACCACACCATGAACCTCCATCGGCCATCGTTGGAAACCCACACTCGTTTTGTCACATGTCATTGGTGAATCGTCTGCCCTTTCTCCCCACATCATCGCCAGCTTGCACCCATCCACCTGAGTCATCAATTCAAAGCTGACCTTATTGAGTGCGCAAGTCGCAGTTCCTCCAAACCCTTCCCCATATCAAAAGGGATTTCATCTCCTTCCTCCCCAATTCCACCGCCAAAAACGGTATGAGTGCATGATTTGACACATGCAGCAAACATCTAATAATGGCTAACAATATCATCATCTCTACTTTGGGAGATTGGCGTCAGACTTTGGCCACAAGAATGAAGAGAGAGAGAGACACTCCTTCCTTGAGAGAGAAGCTCTTCATCCACCATATATATATTTATACAATTGTGTATATATATATATATAATAAATATATTAAATATATTCATTATTTAAATATATTTATTATAATTTTATAATTATTTAAATATATAATTATTTATTTATAATTATAAAAATAATTATATATATATAAATATATATATTTATAATTAAAAATATATAATTTTATAAATATAGTAAATATAAATTTATAAATATATTTATAAATAAATATATTTATATCATTATATATATTTATATAATTATATATATTTAATATATATATATATATATTTATTTAATATATTTATTTATTTATTTATTTATTTATTTATATTTATATTTATATCATTATATATATTTATTTAATATATATATAGTAAATATATTCATTATTTAAATATATTTCTTATAATTTTATAATTATTTAAATATATAATTATACATTTATAATTATATAAATACTTTTTTTAAAAATAATATTTATTTATTTATATTTATAAATATATAACTTTATAACTATAGTAAATATATATTTATAAATATTTATTTTCAAATGTATTTTTAACATTATTGATGAATATATAATCTTAAATGCATGCATGTTAAAAGTGAGTGAAATTGAATAATTAAAAATGAGTACACTTCAAAAATATTGAAAAAATAGATAAGTTTTATTAATTAAAAAAATTATTAAAAAAAATATTGACATATATTGAAATGAAGATGAATACATATTGAAGATATTAAAACATGGTAAATAAATATTAGAAAATGATTAAATTTCAAAAATAAATAAATAATAAAAATAAATAAATAATATCTAATTGTAATAATATTAAAAATAAATAAATAAAATTTACCAATTAAAAACATAATATATTAAATGTATCATGTTACTAAATGAAATTCTAAAATGAATATTAAAATTTGAATAAATTACATAAATATTAGGTGTATAGATTTCTATATAAGATCTCATTAATGAATGATTCGGAGGGGATGTGGTCCTGGGAGCTCTAGGTCGTGAGATATGGTGGTGATTATGGTTCCATTTCATAATGGATCTTTCACATTTCTTAGGCATGGTTCTTCTAATAGAGTACTCCCACATGGATGCAGTTCGGTCACCTGCGACCTTCAAAGAATCCAAGAATTATTTTGCAACTAAGAAAAATGGGGATTCTCTTCACCATTTTTCGATGGTGAAGGATGCTGCTCCAGAACGTATCCTTTGCAAGGGTTCTACTGTGCATGTGAAAGCTAACCAAGAAATTATTAAAGATCATTTGAAACTTTGTCAGTATTTGATTATTGCTCAACTTATTTTACCCGCATGTGAGTGTCCTATGAAAATTGATGAAATTGTTAAGAAACTTTCTATGTTCTGAGTATTTTCTAATTGGCAGTGCATCCTGATTGGGAAAGGTTTCTTTCACATTGTATTCGCTTCAAAGGAGATGAAATTCTGATCATGGGGTATTGGGTATATCTCCTTAAAGCCAGGTTACATCTCAATTCTGGATTTGGATGCTCAATTCAATCCTTTCTCCCTCAAAAATACTCATGTGTGAGTATGGATCAAGATTTTGGGTCTAAACTGGGTGTTATGGAACCCTAGAATTCTATTCAATGTTGCTTATTCTGTGGGAACCCCTATTAAAATGGATCGTTCCTCTAGCGTGTGGCACCCAAGGCCTTCTGTGGGAACCCCTATGGATCTGCCCTGATAATTGAGTGATTCAGCTCTACCAGCCTCTGGTGTGTGGCATCCAAGGCCTTCTACTACCTCACGAGCTATGCTTCCTCCTCATCGGTTGTTAGACTAAGCTCATCAGCTCTGTTCTGTGCCCAGTCTCGCTCAGCTTGGAGTTCGGTTATTTGAGTAGTTACCTACTTAATTTGATTCTCTACCTCCTCTAGTTGAGACCTCAGCCTGCTAATAATCTCTAGTTGAATATTGAGGAAGTTATCATGCATATTTGTTTTATCCTCTAGATTTTGGATCTCTTGGTTAACTTCTGGAGTTTCTGGATATTTTCAGACTTTTGTTGATGATAGGCAACATCAAAATCTTGTATTCCTTCATGCACCCAATTAGTAATAAAGTCACAAACTAGTGCATGGAGACCATGAGCATCCACCCCTCTAGTGATCAAGTTATATATCCAGTGGTGGAGGGACTCCATCCAACTCATCGGGTTTGGTTCCTGGGTCTAGGTGATGAAACGTTGTATGTACCTCCACACTTTGTGTCGGACTATGATATTTTCTTCAGTGGCCTCGGACTTAAAATATTCTTTCTCTTTAGGATTTTTAGTATCATATTTGGTAAATTCTATAAGGATAGCAGTGGTAGGGTCCTCTTACGTGATCCTCTCAGTTAGACTGGGCTCCAGGTCTAGAGGGCAGTCATCCTCACTTGACCCTTCCTCGATAGTACCACTTCTGCTAGCCACAAGCTCTGCCCTGCCAGTGGTGTCACCCATGACCACAATAGGTTGTTCCCCCAAGACCAAGTATGGTTTAGTTTGAATTAATAACTCCTTAAAGATCAATACAACTTTTAGGGAAGGGACTCTGAATGTCTGGGCCTCACCTGATCACTAGGTGCGGAACCTTTCAAGCATTGTATGGGATGTTAACACATCAGTCAACCTAATTAGTAAATTAAAAGTATGGATTTGTGAAAGAAAAGAAACTTACAAGAGATGATAATTGTAAGGTGGAGTCCCTAAATCTCAGTAGGGATCTCCACCATAGGAGACCCCTCGATTCCAGTTGGTACTTCAATAGTCGGCACCAACTGCTCCTACGTTGATTGAGTGGGAGATGCATGAATTAGACAATCTCATTGATAAAAAGGCTTCGTGAAAATATGAAAAGGGACAATTGAATAGAAATATGTTCTTACCTTGAGTAAAAGGGATTTTTATGATGATATACCATGGGTGCGCAGCTTCCTCGGTAGTGGGTGTCACTGTTTGAATGTCAGGGCATGGCCCCCATAAATAACTGGGTGAATTTGGGGCTTTAAGGATGTCACCCTAACCTCTTCAACCTCGAATGGCCCACTAACCACTTTAGCCTCAGGTATGGGCCTCAGATTGTTCCCTTCAGCACCCATCAGTGCACCTTCACTCGCTCCAGTAGGGTCCTCTTTACTATTATCGAGATGCTCCTATACAGGACAAGTTTTAGTTAGAGCTTCTAGATAATAAAAGGTAAAGGGATAAGGGTGGAGAGTAAGTTAAGGCTTACCTAAAGAAACTTGACTAAGTATTCTTCAGAGGATGAAATTTCACTACTTTACTAGGGAATCCCTTAATGAGTATTCGACCCCCATGACTATTCATTACTAGATTTTTTTTCCTCCTTGATGGTCGGTTCCTCCTAAGATGATGAAATGTCAATAGTTGGAATCTCCTCCTGATCTGACTCGTCACCAAACATTACTCGTACCAGGGGGTAAGGGGTTCATAATACCCCTTATGACATGTGTAAGTGTCCATGTCCATTATATATACATTCCTTTTGTGGTACCTCACATTGGTCGTGTCCCGAATGGGCCCAAATTCTAGTATCTTGATCCCTTCTTGCTTCAACTTCTGCCATAGGTCTTCCGTCGACAATAATGTTCGAAGCGTCCACCAAACCATCCAGAGATATGGAAAGATGGAATTGGTAGAAAACTATAATAGGTACCTCACCTTATTCCTAGGAGCTTCCCTGGTCATTCTCATCTCATTTTGGAAGCCACTTGCTTGGCCCCATGGTCGGTTTTGAGACTCTTCTCCTCCAGGAGGCGAGGGTGCGATTGTGCCTTGCATTATCCCTATTAAAGCTCCACCTTGGGACACCCTAGATGCTTGTATTTACCCTCTTGGAGTATCTCATCTACTTCTTCTTTTATCTGGCTCCCCACATGTTTGATTTACCACCTTAATACACTTCTTCTAGTTTGCCTTCGGATATGTCGCCACCCAGTTGCTAGCATAGTCTCTCAATGGGCCAACATCAACATTGATTGGCAGTAGCACAATTGTTTCATCAGAGCCTGTATTCACAAGAATACACTATAGTTGATGAAGGATGTAGAGGTGTATCTAATCAAGAACCCCCATTAAAACTCTCTTTGTCACTCGCTATAGGCACTTAAACTACCTGGTGAAGCAGGGTGGTGTGTACGGCTCATTGTAGACATGACCATTGATCCTGGCCACAAATACTCCACCTATGAAACTCTGTGGGTACTCCCTCTCTTCCCATATACCTTGAATTTTGTCCAAAATCTAGAGTTGATAATGGATGAATGTTTAAGTTTTCATGGTTTACGATCTGAATTTTGATCCCATCCTCATCAAGCGTCACCAGCTTAACCCCAGCAATATTCAACAGAGATGGTCATAGGTTGGTGTTCAGTGGGGTGATGGAATTTTGGAATTCATAGCCCCTGAGGTGTGATGCGATCCAGCCATATAAAAATTGGAATTGCCTAAAGATCCTTCTTGGAATTATTCCTCTTGCAGCATTTCCTAATAGGCTGTAGAGCCCAGCTAACACAAGTACCCCAAGGTTGACTATGTTGTCGGCTGTCAGAATTATCACCATCACTAGTGTCCTCAGGCGCAATCCCACCTGTGTGTCCCTGATCGGAAGCAGCCAACCACTCAAGAATGTATTAAGGAACATGGTGTAGTAGACTAATGGATCCCATTATTCCACCATGTTGTACCCCCACTTCTCAAATTGTCCTTCTTCTTGGATCAACCAGACCTCCTCCTCTATGGTGTTGTTGGTAAGTGTTTTCCTCAACCCAGCATCCTCACGTTCGACTCCTTAAAAAACATGACAAAACATGACTTTAATGGGATGTACTTATGAAAAATGAGAGTGTTTTTCATCTTCTTCTTTAGCGCCTCCAAAAGATGTTTCACTAGGATAGGGGTGATCGCATCGCGATTCACTATTTTATTTCACCCTTACACCACTATATTAAATTAGCTTTGTATTGAAAATTACAAAAATAATAAAAAAATTAACCACACATTTGATTAAATTATTTAATATTTATCACTTTTTATAAGGGAAATTTTATTTTTTTGATGATTGTATTGTGGGAGGAGGTGATTTGGAGGATCCAGAATAAAGTTGAAGTAAAATGGGTCAAACTAAATGGAATCCCAAGAACAAGTGTACACTGTTTTACATGTTTCACAAAATAAGTAAATCCAAATGGGGTGAAATTTTGTGATCTAATCTAAAAATCTATGGGCTACAACTAATATCAAGACACACAAGCCCAATTCATCCATATGGAGGCCCAACCTAACAAATATCTCTAGGGAACCGAATCTGCACAAAGTCAAAAGTTTGGTTCAGTATTATAGATATATCTATCATTCCATAAGTCCAATGGCCTCTAAATGTTACATGGTGACGGTAAAGATTCCAAAAAAAACAACTATTATCTTTTTTCCAAGTCTAGATAATGTCATTTACCAACCCCAAACCAAGACACAAGTGGTATATTGAAAACTGGGTGCCCAGAACCACTTTCCAGTTTGGCTATAAAAGGGTACCATGGGAACTTCATTTTCAAGTTCAACCAAGAGAGTAAAGTGATACCAATTTGGAGTTATATAGGATTCATATCATTTTATTATAGGTTCTGGAGCTCCCTATCCTCATAGGGAGAGCTGGAATGAAGAAGAATATCCACCCAAACTTCCTCCTCCTCTCGATGGTGGGCTAAAAGGTGGGTGTTCATTGTGAGGGAGATACACATCTTATAAGGGGAGTTCCAACACTTGTACTGCTACTAGTTTGAATTATTTTTTGTTTAAAAAAATCATTCAAAATTGTCTTACTTTGATTCATGTTTTAATTATTTTTTTGATTAAACCAAATGGAATGCTCTTTACTTTTAACCGATCAGTGTGAAGTTTTGAGTGTGAGACTTGTGTTGTTCCAATTGGAAAGCACAAGAATCTTTTTCTTCCCGAATTTTCTGAAATTTAATTTTTTTTTTAAGTTATTATACCATGAATAAGATCTATACCTTGGATATATGATTGTTCTGTTAAGGTTTGGTTCAACACGCATTGATATAAAAGCTTGGAAAGTAATCAGGATTTCAATTAATTTTAACCAAATATTTACTTCAAACCTTAATTAATATCTAAGAACGATGAACTTTATATGTGTGTAGTGAACTCACAATTAATCCTTTTTATCATATTCAAAATAAACTTATTTTTCAACTATTAAACTCTTTAAATTAATTCATTTTATTTTAAAAAAAATCAAAACCACCCCCTCTTTTAGTAATTTTTATTAAAAATACACACTAGAAACCACCAATTATCTTTGAGAGATGACCTAGTGTCTTCCCTATGCTATAAATCACCTTTAAAAACATAATAAATTTAATTTTTCATGAAAAAGAGTTCAAATGTTTTCTTTTTTTTTTGGGAGCGCATTGATTTTTAGTTTATTTTTTTATAAGATATTTGTAAATTTTATGAATATTAATTTGTTTTATATTATACCTTTACATTTATTTTTGTGTTATGATTTATTTATTTTTTAGGTATTTTGCATGAAGTGATATTTACTGGAGGAACTAATTCATTTCGAACATGAACTGGATAGGATCTTGCGTCATCGACACCAAGAAGTACCAAACAATCCCTTGAGGTGAACACACAAAACATCAACACCCTTCTTGATTTTTATTATTCTTCTGAAACCAACATCAAGACTAAAAAAATAGTATAATATGGATGAAAATAATTGAATATTAAAATAACTAGCATCACATGATATAGAGATACATCCCGCATTTATTAAAATACAAGGTGAAGCACCTAATTTTGAACTAAAATCTGATTTAATTCACTTATTACCAAGATTTCATGGACTTGTGCGAGAAGACCCACATTAGAACTTAAAATAATTTCATATTGTGTGTTAAACATTAAAAGCTGCTAATTTTGGTGAAGAACAAGTAAATCTTAGGGTGTTCCCTTTTTCATTAGAAGGCATTGTAAAATATTGGTTGTATTATGTTAACTTCCCTATTAGAGGTTGGTAGGACATGAAATGTCTTTTTCTTGAAAAATACTTCCCTGCCTCTCGAACTGAAACTATAAGGAAATAAATTTAGGGAATAAGGCATTCATAGGGGGAAACACTACATGAATATTGGGAAAAATTTAAAAGGTTATGTTCAAGTTTCCCACACCACCAAATTAGTGATCAAATTTTAATACAACACTTTTATGAAGGTTTAATTCCAATTTATTGTAACATGATCGATGTTATTGTAGGTGGTGCACTAGTTGAAAAAACCCCAATCACTATAAGGACCCTCATTGAGAACATGGAGTAGAACACTCAACAGTTCGTATTAAGGTCCAGTGTACCCATTTTAAGTTTCCATGAGGTGAAAAGTTCTAAGTTTGAGAAAAAAGTGGAATTTTTTTGAATAGGTAAGTACCCTTCTCTAACAACTTTCTCTTTCCCAAGGAAAATCCCAATCTCCTCCTCCCATCCATTGTAGTATTTGTTCTATTGACACCCATTATTCTGACTAATTCCCACAACTAAAAGAAACTTCTAAGAGTTGTTAGGCAATCTTTCCATGTAACCCCTATAAAACACCCATTTAGTAAGAACCATACCATCCATTCAACTCTAGGTGGAAAGACAACTAATATTATAGGTAAGGGGGTATTCAAACCAACCTCGATGTACATGTAACCAATTTTGGAGAGTATTCATCCACCACCGCCACCCAGAAATCCTCAACCACCATAAGGTCCTTTCCAACAAGCCCCTCCAAAACTTGAGCCTACCTAGAATACATGATGAAATAAATGGCTGTAAATAATCACCAATTCCAACAAAACAAACAAGCATCCATAAAAGCCCTAAAAATCCAATTAGGATAACTCACCAACTCAGTGGGGGAAATCCAAAGTCATGGGTCGGATAAACTACCATCTCATCCACTAGTAAACCCTAGGGATAAGTGAAATATTAGTGTCATCGCCCTTCGAAGTGGAACACAACTTAAAATCCAAATGAAACCTTCATTAGAGTTATAGTCTTCTAAGTAAACCACTATAAAAACCACTAAAAATGGTTCATGAGAGGAAAATCCATGTCAATATAGAAGCCTTGCCAAAGGAAAGAGAGTTTTATTTGATAAACCATCAAGACAAACCATTCATCTTCCATCCAATGGCCTAAAGGCCTTTATTTTTTATTGATTTTTGATAATCCACCTTTCAAGGGGTGATATGTAACTCTTACAAGGCCCGTAGGAGTAATTATTAAATGTCTTGTAGGCCTTAAAGGAATTCACTACCCATAGGCTTCAAACATTACATACAACCCAGACTAACTACTTAGAACTGCTCCTCCCCAGCATCTTCATCATGAATCAACTCTCCACCTTCGCATGGCTATTTGGATAGGCTATCTCGTGCATGCACAAGCTTGTCCCGATGGCAGGTACCATACCCTCTCATTCTTTAAATCTGTGTAGCTTCTGTTGTGGTGAAAGCTCCTTGCTTATCCTCCTATAGAGCTTGTTCTTTATAGGTTTTCTGGTTTGCATCTGCACTTAAGGTGGCCCGAAGGCCTTGAGGTGGCCCAAAGGCCTTACTAGACCAAAGGCTTGGGTGGCCCGAAGGCCTTAAAGGACTCAGGGGCCAAATCGGTGGCCCGAAGGCCCAAATGGGGGCAAATTCTCAGCTACTACAGTGTCAAAAAATGCCTCTATAGTTCCCACTACAGTACCTGCTATAGTATTTCACATTTCCTAGTACAGTACTGCTATAGTGCCTAGAAATTATGTCTTCACCTGGATTTTATCCCGGGTTGCCTGGATGTACTTAAGAGTCCTCACCAACCGGGCTGAGGCTCATGTGCGACAAACCATTCCTCTTCCATTTTACCAAAGGTCCACCCAACCAAGGAAATAAAAAGAAACTGAAATTGATGAAGAAATATTATAAACTTCAAAAAATTTCAGGTTAACATCCCCTTGATTGATGTTGTGAAGAAAATTCCAAGATACACCAAGTTTCTAAAGGAGATGTGTACACGCCAAAGGTGACTTCGAGGTGATGAAAAATTGATCTTGGGGGGAACATATCATCATTTATTGAGCCATAAATCCCCACCAAATTCAATAATACTATAACATTCTCGATTCCATACACCATTGGAGAGTATTTCTTTTCTAATGTTATGCTTGATTTGAGTGCTTCTATAAATGTGATGCCTCACTCCGTTTTCTATTCATTGAAGGTTGGGTAATTGAAGCCCATATGAATTTTTGTTCAACTAGAAAATTAGTGTACTACACACCCCACTAGTGTGTTAGAGGATGTTCTGGTGAGGGTGAAAATTTTAATTTTTCTTGCTGATTTTTATGTGCTTAAAATAGAAAATGATAGGATGAATGGACACGACCCAATTATATTGGGGATTCCTTTCTTGAAAACTACCAAAATAATAATTAATGTTCACAATGGTACATTATCTATGGAGATTGGTGGTGACATTGCCCACTTCTGTAACACCCCAATCTTCCATGGTACGTTTCCCTTTGAATAATGCAGTAGCTTGCATTATACGCAACTTGGAGTTTTAACACACCACGACCAATCAAACTAGCCATTATGAATAGTAATACCAACTTTTTGAAATTTTATAAATTTTATTTTTCAAAATGGACTTCATTTTTGAATTTAGAATATTGAAATTATCTTAGGGTGAATTTTTGGTATTTTTCTGAAAACTTTCAATTTTTGATGAATAGTGAAAAACATTGCATTATTGTTTAAAACCTATTTATTATTTAAATAAATTGGTTGTATTATTTTAATTTATTTAAGGTAAAAATAGATACATAATACCTATATATGTTTAATTTAATTCATTGGAGTCATTTTATTGAACTTTTTACCGTCTTTTACCCACCTTCTAGGAGCATTTACAAATTTGCATAAAACTTAATTTTACCACTTTTGTGAGTTGAATTTTAAAAATATGAGAGACACAGTTGAAATTATTAATTAAAATTTGGTTCAATAAGATGAAAATAATTTTTGGTGAATAGTAACTTTTGACTTTTATTTACCACGGTTAAAAGTAAATAGGGCAATTAAGGGTAAAAATTATATTATAATTACCATAAAACATGTCCTAATTCTATTTTATAAGTGTAATTATACCAAAAACAACCTTATTAATAAAATATTCTCCCTTTTGGTCCACATGGATTAGATTAGGACATTTATTATTATTTTATTTAAATAAGAGTTAAAAGAGTTAAATTCAAAGTTTAATAACTAAACCATTTTTAATATAGGGTTAAACACAATATAAATTAGACTATAAATATTAATTATAAATATAAAAATATTTAATACATAATCATATTTTATTTATAATTTTTAGACATTAAATAATTTAATTTATTTATGATACAATGATGATGCAGTAATTACATTAATAATGAAATATTAAAATAATTGATATTATAAATATCCAAATAAATGTAAATTGAGACTTATGATGAATTAAAATAATTTAATAGGTTAATATGACATGTTAGGTTTGATTAAATAAATTGTATTTGAAGTGATAAAGTTTTTATGGCTTTCAAAAAAAATCAAATACTAAATAGTGTCAAAATTGACATAATTGAGTTTGTAAAACAAATACTATATTATTAATTGATATAATATTTCTAAAAATATAATGTTCGAAAAAAGGACTTAGATAAGGTTATATATATTAATAATTAATCACATGGGGTTCTCTTGGCTTGTTATAGTACTTTTATTAACCATATAATATAAAAATACAAAGAGATATGGTAAATGTCAAACTATTTAACTAAGAGTTAAATCTAAAAGATAAGGTTAATATGGTGAACTAAACCTATATAAAACATGTTGGTTGAGAGTTTTTAGACCCATAACCATCTTAACCTAGAAATAAATCATTTTTAAGCCATTAGAAACCGAAAATAATTTTTTTATAAAATAATATTTCAAGCTTTTCCTAAAGTGACCCTCGCCTCTCTTATAAAAGGGTACTTCCCCTTCTCTTAATTTCACACCTCCAAAGCCATTTTTCTTGTACAAAACCTGCCAAAATATACTCTCAAATATCCTAACATCAACCTAGAGGACTTACTTTGATCATAAAGTCAACATAAGGAGCCCTTTTGTTCAACTCAAAAGGAAACACCCGAAGAAGAGGTAATAATTTCACCACCCTCTTTCAAGTTCTTTTCTTCTTCCACTTCATCTTTATTTGTTGTTTCCATACCAAAATAATAACTCCAGTACCTTATAAATACTATGATGTTATTATAAATATGGTACAACCATATTCATTATTTTATCCATCCTATAAACGACAAAGTCACCATATGTGCGTACGTACGCCTTACCCTCTCCACGTCGTGGTGTAGTTTGTTATTCAAACACTTAATTATTAGTATGGGTATAATAATGAGTATAACTAATGTAAATAATAAATAAAACATGAAAATTATTCTTTATATATGATATATCATCCAATTACATATGAATTCACCATCAATATAATGATATTGTCGCTCGTGCGTACGTATGGATTACCGTCTCCACAAACGTGATGAGATTCATTCCCCGTCGTAATCATTCAAGAATAATTTTAATTTTATGATTAAAAATAATGTTTATGAACATAATATCATTATTTATATGAATCAAATACATCATATCCATAACAAACATGACTTACGTAACCAATCATATAAAGGAAAATAAATCAGTTAACACCAGAAACGATGATACTACTCAAATATTATTAACAAAGAAATATTAGAAGATCATATATGATGTCATATTTATGTATATGATTCTTATATAATTTAATAACAATTTTTTAACTATTATATAGGAGTTTAACATACCATAAACTAAGGAAAAGTACAAGGTAAGGGTTAATTTCACAATCTCTTTATTATCTGAGGTTGTTTTTATGTAAGTATCTACTGGGACCTCTTTATCATCCACATCCATGTTTCTTAAAAATGTATTTAAAAACATTTTTACTATTTACTATATTATGGGTTAAAGTAATTTATACCCTTGTTTTACTTTTTATAAAATGGTTTGAAAGGAATCTTTCCGTTGTTTTCCAAACAAGGTACTTTATGACCTTTTCAACAAAATTAAGGTAAGAATGTATTTTTTTTAACTTATACAGTGGGTGTGGCTATTTTCCATCATTATATCATCATCTAAGCTTCCCATATAATATTATAAGAATATTTTCAAAATAAATGTTTTCTTTTATAATTATGTTACTTTTAAATGATTTCAAAATAGAAAGAGGTATTTCTTTCAAATAGTTTTCATTTCATCTATGTCAACATCCTTTGATGGATTTTAAACTTGTTTGAAGTTGATATATTATGATACAAATATTCCATATTTTATTGAAGATTTTGTGATATGTTTGATTATGGATGTCTTATTTTAACACCATTCACAGTTTATAGATAAATTATTGACATTTCGTATGCTAGTTTTAATACGAATGTTTATGTTATGTTTAAACCTTTTCATATGAGGAATGCATTGGACTTAGTAAGTGATGGGTGGATCCCACTATAGCTCCTCGATGCATCAGTAGGTCTCATGAGAAAAACTAGTGTCTTGGAACAAGTCCTTGACAAAATCTTATTTGTATTCTTGGCACAAGGCCTTGACTATGTGGTTATAAAGTCTGGCATTATGCATTCCATCATTATGAAAGTGTCTATTGATATTGCATGCGATTATTTGACTAGTAGAATATCCATGTGAATAATTAAATGGAATTATTTGATTTTATCTTTTCCATATTATGCTGAAGTTTAATTTTAAAAGGCTTTTGTTTTAGTCTTATACATTTCCTTAAATGTTTATGCTTATTTATGAAAGTTTCCGCTATATTGTTATCCTTAATAAACATCTGAGCTCACCCCTTTCTATGTTTTATTTTTTCCAGGATGTGAAGAAATATTTTATGTTTGACCTACAGGGATAGGCTAAGGATATAAGTGTGTTAAATTGGGACAAAATGTTGTTGATATTTTTATTTCATGATGCAATGTAAAACTTATGAATGTATCTAGTACTTCCAAGGATACTAAATTGATTAGTCTTTCAGGAAATGATTCCTTGTATCATGAAAATTTTATGTAATAATGCACCGACTCTAGGTAACTGGGGTCAGGGTGTTACAGTTGGTATCAGGGGAAGTTTAGTACAAATATTGGAAACTAGATTTAGATAAACTATAATTAGAGCACATTACCCTAAGATAGACTTTGAGGATTGTTATAGAATAACTTCCTAGAATCTTGGTAATGTAGATATTTTGTATATTTTCCAAGCAATAAATCTATGTCTTGATACAAGCAGTTAGAGGTGGCTCTGGCACAGATGTCCCTAGGAGTGAAAACTCTGACAAGGAGTTTCATGCTTGACCCGAGGTATCCTGGTACACGAAAATGGGCTTTGTTGCGCTCTTGGTTACGACACTCTCAGGGGATATGCTTAGGATAATTCACATTTTCTTTACAAATCATTATGAAGGATTTATGAGTATATATCTCCTCAAAGAAAACATTTTTTATGATTATGGATTATATCCATAAATTGTTCAATTTGTGTTAAGTTTTTTACAAGTTTGGAATTATGTATTGCGATTCATAAACTAATCTAGTGTATTCCATTGTTTAAAAATGGTGCCTAGTGGAAGGAATGGAAACCGTATCAACACACATAATCCATGTAGGGATTCCCCTCTTACTCAAGATAATTATAGTGGAGATGGTGATGCAACTGGTGCTGATCAGCTTATCACCATACTGGGACAACTCACTCAGATTATGAATAATAACCTTACCCATATGGAGCACCCTGATCCAAAATGTGGAGGATCAATGTTATACTAATTCATGAGGAAACAACCACCAACATTCAATGGGATTAAAAATACATTAGTAGATGAGCAATGGATAAGTTCCTTAGAGAAGATATTTCATGCTTTGGGGAGTAGCAAAAGGGAAAAAGTTGTCATGGAAGTTTATCGCCTCATGGGAGATGCAGATCAATGGTGGTCATTAATACAAAACACAAAGGAAGATGAAGAAGTATCAAACATGTAATATAGGGGTTTTAAAGATGTTTTCTTAGAAAAATATTTTCCTCATGACCATCGAGCAGATATTGAAAGATAATTTCTGAGTCTAAGGCAAAAGGAGGATGAGAATGTCGCAGAGTATGAGGCTAATTTTACAAGGTTAGCAAGGCATGCAACAGATTATATACATAACCCAAGGAGTAATATTGATCGATTATTTGATGGGTTAAAACCATTTTATCTTTCGAGTATTAGTCTCACAATCCTTCTCATCGTATGAAGATATTGTCTCATGCACTATCAAGACAGAAACGGAATTCTCTAAGTCTTATGACTTTAAAGCATAGAAAGAGAATAATAGATCTTTTTATCACTTTGGAAATAGAAATAAGGGGAAGAAGGTAAAAGTTGAATATCCATCTTGTGGTAATGTGGGAAGAAACACCCTAGTACTTTCCTGAAGGGAATGAGAGTCTGTTGCAAGTGTGGTGAAAAAGGCCAACAAGCTTGTGATTGCAAGGGAAATAAAGAGGCTATCAATGTTTAATGATAAAATTTTAGAGAAAAGGGACATTATGAAAATGAATGTCCTAAGTTCTAAGGGAACTTTCCTCATAAAAGGCCAAGGAATCAAGGCCATGCTTATGTGATTACTACTGGTGAGTTTGAAGCTCTGAAAGATGTGGTGGCAGGTAATTTAATGGTTTCCTCAAGTTTAGACAATGCTTTATTTTATTCTGGATCATTGAATTGTTTCATATCTTCCCAGTTTGCTAAGAAAATTAGATATTTTCAATTTGACTTAACAAGGGATTTGTCAGTAAAAACTCCTAAAGGAAGTATCATCGCAACAAAGTTTTGTGAATTAGTTCCCATTAGGGCATATAAATGTTCTTTATCTGCTGATCTCATAATCATACCCATGATTGAATTTGATATAATACTCAAAATGGATTGGCTTTCAGACCATGATGTGAAAATTTATTGTAAGAAGAAGGAGGTTATAATTTTCGATGATGATAAGGAGTACCTTATCTTTAGAGAAGAAACATCACCGCCTGATTCTTATCTAGGTCCACCCCTAATAGCTCTACTAAATTCAATTATTAAGGAGGAAGATAATGAAATAATTATGGGTGAGGAAAAGAATGTTCTAATAGAGGATGTTCCTATTGTGCAAGAATATGTTGATGTGTTTCTAGAGGATTTACTTGGACATCCTCCAGAACGAAAAATTAAGTTTTCCATTGATTTAATTTTTGGTTCAAAGCCCATATCAAAGATCCCTTATAGAATGGACACTATGGAATTAGTGGAACTAAAGAAACAACTAGAGGAATTGAGTAATAAGGGATTTCTTCACCCTAGTGTTTCTCTATGGGGATCCCCTGTCCTTTTTGTTAAGAAGAAAGACGGATCTGTGAGGTTGTGCATTGACTACAAGGAGATCAATGCTATAACAATAAAGAATAAGTATCCCCTACCTCGCATTGATGATTTATTCAACCAACTTCATGGATCTCAATATTTTTCAAAGATTGACCTTCGATCTGGATATCATCAGTTGTGTGTGAAGAAGGAAGACATTCCAAAAATAGCATTTCAAACTAGGTATGGGCATTATGAGTTTACAGTAATGCCTTTTTGATTGACTAATTCACCCTATATCTTCATGGATTTAATGAATAGAGTTCTCAAAGAATATCTTGAAGACTTTATAGTGGTATTTATTTATGATATCTTAGTATACTCAAAAAACTACAAAGATCATGAAAATCACTTACGCACTATTCTGAAAACCCTCAGAAGAAATGAATTATATGGGAAGTTTAGAAAGTGTGAATTCTGGCTTCAAGAGATTTCTTTTATTGGCCATATTTTCTCTAAGGATGGAATCTTTATTGATCCTTCAAAGACCAAGGCAATCCAAGAATTTCCAGCACTGACGAGTATAATTTAGGTACGTAGTTTTATTGGTTTAGCGGGTTATTATTGAAATTTCTTCCAGAATTTTTCCTGATTGGATAACCCATTAACCAAGCTCACATGTAAAGGGGTCAAATTTGTTTGGAAAAAAGAGTGTGAAGAATGTTTTGAAGAACTGAAGAGAAGATTATTCAACGCTCCTATCTTGACTCTACTATTAGGGAATGATGGGTTTGTTATTTATAGTGATGCTTCAAAGAAAGGACTTGGTTGTGTCCTTATACAGAATGATAGAGTTATTTCCTATGAAACGCGACAGCTAAAAATTCATGAGAAAAATTATCTCACACATTATCTTGAGTTAGAAGCTGTAATCTTTTCTCTAAAGATATGGATACACTATCTCTATGGTGAAAATGTGAGATTTATACTGATAATAGGAGTTTGAAGTATATTTTCTCACAGAAATAACTCAACATGAGGCAAAGGAGATGGATTGAACTACTCAAGGATTATGATTTCATAATACACTACCACCTGGGGAAGGCAAATAAGGTGGAAGATGATTTGAGCAGAAAGGATCATGGATTTTTGAACAAGATAAGAGTTGAAAGGGATCCTATTTTCATGGATCTAGTAAATATGGATATGGGAATAACCATGGAAGGTGAAACATCAATACTTTTTCAAATGGTTATCAAACCATATTTACTAGAAAAGATAAAAAGTTCTTAGACTAATGATGAGGAGTTTCAAAATAAGATTAAAGCTGTAAATGGTGGGAGATTGAGTAACTTCGTATATGAAGATGGAATTTTGAAATTCGGGAAGAGACTTTGTGTTCTCGATATACCTCATATAAAAAGGGAATTTTTGGATGATTCTCATAGCTTCAATTTCTCTATACACCCTGAGAACACCAAGATGTATAGAGATTTGAAGGAACATTTTTGGTGGGACAACATGAAGAGGGAGATTGCTGATTTTGTGTCAAGATGTATGGTTTTTCAACAAGTGAAAACTGGAAGGCAACAGCCTGGAGGAGTTATGAAACCTCTTCCTATACCTAAGTGAAAATGGGATAATATTACGATGTAATTTTTCATGGGGATACTAAAGACTCCTAGAAGGAATGATTCAATATGAGTCATTGTTGATCATCTTACCAAGTCAGCACATTTTCTTGCTATAAGAGAAGATTTACCACTTGAACATCTATCAAGACTATATATTAATGAAGTTGTAAGACTCCATGATGTACCCTTATCGATTGTTTCTGATCTCAATCCCCATTTTACATCAAGATTTTAGAAAAGTCTTCAGAAGGCCTTGGATACAGAACTTTGTTTGAGCACTGCCTACCACCCTTAAACTGATGGACAATCAGAACAAACTATTCAAACCTTAGAATACATGTTGAGATCTTTCTCACTTAACTTTCAAGGTATGTGGGATCACTATTTACCTCTGGTAGAATTTTCCTATAACAATAGCTTCCATTCAAGTATTCAGATGGCACCATATGAAGCGTTATATGGAAAGAGATGTCGCACACCAACTTGTTGGGATGATGATGGTGAAAGAAAACTTTTAGGCCCAGAACTTGTTGAGGAAACAATGGAAAAGTTGAAGGTTATCCAAACCCACATCAAAGCAGCTCAAATTAGGCAAAAGAGATATGCCGATAATCGGGGGAAGGATTTGGAATTTCAAGTAGGAGGTCATGTTTTCTTGAAGGTATCTCCGTAGAAGGGTGTTATACGATTCAGAAAGAAGGGATACCTTTAAAAATTCTAGAATGAATTGGGGCTGTAGATTACCATTTGGCAATGCCGCCAAGTCTCTCTAAAGTTCATGATGTGTTCCACGTATCAATATTGAGAAAATATATGTTTGACCCAACACATATACTCACATATGAGGAAATTTAACTGTAACCTTATCTTTCTTATTATGAAGAGACTGTCAAGATTTATGATACCAGAGAACAAGTGCTAAGAAACCCGATGACTCATCTGGTAAAAGTTCTATGGAGAAACCATAAGATGAAAAAGGCAATATGGGAACATGAGGAACTTATTATGAAGAACCACTCAAATATTTTTATGTAGTTATATTCTAGAAATTTTGAGGATGAAATTATTTTAAGTAGGGAGAATGTAACACCCCAATCTTCTACGGTACGTTTCCCTTTGAATAATGCAGTAGCTTGTATTGTACACAGCTTGGAGTTTTAACACACCGCGACTAATCAAACTAGCCATTATAAATAGTAATACCCACTTTTTAAAATTTTATAAATTTTATTTTTCAAAATGGAATTCATTTTTGAATTCAGAATATCAAAATTAGCTTAGGTTGAATTTTTGATATTTTTCTGAAAACTTTCAATTTTTGATGAATAGAGAAAAACAATGTGTTATTGTTTAAAACCAACTTTTTATTTAAAAATTAGTTATATTATTTTAATTTATTTTAGGTAAAAATAGATACATGATACCTATATATTTTAAATTTAATTTATTGGATTCATTTTATAATAAGTTTAGATATATAAAATTTTATTGAACTTTTTACCGTCTTTTACCCACCTTCTATGAACATTTACAAATTTGCATAAAACTTAATTTTACCGCTTCTATGAGTTGAATTTAAAAAATCCTAGAGACTTGGTTGACATCATTAAGTAAAATTTGGTTCAATAAGATGAAAATAATTTTTGTTGAATAGTAACTTTTGACTTTTATTTACCACGGTTAAAAGTAAATAGGGTAATTAAGGGTAAAAATGATATTATAATTACCCTAAAACATGTCCTAATTCTATTGGATAAGTGTAATTATACGAAAAACAACCTTAGGAATAAAATATGATCTCTTTTGGTAAACATGGATTAGATTAGGACATTTATTATTATTTTATTTAAAGAATAGTTAAAAGTGTTAAATTCAAAGTTTAATAACTAAACCATTTTTAATATAGGGTTAAACACAATATAAATTAGACTATAAATATTCATTATAAATATAAAAATATTTCCTACATAATGGTATTTTATTTATAATTTTTAGACATTAAATAATTTAATTTATTTATGACACAATGATGATGCAGTAATTACCTTAATAATGAAATATTAAAATAATTGATATTATAAATATGTAAATAAATGTAAATTTAGACTTATGATGAATTAAACTAATTTTATAGGTTAATATGACATGTTACGGTTGATTAAATAGATTTTATTTGAAGTGATAAAGTTTTTATGGCTTTTAAAAAAGTCAAATACTAAATAGTGTCAAAATTGACATAATTGAGTTTTTAAAACAAATACTATATTATTAATTGATATAATATTCCTAAAAATATAAGGTTCATCCAAAGGAATTATATAAGGTTATATATATTAATAATAAACCACATGGGATTCTATTGTCTTGTTATAGTAAGTTTATTAACCATATAATATAAAAATATAAAGAGACGTGGTAAATGTCAAACTATTTAACTAAGAGTTAAATCTAAAAGATAAGGTTAATATAGTTACCTAAAACTGTATAAAACATATTTTTTGAGATTTTTTAGACCCATGACCACCTTATACTTTAAATAAATCATTTTTTAGCCATTATAAACTGAAAATTATTTTATTATAAAATGATATTTCAAGCTTTTTCTAAAGTGACCCTCACCTCTCTTATAAAAGGGTACTTCCCCTTCTCTTAATTTCACAACTCCAAAGCCATTTGGATTGGCCAAAACCTGCCCAAATATACTCTCAACTATCCTCATATCAACCTAGAGGCCTTACTTTGATCATAAATCCAACATAATAATCCCTTTTGATCAACTCAAACGGAAACACCCGAAGAAGAGGTAATAATTTCACCACCCTCTTTCAAGTTCTTTTCATCTTCCACTTCCTCTTTCTTTGTTGTTTACATAACAAAATAATAACTCCAATACCTTATAAATACTTTTATGTTATTATAAATATGGTACAACCATATTCATTATTCTATCCATCCTATAAATGACAAAGTCACCATATGTGCGTACGTACGCCTTACCGTCTCCACGTCATGGTGTAGTTTGTTATTCAAACACTTAATTATTTGAATGGGTATAATAATGAGTATAACTAATGTAAATAATAAATATAACATGAAAATTATTCTTTATATATGATATACCATCCAATTACATACGATTTCACCATCAATATAATGATATTGTCGCTCGTGCGTACGTACGGATTACCGTCTCCAAGAACGCGATGAGATTCATTCCCCATCATAATCATTAAAGAATAATTTTCATTTTATTATTAAAAATAATGTTTATGAAAATTATATAATTATGTATATGAATAAAATACATTCTATCCATAAAAAAATATGACTTACGTAACCAAGCATATAAAGGAAAACGAATCAGTTAACACCTAAAACGATGATACTACTGAAATATTATTAACAAAGAAATATTAGAAGATCATATATGATATCATATTTATGTATATGATTATTTTATAACTTAATAACAATGTTTTAACTATTATATAGGAGTTTAACATACCATCGACTAAGGAAAAGTACAAGGTAAGGGTTAATTTCATAATCTATTTATTATCCGAGGTTGTTTTTACGTAAGTATCTACTAGGACCTATTTATCATACACATACATGTTTCTTAAAAATGTATTTCAAAACATTTTTACTATTTACTAAACTATGTTTTAAATTCATTTATACCCTTTTTTTACTTTTTATAAAATGGTTTTAAATGAATCTTTCTGTCATTTTCCAAACAAGGTACTTTATGACCTTTTCGACAAAATTAAGGTAAGAATGTCTTTTTTTAACTTATATGGCGGGTGTGGATATTTTCTTTTGTTATATCATTGAAAATATTCCCATAAAATCTTATAAGAATATTCTAAAAATAAATGTTTTCTTTTATAATTATGTGACTTTTAAATGATTTCAAAATAGAAAGAGGTATTTATTTCAAATAGTTTTCATTTCATCTATGTCAACATCCTTTGATGGATTTTAAACTTGTTTGAAGTTTATTTATTATGATACAAATCTTCCATATTGTATTGAATTTTTTGTGATATGTTTGACTGTGGATGTGTTATTTTAACACCATTCATGGTTTATGGATAAATTATTGACATTTCTTATGCATGTTATGTTTAAACCTTTTAATATAAGGAATACATTGGACTTAGTAAGTGACAGGTGGAGCCTTCTATAGCTCCTCTATGCATCGGTAGGTATCATGAGACAAACTAGTGTCTTGGAATAAGGCCTTGAAAAAATCTTATTTGTATTCTTGGCACAAGACCTTGACTATGTGGTTATGAAGTCTGGCATTATGCATTCCATCATTATGAAAGTGGCTATTGATATTGCATGTGATTATTTGACTAGTAGAATATCCATGTGAATAATTAAATGGAATTATTTGATTTTATCTTTTCCATATTATGCTGAAGTTTAAGTTTAAAAGGATTTTGTTTTAGTCTTATACATTGCCTTAAATTTTTATGCTTATTTATGAAAGTTTCTACTATATTATTATCCTTACTGAGCATTTGAGATCACCCCTTTATATGTTTTATTTTTCCCAGGATGTGAAGAAATATTTTATGGTTGACCTGCAGGGATAGGATAAGTATATAAGTGTGGTCAATTGGGACAAAATGTTGTTGATTTTTTTATTTCATGATGTAATGTAAAACTTATGAATGTATCTAGTACTTCCAAGGCTACTAAACTAATCAGTCTTTGGGGACATGATTCCTTGTATCATGCTAGTGTTATGTAATAATGCACCGACTCTGGGTAACTGGGGTATGGGAGTTACAACTTCAACATCCTTTATGCCATGAGGTAACCCTCAGAAGAACATTCCTCACTTTCAATTAATTCTATTGATGTACTCCCATCCCCTGAAAAAACTTATTTTCTTTACCTTGATCCCATTTATGAGTTTTCATCATTGATAGAAATTCTAGGTAAAGAATCATGCATTGAATTTTGTAGTGGTCTAGAAAAATGTCATGCATGTTTAATAATTGATGATTTCTTGAGCATTGAGGATCTCGTGACCATCGATGATACCGTTAAGCTTGTAAAAGCTCATTCCTTATCTAAGGAAGTTACCATTGAATAGTTAGATGATATCATTTACCTATCACTTCCACATTCACTCCCATAAATCCAAAATACCCCCAAATTGGAACTTAAACCACTACCTCAAAATTTAAAATATTCATATCTTGAGAATGAAAAAAAAAGCTTCATATCATCATTACTAGTTCACTCCCTTTAGAGTATGAATTATGACTACTTAACCTTTTGAGGGAGTATAAACAATCTTTGGTATGGACACTTGTTGATATTCCCGGTATTAGCCCATCAATTTTCATGCAATATATATTGTTAAATGATGAGGCTAACATAACATCAACTGAACCCAAACCTCCTAGATGTTGTTAAAAAGGAGGTAACAAAATTATTGGTTGTTAGAATCATTTATCTCATCTCTATTAGCCAATGGGTCAGTCCAGAATAGGTTGTTCCAAAAAAAACTGGTTTAATGGTAATTAAAAATGAAAATAATGAATTGGTTCCAACCCATGTGCAGAATAGTTGGCGCGTATATGTAGAATATCTCTTAATAAACCAACATTCTAGGAAGGATCATTTCCCATTGTTTTTCATTGAACAAATGCTAGAGAGGCTAGTAGGGAAGTCCCACTACTATTTCCTTAATGGGTATTTTGGAAACTTTTATATCCATATTTCCCCCAAGGATCAATAAAAGGCCACCTTCACTTTCCCATTTGGTGCATTTACCTATAGGAGGATTCCATTTTTTCTATGCAATGCTCCACGTACTTTCCAATGATGCATGGTTAGTATTTTTTCTAATTACCTAGATAATTGCATAGAAGTTTTCATGGATGATTTCACTGTATATGGTTCCTCTTTTAATCAATGTTTGAGTAGTCTTGGTTTTTTCCTATGTAATTGTATTGAAAATAATCTTGTATTAAATTATGAGAAATTTAATTTCATGGTTCAACAAGGTATAGTACTTGGACATGTCATTTCTGAGGATGGTATCCAAGTAGATAAATCAAAAGTGGATGGCATTTCTTCCCTACCATTCTCCAAAAATGTATGAGATGTGCAATATTTCATAGGTCATACTAGATTTTATTAATGTTTCATTCATGAATTTAGTAAGATTTTACCTCCCCTCTCCCGATTACTCTAAAAAGAAGAATTTGTGTTCGATAAAAATTATGAGGATATTTTTAACAAATTGAAATGGAATCTCACATCACCCCTAGTAATCCAACCACCTCGGTGGGATTTACCATTTGAGTTCACGTGTGATGTCTCTAACTATGCAGTTAGGGAATTCTTATCACAATGGATTGATCGAGCTATACATGTCATAGCCTATGTCTCATGCACACTGAACCCTACCCAAGAAAACTACACCACAACTGAAAAAGAATTCCTTGACATTGTGTTTACCTTGGATAAATTTAGGCCATGCCTTTTAGGGTCCAAAGTCATTGTGTTCTCATATCATGAAACTCTCTCGTATATCCTTAAGAAAATGTAATCCAAACCATGTCTCATTCATTAGATTCTCCTACTTTAGTAATTTAATCTATAAATTAGGGATAAAAAGGGAGCATAGAATGTGGTGGTTGACCATATCAGTAGGATCTTCCCATCCTAATACATTAACTTATCTCCCTATATTCCCATAAATTACATGTTTCCTGATGAAAAATTATACCACGTATAATATGTTATTCCTTAGTATGCTGAAATTATAAATTATTTGGTATCATCTTGTATTCCTGCTAATTTCACCAAAAACTAAGTCAATCGTCTAAAACATGAGTCTTAGTGGTACATTTGGGATGACCCCTACCTTTAGCGAACATGTAGTGATCAATTTATAAGGACTTGTATTCCTGATAGTGATTTTTAGTATGTCCTTAGGTTTTTCCACACTCTTGCTTGTGGGGGACACTTCGATTCCCAACGAACTACTCATAAGGTCCTTGATTCTGGTCTCTTTTGGCCAACATTATTTCAGGATGACAATGATTTCTATAAAGGTTGTCCTCAATGTCAAAGAATGGGGAATGTATCTAAAAGAAATTAAATTCCACAACAACCCTTTCTATTCCATTACATTTTCAATGTTTGGGGCATTAACTCTATAGGTCCATTTCTCAATTCATTTGGAAACTTTTACATTCTTCTGATAGCTGATTATGTTTCAAAATAGGTAGAGGCATGAGCTATGAGGATAGATGATTCCAAGACAGTTGTGTAATTTTTGAGAACCCAAATTTTTTATAGGTTTGGATTACCTAGGTTTATCATCAATGACCAGGGTTATCATTTCTATAATTGAACAATGCAATCGCTTTTGTGTTGGTATGGGGTGAGGCATCAAGTGTCTACTGCATATCACCCAAAAACCAATGGTCAAGACAAGGTTTTTAATATATAGGTAAAACAAATTCTTGAATAAACAATTCAACCCAATAGAAAATATTGGATTCTTAGGCTCCATGATTTATTATGGGCTTATCGTACTGCCTATAAGACTTTCATTGGAATGTCACCTTATTGGCTTGTTTTCAGAAGGAGTTGTCACCTCCCTATTGAGATAGTGCATCAATCCTACAAGACCATTAAACAATGAAATTCTAATATTTCTAATGCAGGTGCTCATGGGAAGTTATAGATTCAAGAGCTGTAGAAAATGAGAATAGACTCATATGAGAACTCCTAGATTTATAAGGAGACAACCAAGGCTTCCCACGACCACCTTATTCTTCATAGTCAGTTCCAAATTGGGAAAAAGGTCCTCCTTTTCAATGAAAGGCTGAAGTTGCATCCAGGTAAGCTTTGTTCCCATTGGTTTGTCCCATACACTACTACTAATTTTTATAAATTTGGTGTTTTTTAGGTTAAAAATGAATAAACAAAATAAACATTCACTGTCAATGGGTAGCGGCTAAAGCACTTTCATGAAGTCATATTGGATTTCCTGATGGAGGAACTGCAAGTTCAAGAAGCAACCTATGAATGAAACCCACTAGGTTTTATCCTTCCTTCCCACATTCTATTTTATTACAATAAGGATACTACATACTCTAGGTTTGGGGGATGGGTATATTCCTGGGTTAGTTAAGAATTTTCATCATCTTTATTCTCACTTTTGTGATGGAATGTTAATTTTTTTGTAAGCACTTATTGTACACAACCCTCCAAGCTTACACACAAAAATTTTATGGTCCCTCATGAAATGTCCCCTATGCCTATAGTGCATGTGTTTTCATACCTTTTGCTTCTCATCATAGGTACTATAACCCCTATTGCTTCTCAGTATAGGAACTATAACATGGACCTCATGACTGGATGCTCCTCCTTGTTGTTACACCCTAGCATTTCCAAATCCATTACCTTCCCATAGGTGCATGAGGAGAGGTTATGTAAGCCCAATGGGTAATGAGTGATTCCCCCACATCCGAGTTGTGTGATGTAAAACTACCTAGTCCCAACATCCTCAGCACATGATGTTAAATTATGGTCTTACCCTATGTAATAAGCTTAGGATGCTCCATGTATGAGTGGTATGGGATGGTATCCACACTGCCTACCCTTATAGGGAATGATATCCTCCTCATATGAAATGAGATCCTCCTCACATGGAATGATATCCTCCTTAGGCAGTGTCAATGCATAAGCCCCACATCATATCCTGTTGGCATTTTTTTCGCAACACGGGTGTCAGGTCTGCTACTTCATCTTGTTTCTCACACCGAGCATGACTCACGTTGTCTTAGAGGTTAGTTTCAACTATGAGATCCTCTCAAACCTTCTTATGATCTTATCTCCTAGAGTAATCCCCAATATCCACCTTGAATGGGCCACTCTCACATGTAATCCCTAACTGTATCCTCCTATGAGACACTCTTACACATAATCCCTAACCATTTTGAACTACATGGGATTTGATTCCCAACTAACTAGGATACATAGGAATCCTCCCCAAGGTCCAAACCCAACATACACATCCATCCTGATTTTATCTGAACCACATACTCGATAAGATCATGCCTTTTACCTGGGAGATCACATCACCTCCAAGTCCCTCGGTCAGCCTCAATGCATAAGCCTCATACCACCCCTCATCGATGATTATTTTTTAATGTGACTATCCTTGCCTCATGATGTTAAACTACATGGATCATTCCTATCACATAACCATAAAATGTGGTATTGAACTATGTGGGTTTTGATCCCTATATTTTAATAAGGGTACATAGGATGCCTCAATGAGGTTCAATATTGACCAATGGTAAAATTAGGTGCTCCCTCCTAGGGATATACCTCCTGAGTCTTCCTCCACAAGGAATTTTGATCCATCCATCTCAGGTCTTATTCCATGGGGCATCCTGATCCACTAAGTCTGCCTCCATGGGGAATTTTGATCCATCCATCTCAGGTCCACCTCTATAGGGTATCTTGATCCACCGAGACCGCCTCTTTATGGTGTTCTGATCTATCCATCCTAGGTATGACTCCATAGGGCATCATAATCCAATGGGTATGCCTCCACGGGGAATTTTTATCCATCCATTTCAGGTCTACCTCTATAGGGTGTCTTGATCCACCAGGTCCACCTCTATGGGGCATTCTAATCCATCCATCTTAGGTCCACCACTACGGGGTATCCTGATCCATCGGGTCTACCTCCACGGGGTGTTATGATCCATCCATCCCACATCTACCTCCACGGGGTGTCCTAATCCATCAGGCCCACCTCTATAGAGAGTTTTGATCCATCCATCCCAAGTCCACCTCCTCGGGGTATCTTGATCCATCGGGTCTGCCTCCATGGGGTGTTCTAATCTATCCATCCCAAATTTACTTCAAGGGGTGTTCTAGTTCACATATTATGGGTATGTCTCAAGGTGAATATTGATCCATCTCCTGGTTTTACCTCCATGGAGCATTCCCACCCACTAAGTGTGACATCATCCCTCCTAGGGACACAACTACTTGATCCATATCCATGGGGAGTTCTAATAAAAATTTTATCATCTCTAAAAGATATTAAACTTTCAACCTATCTCATAAAGCTACCTCAAGTAAATCATGGTATGCCTGAGGTGAAATACTTGGAAGATATACGCCCGTGACGTCATCTACCTCATGTAAAGCATGGGATGCCTGATCTGAAAGGCTTGGAAGATACAAACCTATGTCATTAGCTACCTCATGAAAAAAATGGGATGCCTGAGGTGAAAGCCTTGGAATATATATGCCTCTCGTGTTAGATACCTCATGATCTACATGAGATGCCTTGGGTTATGCACCTAAGATTCCTCCATGAGATTCCATCCCATGAGGAAGAATATAAGTGACCAGTTTTCCCAGCATCCATACATTCCATCGATGTCCAATGTGATTACTCTCTTAACCTAAGGTTGCTACCCTACCTAGACATAAACAATTTCAAGACAAAAGTGGTGTAATTAACTGGAGTCCACAAAGAGATGACACTGGGAATGAGATATAAAATACTTGAACTACTTGTGATTTCATTATGAACGACTCATAATTTTCCCATTCCACATTGAAATTAAACTTTATGAAGCCCATTTCATCAACTTTCACTGCACTCATATTGTTAACCCATTTGAAATGGAAAATCAACACTTGAAATGTTGTATAATCCAACTTGTATATTTGTTCAATAATGCTGAAATATGAAATATTTGTATAAATTGGATTTTATCCTTGAAAGCAGATATGTGCATCAATTCCACCATAAGAATAACTCCACTATTTTACATTATACTATAGTAATTGTATTATTTTATATAGAACATATAACCATTGATTAAAAAACTAGTGTAAGATATAACATTTGCATTTGGTCCCCTGGATAGCCATTAAATTCATTCGGCAATTGAATTCATATTTTCATATAATTCCTTATAAATATGATCTTGGAACCATGCTATAAACTATTGATTATGTATATTTGATATCCATCCTTCATCTCATGATGAATTCAAATCTCTAAGAATTTCTTTTTTGGATTTAATGTATAGATTAACATATTTACTATTATGTAAAATTTAAAGATGCACTTTATACTACTTTGTGACTGTAATTATAACAACATCTATTCCATAAATCCCTTCCCCCATAAGATGTCTATTATGATGACACTTTGGGAGACTGATGTTATCAACATCTAATAGGTAATCGGTATAGAATTCAACAACTTCTTCAATAATATATCATTCTACAATACAACCTTCTGGATGACTTCGATTATTAACATACCCTTTCAAAATCTTCATATATCGTTCAATGGGTTACATCCATCTATAATGGACAAAACCACATCGTTAAACCTATCTAACCAACCAAACCATTAGGTGGACCATTAGATCAAATAATTATTGTGGGAAGAATATCTCTAATTCATATAATATGACTGAAACCTTCTTATTCATGAATGAAAACTTCTCCAGGTCAATAACTTTACTGCATATGGCTTTGAAAAAGAAACAGAGTATGGTTAATGTATGTCATACATTTTTAAGTAGAATGTGATGTAAAGTTATGGGTATCAAATCTTGCATCAAAACATGTCATTCTTGTGATTTTAGTCCTTATAACTTCAAATTAGTCATTGAAACAACATTATTAATATATGATGAATACCCCTATGGAACTTTTACACCATTAAGGAAAATGAAAATTTTCAATTTTTCCTATCTTTATAGAGTGTAAACTGCTAGAGGAAGAAAATTATACCCTTTACCCTTCACCAGTGATAACTCTTCCCTTATCCCCATGTCAATCATGTCCAACCTAGAATTGATTCCAACTTTTTTTTTCCTAGAACATTTAGTAACAATCCAATAACACTATCAAATACATTTTTTCTACATGCATGACATATAAAAATGTCTCACATGAAAACAATTCCAATTGAGTAATTCAAAGAAAATTGATCACTTTTTCTAACCTGATTTCATAAGGTTTTTTAGAAATGGTTTACCAAAAACAATGTCAATATCTTTTATTGTATTGAATAGTTGATCACATATTAGTAGAGATAGTGTTGTTCCTTGTTCGGTATTCCCATCAAATTTTATCATCCAAGATTGGTATTTCTTTCATCGAGGAAAAAAATTTCTTATGTCCTAAAAACATATTCTTTGAGGAATGTTTCAACCAAATTGTGTGTGTGCATTCTTCACAAATGGGACACCCCAACATTCCTTTAATTTTATAGCCTGACAAATTTATATAAGTAGGAAATTCATTTATCATCCTATACAACATGACCCTCAATGATAATTCTTCACTTTCACGAGCATCATACATTGTAACATATGTATCCCACATAAATGTCATATCTCTGATCAATGGATCCAAATAGACATCAATATCATTACTAGGTTTTTTTGGTCCAGATATAAGCAAATACAACATAATGTATTTGTGCTTCATGCATAACCATGACGATAAGTTATACTTTACCAACATGATTATCCATGTATTATGAGTACTACTATATATACCAAAAAGATTTATTCCATATATAGATAACACAAGACATAATTTTCTTGACTTATTTCCAAATTCAAGATACTAATAATCAATTTTCTTCCATTGTGTAGAGTTTTTTTGATGATATAGTTTCCCATATTTAATTGTTGTATTTTCATGCCATGTCAATTTTCTCATGGTTTCCTAACATTAATATAGTCTTCTAAACTATGAAATGATAGGAAAGTTCCACACAGCTTTCAAAGGACTCAATTCATCTTTTGTATATCAATCTGCACTACACTTAGAGAATTTTATGAGTGGTTCATAGTCCTTGAAAAATAATATGCAGTCATTTGAACAAGCATGTATTTTTTTATAGATCATTCCCATTGAAAATAGAATTCATTTAGAATCATATGTTCAACAAGGAGGTTCATTTTCTTTAGGTATAATATCATTCAGGAGACCAAGTAGTTCTGTAAAACTGGTGTCGCTCTATCCACTACTAGCTTTCAAATTATATAACTTCAATACAGCTAACAATGTTGTTTATTTAGTACAACTGGTAAACAATGGTCTCTTAGAATAGTTATTTATCTTCTCAAAAAACTTTTTACAATCAAAAAAGGTCATCTTCAATTATCATTTTCATTTATTCCATACAATCTCCATCATCATTTACACTGGTATTCGTATCAAATGATCCATAAACCGTAATATCATCCCAATCGGTGTACACATTCAGTTTTTCCCATGTTTAGTCTGACATTTATAGTTATAATCTATTCTGTAACAAATCAAATGTTCTTATAACTCTTCCAGACTAATTTTTATTGAATAAAAACAATGTAAACATGAACAAAGGATATGAGAAGGGTCATATGCAAGTTCTATTGCAAACTTGATGAACTATTCAACTTCATCTTCATACTATTTTGTCATATGATTAGCGTGCATCCATTTTTGGTTTATATTTATCTTATTAGGTTCATAAAATGTTCATTTTGTATAAAAAAATAAAAAAATACACATAATATATTCATAATCAAAGGTGAAAGTTATAGATAATTCTAGTAAGGGTAACCCAAAATTTGATTGTTTCAAATAATTTCAGTATGCTTTTAAGGAAATGGGTAATTTAATTTAAGAAAATAATTATTCCATTGGTGGTAGGTGTTATCCTCTGAATTCATCCTAAATGATCACTAATACCCGGTATGAGATGATTACTACTTAGAGTAGTTCAAACAACATAAGTGCATGTCCAGAAGAGATGGGGGATGAGTCACAAGTAACAAAATGCAATAATAACTATCTTGGAGATAAATGTAGTGAGGATGATAGTTGTCTCCTTAAATATAAATGTTCCTAGGTTGGTAGTTGGTGAATCACTAGATAACATTTCTTAGTTTGTTGACTAAAGCTGAAAAAAGTAGCAGCAATAGTCTGATCCCTAAAAGGGGTCCTTGATTGGTGTGACTATGAGAAGGATCAGCTAGATGATCTTACACGCACTCATGTTGAGACATTCATTGTAGTTTCAACATTTAAATTAATCCTTCAATTGCTCTATAAAAAGTAAAAAGCCTTTTGTACAAGGAATGAATTTCATAAGAACTTAGATTCTAGTGACAAAATTGTGGTAATTCTAGGATGGTTTTTGTAACCTTGCTAAGTGGGAGTCCAAAAAGCGGGAGTCAATTTTTATTCATTTCTTCACTTGGTATGTTGTGGGTCAGGTGTTGTTTCATTGACAGATTTAGTGGGGCTTTAAAGGAGTGGGAAAGTTCATGTGACCATCACCTGTCAGTGGATAAATGTCACGAAAAATTAATTCAAATATTTAGAAAAAGCAGCGAGTGATTGAAATCATATGGTACATTTTACCACTGACAAGTTTCAGTAAACCCATGATCCTTTTTTCCTTTAATTAAGAAATCTTACCAATGATAAGTAGAAACTTCAAGCATAAATGTTTCTTCATTCATTTATTTCCATTTACCATGTTTTTATGCACTTTACATCATAAATAAAGGGCTTTCAAATCATTATTTCATGTATAATTATAAAATATATTATTAATAATGTTAATAAAATAAATTTCTTACTCAACTAAATCACTTACAGACATATATTAATATAATAATCACTAATAAATATGTTAAAAACAAAAAAAAATTAAATTGTTTGAAGATGAATAATTAAATTTTATAGGAGGTGGTTAAAATTATTTAATATTAAAAATATATTATTATTTCAAAGAACTATTTTTCTTAAGTTTTTGGGAATTTTAAACATAATAAATTAAATTGTTTAGTTAAGTGTCCATGGGTTGAAGTTATATTTTTTGTGAATTGGATGTTAATGTGAAGGAAATTCAGCGTGTTTTAAAGAATAATAAAGTTGAAGTTGGCAATAATTAGATGTGAAATGGAGTAATTGTCCTATGTTGGAAAAGGAATGTGGAAGAGTTGGTTGTTTGGTGATTAGACCTTCACATCAGATGACTGATGAGATAGTTTGTATGATAAAGAAAGTGTTGAAGGTTGGATAACTATCTAAAATTTTAAAAAGAAGTTGGAAGATGATATGGTTCTTGAACTATTCTAGATATCTTGTATAAGTTTTATTTGAAAAGGTTTAAAAAGGTTTAATGATTGGGAGAAGATAGTTCGAGTTTTAAGGAAACCTTTATTGATTTACTGAGCATATTAGCTACTAAAATCAGATATCAATATCTCTTAGATGAAGGTTAATTAAGGATGGAATGAGTGGAGGTAGTTAAAGAATATTGAAATAATTTATCTTGAGTATTTTATATGCTACAAATGTCATTTAAATGGGATAAAATGGGTTTGGAATTATTTTGATAACTCCCAGAATTATTGGAAGATAATTTAATGTGAATTAAAGATCTTGAGATGTGTCAGCAATTATTTGATGTGTTTCTAAATTAATCTAATGAGTTATGGAATTTATGATATAGAAGTATGGAAAATGGAAAAGTCTTGGGCTGTGTAAAAATGAATCCATAGTGATGTTGACACAAACTATGATATGTGTAAGGATGGATTAATCTGCATAAGCATAGATTCACTCTATATAAATATCATTCATTCTCTTTGTAAATATGACTTGTACCCATGTAAGGATGATTTTTATTCTATGTAAGGATTAATGAGGTTGTGTAAGCATCATATGTGTTCACATCAACCTATGTAAGGATCATTCCTCATTTGTGTAATCGTCAATTTCTATGTAAGAATGAATTATTTACTACATAATCATGAATCCTCAGTGCATAAGTATCATTCTTTATGTTATGTAATCATCAGAACATACTGATGAATGGAATTAATTATGATGATTCCAAATCCATTCTTTCATGTCCAAAGCAACATGAAGCTTTTCTAATCCTTGCTACAAGAATGATTTTATGAAGATGAAATGAGATGGAATATGAGGATATCAATATTCTTTATATTTTGAATTTCAAATGAGGATATTTGAAATTCAATATTAGTGATCAAAATAAAGATCAAATATATATGATTTCCAAGATGATATTCAGTGTTTTAAATATCACAAAATCTCTGTTTTTCAACCTAAATGAAAATAAAAGTAGATTGAGTTGTTTTTGTTGTGTACAGATTCAAGATGAATCTATATAAGTTTCATGGGAAGCTCTCATGCCACAATGAGGAAACTCCACATTGCAAGCTATCGAAGATGTACATTTTATATGGCCATAAAGAGTGAATTGTTTGTGGACATTAGGGGAATATTTTGAGAAGAAAGAAACTTGTGCTTTTTGTATAAAATCTAGAAGAATCATTCACCAGAGATAAGGAGAAAGAAAAATCCATGTGAGGTTTTGATCATCCAGGCTTGTGAAATCAATAAGACTCAAATAAGGAGTAAATACCCTAAACTTGGAACCCATGAGAGCATCGAACAAATAAAATACCACACTAACGAACACTGTGAAACCTGAACAAGAAAGCAATGAGAGAGGAGGAGAAAAAAATAACATACCTTAGATTGGAGGTTTGATTTGTCTCAGAGAAGGTCAAGGGGGAGCGACGACAGCAATGGACTTCCATGAGATTTTGAGAGGTGTGACTAAAATCAGTTTGGTTAGGGTTATTTTAAAAATATTAGGGAAGGTTTTATAAGAGCTTCCAAAAAAGTGCTGATAAAGATACATTTTATCAATGCTAAAATAATAAGTGCTAATAAAATATATCTTTATCAACGCAAAAAATTTAGCACTAATAAAGGATTTATAATTATAATTATAAATAAATATTTTTATAAATATTTTTATATGATTATAAATGTATTTATACCATTATATATATTTATAATAGGAAGGCTCACGTACCGAGCTTACTCATCCCTACAAATTATTAAATAAAATAAAAGTGTGGAAACAACAACAGACAAGTGTGGAACAAAGTGCACCACCAAACCAAGAAAGTGGAAAACAACGCCACCCAAAAACATAACAAAAAATGGTATGAAGACCCACACAAGAAGGCTCAAAGGATCAGAAAACTAAATAGGCCCTAAGGTTCATTGTTAATGGACAACAGACATGTGCCTTATTGTAGTAAAAACAATTAAAGGCCCAAAGGTCCAATGAGGACCACACAAATCACATCCAACCCAACAAAAGTTGTTGAAAATATCCCTCGGTAGCCTGTATCCCACCACGATTACTTTATCCTGAAATCATCACCCACATCTTAAGGCACCTACACCCTGGAACTCAGTACTACATGCAATCATCGTCGGAAACTCCAACATATTCAATCAACAACCAAAAAATATTCCCACTAATGAGTGGGTCTTCTATCATCACCATCGTGAGGCACCATTTGAAGGTTTCGGGCGCAGTGGAAGCGTGGTTGGGAAGGTACCCAAATTTGATTTTTACCATGATCAATGGTTATTTTGGGATCAATATGATGATGAATGTTAGTCTCCACAGAATATAATCAAAGATTTAGATAAATAATAAAGAGGCCTGAAACCTTAGAGAGCATCTTGCACATCATGTTTATAATTAATTTAATTAATTTCATAAAGAAAAATAATACATGTATCTTTGGTATTTTTCTTCGTTGATGATTTTGATCATCTGTAATGACCCTTCTGAATTATCTCATTGTGATTGTAAGGATTCAAACTAGAATCCCTCTAGCGGTGATCCACACGTGCTCTGATGGCCTCCGATCGACACTGCTCGTTCTCCGAGTGCTAGCGCGGCGAAGCGAGTGTCTTGTGTCGGTCATTATTGATCACTTGTTCTTTAGACTTGAAGAATGTCTCTCATTCTTGAGAGGGGAGAGAAGAGGATTCGAGAGAGAAATTGTTTGGCTCAACAATTCTTCATTCACCAGGCGTGTGGTGTGGTGTGTGGAACAATATGTGTACTTGCCTATTTATATACATGGAATTTCAGTTAAAATATTTAATTTCATATCAGCAAATAAATATATTCACGAACTTAGAGAAAACCCATGCATTTAATAATAATATTATGTCATTATTTATGGTGTGTCAACTTGCGCAAAACAGAATTATAAATAAAATTCATCGTCATAAAATAATAGCAGTGTTATTTTAATTTGTGCCAACTAATTAAATAATTATTTACCGTCTTGAAAATAATTATTTTACTGCCAGACCAACCTTGGTCCGCTCGAACTCCACTTCCATTTATTGAACACCTGAATAAATAAATAAATAATTTATTCTCTTAAATAAATATTTTATTTATAAACTAGTAAATAAATATTTATTAAATGTTTAATAAAATAAATAAATATATTTTATTTAATTTATGCAATCATTATAACTTGAATAAAATTATTCCAAGGTCTTGAGAATAATATTTATTTCATTAATTAAATTCAAATATAATTTAATTGAGACCACCAAAAACACTTAGTGTGTAGCCCTCTAGGATTCTTTCTTGTTAGCATTAGGTGGTCTTGCCTAAAGTCTAAGAGTACTATCTAGAAATGGGTCAAGGAACCCAAGAGAAAGAATGTAAAGTCACAACAACGACATCCACATATGAACGCTCACTATGTAATATAATCCCTTTGTCACAATATCTCATCAAGCAGGTTTCATGATTGTGTCATCAACTTTTATGCTTGATATGTCATTCTTTAACTACCTGAAATAAACTTGTCATTACACCATGGCCATGGAATTTCACATGACAGTTCTATTTCAATCAAAGGGTCGAGATATCAACTTCCATAAATGGAAGGTACAAATCCTTCCTCGACTTATCCATTAATAACATGCCACTCATGACGCACCCAACATACCCTACTTCTCGCCAACTGTCTGCGTGATGGTTTTTTTCAGTAAATCAAATTACATAAGTTGTGACATGTATTAATGATAATATTAAAGTCTAAGGATCATTACACACACTCAAAAATAGAAATATCTGATGACACCAAAACATGCAGAATTCCTACTAGCGGGTCTATTCTCATAATCTCCTATCTTGGAGATTACCAAGTGTGAACTTCATTAGAGGAAGTCTCATCTGCTTACGAGTACTCACACCTGACAGTTTGCATGCTATGTGTCCCATCATAGTATATAATATAACCACAGAACTATATTTAGGAATATTGTTATAGCATTTCAAGGTTCTCATCATAGCGGGGAACTACCATGACCTTATCAATGCAACAAATACTCTAGGACATTATTACATCATAGTCATGCAGAACAATGAACAATATGTAATAATACATTAAATATCCATGTAATAAAAGTAAAACCAGTTGGTTCTAAGATGCCAACTCTTACAAACTCTCACTTGAACTAGAGACAACTTCCTACGACTTTCAGTCTGCTAGAACTCACATGATGATCATGTTTCTGCTGAGTCAAGGATTTAGTCAAGGGGTCTGCCATGTTGTCTTTTGTGGAAATACTGCTCACTGCAACTTCAAATCTCTAAGAAAAATCCCTCAAGAGATGATACTTCCAAAGTATGTGCTTCGTCCGCTGATGTGACCTTGGCTCTTTTGCGAGATCCACCACTACAGTATTATCACAGTATAATGTGATGGGATCTTTACTGCTAGGTATCACATCTAGCTCCTGGATGAAGCTTCGTATCCAAACTACTTCTTTATATACCTCAGAAGCTATGATATACTTGGAATCTACTATAGAATCTATGACCACACTCTGCTTTGAGCTCTTCCAGCTCACTGCACCTCCATTCAAAGTGAAGATGTATCCCGTTTGCGACTTCATGTCATCTTGATCAATTTAGAAACTAGCATCTGCATATCCTCTGATGACTATTTTTTCATCTCCCCTATAAACCAGAAACATATCCTTAGTACGCCTTAGATACTTTAGAATAGTCTTGATTGCCCTCCAATGGCGGTCACCTGGGTCAGCTTGATATCTGCCTACTTCACTCAATGCGTAGGCGACATTCAGCCTAGTACATAGCATGACATACATGACTGACCTAATCGCTGATGTGTATGAATTACTTACCATTATCTTTCTTTCCTCATGTGTCTGAGGAAACATTTTCTTGGAAATATGAATGTCATGTGACACTGGTAACAATCCCCTCTTGGATTGTTCCATACTGAATCTCTTCAGTATCTTATCAATGTATGTACTTTGACTTAGGCTCAACAATCTCTTAGATCTATCATGATGTATCTTGATCCCAATAATATATGTTGTCTCACCCAAGTCTTTTATGGAGAAGAATTGATTCAACCATGCCTTAACAGACTATAAGTCTGGTATCTCATTTCTAATAAATAATATGTCATCAACATATACTATTAGGAAAACAACTACAATCCCACTAAACTGTTTGTAGACACAAGTCTCACATTCATTATTGATAAAACCAAATTATTTTATGGCTTTATAAAAATGAATGTTCCATGACCTAGATGCTTTCTTTAATCCATAAATGGATTTTTGCAACTTTCATACCTTATTGGAATTTTTTGGAGTCACAAACCCTTCAAGTTGTATCATGTAGACATCTTCCTGAAGGTTCCCATTAAGGAATGTTGTTTTGACATCCATTTTCCAAATCTCATAGTCATGGTAAGACTCAATGGAAATTACAATTATAATGGATTTCATCATTGAAACTGGTTAGAAGGTTTCATCGTAGTCAATTCCTTGACACGGTTTCAAACCTTTTTCAACCATTCATGCCTTATAGGTACTAACTTGTCCTTCCATGTCCAGTTTTTTCTTTAATACCCATTTGCAACCAATAGGATTTACATAAACTGGAGGATCTACCAAAATCTATACTTGTTTTTGGTACATGGAATCCATTTCAGAATTCATGGATTCTTGGCACTTGGAAACGTCTATTCCACTTACTACTTCCTTGTAGGTTATAGGATCATTATTATCAACTAATAAGGAGTCACCATCCTCAGTAACTAGAAAACTGTACCATTCTGATTCTTTAACCTCTCTTGTACTCCTATGCAGTACTTGTGTCTCTAGAATAGATTCTTCTTCCATGGGGCTTTGTGGAATCTGTTCCTGTACCAACTCTTGTGTACCTTGAGCCTCGACTTCATCGAAGTCTATCTCGCTCCCACTATCCCTTTTGGACATGTGATCCCTATCAAGTAATATGGAATGTCTTGCCACTATAACCTTTTTTTCTAAGGGGTTGTATAGGTAATATCCCCTTGTTTCCTTGGGGTATCCTATAATGGTACACTTTGTGCCTCAGGGTGTGAGTTTGTTATCTGAAGAGGCCTTAACAAACACTTCTCTACCCCACACATGTAAATTTGATAACATGGATTTTCTTCCACTCCATAACTCATATGAAATACCATTTATCGATTTAGTTGGTACTTGGTTTAGTATGCATGCCACTGTTTGTAATGCATATCCAAAAAAGGATAATGGAAGACTCACATGACTCATCATTGATCTAACCATGTCCAACAGGGTGAGGTCTCTCCTTTCGTTCACACCATTACACTGGGGTGTGTTTAGAGGAGTGAGTTGGGATAGGATCTCAAACTCCCATAAGTAATCAATGGAGTCTTGATTAATATATTATTCACCTCGTTCTAAGTGGTGTTTCTTAATCTTCTTACCAAGATGGTTCTCAACTTTATTCTTGTATTCTTTGAACTTATCAAAAGAATCCAACTTATACATAATTAAGTATATATATCCATATCTACTAAAATCATCAGTAAAAGTTATGAAGTATGAGTACCCTCCCCTTGCTTCAACTGGAAATGGTCCACAAACATTGGTATGAACCAATTCAAGAAGTTCTTTATCCCTTTCTCCTTTCCCACTAAATGGGGATTTGGTCATTTTTCCTTGTAAACATGCATGACATACGCCAAGTGGTTTTAGTTTGAAATAATCTAAATATCCATCTTAATGTAACTTTTTTAAGTGTTTCTCATTTACATGACCTAGCCGGTGATTCCAAAGTTGGGTGTGGTATGAGTCACATGAAGTATCTTTGTTATCGATTGCCATTACTTGGTTTGTGTAATCCAACATGTAAAGTCCATTGTATAAATGTGCCCTACCATAACAAATTCTATCTTTGTAAAGGAAGCAACATTCATTTCCAAACTTGAAAACAAATCCATCTGTATCTAATCTGGATACAGAAATAATGTTTTTAGTAATAGAAGGCACATAATAACAACCCTTTAACACCAAGATCTTCTCAGTTGTCAACGTGAGGTGGTAGTCCCCGACAGCTACAACAGTAAGTCTGGCTCTATTGGCTGCTCGTAGATCTACCTCCCCTCGATCAATCTTCTTGAATCTTCTTGGTTTCTATATTTGGATACATATGTGAGCACCAAAAGCTGTATCTAATACACAATTTGTAGAAACAGATAGATTTCATTCGATAACAAACACACCTGAAGCTTCCCCTTGCTTATTAGGTTGGGTACAGTTCTTCTTCCAGTGGTCCTTCTTGCCACATGCGAAACAAACAACATTCTGTTCCCTTACCTCTCCTTTGATCTTCCTTTTCTTGGAAGGCCGTGAAGAATCTTTGGGATTAAAACTCTTCATCTTCCCTTTCCTCTTATTCACCATAAGGATATAAGGATTTTCATGCTTCATATCTTTGTCCACTTGGTGAATGAGGATAAGAAGATCGGAAATAGAGACTTCTCAACGTTGTTCATATTGAAATTGAAAACAAAGTTAGATAAGATCTGAGGGAGTGATGCGAGAATGAGATTGATGCCCAGTTCTTCGGGGAGTTTAAACCCTAGAACCTCTAGGCACTCAATGTATCCAATGAGCTTGACTATATGAGGCACAGCTAGGGAACCTTCTCCAAGATTACTCTGAAAGAGTGCCTTAGAGATCTCAAACCTTTCATGTCTTTCTCTCTCCTGGTAAAGACCACAGAGGTGCTTGAGCATGCTATAAGCATCCATGTTTTCATGAGACTTCATGATCTCACTAGACATTGATGATAGCATCAAACATTGAACGTTGACCACGTCGTTCATATGTTTCTCATAGACCAACAAATCCTCATCACTCGCCTCTTTGGCATGCGGATCAGGTAATGCTGACTCCAGCACGTAAGACTTCCGTTCATGGTTTAGGATAACCCGAAGGCGTCTAAACCATTCCAGGAAGTTACTGTCGGTGAGGATATTTTCTTTATCTAGAATTGATCATAGGTATAGTGTGGTCGATGAGTTTTTCATTTTTATTCTACAATTAAAATAGCAAATCATTAGTACTTTCTTGATTACATTTTATAAGAAATAATAAATTTTATTAAGTCTCCCACTCTTTTATCAAGTCCCAATATCCCTCACCATTGAACTCGAAATGTCCAGTTACCATGACATTCTAGTGGCAAGGATCCATATTTTCCTTTGCATAACCCCAACAAGGGTTTTTCAAGCTATTAGAAGGTATTTAGGTAGGTAGTTCTTTGCCAACTGTAGGCTTGAAGCTCCTTGATATGTTGAGTGGACTCCCCAATCCTAAAATCATGACTTTGGATTTCCTCAACTCTTGCCTCTAATATTATACCAAGTCTAGAAATGGCTACTCCTCTTGATGTAATATGGTTAAGTCAACCCGAAACCTTTCATAAGGGCTTCCTGTATAAAATTAAGTGTCCCAACAAGGGTTGGTAAAACACATAGTTTTATTGATTTTTTCCTTAATCAAGTAACGGAAGGCTTGTTCTGACTTAATATTTTATTTGAGGGATTTTTTATCTCTTATGTGTGAATTGATTATTGTCATTATCACATGCTTGTTAATATTAAGTGGAACTTAATTAAGTGATTAACCATGTCTTGATAATATTTACGCATAAGTCTGGTTTATTTTAGTTCTGTCTTGCATACTTGTTTAATTCATTAATTATGTGATCGTGAAAACACATCCATAATGATAAACCATGAAACTGACAGAAATAAAATAAATTAAATGGAATGATAATGATATTTTCTAATGGTTATTTTACCTAGAAGTTGATAAACTAACCCTGACCTAGGGGAGAAACACCTTGAACCTTTTGGGTTCGTGTTTACAGCTTCCACCTGTCCGCCTCTATCTCCTGGGATTGGTTTTATCTTAGCTCCAGCTTGAACCACCTCCACTAGCTTGGGAGTTCCATCCATTATATATGCCTTTTTTAACTCACATGTAAGTAAGGGGTAAAAGGGGGTTTTACATAAAAGAAACCTTGGGCATGTAGGACCTACATATTAATGAGGAGAAGACTCATAGGCCAACAAATTTAATTCAAATAAATAAATTAAAATAAACCATCCACATACAAAGGTCTTGGTCTAGCTCGTGATCATCCATACATGTAATGATATTTACGCATAAATAAAACTAGAAATTAATTCTTTAATCGTTCTTGTTTAAGATAAATCATGCTCGAATCAATTAATTATCATCTTTAATTAATCAATCCTTTTATCTTAAACCCTTTTCTGAATTTCCTTGAGATTTTCATCCATCATAATTTTAAAAAAATAAATTCATTTAAAATTATCTTTATATGTAACTTGTACCTTGGAGGCAACCTGGTGAATTTCTATTCATAACTATCCAATGAGTTGAAATGAACATTACGCAGATGTTAAATTAAATACATATATATAAACCACCTATCACGTGTTGTGCCTTAGCTTTATGTCCGCACAATGGTACACGTCTCAAGGGTTTGTATAATATAATAATAAATTTTAATAAATCTTCATAATTTGGATGAGTACATGACGTGTAATTCCAACTACATGGTGTGTATTATTTTTCACTATCTATCTGAAGTACACGCCTGATGAAACAGCATGTGAGTATACTTTGGAAATCTTTGGAGTACACGGCGTGTCCAGTGGGCCACACACCGTGTAGTTCCTCTTTACACGGTCTTCAGCCGAGCAAGATGTGTATGGGGTACACGGTCCAACCCTAACCTGAAGGGACTACACACCATTTCCATTGGTCCACACGACATGTAATCCGGAAACTGCATGCCACCTATTCCTGGCCAACATACGGAGTCATTTAAGACTTAGAAAGACTCTAACACATGGCTTAGTTTGGAATACCGGTCTGATTCATTGAATCTTGACTACACGGTGGGTACTTCCAAATACACGCCATGTGTTCTGGTGTTGTACGACTAGGAAGCTTTGGAAGCTTCGTATGAGATTATCTATTTTATTTTAATCAAAATTCAAAGAAAAAAATTGTTTCTGTAAGGTGAACGAGAAACGAAAGAGGAGGAATAGATCTTGAGATTCAGATTTGCAGAATAATTAACTTGAATTGAAACAACTAAATTATTAAATGCATAATTTATCAATGAAATATTTAAATAATTATAAACTATGATGTAACCCCTCTGATACCACTTGAAGGTTTTGGGTGCAGCGGAAGGGTGGTTGGGACGGTACCCAATTTTGATTTTTACCATGATCAATGGTTATTTTGGGATCAATACGATGATGAACGCCAGTCTCCATGGAATATAATCAAAGATTTAGATAAAGAAGAAAGAGGCCTGAAACCTTATAGAGGATCTTGCACATCATGTTTATAATTAATTTAATTAATTTCATAAAGAAAAATAATACCTGTATCTTTGGTATTTTTCTTCGTTGATAATGTTGATCATCCGGAATGACCCTTCTGGATTATCTCGTTGCGCTTGTAAGGATCCAAACTAGAATCCCTCTAAGGGTGATCCACACGTTCTCTGATGACCTCCGATCGACGCCGCTCATTCTCCGGGTGCTAGCGCGGCGAAGTGAGTATCTTGTGTTGGTTGTTCTTGATCGCTTGTTCTTCGGCCTTGAAGAACGTCTCTCGTTCTTGAGAGGGGAGAGAAGAGGATTTGAGAGAGAATTGTTTGGCTCAACAATTCTCCATTCACCAGGCGTGTGGTGTGGTGTGTGGCACAATAAGCATACTTTCCAATTTATATATATATGGAATTTCAATTACAATATTTAATTTCATAGCAATAATTAAATACATTCATTAACTTAGAGAAAACCCATGCATTTAATAATAATACCACGTCATTATTTATGGTGCTCCAACTTGTGTAAAAGAGAATAATAAATAAAATTCCGCATCATAAAATAATAACAGTGTTATTTTAATTTGTGCCAACTAGTTAAATGATTATTTACCATCTTGCAAATAGTTATTTTACTACTGGACCGACCTTCGTCCGCTCAAACTCCACTTCCATTTATTGAACACCCGAATAAATAAATAAATAATCTATTCTCTTAAATAAATATTTTATTTACAAACTAGTAAATAAATATTTATTAAATGTTCAATAAAATAAATAAATATATTTTATTTAATTTATGTGATCATTATAACTTGAATAAAATTATTCCATGGTCTTGAGAATAATATTTATTTCATTAATTAAATTCAAATATAATTTAACTGAGACCACCAAAAACACTTAGTGTGTGGCCCTCTAGGATTCTTTCTCGTTGGCATTATATGGGCTTGCCTAAAGTCAAAAAGTATTGTCTAGAAACGGGTCAAGTCACCCAAGAGAAAGAACGTAAAGTTGCAACAAAGACATCCACATACGAACGCTCACTGTGTAATATAATCCCTTTGTTGCGATATATCATCAAGAAGGTTTCATGATTATGTCCTCAACTTTTATGCTTGATACATCATTCTTTAACTACCTGAAATAAACTCGTTGTTACACCATGGTCATGGAATTTCATGTGACAATTCTATTTCAATCAAAGTTCTGAGATATCAACTTCCATAAATGGAAGGTATAAATCCTTCCTCGACTTATCCATTAATAACATGTCACTCGTGACACACCCAACGTACCCTAATTCCCGCCAACTGTCTGTGTGAAAGTTTTTGTTAGTAAATCAAAGTGCGTAAGTTGTGACATGTATTAATGATAATCATAAAGTCTAAGGATCATTACACATGCTCATAGATAGAAATATCTAATGATACCAAAACATGCGGAATTCCTACTAGCGGGTTTGTTCTCATAATCTTCTATCTTGAAGATTATCAAGTGAAAACTTCATGAGAGGAAGTCTCATCTTCTTAAGAGTACTCGCACCTGACGGTATGCATGCTATGTGTCCCATCATAGCATATTATCCAACTACATAACTATATTTAAGAATATTTTTATAGCATTTCAAGGTTCTCATCATAGCGGGGAACTACCATGACCTTATCAATGCAACAAATACTCTAGGACATTATTACATCATAGTCATGCAGAACAATGAACAATATGTAATAATACATTAAATATCCATGTAATCAAAGTAAAACCAGTTGGTTCTAGGACACTAACTCTTACACCATCGCCTACCGAGAACCCTTCACCAGATGATCACCGCCCAAGTCCCACACCCTCATCGCCCACAATCCAAGGGCACCTAATCCCTACGTCAAGGAGTTATCATCGGAAAATCCATCGCCAGAATCTCCATTGTAGACCTGTATCCACTGAGTCTCCACCAATGGGTGGGGTGAAAAGCCAACTCCATTGTAAGATGGGCTCCCAACAACCATGGGTCGCAGCGACCACACCATGAACCTCCATCAACCACTGCTAGAAACCCACACCTATCCCACCTCATGTTGTTGATGAGTCGTCTACCCCTTCTCCCCACATCATCATCAGCTTGCACCCATCCACCCAAGTCACTGATTCAAAGTTGGCCTTACTAACCATGCAAGTCGTGGTTCCTCTAAACCCTTCCCCACATCACAAGGGATTTCATCTCCTTCCCCCCCAATTCCTCCGCCAAAAATGGTCCAAGCACATGATTTGCCACATGTGTAAAACATCTAATAATGGCTAACAATATCATCATCTCTACTTCGGGAGATTGGTGTCAGACTTTGGCCATAAGATTGAAGAGAAAGAGACACTCCATCCTTAAGATAGAAGCTCTCCATCCACCTTATATATATTTAAACAATTATATATATATATATATATAATATTAACTATATTCATTATTTAAATATATTTATTATGATTTTATAATTATTTAAATATATAATTATTTATTTATAATTATATAAATACTTATATATATATATAATTATAAATATATAATTTTATAAATATAGTAAATATACATTTATAAATATATTTATAAATAAATATATTTATATCATTGTATATATTTATATGATTATATATAATTAATAAATATATATAATATAAATATAAATATATTAAATATATTTATATCGTTATATATATTTATTTAATAAATATATATAAATATAAATATAGTAAATATATTCATTATTTAATTATATAATTATAAAAATACTGTTTTTTAAATAATATTTATATATTTAAATGATTATATATATATAATAAATATATATAAATATAAATATAAATATAAATATAGTAAATATATTCATTATTTAAATATATTTATTATAGTTTTATAATTATTTAAATATATAATTATTTATTTATAATTATAAATATATAACTTTATAAATATAGTAAATATACATTTATAAATATATTTATAAATATTTATTTACAAATATACTTTTTAAAATTATTGATGAATATATAATCTTAAATGCATGCATGTTAAAAATGAGTGAAATTGAATAATTAAAAACGAGTACACTTCAAAAATATTGAAAAATGGATAAGTTTTATTAATTAAATATAAATTATTAAAAAAATATGGATATATATTGAAATAAAGATGAATTAATATTGAATATATTAAAACATAGTAAATAAATATATATAAATAAATATTAGAAAATGATTTAATTCCAAAAAAATTAATAAATAATATCTAACTGTAATAATATTAAAAAAATAAAAATAAAATTTATTGATTAAAAACATTATATATCAAATGTATCGTGTTACTAAATGAAATTCTAAAATGAATATTAAAATTTGAATAAATTGCATAAATATTAGGTGTATGTGTTTCTATATAAGATCTCATTAATGAACAATTTGGGGGGGCAAGTTTCTAGGAGCTCTAGGTCATGAGATATGGTGATGATTAGGGTTACATTTCCTAATGGATCTTCCAAATTTCTTAGGTACAATTCTTCTGACCAAGCACTCCCACCTGGATGCAGTTCGGCCACTTTTGACCTTCAAAGAACACAAGAATGATTTCATGACTAAGAAAAATGGGGTTTCTCTTTGCCATTTTTCGATGGTGAAGGATGTTGCTCCAGAATATATCCTTCATAAGGGTTTTACTACGATTGTGAAAGATAACCAAGAAGCAATTGAAGATTGTTTTAAACTTTGTCAGCTTTTGATTATTGCTCGACTTATTTTACCCGTAGGTGAGCGTCCTTTGAAAATTGATGAAATTGTTAAGAAACTTTCTATGGTATAGGGATTTTCTTATTGGAAGTGCATCCTGATTAGGAAAGGTTTTTTTATTGGATTTGGTACACTATAACCAACTTATATGTACTTTATGATAACTTATATTCATAGTTTTTTAATATCAATAAACTCCTTATCACATCATAATTGTTCTTCAACGTAACATTGTATGTGATAATGTCTCAAGAGTAATTGTCTCACTAAAAGGTCGCAGCAGTTCCCTGCTATAATGAGAACCTAAAAGTGTTATGACACTATTCTTAGATATATATTCTATGGCTGGATGATATCACTTGAGAGAAACAAATGATACAGGCTATCAGGGGTGGAGACTCATAGGATTTTGAGGCACCTTCTCATGGTGTACGCCCTTGGTGATATCCAGTAGGATATTATGAGAACGAGACCTGAAAGTAGGAAATCCAAATTTATAAGTTTCATTGGATGTTCCAATCTGTGAACATGTGTATTAGTACTTAGACTTTAAGATTATTATTAATGGATGTTATGAGACATGTAATTTTATGTATGGATGAAAACTGTAATGACAGATGTTTGCGGCGAGGTAAGATATGTTGGGTGCGTTACGAGTAATATTGCATTAATGAATAATGTGAGAAAGGATTTATCCCTTTAGTTCACTAACGGAAGTTAATATCTCATTCCATTTGATGGAAATGATATAGCCTAAATAAATCCATGACCATGGTTTTTTATAGGCAAGTTCTATTTCTGGAAAGTCGTGGAAAGAGATATCGAGCATATAGGTTGATGGCACTGGCATGAAACCTGTGCGATTAGAGATATTGTGATAAAGGGATTATATTACATGGTAAACATTCATATGAGGTGACATGACATTGTGACATTAACTTCTTTCTTTATGGGTGCTTTGGTGTGTTTCTAGATGCTAACTGACTTTGGTCTACTATGCCTAATGTCACTGAGAAAGTGGTCTAAAGGATCACACACTAAGTGTATCTAGAATCTCAATTAAATAATTTATTATTTTACAAGTTGAATAAATATTATTCTTGATTGTGGTTTAATAATTATTCATGTATGCTTGATCGCATTTATTCTATCACTAGTTATTGGAGAGAATATATTGTGGGCAGAATAATTAATAAATATTGAGGAGGATTGGTGGACCGAGTTTAATGGTCCAGTGATAAATAATAATATTAAATTTTATTTGATTAAATAATATTTAATTATAACTTGAAAGTTAAGAACATGTCAAGAAATAATAATATTGTTGTTATTATTTGACATGTGGGTTTCACTAGGATTAATGAAATAATTAAAGGCATTTGTGCAAATTATTTTATTATTACCCTAGTGAAATAAATGCTCAGTTATATTATTCTCTGATTATCCAAGCAACACCAATTGGGTTGTGCACAACAGATTGGAGAAAAGCTATCAAGACTAGAGAGTTCATCCCTCTCCAAGAACACTCTCAAGAACGAGAGTGATCCTCCTCCACCAGATCAAGGAGAATGCTTTGGAAGCAGTTCTCAAGGCGATCAAAGGCGGATGACACAAGTGAAGGATCTTCCATGCTAGAACCCGAATACTCCTTCGGTGATGTCTGGAGATTCATGGAACACATGCGGATCACTGCTAGAGTAGATATACTCTTGATCTTTACAATGTAATGATGGTGCACTGCAAATATGTGGCTGAACACATCAACAAAGAAAGAATAAACCTTGGAGGTAATTATTATTTAATTAAATTAATTATAAATAATATATGTTGATCCTCTCTATTGGTTCTAGATTTCTATTCCTTTATCTTATTTCTTTGATTCCATTCTGTGGATCATGGCATTTATTGTCGCATAGATCCTAGATTTTTCATTGAATATGGAAAAAATCAAAGTTGGGAACCATCCCTCCTGTGCTTCCACTGCGCCTAGAACCTACAAGTAGTATTAGATAAAAAATATTATTGTTTATAATTATTTAAATTTTTTGGTGATTTACGCATTCATAATTTAGTTTTTCAATTCAAGTTTAATCGTTATTTTAATCTGAATTATGAGATCTGTTTCTTCCTCCATCGTTTCTCATAGATCTAACAGAAATTATCAATTTTATGATTAAAATGGAATCAAGGATCTCATCCGAAGGTTACAAGGATTCTACCCAGATAATACAGTAGTACACATCATGTAACCAGAGTTACACGTTGTGTAGTTGTGATTAATGCATTAGGAGTTAATTCAGAAATTACTCAACCCATGTACATTAAAAACGTATGGTGTAGTTAATTTTTACACTATGTGTTTATCGAGACAGACTGGCACACGGTCAGTCAGACTACACGCCATGTGGCCCACTGGACACGGCGTGTAGTCCCTTTCAAGTCAGGGTTGGGCCATGTATCCCATACATGGATTAGCATACTAGTGACCATGTAATACAGATTCAACACAGTGTGTGGCCCACTAGACACGTCGTATACTCCAAGAATTCTAAAGTACACCTCACATGTTGAGTCCCTATGTGTGTACTTTGGATAAATGGTGAAGTTAGTACACACCGTGTATATCGGATCTATACACTGTGTACTTTTACCAAATTATGCAAAATTAAAACTTTAATATCTACATAATGTTCAGATGTTCATATCATGTATAATTTGTATTACAGTTATTATTCTACGTGCATTAAAGCATGACATGTTTCCAAAAAGTCATGTAATTCGTGTAATCATCTGTGAAGTACACATCATGAAAATACATGATAATTTATGCATGTTATATGTCACAAAGAATAAAGTGTATACAAGTATAATAAATGTTGAGTAGATTTGGACTGGTATTCATCAGGTTACCTCCAAGGTACATTTATGTACAAGGTTAATTTTAAATGAATTTTAATTTGTTTAAAATTATAATGGATGAGAATCTCAATGAAATTCAGAAAAGGATTAAAATAAAATGATTGATTAATTAAAGATAATAATTATTCAATTCGATCATGATTTATCTTAAATAAGAATGATTAAAAAATTTAATGCTAGTTTTATTAAATAAGTAATTCATTTCATTCATGTGGATGATCATGAGCTAGACTAGACCTTTATATGTGATTGGTTTCCTTTTAATTTGTTATTAAATTAAATTGTTGTCTTGCATACTTTCTCTTCTCATTAATATTTAGATCATGCATGCCCATGATTTATTTTATATAAACCTCCTTTTACCCCTCACCTACGTGTGAGTAAAAGCATATGTAATGGATGGAGCTACCAAGCTAGTGGAGGCGGTTCAAGTTAGGAGACGAGGTGAAACCAATCCAAGGAGATACAAAGTTGGATAGGTGGAGAGTTGTAAACATGAACCTTAAATGGTTCAAGGTGTTTCTCCTCTAGGTCAGCGGTTAGTTTATCAACTACTAACTAACCATTAAAACAAGCTCATGATCATACCCCTTGTTTTATTTTTACTAGTTTCATGGTTATTCATTATGGATGTTTTGTCACGATCACATAATTAATTAATTAACAATCATGAAAGATAGAACTAAAATAAAGTATCTTATGCATAAATATTATCTAATACATGGTTAATCACTTAATAATATCCCACTTAATATTAAAAAGCATGTGAAAAGATAATAATTGGCAATTTACATATAAAGTATAAAATCACTTAATAAAATATTAAGTTGGTATAGCCTTCCATTACTTTGGTTAGAATTGAACTATAGTTCAAAGTGATTAACCAGCCAAAGTTGGGGTTCTTTTAATTATCAGGTAATTCAAATTTGAGGTTTTGGGTTGACTTAACTTGGTTGACATCAAGGGTTTACTACCAAAGTGGGACTTGGTGTAACTGAGAGGCAAAGGTTGAGGAAATCTAAATTAATGATTTTAGGATTGGGGAGTCCACTCAACATATCAAGGAATTGTGAGTTAATGCAGTTGGCATTTGGAATTCCTACCTAAAACCTTTAAAGTCTCTTGACCAACTAAAGTTGGGGTAATTAGAAGGGAAGTATGGATCCTTTCCACTTGAATATCCAAGAAACAAGATATTCCAAATCCAATAGTGAGGGATATTGGGTTTCGATAAAATAGTGGGAGACTAATAAATATAATATTTATTTATTTGTCTAAATTTTATCAGATAAATTACTAAAATTATGATCATCTTATTTATAGAAATAACATCAAAAATTACATTAAACATATCGTTTTGATCCATACTCGATATGGAAAACCTTCTCACCGACACTAATTTTCATGAGTGGCAAAGGCATCTACAGGTCATCCTTTGCCATGAAAGAAAATTGTATGTGTTGGAAGAACTTTTACGAGTTGTGCCTAGAAATGAGGTGAGTGGTGAAGAGATCTCTCTGTATGAGAAGCATATGAATGATGCTATATATGTTCAATGTTTCATATTGTCATCCATGTCCAATGAGCTCTTAAAGCAACATGAGGAAATGGATGCTTATAGCATGATGTCTCGCCTTTGGGATATCTATCAAGATAAGTCAATACAAGAGAGGTATGAGATATCCAATGCTTTGTTTATGACTAATCTTGGAGATTATGTGCTATTTGGGCCTCATATAGTCAAGATTATCAGCTAGATCAAGCGTCTGTATATCTTAGGGATTAAATTCCCAGATGATTTGCATATAAATCTCATACTTTCATCACTACCCAAGGCTTTCTCTAGTTTTATTATAAATTATAATATGAGAAATAATGAGAAGATTCTATCAGAACTTCTGACCTTAATTCTCCAAGCAGATAAGGACATGGGGTGTGACAAACCCACGGTCCTTATGGTGAATGGGAAGAGGAAGGACAAGACAAAAGGTCCTAAGACTTATAAATAGTCTAAAGCCCTCGAGCACTGTCTGACTAATAAGAAGAAGATCCAAAGGCAGGGAAAGGAAAAGGAGGAAGTATGTTTTTCATGTGGTAAATCAGGACACGGGACCCAGAGGCAAGGGGAAGCCAAAGGTTCATTAGTTATCGAGTGAAATATTTCCATTTATATATTGGGTATTATATATAACTTGCGGTGATCACATCTTTATTCAAATGTAGGAACCAAGTAGATTTCAGATAATTTCTAGAGGAGAGGTGGATCTACGAGCTTCCAATGGTGCGAGGCTGGTTACTCTTGCCATTGGTTACTACCACCTTTTATTGACGATGAGAATGATTTTGGTTTTTCATGATTGTTATTATGTACCTAATATTACCAAAAACATAATTTATGTATCAAGTTTAGATACAAATGCGTTTATTTTCAGTTCAAAAATAAAATTTGTTTCTTTTATAAGGGCAACATATGTTGTGGTATGGAACATTTAAATAACGGTCTATATGTATTAAATTAAGAAAACCAAGTGTTTAAAATTGATAACAAATCATGTTCACATGACTCATATAACACCCAGTTGTGGCATCACTGTCTTGGTCATGTAAACAAGAAGCATCTGACAAAGCTCTGTCAAGATGGTTATTTAGACTCTTCTGAACTAAAACCACTTGATAGATGGCATGCTTGTTTACAAGGGAAAATGACCAAAACCACCATTCGGTGGATAGGATGAAAGGTACGGAGATATTATAGTATTTATACACACTGATGTATGTGGAAAATTTCCAGTAGAAGCTAGAGGTGGATATTCTTACTTCGTAACTTTTACTAATGACTTGAGTAGATATGGTTATGTCTACTTAATGAGGTATAAGTTCGAGTCCTTTGAGAAATTCAAGGAATTCAAGAATGAAGTAGAGAATCATCTTGCTAAGAATATAAATAATCTTAAATTGGATTGAGGTGGAAAATATCTTAACCAAGAGTTCATCAAATTTCTACAGTAGTTTGGGATTCTATATCAACTCACTCAACCTTATACACCATAATGTAATGGTGTTAGTGAAAGGAGGAAATGTACCTTATTGGATATGGTAAGGTCGATAATGATTCATGCAAATCTTCCATTATCCTTTTGGGGATATGCATTACAAATTATGGAATACACATTAAACTGAGTACCAACTAAAGTGGCAAAAGAAATTCCTTTCGAGCTATGGATTGGAAAGAAACCCGTTTTTTCACATATACGTGTATAAGGATGTAAGGTGTTTGTTAAGGTTTTCTCAGGAAAAAACTAACACCTGGGGGACAATGTGTATCTTTCACTACTACAAATATGTCCTTTATCAGCGCTAGAAAAGTCGATTAACAGCGCTAAAAAAAGCTCTGTTAATCGAGGTGAGGATAAAGGGGGTCCCTTTTATCAGCGCTGATAAAAGGGGCCTTTATCACCGCTTTTAAAAAGCGCTGATAAAAGTAAAAAAAATTAAAAAATATATATATATAATATGGGGGAGAGATGTTAACAGCGCTTGACCCCCCCTATCAGCGCTAGGAGGACCCCCCCTCACACTCTCCCGCGCGTTGCCCTTCCCGCGCATCCCCACATGCGTGCACCCCTTTGCTTCCACCCGAACTCAAACTCGCGACCTCCCCCCTTTCACAGCTACACCTTTACCACTAAGCCATTTAGTTTTTTTCTCTATTTAATTGATTTATCTATTTATTTATATATATATATAGTTATATTTATTCGTATATTAATATAGATTCATATTAATATAAATATATTTATTCATATATTAGTATATATATTCATTCGAATATTAATAAATATTTATATTTATATATATATATATATATATATTTATTTAGTTAGAATTTTTTATCCATATATTTATTTGTATATTAGTATACATTTATAAGATTAGTTTTAAATACATTTATGAAATATGTTTTTTATGTGTGTTTATAAATAAATAAATACATACATACATACATACATACATACATATATACAACACACAAACACATATACAGACACACACACACACATAAACACATACACACAGACACATATATTTACGAATAAATACATATATATGTGTATTTGAAAAGCCATAGAATGTTAAAACGACCATAACTTATAATCCAGAAGCCCGTTTCAACTCTACAACTAGTCAAATAGAATAAAATGAAACAATATTTGATATGATATGTGGTAAAATCCTAACAGACACCTAGATCATAAGTTATACTTGTTTGAATGTTAACAAATCAGGGTATCCCGACTAAAAACTCGATTTTGGAGGCCTTCTGGGCCTTTTTTTGGCCTTGAAAAATGTAAAAAAAAGCTTTTCTTTGGTCATTAGAACGTAGAGCTCATTGCAAGCTTCAATTTGATATGTTGTAGAGCACAAATGGACACCCGGATCAAAAGTTATGGTCGTTTGATGTTTGAGTTGCATTTTCAACTTATTTTAGATCTTTTATTATTATTTTTGATTTTTTGTGTCTTAAAATTGTTATTAAATTATTTTTAATCAATAATAATTAGAAAATTATTAATTAATAATATTTTTTAAAATATTTTAAAGCCATTTTAACTAAATTTCTTATATATTAAATGTAATAGTCTATTTATACTTATCTAAAACATATTTAAAAAATATATATTATATTTATATCAATATAAATATACTTATATAACAATATTTTATTTTTCATTATTTTTTTGAAACATAAAATTTATCAGCGGTAGGAAAAATCATTGATAAATCCCCCCTTTATCAATGCTACTAAAAGAAGCGCTGATAAAGGGGTCCCCTTTATCAATGCTAAAAAAAGCACTGATAAAGGGGGGTCTTTATCAGCGCTAAAAAAAAGCACTGATAAAGGGTCACTTTTAACAAGGTTTTTTTTAGTGCTGTTAAAAGTGCCCCTTTATTGGCGCTGATAAAGGCCCCCCTTTATCAGCACTTTTTTTTAGCGCTGATAAAAGGGTAGCGCTTCCCTTGCCCATTTTTGTAGTAGTGTTTATGGGGTATCCCAAGGAAACAAAGAGATACTACCTATACAAGCCCTTATACAAGAAGGTGATTGTCTCCAGACAAGCCGTCTTTCTTGAGAGGGATAACATCCTCAAAAAGGATAGTGGGACCAAAATTGACTTCGATGAATTTGATTCTCAAGATACATAGGAGTTGGTACAGGAACATGTTTCATAGGTCACTATAGAAGAAGTAGTTTCTCAAACACAAGTACTACGTAGGAGTGTAAGAGAGGTAAGGGAACCAGAGAGATGAGGTTTTCTAGTCATTGAGGATGGTGACTCATTATTGTTGGACAATGATGAACCTCTCTCCTACAAGGAGGTAGTAGAGAGCTCAGAAGCTGCAAGATGTCTAGAAGCTATGAATTCTGAGATGGATTTAATGTATCAAAACCAAGTTTGGGTTCTGGTCAATGCACCAGTTGATATAAATCCTGTTGTATGTAAATGGGTATTCAAGAGAAAACTAGACATATAAGGTAAAGTTAGTACCTATAAATCAAGGCTAGTGGTTAAAGGGTTCAAACAACATCAAGGAATTGACTACGATGAAAACTTTTCTCCAATTTCGATGTTTAAATCCATTAGAATCATACTTCACATAGTAGCTTACCATGACTATGAGATTTGGAAGATGGATGTCAAAACTACATTCCTTAACTGGAACCTTTTGGAAGATGTCTATATGAAACAACCAGAAGGGTTTGTGACATCAGGTGATGCCAAAAGGGTTTATAAGTTGCAGAGATCTATTTATGGATTGAAACAAGCATCCAGATCATGGAACAATCGATTCGATGAAGGCATAAGAGAATTTGGTTTCATTAAAAATGAATGTGAGTCGTGTGTTTGCAAAAGGTTTAGTGGGAATGTGGTTGTTATCTTGGTAGTATATATTGATGATATATTACTTATTATAAATGACATACATGTCTTACATTCAGTTAAGGACTGGTTGGACAAGTGCTTCTCCATGAAAGACTTAGGCAAAGCAGCCTACATTTTAGGGATCAAGATCATTCACAATAGATCCAAGAGGCTTATTGGACTAAGTCAAAGTACATATATTGACCAGATACTAAAGAGATTTAGTATGGAACAATCCAAGAGGGGATTGGTTCCAATGTCACATGGCTTACATCTTTCTAAGAAAATGTGTCCCCAGACATAATAAGAGATAGAGAGAGAATTAGTGAGATCCCATATGATTTGGTGATATTATCAATCATATATATCATGTTATATACTAGACTTGATGTTTCCTATGCACTGAGCATCATAGGAAGATATCAAGCATATCCAGGAGAACAACATTGGACTGTTGTTAAGACTATCCTTAAGTATCTGAGAAGAACTAAGGATATGTTTTTGGTGTATAAAGGAGACGAGGATCTTATCATCAGAGGGTATGTTGATGCCAGTTTTTAGATAGATCAGAATGATTTGAAGTTGCAATCAGGATATGTTTTTTGTCTCAACGGAGGAGTTGTGAGATGGAAGAGTTCAAAGCAGCCAGTTGTCGCTGATTCTATAGTGGAGTATGAGTATATAGAGGCTTCTGATGATACCTAGCAGTAAATACCCTATCACATTTTATTGTGATAATACTACAGTGATGACTCTTGCAAAAGAGTCAAGGTCACATCAACGGACAAAACACATACTTTGGAAGTATCACCTCTTGAGGGATTTTCATCATAGGGGTGAAGTTGTAGTAAGAAGAGTATCCATAGGAGAGAACATGGTGGACCCCTTGAATAAATTTCTATCTCAACAGAAGCATGAGTATCATGTGAGAGCTAACAGACTGAAAGTTGTTAGCAGTTGTCTTTAGTGTAAGTGGGAGTCTGTTGGAGTTGGTTCCCTAGAACCAACTTTTATATACTTTATGATAACTTATACTCATAGTTTTTTAATATCAATAAACTCATTATCATGTCATAATTGTTCTTCTACATAAAATTTTATGTGATAATGTCCCAAGAGTATTTGTCGCACTAAAAGGTCATAGCAGTTCCCCACTATGATGAGAAGCTGGAAGTGTTATGGCATTATTCTTAGATATATGTTCTATGGTCGGATGATATCATTTGAGGTACACAAATTATACATGCTATTAGGGGTGTAAACTCATAGGATTCTGAGACACATTCTCATGGTGTGCGCCCTTGGTGATATCTAGTAGGATATTATGAGAATGATACCCAACAGTAGGAAATCCACATTTATAAGTGTAATTGGATGTTCCTATCTGCGGACGTGTGTATTGGTCCGTAGACTTTAAGATTATTATTAATGGATATTATGATTTACGTACTTTGATGTATGGATGAAAATTGTAATGGCATATGTTCATGATGAGGTAGGATACGTTGGGTGCATCACGACTAATATTACATTAATGAATAATGTGAGAAAGGATTTATCCCTTCAGTTTACTAATGGAAGTTAATATCGTAATCCCTTTTATAGAAATGATATAACCTAAATAAATCCACGACTGTGGTTTCCTATAGGAAAGTTATATTTCTTTAAAGTCAAAGAAAAAGATATCGAGCATATAGGTTGATGACACTAACATGCAACCTGCTCGATTAGAGATATTATGATAAAGGGATTATATTACACAGTAAAAATTTGTATGAGGTGACATATCATTCTGGCATTAACTTCTTTTTCTATGGGTTCCTTGGCATGTTTCTAGATGCTAACCTTGGACTTTTTGTTGCTCCGCCTAATGTCACTGAGAAAGAGGTCTAAAGGGTTACATACTAAGTATATTCACAATCTTAGCTAAATAATTTATTATTTAACAAGTTGAATAAATATTATTCTCAGTCATGGTTTAATAATTATTTATGTATGCTTGATCATATTTATTCAGTAAATAGTTATTCGAGAGAATATATTATCGGTGGAATAATTAATAAATATTGAGGAGGATTGGTAGATTGAGTGTAATGGTTCGGTGAGAAATAATAATATTAAATATTATTTGATTAAATAATATTTAATTATAACTCGCAAGTTAAGATCATGTCAGGAAATAATAATATTTTTGTTATTATTTGATATGGGGGGTTTGCTAGTATTAATGAAATAATTAAAGGCACTTGTGCAAATTATTTTATTATTACCCTAGTGAAATAAATGCTCAGTTATATTATTCTCTAATTAGCCAAGTGACGCCAATTGGGTTGTGCACAACGGATTGAAGAAAATATCTCAAGCCTATAGAGTTAATCCCTCTCCAAGAACACTCTCAAGAACAAGAGTGATCCTCCTCCATCAGATCAATGGGAATACTTTAGAAGCGGTTCTCAAGGTGATCGAAGGCAGACAACGCAAGTGTAAGGATATTTCGTGCTAACACCTGGAGACTCCTTCGGCAACGTACAGAGATTCGTGGAACACATGTGTATCAATGCTAGAGGAGATCTACCCTTGATCTCTATAACGCAATGACGGTGCACTATAGATCTTTGGTCAGACACATCAACGAATAAAGAATAAACCTTGGATGTAATTCTTATTTAATTAAATTAATTATAAACAATGCATGTTGATCCTCTCTCTTGGTTCCGGTTCCTTTGTCTTATTTATTTGATTCAATTCTATGGACCACAACATTCATTGTCACATAAATCTTATATTGTTCAAAGTTGGGCATCGTCCCTCCAGTGCTTCTGCTGTGCCCGAAACCTATATCTTTCACATTGTATTTACTTTGGAGGAGTTTAAATGTCGAGCATGGGGTCTTGGGTCTATCTCCTTAAAGTCAGGTTTCATATCAATTCAGGAATGAGATGCTCGTTGCAATCCATTCTCCCTCAAAAATACTTGTGCGTAGGTATGGATCAAGATTTTGGGTCTGAATTGGGTGTTATGTCACCCTAGAATTTTATTCGATGTTGCTTATTCTGTGGATTCCCCCGTTAGAATGGATCGTTCCACTGAATCTGCACGTTTTGGATATTTCACCAGTATTCTCATTGAAGTAGATCTCAATTACACCTTTATTTATTGGGTGGTGTTATCTACCAAAGATGATGATATTCTTCTACAGGTTCGCTATAAAAATTTACAACTCTATTGTTCATCCTGTTAAACAATATGACACTTGAATGAGAGTTGTTATAGAGATGTTATCTATGAGTTCTATTCAATTAGGGGAAATCCCAAGAGTGTATGCATGAAAATGAAAGTAAAAGGTGTTTCTACCTATGTTGAGAAGAACTCTAAATTTCCCAGGCAGTTCGATGCAAAGAAAGCTGCCCGAGTACAAGAGGGTGTTGTCATTGGTTTTGGTTTGCAGATTTAGTCTTGGGCTGAAGCTGTTAAGGAAGTGGAATAAGGTATGCAGTTCCCTGCCTTTAGGACTTCATATAGGGATGTTGTATCAAAGGTTCTGAACTCTTTAATAGAGGGTGGTCAATCTTCCAAGCTGAACTTATCTTCTCCACTTAACAATGATTATTCTGCCAATAAGAAAGCCAATGTTGATGAAGTTGAAATTAATACTTGCTCGCAAGGAAAATATGTTGTGAGGGTGGTATAAAATCGGGATGATGATGATCTTGAAGTTGTCTCAATGGAAGATCATTCCATCAATAAAGCTAAGGTTCGGGAACTAGTTGATGGCAGTAAGGACGCAAAAGGTTAAACAAAAACAGATTGTTGACTCATCTATGCAATCTCATGAAACAAATGTGTTTTCTGGTTAGGCGATTAAAAAGGGAGTTGAGTCTGGTATAGGGAAGGAGGACACATTGCCTTCCTCTAATCATGATCCACACGATTTTTCTAGTTCAATAAGTCTTCCTGAGTATACTCATGCAACAAAAATGATGAAATCATTGACCGTTTCTAATACTTGGGATGAGATGGTTATGATGATGACCAACGAGGTGATGATTTCTAATCAGACTACCATGGAAAAGGACAAACCATGTGCAGATAGTAGGGAACCTAAAGAAAATTTAATTATTGATGGTAGTGACTTAGTGGCCACTTCATATATAAATATTATGGAACTAACCCCAATGGAGAAAGACAGGTCTGAAGTGGATGAGGTTAAACTGGAAGGGACTTGGCTACAAGTCAAGTCATGGAAGTGGGGATGTCATCCAAGAAGTTATGGAAGGGGATGTGGTTGTGCTGACTTTGATACTGAGGAGGAGGAAACACATCTAGAGGATACTGATTCAGATGGTTCTGGCATAGAAAGCCTTCTCCATCAAGCGAAAATCATAAGAGAGCGTTATACTAGGGGCCTTAGAATGGGACATGGTCGAGGAATTGAGGGTTTATACAGACAACCTAGATGCACTTTTGAGGTATTCTAGCAATCCCCACTTCCAGGATGGATCAAAGTGAATGTCGATGGTGCTTCTAAAGGCAACCCGGGTCCTGCAGGATGTGGCGCTGTTTTCAAAAACTATCTTGGCCAATGTCATGAATGTTTTTTTGGTGGTTGTGGTACAACCTCATCTCTTGAAGTTGAAATGATGGGGGTGATCCATGCGGTTGATTATTCCAAGCAAAAAGGTTGGAATAATATTTGGATTAAAAGTGATTCAACCACTATAGTACAGGCTATTTGGAATGGAGTGGTACATCTTGCTTGGCCTCTCACTACCTGTTGGATGAATTTTCTTGCTTCGCTTATGAAACCCAATTACATTGTCACTCCTGTCTTTCATGAAATGAACATGGTTACAGATGGTCTTGCTAACAAGGGAGTCAATCAAGGCATAACTTGGCAGGATGACTTACCTGGTGATTTGCTTCATCTTTACGATAAAGATTGTAATAAGATTCTATCTTTCAGACTCATGTAACCCTTTCTTTTCTTTATTAAATAAATTGTGTCTTGGTCTCTGACTGAGGTACCACCTTTTAAAAAAATTACACGATACAATTAGTCAGTATTTTTAATTAATATTGTTTTTAAATTATAAATCATTCTTCACTAAATATATGACTTATATAATATAGACATAAATATTTTGTATTATATAAATCATATTTTAGGAAATATTATATATATTGATATATATAGATAAAGTGAGAGAAATATACATGAATATATTTATATATTAAATGTATTAGTGGATAATTAGGTATAAAAACCATTAGAAATTAATGAGAAATTGATATGTTCTTGATTATTACATTTTATTCATTTTCTATATTTATATTTGATATATATTATTTATTACTATTTATAATTAATGTGTATATATGTGTATAATAAATTTATTCATTTTTATTGATAATTGTCTCATTAATAATTTTTTTAATAAATTTGTAATTTATACATATTTAATTTTATTGTTTAATTATTACAGTCTATTCATTTTATATATCTATATTTACAATATACTATTTATTAATATTTATGATTTATATGTACGTATATTAAATTTATTCATTTTTATTCATAATTATTTAATCAATAGATTTTTTAATATTTTTTTAAAATTATTGATTTTTAATTTTTATTTGTTTAATTAATTAATTTTATTCATTTTATATATCTATATTTAATATATGCTATTTATTGATATTTATAATATATATTTATATATATTAAATTTATTAATAATTACTTAATTAAGATAATAATATTTTTCTAATCTATTCATTTTTTATTTTTATTTGTTTAATTATTTAAATATTTTTAATATTTTCAATACTTGTATTTTTTTATTGGATTGTATAAAAAAGTTGGGACATGGACTGGACAGAGAAATGTATTTGGTCAGATAACTAGGTTGGGTCGTGTATAAAGGTGGGTCAAGTCATGCGGAAAGCATAGGGTGGGTCAAGACTTGTGTGGACCCATGAACCCATATATTTGTGTGAAGTGTATGCGAGAGACTATCCCCGCAACAAATTTTTGAGTTTATGATGCAACAAAATGATATATAAATAAGCGATCTACTTTTGTGCTATTTTGATGTGGGACTCATCGCACGATCGTGACCTTTATCAGCGCTAAAAACAAAGTGCTGATAGAAGGTATCATTTGTCAACGCTAAAAACAAACACTGATAAAGGTAACCCTTTATGAGAGTTAAAAAACACTGATAAATGGTACATTTCATCAGTGTTTTTTAGCACTAATAAAATTTACCATTTATCACAGTTTTTTTGAGTGCTGACAAGGATTAGTGTTGTATATTGTGTGTTTTGTTGTAGTGGTTCAACCCATCAAAAGTAGGTGAACTTCCAGTAAACACATCTAGATGGTGAAGGTTGGTGCTGCTGGTGTTCAAACAAGACCAAGGCGAACTATCAAGATCTGAACTGCATGGCTACAATTCGATGACTTGAAGAAATTTCACAAAACCACCAAAAACCACACGAGACGTGCAAAGAATTCGCATGGCTACAATTCGTAACTTGACACATTTAAAGGATGAGTGGAATTACTATAAAAAGAATTCTAATGATGTTATTTGAGGACACCATGCACGCGTCGCTCAGATAAATAAAGACTGTTAAAAGTGTTTGATGAAACAAATCCCATTAAAGCTTTTCTAGTTCACTCAATAGGTGATAAAGAACAAAAACGCGAACAAACAACATGTTCAATCAAACAATAACGTGACAAATGTATCCACGAATGCACTATTGACTACAATTTTTAGAAAATATGTACATGATATAGTGATGCGTGGATTTCAAAATTTATAATATTTTACTCTAACATGATTTTACTTATTCAAATTCTCACCCCACTAAGTTTTTTTCAATTTTTTTTCAATGAAACAACTTACAAACATGTATAATCTAATTCAATGGATGATGAGTATAGAATGAGGAATATTAGAGTATTAAAGTGAGTGGATAACACCCACCAATTATTTCACGTTCTTTTCACATGAAAAACGAGATGGTGGAATTGATACCAAGCATCCATGCTCAATGTTAAATTTGAGGGATAATTTGAGTGAGGGCATTTTTTTATGAAAATGGGTTCCCCATTTTCTTTATTTAGGAAATGGGGCACCCTGGCGCCACTTGAAGTGGTGCTAATGGAAAAAAACGTCATAGCGCCACTTCAAGTGGTGTTAGGCGGAATTTCTTGCCCTATTCATCAGCGCCACTTGAAGTGGCGTTGATCCCTTACCATTACACTGATCAGCGCCACTTCAAGTGGCGCCGATATCCATCCCCAACTATAAAACCCCATCACCCCCCTCCTCCTCATTCATCCATCCACTCTCCACTCTCCCTTCCTCCTTCCCAAAACCTCCTCCCTTTCTCTCATTTTGGAGTACAAATTTCTGGTTATCCAGCCACCGACCTTTCCGCAAATTTGAGGTAAGTTTTCATTTACATTTCTTTAATATTTTAAATTGTTTATTTAATTGTTTAGTTAATGTAATTAGATTATAGTATTTGTTTATTAATTTATATGTTTAGTTTATAGAAATAGTTTAAAAAATAATAAATTGCAAGTAGTTAATTAATTAATTTAATTTGGTTAATTAAGTAAGTATAATTAGGTACCTAATTATGTATAATTAGTTAATTAATGAATTCTAATTAGTCAATTAATTAATTCTAATTAGTCAATTAATTAATTCTAATTAGTCAATTAATTAATTATAATTAGTTAATTAATTATTGTAAGTAGTAAGTTAATTAATTCTAATTACTTAGTTAATGCATTCTAATTGGTTAGTTAATGCCTTCGAATTAGTTAGTTAATGCCTTCGAATTAGTTAATTAATGCATTATAATTAGTTAATAGTTAATTAATTGTGAGTAATTAACTAATTAATTGTAAGTAAGTAACTAATTAGTTGTATTTAGTTAACTAATTAATTGTAATTAATTAAATAAGTAATTCTAATTAGTTAATTAATTAATTCAAATTAGTTAATTAATTGTAATTAGTTAGTTAATTGTAATTAGTTAGTTAATTGTAATTAGTTAATTGTAATTAGTTAATTGATCAATTGTAATTATTTAAGTGATTGATTCTAATTAGTTAACTAATCAATTATAATTAGTTAACTAATAAATTATAATTAGTTAACTAATAAATTCTAATTAGTTAACTAAGCAATTCTAATTAGTAAATAATCAATTATAATTAGTTAAGTAATCAATTATAATTAGTTAATTAATCAATTCTAATTAGTTAATTATTCAATTCTAATTAGTTAATTATTCAATTATAATTAGTTAATTAATCAATTCTAATTAGTTAATTAATCAATTCCAATTAGTTAATTAATCAAATATAATTAGTTAAATAATCAATTATAATTAGTTAAATAATCAGTTCTAATTAGTGAAGTTAATCAGTTCTAATTAGTGAAGTCAATCAATTCTAATTAGTTAATTAATGAAAACTAATTAGGTACTTAATTAAATCTAATTAGGTACTTAATTAAATATAATTAGGTACTTAATTAAATCTAATTAGGTACTTAATTGAATCTAATTAGGTACTTAATTAAATCTACTTAGGTGTACATAATTAAATCTAATTAGGTACTTAATTAAATCTACTTAGGTGTACATAATTAAATCTACTTAGGTGTACATAATTAAATCCAATTAGGTACTTATCTAAATCTAATTAGGTAATTAATTAACACTAATTAGGTAATTAATTAACATTAATTAGGTAATTAAATAACTCTAATTAGGTAATTAAATAACTCTAATTAGGTAATTAATTAAATTTAATTATGTAGTTAATTAAATATAATTAGGTAATCTAATTATGTATTTAATTAAATATAATTAGGTAATCTAATTATGTAGTTAATTAAATATAATTATGTAGTTAATTAAATCTAATTAGGTAATTAATTAAGTTAAGTAATTCTAGTTAGGTAGTTAATTAAATCTAATTAGGTAGTTAATCAAATCTAATTTGGTAGTTAATGAAATATAATTAGGTAGTTAATGAAATATAATTAGGCAGTTAATTAAATCTAATTAGGTAGTTAATTAAATCTAATTAGTTAATTAATGAAGTATAACTAGCGAAGTAGTTATAGTAATTAGCGAAGTAGTTACACTAATTAGTGAAGTAGTTACAATAATTAGCGAAGTAGTTACAATAATTAGCGAAGTAGTTATATTATGAATTGTTTATATAATATATATTTGCATTACATTCTAAGTATGATAATGAATTTATTTTTTCATCTACCTTGAACTCGGTTTTTAATTGTAGTTATGAACTTGAATTTAGTAGTTGAATATATTTTTTACATATTAAGTGTTAGAGTTGACATGAACTGAAATTCTTGTTTAAGTAAAGTATCCCTGGATAGAGGGGATTTGGTTCAGACCACCTACTTTCTGGGAGGCTTTCCTTGTCTAGGAAAGTGAATGGGGTTGGCTATCTGTCGCTTCGGGCTTATTCATGTTGAGTTTTTCAAGTTCATATAACTCTATACTTTTACATGACGTGTTCATGTACCTCATGCATATGATGCATGTGGATATGTATGAATATGTTTGACTTACTATTTTTGGGTAAATAATAAAAACGTGTGGGTTGTGTAAAGAGAGTTACATATCAATATGGTTTGAATATATTGATTTGATTGAGGGACTAGGATTCCAACATAAATTCTAGAAGCATGCAGATATAATTAGATTGTTTGATCATATGTGATTAAAAATGAGGGTTTATTTTAGATAAAAAATATGGATGCTTATATTTATTTCAATGGACAAATAATTGAGACAGAACAAGGATATATTTATAGTATACAGCTAGAAGTTGTTGTAATGCTTGGAGGTTGTACAACTTTGGGAACTCTTCAAAGGAAAATTCATTAAAAGTTGAAACTGACGAGTAACCAAGCGATAGAATCTATCATATACAGGAATCTAAAATATGTTAATAGATTTTGGCATGTGGCCTATCCGATAACTGATGATGAAGAATGGGAATACGTACTGTCATTGGTTAAGTTTCTACCTGCCAATCAAATGATGGAGTTATATGTGACCATATCTACAATAGAGGTTCCATCGACATTGGAAGTTGGGCCATCATAATGTCATGAGACTATGTCATATGCTCCTTTTAGAACACATCAAGAAGTTCCATCAACAATGCTACCGTCATTTCCCTCGACCACAATTTCAATAGATAGTCCCCCACATACTGTAGATGCGTTGGTCGATGATTTTGAGGATGATGACAATTTAGAAGAAGAAGATGAAGAGGAAGCTGAAGATGAAGAGGAAGCGCATGTAAAAGAACAGTCAGTGCCCACTCACGTGAGGTTTAACCAACCGTTGAACCATCCCCCACCACTGAGTTCATGGTCAACAAAAGGCATGGATCGCTTGCCAGAATTCAATTGTTCAGTTATTACTCCTACTTCAGAATTTCTAGGAATCATTGGGGGCACGGATCGAGTGGCAGATGAAGGCGTTCTGTATATTGGAAGAGAGTTTGAGAGTAAAGATGCAATGAAAAATGTGCTAAAACAATATCACATTGAAAAACATTATTCTTATGTTGTAGAAGAGTCAAAAAGATATTATTATTTAATCCGTTGTGACAAATATGATTCGAACTGTCAAATGCGTCTGCGATCTATAATTGATAACACTTTTCACAGTTGGCGCATCACAAGATTTACTCAACACACATGTTTGAACCCAATCTTGTCACAGGAACACTCTTCATTAGATGTTGACTTTGTTTCAACAGTTATTGTTGAAATGATTAGTGCACATCAAGATGTTCCTGTTGTTATAGTGATGGAGCGAATCAAACAACTTTTTGGGTATCAGATCTCTTACTGAAATGCATGGGCAGCACGACAAAAAGTTATTGTGAAAGTGTACGGTGATTGAGATGATTCTTATCGAGTTTTACCACAACTTTTGGAGCTTTTATGCCACAATAATCAAGTGATCTATCAGTTACATACTACTGAATATGTTAACCAATACAACCAAGTTGACCAGTCAATGATTATTTTTGATAGATTGTTTTGGGCATTTTTATCATTTGTGGCGGCTTTTAGGCATTGCAAGCAGTTTATACAAATAGATGACATATTTCTGTATGGAAAGTATACGGGAACTTTATTGATTCCTGCCACAAGATGGAAATCGAGCCCCTCTACCTTTGGCATTTGCAATTGTGGAGAAAGAGAACTTCTCATCATGGAGTTTTTTTCAGGCATGTCTTCGAGAGTTTGTTACGGGTGCGGAAGGGATTTGCCTTATCTCAGATCGTCACCGTGCAATCAAGGAGGCAGTACAGTCTGAAGGACTTTCATAGAGACCACCATATTCTCATCATCAATACTGTATTCGGCACATTGCTAGCAATTTACGAAAGAGATTCAAGAATGAGTCGATGAAGAAAGCAATCTTAAAAATTGGTATGAATATCCTTTTTCCTATTAAAAAATCTTGTCATAGTTATGATCTTATTTGTTCAGATTATTTCTTGTATGATAGCATACGAGCCTCAACAACAAAGAATGGAGGAGCATCTTCAAGATATTCAAAGAGTTAATCCAGAAGTTTATGATTACATGATGCAAATTCCAAAATAGAAATGGTCATTGGCATATGATGATGGCAGGAGATATGGTCATATAACGACCAACATCATAGAATGCATAAATGGAATTTTCAAGGGAGTTCGAAAATTACCAATCACAGGTAAATATGAATATTTGATTATATGTTTCTCAGAAAAGCAGAATTATAATATACTATTAGTATAATGACTTGAATTTAAATTATAGGTTTGGTACAAGAGACCTTATATCGTAGTGTCAAGTATTTTTTGGAACGGGGAAAGCAAGCTGAAGAGGGATTGAACAGAGGGATGCGCTATGGACACCATTTTCAGCGTGATCTAGATACAACTCTTCAGGAAGATGCAACTTATCGTGTCACTGCATTTAATTGTCCAGAGCAATGATTTGAGGTCACTGAGCCCGGTGATGTTGTGGCTTGCAGCAATGGTCCTATTCGAGTTGTTTTATTGGAGAAGCATTACTATGAATGTGACAAGTTCCAAGCATTGAGATATCCTTGTGGCCATGCGATTGCAGCATGTGCTTACGTACACGTATCTTGGGAGCAGTTTTTTGATCCCGTTTATCGACTCGACAGTATCAACTCTTGCTACAATACTCCGTGGATGCCAATCGGAGAATATCAGAATTTTCAGCTCTCTAGTGACACATCCACGCTTCTACCGAACAACAGTAGACTTCTCCCTAAAGAGAGGCCAAAGTCGACTCGTATTCGGAATGAGATGGATTGTCCTAGTGAACAGGCACCTGGACGAAGGTGCAACATATGCCGCCAGGAGGGTCATACGAAGACACGTTGCCCTAGACACATAGGGCAATCATCTAATGGTTAAAATGATTTTTGTACTCCATCAGTTATTGTAAACACATTGTACGTGTAATCAATATTTGTCCATCGATGAGTTTTGAAACCATTCATAGTGAATATATCATCATCATTTAAATAAGTGGTCGTTGTTTTAGAAAAATAACAAGAAATTTTAAAATATATAAAATGTAAGATCAGGGATTTAACAGAATCTGAGAATCAGCTAGAGTGAATACTAGTGAAAAATAAATTGAGGATATAATAGAATTTGAGGCTACTACCCTAGAAAATGACAAATAATGAAATTAGGACAACAAGGTCCAACCTGAAAAGAGTGATGAACCCACACCTAAAAAATCCAAATATCCAAGGAAAATGAAGTGGTAATAGATAAAAAAAATCAAGAACAAAGCTACATTTGAGGAGAAGGTGAGCAATCAACATGTTTCAAACATTATGCTCCTCTCATCCTTTTCTTCAAAAGTGTTAAATAGAGTGATGAACCTAAATAATTAATATTCTTGAAAATGATTAAAACATTATGCCCCTTGTTTTCAACCACGAGAATGAGTTTTCTCCACACAAAAAAAACATTGATTGATTCTGCAACATTGGCAACTCCCCTCTTTCACTACTGGAATTTTTGGTATTTGCGATGGGAACCCGTCGCAAATAAGCTTTAGCGACGGGGTCCCGTCGCAAATAGTCCGTTGCAGAAAACGCTGTCGCAAATACCATTATTTGCGACGGGCCCGTCGCAAATAATAGTATTTGCGGTGGGAAACATCATCGTTGCAAATAAGTCTCTGATTATATGTATTATATATACATAAACTTTTTTGCGACGGGTCCTCGTCCCGTCGCAATATATATATATATATATATATATATATATATATATATATATATATAACGTTCTGCGACGGGCCCGTCGCAACAAAGTATTTGCGACGGGCAAGTAGTCCCGTTGCAAATATGTTTTTAAAAATATTTAGTTGGACTATTTACGACGGGGTCCCGTCGCAAAAGGCCCCATCGTAAATAATAAATTAATTTTAAAAAAATAAATTTAATAAAATTACGATTAATGAAAAAATAATATTACTATTATTAAAAATAAAAAATAGTAAAATTCTCAATATTCACAAAAAAATCATAAAATATTATTATTATTATTATTATTATTAGTAAATAAGCAAACATTAAAAAATATAATACTAAAAAAATATATTTAATAAAATAATATTAATATTATTAAAATAATAAAAAAATAAAAAATATTAAAATTCTCAATATTCACAAAAAATATAAAAAATTAATAAAATATTAAAAATTAAATTATGTAATATTTTCACTGATATAAAAGACAGAAAATGTAAATAATTCATATTACAATTTTAAATTCAAATATTTGTAACATGAAAAAATCAATGGGGGGCGTCTTCTGAAGGAGGTGGAGGAGCTGAAGGAGCTGGTGGAGGAAATTTCATCCCTAAACTACGAGTTAGACGACACATGTACTTCATCTGCTCGTGATGCTACTGCTGCCATTGACGCATCTGCTCCTCGTAATGCTGCTCCTACTGCTCCTGCCGTCGACACATCTCTTCTTGCTGCTTCTGAAAAGTCTCTATAAGCTCAGCCTCAGCTCACAACTACTCATGATACTGTGAGCCAGAAGATGATGTCTCTCCACGAGCTCCTCTCGAGCTGGACGCTGACATTGCAGCAGTACCATAATAAGTACCAGGAGTCAAATGAGAGTTGATACCAACTACTATTACCTTCTCAAAGCCATGCTGATTCGCCTGTATCCATGCCGCCTCATCGAAATGGTGAGCAATGGTATGCTCAGTCGTCTCATCCTGACCCTCAGCCTGTGTCTGAGAGGTCGCAACCTCATATTACTCCTTCAATTCCAATTTAAAATTAAAATTGTGAAAATATTATATGTAGTTAATTGTCAAACTGAAAAGATAATACTAACCACAATCTGACGTTGGCGATCACCTCTAATCTCCTCAATGGCTGGATCACTGTACATCCTCCGATAAACGTCGAACTCCGTAATATTGGGATGCTCGACTGCCTACAGAAATATAAAATAAACTGTTTATATTTAAAGCTATATAAAATATTTAAAAAATATACTTATCAGATCCTCTCTATGCGAACTGAATGTACGACTACCAGCTCGATGCGTCACCTCCTGTCTCCCCTGGTTCTATCGTCCCACTGAAGATCTCCTCTGAAATCCACCACCCAACCAGTGTAAACATAATCCATCCCAAACGCGAGATGAAATGGACTCTGGTTGGTGGGCTCTACACGACTCATCAAATTATGTCACTCCTTCTTTCTTAATGGCTATCCTTCTCAAATTGTGCAAAAGCTGACGGAAACGGTCACGCATAGAAACCTGTCATGCCGCGTGGATAGCGTCGTGCATGCTATCATCGATAGGATACCATAAACCCTACAAATAATTTATAATATCAAGTTGTTAATAAAATAAATATTATTTATTTACGTACCAGCCAATTATGGAACATGTCGCGTCACACATCAATGAGAATCTGTTCCCATGTGATCCATGACTGAGAAAAATAATTGCACAAGATAGCACTCCCCTGTCCAATAGCTACATGCTCAAAACTGTGAAAAAGAAATAAATAATCAAACAATTAGTATATATATAAATAAATTAATGAAATCTAACTAAAATATACAGTTTACCATACCTCTGTGTGCGTGGATTGAAACCAAGATGTGGACATCGCTCAAGGATAGGGTCAGGAATCATCAGTCACGCAAGACCGCGCCCCCTCCGCGTACCTCCTGAACCACCAGTAGGCTGAGGGTTAGATGATCCCACATCCCCATCATCCAAAGGTAGCTCAGCCTCCTATAACTCATGCAATAGATCAGAGTCCATCTGAAACACAAAATATTTGTTGTTAGCAGATAGTTAAAATAACTATTATATATAGATATATATAAGTTATGATTATAACCAGCATTTAAATGTGTCAATGTTCATCTTCATCCTCTTCTCCATAGCTGTCAATGTCAATGTCTTCATCTTCCTCCTCAGCATCATCAATATCCATATGAGTTTCAGTTTCAGCATCTCTTGTCATTTCAAATTCATTTATAACATCATTAACATCTTCATCACCATCGATCCTTAATTGTGGGGTGTCATCATCGATATTCACATCTCTTTGTTAATCAGATGGATTTTGAGCAGTCTCTTGAAAAATTTCAATTCCTTCAACTTCAGCGGAACCACATTCATTTTGAGTAAACTGATTTTTCTGAGATTTTATTTTTATTATGCTCCATCAATCGCTCAAGTTTCTTGAAGTAGCACAATACTTTGCATAATAAATTTGATGTGTTTGTTGAGCTAGTAAAAATGGTTCATTTACTGCAAGAAAACTTTTATATTTAATATCGATGATTCCATGAGTCAGATGAACACGCAAGCCTCTCTCAATATCTAACCACCGACATTTAAACATTGTTATGTAATTTTATCCTAGATAACACGGCTCAATAATTTCATCCAAAATGCCATAAAAGTCAACTTCAGTTTCTCTGTGATGTGATCCTCTCAAAAAAACTCCACTGTTCATTGTTTTTTTTTGATTCCCCGTATGCATGTGTATGAAATCAAAAACCATTCACCACATATGCATTATAAGATTTAACCATTTTGGATGGTGGGTTACTCAATATATACAGTTGCTTATCAATTTTATCAGCATATTGAGACACCTAAAAATTTGTAAAACAATTATCAATATAATAAATAATAAACAGAATTGATATTAAACCATCAATAATTTATGTTACTAGTTTTTGAAACCATTGAGAATTTTTTTTTTGTCTGCGTTCTTCAAGAGCAGCTGTTGTAATTTGTGGAAGTTGTTTCTTGATATGATTATCATTTCGTTGTCATTCCTAATGACGCAGATGAGGAGATGCCTATTAGGCACACACGTGCATATATTCTACGACTACACGGAGGCATGTTATGCGTCGACTACTCCACTCTTTTGGTACACATGATGTACCTCCCATTTCTTGAGGATCTTGATCAGACAACTACATACAGTTGGGGATCCGCTGTATTAGCACATCTGTATAGATCCCTTTGTACCAGTTGTCAGGAAGATGCACATCAGATTGCAGGTTGTATGACTTTAGTACAGATGTGGGCCTGTGAGCATTTTCCATGCATCGCTCCTCGAGCTATTGCACCACTTGCAGCAGAGCTATTTCAGGATTGTCTTCGGGGACGATGGTATGTTTACTTCATTACTTTCATTTATTTAATACTTTTGTTTTTGTTATTTATAAACTTACTGTATATTACTCTTTTGTAACCAGGTGGAGTCAGTCTCAGAAGCATGCACACACACCGAGACATAGTGTGCACAGCTTTCGACAGATATTCGATGCATTAGTGCCAGTTGATGTAAGTCAAGCAATATTTTTTTATAGAACAGTATGTTTTGTTATCACTATTTTAAGTTATTTCAATGTAATCTTACTAACATTATCTTGCTAATATGTCACTTGCTTTTTGAGTTTACATTTTAGGTTTCATGGACTCCATATACAGGTTATGTCTATGCGTCACTTCCACCGTACTGCATAGCTATTATTGGAGATCGTGCTGTAGTGGTGTCACTCATCCACTTCCATATCATTGAGTGGCACCATCCAGACCAGGTCATGCGCCAGTTTGGTTATATACAGCATATCCCGATGGCACGAGGACAACCTGATGAGTTGCATTCTATTGTACTTACAGGTAGACAGTCGACGAACTGACGGCGGTTTCATGCATCTCATATTGAGCTGTGGGACGTGCGTGCCTGGTATGGTATTTCTCGATATGGATATCCCACAACACAGTATCAGTTATCTGCTGAGGGGGATTATGCAGACTGGTATCGACGTCATACCATCATGCATCTTACACGTCAAGAGATTGGCATTCAACGGATGATATGTTTATTAAGGTGTATTATATTTGTTTAACTCTTTTGTGGTATTAATTTGAATGTCATTTCATTTGCAGACAGATATCATTGATCATCTTGCACATATCACACATCCTCAGGAGGAGACATGTATTAGACGAGACGTAGTTCATCGAGATGTGTTGGCTCTCTGTGACCATCTCCGGATGATACGAGACAGTTTTTATGACGAGGAGCCACAAATATATAATGATCCATATCCTTTAGCTGGAGCTCCTGATGGTGATGATGTCCCTGCTATGCCTGCTGATGAAGATGCCCTGCCACCACCGCCACCAGCTGGGAGACGGAGACGAGTACCTCGGGAGGGGCAGAGGCGGCGAGATAGACATCCGAGAGCACCTCCTGCAGATGTGGCGGCTCCACATAGAGATGATCCTGCCCAGCTTATTGATGAGCTTGCACAACAGAGAGAAACTTATATACCACATCTGCCGTCTCCGATGACTACTATGGACTACGAGCTGGATCAGGTGACACAGCTTATAACAGCCCTCTCTCCTCCTAGCGAGGACTTCTTCAGTATGCCCTTTCTACCATTTTTAGGAGCCCCCACGCATGATTTTGGGCAGTCATCCGCGTATGATTTTGGGCAGTCATCCACACATGATTTTTTTCAGCCCTCTACACAGTATCATGAGGAGGCACCAGATGCACCAGAAGCGGAGGATCCCGCTGCTAGGACACCAGAGCGACACATACGTCGGATGCAGGGAGGACGTGAGATTCAGACGCCACGTTGTGGTACCGGGGGGCATCGACGTTGATTTATTCAGATGTCATGATGCATATGTTAAAAACCGTATTCATTTTTACCGAATTAGCACTCACATATCAAACATGGATGTATTCTCACCATGTTTTATTGTTTTGTATGTTGGTGCATGATTTGTATTTGGTTATGGTTTACTAATATTTTTTGTCTACATAAACACATAACATATTTTAAATAAAGTACAAATATCACATACTATATGCTATAAATAATAGTCTTAACTCATAGAATAAGGTACAAAATATATATCATATAAGAAAATAAAACTTGTTTTAATAGGTAAAAAATATCAATGACCTCAAAAATGTGAGTTAATGGTTAATTGTCCTGTTAATAGCGGAATTTTATCTAAAACGCTAAGCGTGTCTTCTTTCAAATTTGCGTACTTTAAACATTTTTAAGTTTCAGGTTGACGGTTTTGAAAGCTTATAAATTATTCTTCGTCAACATTTTTGATGAAATTCCTTTTGTTTTCAACTATTTCTTATATTTTTAATTAATGTTTCAAGTTTCATTTAGATCTGTGCTATAGTTTCTGTTTTATAGCCTTTCAAAGTTGCATACTTCAAACATTTTTAAGTTTCATGTTGACGGTTTTGAAATCTTATAAATTATTTTTCGTCAACATTTTTCATGAAATTCCTTTTGTTTTAAACTGTTTCTTATATTTTTAATCAATGTTTAAAGTTTCATTTAGAACCGTGTTGTAGTTTCTGTTTTATAGTATTTCAAAGTCGAGTACTTCAAACATTTTTAAGTTTCAGGTTAATTATCTTGAAAGCTTATAACTTATTTTTCATCAACATTTTTCATGAAATTCCTTTTGTTTTCAACTATTTCTTATATTTTTAATCATTGTTTAAAGTTTCATTTAGATCCATGTTATAGTTTCTGTTTTATAGTATTTCAAAGTCGCGTACTTGAAACATTTTTAAGTTTCAGGTTACTGGTTTTGAAAGCTTATAGATTATTTTTTGTCAACATTTTTGATTAAATTCATTTTCTTTTCAACTATTTTTTATATTTTTAATCAATGTTTCAAGTTTCATTTATATCCGTGTTATAATTTCTATTTTATAGTCTTTCAAATTCACGTACATGAAACACTTGTAAGTTTCAATTGGTGGTTTTGAAAGCTTGTAAATTATTTTTCATCAACATTTTTTATGAAATTCATTTTGTTTTCAAATATTTATTATATGTTTAATCAATGTTTAAAGTTTCATTTATATCCGTGCTATAATTTATGTTTTATAGTCTTTCAAATTGACGTACATGAAACATTTGTAAGTTTCAAATAGCTGGTTTTGAAAGCTTATAAATTATTTTTCATCGACATTTTTCATTAAATTCATTTTGTTTTCAAATATTTATTATATGTTTAATCAATGTTTAAAGTTGCATTTATATCAGTGTTATACTTTATCTATTATGGTCTTTCAAAAACACGCATTTGAAACATTTTTAAGTTTGAAATAGGTGGTTTTAATTGCTTAAAAATTATTTTTCATCGACATTTTTTATGAAATTTATTTTGTTTTCAACTCTTTGTTATATATTTAAAATATAATTATTACACATTATTATAATTATAAATAATTATATTTGTAAATTAATTATAATAGTAAATTAAATTATAATTTATTACAAATTAATATAATTATAAGTTATTATAATTGTAAATTAATTATAAATAATTGTCATTAATTAAATTACAAATTATTTATTATTAATATATGATTATTACAAATTATCATATCTTTATATATACATTATATATTTATTCTATTTATATTTATATAATTATAATAAATATATAACTATAATAAATATATAATTATAATTATAAATATAATACATATCTAATTATAACTCTAAATATAATAAATATATAATTAAAATATATAATTATTATAGGCATATATTTATTATAATCACATATTTATTATAATTACATATTTATAATGTAAAAAATATATATAATGTATATATATAGAATTATGTATTTTCATTATGTAATTATATATCTTTATATACATTATATATATATTATTTATAAATAGAATTGCATATTTACAATGCAAAAAAATATATAAAATGTATCCATAAATATATAATTACATTTACTACATTTATTATATTTATTACATTTATTATTTTTATTATAATTCTATAATTATTATATTTTTGTATTTACTATATTTATAATTATATAATTATTATATTTTTGTTTTTACTATATTTATATATTTATCATTTTTATATATTTATCATAATTATTATATTTATAATTATAAATTTATTATAATTCTCTATTTATAATTATAATAATTTGAATATTATAATGAATATATAATAATCAAAATATAATTATAAATATAATAATTATAATAAATATATAATTATAATAATCAAAATATACAACGAAGAATATTTTCTATTATATTTATTACATTTATTATAATTATATATTTACTATAATTCTTATATTTATAATTATAAATTTATGATAATTATATATTTCTATTTATGATAATTATAACATTATAATGAATATATAAATATAAATATAGTAATTATAATAAATATAAAAATTATCTAATTATATTAAATGTAAAATAATAAATATCATAAATTCAAAAAAAAAAAAACTATGGCGCCACTTCAAGTGGCGCTATTCGAAGAATTGTATAGCGCCACTTCAAGTGGCGCTAAAGAGACCCATTTTCCTTAATAAACTTTACCATATCCCATTAAAATAAATAATTTTTTTTGACCCCTCCCCTAAATTTCTACAATATTCTTTTATGGTCCATTCATGTTTTAAAATTATTTTTATTTAAATCCTCACTAAATATGATATTTTATTTTTTTCAGATTCGTCGCTGTTTGTGGAGGTTTGCTTCGTCCCGGGAGCAAATGCCCCTGGCTTAGGTTGTACGGTTATTCATGCTTCAGGCGTCCGTGCTGATGGCTGAACGGTGTAACGGAATCGCAGGATAACTTTTTCAATGCCTTTCTTCTCCTTCCCTCCCTCTCTCTCACCCAGTCGGCGTGTTGGTTTTGGGTTTTTTTGTTTTCATGGGATCAGCTCCGTTTATAAGCAGTCGATGTTGCAGTCTTTTTAATTCCCGTATCAGAAATGACGACCTCCAGCATCTAGGATCCTCTCAATTTTCACCGCCGTCTTCATCCTCCTGCTTTCATTTTTCGTCCCCTGCTCATCGCTGGCACGGGTCGGGTTTGATTTCGTTTAACTTTTTAGGTACTTGATTTGCTTGTCCAACGCGTGAATTGGGGTTTTTATTGCTCCTGCAACTGTTTGCTTGATTACATGTTTTTGTTGATGTAAAACAAGATTAAGCTTTGAATTATTACTCAAAATATTTGACCGGTAAACGTTCCCTGTTTTCTCAGTCCTACCACGATCCTTATGCCGCGTTCTGTGAATATCATGGCATCGAATGCGCTGAAGTTCTCTCCGTAATATAATTGATATCTGCAGTTTTAGGATTGATTCTTCGATCACAGAGGCTGGGCAAGTTTTTGATGGGATTTTTCTCATGGCATCCATAATTTACAATGCTACATTCCTGGCATGATCTGGCATCAATTTTTAAATGATTAGTTGAAGTAATCATAAATAATATTTTGAAGACAGTATTAGCATAACAGTAGCTGTTCATGCATTCTATCACATGCAAAATGCATTCATGTGTTCATACTCCAATCGACGACTTATGTTACTCTAGGTATATCGTGCGACATGTCATGATTGTGTTATGTTGGACCATTGTTTATTATAACAATCCTAGTTTTATTATTTTGTTATGTTATTACATTCTTTACATGCCATGAATTTGTTGAACCACTCCTGCACTGCTATTCAGTACTCCTCGCAGACAGATTCGCATCAAAGTGTACTTGTAGATGTAATGCATGTTTCTTAGCCCCATAAACTATCTCAGTATCTCAAAGATGCTGTTTTACATGTCTTGCATGCAATTTTATCTCAGGCCTTACACATGAATGTTACAAATGCATCCTAGTTAGTTATATACTGAAGCAAATCATATTTCTTTCTTTCACTAATGACATTAAAAAAAATGTTGATGTACATGATATAGGATCAGGGTACCATGGTAGCCTGAAAAATTAAGGGAAGGGAATCTCCAAGATCTACCAAAAAATATGGCAAAAAACAATTGCAAACATTAGTCATCATGTCATGCTTGCCTCTTTATTGCACGCACAATCTCACACCTTTAAAGATTTAGTTTTCCATGCATTTTATGTCTATGTTAAGACATCTAAATGTATGTTATGCATGAATTCCGTATTAATTTCAATTTTATCTACTTGGTATGTTGTTTATACAACATGAAGGCATGTTATAGATCCATACCTTAATGCATGACATCTCATTTCACGTGTGTGGGCTTCTTACTGACCGCTGATTTTGTGCCATGTGTGATGATTTTACATTGGATTCAAATGAATGAATCTTGAAGTTTATTCAACTATCACCAAACAGTTAGTATTTTGAGGGAGAGTAATGGTTCGATCCATAGTATTAAAGCCAACTTGTGCTTGATATCCAACCCGACTTCAGGCTTTATAGTGGGGGTCATGATCAAGGCAGTTGACCTGCTTCATGATTTTTTATATACTCGAAGAGATATCAGTTTAAGCCCACTAGTGGTTTTACCCCCCTATTATTGAGAAAAATATTTTTTTTATCAATCTTGAAATTCATTGTTTTGAACAATGAAGGCTTGTACTTTTTAATGATTTTACCAATTTGCCTTGATATCATGACAATACCATGTTTTGGATAATCTAATTTGCAGACTACCGCAAAAGATAACCTTTCAAAAGACTTGTGCAGGCATAAACAAAATCCAAATATATCGAAGCCTTTGGGCTCAAGCAATGGGTATCAATCAAGCAAAAGTTGCATCACCAGGGAGCATTGTGGATGTGACAGATGAATCCGATCATCTGCTTTTCCTTGTTCATGGTCTTGTTGCCAGGTATACGAGGATGGTCAACCTTCCAGAAAGCTTACCAGGGTGCATAAATTCTTGGATTAAAACAAATAAAAGTTCACAATAATCCATAGTTGTTAATGGCGTGCTACGGCTCTATGGCGCGCGCCATGGTACTCTGCGCCTTGCCATGCCCTTGGAGAGGCGCAAATGAAATGGCACACCACCGGCGTGCGCCATTTTTCCACCAGCATGGCAATGACGCCCGCCGTAGCGCGCCACTTTCTCTCTCTCTTGCTTTTGCTTGTTTTTTTTCAACCCTCCCGATCTAGTGTGCGATCCCCAGCCCCTGCTGGTCAGCACCCATACCAGAGACGATGACCCAACACCCCTCTTCCCCCGCACCTTGCTGTTGGAGCCGACCAATTGCCATCCATGCTTTTCGTTTTTATCCGTGTTACTGTTTTTATTTTCTTTTTCAATGGACTGCTATATTTTTTTATATTTTTTTGTTTTATTAAAAAATTATCAGATTGAATTAATGCTTATCTTTTTTGGTATTATTTTTTCATGTATAATGTGCTTTTAAAAAAAATTATTATTTTTTCATGTTCCTAATTTTTTTATACAGAATATTTGTGCTGTAAATGAATTTTCTATGCCCAATGCCGCGTGTTGTGCGTCATAGTGTCAAGGACCCTCATCGCCATTTTGCGTCATGCGCCATAAACAACTACGCCATAATCTAAGAGCATATTTTATTGTTTGATGCTTCATAGTTAAATTCACTTGATTCTATTACCAGAAAAGTATTATCCTCTCAACTTTGCGATCAGTTGATAACGTCCGCTCTTATTTTATGTCAATACAGTTTTTGCCTACTATACCCCTCTCTTTGTTGCAAGGCAGTGGGAGCCCTTAACAATTCTGAGAAGATTGTTTGATTCTAATAATTTTATTGTCTCACGTTAATATCATTTTTTATTTATTTGTTTTCTATCTGTCAATGTTGAGCTGCGTATCTTTTGAAGTACTGCGATATTTAGTTCTTGATTCTATTTTAACCTAAACCCTAAACTTTCACATATTTTGATGGTTCCAACAAATTGTCTTCAGATGATGGAAATGGGTCTCATGGGCACAACACAACCTTAATACTGCATAATACTTTCACCTCAACCAAAAATTTTATATTTAATAATATTTAATTTCAGTATGATATGCTTTATCTAATTGCAAGAGTCGCGTGAACAAATTATGCTTTAGCCAAACATAACATGTGTCAACATGAAACAAATCTTGGCATGGATTATTCGTGGATGAAATATAACTTGATATTGATACATTATCAACGGTCCACACCCATTTTTTAAAATGTGTTACAAATCAGTTGTGTATACTTGGACATGCCTTTTTGAAACATTCCAAAATGTGTCTTTAATATCTCTTAGGACATTTTTCCCCTTTGACTGTTTGGGTTCAATTTCGTTAGTATCTTACACTTTAGGTCTTTCATCTTTTATATGCTAGTGGTTGCGTAGCTCGAGGATCTTTTGAAGAATGGGTCGCCTCTGCCTTGTTTTTGTTGTTGTTAGAAATTAAATATTTAGGATACAAGTCTATCTTGGACCAATATCTTTGAATAAGTCTATCCCATCCCTTTCCTCTCCAGTTTCAATTTTGTATTCCCTATTTATCTGCATTCATGCATCTCTTTATCTTTATCTACATAAATAGAGCAATCCAACCTCATTTATGGGTTATGGTTTCTGGATTTTCTCTTTCTACATGGTATTAAAGCTCCATTAAAACCCCTCTCTCTCTCTCTCTCTCTCTCTCTCTCTCTCTCTCTCTCTCTCCCTCGATCTCGATGTCGATCTCGATCTCTCGATCTCTCGATCTCGATCTCTCGATCTCTCGATCTCTCGATCTCGATCTCTCGATCTCGATCTCTCGATCTCTCGATCTCTCGATCTCTCGATCTCTCGATCTCTCGATCTCTCGATCTCTCGATCTCTCGATCTCTCGATCTCTCGATCTCTCGATCTCTCGATCTCTCGATCTCTCGATCTCTCGATCTCTCGATCTCGATCTCCCTCGATCTCTCTCGATCTCCCTCGATCTCCCTCGATCTCCCTCGATCTCCCTCGATCTCCCTCGATCTCCCTCGATCTCTCTCTCGATCTCTCTCTCGATCTCTCTCTCGATCTCTCTCTCGATCTCTCTCTCGATCTCTCTCTCGATCTCTCTCTCGATCTCTCTCTCGATCTCTCTCTCGATCTCTCTCTCGATCTCTCTCTCGATCTCTCTCTCGATCTCTCTCGATCTCTCTCGATCTCGATCTCTCGATCTCTCTCGATCTCGATCTCTCGATCTCTCTCGATCTCGATCTCGATCTCTCTCGATCTCTCGATCTCTCTCGATCTCTCTCGATCTCTCTCGATCTCGATCCAGATTTGCAGGAGTTGTGATATATAAGTTTCTTTTTGGGAGGATTGCGACTTGAGATTGAAAGCATAGTGGCGACTCACGAGCCACACAATAACGCGAAGCTGTAAAGACCCGGAAATGTTGTGGAATTTTTTTTTAAATACATGAGAATTTTACGAGTCCGCAGTTTCTGACGGCGCCTGATTCTGAGGCCCGGTGTGCCCGAAATCAATTTCTGAAGTTTTGTTTGGGTACGTTCAGTAAACGTACGTGCGAGTTTTTCTATCTTTTGAACCGGTGCTTGGAATTGAAATCCGTGGGCACCGATGAACTCACAGCGCCGGTATTCGCTTAAGGAGGCCTTTACCGCAGTTGCTTTTTATCGGGTGTGGAAGTTAATTTATGGGGATTCTCAATAAATTAAAAATTACGCCTGACATATTTTTTATTTAGGTGGTGGTTAATTTCTTTAAAGGGAAGTTGGAGGTGGGGCCCACCCCCCACATAACCTCCCATGGGAGGATATTATGTGGTGGGCCCACACGAGTATCAAACTCCTCAACTCCCCTTTAAACCCCCTTTAACTCTTGAACTCCCAATTAATGGTGGAGCCTTTCCACCTTCTCTCATTAAAGTGCCAACACCCATTAATTAATTAATTGAGCTTTGTTTAGATTTGAATTCTTTTGAATTCCATTTAGAATGCATGGCATGACATGGATAAAATAATAGGGAGGAATATTATTTTAGTTTGGGTGGGACACTTTGTAGTTTTGGGGAGAACTCTTGGAGAAACGACTTCTTCCAAAGAAGAACGCCGTTTCCACCGAAGAACGACGACGCGTCTCTTTCCTTTCCAACCGGGGCAAGCAGGGGAATACGCCGCCCGCGAAGAACGTCGCCAACGACAACGACATTCCCTCCAACGTTGACGGAACGACGTCCGTCTTTCGCGACGTCCGTCTTCCGCGACTCCGTCGTTGATCACCGAAATCGAGGTAGGTGTTGGATTTTGAGTATGATTATATTCTCAAGTTCTTCTATTTAAAAACAAAGAACACAGATGTTTTCTTTTGCGGGTTGGGAATAATCTTTGCAGGAGGTTAGGGTTTGATGATCTTCTTTTAAGTTCTTGTTGAGCCGCCTGTTACCGCTCTAATGCGGAGGGTGCGGGCCAAACTAACATGGCCCAACCCCTCCGCCGTTCTTCTTGAATGGTGTGTTCATCGCGATGGAAGGTGGTGGCTTTGCGTTGCGGTGACGAATAGAGAACCCCCTTCGATCCACCAAGAAACCTCTTCGATGTGCCTCCAAAATGAGCTAAGGAGCTCCCTCAACCTCTGAAAAACCGGAAATCCCGCATGAAGCACGATTGGGAGGAAGAACGGGGGAAAGATGGGAAATCCCGAGTGGCCCGGGACTTAAAACCTTAATTTTAAGTGGCCGCACGGCTTGGCCGCACGGTTTGGGAAATCGTGCGCCAACCGTGCGGTAGCCACTGTCCCACCTGGGGACTTCGCACGGCTTGGCCACACGGTTTGTCAAACCGTGCGCCAACCGTGCGGTTGCTACTGTCTCACCCAGAGACTTCGCACGGCCTGGCCGCACGGTTTGTTTAGACCATGCGCAAACCATGCGCCCCTGCACAAATCTCCATAACTTTGGCACCAGACGTCCGATTGACGAACCGTCAGCGGCGCTGGAATCCTTGGAGCGCGAAAGCGCCTTGTGTATACCCCACTGGAGATTTGGGTTGAGATGGAGTATGGTCAGGTTGGATCGATCATGAATCCAACTGAACCCTGGAACGAAAATGCCAATAACTCACAGACCGGGCGTCCGATTGACGCGCCGTTTGTTGCGTTGGGTTCCTTATGATGTGACGGAACTATGAGATACATCAACTCGAGACTTCGTGGTAGTTGATGTATCGACATTTGGCTCGAGGAGCGGACCCTCCCGGAATCGAGCGTGCTGTGTGCGGGAACCCTAGGGCTGGCTGCGACTGAGATGACGGAATCCTCCGTGGGTTCGACAGTGACGACTACTGTACCGGAATCCTCCGTGGGTTCGACTGCGATGACTACTGTACCGGAATCCTCCGTGGGTCCGACAGAATAGCTGGTCCTGTATCCTGCGTGGGTCCGACAGCTTAGCTGGTCTTGTATCCTTTGTGGGCCCGACAGCTTAGATGAAAAATAGCTGGTCTTGTATCCTGTGTGGGTCCGACAGCTTAGCTGGTCCTGTATCCTGTGTGGGTCCGACAACTTAGATGAATCAGTGACTACATCTGATCATCTCTATCACTCTACGAAAGATGTATACCTGTGTGAGCTGAGTCATGTCTTTCAACCAATATCATCGTGGTGATTGACTTTACTTCCTTTGTGGACTGGGTTGTGTTTGGGCTCGAGAGTTGGAGCCGGGCTGTGACTGGTAACTTAGGTATATGTATGGGCATATACCTAAGTAAGGTTGGTTGATACTTTGTGATTATATCTTTCTACTGTGGTTTATCTTTTGTGGATTCTGGGAGACCTTCGGGGGTCTTGGGGTCCCCTACTGAGTATTGTTATACTCACCCCTGCACGGGCTTCGCCCGCACTATGTTGTGTTCTGTGCAGACGACGAACGACAGTGATCGAGGCTGATGGTGACGGACGGGAGGCTGATCGGAGCTGGACTAGACGGGACGTACCGCAGGGATGAGTTGTTCGAGTTCTGTACCTACCCTTCAGGTAGGATTTCCCGGTGGACGATCCAGGAGCTGTTTTCCCTTTTTACTTGTACTTGTACTAGTTTTTCATTTGGGTTTGTATACTGACCCACTTACTTTCAACACACTTTACTTTTCTATTTTAGTACTTGTTGCCTCTACTGCTTGTGTTCAGACTGTGTGTGTTACAGGTTAAAAAGGCAATACCTTCCCTAATTATCGGGATTACGCCTTTGGTGCTAGTCGTCAGCCCCTAGCCTATGGAAGACGAGCTTGGGGTAGTCACGGCACGGGCCCCGAAGACGGGTCGTGACAGAAGCTTATCACCTTATCGAGGAATGTTTAGCCGGAGATGATGGTAAAGGGAGTAGTACCTTATGGTGGAATGTTTAGCTGGAGATGATGGTGAAGAGAATAGTTTGGGCACAGGAAGTGCGGGGTCTAGGCCAAATTTTGTTTTCAGCCGTCCTTACAATGGTGGAACAGTAAGAGTGAATCCTATTATATAAATTCCGGACTGAGCAAGGTTGGACAGAAAGGAAAAGAGGAGTATGTGCAGAAGTTCAAGGGAGTTCTAAACATCTCCGGAACAGAGTTTGACGAACGATGAGCCTAAGGGGCTATGTTTCTCCCACGACATTAAATATGGGCCAACACGTAAGTGTCTGGAAAACGAGTTTTGACTAATGGTGTGGGAGTATGTTGAGCCTCATGATGAAGAAGAAGTGCCCGATCAGGATGTCATGAGGAGGAAAGATTTATTAGAGTTAACAAGGCGTTGTACCAGAGAGCCTTATGAGCTGAGTCCATGTTGCTGGAAGGTATTGTCTCTGACATGCCAGTGCTAGTGATAGTCAATAGTGGAGCACACCACAATTTTGTGTCAATGGGTGTGTTAAGATTACTGGAGATTCCTATATCTTTGAACAAACCATTTGGGGTTCGATTAGGAGACGGCCGACGAGTTTTATCCAGTGGACTTTGCAAGGCTTTACCAGTCCAGATAGGAAGTTTTACTGTTGAAGTGGATGCATTCCTTTTTGACACGGCTAGTCCAGTTATTGTACTAGGAATGGCGTGGTTAGCGACTTTGGGGTATGTTACTTCCCATTGGAAGAATTTGAATATGAGTTTTGAATATCAGTGGTGGCGGGTAACCTTACAGGGGTTGCGGTCAGGCCTAGATGCACTTATGGCTTTGCAAGCATTATTGGATGGGGAAAACTTGCCAGCACAGGGTCCCTAGTGGCAGTCTGGGATACATGAAACGGGACGGGTGCATTCCTCAGAACAAGAGTTTGGTACCGATAAACAAAGACTGGAAAAATTTGATGACATATATATTAGAGGAGCCCAAGGGACTGCCCCCACGTCGTGTGACAAATCATGCAATAAGGTTGCGTGAGCCTGGAGGTATGAGGATTTTTAGGTCTCACCGGCTATTACAGAGAATTCGCCTGAAATTATAGGAAAATAGCTAAGCCCCTTACTGTTCTCACCAAAGGGATCAATTTTAAATGGGGGGGGGGGGTAGTGATGCTCAAGCTGCCTTTGAAACTTTGAAAATTGCATGGTTTTGGCTCTTGTGCTAAAGCTGCCAGATTTTTCTAAACAGTTTAATATCGAATGCGATGCTTCGGGTGGTGGTTTAGAGGCTGTGCTCATGCAGGAAGGGCAGCCAATTGCTTTTTTCAGCAAGGCCTTTTCTGATGTCAACTTAAATAAGTCCGTTTATGAGGAGGAATTAATGGTGTCAGTGCATGTAGTCTACCATTGGAGACAATGCCTCTTGGGCAAACATTTCATTATCTACACTTACCACAAAAGTGTCAAACATTTATTAAGTCAACGAATTATTTCGATGGACCAACAATGTTGGCAAACGAAGTTGATGGGCTATGACTTTGAAGTTGTCTGCAAACCAGGAAAAACCAATTCGGCTGCATATACTCTTTCGAGAGCGGTTACCTTCAGGTTCTGCAGATGGCCATTTCCGTGCCTTGTTGGGTTGATATACAGTTGGTACTAGAGGAAAGCCGCAAAGATACATTTTTACAGTCCCTAACTGGAGTTGCACACTGATGTTCGAGCAGGGTTTTCGCTCCACAATGGGATGCTTTTTTTTTAAAGGCCGATTGGTTCTTTCTAAAGACTCCCGGTTGCTCCCTACATTGTTACACTATTTCCATGCATCGCCCGCAGGTGGACACAAAGGATTTTTTGAAAACTTGCAAGCAGCTGGCAGCTGGGTTTTATTGGAGAGGGATGACTCCAACAATACTCAAGTATGTTAGGGAGTGTGCTATTTGCCAATGGCACAAGTATCAAACCTTGAGTCCAACAGGTTTGATACAGCCCCTATCCATTCCAGATCTAATTTGGGAAGATATGTCTATGGTGTTTGTTTCTGGGCTCTCAAAATCTCAAGGTTTCTGTTGGAGTCTGCATCCCACATCGGACTTGTGGTCTGATATGGTTTTTATTATTTGTTATAAAAGAACCTCAAGGCCTCCTTTAGAGAGTACCTTGGAGATCTGGGTCTTCTCTCTTTTATTCTTCAACATGGTATCAGAGGAGGTTTGATAAACCCAACCCCTCTCTCCAATCTATTTTTTTTTATTCTGCTCTAGGGTTTACTGAAGTTTTCCCTGTAAGGGGGGGCGGCGGCCTCCATAGCCAGCTCTGCCATCGCCCCTCCCCTCCCCTCCCTCCCGAGCGCCGCTCGGCCCGCCGCTGTCCCGACAGCCTGCTGCGGCTTCTCTCACCCGACTCGCACCTCCCGTTCCCCACCTTCTCGCTCTCCTGGCGCCCTGATCGTCCTGATGTTGTCTGGCCCCTGATTGCCCTCCCTCTCCAGGCGGAATCCCCGACGCAGTGCTCTCCTGGCTCTGCCTCCTTGCGCGACTCCTGACCCGTTTCCCATCGGCGTTTCCCGGCCCCGCCTTTGACGCCGTCGCCTGGCCACCCGTGGCGTTTCTCCCGGACGACACCCCTCTCGCTCCAGCATCCTCCCGATCCCGCTCGCGCCTCCCGTCGTGTCTCCCGACGGGATCCAACCGCTCCTCCTACGACGGTTCTCCCCGACAACGCCCCTCCTGCCCGAGGATCCTCCTCCCGCGGCTCTCTCTAATAATTCTCGCCAGCTCTCTATAATAGTTCCAGACGGCCGACCTTCTTCCCCCCTGCGACGACCTTCTGCTGCCGCGCCTCCAGTGCCCCTCTGCCTCCCTCGCCCGCTCTCCTGGGATGGAGCCCTCCTGCGCTGCTCTACCGGCAGCCGCCTCCCTGTCCGCCAGCATGCCCTCGCACTTCTTCCATCGTGGCGCAACACCTCGACCGCCTCAGACCGGGCCCTTTGGCGCCGCCAGATCCTGCAACAATTCTGCGGAATCCTCGCCTCTCGTCGCCAGCCCCGCAAGTGCGGCTTTTCCGGTGCTAGTGTGGCTTTCCCGACGTCTCATCAACCGGCCCCACTAGTGCAGCATTCTTGGCGCTCCGTCAACCGGCCCAGTCTGTGTGGTTCCTCTGCTGCGCTCGCGACAACTTCATCCATCCATCATCCTGCGGGGGAGCTGCGATCGTGAGGGGGAGAAGCAGCCTTGATGCTTTATATTTTATATTGTTTTGTCTTGTTTTGTCGTCAAGCTGGGTATGTCCAGCTTGAGGGGGAGTGTTTGCAGTCTGTTGCTTGCTTTGTTTTTTCTTTATGTATTCAAGCTAGAAACACCTAGCTTGGGGGGAGCGTTGGAGTCTGCATCCCACATCGGACTTGTGGTCCGATGTGGTATTTATTATTTTTTATTGTAGAATGATAAAATGAGAGATACCCGAAGCTCCAAGGTATTTTCTAAAAGAGCCCTTGAGGTTCTTTTATAACAAATACTAAAAACCACACCGAACCTCAAGTCTGATGTGGGATACAGACTCCAACACTCTCCCTCAAGCTAGGTGTACTTAGCTTGGACACATAAAGAAAAGAGACCAAACCAAACCAATGAAAAAAAAAGCAATCAATGGACTGCAAACACTCCCCCTCAAGCTGGACATACCCAACTTGATTACAAAACAAGATGAAATAAAAAGAAACAAGCAACGATCGTAGCTCCCCCTCAAGATCGCAGCTCCCCCTCAGGATGATGGATGGATGAAGTTGTCGCGGGTGCAACAAAGGAACCACACAGACCGAGCGGGTTGACGGAGCGCTAGGAATGCCGCACTAATGGGGCCGGTTGATGAGACGCCGGGAAATCCACACTAGCACTCGGAAAGACGCACTTGCGGGGCCGACGACGGGAGGCGGGGATTCCGCGGAATCGTTGCGGGATCTGGCGGCGCCAAAAGGGGATGGTTCGAGGCGGTTGAAGTGCTGCGCTATGGTGGAGGAAGCGCAAGGGCGTGCCAGCAGACAGGGAGGCGATTGTCGGGAGAGCAGCGCAAGAGGGCTCCATCTCGGGAGAGCAAGCGAGGGAGGCGGAGGCCGGCATGGAGGGAGCAGAGTGATGGTGCACCACTGCGGTGCACAGGTGGGCGTCGCAGGGAGGCGCGACGAGCAGGGAGGCGCGACAGCAGAAGGCCAGAATGAAGGTGCCTGTGAGTAACAGGGGGAGATCGCCTGGAGTAACAGGGGGGGTCCACGTGATGGGAGGGCGCCGCTTGGGGGGGGGTGATCTCGACGGGAGGAGGTTCCGCAGAGAGGCCGAGGGCGCGCAGCGACGGGAGGAGACGCTGGGGAAGGAATTCGTCGTCGGGAGGGCCGCGCCTGGGTCGGGAGTGGAGGAACACCGCGGGAGGAACGCCGCGGGAGGGAGGCGGCCTGGTCCGTCGCGCGCGCAGAGGCGAAAGCTGGCTGCTGGAGACGAGCCGGGAGAGCACTGCGTCGGAGGGCCACCTGGAGAGGGAGTTGATCTACCAGACAGAATCGGGAGGGAGGAAGGAGGCGGGCTGGGACGGTGCCGCGTCGAATGCGGAGGGCCGGGAGGGAGTCGGCCGGTCAGTGCGAGGGAAGCAGGAGGCGGGGCCGGGATGGAACCGCCGGGAGAGGAGCCGCTCAGGCGTTGCGGAGGGAGATGCTGGCAGGGGGGAGAGCCGCCAGGAGAGAGGCCGAAGCAGGGAGGGATCCGCCGCCTGGGAAATGAGCCCGGAGGGGCGGCGACAGAAAATAAACCTAGCCCTACATGGGGGGCCGCCGCCCCCCACGGGGGAGAAAAAAAACGAGAAACCCTAGATAGGGGGGGATAAAATGGGAGGACTCGGGATTAGGTTCCCTTTGATACCATGTAGAATGATAAAATGAGAGAGACCCGAAGCCCCAAGGTATTCTCTAAAGGAGCCCTTGAGGTTATTTTATAACAAATACTAAAGACCACTCCGGAACTCAAGTCCGATGTGGGATGCAGACTCCAACAGTTATAAAAGAACCTCAAGGCCTCCTTTAGAGAGTACCTTGGGGATTCGAGTCTTCTCTCTTTTATTCTTGAACAATTTCGAAGTCATTCTTGTAGTTGTGGATCGTCTCTCTAAGTATGCCCACTTTAAGGATGTTGCTGGACTGTTTATGTGAGAGATAGTCAGACTTCATGGCATGCCTAGTGCTACTGTCAGTGACCGCAGCCTGTTGTTTACCAGTTTTTTTTGGAAAGGGCTCTTCAGATTACATGGTACCAAACTCAAGATGAACTCTTCCTATCACCCCCAAATGAATGGGCAGTCTGAGGTCGCCAATAGAAGTCTGAAGACTTGTTTGCGGTGCTTTTCTTCTGACAGGTCTCGTTTATGGATCTGTTGGTTGCCATGGGCAGAGTTTTTCTACAATACTTCCTTCCACATTTCGACAGGACAGACCCCGTTCGGAGTTGTTTTTGGGAGGAAGCCGCCCGCTTTACCCCACTATACTAAGGGAGACATTGCCCTTGAGGCGTTGATCAGGATGAAGCTCTTCTCCGGTTGAAAACTCATTTGTTGGCAGCCCAACATGCCATGCAACAGTCAGCTAATAAAAAACGGCTAGCAGTTGGATTTTAAGTGGGCGACCTTATTTTTGTCAGGCTACGTTCTCCACAGCCCTCAGTGTCTTCTGCCAAGATCTATCCTAAGTTGGCAGTGCATTTTTATGGGCCTTTCCCCATCCTTTCAAAGGTAGGAGCAGTTGCTTATCACCTCGCTCTCCCAGAGCACAATAAAGTTCATCCATGTTTCTCAGCTCAAGTTAGCTGTTGGAGATCATATCCTGGAGATCTTTCCGAAGCATTTCTGTGAGGAAGTTGCAGACCAGGTTTTACCGGAATCTGTTTTGGCTACGAGGGGTCAGTTTCGTGATCTACAATTTCTGGTTCAGTGGCGTGAGCGTCCCGTTGATGATGCTACTTGGGGAGAATGCTCGGCTATTTCAGGCTCAATTTCCTTATTTTCATGTTGGGGACAAGGTGGTTCTTTAGGAGAACGAAATTGATAATGGTGCTGACAGTGCTGGTCAATTGGCTCTCAGCCTCTTAAGACATATGCTAGGAGGAAGCGACCTGTTTTTAATGCTGGAGGGTAGATTGGTATTTGTGTTCCAGCTGGCAGTTATAAAATAAGCTGTACAAGAGAGAAGGGGGGGGGGGTCGGCAAATTATCAGGACAGTAGTGGCTGTAGGAGGCTTCGGCCGGGGCTCTTGGAGGACTGTCCAGGAGAGTTAGTTTTCTTGTTATTTTTCTTGCGATTCTTGTTGCTTAATCTGTAATTCTGTTTTCTGAATTCTGTTTGTAAGTTTTCTCCTGGCATTTATCAATTGAAATAGCGTGTTTGAAACTGTACAACTGGAAAACAACCTACGGCTCTTTCATGGCACGTCTCTCTCTCTCTGCTGCCAAGTCCCCTCTCTCCAGGCATGACTTTCTCTAGGCACTCTCTTGCACCTCAAGCATGCCTCCTCAAGGCATGCGGTTGCGTCTTCCAATCCACAGCATCTTCTTGATGCGATCCAGCTACCTCAGCAGGCACGTGCCTCATGTGCTCACCTCCGAGCATGCCCAGGCCTTGCGTGGGCCCTGCTCAGGCGCCAAAAGCCGTTGCACGCGTCCTGCTGTGTGCATGCCTCTCATGTTTCCTCTTCAACTAATACATCATCTTCTCCTAGATGCCTCATTCTGCCATTAAAGCCGTAAAGCTTGTGGAAAAGGATTTTTTCAAAGGAGGGATCGTTCATTAGCTCTTCTGCGGTTCTCGCTCACATAGGCGCACTAGACGCCCCTATGCAAAACCTCTTTTGATGTCTAGCCGAATCTATCAGCTGATTCTGCTGAACAACAATAGATCCGACGGGGAGTGACAATCAAATTTACTTCTCAGACGAGATTCTGACTGTTGCCATATCTGCTCCTCTCCGTCGTTGGCCAGGCCTCTTCATCGGTGCTTAGACCATTGCTGGGCCTCTCTGCTTCTGTTCCAAGCCACTGTTGAGCCTCTTTGACGCTGCACAGGCCTTTTCTGGGCCTCTATGTCTTTCCTCAGGCGCTCTCTATTGCACTTCTTTGCCACGCTCTCTGGTGCCACCACTGGCTAGACACCTTATGTTGGGTCTCTTGTCAGATCTGTTTCTGCAGTCTCTCCGCAATGTCTTTGAAGATGTTGTGTTGTATTCATATGACCTTTTCTAGCCGTCCTTTTCTAGATGAACGTTTTTTGGCATCATCCTCCATACAACCGTTTCCTAACATCCTTTTCTAGATGACCTTTTCTAGGTATGCTCTCTGTGCCCGTTCTGAATCTTTTACTGATGACCGAGAAGGTCACGATATCCGTACAACTTATAGATGAGCGTCTTCCATGACAGTTCCAGCGTCGTCTCCAAAGGAGTATCTTTGTCAGGTCTGACGTTTTTCAAATTTGTGTAGCAAGTTGGAGTATGCTCTAGCTTGTGGGGAAGTGTTAAAAGTATTTAAATATTTAGGATATGAGTTTATCTTGGATCAGTATTTGTGAATAGGTCTATCCTATCCCTTTTCACTTTAGTTTGAATTTTGGATTTCCTATCTATCTGAAGTCATGTATCTCTATCTTTATTCTTCAAATAGTGCAACCTGACCTCATTTTTGGGGTACGGTTTTTGGGTCTTCTCTTTCTAAATTTACCTTAATTCAATTAGTATTTGTAATTCTCACTTATTTTTTTCCAATATAGCTTCTAGTAGAACTTAAAATGCTGTCATTATTTGTTTTTACTTGTTTTAATTATTTTTTCTAAACTGATACATAGATTCTTAATTTTCTGATCAATGCAGTCCAAGCGACTGGACATATGTTCAGGCAGAGTTGAAAAAGAGTCTGGGAAAAAATTTTCTGATATATGGTATGTTCAGCTATGTTTCCCATTCTCACACTTTGCCACATTTATTGATTAATGAAGCCCATATTTTTCTGAAGTATAATACATTTATGAATTTAATAGTTATATCAGGCATTCTTTGGAGGAAAGAATAGCATGGGTGGATCAATCCACAAGGCCTTTTCACTACAGTTATCTGTCTTTTGCATATATAGGAATGGTGTTTGATAAATTAGCATGGGTCTCTCTGCTTTTAATTTTTATTTTTTTTCAAAATTCTATATTAGGCTAACAGCTGTGTTGCTTGCAGCGAGTTCTTGTAATAGTTACAGTAAAACTTTGACTGGAATTGATGAAGCTGGAAAACGATTAGCAGCTGAAGTGAGTTGTGTGGCTGCATAACCAATTTTGTACATAATTTGAAATGGGATATTTATATTGCCAGTTCATTGCTATTAACAGGTTGTAGAAGTTGTGAAAAAGACCCAAAGTCTGAAGAAGATATCATTTTTAGCTCATTCTCTTGGGGGTTTATTTGTTAGATATGCCATTGCTGTTCTTTATTTACCAAATTCCCCAAGAAGTGATCATTCTGTTGAGCTAGCCAACTCTATAAGATCAAATTCTGGTGCCGCATGCCTTTCCAAAAACGGTACAATTGCTGGTCTGGAGCCAATCAACTTGATTACTTTGGCTACTCCACATCTTGGAGTGAGAGGGCGAAATCAGGTCTGTTCATACCTTCGCAATAGTTGACAATCATATCCTCAGATACTAACCAATAAAAGTTCATTAAGGCCCCATTGTATGGTACAAAATCTTTAATGGGACGGAATGGAATGGAGTGGAATGGAATGAAAAGTGTGGAATAATGATGCTTGGTATGTAATAGAAATAAAAATAAATTAAAAAATAATTTAAGTAATAATTAATAATAATATATTAGAAAATTAATAAATTATTATTTATGAATTAAATTGTAATTAGTTTTTTTTAATAATTAATAATTAGTAGTGTAGATTGGGGAAACCCCCTTACTTTCAAGGTGAGGCGGAGACCTTTTATAGATTGAGAAAGAGGAATACAATTAGGAGTATTCCGATGTGGGACTCGGAAATACCCACAGTAATCAGCGGGGGGTCGGGCATGCCGGGAAGCCGTGAATGACCCTGTGCAGCGGAGGTGACGGGCAGAGAGGGAGTCGTAGGAGGCGAGCCGGCTAGAGCGCCGGGAGGGCGGCCGGGAGAAGATGGCGAGTGCGCCTCAAGGAGAGGCTGGCGGGTTCTGATGCGCGCAGAGGGAGAAGGGCCGCTGGGGGGGGCCGCTGGAGGCGTCGCGCGCAGAGGAGGGCTGCCGGGGGGGGGGGGGCGCTGGAGGCATCGCGTGCAGAGGATGAGGGCCGCCAGGGGGGCACTGGAGGCGTCGCGCGTAGAGGAGGGTTGCCGGGGGGCCGCTGGAGGCGTCGCGTGCAAAGGAGGAGGCTGCCGGGGGGCCGCTGGAGGTGTCGCGCGCAGAGGAGGATGGTCGCCGGGGGGGCCGCTAGAGGCGTCGCGTGCAAAGGAGGGCCGCTGGAGGCCAGGGCCGGACGGCGCAGGGAGGCGTAGGTCACCGGGCAAGAGCGCCGCTGGGATGGGAGGGGGGGGGGCGTAGGGCAGACTGAGGGAGGGGGGGGGGCGCATAGGGCAAACCGAGGGAGGGGGGTGCCGCGTAGGGCAGACCCAGGAGGGAAGGGTGCTACTTAGGGCAGAGCCGGGAGGGAAAAAAAATTAGATGGAGGGCTTGGGAATAGGTTCTCTCTGATACCATGTAGAACGGGAAAACCCCCTTTTACCTTCAAGGTGAGGCGGAGACCTTCTTTTATAGATTGAGAAGGAGGAATACAATTAGGAGTATTCCGATGTGGGACTCGGAAATACCCACAATAATAAAAAGAGGGTATAACAAGTTGTAATTGATTCAATTAATTATTTCATTTATTTTATCATTTTATCATTTTCACCATTTTTATTTTATTTTTTAAAATGTTCCCAACCTAAGGAATGGGGATTCCTTCAATCATGTGAAGGAACTTGGATTCCTTAAAACCTGGTAGTGGTCACTCCCTGGGGAAACCCATCATGACTAACCAAACATACAATGTTAAAATGTCGTCGGAATCACCCTTTCCCAATCAGGGTCTCAGTCTTATATTAATCCCCCCTTGCTTCTCCATGCTTATTTCTTAGGATCGTTGAGTGCTTACTATGTATAATTTTTGCTTAGGGTAACCAAAGATATCCTTCTATTGTTACTTTTGCATGATTATATGAGTTGTTTATACCTTCTATCATTTCCAGCTCCCATTTTTATTTGGTGTCCCCATCTTGGAGAAAGTTGCCCTGCCTTTGGCTCCGATTGTGGCTGGAAGGACTGGAAGTCAGCTGTACCTCACTGATGGCAGTCCAAACAAAAAACCTCTTCTTTTAAGAATGGCATCGGATTGTGAAGATGGAAAGTACATGTGAGTTCATTGATCCTTTATATATTTATATGGTCTTTCTGCACAACATTCTTTCTTAGGCTTCTTATGCACTTCTGTTTTTCTTGCAGATCTGCACTCGGTGCATTCTGTTCTCGTATTATTTACGCCAATGTCTCCTATGATCGTATCTTACTAACTGATAGCTTGACCTTTTATTTACATTGTTCTCTACCATTGTTAAAAACTGTCATCTTTTACATTTTTTCCCAGATATCGTTGGTTGGCGCACCTCTTCTATAAGGAGAGAGTCGGAACTAATAAAGGTGATCGGACTTTCACTTTCATGAAATAACTTCAATTGTGTTTTTAACCAGTGAGGATCCTGAGGCTCTTGAATAGCGTGTATTATAGCTGTGTTTTAGGGTGTCATTAATTTTGTTCATACTGATTTCCTTTAAATTTGAGGAATAATTTTTTTATAATAGTCACACTCTGTTTTAGTGGTACTTATACGGTGCAAATGTATTTTGGGCAGCCCCCTCGTCAATCTTTGAGTGATTACAAGCACATAGTAAATGTGGAGTATTGTCCACCAGTTTCATCAGATGAACCCGAATTTTCCTCAGAAGCAGCGAAGGCAAAAGAGGCAGCACAGAATTCACCGAGCACGCAAAATACAGTAGAGTATCACGAGATTATGGAAGGTAATCCTTAGTGCTGCACTACCTGTCCTGGCACCTATTACTAAGGCCCCTTTTGGTCGGGTTAGAAGGTGGAAAAGAAACGAAAAAACGTGGTTTCTCTCCTTTCTGACATGTTTGATTGCTATGAAAGGTTTCCCAGGAAACCTTGGTTTCCTTCAAATGATGGAATTCATTATTCTAATTATATTAATTTACTTTCCTTTCAATCACTATCCAAACACCATCTTTTAATTTTTCATTCCGTTCCTCTCTCTTCCTTTTTATCCATTTCCTTCCACCTGCATTCCATCAACCAAAGGGTCTAATGGTATCCTCTGTTAACAGAGGAAATGATATGCGGGTTGCAGCGGTTGGGTTGGAAAAAGGTTGATGTAAGCTTCCACTCAGCGCCATTGCCCTTCTTGGCACATACCAACATTCATGTATTGTCCTCACTGAATCTCATTTGTTTTTTTAAATAATCACACTTTTCAGGCTGGCCCTTGCTATAATTTCCAACTTGACTTTATTCTTTCAGGTAAAAATTGAATGGCTTAATAGTTCTGGTGTCGGAGTTGTTGCTCATGTTGCGGAAAACCTGAGGCAACAAGAGTACAGTACAGTAGTTTCTGCTAGCTTATAGTTGCAAAGTGTATTTTGGGACAAACCGTGCTATGCTACACAAACTTTAATGTGACCATGTTTGTGTTTTGATTGCTAATAAATACTTTTGTTTTAAAATGTATATAAGGGTTGAATTGGAATCGTGGATTAGTCAATTTGAAATGAAAATGAATTTTGTAAATGAAAGCAGGGTATATGTGGAATTGTACTTTTCGTTTCTTTGTTGGTGTTTGGGTCAAAAAACACATTGTTGGCCTTTTAAATTTTATTTGTTCAGATGGATTCTGTTCTATAGTCTGATGTTTGAATTTAATGCAATACATGGTGGGTCCGACGATCCATCCCCATCATCATTCCAGGATTTGGGTCGACCATTCCCCCCGGATTATGCAGTTGACTGATAGAGACAGAGGGACGACTACTTGTATATTGCAGAAGGAACCAGAACTACATAAATGGAGGATGAGAAAGGATGGAAGAAGAAGGCGCTGTAATAGACACTCGAGAGGCACTGTAGCACCCTCATCCAAGCTGAAAGCTGAGTCCAAGCCAATATTCCTCCTTCCCTGCCCGCTCCAGCTCTTCTTCTATCTAACATCCTCAGCCTCCCTCCCCTCACGTGGCTTAACAAACTAATATTCCTTCCCAATTGTTCGCTCCTCCTAACAGCTCGAGCTGGCCCAACTAATCCCTCACCCAAGCTGAAAGCTGAGTCCAAGCCAGACGGCTGATTCCAACAATATTCCTCTTTCCCTGCCCGCTCCAGCTCTTCTTCTATCTAACATCCTCAGCCTCCCTCCCCCTCACGTGGCTTAACAAACTAATATTCCCTCCCAACTGTTCACTCCTCCTAACAGCTCCGTTGTAGCACCCTCACCCAAGCTGAAAGCTGAGTCCAAGCCAGAAGGCTGATTCCAACAATATTCCTCCTTCCCTGCCCGCTCCAGCTCTTCTTCTATCTAACATCCTCAGCCTCCCTCCTCCTCACGTGGCTTAACAAACTAATATTCCCTCCCAACTGTTCACTCCTCCTAACAGCTCCAGCTGGCCCAACTAATCCCCTCACAAGAGTTACAATCATGCCCCTGGAAGATTCCCTTAAATACAAACAACACCCTCACTTCCCAGCCTTGTGTATTCCTATCACTGCCACCCCCTTGAAAATCACGTTGTCCTCAAGATGGTAAACATGATGAATTTCTGATGTAGTGGCCTCAGATGCCAATCGCCTTGTACGCCCGGTCGTGCATTGCGTTGATTGCTTGCTTGTCTGACTCTTGCTGCTCGTGTCCATTGCGTTTGCCTTGGCTGTCGGCTTGAGCCTGCCCATTTTTTTTACATATATTCTACGCAATCTCCTAGATATTCTGCCCTGCTTTTGCGCTCTGGGTAGAGCCAAACAGCACCGTTGATTGAAGACCGAGCTGTTGAGGTTGTTCACAATGTGCCCTTGCCGCACATGCACGCTAAGCAATCTCCTATATGCTCTTCTTTGCTCTATGGACTAGTCGTGAAAATCGGAAGTTGTGGGTTATACCTCCATCCAAAAAAATAAAGGAATTCCAACTATGCAATCAGCCTCTTCCTGTATTTTTGGTGCCTTATACCTGCACTGTTGTCGGATGCATCCGTATCCCATGGAGATAGTGTAATGGCCCGGACCTTCCGACCCGTTACTTAGTGGGGAATTTGGTGATTGAGGTGTCCTAGGAAGTTCAGAGGTGTTTAGAGGAGGAAAAGAGGAGTTTGGAGGAATTTTGGATGAAAAAGGGTTGTTTTGGATGTTGGTGGTAGCACCCCGGCGGTAGCTTCTGACGGTAATACCTGACGGTATCGGCTACGTGGATCGGCTATGTGAATCTGCTTTGTGGCTGTATCGGCTACATGGATCAACTATGTGGTTGGATCAGCTACCTGGCTGATCGACTACGTGAATCGGCTATTTGGCTGGATCGACTGCGTGAATCGGCTATGTGGCCGGATTGACTACGTGAATTGGCTATGCGGACGAATCAGCTACGTGGCTGAGTCTGCTACTTGAAAACAATTATGTGGAAACTTTTGGCTACATGGAATCAACCATGTGGAGTTTTTCGCCAGTTATGTAAAAATGACCATGCAGGTCTTTTAGCGGCGTGAATCAAGGACATTCAAAGGCCGTTTCGTCAAGGATAATTATATCCTTGATTTTCGGTGATGACCGGGGTTGTAAATGAGTCCTTCCACGTGGAGTTTAATGAGATCCACAATAATTGGTGGTCAATTTAATCTCTCGCGATTTGAAATTCTGATCATCTTGTATCAGTTGACTCAAAAACAAAGATCCTTCCTTCGTTCCTTCCTGCTTGCTTTCCCTCGAGGCCAGAGGTTCCAAAGCCCTTCCCTTGTGGGACCCTGTTGCCGTTGGTTTGGGTTTTTTCCAGCAGCAATTCCATCTTGCTCGCACCCCTGTTTTTGGTGTAGCGAATCGCGTGATGCTTCTCCCTTCGGGTCACCCCTGCTCTGCAAGGCGCCGAACAAGCACCACCGGCTCGACCGCCTCAGTAGCGGGTTACGCAGAGACAACCCCATCAAGCTGCACGTGCCCCCGTCGCTGCAGGATATGCCAATGGCATGGCTGCCACTGCTGTTCACACACCTCCAAAGATGGGGTTTGACTCAGAATCTGACGGGGGAGTTTGACGCCCCTTTGGAATATCCACAATATCCCAAGCTCAAGGCCGATCTACCTTTTTTTTTTATGGCAACTCGACATCAAAGAATTTTTGGACCGGATGGTGGAGGTAGAAAAATATTTTGATTTGATGGGTGATTGAAGAAAACATGCAGATTAAATATGATGCATATAAGCTACGAAGTGGGGCATCAGCATGGTGGGCACAATTGCAAAACATTCGCCAGTTGCAGGGAAAGACCCCCGTCCATACTTGGCGATGAATGGAGGCTGCCCTGACCACTTGATTCTGTTGCGGAATCGTCGGGAGACACAACGACAGAAACGAGGAAACGAAAAAAAAGGAAAGCAATAAGGACACAACTATTTACGTGGTTCGGGAAAAATCCCTACGTCCACGGGAGAGGCAGAATTCACTATATCGGGAGCACAAGAAATACAGAGGTTTTTCAGTAATAACCCTAGCCCGAAAATGGGCTATAAAATGAAGAAGACGATCATTGTTCCGAAAAGGTAAGTCCGCGTCGCTACAGTGAACGACGACCGATTTTGTCAAAAAGCGCTACAGTGGTTGCCGGCTGGAAGTCAAAAGTGCTACAGTGAAGTTGACTCCGAAGTCCGCACCGCTACAGTGCCTGTCGGTCAGCTCCACTACAGTACTCAGAGATGCTACAGTACCGAAAAAAATTGGGCCGGGACCTTCGGGCCCCCGGAGTAGGGGCACGTTGCCCCCTGCAACCCCCAAACGAGCTCATCGCGGAGCTCAACCCGCGACAGTTGCGGGCCACAAGCATTCGGCCCAACCGGATCGGGCAACACCAATCCAACAGATTCCTCCTGGATAGCTACACTCAACTCATCTATAAAAAATTACGACTGCCAACAAGGCCCCCATACTGTTTCTAAGTATACACAGGAGTTTTATCAACTAGCGACAAGAAATAACTTACAGGAGACAACAGTTTATTAGCAGATGACCCCGTACATTTGTGGCCTTACTCCGGCCATGCGAGGTTCCCATTGATGACGTGGGAGGCGACCTCTGCCACGTTGGCCTAGAAAGCGCCTCTGAGGAAGAGGAGTATGAGATTCAAGTTGTGCGGCGACTCATGTACCGAGCAAGAAACGGAAGATCCTCAATGATATGATCTATTTTGAACTCGTTGTCGGGTTGACAAACAAATTCTTGAAGTGATTGTCGATGGGGAAGCTAGGAGACCTTGATCTTTAAGGATGCAGTTGAGCGACTCAACCTGAAAACGACGCCTGATCCTTTGCCCTATAAAATTGGTTGGATCAAAGCGTTGGGAGAAATCAAGATCACAAAACTGTGCAATGTCCCCTTATCTATTGGTCGCTACATGGATCATGTTGTATGCGACATGGTAGACATGGATGCATGTCGACTGATACTAGGACGCCCATGGCAATTTGACTCCGATGCTTGCCACAATGGATGAGCCAACACAATCGAACTCACCAAAGAACGGATTAAATTCATTTTGAGCCCCCTTGATGAAGAAGCATGTGATCCAGAAGTCGGGTAAGTCTGTTATCTCTTTATGTGCCTCAAACGAGTTCAAGGAGGAGACTGTTGGCGCAACATGTCTCATCTATTGTGGCCCAAGCCTTATCTGACATTCCTATCGGTATTCCACCCCAAATTCAGGAGATACTTATGTTGGGAACAATTTTGCGAGAGAGAGAGAGAGAGAATTAAAAAATAACAGCTGTAAACTCTGTATAATTGTCGTTGAACAGTTTCAGAAGAGGAATTACAACAGGAGGTAGAAGAAAGAGTAGAAGGAAAACCACTAGGAGAAGTCCACTTACCGTAGAGGCCAAGCCGAGACCACCGACCGTACTTCCTAGTTACCAAACTGGAGAAGAATTCCTAAAGAATATCCTCCTCTCCTCCCCTACGAACCAACCCCCTTTTATAATTCTCCATCTGCCCCTGCCCCCTCCTATTACAGTTGGTAGTAACAAACTAACAGCTGGCAGTAACAAACTATCAACCTACTGCCAGCTGTAACCCCTAACAAACTTACAAAATAAAAGTACAATGTTGCCCCTGACAACTAATACCCAATCAGCCAACTTTCCCTCTCATGGACAGCTGCACACTACCACAACCCCACACACATAGGGACAACCTCCTGCATTCCTAACAACTAAAGGAGTTAAAGGGTATCATGTACCAAGAACTCTCGGTGGGCCTACCACCAGTCAGGGATTTATCACTGTATCAACTAGATACCGGGAGCTCCCCTACGTAATTTACCCCACTACCGCATGAGCCTGACTGAGCATGACATTTTGCAGGGCCAGGTCGAGAACTTGCAAACGACTGTTCCAGCACTGTCGGTGCCAAAGAAAGACAGTTCTTGGAGGACATGCATGGATAGTCAAGCTATTAATAAATAGGGAGCCACCATTTTCTCTAAACTTGACCTGCGTAGTGGATACCATCAACTTTAAATCTAACTCTGAGATGAATGGAAGACGACATTCAAAACCAAGGAAGGTCTTTATGAGTGGCTTGTGATGGCATTCGGGCTTTCCAACATCCCGAACACCTTTATGCGGTTAATGAATCCGATTATGTGACCTTTCATTTGTAAATTTGTTGTCGTATATTTTGATGATATTCTCATTTATAGTTGCATTAAGGCCTTACATGTTGACCACTGAAGGGCGGTGTTACAAGTGTTCCATGAACATACTCTTTATGTGCACCTAAAGAAGTGTAGCTTTATGCTCCCAAAGCCACTCTTCCTTGGGCATGTCATTTCAGCTGAAGGCATTCAAGTTGATGACGAGAAGATTCAAGCAATCTAGGAGTGATCGCGACCTTAGACAATTTGTGATGTGCATAGCTCCCATGGCCTTGTTACATTCTATCAGTGTTTCATTAGGGATTTCAACTCCATTAATGCCCCCTTGACCGATTGCCTTAAGGGGAAGGTTCACTTGGGAGAAGACGTTGAGACCAACATTATCACCCTCACTGAAAAGCTCGCTACAACACCTCTTCTTGCGCTACCTGATTTCAACCTTGCATTCTAACTCTAGACGCCTCGGTGATCAGTATTGGTTCCGTCTTATCACAGGCAGATCAACCTATCGCTTTCATGAGTGAGAAGCTGAGCGATTCCCGATGCAAATGGACGACCTATGCGATCGAGCTCTATGATGTTGTTTGGGCCATTAAACACTGAAAGTATCTCTCTTTCAATAGAAGTTTGTCTTGCATATGGACAATGTGGCCTTGAAATATACGCACATGCAGAAAAATCTCAATTGGATGCATGCTAGGTCGATATCATACTTGCAACAATTCACTTTTGTAATTAAACACAAAAGTGGGAAGAAGAAGAAGGCACCTGATGCTCTGAGTCGCCGACATCATATACTTGTTATTTTGTGGGGCAAGGTCATCGGGTTTGATTGTTTGAAGAACCGATATTCGGATGATAATGACTTTGCTGACCAATGGGCGAAATGTGATCATGGTAGTACCACGGCCCCCTTCATTCTTGTGGATGGGTTTCTTTTCTTTAAGGATCGCCTCAGTATTTCACAGGCGTTGGTGCGAGAGGAGATTATCACTGAGCTTCATCGTGGAGGTCATTTTGGATGGGATAAAACTATCACCCTTGTGGAGAAGAGGTTTTATTGCCCGTAACTCTGTCCAGACGTTTCTAAAGTTGTGCAGAAATGCTTGACCTGCCAGAATAAGGTGCAGACCCAGAATACCTGCCTCTACACGCCGCTGCCCATTCCAGAGGCTCCATGAGAAGATATATCTATGGACTTTGTGCTAGGACTGCCCCGAACACAACGGTCACATGACTGTTTTTGTCATGGTGGATTGTTTCTCCAAAATGGCACACGATTCCGTATAAAAAAAAAACTGCTGATGCATCCCATTTGGCTACTTTGTTTTTCATGGAGGCGGTGTCTTCATGGTGTTCCGAATACCATTACAGCGGACCGAGACACCGGGTTCCTCAACCATTTTTGGTGAACCTTGTGGCGGATGTTCGAGACAGATTTAAAGTTAGCAGTGTGTTTCGTCCACAGACGGACGGATAGACTGATGTTCTCAACAGAACTCTTGACTCTATAATTCGTTGCTTGTGTGGCGATTGTTCCAAGCAATGGTATCTCATGCTTGTGCCAGCTGAATTTGCATTTAACATTGTGGTGAATCGAATGAATGACGGAAAAGACTTCTTTTGAAGTGGTTCACCAATGGCCTCCAAAACACTTGCTCGATCTTATTCAACTACCCAAATTACCTGGGTGTATAGTGTGGCAGCTGAACACATGGCTGTCTGAATCGAAGACGTACAAGCTGAGGTGATTCGTAAAATGGAAAAATCAAATGAATGATACAAGGAAGCGACGAACAAGAAGAGGCGGCCAAAGATCTTTGAAGTCAGAGATCTCGTCATGGTACACATTCGGAAAGAACGGTTTCCTATGGGGGACTTATGTTTGGCACATGAGTGTCTGGGCTGCCAAGGGGCAGTTTTTCCTTTATCCTTTATTAGTTGTTGGGTCGGGTTTGAAGCAGGTAGGGGGATATTAAGTAGGCCCTGGGGTTGTTGGAGGGGCTACGATTGATTTTTAGCACTTTGCTAGGTAGCAGTGGTAGACCTTGGGAGGTTCGGCTTGGCCCTCAGGGTAGTGGTCTTCTCGGGAGGAATACTTCTTCTCCTTCCCCTTTTCTGCTGTAACTCCATTAAATCTTCTTCTCCTGGAAAATATCAAGTGTCGTTGCTGTTTGTCCTATTCTATATAATAATTTTTTTACTGTTTGAACTACCATTAGTTTGGTTACCGAGCAATTTTGGCGACTTCGCTGGGGAAGCCGACACTCGGGAACCGATTACCGTAAGGGAAGTCGTTGAGAGAAGTCGCTGGGGGAGCTCACGGGAGTGGATGATCGTCGCGGTGAGGGGAGTGATCGCTGGAGGACTCGATTGTAGCTGGAAAATGCAATTGTCAGTTAGACATGATCAATGCTTAAAAAAAAGGTACTGTTGTGTAGTTTGTTCCTCTCCCCTTCCCTGCTTTCGGAAAAATGATCACAGCTGAGCGGACAACAATTGCTGGAAGGAAACGATCACAACAGAGAAACGGACACGCACCGGGAGTACTAAAGATGCTAGTTCGTTTGGAGAAGTTTGCAGTTTGTGGACCTCGTTGGCGTTGGCCGACTAGAATGGCAACAGGAGTCGCACTGCCAGATTTTTCAGGCGAGGATCCACTTGGTTGGATCACAATAGCAGAGGCCTATTTTTTGGAGAATCGTCAGAAGATATGAAGCTACACTACACGCAGACCGGTACTGTGGAGAAGCAGTTTGCTAACATTCCGGAACAACCAGAAAGTAATTTCTGTTCCGAGTTCTTCTGAGGATAAGCAACCAGAAGTAATTTTTGGTCCGAGTTCTTCTGAGGATAAGCAGGAAGGGTTCGTCAAGGAGGTGCAACGAGTTCCTGGATTATGTTCGAAACCACCTTTGCTAGAGGAGTTTAGTCTGGTTGTTCCGCGAATTGGTCAAGATGGAGACTTGTTCGGAATTTGGAGAGTGTTGAAGAGGAGTCAGTATGTGCACAATTAGCAGAACTCTAGTTTTGTTCCTCCTCCGGAGGAAATATTAGAAGTTATCGAAACTGAAAAGTGTGCACACAAGCTGACCAAAAGAAGGCTACCTAAAGCAAAAGGTGATGCACGGTGGCCCCGTCTGGTTGCACTGCATGCTTGCAGTGACAGGGAGACCTGGTTTGCATCACTTACAAAAGACCAAGCCAAGGCTCAGACAACTGCACTTGAGGAATTCTTTCCAAATTTTATTGCAGGGGCTTTAAAGTCTGATGTCCCATACGGTGGCTCTTTGGTGGTATGCAGTGGAGGAGTGTGACAGAGTGGAGGTGGACATAGAGGAATGAGAACCACTGCATCGGAAGGAGCTGCAACATGTTCCAAATACCGCTCCCTGCGCCGTGTGCTGTGCGCCTGCTCAGATCAAACAGCTTTGTCTCCCTCATGATTGTTAGATCATTCATAATTAATATGGTAAATGTAATTTTGTTTCAATGATCTAATATCATCTCATCAGTACTGCAATCAAACTAAAAATCTTTTCTTTCATTCTTTTTGTGCCATTTTTTAATGATTGAATGGAAAAAACATGGTTTGCAGTTCCAGGCTTGATGCACAAGCTGCGTGTGACCATATGATAGTGGACTCGGGTAGTTCTGCATGGAGTTTCAATTCATACTCTTGCTTTGTACATAAATTCTAAAGGTTCTGGTTGCTGATTTGTTGTTTAATAGCGATCTTTTTCCCTGCAGAAACAGTGAAGGCGTCGGTGAAGTCTCTATGTTGAATCGACCCTTTCTAGCAACATCATCTACAGCGTTCTGCAACTTGTAAGTGCTTTTATATGCTTTTTTTAATTTAGAATTTTGGTCCCTTACAGAAGGCTGCAACTATCCAAAATAGTAGCTGACTGTATTCTTTTGTGGTCTTCCGCTGACAAAGATAGATGACCGAATCAATGAATAATGTGAAGTAGGCCGATTTCAATGTTTAAGGTGAAAAAAGCATGATGTTCCTGCAAACATTTATTACCATTCAACCATCTCCTGTTTAGTATATCCTAAAATGTCTAAATTTACTATATGGTAAAAATCTTCGTTGGTATATCTGTTGAGTTATCACTAGTATGTATCTTTTTAACGGTGAGCATTATCAATGATATCTCTAACAACATGAAACCTTTATGTTTTGATCAAACATGACAAACTTGATTTTTAAATAAACGCATGTCCTTTGACTACCATTTGTGAGTTTTGTTATAATAGGGTTGCATATTGCATTCCCATGAAACAAGACCTTCAAAAGCAGTGCAAAACCAATAATCAATTTTCTTTCAAGTCAACATAGCCAGCAATATCATATTTTATATCATGCTTTGAACCATAATAGTGATCATAATCAATATTAACTGTCAAATATTTGAGTAACCATTTCAATGCATGAGACCTCCTAGGATGTACCGTGAGTCTGCTAACATCATTTAGAACAAAAGATATATCTATTCTGTAGTAAATAAGAATAAAAGTATTATTAAAACAACTAGTGTTTTCTATCTCTAATTATTTTCATCCCAAGAATTTGTTTAGCTGGTGAGTACATATTTGACGATGCTTGAAATTTTCACGAAGGCATTCTAGTGGTCTTATTACAACAGTTTGGGGAGGGGGATACAAAGAAACTGAGAAAATCTACGACACTTATTCAGAGAGACTCAAACTTGGGACCTTCCGCAATTCAATGTTTTAATCCAATCATTTTTATATTTTAAGGGTAATTGCCACAATTTTAGGTTTTATTAATATTTTGATCTTAATTGTGTAAATGACCTAATCTTAAAATTTAAGTATTTTTAAATCAGTTTTGTATTTCGGTCATAACGTCTTTTACATTAATCCAAATTGTGAAATTCTTTTTTTGTATGCTTAAAAACTTGTTGAGTTACATTTCATTGAATTGGACCTAAAGCTGAACCCAACAATTTCAGGTCCAAATAAGTCGGGCCTTGATTTTTTTTCTATTCTGACAACTTTCAAAGATGGGCCCATATATCATATAATATTGAACCAATGGAGCTGAAAATTCTCATGGAGATAGAGAACATTCGGAGGAACATTTTCTTTATGGAATCTTGATATTCAGAGGAACAACTTTGTAGAAGACCCTCCCAATAAAATTTTGTCTCTATTTCAAACAATTTTAGTTGTGGGTATTTTTAGTAGCTTGGTAGAGTTCATGCATTATAATGCTTCTCATTATTTTATTATGAGAATTTCAGTAGTGGGGAAACTGATTGTAGAGAGGAGTCACATTCTCTACTATTGTGCTCTTTCTTATTCATCGGTATTCCTCTCCATCATCATAATGGTGCATACGAAGGGTTCGTGTAATGTTGTTGTGAAGTGAGATTATCCCACATACGAAGAGTTGGTGTGGGGTAATAACAATTCGAGAATATTGAGTCTCAACATTAGATACAATAATGAGAATATTTTAAAGAACAATGTTTGCTTCACCGTGAACTCCCATGGATTCTCTTGAATGCCCACTTACAGTACACTAATTTAGCATTTGTTAGTTTAGTGACATCTATCAAATTATTTACCAGACTTTAGGCAAATTCAACAATTCAAATTATTTATTAGACTCTTGGTTTTCAAGTTCTACTTAAAAGACATGTGGCTTCACCTCAACATGTACACCCTTTTTTGAGACAAGATTAAAATGGTTGGGATTAAGGTTATTTTTACGAGAAATGTCATCAGTGATCACATTGTTGGGAATGTGAAGCCAACTTCAGCTAATCGGAAGGAGACAACCAGGAATGGTTCTGGAAGTTCCTATGTTTGTTGAAGTTGAGGTAGTGACAATTGTTCTTCCTTCAACATCCCAGTATGAGGTTTCCATAAGGATGTTTTAGAAGGGCTTCTTCTGAATGTGCTTAGGTTCAGGGGGCGTCGTTCCAGAAGTTTTAATTTATACTTTCGAAAGATGGAGCATTCAATTTGATGTGTTTGTTGGTTTACCGGGGTAGTCACTTTGAAGATTGCTACAGGAGATCGACAGTTCGAACATTGGAACAGATGGATGCCCACACTTTTCGATGGTCGGTGCAACTAGATGATCGAATGATTCTCTTATGGGGGGGGGTCACTTGAGGATGTATGGTGAATTGAACACAAAGTGATTACTTGTATTACAGTGATCACTAAGTTGTAATCTTTCTTTTGGAGAAATGAAATGCTGTAACGTTTCTCCTGCGAACATAGGATTATCAATCCGAACCACGTAAAATCAAGGTGTGCTTTTACTTGCTTACATTTACTTTACATTGCATGAATGTTATATCTGTTGGAGTGAACATGGCTAAAGCGATGTTCAACTTAGTGCGGTGACTTGGGTGAGCTTTGTTTCTACCAAGTTCCAGAACATTAAGTTGGGAGAAGTTACTTCAGAAATTGGTTTCCGCTAGGCGATTCCAGAAAAATTGCTCCTGGTGCACTTCTGGAAGGACAATTAAGTTTGAAGGAATTCTCAACAAGTGGTATCAGATGAACGGTTCTCATGAGACTTATTGGATTAGTGTGCCCGATTCGTTTGGATTATGATGAGTCGAATGTTAGCGGCCCATACTACACACCAGACCACAATTCTTACGGGTCAAGCTTTGCGGTGACCTCATTGGGGGGGTGTGGTGGGCAACACACCCCTGCTTTGGAGACTGAAGGTTCCCGACCCAAATTTTAGGGAACTGTAGCAACTCTGACCGACTGTAGCAAAGTTGACTAGACGACACTGACAGAACACTACAACGGTGCAGACTTTGGCACGACTACTGTAGCATTTCGGACTTTGGAGACAACGATATTGTAGCTCTATTGACTTCTAGCCATCGGCCACTGTAGCAGCTTGGACTTGGGTGACCGCAACATTGTAGCAGCGCGGACTTCCAACCATCGTTCACTGTAGCACAATGAACTTATTATGCAGTCGATGTGTCACGAACAAACCCAAATATCCTAGTACCCTAATACCCGAGCTGACTCTAACATGGTCCGAAGGGCGTTCCTGATCCTCACGGGTTGGCGACTAGCACCTGACATCATACAAGACAAAAGTGAGAATGAATTTGCCACATAAACATCGGAAGATGAAGATACATATCAGTATGCTCAAAACTCCAAAGGGATAGAGTACTATAAACCAAATAGGTATATCAAAAACCCAAACAATACATCATCAAAGTACTCAAAAGCAGACAAGATAAACCCGACGTCCCAAAAAGACACATCACTCAAAACCCAAAAGATCAAGAACATCCACCTCCTCCAAGAGACGCTTTCCCTTTGCTCGGAACTGACAGAAAGAAATCTATAAACGCCCGAAGGCAAAGGTATGGTGTGAGTTAAAAGCCCAATAGGGTCTCACAAAGTGTTTTATAAAAATATGTCATAATAATAAACCAAATCATGCTTTCTATTTTAATAAAACAGACATGACAATACAATTGCACATTTAAAACAAAACATGCTTTCATTTCAATATGATGGAAGACATTTCAAACATGCCTTAAATAAACATTTTTTATAAAACAATTTATATAAATAACTAACATAAATAAAGCAATTTCATAATTAATGGCATATATTGCAGTACGATAATGTCTAGTTATAGGATTCTCATACGTCTAATCGTCAATCTGTTGCTAGAGAATTACGATCTTATCGTGCTTGTCCCAAATAACCCACTAAATACTGAGACTCGCATGTGCTCAGTCAATCAATCAATTGAAAAAGGGAAATTCATTTCATTTCAAATCAATCATCATTCACAGTTCAATCACTCACTTTTCCTTTTCAAAATGCCAATTCACTTTCAGAACCAAAACATAGGTTTTCATCAATTCATGCCTTTTTAATACAAAACCAATCACAGGTTTTAATCAATTCAATTTAAGTCATTTTCCAAAATCAATTCTCAAATAATTTCATAAATTCCATCAATCCCAATTCACGCCCCAAATTCCAATTCCATTGGAATCAAGGGTTTTCCCCAAAAATCCATACCATAATAATTTCAAATTCTAATTCACATCAAATTGGGTTTTTACAAATCAATTAAAAACAATTTCAAAGAACAAGCAATTCAAGGTTTAATCAATTGACCAATCTTAAATGGAACCACCTACATTTTATCATAGAAAACAACACTCACAATAGAGAACGCCAACGGAAAACGAAGGCGCAAAAGATCTAAGAACTCAACCTAGAATCAAGTTTTAACAACACAAAGTTTAGATCCATCAATCTCAAGACAATCTATCAAAATCCAAGGAGGAAAGAAAGAGAGAACGAAAGAGACAAGAAAACCACTTGCCCGAAGAGACGCACCACAACTAACACGTCGATCAATCGTTGAACGGAAGGTCTGGAGGGATTGGAGAACTCCAAAATCGCCTAGGGGATGGCTCTAGGTCGAGAGGGAAGGAATGTAGGTCGAAATAGAAGGAAATCAGCCAAGTTGCCTAGTTTATAACGCTGGGTCAGGGGAATGCATGACGTGTATTCCTTACGCATTATGTAACCATGTGAAGTGAAATAACCCTGAAAAACATGTCGCTTTTTGTTTAAAAACCCGATTTAACCATTTCACGTCGTGAACAAAATTTACGACATATGCCTTGAGGAAATTACACGATGTGTAATCACATCACACGACGTGTAATCACATCACACGACGTGTAAATTCCCATCAGACAATGCTTCACCCAGTTCCCTACACAAAAGCCCCAAACGAAAAGAAAGAAAGCCAAAACCAAGGACAAGGCATACCTTAGAAGGTAACATGGTGTTACAACCTCTCCACTATAAAAACTTTCTGTCCTCAAAAAGTCTGTCAAGAAGTTTCTATATCAAAAAGGTAAGACCACTGCTCTCTCATCAGTGCCTCACACTCCCACGTCTCATGAGAATCAGAACCATGCTGCCAAAGTACACATATCAAAGGTATTGTCCTCCCACGAAATACCTTGGTCTCAGAATCAATTATCCTGACTGGATGCTCAATCATGGATAAATTAGGCTCAATATCAAAATCACTCTAGCTCAAAACATGAGATGGATTAGAAAGATACTTCTGTAGCTGAGATACATACAACGCATTATGTATCGACTCCAATTGTGGAGAAAGTTCTAAATTGTAAGCCACTTTCCCCACCAGCTCCACAACCTCAAAAGATCCCACAAAACGAGGAGTAAGCTTCCCTTACCTTTCAAGCCGTCAATGACCTAAACGAGGTAAAACTTTCAAGAACACTTGGCCACCAACAAATAACTCCAATGGTCTATGATGACAATCAACATAAGATTTATAACGTCTTTGTGCCGTCAACATTCTTCGATGAATCAACTAAATATTTGATGTTGTCTCTTGGACCAAGCTTGGTCCAACCAAGAAACTTTCACCGATCTCCAACCAACATAACAAAGATTTATAAGGCCAACCGTACAAAATCCCAAATGGTTATCCCAAGCTCCACCAAAATCGAGGATGCAAACACAAAATATATCCTCAAGGATCTGTATAGCTCTAAGCATTTGCAACGACATTCTCTTTCCCCAGAGAATAGGTGATGCTGAAATCAAACGACCGCAGGTACTCCACCCAACGCCTCCGATGAAGATTCGAATCTTTTTGAGAGAAGATATGACTCAAGCTTTTCTGGTCGGAATACACGGTAAACCTTTCTCCGAAAAGGTAATGCCACCAACTCTTAAGCGCATGCATCACAGATGCGAGTTCACAGTCATGGGTCGGGTAATTTTTCTCGTGTGACCTAAGCTGCTGAGAGCTATAAGCTACCATGTGATCACCCTGCATAAGAACACAACCCAAACCCGAATCTAATGTGTCATAAAAGACCATATAGCCCCGCTCGACCTCTGGAAGAGTCAACACCGACACATAAGTCAAAAGACGTTTCAGTTCAACAAAAGAATCCTCATATTTCTCATCCCAACCAAACTTCACTCCCTTCCGAGTGAGAGCGGTCATCGAAGAAGCCAACTTTGAGAAATCCTTTATGAATTAGTGATAATACCCCGCTAAACCTAAGAAGCTTTGAATCTTGAAAACATTACGTGGTTGCTCCCATGTCATAATAACTTTCACCTTGTTAGGATCAACTGAGATACTATGTTTTGACACCACGTGTCCCAAGAACTTCACTTCCCGAATTCAGAAATCACATTTTGATAGCTCGACATAAAGTCAGTGATTTTTCAACAATTCCAAAACTTCTCTCAGATGACACACGCGATCCTCCTCAGACTTAAGTAAACCTGGATGTCATCCACAGACTACCACAAATGTGTCAAGATACTCATGGAAAATCCTGTTCATCAAAACCATAAAGACCGTAGGAGCATTAGTTCGATCAAATGACATGACAAGGTATTCATAATGGCCATACCTACTTCGGAAGTCGATTTTTTGAATGCCAGATTCTTTTATTCTCAATTTGTGATAACTAGATCGAAGATCAATCTTCAAAAACCACTTCACCACTTTCAACTGGTCAAACATATCATCAATTTGTGATAATGGATACTTGTTCTTTACTGTAACTCGATTGAGTTTCCGGTAATCAATACATAGGTGAAGTGTTCCATCAGCCTTCTTAGTAAAGAGAACAGGCGCCACCCAAGGTGACACACTTGGGTGTATAAAGCCTTTCTCTAATAGATCATCCAACCGAGTCTTCAACTCTTTCATTTCAGCCAGTGCCATGCGGTAAAAAGGAACAAATACCGACCGAGTACCAGGTACTAAATCAATAAAAAATTCTCTCTCTTATTGGTGACAAACCATAGAAATCAGAAGGAAACATGTCCGGAAACTCGACAAAAACTGGAGAGAGATTATCGCTTAACGATTCCCACTCCAGATCAAAAGCAAACACTGATATTACTTTCCCCAACTCTGGATAAGGTCTGTCTCTACTCGACCTCGGGTCCCACTCTCCCTGAAAGATACAACACACCCCATCGAGCACAGTAAAGGAGCCCCGTTGAAGATAACAATCAATTTGACCTTTATTATTAATGATCCAATCCATTCGGAAAATGACATAATGTCGAGAACTAGAAAATCCCAAGCAAGTTCAATCTCTGATAAAGAGAACACACAAGCAGGACAATGGAAACCCTACCATCTCTTCATTTCGAGGGGTGTAGTAATATCCATCACATAAGACAATAGATTCGTAGGAAGATTTAGCAGGTTCACAATACGAGTTGAAATGAATGAATGAGAAGCATCAGTATCAAATAAACCAGTCACCAAAGATAAAGCCATCGTAATAGTACCTCTCACAGTCATGGGACCTGTATTAGCTTCCTCTGGAGACTCTTCCACTGCGTGAAGAAGCTTCATTTGAGATGTTTGTGGCTGGAACCCCTTTGATCTTGAAGCATCTGATTGTATCACAATACTTTTTGGTGTTGATGATCCCGTGCCACTATGTGTAGAGAAAAAGATATAACAAAACTTTTGCAAGTGTCCTGAACGATCACAAGAACCACATATCTTGGGTGCCTCAGTGCAAACCTATTTCAAATGCCCAGACACTGCAGGAGGTCTGAAAGAACCCTACTGTCGAGATTCACCATGAGTTTCATCACACTTTCTCTTCCCTTTATGAGAACTCACAAAATTGCCACTGGGAGAAAAAATAACTCCCGTCAACCCTAACTTACCACCCAGATCAAGCTCAATTATCAACGCTCTATCCAACACATCAACATAAGAGGAGAGATTTAGCAAGAAAACCCGAGAACAAACATCAGATCAAAGACCCATTTTGAATCATCGAGTCTTCATTGTCTCATTCGATACAATCTTGGGTGCAAACTGCACAAGCTCGACAAAACAGTTTGCATATTCCGTCACGGTCTTGTCAGCCTGCCCGAGTTTGTAAAACTCCATAGCCTTAGCCAACACCATACTCTAGATAGAACTGGTCAGTGAAAAGAACTTGTCATTCCACTCTAAACCCCCGTGCTTCTTCGTCGTCACCATTGAATCACACCATCTCCTGCTAGGTCCTTCCAAGCTTAAAGAGTACACACTTTACCTTAATAGCTTCAGAAGTTTCCCAAAAATCAAAGAGAAGCTCTATCTTTCTTAGCTAGTCCTCAGCTTCTTGAGGATTATTAGAGCCTTTGAAAGAAGGTGGTTTCTAGTAAAGGAACTCATGAGCATGATTTCAAGATTCATGCCTCTAAGGTTCCACAACTGGAGCCTGAATGGGAACAGGTGCAGGTGTCTGTCCCAGAGCTTCGACAACACGCACAACAATCTCAATGAGATTCTGGTCCACAGGAGGATTCACTCGTCGTGGTTCATCAACAACTTCCTCCTGGATCCTATTCACATGTATTCTTTGAGGCATGATGCTACACAACATTAACAAACAACATTGAAGATGTTAGAAGATTACTTAGATCAATAGCTCAAACAAGAGCAACAAAGAAATTAATCCCATCAGATAGATATCAAGATTTGGATTTCAACCTATCCAAATCAAAAACAAAGAAAAGATAAGAATTATTCCTCAAGACGCCTTTCCCAAACCACCCATGGTAATTTAAGGCTTGCTACAATGAGAGTTGGCCAGACACTCACTTGTAACTACTTACCAAGTCCTGAAAAGATCTCTCAATTGCATACTGACATCAAGGAAAGATGCTCAACCTCTCCCTTTGATACCATTTTGTCACAAACCATCCTGGATACCCTGATACCCTGATACCCGAGCCGGCTTTGACATGACTCGTAAGACGTTCCTGATCTCTACAGGTTGGCGACTAGCACTTGACATCATACAAGATAAAATTGGAAACGAATTTGCCACATAAAGAGCGAAAGATAAAAATACATATCGGTATGCACAAAACTCCAAAGGTAGACCATACCAAAAACCAAATAGGCATATAAAAAACCCAAACAGTACATCATCGAAGTACTCAAAAGTAGACTAAAATAAATTCGACGTCTTAAAGGACACATCACTCCAAGCCTAAAGAATTAAGAACATCCACCTCCTCCAAGAGACGCTTTCCCTTTGCTCGAACCTGACAGAAGGAAATCTACAAACGCCCGAAGGCAAAGGTAGAGTGTGAGCTAAAAGCTTGGTAGGGTCTCACCAAGTGTTCCATAAAAAGACGACATAATAATAAACCAAACCATGCTTTCAATTTTAATAAAATAGGCATGATAGTACAATTGCATATTTAAAACAAAACATGTTTTCATTTCAATATGATGGAAGACATTTCAAACATGGTTTAAATGGACATTTTTTTTATAAAACAGTTTATATAAATCAACTGTCATGAATAAAGTAGTTTCATAATCAATGACATATATATCAGAATAATCACTACAAGCACCATGGTCATCTGCCCTACGGTACAATAGTTTCTAGTTATAAGATCCTCACTTCTCATATTAATGATCATGACAATATGTGTACACACGTCCCTCAACCTCAGGCCAAATAGGACTCATCAACATCCCATCAGGGATAAGATCCACCTAACTAGGTTTTTGTTAGAGTTGTAATCGTCAATCTGTTGATATGAAATTACCATCATAGCGTGCTTGTCCCAAATAATCCACTAACTACCCAGACTCGCATGTGCTCAATCAATCAATTGAAAAAGAGAAATTCATTTCATTTCAAATCAATCATCATTTATAGTTCAATTGCCCACTTTTCCTTTTCAAAATGCCAATTCACTTTTAAAACCAAACCAAGGATTTTAATCAATTCATGTCTTTTCAATACAAAACCAATCATAGGTTTTAATCAATTCAATTTAAGCCATTTTCCCAAATCAATTCTCAAATCATTTCATAAATTTCATCAATTTCAATTCATGCCCCAAATTCTAATTCCATTGGAATCAGAGGTTTTTTCCAAAAATCCATGCCATATCAATTTCAAATTCCAATTCGCATCAAATTGGTTTCTCACAAATCAATTGAAAGTAATTTCAAACAACAAGCAATTGAAGGTTTAATCAATTAGTCAATCTTAAACAGAACCGCCTACCTTTTATTGCGAAAAACAACACTTGCAACAGAGAACGCCAATAGAAAACGAAGACGCAGAAGATCTAGGAACCCAACCTAGAATCAAGATTCAACAACAGAGTTTAGATCCATCAATCCTAAGATGATCTATCAAATTCCAAGGAGGAAAGAAAGAGAGAACGAAAGAGACAGGAAGATCGCTTACCTGGAGAGATGCACGACAGCCAACACGATGATCAATCACCGAACGGATGGTCTAGAGGGATTAGAGAACTCCAAAATCACCTAGGGATGACTTTTGACCGACATGTATTCCTTTCACATCGTGTAATCCTGTGAAGTGAAATGACGTTGAAAAATGTGTCACCTTTTGTTTAAAAACCCGATTTAACCATTTCACGTCATGAACCAAATTCACGATATCTGCCTTGAGGAAATTACATGACGTGTAAATTCCCAGCAGATAGTACTTCACCCAATTCCCTACACAAAAGCCCCAAATGAAAAGAAAGGAAGCCAAAACGAAGGACAAGACATACATTAAAAGGTAACAGGGTGTTACATGGTGGCACACTGCTTTACTTTCTTTATTAGCTTAGATGTTTTTTTGAATTGCATTGAGAGTCATCGTTTTTTGGATGACATTGGAAGAATGCAAGGTTCAAATTGAAAAGTTCGATAAGAAAAATTTTAGTTTATGAAAAAATGCAAATAGAAGGCTATCTCAATCAGAAAGATCAAGAGTTTTCGTTGAAGGGTGTCAAATTGGAAGGAATGGAAAAAGGTGAATGAGAAAAACTGGGTTAGAAGACACTTGGTTTGATACAAATGTCTTTGGTCCAAAATGTGGCTTTGAACATTCAGGAGAAGAAAATCACAACAGAGTTGATGGTAGCCATGATAGATATGTTTGAGAAACCTACAACATTGAACAATGTTTGTTTAATGCGAAAGTTATTCAACATGAGGTTATGAGAAGGAATATATGTATATGATTTGTAAAATGATTTCAACTTAATTCGGAGCCAGCCGAAGTTTGTGAAAGTTACATTTACAGATGATGTTTGAGCAATTTTGTTACCTTCATCTTTACCAGAGTCGTGGGAAGTCATGGTCACAACTGTGAGTAGTTCAAGTGGAAAGAATGATTTGGTGTTCACTAATGTTTGAAACTTGATTCTCATTGAGGATCTCCAAAGGAAAGACTTTGGTGAAGTGTTAACTACGGAAGGAAGAAGTTGCTCACCTCATCGAATGAATCGAAATCCGTCAAAGATGAAATCAAGGGAAGGGAGAAGAGGAAAGTCTTCCGAAAGTGGGCCTGTATGTTGGCACTACAGAAAGATAGGTCACCTCAAGAAAAATTATCACGATAAGAAGACAACTTCTAAAAGAACTTCCGGAGAGTTGAGGGTGGCAACAAAAGATAGTGTAAATCTATTTGCAAATATTTCTACACAGATGGAATCATGGATCATTGGTTCCATAGCTCCATTCCATTCCAAGGAGAAAAAGGTGCTTATCAAATTATGTTTTCAAAAAATTTGGTAAAGTTCATCTTGCTGACGATGAAGCTCTTTGTTGTGGAAACGTTGGGAGTCACACGACAGAGGTTTGCAGATTAAGAAAAGACATGACAAAAAAGATGAAGAAGAACACAGATACAATAATTTACATGGTTCAAGAATAACCCCTACGTCCACAGAGGAAGAATCACTTCACTAAAAAATCCGGGAGCATAATTACAAGGAGATCAGAGTTTCACACCACCCAAAAAACCTAGATCGAATGAGCTAATAAAGATGATGAAGTACTGTGCCACGAAATACACAGTAAGTTCACTATGTTACAATGCACGGTGGCTGGAAGTCCACACTGCTACAATGCCGTGACTACCCAAGTCCAAGCTGTTATAGTGCTGCGACCTGGTGCGCAGTGTAAGCAGCAATCATTCGGCCCAACATCATTTAAATGGATCAGACTACACAAATCCCACAATCTTCGACTTGGAGGCTGATCTGCTAAACTGACCTGCTTCGATGCAACTGACTTAGACAAGTTACTTAATCTGAGCTCCTTCTCTTCTTCACTCATCGATGAGTGATTTCTATTCACAACTTCAATTTCAAGCCGACGATTTATGAAATTCCAGCTGTTTTCCCTTTGTGATCCCATAGTGTTCTCCCATATTCTGTCTCTCATCCTCCATTCATCAGTGGAGACTAATAGAGGCACAACAATGCCTCAACTTCTATATTACCATCAACTTTGTTAACATGTCTGTCAGATTTTTCGTTCCACGAATCTTCTATAGTGTCAACAACCCATCCTGTATCAAGCCTTTGATAAAATGATATTTAAACTGAATGTGCTCTATTTGGGAATGAAATACTAGGTTCTTTGCAAGATGTATAACACTCTGACTGTCACAATGCAATACATTTTCCTCTCGCTTTCTACCCAGCTCATCCAAGAAGTTCTTTAGCCAAACCATATCCTTTCCAACTTTAATTTATTCCGCCTCTGCGGTAGATGGAGCCACCACCTTCTACAATAGAGATATCCAACTTACTACAGTTCCTCCACAGGTAAATATATAACTCGTGATACTTCTTTCGTTGACATCACCTCCAAGGTCGACATCCACATATCCCTTGCAATGACTTTCCTTTTCCAAATCACAAAGATACCTCATTGGTTCCCTTCAGATACCTCAGTATCCACTTCACAGCTTCCCAATGTTGCTTTCCAAGGTTAGTTATGTACCTGCTCAGAACTCCAACTGCATGAGTGATGTCAGGTTGAGTACATACCATGACATACATCAGACTTCCAACAATTGATGCGCATAGAACCTTTGCCTTGTACTTGTTAGATTTGGTGTAGCCCGATCCCCTTCAGATGTTGTTGGGTCGAATGCTTCCGACCCATAATGCGCACTAGACCGTTAACTTTGCGGGTCGAGCTCCGCAGCGAGCTCACGCTGGGGGGTTGTAGGGGCAATGCGCTCTTGCTCTGGGGGTGCGGGGGTCGAAGGCCCCCGATCCAAATTGTTGGTGCACTGTAGCTACTATGATCACTGTAGCATAACTGATCGATCGACACCGATAGAGTATTATAGTAGTGCGGACTTTGACACGATTACTGTAGCAGGTCAGACTTTGGAGTCAATAGTACTATATCTCCTTGAACTTCTAGTCACCGACCACTATTGCACTTTTGACTTGGGTGGCCGCGACACTGTTGCGACACGAACTTCCAACCACCTTTCGCTGTAGTGATGTTGATTTCCTGTGCGATTGGTGGAGCAATGGATCGTCTTCATCCTTTTATATCCCATTTCGGGCTAGGGTTTCTTCGTGTGTGAAGCTCTGATACTCCCTGTAAATTGTGCTCCCGAATCATAGTGAAATTCTGTCTCTCCATGGACGTAGGGATCATTTCTCGAACCATGTAAATCTCTATGTCCAAGATCTTCTTCTTCTTTTGTTTTTTCCCTTTTACTCTTCTGCGAATCATTTCTTTATGTTGTTGCGACTCCCAACGTTTCTGCATCAGTACTCAACCTCTTCTCCCATCTTCAGTGATTGCTCCTTTGATAATTTGAAATGGTTTACCAGGGGAATAAAAACTGTATTTTTTTCCAGCATACTGAATCTTCTAAAAACCTTTCCAATGTAGTCAGTCTGTGATAACATGAATGTTTCTGATATGCGGTCTCTCTTGATCTTCATTCCCAAAATCTTGCCAGCTTTTTTAAGATCTTTCATCGCGAACTCTTTAGCCAATTACCTTTTCATCTCATCAATTCTCTGCATACATGATCCTGGATTGAGCATGTCATCCACATATAGAAGCAGTATAATGTATTCATCACCAAAAGAATTGGTGTAACAACATTGATCCATGCCACATCATTTGTATTCATTTTTATTCATAAATGAATCAAACTTTTTATTCCACTGCCTGAGTGCCTGCTTTAGCCCATATAAGCTCTTTTAGAGTATGCACACCAAGTCTTCCTTCTCAGACTCAACATATCCCTATGACTGATGCATATAGATGTCATCATCCAGATCTCCATGAAGGAACACAGTCTTGACATCAAGTTCCTCAAGATGTAGGTCTTCTGATGTCACAATGCTGAGAACCACCAAGATGTTGGTAAACTTCATTACAGGTAAGAAAATTTTAGTGAAATCCACTCCCTGTGGAAAACCTTTCATCGCCAGCTTTTTTTTGTACCTCCTCTCTCCATCGTGTTCTTCCTTGACCTGATATACACACTTATTTGCAATGCTTTCTTTCCTTGTGGAAGAGGTGTCAAATCCCAAGTGTTGTTATCATATAATGGGGAAATCTCCTCCTTCATAGCCAGTTCCCACTTGCTCGACTCCTCCGCATTGGCTCTTCAAAACATTCAGGTTCTCCACCATCAATCAATAACAAATAATATAAGGATGATGAATACCTATGCTCATGCATTCTTACCCTTGTTTATCTCCTTAACTCCACTTAAGGAGTAAGATCCGCTGGTTTTGACATCACATGATCTCGCACACCTTCAAGCTCCACTTGCTCACGACACTCTGATTCTTTATTCCCATTATCAACTTTAATTGCATGACATTCCTTGTATGCGACAACTTCATTAAATACCACATTCTGTCTCCTGATGATTATCTTATTGAGAGTCTTATCTCTTTACCAGACTAGAGCTCCTCAGGTAGACATTCTCTCATTGGTAAATGTGGACTCCTTTTGATGAGATACACTTCAATGTTCACTACATCAGCCCAGAAGGTTTCGAGTATCCCTGAGTGTAGTTTCATACTTATGCCACGTTCATTCAATGTCCTATTCATCCTCTCAGCCACATTGTTCTGTTGTGGTGTACCTGGAACCATCTTCTCCCACCGAATTCCATTATTTGAACATAATTCTATGAACTCATTACTGTTCTACTCTATACCGTTTTCCAACCTCAAGCATTTCAGCTTTGTTCACGATCATTCTCCACCATGGTTTTCCACTTTTGGAACACCTTAAATACATCATATTTTCTTTTCAGAAAGCAAACCCATACCTTCCTAGTTCAGTTATTGATAAACGTCACATAATATTGTGACCCTCCAAGGGAATGTACTGGTGCAGACCCCTATACATTGGTGTGCACTAAGTCTAGCTTCCTAGTCTTTGGTTTTCTGCCTCCTTTTGTAAAAGACACATTCTTCCGCTTTTTAAAGATACAATCTTCACATAGGTCAACATCTACTGACTTCAGTTCTGGTAGCAATCCTTTTGTTTCCAACACCTTCATCCCCTTCTCACTCATGTTGCCTAGACTGTAGTGCCGTAATTGTGAATCTCCGACAACATTTATTGATGCAACCATGTCTATGCAAGTTTCTGTCCTGTTGTACAAGGTACCATTCTTTGCTTCTCGAGCTATGACCATAGCTCCTTTGGTGATCTTCCATGCACCACCAGTGAATGTGGTACTAAAACCGGCATCATCAAGCTGTTTGATAGAAATGATATTTCTTCTTAATACATCACGTTTTCTAGATTCAGCAAACTCCCACCATTGGTCTTGATTCGTGCATCACCCTTCCCCATGATCTACAAAGGTTTATCATCAACAAGATGTACTTTGCCAAAATTTTCAGAAACGTAATTGTTCAAGAAACCCTTCTTTGATGTGGAATGGAAAAACACCTCTGAGTCTAAAATCCAAGACTCCATAGGGCTATCCACGCTCATCAGCAGCACATCATCAGTTCCTTCAACCGCAGTGTCTGCTGTATTAGTTTCAGGTGCCCTTCGTTTTTCTCTGCACTCCTTGACATGTCATTTCTTCCTGTAAATCCAGCCTCCTTTACCTTATCTCAATTTTTTCCTCTTGACTTTGACCATCCTCTGTGATTATCTCACTGTGCATATCTTCCTCTTCCTTCCACATTTAAAGTATAACCATAGAAACTGCCCGATTCTCTTTTATGAATATCCTCACTATGGATCAGGTCCCACTCATCCTTTAGAACCAACTCGATATTCCCCAAAGAACTACTCACAACTATTACAGTCGCTTCCCAACTGTCAGGTAATGAAGACAGTAAGACCAATGCACATTTCTTATCATCAAGCGCAATTCCCACCAATGTCAAGTGACTTGCGATGATGTTGAATTTGTTGATGTGATCTGCAAAAATTCTCCCTTCAATCATTTTTAGATTGAATAATTGTCACATCAGGTACACTTTGTTCATGTTTGTTTGGATTGGTTTGGCTAGTGTCTGTAATGGTGGATTCCCTTGGGCACGACCTTAGTTTGTTTCGCTTTCTCGGTTCTCACTTAACCAAAAAGTGATTTTAACAATAAAAAAAATGAATTTTCAGTCCCTATGTCCACGGAGAGACATAATCACTTTACCAAAAAATTCAGGAGCACAATTATAGGGAGATCAGAGTTTCACACCACCTAGAAACCCTAGCTCGAATGAGCTAATAAAGATGACGAAGTACTGTGCCACCAACCGCACAGTAAGTCCGCACTGCTACAATGTTGCGGCCTGATGCATAGTATGGGCAATAAGTATTCGACTCAATATCATCCAAACGGATTGAGCTACACCAATCCAACACTCGATATTGTGGGAAATAGTGAAGTTAAATTTCAGTTGAAGAATGCAAGTTTTATTATACTAAAGGAAGTTCGACATGTTCCAGGACTTTGGAAGAACCTGATTTCAGTGAATCAATTGGATGAAGCAGGTTTCAGAATGAGCTTTGCAGAAGGAGTTTGGAAGATAACTTGGGGTTCTCTTGTCATAACCATAAGTGTAAAAGATGATTCATTGTATCTGATCAGAAGGGAAGTTGGAGCTACACATGCCAGGATGACAACTTTCAGAAGTTCATAACTTTGGCATAACTGTTTTTGACACCTCAGTGAGAAGGGTACAAAGATTCTAGCAGACAGAGGCACACTGAAGTTGGATCCAACGTACTTTGGAAGGTATGAAATTTGTATACTTGGGAAGCAACCAAATTTGTCTTTCAATATTTCTGGAAGGACACATAAATTCCAGAAGCTAGAATTGGTTCATACAGATGTTTGTAGACCTGCCCCAGTACCTTCTTATGGAAAAGCTTCATACTTTGTTACCTTCATTGACGATTCCACAAGAAAAGTAGGAGTTTACTTTCTGAAACATAAAAGTGAAGTGTTTGGAATCTTTGTTCAATGAAAGACTGATGGAAAGGGAAACCAGAAGCAAGTTGAAGTGTCTAAAGATCCAAAAACGGTGGTGAGTATACCATAAGGAGTTTTCAGAACCACTGTAAGAAAAGAGGAATTCAACATGAGAAGATTGTTCTAGGTACACCTGCACAAAATAGTGTAGTCGAGAAAATGAATCAGTCGTTGATGAAAAGAACAAGAAGTATGCTGCTACATGTTGGATTGATGTTGCCCGATCCGGTTGGGCCGAATGCTTGTGGCCCGCAACTTTACTGTAGCGCTTTTGACAAAGCCAGGCACTGTAGCGGAGCTGACCGACCGACACTGTAGCGGTGCGGATTTCGGGGTCAATTTTACTGTAGCGCTTTTGACAAAGCCAGCCGTCGTTCACTGTAGCGACGCGAACCACTTTTCGAATAGTGATCGTCTTCTCCATTTGTTTATATAGCCCATTTCGGGCTAGGGTTTCATGTTAGAAATCCTCTGTAATTTTGTGCTCCCGAATCATAGTGAAATTCTGCCTCTCCCGTGGACGTAGGGATTTTTCCCGAACCACGTAAATCGCCGTGTTCATTGTTGCTTTTCCTTCTTTCGTTTTCTCGTTTTCTGTCGTTGTGTCTCCCGGCGATTTCGCAACACTACATTCTAGAATGCTTAAGGAATTTTGGGCAGAAGTAGTAGGAACAACAACTTACTTAATCGACAGAAGTCCTTCAACTCTATTTAGATAGATATTACCGAAAGAACTTTGGTCAGGTAAAGTATCGAAAGTAGCTCACCTAAGAGTTTTTGGAAGTTTAGCCTACATGGATGTTGATGGTAAGGACAAATGTAACCTAGAAGCTAAATATTGAGCATGTTTCATAGGCTTTGGAGATGAAGACATTGATTTTCGGCTTTGGGATGATGAATAGAAGAAAGTTTTCAGAAGTCGTAATGTGCTCTTTAATGAGCAGATATTGTGGAAAGATCGTAACTTGAAGGAGAAATAAGTTGAGCATAAATATACAACTTCAGTTCAAGTTGATTTGAATGGTGGTTTCAAAGGATCACATGTTCCAGAATGTTTAGATGTCTCTAAATCTAATGAAAGGATTCATATTCCAGAAGGATGTTCAGAGGAAAGTTTCAAAAGTTCGGAAGGACAGCCAGTAGAAGATATATAAAAAAGCTCAGGAATTGGGAAAAATTGCTCAAGAGTTCCAAAAGGAGAAGTTCCAGAAGGTGGTGTTCCAGAAGGGGAAGTTCCTAAAGGAGGAGTTCCAGAAAGAGAAGTTTCATAAGTTGCAGTGTTGGAAGAAGCCGATTCACAGGTTAATGTGCAAAGATCTTCAAGGACCAGACGTTTGACACAAAGGTATGAAGTTGATCTGAGTTTCTTACTAACAGATGTGGGAGAACCAAAGAGTTTAGAAGAAGCAACTCCTTTGAAAGATTCTGGAAGGTGGGAGTTAGCAATACAGGAGGAGTTGGATTCACTAAAAGTGAATAACACCTGAGAGCTAATAGAATTACCACCTGGGAATAAATCACTTAAGAACAAGCGAGTATTCTATTTTAAAGAAGAAGTTGATGGAAGGAAAAGATACAAAGATAGGTTGGTTGTGAAATGTTTTCAGTAGGAAGGAATGAACTTCTCAAAGATATTCTCTTTAGTAGTAAAACATACTTCTATTCAAACTATGTTACGTTTGGCTGCTTTTGAAAATTTTTACCTTGAACACTGTTGGATTGATGTAGCTCGATCCGTTTTGGATGATGATTGAGCTGAATGCTTTCGACCCATACTGTACACCGGGCTGCAAATTTCATGGGCCGAGCTCCGTGGTGAGCTTATTAGGGGTTGCAGGGGGTAACTCGCCTTTGCTTTGGGGGTCCAGGGGCCGAAGGCCCCGACCCAAATTTTGGGAATCTGTAGCAACTCTGACCACTATAGTAGAGCTGACCGACCAACAACGAAAGAGCACAATAATAGGTCAAACTTTGGAGTCAATAGTACTGTAGCGATGTAGGCTTCCTACCGCTAGCCATTGTAGCACTTTAGACTTGTGTGGCCGCGACACTGTTGCGATGCGGACTTCCATCCAACTTTCACTATATCACATCAAACTTTCTGTGCGATTGATGAAATAGTTAGTACCTTGTCCTCCTTATTAGCCCATTTCGGGCTAGAGTTTCTATGTTGTTAGAAACTCTGAGAGATCTCCTTGTAATTGTGTCCCATATTTCATAGTGATATTTCTGCCTCTCTATGGACGTAGGGAACATTTCCTGAACCACGTAAATCTCTGTGTCCAAGATCTTCTTTTTCTTCTTTTTCTTCTATTTTTTCCTTTTATGTGACTTGTTTTTTCACTTCATTGCTCCCGACATTTCCACAAAAAACACATCGATGTGAAGACGACTTTTTTTTTCCACATGGATTTGGAGGAAGAAATTTATATGAAGCAACCTGTTGGTTTCATGGACAACCAAAATCAGGGCTTGGTGTGCAAACTTAAGAATAAGCCTTTATGGTTTGAAATAAGCATCAATATGTTTGAACTAGAATTTTGATTCCTTCATGGAAGAAATAGGTTTCCTATGAAGTAATTTTGATCATTGTTGTTATTGGAAGGAGTTTAGCAGAAATGACTTTATAATCTTACTTTTGTACATGGACGATATGCTATTGGTAGGTACAAATATTCAGCTGATTCAGAAGTTGAAGGGTGACTTATCTAGAAAGTTTGAAATGAAAGATCTCAATGAAGCTAAGATATTGGGCATGAGGATTAAACGTGATAAGAAAACTAAATGTTTGGTTTTATCAAAAGATGATTACATATGGAAGATCATTGAACGATTCAGAATGAGTGGATGTAAGACGGTTTCAACTCATCTTGCTGGTCACTTTAAACATTCGAAGTAACAAGCACCCCGAATGGAAGAAGAGAAGCACATGTTGAAAATTTCTTATGATTCAACGGTTGAAAGTTTGATGTATACTATGGCGTGTATATGTCCGGATTTTGTTTATGCAGTGGGAGTTGTTAGTCAGTTTATGAAAAATCCAAGAAAGGTTCATTGGGAAGCGTTAAATGGATTATTCAGTACCCCAAAAGTGTTGTAAAAGTGGGTTCCATAGACCCTACTTGAACAATACTTTTCGATTATCATATCTTGTATTCAATGAGTTATGAATGATGTACACTTTCCATGATAATGTTAATATTTCCACGTTCACTATTTACATGGTAATGTCCATAAATTATCTATCGTATCAAAAGCTTACAGTAGCTCCCATGCTATAATGAGAACCTCGAGATACTATGAAATTAATCTTAAACAAATGTCCCATGGTCTAGAAACATCATTACGATGGGACACATGATGTCTGACTATCAGGTGTTGAGGGATCCTAAGCATTGAGATTTCTTCTCATGAAGTTCTCACTTGGTGATCTCGAGTAGATGAGATCATGAGGACTGACCCGTCAATAGGGGCACCACATGTTTCAGGTATCATTGGTAGTTCCTATCCGCGAACACATGTAATGGTCTCCTAACTTGAGATTATTATCAGTTGATACCATTTGATCGCGTACTTTGATGCAAGTCAAAAAATATGACATTGAAGTCGTAACGAGATAGCTTGCGTTGAGTGCGTCATTGGTGATATGACATTGATTGAATAAGCATGATAGGATTTATCACTTCCGAAAGGAAGTGATATCTCATGCATAGTTCATCAGGATGACAATCCATTCACTAAATCTATGGTCATGGTAGAAGAAGGTAAGTCCATCCAGTAAGGTCAATGAATTATAAAGCAAGAAAGGATGATGACACAAGTGTGCGGTCTGCTTTATGAGATATCACACAATAAAGAGATTATATTACATGATATGTGTTTGTAGAAAGGTTGGCATTGATATGACTACTTATCTCTTTAGGGGTCTTGATGAGTTGCTAGACTCCACTTTCTGGTTCGTGAATAATATTCATTGTTTTCGAGATAAGAGTCTAGAGGGTCGCACATTAAGCGTATTCAAAAGTCTGCCTTATTATGATGAATAGGTGTATAAGACATGGTGAGCCCCACCACGGGGTCTGGGAGATGTTCGTGATTATACGATCACCAACGAATAAATAAATTCATATTATTCGAGTATAAAATAATTGGTATTGAATTTATTTATTAAATGTATTTACAAGTATTAAAGTAAATACATAAAACATATTATAAAAACAAATATTATTTTAATAATATTAAAGGTTCGTTTAATATTTGCGGGATTGATGAGCTGAGTTAATGACTCGGTTTTATCACATATTATATTTATTATATTACAAGAAAGTGATAAAAAATATAAATGACATTTATGACCTAGTTAGTTGGTCATAACACGTCATTTATGGTTTATATAGTGGAAAATATATATTTGGGGGCCAGGGCATCCATAATGGGTATTATATGTATTTCACTATATAAGGAAGAGAGACTCCCATGCGATGAAAGATTCACTGCGAGTTTATGAGAGCCTTTCTCTCCTTTCCCGCTTCTTAGAGAGAAGCTCTCGTTCCAAGTGATCGATCACAGTTCTTCACGGATCGATGTAACGACATAGTGGTGATCATCGGGACGTCGAAGGAATCGTCAAATTTCTGTGCTAGTACCCGAAATTAGATGATCGATACCCCTACAAACTTTTGAAGCACGAGTGCACGATCTAGATAGAATCTACTATTGTTCCCTCGAGCAGCGATCATCGATGACAAGCGGATGTCGAGCGCGACTTCAAATCGAAAGTGGTAAATTTTTGTTTTATTTTTGTGCTTAAAAACTTCACTCGAGGTCCCCAGGCTTTTACCGGGGCTGGGTGTCGTTGGTGATGACATAGTTACGTTGATCGTTGGTGAAAATTTTTAAATCCCCAACCCATCTGCTTCTGCTATGCATCCCGATACCTTCAATTGATATAAGAGGGATCATGTGATGTTTAAAGTTGAAGAAACATTAAACTTGTAATAAATACGTGTAGAGGGCATCACTACGGTCCCGACACCGCAAACGACATTTTAATTCGACATCAGACGACCAAATTTCGGCCATCTGAAGTCTGACAAACCCCATGCTCCTTCGCCGTGCCGCATCACCTGGCTCGTCGCAGTCAGCCTCTCCAGATCAGTCGCCGCTCGCCGAAGCCGCTATGTGACCACTAGAAGCTGTTGCCCCATCGTGATTTGGTGGCACCCACCGCCTGCACGCAGCTCGCAAACTCGCCAACTTCCCCTTCGCTGCCAGGTTGAGCCCCCTGGTGCCGCCTCCTGGAACCACTGACCGCGTTTGACCCCACCGGCGAGACCCCCTGGCCCCACACGCCTTCCCCTGGACGGCTCTCGCCACCGCCCCATCGACCGTCTTGGTAAGTCACACCTGATCCACGACCGTCATCCTTTTGCCATGTCAGACAAGCCACACCGCTCTAGGCCACCCCTACCCAAACGCCATCTGTCGCGGTGCCGACCTGCTCCGACCCCAGCCCTTGTCGCGCATTGCTGCAGACCTGCGCATCCTCTGTGGGTGACCCACGACCATAACCAGGTCAGCTAGACTCAGGTGGGGCCCTGCTTGGACCGCCCAACCCATTTGGGGTCTAATTGTGGCCCAATATCACTTTTAGGGTTTTTCTGGACTGCGCAAGGGTCAGGAATCAATAATGTTAAAATATATATATTTCAAAAATATGTTATAATTTTTGGAAATATATATATATTTAAAAATATTTTTTTGTTCAAAAAATTATGGTATAATTTTTGGAATAAAAAATTAAAACTGGGACTAAACGATATATTAATTGAATTAAAATTAAAGGAGTTATTTTAATTCAATAAATGTCCTTGAAAGAAATTTATCGCATCTTTAATTTTATTTCACAAATTAATTTGTGCGTCGTCTGGTCTTGAGCATAAACCGACCAATGTATGTCTGGATATAATTTATTTAATTAATTATTGTAACTGCATGCGTTGTTTGTAATTAATTAAATAGCGGCCTACACATCATCAAATTTTCTTGTTTAATATGTATAAGGGTCTGTGCGTCTAGATAAAAGTGATTTATCTGTACTTTGTGCTTCCCCAGACCCCCTTGCATGCACATGAGTATATTTGTATTATGACGATGATAATGTAAGATGTGAAACATGTCAAGACGAGGTGGTATCCTAGACAAGACATGGAAACATTGGATCAGGATGCGAGCTGCGATACGAGTCAAAACCCGACTCAGATATTATACCCTAAGGTCATGGTTGATCTATTAAGTTTATGTGGATCAACCAATATTAGATGCTCAAGATCAGTTGCACAGTTTATTTAATTTATGCATTGTTTAATATTGTATAGTGAATTTGCAAGTTTACGCAATCACATAAAATAATAATCTAAATTGCATAGATTAGATCAGATTAAGATTCAATGAATGTTTTCTAGTTACTACATTGTTCTGTTGTGAGTGCGATCACATAGTACGTGCATATCAGATAAAAAATGAATTCACTCATCAAGAAATAATTAGTTTTTAAAACGCTCAAATAATTAAGTTGCAAACGTCTTTCGTCGTTCGAATTTGAACAAAATTGAGTGTACAAGATACACGTTAGCCTTAATTGAGGGTGCCTCTTACTTCTGGAGAGTTCTTATAAGAGCGATGTGTTGACTTAACTAAAGATGATAGTAAAAAAGTAACCATAGCTAGCTTGTTGCATCTTTAGCGGCAAAGCGTTGAGTAAGTCATGTTTATGTTTTTTTGAAGATGAGACTTCACTAAACAGTTCAATGAGTTGAGAGTTAATGCGGTTGGCTAGTTAGATGCCTACCTTGAAACTCTCTGTGTAGTGGCGTAATCATAACTGAAACTCTCTGTGTAGTGGCGCTCCAATCCGCCAAGAAATGAGTTTTGGAGAGACAAAATGCCTCGAGAGTGCTCCCCAAACCCTAAGGATTGGATTATGATTGACTGGGATGATTTTGGGGTTAATTTGGGGGTTTCAGGACTTTAATTACAATTTTTGTAACTTTAATTACCGTTCACATGGTTTCTTGGGCCAAGTCGCACGGTTAGTACTAACCATGCGCCTTAAGTGTGCAACGTTGCAGACTTAAGCTACACACTTAGTTTAACCATGTGTAAACCATGTTACTAGGATGCACACTTAGTTTAACCGTGCACAAACCATGCAACATGTTTCACACTTTGTTTAACCATGCACAAACCATGCACAAACTACGAAAAGGTTCAGAAACCTTAGAAAAAGGTCCGGTAAAATATTGAAAACAACCTGCAAAGATATCTAATCATTGGGTACTCAAATAAATGGGCCAAAACACATAAAAAAGTAACTAGATGTTACAAGTTGACATCTAAATATGTGTGACCTTTTTTGGTTGTTGAGCGAATTGGAAATGTGGAATACCGTTTGTCCTTGCCACCACAAATGACTTCGATCCATAACGTGTTTCACATGTCGTGGCTTAAGAAATATATTTTGGATCCATCTCATGTTTTAAATTGGGAAGACCTTGACGTGGAACCTAATATGATGAGGGAGGAGTGACCTCATCTCTTTATTGCAGAAACATTGAGACTCAAAACGACAGAGATTTGCAGATGGAGTAAAGACATAAAAAAGGAGAAGAAGATGAACACAACACAATTATTTATGTGGTTCGGGAAAAGTCCCTATGCCCATAAAGAGGCAGAATCACTTCACTATAATTCAAGGGCACAATTACTGTGAGATCAGAGTTTCACACACAAAAACCCTAGCTCGAATAAGATAATAAAGAAGTCAAAACACTATGCCACCAACCGCATAGTAAGTTCACTATGCAATAGTGACAAGTGGCTGGAATTCCTCACTTCTACAGTGCACCGACCACCCAAGTCCAAGTCACTACGATTTCAGTGGAAAGAAGTCTGCAGAGCTTTAGTGACTGGTGGCTGGAAGTCCATGGAGTTACAGTGACCTGTCACATGCTGCTACAGTAAGTCTGCACTGCTACAGTGTCTTATCGGTGTCTTCAGTCAGTTCTGCTATAGTTGGTCTGAAATGCTACAGTCCCCCAAAATTTGGGCCGGAGCCTTTGACCCTTGGACCCCCAGAGCAGGGGCGTGTTTCCCCCTCTAACCCCCAATGAGCTCACCACAAAGCTTGACCCGTGAGACTTGCAATTTGGTGTGTAGTATGAGCCGCTAGCATTCGACCCAACATCATCCAAACGGACCAGGCTACACTAGTCCAACACTCTGTGGACCAGTCTTCTTGATGATGATATTTGGGGGTATAAAACATTAGGGTGGGGAGAATTGCAGCATCCTGACTCATGCTTTCATGTACTTTTTTTGGTTTTCCTTACTCTTCTTGATTTTCTTGTCAATTTTTGGTTATTGCTACATATTTCTAGCTTTTGAAGGGTTGGGGGTGTGGCTTTGGTTTTTGTTTGAGAGGCCGTGAGGTGTCTGTGTGTTTGGATTTTGGGTGGACATGGGTCTGTAGCTGAGAAAAGATAGCCGATAGGATTCCTGTAGATATGGAAATATCACCGACTAACCGATGGAATTCCTATAGAAATTTCATATTGTCAGAATTCCATCAGATTTCTACTGGACTACCTATAGCTTTTCTTAGTTACAGGCCTATGTCCACCTGAAATCTAAACACACAGAAACCTCACGACCTCTCAAATAAGAACCAAAGCCACACCCTGGCCCTTCAAAAGTTAGAAACAAGCAGGAATAACCAAGAATCGATAAGAAAATCAAGAAGAGAAAGGAAAACCAAAAAATGTAGCTAAAAGCAAGAGTTGGGATGTTGCGATTCTCCCCACCCTAATGTTTTCTACCCCCAGAAAGCCTCATCAAGAAGATTGGTCCACAAATAGTGTTGGATTGGTGTAGCCCAATCCATTTGGATGATGTTTGGACAAATGCTAGCAGCCCATACTGCGCACAAGCAGACTTTGGTATGACTACTATAGTAGCTCGAAATTTTGAGAAAACGGTACTGTAGCTCCACAGACTTCTTGCCATCGGCCACTATAGCTGCTTGGATTTGGGTGGCTGCAATTGTAACACCCCAAGAAATTAAAATATTTTCCTTTTATAATAAATATAATTTTTTAGCATGCTTTATACACAAAGTTAAACTTATGCTACACGTAATACTGAATTAGCTTGCGTTACATGCATGAATGAGTTTTGCCGCCTTTTAATGGCGCACCTATTTTAAAACTAAATTTTGACACTTTTATAAATTTTATTTGTTAAAATAAACATCAAATTTGAATTTATATGGTTGAAATTAGCTTAGGATGAATTTTTAGGATTTTTCTAAGAAACTTTATTTTTTGACGAATATTAAAAATTACTTCAATTTAGTTTAAAATAACCTTTTCATTTAAATAATGATTAGTGTTAAATTATATTTTAAATTTATTTTAGAGTCACATTAGATCAATTATACATCTATTTATATAATTAATTTCATTAGAATCAAGTTTACTTTGAAATTGAATATAAAAACTTTCGTTATTTCGCCCTGTTTACGGGATTAGCATTAATCTTAATTTTCTCACTTATGTGATTTGAATTTTGAAAATATAACACACACATTTGTAATAAGTATGAAATATGTGGTCTAATAATATCAACTTAATTTTTGAAAAAAAAAGAGTAGTGGAAGTGATTAAAATTAATTGCGGTGATTAAGGTAAAATTAAACTTAATAAGGGACTAAACCTTAATTTTAAGGACCAAAATGACTTGGACACTTATCCAAAATCCATTGAATGCCAATAATTCTACCATATCCCCCATTGGATTGAATTTTATGGGTTATTGAGATATTATTAAATGGAAGCGCCCTATATAAAAAACATCATAATTTCGGTTATACATATTATTTTGGAAAGATAAATGGGTTAATGTTATCATAATAATTTATCATTAATTTTTAAATATGATTTAGTTACTTAAAATGCTTAAGAAACGCCAACATAATGATTGTTTAGTTAATAATTAACTAAAATAAATGATACTATAAATATTAAAACGGAAGTGAACTGATTGAATTAGTATCTTTATTTATTTTTGTACATGAATATTTCATGTTACAAATCTGTAAACCTAATAGATTTTAATTAAAATATTAGATTTATATTTTAAAATTGAAATTAAATAAATAATGTCAGAATTGACATTATTGTTATTTTATAATAAATAATATTTTATTCAATGATTTGAAATTAATAAAAATTATATATTTTTCCAAGTGATATTTAAGTGTTAATATATATTATATATGGTCTATTAATGTATCAATTGATATTTTATAATTAACATATTGACCCATAGATTGTAAAGACTTTTAACACGGTCCGGGTTTAAGCAGTATTTTAGCGCGTCATAAGCGCTTGTTTTAAAATTAATTTCCAAAACATACAAGATTTTAATTTTACAAATTAGATATAATATTAATAATTCAATGTCTATATATTATCCAATAAATCTCACTTTATTTTTGTCTTAATGGTTAAATTACTTTAGTTTGAAAACTTGATGCTTTAATAAAACCCAAAATGATAAAATTGGGAAATATTAGAAGTTAAGGAACCAAATTATTAAAATGAACATGTTTTTGTGAGGGTGATGTTTTTCTAGAACATTATTATCCTTTAATCCATTAGTTTTCTATTTTGGAGGCACTTTAGATAAGGTAAACCACCCATTAATGAATACCTTTTGGTATTTACAAGAGTGATACTCCCCCTCCACTATAAAAAGCCCCATATCCTACCACTTCATTACACCTCTCAAACCACTTAGGTTTAGAAAATATCTGTCCAAATAGTCTCCCAAAATTCCTCTCCTCTTAGAATCCTCCCTTTTGGCAGAAATCAATATAAAGAATCCATTTGGTGCAAACCAAAAGGAGCTACCCGATTAGGAGGTAATGTATTCTCTCAAGATCTATAGTTTAATTTCCATTATCCACCCCTCCAATATCCTTATTTTATGTTTATATAACAAAAAAATTATCCTAAATATACTAGTATGTTTTTATGTAAAGGGTTTGAACTACACTTACATACACCTCCATCTAATGAGTAACGAACATACTGTTTCTGTGTACGATGAACTACTGCTTCACGAAATGATGATTGTTCATTTTTCCTTTACCATCTATCATGGTGGAAATTATGATGGAAACTATATTTATATATGATATATATGATATTTATAATGTATTTATGCTTGTGTAATTTTTATTTTGAACATACCTTTATGCTTTCCATTTTGCGTAAATACAATAATTTCGTTTGAGGAAGTGTAGACTACCGTCCTTTCAAAGCGATATGACTTGTTCATGCCATACATGAAATGTATAAAGGATGAGTTCAATAAAAATATGTAAAATATATAACATAGATATGATACTTTAATTATAATATACATATATATCATTTATTTTGGATTCTTTTAATACAACCAAGAAATGATATTAGCATCCATGCGTACGTATAGCCTACTGTCTCCATGAACGGTGCACTTTATTTCTAATCTACAAACATTATAGATTATTATAAATACATATATATTGATTATATATGATAATTAAGTCATGTTTTACATTCTGGAGATGATGATACCATGATCTAATTAATGAGAACAATAAGTAACAAGTTAAAACTTACTCGAGAAAACTAGACAATTAACACTTAATATAGTGAGATTAATGAAATAGTGTTAACAAATGAGTAGTAAAATATTGTAAGAAGTTAATATATGATATTATAAACATGATTATGGTTCTGGTATAAGTTAGTAACATATTTTAAACCAACATACAGTGGGATAGAGACCACACAACAAAAGGAAGGTTAAGATAAGAGATTCTTGTCTTACTTTTCTTTTTATAAGGCATACGCCATATAAACTACTTCTTTTGTTTAGTGTTTCTACTGCCACTTTTATACATTATACCATGAATCATTTTTCTTCATGGTATGAAAAACTTTCCTTCACGGGGATTATGAGTTAAATGTTTCATGTGGTTTGAGACACTTTGGGATGTTTAATGATTAATTTCCTAAAAAATATTCTTAATGATTATCTTTGTAATCTCACTTACTTTTGTGATTGTTAACCTTCTCTTGAAACAATCACTTTATTTTAATCATTTTTCATTGGAAATTTACATGAATATCCATATTCTCATACAATGGATATTAGTATTGCCTAAACTGTATACCATTTTACATACGGTATCCACTTTGACAATTATTTGATTATTTGGGAAATTATTGATAAAACCATATTCTTTATTCAATATAGATATTTGATAAGGCATATTATTCATTTGATTATTTGATATGAGGAATGATTTGGATTGGTATTGATAGGAGGGACCTGAACTTTATATATCCCTTTGATGTATCAATAGGTTCTCATGAGACAAATTAGTTGGCCAAATTAAACGGGTTTCTATCCATAGTTTTAAACCATCCCGTGAAAGGTCTTGATGGTAATAGGTTTTCATGTGCCTCATACATGATGTCCAATAATTAAGAATTTCCCTCATTTAGATTAAGTTATTATTCATCTATGAGACTTTTCACTGATATATCTATGGATACATTTCATTCTCAGTTTATTGATTTAGTTGGCATGAGTTTTAGTTTCTTACCTTTCCATATTGATATTGCCTTATCTAGTTTTTTGAATGACATGTGTTATCAGTTACTTTTCCATGTTAATTTATTTCTATTGATTCATTATTGATTCCGCCTTATTTACACTTACTGAGCGTTTGAACTCACCCTTATTATGTTTCTTTTCCCAGATTATGAAGATAAATCTTTGAATAAGCATTCATGGATGAAGTTCATTTCATTTTATTATGTAGCATATTTTATTTTGTTTTCCCAATGTATTATGAGTATCATGTATGTAATCTGGATTTCCAAGACTGTTAAACTGAATGGTCATCCAGGATTTGATTCCTTATAATCATGCCAATGTAATAAAACAATGCACCGACTCCAGGCTTCTGGGGTTGAGACGTTACATTTGGTATCAGAGGTAGGTTTAACAACAACTTCAGAAACTAGATTTAGAATACTTAGATTAGGGAACATATCCCTAAGATATAATTTGAGGATAAGTATAGAAGAATATCCTAGAATTTTGGTAAGGTAGATATTATATGAGTATTCTTAGAAATACATCCTTATATGGATACTATAAGTGGATGTGGTTCTGGAACAGATGTTACTAGGAGTAACAACTTCGACAAAGTATTCTGGGCCTGACTCGGGGTAACGTGGTACACGACATCAGGCCTTATTGTGCACCTGGTTTAACACTCTCGGGGGATATGATTTGGATAGTTCACATTTTCATTACCTACCATTATGAAGGACTTAAAAGTAATGTTTGCCTATGAAGTAACTAAAGTTTCTAAGTCTAGGATTCATGATGCATGAATTTATGTTATGTGATATACCATATTTAGAGTTATACAAATTTCATAATTTTAGGAGCTAATCCAGTATATGCCATTGTTTAAAAATGGACCCTAATAGAAGGAATGCGAACCTCATCAATGAAAGTGATCCAAAGAGTAAGAAGGATCAAATATTTCATGGTCTTAAGCCAATATTTCAAAGGGAAATAGTCTCCCAAACATTCTCATCATATAAGGACATAGTATCATTTGACAATGAAATGGGTAAATAATTATACAAGTCCTATGTATTTGAAGGAAACCAATACAAGATGAGGCCATCTGAGCACCATGAAAAAGGGATTGAGTCAAAGAAAACTAAGTGAAAGAAAGATTTTCTCACATGTGATAATTGTGGCAAGAAACACTCCAATACTTGCTTGAAGGGAATGAGAGTTTGTTATAAGTGTGGAGAAAAAGGATACCATGTTCATGATTGTAAGTGTAAGAATTTTTTTTCCAATGTACAATACTTCAACTGCAAGGATATGAGACACTATACGAATTTATGTCCCAAGTATCAAAGAAATATACCCCAAATGATGCCATTGGATACTGATCAAGTTATGCTACTACCATAGATAAATAGTAATGATTAATATACCTATTCAATAATTATGTCATTTGAATATGTTATCATTAATATTCTGGTTATAAGAATTATGGAATATATAAGGATTGTACTGTAGTACTTTTTCTTCAAGGATTTGAGATCATATGCTGAATGGTACCAAAAAAAATTATTCAGTAGAAAGTTAAACATTTTGGAAAACACATGATTAAGGGAAATACAACCCTTAATATATTCTTGATATTGAGAAAATGATGAAGAAATGATTGATTTGGATAAACGTTGACTACCTTGGAACTTATTAATGACTTTTCGACAAGTGGTCTATGTTATCATTGACAGATTTTACGACACTTATGGATTGAATGAATATATCCAATAACATGTGTCTTACTTAAGGAATAAGGAAGAATGCATGTTTCTAATATGGTTTTATGGTGATTCGAGTTATTACCATATTTCAAGAAGATACATGATGAAGTTATTCACATGTTTGGAATGTGAAAATTTAGAGCTGCTTCATATTGATTAAAGGATAATGATAAGTTCATTTTGGAAATCCAGCTACCTTCCTTAAAAAGTGATAGATCAAAATATTTTGGAAAAGTTAACTATTTATGAAATGGTTTAAGTTGAACTTTGGACCTAGTTTTAGATATTGATATATTGCATCTTTATACGATGAATCTTGTTCTATGAGATGAAGTAGAAATAATTCAAGGCATGACCAAATGATAAGATAATACTTATATAAATGTACCAATAAGTATATTTAATTATATTATTAGAGTGTGAAATAATTCCTCAACTCTAATAAAAATGATCTTGAGACAAAAAATATTGTCCTATTATCATCATTTTTATGATATCTATGACCTTTATTCACGCATCTGGATTATGGTTTTATGGTCTAAAACTTTCATCAGAACATGTTCTCTAGCAATCTTCATTAGAACCTGATTATTGGTTTTTTGATCATATGTAAATTTTTATTCAAAGAAAATTACAAGAGAGCAAGAGGATTTTGTCATCGGTGTCCTTGGTACCAAGAAACTGAACTAAGGAGGCCTGAAATGATGAAGCCCAATGGCATCCCCTATAATCAGATTGACCCCCTCCGGCTTCAAGCTAACCACAATATGCAAGAAAATATTCTCGGAACCAGGGAGATCCAATGAGACCAAGTGATCAGCTACTTTGTTCCCCTCCCGCCATGTGTGCACCACTTGAGTGGTGCTGTTGAGAATTCTATGACACTTTCTAATGATGTAGTTGATCATCCAAGGGGAGACGTCAGAGCCATGCAGAGAGTTGTGCACTAACAACGAATCAGTTTCAACTTCAAAGATGTCCAAACTCCTCTGGTTGCCTAAGATGAGTCCTGTGAGCAACGCCATGGCCTCCGCATAGAGAGAGGTCCCCCGACCCAGTCTGACAGAGAAATCCAAGTAGACTGACCCATTGGTATCCCGCACCACTCCCCCCCACTCATGACTCTGAGGGCACACGAGCTGTTCGTATTGAGTTTCAAACCCTTCTAAGGAGGGCTCCAACAGACCCAGTTACCCCTAACGCTGCTGCCGGTCTGATAATAAGCCTGGGCACCAACTTGAAGCCGGACCAGAGAAGGAGCATCCTCCCAGTTGCAGACAGTCCTTGTCAAGTCGATAAGAAGATTTCTTGTTCTAGCAATAATAGCATGAATCGACGTGGATCCCCCTTCGTAAAGAATTTTGTTCCTCTCCATCCAGATACACCAACAACTTTCATACAAAATCATAGCGCGGGCCAATTTTTTTGGACCACCTTCGCCCGAGCCATGGTACCACCTGTCCAAGAAGGTGCAACTTTCCATGGTAGGAATAGAATAACAGTAAATTCCCTGAAAAATTTCCACACCTCATGCACCCATTCACTTTCAAAGAACAAGTGACCTGCACTTTCCTCGTTATGGACCTTGCAACACACACACACACACACACCTGGAGGCCAGATTAATCCTGTAGCGTTTGATGTTTTCCTCTGTTGGAATAGCCCCTTTCATGATCCACCAGGTAAGAAAATTGAATTTGGTTGGAATACTCTTAACCCAAGGTGCCTCATCCCAAACATCAGTATGGAGTTGCATGTTATTAATGCATCAAAAATCCTTTGAGGAGAAATATCCTGAGGGAGAAGGGGTAAAAACCCATTTATCGAGGGCTGAGTTCATCTCAATGAGGTTAAAATGATCCATCTGCTCCTTGTTCAGAACTGCATTGATGAAGGGATGAAAGCAACTTGCTTCTCTGAAGGTGATGTGGATTGCTGGGCACCAAAGAAAACCAAGAACATCACCACACCAATTTTGATGCCAGAAGGAGAACTCTCCAATTCCGACTATCTAGCGGGAGTGCGAGCGAAGGAGGGTGACCAGGGGACTGACGATTGACCATAAAGGGGAAGTATATCTCATCGCTGAATATTGGTGCCCTAGATAATTGTGCATAGAAATACCCCATAGGGTACGGTGCTCTAGAACACTCCACGCGAGGCGAGGACGCATACAGGAAAGGGTATCCTCAAGATTGCAGACATTAACACCTCCTTCACTAACCGGCCGTGCCATCTTGTGCCAAGAGACCCAGTGGTTTTTGCCCTCAGAATGTGGGTCCCAGATGAATCTCGCCAGGATATGGTCGATGTTTTTGATGACACCTTTCAGGACATTAAACGTCGATAAGGAATGCACTGAAGTAGCTAAAAGGACACTGTTGGACAGCACGATCCGACCACCAAAATACAGATATTTATTCTTCCAGTTCAGCACCCGGTCATTAATCCTGCTGAGTAGGGAGTTGAAGTCACTGATGCGTAGCCTACCAGACGAGATGGGTGCACCCAGGCAATCCATAGGAAAGGACCCAATCTTCATACCCAAAATAGTTCTCACAGCCAAGACTCGCAAGGAGTTGCACCCACTAGAGAGATAGAAGGTACTCTTGTTAGAGTTAATAACCTGCTCGCTCCAGTGACCGTACTCCTCCAACACTTTATTCAAACCACGTAAGGAACGGTTGGAGGCATTCAAGAACAAGATGGTATCATCCGCGAACATGAGGTGGGGCACGCCTGGAGCTTTCCTCCTCCTAAAAGGCAGGATATCACCATTGTTGATGCTTCGCTGAATGAGGTGACTCAGAACCTCCTGGACAATGATGAAGAGACTTGGAGAAATTGGGTCCCCTTGCCTTAGGCTGCGGGTGGATTTAAAGAAGCCATAGGTTTTCCCCATGAAAGTCACCGAGATCCATGCTGAGCTGAAACACCTAAAAATAATATCGACGTTTCGGGAGTTAAGACCCAAACATGCAAGCACTCGATTGATGAAGCTCCATTCAACCCGATCAAACGCCTTGTTCATATCAAGCTTGATGGCCACATTAGAATCGTGGGTTTTAAAATTAATTTCCCTAAACATTTACTGGGCCAAAGCAATTGCCTCCTGAATAGACCATCCCTTAACAAATCCATGCTGTTCCAACGAGACCCACCGTGGGAGATGGGTAGCAAGCCTTGAATTAATGATGCATGCCAGAATTTTATATGGGACATTTCACATACTCACTGGATAGTAATGCATAATAGAAGTGGGTTTCTTTATTTTAGGGAGAAGCACTAACGTAGTGGCACATGCAACTCGGGGTAAGCTGCCACCTCAGAAAAAGTCTTGGATGGCAGCAATCAGCTCTTCCTTCACTATGTCTCATAAAGTTCTATAAAACGCACCTGGGAAGCCGTCCGAACTTGCCGCACTATCGGGGTTCGGGTGTAACATAGCGGACCAAATCTCCTTCTCATCTAGCACAAACCCTAGGAGTTCATTATCCTGGTTAGAGGAAAGGGTGAGAATCACATCAAAGATCTTCGTGTTCTCTAAGGGGTACCCATTGGGTAAGAGAGCGTTGAGACCAGTGAGAAGCTCAGTGAAGTAAGAGTTGGCCAGACCTCCCACCACATCCCTATCCTCCGTGAAAGATCCATCATCCAGTTTAATATTCGGTTTAACCATTCGTTTCTTCTCCTTTATGCATGCATGAAATAATGCAGTGTAGTTATCACCCTCTTTGATCCATTTGATCCTCACTCCCTCCCTAGATAGGTGCTCCTGCTTCAGGAGAAAATCCACCAGAAGATCCTTTTTCTCAGAGAGCTCCTCAAAAACCCGATCCTCCCATCCATCCTTTAGAAGACGCTGAAGACGCTCGACATCCTGCATGGTGGATTGCAAGACCCCATCAACTTGAGGTATATCTCTAGACCATGATTGGAGCTTCATCTTCAGCTGACACAACTTATTATGAAGAGCAGACCACTTAGTGCCTTGGGAGGGCTTGCCCCAGGAGGTTCTGACCAGGTCCTGGTAACCCGGAAAACTAGCCCAAAGATGGCTATATCGGAACCAATCCTGGCCCTCTTGCACTGAAGAGAGAGAGATCTTGAGGGGGGGGGGGTCGGAGATACCGCAAACCAGATGGTTAACCTTTGAGTTGGAATAGGAGGATAAGGCTTGCATGTGGGCACGACAACGATCCAAGCAGCCCCATGAGCGATGATTTCACCGTTGATTGTTACACCAAGTAAAACAGTCGCCCACGAAAGCAAGGTTCGAGAGCCCCATAGCCTCCATGAAATGATTAAAATTGAGGCTCTCTTTCCTAGGGAAAGGGACTCTGCTCTTCCTCTCTTCCAGATCCGCAACCACATTGAAATCTCCCCCAACAATCCACAGAACCGGGCCAGGATCAAACACAATGAGTTCCTTCCAGAGAGTCCCTCTTTGGTGTGTGTCACAACTCCCATAGACAAAGGACACAAAGAATGAATGATGTCCTTGATTCACCTTAACTATAATGAACTGATCACCCGCTTCCACCATAACCACATTTCTCTGCTTGTGCCAAAAAATCCAAATATGATGGTTACAGGGGTCAGCGTGCATGTAACCATGCATTTTGAGATTTCTAGAGCAACACCCAATCTTGTCGGGGTGTTGTTTGTGATCAAGAATGGCCACCACTATAGCCTTGTGCTTTAGAGATTTCCGAAGCGAGAAAGTCAGGCTTGATTGTTGGTTTTTTGATTTCATATCCATGTTTCCATTTTCCACCTATGTTCTCCTACCAGGGAACCTAGTTACGTGACTATTGTACTTTACTTTCTCTCTTATTAAGAATATGTGTTATTTACACTATTTATGATGTGAGTTTTTCAACAATAGTATTTTCAAATATCAATCCATTGATTTCCAAGATCAAGTTTAAATTGTGAGGAAACAATTTAATTAAGGTGGGGAGAATGTAACAACGAAATACATTACAAAATTTTCCTTTTAAAATATTTTTTTTGTTAGAATGCTTTATACACAAAATTATAAACTTATGCTGCCCACAACACTAAATTAGCTTGCGTTACACGCATGATCGAGTTTTACCACCTTTTGATGACGCACCTATTTTAAAACTAAATTTTGGTACTTTTATAAATTTTATTTGTCAAAATAAACATCATTTTTGAATTTATAAGGTCTAAATTAGCTTAGGGTGATTTTTTTGGGATTTTTCTGAAAAACTTCATTTTTTGATGAATAGAAAAAATTACTGCAATTTAGTTAAAATAAACTTTTAATTTAAATAATTATTAGTGTTAAATTATATTTTAAATTTATTTTTGAGTCACATTATATCAATTATACATCTATTTATACAATTAAGTCCATTAGAATCAATTTCACTTTGAAATTGAATATAAAGACTTCCGTTATTTCACCCCGTATATACGCGAGATTAGTGTTAATCTTAATTTTCCCACTTCTGTGATTTGAATTTTGAAAATCTGAAATACACGGTTCTAATCAGTGTGATATTTATGGTCTAATAATATCAAATTAAGTTTTGAAAAAAAAATATTAGTGGAAGTGATTAAAATTAATTACGGTGATTTAGGTGAAATTAAGCTTAATTAGGGACGAAACCTTAATCTTAAGGACCAAAATAACTTGAACACTTGTCCAAAAACAGTTTTATGCCAATAATTAGACCATATCCCCTATTAGATTTAATTTTATGGGTTATTGGGATATTATTAAATGGAAGTGCCCTATATAAAATGTTAAGGAAAAAGACAAAAAGGGAACTTTCCTTACCTTTAATATTTATAAAACTTTGAGATATGTACAAAACATCATAATTTCGATTATAAATATTATTTTGTAAATATAAATGGGTTAATGTTATCATAATAACTTATAATTAATTTTTAGAGATGATTTAGTTACTTAAAATGCTTCAAAAACGCCAACGTAATGATTGTTTAGTTAATAATTAACTAAAATAAATGATACTATAAATATTAAAATGGAAGTGAATTGATTGAATTATTGTCTATTTATTTTTTAGATTTATATTTTATGTTACACATCTGTTAAACTAATCTATTTTAACTCAAATATTAGATTGATATTTTAAAATTGAAATTAAATAAATAATTTCAGAATTGATATTATTATTATTTTACAATAAATAATATTTTATTCAATGATTTCAAATTAATAAAAATTACATATTATTCCAAGTGATTTTTAAGTGTTTATATATATTATATATGGTATATTAATGGATCAATTGATCTTTTATAATTAACATATTGACCCATAGATTGTAAAGACGTTAACATGGTCCGGGTTTAAGCAGTATTTTAGCGCGTCACATGTGTTTGTTTTAAAATTAATTTCCAAAACATATGAGATTTTAATTTTATAAATTAAATATCATATTAATAATTCATTGGATATATATTATCCAATAAATCTCACTTAGTTTAGTCTTAATGGTTAAATTACTTTGGTTAGAAAACTAGATGCTTTAATAAAAACCAAAATGATAAAATTGGGGAATCTTAGAAGTTAAGGAACCAAATTATTAAAATGAACATATTTATGCGTGGATGAGGTTTTTATCGACCATTCTTCTCCATTAATCCATTATTTTTCCATTTTTGAAGCACTTTAGGTGAGGTATACCTCCCATTAATGAATACCTTTTGGTATTTACAAGAGTGACACTCCCCCTCTACTATAAAAATCCTCCTCTCCTCCCACTTCATTACACCTCTCAAACCACTTATGTTTGGCCAATACCTACCAAAATAGTCTCCCAACATCCCTACCCTTATCCTAGAATCCTCTATTTGGGAAGAAAGCAATATGAAGAATCTATTTGGTGCAAACCAAAAGGAGTTACCCGATTAGGAGGTAACGTCTTCTTTCAAGATCTCTAGTTTCATTTCCATTATACAATCCTAAAATATCCTTATTCTATATTTATATAACAAAAAAAATCCTCAATATACCATGATGTTGTTATGTAAAGGGTTTTACCTACACTTACACACACCTCCATCTAATGGGTAACAAACATACTGTTTCTGTGTACAACGAACTATTGCCACACAAAACAATGATTGTTCATTTTTCCCTTACCACCTATCATGGTGAAAATTATGATGGAAACTCGAATTATATATTATATATATGATATTTATAATATATTTATGCTTTTGAAATTTTTATTTTGAATATACCATTATGTTTTTCATCTTGCATAAATACGATAATTTCATTTGAGGAAGTGTGCACAACCGCCCCCTCAAAGTGATATGACTCATTCATTCCATACATGAAACGTATAAAAGATGGTTTTACTAAAAATATGTAACATATATAACATAGATATGACATTTTAATTATGATATACATATGTATCATTTAGTTTTCATTCTTTTAATACAACAAAGAAATGAACGTACCGTTCATACGTACGTACGACCTACCATCTCCATGAACGGTGCACTTCATTTCTAATATATAAACATTATAGATTATTATAAATACATATATACTGATTATATATGATAATTAAGTCATGGTTTATATTTTGGAGATGATGATACCATGATATATTTAATGAGAACAAGAAGTAACAAGTTAAAACTTACTCGAGAAAACTGGGCAATTAACACCCGAAATAGTGAGATTAATGAAAGAGTGTTAACAAACGGGTAATAAAATATTGTAAAAAGTTAATATATGATATTATACACATGAGTATGGTTTTGTTATAAGTTATTAACATATTTTAAATCAATATACAGGAGGATAAATACCACATAACAAAAGCAAGGTTAAGGTAAGAGATTCTTGTCTTACTTTTATTTTCGTAAGGCATACATACACCACTTACTTCTTTTGTTTAGTGTATCTACTGACCCTTTTATACATTATATCATGAATCCTTTTTCTTCATCATATGAAAAACTTTCTTTCAAGGGGGTTATGAATTAAATGTTTTAAGTGGTATGAGACACTTTGGGATGTTTAATGATTAATTTCCTAAAACATATTATTAATGATTATCTTTGTAATATCACTTAATTTTGTGATTGTTAACATTATCTTGAAGCAATCACTTTATTGTAATCATTATTCATTGTAAATTTACATGAATATCCATATTCTAATATAATGGATATTAGTATTGCCTAAATTGCATACCATTTTACATACAATATCGACTTTGATAGTTATTTTATTATTTGGGAAATTATTGATAAAACTGCATTCTTTATTCAATATGAATATTTGATAAGGCATATTATTCATTTGATTATTTTATATGAGTAATGCTTTGGACTGGTATTGATGGCTAGGGACTGAACTCTATATATCCCCTTGATGCGTCGACAGGTTCTCTTGAGAAAAATTAGTTGGCCAAATTAAAAGGGTTTTTATTCATAGTTTTGAACCATCTTGTGAAAGGTCTTGACAATAACGGTTTTCATGTACCTCAGAAATGACATCCAATAATTAATCATTTCCCTAATTTAGATTCAGTTATTATTCATTCATGAGATTTTGAGTCAACATATCTATGGATACATTTCGTTCTTAGTTTATTGATTTAGATGTCATGAGTTTCAACTTCTTACCTTTCCATATTGATATTTCCTTATCTAGTTTTTTGAATGGAATGTGTTATCAGTTACTTACCTTGCCATGTTAATTTATTTCTATTTATTCATTATTGATTTCGCCTTACTTACTCTTAGTGAGCCTTTGAGCTCACCCTTATTATGTTTCTTTCCCCAGCTTATGAAGGATAAATCTTTGAATAATAATTCACGAATGAAGTTTATTTTAGTTTATTTTATAGCATGTTTTATTTTTTCTCAATGTATTATGGGTATCATGTATGTAATCTGGCTTTCCAAGACTTCTAAACTGAATGGTCCTTTGTGATTTGATTCCTTGTAATCATGCCAATGTAATAAATTAATGTACGAGCTCTTGGATTCTGGGGCTGGGGTGTTACAGTTGGTATCTGAGGCAGGTTTAGAAACAACTTTGGAAACTAGATTTAGAATACTTAGATTTGGGAACATATCCCTAGGATAGAGATGATAAGTGTTGGTCAGAGTAGGACACTCAAGAGGGGGGTAAATTGAGCTCCTATAAAAATTTCTGTCTAAAATGATTATTTAAAAATTCCCAAATTTAAAATCAAATACGGCCAGTTAATCAAAGTAGCAGATTTATAAAAGTTTTGATCTTTTGAAAGATTTATAAAATATTTATTAGTTATTAGTTAAAACAATATGGATTATTATTTCAACTTTTTAAATCAATCTACGAAACCAAATTCTAATATATACACTATCTAAGATTAACTATCAAAGTGAAAGAAATGTTTTCAATGAATCAGTAAAATAGTAAAAACAGAACTTTGAAAGAAACTGTGGATATAAAACAAGAGGTTCAGTCTCAAGCTGAGACTTAGTCCTCTCCACTTGGTGATCACCTGCCACCAAGAAATTTATATATATTAATCTGATCCACACCCTGGATCGGGGTACATAACAACATACACTGTTGTCTAGGTCAACAGACCCCTACAACAGTTCTAGTGGGAGTGAAAATTACAAAAAGTCACATAGAGACCTCTTCTACTGTTATCCGTGGGAGTGTAAGGTGTAAAAAGATAATTTTGTGAAGATTTAAATGTATCTTCCAGTTATGCATAGGATACAATGTGTGTTTGTTAAACAAAGGCACACACACTGCTCAAAATGTAAAATAGTTCACAAAATGAGCATAAATTAAATAGAATAGAGTTAGAAGGATCTGTGTGATGTGTTTTGTAGCTCCGGACTCCTTAAAGATATCATAAGTGAACCTGGAGTCAACTTCTGGAAACAGGTAGCAAAATAGAGTGTCGTGAGTGCTTCTGTCTTCTGTTTCTAGTGAGCTGTATGACTTGGTGGATGAACACTTATTCTTGCAGAAAAAAATGTTCTTCCTTTTAGGATCTTAGCAGTATTTCATAGTCTACACAAAGAGCAGTTCTTGTATTGTTCTAGGGTGTACAAGCATCTTGGTATATTTTCTAAGATCATGTCTACTGCCTTTTTTATCCAGAATATTCCCTTTATACATTGTAACAGACAAGAATCATGTTCTCTAGAACCTCGTACCTCATACTGGTATTTGAAATCCATTAAATGTTGTATATAAAAGACATACAAGCTCGTTAATATAATAAGAAATGCTAAGTTTCATAAATATGACCGTTAGAAGTAATTTGGAACTTAAATGGAAAAGGAAGGAATGGCGGTGTCTCCGGATCGGTAGGTCAGTATATCGGTAGATCACTTTATCGGTAGGTGATGTATCAGTAGGTGATCCGGCGGTTGGTAATACATTAGTAGGTGATGCATCGGTTAGTGATGTGTCGGTAGGTGATGCGTCGGTAGGTGATGCGTCGATAGGTCGGTCAGTCAGTCAGCTATCAGTAGATTATACTTAGTGAAAATTATGAGTATTGGTTAGTCGCTCTGTCGGTAGGTTACTCTGTTAGTAACACATGCCGTCGATAACTCAAATTTCTTTCGGTGACTCATACTTAATGAAGTTTCTGAGAATCTGTCGATAGGTACTCTATCAGTAGGTACTTTTTCGGTAGTTCATCCTTAGAGAAAATTCTGAGAAGCTATCAATAGGTCAGGTATCAATGACTTATACTTATCGATGACTTATACTTATTCAAATCTTGGTAACCTGTCTTATGATGTAAATACTAACAATAGAGGATAATATTAAATGTAAACATGGCTAAACAAGATGTAACTTAATAAAACATAATTAATCATGATTTGTGAGCATTAAAACTAGAGGAGGCCAACAGTATCCCCCTTTTTGATGATCACAAATCATGACATTATATAGTTTATAATGACCAAAGTAAGGCCTGCTTAACATTTTATACAGATCATAAGAGATGTAATTTTAAGATAAACTCAAAAATTATACCGATCGCTTAGTAATATTTTTTTAATCTCATGCTCTCACTGTGATACATGCCATACACATACACATGTCATACACATACACATTCCATACACATTCTCCCCCTTTTGGTATTATCAAAAAGGAAACAAAGAATTAAAAGAAGGAACATATAATGAGATGAAAACATTGAATATATTCCATTAGTCAAATGGTACAAGTGGTAACAAAAATAGTACAACAGATCCCTATCAAAGAGTCATCCAATCACTTCTTCTCCAAAGTAGATTCCATAAGTTCTTTTCCCTTTTCAGAGGCAGTAGTGGTAGGAGCAGGAGGTGAAGAAGTAGTGGTTGGAGTGTTAGTGCGGATACTGAGGGAAAGAATAGGAACTCTAATAAAAACAGAAGGAGCAAGGTTCAGGCTAGAAGAGGAAAGCGGTCCAGTAAGCTCACAATGAATGAAAGGTCTTATTTGGATTAGATCTTGAGCAGGAGTCATGGATAAAGGTGACAAGGGTGCATAAAAAGAAGTAGAAGACAGGCCGAAGAGCAGAAGCTACTGGAGAAACAATTGCAGTACTATCATGATTCAGGTAAGGTTTCAGCAGATTGATAAAGTCCTTGATGATTTGACCACCATAATTCATAGCCTTTTCAAAATATTATTTATTCTCCATAAACTTATGAAGGGAAAGAGTGAAGGTCCTTAAGCCACTTGACTTGATCTTTGAAGGCTTGAGTAATAGGAGGTATCTTCAAGTTTTTAACCAAATACTTGAAATGACTATCTAGATGATGCTTTGTATAAATCCTCTTAAAGTAGAAGTCCACTTTCTTGGTTATCTCTTCTTGAGCATTAGTGGCCCCTTTTGTAAAAAATCTTACCATGTCATATATATGATCACTGTTCTGTTGAATTTTACTTTGTCTTTCTTGGTCTATGACACCCATCATAGTCTGAAGCTCTTCTCTTATTACACTTCCGATCATCTCAACATCAGGAGACTGAATAACAAGAGCAGCTAAAGTGGAGGCACCTTGCAAGATATCTCGGATATCTGATCTCAACTGATTCAAATCAAGAGATGGAGGCTGAGGAACATCAATCCTAGAAGATTCATCCTCAAATATTTTTACCACCTTATCCAGAGATGTCCTATAATCAATAGTTAGACTATTAATGACTGAAACCATAACAGTTAGTTCATTTCACATTTTTTGATTGCCTAAGACAATTGCTTCCAACACTAAGATCAACTGATGCTCAACCTGAGAAACAATCCTCTCTATGATCATAGCTACATCATTTTCACTAAGCCTTTCCACTGGAGATGGTTGATGTGGAGGGATAGATCTAACCATAGTTAACAACTCTTCCTAGTGTTAGTCACATGCTCTGCATGATCAAGTACAACTATAGGAGTAGGATCAGGATCATCTATCCTATCCTTTGAATCAAAGCACTCCAAACCCAAGGTTACATAACTTGGATCCTTTCTCCACACAGGCACAACTATATCATCAAGAGGAGAAAGTGCATCAACTTTCACCCTTTTAGGCTATCTCTCCCCCTCAAAAGATACTCTACTTATAGAATAAACCAACTCTTTAACTGGAGCCACTGAAAATTCTCTTTCAGTATGAAATTCATCATGCACATAGAAATCATGAGTTCTTTCCTCAACCACAGGTGCTTTAGGAGATTCATGGGATTGCAAAACTGGTTCTTGTTCCATTAAAGTAGTATCAGGAAGATCTGCATGCTCAATATGAGTTGGAGTAAGATTGGTAGGTTCTTTAATAGGACCTTGATCATTATCAGGATGGTCTAATCCACTATCAGATTCATCACTTCCTTTTTCTTCCTCATTACTTGCATCTTCTTCATCTTCTTTATCAGATTCCTCACCATCTTCTTTATTTTATTCCACATCTCTATCACCATCATCATCATCTTCATCACTTCCACTTTCTTCTTCTTCTCCATTTGACTCCTCATCTCTGCCAACATACTCAACACTATATGACTCTTCAGTCTCCTCATCATCATCCTCAGCTAGAAGCAGTTCCTTTGCAGGAAGAGGCCTAGGAGGGCTAACAGGACCATAGTTCATCCTTTCAGGACTTTAAGCTATATCAGGTTCACTTATATCATCAATTGGTGACTCATTTCCTTGATCTTCCTCAGCTAAATCTTCCTGATCTAAATACTCACCAACTTCATCTGGTCCTGGACTAGGGTCAACCATGTTCCTTGACCTTGAGGGATGCTCAACAGTATTAAAATCCTTATACAATTTGTGATTGTTATCAACCCACATCTTCTTCTAGATATTCCAATTTATTTTCATTCTCTTATAGATAGTTTTTTTGAGACAGAAACCATCACTGACTGAAACTGTTCCTTCACCCTCATTCACTAAACCCTTATCTTTTAGCATAGAAGAGATAAACCTAGGATAAAACAATGTTTCTTTTGCAGTAGGGTTTTATCATTTAAATTATATGCACCATCAAATATATGAACAAGTTAACCTTATATCCCCTCTTCAACAGATAAAGAAAATATACATCTTGGTACTTTAGGGAGGCAAAGTACCATTTCCTAGGACATAATTGATTCTGAATAAACTTGAACAACATCCTACATTCACCGTCAAGTTCTATTTCTATAGGCCTTATATAGTCTCCATTTCAAGTAAGCTCAGATAAAGCTTCCTCAAAATTTAATATATCATTGGGTGGAGACGCACTTCCCTGATGATCATCACATACCCCCTCAAGGGGAACATTCAAGCATTCTTCTCAATGCTTGGATGAAAAAGAGATTCTTTTTCCATCTACTATAGATTTGATCCAAAATACCTCTGAGCCTTCAAGAATAAATTATGCATATAAATAGAACTCATGCACTAGCCTTGGTTAAATTGGTCTTTCATTGTTGGAGAACCATTCCAACCATCCTTGAGATTGAAACACATTTAACAGGAGAGACTTGCTTGTCAACAACTATTCTGAGTGCACTTCTTTCTCGTGAATGACGATACGGTTCGCAAGTTCTGGATAAATAGGTTGCGGTATAGGTTGACTATATTCACCTCTTTGCTTCTTAGATGGATGTGAATCATCCAAAGATCTCTCAGAAACAAGTTTAACTCGATCCATTGGTGAGATTCAAGGGTTTTGGTTCGAGGGGGAAAGGTAGTAGGAGTTCAAGAGAGAAAGGTTCAAAGGTAAGAGTGCGAGAACAAGAGTGTGAGAGTGAGAAAAAGTGTTGGATCAACCCTTAATTTTATAATTTAGAGATTTAAAATAATAAAATACTAAATATGGATTAAAATAAAATGAAATAATTAAAACAAAAAACTTTTATATTTCAGATAGAAAAAAGACCAAGTATCGATTAGTGAGACACATCGATGAGGCCTATCGGAAAGTCACCATCGATAAGTCCTGTTAGTGAGTCATCATCGGTGAGTCCTACCAGTGAGTCATCATTGGTGAGTCCTATCGATGAGTCGTCATCAGTGAGAAATCATCGATGAGACATCATCAGTGAGACATCATCGATGAAACATCTGATAGTTATTCACTCAAAGTTGATCATTCCTAAATCACGTTTGATGTAACTCATTCTCTCAGAATTTAATGTCTTAATAAAAATGTCAGCAAACTGATGTTCAGTGCCAATGAATTCAAGAGTTATATCACCTTTGTGATAATGATCTCTCAAAAAGTGATGTCTTACATCAATATGTTTTATTCTATAATGAGAAACTGTATTCTTAGAAATGTTAATAACAATTGTGTTATCATATTTTATAGGGACATATCTAAATTGATATCCATAATCTAGTAATGTGTGTTTCATCCACAAAATATGAGCACAGAAACTACCAACAACTATGTATTTAGCTTCAATAGTAGATAATGCAACAAAGTTTTGATTTTTACTACACCATGAAACTAGAGACTTGCCCAAAAAATGACATCTTCTAGAGGTGATTTTTCTATCTAACTTGCAACCACTAAAATCAGAATCAGAATAACTAACTAAGTCAGATGATTTTCCTCTAGGGTAGAAAAATCCTAAGTTGGTAGTATATATGAGGTATTTAAAAATTCTCTTAACTACAAGTTGATGCGACTCTTTAGGGTTTTCATGAAAATGAGCACACATACAAAGTAAACATAATATTAGGTCAACCAATAGTTAAGTAAATAAGACTTTCAATCATACCTTTGTAATTGGTTTGATCCACTGATTTTCCATCTTCATCAAGATCCAATTTACAAGTGGTACTCGTAGGGGTATCATTAATTTTTTGTGCTATCCAAGCCAAAATATTTTAAAATATATTTAGTGTATTTACTTTAATTTAAAATAATACCTTCTTTATTTTGAAATATTTCAAATCCAAGAAAGAATTTGAGTTCACCCATTAAGCTTATTTCAAATTTATTTTGCATCATTTTTGAAAAATAAATACTTAAAGAGTTTTTAGAAGATCCAAAAATAATATCATCAACATATATTTGAACAACTAAAATATCATTAGAAATTATTTTTATGAAAAGAGTAGGATCAACAATCCCTTTTATAAAACCTTTAAAAATAAGAAAAGTGTTGAGCCTATCATACCAAGCTCTTGGAGCCTGTTTTAAACCATACAAATATTTTGTTAATTTAAAACATGATTTGGATAATAAGGATTTGTAAAACCAGGGGGTTGTTCAACAAAAACATCCTCAACTATATACCCATTTAGGAATTCACTTTTGATATCCATTTGATAAAGTTTGAAATTAAGATATGTTGCATAAGCTAGTAGTATTCTAATGGATTCAAGTATGAAAACAAGTGAAAATGTTTCTTTATAGTCAATTCATTTTTCTTGACTATAACCTTATGCAATTAATCTAGTTTTATTACTTACAATAATGACATCTTCATCTACTTTATTTCTAAGCACCCACTTAGTGCCTATTGTTAAAGTGTCTTTGGGTATATCAAAAAGTTTCCAAACATTGTTCCTTTCAAACTGATTTAATTCTTCTTGCATAGCCATCACCCAAAATTCATCATTGATTGCATCATTGATGTTTTTAGGTTCAATATGTGACAAAAAGGCTTGATGTTCAATCTGGTTCCTTAGAGAAGCTCTAGTTTGTGTCCCTTTATCTAAGTCTCCAACTACAACATCTAAGGGATGGTTCTTAAAGGTACTAACAAATATAGAAAAAGAAGGGATGGTTATTTAGGATTCATTTATAGGTTCAGGTTCATTTTGGTTAGTATCTGGAGAGTTTCCAGAACTAGATTTTTCTTCTTCTTTAACAGCAGAATCAGAAACTTTAGGGTTTAAGTCTGGATTTGAAAGATTGTCCTCAAGATTTTCTAGGGAGGTTTTAGGTTCATGAGGGTCTATTCTATTAAATTTTATATGTACAAATTCTTCCACACAATTGGTTCTTTTATTGAATACTCTATAGGATTTTCTAGAGGTTGAATAACCTAGGAAAACTCCTTCATCACTTTTTGATGCAAATTTGTCAAGATTATATTTTTCATTAAGTATATAGACTTTTCAACCAAAACTTTAAATTAATTAACATTAGGCTTCCTATTATTCCACAAATTGTAGGTAATTTTTTCAAGGATAGGTCTAATTAAAACTCTATTGATTATGTAACAAGCTATATTCATAACTTTTTTACAAAAATAAAAAGGTAAATCATATTCACTAAGAATAGTTTGGGCTATCTCTTATAGGGTTCTATTTCTCCATTCTACAACTCTATTCTGTTGGGGTGTCCTAGGAGAAGAGAATTTATGACTATAGCCATTTGTGAGCAAAAAGATTCAAATTATTGATTTTAAAACTCACAACCACGGCCACTTCTTAAGGTTTTGATCCTAAGTCCACTTAAGTTTTCTACTGACCTAGAATACTTGGTGAAATAAGAGTAGGCTTCACTCTTGTGATCTAAAAAGAAGGTCCAAGTATACCTAGAAAAGTCATCTACTAAAACATAGACATAGTGCTTCCCATTTAGACTAGAAACTCTAGATGGTCCAACAAAATCAATGTGGACCAACTTAAGAGGTTGAGAAATTGAAACTTCTTTCTTTGGTTTGAAAGATATTTTGTGTTGTTTTCCTTTTTGATAAGGATTATAGACTTTATCATTTGGAAACTCAAGTTTAGGTTGATCCTTTAATAGTCCTTTTATAGTAATCTTTCCAAGTGAGTGAATGTTACAGTGACCTAGTCTCCTCTTTCAGAGCCAAGACTCTTTATGAAAGACACTCAAGTAAAACATTTTGAGAAACTAAAAAATATAAATTAACAACATAAACATTTTCATTTTTAAAAGTAGTAAATACTAAATCATTTTTAGAATTGAAAACATTGCAAGCATCATTTTCAAATTTAACATGAAATACATCATCAAATAATTGTGAGATGCTAAAAAGATTATACTTAAGGCTATCCACATAAGGAAATTTAGAAACTAAAATTGAATTACTATTATCGATTTGGCCAAGACCAACTATTTTTCCTTTTGCATTGTCACCAAAGGTGACATGACCCCCATTAACCTTTATGAGGTTCTTGAAGCTAGAGTAGTCCCCTGTCATGTGTCTTGAACACCCAATGTAAAAGCACCATAAGCTCTTACATAAGCTCTTCAAATAAATTTCCTACAAAAATAGATCAAACAAGAAAAGACTTTGGTACCCATAATTTCTTGAGTCCAGTAATATTAGTAATTAAAGCTTTGGGAACCCACATTTGCTTTATGGGTTTCCTATAAACAATTTGTAAAGTATTAGAAAAATAAACTTTATTTGGTTCAGAAAAACTTGAAACAATAGAAGACGTTCTAGTGCTGGAACTTGCAACAGATTTTCTAGAACTAGGCATGAAACCAAATTTTATAGATTTAGATACAAAATTAGTATTAAAAAAATTTATTTTCTAGGCTGATAACCAATACTAGTAGTATATTTAGGAGCAACCTGTTTTCCAAAAATTTTAACTAAGGTATCTTTATGTTTTTTGAATTTTTCTAAATCCTTATTGAATTGCTCATTAGAAAGTTTAAGTTTTGTATTCTCATTGAGAAGTTGTGCATTATTTTCCTTTTCAATAGTAAGTTCAATCTTCATAGTAGCAGAAAGAACATGCTATTTCTTAAGACACTACTAGAAAAACAAGTATTTGCGACGGGATCCCGTCGCAAATGGCTTTTTACGACGGGGACCCGTCGTAAATGGCCCGTTGCTGAAAACGGTGTTGCAATAAGAATTATTTGCGACGAGCCCGTCGCTAAAGACCTTTTTTGCAACGGGGATTCTCCCCGTCGCAAATAGTACTTCGTATATTTGTAAAAAAACTTTTCAAATAGTAATTGCGATGGGCCCCGTCGCAAATAGTTTTTGCGACAGGACCCATCGCAAAAACTATTTAAAAAAAATAAAAAACTATTAATAAATTATTTTAATACATATAATAATAATACTATTTGCGACAGGCATAGTATCCCATCGCAAATACTATAAAAAAAATAAATTATTAATAAATTATTTTAATTAATATAATAATAATCCAATTATAATTCAAAAATAAAAAATAATAAAATATTAATAAATGATTTTAATTAATATAATAATAGAATTATAATTCACAAATAAAAATAATAAATTATTAATAAATTATTTTAATTAATATAACAATAATAGAATTATAATTCAAAAATAAAAAATAATAGAATATTAATAAATGATTTAATTAATATAATAATATTAGAATTATAATTCATAAATAAAAAAATATTAATAAGTTATTTTAATTAATATAAAAATAATAGAATTATTTTACATTCAAATATTAAAATAATTCAAATATTACAAAAAAATATAATTAAATTATAATATTATAAAATTTTAATATATATATATAATTTAATATTATAAAATATAAATAATATTATTATTCATATTAATATTGTTATTTCAAAATATAATATTATTAATATTTTATAATGAGACAGAAACTACGAATAGAAAAAAAAATCATATTTTGATTTAACAAATTTTATAACATAAAAACAAACTCTAATCTGAAGGAGGGAGGGGGGGGGATCTGCAGATGGTGGTGGAGGAAACTCCATCCCTAAAGCATGAGTGAGTCGGAGCATGTACTCCATCTGCTCCTGATGCTGCTGTTACCACCGACTCGTCTGCTCCTCGTACAGCTACTGCTGGCGTCGACGCTCCTTCTCATGCTGCTGACGCATCTGCTCCTGCTCCTGTCGGAGACTCTCTATCAGTGCAGTTTGAGATCGCAACTGATCCTCATACTGTGTAGTAGAAGAAGATGCACGAGCTCCTCTCGAGCTGGACGCCGACATCGCAGCACTGCCATAATAATCTCCGGGAGTCAGTCGAGAGCTGATACCAACTACCTGTCCCTTCTCGAAGGCATACTGGGTGGCCTGCATCCATGCCGCCTCATCAAACTGACAGCCAGTGGTCTGATCTGATGACTTGGCCTGACTCTCAGGCCGGGTCTGTGACGCTGCGGCCTCATATGACTCATGTAGTTGCAATTTAAAATTAAAATTGTGAATATATTATATGCAGTTAATTTTTAAACTTGAAAACAAATAATACTGACCACGATGTGATGCTGACGATCACCTCTGAGCTCCCCAGTAGCAGGATCACTATACATCCTCCGATATACGTCGTTCTCCGTAATATTGGGGTGCTCGACAGCCTATAAGAATAAAAAATAAACTGTTAATATTTATAGTTATATAAAATATTTATAAATAATGTACGTACCAGATGCTGTCTATGAGTACTGAAAGAACGACTCCCAGCTCGATGAGTCACCTCTTGTCTCCCCCGATTCTGCCTCCCCACCGATGATCTCCTCTGAAAGGCACCACTCAACCAGTGCGCACATAATCCATCCCATACATGGGATTAAATGTACTCTGGTCGGTGTGCTCTACATGACTCGTCAAAATCTGACACTCCTGCTTTCTTCATGGCAGCTTTTCTTAAATTGTGCAAAAACTGACGAAAGCGATCACGCATGGCCACCTCCCATGCCTCGTGGATGGCGTCACGCATGATATCCTCGATTGGATACCATAAACCCTACAAATAAATCAAAATATCAAGTTAGAAATGAAATAATTTTCAAAATAAAAAATATTTATTTACGTACGTACCAACCAATGGCCGAACATGGCCTGCTGCACATCAATGAGAATCTGCTACCATGTGGTCCACGACTGAGAGAAATAGTTGCGCAAAATAGTGCTGCCCTGTCCGACTGCTATATGCGGAAAACTGTAAAAATAATAAACATTTATTATGTGAATAGATTAATGAAATCTTAGTCAAATCCACAGGTTATCACACAGGTTATCACACCTCCGTGTGCGTGGATCAAACCCAAGACGTGGACGTCGCTCGGGGACGGGGTCAGGAATCATCAATCGTGCAAGACCGCGCCCCCTCCGCGTACTCCCTGGAGCGCCTGCAGGCTGAGGGTCATCTGCCAGCAACTCATCCGCATCGAAAGGCAGGTCAGCATCCGCCAACTCACGAAATGTGTCGTCGTCCATCTGAAACAGAAAATGTTAATGTTGTTAGCAAATAATTTATAATTACTATTATATATACATATATATATATATATATATTATGATTGTATATAACTACCATAGAATTCTATCAGTGTTCATCTTCATCATCATCTTCATATATGTCAATGTCATCTTCATATTGCTCCTCAACATCATCGATATCCATTCGAGTTCCAGTTGCTTCATCTCTTACCATTTCAAATTCATATGTGACATCATTAACATCATCGTCATCACCGACTTTTAAATGTGGGGTTTCGTCATCGATACTCATGTCTCTTTGTAAAAAAGATTGATTTTGAGTACTCTCTTGAAAAACATCAATTCTTTGCACATCAGTGAAAGCACATTCACTTTGACTAAACTGATTGTCTCGAATTTTGATTTTTATTACACTCCACCAATCGGTCAAGTCTCTTGATGTAGCACAGTACTTTGCGTAATAAACTTGATGTGCCTGTTGAGCCAATAAGAATGTTTCATTTACTGCGAGAACACTTTTACATTTAATATCGATGATTCCATGAGTCGGATGAACACGCACGCCTCTCTCTGTATCCAACCACCGACATTTGAACATGGTTATGTAATGTTGTCCAAGATAACAGAGTTCAATGATTTCATCAAGTATGCCATAAAAGTCAACTTCATTTTCTCGATGATGAGATCCTCTCAAGCTAACTCCACTGTTCATTGTTTTTTTTGATTCCCCATATGCATGTGTGTGAAATCGAAATCCATTCACCACATATGCATTATAAGTTTTAACAAGTTTGGAAGGTGGGTTACTCAATATACACATCCGTTTGTCAATTTTATCAGTATGTCGAGACACCTGAAAATTTGTGAAATAATTATCAATATAGTAAACTATACATTGAATGAGTTGCTAAAAGATAAAGAATTTATGTTACCAGTTTTTGAAACCACTGAGAGAAATTTTTCTGTCGGCGTTCTTCGAGAGCAGCTGCTGTAATTTGTGGAATTTGTTTCTTGATATGATTATCATACAACCTATAAAAAACAAAGTTATTTACTGTAACATAAATGATAGAATAAGTGATATAAACACTTACAGTACAACTGATGTCATCTCTTCACAGTTGAGCAGAACATACGTATGAGCTCTGTGATGTTCATCATCCGAAAGCCAGCGTTCATAAACTCCACCAAAACCAAGCTCTGGCTGGTTGAAAACAGATAATTGATTGTCGATTTCATCAATATTCCTCTCATTTCATCCCATTCGGTTGTGTTTTGAAGGATACTCAGATTCAAAATAATGGGAGCAGAAAAAAGATATTTCCTCTTACAAATAAGCTTCTGCAATAGATCCTTCAACAAATGCTTTGTTACGTACTTTTCTTTTCAATTTTTGCATGCATCTTTCAAATGGGTACATCCATCGAAACTGTACTGGACCTCCACATTTGGCTTCATATGGAAAATGTAACATCAAATGTTCCATTGAGTCAAAGAAAGACGGCGGAAATATTTTTTCCAGTTTACATATAATTACAACAACATCTTCTTTAAGTTTGCATAAAGCATCATAATCTGCTGTAACCGCACAAATTTCCCGAAAAAAATGAGACATGTCTGTTATGGAATCCCAAATCACAAAATTCAACAGACCTCTTAATCCAATGGGTAGAAGTATTTCCATTATAACATGACAATCATGACTTTTTAATCCAGTAATATGATCATTCTTTACACATCTACCCAAATTGGAAGCACAACCATCTGGAAGTCTCAAATCTGCAATCCACTGACAAAATAATAAAACGGTTTTTCTTTAGACAGTGTATAAGCTGCTTTTGGTTTCAGTAACCTTTCTGTTCTGACATTCTCAAACAGTTCCAGTTCTGGACGCCTACAAATTTGGGCAAGATCTAAACGTGCATTTATATTGTCTATGCTCTTTCCTGGCGTATCCAAAACTGTATGAAACAAATTATCAAAACAGTTCTTCTCAATATGCATGACATCCAACATGTGGCGGACCAACAAATCAGACCAATATGGCAAATCCCAAAATATGTTACGTTTAATCCAATTGTGTTCTTTCCCAAAACCAGAAATTTTCTGTTGGTTTATTGTGGGACCAAAAGTGATGGGAGGTAATGAAAATACAACTGATTTTAACTCCGAACCTGATAGCATTTTTGGAGGTCCATCCCTTTCAATTGTTCCTTTTCTGAAATGAGATCTGTTTCTGCGAAAAGGATGATCAGCTGGAAGAAATCTGTAATGACAGTCAAAATAACAAGGTTTCTTTCCATAAATGAGCATAAATGCTTTGTTCTCTCCCATACAGTAAGGACATGATTTCTGACCATGTGTACTCCAGCCAGATAACATCCCATAAGCCGGGAAGTCACTAATTGTCCACATCAATGCTGCTCTCAGTATGAAATTCTGTTTCGTAGCAACATCATATGTACTGACACCAGTACTCCACAATAAACTTAATTCATCAATCAATGGTTTCAAATAAACATCAATATTTTTCTTCGGATGTCTTGGAATTAGTAAAGTCAAAAAGATATATGGATCTTTCATCAACATCCATGGAGGTAAATTGTACGGAGTTAAAAAAACAGGCCAACATGAATATTGACTACCATAAGATCCGAACAGACAGAAACCATCAGTGGAAAGGCCCAGTCGAACATTTTAGCTTTTAAAGCAAAGGATGGATGCACTCTATCAAAATGTTTCCATGAATCACCATCGGCTGGATGATTCAAGCTTTTATCGGTTGAAATATTTTCTTTATGCCATGACATCATTGTCGCTGTATTCTTAGACATGAATAAACGCTGAAGTCTGGATGTAAGAGGAAAATATCTCAACTGTTTTACAGGAATCAAACCAGACTTCCCATGCTGCCCTTCTTTATATCTCAATTGCCCACATGTGGGACAACTATCCAACGACTCATTTTCCCCAGAATATAAAATACAGTCATTTGAACATGCATGAATCTTCTGACAAGTAAGTCCCAAATTTCGAACCAGCCTCTTACTCTCATAGTAATTTGCAGGAAAAACATTTCCTTCAGGTAACAGTGTTTTAAGCAAAGAAAATATCTGGTCAAAACAGGTGTTTGACATTCCGTTATCTGATTTGATAGCCATAAATTTTGCAACTGCTTCTAATTTGCTCATCTTGCAGCCAGGATATAATGCATCCTCAGCAGACCTCAACAACTCATAAAATTCAGACGGTGCCAACTCAGGATTTGAATCTATATCAGCCGGAGTTTCTGTATGTTGAACAGATGAACCTGCAACATCATGTACTAAATCTTGAAACCGGGATGGATCTGGAATCAAGTTGGTATCACCTCCTCTGGAACTGCATTCACCGTGTTGATACCAAAAAACATAATCTGGTTGAAAACCAAAATGCAAGAGATGTCCCCCCACTTTGTCAAACGTGTCAAACGTTCTCAATGCACATTTTCTACAAGGGCATTTTATTTTGCCTTCTGAAACAAATTCTGGATTTGATGCCGCAAATGATAAAAAAGTCTCCACACCCTCTATATATACTGGATTTAAACCAGAACCATTTGGATTTCTACGTTGATTTATCCATATGCGGTCATCTAATAATGACTGTTGACGACCTCGTTGTTCCATATTTTTCTATAAAATATAAAAGCATTACTGGTTTTGAATAATTTGTTAGAAAAAACACTCAAGCAAGGATTGAATATGTTGAGAATAAAGCAAAACCTATTATAAATATTGATAATTTTAATATTATATTGATTTTTTATTTTTTTTAATAATACTAATATATTTTTTTCATAAATATTAATTATATAATAATAACATTATTACATTATTAGTATATTTTATTATTAATATTAAAATAATATAATTTTCTATATTATATACAATTCTCCTTTCATCTGTGTGTTTAACATTCTGTCTCCACATGTAATATTGGCATTCACTTTCACCTCTCCATTGGCGAGTAAGTTGATAATTTTGAAAAAGAATGCCAATATTACATGTGGAGACAGAAAACACACAGATGAAAAGAGAATTGTATATAATATAGAAAATTCATTATTTTAATATTAATAATAAAATATACAAATAATGTAATAAGGTAATTATTCCAAATTATTGGTAATTATTCCAAATTATTGGTAATTATTCCAAATTATTGGTAATTATTCCAAATTATTGGTAATTATTCCAAATTATTGGAAATTATTCATAATTCTTGGTAATTATTCCTAATTATTGGTAAATATTGGTAATTATTGGTAAATATTGGTAAATATTGGTAAATATTGGTAAATATTGGAAAATATTGGTAATTATTGGAAAATATTGGTAATTATTGGAAAATATTGGTAATTATTGGAAAATATTGGTAATTATTGCTAATTATTGGTAATTATTGCTAATTATTGGTAATTATTGCTAATTATTGGTAATTATTGCTAATTATTGGTATTTATTACTAATTATTGTTAATTAATACTAATTATTGTTAATTATTACTAATTATTGGTAATTATTGGTAATTATTGTTAATTATTACTAATTATTACTAATTATTACTAATTATTATTAATTATTACTAATTATTGGTAATTATTGGTAATTATTACTAATTATTACTAAGTATTGGTAATTATTGGTAATTATTACTAATTATTACTAATTATTGGTAATTATTGGTAATTATTGGTAATTATTACTAATTAGTGGTAATTATTGGTAATTATTTCTAATTATTACTAATTATTGGTAATTATTACTAATTATTACTAATTAGTGGTAATTATTGATAATTAATTCTAATTATTACTAATTATTGGTAATTATTACTAATTATTACTAATTATTGGTAATTATTGATAATTATTACTAATTATGGGTAATTATTGGTAATTATTGGTAATTATTACTAATTATTGTTAATTATTACTAATTATGGGTAATTATTACTAATTATTGGTAATTATTACTAATTATTGGTAATTATTACTAATTTTTGGTAATTATTACTAATTATTACTAATTATTACTAATTATTACTAATTATTACTAATTATTACTAATTATTACTAATTATTGGTAATTATTGGTAATTATTGGTAATTATTACTAATTATTGGTAATTATTACGAATTATTACTAATTATTACGAATTATTACTAATTATTACTAATTATTGGTAATTATTACTAATTATTACTAATTATTGGTAATTATTACTAATTAATGGTAATTATTACTAATTATTGTTAATTATTACTAATAATGGGTAATTATTACTAATTATTGGTAATTATTACTAATTATTGGTAATTATTACTAATTATTGGTAATTATTACTAATTATTACAAATTATTACTAATTATTACGAATAATTGGTAATTATTACTAATTATTGGTAATTATTGGTAATTATTGGAAATTATTACTAATTATTGGTAATTATTACGAATTATTACTAATTATTACTAATTATTGGTAATTATTACTAATTATTACTAATTATTACCAATTATTGGTAATTATTACTAATTATTACTAATTATTACTAATTATTACTAATTATTGGTAATTAATACTAATTAATACTAATTATTGGTAATTATTACTAATTATTGTTAATTATTACTAATTATTGTTAATTATTACTAATTATTGGTAATTATTACTAATTATTGTTAATTATTACTAATTATTATTAATTATTACTAATTATTGGTAATTATTACGAATTATTACTAATTATTACTAATTATTGGTAATTATTACTAATTATTACTAATTATTGGTAATTATTACTCATTATTGTTAATTATTACTAATTATTGGTAATTATTACTAATTATTGTTAATTATTACTAATTATTGGTAATTATTACTAATTATTGTTAATTATTACTAATTATTGTTAATTATTACTAATTATTGGTAATTATTACTAATTATTGGTAATTATTACTAATTATTGGTAATTATTACTAATTATTGGTAATTATTACTCTTTATTACTAATTATTACGAATTATTACGAATTATTACTAATTATTACGAATTATTGGTAATTATTACTAATTATTGGAAATTATTACTAATTATTGGTAATTATTACTAATTATTGATAATTATTGGTAATTATTACTAATTATTTCCTAATTATTACTAATTATTACTAATTATTGTTAATTATTGTTAATTATTACTAATTGTTACTAATTATTACTAATTATTACTAATTATTCCTAATTATTGGTAATTATTCCTAATTATTGGTAACTATTCCTAATTATTGGTAATTATTACTAATTATTACTAATTATTGGTAATTATTGGTAATTATTACTAATTATTACTAATTATTGGTAATTATTGGTAATTATTACTAATTATTGGTAATTATTGGTAATTATTAGTAATTATTACTAATTATTACTAATTATTGGTAATTATTACTAATTATTACTAATTAGTGGTAATTATTGGTAATTATTTCTAATTATTACTAATTACTGGAAATTATTACTAATTATTACTAATTAGTGGTAATTATTGGTAATTAATTCTAATTATTACTAATTATTGGTAATTATTACTAATTATTACTAATTATTGATAATTATTACTAATTACCAATAATTAGTGGTAATTATTGGTAATTATTGATAATTATTACTAATTATTGGTAATTATTGGTAATTATTGGTAATTATTACTAATTATTGTTAATTATTACTAATTATGGGTAATTATTACTAATTATTGGTAATTATTACTAATTCTTGGTAATTATTACTAATTATTGGTAATTATTACGAATTATTACTAATTATTACTAATTATTACTAATTATTACTAATTATTACTAATTATTGGTAATTATTACGAATTATTACTAATTATTACGAATTATTACTAATTATTACTAATTATTGGTAATTATTACTAATTATTACTAATTATTGGTAATTATTACTAATTAATGGTAATTATTACTAATTATTGTTAATTATTACGAATTATGGGTAATTATTACTAATTATTGGTAATTATTACTAATTATTGGTAATTATTACCAATTATTGGTAATTATTACTAATTATTGGTAATTATTACTAATTATTGGTAATTATTACTAATTATTACGAATTATTACTAATTATTACGAATAATTGGTAATTATTACTAATTATTGGTAATTATTGGTAATTATTGGTAATTATTACTAATTATTGGTAATTATTACGAATTATTACTAATTATTACTAATTATTGGTAATTATTACTAATTATTACGAATTATTGGTAATTATTACTAATTATTGGTAATTATTACGAATTATTACTAATTATTACTAATTATTGGTAATTATTACTAATTATTACTAATTATTACTAATTATTTGTAATTAATACTAATTATTATTAATTATTGGTAATTATTACTAATTATTGTTAATTATTACTAATTATTGGTAATTATTACTAATTATTGTTAATTATTGGTAATTATTACTAATTATTGGTAATTATTACGAATTATTACTAATTATTACTAATTATTGGTAATTATTACTAATTATTACTAATTATTGGTAATTATTACTAATTATTACTAATTATTACTAATTATTGGTAATTATTACTAATTATTGTTAATTATTACTAATTATTGGTAATTATTACTACTTATTGTTAATTATTACTAATTATTGTTAATTATTACCAATTATTGGTAATTATTACTAATTATTGGTAATTATTACTAATTATTGGTAATTATTACTATTTATTGGTAATTATTACGAATTATTACGAATTATTACTAATTATTACGAATTATTGGTAATTATTACTAATTATTGGTAATTATTACTAATTATTGATAATTATTACTAATTATTGATAATTATTGGTAATTATTACTAATTATTCTTAATTATTACTAATTATTGGTAATTATTACAAATTATTGGTAATTATTACTAATTATTTTCTAATTATTACTAATTATTACTAATTATTGGTAATTATTGTTAATTATTACTAATTATTTCTAATTATTGGTAATTATTCCTAATTATTGGTAATTATTCCTAATTATTGGTAATTATTACTAATTATTACTAATTATTGATAATTATTGGTAATTATTACTAATTATTACTACTTATTGGTAATTATTGGTAATTATTACTAATTATTGGTAATTATTGGTAATTATTGGTAATTATTGGTAATTATTGGTAATTATTACTAATTATTGCTAATTATTACTAATTAGTGGTAATTATTGGTAATTATTACTAATTATTACTAATTATTGTTAATTATTGGTAATTATTATTACTAATTATTACTAATTATTGGTAATTATTACTAATTATTACTAATTATTGGTAATTATTTCTAATTATTATTAATTATTACGAGTTATTACTAATTATTACTAATTATTAGTATTTATTCGTAATTATTTGTAATTATTACTAATTATTCCTAATTACCATTTAAATATGAACAATGAATACTAATAATTTAAATTTATTAAGTAACAAAACAATGTAGACATAATTAAATTACAACTAATTAAGAATAATTGAAACTAATAAAAACTTTAAAATAAATATTAAATTAAAATGAAAATAAATACCTTTAAAATTGATCTGAGGTTGATCTCTGATCGTTGTTGAAAACTTCAATATAAACTCCAGAAAAAAAATTAAACTCAAGAAACGCTAAACTCTAAAAATTGAGTTTTGAGAGAAGTAGAATATCGATTTTCAGAATGAATGAAAAAAAAACGGATGAGGGTTTTTATAGGTTAGAGTATTTGCGACGGGGCTAATTGCGACGGGATACCCGTCGCAAATAGTAGTATTTGCGACGGGTACCCGTCGCAAATAACTTTGCCCGCATTTATTACGATCAACGGTTAAATAGTTATTTGCGACGGGACCCGTCGCAAATAATAACCTGCCGACATACTATTTGCGACGGGGGTGTACCCCCATCGCAAATACCTTTTACCGCCGCCGGTTATTTGCGACGGGCAGTAACCGCCCGTCGCAAATAACCTTCCCGCGATTTGGCGCGCAAAGCGCGCCAACCCTTTTGCGACGGAGAAAGCCAACCCGTCGCAAATAACTACTTATTTGCGACGGGCAAATTCCCCCATCGCAAATAAGTTTTTAACCGGACTATTTGCGACGGGATTTATCCCCGTCGCAAATAACCCGTCGCAAATGCCCATTTTTCCCGTAGTGAGAGATTTATATTTATCATTTAGTTCATTTCATGTATCCTCAAGCATTCTACAATATTCAAACATTTCTTCATTTTTCATATTTTCATAATCAGATTCATCTCTAGAATAATAATAATTACGTACAGGAGATTCTAGAGTTATCTCAGATGTGTTTGTCATGAAACACATATTGGATTTGTTAGCCTTCTCATCATATGATGATTCAGATCCAATGGAGCTATCCTCATAAGCACTCCAGGTGGCCTTCATTGCCTTCTTATATTTTCTTTCTTTGTCCTCATATTTTCTTTAGAACTTTAACTTAGGACATTCAGCTTTCACATGTCCTCTTCTATTACACTCATAACAGACTATTTCATTAGTGTTTTCATTTTTCTTTCAGTCCTTTTTCCAATTACCCTTGTTGTCATACTTTCCTTTATAACTGGACTTTCTAAAGAATTTATTCTTGCTATAGAACTTTTTGAATCTTCTGGCTAGCTGAGCCATTTCCTCATCACTCTCACTTGGTGATTCTTCATTACTGGAACTTTCATCATGGACTTGCATTTTCTCTTTTTCTTTTTGTTTAGAAGTAGTGGTTTTGAAATCCATTGACTTTCTCTTTGGTTCATCATATTCCTCTCTGTTAACCTTTAGTTCGTCTTCATACATCATCAACTTACCTATAAGCTCATTTACAGGTAGTGAATCAATGTCACAAGATTCTCTAATGGATACTGATGTCCCTCTCCATCTTTCTGGAAGACATATCAAGATCCTCATGATATGTTCCTTTGCATTAATTGTCTTTCCCAGTGAAATCATTGTATTCACGATCTCATTGAACCTAAGATACATGTCAGAAATAGGCTCATCAGGCTTTAATTTAAAGTTATCATATTTAATAGTATATGTGTTAAGCCTTATTTCCTTAACATTAGTGGTTCCTCCATGTGAAACAACTAGAGTATCCCAAATCTCATAGGTTGTTTTACATGCAGAAATCCTATCGAATTCTTAATCACCTAAATAAAAATATAAAGAATTCATATCTTTGTAATTATTGTTGTAGGCTACCTTAGTGGCATCATCCCACGTGTTTCTAGAAGTAGCATGAATCTTATATTCATCAACTATAGAAGACTATATTTCAAAACCCATGATTTCTAAATGCATTTTCATTTTAAGCTTCCACTGAGCATAATTTGTGCCATTAAAGTAGGGAGGTATGTTGGTAGCAGAACCTTCCTATCTATTGTCCATTTAAAATAGATTTTAAATATTTTAAATAATAATAAAATTTAAACTGAAAAAAATTTAGAGATCATTAAAACACAACTAAAATCACAATTGAAAAGATTTGAAGATTTTAAAAGCTTTAAAAACTGAAAAGTAAATCCTTTAATACCAAATGTTGGTCGAATTAGGGCACTCAAGAGGGGGGTGAATTGAGTTCCTATAAACATTTCTATCTAAAATTATTAGTTAAAAATTCCCAAATTTAAAATCAAATTCGGCCCAGTTAACCAAAGTAGTAGATTTATAAAATTTTTGATCTTTTAAAATATTTCTCAAAGATTGATTAGTTCTCAGTTTAAACAATATAGATTATTATTTAGATTTTTGAAATCAATCTACTAAACCAAATTATAATATAAACACTATCTAAGATTAACTATCAAAGTGAAAGAAATGTTTTCAATGAATTAGTAAAATTGTGAAAACATAACTTTGAAAGATACAATGGATATAAAACAAGAGGTTCAATCTCAAGCCAAGACTTAGTCCTCTCCACTTGGTGATCACCTTACACCAAGAAATTGATATATATAAATTTGATTCACACCCTAGATCGGGGTACACAACAACATACATAGCTATCCAAGTCAATAGGCCTCTACCACAGTTCTAATGGGAGTGAAAATTACAACAGACCATACAGGAACCTCTTCCACTATTATTCGTGGGAGTGTAAGGTGTATAAAGATAATTTTGTGAAGATATCAATGTATCTTCCAGTTATGCACAAGAGACAATGTGTGTATAAAATAGAGGTACACACACAACTCAAAATGTAAAAAATTTCACATACAGAGCATAAATTAAATATAATAGAGTTAAAAGGTTCTGTGTGATGTGCTTTGCAGCATATGAACTCCTTAAAGATAGAAGAAGTGAAGCTTGAGTCAACTTCTGGAAACAGGCAGCAAAATAGAGTGTCTTGAGTGCTTTTGTCTTCTGTTTCCAGTGAGATGTATGACTTGGTGGATGAGCTCTTATTCTTGTAGCAAAAAATGTTATTCCTTTTAGTCTCTCAGTAGTATTGCATAGTGTGCCCAACGAGCAGTTCTTTTATTATTCTAGGGTGCACGAGCAACTCGGTATAATTTATCAGATCACGTATAATGCCTTTTTGATCTAGATATTCTATTTATATAGTGTAGCAGACAAAAAACATGTTCTTTGGTACCTCGTACCTCATACTGGACTATGACATCCATTAAGTATTGTCTACAAAAGATAGACAAGCTCATTAATATAATAAGTAGTTCTAAGTTTCATAAATATGACCATTAGAAGTAATTTTGAATTTAAATGACAAAGGAAGGAATGATGGTGTCTTAGGATCGGTAAGTCAGTCTGTCGGTAGATCAATCTATCGGTAGGTGATGCATTGGTAGGTGACGCATCAGTAGGTGATGCGTCGGTAGGTGATGCGTCGGTTGGTCGGTCCGTCAGTCAGCTATCAGTAGCTTATACTAAGAAAACATTCTGAGTATCGATCAATCACTCTATTGATAGGTTACTCTGTTGGTAACACATGCCTTTGGTAACTCAGACTTCTATTGATGACTCATCCTTAGTGAAGTTTCTAAGAATCTGTTAGTAGGTACTCTATCGATAGGTACTCTATCAGTAGGTACTCTTTTAGTACCTCATCCTTAGTGAAAATTATGAGAAGTTATTGATAGGCCAGGTTTCGGCGACTTATACTTATCAGTGACTTATACTTATCCAAATCTTAATAACCTATCTTATGATGTAAATACTAACAAGATAGGTTAATATTAAATGTAAACATGGTTAAACAAGATGTAACTTAATAAAACATAATTAATCTTGATTTTTGAACATTAAAACTAGATGGGGCCAACAATAAGTATAGAAGAACATTCTATAATTTTGGTAAGGTAGATATTATGTGGGTATTCTTTCATGACCCCCTCCCCACAAAGTGTACCCCTCTTAGGCCAGTAATGTGAGAAGTGAGATAATGAACCCTAAGTCCCGCCTCTAGTAGGCCCTAGGTTGGCGACTAGCACTGATGGTATAGAAAACACACAGATGAGAGAGCATTATCCTCTAAGAGAAAACATGCAGAAGAGAGAGATAATATAGACACCAACCAACCCCTTATCATACTACAATATAAAATAAAACCTAAGTACACATATGTAATGTCATGAAAAGACTACTACAACTTAAAGGGAAAACTAAAAGTACCAAAAGAAAGTAAAATGACAACGACCATGAAGCCTGAAAAACTCTTGAAAAACCCCAAGCTAGTTGTAACAAGCATGATCTCCAACCTGCTCCAACTCACCTGAAAAACACTTTATATAACATAGGGTGCGTATTACAGTATACTCAGTAGGATCCTCCCCAAAGCCTCTCGTGCAAAAGTAAAGAAAGAATGCAAAAACACAGTGAACAAAAAGTGAAACTAACACATCACCTAAACATGTATAATAAGTTCCCACCCTCACCATGGATACTCTCAACAAGTATCACATACAAGAGTATATAATATAATAAATAATATCAAGGGTACCCCACTACCACTTCCCTATTGGTTTTCCTTATTTCCCCAACATCACACGTCCTGAGCATCTCTCTCAAAAAGGGATAGCCCGAAGAAACCTAGGAATAAAACCACAACATGCACCTCATGCAACTCACCACCACAACCACACAACCAAAAGTAACTAGGTAGTTCTTGGGAGCCACCATAGCCTGCATAACATGTATCAAATGTCGGGTTTTATACCTCAAGCCACTACAACCCATACACCGAGTAAGGATTCTCAAGCCATCACAACCTATACATGTTATACCTATAATAGCACAAGAAATTATATCCAGAATATATGTGTCTGAAATAACCACAAGCCATTATAGCCCTCTACACAAATATATGGGGAAAACTAACCACCATGCATACCAACACAAGTAATTACCAAGAGAAGAGAGTGAGACCAAATGGGGAAGTCAACCATCCATCCTCCCACCAGGATGTTTGGGAAAACACCCCCTAAGGCTCAGAATCCCTAGGGTGTTAGTCACCCTAACTGATAGGGTGAGATATAAACACAAAAAGTACATGATATAATATAGCTCACAACCACACTATGAAAAAAACCTAGTTTCAGACTCAACTGCAGCTAACGTCTCTCGAACTCTCGACTTCCACTGCTAAGACTAGGTATGTTATAAGCACACAACCATTTAAAGAGCTATATTAAGTTACTTATCCCTTTTTATCAGTTTCACTTTACATTAATTAATTATTTAACCATTAATTAACCATTAAAATTTACCACATTACATTTTGTTACCATTCCAACTAAGATCCATGCCCTCCAGACATAACCAAACCGAGTCCACTACTTCTCAGAATTATAACCTCATCATTACATCCCAACAATCTCTAACCCCATGGGTTAAACATTAATTCATCCAATCATTTATTAATAAAATCTTCACTTTCCATAATTCCAGGCATTCTAGAAAACAATTCTAAGCTACCAAACACAAGGGGCTCAATACGATGAGTAGATGGACTACCCGTCGTGTCTTTTCAACCTATAACAGGAGTATAGAATCATCCATCCTCGAGAGGCTAAACACAGAAAGCACGTGGCATACCCCGCATGTCTTCGCCTCTTTCAAAAGGAGGGTAAGTAAGACCATATGCCTCAAGTAGCGGGGAAATTAAAGTAGTTAAAAAAACAACATATTCAACAAGCATCACAAAATTCATATCAATGGGTAAGCCCAACTTCAACCCGTTCCATCATCCTCGGTGTCCTCCCCGACACCCACATGCATAAACAGATGCATCTCACCACTCTAGGTTCTTTATTCCATCTTGAATTAACCAATTCAATTAAACAAGCATAACTTCATCCATTTGATTATCATCAAATCACAACAACATCAACCAGATTCATTAACCATGCCTCTTTATCTTTATCCAATTAATTTATAATTAATTCTAGATTTACGTTATTCGAAGGTACTAGGGACCACACCGGAAGCTTTGGGATGGGGATTTTAAAAAATTTCATCGATGGGATGATGGGACTTATCATCGCCGATGATCCGAGCCCTGGTATGTCCTGAGGATCTCAAGTAAATTAAAAGAGAACGTAAATTAAAAATGAGAAAAGACCTGTTCAGATATGAAGCCACACTTGACTGCAACTCATCTCCGATGATCGTTGCTTGAAGGATCCATAGAATGATACCTATAGATAGTCCACATGCATTGCAATTATCCGTGGGAATGTTGATCATTGAATTTGGGGTGCTAGCATGGAGATCCGATGACACCTTCGATGTCCTGAAGATCACCACGATCCTTTGCCTTCGATGCTTGAAGGCGGAAATTGGATCATCACATGAGAGGGAGAGACTCTCTCTCTCTATATGAAGTAGGATGAGAGAGAAGCTCTCATTCATAAATTAATGAATAGTATGTTGGGAGAGAGCCTCTCTCTCTATTTATAGTGGAGTTGCTAAATACTCGGTTGGGTTTCCGGACCCCCATTTATTTCAACGTCCACTGAATAATAATTATGATGAACTAAACTATTCCATAAATATTATTAATAATTTATCACAGACTTATAATATATATAAAATATATTAAGTGATAAAATCGATCCATTTAACTCAACTCTCCATTCCCTCTTAACATTAAACAAACCTTGAATATTAAAATAATTTTCATTCGAATAATATTTACTCATATGTACTTAACTCACAAATACATTAAATAAATTCAATCCCAATTATTCATAACTTCAATAATAATGAATTTTTTTTATTCTTTGGTGATCTATACCTTGGAGAACACTCGGTCCCCATGGTGGGGTCCACCATGTCCAATATACATATTCAACTGGAGAGGGAAAATTTTTGAATATGCTATTGTGTGTGACCCTCTAGGACCTTATCTCAGTAGCAGTGAATAAAATCCATAGACCAAGAGCGAAGTCTAGTAACCCATCAAGGCCCCTAAAGATATAAGGATCGTCATAACAATGACTACCAACCTACGAACATGTACTATGTATTATAATCTCTTTGTATGTAGATATCTCATAAAGCATGACGCATATAACGACCCATACTTTACATACATTGTTATTACTTCAGAATTGAAGCACACTTATTACAACATATAACAAAACCAGGAAAGGACCGTATAGGTATAGAGTCTTTAGAAACTGGGAAACATAAACAACTGGTTCATAAAGCATCTATACTGTCTCCCATTTATTTCATCATATCTATAGTCCCTTTTGGCATATCTTACTTAATACCCTTCTTCCTGACCTGGGGAAAGAAAACATACAAAAGAGTGAGCTCAAATGCTCAGTAAGGGTAAACAAAAGAAATATCAATCACATCAAATTCATAAGAACATAACATTTTGGAAATCTTAACCTGCAAAAGAGATCATAATTTCATAACATGGGATAAATCATGGTAGTGAAATGTAATCACAATAATCATAACTTAAAACATGGAACTTTGTGGCATACACAAATAATCATAGAGAATCATTTCTTATTAGTCAAGACTCATTGTCAAGACTATCTTAGTGGACAAAGTCCATTTCTGAACCGAGTTCATTCCTCATTTCAGTCCTGTTTCACTAAACCGGTTTAACCTTCCATTCCAGCCATGTCTATCTCATGAGATATAAAATCTTTACCCAATGCATTGGAGGGAGATATAGGTCCCACCCATCTCATAATGATACCATTCTTATGTGTGCCACAAAATCATAAATCATACATCATTGCATAACCCATGTAATAAAAAATGGGATTCTTAAACATCGTGACATCATAAAACAATTCATATAAGATAAATGAATTCATAAAAATAATTTCATCACAACATAATCAAATCAATGTAATAATAGGGATAGAAACAGAACCCTATATTATCTTAGATGGAAAATAATTTTGATAAAACACTTGAACTCCATTCTTGAGAAAAATATCCTTTCTACTTCAAAAACATTTTTCCTTTCTTAACATGTCATACAATTTTAAACTAAAAGAAGTTGATTAAAAATAAACTTGAAAACTTGTAAATGAAGCTTCTTGGAAATAATGTTTTAAAAATCCATTCATGCCGTATAAGTTAAAAAAAGCATTCTTCTCGTACTTTTGTCGGAAAAGTCAAAAAGTACCTCATACGAAAAACGACAAAGGATTCCTTTCATATCTTTTACTAAAAACTCAACGAAGGTTAAATTTGGATTTAAACAATTGTAGGTGGATGGAAATAATATTACATATTGAGGAAACATTGATGTGGATGATAAAATACACCCTAGTAAATTCCAAAGTATAAACAATCTCGGATAAAAATGAGATTGTGATATTTCCCTCACCTTAGGTCCGATTTGCTTCGTAAGTGTCCGAACCTCCTGTATAATGATTTAAATAATTTTATTAACTTATTCCAGAATCATAATTATTTTTATCATATCATATATGGTCATATTCTTAGCTTCTTATTAGTAATATTTCATTACTACTTGTTATTCGGGTGTTTATTACTTTTTGTTCTTATGCGTGTTTTGTCGAATAAATTCTTATTCTTCTCTTTAGGTTATAGATACCTCATTTACAGAATGGTATTAGTGTACTATATATCATATTTATTCATTCAATTCATTTATACAATCATTATGCAATGAAGATCATGTAGAATGAACCACATCACATCGTGGAGACGATATTCCGTACATACGCACGAGCGATGATATCGTTCCCATGATCGTGGAATTGTATTGGAGTGTATGTATACTATTTCAGAATCAATACCACTTTAAAATAATCATATATAGTTATTTATTTTCACCATTATACCCATCCAAGTAAGGTGGTGATGGAAAATAGATTACACCACGGCGTGGAGACGGTATTTCGTACGTACGCACGCACGGTGATTTCATTTTCCATAGGATGGATAGATGGTGAAATAGGGTTGTTTAATACTTATAATAACATATCAGTATATGAGTGATACTGATGTTATTACTTCATAATGAAACAACTAAAGAATAATAAGTAGAAGAAGAAATAGAGTTGAAAGAATCGGTAACGGACATTACCTCTTCTTTGAAGCGCCTCTTTGAGACCTCCTTTTTGGGCACTAAAATTGGTCTTTGAAGAAGACCAGGACCTCTAGGATGTTTCTAGGGAAGTAGGGAAGTGAAATGGGCAGGGGTTGACCGAGCTTGAAGGTTCAAATTGGTGTGAGGAGGAGAGGGAGGAGGTGCCCTTTTATAAGGGAGGAGAGGGGCACCTTTGGAAATATAAGAAATATTAGTTTATATTAAATCCCAACCCCACTTAAAAACTTCCAAAATGACTCATATACAAAGATTAGATGAGATAGGTTTGTAATCTCATCAACCAATAAAATTTAGACATGTTAGGAATTTATTTTAAACATTATCAACTTGATTTATCCTTATTTATCAATTTAATTTTATTTGTGGTAATAATATTCTAAATTTTAAATTATTATAAATAATTACATATGTGTTGTGAATTTTCCATAATTTAACATTTTATGAAATTTTCGACCATATAAATTTTAATTTATACTTTTTAAATATTTTTTGTGATTTTTAAACAATTTTATAATATGTTATTTTTATAAAATAACAATAGTGTCAATTTTGACACTATTCATTTATTTGAATTTAAATAAAATATATACAGAAGATATGTTCGAACTAAAAGCTTTAATATATTCATAAAATGTCATATGTATCTAGAAAATTTGTGGAGCACATTAAATAGTTCATATAATATTTATTTTAATATTTTTAAAACCATTTATTTGATATTTTAATTAATAAAATAATTTCAACATCACTATTGTGTCATAATTAATGATAATTATTTAATCCCTAAAAATTATAAATAAATTCCTATGATGTATATAATTGTATTAGATTTCTGGAGACTATTCATGTTTGAAGTTTCATTAATTTTATCACTAAATTAAAATTATTATACTTATAAGATTTAAGAAAGTGACATGTTGTCACATTCTTTGGTTTTAATAATAATTAAATTATTTTCATGGACAAAAGTCCATTAAATGAATCTAATCCGACCCTTAGGTGATATGGGTCGACTTTTAGTCATCCAATAGGATTTTGGCAGGTGTTAGGGTAATTTTATAATCTTATATTTACTCTTAATTACCCGATTTACCTTTAACTAGGGTAAATAAAATTTACCGTAGTTACTATTCATAATGCCCAAAAATAAAAAGTAGCCTATTAACATAATTTGGACCCACTGATTCCAAATATGGAATTAATTTTTCAAAATTCAAAACATATAAGTTGCAGTAATTAATTTAAAATAAATCCCGTTGTTAAGAAAACGGGTTTTAGAAGTTAAAACATTGCCAAAGATTGAAATGTTTTTACCTATGAATTCAATGTGAAATTAATGCTAATGAAATACATTATATTAAATAGTAAAAATATATTCTATTTATACTTTAAAACCATTCAATATTATAATTTAACCATATAAATTATCTCAATGAAAAAAAGTTGTTTTTAATGAAAAATTAGCATATTTTTACTATTCATCAAAATATGAAAGTTATCAGAAAAATATCAAAAATTTATCCAAAGTAAATTTTTATACCCTGATTCAAAAGAAGAATTTTATTTTGTCAAATTGATCTTATAATCATGTCAAAAACTAGATTTAATGTGGGTGCGCCATCAAAAGGCGGCAAAACTGCATTTTTTGAAAAATACTTATTTTACCCGAAAAATTTATTTTGTTCTCTTACTATGTTCTAGAAAATGTGTATGATGAATAATAAAATTCAAAATGTAGTTAATACTATTCATGAAGGCTAGTTCATAATAATATATCGTTGTTTAGTGAAACCCGGTAATGCGTACTACACACGCTATCGAGGAAGGTCGCGATTGCGTGTAATGCAAGCCAAGTCCGTATTGTGTGCTGTGAAAGATTACTTTGGTGTTGCGTATAACATAAGACATAAAAAAAATTCTCATAAAATCTTAGGATGTTACATTCTACCCCCCTTAAAATGAATTTTTCCCTCGAAATTCGTCACTTGTAATAAACAGACGAGGATACCTCTCCCTCACCATATCCTCAAGCTCCCATGTAGCTTCTTCTAATTGGTGGTTCCTCCATAAAACTTTCACCAAGCGAGTGGTCTTGTTCCGTAGGACTTTTTCACTACGATCAAGAATCTCTATCGGCTGTTCTTCATAAGAAAGATCTTGTTCCAACGGTATAACTTCTGAGCTGAGTATATGTGAAGGGTTAGGTATGTACTTTCTCAGGAGAGATACATAGAACACATCGTGAACTTGAGAGAGATTCGGTGGAAGCGCCAATCGGTAAGCTACCTTCCCAACACGATCCAGAATTTCAAAAGGACCGATATATCTAGGGCTCAACTTTCCCTTCTTTCCAAATCTCATGACCCTCTTCCAGGGAGATATTCGTAAGAACACTTTATCACCCATTTCAAACTCTAGGTCTTTTCTTCGGTTGTTGGCATAACTTTTTTGTCAACTCTGAGCTGCTCTTATGTGTTGTTGAATAGATCTGGCCTTTTCTGCCATTTCATCAACAAGATCAGGTCCTAATAGCTTTCTTTCCCCAACTTCATCCCAGCAAGTTGGAGTCCTGCATTTCTTTCCATAGAGAGATTCATAAGGATCCATCTGAATACTGGAGTGAAAGCTATTATTATAAGAAAATTCCACCAAAGGTAGGTGTTGATCCCAACCACCTTTGAAATCTATAGAGCAAGCTCTCAACATATCTTCTAGAGTTTGAATTGTCCTCTCAGACTGACCGTCTGTCTAAGGATGATAAGCAGTGCTAAAACTCAACTCTGTATCGAGAGTATGCTGAAGACTTCGCCAGAACTTTGAGGTAAACCTCGGATCCCGATCAGATATAATAGAAAGTGGTACTCCATGCAATCTTACCACTTCCTTTACATATATCCTGGCAAGCTGATCTAGAGAGAAATCCTCTCTAATAGCAATGAAGTGTGCAGACTTTGTAGGACGATCAACTATGACCCAGATAACATTATTACATTTGGATGTTTTAGGAAGTCCGGTGACAAAGTCCATAGTGATGTTTTCCCATTTCCATTCGGGTATGGGTAATGGTTGTAACGTCCCCTTAGACTTCTGTCTCTCAGCTTTAACTTGCTGACAAACCAAGCATCGAGAGACATATTCAACAACATCTCTTTTCATGTCATCCCACCAGAAGTACTCTTTCAGGTCCCTATACATCTTTGTACTTCCAGGATGAATAGAGAATGAAGAACTATGAGCCTCATCCAGCAGCTCCTTCTTTAATTCTGGGATGGGAGGAACACAAACCCGATTCCTGAACTTTATTATCCCATCACAATCAAGGTTGAATTCAGGAACATTTCTCACCTTCTTTTGTAACTCTACATCTTCTTTCTGTGCCTCTTTAATCTTCACATGTATAGATGGTTGAACATTCATTTGAGAAAGATACGGTTTTCCCCCTTCCATTATAATTCCAAGATCCATCCTCTGTAAATCCATAAATATTGGATCTTTTGTGATCCTCATCATGGATAAACTAGCATGGTCTTGTCGACTTAATGCATCTGCCACCTTGTTTTCTTTCCCAGGGTGGTAATGAATTGAACATTCGTAATCCTTGATCAGCTCCAACCATATTATTTGGCGCATATTCATCTCCTTTTGTGTGAAAATATATTTTAAACTTTTATGATCAGTATAAATATCACACCTTTCTCTATAAAGATAATGCCTCCAAATCTTTAATGCAAAGATTACCGCAGCTAACTCCAAATCATGAGTTTGGTAATTTTTCTTATGGATTTTCAACTATCATGAGACATAAGCTATCACCATATCATTTTGCATAAGAACACACCCCAATCCCTTCTTGGATGCATCACTGTAGATCACAAACCTTTCTCCACTACAAGGAAGTGTGAGTACAGGTGCACTGGATAACCTTCTTTTCAACTCCTTGAAATTCTATTTACATTCCTCCATCCAAACAAACTTAACTCCTTTCCAAGTCAACTTGGTGAGTGGATTAGATAATCATGAAAAATCTTTCACAAAACGTCGATAATATCCAGCCAAACCAAGAAAACTTCAGATCTCAATTACTATTGTTTGTCTCGACCATCTTTCGATAACCTCTGTTTTTGCTGGATCCACAGATATCCCCTCTTTTGAGATTATGTGACCAAAAAATGAAACTTTTTGAAGCCAAAATTCACACTTGGTAAATTTGGCATAAAGATTCTCCTTTCTCAGGGTCTTCAATACAATTGTCAAGTGATCTTCATGTTCTTCCTTGCTCTTTGAATAGACAAGAATATCGTCTATAAAGACTACCACAAACTGATCAAGATAGTCTCTAAAGACTCTATTCATCATATCCATGAAGATAGCAGGGGAATTAGTAAGACCAAATGGAATCACTATAAATTCATAGTGTCTATACCTTGTACGGAAAGCCGTATTTGGTATATCCTCCCTTTTGACCCTTAATTGATGATACCCTGAACGAAGATCAATCTTGGAAAAGTATTGAGCTCCGCGTAGTTGGTCAAATAAGTCATCAATGCGTGGGAGATGATATTTGTTCTTGATAGTGATCTTGTTAAGTTCTCGATAATCAATGCAGAGTCTCATTGATCCATCTTTCTTCTTAACAAACAGAACAGGTGCTCCCCAAGGTGACGCACTAGGGTGTATGAATCCCTTATCAAGATTATCTTGGATTTGCTTCTTCAATTCCTGCAACTCAATTGGGGCCATTCTACAAGGTGTCTTTGAAATAGGCAAAACACCCGGTACAAGTTCAATTGAAAACTCAACTTCACAATTTGGTGGAAGACCCGGCAATTCCTCCGGAAAGACATCGTCAAACTCCCGTACAATGGGCATATTATTAATCGTAAGTTTCTCACCAACCATTTGAGATAAATAACCCTCATTTAGTGGAATCAAGACCCATAAGATGGAAGAAATTTCCACTGGAAGGTTATGTTCATCTTTGCATCGATAGATGATCATAGATTGATCTGAAATATGAAATGTGACTTCCCTTCTTTGGAAATTGATATGAGCTCCATATAGAGAAATCCAATCCATGCCAAGAATCACATCAAATTCCACTATAGGAAGTATCACAAGATTTGCAGAAAGCACTTTCCCAGAAACTTCAATCGGAGAAGAATTATAAACTTTTGATGCGATTGTTGTGCCATTAGGGGTTGTCACAACTAACTCAACATCTAATTGTTGAGGTAATACGGCGATACCCCTAGAAAATTCTTCAGAAATAAAAGAGTGGGTGGATCTAGAATCAAATAAAACATTTTCTACTTTAGAGTGGATGGTAAGTGTACTTATCACCACTTCGTTGTCGTACTCCACATCGTCGATAGTAATTGAATGTAACTTTCCTTTGTCTTTTGCCTTAAGAGTTTGTTGACGTCGATCATCATCATCAACCCTTGGATTTGGTCATTGATTGGCATAATGCCCCATCTCCTTGCACTTGAAACATTGAAGTGTAGTAGGTTCATTCTGTGTATCCCTTCCTTTGTTTGCATCATTAGACATTTTCTTTCCATTATTTCGACATTCAATTGCCCGATGACCTTCTTTTCCACACTTATAACATTTGCTTGTCCCCTTAAGACAATTTCCTCCATGTTTCTTTCCACACTTTGAGCATAAGGGAAAAATCGTCTTCTTTTCAGTGTGGTCTTTAGATTTTCCTTTGAATTCCATTTTCCTCTTCTTATCAAACCCATATGACTGATGGGTTACTCCAATCTCCATCTCAACTTTGAGAGTACATCGAACGATTTCCTCGTAGCTATTGAAGTCCCTTATGGCTAACACCCTTCGAAGACTTGGTTTTAAGCCACTAAAGAATCAATCGATCTTACTCTCAGGTTGGATAATAATACCAGAAGCGTACCTTGCAAGTCTTGTAAAATTTGCTTCATAGGTACCAACAGATTCATCATCCTTTTGCTTCATTTCAAGAAACTCTTTCTCCATCTTTGTTCGGAGAATACGAGGGAAGTACTTATTGAAAAATAAGTTCTTGAACTCGTCCCATTCCATGGACTCAATTTCATCTCTTGGCCTCGTATTCTTGATAAGATTCCACCATTGATCAGCATCACCTTCCAAACGATACACTGCTAAGATGACTTTATCATGTTCAGAACATTGAAGAACTGAAAATATCTTTTCAGTAGTACTGATCCATTGTTCCGCAACTAATGGATCAGTAGACCCACTGAATGAAGGTGGACGCTGTCTCATGAAGGATTCAATAGAATGTTGCTCCTTCCTTTGCTTGTTTGGAAGTCCTGCATGATTCATAGCTTGAGAAAGTTGTGTGAGCATGGCTACAAGATTTTGCATTCTAGCTCCCATAACGTTTGGTTGCTCAGGGAGACAGTCATTGCATTGCCCGTCGCATTCCGCATTAACACGGTTCCTTCGGGTTCCATCCATTGACTAAAACCAAGAAGAATAGTGTGAGAAACACTAATTATAATAGTAAAACCATATAATCAAGAATAAAATTTCACACTTAAGGTCTTATCCTAGGTTATTCATGGTCATTTCTAAAACACTAAGATTGTGTTCTATGTTTAGACTTATCCTTAGGATTCTTACTAAGGCTTTCACATCCTAGTTTCCAAAGGTTGACTATACCTTTCCTCTGATACCAACTATAACGACCCATACTTTATATAAATTTTTATTACTTCAGAATTGAAGCACACTTATTACAACATATAACAAAACCAGGAAAGGACTGTATAGGTATAGAGTCTTTAAAAACTGGGAAACATAAACAACTGGTTCATAAAGCATCTACATTGTCTCCCATTTATTTCATCATATCTATAGTCTCTTTTGGCATATCTTACTTAATACCCTTCTTCTGGACCTGGGGAAATAAAACATACAAAAGGGTGAGCTCAAATGCTCAGTAAGGGTAAACAAAAGAAATATCAATCACATCAAATTCATAATAACATAACATTTTGGAAATCTTACCCTACAAAAGAGATCATAATTTCATAACATGGGATAAATCATGGTAGTGAAATGTAATCACAATAATCATAACTTAAAACATGGAACTTTTTGGAATACACACATAATCATAGATAATCATTTCTTATTAGTCAAGACTCATTTCCAATACTATCTTAGTGGACAAAGTCCATTTCTGAACCGAGTTCATTCCTCGTTTCAGTCCTGTTTCACTGAACCGGTTTAACCTGCCGTTCCAGCCATGTCTATCTCATGAGATATAAAATCTTTACCCAATGCATTGGAGGGAGATATAGGTCCCACCCATCTCATAATGATACCATTCTTATGTGTGCCACAAAATCATAAATCATACATCATTGCATAACCCATGTAATAAAAAATGGGATTCTTAAACATCATGACATCATAAAACAATTCATATAAGATAAATGAATTCATAAAAATAATTTCATCACAACATAATCAAATCAATGTAATAATAGGGATAGAAACAGAACCCTATATTATCTTAGATGGAAAATAATTTTGATAAAACACTTGAACTCCATTCTTGAGGAAAACATCCTTTCTAATTCAAAAACATTTTTACTTTCTTAACATGTCATACAATTTTAAACTAAAAGAAGTTGATTAAAAATAAACATGAAAACTTATAAATGAAGATTCTTGGAAATAATGTTTTAAAAATCCATTCATGCCGTATAAGTTAAAAAAAGCATTCTTCTCGTACTTTTGTCAAAAAAGTCAAAAAGTACCTCGTATGAAAAATGACAAAAGATTCCTTTCATATATTTTACTAAAAACTCACCGAAGGTTAAATTTGGATTTAAACAATTATAGGTGGATGGAAATAATATTACATATTGAGGAAACATGGATGTGGATGATAAAATACACCCCAATAAATTCCAAAGTATAAACAATCTCGGATAAAAATGAGATTGTGATATTTCCCTTACCTTAGGTCCGATTTGCTTCGTAAGTGTCCGAAACTCCTATATAATGATTTAAATATTGTTATTGACTTATTCCAGAATCATACTTATTTTTATCATATCATATATGGTCATATTCTTAGATTCTTATTAGTAATATTTCATTACTACTTGTTATTCGGGTGTTTATTACTTTTTTTTCTTATGCGTCTTTTGTCGAATAGATTCTTATTCTTCTCTTTAGGTTATAGATACCTCATTTACATAATGATATTAGTGTACTATATATCATATTTATTCATTCAATTCATTTATACAATCATTATTCAATGAAAATCATGTAGAACGAATCGCATCACATCGTGGAGACGGTATTCCGTACGTACGCAAGAGCGATGATATCGTTCCCATGATCGTGGAATTGTATTGGAGTGTATGTATACTATTTCAGAATCAATAACACTTTACAATAATCATATATAGTTATTTATTTGCACCATTATACCCATCCAAGTAAGGTGGTGATGGAAAATAGATTACACCATGGCGTGGAGATGGTATTTCGTACGTACGCATGCGCGGTGATTTCGTTTTCCGTAGGATGGATAGATGGTGAAATAGGGTTGTTTCATACTTATAATAACATATCAGTATATGAGTGATACTGATGTTATTACTTCATAATGAAATAACTAAAGAAGAAGAAGTAGAAGAAGAAATAGAGTTGAAAGAATCGGTAACAGACATTACCTCTTCTTTGAAGCGCCTCTTTGAGACCTCCTTTTTGGGCACTAAAATTGGTCTTTGAAGAAGACCAAGACCTCTAGAATGTTTCTAGGGAAGTGGGGAAGTGAAATGGGTAGGAGTTGACCGAGTTTGAAGGCTAAAATTGGTGTGAGGAGGAGAGGGAGGAGGTGCCCTTTTATAAGGGAGGAGAGAGGCACCTTTGGAAATATAAGAAATATTAGTTTATATTAAATCACAACCCCACTTAAAAACTTCCAAAATGACTCATATCCAAATATTAGATGAGATAGGGTTGTAATATCATCAAACAATAAAATTTAGACATGTTAGGAATTTATTTTAAACATTATCAACTTGATTTATCCTTATTTATCAATTTAATTTTATTTGTGGTAATAATATTCTAAATTTTAAATTATTATAAATAATTACATATGTGTTGTTAATTTTCCATAATTTGACACTTTATGACATTTTCGACCATATAAATTTTAATTTATAATTTTTAAATATTTTTTGTGATTTTTAAACAATTTTATAATATGTTATTTTTATAAAATAACAAGTGTCAATTTTGACACTATTAATTTATTTGAATTTAAATAAAATATATACAGAAGATACGTTCAAACTAAAATATTTAATATATTAATAAAATGTCATATGTATCTAGAAAATTAGTGGATCACATTAAATAGTTCATATAATATTTATTTTAATATTTTTAAAACCATTCATTTGATATTTTAATTAATAAAATAATTTCAACATCACTATTGTGTCATAATTAATGATAGTTATTTAATCCCTAAAAATTCTAAATAAATTTCTATGATGTAGATAATTGTATTAGCTTTCTAGAGACTATTCATATTTAAAGTTTCATTAAGTTTATCACTAAATTAAAATTATTATACTTATAAGATTTAAGAAAGTGACATGTTGTCACATTCTTTGGTTTTAATAATAATTAAATTATTTTCATGGAAAAAAGTCTATTAAATGAATCTAATCCGACCCTTAGGTGATATGGGTCGAGTTTTAGTCATCCAATATGATTTTGGCAGGTGTTAGGGTAATTTTATAATCTTATATTTACCCTTAATTACCCGATTTACCTTTAACTATGGTAAATAAAATTTACCGTAGTTACTATTCATAATACCCAAAAATAAAAAGTAGCCTATTAACATAATTTGGACCCACTAATACCAAATATGGAATCCATTTTTCAAAATTCAAAACATATAAGTTGCAGTAATTAATTTAAAATAAATCCCGTTGTTAAGAAAACGGGTTTTAGAAGTTAAAACATTGCCAAAGATTGAAATGTTTTTACTTATGAATTCAATGTGAAATTAATGATAATGACATACATTATATTAAATGGTAAAAATATATTCTATTTATACTTTAAAACCATTCAATATTATAATTTAACCATATAAATTATCTCAATGAAAAAAGTTGTTTTTAATTAAAAATTAGCGTATTTTTACTATTAATCAAAATATGAAAGTTATCAGAAAAATATCAAAAATTTATCCAAAGTAAATTTTTATACCCTGATTCAAAAGAAGAATTTTATTTTGTCAAATTGAACTTATAATCATGTCAAAAACTATATTTAATGTGGGTGCGCCATCAAAAGGCGGCAAAACTGCATTTTTTGAAAAATACTTATTTTACCCAAAAAATTTATTTTGTTCTCTTACTATGTTCTAGAAAATGTGTATGATGAATAATAAAATTCAAAATGTAGTTAATATTATTCATAATGGCTAGTTCATAATAATATATCATTGTTTAGTGAAACCCGGTATTGCGTACTACACATGCTATCGAGGAAGGTCGTGATTGCGTGTAATGCAAGCCAAGTCCGTATTGTGTACTGTGAAAGATTTCTTTGGTGTTGCGTATAACATAAGAAATAAAAAAAAAATCTCATAAAATCTCAGGATGTTACAACGCACACTTGTGTCATCACCATTTTTCTTGCTTTATAATTTGTTGATCTATCCGAATAGATTTACCTTTCGACTGCTTTGACCAAATACTTATGAAGATAGAACCATCCTGATCAACCAGACCTAAGATATAAAACTTCCATAACCTGGAAGTGACAAATCCTTTCTTGACCATTAAACCAATGTGATACCACTAATGACGCATCCAACATAAGTTACCTCACCACAATTTCAATATCATGGTTTTTTCCTTACATAAAAATACGCAATAAAATGGAACACATTGGTAATGGTCTCAATTTGGGAGACCAATACACATGTCAATAGATAGGAACAACCAATAACACCAAAAACATGTGGTGTTCCTATTGTCAGGTCTATCCTCGTGATCTCACTACTAGAGATCACCAAGTGCGAACTTCATGAGAAGAAATCTCAATGCTTATGATCCCCAACACCAGATAGTCAAACATCTACTATGTCCAATCATTAAGATGTAACCATACCATAATACCTTAGTTTAAGATTAATGTCATTGTATCTCAAGGTTCTCATTATGGCATGGGAACTGCTATAACCGTTTGATGCAACAATTAATCTAGGACATTACCATTAAATAATAGACGTAGAAAATTCTACACTATAATGGGAAGAATACATCATGTATATCAAACTGTATACATAATATGGTAATCAAAAGTACTGCATAGTTCGATCTAGGGCACCCACTATTTCAACACTCTCACTTGCACTAGATCCAACTTTCTAACCATACTTGTTAGTTACTCACATGATGAAGATCATGTTTCTACTGAGTAATGGCTTTAGGTGCTGGGTATGCCACATTTCCACTGCGTGGATATTTTTCTATATGCGACCTCATCTCCTTGAGTAAAACTTCTCAAGAGATGGTATTATTGAGTATATCCCTTTTTTCCACTGTCAAAACTTGACATCTTGTCTAGTAAGAATATAATAATTTTCATTATGATATAATTTTCTTACTAGGTGAAATTCCAAGAACTAGAATAAATTGTTGCATTCAATAACTACTTCTTAGCTAACATAGAAGCTACAACATACTCAGTATTTATAGATATGGCTAATACTGTCTTTTATGAGATTGAATCTCTCATCGCCTTATCCTAACTATGATATTAGATAAAATTGATCTAAGGAAGACTAGTTAGTGTCCCACCATAACTAGTATCCTCTCTCCACTATCCATGTACATATCTTTTTTACCTTCCCAAGTATAATCAGATAGTGCCGACTGCTTTACTTGCAGATCTCTTGGATATAATTAATTGATATTTGCCTACCATAATGTATATCTTGGAAATATTAATTCTTTTACATATCACGACATACGTTATTGATCCATCACTGAAGTTTATGGTAAACAACTCAAAACTTTAATCTCCTCCCATGTTCCAAACATGTCATCCTAGAGAGATTATGCCATGTAACATTGGCAACAATTATTAACTTGAATTGTTCCATCTTGTATTTTTCAATACCATGTCACACTATATGTACGATTGACTAGGTCTAAGAAACCATTAGATCTACCTCAGTAGATCTTGTTCCCTAGAACTTAGGTTGCTAATTTAAGTTAATCCCTAGAGAATTACTTTTATCTTCGTCTTAACTAACTATAAGACCAATATCTATTTTCCATATGTTATCGAACATATTTCACTTGGAAAACTTTGGTGCTCCTACTAACCTTTTGTAGACACATGGTAAAGATTCATTCAAAATTAATGTTCTATTATCTTGTTTCTTACTTTAATCCAGAATTGGATTTCAGTAACTTACAAACCTTATTGGAATTATATGATGTCATCATCCCTTTCTAGTTGCGTCATTTAGACACCTTCTATAAAAGTTGATCTTGACATGTAATGGCCAATTTAATGATCTTAGAAGTTAGCTATGACAGGTAAAATTTTAATGGATTTAGGCATACTGACTTGGTATAACCAATCGAGCCTTATTGGTACCACACTTGTACCATCCATGTATCAAATCACTTGAATAACCACTGCAATATTCAATTTATAATCCCCTTTTCAATTTAATACATGTAATCCATTATTTAATTTTAATTAATCTTTTCAATCATGACTAATTTCCATATACTTCTTACTTGTAGGGATTATTATTCACAAAGAATAATTTATCACCGGCCGTGATGAAAATAAAACCATCATTATGGCTTTAACCTTCCTATGCAATATGTCTCTGGAACATGCCTCTTCCACATGAACTTGTGGAACTTGTTCCTATGCCAACCATTTGTGCGTCTAGAGCATTGGATAATTTCAAGTCAATCCATCTCCCACTATCTCTAATAGAGATGTGAACCCTTATATAGAAAATTAGTCTATCACTTGAATACCACTTTTCTATATTAGGGATTTATGTAATATCCTAAGCAGCTGTTACGATAATTACCTTAGATGCACAATGTGTTTAACTTGATGCATGTTTGTTTAAATCCTAACAAACTCTTTGCATCTAAACACATGTCTTATGATATAATGAATTTACATAATACTATGACTCGTATGATATCTATTTTTCATTTTTTAGTTGGCATATTGGTTATGGGTTTTAGCCATTATTTTCAAAGCACATCATGAAATATAATAGAAGTTACTACAAATTGTAACATTGATACTACTTACATCATTACATTGATATATAAAAAGTGTGTTTAAGAATTTCTCCATGATATATTTTTTTATCAATGTTAACATGTAAGATTGGTCATCGATCCTCCGTATGAACATCAATTTTGTGTTGTAGATAAGGTAATGTGTGTTTATGAATTACTCCACACTACATTATCATGATTGATGAATGCTTGTTCAAGATATTCTTTGGAATTCTGATCTGAAGAAACTCGTATCTTTTGACCATTCTTATACTTCATTATCACATTCTTTAATAACTTAAAGGAATATTATTAAGTATCTTACCACTAGCTTTCCTGTGAAATAGTTCACACTCACTTGATGAACTAATTCCAAAAGTTGTGTGGCATACCTTTATTTATAAAGTTTTCATTGTCCAAACTAATGACATTGAAAATACCAAAGGTGTTTAGCTATGACAAGCCTAAATACTAGACTGGGTATATCCTTGATGTCAACTTTTAGTTTTGCTTGACAAAGAATTATCTTTCCAAAACCGGGTAAATGTCTTAAATTTTTTTTATATTCATCACTTATTGTCTATGATTCCAGTACCACTAAACTATTTATTGAGTATGTTACCACAAACAAAATTCATTCCTAAACCTAGAATAATGTCTCATTATGTCCAAAGGGTATGTGAGATAAATTTTTTGGTTATAATCAACAACTTTTCCAACTAGAATCATTCAATTTCAATTAGAAGTTATGTGTTTATCACTGCTAATTTAGGAATTACCCTTTCTCATTTTCTTGGAGAAAACACCTTACTTCTTGTAATTTTTTTATACTTACTTGGTTATTATATTTCAATACACATATGTGAAAAGAATATTGTATTTAATACCCAATAAGTTTGTCATAAACAATACTTTTAATTGATGAATATTCACTAAAAAAGAAGTGAGTTCTTGCTTATTCAATTCAGATAATTGCGTTTTCAACTTCCATAAATTTATTTCATAATATGCGATGCAAATAACCTTCTGTTTAATAACAAAACTATTTTCTTTGAAGAATAGTAGGAAGGTGCCTTTGACATAACTTTCTATTGGCCTTTTCGTATTGTCTTCAATTAATTCACCATAAGAACTAAATACTGTACTTTCTTTAATATTCTTATTACTTGGAGAACTTTACCAGAAGATAATGAAGCACTTACTCCATACTATTTGTTTGTATCCTTAAAACAAAACTAGAGTAATTGGGTAAAAAGGTATAAGAATTAGATTCCATGAAAGATCATAATTTTCCTTTCCTGTTTTCACAAAGCTAGTGTAATCATCACATTCAAATCTTGCTTCAATTTCTCCTCGCAAACTTATTAGAGACGAGACTACATGTGATATCATCCATGATCAGATGTTGTATCTGTAACAAACATCAGTAGTTAATGATAACATTATGACAGAACCATTATATGCTTAATTCACAAGTCTTCTATAAGCAATTTTACACCAACGCTTCTTGAGGTGGATTAATAGGTAGGGACACCAACATCTTGAATTTCCAATATAGTAGTAATGTGCGCAACCACCTATACTACACTTGGAATTTCATGCTAGTTTAGACATTTACTTTGTCCAAAATTTATCACAGTTTTTTTTGGTATTGTTTTCCATTTTTCTACAATAAAAATTTAGAAAATTAGTAATTTTTATATTTATTACCAAATTATACATTATCGATTAATTAATTAAATCATTAAATATCTCCCACTATTTTATCGAATTCTAGGAACCCTATGTACTAGAATCAGAATACTCCGTCGCTTGACTATTCTAGTGGAAAGGATCCTTGAACCACCTCTCATAGTCTACAAGATATGAATATTCCACTACTAGGAGGGTTCAAGGTAGGATTTTGGCTAACCAACCACATTAACTCGCAGTTCCTTGATCTGTTGAGTGAAGTCCCAACTTCTAAAATCATTACTTGATTTACTCAACTCTTGCCTCTAAAATTACAACAAGATAGCTTTGGTTATTTCTTTGCTGTAATTTTAGTTAAGTCAACCCACCACTATCATAATAACTCCTTTGTAGTAAGAAGCACCTTCAACTTTGGCATGACCAGCACTCTGAACACCCGGTTTTGTTCAAACTTGAATGATGGAAGGCGATAAAGACTTAATATTACTTTGATGGTTTTTTGTGTTTTTCTCTCGATGAATGTAACCCATTTCTATTAATCTTGTTCATATATGTTGTCATGCTCACAACTGAACATTAATAAAAAAACATACATCGCTTCTTTATGCATTTTGTTATTTATTATTTTATGTATTTTTCCCATTGTTTTTAAAATGCATAAAAAAATGAATAAATGTATAAAGGTAAACTATTACCCAACTGGTCTTGAGTATCTAAAATGACCTAGGGTGTCACAACCCGACCCTACCCGGGCTCGAGCCGCAACTACCTCATGCCCGCCTCCATAGGCCAGGGGCTGGCGACCAGCGCCGAAGGCACAACAACTCGGGGATGCCTTTGCCTAAGTACTTGTACACACCCACACGCAACACACTCAATGCAAAAGTGCAGAGTAAAAAGAACAACTACTATAAATAAACCACAGAGTGCATCGACCTCTACAAGTACAAAGTACAAACTGAAAAGAAAATGGGAAAAACACACGCCCAACCAAAAAGTGCCACAACCTGGCAACAAGTAAACAAAAGAAACAGCTGACGGGTCTCCCACCTGGAACCCGGCTACGACCACCGCACGCGGTCCAAGCTTCCAAGCTCCTACACTCTACTGAAGTCACGCTCCACCTGTCCGTCGACTGCAAGGGCACACCAAGTGCGGGCAAATCCCAAGCAGGGGTGAGTATAAAAATACTCAGTAGGATACCCCGAAGGATCGAGGGATCAACAAAAGGAGATACCGAAGGGTGAGTAGTAGAGCGAACAGGAAAGTAAAGGGGTACAACAGAGAGTACAGTAGAGAGTCCAGATCAACCCAACAGGAGGAAAGAAGGTAGACTTGTCCAGACACAAGGAGCTGGAAACGGTGAGAGGACGAACTTCCCGTCGAGTCTTCGCTACCTATAGCAGGAGGGTAGACTCATCCAACCACGAGAAGCTAGACACGGAAAGCACGTGGCATACCCCGCGCGTCTTCGCCTCTCCTGGAAGGAGAGTAACCAAATCCAAGAAGTGGGTACCGGAAACAAGGTATATACATATCTGTATGCTCAACCAGAAACCCGAACAACGTCGTAAGGGGATCTCCGTCCCGTAGCTCAGCCCAAGAAAATGAGTCGCCAACAGTCCCAGAAGAAACTCCATCGATGCCCAGCATCCTGCACGTCTGCCCCAAACCGCAAGCCAAGGGGCTCAATCACCACACTTCGACACTATCCGCTTTGGGCGACACTGACTCGCCCGCACGGTTTTAGAACGCTTCACAAGAACGCATCTCGGTGGGGAAAGTGCCCCTCGTACTTGAGAGTTCTGGGGGAACGTCAAACCACAACTCGTCACTGCCCCGCAGTCGAGAGGTCTCCTCAAAGTCAAGCCGATCCATCACCGACCCGTACAACCAAGGGTCCCACTCCGGTGGTCACGGAGGAAAGCCACATACAAGCCTAGTAGTAAGGATTGAGTCTGGAATGCCAACAGGTGTCCCACTGCCCAGCCCCGTTGGAGGGTAATTCATAACCAAATATCGAGCGACCCACTGCCCAGCCCTACTGGAGGGTAAACCATAATACATCGTCAGGCGACCCATTGCCCAGCCCTGCTGGAGGGTAAACCATAATACATCGTCAGACGACCCACTGCCCAGCCCCGCTGGAGGGTAGACCTGGAATAAGTCGACAGGTGACCCACTGCCCAGCCTTGCTGGAGGGTAGACCTGGAACTGAACGACGGACGACCCACTGCCCAGCCCTGCTGGAGGGTAGGCCCTAAGAGGTCGTCGGGTGACCCACTACCCAGTCTCTTCTGAAGGGTAGACCCTAAGTGCGTCGGGTGACCCACTGCTCAGTCTCTGCTGGAGGGTAGACCCTAAGAGCGTCGGGTGACCCACTGCCCAGTCTCCACTGGAGGGTAGACCCTAAGAACACTGCCCAGTCTCCGCTGGAGGGTAGACCCTAAGAGCGTCGGGTGACCCACTGCCCAGTCTCTGCTGGAGGGTAGACCCTAGAAGCTGATGAGTAACCCACTGCCCAGCCCCGCTGGAGGGTAAAACTCAGAACTGCTCTGGCCATATCCACTGGAGGGTACAACATTGGCCAACCAAACACGGAGTGGGTATCGCACAACCACCCAACTCCAGAACAACTCACCCAAAAGAAGTTCAGCGCCTGCTCCACCACTGGGTGTCACTAGCACCGCTACCGGCCAATCCATCGAGAACGAAACCAGGGGGAGACCACTCAACCCTGCTGGTCAACAAACGAGCACCGAGCCAGGGGAAAAACTTCACCCTGCTGGTCAAACAAACACACAGAGGGACCCTCTACGTCGTGAGAGGTCAAAGTATGTAAAGCAGAACCCGACACGCACGTGGGGCCCACACAACGTGTGGCCCCATCTCAACCCCAACTGAACGCACCAACGTTCTTAGGTACGAACAACTACATGTACCTCCAAGCATTTCCGCATACTCCCAGAGTATACCACAGTCTCATCCCAAGGGACATCGTGCACACAGCACCCAACATCAACGCGAAGGTGTGACGTAACATCTCCAACTCAAAGGCCCAGGCATGGCCAACCACATCTCGTGAACCACTTACATCACTCTCCCAAGAGTGCGCGATCACACGCCAAGGGCCCGCTACAAACAAGGTTGGGCGAACACCACTAGAGCACCTTTCATGCTTCCACATTTAACAAGATTGCGCAAGAGGCTCCGCACAGCCAAACGGATCGCACCGTTGTAAACCTCGCGGAAAAACACGTGGGTTAGACTACTTACTCGTCTCCAACGGATATCCGACGGAAAAGTCACCAACACTACCTCACGCCCGAACGGCGTCCCGTGATCCCGAGCCCCGACCCCGAAAATAGTCGGGCGCATCGCACCATTGCGATCCCCTCGGGAAAACACATCAAAAGCACTACTCACTTGAGTGCAACGGATATCCGGAGAAAAAGATGCATTCCGGCGCACCACACACGAGCGGTGCCACGTGGGACCCGCAACCCGGTCCCAAAACTCAACGAACGGATCGCACTGTTGCGATCCTCTCGAAAAAGCACACAATATGGACTACTCACTTGTCCAAAACGGTCGCCCGGTGATAAAGATGGAAAATCACGTCGACGCCCAAACGACCCTCGTGGGCCCCGCACCATCATGCCGAATTAGGGCGGGCGGATTGCACCATTGCAATCCCCTCGGAAAGACATCCAGAATCGACTGCTCGCACGCCCCGAACGGACGTCCGAAGAAAAAGTCGTTAAACGCTGCCGCAGCTCAAAGACGGGCCGGGGGTCCGTGCCTCAACTCCGGCTTCAACGCCCGGAACCACCCTGGAAACCTCCGCCTCGACGCCAGGGTTCCAACGCCGCTGACGGCGCTTAAAACGGACGTCGGACGCGTCCGCGCCGTTCAAAAGAACTTTCCCCGGAAAAACGACAAACCCCTCAACGTACGTGTCGCACCACCGAGGCCCCTCATTTCGGGAATTAAAAATTTCCGAAACCATCTCAGAATATTCGTCGCAAATTAAGGAGCGCGTCGCCGCAGACGGCGCCCAAATCCGACGCCCGGTCTATGATTTATAAATCATAAACCATTTCCCCTAATAATAATAATAATAATAATAATAATAATAATATTATTATTATTATTATTATAAACTTATTATTATTATTATTAGTTTATTTTATTTTATTTTACAAACGGACCGGCCTGCTGGCCGGTCCCGTGTCTTCGCCCAACAGGACCCGCTTTGTGCGGGTCCTCGCTCCCAGCAGACCGGCCAAGCGACCGGTCTCCGTTGACAACAAACAGGACCCGCGCCGCGCAGGTCCTGGCTTCCCCAGCACGCTCGAGGCCTGGCCTCGGGCTCCTCCGCCGCGCGCGCCTGGCCAGCGCACCTCGCCGCAGACAGCGCCGGTGCTGTCTCGCTCCACCAGCCTCCCGCACCGTCTCCACTCGGCCGCGCTCCCGGCCGCCTCGACCTCCGCCGTCTACCTGAAGCCAGCGCCCGCGCCGCCTCCTGCCGGTACCCCCAAAAACCAACCGGAAACCTAAAAAAAACGCCGGAAAACAGCCTTAAACCCGCAATCTTCGGCGGATGTTTGCGGGGTCCCCGGAACTCGGATTTGCAAACCGAAATAGGCGACGGATAGAGAATAAAATCTACTACAAGATTAGGGGCTTTGATTCAACTATCAAACAACAATCGACGCATATAATTGAGGTTGAAATAGGTTTCGGAAATTAAAACGCAACTAAAATCCTCCTACCTCTTGGGCGATGCCCGGAGCTTCACGGGGACTCCGCCGCCGCGTCGCGCCTTGCTGGAGCTGCTTCGCCGGAGCTGCCTCACCGGAGATGGAGGAGGAGAGGAGAGGCTGCCTCCTACGGCTGTCTAGGGGGGGAAGAAGAAGAGGAAGGAGTGTGTTAAGCGTTTAAATAGAAAACGCTTAACCACCCGCCCATCGGCCCGAACCCAAACCCTCAGCAGGGCCGAGGTTAAGCCTCCCCTGGGGTAAACACGATTCTCCGAGCGCAACGGTGGTCTCGGAATTTTAATCCGAGACCCCGTTCAAAAGTTATAAAATTTAACGTCCGAGGCCACTAAATTACGAAAACGCCCTGGAGCCATTTTTCACAAACGGCCCACGCCCGCGAAACTTATACCCCTACTAGGGTAAACGGCATGCTCTGAACTCAACGGTGCCCTCGGTTTCCCAATCCGAGCCACCGTTTAAGAGATAGTTGCATTTCAACATCAAACGAATTAATTAATTTATTTAATCCGTTTAACGTTCCAGAAGCGGGCGAGGGGTCCAAACATCCCGCGCCGACAAGTTTTATGTTGTTCCTAGGGTAAACACCCCATTCCGGACCCATCCGTACACTCATATCTCTGATCTGAACCACCGTTTAGGAGTTATCCCATTTATTTGGCGTTTCCAGTGTGAACGCACTGAAAATTTAATTCCGGCCACTCTGGGGCTCGGAATCGAACGCTGTCTGAAGGCACTGCTCTGGAATATTATCAAGAATATTCCAAAGTCTTTCTCAGCAAAAACCGGGTTCTTACATCATTCCCTCCTTCAAGCTTTTCGTCCCCGAAAAGCAAAAACTAGGGAGAAACACAGGGTACTAAGCCCACACCTGGCTTTCCCATACCCAGAAGAACCCACGCACAGCTCTGCGTCACCGCACACAGACCAAAGGATTGATCTTTTCACTCTAGTCCGGCCCTTTCTGACGTCGTGCACCCACTCCAGACTTTGGGGTTAGGGCAAGGCGGTAGGGAACCTCGCCATCCCTTTGCACGAGCTCAAACGGCCCGAAGGCTCTCAGGGGTAGCTCACCTCCCCGGTCAAACCTCTGCGTCACACGCCGCGACTGGAATCACCACCCGCACCTGAAACAAGGCCCGATGATTCCCTCCTTCAGAATATCCATATGGTGGAACAACCAAGGATATCTGGTCACGCAAGATTCCACAGTCGATGCTCCCTTACACGCTCAAAAGGCGAAGGAGTCAACACCATCGACTAAAGGAAAAGGTCTCACGCCTTTTTCCCTTACCAACACAGGGTTACACCCGATGCCCTGCGTCACCCTGGTAACACCTCAAACAAGGAGCAGGGAGAAAAGCCTTTCACACGCAGAGCCTAACAATTCTACTGCAAGAAGTAGAAGAGTCGCAAGGGGTACCTCTCACCATCCCATGCTCTGCAGGATTGTAGACATCCAAAGCTCGCGGCTGTCCGTGGTCCCAACTGTCAGCTCCCGGAGCCTAACGTGGACCGCCTAGTGGTGATGGGAAGACCTCATAACGTCGTCCCCCACCTCTAGCTCCTCCCGCTCCTCTGCTAGCACCACCTCTCTGGGCACTACTCCGATCACGGCGCTGCCTCTGCCGTGGTGGTGCACCTGCCGCCTGCCTGAAGCTCTCAACAACTCGGGTCGGGCAGTCTCATGCCAAGTGACCTCGCCCGTCACAAGCATAGCACCGACGCTCTCTGGGATACTTCGGTGCCCTCCGGCGCCACTGTGGTGTACGACCACGACCCGGGATCCACTCACGGAAGGGCATCCTCGGCTGAGGCCCTGTGCCTTTTCGCCACAGTGGTATACGACCACGCCTCCAAAACCGACAGTGGGAAGGCCACCTGCATCGAGGTCCTGTCCTCCGGCGCCTGCTAGATACGACAGACGTCCCGGCTCCGTCACGCCCACTGCCACTACCAACCGCAAAACATGACAGGAAGCCCTCTGTCACCAGCGCCTGCTCTAGCACCCCGACATATGTGGAAATGCCCAAGGGTACTATGAAAACACGAATCTCTCAGCAGAGACCCTGCTCAAACTTCCGCGCTCGGGGGTTGTCGTCACAGACTAAGTCTGGGTAAAAGCATGCACGGTCTGCAAAGCTAGCCGCGTACTCAGCCACCGTCATCCCTCCCTGATGAAACTGCAGGATATCCTGAATCCGAATGGAGCGCAAGCAGGAGGAAAAAACTCCTCATGAAACAAAAACTGGAAGTCGTCCCACGGAAGCGACGACTCGTCAAGAAATTGAGTCACCAGACTCCACCAATGCCAAGATACTCCACGAAAAAGGGTGACTGCCAAAGCCACTCTCTGATCTGTCGGCGTCTGCACAAGCCTGAAAAGGCAAATCACTGCCTCAAGCCAAACCTCTGCTGCCTGAGAGTCTGGCTCACCACTGAACCTCAGCGGTCTCTGCCGCTGGAACTCACGGAGCGCGCTCAACCTGCGCTCAAGCTCAGCCTGCACTGCTGAAACTGCCTGCTGCTCAACAGGTGGGGGTGCTGCTACCGGCCCCCCCGGAGAAAGGGGCTCGCATGATGGGTCCTGGACTGTGGCCTTGTAGCTCACGGGGTCGTCGTCACGAACCAAAGCTGGTATCCTGGCTGGCTGTACTCGCGGAGACATCCTGAAAATTATCAAGGAGTGCCGCGGTCAGATGAGCATATATGTATATACCAATAGCAACGATTGGGAGCTGACTCAAGAAGGACAGTCAAAGACTCGGTCCTATGTGATGCACAAACCAATTCTTCCCTGCAACAAGTGTCTTAGCATACCGAGTCGACAAGCGGGTTATCAGGGTCCTGGAGAATGGATACGTCGGTCGCCGCACCATCACTGGACTCCCTGGCCTGAGAGATGCTCTCGAGACACGTTAACATTGTTGCCCTAAATCCCAACCAATTCCTCTTTTAGGGATGTCCGCACAACGCCCCAAAGAATGAACCTGCCTCTGATACCACTTTGTCACAACCTGACCCTACCCGGGCTCGAGCCGCAACTACTCCAAGACCGCCTCCATAGGCCAAGGGCTGGCGACCAGCACCGAATGCACAACAACTCAGGGAGGCCTTTTCCTAAGTACCTATACACACCCACACGCAGCACACTCAATGAAAAAGTGCAGAGTAAAAAGAACAACTGCTATAAATAAACAACAGAGTGCATCGACCTCTACAAGTACAAAGTACAAACTGAAAAGAAAATGGGAAAAACACGCGCCCAACCAAAAAGTGCCACAACCCGACAACAGGTAAACAAAAGAAACAGTTGACGGGTCTCCCACCTAGAACCCGGCTACGACCACCGCACGTGGTCCAAGCTCCCAATCTCCTACGCTCCACTAAAGTCACACTCCACCTATCTGTCGTCTGCAAGGGCACACCAAGTGTGGGCAAAGCCCAAGCAGGGGTGAGTATAAAAATACTCAGCAGGATACCCCGAAGGCTCGAGGGAGCAACAAAAGGAGGTACCGAAGGGTGAGCAGTAGAGAGAACATGAAACTAAAGGGGTACAACAGAGAGTACAATAGAGAGTCCAGCTCAACCCAACAGGAGGAAAGAAGGTAGACTCGTCCAGACACATGGAGCTGGAAACGGTGAGAAGACGAACTTCCCGTCGAGTCTTCGCTACCTATAGCAGGAGAGTAGACTCATCCAACCACGAGAAGCTAGACACGGAAAGCATGTGGCATACCCCGCGCGTCTTCGCCTCTCCTGGAAGGAGAGTAACCAAACCTAAGAAGTGGGTACCAGAAACAAGGTATATACATATCTGTATGCTCAACCAAAAACCCGAACAACGTCGTAAGGGGATCTTCATCCCGTAGCTCAGCCCAAGAAAATGAGTCGCCAACAGTCCCAGAAGAAACTCCATCGATGCCCAGCATCCTGCACGTCTGCCCCGAACCGCAAGCCAAGGGGCTCAATCACCGCACTTCGACACTATCCGCTTTGGGCGGCACTGACTCGCCCGCACGGTTTTAGATCGCGTCACAAGAACGCGTCTCGGTGGGGAAAACGCCCCTCGTACTTCAGAGTTCTGGGGGAACGTCAAACCACAACTCGTCACCGCCCCGCAGTCGAGAGGTCTCCTCAAAGTCAAGCCGATCCATCACCGACCCGTACAACCAAGGGTCCCGCTCCGGTGGTCACGGAGGAAATCCACATACTAGCCTAGTAGTAAGGACTAAGTCTGGAATGCCAACAGGTGTCCAACTGCCCAGCCCCGCTGGAGGGTAATTCATAACCAAATATCGGGTGACCCACTGCCCAGCCCTGCTGGAGGGTAAACCATAATACATCGTCAGGCGACCCACTGCCCAGCCCCGTTGGAGGGTAACCCATAATACATCGTCAGGCGACCCACTGCCCAGCCCCGCTGGAGGGTAGACCTGGAATAATTCGACAGGTGACCCACTGCCCAGCTTTGTTGGAGGGTAGACCTGGAACTGAACGACGGGCGACCCACTGCCCAGCCCTACCGGAGGGTAGGCCCTAAGAGGTCGTCGGGTGACACACTGCCCAGTCTCTGCTGGAGGGTAGACCCTAAGAGCGTCGGGTGACCCACTGCCCAGTCTCCGCTGGAGGGTAGACCCTAAGAGCGTCGGGTGACCCACTGCCCAGTCTCCGCTGGAGGGTAGACCCTAAGAGCGTCGGGTGACCCACTGCCCAGTCTCCGCTGGAGGGTAGACCCTAAGAGAGTCGGGTGACCCACTGCCCAGTCTCCGCTGGAGGGTAGACCCTAAGAGTGTCGGGTGACCCACTGCCCAGTCTCCGCTGGAGGGTAGACCCTAGAAGCCGATGAGTAACCCACTGCCCAGCCCCGCTGGAGGGTAAAACTCAGAACTGCTCTGGCCATATCCACTGGAGGGTAAAACACTGGCCAACCAAACACAGAGTGGGTATCGCGCAACCACCCAACTCCAGAACAACTCACCCAAAAGAAGTTCAGCGCCTGCTCCACCACTGGGTGTCACTAGCACCGCTACCGGCCAATCCATCGAGAACGAAACCAGGGGGAGACCACTCAACCCTGCTGGTCAACAAATGAGCACCGAGCCAGGGGAAAAACTCCACCCTACTGGTCAAACAAACACACAGAGGGACCCTCTACGTCGCGAGAGGTCAAAGTACGCAAAGCAGAACCCGACACGCACGTGGGTCCCACAAAACATGTGGCCCCATCTCAACCCCAACTGAACGCACCAATGTTCTCAGGTACGAACAACCACATGTACCTCCAAGCATTTCTGTATACTCTCAGAGTATACCACAGTCTCAGCCCAAGGGCCATTATGCACACAACACCCAACGTCAACACGAAGGCGTGGCGTAACATCCCCAACTCAAAGGCCCAGGCACGACCAACCACATCTCGTGAACCACTTACATCACTCTCCCAAGAGTGCGCGATCACATGCCAAGGGTCCGCTACAAACAAGGTAGGGTGAACCACCACTAGAGCACCTTTCATGCTTCCACATTTAACAAGATCGCGCAAGAGGCTATGCACAACCAAACGGATCACACCGTTGTAAACCTTGCGAAAAAACACGCGGGTTAGACTATTTACTCGCCTCCAACGGATATCCGACGGAAAAGTCACCAACACCGCCTCACGCCCGAACGGCGTCTCGTGATCCCGAGCTCCGGCCCCAAAAACAGTCGGGTGCATCGCACCATTGAGACCCCCTCAGGAAAACACACCAAAAGCACTACTCACTTGAGTGCAACGGATATCCGGAGAAAAAGATGTATTCCGACGCACCGCACACGAGCGGTGCCACGTGGGACCCGCAACCCAGTCCCGAAACTCAACGAACGAATCGCACCGTTGCGATCCTCTCGAGAAAGCACACAAGATGGACTACTCACTTGTCCAAAACGGTCGTCCGGTGATAAAGATGGAAAATCACCGTCGACGCCCAAATGACCCTCGTGGGCCCCACACCATCGTGCCGAATTAGGGCGGGTGGATTGCACCATTGCAATTCCCTCGGAAAAACATCCAGAATCGACTGCTCGCACGCCTCGAATGGACGTCCGACGAAAAAGTCGCTAAACGCTGCCGCAGGTCAAAGACGGGTCGTGGGGTCCGCGCCTCAACTCCGGCTTCTACACCCGGAACCACGTTGGAAACCTCCGCCTCAACGTCAGGGTTCCAACGCCGCTGACGGCGCTTAAAACGGACGTCGGACGCGTCCGCGCCGTTCAAAACAAGTTTCCCCTGAAAAATGACAAACCCCTCGACGTACGTGTCGCACCACCGAGGCCCCTCGTTTCGGGAATTAAAAATTCCCGAAACCATCTCAAAATATTCGTCGCAACTTAAGGAGCGCGTCGCCGCAGACGGCGCCCAAATCCGACGCCCAGTCTATGATTTATAAATCATAAACCATTTCCCCTAATAATAATAATAATAATAATAATAATATTATTATTATAAACTTATTATTATTATTATTATTTATTTTTTTTATTTTTATTTTTACAAACGGACCGGCCTGCTGGCCGGTCCCGTGTCTTCGCCCAACAGGACCCGCTTTGTGCGGGTCCTCGCTCCCAGCAGACCGGCCAAGCGGCCGGTCTTCGTTGACAACAAACAGGACCCGCGCCGCGCGGGTCCTGGCTTCCCCAGCACGCCCGAGGCCTGGCCTCGGGCTCCTCCGCCACGCGCGCCTGGCCGGCGCACCTCGCCGCAGACAGCGCCGGCGTTGTCTCGCTCCACCGGCCTTCCGCACCACCTCCACTCGGCCGCACTCTCGGCCGCCTCGACCTCCGCCGTCCGCCTGAAGCCAACGCCCGTGCCGCCTCCTGCCGGTACCCCCAAAAACCAACCGGAAACCTCAAAAAAAAAAAAAAAAACGCTGGAAAACAGCGTTAAACCCGCAATCTTCGGCGGATGTTTGCGGGGTCCCCAGAACTCGGATTTGCAAACCGAAATATGCGATGGATAGAGAATAAAATCTACTACAAGATTAGGGGCTTTGATTCGACGATCAAACAACAATCGATGCATATAATTGAGGTTGAAATAGGGTTCAGAAATTAAAATGCAACTAAAATCCTCCTACCTCTTTGGGCGATGCTCGGAGCTTCACGGGGAGTCCGCCGCCGCGCCGCGCCTTGCCGGAGCTGCTTCACCGGAGCTGCCTCGCCGGAGATGGAGGAGGAGAGGGGAGGCTGCCTCCTGCGGCTGTCCAGGTGGGGAAGAAGAAGAGGAAGAGGTGTGTTAAGCGTTTAAATATAAAACGCTTAACCACTCGCCCGTCGGCCCGAACCCGAACCCTCAGCAGGGTCGAGGTTAAGCCTCCCCTGGGGTAAACACGATACTCCGAGCGCAACGGTGGTCTCGGAATTTTAATCCGAGACCCCGTTCAAAAGTTATAAAATTTAACGTCCGAGACCGCTAAATTACGAAAACGCCCTTGGAGCCATTTTTCACAAACGGCCCGCGCCCACGAAACTTATACCCCTCCTAGGGTAAACGACATGCTCCGAACTCAACGGTGCCCTCAGTTTCCCAATCTGAGCCACCGTTTTAAGAGATAGTTGCGTTTCAACATCAAACAAATTAATTAATTAATTTAATCCGTTTAACGTTCCAGAAGCGGGCGAGGGGTCCAAACATCCCGCGCCGACAAGTTTTATGTCGTTTCTAGGGTAAAAACCCCATTTCGGACCCATCCGTACACTCAGATCTCTGATATGAAGCACCGTTTAGGAGTTATCCCATTTATTTGGCGTTTCTAGTGTGAACGCACTGAAAATTTAATTCCGGCCACTTCGGGGCTCGGAATCGCACGCCGTCTGAAGGCACTGCTCTGGAATATTATCAAGAATATTCCAAAGTCTTTCTCAGTAAAAACCGGGTTTTTACATAGGGGCATCATACCTGATTCGTAGCTTGACTCGTGATACAACTCATCCCATCCTGTATGTTCGCTTCTCTTCTAGAGTATCCTCTTGTCTTGGAGGGGTCCATGTCATGTCTTGGAGTACCGCATCATCTTGGCGGGGTTCACATCATGTCTTATATCGTCTTGGTCAACATACATTGCCTAATCTTGGTGGGGTCCATGTCATACACTGTATTCATCTGAAGTACAAAAATACGCACGCGTAGGTGAGTGAGACTAGGGGTATAATGTACATCAGATAAAATTGGGCACACATGCCCTTATACATTTTAATCGAAAATAAAGACGATGCACATACCATCATTTAATTAATTAAAAAAATCACTCAGTTAAAATAATTAATTAAATAATTAATTAAATGCTGACATACATGGGTCGGTACTCAAGACCAGTATGCGGGTAAAAATTAAGCACAATAAAAAAATTAAATTTCATTAAATAAGTATGAGGGTATGAATTAAATTAAATGAATTAAACAATTCAGATAATTTAATTATTTTTGATCCCTTAATTAATTTAATTTTAAATACCAAAAATTAAATACATAAATTAATTCAATTAAATTGAATTAATTTGACTCGGGTATTAAAATTATTTTAATTTTCTCATCAAAATCAATATTTTTACCAATTTAATTTAATTCTAAAATTAAATTAATTAGATATATTAATTTAATTAGTCTGGGCCCCGAAAACCCTTTAGGCCCAAAGCGGGTCGTGTCGGGGTCGCGTAGATCCGTTTCGGGCAAAGAAAAGCCCGTGCAAGACTATTTTGGGCAAGACAGGTCCGCCCACACCCATTTCGGGTTGGGAAGACCCGCCCAGAAAATATTCAGGAAAAACAGGACAAACTAGATCAGAGGAACCCTTGCAGGGGTTACCTCACATGTCAGCTAGATTTATAGATGTTTGGGGTGGTGTAGATCAGATCCTGCCTCTGTACTTCAACCAGATAAGCACGACCATGGGGCGAGGGGTCATGTGGATCTGTAGCTGGCTGGTGCGGGCAACCTGGCTAGTGAGAAAACGGCCCCAAAGCCGCGGCGGCCATATAGATCGGGGAGGCGCGGCCTGGGGTAGAAGATCCTAGATGGATCTAAGCTTGCGGAGAGAAGCTGCGCCAGACAAAAGGGGAGGCGGCGACAAACGGGATGTTCGGCTTGCGGCCGGGTGAGGCAGCTACCGGCGACGGTGTGTGAAGGACCAAGGCGGTGGGGCTATATGAGGGAGCCAGTGTGGCGGGGAGGCCTCACGCTGGAGGTGGGGGAAGCCTTGGTGGAGGAATCCGCTGCTGGCGGAGGCACGACCAGGGGTGGCGTCTGCGAGTTCAGAGGGAGGTGGCCTGAGGAGTCGGCTACGGCAGCTGGCTAGGGTTCCATGCCATGGAAGGTCTGAGCCGGACCAGGGCACCGGCAACAAGCTTGAGGGGAGGCAAGACAACACTGGCACGGGTATCCAAAGTGCGGTTGTGAAGGCTGGCAGTGCCAGGTAAGCCGACAGGGAGGCGGGACGCGGCCGCGTGGCCGAAGAGGTGTGGCTAGAGCAGGGCGGCAGCCCCTGCACTGTCCGGTGGCGGCCCGTGCAAATTAATTTGAAAATTATAAAATTTTAAAAATATAATTTGCTTAGGATTGGATCAACGTGTTAGGACTGAAATTAAACCCACTATTTAATTTAATGAAAATTAATTTTAATTTGGCTAAAAAAATTTACACGGCTCCTTATGATACCAATTGAAGAAACCGGGGACCGCAGCAGAAGTTGATGGGTTGGGGGTTTTAAAATTGTTCACTGACGGGATGATGAGACTTGTCGTTGCCGATGATCCGAGCCCCGGTATGACTCGAGGATCTCATGTAAATTAAAAGAGCACGTAAATTAAAAACGAGAACATACCTATTCAGATATGAAACCGCACTCGACTGCAACTCGTCGCCAGTGACTTTTGTTTGAAGGATCCATAGTAGGATCCCTCTATATCATCCACACACACTTCAATTATCCACGTGAAATGTTGATCGTCAAATTCCAGGTGCTAGTGCGGAGATCTGACGACACCTTCGACGTCCCGACGATCAATGCGATCCTCTGCCTTCGATGCTTGAAGGCAGAACTTGGATCATCATTTGAGAGGGAGAAACTCTCTCTCTAGGAAGTGGGAGGAGAGATAGGCTCTCATTCATAAATCAATGAATAGTATGATGGGAGAGAGTCTCTCTCTCTATTTATAGCGGAGTTGTTAAATACCCGATTGGGTTCCCCAACCCCCATTTATTTCAACATCCACTAAACAATAATTATGACGAACGAAACTGTGCCATAAATATTATTAATAATTTATCACATACTTTTAATATATATATAAAATATATTACGTGATAAAACCAAGTTATTTAACTAGACTTTTCATTCCCGCTTAACATTAAACGAACCTTTAATATTAAAATAATATTCATTTGAATAATATTTTCTCGTATTTACTTAACTTGTAAATATATTAAATGAATTCAATCACAGTTATTCATAACTTGAATATTAATGAATTTATTTAATTATTTGGTGATCGATACCGTGGACAACACACATACCCCATGGTGGGTCCCACCATGTCCAATATACCTATTCAGCTGAATAGGGAGGATTTTTAAATACACTATTGTGTGTGACCCTCTAGGCTCTTATCTCGATAACAGTGAATAAAATCCACAGACCAATAATGAAGTCTAGCAACCCATCAAGGCCCCTAAAGAGATAAGGATAATCATAGAAATGACTACCAACCTACAAACACATACTGTGTATTATAATCTCTTTTTATATTGATATCTCATAAAGAAGGATGCACACTTGTGTCATCGCCCTTTTTTTACTTTATAATTTGTTGATCTATCTAAATGAATTTACCTTTCGACTGCTTTGGCGAAAGACTTATGAAGGTAGCACCATCCTGATCAACCATGCCTGAGATATACAACTTCCATAACCCAAAAGTGACAAATCCTTTCTTAACCATTCAACCAATGTCATGCCACCAACGACGCACCCAACATAAGCTACCTCACCACGATTTCAATATCATGGATTTTAGCTTGCATTAAAGTACACAATCAAATGGAACACATTGGTAATGCTCTTAGGTTGGGAGACCAATACACATGTCCATAGATAGGAACAACCAATGACACCCAAAACATGCAGTGTTCCTATTGGCAGGTCTGTCCTCATGATCTCACTACTAGAGATTACCAAGTGAGAACTTCATGAGAAGAAGTCTCAATGCTTATGAGCCCCCAACACCTTATAGTCAAACATCTACTATGTCCAATCAGTAATATGTAACCAGAACATAAGACCTAAGTTTAAGATTAATGTTATTGTATCTCTAGGTTCTCATTATAGCTTGGGAACTGCTATAACCGTTTGATAGGACAATTAATCTAGGACATTACCATTAAATAGTGGACGCAGAAAAGTCTACACTATAATGGTAAGAATACATCATGTATAGTCAACTGTATATATGATATAATAATAAAAAGTACTGTATAGTTGAGTCTAGGGAACCCCCTATTTCAAAATTATTTACCAATTTCCATCAAGAATGACATGCTAAATAAGAAAAGCATAGATATCACACTATCTAGAAAATCAAGAGGCAACAACATCACTAGGCGATTGATACCCATTCTTTAATCTGGTTCAAATATATATTATGTCAATTTCATTGTGATCCAGTGGGATAAATCATGCTAAATCTATGACTGCACATAAATAGAATAAAGATACCATGAATCCCCTACTTCACAAGGTTTCTGACATTCTTTTCACGAGAACGAGCTAACACAACAGATCATGATTACCTCTCCCACAACAACTGCATCCTCCTGAGGACGCCACGACACAACCTCATTAACCAACACCCAATAAATCTTCATTAGAAACATGGATATCACATGGAATCACATAGAAAGGAGAAACGAGATGAAATAGATTGAGGAACCCTAAATAATGAAGGTAGAACATACCTTATATCGAAGATGGATCGACACTTGCTAGTTTCACCAAAATAGGGGGTGCACATGCAGAAAGAAAATCTCCAAGGGGAAACGGTCCAAGTATAGTACAATCACACAAATCCTTAGTAAAAAAAGGTTCAGGGAACCTCACACCAAGATAAAGGATAAGGAAGAACAAGAGAGGAAGTTATCTCAGCCCTTTTGAAAATCTAAACGGAGCTTCGGTTTAGATTTTCCATTAATGGTGGATCTGGTCAAGACTATGCAGTTTGACTGAGTAAAGGAACCCAAACCTTTAAGGAAATTAATATAGGAGTTATGAGATTTGAATTGGACTTAAATCCCTTAATAAAGGCTTTGAATGCATTTTATGTCAAAGATAACGTCAAAGTGGAGAAATTGTAAGATGTTGGAAACACTGTTCACCGATTACTCACCGACATGAGTCACCGATGTGACTCACCATTCTGGAAACACTATACACCTACCGATCTAGAAACATTATACACCTACTAATAGACGACCTAATGATAGATGACCTACTGATAGATTAACTACTGATATATGACATACCGATAGATGACCTACTGTCCTGGTAATGCTGTTCACAAAATTGGAAAATTGGAAAAGTGTTAGAAATAAGTCACCTTGACCTCCTAGAACACCTCAAACACCATACTTTTACAAAGGAATGGATTAGAGAGGTCCGAACCATTACATATTCTTAAAAATACATCCCTATCTGGATACTACAAGTGGACGTGGTTCTGGAACAGATGTACCTAGGAGTAACAACTCCGACAAGGTGTTCCAGGCCTGACTTGGGGTAACCTGGTATATGACAATGAGTCTTACTATGTAACTTGTTTGAAATTCCTAAGGGATATGCATTGGATAGTTCACATTTTCATTACCTACCATTATGAAGGAATTAAAAGTAATGTTTTTCTACGAAGTAACTAAAGTTTTTGATTCTAGGATTCATGATGCATAAATTTATGTTATGTGCTATACCATATTTAGAGTTATAAAAATTTCATAATTTTAGGATCTAATATAGTATGTTCTATTTTTTAGAAATGACTTCTAGTATAAGGAATGCGAACCTCACTGATACAAGTGATCCTAAGATTAAGAAGGATCAAATCTTTCACAGTCTTAATCTAATATTTCAAAGGGAAATAGTATCCAAAACATTCTCATCATATGAGGACATAGTATCATGTGATAATGAGACAAGTAAAGAATTATTCAAGTCCTATTTCTTTAAAGGAAACCAAGACAAGAAGAGGCCATCTGAGCACCATGAAAAGAGGAATGAGTTAAATAAAATGAAAGGAAAAAAGGGTTGTCTGACATGTGATAATTGTGGCAAGAAACACTCTAGTACTTTCTTTAAGGTAATTAGAGTTTTTTTATAAGTGTGGGAAAAAAGGACACCATGTTCGTGATTACAAGTGTAAGAATTTGTTTTCCAATTTATAATTCTTTAACTATAAGGAGATGGGACACTATGCAAATCAATATCCCAAACATCAAAAGAATATACCCCAAATAATGCTATTGGATAATGATCAAGTTATGATACTACTACAGATGAAGAATAATGATTAATATACCTATTCAAGAATTATGTAATTTGAATATTTTATCATCAATATATTGGTTATAAGAATTATGGAATATTTGAGGATTGAACTGCAGTACTTTTTCTTTAAGGGTTTGAGATCATATACTGAATGGTACCAAGAAAAGTTATCAGGTAGAAAGTTAATTTTTTCAGAAAAAACATGATTAAGGGAAATAAAACCCTCAATATATTCCTAATGTTGAGATAATGATGAGGAAATTATTGATTTGGATAAGTGTTGACTACCTTGGAAATTATTAATGACTTGTTGAAAAGTGGTATATGCTATCATTGAAAGTGTTTACAGCACTTATGGATTAAATGAATATACCCAATAACATGCGTCTTACTTAAGGAATAAGGAATAATGCATGTTTTTAATAAGGTTTTATGGTGATTTGAGTTATTACCATATTTCAAGAAGATACATGATGAAGTTATTCACATGTTTAGAATGTGAAAATTTAGAGCTACTTCATGTTGATTAAAGGCTAATGATAAGTTCATTTTGGAAAATACAATGACCTTCATTACAAAGTGCTTGATCAAAATATTTTGGAAAAGTTAAACATTTATGAAATGGTTTAAGTTGAAATTTGGATATGGTTTTAGATATTGATATATTACATCTCAATATGATGAATCATGTTTTATGAGATGAAGTACAAATAATTCAAGGCATGACCAAAGGATAAGATAGTAATTATAGAAATGTACCAATAAATATATTTAATTATATTATTAGAGGGTGAAATAATTCCTCAACTCCAAGAAAAATTATCTTAAAACAAAAAATGTGGTCCTATTATCATCATTTTTTATGATATTGATGGCCTTTATTCACACCTATGGATTATGGTTTTGTGGTCTAAAATATTCATTTGAACATTTTCTCCAGGACTCTCCATTAGAACTTGAATGCTATATTTTTTTCAACCACATCCATGTTTCTATTTTCCACCAATGTTCTCCTACTTGGGAATGTAGTTATGTGACTGTTGTACTTTCCTTTCTCTCTTATTAAGAATATGTGTTATTAACACTATTTATGATGTGAGTTTTTCAACAATAGTATTTTCAAATATCAATCCCCTGATTGCCAAGATAATGTTTAAATTATGAGGGAATAATTTAATTAAGGTGGGGAGAATGTAATACCCCAATAAATTACAATATTTTCCTTTTAGAATAAATATAATTTTGTTGTTATTATTCTTTATACACAAAGTTAAACTCACACTACACACAACCCTGAATTAGCATGCGTTACATGCATGACCAAGTTTTTATATCTTTTAACCACACACCTATTTTAAAACTAAAATTTTACACTTTTATAAATTCTATTTTTCAAAATAAACATCATTTTTGAATCTAGAATGTCAAAATTAGCATAGAGTTAATTTTTGTGATTTTTATGAGAAACTTTATTTTTCGAAGAATAGTAAAAATTACTGCAGTTTAGTTAAAAATAGAATTTTAATTTAAATAATGATTATTTTTAAATTATATTTTAAATTTATTTTATAGACACATTAGATCAATTATAAATCTATTTATACAATTAAGTTTATTAGAATCAATTTCACTTTGAAATTGAATATACAAACTTCTGTTATTTTTCCCTGTCTCCAGGATAAGCGTCAATGTTAATTTTCCCACTTCTGTTATTTGAATTTTGAAAATACAACATACATGGTTGTATTTAGTATTATAGTTGTTTTATAATAATAAAAACTTAATTTTTTTACAAAAAAAGATTAATGTAAGTGATTAAAATTAATTACAGTGATTAAGGTAAAATTAAGCTTAATAAGGGACTAAACCTTAATCTTAAGGACCAAAATTACTTTTAAACTTGTCCAAAAGCCATTGTATGCCAATAATTTGACCATATATCCTATTTTATTGAATTTTATTGGTTATTAGGATATTATTAAATGGAAGTTCCCTATATAAAAGCTTAAGTAAAGAAAAATACAAAAAGGGAACTTTCCTTACTTTTAACATTTATGAAACTTTGAGATATGTACAAAATGTCCTAATTTTGGTTATACATATTATTTTGGAAAGATAAATGGGTTAATTTTATCATAATAATTTATCATTAATTTTTAGAGATGATTTAGTTACTTAAAATGCTTAAAAAATGCCAACGTAATGATTATTTAGTTAATAATTAACTAAAATAAATGATACTATAAATATTAAAATGGAATTGAATTGATTGAATTATTGTATTTATTTATTTTTTAGATGAATATGTCATGTTACAAATTTGTAAACCTAATATATTTTAATTCAAATATTATATTGATATTTTGAAATTGAAATTAAATAAATAATGTCAGAATTGACATTATTCTTATTTTATAATAAATAATATTTTATTTAAAGATTTGAAATTAATAAAGATTATATATTCTAAAAAGAGACTTTTGAGTGTTAATATATATTATATATGGTCTATTAATTTATTAATTGATCTTTTATAATTAACACATTGACCCATATATTATATAGATGATGTTAACACAGTCTGGGTTTAAACGATATTTTAGTGCGTCACATGTGCTTGTTTTAAAATTAATTTCCAAAATAACAGGATTTTAATTTATAAAATAGATATAATACTAATAATTTGGTGTCTATATATTATCTAATAAATCTCACTTTATTTTAGTCTTAATGGTTAAATTACTTTGGTTAGAAAATTAGATGCTTAAATAAAAACCAAAATGATAAAATTGGGGAATCTTAGAAGTTAAAGAACCAAATTATTAAAATGCACATATTTTTGTGTATATGAGGTTTTTATTGACCATTATTATACTTTAATCCATTATTTTTCCATTTTGGAGGCACTTTAGGTAAGGTAGACCTCCCATTAATGAACACCATTTGGTATTTACATGAGTGCCACTCCCCCTCCTCTATAAAAAACCTCATATCCTACTACTTAATTACACCCCTAAAAACACTTAGGTTTAGACAATACCTACCCAAATAGTCTCCCAATATCTCTCCCATCCTCTTAGAATCCTTACTTTGTGCAGAAAGAAATCTGAAGAATCCATTTGGTGCAAAACAAAAGGAGTCACCCGATTAGGAGGTAACGTCTTCTCTCAAGATCTCTAGTTTCATTTCCATTATACACCCCCTAAAATATCCTTATTATATGTTTATATAAAAAATAATTATCCTCAATATAATAGGATATTTTTATGTAATGGTTTTGACCTACAATTACACACACCTCTATCTAATGGGTAACTAACATACTGTTTCGGTGTATGGAAATCTACTGCCTCACAAAATGATGATTGTTTATTTATCCCTTATCACCTATCATGGTGGAAATTATGATGGAAAATATATTTATATATGATATATATGATATTTATAATTTATTTATTTTTCTGTAATTTTTATTTAGAATATACCTTTATGCTTTCCATCTTGCGTAAATACGATAATTTCGTTTGAGCAAGTGTGGACTACCGCCCCCTCAAAGTGATATGTATCGTTCATTCCATACATGTAACGTATAAAGAATGGTTTTAATAAAAATATATAACATATATAACATATATATGATAATTTAATTATAATATACATATGTATCATTTAGTTTTCAGTCTTTTAATACAACCAAGAAATGAAAGTAGCGTTCATGCTTACGTATGACCTACCATCTCCATGAACAGTGGACTTCATTTCTAATCTCCAAACATCATAGATTATTATAAATACATATATACTGATTATATATTATAATTAAGTCATGGATTAAATTCTAGAGATTATGATACCATGATATAATTAATTATAACAAGTAAGAAGTTAAAACTTACTCAAGAAAACTGGGAAATTAACACTTGAAATAGTGAGATTAATGAAAGAGTGTTAACAAACGGGTAATAAAATATTGTAAGAAGTTAATATACGATATTATAAACATGATTATGGTTCTGGTATAAGTTATTAACAAATTTTAAACTACTATACAGGTTTATAAAGACCACACAACAAAAGGAAGGTTAAGGTAAAGGATTCTTGTCTTACTTTTCTTTTCATAAGGCATACACCATATACACCACTTACTTATTTTGTTTAGTGTATCTAATTCCAATTTTATACATTATATCAAAAATACTTTTTACTCATTGTATAAAAAACTTTACTTCATGGGGATTAGGAATTAAATGTTCCTAGTAGTATGAGACATTTTGGGATGTTTAATGATTAATTTCCTAAAACATATTTTTAATGATTATATTTGCAATATCACTTACTTTTGTGATTGTTAACCTTATATTCAAATAATAAACTTATTGTAATAATTTTTCATTGGAAATTTACATGAATATCCACATTCTTATAGAATGGATATTAGTATTTCCTAAATCGTATACCATTTTGCATTCGTTATATGCTTTGATAATCATTTGATTATTTGGGAAATTATTGATAAAACCATATTATTTAGTCAATAAGAATATTTTATAAGGTATATTATTCATTTAATTATTTGGTATGAGGAATTATTTGTACTAGAATTGATGGGTGGGCCCTAGAATTTATATAGCCCCTCGATGGATCGGTAGGTTCTCATGAGGCAAATTAGTTGTCCAAATTAAATGGGTTTCTATCCATAGTTTTAAACCATCTTGTGAAAGGTCTTGATAGTAATAGGTTTTCATATGCCTTAGACATGATGTCTAATAATTAAGCATTTCCCTCATTTAGATTCAGTTATCATTCATCTATGATATTTTTCATAGACATATATATGGATTCATTTCATTCTCAGTTTATTGATTTAGATGGAATGAGTTTCATTTTCTTACCTTTCCATATTGATATTTCATTATATATTTTTTTTAATGGAATGTGTGATCAGTTACTTACCTTTCCATGTTAATTTATTTCTATTGATTCATTATTTCTTTCACCTTACTTACCATTATTGAGCATTTGAGCTCACCCTTATTATGTTTCTTTCCCTTGGTTATGAAGAAGAAATATTTGAATAAGAATTCATGGATGAAGTTCATTTCAATTTATTATGTAACAAGTTTTATTTTTTTTCCCAATGTATTATGGGTATTATGTATGTAATCTAGATTTTCAAGACTACTAAACTGAATGGTACTTTGGGATTTGATTCCTTATAATCATGCCAATTTAATAAAATGATGCACTGGATCTAGGATTATGGGGTCAGGGAATTATAGTAACACTGTAGAAGTGGTATTTTTTTTCCATATTTCACTGTAGCATAGTGGAATTTCTATGCGGTTGGTGGAACAATGCTTCATCCACTTTTTAGATCATTTTGAGCTAGGGTTTCTGTGACCTCCCTATAATATTGTGCTCCTAGATTATATTGGTATTTCTACCTCTCTGTGGATGTATAGATTTTTCCTGAACCACATAAATCGTTATGTCTGTGTTTATCATCATCATCATCATCACCTTTTTCTTCTTTTGTTTTTTCTTTTCTTTATCTGAAAATCTCTGTTATGTGACTCATGTGTTTCCATAATAACTGGTATTAAAGTTTGAGTTCAGATTTATCGAATTGAATGATTTCTATAGAAGAAGGCAATGTGAATATTTACTGCTTCTATGAAACTGAATCAAGCTACTTGAGGATGTAGAATGAATACTATCTTTACCAGAAAAAGATGTATTTGATGCTTCTGGGTTTAAAGACAACGAACATGGAACAATCGAAGTGGGAGCTACCAGATCAACAAGTTCTGGGAGTTGTGCGCCTTACGATGGAAAAATCATGAAATTCAACATCAAAGAGGAGAAGACGATGATTGGGATAATGAAAGCTCTCATGAATATTTATGAGAAGCCTTCATTTTCAAACAAAGTGTACTTGATGTGATAATTGTTCAATCTAAAAATAGTTGAAGGGAGAATTGTTGTAGATTACATCAATGAATTCAATACCATCATTATTCAGTTGACATCAGTGGATATTGTTCTTGACAATGTGCAATGGTTTTACTGTCTTCATTACCTGATAGTTGGGAAGCAACTATAATAGTCATGAATAGTTATTTGGAGAATACAAACATGGTTCTGAAGAATGCACGAGAACCGATCCTCAGTGAGGATATTCAAAAGAGAGAATTGGGAAGATTTTATGGTTCTGCTCTGAACATTGAAGGAAGAGGAAGATATACGTAGCAAGACAATCATAGAGGATGATCAAAGTCAAGTGGAAAGAGCTGAGACAAGGAAAAGGGGGATAGTCCTACCTGTTGAATTTATGGGAAGAAAGGACATATTAAGGCATGTAGGGATAAATGGATGGTTCCTAAAACAAGTGCAATAAACATGATGGCTGAAGGAATTGATGATGTGATGCTTTTTAGCGTATATAACCTATTAAGTCTTGGATTTTAGACTTAGGGGTGTCTTTACATTCCACACCAGAGAAGGGTTTCCTAAAAAAATATTTTTCTATAAATTTTGGAAAGTTACATCTTACTGATAATGAACCTTTACAGATCATGGGGAAGGGTGATACATGAATCAAGACCAATAGTGGGAGTTTTCCAGTTCTTAAAAATGTGAGGTATATCCCTATATTGATAAGACATCTTATTTTTGTTGGAAAACTTGATGATGTAGGTTTTAACACCACATTAACTGGTGGTTCATGGAAGATCACCAAGGTATCCACGGTCATAGCTCGGGGAGAAAAGAATGGTACCTTATACAACATGAAAGAAACATGCATGGACATGGTTTCATCAATAAATGCTGTCAAAGATTCACAAATGTGACACTACAGGCTAGGCCACATGAGTGATAAGGGGATGAAAGTGATATCAATAAAAGGATTACTAAAAGAGTTGAAGTCACTAGATTTTGTCCTATATGAATATTGTATCTTTGTAAAGTAGAATAAGGTGTATTTTTCAAAAGGTGGTAGAACACACAATGATGAGAAGCTAGACCTAGTGTAAAATGATGTTTGGGGGCCTACACAAGTACATTCCCTTGGATGGTCAGAATATTATGTGACATTTATCGACGAATAAAAAGGAAGGTATGAATTTACTTTTTGAAAAGAAAATATGATGTATTTAAGATGTTTCAGAATTGAAAAATCATGGTGGATAATGAGTCTGGAACAAAGATGAAATGATTAAGGTCTGACAACAATGGAGAGTATGATAACAATGAGTTCAGGGAGATCTATTCAAATAATGGAATTCGGTGGGAGAATACCATTCCAAGAACAGCACAACAGAATGGTCTAGTTGAAAGGATGAATATGATATTTAATGAATGTTCCAGGAGAATGAGGCTACACTCAGGGTTACCTAAGATTTTTTAGGCTGATGCAATGAACATGGAAGTATATCTCATCAAAATGATTCCATATATACCAATGAGAGAATGTCTAATTGAGGATCTATGGTTTGGATATGAGGTAAGACTCTCAAATTTATAAGTCTTAAGAAGTTTATAATATTTACATATTACTACTAATGTAAGGGAAAAATTTGATGCTAAGCCCAAACCATGTTTCTTTATTGGATATGGTGCTAAGGAGTTTGGTCATAATTTTTGGGATGATCTCAACAAGATGGTAATCAGGATCCATGATATGGTATTTAATGAATATGTCACATAAAAGGACCTTCATGTAGTTAAAAATGATAATGGGAATAAATAAATAGAGTTCCATGAGCAAGTAGATATTGAAGATGTGCCTGATCATATGGTTCCAAAACTAGTAGAGCCTACTCCACAAGTGGATTTGAGGAGATAAACAAGGGTAAGAATGTTTTTGTAGAGGTATTCACCATCCTTACATTATTTTTTATTGACTGAAGTTAGATAACTAGAATGTTTTGAAGAGGTAATGGAGTTGAAGGTGTCAAGAAAGTGGGATCTAGCTATAAAGGAGGATATTTCTTCATTTCATGATAACAACACTTGGGTGTTGACACCTCTGACGCAAGGAAAGAAAGAATTGCAGAACAAGTGGGTATACTAAATCAAGGAAGAAAACGATGGAAAGAGGAGATACAAAGTAGGCTGGTGGTGAAAGGTTTTCAACAGAAGGAGGGAGTGGATTTCACTGAAATTTTCTCACCTGTAGTGAAGCTTACCACCATCTGGGTGGTTCTTATAATTGTGGAATCATAATAATTACATCTTCATGTCAAGACTTCTTTCCTTCATGGAGATATGGAGGAGGAAATATTTATGTAGCAGTCAGAAGGATATGTTGAGTCTGGGAAGGAAGACTTAGTGTTAAAATTCTAGAAGAGTTTATATGGGTTGAAGCAGACACCCAGGTAGTGAAACAAAAATTTTGATGCATTCATGACTAAAAATGAATAAAAATGATGTGTCATGGATCAATGTTTCTATATAAAGTATTTTGGTGATGAATACATTATACTACTTTTATATATGGATGACATGCTCATTGTAGGATCATGTATTGATAACTGTATTTCATTCATACATTTTAGATTGTTTTAATAAATTAATTTATGTATTTAAATGATTAATCTTGAAAATTTTGGAATGGATTGAATTGTTTTGTATTTTATTGTAGGATACAACTTATCTTTGGAAAAGTAGAAAAAAGAGGAAAATATTAGAGCTAAAAGACACTTCACGCCGCGAGAAAAGAAAAGTGGTGGGACACCAGATTTTTGAGGATGTAAAGGAGATGTAAAACTAGAGTATGGAATTTACATGTTGTGTATTCCATTTACATGATGTGAGTTTTTTTGGGAGATTCTTTTGGAATAGTTACACCGAAATTCACAATGCCTTCTCCCATAGTGAAAATTTGAAGATTACAAGTAGTGTAAATTATTACACATCATGTAATACCCCGATAGATCCAGATATGACCCTTTGATGGGATTTTTAAATACAATATCAAATATTTAACCCCAAGACCCACCATAGATATTTTTTCATGCCATTATAATGAAATTTAATGCTACTAGATCCCTAGGGAAGTTTGTAAATAAGAGGCCAAGGATCCACTCAAGAAATTCATTCGGAGCTACCACTACTTGGATCAAGGACCGCTAATGCTGTGATGCGTGAAATAGAATATTTATTTTTCTACCCTCTTGTGGATAGAATGAAGGGGTAGAACTTATGAAAGGAAACTTTGATTATAGGGGATTTATTGTAGTAAGTTATTTTATTTTTGAATTCAATTCATTTGGTTCTTTTTCCACAACCCTAATTTCTCAAATCTCTTCTTCGATTTATCATTCATGACCATTGCGTGATCAATTTGGGAGTGATAATTTCAATGAATTGACTAGAGAATGATTCACACCATGATCATTGGGTGGATTATTTTCTATATTTAAATATGGTTGCGAGTTACCAGGTAAATGGATACCTAAAGTAACACGATTATTGTGAAAATGGAACGTCATTGATTTTGGGGTTGTCTACCATGACTATTGGATTCAACTAACTCAGTTCCGAAACCAATGATTTATTTCCCATTATTCTATACCCTAATAAATCATGAACCCAGATTTATAATTTCCAAGAACATTTTTATATTTTCTTAAAACCCAAACCATTCATCCTAACCTCTTTCAATCAATTAGTTTAGGTTTATTTTATTAAATTAATAATTTCTCCAATCCTATCTCTGTGGGTTCAACCTCAGACTTGCAATTCCTATACTACTTAGTATTTTAGTACTTTTTTGGATTCATGTTTTAAATTTATAAATTAGGTAACCTTATGAGAATTAATGATGCCCGAAAGGTAATTATTTATGTAGAGGATTGATGAGATGAAAGGGTATCTGGCCGTGGAGTTTGAGATGAAAGATCTTGGTGAAGTTAGCAATATTTTTGAGATTAAGATCAAGAGAAACTGCATAGTTGGAACCTTAATGTTATAACATGATGATTACATTAGAAAGGTTCTGGTAAGATTCAGTATTCTAGAAGAAAATCCCATCTCTATTCTCCTAGAAGGCCATTTCAAATGATCAAAAGAGAAATCATAGAAGATGCAGAAGAGATTGAGTACGTGAAAAAGGTTCCATATACATCAGCTGTTGGAACCCTAATATATCCCATGTCTTATACTCGACCTGACATTTCTCATGCAGTGGGAGTTGAGAGAAGGTACATGGATAACCCTGGAAAGAAACATTTGTTAGCTTTGAAGTGGACACTAAGGTATCTGAAGGGAAGCAAGAAGATATCTTTGGGATTTGTAAAAGGAAATTAATTATAGGGGTATGTGGATGCTCACCTTGGAGGTGACATCGATAGTATGAGGATTACCATAGGTTATATTTTTACTTTTTGAGGAACTGCAATAAGTTAGATATCACAATCTTAGAAGGTGGTGGCTTTATCCACTATAGAGACAAAATACATTGATGTAACATAAGCTGAAAAAGAGATGGTTTGGCGGAAGAACTTATTGGATGAGTTGGGTAGAAAGAAAGAAGAAAATGCATTTCACTATGATAGAGAAAATTTTTTCAATAAATTTATATTGAATTTAATTTTTTTAAATCCCACCATAGTGTTTCTTTAAGAGAAATGAGCACATTTTATGATATTGGTGGATTTTTGAGTTTAATCGTAAAAATGACCCATTTTGGATGTATAACAGTTTTAAATTATTTATGTATGTTGGCCATAAAATTTTATATATTAATCCAAATTGTGAAATTATTTCTTTTTAGGATTTTAAACATCTAGGTATTCATTTCATCCTTCTTGACCAAAATCTGAATCGACCATATGGAAGCTCAAAAGAAGTTCACAAGTTGGTACTTGAAAATTGTTTACAGATCTGTCCATTTGTGGTGTTGGATCCCTAACCCATTCATAGTAGGCCCTATTACTGTGAAATTTGGTGGGTGGACAAAAAATGAGTTTTTTAACATCTTTCATTAAGGATTTAATGTGTTAATTGGCATTTTTCATGGTCATTAAGGCATTCTAATATGGAAGTTTTCAATTTGGAGAGTCTGACTAGACAAAATAAATGTTTAGAGTAAAACTATAATTACTCTCAGAATACAAGTTAAAATATGCTGAAATTTTGGGGAGAGAAAACCAAGATATTTATGAACAACATTAATGAAGGGTAAAACATGTGAATAGGTCATTTAATGGGGCTAGAACATGTAAAATTTAGGGGAAAAAATTCTTTCTATAAAAGGAGGGGAGCTCCTCCCTCTTAAAGCATCTCATTCCATCCCATTCCTTTCGGGACACCAAGGAGAAGAACTTTTCAGATTTATCTATTTTATTTCTTTTCTTTTAAATAGATTTGTAATGAATTATTCTTCCACATTCATCTCTATTACCCTTACCATGATGGGGTAAATATTTTGAGTGATTGGGGAAGGGTTGGTTTTCTATTTTGTAATGCTTGAGTTCTTGGACATAATTGAATGAAATTTATTTCTTCTTAAAAGTTTTTTTCAATTTCATATAGTGGATTTTATTATCAAGTGAGATCATTCTTGAATTTTAATTCTGTTATTGAATTTTTCTTTGGTAAATGATCATTATATCCCTCCACTGATTTTTAGTTTATATACGATGGAATGGACCAGAGATTAGTGGTGAAGTACTCGACATTCATCAGTGCATGTAAAAGGTGTAGTGGATGTTCATGATTGTTTGAGATAAACAAGAACCAATTGGGTATTGCCCAAGTCAATTGAGGATATTCATTGCAACTCCTTTGCACATAGAGGGATAGTAGACCAAACTGAGATTTTGGTATGGTTTTCTCTCACCATTACAATTTCACCAAGGAGGGGAGAGGAAATGATTGTGGAATCTCACTTTAATCAAATTAGAAGAAGAGGTTTGAATTGAATTGTACAAGGATATCATTAAAATAGGGAAACTGAAACCAACCTAATCAACCTTATAATATCATAGTTTTCAATCATTTGAATTTTAAATTTCATTTAAATCATTTTCTTATTGATTTATTTAAAAAATACTACATTTTTACCATATTTTAAAAGTGAAAAATTGTTTTGTGTGCACTCCTCTTCGGGAGAATTCCTAGGGTAAATCACTATACTTTACTTAGGAAATATAAAAATTGTTTTTCCACACCCCACGACTGGCATGTGTCAAACTTGGCGTTGTTGCTGGGGAGGTAGTGCTACTTAACAACAAAAAAATATATTTTTCAAAACTAAATGACCCATAGTTTAACTAACCATTTAAATGAATTTGATCCTAAAATGGAAATAACACTAACCAAACTAAGAAATCAAAATTTTCAATCCAATTTTGAGGAAATAAACCTCTCTGATTCAAGTGACACTCTAAGTGTTCACTCTAAACCTGAAATCATGGCTGGAAATCCCTACCAAACTTTTCACACCTCAATTTTCTATTCAAAATAACCAACTCATTGCACCTACTACCCAAATGATTTTGAATTACATGTCAATATGATTCTTGTCCTTCAAAAATTTCATGGTCTTGTAGGAGAAGACCCAAATCAAAACATGTAAGAATTCAGCTTCACTTGATCAATCTTCAGGCCAAGAGGAGCACCTGAAGACCAATTTTAGTAGATGGAATTCCCCTTCTCACTCAAAGGAGTGACTAAAGAATGGTTGTAAAATCTAAAAAACGAGGAGATCAGTGATTGGGAAGACCTAAAAAGATGTTTCATGTAAATATTATTTTCACATCTAAGAGCACTACCATCCAAAAGGGAATTTACATCATACAAAAATCAACTTGATAAACCCTATAAGAGTACTGGGAGCCTTTCAAGAAGCTATGTTCCAACTACCCACATCAAGAAATGGAGAAACAAAAATTCATTGTGTTCTTATACCAAGGACTTCTGGAAAATGATCGAAATCTTCTAGATTCCTCATCTGGGGGATCCCTAATTGGAAAGTCACCTACAAATATCGAAGTAATAATTAAGAATATTGCTCAAAACTTGCAACAATTTGGAACATGAAAGGTATAAACAAGGGGAATCCATGAGGTGAGAACATCTGATTCAACATAATTAATTAGAAGTGAAATGGGAGAACTCACCAGGTTAGTGTGACAGATGGATGTGAACCAAGTGAAGGAACAAAAAGAACCGAATAAGGTATGTGGTTTATGCTCTTTTAATTATCATTACACTAACCAGTGCCCATAAGTGCAGAGAATTGAATGTTGTGATGCTACCTATCAAGAAAGGAAATTCCAACCAAATCCATTACATCATCCCCAAAACCAATTAGGATATGGATTCCAACAGACCCAGGATAGAACACCTTTTCAATAGCAATACCAGAACCCCCTCCATTCAAACAGTCCAATAAACATCCCTTTCAGCAACAACAACCCCTTCATCCACCACCATTCCAAACAAAGACATATGAGCAACCATCCATATGACAACCCTACTCTTTATTACACACTAAAACATGATTTATTACATAAAATTCACTTGATACAACATATAATATCAAGATTTCTAGTGTCTTTGGGGATTAAGATCATTACATAACAACTTAAAACATGAAATAAAACATATTTTTTGAAAACTTCCTTTACATGACCACTACATTCCTTCATACTTAGCATTGCATGGGATAACCTGAGGAAATGCATAAGAAAAGGGTGATCTATAAATCCCAGTAAGGGAATAAAAATGGAATAAAATGAGGGATAAAATACATTTTAGACAATAGGAATATCAATGGAGCACAAGAGAAACATGAACATAAATGCATGATATAGCATGATAATCATTACATGGAAATGTGGCAACAATACTTAACATGGAATTAGCATGAGCTAAGGCTCATTGCACATGGAGCATGAGTAAACCCTAATTGAACATGAAGCATGAGTAAACCCTTGTTGCACTTGAATTATTATGAGTCAACACCTATTGCACATGACGTATCATGATACTATAATTTACCCAATGCATTGGAGCGCTATCAAGGCACACCATTTCTTAAACACTTCATTTCATGCATAAGTGTGCCACATGGATCATACAACATGAAATCAATCATCATAATTTGTTCCATGATAAAGGGATGTGTAATAAATACATGAATATTTATAATCAATAAGTAAATGTGTATAAAGGTGAATACCCTTGATAGATAAATGGGAATGGTATTCACTACACAATGACATTGGCTTGAAAAATCGTAGTGCAATTTCGGCAGCATAACGACATGAAATAAGAACTCATAAAAAATGGTCGATGAGAGAGAAAGGGGTGTATAATAATATTTAAATGAAATGGACATTAAGGGGATCATATATATACATGTACCAACAAACATAATGGAATTTATATTCATAATACAAAAGAATTACTTGGATGTAAAAGAGGAGAGAGAAATCCCTCACGAAATTTCGGCATGGTAACGAGTGTACATGAGACACATTAATGAGAGAGAAAGGGGTCTCCCATCATAAAAACATAAATAGGGGAGTATGGGGTAGGTGATAAATCATATCCCAACATTTTTAATGGAAAAAAAGGGTATAGCAACTTAAAGAAAATTTGACAAAAATGAGAAAGGGAGAAATACCTTACTTGAAAGTGTGATCCCAAAGGCTTGGGAGAGGCTTGAAAGAGGCTTATTGTGAGATTGGGGAACCTTGGAAGGATTATAGAGAGATGAGGTAAGGGTTTGGTCGAACTCCAAAGTATTTGAGTGAAGATGAAGTGGGATTTTGGGTGGGTTTATATAGGAAAAGAGAAGGAATTCTTTATTATTTAGGTTTGAGACAACTCACATTAAACTAATCAATACCACAAACCATACCATGGTTTTTGCCCATGGTTTTTGAAAAAGGGGAGTGGAAAAAAATATTTTATAAGTACAATGTCCGAACATATTAAAATAATAGGGTTGATTATGTGGAGGTGAGTCACACTCTCAAGGAAAACAATTTAAAAAGACAAAATGTTTTATAAGCCTTGAAGGGTCCACCAAAGCTTTGTAAAATAAATCAAACAAACCAAATATCACATTATTTTAATGGTAAAAGATATATTTTCCAAACATAATGTTTATAATATTTTATTACATCACTATTGGGTCATTATGATGTCATAAAACACATTATATATTTAAACGGTATTTAATTTTTACCCAAAAATTCGACTATCTCAGAAAATTATGAAAAATTCACCATTGGATAATTTCAATATCTTGATTCCAAAAATAATATTCATTTTATCTAAATAATTTTCTAAATATTTGAATTTTTACTTTTAAAATAAAACCGACATTTATCGAAAATTCACAGGTTTTGACAAAAACAACTTTCAAACCTTAATAAAAATTACAATTGTATTCATAAAAATTGTACGATAATTTATATTTAATAAAAAGTAATTTAATAATAATAATAATAATATTTTATTAAAATATTATTTAATTCAAAAATCCATTAATTCATAAAAATAGATTTCCAAGTTGAATATTAATTAAAAATACTATTTGCGCTTTAAAAACTATTTACAAAGTAAAAATAATAAAATGAATGTATTTTCATTATTATATAAAAAAATAATGCACATAATAATACTGCTAATTTCTTGTTACATAACCCATTATAACACCTGCATAAGACCAAAGGGTAATGTGTGCGATGGTGACAGACTCTTAGGGTGGCTCAGATAACATCACTCGGGTGGTAATCTCTATTAACTTCCAATTCTCCTGTAGTCAGTTCCGCTCAAGATTAACATGTTCAATCTCAGCTTGGGCTTGGTCAAGAGAAAATCACAATGACACCACCTCCTTTCTGAGCTCTAAAAAATGGTCTTTGTATGGGGAAAGTCTACTGGATGAGGCCATCACTTCCTTAGTCTGAGTAAATTGGATTTGTTAAAGCCCTATATTTATACTAATCATGTGATCACTGTTCAATGAATATTTTAGAAAAAATCAAAATTCTTAATGGTATTTTAAAATCCAAAAACATAAAACCAATTAATTTTACATTTATATAAAAAATTTACATAATGAGACATTTAATCATATCAAGAGGAATTTTCATTAATGAATGTTTTGGTCGTTATAGTCCACCAGTTCAAAACCATCAATTGAGAACCAACAACTACAGTAAGATGTTGAGGGGATTAAAGAAAATGTGAAAGACCTATCCAACCAGTTAAAAACTGTTTTAAAAATTCTAACCAATAATCCATAGAATATTCCATCCCAGATAGTGCCAAATCATAAAGATAATGTCAATGCAATCATAATAAGAAGTGGAAAAGAACTCCCACCTCCAGCCAACCTTGAACCTGAAACAATTCCACCTATTTTAAGGGAGAATGATATTGAAAATTCTAAAAACCCTATGAAAATACACTAAGAAAAAGAAAATTAAGAGGATAAGGTGAAGGATAGTCCATGAAAGAATAGACAAGAAATTACAATTCAAATGAAAAAAAGGAAGAATAAAGTCTTAACCCCACCATTTCCATCAATAATGATTGAATCAAAGAAATTACATGAAGAAATTCTTTAAAAAGAAATTACAAACACCTTTCAGAAAGTGGAAATCAATATCCCCCTACTTGAAGTAGTCAAACAAATTCAAAGGTATGAATTTTTTTTTGAAATATCTTTGTACCAAAAAGAGAAGACTTCATGGGAATGAAACAATCAACTTGGGGAGAATCATCTTATCCCTTATCACACCACATATGCCAACCAAATGTCAAGATCCAGGGATGTTTTCCATTCCATGCACCATTGGTTCATTAAATTTATTTAATGATTTTTGTGATCTAGGTGCTTAAATTAATGTATTTCCTCATTCAGTATACACTTATTTATCGATGGGAGACTTAAATCCCACAAGAGTGGTGGTCCATCTGGAAAACATATCCACAGTTTTCCTAGCTAGAGTTCTAGAGGATGTCCTGGTGAAAGTCAAAGATCTCTTATTCCCAACTGACTTCCATGTGATGAATATTGAAGAATATAGGACCCCATCACACTCACCCATAATTTTGGGGAGACTTTTCTTGAATAAAATTAAAACCATCATCAATGTCCATGAAGGTACACTCATCATGGAATTTGGAGATAACACTATCCACTTCAACATTTTTGAATCCATGAGGCACCCATGATATGATCACTCCCTCTTTTCACTCTCCCATGATGTTGGTACTGAACCCATTGAAGAATCAAGTATGTTCCATGAATTCTTATACTTAGGAGAAATTTTTTCTATTAATGAACATGTGAATACCCAAAACAATGGAGATTTTGATTTTTTGTGGGAAGAAGAGATACAATCTAATTTCATTGATGATTTGTTGACTAATGAAGAATATGATATGGTTTCTTGTGTGAAGGAGGTCTAACCTTTGTAAGTGGGGAATGCCAGACTAATTTCATCACTTGATCATCCCCATGAACTTAAATTATAACCACTCCCCAATGATTTGAAATTTGTTTAAGTTATGGAGGGAGATAAATTACCAGTGATAATTGAAAATAATCTACCTAAAACTCAAGAAAAATATTTTATTTATATTTTGAGAAATAATTTTCAAGCAATAGGGTAGATCTTGGGTGATATCCCAAGAATAAACTCAAAAATATGATCACATATAATTTTTTTAAGGGAGATTCTAAACCTGTTAGAAAACCCCAAAGGAGGATGAATCCCACCTTGATGGAGGTTGTGAAGAAGGAGACCAAGAATCTCTTGGAAGTTGGGATCATCTATCATATTTATAATTCACAGTGGGTTATCCCCATTCATGCCGTTCCTAAAAAACTGGCCTGACCACTTTAAGGAATTAAAAGAATGAGTTAATCCCTATGATAATTAAAAATAGCTGGAGAGTGTGCAATGATTTTAGGAAATTGAACCAGGTCATTTGGAAAGATCATTTCCCCATCCCCTTCATTGACTAGATGTTAGAGATATTGATAGGGAGAAATCATTATTGTTTTTTTTGGATGGATTTTCAGGTCACTTCCAAGTACCCATTGCTCCTGAGGATCAAGAGAAGATGACATTTACATGTCCCTTTGGTACTTTTTCATATAAAAGGATGCCATTTGGATTATGTAATGCTCCAGGTACATTTCATAGGTTCATGGTATGTATATTTTCTGATCACATTGAAAATTTCTTGGAAGTTTTCTTAAATGATTTCAAAGTTTTTGGCGATTCTTTTTATCATTGTTTGAAAAATTTGGAAAAGGTTTTGAAAACTTTCATTGAAAAGAATCCTATTTTGAATTTTGAAAATTTTCATTTTATGGTTGAGAGAGGAATTGTACTTGGTTATGTCATTTCCCAAAAAGGCATTGAAGTGGATAAATCAAAAATTGAAGTGATAAATTCATTGCCTTACCCTACTTGTGTGAAACATGTTAAATCATTTTTAGGACATACAAGATTCTACATGAGGTTTATCAAAGATTTTAGTAATATTTATATCCTTCTCTCTAGATTACTTTTGAAAGATGATGGTTTTTATTTTAATGGTCCTTATAGGGGATCCTATGATGATTTGAAGAAGAGATTGATTTTACCACCCTTGATGTAGCCACCAAATTGGGAAGAACCATTTGAGCTACTTTGCAATGCTTCCAACCATGAAATTGGAGCAATAATTTCTTAGAGAATTGAGGGTAGACCACAAGTCATTTCATATGCCTCAAGAACCTTAAATGTGGCCCAATTCAATTAAACAACCATGAAAACATAGTTTTTTATAGTAGTTTTTGCTTTAGAAATATTTAAATCATATCTTCTTAGAACTAAAATCACTATGTTTTTTGATCATGTAGCTCTTAGGTACTTGATGAAAAAATATGATGCTAAAATGAGGCTAGTGAGATGGATGATACTACTATATGAGTTCAATATAGAAATCAAGTACAAGAAAGGATCTGAGAACCAAGTGGACGATCACTTAAGTAGAATGCCAAACACTACTGAAATTGAATTTCCAGAAAAGGACCCAGTGAATGATCAAATTATAGGAGAGAAGTTGAACTTGATTGAAGGAGAAGTGCCTTGGTATGCTGACATAGTCAATTATCTGGTAATATCTCAGGTCCCATCTCATTTCAATTATCACCAAATTCAAAAACTAAAAGCTAAATCTAGATATTGTACTTTGGATTATCCATTTATTTGGAAGATTTTTAATGATCAAGTAATAAGAAGATGTTTGCCTAAAAGTGAAGTTAAATATTTCTTTGAGTTTTGTCACAAATTATCTTGTAGAGGCCACTTTGGACCTCAAAGGATAGTAAGGAAGGTTTTAGAATCTAGAAATTATTGGCCCACCCTTTTTAAAGATGCTCATGATTTTTTCAAAATGCATAAAAAATGTCAGTTTTTAAGAAATATTTCAAAGAAATAAGAAATGCCTCAAAATCCATTGATTTTTTTGTAAAATTTTTGAATTCCAAGTGATAGATTTTATGGGACCTTTCTTAATATAATTTTGAAATTCTAATATTTTGCTCGTAGTTGATTATGTTTCCAAATGGGTGGAAGAAAAATCCACTAGGACTGATGATGCTAAAGTTGATTGTGATTTTTTCAAGGCTAACATATTTTGTAGGTTTGGAGTTCCTAGAGCCATCATCAATGATCAGGGACTCACTTTTTCAATTGGATAATGGATAGATTACTGAAGAAGTATGATGTGCATCATAAAACATCAACTCCCTATCATCAACAGACTAATGGGAAAGCTGTAGTGTCCAACAGGGAAATCAAAGGAATTTTGGAAAAGACTATTAATCCAAATAGGAAGTATTGGAGACAAAGGTTGGAAGATTCCTTTTGGGATTATATGAGATCCTACAAAACCCCGATTGAAATGAGTCCATATAGGATAATTTATGGGAAAAGTTTCCACCTACCTGTGGAATTAGAGCACAATGCATATGGGGCTGTAAGGAAGATGAATTTGAATCTTGAAAGTGTTTGGAATGAAAGAATATTGAAGTTGTATTAGATGAATGAAATTAAAAGGTAAGCATTTGAAAATTCTAGGATTTACAAAGAAAGAACAGGAGTGGCCCATGACAAGATGATCCAACTGAAATACTTCTATCCTGGAGACAAAGTGATATTATTCAACTCAAGACTCAAGATAATGATAGGTAAACTTCATTCTAGATGAGAAGGTTAATTTATAGTTACTCATGTATATACTTTTGGTGCTGTACAAATTATGAAGGATGGAGAGGAGGATCCATTCACTGTTAATGGGAATAAGTTGAAGAAATTCCTTAGTACCCTGCCATCATAGCTAGTAGAGTAGATCACACACCTCCAACCTATTTATCAATAAAATCCATCAGGTCATACTGCTCCTTAACATTTTATTTCTTGCTATGATTCATTTTCAAATATTCTGACATGTTAAATCCATTTGAATTCATTAAGGACATTGCATCATTTAAGTGTGGGGGAGGTATCCTTTGTAGTTTAGGATTTTTATTTGATGTTTGTTTTACTATTTTTCTAAGAAAATAAAGAAAAAATCATTGTTTGTTTTTAAGTTATTTGTGTGTTTCTTTTTAAAATTTAGTGCGTTGTTAAAACTTTTTAACTGAAATGATTATCATTTCCATTTTTGAAACCCATTTCAATGAGTGAACCAATCTATTCCATGAAAATGAGCTTAAATGAATGCTAAAATGACTTTTTTTTAAAGTTCAAATCTTTTGGAATTTCATGAAAAGTAATTTTATTTTTAATTACCATGCAACATATCACTATATTTATTTTTGAAATCACTTTCCTATAATTATTTTTTTAGAAGGTGGTGCCTCAGTAAAATACTAAGGCAAAATTTATTGAAAATAGATTAAGTATGTTACAAGAGTCTAAAATATGGAATTTTATTAAAATCTTTATCATATAACGGGAGAAAATCGCCTGGAAAATAATCCTGCCGTGTAATGTCCTGGTTGACACCCTTGTTGGAAAGACCATAAACAACTATGTTTGCTTCACGAAAGGCATGAGTGTAAATGTAATTAATTTCATTGAGTGAAGCAAGGCAATTAATCCAACAGGAAGTAAGAGTCCAAGCAAGATAAACCACCCCCTTTCAAATTTCTTGGACAATAGTGGCTGAATCACTTTCAATTCAAATATTATTCCAACCCTTTTGTTTAGAAAAGTCCACGACATGGATCACCCCCATCATTTCCGCTTCCAGAGATGAGGCCGTACCACACCCACCAAAGAAGCATCCATGACACCTACCAAGATAGTCTCTAAAAATGGCACCACATCCTGCAGGTCATGGGGTTCCTTTCAAGGCACTATCAACATTCACTTTGATCCATCCTGGAAGCAGAGCTTGCCAGAATACCTCAAAGGTGTGTCGAGGCTATCTGTATGAACCAAAAATCCTAAGTTGGTGTAGGATCTCAATATCACCAATAGTGTTGTCACAATAATCTTTTTGAATCGAGGCAGTGTCCCAGATGGAAATGAGAATCCACATCCTACCTGCATTGAGCATGAATGAGAAATTGTTATAAAGAATATTATTTCTATCATACCAGATTACATGCAGGAGTTCAGAAACTACAATCAGAAAAAGATTCTTAATTTTTGAGAAGATTAAAAATCAACCCAACACTGTAATTGAGACATGATAGAATCAATAAGTAACCATCTACAACAAAAAATGTCAAGAATGTAATTACAAAGAGCTAAAACTATATCACAAGACAGAAACAAATGATTAGAATCCTCTCTGTGTTGGTTGCATAGGTGACATCTAGAGCAAAGATGAATCCAAAAATATTGCAGGCAATCTTCAGTGGGGACTCTATTGTGAGAAATACAGCAAATAAGAGTAAATATCAAGGGCTTAATCCAAGGTTTGTTAAAATATTTCAACCAACATAGGCTAGAATCAGAATTTATGAAATCAGAATTGTAAAAAATTTTGGAATAAAGAACACCATTATAAGAAGGTTCCCAAATGAGGAAATCCCCAGAGTTAGAGAAGGGATAATTTTCAATAACATGTCTGATGTTATTAGGGGGGTGATGTCATGAGAATTAACAACATCCCTAATAGTGGAGTTAGTATTATCAGGAAGAGTATTGGGAGGTAACATAGAGATTAAAGGTGCACCGGTCTAGTTGTCAAGACAAAAATTCAGGGAAGAATTGGTACTAACCATCCATCTAGATTTGTTCATAATTTTGGTGAAGGATTGACCAATGGATGGCCAGATGGAAGAAGTAATGTAGTTCAAATTTCCATTCTTAATCTTGGTAATGAATCTTTTTTTGAGAAAGGAAGTGGAATTAGAGTTATTATAAATCAACATCCAAGTCATCCTAGCTTTAAGAGAATCATTAAATAGCTGAAGATTTTTTATTCCAAGACCACCCTTGTCCAAAGGATTGCAACAAGTGACCCAAGGAATGGTCACAAGATTCCGTTCAATCATACTACCGGTCCAAACAAAATTTTTAATGTAAACGTTAATATTCTTAAGAAGACCATCAGGCCAATTGTAAACCATCATTAAGTAGACCATTTTGGAGATAATTGTAGATTTCACAAGAAAAATTCTTCCAGCCATAGAGAGAGATTTACCCTACCAAGAAGAAAGTTGATTAGTAATTTTATCAACAATACTGTAAAATTAACTGGATTTAGGTCTTCCTTAGAAGATAGGAACACCAAGATAAGTGAAGGGGAAGGAACCCTCCTTGATACCTAAATAATTGATGATATTACCTTTTCTATTAGAATTTTTTTTCCTAAAGAACACAAAGGATTTTCTCCAGCATATAGATTGACTAGAGATTTATTCATAATGAGACATAGAATTTTTAAGATTTTGAATATTTCTTTTATCACATTGTAAGAATAGAATAATGTTATCAGCATATAAAAGATGGGTGGGAAATTTTAAGTTTCTAGAAGACTGGATAGGTTTAATATTGTTTTGATCCACAAGTCGAGTGATTAATATACTTAGGTAATCCTCAATAATGGAAAAAATAATGGAAGAAATAGGATCTCCTTGATTAACACCCTTGGTGAATTTAAAGAAGCCTTTAGGTGCACCATTGACAAGGATTGAGATGGAAGTCGAATTGAATAAAGAGATTATCATACCAGTGAAAGAGTCATTAAACCCAAATTTTTTGAGAACCTTGATAATGAAACTCCAATCCATGGCATCGAATGATTTTTTAATGTAAAGCTTAATGGCTACACTACCTCCTCTAGTGACTTTTTCTAAGATATTTGTGCATTCCAAAGTAAGACATATACAATATTGTATAGACCTACCTTTGATGAAACCAATTTGGTTCCAAGAAACAATTATATTGAAAATGGAAGAAAATTCTATTAGTAAAGAGTTTAGAAATAATTTTGTAGATGGTGTTAATAAGTGCAATAGGTCGGAAAAGGTGAATCTCAAAAGCATTGTCCACTTTTGGAATAAGAGTAAGGAATTGGGAATTTATCCCATGCGGGAGAACACCATTGGAAAAGAAAGTTTTGAAAATTTTGAAAATATCCAAATGAATAATCTCCCAGAAATATTGGAAGAAACCATTGTTGAAACCATCAGGTCCCGGGGTACTATCAAGATTAAGTCTAAAAATAGTGTCCTTGATTTCATGATCCAGAGGGATGCTTGAAAGATAGTCATTGTCTTCAACATTCACCATTGTCAGAATGATATCAGGTAGGATATCTTTTAAAACATCTAGACCATTGAAAAAATTATGAAAATAATAGACAAAATGATTAGCAATAGACTCCTCAGTGTTAAGGAGGGTGTCTTCATCTCTAATAAAGGCAAGAGGTTTATAGACTTTTCTAATTATTTGGATAGAATTGTAAAACTTTGTATTTCTGTATCCATACAAAAGCCATTTAGTTTTGAAGATTTTCTTTCGCATGTTATCTTTAAGTTTCAGGAGAGAGTTGAGCTTAAAAGAGGTAATAATTTTAATTTGAGGATATAAAAAAAATCATAGCAATTATTGGAGCTTTGTAATTGAATAATGTCATTCAATAGAGAGGAGACATCCTTGTCAAGTTGTTTAGATTCGGAGCTACACCAACCCTTAATAAACTGCTTAATAATGTTTGTACATTCAGGATCCGAAACCCAAGCATTATTAAATTTAAAAGGGAGGGTGGGTTTAGAACTCTTGGTGACAAGGTTGACCAAAATGGGATGATGGTCTGAGTTGATCTAGTGTAATCTCTATCAAGTTTTCTAGCCACTACCCTATTGTGGTGTCTTCTATACCAAGTGAACTTAGAACCAGTGAGATTGATTTCAATAAGATTACAATATTCAATAGAATATTTAAATTATCTTGAGGATATAGAAGAGTGGGACGGTCCAATTTTTTCACTATGGGTAAGAATAACAATTAAATCCCCGATCACAAACCAAGGATCCTGGATAACGTTAGCTAGAATATTAAGGTCATGCCAAAGGGATCTGTGATCCTGGTATCTATTCTTAGTATAAATCATAGTGCAAAAAGAATTTAAACCATCAGAGGAAAATTCATAGGTAAAAATCTGCTCAAAAACTTTGAAAGCACTAACAGACTACAATGACGAATGATAAAAAATACAAAGAGATTTAGTATCAAGTCCATCCTTGAAAGAACTAACAAAATTTTAACCATAAGAGAAAAAATGTAGACATTTCGATGAAAAATTAATTTTAGGTTCATAAATAGAAATTTTTTTGACTTGTGAGTCAAAATAAATATCTTAAGAACAATATATGTGTTAGGGTTAGAAATACCTTGACAATTTCAAAAGAAACAATTCATTGAAACCTGCATTTGGAGTTAAAACTCCCTTTTTTTTTAACCACCTGATCCCTTCTTCCTCATTGTTCTTCTGGGGGCCCGAGAGGAGGTTGGGTTAGATTTTTTCCCTGTTTACTTATAGAGGAAACAACGTATATATTATAAGTACCTGTAATATCAGATCTTTGATTTTTTTCCAATTATTTTCCATTCAAATGTGTATCTGTTGGGATATCCCTTGAAGGCATAGAAGAAGATTTATCAGTTGTAGTTGTGCATGAAGATTCAGTAGCAGTGGAAATATTGAGAGGGCCCACTACCACTGGAAGATCATTTGAGTCTAAAACCTTTGTTAATGAATACACTTTAGTAGCAGGCCTTGAAATCACCTTATCTGTAGTGTCCAAATTTATTTTAACAGTTTGATTATTCAAGTAAATGGCCATTTGGATGCCCCTTGCAATCAAAACATGCTATCCTATTTGAATGAAAGTATCACAGGGAGTGTCAAAAACCAGGGAAGTGAGGTGTGCGACCAATCAATCTGTTATTTCATTTGAAATACCGAGTTTAGGATTTGGATAGTCACCTGCAGTAGCATCCCATATCACTGTACCGATAGGGATCTCAGAGGAATGGCCAACATCCTTCTTGTTTTCCAGTACCTCACTACTGCCACCCCCATTGTTAGTTGTAATACCAGTGGAATCACATCCATCCAACCTATCAAAGGAGATCACATGACCTTCAGAGGCCACCAATGTGATGTGATCCTTCCCATCGAGTGAGACCACAAGTGCTGCAACCTGTTGATCATTTCCCATGGAGGTGTGTTGGCATGAATCACGTGAAATAGCAATATCCTGTGACTGCTCATATACATCCATCACCATTTTCTCCATCTCTTAGAATATAATTTCATCTATATTGACATTATCCTCTTCCTCAATCATATCATCCCATGTAGAATCTGAAGTCTCTCTCAAATGCGGTGTCTTTTTCACCCATTTATCAGTTTTCTTCATGAAGACTTCGATTTTCTCTGAGGCAGAGGACTTATCCTTTTTTTCCTTCTTAATTGAATCCAGTCATCATCATGTGGTCTCTCCTCCTAGATTTTAACTTAACTTTTCATCAGTCTAAAATTCATAAGGGAGTGACCTATGATTTTAAAGAGTTCGCAGAAGGGAGGCTTGCGCTCGTATTCAAATCGAACCTCTGTTTTGTAGTCATTCATGTTGAAGGAAACCACATCAAGATGCTTGTTCTCAAGGTTGAATTCCACCATGAACCGCACATACATCTCGAGCTTAGCATTTATCATCCATTGATCAATATTAAGAGGGGTGTAAATACAGGAGGTGATGTCATTTAGAATTTTGGGACGCCAGAAGAAGAAATTGAGATTGTGAATTCTCACCAAGATTTGATCCATCGTGTTCCTATTGGTGTGAAGATTAAATGAAAAATCCCATTATGAGAGTCTAAGAAGACCAGGTTTAATCTGGACATTTCCAAGATTCCAAACATGATTTAGCTCCTCCTGCGAGCTTAATAGGATATGAAAATAACCTCATCCGATTGGTACAAGCTTCCAATATGTGAAGCCACAAATATACAAAATTTGAGGCTTAAGATCCATGGCTGACCATGGTTTGTCCCCTTTGAGATATGAAATATGACCCATGACTAAAAACTTACAGATTTGAGAGAGTTGTTGTAAAGCCTCAGGATCAGCTTCCACAGGCTTCTTCAAGTTAGCCTTGCGTAGATCCATACCCTTGAGAGCTTCCAGGAAAGATATCACTTTGGGACTTTAAATCGGTAGGGTTTGATCTTTTTGCACCATGATTCCACCACCATCATAGGATTTCTCCCATTCAGGATTGAAATCTACCATGTTGATTGAATTCTAAAACTTTTCATTGTGTAGATTGTATTAGTTGTAGGTAAACCCTAGAAGTTGCGAAGAAATCGCCTTCGAGAGCTCCTGGGAATCCATCTCAAATCCTCCAATATGAAGTGACCCTTCTTATAATTATTATTTACCATTGTTTTCATATTATTTACATTCACATCATTTCTTGAGAGAACCAAACCATGCTTTCTTTAACTAGAATTTGATTTATTCCTGTCAAAACTTGAGGGTTTGAGGTAATTGTGTTTTAAATGATTGAGGCATTTATTTGGATTTAAAGAACCCCTTTCAAAATAATCCTTTTTATTATGGAATATCTTGTACATTAATCCCTGTAGCCCTTAGAATCCATGAACAACTTATTAGGTCAGCCACATTACAAGCCAATTTTCTATATCCGACCTGCTCTTAAAGTGAAATTACATGATCTAGTTGAACTTAATTGTGGGGGAAGATTTCATGTGGCGTACTACCTCATTTGGTGATACTTTAGGTGTAAAATTAAACATTGAAGAGCTGATATTTCTACTGAAGAGTTTATTTTTCTTAAAAGTTGTTCCTTTTTGGATCTTTCATGATAAAAGAAGTTGTGCCTTTCTGGAGCTTCCAAAGGAGAAAGAAAGCTATGCCTATCTGGAGCTTTCAAGAAAAAAAATGTTTGAGAAGAAATTTTTGCTGGTGAAATGATAAATGGGGTAAAATTTCCCTGAGTTTTCATGATGATGGATCTAATTTTCTACAAATGGGAAGATAAGGAGACAATAATTGATTGAAAATTTAAATCTTGTAATTTTTTCTTCAAAAAGAGCCAAGCACTCCTTTTTCATCCTCAGAAATTTTAACATCTAAGTCTTACCAATCAGAATCCACATAACAACTCGAAGAAGTCCTCATGAGAAACACATATCCTTGACTCACATCTGGTGGAGAAGTAGGAATTTATCAAGCCTATGGTGACTCTTACATGATTTTGGATGAGAAAAGACCTATTGAACATTTACATTTGTGATATGAGAGAAAATTCATGTGAGGTAGACGTTTTGTGTAAATGGGATAAGAAATTAAGTGTAAATATATTAAATTATCTAAATGGAAAACTTGAAATAATGGTTTTTGATGAAGTATGATATTGTTTTTTTTTCTTGGTATGGATTTTGTAGGTATGTGTTTTGGATTTGATTTGATTTAATTTTGATGTTTACTTGTCCAAGAGTCTAAGTGATAAGTGTGGGGAAATTGATGGAGAAAATATTTTCAATAAATTTACATTGAATTTAATTGTTTTAAATCAAAATATAGTGTTACTTTAAGATAAATTTCCACATTTTTTATATTGGTGGTATTTTGATCTTAATCGTAAAAATCATCCATTTTGGATGTTTAACAGTTTTAAATTATTTTGGTATGTTGGACATAAAATTTTCTATATTAATCAAAAATATGATTTTTTTTATAATTTTAAATATCCAGGTATTTATTTCGTCTTTTTTGACCAAAATCTAAATCGACTATATGGAAGCTCAAAACAAGTTCACAATTTGGACCATGAAAACTATTTACAGATTTTTCTATTTGTGGTGTTGGATCCATAAATCGTTCATGGTGGGCCCAATTATTGTGAAATTTGGTGGGTGGACACACAAGAAGTTTTAGAACATATTTCATGAAGGCTTGGATGCGTTAATTTTCCATTTCATGGTCATTAATGCATTATAATATAGAGGTTTTCAATTTGGAGATTTTGATTGGACAAAATAAATAGTCAGAGTAAAATGGGAATAAATCTTAGAATACAAGTCCAAATATGTTGAAAGTGTGAGGAGTGACATCCAAGATATTTATGAACAAAATTAATGAATGATGAAATGAATTAAGAGATCATTTATTGGGGCTAGAATGTGTCAACATTCAGGGGAAAATTCTACCTATAAAAGGAGGGGAGCTCCTCCCTCTCAAATCATCTCATTCCATCCCATTCCTTCCAAGACCCCAAGGAGGAGAAATTTTTGGCTTTATCTATTTTATTTATTTTCTTTTAAATATATTTGTAATTCCTTATTCATAATCATTCATCTTTATAACCTTTACCATAGTGGGGTAAACATTTTGAGTGATTGGGGAAGGGTTGATTTTTTATTTTGTAATGCTTTAGTTCTTGGACATAATTGAATGAAATTTATTTCTTCTTCAAAGTTGTTTTCAATTTTATATAGAGGATTTTATTATCAAGTGTGAAAATTATTAAATTTTAATTCCATTATTAATTTTTTTCTTTGATAAATGATTATTATGTCCCTCTACTAATTTCTGGTTTATATACGATGGAATAGACCGGAGATTAGTGGTGAAGTACTCGACGATCATTAATGCATGTAAAAGGGGTAGTGGATGTTCATGATTGTTTGGGATAAACAAGACATGATTTTATATTTCCCAAGTCAATTGGGTATATTCATTTCAACTCATTTGAATATGGAAGAAGAGTAGACCAAACTGAGATTTTGGTAAGGTTTTCTCTCCCCATCACAATTTCACTAAGGAAGTGAGAGGAAACAATTATGGAATCTCACTTCAATCAAATCAGAAGAAGAGGTTTTAATTGAATTGAAAAAGAATATAATTAAAATTGGGAAATCTACTCTGACGTTATCACCCTTTGAATATCATAGTTTTCAATCATTTGAATTTCAAATTTCATTTCAATCATTTTCTTATTGATTTCTTTTAAAAACACTACATTTTTACCCTAGTTTTAAAGTGACAAATTGTTTTGTGTGAAATCCTATTTAGGAGACTTCCTAGGGTTAATCACTAGACTATAATTATGGAATATAAAAATTGTTTTTCCACACCCCACGATAGGTGTGCATTGAACTTGGTGCTGTTGTCTGGGAGGTAGTGCTACTTAACAAGAAAAATATGTATTTTAAAATTGAATGACCCATAGTTCAACTAACCATTTAAATAAATTTGATCATGAAATTGAAAGAACACTAACCAAACTAAGAAAAAAAAAATTTCAATCTGATTTTGAGGAAATAAATCTCTCTGATTCAAGTAACACTCTAAGTGTTCACTCTAAAACTGAAATCATGGATGGAAATCCCAACCATACTTTGCATGATCTATGCACACCTCAATTCACTATTCAAAATAACTAACTCATTGAACCTACTACCCAAAATGATTTTTAATTTTGTGTCAATATGATTCCAATCCTTAAAAAAATTAATGGTCTTGTAGGAGAAGACCCAAATTGGAACATGCAAGAATTCAGCTTCACTTGATCAAGCTTCAGGCCAAGAGGAGAACCTAAAGACCAATTTCAGTGGAGGGAATTCCTCTTCTCACCTGAAGGAGAGGCTAAAGAATGGTTGTAAAATATAAAACCAGGAGAGATCAGTGATTGGGAATAATTAAAAATATGTTTCATGCAAAGATTATTTCCCACATCTAGGAGAAATACCATCAAAAAAGAGATTTACATCATACGACAATCAACTGGAGAAACCCTCTATGAGTACTGGGAGTGTTTCAAGAATCTATGTTCCCGCTACCCACATCAAGAAATAGAGTAACACCAATTCATTGTGTTCTTCTACCAAGGAATTCTGGAAAATGATCAAAATCTTCTAGATTCCTCATCTAGGGGATCCCTAATTGACAATTCACCTATAGATATCAGAGTACTAATTGATAATATTGCTCAAAACTCACAAAAATTTGGAAAAATAGGGGAGGGAACAAGGGGAATACATGAGGTGGTAAAATTTGATTAAACAGAATTAATTAGAAGGTAAATGGGAGAATTCACCAGGTTAGTGCGACAGATGGCTGTGAACTAAGTGAAGGAACAACAAGAACTGATTCAGGTATGTGGTTTATGCTATTCTAATTATCATTACACTGCCCAATGCCTAGAAGTACAGGGAACCAAATGTTGTGCTTCTACCTATCAACAAAAGAAATCCTAGACAAATCCACCATGTCATCCCCAAAACCAACCGGGATATAGATTAAAATAGACCCAGGATAGACCTCCTTTTCAATAGCAATACCAAAACCCCCTACATTCCAATAGTCCTATAAACAACAGTTTCAGCAACAACAACCCTTTCAGACACCACCATTCAAAAGAACGACATATGATCAATTTTCCACCAGTTCACAACCATAAATTGAGAACCACTAGCTATAGTCTGATGTTGATGGAATTTAAGAAAATTTGAAATACCTTTTTGATAAGTTAAAAACTGTTTTGGGAATTCAATCCAAGAATCCAGGGAGGATTCCATCCCAGATAATTCTAAATCCTAAAGATAATGTCAATGAAATCATAACAAGAAGTGGAAAAGAACTCCCACCTCCATCTAACCTTGAACCTGAAACAGTACCACCTATTCTGAGGGAGAATGATGTTGAAAATTCTGAAAATCTTGTGAAAATACACTAAAAAAAAGAAAAGGAAGAGGAGAAGGAGAAGGATTGGACATGAAATAATAGACAATAAATACTAATTCAAAGGGAAAAGGGAGAATAAATAATTACCCCCACCATTTTTATCAAGAATTATTGAATCTAATAATTTTCATGAAGAAACGATCCAAAAAGAAATTTTGGACACCTTTCAGAAAGTGGAAATCAATACCCCCTACTTGAAGCAGTAAAAAAATTTGAAGGTATGTTTTTTTTGAAAGATCATTGAACCAAAAAGAGAAGACTTCATGGGAATGAAATAATCAACTTGGGTAGAAGTGTCTCAGATCTTATCACACCATAGATTCCAACCAAATGTTAAGATCTTGGGATGTTTTCCATTCCATGCACCATTGGTTCATTAAATTTATCTAATGATTTTTTGTGATCTAGGTGATTTAATTAATTTATTGTCTCACTAAATATACACTTATTTACATATGGGAGACTTAAATCCCACAAGTGTGGTGGTCCATATTTCAAACATATCCACAGTTTTCTCAGCTGGAGTTCTAGAGGATGTCTTGGCGAAAGTCAAAGATCACTTATTCCCAGCTGACTTCTATGTGCGGAATATGGCAGAAGATATGATCCCATCACACTCACCCATAATTTTAGGGAGACCTTTCTTGAAGAGAACCAAAACCATCATCAATGTTGATGAAGGTACACTCACCATGGAATTTGGAGATAGCAATTTCCACTTCAACATTTTTGAATCCATGAGGCACCCAGACTTAGGAGATAATTTTTCCATTAATGAACATGTGAATGCCCAAATCACTGGAGATTATAATTTTATACGGGAATAAGAGGTAAAATATAATATAATTGATTATTTTTTTACTGATGAGGAATATGATATGGTTTCTTGTGTATAGGATGTCCAACCTTTGGAAGTGGTTAATGTCAGTTTAATTTCATCCCCTGAGCATACCCCTAAAATTGAATTAAAACCACTTCAAAATGATTTGAAATATGTGTACCATATGTATGGATAGAAATTATCAGTGATAATTGAAAATAATCTATCTAAAACCCAAGAAAAATCCTTGATTGAGCTTTTGAGAAATAATTTCCAAGCAATAGGGTGGATTTGAGGTGATATCCCAGGAATAAACCCAAAAATATGCTCACATAGAATTTTTCTTGAGGGATATTACTAAACTATTAGATAGAACCAAAGGAGTATAAATCCCACCTTGATAGAGGTCTTGAAGAAGGATATTGAGAAACTTTTGGAAGCTGGGATCATCTATCCCATTTCAGATTCATAGTGGGTTAGCTCCATTCATGTCGCTCTTAGAAAAACTAGCTTGACCACTGTGAGGAATGAAAAGAATGAGTTAATCCCTATGAGAATTCAAAATAGCTAGAGAGTATGCATTTATTTTAGGAAATTTAACTAATTCACTTAGAAATATCATTTCCCCATCCCATTCATTGACTATATGTTAGAGAGATTGGTAGGGAGAACTCATTTTTTCTTTTTGGATGGATTTTGAGGTTACTTCTAGGTACCCATTGCTCCCGAGGACCAAGATAAGATGACATTTACATGTCCATTTAATACTTTTTCATATAAAATGATTCCATTTGGATTATTTAATTATCTATTTACATTTCATAGATTCATGGTAAGTATATTTTCTGATTACATTGAAAATTTATTAGAAGTTTTCTTTGATGGTTTCATAATCTTTGGAGATTCTTTTGATCATTGTTAGAAAAATATGGAAAAAGTTTTGAAAACATGCATTGAAAAAAATATTGTTTTGAATTTTGAAAAGTGTCATTTCATAGTTGATAGAGGAATTGTACTTGGGAATGTAATTTCCCAAAAAGTCATTAAAGTTGATAAATCAAAAATAAAAGTGATAAATTCATTACCTTACCCTACTTGTGTGAAGCATGTTAGATCATTTTTAGGACATACATGATTCTACAGGAGGTTTATCAAATATTTTAGTATGATTTCTCTCTTTCTCTCTAGATTAATTTTGAAATATGCTGATTTTTATTTTAATGGTGCATGTAGGGAATCCTTTGATGAGTTGAAGATGAGACTGATTTCACCACCCATGATGCAGCCGCCAAATTGGGAAGAACCATTTGAGATAATTTGTGATGCTTCCAACCATAAAATTAGATTAGTATTTTCTTATAGAATTTAGGGAAGACCAAAATTCATTTCATATGCCTCAAGAACCTTAGATTCGGCCTCATTCAATTACACAACCACGAAAAAAGAGTTCTTAACATTTGTTTTTATTTTAGAAAGATTTAGATCATATCTTATTGAAACTAAAATCACTATGTTTTCTAATCATGCAGCTCTTAGGTAATTGATGAAGAAATATGATGCTAAAATGAGGCTAGTGAGATGGATGATACTGCTGTATGAGTTCGATATAGAAATCAAGTACAAGAAAGGATCCGAGAGCCAAGTGGACGATCACTTAAGTAGACTGCCAAATACTGTTGAAATTGAAATTCTAGAAAAATACCCACCAAGTGATCAAAATACAAGAGATAAGTTGTACTTGATTGAAGTATAAGTGCCTTGGTATGCTGACATGGTCAATTATCTGGTAGCATCTCATGTCCCATATCATTCTAATTCTCACCAAATTCAAAAACAGAAATCTGAATCTAGATATTACATGTGGGATGATCCATTTCTTTAGAATATTTTCAATGATGAAGTAATAAGAAGATATTTGCCTTAAAGTGAAGTTAATTTTTTATTTTAGTTTTTTCACACATTATCTTGTGGAGACCACTTTGGACCTCAAAGGAAAATAATAAAGGTTTTAGAATCTGGAATCTATTGGACCACCCTTTTTAAAGGTGCTCATGAATTTTGAAAAATGTGCGAAAAATGGTAGTTTTCAGGAAATATTTCAAAGAAACAAGAAATTCCTCAAAATACACTAAATTTTTGTGACATTTTTGAAGTCCGGGGGATAGATTTTTTGGGATCTTTACTAATGTCATTTAGAAATTCTTACATCTTTATTGCAGTTGATTATGTTCCCAAATGGGTGGAAGCAAAATCCACAAGGACTGATGATGCTAAAGTTGTTTGTGATTTTATCTGGGCTAACATATTTTTTAGGTTTGGAGTGCCTAGAGACATCATCAGTGATCAGGGGACTCACTTTTTCAATTGGATAATGGATACATTATTGAATAAGTATGGGGTGCATCATAAAACATCAACTACCTATCATCCAAAAAATAATGGGAAAGATGAAGTGTCCAATAGGGAAATCAAAGGAATTTTGGAAAATACTATTAATGAAAATAGGAAGGATTGGAGAAAAAGGTTGGAAGATACCTAATGGTATTATAGGATATCCTACAAAACCCCGATTGACATGAGTCTATATAGGCTGATTTATGGGAAAATCTTCCACCAACTTGTGGAAATGGAGCATAAGGAATATTGGGCTCTAAGGAAGATGAATTTGAATCTTGAAAGTGTTGGAAAAGAAATATGATTGAAGTTGTAGGAGATGGATGAAATTATAAGGGAAGCATTTAAAAATTCTACGATTTAAAAATAAAGAACAAGAGTGTCCCATGAAAAGCTGATCCAACTAAAAGACTTCTATCCTAGAGACAAAGTTCTATTATTAAACTCAAGACTCAAGCTAATGTCAGGTAAACTTCATTTCAGATGAGAAGGTCTATTTATATTTACTCATGTATATACTTTTTGGTTCTATGAAGATTATGAAGGATGGAGAGTAGGATATATTCAATGTTAATGGGCATAGGTTGAAGAAATTCCTTGGGACCCTGCCATCAGATCCAGTAGAGGAGATCACACACCTCCAACCTATTTATCAATAAAATCCATCAGGTTATACCTCTCATTTAAATTTTCTTTCTTGCTATAATTCATTTTCAAATATTCTGACATGTTAAATCTATTCGAATTCACTAAGTACAATGCATCATTTAAGTGTGTGTGTGTGTGGGGGGGGGAAATTTTTTAGTTTAAGTTTTTTTTTTGTTTTACTATTTTTCTAAAAAAATAATAAAAAAATTATTTTTTGTTTTTAATTTATTTTTGTGTTTATTTCTAAAATTTAGTGTGTTTTTAAAACATTTGATCTGAAATGATTATCATTTACATTTTTGAAACCCATATCAATTATTGAACCAATATATTCCATGAAACTGTGCTTAAATGAATGTTGAAATGACTTTTTTAAGCTCAAATCTTTTGGAATTTCATGAAAAGTACTCTGATTTTTAAATCCCATGCCACATCTCACTGTATTTATTTTTAAAATCACTTTCATGTAAGGCTTATTTACCATTATTTTAATATTTTTTACATTTACCTCATTTCTTGAGGGAACGAGACCATGCTTCTTTTAACTAGAAATTGATTTATTCTTATAAAAATTTGAGGGTTTGATGTACTTGTGTTTTAAATGATTGATTAATTTGTTTGGATTTAAATCCCCCTTTTCAAAAGAATAATTTTTATTATGGACTAAATTTTTCATTAATTCTTGTAGCCCTTAGAAAACATGAACAACCTATTAGTTTAGCCACATTACAATCCAATTTTCCCTATCCGAACTACTCATAAAGTGAAATTACATGATCTAGTTTAACTTATGTGTGTGGGAAGATGTCATGTGGTGTACTACCTCATTTGGTGGTACTTTAGGTGGAAAATTAAATATTGAAGAGATGATGTTTCTGCTGAAGAGTTCATTTTGTTAAAAACTTTTCCTTTTTGGAGCTTTCATGATAAAATAAGTTGTGCCTTTCTAGAGTTTCCAAAGGAGAAATAAAGTTATGCCTACCTAGAGTTTTCGAGGAAAACTATGTTTGAGAAGACATTTTTGCTAGTGAAATGCTAAATGGTGTGAATTTTCCTTAAGTTTTCATAATGATGGATTTAATTTTATATAAAGGGGAAGATAAGGAGACCATACTTGATTAAAAATTAGAATCTTTCAATTTTTGCTTCAAAAAGAGCCAAGACCACCTTTTTCGGCCTCATAAATTTTAACATCTAAGTCTTACAAAACTGAAGCCACAAAAAAACCCTGAGAATTATTCATGAGAAAAAATTATCCTTAAATCACATTAGGTGGAGAAGTATGAATTTATCAAGCCTATGGTGACTCTTCCATGAATATGGATGAGAAAATCCCTATTGAACATTTACATTTGTGAGATTAGAGAAAATTCATGTGAGGTAGGTGTTTTGTGTGAATGAGATAATAAATGAAGTAGAAATATATTAAATTATCTTTATAAAGATCTTTAAATAATGGTCTTTGATGAAGCATGATATCATTTTGTTTCTTGGTGTGGATTTGGTAGATCTCATGGGTATGTGTTTTGGATTTGATTTGATTTAATTTTGATGTTTACTTGTCCAGGTGTCCAAGTGATAAGTGCGGGGAAATTGATAGATCAAATATTTTCAATAAATTTACATAGAATTTCATTGTTTTAAATCCCACCATAGTGTTACTTTAATATAAATTTCTACATTTTTTGATATTGCTGGTCTTTTGAGATTAATCATAAAAATGGCCCATTTTGGATGTTTAATAGTTTTAAATTATTTCTGTATGTTGGCCATAATATTTTCTATATTAATCAAAATTATGAAATTATTTTTTTGGGATTGTAAACATCTAGGTATTCATTTCATATTTCTTGACCAAAATATGAATCGACCATATGGAATCTCAAAATAAGTTCACAATTTGAACCATGAAAACTCTTTACAAATCTGTCTATTTGTGGTGTTGGATCCCTAAATCGTTCATGGTGGGCCCAATTATTGTGAAATTCAGTGGGTGGATGAAAAAGGAGTTTTGGAACATATTTCATGAAGGATTGTATACGTGAATTGGAAATTTTCATGGTCATTAAGGCATTCTAATCTAGAGGTTTTTAATTTAGATAGTCAGAACAGACAGAATAAATAGTCAGAGTAAAACAAGAATAACTCTCGGAACACAAGTCAAAATATGATTCAATTTTGGGGAGAGAAAACCAAGATATTTATGAAAAACATTAATTAAGGGTAAAATACATGAAGATATCATTTAATGGGGCTAGAACGTGTCAAATTTTGGTAGATAAAGTTTTCCTATAAAAGGAGGGGAACTCATCCCTCTCAAAGCATCTCATCCTATCCCATTCCTTTCAGGACACCAAGGTGGAAAACTTTTCGGATTTACATATTTTATTTCTTTTCTTTTACATAGATTTGTAATGCCTTATTCTTCCCCATTCATCTTGATTACCCTTACCATGGTGGGGTAAAAATTTTGAGTGATTAGGGAAGGGTTGATTTTCTATTTTGTAATGCTTGAGTTCTTGGATATAATTGAATGAAATTTATTTCTTATTAAAATTTGATTTTAATATATAGAATATTTTATTATCAAGTGTGATTATTCTTTAATTTTAATTTTGTTATTTATTTTTTCTTTGGTAAATGATCATTATCGTCCTCCACTGATTTCTGGTTTACATACGATGGAATAGACCATAGATTAGTGGTGAAGTACTTGTTGATCGTCAGTGCGTGTAAAATGGGTAGTGGATGTTCTTGATTGTTTGGGATAAACAAGACCCTATTGGGTATTTCCCAATTCTATTAAGGATATTCATTGCAAATATTTTTCACATGGAAGGAGAGTAGACTAAATAGAGATTTTGGTAAGGTTTTCTCTCACTATCACAATTTCACCAAGGAAGTAAGAGGAAATGATTGTGGAATATCACTTTAATCGAATCATAAGAAGAGTTTTGAATTGAATTGAACAAGTATAGCATTACAATTGAGAAACTGACCCTGATTGAATCACCCTTCCAATATCATATTTTTTAATCATTTGAATTTAAAATTTTATTTCAATCATTTTCTTATTGATTTATTTTAAAAACACTACATTTTTACCCTAGTTTGAAAGTGAAAAATTGTTTTGTGGGCACTCTTCTTCAAGAGAATTTCTAAGGTTAATCACTAGACTATAATTAGGGAATACAAAAATTGTTTTTCCATGCCCTGCAATAGGCGTGCGTCAAACTTGTCCCTGTTACCGGGGAGGTAGTGCTACTTAATAAAAAAAAGGATATTTTTCAAAACTGAATAACCCATAGTTAAACTAACCATTTAAATCAATTTGATACTGATATTGAAAGAACCCTAAACAAACTAAGAAAACAAAATCTTCAATCATATTTTGAGGAAATAAACCTCAATGATTCAAGTGACACTCTAAGTGTTCACTCTGAACTTGAAATCATGGATGGTGATCCTAACCAAACTTTGCACAATCTATGCGCACCTCAATTCTCTATTTAAAATAACCAAATCATTGCACCTACTATGAAAAATGATTTTGAATTGTGTGTCAGTATGAAACCTGTCCTTCAAAAATTTCATGGTCTTGCAGGAGAATACCCAAATCAAAACATGTAAGAATTCAGCTTCACTTGCTCATGCTTTAGGTCAAGAGGAGAACCCGAACACCAATTTTAGTGGAGGGAATTCCCCTTCTCACTTGAAGGAGTGGAAAAAATAATGGTTTTACAATCTAAAACAAGGGGAGATTAGTGATTGGGAAGACCTAAAAAGATGTTTCATGCAAAGATTCTTTCCCACATTCAGGAGCACTACCATTAAAATGGATATTTACATCATGTGACAATCAACTAGAGAAACCCTCTATGAGTACATGTAACACTTCAAGAATCTATGTTCCTACTTCCCACATAAATAAATGGAGGAACACCAATTCCTTGTGTTCTTCTACCAAGGAATTTTGTACAATGATCAAAATCTTCTAGATGCCTCATCCCGGGGATCCCTAATTGACAGGTCACCTACAGATATCAGAGTACTAATTGAGAATATTTTTCAAATTGTGCAAAAATTTGGAACAATAGGGTCAAGAATAAAGGGAATCCATGTGGTGAGAACATATGATTCAATAGAATTAATTAGAAGAAAAATTGGAGAACTCATCAGGTTAGTGCGGCAGATGGATGTGAACCAAGTGAACGAACAACAAGAACTGAATCAGGTATGAGGTTTATGCTCTTCTAATTATCATTACACCGACCAGTGCCTAGTAGTGCAGGGAACCAAATGTAGTTCTGATACCTATCAATAAAGTTAATTCCATCCAAATCCACCACATCGTCCCTAAAACAAACTAGGATATGGATTCCAGCAGACCTAGGATAGACTCCTTTTCAACATTAATACCAGCAATCCCATCCATTAAAATAGTCTTATAAACATCTCTTTCAGAAAAAACAACCCTTTCAGCCACCACCATTAAAAATAAATACATATGAGAAACCATCCACCAGTTCACAACCATCAATTTAGAACCAACAGCTACAATCATATATTGACAGGCTTAAAGAAAATGTGAAAGACCTATCCAACCAGTTAAAAACTATTTTGGAAATTCTAACCAAGAATCCATGGAATCATCCATCCCAGATAGTGCCAAATCCTAAAGATAATTTCAATTCAATCATAATAAGAAGTGTAAAAGAACTCCCACCTCCAGCCAATATTGAACCTGAAACAATACCACCGGTTCTGAGGGAGAATGATGTTGAAAATTCTGAAAATCCTGTGAAAACACACTAAGAAAAATAAATGTAAGAGGATAAGGAGAAGGATAGGCCACAAAATAATAGACAAGAAATGAAAATTCAATAAAAAAAGGGATAATAAAGACTTACCCCCATGATTTACATCAATAAAAATTGAATCAAGGAAATTAAATGAATAATTAATTCAAAATGAAATTTTGGACACCTTTAAGAAAGTTGAAATCAATATCCCCCTACTTGAAGAAGTCAAAAAAATTTGAAGGTATGATTTTTTTGAAATATATTTGCACCAAAAATAGAAGACTTCATGGGAATGAAAGAATATACTTGGGGAGAAGTGTCTTATCCCTTATCACACTACAGATGCTAACTAAATGCCACGATCCAGGGATGATTTCCATTCCATGCACCATTGGTTCATTAAATTTCTCTAATGATTTGTGTGATCTAGGTGATTAAATTAATGTATTGACTCACTTATTATACACTTATTTAAATATGGGATACTTAAATCCCACAAGAGTGGTGGTCCAGCTTGCAAACAAATCCATAGTTTTCCCAAGTGGATTTCTACAGGAAGTCCCAATGAAAGTCAAAGATATCCTTTTCCCAGATGACTTCTATGTGCTAAATATGAATAATATAGGATCCCATCACACTCACCCATAATTTTGATGAGAACTTTATTGAATATAGACAAAACCATCATCAATGTCCATGAAGGTAGCCTCACCATGGAATTTGGAGATAACACTATCCACTTCAACATTTTTGAATCCATGAGGCACCCATCACATGATTACTCCCTCTTTTCACTCTCCTATGATATTGGTACTAAACCCATTGAAGAATTAGGTATGTACCCTGAATTATTAGACTTAGGAGATAATTTTTCTATTAATGAACATGTAAATTCCCAAAACACTCGAGATTATGATTTTATGTGGGAAGAAGATGTAAAATCTAATTTAATTTATAATTTGTTGACTGATGAGGAATATGATATGGTTTCTTATTTGCAGGAGGTACAACCTTTTTAAGTGGAGAATTTCAGTTTAATTTCATCCCTTGAGCATCCCCCTGAACTTGAATTAAAACCACTCACCAATGATTTGAAATATGTGTACCATATGAAGGGAGAGAAATTACCAGTGATAATTACAAATAATCTACCTAAAATCCAAGAAAAATATTTTATTGAGCTTTTGAGAAATAATTTCCAAGTAATAGGGTGTATATTAGGTGATATACCAGGAATAAACCCAAAAATATGATCACATAGATTTTTTATTGAGGGAGATTCCAAACCTGTTTGATAACCCCAAAGGAGATTGAATCCCACCTTGATAGAGGTTGTGAAGAAGAAGATCGAGAATATCTTGGAATCTAGGATCATTTATCCCATTTCAGATTCAGAGTGGTTTATCCCCATTCATGCCATTTAAAAAAAAACTGGCCTGACCACTGTAAGGAATGTAAATAATGAGTTAATTCTTATGATAATTCAAAATAGCTGGAGAGTGTGCATTGATTTTATGAAATTGAACTAGGTAACTTGAAAATATCATTTACCCATCCCCTTAATTGATGAAATTTTATAGATATTGGTAGGGAAACTCATTATTTCTTTTTCGATGGATTTTTAGGTTACTTCCAGGTACCCATTGCTCCCAAGGATCAAGAGAAGACGACATTTACATGTCCCTTTGGTAATTTTTCATATAAAAGGATGTCATTTGGATTATTTAATGATCTAGGTACATTTTATAGGTGCATGGTAAGTATATTTTCTAATCATATTGAAAATTTCTTGGAAGTTTTCTTAGATGATTTCACAATTTTTGGAGATTCTTTTGATCATTGTTTGAAAAATGTAGAAAAAGTTTTAAAAACCTGCATTGAAAAAATATTGTTTTGAATTTTGAAATGTGTCATTTCATGGTTTATATATGAATTTTACTTGGTCATGTAATTTTCAAAAAAGGCATTGAAGTGGATAAATCAAAAATTGAAGTGATAAATTCATTGTCTTACCCTACTTGTGTGAAACATGTTAGATCATTTTTAGGACATGCAAGATTCTATAGGAGGTTTATCAAAGATTTTAGTAAGATTTATCTCCCACTCTCTAATTACTTTTTAAAGATTCTGATTTTGATTTTAATGGTGCATGTAGGAAATCCTTTGATGAGTTGGAGAAGATATTGATTTCACCACCTATGATGAAGCCACCAAATCAGGAAGAACCATTTGAGATACTTTGCGATGATTCCAACCATGCAATTGGATCATTCCTTTCTGATCAAATTGAGGGAAGGCCATAAGTAATTTCATATTCCTTAAGAAACTAAAATAAAACCCTATTTAATTACACAACCACATAAAAATAATTCTCAGAATTTGATTTTTCTTTAGAAATATTTATATCATATCTTCTTGGAACTAAAATCACTATGTTTTTTGATCATGCAACTCTTAGGTACTTAATGAATAAAGATAATGCTAAACCGAGGCTAGTGAGATGGGTGATACTACTACAGGAGTTCAATATAGAAATCAAGGACAAGAAAGGATCTGATAACTAAGTGGCCCATCACTTAAGTAGACTGCCAAACACTATTGAAATTGAAATTCCAGAAAAAGACCCACTAAATGATCAAATTCTAGGAGAGAACTTGTACTTAATTGAATGTGAAGTTACATAGTATTCTGACATAGTCAATTATCTAGTAAAATCTCAGGTACCATCTCATTTCAATTATCACCAAATTCAAAAATTGAAATCTGAATCTAGATATTACATTTGGGATGATCCATTTCTTTGGAAGATTTGCAATGATCAAGTAATAAGAAGAAGTTTTCTTCAAAGTGAAGTTAAATATATCTTTTAGTTTTGTCACACATTAGCTTTTTGAGGCCACTTTAGACCTCAAAGGATAGTAATAAAGGTTTTAGAATCTAGAATTTATTAGACCACCCTTTTTAAAGATGCTCATGAATTTTGAAATATGTGTGAAAAATGTCAATTTTCAGGAAATATTTCAAAGAAACAAGAAATGCCTCAAAATCCACTAAATTTTTATGAAATTTTGAAATCCATGGGATAGATTTTATGTCATATTTCTTGATGTCATTTTGAAATTATTATATCTTTCTTGTAGTTTATTATGTTTCCAAATGGGTGGAAGCAAAATCCACCAAGACTGATGATGTTAAAGTTTCTTTTGATTTTGTTAGGGCTAACATATTTTGTAGGTTTGGAGTTCCTAGGGACATAATCAGTGACTAGGGGACTCAATTTTTCAATTGGAGAATGGTGACATTAGTGAAGAATTATGGGGTAAATCATAAAACATCAACTACTTATCATCCACATCACTAATGGACAAGATGAAGTGTCCAATAGGGAAATCAAAGGAATTTTGGAAAAGAATGTTAATTCAAACAAGAAGTATTGGAGCTGAAGGTTGGAAGATATCTTATGGTCTTATAGGAAAACCTACAAAACCTCAATTGGAATGAGTCCATATAAGCTGATTTATGGGAAAAGCTGCAACCTACATGTGGAATTGGAGCATAAGGCGTATGGGGCTCTGATGAATATGAATTTAAATCTTGAAAGTTTTGGGAAATAAATAAGATCGAAGTTGTAGGAGATAGAGGAAATTATAAGGTAATCATTTTAAAATTCTAGTATTTACAAAGAAAGAACAAGAGTGGCCCATGATAAGCTGATCCAACCGAAAGACTTCTATCCTAGAGACAAAGTTCTATTATTCTACTCAAGACTCAAGATAATTCCAGGTAAAATTTGTTCCATATGAGAAGGTCCATTTGTAGTTACTCATGTATATCCTTTAGGTGCTATGAAAATTTTTAAGGATGGAGAGAAAGATCCATTCACTGTTAATGGGCATAGGTTGAAGAAGTTCCTTAGAGGATTTTATTATCAAATGCAATCATTCTTGAATTTTAATTCCTTTATTAAATTTTTCTTTGGTAAAGGATGATTATCTCCCTCCACTGATTTCTAGTTTATATATGATGAAATTGACCAGGGATTAGTGTTGAAGTTCTTGATGATCGTCAGTATGTGTAAAAGGGGTAGTGGATATTCTTGATTTTTTTGGGATAAACAAAAATTGATTGGGTATTTCCCAAGTCAATTGAGGATATTCATTGCAACTCTTTTTCACATGGAAGGAGAGTAGAACAAACTGAGATTTTGGTAAGGTTTTCTCTCAAAATCAAAATTTCACCAAGGAAGTGAGAGGAAATGATTGTGAAATCTCACTTTAATCAAATCAGAATAAGAGGTTTGAATTGAATTGAAAAAGGATAGAATTACAATTGATAAACCAAACCTGACCTAATCACCCTTCTAATATCATAGTTTTCTATCATTTTAATTTAAAATTTAATTTTAATCATTTTCTTATTGATTTCTTTTAAAAAACCTACATTTTTACCCTATTTTAAAAGTGACAAACTATTTTGTGTGCTTTCCTCTTTAGGATATTTCCTAGGGTTAATAATTAGACTACACTTAAGGAATATAATTTTTTTCCATTCCCCACAAAAGGTGTGCATCAAACTTGGCATCGTTTCTGGGGAGGTAGTGCTACTTAAAAAAAGATATTTTCAAAACTAAATGACCCATAGTTTAATTAACCATTTAAATCAATTTGATCCTAAAATTGCAATAACACCAACCAAACTAAGAAAAAAAATTTTCAATCTGATTTTGAGGAAATAAACCTCTCTAATTCAAGTGACACTCTAAGTGTTCACTTTGAAACTGAAATCATGCCCGGAAATCCCAACCAAACTTTGTGAAATATATGAATTCCTCAATTAACTATTCAAAATAACCAACTTATTGCACATACTGCCACACATTATTTTGAATTTCATGTCAATATGATTCCTATCCTTCAAAAATTTCCTGGTCTTGTAGGAGAAGACCCAAATCAGCACATGAAAGAATTCAACTTCACTTGCTCAAGCTTCAGGCCAAGAGGATCACCTGAAGACCAATTTTAGTGGTGTGTATTTACCTTCTCACTCGAAGGAGTGGATAAAGAATAATTGTACAATCTACAATCAGGGGAGATCAGTGATTGAGAAGACCTAAAAAGATGTTTCATGCAAAGATTATTTCCTACATATAGAAGCACTGCCATCAAAAATGAGATTTAAATCATATGAGAATAAACTGTAGAAACTCTCTACAAGTACTGAGATTGTTTCAAGAAGATATGTTCTAACTACCCACATCAAGAAATTGAGAAACACAAATTCCTTATGTTCTTATACCAAGGACTTCTGTACAATGATCGAAATATTCTAGATACCTCATCCGGGGGATCCCTAATTGTCAAGTCACCTATAGACATCAGAGTACTAATTTATAAGATTGTTCAAAACTCACAAAAATTTGGAATAAGAGGGGTGGGAAAAAGGGGAATCCTTGAGGTGAGATCATCTGATTCAACAAAATTAATTATAATCCAAATAGGATAACTCACCAGGTTAGTGTGACAGATAGTTGTGAACCAAGTGAAGGAACAACAAGAATGGAATCAGGTATGTGGTTTACTCTCTTATTATTATCATTACACTAACCACTACCCAGAAGTGAATGGAACCAAATGTTGTGATTCTACCTATAAACAAAGGCAATTCCAGCCAAATCAATCACGTCATCCCCAAAACCAAGCAGGATATGGATTCCAATAGACCTAGGATAAGCCTCCTTTTCAACAGTAATAACAGAACCCCCCTCCATTAAAAATATCTTATAAATATCCCTTTCAGCAACAACAACCCTTTCAGCCACCACTATTCCAAATAAAGACACATGAGCAACCATCTACCATTTCACAACCATCAATTGAGAAACAACAGCTACAGTCAGATGTTGAGGGGCTTAAATAAAACGTGAAAGACCAATCCAACCATTTAAAAATAATTTTAAAAATTATAACTAAGAATCCAAGGAATATTCCATTCCAGATAGTGCCAAATTTTAAACAGAATGTTAATTAAATCATAACAAGAAGTGGAAAAGAACTCCCACCTCAAGCCAACCTTGAACCTATGATAATACCAACTATTCTTAGGGAGAATGATATTGAAAATTCTTAAAATCCTATGAAAATTCATTAAGAAAAAGAAAAGGAAGAGTAAAAGGAGAAGGATAGACCATAGAATAATAGACAAGAAATTCCAATTCAAAGGCAACAAAGGGAGAAGAAATACTTACCGCCACCATTTCCATAAATAATGATTGAATCAAAGAAATTAAATAAAGAAACAATTCAAAAAGAAATTCTGGACACCTTTTAGAAAGTGGAAATAAATAACCCCCTACTTGAAGTAGTCAAAAAAATTTAAAGGTATGTAATTTTTTTGAAAGATCTTTGCACCACAACTTGGGGAGAAGTGTCTCAGCTCTTATCACACCACAGATGCCAACCAAATGTCAAGATCTTGGGACATTTTCCATTCCATGCACCATTGGTTCATTAAAATTATCTAATGATTTGGGTGATCTAGGTGCTTCAATTAATTTATTACCTCACTTAGTATACACTTCTTTGCATATGGGAGACTTAAAGCCCACACGAGTGGTGGTCCAGCTTGAAAATAGATCCACAATTTTTATAGATGGAGTTCTAGAGGATGTCTTGGTGAAAGTCAAAGATATCTTATTCCTAGCTGACTTATATGTGCTGAATATGGAAGAAGATAGGAGTCCATCACACTCACCCATAATTTTGGGGAGTCCTTTTTTGAAGACAACCAAACCCATCATCAATGTTCACAAAGGTACACTCACCATAGAATTTGGAGATAGCCCTGTCCACTTCAACATTTTTGAATCCATGAGGCACCCATCACATGATCACTCCCTCTTTACACTCTCCCATGATGTTGGTACTGAACCCATTGAAGAATTAGGTATGTTCCATGAATTCTTAGGCTTAAGAGAGAATTTTTCCATTAATGAACATGTGAATTACCAAAACACTCGAGATTCTGATTTTATGTGGGGAGAATAGGTACAATCTAATTTTATTGATGATTTGTTGAATGATGAGGAATATGATATGGTTTCTTATTTACAGGAGGTCCAACCTTTGGAAGTGGGGAATGTCAGTTTAATTTCATCCCTTGAGCACCCCCCTAAACTTGAATTAAAACCACTCTAAAATTATTTGAAATATGTGTACCAAATGGAGGGAGAGAAATTACTAGTGATAATTGAAAATAATATATCTAAAACCCAATGAAAATATTTGATTGATATTTTCAGAAAGAATGTCCAAGTAATATGGTGGAGTTTAGATGATATCCTAGGAATAAACCCCAAAATATGCTCACATAGAATTTTTCTTGAGGCAGATTCCAAACCTATAAGACAACCCCAAAGGAGGATGAATCTCGCCTTGATGGAGGTTGTGAAGAAAGAGATCGAGAATCACTTTGTCATGAACTGTCCCAGTGGGGCCCACACCACGACTCCCCAATCCCGTCTCCAATAGACTAGGGGCTGGTGACTAGAACCGAGTAGGCATATCACTAACATGGGAGGCATTGCCTAAGTACATGTACACACATAAACATCTATAAGCCTATAAATGATGAAAATTAAAAAACATTAAGGAATAAAATGCATGAATACAACTAAACCCAACCAACAGAGTACAACGGAAAGTAAAGTGCAGAAAGTAAACTGGGCCAGAATACAAGCCCACCAAAAGAAAGAGTCTGCAAAATACAAAGTCTAACTTGTAAGCAAAAGGAGGCACTGGGACTACTACTCATAGACATAGGAACACCTAGGCCTATAAGGAACTCAGAAAGATCATTATGGTCCTAGTCTACCCTGGACTCCATTAAAAGGCTGCTCGTCTGCACAAGACACGACCTGTGCAGGCAAAGCCCATGCAGGGGTGAGTATAACAATACTTAGTAGGGGACCCCGAAAACCACAAAGCAATACACAAAGTAAAGGTATAGTCAGAAATACATATTATATGTGTACTGAACATATAACAAGAGAAACACATCTAGATATACTCAAAACCCAGACCCATAGTCCACAACGACCCCATACCCATGATAGGGATTGAGTTTGAAGATTCCATAAAGCACTCGTCTGGGAGAACTCACTCCATGAGTCTAACAACTCTGATGACATCCATCTGAGAAGTAATGTTCATCAAGAAAAGGCATGAGAGAGATATATTCACTAAAGTATCTGAAGAGAGAACATATACACTCATTCCTAGAGAACACAATCCTGAGTGGGAAAAGATCACGATACACAGATGAGGATCACTGCCAGGGCCTTGGTGGATACCACAACTCATCTAGATTCACCTTCTAAGTAGAGGATCGACGTCCTATAGGATTAGTCACATCGATACCTAACACTACCTAGGGTCAAGAATGGATAGAGGATCTCTCTCTGGGCCTCTCAGAGGGATACCTGACTCTATCTCGAAAAGTCTTACCGAAGGGATCATACTCCTGTGGATGGAAATGTTACCTGACCTTCAGAAGAATGAGAAAAGGGGCACTAACCCAAATGAAAGGTGTACAAGGAATAGTGTACAAGAAGTTCAATCCATGTAGAAGAGAGTACACAATGTATAGACTTGGTTACATGCCATGTCCCTTGACTTTGGGTACTGCTCATGTATAATGGTCCGAGTCTGGAGAACTTGTCATGTAAAAATATATATACATGGTGTGTAGGAGGACTCACATGCCATTTCAAGGTATCTGGGGTACGCTCTATGTATGTTGGACATGTTCCCAAACATGGCCTCAACCCCTGTATAACAGCCCGTGTAATCGGTACATGGGGTGACCAGCGTAATTGGACTCGTTTGGCCATGTGGTGGAGTACATGGCTTGTACTCCACCCCATGTCCGTGTATCGTCTGAGATACATGCTGAGTCCCATGTAAGGACCCACATACCATGTGACAATGTTCACACACCGTGTCTATGCATCCTACCACCCGACACTCTTACCACCGCTAGGTGGGGCCCACACACCATGTCTCCCTAGAGGCATGCCATGTTATTCATCGCTTGCAACACACAAACACTAGCTGATGCCGCTGGTCCCACATGACATGTTCATCAGAGAACACACCATGTTCTTTGAAAATTTCTAGAATCGAGATCTCCACCGCTACACCTTGGGTGATACTATGATCTTCGATCCAGTAATCAGTTTTCCACGAAACTTGAAATCCAAGGTCGCCCCGCCGTGATATCGATGTTTCGGGAGGTTTTGGGTGTTTGATCGGCCCCAAAACCCCATTTCAATCCATTCGCATGAAGAATAGTATAAGAATGGTTTCTTCCTATATGAGTTGATTCATCATCCACCATCGTCATCACACCTCCTCTAGGTCGTCGCAATGTTTGATCTCCGATTTGGGATCATTGCATTATAAAACAGGTTTAAAATGATCCATTGTTTTTTACCCTCTGAAGAATGCGAAGAACATGACAAGAAAAGGGGAAGAAATCCAATAAGAAAAAGAGGAACATACCTCCACCGTCATTCGTCACAATGTCGATTCACTCCTGTTAGTATGTTTAATAGTGAATCATAATGACAATTCAAAAATTATCACAAAAATAATTCCTGAATCAAAACCCTAAAGAAATAGAAAAAAATCACCCTCCTGCAAGAACGCACGATTTGAGGATCAACCTATTTGTGGGTTGATCCATGTTTGTAATTTAATCCAAGAAAGAGGAAGAAAAAAACTCATAACAACAAAAACCTACCTAGATTCAGTTGAATAATAATCACTGCATCACTTTCATTAGCAAGGTTCGTTGAATCCTAGGTGCGTCGATCGATCGCACCGTCGTCGTCTGCCAACAAGTTCTCCTCTAAAGCTCCAATGGAAATCCTCAATTCGTAGGGTTATGCAGCTAAACTTGTGAACTTTCCATAATTAGGTATTAAAAAGGGAGGATTAGGTCACTACATTTAAGGAAACATTTACAATAAAATGATTTATTATTTTATTTTATTTATTTTAAAAAGTCCAAAAATAAATTTTTCAGTCGACCCACGCCGGTCAATATTAGGCCCTGCCTAAGGTAAATTCGCTTCTCTAAATGAAACGGTTCCCTCAGATTTCTAATTTAGGAACCCATTTGAAATTTATTTCACTTTTTCAGGAAAACCACTTGTGTGTGATATTTAGAGTTTAATTTATTTCAAACATTTATTCTGAGAACTCCAGGCCTCAGAATCGTGCACTGTTGTAAAGATTGGTCTCATAATAATTCCATATAATATTTAAACATAATACATGGAAAATATGATACATTACATTCTCTCCACCTTATAGATTTACGTCCCTGAAAATCCAAAACAAAAGGCTACTCAAATAGATGTGGGTACTATGCACAAATCTGATCCTCTCGCTCTCACGTGCTCTCCTGAAGATTCTCGTGCTGCCACCAGACATGCACTGGGGGAATCAATCACCAATGAAGAATCCTATCTTGCTGATCCTTGATCTCCACTGGGTACTCTACCAAGGTCGCTCCATCCTCGATGTCCAACTCTTCCCAGTCAATGATGTGTGATGGGTCATGCACATACGTCCTTAGCTATAACACATGGAAGACATCATATATCTGGTGCAACTATGGTGGTAGAGCTAGTAGGTACTCCACCTCACTAAATTTGCACAGTATCTAAAAATGGATGATGAACCTCAGAGACAACTTACTGCCCCAACCAAATCTCTGCAACCCTCAATGAGGTGAGACTCGAAGGAAGACATGGTCTCCCTCCTCAAACTCCAATGGTCTCCATCATCTGTCATCATAGGACTTATACTGGATCTGTGTAGTCTTCATCTTCTCCTGGATGACCTGCACCTTCTTAGTAGTGGCTCACACCAACTCTGGACCCATGAGTGCATACTCTCTGGGGTCGGTCTAGCAAGGCGGTGACCAGTAGGGTCGCCCGTATAAAGCCTCAAACGATGCCTTTACAATGGTGTAGTGTTAGATTTTATTGTACGCAAACTCCACCAGTGGTAGGTGGTCCTCCCAACTATGACCAAAGACCAAGATATAGGCCCACAACATATCCTCTAGAACCTGAATAGTCCTCTCCTTTTGACCATCTGTCTGAGGATGAAACAATTGTGCTCAAGTATAGCTGAGTCCTAAAAACCTCCTACAATCCCTTCCACAACCAGGATGTGAAGTGCACTTCTTGATCTGAGACTATTGTCAAAGGGACACCATGAAGCCCAATTATCTCTTACACGTAGAGGCGTTCCAAGATCTCTATGGAACTCTACTCCCTAATATCTAGGAAGTGGGCCAACTTGGCGAGTCAGTAAATGATCACCTAAATGGAATCATGTCCCTTGGAAATCTATGGCAAGCTCATCACGAAGTCCATTGATATTCCATCCCACTTCCACTCTGACACTTCTAGGGGGTGAGCTAACCCTGCTGGAACTTGGTGTTTAGCCTTCACCTGCTAGCACATAAGGTATCAAGAAATGGCTCTGCCACTTCCTTCTTCATACCTATCCACCAAAACTGACACCAGAGGTCCAAGTACATTTTTTCCACTCCAAGATATACCACCAAGGGGGATTTATGAAACTCCCTTAAAACCTCCTCCCGCAATGCCATTGGAAAAACTATGAATCCTATGAAAAGAACTACATGATCCCCACATTGAGAATATCCATCAGAAGCATGTCCTATGGATAACTGAGAACATAAGGTCTTGCAGTCGATATCCCCTAGATTTGACTCCCTAACTCGTTGTAAGAGTGGAGGGGTGAAAACTATCAACTAGAGATAAGCTGCATCATCTCCATTCACGAAGGATAATTGTAGTGAGGTAAACTTCTCTAAAGCCTCTCTCAGAAGCTACGAACTCGATCTCTTACTGAGAGAATCTACCACAACATTCCCCTTCCAAAGAGTATAGATGATATCAAAGTCACAATCCTGAACTTGATCCATCACCTCTGCCTCAGATTCATATCCTTATGTGAGAAGGCATACTTGAGGCTCTTGTGGTCAGAGTAGACGATAAACCGTTCTCCCATAAGGCAGTGTCGCCACATCTTCAATGTGAAGAATACTCTGCCAACTCAAGATCATGGGTCGTGTAGTTCTGCTCATGCGACCTTAGATGGCATTAACCATAAGAAATCACCGCATGTCTCTACATCAAGACATAGAAAAAACCAATCCCTGATGCGTCACAGAAAACTACATACCTGATACCCTCTTCTAGAAATCTCAAGATCATTGTGATCGTTAAACTCTACCTCAACTGCTGGAACTTCTCCGTCCAGATGAAAGGTTGCCCCTTTCAAGTCAATGCTATCATCAATGCTAATATTTGGGAGAAATCAGGGATAAATCTCTGATAGTATCCTGCCATCCCAAGGAAGTTACACAACTCTATCATGATCTGGGGTGGCTCCCATGCTAACACCACCTCAACCTTATCTGGGTCCACTGATACTTTATCAGCTGAGATAACATGTCCCAGAAAGTGGACCTCCTATATCTAGAACTGGAACTTCGAGAGCTTCCCATAAAGCTAGTGCTCTCAGAGTACGTCTAGAACCATCCACAGGTGTATCATGTGCTCCTCCTCTGATGCCGAGTACACAAGGATGTCATTGATGAAGACCACTATGAACCAGTCTAAGTATGGATTAAATATCTAGTTCATAAGTCCCATGAACACTTTGGGGGTGTTTGTTACACCGAAAGGCATCACCAAGTTCTCTTAGTGACCGTAGAGGCATCTAACAGCCGTCTTCAGTACGTCCTCATCCTATACTCAAAGTTGATGATAACCCGACCTGAGGTCAACCTTCGAGAACCAATGTGCCCCTCTCAGCTGATCAAAGAGGTCATCGATCCTCAGCAATGAATATTTTTTCTTCATCATCACCTGGTTTAGGTTCCAGTAATCCACACACAACCTCAAACTCTCATCTGCCTTCTTAGAAAACAAAACTAGGGATACCCAGGGTGAAACACCGGGTCTTACGAATCCCTTACTATGAAAATCCTCTAACTTCACCCTCAAACCGAAAATCTCTGCGGGAGCTATCTAATACACTGGTGAGGATATCGGTGTCGTCCTGAGGTGTAAGTTGATGTAAAAGTCAATCTCCCAATGAGGTAGTAATCCTGGAACATCTTCTGGAAAGAAATCCTTATACTTCTCCACTACTGCTGGGAACTGGAAGATCAAAACATCTACTACTCCGAGGGTAAGGCTAGACAACTCATGAGTGATCGGATGCACCCTCCTATGCATGAGTCCATTCGGTTCTACCTGGGTCTCTTTTTCACCGACAAAGGAAAACCTCATCCCATCGTTGTGGACACACCACACTCTTCACCTAAAGAAGCCAATTTGGGCATGGACCAAAGATAACCAATCCATACTGAGAATGATGTCATAAGACCTCGATGCTTCCACCAAGAGGTTCTAACTGAAACTCTTGCCACTAAGGGGAAGATCACACTATCTGCAAATATTCGTGATCATTGAGTCTCCTCCCGTAGGTGTCTCCAAGCGTAAGGGTCGAGTCAACGACTCTAATATAATCTCAAGGTTTCACACAAGATATGTGGTGATGAAGGAATGATTGGAACCTATGTCTATAAGTATGGAAGCTATGATAGAAAGACACATATCGTACCTTGGATCATACCTGGAGTCCCTGGGTCGTACGCCTCGACCACATGTAGCCATCCATACCCCTATCCCCGAGTTCCTCGAGCCTAGTGCGAACCTCCTGGGGGTGGTGGTGGAAGTAGATTAAAGCATCTTCCACCACCTACAGCTATCCCTGCTCCTATGCCACATGCTCCACCTGACAGGTCTATCTGCTCCACTCTCTGTCTCGGTGGTCCATCCACCGCCTCCCTGTCAGTAGCTCAATGGGTTTGACAGTCTCTAGCAAGATATCCTCTACTATTGAACGAGTAGAATCACATATCCTTAGGCTATCTGGATCCATCCTGAGATCCCTAGACCATTGATACCCTATCTCAGGTCCTCCTGCGACGTCTCCCACATCCCGAACCCTGTGCCTAACATTGGCTCCCTACTGCCGAGGTCTCTGCACCTGTCTGCCTACTACTAACTGCCACTGGATATCTATGCTACACCAATAATCTCTCAATCACCAAGTCCCACTTGAGTACTCCACCATAAGTTGAGATGCACAAAGGCATGAAAATATCTCAAATGTCCCATCGTAGGCCTCACTCGAAGTTATGAGCTCTGAAGTACTGGTCCCTGACCATATCCATTGAGTACCTGGTGAGGTTAGTGAACCTATATGAATAGTCAACCACCATTAAACTTCCATTTTAGAGTTGAAGAATCTCTTGTATATGCACTGATCTTAGCATAACTAGAGAGAACTCATCCCTAAAGAGTCTCTCAAAATCTATCCACGAAATGGTCTCCTCGTTGTGAGTCTGCATGGTCAAAATCCACCATCACCCCATTGAACCCTGAAGAAGGATCGCTCCTAGGATCACCATCTGGTCTGCTGGTGTCCTCACTAGACAGAAAACTCTAGTCATTGCGTCAATCCAGTCCTCAGCCGCCTGAGGGTCAGGATCACCTCAGAACCTGAGGGGTCTCTATCTCTGAAACTCATGGAGTGCACTTAGTCTGTGCTCCTTGCCTGCTGGCACAACATGTACCACATGCTACTCCACTGGTGGCGGTATAGAAGGTGCACCACCTAGAGGTAACTCCTAGGGAAATGGTCCCTGTATTGAATCCTCATCACTGAGGGGGTCATCCTCATGATCGAGCTGCTGAATCCTAGTGGGTATGCATTGTAGAGGCATCTTGTAAGGAAACCAGATGTACCATGGTCAATGAGTATTTCTGGATAGCTGACACAAAGGACATGTAAAACACCACCCATTCCTATATGATGCATGTACCATTATTTTATTTACCCGCAACTAGTGTGTTCATGTACCGAGTCGAAAAGAGGGTTATCAGAGTCCTATTGTGTGGATATGTCGGCCGCCCACACCAACACTTGAGTCCTTGGCCTGAAAGCCGAGCTTGAAACACTTAACACTATTTTCTCAAAACAATATCACAAACTCTTGGTCCTAAGGTAGAACAAAACACCTCTGATACCACTCTGTCACAACCCATCCCAGTGGGGCCCACACTACGACTCCCCAAGCCCACCTCCAATAGGCTAGGGGCTGGTGACTAGCACCGAGTAGAAATATCACTAATATGGGAGGTATTTCTTAAGTACCTACACACACACACACACATCTCTAATCCCACAAATGATGAAAAGTAAAAACCACTAAGGAACAAAATGCATGCATAAAACTAAACCCAACCAATATAGTACAATGAAAAGTAAAGTGTGGAAAGTAAACTGATCTAGGATACAAGCCCACCAAAAGAAAGAGTCTGCAAACTACAAAGTCCAACCTATAAGAAAAAGGAGGTCCTACGACTACTGCTCATAGTCGTAGGAACACATCAGCTTGTAAGGAACTCAAAAATCTTAGTCTGGTCCTGTTCCTCCTTGGAATCCATCAAAAGGCCACTCGTCTGCACAAGACACGACACGTGCGGACAAATCCCATGCAGGGGTGAGTATAACAATACTCAATAGGGGAAATCGAAAACCACAAACCAATACACAAAGTAAAGGAACATTTAGATCTACACAGTATATGTCTGATGAACATATAACAAGAGAAACACATCCAGATATACTCAAAACCCAGACCTGTAGTCCACAACAACCCCATACCCATGATAGGGATTCAGTTCAAAGATTATATAAAGCACTCGTCTGGGAGAACTCACTCTATGAGTCTGATAGATCTGATGACATCCGTTCAAGAAGTACTGTTCATCAGGAAAAGAAATGAGAGAGATGAATGCACTGAAGGATCTGAATAGAGAACATATAAACTCATTTCAGGAGAACACACTCCTGAGTGGGAAAAGATCATGATACATAGATGAAGATCACTTCCAGGGCCTTGGAGGATACCACAAATCATCTAGATTCACTTGCTATGTATAGAATCATCATCCTATAAGATTAGTCATGTTGATACCTGACTCTACTTAGGGTTAAGAATAGATAGAGGATCTCACTCTGGGCCTCTCAGAGGGATACTTGACCCTATCTCAGAAAGTTCTACTAAATGGATCATACTCCTATGGATGGAAACAATACCTGACCTTCAGGGGAATGAGTAAAGGGGAACTAACCCAAACAAAACTTGTCTAAAGAAAAGTGGAAAAGAAGTTCAATCCATTTATAATAGAGTGCACGATGTTTAGACTTGGTCACATGTCGTGTCCCTTGACTCTAGGTACTGCCCGTGTACAATGGCCCGAGTCTGGAGAACATGCTGTGTAAAAACGTATATACATAGCGTGTAGGAGGAATCACATGCCGTGTCAAGGTATACGAGGTCCACTCCATGTACGTTGGCCATGTGCCCATACATGGCCTCAACCCGTGTATACCAGCCCGTGTAACCGGTACACGAGGTGACCCGCATAACAAGCCTCGTCTAGTTTTCTGGTGGAGTACATGGCGTGTAATCCACCCCATCTTTGTGTATCATCCAAGATACACACCGAGTACCATGTAAGGGCCCACATGCCATGTGACAATGGTCACATGTTGTGTCTATGATTCCTGTTGCCCGGAACTCCATCTGCCACTGGGTGGGGCCCACACGTCGTGTCTCTGCTGAGGCACGTCAAGTTCTTCATCATGTGCAGCTCACAAGCCCTAGTCTCCGCCTCCAGTCCCACACAACGTTTTCATCGGAGAACACTCCGTGTTCTTCGAACATTACCAGAATCATGATCCTCCACTGTCGCGCCTCAGGTGATGCTCCGATATTCGATCCAACAAATTTTTTTTCCCAAGAAACTCAAAAATCCAAGGTTGCCCCTCCATGATATTGATGTTTTGGGAGGTTTTGGATGTTCGATCGGCCCTGAAACTCCATTTCAATCCACCCGCACAAAGAACGGTCGAAGAACAGTTTATCCCGATGTGAGCCGATTTATCATCCACCATCACCATCGCACCTCTGCTAGGTTATCCTGATGTTTGATATCTAATTTGAGATCATTGTATTATGAAATGGGTTCACAACGATCTGTTGTTCATCGCCCCATGAAGAATGCAAAGAACATGACAAGAAAAGGGGAAGAAATTCAATAAGAAAAAGAGGAATGCACCTCCGTCACCATGCGTCACAATGTCGATTCACTCCCGTTAGTAGGTTTAATGTAAAATCAAAAATGAAAATTCAACAATTATCACAAAAAAAATTGCCGAATCAAAACCCTAAAGAAACGAAAAAAGCACCCTCCCGCAAGAATGTACTATCCATAAATAAACCTGTTTGTGGGTTAACCCACGTTCATTGTTTAATCTAAGAATGGGGAAGAATGAAATCAAAACAAAAAACCCCTACCTCAATTCATTTGAAGAACGATCACTGCGTTGCGTTCATTGGTGAGGCTCGTCAAATCTGAGGTGCGTCGATTGATTGTGCCATCGTCATCTGCCAACAGGTTCTCCTCCAAAGCTCCAATGACAATCCTCATTTTGTAGGGTTATTCGGATAAACTTGAGAACTTTCCATAATAATTTATTAATAGGTGAGGATTATGTTTCTTCATTTAAGGAAAAATTTAAAATAAAATAAATTATTAATTTATTTTATTTCTTTTAAAACGTCCAAAACTAACTTTTGCAGTCGACCCATGCCAGTCGATGTTAGGTCTCTCCTAAGGTAAATTCATTGATTTGAATGCAACGGTGCTCTCAGATTTCTAATTTGGATACCCATTTAAAAGTTATTGCACTTTTTCATGAAAAACTTCTCATGTGCACTATTTAGAGTTTAATTTATTTCAAACATTTATTCTGGGCACTCTGGGCCTTAGAATCATGCATCATCACAAATTATAGTCTCATAATAATTCCATATAATATTTAAAAATAATACATATAAAATCAAATACATTACACTCTTGGAATTTGGGATCATTTATCCTATTTTATATTTACATTGGGTTAGCCCCATTCATGTCGTTCCTAAAAAAACTGTACTGACCACTGTGAGGAATGAAAAGAATGAGTTAATCTCTATAAGAATTCAAAATAGATGGAGAGTGTGCATTGGTTTTAGGAAATTGAACTAGGTCACTCAGAAAGATCATTTCCCCATCCCCTTAATTGACCAAATATTAGAGAGATTGGTAGGGATAACTCATTATTGATTTTTGGCTGGATTTTTAGGTTACTTCCAGGTACTCATTACTCCTGAGGATCAAGAGAAGATGACATTTACATGTACCTTTGGTAATTTTGTGTATAAAAGGATTCTATTTGGATTATACAGTTAAATTTTAGAGGTTCATAGGAAGTATATTTTCTGATCATATTGAATTTTTTTTGGAAGTTTTCTTAGATTATTTCATAGTTTTTGGAGATTCTTTTGATCATTGTTTGAAAAATATGGATTATTTTGAAAACCTGCATTGAAAAAAATGTTGTTTTGAATTTTGAAAAGTGTCATTTGATGGTTTATAGTGGAATTTAACTTGGTAATGTCATTTTAAAAAAATTCATTGAAGTGGATAAATAAAAAATTTAAGTGATAAATTCATTTCCTTACCCTACTTGTGTGAAATATGTTAGATAATTTTTAGGACATGCAGGATTCTACAGGAGGTTTATCAAAGATTTCAGTAAGACTTATCTTCCTCTCTCTATATTACTTTTGAAATATTTTAATTTTAATTTTAAAGGTTCATGTTGGGAATCCTTTGATGATTTGAAGAAGATATTTATTTCACCACCTGTGATGTAGCTGCCAAATTTGGAAGAACCATTTGAGAAAATTTGTGATACTTCCAACCATGTAGTTGGAGTAGTCCTTTATTAGAAAATTGAGGGTAGTCCAAAAGCCATTTCATATGCCTCAAGTACCTTATATTCATACCAATTCAATTACACAACCATGGAAAAAGAGTTCTTAGTAGTTGTTTTTTCTTTAGAAAGATTTAGATCATATCTTCTTGAAACTGAAATCACTGTGTTTTATGATCATGCATCTCTTAAGTACTTGATGAAGAAAGATGATGCTAAAATGAGGCTAGTGAGATGGATGATACTTCTATAGGAGTTAAATATATAAATCAAGGACAATAAAGGATCAAAGAACAAAATGGATGATCACTTAATTAGACTTCCAAACACTACTGAAATTAAAATTCCAGAAAAATACCCACTAAATGATCAAATTCCAGGAGAGTAGTTGCACTTTATTGAAGGAGAAGTGACTTGGTATGTGGAAATGATCAATTATCTAGTAACATATTAGGTCCCATCTCATTTCAATTCTCACCAAATTCAAAAACTAAAAGTGAATCTTGATATTACATTTGGGATGATTGATTTCTGTGGAATATTTTCAATGATCAAGTAATAAGAAGATGTTTGCCTAAAAGTGAAGTTAAATATGTCTCTGAGTTTTGTCACACATTATCCTGTGGAGGCCACTTTGGACCTCAAAGGAAAACAAGGAAGTTTTTAGAATCTAGAATTTATTGGCCCACCCTTTTTAAATATGCTTATGAATTTTGTAAAATATGTAAAAAATATATGTTTTCAAGAAATATTTCAAAGAAACAAGAAATCCCTCAAAAGCCACTGATTTTTTGTGACATTTTTGAGGTCTTGGGGATATATTTTATAGGACCTTTCCCAATTTCATTTGGAAATTATTATATCTTTCTTGCAGTTGATTATGTTTCTAAATGGGTGGAAGGAAAAGCCACCAAGACTGACGATGCTAAAGTTGTTTGTGAATTTGTCAGGGCTAACATATTTTTTAGGTTAGGAGTGCCTAGATCCATCATTAGTGATCAGGGGACTCAATTTCTCAATTGGATAATAGAGAAATTACTGAATAAGTATGGTGTGCATCATTAAACATTAACTCTCTATCATCTACAGACTAATATGAAGTGTCCAACAGGGAAATAAATGGAATTTTGGAAAAGACTATTAATAAAAATAGAAAGGATTAGAGCCAAAGGTTGAAAAATACCTTATGGGCTTATAGGAAAGCCTATAAAACCTCAATTGGCATGAGTCCATATAGGATGATTTATGAGAAAAGTTGCCACCTACATATGGAATTGGAGCATAAGGTGTATTGGGTTGTGAGGAAGATGAATTTGAATCTTGAAAGTGACGGGAAAGAAAAAAGATTGAAGTTGTAGGAGATGGAGGAAATTAGAAGGTAATAATTTGAAAATTATAGGATTTACAAATAAATAACAATAGTGTCATATGTCAAGATGATCCAACCAAAAGACTTCTATCATGGAGACAAAATGCTGTTATTCAACTCAAGACTTAAGTTGATGCCAGGTAAACTTCGTTCTAGATGGGTAGGTCCATTTATAGTTACTCATGTATATCCTTTTGTCACTGTGAAGATTATAAATGATGAAGATTAGGATCCATTCACTATTAATGGCCATAGGTTGAAGAAATTCCTTGGGACCCTGCCATTAGATCCAGTGGAGGAGATCACACTCCTCCAACCTATTTATCAATAAAATCCATCAGGTCATACCTCTCATTTAAATTTTCTTGATTGCTGTGATTCATTTTCAAATATTCTTACATGTTAAATCCATTTGAATACACAAAGGACACTACATCATTTAATTGTGTGTGAGGGAACCTTTTTAGTTTAGGATTTTTATTTGTTGTTTGTTTTACTATTTCTCTAAAAAAATAAAAAAATTATTGTTTTTTAAGTTATTTGTGTGTTTCTTTGTAAACTTTAGCATATTTTCAAAATTTTTGATTTGAAATTATTATCATTTCTATTTTTTTAAACCCATGTCAATGAGTGAACCAATCTATTCCATGAAATTGAGCTTAAATGAATGCTAAAATGACTTTTTTTCAAGTTTAAATCTTTTGGAATTTCATGAAAAGTACTCTAATTTTTAAATCCCATGCCACATCTCACTGTCTTTATTTTTGAAATCACTTTCCTATAAGGATTATTTACCATTGTTTTCATATTATTTACATTCACCTCATTTCTTGAGAGAACCAGACCATGCTTGCTTTAACTAGAATTTGATTTATTACTGTCAAAACTTGAGGGTTGAAGGTACTTGTGTTTTAAATGATTGAGGCATTTATTTGTGTTTAAAGCCCATTTTTTCAAAATAATCCTTTTTATTATGGCCTACCATGTACATTAATATTTTTATCTTTTAGAATCCATGAACATCCTATTAGGTTAGCCACATTACAAGCCATTTTTCCCTATCTGACTTGATTTTAAAGTAAAATTACATGATCTAGTTGAACTTAAGTGTGGGGGAAGATGTCTTGTGGTGTACTACCTCATTTGGTGATACTTTGGGTGGAAAATTAAACATTAAAGAGTTTATGTTTCTACTTAAGAGTTCATTTTGTTAAAAGATGTGCCTTTTTGGAGCTTTTATGATAAAATAATTTGTGCCTTTCTAGAGCTTCCAATGGAGAATGAAATTTGTTCCAATCTAGAGATTTCAAGAAAAACTATGTTGGAGAAGAATTCTTTTTCTGGTGAAATGATAAATGGTGTGAAATTTTATTGATTTTTTATGACGATGGAGATAATTTTCTAAAAAGGGGAATATAAGGAGACCATACTTGAGTGAAAATTAGAATCTTGCAATTTTTTCTTCAAAAAGAGACAAACCCTCCTTTTTTGGCCTCAGAAATATTAACATCTAAATCCTACCAATTGGAATCCATAGAACAACCCTGAAAAGTACTCATGAGAAACACATGTCCTTGACTCAAATTGGGTGGAGAAGTATAAATTTATCAATCTTATGATGACTCTTGCGTGAGTTTGGATGAGAAAATACCTGTTGAACATTTACATTTGTGAGATGAGAGAAAATTCATGTGAGGTATGTGTTTTATGTGAATAGGATAAGAAATGAAGTGGAAATATATTAAATGACCTAAATGGAGAACTTGAAATAATGTTTTTTTATGAATCATCATATCTTTTTGTTTCTTGGTGTGGATTTGGTAGATCTCATGGGTATGTGTTTTGGATTTGATTTGATTTAATTTTGATGTTTACTTGTCTAGGAGTCTAATTTATAAGTTTGGGGAAATTAAGAGTAAATATTTTAAATAAATTTACATTGAATTTCATTGTTTTAAATACCACCATAGTGTTACTTTAAGAGAAATTTCCATATTTTATGATATTGGTGGTATTTTTAGCTTAATCGTAAAAATGGCCCATTTTGGATGTTTAACAGTTTTAAATTATTTCTGTATGTTGGACATTAAATTTTCTATATTAATCCAAATTGTGAAATTATTTTTTTAGTATTTTACACATCTAGGTATTCATTTTATCCTTCTTGATCAAAATCTGAATCGACCATATGGAATCTCAAAAGAACTTCACATATTGGACCATGAAAACTATTTTCAGATCTTTCTATTTGTGGTGTTGGATCCCTAACTCATTCATGGTGGGACCAATTACTGTGAAATTAGGTATGTACATGCAAAAAGAGTTTTGAAACATCTTTAATGAATAATTGGATGCATGAATTGACCGTTTTCATGGTCTTTAAGACATTCTAATATGAAGGTTTTCAATTTGGAGAGTCTGACTGTAAAGAATAAATGGTCACAGTAAAATGCGAATAACTCTCAGAATAAAAGTCCAAATATGCTGAAAATTTGGGGAGGTATGGCCAAGATATATATATATAAACAACATTAATTAAGGTTGAAATGTGTGAAGATGTCATTTATTAGGTATATAACATGTCAAATTTCAGGGGAGAAATTATGCCTATAAAAGGAGGGGAGATCCTCCCTCTCAAAGCATCTCATTCCATCCCATTCCTTTTGGGACACCAAGGAGGAGAACTTTTCAGATTTCTATATTTTATTTCTTTTTTTCCATATATTTTTAATGCATTATTCTTCCCCATTCATCTCGATTACCCTTACCATGGTGGGGTAAACATTTTGAGTGATTGGGGAAGGGGTGATTTTCTATTTTGTAATGCTTGAGTTCTTGGACATAATTGAATGAAATTTATTTCTTCTTTAAAGTTCTTTTCAATTTAATATAGCTGGTTTTATTATCAAGTGTGATTATTATTTAATTTTATTTCCATTATTAATTTTTTCTTTGGTAAATTATCATTATCTCCCTCCACTGATTTATAATTTATATATGATGGAATAGAACAGGGATTAGTGGTGAAGTACTCAAAGATCATCAGTATGTGTAAAAGGGGTAGTGGATGTTCTTGATTGTTTGGGATAAAAAAGAACCAATTGTGTATTTCCCATGTCAATTGAGGATATTCATTGTAACTCTTTTTCACATAGAAGGAGAGTAGCCAAACTGAAATTTTGGTAAGTTTTTCTCTCACCATCACAATTTCACCAAGTGAGAGGAAATGATTGTGGAATCTCAATTTAATCAAATCAGAAGAAGAGGTTTGAATTTAATTGAACAGGTATAGAATTAAAATTGGGAAACTGACCCCAACCTAATCACCCTTCTAATATCATAGTTTTCAATCATTTGAATGTAAAATTTCATTTAAATCATTTTCTTATTGATTTATTTTAAAAACACTACATTTTTACCCTAGTTTAAAAGTGACCAACTATTTTGTGTGAAATCCTCTTTGGATACTTCCTAGGGTTAATCACTAGACTACACTTAGGGAATATAATTTTTTTTCCACGCCACATGACAGGCGTGCGTCACACTGTGATAGTCAAAGTGCTATACATTTTGCAAAAAACCTAGTATTTCATGCCTAGATGAAGCACAGTCAGTTGATGTACCATTTTATCAGAGTCTTTATACAAGATGAGTTGCTGACATTATATAATATTTATGTAACAAAAAATCTAGTAGATATGTTGACGAAGATAATGGAAATATAGAAGTTGAGGCTTTTTTGTGCCTCTATTGGTCTCCACTAATGAATAGAGGATGATAGACAGAATACGGGAGGACACTATGAGATAACAATAGAGAAAAAACTGGTATTTCATGAATTGTCAACTTGAAATTGAAGTTGTGAATGGAAAACATGCATTAGCGAGTGAAGAAGAGGAGGATCTTAGATTAAGTAATTTTTCTAACTCAGTGGCATCGAAGTAGGATAACATTGAATATATGGATTCAAGCGGAAGATTGTTTGATTAGTGTAGCCAGATCTAGGGACTTCTTTCTACTATCCACTATAGCAGCTTTGACTTGGGTGACCGTAGCACTTCAGAAATGCAAACTTCCATCCACCTTTCACTGTAGTACAACAAAATTTCCATGTAGTTGGTGGAACAATGCTTCATCATATTTTTTAGCTCATTTTGAGCTAGGGTTTCTGTGCTTGAAACTCTGATCTCCCTGTAATATTGGGCTCCCAGATTATAGTGATATTTCTGCCTCTCTGTAGACATAAGAATTATTCCCGAACCTTTTAAATCAATGTATCAGTGTTCATCATCATCATATTATTCTTTTGTTTCTATATTTTCTTCATCTGTAAACCTCTTTTGCATGAATCCCAGTGTTTCCATAACACCCTCTTCCTCCTGCTTCGATCTATTGGTTCTGATGGATGCTCCTTGGTGATCTATGGTGAGTTCTTCTCTCTTTCCCATTAGTTTCCTTCCATTATTTTTTATAGATCCACTATGGTGGTGAGTTTTTGGTTTGGGTTGTGTATGAGTTTTATTTTGATGACCCTTTGGTGTGGTGTAGGTTGATCCATGATTTCCTTGTGCGGTGATGGTTTTTGGGTAGTTTCTTCTTTGCTCTACAGTGCACAACCAGACCGAAAAGCTTCATTGAGGTAAGGAATCCTCATTCTCACCTGTTTGTGTTCTATGTGTGAGATTTTCGTGGGTTTACATTCCTTTGAGTGGATAATAAGGGTTATCATAATGAGATAATTAAATTACATGTCTAAAATTGATGGTTATGGGGATTTATCACATAATTTACTATTTTGATACATGTTATTGATGTTTTTATGCATGCATGTTTCCAATTATGAAAATAACGGCTACTGAGGGACTTGTTTGCACTGTAGTTGTTATGCTGTACTAACCTTTCTATGTTGTTGTGTGATCACACCCTGAGTAAAATCTTAAAGAACGTATATTCGACTAATAATTGGTCACCCCTGGACATCTAGTTTGTCTGATAATACCATACTAAATAAAGAAGATATATGATAATTCCCATGAATAATTATGGAAGTTGATTTGTGTTACTATTTTGTGTTTTCCTTACGTGGTTTAGGCTATTGTATAGTGATGGAGGTGATCGGCTAGGCCGTGTGATGTGTGGGGATGTGATGGCCTATGTGTCTTTGGGTGGGATGTGATGTGTTGGATGAGGTTTCTATGGGTGAAATGTGATGTGATATGTGGTGGGGGTCATACATGGTAGGAGGGAATGAGGTTGATGTCCTTCATGTTCATAATACCATACTACTATGGTTCTGGTTATGATGTGATGTATGGACTAGGTGTCTATGGGAGAGATGTGATGCAATGTGATGTGACCCAAGTGTTTGCGGGTGGTATGTGAAGTGATGTGATATGTATGAGAGCATAGGACATTCGATGTTGGGGCATGAGAGTGTAAAATCACTGGGATGCGGTAACAAGGCGCCTTTCTTTGTATGATCTCGATGATATATTATTATATTTGATGTGTGATTTGATGAGTGATCCATGGTGATGCTGGGTTTGGTTAGATGACCTATATAGGTGATTTTTGGTTTTTCTGTTTATTTACTGGCGCATTAGCATTCTCTTTTCACATGTGCACTTAAGGGTCATGTGCCTACTGAGTATACCTGTCATGCTGACCCAATATATATAAACCAATTTTCAGGTTTCAAGAAGGACTTTGGGGACTGAGTTGGACATTACTAGCTGGGTTGAAGTTACCATTAAATCAATTCCATAGACCTACCTTTTGGTATTTACTTTGGAGACTTTTGTATGTATCAGTATTACTTTATTCATGCATTGTTGTATGGAAGCAGTACCAGTTGACCTTGGTGCATGACATAAGTTAGGGAGACTGACTAGGACGCAAGATTTTAGGCCGCCCACGATCTAGTGTATGAACTCTGAGCTTATTAAATGACCAAGTGAGGTATACCTATTTTTAGGATAGAGACCTAAGAGAGGTAAATGAATCATGATGACTTGTGTTCATTTTTGACTTGAGTGTTTTGGGAAAATAAAATGAATAAATAAATAATACTTAATAAAATTTCAAGTTATCAGGCTTACGATGTTCTCCTTATTTTCAATAATGGATCTTGTTCATCATCCATGAGTTGCTTAGATAGTTTATTTTCAGTAGGCTAATCCAGTTGATCATTAGAGGGTTGACCTGATAGTAAAGGATGAGGCTTTATAGCGTGGTTTGTGTACCTTTCAGCGATAGAGTTTGGGTAAGGATGAGAGGAGTGTCTCAGATCTAGAGATGGAGTGCTAGATGGAGGAGCTTGAGATCGATTTCAGTCTGATCCGAGCACGAGCTGAGTTTTGGGTACCATTTATAGTTAGTCAGATGCGGGGAGCTGCACATTAGTGGTGGATGCTATTTCTTGGTGACCGCAAGGAGGAAGATGTGTTGTGGCCAGAATTTCAGAGGGAGTATCGGGCCGATTTTCTATCATCAACGATGAGGGAAGACAAGAGGAAAGATCTTCTCCCCCTTCAACAGGGGTGTCTGAGTGTGCGAGAGAATGATATCAGGTTCAAGGACCTCCTTCACTTTTCTCTATATGTTTTTCTAGATGAGGAGTCTAGAGCATGACATCTAGAGGAGGTTTTGCACCCAGTGATAAGGTATGCAGTCACTTTGTTTATGCTCCCAATGTATCTAGAGGTGCATAAAATGGTTGAGGTTATTGAGAAGATTCTCTCCTTGGGAGTTGATCCTCAACAAGGTGGACAATAGGGTGTTTTGAGGAGTAGAGCTTCAGGCAGTGGGCCATGGGTGTTCAGGCAGTTAGGGTTCCGTTCAATGGGAAACTAGCCACAATAGTTTCTTTCCCGACCGTCAGGGACAAGTGGTTTCCAAATGCCTTTAGGGGGTTTTCTGCTTGCATTACATATCTGCGGGAGATATGTGAACCTTTAGGCTCAGTGTCCGACTGCTTAAGGAGGTCTGTTTCAGATGGTCGGTCAAACCCCTTTTCAGCTGCAATAATAGTTGCCTCTAAGGAAGTTTTAGCGGTAGGGACTATAGGCTGTTGTTCAGTAGCCGAGAGCAGGCAGAGTTAGAAGAGTGCAGCCTCATGGTGGTCCCCATGCATAGGGTGCCTGGCCAGAGCATGGCCATGGAGGCTGACAACAAAGAGGTGGAGGAGGAGGGTGTGTTCAGATTCACACGTTAAAGGCAACAACACTAGTAGAGCTGAGAGTTGTTCAAGGTATGATCAATTTATCATTTATCCTTGTGTGTGATTTGTTTTATTCAGGAGACTCACACTCATTTGTTTATCCTTCTTTGGCCTATATGTTGGGACTAGATGTGGAGAGGCTTCCAGTGCCCTTGCTATTATCTATGCCTGTTGTAAGTCAATCTTCTTTGTTTGATGTGTTTGATGTGTTCTGGGAATGTTTAATGGTGATGGTGAAACACTAATTAGTGGGGGAATTATTTTTATTACAGATACAACCATACAATATTATCCTTGGTATGAATTTTCTGTATTCCATGCATGTAGTCATCGACTACTTTCATATAAGAGTTTCATTTTCTAATGTAGAGGGCCACAAAGTGGTGTTCGTTGGTGAGCGATGTTATCAGTTGGGTGGTAGGCAATTGTGGTCTCTTTTGTCACAGTTGGAAGAGATGTCAGTAGAAGCTCTGGTCTCTTTTGTCACAGTTGGAAGAGATGTCAGTAGAAGCTCTGGTTGGGTATGTTCCCAAGGTTATGAGGAGTTTTTGGATGTTTTCCTAGAGGAGTTTATGGAACAACCTCCTCAGCGTGATATTGATTTCGGGATAGAGTTGCAATCGGGTGCAGCTTCGATTTCAATGGCTTTATATCGGATAATTCCCATAGAGTTGTGTGAGTTGAGGATATAGGTGGATAATCCAAGGAAAAAGGGTTTCATTCAACCTAGTGTGTCATCGTGAGGTTCTCTAGTGTTGTTATCCAAAAATGCAGATGATAGTCTGAGGTTGTGTATAGATTATTGGAGGTTGAATAAGGTGACAATCAATAATCGATTCCTCTTTAGAGGATCGATGATATGTTCGACCAGTCGTGCTCAGGGATTATGAAATCCATTCTCGATGCTGGTCATCGGCGACCAGATCTGTCTTTCAAGGAGGCGCTTTGCTGTTTGTACCATGCCGCAAACTAGCCCTGCTTTCCGGAGATTCCTCTGTTTTCTCCAATGGGGTCGTGTGATGAAGCTAGCCTTTCACTGGAGTTCCCAGAGGAGGCTTTCAAAGATTCCATTGATTGCCTCAGATGGTCTCTTGTGGCTCGTTTCAGTGCTGGAAAACCGCTGATCCAGGATTTCAGACGGTTTGTGGCTTTATGGGGCTTGCTTTCTCAGGTTCGGATCTCTCCAATTCACAGGAACTCGTTCTGCCTGGTCTTCACGTTGGAATCATACTTCGTCCAGGCATGGTGCATAGCTCCTCAGAGGTGGGGCCGTTAGCATTTCAGCCTCTCTCAGTGGTCCATAGAAGTTCACAAAGGGAGAGAGAGCCCCCGTGTGGTGGTGTGGATTCATCTACCTGGCCTCCCGCTGCCTTTTCAGAATGTTTCCTTCCTCAAGGTGATTGGAGATTCTCTGTGCTGATGAGAGGACCCGCTATGGTGTGGATTCTTTGGTGGCCCGAATCTGCGTTGGTATGGATTTATCGATCCCGGTCCCGGAGAAGATCTCATTGAGGGTGAAGGACTAGTTTGTCTGGTCACAAGACATTGTTTTTCCCGTTTTTCCCAGTGGGGTGGAGCCTGTATCCCAAGGGGAGGATGTTGCCTCCTGTCCTCTGTTGGAAGTCGGGCAACCCAGGGAGGTGAGCTTTTCCCGTCCTCCAGATACTCAATAACTGGGTTCGACTGGTTGTATGGCCTCCCCACCAAGAAATGCAAGGGGGAAGACAATCAAAGGTGTTTCCCGACTGTAATCGATTTCACCAGAATCTACTGAGAAGTTTTTGGGCGTCTGTACGAGGTTGAGATCAAGACAAAAGAAGACTCGGGAATTCACTTCTTCTATTCCGAAAGTGACCATGGAGCCTGGGGCCAAAGCCGGGCCGCTTAGTTTCCGATGATTCCTATTTTCCCATGGAACTCCCATGGCATCAAGGCGTGGGTGTGGGTGAAAATGGATTTCATTACTTCCAAAACCAAAAAGCACAAATCTCAAGTGGTAGCTGTTCTCGAACACAAGCAGAATCCTGCGAAAATTAGTGAGTATACCCACAAAATCAAGATGCATGCATCCATGCAAGCAGATCCCATAAATAGGCATATATGGATTTTTTGGATCAGAGATATACTAGTGGATTTGGTCATGGTGGGAGACCAACACATCACGACGAAGATTAGCAATGGCACAAGATGTATTTTTGTGTTTGTTTTTGGCAGTTGGGATTAGCAGAGAAGAGAAACTGTTTGGAAAAATTTAGTGGGTTTGATCTAGGGCCCTTACATGAGTTGTTGATGGGGATTTTAATGTCATCTAAAAACCATCTTAAAAGAAGGGGTGAGGTGCTTTTCCCAGGAAGGCAAGCTTGGATTTCCTCCAGTTCATGGCTGGAAAAGGTCTGCTTGATATGGGTTATTCGGGCGATTATTTTCCGTGGTGTAATAATCAAAAGGGGGGCATAAGATGCTGGAGCTGGATTGACCGTTGGCTCACTAATATCCATGCTATCTCTATATTCCCAGACGCTAAGGTTATCCATCTGGTTTGAGGTATCTCAGATCATTCTCCCCTACTGCTTTCTCTGTCTCCAAGGCAGACTTCTCATGAAAGATTCAGATTCTCTAACCAATGGAATCTCAACCCTGATTATCAGCGGCTAGTTAGGGAGGTATGGGGTGAACCCTCCCAAGGTCACACATGGGTGGCAATCCACTACAAACTAAGGCGGCTCAAGTAGACCCTGTATGTGTGCGCTAAAAATCTTCCTCCTGCGGACGAACATATTAATGATCTAAAATAGGATATTGAGCGTCTGGACTGTAGTCTTGAGGAGAAGTGGGATGAAATGGTTTTGAGGAACTTGTAGACAAGAAGAACATGTTGGATGAATTAATCCTCGCTCAGGAATGCAAGGCGAGGGAAATTTCGAGGATTAAATGTCTCAAAGAGGGTGATAAAAATACCACTTTCTTCCATGCATGTATTAGGGAGAAGCGACATGCTATAAATCCTAATATTGCTCTTGAGGATAGCTCTTTCACTAATGATAGAGATGTTGTTGGAAGGATGACACACACGTTCTTGAAAGATCTTCTTGCAGGACCGAACTCAAATATGCCCAGTGGGTACTCGAGAGGGGGTGATGAGTTTTGGAGAGTCATCCCAAATCGGGATAATAAAGTCATGGAAGGGATTCCTGATGAGGCGGAGGTCCATGCGGCCATGATGAATTTGAATCCTGAGAGCTCTTCGGGACCTGACAGCTTTCCAGGCTCATTCTACAGGGGTTCATGGGAAGTGGTTAAGTGTGATATTATTTCAGCCATTCATGACTTTTTTCATGGGGGCATCCTTCCGTGGGTTGTTGGTGCTACTACCCTTGTGCTCATTCCAAAGGTTAAGGACCCTTCCTCCCTCACCCATTACCGACCTGTTAGTTTGTGTAACTTTCTATATAAGATTTTGTCGAGTATCATCAATGGGAGGCTATCCTTTCATCTTCCCCGGTGGGTTTCCCTTGAGCAGCACGAGTTTGTGAAGGATCGCTCCATACAAGGGGTGATTGCTCTGTCGCAGGAAATGCTTAGAGATATCAACTTCAAGACACATGGGGCCAACATTGCCATCAAGTTGGACATGAATAAAACATATGATAGGATGGAATGGGGGTTTATCAACAAGGTTCATTCCAGAATCAGCCTCTCCACCTGAGTGTGTGATCTCATTTTTAGGTGCTTATCCTCTTTATGGCTGGTGGTATCTTTCATGGGTAAATTTAATGGCTTCTTTAAGGTGATAGAGGTCTACGACAAGGGGACCACATCTACCCAAGCATTTTCATCCTTATGCAGGACACTCTCAGCTGTATGATGAATAGAGGCATGACTAATGGTGATATTCTTCCCTATCGAAGGAAGAAGGGTCTCCCTCTCATTTCTCATCTTATGTTTGCAGATGACATGATTATCTTCACTAACACTGTAAGGAGATCTATGCATGGTATCAACAGGATTCTTGAAGATTATTTTCTCTAGAGTGGCTTGGTAATTAACATGGATAAAATCACATTCTATATCAAGAACAAAGGCACTTCTTCCAGGGCTATAAATCTATGTAATAGACTGGGTATGCAGCGTGGATCTTTCACTATGGAATACCTTGGTACCCCCATATCTTTAGGAAGAATTCACATATGCGATTTTGATCATGTGGTGTCCAAGATCTCGAGTCGTGTACTCAACTGGAAAAATTATTTCTTGTCATTTGGGGGCCGGATCACTTTGATCAATAGTGTTCTGTCAGCCATTCCGGTTCATGCTTTGGCTTCTACTAACGTGCCAAAAGGAGTCATCAAATATATTGATAGAATTCTGGCAGGCTTCATATGGGATTCTCTCGTGGAAGGGAAATGACATTGGGTCTCTTAGGAAAATATGGCCAGGCCTATCTAGGATGGTGGGATTAATGTGAAGAGCCTAACCGACACAATTCACTGCATGCATGCTTTCCTAGCTTGGGAAGTTGTTGAGGAACACACTTTTTGGGGGAAGATTACATCTCATAACATTGGTGACAACATGGAAGAATTAGGTGTGCATGCTTCCCCTCTTTAGTCCAAGATAAAATCCCTCATACCAATTCTTCAATAAAACTCTCAATGGATTGTGGGAGAGATTAATAACCATTTCTGGCATCACAATTGGGTGGGAAGTGTGGTTGGTTATCCGGGATATCCTGCTCCTAACATTTCATTTAAGGAGGCAAGCAATCATCAGGTTTTATTTAGGCCTATCCTTGACAATGACCATTAGGATGTCTTTTATTCTATTACCACTTTATCTGATCCAGATAAGTGTTTTTTTACCCCATCTAACTCTGGAAAGTTTTCAAAAAAGTATTTTAGTAGGTTGGCCAACTCTGGAGCCCAACACGATAGATGGAATGGCTTGGTGTGGCGTAACAAAATTCTAACTAAATTCAACTTTCTCATTTGGAGGATCAGGAACCAGGCTTTGCCTTTGGACAACAACATTAAAAAGGTTGGTATTAATATTTCTTCCAACTATCACTGTTGTAAGAACATACAAGAAGAGAGTGTTAACTATATCTTCTTTGAAAGTGAACGGGCCTTGGATGTCTGGAGATTTTTTTGGAGCTTTCACTGTTTACTCCTCTCACTCTTACTGTGATGCATCTTTTTTGGTGTGTTGGTTTCAATGGATGGATGATACATGACTGGAAAGTAAAGAAAGAACTTTTATTCTCAGTGTTGGCTACTGGTGTTTGTGGAACTCTAGAAATCGGTCTCGTTACGAGGGGACTCCTTTCATGGGGAGGGCTATTATCACGTGGACAAGGAGTCTTCTGTTGGACATGGTTAATATTCTTAGAAACTGGAAGGAAGCTCCCTATTTTTGGTCTCTATGGACTACATCCCTGGAAAATCCTTCCCCCATTCCCAGTCTGCATGGTCAATGGGTGAGATGGCTTCCTCATGCTCATGGTTTGAAGATCAATACAGACTGATCTTGTATAGCGGGTGACACGTGAGGCAGAGTACTGGTTCATGATTACAGTGGAAGCATTTATCTGGCTTTCACAGCTCACTATGGCAGCAACAATTTTTTTTAGGTGGAGTCCAAAGTAGTTTTGACAGGGTTCATCCTATGCAATCAAAGGAATTTCATTCTCTCTTAGGTGGAAACTGACTCCTTAATCATTTATGATTCTCTACATGGAAAGGGCACTACCCCTTGGTCGATTGCCTACATCATCAGGCGATGCAAGACTTATCTTAACAACAACATCATAGTCACCCACACCTATAGATAGGGGAACAAGGCTGTGGATTATCTTTCTTCCCAGGAAGATCACGGTTCCAATATCACTTGTCTTCCCAATAATTTTAGCTTTAAACTAGAGGGGGTGAACTTGATCTGAGGGGATGCTCTTGGCCTCCATTATTTTAGACCTCCCTAAGCCTCATTGTTTTTTTATTTCTTTGTACTTTGTTTGTCATTCTATGAATAAAAATGAAATGATTGATGATTATGATATCTTGGTCTACTCAAAGTTAGAGGAGGAGCATGCTGAGCATCTCAGAGTTATTTTTCAGGTCCTTCGACACCACTAGCATTATGAGAAGTAGTCCAAGTGTAAGTTCTGGATATGAGAGGTGTGTTTCCTTACACATTTGGTGTCTTAAATGGGTGTGGAAGTGGACCCATCGAAGGTCTAATTAGTTGTTTCTTGGGTAACACCCAAGAATGTGGAAGAGGTTCATAGTTTCCTTGGTATCACGAGTTATTATTAGAGGTTTGTACATGATTTATCTCAAGTTTAAGCTCCCCTAATAGTGTTGATCAGGAAGGACCGAAATTTTGTGTGGACATATTAGTTCCATGAAGCTTTTGATTACCCGAAGTAGAAGTTGGTTAGGGTTATGGTGTTTTAGTTGCCTAAGGAGGATGTGTTGTTTGAGGATTTATGTGACACATCCCATATGGTCTTGAGATGCATGTTGATGAAATAAAGAGAAGTGATCTCTTATGGGTCTAGGAAGTTACATCACCATAAGAGTAACTATGCCACCCATGATCTGGAGTTGTCAGATATTGTGCTCATGCTAAATTTGTGGCAATATTACCTCATTGATGAGTGTTTTTTGGTTTTCATGGACCACAAGAGCCCGAGATATGTTTTATCTCAATAGGATCTGAATCTATGACAATGAAGGTGGATGGAGTTTCTTTAGGATTACGATTTTGAGATTTCTTACACCCTAGGGAAGGGTAATGTAGTTATTGATGCGATGAGTCGAAAGTCCCGAGAGGAGGTGGATCGGGAGTTTGTAGATGTTTGGAAAGGAATGGAGGATCTTACAATGATGAATCTTTAAATTGGGGAGAGAAATGGATGAGGTTTTCTTCATCAGATGACCATGGATCTATCTTTGATGAAATTGGTGGAGGAATCTTAGTGGGGAGACTTAGAGGAATAGGTGATGCACAATCATGTTTGCCATAGTGATTCTCCTGAGGGGTGGAGCCTGTAGCCCAAGGGAAGGATGTTTCCCCCATCCTCTGTTGGAAGTTGGGCAACCCAAGGAGGTGATCTTTTCCCATCCTCCAGATACTCAATAACTAGGTTCGATTGGTTTCATGGCCTCCCCACCAAGAAAAGCGAGGAGGAAGACAATCAAAGGTGTTTCCCGACTGTAATTGACTTCACCAGAATCTACTGAGAAGTTTTTGGGCATCTGTACGTGGTTGAGATCAAGACAAAAGAAGACTCGGGAATTCACTTCTTCTATTACGAAAGTGACCATGGAGCTTGGGGCCAACATTGGGCCACTTAGTTTCCAATGATTCATATTTTCCTATAGAACTCCCATGACATCAAAGCATGGGTGAAAACAGATTTCATTGCTTCCAAAACCAAAAATCACAAAGCTCATGTGGTAGCTGTTTTGGAACACAAGCAGAATCCTACGAAAATTAGTGAGTATACCCACAAAATCAAGATGCATGCATACATGCAAGAAGATCCCATAAATAGGCATATATGGATTTTTTGGATCAGAGATATACTAGTGGATTTGGTCATGGTGGGAGACCAACACATCACGATGAAGATTAGCAAGGGCACAAGATATATTTTTGTGGTGTTCGTTTTTGGCAGTTGTTATTCGCAGAGAAGAGAAACTCTTTGGAAAGAATTTAGTGTGTTTGATCTAGGGGCCCTTACATGGGTTGTTGGTGGGGATTTTGATTTCATCAAAAAACCATTTGAAAAGAAGGGGTGAGGTGCTTTTCCTAGGAAGGCAAGCTTGGATTTCCTCCTGTTCATGGATGGAAAAGGTCTACTTGATATTGGTTATTCAGGCGATTGTTTTCCGTGGTGTAATAATAAAAAGGGGGGCATAAGATGCTGGAGCTGGATTGACCATTGCCTCACTAATATATATGCTATCTCTATATTCCCAGATGCTAAGGTTATCCATCTATTTTTAGGTATCTCAGATCATTCTCCCTTACTGATTTCTCTATCCCCAAGGCAGGCTTCTCATGAAATATTTAAATTTTCTAGAAAATGGAATCTAAACCCTGATTATCAGTGTCTAGTTAGGGAGGTATTGGGTGAACCCTCAAAGGGTCACACATGGGTGTCTATCCACTAAAAACTAAGGTGGCTCAAGAAAACCCTATATGTGTGGGCTAAAAATATTCCTCCCGCGGACGAACATATTGATGATCAAAAATAGGATATTGAGCATCTGGACTATAGTCTTGAGGAGAAGTAGGATGAAATGGTTTTTGGGGAACTCGTACACAAGAAGAACATGTTGGATGAATTAATCTTTACTCTGGAATGCAAGGTGAGGGAAATTTTGAGGATTAAATGGCTCAAAGAGGGTGATAAAAACACCACTTTCTTCCATGCATGTATTATAGAGAAGCGACATTCTATAAAGCCTGATATTGCTCTTGCGAATGGATATTTCACTGATGATAGAGATGTTTTTGTAAGGATGGAACAAACGTTATTCAAAGATCTTCTTGCAGGACCGAACTCAAATATGCCCAGTGAGTACCCGTGAGGGGGTGATGAGTTTTAGAGAGTCATCCAAAACCTTATCTCTAATCGGGATAATAAAGTCATGGAAGGGATTCCCGATGAGGCATAGGTCCATGTGACCATGATGAATTTGAATTTTGAGAGCTCTTCGAGACCTGACAGCTTCCCGGGCTCATTCTATAGGGGTTATTAGGAAGTGGTTAAGTGTGATATTATTTCAACCATTCAGGACTTTTTTCATGGGGGCATCCTTCTGTGGGTTGTTGGTGATACTACCCTTATGCTCATTCCAAAGGTTAAGGACCCTTTCTTCCTCACCCATTACATACCTTTTAGTTTGTGTAACTTTCTATATAAGATTTTGTCGAGTATCATCAATGGGAGGCTGTCCTTTCATCTTCCTCAATGGGTTTCCCTTGAGCAACACAAGTTTGTGATGGACTTCTCCATACAAGGGGTGATTGATCTGTCACAGGAAATGCTTAAAGATATCAACTTCAAGACACATGAGGCCAACATTTCCATCAAGTTGGAAATGAATAAAGCATACGATAGGATGGAATGGGGGTTTATCAACAATGTTATTTCTAGAATATTCCTCTCAACCTGAGTGTGTGATCTCATTTTTAGGTGATTCTCCTCTTTATGGTTGGTGGTTTCTTTCATGGGTAAATTGCATGGCTTCTTTAAGGAGAGTAGAGGTCTACAGCAAGGGGACCTCATCTACCTAAGCATTTCCATCCTTATGTAAGAAACTCTCATCCGTATGATTAATAGAGGCATGGATAATGGTGATATTCTTCCCTATCGGAGGAAGAAGGTTCTGACTACCATTTCTCATCTTATGTTTGCTGATGACATGATTATATTCACTAATGCTAGAAGGAGATCTATTCATGGTATCAACAAGATTATTGAAGATTATTTTTGCTAGAGTGGCCAAGTAATTAACAAGGATAAAAGCGCCTTCTATATTAAAAACAAATGAACTTCTCAAAGGGCTATAAATATATGTAATAGACTAGGTATAAAGCGCGACTCTTTCACTATAGAATACTTTGGTACCACCATCTCTTTAGTAAGAATTCACATCTGCAATTTTGATCATGTGGTGTCCAAGATCTCAAGTCATGTACTCATCTGGGAAAATTATTTCTTATCATTTGGGGGCTGAATGGCTTTGATCAATAGTGTTTTGTCAGCCATTCTGGTTCATGCTTTGTATTCCCCTAATGTTCCAAAAGGAGTCATCAAATCTATTGATATATTTATGGTAGGCTTCATATGGGATTCTTTCGTGGTAGGGAAAAGACATTGGGTCTCTTGGGAAAAGATGGGCAGGCCCATCCAGGATGGAGGGATTAACGCGAAGAGCCTAGCTGACATAATTCACTACATGCATGCATGCCTAGATTGGGAAATTGTTGAGGAAAACACTTTATAAGGAAATATTATGTATCATAACATTGGTGGAAACATGGAAGACTTAGGTGTGCATGCTTCCCCTCTTTGTTCCAAGATAAAATCCCTCATACCAATTATTCAAAAAAACTCTCAATGGATTGTGGGAGAGATTAATAACCTTTTATGGCATCACAACTGGGCAAGAAGTTTGGTTGGTTATCCTGGATGTCCTACTCCTAACATTTTGTTTAAGGAGGAAAGCAATCATCATGTTTTCTTCAGGTCTTTTCTTGATAAAAACCAGTAGGATTTCTTTGATTCTATTACCACTTTCTCTGAGCTAGATAAGTTTGTTTTCACCCTGTCCAACTCTGAAAATTTTTCTACAAAGTATTTTAGTAGGTTGGACAACTCTGGATCCCAACACGATAGATGGAATGGCTTGGTGTGGCATAACAAAATTCTGAATAAATTCAACTTTCTCATTTAGAGGATTAGGAACTAGGATTTTCCTTTAAACGACAACATTAAAAAGGTTGGTATTAATATGGATTTCAGCTGTCACTATTGTAATAATGAACATGAAGAGGGTATTAACTATATTTTCTTTGAAAGTTAATGGGCCTTGGATGTCTGGAGATTTTTTGGAGCTTTCACTGCTTACTCCTCTCACTCTTACTATGATGCATCTTTTCTGGAGCATTGGTTTCAAGGGACGGATGATACAAGATAGGAAAGTAAAAAAATATATTTTATTCTCAGTGTTGGCTATTGGTGTTTGTGGAATGCCAGAAATCAGGTTTGTTATGAGGGGACTCCTTCTATCGGGAGGGATATTATCATTTGGAAAAGGAGTGTTCTGCCAGACATGGTTAATCTTTTTAGAAACTGGAAGGAAGCGCCCTCTTTTTGGTCTCTATGGAGTACAACCCCAGTGAATCCTTCCCCCATTCCCAGTCTGCACGGTCAATGGGTGAGATTTATTCCTCATGCTTATGGTTTGAAGCTCAATACAGACGGATCTTGTATAGCTGGTGAAACGTGAGGCAGAGTACTGGTTCTTGATTATAGTGGAAGAGTTTATCTAGATTTCATAGCTCACTATGGTATAAATAACTCCATCTAATTGGAGGACAAAGAAGTTTTGACAGGGTTCATCTTGTGCAATCAAAGGAATGCCATTATCTCCCAGGTGGAAACTGAATCCTTAATCATTCATGATTCTCTACATGGAAAAGGCACTACCCCTTGGTCAATTTCCCACATCATCAGGTGATGCAAGACTCCTCTAAACAACAACATCATTGTCACTGAAAGTGCGGCCGATTGTCGCCTATCGACCGTTCAAGGTTCCGGTGCTCTGCTAATGTGTATAGCAGCACTCGGGTCGAATCCTCGGCGATGATACTTTGTAATAGTCGTTTGTTTTTAGTTGATTGTATTTTGATTAGGGGGGTTTGTTTGCAGAGCTTAATTGAAATGATTTATGTATGATGTTTGATTTACCAAATTGATAAATATTGGGGTGAGTTCATCATTGGGGAGTTAAGCATGTGATATCCTTGAGCCTTACTTTGTATTGCATTAAATTAACACCCATGTCATAAGTTGACGTTGATTGGAATTCCTAAGTGTGAAGGCTTTAATCCAAGCCTTAACTTAACTTAGGGTTCTAATCTAAATCAAAACTTATTTATGGTAGTGTATTTATGGTTCCAATAATCCATGGAAACCACTCGTTAATCAAAACATATCATTAATCCATGACATATTAAGTTTAACATACACAATATTAATTTAAAGAATACTCATCGAGCAAAACTCTCAATCACTTAACATCCCCGAATTATAACTCACCCCAATGAGAGATTTACTCAGACATTTGGATGTTTAATATTCTGGTTAAAATAATTATGATGATAAATTAAGAATAGAAGAAAAAGAAATGGATTAGAAAAGAGTGGTACGTTGACACACACACACGAACGATGATGATAATTAAAAACGGATTTTCGATTGAATGAGGAAGCAAAAGAAGGGAAGGGGATTGAACTGAATTTAAACTATTTTAAGAACATTAATGTTAAACTACAGAAGTTGGATGAGAATAAGAGATATTGAAGAAGTAACTTGCATTAAAACAGAATTACAAAGAAAGAGAATTACAAGATTACAAAAATGAAGAACACAAAAGTAAGTGAAAAGAAAGAGAGGAGGAAAGGTCTCTCAAGTGTAAACTTGAGTATGGCAGGTCCTCCCAAGCCTTTGGCAAAGCTTTGGTCATGCCAATATGATCTCCTCTCTTCTGAAATGCCAACCCCTCTCAAGGAGAGAAGGGGAGAGTATTTATAGCCCAAGGAGTGGACTGTTTGCATTCCCAATCTGTCCCTCCACTTGCATCGCCAATTTGGCAATTTAGACAGACGAATATTCAAATATCTCCTTCTTCAAAGTTGTAGACAATAATGTTGGACGACTACTCTCAAACTTTGGAGTCATTTGGACGTAAGGATAAAAGGTTATGTCCGGTTTCATAAACAAACTTAAACTGTCCATTTCAATCCAGTCTTTTTGAAGTCCATAATGTGAAAGGGTTTTTGAATATTAAGATGCCTTCAAATCCGAATGGTTTCTTCAACAAAGTCGGCTGACTACATCTCCTCTTTCACACTGCAAAATCTCAGCTCGTTTAGATGATTACATAAGGAGATATGTCATGAATACTATACTTATTTTCATTCTCGTCCAGAATGGTGGGCTGGACTTCAAAGATTTATTTGGGACCCTTGTACTTGGATTTGGGCCATGAAATTTTTATCCAAGATGACATGTAGTGTCCCCCGAATTATGGTGGAGATTTAAGGTTTTTGTACTTCTGTATTGAGCCCAGTAAATAAATCTTCAAGGCTGGTCCAGTTTGTTCACAGATTCTTTGGTCTTGTTTGTGAGGACCATATGACCCTTCAAATGGCAGAATTGGATCATGGTGCCTTCTAATGAAATGTTGTATATTGAAAGTAGAATCCTACAAAATAAGAACCACACAATTTGGATCAGTATAGTGATAGTTATAATTAAAACATTAAACTGACTCAATTTGACTACTTCTAAAAATGCTCAAATATTATACTTAATATTAAAACATTAATATTTCACACAAATTATGCACATTTCATATAAAATAAGTAAAGGGGGAATATAATAAGTCATGAAAATATTAATAACATCAACTCCCCCACACTTAGATCTGCGCGTGTCCTCATGTGCAACAAATATAAAAACATGACAAAATCATTTTCACTCACCAACAAATATTAAAATTTTGTTTTCTCCAATCTGGGGAGGTTTAGACTATTTCACTCATCTATATTGAATTCCATCACAAATTTGGTTCACAATAATGCATCAGAAACAATTCATTTTTTCATGTTCAAGGTTTGAATTAGAAAATGTAGGCACTCAAAACTTACTCCTCTCAAGATGATAAAAATGTATTTTAGGAGGTTCACTCATTCACCAACAAAAAGTGAAAATCAAGAGTTTGTAAGAGCTCTCAGCTTCCATTCCCAAATCTAATGTGTACAAGAATCAAGAGGTCTTTTAAGGGGTTTTTCAGTGGCTATGGGACGGTAGGTATATAATGTCTAAAGGAAAAGAGGGGTTAAAAACACCAACATGGAAAAATCAATGCACATTTTTTTTTAAAATTTGATTTGAAAGGAAATAGAAACACATATTTACAAGGGCATGAATGTGTGATGAATGAAAAGTGAGGGAGATAGAAAATGGAATAGGTTGAGATGATGGAATATGTACAACATGGAAGACTTCCAATAATGGCACAATACAAGATGATTCAAGTGTTCTTTTTTTTTCTTTTTTTGCTCTTTTTTTTTTCGAAAGTTGTGCTTGAAACAAGTCTCACAGTCATCTCCCAACCCATGCTTGATCTCCACATGGAACTAATTTATAACATGAACAAAGGTTGATGATGAATGATTTTTGACCCACCCAAGACACAACCCATTCCTTTTTTTTTTATTTTTTTCATTTTTTTTAATATAATTTTTTTTCATTTTTTTTGAACACTTTTCAATGACTTTTGTACAAATGACAATTACACATATACACCCCAAAGCTCACAGAATTACAACCTCTCCCCCACACTTGAATGGAAGCTTGCCCTCAAGCATATGATGACACATTGGGAATCAACGAAAGTACGCCCAAAAATGAAGTCTATTCCCCCCACACTTAAATTTCAATAAATTGTACAATGAAAATCCATGAAGATGTTGGGTGGGACAAGGTATTAGGCTTGTAATGTGGCTATCAAAAGAAAGGGTTTCATAGGATCAAAGGGGCTTTCAAAATTAGGATTAATGTAAGGGTAACGGGAGGCTATTTGGCTATTCTGATTCTCATGTGGCTTAGAAAATGCCTCTATCATATTAATGTACACAAAAGATGGAAGTTCAGCTTGAAGGTCCACAAACTCAAGACTCACAATCAGTGGTGAAGACACACAATGAAAAAGATGGCCATAGATTACCTTGGCATGAAGGCTAATGTTATTCCTCACGGTAGGGGAGAATCATTTTCCACCAAAAATTGTTCATTCAAAATGTTTGTTATTGACACAAAATTGTTTACCCAAGTTTGAGATAAAAATTCAATATATTTGAGTTTAAAACAAGCCTTTTGAATCCCCAAAATGGTTGGACAAAATTTCAATATTGGATGATGAGTAATTATGACACCCCTTGTTTTCAATTTTCATTTGTTTTTAATTATTATTTTTTTTAAATTTTTTTATTTTTAATGACAGATCCACACAAAAGAGAAAATAGAAAAAAGGTTGTGGACGAATGTTGTAAAAAAAAATGAGAGGGAGAGAGGAAGAAGAAGAAATAGAGAGAAGAAGAGAGGGAAGAGAGATTGAGGAGAGATAGAGTTAAAGGGAAAGAGGTGCCCCCTGGTTTGGATTTGGCGGGTCTCCATCCAGTGGTGGTTCTATTGAAGTGGATGGGGTTTCGATGGAAGTCGACGTGGTTCCTGGATTGTGAGACCTCTCATGGTGATGCTTTAACCGGTGTCCATTTACCGTGAATTTTCTTTTTGAAGAAGGGTCTTGGACTTGCACTACACCAAATGGGTAAACGTTAGTAATAATAAAAGGTCCATCCCAATGAGAATTGAGCTTACCTGGGTGAAGTCGAAATCGAGAATTGAAGAGCATTACCTTTTCACCTTCATGAAATACCTTTCGAATAATGTGCTTGTCATGGAGTGACTTTGCCTTTTCTTTGTAGAGAATGGAGTTCTCATACGAATCGAGTCGAAGCTCCTCCAATTCAGTCAACTGCAACAATCTTTCTTCACCAGATTTTTCACAATCTAAATTACAAGTTTTGACAGCCCAAAATGACTTATATTGGATTTCAACTGGTAAATGACAGGCTTTACCAAAAACTAGCCTAAATGGAGACATCCCAATGGGTGTCTTATAGGCTGTTCGATAGGCCCAGAGTGCTTCACCAAGTCTATCGGGCCAGTCTTTTCTTGTGGGCTTAACAATTCTTTCAAGCACTCTTTTCACTTCTCTGTTAGAAAGTTCAGCCATTCCATTTGTTTGAGGGTGATATGCAGTGGATGTTTTATGTACAACCCCATTCTTTTTCAAAAGTAACTCCATGGTTCTATTACAGAAATGAGTTCCTAAGTCACTTATCAAAGCACGTGGTGTTCCGAATCGATGGAAGATATGGGTTTTGAGGAACTCACTCACAGTTTGAGCATCATCTTTCCTAGTGGGTTTGGCCTCGACCCACCTAGAAACATAATCGACCGCAAGAAGAATGTATGAGAATCCATTGGAAGGGGGAAATGGTCCCATGAAATCGATGCCCCAAACATCGAAAAGCTCACAGAAGATTAATGGCTTTTGAGGCATTTCGTTTCTTTTGGAAATTGTGCCAAACTTTTGGCAAGTGGGACATGATTGACAGAACTCGTGTGAGTCCTTGAAGAGTGAAGGCCAAAAGAATCCAGAATCTAGGACCTTTCGATAAGTCCTTTGTGGTCCAAAGTGGCCACCTCCAGGCATTGAGTGGCAGAATTCCAAGATGGAGGATTGTTCAGTTTCATCAACACATCTCCTAATTACCATGTCAGCCCCAGTTTTCCAAAGTTTATTATCTTCCCAAAAATAATGCTTTGAATCACTTTTCATCTTTTCTTTTTGTTCTTTTGAAAAATATTCAGGGAAAACACCAGAAACCATGTAATTGACAATTGGGGAATACCATGGTAACTTTGGAGTGAGAGAGGAGAGGTGTTCAGTTGGAAATTCAGGATCAATTATTTCAGAATGAGAAGAATTAGAAATTCTACTCAGGTGGTCAGCCACAGGGTTTTCTTTTCCAGGTTTATCTTTTATCACAAGGTCAAACTCTTGGAGCATTAAAATCCATCTTATTAGCCTTGGTTTGGAATCACTTTTCTTAAGTAAGAACTTTAATGCTGAGTGGTCCGTGAAGATGATGATTTTGGCACCTAAGAGATAGGGCCAGAATTTATCCAAGGCAAAAACCACAGCTAAAAGTTCTTTTTCAGTCACAGTGTAGTGTGATTGAGTTTCATCCAATGTTTTTGAGGCATAAAAGATGACATGAGGAATGTTTTCTCTTCTTTGACCAAGAACAGCCCCAATGGACCTATCAGAAGCATCACACATCAATTCAAATGGTAAGGACCAATCTGGGGGTTGGATTATTGGAGCAGATGTGAGAGCAGATTTGAGTTCAATGAAGGCTATCTTGCAAGCCTCATCAAAATTGAATGTGACATCATTTTGAAGTAAACGAGTGAGTGGGAGGGAAATCTTGCTGAAGTTCTGAATGAATCGCCGATAGAAACCAGCATGACCAAGGAAGGACCGAATGTCTCGAACTGATTTGGGTTCAGGAAGTGATTGGATCACCTCAATTTTGGCTGGATCAACTTGGATACCCTCTTGAGAAATTATGTGCCCTAGAACAATCCCATTTGAAACCATGAAGTGACATTTTTCAAAATTCAGCACAAGGTTGCACTTGACACACTTTTGAAGGACCAAAGAGAGTGAATGTAAGCAAGATTCAAATGACTCACCATAAATGGTAAAGTCATCCATGAAGACCTCCATGCAATTATCAATGAATTCAGAAAAGATACTCATCATACACCGCTGGAATGTTGCAGGAGCATTACAAAGGCCAAAAGGCATTCGCCTATAGGCATAGGTTCCAAAGGGGCAAGTGAATGTGATCTTTTCTTGGTCTTGAGGTGCGATTGGAATTTGGAAGTATCCGGTGTAACCATCAAGAAAGCAATAGTGTGACTTTCCGGCCAATCTCTCAAGCATTTGGTCAAGGAAAGGAAGTGGGTAGTGATCTTTTCGTGTTTCAGCATTCAATTTGCGATAATCGATGCACACACGCCATTTGTTTTTCACTCGAGTTGTGACCACTTCTCCATGTTCATTTGTGACAACTGTTATCCCACCCTTCTTAGGAACGACTTGAATTGGACTAACCCATTCACTATCAGAAATTGGGTAGATAATACCAGCTTGAAGAAGCTTGGTAATCTCTTCCCTAACTACCTCAAGTATGAGTGGATTGAGTCTTCTTTGAGGTTGCCTAATTGGTTTGGATGATTCCTCTAGATGGATGTGATGCATGCAAAGGGCAGGGTTGATTCCTGGAATATCCTCTAGGGTCCAACCTAAGGCATTTTTGTTTTCTTCTAACACTTGAACAAGTTGGGACTCCTCAGTTTCAGAAAGTGAAGCAGAGATAATGACAAGGTAGGAGGGATTATGGAAAAGGAATGCATACTTGAGGTGTGAAGGAAGTGGTTTTAGATCAGTTTCAGCCTGGATTTGAGAGCTAGACAAGTTAGGAGCAGGAGAAGGGATTTCAGATGGGTTTGGATCATTTTCCTCAACACTGTCCAAGGTGGATCAGTAGAGATCAGAGTTGATGTGGGATTTAAGAGAGTTTTCAAGTTCCTCTAGATTGATGGAGTCTATGAATGAGAGGTCCACATCAACTTCACCATTTATGACTTTGTTAATCATGGTGCAGATTTCACAAGATCCTTTATCATTAGAACATGAAGAACATGGTGGATTGGGGTTCGATTGAATCTTAGAAGTGTCCTCAAAAGCATGGATTGAGAATGCAGAGTGATCCTCAGATGGGTATCGCATGGCTTGGAAAATGTTGAACTTGACCAGTTGGTCACCTAATTCCATGGATAAGATGCCTGAATGGACATCAATCTTGGTTCTCGCAGTCATGAGGAATGGTCTTCCTAGAATTAGGGGAGATCGAGAAGAGGTCGTCTCACCTTCCATGTCAAGGACATAGAAATCAGCTGGGAAGATAAGATCATTGACCCGAACAAGAACATCCTCAATTATCCCCTCAGGACTGGCAGTGCTTCGATTGGCTAATTGAATGACAATACTCGTTGGGTGCAAGGGACCTAGACCAAGGTTGGAGAAAATGGATTTGGGCATGACATTTATTGAGGCTCCAAGGTCTATGAGTGCATCATCAAAGTTGGAACTCCCTATTTGACATGGAACCGTGAAGGTCCCTGGATCTTTGCACTTCATGGGAATGGACTGTTGGGTTGAAACATTTTCAATGTTCCTAAGTTGCCTCTTATGGGTGCACAATTCCTTAAGAAACTTGGCATACTTAGGGATTTGTTTGATGGCATCTAAGAGGGGGATGTTCACTTCAACACGTCTAAACATGTCAAGCATTTCAGGATCAGGTTCAAAGGGCTTCTTAGGCTTGGAGATGGCTTGAGGAAAAGGAATTGGGTTCCTTAGAGGAATGGAAGGAGGTGAAATAGTGGATTCAAGTTCCTTTTCCAGCTTTTTGTTCTTTTCATTTTCTAGATCAACATCGAAAGGGGAGGTAGAGAAATCAGCATGGGGCATTGCAATTTGCTTTCCCGATCTAAGTGCAATTGCACTTACATTACCCTTAGGGTTGGGTAATGGTTGAGCTGGGAGTTGGGATGAATTGGATGGTTGTTGCTGGCTAAGGTGGGATGCAAGTTGACCTATTTGGGTTTCAATGTTCTTGAGGCTAGAACGGGTGAAGGAAGCAAGATCCTCTACAGCACTTTCCCATGGTTGTTTAGAAGAAGAGGCTTGTCCCAAATTGGGTTGGCCTTGATTTTGGTTCTTGGGAAAGCGATTGTATTGGGTGGGGAATTGGGAAGGCTCGTTAGGATAGTGGAATCCGGGAGGAGGATTGTTCCTTTGGGGTTGAGGGACAAAAGGGTAAGGTTGTTGGAAGTTACCAACACCTTGACTGTATTGAAACTGGTTTGGGTTTTGAGGAGGGAACTGTGGAGGATGAGAAATGGGATTACCATACCTCAGAGGTGGGTTAAAGGTAGAAGAGAAGGGCTCAGAGTGGGGTTGGTTGAAGTTTCTAACAAACTGACTTGATTGTTGAGGGTTGAAGTTTCGCTGAGCATATGCCGCATTGAGCTCCATTGGACTAGATGAATCAGATGGATCATCTTGAAGTTGTGGACATGTTTCAGTCAGATGAGATGGAGAGTTGCAGATTCCACAATTCTTGATAGGTCCAGGGAATAGTGACTGTGGAGAAGATGAGGTTGGGGCTTTGGTAGCCACCGCTAGTTGACGCACAAGACCTGTAAGTTTACTCATCCACTCAGTCATCTTGTTGGGCTCTATGGATTGATTCTCTTGGGCTTGTTTCACTTGAGCATGTGCTCGAGTATGGAATTGTTGCGTGTTTGCAGCCATGTTACTTATGAGATCTCTTGCAGCTGCAGGAGTTTTGTCAACAAGAGCACCGCCACTTGCGGCATCAATGAGAGTTCGCTCCATAGCCAATAACCCCTCATAGAAGTATTGGATCAGGAGTTGGTCAGGGATTTGATGGTGTGGACAAGTTGCCACAAGCTTTTTGAACCTCTCCCAATACTCATGGAGTGATTCATTAGGGAATTGACGGATGCCGCTTATTTCCTTTCGGATAGAAGCTGTTCGGGAAGCGGGAAAGAACTTCTCAAGGAAAAGTCTCTTCATGTCAACCCATGAGTTTATGGAACCAGGTGGGAGGTAGTAGAGCCAAGACTTGGCAGAATCTGCTAGGGAAAAGGGGAAAGCTCTAAGCTTGATTTGTTCTTCAGAAACCCCTTGAGGTTTCATGGTTGAGCAGACTACTTGGAACTCTTTAAGGTGAAGATGTGGATCCTCACTGGCTAGCCCGTGAAAATGAGGGAGAAGATGAATCAAACCCGACTTGAGTTCGAAGTCAGCCTCTATGTTTGGATATTGAATACCAAGAGGTTGGTAATTCATATCAGGGGCAGCAAGTTCTTTCAATGTTTGTTCCCTAGGATTGGCCATTTGAATTTCAATTGGTTGGATGAGGACTGGTTCTTGAATTATTTGAGCATCTCTTATGTTCCTCCTAAGTTGGCGAAGTGTTCGATCAATTTCAGGGTCAAACAAATCCGAGGGATTGTTTGGAAGGCTACGGGGCATTCAGAGAGATTTTGGAAGAAAGGGGAAGACGGGGTTTTCTTTGTATTTTTTCAGTTTATGATTTTTAAGAGGAAGACGGGTTTTTCTTTGTGTTTTTTTTTCAATTTTTTTTAAATTTTTGTTTTTTTTTGGTTTTTTTGACAATAACCAGAAACTAATGACTACTTAAAGCACCATCCCCGGCAACGGAGCCATTTGAAAGTGCGGCCGATTGTCGCCTATCGACCGTTCAAGGTTCCGGTGCTCTGCTAATGTGTATAGCAGCACTCGGGTCGAATCCTCGGCGATGATACTTTGTAATAGTCGTTTGTTTTTAGTTGATTGTATTTTGATTAGGGGGGTTTGTTTGCAGAGCTTAATTGAAATGATTTATGTATGATGTTTGATTTACCAAATTGATAAATATTGGGGTGAGTTCATCATTGGGGAGTTAAGCATGTGATATCCTTGAGCCTTACTTTGTATTGCATTAAATTAACACCCATGTCATAAGTTGACGTTGATTGGAATTCCTAAGTGTGAAGGCTTTAATCCAAGCCTTAACTTAACTTAGGGTTCTAATCTCAATCAAAACTTATTTATGGTAGTGTATTTATGGTTCCAATAATCCATGGAAACCACTCGTTAATCAAAACATATCATTAATCCATGACATATTAAGTTTAACATACACAATATTAATTTAAAGAATACTCATCGAGCAAAACTCTCAATCACTTAACATCCCCGAATTATAACTCACCCCAATGAGAGATTTACTCAGACATTTGGATGTTTAATATTCTGGTTAAAATAATTATGATGATAAATTAAGAATAGAAGAAAAAGAAATGGATTAGAAAAGAGTGGTACGTTGACACACACACACGAACGGTGATGATAATTAAAAACGGATTTTCGATTGAATGAGGAAGCAAAAGAAGGGAAGGGGATTGAACTGAATTTAAACTATTTTAAGAACATTAATGTTAAACTACAGAAGTTGGATGAGAATAAGAGATATTGAAGAAGTAACTTGCATTAAAACAGAATTACAAAGAAAGAGAATTACAAGATTACAAAAATGAAGAACACAAAAGTAAGTGAAAAGAAAGAGAGGAGGAAAGGTCTCTCAAGTGTAAACTTGAGTATGGAAGGTCCTCCCAAGCCTTTTTCAAAGCTTTGGTCGTTCCAATATGATCTCCTCTCTTCTGAAATGCCAACCCCTCTCAAGGAGAGAAGGGGAGAGTATTTATAGCCCAAGGAGTGGACTGTTTGCATTCCCAATCTGTCCCTCCACTTGCATCGCAAATTTGGCAATTTATACAGACTAATCTTCAACTATCTCCTTATTAAAAGTTGTAGACAATAATGTTGGACGACTACTCTCAAAATATGGAGTCATTTGGATGTAAGGATAAAAAGTTATGGCCGGTTTCATAAACAAACTTAAACTGTCCATTTCAATCCAGTCTTTTTGAAGTCCATAATGTGAAAGGGTTTTTGAATATTAATATGCCTTCAAATCCTAATGGTTTCTTCAACAAAGTCGGCCACCTACATCTCCTCTTTCACAATGCAAAATCTCAGCTCTCTTGGATGATTACATCAGGAGATATGTCATGCATACTATACTGATTTTCATTCTCGTCCAGAATGGTGGGATGGACTTCAAAGATTTATTTGGGCCCCTTGTACTTAGATTTGGGCCATGAAATTTTTATCCAAGATGACATGTAGTGTCCCCCGAATTATGGTGGAGATTTAAGGTTTTTGTACTTCTGTATTGAGCCCAGTAAATAAATCTTTAAGGCTGGTCCAGTTTGTTCACAGATTCTTTGGTCTTGTTTGTGAGGACCATATGACCCTTCAAATGGCAGAATTGGATCATGGTGCCTTCTAATGAAATGTTGTATATTGAAAGGAGAATCCTAAAAAACAAGAAACACACAATTTGGATCAGTATAGTGATAGTTATAATTAAAACATTAAACTGACTCAATTTGACTACTTCTAAAAATGCTCAAATATTATACTTAATATTAAAACATTAATATTTCACACAAATTATGCACATTTCATATAAAATAAGTAAAGGGGGAATATAATAAGTCATGAAAATATTAATAACATCAACTCCCCCACACTTAGATCTGCGCGTGTCCTCATGTGCAACAAATATAAAAACATGACAAAATCATTTTCACTCACCAACAAATATTAAAATTTTGTTTTCTCCAATCAGGGGAGGTTTAGACTATTTCACTCATCTATATTGAATTCCATCACAAATTTGGTTCACAATAATGCATTAGAAACAATTCATTTTTTCATCTTCAAGGTTTGAATTAGAAAATGTAGGCACTCAAAACTTACTCCTCTCAAGATGATAAAAATGTATTTTAGGAGGTTCACTCATTCACCAACAAAAAGTGAAAATCAAGAGTTTGTAAGAGCTCTCAGCTTCCATTCCCAAATATAATGTGTACAATAATCAAGAGGTCTTTTAAGGGGTTTTTCAGTGGCTATGGGACGGTAGGTATATAATGTCCAAAGGAAAAGAGGGGTTAAAAACACCAACATGGAAAAATCAATGCACATTTTTTTTTGAAATTTGATTTGAAAGGAAATAGAAACACATATTTACAAGGGCATGAATGTGTGATGAATGAAAAGTGAGGGAGATAGAAAATGGAATAGGTTGAGATTATGGAATATGTACAACATGGAAGACTTCCAATAATGGCACAATACAAGATGATTCAAGTGTTCTTTTTTTTTCTTTTTTTGCTCTTTTTTTTTCGAAAGTTGTGCTTGAAACAAGTCTCACAGTCATCTCCCAACCCATGCTTGATCTCCACATGGAAATAATTTATAACATGAACAAAGGTTGATGATGAATGATTTTTGACCCACCCAAGACACAACCCATTCCTTTTTTTTTTATTTTTTTCATTTTTTTTTATATAATTTTTTTTCAATTTTTTTGAACACTTTTCAATGACTTTTGTACAAATGACAATTACACATATACACCCCAAAGCTCACAGAATTACAACCTCTCCCCCACACTTGAATGGAAGCTTGCCCTCAAGCATATGATGACACATTGGAAATCAATGAAAGTACGCCCAAAAATGAAGTCTATTCCCCCCACACTTAAATTTCAATAAATTGTACAATGAAAATCCATGAAGTTGTTGGGTGGGACAAGGTATTAGGCTTGTAATGTGGATATCAAAAGAAAGGGTTTCATAGGCTCAAAGGGGCTTTCAAAAGTAGGATTAATGTAAGGGTAACGGGAGGCTATTTGGCTATTCTGATTCTCATGTGGCTTAGAAAATGCCTCTATCATATTAATGTACACAAAAGATGGAAGTTAAGCTCGAAGGTCCACAAACTCAAGACTCACAATCAGTGGTAAAGACACACAATGAAAAATATGGCCATAGATGACCTTGGCATGAAGGCTAATGTTATTCCTCACGGTAGGGGAGAATCATTTTCCACCAAAAATTGTTCATTCAAAATGTTTGTTATTGACACAAAATTGTTTACCCAAGTTTGAGATAAAAATTCAATATATTTGAGTTTAAAACAAGCCTTTTGAATCCCCAAAATGGTTGGACAAAATTTCAATATTGGATGATGAGTAATTATGACACCCCTTGTTTTCAATTTTCATTTGTTTTTAATTATTATTTTTTTTAAATTTTTTTATTTTTAATGACAGATCCACACAAAAGAGAAAATAGAAAAAAGGTTGTGGACGAATGTTGTAAAAAAAAAATGAGAGGGAGAGAGGAATAAGAAGAAATAGAGAGAATAAGAGAGGGAAGAGAGATTGAGGAGAGATAGAGTTAAAGGGAAAGAGGTGCCCCCTGGTTTGGATTTGGCGGGTCTCCATCCAGTGGTGGTTCTATTGAAGTGGATGGGGTTTCGATGGAAGTCGACATGGTTCCTGGATTGTGAGACCTCTCATGGTGATGCTTTAACCGGTGTCCATTTACCGTGAATGTTCTTTTTGAAGAAGGGTCTTGGACTTTCACTGCACCAAATGGGTAAACGTTAGTAATAATAAAAGGTCCATCCCAATGAGAATTGAGATTACCTGGGTGAAGTCGAAATCGAGAATTGAAGAGCATTACCTTTTCACCTTCATGAAATACCTTTCGAATAATGTGCTTGTCATGGAGTGACTTTGCCTTTTCTTTGTAGAGAATGGAGTTCTCATACGAATCGAGTCGAAGCTCCTCCAATTCAGTCAACTGCAACAATCTTTCTTCACCAGATTTTTCACAATCTAAATTACAAGTTTTGACAGCCCAAAATGACTTATGTTGGATTTCAACTGGTAAATGACAGGCTTTACCAAAAACTAGCCTAAATGGAGACATCCCAATGGGTGTCTTATAGGCTGTTCGATAGGCCCAGAGTGCTTCACCAAGTCTATCGGGCCAGTCTTTTCTTGTGGGCTTAACAATTCTTTCAAGCACTCTTTTCACTTCTCTGTTAGAAAGTTCAGCCATTCCATTTGTTTGAGGGTGATATGCAGTGGATGTTTTATGTACAACCCCATTCTTTTTCAAAAGTGACTCCATGGTTCTATTACAGAAATGAGTTCCTAAGTCACTTATCAAAGCACGTGGTGTTCCGAATCGATGGAAGATATGGGTTTTGAGGAACTCACTCACAGTTTGAGCATCATCTTTCCTAGTGGGTTTGGCCTCGACCCACCTAGAAACATAATCGACCGCAAGAAGAATGTATGAGAATCCATTGGAAGGGGGAAATGGTCCCATGAAATCGATGCCCCAAACATCGAAAAGCTCACAGAAGATTAATGGCTTTTGAGGCATTTCGTTTCTTTTGGAAATTGTGCCAAACTTTTGGCAAGTGGGACATGATTGACAGAACTCGTGTGAGTCCTTGAAGAGTGAAGGCCAAAAGAATCCAGAATCTAGGACCTTTCGATAAGTCCTTTGTGGTCCAAAGTGGCCACCTCCAGGCATTGAGTGGCAGAATTCCAAGATGGAGGATTGTTCAGTTTCATCAACACATCTCCTAATTACCATGTCAGCCCCAGTTTTCCAAAGTTTATTATCTTCCAAAAAATAATGCTTTGAATAACTTTTCATCTTTTCTTTTTTTTCTTTTGAAAAATATTCAGGGAAAACACCAGAAACCATGTAATTGACAATTGGGGCATACCATGGTAACTTTGGAGTGAGAGAGGAGAGGTGTTCAGTTGGAAATTCAGGATCAATTATTTCAGAATGAGAAGAATTAGAAATTCTACTCAGGTGGTCAGCCACATGGTTTTCTTTTCCAGGTTTATCTTTTATCACAAGGTCAAACTCTTGGAGCATTAAAATCCATCTTATTAGCCTTGGTTTGGAATCACTTTTCTTAAGTAAGAACTTTAATGCTGAGTGGTCCGTGAAGATGATGATTTTGGCACCTAAGAGATAGGGCCGGAATTTATCCAAGGCAAAAACCACAGCTAAAAGTTCTTTTTCAGTCACAGTGTAGTGTGATTGAGTTTCATCCAATGTTTTTGAGGCATAAAAGATGACATGAGGAATGTTTTCTCTTCTTTGACCAAGAACAACCCCAATGGCCCTATCAGAAGCATCACACATCAATTCAAATGGTAAGGACCAATCTGGGGGTTGGATTATTGGAGCAGATGTGAGAGCAGATTTGAGTTCAATGAAGGCTCTCTTGCAAGCCTCATCAAAATTGAATGTGACATCATTTTGAAGTAAATGAGTGAGTGGGAGGGAAATCTTGCTGAAGTTCTGAATGAATTGCCGATAGAAACCAGCATGACCAAGGAAGGACCGAATGTCTCGAACTGATTTGGGTTCAGGAAGTGATTGGATCACCTCAATTTTGGCTGGATCAACTTGGATACCCTCTTGAGAAATTATGTGCCCTAGAACAATCCCATTTGAAACCATGAAGTGACATTTTTCAAAATTCAGCACAAGGTTGCACTTGACACACTTTTGAAGGACCAAAGAGAGTGAATGTAAGCAAGATTCAAATGACTCGCCATAAATGGTAAAGTCATCCATGAAGACCTCCATGCAATTATCAATGAATTCAGAAAAGATACTCATCATACACCGCTGGAATGTTGCAGGAGCATTACAAAGGCCAAAAGGCATTCGCCTATAGGCATAGGTTCCAAAGGGGCAAGTGAATGTGGTCTTTTCTTGGTCTTGAGGTGCGATTGGAATTTGGAAGTATCCGGTGTAACCATCAAGAAAGCAATAGTGTGACTTTCCGGCCAATCTCTCAAGCATTTGGTCAAGGAAAGGAAGTGGGTAGTGATTTTTTCGTGTTTCAGCATTCAATTTGCGATAATCGATGCACACACGCCATTTGTTTTTCACTCGAGTTGTGACCACTTCTCCATGTTCATTTGTGACAACTGTTATCCCACCATTCTTAGGAATGACTTGAATTGGACTAACCCATTCACTATCAGAAATTGGGTAGATAATACCAGCTTGAAGAAGCTTGGTAATCTCTTCCCTAACTACCTCAAGTATGAGTGGATTGAGTCTTCTTTGAGGTTGCCTAATTGGTTTGGATGATTCCTCTAGATGGATTTGATGCATGCAAAGGGCAGGGTTGATTCCTGGAATATCCTCTAGGGTCCAACCTAAGGCATTTTTTTTTCTTCTAACACTTGAACAATTTGGGACTCCTCAGTTTCAGAAAGTGAAGCAGAGATAATGACAGGGTAGGAGGGATTATGGAAAAGGAATGCATACTTGAGGTGTGAAGGAAGTGGTTTTAGATCAGTTTCAGCCCGGATTTGAGAGCTAGACAAGTTAGGAGCAGGAGAAGGGATTTCAGATGGGTTTGGATCATTTTCCTCAACACTGTCCAAGGTGGAGCAGTAGAGATCAGAGTTGATGTGGGATTTAAGAGAGTTTTCAAGTTCCTCTAGATTGATGGAGTCTATGAATGAGAGGTCCACATCAACTTCACCATTTATGACTTTGTTAATCATGGTGCAGATTTCACAAGATCCTTTATCATTATAACATGAAGAACATGGTGGATTGGGGTTCGATTGAATCTTAGAAGTGTCCTCAAAAGCATGGATTGAGAATGCAGAGTGATCCTCAGATGGGTATCGCATGGATTGGAAAATGTTGAACTTGACCAGTTGGTCACCGAATTTTATGGATAAGATGCCTGAATGGACATCAATCTTGGTTCTCGCAGTCATGAGGAATGGTCTTCCTAGAATTAGGGGAGATCGAGAAGAGGTTGTCTCACCTTCCATGTCAAGGACATAGAAATCAGCTGGGAAGATAAGATCATTGACCCGAACAAGAACATCCTCAATTATCCCCTCAGGACTGGCAGTGCTTCGATTGGCTAATTGAATGACAATACCCGTTGGGTGCAAGGGACCTAGACCAAGGTTGGAGAAAATGGATTTGGGCATGACATTTATTGAGGCTCCAAGGTCTATGAGTGCATCATCAAAGTTGGAACTCCCTATTTGACATGGAACCGTGAAGGTCCCTGGATCTTTGCACTTCATGGGAATGGACTGTTGGGTTGAAACATTTTCAATGTTCCTAAGTTGCCTCTTATGGGTGCACAATTCCTTAAGAAACTTGGCATACTTAGGGATTTGTTTGATGGCATCTAAGAGGGGGATGTTCACTTCAACACGTCTAAACATGTCAAGCATTTCAGGATCAGGTTCAAAGGACTTCTTAGGCTTGGAGATGGCTTGAGGAAAAGGAATTGGGTTCCTTAGAGGAATGGAAGGAGGTGAAATAGTGGATTCAAGTTCCTTTTCCAGCTTTTTGTTCTTTTCATTTTCTAGATCAACATCGAAAGGGGAGGTAGAGAAATCAGCATGGGGCATTGAAATTTGCTTTCCCGATCTAAGTGCAATTGCACTTACATTACCCTTAGGGTTGGGTAATGGTTGAGCTGGGAGTTGGGATGAATTGGATGGTTGTTGCTGGATAAGGTGGGATGCAAGTTAACCTATTTGGGTTTCAATGTTCTTGAGGCTAGAACGGGTGAAGGAAGCAAGATCCTCTACAGCACTTTCCCATGGTTGTTTAGAATAAGAGGCTTGTCCCAAATTGGGTTGGCCTTGATTTTGGTTCTTGGGAAAGCGATTGTATTGGGTGGGGAATTGGGAAGGCTCGTTAGGATAGTGGAATCTAGGAGGAGGATTGTTCCTTTGGGGTTGAGGGACAAAAGGGTAAGGTTGTTGGAAGTTACCAACACCTTGACTGTATTGAAACTGGTTTGGGTTTTGAGGAGGGAACTGTGGAGGATGAGAAATGGGATTACCATACCTCAGAGGTGGGTTAAAGGTAGAAGAGAAGGGCTCAGAGTGGGGTTGGTTGAAGTTTCTAACAAACTGACCTGATTGTTGAGGGTTGAAGTTTCGCTGAGCATATGCCGCATTGAGATCCATTGGACTAGATGAATCAGATGGATCATCTTGAAGTTGTGGACATGTTTCAGTCGGATGAGATGGAGAGTTGCAGATTCCACAATTCTTGATAGGTTCAGGGAATAGTGACTGTGGAGAAGATGAGGTTGGGGCTTTGGTAGCCACCGCTAGTTGACGCACAAGACCTGTAAGTTCACTCATCCACTCAGTCATCTTGTTGGGCTCTATGGATTGATTCTCTTGGGCTTGTTTCACTTGAGCATGTGCTCGAGTATGGAATTGTTGCGTGTTTGCAGCCATGTTACTTATGAGATCTCTTGCAGCTGCAGGAGTTTTGTCAACAAGAGCACCGCCACTTGCGGCATCAATGAGAGTTCGATCCATAGCCAATAACCCCTCATAGAAGTATTGGATCAGGAGTTGGTCAGGGATTTGATGGTGTGGACAAGTTGCCACAAGATTTTTGAACCTCTCCCAATACTCATGGAGTGATTCATTAGGGAATTGACGGATGCCACTTATTTCCTTTCGGATAGAAGCTGTTCGGGAAGCGGGAAAGAACTTCTCAAGGAAAAGTCTCTTCATGTCAACCCATGAGTTTATGGAACCAGGTGGGAGGTAGTAGAGCCAATACTTGGCAGAATCTGCTAGGGAAAAGGGGAAAGCTCTAAGCTTGATTTGTTCTTCAGAAACCCCTTGAGGTTTCATGGTTGAGCAGACTACTTGGAACTCTTTAAGGTGAAGATGTGGATCCTCACCGGCTAGCCCGTGAAAATGAGGGAGAAGATGAATCAAACCCGACTTGAGTTCGAGGTCAGCCTCTATGTTTGGATATTGAATACCAAGAGGTTGGTAATTCATATCAGGGGCAGAAAGTTCTTTCAATGTTTATTCCCTAGGATTGGCCATTTCAATTTCAATTGGTTGGATGAGGACTGGTTCTTGAATTATTTGAGCATCTCTTATGTTCCTCCTAAGTTGGCGAAGTGTTCGATCAATTTCAGGGTCAAAAAAATCCGAGGGATTGTTTGGAAGGCTACGGGGCATTCAGAGAGATTTTGGAAGAAATAGGAAGACGGGTTTTTCTTTGTATTTTTTCAGTTTATGATTTTTAAGAGGAAGACGGGTTTTTCTTTGTGTTTTTTTTTTCATTTTTTTTAAATTTTTGTTTTTTTTTGGTTTTTTTGACAATAACCAGAAACTAATGACTACTTAAAGCACCATCCCCGGCAACGGCGCCATTTGAAAGTGCGGCCGATTGTCGCCTATCGACCGTTCAAGGTTCCGGTGCTCTGCTAATGTGTATAGCAGCACTCGGGTCGAATCCTCGGCGATGATACTTTGTAATAGTCGTTTGTTTTTAGTTGATTGTATTTTGATTAGGGGGGTTTGTTTGCAGAGTTTAATTGAAATGATTTATGTATGATGTTTGATTTACCAAATTGATAAATATTGGGGTGAGTTCATCATTGGGGAGTTAAGCATGTGATATCCTTGAGCCTTACTTTGTATTGCATTAAATTAACACCCATGTCATAAGTTGACGTTGATTGGAATTCCTAAGTGTGAAGGCTTTAATCCAAGCCTTAACTTAACTTAGGGTTCTAATATCAATCAAAACTTATTTATGGTAGTGTATTTATGGTTCCAATAATCCATGGAAACCACTCGTTAATCAAAACATATCATTAATCCATGACATATTAAGTTTAACATACACAATATTAATTTAAAGAATACTCATCGAGAAAAACTCTCAATCACTTAACATCCCCGAATTATAACTCACCCCAATGAGAGATTTACTCAGACATTTGGATGTTTAATATTCTGGTTAAAATAATTATGATGATAAATTAAGAATAGAAGAAAAAGAAATGGATTAGAAAAGAGTGGTACGTTGACACACACACACGAACGATGATGATAATTAAAAACGGATTTTCGATTGAATGGGGAAGCAAAAGAAGGGAAGGGGATTGAACTGAATTTAAACTATTTTAAGAACATTAATGTTAAACTACAGAAGTTGGATGAGAATAATAGATATTGAAGAAGTAACTTGCATTAAAACAGAATTACAAAGAAAGAGAATTACAAGATTACAAAAATGAAGAACACAAAAGTAAGTGAAAAGAAAGAGAGGAGGAAAGGTCTCTCAAGTGTAAACTTGAGTATGGCAGGTCCTCCCAAGCCTTTGGCAAAGCTTTGGTCGTGCCAATATGATCTCCTCTCTTCTTAAATGCCAACCCCTCTCAAGGAGAGAAGGGGAGAGTATTTATAGCCCAAGGAGTGGACTGTTTGCATTCCCAATCTGTCCCTCCACTTGCATCGACAATTTGGAAATTTAGACAGACGAATCTTCAAATATCTCTTTCTTCAAAGTTGTAGACAATAATGTTGTCCGACTACTCTCAAAATTTGGAGTCATTTGGACGTAAGGATAAAAAGTTATGGCCGGTTTCATAAACAAACTTAAACTGTCCATTTCAATCCAGTCTTTTTGAAGTCCATAATGTGAAAGGGTTTTTGAATATTAAGATGCCTTCAAATACGAATAGTTTCTTCAACAAAGTAGGCCACCTACATCTCCTCTTTCACACTACAAAATATCAGCTCGCTTGGATTATTACATCAGGAGATATGTCATGCATACTATACTAATTTTCATTCTCGGCCAGAATGGTGGGCTGGACTTCAAAGATTTATTTGGGCCCCTTTTACTTGGATTTGGGCCATGAAATTTTTATCCAAGATGACATGTAGTGTCCCCCGAATTATGGTGGAGATTTAAGGTTTTTGTACTTCTGTATTGAGCCCAGTAAATAAATCTTCAAGGCTGGTCCAGTTTGTTCACAGATTCTTTGGTCTTGTTTGTGAGGACCATATGACCCTTCAAATGGCAGAATTGGATCATGGTGACTTCTAATGCAATGTTGTATATTGAAAGGAGAATCCTACAAAACAAGAACCACACAATTTGGATCAGTATAGTGATAGTTATAATTAAAACATTAAACTGACTCAATTTGACTACTTCTAAAAATGCTCAAATATTATACTTAATATTAAAACATTAATATTTCACACAAATTATGCACATTTCATATAAAATAAGTAAAGGGGGAATATAATAAGTCATGAAAATATTAGTAACATCAGTCACCCACACCTAGAGAGAGGGGAACAAGGCTATAGATTATCTTTCTTCCTAGGAAGATCACAGTTCCAATATCACTTGTCTTACCAATATTTTTAGCTTTAAACGAGAGGGGGTGAACTTGATCTGAGGGGATTCCCTTAGCCTCTATTATTTTAGACCGCCCGAAGACTCATTGTTTTTGTTATTTCTTTGTACTTTACTTGTCATTATATGAATAAAAATGAAATGATTGATGATTATGATATCTTGGTCTACTCAAAATCAGAGGAGGATCATGCCGAGCATCTCAGAGTTATTTTGAAGGTCCTTCGAAACAACTAGCTTTACGAGAAGTTTTCCAAGTGTAAGTTTTGAATATGAGAGGTGCATTTCCTTACACATGTGGTGTATCAGATGGGTGTGGTAGTGGACCCATCGTAGGTCAAATTAGTTATTTCTTGGGTGACACCCAATAACGTGGAAGAGGTTTACAATTTCCTTGGTATCATGAGTTATTATCAGAGGTCTATACATGATTTATATCAAGTTTCATCCCCACTAAAATTGTAGATCAAGAAGGACCAGAATTTTGTGTGGAAATATTAGTTCTAGGAAGCATTCGATTACCTGAAGGATAAGTTGGTTAGTGCTATGGTGTTTTAGTTGCCTAAGGAGGATGTGTTGTTTGTGGTTTTATGTGACACATCCCATCTGGTCTTGAGATTCATGTTGATGAAACAAAGAGAAGTGATCTCTTATGGGTCTAGGAAGTTACGTCCCCACAAGCATAACTATTCCACCCATGATCTGGTGTTGTCAGCTATTGTGTTCTTGCTAAATTTGTGGCAACATTACCTCATCAGTGAGTGTTTTGTGGTTTTCATGGACCACAAGAGACCGAGATATGTTTTCTCTTAATAGGATCTAAATCTACGACAATGAAGGTGGATGGAGTTTCTTTATGATTATGATTTTGAGATCTCTTACACCCTAGGTAAGGGTAATATAGTTGTCGATGCAATGAGTCAGAAGTCCCAAGAGGAGGTGGATCAAGAGTCTGCAGATGTTTGGAAAGAAATAGAGGATCTTACAACGATGCATCTTTAAATTGGGGAGAGAAATGGCTAAGGGTTTCTTCATCATATGACCTTGGATCTATCTTTGATGAAACATGTGGAGTAATATTAGTGGGGATACTTAGAGGAATAGGTGATTCACAATCATGTTGGTCATATTGATTCTCTTGAGGGGTGTTCAGAGGAAGATCAAAACCAGGTGTTGTTCCAGGAGAGGTTGTTTGTCTCATAGGAGATGCATGAGGGAGTTCTTCATGAGTTTCAAAACTCACCTTCAGTGGTACATCATTATGTGAAAAATATGTATTGTGGATTGAGGAGAAAAATTTGGTGGCTGAGGATGAAACAGTTGGTAGTAGATTTTGTGAAAAAATGTCTGCTTTTTCAGTAGGTGAAAGTGGAGCACCGTGTTTAGGGAGATTTGTTTCAGTCCTTAGATTCCCCCAAGTGGAAATGGAAGGAAATATTGATAGAACTTTTCACAAGGTTACCCCAAGATTAGTGAGGATGTGATGTGGTTTGGATGATAGTGGATCGACTAACGAAATCGGTTCACTTCCTAGCGATCCGTGAGTCAAGTGTCATGGGTGTTTTGGTGAGGAGGTACGTGGATGGTGTGGTTAGGCTTCACTGGGCACTGGGGAATATCATCTATGATTGGGATTCTCATTTTACCTCATGAGTTTGAAGGGGATTGCAACATTATTTTGGCTCCTAGTTGCACCTAGGGACTTCCTTCCACCCTCATACATATGGGCAGACAGAGCGGACCATCTAGACATTGGACGATACATTATGGGAATGTGTATTGGAATTTGGTGGATCTTGGGTATGACTCCTTCCTTTTTTTGAGTTTTTGTACAAAAATATTCATCACCCATCCATTGGTATGGCTCTATTTGAGGCGTTTTATGGGTGATCTTGTCATTCTCCATTGTGCTGGATGGATATTGGAGAGTCAGCAGTTCTTGGTCCTGATGTGGTGTAAAGCACGACCAAGAAGATTCAGTTGGTTTGTGAGTGGATGAGGGTGTTACAAGATTATCAGAAGGCCTATTCTGATCATAGGCATAGGCCTATGGAGTTTGAGGTTGGAGACCATGTGTTCTTGATAGTCTCCTCTCGACATGGTTAGTGGAGGTTTGGTAAGAGGAGTAAGCTTTCTCCCATGTTTGTTGGGCCCTTTCAAGTGTTGGGTGAGTTGGTGAGGTGGCGTATCGGTTCACATTACCACCATGGATAGAGAGGATCCATGGTATCTTCTATGTGTCCCAAATTCATTAGTATATTCATGATAAATCCCATGTTATTAACTGGGGAGAGTTGGATATTGAGGTCGATGCGATGTTCGTGGAGTGGCCGGTAGAGATACATGATTATTGAGAGAAGGTGCTATGTGGGTGGACCATTACCTTGGTTCACGCGTTATGGAGGCATGGTGTCCTAGAGGAGAGTACTTGGAAGTGAGAGATGAAAATTCATGCCCATTATCTAGAGATATTTTGAGTTTTTCTTTGTTCTATTTTATTTGTGATGTGATGTTTGGATCTTGTTATGTTATGAGATTTTCTACTTTAGTTGAGACGTGTGATGTGTAATAAAACCCCCATCAAATTAAAAGGGAAAGACACTATCCTTATTGAGATGAATTGTACTATGATTTGATTCAACCCATGTGGGTGATTTAGTGCCGTCTAGAGTAGATGATATCTTAACATGGAGGACAAAATTCCCTGATTTATGTGCTCAGTGTGGTGTTGTATATTGGTTGTGGAATTGGTTGGTTTGGGATGTGTGGAGGTTTGTGTGGTTATGTGGAAATGTGTTGGACGTGGATAGTATTAGATGATATAATTTGGTGCTGAGTTAGAGGTGGTGATGAAGTTGTGCAATGTGTTTCGTGGCTGTTTTGGTTGGTATGTTTGGATGGTGGTAGCATTGAGTAGTAACGAGATCTTTGAGAGGTATCTCATAGGGTGGTTGTTCGGACCCCTTTCTTTCTGGGAGTTTTTTAGATTCTCGAGGGAGAGAATACTTTGATAGGTATCTTATGTAATGGTCTATGGTTTTCTGGTCTATTAATTTTGTTGGTTTTGGGTGTTGGAACTTTTTTAGCGGAGGCAAGAGGAGGTTTTGTTATGGTTGGAGGTGTAATATAGGTGTTGTGGGTTATTCACTTGATTAATGGTTTACATGATTTGAATTGGTCATTCGTGTCTTATAAAGTCGGAAAATTCAAGTCTTGTGTTCAAATGAGGTGTGAAACATGAAATGGATTCATGTCATGAAATGTGAATTCATGATTTGTAATTAATTTGAGCCAAGGAGATATGAATTTATGTGGAAGTTGGAAAAATGGGAATTCATGTCATGAATGTGTTACACGACATTAAAGTGTTGGGTTCCAGGTTATTTTATAACCCTTTTGAATGATTTATTTTCATTCTTCCATATCTCTTTCTCATTCTAGATGAACCCTAGTCACCCTTAGGAGATATTCTAGCCCTCTTCCTCTTGATTCGATCCATTGGTTTTGGTGGACTACCATTGGAGATTTGTTTTGAGTTATCCTATATTTCCAATTGGTTTCCTTCTGTTCTTATTTGAAGATCTACTATGGTGGTGTAGTTTTGGCTTGGGGTGTGTATGGGTAGTGTTTTTGATAACCCTTTGGTGTAGTGTAGTTTGATATGCGGGTTCCTTGTGCGGCGATGATTTCTGGGCAGTTTCTTATTCTCTATGCAGTGCGCTGTGAGATTAGAAAGCTTCCTTGATGTTGGGAATCCTCATTCTCACCTGTTTATGAGCTATGTGTGAGATCTGCATGGGTTTTATTTTCTTTGGGTGGATAGTAAGAGAGAACATAATGAGATAATTAACCAGCATGTCTAAAATTTATGGGTATGGGGAGTTAACAAATGAATTACTATTTTGATACATATTGTTGATGTTTTTATATATGTATATTGCTAATTATGAAAATAACGGCTGTTAGGGTCCTTTTTTATGATATAGTTGTTATGTTTTAATGACCATACTATGTTGTTGTGTGATCACACCCTAAGTAAAAGTTTAAAAACATATATTTAGCTAATAATTGGTTTCCCTTGGACATGTGGTATGTTTGATAATACCCATACTAAATAAATAAGATATGTGAAAATGCCCCTAAATAATTGTAGAGGTTGGTTTGTGTTGTTTTTGTGTGTTTTTCTTATGTGGTTTGAGTTATTATATAGTGATGGAGGTGACCAGCTAGGCTATGTGATGTGTGGGGCTGTGATGACCCAAGTGTCTTTGGGCGGGATGTGATGTGTTGGATCAGGTGTCTACGGGTGAGACGTGATGTGGTGTGATGTGATTTGTGGTGGGGTCATGCGTGGTAGGATGAGGGAACAAGGTTGATGTCCTTCATGTTCATGACACCCTACTACTCTGGTTCTGGTTGTGAGGTGATGTGATGTGATGTGTGGCCTACATGTCTGTGGGCAGTATGTGATGTGATGTGATGTGTGGATCAGGTGTCTGTGGGTAGGATGTGATGTAATGTGATATGCATGGAAGGGATGGGAGTATAGGATGTTCAGTGTTGGGGCATGAGCGTAGAAAATCAGTGGGGAAGCGACAACAAGAAACCTTGATTTGTATGATCTCAATGTTATATTATTATATTTGATGCATGATTCGGTGGGTGAGCATAGTGAGGCTGGGTTTGGCTAGATGACTCATGTAGGTGATTGTTGGTTTTTCTATTTGTTCACTGGTGCATTAACATGCTCTTTTCACATGTGCACTTGAGGTATTGGTTATGTCCCTACTGAGTATACCTATTATGCTCACCCTACTTATATAAACCAATTTTTAGGTTTCCAGGAGGAATTTGGGGACCGAGATGGACATTACTAGCTGAGTTGGAGTTGTTGTTGAGTTACTGCTGTAGACCTATCTTTTAGTGTTTACTTTAGATACTTTTATATATATCAGTTTTACTTTATTCATGCATTGTGGGATGATTTTTGATTTACCTTTATATTGTCTTCTAAAGTTTTTTTGGGATTTTTTATCCTATTTATTGACCCTATTTCATTTATAGAGGGTATTGCCTCCCATATTGTGAGATTTTTATACCTTCGGTGCTACTCACCAACCCGTGGCTTATTGGAAGTGGGAATTAGGGGCCATCATCTCTCTCTCTCCTCATTGTGGTATCTTTAGCAGGGGGTCATGATAAGGCCTCTCAGTTTTTCTTAATTATTTGAAAAATACTAACCGAGTCGATGAATACATCACATGCCATTCACCTTTTCTGATGAGGACAACACATACCCCTTATCCAAGTAGTTGAACACATCATATGTGATACAACTAAGCCTGACCATACATTTATTCAGTCTAATTCAATCAAGGTCCATATGTATAAGTTGTCATACTAGAGGAAAAATACCATCTTGGTTATGCTCCAACCAACAACATGATCAATAAAATACCCAACAAACTCTTGGTTAGCTAATTTCATATAATAACTTGTGTAAGTAAGGTATCAAAGTATGGAGGTTCCCATGAAGGTACCTCACCAACCTTAGGTAAAAAGGATTGATAATAAGTAAAAACCCTAACACAAACCAACTGAGATACCCAAGTAAACCAATAACCGATACGACCCTAACATAACCCGAAGGGAGTTCCCAATCCCCACAGGTCTATGAATAGTACCTGACATCATAAAAACTTAAAGTGGGAATGATTTTTACACAAACAATGTGGAAATAAAAGAAACAAGGCAATATTCATAACAAAAGAAACTCTACTAGGAGTAATGTAATAGAAGTCAAAAAGTAATTAAATCCCAAAGTGTTACTAACAAAGTACCAAAACAAAGGAAAACAACTCAAGTCCCTAAGGTCACAACTCACCAAGACCAAGGTTCAATATTTGGATCCACCTCCAAGGGATCCTTTCCCCTTGATCGAACCTAGAAGAAGAAAATCTACAAACACCCAAAGACATAGTAGGGTGTGAGATAAAATCCCCATAGGTTCTCACCCAAGATTCCATAATAGATTCTAAAAAATAGATTAACTAAAGGAATGATTTAAATTTTAAAATATGAAGGTATGGAATTTTAAAGAATATTTAAACAAATCATGATATATAGTTTAAATGATGGAAAATACTTCAAGCACAATATTTACTTTAGAATTGATGAAATATTTCTAAAACAATGGATTAAATATTTTTTTTATATAAAACAGTTTATATAAATTCAGAAGGCATGTAAATTAGTTTAACAACATTGGAAAAAATTTATATCTCAAATATAAAACAAGTGAGCAACATGGTCATCTTCCAAATAGGTATGAAAGTTCTAGGCTATTAGATTACACACTCTCTAAGTGATCACGACAATATGTGTATACACACATCCCTCTGAAACTGGCCAAAGGTGACTCATCACCATACCAACAGGGATGTGACCTACTGCATTTATATTTTAGAACATTGTATAATCGTAGAGTATGTCCAAATAACTCAAAAACTACATAAGGCTTGCATGTGATCTTATGAAATCAATTATGGGTAATTTATTTTAATACAGTTTAAAGTAAAATTCAATCCCATTCCTCCCATTTAAAATGATAATTTCCCTTTAAAACAAAAATAGGTTTTAATAAAAAACATGCCTTTTTAACAAGATAAAACCACTGGGTTTCTCTTAAAACATTTTAATCCATTTTCATAGCTAACAAATTCCATAAATTCCATTTCAAAAGTCAAATTCAACAATTCCATTGAAACTATTTCCATACATTTGCAAACATACCCCAATTCAATGGAATTTGGTTTTTTTATAGTTTCATTCCAAACCCATTTTAAACCTCCCAATTCACAGGAATTGGATTTTAATCAAAACCAATTGAAATCCATTTCAATCATTTGAATTTAAATCACCAATTGAAGTAAATCAACCAATATAAGGGTAATAAATTTGTCCAAGAGGAATGGAAACACCTATGTTTTTTTGAGACACAACACTCATAATGAAACCCTCCAATGATAACAAAGGTGTATAAAACCCCGAAAATCAACCTAGAAATGATATCTGTGAATCACACTGCAAGCACGACAATGATTGAACACCGAACAAAAGGATCCAAAAGGTTTGGAGAGCTCCAAGATCACATGAGGAAGACTTTGGGTCACGATAAGTGAAATTGGAAAGGATCCAAAAGGGAGAGATCATCCATGTTGCCTATTTTAAAACAACATTTAGGGTATTACAGGGCGTGTAACCCCATTAAAAATCGTTAAATAGTTAATTTTTGTAACCGCTGAAAAATGCATTGCTTCGAATTAAAAACCAATATTTAATTAACTAAAGATGTGTAATGACTCATCACATCATGTAACTTTCATGGTGTGAACCTTTCACGATATGTACCTAGCAACCATTACTTTTTGTGTAACCTAGTTACATAACGTGTAACCCTTCTGCAGGTTGCATAAATGACCAATTAAAGTTGAGAGTCCAACAAATATCTAGCTTTACCATTATAGGTATCCCACCATTTCATTCTCAACCCTACCTAATTAATGAAAAGGAAAACCAATAAAATTTTAAGGATATACCTATCAGATCGGCAACAGGATGTTACAACCTCCCCACCATGTAACGCCCTGCCCCCAGTTACTCAGAGTCGGTGCATTATTACATAACATTGGCATGATCACAAGGGATCATGTCCCGAAAGACCGATCAGTTTAGTAGCCTTGGAATTACTAGATATAAAAATAAGTTTTAAATTATATCATGAGATAAAAACAACCACAACATTTTTTCCCCTTTGATCAAACTTATATCCCTTATCCTATCCCTACAGGTCAACCATAAAATACTTCTTCACATCCTGAAAAAAATAAAACATAGAAAGGAGTGAGATTAGATGCTCAGTAAGGATAACAATATAGCGGAAACTTTCATAAATAGGCATAAACATTTAAGGCAATGTATAAGACTAAAGAATAATACTTTTAAATTTAATACTTCAGCATAATATGGAAAATATAAATCAAATAATTCCATTTACTTATTCACATGGATATTCTACTAGTTGAATAATCACATGCAATATCAATAGCCAATTTCATAATGATGGAATGCATAATGCCGACTTCATAACCACATAGTCAAGGCCTCGTGCTAAGACTACAAATACGATTTTGTCAAGGCATTGTACAAAGATACTATTTTGTCTCATGAGACCTACCGATGAATCTAGGATCTATAGCGGTCTACACCCATCACTTACTATGTCCAATACATTCCTCATATGAAAATGTTTAAACATAACATAAACATTCATATTAAAAATAGCATAAAAATGTAAATAATTTATCCATAAACCATGAATGGTATAAAAATAACACATCCAAAGTCAAACATATAAAAAAACCTTCAATACAATATGGAAGATTTTATCATAATAAGTCAACTTCAAACATGTTTAAAATCCATCAAAGGATTTTGACATAGATGAAATGAAAACTATTTTAAAGAAATACCTCTTTCTATTTTGAAACCATTTAAAAGTCACATAATTATAAAAGAAAACATTTATTTTGGAAATATTTTTATAATCTTATAAGGGAAGCTTCAAATGTTTTATAATGGTGAAAAATAGCCACACCCACTGTATAAGTTAAAAAAAAATTACTTCCTTAACTTTGTCGAAAAGGTCGTAAAAGGACCCTGTTTGGAAAATGACAAAAAGATTCCTTTATAAACATCTTATAAAAAGTAAAACAAGGGTATAAATGACTTTAAACCATAGTCTATAAAATACTAATTTTTTTTGAAATACATTTTTAAGAAACACAGATGTGGATGATAAAGTGGTCTCAGTAGATACTCACGTATAAACAATCTCGGATAATGAAGAGATTGTAGAATTAACCCTACCTGATACTTTTCCTTGGACGAGGGTACATTAAAATCCTGTATAATAGTTAAATAATTGTTATTAAATTATAAAATAACCACATACATAAATATGATATCATATATGATCTTCTAATATTTCTTTGTTAATAATATTTCAGTAGTATCATCGTTTTGAGTGTTAACTATTTCATTTTATATCTTTTGTTATGTAAGTCATGTTTTTTTATGAATAATATGTATTTGATTCATATCCATAATTATATTAAGTTCTTAAACATTATTTTTTAATTATAAAATGAAATTTATTCTTGAATGGTTATGATGGGGAATGAATCTCATCGCGTTCGTGGAGACGGTAATCTGTACGTACGCACAAGCGACAATAACATTCTATTAATGGTGAAATCGTATGTAATTGGATGGTATATAATATATAAATAATCCTTAACATTTTATATTTATTATTTACATCAATTATACACATTATTATACCCATCCAAATAATTAAGTGTTTGAATAACAAACTACACCACGATGTGGAGACGATAAGCCGTACGTGCACACGTATGATGATTTTTCATTCATAAGATAGATAGAATAATGAATATGGTTATAAAATATTTATAATAACATCAAAGTATTTATAAGGTACCAGAGTTATTATTTTTGTATGGAAACAACAAAGAAAGAGGAAGTGGAAGAAGAAAAGAACTTTGAAAGAGGTGGTGAAATTATTACCTCTTCTTCGGGTGTTTCCTTTTGATTTGATCAAAAGGGCTCCTTAAGTTGGATTTATGATAAAATTAAGGCCTCTAGGTTGAAGGGAGGGTAGTTGGGAAGATATTTTGTCAGGGGTTGGCTGATCCAAATGGCTTTGTAGGTGTGATTTTGAGAGAAGGGTAAGTACCTTTTTATAAGAGAGGTGAGGGTCACTTTTGGAAAAGCATGAAATATTATTTTATTATACAATAATATTCGGTTTATAATGGCTTGAAAATGATTTATTTCAAGTATAAGGTGGGGATGGGTCAAATAAATCTCAACCAATAGGTTTTAGATAGGTTTAGGTGACCATATTGACCTTATCTTTTAGATTTTACTCTTAGTTAAATATTTTAACTTTAACCACGTATTCTTTTATTATTATATTATATGGTTAATAATATTACTATAAAATGACAAGAGAACCCCAAGTGGTTAATTAATGATATATATATTATTATATAAGTCCTTTTTCCGAACCTTATATTTTTAGGACTATTATATCATTTAATAATATAGTATTTTTTAAAAAACTCATTTATGTCAATTTTGACACTATTTAGTAATTGATTTGTTTGGAAGTTATAACAGCATGATTAATTCAAAAAAATTAATTTAATCAACCCTAACATGTCATAATAATCTATAAAATTATTGGAATTAATAAAAAGTCTCAATTTACATTTATTTGTATATTTATAACATCAATTATTTAAACTGTTCATTAAAAAGGTAATTACTACATCATCATTGTGTCATAAATAAATTTATTTATTTAATATATAAAAATTATAAATAAATTACCATTATGTGGGAAATATTTTTGGATTTATAATTTATAGTGTAATTTATCTTATGTATAACCATATATTAAAAATGTTTTAGTTATGAAAATTTGAATTTAACACTTTTAACTCTTCTTTAAATAAAATAATAATAAATGTCCTAATCTAATACAAGTGGAACAAAGGGATCATATTTTATTCATAAGGTTGATTTTTGCCGAAATAAACTTATAAAATAGAATTATTATATTTTTTAGGGTAATTATAATATCATTTTTACCTTTAATTACCCTATTTACTTTTAATCGTGGTAAATAAAAGTCAAAAGTTACTATTCACAAAAAATTATTTTCATCTTATTGAACCACATTTTACTTAATGATGTCAAATGTGTCCCTATGATTTTTAAAATTCAATTCACAGAAGTAAAAATTATGTTTTATGAAAATTTGCAAATGCGCCTAAAAGGTGGGTAAAAGACGGTAAAAAGTTCAATAAAATTTTATATATCTAATATTATTATAAAATGACTCCAATGAATTAAATTGAACATATATAGGTATTATGTATCTATTTTTACCTAATATAAATTTAAATAAAATATCTTATTTTATTTAAATAAAAAGTCAGTTTTAAACAATAACGCAACGTTTTTCACTATTCATCAAAAATTGAAAGTTTTTAGAAAAATACCAAAAATTCACCCTAAGCTAATTTTGATATTCATAATAAAAAAATGAATTAAATTTTGAAAAATAAAATTTATAAAATTTTAAATGGTGGGTATTACTATTCATAATGGCTTGTTTGATTGGTCGTGGTGTGTTAAAACTCCAAGTTGCGTACAATGCAAGCTATTGTATTATTCAAAGGGAAACATACCGTGTGATATTGAGGTGTTAAATTCTTCTCTCCTTCAAATAATTTCATCCTCAAAATTTCTAGAATACTACTGTACAAAAAGATTTGGGTGGTTCTTCATCATAAGTTCCTCGGGTTCCCACATTGCCTATTCCATCTTATGTTTTTTTCCATAGAACTTTTACTAGACGAGTCATCCGGTTTCTCAACACTTGTTCTATTATATCAAGAATCTTGATAGGATCTTCAAAATAAGACCTATCAGGTTTAGGTTGAATTTCATCATAGGTGATTACATGCATTGGGTCAGACATGTATTTTCTCAACAATGATACGTGTAACACATCATGAACTTTGGAGAGACTTGGCGGTATTTTCAAACGGTAAGCTACAACTCTTATTAGTTCTAGAATTTTGAAAGGTCTGATGGACCTGGGACTTAATTTACCCTTCTGACCGAATCATATAACACCCTTCCATGGAGATACCTTCAAGAAAACATGATCTCCTACTTGAAATTCCAAATCCTTCCTTCAGTTATCGACATAGCTCTTTTGCCTACTTTGTGATACTTTGATGTGGGTTTGGATAACCTTCACCTTTTCCATTGTTTCCTCAACAAGTTCTCAGCATAAAAGTTTTATTTCACCAACTTCATCCCAACAAGTTGGTGTGCTACATCTCTTTCCATATAATGCTTCATATGGTGCCATCTGAATACTTGAATGGAAGCTATTGTTATAGGAAAATTCTACCAGAGGTAAATAATGATCCCAAATACCTTGAAAGTCAAGTGATAAAGATCTCAACATATCTTCTAAGGTTTGAATAGTTCGTTCTGATTGTCCATCAGTTTGAGGGTGGTAGGCAGTGCTCAAAAGAAGTTCAGTATCTAAGGCCTTTTGAAGACTTTTCTAGAATCTTGATGTAAAATAGGGATCACGATAAAAAAAAATTGATAGGGGCACTCCATGAAGTATTAAAACTTCATTAATATATAGTCTTGATAAATGTTGAAGTTCTAAATCTTCTCTTATAGCAAGAAAATGTGTTGACTTGGTAAGACGATCAACAATGACCCACATTTTATCATTCCTTCTAGGAGTCTTTGGTAGTCCCATGAAAAATTCCATCATAATATGATCCCATTTCCACTCAGGTATAGGAAGAGGTTGCTTGAATCCTCTAGGATACTTTCTTCTAGCTTTCACTTGTTGAAAAACCATACATCTTGACACATAATCATCAATATCCCTCTTCATGTTGTCCCACCAAAAATGTTCCTTCAAATCTCTATACATCTTAGTGCTACCAGGGTGTATAGAGAAATTAAATCTATGAGCATCATCCAACAATTAATTTTTTAGATCAAGTATATCAAGAACACAAAATCTCTTCCCAAATTTCAAAATTTCATCTTCACATACAAAGTCAATTGATCTCCTATCATTCACAGCTTTAATTTTCTTTTGAAACTCCTCATCATCAGTCTGAAAACTTTTTATCCTTTTTAGTAAAGATGGATTGGCAGCTATTTGAAAACGTATTTATGTTTCACCTTCCATGATTATTCCCATATCCATCTTTACTAGATCCATGAATATAGGATCCCTTTCAACTCTCATCTTGTTCAAAACTCCATAATCCTTTCTGCTCAAAGCATATACCATCTTAGTTTCCTTCCCTAGGTGGTAGTGTATAGTGCAATCATAATCCTTGAGTAGCTCAAGCCATCGTCTTTGCCTCATGTTGAGTTCTTTTTGTGAGAAAATATACTTCAAACTCTTTTGATCGGTATATATATCATATTTTTCACCATATAGATAGTGTCTCCATATATTCAAATCAAAGATTACAACTACTAACTCAAGATCACGAGTGGGATAGTTTTGTTCATGAATTTTTAGCTATCGTGATGCATATGAAATAACTCTATCATTATGTATAAGGATACAACCAAGTCCTTTATTTGAAGCATCACTATAAATAACAAACCCACCATTCCCCGATGGAAGAGTTAAGATAGGATCATTGACTGATATTCTCTTCAGTTCTTCAAAAAAAAAAAAAAATTCACACTCTTTTTTTCAAAACAAATTTAACCCCTTTACATGTGAGCTTGGTTAATGAGTTAGTCAATCGGTAAAAAATATGAACGAAGTGCCAATAATAACCTATTAAACCAATAAAACTGTGTACCTCAGTTATACTTGTCGATGATGGCCATTCTTGGATTTCCTTGGTCTTTGAAGGATCAACAAAGATTCCACCCTTAGAGACAATATTTCCAAGAAAAGAAATCTCTTGAATCTATAATTCAAATTTACTAAACTTCCCATATAATTCATTTCTTCTGAGGGTTTTCAAAATAGTTCACAAGTGATTTTTATGATCTTCGTATATTTTTGAGTAAACCAAGATATCATCAATAAATACCACTACAAATTCTTCAAGATATTCCTTGAAAACTCTATTCATTAGATCCATGAAAACAAAGGGTGTATTAGTCACTCCAAAAGGCATTATTATAAACTCATAATGACCGTACCTGGTTCAAAATGCTATTTTCGGAATGTCTTCCTTCTTCACACACAATTGATGATATCCAGATCGAAGGTCAATCTTTAAGAAATAAGGAGCTCCATGAATTTGGTCGAATAAATCATCAATGTGAGGTAGGGGATACTTGTTCTTTATTATTATAGCATTGATCTCCCTGTAGTCAATAAAAAATCTCATATATCCATCTTCATTCTTAACAAAAAGAACATGGGATCCCCATAGAGAAACACTAGGGTAAATAAATCCTTTATTACTGAATTCCTCTAGTTATTTCTTTAGTTCCACTAATTCCATAGTGACCATTCTATAAGGGGTCTTTGATATGGTACTTGAACCAGGAATTAAATCAATGGAAAACTTAATTTCTCGTTCTGGAGGATGTCCAGGTAAATCCTCTAGAAACTCATCAACATATTATTTCACAATAAGTATGTCATCTATTTGAACATTCCTTTACTCACCTATAATTATTTCATTCTCTTCCCCCCCAATAATTTAATTTAGTAGAGCTACTGGGGGTGGATCTAGATCACAATCAGGTGACAACGTTTCTACTTTAAAGATAAGGTACTTCTTATCATCATTGAAAATTGTAACCTCCTTCTTCTTATAATAATTTTTCACATCATGGTCCAAAAGCCAATCCATTACGAGGATTATATCAAATTCAATCATGGGTATGATGATGAGATCATTAGGTAAATAACATTTATATGCCCTAATGGGAACTGATTCACAAAAATTTGTTGCAATGATACTTCCCTTAGGAGTTTTGACTGACAACTCCCTTGTTAAATCAAATTGGAAATATCTAATTTTCTTAGCAAACTGGGAAGATATGAAACAATGAGATGATCCAGAATCAAATAAATCATTGACTAAACTCAAGGAAACCATTAAATTACCTGCCACCACGTCTTTTGGAGCTTCAACCTCAGCAGTAGTGATCACATAATCTTGGACTTTCTCCCTTGGACTTTTTTTAGGTGAGTTTCCTTGGTGATTAGGACATTTGTTTTCATAATGCCCCTTTTCTCTACAATTTTAGCATTCAACATTGAAAACCTCTTTCTTTCCCTTGCAATCATGAGCTTGGTGGACTTTTTCACCACACTTGTAACAGACTCCCATTCCCTTCAGGAAAGTACTGGGGTGTTTCTTCCCACATTTACCACAGGATGGATATTCCACTTTTCCCTTCTTCCCCTTATTTCCATTTCCAGTGTGTTCAACAGATCTCTTCTTCTCTTGATTTTCTTTAAATTTGTAAGGCTTAGAGAATTACTTTTATGTATTGATAGCACATGAGACAATATCTTTGTATGATGAGAAGGATCGTGAGACTAATTCTCGATGGAGAAATGGTTTTAACCCATAAAAGAATCGATCAATCTTACTCCTTGGGTTACGTATATAATATTCTGCATGCCTTGCTAACCTTGTAAATTTATCCTCATACTTTGCCACATTCTCACCCTTTTTTTGCCCCAGAATCAGAAATTGTATTTCCATATCCGCTCGATGGTCACGAGGAAAGTATTTTACTAAGAAAATATATTTAAACTCCCTCCATCTATATTTGATAATTCTTCATCCTCCTTTGTGTTTTTAATTAATTTCCACCATTGATCTGCATCTCTCGTGATGCGATAAACTTCCATGAAAACTTTTTCCCTTTCGCTACTCCCCAAAGCATGAAATATTTTCTCTAAGGAACTTATCTATTGGTCAGCTAAAAATGTATTTTTAGTCCCATTGAATGTTGGTGGTTGTTGCCTTGTGAAGTGGTCTAACATTGATCATTCACATTATGGATCATGGTGCTCTATATGACTAAGGTTATTATTCATAACCTCAGTGAGTTATCCCGATATGGTGATAAGCTGATCAAAAATAGTTGCATCACCAGCTCCACTATAATTATCTTAAGTAGGAGGTAAATCCCTACATGGATTACGTGCATTGATACAGTTTCCATTCCTTCCACTAGGCACCATTTCTAAACAATGCCATACACTAGATTAATTTATGAATCTCAATACATAATTCCAAACTTGTAAAACAATTAACATAAATTGAAAAATTTATGGATATAAACCATAATCATAAAATTGTTTTCTTTGAGGAGGTATATACTCATAAATTCTTAATAATGGTTTGTATAGAAAATGTGAATTATCCTAAGCATATCCCCCGAGAGTGTCATAACCAAGAGTGCAGTAAAGCCCGTTGTCGTGTACCAGGATACCCCAGGTCAAGCTTGAAACTCCTTGTCAAAGTTTTCACTCCTAGGTACATCTATTCTAGAGACACATCTACCTTCTCGTATCTATATAGGGATGTATTTCCTGAAAAATACAAAAAATCTCTACATTATCAAAATTCTAGGAAGTTCTTCTATACTAATCCTCAAAGTCTATCTTAGGGTAATGTTATCTAATCAGAATTTTTTCTAAATCTAGATTCCAAGGTTTGTATTAAACTTTCTCTGATACCAACTATAATTCCCTAACCCTAGTTACCCAGATTCAGTGCATTATTACATAACATTGGCATGATCACAAGAGATCATGTCCCGAAAGACTGATCAGTTTAATAGCCTTGGAATTACTAGATACAAACATAAGTTTTGAATTTTATCATGATATAAAAACAACAACAATATTTTGTTCCCTTTGAACACACTTATATCCCATAGACTATCCCTGAAGGTCAACTATAAAATAATTCTTCACATCCTGGGAAAAATAAAACATAGAAAGGGGTGAGCTCAGATGCTTTGTAAGGATAACAATATTAAGGAAACTTTCATAAATAAACATAAACATTTAAATCAATGTATAAGACTAAAACATAAGACTTTTAAATTTAAAACTTCAGCATAATATGGAAAATATAAATCAAATAATACCATTTACTTATTCACATGGATATTCTAATAGTCAAATAATCACATGCAATATAAATAGCCAATTTTATAATGATGGAATGCATAATGCCAGACTTCATAACCACGTAGTCAAGGCCTCATGTCAAGACTACAAATAAGATTTTTTCAAGGCCTTTTAACAAGACACTAGTTTTTCTCACGAGACCTACTGATGCATTGAGGAGATATAACAAGCTCCACTCATCACTTACTAAGTCCAATGCATTCCTCATATGAAAAGGTTTAAACATAACATAAACATTTGTATTAAAACTAGCATATGAAATGTCATTACTTTATCCATAAACCATGAATGGTATAAAAATAACACATCCACAGTCAAACATATCAAAAAACATTCAATACAATATAAAATATTGTATCATAATAATTCAACTTCAAACAAGTTTAAAATCCATCAAAATATATTGACATAGATGAAATGAAAACTTTTTGAAAGAAATACCTCTTTCTATTTTGAAACCATTTAAAATTCACATAATTATAAAAGAAAACATTTATTTTGGAAATACTCTTATAATCTTGTATGGGAAGCTTCGAAGGTGTTATAACGATGGAAAATAGCCACACCCGCTGTATAAGTTAAAAAACATTCTTTCCTTAATTTTTTCGAAAAGGTTGTAAAGGACCTTGTTTGGAAAATGATGGAAAGATTCCTTTAAAAAAATAATATAAAAAGTAAAAAAGGGTATAAATTAATTTAACCCATAGTCTAAGAAATAGTAAAAATGTTTTGAAATACATTTTTAAGAAACACAGATGTTGATGATAAAGAGATCCCAATAGATACTCACATATAAACAACCTCAGATAATGAAGAGACTGTAGAATTAACCCTTACCTTGTACTTTTCCTTGGTCGAGGGTAAGTTAAAATCTTGTATAATAGTTAAATAATTGTTATTAAATTATAAAAAAAACACATACATAAATATGATATCATATATGATCTTCTAATATTGGTTTGTTAATAATATTTCAGTAGTATCATCGTTTTGGGTGTTAATTGATTTGTTTCATATGTTTTGTTACATAAGTCATGTTTGTTATGGATAATATGTATTTGATTCATATATAGAATGATATTAAGTTCTTAAAAATTATTTTTAATCATAAAACGAAATTTATTCTTGAATGGTTACGATGGGGAATGAATCTCATCACGTTCGTGGAGACGGTAATTTGTACGTATGCACGAGCGACAATACAATTCTATTGATGGTGAAATCGTATGTAATTGGATGGTATATCATATATACATAATCCTTAACATGTTATATTTATTATTTACATAAGTCATACTCATTATTATACCCATCCAAATAATGAAGCGTTTGAATAACAAACTACACCACAACGTGGAGACAGTAAGTCGTACGTACGCACATATGATGATTTTTCATTCATAGGATGGATAGAATAATGAGTATGGTTGTAAAATATTTATAATAACATCACTATATATATAAGTTACTAGAGTTATTATTTTGGTATAGAAACAACAATGAAAGAGGAAGTGGAAGAAGAAAATAACTTTGAAAGAGGTGGTGAAATTATTACCTTTTCTTCAGGTGTTTCCTTTTTATTTGATCCAAAGGGATCCTTAGGTTGGCTTTATGATCAAAGTAAGGCCTCTAGGTAGAAGGGAGGGTATTTGGGAGGATATTTTGTTCGGGGTTGCCCGAGCCAAATGGCTTTGGATGTGTGATTTTGAGAGAAGGAGAAGTACCTTTTTATAAGAGAGGTGAGGGTCACTTTAGGAAAAGCATGAAAGATTATTTTATTATACAATCATATTCGATTTATAATGGCTCCAAAATGATTTATTTAGAGGATAAGGTAGGGATGGGTCAAAAACCTCTCAACCAATAGGTTTTAGATAAGTTTAGGTCACCATATTAACCTTATCTTTTAGATTAAACTCTTAGTTAAATAGTTTAACTCTTAGTTAAATAGTTTAACTTTTACCATGTATTATTGTATTATTATATTATATGGTTAATAATCTTACTATAAAATGAAAAGAGAACCCCAAGTGGTTTATTAATGAGATATATATTATTATATAAGTCCTTTGTCTGAACCTTAGTTTTTTAGGACTATTATATCATTTAATAATATATTATTTGTTTTAAAAACTCATTTATGTCAATTTTGACACTATTTAGTAATTGATTTTTGTGGAAGTCATAACAACATGATTAATTCAAAAAAAAAATTCATTGAATCAACCCTAAAATTTCATATTAATCTATAAAATTAGTGTAATGTATTAAAAGTCTCAATTTACATTTATTTGGATATTTATAACATCAATTATTTTAACCTTTCATTAAAAAGGTAATTACTGCATCATCATTGTGTCATAAATAAATTTAATTATTTAATGTCTAAAAGTTATAAATAAAAAACCATTATGTGGGAAATCTTTTTTATCTTTCTAATTAATATTTATAGTCTAATTTATCTTATGTATAACCCTATATTAAAAATATTTAGTTATGAAAATTTGAATTTAACACTTTTAACTCTTCATTAAATAAAATAATAACAAATGTCCTAATCTAATACAAGTGGACCAAAAGGATCATATTTTATTCCTAAGTTTGATTTTTTCCTAAATACACTTATCAAATAGAATTAGGACATGTGTTAGTGTAATTATAATATCATTTTTACCTTTAATTACCATATTTACTTTTAACCGTGGTAAATAAAAGTCAAAAGTTACTATTCACCAAAAATTATTTTCATCTTATTGAACTACATTTTACTTACTGATGTCAATCATGTCTCTAAAATTTTTTAAATTCAATTCACAGAAGCGGTAAAATTACATTTTATGCAAATTGGCAAATGCTCCTAGAAGGTGGGTAAAAGACGACAAAAAGTTCAATAAAATTTTATATATCTAATATCATTATAAAATGACTCCAATGAATTAAATTGAACATATATAGGTATTATATATCTATTTTTACCTAATATAAATTTAAATAAAATAACTAATTATTTAAATAAAAAGTCAGTTTTAAACAATAACGTAGTGTTTTTCACTATTCATCTAAAATTGAAAGTTTTCAGAAAAATACCAAAAATTCACCCTAAGATAATTTTGATATTACGAATCTAAAAATGAAGTCCATTTTGAAACATAAAATTTATAAAATTTCATAAAGTGGGTATTACTATTAATAACAACTAGTTTGATTGGTTGTGGTGTGTTAAAACTCAAAGTTGCGTACAAAATAAACTATTGTATTATTCAAAGGGAAATGTACCATAGAAGCTTGGGGTGTTACACACCATAAAAACTTTATGTCCCCAGAAAGCCTATGAAGAACATTCCAAGACAAAGAGATGAGGACACTTCTCTCTCATCAGTGCCTCTCATTCCCACATCTCATAAATATCAAAACCATGATACCATAGCACACGAACCAAAGGTATTGTCCTCCCATGAAGCACCTTGGTTTCAGAAACAATTATTCCAACTGGCCACTCTATTAAAGATAAATCTGGTTCAATCTTAAGAACACTCCAACTCAAAACATGATATGGATCAGAAAGATACTTTCTCAGCTATGATACATGGAATACATTATGTATCGACGTTATCTATGGTGTAAGTACTAAAGGGTATGTAACTTTCCCCATCTGCTCAACAACCTCAAAAGGTCCCACAAAATGAGGAGCAAAATTTCCTTGCCTCCCCATCCATCGATGACCAAACCGGGGTGAAAATTTCAAGAACTCCTGGTCACAAACTAATAATTCCAAAGGCATACGAATATTTTTAGAATAAGAATTATATCAGATCTGAGCCATTAACATTATCTAATGAATTAACTGAATCTTTGTTATCATCTCTTGCACCAAACTTGGTCCAACCAAGGAACTTTCACTAATCTCCAACCAACACAATGTAGATTTACAAGGATAGAAATACAAGGCCTCAAAAGGAGCCATTATGATCATAGAATAGTAAATATTATTATAAACAAACTTGAATAGTCCCAAATGTTCATCCCATGCTCCACCAAAGTTGAGAACACAAGTGCAAAGCATATACTCAAGAATCTATATAGATATTTCTATCTAGCCATCCAACTGTTGATGATAGGACGTGATCAACTAAACCTAAGATCCCAGTGCCTCCTTATGGACTCTCCAAAAGTGAGAAGTTAACTGAGGATCCCTATCATAGACTATCACGGATAGAACTCCTTGCAAACAAACAATATCTTTTATGCAGAGATTTCCTAACTCCTCAACTTTGGTTGTATCACGAATGGGTATGAAGTGATCCAACTTGGTTAGACTTTTGATCACAACCCATATCACATTATTCCTTATCTGGGTATGAGGAAACCGAACCAAAAAGTTCATAAAGATCTCATCCCACTTCCAAGTAGGGACTGGAAGTGTCTGAAGTAAACTTGAAGGTTTATGGTGCTCGACCTTAGCCTACTGGAATGTATAATAGTGGGAAAAAAACTAAGCAATTCCCCATATCATAAATGGACACTAGAACTGATGCCAAATTTCATAGAATATATTATTGTCTCTTGGGTGTACAACCAATTAAGAATTATGAAAATCCCTCATCACAACCTTTCTTTCCACTAACAGAACAACGTAGCGATTCTGATAACATAGTACACCCTCTTTGAAGAATGACCACTGGGAAAAATATATACCAACCATAAAGAGATTCTCTAATTCTACAGAATTAATCATCAAGCTATTAATCTAAAATAATCATCTCGAGAAGAGTGGATGATAACATAACTCTGTTTAAATAAACCTCAACCCATGATTCCTGGACTCCAATATGAAACTATGTAAAGAGAGCCATCAAATTCCACTCTTCCAAAAAAAATCACCACCTGGGTTGGAAGTTTCCTACTTAAAGAATATGAAATTAAATTCCCTTTCCCCAATGTATAGGTGATTTCAAATTTGAAAGATTATAGGTACTCCAACCAATGACTCTAGCGAAGATTAAAATATTTTTGAGAGAAGATATAACTTAGGCTCTTATATTTCGAATACTCCGTAAACCTTTCTCCATAAAGGTAATTCCAATAACACTTAAGCACATGAATTATAGTTGTAAGTTCAAGTTCATGAGTAGGATAATTCTTATCATGTGGCCTAATTTGATGAGATCCATAGGAAACAACATGATTACCTTGCATAAGAACACAAATCAAGCTTGAAACTGATGCATCACAGAAGACCACATAGCCCTACCCGGCCTCTGGAAGTGTCAACACCAACATTGTAGTCAAAAGATGTTTGATCTCAACCAAATAATTCTGACATTTCACATTCTAAGAAAACTTTACCCTTTACAAGTTAGTGTAATCATCAGAGATACCAACTCTGAGAAGTACTTCAAAAACTGATGATAATATTCGGCTAAGCCCAAGAATCTCTAAATATCAAAGACATTACATGGTTTCTCCCAAGTCATAATAGCCTTCACCTGCTTAGGATCAATTGATATTCCTTGTTCTAACACCATGTGTCCCAAGAATTTTACTTCCCAAATCTAGAAATCACATTTAAAAATCTTGGCATAAAATCAATGATTTCTCAAAAACTATAGAACTATTCTCATATGCTGCACATGGTCCTCCTAAAACTTATAGTAAATAAGGATGTAATCCACAAAGACTACCACAAAGGTATACATATACTCATGGAAAATCATGTTCATAAAATCAATCAAAACTAAAGGATCATTTGTTAGACCAAAGGGCATAATAAGGTACTCATAATGTCTATACATGCTCTGAAATGCAGTTTTCTAAATGTCTTATTATTTTATCCTCAACTGACAATAACCTGATCAAAGGTCAATCTTTGAAAACCACTTCAACCCTTTAAACTGATCAAATAGACCATAAATCCATGTTAATTAATCCTTGTTCTTCACTATAACTCAATTAATTTTTTGGAAATCAACACATAGGAGAAGTGAACCATCAAATTTCTTAGTGAAGAGAATAAGTGATGCCCAAGGTGACACACTCAGGTGTATAAATCTTTTCTCAATAAGATCATCCAACTAGGAATTCGAATCTTTTAGTTTAACTGGTTCCATTTAGTAAGAGGGAATTGAAACTAGTTAAGTACCAGCCATTAAGTCAATAAAAAACTCAACCTCCCTTACTAGTGTAAAACCAGAGAAATCAGAAGGAAACATGTTGGTAAAATCGATGACTACTGAAGGGAGATCACCGCTCAAAGATTCTTGCTCCATATTAAAATAAAACACTGATATTACCTTCCCCAAATATGGATAAGAAGGTCTAACCCTACTCAAAATTGGGTCCCATTATCCTTTATAGACAAGAGACACACCATTGGGTGTAGTAAGGTAGTCCTATCGAAGATAACAATCAATTTAGGATATATTGGAAATGAGCCAGTCCATCCCAAAAATGAAGTCAAGTAGTTTCATATTGAGGACCAAAAAACTCCAATCCATCTCGACATCTAATAGAGAGAATACACAAGAAGGACTACATAGACCCCTCTCAGTCTTTATTCCAAGGGGTGTAGTAATATCTATTGCACAAGATAAAACATCCATAGGAATATTTAGTACATTAACAATACAGGTTGAAATAAATAAATGAGATGCACCAGTATCAAATAGAGCAGTCACTAATGATGAATCTATAGTAATGGTACCTCTCATAGTCACTGGTCTTGTATCCAATTCCTATAGAGTATCTTCCACTACATGAAGTAGCTTCATTCTGGATGCTAGTGGTTAGAACCATTTTATACGTGAAGCATATGATTTCCCCATAGTTTTAGGAGGATCTGATGATCTTATTCTACCACACGCAGTAGAAAATATATTGAAGAATCTATGTAAGTGTCCTGAATATCTATAGGATCCATAGTTCTTGGGTGCCTTAGTGAAAAAACTCTTAGAATGTCTTGGATTTCCACACTGATAGCATGTCAAAGGACTTCCTCCTGGCACTGTAGGAGGTCTGGAATACCCCTTCCATTGAGAACTCCCCTGAGAATAATCACACATATACTTTCCCTTGAACTAACTCACAATTCCACTAGGAGGAAAAGGAACTCCCATCAACCTTGACTTTCCATCCAGGTCTATCTCAACCATCATCTCCCTAGATAGCACATCAGGATAAGTGGGCATCTTTAGCAAGAAAGCATGATAAAAAATATCCAATCAAATTCCCGACTCAAACCTTCAAGCCTTCATCCTCTCATTAGATATGATATCAAGTGAAAACTTCACGAGTTCAACAAAGTGATTTGAATAATTGGTCACAGTTCTGTCGATCTTATCAAGCTTGAAAAACTCTATAGCCTTGGACAACACCATTGAATCTAGATATATCTGGTTGGTGAAAATAACCTTGATGTCTTTCCACGCTAATCCATAGTGTTTCGTTGTCATCACCATCATGTCCCACTATCTTCTGCTTAGTCCCTCTAGCATAAAGGTGTCACAATTCACCTTGATCTCAAATGGTGTCTCTAAGAACTCAAAAAAACATTCTATATTTTCCAACCATTCCTCAACATATTTAGGATCAGTGAAGCCTTTGAAAACTAGTGGCTTCTGGTGAAGGAACTCTTGAGAGTGATTTTGAAGAACATCCCCCAGAGGTTCCACATCTAGAGCCTAAATGAGGACTGAAGGTGGTTTCTATCCCATAGCTTGGACAATGTGTATAATCACCTCAACTATATTCTGGTTCATTGAAGGATTCAGTTTCTATGGTTCAACAACATCTTCATCCTGGATCCGATTTTCATGTCTTCTCAAATGCATGATGCTACACAACATTATCAGATATCAATGAAGACATTAGATAATGCTCAAACAGATCAACAAGGGAAAAAAGATCATGATTGATAGAACAAACAAGATTTGTATTTCACTCTATCCAAATCAATATAGGTAAAATAATAGAACTAATCCATAAGTCATCTTCCCCTAACCACCCATGGTTAATTAAGGATAATTTCAGAGAGAGATGTCTAGGAACTCAATTTAGACTACCTCTAAAGTCCCAAAAATATTTCACAAATGCATACTAACTTCAAGAAAAAAACTCAACCTGAACCTGCCTTTGATACCACTTTGTCATGAAACAACCCAGGTACCCTAGTTTCCTGATAACTAAGCTAGCCCTAACATAGCCTAAAGGGTGTTCCTAATCCCCACAGGTTGGTGACTAGCACCTAGAATCATACAAATTGAAAGTGGGAATGACTTTTCCACAAATAATATAGAAATAAAATAAACAAGGCAGTATGCATAACAAGAGAAAATCCACTGGGAGTAATGTACCAGAAGTCAAACAGGCATTAAATCCCAAAGTGTTACAACCCAAGTACCAAAAAAAAGGAAAAAAACTCAAGTCCCTAAGGACATAACTCACCAAGACCACAGTTCACCAGTTGGATCCACTTCCAAGAGATTCTTTCCGCTTGCTCAAACCTAGAAGAAGAAAATTTAAAAAAACCTGAAGGAACAGGTAGTGTGTGTGCTAAAATCTCAATAAGGTCTCACTAAGGATTCCAAAATAGATTCCAAAAAATAGATTAACCAAAGGAATTATTTAAATTTTAAAATAAACAGGTTTTTAATTTTAAAGTAAATTTTAAAAAAATAATCCTATACAGTTCAAATGATGGAAAATACTTTAATCATAGGATTTAATTTACAAGTGATGGAATATTTCTAAAATAATGGCTGAAATAAAACATTTTATATAAAATAGTTTATTTAAATTCATAAGATGTGTAAATTAGTTTAACAATATTAGCATACATTTATATCTCAAATATAAAACCATCAAGCAACATGGTAATCTGTAAAATAGGTAAGAAAGATCCAGGCTATAGGACTATGCACTCTTTAAGTGATCACGACAATATGTGTATACACATTTCCTTATAACACTGGAAAAAGGAGACTCATCACCATCCAATTAGGGACGCGACCTGCTACATTTATGTTTTAGAACATTGTATAATCATAGAGTGTGTAAAAACAACTCACAAACTACCTAAGGCTTGCATGTACTCTTACACAATTACTGATGGGTAATTTATTTTAAGACTACTTAAAATACAATTCAATACCATTCCTCCCATTTCAAATGCCAATTTTAATTTAAAACCAAAATAGATTTTAATAAAAAATATGCCTTTTTAACACGATAAAACCATTGGGTTTTTATCAAAAAATTATAATCCATTTTCACAATCAACAATTTCCATCAATTCCATTTCAAAAGTCAAATTCAAAAATTCCATTGAAACCATTTACATCCATTTGAAAACACACTCCAATTTAAAGGAATTGGGGGTTTTTCCCAATTTTCTTCCAAAACCATTTCAAAACTCCCCATTCATAGAAATTGGATTTTAATCAAAACCAATTGAAATCTATTTCAAACATTTGAATTTAAATCAAAAACTGAAATCAATCAATAAATTTAAGTGTAATCAAATTGCCTAAGTAGAATGGAACCACCTACCTTTTTTTGAGACACGACACCCAAAACAAAACCCACCAATGAGAAAAAAGGTGTATAAGACCTCGAAACTCAACCTAGAAATGAGATATGAGAATCACATATCAAGAACAATGATGATCGAACATCAAATGAAAGGATCCAGAAGGGTTGGAGAGCTCCAAGATCACCTAGGAAAGGCTTTGGGCCAAGAGAAGTCAAATTAGAGAGGAGGAAAAAGGGATAGATCAACTGTGCTGACTATTTTAAAATAGAAGTTGGGGTATTACATGACATGTAATACCATTACACATAATGGAATAGTTAATTTCCATAACTTCTGAAAAATGCATCGCTTCGAATTAAAAATTGACATTTAATTAACTCACTATGTGTAATGACTCATCACATCGCGTAACTTTCACGGTGTAAACCTTTCATGGTTTGTACCCAGTAACTATTACACATCGTGTAACCTAGTTACAGGTCATGTAAACCTCCAATAACCTACAGAAATGACTTTTTAAAGTTGAGAGTCCAAAAAATCAATGACTTTACCATTATAGGTATCCTCCCAATTCATTATCAACCCTACCCAGTTAATGAAAATGGAAAACCAAGACAAGTTTAAAGACATACCTGTCAGATCGATAATGGGATGCTACACACCCCTAAGTATATTTATGAATGTATAAAATTCCATGATATATAATTTAGCGGATTAATGCATGTAATAAGTCTCTACTTAATACCTCATGAATTTTCTCTTCATACCTGAAATAAAACTCTATATAATGGTTATAAGAATATATTAAATTTAACATTATCATATCAAAACAACCCATAATACTTCATGATGATCATTTGTTAGGGAAAAATCAAAGTCACACTTTGAGGGGATATTATCATTTGTCCATTCATGTAAAATAAATCACAACACACATGAATGGATGATAAATGGAGATTTTATTTATTATTATAACATGATATATTTATAACCGTCACATCAATATCTCAAGTATCATATACCAAGAGATTCAATATGACCCTTATGGTTATGTTGTGATAGCAGTTTCATCAGTGTATCCACTGAATTTTCTTTAATATCCTCCCAAACGGTCTTTACATCAACCCTATTAATGATATCCCATATGATATGATATTTGTAAAGGATGTGTTTGGTAGACTGAGGTTACTTATCCTTAGAAACAATACCATTATTGTCAAAATATAGCTCGATTTCTCCCTTGATACTAGGAACTACTCCAAGTTCAAAAATGAACTTCTTGATACAAACAAATTCTTTCAAAGAATCTGATCCAGTGATATACTCTGCCTTTATTTTCAAGTCCTCTATAGTGGCTTGTTTGAAAATCTTACAACTGATGGCTCCACCATTTAGGAAAAAAAATCAAGATCAAGATTTCATATCATATTTGTTGGATTGGAAACTATCATATGTGTAACCCTTTACACAGAGTTCATACTCTCCTCAAAAGACCAATAATACATCCTTAGTCATTCTCAAGTACTTAAGAGTGTTTTTCACAATAATCCAATGAGTACCACTAGGATTGGATTGGTATTTACCAGTTATAATCAAAGCATAAGAGACATAAAGTTTAGTACATAACATTACATACATGATAAATCCTATGGAAAATGCATAAGGAATCCTATCCATAATTTCTAACTATTTATAAGGATCCCAAATCTTCCTAAGATTAGTGCCACACAACATTGGTAAATACCCCTTCTTATAGTTCTCTATGATAAATTTCTTTATAACTTTTCCAATATACGCGTTCTAACTCGGTCTAAGAAACCTCTTAGATCTATCTCTATAGATATTCATACCAATTGTATAGACAGCTTCACCCATGTCTTTCATTGAGAAATATTTACTTATCCACACCTTTACAGAGTGAAATGTTGAGATGCCATTTTTGATAAGTAGTATGTCATCTACATAAAATATTAGAAAAACTACTATAATCTCACTAACAAACTTATAAACACAAAAATCAACCAAATTATTGATGAAATCAAACTCTTTGATGGAATCATCAAACTGAATATTCCAACTTTGAGAAGCTTACTTTAGTATATAAATGGACTGCTGTAACTTTTTAACCTTAGAAGACTCATTTGAAACTTTAATCCCTTAGAATATATCATATACACATCCTTGACTGAATTTTTGTTAAGGAAAGCAATTTTTACATCCATTTGATATATCTTATAATCATAGTGATATATTGTGAAAATCACAATCTGAATTGACTTTATCATCAAAATAGGTGAAAGGATCTATACATTGTCAATACCATGAATTTTTCTATAACCTTTTTCCACCAGACATGATTTATATTTATAAAATCTACCATTAATGAAAAGTTTCTTATGAAAAACCCACTTGAACCCTATGGATCTCACTCCTTCAAGTTTACCCGCCAAGTTTCAAACTTGGTAGTATTCATGAAGTCCATCTTGAATTCCTTGGATTTTTACCATTTTTCAGAATTATAACTCTCAATGGACTCTCAGTAGGATATAGGTTCATCTCCTATTAATGTTACTTCATCATCATTAGATATGAGAAATCCATCTCTCGGGTTTTTGATGAATCATATCAGATCTTTGAGGTTCTTGTGTAACTTGAGTTGGCTCTTCTTCCAAAAATCTTTTCAGAACTGACTCAAACTCCATCTTAGGAACAATTACTCTTTGTTGGTCTTTAACTTATCCAAGTTTAACTTTTCTCCAAATAACACTACAATTTATATATTCCTTCTCAAGAAATGTAGAAAATCAGGCCACAAACACTTTGTGCTTAGTAGGATTATAGAAATAAGATCCCTTAGTTTCCTTAGGATAACAAAAAAATAAGCATATATCTGACTTGGGATCAAGTTTTTTAGAATCCAAACATCATATTTATTCCACACAACCTTAAATATTCATAAAATATGTATTGGGATATTTACCAGTTCATATCTCATATGGTGTCTTTATGATTGCTTTAGATGGAACATGATTTAACAAAACTATAGTGGTCTCCAGAGCATAACCCTAGAATGAAATAAGAGGGTCACAGAGACTCATCATCGATTGAACCATGTACAAAAAGGTATGATTCCTCCTTTTAGACACACCATTCCATTGTGGTTTTCTAGGAGGATCGTAAATACCCGAACTTTTTGAATGATAATTTTTTTTCTTCAGAAAATGTGTATTATATTATATTTTCAGAACAAAACCATATTTTTTTAATGAAGTGAATATGAAGGAAAATGTAACCATATAGATTCAACCATTATATGACCATTGTTCAATTATTATCATTTGAAAATATGAACATTGGGAACTATACTCTTGATAATAATTTTAACGTTATCATTATAGTTTATAAGTAATTTTTTTTGACAAAGGATAATTGATACATAAAGAAGAGTTGATGGCCTAAACCAGTAGAGTAATTTCATACGAAGATATTTTTTCAGAACTTGGGAGGGAGTTAGAATCATTGGGTTTCACTCCTGATGATTCCCAATCTTAAATTTAACAAGTGAGTCTTTAATGAAATCGCCTATAGAAGAAGTTCAAGTTAGTGGAAATTACCACTCAAGTGATGTTAGCCGACCCGCCCCATGAATCTATCACTAATGAACACCTTACAATTAGGTAGTATGTGGGTATTATAAGGGGTTATGTGAATAGACACTATTTACTTAAATTGTAATTAAATTATATAAATAAAATTGTTGTTCTATCAATTCTTTTTTAAGAATAGTTTTACTTAATAAAATGGAGTTGGAATTTGATAAATTGATTTTTCAGATAGAAATTGTACTTTTCATAAAAGAAATAAATATTATAATAAACTAATATATTATGAATAATACTTATATTAATGAAATATTATGGTTAAAACACTCTAATTTAAATAGAAATGATAAAATAATTTTATTTTTTAAAGTGTAAGAAATTTCACTATGCATTTTCTATCAGCTATTATTTTTAATAAATAAGGATTTTTATATTTAAGAGTTTAAATTACCATATATAGATAATTATTATGATAAAATATATATCATTTTTTTAAATCTACACATCTAAATTAGGTTAGGGTTAATTTATGAGAATTTTTAAAAACATTTTGTTTTTCAGTGAATAATAAAAATACAGTTTGAGTTTTTTGGTAAGTTTAATGAAATAATAATTAAGTAATAATTAAGTAATAATTATTTAACCATAATCCAATAATAAATTTATTTTATTTTATTAATATCAATTATTTTAATATATTTTAATAAATTTCCAAATATATAATTTACTTTCAAAATTTTAAAATGGAAACTTTAACATAAAAAATGTTATTTTATGGAAACTTTACCTTTACATGACAAAATAAGTAATATAAAACTATGGTAGGATATTTTGGGATAAAATAACATAAAATATGTTCCAAGTGTCCAATAACATGGGAAAATACCATGGGAAATCCCATGGTTTTTCATTTAACTCTACATAGGTGTCAAAGAAAATTAACAAACAAATCCTCCTCTTTTGCTATAAATACTCACCCATTTATCCTTTATTTTTCATTAAAAATCAATCCTATACAAATAAATGATAGTTTTACCTACCTAGGAGTCATCCAAAGGTGTCCTCAATCCCTTAAGGTCACAATCTTCGAGTTTTAGGAGTTACTCTTCAAGGTAAAGGAAATCTCAACTTCTCATTTCCTTTCAAGTTCCATTTTTTATGTGGTATGTCTTTCAAATTTAAAAGATATGTTATTATATAAATTTTATTATATACCTTTACTGTATTAATATTATTTTATGAATGGGATACAATTTTCTCCTCTCTTTTTTTCCATTTTTTAAACCATGTTTCATACCCGTTATGATACCAAATTTTCTTCTCAAATTTTCTCTCTTTTTCTCAAGAAATTCTCTTGTTTTATTTTGTGAATACCCAAACCTCTTTATTTTATATGGGTATTCAAATATATGTCAAAATGATATATTTTATTATGTTATTAACATATATGAAACCCACATTCCCTTTTTATGGGTTAATAATGATATAAATATCCCGTCTTTAAGCACTTCTTTTTAAAACGTCATGATTTTTATATAAAACCCATTTCTTTTATTCTCCAAGTGTTATTTATGAAACTTTTTATTATGATATATGTATATCACATTAATTAAGAAATAAGAAGGGTGATCCCTGATAGATCTTCAATGCATTGGGTAAAGAATGTAATCTTTAGAGATGACATGTTTTACGATACCTTGGTGAATATCCTTGGTAATTTTTATGACACATCAGTGATAAAACTTGGTGATATGCTTATGAATGACTTAATTAGACGTTTTAGACACATTTACATGTCATTATTCATGTTATTTTTACTATGATCTGTCTCTTTTTCCCTTTTCTCATGCCTTTATGATATTCTTTAAGTTCTTAACAATAATTCTCATGATCACTTGTAAATTGTTTCCCTTACTTTCCCTTACTGGGCCTTATGATCACCCTTTCCTTTGATGTATGTCCCCAAGTTATGAGATGAATTAATTTTACAAAGGGTGAAACAATTAAGAAGACATTCAAGTGGATTAAATGAATGTTTTAAATTTTGATTTATTATGTACCTTATTTCCAAGAAGCTAAAATTTAAACGATCCTCTATTTTGTACCATGCAATGAAAAGTTTATGTAATAAAAAGGTGGGATGCCATAAGAAGTGAGTTTTGAAATAATTTCCCAATCTGTCAGATGAGTTATGAATTCTTGGATTGAGTATCCACCCCTATATCTGATCATATAATCTTAATACTCTTTCTTAGTTGATTCTTTACTCCTTTTATGAAACTCTTTGAACTTTTCAAAAGTTTCATACTTTTATTTCATCAGAAACACATATCCATACCAACTAAAGTCATCAGTAAAAGTAATAGAGTACCTAAAACCACTACTTTCTTAAGTACTCATTTTTCAACATACATCACCATGTATGAGATCCAATATTCCACTATCCCTTTCACATTTTCTCCCAAAATGTGATTTGGTCATTTTTCCTAACTTATAATATTCAAATATATCAAATGATTCATAATCAAATGAGTCCAAAAATCCATCTCTATGGAGTCTTTGAATGTGTTTCTTATTTATATGTCCGAGGCGAAAATGCAAAAGGTAGGTGACATTAGAATCAACCTTAAAATTCTTATTCTGAATGTTATAAATATGATTATCTATATCTACAATATATAAACCATTCATTATATTCCCAACACTATAAAACATTTAATTCATATATATAGAACAACACTTGTCCTTAATAAAAAATTAAAATACTTTCTTTTCCAAGAAATATACAAAAAATAAATTTTCTATTTATGTTGGGAACAACATAAAATTTTTCTATTTCTAGGATCAATCCACTTGGTAAGATCAGATCATACACGTTAAATTCTAATGCATCAACTTTTACTCCATTACTGACATGAAGATCTAATTCACCCTTCATCAATTCCATCCTATTTTTGAGTATATGATTATCAACAAAAATGCATGATGCACACCTGATATCTAATACCCATGATCTAGAGTTGGTGGAATTTATCTCTATAACAGTCACATTAGGGTACTCTGAATGTTTCTCCTTGAGAAGACCTCTCAATCCTAGATACCAATGTTTATCTATTTTATAGGTCCTACCTATTAGTGATCATAATATGATTGTGATTAAGTATGCCATAATCTACAAAAAATACATATCAGTGAGTGAGTATCATGTATTATATTTTTTCATAAAGAACTTTTAATGATAGTGATCCCACTAAAATTGATGACCCCAAAAATCATATTATTTTAGTGATCTAAGACCCATATTTCATTAAGTGATTATTCCACTTTGGTGTTCCTCTCACCACTTAATTATTTAGGTAGGGAAACATCATAATTATAATAATTATGATTCTTAGATAGTTGATTGGATAATCACTTATCCAAAACCATCATATGTATACACTCAATTATATTCCTATGGTATCTTTCCTAAGGGTTTCCTTACCAAGTGTTATCCAAAGAAAATTCCAATAATAGACTAACAAAAGATAGTCTAGAAGCACCCTAATTTGGAAAAACCTAACCAAATATGATCTAATGATATCTATTACTATATTTCCTTACACAAGATAATATAGGGGAACCCTTCTTTGACAGTTCCTACTTAGTTGAATGATCACAGTCTTGAAAAGTGTATCTTTGTAAGGAATCCCACAATTAGTATTTGGTTTTTTTTTTTCTTTTTAAGGTCTCACCAATTTAATATAAATCATATGTATATTAAATCAAAAACTATTAAATTAGATTTAATCATTATCTTCTCATGTTTTATTCCTTTTGTGTATGCATGCTTTTAAATGATTAAGTTTTGGAATCCCTATTGCAACCACCAAATTAACGTGTTCACACCACATTAATGTGCAACTATTTTCACAACCTAAAATTCTATGTTACTCATCAAAAACTATAATCCAAAAACATTCATACATATCTAAATGCATTATAAGAATAAGTTACATGAAACTTAATGTAAATGTATAGAGTTATATAAGATTGAAACCTCTACATGAGTATGCCCAAAGTGATAGATAACCAACTCTATTCACTTTTCTGACATGGCTAACACCGACAGGGCACTGTAGTAGAGTTGATCAACCAACACCAATAGGGAACTATAGCCAATTGGACTTTGGAGTCAATAGTACTATAATGACACAAACTTCCAACTGCCAACCATTGTAGAATTTTGGACTTGAGTGGCTATGACACTATGGAGATGAAAAATTATACCACCTTTCACTGTAGAACAACACACTTCCGGTGTAGTTGGTGGAATAGTAATTCATCCTCCTTATTATCCTATTTTAGGCTATAAGTTTTAATGTTCTTGAGAACCCTATAATTTTGTGCTCCAAAATCATAGTGAGATTCTGCCTCTCCATGGATGTAGGGATCATTTACCGAACTGCGTAAATCTTTGTGTCTAAGATCTTCTTATTCTTCTTTTGTTTTTCCCGTTTTACTCTTTCGTGAATCATTTTATGATTCATTGCACCAGGAATTTCCACAATAGACCTTTCTTCATGAAATAAAACATGATTTTTTTGAAAAATAGAGTTAAATGAAGTACCTGTATTTCAACCATTGCAGCAAATTATGTATTCTCTTCTCCAAGAGAATGTTTGATAAAGATAAATGAAGTAACAAACATATGTTTCCTACCTCTGGGGGAATACAACATACACTTGGATCCAGGATCATATAGAAATGATACTTGAATGCTGAAGGGTTTCCAAAACCTCTGTTGAGAAATGATAAACAACACTTTGGGGAGGAAGAGAGCTTTAGGAACATTTTATGAAACTAATGATCACATATCCGTTGAATGAATGTGATCAACACAACCAAATAAAGATAACCCATTCTATTTTATAGTCCAAGCCCATATCTCCTTATTTATAGCATATTATATGCGTTACTTCCTGTTGGGTAAATAATTCATTGAAAAATTCAATTAATAAATTCAATTCTATTTAATGAAATAACCTTTGGTTCAATATTGATAAAAACCCATTTTTTGGGAGAAATTGTAGTAGGTCATTTCATCACATGCAGCAACCCTACTGTATTCTAATCTCATGCATATTTAAATTATATATATATATATATTATACATGCATCTAATTCATGATAATATACATGAATCACATGAATGTATTAAATGTAATATATATGTATAAAATTATATATATATATATTATACTTCATGCATCATATGAATTTGTACATGAATCTTATGGATATACATTTTAGTGCACATCCAACAAGTTTTTCATAGTAGGATGATTGACCGTTGACTTCACAGTAGGTTGATATTTCACATGATCAAACACAAAAAAGATCAAGTAGGTAGATAGGATTTTATTTAGATGATGTGAAGTAATTTGTTCTTAATTAAAACATATATCATTTTTATTGTGATACTTGAAAACAAAGAATAAGGAGAAGTTTTTGAATTGAGCTGTGTGAAGGAAAGTTCTGTAGATTTATACACTTCTTCATAAAGGTTTTATACAGAAATATAGATTCATTTAAAGGAAATACTGAAAGTCAGTATCTACTTAAGGGTAAGATAAAGCTCTATGGAAAGGTTATCTGAAGTCTGATATTCACATGCAAAGGAAAATCCTATTTTTTACTATATGCATAAGGGTAAGTCAAAGTTATGTAAGGGTTATTCAAAAATAAAAAATGTATTGTAAGGGTAAAATTGATCTTACTTAAGAGTCATTTGATATGTGCATAAGGCTAATGATAAAGATTTAGTATCTATATAAGGGTCGTTGAGGTCTGAATAAATTTATAACCCATCTATATAAGGGAAGATCAGAAATGTCTCTATTTATGTAAGGGTTATATGCTGTTATCTAAAAGGTTATTCAAGAGCTATTTAAGGGTAATCAAAACTATATCTGCAAAAGATTAATCTACACAAGGGTCACTGAGATTCATAAGGATAAATATTTTTGACTAAATATCCAAGAGATGAGTTGTAATGAGAAATGAAAAGCTCAATCTATCCAGACAATTATAGGTGTTCAGTTCATAATGAAAACATATATCATGATAATTATCATCACGATTCATGCTATATAATTAATATGAAAGATATAAGAACTTATGAGAAGTTTCATGATGTGAATTATAGAGGATTTTTCATGATAACAACTGGCACTTGAATAAATATTTATATACAACCTTAAATATGTGGAATAATGTTAAAATAAAGAGATTTAGTTGAATGGACTTATGAGGAATAATTCCAAGATTGAAGAAACCATGAACACATCACTGTACCATGCATGTATTCATGCATACATAGTGATTTAATAGGCATGAATCATGGATAAATGGAAGAAGAAACCCATGGTATTTCTGCAAGTTTACATGTAATTACATTCAGTTATGGAAGCAGTTTCTCATGGAAGATATTATGAGAATTTAACTCTACCAAATCTGATATCATAGGAGTTTTTAATTGTCAAGAAATATTGAGACTTGAATTTGAATTATTTACATGATTTTGTAAATAATGAAATGAAGAAGAAAGAGAAGATGGATTAATTGATGTTATAATTATTATTATTTATAAATTTTATTGCAAGTTAAATAAGGAAAAATATTATTGTTTGATACAATTATCTTAGAGAGAGAAGAATTTCATGTTCTAAGAAAAGTGAGTTCCACCACTACAACTATTATGAAGAATTTATATGTGTCAAAGCAAGTAGAGAAAATGGAATATCTAGTATAGTATGTCATGCACTGAAGAAGAAGAAGAATGGGGAAAAGGAAAAAAAGTGGCTGAGTTGGTCTTAAAGTTCACTAGAAGAAGTGATATGTGCACCTTAGTCTGAACAGAAGAAGAGAAGATTGGAATAATTGTTTTGAATTTCAGTTTTGATAGGAAATAAGAGGAATAAGTTGTATCATATTAGTTTTCTAAAATGAATAAGAAGAATAGTTTGTGTATAGTACTATGTAAAGAAATAGAAGATGTGACTTGATACTATAAAACTGAAGAAGAATAAAGAAGTAACACATCAACAACAAGACAATATTATTAATTGGTGTTAGAATATCTTGTTGTTACCCTTACAATTAATGTTAAGGTATAAGATGTACATGATTGTAGGATTCACCAAACAAGTGTGTGAGATGAAAACTCCACATTGTCTGGTGACTATAGTGTAAATCTCATGGGTTAATACTGGTGGGTTGTGTGATCTTGTAGGAATCCAGTTCACAACAAGGACTAGCCATCTCACATTGAGTAGTGAACTTATCAATTTTTTTCCTCTTGTGTGTGTGTTTGGTTTTTATACTCAAAATAATGAATGAGAAAAGAGAGGATAAGAGAACCACTCACCTAATAGCAACAAAGGTAAAAATAAAATGTATAAAAATTTTAAAGTATTATTGGATTAAAATCCACTCACATTGATTCACCCCCTCTTAGTGTGGTTCATATCCTAACCAGTCCCTTCAAATGGTATCAAAGCTAGGTTCAAATATGATTGGATTCTCTATATTTGAATTTTTTCTATTTTTAAGATTATTGTATAAACGCTAGGAGTCACAAGATAGAGGTATGTAAATGAAGAAAATATAGAACAAAATAAAAATAAGAATAACACATACATAGTGATTTAGATGGTTCAAGAATAATCCATACATCCATAGAGAGGAATAATCACTTCACTAGGAAATCCTGGAGCACAATCACAAAGAGATCAGAGTTTCTCACACATAAAAAAACCCTAGATCAAATGAGATAATAAAGAAGTTGAAGCACTATTCCACCAACTTCATAGTAATTCCACTGTGCTACAATGAATGATGATTGGAATTCCACACTACTATAGTATTTTAGCCACCTAAATCCATGTTGATATAGTGGCTAGTGACAAGAAGTCAGTAGATCTACAATACCACAATCTCCAAAGTCCAAGTTGCTACAGTAACCATGCCAAAGTCTGAACTACTACAATGCCTTATTGGTGTCTCCTGGTCAGATTTGATATAATTGGTCAAAGTTGTGGCTTGGTGTTTATATGGGTTTCTAGCATTCTTCCCAACATCATCCAAAAGGATTGAGCTACACCAATCCAACAAAAATTTGAAGTATTATTTCCTAATTTATAATAAAGTGTACTTTTATAGAAGAATTATCTATTTCTGATCAAAATTCATTTTATTCCAAGACTACTATGGACATGAAAATAAGGATAAGGGAATATTGAAGAATATATCACTCATGTCAAGTGATAAAGAAGTTTTAGGTTCTCTAAGCAAGGAAGACAAATTTAGCTTGGAAGGAGAATAACAGGTGGTTTAAATTATCACCAAGGAGAATAATCTCTCTACCTCTATTGATTCAAAGAATTCACATGATCTTGAGGTATGTGAAAATTCGTGTGAAACATTTATTAAATAAGAGCTAAACATTATTGGGAGTGATCATTCATTTTATAACTCACAAGATATCTCTTTTGGAACATTAAAATATACGATTCATTCTTTTCCCAAAGAAATTTTTTATTTTATTTGTGATATTTTTGAAAGATGAAGAGATTACCCATCTCAAAGGTGATAGAGATAACTTAGAGAAATATTTGGCAGCAACTCTATTTTTGGCTTGTAAAATTTTGAAATGTTTTAAATAATATTTTTGAAGTTAGGTGTTGAGCCAAAACGAGATTTTGGGGCCTGGGGAGGATTGGTTTTGATATAATAATTATATTAAATATATTATATCATACATGTGAAATTTTTATGAAATAATGGAATAACTCCTTAATGGAGTCTTGAATCTTAAATTTGAGACCACCATTAAATCTGGAATGTGAGTTTTATTCAAGGCACGACATAGCATTTGTACACATCAGGTGTTTGGATTGAGTGTCATCATGGGAGAAATAATAGTTAAACAAATTATTTAATTAATTTAATTTTTATAATTTGGACAAACCCTAATATCCTTTATAAAATACCACTTATTGAAAATTCCAAGGGTTAACTGCGTAACCCCAGGAGTTGAGAGAGGGAAGTTGGAGGAGCATACTGAGATGATGAATAATATATCATGTTTTAGTAATTAGTGTGCTGAAGGGTTTCATGGATCTCACCAACAAAATTTATATATGACCAATATTCATCAATGATTGATCCAGACTCAAGTTAGGGCATTATTTTATTGGTTTAATCCCCTATTTATTTATACCATGATGAATGTAAATTAATTCCACTAACAGATTAATTCGTGGGTTGATAATGTTATGTGGGTATGGTTTTATCTTCCTAGAATTTGAGAATTGATATTATTTGATTATCATTATTTATTTATCATTCTAATGGAAAAGAATTGAGGCTAACTTGAACATGGCCAAGGTTCATTCCATTTGTTACGTTTTGTGCATTTATTCAACCATTCTTCGCACGTTCTTCGACAACATTTTATTTGGATAACAGTTTGAAAAATACCCTATAAAGGATCATTTTGAAATTGTTATTTAGCGTAACATATTGATAATATGGGTAAGTGATTGAGATCGATTAAATAATTCAGATACAAAAGTGATAAAATAATATTGGGATTGGATTGGGATTGGTAGTTCATGGTTTAGCGTCACAACAGCAGCATGAGGTGACAACATATGATTCCAAAGTAGATTGGGTGGCTAAAATTCATCCATCAGCAATAGAACGACTTTCTTAAGACTAGATTTGTGATTATAAAAAGATTTGGTGGTGGAATCAATGGTTGTAGTGGTGTAATCATAACCGTATGAATAACCAGTAGGTTCTAGAAAAATCCTGACTACATGACATGTAGTTCAAAGAACATGTGTCATGTGGGAACTTGACTACAACAACTTGGGTTTCAAATAAAATAAAATAAAATATTTCATGTGGGACCAACCAAACTTTGTGTGACTCATGTCTGGTGACTCAACATGTACCCCTGGGTACATGGGCATAGACACGACCAAGTACACAAGCATGACTAGAGTACATGGGCATGTCTATGTACTCAGACATGGCCAGGGTACTGAGACATGACCAGGTACACATGAATGACCACTGTACACATGCATGACTAGAGTGAATGAACATGTGATTTTTAACATAGGAATGGACATGGGTAAGCCCAGAATTAGTGATACATGCTATGTAATCCCAGTACCCATCGTGTATTTTCTCCAGGGAAGGTTGGGGACATTTGTATCTTCAGTATAGACCATTATTAGTTGGGTGCATTCCCTTAATCTTTCTCCCCGAGGGGACAATGTGGCATCACATCCCGATCATAGGGTTTGATTCCCTCTATGAGATTAGTCACAAATATAGTTCAATAATCCATTTGTGTGACCTTAAGTGTGATCCTCTATCATTTATTTTTCTTACCTAGGTGGGGTTTGAGGAATCATCATGACCAGAGGAAGGTGTTGATCCCAAATACCTTTGAAATACATAGAACAAGATCTCAACATATCCTCTAGTGTTTGAATTATTCTCTTAGACTGACTATCTATCTAAGAATGTTATGCAATGCTCAAACTCAACCTCGTATCTAGATTCAGACTTTTCCAAAACTTCTAGGTAAACCTTGAATCCCAATTAGATACAATAGAATGTGGTACTCCATGAAACCTTACCACTTCCTTAAAGTATATCCCGAAATTCTGATCAAGATAGAAGACTTCTATGATAGATATGAAGTGTGAAGACTTCATAAGGTGACTTCTACAACCCATATAAAATTTTGATTTTTAGACATTTTGGGGATTCCAATGACAACCTCTATCATTTATTCTTCCTACCTAGGTGGAGTTTGAGGAATCACCATGAACAACATACATGGTTTTATGATCCCATACTTAGTAGGTTATTCTAGATAGGGTTCTATATACCCTAGAGGCTCTGTGCAAGATACCCTATTTATTTATTGAGATATTCTAATATCCATTGAGTACTTATTCATGGAAAGGTCTGATGAGCATGAATTCTCAAATGAGTTTCATCAGTGTTATTAGGATTATGGAGTGAGTTATCCTGGATGAGTGTTACCTTGAAAACTCAAGCAGAATCTTATAGGTGATAGTATAATTGATACCTTTTTGAGTCTTGGTGTCTATCTTGATTATATGTGGGTTATTATTACTATGTATCATATCCCAATTGACATGACTTGTGATGATGTGCCAACTACTCTCTTGATGCTTTATGTTAGGTGATTTCAGGGTGTCCTACTAGGTATGTATATAATCACCCTTGAATGGGATCTACCCATATATGTCATGTCTTATGAATATGAAATGAATTTTGACGGAGTCTTATGAGGATCAGGAGTATGTACAGAATATTTAAGCTAGAGAAACCATGGTGTACCAGGTGTTTCATTTGACAACAGTACCCTAATTAGTAGGTTGAACTCCTTTTTATAGATTTGGTGGGATTGTAATTTCCCCTTATGATTTCCATTATTTTTTTCATACTCTAATGTGGGATATATATATTTTCATTAATTATGATATTAGTTGTATTTTACCTTTGAAAATTTTATGGGTATTTGGAGAGGTGTACATGAATATAGGAACCTTAAGCTATGACCTCCCATGTGTGTTTGATATGCCTATTCGACACTAATTTCCAGACCTTGTCCTATTGGAGGTGGGATTGGGGTGTCAAACTTAGCTTTCCACCAACCAGGTGGCCCTTTATGGGTTGGTTCATGATAGAGTGACATCCGATTAGTGTTCATATTAAGACTGGATTTTGGAGATTATAGCTGTGAGGTTTGGTTTGGGAACAAGGGAACAATGATTAAGTATTTCAAGAGCGGATCTTAGGATAGAAAATCTAGTGTTGGTGAGATGGTTGATGTATCTATTCATTAGGACTTTTATAATATAATTATTGACTCGGTACATTTAGGCACTAGTTATCATGGAAACATTATTACACGTATCATATAAGAATGGGTTGTGGTTTCCATTTCCTTCTTGAGTCATCTACCTAGATATACTCTTTGAATGTGCTACATATTATCTATTTCAGGATGCCACCATAATGACTATCATCTAAGATTCTATAATAGGATCATGAGGATGATACACCTAGTTATGATGCTTCAATATATGGTCATGTATAAGAGGTGGTAGCTCAATGTGGTTTTCCAGTTTTTCCATCACCCATTGAGAAGAAGGTTTCTCTAGTAGTACCAGATGAGGATGTTTTAAGGCTAAGTGATCTCCATGAGTTTTAGAGGTAGTGACCCTCAGACATTTGGGGATTGGATTGAGGTAGTTACTGGAGTTTTTCTCCTTGTGAAGACACCTTCTAATCATATGGTGGTCCTAGAAACGAGTCTCCTTCATGGATTCATAGGGAGATGGTAGAGTCTAGAGACTCAAATGCATGATGATACAACCCTATCTTGGAAATATTTTGAGTGTTAATTTAGGAAGGTGTTTTATCCATCCACATTAAGTGTATCCAAGAGCTTATGCAACTTCAATAGGGAAACATGAGCATTAAAGCGTATTCTTAGAGGTCCACCAATCTCTCACTATAATTTATGAATATGGTTTGTGATCTATTATTCAAAATAAAAAATGTAAAATGAGTTATATGATGATATATTAGGGATAGAGTGACATATCTTTGAATTCCTACCTATGATGGGGTACTTGAGAGTGAGATTTAGTGGTGGAGAGATTTCTGGCCAAGAAGACGCCAACAATTGGTGCTGATAGTGAGCAAAAGTAGCTGAGAGTTCAGTAGCGGGTAACTAATGATAGAAATATGGATCTAGGTGTGAAATATTCTTCATGAGGTAGTATTATGATTAGGGGTCTATAGTTCAGGGATCTTAGGATGGAGCAGGTTAGCTGAGGTAGAGGTAGTGTTTCTCTTGAAATGGTCGAGGACATCTCATGTGGGATTGTCTGAATTTATGTGCGGATGATAGAGAGATGGTCGATAGACCACCCAAGAAGAGACAATGGATAGAATATGGAGTTATGTATGGAGAAGAATGAGATAAAGGAGCAGAGAGAGAAACATGAGGTGTTAGACGGTTCGACCTGTTTCTACCACCACCCTAGGTGGTCTGCACTAGGAACATGGTGTTAGTAGTCAGGGATAAGGACAATTGTAGGCAGTGGAGGCCTATGACCCAGAGGATCTAGGGATTATTAGAGTTACAATCTATATCTTATATACTTTAGCTGTAGTATTGATATACACATGTATGAGCCACTATTTTCTTTCCACTTACCTTGTTTGAGATCGAGATATTCTAGTATATCCCTTTTCTTAACCTTTGTAGTTGGAGGCTTCCAATTGAGGGGATTCAATGATCACACACTTCTACTGACAGTGTGAATTGATTCTCAGAGGAGAGAGAGATTCATATGGGATCAATTTTTAGAAATGATAAGGCCTTATAAATTCATCTTAGGTATAGATTGGCTATCTATAGTTCATGCCTAGATTGACTACTTTAGGTGGAGGATGCAGTGTTTCTACTTAGATGGGATGAGGTTTTCCTTCATTGGTGAGAAGGAAACCCAAGTAGAGTAGGATGAGATCATACATAGGAGGATACAAATGATTAATCACTAGTTGGCTAGTAGTACCATCAGAGTAGCTGATTCTATGGGATATAAATTTCTTACAGTGGTGATGGAGTACAAAGACGTCTTCCCTAAGGATGTGTCAAGCTTACCTCCCCACCGAGAGATAAAATTCTATGTATAATTTCACCCAGAAAATTCTTTGATACCCACGATAGTATATCAAATGCCTCTCACATATCTTTTTGAGTGAAAGGTTTAGTTAGAGTATTTTCAAAGGAAGACCTTTATCAGACCCAGTGTGTCACCCTGGGTAGGTCTAGTTTTGTTCTCTAAGAAGGCATACAAGAGCTTAAGGTTGCGTGTATATTATCATCATCTACACCAGGTGACCATGAAGAATAAATATCCACTACCATGGATAAATAACCTATTCGAACATATGAAGGGGTGATATGGTTCTAGAATATTGACCTCAGATCAAGCTTTCACCAGCTTCAAGATCAGGATGAGGATACATCAAAGATGGCATTCTAATATAGCTATGTTCACTACGAGTACTTGGTGATGCCTTTTGGTGTGATGAATGCCTCAATATTGTTCATGGAACTCATGAATTGAATCTTTCATCCATTATTAAATTGGTTCATTTTAGTTTTCATTGATGAAATCCTAGTGTACTCGGTGTTAGAGGAGGAATATGAAAGACACTTGAGGATGGTTCTGGACATACTATGAGATCACTAAATTTATGGGAATCTCTTGAAGTTTCAGTTCTAGATTAGTGTAGTCCACTTTCTAGGATATTTCATCTTAGTAGAGGGAGTAGAAATGGATCTAGTGAAGGTTTTGATAGTGTTATCTTGGGAGACACCTAAGAGCATGTCTGAGGTGTGGATATTCCTTGGGTTGGTTGACCACTATTGTAGATTTGTTCTTAATTTCTCCAGGATATTAGCACCCTTGACTTCTGATAAGTGTATTTCATGCATAAATTTTAGAGTATTTTAATTTATTGATTTTTTATTTAATTGAATTATATTTCCAATATCTGGAACATTTGACTTGTTTTATGTTTTATGGTAGGAAACGATGAATCTTTTAAAAAAGAATGAAAATGGATATGTGGTGATACACTGGATATTTAAGAAATAAGCAGAGCTATAACACTGGAGTACAATAGTTTCACACCATGTAATGCAATTACATGTCATGAGTGTTTCAAAATGAATTAGTTGTGAAGGATAAGTAGTGACTCTATTACATTATGTGAAAGATCATTACACATCGTGTAACTAGATTACATGATGTGAATTTTTTTGAGACATGTTTTTGGAGAACATTACACCAATATTTGTAAAGTCTAAAGATCGAAGGATTACATGATGTGTATGTCCATTACATGTCGTGATGAATATGGAATGGAGAAAAATAAATATAGATATGACCAAGGGTGGCAACTTATTTTCCTATAAATACACCCCTCAGCCGCCCTTCCGAGGGGATGGACTAAAAGAGTCCAAGAGACACTGACAAAAGGATTCTAGATGATGGAGTGATGATCTAGAAGCCTACTTCATCATCCTTATTCACTTCCATTATTCTTCAGGTACCATACTTCTCATTCTCATCATTCCCAGCATGAGTGAGTAGTTTATTTAGTTTCATGTGATGTGATTGTAGGGGGGTGTGCTGTCAAGGATTATTTTTATTTATTATTCATGTTTTGGATTGTTGTAACTCATTCTATCAATTTCAATTAATTATATTTTTGAAATTTCATGACCATTACTTGAGTTCTAGAGAATATTATAATTTTACATCAATTATTTGGCCTATTTTGTGTATGAAAATTATGAAATCTAATTTAGTTATGTTTAAAAATGGTTTTAGAACACCTAGTTTTGTGTTATCTCCCAGTAAATGATCATTCCAAAGGTGAAATCATAGGATTAGGGTAGGATTACCAGACCAAGGATTCCCGCTGAACCAATTTCGATACCAAACCTGAATAAACCTATTATAAATTAAATCCCTAACACACAAACCTAAAAATCACTGATCCTGGCATGACTCTCATATAATTCCCTAACTCCAGAAGACTAGATTCAGTGCATTACTTTAATACATTGGCATGATTACAAGGAATCAAGTCCTGAAAGACTGATCAGTTTAGCAATCTTGGAAAATAGATTACTTACATGAATGTTACATTACACATTAGAAAATAAAACACAAAATAAATGATCATTTGATAATGCTATTAATCCCCTAGCTTAACCCAACTTATCAATCATAAAACACTTCTTGGAATCCTGGGAAAATAAAACATGATAAAGGGGTGAGCTCAGATGCTCAGTAAGGATAACAATATAGTAGAAACTTTCATAAATAAGAATAAACATTTAAGGAAATATATAAGAATAAAACACAATACTTTTAAACTTAAACTTCATTATAATATGGAAAAGATAAATCAAATAATTCCATTTACTTATTCACATGGATATTCTACTAGTTGAATAATCACATGTAATATCAATATCCAATTTCATAATGATGGAATTCATAATTATAGACTTCATAACCACATATTCAAGGTCTTGTTCCAAGACTACAAATAATATTTTTTCAAGGCGTTATTCCAAGACACTAGCTTGTCTCATGAGACCTACCGATGCATCAAGGAGCTATAGCGGGCTCCACCCGTCACTTATTAAGTCCAATGCATTCCTCATATGAAAGGTTGAAACATAACATAAACATTCATATTAAAACTAGCATACAAAATGTTAATACTTTAACCATAATCCATGAATGATATAAAAATAACACATCCACAGTTAAACATATCACAAAACCTTCAATACAATATTGAAGATTTTATCATAATGAATCAAATTCAAACAAGTGTAAAATCCACCAAAGGATGATGACATAGATGAAATCAAAACTATTTGAGAGAAATATCTATTTATTTTTTTGAAATCATTTAAAAGTCACATAATTTATAAATTAATACATTTAAAGAAATTTTTGAATCAAAGTGTCCCATACCACTTTGAAACTTTGAAAGAAATTAACATTTTAAAACAATGATGTCCATATAAATAAATCCTTAAAATAATTTTAAAAACATGGAAATTAATTAAAAATATTTATAAAAATAAATATTTAAAACATTTAAAATGATGATATAGTTAAATAGACCCTTCCATAAAACTGTAAAATATTCCTTTTGAAATCATTTTTATGAAATATGGACATTGATGATAAATATGTCCCAGTAAATACTTATAAACAATCTTGAATAATAATGAGATTGAGGAATTAACCCTTACCTTGTACTTTTACTTGGTCGAGGGTACATTAACCTCCTGTATAATAGTTAAATAATTTTTATTAAATTATACAAGAACCACATTCATAAATATTATATCATATATGATCTTCTAATATTGCTTTGTTAATAATATTTTAGTAGTATCATCGTTTCGGGTGTTAATTGATCTGTTTTAATTTATATGCTTGGTTACGTAAGCCATGTTTGTTATGGATATGATGTATTTGATACATATATAGAATTATATTAAGTTCTTAAACATTATTTTTAATCATAAAATAAAAATTATTCTTGAATGATTACGATGGGGAATGAATCTCATCGCGTTCGTGGAGACGATAATCCGTATGTACTCACGAGCGACAATAACATTATATTGATGGTGAAATCATATGTAATTGGATGGTATATCACATATACAGAATCATTAACATGTTATATTTATTATTTACATCAGTTATATTCATTATTATACCCATCCAAATAATTAAGTGTTTGAATAACAAACTACACCACGACGTGGAGACGGTAAGTCATTTGTACGCACGTATGGCGACTTTGTCATTTATAGGGTGGATAGAATAATGAATATGGTTGTACTATATTTATAATAACATCAAAGTATATAGGAGGTACTGGATTTACTATTTTGGTATGGAAACAACAATGAAATAGGAAGTGGAAGAAGAAAAGAACTTGAAAGAGGGTGGTAAAATTATTACCTCTTCTTCGGGTGTTTCCTTTTGAGTTGATCAAAAGGGATCCTTAGGTTGGTTTTATGATCAAATTAAGGATGATATGTTGAATTTAGGGAATTTGGGAAGATATTTGGGCATGGTTTGGCCGAGACAAAAGGCTTTTGAGGTGTGAAATTAAGATAAGGGGAAGTACCTTTTTATAAGGGAGGTGAGGGTCACTTTAGAAAAAGTTTGAAATATTATTTTATAATAAAATAATTTTTGGTTTATAATGGCTCCAAAATGATTTATTTATAGTATAAGGTGGGTATGGATCTAAAAACTCTCAACCAATAGGTTTTAGACAGGTTTAGGTCACCATATTAACCTTATCTTTTAGATTTAACTCTTAGTTAAATAGTTTTACATTTACCATGTCTCTTTGTATTTTTATATTATATGGTTAATAAACTTACTATAAACTGCCAAGAGAACCCCAAGTGGTTTATTATTGATATATATATCTTTATATAAGTTCTTTTTCTGAACCTTAGATTTTTAGGAATATTATATCAATTAATAATATAGTATTTGTTTTAAAAACTCAATTATGTCAATTTTGACAATATTTAGTATTTGATTTTTTTTGAAAGCCAAAAAAACTTTATCACGTCGAATAAAATTTATTTAAACAACCCTAACATGTCATATTAACATATGAAATTATTGGGATTCATCTGAAGTCTCAATTTACATTTATTTGGATATTTATAATATCAATTATTTTAATATTTCATTAATATGGTAATTACTGCATCATCATTGTGTCATAAATAAATTAAATTATTTAATGTCTAAAAATTATAAATAAAATACAATTATCTAGGAAATATTTTTATATTTATAATGAATATTTATAGTTGAATTTATATTGTGTGTAAACCAATATTAAAAATGGTTTAGTTATTAAACTTTGAATTTAACACTTTTAACTCTTCTTTAAATAAAATAATAATAAATGTCCAAATCTAATCTGAGTGGACCAAAGAGGGTAATATTTTATTCATAAAGTTGTTTTTGGTTGAATTACACTTATCCAATATAATTAGGACAAGTGTTAGGGTGATTATAATATCATTTTTACTCTTAATTACCCTATTTATTTTTAACTGTGGTAAATACAAGTCAAAATTTACTATTCACCAAAAATTAATTTCATCTTATTGAACCACATTTTACTTACTGATGTTAAACATGTCTCTCAGATCTTTTAAATTCAACTCATAGAAGTGGTAAAATTAAATTTTATGCAAATTTTCAAATGCTCTTAGAAGGTGGGTAAAAGACGGTAAAAAGTTCAAATTTTTTTTATATATCTAAAATTATTATAAAATGACTACAATGAATTACATTGAACATATATAGGTATTATGTATCTATTTTTTCCTAAAATAAATTAAAATAAAACAACTAATTACTTAAATAAAAAGTCAATTTTAAACAATAACACAATGTTTTTCACTATTCATCAAAAATTGAAAGTTTTCAGAAAAATAGAAAAAATTCACCCTAAGATAATTTTGATATTCTGAATTAAAAAATGAATTATATTTTACCAAATTAAAAACATTAAAGTTTTATTTATTAATTTAAAATTAATTCCCGTTGTCAAAACCAAAAGGAGGGTTTTTAAAAAGTATAAACTATCAAAAGATTGACATGTGATTATGTCGAATTTAAATGTAAAATTACTTATAATGACCTACATTGTATTAAATTATCAAAATATAATCTAATTATACTTAAAAATCATTCAAATGTATAATTTAACACTGTAAATTATTTTTATTAAAAAAGTTGTTTTCAATTAAAATTTAGTATTTTCACTATTCGCCCAAATATGAAAGTTATCAGAAAAACACCAAAAATTTATCGAAACTAAATTTTTATGTCCCGATTCTAAAGAAGAAGTTTATTTTGTCAAAATGAATATTTAAAATTATCAAATATTATATTTAAAAAGGTTTCACCATTAAAAGGTGGTAAAATTCATTTTCTGAAAAATACTTCCTTTATCTGAAAAAAATGAATTTGTTCTTATAATATGTCTAAGAAATACATAATATGGATGTTAAAATTTATATGGAATATATAAAATTCAAAATTCAGATAATAATATTCGTAACCGCTTTTGAACAACTAGTTTGGTAAGTCGTGGTGCGCTCAAACTCGGTGTTGCGTGTATCACAAGTTATTGAATTATTTTGACGAAATAATGTACTATGAAATATTGGGAGGTTACATCTCATATTAATTCACAAACCAATCATTTTTGTTGATATTTCTATTTTCTCTAATAAAAACAATCAATTTCAATTTTAGTTAAATTAATTTTTATCATACGATCTGTCCCTATGGGTTCTACACTCAAACTTTCCAAGTACTGCATTTCTAGTTATTTTGTATGAGTTTAATAAATAATTCAATTTTTGTAGCCCCATTGGAATTAACGACACCCTGTGGTCTGTAAACTTATCTAACCTGAAAGGGGTATCCTTTTGTGTGGATTAAGAGGTTCCAACATGTTTTTAGGATTTGTGGTAGAGTTTTATGAATACCCCCATCTTGAGTCTACTAGAGGAGGGTGTTGAGTACGTGGTATTCTACAATGCATCAAGTAATAGTCTTGGATTTTTTCTTATTCAAATGTATATGGTGATTGATTATTAGTCCCAATGGCTGAGACCCCATGAGTAGAACTATAAAACCCATGATCTAGAGCTGATAGTAGTGGTATTCACCTTGATGATGTGGTGAAACTACTTTATAGGTAAGCGATTCATCATATTTTCTAACCACAAGAGTATCTAGTATATATTTTCACTAAAGGATCATAACTTGAGAAAAATATGATGAATAGAGTTGTAACATCTTGTTACCTTGATCAGGTAATTTTCACATTTTTTAAGTCCTCGTTTGGCTAAAAAAATCCTTTTATGTGATTTTTCTGGGTTTACTGCAGATTGCAGAATAGGTACACACTATGTACCTAAAGTGCAAATCATGTACTTGGTCCTGGTTTCATTTTGTTGATTGGGAGATCATGTTGTGAATGGGGAGATCATGTCATGAGCTGGTACACACTATGTACCTTAGGTAAACATAGTTTAGTGATTAAATAATGGGTTTTCAACCTGAGGTGATGGGTTTTTTGGCGTACTTATCCAGCATGGCCTACATGTTGTGACCATTGGTTATATGTCGTGACTCAGCCTGCGCCCAACCTTAAGTAATGTGTTTGGAAGTATCACTCGGGATATTATTCCCAGACATCTTGGATCTTGACCCTAGACTCTCCCTAAGTGATTTTTAGAGGCACCCCACCTTTCGATTCTATCTGATTGGCTTCAGATCTTCATTGCATCTGTGGTGTGATTCCCGGGTAAGGGTTATCCCTCATTCTTTGAGTTTATATCCTTCTCTCTGCTTAGTTTTTCAATGGATCATATAGGTATTTATGGATCTAGGCCCTGTGGTTTCAGATCTTACTTCTATATTGAGTTTCAAGATCTCTTTCTCCTTCTTTTTCATTGACAGGTGCCGTTGCGAGTGTCATTCTTCGGGAAAGAGGTAGGTGGTTCCATCCTAATTTTCAAAATTGATTACAATCATAATACTTGATTTATTTCAATTTATGATTTAAATTTAAATGATCAATATTTTGTTAAATTGCTTTGATAAAACCCAATTATAGTGAATTGGGATATTTGAAATGGTTTTGGCACGAAAATTTGGAAACCCCCAATTCTATTGAATTAGGTTGAGTTTATAGAAATTTTATGATTTTAATTGTTAAATTTAAATTGTGAATTTTATGGAAATGTTTTCAATTAAATTATTGAATTTAATTATCAAAAGTAATTTTGAAAAGGATGTAATTGGTTTTAAATTAATTTCAAACTTGTGAATTTCTTAAAATGATTTTATAGAAACCCAATAGTTTTATCTTCTGAAAAAGGAAAGTTTTTGGCTAAAACATGTTTTGGTTTTAAATGGAAAGAAAGTGTAATTTTTGAAATGGAAGAATGGGATTGATCATATTTTTATATGTCTTAAAATAGTTATCCCATCATGTAAGAGCGCATGCAAGCCTTATGTAGTTAGTGAGATATTTGGATACACTCTACGCTAAGACAATGTTATAAAACATACATACTGTGGGTCACATCCCTAATGGGTTGGTGATGAGTCTCCTTTGGACAGTGTCATAGGGATGTATGTATACACATTTTTCTAAGTTCACATAGAGATTGTGAAATTCTATAACTGGTAATAGTATCATATCTTTTGGCATATGACCATGTTGCTCACTTGTTTATTTATATTTGAGATATAAATGTATTTTAATTCTTGTTTGAACTGATTTACATGAAGTCTTAATTTATATAAACTATTTTATATAAATTTTTTAAATTTTCAATTATTTTAGAAATATTCCATCTCTTGTAAAGTAAATCCTATGCTTTGAGTGTATTTTCCATCATTTTGAAAATGTATGGCATGTTTTGTTTAAAAATGATTTTAAATTTCCAAACCCATTTGTTCTAAAAAATTGAAAGATATTATTTGGATAATCTATATTTGTAATCTGTTATGGAATATTTGGTGGTATCCTACTAGTCTTAGGCTCACACCCTACTTTTTCCTTCAGGTGTTTATAGACTTTCTTCTTCCAAGCTCCAGAAAAGGGAAGGAATATCTTGGAAGTGGATCTAGATGTTGAGATTTTAACTTGGTGAGTTGTATCCTTAGGGACCTTGGGGTTGTTTTTTGTTTAATACTTTGGGTTGTAACACTTTGGATTTAATTCCTCATTGTATTCTTGTACCTTTTCTCCCAGTGGAGTTTTCCTATTGATATGCATAATGCCTTTTATCTTTTCTTCTACGTTCTTATGACATAAATCATTCCCAATTGTATGTTGTATGATGGTTGGTGCTATTAATCAACCCATGGGGATCAAGAACAACCTTCAGTTTATGTTAGAACCGGCTTGGTTATTGGGTTACCAGGGTACTTAGGCTGGTTCATGAAAAAATGGTATCAAAGGAGGTTTTTGATCCTTTTTTTTGAAGTCAGTATGTATTTTTGAAATCTTGTCAGGACTTAAGAGGTAGTTTCGATTGATCACCTGACCATCTCTCACCATAATAAACCTTAAGTCACCAGGGGTGTTTAGGGAAATACATATTGTGGATTAGTTCTAGTCTTTTCCCAATATATATTTGGATAGGTTGAAATAAAAATCTTGTTTGTCCCTTCTATTGAAAATAATTTTTCATGTTACTCAGTTTGAGTGTTAATCATGTGTTCTAATTTTATCTTCCAATGTTTTGGAACATAATGACTTTGAGAAGACGTGAAAATTAGATATACAACAAGGATGCTACTAAACCTCAACAAGAAAATCCTGATGTTGATCCGAATCTGGTTGTGGTGATTGTGCGCACTATCCAAGATCTGGGATTGGTATGACCTCCAGTTCCTGCTCAAGCTCCAACTGTGGATCCTCAGGGGGATGTTCTTCAGAGTCGTTCTCAAGAGTTACTTCACCAGAAGCCACTTGTATTCCAAGGATCCATTGACCCTCAACATGCTGAGGAATGGTTGGGAAATATAGAACATTTGTTTGAGTTCTTGGAGACACTAGAAGTGATCATGGTGAAGTGTGCCACCTTTGTGTTGGAGGGACTGAGTAGGAGATGATGGGACATGATGGTGATAGTAGGGAAACATGAGGGATTATAGTGGAAATAATTCAAGGTTATTTTCACTAATCATTTCTATCCAGAGTTAAGGGTGTTGGCCAAGGATGTAGAGTTTTTCAAGCTTGAGTATACTGACAAAACTAAGACCGAGTATTCAAATCACTTTTCTAAGGTAGTGCAGTTTTCTACTGAGATTGTATCTAATGAGATGATGAAGGCTCGATGGTTTGAGTTGGGACTTCGATCAGATATCTTTTCTCATGTTTTCTTGCTAAATCTTCCCACTTATGCTGATGTGCTGGATAGGGTGATGATGGTTGAGATAGACATGGCTGGAAATTCAGGGTTGATGGGAGTTCCTTTTACTCCTAGTGGCAGAATTAGTTCCTTCAAAGGAAAATGTAAGTGTGATGATCCTTGTGGAATTTCTTGACTACAGAGTCATTACAGAAATCCAAAATCTCTAGGAGGAATTTCTTTGACTTTCAACCAGTGTGGCAATCCAGAACATTCTAGGACAGTTTGTACTGAGGCACCCAATAATTTTAGCTCCTACGAATGTTTAGGACACTTAAAGAGGTTCTTCTATCACTTATCTACTCCGTGTAGTGGGATAATATCATCATATCCTCTTAACACTATAGGTAAATCAAAAGATTCCCATTCAAAAGGGTTCCATCCATAGGCATCTGGAACAAAGTTTCTTCACACAGTGGAAGAGTCTATAGAGGAAGAAGACACGGGTCCAGTGACTATGAGAGGTACCATTTCCATTTCTTCATCATTAGTGACTACTCTTTTTGATATCAGTGCATCTCACTCTTTTATTTCAACCCGTATTTTTAATCTACTTAATCTTCCTATGGAGCAACTATCTTGTATAATGGATATTACTACACCCCTTGGTATGAAGAGAGAACAAGGCCTCCAAAGTCCTGCATGTGTCTTCTCTCTATCATGTATCGACCTAGATTGGATTTTTTTGGTTCTTGATATGAAATATATTGATGTCATATTCAGGATGGATTGGCTCATTTCCAAAAAATCCCAAATTGATTTTTATCTATGATGGGTCTACTTTAATACACCTACTGGTGTGAATATTATTCTTCAAGGAGAATGGGACCCAAGGTTGAGAAGAGACAAACCTTCTTATCCAGAGTTGGGGAAAGTGATATCAGTGTTTTCTTTTAACCTGGAGCGAGATTCAATGGGTTTTGATCTTCCTCCAGTTGTCATCGAGTTTTCTGACATGTTACCTTCAGATTTATCTGGTCTGCCACTGGTGAGATGGGTTGAGTTTTCTATTGACTTAATTCCTGGAACTCAATCAGTCTCTATCCCCTCTTACCATATGGCACCAGCTAAGTTGAAATAGATGAAGTCTCAGTTGTATGATCTTCTTGAGAAAGGATTTATTCACCCAAGCGTGTCACCTTGGGCAATGCTGGTTCTCTTTTCTAAGAAGGATGATGGTTCTATTCACCAATGTATTGATTATCAAAAGCTCAATCATGTTGCGATAAATAAAAAATATCTATTAGAATAGATAGACGATATGTTTGATTAGTTTAAAGGTTTGAAGTGGTTTTAAAAGATATACCTTTTATCTAGTTATCATCATTTGAGAATAAAAGAATCAAACATTCAGAAGACCACCTTTCGAAGCAAGTATGGGAACTTAGAGTACCTTTTTATGCCCTTTGGCCAAACAAATGCTCCTGCAGTTTTCATGGATTTAATCAACAATATTTTCCTTGAGTATCTAGATGCCTTTGTGGTAGTATTTTTTGATGAAATTCTTGTTTACTCTAAGTCCAAGGAGGATCATGTGCAACATCTGAGAGTAGTTATGATTCTGCTAAGAAATCACTGCGTTTATGCTAAGCTTTCAATGTATGATTTTTGGATTTAGGAAGCGAAATTATTAGGACAAGTGGTGTTTGAACATGGTGTATTATTTGATCCTAAGAAGGTGAAGGCTGTTATGATTTGGGAGCAACCACAAAATGTCTTTGAGATCCAGAGCTTCTTAGGATTAGCTGGATATTACCGCAGGTTTGTGACAGACTTCTCAAAGTTGGATTCTCCAATGACTGCTCTAACTCGGAAGGGGGAGAATTTTGTGCAGGATGATAAATTTCAGAGTTCTTTTGTTAATATAAAATGTCTATTGACTACTTCTCTAATGTTAACTCTTCCAGAAGTCAGGTAGGTCTATGTAGTCATTTTTGATGCATCAGAATCTGGCTTGGGTTGTGTTCTTATACAGGGTGATCATGTAATAGCATATGGATCTCTTCAGCTTAGGATACATGATAAAAATTATCCTACCCATGACCTAGAACTCGTAGTTATGATGCACACACTAAAGATTTTGTGGTACTACCTTGTTGGCTAAAGGTTTATGGTGTATTCTAACCCCAACATCCCGAGTTATATATTCTCTAAAAAATATTTGAATCTTCTGTAGGGGCACTGGGTGGAGTACCTAAAGTCTTTTGACTTTGACATTGCCTATACCCCAGGGAAATGGAATATTATTTCTGATGCTTTGATTAGTAAATGTATACCCCAAGCAGTGAAAGAATCTTTGGAAGAGTTAAACTTGATGGCTCTTTTTTCACAGTTTCATATTGGAGTTTAGGAGGAAGGGGTTGATGTTTCTTTAGCTAGTGTGCACTTGACGTATTACCTTATTGATATGATTCTTTAGATTCAAGATATTGATGATGAGTTCTATAGCATTAGATAATCCCTTTATGGTGGGGAGACAATTTCTCAGTGGTCATTCTCCAAAGAGGGTGTTCTATGCTATCGGAACTACTTCATTGTGCCGTTAGTGGTGAGAAAGGAAATGATGGGGGATTGCCATAATTCTCAGTGGTATGTGCACCCAGGAACCCAAAAAAATTTCTATGACACGGGGCATCAGTTCTGGTGGCCAGGTATGAGATAGTACATTGCTCAATTTGTCTCTCATTTCTATACGTGCCAACATGTGAAAACTGAGCAACAGAAACCTTCAGGTCTGTTTCAACCACTTCCAGTCCCTACTTGGAAGTGGGACGAGATATCTATGGACTTTTTGGTTGGGTTTTATCATACCCAGGTAAAGAAGAATACAATATGTTTTGTGATCGACAGGCTGACCAAGTTGGCTCACTTTATACCCATTCGAGATACGACCAAAGTTGAGGAGTTGGGAAATATCTACATGAAAGAAATTGTTCACTTGAAAAGAGTTCCATCTGCTATAGTATCTGATAGGGATCCTCGGTTCACTTCTCACTTTTGAAGAATCCTTTAGGAGGCACTAGGATCTCAGGTTTATTTGAGCACATCCTACCATCTGTAGTCGGATGGACAGACATAAAGAGGTATACAGATTCTTGAGGATATGATTCGTACCTATTTCCTTGACTTCGACGGGTCTTGGGATGATCACTTGGGGATGGTTTAGTTCTCTTATAACAATAGTTACTAGTCTTCTATCAGAATGGAACCTTTTGAGGCCTTGTATGGCTGACCCTGTAAATCTCTATTGTGTTGGTCAGAGGTCAGTGAAATTTCTTTGGTTGGACCAAGCTTGGTGGAGGAGATGAAAAAAAAGACTCAACTAATTCATTAGAGGATTCTGAAAACACAAAGCCGATATAAGACTTAAGCTGATCGACACCGTAGACCTTTGGAGTTTTCAGTTGGTGATTAGGTGTTCTTAAAGGTTTCACCCTGGTTGGGTCATCAGCGACTTGGGAAGAAAGGGAATCTTGCTTCTTACTTTGTGGGACCTTCTGAGGATTTTGAGCAGGTGGGGAAGGTTGCGTACCATTTGGAAGTTCCACTGAAGCTGACATCGATACATAACATGTTCCATGTATCACAACTGAGAAATTATCTATCCGATCTATCTCAAGTTTTGAGCTGGAGTGATCTTTAGATCGAGCCTGGTTTATCATTGACTGAGCGGCCAGTTAGGATAGTTTATTCTGAGACCAAGGTACTCCATGGGAGGATGATATCTTTGGTTTATGTGTTATGGAAGCATTGTGCTAATAATCACGCGATGTGGGAACACAGGGCACTGATGAGAGAGCAATGGCCTCATCTCTTTGGCATGGAAGATTCGTCATAGACTTTCTAGGGGTAGAAATTTTTTATGGTGGGGAGGTTGTAACATCCCGTTACCTTGATCTAGTAATTTTACACATTTTCCAAGTGTCCGTTTGGTTAAAAAAATACTTTTATGTGATTTTTTTGGGTTTACTATAGATTGCAGAATAAGTACACGCCGTGTACCTAAAGTACATGTCATGTACTTGGTGTTGGTTGCATGTCGTGGACTGGGATATCATGTTGTGAATGGGGAGATCATGCCATGATTTGGTACACACCGTGTACCTAAGGTACACATTGTGTAGGGATTAAATAGTGGTTTTACAATCTGTGGTGACGAGTTTTTTGGCGTACTTATCCAGAGTGTCCTATAAGTCATCACCATTGGTTACACATCATGACACGGCCCGCGCCCAAACTTAAGTAATGTGTTTGGAAGTATCATTCAAGCTATTATTCCCAAACTTATTGTATCTCAACCCTAGACTCTCCCTAGGATATTGTCAAAGGCACCCCACCTTCTGGTTTGATCCAATCGTCTTCAGATCTTTGTTGCATCTGCAGTGTGATCCCTGGGTAAGGGTTATCCCTCGTTCTTTAAGTTTCTCTTCTTTTATCCTCTTGCTATTTCAATGGATCATATAGGGATTGATATATCTATGACATTTTGTGTTGTATCTTTCTTCTAGGTTTATTTTTAATATCTACTTCACCTTTTTTTTTTGATGGGTGCCATTGTGAGTTTCATTATTCGGGAAAGAGGTAGGTGGTTCCCTTATGATTCGCCAAATTGATTACCATCGTATTACTTGATTTACTTCAATTGCTGATTTAAATTAAAATGCTCAATCTTTATTTCAATTGCTTTGATAAAACCCAATTCTATTGAATTGGGAGATTTGAAATGGTTTTGGTACAAAAATTTGGAAAAAACCCAATTCCATTGTATTGGGGTGGGTTTATGAAAAATGTTTTATTTAAATTTTTAAATTTAAATTGTGAATTTGATGGAAATGTTTTCAATTAACTTGTTGAATTTTATTGTGAAAAGGAATTGTGAAATGTATGGAATTGGTTTGGAATGAATTTCAAACTTGCGAATGGATTAAAATGATTTGATAGAAACCCAATGGGTTTATCTTGTGAAAAAGGCATGTTTTGACTAAAACTATTTTGGTTTTAAATGGAAAGAAAGTGAAATTTTTGAAATGTAAGAGTGGAATTGATCATATTTTAATAAGTCTTAAAATAGTTCTCCCATTATGTAAGAGAACATGAAATACTTAGTTAGTTAGTGAGTTATTTGGATACACTCTTCACTATGGAAAAGTTCTAAAACAAACATGCAATGGGTCACATCCTCGATAGGTTGGTGATGAGTCTCCTTTGGATAGTGTCATAGGGACATGTGTATACACATTTTTCTGAGTTCACATAGAGATTGAGAAATACTATAACCGGTTAATGCTATCATATCATTTTACATATGACCATGTTTCTCACTTGTTTATTTTTATTTGAGATATAAATGTATTCCAATGCTTGTTTGAACTACTTTACATGCCTACTGAATTTATATAAATTTTTTTATTTAAATGTTTTACTTAATCCATTTTTTTAGAAATATTTCATCTCTTGTAAATTAAATCCTGTTCTTTGAGTGTATTTTCCATCAGTTTGAAAATGTATAGCATGTTTTGTTTAAATATGCTTTTAAATTTCCAAACCCATTTGTTCTGAAAAATTGAAAGCTTTTATTTAGATAATCAATATTTGTTATCTATTATGGAATATTTGGTGGTATCCTACTGGGATTTGGCTCACACCCTACTTTTTCCTTCAGGTGTTTTTAGACTTTCTTTTTCCAGGCTTGACGAAAGGGAAGGGATCTCTTGGAGTCAGATCTAGCTATTGAACTTTGGACTTGGTGAGTTGTGTCCTTAGGGACGTTGGAGATATTTTCTTGTTTAGTACTTTGGGTTGTAGCACTTTGTCTTTAATGCATTATTGTAATCTAGCACCTTTTATCCCAGTGGAGTTTTCCTATTGATATGCATACTATATTTTATCTTTTCTTCCACGTTTTTGTGGCACAAATCATTCCGACTTGTATGTTGTATGATGCCTAGTGCTAGTCGCTGACCCATGGGGATCCAAAATACCCTTCGATTTATGTCAGGAATAGCTCGGTTATCGGGTTACCAGGTTACCAGGGCTGGTTAGTGACAAGATTTCCTCTAGTATTATGACTTCGAGATATTTTATACTCCTAATAAGAGAAACATGGTGGAAAATTATCTCAGCAGGATATCTTGTTTTAAGTTTTTGAATAAGGAATCAGAGTGGTTGGACTCATTAAAAATATACTTAGTGAATTAGGATAGTGAAACATACCTCCATTCAATGGTTGTTACCCCACTTCTTCTACATCATGTTAGGGAGGCTCATCTTAGAGATGCCCACTTTGAGACCTTATGTATTTAGATATCCATTAGGCATGCCCCTAATGGATTTTATGAAGGTGGGGAGAACATCATCCTTATCTGATGATGGAATATGGTACCAGTGGTGTTGTATTAGGATTGTTTGAGGGAGTTTCATACATCCAATTTGGATGTACATCCAGGTGTGGAGAAGATGTACCAGGACATTTAGTGTCAGTTTCAATGGCCAGGAATGAAGAAGTGTGTAGAAGAGTTTGTCTCTAGATGCATCACTTATCAATAGGTAAAGACCAAACACCAAGTCCCATCAGGTTTGGTTCAACCCCTTGAGGTTATAGAGTGAAAGTGAGATGGTATATCTATGGAATTTGTGACAAGGATCTCATAATCATCTAGAGGACATGATTCCATATGGGTGATCATAGACTGAATCATAAAGTTGGCCCACTTTCTAGCTATTTTATATAAGAGTTTAGTAGTAAGCTTAGGAATAATTTACATGTAGGAGGTAGTACAGATTCATGGATTTACCTCAATGATCATTTCAGACCATGATGGTCACGTCACCTCATGATTTTGGAGAGGATTACAGGATTCCTTTGGGTCTCAGTTGCATTAGATCACTATGTTTCACCCCTAAATAGACAGCTAGACTCTGTGGACCATTCAGTTTCTGGAGGACATGCTGTATACTTGCATGTTGGACTTTGGACAAAGTTTATAGGATCACCCACCATTGGTAGAGTTTTCATAAAATAATAGCTTCCATTCCACCATTAGTATAACACTATTAGAGGCCTTGTATGGTATACCCTACTGGTTACCACAATGATGGACTGGCCCAGGGGAGTTATCACTCATGATCCTAGAGTTGGTGTGACTAATGATAGAGAAGATGCATATTATCTAGAAGAGGATGAAGACTACTTAGATCCATCAAATATCTTATGAATAACGATGATGGAGGCCTTTGGAGTTTGATGAGGGATTCCACGTGTTCCTAAATTTTTCACCTTAGTGAGGATTATAGAGATTTTTCTAGGGTGAAAAGTTACCTCTGAGGTTTTTCGGCCCTTTATAGATACTATGTATGGTTGGAGAGGTGGTGTACTGCTTAGCCCTACCAACATAGTTATACTAGGTACATGATTTCTTCTATGTGTCACAGTTGAGGAGGTATGTGCATGACTTGTCGCATGTTATTTAATGAGATGAGTTAGACATCGAGGATAAAGATAATTTTATAGAGTACCTGGTAGAGAATGAGGATCGATAGGCAAAGATCTTTATTGGGTGAGCGATTCTATTGGTGCATGTCTGGTGGCAGTACATGAATGTTTAGGATATCACTTGAGAGTGGGTGAACCAGATGCAAGCTTAGTACCCTCACCTGTTTAAGTAGATTTTATATTTTTGGGACTAAAAACATTGAGGTGGGTAGAACGCAATGACTCTATTTTATCATTGTAAAAAATTGAAATATTTTAAAGAATATTTTCAAAACTAGACACTGAGTCAGCACGAGATTATGAGGATTGGGGAGGCTCGATTTTGATATAATAAAAATATTGAACATATTATATCAAGTATAGATAGTTTTTTTGAAATAGTGGAATAACTCTTAAATGAAGTCTCATATCAAAAATTTGAGACCACTATTAAAATTGGAATGTAGTTTTTTTACTTTGGGCATGACATAGACTTTGTACATGTCAGGTGTTTGGATTGAGTTCCATCATGGGAAGAATAATCGTTAAATAAATTGTTTAATTTATTTAATTGTTATAATTAGTACAAACCCTAAACTCCTCTATAAAATAACACTTATGGAAAAGCCCTAGGGTTATCCGCATGACCCTAGATATTGAGATAGGCCCATTGAAGGAGTTCTCTTGGATGATAAAAAATGGATCATATTTCAGAAATTAGTGTGCTAGAGGAGTTTATAGATCTCTCCAATGAAATCAACATGTGATCAATCTTTTTCAAAGATCGATTTAGACTCAAGTTTGGGCGTTTTTTTTTTGTTATAATCCCCTGTTTATTTATACTATTATGAACATGGATTAATTACACTAATAGATTAATTCTTGGGTCAATCATGTTATGTGGGTATGGATTTATCTTCTCAGAATTTGGGAATTTATTTTATTTTATTATCATTATTTTTTCATCATTCTAATGAAAAATAATGGAGTCTAACTCGAACAAGGCTGAGGTTTGTTCATTTTGTTATATTTTTTTATTTCTTCCACCATTTTCATGTGTTCATCGATAAAATTTTATTTGGTTGATGGTTTGAAAAATAACCTATAGAGGATCATTTCTCAACCATTATTTGGAACAATCGATAGATAATGTGGGTACAAGTTTGGAATAAATGACATGATCGAGGTACGAAAGCAATGATGGAAAATTGGGAATAGATATGGATCAATGGTTCATGGTTTGGTGTCACAAAAAAGGACATGAGGTGATAACGTATGATTCCCAAGAAGATTGGGTGGCTGGAATTCATCCACTGATAATATACCAGATCATTCAATCCTTGATCCGTGATTATCAACAGATTTGGTATTAGAATCAAAGGCTACATTAGTGCAAGCAAAACTATGTGAAGAACCAGTTGGTTCTAAAAAAATCCCAACTACATGCCATGTAGTATGAATAACACATGACATGTGGGACCCTAGCAGTAGTAGCTAGGGTTTCAAATAAAATAAAATATCACAAATTGTGTGGGACCTACCACACTCTATGTGACCCACGACTACTTAACATGTACCCCTGAGTACATGGGCACAAACACGACTAGGTACATGGGCATGACCAGAGTACATGAGCATGATAATTTAATCAAACACAACCAAGGTACTCAGACACGACCATGTACATGAGCATGACTATTGTTCACATACATGACCAGATTTCATGGGCACGTGCTGTTGAACATAGGAACATATGTGGGTAATCTTGGAATTAACAGGATATGACTTGTACTCATAGTACACATCATGTACTTTCTATATGGCAGGTTGAGGCACTCTATATCTCCAATATAGACTAATATCAATGAATTTTGTGGTGGAATAAAATGTAGCAATTGAGTGAGAGGAATCACATGAAGAACCAGTGGGTTTTGGAAAATCATGACTACACAACATGTAGTCCAAAGAACACACATCTTATGGGACACTAGTTGTGGTGTCTAGGGTTTCATATAAAGTAAAATATCACATGCCATGTGGGACCTACACATGCAGTGTGTACCATGACTAGAAAATCAGCGTGTACCCCTAGGGTTTATGAGCACACACACTACTAGGTACTCGAGCATGGCTAGAGTTCATGGGCACGACCATTTACTCATACACGACTAGGGTACTTAGACATGAATAGGTACACGGGTAAGACCTATGTACATGTACATGACCAGAGTACATAGACACATGCTGTTGAACATGGGAATAGACATGGGCTATCCCGTACTTAGCAGTATCCACTATATACTCCCGGTACACACCATGTACTTTCTCTAGGGATGGTTGAGGCCCTTCGTTTCTTCAGTATATACCGGTATTTTTTAGTTGTTCTCCCTTAGTCCTTCCCCATGAGTTTACAGTAAGGCATCATGTCTTGATCATAGGGTGTGATCCCCTCTATGAAATTATTCTTAGATAGAGTTCAATAATCCCTCCATGTGACCTGAGGTGTGATCCTATGTCATGTCTTCTTCTTCCTTAGGTGAGGTTTGAGGAATCATCATATCCAACATACATGGATGTACGATACCCTACTTAGAAGGGTATTCCATGTAGGTTATGGTATACCCTAGAGGCCTTGGGTGATATCCCCTATCTATGCATCGAGGTCTTCTAAGATCCAACAGGAACTTTTTCATGAAAAGGTCCGACAAGAATGAATTCTCAGATGAACACCATCCGTGTTATCAGGCTCATGGTGTGAGTTCTCCCATATAATCATTACCTTGAATCCCCAAGTAGAATACTATGGATGGTAGTATGGTTGATACCTCTTTGAGAATTGGTTTTGATCTTGAGTATATATGGGTTATTATTGTTATGTCTCATATCTTGATTGGAATGAATTGTGATGATGCGATGACTACACTCTTGATGATTTATATTTGTTGATTCTGGGGTATCTTACTGGGTATGTTTATACTCACTCTTTTACAGGATCTACCCACACATTTCATGCATTTTGTAGATGAAATTCCTTTTGATGAATTCCTAGGATGACCAGAAGCCGGTGGAGCATAGTTGAGCTAGTCAGATCATGGTTCGTACTAGGTGTTACATTTGGAACCAGTACCCTCCTTAGAAGGTTGGAATCCTTTTTACAAGGTGGGATTGTATTCAGACCTTATGCTTTCCAATTAGTGTTTTCATACAATTATGTGTGATATAGACACCTTATGGTATTATTTGTATTTTACCTTTCAGTATTGTACGAGTATTTAGAGATGAGTGTGTGTGTATGAACACTATAGTCTAAGGCCTCCCATTTGTGTGTGATATGACTACTTGGAAGAAGTTTCCAATCTCTTGCCTATTATAGGTTGTCTTGGGGTGTCACACTTATCTTACCACCATTCAAGCGGTCCTTAGTGGGTTGGGTCATGATAGATTTAATAAAGAGACCTCTAAATTCTATAAAGATATGTAAACAAGTTACTATCAAAGAATATGTGTATGAAGAAATTAAAGAATTATTATCCAAATTTAAATAATTGTGTCTCAACACATTCAAAGAAAAGGATGAGGCCATTAAAGAATTTGAGATGAAGATCTATGCACTAGAGGGAAACAAAATATCTTTCATTGATATTAAAAATTCACAATTTGAAGTTAAATAAAAAATAATCAAAGAACTTGACACATTGATACAAGAAAAATTCAAAACACTTGATGAATAAGTTAAAATAATGAGAAAATATTTTTAAGAGAGTGTTGTGTTGATTGAATATCAGAATAACTCACTAAATATTAAGTGTCTTGAATTGATGATTAAATTAGCCAATCTAGAAATTTCACATATAGAGTCTTCACTATTAAAGGAGAATGGGATTGCTGCCACATATATCTATAAGGAGGGATCTGATATAAAAATACCTTTACTAAGTGGATATAATATTAGTATATCATCAAATTATCATTATCAATCAAACTCAAGGAAATTGGTGTACCATCCAGACCTATTTGATTTATCTAATCTTTTTATGGATAATATAGGTTAGAAAAAACAAATTTGTAGAGGTATAGATGAGGAAAAATTGAGAGAATTATACCACCATGTATATGGTGAATATAAGAATAAGTGTATAAGTTTGTTCCTGAAGAAAAACCCAACCAGTGGTGAATAAGACCCAAAATCAACATGCTCATTATGCTGGAAAATATGGAAAACATGCTATGGATAAAGAAGATCAAGGTTTGTGGGTATGTGTTGGTACTGTAATAATTTTGGAAATTGTGTAGTGGATTTTTGGTACAATCCTTTAAATGCAGAAGATTAGATAACACCCATTTCAAGGGGGAGTAATTCTGTGGGGAACCAATATCCACAAAAGAAGAAAAATTGGTTAAGTTCAAACATATTTGAGGTTCATGAACATTTATATGGAATTTTCAATGGTGGTGGTAAAAAAAGTGGTGAATTATCATTTTAGTATATATCAAATGAAAATAATAAAATAAAACCACATGAGAATAAATAATTTAAATCCATAAAAAAGAAGGTGAAGGGGGATATGAATCTAGATACTCTCAAACTGATTACAAAAAAGTTTGATGGTTTTTTCTTGTGTAATAAACCTAATAAGTTCAAGAAGAGTTCCTCAAATAAAAATTATGATGAGTTTAAAGTTACTCATGAGTTTACATGTAAAAAATATAATAAGGTTTCCAAGGTATTAAAATAATTTTTAATTATCTAGCTTGAAGATTTGGATAAAGCAAGAAAAATTGAAGAGGTGTAAGAAAGAATTTATGCTAAATGAAAAGAAGGTATTCCACATGATATCCCAAATTTCATGAGATAATGTCAAAAAATGACAACCCTTATGTTAGAGAAGTTTCGTGTGAGAGATTCAATAATGTAACACCCCTGGATTCAAATATATAATTCTCCTTTACATAAATACTATGTTGAATATCTTGTTTCACACATAACACCAAACCTAAATGAAACCATAATACATTTTATTAAGATTATATTATAAGTATTAAATGTAACCATTATGTTATAGTCTTTAAAACCCTAAAAAAGTTTGAAAAAGAGAATGAGATGTTTAGATATGGGAATTATGCCCAAATTTTAGCTGAGTTTGATATTATTTCATTACTGATTGAAATAGTTTATCTGGTTCTTGGTGGTTTTAAATTCAAGATTTTAATTTATTAAAAATATGTGCATAGTTTTTGTTTCAATTGAATTTTTATTGGACATGTATGTGATAATTACCATAGGGGTTTGACGTTTTAGAACTACAAAAATTATGTAGGGAGGAAGCTACGACACTGCCATTCCAGAAGGGAAATTTGCTAACTACAAATTATATCCTCATGAATGATAATAGGCCTCTTCAAGTTTAATATTATGTTTCTTTTATTGATGTGGTTGCTCACACCAACTTGATGTCAGAGCTTCATTTAATTTCAGTTTTCAATGTTTTTTCCTTAAAAGGCACTGATACTGGAGATCTTGATAAGGTATCTCTTTTAGATACGTGTGGAAATTCTAGCATGGATAATTTTGTTGGAACTAAAACTTTAGGTAAGTTGAAGGGGGGGGGGGGTACACTTTCTATTGAATAGACACTATATGATTCACATCAAGTGAGTTATGTTTAATCTGATTCTAATGATGTGATTGATACTGCTGATATAATTGGGGAGAACTACCTGAATGCTAGTAAATACAAGGGAAATCCTACTATTCAAGTTAAATCTCATAAAATTCATAGGAAATATAAAGTATCTCCTTCACCTGCTGTTAACCCATCATTATTAGACAATTTATTTCATATATCCACACATATATGCACTATGATGTTGCCTTATACCATTAAAGGACATAAGACCTCCCACTCGAATGTTGACCAGCTTATTTGGGGGAGTGCAGGTGATGAGGTTTTGGAAGAGGTAGATGGACAACTCACACCTATGCTGGGTATCTCTTCATAAACTACTGATGAATAGTAGGGATCATTGCATGAATCTACACACATTGGTGTTGGAATTTTTCCTTTTACCACCACACAATGATGATGGCCTCCCACTCATATACTGGCCCTCATGATCAATCTATGTCCACTAAAATGGAAATTGTTCTTATCCAGGTGAGTGAAGGTAATAAGGCTATTTTACAACTAGGTTTGGATACAGAGGTAGGTTTTCAGTCTCATTAGTGCTTATTTAGGTCCCTACTACAAGATATGATTCTTCTAGAAATAACCTATTAGCTCTTGAGGTTTCCAAGGAGGATCTTCATGTGGTTGGTTCCCATTGTGGGAAATACTCACATGACAAACATGACAGGCTGGGAGATGGGCTCCCTTACATAATTCCTTGACTAAAGAGGATACCTCAATTCAAGAGGAATATTTTTGGAAGACTCCTAAGAAGTAGAGGAGAGGTAGACACTTAAGAGGATTGGGTGGCTCTCGAGGAAGGGGTAGTAGATGGATAGGTTTTTATGTTATGGAAAATGTGGAATGGTCTTATCCATATCAATTTTCCAACCTTATGAAAACTACTTATGATACTTTTGGAAAATCCTTGGTCAAGGAATGTAAAGCTTCATGGGAAAAGAGTTTAAAAACTTATTTGAAGGACTATGAGGGTGAAAGGTACCCCACATGCATTACAGAGGAGGTGAAAAAAATGGTTTGATTCATATCTTGAAGTAACTTTTTTCAAAATGGATCCAAACATATTTGGCTATAGGGACTACCTTATAGTCCAGAAATTATTATCAAAAAAATTTAAAGATGTCTTCAAATCTAATCCAGGGTTGTATTTTCAGGATCTCTCTTGGAATTACAATATCCGTATCATTCTAGAAGTCTCCTCTAATAGGTCATCAAAAGTTGATCTTGTGTCACCTCAAAAGAACACATCATGGAAGAGAGGGAGACATCCAAAGGATAGAGGTCAATATCCTAGGAATTTAGGTTCTATAGAGAGAGGTATGAATTGATATCTTGTTCTATAAACTGTGGTAATTTTATTCTTTTTCCGGCCTCGCTTCACCTTTTCAAATTCACTTTAATTTTTTATAATAAACTTTGAGGATATGGGTTGGCTTTCTAACTCTCACTTGATCCTTTTATATTATATTTCCATTTAAAAGTAAAATTCTCAAATTTTAGAATTTTAATTTAAGAAAAAGAATTTCATTTTTGAATTCAACATGTAAAAATTACCTTAGTATGATTTTTTATATTTTTTCTAAAATAGTTTATTTTTAGGTGAATATTGAAAAATGAAATTTTTACCAAAACTATAACTATTATGAAAATTTTCATATAACCAAGAACTAAAAGTTTATAAAAAAATTAATTGATCAAATATTCATTTTAGGAGTAAAACATATATTTTAAAATACTATGTTGATTTTAGAAAATGTATGTTTAATTTTTTAAGAACATAATTAGTATTTTCAAATAAAAAATGGTATTTTCTATTTTCTTTTAATTAAAAATTGTTTTGGTAAAATTCAGTTTTGACATGTTTTTATAGCCGCATAGAATTTATTAGTTTTATAATAAATAAATTTATGTTAAGAAAATAAAAAAGTGATAATTTTATCCTACACACAAATTTTCACTTAAATATATATTTTTTTTCTTTAAAAAAAAATATTATTTACATATTATGTGCATTAATTATAAAATTAACTTTTCTTACCTTATAAATATTATTTAGTAAAATTATATTCAAATTATAAATTAGAATGTTCAAATTAGATAATAAGTTTAATCTTAATTTTAGTCATTAAAACTAATAACTGAGGTTAAGAATGAGTTACTATGGTAAAAGTTAAATTGGGTAAAATTTAAAAGTAAAAATAAAATCTTAAAAAACTGAAAGATTTATTTCTGATGAAAATTTTGGGCCTGATGATTGATTGTAGGGGGTTGAGTATGGTTGCAAAATCGTTCACATCAAGTTCACTATTTTTATCTCATATCCCTTTTCGGGTGGTTCCCATCGGGGTTAATTCGTTGAACCAGAAACACCCAATGACTCTCATATCCTTGCTGGCTCATGGACCCACTTTCCAAAGGCATACAGTTATTGGGAAGCATAACCAACAACACTTAAGAACTCACATGGGTTGAGAGGATGGGAGGTCGGTCTCATCACACCCTTTTATGGGGAATTATTCCCTACTTCGAGAATCTATTATATATTTAAGACATATTGATGAATCCATTTTTTAAATTCAAAATATGGAATTGGTCACCCTTAGGAATTGATAATCAATTATAGTCATGCATTGATGAGAAACCATATGTATTTATATGAGATTCTCCATCGATGAAACCATATGTATATATTTGAGGTTCTTTGTATATGGAACCATACATACATATCAAAGATCTCCATCTTTGTTATGTTTATTGTTTTTTGATTATAGTTTTAAGCCACACAATTAGACACTCTGAAATTTATCCTAATCTAGGGAGATGAGAGTTATTTTGATGTTTGGATTGAGCCTGTGATAAGGAATTCCTATGTATTCTCGTGATAAGAATCAGAACCCATGTAGTTCAGTTCCACTTGATGGGACACATCATATCTTTTAGGGACATGTGATAATGACTAAACTATGTAGCTTAACATCTTGTGATAGGGATGTCTAGGCTGAAGATTCCTTGAAAAGGATGGCGTGGGACTTACACCGAAACGACCCGAGGGACCAAGTAAGAATATGATCCTCTAGGATAGATATGACCCTACCGAGAATATGTCCCCAAGAATATTATGGTGAGTTTGGGGTGCTGGGTTTGGACCTAAGTTATGCTTCTAACACATCCAATTTAGACAAGAATCAAAGCCCAAATAGTTCGAAATGTTTTGGACTTACACCTATAGAGGAGGCATAATTGGTTACTTCATTAGGAATATGGACCTTTAAAGGTTTTTCTTACAAGGAATATGGTCCTTTGAGAGGATGGTTACATGGTTTTGAGGTTTACACCTAGTAGGACCAAGTGTTGGATATTTGGTTATGCTGATAACGTGATATACACTAACCTCTAAGCCCATGCGAGTCATGCTCAGTGTGAGAAATAGGAGGAAGTGTAGGATTTAGAAATCCTAACAATCTCTTTCATTAAAATTGTGCGGGTATGGAAGGTAGAGGTATTATCTTGTAAAAAAGACTAGGGGATTACTCTAGGAGGGATTCCATTTTGGATATCACCCTCCCATCCCCCTTTGACTGGTGGAAGAGAGGAAAAGTGAAGAAGGCCTACGAGCAATAAATGTCATAGCCCAACCCAAGAACCCATATTCCTCCATCCCTAAGGTTAGGATCCTCATTACCATGAAAATTTATTATTGAGGATATTCCAAGGATCCAATATATTAGGTAGGATAAATGAATAACTTACATTACCATGAGAATTTATGTTTGAGAGGGCATGCTAGTGTGCTCTAGGTTCTGATCATGCATGTCGAGAGGCTTTGGAGGGGGTCTTGGATTGGTCCCTCTCATATGAGGGTCTAGGAGAAAGGGGGCCCCAATCATCAAAGATTTAAAAAGAGGGCTCAAAGAGATTCCTCACGCAGGTGATACCTGGGCGAGTTGGAGGTTACCTTGTGCAGGTGTCACCTAGCAGAGTTGAAGGATTCCTCACATAGGTGATATATATGTGAAGAAAAACCTAGGCAACCAAAATTGAATGGGACCTTGTTTGAACCTCTAAGGGTCTCCTCAGGTTCCTTTGGAAGGGCCCCATGTTAGTCTGAGCTTGGGAAGGGGACTTCATCCTAGTATTTTTGAACTAGGATTATGTGGATCCTCTCACAAGTCTTAATCATTTTATTCCTTATAGAAACTCTAATTCTTAAACTCTTGTTAATTCCCTCTTATTTTTTGGGCTTGGAGAATATGTGGGGAGTTTTGTGGACCTAGGTAAAGGACTAGGTAGAGCATATCTTCAAGTTGTTTCCTTCAAATTTCATCCATGTCAAATGAGGAGCCATGGGATCCTATTTATAGTCAATCTAATGACCCTAGGTGAATTATATGGTTCAATAAGGTCACTCATGTAGGTCTTTCACACTGGTGTGACCTACATAAGGTTTCATCCTACATATGTTTGGACCTGTTTGATGATGCTGGGTGCACAAGTTAGACTTGTGCGATGACACAGGTTGGGCCTTGCATGAGATCACTTGGAAGAACACATGAAATCTTTGATGCCTATCAATTATATATTAATTGAAGTATTTTACTTTAAAACTTATAATCCTCATCTAAAAAACGAGTGCCAAAAAATACCCCCAATATTGGATCCAATAAGAAGAAGAGGACTTGATCCTGAATTAGAGAAGAATACAGAAGTTTATGGATCCCTATTTATTTATAATTAACATGTTCCTATTCATTTATGTCTGGTCTTGGAGAACATTACAACTTGTGTATTGTACAAGGGAAACATGAACTGATGGGCTATGAAGGGTGGTCGTACAGGGTGTTTAGTGCAGGTTTTCCATGCAGGTACCCTCACGTATATAAATAACACCATCCGCCTAGCAATCCTTCCTATCACTTGTAATGCCTTTTCTATCTTCTCTCTATCTCTCTCTCCATGCTAATCATTAATGCACTCCCTTCATGCTTCCAATCAGTAAGTGCTTTAAGTTATATGCTTAAGCGGAGTGACCTAGGTGAGAAGGCTGCATGAGGTGGCCTCAGCGAGTCACTTATGTGATGTGACCTTAATGAGGCACCTATGTGAGGTTACCTCAATAAGATGCATGTGCATGGTTCCCTACCTCCTTTTTGGAATTGGTTCCTAGTCACATAATTCCTCTTTATGAAATTGAACTTTTGAATATTGATAATCTACACTAAAATAAAAATTCACATCGTTTCTTGTAGATTTCCAATGGTTGCTTAAATAGTTAGAGTCTCTGATGAACAAGACAAGGCATGCATTAAAAAGATTTTGGCTTCCATAAAACTAGATTATTATGAAGTTCATGATACCACACTTCTATATTTTCTGAATCATTTGAAGAAGCACCACCATGAATACCCCAGGAGTGATCAACTACTACTTTATGACCACGAACTCTTGAGAGACATACCCATCCCAAATCTAATGAAATTTTCACCTCTTTCCTAGTTCTTGGTGTACAGAGATTTCATGATAGCCCACATCTCAAGTAGGGGTGTATACATCAATGGGGGGATGATACCATCTACCCGTGTCATGCATCACAATAGTTTTGATCCAGATTTGAAGCCCCACTCTCATGAGTCAAATCCTAACTATTATTCATCTATTTTTCATACTTCCAAGATAGACCAATAAAAAGGTTAGAAGGAAGACTAGGACCTATGTTTGGTGAATCCCTTAGAGGAGTTGAAATTATTTTATGGGAAATCTGTAAGATATTGGGATCACCGATTCTTGGAGATATGTATGACGAGTTCATCCCACCAAAAGTGGTGTGGGATGATGTTGAATGAATGCCTGTTTAGGATTGGGAGATATTATAGGTAGATTGGGATATCAGGAAGGAAGACCCTCACCCACGGGGCAATGTCCATTACGAGGCATGGATAAAGGATTTTATGGAGCCAAAATTATAAGGTCCTAGCTATCAGTGCCCAATGGGATGTCCCTCATCAGAAAAGTAGGTCATCCCTAGTAAATTTTGTAATATGCTAGATTAGGTCCAATATGAGTAGTGGGGGTACGCAGTCAAGTCAGACATTCCCACCAAAACCCACCTCACTGGTTTTCTAGAAATGTGGTTGAGTATCTACATGATACCGATCTATGAGTCTAATGGTGGGGTGAGGCTGATGACATTCATTGTGGCGACCAAGTTTGTATAGGGGAAGAACCTAGGGTTGGTTTCCCATATATTGGAAAAGATCCATCAATTCTTTCTATATGTGTACACAGGGAAGGCCCCATACCATATTTTATGTAACTTTTAAGTTTTTTGGGGGTGGATTGTAGTGCACTTTATTTCTTACACTATACTAAGTGAAGTTAGGGTTCTTGGAGGCCAATTATGACCATTTTTTCAGGCTGTTTCTGGCATCCAACACCTTTTTTAAAGTACAGTGAAGCCTTGAAGAATCTAAATCGACTGAGAGAATTAAAATTATTTTCATATGGGGATCCTTCCACTAGAATATTCATAAAAAATGAAAAATCTTATGATGAGATGAGATCATATATGATAGCCTTTAGGGATAGTGTGATGAAAACCCATATTGAGGGTGAGGTTATTTGTGAAGCCTACACCCCATACAGATTTTCATGCTAATTTATGTTTCTATAGTAACAAACTATATCCCATCCCATTAATTTCCAATTATAGAAGCACCCAATGGTGGCTTGATATATCTGGATCCTCATGACTTTGGAGGTATCCCAAATGGTAATTATGATAGCTGTACTAGGTGCATCCCTTGGGTAGACCTCTGGGTATGATGTGGCCTGAATCTCATCATACCCTCAAGGGGAATTGAAATTATGTGTCCCCCGAGTCATAGATGTGACAAGTACTAGATAGAGAAAGTGTGGTAAGAAGGATCATCCCAAGGATGATGATGGTGGAGATCTAGAATCCTCCAAATGATCATAGATGCAGGTCAAACAACAGTCTGGATTCAAAGAGACCTAACATATTGAGCCTAGGTGGTCTAGTCATCACCATTGGGAGGGAACTTGGGAACCAATTTCATAGCCTACCTCTAAAACTAAAAGTCCCAAAAAAACCCATGAAATCAAGGGATACAGTGTCTGCTTTACAGTAATCTGAGGTTACCTCAAACTACATGTGGCCCGAGACTATTCTGTTCTGGAAAGATAATCCTTTCAATGCTAAAGATTTATGGGTATTTCTTCAAGATGGCATACACATCCTGCAACTTGGAGATATTCAGGCACCCTCCAACCAATATTTTGATACCAACCCCGCTGAGGTGGGGAATTATATCCATGATTTTGAGATTCTCATTTATTCCACTGAGGACCAGATCCCATCCACAAAGCGGGTAAATGATATGATAGATCAGGGTGATGCTAAGTGGGTGGCTAATAAATCTACCAATGAATGGGATGAATTTATCAATTTTGGTGATGTATGTTTCCCTCATTCCATTCCTTTTACTTACCCCTCTACCACTCCTTTTTAAGGGGTTGTTTCCAAAGAAGTATATAACACAAATTCACAAAGGGAGGAATAAAAGGCACCCAAATTGGAGTGATTGTGATATGAGATGACTGGTACCCCTATCAGGGTTGATGGGGCCACTCTCAAATCAGGGGAATTATCCATGGTCCAATTCCTCATGGAGGAGAAAATGGTGGAAGTAGGTTCTAAGAATCCGTCCCCAATACCCATATTCAAAGTAACAAGTGTTAGCCTCCCCCTTCCAAAAGTGAAGGAGTAATGAAGAGTGAAAACATTATCCAAGTACAAAGTTAGTCATGGTGAGTTTTCATAATATCATTTTTTCTTAATTGGTTCAGAATATGCATATGATCTTGCTTGTGGATTGTGGAATCCAATTCCCCCAATTCTCTCTATTGGAGTTATCACCCTATAACCAAATTATTTGTACTTTATGATAAACTTGTAATCATGGTTTTGAATATTAATAAACTCCTTATCACATCATGATTATTCTTCTGCGTAACATGGTATGTGATAATGTCTGAAGAGTAACTATCACACTAAAAGTTCATAGAAGTTCACCACTATAATGAAAACCCAGAAGTGCTATGACACTATTCTTGAATATATGTTCTATATCCGGATGATATCATTTGAGGGACACAAATGATACAATCTATTAGGAGTGGAGACTCATAGGACTTTGAGGCATCTTCTCATGGTGTACGCCCTTGGTAATATCCTGTAAAGATATTATGAGAATGAGCCCTTCCAGTAGGAAATCCACATTTATGTGTCATTGGATGTTCCTATCTACGGATGTGTGTATTGGTCATTAGAATTTAATATTATTATTAATTATTATTATGAGTCGTGCACTTAGATGTATTGAAGAAAACTATGGTGACAGATGTTCAGGACAAAGTAGGATATGTTGGGTGCATCATGAGTAATATTGCATTAATGAATAATCAAGAAAAAATTTATCCCTTGTATACATTTACAGAAGTTAATATCTTAGGCCCTTTTATGGAAATAATATAGCCTAAATAAATACATTTCTATGGTGTTCTATAGGCAAGTTCTATTTCCAAAAATTCAAAGAAAGAGATATCGAGCATATAGGTTGATGGAACTGGAACACAACCTTCTAAATTTGATATATTGTGATAAAGGGATTATATTACATGGAAATAATTCGTATGAGGTGACATGTTGTTGTGTCATTAACTTCTTTCTCTATGGGTGCCTTGGCGTGTTTCTAGACACTAACCTTGGACTTTAAGCTGCTTCGCCTAATGCCACTAATAAAGAGGCCTAGAAGCTCACACACTAAGTGTGTCCATAATCTCAATTAAATAATATATTATTATTTATTATTTAAAAGGTTGATTAAATATTATTCCCTTATGCAGTTTAATAATTATTCATGTATGATTGATCACATTTATTTCATCACTAGTTATTCGAGAGAATTTATTGTGAGCAGAATATTTAATGACTATTTATTTTCTATTTAGTGAATATAATATTTATTTATTTATTGATGAATAATGTAGTGATATTTATTTAATAAATAAATATAAATTATTCAAGGGCAAATAAATATTATGTAGGAATGGCAGAATGAGTTTAATGGTCCGACGAGAAATGATAATATTGAATATTATTTAATTAAATAATATTTAATTATAATTCAAAAGTTCATCACATGTCAAGAAATAATAATATTTATATTATTATTTGACATGGGGTTTTTCTAGGATTAAATAAATAATAAGGTAAATTATGCAATTATTTTATTTTAACATTATCAATACAAATACCCAATTATGTTATTTTCTCATCAGATGATTTGGTTATGCACAACGGATTTAGAGAACCCTCTAAAGCCTAGATAGTTCCCTTATCTAATAATGGTCTCAAGAATAGAGAGAAATAATCCTACATCGGATCAAGGAGAATGATTTGGAAGCAGTTCTCGAGGTGGTCAAAGGTGGATGATGCAAACGCAAGGATCTTCCGTGCTAACACCCAAAGACTCCTTCAGTGATGTCTAGAGATTCCTTAAACACATGTGGATCACTAATAGAGTAAATATACACTTGGTTTATACAACATAATTATGGTGAAACACATATTTTTCACTAATCCATCAATGAAGAAAGAATTCCTTTTTGGTAATTATTATTTAATTAAATTAATTATAAATAGTATGTGATGATCCCCTCTCTTTGGTTCCAGAATGATTAATGTTGTCTATATTTGATTCAATTCCATTGATCAAAGTGATTAAACATCATATGGATCTTGGATTGATCATAGATTATGAAAAAAATAAATTTTGGTCATCTCCCACCACATGCTTCCGCTGTTATCGAAACATACAAGTGGTATCAGAGGGGTTACATAATTATTTATAATTATTTAAAATCATTATTGATTTACACATTTTTAATTTAGTTTTTCAATTCATGTTTAATCATTATTTTAACTTGAATTTTGAGATCTAATTCTTCATCATTAATTTCTCATACATCTAATTGAGACATTTAATTTTTTGATTAAAATAAAATCAAGGGACTCATCTAGAGGAGCCAAGGATTCTGACCAAATAACACAACAGTACATGCTGTGTAACTGAAGTTACATGCCATGTAGTTGTGTTCAATGCACCAGGAGTTAATTAGGAAATTTCTCAACCTGTGTGTATTAATTAAACGTGGTGTAGTTAATTCTTATAGTGAATATTGACTAGAACAGAATGAAAAATAGTCCGTCGCAGTACATGCCATTTATCCCATGTGCACAACATGTAGCTCCTCTATGTCAAAAGATGGGCCGTGTATTCAATACACAACCTACCTGACTGGTGACCATATAACACGGAATCAACACAGTGTGCGGCCCATTGGACATGCCATGTACTCCAATTTTTCTAAGGCAGAGACAACACACTGAGTCCCTAAGCGTGTGTCTCAAATAGACGGTGAGAGATGTACACACAGTGTAGATCAGATCTACACACTGTATACTTATACCAAATTATGCAGATTTAAAATTTATTTATTTTACTATGAAAACCTTGAGACATGTTCTTATGTGTGGTCATAAAGATAGGACATGCTGTGTGATAGATTTTAATATACATAAATATTTAAATTCTTAATTAATATATGTGTAATGTTCAGATCTTAGTATCATGTATGATTTGTATTACTAGTTTTTACTCTACGTTCATTTAAGCATAACACGTGACTAAAAAAATAATTCAATTCTTGTAATAATCTATGATATACACATCATGAAAGTAGGTGATAAGCTGTCTATGTCATATGTGACAAGAGTAAAATAGTATACGAGTATAATACATGTTGGTTAGATTTGGACAGGTACTTATCGTGTTACCTTCAAGGTAAAAGTTATGTACACAATTGATTTTAAATGAATTTATTTAATTTATTGAAAATTATAAATGGATGAGAATCTAAAATAAAGTTAGATAAGGATTAAGATAAAATTATTGATTAATTAAAGATAATAATTAATCGATTAAAACTCAATTTATCTTAAATAATAATGATTAAATAATTGAATGTTAGTTTTATTAAATGTTTAATGCATTTCATTCATGTGGATGATCATGAGATGGACCAGACCTTTTGTATGTGATTGGTTTCATTTAATTTATTATTAAATTAAATTGTTGTCAGGCGTGCCTTATCTCCTCATTATTATGTAGGGTCTGTATTCCCATGGTTTCTTTTATGTAAACCCCTTTCCCCCTCACCTGCATGTGAATAAAAGGCATATGTAATGGATAGAGCTCCCAATCTAGTGGAGGAAGTTCATGTTTAGAGTTGAGGCAAAACCAATCCAAGGAGATACAAATTTGGACAAGTGGAAAAGATGAAAACACGAACCACAATTGGTTCAAGGTGTTTCTACCCTATGTCAACGATTAGTTTATCAACTTATAGATAAACTAACAATTATTATAAGATCATGATCATACCCTTTATTTTATTTTTGTCATTTTCATGGTTATTTCATTATGGTTGTCTTGTCATGATCACATAATTAATTAATTAACAAGAATGCAAGATGTAACTAAAATAAGTTGGAATATTCATAAATTTTATATAAGACATGGTTAATCACTTAAGTAATCCCACTTAATATTAATAAGAATTTAATAAACATAATAATTGGAAATTTTCACATAAAGGATAAAATCCCTCAATAAAATATGAAGTTGGTATATCCTTCCATTACTTTTGTTAGACTCGAACCATAGTTCAAAGTTCTTGACCAACCAAAGTTGGGGTGTTTTCAATTATCAGAGAATTATAACAGGAGGTTTTGGTTTGACTTAACTTGGTTCACATAAAGGGTTGACTGCCAAAGTAGGACTTAGTGTAACTGAGAGGCAAAGGTTGAGGAAATCTAAATTAATGATTTTAGGATTGGGGAGTCCACTCAGCAGATCAAGGAACTGTGACTTAATGCAGTTGGAATTTAGAATGCCTACCTAAAACCATTCAAGTTTCTTGACCATCCAAAGTTGGGATAATGAGAAGGGGAATATGGATCCTTACTGCTAGAATGTACAAGACACATGATATTCCAAATCTAATGGTGAGGTATATTGGTTTTTGATAAAAATAGTGGGAGAATAATAAATATAATATTTATTTGTCTAAAATTTATCAGATAGAGTACTAAAATTATGCTTATCCTATCTTATAGAAACCAAAATAAAATGAAATCAAACATATCATTGTGATCCCTATTGGAGAAAGAAAACCTTCTCACTGACACTAATTTCTAGTAGTGGAAAAGGCGCCTATGGGTCATCCTTCGCCATGAATGAAAGTTGTATGTGCTAGAAGGACCTTTACTAGTTGCGTCTAGAGATGAGGCAAGTGATTAAGAACTATATCTCTATGATAAACATCTAAATTATGCTACATATGTTCACTTCTTCATGCTAGAGGTGATGGCTGTAGATCCGACCCCCTCCTCCCCAACAGGGGGAGGGGGGAATGCCCTCCCTTCCTCCTTTTTGGATCGACCCTTCATCCCTTTCAAAAACCTGGATTTCCTTCCCCCATTTCCCTTGATATCGCTCTACCCTAAGGTTCCTAATCTCCACAACAGCTCACCCCAACTTGTGATATCTACAAATGAGTTCAATAAGGCCTCAGATATTCACCAGTTTACGCTCATAGCCCAATTTAGGGGTCTTCGTCCTTCTGTTTATGCCTTTGATCAGTTCATAATTGACTCATGGGATCTCCAAGAATGCACAGTGGTGGGTCTCCTCGATCATCATCACCTGATGATTCATTTAACCTCAAGGGACAATTTGATTTCTCCCTGGTCCAGAGCCCCGTGTACAATCAACAGAAGCAACTTATTTCTTCTACCCTGGTCTTTTGAATTTAACATGAATCGCGATGAGCCTTCATCTGTGGTTTGCGTATACTTTCCCAATCTTCCTCTACCTTTACAGAACCCTTAAATTATCCTAATGTTAGGAAATATGGTCAGTTGATACCTATGTTTGATATCCAGACATCCATGTTATGTCATCCAATATCCCCTCATGTATGCGTCGAGGTGGATGTTTCAAAGGATCCCATGGAATGGATATGGATTTTGGTCAGAGAAGAGTTTCACTAGAGACAACAAGTTTTCTTTGAAATGTGGCCCATGTTATTCCTACAGAGTCATAGATTTGGACATTCGGTCTTAATTTGTCATCGTGGTCACAGGGTTTTCCACGCTGAGATCAGTGCAACTAAAGTTCATGTGGTGCTGGTTGATCCTGTTGTGAACCAGAATGTGTGGGTTTTTAATGGTATGGATGAGAAAATGGAGGGGCACAAGGTTGCCCCAGAGGGGTTGGATCATGCCAGTCTAGGTGCAGAGGCCAGTACACGGGAGGATCACTAACATTGGCATCCCTTGGCTCCTCCAGTGGTAGTGAAGGTTGTAAAGCAGAAGGAGGTTGATCCGTAGGTTATGGATGTCTTTGCCCATTTAAAGTAGGAATTGGGACTAAATGAAGCAAATAAGGATGTTCCCATAATGGTGAGCTTGAAAATGAGTGATGCTCAAAGTCCTAGTGGCTCTCATGATCGGGGTTGGAAGGATACAAACATGAAACCCTAGTTTATGGGATGAGGATATGAGCAACCCAAAACCTTTTACATGAAGGGGAAATCCTTCCTATTGGCTGCTACAAACTCTCAAAGCAGATAGGTAAGGTTGGATGGAGTGAATATCTTGGGGCCCCTAGACCCAAACACCCTTAGAGCCAACTCATATGGCCTTAGTAAGGCTGGGGAGGGGGGAATAAGTTTGGTTTGGAGAATAAAATGGGTAAGGAGTCTCCGTGTGAGCATATATCCCTTAAAGGCAGAGTGACAATAAAGCCGAGGAACCACTTTGATGGCCTAGACTCCCAAGATCCACCATTGACTCAAGAAGAGGATTCTTCTGATGATGAAAGTTATAGTCACCCTTCAATGGATAGTATGGACCGATTTCAAGGGAAAGGTCCTCACAGCCCTAGAAGGAAGAAAGGGGAAAAAGGCATGCGTGACTCGTGAAAATGTATTGTGGTCCAGGGGAAAAAACCAAAGGGACGCAATGACTACTCATTCTTCTGAAAACTAATGGAAACCCAGTCAGCCAAGAAGGTTAGAAACAAGGAAGGTAAACCAGTTCAGAAATGGGAAAGTTAAGAAGAGGATAGGGAGTGCTTGATACTCATCTTACAATCCAAGGAAGAAATTCTTGAAAAAACTCTCTGGCCCAATGTCTCAGAGGAGGATATCAAAAGAATTTATGAACGTAGGTTGAAAGTTGATGCTGATGATAAGCAAGAAGTGTGGATAGACAAACAAGACTGAATATTGTCCTGCGGATTCAACCAGAGTAAAGTCAACATAGAGGAATTTATTCATACAATGGAAAGGATGATCAATCACTTTGAAGAGCTCATCAGAGAGGATCCAAAAACCCAAGTTAGTGTGTTTCACTAGGGAATTTATAGAGTATCTGAGGTAAGAAATCTTAGTTTGGTGTCTAATCATTTTGTGAGATCTTTCAGCACCTAGTGGTATCTTGTTGGTAAACAATGGTTTCCCATTTCTCCTTAAAATGGTTTGTTAATAAAAAAAATTAATTTAGAGAAGGCGATAAAAGAGTGGTATGATATCTCTAATGATTTTTCACCACTAAGCTTGGAAATTATGTGCTAATTGGGCCTCATGTTGTCAAGCTTATTGGATACATTGAATACATGGACATATTAGGGATTAAATTCTTGGATGAGTTGCATACAGATATCATACATTCATCACCGCCCAAGACCTTCTACATATTTATTGTGAATTATGAGAAATAATGAGAAGAGTCTTTCAGAACTTCTTACTTTAATTATTCAAGTGGATAAGGATGTAGGGAGTAATAAAATCATGCTTCTTATGGTGAATAAGAAGAGGAAGGACAAGGAAAGTTGGACCAAGACTTATAAATAGTATATATCTCTCAAGAACTTTCCTACCAATAAGAATAAGATCCATAGGAAGGGAAAGGAAAAGGAGGTAGTATGTTTTTCATGTGGCAAGCTAGGCCACTGGAAGAGAAAGTGAACCTAAAAGCAAGGGGAAGCTAAAGGTTTGTTCGTTATCAAGTGAAATATTTCCATATCTACACATTGGGTATTAGATGTAGTGTGTGGTTCTCATATCTATATCCAAATGTAGGAACCAAGTATATTTTGAATGATTTCCATAGGTTAGGTGGATCTACGAGCTACCAATGGTGCGAGGCTGGCTTCTCTTTCCATCAGTGACTACCACCTTTCATTACCAATAGGAATGATTTTGGTTTAACATAATTTTTATCATGTACCTACTAGTACCAAACACATAATTTTTGTATCAAGTTTAGATACAGATGGGTTTATTTTCTAGTTCCAAAATATATTTTTTGTTTTATAAGGAAAACATGTGTTATGGTATGACACATTTAATTAATTGTCTATATGTTTTAAATTAGGAAAACCAAGTGCTGAAAATTAATAATGAATCAAGTTCACATGACTCATTTAACATCCAACTTTGGCATCACCGACTTGGTCATGTAAATGAGAATCATTTGACAAAGATCTATCGAGATGGTTATTTAGACTCATCTAAGATAAAATCAATTGATATATGTCATGTTTTTTTACAAGGAAAAATGACCAACCGCCATTTTATGGATAGGATGAAAGGGCCACAAAACTTTTAGGATTGGTACACACTGATGTCTGTGGACCATTTCTAATATAAGCTATAGGTGGATATTCTTACTTCATAAATTTTATTCATGATTTGATTAGATATGGATATATCTACTTAATGAGGTATAAGTATGAGTCCTTTTAGAAATTTAAGGAATTCAATAATGAAGAAGAGAATCAGATTGGTAAGAAGATAAAGAAGCTTCTATCGGATCGAGGTGGTGAATATTTTAACCAAGAGTTCATAGACTTTCTACAGGAGTTTTAGATTCTATCTCAACTCACTCCACCTTATACACCATAGTGGAATGATGATAGTGAAAGGAGGGATCGTACCTTGTTAGACATGGTAAGGTCGATGATGAGTCATGAAAATATTCCATTATCCTTTTGGGGACATTCATTATAAACTATATCATAAACATTAAATCGAGTACCAACTAAAGCGGAAAATGGAATTACCTTCAAGCTATGGAGTGGAAAGAAACCCATTTTGTCACATACATGTGTATGGGGTTTTGAGAAGTTTGTTAAGGCCTTCTCAGGAAACAAACTAGCACCTCGGGGCACAAAGTGTATCTTTATAGTGTATCCCAATGAAACAAATTAATACTACATATACATACCCTCAGACAAGAAATTGACTGCCGCCAGACAAGCCATCTTTCTTGAGATGGAGCACATCCTAAAAAAGGATAGTGGGAGAAAGATTGACTTCGATGAAGTTGATGCTGAAGATACACATGAGTTGGTACATGAAAAAATTATATAGGTCAAAATGGAAGAAATAGTTCCTAAAACAAAAGTACTGTGTAAGATCATAAGAGAGAGGTAATAGAACTAGAGAGATATTGTTTTCTTTTCACCAAGTATGGTGACTCATTATTGGTTAAAAATGATGAACCTATACCCTACAAGGAGGTAGTAGAGATCTTATAAGCTACAAGATGGCTATAAACTATGAATTCTGAGATGGATTCCATGTATAAAAACCAATTTTGGGTTCTGGTTCATGTTCCAGTTGATGTAAAGCCTATTGGATGTAAATGAATATTTAAGAAGAAACTAGACATGTAAGGTAAATTAATTACATATAAAGAAAGTCTAGTGGATAAATGTTTTAAAAAATTTCAAGGAATTGACTATGATGAAACATTTTTGTTGGTTTCCATGTTTAAATCCATTTGAATCATACTTGCTATAACAACTTACAATGACTATGATATTTGGTAGATGGATGTCAAAACTATATTCCTTAATGGGAACCTTCAGAAAGATGTGTATATGACACAAATAGAAGGGTTTGTGACTCTAAGTGATGCAAAAAAGTATTTTCAAGTTTCAAAGATCCATTTATGGATTGAAGCAAGAATCCAGGTCATGGAACATTCTATTCGATGAAACCATAAAAGAATCTGGTTTCATTAAGAATGAATGTGAGCCATGTGTTTACAAGAGGTTTAATGGGAATGTAGTTGTTATCCTAGTATTATATGTTGATGAAATATTACTTATTGGAAATGACATACTAGTCTTATAATCTGTGAAGGAATGGTTGAAAATGTGTTTCTCCATGAAGGAATTAGGCGAAGTAGCCTATATTCCAGGGATCAAGATCATTTGTGATAGATCCAAGAGGCTACTTGGACTAAGTAAAATACATATATTGACCAGATAATATAGAGACTTAGTATGGAATAATCCAATATGGTATTGGTTATAGGGTCACATGGTTTATATCTTTCTAAGAAAATGTGTCCCCAAACACAACAAGAGAAAGATAGAATGAGTAAGATCCCATACACTTCGATGATAGGATCAATCATGTATACCATGTTATGTACTAGACTTGATGTTTACTATTCACTAATCATGGTAGGAAGATATCAAGAATATCCAAGAGAACAACATTATACTACTATTAAGGCTATATTTAATTATATGATAAGAACTAAGGATATGTTTCTAGTGTATGGAGGAGATGAGGTGCTGGTCATCAGGGGTTATACTGATGATAGTTTTCAGATAGATAAACATTACCTAAAGTCATAATCATGACATGTTTTCTATCTCAACGAAGGATCTATGAGATGGAAGAGTTCAAAGAAGCTAATTGTCAATGATTCTACAGCAGAGTCTCAATATATAGATATTTCTGATGTAGCCTAAGAAGCCGTTTGGATTCAGAATTTTTTTGAGGATCTTGATGTGGTACCTAGCAGTAAAGACCCTAGAACATTTTATTATGATAATACTACAGTGATGGATCTTGCAAAAGAGTGAAGGTCACACCAACCGACAAAGCATATACTCCAGAAGTATCACCTCTTGAGGGATTTCTATTAGAGGTTTGAAGTTGTATTAAGTAGAGTACCCACGTAAGAGAACATGGTGGACCCTTGAAAAAAATCATATCTCAGTAGAAGCATGAGTATCATGTGAGAGCTAGTAAACTGAAGGTTGTTAGCAGTTGGCTCTAGTGAAAGTGGGAGTCTATTGGATTTGGTTCCCTAGAAACAAATTCTTTATACTTTATGATAAACTTGTATTCATGGTTTTGAATATTTATAAACTCCTTATCACATCATGATAGTTCTTATATGTAACATAGTATGTGATAATGTCCTAAGAGTAGTTGTATCACTAAAAGGTCATAGTAGTTCCCCACTATGATGAGAACCCAGAAGTTCTACAAAACTATTCTTGAATATATGTTCTATAGATGGAAAATATCATTTGAGGGACACAAATGATACAGGCTATCAGGGGTAGAGACTCATAGGAATGTGAGGTACCTTCTTATGGTGTACACCCTTAGTAATATCTAGTTTGGATATTATGAGATCGAGACCCGCCAGTAAGAAATCCATATTTCTATGTTTCATTGGATGTTCCTATTTGTAAATGTGTGTATTAGTCCTTAGACTTTAATATTATTATTAATGCGTATTATGATTCATACACTTAGATGTATTAATGAAAACCGTGATGACAGATGTTCACATTGAAGTAGGATATATTGGGTGCGTCACAAGTAATATTGCATTAATGAATAATGCAAGAAAGGATTTATCCCTTATGTAAATTAATTGAATTTATATCTTAGGACCTTTTATAGAAATAATATAGCCTAAATAAATCCATGGTCATAGTGTTTTATAAAAACGTTCTATTTCTGGAAATTTAAAGAAAGAGATATTGAGCATATAGGTTGATGGGACTGGCATGCAACTTTCTCGATTTGAGATATTGTGATAAAGGGATTATATTACATGGTAAGTATCTGTATGAGGTGACTTGTCATTTCGGCATTAACTTCTTTCTATATGGGTTCCTTGGCATGTAGTTAGATTCTATCCTTGGACTTTAGGCTACTTCATCTAATGCCACTAAGAAAAGTCCTAGAGGTTCACACACTATGTGTGTCCAGAATATTAGTTAAATAATATATTATTATTTATTATTTAATAGGATGAATAAATATTATTCCCATATTTGGTTTAATAATTATTCATGTATGCTTGGTCACATTTATTTCCTCACTAGTTATTTGAGAGAATATATTTTGAGTGTAATATTTAATGAATATTTATTTTCTATTTAGTGAATATAATATTTATTTCTTTATTAGAAAATAATGAAACTATGTTTATTTAATAAATAAATATAAATTATTCAAGTCCCGATAAATATTGTCGAGGAATGGAGGACTGAGTTTAATGGTTTGGTGAGAAAAGATAATATTGAATATTATTTAATTAAATAATATTTAATTATAATTCACAAGTTCACTGAATGTTGAGAAATAATAATATTACTATTATTATTTGACATGGGGTTTTTCATGTATTAAATAAATAATAAGGGAACCTGTTTAATTATTTTATTTTAACCCTTGAAATACAAATACCCAATTATGTTATTTTCTCATTATTTGATTTAGTTGTGCACAACATATTTGGAGAATCCTCTCAAGCCTAGAGAGCTCCCTTATCCAAGAATGTTCCCAAGAATAGAGAGCAATCATCCTCCACCAGATCTAGGAGAATGCTTTAGAATTGGTTCTCTAGGTGATCAAAGGCGGATGACGCAAGTGTAAGGATATTCCATGCTAGCAACCAGAGGCTCATTTAGTAATGTCTAGAGATACCTGGAACACGTGTGGATCACCACTAGAGGAAATCTACACTTCGTTTCTAAAATATAATGACAATTCACTAAATATTTTTCACTAATTCGTCAACAAATAAAGAATTCCATTGAGTTAATTATTATTTAATTAAATTTATTATAAATAATATGTGATGATCCTGTCACCCTGGTTCCAGTGTGATTAATTTTTTCTATCTTTGAATAAATTACATTGATTATGGTGATTAAACCTTATATAGATCTAGGATTGTTCATCGATCATGACAAAAATTAATTTTGGGCACCGCCCATCACATGCTTCCATTGTGCCTGGAACCTACACTCTTAAGGATCTTAGAGTTGATACTCCAATAATTGAGGAGGGTACTCCCGATGAGGAGTAAATCCTTACCGGTGAGTTTTTCCCCTCAGTGGGAGAAGTGTCATGAGGCAAGATAAGATATGTTCCTACCATTTTAGAGGTAGAGAAGAATCCCAACAATGTACAATGTGTATCATAAGGTGTTACATGGTTATCTATGACTCTTTCTCCTTTTAACATTTCAAATCCCCCACATACACTAGAGGACCCCTACAAAAACCATCATTGGCACTATCATTATCCTAGAATTGTATGATACTCACAATAGAGACGATTTGAGTCCTGATCCAAGCATCTCAGATACCCATAATGGCAAGAATATTTATAGAATTGGATCATTATATAATGAAATAATGGAATAAATTTTCCAAGATATTGATATTCCTAGATCCTTGGTGGAGTTTGAGGATTTTAATAAGAAATTGGATGGAAGTGAGTTTTACCTTTAGTGTTTTATCACACAAATTATCTCCTTATGTCTAATGCATTAAATTGAAGGTCTTGACCCGTGAAGCTTTATCTACAGAAAACATTTCCAAGGCAATCCATGATTAGGGCACCGAGGTCCCTCTTGCTCTCATTATGGAAGGATCACTAGCTTAAGGATGTTCCTAAGTAAGGAATTTTCATAAGCCTTCCTTGGAGGGCCATGAGTAGACTCAAGAATATTCTCCCCATCAAGAGATCCTGAATTAAATTATTGAGACCATAGATTCAAGGGAGGAATCCACCCAAACAACCGATCCATTAATGAGTGGGTGTCATAAACCTCTTTGATCCCACTTTTCATTCCTCTTTACTATCTTCCAATGTCAATGGATAATTTCACTCATCTTTTAGTTCCATCATACTAAATGGTCAAACCTGAAAGGGAATCCTCCTCCCCAACTCAACCAACAATGCAAGGAAAGGGTGACATCACTCCAGGATGGACAACACAATTTACTTCCATTAGAGAACTAATTCCAGAGTACACCTATCCTCTGAGACTAGCACCATGACAAGACAGGAGGCTAAGGATTATCTCTAAGTATGTCACTAGTTCAAATGATAGGAAATTTGATAGTTAGTCTAGTGGACACCTATGGAGTATCTACCTTCAAAACTCCATCAGCTCTAGATAATGTTCAACATGTTGGGGTATAGTGGATTCGATTAATGAATGGTCCACTTCACTATGAAGGATATTTTTCACCGATGAGAGTTGGAGCATGATTCACAATATCTCCTTATCAAAGTAAGAATTCTCACCAAAACTGATGATCTCTCAGCCGAATTATCCTAGACAATTCTCAATCATGACAAGAAGTTAGAGGATTTCAAGAAACAAGTTGATGAGAAATACCTTTAAATATTATGTCTCTAACAAGAAATAGATACCACCAGAGGGGATGTCATAAAACTTCATCATTCACTGGAAGAGTTTCAAGTTGAGGGGAATACTTCCATTGTGACCATGGTGGAGGAGCTCCACCTTGCTGAGGAGGTTGAGAGTACCCAACTAGTCACGCCTAGACAAGATTTTGATAAGGCTCAGGAGGCCCTCTGAAAATTCTAATGTTATGTTTATGGACTTTTTTAAAGTATGATATAGAGACTCCAATTTGTGGATGCTACTATAAATTTTTCTCTATGAATGAAAAGAAATTTGTTCTCAACAATCTATGTCTTTTTTCATGTTTTTAACTATAATTATAACATAACACTAAAGCTATATAGTTTAGCAGAGTATCCTTATGTCAATGTTTCATTACTTAAATGTTAGGAACAAGAAGATGATCTAAGCCTTTTCAAGGTCTTGGGAATCTGTGATCGTAGTTTGACTATTTCTAGAGTCACATGATAGAACCAAAAAAATTTGTGTCTTTTGATTCGTCTCCCTAATTTTTTCCTAAGTCGGATATAAGGGTGACGTAGTGAGCATGAATTTATTTTTTATTTGGCTTCCCTTTAAGGGTTCTCAACCTAAAAAGTTTTGTGTATTTTTAATTTCAATCGCTCTATTTCTCCTAGCCCATGCTAAGTGAATTCCTAGAGAGATGAGACTCAAATTCTTCCTCGGGATCCCTTTGCTGGTTTTCATATTCATGGGTATCAAATCTATTTACATTACCAATTTAGGGTCTTGAAATATGGGCCAATGAAACTGATGTTTTAGGCTGAACAACTTTGAACACGAGCAATGGGGATAGTGACCAAGTAGGACTTGAAGTCCAAGAATGATCCAAAACTTTTTGGACATGAAGAGGGACATTTTTAATTCATGTTCTAGGAATTTTCAGATCTGAAGAGATGACATGCGACCAATACGTAAGGAATGATCACTAAATATATTCAAAAAGCGACTTCCATTGCGATATTTTGGGTCATATGAAGATAAGAGGGTTTTCTCTCAAGGAGGAAAAATACTTTGATTGATAGATGAAATTTGGAGTTTTATTATGAAAATCCATTTTGAGGTGTATTATGCATAGTCAAAACAAAAGGTATCCCTTGGAGTTTGACAATTTTATTACTAATGGCCATGTTAGGTTTGTAGTGATCTGAATTTCCCAAAACCAAGAAGTGTGGTTTATGAAAAGAATGAATCTGGGAATGAATAAAACACTTATATTTTCATTGTACATGGATGTGAGAATATCATTTTACTCTAATCGTGATTTTTTCAATGAATTAACTCATGCTAGAATTCCTGGCATGGATCAAGACCATGTGTAGGGGAGAATAAAAATAAATTTGTTTTTAATAGTTTAAGGTCACACATGGTGGAACAATTCTATGGTGGAGATACCATTCCATATATCACACGGTTTTGGGGGCACTGGCCAAATATATCTCAAAAAATTACAAACATGAGAAATGTAAGGGTATTCATAAATTGATACCTTATAGTTCTCATATCTGGAGGATTGGAATGGGATAGGCTTGTATGGGGATGATTGCAGACCATATTCAAAAATCATTTTCCATTAAGATTCCATAAAAGCATATTAATATGAGTGGACTTTTCCTTGGGGATGAAAATACCTTTTATTAACATGATGTATTTGGAGGATCATTATGAGATGCCATGTTTGAGGCATGTTATGCATAGTTAAATTGAAGGTTTCCTTTGGAGTTATAAAATATTATTATCGATATCCAAAAAAAGATTATGCAGATATGAGTTTTTCAAGAAATGAAGTGTGATTTGGAAAAGGAGAGTGCCTGAGTATGGAGGGAGCATTTAGGTCGGAATTGACTAGGAACATGTAGAGTGTTCCTTATACAGGTATGACTCATATGTAATAATGGGAACATTGTTGACTGGACCCATGATTTGAGATTCGGGCATCACTATGTATCATGTGGTAATAAGAGTCAATCCATACATAGTTCAAAATGAAAAAAATCCCTATGTAGGTATAACCCATACACAGGGAGAGGGGACATTTTTATATTGTAGTTGGACCCATGATTTGAGACCTAGGTGTCACTACGTATCCTATGGTAATAGGAATTAATCCACACGTAGTTATAAAATAGATTCCTCACACTAATCGAGCTATTATAAAGAGAAGGATAATTTTTATCATATTGTGGCTGGATTAGGATGTGGGATCTGATCATCACTATGTATCCTATGTTAATAGGATTCAATCTACATGCAGTTTTGATATATAGGTATTGAAAGGGACTAACACCGGTAATGGTGGTTCTCTTAGGTGAGGTCTATAATACAGGATAATCTGACATCATATGAAAGGGATATCAACCATACAGTTTAACATCACACGACAATGACATAGGTTACACGATGTGAAGAGGAGGTATGGGGTATTGTATTGCACAAATGCCTATGGAATGAAGTACACATAGTTTAAGGTCATGATTCTTATACCATTAAGTGACTTGACCATGTGAGGAGGCCTTTAACAAGATTCCTATGACCATGTGAGAAATTATCGGTGTAATAAAAAAAGAATGGTGAGGGTTTACCTTATTTCATGGGGAGAATTCAAAGAAATATAATAAAGTGACTGATTAGTACCAGTAGGTATAAAGTGGATTCATCGGCTGTTAAGGAGAAATGTGACATGAATAAATTACATGAAGTCAAAAACTAGTAAAGACAATCATACCCAAGTTTGAAATTTGTGACTAGGACTAATAATGATGGCCTAATCATTGCTACGCATCCTTTTTTAACAAAAATTAAGTCATGCATTGTTCTAGAATAAGATTCCTTGCACCGATTTGGCTCATATGCAGGTAATGGGGTGGATTTTTTTGTGGTTTTTTGGATGGGCCTGGGTTGAAGAATCTAGGCATCACTATGTATATCATCAAAGAAAGAATCAATAAACATGTAGTTTTCTGTATCCCATACAATTTACTGTCATGTGGTATAAACATTTGTTCCATTGAATGACTGGAAATAAGGGATGTGGGGATTATACATCAAAATATGCCTAAGTGTTTGGGAAATAATCCCATAAGAAGAGTTTTCTAGGTGTTCAGGGAATCATCTCATAATAGGTATCCCATGCTCATCATACAAAGCTTCCTAGGATTATCACCCAAGGAATCCTATAACTGGTGCATAGGGTAAGACTACATTTTAACATCATGTGATGAAGATGTTGTCATACAATTTAATGTCTTGTGACTGTGACGATATGGGTTGTGACTTTAAGGGTCATGTGATAAGTACTACTTCATACAGTTTAACATCATGTGTTAAGGATGAATAATGTCTTGTAGTTTTAGGTCATACGACTAGAAAAATATTTCATTAATCATATGAAATATTTATTGATAAATATTGCATTGGTAGGGGTCATAGTACACTCACCGTCCATGGTGATAAACGATTATTCTCCATTAGAATAGACCTTATGGATGTAAAAAAGTTCTTACCATTTTAGTTCAATCTCTGGAGATTTATTTTCATGTATCATTGGGTTCTGGAGGACCAAAACTAGTTCCCATTAAAGAAATAAATAAAGGTGAATTTTTTTACTGAAATTTCATGATATATGGTTTTGGTGAACCACTAAATGATGCAAGGATCACAATATATTCTCATAGAGTTCTTCCAATCCATCCAAATGCTTCTAAGAATTCCCTGTGGACAACTGATCACAAATGTACATTCACAATGAAGAAAATTGGAATTTGATAGAAAAAACTACTTCTATATAATATACCATTGAATACATGGTCATATTTGTAGTAGTATGATTTGTGGTATGATAAACCCACAAGTTATGTGAAAGATTTTCAGGTAAGGTTTTCTTTTCTTTGTCCACCATCTTCTGGAGTATATTCGATAGGGTTTTGTTAAAATTATTTTTATATCCATTTGTTTCTTCATGATAGTGGGATAAATGGTTGGACTCAATGTTATACTCCTAGTAGAGCCTTTTTAATTTTTAAGAACAAAATTTGGTGCCGTTTTCCATCAATATTGTATGAGGGACACAAAATATAGTAATAATTTTGTACTTCACAAAATTGATGATGTTTTTTCCATAACTTCTTTGAGGGGTATCACTTCATCCCATTTTGAGAATAAGTTGGTAGCAGTGAGGATATACTTAAACTTATTGAATATATTGGGAGGATATGGTCCCACAACATCCATTTCCCATATGGAGAATGGCCAAGAGTATTTGATAGTGTGAAACAACTTTGGGGGTTGATGGATGAAGTTAGAAATTACTTGATAGGGAAAACACTTTTTGGTGAACTGCATATAATCCTTCATCATCAAAGGATAGAAATATCCAAGTCTTCTGATTTAGTGAGAAATATTGTTCCCTAAATGATGATAACCATAGAAACCGACATGGAATTATTACATATTAACGATAGTCTCCTCTACATCAATTCATACAAGGAGGATTCCATAAAATCCTCACTTATAGAGGACCTTCTAGTGACCTGGGTGGTCATAGTGGGTAAAATTAACTTCCCACCATTAGATTTTATCATTTATATCTTTGTATGATAAAAGAGTCCCACTCTGGAGATAGTTCAGGATGGGTTTCATCCAACGATTCACAATATTGTCTATTTTAGGGGTGTAATCATCCTCATTGATCTCTTCCATGTTACCCTAAACAAACAATGATACCATTCTATGATGTTCAATGTTGATGAATGTTTCATCCTTATCCTGATATTCCAAAGCTATAATTGCATTTTCTGGTGCATCTTCCTAAGAATTCTGAGAACATGGGATATGAGTCAAAGTTTTCCTTAAGGATAATTAAATCACAAATCCTCATATATAGTAAAGAATGGGGATTATTTATTATATTTTGATTTTATAATCACTATTTAAATGCTTTATTACCAACTCTGAGTAATCTTTGATGTTAATATGGGACACTGGTATTTGTAGTGAAACTTCTAGGCCTATGTTAAGGGCTTGGTATTTTGCCTCATTATTAGTGCAACCTTCTGACAATATAAAGGAATAAGGAATTCTGGGGAGATAAGGATAACTACCAATACAACTTTATTGAGCTCGGGGTCTTCCATCCTTTTTCCTATTAGGATTCTCGATGCGCCATCAAAGTACATCTTCCATGTTCTAGGGAGTCTTGGATAGTGAAAATTTCTTCATCTGACAGTTTGGTATTCATAGGTGTTTCTTCTAAAGAATGATGCTCTGTGATTAAATATACCAAACCATTCCCCTTTATTACCTTATTTGATATGAACTAGATGTCAAACTACTATAGGATGATCGTCCACCATGAAAAATGTCCATTCAACATAGGGTGGTTGAGGTTGTACTTGAGCGAGTTAGTTTGAGAGACCAAATGGACCTAGTGATATTGAAAATACTTACTCAACTTATTAACCATGAATATTAATGCTGAAAAGTTCTTCTCAACATCTAGATAATGAGTCTTGGTATCGAGCATGGTCTGACTGAGATAATAGAGACTTCTTTCATTTACGATATAATTCCATTGTGCAAGGAAATCACCCAGTGACCGTTATAAGACTGTCACATATATTATAAGAAGTTTCCTTTGACATGTGGCATCAAAATTTGTGGACCCAACAAATAATTCTTTAGACTATTGAACACTTATTGACTGTCATCAGTCTAATAATGAGTGACCCCATTTTTCATCAACTTGGTGAAAGGAAAACATTTTCCTGATAGGTTTTCTATAAAGAATAAAATGTAGGAAAGGATTACTTATATTCCTCTAAAATATTTTATGTTTCAAGGAGGTAACATATCAAGGATAGACTTTGTATTATAAGGATTGAATTCGATGTCATGATGGCATACTATGAAGTTGAGAAACTTACCCAAAGTTACACCAAAAGCACATTTTGAGGGGGGGGGGGTTCATTTTCAGGATATGTTGTCATAGTTTGTTGAAAAATATCTTATGGTATGAAATATAGTCATAACATTGTTGGTATTTCACCACTAAATCATCAAAATATCACTTGAAATACTTACCCAGATAGGGTTTGAAGATGTGGAGCATGACATGTTGGTATGTAGCGCCATCATTTTTCAAGATGAAGGGCATAACCCAATAATAATATAATCATTGGTGTACCATGAAAGTTTTGAATTCTTAATCTTCAAGGGACATTCATATTTGGTTATACCCTGAGTATCCATCTATGAAGGAGAGAGCTTGGTATCCACTCGTCACATTAATCAAAAGTTCCATAATTGGAACTGGTAAGTCATGTTTCAGATAGTGCCAGTTGATATCTCTAAAGTAGATGAACAATTTTATTTTCCCATTATTATTATTGACTATGAGTATATTGGTAAAACATTTTGGGAATTGAACTTCTTGAATAAATTTGGATATGATGATCTTGACAACTTTGACTTCGACTTTGGCAGCATGGGTGTAACATCCCAAGATTTTATAAAATATATTATTTCAAATTTATTTAAATTATTTGATATCTTGAGTTAAAAAAAATTCATATTTTAGATTATGGTATATGTAACACCATGTTTATCTTTCATTTAATGTAACATTGAGTTTCTTTGATAACTTTTGTTACACACTAGGTCGAGTCTTACCGAACAATAATATACTGTTGATATTATTACTTAATATAGAAGTTATCAATTGGCCATTATATTGGTGGGTGTGAATAATACTAACTATATTATGTTTACACAATTTTATAAAATATTTTTACATTCATATAATATATTTTATAGGCATAATATAATAATATATCCAATTTTACGCTTAAAAACATTATTTTTTAAAAAATAAGTTTTTTTTGTCTTTTAATGGAAGACATGTTTTAAAAAAATTGATACTTTTATAAATTTTATTTTTAAAAATAATTCTTTTTATAAATAATAATATCAATATTTATTTTTTTTGAAATTTTTATATTTTTCCATGAAGTTTCATTTTTTGATGAACCGAAAAAAACATTGCATTTAAATTGAAAACTATGTTTTCATATAATTTATATAGTTAAATTATATTTTAAATTTGTTTTAAAGTATAATTAGTTCAATTTTACATCAATAAATCCAATTTAGGTCAATGGATTAAATTTTACATTGAAATTTTATATAAAAAACATTTTAAGCTTTTGAATTCTTCTCCTTAAAAACTTGTCGTCTCGTAGCGTCAGCATGATTAATTTTAAATTAATTTTATCCAATTATGTGAATTTAATTTTAAAAAATGTATATAAATATTCATAATAATTATTGAATTTGTGGTCTAATAATATGAACTTATTTTTTTTACCAAAAGGAGTAGTGAAAATAGGTAAAATTAATTATAATGTTTAAGGTAAGAACAAGCTTACTTAATTATTAAACTTATAATATACAGTGTATAAATGAACCAAAACATGTAAAAAACCAATTAGATGGAAATATTTATACCTTAAACACATTAGTATCTATTTTTATGATTTATTTTTATATTATTCTATAAAAGATACCTATATAATAAGTTAAAGAAAAAGACAAAAAAGGAACCTCCCTTTCCATTAACTCTTATACAGATTTAGAGTGGGGAAGAATATACATAGGTTTGGTTATAAATATTATTTTTAAAGATTACTGAGTTATTTTTATTATAATAATTTATATTTAATTTTTATATATGATATAATTACATTAAATGCTTAAGGAATTCTAACGCATGGATTATCTAGTGAATAATTAAATACAATAAATGATATTTTATTAAATGATTTAAAATTAGTAAAAATATTATATTCTTAAAATTAATTTTAAAGTGTAGTAAATATCAAAAAAATTCCATTAAATGTATAATTTATCTTTTATAATGAACATATTGACCCATACATAGTAAAAACTTTGTTATCGTAGTTAGGGTCAGAAAGTATTTCTGTACGTTATATGTGTTTCTGTTAAAATTAATTACCAATAAATATGGTTTTTTATTTTATAAATTATATATAATATTTATAATCAGTTGGTATAAATTTTCTAATAATTATTACTTTAATTTAGTCTTAATGGATGAATTACATAGGTTAGAAAACTAACCACCTAAAAAAAATAAAAAATGAAAAAAAAATAATAAAACATAAAGACTATGGAACAAATGATAAAAATGATTTTATTTTAGTGTTTAATTAGTCTTGATTGACCATAATTTACCTTTACTTAATTATTTTTCATTTTTGAAGCACACGAGGTAAGAGAGATTTCCCAATAATGTTTACCTTTTGGTATTTACAAGAATGCCACTCCGCCTCCACTATAAAAAGGTATTCCATCTTCTCCTCTCTTAACACCACTAAATCATTTTGTATCATAAAAAATCTAGCCAAATAAACTCCCAAAATAATTAACCTCATCCTAGAATACTCAATTTGCTCATAAATCCAACCAAGGAATCTATTTAGTGCAAACCATAAGGAGTTACCCAAAAAGAGGTAACATTCTTCAACCTGCATTTCTATTTTATTTCCTTCTACACCCATTAAATTATTATTCTTATATGATTATATAATAACATACATATAATAAATATACTTATATGTTTTTATTATAATGTTTTGACCTACACCTACACACACTTCCATAAAATGGGTAATGAAATTACCATTTATGTGTACGATAGACGACCACTTCGTGAAACGATGTGGTTCATTTTTCCTTTAAAAACTCTTATGGTTGAGAATTATGATGGAAATACTATTTTTATATGATATATATGATATTTATAATGTATTGATACTTTTTTAATTTTTATATAACACATACCTTCATGGTTTCCATTTTGTGAGAATACGATAACATTGTTTGTGAACGTGTGGACCACCACATCCTCAAAGTGATGTGATTTGTTCACGCTTTACAAGGAATATATTAAGGATGAGTTTAATAAAAATACATGATATAAATAAAATCTATATTATATTAATGATATAATTAACTTTATGTAAATATAATATTTCATTTTCTACATTACCTTTTCACACATTGAAAAAGTGATAATGTTATTCGTGGATGTGTGGACTACCGCCTCCTAGAAGCGATGTGATTATTTTTACATCACAAGAATTATATATATAAGTTTATATGATTAAATAATATGTTATTTAAGATATAATTATCATTCTGGAAAGATAAATGTTACTTACCTCCTTTCCATAATGATCATTGGAAAATGGGAACATTACTCATGCGTACGTACGACATACTGTCTCTATAATTGTAATGTTGGTTCATTTTTCATAACAATATTTTATGATTGGTTTTAAAAGTATAATTTATGTATAAATATGATAATTATTTCATGATAATTATTCAAGAAATTTTTATATAATTACCATCTTGACCAAAGTCAACCAACCTTATTCGTTTTGACACATAAACTGAATATGGCTAGAAAACCCGACGTAGAGTTAATTATTTAAGTAGTTGTATAAAAAATTATAATAAATGAAATAAAAGTAATTATAAACTTGAAAAAGGATATTAATAAATTAAATAATTAATATAAGTTTATTATTCAAGAATATAAAGACACATGTGACAAGTCAGACTCAAGGTAAGGGACTTCATCTCAATCTCATTTCATTGAGGCATTATTTTTGATGTTATACACCCACCTTATTTTATGAGGATTATATATAGTCACTTTGAAATATCATATCTTGAATTTATTTATTATCATTTTATTTAATTTTCTATTTAATTTTATTCCTTCATGGGGATTATTATTCAAATGTTTCAATGTGGTATGAGACACTTTGGAATGTTTAATGATTATCTTCACCAAGAATGTTATTAATGATATTTTAATGGTATTTACATTCATAAACATAAAAAAACCCTATTGTTACTTATCCTTATATAGGTATATTTCATATTTATACCATATTAATTCTTTCTGGTGATGGATTAGTATTTTTTCAAAGATATTGTTATGGAATCCGTTTATTTTTCACACGTTAATCATGTTTAAAAGAGATTGACATTAAAACCATTTATTTTTCATAGGATTATCAGGTTATAAATGAATAATTATTGTTTATATGAGTTTTATGATGAAATTATTTTATTAATGATATGTTACTTGAGCATTATATGAAACGGGTGATCCTGTTATAACATATGCATGGGGTGTCCCAGATAGCATGGGGTGACCCCATTACAACTTATACATGGGGTGGCCCAGATAGTGCCAGGTGATCCAATTATAGCTTATACATGGGGTGTCCCAAATAGTTCCAGGTGAGACCATTATACCTTAAAGGATAGGGGAGTCTATGATATCCCTCCAATACATTGGGTATGAAAGTCAACCAAATGGTTATTCCATTTGTAAGAGTTAAATGTTTGGAAGTTGGCCGTATGAATATTCAAATTAAAAGGGTTTAGAAAGGGTTAAATGAATATGATGCTCTAAGTCACCAAAAGAGGTTTAAATTAATTTATATGGGATTTAATTATTTCTTGATAAAAATGTGTGTTTTTTTCATGTGATAGTGATTTATTTCATATGCTCAAAGAACTATGAATATTAAGGTAAACATTATATGATTTTTCATGTTTTTATTGTACTAAAAGTTTCCTTTCCTTTTATATCCCTTACTAAGATTATGTTCTCATCCTAATTTTTAAAAAATGTTTTTATAGGGTTTAAGGATGGGTAAGGGAAATCAAGAGGTCAAGTTAAAATTTGTGAAGTGTTTTTATGAAAAGAATCATGCTTAATTTTTAAAAGTTCTATATTGTGGGAAAAATGGATACTAATAGAAAGTGTCCACTTTGTATATTATGGTTTTGTTATGTATGAGTTATGGACTAATTCTCTAAAACTCTAAACCTTGAAAGATCCTCAAAGTTAAAGAATATAATTTCGTTACTAAAACTCAATATTATACAATGATTAAGGTTGGGTCTTTATAGTTGGTATCAAAGGAATGGTTTAGATAACTTTAGAGGTTAGATTAATGTTAATATAATTCCATTAGAATATTTTACTTTATGTTTAAGTTTAAATGATTTATCATTTAATATTTCCATTTTTCATCATCTAAAATATGTTAGTTCAGAATGGTTTTTCATAGAGGAAATAGTAAAGTTGTAGTGGTAAGGAACTAAGAAGAAAGAATACTTCCAAAACAGCATCCTAAGATGGTTGGAATCAGAAAAGAATAGTTTGTTATAGTAATGGATTATTTGTAATAAGCTATTAATGGGGTGGTATCCATGCTAGAGAGGAACCAAATCTAAAATGGAGGAACATTTCTCTAGTGGAACATTTTATGAGACAAAATCCCCCATCATTCAATTGACCATCCAACCTAGTGGTAGACAAGGGATGGATAAATTCACTAGAGAAGATATTTGAAGTCATGGGATGTCTAGAATGATAAAATGAAACCCTTTCAATTTATCATTTTGAAGGTGAATATAATTGATGGTGGTCTTTGGTTAATAATAATATAGAGAAATATTATCTTGATGACATGGAATGGGAAACATTTAAGAATATATTCCTTGAGAAATATTTCACTATGGTTTTTCGTCTTAGGAAGGAGAAACAATTCTTGTAATTAAAGAAAAATCATAAAGATTTAGTGGACACGTATGAAGAAAACTTCAGAAGATTATCCAGGTATGTTTTGTATTTTATTTGAGACATTGATAGTAAAATTAATAGATTTTAATTAGGATTGAAACTAAGCCTATGAAGTGATTTTCTCTCATAGAAATTTAAAAGTTATGAGAAAGTAATTTTTTGTGTTAAGAAAGTTCAAATGGAGTTTTCTGACACTTATGTGCCATGAGATGAAATGATTAAGAAATGGCCATAGCGGTATGAAATGGAGAAGCAACCAACTAATAATTCTGAAGGTAAGCCTAAAACTTGTTCTAAGTGTGGTAAAATACATTTTGGTGAATGTATGTTAGGATATGGAAAGTGTTACCATTGTGGTATGTATGGTCATAAGGTTCATGACTACAAATAGAAGAGTTACTGAACAATCCAAGAGTGAGATAACAGATATCTAGTCAACAGTGATATGTTTTAGATGCAATGATTTGAGAACTTATGATAACGTTGTCTGAAGTTAATTACTCAGGGTGGAAATCATAAAGATCAGAAACAAAAAGGTCTGAGAAAATATTTTTCTCCTGCTGCAGTTGATTTTGGTCCATCTGGTGAAGTGATAAAAGCTCTAGGGAGCTTGGTATTTTCTGAAGGTTAACTAAAATTTCAAGGTTTTAGACACTCCTTATGAGGTTTTAAGTGATGAGATGATAAAGTTATTAAGGGATTGTTGGGAGATATCTATTATTGTTTATGTTTATGTAAGGAATTAGTTTAATGAGAAGTATTACTTTAAGTTTGTCAATTATTTTTAAGGTATTGATAACCTTTAGGGTTTATATGATATTTTATGATTAGGTTTATTTTTAGGGATGTTCATTATATTTCTGGGAATGTTATGAGGATGAAATTATACTTATAAAAATATATCAAGTAAGTATATTTCATTATATTATTATAAAATAAAATAATTCCTAAACTTTAGTAATATAGTATTTTCAATAATGGTATTTTGAAATGTCCAACAATTCATTACCAATATAAAGTTCAAATTGTGATAACACAATTCTTTTCAGAGGGTAGGATGTAACATCCCCAAATTGTATGAAATATATTATTTAAAATTTATTTAAATTCTTTGATAGCTTAAGTTACATAAAATTTATAGTTTATATTTAATTATACACAACACCATGTTTATCTTACATTTCATGTAACATCTAATTTCTTCCATAACTTGTGTTACATGCAAAGCTGAGTCTTACCGAACAATAATATATTGTTCATATTATTATTTAATATAAAAGTTATCTCCTGAACATTATATTGGAGGGTGTGAATAAGAATAACTATATTGTCTTTAAACCAGTTTATAAAATGTTTTTACATTTATCTAATATATTTGATAGTCACAAGAAAAGAATAAATCCAGTTTTAGTCTTAAAAAATGTATTTTTCTAAAAAACAATTTTTACACCTTTTAATAGTAGACATGTTTTAAAACTAAATTTTGAAACTTTTACCAATTTTATTTTAAAAAGTTAAATTCTTTTTTAAATCTTAATATCAATATTTACTTTGGGTGATTTTTTGGTATTTTTCTGAGAAGCTTCTTTTTTTGATGAATAGTGAAAAAAACTGCATTTTAATTGAAAACTGATTTTTCATCTAATTTATTTATATAGTTAAATTATATTTTAAATTTGTTTTAAAGTATAATTAGTCAAAATATACATCAATAAATCCAATTTATGTAAATTGACTCAATTTTACATTAAAATTGGATAGCAAAAACATTTCTGAGTTTTGAACTTTTCTCCTTAAAACCCAGCTATCTCACAACATCTGTGGGATTAATTTTAAATTAATTTAATCCAATTATGTTAATTGAATTTGGAAAAAGGAATATATGTATTTGGAATCAGTTTTAATTTTTTTCTAATAATATAAATTTATTTTTTTGACTGAAATGATCATAAAAAATAGTTAAAATTAATTACAGTGATTAAGGTAAGAATAAGATTACTTAATGATTAAACTTATTATATATGGTGTATAAATGACCCAACACTTATCCAAAACCCATTGGATTGAAATATTTATACCCTAACCACCTTAGGATATATTTTTATGAGTTATTGGGATACTATTCAATGAAAGTGAGCTATATAATAAGTTAAGTAAGGGAAAAGACAAAAAAGGAACCTTCCTTACCTTTAACACTTATAAATATTTGGAGTAGGGAAGAAGCTATATAGGTTTTTTTATACATATTATTTTTTAATATAAAATATTTATTGTTATCAAAATAATTTTTATTTAATTTTTAGAGATGATATGATTACATTAAATTCTTAAGAAATGCTAACACATGGATTATCTTGTTATTAATTAAATAAAATAAATGATATTTTATTAAATGGATTAAATTTACTAAAAATATTATATTATTACAAGTGATTTTTAAGTGTTAATAAATATTATATATGGTATATTAATGGGATAATTGATCTTTTATAATGAACATATTGATCCATAAATAGTAAAATCTTTGTTAGTGCAGTTAGGGTTAAAGTAGTGTTTTTTCTCGTTACAAGCATTTCTGTTAAAATTAATTTCCAACACATGTGGAATTTTTATTTTATAAATTATATTTGATATTTTAGAATAATTGTGTCTAAATTTTCTAATAATTCTCACTATAATTTATTCTTAATGGATGAATTACATAGGTTATAAAATTAGCTACCCAAATGAATAACCAAAATGAAAAAAAATAAGAAAACTTAAATAATAAGGAAAAAATAATAAAAAATGATTTTATTTTTGTGTGTTGTGAGTGTGGATAGAACATAATTATCCTTTAATAAATTATTTTTTATTTTATAAGCACGTTAGGTACCACCCAATAGTGTTTACCTTTTGGTATTTACACGAATTCCACTCCTTCACCACTATAAAGAAGAACTAACTATTCTCCACTCTTAACACCTCTCGAGCCTTTTGGATCATCCAAAAACTAAAAAAAATAAAATCTCAAAACCAATAAACTCATCCTATAAGCCTAAATTTGGGTATAAATCTAACCAATTAATCCATTTAGTGCAAACCAAAAGGAGTTACCCAAAAAAGAGGTAATAATATCCAACATGAATTTCTATTTTATTTATTTATCCACCCTTTAAATTATTATTTTTACAAGATTATATAATAACATAAGTATAAAAAATATAATGATATTTTTTTATTCTAAATCTTCTACCTACAACTACACACACTTCCATCAAATGAGTAACAAAATTACTATTTGTGTGTACGGCAGACTACCGCCTCACGAAACATTGTCGTTCATTTTTTACTTTACCACCTCTTATGGTTGGGAATTATGATGGAAATACTATTTTTATATGATATATATGATATATATAATGTCTTAATACTTCTAGAATTTTTTATATAACACATTCCTTCATGATTTCCATTTTTTGGGAATATGACAACATCGTTTGTGGACATGTGTACTACCACCTCCTCAAAACAATGTGATTCGTTCACGATTTACAACAAATTTATTAAGGATGGTTTTAATAAATATATGTGATATAAATAACATATATATTATATTTATAACATAATAACCTTTCTGTAAATATAATATATCATTTTCTCTATTACCTTTTCACACACCGAAAAAGTGGCAACGCCATTCATGGATGTGTTGACTACTGCCTCCTCGAAGAAATGTGATTTCATTTACATAATAATAATAATAATTATATATATAAGTATATATTATTTAAAAATATGGTATTTAAGATATAATTATCATTCTGGAAAGATAAATTTTACTTACCTCTTTTCCAAAATGATCATTAAAAAATGGGAACGTTACTTATGCGTACATACGACCTAACATCTCCATGATTTTAATATTGGTTCATTTTTCATAACCATATTTTATGATTGGTTTTAAAAGTATAATTGATTTATAAATATGATAATTATTTCATTATTATTAATCTAGATATATTTATATAATGACCCCCTTAACCATACTCAACCAACCTTAGTCATTTTGACACATAAACTGAATATGGGAAAAACACCCGATGTGGACTTAATTATTTAAGTAGATGTCTTAAAAATTATAATAAGTGAAAAAAAATTAATTATAAAATTGAAAAAAGGTTCTAAATAAATTTAATAATTAAGACAAGTTTATTATTTAGGAAGATAAATACACACGTAACAAGTCAGACTGAAGGTAAGAGACTTCATCTCAATATCCTTTCATCGAGGCATTGTTTTTTATGTTATACACCCTCATTATTTATGAGGGGTATATACAAACCCTTTGAAATATCATATCTTGAACTTATTTATTATCATGATATTTAATTTTCTATTAAATTTTATTCCCTCATGGGGATGATGATTCAAATATTTTAAAGTGGTATGGGACACTTTGGAATGTTTTAAATATTATCATCCTCAAGAATATTCTTAATGATATTTTAAAGTTATTTACATTTAGAAACATCAACATCCCTTGTTGTTACTTATCCTACATTTGGACTATTTCATATTTATACCATCCTCATCCTTTGTATGGATGAATTAATATTGTTTCAAAGATATTGTTATGGAACCCATTTCTTTTACACGAGTTAATCATGTTTCAAAGAGATCAACATTAAACCCTTTTACTTTCTACGAGTTTATCATTTTATAAATAAATAATGATTATTTCTATGAGTTTTATGATGAAATTGTTTTATTAATGATATGGTACTTGATCATTATATGAAATTGGTGATCCCATTACATATTATATGTCGGGTTTCCCAGATAGTTTCGGGTGATCCCATTATAGATTATACGTTGGGTGTCCTAGATAATGCTATGTGATCCCATTACAGCTTATACATGGGGTGGACCAGATAGAATCAAGTGATTCCATTATAGCTTAAAGGATGGGTGAGTCCTTGATATCTCTCCAATTAATTAAGTATGAAATTTGACCATATGGTTATTCTATTTGTAAGAGTGAAATGTTTGGAAGTCGATCGTACGAATATTCCAATTAAAAGGATTTTGAAAGGGTTTAATAAATATGATGCTCTAAGTCACCAAAAGAGGTTTAAATTTATTTCTATGGGATTTAATTATTTTATTTGAGAAAAATGTTCATTTTTTCATTTGATTGTGCTTTATTTCATATAATCAAATAACTTTTAAGTTAAAGTTAAATGTTATATGAGTTTTCATGTTTTTACTGGACTAATGGTTTCCTTTTTTTTATATCCCTTACTAAGTTTATGTGATCATCCCAAGTATTAAAAATGTTTTTATAGTGTTTAAGGATGGGCAAGGGAAAAAAAGAGGTCAAGTTGAAAGTTTTGAAGAGTTTTCATGAAAATAGATCATGCTTTATTATAAAAGTTTTATATTTTCAAAAAAATAGATACCATTTAGAAGTGTACACTTTATATTTTATGGTTTTCTTATGTATGAGTTATGAATTATTCATATAAAACTATGAACCTGAAAAGATCCTCAAAGTGAAAGAAATTAATTTCTTGAATAAAACTCAATATTATGTAATGATTATGGTTGAGTCCTTATAATGGGTTAGAAGTGTTCTTATAGTCACTTTCTTGTAACCATAATGATATTTTGGCAGAACCAGGTGGTGGGAGGCCACTTTGGGACTAAGGCCTAACATTTCAATGTAATTCCAGGCAGAAAAATATTGATGCTTCTTTAAGGAGGTATATACCTCTTTTTGTTCAATAGGAATATTTGTACTAATCATCATGGGACATATATCTTTTTATGTGACCAAATTTACTTATCTAAGATCATCAAAAGTGGTAGAGACACCTTCCATGAATCCTGGTGGAGAACCTTTGAGGTCATATTCCTCTTCCTCTTCTTATTCGTCTTCATATTACTCTTCCTCTATGCCTGCATCAGGAAGGATGAGTAATGAATTTGAATTTTTAGAATTAGTAGGTAGATTAATATTATGAGATTCAAAGTCATAAATATCCCTATACTCAAATGATGATATGATGATTCATTCATATTTAGATGATGAAATGAGATTCTATTGAATTATTGGGGATAAAGTGAGGAAATTTTCACCTGAAGTGTCCCTACTGATGGAAGGGTCAGAAACCTCTTTAGTATGGTTGAGTTCAACTAATACAACTAATATGATGATATTTGATGAATACACACCCAAATCTAAACTCAAATTCTCAACTTGACTGATGGGAAATACATACTCATTGTTGATATCATTAAATTGGTTGGTCGGTGTCATTTATACACCATTTAGGGTGGTAACCTAAGCCACATCATCAGTTATGGGTTATTTTAATTATCTCCTATAAAATCCCACATCAATGTATTTAGTCTCATAAGATTCCAATGAAGATTTATCACCATATAACGTACCATTCCTCCTATTGATGTAGTACTTGAGACATTGGTGATATGATGAAGGGATTACCTCATTTTGGTGAAACCTAGTCCGTCCTAGTATAACATTAACGGTTGTATCATGTCGGATGACTAGGAATTCAGAGTTGGACATCAAGTACCCAAATTGGGATCTGAGTTTTATTCAACCAAGGTGATTTTGTTTGCTCAGGGGAAGGATACAGGTTTACCTCACTATAGCCCAACCTTCGATGTGTTCAGATTAGGATGACATTGACTCCCAATCCATTGTTGATGAAACCTCAATGAATATCAATATATTCTAACTTGTTAGACACATATAAGGGCCTAATTTCCCCTTACACCATGATTTCCTTATCCTGTTCTATAAAAGATATTACTACATGACATTATATAGGGTTTATATCTACATGGTATACCTTAGTGACAATGGCCTCATCTTTAAAATCTTGAGGGCTTACCAGGGCCTCTACAAGTGCTTCTCAAAGATCCTTTAACAAGTTAAGATAATCTAGTATTGAAAGTTTTGTTGGAACTATGACCAACTACTTTAAGATGTCATATTTTTTAGTCAAAGGTCTGTATCTTTTTATGGGGATATGTTCCCTAGCATACAATTTATAGGTTGAAGCACATGTGGTAGACAAGTCGGGTTGTTGAACAAATATTAGAGACCTTTTTTATGTTGTTGGGTTAGGTTAGCTAGATTTTCCTTCTTGACTGGGTTGACTAGATTGTGGAATCCCTTACAAATGATCTTCCAAAATTATCGGGTCTAGGACAATCTTAGAGAATTTGAGTACACTTAAATTTCCTTCCCGTGCTTGTTTAAGGGATATTTCGCAAGTATCAATAGCATAAACTACTCTGGAGGGAATGTGGTTGGGATATTGGTTTCAGCCAAAATTTCATATTCCCCTTCATCCTTTGTTCATGTGACCTCTATCTACAGTTCCTCAATTTGTAATAGAGAACTCAGGTTCATAAACATGCTCATCATTAGAGAAGGGATCGATTAAGTGAATGAAGTTAATGGAGCTGAAAACTAATTCTCTATCTAAGGAGGACTCCGTATGGCTTGACGATTCACATGGTATCATTTGTTGGGATGGTTCTTATTCTCTCAGGTCTAGAGACATGAAATCCAATATATTTTGGACTAGATTAGGAATCTTAAATGGATCATTCTCATGTACCTGATATTTTTTCTTTCGATCATTCCATTTCTTAGAAGATTAGATTTTGGAGGACTGTGGTGCTAACAAAGTTGGTTGTGTCATGGAAGAGTAAACTGAGGGTATAGTTGGTTGATTTAAATATTACATAAGGATAACATGAGTTTAGTTTATCATATTTTTGTTTATCAAATCATTGAACATATGAAAACTCTTTCTTGTAACTTATTTCCATTCACCTTATTCTTCAGGGTTAGCAGAAACACAATCCATTTGCGATGGTGGTTTACCTAGACTCACTTTCCAAGAGTCAGCCTTCTTTTACAAGATGTATTTTAAAAAAAACTCTTAGATGGTGTGGACCAATGTTCGGTGAAATGGGAAATAACTTGGTCAATCATTAAGACCAACTTGATCAGGCCTCTTAGGATTTAGTAATTTTAGAAGGTTATTTTTCATAGGTATTATAAAGTAACCCAAGACTTGATCATCTTGGAAGGAATATGATTTATTCTTTCATTCTTTAAATTTAGATAATTAAGGTTATCTTTTCTCATCTTGATAGGGGTATTGGTTTTGATGTTGTTGTTTTGGAGGTGTCATTGCACGGGGTGGTGTGGGATTTTAAATATGGTACGGGAATAGAGGTTGGTTTTAAGGTGACTATTATGGTTTCCACCCTACCTGTTATCTTTTCCAGAGTAGCTGGTACTGTATGAGAATTGGCCCTGGTTTGAAAAATATAATCTTCCAGTCTCTGTGCAACCACAAAAATATCCTACAACCTACCCATATATTTTACTGGATAAGTGGTGTTCATAGCTCATCATTAAGATTTTTTATGCATAGACTCAACAAATCCTCTTGAAGAAGCTGCAAATTCAATGAGTAAGTCAAAATCTTCCAACTAGAAAAAAATATGAAACCCTCTTATTTTATCACTACCTGTACAATGAAATATGAAGGACTATTGTATTCTACAACATAGAGATGAATTGATAGAGGAATTATTAGTGAAAATATTCCCACCCCTTGATTGATCTGGCTGGTAGACAAGTACACCAGGTAAAGGATGGTCCTTTTAAAGTCTATATGAAACACCTGAGTTTGGATGCCTCTTGTTATTCAAGGTTTCCTATCATCAGAACACACCAAGACATGAAGTAATTAAGATACTATTTTAGATCCCCCGAGTCATTGAATGTTGGGAATATAGGATTCCCATAATTTTGTGGGGGGAAGATTCACATATACCCATTCCAGGCATGGATTCTTATATGGTTTTACTGGTTCACATAATCCTTCCATATATTATAATCAATCCACCAGTGACTCAATAGTGTCAATGATCTAGGGAGGAATGGTCAACTGGGCAGGGGCCTGAACAAGGGGGGAAACTGGTTGAGCCACCTATGGATACTTTTCATGTACTCACAGTGGGTAACTTGCAGGGTCTATCCCATGTGGATGTGTCTAACCTATCCCTGGTTTCATCCCTAATGAAGGGAACTCTTGATATCTCACCATTGTGGGGTCCAAGTATATTGGTTTTTGATACCCCACATTGAATCAATATTCTAACTCTACTTCAATTATCATGACGAACCATCTTGGTTGAGATACACTGGATGGGGGTGTGAGATGAGGTTCTTCTTATAGAAAATATTCAATAAGGATATTTTTTCATAGTAGTTCCACATTGAGTTTTCCTAAATCATTTATATCTTCCTCATAATGATCAAATCTTTCCTCAAGTGTGATAGGTTCAAACTTTTTGGGCGGAGGGTGAGATATGGACATACCTTTACCCTTTTCCTTGGAAAATGCTCATCAATGAGAAGGTAATAGGGAATTTGAGAAAGAAACAAAATTTTTAGTTGGCCTATGGTTCCTGGTACACATGACTTTTTTAGTAATTTCCATATGGAATACAATATGGATGGAAACATCCTTCTCTTTTCCCCCTATATCGTTTTCATGTTCTTAATCATCCATAGGGGTGGTGCAAATGGTGTTCACCAATGAATAATGCATTGTATGTGTCACATTAGTATTGGAATTATAGGTGGACTGGTTTCCTAGAGAATATCTATTTGAAGAACTATGATCTTCAAGAGAAGTTGTGAGCTTGACATATTGATTTTTTTCACCCATTATCAAGCTTATGCCTCACCTATTTGTGTATGATGTCTTGGAACATGGCCTTAATAGTGAGAATTACATGTACAAAATTATGCACCTAATTATTTCTGTAGAATGCATTGTACTTGTTAAGTGATACGTGTGGCCTCTAATAGCTACTCGATGCATCAGTGGGTCTCAAGAGACAAACTAACTTGAATATTTTGTGTATTCCTTCCCAATTAGTTATAATTTCTTGGATGAGGCCTTGGTGGTAAGATTTATTATGTATGGAATTATATATTCATTCAATGTGGAATCAATTATTACTATCCATTTGATTATTTATGTTGTTATGTCATCCATAGATATATTATGCTCTATGTTTTAGTTGATTATGACATTATTCTAATTATTTATTCCCACTACACTATTTATTCCATGCTTATACAAAGATAGATTCCACTGTAATTTTTCCCTTAATGAGCATATAAACTTACCCTTTTATTTTTTTCTTATCCCTAGGTTACTCATAAGTGTAATTTAAGTGATTTCAAGCATATTATTGAGGACATAATAAATTTCTCACTTGAATTTATATTTTATTTCATGTTTTCAAATGTAATGTCAGAATAATGTATGAATATAGTCTCCTAAGGATATTAAAATATGTGATCCTTTATGATGTGGTCCATTGTATCTTCTACCGATGTAATAAAGTAACCACCGAATCTTGGTTATTGGATTTAGGGCATTACAGTTGGTATCAAAGCAATTTTAGTAGAAACCTTGAGAACTAGATTTTGGAAATCATAGATTAGAGAACATAACCTTATAACTTACTCTAGGATAATATCCTAAAGTTTTGGTAAAGTATAGAGTGTGTGATTTCCTAGCAATGACATCCCATTATGGATACAAACAAGTGGATGCAGGTTTTGGAAAATATGCACCTAGGGGTAATAACCCCAAAAGGATGGATGGGTATTAACTCAATCTTCATATAGTGCATGACAAAGTGTCCTAACTGAACACCTAGTTTGAAACTCCCTAGGGTATATTATTTGGTTAATTCATATGCTCTTTATGATCCATTATGATAGATTTGAATATTTTTAGGTTAGAGAACTTAATCAGAAATGTGCATGGATTATTTATATTAAAATTTCTAGATTCATAAGTTAGGTTATAAAGATTAGTTATGAGTTATTTCTTCTAAGTTTATAGATTTACTTTTATACATTTATTAATACAAGTATTCTAATTCCTTAAATTTTCATTATTTAAGTAATGGATGGAGGAAGGAAAAACCAACTTAACAGTGAATGCGATAGGCAATATAGTGATTAACTAATGGAAAACCAAACAAGATAGAATTTGGAGAGAGAAATTTTATAATTATTCCAAACCATCTATCATGAATTATGATTAATAACATGAAAATAATTGAATTCTCAAACACACCAAAGAAGAGAAGGATTTATTCTTATGAAATTTAGGGTAAAAAATATGATGAAGGAAAGAATATTTAATTTCCTCCGTGTCAATAATGTTGGAATAATCACCTAGAGAAATGTTTTCAAGGAACTAGAAGATGTTTTATGTATGGTAAATGAGGATGTAAAACAACTAATTGTAGGGGAAAATAAAGAGCTCGGTTAACAATATGAAGGGAAATAATGTTCATCCTAATGTATCACTAATATTTCAATGTATTAAATGTGAGGATCTTGGGAATTATCCAAGTCAATTCTTTAATCCAAGGGATAATAAGGATGATTAGAATTAAAAACCTCCTAAACTTATAAAACACGGATAAGCCTACACTACGACAATCCCTGAAGTAGATTGTGATAATTAAGGTACACTTATCCTTCATAATTAAATCACATTTCATATCAACCTATGAAAACCTTTCAATACCAGGATGGTTATAAACTCCCTTTGGAAGAAAATTTTATAATATGGGTCTTGATACTGAATAATGATGGAATTATGGCTCAAATGGTTGGGAAAGAAATCAGTATTGGGGTTATGTATATTATCAAGGTATATATGAGTTTCCTAGTCCAATACAAGTTAGTGAGGGTGATATCTCATTAGAAATTGTATATTGAGTCTTTTCTATCTTATGGATACTCTTATCTATTTTAATTAGTGTGTAATAATTAAAATTGCGAGGACACAATTTATTTAATTGGGGAGAGTGTAACATCATGAGATTAAAATATATAATTCTACTTTATGTAAACACTATGTTGAATATCTTTTTTCACACACAACACCAAACCTAAATGAAATTGCAATGCATTTTATTAAGACAATATTATAAGTATTAAATGAGACCATTGTGATGTAGTCATTGAATTGGAGAGTATAAATAGAAGTAAACACATTTTTAAATATATGTAAAATGAGAAAAATAAAGGTTATTATTAATTCTATTTTATTTATAAAATTCAATTAGTGTATTTAAATAATTAACAAGGTCATTTTATGATTAAAAATATTTTTTCTGAAAATTTTCTTTTTTAGAAGCTACGTTTTTTTATTTTAAGAAAAAAAATATGGTTAAATGATGATAAAATATATTGTTGATATGAATAATATATTAACACTAAGTGGTCATTTATAGGAAATAATATTAAGATTAATCAATATATAAAAAGTTATTTTCATATAAAATAGTTTTTTATTATATTTTATATTTACATTTAAAAGTTAAATTTATAAATTTTATAATTTAAATTAAAAAAATTAATTTAATTTTTTATGTCAACATGTCTAAATTATCTTATTATTTATTTTTAATATTTTTTGAAAATTGTTGATTTTTAAGTGAATATTAAAAAATACAGTTTTTACCAAAACTTTAACTTTATAACTTTATTATTATATAAGAAAGTCCTAAAAGTTTTTAAAATATTTTAATTGTATAGAGATGAATTTTACGAGTTAAACTGTATTTTTTTAAATATTATTTTTATTTTAAAAAGCCTATGTTTAATATTTTAAGAACTTAAGTGATATTTTCAAATAAAAAACATTTTTTTATCTTTTCTTTTAATCAAAATATTATTTTCATAAAATTAGGTTTTTAATTTATTTTAAAGTCACATAGAATTTATTGGTTCTATAATAAATCACTTAATTTCATGAAAATAAAAAACAATGATAATTTTATCCTACACATAAAATGTTTCTTTAAAATATTTTTTTTAGAAAATGGGTTTTGTGCATTATGTGTGTTAATTTTAAGATTAAATTTTCTAAACCTTATAAATATTCTTTAATAAAATGTCATTCGGAATATAAATCATAATATTTAAATTATTTAATAAGTGAAATATTAATATTGGTCATTAAAACTAATTATCATGGTTAAGAATGAGTTACTACGGTAAAAGTTAATTTGGGTAAAAATTAAAAATAAGGCGAAAAGCCTAAAAACACTCAAAGTTTATCTATAAAATGAATGGTTAAGAGGATTCTTTACCTTAAACTGTCACACTATCCATTATTTTCTATTATTGGATCCATGTGACCTTTGATTAGTGACTTTACCTTTTATATTATTACAAAAATATCACTCTCTACACTTCTAAAAGAGGACTTCCACCACCCCTTCACAAGAACTCTAATTTTGAAATACTCTTGAATTTATGTCCAATTTTATTCCTCTATATTCCTATCCCACATTTTGAATTTATCTAGGGAAAATCCATAAGTCCTCCATTTCAAAGAAGTACTTCAAGAGAATGTTTAAATTCCTAATGAGGGAAAAACACTTTCATGGAAGCTGAGAATTAAGGTAAAGGTTTCCATCTCAATTTCCATTCATTGAGGTATGCTTTCAAGTTAAACACCTACACTTATTTTATATGGTTTACCTACTACCCCATTGGATTATAATCTTATTATTAAAGTTTATTCCCTGGGATTTACCCATATTTTCATGAATCCGCCCTTTTAACCCTTTTGATCCAAATGTTACTAAAACCATAAGTGTTTTTCTATCTCAATTTGTCACAAAACATCCCAAGTCGAACCAAAAACGGTCACCCAATATGATCTGTGGTAAGGCCCGAGAGGTTTTCCCGATCCTCCTAGGATGGCAACAAGTGCTAGGGCATCAACAGAGTATAAATGGGAATGATTTCACCCAATGAAAATAGACTAAGCAGTATAAATAAATAGAGAAATGAAAAATAAATAAACTATAGGAAAAATAAAGGATGATCATCAAGATGACTAACATATCCATAACTAAGACTCTACATAACCCCATGGGTTACTCTCCGATGCTAAAACCAAACATCACCCAAGGCAATCCGAACCAAGCTGAAACCCACAGTAGGAACTAAAAACAAGAAAACACTATATGCATGAGTATTAAAACTCAGTAGGTAGGCTTAATTAATCTATTACCAATGAAAATCCTTTAAATAAAGAAAAAATTGATTTCATGTTTGAAATACAATATATAAACATAGGGTTTTTCACAATTTATATTTCAAAATAAAAAAATTGCAACCCATTTCCCTCACATTTTTAAAACCAGGATCATTCAAGGAGGTCAAGTGGGGTTCTCAATGGGGAGAGAAAAAGAAATAAGGTCCAAATAAGAAGCTACCATTTTTATTAAAAAGGGAAAACATTTATTTTATCATAAAGTAGTTCTTGAAACATTTTAAACAAAACTGCACTTTATCAATTTTCCAGAAAGACATGAAAATCCAAGAAAAAGGGATTACAATTACACAAGGAGGGACATGGATAACAATACAAGTGTTAGAGAAACACGGGAACACCTAGGAACTCAGAGGAAGACTAGAACATACTATACATGTGACTCATATTTAAGGAATTCCCTACTTGATGACATCATAATTCCCTAACGCATGACTATCGCCCTACCTGGCCTATTCAAGGGGCCCAATCTCATATAAATAATAACAAAACATCCCCCTACTATGGGCTACTATCCAGTTCATAATCTAAACTAGTGTAGTGAACATTCTTAGTAGTCCTCATAGCTATGCTAGGTGCCAATGTATATCTCACCAGGGGGTGTGACATACCATTCAAACAATGAGTCACATATATACAAGCACACACACCACACAATCTGGAACCACCTCGTCCAAATCCATGTTATCCCCTACTTTAAATAATTATCATAAAATGGAAGTATCATAATGAGGACCCTACCAACTCACGATCAACCAACTAGGCAGGAGACCTAACTCAAGAGTGGTTTTACAAATGATAATTCAAAGTTCCAAACGGGCCTTACGACATTTTTAAAACACCATTTATTTCATAAATACCAAATAAAACCCCATTTCATAATTCAAACCATCCTTCAAAACTAAAATACACTTACCAATTCCAAATGGGAAAATCAAAAAGCATCTATTGTGTGAAAATACATTTTAAACTCCCATCACCAATTTGAACATCACTAATACATTTATATGTAAAAAAGAAGAAAAGAATAAAACCATATTTTAAAAAACCCTTAATCACTTAAATGTGCCAACTAGGTAATTTTCATAACACTTAGTGTATACAACTTAACAAAAAACACACGACACGTTAAAATCCACTTTTAAAATCATTCTTACCTCAAAACACTTCCAAAAAATGATTCACACCATTTATATTATTTAATAAACCATTTAAAGAATTTATAAAACAATTTTAAAGAGTAACCCGTGGGTTTACACACACAAAACCAATTCAGAAACCTATTTCATGATCAAACTCGCACCCACAACACACACAAAACAGTATACAAAAAACTTGCATAGTTGAATAAACAAATTTCATAATTCATGAAAAGCTATTAAACATCACAAGTTTGGTTTTCATCAAAACACACCTTATTTCACAAAAATATGCTAAAAAATATCAAACACAAACTAAATTCCTTTAAAAACTAATTTCTCACCATACTAATTAATCTAAACACACGGAAAATCAATTAAGCAAGTAAAATAATTATCTAAACAATGATTATCTACAAACCACCTAATTTCTCCAATTTTTTTCCAGAAATAAAATAATAAAATAATTAATATTCAATTAATGATAAAGTTTAATTAAATCAAAAAAATTCTAAATTTAAAGGGGGTAATTCAAAGGGATCAAACCTCAACCGATGAAGAACACCCAAAAATCAATGAGAAATGTCAAACACACCATAATCACACCCACATAAAGACAATATCAACCCTAATCATTAAAACAAACCCAAAATTGGGAGATTAACTTGAGAAATTGAACCCCAATAATTATGGTTTTAGAAAAATCAGACCCCCCTCAAATAAAACTCATACCACGAACCCTTATTAAAGGGGAAGGTTGTCGCCAGAGGGAGAGAACGCTGGAAAGGGAGCGACGCTGGTGAGGGGGCGACGCTGGAAAGGGGGAAACACTGATAAGGGGGCAACGCTGATGAGGCAACTCACTAGAGGCTACGGGTCAAGGTCGGTCAGAGATCACCCTGGCTAGTGGTTCATCAGAAACAGGGTCGTGAGCAGTAGGGGCTTCACGCCGGTGATATATGCTAGAGAGGAGGGGGTTTCACTGGAGACAACCATCTAGATAGGAGGTTTTCATGTAGATGAGGTTGAGAAAGGGGGGGGGGGGGGTGCACTGGTTTGGGTTAGAAGGGGACTACTTGTTGTATTAGGGTGGAATTAGGTTTTTTCTATTTTTTTATTTTTATTAAAAACCGTAAAACAAACCTATATCAATCCTAATAGTTAAAATAATTAAAATAATAATGATAATAATAATAATGTTCTTTTCAATTTTAATACCAATATTATTAACCGCAACATTAATAACAACAAAAACAACAATAATAATGATTTTAAAAAATATTATTATTATTATCCATGATACTAATAATAATATTATTATTACAGTTTAAACACTTTAATTTAATTTTGTTGATTTAAACACCACAATCGCATGGTTCGCACATAGTTAGAGCGACCGTGCATGGACTGTGTGGTAGTTTCTGTCTGATCCAAAAACAACTGCATGGGTACCTAGGCTAATCGCACGGTCTTGGCTAACTGTGCGGTGCCCACGCACCGACCTAAAACCCACTGCAACACCTAATAAAAAAATAATAAAAAATATTAATTAATAACATTTATAATAATAATAATAATAATCCCGATAAAATTATTAATATCATCATCATCATCATTATTATTATTAAAGAAACCCTTTTAATTTTTTTAACTTTCATTCCACTATCCTTTTTAATTTTTTAGTTTATTCTGAGTGTTGGGAAGGTCGCACAGTCTCCAAACTGTGCCCTGCCTACGTTCCTGGTACCTCCAACCCCGAAACATTTATTTTTCATTAAAAAATCAAAAATTTAAACAAAGACTTCCCCCCAAACCCTGACCTAATCCGGAACCAAGGAAAAAATCAAACCTAGGTGTGATATAATTTCTATTCATTGATTCACGATTGTTCTCAAAGAACCTTATTCCAATAATTTGGGTAAATTTTACATTATGATTGAATTATATTTTACTTCCACTTACTTTTATATGTATTTTCATTTAATCCTCATGAAATCCTGTTTGAAGGATAATTTACTATTGATATCCTTACGCCATGAAAGCACACCTCACTACTACTATGTTATCATTACTTTGATAAGGGTACTTTCCATTTCATTTTGAATATATATATTGTTGAATATTCACCTAGTTAGCAAAATTATTTCATTTAATGAGGAAATATTGATAATTCATATATCTATTATTTCTATACAGATAACTAGACTACTTAGACATGATTATGTATGAGATTCCTTAGGGAGCATTAATATATGTGTTGTTTAACCATCCAACCTCTTTCATTGGATAACTTATGATCATGTTATTACAATTATTTATTGGGGAAGTTATTGACATCATATATGTTTATTATTTCCAATATGAATGCTTATCGAATACTAAGGAAAATTGATTATGAAATGTATTTTTATTTATTTATTTTATATAGTGAATGAATTGGACTTATTATGTGATGTATGAGGCCCAAAATGGCCCCTCGATGGATCAGTAGGTCTGATGAGACAAACTAGCTTGAGTATTTAGTGTATGCCTCACCTATTTGTGTATAATATCTTGGCATGAGGCCTTGACATTGAGAATTAAATGTCCATAATTATGCATCTAGTTATTGATGGTGAATTAATTGAGCTTATTAAGTGATGGGAAAGGCCCAAAACAGCCCCTCAATGCATTGACATGTCTCATAAGACAAATTAACCTGATTATTGGGTGTATGAATTCCCAATTATTTATGATATATTGGCACAAGGCCTTAAAAGTAAGATATATGATGTATGATATTATGTATTACATCATTATGAAGTAAATTATTGATATTCATGTGATTATTTATGTTGTTATGTCATTTATGGATATATTATTCTCTATGTTTTAGTTGATTATGGCATTATTCTGATTATTTATTCCTACCATACTATTTATTCCATGCTTATCCAAGATTATATTACACTATACATTTTCCCTTATTGAGTATCTGAGATCATTATTTTATTTTATTTCTTATCCCAAGGGTACCTAGAAGTGAACTTTAAGTTATTTCAATGTTATGTTAGAGGAAATAATAAATTTCTCACTGGAATTTATGTTTTATTTGAATTTTTCAAATGTAATGTGAGAATTGTGTATGTATATAGTCTCCCAAGAATGCTAAACTTTGTGATCATTTGTGATGTGATCCCTTATATCTTGTAATAATGTAATAAATTAACCACTGAATCCGAGTTTCTACATTCAGGGCATTATAAATAAGGCTGGACATACTGTAAGAGGTTGTTTAACAACATTTCTAGCATAAGAAGAAGTCATCAAAAGAATTTGTAATGCACTTGGTGGTGCATATGACTTGATGAATAAAGAAAGAATAATCTCACATAATTAATGGTAATATGTGAGAAGATTTATGATTCCCCAATCTAAATCAGTTATAAAAAAATAGATATGGGAGCATGAAGAGTGGAGAAACATGGTTGAGAAAATACCCTCAAACTTGTTGTTCATATTGAAAAGCAAAAAGATCCACCTTATTACTTTAACATTTATGTGGTGTATTTCTAATTATAATTAATATAATTGAAGGTGAATTTTGTACTTAGGGCGTAAACCTACGATTATGGATGGGCTGTCAACACTGGAGAACATCCTTTCAAGAATTCACTATCCTATAATGATCCTTCAATTGGTAATCTATAAAATCATATAAAAGGACCATATTTGATGAAGATGAAGTATGTCATGTCAACATTGGAAAAAAAGTGACAAATATACCATCATGGTTTGATTTTATATTTATAATTCCAAAGAATAAGTGATAAATAAATCAACCTTGATGAATAAGTGAAAATAGTCATGTCTATACAACCACATGAATTTGAGTAGAGTGTCTCCTTGAGGGGGAGACAAGTCGAGGATGATGAAGAAGATGCCATAATTTTTATTTTATATAAATCTGATTATTCTATAATGTGATTTAAATAATTTCATTAACAATGTATGTTTTTTAATCCTCTCAAACCTGGTTAGTAAAATCAGATTCTTATATAAATGGGGAGAATTAAATTTATCAATGGCATAAAAGGGGAAGTTTGAAAAAGTTCCAAGTCTATTGTAAAACCTACTATGTTTGAATGTTTTAATATGTGTATTCATGTTGATACAGGAAATTCTAGTTGAAATTAATCTCTTTTCCAAATTATTATCCCTTATCACATCGTGATATAGTTTGAACTGTCCTTGAAAATAATTTATGAGTTCTCATTTCACTTGGTATCATTTTATTTTATAAGGGACAACTTAGATGTTTAAATCAAACCTTATTTTTTTTATACTGAGCATGAATCAAGTAGAATTAGAGTGGAATGGTTAACAACTCTTTTCTTAAGTATGAATTAAGACCAATTTCCCAGGTACTTTGTATTTCTTGTCAATAATTTTGAGATAAAGTAAAACAAAAGTTTGATAATAAAGGGGAGATAAGGAATGAGGAATGAATGAGATGAGAACATATTGATATATAATATTTAGAAGGTATTTCCAACAAATAAAAAGGTAGAGTTTGTTGAGGAAACTTTTTGTGAGTTGTATTTTTTGTTAAGTAATGTCAATATGTTGAATAATTAGCTTGGAATTCTGATCAATATAATCCAAGCATGTTGTGAAGAGATCCCAAGAAATTTGTTACTTTGTACTTTGTAAATAAGTATTGGAAAAAACTTCTTGGAAGTTGGTGTTTAAAGTTGTTTAGGATTCCGTGGAATGGAAATATATTTAAGGGAAAATATGGTTGAAGATTGAAGTTGACGATAGTGATGAAGGTTTGATTAAAATAGGGGCAGAAGAAAGAAGGATGGAATTGGATCATAAGTTTGGAATTAATATTTTACAAAGGAAGCATTTAAGGATTTAACAAATAAAATTCCAAAACATAGCCAAATCAATGGGATTAGAAATTCTTATATAGGCAAAGATACCCACAAAATCCACTAATCTAAGAGTTCCCAAATCTTCAATACATCCTTCACTACATACCGATCCTTTTGCCGCCGCGAACTGCAAGCCACCCGCAAACCATTTTTCATACACGGTCCACGTACTGCCTTTGCTCCTATGAGGTCGATATCTTTCTTCAATGACACACCATCCGCATACCACATAAACTTATAACACAAACCATTTCTGGTTTCGTAGACCACTCCAGTGTACCATTCCCGCCGCTCTGCGTACCATTCTCGGCGCTCCACATACCATTCCCGGAACATGGTACAGTGCCCATGAATTATGGTACATGGTTCTCATACATTTCCAATTTTCTTCAATATTATTCATACCATTCACTCCTATGAATAAATCCTTCCTTTACCAACATCAAACTCCCGATTTTGAGGCTCAAATTTTTTTCAAACACTAAGAAACTGCACCACCTTAAAAACCTATATTCGGAAAATACCATCCATACTCATTTGTGGTCATCTGGATTTTTCAACAAACACAACCACACCCAAAACATACCAAGATGACACCTTGAGGTATTTTTTCCCAACAGTCCTTTATTACCTCTAAAAAAGTACTAATAAAGGGCCCCACTTTATCGGTGCTATTTTAGCGCAGATAAAGGATACAATTTATCTGTTCTATTTTTAGCATTGATAAAGGACAAATTTATTAGTGATAAAAATAGAACTGATAAATGGGTCTTATCAGTACTTGAAATAGTGCCAATAAAGGCCTAGATTTCTGTGATGTGTTGTTTATATAACAACACACCCACCAGCACCTTCACAACATACACACATCACATGCACAAAACAACACCTTCACATTGCAAAAAAGAACAAAGTATTGCACACAACAGCACACACAATAACAAAGAATCACACACAACAATGCACACAAGAACAATGAAATGCACACAAGAACAATGAAATGCACACAATTGTTTGGAAAAAAATTCTATATACATTTCAAACAATGTTTTATATAATTAAATTTACAGTTATCTGACAAACAGTTAAAAACATTAATGTTTCATCCTTTGATATCTATGATCCCATCTCAAAAATGTCTTATGTGGTATTAGTTTCTAAAAAAATAATCCCAACTCAAGAAAAAGGTTCCACCTATATAAAAAAACAAATATTAGGTTAGTAATACTATAAATAAATAAATTAAACATTAATATAAAATAATACATTAATAAAATGTCAATTTTTAATAAAAAAGACACATTTGGAGTTATATAGGTCACACCATGTGTTTTATTGAGGTGGGTTTTATTCCTATACATCACAAATGATTTATGGATCATTGTTCTAATATATCAAAAATATCTGAATGATTTTTCTTGGTTTTGAGTATGTCCCTTGTTCTTTTAATAAAATTAATATCAAATTTAAATGACACATTTGGAATTATACCAGTCACATAATTTGTCAGATTGAGGTGTGGTTGATTCCTACATGTCACAAATGACTCATAGATTGTTGTTCTAAAGTATCAAAACAATAAAAATTTATGTTCTTAGTTTTTAGTATGTGAGTTGGTTTTTTTTTCTAAAATAACATTTCAAACTAGAAACACACATTTTGAGTCATACCGGTCACATCGTTTGTCAGTTTTAGGTGATACTACTTCATACACGTCACAAAGGATTTACTAATATATCTTTAAAATTATAAAGATAATTGGAGGGTGTTTTCTTGGCTTTCAGTGAGTGAAAAATTTTGAAATAAAATTTCAATTTTAAACTGATAACAGACACTTTTAGTCATAATAGTCACATCGTGCATTAGATTGAGGTGTGGTTGATTCCTACACATCAAAAATGACTCATAGATCATTTTATTAATGAATCAAAACAATGTGAATGTTTTTGCTCTGTTTTTAGTATATCAATTTTTTTTACTTAAATTAATTCCAATTTTAAATAAAAATACATTTGGATTTACACCAGTCACATCATTCATCGTATTGAAGTGTAGTTGATTCCTACACATAAAAATGACTCATGTATATTTTTTATAAAGTATCAAAACAATCTAAATGTGTTTTATCAGTGTTCAGTATGTCATTTTTGTTGTTTTACTAAAATATCATTTCAAACTGAAAACATGATTTTTGAGTCATACTAGTCACATCATGCATTAGTTTTATGTGAGACTACTTCATACAAATAAAAAATTACTTACAAATCACTTTCCTAAATTATAAAGACAATTGGAAAGTGTTTTCTTGGTTTTTAGTGAGTGACACATTTTGAGCTAAAATGTAAAATTTAAACTGATAACAGAAACTTTTAGTCATACTAGTCACATCATGCACCATATTGAGGTGTGGTTGATTAGTAAACATCACAAATGACTCATGAAACAATTTCCTAAAGTATTAAAACAATCGGAATGTGTTTTATCGGTTTTCAGTATGTCACTTGTTCTTTTTTACTTTAATTCATGTCAATTTTAAATAAAAAGACACATTTGGATTTATACTAGTCATATTGGGCATTGTATTGAGGTGGGATTGAATCTTACGTGTCAAAAATGACTCATGGATCATTTTCCTAAATCATCAAAAAAATCTGAATGTGTTTGCTCAGTTTTCAATATTCCAGTTGTGTTTTGTTTTATAAAAATTAATGTCAATTTTAAATAAAAATAGTCACTTTGAGTCATACTGATTGTACAATGCATCGTATTGAGGGGAAGTTTATTCCTACACATCAAAAATTACTTATAGATCTTTTTCCTAAAGTATCAAAACAATATGATTGTATTTTCTCAGTTCTTAGTATGTTAGTTTTGTATTGTTATTAAAATATCATTTCAAACTAGAAACACACATTTTGATTCATACCAGTCACATCATGCATTGTTTTGACATGATATTACTTTATAAATTTCACAGTGAACTTATGAATCTTTTTCCTAAATTATAAATACAATTAGAGTGAGTTTTCTTGGTTTTTAGTGAGTGAAACATTTTGATCTAAATTGTCAATTTTTAACTGATAACATACACTTTTAGTCATATCGGTCACACTGTTCGTCAGATTGAGGTGTGGTTTATTCATACACATCAAAAATTACTGATAGATCATTTTCCTCTAGTATTAAAATAATCCGAATGCGTTTTAAAAGTTTTAGTATGTCACTTGTACTCTTTTATAAATTTATTGTTAATTTAAAATAAAAATACAAACTTAAAGTCATAATGTTCACACTGTGTGTCAGATTTTGGTGTGGTTGATTCCTACACATGACAAATGACTTATGAATCATTTTAATAAATTATCAAATTAATCCTAATACGTTTTCTTAGTTTTTAGTATGTCACTTGTTTTTTTTACTAAATATATTGTCAATTTTAAAAAAATAGACACTTCAAGTAATACTGGTCACATCTTCATGCTATTTTTCCACATTCTTCCATCAGGTATAATTCCCATTCATTTCTAAACGAATCTATATCATTTTGTGAATATGAGTCTTTTTCGACAATCATGGTAGTATTGATAAAATATAAATACATAAAGGATTAATAAATATTTTAAATGAAATAATAATTATTTTGAAAATACCTCTTCAGGGGTTCTAGTTTGTTCATGAAATATGATCTATTTCATAAAATTACAAACATAATAACCACAATATTTTCTGTTTGTTTATTTCAGACACTGTAGAAACATTGAGAAAAATAAGTAATTTTTTATATGAATTTGGATATTGAAATATTATTATATATACGCTAATTTTTATCCACTCGTAGTACTTGTGATGTTTCTTATACTTTCCCCCTGGCCTTATTCCGTGATGTAGATGGTATTCACATTCCACCCTATCATAACAGAATCCTTATTAAAAGATAATATAAATTATATAACTAGATGTTTAGTTCTAAAATGTTGGATGTAGTGTATTAAAAATTAATAAACACCATCATGTGTGGTCGGTTTGTTGGATATCCATGCATTGAATCGAGGAAATAAATCTTTGGAGTATCCAAATTGTCCACAATGAGCATCTAATGCTACCTAATAACATAAAAACAAAATAAGTAATTAGAGATATTAAAATATATTTGATATGATTAAATTGTAGAGTTTTATCCATGAATCATTGGTATTAATAAGAGTATGGAATTCATAATTTTTATGTTAAATGATTTGAACAAGTATGCCACTATTTCACCCTCTTTCTTGGATTTTTTTGTTCTTTAGAGGTGACGTGAGGACTAACGAGTCCAATTTTTTGTTCATGGGGAAATAACTCAAATTGTTTTTTCATAAATAATCCTAATAAAAATATGAAATGCATTTAGTCATAATTATCATAATATATCAGCTTTTGGAAAATGAAATCATGAAAACATACCTCATGTATACATTTAAAACTAATTTGCCTAGCCAATTATACTCCAGGATTTCACATAGATTTTTCACACTAATGAAATCTAGATCTTCCTTAATGTACATATTTTTATAAAAAACAATTTTTTAAGTATCGTCATTTGTCAACTTCATATTCACATGATTCTATAATGATAATAAATGCGGATATATAATGGGTGGGTTTAAGGTGCTTTCGGTAGATCATTTTGATCGGTTGGTTGATCCTTGAGATGGTTTTGAGCCGTTCTTTCTTTTCACCCCCTTCCCTGTGTCCGTCTATAATAACATTCATCGGTTCAAAACTTTTTTCATTTACTATTAAAGGCTTATCTTGAAAAAATAAATTAGAAATGAATACCTCCTTGTCGACATATTTTTTTAAAAGCTGTGATGTCCATGTGATGGAAGTTCCAAGAGCTTATTCGATCTTATGAATATCCTCATCATCAATTGGAATAAGTAGCTTGGTGCTCAACTGAAGGGATACTTTAATAAACGCTTTGACATGAACTATTGGAAGTGATTCGTTGTGTAGCATGAAGTTTCAGATATTGAACATTGTAACCCTCCCTACAAGGTTATGGGTGGGTGTTGATAGATATAAATCACAATCATTTTCACCTTGTAGAATTTTAGTACAAGAAATTTATTAATGTTTATTTGATTAACAGTTGACAAAAAAAATTATTATAACATTTATTACCTCATCTAAGATATGTTTTTTAGGGAATGGATCACCACAAAGCTGGTGGGGGTGGGGCGGAATCTTCACTTGCTGGTTATTCTTGAGTTGCTTCTTGTCTTCCCCCCCATCATAAATTTTTTTATGATCTCTCTCTGCCATTGAATTTTTTCTTCAAGGATAGATACTCTTTCTCTCATTTTCATTTATTCACTTTTATCCTCCTCTTGTTTTTTTCTCAAAAAATGTTTGGGGTGCCACCCCAAAACCCGCACCTCTGACATGGCCATACTTTTCTAACTACTTCAAGACCACTAAAACTATTTCTGCATCCGGTTTGGATATTATTGATTCCTGTAACTATGTCAAATAGAAAATATAGGAAAATAAGTAATCATTGTTATGTAATATTGATTAACAGAGAAAAATTATTATGTAATACTTACACATGTTTCCCATAATATTTGTGTGTTTTCATCTATTAGTATCCCATATTTATTTACACACGCCTCCTTCCATAACACATGGTGCCGGATGGAAGTGACTTTGGATTTGGATTCATCAATCTGTATATAAATATAGGAACACATTTATTGTTTTTTTATGTCACATAAAATTATTAAGGTAGATTTATAATACGTAACATGTTTTTTTCAAGTGAAGTGTACCCCATACTTTCTTTACGGTAGGGGTATGCTATCTTTGCTGCTTGTTCCTTGTTTTTAGCACTCAGTTGTTGTATCATAAATAAAATAGTATCAATCAAAGTGAATAATACACATATTTTCAGAAAAAGTATTACAAAACACAATGTACCTAAAAACTGCTCCACACGATGGCTAGTAAACGCATCTCATACTTCTTGGGTTATCAGGTGTGAATAAAGAAGAGGTGGGTGCGCGTTTATTTTCCCTTCACCATCTTTAAGATAATATCTCATTAAAATTGTGTGAAAGCCTCTGTGAATCCTTCAAGAAACCCTTAATACATAGTCCTTTTGTGAATTATCTACTATAAATGCACTCAACAAGGTATTTTGAAGAGTAAGTTAATTTTTTATCATTTTATTTTTTTAGTAAATTAAATAAATGATATCATAATGTTACCATAATATATCCCTACATTAGTGTCTTAATCCTAGTGACAACATGGTTCCATGATAATACATCAATCGACATGTGTTACCGAGTGATGATTCCAATGTAACTACTGAACATAGCCTTGTTGGGGTTAACATGCTAGCCCTGCTTATTCCATCCAAACACATATTTGACGCCTTTCTCTTTTTTCCATAATAACTTTTGATAACACCATGAATCTATGGAACTCATATTTTTTATGTGCTGCCAATTTTCATTTCCTACCATTTCCTTAGTTTCAATATCATCAATATGTTACTCTGGAGTGCTAGTATCAGCATGTATAGATGGTGGTTGTACCTCTGCACTGGGAGCAGTAGCAGCAGTTTGAGAAACCTATTGGTCCTCTGCTCTCCAAGAAATATCATGTTGAGAGACCTGTTGTTCCTTTACACTGCAAGCAATAGCAGGTTGAGAGACCTGTTGTTCCTCTGCACTGCGAGTAGTATCAGGTTGAGAGAGATGTTGTGCCTCAGGATTGGGAGCATTATCACACACAGATTTCATTATCTATAGACATGGTTCAGCATTTAATTTAGATTACATAAAAGTAGCAACTAACATATAATAACATAATGTAACATGATGTATATTATAAAAAAATATAACCTAATTATTCAACTCATTTTTTTAAAGGATAAAGGGATTTGAACCCTCTATCGACTATCCAAATACCTTCATTGTGGTCTCCCATGACATAAAAAATTCCCTCTATATTAGGAACACTATGAAATAATTGTGATGTCCCAATGAAAGGGTCATCCTCTGTTGAATTTTCATCTGACTGTTTAGTGGTTTTGGTTGGTAACAGAATAATTGACCGGTTTTAGTTTGCTGGATTCGGAACATAAAATACCTGTACTTCTTACAATTCCATTATAAATGATTCGTATTGTACCCTTCCTTACTGAAATCAACTTCCAAAAATACCAACTCATCTATTTTAACAACACTCCTCTTATAAACCCACTTTCATTGAAAAATCATCACTTGGGATTTCATATAATCCAACTCCCATATTTTTTTGATGATGCCAAAGTATGACATATTCACATAAATTGTATTTCTATCCTTATCACCGAAACATGCTTCACTTCATCCATTTGTGTAACTACACTATTCTGCATGGTATTGTCTTCATCATGTTCGTTATTATAGAATGTATAACTGTTAATTACATAAGCATTATAAGATAATACATAAACACTTGCTCCTCCGGGTAGCCATCACATTCATTTTGAAATTGAGTCTAGATTTTCATCTGACTCCTTAAATATATGGTTCTGAAACCATCCTATAAACTATCAATTATGTGTATTTGATATCCATTTTTCATCCCTTGATGGATTCAAATGCCCAATAAATTATTCATGGGTTTCGACATATGGGTCAACCAAAAAACTATAATAAGAAACATAAAGGTGGGCCTAATTTTAATCTGTAATATTGATTGTGACAACCTCTCTTCCATAAATTTCTTCACCTGTATGTTTCCCTGTGTGATGAGATTTCTGTAGACCAATGCTTTCCACACCAGATAGGTATTCAGTATAAAATTCAATGGCTTCCTTAACAATATATCACTCTGCAATACAACCCTCTGAATGACTTATATTTTTGATATACCCTTTCAAAATATTCATATATCATTCAATGGGTTACATCCATCGATAGTGTACAAGACCATATAGTTGAATCTCTCTCACCAAATGAACCATCAAATGAACCATCATATTAAAGAATTTCTGTGGGAAGAATATTTCCAATTCACATAAAATGATGGCAATTTATCCTTCCATACTCAACAATTTCATCGAGTCTATAAATTTTCCGCATATAGATTTGAAGAAGAAATAGAGATTTATTAATTTATAATAGATATTATTGGGAAAAATGAAATTTAATGCTATTAGAATTAGATCTTGCATCAAAACGTGGTAGTCATGTGATTTCATACCATTTAACTTTAAATCGGTCATTAACACAATGTTATTGAAATTATATAAATACCGCTATGGAACCTTTACATCATTCAAGAAGTTGAAAAACTGATATCTCTCCTGCCTAGAAAGAGTGTAAGTATCTGGAGGAAGAAAAGATCATTTTTCACCCTTCACTGGCACCAAATATTCTCATATTCCTATGCCAACCATCTCTAACCTAACCTTAATTCCATCATTTTTTTGCTGGGTACATTTAGCAATGTTTCAATGACACTATCACATATATTTTTTTCAACATGAATAACATCAATAAAGTTTCTGGAATACAGACAATTTTGGTATGGTAATTCAAAAAAACCGATATCTTCTTCTAAATAGTTTTCGTAAGGTTTTTTTGAAAATGGTTTACCAAAAGCATTGCCCACATATTTTACTTTATCAAATGGTTGATAACCTATTAGTGGAGATGGTTTTGTATGTTCTTCTAAAATTCCATCAAATGATGTCATCCATTATCGGTAATTATGTCATTAGGTTGAAATATATGATATCCTAGAAACACCATTTTCAATGAATGTTTCAACCTAATTTACTGTGTACCTTGTTTGTAGATGGGACACCCATGAGTTACTTTAATTCATATCCTAACAAATTTCCAAAAGAAAGAAAGTCATTTATCATCTTGTAAAACATGGATCTCAACATGAAATCTTTATTTCTGTATAAATCATATAATGTAACACCTAAATCCCATAATAATTTCAAATCCTCGATCAATAGAGAGAAATAAACATCAATATCATTACCCAGTTGTTTCGGTCCTGATATAAGAATTGATAACATGATTTGTTTCTGTTTCATTCCTAACCACAATGGAAAGTTATAATTTAACAACATAACTGGCCATATACTGTGAGTGCTACTTTGAAAATTAAAAGGATTCACTTCATCTGTAGATAATGTAAGACGAAGGTTTCTCAGCTCAATTCAAAAAGTAGGATACTCATGATCGATTCTCTTTCTCTGAGAAGAGTCTTTCAGGTGATGTTGTTTCCCATATTTTTTTCTTATTTTTGTGTGCCATGTCAATTAACCTGTAGTCTTCTCACTTCCATATAGACTCCTAAACCTTGGAATGATTAAACAATACCATACAACTTTTATATAAATGGATTTATCTTTCTTCTATAGAGAAGCACCACAATATGGTCATTATTTAAGTGATTTGTGGTCATTGATAAATAGTATATAGTCATTTAGTTAGACGTGTATTCTTTCAAAGATCATACCCATCTAGCATAGAATTCATTTGGTATCGTATGTTTGGATCATGAGCTCATTATATTCTAGAAGCATGTCATTCAAGAGAGTAATTAATTATGTAAAACTAGAGTCACTCTATCTATTGCCTTCTTTAAAATTATATAGCTTCAGTACGGATGAAAATGAAGTATATTTAGTAAAACCACCATTAAAAGGCATCTTTTCACAACTCTTTAACTACTCAAACAATTTTGGGAAATAATGAAGTTCATATTCAACTTTCCTTGTCATTTCCTCAATACGATCTCAATCATCATTCACATCTGTAATCATGTCCTTGATACATTATTATTCATTATCCACAATTGTAATCATATTAGATGATCCATAAAATGTACTATTATCCCACTCACTAGATACATTAACTTTTCCCCATGTTTATTCCAACATTTACAAATTTGATCTATTTTGTGACAAATCAAGTGTTCTTCCAACTCCTCTAGACTAACTTTTCTTGAATAAAAATAGCATAAACATGGACAATGGATTTGAGAAGGGTCATATGAATGATATTTTTCAAACTTGATGAACTCTTTAACTCTATCTCTATAATCTTTTGTCAAAAAATTGGCATCCATCCATTATTTATTCATATCCATCCTATTTGATTTGGTGATATTAGTATTTAACAAAATAAATACACAAAATATTGATATAATGTAATGGTTTTCCTAATTTTATAAAAATTAAAACTTAAAATATAATGGAAAAACTACAAATTAAATGTCCTTTGAAAACTATTTAAAAAATCACACTTGAAATCCCATTAAAAACCCAACCATTTACACAAATTCCTCTTTAAAATAACAAACCATTTTTAAAATAAATCAATTAGTTCCAAATAATCCTTCCCAAAACCACAATTCATTTTTTTAAACATTTAAGGAAACTTCCTGACCCAATAGTCTTAATCATTTAAAATAAGTGAAAACCCTCTAACAAATATTTCAAAACACTTAAATCATTTTAAAAGATCCACTTAGGAACTTTCAGAAAGACAAATATCCTAAGAGAGAAAATTTATAAAAGATACATAAAAAACAGCTTGATTCATTTCAAATCAATTAGTGTTGTATAATTAAATCACATCATTCTAAAGGTTGGTATAATAACAATAATTTCCATAAGTATTTTATATTGTCCTCCCCACCATTAGATATCCCTTATCCATGCTTCCATTGTCTAGTTATATCAATTATCCTTCACCACAACACAAGAGTCCCAATGGACATGTTCCATATTCAGTGACCACAATCACAACCATGAAACACTCATGTTACAATTTATTAAAAATACTAAATTATCCCAATGATCATTGTATCATGCCAAATTAATTGGTTGTACACTCCAAGAACAATGTATATGTCTCTTATATGAAGTATTATTTGGTCATTCCTTTATAAATACACCTAAGAAAATCTATAAGCATGAACCTAACTACTAGATCAAGAGCACTACCAAAACTACAATTCTCAAGTCCAATGCATCCAAATGCCTAAATACAAATGTGTATTTTTATATAATTATCTCTTGGTGATGGAAGACCCCAATAGGACCAATGAATTGGAAGATCAGATACACCCATCCAAGCCCCTGACAAATAGTAGTCCCCCCAGCTCCCCCTATAAGACCTAATAGATAACACCTAGTAGGAATTTCCCCTTCTACTCTATGGGGTTTTGGATTACCTTCCCTGAAACTTGAACCACTGAAGAGTTTCAAAAAAACCTACGACAGTTCTGAAAATTGGGAAAGATATTAGAAGATATAAGATAAAAGTTTCATAAAGTAGGATGAGGAAACATTTGAGAAAGAAAGGTAAGAAGATCGATGACGAATGAAAAAGAAATAGAAGATGAGTGGTTGATTAGTGAGGAAGAATCACTAAAATATCAAACACCACTACCCTTTCAAGGGAGTTAAATTACATGAGAGTAAAATGAAAAATGAGAGAAATTTTTAGAGTTGATTAAGAAATAATAAATTAACATAGAATTTGTTGAGGCAATAGTGAAATTGTTTACCTATAAAGAATTTATGAATGAAATGGTTTATGAAAAGATAAATTCAATAGAATTTGGTACCATAACATTGATGGGGTATTTTTCTATTGTCGTATGAAGAAGCTTGTTGAAGAAGTAATGTGATCTTGTTAACTTTTCCTTTTTGTTTAATATTGGTTCTAATGAGCTTAGTCAGGCTTTTAGTGGATTATGAGTTAAAATGAATGTAATGTCTTACTTTATATTTAAAATCTAGGGATTTAGAGAGATTAATCCAACTCGAGTCATGATTTTAATTGTAAATAATATATTCTGGCATCCACTAGGTTTTCTTGAGGATTTCATTTTCAAAGTGGACAAGTTCAAATTCCCAATGGAATTTCTTTTGATGGAATGGAAAAAGAGAATGTTCTTAAAATGTGGTGAGGACCATACCCATAAATGGAAGGTAATTGATATAATTTCAAAGTGTGGAGTTATTTTTAGAGTTAGTGGAGTAGTGGTGATGTTTAATATCCATCTGACAATGAAAAATCTGTATAATAAATTAGGTTAGTAGGGAGAATATAGATTAAAAGTACTTGAAGATACTATTATCCTTGGAAAATAATTTTATGTAGAAATATTATATAATAAATAAATGGGTGAAAAAGATGTATGGAGATAAAAAAGGTTTTTCCAGATACTTCATACAACTAAACCTTCATTTTTAGTGAAATCACAAATAGAAAAGCATATGTCATGTTAATCATGTATGCCTAGAATGATGCATGTGCATGGGCCTCTTACCAATAATACATGATCCAAAACCCTTAAATAATAATATTCAAACTCAAGTGTATCACCCAAGGTGAAATCATACACTAGTAAAAATGGAAACAAAGAACAACAATACCATCACCCTGGTAACTTGGAATTCCTATCGAAGAATTTGTTCATGAAACACTAGTATGAGGTATGTCATATGTTGTGAAATATCCCTAATCATATTAACAAATAACTCCCCAAATCATAAAATAAGATAGGAATTGATACTATTTGTTCATGAACTAGAATGGGTTTACCTGACCTATCACCTAATCTAGCATGAGACAAAACCTCTAGAAGCCCTCCTCATATGTCATAGGCTACCAACTAGTCGTGAGGGAATAAAAATAATATGGTGGAGAGAATATTTCATTGGATCGGATTATAGTAACAGTAGAAACAAGGAAAAACAATATGAAATTCATTTAGTGCACAAATAAAGACCACCAACAACCATGATTTTCAGCGAGGCATTTAGCCCGTACAATCAAAACATCACCATTAATATCAAATTGTAATAACATGTGAAACAAATGAGAAAGAGGAGAAAAATCACCATGGAGGTGTGTTTCAGCACACAATGGAGGAGTCTTCTGGTGGAGGAGAGCCGCATAACAGAGGAGTCCTCCAGTAAAGGAGAGGTGAGCGGTGGAGGAGAGGCATGCGAGGAAGCTGGGTTCACGATGGAGGGAATCCTGGAGGCAAAGGAGTCGGGAACGGAGGAGAGGCATGCAGTAGAGGAGTCCTACGGTGGAGGAGAGTCACGCACTGGAGGAGAGTCATGCAACAGAGGAGAGGCGCACAATGGAGGAGAGGTGCACGAGGAAGGTGGGTTCGCAGCGGAGGAGTCGATGGGAGAGGATGTGGTGGTGGTGGTGGTGGCGATCAGCTTTTGCGAGAGCTTGAGGGGTGTGAGGAAAGAGGAGAAAGTTAGAATTTCTTTATAAAACTCGGTGAACCTTTTATCAGCATTAGATGAAATGTGCTGATAATGGTATGTTTTATCTGTGCAAAAATAGAAAGTGTTGATAAAACATACCTTTATCAGTGTTTTTTAGTGCTGATAAAGGTATAATGTTAATAATTTATTTATATTATTATATATATTTATAAAATTGTATATGATATATATATATATAATTATAACCATAAATAAATAAATATATTTATATTTATAAAATTATAAGAAATATACTCATTTTATTTATAATCTTAGAAATATATATAATAAATATATTAATTATATATATTTATAAGATTATAGATATATATATAATAGATTTCTTCTAATTTTATAATTATTTATATGAATATATATTCATTTATAATTATAATTATAAATGAATATATATATATATATATATATTTAAATAATTATAAAATTATAAAAAATTTATATTTATAAAATTTATAATTTTATTAATATATTTATTATAATTTAATAATTATTTAAATATATCTGTATTTATTTAGAACTATAAATATAAATATTTTTATTTATTTGTAAATATTTGTAAATATTTATAAATATATTTATTTAATTATATATAACATTATATATGAAAATAATAAATATATTTTTTATAAATTAATAATTATTTAAATGAATACATATTTATTTATATTTATAACTTATAAACAAATATATATTTATTTTCAATTAAAAATTATAATAAATAAATATTTATTTATATTTTTAATTATTAATATATATATATATACATATTTAAATAATTATAAAATTATAAAAATGTAATTATAAATTTATAAATACATATAATTAATATATTAATTATAATTTTTTAACTATTTAAATATATATATATATATATATATATATATATAAATATATATATAGTTATAATTATAATTACAAATAAATATATTTACAAATTATTTATATGTAATTAAAATTTAATAATTATAAATATAATATATATATATATATATTATTTAAATATATTTGATGTTATTTTATAAGTATTTTGAGAACATAATAGTATATATGGGTAACATGAATTAATCATATGCCTAGTAAAATATACATAATAAAAAAAGCCATTAATGGACAACATGAATAATAGGAAAGGTGTAATGTATAAATGAATATTCATGATGATACATAACATATATGCATTCATGATTAATATATGTATTGACCAAATTCATTTGAAATGGATATATATTTAATAATTATAATATAAATCTATACATTTAAAAAGTATTTATATATATTAATTATAAATAAAATAAAATAAATAAATATATTAAATATAACAAATATAATAAATATAATGAATCAAATAAATATAATAAATCTAGTAAATATAATAAATATAATCAATCTAATTAATTAATCTAATAAATCTAATAAATATAAATTTAATAAATCTCTAATAAATATAATAAATATAATAAATATAATAAATATAATAAATATAATAAATATAATAAATATAATAAATCTAATAAATCTAATAAATCTAATAAAACTAATAAATATATTTAGTATTTTAATGGAATTTATTAAAATCTTATAATTATTTAAATATATATATATATAATTATAATCTTAGAAATACTTTTTCTAAACATTATATATATATTTTTTGAATTATTAAAAAATATATATTAATTATAAACATGCGTTTTTTTAATTTATATAAATAAAAATTATTTTTGAATAAAAATATATTAATATTATATAAATTATTATTAAAAACTTTTATCAGCACTAAAAATAGCACCGATAAATGTACCCTTTATAATAATTTTCTTAGTGTTGATAAAATGAGGCACTTCCCTTACCCCGTTTTGTGGTAGTGAGTATATGCATGGAGGCAGTGAGTATATGGATGGAGGAAAAAAGTGCTTAGCCTCTCACATGCGGGGTGACATGGAAAGTTGTGGGTCAACCATCAACACCCAGTCGGACTTGTTCTGATTGAATGATGGAGTATAATTTAATATTAATAAGTGAAAAGTTGAGGTGAATTTTGATGTGGGATAGAGAATGCTGACAAAGGTTCTTAGCCTCTCACATGTGGGGTGACATGGGAGGTTATAGGGAGAGCATTGACACCCATTTTTACTTGTTCTGACCAAATGATAGAGCGACTAGTAATATTAAGAAGTAAAAAAGTCAAGATGAATTTTGATGTGTGGTATAGAATGTGGGCTACTGTTCACCCATTTTCAAAATATATGGACACACTAGATATTAAGTGAATTGAAGATGTCTTGTACCATTTTCAACTTCCTTAGGTTTTTTTGGATCAACAAAACTGAAAATGATCGACCATGAAATGGGCAAGATGATTGACTTTGGTTACACACGGTAGGTTGAGTGACCGTGTGATTCACATGGTAGGATGATTGAAAGTCGACATCATGTTGGGTTGTTTGACCACATGATCAACCACATGGAAGATCTAGAGAGTGAAGAGGATTTTATTATGATGATACAAAGTAATTTTCTATTAAATGAAACATATATCCACATTATCATGATGATTTCAAACAGATAAGAAGGAGAAGTTTTAGAATCAAGATGTGTAAAGGAAAGTTCTAGAGATTTCTATAGTGGCATGTAAATATAATATGCAAAAATCCAGATTCACATAAATTTAATGCTGAAATATACTACCTATATAAGGTTAAGATAAAGGTTTATGGAAATATTATCTAAAGTATTATATGTGCATATAAAGGTAGATATTATTTTCTACTAGAATGGTAAGGCTGAGTTGAAGTTATGTAAGGTTTATTAAGAAATCCCAAACACAACATAAGTGTTATTTGATCTCTGTGTAAGGGTAATGCTGAAGCTTTAGTACCTAAATAAGGGATGTATGAGGCCTATGTAAAGGTATAACCTATATTTATAAGGGTAACTTATAAATATCTCTATTTATGTAAGGGTTATTCACTACTATGTAAAAGTTATTCACGAGTTACCTAAGGGTAACCACAACTATATCTGCATAAGCTTATACTACGTAATGGTCATTGTGCTTTGCAATAATGGATATTATTTACCAAATATCTAGGCGAAACTTTATGACAAGAAATGGAAATCTCAATCAATATAGGTGATTCCAAGTTTTCATTTCCCAATGAAAACATATATCTATATAATTCCCATCATGATTCAGGTTATATAATGAAGATGAATGATGGAAGAACTTACTAGAAGTTTCATGCCATGAATTAAGGAGTTTTCATGATATCAAGTGGTGCATGCATGCATATTATATGCATTCTTAAATGCATGGAATATTGTGTAAAGAAGGAGATATAATTTCAATTGATTTATGTGGAAGAATTCCATGATTGAAGTAGCCACAATTGTGTCACTGTACCATGTATACATTCATTCATACATGGTGATTTTAATAGGAATACATCATGGATAATTGAAAGAGGAATCCTATGATATATCTATATGTTTACATGCAATTACATTTAGTTATGGAATCATTTTATCATGTAAGTTATTATGACCATTTAAATCTCCTAGATCTGATATTTCAAGGGTTTTGAATTGCTGATAAATCTTAAGATTTTAATTTGAATTATTTACAAAGTTTTGTAAATACTGGAATGAATAAGAAAAAGAATATAGAGTAACCAATGTTGTATTATTATTATTTATATATATTATTACAGGTTGAAGAAGGTGGATGTTTTTTTTCAAAACAATTATCTGAGATATATAATAATTATGTGTTCCAAAAAGATATCTGACACTAAACTATTTTGAATACTTTATATGTGTCAAACAAAATGATAAAAAGAGAAGATTTAATGAAGTTTTTCATGCACTGAAGAAGAAGAAGAAGAGGGAAGAAGAATAAAAAACATCTAATTTGGTTGTGAATTTCATTAGAATAAGAAGATATTTGTGCACCTTAGTTATCACAAAAGAAGAGAGGAGTGGAAGAAGTTTTGTGAATTTTAGTTTACACATGAAAGAAGAGGAAGAAGAAGTAGTATCATATTAGTTTTCTACTGTGATGAATAAAAAGATGTTTTGTGTGGTGTTGTGCATACAAATAGAATAAGTGAATTTCTACCATTCAAGGGAATATGAAGAATAAATAATCCACACATCAACAATAAAGAAACATTGTTAATTGGAGTTAGAATGTCTTGTTCTTATTCCTATATTCATTATAATGGTATAATATGTACATAAGTGTGGAATTCACCAAAAAAGTGTGCAATATGAACACTCTAAATTTTTGGAAGATTATAGTGTAAAGATCATAGGAAGATACTAGTGGGTTGTGTGATCCTGGAGGAATCCATTTTACACCATGGACTAGCCATCTCACATTGAGTGGTGAACCTTATAAATTTATGTGGCTCTTGTGTGTTTGTTTGGTTATGTTACTCAAAATAATGAAGGAGAAAATAGAGAACAAGAAAACCACTCACTTAACTATGAAATAGATAAAAATAAAAGGGAAAAAATGTTTAAAGTATTATTGGATTAAAATTTAGTCACACTGATTCAGCCCCCCTCTTAGTGCGGTTTATATCACATATAGTCCCTTTAGTATCAATCTTATAATACCATTACCTTAGGTCTTTATTCAACATGTATAATGATTTGATCAACTTGTATACATACTTTTAATCATCTATAATTAGGTCACCATTGGGTTGTTCAATGTAAACCATTTTCCCAAACTCTCTTTGGAAAAATGATGAATTTACACCCATTTGAAACATCTCATATCTTCTTGGTGTGGGGATTATGAAAAATATTCTAATGATTTCATCCTTTCTGTGAAAATAAATGTCTTATCAAAATCAAATCCCTTTACTTGAATATATCCCATGCACACTAACTTTGTATTGTTCACTATTTTATGGGATATATTTTTAACCTCGAAAAATACAATAAATTATCCCCAAGGTTACCTCATATAGAGGGTGAAACTAAGATATTTGACATTTTTATTTGTTTTATTAATTATAATATAATAATTAGGGTTTTTATGGGTATATTTGTGACAAAACACAACAATAGTATTACAAAAATATGAAAACAATAAGATCATAGGAATAATCAGATCTTCTTTGATCCCATGGAAACCTATTTATTAATATAAATGTATTTTCTTCACCATGAATCACTATATACAAGCTATAATCATAGATTATATAACTCACAATATTTAATGATGAAAAATCACACCAAAATATCAATTTGTTGATAGTCATAGTTATTTCCCCAGAACCAACTGGTTTTGTATTTTCTATTACCATAACATATTTATTATTATCACATAGTGTTTATTATTCTAGATAACATTAATATGATATTGTCCTTGAAGTATTTATCACATAAAAGGGTTATAACAGTTTCCCACTATAGTGAGAAACTAGAGATACCATGATAATATTGTTAAATAATATATTATATGGTCTAGATACATCAATCTGATGAAATGAATGACATTCGATTATCTGGAGTTAAGGAATCCCGAGAATTGAGACTCATTCTTAGGAAGTTGTCACTTATCGATCTCCAAGAATGTATGTCATCTAGACCAAACCACTATTTTCAACATGAAATGTGCCCAAATTTTTTTGAGTCACGTAGGAATTATTTCTAAATGTAGGTGGTCACTGGGAATTTATCAATGAAACTTGGGTTGCACATTGATCGAGTGGATGGGAGATCAGGATCATCTCACCCTTTTGGAGAGAATTATTTCCTACTATGAGAATTTCTTATAGATTTAATAAATGTTTGTGAATCCTTCCCAAAACTCGATGTGAGACCGGTTACCTCTATCCAAGTGATTTGATTTAAACAATTTTTCAATGTGAATGTCTGCATGTATCAGAGGTTCTCCATATTCTTTTACTTGTTTGGTTATATTTTGATTTAATGTTTCAAAATTTGTCACTCTAGATTCTATCGACATCCAGGGAGATGGTAGGTGTTGTGGATTTGGGATCAAGTCCATGAGAGGGGATTCTTATATATCCCTATAAAGGGATCAGAACCCATGTAGTTTAGTTCCACTTAATGGGACACATTTTACCTTTTATGTTTGGGTGACAAGGACCAATGTAGTTCCATTTAATGTCATGAAACCATGACACAAAAAAGTGCATTTAATGTTTATGTATCCAGTACTTATGAGGTGTTGGGTTGAACCTTAAAGAGGTGTCCTACATATCTTGGTTAACATAAATCAAATCCCACATAATTTGGGTTACATAGTTTAGGGATGCATGATAGGACTGAGTCATGAAGTTTAATATCATGTGATAAGAATCCAAGTGCCATAAAGGGGTGATAACAAAATATTGAGTGTGACTTACACATGAGCTTCCATGTCTGATTTATCATATCTATTGGAAATCAGAAATGAGAGGATATGGTTGGGGATTACACCTAGTAAAGAGGCCTCAATCCTTTTCTGAGAGAAGAAAGGATACGTGTGCGGCTTACACATATTCTACTATGAGATTCCATTCCTAGTATAAAACTCCAATGAAGGAGGGTTTTAGAGCTTACACCCAATATGAGGCCCTTGGAAAAGACTTTGTTGGAATGAAATTTTCAAAGATTTGAACCTTGTTAAAGGGATATAATGATTTTATTTGGATGAGCCCAACCTATATAGATGTTATGGTTGAAAGAAAGGATGCAAGGAAGGTCTAATTTCCCATAATTGGATTACTTTTCATAGTAGTCATGAACAGACCAAATGCTTCACAACCCGATACCATTAGGAAGAGTTCTGGGAGTAACATAATAATCCCCCACTTCACACATCATTAAGGTACTATGAAAATAAGGGTTCGATTCACATAGGGTCTGGGTTAAAGGCATCTCATGTAGGGTTTCACGTGAACACCCTCCATGAACAGTATTCACGGGTGTCCTTTATAGGTTTCCTTCATAAAGGGGCCTTTGTGGGAGTCCTTCATGAAATGTAATTTATGAGAGTCCTTTATAAAGGGGCCTTCATGAGATTTCTTCATGGCATGTATTTTGTGGTGGTCCTTCATGAAGGAGTCCTTAATGAAGTGTACTTTGCGAGACTCCTCTACGAAGTTTTCTATGAAAGGGAGGACATTACCATGAGAGACTTATGCAGTTCTATTCCTCTCAAGATTTATTCTAATGAAGTGGTGAAGTCCCCTTTTTATCATAGTGCATGATGAGTATTTATTGTTGGAAATGAAAACAAAAACCCACGTGTCAAGCAACCCAGGTTTATTTTCCCCACGTCATTTTTCCATGCATTGTGTATTAACTATATGCATTTTCTCTATGTTTTTTTCTCTCCCCACATGTCCATATAATGTGGTTTTTTATTTCTTTAATGTTTCCATTTAATTTGTATGTTTTATTTCTTTATAAATTCCTATAAATTATTGTCAATTGTAGTCTTAATAATACATGAAATACAAGATTAAAATCTCTTGTGTGTTCTCTTCTATTTCTTCCTCTCATATTTATCAGCTTGTATAGCTAAAAAACTAGTATCAAAGGCCTGGTTACCAAGATCCTCCAATTTTTTTGAAGATGTATAAAATCTATCTGTATGTTCCAAAGTTGTCTAAGGATAACTAAAAAAAGGCTATTCATCCAAATTAAGGCATTATTCAGGTCGTATGAATTATGGGAGATTGTCACCAATAGGTATATTGTACCCTCTATGGAGGAAGAAGCCCCTGTCATGAATGAAGAAAATACAGGTCTCAAAAATCAAAGGAAGAAAGACAACAAGGTGTCATTCCTCCTCAATCAAGGTTTGGATGAATCAAATGTTCAAAAAGATTGCCGAATCAACTTCAATCAAGAAATATTGGGATACCATTTGTACCATATTCAAGGGTGTTGATTGAGTGAAACAAGTACATTTTCAAACATTAAGAGTGGAGTTTGAAGTGGCACACATGAAATAAGGTGAGAGTATATCTGACTACTTATCATGCTTGATAGTTATTCTTAACAATTTGAAAGGTAATGGTGAAAAAGTGGAGGACATTTGAGTTATTGAAAAATCACTTCGATCCCTCATAACCAAGTTTGAGCATGTGGTTGTGGAAATCAATGAATCAAAGTATTTGGAGAAACTATCTATTGAAGAACTAATGGGGTATTTGTAATTCCATGAACAACAAATGAAAAAGAATTCAGGTTCAACACTGGAGCATGTCTTAGAGTCCAAGTTGACTCTAAAAGAATAAAAGAATGACCAACTGCAACAAATAGTTCATCGTGAAAGAGGTAGAGGGAATGCATATCATCCAAGCTACCAACAAAATCAAAAAAAATACCAGTTTATTTGGAATAGGAAATGGTGGAGGCTGATTCATGCATGGTCATGGAAATATAAAGAACATCCAATTCCAAAATTGAAAAAAAAATTCGGCCATTATGCTTCAGAGTGTTTGAGAAAAATGGATCATGATGAACAATCCAACTATGCTGAAGCATATCATTGTGAAGAAGAAGGTACCACACTCCTCCTCACCCAAGAAAAGGCATGTGAACATCTCGATGTGTGGTATCTTGATACGGGTTCAAGAAACCACATGAGTGGTAACAAATAATTGTTCGAGGAACTCACACAAGATGGTCGTGGTAACATGAGCTTTGGTGAATCATCAAAGGTACCTGTGATTAGAAAAGGTAAAATCAAAATCTATCTAAATACTGGTGAGTTGAATTATATTGTTAATGTGTATTATGTACCAAGAATGAAAAATAATATCATTATTCTCAAACAACTACTTGAGAAGGGGTATGCCATAAACTTGGAAAAATATTATTTTTCTATAAGATATGCTCACAGGAGGCTTGTTTATCAAGTATAAAAGGTGAAGAATCACATGTTTCCATTTTATATTAACACAAAGGCTGAGGAGTGTCTCTTGGGAATCATGAATAATGACTAATGGAGATGGAATCTGTGATTTGTTAATAAGCATTCTGCAGCCTTAAACCTCTATCCTCATCAAGCATGGTGTGTGGTTTTCCGACAATTGAAGTCCCAAATCATGTGTGTGAGGTATGTATAATCTACAAGCAACAAAGGAACTCCTCCACCAATGGAGTATCCAGAGGAGAAAATAAACCACTTCATTTGGTCCACACTAATATCTTTGGACCACTTGAAACACCCTCACCTAGAGGTAATAGGTGTTTTATTACCCTCATTGATGAATTTAGCAGGAAAATCTGGGTGTATTGTATCAATGAAAAATATTCTGTATTTGCAATCTTTAAAATCGTCAAATCTTGTGTTGAAGCTGAGAGTGGTTATAGAATCAAAGTTCTCAGATCTGATAGAGGTGGAGAATACACTTCAAAAGCATTTCAATATTTTTGTAGGGAACAAGGAATCAAGCAATAATATACTACTTCCTACACGCCACAGAAGAATGGAATTTCATAAAGGAATAACCACACCATCCTCAACATGACAAGGACTATGCTGATGGAGAAAGGTCTGCCAAAGAACTTTTGGGCTGAAGTAGTGGCATGTACTACCTACCTACTTAATCAATGTCTAACCAATAGAATCATAAAATTGACACCACAAGAGGCATAGAGTGGCTACAAACTGAGCATAGAACACCTAAGAATCTTTGGGTGTGTTTCCTACGCTCAAGTTCCATAAGTGGGAAGAAGGAAGCTTGATGGTCATGGTGAAAAGTACATCTTCATTGACTACATTGAAGAGTCTAAATACTATAAGCTCTACAATCCTCTAAATAATAAATTAGTGGTAATTAGATATGTGGTATTTAGTGAGGAAGAATCTTGGAAATGGAATGATGAAGAATCAAGAGAAGAGATTCTAGTCGAAACAGAAGATCCTGAAGAAAGGCATGATCATTAGGAGAAAATTCCAACTACAACTTTCCCAGGCACATCATTAGAACAAAAAAATTAAAGAGTACATTACATCACTACTAAGAGGACTCCATCAAGTCAAAAATTGGTGAGTTCATACTCACCCATGAAACCCATAAAAATGAAAATATTAAGCGACATCTATGAGAAAACTGAAGAGATAAATATTTTTTTTCCTGTATGCAGATCATGATCCTCTGACATTTTAGGAAGCCATAAGAGAAGAATGTTGGAGAATCAATATGGAAGAAGAAATTCATTCCATAGAGAAAAAGGACATGTGGGATCTGACTATACTTCTTAATATTTAGAAGAGAATCAGCTTCAAATGGGTGTACAAGATCAAGTGAAATGTTGATGGTGAGATCGATCGATATAAGGAAAGGCTTGTAGTAAAGGGGTATAAACAGAAGTACGAGGTGGACTACAAAGAAGTATTTTATCCTGTTTCTTTCTTTGAAATTGTAAGGATGATTATCTCCCATACTATTCATCATAATTGGATGATCTACCAACTATATGTGAATTCTACATTTTTAATAGAATTATAGAGGAAGAGGTCTATGTTGACCAGCCTGAAGGCTTTGTTATGAAAGGGGAGGAAGACAACGTGTATCGTCTGAGGAAAGATCTATATGGGTTGAAGCAATCTCTATGTTCTTGTAATGAATGTATAAAAAATTATCTTCAATAGAACATATTTTCCCAATGTCTATATGAGCATGTAGTTTACATCAAGAAGAATTATCATGGTGATATACTTATTGCATGCTTGTATGTTGATGATTTTTTGTTTACAGGGAACAACCAACCTATGTTTGATTAATTCATGGGGACCATGTTTAGGGAGTTTGAGATTCCCGAAGGAGGTCTCATGTCCTTTTTACTGGTCATAGAAGTAAAGAAACAACATGGAAGAATATATATATCTCAAAAGAGGTATGTTAAGGAGTTTCTTGAAAAGGTCAAGATGGAAAACTGAAACATTGTAAAAAACTCCTATAGAAATAGTCTTAAAACTGACAAAATATGGAGAAGGAAGAAGCATTAACTCAACTTTGTTCAAGAGTCTGATTGGAGGCCTGAGGTATCTCACAACCGCAAGGATATATATTATCTACAGTGATGGACTTCTTAGCAGGTACATAAAAGCACCAAAAGAGTCACACTGGCTAGCAGTAAAACGAATTCTCAGGTACGTTAAAGGAATGGTGGATTTTGGTCAGTTTTATTCATACAATGAAGAAGAAAATATATATGGATACTTAGATAGTGATTGGGTAGGTGACCAAGATTAAAGAAAAAACACCACTAGGTATGTATTTTTTCTTGGATTGACTACTTTCACAGGGAATTGAAAGAAGAATAGTGTGGTTGCCTTATCCACATGTGAAGCAGAGTATGTGGTAGCAACATCCATTGTTTGTGAAGGAATATGGTTAATAAATCTATTGAAGGAGATGAAGCATCCATATGATGGATCCACAGTGATATATGTGGATAACAAGTTGACAATTGAACTTTCCAAAAATCAGGTGCATCCTGGAAGAAACAAACATATTGATACCTGATTCCATTTTCTGAGAGATCATGTGAAGCATAAAATGATAAAGTTGGAATATTCTCATACTACAGAACAAGTGGATGACATTTTCACAAAGTAATTACCAATAGATGCATTCAGAAAACTCAGAATGATGCTTAGGATGAAGTTGGTTTTGGTTTGAAGGTGAATGTTAGAAATGAAAACAAAAACCCATGCATCAAGCAACCCATGTTTATTTTCCCCGTGTCATTTTTACATGCACCGTGTATTAATTATATGTGTTTTCCCCTAATTGTTTTATCCACATGTCTCCGTTTAATGTGTATTTTTTATTTATTTAATGTGTCCATTTAATTTGGATTTTTCATTAATTTAGAAATGCCTATAAATTGTTGGCAATTGTAGTCAGAATAATATGTGCAATACAAGCTTGAAAGCTCCTTTGTGTTCTCTTCCATCTCTTCCTCTCATATTTCTCGGACTGTACAACCAAAATTTTTAAGAAGAAACCTTCAATAATACATTGTTTCATATTAATCATGCACTTAGAAAGAGTATGAGACTATGAAAGATTAGCACCACCTTGCTGCAAATGATTTCCATTCATGAAGGAACCATGCGAACATGGATGAGGCTTGTGACCATGAAGGAGTCTTGTCTATATACTGTGAGAAATTTCCAATTGTGAAAGAAGTATGCTATCATGAAGTAAGTATTAGATCATGAAGGAACTATGAAGATGCAAATGGATTCCATGAGCCCTCCCTAAATAACTTTTGGTCCTTATTGATTTCTCTTCAGCCTAAAATGAATCCCAATTTAAAATGGCCCTAACATTTGATCCATATGTCTATTTGAGATACATGATTAGTCAAATAAAATAATTTGAAAATAATAGTACCTATAACTACCTTGATTCCATTTTATGAGGCTAAAAAGTTGTTAAAAAACCCTAAAAAATGGGTTTTATGGTTTCTACATCCCTTTTTTCCAACAACAGATGAAATACATGGCCTACTACCAAATGGATTTTCTCACCAACATGTTACTAGACTAGGAAATATTTTTAAGGAATCTCCATACGTTAATGTGTGATTAATCATGTGGAACATAAAGATCAAATTTTCATTTTCTTCATGTAGAAATACACTTTTCTGTCTACACTTGACTTATGTATTCAAGTGATAACCATATCACAACTTCTATGAAATAGTGTGAAGCACATATTCTTTGATGCCAACACCCACCAATAGAAATTTCACTTGTTTTATATGTCATTGGATATTCCAACATGTGAGTGAACGTATTGGAAATTTGACTTGAGATCATTATTAATATGTACCATGAATCAAATAATTTGATGCATGGATGAAAACCATAATAAAATATTCTCATAGAGAGGTAGATTTTTTTTGAAAAAATGAGAAATGATATATAAATCATGAAGATCTGAAGAAATAGGAGTGATCATCCATAAAGAGAAAAAATCAAACCAGAGGTGGTCCTCTCTAGAAAGACTATTAGTAGCCAATTAGTTGGATGCTTCATTTCCTTCCATTTTAATGAAGGAGAAAGAACAAACCACGAATCTGTGAATGAGAGACTAGATTTTTCTAATTAAGAATCCATGCGATTAGAGACCATAATCAATTGTGTTGATGGATTTGATGATGTTGAGGTAGTTAGATTCAATGTAGACAACATTCTATCCATAATCTATTGCAAAGGACATACCAATAAGGAAAGAATGGGTTTCAACAATCACAGGTTCCCAAAATGTGTGGTGCAACTCCTGTCTGGTAACAATGATCTGATCACAATGATCCCAAACCATCAAACCAACCCCAAAAATTCCATCCTTAGAAAGAGAAGCATTTAAATTGATCTTGAGAATCCCTTCAGGGGGGATCCATCTAGCATCGGCTGAGAGAATACCAGAGAAACCATTTTTGGGAAGAATCACGATTCCATGAATCAATCCCGGAAGTGACCCGTTCAATCCAGAAAGCATCAGGTTTTGAAGTGTGGTTGAAAATGAAATCATTCTGTCTAACCCAAATAATCCAAGCCACCAAGTACAATGAGGAAACCTTATCAACAGAGAATGTGGAATACCACATCATTAAAATTGATAGGAGATCCAAATACATATCTAGCAGAAGCTCTGTAGAAGATTCCCATTCTATCCAAACTTCCTTAGCCCTTAGATAGTGGATGATTGCATGAAAAAGAGATTCCACCCCGTTCGAACACAGAGGAAAATGTGGGTCATTATCAACATGTTGAAAGGAGAGGAAATCCAGAGTGGGAAGAATACCTATGCAAATCTTCCACCATAAGTAGCAGATTTTCGGGGGGGGGGGCATTCATTTTCTATAAAGTTTTTTAGAGCTCATCCCCATATACTAAATGAGCATCAAGAGAAAGTCTGTAGCCTGATTTTACTAAATAGGATCCTAAAATATCATTGATCTAAAATAGACAATATTTCCCTACATCTATCACATAGGGAATGCTAATAATGATCATTTTTACACTTTTATTAAACCAGGATTAAATTTTATCCATACACCAATAATAACTAGCATCATCAAAAAGGCAGAAGATAGTGGAATTCTCAGGTCCAAGAAAATCTGAGGAAGTATCAAATAGAACATCATTATCAATAATCCAAGGATCATTACAAATATTTAATTTCATGCCATCCCTGACCCTCCATCCAATTCCTTTAGCAATTAATTTTTTTGATCCCTATAAACTTTTCTAGAGGAAGCTAGGGTGGGGAAAAAGAGAGGAATCACAAAAATTCGAGTGGGAAAAATATTTTTCTTGGAGAATACGCACACAAATAGATGATGGTTGAATCATGAAGGTCCAACCCTAATTATCCAAAATGGAGTCATTAAAAATGTGGAGATACTAGAAGCCCATTCCCCTACCCACTTTGGGGGCACAGAGTGATTTACATGTAATCCAATAGATTTTATTTCTTCCAGTATTGTGGCCCCAACAGAAGTTCACAATATGAGAATGAATTTGGTCAAAATTTAATCTATGAATCTTGATCAAGGAAATGATGTAGCATGGTATATATTATAGATATTCCTTGATAATAGTTTCTTTACTTCTTTTGAAATTATTTTCAGTGTCCATCTTTGTATTTTTTTCTCAATTCTATCCACAGTGAATGATAAAATTACTTTTTTTTGAATGACTGAAAGTTATAGGAAGATCGAGATATTTATTATTCTTATTGACTATTTAGATACTTGAAGTAATGAAAATTTCATCTCTCTTGATCAAAGGAACACCATCACTGAAGGATATTCTTGATTTGTCCTAATTAACTTCTTATCCTGGAGACCTCTAAAAAATGTGAATCAAATAACAAATCATTAGGAATTCTTCATGTGTGGATGTTTAAAAGAGATTATAGTAATCCAAAAATAAAATATGAGGGAAATACAGGCTAATCCGACACACCTTTTCCCCATGAATTGAATTAGAAGAATCTTCCAAATAAATGAGATTGAAAAAAACATCATCCACCAAGATGAAAAGGAAAGGGGAAAGGGGTCACCCTAGAGAAGGCCACGAGAAGGGGAAAAGCCTTGAGTAAGTCTTCCATTGATATTGATCCTGAAATAGAAATATGAAACACAATGCATGATAATTTACATCCATTTTGAGAAAAAATCCATTTTATACATGAAAAACCAGAGAAAATGTCACTCCACTCTATCATATGCCTTATTTATATCCAATTTCCAAGATAAGATTAATATTTTTACAACCAAGCATGTTTTCATAGAGTAAAACACCTCATGGGACATAATAGCATTATTAGTGATGATCCTTTTCTCTAAAAAGGCACTTTTCTTTTCAGATATAATGGAAGGTGACCACATTAATAGAAAATTAACTAAGATCTTTGAGAAAATATTGTAAGAAACATTTCATAAGAAAATTGGCATAAAGTTTGAGGCCAAGAGAAGTTTCTTGATCTTTAGTTTAAGGGTAATAATGGTCTCATTGAGAGAGAAATGGTTGATGTTCCTGGACCAAATATCTTTAATAAGAGCAGTGATGTCAGGGCCAACAATATGCCAGTATCTCTTTAAGAAAAGAGCATGGAATCTATCAAGACCCAGGGATTTCATGGAATGGATTTTCTTAATATCCCACATAATTTCATCATTAGAAAAATACATTGTTACCTGCCAATTAATTTCATCAGTAATCATGGGTTTAATGAAAGTCTCGACCCAAAATAGTGAACTCTCCTATAGTGTAAATATTTTGAAAAAAAGATATGAAATAACATCATGGATTCCTTTAAAATTAGAAGTAGTTCTGACATTAGGATACAAAAGACAATGAATAGTGTTCTTGAAGTGCCTAGTGGATTCCTTATGGTGGAATTAATGGGTATTTTCCTCCCATTCCTTAATATGGGCTTCACACACTTGTATTTCCCATAATATATCCTTGATGCGAAGGTCCTATTACAACTCATCTTCAAGAAATTTAATTTTGGAAAGAATAACATCAGTATGAGAATGCACAATAAGAGTATTTAAATATCTTTCAATTGAGTCATAGTTATTTTAAAGTTAACGATATTTATGGTTTCTCCAAGAAATCAGATTAGATTCCATATGATGGAGGTTGTTACCAATTTCCAAGTGTCCTCCCTTTAAGCAAGAGTAGACAATTTCTTCTCATTCATGATCTTTTTCCCAAAAAAAATCAAATAAGAATGGTCTTACATATCTTAGGTTGAAACAATTGTTATAAAAGTAAATGAATCTAGGGAAGTGGTCTGATCTAGTTAGTTCTAGGTGAGAGATATGGAACCGCCTGAACAAATTGGTCTATTCTGTTGATCCCAAAAATCTGTCCAGCCATTCTACAATGCAAGTGCATTCCGTGTTTCCTCGAAACCAGGTGAAGGGACTACCCGTATAACCAAGATCAGATAGCTCCTCCCTAGAGATCGCATCCTAAAAGCCCATCATAAAGGAATATTCCCATCTTTCACGCCCACATTTTTCATTTTAAAACATAATCTCATTGAAATCACCTCAAAAAAGGATTGGTCTAGACAATCTTCATCACAATAAGAAAAGAAGGTCCCAATATTTATACTTCTCATTTTGTGTTGTCCATACATAAAATCCTAAAAAAGTCGAAGGTAGAGAGAGGGACTCATGGATAGATCCATACACATGATTAGGTGAAAAGGATATGATTCTAATAATGTTTTTTTCCTTCCATAAAAGGTATACTCCCCACCCAAGTGGATTTTTCACTTCATAGTTAATAAAAAATAGACTTCTTAAACCCTTTGATTGAGATTGAAGCATTTGAAAAAAATATATGGCCATGGTAGAAAAGTTCATTTTGAAAATTCAAATAGATATAGGTTAAAGGTATAAGATAATTCCATATGTATGAATCCTATTTGATGAGATATCAGTTAGAAAAAGGATTACAATACTCAGTAGCATTTGTAGGAAGGTTATTGTGGTTTCAATACCAAATTCATTCTCCATAGCTGCCTTGATATGTTACTAGACAACAATCTTGGACTTTAGATAATTTCTAATTATTTACATTGAGAAATAGGAGTATAGGGTTACACACTAAGGCCTTATTTAGTTTACAAGAAAGGTAACCAAAGAAAGGGAAACAGAAAAGGTACCCAGTTTTTTTATTGGAATTCTAGAATGGAATTGATGGTTATCAGGATTCCATCCACCGGTGGATAGAACCCACTGGAAAAATGGAAAACATATCATTTGGAAAAAAAAATATCCCTGTTAAATATTTATAAATATGAATTTATCCCTACTAAATCATGATATATCTACCTAAGATGGAACCCTAGATGACCACTCATTGCTCTATCAGGTATTTTGATCACATAACTCCATTACCACACTGCAAAGAATACACTTTATTACTACAAGCATCATCCCATCACATAGAAATAGACTCCATCATCTTCACAAATCAATCATTACAATTTCGGTACTATAAACAAGTTTCAGTGTGACCTATACACTAGAACAATCTCTACGTGAGGTAATAATTTCTTAGTTAGTTACAAAAGTGATTTGTTTAATTTTTTCTAAAAAACCTCTATTCCATATTGCATTTGAAATTTTTTTATTAATTTTTCATCTTTTATTTTCATAAGCTGATAGTAATGTCATTTCTAGTCATTATTGATAGATTTTCCCTAATTTTTTAAAATAATTTGTAAAATCCATTTTAAAATGTTATATAATGTGTTTATTATGTTTGTTTGTCCCTTTTATGAATTTCATAAAAATATTTTATAAGGGCCACTGTAAATGAAAAATCCCATCCATATAGTAGTGACCACTTATTAATTACTATTTAATGTGCTATATTTTCTCTATTGTGTGATTAATTTGGTAACATATTTATATAATTTTACACAACATATACTATACTAATGTTTATGTTTATATGGGAATTTTAATCGGTCAATACCTATAATAATACATGTTATATTATTCATATTTATTTTATATTAATTAACATAAAAATTTTATTTTATTTATAGAAGTTTTTTATTATATTATAAAAGTTTTGTTAGTTTATCCCATTTGTTTATTTTTACAATTGGTATATGTTTACTAATAGTATGAAAGGATTCCATTTTTTTTCATTTTTTGGGTTTTTTAATATTGGATGGGGTATCTTTTTTGTCACAAAATTATTTATTTTTTTTATTTGTCATCATACAATAATGTCATCAAAAGAAATTAAGGAACTAAGATAATTTTTACATTGGTTCATATATAGAAACCACATAGTATAAGCATTAATTTTAATTATTTTTGCAACTTAAACAATGTAGAAGAATTATATCAGTATTTAGACCTATATTTCTAATTCTTCTACAAGGAGGAAATGTTTTAAGGAGTTGGTTTATAGTAGCGATACCAAATGTTATACACTACATTGAATGAATAAGAAAATATTTGATAGGTTATGAAACTTTCTTAATACCGAGGGAGATTTGGTGGTGTAAAAAATATTCTTGTGGATGAATAAGTTTTATTTTTTTTACACATCCTTGCATATCATATAAACAATAAGGTTATACAATTTAATTTTTATAGATCTGGTGAAATAATAAGTATAAATTTTCATAACGCTTTAAATTCTTTGATGTACATTGGAGAGATTTTATTGAAGTTTAATAACCTCTCCAAAATTATAAAAATGATGGGAAGTGGAAATATTTTAAGGTAATATCATTCCAACTATATTTTAAATACATATATTATATTGATCTTATAGAATGTATATCCTAGAGATTTCTTTTTTTTTCTTTAATTTTAAATAATTTTCTAGGTGCTTTTGATAGGACATATATAAAAGTGAAATTCCCAATTTATGACACCCTTATTTCAGTGTTGTGATATTTTTTATATGATTTTTGGGTAATTCAAATTTTTATAGGTTTTGGGATTGAATCCTTGTGTTTTCTATAAATGTTTCCACTATTTCATGGTTTAGTATTCATAGGTTAGGGGAAAAAATGAAGATTGTCATGAACATGAGTTGTATAGTTAATTTTATTCATGAATGGTTAGTTTTCATGGGATCATATGGATTTTCCAAACCATGTGAAATTAAGTAGAAATGGTGTAGGTCTTTTTGTAGTTGTTGGTTTTAGCACATAGTTAGGAGAAATCGTGTGAGTGACCGTGCACAAGTGTTGTAGTTTTTAACAATGAGTTTTTCATGGTTGGAACATGGTTTAGTAAAACATGTGAAAAAACCATGTGAGTGTTTTGTTCTTATCTAGGTCCAACTTCATGATTGGTACATGATTTACCAAACCATGTGCCTAATCATGCAAGTTGCCTAGTTTTATTAAAACTTGAAATTATTATTTCCCCTATCGAATTAAAATAATTTTAGCCTCTATTATTATAAAAAACATGTAATTATAAGATAAATACTTTTCATTTCTTATTAATATTCATTCATTATATATTTTATAGTCATATTTATTATAAAAATATTAGGTAAATTTTCATTAAAAAGGAAAAAAGCTTTATTTCTAACTAAATTGAGCTTTCATGCATTATGTGATTTTATTTAAAATATTACTTTAAAATTATAGAATTTTAATTTGAAAAAAAAATAAATTAATTTTTGAAATTATAACATAAAAATTATCTTATGATTAATTTTTGAGTATTTTTTGAAAAGGTTGATTTTCAATGAATAGTGAAAAATACCTATTTTTATTGAAAATTGTTTTCATTTCAAGAATTTAAAAAGTTATATTTCATTTTAAAATAGTTTAAAAGAAAATTTAATTAAATTATATTATTAATAACCAATTTATGGTATTTATAATTAATTTTATACTTGAATTTGGTATGAAGAAATATTTATTTTTAAAAAGACATTTTTATGAAAAAACGGTTTTCCCCGCTTTTTTCAGGTTGGATTTTAAATTAAATTATGGAAATACTTTGAATTGAATTTGATTAAATTTATTCCACATTTTTAATCCTAATTATTAATATTAGGTAATATAATCAACTTAATTTTTTTTCATAATGAGTAGTAAAAATAGTAAAAATCAGTTATCATGGATATATTTAAAACAGGTTTACCTGGAGGTTAAACTTAATTTATAAGGGTTAAAATGAACTATATACTTTTATAAATTATATTTTATGGACATATTTTTACCATATATCATTTAATATTCAGAAATTTTATATTTTGGATATGTTTTTCTTAAGTAGTACATTAATATAATTTATTATTTTTAAAAATTTCAAGTGTGTCTTCTCCCCCACTTATAAAAAGAAACCCCATATGCTATATTATATACACTTTAGGAACCTTTTGGTCCAGACAATAAATTCCCAAATCCCTTACATCCCTCCCCATGCCCTATAGTCCCTGATTTAATCATAAAACTAACCTAAGAAGGCTTTAGGTATAAAACTAAAGAGGTTGTCCGGAGAAGAGGTATAGTTCTTAACTGGGAATTTTAATTTTATTTCTTCTTATACCTCCTTAAAATAATATTCAAACATGATAAAATAATAAAACCCATATATTAAATATACTAATATGTTTTTATGTTATTTGAATAACCTATAAACTTCTACCTCTTCCATCAAATGGGAAATAAAACCATTGTTCATGTGTACAGCAGACCATCGCCTTGCGAACCGATGTAATTTGTTTTCCATCACCACCTCTCACCAATGTTTATAATTATGTGTTTAATATATATATATTTATATATTATATTAATAAAAAAATTATCCTTATTGGAATATGATATATCATGTTCTTTCTTACCTTTGCCTTCACTGAAAAATGATGACATCGTTCGTGCATACGTGTGGATTACCACATCTACGAAGTGATGTAATTTTTTTAATGACCAAATCTCATGGATAATATATATAAGTATATTAAAAGAAATAATATTATATTAATGATATAATGAAAATGTTACTCATTTGTATGTATGACCTACCATCTCCATGATTGTAACATAATTCATTTTTCATGACCATCTTTCATGGTTGGTTTTAAAATTGTAATTAAGGTATAAAAATGATAACCATGTCATGATTATTATTATTCTAGAGATAATGGAATAATTAAATATTTGACCATATTCAACTTACCAAAGTGATTTTGGACATATGAGCAGACTATCATCAAAACATATGATATAAATTTAATTGATTTAGTAATTATATATAACATGGTGATAAATAAAATAAATGGAATAACACACTTTAAAAATATTCTAAAGAAAGTAAATAAATTAACATAAGTTTATTATTCAGAAAGATAAAGAACTTACAAGATAAGTCAGACTCAAGATAATAAACAATTTACCTTAAAAAACCTATTTCAAATGTTTTAAATATTTATTTTCTAAATGTTTTATTCCATGTCCATAATATTAGAAAAAATGGATTCATTTGAATAGATGTAAAAAAATTATAAAGGACATTTTATATAACTTTTGACTTTTTTTAAAGATTTTTCAAAAGAGTATTTTTACATATTTTATAAGGAATATACTAACCAAATGGAAAAAAATGAATGTTCTATTTTAATATAAAGTATGCCAACAATTATTCCCATCTCTATAACCATTATTTATTGTTTTTATCCTTTTATAATATTTCATGTTTTCCTCAAATAAAAACTATTATTCCCTTTTTTTGTGTATTTTTAGAAAGGGTTTTAAATGGAATGGATATTTGAATATCCAAAAATGTTTTTTATGGTTTTATAGAATATTTTTATGAGTATGATAATATAAATTTAATAATTAGTGTATTATGATTATGTTATGGTTATTGGCCATTCTTTATGATGATGGGTGAGCCTGATATTTCTCATAATGATGGGTGATCCCCATATAGCTCATGATGATGGGTGAACCCAATATAGCTATCTAATGCATTGGACAAAGGGGAAGAGTTAACCCATTATGTTTCTACTAATATATTATTAGAATTTACTGGGTAGTTAATTCCATTTTTAAGAGTGATTGTAAGAGTGATATAAAAATTATGTCCCAAGTTTCCTATAATATTTATCTCTAGTTTCTTTGCAATTTCATGGAAATATTATGATTTAATATGGTAAACTAATTATATTAAGTTTAAAGACAAGTTTATACTAATTTTTAAGGGTGTAAAGTGTAAATTTTCTTAAGTTTTTTATCATTGATAAAAATCTTTATGAGTTTTATTTTTCCTTCAATATTTCTTAAGATTTTTTTATAAAATTTTTTGTGTATGTAGGTTGATTTCATGGGTTAGAAAATGTTTATTTTGAGACCAGATTTTACTTTGAAAAAGGAAAATTTTCAAGAGTATTCAGGGAATAATTAGTTTCCTTTTTTATTTTTATATTTCACTTATATTTTTGTTCTCATCCCACATTTTCAAATTTTTTTCACAGGGTTTTAAGGATGAGTAATGTAATGTACCGTCCCTCAACCATTGGCTTGGGAAGAGATGGTGGGTGTTACTAGAATTAGGTGACAACCCCAAGACACCAAAGGCTAATAATAAATGACAAGGTATTCATAAAAAACTGGTGGATGATTTTAACTTTAAAGATAAACATCCAAACCAATATAACCATAAACAATAAAACCTCTAAATATTGTATGAGTACGAAACACAAGTCATTACAAAACCAAAACAAAAGACAATATCAGAGTATAAAGTCGAAACCAAGAATAGAAAACTAAAATAAACCAAATACATTGACTCAAAAACTCTCAAACTACTCCAAGATCAAACTCCACATGACTAAACCAAGATATCAAGAAGCATCACTAAAGAGATGGGAGATTTTTCCTTTACCAGTGTCTCGATATATAACATTTGAAAACACACCAAAGTTACCATGAAGGGAGTGAGTATAAAACATAGTAGGATTTCACTAATGACTTCCCAACTCATACCACTAGTATAAAACTTATTTTCACATTTAAGTAAAATATTTTTAAAAAATTAAAATAGTTTAAATCGAACCAACACAGTTTTTCAAAGGAAAGAAAATAAACAATCATTTAAAATCATTTTTCAAGGAATACATCAACAAAGTATTTAAACCATTTCTCAATTTGTGATTTAGAATATAATATTCCATGTCCACACACATACACATAAGCTTGGTGTTACCATTGATGGTGGAACTTAAAGTCCACACTCTATCCCTTTGATGGTGGTATTTCGCGAACAATATCCATCCCATTCAACTCATGCCCAACCCTTATGCTAAAATCATGTCAAACCATTTTAATAAAATCATTTAAATAAATAATTTACTTGAATTAACCAACCATAATTTTAAAATCTCCATTTAAAATTTATAATTAATGGTTTTCCAAAAATAAACCCCATTCCCATGATTTCCAGAACCATAATTCAAATTAGAATTTCCTTCAAATTGCACCATGATTTCAAAAAATATAAATGTAATTAAATAAATTTTAAATAAGGACTTCAAATTATAATTAATAGGAGTCAATAGAGATTACTCCTACCTCTCAAACATAGGAAAAAACAAATAACTACATAAATACTTTAAAAACCCGGCTTAAAACACCTACATTTTTCCATAGATCTTGTTCCCTTCAATCAAAATAATCATATCCCATAAATATTAACATCACAAAGCATGGATATATCACCAACGAAGTAGATACATGATTCTAAGAGAGGGAATAAGAATATATATAAGTAAAACAATGAATAATGAGAACTTACCAACAAATTCGGGACCTCAACGCACTTAGATTCACCTTGGAATCGCTCCTAGATTGAAAGAAATTTTCTTTATAACCTTGGGAGGAAGTGGAATTCGGGTTATGGCCTGATAAGGGAAAAAGAGTGATTTAAAAGGTAAATCAGATTAAATCCATGGTTTTTAGATCTAAAATTTAATGGTGCATGGTTAGGTGATCCACGCACTAATCATATATGAGACACTCCCTCAAACCACACCTCACATAGTTGGATCAAATGGTTGGACAAACCATGAACCAACCATTCTATTCCACACTGTCCAACATTTCATGCTTTATCCTAATAATCCACATGGTTTTCCCAAACCTTGCTCCTAATTGTGCACCTACCCATTTCCCACTATTTCAGTTTAATGGTTTCTAGGAGGTGTTTTATGGTTTCTAATTACCGTTCTCAAACCATGAACCTCCATAAAAGCCTAAAAAACATACCAAAACTCATTTGAAACTCCTAAAACATAACCTAAAAATTATATATACATAGAATACATAAATAAAGGTTCAATTACCTGAAACTAAGAGTACTATATTCTCCCCACCATTGGCCTTTATATCCATAGAAAGTAGAAAACCACTATTTTCATGAAAGAGATTGGGCTATTGCTCCACTATTTTATTTTCATGATCCTATGTTTCTTTCGGGATCCGAACATGTTTCTATAAAACCCACACTAGATTGATGATTTTCCCAGATGATGTTTTCTCTTTTCCATCCAAAATCTGCATTGGCACATGAACCAGCGTAGCATCCATGTCTAGTTTAATGTGATCCCATCAAATCGCATGGATATGATTTGGTTGATACTTATTCAAATGAGATACCTAAAACACATTATGCACTGAACTAAACCTTAGTGTAAAGACCAACCGATATGCCACCTCATCAACCCGTTCAAGTATATCAAAATGGTTTATTTATCAAGGAGATAACATTCCCTATTTCTTAAAATGATGATGCCCAATCCTTGAAGAGAATATCAAGAACACATGATCACTCACCTCAAACATCAATGACCATCGATGATGACCAACATATGATTTCTGACGACTCTGAGCCATCTTATTTCTCTTTATGATCAACTAGATCTTCTCTATTGTGTATTACACAAGTCTTTGTCAAACTAGTGAAGTCTCGCATATTTCCACCCAACAATGTAGAGAATGAAAAGAAAACCCACATAATGATTCAAAAGGATTCATATGTATTGATTCCTAATAACTATTTTTTATGTGAACTCCACTAAATGTATGTTCTTCTCCCATGAGCCACCAAAACCCATCACAAAATCCATAATCATGTACTATAACATTTTTATTTTCCTATAAGATTGTTCATCATTTTAGGATGATACACCATGATTATTGTAAAATTAATCCCAAGGTTTTTCTATAATAATTTACAAAAATGAGATGTAAACCCTAGATCTCAATGTGATTCCATTAAAACTGGTATTCCATGCCTTTTTACCACTTATCAGATATAGATTTTTGACAAGTCTTCTACTGTATTGGATTCACAAATTAGAATTAAATGGTCTAACTTTGTGAGTCAATCCACTATCACCCTTATGGAATCGTGTTTCTAAACCATCCTTGGTAGTCATGTTACAAAAATCTATAGATATCTACACCCATTTCCACATGAGAATTGAAAATTAATGCAACATACCCACTGGATGCTGGTGCTCTTCCTTAACTTGCTGACAAGTGAAGCATCTCAAGAAAAACTCAGCCACTTTTATTTTTATGTAATACCACAAAAAATTGTGGTTCTAGTTCCATATAAATATTTTTTATTCTAGGATGAACAACCCATCTCAAATGGTGGTAATCATGAATAAGTTTTTCATGAAAAGCCAAAGGTAACACCATCTAATCTCGAAACCACAACACTGATCTTCTATCAAGCTTCCATCCCTTAATGGTCTCCCCGACATTGAGTTTTTACCTCATAGTATAAAATTAAAAATTAAATATATGTTCCTCTTTAACCTTCTCAATCAAATTAGGATCAATATTAAATAGAAAAAAAAACTACAACACTACCTTGATCTTCACAATCTAAGTGTGTGTCATCTATCACTAATATTGGATTCCATTGATTTAAATCCTATTTTTCCAACTGACTATATAAATTGATACTTAATGCATCCACCACAATGTTTACTTTACTCAGTGTACACATTAATTCAATGTCAAACATTTTAAGATACTTCAACCATCTTATTTTTCTCAGATTCAAATCTCTTTGTGAGAAAATGTTTTTCAAGATCTTATGATCCAGAAACACCAAGAATATCTCACAAATGAGATAATTATGCCAAGTATTCAAAGAATAGAGTATTGTAGATAATTAAAAATCATGTGTTGGGTAGTTCTTCTCATGAAACCATAACTTCCATGAGCCATAAGCAACAACAAGATATCTTTGTTTTAGAACACACCCCAACCCAGATCCCGAAGCATCAAAACACACTACATAACATTTTCCTAATTCTGGAAATATCAAGATCAGTGATGATGTAACGTGAATTCGAAGCTCATAAAAAGAATTATGATATTCATTATTCCATTATAATGGAGCATTGTTTCTTTTAAAATCTATCATTGGTGAAGCTAGTCATGAAATTTCATAAAAAAATGTCAATAATAACAAACTAGGAAAAGAAAACTACATATCTCTAAGACATTATTTGGAGGTTAATAAGAGATCAAAACCTCTATCTTTTATGGATCCATAGAAAAAATATTTAGAGATAACATGGACAAGGAAAGTACCTATTGTTTCCAAAAAACAAAATTTGAACATTTTTCATACATATGATGATCCAACAAGATATCCAACACCATCACCAAGTGTTTCTCATGATCAACCTTTGTCCTAGAATACACCAATATATCATCAACAAACACCACTAGAATAGAATCCAAGTACCTTTGAAATATTCAATTCATCAATTAAATAAAGACTTCCAGTGAATTCCCAAGACCAAAAGGCATAACCACATACTCACAATGACTATATCTTCTTCTAAAAGTTGCCTTTAGAATATCCTCCTTTTTAACCCACAATTAGTGATATCCCAAATGTAATTCAATTTTAGAGAACCACTGGGATCCCCACAATGAATCAAATAGATCACAATTATGTGGAATGGGATACCGATTCTTTATCATAACATAGATAAGATTACAATAACATATACAAAGCCTAAGAGTTCCATCATACCTTTTCACAAAAAGAACAGGCGTTGCCCATATAGACATACTAGACCAAATAAACCCTTTTCTTTTCAGTTATTCCAAACGAAATTTCAATTCCCTTAATTCTATTGGTTTTATATGATAAGATGGAAGTGAGACATGACTGGTACCTTATAAGATATCAATTGTAAAATCTAATTCTCTTTTGGGTGGAAACCCTGAGAAATTATTAAGAAAAACATCAGGAAACAGATCCACTATGGTTGAAAGACATTTATTCTTGATCTTATTTACTAATTCAAAGGTCAATGCTAACAACTGGTACAAGATAGTTCAAAACACTGTTTTTAAAAATCTTTATCCACTTTCCTTCACATTTGGATCTCCTATAAATGTATTCTTAACACCAAATTCAGTTGTAAAAATAACCGTTTGGGTATAATAGTCAATGTGAGATTTGAATATTTTCAACTAATCCATACCCAAGATTATGTCAATGAAATCCATCTCAAGTATAGATAAATCCCAAATCATTTTCCCCCATTGATAGTTATAGAACATACTTTTCACGTAAAGTTTCAATATCCTCTTTGTCTAAGAGGAGTTTGAATATTTAAAATAGAAGGAATCATCTCAACATGAAAATATATATTATCAACAACATAAGAAGAAATAAATGAATGGGATGCACTCATATCAAACAAGACATGCATAAGAGAAAAATTAAAATGAATTATACCTCCCTCACTATCAAAGGTCTTGATTGATCATCCATGATCATTTACGTAGATCCATACAATTTCTTACTCGGTGCACTTTTCTATTTGTTACATTGTTGGGATTCCACTAGTTGGGGATTCATGGTATTCCTATAATCTTCATGTCTTGCTCAGTTTTTATGATGAGAGTTATTTTTTTGGAATCATTCTGTTAAAGCATATGATGCCTGGGAAGCATGAGATATGTCTTGAGCATCCGACCTTGGAGCACTGTGACAATAACACTAAATATGTCCCATTTGGTTTTCATTGTGACATACTCTAGGTGGTGTCATATAATCTCAATTTATGGGACTGATATAACCACATTGAAAACAACCAGGTTTACCCTTTGGGTTAGGAGAAAGATTCACTGATCCTACCATATAATTCTGATCCATACCACCACCTTGGAAATAGGTTTACCTCATTCTCTTATTCCTAACATTAGAATTCCCACCTATTACCATAGGTATCAACATGCATCCTCTAATCATGTTTCTCGAGATGTATCTTTTCTCCACCATTTCTCTATTGACCATCTCTGTATAATATGATATATAAATAATGACAATCTTTGAGAGAATATCTAGTCGCAACCTTGATTCAAAAATTTATTCCTTCAAGGATTCACTTCCAATAACTTCGGGTGAAAAGTAGACTAAATTCATAAATTTTACCATGTAATATGTCCTTGTGATATTATCTTACTTCAAAATGAATAATTCTATTGTTCTTACAATCTAAAAAGTATAAGGATAGAATTTTTTATTAAAAAATTATTCAAAATCCTCCCCTGAGATGTCTTGGTCCTATTTGGCCTAAAATTCTAAATCTCAGCAATAACATGAAAGATATTCTATCATGTACATTACCAACTTCACCTTCAACTATGCTAGTATTACAAGGAAATTGAATATTTGATTCAACATATTTATCCACACATATAATTTTTATAGTTTTAATTAACCTCAAAATATGGATGGATCATGCTTTTGGAACTGAACCAAATAATCCACTTGCCTTGGTTTATCATTTTCATTCCCTCCATCCACAACCTAAAAATACCAGACAATACACTGAACCAACTATTGGTTCACCTATGGCTTAGGTGAAACCACATTCTCAACATTCTATTTTGATTGGTTCATATAATGCCTAGCTAATTTCATTTTCTATATCCAAAATAAAACCCCATTTAATATCACTCTCTAGAAACTGAAGGCTTATAATTTCAAATTTTCCTTATCAATCAAATCACAAATAAGACCTTCCAAGATTCAATAATTTCTATTTTCAAACCATTATTTAGAAATTTCACCATGTTTTTTTTTGAAAATCGAACACTTTCAACTATTTTCAAAAACCAACACTTTTTCACCAAATCATATATGATTACTCAAATTAAATTGTTCACTCATAGTTGGAATTCATTTATATCAATGAATTTCATGCTCTTATCATCAGCTAAACCCATTATGATGAGGTTACAACTCCCAAAAGTTCCTCAAAACACTCATGTACCCAAAATCCTTAGTAAATTGAATTTCAGTATAAATAGGTTAGCTCTTCCTTTTTATACTCTACATTTCATGTTTTTTAGATCCTTCTCCTTTCGAGAATCCCAAGAGACATGATGGCAATAATCAAATTTCAAGGATTGAACAAACTGACACCATTTGAAATGTCCCACCCCTCACCCATTAGATTGGGAGTAGGCAGTGGGTGTTACTAGCATTATGTGACATCGCCAAGATACCAAAGGCAGGAAATAAATTCCAAGAGATTCATAAACAATTAGGGGATGATTTAACCTTTAAATATAAACATACAAACTAATATAACAATAAACAATCAAACCTATGAATTATGTATTATTATGAAACACAATCCATTACAAAACCAAACCAAAAGACAATATCTGAGTACAAAGATGAAACCAAGAAAAAAAAAACTCCAAGTAACCAAAGACATCGACTCGAAAAATCTCAAACTAATCCAAGATCTAACTCTACCTGACCAATCCAAGATATCAAGAAGCATCACTAAAGAATAGGGAGATCTTTCCTTTACCTATGTCTCAATATATAACATTTGTAAATGCACAAAAATTCCCTAGTAGGGGGTGAGTATAAAACTCTGTAAGATTTTCCCAATGACTTGCCAACTCACACCACTTTGATAAAACTTTTTATCCCATTTATATAAAATTATTTAGAATGAATTTAATTCATTTTATATCCAACCAACATAGTTATTCCAAGAAAAGGAAAAAAACAAGCCTTTAAAACCATTTTTCAAGGAATATATCAACAAATAATTTAAACCATTTCTTAATTTTTTATTTGGAATATACTATTCCATGTACAAAAACATCCACACACATACACACAATATTAGTGTCACCATTGATGGTGTAACTTTACATCCATACTATGTCCCTTTTATGGTGGTAATTCATGACCAATATCCGTCCCATTCAACTCATTTCCAACCATTATAAAAAATCATGTCAAACCACTTCAATAAAATAATTTCAATAAATAATTTTCTTTAATCAACCAAAAATAATTTTAAAATTTCCATTTTAGAATTATAAACAATGTTTTTCCAAAATAGTCTTCCAATTCCCATAATTTCCTAAACCATAATTCAAATGATAATTTCAATAAAATAACACCATGATTTCCACAATAATTTTAAGTAATTAAATTAATTTAAAAACAATACTTCAAGTTATAATAAATAGGTGTTGATATAGAAGCCACTTGCCTCTAAAACATAGGTAAAAATGAAGAAAAAAACAAAGGAAGAAGAATATATCTAAGTAAAATGATGAATAATAATCACTTATCAATGAATATGGGCCATTAACGCACTTATATTCACCTAAGAATCATTCCTCTATCAAAAAGAATTATGTCCATAACATTGGGAGGAATAGAAATTCATGTTATATCCTAATTAGGAAAAAATAAGTGGTTTAGGTGGTAAATCATATTATATCCCTTATTTTTGGATCTAAATTTTAATGGTGCATAATTAGAGAACATGGTTAGGAAAAATATGCACTAATCATTCATGATACACTACCTCAAACCACACATAACATGGTTGGATCGCATGGTTAGCAAAATTGTGCACCAACCCTGCTATCCACCTCTATCCAACATTGCAAGATTTCTCTTAGGCATCCACATAGTTTGGACAAATTATTCTCCTACCTAGTTTCCACTATTTAATTTTCACAATTTCCAAGAGGTGTTACATAGTTTCTACTAACCATTATCAAACTATAAACCTCCATAAAATCCTAAAAACATTCCAAAACTCCTTCGAACCTCCAAAAACATAACCCAATAATTATATATACTTTAAATACATAAATAAATGGTCAATCACCAGGAACCAGGGGTGTTATAAGTATGTACAAGGATGAGTTTAAGATTAAAATTGTGATGATATTTTATAAAAAGAAAACTTGTTTTGTTTTAAAAGTTTTTTATTTTTTAAAAAATGGATATTGAGTGATAGTGTCCACTTTATAACATAATATTTATTTATTTAAGGTTTACTAACTAATTCTATAAAACTCTAATCCTAAAAGGTATTTGGAAATACAAGATATTGAATTCTAGTATAAATATATTAGATTATGTAATGTTTAATGTCAGGTCCTTATAGATTGTATTAGAGAAAAGGTTTAAATAATTTTAATGGTTAGGATAATGAAAGTAAATACCCTTAAGAGATTAAAATTTATAATTGCTGTGATATAAAATTTGAATATTACCATGTTTCTTTATCTAAAACATGTCTCTTCAAAATGGGTTTTTGTAAGGGAAATAGAGAAGATAGAGTAGGACAACATAAAGAGGATGGTATCCTTACAAATTAACAACTTGTAATTTTTGGAATTATAATTGATTAGTTTTTTGATGTGATGGATTAGTTGACATAATCTATAAATGGTGGTGGTATCCATAATAGAGAGAAACCAAATCAACCATAGAAGAACATATCTATAGTGGAGAATTTTATAAGACAATTCCCTCCTGTATTTAGTAGATCTTATAACACAGTGATATTTGAGGTATGGGTTAAATATTTGGAAAAGATTTTCAAAGTTATGGGTCATTTAGATCATCAAAAATTAACTCTTTATATTTACCATTTTGAAGGTGAATATGATCAATGGCGGTTAATGGTTAATACTGCTAGAGAAAGAGAAGTGATGGATTATATGGAATGAGATAAATTTAAGAATATATTCCTTGAGAAGTATTTACCTAAGGTTGTTTGACTTAGGATGGAAAACAAATTCTTGGAATTGAGACAAAAGGAGGAAGATTTAGTGGCTTCATATGAATAAAACTTCACCAGATTGGTAAGGTATACACCAAATTTTATTCAGGATCTTGATACTTAAATTAATTATTTTTACTTGCGATTAAAGACAAGATACCAAAGATATTTGACTTATCATGAATTTTAAAGTTATGAGAAAAAATTTCATTGTACTGAGAAAGTAAAAATGGAGTTTTTTTATGAACATGTATTCCATGGAAACAAGGACAAAAAGAGATCCTTGTGGATGCCAAATGTGAAGAATACATCAAAGAAATATAAAGTTAGTAAAATCAAGTTTTAAATTTGTGATAGTTGTGGTAAAAATAACCATGGATAATGTATTATGAAATATTAGAAGTAATTAAAATGTGGTAAGTTTAATCATATATTTTATGATTGAAAATAAGAAGATCTTGGTAGTTGTAAGAACAGTTGTAATAAGGAGGAAGTAAGGTGTTCTTAATGTAATGAGATGGGTCGTTATGTGGATGTGTGTATGAAGAATAGAATAAATGTAATAGTTTGTACCTTTTTGGACCATTACTTTTCTAGTTTTTGTGGTAAGAGGCTTTTGGGGAGGTTTTGAGAGTTTTCGATGGCATCTGGACGTGTAGTGGAGCTATTGTAAGAAATACACACTATATAAATGTATTAAATGACTTTTAATGGGAGTTCATGGATTGTGTAGTCGAGTGGGTCATGAGTTTTATAAGGGTTATCTTGTGAAAAGGGTACATGTCGTGTAAGTGGTATTCATGATTTGTAATAAATTTGGTGTTTAATCTTTCGAGGTGATGTGTTTTTTGGAAAATATGTAATTTTATAAAACCCAAGGATTACACACTGTGTAATGGTTACACGACATGAAACCTATGGGATTCTAAGTTTTAAGTCCCTTTCTCGGACAAATTTATTTTTATCTAGCCACCTCCCTTATCTCTCTCATTTTTTAAGATCCCTAAGTGCCTTGAAGATTTCTATAAGAACCATGCCTTCTAATTTGATCATTTTTCTCTAGTGGATCACTGTTGGAAATATTTTCCAGGTTCTCCCACCTTTATTGGTTTGTTTTATTTTTTTATTACTCTATAGATTCACTATGGTTATGTTTTTTTGGTTTTGGGTGTGAGTTGGGATGCATTTTTATGATCCTTTGGTGCAGTGTAGGTTGACAAAAAGTTTCTCATGGTGCGGTTGTGGTTGGTGAGAAATTCTTCTTCAGCCTATATTGTGCAATGAGTTATAAAGATTCTTTGAGGTATGGAATACCTTATTTCTCTTTATTTTGTATCATACAAGAGGTATTTTCTCATTTTTTTCTATGAGATATGGTTACGATAACTTAATCAAACATAAATAATTAGTTAAACTAAAACTAAATGATAAGGGGTTTTCATTATCTTGATTTTATATCCTTATTATTATTGTGATATTATGATTGTATGGGATTTATTCCCCACTAAAAATTATGGTCACTAGAGGATTTGTTTTCACTGGATGATCTGAATTGTGACTAATACTTTTTTTTGGTTGTTGTGATATCACCACAAAATGGAAATTGATTACCACTTATATTTTTATAAAGAAATGGATTCCCCGGGATTATTTCTTGTGTGATAACACCCCTAAAATAAAGTGGAATATGATAAAATACCATTTGTAAATATATAAAATGATCTTGATGTGTTGTGATGTGTGGTTGGGGAAAGTAGAGATGGTGGTTTTTTTGGATGTGCTTTTGGGGTGGTGAGATGTTTTTTTTGGCCATGATTTGGAGGAGGCAAGGTGGTTTGGTTTTATATTCTTTTGGGGTGGAAAGATGGTTTGTTTGACCATGTTTTTTGGGCGGTGAGGTGGTTTTTTTGGCCATGATTTTGGGCAGAGAGGAGGTGGTTATTTTACTGTGATGTTGGGGTGGTGAGGTGGTTTTTTGGTTGTTCTTTTTGGGTGGTGAGGTGGTGGTTGTTTAGCTATGATTTTAGAGTGGTTAGGGGGTTTCTTTTCCATGCTTGTGTGGTGGCAGGGTGATGGTACTATCACAATATTGATCTTCTTGTGATGTATGTTTATGTTGTGCTAGATGCCTGGGTGGTGATGGAATAAATAATTTTTTAATAATGTTATATTGAAATGGCTAGGGTTTGGTTTGGTTAATGGGATGAGAATTACTAATGAATAGACAAATGGTGGGTTGTGTGTTTAACTGTGGTTGATGTTGAATAATTAAAAGAATAAGATGATTAAATGAATTTGGTTGGGAATGTGAAATGGGGCTTGTGGCTTGTTGTGTGGTGTAATAAATTTAGAGGTGGCAGTGAAAGTGGTGATGTTGTTTGTTGATTAGTGTTTGTATATGAACCCATATGTTGGGGTTTCATGTGGTTATATTTATATACTTTTATATTCCTTATGATTTATAAATACACCCACCCACATTGAGCACTATGTTCCGATATCCACATAGTCATGTGGGGGTATTTTTTCCCACATGAAATGAAGAGGAAGGATGGATGGGTACCTACTCTTTCCAAATCTATCTTCTAAGTGAGGTAGGTATTACATTGGATTTGATGGATAGAGGTTTATTAGTCTATTATATAGAAATCATGATGGCTTGTGTGTTTTCAGGTGAGATGTGATGACCCAGATGTTTTTGGGTGAGATGTGACTGTGCTTGTGGGGTGACTTATAGTGGGGGTCATGCATGATTGGTGGAGGGAATGATGTTTATTTTCTTAATGTTCACAATACTCTACTTCTCAGGTTATGGTTGTGGATGTGTTGTGAATGAGGTGTTTGTATGTGAGATTTGAGGTGGCTATACTTGTGGGGAGGTGAGACTAGGTGTCTATGGATGTGATGTGATGTGACCATGATCGTGGATTGGTGTGGTATTCATAAGAGATGGGAGATTCAGGACATACAATGTTGGTGTGTGAGAGCTTCATAACAGTAGGAAAGCGGTGTAGGGTACCCTTTATCAATATGATTCCTATTATATTATATTACTTGGATTGCATTATTTTTGAGTGTTCCTTGGTGAGGTTGAGATGAATAGTTGACCTGTTTATGTGTTATTGGTTCTTCTATTTTCTTACAGGTGTATTAGTATTATTATTTCACATGTGTATGAGATACGTTGTTTTTCCTACTATGTATACTTTCATTCTCACCCTATGTATATAAAATGTTTTTAGGTTTCTAGGAGGATTACATGGACCATGTTAGACATTACTAGATTTTCCCTTGGATAGCTATTATGTCGTTTCTTTAGCTTTACTTTTGGGTATTTTAGTTTGGAGACTTTTATATGTATTAATATTATTTATACAATCATTTTGGGATGGTTTTTGATTTCTTTTATGTTATTTCAGGGAGTTTATTGTGGATGATTTATCTTATCACATATTCCTATTTATATTATAGAGGGTAATGCCTCCCATACATGAGATTTTTATACCCTTGATGCTAATATCTAACCAAGGTCCTACTATAGGTGGGACCTGGGGGTTATTGTGTTAGTATTTGTGGAGGGATAAGGTCATGACAATTAATGATGGGAAGTATCAAGACTATAAGAAGAAGGGTGTGGTGAAATCCTTTGCAACTACTTCATTGGATATTGATCTATCGAATGAAGTGGTAACAAGTATATTACTTATTTATTTAGATTATGTTAATGTCTTGTTTGATTTGGGGTCTATATATTATTTCGTTTCTAATAATTTTGTTGGTAAAATGAAAGTTTCACCTCGATAAATGAAGTGAAAACATTTGGTAAAAAATTAGGGGGTGGTATTAAGGGAACAATAATTTACAAACATATTTCTATTATCATTTATGGAAGAGTTTACCTCTAAACCTTATTATCTTTCCCATTTGTAGAATTTGATGTTATTTTTGGAATAAATTAGCTTTCATATTATCTGATTAATATAGAATATAGATCCGAAGAATTTATTTTCTGAAATGAATTTATATTTTTATATAAGAATCAATTCATACCTTTGATAATATATCAAGAAGATGGGAAACTATTACGATATGGAAATGAAAGTTTCCTTGCTGATGTTGTTGAAAATAAAGGAACTATTCATATTAATGATGTTCCAATAGTAAAATAATATCTGGATGTTTTTCTTGATGAGTTACTTAGTATTATACCTATTAAAGAATTTGAGTTTATTGTTTACTTAGTGTATGAGGCTAAGAAAATTTCAAAACCCCCTTATCAGATTTCTCGAGTAAAACTTATGGAATTGAAAAAGAAATTATAGGATTTAATTCATAAATGTTTTATTAATCCTGTAACTTTACCATGTGGTGCTCTTGTTTTGTTTGTTAAAAATAAAGATGGTTAGATGAAAATTTTCATTGATTGTAGAGCATTGGATAATATTACTGTTGAGAATAAATATATTTTTCCTTATATTAATGACTTATTTGATCAAATCTAGGGAGATTGATATTTTTCAAAGGTTGATCCCATGTATGAGCACCATCAGCTGAATGTGAATGAGGATGAAATCTCTACGTCAAAATTTCTTACTAGGTATGATCATTATGATTTTTATTCCCTTTGGTTGAAAAATGATCCAGTTGATTCATAGATATTATGAATTAATTTTTCTATAAATATTTGGATATGTTTGTGGTTGTGTTTGCTGATGATATTTTGGTTTATTCAAAAAGTTATGAGGATCATGAAAAACATCTAAGGATTGTTCTATAAACCCTAAAAGAAAATAAGTTATATATAAAATTTAGTAAATGTGATTTTTGATTATAGTATATTTGATTCCTTAGACATATCATAAATAAGAGTTTCATAACTATTGATCATTCTAAAAATAAATTGGCTGATTAATGGATAAGACTGATAAATATGAATGAGATTTGTAGTTTTATTGGATTAGTGGGATATTAATGGTGGTTTATTGAAAAATTTTCGTAGTTATTTATCCCACTAACTAAGTTAAAATGAAAAAGAGTTGGGTTTATCTAAAAAAAATTATGTGATGAATGTTTCTAGGAATTGAAAATAAGATTTGTGAATGCTCTGGTTTTTTCCCTACCATCTAGAAATGGTACTTTTTTCTACAATGATACTTAATTAAAGGGACTAAGTTGTATTTTAATACAGAATGGTTAGGTAATTTCTTATGCTTCACATCAATTAAAACCTCATGAGAAAAATTGTCCTTCACATGACCATGAGCTGGTTGTTGTAGTGTTTGCTTTAAAAATTTAGAGACATTATTTATATGAAGTAAAGTGTGAAAAATATATGGACTATAAAATATTGAAGTATATATTCACTCAAAATGATTTGAACATGAGGCAAAGGAGATTACTGGAATTGATTAAGGATTATGAAGACACAATTCATTACCATTCAAGTAAATCAAACAGAGTAGCTGATTCTTTGAGTCGGAAAGATAATGCTACATTAACCATGATACATCAAGAACATGATCCATTGGTTAATGATTTGATGAATATTGGATTTTAAATTATTCATGTAGGAACTCCCTCTATTTTTTTTCAGGTGTCAGTGCAATTTCCTTTTTTAGACAGGATAAATCAAGCTCAAAAGGAAGATAGTGTTACAAGAAAAATAGAATTATTCTAGAATGGTGAGTTTCCATAGATTAATGTTGAAAAATAAGGTATTTTGGGATTTAGAAAAGGGTTATGTGTTTCTTATGACTACCCTTTGAAAAAATAAATATTGAGTAGGGTTCTTAGTTCTTTTTTTTCTATTCATCCTAGCAGCATAAAAATATATATAGTCCTTTGGGAATAGTTATGGTGAGAAGGAATGAAGAAATATATTGATTTTACTACGAAATGTTTGTCTTGTCAACTAGTTAAAGCTAAATAACAATTATTTAAGGTGATGCTTCAGAAATATCTAGTACATGAATGTAAATGAGAGAATATATCCATGGATTTCATTGTGGGATTACCCAAAAAATTGAGTTAATAATATGATTTGGGAAATTTTTGATCGATTAAATAAATATGTTCATTTTATTCCCATTCAAGATAATATGTATTTGGATAAACTTTATAAACTTTATATTAAAGATAAAATTATATTACATAGAGTCCCTATCTTTATTGTAACTAACCATGATCCCAGTTTTACCTATAATTTTTGGGAAATTCTTTAAAAGTCATTGGGTACTAAATTGAATTTCAGTATAGCCTTTCATCATCAATCTGATGGATAGTCAATGAAAAAAATTCATACTTTTGAAGATATTATTTGAGCTTATTCAGTGGATTATCTGGGAAGTTGGGATCAACATTTAACTATGGTTTAGTTTTCTTATAATAATAATTTTCATTCCAGTATATATATGATACCTTTTGATTCATTATGTGGAATGCAATGTCAGACTGCCACTTCTTGGGATGAAGCCGGGAAAAGAATGTTGTTGGGAGTGAAATTGGTAGAATAAATGGTTGAGAAGGTGAGTATGATTCAGTAGAACATAAATATGGATTATATTAGGAATAAAGTGAATATAGATAACTACATGAAAGATCTTTCTTTCAAGGTAGGTGATTGTGTTTTTCTTAAAGTATCTCCATGGAAAAGTGTGATATATTTTGGTAAAAAGGGTAATCCAAATGCACAATTAATTGGAACATATGAAATCAAAGATAAATTTGGATCATTTTCCTACCAAGTAGTATTACATTAAATTTTATGTTATTTACATGACGTATTTAATTTTTCATTGTAAAGAAAATATGTGTTGGATGCATCTTATGTTATGTGCCCTAAAGTAGTTCAGTTGGAAGAAAACCTTTCTTATATGGAATCACTAATAAAGATTATTGACCATAGAGAGAAAGTATTTCGGAATAAATTGATTTACTAGGTTATGTTTTTATAGAAAAACCATATGATTGAAGAAGTGCATGGGAATCAGAAAATGTATGAAATAAAAATATTCCCATTTATTGAAGTAATGAATAAAATTGTGACGACACAATTTCCAAAAGGGGGAATAATTTAACAACCATAATAATGTTAAGATAAATTATGTTCATGTCTTATTAATATTCATTAATTATTTTTGATAGATTAATATGTCAAACTTATCATGGGATGATTTTTTGAAAATTTTATGAAAAGTTTGATTTTTCAATGAATAGTGAAAAATACTGATTTTTATTGAAAAAACACTTTTCATTTCAAGAATTTACAATGTTTCATTTTATTTTAAAATAGTTTAAAATAAAAATTAATCCAATTAAATTATTAATAACGTAACACCCGGACCCCAGTTACCCAGAGTTGGTGCATTATTACATAACATTGGCATGATCACAAGGAAATCATGTCCCGAAAGACCGACCAGTTTAGTATTATTGGCAATAATATTCATACATAAGTTCAACTTTACAACCTGAAAAGAAATACAACACTAATTTATTCCATTAGAAACATCCAATCCTCCTAGATTATGCCTGTAGGTCACTCATAACTAACATCTTCATATCCTGGGAAAATGAAACATAAGAATGGGGTGAGCTCAAATGCTTATTAAGGGTAAGCAATACAATGGAAGATAAAATAAATATTAGGCATGGGGAATAATTGAAAACACATGCCTTTACAAATAATAAACATGAACAATTTTATGGATGGAATATGATCTGAGTAAATAATTCCATAATAAAACATAGTCATGGGTATTATACTAGTCGAATAACCACATGATCCATCAATATTATTTTCATAATGAGGGAATGTATAATGTCAGACATTCTGAAACATGTTGTCAAGGCCTCGTCCAAGATGTCTAAAAATGATTAAGGCCTCAGCCAAAACCATATATCAAATTTGGAAAGGCCTCGACCAATTCCACATTTAGTTGTCTCATGAGACCTACCGATGCACCGAGGAGCTATAGCGGGCTCCACCCGTCACATACTAAGTCCAATACATTCCTAATATGATAAGGTTGAAATATAACATAAACATTCGTATTAAAACTTGCATAGGAAATGTCAATACTTTAACTATAAACCATTAATGGTATAAAAATAACACATCCACAGTTAAACATATAAAAAAATCTTCAATAAAATATGGAATATTTGTATCATAATGAATCGACTTCAAACAAGTATAAAATCCATCAAAGGATGTTGACATAAATGAAATCAAAACTATTTGACAAAAATATCTCTTTATTTTTTCAAATCATTTAAAATCACATAATTATAAAAGAAAAAACTTATTTTGAAAATATTCTTATAAGATTATAAGGGAAGATTCGACGATGTTATAACAGCAGAGAATAACTGTTCCCGCTGTATAAGTTAAAAAAGGCATTCCTACCTTAATTTTGTCAAAAAGGTCGTAAAGTACCTTGTTTGGAAAACGACGGAAGGATTCCTTTCAAAACATATAAGGTCAAATAATGGTATAAATGAATTTAAACCATATTTTTGTAAACAGTAAAAATGTTTTGAAATAAATTTTTAAGAAAACACGGATGTGGATGATAAAGAGGTCCCAATAGATACTTACATAAAAACAACCTCAGATAATAAAGAGATTGTGGAATTAACCCTTACCTTGTTCTTTTCCTTGGTCGAGGGTAAGTTAACCTCCTGTATAATGGGGAAATCATTCTTATTAAATTATACAAGAACCATATACATTAATATGATATCATATATGATCTTCTAATATTTCTTTGATAATGATATTTCAGTAGCATCGTCATTTTAGGTGTTAACTGATTTGTTTCCCTTTATATGTTTTGATACATAAGCCATATTTTTTATGGATAGTATGTATTTGATTCATATCCATAATGATATTATGTTCTTAATAATTATTTTTAATAACCAAATGAAAATTATTCTTGAATGGTTATGATGGGGAAATGAATCTCATCGCGTTCGTGGAGACGATAATCCATACGTACACAAGAGAGACAATATCATTAATTTGATTTAAAAACATATGTAAATAGATGTTATATCATATAAAAGGAATCATTAACATGTTACATTTATTATTTACATCAATTATACATCATTATTATACCCATCCACATAATAGTGTATTTGAATAACAACTACACCATGACGTGGAGACGGTAAGCCGTACGCACGCATGTATGGTGACATGTCATTCATAGGATGGATAGAATAATGAATATGGTTGTACCATATTTATAATAACATCACAGTATATAGAAGATAATTGAGTTATTATTTTAGAATGGAAACAACAAAGAAAGAGGATGTGGAAGAAGAAAAGAACTTGAAAGAGGGTGGTGAAATTATTACCTCTTCTTCAGGTTCTTCCTTTTGATTTGATAAAAATGGCTCATAGGGTTGGCTCTCTGACTAATGTAAGGCCTCTAGAATGAAGTGAGGGGTGTTAGGAGGATATTTGGGAAAGGTTTGTATGAGCCAAAGGCCTGAGAAGTGTGATAAATGGGTAGGAAGTGAGGGCTTTTTATAAGGGAGAGGAGGGTCTCTTTAGGAAAGTTTGAAACATTTATTTTATTATAAACTAATCTTTGGTTTGAAAAGATAAAATAATCATTAAAATAGAATTTAATATGACTCATGGTAAAAATAAAATAATCCAATAAGAACTGGACAGGTTTTGAATATTTTTTAATATTTATAATCTTATTTATTTAAACCATTTATTAATGTGGTAAATATTGCATCATTATTGTGTCAAAAATAATTTAATTTATTTGATTTCCAAAAAATATAAAAAATACCATGATGTAGGAAATATTTTTATATTTTCAAATAATATTTATAGTCTAAAATATCACTTATATTACCCCATGTAAAAATTGATTTACTAAAAAATATTTGTTTATGCCATTTTTGTCTTTACATTAAACCAATTAATATAAAGTGTCATTATTACTCCAATAGAATTAGGACACATGTTAGTGTAATTTAATATTATTATAATACTATATTTTACCCTTATTTATTATATTTACCCTTTACTCATGGTAAATAAAATATTTACTGATGTAAATATTTAAAATGTCTAGAAATAAAAGTTACCTATTTACACAATTCGTACCTACTGATTCAAAATATGGAATCCATTTTTCCAAATTCAAAACACATAAGTGGAAGAAATTAATTTAAATTAATTCCCGTTGTCAAAACAAAAAGCTTGTTTTTAAGAAATAATAACAATCAAAAGATTGACACTTGCTTATGTACAGTTTAAATGTGAAATTACATCCAATGACCAAAATTAGATTAAATTGTAAAAATATAATCTAATTATACTTTAAAAACACTCAAAATTATAATTTAACACTATAAATTATTTTGATTAAAAAAAGTTGTTTTTAATTAAAATTTATTATTTTTCACTATTCATAAAAATATGAAAGTTATCAGAAAAGTGAAAAAAATTCATCCTAAGCTAATTTCAATATTCCAAATCAAAAAATGAAGTCCATTTTGAAAGATAAAATTTATAAAATTTCAAAAAGTGGGTATTACTATTCATAACGTCTACTTTGATTGGTAGTAGTGTGTTAGAATCTCGAAGTTGCGTACAATGCAAGCTATTGCATTATTAAAAGGGAAACGTACCATTGAAGCTTGGGGTGTTACATTCTACCCTCCATTAAATAATTTTTTCCTCAAAATTTCTAGAATACTACCACATAAAAAGATTCAGGTGGTTCTTCATCATAAGTTCCTCAGGTTCCCATGTTGCCTCTTCCATCTTATGGTTTCTCCATAGAACTTTTACCAGATGAGTTGTCCGATTTCTCAACACTTGTTCTCTGGTATCAAGAATCTTGACAGGCTCTTCACAATAAGATAGATCAGGTTCCAGTTTTAATTCCTCATAGGTGAGTACATGCGTTGGGTCAGACATGTATTTTCTCAACAGTGATACGTGGAACACATTGTGAACTTTGGAGAGACTTGGCATAATTTCCAAACGGTAAGCTACAGCCCCAATTCATTCTAGAATTTTGTAAGGTCTGATGTACCTGAGATTCAATTTACCCTTCTTACCGAATCATATAACTCCCTTCCACAGAGATACCTTCAAGAAAACATGATCTCCAATATGAAATTAGAAATCCTTTATTCGGTTATCGGCATAACTCTTCTACCAACTTTGAGCTGCTTTGATGTTGGTTTGGATAACCTTCACCTTTTCCATCATCACCTCAACAAGTTCTGGGCCTACGAGTTTTTTTCACCAACATCATCCCAACAAGTTGGTGTGCTACATCTCTTTCTGTATAACACTTCGTATGGTGCCATCTGAATACATGAATGGAAGATATTGTTATAGGAAAATTCAACAAGAGGTAAATATTGATCCCACATACCTTGAAAGTCAAGTAAGAAAGATCTCAAAATGTATTCTAAGGTTTGAATAGTCCATTCTGATTTTCTATAAGTTTGAGGGTGGTAGGTAGTTCTCAAACGAAGTTCAGTATCCAGGGATTTCTGAAGACTTTTCCAGAATCTTGATGTAAAAAGAGGGTCACAATCAGAAACAATCGATAGGGGTACTGCATGAAGTCTTACAACTTCATTAATATACAGTCATTCTAAACGTTCAAGTGGTAAATCTTCTCTTATAGCAAGAAAATGTGATGACTTGGTAAGATGATCAATAATGACCCATATTGCATCATTATTTCTAGGAGTCTTTGGTAGTCACATGACAAAGTCCATCGTAATATTATCCCATTTTCACTCAGGTATGGGAAGAGGTTTCATGACTCCTCCAGTATGTTGCCTTCCAGCTTTCACTTGTTGACAAACCATACATCTTGTCACATAATCATCAATCTCTCTCTTCATGTTGTCCCACAAAAAATGTTCCTTCAAATCTCTATACATCTTGGTGCTCCCAGGGTGTATAGAGAAATTGGAGCTTTGAGCATCATCCAACAATTCATTTTTTAGATCAAGTATATTAGGAACACCAAGTCTCCTCCCAAATTTAAAAATTCCATCTTCATATATTAAGTTGATCAATCTCCCATTGTTCATAGATTTAATCTTCTTTAGAAATTCCTCATCATCAGTCTGAGGACTTATTATCCTTTCTAGTAAAGATGGTTTTGAAACCATTTGAAAAAAGTATTGATGTTTCACCTTCCATGGTTATTCCCATATCCATCTTTTCTAGATCCATGTATATAGGATCCTTCTCAACTCTTATCTTATTCAAAACTCCATGATCCTTTCTGCTCAAAGCATCTGCCAACTTCTTTTCCTTCCCTGGGTGGTAGTGTATTATGCAATCATAATCCTTGAGTAGTTCAAGCCATCTCCTTTTCCCCATGTTGAGTTCTTTATGTGAGAAAATATACTTAAAACTCTTGTGATCGTTATATATCTCACATTTTTCACCATAGAGATAATGTCTCCATATTTTCAGAGAAAAGATTACAGTTTCTAACTCAAGATCACATACATAGGCAATAACTCTATCACTCTTCATAAGGATATAACCAAGTCCTTTCTTTGATGCATCACTATAAATAACAAACCCATCATTCCCCAATGGTAGAGTCAAGATAGGAGAATTGACTAATATTCTCTTCAGTTCTTCAAAACATTCTTCACACTCTTTTTTCCAAACAAATTTAACCCATTTACGTGTGAGCTTGGTTAATGGGTTAGTGAATCGGGAAAAATTTTGGACGAAACATCGATAATAACCTACTAAACCAGTAAAACTGCGTACCTCAGTTATACTAATCGGTGCTGGACATTATTGGATTTCTCTTGTATTATAAGGAACAACAAAGACTCCATCCTTAGAGACAATATGGCCAGGAAAAAGAAATCTATTGAAGCTAGAATTCACACTTGCTAAACTTCCCATTTAATTCATTTCTTCTGAGGGTTTTTAGAATGGTGGAAAAGTGATTTTCATGATCTTAATAGATTTTTGAGTATACCAAGATATCATCAATAAATACCACTACAAATTCATCAAGGTATTCCTTAAAAATACTGTTCATTAGATCCATGAAAATAGAGAGTGTATTAGTCAGCCCAAAAGGCATTACTGTAAAATCGTAATGCCTATACCAGGTTCGAAATTATCTCTTTGGAATGTATTCCTTTTTCACACACAAATGATGATATCAAGATCAAAGGTAAATCTTTGAAAAATATTGAGCTCCATGAAGTTTGTCGAATAAATCATCAATGCGAGGTAAGGGATACTTGTTCTTTATTGTTATAGCATTGATCTCCCTGTAGTGAATGCACAACCTCATAGATCTGTCTTTCTTCTTAACAAAAAGGATAGGGGCTCCCCATGGAGAAACACTAGGGCGTATAAATCCCTTATTACTCAATTCCTCTAGTTGTTTCATTAGTTACACTAATTCCACAGTAGCCATTCTATAAGGGGTCTTTGATATGGGCCTTGAACTAGGAATTAAATCAATGGAAAACTCAGCTTCTTGATCTAGAGGATGTCCAGGTAAATCCTCTAGAAACACATCAACATATTCTTGCACAATAGGTACATCCCCTATTTGAACATTCCTTTCCTCAACCATAGTTATTTCATTCTCTTCCTCCCCGATAATTGAATTTAGTAGAGCTAATGGGGGTGGATCTAGATAAGAATCAGATGGTGATGTTTCTGCTCTAAAGATAAGGTACTCATTATCATCATCGAAAATTATAACCTCCTTCTTCTTATAATAATTTTTCTCATCATGGTCTAAAAGAAAATCCATACTGAGGATTATATCAAATTCAATCATGGGTATGAAGATGAGATCAACAGATAAAGAACATTTATATGCCCTAATGGGAAATGATTCACAAAAATTTGTTGCAATGATGCTTCCTTTAGAAGTTTTGACTGACAACTCCCTTGTTAAATCAAATTGGAAATATCTAATTTTCTTAGGAAAATGGGAAGATATGAAACAATGTGATAATCCAAAATCAAATAATGCATTTTCTAAACTTGAGAAACCATTAAATTACCTACCACTATGTCTTTCATAGATTCAACCTCAGCAGTAGTGATCGCATAAGCTTGGACTTGATCCCTTGTCCTTTTCTGAGGTAAGTTTCCCTGATGCTTTGGAAATTCATTTTCATAATGTCCCATCTCCCTGCAATTGTAGCATTGAATATTGGTAGCTTCTTTCTTCCCCTTACAATCACCAGCAAGATGGACTTTTTGTCCACATTTTTAGCATACTCCTTTTCCTTTTAAACAGGTACCAGGGTTGTTCCTTCCACAATTATCACAGGGTGTAAATTTAATCCTTCCCTTATTTCTTGTTTCCTTATTTCCTTTCCAAGAGTTTTCAGTAGATCTCTTCTTCTCTTGCTTTTCTTTAAAGTCGTAAGACTTATAGAATTCCTTTTCTCTCTTGATAGCACATGATACAATATCTTCGTACGTTGAAATGGATTTTGATACTAATTCTCGATGAGGAAATGGTTTTAGCCCATCAAAAAAATGATCAATCTTACTTCTTGGGTTACGTATATAATCTACATCATGCCTTGATAACCTTGTAAAGTTGGCTTCATACTTTGTGAAATTCTCATCCTCCTTTTACCTTAGACTCAGAAATTGCCTTTCCATATCTACTCGATGGTCATGAGGAAAGTATTTTTCTATGAAAATCTCCTTAAACTCCCTCCATTACATACTTGATACTTATTCATCCTCCTTTATGTTTTGAATCAATGACCTCTATTGATCTGTATCTCTCGTGAGGTGATAAACTGCCATGACGACTTTTTCCCTTTCGCTACTCCCCGAAGCATGAAATATTTTCTCTAAGGAATTTATCCATTGCTCAGATACCAATAGATTTGTAATCCCATTGAATTTTGGTGTTTTTTGACTCATGAAGTGATCTAACATTGATCCTCCACATTGTGGATCAGGGAGCTTCATACGGGTAAGGTTATTATTCATAACCTGAGTGAGTTGTCACAGTATAGTGATAAGATAATCAGCACCAATTGCATCACCAGCTCCGCTGTCATTATCTTGAGTAGGAGGGAAATCCCTACATGGATTATGTGCATTGATACAGTTTCCATTCCTTCCTCTAGGCACCATTTCTAAAAAATGGCATAAACTAGATTAGTTTATGAATTGAAATACATAATTCCATACTTGTAAAACACTTAACATAAATTGAATAGTTTATGGATATAATCCATAATCATAAAAATGTTTTCTTTGAGGAAGTATATACTCATAAATCCTTCATAACGGTTTGTAAAGGAAATGAGAATTATCCTAAGTATATCCCCCGGGAGTTTCGTAACCAAGAGTGCAGCAAGGTCCATTGTCATGCACCAGTTCCCATTCGAGTCTAGCTCAAAGCGAGGATTTCGAGTTTTACCCCTAGGTATATTTGTTCCAGAGCCAAATCTACCTTCTCATATCCAAACAGGGATGTATTACTTGGAAAATACACAAAATCTCTACATTACCAAAATTCTAGGATGTTCTTCAATATTAATCCTCAAAGTCTATCTTAGGGTAATGTGCTCCAATCAGAGTTTATCTAAATCTAGTTTCCAAGGTTTGTGCTAAACTTTCTCTGATACCAACTATAATTCCCCGACCCTAGTTACCCAGAGTCGGTGCATTATTACATAACATTGGCATGATCACAAGGAAATCATGTCCCAAACGACCGACCAATTTAGTATTACTGGAAATAAGATTCATACATAAGTTCAACTTTACAACCTGAAAAGAAATACAACACTAATTTATTCCATTATAAACATCCAAGCCTCCTAGATTATGCTTGCAGGTCACTCATAAGTAAGTTCTTCATATCCTGGGAAAATGAAACATAAGAAAGGGGTGAGATCAAATGCTCAGTAAGGGTAACCAATACAATAGAAGATAACATAAATATTAGGCATGGTGAATAATTAAAAACACATGCCTTTAAAAATAATAATCATGAACACCTTTATGAATGGAATATGAGATGAGTAAATAATGACATAATAAAACTTAGTCATGGGTATTCTACTAGTTGAATAACCACATGATCCATCAATATTATTTTCATAATGAGGGAATGTATAATGTCAGACATTCTGAAATATCTTGTTAAGGCCTCGACCAAGACGTCTAAAAATGATTAAGGCCTCGGCCAAAACCACATATCAAATTGGGAAAGGCATCAGCCAATTCCAAGTCTAGTTGTCTCATGAGACCTACCGATGCACTGAGGAGCTATAGCGGGCTCCACCCGTCACATACTAAGTCCAATACATTCCTCATATGAAAATGTTGAAATATAACATAAACATTCGTATTAAAACTAGCATATGAAATGTCAATACTTTAACCATAAACCATGAATGGTATAAAAATAACACTTCCACAGTCAAACATATCACAAAACCTTCAATAAAATATGGAAGATTTGTATCATAATTAATCGACTTCAAACAAGTATAAAATCCATCAAAGGATGTTGACATAGATGAAATCAAAACTATTTGATAGAAATATATCTTTCTTTTTTGAAATCATTTAAAGTCACATAATTATAAAAGAAAAAAATTATTTTAAAAATATTCTTATAAGATTGTAAGGGAAGCTTCGACAATGTTATAATGGCAGAGAATAACCGTACCCGCCGTATAAGTTAAAAAAGGCATTCTTACCTTAATTTTGTCGAAAAGGTCGCAAAGTACCTTGTTTGGAAAATGATGAAAATATTCCTTTCAAAACATATAAGGTCAAATAAGGGTATAAATGAATTTAACCCATATTATAGTAAACAATAAAAATTATTTGAAATACATTTTTAAGAAAACACGGATGTGGATGATAAAGAGGTCCCAGTATATACTTACATAAAAACAACCTTGGATAATAAAGAGATTGTGGAATTAACCCTTACCTTGTTCTTTTCATTGGTCCAGGGTAGGTTAACCTCCTGTATAATGGTGAAATAATTGTTATTAAATTATAAAAGAACCATATACATTAATATGATATCATATATGATCTTCTAATATTTCTTTGATAATGATATTTCAGTAGTGTCATCATTTCAGGTGTTAACTGGTTTGTTTTCCTTTATATGTTTTGATACATAAGCCATATTTTTTATGGATAGGATGTTTTTGATTCATATCCAGAATGATATTATGTTCTTAATCATTATTTTTAATAACCAAATAAAATTTATTCTTGAATGGTTATGATGAGGAAATGAATCGTATCGCGTTCATGGAGACAGTAATTCGTACGTACGCATGAGCGAAAATATCATTATTTTGATTTAAAAATGTAAGTAAATAGATGGTATATCATATATACAGAGTAATTAACATGTTAAATTGATTATTTACATCAATTATACATAATTATTATACCCATATAAATAATAGTGTATTTGAATAACAACTACACCACGACGTGGAGACGGTAAGCCGTACGCACGCACGTATGGTGACATGTCATTCATAGGATGAATAGAATAATGAATATGGTTGTAACATATTTATAATAACATCATAGTATATAGAAGATACTGAATTTATTATTTTATAATGGAAACAACAAATAAAGAGGAAGTGGAAGAAGAAAATAACTTGAATGAGGGTGGTGAAATTATTACCTCTTCTTTGGATCCTTCCTTTTGATTTGATCAAAAGGGATCCTTAGGTTGGCTTTATGATTAAAGTAAGGCCTCTTGAATAAACTGATGGATGTTGGGTGGATTTTTGGGCAGGTGTTGTATGAGCGAAAGTCTTGAGAAATGTGATAAATGGGTAGGAATTGAGGGATTTTTATAAGGGAGAGGAGGGGATCTTCAGGAAAGTTTGAAACAATTATTTATAATAAACTCATCTTCAGTTTGAAAAGGTCAAATAATCATTAAAATTGAATTTAAGATGACTAATGGTCGAAATAAATTAATCCAATATGAATTGTACAGGTTTTGGATATTGTTTTAATATTTATAATCTTATTTATTTAAATCATTTATGAATGACGTAAATATTGCATCATTATTGTGTCATAAATAATTTAATTTATTTGATGTCCAAAAAATATAAAAAATACCATGATGTAGGAAATATTTTTATATTTCCAAATAATATTTATAGTTGAAATTATAACTTATATAACCCCATGTAAAAATTGATTTACTAAAAAATATTTGTTTATTCCATTTTTGTCTTTACTTAAAATTAATTAATATAAAGTGTCAATATTACTCCCATGTGGCTCCATGGGGTCCCAAATTTGACCCAAGGATAACCAGAGTCGGATATTTATCATCCAATAAGATTATGACACATGTTAGGGTAATTTAATATTATTATAATACTATATTTTAACCTTATTTAATATATTTACTCTTCAATCAAGGTAAATAAAATATTTACTGAAGTAAATATTTAAAATGTCTAAAAATAAAAGTTACCTTTTTACACAATTTGGACCTACTGATTCAAAATATGGAATCCATTTTTATAAATTCAAAACATATAAGTGGAAGAAATTAATTTAAAATTAATTACCACTGTCAAAACAAAAAGCGCGTTTTTAAGAAATAATAACTATCAAAAGATTGACACTTGTTTATGTATAGTTTTAATGTGAAATTAAATCCAATGAAAAAAATTAGATTAAATGGTAAAAATATAATCTAATTATACTTTAAAAAAACTCAAAATTATAATTTAACACTATAAATTATTTTGATTAAAAATTTGTTTTTAATTAAAATTTAGTATTTTTCACTATTCATAAAAATATGAAAGTTATCAGAAAAGTGCCAAAAATTCACCCTAAGCTTATTTTGATATTACGAATCCAAAAATTAAGTCCATTTTGAAAGATAAACTTTATAAAATTTTAAAAAGTGGGTATTACTATTCATAACAGCTATATTGATTGGTCGCGGGGTGTTAGAATCTCGAAGTTGCGTACAATGCAAGCTATTACATTATTCAAAGGGAAACGTACTGTGGAATCTTGAGTTGTTTCAAATAATATAATTATGGTATTTTAAATCAATTTTATACTTTAATTTGGTATAAAAATATTTTTATACTTAAAAAAATCATTTTTATGAAAAACCTTTTTCATTATGTTTTTCAGGTTTAATTTTAAATTAAATTCTATCACTTATTCAAATTTAATTTTTTAAAATAAATTTCATATTTTTAATCCTAATTATTAATATTAGATAATAATTTAAACTTGATTTTTGTTCATAATGAATAGTATAAATAGTAAATATTTGTTATTATAGGTATGATTAAAATAAGTTTAATGGGGGATTAAACTTAAGTGATAAGGGTTAAAATGACCTAGAAACTTTTATGAATTATATTTGATAACAATATTTTGACCCTATATCATATAAAATTCAGAAATGGTCTATTTTGGATATATTTTTCTTGAGTAATACAATTTTATAATTTATTATTTTTAAAAATTCAAAGTGTTCCCTCTCCCCCACTTATAAAAGGACACCACCTCTCCTTTATTCTACACACTTTATAAAACTCTTTTCAGCCAATAACTACCAAAATAAATTCCATACATCCATCCCCATGTCCCAGAGGCCCTATTTTGATAAGGAAACTAACCTAGAAAGGATTTATGTATAAATATAAAGAGGTTGTTTGGAGAATATGTATAGTTCTTAAGCTAGAATTTTTATTTTATTTATTCTTAAACTCCTTAAAATATTCTTAAAATTTGATGAAATAATAAAAATATTATCTTCTATATATTAATATTATTTTATGTTAATGGAATAACTTATATCCTTCCCCATATTCCATTAAATGGGAAACCAAATCATCATTCATGTGTACAACGGACTATCATCATGTGAACCGATGTAGTTAATTTTCCACCACTGACTCTAACCCTTATTTATAATGATGTATTAAATGTATATATATTATATTAATGAAATATTTATCATTTCATATTCTTTATTATATTTCCATTCATTGAAAAATGATAATGTTGTTCATGTGTGCATGTGGATTACCACATCTGTGAAGCGATGTGATTCATTTTTCATGACTGCATCACATGTCTACTATATATAAGTGTATTAAAATAAATAAAATGATACTTTTTATATAATCATAATTATTTTATAATAAAATTATATTTACCATCTTTCCATCATGATCTTTGAAAAATGAAAACATAACTCATGCATATATATGACCTACCATTTCCATGATTATAAAATATTTTATTTTTCATAACCATATTTCTTGGATGATTTTAAAAGTATAATTAATGTATAGATATGAGAATAATTTCATGATTATTATTCTATAGATGATGTAATAATGACTTCTTTTTTCTAAGTCAACTTACCAAACTAATTTTGGACATATGTGACAAATATCGTAAAAACATCTAACGTGAACATAATTGATTAAGTAATTTTATATAATATGATAAAAAATAAAATAAAAGGAATAATAAAATTGAAAAAGGTTCTTAAGAAATTAAATAATAAACATAAGTTTATTATTTAGGAATATAAATAACTTATGTGATGAGTCAGAGTTGAGGTAAGGGACACTTTACCTTAAAAACGTCATTTTAGATGTTTTAAGGATTTATTTTCTAAATCATTTTATTCAATTTCCATATTATTAAAATAATTTTATTGATTAATTTTTATAAGTAAATGAATTATAATGGACATTTTATGTCACTTTTTACTTTCTTTCAAATTTTTTCAAAAGGAATATTTTTATGTATTTTATACAGAATGTTTTGATGAAATGGAAAAAGGAATGTTCTATTTTAACATATACATCATAAATGATTCTTCCCACCGCAATAACATTATTTGATAATTTGATTCCTTTATAATTTCTCATGTTTTCTTAAAATAAAAACCCTCATTCCTTTTGTTCTGGATATTTTTAAAATAGGTTTTAAATGGAATTAATATTTCAATATCTATAAATATTTTCATATGGGTGCAAAGAATATGTTTATGAGTATGATAATGGAAATTTAAGCTTTCATATATTATTATTATGTTATGTTTCTTGTAATTTTTTTTATGATAATGGGTGATCCCAATATATCTCATGATAAAGGGTGATCCCAATATAGATTATGATTATGGGTGATCTCGATATAGACCTCCAATTCATTAGGTAAAGGGATGGGGTTAACCTGTTTGGTTTCTCCTAAGAGATTATTGGAATTTACCAGGTAGTTTATTCGATTTGTAAGAGTGATTGTAAGATTGATATGAAAATGATTTCCCAATTTTCCTACATGATTTATCTATGATTACTATGGGTTTTCACATAAATCTTATGATTTAAAAAGGTAATCTAATGAGATTAATTTTAAAGGGAAGTTTATACTACTTGTTAAGGGATAAATGTGTAATTTTTCATGAGTTTTTTAGGATTAAAGATAAACCTTTATGGGTTTTATTTTTTATTTTAATATTTTTATTAAATTTTTTATTAAAAGTATTGGGCAGAGAAACTGATTTCTTAGGTAAGAAAAGGTTTTATTTGATCCTAATGTTTATTTTGAAAAGGGAAATTTTTTAAGAGTATTCATGGACTAATATGTTTATTTTTATAAGTCCCTTACTGAGATTTTTGTGCTCGTCCCAAGTTTTCAAATGTTTTTCACAGGGTTTTAAAGATGATTTATAAAAAGTATGGGTTCAAGATGAAAATTGTGAAGATATCTCATGAAAAGAAAACTAATTTTATTTTAATAGTTTTTTATTGTAGAACAAATGGATGTTAATTTATAGTGTCCAGTTTGTGATGTATTTTTTATTTATGTGAGGGTGATGAAATAATTCTCTAAAAAAATACACCTAAAAGAAATTTGGGAAGGTAAGTGAGGTAATTCTAGTTTAAATACACTAGAATATGTAATTTATAAGGTCGATCCCTTATAACACTCCCCTATCTCATTCGGTAAAAGGTGTGGTGCATCAAGGGAGATATTCCCCTCACTTTCCCTTTGATTTCGAGCCCTCTATCCTTGTTTTTAAGGGTATTTCTTGAGGTAATATCCTCTTTTACTCCTCTATTCTCATCCCCTTTTCTCCATTTTCTCTTTCCCCTTGATTTTCATTCTCTCACAAACCCAAACTACTACATGGGTTGAGATTAGGGTTCAGGATGAGTCTAATGATGGGGATTTGATATTTTTGGGAGTGTACAAGCTATTTCTATCATTTTCTATGTGTTATCCATTGAAGGTGACAAGTTGTGATTCATTTATTCTTGAATGAGGTAGGTTTTTTATACTGTTATTTTATATCACATTCCATGAAATTATTGGTAGTTTAAAATGAATTTATTTCTAAATTATATATATATGTAATACCCATTAGGGGTTTGAAATGGTTTTCAAATTATTTTCATACTTTAAATGGAGTTTTAACATGCCATGTGTTTATGATAATTCTCGAGTGGCCCCTTTAAACAAATTAAAGTGTTTTGAAGTCATTATTGACATTGGTTTTATTTTCAAATGGAATGTTTAGTGTTTAAGGGAATAGTTTATTCAATATGGTTGTTTTGGTGTATACTTAATGATTTTAATAATTTTTAGTCTTTTGGTATTATAAATTAATTTCAAATGGAAATGAGTGATTTCAAAGTGGGTGATTAGCATTGGTTAATTTCAAATAATTTTTTCATGGAATGATTTTAAATGTGGAAAAAATTTCATTCCAGGAATTTTTAAAAAGGTTTATTTGGAATCTTGTTAAAAGTGTTGATATGAAATTGTGATTACCCCTATTTTTAAGTCCCTTTGTTTTTTTATGTTTGTTATGGATTATGACCCCAAAGAGGATGCTTATTATTAATTCTTATTCATTGATATAAAAGGGGTTTTTTCATGCGAGGGTGTTAGAGGTCAGATGATGTTTATTTATTTTGATTTAAATGTTGATTTATGTGATGGTCTTGTTATTCAGTTGTTTTTCTCACCTGATTTTGTTAATAACATGAGAAACCTAGGTAATTAAGTAGAATTTATGGATGCATTTTATGTTAGCTTAGTGTGTGTATGATAGTTAGTTCCCTATGAAAGCTACACCCTCCTAGGGGCTTATTTTTTTACTCAGTGACCTGAAAGTTTTCTAGGAGGGATGTTTTAGTTTTACATAGGGGGCCTTAAGAGAGTAATCTGATGAAATGAGCCCATTATCATTCAAGTTATATCATATTGATTTTCCCATGATGCTTAGTACTTTTGCAGATGATTTTTGGGATCCCGATACATATGCCTTGTTTGTATCCCGTAAATTTGTTTTGGTTGAATGACACCTTGGATTGGTTGTTTTATTTTATTCTATTAATATTTTAGTTTTTTTTTCATTTATTCCTTGTTTTTTATTATGGTTTTGTTTTAATTTCAAAATGATTTAAAAATTGTTTAAAAAGTGTGGCTTTTAAAAAGAAATGTTATGTGTTTTTTTGAAAAAGGAATTTGAGAAATGTTTTTGAAAAAAGATGAATACATAGATTTTTGGAACCACTTTGTGTATAGGTTTGTATTTGTTGTCAATAGTTGTCAATGGAATATCAAAATGAAAGAGATCATGAAGTACTCCGATGAAGTAGAGGAGTAGTGATTCAGACGATTGTTGTGCTGATCGTAAGTTCAAAGAACATGTGTCAAAGATGATACATTGTTTACAACAATGAAGAATGTGAGGAGTTATCCATCCAAGGATGATTAAAGCAGGATGGTGTTTTTGATGAAGACCATGCAATTACTCATGATTGCGTGAGAACCATGCTAGAGACTTCTTGACAGATTGAATCACATGGTTTGCATGAAGTTGATCATGACGGTTGATGAAGGAGGCAATGTGCCAATGAGTTGACTTATGAAATGGCCATGCACATCACATTGTCATAGAGAATGATGGTACTAAAGCTGTTCCTTCAAAGAATACATATCACAATAGTGGAGTTTGTGATAAAAGCAAAAGAGTTGCTGAAGGATACAGATCACCAAGAAGAAGTTTTGTTGAGGTGATCGTGCTTGTCGACAAAGCAAACAAACGACATACAAATTTGTTGACAAAGGAGATTCCATGGTGACATGTCGAGTTCAAGAGTTGTGGTCAACGATCTATGTTTGATTCAAGAACATCGACAGAGGAATGGATGATCTGGAGGCGGTACAAAAAGAGTAGATACAAGGTGACACCGTTTTCCAGTGTTTTCCAAATTTTAGGGCCTCAAAATCAACAAATTAAGAAGAGTGATTTTGGCAAAGGGACTTGCGCGCCATACTCTTGGAGGATAGGAAACTTGCGCGCCATATGTTTTTGAAGATCAGAGCATCAAAATATGGCAAAGGGATAAGGGTCGCGCAAGTTTTGGTGAAGTCGCGCAGGTGAATTATGTGCCGGGAAGAGACTTGCGCGCCTATGCCTTGAATGCATTATAACTTGCGCGCCTATAGTTTTTCGTGATCAGAAGATCCAAATTTGGCAAAGGCAAGATGTTCGCGCAAGTGTGGATGTTGATCACGCAAGTGCCTAGCAGGGGCCGAGACTTGCGCGCCGATGGATGACTTGCGCGCCGCCGCGCATGGGGTCCAGTTTGCCTATAAATACTGGACCACCCCTCCTCTTTTCCGACGGAGCTCAAGACTTTGAGATTGTTCGAGCTCTCGTCGCGCAGGTGGTTGAACCGCGCAAGTGGTAGTTGGGTCGCGCAAGTAGAGGTTGCGCGCCGACTGATGGTTGAGCGCCCCAGGTGATTTGGGCAAGGAAGGAAGTGAGTCGCGCAGGTTTGAAGTTCAAGAAGGCAGAGTCGCACAGGTTCTTTGGAGACACTTGCGCGCCAGGTTACACTTGCGCGCCTAAGACTTGCACGCCAGATAGAGACTTGCGCACCGGGCTTGAAAAGGAGAGCCAAATGTTGTCGAAGCACGCCCGCCTTTCTGGAGCTGCACAAGAGCTAAAGATTGCCTGATACTTTCGGTGCAAAGTGAGATTGAAGAAGAAATCTAAATGATACATGCATGATCTCATGAATACATGGTGAATTGATTCTGACGAATACCGAGTAAGCTGAAGATCATTTATTGAGCAATCACATAAGTGATTGTGATTCAGGCAAACGAAGACAAGGGGATCTAGTGCATTCAGTCATTGCACTAAAGAAGAAAGTTTGAACTATAAAGAGCATCAATTCTGAACCCTGATGCAAGAAAAGTCTCATGCTGAACAGGAGACAAAGAACATCAATGCCCATTTATTGAAGAGACCTTCATGTCTATAAACTGAGTGAGACTTCACCAACGGCAGTGAGCCAGGGGGAGTCAACGGGAGTGACCCGAGGGACGCAGTGAGCTATCCCTGAACAATTGTAAAGGTAGTGAGCCTGGGACAGAGTGACTGTACCCGAACCATTGTAATATACAGCTAGTGAAGCATAGTGGATTTGGGTACGACCGACAACCTGTCGGCGTATGCTCCTTGGATGTAGCCCTTAGTGGTGAACCAAGTAAAAATAGCTGTGTCATCTCTCTGCATGTGAATGTTTAATTGCTGATCATATCCATCATACAGGTTTAAGTAGTTCCTACCAACGTGGGAACAATATCCACAACTAAAAGAAGAAAAATTTACCACCCTGATTCACCCCTCCCCTCTCAGGGTGTCCCAGGGTCCTGCAAGTGGTATCAGAGGGAAAGGTTAACGTATGTTGGATATTCTCCAGTAATTCTATTGAGAAGAGGATTTGAGTTTCTTTCCTAAAGTCAACAATGAAGAGCAGTCTTGATGAAGTTTCTAAGAAGATGTCTACATCTAGCAAGACCATGACAAACAGGAAAAAGAAAGAGAAGAAGCAACTAAAGAAGTCCCTCATATCCAAAGAAGATGTAGTGTCTTGTTCTCCATGCCATTCCAATAATGAAGAAACATCGGGCTTGGAAAGTATTGAGCAGGTGGCTCAGAAATCTTCCAGAGGAAAGGATGTCACCCCCAATTCATGCTTTCAAGAAAAACTCAAAACATATCTACATGATATTCCAGAAGAAAGGGCTGTTATTATCTGTAGCCTATTTCAATCTATGCAGGTTGAGATCACTAGACTTGAAAGGGAAGCAGATAATATGGAAAAGGGGCTGGAAGGAAAAATTATGGAAAGTATGAAGCTCACCAAACGGGTGAAAGACCTTGAAGAAAAAGGTGAAGTCAGCAATACTCTGGAAGAACGGATCCATGCACTTGATGTTGAGCTGAAGAAGAACAATGAAGTCAAGAATTTTTGCCTGGAAGAAACATCCATTAAATTCAGGGAACTTGACTCTTTGTTACAAAACAAAGTTAAGATGCATGAAGATGAGGTTGAAAGGTTGAAGAAGACTTGTGAAGAGAAGATGATCTCGATTGAAGATCAGAATATCATCCTCAATATTGTGGGTCAAAAATTGGAAGCTCAGTTGACCAAGATTGAGAACACACATATTGAGACTTCACAAAAGAATGAAATGAGTGATGCTTGAACTCAATGTTCGTTGGAGGAGTCTAAAGCTGAAATGCCTCCAACATGTGAAAAGAAGATTATGACAACTTTTGATTATCCACATCAAGAATCAGTTGCTGCTGGTAATCAATGCTCACTGGAGGATTCTATTGTCAAAAGACCTCCAACATGTGATAAGAAGATCATGACTTCACTCTTTGATCTATCACAAGCAACTGAGAAAATAAAGGTACCATCCAAACCATCTTGTACTCATTGTTATAAATACACTCCTACAATCAGTGTAGGTGGGAAGAAAAGTTCTAAACAAGTTTGGATGAGGAAATGTGAGAAGAAGAAACCTTCCACCGTGACAAGGGTGGATGAGAAGAAAAAGGAGGAAGTTCGTTCCTCAAATAGAGCACAAAAGATTAAGCAGATGGGCCAACAACTTAACACAGAAGACACAAAGAAGAAAAGATTTGTGGGTCAATGTTGGTGCTGCAACAGATTTGGGAACTATGCACTGGATTGTATTTATAATCCCTTACATGGAAAAGGACAGAGAATGCCTATATCAAAGAGAAGGAAACCAGAGAAAAAGAAGCAACATCAGCAGGTCCAGAAGCATCTGTTTACTGCAAACAGATTTGGAATTCTTGATAACATCTGTGATACATGTAACGACAGCGGTCACAATGCAGGCACATGTCCATATCAACATGCTTTCACTGTTGAAAATAAAATAAGACCTCTGATGCCGTCAAAGAATAAAGAAGCTACCTTGGGGAGAAATCAGAAGAATGTTGTGAACACACATTTCCCCAATAAGATCTCAAGAAGGGAAGCTGAGAAGACCCAAGATTTTAGATCCATGAAATTGAAGGGTCATTCATCCAAAAGAAACACTAAGTGGGATGAATCTCGGATGAACCCATGTGGAAGACCTAAACCAGCTACAGAAGTTCCAAATGACATATTGGCCATCTGGCCAGAAGATTTGAAAAGAATAAGGAAATTTGAAGATGAGAAGGCCAAGGCTGGTGACAAAGGAAAAGGAAAACTTTCACATGATGAAGACACAATGCAGGAGAGATTGCAAACAAATAGAAACACACATGTCAAAGAAGTTCTGTGTGAGAGATGCAAGAAATATGGTCACATTGCAAAAGGTTGCCTAACCTTAATACCAGAGCAAGAAGCAGTCCTTAAGAGGAGTAAGAATGTATCATTCATGATGGCTGCTAAGCAGAACAATTCTCCACACAAAGCAGAAGAGAATGTGAACAGAGCCATGCCACACCGACAGATGTTAGAACACATGTTCGAATGTGCAGGCAAGAAGACTGGAGTGAGCAGAGGAACTTGGTTGAGAAAAGAACCTCAACCAAGCAAGTTTTCTTGATGAAGAAATAAGGAACCACCTTATTCCCGTAATCATTTGTGTATTGTATTTGTGCTAATAATGCAGGGAATTGAGGGTGAAACATGCTCTCAGGGGGAGAACCTGAGAAGTAGTGAATGCTGTTATCTCTTGATAGCCAAGCTGAAGAAGTTTCTATCCTTAGTAGATTCTTCAATTGATATTCAAAGAGTATGATGATGAATGATCACTCTTGATGAAGATGATGAGGAGTGTTTCCCTTGAGGGGGAGAAGATTGAAGAAGCTTCCATAATCACTGTTTCAATCAATATCAACTCCATCTTGACTCAAAAGCAGTTACTCTGTGAATTTCTTGAAGAACACGCCAATGGAGAAGGTATGTCATTTCTCAATCACTATCCCTTGGTTACTCAGATCAAAGATTATTTTACAAAGGGGGAGTAACTGAATTGATCAGTGACATAAAGAGAATGGAAGTGCCCCAAGGTCACTTATCCTGCCGATTGCACTTGAATGTTTTTGATCTATTTTCTGAAGTGAGTGCCAGAGTTTTAGGTTGATTATTATCTATCATAGTTGATCTTCTTCTACCTGGAATTAAAGTGGTAAACCCTTGAAGACAAGATACATGAGTTATCATCTCATGTTGGAATCATGATTTGTGGATTACAGAAAACCTTGTTGACTTAATCAAATCCTCTTGTTTTCTACATCGAGCTTTTCTCAAGTAGACTTAGAGTGAAATGATTAATGAAACATTACATAAGTGATGATTGATACCGTCCCTACCATATGATTTGAATTTCTTGTCAATAAGGGGGAGAGAAAGTGAAATGAAAAGAAATGTTGATTTGTTGAGAAGATTATCATTTTGACATTGACAGATTCATTTTAGAAGATGTATAAGGTATTGACAACAAAATACAAAGGGGGAGATTGTTGGAACCACTTTGTGTATAGGTTTGTATTTGTTGTCAATAGTTGTCAATGGAATATCAAAATGAAAGAGATCATGAAGTACTCCGATGAAGTAGAGGAGTAGTGATTCAGACGATTGTTGTGCTGATCATAAGTTCAAAGAACATGTGTCAAAGATGATACATTGTTTACAACAATGAAGAATGTGAGGAGTTATCCATCCAAGGATGATTAAATCAGGATGGTGTTTTTGATGAAGACCATGCAATTACTCATGATTGCGTGAGAACCATGCTAGAGACTTCTTGACGGATTGAATCACATGGTTTGCATGAAGTTGATCATGACGGTTGATGAAGGAGGCAATGTGCCAATGAGTTGACTTATGAAATGGCCATGCACATCACATTGTCATAGAGAATGATGGTACTAAATCTGTTCCTTCAAAGAATACATATCACAATAGTGGAGTTTTTGATAAAAGCAAAAGAGTTGCTGAAGGATACATATCACCAAGAAGAAGTTTTGTTGAGGTGATCGTGCTTGTCGACAAAGCAAACAAACGACATACAAATTTTTTGGCAAAGGAGATTCCATGGTGACATGTCTAGTTCAAGAGTTGTGGTCAACGATCTATGTTTGATTCAATAACATCGACAGAGGAATGGATGATCTGGAGGCGGTACAAAAAGAGAAGATACAAGGTGATGCCGTTTTCCAGTGTTTTCCAAATTTCAGGGCCTCAAAATCAACAAATGAAGAAGAGTGATTTTGGAAAAGGTACTTGCGCGCCATACTCTTGGAGGATAGGAAACTTGCACGCCATATGTTTTTGAAGATCAGAGCATCAAAATATGGCAATGGGATAAGGGTCGTGCAAGTTTTGGTGAAGTCGCGTAGGTGAATTATGTGCCGGGAAGAGACTTGCGCGCCTATGCCTTGAATTCATTATAACTTGCGCGCCTATAGTTTTTCGTGATCAGAAGATCCAAATTTGGAAAAGGAAAGATGTTCGCATAAGTGTGGATGTTGATCGCGCAAGTGCCTAGCAGGGGCCGAGACTTGCGCGCCGATGGATGACTTGCACGCCGCTGCGCAGGGGGTCCAATTTGCCTATAAATACTGGACCACCCCTCCTCTTTTCTGACGGAGCTCAAGACTTTGAGATTGTTTGAGCTCTCGTCGCGCAGGTGGTTGAACCGCGCAAGTGGTAGTTGGGTTGCGCAAGTAGAGGTTGCGCGCCGACTGATGGTTGAGCGCCCCAGGTGATTTGGGCAAGGAAGGAAGTGAGTCGCGCAGGTTTGAAGTTCAAGAAGGCAGAGTCGCACAGGTTCTTTGGAGACACTTGCGCGCCAGGTTACACTTGCGCGCCTAAGACTTGCACGCCAGATAGAGACTTGCACGCCGGGCTTGAAAAGGAGAGCCAAATGTTGTTGAAGCACGCCCGCCTTTCTGGAGCTGCACAAGATCTAAAGATTGCCTGATACTTTCGGTGCAAAGCGAGATTGAAGAATAAATCTAAATGATACATGCATGATCTCATGCATACATGGTGAATTGATTCTAACGAATGCCGAGTAAGCTGAACATCATTTATTGAGCAATCACATAAGTGATTGTGATTTAGGAAAACGAAGAAAAGGGGATCTAGTGCATTCAGTCATTGCACTAAAGAAGAAAGGTTGAACTATAAAGAGCATCAATTCTGAACCCTGATGCAAGAAAAGTCTCATGCTGAACAGGAGACAAAGAACATCAATGCCCATTTATTGAAGAGACCTTCACGTCTATAAACTGAGTGAGACTTCACCAACGGCAGTGAGCCAGGGGGAGTCAACGGGAGTGACCCGAGGGACGCAATGAGCTATCCCTGAACAATTGTAAAGGCAGTGAGCCTGGGACAGAGTGACTGTACCCAAACCATTGTAATCTACAGCTAGTGAAGCATAGTGTATTTGGGTACGACCGACAACCTGTCGGCGTATGCTCCTTGGATGTAGCCCTTAGTGGTGAACCAAGTAAAAATAGTTGTGTCATCTCTCTGCATGTGAATGTTTAATTGCTGATCATATCCATCATACATGTTTAAGTAGTTCCTACCAACGTGGGAACAAGATCCACAACTAAAAGAAGAAAAATTTGCCACCCTGATTCACCCCTCCCCTCTCAGGGTGTCCCGGGGTCCTACATAGATGTTTTTATCATGAATTTAAAATTCCTATTTTCAGAATTTTAAAATAAGACTTAAATAAAAGTTTTGATTTATTGATTGGGTTTAAAACTATAGTTTTTAGGCTAGATGGTCCTCATTTTTTCTTAAAAGGTTTTCCCTTGTTTTTGAAACTCAAGAGAGAAATAAAGATATATGTTTTCTTATGATTTATTATATGAGAAATTTTTTTTATAAATTAAGTTTAAATTATAATTTATGGATTTTATTATAAAAAGAAAATTCATATAATGTTTGGTTAAATCCCATTAGGTATGTTGGCTCACACTCTACATATAGACTCGTGTGTGTGTGTGTACAACTCTTATGTTTTCTCTCAGGTTCCTAGTGTTTGATCCCATTCATTGATTATTCATTAGGTATTTGTTCAGATGTTGTGGGATATTGTGGGTGATCATCTGTCACATGGAGTTTTCTTTAGGACTTTTTGGGTTTTGTTTTCTCTTTTGGGATGTTGAACTGAACAGTTACGATTGATGGATTTTATATTTTTGTTTCACCATATTTTATTTTATGATCTAGTTGTATATATTGAATAGATGTGCATTTTATTATACCATATTTGTTTGGTTTATCTATTTTTCCTACTTATTTGACTTGCAGGGATTTACAACATCTAGATAGGTCATTCCATATTCTTGGAAGATTCCTTTACTTGTTTAATTATTATATGAGGCATAATTAATTCCCAAGAATTTATTCTTGAAACCCATACACTAGTTTCTAGATTGTGGGGATCGGTAACACCCTTTGGGCCTAGTGACAGATCAGGTTGTGTGATGTTCTGGGAAAACCTGGGATGGTTCATTAAAAATGGTATTAGAGCCTAGTTTTATAAATATTTCCTAAGTACTTAAATTACTCTCTTGTTAGTTTGGAATTCTAGTAGTGTAGAGTTAAGAATATTGAAACATGAGAGTATCTAGATATATATTGCTTTCCTTGAGCCTTGAGTTTCCATGGATTTTTGGGTTTTGGTTTTGGTTTTGATTATTCTTGTTATATAGAGATTTTAGGTGTTGGTTCTTTGATACTAATTGGAATTGTATAAATTTACATTGGGGGTTTCTCTTGGAATTTTGGGATGGAAATAGAAATACAATCTGAGATGTGAGGATAGTTAGAACAACTTAAAAAACCATGAAACAAATAAGTAGTTGATTTGGGAAACATTTTAGGAACTATTTCATGATTGATACATGGACTATAAAAACATGTGTCTAAGTACAACATAGTTATGTATCATTATTGGTTTTGTTATTTAGGCCCCTTGATTCTTGTAAAAGTCTTGAGTGATTCTTATTACTGGGAAGAGAATCATGGTGATTCTTGTAATATGTTGATGTTTTTTAATTGTATTTTGGTTGATATTTTTGGAATGTTTTACTTATGATATTTTTTTGAAATTGGTTTTGTCTGTGAAAAGTATATTTCATGAAAAATGTTTTTGGTTTGAAATGATTCCTTTGGGATGTTTATAAAATGAATTTGGATTTTAGGAATTCTTTCTTTGAAGTGGTTAAATTCATTATGGAATCTAGATTACGTTTTGTTTTTAAACTGGTTGATAAATTTTATATAATGAATTTTGAATCTCTTGGAGTGTGTTTTCAAGAGCCATTGATTTTAGATAATGGTTAGTTTTTGGATTATTTCTCAATGGGTTGGAGAAATTGAGGTTTTGATGTGCCTTTTACTTGGTGTGTCCATAGGATTCCCTTTTGGTTTATCTTTGTGAGTGGAGGTATCCTTGGGATGATCATACCTCTTTTCTTGATTGAAATTTTGTGGTTGATTTATGATTCTAGATTTATGGTGAGATCAATGCATGAGGTTAGGTTTTGGTGGATTTAGTATGGAAAATACCAGGGAATGTCTGTGGGTATCTGATGCATGTGGTTATTGTTGGTTAGAATGTGGGTGCCACATCATTGACATTTTCAATTAGAATTGTTGTGAGCTGATGTTCCATGATCTTGGCCCATGTTACCCTCTAATATAATTTCATGACATGAGGTTATAAATAAGTTGTTCCATGTCAAGGCAAGTTCTTAGATGATATTTTCTTTAGATATTTTGGTATAAGATGTTTTTGGTGACCCAATCTTTTAATCTTTTAATGTTCCTTGGTTTCGAGGTCTTCTATATGGATTTTAGGTTGTGCTTCCTTTATGGAGTTTGATCTAGTTTCTTAGTGGTTGGTTTTGATTAATGGGATTTTATTAATTCCCTTTATTGATTTCTGGGATTGTAGTTGTCTCATTGATGCTATATTTATAGAATAGGTTACCCATTGGTTTTAAAATTTTAGATGAATTCTAAATGGTGGGGATAACTATGTTGGGTCTCCATTCTCTTTAACTTCTTGTTAAATAGTTGTGGATCCAATCTTTCTTGAGGGTGCCTAGTGTTGATTGAGGATTTTGATATATTTTTTGGGGATGACTCTTATTTATTATTTTCCTTATTTTAGGGTCTATCGGGGTTTTTCCTTGACCCCTCCCATTACTTCCATTGAGGTGTGGATATTTTTAGGGGTTTTTTCCATTTTCTTTAACTGAGGTATTTCTAGGGGGAAAAGTGGAATGGTGGGTAGAATTATGACACCCTTAGGTCATTTTAATTTTATAATTTTATTTAATTTAGGGGAAATTTAAATTTTTATAGGTTTCAGACTTGAATCCATGGTTTTTAAAAATTTTCCTATGTTGCATGGTTTAGTACGCATGAGTTAGGGGAAACCAAGATGATTTTCATACATATTAGTTTTCCATTATGTTTTATTATTTTGTGGTTATTTTCATGTTTAGAACATAGTTTGATACAAACCATGAAAAATATAGTAGAAAACATGTGGGTATTTCTTTGTATGGAGTGTTGGAGCACAATTTATGTATAGTTAGGAAAAATAGTAAATGAAACTGTGCACTAGTACTGCAGCTTTTAATAATGAATTTTTCATGGTTGGATCATGGTTTGGTAAATTGTGTGTCCTAACCGTGTGGGTGATTTTTTATTTTCCAATTATATATACATGGTTGGAGCATGGTTTACCAAATTATGTGACCTATCCAAGTGAGAATCCTAGTTTTATTAAAACATGAAATTCTCATTTTACCTCTATAGAATTAAATGGAATTTGGTCTATTCTGTCCCTCTCTCTTATTTGGACAAAGGAGGGTCACTTAAAGGGATATCTTCTCTTACCTATCCCTTTGATTTCAATCCTCCTCTCCCTGTTTCAAGTGTATTTCTTGAGGTAATCTCCTTCTTTCCTCCTCTCTTCTTCCAATTTTCTCCCTTTTCTCTCTCCCATAAATTTTAATTCTCTCATGAACCCTAACCAATTAATGGGTTGAGATTGTGGTTTAGGATGGAGTCTAATGATGTGTATTTTATGTTTTAGGGAGTTTAAAGGTTGTTTCCATCCTTAGTTGTGAATTTTCCATCAAAGGTAACATATTGTGATTTGTTTTTTCATGAATGAGGTTTGTGTTTTTATGTTGTTCCTTTATATTGTATGTCATGAAATGATTGGTTGTTTAAAATAATTTTCTTTCCAAATTATGTTAAATTTAATCCCCTTGAGGGGTTTGAAATGGTTTTCAAATTATTTCCATACTTGTAATGGAGTTTTCGAACGCTAAGTGTTTGTAAAAATACCCATGTGGCTACTTTAATGGAATTAAAGTGTTTTTAAGGGTTGTTTGACACTAGTTTTATTTTCAAAGGAAATGATTGGTGTTTAAAGATATGGTTTATTAAAATGGGGTGTTTATACTATATATAATGATTTTAATACTTATTAGTATTATGGTGTTTTACAGTGATTTCAAAGGGAAATGGGTGATTTCAAAGGGGTTATTGGAACCAATTAATTTCAAATAATGTTTTCATAAAATGGTTTTAAATTTATATTAAGTGGCTCAAAATTCTAATCATGTTTTCAAAAGGTCCATTTGAAACCTTGTGAAAAAATTTGATTTTAAATTATGATTAACCTCATTTTTGATCTCCTTTTTTTATGTTATATTCATTAAGGATTGTGACCCCATGAGGGATGTTTATTATTGATGCTTATACATGGATGTGAAATGGCCAGTTTCATGTGATGGTATTAGGGTGAGATGAGGCTTATTGTTTTTTCTTTAAATGTTGATTCATGTAATGATCTTGTGATTGGACTGTTTTTCTCACCTCCTTTTGTTGATATTGTAAAAACACTAGGTACGTAATTATAAGGCATGGATCTATGTTATTACTTCTTAGTGTGGATAGTCTGGCTAGTGCCCTAGGAAATTTATGCCCTCCTAGGTGTTTATTTTGTACTTAGTGCGCCAAAAGGGTGTTGATAGGGATGTTTCAGTTTTATATAGGGGCCCTTAAAGATAATTATCTGATGAACTAGGTCCAATATCAATCATTTTAGAGCCTAGTGAGTGGGACATGATGCTATATCCTTTTTAGAGTTATTTAAGGGATCCTGATACATATACCTTATTTTTATCCCTTAGTTTTTTTGTTTTCATGTCACATTAGATTGATTGTTGGTTGTTTTATTTTTTCCCATTGATATCTTGGTGCATGTTACATTTATTCCTTGTTTTTTATTGTGGTTGTGGTTTTTTTTCAAACTGATTTATAAATAGTTTGAAAAGTTTGAATTTGAAAAAGGAATGTGATGTTTGTTTTGAAAATGTTATTTGAGATTTTGTTTTGGAAAAAGAGGAAGAAATTGTTGTTTTGTTCATGAATTTAAAAGTCAAATTACATAATTTTGAAATAATTCTTAAAGGGGAGTTTTTATTATTGATTAGGTTTAAAACTATAGTTTTTCTGATAGATAAGATTTATTTTTTTAAAAGGTTTTACCCTAGTTTTGAAAAAAAAGATAAATCATGATATATTTGTTTTATGCTTTCTCATGTGAAAAAAACTATTTTTTATAAACTAAATTAAAAATAGAATTTATGAATTGTATTATCAGATGAACTGTATAGACTCTTTAGTGAAATTCTACTAGTCATATTTGGATTACACCTTGTATATGCACTGGTGTGTGTGTGTTGCTCTTATGTTTTATCTGAAGTGCCTAGTGTTTGATCTTTTTTTTGATTGTTCATTACGTTCATGGTCAAACATGGTGAGATATAGTATGTGATTGTGGTTTATGTGTATGTTTTTTTAGGACTATTCGACTTCCATTTTTTCTTTTGGGATTCTATATTGGATATTTTTTCCTGGTGAAATTTATATTTTTCCTCTTCGATATTTTAATTTAAGATCTCATTTTATATATTCGATAAATTATCATTTTTTTATTCTACATTTGGTTTGTTTTTTTATTTGTTCCTACTTATTTAACTTCTATAGATATTTGAGATTCAGATAGGTCATGATAGATTCTTTATAGTATTTTTATCCTTGTTTATATTTTATATAAGGGTGAAATTGTTCCCAATCATGGATTATTTAACCTAAGAACTAGTTGATAACCCATGGGGATCAAGAATGACCTTCGGGACTAGTGATGGATTGGGTCAGGTGATGTGTCAGGTTAACTCGGACCGGTTTGTTACATAATGGGTGACAAAGTAAGATACAGAAATAGAAAGGGTGAGACTATAAATAATATGCTAGTATTTTTTATAAAATATGCATATTTTAGTTTTGCATTTCTAGAACAAGAATAGTTTATAGCTAATGGGAGGTTTTTTTATTAGACAATAATCAGAATAAATGAGTTCATTATTTCATAAGGTCGTTATTATTTTGTTGATGTAGGTTACCAAACTTTTAAAGGTTTTCTTTCATCATAACATTAAAAACATCACCATTAAAGTGAATAGAGGGATGTTTGAAAACCTAGAATCCCACAAGTGTGTTTCAATTTTCACCATTCTTCAGTAAAAAATATTATTGACCGGTGTTTTTGAATGTTAAAACTTAGGTGGGAAATTCTAAGAAGCCCATCATTATACCCGATTTGGACACAAAAATTGATAATAAAATATATTCCTCAATTCTAATATCACTTAAATAAATTACAAAAAACCTAAAACACTATTTATTATATGTTGAATGCTTCTGGTTTTGGTTGGGACCCAGAACAATAATGTGTGATAGCACAAAAAGAAGTGTGGGATGAATACATTATGTTTAATTTTATAAAAGTTTTTTAATGGAAATTCATTTTTAATACTAAAGTTTCTTTTTTTTAACCTTTATGAAATATTATAGGGGAAAAAGAAAGAATCTATGTTTTTACACAATCCATTTCAAAACTATGATGTATTAAGCATCATCTTTGGAAAAGACCGATCAATGAGAAAAGATACATAGTAATGATGTGATATTTTCTAGGAGCATGATGAAGGGATCAATGAGGTGGAAGAAATTCATGAGGATGATAATGGGTTAGAGTAATACTATACAAATGTGGATGAGATAAATTATAATTTAAATATTCCTTCACCAGAACCAAGATCAAAGTCTAAAAAAGGAAGAGGGGAAACATACTTGATCAGGATAAGATGGTGTTAAATAGGTTGAACAACCTTGTAGATATGGTGGTTTGAGCCTTAAAGGTTTCCAGTGAGATTTTGGACTATTATATGGATATAGTGGAATGTGAAAAACATATTTTCAAAGAATAATTGTTGAATGTTCTGAAGGGTCTTGAAGAGTTCACTAACATTGAATGAGTTACAACATACTTGATGATAATATCTGACGAAAGCCTATTGATTGGATTTTTTAAGATCCCAAATGAAGTCAATTCTATCGTTGTATGAAAACTATTGAGATAGTTTTTCCATAAAAACCTACTTGTGTGAGTTGTGATTTTGTTTCTAGTTACTAATTTCCTATGTTAAAGTCCCTTTTTTCCACTTTCCATCTATTGTAGTTTTTTTGGTCAAACTATGCTTGTTGTTTTAATTATAACTTATATTTACAATTTATATTGTCCATGTAAGTTGTTGATTTATATAGTTTTCATGTTATTATACACATATTAGTGTAGTTTTTGTTTGTTGGAAAATTATTTGGATGACTACAATTTCAAATGGTATTTGTAGATATTTTACAAGATGGAAAACTTATGGATACCTGGTCACAATAATATGGTTCCCTTTCATACTTTGGTGCTATTTTTCAGTTGGTATTTGAAGATGAATTAAAAAACATATGTACTTCCTATTTTGTAGACATATATTTTCAATAAGATGTATTGAAAATATAATTTTTATAATTAGTATTTGAAGATTTATTAATAAACTGATGTAATAAGAAATATTTATTGTTTTCCTCAATAATAATAATAATAATAATAATAATAATAATAGTAATAATAATAATAATACTAATAATACTAATACTACTAAAAATAATAGTAATAATAATACTACTAACACTAATAATAGTATTAATAATAAAAAAAAGTAATAGTAGTAATAATAATAATAATAAAAATAAAAATAAAAATAAAAATAAAAATAAAAATATTATTATTAGTAATAATAATAATAATATTATTAATAGTAATAATAATTGTAATGATAATGATAGTAATAATAATGGTATTAGTAGTAGTATTAATAATAATAATAATATCAATAATAACAGTAATAATAATAGTAATAATAATATAAATAATAATAATAATAATAGTAATAGTAATAATAATAATCAAAATAAATATAATACTAATGACAATAATAGTAATAAAATATAATAATAACAGTATTAGTAGTAATAGTAATAATAATATTAATAATAGTAGTAATAATAATAATAATAATAGTAATAGTAATAGTAATAGTAATAGTTATAGTTATAGTAATAGTAATAGTAATAGTAATAGTAATAGTAATAGTAATAGTAATAATAATAATAATAACAGTAATAGTTATAGTAATAGTAATAGTAATAGTAATAGTAATAGTAATAATCTGGAAGATTTGGGTACCAAGTATGACAACCCTTTCCTTTATTACACATTAACTCATGATTTATTACATAAAAGAGCACTTAGTACAACCCAAAAGATAGAGAAGCCCAGTGTATTTTAGAATTAGGTACATAGAATATCAACTTGTTACATGGATAATACAACATTATTTAAAACTTCCTTAACATGTTTCTAATATTCAAATTCTCATTTAAAACTGCATGGGATAACCTGGGGACATAGACAAGAAAGTGGTGAGCTATAAAGCTAATTAAGGGAATAAAAAAAGCAAAACATGAAGAAAGTATAACATGTTAGACAATAGGGATTTAAATGGGGCATAAAAGGGGTGATAATCATAAACATGAATAATGATGCATGATATATATTGATAACATAACTAAAATATGGGAATTTGGCAACAACCTTAAACATGAAATCATAAAAATAGGTCAAGGCTAACTGCTAAGACATCATAACATGATGGAAAAGTCCCATAATGGATTAGGTTCACCCCCTAATCCCATACATGATGTCTTGGGAGCCAAAAACAATACCCAATTCATTTTAGTACAATATAACTCTGGGTGCATCCGTCGCTTTCATATCTTGTACATGCAAAAGTGTGCCACATGAAACATTTAACATAAGATCATTTTTCATCACATTTAATCCCATGATTAAGGAATAATGGTCATATACATATAATTACCCAATAAATAAAGTATAGTTACAACTTCTTGAATACACTTGATTGAAAATGGGTATGGGTATACACTTCACAAATTTTTGGCATTGAAAATCACAGTGACAATTCAACAACATAACAATAGTACTTAAAGATTCATAACATGGTTTAATGAAAAATAAAGGGGTTTATCATCACATGGAAGTAAAAAATGATGGTATGAGGGATGTTTAATTACATAATCCAACATGATAATTTGGTAATTAAAAGGTATAATACAATAAGGGTGTTTGAATAAAAATTTGGCATGGAAAAGTCACAGGGTAATTTCGACAACATAAAAGGGGTACATAATGAATCATAGAAGGGACTAATGAGAGTAAAATGGGTCTCTAATCACTTGGGAATTATAATCTAATTAATAGGGATGTGTGAGAACATAACCCAACATGAACAAATGAAAAAAAACTCGCACACAAAGGAGGTTCTTGAATAAAGAGGAGAAGGAGGGGATCATTTACTAAATTTCAGCATAATAATAGCTTACGTAAATATTATAACGAGTGGAGATAAATGATATATTATTATAATAACATAAATTTTATAGTAAATTTTCATTTATAAAGGCTTTAAAATATATAAAATTGAGATTCAAAATTCTAAATACAAATAAGAATCTTGTATAGCTCCCCACTCCCCCAACATCTCTCTCTCTCTCTCAGTATCACCCTTTCCTAGGGTTTCCAGAGAACTTTTTCGATGGTGAGGTGATATATCGGAATCCCAATTCCTCATCACTCAGTTATAATCATGGGGTCTCTCTCATAATCACTCTCTCATATGGTTTTCTAGGGAAACCATCTTCAACCTTGGCAATTTAAGGACTCTTCATCCTCTGCCTTAACTGGCTACCCTGTTCTTCCTCCCGTTGTCCTTCAAGGATTATTTTTCATATTCCATTGGTGGATTCACTCTCTCTGATCCATTTCCAATTTTTTCTTCTTCCATCTATGGATTATTATTTTTTCTTGATTTCTATTTTTCTTCAGTGTAAGGGTTTATATTTTTGGTGATGTGTTTCTACAGCCTAGGGTCTCGTTCAACCCCATCACTGCTCTTTTTATCTTCCCCATCATGATAAACCACATTTTTGTTCAACCATAATAGTTCACTTTGATTATTGGTATTATGAGTTGAATTTATCTGGTTTCATAGTAGTTTCATGTTCTCGTCTCGCTCTCACATCTTGGTTCTTATTCTCCACATGTTGTGGATTTCATTCATTCTTCCTATTCTATTTCCACCAAATTCACTACACATGACTCTATTTGGTTTGGTGTGATGATACTAAGTGGTGGGTTGGTATTGTGATGAGGGAGTGTTTGTATACAAAAGTGTAAAACCTATTTTTGTAGCGTCATCTTCTAGAGGTGTTGACGCTACTCAAGTTTGATGACTGTGATTTTCTGTTAGAGATGTCGAGATGATGACTGGAAGTTTCTCTCGAGTGGTTCATCTTTGTCTTACTATTTTTATGGGGATTATTTATAATTTTGTGCTTCTATGATGTTTTTAGTTTCCTCTTGTGATGATCATGAAATATATGGTTGTTTTCTAAGTGATGGTTGCATAATGAGGTTCAGTATTGGTTGACGATGGCGAGGGATTATTGATTGAGATTCTAGAAGTACTGGTCTTATTGGCCTTGTTTCTGGTAGGTTGTAGTGGTGATGATGGATGTTTGGGATGATAGTTGGCTTTCATATCCATAGTGATTTCATGGGTAAAAGTGTTAGCATTCGGCTCGAGGTGGTGCCTATATGTCAGTTTGCAATTTGAAGTTTGAATTTTGAATTTTGAATATGTTTTGGTTTGAATATAGTTTGAATTTGAATATGTTTTTTATGATTTATTTTATATTGGAATATTGTGTGGGTTACCACTTAACCCACAAAATTTTATCTTCTGAAAATACCAAAAAAATGATTTTGAACTAAACAAGAAACTTGAATGGAAAAAAAAGAAAGAGAATCCTTACCTTGAAGATTTTCTTCCTAAAACTTAAAGGTGGAACCTTGACATCTAGAGGGCACATTGAAGGGACTATTTGGGTGGTTAAAATACCAAAACATTTTAGATTATGAATTTAGAGTGGAGAGTAATGGTTAATGGGTGGTATTTATACATTAGGATGGGTGGGTTTTAAAGGACTAAATATTGATTGTTTCATCATATAAGCCAACCACTTGTGGGTAAATTGAATTAAAAAAAATTCTAGATAATTAATTAGTTGGAGAGTGTGGTTGGATTTTCAAGGCCTTCCAAAACTTAACAATTCCTTCTATCTAACCTAATAAATTTTCATAATCCAAAAAATGGTTTTTATTTCAAAATTCCAATTTTTAGTTTATAAAATAAACTTTAAATTTTATAAATTAAAATTGATATTTAAAAATTAATTTGTATACTTATTAAATTTAATTTTGATTGGTAATTTTTTTTATAAATTTTTTAATCATGCTAACATAATAATGATGTCATAAAATCACAGTGCTCATAAAATGACAATTTTCAATTTTTTTACAAAACAAATAACATTTTCAGAATAATCCCAAAAATACTCCCTAAGATAATTTTTGTGTGATGAGTCCAAAACTTATTTTTTTTTATAAAAATAAATATATAAATTTGAGAATTTTAACTTTAAAATAAATATCCTCATTTATTAATATTTATTAATTTTATAGAAAAATAAAATTTATGACCATTTTAAAAATTACTTAGAACTTCATTAATATATAATATCATTTTAAAAGTGTTTTGTAAGATTATTTCATGAAAATAAAATCTATTTAAAACTCATACATTTATCATAAAACAAAATTTTAATTACATATTTATATAGTTTTCAAAAATAAATTTATAAAATAATCCCAATAGTCACTTTATTATTCCAACAATAATAATAATTACCAACCATCTTATTAATTAATGGCCATAATGCCCATCAGCCATATCGTCCAATGTTCTTCACACCTAACAGTTATATTTCCCTATAAATACACCATCATTCTTGCTTTATCACACACTACATTTCTTACGAAGGATCTTATGAATCCTTTGATAATGTCAATTTTTTTCCTAACACATCTATTTATTTTTATGATCATTATGGTAGGGGAAATATTCTTGGGAGATTTAAATCCTATAGAGTTTGTTTTAATGATTTTATTATTTTTTCACGTGTTTATCACTTTACTATTCTTCATTTTATTATTCCATATCAACACATGATGTGTAATTTTCTTATAAAAAACATATTTCTATGTGCTCATAATAAAACATTCATTATAAAATAAAAGTTCTATTAATAACATAAAGGTATTTTTGGGGTATTACATTCTTCCCCCTTTAAAGAAAATTTCTCCTCAAAATAATTCTTATTTTTTATACTTGATAAAACCCTAAATATCACTTTATAAGATTTAATCTTGAGGTTCTTCATCCCTAAAAAAATTTATTACATTCACCTATAATTAAAATTATATTTAATAATTTTCTTGAAATAATACATACTTTCAATAAGGTCTTCAGTCTTGGCATCACACACGAAAAGAAAGGATCCAATAATGGAAATGGTACCTCAAGAAATTTTCAAAAAATAATATTTATTTTATTAAAATGAAACTAGTGTAGTTTGGACCAAATTGATGAAAACACCGATAATTACTTAAAAATATTTTATTATTAATATATAATTCTAGAACATCTATTTGAACCTTATTTTTATAAAATATCCTTATATAATTGTCTTCAAAGGATTCAAAATTTTCTTTTAAACTTCCAAAAACACTGAAATTTAAAATTTGATACATATAGGCTATGTAGTGGTCACCCTCTTTAATTGCTCCTTTAAAATTAATATGTATTTAATATGCCTTAGTTTGGGTGAAGGGTTTAAAAATACCCTGATAGTACCTTCCACAAATAGTATGGTAGGAAAGTTGAGAATACAATATTTTTTCATATACAAACCATGATCCTTGAAAAATGAGTAATAGTGGAGGTATTAGATTCATCGTAAAGTTTTTTGTAGGTAACTTGGATATTGAAAAACTTTCAAAGTCATGTGAGCATGACTTTAGGATAATCTTTATAATTAAATCTTCTGGAAGAGAGAGAAGAGTTGTTCACGATCTTCCTCCTTCCATCTTGGAAAAGTAATTTAATATTTTTTGAAATAATATAATTAATACATGAAATTAATTACCCACCACCTTATAATGAAATTAGTTACCTTTTATTTCTATTATTTAAATAAAATTAATATAGTTAATCATGAGTGATCAATAATATATTAAGAGAATAAAGTATATAAATTTGAAATAATCCATCTTAAGAATGTTTATGGTGCCCAAATATTTAGACTAGTCTTCTTTTAGGTCAACCTATATCACTATTAAATCAATCAAGGTTTCTTTTAGGTGGAGTTTTCTCATACCGATAACCTAATTCCTGAAATAATTATCCCAAAAAACTATGAAATTTACCATAAATATTTAAAATATATGCTCTTAAATTTTAGCATAAACTTTATCCATAAAATTATATATTGTTTAATATATTACTTAAATTAATAATATGTATGTATTAATCTAAGTTATACATGATCTATTTCCAAACATAAATTCTTACTGGAATTTTTTCCCTTAATAATGGTTTGTAATGATCTTGTGAATTTACCAAATCATATCCCTTAGGAGTGTCAAAATAGGTGTGCATCAAGGCCCATTATCATTCACTAGTTCCAAATCGAGTCTATATTAACATGGAACTTTCTAGGTTGTTACCACTAGGTACATCTGTGTGAGAGCCAAATCCACTTGTAGCATCTAGATATGGATTTATTTTCTTAAAAACCACTTAATATATACTTTACCAAAATTTAAAGATGTATTTAGTTGTTTAGTATTATCCCTAAGTCTTTCTATAATGTTTTCTAATACTAATCCCAAAAATAATTAGACATTACTTTGGCAACAACTATGAAAAACCTTGGCTTTATTACACATCAATTCATGATTTATTACATAAAATAACACTTAGTGAAAACTAAAATATTGAAAAGCCTAATGTCATTGTGAATTAGGTATATATCATATCAAATTGTTACATGGATAAAAAAATTATTGAAAAATTCCTCAACATGATTCTAATATTCCACTGCTCATTTAAAACTACACAGGATAACCTATGGACACACATAAGAAAGGGTTGAGCTATAAATCCCAGTAAGGGAATAAAAAAAGCATAACATGGAGAAAGTATAACATGTTTGTTGACACTATAAAATTTATTCCTTGTACTTTGTTATATAATTCATGATGTGCTCCTAACTTAGACACTAAATTTCGAGTTTGATTATAAATATGTCCTTATGCTGGGAGAAGGTAATTTTCGGATTTCCATGTTCCACAAGAATTCTCACACACCGAGGGATGGATATCACTAAAAAAACTTCCCAATCCAATGGAATGGTGCTGATAAATTCCCTTTGTGAGTATTATGTAGATATGGAATGAGAGGTAGGTTTCATGTATCCGAACCCAAAACATGATCAAACCGACGTGAAATTTTCATAGTGAAACTCACTATTTTCATGGGGGTTAGTGGTGATGGTGAAAGGGCCAAACCTGAAGGGTTGAGACCATAATCCATCACTGAGCTCGGATAGGGGTGCAGGGGTGAACCCCCCAAAGTATGGAGCAATGAGTTCACCCAGTTTTTCATGAACGCACCCACCTTGTTTGCAAAAAGGCTCACACAGGCCCAATTACATATCCTAGTAGGTGCATCCACCCTGTGTATAATTCCTGAATAGGCCCACCTATGCATCCCTGATGTTTTCTACCCCTACTTGGGGTACCTGCACTGATTACCTGTGCGGTGTAATTCTTTATCCTAGGATCCCATGTTTTCCTACAAATAGAACCATGGAGATCCTCATTTGAGAGAGAAAAAAATCCCAAATAAGCCTTAAAGATATTTCTTACCTAGTCTTTCACCTAGGATCTCAGAAACCTTTCAGGTAGCTCTCCCAAATCTGTGAGAAGATTGAATTAAGGGGGGATATTGGAATTAAAAATCCTTCCATAGTCTGAAATACTAGACACCTACCTGAGGGGAACTTTCCCCATAATTCACAAGAATTAGTGCGAAGGACCCTATCCACACCATGGGCTTGATGATATCCTTCCAAGAACACCTAAAGAGACCCTGGAGGCCTAGAGAAAAACCTCACCCATGTTTTTTTTTCAGGTGTTTTATCGCCAAAACACCTTTAACTTGCATAGTCCAACTTGTGTGAAGCCCTTCCAGTCCACCAAGGTCTGAACTTAGGGATATGTCCTTGATTCACCCAAACTTCACCTACACGAGCCACCTCTCAAGCCCTATTTCAAGATACTAATGGCATGGATCCTCTTCCTTTTGATCCCTTATCTACAGGGGACCAAATTTAAGCCTCCACCAAAGCCTTCATACTTGAATGACCATTGTAAGAGGCACACCAGTGTGTCTCCCATTCGGATATTCATTCCTTTGATCAGAGGTGACTTGCACGTGTCCTACCATAGTGGGTAGGGTCTTTAGGGTGCATGAAGATATGAATTCCCTTAGTCAAGAGGACCCCGACCCTAGGTCCAGTGTCAAGGACATATTAGTCTCAGATATGATGTCTAGGATCATGTCCTTCCCTCATCATCTCTAAGACCAGGGACCTCCAGTTCTAGTGGAGAGGGATAGGTTCACGCTTACCTTTCCCTTTTAGGGGTAGTAAATTATCCACCTATATTCCCCATGAACCAGTTCTTAGGGAATCCCTCTTTGAGTAATCCCCTAATCTCTCTTACTGGATCCCTTCTACTTCATTCCTTCCTCCTCCATATCTATGGGTTGTTTCCAGATGTCTAGTCAAATGTGACTATCCAATATACAATGACGGGAGGGTATGGAAGCCAGAGCCCATTCTATTTCCCTATTCCTTTGGGTTTTGGTCTCATCCACTAGTGAACAAAGAGGATTTCTTGTTTTCATGGATTTACCACTTCTTCTTATTTCTCACACTAAGAATGACTCAAATAGACCTAGAGGTTGGAGGTCATCATGACATATGCACAATCCCAAACCATAATATCCTCTTAGGTGTAATCCCCCAACTCAATCTTCTAAAAGGGACACATTCTCCTCTGAGAAAAACCTTCAGAGGACCTCCATAGGCATAAATACTCACAACTAATATACGTTTACTTTGATTCCCAGCCAAATGGGATATGTAGGAAACCTCTATGAGGTCCAAACACAACACCCCAAATTAAACCTAATTCTCTCTAGGATATACTCTGAGTTGGGAATTATCCAAACTAGGATCCCATATCCATTTCAAGTTTCCTATTCCACTTTGGTATAATTCCCTCACCAAACATTGACTTGGAACCTTCCTCCTAGGGTTCCTTACTACATAATGTTAAGTTTCATGATTTGATCCTCATCACATGACCTTAAAATTTATGATGTGTCATGTTAAGTGGAAGAAAACTATGTGGGTTCTGATTTCTTTTATGAGGATACATAGGAATCTCATTTCATGGGTATGATCCTAATAGCGAAACAAATCTCATCTCCCTAGATGATGATAAACTCCAGAGAACCCCACAGTATGGATTAAAACCAACATCATAACAATAAATTACAAAAGAATCTCTAATCTATTTATAAAAGGGTACCACTGATTGAGAACCTCATATACATTTAGATATCTCAATCAAGGAAGTAAATTAGATAAATACATGTGATTTTAATTTCCATGCATGATAATAATTAATTGTTAATTCAAGAGTGACCCACATCACACTTGGGAATTAATGAAGGGTGTGATGAGCCTGACCTACCATCCTCTCGACCAATGTGTGTTCTCAAGTATCATTGTCCAAGTTCCCCAATGAGCACCTACCTTTGGAAATAAGGTCCATGAGTCATTATGGATATGAGAACCATTGGGTTTTTTCAGTTCTATGAATAAAACCCATTAGAAACCACCTAAAAGGGATGTGGGTGTATGTGTCTAATGTGAAGGTTGTTCCACCAACACAACAAAACTCCATTCCAAACCCACATGGAATTTGGGGATGGAACAAAAATGGTGAACCCTACATGAATCTTTAACCAAGATGATAGTGTCACCCACCTATCATGCCCCTACATAATAAAAAATGAAATTGGTGCAATCAAGACAATCAATTATGCATGTATTCATTTAATGAGATACTGCTTTGATAGGGTTTTCTTGTCTATATTTGTCACCTATATTTTAGGAACTTTTGATAAGATCTCCCTCAGATCAAAATGGAATCACAAAAACTCTCATAGATGTATGCCCTAACTACCATTCATGCAGGTTCCTTATCCAAGAAGAGGTCATTGTCGCCAACCCAACATCGTCAACACTGGGTATCAAACACACTGGTCTGAGAGTACCACCAAAATGGTACCATCCTGGCCATGTAGACTTCTCGGTGATCCCTCCAACTCACAAATCCCCTCCCATTTTCCACTCAATGACAACCGGTGGTCCATAGGCAGATGACACCAATCGCCTTCTCCAACCATTTTGGGAGCTTATCCTCATAAAAAAACAATCAAATCCTCCCTTATCTTATGGAGGTAAATCAAGATGCCACAGACGACCTCACCCAGAAGACATAAGGTTCCTTTCAAAGGGATCATGCCAGTAATAAATTCCATTGTAGGGTCCATAAAATTTAGAAAAGGGAAGAAAAATACTCCCCAAAGTTCGGTAAAGAAGAAGGATGCATGTTTGATTGAAAAATTGAGAAGAAAATTGAATAAATCAAATTTTGGAAATGAATTCGGCCTGGCTACGTACTATCACTGAGAAAGGATTATAAAAGGAATAAATCATAAACCACTAGTAAATGGATAGCCTATGACACACTGTCCTGTGGGGAATTGGCCAGCAAATGAAACTATTCGTGGTGAATTTCCACCCACGAACCGAAGCTGCTGCAAACCGTTTTCATTGGAGAGAATCCGATAGAGGTACTTCCTGCACACCATCCTTGAAAATGATGTGGTTCACAAATTAGTAGAAGCTAGTTGCATCCCGTACCTCCACAAATCACGGTTGAACATGTTATCCATAGGCCAGATTTCCTCCATGGGCTTCCACAAAAGGTGTCCCATGAATCCTAGATACAACTTCCCTGATACTCTATAAAAGAACCACCAAGGGAACTGAAAAAAATACAGGTTGAAGAAGACAGAGAGAGAGCTCTGGGATGGGAAAAAATGGGATGAAGAAGCAATTCACAGGACTCTATCCCACACCGAAGTAGTTTTGAGATTCCATCCTATAAACTATATGTTGTTCAAAGACTCCATCCCACAAACCATATGTGGGTGTCACTTCATGGAACTCCTTCCCATAAACTATATTTATAAGACCCTTCACATCTAACCAGAAAACCAATAAAAAATATAATAAAAATGGTTCGCAGACTCCCTATGTGGAATGCAGTTTGCAGCCAGCTCTTATCTGGCCAATAGTTTGCAGAAGTCCCTATGCTAAAAATTGTCTATGTACCATCCTATGTGACCGGCTCCATCATAGACAAACAGTTCACAGACAGATCCCATGCAGATTATCCTACGTGGATAGCTCACATGCGGACAACCCTAGGCATAAAACCGTTCGCACCCACTGGTCTATACTATGGGGGCTGCACCCCCACTCAGGATCAATGCCGAGCTGTGACCTCACCCCTTCGGGATGGTCCCTTCACTACCGTCACTGACCCCCATGAAAAATGGAGGTTTTCACCAAAAACTTTTTGAGTTGGGTCGATGGAATTTTAAGTTGCACCCTTATGCCATCCCAACATCCATCCCTCAAATAACACAAGTTAAACCATTCCTCATGAGACTTCTAAAACCCTATCACCTACCTTATATGCCAGTTTGACCTAGAACTCCATGGAAAATCACTTCTTGAATGTTTCTTAAATGATCGGACACATCATTTCCATTCATCAACCTATGTGTCTCTAGTGGCTCTATATCCTCATAAGCCTCTATGGACATCATAAATGGATGGCTAGTGTCCTGAGGACACTTTTTTTTGACTATTCACATCATGCCCTGGTGGCTCTGCATATGTTTCCTTCAAATTGTCTTTCAACCAATGGAAAATTCATCCTCAGGAGAGTCCTTTTATACCTCCGTACGCCTCAATGGATTCCATGCCCCATATAATTTCTCCTTATTTGAGAATCCATAGAGTCACAGTTTACACTTTCCTTCCCTCTAATATTCGAGGAATGTCAGCACATACCATCCTAATTTTCCTACAGCTAATCATGGATTCAATAAAAATGGTCCAAAATCTATGAAATTAAGCTATGAGTTATCATACTAACCACATGATGTTAAACTGTATGGTATTAGTCACTATGACATGACATTAAACTGTGATTCCATCATCCAAGATATATGACTTTAAACTATAGTATACCAGGTGATTTAAGATCTTCATAAATCTCCCCAACCATTAGAAATGGAAGGTCAGTGTCCTGAGGACACCTCTTCTTGACTATGCACATCATGTCCTGGTGGATCTGCATATTTTTCCAATAAAAATGGCCTTTCAACAAGAGGCAAATTCATCCTCAATAGAGGACTCTCCTACCTCTATATTCCTTAATGTATCCCATGCATCATATCATTTCTCCTGATCTAATATCCTCTATAATCATGGTTTACACATTCCATCCCTCTCATGTTCGAGGCAGGTCAGAAAATCCAAACATGATTTTTATCCAGTTAATCATAGTTTATATAACAAGTGGTCCTCATCGTATGGCCCTAAACATAAAGACCTCAAATAGTCATATCCACATAATGTTAAACTGCATGGTGCTCATACCTATAGCACGACACTAAATTGTGATGCCATCGTCCAAGCTATATGACTTTAAACTGTAGTATACCCCATATGAAATTTCTAGGTCACTCCCACTAAGGTAATTCCCTAAACATTTGAGAGATGAGCTGAATAACCTCCAATGTCATCCCACATTAAAAGTTTCATCGCTCCATGCCCTCACCCATCGTCGCCTCAGCTTCTTCTGTCGTAGGCCCGACCTCTCTTTTCCGCAGGAGAGAAGGTGTGTAGTCTGTTAAATCTCTCACATCCTCTTGTTTCTCACACCAAGTATGACTCACGTGGGATTCTAGATTTGTGATGATCATAACATCCACATGAACAACCCATACTAAACTATGAGAACTCAGATTCCTATTCAAACCAGGATATGTAGGACACCTACTTGAAGGCCTGAGATCAAAAGGGTTCCATTTCAAAAGGTTTTACCCAATCATGTCCCCTAAAATGGGAAATTTCCATGCGTAAGCTCCAACCCATCCTGAACTATGAGAAATTTGATTCATGTTCAAACCAGGATACGCAGGACGCATGCTTGAAGGCCTGATCTCAAAAGTGGTCCCCTTCCAAATGGGTCTTCCACAATTATGCCATAAACAAATGGGCCTCCTCCTAGGTCCAATCCTTGAGCTAACCAAACTACATGGACTCTGATTTCTCTCCCGATGATACGTAGGAAGACCAACTTATGGGTATGATCCCAACATCAAACCATCTTGAATCCCTCCTGAATGCTGATAAATTCCAGAGCACCTTATTGCATGTCTTAATTCAGTATTTACTCCATAGAATCAGATTTACATATGTCCATGATGATCCTACAAATCAGGGGTAGATCGTGGATACACTCTTTGGGGATGAACCAAGGATTTAATAACGTATGAACACGATTTAAATCTATAATAGAGTCTCGAAATATGAAATAATTCCCCACAAAAGGGTGAGATGAGACTGACCTCCCATCCTCTCGACTAATAGAGTCCTTAAGTGTCAATGGACAAATAATTATCCAATGAGTACCTGCCTTTAGAAAGAAGGTCCATGAATTATGGATACCAGGGTCATTGGGTGTTTTTGGATCCACAAAAAATCCTACTAGAGACCATCTAAGGAATTTATATCTTAATAGGATCAATTGAATAAATACTTAACCCCATTCAATCACCCATGGGGACCATTTAACTATGTAACTTCCATAATAATGTGGAAGGGATAAACTAACCAGTCCTTATGGGGTAAATCCAATCCCCCCTAAAGGATAACGACACAGATCGGTTCAAAATAAAGATGGTGATGTGAAAGTCTCTATAATAATGGATGAATTCTTGTCACCCATCAGACCTTTTTTGGAATTTTCCCCAAACATGTACGTGTGCCACCTTGGAAGCAAAACAGTCGTCAAAACCATGGGGAAGTGAACCCTCAACATGATGAGGGTTCCATCCTTTGATTTCAGCCTATGTCATCCAGACTCGAGCGTGCAAGATGGCATGCAGAGGGCAGTGACCAGTCAATAGGGAATAGGGTCACACCTCTATCCTCTCTAGAGAATCCCACTAATCAAATTTGGTGGAAAATTGTGAGAGAGAGAAAACAAATTCCCACACTAGCCAAGTTTCCAATAGCCTCATCTATCAGTATCTGAAGAATCCCACTGATCAAATTCAATATCATACCTTGAGTAGGAACAAACACCTGCCCCTACCAACCAAGCCTGGTAGAATCCTTGTTTGGTAGTTCCCAAGGAAGATCACCTTTCAAATTCGATGTAAATTCATGATCAAGGACAAACACCTTTGCACATCAACCAAGCCTTCTATTCATGTTTGGTGGAAAAATACGAGAAGGCGCACACACCTACCCACAATTATCAAGCTTACTAGTAGTTTCATTTGGAATAATTCAGAGAAGTTAGCTAGAAAATCCAATAAAAAAATAGGGTCAGAACCAAATATCTATCCCAACACCTAAGTACTATCAGTATCTACTAGAAATAAATGGAGGATTGGAGTAGGCACACACCCCTACTCTAGTAATAGAATGGATTCATATCCCTATTCCAGCCACTAAAGGCACCAAGCACATACTGACAATACTGTAAGGGAAGTCACAAATTTATTCCCATTTCATACCGACCTACCAGGATATCATAACAACAACAATACTGGTAGAGGGGTAGATACACAACTCCATCCCTAAAAATGGGGTGAATCATCGACATGTCACTTTGAAGTAGACACACACCTCTTATCCTATCTAGTAGGGTTGTGGGGAAAAATCCCCCATAGTATATGGACAAAGAGATCGGGTCTATACCCCTATTCTGACTAGAGGTAATTGGCCCCTTCCAATGGCCACTCCAAAGTTGGAAAAAAAACCCTTAAAAAATTCCATAAATCTAACAGAAAATTTTGGTAATGAAACGAGAGCTACTCAAGAAAGCTTCTATTCCTGAAAACCAGTTTTTCTAGAAAGTGTCCCCAGTCACTCACAAGAAGAAATAAAAAAATAATCCTCACCAGAGCTGACTAGAAAATGAAGAGATGATCTACAATACCACTCTGCTTAATGCTATAGTTCTTGAATCCCTCAAACTCTTATTTTTGGTAGCTCCAGATCATACTCTCTCATTACCAAATTATGGGAACAAAAGCAGTAATTCTAAAGGTCCTCCCCGAACATTTCACCATGAAGGCTTGCTTCATGTCCATAATTTGATTGATTTGGAGAGTCTATCTCCTGATGAGATTCACGATAGCCCTTCATGTAGTCAAAATATCAAACTGAAATAAGGTCTCCCAGTTTTTTTATCCACCCCGAAGGTCCTCCTCATGGTATATACTGTAGTAATTCTCCTTTTAGTCAAGCATCGACCCATAATGTTAGTCCTCCCCATAATGGAATTTGCTATGAAATTTCTCTCAATAGTGTTTCACCTCATCAAAAGGGTCCTCCCCTTGGAGATGTAATGATGAGAAATCCCTCATACCATGAGGTACTTGGTAAAACAAGGCCATTCATGTCTAATTCCTTTTCACTAACAGGTAAAATCCTTTCACATCCAAAAGATAGCCTGAGGTGACGGTTATTCTCTGAACCACCATTGGATTACCTACCTTCCAATGTGACAAATAAAATCCCTAAAACTATTGTTGTTTATGATAAAATAGTAGGGAAGAATCCACTTTGGTTGGATCTTGTCAACAGATATCTGGAAAAAGATGAAGAAGACATGTTGAACATGAGGAAAAGGCTAGATAAAGATGATATACCATTCATGTTCTGGACTTTATCCACTCTTTAATGTAGCATTCCAGAGGTGTTTTTAGAATATTTTGGTCGTGACATCTACCTTGATATATAGAATACTATTTGTCTACTAATAAAAAGGTATTACCTTACGATGAGTATCAAAGTCATGTCAGGGTAATAGAAGGGATACAATACAAAATTAACTTAGAGACACTTCTAGCCTCATGTCATCCAAAATTGGGGAAGCAACAAGGGTCCCTTTAGTGTGCAAGTTTCAGCACATTAAAATAATTATGTTAGCTGATCAAAGATTCCTTATCTAGTGTTCATATTAGTGTATAGGGTGAACATGGAGTGTTACATTTTACTGCACTCCCCAATCAGTGAAGCCCACAAAATATAGAATCTTACAATCTTATAGCTTCTAGTCGGATTAAAAAAACAGAATTTTTTCACAACCGATGACATGATCAACAAAAATAGGCCTCAATTGACTCTCACCTATGTTGATCTAGAAGAGATCAATCAATTGAAATAATTTAATTAGGCATATGAAAATATTGATCAAGCCTCCTACTTAAGGGAATTCAATCTTCATATAGTGCAAATGTCATAGATATCAAAAAGGTCTTTGGAAGAAGGTGGTTTAGGTGAAAACCAAATGATTCACTTGTCCCATTTTCAAAAACTAATCTTTAAAATTAGGATGGTAGCTATGGTAGTAGAAACCACAATAATCCAAGAGAAACCTCATCCCATAGGGTTGGGGTATTTTTTAACACAACCTTCAAGGTTAGAAAATCAAAATAATTAAAGAAATGGAATAGGAATAGCCCTATACCTCAAGTTTGTGGGTTTTTACCTCAATAACCTCCTCCTTAATGTAAGTGAGTCTTCTCTCAATTAGGGGGAACACTGTAGAATGATCTTCCCAGTTTTTTCCATCCCATGATTTGGTACCATCATTAGGGACATGCATGACCGAACTATCTAGAGACTCCCTTCAGGTTAGAATCCATCAAATGGATCTAATAAAACTATTGAATGATAGGACAAGGACTCATGGAGGGTAAAGACAAAGGAAGTCTCATAGAAAGACTGATGAAGTACCTACAATGTGTTGTACATCAGTGAATGTCATTAACACCACCCTTATAGACCTTATAAAACACAAGACCAATATGGAGGATCTATAGGAGGAATTTTTAGTTCATAATATAGTAAACACTGAAATAATTGAAGGATTTGTGTGTACCTAAACCATAGTATTACCCTTAATTTTATATTTCCCTCAACCACTCCATCATTACCTCCTTAGAGAGCATCCAATAAAGAAAAGGGTAAACGTAAGGTCATGCCTTACCCAACTTATGAAGAGGTTGAACCCCTAAAACCTAAGGTAAGATTCACCCAACAAGAGGAGAAAATGAAATAATTAAGAAAACTCAACATTGAAATACTCTAAGGCAGCATTCCTATTGGATATGTTTTACAAGCAGTTCCTCTACTCATACTCCCAACCGGTGTAACTCAACAAAGAGGGTTCATCACATAAACTAAAATGGATCCATAACATCAGCTCAATGTAGGGTACCAATAACCAATATACTTGGATCCCATACCTACAGATAGATATTTCCCTCCATTGGGTACACAATCAGAATAGGTCCAGGAAATCCTTTCAAACTTTCCCTTATAGGTTACCCATGACATATATCAGAAGGGCCGCCATAGTTGGCCCTACATACTGCTTCCCCCATTCAAGATCCCTATCATCCCAACATTACTTAAGGGATCATAAATATTATTGAGTTACTAACTTCTTGATTGGAATCTATGGAGGAGTGTTATGCATCAATACAACAAGAGATGAAGACTTACCCTGAATGAATTTATTCGACTCTTCCCCCACCAAACTTTGGGAACCCTACCTTTTGAATTTTCCATGGTTTGGGGAACCCAGAGCATCATTTTATATATTTCATGTCCCACTATGATCCAATGATGGGGACCCCTTCACAATAGGAATTAGTGAAACTCTGGTTATTCATACATACATTATAGGGGCTAGCCTTTGTATGGTACACTAGCTTGTCGGATCGATCAATTACTGGGTGGGAAGATCTTTGTAGGAAGTTTTTCTTCTAATTATGCTTGATTATGTAGAAGAAAATAGTCATTGACCTCTAAAAATATAAATAGTGGGATAATGAGTGGGTTTTAGATTTCATTTCTCGTTGGAAGGGGTTTACATACTCTTTAAGCCTACATCTCCCCCAAAAAGATTTGATTTATATCTATATAAAGAATCATTGTGATGAGTTTCAGACACCACTCATCCCTGTGAAATATAAAAGGAGGGTTTTGGGATTTTTTTTCAATTACTCAAATAATGTAAGACTCCATCACCTGAAGTAAGGATAAGTTTTGAATAATCCTTTCATCTCAAGGAAAGATAATGGGGAAAGTATAGTTTGCCAATATTACACTTATGTCTCTAATATCATGCCATATCATGTGATCCCCCATCCTGATCTTCAAAAAAACATATGCCTCATTAAGATGAGAAAAGGGAGAATAGGAAAAAATTGTTTGAGGAGATAAATAACAAGGTTTATTATTTTCAAAATGACCAAGTCTCTGGTTACTTCATCTCGGTATTGGAAAACAACTTGATCAAGTTTCCAAATCTCAAGAATCACCACTAAGATGGTAAAAAAGATATCCCAAACTATTTACCCTTATATTGATCATTGGGGTACAATACCCAGAAATTTTTTGTTTTCAAAGACATCCTACAGAAGATGGTAGACTCCGGGGAAGTGAAGTTGGGAAATCCACCTGTGCAAGTAGCATGTGTTTCTACCACTAATCTAAATGTTGATAATGAATGGAACAAAGTTAACAACAAGAGTGCATAGAATTTAAATGAATGGGTGGACAAAAATATGATCAACCAGACTCATGATAACATCCAGGCACAGTTAAAACAACAGACTATGCCCCTAGTCACTTCCACTATGTCATTACCGACTCCATCGACACCCCAACCTTATAAAATATAGTTTTCTAAGAAACGACATGGATGGAAGAGTAGGATGAAAACATTGGAATATGATCCTATGATAAGGATGAATTTTTATTTGATTCTCTCAAACCTCATGACTTTAGTCCTTGAAACACAAGTGCCGCTTCACCAAATGTTACAACAAGAATCGGCCCTCCAGATGGATTCCTCATTAGATAAGGAGTTGATCTTTGGTTCTATAATGTTATTCACTTAATGGATACCTTATCAGATGATGAGTATGACTATGAAACTAAATTCCCTATATCTATTTGGGGATTTATGGGAACAAGTAACCATAGATGAGGACATAGGGGAAGATGTGGTCACACCAGAAGTCAATACTTCGGTCACATACCCGCTCAAATCATCTATGCAGTTGAAACTCATGGGATAGAAATACAATGAGATGAGAAATAGTAATAAATATTTTCCACACAAGCCATATTTTTCCCTAACTCAATCATTTTGGAAGATAAACTAGAGGAGACACCTTCAACCAATCAACCTCGGCACACTGGTAGACATAGTCGACCTAATCCACCAAGGATATAAGTACCTTCAACTCTTATTCTAAGGGTCAATCTACCTAAATATATTACTTTAGTTCCTAAAGTTCCTAGAAAAGAGAATCCCCATACTGAGAAATGTAGTCCTTTATCCTATAAGTATGAAATTTTAAATAATAAAGCCTTAGTTTCTACCAAGTTTTCAATCCTGGATGATCTGAGTCTATCAAAATACCTTCGAGAAGCATACATAGAGTCTTTTTCAAGACCTCAAGAATTCAAATTTGAATTTTCCTCTACCAAAGTATATCGTGTAGAGAAAGATATTATATAATTCCACACAATCATATCTTTCACGAATAAGGTCAAATATGTCATTATACAAGGACACATCAGATCCTTGTACATATCTAGGAAAATAAATGGCATTGATATCTGATGATCCTTCATTGACAGCAGATCAGGATTCAATCTCATTCCAATTTGAACACTTTTTCAACTATATTTAAATGAGTCTCACTTATCCCCCTCTACTATAACGTTATAAGGTTCTGATAAGAGTGATCAAAATCCTCTTAGAGAAATTAAGCTCGGGACTCAGTCTGGGGATCTTGTTTCTGAATCAAAATTATTTATTGTTCAGTAAGATAAGGACATCGATGTTATACTGGGAAGGCCTTGGTAACATCAGCATGTGGTTACTCCCTTATCGTACCAACAATTCCTCAAATATTTCATTAATGGTAAATTTGGAACATTTCATGGTGAAAAATACCCAATTAAAATTTTCAAATAGAAATATATTGATGTGGGATTATATTAGAGGGAAGGTAAACAATCCATGATTGATAATTTTCTCAAATCAATACCCCAAATAGTCTAGAAATGACCCCATATAATCCTTTAAAGAAGCTCGGTGTAGAGTATGTGCTACCCATAAATTAGATAGAAGAGGTGGGTCTGAATTCAAGCACATAATAATCTACTTTCATGATACCATCCATGAAAACTAAACTCAATAATGATGTAGAATTTTTTGACCCTTTAGACAGTGATAGAAGCTTAGGTGAAAATTCCCTCATTCCATCCCCAAAGCATAGATAAATCCCTTCCTCATTAGCAAGGTCAAAACAGGTTGTCACATTACTAAAAAAAATAAAGATGATCATTCTTTATCCCTCATATTCCCTTCAGAGTTTCAAATGGGACAAATATCTGTATTTCGTGCTTACATTTTATGATGTTTTAATAAATTGATTCCTATATTTAAATGATTATTGTTTGCCAAATGTTTCCCATTTTAACTTGTTTCATGTTTTATGGAAGGATGCAATGGATAATTAGAAAGAAATGAAATGATATGAATTTTTGATCATAAACACTTTATTTTTTAGGATACAGCAAAGCTGTGAAACTGGAAGAAGGAATTTACACCTCATGTATCTTATAAACGATGTGAGATTTCAGAGAGAAAGGTCACCACCAGTTCAAGTCTTGAATTCGATACATGATGTGAAAATAAATTACATGTTGTGTATATAAATAAACATCATGAAATTTAGGGATAAAGAAGATAAAAAACCCACTACTGACATGGATTACACATTATGTATTACTTTACACATCATGCAACAGTCAGAAAATTGAAAATTTATAACACACATGGATGATGTTTTGATGAAAACCCTATAAAACAATGCCCCCAGTCACTATTTTGAGCATCTGGGAGTCACGCCTCAATGAAATATTCCTTACGGATTGGAGAACACCACTATAAATCCCTGGTAATACCTCCTTTTTGTAGAATTTTCCTTATTATTTTTTGCACCCTCTCATGGCTAGAATGAAGGGGTGATTTCTTTGTGTCATGGCATGTATGAGGAATAAGGATTGATTGTACGAGGTAATTTATTTTTTTATTTCAATTTATGTTGGTATTTCATGTTAGTTCTTCAATTCTATCTCCTCCCTGATTCTTATTGTGTGACCATTGTGAGCAGGGTTAATAAAGGGGTTTAATTTAATTCTTTTTTTGAGTATGACCATTACCTAATTTGAATAAATGTATTTGGTTAATATGCGATCTATGGTTTATAATTCCGCGATGACCATTGGGTTTTTCCACTACTACCAAATAGGATTTTATTAGTGCTAAAAAAGGATTTTATCAGCGCTAAAACGACACTGTCAATTGAGCCACTATTAAAGGGGGTACCCTTTATTAGCACTTTTTTAGGGTTGATAAAGGATCCCCTTTATCAGCTCTCAGAAAAGAACTTATAAAGGCCCCCTTTATCAATGATATTTGAAGCTCTAATAATGTCCCCATTTATCAGCACTTTAACTAGTGCTGATAAAGGCTTCCCTGTCTGGGCATGCTGTTTATATAACAACACACCCAGCATCCTGCAAAAAAAATAAACAACTAACCAAAATAATCAAACCAGCAAAAATAACTTTCAAAAAACAGCAAAAACCTACTAAAAAATAACCACTCATAGTATATACACAAACACACACACACACACAAAATAACCACATACATGATGAAAATGATGAAAATATAAGCAACACTCACAAAAGTTTGGAAAACAATGTTGTATAAATTTAATTAACATCATGAATACAAAAATATTCACCCATGGTATATACCAAAAAAACACTTCTATATACATTTTTAACAATGTTTTATAAAATTACATTTACAAATATCCAAAAAACAGTTAAAAACATTAATGTTTTCTCTTTTGACATATGTGGTACCCTCTAAAAAATGTCCTTAGATGGTAATAGTCACTAAAAAAATCATCCGAACTTGAGAAAAAGGTTCCACCTATATAAGAAAAAAAATATTACATTAGTAATACTGTAAAGAATTAAATTAAACATTAATATGAAGAATACATTAAAAATGTCATTTTTTAATAAAAATGACACATTTTGAGTCATGTCGGTGACACCGTGTTTTGTATTGAGGTGGGGTTGAATTATACGTTCCATAAATGACTGATGGATCATTTTCCTAAAGTATCAAAACAATCGGAATGAATTTCCTCAGTTTTTAGTATGTTAGTTGTGTTTTTTTTACTAAAATGTCATTTCAAACTGAAAACATGCAATTTGAGTCATACTAGTCGCATCGTGCATCGGTTTGACATGAGACTGCTTCATACATGTCAAAAAGGACTTATGAATTGTTGTCCTTAATTTGGAAGACAATCAGAGTGCATTGGATTGGTTTTCAGTGAGTGACACGTCTTGAGTTAAAATGTCAATTTTAAACTGATTGCAGATACTTTTAGTCGTACCGGTCACACTGTTTGTCAGATTGAGGAGGGGTTGATTCCTACACATCAAAAATGACTCATGGATATTTTTACTAAAGTATCAGAATAATCTGAACGCGTTTTATTGGGTTTTTGTATGTCAATTGTGTTTTTTTACTTGAATTAATGTCAAGTTTAAATAAAAAGACAAATTTGGAGTTATACTAGTGACATCATGTGTCATATTGAGGTGAGGTTGATTCCTACACATCAAAAATGACCGATGAATTATTGTCTTAATGTATCAAAACAATTGGAATTCATTTACTCAGTTTTTAGTATGTTAGTTGTGTTTTTTTACAAATATGTAATTTCAAACTGAAAACATGCAATTTGAGTCATATTGGTCACATTGAACATTGGTTTTATGGGAGAATGCTTCATACAAATCAAAAAGGACTTACAAATCAATTTCTTTAATTTGAAAGACAATCATAGAATGTTTTCATGGTTTTCCGTGAGTTACACATTTTGAGTTAAAATGTCAATTTTAAACTGATAGCGGACAATTTTAGTCATATCGGTCACACCGTTTGTCGGATTTAGGTGGGGTTGATTCCTACATATCAAAAATGACTCATGGATCTTTTTCCTAAAGTATTAAAACAATACAAATGATTTTTCTTGGTTTTCAGTATGTCAGTTGTGTTTTTTTACTTGAATTAATGTCATTTTTAAATAACAACACATATTTGGAGTCATACCGGTGGCATCGTGCATCTTATTGAGGTTTGGTTCATTCCTACACATCAGAATTGATTTATGGATCATTTTCTTAATATATCAAAACAATCGTAATGCATTTCCTCAGTTTTATATATATCAGTTGTGTTTTTTTACTAAAATGTCAATTCAAACCGAAAACATGCAATTTGAGTCATATTGGTCGTATCATGCATCAATTGGATGTGAGACTGCTTCATGCATGTCACAGAGGACTTATGAATCACTGTACTTAATTTGGAATACAATCAGAGCATGTTTTCTTTGTTTTTAGTGAGTGGAACATTTTGAGTTAAAATGTCAATTTTAAACTGATAACGGACGCTTTTAGTTATACTGATCACACCGTTTTTCGGATTGATGTGGGGTTGATTCCTACATATAAAAACTAACTCATGGATTTTTTTCCTAAAGTATCAAAATAATATGAATGAATTTTTTCAGTTTTCAGTATACCAGTTATGTTTTTTTACTTGAATTAATGTCAATTTTAAATAACAAGACACATTTGGAGTCATACTGGTGACACTATGAATCAGATTGAGGTGAGTTTGACTCCTGAATGTAAAAAATTACTGATGTATAATTTTCCTAAAGTATTAAAACAATCATAATTAGTTTCCTTGGTTTTCAGTATGTCAGTTGTGTTTTTTTACTAAAATTTCATTTCAAACTGAAAACATGAAATTTGAGTCATACCAGCCGCATCGTGCGTCAGTTTGATTTGTAACTGCTTCATACACATCACAAAGTACTTACAAATTGGTTTTATTAATTTGAAAAACAATAGGAGCATGTTTTATTTGGTTTCAGTGATTGAAACGTTTTGAACTAAAATGTCAATTTTAAACTGACAGTGGACATGTTTAGTCACATCGGTCAAACCATTCATTAGACTGAGGTGGGGTTGATTCCTACATGTCACAACTAACTCATGGATAATTGTCCTAATGTATAAAAACAATACGAATTAATTTTATTAGTTTTCAGTATTTCAGTTGTGTTTTTTTACTTTAATTAATGTCAATTTTAAATAACAAGACACATTTGGAGTCATACCGGTGACATCGTGTGTCAGATTGTGGTGTGGTTGATTCTAACACATCAAAAATGACTGATAGATCATTTTAATAAAGTATAAAAGCAATCAGAATTCATTCCCTTAGTTTTCAGTATTTTAGTTGTGTTTTGTCACTAAATGAATTGCATGTTGATTGATTTTTTAAATGAAATTAGTGGTCCTCATTTACAAGGTATGTGTGTTATTGATAGACCAAAAAAGATAATGAGTATCCAAAAGGGGTTTCCCCCTCCCTTGAGTTTGTTGTGATGTCTTTGATCTCTGTACGGTTGACATGGAATAACATCCTCCTTCTAAAACATAGCTTTAGTCGGCCTAGTGAATAACCAACTATCATATATTCAAGACCTCTAAAAAAATATATGAAATTTTCTTCTTCATCAGGTCGACTAAAGATTGGATTAATATCATGTGCCTGTTATATCTCAAGTTATCACAACAAACTCAAGGGATGGGGAAACCCCATCTGGATACTTATTGTCTTTTGTGGTATATCAACAACACACATACCCTATAAATGATTACCACCAATTTATTTTAAAAAAACAATCAACATTGAATTCATTTAGTGTGAAAACAAGGACAACCAACAGCCATGATTTTTAGCAGGGCGTTTAGCCCGTACAAACCATAACATTACCATCAAACAAAGAGAAAGATAAGGTAGATAAGATTATTAAATTTGAAATTATTTGAGAAGTTTATCATCTTTATTCTATATTTTTACATTCTTTCATTAGGTATGTTTCCCATTTATTTCTAAGAATATCTATATCGTCTTGTGAATATGACTGTTTTCCATAGTCATGTTAGTACTAAAAAAATATAATTACACAAAGGATTAATAAGTATTTTAAATGAAATATAAATTATCTTAAAAAATACCTCTTCAGGGATGATGGTTTGTTTATGGAATATGATCTATTTTATAAATTTATAAACATAATAACCACAGCCTTTACCATTTGTTTGTTTCGGGAACTACAGAAACATTGAGAAGAATAATTATTTTTTTATGTGTTTGGATAGTGAAATATTATTATATATACCCTGAATTGTATCCAATCGTAGTACTTGTCAGGTTTCTTGTCCTTTTCCCCTGGCATCATTCCATGATATAGACGATATTCACGCACTTCCCTATCATAATTCAATCCTTATTAAAAGATAATATAAATTATATAACTGGATGTTTAGTTCTAAAATGTTAGATGTAGTGTATCACAAATTGAAAAACTCTATCATTTGTGATCATTTTATTGGATATCCATGCATTGAATCCATAAAATAAATATTTGGAGTATCCAAATTGACCGCAATGAGAATCCAATGCTGCTTAAGAAAAAAAGAATAAGTAATGAAATAAATTAAAATATATTTGATATGATTAAATTTTATAGTTTTACCCCTACATCGTTGGTATTAAGAAGAGTCTGTCATCTGTAATTTTTTTGTTACACAATTTGAGTAGTCATGCCACTATTTCACCCTCTTTCTTGGAAGTTATGTCTTCTTATTTTGTAGAGGTGATGTGAGGACTAATGAGTCCATGTTTTTGTTCATGGGGAAATCCCTTCAATTGTTTTTCATATATATGATTGTGAAAAATATGAAATGTATTTAGTCATAATTATCATAGTATGTCATCTTTTGGAAAATAAAATCATGAAAACATACCTCATGTAAATATTTAAAACTGAGTCGGCTAACCAATAATAGTCGAGGATTTTAGTTTCACTCTCAATACCAATGAATTCTGGATATTCCCCTATATACATATTTTCTTAAAAATAAATTATGTGATTACCACCATATTTCAACTTTGATCCACATGAGCCTTCAATTATAATAAATGTTGATATAGAATGGGGGTTAAGGTTCTTTGGGTAGATCGTTTTGATCGGTTGGGTAATCCATGAGATGGTTTTGAACCAGTATTTAATTTAATCCCCTTCCATTTGTTCATCTGTAATAATTTCATTGGTTCAAACCTTTTTTAATTAAATGTTTGAGGTTTATCTTGAAAATTAAATTGGAAATGAATACCTCATTGTCGATATGTTTTTTACAAGATGTGATGGCCATGCGATGAATGTTCCTAGAGCTTTTTCAACTGTATGAATATCAGCATCATTAATTGGAAGAGGTAGCTCGGAGCTCAACTCTAGGGATACAATAATTGACCCTTTGACATGATCTGTCAGCAGTGGTCTACTGTGTAGCATATCATTCTGGATATTGAACACTATAGCCCTCACTACAAGGTGATGGGTGGGTGTTGATAGATATAAATCACAGTCATTTTCACCCTATATAATATCAATAGAGCAAAGGTATCCATGTTTAGTGTCTATATGATTCACATTTCACTAAAAAATTATAAGAAAATTGACTACCTTAATTAAGAATTGTTTTTGAGGGGAATGGATCGCATAAAAACCGGTGGGGGTGGGGTGGGATCTTCATGCGCAGGTTGTTCTTGAGTTGTTTCTTCTCTTTGACTCCTCCCCCATCAAACTTGTTATCATCTCTCTCCAATATTGTAATTATTCTTGAAACATAGATAATTTTTATATCATCTTTTCATTTATTTTTTTTGATCCTATGATTATTTTTTTCTCAAAATATGTTTAGGGTGTCACACCAAAACCCGCACCTCTAACACGAACATACTTTTCTAACGGGTTCAAGTCCACTGAAAGTATGTCTGCATACGGTTTGGGTGCTTTTTATTCTTGTGACTATGTCAGATAGAAAATACAGGAATATAAGTAATCATGGTTATGTAATAGCAATTTAAAGTAAAAAAAATATTATGTTATACTTACACAGGTTTCCCACACTTTTTGTGTTCTTTCATCAATTATTTTTCCATCTTTATTTACACGCACCTACATCTATAGCACATGGTGTAGCATGGAAGTGGCTATGGATTTGGACTCTTCAAGATGAATATAAACAAAAGAACATAGTTATTGTTTTGTTTTATGTCACATAAAATTATTATGGTAGATTTAAAATACAGACCAAATTCTTTTCAAGTGATTCATACCCCATCCTTGATTTATAGTAGGGGTACACTGGTTTTGATTCCCGTTGTTTATTTTCAGCACTCAGTTGTTGTTTTATAAATAAAACACCATCAATAAAAGTGATGAATAAACATACCATCAAACAATATATTACCAGACACAATGTACCTAAAAATACTATTTCACACGACGGCCAATAAACGCATCCCACGATGCTTGGGTTATCAGGTGTGCATAAATAAGAGATGGGTGAGGTTTTATTTTCCCTTCAGCATCTTTAAGATGATATTTTGTTAAAAGTGTTTGAAAACCCCTATGAATACTTCCAGAAACTCTTAAGACATAGTCTTTATGCGAGTCACCTACTAAAAATTCACTCTGCAAGAGATGATGAAGTGTAATCCAATGTTTCATTATTTAATTTTTAGTAAATTAAAAAAATGATATCATAATGTTACTGTAATATCTCCTCACATCAGTGTCTTAATCTCATCCACAACATGGTTCCATGAAGTTACATCCATCTCCACATCCTTCTGAGTGACGATTCCAATGTAACTACTGAACATGGCCTTGTTGGGGTTAACATGTCAGCCCAGTTTATTCTATCCAATCTCGTATTTGATGCATTTCTCTTTAGCCTTAATGATTTTTTCTAATACCATCAAACTATGACACTCCTGTTTTTTCTACATCATTGGTATTTTTTCACATTTCATTTCATTGGATCCACCATCATCAATATGTTCCTTCATCTCTAGAGGGCTAGCATCAGCATGTGAAGATGGTGGTTGTACCTCTGTATTGGGTGCAACAATAGGTTGAGAAACCTGTTGTTTGTGTGCACTACAAGTAGCAGCAGGTTGATAAACCTGTTTTGCCTGATGATTGGGAGCATCATCACGTGAATAATTAATTATATTCAAAAGTGGTTTAAAATTTAATTTAGATAACCTAAAAGCATAAATTAATAGATATTAATGTAAGGAAATAGGTTGAGAAACCTATTGTTCATCTACACTACGATCATCAGCTGGTTGAGAAACCTGTTGTGCCTGGGGATTGGGAGCATCATCACGTGCATAAGTCATTATCTAGAAAATTGGTTTAACAATTAATTTAGATAACATAAAAGTAGTAGTGAACAGATATTAACATAAAGTAACACGATTGATATTATAAAAAATATATAACCTAATTATTAAACTCTCTTTTTTTAAAGGTTGAAGGGATTTAACCCCTATATCGACTATCCAAATACTTTTATTGTGGTCTTATCTAACATATAAAATTCCGTCTACACTGGGACCACAGAAAAATGATTTTGAGGTCCAAATAAAAGGGTTATCCTCTATTGAATTTTCATCTGACTCTTAAGTGGTTTTGGTTGATAACAAAACAATTGACCAGTTTTGGTTTGCAGGATCTAGAACATAAAATACATGTACAACATGTGATGGCATTATAAATGGTTTTTATTTGTACCCTTCCTTACTGAAATCAAATTTCACAAATCCCAACTCATCTATTTTAATATCACTTTTGTTATCAACCCACTTTCATTGAAAAATCGGCACTCGAAATGTCGTATAATCGAACTACCATATTTTTTGATGATGCCAAAATATGAAATATTCACGTAAATTGGATTTCTGTTCTAAGAACTAGAAACATGCATCGCTTTAGCCACAATTGTAACTCTGTCTGACATTGTCTTAATCATGTTCATTAGTATAGAATGTATAACCATTAATTACATAATCATTATAAGATAATACATACAAACTTGGTCCTTCGTCTAGCCATCTAATTCATTCTGAAATTGAGTCTAGATCTTCATTTGACTCCTTAAAAATATGGTCCTGAAACCATCCTATAGACTATTTATTATGTTTATTTGATATCCATTTTTCATCCCTTGATGGATTTTATGCCTATAAATTTCTTTGTGGGTTTTAACATATGGGTCAACGTCCAAACTATTATACAAAATGTAAAGTTGGGCCTGCTCCCGATCTGTAATATTGATTGTGATGACCTCCTTTCCAGAAATTCCTTCTCCTGCAAGTTTCCCAGTGTGATGAGATTTCATCAGACCAATTATTTTCACACCAGATAGGTATTCAGTACATAATTCAATAGCTACCTCAACAATATATCGCTCCGCAATACAACCCTCTGGCCAACTTGAATTTTTTACATACCCTTTCAAAATCTTCATATACCGTTCAATGAGGTACATCTATATATAATACACAGGACCACATTGTAACGACCTGAAATTTTGAATAAATCTTGTTTCCTAATTTTACGTGTTATTTTATTTTATTTTTATACTCAAAAAAAATGTTTCATTTGATAACATGAGTATAATTAAAATGAGACCGTTGGGTTTTGACTGTTATATGACCATTAGTCAATATGACCACTGTAAACTAAACATTTTGATTATTGTCTCTAAATACAAGTAATCTTGGTTACTTATTATAGAAAGAAGATTCGGTGGCCTCACCCAGTAGTCTTGGACCGATCGAAGCCCATCTAACAGAACTTGGGAGGGAGGTAGCACCACTGGGCTTTGCTCTGGACCAAACCCAAGCTGAACTTCATCATGTGAAGCTAGAATAGAATTGCCTTTGCGAGAAGTTCAAACTGATAGAAATTACTACTCGTGCGATGTTGGTCGAGACTCCCTCGGATTCTCTCACCTTAGCACACCTTACACTTAGGTCCTATGCTGGTGTGATAAGGGGCGATGTAAGGAGACCGTAACTGCCTTGTGTAAACCTTTGTTTTAAATAAAATTTTGATTTCTTCTTATGATGAAGTTTATGAATTTTCAAATGTCTGGATAAATATAGTATGCATATTTTTGATAAATTTTAGAAAAAGGATATTTTAAAAATGTTTAGGTAACCCTTAAATAATTAAAAATGTGTAATGATTTTCAAAAAATTTTCTTCTACAATTATGTTCAGTACGAAATTTAGAGTCTAATAAGATCAACTTGATATTTTATGAATAGTAAATTATGAATAGTGATTTTATGATTAGGATTAGTAATGTGTCCAAATGGACTAGTAATCTCACTTAAAGAAAGTATTAATATAATCTAGGCACCTTGATTAAGTAATGTGATTCAATAAAATGGTTAAATAACGGTTTCATAAATTTTTATTCAAGTATTAGCTTTTTCGGGTGAATAGTATTTTTTAATTAAAAATTTAATTAAAAATAATTATAAAATCATTTTTATAAAATGGACTTTATTTTTGAACTCAGAGCATCAATATTATGTTATGGTAATTTTTGGGGATTTTTCTGAGAAAAATGAATTCTCGATGAATAGTATTTTATTTAAAAAGTAAATTAAAAATATTTAGAAAATTAATTTTATAAAATGGAGTTCATATTTGTAATTAGAGCATCGATATTTGGTTAAGGTAAAATTTTGGGATTTTTCTGAGAAAGTTGAATTTTCGATGAAAAGTGAAAATACAGTTTTAGGGTTTCGGTATGTTTAATGACATCATAACTATGTCATGATGATTTCATGAGATATTCTAAGGGTTGGACGACCAAAGGTGATGAATTATTGAATGGGGGGACACATGTTTCCAATACCATGGGAAAATACCATGGGAAAGCCCATGGTTTTTCCAAAACCACCAATGAGGTGTCCCTTGGCCATTAATGCCTTGTCCCCTCACTTTCCCTATAAAACCAAGCCATTCTCTCATCCTTTGGACTCCAAAATAATTCTCAAAAAAGTTCTGGTCTCCTTACCTCCCAAGGAGTCCTCCCAAGGTGCCCCCAATCCCTCAAGGTCCAAACCTATGAGTTTTAAGAGTTACATTTTAAGGTAAGGGATCTAATCTCTCTCTTTCTTTTCAAGTAATCTCTTTTATGTCATTTCTTTTATACCCCATGTTCTTATGTCAGAGTATGTTCTTCTATATTCATATTACTGCCCTTTTCATGTTCATATGATGAGATACCCAATATTTCTCTCATCAATTCGTTTTAAGAATGTTTAAGTGACGCCGTTAGGCTGCCGAATTTTTAAGGGGATTCTTTCACCCTTCTCATTCTTTTCAAAATTCTACTTTCATGTCAATTCTTTCAAGTTCCTTTTTATTATGTTGGGGTATGATCTCTATATCTATCATTCTGATCTTTTATGATCATATTATGAGAGACCCCATTTGATCTCTTCAAATCATTATTTTGTAGTTTTAAGTGGCGCCGTTAGGCTGCCGAATTTTTAAGTGGTTCTTTCACCTTTCTCCTTTTTCAGAGTTCTAATTCCATGTCAAGTCTTGTAAGTTCCTTTTTATTATGTTGGGGTATGATCTCTATATCTATAATACTGATATTTTATGTTCATATTATGAGAGACCCTATTTGATCTCATCAGTTCATTTTTGGTTGAAGTTTATGTGATGCAGTTAGGCTGCCGAATTTTCATAAGAGAAATCTTATTTTGTCTTCCTTTCATGTTCTTCATTTCATATGGTATATTTTCAAATTTCATTACCATGTTCATATATCCTTCTTATTCTGTACATCTACTATTTTATGGGTCATTTATGAATGTTTGACCCATGTCCCCTCTCCTTTCTTTGTTTTCTAAAACCCCGAAACATAGCCATTATGCTGCAGAATTTTCGTCTCAAAATGCCTCTCTCTTTACTCAAAATTATTTCATGTTATAAAGTGAATACTCAAAGCTCTTAATTCTACAGGGGTATTCACATATATATCAAAATGTTCTATTTTAAATTCTGGGATTTACATACATGAGACCCGCTCTCCCCTTCCGTGGGTTTAAAGTGACGTAAAGATCATGTCTTTAAAGTAGTTGTTAAAACATTATGATTATGAAATGAAAACCATTTATTTTATGTTATATGGGTTATTTATTAAATTTTTGATGATGATATCTGTGGATCACATGATAATAAATTCAAATTTAAGGGTGCGCCCTGATAGCGCTCCAATGCATTGGGTAATGATGTAACCACTAGAGATTACAATTTTCACGATATCTTGATGAATAACCTTGGTAATTTTCAAATGACACCTTGGGGATGGACCTTGGTGATATGTTCATGATTGTCTATGTTAAATGATATAGCCACATCTTAAAGTTATGAAAAATGTTATTTTTATTATGATATGACTCATGATTTCTTTCTCATGCCTTAAAGTTCTTTTCATGACCTTATTGAAGTATCTCAAGTTCACATGTAAAATGTTTCTCTTGTTTCCCTTACTGGGCCTTCTGCTCACCCTTTCTTTTGATGTATGTACCCAGGTTATTCGATGCAGTAATGAACCTAGGATGAACATGAGAAGAAGCCTTTAAAGTGTTTAAGAATAATGTTTTATGTTTTCATGTTTTAAGTTCCTGGTTTCCAAGACACTAAACCTTAAAGATCCTCGGTTTTGTAAAATGAAATGAAAGTTTATGTGATAAAAATTCGGGATGCTATAGTTGGTATCAAAGGATGGTTTAGTTATTTGTAGAAATTATGATATTAAAACTTTAGGAATAACCCTATAGAAAAGTTTAAATATAGGAAATTCTCCTGGTATTTTGGTGAGTATTGAGTAAGGGGTTTCCAAGAAAATACATCTCTGTCTGGATACAAGCAGGAAGAGGAGGCTCTGGCATAGATGTACATAGGGGTAAAACCCGAAAACACCTCTTTGAGCTAGACTCGAATGGGAACTGGTACACGACAACGGGCCTTGCTGCACTCTTGGTTACGACACTCCCAGGGGATATGCTTTGGTAAATTCATAAGCTTAGTATGAACCATTATTAAAAGAACAAAGATAAAATAAAATAAAGATTCACATAAGAATATATGATCATGGATAACCTAGATTGGAACCTAGGGGATCACAAGTTAGGGTATACTTTTCTTCTACAAGTTTATCCTTTTATGCGTAAGTTTCCTTTTCATGATTATTGGCTAAGTATTTGAGCCCCCTAATTATACGTTCTTTTCTTAGTTAATGGCTGGAAATGGAAGAGCATGTCCCAACAACCAATTTGATAGGAAATGTGACTATTTCCCTATTAATGTGAAAAAGATGATGAGAGATAAAGTTGAACATATTGTGATTATTCCAAACCAGCTATTAAGAATCACAATTAATAATTGGTACCTAGTTGAATGCCCAAATTAATCGAGGAAGAAGAGGACAAAGTCTCAAAGATGTTCATATGATAAAGTTGATAAGGGAAAGAGGACCCAATTTCCTTTGTGCAAAAACTGTGGAAACGGGCACCAAGGAGAATGTCACAAAGGAACCGGGAGAAGTTTTAAATGTGGGATGATAGGGAATAAAGTAGCCAATTGCTTTAAAAAAATTGATAATGTGATGAATGGAGATAAGGTTCGATATAATGTGCCTTATACATTTCGATGTCGTAAATGTGGAGAAGTTAGACATTATCCAAGGCAATGCTCTCTTGGAATGGGTGAGAAGCATGACAAGAATCAACAATCTACAAGGACAAGGGAACAATTCAAGTCCTATGCTGAGATGGATCATGATGACTGAAGTACATGTAACTTCTTTGTAATAATTATCTATGTCATGTTGTATTTTAGTTCGTGCTCTATGAGCATATCTTTTATGTTTTCTAAGATCATAGAGTCACTAGCTAAGATGATTTTATATCATTAAGGAAGACATATATTGTTATGTACCACATGTTTATGTAGTGAAGCTGTTCTTCTAAAAAAAGGTGATTTGGGGATTAAAAGATGATTATTATTTTGGAAGATGTTCACTATTTTGGGAACCCTATTTGATCGAGGTAAATAGATTACTACGGTATTTTCTTTGAGGAGTAATGGTTGACTTATATTTTGAATAATCGATGAATTTATGGTGAACTTATGGTATTATAGGTTACTTAATGAAATGATTGACCTATCTTGGGGAAAATATGTTTAGGTTATTTAATTTTGTTATAAGATGTTAGGAGTGGTTGATATTGATTGGAGATGAATGATAAAGTTTATTTTGGAAGACTATGTTATCAAATCCTTCTTGTATTTGCGTTTCAATCTTAGTTTGGGTTATTTTGAGGAATTTTAAGGACAGTTATTTACAGAATGGTCTATGATAAACTCGGGGTAGTACCGTGGAACTTTGAAGATTTAAAAGTAGTTTCCCTTCCTATGGGATTATTTCTTTTTGAAGAGTTGTTTTATCTTACCCTTTTTGTTTTTGGGACAATGTTTAAAGATAGAAGAAATTGATAGTCAATCTTTTGTGGATTACGTGTCTCTCAAGAAGATGATTCTTGTGTTTTGATGAGACCAAGTAGTTTTGAATGCTCATCGTTTGGAGAAAAGATTAGTTTTGGTAGAAACTTATTAAAGGATAAAACTCTACTTGAAGGTTGGTATATTTTCTTATGTTTTATTCTATGTAGAAAATGAATTCTTCAAAACTATGAAAAGGAACGTAAAACAAAAACGTTTTCAGTTAATGTTTCCTACTGGGTAATAAAATACAGTTTACACACATCATAAGTTTGTGATTTTCTTATTGTTAACTTTCTCCTAATCATGTTCTCTATCACTCTCCCTCAGAACTTAACCCTTTGTTTTTTCTTCCATATCCATGTTTTCCTACATGGAATCCTAGTATGGGTTAACTCGGGTGACCTTTGTACTTCCTTTTCTATCTTTTAATGTAATAGTGTTACTGACTCTTTTTCTAATGTGGGACTTTCAATGAAATTTCAAAACCAAAATTTAAAAAAAATTGCGAGGACACAATTTCTTAAGGGGGGAAGATTGTAACGACCCGAAATTTTGAATAAATCTTGTTTCCTAATTTTATGTGTTATTCTATTTTATTTTTATACTCAACAAAAACGTTTCATTTGATAACATGAGTATAATTACAATGAGACCGTTGGGTTTTGACTGTTATATGACCATTGGTCAATATGACCAATGTAAACTAAACGTTTCAATTATTGTCTCTAAATACAAGTAATCTTGGTTAATTATTATAAAAAGAAGATTTGATGGCCTCACCCAGTAGTCTTTGACCAATTGAAGCTCATCTAACAGAACTTGGGAAGGAGGTAGCACCACTGGGCTTTGCTCTGGACCAAACCCAAGACGAACTTCATCGTGTGAAGCTAGAACAAAATCGACTTTGCGAGAAGTTAAAACTGATAGAAATTACTACTCGTGCGATGTTGGTCGAGCCTCACTCGGATTCTCTCACCTTAGCACACCTTACACTTAGGTCATATGCTGGTGTGATAAGGGGTGATGTAAGGAGACCGTAACTGCCTTGTGTAAACCTTTGTTTTAAATAAAAATTTTGATTTCTTCTTATGACGAAGTTTATGAATTTTCAAATGTCTGAATAAATATAGTATGCATATTTTTGATAAATTTTAGAAAAAAGATATTTTAAAAATGTTTCGGTAAACCTTAAATAATTAAAAATTTGTAATGATTTTCAAAAAATGTTCTTCTACAATTATGTTCAGCACGAAATTTAGAGTCTAATAAGATCAACATGATTTTTGATGAATAGTAAATTATGAATAGTGATTTTATGATTAGGATTAGTAATGTGTCTAAATGGATTAGTAATCTAACTTAAAGAAAGTATTAATATAATCTAGGCACCTTGATTAAGTAATGTGATTTAATAAATGGTTAAATAACGGTTTCATAAATTTTTATTCAAGTATTAGTTTTTTCAATTGAATAGTGTTTTTTTAAATTAAAAATTTAATGAAAAATAATTATAAAATTATTTTTAAAAAATGGACTATATTTTTGAACTCAGAGCATCGATATTATGTTATGGTAATTTTTGAGGATTTTTCTGAGAAAAATGAATTCTCGGTGAATAGTGTTTTATTTAAAAAGTAAATTAAAAATATTTAGAAAATTATTTATATAAAATGGAGTTCATATTTGTAATTAGAGCATCGATATTTGGTTAAGGTGAAATTTTGGGATTTTTCTGAGAACGTTGAATTTTCGATGAAAAGTGAAAATACAGTTTTAGGGTTTCGGTATGTTTAATGACATCATAACTATGTCATGATGATTTCATGAGATATTTTAAGGGTTTTCCGACCAAAGGTGATGAATTATTGTATGGGGGGATCCATGTTTCCAATACCATGGGCAAATACCAAGGGAAAGCCCATGGTTTTTCCAAAACCACCAATGAGGTGTCCCTTGGCCATTAATGCCTTGTCCCCTCACTTTCCCTATAAATACCAAGCCATTCTCTCATCCTTTGGACTCCAAAATAGTTCTCAACGAAGTTTTGGACTCCTTGCCTCCCAAGGAGTCATCCCAAGGTGACCACAATCCCTCAAGGTCCAAACTTTTGAGTTTTAAGAGTTACATTTTAAGGTAAGGGATCTGACCTCTCTCTTTCTTTTCAAGTAATCTTTTTTATGTCATTTATTTTATACTCCATGTTATTGTGTCGGAGGATGTTCTCCTATATTCATATTACTGCCCTTTCCATGTTAATATGATGAGAGACACCATCTTTCTCTCATCAATTCGTTTTAAGAATGTTTAAGTGACGCCGTTAGGCTGCCGAATTTTTAAGGGGATTCTTTCACCCTTCTCATTCTTTTCAAAATTCTACTTCCATGTCAAGTCTTTCAAGTTCCTTTTTATTATGTTGGGGTATTATATCTATATCTATCATTCTAATCTTTTATGATCATATGATGAGAGACCCCATTTGATCTCTTCAATTCAGTATTTTGAAATTTTAAGTGGCGTCGTTAGGCTGCTGAATATTTAAGTGGTTCTTTCACATTTCTCCTTTTTCAGAGTTCTAATTCCATGTCAAGTCTTTCAAGTTACTTTTTATTATGTTGGGGTATGATCTCTATATCTATCATACTTATCTTTTATGTTCATATGATGAGAGACCCTATTTGATCCCTTCAATTCATTTTTGGTTGAAGTTTATGTGACACCGTTAGGCTACCGAATTTTCATAAGAGAAATCTCATTTTGTCTTCCTTTCATGTTCTTCATTTCATATGGTATATTTTCAAATTTCATTACCATGTTCATATATCCTTCTTATTCGGTCCTTATAATGTTTTATGGGTCATTTATGAATGTTTGACCCATGTACCCTATCCTTTCAATATTTTCTAAAACCCCAAAACATAGCCGTTATGCTGCAGAATTTTCATCTCAAAATGCCTCTCTCTTTACTCAAAATTATTTTATGTTATAAAGTGCATACTCAAAGCTCTTAATTATACATGGGTATTCAAATATATATCAAGATGTTCTATATTAAATTCTGGTATTTACATAGATGAGACCCGCTCTCCCCTTCCGTGGGTTTAAAGTGACGTAAAGATCATGTCTTTAAAGCAGTTTTTAAAACGTTATGATTATGAAATGAAACCCATTTATTTTATGCTATATGGGTTTTTTATGAAATGTTTGATGATGATATATGTGTCTCACATGATAATAAAGACAAATTTAAGGTTGCACCCTGATAGTGCTCCAATGCATTGGGTAATGATGTAACCTCTAGAGATTACAATTTTCATGATATCTTGGTGAATAACCTTGGTAATTTTCAAATGACACCTTGGGGATGGACCTTGGTGATATGTTCATGATTGTCTATGTTAAATGATGTATCCAAATCTTAAAGTTATGAAAAATTTTATTTTTATTATGATATGTCTCATGATTTATTTCTCATGCCTTAAAGTTCTTTTCATGACCTTATTGAAGTATTTGAAGTTCACATGTAAAATATTTCTCTTGTTTCCCTTACTGGGCCTTCTGCTCACCCTTTCTTTTGATGTATGTCCCTGGGTTATGAGATGTAGTAATGAACCTAGGATGAACATGAGGATAATCCTTTCAAGTGTTTAAGAAGAATTTTTTATGTTTTCATGTTTTAAGTTCCTGTTTTCCAAGACACTAAACCTTAAAGATCCTCGGTTTTGTAAAATGAAATGAAAGTTTTTGTGATAAAAAGGTGGGATGCTATAGTTGGTATCAAAGGATGGTTTAGTTATTTTTGGAAATTAGGATATGAAATATTTAGGAAGAACCCTATAGAAAAGTTTAAATATAGGAAATCATCCTGGTATTTTGGTGAGTATTGAGTAAGGGGTTTCTAAGAAAATACATCCCTGTCTGGATACGAGCAGGTAGAGGCGGCTCTGGCACAGATGTACATAGGGGTAAAACCCAAAAACACCGCTTTGAGCTAGACTCGAATGGGAACTGGTACACGATAATGGGCCTTGCTGCACTCTTGGTTACGACACTCCTGGGGGATATGTTTTTGTAAATTCATAAGCTTAGTATGAACCATTATTAAAGGAACAAAGATACAATAAAATAAAGATTCACATAAGAATATATGATCATGGTTAACCTAGATTGTAACCTAGGGGATCACAAGTTATGGTATACTTTTCTTCTACAAGTTTATCCTTTTATGCTTAATTTTCCTTTTCATGATTATTGGATAAGTATTTAAGCCCCCTAATTATACGTTCTTTTCTTTGTTAATGGTGGGAAATGGAAGAGCATGTCCCGACAACCAATGTGATAGGAAATGTGATGATTGCCCCATTAATGTGACAAAGGTGATGAGAGATCATGTTAAACATATTGTGATTATGCCAAACCAGCTATCAAGAATCACAATTAATAATTGGTACCTAGTTGAATGCCCAAATTCATCGAGGAAGAAGAGGACAAAGTCTTAAGGATGTTCATATGATAAAGTTGATAAGGGAAAGAGGACCCAATTTCCTTTGTGCAAAAACTGTGGAAAGGGGAAACAAGGAGAATGTCACAAAGGAACCGGGAGATGTTTTAAGTGTGGGAAGATAGGGCATAAAGTAGCTAATTGCTTTAAAAAAATGGATAATGTGATGAATGGGGATAAGGTTTGATCTAATGAGCCTTATACATTTTGATGTCGTAAATGTGGAGAAGTTAGACATTATCCAAGGAAATGATCTCTTGGAATGGTTGAGAAGCATGATGAGCATCAACAATCTTCGAGGACAAGGGAATAATTCAAGTCCTATGCTAAGATGGATCATGATGACTGAAGTACATGTAACTTCTTCACAATAATTGTCTATGTCATGTTATATTTTAGTTCATGCTCTATGAACATATCTTTTATGTTTTCTAAGATCATCGAGTCACTACCTAAGATGATTTTATATCATTAAGGAAGCCATCTATTGTTATGTACCACATGTTTATGTAGTGAATATGTTCTTCTAAAAAAAGGTGATTAGGGGATTAAAAGATGATTATTATTTTAGAAGACGTTCACTACTTTGGGAACCCTATTTGATCGAGGTAAATAGATTACTACGGTATTTTCTTTTAGGAATAATGGTTGAATTATATTTTGAAGAATTGATGAATTTAAGGTGAACTTATGGTATTATAGGTTACTTATGGAAATGATTGACCTATCTTTGGGAAAATATGTTTAGGTTATTTACTTTTGTTATAAGATGTTAGGAGTGGTTGATGTTGATTGGAGATGAATGATAAAGTTTATTTTGGAAGACTTTGTTATCAAATCCTTCTTGTATTTGGGTTTCAATCTTAGTTTGGGTTATTTTGAGTAATTTTAAGGACAATTATTTACGGAATGGTCTATGATAAACTCGGGGTAGTACTGTGGAACTTTGAAGATTTAAAAGTAGTTTCCCTTCCTATGGGATTCTTTCTTTTTGAAGAGTTGTTTTATGTTACCCTTTTTGTTTTTGGGACAATGTTTAAAGATAGAAGAAATTGATAGTCAAACTTTTGTGGATTATGTGTCTCTCAAGAAGATGATTCTTGTGTTTTGATGAGATAAATTAGTTTTGAATGCTCATCTTTTGGAGAAAAGATTAGTTTTGGTAGAAACTTATTAAAGGATGAAACTCTACTCGAAGGTTGGTATATTTTCTTATGTTTTGTTCTATGTAGTAAATGAATTCCTCAAAACTATGAAAAGGAACGTAAAACAAAAACGTTGTCAGTTAACGTTTCCTACTGGGTAATCAAAGACCGTTTACACACATCATAATTTTGTGATTTTCTTATTGTTAACTTTATTCTAATCATGTTCTCTATCACTCTCTCTCAGAAGTTGACACTTTGTTTTTTCTTCCATATCCATGTTTTCCTATATGGAATCCTAGTATGGGTTAACACAGGTGACCTTTGTTCTTCCTTTTCTATCTTTTAAAGTACTAGTGTTACTGACTCTTTTTCCAATGTGGGACTTTTAATGAAATTTCAAAACCCAAATTTTAAAAAATTGCGAAGACGCAATTTCTTAATGGGGGAAGATTGTAACGACCCGAAATTTTGAATAAATCTTGTTTCCTAATTTTATGTGTTATTTTATTTTATTTTTATACTCAACAAAGATGTTTCATTTGATAACATGAGTATAATTAAAACGAGACCATTGGGTTTTGACTATTATATGACCGTTGGTCAATATGACCGCTGTAAACTAAACGTTTCAATTATTTTCTCTAAATACAAGTAATCTTGGTTAATTATTATAGAAAGAAGATTCGATGGCCTCACCCGGTAGTCTTGGACCGATCGAAGACCATCTAACAGAACATGGGAAGGAGGTATCACCACAAGGCTTTACTCTGGACCAAACCCAAGCCGAACTTCATCGTGTGAAGCTAGAACAGAATCGCCTTTGCGAGAAGTTCAAACTGATAGAAATTACTACTCGTGCGATGTTGGTCGAGCCTCCCTCAGATTCTATCTCCTTAGCACACCTTACACTTAGGTCCTATGCTGGTGTGATAAGGGGCGATGTAATGAGATAGTAACTACCTTGTGTAAACCTTTGTTTTAAATAAAAATTTTGATTTCTTCTTATGATGAAGTTTATGAATTTTCAAATTTTCGGATAAATATAGTATGCATATTTTCGATGAATTTTAGAAAAAGGATATTTTAAAAATGTTTAGGTAAACCTTAAATAATTAAAAATGTGTAATGATTTTCAAAAAATGTTCTTCTACAATTATGTTCAGTACGAAATTTAGAGTCTAATAAGATCAACTTGATTTTTGATGAATAGTAAATTATGAATAGTGATTTTATGATTAGGATTAGTAATCTGTCCAAATGGATTAGTAATCACACTTAATGAAAGTATTAATATAATCTAGGCACCTTTATTAAGTAATGTGATTCAATAAAATGGTTAAATAACGGTTTCATAAATTTTTATTCAAGTATTAGTTTTTTCGGGTGAATAATGTTTTTTTAATTAAAAATTTAATTAAAAATAATTATAAAATTATTTTTATAAAATGGACTTTATTTTTTAACTCAGAGCATCGATATTATGTTATGGTAATTTTTGGGGATTTTTCTGAGAAAAATGAATTCTCGGTGAATAGTGTTTTATTTAAAAAGTAAATTAAAAATATTTAGAAAATTAGTTTTATAAAATGGAGTTCATATTTTTAATTAGAACATCTATATTTGGTTTTGGTGAAATTTTGGGATTTTTCTGAGAAAGTTGAATTTTCGATGAAAAGTGAAAATACAGTTTTAGGGTTTCGGTATGTTTAATGACATCATCACTATGTCATGATGATGTCATGAGATATTTTAAGGGTTGGCCGACCAAAGGTGATGAATTATTGTATGGGGGACCCATGTTGCCAATACTATGGGAAAATACCATGGGCAATCCCATGGTTTTTCCAAAACCACCAATGAGGTGTCCCTTGGCCATTAATGCCTTGTCCCCTCACTTTCCCTATAAATACCAAGCCGTTCTCTCATTATTTGGACTCTAAAATCATTCTAAACGAAGTTCTGGTCTCCTTACCTCCCAAGGAGTCCTCCCAAGGTGCCCCCAAGACCTCAAGGTCCAAACCTTTGAGTTTTAAGAGTTACATTTTAAGGTAAGGGATCCGACCTCTCTCTTTCTTTTCAAGTAATCTCTTTAATGTCATTTATTTTATACTCCATGTTCTTATGTCAGAGGATGATCTTATATATTCATATTACTGCCCTTTTTTATGTTCATATGATGAGATACCCCATCTTTCTCTCATCAATTCGTTTTAAGAATGTTTAAGTGACGCCGTTAGGCTGCCGAATTTTTAAGGAGATTCTTTCACCCTTCTCATTCTTTTCAAAATTCTACTTTCATGTCATTTATTTCAAGTTTCTTTTTATTATGTTGGGGTATGATCTCTATATATATAAATATGATCTTTTATGATCATATGATGAGAGACCCCATTTTATCTCTTCAATTCAGTATTTTGAAGTTTTAAGTGGCGTCGTTAGGCTGCTGAATTTTTAAGTGGTTCTTTCACCTTTCTATTTTTTCAGAGTTCTAATTCCATGTCAAGTCTTGCAAGTTCATTTTTATTATGTTGGGGTATGATCTCTATATATATCATACTGATCTTTTATGTTCATATGATGAGAGACCCTATTTTATCTCATCAATTCATTTTTGGTTGAAGTTTATGTGACGCCGTTAGGCTGCCGAATTTTCATAAGAGAAATCTTATTTTGTCTTCCTTTCATGTTCTTCATTTCATATGGTATATTTTCAAATTTCATTACCATGTTCATATATAATTATTATTCTGTCCCTCTACTGTTTTATGTGTCATTTATGAATGTTTGACCCATGTACCCTCTCCTTTCAATGTTTTCTAAAACCCCGAAACATAGCCGTTATGCTGCAGAATTTTCGTCTCAAAATGCCTCTCTCTTTCCTCAAAATTATTTTATGTTATAAAGTGAATACTAAAAGATATTAATTATACAGGGGTATTCACATATATATCAAAATGTTCTATTTTGAATTCTGGTATTTACATACATGAGACCTTCTCTCCCCTTCCGTGGGTTTAAAGTGACATAAAGATCATGTCTTTAAAGCAGTTTTTAAAACGTTATGATTATGAAATGAAACCCATTTATTTTATGCTATATGGGTTATTTATGAAATTTTTGATGATGATATATGTGTCTCACATGATAATAAATTCAAATTTAAGGGTGCGCCCTGATAGCGCTCCAATGCATTGGGTAATGATGTAACCACTAGAGATTACAATTTTCACGATATCTTGGTGAATAACCTTGGTAATTTTCAAATGACACCTTGGGGATAGACCTTGGTGATATGTTCATGATTGTATATGTTAAATGATGTATCCACATATTAAAGTTATGAAAAATGTTATTTTTATTATGATATGCCTCATGATTTATTTCTCATTCCTTAAAGTTCTTTTCATGACCTTATTGAAGTATCTCAAGTTCAAATGTAAAATGTTTCTCTTGTTTCCCTTACTGGGCCTTCTGCTCACCCTTTCTTTTGATGTATGTCCCCAGGTTATCAGATGCAGTAATGAACCTAGGATGAAAATGAGGATAAGCATTTCAAGTGTTTAAGAAGAATGTTTTATTTTTTCATGTTTTAAGTTCCTGGTTTCCAAGACACTAAACCTTAAAGATCCTCGGTTTTGTAAAATGAAATGAAATTTTATGTGATAAAAGGCAGGATGCTATAGTTGGTATCAAAGGATGGTTCAATTATTTGTGGAAATTAGGATATGAAAAATTTAGGAAGAACCCTATAGAAAAGTTTAAATATAGGAAATATTCCTGGTATTTTGGTGAGTATTGAGTAAGGGGTTTTCAAGAAAATACATCCTTGTCTGGATACGAGCAGGTAGAGGCGGCTCTGGCACAGATGTACATAGGGGTAAAACCTAAAAACGCCACTTTGAGCTAGACTCGAATAGGAACTGGTACACAACAACGGGCCTTGATGCACTCTTGGTTACGACACTCCCGGGGTATATACTTTGGTAAATTCATAAGCTTAGTATGAACCATTATTAAAGGAACAAAGATAAAATAAAAAAACGATTCACATTAGAATATATAATCATGGATAACCTAGATTGGAACCTAGGGGATCACAAGTAAGGGTATACTTTTATTCTAAAATTTTATCCTTTTATGATTAAGTTTCCTTTTCATGATTACTGGCTAAGTATTTAAGCCCCCTAATTATACGTTCTTTTCTTAGTTAATGGCGGGAAATGGAAGATCATGTACCAACAACCAATGTGATAGGAAATGTGACGATTGCCCTATTAATGTGACAAAAATGATGAGAGATCAAGTTGAACATATTGTGATTTTGCCAAAACAGCTATCAAGAATCACAATTAATAATTGGTACCTAGTTGAATGCCCAAATTCATCAAGGAAGAAGAGGACAAAGTCTCAAGGATGTTCATATGATAAAGTTGATAAGGGAAAGAGGACCCAATTTTCTTTGTGAAAAAACTATGGAAAGGGGCACCAAGGAGAATGTCACAAAGGAATCGAGAGATGTTTTAAGTGTGGGAAGATAGGGCATAAAGTATCCAATTGCTTTAAAAAAATGGATAATGTGATGAATGGAGATAAGGTTCGATCTAATGTGCCTTATACATTTCGATGTCGTAAATGTAGAGAAGTTAGACATTATCCAAGGCAATTCTCTCTTGGAATGGGTGAGAAGCATGATGAGCATAAAAAATTTTCGAGGACAAGGGAACAACTCATGTCCTATGCTGAGATGGATCATGATGACTGAAGTACATGTAACTTCTTCGCAATAATTGTCTATGTCATGTTGTATTTTAGTTTTTTCTCCATGAGCATATCTTTTATGTTTTCTAAGATAATCGAGTCACTACCTAAGATGATTTTATATCATTAAGGAAGACATATATTGTTATATACCACATGTTTATGTAGTGAAGCTGTTCTTATAAAAAAAGGTGATTAGGGGATTAAAAGATGATTATTATTTTGGAAGACGTTCACTATTTTGGGAACCCTATTTGATCGAGGTCAATAGATTACTACGGTATTTTATTTGAGGAGTAATGGTTGACTTATATTTTGAATAATCGATGAATTTAAGGTGAACTTATGGTATTATAGGTTACTTATGGAAATGATTGACCTATCTTGGGGAAAATATGTTTAGGTTATTTACTTTTGTAATAAGATGTTAGGAGTGGTTGATGTTGATTGGAGATGAACGATAAAGTTTATTTTGGAAGACTATGTTATAAAATCCTTCTTGTATTTGGGTTTCAATATTAGTTTGGGTTATTTTGAGGAATTTTAAGGACAGTTATTTACGGAATGGTCTATGATAAACTTGGGGTAGTACTGTGGAACTTTGAAGATTTAAAAGTAGTTTCCCTTCCTACGGGAATCTTTCTTTTTTAAGAGTTGTTTTATCTTACCCTTTTTGTTTTTGGGACAATGTTTAAAGATAGAAGAAATTTATAGTCAATCTTTTGTGGATTACGTGTCTCTCAAGAAGATAATTCTTATGTTTTGATGAGACCAAGTAGTTTTGAATGCTCATCGTTGGGATAAAAGATTAGTTTTGGTAGAAACTTATTAAAGGATGAAACTCTACTTGAAGGTTGGTATATTTTCTTATGTTTTGTTTTATGTAGTAAATGAATTTCTCAAAACTATGAAAAGGAACGTAAAACAAAAACGTTGTCAGTTAACATTTCCTACTGGGTAATCAAAGACCGTTTACACACATCATAAGTTTGTGATTTTCTTATTGTTAACTTTCTCCTAATCATGTTCTCTATCACTCTCCCTCAGAACTTAACCCTTTGTTTTTTCTTCCATATCCATGTTTTCCTACATGGAATCCTAGTATGGGTTAACTCGGGTGACCTTTGTACTTCCTTTTCTATCTTTTAAAGTAATAGTGTTACTGACTCTTTTTCCAATATGGGACTTTCAATGAAATTTCAAAACCCAAATTTAAAAAAAATTGAGAGGATGCAATTTCTTAAGGGGGGAAGATTATACGACCCAAAATTTTGAATAAATCTTGTTTCATAATTTTATGTGTTATTTTATTTTATTTTTATACTCAAAAAAAATGTTTCATTTGATAACATGAGTATAATTAAAATGAGACCGTTGGGTTTTGACTGTTATATGACCATTGGTCAATATGACCGCTGTAAACTAAATGTTTAGATTATTGTCTCTAAATACAAGTAATCATGGTTAATTATTATAGAAAGAAGATTCAATGGTCTCACCCAGTTGTCTTGGACCGATCGAAGCCCATTTAACAGAACTTGGGAAGGAGGTAGCACCACTGGGGTTTTCTCTGGACCAAACCCAAGCCGAACTTCATCGTGTGAAGCTAGAACGGAATCACCTTTGCGAGAAGTTCAAACTGATAGAAATTACTACTCGTGCGATGTTGGTCGAGCCTCCCTCGTATTCTCTCACCTTAGCACACCTTACACATAGGTCCTATGCTGGTGTGATAAGGGGTGATGTAAGGAGACTATAACTGCCTTGTGTAAACCTTTGTTTTAAATAAAAATTTTTATTTCTTCTTATGATGAAGTTTATGAATTTTCAAATGTCCGGATAAATATAGTATGCATATTTTTGATGAATTTTAGAAAAATGATATTTTAAAAATGTTTAGTTAAACCTTAAATAATTAAAAATGGGTAATGATTTTCAAAAAATGTTCTTCTACAATTATGTTCAGTACGAAATTTAGAGTCTAATAAGATCAAATTGATTTTTGATGAATAGTAAATTATGAATAGTGATTTTATGATTAGGATTATTAATGTGTCCAAATGGATTAGTAATCTAACTTAAAGAAAGTATTAATATAATCTAGGAACCTTGATTAAGTAATGTGATTCAATAAAATGGTTAAATAACAGTTTCATAAATTTTTATTCAAGTATTAGTTTTTTTGGGTGAATAGCATTTTTTTTAATTAAAAATTTAATTAAAAATAATTATAAATTTATTTTTATAAAATGGACTTTATTTTTGAACTCAGAGCATCGATATTATGTTATGGTAATTTTTGTGGATTTTTCTGAGAAAAATGAATTCTCAGTGAATAGTGTTTTATTTAAAAAGTAAACTAAAAATATTTATAAATTTATTTTTATAAAATGCAGTTCATATTTGTAATTAGAGCATCGATATTTGGTTAAGGTGAAATTTTGGGATTTTTCTGAGAAAGTTGAATTTTTGATGAAAAGTGAAAATAGAGTTTTAGGGTTTCGGTATGTTTAATGGCATCATAACTGTGTCATGATGATGTCATGAGATATTTTAAGGGTTGGACGACCAAAGGTGATGAATTAATGTATGGGGGGACCCATGTTTCCAATAACATGGGCAAATCCCATGGGCAAGCCCATGGTTTTTCCAAAACCACCAATGAGGTGTCCCTTGGCCATTAATGCCTTGTCCCCTCACTTTCCCTATAAATACCAAGCCATTCTCCCATCCTTTGGACTCCAAAATCATTATCAACTAATTTATGGTCTCCTTATCTCCCAAGGAGTCCTCCCAAGGTGCCCCCAATCCCTCAAGGTCCAAACCTTTGAGTTTTAAGAGTTACATTTTAAGGTAAGGGATCCGACCACTCTCTTTCTTTTCAAGTAATCTCTTTTATGTCATTTCGTTTATACTCCATGTTCTTGTGTTGGAGGATGTTCTTATATATTCATATTAATTCCCTTTTCATGTTCATATGATGAGAGACACCATATTTCTCTCATCAATTCGTTTTAAGAATGTTTAAGTGACGCCGTTAGGCTGCTGAATTTTTAAGGGGATTCTTTCACCCTTCTCATTCTTTTCAAAATTCTACTTTCATGTCAAGTCTTTCAAGCTCCTTTTTATTATGTTGGGGTATGATATCTATATCTATCATTCTGATCTTTTATGATCATATGATGAGAGAACCCATTTGATATCTTCAATTCAGTATTTTGAAGTTTTAAGTGGCGCTGTTAGGCTGCCGAATTTTTAAGTGGTTCTTTCACCTTTCTCCTTTTTCAGAGTTCTAATTCCATGTCAAGTGTTACAAGTTCCTTTTTATTATGTTGGTGTATGATATCTATATCTATCATACTGATCTTTTATGTTCATATGATTAGATACCCTATTTGATCTCATCAATTCATTTTTGGTTGAAGTTTATGTGACGTCGTTAGGCTACCGAATTTTCATAAGAGAAATCTTATTTTGTCTTCCTTTCATGTTCTTAATTTCATATGGTATATTTTCAAATTTCATTACCATGTTCATATATACTTCTTATTCTGTCCCTCTACTGTTTTATGGGTCATTTATGAATGTTTGTCCCATGTCCCCTCTCCTTTCAATGTTTTCTAAAACCCCGAAACATAGCCGTTATGCTGCAGAATTTCGTCTCAAAATGCCTCTCTCTTTCTCAAAATTATTTTATGTAATAAAGTGAATACTCAAAGCTCTTAATTATATAGTGGTATTAACATATATATCAAAATGTTCTATTTTAAATTCTGGGATTTACATACATGAGACCCGCTCTCCCCTTTCGTGGGTTTAAAGTGACGTAAAGATCATGTCTTTAAAGCAGTTTTTAAAACGTTATGATTATGAAATGAAAACCATTTATTTTATGCTATATGGGTTATTTATAAAATTTTTGATGATTATATATGTGTCTCACATGATAATAAAGGAAAATTTAAGGGTTCACCCTGATAGCGCTCCAATGCATTGGGTAATGATGTAACCACTAGAGATTACAATTTTCACGATATCTTGGTGAATAACCTTGGTAATTTTCAAATGACACCTTGGGGATAGACCTTGGTGATATGTTCATGATTATATATGTTAAATGATGTAGCCATATCTTAAAGTTTTGAAAAAATTTATTTTTATTATGATATGCCTTATGATTTTTTCTCATGCCTTAAATTTCTTTTCATGACCTTATTGAAGTATCTCAAGTTCAAATGTAAAATGTTTCTCTTGTTTCCCTTACTGGGCCTTGTGCTCACCCTTTCTTTTGATGTATGTCCCCAAGTTATGAGATGCAGTAATTAACCTAGGATAAACATGAGGAGAATCCTTTCAAGTGTTTAAGAAGAATGTTTTATGTTTTCATGTTTTAAGTTCCTGGTTTCCAAGACACTAAACCTTAAAGATCCTCGGTTTTGTAAAATGAAATGAAAGTTTATGTGATAAAAAGGCGGGATGCTATACACATAGACGAATCTCTCTCACAAATTTAATCATAAAATGAACCATCATATCAAAGAATATATGCGGGAATATCATTTATAATTCACATAATATGACAACAATTTCTCTTTCCATAGTCAGAAATTTCTTTGGGTCTATAAATTTTCTACATATAGCTTTGAAGAAGAAATATAGATTTTTTAATGTATGAAAGAATTTCTTGGAAAAAATGAAACATAAACCTACAGGAATTAGATCTTGAATCAAAACATGACAGTCATGTGATTTAAGACCTTTTAACATTAAATCGTACATTGACATGATGTTCTTGGTATTTGATGAATACCTTTCTAGAACATTTACATAATTCAAGAAGTTGAAAAACTGATATCTCTCCTTCCTGGAAAGATTGTAAGTAGGAGGAGGAATAAATGTTTGTTTTTCACACTTCACTAGTGCCAACTCTTATCATATTCCCATTTCAACCATGTCCAACCTAGACTTAATTCCATCCTTTGTTTTACCGGGTTCATTTAGCAATGTGTCGATCACACTATCACATACATTATTTTCAACATGCATAACATCAAGAAATTGTTTGATGTATAGACAATTCCAGTATGGTAATTCAAAAACACTGATTTCTTTTTCCAACATATTTTCTTAATGGTTTTCAAAAACAGTTTACCAAAATTAGTGTCCACATATTTAACTTTCTAAAACAATTGATCACCTATTAGTGGAGATGGTGGTGTATGTTCTTCAGAACTTGTATCGAATGATGTCGTCTAGGAACGATACTTATGTCATCAGGGTAGAAATATTTGATGTTCTAAAAACACAGTTTTCGATGAATGTTTCAACCTAATTAACTATGCACCTTGTTCACAAATGGGACACTCAAGAGTTCCTCTAATGATATATCCTGACAAATTTCTATAAGAATGAAATTCATTTATTGTCCCATAAAACATGGCTCTCAATGTGAAATATTTATTTTAGTAAGCATCATATATCTTAACACCTAAATCCAACAATAATTTCAAATCCTCAATCAATGGAGCCAAATAAACATCAACACCATTACCTAGTTGTTTTGGTCCTAATATAAACATAGATAACATGATGTTTTTTTGTTTCATGAATAACCATGATCAAAAGTTATAATTTAACAACATAACTAGCCATGTACTGTGTGTGATGCTTTGAAAACCAAAATGATTCACCCCATCTATAGATAACTCAAGATGAAGGTTTCTTGGATCATTTCCAAAGTCAGGATACTCATGATCAATTCTCCTCCACTAAGGAGAGTTTGTCAGATTCCATAGTTTTCTATCTTTATTTCTTCTATCTTCGTGCCACGTCAATTTCTATGCAGTCTCCTCACTTCCGTATAGGCACCTAAACATTTGAATGATTGGAAAGTACCATGAAAATTTTGTAGGACCATATTCATCTTTCTTGTATCAATAATCACAACACTTTGGGAATTATCTAAGTGATTTTTTCTCCTTTAGAAATAGTATACAGTCATTTGGGAAAGTATGTATTCTTTCATAGATCATACTCATTGAGTGTATCATTCGTTTGACATCATATTTTCATCTCGAGAGGTCATTATATTTTGGGATCATGTCATTCAAGAGAGAAAGTAATTCCATAAAACTAGAATCGCTCCATTTTTTTACTTGTTTTCAAATTATACAACTTCAATATGGCTGACAATGCAGTATAATTAGTGAAACCATCATGCAATGGCATCTTTTCACAACTCTTTAATTGCTCAAACAATTTTGGGCAATCATGAAGTTTATCTTCAACTTTCCTTATCATTTCCTTAATATAATCTTCATCATCATGTTCATCAATAATCACATCCTTGATAAGGTCTTCTTCAGTGTCCATACTTTTAATCATATCAAATGATCCATAAAATGAAGTGTTATCCCAATCACTAGCTAAATTAGCTTTTCCCTATGTTTATTCCAACATTTATAACTTCAATCTATTCCATGAAAAATCAAGTGTTCTTCAAACTTCTCTAGACTAACTTTTCTTGAATAACAACAACATAAACATTGAAAAGGGATTTGAGAAGGATCATATGCATGATCTTTTGCAAACTTGATGAACTCTTTCACTCCATCTTCATACTCCTTTGTCAGACGTTTGGCATCCATCCATTATTTATTCATTTACATCCTATTTTATTTGGTTATATTAATATTTAAAAAAATAAATTAACAAAACGTTGATATAAAAATTAAATATAGCTAAAAAAGTTATAAACTTTAAATATTATTTGAAAATAATTTATAAAATCACAATTGAAATCCCATTAAAAACCCAACCATTTACACAAATTCCTCTTTAAAAAGACAAACTACTTTTAAAATAAACCAATTAGTTCCAAACAACCTTTCTCAAAACCCCATTTCTTTTTTTAAACCATTTTAAATCAATTTTAAATCAAAAAGATTATGTTGAACACATATAATTTTTGAAGAAACATTTCAATTCACTTGAATAATTTTAAAAGTGAACCCCTAAAAAATCACTAGATTTCACTGTCACTTCCCTCTATCTAGCCAATGAAAATCATTTATGGCTCCATTCCTTATATGTATCATGACACCCCTATCTACTCTGATCACTAGGTTTCAGTGTCCCCCCCATCAACATTATAGACTATCCAACCACCGATCAAGTATAAGGGGATGTAATCAATATAATAATTTAATCCTCTATATAGAACCACCGATTAAGGAACAAAATTTCATAGGATATACCATAGGTACTAGTCTGTAACAATCCGAAATGGCATTATAACTACATAGACCAACATATGATATATGTTTCATCCAACAATAACATGATCCACCAAATTAAACCATACTTAACTCATCATAAGGAAACCTTACCACTAGCCCTGTCTTAAACACAACTAGGGGGACCATAGAAGTGTGTGTACCAACTAGGGTAAAAATAATCAAGACCTCCCACCTAGACACCCAAGTTACCATAAACAAACAACCATGAGGGTGAGAAAGAAATCAAGATAATTACCAAAAAAATGTCTCGTACGTCACCACCAACACCATCACATATAACATCCCATTTTCACATCATACATCCATCATATAAATAATTAATAACTCATAACTTGTGAAACAAGTATAGGGGAAATCATTGAGGGTCACATGAAAAATAAACAATTTAATTTTTAAAGTTAAAAATGGGTCTTCACATGAAAACCAACTTCGTATGTAGAGTCATGGTCCCCTTATTTAAAGTCTCATCATTTCAATGATTTTGTAAGCAGTTGAAAAAAATCCATTTTCTTTATAAAACATTCTCCAAGAACATATAAAATTCCTTTGAAAAACCAAAAAAGGAATAAGACCTAAATTTACTATTAAAAAATTTTAAATGACCCTATTAACCTTTTCAAATATTGGTTTCATGAGAATTAATTTAATTTAAAAATAGTACATGAAATTCTTATAAAAAACCCCTTATTCCAAGCCTAGAATTTAAGAAATAAATTTATAATTTCACCCAAGAACCCATACATTACTATACTTTAATTAAAAATAAATTTATAAAGTATACACATTCCATGAATTATAAAATAAAGGAAGATCAAATAAGCACCTAATTTAAACCAAATGGTAACCAATACACAACATGTCACCTTCCATGTAAAACACTCAAAAAACCTAAATCCATAAATCCTCATGAAAAATGAATTTCAGTTCCTAGGAGAAGGAGAAACCTATGGGAAGTAGAGAAGAGAAGAGGGATCTGGGATATAAAGGAGAAAGCGTGGGAGGAATTCTTTAAATGGAAAAATAATTTTTTTCTTAAATAATTCTAAAAAAATCACATAACACGAACTTAAGAAATTATGAAATATTATAATTCTCTTTTTTAAAAATAAATCATATCATAATAACATATAAATTGTGACTAAAATATCACTATATGGAAAACAATCCAAAGACGATAAATATAAGTGAAAATACAAACCTTTTCACAACAATTTTTTAAAAAATTGAAGTGTAAATTATATTTAATTTTCTTTAAGGTAAGTAGATTACTATTGGAAACATTATTATAAATAGTTCATAATAAAAATTTATTAAATAGACACAAAGGTTTTAAAAATGATAAGTAAAAATACGTTAAAAATGTTTACTTTTAAGATAATCTTTAATAAGTCAAACTTGAAAAACACATAATGTATTCATGGGAAAAGGCCTCTATAATGTGGTAAATAAGATACCCCTAAGTCGTGATGTTGTAGGTGTGTGAGACAATCAGTTCGGTTGGGGAATGATCTATGACATATCAAGGGATTAGTAGTGTGGTGATGAAATCCAAGTTTGGAAATTTGTTGCGGGTGTTAGCTCATCATTATAGTTTGTAATTTGAGTAATTATTAGTTGTGGTTCATGAAAATCCTATAAATGTTTTGGTCACTGAAAAGACCATATGTGGTTGTGGGGATTCAAACTATAAGAGTCTTGTCTGGGTAAGTGGATGGGTCCTTGAGTTATTCTATTGCGTTCAGTGATGTGATCATGTATGGGAGTTGTTGGAAATGACTATGAGTGTCAATATTTAGATGAAAATGAGATATGTTCATGCTTATGTTTTGGTAGTGATGGAATTTCTTAGTGCATATTGGGAGTGGTGTGTAGGTGAACCTAACCCGTAGGTAGAGGTGGTTGGTTTTGTGTATGCGCATAAGTGGCTGAGTTACACTGGTAGATGACAGATACTCATGTAAGGGTATTGATTAGAGGAGATCAAGAATGAATCAATGATGTCAACCTATAGAGTCAGGCTTGGGTTGTTAGGGGAACTTGGTTATGGGAGCTAGTATGGTTTTTCACTAAGTTCATGGGTTGAATCGTGTGAAAAATCATAATGAAGTTTTAGTTAGACATCCACACTTCGGAAAGTAAGAAAACTTGGTATTATTTAGACATTGTTTGAGAAAAATATACTATGAATTATTGATTGGATTGAAAAGGTATTGAGAAGGAATACGGTGAGAACCATTTGAGTTTTTTGAATCATGGGTGTATTAAAGAAGAATATTAGAATCAGGAGTCTAATGCATAGGCTCAGTTTCTTAGCTCTTATATATAAATGGAATTATCTATATTCCCATTAAAAAGTTCATGATTATTGATATTTCATCTCCCATAGTGAATAGGCTCCCCATTTTACAATACATTTCACAAATTTTGTAACTTCTAGCTCATTATCCACTTATTTACCAAAATTATGAATTTGAGTTTCAAGCTTAAGAAAATTATTCAAATATTACTAATCCTAAAATATTTTTATGGATTAATATTACCACATAGAATTATTCCATCAAAAAATATATTCAACTGGTTCATAATTTAATATATGAAACAAAATATTAGGCTAATAACAACACTATAATACATTGCACCCACTTAAATTCATAAGTTTCAAGAAATAACAATATTTATATTCTACCATGATGAAAACCCACATTGCATTGAAGATTTTTAAATCAACCAATTCAAAATATGGTATATGAAAATTTAATTTTACCAAATAAAACTAGTGCACAAACAAGAAACACCAATGACCATGATTTTTAGTGCGGCGTTTAGCCCATACAATTCACAAATCACCATCAATATCAAACTATAATAAGTTAACCCAATGAGAAAGAAAAAAACACTAACCACAGAGGTGTGGTTAAGCACATGGTGGTGGTGCGTTCATAGTGTAGGAGAGACACGATGACGGATAGGTGACATGGAGGAGAGGAAATGGAGGAGGAGAGCCACAGTGAAGGAGAGGCGAGGCAGAGGAGAGCTATTGGTGGAGGAGATGTGCGGTGGAGGAGAACTGCGTGGATGAGCTCGATTCATGGCGGTGGATAAGGAGGATGAGGATGCAGGACATGAGGGAGGAGGGGAGGATAGAAGGGAGGAGAGGAGGTGACGGCGGTGGTGGTAGGGGTGGCTGCAGTAGGGGTGGCGGCGGTGGAGACAGTGATGGCGGTGGTAGCAGCGACGACGACAGTAGGGGCAGTGACGATAGCGGCAGAGATCCTCTTCGACGAGAGCTTCAGGGGTGCGAGGAAGGAGGAGAAATTTGGGGTTAATTTTTAAAACCCAATGACACTTTTATCGGTTCTAGATAAAAATCACTGATAAAAGTATGTTTTATCTGTACTAAAATTGAAAGCGCAGATAAAACATGCCTTTACCAGCTTTTTTTTGTGTTGATAAAGGCTCATATTTATCAGTACTAAAAAAGTGCTGATAAAAGTATGTTTTATTAGTGCTACAATTGAAAGAGCTGGTAAATCATCAATTTATCAATGCTATTTTAGAATTGATAAAGGATGATCTTTATCAGTGCTAAACAAGAACTGATAAATGGATGTTTTATCAGTACTTTTTAATTAGTGTAGATAAAACATACCATTTATTCCTAATTATAAAATTATAACAAATATATTTATTAAAGATATATATTTATAATTTAACTTACAATTAAATATATATGAATATAAATTGATATTTTATTTTTATTTTTATTTTCATAAGTATTTAAATATATATATATATATATGTATGTGTCTGTGTATATATTCATTTAAGACATATATTTATAAATAAGTATATTAAAAATGTATTCATAAATATATATTTATCATTTAGAATAAATATTTTGTAATTTTATAATTATTTAAAAATATTTATATTTAATTAGTTATATATAATTATAAATATATATAATATATTTAAAAAGTAAATAGTTATATATAACTAAATATTTATATTTTTAAATATAATAAATACATTTATTGGTTATTTAAATATATTTATCGTGATTTTAAGTATTTATGAGAAGATAAATATTTATATATATAGGAAATGAATGAATACACCAAGTATATATAGTACTATAGTATATATGGCCAACATTAGGGTAAACATTGAACATATATTCATGAGAAGAATGTACACACTAATTGACACATTCATTGGGAAACATAAATTTATTTAAATGTATATATATTTAATAAGTATTTTTATATATATATATTAAAAATTATTTAAATATAATATTATAAACATATAGTATAATAAATATATAATAAAGATATAACTAAAAATAATAAACATAATAAACATATTAAACATAAATTAAACGTAAACATAATAAATATAATAAACATGTGTTTTTTATTTAATGTATACATATAAAAATTATTTTTTAATATAATTAAAATATTTTTATATAAATTAATAAAAAAAATTATTAAAAACTTTTATCAGCTCTATTATTAGCATTGATAAAGTTTCTTTTTTATCAACTCTTTTTGTTAGTGCAGATAAAGGGAGGACTTTATCATCGCTGATAAAAGGTAGATTTATCGACACTTTTTTCTAGCACTGATAAAAGCCCCCCCTTTTATCAGCTCTTTTTGATTAGCACTGATAAAACCCGAGCACTTCCCTTGACCGCATTTATGGTAGTGGTCCTTGCCCTATATTTAAATAAGTATTTGGGTCACCCATTATTTGTAATATAAAGTAACAAACTGCGGGAGAAAAGGATAACATAAGATAGAGAGCATTTACCATAACCATTGGACTCACCAAGACATAATTATAAACACTATATGATTTTTAATTGATTATTTCATACATTTTCAACCCATGAACCTGGATTCATTGCTCCCTGAAACTCTTTTTATATTCTAGTCTCCCATTTTCTACACTAATTACACACTCAATGGTTTAAATTCAACTTCTTTAAATCATAATTATTTTAGGTTTACTTTATTAAATTAATATTTTATTCAACCATGTCTCTACGGGTTCGACCTTGGACTTACAATTCAAATACTAACCTATAGTTTAGTGGTTTGTTTGTTTCGTATTTATAAATTTATAAATTTGGTAAACCTATGAGAATTAAAGATGTCCATGGGGATATACGGGCCCCATGTCATCAGTCGGGTCAGAAGTAGCTACTTCACCTTCCAAATGTCTAAATGTTGAATCATCCCCCAACTCTGAGAAATTTTCTTCATCACCTACTTCCCCTCAGAATAAAGTGGAGTGGGAGGAAGAAGAATAATATCTTATGGATTCCCCTCTATAATTTGATGAAGATGTCTATACCACTATTGACAAACTCAGAGAAATAAATATGGGTAAAAAATAAGATCCATGACCCACTTTGATTAGTACGACCATGAATTTCAAAGAACATGAGATATACACCTCCTTCCTAAAGAAACATTAGGAAATGTTTTCTTGGAAGTACACAGAGATTCTAATCCTTGATCCCAAGGTGGACACTCATCACTTTGTCTTTCTTTAACACAAATTAGGGTATAAACATACATCCATAAGGGCACACTCGATTCATGCCTCTAAAATTGAGGCAGAAGTAGACAATCTTATCAAGGATGAATTCATCCAGGAAGTTTAGTATCTGAAATGGATGGACAATATCATCATGGTAAATAAGAAGAATAGGAAAACCAGGGTATTCATTGATTTTAGAGATCTTAACTAGAACTGTCCAAAATATTATTTCCTAGTCCCAATCATAGAGAAAATTATTGATGCAACAACTCGTTACCAAGATCTATCCTACATGGTTGGTTATTTAGAATACACACAAATTTGTATAGATTCATAATATGAAGAATCCACCACCTTCAAGTCCCCCAAGGAGTATTTTTATTTTAGGAAATTCACTTTGTCTTGAATAATTTTGATGCTACATACCAATGTGCCATCATTGCATATTCAAACCCTTTATGGGGAAATTTATAGAATCCTATGTTGATGATCTTGTGGTTATGTCTTGATAATGTTCTGACCACCTAGAAGATCTTGAGACTATATTAAATAAACTATGATATAAAATCCTAAATATGAACCCCTTAAAATGTGATTTCAGCGTATCCTTAGGAAAATTTCTTAGATTCATTGTTCACCAACATGGTATTGAGGTCTACCCTGAGAAAACAGATGTTATCATTATAATGTGACCTCATCAAAACCTTATAGAGTTGTGAGGATTTCAATGACACTTGTACAACATATATCTATTTATATCCAACCTTTTAGGTAAGTGTTCTCTCTTAACTGATTTGATGAAGAAGGGGGTAACATATCAATGGACCAGTGAGTGTGAGGAAGTATTTGACAACCATAAGAAGTATCTCTTGAGTCCTCTAGTACTAATGCTACCCATTGAGGGTAAGCCACTCATTCTATATGTGAAATCCCTAGAGAAATAACTAGTTTATTTCCTTACAAAATAGAATGGTTTTGTGAATGAAAACATCCTTTATTATCTCAGTAAAACCATGTTCGACACTAGGATTCATTATTTGAATATCAATAAGAGCTGCATGGCATGAATCTTTGTAGTTTAGAAATTGAGGAATTACCTGCAGCATCCTGAGGTCCATCTGGTCTCTCACAATAACCCACTCAAATATATCCTCAATCTATATATTTTAACAGTATGTTTGTCATGGTGGGTGGTTATATTATTACAATTTTACATATAGTTCATGCCTCGGAAAGTATTTGTATCCCAGGCTTTGGTATATTTTCTTACAGAACACCCATTTTTAGAAACAACACCATTAAATAATGAATTTATAGATTAAGATATACTTTCAATTCAATAAGTCCCCCAAAAATGGGAAATATATTTTAAAGTATCATATAGGAGACCAATAAGGAAGAGAATGGAAGATCTTAAGCTCAACAAATTCGAGTTAGGGTTCATGCTCATCTCTCCAACAAAGGCTGTTTTTCCTGAATTCTTCCGATTTTTAGAAGGTTGTATAAACAATGAGGTAAAATATTAGGCCCTCATTATAGTATTATAACTAGCACTCCAAATACCAGTGGTCCAAAAAAAGGTGAAAGGAGACTCGTAGTCGGTAATCAAACAAATAAAAAAGGATTATTCCATAAAAAAGAGTCAATTCCCTTGGTTGACTATGTATGAGGATTAATGTTAGATTTACCCTCGTATCCAACATTTAATCATGTACCGTGGTCATAGAATTTCTATGTAAATGCATTGTAAAATGTAGATACAACTTTTGTAGATTTAAAATGAGACAATACAGTCATCATCATTTCACACCACTGAATGATGTCACCATACTTTCATTTCAGCATGGAAGAGAATGATGAAGTTAGTTCTAGCCCTGAACCATATGGTCCTACCACTGGGCAGATGATACCCATTATGAACTACCTTCAAAATGGAATACTCCCATTAAACAGATCTAGGAAATAGAAAATCTGAGGGTAGGCAACCAACTTCACTCTTTATAATGGACCAAATCACCAAAAATTCTTCTATAAATGAGGATTTGATGGAGTCCTTATTAGATGTATTTACAGAGACGAGACTAATACTCTCATGAAATAAGTACACACGAGAGTCTATAGGGTCCAGCAGTTAGGATTCAAGATTTATCATCATATCTGGAGGCTTGGGTACTAATGGGTCACTATGATGTAGGATTGCACAAATTTAATTAAAACATTTTGTTCCTTACAAATACACACCAACTTCATCCCTCAACCCCCAGAGTTTCTACATATAGTCAAATAATTCTGTCCATTTTTCACCTAGGGAATGGATTTTGTGGGGCTATACCCTTCATCTATAACAAATAAATTCAAATACATCCTAACTACTACCAAATTATTCTCGAAATGGGACGAGGTAATAACCCTCAATGAATTCCGGGAAAAAAACATCATCATCTTCATGAAATCCAACATAATTACCATATTTGGTGTCCCTTAAAAAATAATGATGGAAAATGGAACCAATTTCTATTATTCTATGTTAGAGAAGTTATAACATGAGTATAATATCAAATCTAACCACTCATCCCATTATAATGCAGTGTCTAATGTACAGATAGAGGCCTTTAACAAGACCCTATCGAATATACTTCAAAAGATGATGGATAAGGATAATAATTCTTGTCCTGAAAAGCTCTTTCATTACTTATGGGCCAATCGGACCACCACCTATACCACCACATGGGAAGCCCTGTATTCATTCCTATATGGAATAAAATTATCCTTTCTTATTGAAGTCCAATTTTCATCGCTCTATGTTGCTTTCTACGATAATCTGTCTATAGATAAGAAATAATAGAAGTGATTGGATGAATATGAGAGACTTGATGTTAAAATATTTCACACCTTGCATAACTTGGATGTCTATCAATATTGGATAGCATGATATTTTAACAACAAGGTTCGCCTCCATTCATTCCTCCAAGGAGAATTGTTATTAGTCCTTGGGACTCCAATGATACTAGGGAAGAATCTTCCAAAGCTTAAGCTAAAGTGGGAGGGAACTTATTCCATACATAATTCCAATCTAATGAAGATTATTCCTAGATCTCAGTGGATGAAGATCTCATTATAACCCCAACCAATGTAAGTTTTCTCAAAAAGTACTTTGTGTGATAAGGGAGTGTAACATCATAGTTTCACGATGTTAAACTACATAGTTGGTCTTTGTCACATGACCTTAAAAAGAATGACCACATCACAACATGATAAAATTCATGACACCAATGTCCTATACACAAGATGTTAAAATGTACATTAACATTGTTTTCACATGATTTGAGACTACATGGTTCTCATCTTAGTTGCATGACATAAAACTACGTAACATCTCGAACCATGTCCAAGTGGTTCATAATCTTTATTGCTAGTACCCTAACACACCTTTTATTCAATAACTATGTTTAGCTTGATTCTCATTACCATGAGATATGTAGTTACACTCAGATATCCAATCCTAGGTCCAGCCACAAAAAAAATGCCCCCTTCCCTGTGTATGGGTCAAGCTTGCATAAGGAACCTTTCAAGAACTATATATGGCTTGATTATCATTCTAATGAGATACATAGTTATGTATGGATCTTACATCCTAGCCCATCCACTAAATAATATAAATATCCTTATCCTTCACTTTTATTGACTTTGTGTTTTGGAAGAAACCCCTTCCACTCCGTGTTTACCACACCAAGCATAGCTCACATGGGATTATGAGTTTTGGTAAAAAAGAATCCCCACATGATTAATGAAAATCAACTCAAATTAGGGTTACTATGGTCTTATTTTCAATACCATAAAAGGAACATCATATGTCTTTGACTACATTAATTTAAAATACATGGTCCCTTAAGAACTACATGTGGATTGATTCTTGATCCTGTAAGATATGAAGTGATTACCATATCTTATATCTCGGTTCATTCATAATATGGGAAATTACACCACTCTTTTATATATGAGTCAGAAATACATGAGAGGATTCAATGTGGGTTCTCATCCCTTTGATCAAACTATATTAAAAAAAGTCCCATACCCACACAATAATTCAATTAGTATAGGGAATCTACTCCAGAACTATGTGTGGCTTGATTCTTTCTCCAACAAGATATGTAGTGATGACCAGGACCTATACCCTAGTCTAGCCACAATATTCCATTTTCATGATGGTTTGCCTTCATCCTTACCATAATATGTTAAACTAAATGGCCAATTTTCTTTCTACATTACTTAAACTGCATGGTCTCTCAATAATTATGTGTGGGTTGATTTTTATTCCAAGGATATGTGCATTGACGCCTAATTCTAATATTCTATTCCCATCTATGGGGAAAAGAAAAATGACCTCTCCTACATACAAATTTATATAGAAGATCTTAATTTGGGTTCCGTCATTCATGGGTTCATCAAGGAAACAGATATTTATCCTCCTATATATGATTCCAATCTATTTAAGGGACTCTACAGTTCATGGAAAATTTCAGTAACATTTTTTCATTTGTTCTCAGACATATTCCTTCCACATTCCATTTTTTCAAATCTTAGACACTTTTGGATCTTCTTATTCTTTCTCTAGATACCAGTAATGGAATTTCTGATACCTAAGAACTCTTTTTTTTACTATGCAGTGACATGACCCTATTTTATTTTCATAAGTTTCCCACCAAAGGGCCTATTAGTCAAAATGAAGTAGTTTTTTGACTATGTAGTTACATGCCCCAGTTGGATTTTCATAAAATCTCCCACAAAAAAGGTTTTTCGACCAATGAACCATTCGTCATCGAGAGAAGTCTCATATATCTCTATAATCCCCAGAGACATCATTTCATAACTTTCTATTTGATCACAGTATTTAGACATACCTTATATTCTTCTCCCATTTCACTTCTTCTGATTTGATAACCCCCAAGACCATGGTTTACAGTCTACACCCTCATGTCTAAAGTATAAAGGAACAACCATGGTCAGATAGGCTTCATATTACTCATTGTTTCCATTACACCATGGTCTTAGTCATATGACCTAAAACTACAAGAACCATATTTCATGTGTTTGGGTCATACCTACTTAGGAAACTGATTCCCGCATTCTTAGGTAAATTTTACTTGAAATTCTCCTTCCATATTCAGGAACATTCCTTCTACAAACCAAACTTTGTGCCCATGGAAAACTAAATCTACATAAGATTTAATTGGTCATTAACAATAAAATGTTTTATACTTGAGGAAACCTCTGTCTTTACTACATTGTAATATGACCCAGTTGGATTCACATAAAGTCTCTCACCAAATGGTCCTGTCAACTATATGATTTCATTGTTTGATTATGCTATAACATGCCCCAGTTTTCTTTGTATAAATTCACCCATAAAATGGGGTTTTTAACTAGAAGAAAATTTATCTTCAGTAGAAGCCTCTTTTGTCTCCATAAGCCCCAAATAAATTATTATTTATTTCATAATTTTCCCATATCACTCTTCAGATATTGAGATCCTCATATTACAACTTACAAAATTTCCCCTTCATAACTAAAAATGATGGAACATTCCCAAATAGAATACCATGAATGGGATAATCATTAATATTTAGGCCATATTTGAAGGACCTTAAATTATATCCCCCAATTTCCTTGTTGTATGAAATTAAACTGAATAGATTAACATCCCATTCATAGGATGTTAATTGTAAAATAAAGTCCTCACTGTAAGATGTTAAACAACATGGTCCATGTCCTGGTCACATGACATTAAATTGCATGATTCTTCAACCCTTCTCATAAAGGGGTCTTACCTACTAATATCAGTCATTTAATATAATGTTCCATCCTTTACAAATGTCAAATTTGTGTAGGAGCAGCTTTATGTTCATGGTTTATTCCAATAATTATGTTATCTTCATTCTCAGACACCTTTCTTTTAAAACCACTCTTCATAGTCTTTAGAAATTTGGATCTTCACAAATCTCCCACATACTAATAATATAATGTAAAAATTCCTAAGGATACATTTTTTTTGAATTTTTAGTAACATTACCTAGTTGTATTTTCATAATTATCCACCAAAATGGCCTATCAGCCAGAGGATTCCACCATTTGAATATGTAGTAATATGCCCCAATTGAAATTTTATAAATCACTCACAAAAGGGTTTTTCAACTGACAACATATTCATCCTAGGAAGTGACATCCTCTATTCCCATAATCCTTGAAAATATCATGTTAGAAACTGATTTTCAAACTTGTTTTGTGTCCATTACTCACAAAATTTTCATGAATCATGTTTAATTCCAAAAATCATGAAATCGTAACTCAAGATTCCCCTTTGGGTGTCTAAAGAATGTCATAAAAATATTATAAAATAAGTCTTGTTTAGATAATAATTACAAAACTCATGGTCTAATATTTTCAACATAAAACACCAGCTACATTAGTCCATCTTTCAAGACTTTAAGTTTCCCACAAAAAGAGACAGAGTACTCACCAGGTTAAAATCCCTCAATGGGAATCTTGGGTAAAATTTAAGTCTCGTCTCGCTAGACCTGCACTTCACATGATTTAGGAAAAAATTGAGTAATGGAAATATAAGAGGAAAAAAATCTATTAGGATGAAAACTCATGAAGGGACTTGTAACAAAAATCCAAGTATTGACCACTAAGTCTTATTCATGTTGGAATTAGTAAATAATTAGGGAGAAGACATAAAAGACACAAAGTTTTTAGGGTTTTACATATTCCTCTTGTAATAGTAAAACTACGGTCTCTAGGACTCATGGATTAGGAAAAAATTAATGTATCCTTCTATAGTTGAGATAGTTCCAAATCCCATCAACTAATGTTGGAATATGTCAAAGTTCCCTACAGTTACCTTAGAACTAGATTTTTTCATTATGAATGAATCTAATTCTAAGGGGGGAATTTTGTTGACACTGTGAAATGTGTTCCATGTACATTTTCATAGAATTCATAATGTGATCCTCACTTATACACCAAATGTCAAGTTTGAGTAGAAATATGTCTTTATACAAACAGAAGGAGAAGATCAGATTTCCATGTGTTGTAAAAATTCTCATGCACCAAGGGATGGAGATCCCTTAGAAACATTTCCCAATCTAATGGAATAGTGATGAGAATAACATTTTTTATTATAATGTGTATATTCATTGAGAGGTGGGGTTGCATTTATCTCAAACCAAAATGTGCTTGAAACATCCTAAAAAGTTCATAGCATGACTCTTTATTTTTCATGGGGGTTAGTGATGGTAGTGAAGGGACCAGACCAAAGGTTTAAGACCGTAGGATAGCACTGATCCCAAGTTGGGGTGCGAGGGTTTAGCTCCCATGGTATGGAGCAATAGGTTTTTCTAGGTGGTTCACCCTAGTGGTGTTGTTCCCACCCAACCTACATGTGATATGGCCCATGCAGAACCACCTATGCCGCCTAGTAGGTGTATCCATCCCTTCATGAAATTCCCATGTAGGCCCACCTATGTGGCCTATAATTTTTTCACCACTACGTAGGGTACCTACACGATATAACTTCTACACCCAGTGTCCTATTTTTTCCTATAAATAGGACCCTGGGGCTCCTCATTTGAGAGATGAAAAAAACCTGAAGAAGCCTCAAAGATCTACTCAACCTAGTACTTATCCCAAACCCTCAAAAACCTTTTAGGTAGCTCTCCAAAAATCAATAGAATAGGGAATTAAAGGGGTAATTTAATTAAAATCTTTCCATGGTATGAAATACTATAAACCTAAATGAGGATCCCTTTCCCCCAAATTGAAAAGCATTAGCACGAAGGCCCATATCCAAACTAGGGACCTTTGTAAGTTTCTTTCAAAAAAATCTAATGAGACCCTTGAGTCCTAGGGAAAAGCCTTTACCAATTGTTGTTTCCCTGGTGTTCTATCACCAAAACACCCTTAGCTCATGCATGCCTACCTAAATTAAGCCCTTCTGATCTGCTAAGGTCTACCCTATGTGAGACCTCCAAGAATCAACCAGCCTTTACCTACATGATCCATCTCTAAATCCCAATTTCAAGCCACTAATGGTAGGTCTCCTCTTACTTTGGATCTCTTGTCTGAGGGGGACCAAATTTAATATGCCATTGAAGCCTCCAGACTTGTAAGACCATGGTAAGAGGCACACCGGCATGTATCTAATTCGGATATGCATTCCTTATGTTAAAGGTGCCCCTCACTTTTCCTACCTGATAGGTAAGGTACTTGGGGTACATGAAGATATGCATTCCCTTGGTCATGAGGACCCCATCCCTAGGGGTGGTGTCAGGGACCTCCTAGTCTCAGATACGAGGGCTAGGACCATGTCCTTCACTCATAATCTCTAAGACCAGGGACCTATGGTTCCAATATAGAGGGAGAGGATCACACTTTTCTTTCCCTTGGAGTTGTAGTGCATTATCCTCCTATCTTCTCGAGAAACTAGTTCTTAGGGAATCCCTCCTAGAGTAATCCACTAATATATCTTTCCATACCCCTCCTACCTCATTCCTTCCTCCTTCTCCATACTGATGGGATGTTTTCAGATGGATAGTCATATGTGACTATCCAGGATACAATGGTGGGATTGGATGGGTTCTAGAACCCATTCTTTATCCCTCTCTCTTTAGGTCTAGATCACATCCCCCAGAAGACAAATTAGATTATGTGGTTTCATGGATCTACCACTTCTTCTTGTTTATAATATTGAGAATTACTCATATGGGATTAGAGTTGGTGATGATCATGAAATTCAAATAATCTTTAACTAGGGAATCCTCACAGGTGTAATCCCCCAACTCAATCCTCTCAAAGGGAAACATTACCCCATGAGACAAGCCTTTAAAGGACCTCCATTGGTTTTAATCCTCACAACCTAACTACATGGTATTTGATTCTTAAAAAAATGGGATACATGGGGATCCTCCATGAGGTCCAAACCCAACACCCCAAATCAACCCTAATTCTCTCTGGGCCACAGTCCTAGTAGGGCCTTATCCAACATAGGATCTCATATCTCTTCCAAATTTCCTAGGATAATTTTTCATATGTCCCGAACCAAACATTGACTAGGAACCTTCGACACAGGCCTCCTTGCCACATGACGTTAAACTACACGGTTTGGTCCTTATCACATGAACTTAAAAGGTATTATGTTTCCTATTAAGTGACAAAAAATTATGTGGGTTTTAATTCCTTTCATGAGGATTTTTAGGAATCCCATTTCATGTGCCTGATACTGATAGTGAAATAACTCCCATCTTCATGGATGGTGATAAACTCAAAATCACCCCACTACATAGATTAAATCCATAATCATAATAATAAACGATAAAATAATATCCAATAGATTCATAAAAGGGTACCATTGATAGAGAACCTCAGATACCAAAAGAACGGCTGATTGTTTCCTATCAATTGTTCAAGGTTCTGGTGCTCTGCTAATGTGTATAACAGCACTCGGGTCAAATCCTCAGCGATGATACTTTTTAATAGTCAATTATTTTTAGTTGATTTATTTTGGTTTGGGGGTTTTTTTGTAGATATTAATTGAAACAATTGATTAATTAATATTTATTTAACAATTTGATAAATATTGGGGTGAGGTCATCATTAGTTATTTAAGCTTGTGATATCCTTAAGCCTTGCTTTATATTGCATTAAATTAACACCCGCTTCACAATAAAACGTTGATTGGAATTCCTAAGTGTTAAGGCTTTAATCCAAGCATTAACTTAACTTAAGGTTCTAATATCAATCAAAGCTTGTTTATGGTAGTGTATTTATGGTTCCAATAATCCATGGAAACCCCATGTTAAACAAATAAAGTCATTAAACCATGACATGTTAAGTCCAACATACACAATGTTAATTCAAAGAATATTCATCGAGCAAAAGCTATCTATCACTTAACATACCTAACTTATAACTCACCCCAATGAGAGATTTACTCAGCCATTGAAATTATTATTAATTTGGTTTATTATGTTTACAATGATTAATTAGGAATAGAATAAAAATAAAGTGGTAAGAAAAGAGTGGTGCTCCAAACACACACACGAGCAACAAAGAGAAATAACAAAAACACACTTCTACTTGAATGAAAAAGTGAATTAAGAGAGTGATTTTCAAATTTATTTATAATATTTAAAGAAAATCAATATTAAACTATAGAAGTTATATTAGAATAATATATTATGAAGAAATAAACATGCATTAAAACAAAATTACAAATACAAACACTTATGAAATTATAATTGAAAATGAATAGAATGAACATGAAATCAAAGAGAGGAGAAAAGTTCTCTGAAGTGAAAACTTGAGTTTGGAATATCCTCATAGGACTTTGGTAGATCCTTGGTCGTGAAAATTGATCCTCCTCTATTTAGAATTTCCAACCCTTTTGAAAGGAGAGGGGATGTATTTATAGCCCAAGGTGGTGGACTATTTTCATTCTAAAACTACCCCTCCACTTGGATCGATGATTTGGACATATAGATAGCTTAATCTCAAGATATATCCTTCTACAAAGTAGTAGATAATAATGTTGTTCAACTAATATAAAAAATTGGAGGTAGTTGAACTTATTTATCCAAATTTATGGACGTTTTATTAAAAAATGTTAATCTATCCATTTCAATCCATACGTTTTAGAAGGCCTAAATATGAATGGGTTTATCAATAGAAAGATTCCTTTAAATTCAGAAACTATCTTCAAAAAATTATGCTGAATATATCTTCTCTTTCACACTGCAAAATCTCAGCTTGATTTGATGATTAAATAATGAGCTATGTCATGAATAGTGTTCAGCTTTTAATTTCCATCCATAATTGTTGGATGGACTTCAAAGCATCAGTTGGGCCCCTTGTTCGTGTAGTTGGACCTTCAAATTTTATCCATGATTATTTTGGATAATCAAGAACATATGGTGGAGTTTTATAAAATTCTAGCTTCAAGATTTAGACCAGTAACTCAATCATCATGGATGGTCCAATTTCTTCACAGTTTCTTTGGGTCTTCTTGTGTGGACCATATGACCCTACAAATGGATGATTTGGCCATAGGTTCATTATAATGAAATGTTTTAATTTGATTAAGGAAACCTAAAAAACAATAATAATGAAATTTGGATAAGTATTGTAAGATTTATAAATAAAATAGTAAAATGAATCAATTGTACTACTACAAATCCAAAAAAATTATATTTAGTATTAAAACATTAATATTTCACACAAATTATGCACATTTCATATAAAATTAGTAAAGGGAGTATATAATATGTCATAAAAATATTAATAACATCAACTCCCCCAAACTTAGTCTTGTGCATGTCTTTATTTACAACAAATATAAAAAAACATAACAAATTCATTTTTACTCACCAACAAATATTAAAATTTTGTTTTCCCCAATCAGGGGAGGTTTAGACAATTTCACTCATCCATATTGATTTCCACAAAAAAAGTTGTTACAGAAACAATGTTACAAAAACAATTCATTTTTTCATTCTCAAATTTAGAAATGGAAAATGGTGGTACACAAAACTTACTCCTCTCAAGATGATAAAATTAATTTATGGAGTTTCACACATTCACTAACCAAAAGTCAAAATCTTAGAGTTTGTAAGAGATATCACCTTACACTCTCTATCCAAAGTTCTCAAAAATCAAGAGGTATTTTTAGGGTTTTTTCTATGGCTATGGGATAGTAGGAATATGATATCCAAAATATAGGAAAAGGGGGTAATACATCAGCATGGGTAAAACAATGCACAAATTGTTTTTTGAAAAGAAACACAGAAGGAAATGGAAACACATCTTTAAAAGGGAATGATTTTGTGAAGAAAGACATAAGAGAGGAAGAAAATTTTAATTGGATGAGAAGATGAAATATTTACAAAACACAAAACTTCTCACAATTACATAAGTGTTCTTTTCTTTTCTTCTTTTCATCTCTTTTTTTCATTTTTTGAAAGTTGAACTTGAAAAAGATCTCACACTCATATCCCAACCCATGATTGATCTCCTCACGACACTAATTGTAATAGTTATAACAAGATCAAAGGTTCAGTAAAAGTGATTTTTGACCTTCCCAAGACACAACCATTTTTTTTTTGATTTTTTGATTTTTTTGATTTTTTGATTTTTTTATCACTTTTCAATATAATTTGTACAAGATAAGCATATATGCATTCCCAAACCCCACTGAAGGAAAACCTCTCCCCCACATTTAAATTTATTCTTTCCCTCAATCATATGATAACATGGTTAAAATCAACAAAAGGGTACCCAAAATGAAATCCACCCCCCCCACTTAAATTTCAAATTTTTATGCAATGAAAATACATGTTGATATTGGGTGGGATAACATATTGGGATTGTAATGTGGCTAACAAAGAAAAAAATTTCATAGGATCTAAGGGGCTTTAAAAAGGAGGATTAATGTATGGTTAATGGGAGGATATTTGGCTATTATAATTCTCATGGGGTTCATAAAATGCCTATATCATATTAATGCACACTAAAGTAGAAAATTCAGATTCAAGGTCTAAAAACTCTAGACTCACAAATGGGGGTGAAAAAAACACATTTTAAAAAGATGGCCATAGGTAGCCTTGTCATGAAATCTAATGTTTTTCCATAGGATTGGGGAAAATCATTTTCCAAATCAAAAATTGAGCATTCAAAATTTGCTGGTTTTGACACAGTATTCTTTATCAAAATTTATGATGAAACTACAAAATTTTTGAGATGAAACCATGTATTTTGACTCCCCAAAATGGTTGGAAAAAATTGAAAATTGGAAGGTGAGTAAGAATGAATCTTTATTTTTCATATTATTATTATTATTTTGTTTTTTTTAGTTTTTAAGGTTTTTTTAGTTTTTTATAAAGATGCGCCCACACAAAAGAGGAAGAGTAAATAAAGAAATGTGATGAGGAAAGTGGTAAAAAAACAAAATGTTAAGGAGGTAGGAATAAGAATAGAGGGAGATAGAGAGAGAGATAAAAGGAGTTAAAGGTAAAGAGGTTCCCCTTGGTTTGGACTTTGTGGGTTTCTATCTCCATCCAGTGGTGGGTTAACTGCAGAAGTTGGGGATTTTATGGAAGTCGATGTGGTTTCAGGATTGTGTGTCTTCTCATGGTGATGCTTTAACTGATATCCATTAACTGTGAATGTCCATTTTGAAGAGGGGTCCTAGACTTACACTACACCAAAATGGTAAACATTAGTAATAACAAAAGGACCTTCCCAATGAGAATTAATCTTACCTAGGTGAAGACAAAACCAAGAGTTCAAAATCAATACATTTTCACCTTCATGGAATACTTTTCTCAGGATGTATTTTTCATGTAGTACCTTAGCCTTTTCTTTGTACAGATTGGAATTATCATAGGATTCAAGTCGAAGCTCCTCCAGTTCATACAATTACAACAATATTTCTTCACCAGATTTTTCACAATCAAAATTACAGGTTTTCATAGCCCAAAAAGACTTATGTTGGATTTTAACTAGTGAATGAAATGATTTAACAAAAAGTAGCCTTAAAGAATACATCCCAATGGGTGTTTTATAGGCAGTTCGATAAGCCCAAAGTGCTTCACGAAGTCTCTCAGGCCAATCTTTTCTGTTGGGCTTAACAATTATCTCATGCACTCTTTTGAATTCTCTATTAGAAAGCTCATCCATGCCATTTGTTTGGAGGTGATATGTATTTGAAGTTTTATGTACAACACCATTCTTTTTCAAAATATATTCCAAGGTTTTATTATAAAAATGGGTTCCTAAGTCACTTATCAAGGCACATGGTGTGCAAAATCGATGGAAGATGTGTGTCTATAGGAATTCACTAACATTATGTGAATCATCATTTCTAATGAGTTTGGCCTCATCCCACCTAGAAACATAATCAACCATAAGAAGAATGTATGAGAATCCATTGGAAGGGGGGAATGGTCCCAAGAAATCGATGCCCCAAACATCAGAGATCTCATAGAAAATTAATGGATTTTGGGGCATTACATTTCTCATTGAAATCATTCCAAGATTTTGGCAAGTGGGATATGATTGACAGAACACATGTGAGTCCTTTAAGAGTGAAGGCCAGAAGAATCTAGAGTCTAGGACCTTCTGGAGGTCCTTTTTGGTCCAAAATGGCCACCACCAGGCATTGAGTGACATAATTCTAAGATGAAAGAATGTTCATTTTCATCAACACATCTCCTAATTACCATGTCTACCCTAGTTTTCCAAAGTTTATTTTCTTCCCAAAAATTGTATTTTGAATAACTTTTCAACCTCATTTTTGTTATTTTAAAAAAATTTCAGGAAAAACACCAAAAACCAAGTAATTTACAATTGGGGCATACCATGGTATTTTTGGAGTGAGATACGAAAGGTTCTCAGTTAGAAATATTGGATCAATTATTTCAAAATGAAAAGAATTAAAAATTCTACTCAAGTGATCAGCCATAAGGTTTTCTTTTCCTTGTCTATCTTTTATTTCAAGGTCAAAATATTGGAGCATTAGGATCCATCTTATTAGCCTCGGTTTGGAATCAATTTTCTTGAGTAGGAACTTTATAGCTGAATGTTCTATGAAGATGATGATTTTGGCACCTAAGAGATAGGGCTGGAATTTATCTAAGGCAAAACCACTACTAAAAGTTTCTTTTTCAGTGACAGTGTAGTGATATTGAGTTTCATCCAATGTTTTTGAGGCATAATATATGACATGGGGAATTTTTTCTATTCTTTGACTAAGAATGACCCCAATGGACCTATCAGAAGAATCATACATCAACTCAAAGGGTAAGGACTAATCTAGGGTTTGGATTATTGGGGCAAATGTAAGGGAAGTTTTTAGTTCAACGAAGGCTCTCTTGAAAACCTCATTGTAATGGAAAGTGACGTCATTTTGGAGAAACTGAGTGATTGGGAGGGAAATCCTACTGAATTTATGGATGAATCTCCAATAGAAACTAGCATGACCAAGGAATGTATGGATGTCTTGAACAGTGGTGGGTTTAGGAAGTGATTGGATCACTTTGATTTTGGGAGGATCAACTTCAATACCATATTGTGAAACTATGTTCCCTAGAACAATCCCATTTACAACCATAAAGTGACATTTTTCAAAATTTAACACAAGGTTACACTTGAAACACTTTTGAAATACTATATAGTGTGAATTCAAACACGATTCAAATGACTCACCATAAATGGTAAAGTCATCCATGAAGAATTCCATTCAATATTCAATGAATTCAGAAAAGATACTCATCATCCACCTCTAGAATGTTATAGGAGCATTACAAAGGCTAAACAGTATTCTCCTATATGATTATGTTCCAAAGGGGCATGTAAAAGTAGTCTTTTTTTGTTCCTGAGGTGTGATTGTTATTTGGAAGTATCCAGTGTATCCATCAAGAAATCAATAGTGTGACTTTCCAGCTAATCATTTCAGCATCTAATCAAGGAATGGAAGAGGTTAGTGATCTTTTCTTATTTCAACATTAAATTTCCTATAATCGATGCACACACTCCATTTTTTATTTACTAGAGTTGTGAATACCTATCCATGTTCATTTGTGATAATAGTTATCCCACATTTTTTAGGTACAACTTGAATTGGACTAACCCATTCACTATCAAAAATTGGGTATATAATACCAGCTTGAAGAATCTTGGTGATCTCTTCCCTAACTACCTCAAGTAAGAGTGGATTGAGTCTTATTTGTGGTTGTCTAATTGGTTTGTATGATTCCTCAATATGGATGTGATGCATGTAAAGGGAAGGTTTGATTCCTTTTATGTCATCTAGGGTCCAACCTAAGGCCTTTTTGTTTTCCTCTAACACTAGAAAAAGTTTGGACTCCTTGGTTTCAGTAAGTGAAGTAGAGATAATGATTGGATATGAGTGATCATGGATGAGGAATGCATATTTCAGGTGTTCAAGGAGAGGTTTTAGATCAATCTAATCTTTCATTTGTGGGTTAGACAAATCAATAATGGAGGAAGGGACTTCAATTTCTTCATATTCATTTTCCTTGATATTGTCTAAGGTGGAGTAGTAGAGATTAGATTTGATGTGGGATTCAAGAGAGTTTTCAGGATCCTATAGATTTATGGAGTCTGTGAATGAGAGGTTTACATCAACTTCACCATTTATGACTTCGTTAATCATGGTGCATATTTCACAGGATCCTATCTCTTTAGAATAGGATGAAAATTCTTGAATGGGGTTCAATTAACTCTCAGAAGTTTCCTCAGAAGCATGGATTGAGAATACAGAGTGGTCCTCAGATGGGTATTGCATGGCTTGGAAAATGTTGAACTTGATTAGTTGGTCACCAAATTCCATGGATAAGATTCCTGAATGGACATCAATCTTGGTTCTATCAGTTATGAGGAATGGTCTTCCTCGAATTAGGGGAGATTGAGAAGATTTTGTCTCACCTTCCATATCAAGGACATAGAAATCAGTAGGGAAGATAATATCATTCACAAGAAAAGGACATCTTTGATTATACCCTCAAGAATAGCATTGCTTTGATTGGATAACTAAATGACAACACCCATTGGATGTAAGGTACCTAGACCAAGGTTAGATAAGATGGATTTGGGAATGACATTAATTGAGGCTCCTAGGTCTATGAGTTAATCATTAATTGGCATAGTTAGGGATTTGTTTTATGGATCTAAGAGAGAAATTTTTGACTTCAGCACGTCTAAACATGTCAAGAATTTTAGGATTGAGTTCAAAGGACTTATTTGGCTTAGGAATGGATTAAGGAAAAGGAATTGGGTTCCTAATTGGAATGGAAGGAGGTGAGGGAATAAATCCAATTCCTTTTCAAGTTTCTTTTTCTTTTCATTTTCTAGGTCAACATTTAAAGGGGAGTTGGAGGACTCATCATGAGGCATAGTAATTTTCTTTCCAGATCTAAGTGAAATTTCACTTACATTACCCTTGGGGTTTGGTAATGGTTGATATGGGAGTTGGGAAGAATTTTATTATTGTTTTTGGCTTAGGTGGGAAGCAAGTTGACCAATTTGGATTTCAATGTTCTTGAGGATAGAACAGGTGAAGGAGGAAAGATCTTCCACTGTACTTTCCTATGGTTTCTTAGAAGAAGAGGCTTGTCCCGAATTAGGATTACCTTGATTTTGGTTCTTGGGAAAGTGATTGTATTGGTTTGGGAATTGTAAAGGATCACTAGGATAGTGGAATCTAGGAGGAGGATTGTTCCTGAGGAACAATAGGATAATGGTGTTGGAAGTTACCAACACCTTGACCATATTGTACTTTGTTTGGGTTTTGGTGAGGGTATTGAGGGGGATGAGAAATGGGATTCCCACATCTCAAATTAGGGTTATAGGTAGAAGAGAAGGGATCAGAATGGGGTTGGTTTAAGTTTCTTACAAACTGACCTGATTGTTGAGGGTTGGGGTTCCGCTGAGTATGTGTTGTATTGAGCTCCATTGGTTTGGATGAATCGGATTGATCCTCTTGAAGTTGTGGACATGTGTCAGTTTTATGTGATGGGGAGATGCAGATTCTATAGTTCTTGATAGGTCCATGGAATAGAGATTGTGGAGAAGATGAGGTTGGGGCTTTGGTTGCCACAACTAGTTGTCTCACAAGACCTGTAAGTTTACTCATCCACTCAGTCATCTTGTTCGGCTCTATGGATTGATTATATAGGGATTTTTTGACTTGAGCATGTTCTCAAGTATGGAATTTTTGTGTTTTTTCTGACATGATACTTATGAGATCTCTTGCAACTGCTGGAGTTTTATCAACAAGAGCACTGCCACTTGCATCATCTATGAGAGTTATCTCCATAGCCAATAACCCATCATAGAATTATTGGATAAAGAGTTTGTCTGGGATTTGGTGGTGTAGGAAGGTTGAAAAAAGATTTTTGAACCTCTCCCAGTACTCATGGAGTGATTCATTTGAGAATTGATATATATAAATTATTTCCATTTGGATAGAAGCAGTACGAGAAGCAGGAAAGAAATTCTCTAAGAAGAGTTGCTTCATGTCATTCCATGTGGTTATGGAACCAGGAGGGAGGTAGTAGATCCATGAATTTACAGTTTCATCTAAGGAAGAAGGGAATGCTCGGATTTTGATTTGTTCCTCAAAAACCCCTTGAGGCTTCATGTTAGAGCACACCACTTGGAACTCTTTAAGGTGGAGATGTGGATCCTCACAGGCTAGCTTGTAGAAATGAGGGAGAAAATGAATCAAAACCTGATTTGAGTTCAAAGTCATCCAATATGTTTGGATATTTAATAATAAGAGGTTGGTAATTCATATCAGGGGAAACAAGTTCTTTAAGGGTTCATTCCCTAGTATTGGCCATTTCTAATTCAACTGGTTGGAAAAAGACTGGTTCATGAATTATTTGATTATCCCTAATGTTCCTTCTAAGTTGGCAAAGTGTTCACTCAATTTTAGGGTCAAACAAATCTGAGGAATTGTTTGGGAGGATAAAGGTCATTTAGAGATATTTTATAATAAAGGTGAAGATGGGTTTTTCTTTGTGTGTTTTTTTTCATTTATGATTTTTACGAAAAGGAGGGATTTTCTTTGTGTTTTTTTTCATTTTTTTTATTTTTTTTGTTTTCTTACAATAACCAGAAACTAAATACTACTTTATTGCACCATACCTGGAAACAAATCCATTTGAAAGTGGGTTTTATTGTTGTCTATTGATCATTTAAGGTTCTGGTGCTATGATAATGTGTATAGAATCACTCGGGTCAAATCGTCGGTGATGATACTTTTTAATAGTCGATTGTTTTTAGTTGATTGTATTTTGGTTCGGGTGGTTTTTTTGTAGAGATTAATTGAAATGATTGATTGATTAATATTTATTTAACAATTTGATAAATATTGGGGTGAGTTCATTATTAGGTAGTTTATCTTGTGATATACTTGAGCCTTGCTTTATATTGCATTAAATTAACACCCACTTCACAAGATAACTTTGATTGTAATTCCTAAGTGTTAAGGATTTAATCAAAGCCTTAACACAACTTAAGGTTCTAATTTCAATCATATATTGTTTATGGTAGTGTATTTATGGTTCCAATAATCCATAGAAACCACACGTTAAACAAAAAAAGTCATTAATCCATGACATATTAAGTCCAACATACACAATGTTAATTCAAAGAATATTCATCGCGAAAAATCTCTCAATCACTTAACATACCTAACTTATAACTCACCCCAATGAGATATTTACTCCGCCATTTAAATTATTAGTAATCTGGTTTATTATTTTTATGATTATTAATTAAGAAGAGAAGAAAAATAAAGGGATAAGAAAAGAGTGGTGCGCGGAACACACACACGAGCAATGAAGAGAAATAACAAAAACACACTTTTTCTTGAATGAGAAAGTGAATGAAGAGAATAATTTTCAAATTTATTTATAATATTTAAAGAAAATTAATATTAAACTACATTATGTATATTATAATAATATATTATGAAGAATTAAACATGCATTAAAATAGAATTACAAATACAAACACTTATGAAATTACAATTGAAAATGAACAGAAAGAACATGAAATAAAAGAGAGGAGGAAGGGTATCTCAAGTGAAAAATTGAGTTTGGAATGTCATAACAGGACTTTTAAAGAGCCTTGGTCGTTCCAATTGATCCTCCTCTATTCTTAATTTCCAACCCTTTTGAAAGAAGAGGATGGGATGCATTTATAGCCCAAGGTGGTGGACTGTTTACATTCCAAAACTACCCATCCACCTGGATTGACTATTTTTACATCCATACAGCTGAATCTAGAGATATCTCCTTATTAAAAGTTATATATAATAATGTTGTATGACTAATTGAAAAATTTGGAGGCATTTGGACTTATGTATCCAAAGTTATGGTCGTTTTATTAAACAATGTTAATCTGTCCATTTCAATCCATACTTTTTAGAAGGCCGAAATGTGAATGGGTTTATCAATAGAAATATGCCTTCAAATCTGAATACTTTCTTCAACAAAGTCTGGAAACTATATCTCCTACTTCACACAGAAAAATCTCATCTTGATTTGATGATTACATCATGAGTTATGTCATGAATAGTGTTTGGCTTTTAATTTCCAACTAGAATGGTGGGATGGACTTCAAAGCATTAGTTGGGCCCCTTGTTCATGTAGTTGGACCATAAACTTTTTATCCATGATTATTTTAGATAATCACTAACATATGTGGAGTTTCAAAAAATTTGGGCTTCGGGATTTAGACCAGTAACTCAATCATCGTGGCTGGTCCAGTTTCTACATAGTTTCTTTGGGTCTTCTTGTGTGGACCATATGACCCTCCAAATGGATTATTTAGACAAAGTTTCCTTCTAATGAAATGTTTATACTTTAGTAAGTAACCCTAAAAAACAAGAATAATGCAATTTGGATAAGAAGGGCGAGATTTATAAATAAAATAGTAAACTGAATCAATTGGAATACTTCTAAAAATAGTCAAAAATTATATTTAGTATTAAAACATTAATATTTCACACAAATTATGCACATTTCATATAAAATAAGTAATGGGAGTATATAATAAGTCATTAAAATATTAATAAAATCATATACATGCATATATATCCATAAATGAAGAACCTAAGATGCCTACAGATGATTCTAAGTTTCATTCATGCTAATAATTGATTGTTAATTCAACAGTGACCCATATCATACATGGGAATTAATAAAGGATTCACAAACATATCATACATATTTAAGAGAGTCTTAGAGTAGGAAATAATTACATCCAAAAGGTTATGATGAGCCTGACCTCACATCCTCTTAACTAATGTGAGTTCTCAAGTATTGTTGGAAAAGTTCCCCAATGAGAACCTACCTTTAGAAAGAAGGTTCACGAGTCATTGTGTGTATCATAACTTTTGGTTGTTTTCAGTTTCTTGAATAAACCCCGTTGGAAACCACCCAAAAGGGATGTGGTTGTATGTGTTTGATGTGAAGGTTGTTCCACCCACACCACAAAAATCCATTCCAACCCCATGTGTGACGCCCCGACCCTAGTTACCCAGAGTCGGTGCATTATTACATAACATTGGCAGATCACAAAAGATCAAGTCTTGAAAGAATGATTAGTTTAGTAGTCTTGGAAGTGCTAGATACATTCATAAGGTTTACATTACATTATGAATTGGAAAACTACAACAACATTGTTTTCATATACAACACTGAGATCCCATAGACTATCCTTGTAGGTCAGTCATAATATTCTTCTTCATATCCTGGGAATAATAAAACATAGAAAGAGGTGATCTCAGATTCTCAGTAAGGATGACAATATAGCGGAAACATTCATAAATAAGCATAAACATTTAAGGCAATGTATAAGACTAAAACAAAAGCCTTTTAAACTTGAACTTCAGTATAATATGAAAATGATAAAAATCAAATAATGTCATTTACTTTATTGACTTGGATATTATACTAGTCGAATAATCACATGCAATATCAATAGCCACTTTCATAATGATGGAATGCATAATGTCAGACTTTCATAACCACATAGTCAAGGCCTTGTGCCAAGACTACAAATAAGATTTTGTCATGGCCTTGTTCCAACACACTAGTTTGTCTCATGAGACCTACCAATGCATCAAGGAGCTATAGTGGGCTCCACCTGTCACTTACTAAGTCTAATTCATTCCTCATATGAAAAGGTTTAAACATTACATAAACATTCGTATTAAAAATAGCATACGAAATGTCAATACTTTATCCATAAACTGTGAATGGTATAAAAATAGAACATCCACAGTCAAACATATCACAAAACCTTCAATACAATATGAAATTTTTGTATCATAATAAATCAACTTCAAATAAGATTACAATCCATCAAAGGATGTTGACATAGATGAAATCAAAACATTTTTTGAGAAATATCTCTTTATATTTAGAAATAATTTAAAAGTCATATAATTATAAAAGAAAACATTTATTTTTAAAATATTATTATAATCTTTTAAGGGAATCTACGACGATGTTATAACGGCATAAAATAGATGCACCCACTGTATATGTTAAAAAACATTCCTACCTTAAATTTGTCGAAAAGGTCAAAAAGTACCTTGTTTGGAAAACGACAGAAAGATTCCTTTATAAACATCTTATAAAAGTAAAAAAAGGGTATAAATGACTTTAACCCATATTCTATAAAATAGTAAGAATGTTTTGAAATACATTTTTAAGAAACATGGATGTGGATGATAAAGTGGTCCCAGTAGATAATTACGTATAAACAACCTCGGATAATAAAGAGATTGTAGAATTAAGCCTTACCTTGTACTCTTCCTTAGTTGAGGGTAGGTTAACCTCCTATATAATGCTGAAATAATTTTTATTAAATTATACAAGAATCATATACATTAACATGATATCATATATGATCTTTTAACATTTCTTTGTTAATAATATCTTAGTATTATCGTCATTTCGAGTGTTAACGAATTTGTTTTCCTTTATATTCTTTATTCTGTGAGTCATATTTGTTATGGATGGAATGTATATTATTCATATACAAAAATGATATCAAGTCTTTAAACATTATTTTTAATCATCAAATGAAAATTATTCTTGAATGGATATGATGGGGAATGAATCTCATCGCATTCGTGGAGACAATAATCCGTACGTACTCACGAGTGACAATATCATTATTTTGGTATTAAAATAATATATAATTGGATATTATATCATATATACAAAATCATTATCATGTTATATTTATTATTTACATCAGTTACACATTATTATTATACCCATCCAAATAATAATTTATTGAATGACAATTACACCACGGCGTGGAGACGGTAAGTCATACGTACGCACCTATGGTGACATGTCATTCAAAGGATGGATAGAATAATGAATATGGTTGTACCATAAATATAATAAAATCACAGTATATATAATATAATGGAGTTATTATTTTATAATGGAAACAACAATGAAAGTGGAAGTGGAAGAAGAAAGGAACTTGAAAGAGGTGATGAAATATTTACCTCTTCTTCGGGTTCTTTCTTTTGATTTGATCAAAAGGGATCCTTAGGCTGGCTTTATGACTAAATTAAGGCCACTAAAATGAAGAGAGGATAGTTTAGAGGGTATTTGTTCAGAATTTGGCTGAGTAAAAAGGCTTTGAAGGTGTGAATTTGAGGGAAGGGGGAGTGCCCTTTTATAAGAGGAGTGAGGGGAACCTTAGAAAAAACTAGAAATATTATTTTATTATAAAATAATTTTCGGTTTCTAATGGCTCATAAGTGGATTATTTAAAGTATAAGTTGGGGATGGGTCGAAAAAAAGTCAACCAATAGGTTTTAGATATGTTCGGGTCACAATATTAACTTTATCTTTTAGATTTCACTCTTAGTTAAATAGTTTGACATTTACCATGTCTCTTTGTATTTTTATATTATATGGTTAATAAAATTACTATAAAATTCCAAGAGAACACCAAGTGGTTCATTAATGATACAACTGTTATTATATAAGTCCTTTGGCTGAGCCTTATATTTTTAGTAATAGAATATCAATTAATAATATAATATGTTTTTTAAAATCACTTTTATGTCAATTTTGACACTACTTGTTATTTTGTTTTTGCTAAATTCATAACAGCATTATTACTTCAAAAAAAATTCATCTAACCAACCCTAATATGTCATAGTAACCTTGAAAATTAGTTGAATTCATAAAAATTCTCAAATTACATTTATTTGGATATTTATAATATCAATTATTTTAATATTTCATTAATTAGGTAATTACTGCATCATCATTGTGTCATAAATAAATTAAATTATTTTATGTATAAAAAATATAAATAAAATACTATTATTTATGAAATTGTATTATCTTTCTAATTAATATTTATATTAAAATTTATCTTATGTGTAACCATATATTAAAAATGTTTTTGTTATTAAACTTTGATTTTAACTCTTTTAACTCTTCTTTGAATTAAATAATAATAAATGTCCTAATCTAATCCAAGTGGACCTAAAGGATCATATTTTATTCCTAAGATTTTTTTGGTCGAATTAAATTTATCCAATAGAATTAGTACATGTGTTAGGGTAATAATAATATCATTTTTATCCTTAATTACCTAATTTACTTTTAAGCGTGGTAAATAAAAGCAAAAAGTTATTATTCGCCAAAAAATTATTTTCATCTTATTGAACCACATTTTACTTACTGATATCAACCGTGTCTCTCAGATTTTCGAAATTAAACTCATAGAAGCGATAAAATTATGTTTTATCTAAATTTGAAAATTCTCCAAGGACGTGGGTAAAAGACGGTGAAAAGTTCAATAAAAATTTTATATATCTAAAATTAACATAAACTCCCTCCATTGAATTACATTGAACTTATATAGATATTATGTGTCTATTTTGACCTAAAATAAATTTAAATAAAATAAATAATTATTTAAATAAAAAATCAGTTTTAAACAATAACTGAGTGTTTTTCACTATTCATCAAAAATTGAAAGTTTTCATAAAAATACCAAAAATTTAACCTAAGATAATTTCGATATTCCAAATCCCAAAATTAAGTCCATTTTGAAAGAAAAAATTTATAAAATTTCAAAAAGTGGGTATTACTATTCATAATGGCTAGTTTGATTGGTTATGGTGTTTTAGAACTTGAAGTTGCGTACAACACACACTACTGTATTATTAAAAGAGAAGCGTACCATGGAAGCCTGGGGTGTTACATTCTCCCCTCCTTCAAATAATTTCGTCCTCGAAATTTCTAGAATATTACTACATAAAAAGGCTTGGGTGGTTCTTCATAATAAGTTCTTCGGGTTCCCACGTTGCCTCTTCCATCTTATGGTTTCTCCATAGAACATTTACCATACGAGTCTTCCGGTTTCTCAGCACTTGTTCTATTGTATCAAGAATCTTGACAGGCTCTTCGTAATAAGATTGATCTGCTTCCAGTTCTAATTCCTCATAGGTGAGTACATGCATTGGGTCAGGCGTGTATTTTCTCAATAGTGATATGTGGAACACATCATGAACTTTGGAGAGACTTGGTGGCATTGCCAAATGGTAAGCTACAACCCTAATTAGTTTTAGAATTTCAAAAGGTGCGATGTACCTGAGACTCAATTTACCCTTCTTACCGAAACATATAACACCATTCTATGGAGATACCTTCAAGAAAACATGATCTCCTACCTAAAATTCCAAATCCTTCCTTCGTTTATCAGCATAGCTCTTCTATCTACTTTGAGCTGCTTTGATGTGGGTTTGGATTACCTTCACCTTTTCCATCGTTTCCTCCACCAGTTCTAGGCCTATAAGTTTTCTTTCACCAATCTCATCCCAAAAGGTTAGTGGGCGACATCTCTTTCCGTATAACTCTTCATATGGTTCCATCTGAATATTTGAATGGAAGCTATTGTTATAAGAAAATTATACCATAGGTAAATATTGATCCCACGTACCTTGAAAGTCAAGTGATCATGATATCAACATGTCTTCTAAGGTTTTAATAGTCCGTTCTAATTGTCCATCAGTTTAGGGGTGGTAGGCAGTGCTCAAACGAAGTTCAGTATCCTGGGATTTCTAAAGACTTTTCTAGACTCTTGATGTAAAATGGGGATCATGATCAGAAATAATTGATAGAGATACTCTATGAAGTCTCAAAACTTCATTAATATATAGTCTTGATATACGTTAAAGTGGTAAATCTTCTCTTATAGCAAGAAAGTGTGCTGACTTGGTAAGACGGTCAATAATGACCCATATTGTATCATTCCTTCTAGGATTCTTTGGTAGTCACATGACACTGTCCATCATAATATTATCCCATTTCAACTCAGGTATGGGAAGAGGTTTCATGACTCCTCCAGGTTGTTGCCTTCCAACTTTCACTTTTTGACAAACCATACATCTTGACACAAAATCAACAATCTCCCTCTTCATGTTGTCCCACCAAAAATGTTCCTTCAAATATCTATACATCTTAGTGCTACCAGGGTGTATATAGAAATTGGAACTATGAGAATTGTCCACCAATTCCATTTTTAGATCAGGTATATTGGGAACACAAAGTCTCTTTCCAAAATTCAAAATTCCATCTTCATACACAAATTCACTCAATCTCTCATCATTCACAGCTTTAATCTTCTTTTGAAACTCTTCATCACCGGTATGAGAACACTTTATCCTTTCTAGTAAAGATGGTTTGGAAACCATTTGAAAAATCATTGATGTTTCACCTTTCATGGTTATTCCCATGTCCATCTTCACTAGATCCATGAAAATAGGATCCCTTTCAACTCTCATCTTGTTCAAAACACCGTGGTCCTTTCTAATCAAAGCATCTGCCACCTTATTTGCCTTCCCCAGGTGGTAGTGTACCATGAAATCATAATCCTTGAGTATTTCTAGCCATCTCCTTTTCCTCATGTTGAGTTCTTTATGTGATAAAATATACTTCAAACTCTTGTGATCAGTATAAATCTCACATTTTTTCACCATAAAGATAGTGTATTCAACTCTTCAAAGAAAATATTACAGCTGCTAACTCAAGATCATGAGTAGGATAGTTTTTCTTATGAATTTTTAGCTTTCATGATGCATAGGCAATAACTCTATCATTCTTCATAAGGACACAACCAAGTCCTTTCTTCGATGCATCACAATAAATAACAAACCCATCATTCCCCGATGGTAGAGTCAAGATAGGAGCATTGACTAATCTTCTCTTAAATTATTCAAAACATTCTTCACACTCTTTTGTCCAAACAAATTTAACCCCTTTTTGTGTGAGGTTTGTTAACGGGTTATCCAACTGGGAAAACTTCTGGACGAAATATCGATAATAACCTACTAAACCAATAAAACTACGTACCTCAGTTATACTTGTCAGTGCTGGCCATTCTTGGATTGCCTTGGTCTTTGAAGGATCAACATAAATTCCATATTTAGAGACAATATGTCCAAGAAAGTAAATCTCATGAATCTAGAATTCACACTTTCTAACCTTCTCATATAACTCATATCTTCTAAGAGTCTTCAGAATAATGCGCAAGTGGTTTTTATGATCTTCATAAATTTTGGAGTATACTAAGATATCATCAATAAATACCACTAAAAATTCATCAATATATTCCTTGAAAACTAGATTTATTATAATTATGAAGATAGATGGTGCATTAGTCAATCCAAAAGGCATTACTGTAAACTCGTAATGACCGTACCTGGTTCGAAATGCTATTTTTGGAATGTCTTCCTTCTTCACACACAACTGATGATATCCAGGTCAAAGGTAAATCTTTGAAAATTATTTAGCTCCATGAATTTGGTTGAATAAATCTTCAATGTGAGGTAAGGGATACATGTTATTTATTATTATAACATTGATCTCCCTGTAGTCAATGCACAATCTCATAGATCCATCTTTTTTCTTAATAAAAAGAAAAGGGGCTCCCCATGGAGAAACACTAGGGAGAATAAATACCTTATTACTCAATTCCTCTAGTTGTTTCTTTAGTTCCACTAACTCCATAGTGTCTATTCTATAAGGGGTATTCGATATGGGCCTTGATCTAGGAATTAAATCAATGGAAAACTCAATTTATCGTTCTGGAGGATGTCCAGGTAAATCTTCTGGAAACACATCAACATATTCTTTCATAATAGGTACATCCTCTATTTGAACATTCTTTTCCTCACCCACAGTTATTTCATTCTCTTCCTTCCCAATAATTGAATTTAGTTGAGCTACTGAGGGTGTATCTAAATAATAATTAGGTGGTGATGATTCTAAACTAAAGATAAGGTGTTCTTTATCATCATCCTCAAAAATAGTAACCTCCTTCTTCTTATAATAAATTTTTGCATCATGGTCCAAAATCCAATTCATACTGAGAATTATATCAAATTCAATCATGGGTATGATGATGAGATTAGCAGATAAAGAAAATTTATATGCCTTAATGGGGACTGATTCACAAAACTTTGTTACAATGATACTTTCCTTGTGAGTTTTCACTGACAACTCCCTTGTTAAATCAAATTGAAAATATCTAATTTTCTTAGCAAACTGAGAAGATATGAAACAATGCGATGATCCAAAATCAAATAAAGCATTTTCTAAACTTGAGGAAACCATTAAATTACCTACCACCACGTCTTTTGGAGCTTTAACCTCAGTAGTAGTGATAGCATTAGCTTGACCTTGATCCCTTGGACTTTTCTGATGAAAGTTACCCTGATGCTTAGGACATTCATTCACATAATTCCCCCTTTCTCTACAATTTTAGCATTCAACATCGACAACCTCTTTTTTCCCCTTACAATCACGAGCTTGTAACAAAATCCCATTCTCTTTAGGAAAGTACCGGGGTGTTTCTTTCCACATTTACTGTATGATGGATATTCAACTTTTCCCTTCTTCCCCTAATTTCCACTTTCAGAGTGTTCGACAGATCTCTTCTTCTATTTATTTTCTTTAAAGTCGTAAGACTTAGAGAATTCTTTTTCTGTCTTGATATCAAATGAGACAATATCCTCATACGATGAGAAGGATTGTGAGACTAATGCTTAATGGAGAAATGGTTTTAAACCATAAAATAAATGATCAATATTAATTCTTGGGTTACATATATAATCTGCAACATGCCTCATTAACCTTGTAAAGTTAGCCTCATACTTTGCGACATTCTCATCCTCCTTTTTCCTCAGACTCAGAAATTTCCTTTCCATATCTTCTTGAAGGTCATGAGGAATGTATTTTTCTAAGAAAATATCTTTAAACTCCCTCCATTCCATATTTGATACTTCATCATCTTCCTTTGTGTTTTGAATCAACGACCACCATTGATCAACATCTCTAGTGAGGCGGTAAACTACCCTGACAACCTTTTCCCTTTCGCTACTCCCCAAGGTATGAAATATTTTATCTAAGTAATTTATCCATTTCTCAGCCACTAATGGATTTTTACTCCAATTGAATTTTGTTGGTTGTTGCCTCATGAAGTGCTCTACATTGATCCTCTATGTTGTGGATCAGGGTGCTCCATATGAGTAAAGTTATTATTCATAACCTAAGTGAGTTATCCCAGTATGGTGATAAGCTGATCAGCACCAGTTGCATCACCAGCTCCACTATAATTATCTTGAGTAGGAGGTAAATCCCTACATGGAGTTTGTGCATTGATACGGTTTCCATTCCTTCCATTAGGCGCCATTTCTAAAAAATGGCATAAACTAGATTAGTTTATGAATCGAAATACATAATTCCAAACTTGTCAAACACTTAACATAAATTGAATAGTTTGTGGATATAATCAATAATCATAAAGAATGTTTTATTTGAGGAAGTATATACTCATAAACCCTTCATAATGTTTTGTAAATAAAATGAGAATTATCCTAAGAATATCCCCCGGGATTGTCGTAACCAAGAGTGCTGCAAGGCCTGTTGTCGTGTACCAGTTCTTGTTCGAGTCTAGATCAAAGTGATGTTTTCGGGTTTTACCCCTCGGTACATCTGTGCCAGAGCTGTATCTACCTACTTGTATCCAGACAGGGATGTATTTTTGGAAAACTCACAAAATCTCTACAATACCAAAATTCTAGGAAGTTATTCTATACTAATCCTCAAATTCTATCTTAGGGTAATGTGCTCTAATCAGAGTTTATCTAAATCTAGATTCCAAGGTTTGTACTAAACTTCTTATGATACCAACTGTAACACCCTAAACCCAGTTACCCAGAGTTGGTGCATTATTACATAACATTGGAATGATCACAAAAGATCAAGTCTCGAAAGACCGATTAGTTTAGTATCCTTGGAAGTTCTAGATATATTCATAAGATTTATATTACATCATGAAATGGAAAACTACAACAACATTATTTCCATAGAAAACACTGAGATCCCATATACTATCTCTGTAGGTCAGTTATAATATACTTCTTCACATCCTGGGAAAAATGAAACATAGAAAGGGGTGAGCCCATATACTCAGTAAGGATAACAATATAGCGGAATTATTCATAAATTAGCATAAACATTTAAGGCAATTTTTAAGACTAAAACAAAATCCTTTTAAACTTGAACTTCAGAATAATATGGAAAAGATAAAAATCAAATAATTCCATTTTCTTATTCACATGGATATTCTACTAGTCGAATAATCACATGCAATATCAATTGCCACTTTCATAATGATGGAATGCATAATGCCAGACTTTCATAACCACATAGTCAAGGCCTTGTGCCAAGAATACAAATAAGATTTTTTTCATTGCCTTGTTCCAAGACACTATTTTGTCTCATGAGACCTACCGATTCATCGAGGATCTATAGTGGGCTCCACCCATCACTTACTAAGTCCAATGCATTCCTCATATGAAAAGGTTTAAATATAACATAAACATTCGTATTAAAACTAGCATACGAAATGTCAATAATTTATCCATAAACCGTGAATGGTATAAAAATAGAACATCCACAGTCAAACATATCACAAAAGCTTCAATATAATATATAAGTTTTGTATCATAATAAATCAACTTCAAATAATCTTACAATCCATCAAAGGATGTTGACATACATGAAATCAAAACATTTTTTGAGAAATATCTCGTTCTATTTTGAAATCATTTAAAAGTCATATAATTATAAAAGAAGACATTTATTTTGAAAATATTCTTATAATATTGTATGGTATGCTTCGACGATGTTATAACGGCATAAAATAGCCGCACCCATGGTATATGTTAAAAAACATTCTTACCTTAAATTTCTCGAAAAGGTCAAAAAGTACCTTGTTTGGAAAACGATATAAATGTTAATTTATAAACATATTATAAAAGTCAAGAAAGGGTATAAATGACTTTAACCCATATTCTATAAAATAGTAAGAATGTTTTGAAATAAATTTTTAAGAAACATAGATGTGGATGATAAAGAGGTCCTAGTAGATAATTACGTATAAACAACCTCAGATAATGAAGAGATGTAGAATTAACCCTTACCTTGTACTTTTCCTTGGTCGAGGGTAGGTTAAACTCCTGTATAATGGTGAAATAATTTTTATTAAATTATACAAGAATCATATACATTAATATGATATCATATATGATCTTTTAACATTGCTTTGTTAATAATATCTTAGTATTATCGTCGTTTCAGGTGTTAACGACTTCGTTTTGCTTTATATTATTTGTTATGTGAGTCATATTTATTATGGATGGTATGTATCTTATTCATATCCAGAATGATATCAAGTCTTTAAACATTATTTTTAATCATTAAATGAAAATTAGTCTTGAATGGATACGATGGGGAATGAATCTCATCACGTTCATGGAGACGGTAATCCGTACGTACACATGAGCGAAAATATCATTCTTTTGATATTAAAATAATATATAATTGGATGTTATATCATATATAAAAAATAATTACTATTTTATATTTATTATTTACATCAATTACACATTATTATTATACCCATCCAGATAATAATATATTGAATGACAATTACACCCCGACATGGAGACAGTAAGCCGTACGTACGCACGTATGGTGACATGTAATTCAAAGGATGGATATAATAATTAATATGGTTGTACCATATTTATAATAACAACAATGTATATAGAAGTTACTAGAGTTATTATTTTATAATGGAAACAACAAAGAAAGAGGAAGTGGAAGAAGAAAGGAACTTGAAAGAGGTGATGAAATATTTACCTCTTCTTCCGGTTCTTCCTTTTGATTTGATCAAAAGGGCTCATTAGGTTGACTTTATGACTAAAATAAGATCTCTAGGATGAATATAGGATATTTTAGAGGGTATTTGGGTAGAGTTTTTCCGAGAAAAAAGGCTTTGAAGGTGTGAATTTTAGGTAAGGGGAAGTGCCCTTTTATAAGAGGGGTGAGGAGAGAATTAGGAAAAACTAGAAATATTATTTTATAATAAAATAATTTTAGATTTATAATGGCTCCAAAGTGGATTATTTAAGGTCTAAGGTGGTTATGGGTATAAAACAAGTCAAAAAATAGGTTTTAGATAGGTTTGGGTCACTATATTAACTTTATATTTTAGATTTAACTCTTAGTTAAATAGTTTGATATTTACCATGTCTCTTTGTATTTTTATATTATATGGTTAATAAACGTACTATATACTTCCAAGAGAACCCCAAGTGTTTCATTAATGATATAAATATCATTATATAAGTCCTTTGGTTGAGACTTATATTTTTAGGAATAGAATATCAATTAATAATATAATATTTGTTTTAAAAACTCTTTTATGTCAATTTTGACACTATTTGTTATTTTGTTTTTTCTAAATTCATAAAAGAATTATTACTTTGAACAAAATTCATCTAACCAACCCTAATATGTCATATTAACCTATAAAATTAGTTTAATTCATAAAAAGACTCAAATTACATTTATTTGGATATTTATAATATCAATTATTTTAATATTTCATGAATTAGGTAATTACTACATCATCATTGTGTCATAAATAAATTAAATTATTTAATTTCTAAAAAATATAAATAAAATACTATTATGTATTAATTCGTTTTAGAATTGTAATTAATTTTTATAGTCGAATTTATCTTATGTTTCACCCTATATTAAAAATGTTTTAGTTATTAAACTTTGATTTTAACTCTTTTAAATCTTCTTTGAATTAAATAATAATAAATGTCCTAATCTAATCCAAGTGGACCTAAAGGATCAAATTTTATTCCTAAGGTTTTTTTTGGTCTAATTAAACTTACCCAATAGAATTAGGACATGTGTTAGAGTAATAATAATATCATTTTTATCCTTAATTACCCTATTTACTTTTAACCGTGGTAAATAAAAGTAAAATGTTACTATTCACCAAAAATTATTTTCATATTATTGAACCAAATATTTCTTACTGATATCAATCATGTCTCTTGAATTTTTTAAATTTAACTCACAGAAGTGATAAAATTGTGTTTTATGTAAATTTGCAAATTCTCTTAGGAGGTGGGTAAAAGACGGTGAAAAGTTCAATAAAACTTTTATATATCTAAAATTATTATAAACTGACTCCAATGAATTACATTGAAATTATATAGGTATTATGTATATATTTTGACCTAAAATAAATTTAAATAAAATAAATAATTATTTAAATAAAAATTCGGTTTTAAACAACAACTCCGTATTTTTCACTATTCATCAAAAATTGAAAGTTTTCATAAAAATACAAAAAAATTCACCCTAATCTAATTTAGATATTCAGAATCCCAAAATGAATTCAATTTTGAAAGAAAAAATTTAAATAATTTTAAAAAATTGGTATTACTAATCATAACAGCTAGTTTGATTGGTTGTGGTGTGTTAGAACTCAAAGTTGTGTACAACACACACTACTGTATTATTTAAAGAGAAGCGTACCATGGAAGATTAGGGTGTTACACCATGTGGCATCAGGGGATGAAAAAATGTTAGAAAATAGTAACTTCATTGTGACATAAAAGGGGTGATAATTGTAAAAATAAAAAACGAGGCATGATATATCATGATAACATAATGATAACATGGGAATGTGGAAACAACTTTAAACATGAAATTATAAACATGGGTCAAGGATAACCACTAATAAATCATAACATGGTGTAAAAGTCCCATAATGGATTAGTTTCACTCCATAATACCATACATGATGTCTCAGGAGACTAAAACATTACCCAATTCATTGGAGCACTATATAATTCTGGGTGCACCGATCACTTTTATATCATGTACATTCATAAGTGTACCACATAGAACATTCAAAATGAGATCATTTTTAATCACATTTAATCCCATAATTGAGGAATGTGGGTTACATTCATGGAAGTACCCAATAAAATAATTATAGGTACAACTAGGTGGATACCCTTTAGAGAAAATGGGTACGGGTATACACTTTAAAAATTTTTGCTGTGGAAAATCACAATGACATTTCTTCAGCATAATGACAGTACATAAATATTCATCAAATGGTTTAATGAGAGATAAAGAAGTTAAAGGGGTTTATAATCCATTTTAAATAAAAATTTAATTAATATTTATGTTTTATAACATACCCCAACATGAAAAATGGGAAAAAATCCATAACACAAAGGAATTGCTTGAATAAAGAAGAGATAGAGAGGATCCCTGACTAAATTTTAACATAGTAACAACTTAGGTAAAGGTTATAATGAGAAAGGATAAATTATATATCATTATAAGAATATATATTAGATAATAAATATACATTTATAAAGTATTGATAATGTCACGACTCGCCTTCACCAAAAGGGGGGAAGGGTCAGCAGGTTTCCAAGCCCTTCCTTATTTAAGTTGAAGGAGAGATAATGACCACCGAAACCCGCCTTCTATAGGTACCGGAGTGGCGACTAGCACCAAGGGTATGGAAATTACACACAAGTGGAAGGAATTAACCTTTTTGTTTTATAGGATCAGGAGATAAGATGATGAAACCCAACAACACCAAAAGTAAAAGAAAAGTAAATCCAAAAGTTAACCATTCCCACATGCATGTTCCAAAAGTAAAAGCCACAAAGTACGAAAGTGACTACAAGGGTAAGTACCAAAGAAAGGAAAACATCAACTGCAACTGCCCAAAGGTCCAAGATAGTATGGTCCTACACGATCCCCGAAGTCCTCTTGGAAACCTGAAAGCAGTTTTATATACGTAGGGTGAGCATACAAGTACACTCAATAGGGAAAACCAAAGACTCTCGTGCACAAGTGGGGGAACTTACTAAAGTCCCATGAGAAGCAGACAACCATTACTATGAAGGAGTTCACCCATCCCACTCACTGGCTACACTCACCAAGTAACACAAACCAAGTAATATATATAAGAGTACATCGATGTTTGGGTACCCCGCGCCACTTTCCCATTGGTTATTGAGATATCCTACGCATCCAACCAATCCCACCATTCTCACTGCAGTCCCACTGCCACACCCGCCCGCACACACCTGGGCCACAATCGCACACAGTCCCACTACCAAATCCCGCCCACAAACACCTGGGCCACAACTGTCCCACATAACCACACCTGCAAACACCTAGGCCAGAACAACCACCACCACACCCGAAAAAACCTGGGCTAGAAGATCCACTGCCACGCCCGAAGACACCTCGGCCTCATCCCGATGACACTTGGGAAACCACCTGCCCGCACACACCTGGGCCAACCACCACACTACCTTGCCCGAAGATTCTTGGGCTAATAATGGACCTCAGGCCATCACAACCTACCCGAAGGTACTTGGGCTATCCGGGAAAGGGAGCAGAAAAGGAGCTAATAACCAGCCACTAAGAATAGTGTTGGGAAAAACACCCTCCCACATGAAATGGGGGTGTTTAGCACTAAGTGCTCAACTTGGGTGCAGCGCGAATAAGAGACACAAAACTACAAGTATATACATAGGTAACAAACACTCACCCAAAGTTAGGTTTTTCTTCAGACAGCCTACAGATCACAACAACGCTCAAGTCCGAGTCACGGCTCTCGCCAACAAATCTCATTTGTCCCATTCTTGTTTTCATTTTCAGTAATAATGTTTAAATAAGTTCATGTACCTACTTGGGTAACTAACACCATAAGCATAACCAAGGAAAGAATCCAGCCAAACGTTAATTTAAACATTCACACCCGGTTCTCTTGTAATGTTACAACAACAAGGGGATAAGTGAGATCCCTCGAAGTACTGGAACCAAAGAAACCCTTGAGACACTACCCCGTGTCCCCCAAAATGGTTTCTCATCAACAGAGGATCCCACCCCAATTTGTGATATAAACAAGGTAGCCACCTTGTTTTAAAACTCACAACCACCGAATCCATATCAACAGGGGATCCCATCCCCTCCCACATCTCCAGCAATCATCCCATAAAAGAAAACAACCAAACCACTAACACCAACACAAAGCAGGGCCATGCCGGTATTTTCATATTTATAAGATTTAACACACTCCATGATTTCAATTTTGTGTGCTTTAACTGAGGGTTATCACAGAAGGGTTGATCCTGGTGCTTTAAATTTATTTAGTTGGGTGTACATGATTAACCAATTTCCCTTTTCATAGCAGGAGTTCACAACCACAAACAAGTCATTTAAAACATCCCTAGGGGTTCATTAGTTCACAGAGAAAGGCCACCAATGACCATGATTTTCAGTAGCCATAAGCCCGCACAATCCCGATGGATGATCATAACATAAAACAGCATCAACGATCACATCCCCCCCTTTTCTTCATATAATCAGTTCATTATATTTATTTAGGTATGGTTTAACCATTTCTACAGAATAAAAAGAATGCCCACCCCACATGATACACAAAAGTGGGAGATGAAGAAATTCCCTACTTATTGATTAACGATCGACGCTAAGGCCGGGGGCAGAACTTCACAGATAGCGATGCGGTTCGCCTGAATGAAAATCACCTTGTCTATCAATGCTTAGGCCGAGCGCAGAAATTCAAGCATAGCGATGCGGCTCATCTAAATGAATAGATGCTCATCTGGATGAAGGGTACTCTTAGCATAGGGTGATCGAGAAAAGAAGAAACCACAGCTAACCCTTAGTTTATAAGAGCCGCAGACGGTTGAGATAAGAACGCCAAACCACGTAAGGAGCAGGGGTCGTGGGTTGACCATGCAGCCCCACATGTTATTAAAGGGATCAGGTGGTTTAAATCGACGCACAAACTAGTTTAATTTATTAAATATTTAATTATAACATTTATGATCATTACCGGGCTTTAAAACAAGCTTAATGGGGGTCAAAGAAGGGTTTAAAACTCAATTTGCGCACGTCACTGGAAAAACCCGGACAAACCTGGGTGACGCCGATCGGTCTCACCGATTAGTCACGCCAAGACACTACCCCTTTAGGATCCGGATTTTTGGCAAAGGAAAGGACCAAGAGAGTCTGGGTCATCACATCAGATACCTCCCAAACTATTCTCGCCCTCGAGAATTTAAACAACCCAGAAGGAAAGAGTGGGTCCGAACGACCACCTCAAAAGATACCTATCAAGAGTGAACCTCATTGATAACTAAGAACAATTTCCTATCATGAACCAAGCAACATATCATGTCAAACTACCCAGGCATGTGGGGGTTGTGGAGTCTCCTTCCCCATGTCAAGATATTATCTGCTTTGGGCGGCACTGACTCACCCGCATGGGTTTAATCGCATCCACCTTAATGCATCTTGATTAGGGGTCGGGTTCTATCCTCCCTCATAGCCATGACTTTTCACACACATTCAGAGGAAAATAAAACTAGCATTTCATAGCCGAAAAGGTAAAATGTTCTACCACAACAACTATAACAAACAGAACAAAACTCAAAAACAACTCTGGGTACTGGGAACGCATCTGTGCTTCCCTCTCCCACGTACTCTCCTCAAGCCTACCATGTCTCCACAACACACAAACCAAGGGAATGGTTCGCCCACGAAGCACCTTTTCTTTTCAATCCTCGATCATCACTAGTCTCTCAACAAAAGTTATGTCATCCTCGATGTCCATATCTCCCCAGCCGAGGATGTGTGAATCGTCATGCAGATACTGACAGAGCTGGGACACATGGAAGACATCATGTATCCTCAGTAGCGACGGTGGTAATGCTAGCTGATAGGCCACTTCGCCGACCCACCATAACACTTCTAAGGGCCCAATGAACCTAGGAGAAAGCTTACTCTCCTTAACGAACCTCCGTTGTCCGCACCGAGGGGAGACCCTTAAGAACACGTGGTCTCTAACCTCAAATTCCAAGGGCCTCCTCCTGGTATCAGCATACGACTTCTGCCGGTCATGGGCCGCCTTCATCCTTTCCCGTATGAGCTGAACCTTCTCTGTCGTGCTTTGAACCACCTCTCGGCCAAGGATGTTTGCCTCTCCTACTTCGGCCCAACACACAGGTGAACGACATGGCCTCCCGTACAAGGCTTCAAACGGGGCCATACCGATGGTAGAGTGATATCTATTATTGTAGGAGAACTCTACCAGGGGCAAGTGTCGCACCCATGATCCTCTTGAGTCCAGAACACATGCCCGCAGCATATCCTCCAAGGTCTGGATGGTGCGCTCTGTTTGTCCATCTGTCTGGGGATGGAAAGCAGTGCTAAGGTGTAACTATGTGCCAAAACCATGCTTCAATCCTTTCCAAACCCGCGAGGTAAACCGTGCATCCCTATCCGAGACTATAGAACTTGGAACTCCATGCAACCGCACCACCTCATCCATGTACTTTCGTGCCAAAGAATCCACAGTACTCGACTCCTTGATCGCCAGAAAGTGGGCCGATTTCGTCAACCGGTCCACTACCACCCAGATGGCATCGTATACCCCTTGCACCTTGGGAAGTCCCATGACGAAATCCATCGAGATGTCATCCCACTTCCACTCAGGGATATCTAGAGACTGTAGTAGTTCGCCTGGAACTCGGTGTTCAACCTTCACTTGCTGACACACTAAGAACTTGGCCACAAACTCTGCCACTACTCACTTCACTCCGGGCCACCAAAACTGTCTCTTCAGTCCCTGGTACATCTTGGAAACTCTTGGGTGTACTGCCAGGGGTGATTTGTGGAACTCACTGAGAACCTTGCCACGCATCACTCCTGGAACAAACAACCTTCCCTGGAAAAGCATCTGGTTCTGACCATCCTCTGTCCATCCTTCCGGAGCATTACCCTGGTCAACTCGGTCACGCATCACTTCACACTCTAGGTCTCCCCACTGAGACTCCTGCACTTGCTGCAATAGAGACAACTGCACTGCCATCTGATATAGGAAACCTCTACCACCATCCATCCTCTCATCCAGGTGTAAGGAAGCCAACTCCTCCATCACTTTCCAGGCATCCTCCAACTCTTGTACCGCATCCTTCTGTGTCCTCCTGCTCAAGGAATCGGCCACTACATTTCCCTTTCCCTCAGTATAATAGATCTCGAAGTTGTAATCCTGAAAGAACTCCACCCATCTCCACTGTTGCAAGTTTAGGTTCTACTAGGAGAAGATATACCTCAAGCTTTTCTGATCTGTGAAGACCACAAAGCGTTCTCCGATGAGGTAGTACCGCCATAACTTTAGCGCAAAAATGACCACTGCAAGCTCCAGGTCGTGGGTGGCGTAATTACGCTCATGAGGGCATAGCTTCCTGGACCCATAAGAGATCACCCCTTATTGTTGCATCAAAACACATCCCAGGCCCTATCCTGAAGCATCGCAGAACACCTCATACGCCACCCCTTCTTCTGGAAATCTCATCACTGGGGCACTGACCAACTTCTCCTTCAGATAGTTGAAGGCTGACTCGCACTACTCACTCCACACGAAAACCTGGTCTTTCTTGGTCAGGGATGTCAATGGGGTTGAAACATGGGAGAAGTTGGGTACGAACCTCCGATAGTAACCCGCCAGCCCGAGGAAACTACAAACCTCTGCCACATACTTGGGTGTTGCCCAAGAAACAACTGTCTCAACCTTTGATGGGTCCACAACTACCCCCTGCTCGGACACCACGTGCCCAAGGAAGTGCACTTCTTGTGTCCAGAACTTGAATTTCGGCAACTTACCATAGAGCTAATGATGTCGGAGGGCCTCCAGAACCATCCTCAGGTGCTCTTCATGGTCTTCCTATGATCTTGAGTAGATCATGATGTCATTGATGAACACAACTATGAACCGATCTAGGTACTCCCAGAAGATGGAGTTCATAAGCCCCATGAACACAGTCGGGGCGTTCGTAACACCGAAGGACATGACTACGAACTTGAAGTGTCCATATTTGCACCTGAACACCATCTTCATGATGTCTCCTCCTTCACTCTCAGCTAGTGGTACCCAGACCATAGGTCGATCTTTGAGAACCATCCTGCCCCTTTCAGCTGGTCGAAAAGATCGTCTATCCTCGAAAGAGGGTAGTGATTCTTGATTGTCACCTGATTCAGTCTCCTGTAGTCTATGCACTACCTGAGACCACCATCTTCCTTCTTTGCAAACCAGACTGGAGCATCCCATAGTGATTCACTCGGCCGAACATAACCCCTCTTCATTAGATCATTAATCTAGATCTGCAACTCCCGTAGCTCTAAAGGTGCCATCCGGTAAGGAGCCATTGAGATCGGACGAGCGTCGGGCTGTAGTTATATCCTGAACTCGATATCCCGTCGAGGGGGTAGAGTCGTTACCTCCTTAGGAAAGACGTCCATAAAATAATGGACAACCTCTCGCACCTCCACCATCTCAGCATCTACTGATTCCACTGACAGCTCGGCCAATAAGGAGAGGAGGGGTTCCTCTCACCTGCTGCCCTTCTGACTTCTCCGCTCATCGGTGAAGATAACACGCCGGCCACCCAAGTCCGAGAACACAACCCTTCCTTGGAAATAGTTGATGATGGAACACATATAAAATAGCCAGTCGATGCCTAGGATGACATCGTATGGATGTATCTGTAGTAGAAGAAGATCCCTAACCGACTGATGTGGCCCTATCATCAGTTCACATCCCTGACAAACAAACAACAAGTCGGTCTGACCTCCGACTGGTATGATCAACACCAGGGGCACTGTAAGTATCTTAGCATCTAGGCCCAAGTCATGGGATAGACTGGGTGAAACAAAGGACTTAAAATCTCTGGTATCAAACAAGGCATAAGCAAGAGTACTAAACAAACTGATCGTACCTCGAACAACCTCTGACCCTGCTGGAACTGCTGCCTCCGCGGCGTGTAGCTGTCCATGCCCGACTCCTCTGCCCCTCGGCTGTCGACCACCTCCCCGACCACGCCCTGGTCGAGGTCCCTGATGGGCACCCTGAGGTCGGCCCCCTCCTCCTACATCTTTCCTTGGAGGAGCGGGAGCTCGCTGTCCCTGCTGCTGCTATTGGAAAGGCCTGGCTGGAAGCTGCTGTTGGGGTAGGTGCTGGGGCTGTTCACCACCGCCATACTATACCCAGTCTGGGAACTGACTCTGGAGATTTCCATGGCTCCCACAGACGAAGCATCGTGGTCCTGAGCCTGAAGGAAAAGGGAGAGTACCAGGGGATCGAAACTAAAACTATTGTGGCATGCTCCCTGCGGGTCGGAACCTGGAGGGTCCTGACGCTGGAGGCCTGGTGCTGACAGCCTTCCCCTTCGATGGTCCCAGCTGGATCCCCTCTCATGACACACCTCCTAGAGAGTGCATCCTCTCCACCACTTCGGCCTTCTTCTGGACCTCCCAGTACGTCGATAGGGTAAAGGGGGTAACAGCATACTGGAGGGAGGGTCGGAGCGCCTCCTCTAGACGTCTTACCTGAGACTCCTCGTCGGAAAAGAGGTCCAGAGAAAAATGTAGGAGGTCCTTGAACTTGATTCCCAGCTCCCTCACTGACATACTCCCCTGTTGGAGGAAGAGTAGCTCCTGTCTCTTTTCCAGCTTCATCGTCGAGGAGAGGAATTCCACCCAAAACTCCTTCTCGAAATCAGCCCCTGGCACCTCAGCCTCTCTCCTCTCCCCCAGGTAAAGCGTCCAACACTGACGCGCCACTCCCTGCATCTAGATGACAGCCAGAGGAACCCAGTACTCGGTCGGGGCCCGAATCAGGCTGAAGTCTATCACTAGCTCCACTATCCAGCCTTCCGTCTTCATGTCAGAGGTGCTGCCCTCATACTTCTCGAGGGTCTATCGCTGGAAGGCCTGAAGAGCCTTCTGCCACTAGTCATCCTCTTCCTCTTGATCATCTCTCTATCGATCGGCCAAAGTAGTCTCCGGGGCCTCGATGGCCTTTACGACACGTGGTCGCCTTCCAGGTTCCATAGCTGCAAGGTAAACAAGGATTGCCTAAGCCCAAGTAGTGCAGAATTTTGTTCTTAAAAGTTCTTAAACTTTTCATTTACTCTTAATTCCCAATACATCCTAGAAACACAAGAAAACAAGTCATTATGATGCATGTACCTTTCCTAGGGTCTCTACACTTCAATCAGTGTGGCCTCACTTGGTCATTTGGTAGGTCTAGAGTCCTTGCATCGGATCACGGGGGGCCCTAAAATCCCGTGTCCTAGCCGGTCTTCCCTGGCCTAATTCACGTACCAAGGTCACCCAACATGGTTTCCTTACCATCCCATGCAATCCTCATTGTGCCTAACTCCAGACTCCATCCTATATCTCAACCTCTCCCTATGATACCATTCTGTCATGACCCGCCTTCACCAAAAGGGGGGAAGGGTCAGCAGGTTGCCAAGACCTTCCTTGTTTAAGTTGAAAGAGAGATAATGACCCCCGAAACCCGCCTTCTATAAGTCTCGGAGTGGCGACTAGCACCAAGGGTATGGAAATTAAACACAAGTGGAAAACATTACCCTTTTTGTTTTATAGGATCGGGAGATAAGATGATGAAACCCAACAACACTAAAAGTAAAAGAAAAGTAAAGCCAAAAGTAAACCATTCCCACATGCATGTTCCAAAAGTAAAAGCTAGAAAGTACAAAAGTTACTACAAGGGTAAGTACCAAAGAAAGGAAAATAGCAACTACAACTGCCCAAAGGTCTGAGCTAGTATGGCCCTACGCAATCCCCGAAGACCTCATAGAAACCTGAAAGCAGTTTTATATATGTAGGGTGAGCATACAAGTACACTCATTAGGGAAAACCAAAGACTCTCGTGCACAAGTGGGGGAACGTAATAAAGTCCCGTGAGAAGAAGATAAACATTACTATGAAGGATTTCACCCATCCCACTCACCGAATATACTCACAAAGTAATGCAAACCAAGTAATATATATAAGAGAACATCGATGTTTGGGTACCCCGCGCCATTTTCCCACTGGTTATTGAGTCATCCTATGCATCGAACCAATCCCGCCATTCTCACCGCAGTCCCACTGCCACACCCTCCCGCACACACCTGGGCCACAACCGCACGCAGTCCCACTGCCGAATCCCACCCACAAACACCTGGGCCACAACTGTCACACGTAACCACGCTTGCAAACACCTAGGCCAGAATAACCACCACTACGCCTGAAGACACCTGGGCTAGAAGATCAACTGTCACACCCGAAGACACCTGGGCCTCATCCCGAAGACACTTGGGAAACCACCTGCCCACACACACCTGGGCCAACCACCACACTACCCTACCCGAAGATTCCTGGGCTAATAATGGACCTCAGACCATCACAACCTGTCCAAAGGTACTTGAGCTATCTGGGAAAGGGAGCAAAAAAGAGCTAATAATCAGCCACTAAGAATAGTGTTGGGAAAAACACCATCCCCCGTGAAATGGGGGTGTTCGGCACTAAGTGATCAACTTGGGTGGGGTGCGAATAAGAAACAAAAAACTACAAGTATATACATAGGTAACAAGCACTCACCCAAAGTTAGGTTTTTCTTCAGACGACCTACATATCACAACAGCACTCAAGTCCGAGTCACGGCTCTCGCCAACAAAACTCATTCGTCCCATTCTTGTTTTCATGTCCAGTAATAATGTTTAAATAAGTTCATGCACCTACTTGGGCAACTAACACCATAAGCATAACCAAGGAAAGAATCCAGCCAAACGTCAATTTAAACATTCACACCTGGTTCTCTTGTAATGTTACAACAATAAAGGGATAATTGAGATCCCTCGAAGTACTGGAACCAAAGAAACCCTCGAGACACTACCCTGTGTCCCCCAAAATGGTTTCTCATCAACAGAGGATCACACCACAATTCATGATATAAACAAGGTAACCACCTGGTCTTAAAACTCACAACCACCGAATCCATATCAACAGGGGATCCCATCCCCTCCCACATCTCCAGCAATCATCCCATAAAAGAAAACAACCAAACCACTACCACCAACACAAAGCAGGGCCATGCCAGTATTTTCAGATTTATAAGATTTAACACACTCTATGATTTCAATTTTGTGTGCTTTAACCGGGGGTTATCACATAAGGGTTGATCCTGGTGATTTCAATTTATTTAGCCGGGTGTACGTGATTAACCAATTCCCCTTTCACTACAGGAGTTCACAACCACAAAAAAGTCATTTAAAACATCCCCAGGGGTTCATTAGTGCATAGGGAAAGACCACCAATGGCCATGATTTTCAGTAGGCGTAAGCCCGCACAATCCAGAAAGATGATCATAACATAAAATAGCATCAACGATCACAGCCCCCCCCCTTCTTTCTTCATATAATCAGTTAATTATCTTTATTTAGGTCTTGTTTAACCAATTCAACAGAATCAAAAGCACGCCCACCCCACATGATACACAAAAGTGAGACATGAAGAAATTCCCTACTTGTTGATCAACGATCGACGCTAAGGCCGGGGGTGGAACTTCACGGATAGCGATGTGGTTTGCCTGAATGAAAATCACCTCGTCTATCAACTCTTAGGCCAGACACAGAACTTCACGCATAGTGATGAATCTCGTCTGAATGAAAAGCTTCTCGTCTGGACGAAGGGTACTCTTAGCAGAGGGTGATCGAGAAAATAAGAAACCACGGCTAACCCTTCATTTATAAGAGCCGCAGACGGTTGAGATAAGAATGCCAAACCGCGTAAGGAGCGGGGTTCGTGGGTTGACCACGCGGCCCCACACGTTATTAAAGGGGTCGGGTGGTTTAAACCGACATGCACACCAGGTTAATTTATTAAATATTTAATTATTAAATTTATGGGTTTTGCCGGGCTTTAAAACAAGCTTAAAGGGGGTCAAAGAAGGGTTTAAAACTCAATTTGCACACGTCACTGGAAAAACCCCGACAAAGTTGGGTGATGCCGATTGGTCGTGCTGATCGGTCTCACTAATTGGTCACGCCGATCGGTCGCGCCGATCAGTCTCACCGATCGGTCTCCCCGATCGGTCGCGCCAGTCGGTCTCACCGATCGGTCGTGCCTAGATGCTACCCCTTTAGGATCTGGATTTTTGGCAAAGGAAAGGACCAAGAGAGTCTAGGTCATCATAGATAACATATCTAATTGAGATTCAAAAGTCTAAATACAAAGAAGAAGATTGAATGGAAAAGAAGAGAAACAGATCCCTTACCTTGAAGATTTACATTCTAAAACTTAAGGGTGGAATTTTAACACCTTGAGGGAACCTTGGAGGAACTATTTGGGAGGTAAAATGACCATAAATTCATGTATTATGAATTTATAGTGTAATGTAAGGATTAATGGTGGTATTTATACTTGAGTAGGGGTGGGTTTTATTGGATTAAATATTGATTTTTTTATCATATAAGCCAACCACTAATGGGTGAATTAAATTCAAACCAATTTTATGGCTAATTAATGAGAGGGAGAGTGTTTCTAGATGTTCAAGGCCTTATAAAACAAAAATAAACCTTCTAGACAACCTAATAAATGCATATAATCCGAAACTTAAATTTTATTTGAAAAATCCATTTTTTTTGTTTTAAAAATAAAGTATACATTTTATAAATTAAAATTGATAATTTAAAATTAATTTTTATACTTATTAAATTTAATTTTTATTGATAAAAATGTTTCATAAAATTTTTAATCATGTTGGAATAATAATGTTTTCATAAAATCGTAGTTCTCGTAAAATGATAATTTTCACTTTTCCACCAAAAATTCAACTTTTTCAGAACATTCCTAAAAAAACCCTAAGCTAATTTTTATGTGATGAGTCCAAAATTGAAGGTCTTTTATCAAAATATTTCTCTGAATATTATAATTTCAACTTTTAAATAAATATCCTTATTTGTCGATATTTAGTCATTTCATAGAAAATTAAACTTTCTGACAATTTTAAAAATTTCTTAGGACTTAATTAAAATATAATATCATTTAAAAATAGTTTTTTAATATTATTTCATGAAAATAATATTTATTTAAAACTCATATATTTATCCAAAAACACAATTTTGATTACATATTTATATAATTTCCAAAAATGCATTTATAAAATAATCTCAGCGGTCACTTTATTGCACCACCAACAATAATAATGACCAACCGTCTTATTGATTAATGGTAATAATTCCCATAGACCATATTGGAAAATGTTCATCATGCCTAATGGTCATATTTTCCTATAAATACACCATCATTTTCTCTTTATCACACACTACATTTCTTACGAAGGTTCTTACAAATCCTTTGATAATTTCGTTTTTTTCCTAACACTTCTCTTTATTTTTATGATATTTATGGTATAGATGATGTTATTGGGAGATTTCAATCCTATGAAGTTTATTTTAATGATTTTATTATTTTTTTCATTTTTATATCCCTTTATTGTTCCTCATTTTATTATTCCATTTCAACAGATGATGTGTAACTTTCTTATGAAAATATAAAATTATTTATATGTGATCATAATAAAACATTCATTATAAAATAAGAGTTATATTAATAACATAAATGAATTTTTGGGGAATTAAACTGCATGTACTTGACCCTAAATTTTATTAATCAAAATAAAAATGCAAAAACAATAACAAACAAGCATCTGACACATAGAGAACCACCAACCCAAGAAAGTGGTAAAACAACACCAAAAAAAATAATAACATAAATGGTATGAAGACCCATATATGAAGGCCCAAAGTCTTAGAAAACCCACAACACCAAGGAAAATAGGCCCAGAAGCTCCTACACAAACTTAAGTGGCTATGATGTTGGCCTATATCTTTCAACCCTGAAATCCCCATGCACCTGACCACAATGATAAGGCTGAATGAAAACACTCCACCTGAGGTCATCATGTTGGATGAAAAGTTGATATCACTTAAAGATTTCATTTTTCCCTTCAGCATCATCACTCACACGATCTTGATCGTCACTCATATCCATCACCAGAGGTGCCAGTGAGCACGCCATCAGCAGGAGTTTCTCACCATCGGTATCCCATAACACTGAAAACCCATGAATCCCAAGAACATATAACTCATTGATGTCCCATACCAACACCTCTCATCCCATAGCCACCAATTTCACCATCATCACACTAGATCAACCCACTGAAATCAATAGGCCCTAAGTCCCACCAGTTAGATTGTAAGCCCAATCCTTACTGCTGAAAAATCCATTAAAAGCCAAACCAAAGGCCCAATTGACATTGAAGACCTCCTTAAATGCATCCAACCCAATTTTTTAAACAGTCACTGAGCATACAACATGTATCCCTCCATGATCCATCCCGAAGTCATCACCTGTATCTCGAGAGCACCTGCTCCCTGCATCCCAATCTCACATGAAAAAGAGTTTCACCAAAGTCATCCAGTTTTTTGAGTTCATCACCCACTAGCATCCAAAACTCTTTCCCTGTTGAAGGGAAGGGCTTCCTTAATCACTTACATTGAGCCGTTGTCACCATTAACTTTCACAACCACCTATCACTAGGCCTTCATCATCACCCCTACAAGGATCCCACGTCACTGGTACTCAATGCAACGCCTACTGACTTCCATCATCTACCATCAGGATACCACACTCATAACTCCACAAGTCATTGGTGACTCACTCTCCATATGCCCATAGTCGCAGCGAATGTCCCAAGAACCTAGACACCTATGTCCAATGTGATAAATTGATGATTCATCCCTGCATAATAGTAATGATAGTGATAATAGTAATTGTAATAGTAATAATAATAGTAATATTAATAGTAGTAGTAGTAGTAATAGTAATAGTGATAATAATAGTAATTGTAATAGTAATAGTAATACTAATACTAATACTAATAGTAATAGTAATAGTAATAATAGTAGTAATAGTAATTTTAATAGTAATAGTAATAGTGATAGTGATAGTAATGGTGATTGTGATACTGATAGTGATAGTGATAGTAATAGTGATAGTAATAGTAATAGTAATAGTAATAGTAATAGTAATAGTAATAGTAATAGTAATAGTAATAGTAATAGTAATAGTAATAGTAATAGTAATAGTAATATTAATAGTAATAGTAATAGTAATAGTAATAAAAATAGTAATAGTAAGAATGGAAGATGTAGTCTTGGAAGAATTTTTGTGGTGGAGACGATGGTGTATATGGTTCTTCAACATTTATTTGTATTCCAAATTTATTAGGTTTTAATCAATTTTTAGGAGGGCCTTCCAAGGTTTCACCTTCAGTTGCTAAAGATGATCTAAGTCCCTTTGAATAAATCTCATCTATTGATGGTAAATTGGGTGTGCTTTTGGATTTGATGAATGATGATGGTAGGTGAAAATTGGATTCTTTCATAGACTCCTCCACTGGTAGGATCCTCATGAAAGTTTCATTGGCTCATGTTGAGGCAAATTTGGAGGCCTTTTTTGGATAGGATGGCCAAGGGTAAAAATTCCCTTTTTGAAAGGCTTGTTCTACCAAAGGTGAGAAGCCATGGAAGCTTTTATATCTAGTATGTAGTATCTCTATCATTTAGGGGTTCTCAAATTGGAAGTGTGTTTCTTTAGGGAGTGATTTTTTCAACTTTATTTTTCCTATAGATGAATCCAAGATTCTATCATGGAGTTCTGGTCCCCTATTCATGAAGCTTGGATTGCTTTACCATGATGAATGATCTCTCTATTTCATCATTTCATAGTCTAGGAATGCCTTTTCTCATGTATGGATCAGGATACATGGTCTTGATTGGATCATATGGTACCCTAGGATCTTACGCAATATCACTAAATTAATTGGGACTCCAATCAACCTAGACAGAGAGACCGATCACATTCGGTTTGGACATTTTTCTAGAATTATGGTTAAGGTATATCTTGGTTCTACTTAAATTGAAAATATTATTTTCTCCACACCCACTTATGACTTTAACCTTAGCATTGAGCATGATAAATTTTCCAAAATTTTATGATGCTTGTATGGCTATTGGAATCTATTGGATAATTGCCACAGGAATACATCTTAAGTGACCTATGGCATGAGGGTTCACCTTGCTTCATCTTGAAAAGAAAAAGATAAGGTTATGAATAAGAAGAACCATATTAGTGTAAGATTTTAGGGTAATTCTCAAGGTGATTTTAATGTTTAGAAGCCTAATTTTTATAGGTCACTAGAGATAGTGGATAAGGGTTAGGCCCTAAGAAAGGGTCATCCCTCTATAAGTAAAGGGGAAGTCCTTGGTTGTGGTTTCTAGTTCTTCTTCACATTTGGAGTCCCAACTATATGATAGTTAGGGATCTTCTATGGATTTTACTTATGTAATACCCCCTTTGGATAACCTTGTGGAAGAAGGTGTTGAACTTCACAAGGGTACTTCATTCATTATTACATTACCTCAAGGCTCTCTAGATCAAGGAATGAAAAGTATTTTGGATCACATTCCACAGAAAAATTCATGGGATGATATAGCAGAGGAGGAGCTGAATTCCCCCTCCTTCAGGTATTTTCTTCTTCATGGATTAGAGGATTTTATGTAGTTTGATTTAAAAGATAGTCAATATGAGGGTGGACATGAAATGAAAGCACTGTTTGACCAGAAGTTATGGAAATATCATAAGCTAGTCACTTCAAAGGGTCAAAAAAGAAAGTTGAATATAAACTCTATATCTAGTAAAAGATTAAATTACAAGAGGGAATAGTGCCTAAGCTTAGACCAGGATAGGAATAAGTTTTTTCAAAGTGTTTCTCTTATCTCTAGTGGGAAGGTGGCATCTAAAGGGTGTTCTCATGAAGATATTTCCATTGGGAAATCTGCTCTTTTGATTAAGGGGGGATCAATATCCTTAACCCAACATGATCTCTATCGAAATTATATTTCCCTCTAACAGTGGACTTATATTACACATAATATTGTTGGTATGACCCCTAGCTCCACTAGAAGGGAATATCCTCATAAGTTCCACACAAGAGAGGCAGTTGATCTATATAGGACTGAGGGATCTTGATAATAGGTACATGATGTTGTTGGCACAATGATCGTTCCCTAGGAAGTGGACTTGACTGCTGCCTCATGGGAACCCATAGAGGGTACCTGATATTTATATATTATATATATTATCCAATCTAGAGAAAGCAAATGATTTTTCTGTAGGAAGAAGGCTAACCGGGGAAATCCTCCCAGTGGGTTGCCCACTGGACATGTTGACCCCCTGATAAATGTGGCCTCAACTAGACTAATTGCATCCCTTTATCCTGGTGATCTTCTGGATGCTTCAAGTGAATCTTGATACACTATATCATGTAAAAAGGAAGTGTCTTCAAGCCCTCTAGTGAAAGAGACCATGGAAGAAATGGATGTGTTGGCAGATGATCATGTGATATTGACCATACCAAGTGAATAGGTATCAAAAAATGAAAATATAAGCATGACACAAATATCTAATTCCAACTCTTTTAAAGTACTAGATCTACCTCATTATCTAGAATTAAAATCTAATGAAAATGAGGACCAATTAAAACTCCTTGAACTTTAATCCCTTTTGAGGAATGCTAGTGGTGATGAGTATACCTCCTAGGATAATGTTGTTGAGAGTGAATCAGAGGGCTCAAAAGACCCTGATGGGCCTTGGAAACATAAAAATACTTGGAGGAGAAGTCTACATCCAAGAAATTAGGACCATGTAATTGGTCAAATTAATTGGGGTGCTTAGCATAATGAGAGACTAGTTTACCAAAAGAAAACTATTAGAAAACTTGGTCTGAATTTGTAACTGATGAAGGCGGTTGCTTTGTCTAACCCCATCCTCCTCCTTATGTTTGTTTTTATCTTAATAAAGGGGCTCAGGCCCAAGAAATTTCAAAAAATAACAATAGTAATAGTAATTATAATAGTAATAGTAATATTAATATCAATAGTAATAGTAATTGTAATAGTAATAGTAATAGTAATAGTAATAGTAATAGTAATAGTAATAGTAATAGTAAGAGTAAGAGTAATAGTAATAGTAATAGTAATAGTAACAGTGATAGTAACACTAATAGTAATAATAATAGTAACAGCAATAGTAATAGTAATAGTAATAGTAATAGTAATAGTAATAGTAATAGTAATAGTCATAGTCATAGTCATAGTCATAGTAATAGTCATAGTGATAGTGATTGTAATAATAATAGTAATAGTAATAGTAATAGTAATAGTAATGATAATAATAAAAGTAATAGTAATAATATTAAAAGTAATAGTAATAGTAATAATAATAATAATAGTAATAATAATATTAATAGTAATTGTAATAGTAATAATAGTAATAATATATATATATATATATTAGGTGCTTGGGGGTACAATTACAATGAAATACACACATGCCTCACACCACATACTGAATGGGAAGGTCACAGCCCCCCTTCCTAAGGGACAACTCACCCATTACACCTTATTATTTATATTATATATATTTTAGAGTCCCTTAATTATATTTTTTCTATGAAAGAACCATATATTCATTGCCCGCAGACCTAGGATTTTTATTATAGCCCCCAACTATCAATAGACTGCTCATTTGGTTTCCTTCCCTGTGTCGTTCACCCGGAGTTCCATGGATACATTTTCCTCTCCCCATTTCCAATCATCGTTATCCCACTGTTCGTGATTTTCCCATGCCTTTCTGCCTGCTAGATCCACCAAAGTCCACAACTGCACTACACCCACTGCATCAACCCCCTCCTTGCTACCGCACCGAGTTGATCTAGCCAACAATCTAGTTTTTGAGTGTTTTTTCTCACTGATCCAACCAAACATCACTCTTTTAGGTTCTTTGTTCCTGAGTCGTCATCATTGATCATCACCAGTGGATTATCTTCAGTGTTTTGGGGGTAGTTCACCGCCATTGAGTCCTCTCGCCCTCGACCATACTAATAATAATAATACTAATAATAGTAATAATAATGGTAATAATACTAGTAATAATAATAGTAATAATACTAGTAATAATAATAGTAATAATTGATGGATATTAGGGTCTGTGAGAGTTTATCTCTCTAAAACTTAATGTCTATTAGGGTTCCAAGTGCATGACTTCTTCATATCTTCAATCTATGGCTGATTTATTTCCTGCACAAGAATGATTCAACTCCCAAAAATATGTGGGTAATGGAATGAAAGTTTGGAAGGTTGTTTATAGAGGAATTGTTTTGATTATTTCTAAGGATAGTGCATGCAATCGCTCCTCTCTCTTCAATGTTTTTGTTACGGTTGGTATTTGTCAGAAGGACAATGTTTCCTAGGTAAAGGCTGACCCGATTGCTATCTCAGAACAAAACAAAATCGATGATCACTCTATCATTGTGCATATTATTTTTTCATGGGGATCTAAGTCATGGTAAAACATGGATCTTGTCGAGCACCTCTTAGAAATTTAAGGCTTTAAAAATTGGAAATGTGTCTCATTGGGATGGGTTTTTTTCATATTCTCTTTATTTATGAGGAATTGATGATGTAAACTTGGGGATCCTGATCAAATTCTTAATCTAGAAATTCTACACATATAGAAATGGGATCATAAGTTCAATCATTTAGATGTGGGTGATTCATCGATTTAGTTATGGGTTAAGGTATATGGTTTAAATTGGATACTTTGGAATTTTAGGATCATATATGATATTACAATGTCTATTAGGTTTCCTATTAAAATCGACAGGGAAACTTAGTTGGCCAGATTAAGCCACTATGATCATTTTTTATTTGAAGTGGATTTTTGTTATAGCTTAGAATATCAAGTTTTTCTTTTGGCTGAGGATGATAATATTGAGCTACGAATTAAGTATGAAAAATCCCCATGTTTTGTATATATTTTAAAGTAATAGGGAATGATTCATTTAATTACAAGAGATCTATTGTTTGTGTTTTATTATCAAAATGTGTACATGATAAAAATTATTATTTTAAAAGGATTATATGTTTGAAATCCAATGCTCAAGGCAGTGCTGAAAATGATGGTTATGATCAGCCACACAATGGAGGAATTCATATTCAGATGGTATCAAATTAGAAGGGAATTGGCTATGAACATAATCTAGGAGTGAATTTGGATTCCCTAGATGGTCTCCAAAAGGTTATATTTGTTTAACCTTCCAATTATGATGTTCTTATAGGGTTTGGGTCTATGTATATGGAAAATTATCATCATTAGAAGGAATCCTTAGGTGATCTGGATTCCTTAGGGCCTCATAGTCAGCCTGCCTATTCTAGAGTGTCGTAAATTGAGCTGAATGGTAAATAAACTACTAGATCATGAGAGGAGGTTTTGGAAAAGGGAATAACTGGTGAATCACAACCATCTTTAAAACCAATGGTGCAAGGTATTGATGATCAATAAACTATTTGAGATCATATGAATGATTTAAGAAGTATGATGTCTGGTTTAGAAGGAAATAACACTATAGAATTAGTAGGTTATTATACCTCTCTTTCTAATGATATGCTCACACATACCCTAATTTATCACCATAAAGGAATAATTATTCCTTATACTAATAATGTTAATGAAACATCTCATGTTAATTCTGATGTATTGATGATTTCTAAAAATAGTGAAAAGTTTCATAAGATTCAAGACAGTGGGGAAGATGATCTACCCATAACTAGTTTTCCTACCAATATAACGGATCTGGTGACAGTTTATGAGGATAATGATACCCTTTATGATAAATAACAAAAATAATGATGAAGTGATGGAATAAGAAATTTTTTATCAGCAGATCCTTCAAAATAAAATGGTTTCTTCAATAACACGTTAAAGAAAACATAAAATATATGTTGAGCCACCTTTGCACTCAAAGCCTACATATTCCATTAAAATCAGGGAATTGAATAATGCTTCCTCGTATGATGATTATAATGTTTTAAATTATTTGTTGGATCCCTCCAAAGGATAAGTCCTTCCTACTATTGTTAATGTATAGGAGTCAATAGACATGAACTCTCATAGTGGTGTAGTTGGATTTCACAAGAATGTTGGCCCTGAAAATTCCACATTAGTGGTTCCTTATCCCAATGTAAATATGAATATAGGTAAGGATTATTTGATTAATAGTGTATGGAATCATGTGATTCAATAAATTGATATGACCAAGTCTAGTGGATCAAATAAGGATGGTTCCTTGGAAATGGAGAGTCATAAGGGAAGGGATTCCCTTAAGAATGATGGTGATCCTCATAATGAATCCAGGAGGAGTAAATTTCCTAATAACATTCTAAGGATTTATGGATGCCTTGAGAATGTTGTCTATAAGGAGGTGAAACTTGAGGTAGGGACCTTAGAGGTGGATGTTGGAATGGACTTTGGTCCGAGACATAGACAACAACCTAGGAAGGATGAGAAGGGAAGAGCTTCCCTGGAAATTATTGATAGAACTTGGTCTGATTCTAGAGATTAGATTTAGGGAAATGGGGTGGTCATTTTAAATCCTTTTAGATTGATAGACTCATATATTGAGGTTCCCTTGGAGGTAGTAAATAGGGTGTGGGATTTTGAAAATTCCATGGGAATTGGAGCCGATCATCACATATAGGGGAATCTTTATGTAGCGGTCTCCAATGAAATAGGTGTATCAGACTCAACGAAATCATCATCAAATGAAGTTCATGATCATTGATAAAGAGTAAATACCTAGAAGTGTGGGTGGAATACATGGAGAATATCCCCTCATAGGAGGGGTTGGAAGCGTCCTAATCTAACCCATGTTGTTGATTTTATTTTTAGTTCTTATTTGGGTATTTAATGATTGTGCCTTTTGAAACCTCTTGGATTTGTTATTAATGGATGTGCTTCTATATTAGACCCTTATCTCTATTGTACTTTTCTATTTTAATAAATGGGATAGGGCCTTTAAATTATCCCTAACCTGTTCAATAATAATAATAATAATATCCATTTGAGAGTTTCCCAAGATTAGAGGGTTGATACACCAGTTAGTGTCTCCACCCTTACTCAAAATATAGAAGTTTCCAATGATTTGGGTGTAAGGGAATCCATTGAATTATCTTTAGATAGAGGCCATAAACCTTAGCAGAGAGGAAGTACATGGAAGAAGGGATGACACTCGAATGGAAGAGGCTCCCTTTGTGGTCAGACCAAGAGGGGCTTGCACCCCTATACAAAGGAAATCATAAAAACCCCTACAATAACCCAAAGATAAACATTCCCATGAACACATATAAAAGATAAAAATTTATCTCAAAGATGAGGTGCACTGACCAGTCAGAGGACCATCTTTGTAATCCATATAACCACCTCATCATATCCCATCATCCCATGGTTTCTTCTGACCACAACCTAGCCATTCCAACTGACTGATAGAGACTTCATGACAAATCTTTCCAAAATTCATCACTCTCTATGATGGCATTGTGACTGAGATCTAGTATGTTCATTTTCATTCTGATGTTGATGCATCTCATGGTTCCCACATCGAAAGATCATATATGGAACCTTGTATCCTATGGTATTTTCCTTCCTACAATGTCATCTATGTCAGGGTCATTTCCAACTAGCTCCATCACCATCCATCTCCCATAACCCTGAGGTCATCTTTAGCCACTCTTGAGTACCATTGTTGGCCCACTCTGTCATCTAGGTTGAGTTCATTATCAGCCTACTCTATCATCGGTTGGCCCCTACAACCCTAAAGTCATTTCCAACCACTCTTAAGAGTCTTCATTAACCGAAAAAGAAAAAAACACTGATAGAAACACCTAATACATTAGATCAAACAAATAAATCATCAACACCAGCTTGTACGAGTCACATCCTAAGGTTATCCTACATCCCAAGTCTCTTTGTCCCCACATCTTGACATCTCCATACATCATCTAATACCTATCATCACCAGCATTCCAACCGCCAACCTTTCCATCATAAATCCTTGTATTCTACTATTGAAAACAAACACTAGACTATAGAGCTCCATCACCTTTGGGATTTTCTTCTATCCTTATTATCGAGGTGGAACCTCATAGAAACTAGATATTTCCACCACCATATCCCATGTTCCTCATGTATCACTTTCATTTTGATATCCATCCTCACCATTGGGTGGGGGGCCATTATTTTTTGAACCTCTATCATTATTCATACATTTCACCACAAAAGGGTTCCAGAACCCTATCTTCGAAACCGAGGGGAAAAAATGTCATCCTGTGACTCCAGTTACACCATATCCTTCCACTCAAGGGATCGAAGCTGACCCCTAATTTGAGAACCCCCAAAATAGAGGTCCGCTTCTTGAGATCATCATCATGCCAAGGTTACCCTTCTATGAAATTAAATCATCATTAACAAGATAATAGGCGGAAACTCCATCATCCTAAAAAAATGAGGGATTTTGAGTGATCACTAGATGCGATATCCTTCTTTTCTGAAGAAATCTTAAGCAGCTCAATCCTCTTGCATGGAAAGCAGAGGAAAAAGATCTCTTTGTGCCCTACCACATCAAAAAGAGTTTAACCATCCTTGATAATACTCGATTTGGAGTGATCACTAAGATGGTCACCATAGAAGGAAAGATCCATAGAAGGAAAGATATAAAAGATTCATAATAATAATAATAATAATAATTATAGTAATACTAATAGTAAAAATAATTGTAATACTAATACTAATATCAATGATAATAGTAATAGTAATAGTAATAGTAATAGTAATAGTAATAGTAATAGTAATAGTAATAGTAATAGTAATAGTAATAGTAATAGTAATAGTAATATTAATAGTAATATTAATAGTAATAGTAATAATAATAGTAATAGTAATAGTAATAGGAATAGAAATAATAATAGTAATAGTAATAGTAATAGTAATAGTAATAGTACCGGTAATTATAATTGTACTAGTAATAGTAATAGTAATGGTAATAGCAGCAGCAGTAGCAACAGTAGCAACAATGGCAGTAGCAGAAGCAACAATAGTAGTAGTAATATATTAGGTATTTAGGGGTATAAATACATTTAAACACACACACACCTCACACATACAAGTTGGAAAGGTAGGCCATAGCCCCCCTAAGGGAATATCCCAACCATCAAGACCTTTATTTATATATAAATGGCTCTGAAGAACCTTAATATATAGATTGTAGGCCCTTTCTTGACAAAGTTCACCTCTAGTACACCTGGTCGGCCCGTAGGCCCAAATTTGTTTTCCCGGCCCGTCGATCCACCCCATGAATGACCCATACACCCACACTCGACTACTAAAACTTTTTTCATGGACTCACTATGCTAGAGACTACCACCCCATTAGAAAGAATCTCCACCCCGTTTAGTCATTCTAGTACCACAACCACTATTAATCATCACATCATTAGCCCCTTGCACACACCACAAATAACTAGTGGTTATACCTCCCTTCCAACCTTGAAGTTTGGGCACCCCAAATCCTACACTATGCATTCCCCACACAAACACCGCCATCCGTCTCCCGCCATTGATCGCCGGTCGTAGTGTCACAAGGCTACCTAACCACATCACCTGTAATCGACCCCCTCCATTAGATCACTGATTACCATGAAGCCTCCCAACACACGTGTTTGTCGAACCACCACACCACTGTTGAATAGGGATTGCTTGTTCCACCATCGATGCCTGCTGCAATGCCACATGAATCCACCTCACCTACCATCTTTCCAATCAAATAATTTCGTGACCATTCATATTATGCTAGAATTGATGCTATCCCATCGCAAAGTAAACCAGCAAAATGGATCGAATAAATATTAATAATAAAAACAACAACAACAACAATTATTATTATTATTATTGTAATAGTAGTAATAATAGTAATAGTAGTAGCATTGGTGGTAATAATAATAACAATAGTATTAGTAATAATAATAATAATATTAATAGTGATATTAATTATAGTAGTAATAATAATAATAATAGAAATAATAATAGTAATACTAGTAATAATAGTAATAATAGTAATAATACTAGTAATAATAATATTAATAACAGTAATAATAGTAATAATAGTAATAATTGTAACAATAGTAATAATAGTAATAATACTAGTAATAATAATAGTAATATTACTAGTAATAGTAATAATAATAATAATAATAATAATAATAATAATAATAATAATAATAATAAAAGTAATAATAATAGTAATAATAATATTAATAGTAATAAAACTAGTAATAATACTAGTAAAAATAATACTGATAATAATACTAATAATAATGATGATGATTATGATGATTATGATAATAATACTAATAATAATAATAATAATAAAATATGTACCAAGCGAACTCAACCTTAAAATTTATTATTGAAAATAAAAAACAAAGAGGAACCTGCAAGCGTATGGAACATAAAGCACCACCAAACTAGGAAAGTGGAAAAACACCACCACCCAAAAGAACTAACCTGAATATCCACACATCATGAACTACAGAACAACTTATTTGTTAGGCCTGAAAACCCGCATAAAAATGACCAAAGGTCCAGAAACACGCACACCATTACTGGTCGATAGTTGCCAACCATAATGATCTAGAGAACCCAACTGAAATGATGAGGTTGGTCGAAAAATACCACCAAAGGTAATAAATCAAAAAAAACGTTCAACTAAGGACATCTCTATGAATTTAGCATCATTACTTGAATGATCGTGGTCACCCACAATGATCATTTCTAGAGGTGTTGGTCAACACATCATTAGTGGGAAGGACCGGCCTGGGCAATGTTGTTTCTAAAGAAAAATTATAAAAATACTTCATTTTAATATAATAACATGTATAGTTTGATAAAAAAACTAAAATTGAATACATTTTTTAAGTAAAGACCCCAAATATGGGAAACATTTCACAAAAATATAGATTTACATGATCAAAAATAAAATTTTTAAATAAACAATAAAATTAAAATAACCTATTAAATAGAAAATGCCCAATAAGTAAAAAATTACAGAGAAACGTAGTGAAATACTGAATCAAGGTGAAATGATTCATAAAATATTGTTCCACAAAATAAAAATTTCTACCCATGTGGAGAGGGGTGGCATGATGTTGTAGGTCTTTCCTGAGAGGGGGGTCGGTCAACCAAAAGGGGAGTTAAGGCAGGGACTCTTCCTCACACCGATGTCTGATGATGTTGTCCAACTGCATATCGCCCCCATTGAGAACCACACCATAGTCACCCACTTGAACCACTAAAAACTCCTGACCCACCACTTAGATTAGTCCCCTTGAAATCCACACCAATAAAACCATGGCCTCCCCCTCATGATTCACCATATCAAATCCCTACACACTGCAAGCTATGGATCCCCTAAGTGCCGCCCCTAGTAGGATCCAGGTTGGAAACTAGCACTGAGGGTATAAAAATCTCATGATATAGGAGGCATTACCCACTATAATAAAACAAGATTGGTAGATAGAATAAATAAACCATAAGAAGCTCCATGATATAATATAAATAAACCATAAATTATCCCACAATGAATGTGTAAATAAAATAGATACATATAAAAGTCACCAAAAATAAGCACCAAAATAAAAGCTAAGATAGAGACACAACAACTATACAAAGTTCCAATCTAGTAATCTCTTGAATGATCAACATATTCCTCATGGTAACTTGAAAAATAGTTTATATACTTAGGGTGAGAATGTATGTATACTTAGTAGGGATATAACAAAGTCTCTCATGCACATGTGAAAAGAGAATACTAATGCACTTTTGAGAAAACAGTAGAACCAAAAACACAAAAACAATTCATCTAGACAAACCCAACCTCACTAAGGATCATTCTCCAAGTAATTCATCCATGTATTATAACATAATATGAAGCATATTAATGAAAGGTACCTCGCACCACTTTACCACTGATTAGCAACTCTCACACCCCAAAGACATATGTCCTAGAACTCTCACCTCTTTTGCATCATAATACATCACTCACATCCCACTCAAAGACACCTAGGTCATCACATCACATCTCATCATAAAACTAGGGTAGTAGGTTATAATGAACATGAAGTAAATTTACCTTGTTCCCTCCTCTAACCATGCATGATCCCCACTATAATCCATCTCATCCCATATCCCCATATCCTACCCAAAGACATGTGATCCATCACACCACATCACAACACATCTTGACAGTGGAAATTCTGAATTTTAGCTGTCATAACCCGTGCATGGCATCATCGCTTGGAAGATGAAGTGGTGAAGATAAGGTGTCCATCCATCCACCATCACCACTAGGATATTGAAAAAAACACCCCCAAAACTATTGGTTATCATTATTAAGTACTCAACAAGGGTGGGGTGCATAATGAAATTACAAAAGAATACAATCTATATATATATATATAAATCCATGCACAACCCAACATATGGGTTCACTGCAAAGACAACAACAAACTCATAACAATGATAATTTCACTTTAACTTATACATGCACCACAAAACATCACAAGACATGAAGCATAATAAACTTTTCATATTCTCATTACAAGACAAGTCAATTTACATATTTACATTACTAACCCATTTCAATTAAAACAGATAGTTCATTACTCATTTTCTATCCCATTAATTTATATTTAACAACCTAACATTTAAAATGCATATCCTATTACAATTTATTCTTCCATTATCCAATTCATTTTACTATTTCCAACACATTAACTAGACCATGTTAATTCCAATACTACTTAGGAAACTATCATAACACACAATAACAAGAATACACCAAAAAACCAACAACACCATCATCCTCAACCTATGGCCAATGATCCCACATGGCATTACTATTTCACAGTCATAACCACTTTCCTCTACAACGACCATGTTCCACCACTTTACACCTCATGGAACATTCCATCACAAAAACCACATATCCTCACATCATCCCATAATTTCCACCACAATAAATCCACTAACTATGCAACACACCACACATCCACATTCATCAATTCATTCCACACAAAAAATATAAAAAATTTCATATTCATTCAAGGGGATTTATCATATTACACTTTAATTTTATGGGTATTATCACACAAGAATAATTTTTTAGTGGAAAACATTTGTTTAGATGAGTATAAGTGATTAACCAAGTTCATTTATAGTGATAAAAAATAATCAAAAAAAACATAGGTTACATAACACCACAATTATAGCACAAACAAAGGATCCCAATAGTCATGATTTTCTATGGGGAATTATCATATACATTTCATAACATCTATAATAACAATGATAGTAAAATAATGTGATTTAATTCTCCTTTAAATTTCAATAAAACTGATTCATTCATCTTAATTAAGTCAGATGAAACCATATTACCAAGAGATAACAAGAATAAACCCATCCATTTTGATACACTAGGTGAGAAATAAAGGAACCCCTACCTAGAAGAAATAATCTTTACAAGATTTTATGAAGCAAAAATAGGGGGCACACACATAAGAGGAAACCACTTATAAGGAGCTCGAACCAACTTTAGAAATAGATTTCCATGAATTCAAGGGAAAATGTATCACAAATATCTATTCTTGAGAGGAGGAAATACCAAAAAAATGAAGGAAAGATCTTTATTTCAGAATGGAAATTAATATCATGCTATCTTGAGATACTCAAAGAATATCATAGAGATTGGGATGGATACACACTCTCATGGGAGCATCTCCCATTTCTCTCGATGACTGCTAGGGCTCCTCATGGAACCTTTTTAGGTCTCGCTGGTGTTCTGTGATAGATGCATGGGGCTCCCTACTACTCTTCCCTTTTTATCTTCCCTATCAGGCTTGAACCCATATCAGCCCAGTGAAATGGTTCTGATGGCATATTTGGATTGTGAAGGTTGAGCGTTGGTCTGGGGATTTGGTTTTTCATGCTCGACATTTTTATGTCTAGTGGATTTTCTTCTACATTCATCACGGTAGAATTAGACCACCTTCTATCCTCTTATTCCCCTTACTTCCTGATCAGTCATGTCATAACCCATTTTGTTCTGAAATGGTGGATCTCTTAATGGATTTGGATTGTGTATGTGGTGTGATTGTTGGTGCTTCCTATGTGTGTATTTTTGTGATTTTTGTGAGACCTTAGTGACTTTCTTCCTAGGTTTTTTACTCTCCCCCCAATGATACCTTCTGGATCTAGTGGTTCTTTCATACTTTCATGATGCTTGGTATTTCTGGCTATGGTTTTGTTAGTTTTGTTTCTATGGTCTTGACTCGTTTCTAAGGCCATAGTTCAATTCCTATATACTCTTTATTCTTTACCCTTAGTTTTAGACCCCATCTTGGTTTGGTAAGGGGGCTTTCGTGGTTTTTTGGTATGTGTTTATTGAGTGTTCAAGGGTGATTTAGGATCCATGATCAATGTTGTTGTTTCATTTTTTTATCTATGGGGTTCCTCTTATTCAATGGCAGTGTTTTGTAGTTTTTTTATTGGTGATCTCAGTGTGTCTCAATTTTTTGTTGGCTTAGTGATGGGTGAAGATGTGATCGATGAAGATGTAGTGTCGAGATGAGCAACTATCGATGGCGGATCTATTTTATTTTAGTTTTTTTCAAGGTGATCATCTCGATTGGTGGTGATCCCAAAGGGAGGTTAAGGTTAAAGGATGTGATTCATTATCGAGGATTTACTACCAGGATCTACTACCAGTATTTAGCACCAGACTAGTCTACTACATCTAGAATCTACCGCCAATATCTACAGTCAAGATCTATCTTCAGTATCTTATGTCAGGATCTACCTCCTCCAAATCCGTTTTTTTTGATATTTTATAAAATCCACATTAATGGTAAGTGGTAACCATACATCACAAGATTCCAAAAACTGCACCACAACTGCACGAACACTCCAAATTCAAGAGATCCCGCTTCTTCACAACAGCGCCACCAACAGGGAAATCAAATTCAACTTTCAAAATCAATTAACTTGTTATCAGACCATGTTCCTGCAATATTCATAATTATGAGTTTTTCTGAGAGCCACAAAGAGACGTGTAAACCTTGATTCGGTCACTTGCTTCAATTCGAGGCAACAACATATCTATCCTCCCGACATCTCTGACATCATTGCTGATGTCGCCACCGAAACTTCCATCACCATCAACACCAGATTCATCCCATGACACCAACATCCACTTCATCAAGTTCACCACCAAAATCACCCTTTGACATAATCTTCCACTCCACACGCATCGTAATAACTCCCCTCTCCAAACACATCCCCTGAACACCGAAAAAGCACAAAAAGGAACATCCACGTCATCAAAAGCAATCAAAGAGAGGAATCACCAGTCACAGTTCCATGGAAACCCATCCGATAACATGAACACATCCCAAAACCTCCTCAGAAGTAAACACATCCAACCAACCTGGGAGAGTGCAAAGAATCTAGAAACTAGAGAAAAGCACAAGCGTCGGGCCTCCCGTGAGCCGAACCGAGAATCCATCACCATCAACCAACCAGGGCCTACGAAGATGAAGTCACCACAAGATATCAAACAACTCAAACTCACATCCCAAATCACCAGGGATTCCACCACTCAAACCTCCTCAGAGAGAGGTGGAGGCCAGGTGCTAGAGCAGAGAAACGGATGGCCGAACTTCTCAACAGAACACAACTTTGAGACCCAAAAAGAAACCCTAGAATGAACCAATAAACACTAAAAGAGATAAAAAGTGGGAATGAAACCCTAAAAGAAGTACAGGATTGAAACCCTAAATAGAACCCAAAAAGAAGAAAAAATAAGATAGAATCAAGAGAGTAGGTCAGCAAGAAGAAAAACAGTGACTCGATAGAATAAACCAGGAGGAGGAGAAACCCAGTGAGTGAGAAAACAAGAGGAAACCCCAACGAGTGAGGCAGAAGAAAGGTGAGGCCGAAGAGAAGTAGGAGAAGATAGGTCGGATGCTACCGAGAAGGGAGAGAAACCCTAAGAGGGAGAGGAGAAGTAGGGAGCCTAAAGGTGGACACCAGGTGAGCGAGGCACCGTTATGCTATCCGGATATACCATCTACATCTACCATCATCATATACTATCAGACTATGTCTAGTACTACTGGAATCTATCGCCATTATCTACCTTTGGGATATACCATCAGAATCTACTTCCATAATATACCACTAGACTAATTTTAATACCGCAAAAATATATCGTCAACATCTACCATTAGGACCTACCATCAGGATTAACCATTAGGATCTACAGTCAGGATGTACCGCCAGTATCTACCATCAAGATCTACCATCAAGATCTACCTCCAACATCTACCTCTAACCTTTAAAACCCCCATTTTTCCTACAAAAAACATCAAAAACTCCTCCCTTACTCCTTTAAACACATATAGACTTCCCTGAACACTTCAATCACTATATTTCCTACAAAGTAATAGGCCAACAGGTCTAGGTTATTACATCAAATACCTATCAAACTATTATTTCCCCTGAGAATAAAAAAACTAGAAAATAAAGTGGAAAATATCTAAATAACTATTCCTCAAGATACCTCTCATGGATCTCATAACATCTGAAAACCTCCACTAAAAGAACACACCAATCAGAAAAAAAACTTCTACATTATACCTCACAACCACAAGACTACCCTCTTCCACATAACTACTTGCATAACACTTTCAACCCCTAAAAAACCCCAATACAAAAAAATACAAAATCCAACACACAATAGATCTCCAAGTACTCAAATTAAAGAGTTAAATCTCCCATTAAAATATATTATTTTATTTGGGTGGCACTGACTCACCGGCACAGTTTCAATCACATCAAGGTATAAGGCATATCGGTTAGGGATCAGGTTTTCCCTTCTTTATGTTTATTAAAGCTTTAATCACACAACATATATATAAGGAATAATCACATATCATATAAAACAGAAAGTTCCAAACATTACATCACCAAATAAAAAAAACAAAATAAAAAAAAACAACCCTAAACAAACTCAGGGTACGAAGCATGCATTTAGTCTCATGTTCCCAAGTAATATCCTCCAGGCCACCATACCACCAAAACACATGAACCAAGGAAATTTTCATCCTCATATAACCTTCAGTCAATGATCCTAGATCTCCACTAGATTCTCTACAAACATTACATCATCCTCGATATCCAACTCTACCTATTCAATGACATGGGATTCATCATGATGATATCAATAGGGCTAAGAGATTTGAAAGATGTTGTGAATTTTTTTCAACCATAGAGGAAGTTCCAACCAATAATACACCTCACCAATGAGCCCCAATACATTGAAAGGCACAAAAAACTAGGGTTATAGCTCACTCCCCCTTTTAAACCTCCAATACCAACATTGAGAGGAAACCTTTAATAACACATGGTCTCTAGACTAGAACTCTAAGGGTCTCCTCCTATGATCAAAATAATACTTCTACCTATCATGCGCTTCTTTCATCCTATATTGAACCAACTGAACCTTCTCTATCATTATCTTGACTACATTAGGTCCAAGAATTGCTAAATCCCCAACCCCAACCCAGCAAAATGGAGAATGAAGTTTTCACCCATATAAAGCCTCAAACAAGGTCATGTCAATGGATGACTGATAGATGTTTTTTAGGAAAACTAAACAAAAAAAATCTTTTCTCAATATATTTCATAGTCTAAGATACACTCCCAAAACATATCCTCCAACATATAGAAAGTTAGCTCCATCTCTCTATCTGTATGAGGGTGGAAAGTAGTACTGAGAAAAAATTGAGTGCCAAAAGAATGTTGCAATACTCTATAGAATCTTGAAGTAAAATATGCATCCTGATCCAAGACAATGGACCTAAAACTCTATGTAACCAAATAACTTCATCCACATACCTCTTTTCTAATACATTCACTATGCTCGACTCCTTGATCAATAGGAATTGAGCCAATTTTGTCAACCGATCCATGATTACCCAAATAGTATCATAACCTCATGAATCCCAGACTAATACTATAATGAATTACATTGAGATTTCATCCCATTTTTACTTGGGGAAATCTAAGGGCTTCAAAAAACCTCTAGGATCATGATGCTCAACCTTTAGCTACTATAAAACTAAACATTAAGCCATAAACTCCACCTCTTCCCATTTCATCCCAATCCATAAAAATTGGGTCTTCAATCCATGATAAATATTAGAAACCTATAGGTTTACCACTAAAGGTGATATATGAAACTCATGAAAGAATCCCATGAACATAGCTATCGGAACAAGCATCCTCCCATAAAACAATATCTGGTTCTGAACATCCTCCATCCATCCCTCTAGAGCATCACCATGAACAACATGATCACACATCACCTCTGCCTCCAAATATTCCCACTGAGACTCAAACACATGTTTTATTAGGGGAGATTTCACTGTCACATACAGTAAGAAACCATTATCATCAGCCACCCTTAAATCTATGTGTAATGATTCCAAATCCTTCATATATTTCCAGGAATCCCCATAATCTTTAAAAAAAATCCTTTCATGACTTCCTACTCAAGTCATTGACCAAAATTTTCCCCTTTCATAATGTATTAGAGATCTCAAAATCATAATCCTAGAGAAACTTTATCCACCCCCATTGCCACAGATTCAGATCACATTGAGAAAAGATATACCTCAAAATCTTATGATCCATGAAAACCACAATGTGACCCCCAATGAGGTAATTTCTCTATAAATTCAGTGTAAGCAAAACCAGTATTTGCTCTAGATCATGGATGGAATATTTATTCTCATGGGTACATAACTTACTAGACCCATAAGAGATCACTACCTTCTTCTGTATCAATATATATCCCAAGATTAGATGGGAAGAATCAAAAAACACCTCAAACATCACCCCTTTCTCTAGGAATTGAAGCACTGGAGCACTGAACAATTTCTACTTTAGGTATTCAAACACTATTTAACATTGAACAGTCTGATAAAATCATGATCCTTCCTAGTCAAACCTTTCAATAGGGCTAAAATATATGAGAAATTAGACACGAACCTCCAGTAATTTTCTATGAGACCAAGAAAATTATAAACCTTTGACACATTATTAGGTAATGAACAAGTAAAAAATACCTAGACCTTATATGGGTCCACAACCACACCCATTGGAGACACTACATGCCCAAGGAAATAGAATTCTCAATTCCAGAACTTACACTTGGAAAAATTCCCATAGAGTTGATGGAATCAAAGAATCTATAGTATAGCTCTGAGATAATTGACATGATCCTCCTCTAAATTCAAGTAGATCAATATTTCCTTGATGAAAAAAACTATGAACTGGTCCAATAATTCATAGAATATAGAGTTAATGAGATCCATGAACATAACTAGTGTGTTTGTGACACCAAATAACATGACCAAAATCTTGAAGTTCCCATACCTTCATTTGATGGTAGTCTTTAGGATATCATCCTCCATAACCCTAAACTAATGATATCCAGACTATAGATCGATCTTATAAATCCATATCAACCCTCTCATCTGGTAAAAAATATCATCTATCCTCATAAGAGGATAGAAATTCTTGATTTTCACATGGTTCAACCTCTAATAGTGTGTACACAACCTCAGACTACCATTGCCTTCTTGGAGAATAACACTAGATCACCCCATAGTGACACACTAGGCTAGATGAAACCTTTCTATATAAGATCATATATTTAAATTCTTAACTCCCATAACTTATAAGGGTCCATTTGATATGGATTCATTGAAATCAGAGAAGCACTGGGCTATAGATCTATCCTAAACTCAACATCATGTTGAGGTGGTAGTGTCACAACCTCCTTGAAAAAAATATCCTGAAACTCCAAAAAAAACCTTGGGAACATCTTCTATCCCATGATTTACTAATTCCAAATATAGATCAGGCATCAAATAAATAATGGTATCCACACATCTACTACCCACTTGATGAATATTCTCACCAATGAAAGTTGCACACTGGCCATCCACATGTGAGAACACAAATCTACTTCAGAAGTAGTCGATAATGGAACACATAGAATACAACTAATTGATTCTAAAGATGACATCATACATCTCTATCTAAAGTAGTAAAAGATGTCTATAGGTCTAATGTGGCCCTGTGATCATTCCACACCCCCAAAATGCATAAAAAATGGGATGGCCTCCAACTAACATAATCAACACTAGGTGAACAAGAATCCTCTCAGAATCAAGTCCTAAATCCTAGACTAGAGTGGGTGAAATAAAGGGGTGTAGAGCTCCTAAATCAAATAAGGCATAAAAAATAGTGGATGATAGGTTGAGCGTACCTCAAAAAATCTCTGGCTCCTCTAGCACTACCACCTATTTTGCATGAAATTGAACATTCCTATCTCATCTACCTCTGTACTAATGGAAGTATCCATAATCATGCTCAGGTCTAGGACCCTAAAATTGAGGAACATCCTAAGGATGACCTCTACTTACCTCATCCCTCTCATAGGATGATGTTGAACTTGTCCACCTCTACCAAACAGAGTCAAGAAACCACTGGGAACTAATATTGTAGATAGAAATGAACCCTATATATGAAGCATTATATCCCCAATCCCCTAGTAAAATCATGTAAATCACTTTCCCTAGAAGGTCAAAATGGAAATTGTTGAGGTCAAATCCCTGTTAGTCAAAACCTCAAAGGTCCTAGCACTTGATACCTTCTAATGATATATATACTCTCAAAAGAACCCTATTGGATCCCCTATCATAGTAAAACTCCTTATTAGTGAATAAATTTATCACCTATTCCTTATTTTGAACCTCCAGATATGTTGGAAACATAAATTGACTAACTGCATACTAGATAGAAGGACGAAGTAACTCCTCAAGACACTACCCTCAAGACTCCTCATTTGGAAAAAGGTCTGAGGAAAATGTAAGGGATACTTGAAATTGATCCCAATATCCTAAAAATAAAATCTTCCCTACTAAATAGAAACAAAATCCTACCTCTTCACTTCCTTCATGGTCAACAAAAGGAACTCAGCCTAGAACTCTTTTTGAAATTTGACCCACGAAACATATGCCTCCTTCTACTCACCCAGATACAACATCCACCACTGAAATGCTTCCCTCACACTTCCACAAATCCTTCCACTAAAAATCATGTGATGACCTCTTCCATTGTTCATCCTTCTTAACCAGATCAACCCTCCAATGATCAACCATATGATATAGTTGAACCTACACTACCTGATTCACTTGAAGAAGATGATCAGTAGCCATAGATGAAATAGAGATAAGAATTTTATAATCCCAGTAGTGCAGAATTTTATTAAGATTCATTTAATTCATTTTAATTCATTTCAATTCATTTTAAATTCCCAAAACCACTAATTAAAAACATTAACCTAATTCATCATGATGCATATACCTATATAAGGTCTCTGGCATTCAAGCGGTGACAACTCACTTGGTTGTTTGGTAGGCTCAAATTCCTTACATCATATTAAGGGGGGCCCTAAAAAAATCATGTACTATCTAGTCTTCCAAGGCCTATCATACACCAAGATCATCTGACATTGCTTCATCTCCAACCCATGCAATACTCACTTTACCTAACTCTAAACTTCATTCTATCTCTCAACTATCACCACAGATGCCACTTTTTCACAAATCCCTCCCTCTAAAGGTACCCCTCATGGGCTAGTACTGAATAAAGGGATATAATGACCATAGATTCCTACCTCCAGTAGGCTTTGGGTTGGTGAATAGAACCAAGGGTATAAAAATATCATGATATGGGAGGAATTACCCTCTATAAGAAAACAATATCAGGAGATTATAAGAATAAAACAATAGAAACTTCATGAAATAATATAAATAAACCCAAAATTGTCCCATGATGCATGTGTAAATAAAACAGATACATATAAAAGTCTCCAAAAACATGTACAAAAATAAAAGTTGAGGTAGTGAAATAGAAACTGTCCAAAGTTTCAAGCTAGTAATGTCCATCATGGTCCACTTAGTCTTCCTAGGATCCTAAAAATAGTTGATATACATAGGTTGATCATACAAGTATGATCAATAGGGACATACCAAATTATCTCATGCACATATGAAAAGAGAATACTAATGCATCCATGAGAGAAATAGAATAAAAAACAACTAAATGGGTCATCTAGACAAACTCAAACTTACCAAGGATCACTCACTAAAACATACATTTATAATAACATAATATGAAGCATATCGATGAAAGGTACCTCACACCACTTTTCTACTAATTAGCTTCTCTTACACCCCAATGATGTACATCCTGGAATTCCCACCTCTTCTGTATCATAATACATTACATCACATCCCACATGTATAAACCTAGGCCATCACCTCACATATTATCATATAACTAGGGTATTAGGGTATCGTGAACATGAAGTACATCGACCTCATTCCCACCTCCAACCATTCATGACCCCCACCATAAGTCATCACATCCCATATCATCATATCTTACCTGAAGACACATGGTCTCACAACACATCTCAGTAGTGTCACTTTAGACTTCTAGCCATCATAGCCTATGCATGTTGACATCACTTGGAAGAGAGATTGGGGAAGATTTGATGGCCAACCATCCACCCTCACCATCAGGATCTTGCAAAAACACCCCCAACACTATTGGTTATCAGTTTTAGGTATTCGACATGGGTGGGGAATGTAAAGAAATCATAAAATAATATGATATGTATACACACACACACACACACACACACATATCCCAACATATGGGTTCACTATAAATAAAACAACCAACTCACAACAAATCCACTTTCGTTGCCACTTCTACATGCACCAGACAACATCACAAGACACAAAGTACAAGTCACTTTTCATCTTCTCATTACATGCCAATCGAATTTCCATATTTCCATTACCAACACATTTCAATTAAAAAAATTAGTTCATTACTCATTTTCCAACCCATTAATTTATATTTAATGTCCCACCATTTAAACCACAAAACCTGTTACAATTTATTCTTTCGTTAGAAAATTAATTTTAATATTTCCATCACATTAACCTAACTATGTTAATTTCTATACTAATTGGGAAAATATCACAATACACAATAAGAATCATACACCAAAATCCCAACAACACCATCATCCTCAAACTTTGGCCAATGAGTCAACACAACACCACTATTTCATACCCATAACCAATATCTTCTACAATGGCCGCATTCCACTAGTTTCTTCCACATGACACATTCCATCACAATAACCACATCTCCTCAAATCATCCTATCATATCTTCTGCAACAAAGCCACTACCCATGAAACACACCAAAATAGATTAACCACACCACACATCCACTTTCATCAATGAATTTTATAAAAAAATGCATAAAATTATTTAGATTTATTCAAGGGGGTTTATCACATTACACATTACTTTTAAGGGAATTCTCGCACAAGCAGACTTTTCCAAGGGAAACCATTATTTATCCAAGCATAAGTGATTAACCAAGATCATTTAGGGTGATAATAAGCAATAAAAAAACATGGGTTCCATAAAACCACAGCTACAACATAAAAAAAGGATCCCAACATCCATGGTTTTTAGTGGGGCATTAGCCTGTATAGTTCATAACATCAATAATAATAAATATGGAAAAAGCATGCAATTTCATTACCCTTCACATTTCAATTTCAATTATACTGATTCATTTATTTTAGTTAAGCTGGATATAACCATCTTCCTAAGAGATAAAAAGAAAAAACCCATTATGTATGATACGCTAGGTGAAAAATGAAGGAACCCATACCTAGAAGAAATAGTCTTTACAAAATTTTTTGCTCCAAAAACAGGGGTACACCCCTATGAGGAATCCACCTATAGGGAAATTTAACCAACTAAAATAATAGAGTTACGCAGATCCAAGGGAAAATGGCTCTGGAACTTATAGTATTGAGAGGAAATGAACCTAAAAGAATAAAGGAAAGATCTTCATTTTAGAATGAAAGGATCTAAAACCAGTGGGATTTAATATGGTTTTAATTGACAATTAAATGTGGGTCTTATCAAATCCACATGGTATATCCATTTAAAAGGCTCCAAACTTTTAAAAAATAGAAGATATAATTATCCTCCTTTAAAACGTCTTTTAATTTCATTAATTAAGGATTGAAAACTATTTTTCATCAAAAAAAAGATGTCAAAGCGGAAAAAATGGAATTTATGGAAAAAATAGATCTAATAACAGGATCTACTACCAGCATCTACTTCCCGACTAAGTCTATTACTGCCAGAATCTACCATCAGCATCTACCATCATGATTTACGATCAGGATCTACCATCAGGATCTACCATCAGGATCTGCCATCAGGATCTACTATTAGCATCTACCTCCAATATCTACCTCCAAACTAAGTCTGCTACCACCAGAATCTACCACCAACATCTACCATGAGGATCTACCTTCAGCATATACAGATAGAATCTACTGCTAGACTAAGTATACTACTAACATAATCTAATTCCATCATCTAACATCAGGATCTACCATTAGGATCTACCATCAGGATCTAATGCCACTATATACCATAAATATCTACCATCATAATCCACCATCAGGATATACCACCAAAATCTGCCACCAAAACACCCCATTTTCCTCCAAAACATCTCCAAAAATCCTCCCTTCCTCCTCCAAACACCTCTAGACTTCCCTGGAAACATAAATCACCAAATTCCCCACAAAGTAACATACCATAAGGTCTAATAAATTACATTTTTAATGATCATGATATTTTAATAACCTATATATGTGTTGAATTTATTTATTTAGTTTAATTATTTATTATATGGTTTATTATGTAATAATTATTATTAAATCCAATATGATTATTTATGAATCATACTTCTTCATTATTATGCATGGGAATGGGTGTCTAAGATTTATTTAATGTAACCCTAAACCCTTGGTACCCCTCAATTACATGTGTATACAATTATAAAGGATGGAGATCACACTCAGAGGAGATGAGGTGAGATAGATCCAAACAAAGAAATATATAGGAGAATGGGGGATACTGGAACTCAATCCAAGTTAAGGCTCAATGAGTCTTTCCCATATGGTTTAGTATGGTTTGTCACTTCTTGATAAACTATCCATTAGGAAAAACTCATGATGATTTACATCTTTATTTGACTTTATCAGTCCATAGTTCTTTATTTATTTATATGATGCATGTTTAATTTATTTTTTTATTAAATACAATCACATATTATAAAAAATTAACAAGAACGTTTAGATAAAATAAAATAAAATTTAAAAAATTTATTTTAAAAGATATAGTTAATTATTTATGTATGTTATCACATAAAATAATTATAAAGTATAAAAAGAATAAAATATGATATCTTATACAATTATATTTTAAAAAATGCATAAGTTATTTTATCAAACATGGTTAATTGTTTATTTAAGTTTCACATATAATATTTATCAAGCATATTAAGAATAAAATAATGCAACATACACATAAGTTAACAAAATCCTTCAATAACAATAGTTAATCCTACATATAAGTTACCGAGTATGTTTGTTGTAATTTAGAGGCATGTGTTAAGGAAATTAGAGTATCAAATTTTAGGATTGGGGAGCCCACTAATAGATCAAATAATTTTTATTTAATGTAGTTTGATAGATTATATCCTACTTAAATAACTTTAAATAATTTATAAAGGCCTCTATTTAGGTTATGAAAAGGAAAATATGGATCATTTCTACTAGAATATTCTAGTGTCTGGATATTCTAAATCTAATAATGAGGGATATTAGGACTTGAAAAAATAGAAGGATACATGATTAAATCATTAATTAATTATTTCATAATCATCAATCAAGATATTTTAATAAAACACTTTTTTATTTTTTTTAATAGATAATTATAATGAATACCATGAATTCTCTATCATTGCGATCAATTGTGGATAAGGAAAATATCTTTATTGGTGTAAACTTCTAGGAGTGGTGCAGATGTTTATGGATTTTACCCTGAAAAGAGAGGAACTAGTATGTACTATAACCCCTAATAACTTTCTATCCTTCTTATAAAGTTAGTGAGGATGATAAATATATATACCGAAGACACATAGATGATTCTTTAGATATACGATGCATTATTCTAACATTGATGTTAAGTGAACTACAAAAAACATGAATGACTAAGATGTATACCCCATGTTCCCTTATCTCTAGGATATTTATTATGAGAGAGCTATACAAGAGAGATATGAAATTTCTAAATCACTCTTCATATGAAAGTTAATAGAGGAAATCTTTACCAGACCTTATATACTCAAGATGGTAGTGTGCATTAAATATTTGTAGAATTTATGATCTAATATGGATAAAGAACTATCCACAAATACTATTTTCACATACCTAAATTCATGTTTATTAAGTTTTATTATTAATTCTATCATGAAAAACTTATATAAATAACTTCCAGATTTTTTATAATGATTCACCAATATGATAAAGACATGTAGAAAAATATTCCTTCAGTATTTATGGCGAATAAGAATAAGTTCAAGGATAAGAGACCAATGAAAGAGTTAATTTAAATGGGGTATGAGAAATATTCTTCTATGAAATAAATGATTCAGAGTTAGATAACTGAGTGGGGGCTATTTTTCTTTCATGTGGCAATAAAGTTCATTGGTGTTTGATTATACACTAAAATGGGCATAGACATGGTGTAGTTTATGTCATGGTCTATACTGGAGTGCACCGTAGCATAGTGTAATTCTCTATGCCATGGTGCATGTTTATGAAATTATCATTCCTTGAAATAATTCACTAGTTCCTTTGATCATCCATCCCAATAGCTTTCATATTCAATTATTAACCATGTGCTGATTAATTAAAGGAGTTTGAACATTGGATAAATTCTTTTAAGTGTTAAATGAATTTATGCGGATCAAACCAAAACATTTCAATGGTTTGAAACATAAAAAACTTTTATGAAGCATTAATATTTATATTGGATGAAATTTTGAAGTTCCTTGATGCCTCTATAATTTATTTGATCTTCATAAGATGTTTTTTATTCCATTGTGTCGAGACTCTTGAAAGAAACTACTCAAGATGATTCTATCCGAGCTCTCGTTTCTCTGTCACCATTAAATAAGGTTCTAAAATATTGTGGTGTTGAGTTAGGTCCCATCCAAAAATAAAGAAATTACTATGATCTATGGATACCTTTAGAAGAATTATTCTTTTAGTTACTTCTTAGTGATCTTGATCAAACACTTGTAAAAAGATTCAACAAGCTGGATTGACTAGTGTAATGTATATAATTCTTGTTCTTCATTTATATTCATTACAAATGTATATATATATATTATAGTATTTATGGTGTTTTAGAGTTATTATTATACTATATTTATAATGTTAAAATTATCTCTAAAATACTTCATTAGTATCAGAGAAAAGATTAAAGAGTTAACCAATTCCTAAGACCTCTCACACATGAAAGGTGATGAAGTGTAGCTCTCCGCTTAGGAGGTCAATTATAGATGAAAAGAGTTGCATAGACTAAATATTTAGGTAAATAAAGTGATTTTATGGTTTTATATAGATTCCAAATTAGATGTGTTAAAATTAATAATAAATATTCAACCATCTAAAGTGGTATTAGAGTAGATATATTAATATTTATTTTGGATTTTTAAATGAATGAATAATTACTGAAAAATGAATTTCCCATGTACTTTGTTGTATCCCATGAAAAATGGTTGTTTTGATTCTTCAAAACAAAGGACCATGATATAGATTTTATACAAAATGGGTGTAGTGATTATTAATGTTATAATACTATGTTGTATGGAAAGAAAAATGACCATTGATGAAAGGTAATGAAAAAAAGCATCATAGGATGATACTCTACACTTTGGTGGATTGATATATGTTTCATGGTGGCCTTAAAAGTTAGGATTTTCCACAACATATACTAAGATGTTTTGGTCTTATAGATTCTTCCCTAAAATTTCATGATCCTCATAATGTATAGGAAAAATAGTGAAGGCCAAAATGGCTTGAACCAGAAATAGATAAGGGATAACCTGAAATGACCACCAAAATATTTCTGACTCATGGAGTTTCTAAAGGACCAAAATTGCAGCCATTGCACCATGGTGCATGCTGTTTTGGAAAAAAAGTAAATATTTTTTTTAATTTAAAAATCCTTTGGGCCCACATTAGATTTGATGGTGGTTTCAAACTGTACCCAAAACTTTTTGATAGATTTGATATTGATTTAAAATTTATTTACATGTTAAATGATTTATAAAGTGTTTATAAATTAGAAAAAGGTAAAATATAAGAGTCTTCATATTTGTTTATAACTAATTAAAAAATGTAAATATAAAGTGTTCCTAAATTATCCAATATTATGAAATATGAATTAATTTAAATTAATACCATATAAATTATAATATTAAATGTTCATATTGGATAAAGTTGAATTTTTCAAGTTAGTATGTGCTAAATTATAAAGTATATATAATTTCATTATTTATGTATTGTTTATAAATTATTTATCTCATGCTTGAATATATGAAGTTTTCATTTATCTATTTATTCCATTATTTATTCAAAGATATAAAGTGTTATATTATGAATTGTGATGTATTCTATAGTTTAAAGAGTTAAACTATTTCAAAATTATCATACATACATTTAAGGAGTTATATGCAAGGTATGATCAATAATTTAGTTATCTTCTACCTTGAATTTGAATTGTATTAGGTTATGAACCTAAATCAGGAAGTATCTTATAATTTTATACATATTTGGGGTACAATTGTGATGTAATAGAAATATATATTGAGAAAATTATTCCTGGTTAGATGGACTTTGGGTTAGACTGCTCACTGGACCAGAGGCCCATACCTTATCTAAAAAAGTAGGGGGTGGCTTCCTATATCTCCAAGTTTACTATAATGGGGGTTGTCGATTTCATTTGATTCTAATACATTACATGAAATTTTTTATATACATTATGCATGAGATGAATTTAAATATGTATAAATATAGTTGTCTTTTAATTTATATTATAAAAACAAGCTATGAGTTTTGTAAAGAGTTATAGATCAATATTCTTTGAACATGTTGATTTGATAGTAAGAATATTATTCCAAAATAAATCATTATAACCATGGATACAAGTAAAGGGAATAACTATTAGGTCTTAATGTATGGATGTATTGACTATAGGGGGTGATTATCCCTTTTAAAATTATTTAATTTAATTTGATTATCATAGTGAATAAATAGTGTTAAATGTGAAGAAGAAGTAAAAACAAATAGCACATGATTTTTTTATAGTGGTTTAGATCACCAAGATCATGGTCCACACTTCAATCTCCTCCAATTGATGAGGATTCGGGTATTTACAAGTTCCTTAATTTTGATAGGTATTAATAACCATATTAAAAATAGGCATATAATTTTCTCACCTAGTGGTATAACCCCAAACTTTTGAAGGAGTCAAAAACCACCTTACTTTTGTCTAGAAGGAATAACCTAAATTTTTTTTAGATGGGAGGAATAACCCAGTTTGAATGCTTTAGGATGGGAAAATCATAAACCAAACTCTAAAAAATAAACAGAGGATAAAAATTAATACAATAATGAAAAAAATAGAAATAATTAAAACAACAGTGGAGAAGTTGACATAAAAATTCGATGCAACTCAAGTTATTTGATCAAATTAGTTGTGGATGATGAGAACAATGAATTCCTTCATGATCAAGGTAATGTAATAGTATTCATATTCCAAATTCATTACTTCATGAAGCTCATATGAATGTTTTGTTTTTCTATCTCTCTGATCCTCTCAATTTTCATAGTCAATATTATGGTAATAATCTTTTTCAATATTATTTTATTGCAGTTTTTTTATTCACTTTTTCAACTGATAATAATTTTATTAAATCCAAATATTCCGAAGCTTCTCTTTTTCTAATCATATAAGGATGAATTAGAAAAATAATAAACATGTAAAATATATATGTTACCTTAATTTGAATTAACGTGCTTAAACTTAGATATTTCATGCTCTTTTATTCCTACATTTAATAATATCACAAAACTTAAAGTATGATAGTTAGATCAAAAAAATATATTTCATATTTATAAAATAGTTAAAATAATAAGAATAAACTTTCATTTTATTTGAATGTAAAAATTCACAAAAAATATAGTATCATACAACAATACACTACATGTGAAAAAGAGAATAGAATTTTTGCTCGAAATTTTTTTAACATGTAGTTATATTTTCGAAAAAAATATAATAAAACAATAATAATATAAAATTTATTTTAATTTTAGTAATTAAAATAAAAATAAATTATAGTTTTAAAAATAATATTTTAAAACTGATGGTAGATAAAATATACCTAGTGGTAGCAAGGTTACTATTATTGAAGAAGATCTATTGTTCGGTATGATCTTTCATTCGGTGATCTACCATTAAGTGTGATATAACTTTCAGTGATCTACCATTATTTGGATCTATAGTTTGTTAACCTACCATAAATTGAATATTTCACGGTTACCATTGTGTTAGGTGCTACCGTTGATGTCTAGTGAACTCTGCTATTGTGACTTATGATCTACCATTGTTATAAGATGGTGATACTTCCATTGTGAAGGCATGAGACCATCATGAATGAGATCTTCACTATCAAGTAGATCTTTCATGAAGGTAATGCATGCTACCACCATTGGAGGCTAGCGGTACTACTATCATCATATAGTAGGTGATGCCACCATTGATAGAAGAAACAACCATCAGTGTATATGATATACCATTTGAACGGTAGAAAAATTTCATTGATTTGTAATGGTGTTTAATCACTTTATATCCTTTACTAAAATAATATCGAATGTATTTTAGGTTATCGGTTGACCGAATTCCCTCCTAAAATTTTGTTTTAATTCAGAATAAACTAGTTCTTTGTAATATTCAAATGCATGAAAAACAAAGTTTCATGCATGATATCATAGCCTTAAACACCTCAAAAACTTGATCACAGATGTCCCATGGTGATATTGGTTCAATCAGTGGAGGTCTAAAGTTATCTCCTATGTACAGGAACTGGTTAATCGTTTGTAGGATGAAGATGAAGACACTAGCTTGATTGGATGGATCAAATGGATTTGATCACACAATGCATGAAATATTTGATTTTTAAATATGTAAGAACAATGGTGTGCACACCATTGTCCCACATAAGTCCAGTGTAAGGTCTACTATATGGTATATCATTCAAGGTGTGTTATCACCACTTTGAGCTTACTATGTGGGATCATCACCAGTTACACAACACACACATCTGGCCACACAGGCTAGCGTCAACCCATGCTAGTCCATCAACACACTCATGGGCACTGTCTACATCCACTATACTTGATATTAGACATGAACCACCCATTCTCCTTCCACTGTACAAGTTGGCTCAGGCTAGCTCCCTTTGTAACGTCGCATATTTTCAACTCGGTTGAAATTTTTCATAGGAGCTTAAATTTTCAGTTTGGGGGACTCACTGAATTGTAAAACAAGATTTGGAATGAAATTTCAAGAGTTGGAACACTTGAATATGTTTTTTTAGACTTGTTTTAAGGCTCAAGAGGTGTCTCAGGTGTTTTCTTTAGTTTTGGGAGTGAAGGGCTCCAAAAATTCAAAATCAGGAGAAGCTGGTAAGGGCGCACGATTTTCTTAAAATCGTACAGCCCACCAGGAGAAATCGTATGAATGGAATAGTGGAGACGGAGGTATTAAATAGTTTAGTCTAACCATGTGATAGGACCTTCGTGGTCGTATAATTTTTTCATGTTCCTTGACAAAGACTAAATGCATAGTTGGTTCACGATTTATCAAACCATGCAACCAAACCATGAGCCTATTTTAAAGGGGTGAAATCCCCATTTTCCCTTTCCTCCATATTTCTTTTATCCTCCCTTCTCTTCTCCCCTTACCCATGCATAGTATCCTCCCTTGGATCTTCTCCTATCCTATCCTAGTTATGGAGAGATCTCTTCCTCCCAGTGTTTGTTTCGAGCATTGATAAGTGCGTTGGATAGCCCTCTGTGAGTATATGACTCCTCTTCCTTATCTTCTTGTTTCCCCTCACCATCGTAAATGCTATCATGGCGCAAGATAATTCACCCTATTTTCAGTTAATTTGTATATTTCTTTTATTTACCTCAAACCGTCTCAATTCAAACCTTGATATAGGACATGTGGACTATCCTTGGTATAAGTTATGTGGTCTATGTATTTTCCCTAATGTTTCATCAAGTTATAATTTATGTTTTTGTGTTGTGCATGATTATTTCCATGCAATGCCACTAAAATTTTTAATGATAGATATATAATATAATTCCCTAATTCTAGTAGCCTTGTATATTAAATTGGCATCATTGATGGTCATGAACCTTAAGCCGCAACCACCCTTTAAGGGTGTCTTCCTTAAATGACTTTAATTAATTAATTGTTTTCTAATAAAACCCCTCATTGAGGTGCGCTACCTTATTAAATGTATATAATTAATTAAATAGAACAAATAAGGAAGTAGAAAGGTGATTTGCTCCACTATATCATCACTAAGTGACTGAACCCCTACCTAAGGGGTTGAAACCTCCTCTTATTAAATGAACTTGATGATTCGTGTGTAGTATGCTTGTTAGAATGGACTATTTTATATCTCTCACATGTATGGTGTAAACTGTTATGGGAAGTTCACCTAGACCTCATATTTTTTATGATGGAATGAACCAAATAATGAAACGAATAACCTGTATTGAAATGGTAAGTTGGTGTGAACCTCTTTAAATGTACATGAATTGTGTTGTGGGATGTTTATGAACATGTAAACTCTTTTTATTTATAATTGTAATGTATTAATGGTATGTATGAGAACATTTTCTAGTTTATAAATGTTAAATTAATTGTATTAAAAGGATCTGATATGCCTTGAGTGACTTCAGTTTCCTTTTTGTGGAATTTTTGGCTAAGGGCTCAGAGGGAAAATCGATTACATTCTACCACCTTATGATTAAAGGGACCTTGAGTAGGGTCGTTGGCCATGTCATGTCATGCCCCCTAGTTGAGGCTGATGGAATAGAGTAAACATCACTTGGGTTATTGGGCATGATGTTATGCACCCCATTGATTAGGAGGTTTGGTATGACCCTCTTCATTTTTATTCATATATACTTGTCATGGAATAATAAATCTTCTATGAAACTCGGCATGGAGGACTAATTTTATTTTGATTACTGGGCATGACACCCCTTATATAGTATTATGAGACACCTATTATTATTATGAGTATTATTAAACATGGATGTATAAGTTATTCCATAGGTCCTGGAGAAGACTATGTATCCATATATATGGCTATAAACATCACTACATTTATAGTGAATATGTATGTATACATTTCTATATATATTTATATATATTATAATTAGAGGCATTCCAGATTGGTCTAAAGAAGTTATGATCATCCATGTGTCCTCGAGGAACCGGATCCCAACTTGTTACATTTATTTATTTATTTATCTTCTTCTTATTTATTATAGTCCCTATACACTATTTTATTTATATTCATAGACTGGATTTAGCTTTAGACACCATTGGTGGTGGCCTACTGAGTATATCTTACATCCTACTTGAGCTTCCATTACACTAGGGTACCCGAGAATATCTCATGTTCGTAGGTCTATGGATTATTTCTTGCATTGTACAATGTACATGAGATTTTTGGGTCACAAGACTATGCTAGTACTCAAGATACTCATGGAGATCACCCTAGTGGATTTTTATTCTTTTTATTTATTAATGTATTGTATCATATATCCCTATTATATGTTTCCTACTATGGATTTTGTATCATCACATTGTATTTGAAAATTTTCATTAATTTTTAGTCAGTCTGTTATATTTTTCCACTTTTTGTCATTTATTATGACTATTCTTTTGTTGTCTTCTAATTAATTATTATTATTATTATTATACCATTGTGTTGCTATGATTATGAGGGTATACTCTCCCCATAGTACCATTATTAGACCATCACTTCTAGTCAGCAGCCTCTGGAATATGGGGTGGCACACTTGAGTCCATGTGACTGGCTGACTCAAGGCACTGTTTCAGTGGGTTGTAGGTCCAGATGTTGAAAAGTGGTATCAGAGGTTTTTTATTTCCTTATGTATTAAAATTTTGGGTTGGTAAATAAGAGACTAGTAATGTGTCGATTCTTGGTAAATAGTCGTGTATGGGAGTGATCAAACTATGCATGGGGAAAAAAGTGGCTAGGTATGGGATTGTTGTTCACAGTTATAGTTGATTATGATTTCACCTTGAGTTATTGGTGTACTTTGGATGATTGTTGATTTAACATATTTTCATTATTTTACCCCTGTCCCAATATTAAAAGAAAGTAGCATTACATGAATCTTTATAAGCACGTAGATATTAACATTCCATGCATATTCCATGGCATGTAGGATTCATTATTAGGCTTCCTGATGTAGTGATATTTTCCTTGAGTGATATTCCATACTTTTGTGTTTTATTTAGTATGTTTTTCTATATTTCTTTTTATGTGATTTTTTTCCATGACACATTATTTATTTATCATGCTTAAATATTTACCATTATTATTTGATTATTGGATATTATTTTTTGATTACTAGTATATAGATTGTATACCATGCTTGGGTGTTTCTCTGCTCATGTAGTAACTTTCCATGTTAGTTGTGATGATTTTTTATTATTATTATGTTTATTTTTATCTACTGGTTTTGATAACATGACTTGTTATAATTACAATACAAGTGTTGGTTAAATAAAATGAAATAATCAACCTAATTAGTGTTTTCCTACATATATTTATGGTGGAATTCTATTTGATTGACCGATCATGACATGTTTGATCCAAAAACCATTTGTTAAATGGGATAAAACATATTGGTTGCGATTAAATGGGATACAATTTTCAATCTATAAGGTGTATGGTAACTTCATAAATTATAAAATGGTAAACCATATAATCTAACGATTGTATGTGAGGTTGATAGAATTTAAGACCATTGTATGAATTAAAAAGTTGTTAAATTTTAACCTTAAATAAAATGGTTTCCTATGAAAGGGATTGTACCTCCTTTAATTGGGCATGATGACCTATATTATTAAATTCATAAATGCATAACTGGACCAATTAGGTCATTTGGTGCATGTTTCTTATGAGATATCCCATTAAGGGTGTTCAAAACTTTAATAATTAAATCAACTACCTTATTTTATGGACCCATGTTGGATTAATGGGACCCTCATAGGTCATCTTATCTCTTATTCCTTAGTGCTTAACCCCCTGGGGGTATGTTTATACTGTATAGGGATTGTCATTTAAAGTGTCTAAATATGCCTATATGGGTTCACGTATAAACTTATGATGAATTCTTACTTAACTGGTCCTTTTTAAATCTATAACAAACATGTTATCTACTTTTGAACTATATTTATATGAGGTATCTATTAATTAAAACTTCAATTAAAACCTAAAGTGTGTTTTCCTATATATATTGGAATTAAAGTTTTATTTAACTATGTCCAATTGTGAGAACCTTATGAATAAATAAATAAAATTTATAAAAGGAATTTATGTGATAATTTACCTAATTATGATATGATGTCAGTTAAATAAATGATGCTTAAAAGTAATTTTGATAAAACTTTCTATGTTCCTTGTGGATTCCTCTAAATAAATTTTGATGAGTACAGTTTTCCTTATAAATAGTACTTGAATATTATAAATTTTAACTTTAATGTTTCTTTAATTAAAATTTTAATTAATTAAATAGCTAAAATGAAACCTTAGTGGTGTTCATATCTTGACCCTAGTGTAAGGGTGGTTTAAATGATTCCTTGAAATTAGAATTTGAGCATTGATCGTAGGCCCCTTCTTTTATAGATCAAACTAAAATCATAGGCCCTTAAGGCTAGTGACATTTTCAATCATGTCCTCTTGGTAGGATCAATGATAAATGCTTTAGTAAGGGGATAACTCAAGGTAGGTATAACCCTTATAACTTTAAAGTGTTTCTTTTTTCTCTGATGAGATTTCTATCTTATGGTTCCATTCAGGTGATGTTTGTCTTGAGTATGACTTCTTAGTTTATAAAGTGATACCCTTGTATTAATGGGTGGTAGTTTGATAAATTTAGCCTTTCTAAAGACATCAGAATCTTATGATTCTCAGTTTCATTAGGTTATAAATGAATAGGGAATGGTCAACTACATATCAGGTCGTGTGACCCTTTTTCTTCCTCTTTAGTGTTGGATGAATCAATAGGTTGTCAGCCTATTTTTCATCTATATGGGATAGTATGACTTTAGGTTGATTATTTTTACAGGATATTAGAAACTAGATTCATAGGTCCAATAATCCTATTGATAGTTTCAAATGATGTTCCACTATAAAAATTAATCTCGGGGTGGTATGTGTTGATACACGCAGTACCCATCTAGTTGAAAAATGATGCAGCAAACTAGATGAGTTTGGTGGTAATCATTTTATTCTTGATATTTTATGCTTTAATCATGAGTAATTTATGTGTAGATTGACCTAGTAATTAGAGGAAATTATATTCATCCCAATATTAGAGATGATTTCGTAAATGGATTAGGTGTTTTGACATGTTGGTTGGTTAGTTTTTGATTTTACGCCTAATGTTATAGAACTCATGGACGTAACTTGGGAGGAGTCTAGTAAATGTGGACTAGTGAACTTGTATGCAGATAGTTTTTCTCTCCTCTTGGTGTACTCTTGTCTTAGTGATGATAATGTTCCCTATCTTGATATCATTCAAGATACATTGAGAGAGAATCTGTTATACACTTAGCTAAAGAAAGAAGAGGTTAAATGTCACTGAGCTCGATGAATAGACTCTATGGAGTTACACTTCTATAGTTTGGTATGTTTAGAGGCGTGGTTAGTCCTGAGTGATACTTCGGTTCCCAAGTAGGAATTCCTTGGGTGGACTCATGGACACTAGTTGGCTCCTTGACTTGACTATCATTGGGTTCAATTAGTGTTCTTTATTTGTAGACATAGGCTATATTCCAATGTCTCACTTGTAAACTCCAAAGTAGGGACTACCTTGGATAAGCTCCTTGGAATCCAATTTATGGTTTCAAGGTTACCATGGTCTTCGTTCAGGCACATATGAGATGTTTTATGGGTGAAGATCTAAGTGTTTAGATCGGGTATACACCCATGATCATGTTGAGGCATGACAACTTAAATGAATAGAAAATAGTTTAGCCTGGAGACATCATCAGAAGTTGGGTATGAGCTTTGGTGTATGTACTTGAAGAAAACATGAGGTGCCTTAGGATAAGGCATTGTGTTTTCGGTTGTGATACATCATCCATTTAAGATTATTTTTTTGAATAGTCATCTAGAAATGGCTCAACATGATCCCTCTTGTTCCATTTAATGTGGTCAATGAGGAACTATTTCATAGAATGTCATTGGGATGAGATGATTTTAGTGTGGGTCAACTAGAGTTTTTCATGAAGATTCATCTCAACCTAGATAAATGAGTTAGATTACTATTCGATCATTCTTTCAAGATAATAATCATGTCATGATCATCATTAATATGATACATGCATGCCTAAATATGCAATTCTGATGGTGGTAAGTACCATGGCTTGGGGTTTTCTGTTAAATGATAGAAACTATAATGGGAAGTGTCATAGGCCAGGTGATTAAATAAATGATGATCTGATCATGTATTCAGTTTGATGGTCTTGGGCAAGTGTGTTCTTGATGTTTTAGTTCATAAAATGAGCACTTCCTCAAGTTTTAATAGACCATGTACCATACGCTTAATGTGATGCTTGGAAGTGTGTTGGGTGTTTGGAAATGAAACATGGCCTTTTGGACAAAACTTCATGACCCGAGTAGGTCGGGTGTTTTTTCATTTATTTCCCCAAGGCTTCTTGGGGATGAGAAGTTCTAAGATGGGGAGGTTTTAACGTCCTGCTTTTTAGATTGGGTTAAAATTTTGCAAAGTAGCTTGAATTTTCATTTTTGTGGATGGTTCGAATTGTAAACCATGATTTGGAATAAAATTATGAGAGTAAGAACAATTGAATGTGTTTTCTTAGACTTGGATTAAGGACCAAGAGGTGTATAAGGGGTTTTTTGAATTTTAGGAGTGATAGGCTCTGAAAACTCAAAATCGGGAGAAGTTGGTAAGGGTGAATAGTTTGTCTAAAATCATGTAGGCCACAAGGATAAACCATGTAGATAACCCAGTGGATCTATAGGTCTTGTACGGTTTAGTATAACTATGTGAGAGGAGATTCACAGTCAATCAATTTTTTTGGTTTCCTTAATAGAGGAGAAATACACAGTTTTTTCATGGTTTCTCAAACTTTTCGCATGAATCGCATGAGCATCCTTCTTGGATAGTGGATTAATAACTATTGGTTCATGGTTTGGCCATTTGTAAGGTCGAACCGTTCACCTCTTTTAAAGGGGTGAAATCCCCATTTTTTCCCTACCTCTTTATTTATATTCTCCTTTATTCTCCTCTCCCCTTACCCATTCATAACATCCTTCCATTGAGCTTCTCCTCTCCTCTTCTAGGTATGGAGAGTTCTATGCCTCCCAATGTCTATTTTGAGTTCCATTAGGTGCGTCGGATGTCCCTCAACAAGTCTATGACTCCTATTCCTTCTCTTATTATATTTCATTTCCATATTAAATGTTATCATTGTGTGAGATAATTCATCTTATTTTCAGTTTATTTTTCTATTTCTTCAATATACCCTTGAACCAAATCAATTCAAGACTCGATATTAGACATGTGAACCATCCTTGGTATAAGGTAAGTGGTCAATGGTTTTCCCCTAAAGTTTTGTTGAGTTATAATTTATTCCATTGTTTCACGTGCCGTTATTTCTGTGCGATGACTCTAAAATTTGTAATACTAGATATATAATCTAATTCCCTATTTCTAGTAGTCGTGTATATTAAATTGACATCATTGGTAGTCATAAAACTCAATCTTTAACCACCCTTTAAGGGTGAGTTTCTTGAATTCCTTTAATTAATTAATCTTTTTATAATAAAACTCCTCATTGAGGTTTTTTTTCTTATTAAATGTATTAAGTTAATCAAATGGAATGGATGAGGAAGTGGAAGGGTGTATTTCTCTAATATATCATCTACTAGTGACCAAACCCCTAACTAAGGGATTGGAACATCCTCTTATTAAATGAACTTGATGATTATTGTGTGGTATGCATGTTAGTATAACCAATTTTATACTTCTCACATGTATGGTGTTAACTGTTATGGACAGTTCACATGTCCCTCATATTTCTAATGATGGAATGAACTGAATAATGAAATGAATGGCCTATATTGAAATGGTAAGTGGGTTTGACCCTCTTTAAATGTACATAACTTATGTTGTGGAATGTTTATGAACATGTCCTAACTTTTGATTTATAAGTGGAATGTATTAATGGTATGGATGAGCACATGGACTATTTTCAAAATATTAAACGAATTATATTAAAATAAACCAATGTGCCTTGAGAGATGTTGGTTTTTTTATAGAACATCGGGATAAGGGATCATAGGGAAAATGGATTACCTTATAGTACCTTATGATTAAATGGACTTTGAGTTGGTTCTTTGTCCATGATGTGTCACACCCCCTGGTCGAGGATGATGGAATGGAATCCACATCACTTGGGTTTTTGGGAATGATGTTCCATGCCCCCTAGATTATGAGGTTGGGTGTGACCCTCCTCATTGTTATTCATGATACTCGGCATGGAATCCTACATTCTCTATGAAACTTATCATGGAACCCTACTTTGATTTTGATTATTGGTCATGATATCCCTTATTTGTTATTATGAGAACCCTATTATTATTATGAATAATATTACATGTCGGCGCCTAAGTTATGCCTTGGGTCCTGGAAAATACTACATATCTATATATATGGCTATAAATTTTACTATGTTTATAGTTCATATATATGTTTAAATATCTATATATATGTATGCATATTATATTCAGAGACATTCTAGCTTGGGCTAAAGTAGGTATGGTTAGCCAGGTTTCATTGAGAAACCTGATCCCAACTTGTTACATTTATTTATTTATTTATATTTAATTTATTTATTATCCCTATACACTGCTATATTTATATTCACAGATTATATTTAGATTTAGAAATTGTTGGTCGTGGCATACTAAGTATATCTCACACCCTACTCGAGTAGCCACTACATTGGGGTACCCGAGCAGATCTCATGTTCATGGGTCCATGGATTATTTCTTGTGTTGTGCATTGTACATGGGAGCTTGGGAGCACAGGACTGAGCTAGTACTTAGGATTATCATGGATATATCCCTTGGGTATTTTCAATCATTTTCTTTATTCATGCATTGTATCACATCCCTATGTTGTATGTTTCCTGCTTTGGATTTTGTAGGATCACATGGACATGCATTCATGGTTGTATTTGGAAATGGCCATTTATGTTTATTTAGTATATTATATTCTTATACTGCTTTCCATTTTATTATTACCACTTATAATACCATTTTTTGATTAATTATTATTATACTAGTGTACTACTATGATTATGAGGGTATAGTCTCCCATTGTAGCATCATTAGACCCTCGCTGCTTGTAGGTAACCTCTGGCATATGGGGAGGTGCGCATAAGGCCATGTGATTGAAAATTTCAGGGAACCATTTTAGTGGTTGGGTTGAATAGTGGAACAATTTTTTTAAAGTCCACTTACAAAAAAGTTAAAACAATAAATCTAGAATAAAAATAATAAGATGAAATTTTGTTTAGTTAAACAATAATTCCAAAATAAAATTAATAAAAAATAATTGCTTTTTAACTTCAAAGAAATATATATAAATTAAATATAATTATACTTAATGTCAAAAAAAATTAATAAAATGAGGGGATTTAAATTTATCAAAAAAAATAGAAGAATACTCAATGAATTATGTGAGATCATCAGGACATTTACATGTCCGGTAATCAAATACAAGGTGTGAGATAATTAAAAGGAGTCTCCACCACTGCTGTAACTCGTGACATATTGCACACTATGAAAAGATAACACACATCATGTAAGTATTGTTAATCTTAAAATAAAGATACAAATTTATGAAGGTTTGACACTAAGGGATTATAAAATATCCCATCAATCGCACCTTGGGAGGAGTCTATGATTGAGGGAGATTCCAAGATGCTTTTGGCCAATGCACGCACCACTAGAGCCCTGCTTTGTCACCGTTATTCTTGGGTATCCATGCTACTCATTCTCATCATTCCTAGAATGAGTGATTAGTATTTTTTATGTCAGGTGATGTAATTGTATGGGGAAGTGATTGGGTTTATTTTTCAATTTTAGGTGTTTCATTTTATTTTATAAATTTATTTCCCTATTTTTTGTATGACAATTATGAAATATAGGTTAGTTGTGTTTAAATAAGGTTTTGGTTCACCTAGCTTTGAGATTGCACCTAGTAGATGACCATCCCAATAGTGAAATCACATGATTAGCATGGGTACCCAAACCAAAGATCCTTGTTGACCCAATTCTAACACCAAATATAAATGAATCCATTATCAATTGAATCCTTATCACATGATCCTGAAAATCACATAACCTAGCATGCCTCATCTCTTGAATTAAAAAAACCTTTTCATTGCTGTATTTTTCTATTTTTCCAAATAAAAAAACAATTGAAAATTCAATTTATTTTATGAATTTAGAACATACGGATCATCTTTGTGGGTTTAACACTTAGGATTTCCAAGTACTACATTTTTAGTTATCTTTTCTGGATTTTATTTTTTATTAAATTTGTGTAGACCCATAGGAATTAATGATACCCTTTAGAATATCAAATACCTAATTAAACAAATAAAAATAAATGATATCCAATTTTAATAAATAACTTAGGATTTCATACAAGATCTAGAAACTAAATTAAGCTAACCCACTAACTCAATGGGTGAAATCCAAAGTCAACGGTCAAGTAAAATTTCTACTTATCCTAATTTTAACACAAGTGATAATGGAAATGTTAGAATCATCACCCTTTATAGTGGTATACAACATAAAATCTCATTGCCCCTCCCTTAGATTCATACCCTCTTGAGGAAATCACCATTATAAATATCACCAAAAATCCAATTGAGGAAAATTATTTCCCTGAGAGGATTCTTACTAAAAGAATGAGAGTGAATTTTGAGGATTCCCCTATACTAACTATTCCTATAACATTCCCCTAAATGGACAGCCAACCAACAAAACCAAAATAAAATGATCATGATAAGGAAATATTAGAATATTTTAAAAAACTATAGGTTTACATTCCATTGATTGATATATTTAATAAAATTCATTGATATGTCAGGTTCCATTGGGATATTTGTACCCACTAATGTTTAATTCAAGGGAATTAATGTGTGAGCTAAGAGAGGAATGTATTTGTATTGATTCATCCATCACTTCCCACAAAATTTAAGTATTCTAGAATATTCTCGATTTCATACACCATAGGGTAGTACTTCTTTTATAATGTCATGCTAGAATGGGGTGCCTCTATAAATGTGATGAATCACTCCATTTTATCATATTTATAGGTTTGGGAACTTAATCCTATCATAATATTCTTTAAATTATAAAACTAGAAAATAACACACCCCAATTTTTTATTATAGGATGTTCTTATGAGGGTTAATAATTTAACTTTTACTTATGATTTTTATGTGCTAAAAATTAAAGATGAAGGGATGAATGGACATGCCCCAATCATATTAGGGAAGCATTAATTAAAAATTTATAAAACCATAATTAATTTATATAATGGTATTTTATCTGTGGAATTTGGTGTTGAAATTTTTCACTTTAACATCCTTGATACCATGAAGCGCCCCTTAGAAGAACATTCCTCTCAATCAGTTAATTTCATTGTTTTATTGCCTATCCCCATAGAAAATTCTCATCATTAAATCAATACCATTTTTTATTTTTCATCATTAATAGACATGCTAGGTAATGATTCATGTATTTTATGTTGAAATGATTTTTTAAAATTTCTTTCATGCTTATTAATTGATGATTTCTTATGCACTGAGGACCAAATGAACATCGATGATTCTTATCATATTGTAAAGGATTATTCATCATTTGGGGGTGTTACCATTGATTACTTAGACGATATAATGGACCTATATCTTTCTCATTCCCACTAATCAATCAAAATATTTCCATAAATAAAACATAAACCATTTTCTAAAAATTTAAAATATTCAAATCATGAGAATGGAAACATGTTTCAAGTCATAATTATTAGTTCACTTCCTCTAGATCATGTATTGTGATTGCTTGACATTTTAAGGGAGTATAAAAAATCATTGGGATGATCAGTTACTAACATTCCTAGTAATATCCATCAATTTTTTATATCATATATTATTAAATGACGTGGTTATACCATTCAGGTATGAATAATGAAAATTGAACCAAAACCTTCTTGATGTTGTTAAAAGGGAGGTAAAAAATTATTGATTTTGGTAATAATTAATCCTATATTTGATATTCAAGGGGTTAATCCAAAGCATTTAATTCTTAATAAAACTAGTTTGAAGGTCATTAAGAATAAAAATAATGAATTGGTTCCAATCCATGTGAAAAATAGGTTGTGTGTATGTATATACTATCACCAACTAAACCAGTATGCTAGGAAGGAATATTTCCCATTTTTATTCATTGAATAGATGCTGGAGAGGTTAGGGGGAAAGTCTCATTATTATTTCCTTAATGGGTATTTTGGATATTTTTAGATATATATTCCCCCCTATGGATTGGGAAAATCTAACCTTCACTAAAACCTTCGACAGATTTTCATATAGGAGGATGCAATTTGGTTTATGAAATGATCCAAGTACTTTCCAATGATGCATGGTTAATATTTTTTTATTGTTTAGATAATTTAATGGAATTATCCATAGATGTTTTCATGGTCTATTATTCGTCTTTTGATGAGTGTTTAAAGAATATCAGTTTTATCCTTCATCGGTGCATTGAAAATAATCTTTTATTGAATTATGAGAAATGTCATTTCATGGTAGGATAAGTGATAATGCATGGAAATTTTATTGGGATTATATCCAAGTTGATAAATCAAAATTGGATTTAATTTCTTCCCTACCATTACCTAAATATTTATGGGATATATGGTCTTTCCTAGGTCACATGAGACTTTATCTTCATTTCATTCATGGATTTAGAAAGATTTAACTTCCCCTCTCTCGATTACTCTAAAAAGATAAGGAATTTGTGTCTAATAAAAACTAAAAGGATGATTTGAATAAATTAAAATATAATCTTACTTCACTCATATTAAACTAACTACCTGAATATAATTTACCAATTGATCTCATGTGTGATGCTTCCAACTATGCATTTGGGGAAGTATTATCACAGTGTATTAATCAAGCTCCATATGTTATTGTGTATGACTCATGCACAGTGAACCTTATCAAGGAAAACTACATAAAAATTGAAGAAGGATTTATTATAATTTTTTTCCTTAGATAAATTCAATCCATACCTTTTGAGTACAAAGTGATTTTGTATTCTAACCATACATCCCTCTAGTATATACTTAAGAAACTAGAATCCAAACCATGTTTGATTTGTTGGATTCTCCTTCTTTAGGGGTTAAATTTAGAAATTAGGGATATTAAATGAGTATATAATGTGGTGGTTAACCATATCAATAGGATCCTTTCACCCTTGAATATTGACTCATCCTCCTACTTTCCCATAAATGGCATGATTCCTAGTGAATAATTATATCAAGTGCCAGATATTATTCCATAGTATCATTTCTATAGAATCATGAAAAAATAGTGTTAGAGATAAAGAGCAGGATTTATAAATACTAAAAAAATGACATGATAAAAGGGTTGTCATTGTCAGCACTTTATTTAGAATTGAAAAGGGATTATCTTTATCAGAGTTTTTAGTAGTGATAAAGGGAACCGTGAATAATTTAATTTATATATACATATCTATATATTTTAAATATTATTTATATAATAATAAGTACATATAATTATATAAATAGAATATAAATATATATATTGTAACACCCCGAGCTTCCACAATACGCTTCTCATTCAATAATGCAATAGCTTGCATTGTACGCAACTTCGAGTTCTAAAACACCGCGAGTAATCATAGTAGCCGTTATGAATAGTAATAACCACTTTTTAAAATTATAGAAATTTTATATTTCAAAATGGACTTCATTTTTGGATTCGGAATATCAAAATTAGCCTATGTTGAATTTTTGGTATTTTTCTGAGAACTTCTAATTTTTTATGAATAGTGAAAAATACTTAAAAACAACTTTTTTAATCAAAATAATATATAGTGATAAGTTATACTATTTAGTGGTTTTAAAGTATAATTAGAATATATTTTTACCATTTTATCCAATGGTGGTCATTAGAATTAATTTAACATTTAAATTGGACATAAACAATTGCCAATCTTTTGATATAAATTGTTTCTTAAAAACACGCTATTTGTTGTGACAACGGGAATTAATTATAAAATTAATTAATGCAACTTATATGTTTGGAATTTTGTAAAATATAAATCATTTTTGAATTCGGAATATCAATTATAGCTTAGGGTGAAATTTTGGCATCATTCTGAAAAACATCAATTTTTAATGAATAGTGAAACCACTAAGTGGTAGTTAAAAAACTCATTTTTCGTTTAAATGAAATTTTATCACTTCTGTGTTTTCAATTTCAAAAATCCGATATACATGGTTGTTATTAAGAAGTAAAATGTGGTTCAATGGGATTAGAATAATTTTTTGGTGAATAGTAACTTTTAAGTTCTTAATCACGATTAGAGGAAATTAGTGTAGTTTAAGGTAAAAATAATGTTTTAATAATATGAGATGAGCTTGACACATGTCCAACCCTCATTGGATGTTCCATGGACGACCAAGACAATCCATGGGTCAACTTGGGGACCCCATGGAGCCACTTTAGTTGGAAAATGACATAAATACCTTTTATTTAATGTTAAAGTAAAAAAATGACACAAACATGAAATGTTTTACTAAAACAATTTTTACATAGAGTTATACAAGTCATATGTTTTACTATCAATGTTAATTAGAAATATAAAAGTATTTCCTACCTCATAGTATTTTTTTTATAATTTTTAGACATTAAATAAATTAAATTATTTATGACATCATTATGATGCAGCAATGACCTCATTATTTAACGATTTTAATAAAATGAAAAGATAATGTACAATACAAGGCTTACACTTGTCCAAATACTATTTTATGGGTATATTTTGAACCCTTATCACCTTATACACGAATTATATAAGTTTGGGACCTTTATAATCTGAAAATCATTGTATAATAATGTAACATTTCCTTACTTTCCAAGAGTGCCCCTCCTCTCCACTTATAAAAGGCCCCCACCTCTACCACCTCATTCACACTTTCAATCCATTTGACTTGTCCAACCTCTGCCCAAATACTCTCCCAACTTCCATCCCTTACTCCTAGAAGCCTCACTTTGGGCAGAACTCTTCCCAAGGAAGCCTTTGGCACAAATCAAAAAGAGTTACCCGATTTTGAGGTAATGTCTTCTCTAATGTTGTTTTGTTTTGTTTTTCTTCTCCAACCCCCTAAACTATTTTTATTCATTTCTTTTGTAACAACACCAGTATCCTCAATATACTAGGATGTTGTTATAAGAATTATTCGAGCAACACTTACACACACCTACATCTAATGGTTAAAGAACATACTGTTTCTGTGGATGGCGAATTTCTGCCTCACGAAACGATGATTGTTCAACACTCATATAACACCTTCAAAGGTGGACATTAAGATGTCACTATATTTATATAGGATATATAATATGTTTATGTTTTACTTATGCTTCTATATTTTTCATTTATGGTATACTCTGTGATTTCCATTATGGGTAAACGCGATAATTTCATTTTAGGAAGTGCAGACTACCGCTCCCTCAAAGTGATTTGAATCGTTAATGCCATATATGGGATGTATAAAGGATGGAGTAAATGATATTATATATGATGTTATAATGGAATTATAATATACCTTTATATCATTATTATTTCATTAAATATGAAATAGAAATGAAAGTAGCGTTCATGCGTACGTACGGCTTACTGTCTCCATGAACGGTGCATTTCATTTCTTACCTCTAAACGTTATGGAATATTATAAATGCATGTATATACTGGATATATATGAGGTATATGATATCTATATCATGAATATAATTCTGGAAATAATATATATATCACCACATGAACAACTTGTAATTATAAGAATTTTATTTTTGACTCAAGTACCTAAGATCGACAAAATGACCGTTATAAACTTAAATAATTACATAATGTTAATAACATGGTATTAAGGGATATAAAATGAATAATGAACATTAAAAAGGTTCTTAAGTAAATATTAATTAACTCTATTTTATTATTCAGGAGGTTAAAGAACGGTCGAGTCAGGACAGGACGCAAGGTAAGGGTTTACTTCACAACCTCTTCATTATCCATGGTTGTTTATACATAATTATCTACTGGGACCTCATTATCATCCACATCCATGTTTCTTAAAAATTTCTTTCAAAATATTTTTACTATTAAATGGAAAATGGGTTAAATTCATTTATACCCTTATACGTTTTTGAAAGGAACCTTACCGTCGTTTTCTAAACAATGTACTTTTTGACCTTTTTGACAAATTTAAGGTAAGAATGTTTTTTTAACTTATACGGCGGGTGCGGCTATTTTCTGCCATTATAACTTCGTCAAAGCTTCCCTTACAAGCTTATAAGAATATTTTAAAAGTAAATGTATTATTTTATAATTATGGGACTTTTAAATGATTTCAAAAAAAAGAGATATATTTCTCTCAAATAGCTTTGATTTCATCCATGTCAACATCCTTTGATGGGTTTTAAGTTTAATTGAAATTGATTTATGATACAAAACTTCCATTGAACATTTTGTGAAATATTTGACTGTGGATGTGTTATTTTTATACCATCCATAGTTTATGGAGAAATTGTTGACATTTCGTATGCTAGTTTTAATACGAATATTTATGTTATGTTTAAACCTATTCATATGAGGAATGTATTGGACTTAATAAGTGACGGGTGGAGCCCGCTATAGCTCCTCGATGCATCGGTATGTCTCATGAGACAACTAGATGTGTAATTGGCCGAGGCCCTTTCCCAATTTGATTTATGGTTTTCGCCGAGGCCTTAATCATTTTAGACGTCTTGGCTGAGGCCTTGACAAAATGTTTCAGAATGTCTGGCATTATACATTCCCTCATTATGAAAGTGGTTATTGATATTTCATGTGATTATTCGTCTAGTAGAATATCCATGTGAGGAAGTAATGGCATTATTTTATTTTACTTTTGCCATATTATGCTGAAGTTCAAGTTCAATAAGGCTTTTGTTTTAGTTATACATTGCCTTAAATGTTAATGTTTATTTATGAAACTTTCTGCTATATTGTTATCCTTACGGAGCATTTGAGCTCACCCCTTTCAATGTTTTATTTTTTCCAGGATGTGAAGAAGTGTATTATGACTGACTTGCAAGAATAGTCAGTGAGGATATGAGTGTGGACTAGGGAGACCATGTTATTGTAGTTTTCATTTTTATGATGTAATGTAATGTTTACGAATGTATCTAGTGTTTCCAAGGCTACTAAACTAATCGGTCTTTCGAGACTTGATCTTTTGTGATCATGCCGATGTTATGCAATAATGCACCGACTCTGGGTAGCTGGGGTCGGGGCGTTACAGTTGGTATCAGAGGTAGTTTAGTACTAACCTTGGAAGTTAGATTTAGATAAACTCTTATTAGAGCACATAGCCCAAAGATAGACTTTGAGGATTAGTATAGAAGAACTTCCTAAAATTTTGGTATTATAGAGATTTTGTGAGTTTTCCGAGCAATACATCCCTGTCTGGATACGAGCAGGTAGAGATGGTGCTGGCACAGATGTACATAGGGGTAAAACCTGAAAACACCGCTTTGAGCTAGACTCGAACGGGAACTGGTGCACGAAAACGGGTCTTGCTGCACTCTTGGTTACGACACTCCCGGGGGATATGATTAGGATAATTCTCATTTTCTTTAAAAACCACTATGAAGGGTTATGAGTATATACTTCCTCAAAGAAAACTTTTTTTATGATTATGGATTATATCCATAAATAGTTCAATTTATGTAAAGTTTTTTACAAATATGGAATTATGTATTTTAATTCATAAACTAATCTAGTTTATGCCATTGTTTAGAAATGGCGCCTAGTGGAAGGAATGGAAACCGTATCAATGCACGCACTCCGTGTAGGGATTTCCCACCTGCTCAAGATAATTATTGTGGATCTGGAGATACAATTATTGCTGATCAACTTATTACCATACTGGGACAACTCACTCAGGTTATGAATAATAACCTTACTCGTATGGAGAACACTGATCTGCAACGTGGAGGATCAATGTTAGACCGTTTCATGAGGCAACAACCACAAACCTTCAATGGGAGTACAAATCCTATAGTAGCTGAGCAATGGATAAATTCCATAGAGAAAATATTCCATTCCTTGGGGAGTAGTGAAAGGGAGAAAGTTGTCATGGCAGTTTACCACCTCACTGGAGATGCCGATCAATGGTGGTCATTGATTCAAAATACAAAGGAAGATGAAGAAGTATCAAGTTTTGAATGGAGAGAGTTCAAATATCTTTTCTTAGAAAAATACTTTTCACATGACCATCGAGCATATATGGAAAGGCAATTTCTCAGTTTGAGGCAGAAGGAGGATGAGAATGTCGCAAAGTATGAGGCTAACTTTACAAGGTTAGCGAGGCATGCTGCAGATTATATACGTAACCCAAGAAGTAAGATTGATCGTTTCTTTGATGGGTTAAAACCATTTCTTCATCGAGCATTAGTCTCACAAACCTTCTCATCGTACAAAGATATTGTCTCATGTGCTATCAAGACAGAAAAGGAATTTTCTAAGCCTTATGACAACAAAGTAAAGTAAGAGAAGAAGAGAACGGTGGAACAAGAAATGGATAAAGGGAAAAATGGAAAGAAGGATTTTCCATTATGCGATAATTATGGGAAGAATCACCCTGGTACTTGCCTAAAAGGAATGGGAGTTTGTTATAAATTTGGAGAAAAAGGTCACCAGGCGCGTGATTTCAAGGGAAAGAAAGAGGTGATCAATATTGAATGCTAAAATTGTAGGTAAATGGGTCATTATGAAAATGAATGTCCTAAGCGTCAAGAAAACTTACCTCAGAAAAGGCCAAGGGATCAAGGCCAAGCTTATGTTGTTACTACAGATGAAGTTGAATAATTATTGTATTTGTGTTTTTTGACTCAAGAACTAGATTATGGTTATAAGAATAATGTGATATATATAAGGATTTTACTGTAGTACATGTTGATTTCATTAAGGTTTTAATATGATGAAGTTAATCATATTTTTGTATGTGACAATAAGAGAAACTTTACTTTGTTTAGGGAATCTAATGTGACAATTGAATTTGGAATTTAAGGACCCTTTAGAGAAAGTCTGGACAGAGGTATTTTGGATAACTATAAAGGTTGGAATGGATTAAGTTGATCTTTGGATAGTATTGTTTAAGGATAAAAATTTTATGAAGATTATTTTTGGAATATTATACTACTATAGTTTTAGGAAAAGGACAACCTGCAGGGTGGCGCATAACCCGTCGCGTCAGACAAAGCTGCATGAATCGAACCCACAACCATAGTGCGACATGCCTTTATTACCTACCACTAGCCTACAGGAAGTCCCTGGTTATTACAAAATAGTTTTGGTAATCTAAATGGTATGTTCTAATATTTTGAACCTTGTATGGTTAGGATAAGTATAATATTTCTGAGTTCTATTATCTTTTTGAGTGAAAGATGAGTTGAAGGTTAAAACTCTAATTGTCAAGCATAAATATATATATACCGATCTCTTATTCAATGAATAAATTAATTCTTAAACTTTATTAAAGGGATATTAAAACAAAAAAATGTGTTATACTAATACCTTATGTCTTGTTGAACTGATGATATTTTAAATCAACATAGATTGAAGGCTTTAAGGCCCTCAATTTGACAGTTGATTGTGATTGATGACCTCAATCACTCCCTACAAATATTTACATTTTTCCTCCAATTATATGTCTCTAATTTCCACCAATGTTCTCCTAATCGAGATCATAATTGGGTGGTGACTTTTTCATTTCCCTTTCCCTCTTATTAAGGCTAAATTTTATTAATCTTATTTCCGATGTGGGTTTTCCACAAAGGTATTTTCTATTTTCAACCTTTTATTTTCCAAGAAAAATTTCAAATTTCGAGGACTCAATTTATTGAAGGAGGGGAGAATGTAACACCCCGAGCTTCCACAATACGCTTCTCATTCAATAATGCAATAGCTTGTATTGTACGCAACTTCGAGTTCTAAAACACCGCGAATAATCATAGTAGCCGTTATGAATAGTAATAACCACTTTTTAAAATTATAGAAATTTTATATTTCAAAATGGACTTCATTTTTGGATTCGGAATATCAAAATTAGCCTATGTTGAATTTTTGGTATTTTTCTGAGAACTTCTAATTTTTTATGAATAATGAAAAATACTTAAAAATAACTTTTTTAATAAAAATAATTTATAGTGATAAATTATAATATTTAGTGGTTTTAAAGTATAATTAGTATATATTTTTACCATTTTATCCAATGGTGGTCATTAGAATTAATTTAACATTGAAACTGGACATAAACAATTGCCAATCTTTTGATATAAATTGTTTCTTAAAAACACGCTATTTGTTGTGACAATGGGAATTAATTATAAAATTAATTAATGTAACTTATATGTTTGGAATTTTTTAAAATAGACATCATTTTTGAATTCGGAATATCAATTATAGCTTAGAGGGAAATTTTGTCATTATTCTGAAAAACTTCAATTTTTGATGAATAGTGAAACCACGAAGTGGTAGTTAAAAAACTGATTTTTCGTTTAAATGAAATTTTACCACTTCTCTGTTTTGAATTTCAAAAATCTGAAATACATGGTTGTCATTAAGAAGTAAAATGTGGTTCAATGGGATTAGAATAATTTTTTGGTGAATAGTAACTTTTAAGTTCTTAATCGCGATTAGAGGAAATTAGTGTAGTTTAAGGTAAAAATAATGTTTTAATAATATGAGATGAGCTTGACACATGTCCTACCATCATTGGATGTTCCATGGCCGACCAAGACAATCCATGGGTCAACTTGGGGACCCCATGGAGCCACTTTAGTTGGAAAATGACATAAATACCTTTTATTTAATGTTAAAGTAAAAAAATGACACAAACATGAAATGTTTTACTAAAACAATTTTTACATGAAGTTATACAAGTCATATTTTTTACTCTAAATATTCATTGGAAATATAAAAAGATTTCCTACCTCATAGTATTTTTTTTATAATTTTTAGACATTAAATAAATTAAATTATTTATGACATCATTATGATGCAGTAATGACCTCATTATTTAACGATTTTAATAAAATGAAAAGATAATGTACAATCCAAGGCTTAAACTTGTCCAAAGACTATTGTATGGGTATATTTAGAACACTTATCGCCTCATCCACGAATTATATAAGTTTGGGACCTTTAGAATCCGAAAATCATTGTATAATAATGTAAAATTTCCTTACTTTCCAAGAGTGGCCCTCCTCTCCACTTATAAAAGGCCCCCACCTCTACCACCTCATTCACACTTTCAATCCATTTTGCTTGGACAACCTCTGCCCAAATACTCTCCCAACTTCCCTCCCTTACTCCTAGAAGCCTCAATTTTGGCAGAACTCTTCCCAAGGAAGCCTTTGGCTCAAATCAAAAAGAGTTACCCGATTTTGAGGTAATGTCTTCTCTAATGTTGTTTTGTTTTATTTTTCTTCTCCAACCCCCTAAACTCTTTTTATTCATTTATTTTTTAACAACACCAGTATCCTAAATATACTATTATGTTGTTATAAGAAGTATTCAAGCTACACTTACACACACCTACATCTAATGGTTAAAGAACATACGGTTTCTGTGGATGGCAAATTTCTGCCTCACGAAACGATGATTGTTCAACACTCATATAACACCTTCAAAGGTGGCCATTAAGATGTCACTATATTTATATAGGATATATAATATGTTTATGTTTTACTTATGCTTCTGTATTTCTCATTTATGGCATACTTTATGATTTCCATTATGGGTAAACGCGATAATTTCATTTTAGGAAGTGCGGACTACCGCCCCCTCAAAGTGATTTGAATCATTAATGCCATATGTGGGATGTATAAAGGATGGAGTAAATGATATTATATATGATGTTATACTAGAATTATAATATACCTTTATATCATTATGATTTATTTAAATATGAAATAGAAATGAAAGTAGCGTTCATGCGTACGTACGGCTTACCGTCTCCATGAACGGTGCATTTCATTTCTTACCTCTAAATGTTATAGAATATTATAAATGCATGTATATACTGGATATATATGAGATATATGATATCTATATCATGAATATAATTCTGGATATAATGGATATATCACCACATGAACAACTTGTAATTATAAGAATGTTATTTTTGACTCAAGTACCTAAGATTGACAAAATGACCGTTATAAACTTAAATAATTACATAATGTTCATAACATGGTAATAAGGGATATAAAAGGAATAATGAACATGAAAAAGGTTCTTAAGTAAATAGAAATTAACTCTATTTTATTATTCCGGAGGTTAAATAACGGTCGAGTCAGGACAGGACGCAAGGTAAGGGTTTACTTCACAACCTCTCCATTATCCAAGGTTGTTTATACATAACTATCTACTGGGACCTCGTTATCATCCACATCCATGTTTCTTAAAAATGTCTTTCAAAACATTTTTACTATTAAATGGAAAATGGGTTAAATTCATTTATACCCTTATACGTTTTTGAAAGGAATCTTACCGTCGTTTTCCGAACAATGTACGTTTTGACCTTTTTGACAAATTTAAGGTAAGAATGTTTTTTAACTTATACGGCGGGTGTGGCTATTTTCTGCCATTATAACTTCGTCGAAGCTTCCCTTACAAGATTATAAGAATATTTTCAAAGTAAATGTATTATTTTATAATTATGGTACTTTTAAATGATTTCAAAAAAGAGATATATTTCTCTCAAATAGCTTTGATTTCATCCATGTCAACATCCTTTGATGGGTTTTAAGTTTAATTGAAATTGATTTATGATACAAAACTTCCATTGAACATTTTGTGAAATATTTGACTATGGATGTGTTATTTTTATACCATCCATAGTTTATGGAGAAATTTTTGACATTTCATATGCTAGTTTTAATACGAATATTTATGTTATGTTTAAACCTATTCATATGAGGAATGTATTGGACTTAATAAATGACGGGTGGAGCCCGCTATAGCTCCTAGATGCATCGTTAGGTCTCATGAGACAACTAGACGTGGAATTGGCCGAGGCCCTTTCCCAATTTGATTTATGGTTTTGGCCGAGGCCTTAATCATTTTAGACGTCTTGGCCGAGGCCTTGACAAAATGTTTCAGAATGTCTGGCATTATACATTCCCTCATTATGAAAGTGGTTATTGATATTTCATGTGATTATTCGTCTAGTAGAATATCCATGTGAGTAAGTAATGGAATTATTTTATTTTACTTTTACCATATTATGCTGTAGTTCAAGTTCAATAAGGCTTTTGTTTTATTTATACATTGCCTTAAATGTTAATGTTTATTTATGAAAGTTTCCGCTATATTGTTATCCTTATGGAGCATTTGAGCTCACCCCTTTCAATGTTTTATTTTTCCCAGGATGTGACGAAGTGTATTATGACTGACTTGCAAGAATAGTCAGTGAGGATATGAGTGTGGACTAGGGATACCATGTTATTGTAGTTTTCATTTTTATGATGTAATGTAATGTTTACGAATGTATCTAGTGTTTCCAAGGCTACTAAACTAATCGGTCTTTCGAGACTTGATCTTTTGTGATCATGCCAATGTTATGTAATAATGCACCGACTCTGGGTAGCTGGGGTCGGGGCGTTACATATATACTAATTTATACTTATCTATAATTACTTAAATAATTATAACTACATGTATATATATTATAAATTATAGTGATATAGACTATATAAATAAATATCTATAGTCTATATTAGGTGGAGTTGATTAAAAACTTCAAATATACAAACACACTCAGGCACTCCAATGGATCAAGGTCCATCCCTCCCCATAAGGATTGGTAAGCACCCATTAAGACCTTAATATAATTTATTAATGAATCAAAGGCCCCTTCATGATGAAGTGGACCAAAGGCCCCAATATGTGATGTGGTTGGAGCCTCATGTGGACTAAAGGCCCTTGAAAGGTAGCATTATTTCCCATCTTGATGAATAGTATTACCTGCTATAGTACCCACTACGGTGCCTTGTGGGAAATCCCTCCAAATTGGGGGTTGTCGAGGGTTAAACCCCTGACCTCATAGATGTGGATATATATATATATATATATATATATATTGCATCAAATATATAATAAAAATATATATATACACACATATATAAAGGTTACCTTGCATATATATTTTATATATATACATATTTAAGTATTCTTAAATATGATTTATAAAATAATAAACATATAGATTTTTAGAAATACAATTTATAAATATTTTTAATCATCTATGATTTTTTTATACTTTTATATTTTTGTATAATTATATATATAATTATAATCACACACACATGTATTGCAAAATATATTGATACGAACTATATAAATAAATATACAAATACATTAAATATAGTTCATATTTAAATTTATATATTTATATTCATATTATAAAATTTATAATATACATATATATTTACACTATACATATATATTTATAATTATATGTATGTGTGTTTATTTACATGTATTTATATATATGATTATATATTATAAAATATATAAATAAATACTTAAATGTATTAGAATATTCTTAAATATAAAATCTATATTTTAAAATATAATTCATATTAAAATAAAAATTTATTATCAATCTTATTTTCATAATTATGTAACAAAAAAATATTGTAATAATCAATAAAATTAATTAATAATGTATTTAAACACATTAAAAACGTATATGTAAATATAATATATTAAAATTTATATGAATGATTATATAAGTATATAAATGAATATATATTTATTTAAGTATATTTATATTAATATATGTAAATAAATTGAAATGTATGTATTAATATAATTTTTGGTGTTGTGACGCGAGTTTGATATGGCCGGAAAAGCTCATGGTACAATAAAAGAAAAAATGGGGAAAGTGTGTGTGTGAGAGTGAGAGAGAGATAGAGAATTTATATATTTGTGTGTGTGTCTATGCGGGTGCATGCATACATAGTGAATTTATGTATGTGTGTATGTATGTATGTATGTATGTATGTATGTATGTATGTATGTATGTATGTATGTATGTATGTATGTATGTATGTATGTATGTATGTATGTATGTATGTATGTATGTATGCATGCATGTATGTATGTATATATGCATGCATGCATGTATGTATGTATGGATGGATGTATGTATGTATGTCTGTATGTATGTATGTATGTATGTATGTATGTATGTATGTATGTATGTATGTATGTATGTATGTATGTATGTATGTATGTATGTATGTATGTATGTATGTATGTATGCATGTATGCATGTATGTATGTATGTATGTATGGATGGATGGATGTATGGATGGATGTATGAATGGATGCATGCATGTTCGCATGGATGTATGTATGTATGTATGTATGCATGCATGCATGCATGAATGTATGTATGCGGGAGATGAAATAATTCATAGAATTTGAAGAAGTCCGCAGAAGGAAGAAATAGTATGCCAAGGTGGTACGTAGAGGCATTACGCAGAGGCAGTACATAGAGGTGGTACACGAAGGTGATACAGGGAGGCGGTACGTAGAGGCGGTACGCGGAGGCGGTACGTAGAGGTGGTACACAGAGGCCACACGTGGAGGTGGAACGTGGAGGCGGTGTGCAGAGCAGGCATGGTGCGTGGAGTAGGCACGGTGCAAGGAGTAGGCGCGGTACGCGGAGCAGAGGTGGTATGTGGAGTAGAAAAGGTACGCGAAGTAGGGGCGGTGCGCGGAGTAGATGTGATATGCCGAGAAGGCGCAGTACACCAAGCAGGCGTGGTATGCAGAGTAGGTGTGGTATGCAGACCAGGTGCGGTACACATAGCAAGTGTGGAATGCAAATCAGTAATAATTCACATAATCAAGTACAGTTCATGGAAAAGAAAACATCATAAAGGGAGTTTGTGATTCTAGCAAATACAAAGGGAAGAAGTCCTAGTGCATTCAGTAATTGAACTAAAGGAGAAAACTAAATATAAAAGTGCATCAATTCAGGACTTCGATGCAATCAGTGTCTCGTGCTGAATAGAGACAAAGACTTTTCATGCCAATCTGTTGAAGTGACTTTCAAGTCGATAAACTGAGAGAGAACTCTCCCAAGGTAGTAAGCTATGTGGAGTCAATGGAAGTGATCTAAGGAAAGCATTGGACTATCCCTAAACTTTTTTAAATGCAGTGTGCCTAGGATAGAGTGATTGTGCCCAAACCTTTGTAATCCACAGCTACTGACGATTAGTGCAATTTGGTACAACTGACAACCTGTCAGCATAAGCTCCTTGGACATAGCCCTTAGTGGTGAACCAAGTAAAAAGTGTCATGTTGTCCTTCTGCATGTGACTGTTTTAATTACTACACATATCTATCATACGGGTTTAAAAAAGATCCTACCAATGTGGGAACAAGATCCAGTAAAGAAGAAAAAAAGTTTACACCCTGATTCACCCCCCTCTTAGGGTAGTCTAGGGTCCTTCAATTGGTATCAAAGGGAGGTTTATGTATGTTGGATACTCTTTAGTAATTCTATTTTGAAGAGGATTTGAGTTTTTTTCCTGAATCAATAATGAAGAGCAGTCTTGATGAAATCTCAGTTATCTCTGAGTAGAAGTCTATACCCAGCAGGACCATGAAGAACAGGAAAAATAAAGAGAAGAGACATTTGAATAAGTACCTCTTATCTAAAGAAGATGATGTTTTTGGTTCTCTATTCAATTCAGAAAATGATTATGTTTCAGTCCTAGAAAGAAAATCGAAATGAGATCAGAAGGTATGTGTTTTCACCCTTTATAAATCTTTATCCTCATATTAAACTGATAGAATAAAAAAATACCTTTATGATATCTATAAAGATGGAGTTGTCGATATTTTTAGAATATTTCAATGTATGTAAGATGAAATCACCCAACTAAGAAAAGAAGCAGATACTATGGAGTAAGGCTTGGTAAAAAATCATAATGTTATAAGCTCTCCAGACAGATCAAATCCTTTGAAGAAACAAGGATAAAACATGAAATAAATACATAAAAATGGTTCAAATATGTAGAAGAGGAAGAGAGAGTTAGAATGGATCTTGATGAAAAGATCCATGTGCTTAAAGGGAAACTGAAAAATTGCACTGATTTCAAGGGTCTACAATTGGAAGGGATATTCAAGAAGATCAAGGAACATGACTCTTTGATTCAAAATAAAATGATGTTTCATGAGGAAGAATTTGTTATAATGAAGAAGGATTGTTAAGAAAAGATGACTATGACTGAAGATCATAAGGACATTCTCAATAGGCAATGTCTAGAATTCGATACTCAGTTGAACAATCTTGAAAAGACACATATTGATACTTCACAAAAGAATGAAACAGTTACTGCTGGTACTCAATGCTCACTGGATGATTATAAAGGTGAAATACCTCCAACATGTGACAAGAATATTATGACAACTCTTGATCATCCATCTCAAGAAACAGTTTTTGTTGCTACTCAATTCTCACGTGAAGATTCTACTATCACAATACCTCCAACATGTGATAAGAAGATCATGACTTCACTCAATGATCTATCACAAGTATTTGAGAAAGTGAAGGTACCATCCATACCAACTTGTACTATTGTTTCTAAATATGTTTCTACAAAAAGTGCAGGCTGGAAGAAAAATTATAAAGAAGTATGGATGAGGAAATGTGAGGAGAAGAAACCTACCACCATGGCTTGGGTGGATAAAAAGAAAAAGTTGGAAGATTCTTCCCCAAATAGAGAAAAACACATTAAGAAGAAGGCCCAACAAGTCATGAGGTAGTATGTAGGCACCCCATGCTTCCGGACCAATCCCATGCGAATGAGCATGAGGAAGTCCATCCGCTGGGGGGAACCTATCAAGTCATGAGGTAATGAGGGCTCGAAGACCCCTAAGTGGTGGGAAAGACGGGTGGTGTAAAAACCACCGTTCAGGTTTCCCTGATGGCCGGTAAATATGGAGTGGAAATGGGAGGCGGCAAGATAGGGGAGGTCTGGGTAGGCGTGCCAAATGACACAGGTAAGAAGCTCCATGTCACAGCCGGTCACGACCCCCATATCCTCATGGTGGGGAAAAAGGATGGCGCTGAAGCACCGGTGGGTGAAGCGAAGGATAGGGTCGGCTATAAGATTGCTCTTCTAGGAAGTGGGGGAGTACCTGTGGTCAGGCCTAGTGATCTCCCGCCACATGGAAATAAGGTCAGAGCGCTCGGGCCAGGTCAAGTCAGAAACGGGGGGTGGTGTGATAGGATGGGGATAGAAGCCGCACCCTCGGCCAAACTCTGTCATCGTCAGAGAAAAACGTCGGCCGCCTAGCTGGAATCGAACTATTGGCACCGCATCGCCAGGTGTCTCCCAGTACTCCGCTCCATCGAACTCAAAGGAGGCCACAAACTCCAAAAATAAATCACGGAACACAGGAGTGCAGACCTGGAAAATCTCGAGGAGTGCGGTGTGTCCGAGGAGTACCTCCAACTCCTCTCAAATACCGAGCCACTGCGGAATGCTACTGTCAAGGTATCGGCTGCTCAAAGGTATCGGCCGATGATAGAAGAGTCGGATCCTATCGTACGCGAGGTCAGTGACCGGGAAGACCATGTAGGGATAGGGAGCACCTGCAGGTCCCGGCCCAGGTGCCGGTGCAGCAGCAACATCTGGCTCTGGAGGTGGATCCACCGAAGAAGAAGGTGGCTCGGTGGAAGGTGTGCTCGAAGAGGAACCAGCTGCTGAGAATGAGGGTACAGGGAAAGTGGCAGCTGGTGCAGCAGAAGTAGGCCCAGCCTCATCTGAGAGAGTGAGTGGTGACAGAATGGCCAACAGAGGGAGCTCAAAGACCGGAGCATCGGGGTCCGGCTGTGTAGGTGGTCGGAGTCGGATCCGATGATAGTTGGGCCTCTCGCCCTAAGTGGTGGAGGCTGGCTGCTTCCTGTGGGAAGGATCACGATCTGCCATATCCTGAAATAGAAAGAAAAAGAAAACAAAACAAAAGAAAAAGAAAAAGAAAGAAAATAAAACAAATAAAATGTGAGAAAACTGGAAAATACAAGTACACGACATGTACTCCAGAGTACATGGCATGTATTCAGAATATAGAGTATCCCGTGTTCTCTAGAAGGACACGCCGAGGGTGGAAAAAGACCGTGTAATAGGACACAGCGTGTACCGAACATACACGCCATGTTCACATCAAAGTGCAGGTGGTGGTGTAATTTAAAGGACAAGACCATGTTGTTATCAGTTCTAAGAAAACAATACACACCGTGTAAGTATAGGCTACGACGTGTATTGCACATAAAGAACATGGTCGTGTAGAGGGGGAGACACGGGCCAGCTACAGATATAAAGGACACGGCGTGTACCGAACATACACGCTGTGTTCTGGAACATGGGGTGACAGGCCGTGTTATGTGCCAAACACGGAGGGGCCAACACAAACAATAGACACGGCGTGTACCAAACACACATGCCGTGTAAATTAAAATGGTGTGTGAGGTCGTGTGCAAAGGTGTACTCGGGTACGATGGAAATAAACAAGAACACGGTGTGTACCGAACATACACACCGTGTATATTCAAATTTTGAAAAATTCTATGTGAGGCTGTGTTTAGATGTACACGGCGTGTGTTCTTCATTTCGTGGTCATGTACTTCCGGAATTCGAACGGTCGGCCGATCCGAAAAACACCCTAAACGAGTCTAAAATTTTGAAACAGAGGGTGGAGAATGGTGTACCTGGATCGAGGATCACAATGTGAGAGGAATCAGAACTTGAAACGCCCCAAATCGACGGATCTGGAAAAAGGGGGGTTTGGGTGGCATTCGGGAGAAGAAACGGGAAGAAGGGGAAGAATGGGGCGGCCATGCGACATAGCCTCAAGTTGGGTGGCCCGCGGCTTATATAGCCGCGGTACACAGCGTGTATTTTTGGTACATGCCGTGTATCCTATTTTTTTTAAAATATTTTTTTAATTATATAAATAAATATAATTATTATAGTAAACTATATAATAATTTTTTTTAATAATTAAAAATAGATATATATACAAATTCTATTATATATAAACCTATACACGACGTATATCCGGAAATACACGCCGTGTATTTTAAAATGCAAAAAAGAGCAGTACAACCTTTGGTCCGGTGCTTGGGGCGGGATTCGAACCAGCGATTGGCTGATTCGAACGAACGCCCTCACCCACTGGAGCAAAGGTTGTTCTGTTGTTCATATTTAATTTATATATATATTTATTCTATATGGCCTATACATATGGAAAGAAAGAAAAGCACGACATGTGGTTTTTATTTAGGAAAGGATGGGGGTGATGCAGGGAGATTAGCGCGATTCGAAACCGGGTCTTGTGAACCTGGTGCCGAGACTTTGCCAATCCGAAAACTTCACCCACATGTAATTTCTTATTTTTAAAACGTTTTTTAAAATATATTTGAAAAATCATGGAGCACACGGCCTATATCGGAGTACACGTCATGTGGTTTTATTAAAAGAACAAATGATGGAAATGGGACGGTTATCTGGATTCGAACCCGGGTCTTTTGAAACCGGATTATGATTTTAGCCAACCGGCCCATCCCCACCATGGGTTTTATTAAACACATTTGTATATATATATATATAGATTGAAAATATCACACACATCGTGTAATTAAAAGGAGGAACCCCGTGCCAAAGGTAGGTCAGGAGGATTCGAACCGAGGATGGATCGAATAAACTCCAGTGACTTTTCCATCAACACCGGCATCATCCCTGGTTATTTATTTTTTATTCTATAGATTTATACTATTAAGTTTATAAATTAAAAAGGATTAGTACATGTCGTGTATATACGTGGGACACAACGTGTAACCTCTGGGTTGCCTCCCAGGAAGCGCCTTTGTTTTAGGTCATTGGCTCGACCTACTTACCTTGCTTAACTAAGGTGTATAGTGGAAAACGTTCCCACCATGTTGTCTGTAGGATGGTAAGCTTTCAAGGGCTTCCCATTTACCTTGAATGGTTGACCATCTTCTCCAGAAATTTATACTGCTCCGTGATGGAATATGTGGATAATGTGGAATGGTCCCGACCAGCGTGACTTTAACTTCCCTAGAAATAAGCGAAGACGAGAATTAAAGAGAAGTACCTAATCACCAGGTAGGAATGATTTTCGTGATATTATACGGTCGTGAATGTCTCTTGTCTTCTCCTTGTACAACTTGGCGTTCTTGTATGCCTCTAATCGGATCTCATCTAGTTCTGACAGTTGGAACTTCCGTTTCTCATCAGCTGCCTTTAGATCAAAATTTAGGGCTTTGACGTCCCAATAGGCTTTGTGTTCCAATTCTACTGGAAAATGGCAGGGCTTTCCATAGCTGAGGCGGAACGGGGACATTCCCAGTGGTGTTTTGAAAGAAGTCCGATATGCCCACAAGGCATCATTTAACTTCTTGGACCAGTCCTTCCATGACGTGTTCACTGTTTTCTCCAGGATATGCTTGAGCTCATGATTGGAGAGCTCTACCTGTCCACTAGACTGGGGATGATATGGTGTCCCCATCTGATGCATTACTCCATACATCGACAGTATTCCTCTCATCAGTGTGTTGTCGAATTGGGTCCCTCTATCGGAGATCAGTACTTTTGGAACTCCAAACCTGCTAAAAATATTTTTCTTTAAGAAAATTATGACTACCTTGGCTGTGTCGTGAGCTGTAGCAGTAGCTTCCACCCATTTGGAGACGTAGTCGACGCAGACCAGGATGTAAGTGTTCCCAAAAGATGGGGGAAAAGGAATCATGAAATCTATGCCCCAAATGTCGAAAATCTCGACCTCCAGGATGGGGTGCTACGGCATCTCGGCTCTACGTCCCACATTACCTGTCCTCTGGCACCGATCGCAATAGGAAACAAAGGCCCAGGCATCTCTATGCATGGTGGGCCAAAAAAATCCAGACTGCATGATCTTAGCTATGGTACGGTCTGGTCCATGATGTCCTCCTACTGGTGAGGCGTGACAGAACTCCATGACACCGTGAACTTTATTCTCCGGGATGCAACGGTGGATCACTCCATCTGCACAGGATCGGAATAGAAGAGGATCCTCCCAGAAGTACCTTTTCACATCAGAGAAAAATATTTTCCTTTGCTGGAAGGAGAGGTCGGGGTGAACGACACCTGTAACCAGAAAATTAGTGATATCAGCATACCATGGTCAAGGTGTTTCACCACAGAAAAGGAGATGCTTGCAGTGGTTTTTTCATTTGGATAGGGTCAGCTATAAGAGTTCTCTTTAGGATCTTTCTGGCTAAATACACGAATCAAGGGATGCATGTGAAAATTTTGAAAATACACGGCGTGTGCTTGTATACACACCGTGTACATCCAGGAAGGGACACGGACCGAAGGAGATAGTACACGCCCATGTCACCAGGAAGAAGATACACGCCGTGTGTGGTGGCGCTACACGCCGTGTACTACTTTCTAGAAGTGGTAGTTGCCAAAGAAAAGTCCACACGCCCATGTGGCCGTTGATGAAGACACGACATGTTTGAACTTTTACACGTCGTGTCTTCTATTCTATAAGGGGTTGGCGGCCAAAATTTTGATACTACACACCATGTATGGCGGCGCTACACACCGTGTACACTCAACTTGAAGGCGGCGCCATGTTCAAAAGTCAAAGATGGTGTGCTAGGCCACCTGACAGCGGATAAACTGGCGCCAAAACGCGTTGACGAAAAGTACATGGCATGTACTTTCTATACATTTCGTGTACTTTATTTTTCTATAAAAAGAGGCCATGGCCTATGAATTTTGGAGTTCGAAACCTTTGGAGGAGAGAAGAATCTCTGTTGCTTCCATTTCCTGAGCCACCGTGGTGCCGTATCTCCACTACTCCACCTTCCGACACTCTACCTCAACGCCTACACGATGAATCCGTCAGGTATCACGTGTGTCATTTCTTTTCCACTTTCTATGTGTAACGAAACCCCTCGTGTTGGGGCTATGGATGATGGGATCATAATTTGTATGTTGTTTTATATAGTTGTGTTTTAATCATTGTAATTCATCTTACTCTTCTTAAACCACTGTCTATTATAACTGAGAATTATTAGCCGGACCAAGGGAAGGATTCTCAATGATAAAAAAGAAAAGTGATGGTGAAAACATCCACGACCATTGGAAGGTTTTCACCGATTCAAATAATGGACTGGACGTAATAAAGAATTAAGAACACTGACTACCGGACCAAGGAGTCAGCTACTCTAATTCCAAACAAGAGAAACCGGACCAAGGAAATCTTGTAACAAAATGAAATCCAGAATGATTGAATTATTATGAACAACACAACCATTTAAACAATCTTCTTAAGAACTCCTTATTCACCACAACCCCGACACGTTTTTTCATTCCATTTTAAAAACTCTTTAAATTTACCCATTGTTTTCTTTCAAACTGTATCCATTTCTTCAAAGTAAATCAATTTAGTTTCAATCAAAATCCAAAATCAACCCAATCGCTTCTAAATTCTGCATAATTCACCTAATTAAGTATTAACTCAATTGAATTCACGCACGCCACGGTTCCCTGTGTATCAACCCCGAACTTATTCTATACTAAAGTTCTAAGAATGGGTAATTAATTTGGGAGGCATATAACTTCAATCAACGGCAAGCGAGGCCAAATTTTGGCGCTGTTGCCGGGGAATACCGTTTGGTTTTAGTGCTAAGATTTAAATTGTGTTAATAATTGATTTAATTGAAAATAAAAATAAAAAATTATCAAAATTCTCTTTTCTAATCCCATTTAAAATTTTCTTTTTTATTTTCCCCTTTTACGCCTGGTTTTTGTCTTTGTGTTGTGCAGAGCTTAAAGTGTATGCTTAGACGTTTTACGAGATCCAGAAGTGTCGAGTCATCAGAATTAGTTCCGCTTGACCCAGAAATCAAACGGACCTTGATTCATCATCGGCGTACACAGACAGAAACTCACAACCATCAACCACAACCCATGGAGAACAAAGAAGAGGGAGCACCAGTTGTAGATGCTGCGACTGAGCATCAGTACCAGGATCAGCATCCTCCTGCTGCTGGTCTACTGGAGCAACCTCTTGGATCCTTCATGGAATTCCTCCCAAGGGATTACCAACGGCCGCCACAACAACTCTTCCCACGACCATACTATGCCCCTCAGGAGAAATTTATGCAAGCTCCACCCCATCAACAAAAACCTCCAAGACATACCCTTATGGAGTACGGACTTCCATCGATTCACATAGCTGATACGGGCATCGTTCGTCCTACGGTCCAGGCCTAGCACTTCGAGATAAATCCTGCTATCATGCAGCTGATCCAGAACACAGTCTAATTTGGAGGTCTGGCCAGTGAGGACCCGAACGCCCATCTCTCCAACTTTCTGGAGATCTGCGACACCTTTCAGTACCATGGCGTGTCTGAGGACGCCATCCGTCTTCGCCTATTCCCCTTTTCTCTACAAGATAAGGTGAAGGACTGGATCAAGGGGCTGCCACAACGATCTATCCTCACCTGGGAGGAGCTATCCCAGGCCTTCATGTCCAAGTATTTCCCACCATCCAATACGGTGACACTTCGGAATGAGATTCATAACTTCCAGCAGCACGACTCCGAGTCGTTGTATGAGTCCTAGGAACGCTTCAAGGAGATGTTATAAAAATTCCCCCATCACGGACTCCCACTCTGGATGCCAGTCCAGTCCTTCTACGGAGGACTTACCATGAATACCAAGTCCGTGGTGGATGCTGCTGCTGGAGTTACAGTGATGCGGAAATCCCCCGAAGAACTATTCGAACTACAGGAAGACATGTCAGCCAATAGCTTCCAGTGTCACTCCGAGTGGGGGACTCAAAAGCAAGGTATGCACAACATTGACGACAACACTATGTTAGCTGCTCAGTTGGACATTGTGTCCAAGAAAATCGATGCATTGAACCTCAAAGGAGCATCTCAAGTTCATGCGGCGAACCATCCAGCATGTGGCGACTGTGGTGATAACCACATCATGGGAGAATGCCCAGGTTCGGCTAGAGGCCCCTCAACGAGCGAGGTGATTTATGTTGCCCCAAATAGAGGGCCCAAACAGTACCAGCAGTACCAGAACCCGGCATGGCGAGATCAAAAGAACACAAGCTAGGGCCAACAACAGCAAAATCCTCCACCCCAGCGACTGCCCAACTACAACTAGCCTCCATATCAGAACCAATACCAAAGGCCGCAACAACCCCAGCAGGGTCCTTATCAGAAACAAGGGTATCAAAACCCTCATCCATAATAGCCACGTCAGCCACCTCCTCCACCGGCTCAACAACCACCTCAGCAGGAGAACACCTCAAGGTTAGAGGATCTGATGACTAAATTCATATCTACTGCTAAGACTCGGTTCCAGAATCAGGAAGATTCGATTCGAGGCTTAGAGAATCAGATTGGCTAGCTAGCAAATTAACTATCAGGGAGGCATCCCAGTACACTACCGAGGAACACCAAAAATAACCCAAGGGAGGAGGCCAATGTTATCATGCTCCGGAGTGGAAAAGAGCTCCACCAGAACCAATCAGCACATCAAGGTGCATCCACACCCACTGTTGATGAAAAAGGTACCAATACCGACCCCTCCTCATCCAAAATCCCGTAGAAGGAGGATTTACAAAATAAAGAAAAGGAAGTAATCCAACCATTCAAGCCTGCCTTACCTTTTCTAGAAAGATTGAAGCAGAGGAAGCTGGACCACCAATTTAGCAAATTCATGGATTTTTTCAAGAAGCTACATATCAACATACCATTTGCGGAGGCCCTGACACAAATACCAATATACGCCAAATTCATGAAGGAAATCCTCTCGAATAAGAGGAAGATATAGGATTTGGGCGTTATTGCACTAACGAAGGAGTGCTCCGCGGTGGTTCAACATTCCATTCCTCCCAAACTCCAAGATCCAGGTAGTTTCACCATTCCTTGTACTATTGGATCCTGCGAGTTTGGGAAGGCCCTCTGTGACTTAGGGTCCAGCGTGAACCTCATGCCCCTCGGAGTTTTCAAGAAGCTAGGACTCCACGAGCTCAATCCTACACGTGTAGCACTTCAACTTGCTGATTGATCCATCTAGTACCCAAAGGGACTACTAGAGGACATACTGGTCAAGGTGGGTAGGCTGATCCTTCCTACTGATTTCTTCATCCTCGACAGGGGGGATGACCCGGAAGCACCTCTTATACTTGGAAGACCTTTATTGGCAACTTGGAAGGTACTGATTGATGTGCACCAAGGGGGGATTATTTTTCAGGTAGGTGATGAAAGAGTTTCCTGTAACGTCCTCAAAGCCATCAAACATGCTTCCTTGTCAGAGCATGAGGACTGTTATGCAGTGTCCACCATGGTTAATCATTTTAGCAACAAAGGGGATGATCCGGTATGTTCTTTTATTTTGAATAAATTAACTGATCCAGATATTCTATTAGAAGAAGCGCCAGAAGACTTGAAATTCATAGAAGGCTAGGGCAGCCACTATTGGCAGCGTGCAGTTGTTCCTGATAGTTTGGAATGGGACAAGGTGTATCCACTTGTGCCTTCGATTTTAAAGGCGCCTGAACTCGAACTGAAGCCTCTTCCATCTTCTCTCAAGTATGGGTATTTAGGACCCAATCAAACTTTGCCTATTATACTTAATACAGAACTATCACAGGAGCAGGAAGATGCACTTCTGCAGGTTCTCAAACAGCGAAAGCATGCTATTGGGTAGACAGTCGCTGATTTGAAGGGCATCATCCCTACCATTTGCACTCACAAGGTGTTACTTAAAGAGGGTGCCAAGCAATCTCGGCAACCAGAACGACACTTGAATACTCCCATGAAGGGAGTTGTAAAGAAGTAAGTGATCAAATTATTGGATGCAGGCATCATCTATCCCATCTCGGATAGTCCATGGGTGAGTCCTCTCCAAGTGGTACCCAAAAGGGGGGTATCACTATGATTTCAAATGAAAAGAATGAGCTAATCCCTACATGCACTGTCACAGGCTAGCGAGTCTGTGTGGATTACCGAAATCTAAACGATGCCACAAGAAAGGATCACTTCCCCTTTCCATTCATGGATCAAATGATAGAGAGGATAGCTGGGCACAACTTCTATTTCTTCCTCGACGGTTTTTCTGGTTACAAACAAATATCCATTTCTCTAGAGGATCAAGAAAAGATCACATTCACATGCCCCTACGACACATTTTCTTATCGAAGGATGTCTTTTGGCATGTGTAATGCCCCCTCCACCTTCTAGCGTTGTATGCTAGCCATCTTCCACGACATGGCAGAACGAATCATGGAGGTATTCATGGATGATTTTTCCATCTACGAAAAATCATTTACCATTTGTTTACAACACCTAGAGCTTGTTTTGGAAAGATGTGAGCACACTAACCTAGTCTTGAACTAGGAGAAGTGTCATTTCATGTTGAAAAGTAGCATAGTCTTTTGCCACAGAATTTTAGCGAAGGGGATAGAGGTGGACCCGGCGAAGATTGAAGTCATTTCACGACTACCAATACCGACTTCCGTCCGCTCCATCCACATCTTCCTGGGGCATGAAGGTTTTTACAGGCGGTTTGTCCGCGACTTCTCCAAAATAGCCTAACCCCTCACCAATCTTCTAACCAAGGATGCCATATTTGAGTTCGATGACCATTGTGTCAGATCTTTTGATCATCTAAAGCAACGCCTTGTGGAAGCTCCAGTTATGATTTCTCCCAACTGGGAGGAACAATTTGAGGTGATGTGCGATGCGAGAGACTACACCCTGGGAGCAGTCCTGGGACAACGACTTGACCGGATTTTTAGACCTATCTATTATTCCATCTGAATGCTCAATGAGGCACAAATTAACTACACCACCACAGAAAAGGAGATGCTCGCAGTGGTTTTTGCATTTGACAGGTTTCGTTCTTACTTAGTGTTGTCTAAAGTTATTGTTTATACTGACCATGCAACACTAAAGTACCTACTCAACAAGAAAGACGTGAAGCCCCGATTGATCCACTAGGTACTCCTCCTACAAGAATTCTATCTTGAGATCTGGGATAAGAAAGGGAGTGAGAACTTCATTGCTGAGCATCTCTCCCGCCTCGAGCTGCCTCACTTGGAGAAGGAAGAAGATCGGAAGATCTGGGAGGATTTTACTGATGAGCACCTCTTTTCGATCAGTGAAACACCTCGACCATGGTATGCTGATATCGCTAATTTTCTAGTTACAGGTGTCGTTCACCCCGACCTCTCCTTCCAGCAAAGGAAAAGATTTTTCTCTGATGTGAAAAGGTACTTCTGAGAGGATCCTCTGCTATTCCAATCCTGTGCAGATGGAGTGATCCGCCGTTGCATCCTGGAGAATGAAGTTCATGGTGTCCTGGAGTTCTGTCACGCCTCACCAGTAGGAGGACATCATGGGCCGGACCGTACCATAGCTAAGATCATGCAGTCTGAATTTTTCTGGCCCACCATGCATAGAGATGCCCGGGCCTTTGTTTCCTATTGCGATCGGTGCCAGAGGATAGTTAATGTGGGACGTAGAGCCGAGATGCCTCAGCACCCCATCCGGGAGGTCGAGATTTTCGACGTCTGGGGCATAGATTTCATGGGTCCTTTTCCCAAATCTTTTGGGAACACTTACATCCTGGTATGCGTCGACTACGTCTCCAAATGGGTGGAAGATACTGCTACAGCTCACGACACAGCCAAGGTAGTCATAAATTTCTTACAGAAAAATATTTTTAGCAGGTTTGGAGTTCCACGAGTACTGATCAGCGATAGAGGGACCCACTTCGACAACACACTGATCAGAGGAATACTGTCGAAGTATGGAGTAAAGCATCAGATGGGGACACTATATCATCCCCAGTCCAGTGGACAGGTAGAGCTCTCCAATCATGAGCTCAAGAAGATCCTGGAGAAAACAGTGAACACTTCACGGAAGGACTGGTCCAAGAAGTTAGATGATTCCTTGTGTGCATATCGGACTGCTTTCAAAACACCACTCGGAATGTCCCCATTCCACCTCGTCTATGGAAAGCCTTGCCATTTTCCAGTAGAATTGGAACACAAAGCCTATTGGGACGTCATAGCCCTAAATTTTGATCTAAAGGCAGCTGAAGAGAAACAAAAGTTCCAACTGTCGAAACTAGATGAGATCCGATTAGAGGCATATGATAATGCCAATTTGTACAAGGAGAAGACAAGATCCATTCACGACCAGATGATATCACGAAAATCTTTCCAACCCGGTGATAAGGTACTTCTCTTTAATTCTTGTCTTCACTTATTTCCAGGGAAGTTAAATTCACACTGGTCGGGACCATTCCATGTTATCCGCGTATTCCATCATGGAGCGGTAGAAATTTCTGGATAATATGGTCAACCATTCAAGGTAAATGGGCAGCGCTTGAAAGCTTACCATCCTACATACGACCAAGTGGGAACGTTGTCCACCATACACCTCAGGTAAGCAAGGTAAGTAGGTCGAGCCAATGACCTAAAACAAAGGCGCTTCCTGGGAGGCAACCCAGAGGTTACACGCCGTGTCCCACTTATATACATGGCGTGTACTAATTATTTTTAATTTATAAACTTAATAGTGTAAATCAATAGAATAAAAAATAAATAACTAGGGATGATGCCGGTGTTGATGGAAAAGTCACTGGAGTTTATTCAAGCCATCCTCGGTTCGAATCCTCCTGACCTACCTTCGGCACAGGGTTCCTCCTTTTAATTACACGACGTGTGTGGTATTTTCAATCTATATATATATAAATATGTTTAATAAAACCCATGGTGGGGATGGGCCAGTTGGCTAGAATCGTAATCTGGTTTCAAAAGACCCAGGTTCGAATCCAGACAACCGTCCCATTTCCATCATTTGTTCTTTTAATAAAACCACACAACGTGTACTCCGATATACGCCGTGTGCACCATGATTTTTCAAATATATTTTAAAAAACGTTTTAAAAATAAGAAATTACATGCGGGTGAAGTTGGCGGATTGGCAAAGTCTCGACACCAGGTTCACAAGACCCGGTTTCGAATCGCGCTAATCTCCCCACTTCACCCCCATCCTTTTCTAAATAAAAACCACACGTCGTGCTTTTCTTTCTTTCCGTATGTATAGTCCATATAGAATATATATATATATATAAATTAAATATGAACAGCAGAACAACCTTTTCTCTAGTGGGTGAGGGCGTTCGTTCGAATCGGTTGATCGCCGGTTCGAATCCCGCCCCAAGCACCGGACCAAAGGTTATACTACTCTTTTTCTCATTTTAAATTACACAACATGTATTTCCTGATATACTTCGTGTATAGGTTTATGTATAATAGAATTTGTAGATATATCTATTTTTAATTGTTAACAATAATTATTATATAGTTTACTATAATAATTATATTTATTTATATAATTAAAAAAATAAAAAAATGGGATACACGGCGTGTACCAAAAATACACGCCGTGTACCGTGGCTATATAAGCCGCGGGCCACCCGGCTTGAGGCCATGTCGCACGGCCACCCCATTCTTTCCCTTCTTCCCTTTTCTTCTCCCGAACGCCACCCAAACCCCCCCTTTTGCCAGATCCATCGATTTGGGGTGTTTCAAGTTCTGATTCCTCTCACATTGTGATCCTCGATCCAGGTACACCATTCTCCACCCTCTGTTTCAAATTTTTAGACTCATTTAGGGTGTTTTTTGGATCAGACGACTATTTGGCTTCCGGCAGTACATGGCCACGAAATGAAGAACACACGCCGTGTACTTCTGAACATGGCCTCACATAGAATTTTTCAAAATTTGAATATACACGTTGTGTATGTTCAGTACACACCATGTTCTTTTTTATTTCTGTCGTACCCGAGTACACCTTTTCACACAGCCTCACACACCATTTTCATTTACATGGCGTGTGTGTTTGGTACACGCCGTGTCTGTTGTTTGTGTTGGCCCCTCCGTGTGTGGAACATAACACGGCCTCTCACCCCATGTTCCAGAACACGGCGTGTATGTTCGGTACACGCCGTGTCCTTTATATCTGTAGTCGGCCCATGTCTCCCCCTCTACACGGCAATGTTCTTCATGTACAATACACGTCATGTCCTGTACTTACATGGTGTGTGTTGTTTTCTTAGAACTGATAACAACATGGTCGTGTCCTTTATATTACACGACCACCTGAACTTTGATGTGAACACGACGTGTATGTTCGGTACACATCGTGTCCTGTTACATGGTCTATTTCCACCCTCGGCGTGTCCTTCTAGAGAACACGGGATACTCTATATTCTGACTACACACCGTGTACTCTGGAGTACACGCCGTGTACTTGTATTTTCCATTTTTCTCACATTTTATTTGTTTTATTTTATTTCTTTTTCTTTTTCTTTTGTTTTGTTTTCTTTTTCTTTCTATTTCAGGGTATGGGAGATCATGATCCTTCCCGTGGGAAGCAGCCAGCCTCCGCCACCGAGGGCGAGAGGCCCAGCTATCATCGGATCCGACTCCGACCACCTATGCAGCTGGAACCCGACACTCCGGTCTTTGAGCTCCCTCCATTGGCCATTATGTCGCCACTCACTCCCTTAGATGAGGCTAGGCATACTTCTGTTACACCAGCTACCACTTTCCCTATACCCTCATCCTCAGCACCTGGTCCCTCTTCGAGCACACCTTCCAATGAGCCACCTTCTTCTTCAGCGGATCCACCTCGAGAGCCAGATGTTGTTGTTACACTGGCACCTGGGTTGGGACCTGCAGGTGCTCCCTATCCATGCACGGTCTTACCGGTCACCAACCTCGCGTATGAAAGGATCCAATTCTTCTCTCGTCGGTCGATACCTTTGAGCGGCCGGTACCTTGACAGCAGCATTCCGCAGCGGCTCGGTATTTTGGAGGAGTTGGAGGTACTCCTCGGGCACACCGCACTCCTCGAGATTTTCCAGGTCAGCACTCCTGTGTTCCGTGATTTATTTTTGGAGTTTGCAGCCTCCTTTGAGTTCGATGGAGCAGAGTATCGGGAGACACCTATCGATGCGGTTCCAGTAGTTCGATTCTGGCTAGGCGGCCGATGTTTTTCTCTGACGATGACATAGTTTGTCCGAGGGTGCGGATTCTACCCCCATCCTATCACACCACCCCCTATTTCTGACTTGACCCAGCCCGAGCGCTCTGACCTTATTTCCATGTGGCGGGAGATCGCTGGGCCTGACCACCGGTACTCCCTCACTTCCTAGAAGATCACTATTATAGCCGACCTTGTTCTTCGCTTCACCCACTGGTGCTTCAGCGCCATCCTTTTTTCCCTCCATGAGGATATGGGGGTCGTGACCGGCCATGACATGGAGCTTCTTACCTATGTCATCTGGCATGCCTACCCAGACCTCCCCTATCTTGCCACCTCTTATTTCCACTCCATGTTTACTGGCCGTCAGGGCAACCTAAACGGCGGGTTTTACACCACCAGTCTTGCCCACTACTTATGGGTCTTCGAGCCCTCATCACCTCATGACTTGATAGGTTCTCCCAAGCGGATGGACATCCTCATTCTCATTCGCATGGGATTGGTCCGGAAGCAGGGGTGCCTACATCCTTGCTCAGGCTCGAGCCCCACCACCTGCTGACCCCCCTGCCCCACCTGCTGACCCCGCTCCTCCTTCCCCACCCCTTCCAGCTTCTCCACCTCACCCACCTCCTACTGACCCCACTTCTTCTGACCTTCCTTCTTCTGTCCCATCCCCCATCCCACCAACCCCCGCACCTTCGGTCGATCCGACCATTTCCCTCCGCCTAGCCATGATGGAGCAGAAGTTATCCTGTATCATTATCCGCTAGGACACCATTGCACGCCATTTGATTCATCTGGATGGTCTCCAGGACTGGATGGAGCATCTGTTGGTGCATATTGCTCAGCATATTGGTGTTCCACTGCCTCAGCCACCATCCTCTACATCCGTTCCTAGCCCTTATGCTGCTGCTCCATCGCCGTCTCCTGCACCAGCCACAGATTCCGTTCTGATGACTACGGTGAGCTCTGTTGCTGCCACTTCTGCCAGGCCAGGGCCTGCTGCTGAGCTTCTGATCCCGAGTCTAGCACCTGCAGCTCCTTCTTCTTCAGCTACCCTTCTCGATGTCGAATCAAAGCCTCACCCTTCCACGCCTCCTGCACCGTCTCTACCGGCCGATTCTGTACAGGATGATGCCTCCCCTGTGGCGACCCCATGATAGTGACATTTTTTTCTTTATCTTATATATCTCTTTTGTCATTTTCTGTGCTGTGATGTTGTGCATGTTTGCAGTTTCCTTTTTCCTCTCCAGTCACAAGTGTCATGGAGCACCTTGGGAATCACTTTTTCACGAGGGGAGTATTTTTTCATTTCTTTTTTCTTTCTTTTTGGATTTACTTCTTATACTGCTTTCCTTCATTTTCCCCCCATTTCTCCCCATTGCCCACCCTTTACCTTAGTATTGAACTTGGTGGCCCATGTGCGGTATTAAGTGTGGGGGGGCATCTTTATCTTTCACCTTAGTCTTTGCCCTTAAACTAACATAAGAGATATCATTATTAGAATCTATATTTGAAAATATAAAGAAATTTTGGTTAATCAATCTTATAAATGCTAGAGTTATCAGTAGGAACTTTCGGAAAGGTTACATACTTATTTTAGTTTTTAAGTATTTTAAAATGATTGCTGATATAGTTTCAATTGCAACTTTTCATCCTTGATTAAATTACATTGATTAGGCTAATCATTTATATGCATGTCCTGACCTGATTTTCCCTTTATTATTTTTTCACTCTTGAGAGGTATTCTAAACCCTTTTTCGTATTTCTTCTCTAATACCCTCTTTCTTGAGAGATACTTAGGATATACATCACTACCAAAATTTGCATGTTTTTCTTTTCGAAACATGAGTAAATTTTCGAATTACTTTAACATGATTCAGACATTAGATTGTTTCAACCCCTTTATCTTGATACCTACCCTACATTTAATCTTATTTAATCCCATAGAAGCCATGAACAACCTTTATAGGAAGCCACATTACAAGCATGTTTCCCTTCCTACCCTATTTCTTTTTAAACTTTTCATGATTATTAATTTAAGCTTTAAAGAGGGAGTTGGCAATACATGGCATATTTTTGTGTACGACCATGAAATAAAGTGTGGGGGAGTGCCTCTTGATTATTTGGGGCAGAATGGGTTCCAAATATCTACTCATTGTATTCATATATGTTTCCCTTGTGTTTTGTTGTAATTAAAAAACAACAACAAACAAACAACAAGGGGACCTTATTCTTATTTTCCCATGAACCCTACTTGCCTAAGGAAGATGGTGATGATTACAAAATCATTTGACTGCGCTTTTGAAGGATGTATTTTCAGTGAGCTTTACTTTGAATATCATGCAATGTGGTTTAAAGGAATTATCCATCCTTTTTCAAGCCTCAGAATTTATTTTCACATCTGAACCTACCAACCCTTAGCCACAAAAACATCTGAACCTTATTGATAAAGCCCTCATGATTTTTGTAATTCAATTTTTCTGAAGTAGAGAACAAGATATCTTGCAAACATATGGATAGAGTGTATATACCTTGGATTGAGCATAACTTTGATTAAAAACATCTTGAGTGGGGAGTTTTATTTTAACTGGTAAGGTAAATCGTCAAGTGGCATGCTTATTTTTGAAAGGTTGAAAAATGTGTTAAAAGAGGATGAAAGTAGTTAATTACATTATATATGAGGCATGATTTTAATATCTTATGAATTGAATTTTTTTGTACCTTTTATAATTTTTCCTCAATAAATTTATTAGTTATACGTTTGATTAATTAAATGCCTTCCTTTTAAAGTATAGGCTCTCTTAATTAGATGTTCAGATTTTGCTTGAGGGAAAGCAAAAGACTAAGTGTGGGATAATTTGATGCACCCAATTTGTGTATACATTTACATATATATAATTGAATATAAAAACATGTTTTCAACAAATATATATTGTTTTATGAACATATTCTTTGATTTTGGTGATTTTGTTTACTTTTAGGAGCTTTCTGGCTAAATACATGAATGAAGGGATGCATGTGAAAATTTTGAAACTACACGACTTGTACTTGTATACACGTCGTGTACATCCAGGCAGGGACATAGACTGAAGGAGGGAGTACACACCCATGTCACCAGGCAGAAGATACATGTTGTGTGTGGCGACGCTACACACCATGTACTACTTTCTAGAAGTGGTAGTTGCCGAAGAAAAGTCCACACGCCCATGTGGCCGTTGATAAAGACACAGCGTGTTTGAACTTTTACACGTCGTATATGCTATTCTAGAAGGTGCTGGTGGCCAAAATTTTGATACTACACATTGTGTATGGTGGCACTACACACCATGTACACTCCACTTGTAGGCGGCGCCGTGTTGAAAAGTCAAAGATGGAATGCTAGGCCACCTGCCAGCAGAGAAACTGGCGCCAAAACGCGTTGACGAAAAGTACACGGCGTGTACTTTCTATACACGCCGTGTACTTTATTTTTCTATAAAAAGAGGCCTTGGCCTACATATTTTGGAGTTTGAAACCTTTGGAGGAGAGAAGAAGCTCTGTTGCTACCATTTCCCGAGCCACCGTGGTGCCGTATCTCCACTACTCCACCTTCCGACACTCTACCTCAACGCCTACATGATGAATCCATCAGGTATCACGTGTGTCATTTATTTCCCACTTTCTATGTGTAAATAAACCCCTCATGTTGGGGCTATGGATGATGGGATCATAATTTGTATGTTTTTTTTATATAGTTGTGTTTGAATCTTTGTAATTCAACTTACTCTTCTTAAACCACTGTCTAATATAACTGAGAATTCTTAGCCGGACCAAGGGAAGGATTCTCAGTGATACAAAAGAAAAGTTACCGTGAAAACATAAATGACCGTTGGAAGGTTTTCACTGATTAAAATAATGGAATAGACATAATAAATAATTAATAACACTAACTACCGGACCAAGGAGTCAGCTGCTCTAATTCCAAACAAGAGAAACTGGACCAAGGAAATCTTGTAACAAAATGAAATCCAGAATGATTGAATTATTATGAACAACACAACCATTTAAACAATCTGTATAAGAACTCCTTATTAACAACAGCCACGACACATCTTTTCTTTCCATTTTAAAAACTCTTTAAATTTACCCATTGTTTTCTTTCAAACTGTATCCATTTCTTCAAAGTAAATCAATTTAGTTTCAATCAAAACCCAAAATCAACCCAATCGCTTCTAAATTCTGCATACTTCACCTAATTAAGTATTAACTCAATTTAATTCACGCATGCCATGGTTCCCTGTGGATCAACTCCAAACTTATGCTATACTAAAGTTATAAGAACGGATAATTAATTTGGGATGCATATAACTTCAATCAACGACAAGTGAGACCAAATAGATTTGGGCATTGTGCACTGGATTGTTGGTACAATCCCTTAAATGAAAAAGCATAGTGAAATCCCATATCAAAGGGAAGAAATCTAGAGAAGAAAAAGCAACATCAAAAGGTCCAGAATAACCTGTTTACCGCAAACAGATTTTAAATGGTTGATAACATTTGTGATGTATGCAACGGTAGTGGTCACAAGGTAGTTACATGCCCATCTCAACATGCACTCACTGTTGATAAGAAAAGAAGACCTCTGATCCCAAGTATGAAGTATCCACCTTGGGAAGAAATTAGAAGAATATTTTGAACACACATTTCCCCAAGAAGATCTCAAGTTGGTAAGCTAGGAAGACCCTGGATTTTAGATCCATGAAATGGAAGGACAATTCATTCAAAAGAGAAACTGAGAGAGATGACACTCAGATAAACCCTTGTGGAAGTTCCAAACCATCTACAAAAGTTCCAAATGACATGTTGGTCATCTGGCCAGAATATTTGAAAATAATAAGGAAAATTGAAGATGAAAAGGCCAAGGCATGTGATAAAGGAAAAGAAAAACTTTTACATGATGAAGATAAAATACATGAGATAATTAAAACTAAGAGAAAAACATGTGTTAAAGAAGTTCTGTGTAAGAGATATATGAAATATGGTCACATTTCAAAAGGTTGTCTAAAAATAATACCAAAGTAAGAATCAATCCTTAAAAGGAGTAAGAATTTATCATTTATGATGGATGTTAAGAAGAAAAAATCTCTACGTAAAGCAGAAGATAATGTAAAGAGACCCATACCACATCAACACAGATCCAAAAATATGTTCAGATGTGCGAGCATGAAGACTAGAGAAAATGGATCATCCTAGTCTAGAAAACCATCTCAGCCTTCCTTCTCACATTGAAGAAGAAATGAGGAATCACATTATTCTCTTAATCATTTGTATATTATATTGGTGCTGATAACATAGGGAATTGAAGGTGAATCATGCTCTCGGGGGGAGAACCTGAGAAGTATTGAATGATTTCAACTCTTTATAGTTAAGCTGAAAAAGTTTCCATCCTTGGAATATTATTCAATTGATATTCAATGATTGAAATGATGAGGTATCACCCTTTGATGATGATGATGAGGAGGAGTGTTTCTCTTGAGAGGGAGACAAATGAAGAAGCTTCCAGAATTATTATTTCAATTGGTATCAACTTTAGTTGGTATTAAATTCAATTACTCTGGAAATTGCTTGAAGAACCTGTCATTGGAAAAGGTATGTCATTTCTCAATCTCTTGTCCTTGGTTACTCAGGATGAAGATAATTTTACAAAGGGGGTGTAACTGAATTAATCAGTGACATAAGAACAATGGAAATTCCCTAAGGCCACTTATCCTGTCAATTTAATTGGAATGTCTTTGATCTATTTGTTTAAGTGAGTGCAGAAGTTTCAGGTTAATTATTCCCTATCACATGCAATTTCTTCAGCCTGGAATAAAAGTGGAATACCCTTGAAGACAAAGTAGATGATTTATCATTACATGAGGTATCATGTTCAGTGAATAATGGATATCCTTGTTATCTAAATCAAATCCTCTTGTTTTCTACATCGAACTTTTCTCAAGTAGAAATAGAGTGAAATGATTCATGGCACATTTATTAATAAAGGAATGATACCCTTTTCCCATGAACTTTGTATTTCTTGTCAATAAGGGGGAGATAATTTGAAATGAATGTTCAAAAAGTGAGAAATAAAGAAAAAGAAAAATGGGAGAGGGAAGATTATCATTTTGATATTGATACATTCATTTGAGGAGGAATTTACAATATTGACAACAAAATAAAAAGGATGAGATTTTTGGGACCACTTTGTGTATTAGGTTGTATTTGTTGTTAACAGTTCTCAATGAAGAACAAAATTAAGAAGGAGATGATGAAGAACTCCAAAGTTACTAAGAGTGGAAATTATGATGATTATTAAATTGATCTTAAGTTCAAAATACATGTATCAAAGGTGATAAATTGTATACAAAAATGAAATCGTCTTAGAGAGTGTTGAAGGGATTCAAGTTATAAAGTGATCATGAAACATCTCACTATTCAAAGATACCATGAAAGAGTCTACCTGAAGAGACATGAAACATTTAATGAGGGATCATGTGGAGATTTTAAGATTTAATAATGATCATACAAAGCTGAGAAGATGATGCTAGTCATATTCAGTGTTAACTATAAAGACTGATGTTGCTGGAAGATAAATAAGTTGCAATACTTTACCTAGAAAAATATAGCGATGCTAAAACTGATCATTCAAATAGTATATATCATGGTGGAAGGACTTCATGATGAAATCCACTGACTGTTGAAGAAGCCAGATGATAGTGAAGAAGTATGGGTGTTCGTTCTGAAGCAGATATTTATGGTGGTGCCATTTCACAGCGATTTCAAAATGTTTGGACCTCCAAATTGGGATTTTGTTTTTGGAAATGGAAGGATTTCTACATAGGAGTGAACGAGATGCGGAATGGAGAAGTAAATCAACAAAGGAAGAAAACTGTGATTTCCCAGCGATTGCCAAATGTTTGGACCTCCAAATTGGGATTTTGTTTTTGGAAATGGAAGGATTTCTGCATAGGAGTGAATAAGATGTGGAATGGAAAAGGAAATCATTAAAGCAAGAAAATTGTATACCTTAGAACAAGGACCATATACCATGTTCCGGGAATGGTTCACGACCACATACCTGCCAGACTAAATGGTATGCGGAGCGGTGTGCAAAACTGAAAATGGTTTCTAGAAACTGTACGCGGTGAAGGTATGTCGTACACGGGATGAAAATGGTTCATTGAATAAGGATTTGTGGTACAAAGAATGGGTCATCATTGGTGGAAGAGATGTAGTATGCAGACCAGAAGACACACGGTATGCACTGAAGGTTCAGAGGATTGATGCAGTTCACAAAATAGAAGCATTATTCTATAGAGGATTATAGTACGCATATGGAGTTCAGTATGTGATGAATCTTTTCCCACATTGAAAATTTGGGTAAAACAAATAAGAAAAATTTCTGGAGTTATTTTCCTATATAAGGAGTGTTAATCCCAACATTAACATAGGGAAAATTTGATAAGAAAATATCATCGCTGTGGAAGAACTCGGCTAAGTCTGAAAGTTGTACGCAGGAGAGATTATGCGTTGGATGAAGTGGTACGCGAAATACAAAGAGGTTCATTAAATTATAAGGAATATTCCACGGAAGAGATTTTGTGTATGAAAAAGTGGTATGCGGGAGATGAAATAATTCGCAGAATTTGAAGAAGTCTGTAGAATGATGAAATGGTACGCCAAGGCGGTACGCAGAGACGGTACACGAAGGAAGTACGCAAAGGCAGTATGTGAAGGTGATACATAGAGGCGGTACACAGAGTCCATACATGGAGACAGAATGTAAAGGCGGTGTGTGTAGTAGGCATGGTGCATGGAGTAGGTGTGGTGTGTGGAGCATGCACGGTATACGGAGCAGAGGCAGTACACGGAGCAGAGGCAGTACGTGGAGTAGGCGCGGTACGCCGAGCAGGTGTGGTACTCGGAGTAGGTGTAATACGCAGACCAGGTGTGGTATGTAGAATAGGCGTGGTATTCAGATTAGAGACAGTCTGTAGAAATAGGGACAATTCACAGAAACAAAAACATCATAAAGGGAGTTTGTGATTTTAGGGAATAAAAAGGGAATATGTTCTAGTGCATTTGGTGATTTCACTAAAGAAGAAAACCGAATATAAAAGAGCATAAATTCAGGAATTCAATGCAAGAAGTTTCTCATGCTAAATAGAGATAAAGACTTTTCATTCCAATTTGTTGAATCAACCTTCAAGTCAATAAACTGAGTGAGACCTCTCCCAAGGCACTGAAACAGGGGGGAGTCAACAGAAGTGATATGAGGGAAGCAGTTGGCTATCCATGAACTTTTGTAAAGGTAGTGTTCCTCGGATAGAGTGATTATGCCCAAACCTTTGTAATCCATAGCGAGTGAAGATTAATGGAATTTGGTATGACTGGAAACCTATCGGCATATGCTCCTTGGACGTAGCCCTTAGTGGCGAACCAAGTAAAAAGTGTTGTGTTATCCTTCTGCATGTGAATGTTTTAATTACTGCATATATCCATAATACCAATTTAAAAAAGTTCCTATCAATATGGGAACAAGATCTAGTAAAGAAGAAAAAAGGTTGAAACCCTGATTCACCCCCCCTCTTAGGGTGGTCTAGGTTCCTTCAATACCAACAACTCAAACTTTATCAGAGGCATACTGAGTCTCCTGCATCCATGTTGCATCATCAAATCATGTTTCACTGGTGCTCTGATCCTCAGTCCCAACCTAACTCTCATTATATGTCTGAGAATTCATGGCCTCATATGACTCATTCTATTTAAATTTAAAACTAACATAGTTAAAATGTTATTTTTAGTTAATTGTAAAACTTAAAAAAAATGACCACAATATGAAGTCGGTGACCACCCATAATATCTCCAGTGATATGATCATTATACATCCACTTATAAACTTTGAACTCTATAATAACAGGATTTTCAAATAGCTATACGAGTATAAAATAAACAGTCCAAATTTAAAGTTATATAAATTATTAAAAAAAATACTTATCATATGTCGTCGATGCGTGATGAATGTATGACTACCATCTTGATGTGCCGCCTCCTTCATCCCTAGGTTCTATCGACCTGATGATTATATCATCTAAAACTTCTTGTATCCAATGTGAACCTAATCCATACCAAATTTGAGATGAGATGTAATCTGGTTAGCGGGCGTAGCAAGACTGATCAAAAATTGTGAATCCTGATTTCTGTGTGTCTATCCTACTTAGATTGTACAAAAACTGACAAAAACACTCATGCATATAGACTTTCCATGCCTCTGAGATAGAGTTTGTAATTATATCATCAAAGAGATACCATAAACCCTAAAAATAATTAAAAATATCAAGTTACTAATTGAATAAATTTCAAAATAACTATTATTTATTTGTGTACCATCCAATGATCAAACATGTATTACCTAACATCAATGGGAATCTGATCTCATGTTACCCATGCTACAAAAAAATAATTCCATAGTGTAGAACTCCACTATCCAACAGTTATATGTGAAAAGATACGAAAAACAAAAGAAATAATCAAAAAATTAGAAAATAATTAATTAATTAAAATTAATGAAAACTAACTAAAATACACAACTAAACATACATATGGATGTGTGGATCAGACTCAAGACATAGACATCACTCAAGGATAGGGTCAAGAATCATCAATATCACAAGACCACAACCCCTCCGAGTCATCGCTAAACTGCCAGCAGTATAGGGTCAGATGATGTAGCATTGGGCTCATCACCAGGTAGTGTAGCCTCATCCCACTTATGAAATAGATTAGATTAATGGTTATTATCCATCTAAAACACGAAATGACTATCATAAGTAAATAATTGAAAATAATTATTATATATAAATATATATTATATATGATTATAACTAGCATTTAATTGTGTCCATCTTCATCACCATCCTCATCTTCATTTATGACAGTGTCAATATCTTTATATTCTTCCTCAATATCATCAATTTCCATAGGATTTTTAGCTTTATCATCTCTTTCTATTTTAAATTCATTTGTTACATCAATAACAACATCATCACCATCGACCCATAACTGTGGGGTGTCCTCATCGATATTTGTGTATCTTCGTGGAAAAGATGGATTTGGAGTTGTCTCTTGAAAATTTTAATTTCTTTCACTTCAGAAGAATGAAATTCACTTTGGATAAACTGATTTTCATGAGATTAGTTTTTTATCATGCTCCACCAATCACTTAACTCTCATTAAGAAGCATAATAATTTTCATAATAAATTTTATGTGCATAATGATCCAATAAAAATGGTTCATTTAATGCAAGAAGTATTTTATATTCAACATCAACGATTCCATGACATGGATGAACATGAAAGACTCAATCAGTATCCAACCAATGAAATTTAAAAATTGTTATATAATTCTATCCTAGATAACACAATTCAATTATTTCTTCCAGCATTCCATAAAAGTGAACTTCACTTTCACAATGATGAGATCCTCTCAAGAAAACACCAATCTTTTTTTATTCCCCATATGCACATGTATGAAATTGAAAACCATTCACCACATATGTATTATAACATTTAACCATTTTTGGATGGTGGGTTACTCAATACACACAATCGATTATCAATTTTATCAGCATGTTGAGATATATGAAAATCTGAAAAATATTTATCAATATAATAAATAATAAATTGATTTTATATGTTAAACCATAAACAATTTACATTAAATTTTTTTGAAACTAATAGAAAAAATTATTTTACTAACGTTCTTCAAGAGCAGCTACTAAAATTTTTGGAAACCATTTCTTGATATGATTATCATATAATCAAAAAATAAAATAATATTAATTTACTTTTAAAAAAATTATAGAATAAGTGATAGTAAAACTCACTGTAAAAATGGATTCATTTCTACACAGTTGAATAGAACATATGTATAATCTCTATGATGTTCATCATCTGAAATCTATCATTTCTGAACTCCACAAAATCCAAGTTTAAGATGATTAAAAATTTATAATTGATTGTTCATTTCAACTTCAACATTTCTCTAATTATGGATAATTTAGTTATGTTTTTAGGTATATTAAATTTGAAAATAATGAGAGTATAAAAAAAATTCCTCATGCACATAAGCTTTTGCAATTAATCCTTCAACTGATTATTTGTTACACATATGTTTCTTCAATTTCTACATGCATCTCTCATATGGGTATATACATCAAAACTTTACTAACCCTCCACATTGTGCTTCATACAGAAAATTTAATATCAAATGTTTCATTAAATCAAAGAAATCCAACAGAATTTTCTTTTCTAATTTACATAAAATTAACACAACATCTTCTTACACTCTACTTATTACGTTGTATTCTATTTTCTCTACACAAATGCCTCATAAAAATATGATATTTATATTAGCGTGTAACATCCTGGATCCAGGTGCCACACAACGAGTACCCCGAACCCGGTTGGTCACATGATCTCAAGTGCATTTCCCCAAATGTCAGAGGCTGCCGACTAACAGCGAGGGCCTAGGTCTGATAGTGGGGAAACTATGCCCTCATTTGTCAAAGTGTAGCGCAGTGGAGAAAATACAAACATACCAAAAGTGGAAGCAGTAATAAATACCAAGCTAAAATGGACAACAGTATGAAAGTAAAAGATGAAAACAGTCATATATATATGATGATGTAATATGTCCCTAAGTCTAAGAAAGAATCCAAAACATAATACACTATAATCAAATAAAATACAGTACAAGGTACAAGTACAACAGAAAAACCAAAATAGTGCGTAGGAACGCAGTAGCATCGCGAGCCTAAGCTCGGTCCCATGCTCTCCTACTCCTCTGCAATAATCAGGTACCCGTATAGGGTCCCTTGCCCTTATTAACACCTGCAGCAATATAATCTTTTTGGGCCCAAAACATGACCCAAATAGAGTGTGAGAAATAAATCCTAGTAGGCAACTTCAAAGGCCCATGCCCAACTATTAGTGAAAATTTTCAACAACAATGTGCAACAATAAAATGTAGTAAACTAGTAAGTACTCAAAAGTAACTATCACTACCAGTTTCATTGCCATTTTAATATTCATTTAACAATGCCAAGTCTGTACTTTAGCTTGGAAGGTATAACCAAATAAAATAACCACATTGAATATTCTAAATAACCATGTCCTCATACATGCAAACCCTTACCCTCAGGTAGATTGAATCGAAACCCTCAGGTGATTGTCCTCAGGAATTATGAATATTTCCCTCAGGTATACACAATATTTCCCCCAAGTAGGGAAATATTGTCCTCAGACATATGAAATGTTTCCCTCAGGCTAAACAAACTTTGCCCTCAGGATAAGTAGACACTGCCCTTAAGCACAGGTAACTGGGATGAGCCCAACACATAAGCAAGCAGTTTATATAAATTTTCTCTCAAGAAAACCCAAAACATGTTATAGTCATGGTATACCCTTGGGTATCCTGGCCAAACGGCTAAACAAAGGAACTCATCCACATGGTGGCCCTAGATCAAAGCAACGATAACAAACAATAGTTTATAATTGTACATTTAGATTACCTATACATTTCTAGGTATCCCTTCAATCAAGGCCTCAGCCATACGATACCCCCGAACATGGGTTCGTAGCACAACTATTCCCAAATTCAACTCAGCAGTTGGAAATAAATACTAGACCACCTACCTCGATTGCCTTTGATCGATATACATGAACGACACCTTCCAAAACAACTGAGAATGGTGTAGATCTGGGATAAACATTTTATCCCTTAAAACATAAATAACATCCCCTTGGGAAATAATTGGTAAGAACGGATCAAGGATAAGGAAGGTCTTACCCGCATGGTTCAAACAGAATCAATGTCGGAAGAAACGGATTCCCGGCGTGCGATCGGGAGCTCCTCCATGCTCCGGCCTCTCCTCCAGAGTTCCAAATGAGTTTACTACCTTCTCTTCCGAATGAGGTGGCTACTGCATGTTTTAAGAGAAAAAACAAACTACACGGTGTGTACTCTCAAGTACACAGTGTTTAATTTTCATTTTTTAACTGTTCCTCTGGCAGCTACTTTTCACCGCCACATTGTTCATCTGTCGACATGAGTACATGACGTGTATTTCTGACTACACGACGTGTACTGTCGCTCTGCTGGCGGCTACCTCTACCACCTTACTGTTCACCTGCCAACTGATTACACAGTGTGTATATACTAAGTACATGGCGTGTAGTCAGTTTTTCCACCTTTCATCACCGACAGGCCTACACGCCCTGTGTACTCATCCCACATGGCCAAAGTACATGGTGTGTGGAAAAGTACATGGAGTGTACCCACAAAATTTGGGATTTTCCCCCATTTTCCTTATTTTCTCAAAAACACTTAAGGAAAAAGGAAAAGAAGAAACCCATACCACAAGAATAAGAACCAGGTTCTTAAAAACTTCCCCCCTTAAAGCAATTCGTCCCCGAATTTCCCTTCCAAGGGTGGTGAAGATAAATATTAGAACAACTCTGGCCACTAAGCATGTATGTCGGTCTCCTGCTCCCAGGTTTCATCCTGCACTCAGTCATGCTGCCATAGCGCCCATACGAGAGGAACTAAATGGCCTCATAGAACCTTAATTCTCATATCATTAATATTAATCGGATGCTCCTAAAAAGATGCATCGACCATAAGTTCAACCTCCTCAGGATGAAATACGTGAGACGGGTCTGAGTGATAACGGCGCAGCTGAGATAGATGGAAGATGTTGTGCATTGACTAGTACCTCTATGGTAACTGCAACTGATAGGAAACCGGCCCGACTCACTCCAGAATCTCAAATGGTCTCACATACCTCGGTGAAAGTTTACCCTATCTCCGGATCCACCTGTGTCCCAACCTCGGTGAAACACGCAAGAAAACATGATCCCCGACCAGAAACTCCAAGGGTCACCTATGGTGATCAGCATAAGATTTCTGACAAGACTGTGCAGTAGCCATCCGCTTCAGAATCAACTAGACATACTCTGAAGTCTCCTGCATGAGATGTGGTCCCAATAAAGCTGCCTCACCTGCCTCCAACTAGCACAAGGGTGCTCAGCAAGGCCTACCATATAAAGCCTCGTAAGGTTCCATCTCAATAGTTGCCTAAAAACTATTATTATAGGAAAACTTGACCAGGGGTATGTGATTCTCAAAAGAGCCCCCAAATTCCAGGATGCATGCACGCAGCATGTCCTCTAGAACCTGTATCATATGATCTGACTGGCCATCGGTCTGAGGGTGGAAAGTTGTGCTTAGAATCACCTGTGTACCTAGTGCCATCTGGAAGCTCTTCCAGAAACGAGACGTAAAATGGGCATCCCTATCTGAAAAGATATAACAAGGGTCCCCATGAAGAAGTACCACCTCTTGGATATACAACTTCCTAAGCTCGTCAAAACCGAAGTTCTCCTTGATCGGATAAAAGTGAGATACCTTCGTAAGTCTGTCCACAACAACACACACGGCATCATTGCCTTGATATGACCTTGGAAACCCGGTCATGAAGTCCATCGTGAAATCATCCCATTTCCACTCCGGAATGGGTAACTGATATAAAAGTCTGGCTGGTCTCTGATGCTCCACATTCACCTGTTGACAGGTGGAACATCTCGTAATAAAACCAGCTACTTCTCTTTTTATACCCGACCACCAATACTGACGTCTCAAGTCACGGTAAATTTTGGTAACTCCAGGATGCACTACCCAAGCTAAAACATGAAACTCCTGTATCAAATCCTCACGTATATCCCCTGGAACCCACACTCATCCATGGATATGCAGTACCTCATCATCGCCTATCGTCCAACCAGGAGGAGGGTCGTCACTTGCCACCGACTCCCGTAGAACGAGTCCTTCTGAATCTGATAGTTGTCTCATCCTCACTCTATCTATGAGGGTACAAGTCATAACTAAGGATGAAAGATAGGTTTTCCCCTGACTATCGTGCACCTCCAAATTCATCTCAAAGAAAAAATCCATATGTTTCCATTCACCACTAGCCTCCTGCGGTGCCTGTATCTGAGTCCACCTACTCAGTGCATCAGCTACTGCATTACCCTTACCAGGTGTATAAGTAAGCTCAAAGTCGAAAGACTGAAGGTATTCAACCCACCTTCACAGTCTCAAATTAATGTCATGCTGGGTAAAGATGTATTTCAGACTTTTTGGTCTGTGAACACCAAAAAATATTCTCCCAAGTGATAATGTCTCCAACAGCGCAACGCATGAAAAAATGCAGCCAACTCAAGATCATGTGTCGGGAAATTATTCTCATGTGGCCTCAACTGCCGAGACCCGTACGCAACTACTCGGTCGCCCTGCATCATTACTGCTCCCAGCCCAATACCTGATGCATCACAGTAAACTGTATAGATCTTCTCTTGCTCTGGAAGTATCAGGACTAGTGCTGATGGAAAACTTCCCTTCAACTCCTGAAAGGCTGTCTCACAAGATTCTGACCAAACGAACTTCATACCCTTCTTAGTCAATCCCATAAGTGGTGTTTCTAAGATAGAGAAGTCCTGTATAAAGTGCCTGTAGTAACTAGCTAGCCCTAAGAAACTCTGTATCTCAAACACGTTCTTAGGATGCTCCCAGGAAACTACTACTCTCACTTTCTCTGTGTCTACTGAAACTCCTGACTCTGAGATAATATGACCCAGGAAGTGTATCTGGTCCAACCAAAAGTGGCACTTTGAGAGCTTAGCATATAACTGATGCTCTCTCAGTGTACTCAGTATGATCCCAAGATGGGTGGCATGGTCGTGTTGAGTGTGAGAGTACACCAAGATATCATCCATGAAGACTAACACAAAAGAATCCAGATACGGGTGGAACACACGATTCATCAGATCCATGAACACTGTAGGCACGTTCGTGAGTCCGAATGGCACGACCGAGTACTCGTATAGACCTTATATGCTCTGAAAAGCTATAATCGGTATGTCAGATGGTCTAATGCACAACTGATGATATCCAGATCTCAATCCAATCTTTGAGAACACTCGTTCTCCTCGAAGTTGATAAGAAAGATCATCAATACTCAGAAAGGGATATTGGTTCTTAACCGTCAACTGGTTAAGCTTTCGATAATCCACACAGAGTCTGAGGGTACCATCTGCCTTCTTTGCAAATAGGACAGGCGAACCCCATGGAGAAGTACTGGGTCAGATGAAACCCTTTGCCTGCAACTCCTCTAACTATTTCTTGAGATCTTGAAACTCTGGTGTAGCCATCATATAAGGAGGAATGGACACTGTTTCCACCCCTGGCATAAGGTCAATAGAGAAATACACCTCTCGCTCCGGAGGTAGACCTGAAAAGTCGTTCAAGAAGAAATCCCTGAAACTATCAACCACTGGAGGGAAATCATTCTGACAAGTTCCCTGGTCATCCAGATATAAACTCGCAATCTGGGCTGTCACTCCACCTCACCCACGATGCTCGGGTCCAGCTGGACTTGCCTGAACATCCCATTCACCCTTGTATAGAAACTCTATGCCCTCTAGTGACGTAAAACTCACCCTGCAATGATATCAATCTACAGAGGCTCAAAAGGGTACCAACCAGTCCATACTGTGAATGACATCATAGCTAGTCATCTCTAAGACATAGAGGTCCCATAGAAAGTGACACCCACCAACCTCTAGGGTCACTCCCTGCATTAACATACACCTTCCATTATAATCCCCAATGGAGTGTCTAGCATCATAACATCAGCAGAAGAAGAAACATAGATCCCAAGTATCTCCACAATGGGAATGGATATAAAGCTATGTGTAGAACCAGTATCGAAAATTACTGAAGATAAAATAGAAGCAACTAGAATAGTAACTCTGACAGTGGAAGTTCTGGGATCCTACTCTTGTTGGGTCTATTGCACTGCATATTTCTGCCTAGTGTCACAGCCCTGTGACACATCTTGGATACCCTAAGCTGACCCTCCCTACTGTCTCTGAGATCCTGGTGTCTGGGTACCACGACCACGACCACTACCTCGGCCTGAACGTCCTGACATATTCCAATTTTCTGACTGCTAAGAAGCTACTGTCCCTGTTCCTACACGCATATTCTGCACAGAACCCCTCTCACTAGTCATTGGTAGAAACACCCTGCAAAAACTCTAGAGATGACCCATCTTGCTGCAAGCTCGACACTCCACTGGGTCATGTGGATACTAAGGTCTCATGTGCCCCTCTTTACCACACTGGTAGCATATTACCTTGACACCTAAAAAATTATTCTGGCTAGTACTGCCACTATGAGAGAAATCCATCTACCTCTTCCTATTAATGGTAGAAATAGTACCAAAGACTAGTGTCGAACCACCCTTGTTCGCACCACTAGCTTCCCGCGGGTTCCGCTCAGTAATCAGTGCCTAGTTCACAATATCATGCACTGTAGGAAACCCGAAAACATTCACTAGTGCTTGGATGTCATATCAAAGACCATCCTCAAAGTGTCTAGCTCTCAAAGTCTCATCACCCACTAGAACAGGTGAAAAACGTTGCAGCTTGGTGAAGCGGGTAGAATAATCCATCACTAACATGGGGCCCTACTGCAAATTCATGAACTCTCGAGCTCGATCTTCCCTCAGCATCTCTGGAAAGAAAAAGTAATAGAAGACTGCCTGAGAATCTTCCCACGCCATGTCTCGGTGATGCTCAGTCTGGGTGGTAACATCCCACCATCTCTTGGCATAATCACGAAGCATGTAAGTAGCGAGCTTGACCCTCCTCCCTAGAGGCGTCTCAAGATACTCGAAGATAGTATGCATAGAACCCATCCAAGACTCTGCAAATTTTGGTCTTCCATCCCCTAAAAACATAGGTGGATGCTGCTGCTGGAATATACGTGTCAGCTCTGCCATAGATGTGGTAGCAGACGGTGCCCCCTGAAAGGTCTGCATAAACCGCATGAAGCCTTCACGAAACTACGCATCCGCGCATGCGCCCGGTATAACGGCTGGAATCACATTTGTAACTACTTGAGGATCCACTAGTATCCCATGGCCTACCATCTCTAGAGTATTATCATTGCCGCTCTCTTGGCGAACAACTGGTGGTCATCTCAGTGGCATGACTGTACAAGGTAAAATACAAGCCTTATTTTAAGATCATCAAGGTCTAAGAGCTGGAAACGTATGAAGAGAATAGGGAAAAGAAAAAATTCAAGTTTTAAAAATCATGACTACACGGCCTGTATAAAGTCAACACGACGTGTACCATTAATCCCCTTACATGGTCATGTTCTGATGCTGGCCTGGGCGTGTCTCAACCCTAGGTACACGGCGTGTTACACCCGCACACAGCGTGTACACCACTCCATCTTCCCAGCCACACGACTAAGTCTACACAGTATCTCACTGGTCAAGACTACATGGCATGTCCTATAGGTACACGATGTTTCCTAGACGAGCTTCACTGACCCATGTTGTTCATGACACATCCGGATACACGGCTCACACTACACGGCGTGTTCCAGATGGACATGGCGTGTTCCAGATGGACACGGCGTGTACTAGAAGAGTTAACACTGACCCATGTTGTTAGTGACACAGCCGAATCCCCAGATTAAACGACACAGCATGTTCGGCATTGACACGACTTGTTCAAACAAATTTTCCTCCATCCGTGTTGTTAGTTACACAGTGGACATAGGATCAACACAACACGAAATGTAATACCAGTACATAGCATGTTCCCTCAAGAGTTTCTCTATCCTGTGTTTCTGCCTACACGACCTATGAAACGATTAGCAACTACACAGCATGTACTTACGGTACACGGCATGTACTTAAAATTTTTCATTTCTCTCCGAACAAAAGATTACATAGAGTGTAGTAAAAACTACACGGAGTGTATTCTAGGTTCTTCTGGTCAGTAAGCCTTAGAAACTACTCCGGAGCCCATAAAAACACTGAAACCAACACCTATGTTCCAAATTCCAATCCGTGAGGGCCCATACTCCTCGCGAATCAATTCTTGGCTTCTGATACATGTTCTAAAAAAGGTAAACAAGTTGATGATCCACCAAATTCTGGTTAATGAGGGCCCATACTCCTCAAGAACCAAAGTTTGGCGGTCATTCACTAACCTTACATAACAATACCCTATCAAATAGTCGGTATTTTATCAAAGAATTTATCACTACATCATGCTTCGTCTAGCACAACATCTATCACAATAACATGCAATTTCTAATGCATCTACATGGCATGGAAACTATGAATTGCATGTGATTCTAACATGTTCCTAAATGATGAATGAGATGGAATACCCTCATCTCATCAGGCTGCGAATAAATAGAACCCAATATAAAAATATAAATAGCACACCACAAGTGCATCACCCAACGGTGAAATAAAATTAACTGTAAAAGTGAAAAATCAGTAAAATTGCAACACGAGGTAAATTGGCTTTTCCCTATACATGGGTTAGCTACTCTCAAGCATAACTTATTACCAAATAATTATTCCCTCATATAAATGACTATAGGCTCCAAACAGAAAGTCAAGAAGAAAATAAATCCCTTTGATACCACTTTGTAACGTCTCGGATCCGGGTGCCACACAACAGGTGCCCCAAACTCGGTTGGTCACATGACCTCAATCCCATTTCCCCAAATGCCAGAGGCTACTGACTAGAAGTGAGGTCCTAGGTCTGATAGTGGGTAAACTATGCCTTCATTTGTCAAAGTGTACCGTAGCAGATAAAATACAAACAAACCAAAAGCAGAAGCATTAATCAATACTAAGATAAAATGGAAAACAGTACAGAAGTAAAAGATAACAACAGTCATATATATATATATATATGATGATGAAATATGTCCCTAAGTCTAAGAAAGCAGCCAAAACATAATATACTGCAATCAAATACAATACAGTACAAGGTACAAGTACAATATAAAAACAAAAACAGTGTGTAAGAACGCAGCAACATCGCGAGCCTAAGCTCGGTCCCATGCTCTCCTACTCCTCTGCAACAATCAGACACTTGTATAGGGTCCCTTTCCCTTATCAACACCTACAACAATATAACATGATTGGGCCCAAAACATGACCCAAACAAGGTGTGAGAAATAAATCCGAGTATGCAACCACCAAAGGCTTGTGCCCAACTGTCAGTGAAAATGTGCAACAGCAGTGTGCAATAATAAAATGTAGTAAACTTGTAAGTACTCAAAAGTAAATATCACTACCAGTTTCATTTCCATTTTAATATTCATTTAACAATGTCAAGCCTGTGCTTTTTCTTGGTAAGTATAACCAAATAAAATCACCATAGTGAATATTCTAAATAACTATGTCCTCAGACATGCAAACCATTACCCTCAGGTAGATAGAATCGAAACCCTCAAGTTATTTCCCTCAGGCATTATGAATATTTACCTCAGGCATACACGAAATTTCCCTCAGGCACAGAAATAATGTCCTCTGACATATGAAGCATTTCCCTTAGGATAAGCAAACACTGCCCTCAGGCTAAGAAAACACCACCCTCGGGCGCAAGTAACCGGGCCGAGCCCAACACATAAGCAGGCGGTTTATATAAATTTTCTCTCAAGAAAACCCAAAACATGTTATAGTCATGGTATACCCTCGGGTATCCTGGCCAAATGGCTAAACAGATGAACACACCCACGGGGTGGCCCTGGATCAAATTAGTGATCCCAAATAGCAGTTTATAATTATACATTTAGATTACCTATACATTTCTAGGTATCCTTTCAATCAAGGCCTCAGCCATACGATACCCACCAAACATCGTTTCATAGCACAAATGTACACAAATTCAACTCAAAAGTTTGAAATAAATACTAGGTCACCTACCTTGATCGCCTCTAATCGATATATGTGAACGGATCCTTCCGAAACAACCGAGAATGGCGTATATCTGGGATAAGCATTTTATCCATTCAAATGTAAATAACTTCCCCTCTGGAAAGAATTGGTAAGAATGGCTCAAGGAGAAGGAAGTTCTTACCTGTATGGTTCAAACAAGATTGACAGCAGAAGAAAAGGATTCCCGACGTGCGATTGGGAGCTCCTCCAAGCTCCAGCCTCTCCTCCTGAGCTCCAAATGAGTTTACTACCTCCTCTGCTGAATGAGGAGGCTACTGAATATTTTAAGCAAAAAAACAAACCACACGGCGTGTACTCTCAAGTACAGGATGTGTACTTTTCATTTTTTAACTATTCCTCTGGCAGCTAATTTTCACCGCCACATTGTTCATCTGTCGACATGAGTACACGGCATGTATTTCTGACTACACGGTGTGTAATGTCACTCCACTGGAGGCTACCTCCACCGCCTTACTGTTCACTTACCGACTGATTACACGGCATGTATATACAAAGTACATGGCGTGTAGTCAGTTTTTACACCCTTCATCGCTGATAGGCCTGCACACCCTGTGTACTCATCCCACATGGCCAAAGTACACGGCATGTGGAAAAGTACATGGCATGTACCCACAAAATTTGGGATTTTTCCCCATTTTCCTTATTTTCTCAAAAACACTTAAGGAAAAAGGAAAAAAATAAAATCGTGCCTCAAGAATAAGAATCGGGTTCATACATAGCACATCCTAAATCATAGAATTTAACAAACCTATAAATAAAATCAGTAGAATTCTTTTCATTATAACATGAATGTTAGGACTTTTTAATCCAGTAATATGACCATTTCTAGCACATCTAATCAAATTGGAAATATAACCATCTAAAATCCTCAAATCTATAATCCATTGACAAAATAGTAAACGATTTTCTTTGGAAACTGTATAATCTTCTTTTAGATACATTAACTTTTATGATCAGACATTTTCAAATAACTTAAGTTCTGGTCGTCTGCAAATTTGGTCAAGATAAAATTGTTCCTTTACATTATATTTTGTCTTACCAGGTGTGTCCAGAACTATATAAAATATATTATCAAAATATTTCTTCTCAATATGCATGACATCCAACATGTGAGAAACCAAAAAATCAAACCAAAATGGAAGATTCCCAAAAAATGCTTTGTTTTATCCAATTATGTTCTTTCCCAAAGCCATCTATTTTTTTGGTTTATAGTAGGTCCAAAGGTAATGGGAGGTAATGAAGAGACAATAGATTTTAACTCAATACCTGATACCATTATTGGTGATCCATCTATTTCAATTGTACCTTTTATAAAGTTATTTGTGTTCCCCTAAAAAGGATGATCAATAGGAAGAAATATTCGATGACAATAAAAAAAAGGTTTTCTTCCATTGACAAGCATAAATGATTTATTGTCTATCATACAGTACAAACATGATCTTTGACCATGTGTACTCCACCCAGATAACATTACATATTCTTATAAGTCACTAATTTTCCACATCAATTCATCTTTCATTAGAAAACATTGTTTCATAGCAACATCATAAGCACTCAAACCATTAATCCATAAAAAATTTAAATTATAAATCAATGGCTTAAAATAAAAATTCATATTATTTTTTGGATTTACGGGAATTAATAAGGTCAAAAATATATGTGGTTCATTCATCAACATCTAAAGAGGTAAATTGTATGGGGTTATAAAGATGGTCCAACAAGAATATTGATTATTGTAAGAACTAAATGGAAAGAAACCATCAGTAGAAAGACATAATCGCATGCTTTGAAATTCTAAAGAAAAATACAGATGTACTTGGTCAAAAAAAATTAATGAATCACCATCACAAAGATGATTTAAGCTTTTACCAATTGAACTATTGGTTTTTTTTTCATGACATCAATGATGTTGTGTTCTGAGACATAAATAAACACTACAATCTGGGTGTAAGTGGGAAATACCTCAACTATTTAACGAGAATCAATACAGACTTTCCTAGTTGATCCTCTTTGTACCTCGATTTTCCACATGTATGAAAAGTAAATAATGAACCATTTTGACCATAATATAAGATTCAATCATTTTAACATGAATGAATATTCTAATAACTGAGACCCAAATTAAAAACCAACCGCTTTCTCTCATATAAATTTGAAGGCAATACATTCCCATTAGGTAATAGTGCTTTAACCAAAGAGAATATCTAATCAAAATAGCTATTTGACATTACATTATCTGATTTAATAGACATAAATTTTACAACCACTTCAAATTTTCTTATCTTGCAACCAGGATATAAGGAATTATCAGCAGACTTCAACAACTCATAAAATTTATATGGTTCCAACTCAGGAGTTAAATCAATATCATCCTGAATTTTAGTTTTTTGGAAAAGAATTACTAGAAACATAATAAAATAAATTTTGAAACTGTGATAGATATGGAACCAAATTGTTAGCATCTTCTCTGGAACTACGTTCACCATATTGATACAAAAAAACATAATATTTTTAAAAACCAAAACGCAATAGTTGGCCCCCAATGTGGTCAAATGTGTCAAACCTACTCAGATTACATTTCTTACATAGACACATAATTTTCCCTTCTAAGAAAAATTCTGGTTTTGATGATGCAAATGATAAAAAATCTTCAACAACCTAAATATATATGATTTATACCAGAACCATTTGGATTCCTATGATGATTTACCCAATTGTGATCTTGTAATAAAGAATATTTTTGACTTCCTTATTCTATATATTTCTAAAAAAATATAAAATAAATAAATTATTTATGACTAATTTGATATAAGAAAAAGATGATCCTAAAAGGATTAGAAAATTAACAATTATAATTTACTTTTAAATATTGTCAATTTTATCTATTTACCTCTTATTTTTACTAATTATCACTAATTTTTACTAATCACCATTAAATTTTACTAATTATATTAATTTAATGTTCAATTTTACTAATCATTTCTAATTACTACTAATTTTTACTTATTTTTTCTAATTACCTCTAATTTTTAATAATTATATCAATTTACCATTAATTTTTACTAATTAATGCTACTTTACTGGTAATTGTTAATAATTATAGTGATTTATCGCTAATGTTTACTAATTACTGCTAATTTTAACTATTTACCATTAATTTTTTTACTTGCTATAGTAATTTAATGTTTATTTTTACTAATCTTTACTAACTACCACTAATTTTTACTAATTTTTACTAATTACCATTAATTTTTAATAATTATAGTGATTTACCATTATTTTTTCCTAATTACTGAAAATTTTAACAAATTATAGTGATTAAACGTTAATTTTTACTAATTTACCGGTAATTTTTACTAATTTTTACTAATTATCACTATATTTTATTATTTATAGTGACTTGTCTCTAATGTTTACTAATTTTTACTAATTACCACTAATTTTTAATAATTATAGTTATTTATCGCTAATTCTTACTAATTACCACTAATTTTTTCTAATTACAACTAATTTTTACTAATTATTGTGATTAAATATTCTTTTTACTAATCTTTACTAATTGCCACTAATTTTTACTAATTAATTCTACTTTATGGTAATTTTTACTAATTATAGTTATTTACGACTAATTTTTACTAATTACTGCTAATTTTTACTAATTATATTGGTTTACCACTAATTTTTACTAATATTTAGCCATTTCCACTAAATTTTACTAAATTTTACTAATTAATGGTAATTTTTACTAATAACACTAATTTTTAAAAATTATAGTGATTTAATTTTAATATCTAAAATTGCTGCTAATTTTTACTAATAATGCTAATTTTTAAAAATTATAGTGATTTACCATTAATTTTTACTAATTGATGCTAATTTTTACTAATTATAGTGGTTTAACATTCATTTTTGACTAATTACTTTTGATTATTAAAAAATACTATAAATTATTATTACTTATTACTAAGATCTATACATTATAACTAAGTTCTATTAATTAATACTATTTATATATCAATTCTAAATAATTACTATTAATAACACCAACCTGCTGATAATTAAAAAAAATTATTGCAAATTGAAACTATTTACTTTTAATTAAAAACATGACTGATAATTAAAACTAAATATTTCTAATTTATAATAACTATCACATGTACTCCATCGTCTGATCATACTGCTGCTCATGCCATCAGTGCATCTCCTCCTCCTCATGTAGCTGTCATCGACGCGTCACATCCTGCCTGCCTCGGTTCTACCGACCTAATGAAAAATTTGGACATGGTGGGAAAAAATTAGTCATTTCTCATCACTTGAATATTTTAAATTCTATGTTTTACACCTTTTTAGTAATTTATAATTTATTTTATTACTTTATATTAAATTATACTAAAAATTAGCAATAATTAGTGGTAATTAGAAATAATTACCACCAATTACCACTAATTTTGAGTATAATTTAATATAAAGTTATAAAATATATTATAAATTACTAAAACGTGTAAATCATATATTTTATAATCTTTAGGTGATGAAACCAATTTATGCCAACCATGTCCAAATTTTTCATTGCTCGTCACCTAAAAATTGACAAACCATTTCATTTTCAGTTTTCAAGTATTTTATAATAATTTAAATTATATCATAATAATTTATAATAAATTATACTAATTTAAAATATTTTTATTAATTTATAAAAAATTTATATGTTTAATTTTTTTTATAAATTTATAAAAAATGTTATGAATTTATATTAATTTATATTAAATTATGTTTTGAAATCGATCGAGCGCTGATTGACACCATGAAGAATTTCAAAATTGGAAATATAATACTGATCGTAGACGAAGCACATCATTAATGAAGTGAGCGTTGAATTTGTGTATGAAAATGACAATAAAAAATAGAAATACAAATATAAAAGAAATACAAGAAGTAGAGAAATAACACAACATATATCCCAAAAACCCATCCACATTTCATTAATATTTCTAGGTATTTATAATGTACAAAGAATACCAAAAGTTGCCATATGAAAATTTGGGCATGTGATGAGGTTTATTGGGAATGGGAGTCACCGTAATTATGAAATTCACATTTAATATTTGATAACACTCCCCCTTGAATGTCATAATTTCATGGAATCTTATATAATCTTCACTTAAAAAAACCCCTGTGGAAAAAAAATTGAAGCCAAAGTAATTGAATTCCATGTCATGCTACCTCATTAAAAACCTTACCAGGAAAACCCAGTGGGAAAAACATAGTGAAGGGAAAAAGAGTGCAACGATCCTGACTCCCCTTGATTATATCATTTAATTGTGTCTCCAAGACATTAATTAATATTATTATTTAATTATGTCTTCAGGACATGGGAGGAAGACCATAGGTAATAATGAATGGTCTCATTGAAAATTACAACTCATGGAAAAGGAAAACAATTTCTATTATAGATATTCATAATAATTTATAACATTACCTCTGATATCTGTTATGATGTATGATTGCTTCATTAAAAACATCATCAAGGAAAAACCCTTCAGGGGAAAACTCTTGATTAGGGAAAAAGAGTACAATAACATCAAGTCCCCATAATGTTGCCTCATTAAAAACCTTATCAAGAAAATCCAATGGGAAAAACTTGACTACGGGAAAAAGAGTACAACATTTACATCTCCCACTCATAATTATCATCACTACATCATTTAGCTCATAGAATGTCCATGACCAATTCATAACCAAAACATTCAATTTTTAGTTTTTGGTATAATAATAACTTATACCCTTTAGATTTCAATTAATAGGGAAGAACATTACCTTGCATTATAATATGATTTATTTTTATTTGTAAGGTACATATGCACATGTACATGTATATCCTTCAGGGATAAATAAAATGTGCATTTATATTTAATCCTTTTAGGATAAGTATGTTCTTCATCAACCCCTCCCGTATGAAATGTATCATTCTTGGAAGCAATATATTTAATTATCCATTTATGGTAAAACCATTCCAAAAATTTAACGTTTCTTCTTTAGGATGATTGATTCAAAATACAAGGACATTCCATGTAATTTCAAGATCAAATAATTCAGTGATTTCAAAAAAACTCTCTAAAATTTTAGATGTTGTTCAAAACATCTTAATAATAAAATGATTCATACAAACCATGGGATAATAAATTCAATTTATATATTAACTTAATATGGATACATCTTATTTAATTCTTCCCAAGATTTATTAGTTTTGGTGAAACTTTCAAAAATCTGAAATATGCTTCAATCATTTCGAATCCTTCTGGGATTCATATATAAATATTCAAATATAAAAGGAGGAATATTTATTATAATAAGATCATCAGTATTCAATAGTCTCGGTAGTTTGGATAATCAATCCAAAACTTTATATGTTGAAGATATAATGAGTTCCTATAATAATTTTGGCCAATTATTGTGATGTCAACATCTATAAAAATCAACGGTCATCGATGAGTTTTAAAACCATTCAAAGAAAATATATCATTAATAACATTTGATAGAGATCTCATAATTTTTTTCTGGTGCCAGTGTCACTTCAGGGACAATATCCAAAAATATGTAATTTTGTTGACATATTCATTTTCCTCTTCAAGGGAAAATATATTTATTGCTTTCTACTCATGATGAACAATGATTTTATATGATCAGCTCAACCACACTTCGGGTGTGTATAATCAAACTATTGATTTCCAACACTTTACATTCATATAAGTGTTATGAGTATATTTTCAATGGTTCTTATGAACCATTTTATATATTATATGTTATGCTTAATATATATTTTAATCAACATTCATATCATTTAATGTACACTGACAAGTAGTAAAAAAACACACATGATCACTTAGTGGATGCATCTTTCATATAGTATTTAAATGGATCACATGCTAGGTGGGCCCACCCATATATACTTCTTCATAAGTATATGGGAATTTTTTTCCCAAAATAGATACTAATTATATAAACAATTTACCAAAAAATGGGTACCTCATGGAAAATTAGTATACAGAGGGCATTCATAATAATTTAATGAGAATAAATTCATTGATAATTTAGTAGACATGCATCCATTAAATAAATTCATCATTCTCCCCCTGATAGATGTCTATTATGTTATAAATAAATCGATGCTCATGTATACTTGAATCAATATATTTAATTATAATTGATCTTGGATGGACTAAACCATTATGTCATATATTTAAAGTGCATGGATCAGTAAATTTCTAGTTTACCATTATTGATTTGACTATACATAAAAAATTCTTTATAATCACTTTTTATGAATTTTTTTACACATTGAGGTGCCTATTTTATATAAGGTCTCTATATGATATTCATTTTCAAGAATAACATTCATATATCTCGTTGAGACTTTAGATATACAAATCATTAAGAATTTTTACTACAATATAGGAGTATATTCGATCTTCTGGAGTCGTTAATTAATGTTCTCTATCGATAAATGTACTTACACGAGCATATACTAACTCATATATGAGTTCTTTTGAAATGTTTAATCAAAATAATATTTATAAATATTTTACTTTAAGATCAATGTGTATAAGATCTCTAGGATCTTTCATTGTGAATACTCATATTTTTCATTATAATTTCCACTTATGGTGGTTGATGAATTAATAATATAATTATAATGGGTTAATCCCATAACCAAGAGGATTATTGTATAATTTGGAACCTCTGGCCCAAATATTTTGGAACTTATAGCCCAAATATTATTTTACAATACATCTACATGGGATTGGAGCACCCACATATTGGTGAATGTGGTAGTGAGAACCAATGTGGAAGAATCTTATGGATATACAACACACAACTCATTGTCATCTAAAATTAAAATTAATTGAATAACAACATTCACTTTACCAAATGAAGTGGAAATAATTTGATCAAATTTCATTAACTCTCATGTATTTATGATAGCACAAATCATATAAAATTTTTCATGAATAATTTCAATCTCTTCAAGGAATGCGATAAAGTAATTAAAACTGCATTCTTATCGGGGAATGAATTCACTCATCGGATTTCATGATCAATGAATTATAATTTATTATTTATCAATAATGTTCATCTTGCATAAAATACTAGTTTTTATTGATTATGATGACCATTGTTTTAACCACTTCAGGTGGTAAAATCATTTTCATAAAATACATTTTATTCTCAAAACCATGCAATTTAATCATCTCGTTTATGAAATAGTAGAATAATAACATCAACTTTAAGGGATAAAATTTAATGAATTGCTTAAGATGATATTTGTAATTCACAAGCACACGAATAATAATTTTTCCCTTGATATTGCTGCTACAAGAACAATAATTGGTAAATGAAGATATTATTCAATATAATTTCAAAGGACACTATTTTAATATCATCTTTTAGGAATGAATTGTTTTATAAATATTAATAAAATTCATCATGAACTGTAAATAATTACTCTAATAAAACCACTTCTGATGGTTATGTTATTATTATTTATTATAAACAATACAACATAATGATAATTCGCAAAATATCGTATTCACTTTGAATTTTATTTAAAATAAAATCATGTATATTTGCATTCACTTCGGGGAATTGTTTGAGTTTTATAGTGTCTTCAAGATAGTATCCTGAATATTCAATTCATAAATTTCATCAATTTCATCCACTATGGTGGATGGACATATATAAAATATATTTACACTTGCTTGTTATGAACATTTAATTTCTCTCAAGCATTTTATGAAAAATAAAATGGAAGAATAAGAAAAAAACAATATGATATTTACAAATATTCAAAGTAAATATCATATCCATTGTGAGACTTTATACATCATAATCAAAATTGACACCTTAAAGGTGAACAAACGAATAAGAGATATAAAATTTCATGGTTCATGGAATGATCAGCGAACTTAGGATCAACGTATGATAGGTATGTGATGTTCATCACTGATTACTAAACTTCATCTTGACGTACAGTAGGTACGCGATGTTCATCATTTGACCACTTTTGGTGGTGTTGTTTTTTCTCATTTGATGAATGATGTTTTTCACGACATCAACCACATTGGTTATTAATCAAACACATTCTCTCTAAGGAATGGATTTAAATTTTTCAACTGTGAGTTATTATAGCTCTTCAGGAGCTCATTATTTTTCCCGCAACAAAAGATTGAAAAAATAATATATTATTTTTTGACTTATGAGGAGGGGAATAATAAATGTAATAATATATCACATAGAAAATAAGACTCACCTCTCATCGAACGAGTGGAGGCCGGTGCACATGTGAAAGAGTATGTCAAAAGTAGAATGTTTATAAAAACACGTGACATGCATTTTTCCCATGAGATTTATCTTATGTCGATGATGGGGATGATGGAAGCATCGTTATGATGTGCAATATCTGAAGACAATTATGATGATAACATGTTGTGAAATTGAACAAATGTTGATTGAAACTGAAAAGAATTTTGAAAATGGAAATGTAAAACTAGTCGTAGACGAAGCACGTCATTAAGGAAGAAAGCATTGAATTTTTGTATGAAAGTGATGATGAAAAATAAAAATACAAATTTAAAAGAAATACAAGAATTAGAGAATGAACACAATGTATATCCTGAAAACCCATCCACCTATCAGTAATATTTCCATGTATTTATATTGTACAAAGAATACCAAAAGTTAGCATATGAAAAGTTGGGCATGTGATGGGGTTTATTGGGAATGGGAGTTACCATAATTATGACATCCACATTTAATATTTCATAACAATTTATATTATTATATATCAATTTATTATAAATTTAATCAATTTACAAATTTTTTTAGTATATAACAATTTATTACCATTTTTTACTAATTTATTACTAATTTTTACTAGTTTATTACAAATTTTTACTAGTTTATAAAAATTTATTACTAATTAACACTAATTATTGTTAATTACTACTAATTATTTCTAATTTCCACTAATTATTACTAATTACCACTAATTATTTCTAATTACCACTAATTATTGCAAATTATCACTAATTATCACTAACTAACACTAATTGCCACTAATTACCACCACTAATTACCACTAATTACAACTTATTATTACTAATTTTTTTTAGTTTATAACAATTTGTTACTAATTACCACTAATTATTAGTAATTACCAAAAAATATTACTAATTACCACAAATTATTACTAATTACCACTAATTATTAACAATTACCACTAATTATTAATAATTACCACTAATTATTAATAATTACCACTAATTATTACTAATTACCCCCAATTATTACTTATTTTTACTAATTATTACTAAGTATTACTAATTATTACTAAGTACTACTAATTAAAAGTAATTACTACCAAATACTTTTGATTAAAAAAATTATTAATAATAAAAACTGAATACTTGTAATTAAAAATAATTACTATAACTTAAAATAATTTAATGCACAATAAAACTAAAAAATTATAATTAAATCTAATTACTCCTAATTAAAAAAATATTACTAATATAAAATAAAATTAAAAATTAAAAATTAAAACATTAAATAAATACCTTAAAACTGAATCTTTCTGCAGATGCATAGCCTAAAAGTTGATCCCCTATAAATTTTAAAATTTCAAAAACTTTAAGCCAGAGAATATGATAGCATAAGATAGAGGAGTTCAGAAAAGAATGAAATGAAACAACTTTGGGGGGTATATATAGGTTAGATAATTTGTGATGGGAATCCCATCACAACTAGAATTATTTACAACGAGCCCTGGTGAAAATAGAACCACTGCTATTAATTACGGTAATGGTGAAAAAGAGTATTTCTGACGTAGTCTGTCATAAATACCATCTGCCGACAGTTTATTTGTGACAAAAGATAATTTCGTCCCAAATAACAAATAATGACGAAAAGTATTTATGATGGGTCCTGTCACAAATACTTTCCTGGAAGTAGTTTATTTTTGACAGGAATTAACTACTGTCACAAATAACAATAATGACGAGAGGGTGTTTGTAGCGGGGGTATGTTCACATCGCAAATAGTCTTCTCGGGTTTTTGTGCGCAATGCGCGCCAAAAGTATTTGTGACGGAAAATATTTTTTCCACAAATTATGTTTTTTAAAAACTATTTATGATGGAAAACGAATCTTATCACAAATAGTCTTTGATGATGGACCATTTACGATGGGAAATAGACCCATCACAAAAAAAACCTTTTTTCCTGTAGTGGACTTTTGATATATGGCTTTGATTATTGATTACATTGCTACTGCTTCGCACCTGCTCAATGTTGTTATGCTACACATGCTACTGTAAATGCGATATCTCATCCCATCGTAGATCCATCATTGATGTCTTGTTCGATATTGATGACGACCCACATAGGCTACTACAAACACGATGGTCTCTTTCCTCTAGATCTGAGTGGATTACATCTTGGGACACTCTATCTCTTTTCCCCCACCAACTGTTTCCTTTTTAAACCTTTCACAGTTTTATTTTTCAAATAATATAAAATATAAAATATTATATCTTAAATTTCAAAATCACCATGTATCTTTCATGTTAAAATTCAAACATTTATCTCATTAAAATAAGAATAAAATATATATCTTTCCTTGAGAAACTAAATCATATCAATAACAACAACAAAATGAAATAATTTATCAGTATATTCAATGACTCTTCTTTAATTGGTTCGATGGATTCCAAATTCAAGCTATAGTCTCAGTTGTCTTGAATTGATGCTTAGATCGAGGCTCACAGAATAGGACAACGCGCTTAGCCGACCTCTGTTCAGATGCAGCTTCAGGTGCTCTGTGCATCTTCTTTGACCACAACCAGCACCAGAGGCTTGGTTCCAGATCTAGTTTGCGCAGTGGGATTGATCGACGGTGAGGCTCGAGTCTTCTGTCGAGTGAGATTCCAATCGGATTCTATGAGGCATCTTCAAGCTTTGGTGAATCTCGGATTTTGTTCTTCTACCTTGGGTGGCTTCAGTTGCAAGCTTCAATAGGTGGGTGTCTTCTTCAGGACTAGCTTCGTCTTCATCCTCCTGGTTTGATCTAAGTATGGCAGTGCTCTGGTGGTGCTTGCTCCCATTGGCTATATAAGAGTAAAGAAATGGTATAAAATGGATGAAAGTGAATGAGATAGTATCACCAGTAGCAGGGGTTCTATGCCATATTTGTTTCTAGAAATTTACAGCTTGTATAATAATTTTTTTTTCAATACAGGCATTTGTCCAAATTAAATTAAATTATCAAAAACAAATTCCAGAAAAAAAAACTCAAAATCATTTTTTCTCCAATCAACTAAAAATAACATTTTGAAAAACTCAATCAATTTTCAGTTCATTTTAAAATACACTCTAAAATTATGAATTCAAAATTAAAATTCAATTTTTTTTTAAAAAAAATCCGATTATGGATTTTCAATGAATTCAAAAACTAAATGAACCAATTAAACTCAAAAAAATATTTAAGAATTTTAATTCAGGATTGAATTGAATCAAATAATTTTAAATTCACACTTTAAAATCTTAATCAAAATCAATTTTAATTATTTTCAAAATCAATGTATGACTTCTTCATTAACTTCAAAAATGAATACATCATTAAAATTCATTAATTCATCCAATTTACACTAAAGTTCTGAATTCATCCATAATCAATAAAAATTAATCATTTACCTAGGATTTGGATTAATAGTGGGGTAATTATCAATAAAATATAGACAATTTTTACAATGAATCAACCTGAGTCTCCTTCAAACCAGTCACTCGAACCTGCCTGAAACAGGGCCCGAGCGGCGTTCATGATCCTTCCTAGCTGACAACTAGTGTCATGTATCAAAGACAATATAAGTGATAACAATTTTGCCCAATCTGAACTGATATAAAAGAATCAAATCAGAGTACACAACATAAAAAACACTGAACATAAATAAATACATAACAAAAACAATATCAGAACTAAACAGAAACCCCAAACAAAACCAAAACTAAAACCTGACAAGATCTCCACATGACCTCTTGGTCTCCACCATCCATAAGAACGACTGGCTCTACAGGAAAACCTAAACAACTAAACCTACAACATAGCTCGGGTCTACCAATGCGGAGTGACAAAAATTGGGTGTGAGTATAAAATAGCTCGGTAGGTACACACCATTGAATCCATGCATGTCCTTTCCCAAAACAGCCTGTAAACACTAGTTTGACATGCATTTAAGAAAATAGGGTTTTTATCATTAAAACAACCAACACGCTTTCTAGAAATCCCACTTTGAAAAAAAAAAGTTTTCTATTTTAAAATAACTTCTCATTTTTAGAACCCAGTCTAAAATACCAATGCTAAGCAAAAAACACAACTCAAGGGAAAATATAAAGTAAAGGAGGAACAAAACTACGAGCAGGTAGTAATGTATAGCAAACAAAGCTAGAAACAATGAACCAATACAAGTGTAAGAAGATGATACTAGAAAAACAAATAACAATAGTGTTGTGAAAATAAAGAAGGAAAATATAGATATGTAATCAGGGGAATTTCCTTAACATCCCTAAAAGTAATCCCTATATGTACTTAGTTCGGACCCACCTTGTAATGACCCAAAATTTTATTAATGAAAATTCACTTCTTATAATTATATCATATAGGATAAACCCCATAAAATCACTTTGAGAACCAATACAAACATTATAAATGGAAAATGAATGAAATAAGAGGTATTTCTAGAAGTTAAGGATCATTTACCAATGGAATAGTAACTTAACCTTTGGAATAATAATATGACCATTAGGAATATTAAATCAGATAATAGAATAGTAACCTCTTTTAGGAAAGTATTAATAAAATTTAGGCATCATATAAATGAAAATATGATATAATAATATCATAGTATAAGTAAATAAATATTTTAACAATTATTAATTAAGTGTTGTTATTTTTATAAAACATAAATGTTCATTTATAATTTTATAATTAATATAATTATTTAAAATAAAATTTATTTTCATAAAATAGAATCATAAATTAATAACTTATTGTCTTATGATTATAAGATAATTTTATGAGACCATAATTAATTTTTCAAAGTGTTAAAAAATCAATTATAATTTTAAAATCAGTATTTTCCAAGTAAATGATGATTTTAATTAAAAAATAAATTTATCATATTCAAAAAATTATTTTTATAAAATGAAGTTCATTTTTGAATTCTAAATTTCAAAAAATGGTTTCGCTGAATTTTTGGGATTTTTCTAAAATACTTGAATTTTTTGTGAATATTGAAATACAGTAATTTATGGTATATATACATTATAAGTTAAATATACCATTCCTTGATTGATAGTTGATGTAAGCATCATAATCTTGAACTCCCCTTAATTATTTCAATATATTTAGTGATAAGGTTCAAACTATTCATTGTCTTGAGCCAAAATAATAAACTAAGGAATAAAATAATGAGAAAACACATGTCTCCTCCCCTATAAATACCAACCCCACCTCTTCACCTAACACCTTAAAAGCATTTATCCTTGTACAAAATATGATCAATCCTTTTCCCAATCTCCTCCCTCATGTCCAAGAGCCTTTGGTCTCAACAAAAGAACAAAACTAATTTCCCAAAGAAGGTTCTCAATGAGGAGAATTCAAGAGGTAAAACCCTCTTTCATTTTCTTTTAATTTCTTTTCAATTTCCATTATTTTCTTATTCTCTCCTCATCTACACCTATCCAAGAGGCATTATAACTCCAATATCTTTTATATAATGTTTTTTTATTATGTTAACAGAATAATTTTTCTTCTAATCTCTTCCCTTTTCCTTTTATTCTAAAAATGAAAATATCGTCTGTGGTGTGTCGATTTCTACCATCGTGGATGACGTGTTTTCATTTATCACTATTTCTTTCAAGGATGGTCATAAAACTACCATTATGGTTAAATAAGATTTTATTATACATATTATAAGTTATATAATGTTCTGGAAGCAATATATAAACACGATGTTAAATAAAATGATATAAGCTCATAATGGTCGTAAAAACACCAAAACTAATTAAATCATTTTCATTAACGATCAATATAATAAATCATCCTAATACCATATAAAAAATGATATATAAGATCAATTAATCTTCTGAAATCTCATTAATAACATATAATTTTAATTCTGGACAACTATTCTGATTTTTTCCTGAACTCCCATACTTATATACAAGCGAACCGATCATGAAAACCAAAAAAATGAACACTCCTGAATGATGAAATTAAAATCTATAACTCATTGAAAAGACAATAAATGAACTTAATAAAACTATAATGAATCAAATTCATGTATAAAATGTTTTTTATTGTTTAATTAATGAATTTAATTTGATTATCTAGGATATTAAAGTGAAAAAATCATTCAGACATAAGGTAAGGGGATTCTTGAACCCAACTCTCTTTCTTTGGGTTTTCTCTATTTCACTCAATTTATAGTATGTATGCTCTTCTAATGTTCCTTAAATATCATTTTTTATCCTTTTTTCTGTGATATACATTCTTATAACCTAGTTTTATGATAAATTCAAAGACTTTCCCAAAATAACTCTTCCTTCTAAAAATATATGTTTTACTTCTCTTAAGATTATTTCTTGTTCACTCAAGATTGATGATTATTATACGAATTATGTTATTCCCTCTTTATTTTTGGAACCCCAAAGTTTATTAATTAATTTATTCTTGTGAAATGAAACCCATTTCATTCCATGGGTTATTTTATGTCCAATATTGATATACGTTCTATGTGGCATGAATGATAATGTATATGTTATGATGGGATGGGTGTGCCCATAATTATATAGCGCACGGAAATGTTATGATGTGAAGGGTGTGACCTAAATTATATAGCTCTCCAATGTATTGAGTAATTTTAAGTATCTCATGATATTAAGTGAAATATGCATCAACATGATGCTATCTTTATTCATAACTATATGTGGTATTTGACCACTAAGACATGATGTTTCATTTTTATGTATTACCACATTCCATGCCTTTATCTAATGTTTCCTCTAATGATTTTGATGATGATCCTTTTCTTATGTTATGATTATGATGATTATGTTCACCCATGTTTCATGTCGCTTATTCATCCTCTTATTGGGATTTTATCTCACCCCTTCTTTTGATTTATATCCTCAGGTGAATACTTGTACTAAGGAGAACACGAGGGCCACTAAGAAGCTATATAATAAGGAATTAAATAAATTTTTATTATGTAAAAGTTATGTATGGTCTTAATTTTCCCAAGATACTAAACCTTTGGATCCTGGTTGTGTAACCTTTTATGTTGTTTATCTTTAAAATGATTTAATAATCATATAAGAAAAGTAGGGTTGCTATAGTTGGTATCAAATCGTGATTTAGTTAATTTGGGAATTAGGATTAGATAAACTTAGTGAAAACCCTTAGTATGAGACTAAGTATAAGTAAGCACCTAAGAAGATTAGTTTTAGAAAATGTTAAACATAGGGATCCCACAAGATATGACTTTATATTTAATTTCCCAAAGGAATAATTTATTTATTAATGACTTGTTTACTTATGTTTTGTTCAAACCTTTTCTATTTTAGAAAATGTTGGGAACTAGGGGAAACCAGGCCAACAACCCATGTAAGGGATAATGCAGTGATTGCATAAATGACATCCTCAATGCTTTGAGAGGTGGAGTTCAAGATTTCATGGTGATGCTTACCCAGCTGACTCAGGCTATGAATAATAACCTGAATAGTGTGTAATGTCCTCCTTCACCTAAGAGGGAGCAACTGGATATCAATTATTTTATGCAACAATGACCACCGATAATTAGTGGATCTTTTAATCCACTAGTCGTGGAACAATGGGTCAACTCAATAGAGAAGATCTTTTTTCTACTTATCCATTTTGAGATGGAGAAGGTAAATTTGACCATTTATCATCTAGATTGAGAGTTCAACCAATGGTGGGCATTGATTAAGAACACCAAGATAAAGGATGAAATTTAAGAGATAGAGTGGGAAGACTTTAATATATTTTTTCTTAACAAGTATTTCCATCAAAATCTTCATATAAATATGGAGAGATAATTCATAGAACTTAAGAAAAAGGAAGGTGAATCTTTCATGGCCTATGAAGCAAATTTCACAAGGATTTCAAGGTACACTTTGGGTTTTGTTATCAATAATGATAGAAAAATTGATATATTATTTATTTTTTTAAAACCACACCTTAAAAATTCTCTATAAATTCGAGACTTTGGGAGTTATGAAGAATTTGATCAATGTGATCTCAAAGTGGATATGGAGTTTTGAGAATTTTCCCATGGATATGGTGATAAGAAATGAAATATAGAGTTTCAAGATTGGGGATATGATGATAAATGTGGAAATAATACTCAACCACTCACATGTAAGAAATGTTAGAAGAATCATCATGGGAACTACCTCAAAGGGATGCGGAAATGATATAAGTGTGGGAGAGAAGGCCACCAAAATCATGAATGTAGAAGATACATGAGTAAGATGGAAAATATGGTGGAGGAAGGAAGATCATATCCTATGGTTCAATGCTCCAATTTTAGGGTTCAAGGGAAATATGCAGGCTATTACACTAAACCTTGAGTTCTTGAGGGTAATTAGTGTCAACTTGGCCAGCCACCAAAGAAAAAGAATATAGATAAATTTTATGCCATCACTACTACTGAGGTGGATCCCAACAATGATTTGGTGAAAGGTACACTGGTTATTCATTCAATAATAGTGAATGTACTATTTGATTCTGGTTCTACGCATTCTTTCATATCTTTCAATTTTAGTAGAACTATTCAAACACCACCTCAAAATATGAAGGTTGAGTTATATTTAAGAACAAAAAATTGAGAAATTATTACATTTAAATTATATAACTCCTCCCTGATTAATGTTTGTGGACTAAATCTTCTAGAAAATCCAGTATTACTTTGGTGGATTTTGATTCTATTTTGGGAATGGATTGACTATCTTTATTCAAGGATAGGAAAGGTAGGCCACTCTTCACATCCCGAAGCATCCTCCAATTATATACAAGTGTAAAAAGGATGATGAATCTTCTTTGTATTTATTGTCTTAAGTGTGTATGTTATTGCCTCATGAGAATCCATATCTAGCACAAATAATTGAGATAAAATAGAGAATAATGATCTAAGACATGCCCATTGTGAGGGACTACGCTGATGTGTTCCCTGATGAATTGTCTGGTCTTCCTCCTGACTAAGAGGTTGAGTTCTCAATTGAATTTATTACTATATATCTGCTTATATAAAAGACACCTTATATAATGTCCACCATCGAGTTGGAGGAACTAAATAATTAGTTACAAGATAATATATAAAAGGGATTTATACAATCGAGTGCTTCACTATGGGGTGAACTATTCCTCTTCATCAAGAAGAAGGATGGATCAATACGCCTCTGTATTGATTATCATAAGCTCAAAAAAATCATAATAAAGTACAAGTATCCCCTTCCATTGATAAATGGATTGTTTGACCAACTGTGTGGGGCCAAGTATTTCTATAAGGTGGATCTTCAGTTGAGATATCAACAATTAAAGTTAAGGAAGGAAGATATTCCCAAGACTTCCTTTATAATGAGGTACGGATACTATGACTTCATATTAATGCCTTTCAGACTCCCCAATGCTCTAACAATATTAATGGACTTAATGAATAGAGTCTTTACAGATTACCTTGACAAATTTGTGGTAGTATTTATCAATGATATTATAATATTATCCAAGATCAAGGAGAAAGATGTGGAGAATTTCAATACTATGTTATAGAAATTGTGAAGGGAGAAGTTTTATGCAAAGTACAGTAAATGTGAGTTCTAGATGGAGGAAGTATCATTTTTGGGGAATGTTATCACTAGTAAGAGAATATTTGTGGACCCTTCCAAGGCAAAGGTAATTGAAGAGTGTCCTAGGCCAACATCTCATAGTTTCCTTGGTCTATATGGGTATTACAATTGATTTGTGAATAACTTCTCGTAATTCTAAAATCCACTAACCAAACTGACTTGGAAGGGAGAAAAGTTTGTTTGGACCAGTGAATAAAGAGTTAAAAAAGAGGCATATCACCGCTCTAGTACTCACACTACCGATAAGTGGGAAACTATTTGCGGTATACAGTTATGCTTCAAATAAGGTATTAGTTTTTTTATTAATGAAAAATGAAAAATTGATAGCCTACGCCTCATGGCAGTTGAAAATTCATGAGCAAAACTATCCACACATGATCTAGAGTTGGAAGCTATGATCTTTGTATTGAAAATATGACAACATTATCTCTATAGAGAGAATTGTAAAATATATCCTTAAAAATATATCCACATAGAAGGAGCTTAATATGCACCAGCAAAGATTATTAGATCTCATCAAAGATTATGACTGCTCAATCCACTACCATCTTGGAAAAGCGAATAAAGTGGAAAATGATTTAAGTATAAATGATCTTGTAACATTATGAATGATAAGGATTGATAATGATCCAATAATCTTATATTTTAAAAGGATAGACATGTGAATCATTAAGTAAGGAAAATCCCAAATCATTACTTAAATGATTGCTCAAACACCCCTCAAGGAGAAAATAAAGTATACCCAAATAAATGGTCTAGAAATTAAAAAAGAAGGCGGAAGCTATGAGAAAGGGGAAATCCTCAGAGTTTAAAAATGACAAGGAGTCGTGAGATTTGGGTCACAACTATGTGTGACATCCAATCCAGAGATAAATAAAGATCTTCTAAATGATTCACAAAGATCAAAATTCTCTATTCACCCAGGGATCATATATATGTATCGAGATCTCTGAGATAACTATTGGTGGGATAATATGAAGAAGGAGATCGTTGAATATACATCAAAGTGAATGTTATGTCAACAAGTGAAGACTAAAATAAAAAATTATATGGGGATAATGAAACCATTACCCATACCAACATGAAAATGATAAAACATCACCATGGACTTTGTTTCCAGACTTTTAAATACATCCAAACAAAGAAACACTATATGGGTTTTTGTGGATTGTCTTATAAAGACAGCTCACTTTATCACAATTTAATAGGACTTCTCACTAGATCAACTTGCACAGATATACATTGGAGAAGTGGTAAGGCTTCATGGTGTAACACTATCGATTGTATCATATTGAGATCTAAGACTCACCTTGAAGTTCTGGAAAAGTCTCCAACATGATCTAAACACTGAACTGAACTTTATTATGGTTTATCATCCTCAAATTGATGACCAATCTGAATGGACTATTCATACACTATAAGACATGTTGAGGGCATATTTTATGGACTTTAAAGAAGGATGATACCAACAGCTACCTTTGGTTGAGTTCTCTTACAATAATAGTTTCCACTCAATCATACAAATGGATCCATATGAATCTCTTTATAGGAAAAGATGCATAACACTGATGTGATGGGATGAAGTCGGTGAACGTAAACTACTCGGACCTGAAACTATCGAATAAATGGTGGAAAAGGTAAAAACCATTTAGCATCATATCAAGGTAGCTCAAAGTAGAAAAAATAACTATGAAGATAATCATCAACGGGACCTAGAGTTTAATATTGGATACATAGTATTCCAATGCATATCTTTGTGGAAGAGGATCGTGAGATTTAAGAATAAGGGAAATCTAAGTCTCAGGTACACCATCCCCCTTTTTTTCCAAAGGCCTTTATTTTTTATTTATTTTTGATAATACACCTTTAAAGGGGTGAGGTAGAACCCATAAAATGCCCGTAGGCATAAGTATTACATGGACCTGTAGGCCTTAGAGGAATTCATTGCATGTAGGATTCAAACATTACATACAACCCAGACTAACTACTTGGAAATTCTCCTTCGAACATCTTTATCATGAAATCAGCTCCCCACATTCACATAGCTGTTCGGCTAGGCTATCCCATGCATGCATAGGCTTGTCCTGATGGTAGGTTCCATACCCTCTCATTCTTGTAATCTGTGTAGCTTCTGTTGTGGTGAAAGCACCTTTTCTCGTCCTCTTATAGAGCTTGTTCCTTGTAGGTTGTCTGGTTTGCATCTACACTAAAGGTATCCCGAAGGCCTTGAAGTGGCCTGAAGGCCTTACTGGCTCTAAGTCTTGGGTGGCTTGAAGGCTTTAAAGGACTCAGGGACCAAATCGGTGGCCCGAAGGCCCAAACGAGGGAAAATTTCTGGCTGCTACAATGCCAAACAATGTCTGCTACAGCTCTCACTACAGTACCGGCTACAGTACTGTACAGCTCCCGCTACAATACCTGCTACACTACTACTATAGTACTGCTACAATACTACTACAGTACCCCCAGAAATTGTGCCTCTGCCTGGATTTGATCCCGGGTCTCTTGGATTCACTTAAGAGTCCTTGCCAACCGGGCTGAGGCCCATGTGCTCATCCCCTTCGATATTCTTGATTGGGTTGGAGTTGTGGCCTATCGACTGACACTTACAACTACCATGTCTCAATAACATGATGTATTTAATGTATCCCTCTTGACAAAGTATATACCATACCTCTCACATGTACTAAATCCAGAGGTGGTATAGTTGGAAAATGATACCCATTGTGATGAGAATCCAATGAAGATCTAAGAATGTAGAGATAAAGTTCTACGCAACAAGACTAATCAGCTGGTGAAAGTACTATAGCATAACCATAAGTACGAAGAGGCAATATGGGAACTAGAGAAAGTGATAAAGGAGAATTATCCCCAACTATTTTCAAATTAGAATGTAAAATGAAATTTCGAGGGAGAAATTTCATAAGAGGGGAAGAATGTAATGACCCAAAATTTTATCAGTGAAAAATCCATTCTAATAATTATTTCATATAGTATAAACCACATAAGATCACTTTGATAACATAATAAAAACATTATAAATGATGAATGAATGAAATAAGAGGTATTTTTAGAAGTTAAAGAACCTTTACTAATGGAATAGTAACTTGATCTTTGGAATAATAATGTGACCGTTAGGAATAGTAAATCAGCTAATACAATAGTAACCTCATCTATGAAAGTATAAATAGGCATCTTATAAATGATAATATGACATAATTATATCATAGTATAAGAAAATAAATATTTTAAAAATTATTAATTAAGTGTTGGTATTTTTATAAAATATAAATGTTTATTTATAATTTTATAATTAATATAATTATTTAAAAGAAAATTTATTTTCATAAAATAGATTCCTAAATTAAAATTTTGTTTTCTTATGATTAAAAGATAATTTTATGAGACCAAGTGTTATAAAAGCAGTTATAATTTTAAAATCAATATTTTTTAAGTAAATGATGATTTTAATTAAAAATTAAGTTTCTCATATTTATAAAATTATTTTCATAAAATGATATTCATTTTTTAATTATACACATAAAAAAATTGTTAGGGTTAATTTTTAGGATCCTTCTAAAATACTTGAATTTTTGGTGAATAGTGAAATATTGTAATTTACAGTATATATACATTAATAGTTAAATTCACTATTACTTGAGTCATCACTAATGTAAGAACCATAGTATCAAAATCCCCTTAATTATTTTAGTATACTTAGTTATAAGGTTCAAACTATTCATAGTCTTGATCCAAAATAATAAACTAATGAATAAAATAATGAGAAAACACCCTCTCCTCCCCTATAAATACCACACCTCACCACCTCTTAACCTCACACCTTCCAAGATTTTTGAGTTGTAAAAATTCTATCCAATTATTTTTCCAAGACCCTCCCCCAAATTCAAGATTGTTTGGTCTCAACAAAATACCAAAACCAATTTCCCTAAGGAGGTTATCAAGGGGGAGAAGCCAAGTGGAAAAACCCTCTTTCATTTTCTTTTAATTTCTTTTCAATTTACTTTATTTTATTATTCTCTACTCATATCCACCTATATAAGAGGAATTATAAATCCATTATCTTTTATATATTGGAATGTTATTATTTTAATTGAATAATTCATCTTCTAATTTCTTCCCTTTTCCTTTTATTCTAAAAATTAAAAATATCATCTGTGGTGTGTCTATTTACCGCCACTGTGGATGATGCATTTTTATTTTTCATTGCCGCCTTCAAGGCTGGTCATAAAACCATAATTATTGTTATATAATATTTTATTATACATATTATAAGTTATATATTGTTCTGGAAGAAATATATAAACATGATGTTAAATAAAATGATATAAGCTCATAATGGTCATAAAACCACCAAAACTTATTATATCATTTTCATTAACATTCAATCTAATAAATCATTCTCATACCATATAACAAAATGATGTATAATATCATTTAATCTTATTTAATCTCATTAATATCATATAATTTCAATTCTATATAACTATTCCAATTTTTATATGAACTTCCATACTCATATACAAGTAAACTTATCATGAAAACCAAAAAAACAAACACTCCCAAAGGATGAAATTAAACTCTATAACGCATCAAAAATACCATAAATGAACTTAATAAAACGATTAATGAATCAAATACATATATAAAAGTTTCTTTATTTTTTAATTAATTGATTTGATTTGATTTTTTATTATATTAAAGTAAATAGAGAATTAAAACATAAGGTAAGGGGATTCTCAAACCTAACTCTCTTTCTTTGGGGCTTCCCTCTTTCACTCCATTTAGAGTATGGATATTCTTTTATGTTAATTAAATATCATTTAGTTTTTCCTCCTTTTTCTTTTTTGGGATATACGTGCTTCCAACCTGGTTTTATGACAAGTACAATGATTTTTACAAAAGAACTCTTCCATCTAAAAACTGATGTTTCACTTATCTTGAGATTATTTCTTCTTCACTCAAGATTGACGATTCTTATACCAAGTATATTATTCCCTATTTATTTTTGGAACCCCAAAGTTTATTCATTAATGTATTCCTGTGAAATGAAACTCATTTATTTCTATGAGTTATTTTATATCCAAGATTGATATACGTTCTATGTGGAATGCATGATAATTTAAATGTTATGATGTGATGGGTGTGCTTGGAATTATATAGTGCATAAAAATGTTATGATGTGATGGGTGAGACCTGAATTATATAGAAATATAATAAATTAATTATGTATCAATCCAATTCATTGGGTAATGTGAAGTATCTCATGAGATAAAGTAAAATATGTGTAAACATGATGCTAGCTTTGTTCACAACTATTTGTGGTATTTAACTATTAAGACTGATGTTTCATTTTTATATATTGCCACATTTTATGCCATTATCTAATATTTACTCTCATGATTATGATGATGATCCTTCTCATATGCTATGATTACTATGCTTATTCTTACCCATGTTTCATGTCTCTAATTCATCCTCTTATCGAGCTTTTAGATCACCCCTTCTTTTGATGTATATCCTCATGTGAATACTTATACTGAGGAGAACATGAGGTCTATAGGAAGCTAGAGAAAAATGAATTAAATAAATTTTTATTATGTAAAAGTTATGTATGGTCCTAATTTTCCCAAGATACTAAACTTGTGGATCCTGTTTGTGTAACATTTTATGTTTTTTATCTTTAAAATGATGTAATAATCATGTATGAAAACTAGGGTCACTATACACCTGCTAGTTTATAGTGAAATTCCATAGTAAATGACTAACCTGATTGCTCTAAACAATCCCCACAATCAAAAAATCCCACCTAGCCTATCCTCTATCCAAGGGGTTATAATCCACCTAATAGGGGCTAAAAAGTAATCATCACTCAACCCTCTAAATTATGTCCAGGAATCCCATGATAATAGCATAAAGATGAATGAGGAGCTCATCACACCCTTGACATTAAACATAATCATGGATACCACCATGCATGCCTTACCAAATCCCAGACACCAACTATGTGAAGTCCCTCTCATTGAAAGGATTGTTATAGGGGTTCCTATTACACATTGAACCTTATAAAGTTCCAACCAGGCCTACAAATCATATGATTTTTAAAAACAATTTCCAAAACAACATAAGATACAAACTGGACCTTAATATTTACACACAAAAAACCATTTTCAATGAAAATACCTTTATTCTCAAAACCATTTCCCAAATCCAAGGTAGAAAATCATTTAATCTTGGAAGATTCTAAATTGACATTTTATGTCATTCAATTACCAAATCACACCTAAAGGTGCTAAACAGGCCTTGATTTGAAAAAAAACCTTTAACAACTACCTTTGAAATCATTTAGAAATTTATGATCCATTTAAAGGACATTAGAAGTTTCTTTGAAAAACCATTTAGAGGATATAGTAGAAGAGAGGAAGAAATAGAAGAGGTGCATTTTGAAAACCAGGTTCAAGATGGACATTTTATTTTATATAATGTCATTATCATGTGTGTGCCTATCCATATGTGCACCCCATTAATATATAGATATGATCACATCCTATGAAATAGACATATTGAATGTCACAAAAATACTCAAGTTTCCAATTTATGAATCATAAAGAGCATTACAACTGATTACAAGGATTTACACACAAGAATCAATCCATAAAAATACACCTAAACCATACTCTAAGCTCAGTTTCATATGTCATCCAAACTTCCAAGATCCATCCAAGTCCAAATAAAATCCAAAAATGCCCAATTTCATTTTAAAAGACTAATTCACATTTCATCAAACACCTTGCATGCATATACACATAAGAATAATTATAGAAATCTCTTGAAAACCCATTTTGATCATGTTTCCAACATGAAAACACTAAAAGAACATGAGTCTCAGCCCAGTTAGTGAGGTCTCTCTAAGTGCATCCAAGAGACCCAGATTCAAAACCAGGAAGAGGCATAATTCTGGGGTACTGTTGCAGCACTATAATAGGTACTGTAGTAGTTACTGTAGCAGGTACTGTTCGATATTGTAGCAGCTGAAACTATTCACATTAGGCCACCAGTTTGGGCTTGGAGTCCATAAAGCCTTTGGGCCACTTAGGAATTTAGGTCAATAAAGCTTTTGGGACACCTTTATGGCCTTTGTTCCACCTCTAGGCCTTCAAGCCACATGATCAGTGTAGTTTCCCCAGACTGACTCTATAAAAAAGGAGTAGCCCCAGAGGTGGATTCAGAGTAGGTGCATTCACCATAGCAGAACCAATGGATTTAGAAGAATGAGAGGGTATGGATACGCCATCGGGACCAACCTGTTCTTGCACGGGAAGCTTAGCCAGATGACAATGTAAAGGTGGAGAGCTACCATCAGGAAGCTGATGTTGGGGAGGGGCAGTTCCTTATGGTTATAGTCTGGTTGAATTCTCTAAGACCTTTGGGTCATGTAATGTCTCTTAAGCCTATGAGCCATGTAATATCTAAGCCTACGGGCCTTTTAAGGGTTACCCTTACCCCTTGAAAGGAGGTTTATCAAAAATAAATAAAAATGAAGGCCTTCAGAACATTTGGGTAAAACACTACAAATATTCATAAAAACACATCACAAACCTGTGCATGTTATCCCAAAAACCACCCAAGATCCGCACAGTTACTCCTTTTCCTTGCATAGTGTAAAGACTCAGATTTTCCATGTAATTTATTTATTTATTTATATGGAATTTTACGAGTCCGCAAAAATTTACGATGCATGAATATGAGGTCTGGTGTGCCCTGAATTAATTTCGAAACTTTTTTTTAAGGAACGTTCAGAAAATGCATAACCAGCTTTTTCTAACTTTTGAACCGGTTCTCGGATTAAAAATCTGAGGGCACCGTTGAATTTGTAGTGCCAAGATTCACTTAAGGGTGACTTTACGCTGATCACAGTAGGTCCTAAGAAGAAGTTGAGTTTTCTGACTTTTAAAAGAAAAGAAATAAAATAATTTATCTTTTTATTTTATTTCTTTTCCACCAACAGACAAGCGGAGTGTGGGACCTTCAGTGAGTCAAGCAAATAAATGGATTGACTTTCCAAATCCTAAGTAATGACGTCTATGGGGAATTAGGAAGCTTCCTAATTTATGATCCCCCATTAACTCCCCACATCGTTACTTACCCTATCCCTCTCTTATAAATATAGAGCTTGGGTAGGGGTATCAGACAAGATTTACCAAGCAACAAAGTTCTGTTGGAGTTCCATAATGTCAAACCATTAGAGGACGCAGCCGATCCTAGCTGGAGGTGACGTGCGACACCAAAACCCCGAACCAGAGTTTGACGTTCGAGTGGTGGTGAGGTCAGATTGTTGCGGGGATGACGAATAATGAGACTCCCTCAACCGTGAGCGCTCTCCAACGTTTCAAGGTAGAGGGTTTCATTTATTTTGGTTCTCCCCAAAATTTTCTTACTAAATTGACAAGAAAAAATCAACTCATTAACAAGTTGATCTGTTAAACGATATCCATATGTGGGAGGGTGTGTTTTTTTTGGAACGATTTTGGAATTAAGGCATAAAATCCAGTTGAACATTTCCATGAAACTGCCCCGGAATTATCTCTAACGCAAAGGGTGTGGGCCGACACGAACAAGGCCTAAGCCCATCTATTTGTGCACTGTTTGTGATCACCCATTTTGAAGTTGGAAACAAACCGAAGCAGGGCCTACTGCAGTGAAGAACATGATCTTAGGAGGCTATAGGCGCAGACGATGCAGGAAAGCTGGCCACCAGTGCATGATCGGCGGTCTGAAAAACACCGTGCCACTAGCACCAGCGCCGGTGGCGGCGTGGCAGTGGCACGCGGCGGCGCGCAGCGGCGCGGCAATGGAACTCAATGGTGCCGGTCGTGTGTCCGGCGGAAGATCGGCCGCCACCCTGGGTGGTGGCGAAGCAGAGGAGGGGCGCGCCCCTGGTGGCGCACCCACGTGGTAGCAGGGTCGTGGCCTGTGATGGCCGTGGTGGGAGCATATGTCACCGGTTCGACTGACGGCTGGTGGATGGGGTGCGCACTAGCGGCGTGCCCAGCAGCAGAACCGTGACCCATCGGCCGTGGTGCGAAAGAGTTGCGGCGTGTTGGGTCAACCCTCAAGGGTTTACCTACAGAAATGTCCCCACGCCACATCAACCCTAACCAAATGCATCGCATCCGGGTGTCCCTGGGAGCCCGTGCTACCAGGCGGGTGGCAGCGCTGGGTCGGCCCAGTGGATAGACCTGCCGCCCAGCGGACCAGCGGGCCGACCTGCGGACCAGCGGGCTGACCCGCAGCCCAACAACCTGACCCACGACCCAACTGGGTCAGTTCATCCTTAGTGGGCCAGGTTGACCCGGGTCGGGTTGGACCCATGTCAGGCCAGTCCGACCGAGGTGGACCGGACCCGGACCCAGTACCGACTTGTTACACAGAACATTCCCTAACTTCTAAACTGGACGTCTGTTTGACGAACTGTCTATGGTGTTGGGATACTTAGGATGACGTGGTCCTTTTGAGATACTCCACTTTAGTTTTGGAGAAATTTTGGGTATGGTCGGGTTGGATCGATTACAAATACAATTGGGCCCTCGGCCCTAAAACGCTCGTATCTTGCAGGACGCGCATCCGATTAGCGAGCTGTTTGCAGCTTTGGGACCCTCTTGAGGAGACGAATCTTTTGTCCTACCTTTTGGTTACTTCTATTGATATTAAGATGCAGCAAGTGTATTGAGGAGCGGTTCTCCCAAGCGCACTATGTAAGGAACCCTGCGACAAGCTGAGACCTAAAAACTGCTAACTTTTCGACTCGGAGTGACCCAATGGCCACGGTATGCGATGGGGAGGAGTACCTCAGTAAGAAACAGTGGGTAAAAACCATGGTAAGAAATGGGGAGGAGTACCTCAGTAGGAAATGGTGGGGGTGGGAAGCTCTGTGTGACCTGGAAGACCCACAATACGTGATGGGGAGGAGTACCTCAGCAGTTCATGGTTAGTGGGAAGCAGCTCGGAGTGACCCAGCAGGCCCATTGTACTCGATAGAGGAAAAGTTCTCCCATATCCGAGGAGTTCATTTATGTGATAACCCTTCTACCCTTGACCTAAATTGATACCTAGTGTGATCTGACTTTTGTTGTTTACTTTTGCTTCATGCTTTGTGGTTTTTTTAGTGGAACTCTTGGAGACCTACGGGGGTCTTGGGTCCCTAATGAGAATCGTAATACTCACCCTTGCACAAGATTTGCCCACACCTTATTGTGTCTAGTGTAGATGGCATAAAATGTTGATCGAGGCTGAGGGAGCTTGGACTGGGTGGTGCTTGGAGATGGACCTTTTTGGCGTGACATGGCGTAGGGACTATAGATCATGAGTTGTACCTACCCTTCAGGTAGGATATATGGTGGACGATCCAGGAGTTGTCTTTCACTTTTTAGTTGTTTTGTGATTTTTTAGTTATACCTGTAATTTTTCCAGTTGGGCTTGTATTCCGGCCCCCTTTACTTTCATCACTCTTTACTATAGTTGTTTACTTCACAGTTACTTTTTTTGCATTCTAGTTTGTGTGGTTGCCTCTTGTTGTGTTCTACTCTGTGGATTTGTACAGGTTTAAATGCAATGCCTTCCCATTTTAGGGATACGCCTTTATGGTGCTAGTCGCCAGCCCTTGTCCTATGGAAGGTGGGCTTAGGGTAGTCACGGCACGAGCCTCGGGGGATGGGTCGTGAAAAGGTGGTATCAGAGGCTTTCGGTTCTACCTCAGAGACCAGGAGTCTGTTTTTTTGTTTTAAAGCAATAGTGTTAAGTGTCATGATTCCTACCTTTGGGTTTGGGGAGTCCAGGGTTGGTTAAGCGACCGACGTATCCATACACTAGAACCTTGTGTCCTGCTTTTCGGCTCAACGAATGAAAATACTAGTTGTGTTTTCGTTTTTTTGATTTCGAATAAATGTCAGCTCACCAGGTATAATGTTATAACTATGGAATGTCTTGATTTATATGAGGATGCCTCCATGAGGAAGACCATATAGGATCCAGATGCGTGAGGATAGCCCTCTCAGTGATGAGGCATCTATCTAGGGACTAGTTTTTGAGATGGCCCCACCGGGTGGTGCCCCAGTGCTACCACCACCCAATGGTCAGCCCCTGCTACCGGTGGTTCCAGTAGATGACGTTCATAGGCTCAGCGCCCTAGATGAGTTTTAGAGGTAGATACCTCCCAGGTTCAGGGGTGAGACAGACCCTCAAGTCTTTGAGGACTGGCTAAAGGTCGTGACGCGGGTATTCCGCTTAGTGAGGACACCACCCGACCAGATGGCAATCTTGGTGGCGAGCCTTCTGCAGGGATCAGCTGGGAGATGGTGGAGCTTGACCATACATGTTCATGATGAGGCGACTCTCACATTGGTTGACTTTGAGAGGATTTTTGCGCTTTGTGCGCATTCAGGAGCTGCTTCACCTTCAGTAAGGCAACATGACAGTGGTCGAGTACTCGGTGAGGTTCATAGAGATTTCCCGCTACTATACGGATATGGTGAGAGACCCTTTCTTCAGGGATCATCCCTTAGAGCAGGGGATCAGGAGGGAGATCAGGGCTTCCATGGTGACCCTCAGTATCCCCACCCAAGTGGGAGTACTGAAGCGGGCCCTTCTTGCAGAGAGCTTCCTGTCAGAGCAGGCACTAACAGCTAGAGACGACAGTAGACCTCAGGAAGCAGAGTCTTTGGAAGGCAGCAGGCATTAGGCGTGTGGGCCCAAGAAGGTCAGGTCTTTCAGAGGAATACCCTAGGACTCCGGGTCGGCAGTACGAGGCTCCCAATCTAGAGGGAGTTAGCAAGGAGCCACGTAGTGTTACACGTGCGGCGGGTAGGGTCATATGGATCGCCACTGCCTGACCCACCGTACAGACAACCAGCAGACAATCAAGGGACGTCCAAGGAAGAGATAGAGGTTTGAATGAGGAGGTCAGTAGGGTGGTGGATGTGGAAGAATATCTGGTCATGCAGTAGGCGGTGGGCGGCGTTACGAGGTTCTACCACCACCACCTCCAAGAGATCCACCCTGACCACAAGGAGCAGGAGGACAAGGGTGAGCTCAGCTCCAGGCAGCTGAGGCCTACGACCAAAGAACTCCAGATATTATTAGAGGTATGATCTGTGTCTACTCCACCCTATATTTAGTTCTTATAGACACAGGTTCCAGTCACTCTTTTATTTCCATGACCCTCGTTCGGAGCTCAAAGATTCCAATGGAACCGTTGGCTCGATCCTTAAGGCTAGAGACTTTTACAGGAGCGGATTTGAAGATTACCCATTGGATTCGGTAGTGTGAGATTACTCTAGGAGGTGATAGATTCAGTTGGGATATCCTAGTAGCAGTGTCGAGGTCATACAACGTCATCTTGGGTATGAAATGGTTATCCACAGTCCATTATCATATTGAATGTATTAGGCGCAATGTATGGTGCGTCCGCATGGATGGGACCAGGTTTTCCTTCATCAGTGAGAAGGGAACCTTCGCAGCACAGGACAGACTTACCTAGATGAGGGTGCATCCCATCATTCATCAGTTGACTAGCCATACCCTTGGTACAGTTGATGTTGAGAGTCCGAGTTATCCTGTAGTGGTGGACTAGTATGCCGATGTATTCCATGATGATGTCTCAAGACTACCTCCACTCAGAGAGGTATACTTTTTCATCAACCAATACCTCGGGACAGCACCAACATCTACAACAACAAATAAGATGGATCCCACAAAGATTCATGAGTTATGGGTACAGTTTGAGGACTTACAGGGAAAGGGGTTCATAAGACCCAGTGTTTCTCTGTGGGCAGCCCCGATTTATTTTTTCCAAGAAGGAAAACGGGAGTTTGAGACTCTTTGTAAACTATCAATGCCTGAAACATGTGACTATAAAGAACAATTATCCACTTCCGAGAATTGATGATCTTTTTGATCAGCTGAAGGGAGATCATTGGTTTTCGAAGATATACCTCAGTTCAGGCTATCATCATCTTATGGTGCGAGATGAGGATGTGCAGAAGACAGCCTCTAGATGTCGATATGGCCACTATGAGTTCTTGGTTATGCTATTCGTCATGACCAATGCCCTTGTGATGTTCATGGTACTTGTGAATAGGGTCTTCCATCCATACCTTGATCGCTTTGTGGTGGTATTCATCGACGAAATCCTCATATACTCAGCGACAGGGGAGGAGCATGCCTATCATCTGCGGATAGTTATGGATACACTCTGAGAGCACCAGCTTTATGGTAATCTCTCGAATTTTTAGTTTTGGATATGAGAGGTCCACTTTCTAGGATACGTTATCTCAAAGGCTAGAGTTGCATTGGATATAGAAAAGATAGAGGCTGTACTTTCTTGGGAGCCACCCGAAAGTGTGACTGAGGTGCAGAGTTTCCTAGAGTTAGCTGGATACTACTGGAGATTTGTGCCTGACTTTTCCAAATTTTTGGAACCCTTGTCAGCATTGACGAAGATGGGGAAGCCCTTTGTATGGATGGAGAGATGCCAGTAGAGTTTTCAGGAGCTGAGGCAGATACTGACGAGTGCTCCCATATTGAGGCTACCCAAAGAGGGTGTTGGGTATGTAGTCTACTGTGAAACATCAGGGACTAGACTTGGGTGTGTCCTGATGCAAGGGAAAGCATTGATCGCCTATGGCTCATGAAATTATGAGCAGAACTATACTACTCATGAACTAGAGTTAGTAGTAGTGGTCTTCACCCTGAATATATGGAAGCATTACTTGATGGATGAATGTTTTATTGTCCTCTCTAATCACAAGAGTCTCAGATATATATTCTCTCATAAGGACCTGAACATGAGGCAATGACGATGGTTGGAGTTCCTCTAGGACTATGACTTTGAGATAGTCTATAATCTGAGGAAGGAAAATATGGTAGAAAATCCACTCAGCAGGAGGTCTGGTCTGTAGTTACTGAGTGAGGTGACAAAATAGCTAGCCGCATTGCAGATATCCTTTGTGGATAGAGATGAAGTAGCATACCTCTAGTCTATGGTAGTCAATCCCCCACTCCTTCAGTGAGTCAGGGAGGTGTAGCTTGGGGACATTGACTATAAGGCTCGACGTGTGTAGATATCCTTAGGACAGACACCTGATAGATTTTTTGAAGGTGGGGAGCATGTCATTATCTTCAGGGGATGTACCATGGTACCGGTGGTGCAGTGAGAGGAGGTGTTGAGGGAGTTCCATATGTCCCCTCTGGTGGTACATCCTGGTGTAGAAAATATGTATCTGGACCTCCAGCATCAACACTGGTGGCCATGGGTGAAGAAGGATGTGGCGAAGTTTTTTTCATGATGCCTCACTTGTCAGCAAGTGAAGCTCGAGCATCAGGTTCCAGCAGGCTTAGCACAGCCACTAGAGGTGTCGGAGTGGAAGTGGGATGGGATCTCCATGGACTTTGTGACAGGGATTCCATGTACGTCTAGGAGAAATGATTCCATCTGGGTGATCATTGACCGACTCACCAATTTGGCCCACTTTCTACCTATTAGAGAGTAGGGGTCAGTAGAGGGCTTGGGACGCCTCTACGTACAGGAGATTGTGCAACTCCATGGGGTTCCATCAACGATCGTCTCTGACTATGATGCACGTTCCACATCCTGATTATGGAAGGGATTGTAGGAGGTATTTGGGACCCAACTACGTCTGAGCACCGCCTTCCATCCTTAGATGGATGGTCAGACAAAGCGGACCATACAGACGTTGGATTACATGCTTTGTGCATGCGTCCTAGATTTTGTCCGCAGTTGGGAGGATCATTTTCCCTTGGTGGAGTTTTCTTACAAAAATAGTTATCACTCCACCATCGGTATGGCACCATTCGAGGCCTTGTATGGTCGACCTTGTAGATCACCTCTATGCTAGACAGACCCAGGGGAGTCAGCACTTATGGGCCCAGAGTTGGTACGAACTACCACTGAGAAGGTTCAAATCATACAGGAGAGGATGAAGACTGCGCAAAGTAGGCAGAAGTCGTATGTTGATAGGAGGCAGAGACCTTTGGAGTTCCTAGAGGGGGACTATGTATTCTTGCAAGTCTCTCCTCAATGGGGACTATGGATATTTGGCTGAGGCGGCAAGTTATCACCGAGGTTTATCGAACCGTTTCTGATACTTTGGAGGATGGGCGAGGTGGAATACCACTTAGCACTTCCACTACAGTTGGAGAGGGTGCACGATGTATTCCACGTATCCTAGCTGAGGAGAGATGTGCATGACCCATGTCACGTCATCAACCATGGCAAGATGGACTTGGACGATTGGGAGATGTTTACGGAGGTTCCAGTAGAGATTGAGGATCGACAGGAGTAGGTCCTTAATGGGCGGTCGATACCTTTGGTACGCGTTCGCTGGTAGCACATGAACCTCCAGGAGAGTACTTGGGAGTGGGAGGCTCAGATTCATGCTCAGTACCCCATTTTGTTTCCTTGGTCTATGTTGCGGCTTTTGGGGATGAAAAGTCCTAAGGTGGGGAGAATGTAAAGACCTGGATTTTCCATGTATTTTATTTATTTATTTATATATAATTTTACGAGTCCGCAAAAAATTACGATGCTTGAATCTGAGGTCCGTTTTGCTCGGAATTAATTTCTGAACTTTTTTTAAGGTACGTTCAGTAAACGCAAAACCAGATTTTTCTAACTTTTGAACCGGTGCTCAGATTAAAAATCTGAGGGCACCGTTAAATCAGTAGTGCCATGATTCGCTTAAGGGAGAATTTACCTTGACCACAGTAGGTCCCTAGAAGAAGCTAAGTTTTGTGACATTTAAAATAAATGAAATAAAATAATTGATCTTTTTATTTTCATTCTTTTCCACCAATGGACAAGCAGAGTGTGGGACCCATGGTGAGTCAGTCCAATGAATTGCTTGACTTGCCAAATCCTAAGTAACGATTTCTTTGGGGAATTAGGAAGCTTCCTAGTTTATGATCCCCCATTAACTCCCCACATCATTACTTACCCTCTCCCTCTCCTATAAATATAGAGATTGGGGAGAGGTATCAGACAAGATTCACCAAGAAATGAAGTTCAATTGGAGTGAAATAACGTCGAGCCCGTAGAGGATGGATCTGATCCCAACAAAGGTGATGTGTGACACCGAAACCCTAAACCAGATTTTGACGTTTGAGCGGTAGAGAGGGCGGCTTGTTGTGAGGACGGTGAACAATGAGACTCCTTCAACCGCAAGTTCTCTCCAATGTTTCAAGGTAGCGGGTTGCATTTATTTTAGTTCTCCCTGAAATTTTCTTGCTAAAATGACAAGAACAGATCAACTCCTTAACAATTTGATCCATTAAACGATATCCATATGCAGGAGGGTGTGTTTCTTTTTTTGGGAATGGGTTTGGAATTAAGGCATAAAATCTAGTATAACCTTTCCCTGAAACTCCCCCAGAATTATCTCTAACACAGAGGGCAGGGGCCGATATGAACAAGGCCTAAGCCCCTCTGTTCATGCATTGTTTTTGATCACCCATTTTGAAGTTAGAAAAAACCAAAGCAGGGCCTATCATAGTGAAGAACGTTATCCCAAGAGGCCGTATGCATATATGGTGTAGGAAAGCGGGCCACCGGTGCACGACCGGCGACCTGACGAACACCCTGCCACCAGAACTAGTACCGGCGGCGGTGCACAGCAACTCGACAGAAGAATGCGGCGGAACCGACCGCGTGTCCGGCAGAAGACCAGCCACCGCCCTTGGCGGCGACAGCGCGCCCACGCGGTAGCAGGTTCATGGCCTGCGATGTCCACGGCGGGAGTAGAGGTTTCCAGTTCAACTGGCGGCTGGTGGACGGGGCGTGCGCCAGCGGCGTGCTCGGCAGCAGAGCCGAGGCCCGTCGGCCACGACTTGGAGGACCCACTACGGCGTGTTGGGTCAACCCCCAAGGGTTGACCCACTGATGTGGCTCCGTTCAATGTCAGCCCTGCGTGGATGCATTTGTGTCTGGGTGTCCCTGGAGGCCCTTGCCACTAGGCGGGTGGCACCGTCGGGTCAACCCAGCAGACTGACCTGCTGCCCAGCGGGCCAACCCGCGCCCCAGCGGCCTGTCCCGCGGACAAGTCGAGTCAGGCTGGGCCCAACGGTCCAGGTTGACCCAGGTCAGGTCAAACCCGAGTCGGGCCAGGTTGACCCAGGTCGATCGGGGTCAGCCCATGCCGAATCGGGTTGGGTCGATCCGACCGTTGCGGACCAGACCCAGACCCAGTACCGACTTGTTATACAAAACATGCCCTAACTTCTAAACCAGACGTCCATTTGATGAACCATCTTCAGTGTCAGGATCCTTAGGACAAGGCAGTCCTTTTGAGATACTCCATTTGAGTTTTAAAGAATGTTGGTGTATGACTGGGTTGGATCGATTATGAATCCAACCGGGCCCTCGGCACTAAAATGCATGTATCTTACAGGCCGCGCATCCGATTGGTGAGCTGTTTGCAGCTTTGGGAACCTCTTGAGAAGACAGATATTTTAGCCTAACTTGTTGTCACTTCTATGGATATCAAGATGCGGTGAGTGACTTGAGGATAGGTTCTCCCAAGCGCACTACGTACTGAACCCTACGACTAGATGAAACCTGACGACTGCTGACTTTTCGACTTAGAGTGACTTGATGACCACGGTACATGATAAGGAGGAGTACCTCAGAAGAACAAGGTGGGGGAGGGAGGCTCTGTGTGACTTGGAAGACCCACGGTACGTAATGGGGAGGAGTACCTCAGTAGTTCAAGGTTAGTGGGAAGTGGCTCGGACTGACCAGGCAAGCCCACTGTACTTGATAGAGGAGGAGTTTCCAGCAGCTGAGGAGTTCATTGATGTGATAACCCTTATAACCTTGACCTAAAGTGATACCTAGTGTGAGATTACTTGTGTTGTGTACTTTTTCTTCATTCTTTGTGGTTTTCCTTAGTGGAAGTCTAGGAGACCTACAGGGGTCTCGGGGTCCCTACAGAGTATCGTTATACTCACCCCTGCATGGGTTTCACCCGCACCTTATTGTGTCTAGTAAATATGATGTACAATGTTGATCGAGGCTGAGGGATCTAGGATTGGGAGATGCTTGGAGATGGACCTTTTTGGTGTGACGTGACACAACGACTACATATTGTGAGTTGTACCTACCCTTCAGGTAGGATCCGTGGTGGACGATCCAGGAGCTACCTTTCACTTTTTAGTTGTTTTGTACTTTTTCACTTGTGCTTTTACTTTTTCTAGTTGGGCTTGAATTATAGCCCTCTTTACTTTCAGCACTCTTTAATACAACATTTTACTTCATAGTTTATTTTGTTCTATTCTACTATGTGTGGTTGCCTCTTGTTGCGTTCTACTCTATGGGTTTGTAAATGTTTAAAGGAAATGTTTTCCCGTTTTAGGGATATGCCTTTCGAGTGCTAGTCGCCAGCTCCTAGCCTATGGAAGGTAGGATTGGGGTAGTCATGGAACGGGCCCTGGGGGACAATTTGTGACACATAGTTTGGGATTCACCATGTGAAATCCGTTCAAGTTAAACCATGTAAGAAAAAAATGAATTGAAAACACCTTCTTCCTTAACCAGCCACACGATTTCTTGTAAAACTATGCATAGGGCCAACAACAACCCAAAACCTCCCAAACTCAAAAATTATCATCATAAACACAACTTGAACCTCAAAAAAATCCAATATAAATAAATAAATAAAGATTAAATAAAAATGAGGTTGGGGTGTGACAATTCTCCTCCCCGCAAAAAGTTTATGCGACCAGAAAGTCACCAAGCCACTTTAAGAACAAAGATTGGACCCGAAAATACATGAAGACAAATGAAACCATGATCCCTATTGTGAAATTTCAACTTTACAAGTCACACCCAACCAACACTAGAGAAAACCATAGAAGGATCCATGGTGGGTCTCCTCACCATTTATAAATAAACTAGAACAACGGTACCAACATGAGAACTCCCAACAAAAGAAACTCAAACCAAACCAAGATTCTTCATCCCACAAAACATGGGCATCTCCAAACAAGCACAACTAAAAAATAATAACCGTCCACAAGAAATATAACCACTCAAAAATTCCCATCCATGAAGCACCACTATATAAATTCTAGGAATACAAAGCTACCAATATCCTCAAAAAAAGAAGAATTTTCAAAAACAAAGAAACAAAAACAAGGAGAACTAACACCATTACCAATATGAAATTAGGGACAAAATATAAGCTAGAAACCCTCCACCACACCAAGAAATTCCTACCTATGTGAAAATATTCACTTTGAGGCCTATGTCTAGAGCTCCAGTGCCTTGAAGCATCTGTTTCCCTATAATTAGGAGATGGAATCCTATGATTGAGTCTTCTTCTTTTGGGAAAACTACTTTTAGAAATTCTCTAATTGACCCAAATGGCCACATAATTGGAAGGCCTTTGTGAGATTATGATAAGATGTCTTAAAATGCACGAACTGACCATGCTGGAAGCACATGAGTGAACGGTCTGATGGGAAAGAAGCAAGAACCGACAAAGGGGAATTCTCAGAAACTAGTTCATCTGGTACACACCTTTCACTTGATGGGGAACATTCATAAGTGCTAAGAGAAACTATATTATCACCTGTTATATAATTCTCTTCAGAAACCAACTCATTTAAAAACACCTCATCCACTAGTTTCCTGAACAAAATTTCTTTGGATGAGAGAAATCATTCTTTGATCTCTGAACGAAGACCCTATATAAATATAGGATCCTTCAGCTGATCCTTTGATGCTATCTCTACAGAAAATAAAACCAGCTCTTTAAAGTGGTCAACATAGGCCTTCACTATCCATTGACCTTATTGAACACCAAGAGCTCTTCAGATTTTTTACCTTCACCTCCTCAGGTTTGAACCATCAAATAAAAGTGGTCTTAAAGATTTCCCAATACATCCTAACTTGCAATGATGGTGGGGAAATCACCTTCCACTGATCCAAACCCATACCCTTAAAGGAACTCCTAACATATCACACTCTCACATATTTTGGAGTTCCCAAATACCTGAAAACACCTTCGACTTTATCAATCCACTTTGCAACCTCTAACGGACTTCGATCACCATTGAAGATAGGAAAAAACCCAATAAGAACTCAATCCCACCACTCTACTAGGAGTCTGCGTAGGGACAACAACTGGAGGAGACTCATTAGAAACCATTGATATCTTTCTAGGTGGCACATTCTATATAAAAAAAGACACAAAACTGAATAAACATCCAACCAAAACTCAATTAAAATAACACCACAAGATAAAACACTAAGATCATAAATCAAAACATCACAAAACAAAACCAAAATACTCTTTCTAAACCCACCCTTTACATTCCAATTTCCAAAACCACCTTATTCTAAGATCACTTTCCAAATACTCAACCTGATTCCAAATCCAAATTAAACATCTAGGCCCACTTTTTTAAAAAAACCATGTCCCAAAATCATTTTCCCTTTTGAAAGCAATTTTTAGAAAAACCATTTTCCATTTTAGAATTTCACTCGCACCAACCAAAATCAGCCCAAGACATAACTCACACAAAAAATCCGAAAATAGGGAACTAGTGGCCATGAATAACTTGACAACATGGTTTTTCATACCATGCCCTGAGAAAGAACTAACCACTATAAGTATCTTGAATTGTGCACTTGGGCTCCGCATGGGTCACCACTCTATGCAAGCTCGCCGTGTAATGCCGATTCACTTCCATTATCATCCCCCAAACCACAAAATTCAAACAAGAACCAATGAAATAAACAAGGAATTCAAAATAAAAGACTCAAGTCTCAGACTACCCCTGGTAACTCAAGGCTCGAGATGATCAAGAGTTTATGGAGCTCTTCCCACACCTACCTCCTAAGTCCTGATAGACCTATCTCTAAATTAAATGAGGCACCAAAATAATAAAGGGTTGCTCTGATAACATTTTTTCATGAACCAAACTAGGTCATCCTTGAACAAGTCACCCAAACTAGCCCTCGAAAAGGCCCAAGAGGTTTTCTTGATCCTCCCAAGATGACAGCTAGTGTCGATCATCAAAGATAATCTAGGTGGGAACGATTTAGTCCAATATAAACTGATATAAAAGAATAAAAATAAATTATGAAATATAAAACCATTTAACATAAAAAAAATACATAACTAAATCTAGATAAAACAATATAAGAACTAAATAGAAAACCAAAATAAAACCAAATCTAAAACCTGACATGATCTCCATGTGACCTCTTGGTCACCACCATCCATAAGGCCAACCTGCTCCACAAGAAAACCTGAACAATTAAACCTGCAAAATAGACTGGGTCTACTGATATTGAGTGTAAAAAGTAGAGTGTGATCATAAAACAAATCAATAGTTAAGCACTATATAATCCATGCATGTCCTTTCCCAAAATAGTCTCTAAACGATAGTTTGAAATGAATTTAAGAAAATAGGGTTTTTATCTTTAAAACAACCCACATCACTTTCTAAAGATCCCACTTTGAAAAAAATGGTTTTCCATTTTAAAAAAATTTATCATATTTAGAACCTAGTCTGAAATACCAATGCCAAGAAGAAAACACAACCTACAAAAAATAAAGGAAAGGAGGAGCAAAACAAATACCAGATAGCAGGGTATAACAAACAAATCCAGAAACAAAGAAATGTTACAAGTGTAACCAGAAAATACTAGAATAACAAATAACTATAGTGCAATAAAAATAAAGTGGGAACATACAAATATGTAATCATGGGAATTTTATAAACATACCTAGAAGAAATCCCTGAGTGTATTCAGTTTGAACCCACCTCCCGATGTATGGTGCAACTCTATAGTTAATGACCAACCTAGCTGCTCTAAACTAGCCTCACTAGTGGAAAAACCCAGCTAGAATATCCTCTATCCAGTGGGTTCCAATCTATCTAATCAGGACTAGAAAGTAACCATCACTCGACCCACTAGATTATATCCAGGAATCCCATAATAATAGTATAAAGGAGAATAAGGAGGTCATCACACACTTGACATGAAATATAACTTATAGATGCCACTCTGCATGCCTTTCCAAATCCTTGGCACCAACTATGTAAAGGCCCTCTCATCGAAAGGATGACCATAGGGGTTCCCATCACACATTGAACCTTACAAAGGGTCAATCGGGCCTACACATAATATGTGTTTTAAAACCAATTTCCAAAAAAACACAAGATACAAATTGGTGCTTAACATTTACATACACAAAACCATTTCCAATGGGGATACCCTTCTTCTCAAAACCATTTCCAAAACCTAGGTGGAAACATCATTTAAGATTAGAAGACTCTATATGGGCCTTTTATATCATTTAGTTACCAACTCACACCTCAAGTTTCCAAATGGGCCATGATTTGAAAAAGACCTTTGAAAACCATCTTTGAAGTCATTTAGAAACTAATGATCCATTTAGAGGGCATTATAAGTTTTTAAGAAAAACTATTTAGAGGATAGGGGAGAGGAGAGGAAGAAATAGAAGAGGGGTATTTTGAAAACTGGGTTCAAGAAGGACATTTTCCTTTATAGAACGCCATTATCATGTGTGTGCCTATCCATATGTACACCCTATTCATATATGGATATGCCCACATCCAATGACATAGGCATATGGAACATCACCAAAATACTCAAGGTTCTAATTTAAGAATCATAAAGAGTGTTATAACTAATTACAAGGATTTACACACATGCATCAAACTATAAAAGGCACATAAACCACACACCAAGCGCAATTTGACATGTTAATCAAACTACAAAGATCCAACCAAGGCAAAACACAATCCAAAAATACCCAATTTCATTTTAAAATACCAATTTACATTTCATTAAACACCTTGCATGCATATACACATAGGCATAATTATATAAATCCCTTGAAAAAACATCTTCAAAAAATTGACAACATGAAAACACCACAACAATTCATACAAACACCTCACAAACCTAAGAAACACATTTAGAAATTAATTAAAATACCCAAGCATCAAATAAAATGTTTTAGAAAGTAAATGGATGGAAACCCCTACCTCAACGGTGAGTGAATGCAATGAAAATCCAGGATAATGAAGAACTAAGTTTGTGGAATAAAACACACACCCTAACATCAAAGGAATCAACCCACATTATCCAACCCTTACACTAGGGTTTGACCAAGAAGGAACCAAGATAAGAAGAACTAAGAAACCAAGAGGGAAGGGGAAGAAGATGATAAAATTGACTAATATTCAAGAGGAACTCACCTTGGAAACTTGGATGAGCATCGAAAATGGAAGGAGAGACAAATATAGGAGGTTTTAGGAGACGTATCATGCACCAAAACTGAATAAGGGATGATAATCCCGAATTGGGGTTAAAACTAAAGATGGAAAAGTTAGAATATCAACTTTTTAATAATCTGGGTAAGTTGCATGGTTTTCCAAACCGTGCGTCAATCATGCACACCCCACTTGAAGGAAGGGGCACCTGCATGAACTGGCTACACAATTTTGGAAACCATGTGTCAACCATGAAAATCACCTCTGTCAAAATTATAGAGGCCCCCACACGCTTTCTACATGGTTTCTTATATCAGTGCACAAGTCTTTCTCCTTGTCCCAAACACCACCAAGAGTTGCATGGTTACTTCTTTTCCTCGCATGGTTTTTGATAAACCGTGAAAAATAAATGCAAGTCAAACCATATAAGAACAAAATGAACTGAAAACACCCTCTTCATTAACCAACCAAACAGTTTCTCCCCAAACAGTGCACACAAACCATGCACAGGGAAAACAACCACCTGAAACCTCCAGAACTAAAAAATTATCGCCGGAAACTCAACCCAAACCTCAACCAAAAGATCCAACATCATGAAATAAATAAAAAATAAAAGAAAACTGGGGTTCAGGTGTGAATTTTTTTTTTAAAAATTATAGCTCACGTCACTACCCCCACACTTGAACCATTTCACTTCTAGACAATTTTATCATTGAATTTCAAAAATAAGAACTTTATTCAAGTATTTAAAAATTTTCACAATTTAAAACATATTTTTCAATGAATGTTGAATTCAAAAAAAGTAATCGATGAAATGAAATGAAAAGATAGGCTCACACCAAATTTTCAAACTACCAACAAAACATGAAGGAAATATTTTTTGGTTCTTTCCAAAAAAAAATGGCATCATGCTTCATACATGTGTTTAATTTAAAAGGCATGAAATTATCCTATTCACATAAAATCAAGCCTTCAAAATCCATCCAAAATCATTTCATGACTTGCCTCACATGAATTTCAATGTCACTCTTCACTCAATTGAATATATTTATATAGAGTTATGCTCATTCTTGGGAAGTGATTATTTACCATGGTCTTAGAAAAATTATCATCTCTCCACATCATGATCATGAAAAATACGATCAATCGTGAGGGATTTAATAATGTTGTTTAGTTGCTTTGAGATTAGCAGAAATGTGTTCAAAAACACATCAGTAGAAAGAGGAAGACTTTACTCTTTAAATACAATGCATGATATATCAAGAAAAGTTTTGTTGTGTAGCTTATCGTGAGGCCGCCAACAAATAAATTTTTGAACAAAAGTAAAATGTAGTAAAGTGGGACTTGGATTGTTTCCTGAGAAGCCAATTCTACATATATGTTTTTATTATGTTTAATGGGTTTGAATTTTAGAAATAGTGGATGTAATTTATTGGTTTTAAAATAAGTTTTAAGAATAGTGGTTTAGCCTTAGATCGTTCTCTCATTCACCTGTTGAATTGTTATTCAAATTGTTTCTTACTAGTCCTTGAATTAAATGATACCTCACAGATTACTCTTATCTAGTTGTTTCAGTTTGGATAGGGAACTACAATAATAATTATATCCTCTATCCTTTCTTAGTCTTCTATCACCCTTAAATTATCCTAGTGTTTTCTATCTTATACAGTGAATTAAGTCAGAGTGGCTTGTGTGTCCAATCATGAGAGTGAGAGTAGAAGAAATTAAAAGTGAGAGAATAAATATCTAACATATTAAACCATTAAAATCCATATAGTAAGTAGCAGGAGAATTAAGTGTAATGATTAGAATTCATCAATAGGGAAATGGAGGAATTTTCCTTAAATCCATATAGTAAGTAGCAGTTCGTCTCCTCCGCGACTTCATCAATAAGTTCAGGTATCCATGAATTCAATGGAGATCGGGTCTCATCTGGTACGTCTTCTTCGGCTAGAGCGAGGTAGCGCAGCCAGCGTCTTTCATTTAGTGTCGTCTTCAACGCCTGGTCGAGCTCGAATTCTTTCAATCAGGATTCAGAGTGTCGAGATTCAATAGGGATCGAGGGTATATCTGCTTCAGTAAGGGTTCTAGTATCATCAAGATTAAATCCAAACTCATTTTAATCCAATTAAAATCACAACAATAAACATATTCAAAAAATTCCACATTTTCATTTTAAAATTTAAGATTCACAATTCCTTTAAATCAATTTCAATTCTTGGGTTTTCATTAAAATCAAAATTGATTAAAATAATTAAAACTCAAAAAAAATCCATTTAAGAATATAATTCCAGATTGAATCAAACAATTTTAAGTTCATAGCTCTAAATCAAAATCAAAATCAATTTTAATTTCCTTCAAAATCAATGTATGGATTTTATTTAATATAGAAAAAAATTAAATTTTAAAATTTTAATCCATTTGAAAATTAATTTGAGATTTAGATTCCAAACAACAAAACTTCAAAATTGAAATCCATGCATGGATCCACATTTTCATTCCAAAAATTAATAAGTCACCAAAAACCATGTTCTAGTCCAATTAACAAATATGTCCATAATTCACAAAGTGAAAAAAAGGTAAATTTACCGAGGATTTTAATTAAATTGTGGGGTATTTTCAATGAATAACAGACTTTTTTTTGAAAATTTGAGCTCACATAAAACCTAAATCTTATTTTCTTCTCTGTAAACATTTTTGGATGAATTGACCTATAGAAATGGAGGTGTGATATTCACAATTTGTTTTTTAAGTATTTCTCGATCAATCTTGCATGTGTTTTTTATGACTTTTTTTACATATCTTCCCTTTTCTATAAATCACCACAATCCTCTGATTTTATATATATGTAAATATGTATATAATAATAATAACAAGACATCAAAGGGGTTTGATGATCATTTTGAAATTTTGATTTGAGTACTTCACCAATGTTTAGAAAATCAGTATATTTCATTAAATTCTTAAAATGAGTCACATATCACAATATAAATATCAATTCCATTCTAAATTATCATATTAACCATAAACATTAATAAATTTACAAAACACATAATTTTAGTGAACAATTTATGCTCAGGATAAAACAATAAGAATATAAATAATAAAGAAACCAATAAATAAATAAATAAATAACCCAAGCTCGCCCGCAGGTCACTGGGGTGGGGGGTGTGGGGCGCAGGTTGCGGGTTTGAGTCCTCAAGCCGCCTTTCTTTGTAGTGTGCGTTTATAATAAGACACACCTTTAAAAAAATTAACCCAAAATGATAATAACAAATAACACACTTGGAATACCCAGACACACTACAATGAAATCAAACTATAATATTTTGAAATTTATTATAAATCATAGGCTTTATATATTTACACAGAAATATGTTTATACACACTATGAGGTTGAGTGGTGTCCCAAAGAATAGTAGAATACCAAAAAATAGAAGGACCAAACTGAATCTTTGCAGGGAGACGTCGAAAATTATATATTAATACAAACAGAATACAAGAAACAAAATATTGCAAGGAAAGAGCAAAAAACACATATATTTAACATGCTTTGGTTCTGTGAGGACCTACGTGCACGAAAAGAACACCACCACCCACACACATGTTTATTAATTTTCAAAAAGGATAAACGCTACAAAGTGAATAGATCCAGTAACAATTAGAAGACCAGAACAGAACAAAGGTAAGAAAGACTTACAAGTTTAAGATAAAACAAAAACAGAAAAAAAAACTTACAGTGTCAGATGACTCAAAGTCTCATTTTCTTGATCTCTTACCATTGGAGGTGTGGTGCACAAGGATATGATGCTTCCGCTCGCACTCATGGAACCATCATCAATAATGAGGGGTTCACATCTTATAAGTAGGAAGGATTTCATATCCACCAGAAGGCCAACGACCGAATGTTGCTGGGGAGAGTGATAGGCCTTGATAGGATCCGATGAGGCTGCATAGGCGGCAAAGAACATGAGCTTCTCCTTGAGGAACCGAGAGCTAGACCTAGAGGAAGGTCGGGGGGACCATAGTGATCTTGTTAAAGAGACTAAGGGATAGGGGCATCAATTCCCATTGACACCAACCAACACCTCAAAATATAATGGTCAACCAACATTTTCCACACAGACGCCACCAAATTGAAAGCACATCGAACCGATAACACATCAAGACAGATAGACGGCGAGGATGAAAAATGCAGTGTGGCTTATCAATGACTAGGGATCAAAATAAGGGGGTAGCTAGCGTGTGGTAGGAGTGCATGAACAACAGGCTGCCCAAGTGTCCAAGTCCCAATGAACCATAGCCCATGCAAATCAATGGCCCGATTAGCCAATAAATCCCAGCAGGAAAGGATCCATTATAAATTTGACCATTTAAATAATTCTAATCAATATAATTTGGCATGCATGCACAATTGGAATGTGCAAGATAAACATGGCATAAATACAATATTAAAACATGAATGAAATGCCATAAGTCACAAATCTCCACCATTTTCAATTGAATTTGGTAATGTTATTGCACCTAGGGTTATGGAATTGGTACCAAATTCAATATATCTAAAAAAACATGAATTTTGACAACACCACAACTTTAGTGAAACTATCAACTAGGTTGATGTCTGTGTGTATCTTTTTGACACACACGATTCCTAATTCCACAACATCTCAAATAAAATGTAACGTAATATATATGTGCTTAGATTTACCATGGCATACTAAATTTATGGATAGGTGAATGGAAGATTGGATATCAGAATACACATTGATAACATAATCATAAAAGACAATTTCATAATACACATCTTTGATCCACAAAGCTTCTTTAACTGCCTCAGTTAAGGCAATGTACTCAGATTCCATGGTTTAAAGAGAAACCATGAACTATATATTGCATTTCCATGAAATAAGACCACCATATGAAATAAAAACATTATCAGTTAAAAACTTACGAGTATCAATGTTTCCAACATAGTTAGCTTCAATATAACAATAAATTATTTTAGCAGTATCCATGTTTTTACCATAACAAAAAGCAATATTATAGTTACAAGATTCGTATCTTAAAAGGCACTTAAGGGCATGACAATGTGGATTCTGAGGTGTGGACATGAATCTGCTTAAAGTAAAGATTTCTCATGCAATATCCTAGAGAGTTCAAGTCATGGAATACATTACACTACCCACAATATTAACATAAGGTATTTGAGACATAAAGTGCATATCATTAGCAGTTGTGGGTGCCTATCTTAAAGACAATTTAAAATGATTTCCAAGAGGTATATTAATTGTTTTGAGAGATTCAAACATATATCTCTTGAGTGTTTTTAAAACATAAGCATGCAAAGATAAATAAAGAACTTTATTTGGTATGGCGCTAATTATCTCAATACCTAACTGTCACGACTCGTCCTCGGGGCCCGTGCCGTGACTACCCCAAGCCCGCCTTCCATAGGCCAAGGGCTGGAGACTAGCAGCAAGGCATAAATCCTGGTAAAGGGAAGGCATTGCCTTTGTAAAGTAAACAAAAAACACCACAGAGTAAGCAGGAAGAAGTAAACACTAAGTAAAAGATGAGTACAATAGTAAGTGCGGAAAAGTAAGTGGTCCAGAATACAAACCCAAACTGAAAGTAAAGTACAACTGGAAAGGGAAAACAAAAACTGAAAAGTAAAGCCGCAACGTCGAGATGCCCACTGGAAATCCCACCTGAAGGGTGGGTACAGAAAGCCTCCACTGCTCCTCGGGTCCAGCCGACCGCTCCGAGTACGTCCCACCTAGTGGTCCACCTCCAGGTATCGTCCTGCTCTGCAAGCCTCCACCATGATCAGCGATGTCCGTCGTCTACAACCAACACAACGTAGTGCGGGCATAGCCCGTGTAGGGGTGAGTATAAGCTACTCAGTAGGGACCCCGAGACCCCCGAAGATCTCCCAGAATCCACAAAGGATAATCCACAAAGGAAAGATACAATCACGAAGTAACATCCGACACTACTTAGGTATATGCCCATACATATACCTAAGTCATCAAATCTTGTTCGAATCCAACATCCGAGCCCAAGCACAACCCAGTCCACATAGGAGAGAAAAATGTAAATCCACACAGGATAGTACAACACAATCCACAAAGGAAAGCAAAAGGGATTCATCTCACACAGGAATACTTCTTTGTATGATGATAAAGATGACCAGATATTGCCACTAATTCATCTAAGTCGTCGGACCCACAAAGGATCGATAGGTACTAACCCCCGCAATGACGCACAAAGGATCTAACCCACAAAGGATCGATAGGTACTAACCCCCGCAATGACCCTCAAAGGATCTGACACACAAAGGATCGATAGGTAACTAACCCCCGCAATGACCCACACAGGATTGGACCCACACAGGATCTGTAGGCGCTGGCCCACACAGGACCGTTGAGCGCTGAACCACACAGGATCAGACCCACAAAGGATCAGTAGCACTGACCCACAAAGGATTGATGAGTGTTGTAGTCGTCACCGTCGAATCCACTGAGGATCTCTGCACAGTCATCGTCGTCACAGTAGTAGTCGCAGCCAACTCTAGGGTTCCCGCACATAGCAAGCTCGTTCGGAGGGTCCGCTCCACGAGCCGAGAGACTGATACATAAACTAACACATAGTACAGATTTGATGTATCCAAAAGTTCCGTATCATCAACAGGAACTCAACTTCACAGACGGCGAGTCAATCGGACGCCCGGTCTGAGAGTTATTGGCTTTTTCGTCCTAGGGGCCTGGTTGGTTTTTAAGTAAAAACCAACCCGACCGTACTCCACCTGCGTCCAAACCTCGGGCGGAGTAAGCCAAAAGATCCGTCTCACTTAGAGGAATTCAATAAAGTCGATGGCACATCAATTAGACGTCTGAAGCTCAAGATATGAGTGTTTCCACTCTGAGGGCCCGGTTGGTTTCATGTACGAACCAACCCAGCCGAACCCAAAGTATTCCGAAACCTTGATTGTGATATACCGAAACGACCGTCTCGATCCAAGGATCGCATCTCTGCTGATGGCGCATTTTTCGGAGGCCCATAGCTCAAGTTATGAGAAAAAGAACGAAAAGGTCCGGAAATTGGGGTCTGGGCCCGGACAGACCCGACCCGACCTCCCCCCCCCCCACGTGAATGATCCACGGCCCCGGTTGGGGCCACCTCTCGCCAACGGACGCGGCAGCCGATCGCGTACCTGCCTTCGGTTCCGCGCGGTCGCGGAACCTCACCCCGTCGCCGCGGCTGAAGCCGCGGCGGCTCATTCTGGCGGCGCGCCGGGGCGTCGCCGCCTCCGGCCGCCGGCGCCGCAGGTGGAGTCCGCAGGCCACCGGAGTTGCTCCGGTGGTCCGATTTCATTTCTGTCTGCACCGTAGCTCATCCCGGGTCCCGTTCTTCACTACGGAATCAAAAAATCGTCTCTACGGCCCATTTTGTCATCATCCACCATTCTGCACACCAAGAACAAAAGGGCGGTGGGTTCAGACTTGTTCGTTGGTCCGCACCCACCGCGTTAGCGGTTTGAAACAACACCATAATTCCCAGCAATTGATAAACCTCGACCCGAAATAATAATCCTCGGACCAACTTGTAAATTGGTTGGTCTGTGTTCTTGCCTTGGAGGAAAACAAACATGGGTATTATCATTTTCAAAACGACCCCTACCTCAACGTCGTCGTCGGACGCGAGTTCGTCGCAGAATTGATCGTCGCGGAAGAAAAAGGATCATCGCGTCGCGGAAGGGCGTCTCTGTCGCGCGGTACTCGGCGTCGCGTAGACAAACTCCGAGGATCAAGAACATACAGATTTAATTATAACAATTAAATCCACGTTGATGTTATAATCCACAAAGAATTAAAAGGACCGAATCCCCTACCTCAAGATGCCGATCGAAGATTGTCGCAGGGATGGAACGTCGCGGAAGAAGCGTCGGCGTCGCCTCGATCTCCGAGGGTCTGGCGTTCTTCGTCGCCCTTCATCGGAGGCTGGCATTCCTCATGTTCTTCGCGTTCTTTGCATTCTTTGCGTTATTCACGTTCTTCACGAAGGAGGATGAAGGACTTAAAGTTTCTGTCAAATCCTCTCAACGAACAATCCTCAAGAAGACATGTGTTGGTCTTATTTCATTACATGGCAACAAACGAAAATTAAAGATAAGTAACGAACAAATTAATTCATAGAATTAATTGAAATGAAACTAACCACCCAATTAAAAGGGGCGTTAAGAATTTAGAAAATGCATCAATTGACTTTCATTAAAGAGGGGGGTTGCGGGTGCGTTACTTAGGGGAAAAGAAACGGTGGGGCTCGTGTGGGCCCCACCTCACAAATATCCTACCAAGAGGGTAGGATATTTTAGGTTCCACCCTATCCACTTCAACTCAGCTTAAGTAGATTAAAGTGGCTTAAGTGAAATAAAATAAATTTGTCGCACCACTTTATTTTATTTTCTTCACTTAACCCCCAAAAAATTAAAAACCACACCCGAGCAAACGCAACTCCGGAAGAGGCGTTTCTAAGCAAGTATCGGCGCTGCGATTCCATCGGTGCCCTTGAAATTCAATTCCAAGCACCGGTTCAAAATTTAGAAAAACCCGCTCATTCGTTCACTGAACGTACTCGATCCAAACTTTGGAAAAAGATTCCAGGCACACCGGGCCTCGGAATCACGTGCCGTCAGAAACTGTGTTCTTGTAAAATTCCAAAGAAAATTAACAAAGAAAAAAATTTCCTTGAAATTTATGGGTCTTTACATCACTCCCACCTCAGGGCTTTATGTCCCTGTAAAGATACATCATAAGCTAGGGAAACAAATGTGGGTACTGAGCACGCATCTGAGCCTCCCACTCCCAAGTGCTCTCCTGGAGGTCCTCGTGCTGCCATATTATGCGCACAAGAGGAATCGATCGTCCACGTAGGACCCTCTCCTGTCGATCCTCGATCTCCACCAGGACCTCCGCAAAATTCGCCCCATCATCAACGTCCAGCTCCCCATGGTCAATGATATGTGTCGGGTCGTGCACATATCTCCTCAGCTGAGATACGTGGAAGACGTCGTGCACCCGGTGCAATTGAGGTGGTAGAGCCAGGCGATAAGCCACCTCGCCGATCCTGCTGAGGACCTGCAATGGTCCGATGAAGCGTGGAGACAACTTTATGCCTCAGCCAAATCTCTGTAATCCATGTCGAGGTAAGACATGCAAGAAGACGTGGTCGCCATCCTCGAACTCTAGTGGCCTCCGCCTCCTGTCAGCATAAAACTTCTGCCAGCTCTGAGCTATCCTCATCAGCTCCAGGATGACCTGGACCTTCTTTGTCGTGGCCCAGACCATCTCTAGTCCCACAAGTGCTGACTCCCCAGGGTCTATCCAGCACAAAGGAGATCTGCAAGGTCTGTCGTACAACGCCTTGTATGGTTCCATCCCGATGGTGGAGTGTTAGTTGTTGTTGTATGAAAACTCCACCAAGGGTAGGTGGTCCTCCCAGCTGTGACCAAAGTCGAGAACACATGCGCGGAGCATGTCCTCGAGAGTCTGAATGGTCCTCTCCATCTGACCATCCGTCTGAGGGAGAAAGGCGGTGCTCAGACGTAGCTGTGTCCCGAACGCCTCCTGCAACCCCTTCCAAAGCCGGGAAGTAAAGCGAGCATCTTGATCGGAGACGATAGATGATGGAACACCGTGAAGCCACACAATCTACTGAACGCAGAGACTCCCCAAGATCTCTACTAAGCCCTGCTCTCTGATGGGTAAGAAGTGAGCCGACTTGGTGAGTCAGTCGACAATCACCCAGATGGAGTCATGACCTCTGGAAGTGCGTGGAAGTCCAGTCATGAAGTCCATAGATATCCCATCCCACTTCCACTCCGGGACCTCCAAGGGCTGTACCAAGCCTGCTGGTACCTGATGCTCTGCCTTCACCTGCTGGTAGGTGAGGCATCATGAAACGAAATCTGCCATAGCCTTCTTCATGCCTGGCCACCAGTGTTGTCGTCTGAGATCCTGGTACATCTTCGCCACTCTAGGATGTACCGCTAAGGGAGAAGTGTGAAACTCTCTCAGCACTTCCTCCCATAAAGAAACGGGTACCAAGGTACATCCTCTGAAAAGGATGTCATGCTCTGCTCCAAAGGAGAAGCCATCAGGTGCTTGTCCTGAGGATATCTGTGCACGCCGCGTCTCACAGTCAGCGTCCCCACGCTGTGCCTCTCTGACCCGCTGTAGTAGTGGAGGGGTGACTATGAGATACTGAAGGAAGGATGCTCCATCTCTATCCACGAAGGATATCTGCAAAGCGACTAGCTGCTCTGTTGCCTCCTTGAGTAGTTGAATGCCCGTCCTTCGGCTGAGAGCATCGGCTACCACGTTCCCTTTCCTAGGAGTATAGACTATCTCAAAGTTATAGTCCTAGAGGAACTCGATCCATCGCCGTTGTCTCAGGTTCAGGTCCTTCTGAGAGAAGATGTACCTGAGACTATGATGGCCAGAAAAGACTGTAAAGCGCTCGCCCATCAGATAGTGTAGCCATGTCTTCAGAGCGAAGACCACTGCTGCTAACTTCATGTCATTGGTAGTGTAGTTCTGCTCATGCGGCCTCAAATGATGTGATCCATAGGCGATCACCACCCGCTCCTGCATCAGGACACATCTGAGTCCGGTCCCTGATGCATCGCAGTAGACTACGTACCCTACTCCCTCCTCAGGCAACCTCAAGATAGGGGCGCTGGTCAATCTCTGTCTCAGCCCCTGGAAGCTCTAATAACATCTGTCTGACCACAAAAAGGGGTTCCCCTTCTTCGTCAAAGCTGAGAGTGGTGCCACAACTCTGGAGAAGTCTGTCACAAATCTCCGATAGTATCCAGCCAGTCCTAAGAAACTTCGTACCTCTGTCACGCTCTTGGGTGGATCCCAAGCTAGCACTGACTCGATATTCGCAAGATCCACCGCAACTCCCGCATCAGAGATGACGTGTCCCAAGAAGTGGACCTCACATATCCAGAACTGACACTTCGATATCTTTCCATAAAGCTGGTGCACTCGGAGTGTGTCCAGTATAACCCGCAAGTGGCATGCGTGCTCCTCCTCAGTCGTCGAGTATATCAAAATGTCGTCGATGAAGACTACGACAAATCTATCGAGTTATGGATGAAAGATCCTATTCATGAGGCCCATGAACACTTCCGGAGCATTGGTCATGCTGAATGGCATAACCAAGAACTCATAGTGGCTATACCGACATCTGAAGGCCATCTTCTGCATGTCCTCGTCCCGAACTCTGAGTTGATGATAGCCTGACCTAAGGTCTATCTTCAAGAACCACCGTGCTCCCTTGAGATGATCGAAGAGGTCATCAATCCTTGGTAGCGGATACTTTTTCCTCACCGTCACCTGGTTTAGGCGATGATAGTCGACACAAAGTTGCAAGCTCCCGTCCGCCTTCTTGGCGAACAATATCGGGGAAGCCCAGGGTGAAACACTGGGTTGGATGAATCCCTTGCCCTGCAAGTCCTCCAACTGTACCCATAGCTCTCGAAGCTCAGCAAGGTCCATCCGATATGCTGTAGTGGATATCGGGGCTATCCCAGGGTATAGATCAATATAAAAGTCTACCTCTCTGCGAGGAGGTAGCCCTGGGATGTCTTCGGGAAAGACGTCCGCATACTGATCCACCACTGCAGGAAAACTAGGACTCTGCACGTCAACTGCTCCAAGGATGAGGCTATCCAACTGATGAGTGATGGGTTTTCCTCTCCTCTGTGGAAGTTCATCCTATGCTGCGAAGGCTCCCTTCTCGCCGGTGAAGGTGAACCTGCTCCCGTCGGTGCGCACACATCGCACCTTGCACCTAATACAGTCGATCTGAGCATGAACTGTAGATAACCAATCCATGCCCAATATGACATCGTATGGCCTCGACGCCGCTACAAGAAGATCCCAGCCGAAGATCTCGCCTCCTAGATTAAGCTCACACTGCCGGCACCAGTGCGTAATCATCGAGTCCACTCCTGTAGGAGTCTCTAGCCATAAGGACCGAGCCAACGGCTCTGTCCAAATCTCCGAGCTCCGAACAAGGGCAACGACTTTGAAAGAGTGACTCACTCCTGTGTCTACAAGAACTGTAGCAAGGGTGGAATAGACACAGATAGTACCTCGAATCATCTCAGGCGCACAGTGTTCATAGGCCTCCACTGCTTGAAGTTGTGCCTGTCTCTGCCCGCTAGCTCCCTGTGGTCAGGGTGGACCTCCTGGTGGTGGTGGTGGTAGAGCCTCAAAGCGTCACCCACCACCTGATGCTCGTCCAGCTCCTCTGCCTCGTCCGCCTCCTCCCTGCGGACCTCCACAGTCGACCCTCTGCCTCTGCCTGGGTGGCCCCTCAACCGCCTGCTACTCCTCGGCACGGTGGGTCGGGCAGTCACGAGCCATATGGCCCTACCTGCTGCATGTGTAGCACTGCCTACCTCTCGAAAGACTGGCTTCGCGCTGTGTGCCCCGCACTGCTGAGCCAGTGTCCTGAGGCCGTCTACGTGAGGGTCTAGTCTTCCTGGACCCTTGAGTCATCCGTCGACTTCCAGCAGCAGAAGACTCTGCTACGTGCCACCCTGCGGTAGGTCTCGCTGCTGATGAAGGCTCAGAAAGGAATCTCTCGATCAAAAGGGCTCGCTCCAGTACTCCTGCCTGAGTCAGAATGCTGAGGGAGATCAGTGATGCCCTGATCTCATATCTCAATCCCTTCTCAAAGGTCCGAGCCCGGAATAATGGGTCCCGTACCATGTCTGTCGAGTAACGCGAGAGATCGGTAAATCTTGCAGAGTACTGGGCGACCGTCAAGCTGCCCTGCCGTAGCTGAAGAAGCTCCTGGATGCGCACCGCACGGAGGGTGGCTGGGATGAACTCTAAGCGGAAGAGGCCCTCAATGTATGTCCAGAGGAGAGATGCCTCGTCGTGCACCTGGAGAATCAAGCTCCACCATCGGTCTGCTACTGCGTGCAGTAGGCTCGCTGCGAGGATCACCATGAGGTCTGCTGGTGTCCTCACTAGCCAGAAAACTTGCACCACTGCCTCCAGCAGGTCCTCAGCTGCCTGGGGGTCCATCTCCCCGTGGAACCTGGGCGTTCGCTGGCACTGGAACTCATGCAGTGCACTAAGGCGACGTGCATCGTCAGCGGTTGGGGCTGGAAGCATCGGTGGCTTGGCGGGTAGAGGTACCGCCGGTGCCTCAGCTGTCAAAGGGCCCTGTACCGAGGCCTCGTCGCTCGGTGGGCTGTCGTCACGCTCAACTCTCAGAACCCTAGCTGACTTCCATCGTGGGGCCATCCTAAAAAAGGAAACAGGTGCGCCACGGTCAGAATAGTATACCTGGTGAGCTGATACAAATTAATCACAAAGAAAACTTGGAACACACATGCAATCAATGTTTTCGTGCATTAAGTCGGAAATCAAAAGTCAGGGTCCTGGTGTACGAATACGTTGGCTGCCGCACCAACACTGGGCTCCCTGAAATGATAACCACACTCAACACACTTAACACTATTTCTTCACATAGAAGAAAGATCAGAGTCTGCGGTAGAACCGAACTCCTCAGATACAAATTTTTCACGACCCGTCCTCAGGGCCCGTGCCGTGACTACCCCAAGCCCGCCTTCCATAGGCCAGGGGCTGGCGACTAGCACCAAGGCATAAATCCAGGTAAAGGGAAGGCATTTCCTTTGTAAAGTAAACAACAAACACCACAGAGTAAGCAGGCAGAAGTAAACACTAAGTAAAAGCTAAGTACAACAGTAAGTGCAGAAAAGTTAGTGGGCCAGAATATAAACCCAAACTAAAAATAAAGTACAACTGGAAAGGGAAAACAACAACTGAAAAGTAAAGCCGCAACGTCGAGCTTCCTAATGGAAATCCCACCTGAAGGGTGGGTACAGAAAGCCTCCACTGCTCCTCGGGTCCAGCCGACCGCTCCGAGTATGTCCCACCCAGTGGTCCACCTCAAGGTACCGTCCTGCTCCGTAAGCCTCCACCACGATCAGCGTTGTCCGTCGTTTTCAACCAACACAACGTAGTGCGAGCATAGCCCATGCAGGGGTGAGTATAAGCTACTCAGTAGGGACCCCGAGACCCCCGAAGGTCTCCCAGAATCCACAAAGGATAATCCACAAAGGAAAGATACAATCACGAAGTAACATTCGACACTACTCAGGTATATACCCATACATATACCTAAGTCATCAAATCTCGTTCGGCTCCAACATCTGAGCCCAAGCACAACCCAGTCCACATAGGAGAGAAAAATGTAAATCCACACAGGATAGCACAACACAATCCACAAAGGAAAGAAAAAGGGATTCATCTCACACAGGAATACTTCTTTGAATGATGATAAAGATGACCAGATATTGCCACTGATTCATCTAAGCCGTCAGACCCACAACGGATCGATAGGTACTAACCCCCGCAATGACCCACAAAGGATCTAACCCACAAAGGATCGATAGGTACTAATCCCCGCAATGACCCACAAAGGATCTGACCCACAAAGGATCGATAGGTAACTAACCCCCACAATGACCCACACAGGTTCGGACCCACACAGGATCTGTAGGCGCTGGCCCACACAGGACCGCTGAGCGCTGACCCACACAGGATCGGACCCACATAGGATCGATAGCACTGACCCACAAAGGATCGCTGAGTGTTGTAGTCATCGTTGTCGAATCCACTGAGGATCTCTGCACAGTCGTCATCGTCACAGTAGCAGTCACAGCCAGCTCTAGGGTTCCCGCACATAGCAAGCTCGTTCGGAGGGTCTGCTCCACAAGCCGAGAGGCTGATACATCAACTGACACATATTCCAGAGTTGATTTATCCAAAAGTTCCGTATCTTCAACAGGAACTCAACGTCGTAGACAGCGCGTCAATCGGACGCCCGGTCTGAGAGTTATTGGCTTTTTCGTCCCAGGGGCCCGGTTGGTTTTTAAGGAAAAACCAACATGACCATACTCCACCTGCGTCCAAACCTCGGTCGGAGTAAGCCAAAAGATCCGTCTCACTTATAAGAATTCAACAAAGTCGACAACACGTCAATCGGACGTCCGAAACTCAAGATATGAGTGTTTCTGCTCCGAGGGCCCGGTTGGTTTCGTGTACGAACCAACCCGACAGAACCCAAAGTATTCTGAAAACTTGAGTTTGATATACCAAAACGACCGTCTCGATCCAAGGATCGCATCACCGCTGACGGCGAGTCGTTCGGAGGACCGTAGCTCATGTTATGATCAAAAGACCGAAAAGGTCTGGAAACGGGGGTCTGGGCCCGGACCGACCCGGCCCGACCCCCCCCCCCCGCCCGGGTCGGCCTGAACCGGGTCGACCCGACCCGGATCTGTGTTTGACCCGGTTGGGCGCGACCCGGCCCGGCCAGGGCGGCCCAACCCGACCTGGGCGCGACCCGGCCCGGCGGGTCGGCTCGGCTCGGCTCGGCCGAGCGGCCGAGCGAGGGAAACCGTGGGCGGGGGCGCGCTGCCCCTGCGTGAAGGATCCGCGGCCCCGGTTGGGGCCGCCTCTTGCCAACGAACACGGAAGCTGGCCGCATCCCTGCCTTCGGTTCCGTACGGTCGTGGAACCTCACCCCACCGCCGCGGCTTTAGCCGCGGCGCCTCTGTCCGGCGGCGCGCTGTGGCGCCGCCGCGCCGGCGACCCGCGCCGCCAGTGGAGTCTGCGGGCCACCAGAGTTGCTCCGGTTGTCCGATTTCATTTCCGTCTGTGCCGTAGCTCATCCTGAGTCCCGTTCTTCACTGCGGAATCAACAAATCGTCTCTGCGGCCTGTTTTGTTGTCGTCCGCCGTTCCACACACCAAGAACAAAAGGGCGGTGGGTTCGGACTTGTTCGTTGGTCCGCACCTACCGCGTTAGCGGTTTGAAACAACACCATAATTCTCAGAAATTGATAAACCTCAACCCACAATAATAATCTGCGGACCAACTTCTTAATTGGTTGGTCCTCATTCTTGCCTTGGAAGAAAACAAACATGGGTATTATCATTTTCAAAACGACCCCTACCTCAACGTCGTCGTCGGACGCGAGTTCGTCGAGGAATTGACCGTCGCAGAAGAAAAAGGATCGTCGCGTCACGGAAGGGCGTCGCTGTCACGCGGTACTCGGCGTCACGTAGACAAACTCTGAGGATCAAGAACATACAAATTTAATTATAACAATTAAATCCATGTTGATGTTATAATCCACAAAGAATTAAAAGGACCGCAATCCCCTACCTCAAGATGTCGATCGAAGATTGTCGCGGGGATGGAACGTCGCGGAAGAAGCATCGTCGTCACGTCGCGTCAATCTCCGGGGGTCTTGCGTTCTTCGTCTCCCTTCTTCAGAGGCCGACGTTCTTTGCATTCTTCGCTTTCTTCATGTTCTTTGCGTTCTTCACGAAGGAGGATGAAGGACTTAAAGTTTCTATCAAATCATCTCAACGAACAATCTTCAAGGAGACATGTGTTGGTCTTATTTCATTACATGCCAACAAACAAAAATTAAAGATAAGTAACAAACAAATTAATTCATAGAATTAATTGAAATGAAACTAACCGCCCAATTAAAAGGGGCATTAAGAATTTAGAAAACGCGTCAGTTGACTTTCATTAAAGAGGGGGGGTTGCAGGTGCGTTACTTAGGGGAAAAGAAACGGTGGGGCTCGTGCGGGCCCCACCTCAAAAATATCCTACCAAGAGGGTAGGATATTTTAGGTTCCACACTATCTTCTTCAACTCAGCTTAAGTATATTTAAGTGGCTTTAGTGAAATAAAATAAAGTTGTTGCACCACTTTATTTTATTTTCTTCACTTAACCCCCAAAAAATTAAAAACCACACCCGAGCAAACACAACTCTGGAAGAGGAGTTTCTAAGCAAGTACTAGTGCTGTGATTCCATCGGTGCCCTTGGAATTCGATTCCGAGCACCGGTTCAAAAGTTAGAAAAACCCGCTCGTTCGTTCACTGAACGTACCCGAGCCAAACTTCGGAAAATGATTCTGGGCACACCGGGATTCGGAATCACGTACCGTCAGAAACTGCGTTCTTGTAAAATTCCAAAGAAAATTAAGAAAGAAAAAAAAATCCTTGAAATTTATGGGTCTTTACACTAACATTTTCTTAGATGAACCTATGTCTTTCATTTCAAACTTTCCTTTTAATTGTGATTTAATATTTGAAATGAGATTCATTATTTTAAAAATGATTATCATGTCATAAACATATAGCAACAGATAAATCATGAAAGTTTTGGTTGATTTAAAGTAAAAACGTGCATCAAACTGACTCCTAACAAATTGGTTAGTTGACATAAATGAATCAAATTTTAAGTACCAGTTCCTAGAGGCTTTTTTTAGGCCATACAATGATTTTTTTGAAATCCATAATTTATTAAATTTTAATTCAATAGGATAACCATCAGGAGGTTTCATATAAATTTTCTCTTTTAAATCACCATGTAGAAAAAGTAGTTTTGACATCTAACTATTTAATATGTAGATCATTATAGGAAGAAAAGGTTAATAAAATTCTAAAGGAAGAGTGATTTACAATAAGGGGAAAATTTTCAAAGTAATCAATTCCTTATATTTGAAGGAAACCCTTAGCAACTAACCTAGCTTTATACTTGATTTTATTTCCATTGGTGTGATCTTATTTACTTATAAATATCCACATGGAACCAATTATTTTTGAATTAGTTGGTTTGTTTAGAATAGTCCAAGTGTGGTTATTTTTTAAAGATTTCATTTCTTCATTCATAGAAAAGATCTACTTATTTGAGTCTTTTTCATTTATAGTTTACCTATAGGTTTGAGGATAATTATATATAAGATCTAGGAAAACATGAAACACATAATATTCCATATCATACTAACTAAACTTAGAAGTAGGTCTAGGAACTCTCATTTCTCTGTCTCGAGTCATTTGATAGTCTCTACATGGGGAAACAGATTCGAATTTAGAATCTGAATGAGAAGTGGAAGAAGAATCAGCCTATTTAGAAGGATGTTCATCAAGTAGAGAGGTTTGGATAGGAGCCTCAAACTGGGTTGAAAGCTCATTTTCATTAGCCTATTTAGAGGCTAGTTCACTACTGCCAGGTTTGGCAGTCTTGGTTTTATGAGAGGAAGATTCATGAAAGACAACATCTCTACTTATGATGCACTTTTGATATCTAGGTTTATCTACCTAGAGTTCATATCCCTTAACACCCTTAGGATACCCAAAAAAATTACATTTTAGAGATATTGGTTCAAATTTTTCAGTATTAACACGAGCATAAGCTATAAAACCAAACAATCTTAAGTAGTAATAGGAAAAGGGCTTGCCATTCCATAATTATTCAGGTGTTTTAAAATAATTATTTGAAGAAGGACACATGTTAATAAGGTAAACAAAAATGCTTTAAGCCTATAACTAAAAGGATTTGAGGGGGCCTGATCATACAATCATGCTCCAGACTCTTTCTAGGATAGTCTTGTTCATCCTTTATGCTAAGCCATTTTTTGGGGGGAGTTTCACTAACTATTTTTTGTATTTTAACACCTTCATATTCAAAAAAATTTATTAAATCAGTGGATAGGTATTCAATACCATTGTCTATTCTTAGAGTTTTAACTTTCTTTCCAACTTGGTTTTCAACTAAGTTTTTTCATATTTTAAAAGTTTGGGAAACATTATATTTTTTTTAAGAATATAAATCTATATTTTTCTAGAAAATTAATCTATGAAAGTAAAAAAAATAGGAACCTCTACCATGGGAGGTAGTCCTATATGGTCCCCATAGATCATAGTGGATATATTCTAAAGGGCTGGTGGCTTTGAAACTAGACCCACCAAAACTAACTCTCTTGGCATTTACCATTAAACAATCTTCACAAAAATAATGATATCTTAGTGTGATGTCACTCAACAACCCTTTCTTGTAGAGTTCCTCCAGGCCTTTGAAGCTAACAAGCCCCAATCTTCTATGCCAAAGTGTAGTATTATCAATATTTTTTGAATAGACACTACCCAACTACCTTCAATGGGTATTTCCATTCAATACATACAACCCATTAATTAAAGATCCCTTAATAATGCTTATAAATCCTTTAGATATTTTAAGACAACTTGCTTCAGACATGAAGGTAAAGCCCTTTTGGTCTAGGATCCCTAAGGAAGCCTAGTTTCCTTGAAGGTTAGGAACCCACCTAACATCAACTAAAGTAATGTTAGTATGGTAATAATGTTCTAACAAAACAAAACCTCTACCCTCAACCTCACACACCACTTGTTATTACCTAAGAGTTTTGCGGAATTGTTGGGAGACACAACGACAGAAATGAGAAAAACGAAAGAAAGAAAGCAAAGGACACAACGATTTATGTGGTTCGGGAATAATCCCTACGTCTACGGGAGAGGTAGAATATTTCACTATTTGGGAGCAAAAATTACAAAGGTTTTTTTCAGTAGTAAATCCTAGACCGAAATGGGCTACATATGAAGAAGACGGTCCACTGTTCCGAAATAGTAAGTCCACGTTGCAACAACGATTGGCGGCCAACTTTTTCAAAAGTGCTACAGTGTCTTCCAGATGGAAGTCAAAAGCGCTACAGTGAAGTTGACCCCGAAGTCCGCACCGCTACAATTCTTGGCGGTGTTGGTCGGTCAGCTCCGCTACAGTGGTCAGCATTTCTACAGTGCCGAAAAATTGGGCCGGTGACCTTCGGCCCCCGGACCCCCGAAGCAGGGGCGCATTGCCCCCTGTAACCCCCAACAAGCTCTCTGTGAAGCTCGACCCACAACAATTGCGGGCCACAAGTAGTTGGCCCAACCGGATTGGGAAACACCAATCCAACAAAGATTACATCTCCCTTTTCAACCAATTCTAGGAAAGGACTCTCTAAAAGAACACATATGGAAAGAGCAACCCGAACCAAGGACCCACTCTTGATTGAGTACATGAGTGTACACATTAAGTACCTCAACACTTTCATAACCATAGTCTACAAGAAGGGGCTAGTCAGTGGGTTTCTTAAACTCTAACCCATTCTTGAGTTTCCTACACTCGGGTTTAATGTGACCTGTTTTTCCATGATGAAAACAAGTGAACATTCTATCCCTATAATTAAACCTAGGTTTAGGTTAATTATTGTTTTTTCTATTATATTTATTAAATTTTTTCTGATTGGTTTTATTTTGAGTCCTACCCCTATAGAATAATCTCTCAGTCTCACCTTTTATTTTAGGTTTAGAATGAAACTCCTTAAAAAGAAGGTATGATTTAACATCTTCTAGTGAGAGTCTTGACCATACATCATTGTCACAACAAGGGTGTTGTAGAATTATCTAAATAGATTAAGAAGATCATTGTTTAATCCTCATCATCAAAAAAACATTAATGTTTTCTAAGTCTAACATGACTTTATTAAATTCATCTAGATGGGATGTAATTGAAGTGCCAGGTTTCATTTTAAATGTAAACATATGATATTTTTTTGTAAGCCTGCCTACTAATTAAGTAGTTATGTAAAGTTTCTCAAGTTTAAGAAAAATTCTAGCAGTAGTGGACTTATAAGATACTTCTCTAAGAACTTTATCACATAAATAAAGAAAAATGGAGCTATGTTATTTAACTAACTAATCAATGGAAACATCAACATATTTTTTAGTAGGATTTCTGGTTTCATTCTGAGTTATGAAACTTTTCTTAACCCCACAAAAGGTATCAATTAGGCCATGTTGTACAAGAAGGTCTCTCATCATAATTCACCACAAATTAAAGTCATTATCACCATAGAATTTCTAATTCTCATATCTCATTGTTGACATGTATACTCACAGAGTAGATGTCGAGTTATTACAGAAAACATTAAGCATACGCCCCCAAAACCAACTAATCTCTTGGGTAAACAATGTTTTATCCAAAGGGATATGAAATGCGAAGAAAAATAGATGGGACAATGGATTTAAATAATTTAAATCAATTAGGGCAGTGGCGATTTAAGAGTGAGATTAAAGTGTGGAAAATCAAGATATAAACTAGAACTATAAATAAATAAAATAGGAATCAATAATCGAATTAGACAACAAAGGAAGACAGTGTGGCTCTCGTACCACTTTGTGAGGTTGAGTAGTGTCCCAAACAATAATAGAATACCAAAAATGAAAAGGACCAAACTAAATCTTTGTAGGGAGACATTGAAAATTATAGATTGATATAAACATAATACAAGAAACAAAAGATTACAAGGAAAGAGTAAATAACACATAGATTTAACATTCATCAGTCTTGTGGGGACCTGCGTACATGAGAAGAACACCACCACCAACACATGTGTTTTATTAATGCTAAAAAAGGAGAAATGATATGAAGTGAATAGATCCAGTAACAAACAAAAGGTCAGAACAGAACAAAGGTAAGTAATATTTATAGTTTTAAGGTAAAATGAAAATAGAAAAACACTTACAGTGCTTGACGACTCAAAGTCCGACTGTCCTAGTCACTTCATGTTGGATGTGTAGTGTTCAAGGATCTGCTCATTCCACTTGCACTTTTGGAACCATCACAAATAATTAAGGTCACACATCTTCCACGCATGAAGGACCTCATCTCCTCCAGAAGTTCAACAACCAGATGTTGACGGGGAAAGTAACAAGCCACAATAGGCTCCAATAAGGCAGCATAGATGGTGGAAAATAAGAGCTTCCCCTAGATTAACTGAGAGATAGACCCAGTGGAAGTGTCAGGAGTGAGAGAGAGAACTCGAGTGATCCTTCTGAAGTGATGGAGGGATGGGGGGCATCAATTCCTCCTAACACAAGCTAGTTCTTCGAATGACCAACCAACATCTTCCACACACACATAGCCAAACCAAAATCACAGTGAACCGATAACAGACACATAAGGAGAGATGGATGATGAAGATGTAAAGGTATTGTGTCTTATCAATGGCTAGGGATCAAAATAGGGGTATAGCTAGTGTTTCATGGGAGTGCATGAGCAACAGGTCGACTGAGAGGCCAAGGCCAAATAAATAAGAGACCACGCAAATTAGCGGACCAACAATCCAACAAAACTCAAAAGAAAATTATCTTTTATAAATTTGAGAATTTAAATAGTTCCAATCAATATAATTTTTCATGCATACACAATTGTAATGTACAAGATAAACAAGACATAAACTCAATTTCAAAACAAGAATGAAATTCCTTTAATTCACACACACACACACTGAAGAGCCTAATGGATCATTTATGATTGTATTTTTTGTCATAAATAAAGGTTGTAATTGAAGATGAAAAATATGTGTGAAGAGATAAAGAGGTCTCTGCCAATGTTAAAAGGGAAAATGAAAAAAAATTACAAGGAAGGTCGAAGGAAAAGTTGTCACTATTGTTGTGATTTTATTTAGAAAATTATGAGAATTCTATGTTATGTTGTGGATATTTGGAAAATGCATTCATATAAAATTCATTTGAGATGCCACCATATGAGTTATTTTCAATTTTTTATGAGTCTTCATATGAGTGGTTGGAGTAACTTTCATTATTGATTTCAAGTCTTACGAAATGTCTTGTTTCTTGAAATTCTGACAAAGGTGTATATGATAAAAAGGAAAAAATCTTCCAAGAGATTTCAATAGTTCCATTTTCTACATCTAGATTAATAAAGCAGCATACCTCCTTAGTATTCTATGATGTGAGATTCACTTTTAGCAACATTTTTCATCATTTAAGTTAAACACATGGATTAAACAATGTGACGTTGAAGCACATCATCACCAACCTCAAGATCACAGCGTGTGTGTGATGGAGCCTCACACAACACCTACTAAGAATCTATGTCACCTTGAGGTGATCTTCCAGATGTTTGTAAAGAGAATCAGAAGAAGATTTTAAAGACCAAGTGAAAGTATTTTACACTATTGCATTATTATAAAATCTTGCATGCAGAGTTACAGAATATGAGAAGAAAAAGAAATGGGTTCTCTAGAATAAAATTGTAAACTTCAGAAAGAAGAAGAGTAAAACCATATGATTCTATGTTGGTATTTTAATAGTAAATTCCACAATGATAATGATGGGTTTTCATGGTTCAAGTAGAAAAGGATTTATAAAATAAAAGGAAACATAATCACAATCGAGATGGTACATGAAACCTCATGCCAACATTAATTGTTTTAAAATAGTATATATTATAGAATATAGTTCACGATATTTTCATTTTCCATCCCTCATTCTAATGTCAAGCTCTGTTTCCAAGATCTCCTACCCACATCGAGCCCTCTCACCCTTATTAAGTTCTTCTGTTGATCCATCCTTTCACTGTCAAGCTCCACCGTCGAGCCCTACTGTCAAGGCCTCCCATCCCTGTTGAGCCCCCATAGATCCTCTGTCATGGATCCCCAATATCATTTACCCCTTTACCTATAACCCCTCTAGGTGATTTTGAAAACATTTATCAAATTTAATAAATATTTTTTTTGTGGAATGAAATTTTAACATGATTTCCCTATAGGAACTAATTTTCTTGGATCCTCAGTTCTATGAAAAAATCATTAGCATGAATCATCATAACATACAACCCTTCAGTTTATTACATAAATACTACATAGATCCTTCCATTCCCTTCTATGAACATCCATTTTCTATGCCTCCGGTAAACTGAAAACATTATCTTTTGGTTCACATATCTATTGTTGTTCAAAATGCATCCAATATTCTAAACTATTATTTGTGGAAGTATCATCCCATGCTATACTCTTAGCATCGTTCATATGGACATAGTGAGAATTATTCATTCACTCATAATTTGTCACATGAAATTTTGCATCAAAACTAATTGCATGTGGAGCATTCTCACCTTGAAAAACACATTGGTGTTACTGAACTATTAAAGGTGAAATATAATACCAGTGAGGCACTTTCTTCAAATATCCTTTTATCTCCCAATATTCTATCATTTGAAAACCTCAACTTATGGTAATTTGAGTTATAAATCTTTAAATTTCAATTATTCTAATGTTTTTTCATTTTTCCTTCTGATGAATCTTAATTTTATAGCTTTCTCTCCTTCACATATGAAGCTTTGTTTTCTCATGCAAGCATTATGTGGAGTCTCATCAACACTATACTTTCTTATACTAAAGATCTATTCAATCAATTACATGATTTTTTATATACTACTTCTTATAAATTAAATAAATTTATTTCAATATGTTGGAGCCATTCACTTCAAATTATCTTCATTATTGATGGTCACACAACCCTTCCATCTTCCAATGAACTTATCCATCCTTCCATCAGTGTTGGTTTATGATAGTAGAACATGAATCTATGGTGATCCCACTTCTGATGGTTTTACCAACCATGAGTATGGCCTTCTAGTGGATTTACATTAAACTTTTAGTCTACTTACATCTAGAACACTCATAGAAATTATCACACAATTGCAAAGAAAAATGATTATATCGACACACATATTAAACTCAAGAGAATACTAATAGTAGTAATAACACTAAACAATAAGGGTTTCCTCAATGATATTCTGATCCTCACCACCTAATCTTCACATGTATGTGTATGAAACTCCTATTCCAAGTTTAATCATCAATGATATACTATTCATCAACAACCCACTCTTCAAATTCTATATTTTCAACAACATTCAAAACTCTTTTTATTCTCCCTAATATTCTATGTGTTTCTCTCCTCCTATATTTTATTCTTTTTATAAAATATTTTTTCACTATCCTCAAAATAATTTGAACTTACAAATTAAAATTTTATTTTATAACCACCTTAAACTTAAAATAATTCAAATTCATCCATTAGATCATCCCCATTTAAATATTTTCCATTGATATCCATTTAGATTGTTAGTGGTTTTCCCAAGAACTAGTAAAACATTATACTAATGCCATGTCATAAATTATATTTGAATTTTTAATTTCCTCACTAATAATGGTTTGGACACCTTCACTATGATTCCACAAGTTGGTTTTTATACCGGTTACTTCAAACCATTAAAATATACTATTTTGTGATCATATGTTTAATAGAATAATATTAATTTTGTTTCCAAAAAACCCTATTCTTAATTTAAAACAACCTTATCACTATAAAATGATTTATCTAAGTATAAAACATATTAAAACATAAACTTTAGTTTCACAATGAAAGGTTCCATTATTCCACAAAAAACCTCACACACCAGTTTCACAGTTTGATCATTGTAATAGAATATCTCCTATTATTTGAATGCAAGTATGGAATAATGATTGAATCATTAGTTTGAGTTTGGATTCCTAGGTAATTCTAGGATAGATTTATCTGTTTTTCTGTTTGTAAAAAAACATTTTTCTAGTGATTTAAATTTTAGAGAATTGGTATTTAGTTAAAATAGATCATACCAAAAACAATATTAAATGCTTGTTATTGGTATTAAATCGGATTTGTTTCTGAGAGTTTTGAATGTATTTTTTGGTTTCACTCCTATAAAAACATCGAATGTATTTATTTTTTGATGTTTTACCTCTCATTCTTGTTTGAATCAATTATTTATAGAATTTATGTGTGAGTAGATGCATGCACACATATGTACAATTAATTTGTGTAAGATATTACATTATAATCTATATGTGTAAATTCATTGATCAATATAATTTACAGGCTCTGCATTATGATATTCAAATATGTCCTTAAAATATTTAATCTAATGTTCATTATTATTATTAATTGTGTTTTGATATATTATTTTGTCATATTTGATAACTTCCCCAACTGGTTTGGTATCACTGAATATTTTTTCTATCTCCTTCAAAATTTTCCTCAGACTGTGGATTCATTGCTTCATAAGTTTTAATGATATGTGTTTTTTTAGAATTTAAATAAGATATTTCAATTATTTTTTTATTAAATATAGATATGGATAAAAGATGGATCGATATGCCAGATAGGTTTTCTACTAAATTTTAAGGGGATTAAGCGATTTATGGATTTCACCAGTGGATTTCACCAGTAAATTTTAAAGTGATTTGATTAGTTTTCCATGCGGAAAATGTGAAAACAGATATCTCTTCAGATGATATAGTGTTAGAGAATATTTGTTTTTGAGTGGGTTTTTGAAAAACTATAAGATATGTACACATCATGGATAATTTTCTATTTCATGTCACAAATTAAAAAGTATTCATATAGATATTAATTCGATAACTATTGATCCGATGAATATAATGATCAAGGATATGATGTATCAGTTTCAAAATGAAGAAAATAATGTCGTAAATGATAACATTTGAGGGATTAATCCCCATTCATCTATAGATGGAGAAGCATTGAAATTATTTGAAATTATTGATTATGCATGTACTAAATTATATCACTAATGCACTAAATTTAGTAAATTTTAATTCATCATTGAGTTTTTACACATGACAGCCTTGAATCAGTGGACCAAAAACGCATTCAACATGTCGTTGGTATTGTTAAAGAATGTACTCCCAACTAGAGTGAAGATTCTAGATTCATTATATTAAGCTTGCAAGTTGATCGATGAACTTGGTTTTATATATGAGACCACTGATGCGTGCCACCATAACTATATGTTTTTCAGAAAAGATAATTTCAAAACACAATACTTGTACTATTTTCTATTCATCTAGGTGGAAGGCCAATGAGATTAATCAAGGTTGTCAAATTCTTCTTGGTAGGGTCTATAATCAAGGGAAATAAGTTTTTTCTAAGAAGATGCATTATTAATAACTAAAAACAAGATAAAATAGATTCTTCATGTCAGCAAAAATTGCTAAATTGATGACTTGGAATTTATAGAGAAACAAAGAGGTTGATAAATTAACTCACCTAGAATATTCTTTGGCATGAAAAGAGTTTGGTCAAAGGCACCCCAGAATTTTCCCGAGATTATCTTAATGTTCAACTAGGTTTATAAGTAGATGGTTTTAACCCATTTAGGTATATGGTTAGCATGACACATAGTGTATGGCTAGTGGTGTTGGTTCCATAAAACCTTCCCCCATGGATATGTATGAAGTAATGATTTTTATTACTTTCAACTCTAATTGATGGACTGAGAGGACCTGGTGATAAAATCTATGTTCATAAGAAACATTTTATTGATAAGCTATAAGAATTTTTAGGAAAATGGTGTAATGAATTTTGACTCGTTAGCTAATGAAATATTTAGACTCTGGGTCACTTTGTTATGGACAATTAATGACTTCCTAGTGTATGCTAACTTATCCGGTTGGATTACAAAAGGATAATTCACCTAACCTTGTAGTAATAAAAGTAATAAATATATATGGATTAAGTACTGTAGAAAGTGAGAATATATTGGTCACAAACACTTTCTTCCTCCATTTCACAGGTTTAGAAAATACATCATGTCATTTTATGTGAACAAAGAGCATAACCCATCACCAAAAATAATGTCTAGGGTTCAAATTAATGCACAACTTGATCAGGAAAACATCCATACAATGTATGATTTTTAGGATTTATTGTCTCTTAAATTGCATTCTATTCCTGCTATAAATAGATAGTGGAGTCATAATTGGAAGAAGGTGAGTGTTTTCTTTGAATTGCATTATTGGAAAGATAATATTTTAAGACATAATTTGGATTTTATGAACATTGAAATATATGTATATGATAATATATTGTGTACCATTTTAGGATTCAAGGGGAAATCAAAAGAAAGTGTTAATGCTCTACATGATTTTCAAGAAATGGGATTGATAAAACCTTTAAATTTATAGTTGGGTGATGGTAATCAAGCATACATGAATTATACACAATACACAATGAGTAATAAATAAAAAAACAAACATTTCTATCAATTTTTAGGACCTTAAAGGTATCGGATGGTTATTTCTATAATATTTCCAATCATTTCAATATGATGATCATGAAAGTTTAGGGGTTTAAAAGTCATGATAATCATATTCTACTTCAATAGTTAATTTCAGATTTAATTTTTGATTGCTTACCTACCCATGATGTTGAGTCGTTGATTAAAGTTTCTAATTTTTTCAGATGGATTTATTCAAGGAATCATCGCATGAGTGATTTAAAAAGGAAGCAGGATAAGATTATGCTTTCACTATGTCATCTATACAAACTATTTACACCATATTTTTTTGATTTCATGGTCTACTTGACAATGTATTTAACTGGTGAAGTCATTACTAGTGGTCCTGTGCAATTCAGGTGGATGTATCCAATAGAGAGGTACTTAAATACATTGAAATGGTATATGCGCAACAAAGATCATCCAAAAGCTTCAATTTACAAGGGATATTTGATGGATGCGTGCACTAATTATCATTCTTCATATATTGATGGGGTCAAAAAAAAGTTAGATAAACCCTCCCAGAATGATGAGGGTCCAATTGGAGAAGTGATAACATTTGATATTCACAAAAATGAGTGTGTTCAAGCTCATTGATATGTGTTGTTTAACACTCCATCGGTTATTCCATTGATACATTAAGTTGCATAGTTGATCTTTTATGTTTTATGTTTCTATATTTATTTCATTACTTAACTTTTATTATGTTGTGATTTAGGATTCATGTCACCATGTTAAAACGTGAAAGGCCCCATGCAACTAACCGTCAAATCCAAAAAACACCATTTCAACACATTTCATGAGTGGTTCAAGACTCATGTACATATAAATAATTGATTTAATATTTTTATAGTGAAACTAAGTTTTATTTTTACAATACATTATCCATTGAATTCTATGAAATTTACAGATTCACAAGATGCATGATTTAAGTACTCATACTATGAGCAAAGAACTCAACCAACTAGCCAATGACCTATTTATTACAGCTCGTCGCTACAAGTCTTTGAATGCTAACAGATCCTGATTCCATATTATCAATGTTGATGTGAACCAATCCATGTAGAATAGTGGATTTGTTTGTTCATATATTAATGCAAGTTATTATCATGGATTGCTGAGGGATATTATTGAGATTATTTATGGTCATGTCTTAAAGCACATATTGTTAAAGTGTGATTGGGTTGATCCATTTCATGGAATGAAAGTTGACCACTTCCAATTTAAGTCATTAAACTTTAAAAATATTTTATATAAAGATGAATGAGTAATAAACGATACCTTCATACTAATATTTAAGGCAGAGAATGTTTAATTTGTCGACATTAATTTTAATTATAAAGTTGTGGTGAAAATGTCTAGAAGTGGAGTTTTTCTGATTGACCGAGATGAACCAGATGTTTTCACATTTCCTGATCAAACACTTGACCAAAAAACTATAGTTATATGATATGAAGATATAAAATTGGCTAGAGATAAAATTGAAGGAGATACGATAGACTTTTATGATCAGTGAAAGATTGTAATATTTTCCCAGTTAATGTTTATAAAAATATTTTTGAATGATACGTATAAAAATTTCTTAATTTAGATATTTTTTTATTAATGTAGGTATATCACAAGGTGGTCAGAGTGGTTCACCTAATTTTATCGGTATGTATGTTTTCATTTTTTAAAATTAATTTATTGTAATTTTCTGTAAGTATATTTGTCTAACCGTTTCTAATTTTTAATTAAAAATTTATTTTTTGGTAATTGCATTATGAATTTATGTTTATCAGGATCTAGTGAGTCGTCTAGCAGGCACAGGGGTCCTGGTATAGGGGTTCGATCCTAGAATTCTAGATCTCGATTGGATGTGTTATTTTATGACACCTTTTATCTAGTTGGAGAAGGTGTGAGTGTATTTATTCGTCAATTAGGGCATATGCTACAAGACCCACATATATTCCCTCTGATGACTCATGTTTGGACTATGGGAGTTGGTGGCCTAAGACCAACTACTTTTTACTTTATTCATTAATAAACACCTTATCACATCTTGATTTTTCTTCTGCGTGACAATGCATGTGATAATTTCCCAAGGATAATTGTTGCATTAAAAGGTCATAGAAGATCCCTAATATGATGAGAACCTGGAAGTGCCATAACACTATTCTTGAATATATGTTCTATGTCCGAATGATGTTATTTGAGGGACACAAATAATATAGGCCATTAGGGGTGAGGACTCATAAAATTTTGAGGCACCTTCTCATGGTGTGCGCCCATGGTAATATCGAGGAGGATATTATGAGAACAAGACCCGCCAGTAGGAAATCCACATTTCATAGTGTCATTGGATTTTCTTATATGGGGATGTGTGTATTAGTCCATGGGATTTAAGATTATTATTAATGGGTATTACAACTCACGCACTTAGATTTATTGACGAAAACTATGACGACACGCTATTTGCATCGAGGTAGGATACGTTGGGTGCGTCGTGAGTAATACTTCATTAATATATAATGCGATAAAGGATTTGTCTCTTATATAATGAAAGTAGATATCTCAGGCCCTTTGATGGAATTGATATAGCCTAAATAAATCCATGGCCATGGTAAGGAATGGGAGAGTTCAATTTCGGAAAGTCAAAGAAAGAATAATCGAGCACATGGGTTGATGGAACTAGCACGCAACCTGCTTGATTCGAGATATCATGAAAAAGGGATTATATTACACGATAAGCATTCATATGAGGTGACATATCATTGTAGCATTAACTTCTTTCTCTATGGGTTCCTTGGTGTGTTACTAGACGCTAACATTGGATTTTAGGTAGGCTCCGCCTAATGCCACTGAGAAAGAAGCCTAGAGGGTCATACACAAAGTGTGACCATGTATCTCAGTTAAATATTAATTTAACAAGGTAAATAAAGATTATTCCTAACTGTGGTTTAATAATTATTTAAGGAAGCCTGATCACATTTATTTCAACACTAGTTATTAAAGAGAATATATTGTGGGTGAAATAATATATATTTATTAGCGAGTAGTGCATTTACATTTATTTAATAAATAAATAGTCATTACTCAATGTCTAATAAATGTGGTGGAGGAAATAAAGAAAAATGAAAACAAGATAAACATGTTGTGTCCATTGAATGTACACACCATGTAGTTTTCATGGAAAACGAGTACACGTTGTGTATTAATGATTACACACCATGTAGTTTTTCCAATCAGGATTTTGAGGAAATAATATCATTTTATTAAATGATATTTATTATAATCAGTGTGGGTGCATGTCAAGGAATTAATCATTCGACATGGGGGTTTTCAATAAGAGTTAATGAAATAAATAAAACACGTAACGTGTTTATTTATTGTCATAACTCTATAACCTCAAACCCGATTATAAATATCCTCACAACCCCAAGAATTTTCTAGAGAGAATCATTGTGCACAACAATTCTGGAAAATTATCTCAAGGCCGAGAGAACTCTTTCCTCCAAGAACGCTCTCAAGACCGAGAGAGATCCTCCTCCATCGGATCAAGGTGATCTAAGGCAGAAAACTCAAGCAAAGGATTCTCCATACTAGCACCCGGAGATTCCTTTGGTGACTTCTAGGGATACGTGGTGCACATGTGGATCACTACAAGAGGAAGTATACACTTTTATTCTATGATTCAATGATGAATAACATCGAAACGCGACCAGAAAACATCAATTAAGAAAGAATTCTATAATGGTAATTTTTGTTAATTAATTAAATTAATTAATTTTTGGCAGTGATGGATGGTGTTGAGGAAGACAATGGTTCAACAGGCTGATAATAGTGGATTCAGGTGAAAAGACTCCAGCTGTCGCAGATTTCACATAGCTCGAGGGCCCCTTGGGTTGGGTGACCCTTTTTGAATTTCAAATTCGATCTGAATCATGTATTTCAGTATCCTGCTTGATTTATGTGGTTACCGTTAATCCTCAAAGAAGTTCTTTTAAAATAAAAAAAATAGAATTTTCAGGTAATTAAATTAATTATAACCAACATATGATGATCCTATCGATGGTTCTGGGACCCTTCTCTTTCTTTTCATTATTTATTCTATTCTGAAGATCCGGCATTTTATTATCGTGATGGATCTCAGATTGAACATTGTTTAATGCTAAAATTAAAGTTGGGAAAACTCACCAACGTGCTTTCACTGTGCCTAGAAACTATAAGTGGTATTAGAGTGGTCATATCGTTGATTATAATTATTTAGTTTTTTATTAGTGATTTACACATTTAATAATTTAGTTCTTTCAATTCAAGTTAATTGTTCTTTAAATCTGAATCTCGAGATCCATTCCTCCTCTCTCGTTTCTCGTTCACCATATAGAAACTAATTTTTCTTTTAACTTTGATTAAAATAAAATAGAGGATCTCATCTAGAGGTTCTAAATATTCCTGTCCATACAACACATGAATACACAACATGTATTTAGAAGTACACGCCATGTAGTCTAGGTTCAATGCATCAGACTGGTCTACCAAATTAGGTCGTGTATTGGAGTATACCTAAGTCATAAATGACATCATGTGTTGACCAAGAACAGGTGGAACACAGTTTCCGGATTACACACCATGTGGTCCACTGAACACGGTGTGTAGTCCCTTCAGGTTAGGGTTGGACCATGTACCCTTTACACGGCTTGCCTGGATGGAAACCGTGTAACGCGGATACTACACGGTGTGTGTCCCAATGAACTGTAAGGGTTGGTGTCCTGAGAACCAACTATTTTGTACTTTGATTACATGAATGATCACTTATTATATTTTTTTCATTATTCTGCATGACTATAATATAATAATGTCCTGTAATATTTGTTAAATTGATAAGGTCCTGGAAGATCCCCGCTATGATGAGAACCTTGAAATGCTATAACAATATTCTTAAATAAAGTTATATGGTTGGATGACATATTATTATAGGACACATAGTATTCATACCATCATGTGCAAGTGCTCGTAAGAATACGAGACTCTCTCTCATGGAGTTTGCACTTGGTAATCTCCAAGATGGGAGATTATGAGAACAGACCCGCCAGTAGCAATTCTGTATGTCTTAGTGTCATCGAACATTGCTATCTACGAGTGTGTGTAATGGTCCTTATACTAGAATATTATCATTAGCTCATGTCATGACTCGCGCACTTAGATTTACTGACGAAAACTGTCACACAGACAGTTGGTGGGAAGTAGGGTACATTGGGTGCGTCACGAATGACATGTTGTTAATGGATAAGTCAAGGAAGGATTTGTCCCTTTCATTTATAGAAGTTGATATCTTGGCCCTTTGATTTAAATATAACTGTCGCATTAAATTCCATGGCCATGGTGTAAAAGACAAGTTTATTTCAGGTAGTCAAAGAACGATGAAACAAGCATATAGGTTTATGACACTACCATGAAACTTGCTTGATGAGATATCGAGACAAAGGGATTAAATTACACAGTAATCATTTGTATGAGGTGATACGTCAATGCGGAGTCAACTTCTTTCTCTTGGGTGCCTTAACCCATTTCTAGACAGTAATCTTGGACTTTAGGCAAGCCCGCCTAATGCCAACGAAAAAGAGGCCTAGAGGGACACACACTAAGTGTATTCATGTATCTCAAGTAGAATAAAGATTATTCCCATATGTGGTTTAATAATTATTCAAGGAAGCCTAAAGCATTTTAATGTTGGAGGAAGAATAAAATAAAACAATTACACGTCATGTATCAATGATTACCTGCCGTGTAGTTTTATTTAGAAAACAAGTACACGCCGTGTATTTATTAATACACGCTGTATAGTTTTTCCAATAGGGATTTTGAGGATATAATATTTTTTTCAATGATATTTATTATAATCAATGTGGGAGCATGTCAAGGAATTAATTATTAGACATGGGGTTTTAAATAAGAGTCAATGAAATAAATAAAATGTGTAACGCATTTATTTATTATCATAACTCTACAACCACAAACCTGATTATAAATATCCTCACAACCCCAACTCTTTTCTAACACACAAGGGAATCGTTGTGCACAACAATTCTGGGGAATTTTTTCATGACCAAAAGAACTTCTTCCTCCAAGAATGCTCTCAAGACCGAGAGAGATCCTCTTCCATCGGATCAAGACGATCTAAGGCGGACAATGCAAGCAAAGGTTTCTCCACTCTAGCACCCGGAGACTCCTTTGGCGACATCCCGAGATCTGAGGTACATGTGTGGATCACCACTAGAGGAATTCTACACATCTCTTCTGTGAAGCAATGACGAATCACATCGGAACGTGATCAAGAACATCAACGAAGAAAGAATACCCAAAAGGTATTTATTTTTCAATTGATTAAATTAATTATAATCAACTTGTAAGGATCCTACTTTGTGGTTCCGAGACTTTCCTTTTCTGTGTCCATTTATATGATTCGATCCATGGAGAATAGCGTCTATCATCGTATTGATCTCATATTGATCATTGTTAATGACAAAAATCCAAGTGGGCGCATCCACCCACGTGCTTTTGCTGTGCCCGGAACCTTCAAATGGTATCAGAGCGAGGTTACAACGTTAATTATAGTTATTTAATTTTCTTTGATAATTTATGCATTTATATTTAATTCAATTCTAAATAAATGGTTCTATAAATCTGAATAAATGAGATATGTTCTTCCTACTTTGTTTCTCGATTCATATCATAGAAACAGCCTTTTGATTTTAATTTTTATAAAAATAAAAATGAGGATCTCATCTAGAGGAGCCTCTCTTTCTTTCTGTACAACACAGGAATACACGACGTGTAATAAAAACTACACACCGTGTACTTAGGTTCAACAAACCAGTACTGGTCCGCCAAACCAGGCCGTGTGAATTGATTGCACCTAAGTATTTAACACCCCGTGTTGACTAGAATTAAACGGCGCGTGGGAACCAGAATAAACGGCGTGTATGTTGGAGCAACACGCCGTGTAGTCCAATCTAGCCCAATTGAAACTGTGTACAAAGGAGAAGCTGTGTACAATGTACACGGGATCTCCAAGCCAGTTACCACATAACAAGGAAGTGCACACCGTGTATGATTTGTCTACACGTCGTGTACTCCAAAATTTCCAAAGTACAGAGAACACGCCAAATCCCCCGGCGTGTACTTTGGATAAAAGGTGAAAAGAAATACACGCCGTGTAAATATAAACTACACGCCATGTACTTTCCAGAAATTTCACCAGGATTCCTCCAAAAGTACAAAGACCTATACAAGGGATATGGATGACATGAATCTCAAGGAAATTCAGAAAGGAATTTAAGATAAAGAATTGATTAATTATAAGATCATAATTAATTGAATTCAAGCACAACTTATCTTTAATAATAGAACGATTAAAAGAATTTTAATTTTAAATATGTGTAAATGTCATTACACACTATGGATGGTCATGAGCTAGACCAAAGACCCTTTGTATGTGCATATGGTTTCATTTAAATTTGTTTAATTTAAATTCATTGGCCTATGAGCCTTCTTCCAATAAAATGTAGGGTCTGCATGCCCATGGTTTCTTTAATGTAAACCCATGTAATGGAGGATATCCTAAGCCAGAGGGGACGGTTCAAAACCCAAAGCTGAGGTGAAACCAACCCAAGAAGATACAAAGGTGGACAGGTGGGAGCTGCAAAACACGAACCATCCGTTCAAGGTGTTTTTCCCTAGGTCAGGGTTAGCTTATCAAACCGCTAGATAAACTAACCAATAGAAGCTCATGATCATGCCATATTATTTTATTTCTATCTGATTGCATGGTTTATTTATTATGTATGTGTTGTCACGATCACATAATTAATAAAATGAACAAGAAAGCAAAGATGGAATAAAATAAAACCAGACTATGCTTAAACATTATCAGAACATGGTTAATCACTTAAGCTATCATCACTTAATATTAACAAGCATGTGATAATGAAAAACTACGCATAAAAGATTAAAATCCCTCAATACCATATTAAGTCAGACCAAGCCTTCTGTTACTTGATTAAGGGAAAGACTCAATAAAACTATGTTTTTGACCAAACCTTGTTGGGACACTTACTTTTATAAAGGAAGACCTTATGAAAGGTTTCGGGTTGACTTAACCATATTACATCAAGAGGAGTAGCCCTTTATAGAATTGATGTAATATTGGAGGCAAGAGTTGAGGAAATCCAAGTCTGGATTTCAGGATTGGGGAGTCCACTCAACAGATCAAGGAACTGTAAGCTCACAGTTGGCAAAGACCTGCCTACCTAAATACCTTCAAATAGCTTGACCAACCCTTGTTAGGGTTATGCGAAGGGGAATATGGATCCTTTCCACTAAAATGTCAAATCAACTGGACATTCTGAGTTCAATGGTGAGGGCCATTCGGACTTGATAAAATAGTAGGAGACTTAATAAAATTTATTATTTCTCATAAAATGTAATCAAGAAAGTACTGATAAATCTGCTCTTTTAATTTTTAGAATCGAAATGAAAAACTCGTCAACCACATTTTCTCTACGATCAATTCTGGATAAAGACAATATCCTCACCGGCAGTAACTTTCAAGAGTGGTTTAGGTGCCTTCGGGTTATCCTACGCCATGAAAGAAAGTTTTACGTGCTGGAGTCCTCACTTCCTAATCCGCTTTCCCAAGGGGCGAGTGATGAAAATTTCCTAGTCTACGGTCAACATTTTAACGATGCACTCGACATTCAATGCTTGATGCTATCATCAATGTCTAGTGATCTCATGAAGTCTCATAAAGACATGGATGCCTATACCATGCTCAAGCACCTCCATGATCTATACTAGGAGAGAGTAAGATATGAAAGGTTTGAGATCTCCAAGGCTCTATTTCATAGCAAGCTTGGAGAGGGTGCCCCAGCAGGGCCTCATGTAGTCAAGATAATTGGCTACATTGAGTGCTTGGAGGTTCTAGGGTTTAAACTCCCCGAAGAACTACGTACCGATCTCATTCCTACATCACTTCCCCAGATCTTCTCAAAATTTGTTGTGAACTTCAACATGAACAACATTGAGAAGTCTCTGTCTTATCTTCTTATCCTCATTCGCCAAGTGGATAAAGACATGAAGCGTGACAAACCTTCTACCCTTATGGTGAATAAAAGGAAAGGGGAGGCGAAGAGATTTAATCCCAAAGCTTCTTCAAGGCCTTCCAAGAAAAGGAAGAACAAAGGGGAGGTAAGGGAACATGATTCTGGTTGTTTTGCATGTGGCAAGAAGGGCCACTGGAAGAAAAACTGCACCCAACCAAGGAAGCAAGGGGAAGCTTCAGGTGCGTTTGTTATCAAATGCAATCTATTTATTTCTACTAATTGGGTATTAGATACTTCTTGTGGTTCTCACATCTGTATCCAAATACATGAACCAGGTATATTTAGAAGGATTGACCAAGGTGAGGTGGATCTACGAGCAGCCAACGGAGCCAGACTCGCTGTTGTAGCTGTCGGAGACTACCATCTCACATTGCCTAATGGGATGGTCTTGTTTTTGAAAGGTTGTTATTATGTACCTTCTTTTACTAAAAACATTATTTTAGTATCCAGATTAGATACTAATGGATTCATGTTCAGGTTTGGAAATGGATGTTTCTACTTTTATAAAGATAGCATTTGTTTTGGTAGGGCACATTTATATAACGGCCTTTATGTGTTAAACTACACAAACCAAGTAATGATAATTGATGACAAAGTAAATTCACATGACTCATACCACACCCAACTTTGGCATCACCGGCTAGGTCATGTCAATGAGAAATGTTTGAAAAACTTACATCAAGATGGGTATTTAGATTCTTTCGAACTAAAACCACTTGGTGTATGCCATGCGTGTCTACAAGGCAAAATGACCAAAGCCCCATTTAGTGGGAAAGGTGAAAGAGCTAAAGAGATTATATAATTAGTTCACACAGATGTGTGTGGACCATTTCCAGTTGAAGTAAGGGGTGGGTTCTCGTACTTCATAACTTTTACTGATGATTTTAGTAGATATGGATATATCTAATTAATGAGGTATAAGTCAGATTCTTTTGATCGGTTCAAAGAATACAAGAATGAAGTTGAGAACCATATTGGTAAGAAGATTAAGAAACTCCGCTCAGACAGAGGAGGATAATATATTAATTAGGGCTTCATTGACTTCTTACGGAAGTTTGGGATTCTATCTCAACTCACTCCTCCTTACACACCTCAGTGGAATGGTGTAAGTGAAAGGAGGAACCGCACCCTATTGGACATGGTGAGATCAATGATGAGTCATGCGAGTCTTCCATTATCCTTTTGGGGATATGCATTACAAACAGCAACGCACATACTAAACCAAGTACCAACTAAATCAATAAATCGTATTCCATATGAGTTATGGAGTGGACGCAAAGCCATGTTATCGAATTTACATGTGTGGGGTAGAAAAGAATTTGTTAAGGCCTCGTCAAGTAACAAACTTGCACCCCGAGGCACAAATTGTATCTTAATAGGATATCCCAAGGAAACAAGGGGATATTACCTATACAACCCCTCAAAAAAAAGGTTACAGTGGTAATACACACCATATTCCTTGAGAGGGATCACATCTACAAAAGAGATAGTGGGATCCAGATAGACTTCGATAAAGTCGAGGCTCAAGATACACAGGAGTTGATACAAGAACAGATTCCACAAAGCCCTGTGGAAGAACAATCTATTACAGAGACACAAGAACTACGTAGGAGTACAAGAGAGGTGAGAGAACCAGAATGATGTGGTTTTCTTATCAATGAGGATGGTGACTCATTATTGGTTGAAAATGATGGTCCTCTTACCTACAAGGAATCAGTTGAAGGCACATACATTTCTAAGTGGAAAGAATCCATGATTTCTGAAATGGATTCCATGTACCAAAACCAAGTCTGGATTTTGGTAGACCCTCCAGTTGATGTAAAGCCTATTGGTAATAAATGGGTATTCAAGAAGAAACTGGACATGGAGGGGCAAGTCAGCACCTACAAGGCACAACTGGTTGCAAAAGGTTTTAGATAGCATCAAGGAATTGACTATGATGAAACCTTTTCACTAGTTGCGATGCTGAAATCCATCAGAATCCTATTGGCCATTGCCTCTTACCATGACTATGAAATTTGGAAAATGGATGTCAAAACAGCTTTACTTAATGGGAACCTCTAGGAAGATATCTACATGACACAACCTGAAGGGTTTTTGACTTAGAAGGATGCCAACAAGGTATGCAAGTTGCAGAAATCCATTTATGGATTAAAGCAGTCATCAAGGTCATGGAACATTCATTTTTATGAAGCTGTAACAGAATATGGATTTTTTAAGAATGAATGTGATCCTTGTGTCTACAAGAGGTTTAGTGGAAGTGCAGTCATTTTTCTAATAGTATATGTTGATGACATATTACTAATTGGAAATGAAGTACCTGTCTTACAGTCAGTTAAGTCATGGTTGCATAAATGCTTCTCTATGAAAGACTTGGGTGAGGCAGCATATATTCTTAGGATCAAGATCCATCATGATAGATTCAAGAGAATGATGGGCCTGAGTCAAAGTACATACATTGACAATATACTGAAGAGATTCAGTATGGAACAGTCCAAGAGGGGATTGTTGCCAGTGTCACATGGCATACATCTTTCCAAGAAAATGTGTCCTCAGACACATGAGGAAAGAAAGAGAATGGAAAGGATACCTTACGCGTCCGTGATTGGGTCAGTCATGTATGATATGCTATGTATGAGGCTAGATTTTGCTTACGCATTAAGTCTGGTAGGAAGATATCAAGCTGATCCAGGAGACCACCATTGGATGGCAGTCAAGACTATCCTTAATTATCTGAGGCGTACTAAGGATATGTTCCTGGTTTATGGAGGAGATGAGGAAATAGTCATCAGAGGACATGTAGATGCTAGTTTCCAGACTGATTAAGATGACATGAAGTCACAGACTGGATACATCTTCAGTTTGAATGGAGGTGCAGTGAGCTGGAAGAGCTCAAAGCAAAGTGTGGTGGTAGATTCTACAGTAGAGTTTGAGTATATCGCAGCTTCAGAGGCAGCTAAAGAAGCAGTATGGATGTGAAGATTCATCCAAGAGCTGGATGTATTACCGAGAAGTAAAGATCCTATCACACTCTATTGTGATAATAATGCAACGGTGGCACTTGAAAAAGAGCCAAGGTCACATCAACAGACAATGCACATACTTTGGAAGTATCATATCTTGAGGGATTTTTTTCAAAGAGGTGAAGTTGTAGTGAGAAGTATTTCTACGGAAGAGAATGTGGCGGACCCCTTGACTAAAGCCTTGACTCAGCAGAAACATGATCATCATGTGAGGTCTGGTGGACTAAAAGTCGTAGGTAGTTGGCTCTAGTCCAAGTGGGAGTTTGTAAGGGTTGGTTTCCTGAGAACCAACTGTTTTGTACTTTGTTTACATGAATGATCACTTATTATATTTTGTTCATTGTTCTGCATGACTATAATTGTAGAGAACCAAATCTTGATGTACATGGACATTACATTACTTTTGCGGAATACTTAATACATGACAAAAACAGACGCCCAAAGATCATATAAGTTTAGTGTCTTTGGAAACTCAGAACGTAATCTTCTAATTATGGTGAAAGATCTTCAACATCTCCCATAAAGATATTCCCCTTTTGGTTTTCTTACCTAAAACCTTTATTTATATCCTGGGGAAAAGAAAACATAAAAATGGTGAGCTCAAATGCTTAGTAAGTGTAAACATAGAGAACATAAAATAGTCCATAAACATTTGAATACAAAAAGTTGAACATAAAATCTAAACATCAAAATCTTTAGCAAAGACATAAATCTTGGAAGTACATAAGGCATATATCATAATGGATCATCAATCATGATAAAATAGCATGGGAATAAACCATGTAATTGTGGCAACCATTAAGCACATGTTATGATTTCCATAGTAGCCAAGTCATTACTGCCATGACCATCTTATTGAACAAAGTCCCTTTCTGAATTGAGTTCACTCCTCGTTTCTGTCCTGTAACACCGAACCGGATTAACTTACCATTCCAGCCATGTCTATCTAATAAGATATAAATCTTTACCCAATGCATTATAGGGAGATATCCGTCCCACCCATCTCATAATGAAATCATTCTTTCATGTGCCACAAAATCATAAAGCATAAATCATTCATCATATCCCAAAGAATAAAATGGGTTTCATAAACATCATCCCATCATAACATAATCCACATAAAACAAATGGATATCATTTCATCATAAGAAAAGTGAAACCATGTAAATCATAGAGACATTATACTTGAAACATACACATATGTAATAATTTCATCTTAGATGGAAAATGGTTTTGATAAAACACTTGAAATGAATTCTTGAGGAAAATATCCTTTCTTTTAAAAATAATTTTCTTTTCTCAAAATGCCATGAAATTTTAAATGAAAAGGGTTTTTTTGAAAATAATCATGCAATATTGTAGAGTAATCTTCATGAAAATGAGGCAATATGAAATCGTAAAAATCCGTTCACACCGTATAAGTTAAAAATAACAATCTCCTCGTACTTTTGTCGGAAAAGTCAAAAAGTTATTTGTATGTTAAAAAAAATAAAGATTACTTCCGTAACATGTGGTAAAATTAAAAAATGGGTAAAAAGGCCATTAAACATAAATGAAAATTTTTATAAAATAGGGACATGGATGATAACAAAACCCCCAGTAAATACTTACAAATAAACAATCTCGGATAAAAACGAGATTGGAAAATTTATCCCTTACCTTATGTCCGATATGCTTCGTATGTATTCGAACCTCCTGTATAATTATTTAAATAATGTCATTTACTTATTAGAAAATCATATTCATTGTTATGATATCATATATAGTTTACTTATGACTTTATATTACCCGTTCTTTTGTAAATTCGATGTAAAAGAAGCGATTTGGGTAAAATCGTTTCATTTATTGTATGTGTTTCGACTTGTTGTTCTTGATATTATTACTTATATCCTGATTTACTTAATTCCATAATTTAAAAAATTATTTCTATATAATATATATTCAGCATATACATATATATATTATAGATCGATAGATGGAATGAAATACAACGTTCATGGAGACAGTAGGCCGTACGCACGCATGAACGCTGTTTTCGTTTCCTTATTGAATTGAATGGAATTAAGTAGATGACATAAATATATATATAAATAAATCCAGTATCATTATTATGTCATATATTTCATTATTTTTCATTATATATACTTTATAATCATTCATGAATGGTTAACATGGAGAATGAATCTCATCGCGTTGTGGAGACGGTAGTCCATATGTATGCACGAGCGATGATATCATTATCATGATCATGGAATTGTATTGAAGTGTATGTATAATATTTCAGAATGAATATCAATTTACAATAATCATATATAGTTGTTTATTTACACCATTATACCCATCCAAGTAAGGTGGTGGTTGAAAACAGATTACACCACGGCGTGGAGACGGTATTCCGTACGTACGCACGCGCGGTGATTTCATTTTCCGTAGGATGGATAAAAGGTGAAATAGGATTGTTTTATATTTATAATAACATATAATTATATAAGTAATATGGATGTTATTACTTTATAATGAGACAACTAAAGAAGAATAAGTAGAAGAAGAAAGAAACTTGAGAGAATCGGAAGAAGAGATTACCTCTTCTTCGACGCACCTCCTTTAAGATTCCTCTTAAGGAAGTAGAGTTGGTCTTTTGAGAAGATCAGAACCTCCAGAATGTTTCTAGGGAAGTGTAGAAGAGAAATGGTCCGGGGTTGGCTGAGATTCAAGGCTCAAAAGGGTGTGAAGAGAAGAGGGAAGGGGTGCCCTTTTTATAAGGGAGGAGAGGAGCACCTTTGGAAAAACATAAAATATTATTTTATAATAAAGTCATATTCGGTTTATAATATCTCCAAATTGATTTATTTCGAATATAAAGTGAGTATGGGTATAAATACTCTCAACCAATAGGTTTTAGACAAGTTTAGGTTACTATTTTAACCTTATCTTTTAGATTTAACTCTAAGTTAAATAATTTAATTTTTACCGTGTCTTCTTGTCGTCTTACACTATATGGTTAATAAACTTACTATAACCAGACAAAAGAACCACAAGTATTTCATTATTAATATATATAACCTTATCTAAGTCATTTGGACAAACCTTAGATTTTTAGTAATGTAATAACAATTAATAATATAATATTTGTTTTAAAAACTATTTTATGTCAATTTTGACACTATTTGGTAATTGATTTTTGTGAAAATCATAACAGCATGATTAGTTCGAAAAAAGTTAATTAAATCAATACTAACATGTCATATTAACCTATAAGATTAGTTTAATTTATAAAAAGTCCCAAATTACATTTATTTGGGTATTTATAATATCAATTATGTTAATATTCCATTAATAAGGTAATTACTGCATCATCATTGTGTCATAATTAAATTAAATTATTTATTGTCTAAAAAGTATAAATAAAATACCATTATGTATGAAATATTTTTATATTTTTAATGAATATTTATAGTCTAATTTATCTTATTTATAACCCTATATTAAAAATGTTTTAGTTATTAAACTTTGATTTTAACTATTTTAACTCTTCTTTAAATAAAATAATAATAAATGTACTAAACTAATCCAAGTGGACCTAAAGGGTAATATTTTATTCCTAAGGATGTTTTTGGTCGAATTAAACTTATCCAGTAGAATTAGGACATGTGTTATGGTAATAATAATATCATTTTTACCCTTAATTACCCTATTTACTTTTAACCGTGGTAAATAAAAGTAAAAAGTTACTATTCACCAAAAATTATTTTTATCTTATTGAACCACATTTTACTCCTTGATATTAACCTTTTCTCTCATATTTTATAAATTCCACTCACAAAAGCGGTAAAATTAAGTTTTATGTAAATTATCAAATTCTCCTATGAGGTGGGTAAAAGACGGTGAAAAGTTCAATAAAATTTTTATATATCTAAAATTATTATAAAATGACTCCAATGAATTACATTTAACTTTTATAATTATTATGTATCTATTTTGACCTAAAACAAATTTAAATAAAATAAATTTTTATTTAAATAAAAATTCAGTTTTTAAATAGTAACCTAGTGTTTTCACTATTCATCAAAAATTGAAAGTTTTCAGAAAAATACCAAAATTTTACCCTAAGCTAATTTCGATATTTTGAATCCAAAAATGAAGTCCATTTTGAAAGATAAAATTTATAAAATTTCAAAAATTGGGTATTACTATTCATAATGGCTAGTTCATAATAATATTATAATAATATCTCGTTTAGTGAAACTTGGTATTGCGTATAACACATGCTATCGTGGGAGGTCGCGGTTGCGTGTAATGGAAGCCAATTCAGGTTTTCATGTTGTCCAAGATTCATTTTTTGTTTTGTATAATAGAATCTGAAAGAACGCTGTCGTGGGTTCCCTCAAATGATTAATGTGATTTTGGGGTACTTAGGTGCAGCAGAGTGGCTGACCAAGGTTGTCTCTCAAAGGAGGAAGTGAATTTAACAACTTATTAAAGGTATTATAAAAATAAAATATAATTTAATTAAAACACTAGTTTAAAGGATTGATGTTGTTTATAGTTTATAAATCTAGAAGAAGTTTGCTGGAAGAAGATTGTATTTTTTTTTGTTTTTAAATTTGAAATGTAAGTTGATTAACAAAGCACAATGAGAAGATGTTTTTTTAGAAAATATTTTAAAAGGCGTAATCGATCTAACTCTACCTCTTCATTTACTTATTAATCATTATCATTTAAATCAATATCCACTTAATTATTATCCCCTAATTTGTTAACCCTCGAACCCTACAAGAGTTAACTTAACCACAGAGATGGAATTACTTAAACCCTAGGCTAGCTTCGGAACACGCAATCGCAACACCCTACTTTGATTGTTGTCCTAAGGTTAGCTTATGCTCAGTGGTTAGTTAGAGCACATATCCATTCTGGAGATGTGGATGAATTGTGTTTAGGTATTATATTTTAACTCTAAAAATTTATCTCGTGTGGTCTTGCATTACCGATTAAGATCGCGCTCTCACAATTTACACAATATCTCGACCTCGTGTGTTTTTGTGTTAATTATTAAATTTATTTATTAGTTTCTTACAATTTAAAAAAACAATTCAGGGATAATATTAATTGAATTATAGTATCTCAATTATTCAAAATAATTAAATTAAGAGGGTAGAAGATAGATCGATTACTAAAAGTCTACTCTTCCATGGGTGGTGTAATCATCGTAGAAGCGTTTTGCATGTGCAAAGGTTTATAATGGGTATAACCCAATAACGCTTCTACTCAAGAATTAAAAACCAAAGAGGAATATTAAGTGAATAATAAATTTAAACAAAACATAATAAAAGAGAAGAAATAAAAGAAGAACAAAGAAGTTTATTACACAAACAAAAGCATTACAACACGAAGAATAAGAAGAAGGCTTCGTCAAAAGGATCCTTGATTCAAGAGCTACCCTTATTTAAATGGTTGGAAAATTGGAGTGGATCCACTTATCCTATGCCCTTAACTTCCCAATGCACGTCCCAACCCCACCAAATGAGAAAAACTTCAATTTATAGAGTGGTGGGGAGGCTAGGTTCAAAGTGGTTTCAAGTGTGAATGGGGAATCTCGTCCAAATATTTTATTCCAACATGCACCGCCCATTTTACCACCACAACGCATGACTTGGCCGGACTTACAGAATTATCATATGTGCAGATATGGGTCCTATATCTCCTCTCAAAACTTGGGCTTAATCCAGGCCTAGATGAAGGATTTATGGCCAAAATACAGAAGCTCCTCCATTCTGGCATGTCCAGCCCACCTTTGACTTTATAGACCAATTAATCTATCAAAATTCATTATTTTTATCTAATGTACTGAATAAAAGTAGTATCCCATGAAGTAAAAAACATAGTTACAAAATATTAAGTTCAAATAATTCAAATAAAAATATTTATGATTGAAATACTACAGTGATTTAGAAAGGGTAAAACTGGAATTTTCATCAAATATTCAAATGAATGATCTAATCCTAAATACTTTCTAATTAAACATATTTAACACAATGTGAGGGAATTATATCATTTATTATCAATATAATATTCAATAAAATAGTGTTTTATCAACTCCCCCACACTTACCCTTTTACACTCCTGAGCAAAACCTAATATCAAGTAAACATCAATATCAAATCAAAACCAATTTTAAAACACATATCCTTGAGATCAAACAATTACACACCAAGAAAGAAAAGATATCATGCCTCATAAAAAATAATTATTTCAAGTTCTCTATTTATATCATTCAATATATTTCCACTTCATTTATCCTCCCATGCACAAAACACTTACCTCACTTGAATTTTCTCTTATCACACAAATATCAATTTTTTTTGCAATTTCTTTCTCATCCAAACTCATAAAAGGGTCACCATAGGCTTGATAAATTCCTACATCACCACCCGATGTGGGTCAAAGGCATATGTTTATCATGAGGACTTTTCAGGGTTGTTCTGTGGCTTTCTGTTGGTAGGATTTAGGTGTGAAAAATTCTGAGGCTGTATGAGGAGGGCTTTACTCTTTTTGAAGAAAAATTGCATTAATCTAATTTTCACTTAAATATGGTCTTCTCCTCAATACCCATAGTATCAATTCAGCTCCATCATCATGAAAAGTCATGGAGAGTTTACTCCATTCATCATTTCAGTATAAAAAATGTCAATCTTCTCAAACATGATTTTCTTGAAAGCTCCAGATAGGCACAACTTTCTACCTCAATTAGAAGCTCCAGAAAAGGAACATCTTCACTTGTCATGAAAGCTCCAAAAAAGGCACAACTTTCAATAAAATGTTTTTCTTCAGCAGAAAACACATATCTTCATAATTCATTTTTTTCACCCGAAGTATCACAAAATGTGGTAGCACAACACAAGACAGGTTCCCCCACACTTAAGCTCAACTAGATTATTCAATTTCACTTCAAGAGTTGGTTGGATAGGGAAAATTGGCTTGTAATGTGGCTAACCTAACAGGATCTTCATGGATTTTAAGGGCTAAAAGGATTAAATGTTCAAGTTAGGCCATTATAAAAAAGGATTATTTGAAATAGGGGCTTTAATACCAAACAAATGCCTCAATCATTTAAACATAAGTACCTCAAACTCTCAAGTTTTGACAGGAATAAATCAAATTCTAGTTAAATAAAGCGTGGTTTGGTTCTCTCAAGAAGTTAGGTGAATGTAAATAATATGAAAATAATGGTTTAGAAGCCTCACAGGAATGTGGTTTCAAATATAAAGACAGTGAGATGTGGCATGGGATTCAAAATTCAATGTACTTTTCATGAAATTACTAAATATTTGAACTTAAAACAAAGTCATTTTCAGCATTCATTTAAGCTCAGTTTCATGGGATAAATTGTTTCACTCATTGATATGCATTTCAAAATTGTGATGAGAATCATTTCAGCTCAAAAATTTCCAAAACACAAAGAAAATTAAAAAATAAAAACACAAAATTTGAAAAACACACATATTTTTTTGTTTTGTTTTTTTAAACAGGAAAACAATTGAAATTACTAAACTAAATGGTTCCCTCCCCCACACTTAAAATATTGAATTGTCCTCAATGTGAACCCATGAGATGATATATGAACATGAAATTCATAATTTTTAAATATGACAAATAATATAAAAGGTAAATGGTTAGGAACAGCCTGATGTGCTCAAGTGTTTATGGGGTCATGCAGTGTGATAAAATCCACTACATTAGTAGGAAGTCCCTAAATGTATCTCTTCAAACATTTCCCATTGACTGTAAATCTCCTTCCACTATCCTCTTGTGTGATCTCCACTACACCATAAGGAAAAAAAAATAGATAAAATATAAGGACCTAACCATCTGGAACGTAACTTACCAGGCATCAGCTTCAGTCGTGAACTGTAGATAAGGACTTTCTCTCCAACATGAAACTCCTTTTGTTGGATCATTATATCATGATTTTCTTTTGATTTTTTTCTTATAGAGCCTTGAGTTCTCATATGAAGACAATCAAATCTCCTCAAGCTCTTGAATTTTTAGCTTCCTTTGGATTCCATCTTGGGCCAAATCCATGTTGCATTTCTTTATAGGCCAATAAGCATGATGCTCAACTTCCATGGGTAGATGACACACTTTCCCAAAAATAATCTGAAATGGGGACATACCAATGGGTTTCTTGTATGTTGTCCTATAATCCCACAATGCATCATCCAAGATCTTGCTCCAATCCTTCCTATTTGGCTGCACGGTTTTCTCCAATATTTGTTTCAACTCACGATTTGAAACCTCAGCCTGGCCATTTGTTTGGGGGTGGTATGGTGTTGATGTTTTGTGTGTCACCCCATATTTTCGAAGGAGGGAAGAAAAATTCCAATTGAAAAAGTGTGTCCCTTGGTCACTGATGATGGCCTTGGGTACTCCAAACCTACAGAAAATTTGAGCCTTGAAAAAATCCACTACAACATGAGAATCATCAGTCCTGGTGGCCTTGGCCTCCACCCATTTACTCACATAATCAATATCAACCAAAATATACAAAAAAACCAAATGAACTAGGAAAAGGACCCATAAAATAAATCCCCAATATCAAAAATCTCACAGAATAGTATGGGTTGTTGGGGCATCTCATGTCTCCTAGAAATGTTCCCAGTGTGTTGGCAATGAGAGCATGACTTACAAAACACATGGGCATCATGGAATAAGCTAGGCCAATATAATCTAGAGTCCAAAACTTTCCTAGCTGTCCGTTGGGGTCCAAAGTGTCCACCACAAGCAAGTGTATGACATAAATGCAAAACAGACTCAAACTCATGATCGAGAACACACCTCCTAATGACTTGGTCACTACATATGCGCCAGAGGTAAGGATCATCCCACACATAAAACCTAGACTCACTTTTTAATTTTTGGACTTGATGCTTCTTCAAAATTTGCTGGGATTTCATAGGAAACAATGTAATTAACTAAATCATCATACCAAGGTTGCGTACCTGAGATAGTATAGAGATGATCATAGGGAAAAGTATCCTGAAGTGGTACATGGTCTAAGTTGTCACCCTCTAGTGTGTGAGTAAGCCTACTCATGTGGTCTGCCACCAAATTCTTTGACCCCTTTTTTCCCTTTATCTCGATGTCAAACTCTTGAAGAAGGAGCATCTAACAGATAAGTCATGGCTTTGCATCTGGCTTCTTCAGGAGGTACCTCAAAGCTGCATAGTCAGAAAAAACAACTAATTTAGATCCCAATAAATATGAACAAAATTTATATAAATAAAATATAACAGCAAGAAACTCATTTTATGTTGTGGTGTAGTTTGATTGGGTAGAATCCAACGTCCTCAATGCATACGAAATCACATGTGAGCGTCCCTCCACCCTCTAAGATAAGACAACTCCAACCGCGAAGTTAGACGCATCACACATAAGCTCAAATGGAAGGTCCCACCGTGGGGGCTGTATGATAGGTGGAGTGGTCAGAAACTTCTTTAGATCATCAAATGATACCCTACATGAATCATAAAAATTTAAGTCAATATCTTTTTGAAGCAATTGAGATAAGGGTAGAAAGATCTTACTAAAATCTCTGATGACGCGTCGATAAAATCCAGCATGTCCAAGGAATGATCGAACATCACGCACACATATAGGATATGGAAGGGATGAAATATTGTCTACCTTAGATTTATCAACTTCAATGCCATGTTGTGAGACTATATGACCTAAGAAAATTCCCTTTTCGACCATGAAATGGCATTTTTCAAAATTTAAGACCAGATTCTTCTCAATAAAATGATGCAACACATCACCCAAACTAGAGATACATTCATCAAATGAGGATCCATAAACTATAAAATCATCCATAAATACCTCCATACAGTTATCAATGAAATCTGAGAAAATACTCACCATGCATCTCTGGAAGGTACCTGGGGTATTGCAAAGTCCAAATGGCATCCTTCAGTAAGCAAAAGTACCGAATGGGCAGGTGAATGTCGTCTTCTCCTGGTCCTCTACTACAATGGGAACCTGAAAATATCCAGAGAAACCATCCAAAAAGCAATAATGTGTTCTACTTGCAAGTCTCTCAAGCATTTGGTTAATGAATGGAAGTGGGAAATGGTCCTTATGAGTGGATTGATTTAGTTTCCTATAATCAATACACACTTTCCAACTGTTTTGTACTCTCACAGGAACTAACTCATCATTTTCATTTTTTATAACAGTGAAACCAGTTTTCTTTGGTACAACCTGGATAGGGATAACCCATTGTGAGTCAGAAATAGGGTAAATTATACCTGCCTTGAGCAATTTTTCAACTTCTTTTTTAACAACCTTCAGAAGGGTTGGATTGAGTATCTTTTGTGGTTGCCTCACCGGTTTATCCCCATCCTCCAAAAGAATCCTATGCATACAAATGGAGGGGCTAATACTTGATATGTCAGCCAAGGTCCACCCGATTGCCCTGATGTTCTCCCTCAAAATATTCAAAAGTTTTTCTTCATGTTCAAAATGGAGATTGTTAGCAATGATAATAGGTAATTTTTCACCAATTAACAAGTATGAGTATTTGAGATTTGGTGGCAATGGCTTGAGTTCCAGTGTAGGGGGGTGGTGTATGGATGGGGTCATAGAAGTAACTGAAATATGTGCACAAAGAGCATCAGTATCAAAATATACATCATCAAAATCAGATAATAAAGCATCAAATCCATCAGCATACTCAACAAACATGTCATAATTAGAGTACACATGATCAAAATAAGAATATGATTCCATTTCAAAATCAAATCTTAGAGATTCTTGTTCCTTAGAAACAGGTGTGGAAGTACTCTTAGACATCAAACTAGAACCAATACTCATAATCTCCCTAAGCATAGGACAATCCAATTCCATGGTGGTTCAAAATGGGAGATAACAAATGCAGGATGATCCTCTGAGGGGTACTTCATGGAATCCATAACATTAAATATCACAACTTCATCCCCAAATTCCATGGAAAGTGTACCCTCATTGACATTTATGATAGTTTTGCAGTTTTGAGGAAGGGTCTACCTAAGATAATGGGGGCATGGTAACTTACATGATCATCCTCCATGTTAAGAATGTAGAAATCTGCTGGAAAGATCATGTCTCTTACCCGGACAAGTACATCCTCAAGGACTCCCGTAAGATATGTCGTAGCTCTATTTTCCAATTGCACCACTACTCTCATTGGCTTCAACTCACCAACCTGTAAAAAAGAGAATACAGAGTGAGGCATCACATTTATAGAATCTCCTAAATCACAAAGTGCATCAAAAAAGTGTAACTCTCCTATGGTGCATGGGATAGTGAATGTCTCGGGATCCTTGAACTTTGTTGTCATTTCTAGGGTTGGTGTAATGAGTGCTGACACATTCCTTCCAAGATTTATCCTCTCATTTCCTTGAGCCCTCTTAAATTGGTACAAAGTTCCTTTAAGAATTTTGCATACCTTGGAATTTGCTTAATGTCTTTAAGTAGAGGAATGTTGATCTCCACACACTTGAACATGTCCAAAACCTCCTTTTTCATTGCTTCTTCAGCCATCTTTTTGGTTTGAACAACCCTGTTTGGAAAAGGAAGGGGTTTAAGAGGAATATCATTAATATTTTGCTTACCTTTATCTTTCTCCTCGGGTTGCTCATCAGTTAATGTGGAATGGGGATTCTCCGAAGTTGAGGTGAATCCATGTGGAACAATAGGAGTAGATTTATCATTTGTTTGCTTCCCACTTCTCAATGTGATGGCACTGACATTCCCCTTGGGATTTGGAGTAGGTTGGGATGGTAGATTTCCAGAATTCTTACTCACAAGTTCATGGAGGGTAGTGGCAATCTGGATCATTTGAGTCTTCAACTCCCTTAGCTCTGAACCTTGACTCTTCAGCTCATTCTGTAGATTAAGAACAATTTTCTTCAAAAGGTCATCAGTGTTATAATGTACCTTGGGTGGGGGAATCCCTTGTTTTTGGCTTGTTGATGTTTGGGCTTCAAATCTCCTTTGGGGTTGTTGGAAACCCTGCTGGTAAGGTAGAGGCTGCTGGAAGTTTTTTTGAAAGGGGGCCTTTGTTGTTGTCCAGAGCCATACCTCATGTACGGTTGATCTTTCCACCCTTGGTTGATTGTTGGTGCAAAGGAGTCATACTTCTTTTGGGGATGTGGTTGTTGTTGCTGCTGATATGGTCTCCCAGGGAATACTGCTGCACAATCTTCTGTTTCTTGTAGCTGTGGGTAACAGTCAGTTGGGTAGCTTGTCTCAGTGAAAATACCACAGGGTCTTGAAGGAGGGGATTGGGATGTCTTTTGATCCAAAGAAATCTGTCTCACCATATTTGTCAATTCTTCAAACTTGGTATCAATCAAATGACTTCCAAGAGAATATGGACTTACAAGATTTACTCCCCTAACATGTGGTGTACTTCTATCACCAAATTGTTGGGAGTTTTGGGCCATCTTGTCGATCAATGCATGTGCAGCTATTGGTATCTTGTCCACCAATGTTCCTCTAGCCGTAGCATCCACCATGCTCCTCTCCATAGGAGTGATTCCTTCATAGAAGTACTGAATGAGGAGTTTCTCACTGATTTGGTGATGTGGAAAGCTTGTACACAACTTCTTGAATCACTCCCAGTACTCATACATTGACTCCCCTTGTGCTTGCTTGATCCCTGAGATCTCCTTACGAATGGAAGTGGTCCTCGATGCTAGAAAAAATCTCTGCAAGAAAAGACGTTTCAAATCGTTCCAACAAGTTACATCTTCTGGTTGTAAATAATACATCCATTCTTTCACAACTCCATCAAGTGAGAATGGGAATGCTCTTAGTTTGATTTGATCTTTAGAAAGATTTATTGGTTTTAAATTTGATCAAACCACATTAAATTATTTAATGTGTTTATTGAGATCCTCACTAGAGAGTCCATGAAACTTTGGAAGTAAGTGAATTAACCCATATTTTAGTTCAAATTTTGATTTGATATTTGGGTATGTAATACAATTTTGTTGATAGTTAATAGCAGATGCAGCCAATTCTCGAATGGTTATATTAAGTTCATTTCTATTATTGTTAGCCAATGGTTATTCTTTTATGGTTGAATTTTAATTACTTCCAATTTCAATGTTCTGATATTGGAGTAATTCTCCAACTGGTTGAATGTTGAAACTTCCCGTAGTCTGATAATGTCTGATTCAAGCTCGAAGGCTACGTTCAATCTCAGGGTCAATATCTAAGAGATCATGGGGATTAGTTCATGTCATAAATCAATGAAATATGAAAAGAAGTAAATTGGGCCATAGTAAAATAAAAATTATAAGTTTGAGTTGATGGTCCAAAAAGAAGTAGAAGAAAATAAAAGAAGTAAAAGAAAATAAAAGAAGAAGAAGAAAAAAGAAATCAGATTGGGTAAAGAAAGAAGAAAGAAGAGAGGAAGAGAATAAAATGTAAAATAAAATAAATACCTCTAATTGGTTGAAATAATTACTTGCCTCCCCGAAAACAGTGCCAATTTTAAAGAGCGCTATAGTGGGCTCCCTCAAATGATTAATGTGATTTTGGGGTACTTAGGTGCAGCAGAGTGGCTGACCAAGGTCGTCTCTCAAAGGAGGAAGTGAATATAACAACTTATTAAAGGTATTCTAGAAATAAAATAGAATTTAATTAAAACACTTGTTTAAAGGATGGGGGTTGTTTATAGTTTATAAATATAGAAGATTTTTTCTGGAAGAAGATTGTATTTTTTTGTTTTTTATTTTGAAATGTAAGTTGATTAACAAAGCACAACGAGAAGATGTTTTTTTAGAAAATATTTTAAAAGGCGCAATCTATCGAACTCTAACTATTCATTTACTTATTTGTAATTATAATTTAAATCAATATCCACTAAATTATTATCTCCTAATTTTTTAACCCTCGAACCCTACAAGAGTTAACTTAACCACAAAGATGGAATTACTTAAACCCTAGGCTAGCTTCGGAACATGAAATCACAGGACCCTACTTTGATTGTTGTTCTAAGGTTAGATTATGGTAAGTGGTTAATTATATCTCATATAAATTCTATAAATGAGGATTAATTGTGTTTAGGGATTATATTTGAACTCTAAAAATTTATCTCGTGTGGTCTTGCATTACCGATTAAGATCGCGCTCTCACAATTTACACAAAATATCAACCTCGCGTGTTTTTGTGTTAATTATTAAATTGCTTTATTAGTTTCTTACAATTTAAAAACACAATTCATGGATCATATTAAGTGAATTACATTATCTCAATGATTCAAAATAATTAAATGAATATTTTAGAAGATAGATCGATTACTAAAAGTCTACTCTTCCATGGGTGGCGTAATCATTGTAGAAGTGTTTTGCATGTATAAAGGTTTATAATGGGTATAACCCAATAACGATTCTACTCAAGAATTCCATCCCAAATAGGAATATTAAGAGAAGAACAAATTTAAACAAAACAGAATAAAATATAATAAATAAAATAAGAACAAAGAAGTTTATTACACAAACAAAAGCATTACAACATGAAGGAGAAGAAGAAGGCTTCATCGAAGGGATCCTTGCTTCAAGAGCTACCCTTATTGAAATGGTTGGAAAATTGGAGTGTATCCACTTATCCTATTACCTCAACTTCTCAATGCACGTACCAACCCCACAAAATGATAAAAACACCAATTTATAGAGTGGTGGGGAGGCTAGGTTCAAAGTGGTTTCAAATGTGAATGGGGAATCTCGGATAAATATTTTATTCCAACTTGCACCGCCCATTTGGCCACTACAACGTGTTAATTGGCTGGCCTTCCAGAATTATCATATGTTCTGATATGGGTCCTCTATCTCATATCAACATTTGGGCTCAATCCAAGCTTAGATTAAGGAGTTATGTCCTAAATACAGAATCTCCTCCATTCTGGCGTGTCCATCCCACCTTTGACTTTATGGCCTAATTACTCCATCCAAATGCATTCTTTTTATCTAGTGTCATGAATAAAAGTTGTAGAACATGAAGTAAGAAACACATTTACAATATATTAAGTTCAAATAATTCAAATAAAAATATTTATTGTTGAAATACTACAGTGATTTTGAAAGGGTAAAACTGGAATTTTCATCAAATATTGAAATGAATGATCTAATCCCAAATACTTTCTAATTAAACATATTTAACACAATGTGAGGGAATTATATCATTTATTATCAATAAAATATTCAATAAAATAGTTTTTTATCATAATCCAACCTTATTTCATTTATACATTGAATATATATATATATATACACTCAATGTTGCGTAAAATAACTTCTATCAAACGAACTTGAAATTATGTGTAACACGATCCAAGATTAGTGTTGTGTATACTGAAAACTAATATAGTGTTTCATATAGAACAAGCTAATTTTGGTGTCATGTATAACACAATACATCAATGAAATTAAAAAATAATAATTCTCATAAAATCTCGGGTTGTTACATTCTACCCCCTTAAAATGAATTTCGCCCTCAAAATTCATCGGGGTTATAAATAGTTTACTAATTGAAATTTTCTTTAATAGAAACCCACATCCTAAAAAGGAATACTAAATATTAATTTTAAAAACTATTGTATGAAACTTAATGGTTACCCAAATTAACTTATCCCTAGGTTTCCACATAGGTGAACATAGGTAAAAATATGGATATGGAAGAGAAATCTAACCATCAAGTTCTGATGAAGAGTGGTAGAGAACATGGCTATAAAAAATCCAACAATCCCAAAGCCATAAATCTGTGATGATCTAAGGTACCATCTGATTCATCATATATGAGAGTACTAGAACAACATTTTTGGTTTCCAAGATCATTTCCCTAACGTTGATAAACTTTTACATAAGGAGAAATACTTACTTTATTTTAGTGTAATATCATTGTTGGTAATTCCATGAACAATTTCCACTTCATCTATATTTTAAATAAATGAAGTTAAATTTTTTATTCATAAAGTGTTAGCAGATCATGCAATAGAATGATAACTCATCCCATCTCTTTCTATCACAAAAAGGTTAGCATAAGTTATTAAATATACATAAGTCTATCTATGGTGAGATTAATCACATATGATTCCAACAATAGACTTATACTTAATCTATCATACTGCTTAATAAAATAAAACTAGTTTCTACTAACCAGGGACTTCCTGTAGGCCAGTGGTATGTGATAAAGGCCTATTGCACTTCATTTGTGGGTTCAATTCCCACAGCCTTGTCCGACGCGACGGGTTGTCGCCTGTCCTACAGGTTTTCCTTTTTATAAAACTACATTATTATAAAATTCCATAAATAATATTGAAAAAGTTCTAGCCTTAAATAATTCTATCTGATGTCCAACTTAATCCATTCCAACCTTTAAGCTTATTGAAAATACTTTTGTCCAATCTTATAGTATAAATAAAATGATTACTAGAAATGTCATCAACCAAGCATGTGAATACCATAATTTATCCCCCATATAAGATATATCTTGTTGTTCATATTCCAAACATGTGAATACATTAATCATGTATTCTCTTGAAAAATTAATACCCATTGAACCTTAGTGAAAACATGAATGCTATCAAAATTTAACTCTTTCCACATACCAAAATCCCAAAATTTTTATATACTCAAACCATGATATCACATTATCCTTATATCATCCATGAGCTCATAAATACTATAAAACATCTCATTATATCCTAATCCCTTCATTATGCGCATATCATCTACTTGCCAAAAATATATGAATTAACCTTTCATGGTTACTAGTACCATTCAACATATACTTTAAAATACTTTAGAAAAAACAATAGTGTAACAACCCTTAGATGTGTATTTATTCAATAGTACCATTAAATTACCTATACACTATAACTCTTGATAAACATACAATCATTTCACTATCTTCTTAAACCATTGACTGATCTTCATCATTTATTTCATCTCATATATCATTTCTAGTCCCTTCATCATCATCAACATAAATACTACCCATATGACCATGCTGATTCTCTTCATGAGATTTTCCCTTAGGGAATTGGTTTGAATAATGCCCATAAATTCCACATTTAAAACATTTAACCATTGTTGATGTCTTAGCAATACCATTATCCTTGTCCATAGTGTTAACTGAACCTTTTCCATTACAATTACTGGCTTTGTGTCCTTCTTTTCCACACCCAAATCATCTTCTGGTTCCTTTGAAATATTCTACTTGATGCCTCTTCCCACATGATTTACATGAGAGGAATTGAACTTTCTTTCCTCTATGATCATCATGAAACTCCATATTTCTCTTATTAGATGAGTCGAGATAATTACCACAGTTGAGATTATTGATCATATTATGAGATTGTTAATTAGGAATAATAACGATGTTTGGACTTCCAGATCCAATTTCATTTGGTATCTCATGAATAATATCATTCCATTGTCCATCATATCCTTCATTATCGTGAATCTTCCTGTTTCCATCCATTTTCTAAACCCCCAAAAGAATAGTGTGAGTGGAAAAAATCATACTAGGAAACAACATAATAAAGTGGGATTACCTTCAATATATAATACCTTAGGTTTAATTATAAAATCATTACCATAATTCTATGACTATAACATATACGTATACTTAACCTTAGAGACATACCTAGACATACCTTAGAAATATCTCTAGGGATCTCACTAAAGTTCTCACATCCTAGTTTCAAAAGGCTAACTAAACCTTCGCTCTGATACCAACTATAGAGACCCAAATCTTGACGTACAAGGAAATTACATTACTTTTTTGGAATACTTAATACATGACAAAAACAGACACCCAAAGATCATATTAGTTTAGTGTCTTTGGAAACTCAGAACGTAATCTTCTAATCATGGTGAAAGATCTTCAACATCTCCCATAAAGATCTTACCCTTTTGGTTTTCTTACCTAAAACATTTCTTTATATCCTGGGGAAAAGAAAACATAAAAAGTGTGAGCTCAAATGCTCAGTAAGGGTAATCATAGAGAACATAAAATAATCCATAAACATTTGAATGCAAAAACTTGAACATAAAATCTAAACATCAAAATCTTGAGCAAAGACATAAATCTTGGAAGTACATAAGGCATATATCATAATGGATCATCAATAATGATAAAATAGCATGGGAATAAATCATGTAATTGTGGAAACCATTAATCAAATGTTATGATTTCCATAGTATCCAAGGCATTACTGTCATGACCATCTTAGTGGACAAAGTCCCTTTCTAAATCGAGTTCACTCCTCGTTTCAGTCCTGTAACACTGAACCAGATTAACTTACCCTTCTAGCCATGTCTATCTCATGAGATATAAATCTTTACCCAATGCATTGGAGGGAGATATAGGTCCCACCGATCTCATAATGAAATCATTCTTTCGTGTGCCACAAAATCATAAACCATAAATCATTCATCATATCCCAAAGAATAAAATGGGTTTCATAAACATCATCCCATCATAACATAATCCATATAAAACAAATGGATATCATTTCATCATAAGAAAAGTGAAACCATGTAAATAATAGAGACATTATACTTGAAATAGACACATATGTAATAATTTCATCTTAGATGGAAAATGTTTTTGATAAAACACTTGAAATGAATTCTTGAGGAAAATATCCATTCTTTTCAAAATCATTTTCTTTTCTCAAAATGCCATGAAATTTGAAAATAAAAGGGTTTTGTTGAAAATAATCATGCAATATTCTAGAGTAATCTTCATGAAAAAGAGGCGTTATGAAACCGTAAAAATCCGTTCACGCCGTATAAGTTAAAAATAACAATCTCCTCGTACTTTTGTCAGAAAATTCAAAAAGTTATTCGTATGGTAAAAAAAATAAAGATTCCTTCCATAACATGTGGTAAAATTAAAAAATGGGTAAAAATTCCATTAAACATACATGAAAACATTTTTAGAAAATAGGTACATGGATGATAACAAAAACCCTAGTAAATACTTACGAATAAACAATCTCGGATAAAAACGAGATTGGAAAAGTTATCCCTTACCTTATGTACGATATGATTCGTATGTATCTGAACCTCCTATATAATGATTTAACAAATTTCATTTACTTATTACAAAATCATATTCATTTTTATTATATCATATATTGTTTACTTATGACTTTATATTACTCGTTCTTTTGTTAATTCGATGTAAAAGCAGCGATTTGGGTAAAATCATTTCATTTATTGTACATGTTTCGACTTGTTGTTCTTGATATTATTACTTATATCCTGATTTAATTAATTCCATAATGTAAAACATGATTTATATATAATATATATTCATCATATACATATATATATGATAGATCGATATATGGAATGAAATACACCGTTCATGGAGATGGTAGGTCGTACGTACGCATGAACGGTGTTTTCGTTTCCTTATTGAATTGAATGGAATTAAGTAGATGACATACATATATATATATATATATATATAAATACAGTATCATTATTATTTCATATATTTCATTATTATTCATTATATATACTTTATAATCATTCATGAATGGTTAACATGGAGAATGAATCTCATCGCATCGTGGAGACGGTAGTCCGTACGTACGCAGGAGCGATGATATCATTCTCATGATCGTGGAATTGTATTTAAGTGCATGTATAATATTTCAGAATTAATATCACTTTACAATAATTATATATAGTTATTTATTTACACCATTATACCCATACAAGTAAGGTGGTGGTTGAAAACAGATTACACCAAGGCGTGGAGACGGTATTTCGTACGTACGCACGTGCGGTGATTTCGTTTTTCGTAGGATGGATAGAATGTGAAATAGGGTTGTTTAATATTTATAATAACATATAAGTATATAAGTAATATGGATTTTATTACTTTATAATGAGACAACTAAAGAAGAATAAGTAGAAGAAGAAAGAAACTTGAGATAATCGGAAGAAGAGATTACCTCTTCTTCAACGCACCTTTTTTAAGCTTCCTCTTAAGGAAGTAGAGTTGGTCATTTGAGAAGACCATAACCACCATAATATTTCTAGGGAAGTGTAGAAGAGAAATGGGCAGGGTTTGGCCGAGATTCAAGGCTCAAAATTGTGTTAATAGAAGAGGGAAGGGGTTCCCTTTTTATAAGGGAGGAGAGGGGCACCTTTAGAAAAACTTAAAATATTATTTTATAATAAATTCATATTCAGTTTATAATAGATCCAAATTTATTTATTTCTAAGATAAAGTGAGTATGGGTCGAAATAATCTCAACCAATAGGTTTTAGACCAGTTTAGGTTTCTATTTTAACCTTATCTTTTAGATTTAACTCTAAGTTAAATAATTTAACTTTTACCATGTCTTCTTTTTTTTCTTACACTATATGGTTAATAAACTTACTATAACCAGCCAAACGAATCCCAAGTGGTTAATTATTAATATATATAACATTATCTAAGTCATTTGGCCTAACCTTAGATTTTTAGGAATATAATAACAATTAATAATATAATATTTGTTTCAAAAACTATTTTATGTCAATTTTGAAAATATTTGGTAATTGATTTTTGTGAAAATCATAACAGCATGATTAGTTCAAAAAACGTTAATTAAATCAATACTCACATGTCATATTAACCTATAAAATTAGTTTAATTCATAAAAAGTTTCAAATTAAATTTATTTGGGTATTTATAATATCAATTATGTTAATATTTCATTAATAAGGTAATTACTGCATCATCATTGTGTCATAATTAAATTAAATTATTTATTGTATAAAAATTATAAATAAAATACCATTATGTATGAAATCTTATTATCTTTATAATGAATATTTATAGTCGAATTTATCTTATGTATAACCCTATATTAAAAATGTTTTAGTTGTTAAACTTTGATTTTAACTATTTTAACTCTTCTTTAAATAAAATAATAATAAATGTCCTAATCTAATCCAAGTGGACCTAAATGGTAATATTTTATTCCTAAGGATTTTTTTGGTCGAATTACACTTATCCAATAGAATTAGGACATGTTTTAGGGTAATAATAATATCATTTTTACCCTTAATTACCCTATTTATTTTTAACCGTGGTAAATAAAAGTAAAAAGTTACTATTCACCAAAAATTATTTTTATCTTATTCAACCACATTTTACTTTTTGATATTAACCGTGTCTCTAGGATTTTCAAAATTCCACTCACAGAAGTGGTAAAATTAAGTTTTATGTAAATTCTCAAATTCTCCTAGGAGATGGGTAAAAGACGGTGAAAAGTTCAATAAAATTTTTATATATCTAAAATTATTATAAAATGACTCCAATGAATTAAATTGAACTTATATAAGTATTATGTATATATTTTGACCTAAAATAAATTTAAATAAAATAAATGATTATTTAAATAAAAAGTCGGTTTTTAAATAGTAACCCAGTGTTTTCACTATTCATAAAAAATTGAAAGTTTTCAGAAAAATACCAAAATTTCACCCTAAGATAATTTTGATATTCCGAATCCAAAAATGAAGTCCATTTTGAAAGATAAAATTTATAAAATTTCAAAAATTGGGTATTACTATTCATAACAGCTAGTTCATAATAATATTATAATAATATCTCGTTTAGTGAAACTTCATATTGCGTATAACACACGCTATCCTGGAAGGTCGTGGTTGCGTGTAATGAAAGCCAAGTTAGGGTTGCATGTAGTTGAAGATTCATTTGTTGTTGCATATAATAGAATCCAACCTTATTTCATTTATAGATTGAATATATATATATATATACACACTCAATGTTGCATAAAATAACTTCTATCAAACGAACTTGAAATTGTGTGTAACACGATCCAAGATTAGTGTTGTGTATACTGCAATCTAATATGGTGTTGCGTATAGAACAAGCTAATTTTGGTGTCACGTACAACACATGACATCAATGAAATTAAAAAATAATAATTCTCATAAAATCTCGGGTTGTTACAATAATATAATATTGTCCTCGAATATTTGTTGCATTGATAAGGTCATGGAAGATCCCCGCTATGATGAGAAACTTGAAATGCTATAACAATATTCTTAAATAAAGTTCTATGGTTGGATGAAATACTATGACAGGACACATAGTATACAGACCGTCATGTGCGAGTACTCGTAAGAAGACGAGACTCTCTCTCATGGAGTTCGCACTTGGTAATCTCCAAGATAGGAGATTATGAGAACAGACATGCCAGTAGCAATTTCGCATGTATTGGTTTCATCGGACATTGATATCTACAAGCGTGTGTAATGGTACTTAGACTGGAAGATTGTCCTTAACTCATGTCATGGCTCACGCACATAGATTTACTAACGAATACCGTCACGCAGACAGTTGGCGGGAAGTAGGGTACGTTGGGTGCGTCGCGAATGACATGTTGTTAATGGATAAGTCGAGGAAGGATTTGTCCCTTCCATTTATGGAAGTTGATATCTCGGCCCTTTGATTTAAATATAACTATCACATTAAATTCCATGGTCATGGTGTAAACGATGAGTTTATTTCAGGTAGTCAAAGAACGACAGATCAAGCATATAGGTTTATGACACTACCATGAAACCTGCTTGATGAGATATCGAGACAAAGGGATTAAATTACACAGTAAGCATTCATATGAGGTGATACGTTAATGTGGTGTCAACTTCTTTCTCTTGGGTGCCTTGACCCATTGCTAGATAGTAATCTTGGACTTTAGGCAAGCCCGCCTAATGCCAATGAGAAAGAGGCCTAGAGTATCACACACTATGTGTATTCAAGTATCTCATGTAGAATAAAGATTATTCCCTTATGTGGTTTAATAATTATTCAAGGAATCCTAAATCTTTTTAATGTTGGAGGAATAATAAAGTAAAACAAGTACACGTCGTGTACCAATGATTACACGCCGTGTAGTTTTATTTAGAAAACAAGTACACACCGTGTAGTTTTCAATGAAAAACTAGTACACGCCGTGTATTTATTAATACATACCGTGTAGTTTTCTCAGTTGTGATTTTGAGGATATAATATTGTTTTAAATTATATTTTTTATAATCAGCATGGGCGCATTTCAAGGAATTCATTATTCGACATGCGGTTTTAAATAAGAGTCAATGAAATAAATAAAATGCGTAATACGTTTATTTATTGTCATAACTCTACAACCTCAAACCTGATTATAAATATCCTCACAACCCCAACTCTTTTCTAACACACAAGAGAATCATTGTGCACAACAATTCTGGAAAATTTTTTCAAGACCGAAATAACTTCTTCCTCCAAGAACGCTCTCAAGACCAAGAGAGATCCTCTTCCATAGGATCAAGACGATATAAGGTGGACAACGCAAGAAAAGGTTTCTCCATGCTAGCACCTGGAGACTCCTTTGGCGACGTCCCGAGATATGAGGTACACGTGTGGATCACCGCTAGAGGAATTTTACACTTGGATTCTGCGACGCAACGACGAATCACATCGGAACATGATCAAGAACATCAACGAAGAAAGAACACCCCAAAGGTATTTCTTTTTCAATTGATTAAATTAATTATAATCAACTTGTAACGATCCTACTTTGTAGTTCTAGGACTTTCCTTTTCTTTGTCCATTTCTGTGATTCGATCTATGGATACTGGCATTTATTGTCATATTGATCCCGGATTGATCATTGTTAATGAAAAAAATCCAAGTGGGAACATCCACCCACGCACTTCCTCTGTTCCCGGAAACTTCATGAACACGCCATGTACTCTGAAAATTTCTGAAGTACATCTACACACCATGTCCCCGGGCGTGTACTTCGGATGGGTGGTGAACAAAAGTACACATCATGTAGTCAGAACTACACGCTGTGTACTCATCCAAATTATGCAGATTTATTAAAATTTATTATTATATTATACAAGCCCTTGATACGTGTACCATAGTGCAGGCATAAAGATGAGGCACAACATGTGATAGGTGTTATATATATATGTGTTTAATTTAACATCTTCATAATGAACGGGAATTCACCGGGTTTCCTCTGAGTTACAAGTTACATACAAAGATAATTTTAAATGAATTTATTTTTTTAAAATTATGATCGATGAGAATCTCAAGGAAATTCAGAAAATGGTTTAAGATAAAAGGATTGATTAATTAAAGATAATTAATTGATTCGATTGTGATTTATCTTAAGCAAGAACGATTAAATAATTGAATGCTAGTTTTATTTATGCGTAAATACCGTTGCATGTATAGATGATTATGAGTTTGACCAAGACCTTTTTATGTGAATAGTTTCTTTTAATTTATTTAAATTAAATTTATTGGCATGTGATCCTTCTCCTCATTAATATGTAGGACATGCGCGCCCAAGGTTTATTTTATGTAAAAACCTCTTTTA